>CM067378.1:62426633-67676070 GCA_034510155.1 Eucriotettix oculatus
TGCTGGTTACTCACAAATTATGGGTTGATATAAGTAAATACGACACAATGCTCCTGTACATATATCACAGCTTTATTTACAGTTACTAAAAATCTGGCGGGTTACCCTGTTCCCGTCATGCAACATTTATACAGCAATTTGATGTTGTTCACAATAGAAATCAGAGATGGCGTGGGTATCTACTTTTGTTACTACAATTCTCCCACGCTTAGTTGAAAAAAATACAAAAACTAATAACAATTTAAATACTTGAATTGATTAATTTTTTTTAAAAAGTTTATGTTTGGTAATTCTGAAGATGCCTTGGTAGTCGTCTAGTCCTTTGGGATTGGCGGAGAGTCTGTTGTGGAACCTGGGTTGGTTCCTCTTCTGCTTCTTCGCCTTGGGTGTGTTCCAAAACTGCTGCTTCCGTGGTGACATCCCTTGCGTGGTATGGTACGACTGCTGGGGCGTCTTCTATGTTGTCTGAAGTTCGTACCTGTTCATTAATTGGGATATTCACTAGATCTCCCAGGTCTGGCTCTCGTTGCTTGAAGGTCTCTTGATTAAACGTTACTTTTTTCTTTGGTTGGTCTTTGGGTGCCAGAATGTCTGTAGAGCGTAACTGATCAATGTGCCGCTTGAACACATATCCATCATCTAGTTTCACCAGATAGTGTAAGCGACCAAATTTTTTTGTAATTGTTCCTAACTTCCATTGGTTTTTGTTTGCCGAATAATAGCGTGCTTGTACGCGTTCTCCCACGCTTAATTGTCTGGAAGTTTCAGCTGGGCTGCAGGAGAGCTGGAACTTGACCGGTTTCAGGGCATCTAATTGAATTCGAATATTCCGTTGTAAATATTGTTCGGCTGGCGTTTTATTGTTCTTTAATGGTGTCGCTCTGTACCTAAATAGGATTTCTTGCACTTTCTTGCGCATTGGACGTGGATCGCTGACCATAGCTGCTAGCCTTTTTTTGATTGTTTGGACATTTCTCTCTGCTAATCCATTTGTGGCAGGATGTCCTGGAGCAATAAATTTACAAAAAATACCAGATTCTTTGCAAAATTTTTGAAACTCTTCACTCGTAAAAATTGTGGCATTATCACATACCATTACTTCTGGAAATCCATGTCTTGAGTATATGTCCTGAAGTAGGTCAATAGTTGATGCTGATGATGGTGCCACTGAACACACTTCAATTTCTGCCCATTTTGATTTTGCATCCACAACAACTAGGAAAAAGTATCCTTGATACGGTCCTGCATAATCAATGTGTATTCTTTGCCAGTTTCCTTCTGGTTCTTCCCATGGATGCAGTGGTGTTTTTGGCGGGCTGTTTTTAATATGAGCACATGCGGAGCATGCTCGGACCAGATGCTCAATATCCTTATCAATACGCTTCCAGTACACGTACCGACGAGCAAGCTGCTTCATTTTTGATATCCCTATGTGGGTTCTGTGGAGTTCCTTCAAAACAGCTGCTTGTAACACTGCTGGTACAACAACACGTTGTCCTCGAAAGATTATCCCATTATGAGTGGTGAAGTCCAATTCTGTGTTTCTATTTTCCCGGAGTTCTTGCCAAATTGATGAAAGATATTGATCCTTTTTTGTCTCTTCTTGAATAGATTTGTAAGTAATGGTTGTTGTATAAATTCTGCTTAGCGTTTCTTCACATAACAAATGAACTTCTTCATTAATAGCTTCATCTGTGTGCAGCGTTGAATCTACGTTGATTGGTGCTCTTGACAAACAGTCTGCATTAGCATTTTCGGAACCCTTTTTGTGTACCACCTTGTAGTTGAATCCTGACAAGAATGCTGCATATCGTTGTAGCCGTGCTGTTGTCATTCGCGGTAGTTTCGCATGTTGGTGGAAAATTCTTGCTAATGGTTGATTGTCAGTGACAAGCTGGAAACTTCGGCCAAATAAATATTGAAAAAATCTATCTGTTCCAAACACAATTGCTAATGCTTCCCTGTCCAACTGCGAATAATTTTGTTCAGCCGGAGTTAGTGAACGGGATGCGAAAGCAATTGGTCGCTCTTGTCCATCAATAATGTGCGACAGCACAGCTCCTATGCCAGTGGGGCTTGCATCACAGGCAAGTTGGACCGGTAGATTGTGGTTAAATGGCATAACCACTCTATTGCTTGCAATTTCTTGCTTCAGACGACTGAAAGCCTGTTCACATTTCCCAGTCCACCGAAATGGTACATGTTCTCTTAATAGCTGGCGTAATGGCGTAGTGATCGTGGACGCACTAGGAAGAAAACGGCTGTAAAACGTAATCATGCCAAGAAAAGTTTTAACCTCAGCTGTTGATTTTGGTCTTGGCATATCTGTAATTGCCTTAACTTTTTCAGGTGATTTTGAAATTTTATTGAATTCAATTACATATCCTAAGAAGTTTATACGTTCTTGAAAAAACATACATTTCCGCCTGTTTAAATGGAGGTCAAATTTCCTTAGTTGCTCAAGACATGCACGCAAGTTTGAATCACACTCTTCCTTCGTCTCTCCATGTACGATAATGTCATCAAAATATTTTTCAGTTTTTGGTACACCCTTCAATAATTGGTCGATGATTCTGTTGACTTCTGATGGCGCTGTTTTTATGCCAAAAGAGAGTCTATTCATTCGGTATGTACCCCGGTGCGTTGATATTGTCTGGATTTCACTTGATTGTTCATCAACTCGAACATGCAAATATGCTTTAAAGAGATCTAAATGACAAAAATACCTTGAATTGTGGAGGCTGTCCAGTATTTCATCAATTTTCCTGATTGGATAATGAGTCCATCAGTCGTTCGTTTACTCCTGTTTTGTAGTCGACACAAAGACGGACTCCACCATCTGGGTTTGGTACAACAACGAGAGGAGAACCCCAGTCACTACTTTCAATTTTTGTGATGATTCCTGCTTCCTCAATAGAGTCCAGCTCTTGTTTGACCTTACTGGCAAGAGCATATGGGATTTCTCGTTCTCGGTGGAAGATCGGTGTCACTTTTTGTCTGAGCTTCAGCGTGACTTGATATTCTGGGATGCAGCCTATTTTTTCCTGGAAAATATCATCATATTGAGAGATAATTGTATCAATACAATTGTTAATGCTATGGATCGGATGCACTGGCGTTGGGTTTTGCTTCATTAGGTCGATTTGATTTAAGTTGATGCCTAGTCGACGGATCCAGGCTCTGCCCACAATTGCAGCAAAATTTTCTGGAACTATATAAATGTCATCTTCTGTAACTTTTCCATTGTAGTTTATAGTTACTCTAACTTTCCCTCGGGGGGCAAATATGTCCTGTGTGTATGATCGAAATCTGATGTTTGATGGTTGAATAGGTACATCCAGCTTAAGTTTTAGAAATTTGTCATAAGGCAGGAATGTATACCCTGATCCTGAATCAATTTCAAATGTAATAGGTTTGCCTTCGATGTGGATTTGAACATAATATTGCTCAAGATGCGATTCTACATGTTGATTTTGATAAATGTCTATGACCTGAAAAGAACCGTATTCTTGGCTAACTGTTTCATCATTAATTGAATGTGTTGCATATTGGTTTGATGGACGTTTAGTGGAAGTTCCATTTTGGTTTGTTTTAGACTTACGATCAAGTAGTGTCCGAATGCACACCTTTAGAACATGTCCATTCTTATGACATCCAGAGCACTTCAAATTAAATTTATCTATCCGACAGTCCTTTGACGAGTGGTTATTTCTGCCACACCTAAAACATAGGCCGTCAATGCCCAATTCACTGTAATTAATCTTATGTTCTCGGTTTCCTGCTTCTGGGATGGACTTCTTGCGGTGAAACTGGTTTGACGTTGTTCTTCTTTCACTGGATTTGCTACTTACTTTGTTAATGTTGACATTTGATGATGCTGGAGGAGTTATTTGTTGACAAAGCTCCTTTGAATTGATCTTGGCTGCTTCCACAGCTATTGCTTTAGCTACAATTTCATCAAAACTTTTCTTATCAGACTGCAGCAACTGTTGTCTAATATCATTGTCTTTGATTCCCCGAATGAACTGTGCCCGAAGAAAAATATCTGCAACTGAAGATTTGCATGAACATTCTGAAACAAAATTGCACTCAGATGTATCAGCTCTCAATGTTGCCACAAAATCTGCAATTGACTGCCTTTCGTCCTGGTATCTGGACAAGAACTGGTGTTGGGCCACGAGTACATTTTTTTTCGGTGCTAAGTGTGTTTCTATTAGCGTGATGAGTTCGTCATAAGTTTTCTCTCTAGGAGACTCTGGAGCGGACAATGCCGAAATCATGTTAAAATGTTTTGCACCTATTGAATTAAGAAATAATTTGGCACAATATTCTTTGTTGTTTGCAATATTTTTCATTTCCAGATAATTCTCAAACCTAGATTTGTAATTCCGGAAAGACTCTTTAGTTGAATCGTAGTTTTCAAAATTTGGTAGAAGTGCAGTGTTAACGGCTGCTCCAGTTGAAATCCCGGCGTTATTTTTATTCAATAACTGTTGTAGCATGTCTTGTTGGAATTGCATAAATTGAGCAAATTGATTAGAGTCCATTGTGGTGGTTAATGTAATATGACCTTCAAGTAGTGAAACCAAGTTACTCGTCCACTCGCGAGCACTAAAAGTTAGCGATTATTTTAATCCACAATGGTTATCTGAGAATATATGTTACTTATATTCTGGTTTGAATAATATTGCACTGATTAGCTGCTGTGATTTTGTTTCGAAAAAAATTGTTGATCTTGATTACCTGAGAACACGTGCACACTGTTGAGGTTAGAATTTTTGATGATCCTTTAGTTCTATGTTGAAAATACTTGTTCACGTATCTAGAGCGATTGACCTTTCACCTCGTCGCCAATTTATTGTATCTTGATTGCTGGTTACTCACAAATTATGGGTTGATATAAGTAAATACGACACAATGCTCCTGTACATATATCACAGCTTTATTTACAGTTACTAAAAATCTGGCGGGTTACCCTGTTCCCGTCATGCAACATTTATACAGCAATTTGATGTTGTTCACAATAGAAATCAGAGATGGCGTGGGTATCTACTTTTGTTACTACAAATATTTAGCTTGATGTAATGTAAAGAGTTAACATTTTGATAAGTTTGAATGCTTGGTGCACATTATTACGACCTTCAGATAGTCTGAATTTAATGGGGTAGTTTGGTCAGTACTTTATAAGTTGTTGAAATTTTAAATAAATATAAACTTGTCTGCGGAGCCCCACGTTGGGCGCCATTTTGTGGTGTTCGTTGGTTACACCATCAAAAATATTGTTGTACAATCAAACAAACAATAATAATAATAATGTATTTATTATTAATAATAAATATAACAAATTAGCACGAATATGTGCTAACTGATTCTTAAAAGCAAAGGTGATAGTGGGATGATAATGTTTCCGAGGAGGAGGAAAAGCTATATTCTGGTCAATGGGATAAAAAAAATTACCCATAAAACTTGCTGCTACAAAATGTTCTTCAT
Source organism: Eucriotettix oculatus (assembly GCA_034510155.1). Taxonomy (NCBI): domain Eukaryota; kingdom Metazoa; phylum Arthropoda; class Insecta; order Orthoptera; family Tetrigidae; genus Eucriotettix; species Eucriotettix oculatus. The sequence goes on from CM067378.1 coordinate 62,432,124, forward strand.
ATTATTACACAGTATTAATTTTGACATTTTATTTCTCGACTGAATTAGCTTGAGCAATCAACATTTCTATTATTTTGTAATATTATCGACTTCATAAGAGTAAAATATATATTTGGTTTTTGGGAGAAACTGATAGGCATTTTTTTTTCTTTTCATGTTATTACTTTATAAACAATTTTTGTTTTTTTTTTGTTTTGAGAAATATGCTTGAGATCCCTAAATAATCAGCTTGTTTATTCATATAGTAATTCATTTAATAAAAGTTCCAAATGTTTGATTGGACCTTTAATTAATGTGTCTCCAATTTAATTCATTATTTTCCAAAGGTAATTTATTGAAAATAACGTGTTACTATTGGACGAACTTGTCTTCTCATTTTCCCGACACTACACGTGGATTTTATTTTTTCCAGGCTTTTATCCTTCTTATGGTTATTTAAGCTCATATTGGGTTACACAGATACATTTCTTTCCAAAATAGCTTGTCTTGCTGACTAAAACCGAGGCCCCACAGCCCGATCAAATTACAGTTTATGAGGTTGGATTATAGTGTTTCATAATTTAAGTCCAAATGGACACACCTTCAGGTTCATTAGCACATCCAGTACAGCTGGTATACGGGATTGTAATTTAAAAATGGCTTCTTTTTACTAAAATATTCCAAACAACGTCATTTAAATGTGTTTTTTAATTATAATAAAAATTTCACACGAATTATACTTATTTCAACCTGAATAGAGAAAACAATCTAATAAACAAAATATGGAAAAATGTAGAAAATAGTTGTAACAAGAATCTCCGCAATGGTGAGAGAAATTTCCTATGAATGTTAACCATTGTCTCTTTTATGTGGAACACATTAGCTGCTTTAATGAGGCTTTGACTACTGAACTCACCACAACAGCAAAATAAATAATAAACAGCATATTCCTATTGAAATTGGCTACAAACGTATGCGTTTTATGTCGCGTGTGGTGATGTAATTTCCCTAATAGGTATTTAATTAACTTTAGAAGGACGCCTGTGAGTAATCCTCTTCAAATTATTCCTGGGAAAGATAATATTTATTACGTTTTAACGAATTAGTAATTCGTGGAAAATATCCATTATGGAGTAGCAAATTGCAAATGGCGGTGATCGTTTGTTAAGGCAGGGAGATTTGTTCTATTGTTTTCCAATACCGCCGTGGAATTAAGTGCCTCATAGTAAATTGAAAATCCATTATACAGTAGTTAAAAAATTCTGTACAAACAGAGTTCGTTGATGTCAAATTTTGGATAATGGTATAGGGTTCGATTTCTCTTTGCGATTGATAGATGGCAACCACACTGTATTAATTTCTTAGTTTTATACGAAATACATAAATCAAGTATTACTAACGCTTTTACCGTTTCTGGATAGGTGAAAATATATTGATGTCTTTTACTTATGTTATCGCCCCTACATGTTAGTTCTTTTTTATTTCGGAAATACCCAGTTTATCCAACAATATATAAGGGAAGTTTCCAAACTTTCATTAGACAGGCCGATCATCTGATGGAATACAGACTCACTTCCGTGCAATTACGGATATGACTCGTATCGAAATTATCATCAATAGGCAGCCAAAGCTCATTACGCGACTATATCGTAAGTCGAACTTGAGGTCTGAGGACAGACTGAACGAAATAGAAACGTTTCTAAAAAACCTACAATATTAATCTATCGCGAACAAAACCTACCATAAAGTAGATTGTAGAGACTTAACCTTTAATAATTCAGAAAGTTCTAACTGTAGCAAAAGTATATAATTTATAACCATAGGGCCAGGCAATAAATATAAGATTAAACTGTTCAATGTCAATTCATAATTATAAACAACTAAAATATTTATTTCAGTAAAGAACCTTATTATAAATTATATTCAATTTTTCCTCGTCTTAAATTTACAATAATATCAAAGAGAAGTGAAGCACAGACGCCCAAGTAACCAAAAAAAGGATAAAACTCATTCATCAATCATTTATTTAAATTAAGCTATCCGAACCTATGTTTAATTGCAATAGCAATAAATACCCACAGATATAATGTCAGACTGCAGGAAAACACGACACGACAGGTTATTTAAGATGCTTATCTTATATATACACTAACTGAAGGAATATATTAAAATTAGAATAAATAAAATCAGAAATAATATTAAACAGAGAAATTTTCTGCTATACATTAATTTGTTGTTAATAAAAGCATATTAGAATACTTTTGACAAAACATTTATTAATTATTAATCATAAACGATGAAGTTTATCTTTCGGTGTAAAAAATAGATACTTAGAAATTACTGATTATAAGTCCAAATTCAGTTCTATCATTTCCTTATTTTAATATTTTATTGATTTGAACTCTAATAGATTATTTCTAATTAATTGGCAGATATATTTTCAATTAATATTGTATAATGTTTTGAGAAGAATAGTTGAAATATCTGAAAACTTTAACTAAATAATTTTTTATCTGTTTTAAGTTGTAAAGACCGCCATATGCAGTAACTGATCTAAGTAGAATACTCGTGTAAAATGAATAACAAAACGTAGTAATTACACTTTAAATCTATTTTAACTGTTCGATGTATATTTATTATTATTATTATGAGCAGTTCTAGCTTTTGTAATGGATTAATGATTAGGAGAATAGTAAAACGGTGGGACCTAAAGCAGCAGGGTGATGAGACCACAACATTCTGCGAAACATTGCCACTCGCCCGTGAGTTATTCATCTCAATGTCACGTTTGTTCTGGAGTGCTGGGAATAAACATGCGTGGATCTCGTATGAAAATGCTATTTTATACAAACCGGTGGGAGTGTCAGCTGAGAGAGATATAAAACTCTTGGAAAAGGTTTTATTACAATTTCTATAAACTTTCCGTATTAAAATTCCACATTCTCAAAATTATTTCCAAACGAATCCGAATCATTATGAAGTAATTTCATAATGATGAATAATTTTGTAACACAGGTTAACTGGATTCTTATCAACAACAAACAGTTGAAACATGTAGAAAGACTCATCATTGGAACTAATAGCATCATAATGTTTCTCTATCTCATCGAACTTTTAATACCTGTAACCCAATGTTTTCGCAGATTCACGGCGTTAAGGTTTGAATATTATCGACGTTTTCTACCATTCTATTTCACACTAACGGTTTTCAATAGTCCATGAATCTTTTACTTTTTAATTTCTCAATTTGAGAGTCTGCTTTTGACTTCAAACTGTTTCCAGTATTGAAAATCGTGTACTCTGCATTTCCTAAGCTTTACCATTTGCTATTTTTCAATTTCTAAGACTGGTATTTTGTTACTTACGGTTAACGCTTTACTTGGAAAGTAGAGAATAGAAAAATTGGTTATACTTTGAGACTTAGCGTTTGATGTCGCCGAGGGGAAAGAAAACGAATGCGCACGTCAAGGAGAGGTGGAGTGGTGTCTGGATCCTCCTGAGATCAGCGACTGGTGAGTGAATGGCTGAGCAGTCTGAGAGGCATTCAGTCGAGTGGGTCTTTCATTTGACAAGACCAACTCCCTACGCGCTAGCTGCGTCAGCTTTTCAGATAAGAACGCCTTCCACAACCGGAATTTTAACTCCAACGCTTGTGCACTCTTTCAGAAGAGCCGCTCTCCAAATCCTATTTTTAATCCAAGCCGCTGTTAAACACTGGCGCTTTGAGTTGCAACAGGAAACTAGTATATAACCAAGTTTATAATTATTCAACATTTTCGGGTCTCAAATAAATTTGTTGGTTGCGAACAATGGTTGGTTAAATATTCAAAATAAATTACACTATCATCGCTCCTAGTCGTGGATCTACAGCGTAAATATAATTTTACATATATGAGCTACACGTCATGAAGTTGCGTTGTGTGTTACCAATATTGAAACTTTTAAATTTTTGTATGAAGCTAGTCTTTCAAGTCAAATAAATAATGTATTTAGAACTTTTATAAAAAAATTGATTTCACGATTCAGACTTGAATTTTTGTTGGTTTATAGGTGAGGTCAATATCCATCGTAGGATGGATATGAAACCTTGGGATTGTGTTAGACAACGAAATATTCTATCAATTTCAAGTAGTTAGTAGCCCATCAAGGATGTGTGTTTGAATATATTATTTCGTTATATTGGTATATACGTAACACGGGAAAAATTAGGATAGGGTTCCGGATCTGCTGTTTTTTAATAGAGTCCACACATACGCGTTATATATGTGATGTGTCGGAAGAAGCCAAAAATATGATACTTCAGTATATGTGTAGTTGTAGACCGTGTCGTGGTGTGGAGTGTGTGCTGTAGCTAATGGCTTAACGAGAATGCGTGGGCCCATCTGGTTATCCGACAGACACGTTCTCCACGTGACGAATGGCGCAGGCAGGTGGTCACCGCCGACAGGGATCACGTCCCACAAAATACTAAAATCTACAGCCTTAGTTTAATTATCAGCCTTCTCCAAACAAGCGTCCTTGCCAAAAGGCGAAGAAAATAAACACAAGCCCTAAAACTTTCTGAAGCAACACCCAGAACGCTCGATACTGCAGCAACGTTCCTTGCTTTGAAATGCATTATAGTTTTCACAAAAATTTTCTATATAACCAGTATCAATAAACTTCCGCAATGACGAAGATTAATTCTATTTCTTTTTATATTCAACGCTGTCCCCTTCTGTCAAGAAAGTCTAATCTTCAAGTGCACAGAAATTTTGAAGACGCAATACAACGGGACATAAAGACGAAACAAGCTTAGTCATACCTAGGAAAACAATTCTGCGAATATATAAAGACATACATTGCTTGTAACACTGATGCATTACAAAGACGACAGAACAAGGATAAATGGAAGATTTGGTGACTTTGTGTTGGCGGACTGAATTGAAAGATGTCAAGCGGATATGAAAATCTTCTTAAATTAAGACTAACCGTCCAGAAAAAAATATACAGAAATCTTCATTTACTTTTCTGTTCAGATAAGGTGTTTAAAGATCCGTTGCTGCTATTATCAAGAATAAAATTATCACTAACAGACATCAAGAAACAGTGTTCTAGGGTTAAATAGGAACTAGACTTCCTGTTTAATTTTACTTATTTAATCAGCTAAGTATTCTAATGGTGGTTGCGCAACAACAAATATATATAAATATGCGAACAATCGGAGTTCAATACCGAAATTTGTAGGATAACGCCTGGATAGTTTTCCTTTCTACGAAAATATTTTCCACTGTAAAACATGATAAACACAAGCACGTACGTAAGAAGTTTGGCTTATTGTTTTCTATTTCTTTTACATGATTTCAAAAGTAAGCAAAAGGATATGTAACGTATAGTTTAAATTAATATTGGAACGTTCGCAAACGATTTTTATATATATTTAGTTTTCATGGATATTTTATACTAATTTATTTAAAAAAGCTAATTAACTGATTGGTGAAATTACGTACATTGAAAATGAACAAACTCATCAGTGTTGTCGTTGATTAGGTTTTTTCCCCAGCAATGATTATCCTGCAGAACTCTTTTACTATAAATCTGCACTTAGGCAGCGTTGCACGGCTGTAAACTGAACTGACGCAATTACCCTTTTGTAATTCAGGCGCCGCAGTGTAAAGTACGAAACAAATTATGTTACAACGTACCAGGGGGGAAAAGCACTCAATAGGCTTAATTTAGTGTCAAGCGTTTTTCTGTTTCTGGATTTGGAATTGAAGGTGCGGAAGACGTGTATGAGTTTTGTGTTGGTCGAGTCACAGTGGCTGAATTAGGATGGCGTGCAGTGTAGCTAATGCGGGTCTCTTTGTCCCAGTTCCTGCCTTTGCGCAGACCGTGATGCCGGCCAACAAATATCCATCTTCATATAAAGAGCGCAACTTCCACGCCCGTAAGTACTATCAACTAGTAGGCGTTGTTAAATCATTCATTATTTGTTAACTACAAAAATATCTAGTAATTTAGTCATTCATCCATAATATTGACGTGTTATGAGCGTAATAAACACAAAATTCATTTACGAAAATTTATTTCTTAACGTAATCACCCTTTTGCAATCTCAATTTTATTTTCTCCGGAAAAAAATGGTTTCGACATGTGTGTACTAAATTTTCTTTCCTTAAAATTGATATTTTATGTAATAAAATTTGAAAGAGTTACTATATCGTATATGGAGGAATCATCAAACTAATTTGGAAACCAGTTCGTTCGCTTTCGAAAGTAACATAGGAGAGATATTTCACCAATTTAGAAATAGTTCCCTCATTATCACTCGTTTCCGGATTTCTATAGTTTTTGGCAACGCCGTTTTTTCCTTGTTGCTTTCATTACCTATCGGCTAATACGGATTATCAGAAACCAAACCTTTCGAGAACGGATGTGCATCCGTAACTGTTCCTTATCAGATCAGCACTTGCAATACCTACGGATTTCTTTTATCAGTTCAGAACGTATACGTGTTTGTGTAGACGGATCGTAAATCCAATACCAACATAAACGACATTTCCTCGTCGATTGTTTCTAATCGGGAAATGAAACTATTGAATACCTTACTGTGAGGCTTGGGCAACATTTCCTCGTCCTATAGAGATTCTTTTTTGTTGGTTTCGAGCTGACCTGTTGTCGTGGAGATCTTTACAACTCGCATCACATCTTTTCCAGACCCCAGCACAAGCGATTCTGTTGATTATTGGAGGCGGAAGAGACGTACGGTCTTCGCGCATGACGGAATTCGGTTCACGACAATAATTTCAAAGAATAACTGACGGCTGCTACATCGTCATTTTTCACTAAGTATAGCTAGCCTTCTTCGTACTCAATATACGGATCCTTATTCGTATTGTACTCGTTGAAGTAAAAGAAAATAAATATGTATTAAGCAACCTGAATTTTTAACAATATTTTCCTTCCTTTCTCTGATTCTCGATTTATTTTTATCACTCCGCCTTGACTAATTCTTCGTGTATTGATGCCAATATTACGTTTTTTTTGCCATGCAGTCTTTTTAGTTTAATAAATTAATAAATATCCCTTTGAATCCTTCGATTACGTATTAGAAGTCTGTGCATGTAGGTTTGATATAATTATTTAATTTATTACCACGACGGTGCAAGTGTTACATTTGTGGAGGAGCTTTGGTAGCACTTAATAAAATTTAAAATATGTGTAATGTTTCTAAATATACGGTTTCTGATAATCAAAACGTATGGTGATAAATAGGATAAATACCTGAATAAGGGACAAAAACGTACCGAAACGTTGTTCTTTTTAAATTTTATTAAGTTGTATTAATTTTGTTTTTGTGACGCCGTCGAAATTTCACTGAAGACGTTGTGTGTAATTGTGTCTACACCTAATGCCAAAATTCCACACGAAAAATTATTCGTATAATTTCCCTACCAGTTATTATATTTATGTACTTAATTTAAAATATACGTAGCGATATGTCTTTTTGGACTGTACATTTTCTTCTAAAAGGTTTCGCAAGTAAATTGCAAACTGTAAATGCGTTTCCGAGAAGTTTCTGAGAGAATCAGCAGAGCAATAAACATCCCTCCCCCCATATATGAGCCAAGGTCGGGAAATTTTGTGATTTACTGCTCCTTGCCCGGGGTTGACATGCGCCTAATAATTTACACTTACGTCGTTTGGTATGCGTTCAGTACTTTAAGCTACAGTTTTATTTTTCCTTCTCCAGTTGGTAGGTGTTTGTTCGACACGTTCAATGTAAATTCAGAATTAAACGGTAATGTCCTCATTTTTAAGAAATATAACCTTTAAATCCAAATTAGCTGAAAACACACCCGTATTTAGAGTTGTCTAGTGTAGAATTTAACGAAAATTGGCTGTAGTAGAATAACTAGAAAACTTTGGAACCTCAGCCTTTCCCTTTAATTCTTCAAATTAATTAAGGAAATATTAATACATTCCCCAGCAATAGTCCATCACCTTTACCTTCAAACATCTAACCCAAAAATCAGTAAAGGGAAATAAAATCGAAATGTCATAACAATAATTTTCTGTGGTGAAAAGTTTATACCTTGGATTTCACTATATTAATCCTTATGTTGTACTCTTCCTCCAGGACCACTTTCATGCCAATTATTATGGCTTCCAAATCTCCTTCTGATTCCCCGAATACTTCAATATAATCTGCAAACCTTAATTCTTCACCTTGCAGTAGGATTCCTTTTCCATATTCCTTTTTAACTTTCTTTGTTGCCTGTGTTCTATGTGTGAGTTAAGAGGAATGAGCGACAGACTGCACTGTATCCTTATATTCCATTTCACCGTGTCATACTATATACATTTATTGTTATGCAAAATATTTTACTGTAAATATAATAAATGAATTTATATAAATATGTATTGATGATTTCTTTCTATTAAATCAAGCTGTAGTACCTGTAAATATCCCTTTCCGGAATAAATATAAGTTGAGGCTAATTCTTAGCATGCATATTTCTACAAAATTAATAAGAATAAAACTGACTTATGATGAATAAAATTTTATTAATTTTATTTGGTAAACGTTTGCTAACTTAGTTGGCATACGCTCCGTGTCCGCTATACCAACCTCTCTGGTTGTGATGTTGATATGTTAATGTTTTCTTTCTTCGAGATGTGAAAGGATTGAAAGCACCCCGAGGCTAAGAATTGTGCGATGACGGATTGCTTTCTCTGCTTCTTCAATATTTCCTACGCACGTGCGGAATGTGATTCGAATGCCGGATCACAGACGCCCGGCGTTCTCGAAGAGGCAATAAGTTCCACTGCCATATTATTTACAATTTATCAGTTTCCCTTTGCCGAAAGATTGAAAATATAACTTAAATTAAGTATAATATAAATCGTATGTAGGGTATTAGTTGTATTATTTTATCTAAGTCTTCTACTTTTAGTTTGATGGAATAAGGAATATTGTTACTCAAATTATATCCTAAGATTATTTAATGTATAAAGAAGGTATTTTCATATTTTCGAAACATTTTCTTGGAGAATAAAAAAATTAAATCAGATTGTAACATCTCATTTAAATATAATTTTTGCTTTTAGTATTGAGCGGCCATGTAACATTGTCTCTTTTTTATGTTTTCAGGTAAACATTCGTCAATGATTCCAAATGGTGCCATACTGGTGTCATCGAAAAATTCTCCTTAATTCGAGTAAGTGGAGGATTTCATTTACAAATAAATTGACTATTAGAAATTAAAATAAGACTTTCAAAAACTCTTTAATCAAAATGCGTTGTTTTGAATTAATCGTTACATGTATTACTGTTCTGCTTAACTTTATTCATTAACGTTATCGCATTGTTTTCATATAAACAGGAATCGAAAATAAAAACTAGCACCGGTTTGAAATACTTCGTAATAGCGAGATTTGGTAATGCTCGAAATACATTTTTTGGGACGCATGGTTTGAAACGTCTGTCTTGAACTCGCGCTATCCGAGTTCAGATAGTATCCAGTTACATGAAAATTTGTTAGATCGAAATAAAACTTTAAAAATAAAATTTACTAATACTTTCGTACTATAAACTGGAAGAATATTACTTCCTATGCTCATAATTTAATTTTTTTTAAATAAATCATTTTCAACCATAGACCTCTACATTAATTTAAAGGCATTATTTTCAAAAGCTCTTAGAATGATTTTGTCCTCATAAGAAGGGTAACGGATAACCAATCTATCTTTTATAAAAAAAATCTCGAACTTTATTTTAATGTTGGCAGAGTTGTTTCTAAAATATAGAATATCATTTATTGTGGCATATAATTTTTGTTTATTATACCGACGTGTCATTTAAGTAATATGATGCCTAATATTCATCATCCAGTGTTACCTTTTTAAACATTACTTGTCATTTAGTTTTTAATCCGGTTTATAGGTTATTTTAGAAACGTTATTTATATTTTCAAGCACTTTTCCAATGCTATTTCGTTATAGGCTACAATTTTTAAAGGGATTTGGATTTATTGTAAATTAAGTGATAGCAAGTAGAATAAATAATAAGAGATTGTCAATTTTAAAATTATATTTAACACAAGAAAACAACAAATGAAATAAAATAATAACTTCTCTTTTTAAAGGAGTTATACATTTTGGAAAATGAATTAACTTCACAAATCAAAACTTAAAGCTTATTGGTCCTGGCACTCAGGGGATGATGGCTTAAATACGCTGGTCTTTATGTTCTGAACAATACTTGAGGGTGACAATTACTACTGTGGCTTTCAGTAGACTCCATTGATGGATTTATTGTTCATCTGTACTTTACCAACGATCTGGCTGAAACCTTTGGAACCATTGAAGTAGTAGCTTCTGGAATTTGCTGCTACCGCTCCCCTTTGAAGTCTTTTGAACGCCTCGTCTCTGCGACGCCTCTAGTTTTTCCGTCCAATCAACAGCCACTCTCCAACTACTGTTGAACGACCGCTCCAACACTCCATCACTTTCCAACTAAACCTCTCCTCAATCTTTTACCAACCCCGAAAACTTCCTCTCTTCCATCTCCCCTCGAAATATCCACACCTTTATGCAATAGAAATTCATTTTACATTTTGAGGTCCCCGATACGGGGTTCACACGCGTGCCCAAAAGTCGAAAATTGGCCATCCAAAGGTTACAGAACATTCTGTGGGAAAGGTTCGGACCTGACCGAAGATTATATCACTCGACGCAAATATTTATTATTGTGCTAGCGAGCGGCTTCTTAATCCTTCAAATGATCACTTTTCAATAAATTTTGTTGGTTATATACATCATTTAAACGCCCTGCGACTATTCGTAGTTCGGAAAATTTTGTTTAAAATTTATTAATTAAAATGAACTAATAACCCCTTAATAACTTAGTAAGTTAGTTCAGTTTTCTCTTATTGCGGATCTCAAATTTATGGGTTGATTTTCAACGCTCAAATACGTTTGAAGATTTAATATATAAACATAGAATAAATATATTTATATAAAAATCATCATATTCATGCTTAGAGTAACTCTATTTTATAGGTTATAGTATGTTCTTCGAATTACTGTTCACATTCACGCAGTTCACATCTTAATAAAAAAAAATTTCTAATACTAATCGTTTCGCCCAAATCTGCCAATTCGGTATTTCCCCCAAATATAGAACACATGATGTAGTGTTGAGATCCGTGTAGTGACTAGAATCCGAAGCCGTTCCGTTAGCAGCTCGCTATTACAGGTTCACTGCACAATGCGGTTCCATTGTGGTTGAGGACAATGAGCCCTCTCAGGTTTTCAGATTTCCACAAATCACATCTGAATGCCAGGCAAGATTCAGCATCGAGTGCTGGACTTTATTTCTTACCGTAACCACAGTTCTGCCTCGTAATTCTGACAGCCAAAATTGTTAATAAGCTGTACATTTGCTAACATCTACTAACTTAACACCATCTTTTCTTGCTCTGTATTGAGTAAGACTTATTTTTTTATTGTGACAAATATTTAAACGTTATTTATGCGTTTTCATTCTAGTAGATAATCCGTTAAAAATCAAGCTCAAAATAAGTAATTGACGGATATGAAACAGTTGCTACAAACATCAGTATTTGTTGATTTTGTTTATAAAAATCAATGATTTTATAAAAATGAACATTGGATATTGAGCCAAACAGGCATCGGATATACCGTTTTTTCGTGAGAATTACGTCATTTTACACCGCTTTTCCCGTCACGTTTGTTATTTCAGTGGAACACGGCGAGGACAGCACAAATTGAGTGGCAGTATTTCCCACGTCAACCTCGTGGTTCGTAAAATAAAACGTCGTATTATTTGTTCCATACAGTTTGATTTCTGCAAATATCTCCAATCGAGTACCATGCATGTTTTCTCAGACACATTATATAATGTAATTACAACTGATACTGCAGGAATTTAAATTTCCTTACACTTGCAGACTTGTACCAGCGAGTAGACTGTTCTGGCTGTCGAAACTTCTCGCATTGAAGGCATCGTTTCTCGTATTGTTTCGACTTCCCTAAAATAGCTATGCTTACATTTATTCCAGACCTTTGTATTAAATTAAGTTCAAAATTAATGTGCCATTATAACCTGACAAATCGATATCCTCATTTGCTTTGCTTTAAAATAAATGGTTGGTAACCGAAAATAAAAATATTTGACATGTAATCCTGATATTTTGGTTTCTCACGCCTTGAACACGAAATCAAACATGGTGACAAAACGAAGTAAGTTGACCCAGAATCACGATCAGCATTATGCATCCATGAATTGTGTCTTATTATAACAAACACTTGTGTTTTGTTTTTGCATTTAAATTGTGTATCGTACGTTTACTCGTGAGGAATGATGCCATTATTCAGTAATATGAAAATATTTTACTAATAACATTATTATTAAAAAGAAGGTCTCCCAGCGCTGCAGAAATTAATAAATTTAATCGTGCCATTATCAAAATTGTAAACCTTTTTTACGTGATATGCCATCTAAAATAAACTGAATATCTTCCAAGGTTCTATTGAAGGTTATCAACCAACCTTTGAAAGGTATTAATATCTCAACCAGTATGCCAATGACCTTAGCAGAAATATGAATTTATGTTTGTGTTTTAAATAAATATTGGTAATATCAGTAAAATTCTTATAGAATGTTTCATTGACAATACAGGGTCATCGAAAAAGAATTCTTGGATTACGATCTTGTATTCTTGTTCTGCTTTCTTGCGTCCCATTGAGAGCCTTGGCCTATCAGGTCGTCTGTGGACTGTCATCTTACATGATTTGGAGTGAAACGTGGTTAGAGTATCGATTCTCCGACAGTCTTACATCCCAGTCTTCGTGAGCGTGCGTGCCAGGATCCAAGCCCATGCCAAGATTCGAACCGGGACCTCTGTATTGTGTGGAGGCGACGCCAGCCACTACACCTCAGGAGGTCGGCTTATTTTTAATTACTCAAACATATAAACTCACATGAACAAAAATTTATGAAGCAACTCTGGAGATCAGTTTTAGCTGCGGTTATTATTCGAAGTTTTACATATCTGATATCAGTAATTCATCACTGTGCATAATATTTTTAATGGATCCATAGAAGAAAAAGTCCAATCATTGAGTTGGAAAGCCTTCCACTCAAGACTTCCCGTACATATGGGGAGAAATGAGGACTAAATCCATCCTTAGTGAAAATCATCTTATTCTCAATTACAGTTTCCAAATTTATCATCTTATATAAATACAATTTTGTAGAAAGCAAATTTAACTCTCTTAGTTTTGTCATCGGTCTTAACCTCATGCCTAAGCTGATTCATTTTCTTCTTCATCATCATCATCATCTTCTTTATTTAGAGTCGCGTCAATTGCTGTAGTTAACCGAATCTTGAAGGCATGAATGCTTGTGAAGACCATTTACATTGGTAGTTTTCGGAACACACAACGAGAAACTTCGGTAAGTAATGGACGTTTTAGGACTCCTAACTGCTTATGCTATCTGTATGTTCTTCTGAAGTGTTTGGTCGTCCTGGTGGAACTCATTTTGCTATACTTCCAGTTTCTTTGAATTGTTTCATCCATCGCTTCAAAGCTTTATCATCTGGAGCCCTTTTCTCCGGGATGTAACGTACGCCATTTCTGTTGCACTGCTACAACAGATTTAAATTCTGCACCGCACAACACAAATTGCGCTTTCTGTTACACGGTCCACATCTCTCTGCGCGAGAATTCAGACTGAAATAATAACTGTTGAGAGAGAAACCGCTAATGCCATACTTGAGAGGACTAGCAACGCCATCCAGTGAGCGGAGCAAAATCTGCATTCTTTCTCTTTATTTCAATGCAGCAATTATTTTCATACATAAAACATAAAACGATTGCAAAATCTCGAAGACTCTGTAAAGTTGTACTTCTTATTTCGCAGTGACGTCTGATAACCGTGTGACACAGATGCATTTAAACGTGTCGAGTATCATCGATTACTATTATTTGTTTATGTAACAAGAAACAGTTTTCTGTTTGCAGTTGGGCAGCATCGTGTTATCAAAACTCCTAACTAGGAGCATTTTAATACAAAATAAACATCTGTGGAACATGAAAGGCAAGATGGATTTACTCACAACTTTAAACTCCTTCATCCAAAGCCATAAATTGTTGGAGTAATGGAAAGACGAGAAAGACTGCGTTTGTCTTCACGGCAAACTCGTTTCAATGTTGTTTTTTCTCTCTCTCGTAAATATCCCTTTCCACGTTTTAATGCTCACGTTATCTCCACCGTCGATCTCTTTTCGCTCTTTACTTCTGCAGTTATTTTTCACTTCTTAACTCTTGGGTAGGGGGGGGGGGATAAACAGAAGCTGCTCCGGCCACAGCTTATCTTTTTTCCGTTCATGTCACATCTTGTGTGACGGGTAACATATTGTGATTCTGAATCCTAAAAAGTTTGAAGCAATTTCTATACTTACAACTTGTCAATTTATCAAAGTTAATAGGTTATTCAATTAGGATCTCGTTTCATGACATTTGTATAATTTTTCGAGATTTTGAGATATTTGCTGTCTGATTTGAAGGGCCTTACTTTTTCATCTGAAAATTTTCTGTTGTAAGTATTGTTAAGTCCCTCAATAATTCTCATTCTATCGAAGGTCCTCTGCTTACCAGAACTTGCGTCCTGTTCCTTGAAAATCAGTGTTAATTGGGTACTATTATAAACCATTTTAAGGAAGCTTTAACTTATACCAAAAACTATAAGATTTAAATATATACAATAACTTCTGCTAGCTATATCACACTCATTTATCATTTACAGTGATATAATGATGTCTGTTCAAACTATAATACGTCTATTTTAAAAATGTAAAAATAATACTTACATTGCGAAACAATATAATTAAATAACGACATTAGTATGTAAATTAACTGTTTATCATGTATCCAACCCAGTATATTACGATAGGCAAAGAAACTGATTTTGATCATGAGTGTTTAATGTGTGAGGGATTTTTATCAGTTATATTATGCAATTGAATGAAAATTGAAAAGGAATTCAAAATGGATGAAATACGATTCTTATAAATCTGCTGTTATATTCAAGAAAAATTAAAATCACAAACAAAATAATATTTTAGTTTTATGTAGTTCGATATTTTCTAACAGTTTACGTTCACAATTTATTATCTCTGTTTGTGAGTTATTGCTTGCAATGTCGGCTACAATGTGGATGGGATCTTTGTGCAGGTGATTACACGCGATTGCGTGCCTTCGCTTTAGGCGACAGACCTTTGCAATTTTGATACTGTACTTAAAAACAATCGCTTTGAAAAAACAATCCTCCCCAAAATTGTAATCATCTATAATGTTTGGCATCTGCTTTAATTCCTGCGAACATGAGCATAAATGGTTGAACATTTGTAAAAATTCATCAATGCCTTTACAATTCTATTTTTTAACGTGACTATATTTTATTTAAGGATGAATTTGAATAAATCATTACCATTGCCAGCGATGCATCACTAAATAACAGCTACATGAATTGAAATGTTCGCGGAGTATCCTACTGATACACGACAATTGATAATGAAACTTATATATAAATAAACAAAACAACCAATATGATAGTAAAAACACTATTTATTTACGACGTTTCGTTCAGAGTTTTGGACTTCTTCAGATACACAAAGTAATTTTTTAATTGTTTTGATTAATACGACTACTCTATACGGAAATGAAATAGATGTAGGTAGGTATGAAAACGAGATGGGAGAGAGCTGATAACCTTTTTCGTATCGTCTTCTGCCCTCTTATAGCTTATGTTAATGGATATTTAGTTTCCGGTCTTCATATACTATGTTCACTTTTGTCTTCTCCAGTCACCCATACCGTAATTTTTAAATACAGTTCTGACTTATCTGTGAAACCATTGTAAAGGTAGGTATAAAGTGTCAGAATAAATTTTGAAGAATAGCATTGGAAAGTATCGGGTTTCATGACGATGTATAATTATTATGGAGGTACTAGCGACGAGTTTACTGGAAAAGTTTGAACATTTTCTCGCTTTAAACAACAAAATTTGAAACTAATCTCAAGCGTTATTAATCCACGGTGACTTTAGATTAAGTTTTTCCCATTAACGTAGCTGAAGGTTTTACGACTTGTTTTGTCTCCTTACACCCACCAGCACTAACCCGTAAAATCGAGAACAGATCTTTTCAACTCGGCTCTATGCTGGAGAATTCTCGATCGAATATATTACTTTTGCCTTGTTTACGATCATTATAATCGTTTCCCCATTTTTGTTTGTTTCGTTTCTTAAGTTCAGGTACATATTTTTTCACATCCGTCTACGTAGTTTACATACGGCCCACATTAACGACATCCAGTAAAATTGTAACTAAGCACGGTCTTGCATCATTTTTGAGACAAAAATACGGTACAGTGTTCAAGGTGCTGTCAAAATAAATGGATTCTGAATATTTAGTTTCAGAGTGGCTTAAGCGTAACAAAATTAATTCAGGATAAACAAAATGGTTGTGTTCATCGTAAAAAAGATGAAGAATATTGTAACGCTTTCCCGCTCTCTCGGATCAGTTAGCGCGAATGCTGGCTCTGCATTTGCAAAATTAATATATATATATATATATATATATATATTAATTTTGCAAATGCGATCCACGTGATCATTGTGGGATATGTTAAACGTCGAGCCAATACACATCAGTTCTTGAACCGAGCTTGAAACTTTCACTAATTTTTTATGCGAGTAGGGGGGTTTAATAATCTAACTACGAGTACTAAAATTTAAGTAATCTAATTCAAAAACAAATAATTTTTACAGTTATGGCCAAAACGCAGTCACACGGATCAACAATTATTAAATGTTGCTTTTCGCAATCACACTGATTCTCGCTTATCTATACTATCCTAATTTGTTACATAAAACTATATACTTACATCAAAACTTCCGGCATTAGATTAAACATTAAAAGGTTCAGCGGCACGTCCGGTCATTGTAGCCACAACTACACAAAATAAAATGGGAAGGGATGATCTTGGTGTGGCTGCCGAATATTATGTTGACGTTCCGGCGATATCACTTCCTTCAGGTAAGGCTTTCGAACCTCTATGCGTACTGATTTCTTTACTGATCAGACGCGCGCGAACAGGCTCTCCAAATCTGGACAGTCTCTTTAACGGACTCTAAAGCTACTTTATTCACTCTGATCACCGTCTCTGCTATAACTCACTTCACCATCTGGTTCAAAAACGCTTGTTTTTCTCCTCCTTAAACGCATTGTCTCTATTTGTTACTTATTCATACTCTATCAAAAAAAGTTTCTAAGTCGTATATTTCACTTAGAAAAAAAATAGATATGATTCTATTACAGAAAAAAGCAATTTTTTGAATATAATCACTTAATTTTGAAAGAAATTTAAATTTTGTGCAAAATTGGTAGAGTATCTATGTAATTAACACAAAATTATATTCATTAGCTAACTGGAAAATTAAAGTTAATACCAATACAGATTTAAATGTTTAACCTAACCTCTATTCATAGGGAGATGAAACCATCGTGCTTTGTTCTTCGAATTTAGATTTGTTTTAGCCACAAATAATGTCTTAAACGAATTATTTAAGACTCATTGTTCCATTCTCAGTTTTTTTGCATTCAATATTAATGTTTCTGCTCTTTCTTTAACATGACAAACTGTCGATTAATATGGTTATTATTGGTGAAATGTATCTGTGTACATAGCGTGCTGGCGACAGACTATGGAGTTAGATTTGTGTACCATATCAAGGTATTTGATATATCCGGCGATGTAATAAAGTATTTCTGTCATAACTTTTATTTAATTTTCTTCTCGAAATCTTTTAAACAGACTTCGTAAGTTTTCAATTTTTCAAATGATGGATGACAATTTGAAACACGCTCATTTACCGCTTCAGAGAAAAACCTGTTTTCCGTTATTTTTAAAGCGAAAACGTCCCTGTTTCAGCAACTATTATTAGCTGTCGGAACACTCCCATTTTGTCTCAAGATGAGCGATGACTGTTATTATGAGGTACAACGTGGATTTTAGCAATGTAAAACTAAGAAAACAGTTTCATCAGAATCGGTCCCACCTTTTTCTGCAAAAAAACTAAGGAAATCAGAGTGAGTTTGTGGAATTAGATGCAATCGTTGTCAGACTACCTAATGAAAGAATCTTGGTTATACTAAAGCCACTCGATTCTAAGCAATATATAGAGTAACTTATTATTTTTTATGTAGATAATATTATCGTTCATTCATTGCTAACAATCTTTTCGTGTATTCAGTGTATATATAAACGTTTATGTGTTACTGTAAATGTGCTTCTCATATATGTGATGCCGTACAAGCTTAAACCTAAAGGGAAGAATGTCAATATTTAAATCTGTAAAGCCAATGTTTCCATCTGAAATTAAGTCCACTTCATGAAATGAATATATTCCTTCCCGTATATTTTCACTAGATTGATTTTAGTTTAGAATAAAACTCTCTGAATGAAAGGGACAGCGCCTAAAATATGCTAAATTGATCACCTAGTTGTTCAAAAGAATTATTATTTTAGTGTAGTGTTTACAAATACTGCATAAAGTGATTCCCACTTAATAAATTTTATCCGCACAGCAAATCGCTAACGATCGAACTCGTTTATAACTTGACACGGTTGTTTTAGGATTGCGCAAATATTAGAGCAAGTGGGTGCCTGCTGACAAGACGCCTGTCTGACAAATCCTATTTCGTTTGAGTCGTCCCCGTGAATCCATATTAAAGGTCAGAAGACGAGCGTCACAGAGACGGCTTGCCTCGGTTATTGCATTCTGTAAATTGTATTTGCATTCGTGCCGCAAAGATTTTAGCCCGAGCCTCGGTTATTTTTCCCTTTCTGTCTTGGTGAGACGTAGTCTGAATTCTCCGGGAAGAGGCTTTCCTATTTGTCAGGTGGAATTGAGATGAGTTCGGATCATCCAGCTGGGGCGAGGCGTCGCGTCGTTCTTTTCCACGACAGAAAAAGTTAAATTATGCAGTTTAATCTTTTTTGAATTTGTAGGCGTGAACTTCTATTATCAGATGATAAAGCATAATGATAAAGCGTTGCTAACTTTCGTTTCTGTTGAAGTTGTTTTAAAAATTTCTAACCTTTATTTATCGCCCATGTGTCATTCACTTCTCATGTTATAAATAATTGGATAAATTTTCTTACTACCGTTTCTAAACATTTCGGGTTAATATTTAAAGTTTATGAAATACTTTTCATATATTCAGGTAACGGAGCAGTAAATGATGCAGCTTTCTACAACAAAGAAAACCATTAATTCCTACAAAGTCACCTGTCATAACAGCCATGTGATAACAATGATTATTTTCTTTGTAAATATTTTTGAAATTAATAAGTTGCAATGTTTATGGCAGAAACTCAACTTATTACTAAAGCAAGAAATTTTTTTCAAAACGAACGACATTTTCAAATATATGAAAGTAGAAAAGAAAATTTAGGAGAGTCTTGCTATTTACAATACCTACAATAAGAAATTATTTCATACACTCCGCGCGTTATGATACAAGTTAAAGGCAATTATATAATTTTAATTCAATAATTCTCGTTTAAATAGAAACATTAGCATGACTTGGACGAAAATAAATAAGCGTATCATCCTAATTGGTCAGATAAAAAATAAATTTAATGGGAAAAATTTAGTACACAGTAGTGAAAACAGCAGGATGTGTCATCCCTTCACTAGAACTTCCGTTTGTACAATAATAAATTATTGCTGATATAAAATTATCATAATTAGCGAGTGATAAAGAAGACATTCTTGAATGTGCTCAACCTGCAAACATTGAAACCGAACAACTGGTAGATAAGGATTTTTTTGCTTCGTTGAGCACATACAAAAATATTTGTTTATTGCTGATGACAGAAATGAGTTATAATGTTTCATTAATACACATGAGGTTCCAATGAAAGTAACAAGCCTAGCGTGATATTGCACTAAATTAAATTTTTCTGATATATTATAATTTCTTTTTCTAGCTGTTGAACTCATTTAATACTCATTATGTTTAAATTGATCATTTTCTCATCTTTTTAATGATTAAAATATAAACAATACGTGGTAATATAAAAATCGCTAACAAGCTTCAAAACTAACGACGATTAATGTGCCCGCAACTGCTTTGATAGATTGTAATGCCAGCTTCTATAGTACACTTTGTTTAGATTATTATTTGTAATTCTAAAGATCTCTTATGTAGGAAACTATACTTTTCGATTATGATAGATAGTTTAAGAATAATGAATTGTTTAGTAAAAACATTCAGGGAAGTAAACACTTCACACCTAGACTCCTATCATCCTAAGAAAATGGAAATAACAAATCGAGTAAAATAGTAATTCTACAGTTCTCTGGTGCATAATAATACATTGCAAGCTTTATGTTTATGACACAATTCACTTGTTTATTATTTAAATTACAGTACAACAACCTGATAAAATAAAAGATTTTTCATCGAGCCATTGGCGAGTTTTTTTGGTCTCTCAAAGCAGTCAATGTTGTTGGGAGTTTGCGCTACGCTGCATTTTATTTCATCTCTGCTGGAAGTATTTTCGATGACAATGGAAAATATATTTGCCTAGTTTTCGATAACGTTTTCCCCTCTAATATAAATGCAGTTAGGTAAGCGGAGCGCAGAAATCGCCTGGTAGTACAGGCCAACTTAATCGAAAAGCCGTATGTTTCGAGTGCGCTTTGCTGGCGTATTTCGCTGCCCTCTCTGGCTCTATTAAGTGCTATTTATTTTCCCAGGAAAGGAACAGGCGGCCAGGCCCGTAAAAATAAGTCTGTGGTGTCTAAATCCAGCAAGCAGCACGTGGCTGGTAGATAACGCCCAAGTCTAGTCCCTTGCCCACAGCAATCAATTCTCAGCTGACTTCTGAACTCTTAAAGAAGCTAAGCAGTGAAAAACACTTTTCCTCAGGGGAGGATTTGCCATACAAGGCACAAATCAAGGTGGTCGTGCTCATGCTGGTACTGCGATGCGTTACTGTAAGACTACTGAAAAGATTTTATCAAATTGTAACGTTTAAATGTGTTTTTGATTTTTCTTTTCCTATAATAAATATAAAAGAAGATAGACATATACGAAGGTAAACGGATATGTAAAGCTAACACTAAGTATACTTATATATCAAGGCATTATTCTTGCTTGTTCGAAATAACCCACGTTTTCTTTTGATTATTTAATTTTCTATTAACACTCATATTGACGCGTGAAAAACATTTTTTATCTATGTATTAATAGTTACAATGCATATTTTAAATCTGATAATAGGCCTAAAATAAAAATCTTACTGATTAAATAAAAATGAAACGGCACAGACACTTCTATTCCGACTTGTCAAAATATGAAAGTCCATTAAAAGTTATGTGAGGTAAACTTGTCAGGTGACCCATAAAAGAAACGTATTACCAGTCAATGAAATAAAAATGTATGAATGTTTCGACTTTTTAAACATATGTGTAAAACAAGATTAGTGTAATTAAAATAATTTTGATGAAATAAAAAGGACACCAGTGGTAAGTTATCATTTTGCCAAACTTCACTATTTCAGTTTTTCTCAGTAATAATAAATATGTATAATATTTCTTGACGTGGGAAATATTATGTGAAATTATGCCACTGAATGTGTGTATCGGGCTACATGAGGGTGATTCTGAAACAGGAAACTCCTCTTAAATAGCGAAGGAAAGAACCTAAAAGAGATGCAGGGAAAACCCTTGAAAACCTGCATCAGGTAGGTCAGGCATTTGAGGACTATTCCCACGCCCTTCCGAAGATGAGTTTGCTGTTGAGTCACTGAATTCCCTTTTACGTTTCTCCACATGCTTTAGGAGGCATTTGGCTGACTGATTCAATGGAGTCAGTAGACAACTCCAACCGTATGCCCAAGGTATTCGACCAGTACATACATTTCCTAAAATAAAGTGCCTTGGCATGTGATGACCTTGGAAAACCGGTATCTCCAAAAGTAAGCCCCGTAATCAATCTGGAGAGAAATAACTGCGAGAGAAATGTACCGCAAGCATTTCTTCTACATACTATGAATAATGATTCGTATTGTTATATATACCATAATAAATGGCATGAACCGAGTTCTGGAGGAAGAGTTCAATTCAATATGAAGATTAATAGAGAGAAAACCAAGGTGATGTGGTGTAGTATGGGAAACAGTGGAATAACGAAGAGTGTTAGATTGGGAAGGGATATTTTTACCGAAGTTAAGTAATTCTGCTACTTGGGAAGCGTAATAACTAGGGATGGTAGAAGTATAGTAGACATAAAGCATAGGATAGCACAGGTAAGGAAGGCTTCGCGAAAAAGAGGAATTTACTTACGGGTAATATAAGTAGGAATATTAGGAAATTCAGTGTGGCGTTATATTGGTGCGAAACGTGGACGATAGGAGTTGAGGAAAGGAAAAAAATGGAAACCTTTGAAATGTGGTGCAATAGGAGAATGCAGAAAATCAGATTGGTGGAGGAAGTTCTAAACAGAATAGAGGAAAAGTGAAGAATATGGAGAACGTAGAGCAAGAGAAGGGGTAGATTAATAGGCCACGTTTTAAGACATGAGGGTCTTATAAGGGGGAAGTGTGTGGGGTAAGATCTGAAGAGGGAGGCCAAAGATGGAATACGCTTAGAAGATTAGGGAGGATATGAGTTGTGCTAGTTATGAGGAAAAAAAGGCTTTCGCAATATAGATTAGCATGGAGGGTTGCATCAGACCAGTCTTAGGACTGAATACCACAACAAAATTGGTATATATACATATAAAACAATCTGTTTGCTTCCCACCTAGTTTTTAATTCACATATAGGTAAAATTGATTTAAATTGTGCATTAAAATAATTAGAAACCGGTGAGAATGTCTTTGAGACGTTCGTTTCTTAAGAAATATGCTTGTTCTAATAATTATTTGTTTTTAATCGTCTCATACGGACTTGAAATGTATTTTGAGGTATTTGTCTCGCGCAAAATTACCCAGCTTTTAATATTGTACCTAATAATCACGGTAAATTGCGTAATATGTTAAATAAATTACAATTTCGTATTTAACGTGAGCAGCGGAACAGGCCTCCGGGTTTCACAGATGACCGGATACTGTCCCGCGAAGAAGCCAAAACGTCTAGAATTAGTTACTGTGTCCGTTTATAACGACGTGTTGACGTAATTAATAGTGGCAATTGACGCCCCGGGAAGCGCGAAGCATAGTTAAATAGTTGAAGAGCTGCTCGTTAGCGGAGTTTTCTCGTTACGGCGTCGCTGTGCATGTGCTGACTCTTTCTCTGTTGTTTTGTTGCAGGAACGGACTTAAATTGACTGCAGCAGGCAAGCAGACGTGCCCTCCTTCAAGGTAATGGCCACGTATTTCTCACTTCAGACTTCTCCTTGCCGAGTATATATAAACTGCTTCAGTGACTGCAACTCCCGTCCACTCCTGCACCTAAACCAACTGGTCACAATTACCGAGCCGGAATTTGATTATTTATTACCATTTCAGACATTCCACGGTTCATGGAGGCGAAAACTCATTATAATCAAGAATGAGACTGAGAGCAAATAATATTTCAATTTTGCTTCCACCAGGTCTTTTTACGGGAAATGTGATTTATTTTCCAATATGAACTCGCGCGCATAAACGAAATACTAACGAGCTTGATGTATAATTTTAATTAATGGCACCACTTCTGATTACACATAAACAAACCTTTAGTTACACTACATAACTCCAATAAAAGAATAACAATATGGTTAATTATTCATTATTGTTATGTAAAATGCAGGAACCAAAATTAACCCGTGAATATTCCGCTCATAACTAAGCAGAATAACGTTTAGATCCGAATTAAAATGACGCAAATTTTTTTTAGACCTGATAATGGTATATTTTATATTTTTAGTAAATGGATGTTAATGAATTCTTCGTGCAGAATTATAATATTTTTCTTCCCTGAAATAATCTCTCTGGTAACAGAAACAATTTTTAATTTACGAATATTACATGTTTATAAAAATCTGCTCTCCTTCTTAATATCTACTTATGCTGTATTTACCTGCAAATTAATAGCGAGGGTAATTATAAGAACTTTTAATTACTTGGATGAATTCGATAAGTATTGATCGTAACGTGTTATTTTAAGTTATAATTCCTATTTTTTTAGACGCGTTCTGTTCAAATTGTCGGTCTAGTTGCAAACAGGAAACTGGCATTAAAGTAACACAAAGAATAAGTTGAATCCGATTAAATTCTGTAAGTTCCACGTAGTGCGAAGCGAATAAGGTACAGCAGTAATACGATCGACGCCGGAGTAATTGTTTTTCACAGATAATTTTCTGAAGTTTAGGTTTAGATGGTAATTGTTTGAGTACATTCGCTCAGAAATAACTCAGTTATGAAGCTCAATGTTGAAACGTTGTTCTGGGAGTGTGTTTACTTGACGCTGCCTGGGTAAGCAAAATTTATAGTTTGACAACCAATTTCATATAATGAATTTAGATATGGTTCATATTTCCAATGTGACCCACAATAAGTTTTTTAATGCTAAAGTTTTGAACGATTTTCCGATAGTTTCACATGAATGTATGCGTTACATGTATATGCGAATAGGATTATATCAGACGCAGTGCTAATACAAAAGTACTAATTCCAAATTATTTTACGCCTCTGTACTTACTGCGGATTACAATGAAATTTAGAATGTACAATATAGGAAACTATAGTTGTTTTGATCGCAGCTCTGGAGTCCCTTACTCCATGCTTTGCGTACAGCTTCTGTATCCAGATAAACAACGCTTCACCGTTTCGTCTCTCACTAATCAAACAACTCTTATTTTTCGTGAACTAATTACACGAATTTTATTTAGAGATCCCGGATCTGGTTACTTCCGTCGTTCCAGATATTGGATGAGGTCAATAACCAACAAATAAATATAAAGAGTAACAGTTACATTTGAAAAACAATATAGTGAAGAACATGAATGGCTTAGTAATATTACAATTTAAAAAACACTTCTCGCAATTCGAGAAAGTCTAATTTACTACTTGATTCGTTTTACTATGAACGAGGTTAATTTATATTTCAATTTTTATCAATCGTGTATTGAGGACATAGAAAATTAAATGTGATTATGAGAAATCTACAAGTATTAAATTACATAAAACAAATTTACATTCATAATAAAAATTCATAACTGCATAAAAATAAAAGCAGATGTTTATATGAGAATTTAAAATTTGATTTGTTCTTAGAAAATCAGTACATTACCGAGAGAAAAAATTCTTAAATATATCAGAGAATATAGCAGAACAATAA
The DNA here is from genome assembly GCA_034510155.1 of Eucriotettix oculatus. Lineage (NCBI taxonomy): Eukaryota > Metazoa > Arthropoda > Insecta > Orthoptera > Tetrigidae > Eucriotettix > Eucriotettix oculatus. Next base: position 62,457,510 of record CM067378.1, read on the forward strand.
GGATAGGAAATGAATCGCGCATGAGAAATTCCTTTATTTTAATACTAGCTGTGCCCGCGACTTAGTTTGCGTGGAAATAACTCTTTTTATGCTGCCCTAAAAACGAAAGTACGGAGTTGTTTATTTATGATCGCTTCACGGCAAACCTTATAACTTGCAGTTAGTTTTGAACAGGTCTTGCTTTCACTCGTTTACAAAAATAGGTGGAGTGAGAATGCTCGCCCCTCCCTCTCTCTCGCGCGCGCTGCCAAAATTACGCTAATAATAGCACAGTTGGTGGGATTAATTATATAGGAACGCCTAATAGGACTTTTATGCTCGCAGTTGGTTTTCACGCGGCAAAACAATGGCTTTATAAATATTTCCATTAATATATTCTGAAATCTGCAAGCTATCGAAATGAAACATATATGAAAATTTAAGTTAAATTTTTTGTTTCAATCTCTCAAATTTTCATTGAAATCCGTTGAGGCATTTCGAAGCCTATTTGAGACAAGCATACGGACAGATTGACAGACACACTTCAATTTTATTTATTGGTATAGATAATAAAATCACTTATTTCGATAACGATGCAAGTGTCAGAAATATTTTCAAGCTTCGAACTCGTCGTCTCTTTTGTCTTGTGTGCAGAAGCACGAAAAATACAAGCCGCAGTAATATTACTGAAAGTATTAATTTACGACTGTTAGTTTTACCACGCATAACTAGCAAATCATCGAAAAATCTTATCTATGTAAGAGTCTGAGATTGCACTTTGAGCATCGAGTGTTTAGCAACCTATCGGTGGCTGAGAACTGTGGGATGCAGATAAACTGCTTCCCAAACCTCAGTCTAACAGATATGTTTTATATTATAATGTGATCTTATTTTCGTATATTATTTTTTATTCATTGAACGAATTGAATACAAGTTTTCAGAAAAAAGTGTACATTCATTTCAATTGGGTTAGTTTAACTCCTAAATTTAGATTAAATTCAAGTATATGATAACTAAATGTTACAAACCAATTAATTTAGTAACGATTGGAAATTATCTATAAAACTATGAACGTCCACAAAGTTTGATCATTTACAAAGTCAGAACGTTTAAAAGTAAAAGCAAGCTGCCAACTGAGGTTTCTCATTATCAAGGCGATGCTTTGATCGTGGCTGATCACAGACAAACGGAGTAGATTGCACTTTGAGCATCGAGTGTTTAGCAACCTATCGGTGGCTGAGAACTGTGGGCTGCAGATAAACTGCTTCCCAAAGCAGTCAAACATCCAACACGTCGGCAATCACAGTTACAGTGTTAAGTGTCAAATTCCCAGGCTGTAAACTGAGTGAATCAATATAAATATATATGAGCTGCTTTAAAGCACTCTGTCTTATATTTCACTTGCTCCATAAATACTTAATAATGTTGTAAACTGCGTTTTTCACAATTGCAGAAAGTACCTATGTTAAGATTATTTACAGCGAAAGTTTGATATCTATAACTTTCTTCACCATTTATCGCAAAAGTATAAAGTATCTACATTTTATTACTACAAATAAGACATGATTAATTAACATGTCCTGCATTTTCATACTATTAATTTCGTTTGATATGTAGTAGATTTCAAGTGTCTCTAATTTGGAAAACCACAAAAGCTGCCTTTTATGCCAAACGAAATAAAAAGTATCCTTTATTAATTTTTTGTGAGTATAGTTTCATCCATACCCCCTGAGATTGATATCACGGAAACCAGCTTTCATAACCAATCACGACGTTCAGCAGAAATACGTACTATAAATACTATTGGCAAAGATGATAAAGAACGACTATTCCATGAAAGTCATACTCTTGGCTCAATTTCCGGTTTAATAACTCACAACACCGACATATTTCGAGACCTCATAATCATCCTTATTCATTACATCCAGTAATGGATGCAATTCCAGGATTACCCCTATGCTGATAGAACAATTAACGTTTTATTGATTTCCAACGATAGATTTTAATAAAAATAAGTAAAGGTAATTTCTTTGAACCCACTAAATTTTTATTAAATGATGTTCTTAATATGAATATTAGGAAATCCTTATTAAAAATATTCGTATGAAGTATGGCTTTATATTGGTGCTAAACGTGGACGGTAAGAACTCTAGAAAGGAAAAGAATATAAGTTTTTGAAATGTGGTGCTATATAAAAATGCTGAAAATCAGATGGGTGGATAGAGTAACTAACCAGGAATGCTGAGTATAATAAGAGAAGACAGAACAATATGGAGGACTTTGCCCAAAACATGGGATAGATAAAAGGTCGCGTTTAGTGACATGAGGGTCTTGTAAAATTATCATTAGAGGGAAGTGTGTGGGTAAGAACAGTATATGGAGGCCAATAATGGAATACGCTAAGGAGAATAGGTTGGATGTGGGATGTGGTAGTTATGTAGAAATGAAAAGTCTTACGAAAGTTAGTATGGAGGGTTGCATCAGACCAGTCTCAGGACTGAATACTAAAACTACTCTAAATTTAAAGTGATATTTTTAATAGGTAAATACAGATATCACTGGTGTACAAATTTAATTAATTATAGGATCTTTGTTCCAAGGTACATAGTCCGGAGGAATAATCATTGGGCCACGGTATACCTTTTCCGTCCACCGTGCTTATCGCTTACCCTGTCCTGGTATGTGTAGTATTCACAGGATGCCTTCTGGTATCTATTCTTTGGTACTCAAGGCTCTTCTCTACCAAACTCTCCACAACAGTCTTTACTCTCTAACCACTGTTCACACTCGGACAACCCACTTATTCTTGGCTTCCTGAGATAGTTTCTCTTTGTGGACCAATCTCTCATGCGATCACCACCACCATTGTTAAGCGAAATAAATCAAGTGACACGCTACAAAATGTTTTTTTCACGAATTTCCAATAGCGTGCTAAAGTCTAGTCAATTACATTTGAGGACATATTAAAACAAGTATTAACATATAAACGTCAGCACTGAAAACTTTAAACACGAAAATTTTTTTTTCAGGTGTTCCATTGATTCATCTGGGGAATAAATATGTGTTATAAGAGTACTATTAAGACAAATCAGATTTTGATCACTGAGAGAAATAACTCAATTAGAGAAAGGAATGATATAGGGATGCTTCCGAATAGTAGATATCTCTATTCGTCTTCATGAAGGAAGGACCAGTAGCTCAGGGGACTGTCTGAAACACTACTCTCCCCTGTCCTGCCTAATCTAAGGAAATGGCCGACACCAATTTTTTGCATCCATTCCAGATGATTTCTTATCTGAATGAGACGCGTTTCTTTATTTCGCTATTTCTTCAAAGTTTTCATGAACCAGTCTGAGCAAATTCAGGTTCCAGATTGTTATTACAGTAATTTGTAGTCGATTCAAATAAAATATAAAACCAAAATTGTTAAAAAAATATGTTTGCCATAAATATTCTAGACCACTTCACAGCGTATCTATTTATCCTTTGACAAACATTCGTATAAGGTTATATAAAATTAACTAAAATAATTTGAAATAAATTTGTTAGTCTGAGCGTAAACAGAGAAAATCGTTAATATTTCTAGAGTAGGCTGTAAGAACTGTACTCACACTAGTAGAGTATGTAAAGGAAAATACAGGAATTCTTGTTCAGTAATCTCTACAGAGAGAAGTATCCAATTGCGCTAAGAAGATTTAGAAAGCTAGGAAAAGAAGGCAGCTACAAAGAATCGTACATGGAAAGCATCCAATTGAAGAAAGAGGTCAAGATCGGTTTAAGGAAGCATGAGGAGCAAAGCTCAAAAAACTGCTAAATCTGTCTGAATTATTGCACGTCATTGTTTTTGTATTCTATTTAAGACTTTCATTTGTCTAGATATAACTGTTGTATTTTAAAAACTTTAAAAAGAAATTATTACTAAGGTTTTTCATTATGTTGATAGAGGTACGAGAAGACTTGTAGCACGTACGAATTTCGTCTGAGTTTCCCTCGTTGTTTTCCAAACGAAAACTTTGTTATGAAGTTCCAAAATTATTAAGGCGTTTCTCCTAATGACCACGAGACTCAACAAGTGATTTATTTTCTAAGGAAAGTTCGCGTGTTTCTCTCCGTGGCTGTGGCCTGTTGCACGCTAATCGCCACTTTAACAGGCTTACTTCGCTATAAAGTGGCACCCTTACAACAGGGATCAATACGTCACAAATAATTATTATTTTTAAACTGACTCGCTGAAGGTCGCATTCTAGTCTAGTAATAATGTGTAATGCTTCCGAAGCCCAAGGGTTAAAACCGGTCGTTTCTGCCTGCATTTTTCTAGTGGGAATAAAGAATAGGCGTTAAAGCTGAGATTTCGCGTATTTAATTCGTATTATTAGAGGTAAAGAGCACTCCCAAGGGCAGTCTTGAGGTTGGCAAATTTTGCAGGTGTGGAAACTTCTGCTCCTTAGTGTCTTTACCGAAACTACACAAAAAAGATCACGGATAATCGGTGCGTTTACAGAAATAATTGAAGTTAGCAATTTACGATTAACAGAACTTTTTGACTACGAATATCTGATCGGGACAGTATAAGAGTAAAATTTACCATAATCTATACAAAACAGAGATTGTTTTCTAAGGAGCAATATAATATGTGTTGAAGGAATTTAACAATTTGAATAATTAGGAAACAAGCTCTAGGTTATAATACTGAATGGTCACCGAAAAAAAGCATATATTTATAGATTTTAACCCTTCGTATAACAGATTATTAGAATGATAAATTCAACCAACCATTGTACTCAACAAGAAACCAGTTCCATAGGCATAAATTCTCTGTGCTTAATAAGAACTGTTGAAATCAACGAAACATAATTTTATGTTTCATAGACAGTTCAAACATATTTCATAATAATTGCATCATAATATTATGCCCTTAAAACTTGTTTAGTTTTCATATTACTTTCATAACTTACTGGAAAATTTACTTTTTTTTTCTGAAAGAGGAGAAACTTAAAATGTTAAGTGGCTTAAGCTTCGTAGAAAGGGAACATAATATGCTTTTACAAACTCACGGCTTAATCCAAATTTCGTGTGAAATTTCAGCAATTAAATATCACTTTTTCTTATTCATGTTCTAACTATTTTTTAAGTTTAAGTTAAAAATAATTAATTACTATGCGAACCATAATTGCACACATATATATACTACTCATTAATTTTACGTTTATCATAGTTTCTGGCCATTCGTGAAGCTTCCCCTGACTTAAGTTATTAATTCTAATCCCACTCACATCGCGAATTGCATACATTTGGGAAAAGAAATTATGTCCTAACGCCGTTTTTTGTGTAAGCTTACAAGTTAATTTAATTTTGTACATTTATTAATAATTTTACGAATTATGTATGTTTCAATGTTCTTCATTCCTCTGTTATCAATATCAGATATCGGGAATTCATCTATTTGCTTGATGTCTCATTGTCATCTCCAGCTACACTATATAGTACGTTATTACACTAGATGGCGTTGTTCTGGGATACCCGTGTTGGTCCATGTTGCGTCAAAGTTTAAAATTAATGCGCGTTCCCTCTAAGATCACACTAGGGTGTTTATATGTTTTTGCGTTACTTGCATAGAAACATTCAACACAGATCGAAGATTCGCCTCCCTAAAACAATTACTTTCTTACCTTGACAAACAAAAAAAAGTCTCATAGTGTTACCCGCTACTATATCTAAATGTAGCTGAGCGGAACTTCTACCTACTCTGTATAACTTTGGAGGAAACGTATTAATTTTTATTTTTCAAATAAGCGCCAACCGAAATCACAGCGATAAATTAGGTAAAGTATAATTTCGTTTTCACAAGCTCGATGCCTGTACATTTTTAATGCTTGGAGTTGTTTGTAAAGTTCAAACATGATTGGGTATTATAAGCTCCCTCTTTGTCAGACGCAAAACGTTGTGTAGCCTCAATAAGGAGAACGTATCTGTTTTTCGCATAGAAATGATGGCTGCCGCTGATTGAATGAGACTCAATTCACCCACTTGGACCCCGCGATAGTGTGGATTCCACGAATGTCCCGCTAACGCAAATCCTCGTTGACATGCTCCAATCCCTTGCTTATTCACACAACTCCCTTTATGGTTTCGATATCGAGGGACTAGAGAATGCAATCGAATGTTATTCTCATGACCTGTCCCTTGTAGCTTGATATTTACTGTGGAATGCAACTACACCACACGCTGAGAGCAGTGGACACGGTATGGAATTAAACTCTCTAATACCTCTTTAAACATTCTTCCATTTTACTTTTGCCGAATGTAATTGAAGTGATCGGAAGATATAACAGCTTCAAATTATTGTTTCTCTTTTGATAAACACAGCACTTCATCAGGTGAGCTGTTCCTGAACGCAGTGAACGTTAACTAGTGCATGCCTTTAATTTTAGGCGGCTTTCCTCTTCAAAAATTCAACAGTTAAAATTACATGAATTTTAATTCTTGTAGTAAATTATAATTTTAGTGTTTCAATTTGGCATGAATAATTTGAACTTGTGGAACCGCATTACATTTAGGACTCTTTCTGTGAATTTTCCTTTAAAGGTACACCATTCAACAAATAATAGCTTTTACTATACAAGTTGAACTTTGATGAAAACATTATAAATATTAATTACCTTCGATGTAATCTATAAATCAAATAGAATCGTGTGTCCTGCTTCAGATTATATCAAAATTTGACCATTATTATCACTGTTAGCAATACACATTCATTTGTTCGGAATGAATGATATTCAATATTTGTACAACTTATCCGCTATTTATTTTATTAATTACGCTAAAAATATACGGCGCTATTACATTGATCGAAGTCGCCAATCTGTAGGAACGTTATGTTACAGCAGAGTTTCTGTCTCGACCGTATAGCGTAACAATGAAATCTTAATTCTAATAATAAGACAGATCGAACTCGGGTCTTTGGCATCGAGAGTGCAGATCGTTAGTCACCGTGGCGCTACTGTGCTGGACGGGCGTTGGTGACATTGGGTGTGGCAGGGATCCAACACAACAAATAAATTATGCTAAAAAATCTAACATCTTGACATTTTATATATGTTTTAGATTTCTGACAACTAATTGAACTTTTTGTTTGGAGTTCTGTGTCAATTTTATTTTAGCAGCACGTTCTGTTCAACTTCAAATAGAATTCAACTGAAGACGATTTTTCTTGGTACGCTGTTTCATAGTGTGCGTTGTCCAAGATTGAACTAGCTTATAAGATGCATCGGTCGTGTGCACAATACACAGTTTCACTTACTGGTTTACGTCAAAAAACCGATAGTATACATTTTAGTTCTATTATATATTTAATCAGTTATTTAAAACCATATTCCTTCTCTTCCCTTCGTTACACATGCTCTTATAATTCGCCATTGTTCTCTTGATGAGATAGTTTCGCCAATTCCGCATGGTAGTGACTGGTCAGTCATTGTTATAATAATGTTATGGCACGGTGTCCATTGTTCGACGTCGTGTGCTTCGCAAAAGTCTATATGTACTCATTTTCAGCAGATTCCCTAGTTCTTGCACTGAGAATCACATCTTCAGGGTTCAGCATATAGTAATTTGAACTATTAATGTTTGCATATGTATGCTCGTTCGTATCAACTGAACAGCATTTTGCAACGTCCAAATGGTGGCTGAATGCCATTGTGCATCGTTCACTTTACCAGATGCTACTAACCACCAACTGGTACTTGGAAGAAGAGGGACGGTGAGGGCGAAAACCATGCAGGCAGAAGTCATGCCCTTATTCAACCTTATGGCAGCAAGAGAAAACCCACCATATGTCAGGGAAGATACCATTCAGCGTTGAGTACAGCAGTTGACTGGTTTAACTTTCCTTCGAGTAGAGAAGTAATGCAAATTATAGTGTCCCAACAGCGTGCAATCTCGACTGCATGAAAAATCATCCACCATAATATACATGGGCCCAAAGTTCAAAGAACATATGCATGGTATCAATTTTTCAATACACAGCTGATGCGGTTTCTTCTGTACCCAGGCCTTTCTCCAAACCTATTGCCTTTACTGAACATGTATGGTAATATATGGCCCATCAACAACTTGTTCGTCAGCACTCCAGCAACAAGCATCAATGAACTACGGACACGAATTAAAGCCGGCAATTTCGAAAATGCACAGATTCACTGATTTCATGTCGTTACGTAACATTTTTTGTAGGTCGACAATATTTCACAATTAATATGGATTCACGTCACAGCACTAATGATACAAAAATAAATTTGATTAACTTCTCATGTCATATTACCACTGTAGTTTTGTTATTTCACTTTCAAAAAGAAACTGTCCACTGGGAAGAACGCCTCTTCTACATTCCTGTCGGTAGACTTTCTGACTTTCGTCGTGTATGTATAACTATAATTACTTTATACTTCTAACACAATTCTTTTTAACAGTGGTCGACATATTAATGTATGTTTGTTATAAAGTTGTATCGTCGGTTGCTGGTTTATGAGCTCCAGGCAATTTAAATTTTATCCGATGTTAACAATATTTGTCTTAATTTTCATATTTTATTAGCCAATGTCTTGTTTCAACATGAGCTTTCGGCGTTAGAGAATCCAATCTTTATTTGAAACGCAGGTGCTCGTTTTCACACGGCAAACAACTTCGGTTCTCACGCTAATAACCAAACGCATATTGTGCGCTTTAAAAGGCAAAACGCTTTCTCGGCAGCAAGTCTAAATAACGTAACGTACTATGACCCTAATACGTACGAAATTTAACAGATGAGTCATTTATAAAACAATCTGAGCTTTCCCGTATTACACAAATATGTATGGGATCGCAGTTCTATGTTATGGTGCCGAAACTACGACATTGAATTCAATAGTAACACAAACTATGTATTCAAAAATCAGGGTAACTATGTTCAATAAATTATGTCATCTGTTGTTGATCTGTTTCAGAAGAAAACGTAGAATAATATCAATAATAAACTCTTTTCCTCATTGGGTTATCAAATAATATATTTTTTACACTGTGGAGACTGTAATTAAAAGTAATCACATTCAAGGCACAATCTGCCGTCGCTTCGAACATTCGGGCCATCTAGTGGTTTTCATTCGTTAGGACAGCTTGTGGCGATGAAGTAGCACGTGTAACATCTGAAGCAATTTCATTACGCCTTATTACGGAAACTAATTGCCAGAGATTTCCACGTAGTTGTAAAAATTGGATTAAAGTTGTTGAACAATGATATTTGCAGCCGGTAACTCGCTTAACTATCTGAAAATTTGCGGCGCCTATTATATTAACTCAGTTTTGGGACGTATTCCGTAGATTGCTGAGCGTAATGAAACTGCAGACACCCAATTTCTCTTAAAGAGTTCGTTAAGATAAGTCGTCAGTTTCCGCTGTAAGCTGCGTCGTTCCGCGTCTGTCTCGCGGAACTGCAGTTGCGCTATCGCGATTTTGCTCAAATCCGAAATATCTCGATTCCAGAATAGAAACAGAAATTAAAACGCGTCATACTTCATATCATTTACATATATTGTGCGCGCGTATTTTTAAATTTAATTCCTGATTTGTCAAAGTTAATTATACGGCTAAAGTTAGTATTCCCAAATATTTATCTTTCATATTGATACTCACTATGTTTCAGGTATGATACTTTCTCCAAAACTAATAAATACTGCATATTGCCATCAAATATATCGAAACCATGTATAATCCATTATTTTAAAATAATATTTCCATTTAGCACAACTACAACGTCTGTCCAGATATTTCAGTGAATGGATTGTTGGCTCACCATCAACAGCAATTATTGTCATTCCAAATAATACCCATTGATAGTAATGAACTTCTGGAAACGGGTTTATAGTCCTTAAAGCTCCAGATGTTCTCAACTTTAGGTGTAGGCTTCAGTTGGGTCGAAGCATTACGTTGAATACCCAAAAACCTTTGGCCCTTTACAGCTGATTTCAATTTGAGAAGAAAAAATGTTCAGGGGAGACAATTCTTGGATGTAGGGTGAGTGAATGAGTGACACGACACTAGCAGGAGCTGCTACATCAGAAAGGTAGTATGTGTGTGTGACCGCGCATTGTCATGCAGCATGATGCAGTCTCATTGTTTTTCGTAATGGAGGCGCACCCACTTGATCATTTCTGATTTTTTTCATAAAATTTAAATAGGATTTAACATGGTGCCCGCCGGGAGCAATTGATTATGGACGATACCTTCAGAGAATAACAACACCACGAGCATTGTCTCGGTGTGGGATCTCTCACTGCGCACCTTCTTACTTTCGGCGACCGTGAACACACCCACTCCATAGTTTGACACTTGCCAATGGGGTCGTATCTCAGGCACCAGGTCAAGTCACTCTTGCCAATGTTATTCAGGAAACTTGGGTTTCGATTCGCTATTGTGGTGAGATCTCCATAAGCAGCAAGTCAGTGTTACATTTTCCTTTCATCAAATGCAGAGCAACATTCTCCAGCAAATATACCTATATTACCTAATGTAATCAACTGTAATTTTCATTTTAATACACCTGAAGAAGTCTCAAATGAGAGACGAAACGAAGTATAGTTCGTTATTTAAATAAAATAAAAACTGATGACGAGGCTCTTAAAAACTCATTTAATGTTTATTTAATTGTCAAAAAAACTATTTATTTATTATTTATAGCATCTTTAATTATAATTAATAGCGTATCATTACCTCACAACATAATCATATTTACATTTGCCCCAAACGGTCATACAGATCATTTATACATAAATGAGAGGCAATATAATTTACTGTTTAAATGAATACACAAAACTGTGAAATTGAACAGAATGTTGTATAGGGGAAAGCAGCCAGTCCGTAGGACCCAGATTGAAGTAGCGCGAAAGATTACGGCAACTTAATTTATCGGCCGTCGCGAAGCAGTCTATAATTATAAATCATAGAATAGTACTGAAATACTAATTTAGTTGCCAGAGAAAATTATTTCTCGGTTCGGTATATCTGTAGGGCTATATTTTGCTAAAAGAGGCAACAATGTCAGCAGATGTTCCAGATATGCCCTGCAACGCATATAATATTCGCGTATCAGTAGCACAAGGGGCAATTCCTGTGATTTTAGCAACTATGAAACAGAAGTCTTCGGAATATTGTGGGACAATAAGTTATCTATATAAGAAGACGTTACGCTGGACGAGGGCATTGAAAATATTTGAAGTTCACGAGTGAAGCGTTGATTAACCTGCCTATACAAAATGTGACCCAACTCCTTAAAAGTTAAAGTAATTTATTCCATTTATCAGACGCTCTATTCGAGATAAAAAATTTACGAACCTTTGTTTTATCCATGCTGATAGTTTATAAATTGTGATTCAGCCTGTTCGAGAAATGCTAATATTTTATAATACCTTGAAGGTTCCTTATTGCATTACCATGATCACATGGATAATATTTTCGCATGGAGTGCAGTATTAATTTTTCAATTCTGTGACGCATTTCCCCATTAACTAATTTTTTGCCTTAATTTTGATCTTACTTTTACATACGGATTTCTTTTGTTTGTCAAAATAGGAAAATTTCATTTCTCTCGAAGTGGATGTAATTACTTCTTTTTTAAACTTTCCTTTCATGAGTAATCTTTCTGATGCGCAAGTCCATACCAATAAAAAACTGTTAATATTTTATATATATTCTCATACGTTACTTCTCACGAGTAATCTTTCTGATGCGCAAGTCCATACCATTAATACTTTATATATATTCTTATACGTTACTTCTCGTTTGTGGTGTAAAAATGACTGAAAACGTTTACTTAATTTAAAACAATTCGTGCCTTTGTAGGCGCAGTCCTCTGCTATAAGAGAGCCACTTATAAATTTAAAGTTATGCGCGTTGAGAGGCTTACCTTCACTTTTATTGGTTCAACCTCTACACCCTGTAATCATTTCGAGCCGCAAGCATCTTAATTTCTATACCGTCATTTAACACTAATTTTATTTCGTCTGTTTAAAATATGTTTCTGAGTAATAATGTATCCACTTGAAAGCAGAGCCTTCTAATTTATTCCTATAAATAAATTCAGACTCAGCATTATTTTGATCATTTTGCGAAGTTAGTCTCAAACACAAAAACTAAATAATTCTATTTAGTCTTTAACTCCGAGTGTTGTTCGGAGTATTTTGTCGGTCTGATGATCGTATGTATTTCGGCTCTGTTGAACAATTTACTTTGTACCTGTACGGTTAAAACAGTCTCTGGTCAGCGACAGCTCAAGAGAAATCGGGGTGTGGTGGTATTTTTACTCGCTATTTGAAGCAAAGTGCTTGCGCATGACTTGAAGTCTTTGTGCTCTTTGTTGTGCAGCCTGCAGCAATGGAATATTGTTCTGTCGACGCGTTGCTCATTTTTTGCGTTGTTTTATCGCATTGGCTTTTGGCGCCGAGCCTTTTCCTAAGTACCATGCTGCGAGCTGTTGGAGAATTTATAGCCGGACACCGCCTATAAAGAAACAAATACTGCCTGTATTAGATTAGCTGTGTGTGGCCGCGCTTTGCGGAAACAGCCTTTACTTATTGTAGTCGCCGGCCGTAACTGCCCCAGAAGGTGCGTGCACTTCATATGTCATTTCTGAGAAAGTGCGCTCCAAATGTCCGACCCCCATTAGTAACCTCGGAGATCCAGAAATTACTTCTACCTTCCATCTTTTATGAAGAGCAATGATAAACAAGTCTCAACCCAACTTGTGCTTGCAGACCACTGACAATTATGTTTTTCCTTATAACAAAGGCTTAAGTGTTAATTCGTGATCCAAAATACAGGATGTAATCGACATTAATCCTGACTTTTTATCTAGTATTATCGGGAAGAGTTGACGCGAGGTAAAGTGGACGCTAAAAATGAAGTCGACTTAATGATTAATACCAGACTTAAGAAACACGACGAACGTGATGATCTGTTCCTCTTCAGGAGCGTTAATAACAATTTGGAATATGAATAGCTTTCAACTGCATTTTCCTGAAGAAACTTCGCTTCATGACCATGACCAGAGCAATCAAATGCAAGCTTGCCTAGTGGCGTTCCCAATCATCTTTCATAGTCAAAGTCTTGTTGAATATTAACATGAATTATTTGGCGTCAATAGAAAAAGAAAGCACTACGTGTTCGATTCGACATTTGTGAAAGAGCACGAGTACTGACCGCTGAAGTTCCCAGCTCATGACTCGGACTCGGTTGAAATGTCGGTAAGTATCCGTTTGATTCTTTGTCTTCACAGTAAAACGTTCACACACACTGTAAATTGTAATTCAGTCTCCTGTGTATTAACAGTAATACATTCCAAAAAAGTATATTTCATTATTTTAGTGTTTTTAATAAAGTTAATTACAGTGCAGGGTAAAATTAAATAATATAGCTTTTAAAATTTGTACATATTCTGACCAAGAACAATAAGAATATTATCTTCTTATTCTAATATGAAAAAAATGAAACTACCGACTATATATGTGTGTGTGTGTAATTTACACTTTTTATTAGGGAATTGCGGGTTTAAAATTCCGTGTTTGATGTGGGCTACTGCGGCACTTGAACCCTGTTTAGGTAGCTGGGTGAGGGTTGCTTGTTGGACCTCTTTGAACCTATTCCCGAGTCCGGAATCGCGGGACTAGCTCAACTGCTAATTCTTATCAAGACTAATGAACAACTGCCAATCACTGAATTCATAGCTCGCTGACTCCTACATTACTGTATCATTGGCCGTCTAACACATTATTGACGTCTGTGTTGCAACATTACTGTATCACTCCTCCTAAGCCAACTTGTCATTATGCCATCCTAAAACGTTACTGACTGTCTGCTTTCTGCAGATCATCTCGTCCCCTCGGTGTGCCAAAGTTCCACCCACCAGAATTATAACTATCAATGATCCTGTGATCCTAGCCAATAAAAATCAAATTCGCTTCTCCTCCCCCTTTCCCATGAATATTAATATTGTCCTCAGAAGTCCCAGCGTGCTTCATATTAGATTTCGGAACCATGAGAACGCACGTTCTTGAATTCCGATTTCTTGAGAAACTTTGGCGTAAGTGCCAAAATCATGAGAACATTGGAAGAAATTTACAACTCCTGAGCGCTCTCTTCACCGTAACTAATCGTTTCACAAGAAGAACCTTGTATGGACGTCTGTTTCTACTCCCTATCTGACTTCGGTACAGTGTCCTAGTCAGCTCGGACACGGGAATTTAACTTCCACGGAGTTCTTATGTCGAATAGAATAACCCCCAGTTAATTAATTAATTTTGCCTGTATACACCACAGAAGACAATTTCCAGGTAAGTAGTCAACTATAAAAATGTTGATCTTGTCTTAGAAGCTCCATATCTGTATTTGTTTTATTTTTAATTTATTCATACAAATGTTGTGAAAGATTATTCTATTTGTATTAGGCCCACGTGTTAACATTACGTATTACAGTTTGATAACACAATTTATGACCTATCATAGACTTCATTTCCTTAAATTTAAATGGCACCAACGTTTCACCATATGTTCATATTTTCTTCAGGTTTTTTCGTATAGAAGAAATGTTTGCAAAGAATTAAAATTCCTAATTCTGATAATGTTAAATAAATACAACTAGTTTTTCTTTATCAATTCAATATTAGAAACGTTACAAATGACCCAATTTAGACTAAATATAGTAAATAGTTCTGAAATCACAAATTGCGTATATTCTAACTGGGAAAAAATGACTGGTCAGGTAATATTTTTAGATACACAATCTGTCTCTTAAATTAGCACCTTATAAAACCAGTTTAAGGTCTAAAAAATTGAATACGTATAAAATAAAACCCTGCTTTTCACTTAATCAAATCAAACGAGTAAGTTCAAATACGAGTAATCCCCAATTAGCACTGTTAGCATTAAATATTTACTTGACACCAGCTGTTTCCACATCGAACCAGTTTGAAATCTGATCCTTTTTATTTATACAGTACTTTGAGTGAAGTAGGTTAAACGAAGATACCCTTTCTCTCGATTTAATACCCGCCTACGCTGGTGCGGGTGTAATCGTTGCGCGGGTTAAATAGGAGCTAGGGAATGCATTAATCTAGAGAACAAAGCTGCCAGGTCACAATGTCTCCTAATGTACGTCAGGCCCAAGAATGTATTGTTGGAAGTAACGGGGAATAATACTCATAAAATAATTAGGCGTCAGAATTCATAATTGCAATCGGATTTTGGAATATGGTTTAATCTTTCGCGTCTGCTCATGAAACTATCAACTGAATGATTTGTCCCAACAAATTCAATACCTCACTAAATAGTACGGAAAACGAAATAAATTATTATGTATGAAAAATGATATGAACATTTAATTGAGCTCCCAAACTCAATTAGAATGAGAGTGTTTCGTCATGAGACATCATTATTACACGTAGCTCTCAATATTGTCTAGTTGTTTTGAAATATTTCTTCGTTTGTAGTCAGTTTATTTGTGTAATTACCCTGACTATAATTTCTTGGCATTTTTTTTGCGACAGTCCTCATCAGCTGTTCAAAAATCATGATAAGTTTTCAATTAGTGATGCTCAAGATTTTTCAATGACCCAAACGTTTTTATTGTGGATGCACTGTGACCTTTTGCCGAACTCTGTTTTGTGAGACTTATTGCTGCCATAATTAGTGAAATAGGAGTAACGTACATCCGTTTTAAATATAACTCCCTGTTAATGTTGCGTCGCGTGATTTCTCTTGGAAATGTGTCGGCAATTGGACCTAATGACAGAGGTTCGCTTTTAACGTACAACAGCTATTACTCTGAAGTTTCCACTAATATTTGTGACAGGTTTGTGACATCGTGAGAAAATATTTATAGATGTTGAAAAATTATTGAGCAATCCTGTATAACGCATTTATATTTATCGGAAGAGATAAATGTTCAACATCAATGAGAAAACTCATTTTATCACTGTAATAGACGTAAAGTATTGCATCTTAAACAACATCACTAAGTTGTAGTAATTTTTTTAATAATCTATTTCTGATGATCAGGAATCTGTAGTCCCCAGGCCATTTCGTTTCAATCTTCAAGACAATTGTCACGAGCTGCATCTGGATCTCGTCTACCACATCTGGTGTTCCTTTATAGCCAAGTATTCAATTACATTACTTAAATTCTCTTATTTTCCCGGTTGTGTTCATTCTGTAAGAGATATTTCGTGCCAGATAAACGATTATTCCCCAATTTTGCCCTTGAAAAATATTGAATATTTTGCAATTTTTCTTGGGGAACTAATTAGAAGGAATAAATAATAAAATGACAGAAAACATCATTATTGATAAATGAATTGCTTTTTAACTCTAAAATCACCCAAATAAAACACTGTAGAACCTTAAAGAAAGTTGTGTATAATTAAGACACACAAATGTAATTTAGGCTACCATCTTTTAAAAAAAAAGATTAAATGAAATGAAAAACGTTTTCAAGCGTTCTCTATTTTTACTTTGAATTGCAATTACCATTGATACCCGCTGCTGATCACGTTCAACAAGTCACTGAATCAGTATAAAGTACTGCGGAGTAGACTTTAGACCGCCATGTATCTGCCATGAACAACAGTTTCTTTACTTAAGGGTGAGGTTATAAGAGAATATATTAATTCTTGCTCTTCGATATAAAACTAATATTATTTATAATATTTTGAGGTTCAATCATATCATTATGTTGCGACCAGCTAGACCACTTGTGTTTTGTGTCACATACAAAATATTATTTGTCCTAAAATGCTTCATAGTTTAATCCTGTATACGTACTTAAACTTTCAAATATCGGTAAACAAAATAATTTTTATTTTACACTTTACATCAAATTTATTAGTTTCTTTTACTAAAAAATGTTTTGGATTAGTTCAGACACCGGCAACGCCTGGCTATCCGTTAATTATTTAATCATGTCCTCAGCACATTATAATGGAATGTAAATGTGTTTATACATTACTTATTCTTGAAGGATATCCACATTTTACGTATCTATAAAAGAATTTATGTGAGCGCTTATATTGTCACTTCGTGAAATTGGTCCATATAAACTTTAAACAAACAATTTACAGAATTTCATTATATTTTGGCATAAAATAATATTTAGAACGTCGTGTGCTGCAAATATTGTTGTATATTGAAATCCCAGTATTATGATTATTTTTCTTTTGTGAATGGTAAAAACTTCCACTTAGTTAATCGATTGTTTTGTGTTTAGTTATTTTATCGGCAAACTTAATGCAATGTGAAATTTTATTTATTTTTTCATAAGTTGGAACAAGTAGCATACTAAGAAATGATTTCCGCAGGGCGTGAAAAGTGCGATTAATTGTTATTATCGTTTAATTTAATGAAGAGCTCAAATTTAGAAGGCCTAGACTTTGTGACATGGCGTTTGTCTTCGAATCATGCTTCAACATATTCCCATGTATAGTAATTTAATAATTTGTGATGTAGACGAAAGAGACTTTTAACAAATAATAATACCTCAGATTTTATCGTGAACGAACACAAGAAGAGGATAAATGTAAAGGAAAATTAAATTCGTATTTATTCGGAAAGTTTTTTTGCCTGCTCCTGGAAGTTTGAATTCCGTAACTCACTCATTACATTGGCAACTGTAAACTAACTTTTGGATATAGAAAATAGGTCTAGTTACAGTAACTCTTCAGTTCAAATTCTACGTGCACGAGCTGTTTTTACTATAAATCTCCACGCGCCATGACTTCTGGCAAGTAAATAGTCATGGTGCTGTGCGCTTCACAAAGAGTAATTAGAGTCAAAGGCTGACTGGCATCATGCATGCCCGAGGACTTCACCTTCTCCCCTGGATCGTGTTATCAGGCACTGAAAGACTATACAAATTTAAATGGACTCGATATTCTCCTCTCACAGCATACTTCACTGTGTAAATTGGCAATTTCAAATATTTTTGTTCCAACACAAAATTGGACAAAGTGACGAGTAAACACCAGAACTTATCTCAATCTAAATCAGCGATTGAAACATTCGAATAAATGATTAACTTATCAGAATTCAGAAAGTGCAAATCATGACACGTTGTATAAAATTCATAGGTCTATAGCTCAAAATCTTGTATTACCTTCTAGATAGTTTCCCAATATTCAATGAAAATGAAATAATTTATTACTGTTTATTACTGTTTCACGTAGAAATTCTTATAGTATTTGATTAATTTCTAGGATTGGCTTAAATTAATGTTTTAAGTTATATAAAATCAAATTAAACGGTTATAATATATCTAAATGTATTCGAAATTTTAAACAAAGTCTATAAACATCGCAGCATTAATGGGTTTTAGTGGTTTTCATAGTGCATAAAATTTCATCCTATACAACGTACAACGATTGTATCAATTTTTAATCAGGTGCATTGTACTTAAAAGTATCGTCAGTTTCCTCAAGCTTACGAATCATGTGTTTGGTTATTTGTATAACAGTTTTGACCGCCCCGCCCTGCACTCACTGCAATGACTTAAAAATTAAAATTTTTTCTATGATCACACCTTTATTAAAATGTTATTTTATTTTCCACTTCATTCAATTAATACTAATCGAATGTGTACTGTCGGAAATTCATGTAAATGTACTATCCTGACGCGCGGTCTTTATTTATACATTACGAGGCTGCAGGTATTATATGAAAGAAGGATAGAACTGCAGATGATTTCTTCTTTGGTCGAATCCGTCTGCTGGTACTATTTACTCAATTGAGAAATTTTACTGAAAATATTCATGATAATTATATTTCAGTTTGATAATTCACCAGAGAAATTTGGCCCGTTAATCTAAACGTATTTGTACCTCAGCCAAAGGAAATAGAAGAGTAATTTTCACCTAGTTGATTACATATCGAGCCTTCACCTCTCAGGAATATCACGTGGGAGTGAAATCACTAGGGATTCTGGTTTGCAGTTGATCATGACACAAACTATTCCCAGTTGTCTCATAGTTTGGTTTCGCAGCTGTTGAATACAATCCGATGTCGCTCGGGAATCCGTAATTGCTGCCGTAATAATTGTTGGTGATCCTGTGGAGAGTCGTGCTCCAGACCCCGGGTCTTGGTCTCGTGTTGGAGGTGAGTTTTATTGGCTCGCAGTGATTGGAATCTGGGAGCAACGCTCTGTGATGTGGTGTTGACGTGGCCCCAGGGCGCCAATAGAACCTGTTGCTGGGACCATGTCAAGGGATCGAATCGCCGTGTCTTCACACTACGAGGAGCTCGCCATGCGATTATTCACTTTCGCGAACAGAGCATTTTATTACTTATCTTAGAGAATACTCATCTAACAAGGTACACTACTGCACCCGGTATTATTAATACAAAATAGATATACCTGCAATAATTATCATTGATGTTGACGTTGTTATGAGTTTCTAACATTTCTATTTAATACCAATATTTATTTTATTATATATTGAGGTATTAAAGTAAATTATAATGTATGTACTGCATTTATTTGAAAAAATTTAGCTATTGAAAATTGAAATTTTCATATGTACTACTCGGACATTTTAAATTATAGATATTTGTACCCACTTCTCAAATATATGTCCTGAATTCTTTCTCTCACAGGAAGTGATGCGTTCTATACTTCATTGTCGTTAAAGTGCATTTCTAGTGTTATGTTTCGAAAATGTTTTACGAGGTGTTGTATTTATTTACTGATTTCTATAGTCTTGGTCTGGTGACCCATAACGGTGTCTTATTTAATGGTAAATAGCAGGTAACAGCGGTTGACTCAGGAGTAGGTAGCGAGTAGCCACTCAGTGTCACTCTCTGTTTCGTCTACTTTCACAACCATTCTTCTCACATCTCCATTAACATTCTTTTCAATTCATTTAATAGTCATTGTTTAATGTGTTTTGGCTTTCAGCATCATGCCACTCTAAGTCGGCCAAGTAGGACCCGATGACTTATTCCAATTTAATTAAGACAAAATTTCTAAAGTGACGCTTATTTGATCATTTCGCGCACCCATGAAGGATAAAGAGCATAACTTCAATCTTAGCATAATTACAGTTAGCGCGCTTGCAGGTGGCGAAAGTATTTCTCACTTTTGGAACTTTTATAAGCCCTGGCTTATTACAGTAGTAGCAAACAGTTTGTATTTATTCTCTGTGGAAATTTTCGTATATAGTGACAATTTAGAATATGAGCTAAAAATGTGTCAGCCCACAACCTATTTAACGTCAGCGTGGGTATTGAAATCTTGTCTGATTACCTTCATTCTGATTTCTTTTACCGTCATATTATTACTACCTAAATACTAATTTATATTAAGAATAGCCAAGTGATAAATACCTTCTTTCGAAATACACGCTTCTTACAAATATATAGTAATGTGAACCAGTTTGTTGGGTTCCTCAAGTACTAATATTCACCAAAGACACAACTCAAATACAAATTACGGTCTTGTACTTTTCCGTAATATATCAACTTTCTGAAGATACAGAGTTCATGAACAATAGTAACTATGGAAAGTAAATACCACCAGAGATATCACTGGCAATGTGAAAGTTCAGTTTCTCACTTCAACAGGCTGTAAGTTACAAAGCCTTCGTAAATTCATTAAAAGTTTCTTAGTCAAGTAGATTTTCTACAACTACGTTCAAAGATACTTTTCATTACTGCCTTCTCTTTTAATTAATTCTGGCTTACTCCAGGGCTTGTTCGGCGAGTAATATTTAATGCGATTACATGGCGTCTTATAAGGTAGCGTGCTGATGAAAGTGAACTGTTATCTTCACACAACAACTTTCCAATGCATTTCAACCCTGTGAAATATATTGTGACCTATTAACTCTTGAAAAAAGTTCACTAGAGCAGAAATGTATTTTCAAATAATTCATAAAGGTTACGTATGGGCACTAACGTATAAATATTGGTACATTGGTCATAAGTTAGTGAACATTAACACTTTTTTAACTTTTATGTAGCTATGAATTAGTGATCAATTTAGAGGTCATAAAATGAAGTAAGAGTTTCTTTGTGTTGTCTGATGAATGTGACATGTTCGAGCGTGACTGATTGATAGCGATCTTTATCTGCGAGGACGGCTGATAGTCGTCGCTGACCGCCAATGGGGTGCTTACAAACGACGCCAATTACCACCAGGTCTGAATTGCGTGTAGATACGAATCTCCCACACGCTCGTTAAGCATTCTCCTAAAAATTGTATTACACAGAAACACACAATACCGTGGTCTGACTCGCTCAAGACAAACCTGTTGGCGTTGATGGCTGTGCTAAATGGATTCTGTCATCACTCCGTAATTAATTTGAAATAAAAATAATATTTACTCAAATCTAACACAATTGTGAATGTCATATGTGACAGGAAACTTGTCTAAATCATCAAATATGTTCATTCGCTAGACAGCAGAAAATTTGGATCATGAGACCGTGGAAATAGAACATTGTGGTAACAATGAGCTAGTTATTGCAATTAAATTTATTGATGGCTTTAGTCATGTACCGAGGAAACTATGAATTTATATTATTCTCATCATATAGTATACAAATAATATGTTAAAAATAAAAATTCCAAGCAAGAAACCTTACAGTCTTCCTTTAGAGACAATAACGCCTTGCATAGGAAGAATTTGTGTAATATAGAAAATACTGTAATGAATATTAAATATGTACTTCAATAATTTATTCCGAAAAAATTGTAGTGATAAAGGTAAGTACTTTTCGGCATACTCATTCCGTTACTTTTCAGAAATACTATAACGGTAACAGATCGTAAAAGTGTTTTATCATTCGTACGTTGCAGAGAAATCAAAAAATAATTTTATTTCAGCGAATAAAGTTTAAAAAGTAATGGCAATCCCTATTAAAGATTAATTTTCTTTTATATAGTTTCATAATGGTGAAAAAATGTCTCAAAGGTACATTAAGGAAATGGCTGTCGTTATTTAAACCTCTAATTCTCACAATTGTGTAATTTTCTTGTACCGTCCGTGAAAGCTAAATCTGAATTTCCGTTTTGTTCGTTTCCGTAAAAGAGTTGGCGTTTTGTGACAGAAACCCCTTTAGGCACGCCAGAAGTTGCATCTATTCGTTATCAGTTTGCGAGAGAGCCCGACTTCAGAGAACCATGTCCTGGATTCCATCGATTTAGATGAACCTCAAGACTTCGTACGGGTTCCTCTGACTGTACCGCGGCAGTCTGAGCGTTCAAAATGGTGGTGACATCACACAGTTATGCATAATTTGTGGACGGACGGCAGCTCATTTGCAGTATCCTGCTGGCTTGCGAAATACTGGGAGCTCTGCGGTACAAACAACCGGGATACTATCTGTTCTCACAGCACTTATGTTGCTTGAAACGAGTTTTTTTTCGCAATTTTAATTGAATTTTCCTTGTTTTCACAATTATATCTTTCATCGCTGCAATGCGAGATAATAATAAATTATTGTAACAATTCTGTACAAGTATCCAGATTTAAAATACAATTTTTAAATTTTAAGAAACATTTATATTATTAGTAGGAGGTTCGTGGTGTAGAATGTAAATTCGTTCGGTCTATACCGCACATGAAAGTACTATATTATTACTGCGAACGAAACATATCTTTGTCTAAAACGGAGGAAGAAAGGATGTCACCTTTGGCGAGGAATGTCATCTCTGGAGATCAGATGGTACGAATTCATAAATTATTGGGTGGGTGCATATGACCGTGTCCTTTTTAGTATAAAGTACATTACAATACAATACTGATACTCAAATCATAAATCAGTCGTACATTCAATCAGCACTTCTGTCAAAGAACATCTTCCTTCGTTCATATAGGAGTTCCACGCCTCTCCTGTAGAACTGTCTTGGTTTAGAGTTGAAATAATGTGGAAGCCAGTTGTTAAGAGATACTTCATCAACAATTGTTCCTCAATGTTTTAAGAGACCGAAAAAGATGATAATCTGAAGGGGTTAGGTCTGGTGAATATGGAGTGATAGGAAGTAGTTCCGAACCAAGTTCACAATCGCATCTTTGGTGATTCTGGCAGAATCTGGTTCATGTATGATCGTGGAGTAACAACACAGGTTTCCAATTGTACTATTTTCCATAATAGGAGCTCGTAGTCGTAGCTATTCATTTCTTGGTAATAATTAATGGTGAATAATGGCTGTCATGTTCCACGAAAGCACAACACGATTTTTTGAGAGTATGCACCGTTCTTCGCACGAGGTGTCGTCTCCCTCTTTTTAAAATTTACATACAGTCTTCATGTCTCGTCATCTATAACAAGGAATGGAAGGTACTTACGGTAAGTCAAACTGTAACGCGCCAGCAAAGGCAAAAATTGTTATTCGCTGTTTTTTGTTCGTATCTCTTAACACATGTACTCAATTTTTGCACCTTACTCGGTGATTATAAATGGCGCGCACAATAGTTGTTTATCGCATTCCATACTTTGTGCCAATTCGCACGTTGTTTGGTGGGTTTTATTGTGAACCAGCTGAAAAGAAAGTCGAATTTTCCTTCTCGGAAACGGGAAAACTATTTTCGTGCTGCCCTCTAAGCAAATGCTTCCTTTCATATATACCAGGAATTCTTGTCACGGTTTCTGTAGCAATAACGAAAAACAAATGCTTCGCAATGCAGTGGTACCAACCCAATGAAGAAAGGCCCGTACTTGTGCACCGACCCAATAAAGAAACTTATCAAAATAAATACTGTGACGCTTAAAAATTCTTTTTATTGTGGTTTCTACTTTGCTTACAGTTAAGTAGTCATCGACTCTTGAGCATGCCTAATGTGTCAAACATGGTATCATCATCGCTAGTGGATTAACCTCAGGAATCGTGATTATTTATAGTCACAGACCTACCCTTATGTTTTAAACAGATTGTGACCTCTGAAACACACAAATTTGCTATCGTAATGCATCACAACTCTACATCCCGGTAAAACATATTCATGTACGTGTTCTGGATTCCTCGTACAAGAGATATACAGATGAAAATTGGTAGGGTTGGTACAGGGTTAATTTATATTGTTAAATGTTCTTGAGATAAATAACTGTTCCACAAATATTGTTTCATTATAGCTTACGGAACAGCAATACCTCGAATTCAACAATAACTTATAAAATGAACGTGATGATAAGTGTTCGTAATGTATCTAAAATGAATGAGCTGATACCGATCGGGATAGTTGTCATAATTGCAGTAGAATTGACAACAGGCATTAGAAAGGACAGGTTGTTAATGGACCAACAAAGTAATGAGGTGATAATAAAACAACTAATAACCTTTTACATACTTTATTGTTTAAATTTAATTAGTAGCAACGTTTCGTAATATTGTCATGCCTTCTTCAGGTTAATTAATGCATGAGCCATAATCGATCCGTGTGAAAGCGAAAGTGAAAAAGTAAATCTTTCAAACTTGGTCTGCACAGATGAGGATTGTGTAGGTTCAACAGACCGTGTCCGAAGACCACGTCACAGACGTTTGGGTAATTGTTCTTCGCACTGAACAGACTAGATCTTGAGACTTAATTCTGAAGTGTGTGAAATTCTTACGGTACATCATGCGACTTACGGGGCAAAATGATGCACTTTTTGCAGAAATAGAGGAATACTGAAACGGGTAGTTGAAATGGTAAATATAAGTAAATTTGAATAAATAACTTAAAACCCCATGATAAAGTTAAGTTTCCTTTAAACTTATTTTCAATAAATCTTATCTTTTTAATAAAGTGTTATAAGTATATAAAAGAGAGCGGGGAATAACCGTGGATTCAAAATTGTGCTGCGCCAAGCCTCGTACTTAAAGCATTTCATGTTAAAAGTTGTTCCCGTTGAAGTCTCGTGGGCTTTGCTCAGGTACACGCGTACGCGCTTCTCTCCAGAGGGTTACGTTACGTTACGTTGTCTTGGAAACATCTTCCCCTCGCAACACTTGGGCGGGCATGAGGAATCAACAATGTTAAGCCTCATATTTTATCCACTCTCGTGACTCTTCATTTCATAATCATATGCAACAAACACCTGTACCAACTAAAAAACCACTAATTTTTTCCAATTCCCAATTTGTTTATGTTATATTACCATCATATTACTTCTTCCAAGTTTCGTTTTCCTTTCATGGTATAACATGCTCTTTTCAGTATTAATCAAACAAATAATTTCAAACGTTTCATTGATATGAAGTTGTGTGAATAATCCGTAAAATATATAATTCTGGAATTCTAATTACCGAGCGGTCGTTTCCATACACACTTCTTGCCATTCCGAGTTCTGAGTTTTACCGCGACTCCCATTTGTTGGCAGTTAAGTGGGGAGTGCTTAACCGTCCCTATTTTCGGAGCAGATTACGAAAGCACTTTCCTCCAGCAGAAACGCTCTTACCTTCCAGTCGCATACTTCATTTCATTCGTTTCCGGAGATTACAACACTTCCGGTAAGTTATGAGATTGTTTCTTTATCTATCTGAATCCACGGTAAATATCTATTATTATTAATCCTCTTCAATATTTGTATTGGTTATAAAATTTAATTCTCTCAGGACCATGCATTACAATTAGCATGTGTTCCGTCTTTTATGACCGATTTTCTTATGGTTCCAGAAGTAACAATACCTATTTCCTGCGTATATTTTCTCCAAGTAATTACAGAATATTCTTTGCTAATTCAACTCAACTCATACAGCCTCTGTCCACTTTCTGTTTTGGTCAATACTGCCCCATCCCCTTTGCCCCCTGCGATGATACAAAATTATTATCATTAATCATTAATGTCAAGCATTGAATCGTGTTTAATTTTTTTAAATATTGTTGCTATGAATTTTGAAAAGAAAACTCTTTAACAATTTGTAATTTAGTAATTTTGGGTAAAACATGAATATTCTACGAAAATTTCCAAAAATATTTTTTTTTCTTTCTATTATTCACAAGCTCATGTATGTTTGAGATTATTTTTCGGCACAGTAATTATATTTCAAACAAATGAACAAATTTAATATAAAATTCTTCCGTGATTTATGCTTAACATTTTGGATTTTCAACCTTAGATAGCTTAAAAACAAAAACAAAGGTCGTTTGTCTCACTGATATTGATTTTTGGTCGAATGATTGTTATCAAGTTAGTATTAGTCATGGTAATAAATAAATAAAAACAGCAGTGCAGAAATAAAATAGTGCAATAGTGCGATAAAACAATTAGCTCTTACTCTAATATATAATTCTTTCGAGCAATCTAGGATTCTTGCTATACATAGTAGACTTCATCAGTAGCATTCGTATAACTTGGGAAATAATTAGGTAGATCACTATTTTTACTTCATTGTTAGTATTAAGTTTCTCTATCTTTGGCCTCATAAAATCTTTGTCCAATTCCCGAGCAAAGTTATAAATTTAAAGCCAATAGCCGCATAGCAATTATTTTTTAAATGTTTAATTCAATTGATAGAAGGATTTTTATTTCCTTTATTTAGCGTTTGATAATTTGACAATAATCTATACTTTTTGTCCCTAACTAATGGCATGTTATGACTGACAACAATTTACTTAAACCATTTTTTTAGTTCATAGTTTCTATTACACAACTTGTTTGCCCTATGTACGATTGGCAGTCAAAATTTGAGAGTAAAATCCTGTCACACATCAGTAGTAAATTGTATAAGGAAACATGATATTGAGATATGATGGTATATAAAGTTGGAATTAATTTTTAATGAAGTGCAGTAACACATCCGAGCCTCGTAGTAATTTAAATTATTGATAGCTGTCTTTGTTTTTTACGCGACGTGTTGATTTTGGATCAAGGTACTTGTATTGACCCGGCATTTTTGAGTGGCTGCTTTTTATTGGAGAGCGCCGGAGCCTCGCTCGCTCTTCTTCCTTTTGCCGGCTGGGAGTGATAAAGCCTCTTCTTTCAGGTCTTCCTGTTTAAAAGGCGTCTCGGAGACGCTGCTGCACTCAAAAGACCGGGCGCCGTGCTAATTAGAGAAATGTTTTCAGCTTTTGTGGTAACACACCCTCATTTCTCTCTATCGTCACGAATATTATGAAAATATCGAAACGCTAATGAGAAATAAACCACACTACGGGGGGTTAGTTTGGCGAAAGCTTTCTCTCTTGGAAATTGAGAAATATATGCTGCAATTTATATTCAATAGCAGTCAAAATAAGACCAAACATTTCGTGGGTCAAAGTTAATAAGGTTGTCAAAACATTATTGGGTGCGTAGAAATTACTCGTATAGAAGTTAAACTTCACGTAGCCGTTGAAAAATAATTTATTTTAAAATCTTGCAACAATAAAATATCCTTGATTATTTATGCAGTTTTTTTACAGCAACGTCATAATCTATGGGCCACTGAGAAAATTGTGAACAAGTGCAACTGAAAGCGTCAGCAGATGACTGTGGATGTTTTTGTTGTGGTAATGAGTCCTAATATTGGATTTGATTCAACCCTCGATGCTACCCCTAGCCTGCGCAAGCCTATTATTTCTACATAACTACCATATCCCACATTATTCCTAGTATGCTTGGCATATTCCATCCTTGGCATTCCTTTTCTAATAACACCTCTAATAATAATTTTACAAGACCCTCGTGTCTTGAAAAAATGGTGTATTAATTTATCCCAAATTTACTCCAAATTGTTCTCTCTTCCCCTATTCTGCTTAGAACTTCTTGGTTACTAACTCTATTCACCCATCTAATTTTCAGCATTCCTCTGTAGCACCACATTTCAAAAATTTGTATTATTTTCCTTCTGCAACCCCTATCGTCCACACACACAACGCCACCTTCCGAACTTTTTAAATTATGTTTTCCTAATATTCCTACTTATATTAGTCGGAAGTACATTCCTCTTTTTTTGCGAAAACCTTTCTTCCTGTGCTATCCTAATTTTTGTATCTACTATACTTCTACCATCCCTAGTTATTGTACTGTCCAATTAGCGGAATTCTTTAACCTCCTTCAAAATATCCCTTCCCTAATCTAACACCCTTTGTTATTCCACTATTTCCCATACTACACTCCGTCACTTTGGATTTCCCTCTATTATTCGTCATATTGAACTCTTCCTTCAGGATCACGTTCATGCTATTTATTATGTATCCCATGTCTTCTTCTGACTCCCCTAATACCACAATATCATCTGAAAACCTTAGGGTTTTTATTTCTTCTCCTTTCATTTTGATTATCTTTCTATATTAATTTCTAACCTCCTTCATCTTCGTTAAATAGCATGGGCACAGAATGCATCCCAGTCTTAGTTCTTTTCTTTATTTCTTCTTTCATTTCTTGCCCTTCAATTCTAATTGTTGCTGACTATCATGTGTAGTAGTTATTTATTACTCTTCTTCCTCGATATTCAAAATCCTTAAAAGTTTGTTCCAGTTTACACTATCAGAGGTTTTTACTAAATCTATAAATGTCATGAAAGTAGGCCTTTATTTTCGTATCCTGTCTTCCAAAATTAGACGCAGAGTCAATATTCCTTTTCTTGTCCCTACATTTTTCTAAAACCAAACTAATGTTCTTCTACCTCGCATAGGAAATAAAGCCAAAAGTTCTTGTTATAGATTATGACGTTGCTGTAATTTAAGTACCGCAGAAATAAACGAAAAAATTTTATTTCAAGAAAACTTTAACTGTGATATAAATGTCCGGATCATTTTACAATTATTTTCTAGCGGCGCTGCAGGAAACTAATGGATATTACTCAGAAATCTTATTAAGCAGTTATATATAAATTATTCCGTTGTATTTTGTTTCAAGAAGTACGGATACAAACAATAATGCCTAAAAAGATTTTATCCAATATTCATATTTTATTGCAACCATAATGTGTTTCTTTTATAAGAGAATTTTTATTAATACATAGATAATGGAGATATTAGTAGCAATATAAAAACGTTTCTCTAAAATACCACTCCTAGTAAAAAATTATGCAAACTTCATAGCCCTGAGAAAGTAGAAATACAATTATTGAAATACCATACATTTAATTAAATTTAAAATTGATATATTGCATATCAAAATAACAATAAATACGCAATGCTGAATCTAAGGTCTATAACATATTAAGTGTTTGATGCAAATATTTCTCTGTCGTAGCTTCTGAAATTCAATATTGAAATTATTCTGAAGTTAGTAATGAACATCAAATCATAGTGTTATTCTTCAATTTCGTTAAATACAAATATGATAGTATGGCACATCAAACTAATAAAACGTAGCTAACGTTTGCAAGAATAATTGAAAATTCTGTCTTATTCTTTATTTTTCAATGTTATAAATATCCGATTAATTTCAATATTGAACTTCCGATGCAATCTGAGTAATATATCACTTTTGAAAACTTAGCTTCGGATTACTGTATTTATTTTAATTCTGGCGTTAAATAATTCATTCATAAATTTAATACAAATATGAAAATTTATTGAAATCTCTTCAACCACTTACAATGCTATTTTAGGCCAACAAAAAGACATAAAAATATAAGAACAGTTTGGTGTAAATTCAAAATAAAATTTAAAAGCTTATGCATTGAATGTAAACTAATTACATAAAATATTAACAAATTTCAGTAGATCATAAAACATTACATGGTGTTTATTTTACGAATTTTTTTTCTGCTAATTAACTGCTTTATTTTCTAAGGATGTTTTATTTGTATATTTAAGGACTGTTGCGTGACATTTTCTTTTTTGAAATATTTAGTTTTACTTATTGCACGAGTAGAAAACAAATTTCCTCAGTTTATTTACACAACTTATTTGGAGTTTACACCGATCTGTTTCCTAGTTGAACTGTTTATTTATATTTTCATGGAGAAGTATTGTGTTCTCATGAGTTTTGTTTTATTTTCTGGTTAGGATTTTTCCAAATTGTGTTTTATGGAATTTTCTTAACAGAATAAATATCAAGAGGTAGTTCAAACGTTCCCCACTTCATTTATCCAGTTAACGTTTATCGGCAAAAAATGTATATGAGCATAGGTAAGTGAAGTTCTCTGATCCTAACAGAAAAGGTTATGAGGAAGCAAACTAATTCTTAATATTATTTACGGAAATGGAGCGAGTTGATTTTACACATGGTGACTTTATTACCCTTCGTTGCATAATTATAAATTGTAATTAAGTATAGTTACTGCAATTCTCGTTATCTGGCAGACGTATTGTTTTCGGGCAAAGCTAGGTAAAGCTACGTCCAAAGGATTACTCCTAACACGTCTGATGCGAAAGCATTGGGAAAGCGAAGCTATTTATCGGGGCCGAAATGGTAGGGTTCGTAGATTCCTCAAGCTCAGATCGATTTTGAAGCCAGAGTAAATACATGTATTACATGAGCCCATATTTGTGGTGGAGTGTTACGGAACAACTTTGTACATCCATCCTAAACCAAATACGGGCGTGGCATTCCACGTCAGAGAGAATATGAGTGTTTTAGTAAAATCAGAGTTTGTGTGTACCATAAGACAAATGCCGGCGCTTACTTATAGTATAGACTGCTAACATTGAAGTTGAATACTTGAGCGTATGTAAGTATTTAAAAGTAGATACTGACATATCAGACTAGAAGAGTTTCCTTTTATGATATTAACAATAGGAAAGTTTATTTTCAGAACGTAACCTCTGAAGGGATGAAATATTATTTGAAAAGATATTTCAACACAAAAGTGTCTTAAAAGGTTACTTTCTCAGCGATATAATGGCTCTAAATTGTATTGAATCGTCTTAAGAACGTCATAAAGTATATCGCATCAGAGTACTTGTCAATTTTCAATAAAATATTACACTAGGCTATATAGCAACGTGAAGTAGACATATATTTTTCGCGGTGGATGCTACTTCAGAGATGTCATAATGTTGGTATTGTAAGTACACAGAATAATTAACAGGCAGACACACAATATATATTTTTTAATTGGATATAGGAATTTTTTCCACTGTTATTTCTCCAATCACAAACTTTCGGGTGGGAGCAGGTCATTTTTATATTACGTATCATCCTATTTTGAGACTTTCTTTGAACTGTATACCTCAATTGAGTCCTTTTTTGTATGTTTATATAGTTATGGATGACACCGGAAATGTTGTCCTCTTTACATCAGTGTACGAACCCCTGCCGTTGTTTGACAAAAAACGCGTAGCAGAATGTTTTTCTACTTGTCCTTAATTACTCCCACTACAAAGAGCTGCTATACTTCAGTTTTATTTTTAGCCGATTATTTATATTTATATATATATATATATATATATATATATTTCTTTTAAATCATTGTCACAATACTATGAATATCAATACGTTTTCTTTTAGGTTATCCTTTACACCTTCATGTATTCTTTTATCTCTGAGCGAAAATTTGCATTATGATTACCTACAGAGGAACAATTTCAGTAAACTTCCATTCGATGAAATACATTCTAGATAAACATTCATCATTTACATTTACACATTTCACATGTAAACTATTTTGAAAATTACTTAGCAATTACAATGAAAAATTTGTTTTATAATCGAATTGATATAATTAATTATCACACACAATATTTTTATAAACTTTCAGTTTATATTAAATGTTGATTCACAAACGTTCTCTGAAATTTAGACATCGGACAAATAACGTAGGTCACATAAATCCAAGTAAATAATTACATAATATACCTTTAGATAAAGTCACGTCAACATCAGGCAATTCATTAGAGCTATTTCCAGTCATCGGTGTTAGCCTGTTTTAAAAAGTGATTGTAAATTAAAGACTGTAGGCCGCACTTTAGCCCATATCTACTTAACGAAGTTCAGCGACCCCTTTATTTTCGTCCGCTCTAATTAAAATCCCTTCCATTCCAGTAATGACTCGCGAGATTAACTTGGTCTACTATTGCTGCTAATTTCTAATTCCGAAGAGCACAGTCTAATTCCTTCCTTTACAAAGATTCACAGATTTGTACATCCCGTAGCTGTGGTACTTAATCGTCATCAATTTCCGATGTTTATCCTACTTGTGGTATGCGTTTGCGTAAATACTCCTATTACTCGCGTTCTTTTGATTTTTTAAAGACACTTGATTACATGGCGTTTCCATGCAATCTGTAACCGCAAATAGTTAACTGTATCGCAAGAAACCCTTATTCATCTTACGAGACGGCTGATGACGCAACATGACACTTGGAAAGCACTCTCATTTATTGGTATATAGTCCAGTTCTTTTTTTTGGGGGGGGGGGTGTTAACAGGCTACATGAGGGTGATCCTGAAACAGGCAACTCCTCTTTAATAGCATTGGAAGGGAATGAAAAGGGGGGATGTGGAAGGTGGAGCAAGGTAGCCAAGGGTTAACTAGGGCCCCGGGCTATGGTTTAAGAATCCTACCCGGTGTTTCACCTAGAGATACAGGGAAAAACCCTAGAAAACCTGCATCAACTAATGCGTTACATCTGCGACTTTTTCATGCAGAATACGTGACTTAATCATTTACACACTTTTCTGTTCCCATTTCTAACAACTTTTTAAGCACTTGGCGGCAAACGAGAACAGTTTTCTTACTTTGATGGAACCTTTTGTTCTGATGTAGTTTATTTACTTTTAATATTTAAAACTTTCTCACCGTTGGAATTTATTAACGTTCGACAGGATAAATTTTGTCACCAGCCTCTAATCAATTACTATATATATATATATATATATATATCAACTACAATCAATTTACTTAACATTTCCACGTGTTTAAAGTTTTTCCTTAATCCTACCAAATCACTGTTTAATTTAATTCACTGAATATTGCAGAATTATCTACCTATTTGCAAGTGGTAAATATTTTCTTCGTCTCTGTTTTTATTCCCTGGGCTATCGTTCCAGATTTATTCTTTGAAATAGACTATAAAGCCGTTTGTAGTAGGGTTTATTGTGTTTAGTCGTCATCCTTTTCAGACATCTGTATTTATTTTCGTTTTGTATGCCTACTTTTCATATGGGTCATCAGCATTATTTGTAATTATACAAGAATAAACTTTGTAGGCGAATCTGATATACGAAATACCCACTTGCACTCTAATAAGACAAAGAGAAGTGACTCATGACTTCGCTGAGGCAGCAGAAGAGTCGCTATGACACTGCACATTACAAGGCCATTAAATTTCACTCTTTGCTTGCGTAAGAAGCCAGGATTGCGTTTCGTTATAGTACGGTTGTGATTGCTGATTTTTTTTACTGAAATTCATTCAAGTCATATTGACAATTCTTTCTATATCATAACTTGATATTGTCGACAATTATAATAACGAAGAACTAAGAAATGTGAGTGATATTAAAAGACACGATATGCGAATTTATTAATTAGGAGTGGTAAATCAAACTATTTCACTATATGATTCAAAGGCTGCACGTTGTAATGAATACAGGGTTATTGTAAACTTTTCTTTTGAAGAGGTGCCAACAAGTTTCACTGGAAAACGGCCGAAAATAGAGCCGCCAACCGTTGTTTCTGAAAAATCTGTAATTGTGACTCGTGTTGTACCTTCGAACTGATAGTAGATATTTCATTTTTTTTAATATGGTGTCCTACATTTCCACTATTGTGTACTAGATTACATGAATGAGACTTTGTCATGTAGCGGCATAGGCCGTGATGCGGCCGCTGACCTGGCGTTACTCCAGAGATCACCGCGGTCACCGAACTTGAAGGTTTGCGATATTTACACATGGGGTTATATCAGAGGTAGCGTTTATTTTACACCTCTACTACAGAACTTCGAAGACTTGCGACGCCTTATCGCAGCAACTATTCTTACTGTCACTCCGTTAGGTCAGGTATGGACAGAATTGGATTACTGAATAATTTTTGCCATGTAACGCAGGGTGGACCGTTAGAAGAGTTATATTATATGTATATTAAAAATAAAAGTTTAAAACTCAGTCTTTCATATACAGAACATTTGTTTCGTCACTCCTGGCTATTTTTTAAAATGATCGATATCTAATAGGAAGTACAATTGCAGAATTTTTGGAAACTACAGTCAGTGGCGCACGTGGTGGTGGTTTTCCAAAGTAACTTGCCTGCACCACGTTGAAAGACGCTTTTGAGAGTTTGTTTTCACAAACTGTACCATTTGGTTCGTTATGTAGAGCCATTTACTCATAAATTATTTTTGAAATGTTTCGTGTACTTTATAATTTGAAAATCAATTTAATAAAAATAACCAGGACAATTCTACATTTTGATCGAATATGATAAAAGCTTTCGATTGATCTCCAGAGATTCAGAAAAGTAATACCGTCTAAAAAGTTTTCATATTTCGAGATACGATCACAGCATGGCAGCACATCCCACTCCTTGTCGTGATGGAAAACCAGTAGTGAGTAAAATAGATTACTTGCTTTGTAATGTATTAAGCAGTATAATTTAATTTGCGGTTTAAAAAATAGTTTTTGAATGGCAAAAGGATACTGTATGCCTTAATTACGTCACAATAGTATGTCATATTATGTTCAGAATACAGCAACAATTTTTTAAGATATTTTCACGTCAAGTCTCAAAATAACTGTTCGAATCATACATTTTTTGTTTCAGGTAATGAACCAGATTATTGTTGTGATTACGAGTAAATTCAAGGAATGAACATACTCCTTTGCAATTGTGAGCACCAGCTGGTAAGTTTTATTCTAGTTAATTTTCATAATTGACGAATTCTGTGATACATCTCTGCGAGAATTTTTTCATCTCATTGATTTATTATGTGCGGGAGGTGGAAAATTGGGGCGGACGTCCCGTTTCAACCCCTCTTTCCCTACGTTTTGGCTCGCAATGGAGAGATGCAAAACGTAACGTTCTTCATTTAGCCTTTCTTCTTTCATAAATTACCCTTGCATTCCATTCTCCTCTTGGTTATAACATTATTAAGACAAATTATTGAAATGTGATATGAGCGAGTTGGAGTATAATTAATTCAGCTCGTTTGATACTTACGCTTGGTTTTCTTATTTTTAAAACTGTTTCACTGCAACTAAATGTAATTTTTAAGTATCTATAGAGCAGAAATGCTACATTAAAGAAAATCATTCAGTAAATAAATAATCCGACAATTAAGTATAAATAAATAGAAAAATACAGCCAATTTGGCAGCATGCAGTTTTATTTGTATGTAATAAATCTACAACGTTTTTTACAGTCACAGTACGCAATCCACGATGCAAAATTTTCCACCACTAGATGTTACCCATTTAAAAATTACCTTATGAAGTCCATAAATATGGAAGAAA
This sequence comes from Eucriotettix oculatus, assembly GCA_034510155.1. NCBI lineage: Eukaryota > Metazoa > Arthropoda > Insecta > Orthoptera > Tetrigidae > Eucriotettix > Eucriotettix oculatus. The sequence goes on from CM067378.1 coordinate 62,492,798, forward strand.
CTTCGTTGTAATATTAAATAAATATTAATTGTTTTATGACAAAATCAGTTCCAGAAGTACTTAATTTTGAGTAATTCTGGAACAAAAATATTCTCATTGCATATTTAGACTTGTTAATGCCCCGTAGATCAACAGTATACGTTGTCACACTAAAATACAAATCCTTGTTGGCCTACAATTATCAATATTCAATAACACTAAGAAGGAAAACTCAACATTTTACCAATTGTATTACGCAAAACACACTAAATGAATTTGATTTAATATTTCTTTTTGTAAATGTCGGCAAAGTAACAAAAATTAAACACTCATGGTAAAGACGAATTATTTATACAAACATATTGTTGACACATTAATCACAGAAAATTGTTAAAAAGAACAAACTATGAATCTCTGGGCTGGCGACAAGAAATATGACCTCGGTCGTAACTCGAGGCACTATATGAAACAAGCAAAAGAAGAGGAACAAAGACGATGAAAACGAAATGGAACTATGCAAGTTGATAAATTCCATTACATTCAAAACAGATGGAGAAACAAAAAATTTATGTAGCACCACCTTTTAATGTATAAAATTTATCAATTAGTTAACAAAGCTTTTATAGTATTTATTATTCTCCGGGAGTAGACTATTTTATATGAACTTATATCTGGTTGAGTATAAGACTTCACAACTAAATAATTTTTTCGCCATATATTCGTGAACTTCTTGAAGTAATTGGAAATTATCTCGCATTCCGTTTTATGAAATTTACAATTTTATATCATTTGTAAGACGTGAAAAGGTTTTTTTGTAATTATAAATATTTTATTACTTAAAGTTACTACTCTTACCATTGCGACGTTAACTGTTGACTTTAAGTCGACGTTTATTGTGTATCGTTTCGGAAATAACTGTAGTAGATCAATTTTGTGTCTGGCTTTCGAAGCTTCGAAGCGATACTGGGGAAAAGTAGCAATCGTCCAAAAGACACGACTGAAATGGACGTAGTTCTAACACATATTTACTAAACTTTTACAAACAGGAGCTACTTACTGAAAGTCGCAAAGTAGGGTAAAGCACACGATTTATGAGATTCATAAAATTTGGCATATGATCGGAAAGAGACGCGTCTCTAGTGTGCAGCCGTTAGGACCCAAGTAGGGACCAGAAATCTTTGCCGATGTGCCCGGAGGAACTTGGACCTCGTCCAGTTGCAACACCGCACCGTGACCGACACCATTATTATTTACCGTCGCTCCTATTGACATAATACTCCGTGTGATAAGTTCGCGACATGTCTGTGAAACCTCAAACTTTCTTTCCAATGGCCAACAGTGCTAAACTGACCAATTTCGTAGACACAATTCCGGAACTTTTTGTAATTAGTTTCTCAGAATAATATAAATATAAGTAAGGATGTTTAAGAGTGGGAATATTACAGAAACAGTCCTCAACAATTGAGAAACCGAGTGGATGATTTACTTGGTCATGGTTTGTACATGCCCTTTGTTAATTAAATTGTATTTTAAATCTTTACGTGCTCTGATTATGAAGTAACCTCCCATCCCTCACCGAATTAGTCTAAGCTAAGACCAGTGATCCCGTAATTTCAAAGGCTATTGTCGTATTTAACGTTAATGAAAATAAATTCTACATAAGCTGGCATTTAAAAATAAAATGTTACGCTCACAACATATTTACAGATAATAGTGAATTTTTAAAGTTTTGAGTAATGTTTAACAACATGATTATAATTGCTGCACGATAGAAAAAAATACACTATGTTTTGCTAAGAAGATTGCGAGAGTTTCCCCAATTGTGAACTAATAGAATAATATATTCATGTAATAATCACTCCTCTACAATCATATCAAAGTTCGTTAGGCGCAGGCAGCGAATACAGCAGAAAGATAGATGATTATTTTTTTAGTTCATAACTTGCTTTCTTTACTTCATACTGTAGGTAGTATTCAGTTATAAATATACTTACTGCGAATAGCGGTTTATAAGCAAGTCCCGCTCCCTTTAAGAAATAGAGCTCTGATGCGTGGTGCGTATCGAAAAGAACTGCAGTTGTATCCTCAGAACCGTGACAAATAGAGCCCGACTTTATTGACAAGCATAAGCCGAGAAAACGGATGCCGTAACGTTTAAACCGACTTCGCGTCACGAATAAACTTGCTGACTGCTTCTCATCTCCGAGTTGTTGGTTTTACTGCTCTCTGGCGACATGTCCGTATTACTCCTTCTCTTCAATTGCATCATTCGTCTTAACTGAAACTCTGCGTCCTGTTGATTGTGCGTGAATAAGTAACTTAATCACTTCTCTTTACATCATATTTTATATTGCAGAAACTCTAAATAGTTAATTTGTTTCCTCCTTTTTCTTTTACAGAATACATTTATGTTAAAGAATCTTACGCCCAATCAAGTAAACAAAAGAGTACATTTATTTATCAGTAACTTCAGGTACCTATTTCAAATAATGTGGTTGTTTCAAAGTTTTGAATGCTAAAGTATATTTTTACGAGGTGTTTCAATATTATTTCCTTCTTTAATAAATTACTGATTTTTCTATATTAAAAACAAAATGGGTAATTCTGGGTCATCCTGTAAATTATTTTTTAAGAAAATACTCCATATGCGTTTAATAACACCATGACTTTTGTTTAATGGAAACTACAGTAACCAAATTCACTGACAAATGTTACTGAAATTAGTCTTAAAATCTATAAAAGGAGGAAATAATTAAAAAATATATTTAACAGTAATTGCTTGTAGGAACTATCTGTTGGAATTGCACGGTTAAATCTTGTACATTATTAAAAAAGAGTTATTCTCGACGAATAGTTTTCTAACCTTAGTAAATAATTTTCTGCATTTTAATAATACTTAAGAATTTTTTTAGTATCCCCTACGTTTAAAAATACACAAATTCTAGATGTTCTAACCTGCAAAATTCTTAATACCAAATACTAATTAATGAAACGTTTCGTTGTTTGATTTTTGTTGTTATTCCATTCCCTCAGCTTAGTTGGCGTCTATTTCCTGGCGTCGGCATTGCAGTTATCTGCTTAATTTATCTGACCATGGCTTGTGCCTTGCCTTGTATAGTGTGGATTACACGTCGACGTGTTCATTACGAGTGACAACCTTAACCTTGCACGTATCCTTCAGGTAATGTATTCAGAATATATTTGGTAAATATAATATAATATTTAAATTTTCTTTGGTTTACTGTTTATAAAAATTAAAACGCATAAAATTTCATTCATGATTTGCTTACTTGTTTCTCAATGGCCGTCAAACCGTAGCTTTCTTATGAAATTGTTGAAATTGCTTTGATACAATTGCTGTCTTCACAAATTAGAATTGTAGGGCGTGATCCTGAATGTTTTACCATAAGGATACAAACACAGCTATTGTCATTTAAAACTTCCTCTTTTATGTATTTTCCTGCGGTATTAAAATTTTTATTACATACATCACACATTAATTGTATGGTGCTACATAATTCAATTACTTGCCTGTGTTTATAAACAAATAATGCGATCATAATAAACCATTCTCGAGTTTCCAACAGGGTTAAATATTTATTTATGCACAGACTATCCTAGGCATGCTCTTTAATGGTCGTCAGGAGATTTTTGCATACTTGTGTTAAAGATAATTAAATTAATTAAGAAACTGTAACTATAAAAGTTTTAAACCGTTACAAAAGTATCCGTAATCACCTGACGGCGATGGCAGAGCACGCCACGGTAACACTGTGCGTACATAAATATTTAGACTGGTCGGAATGCCGAGAATGTTTTATTCACAGTATATATCTGGAAAAAACCTTGCTCTCTTATAAATAAATCATTACTTCCTCAGCTCACTCATTACTGCTACACTAAGCAAAACAGTTCCTCGCATTTAATTTCTTTTAAATTAAATTTTCAAGGGCAATGAAACCCTAGTTTAGTAATAAAAATAGAGCAAAAAGTGTACGTTTATTCATTTTATAGAGATTTATGTATAGGTAAGCAACCAGTATTTATTTTAAAACACATTCTACTGTAAGACTGAAACAAGTCGGGTAAATAACACAGGAGCTAAATATACCTTTATTTTATTTTAATTAATATGTATACGCCGTTCTAAACAGAATAGGGGAAACGCGGCCAATATAGAGGACGTAGACCAAGAAAAGGGACAGATTAATAGGCCACGTTTTAAGACATGAGGGTCTTGTAAAATCAACATTAGAGGGAAGTGTGTGGGGTAAGAAAAGAAGAGGTAGGTCAAGGATGGAAACGCTAAGCAGCTTAGGGATGATGTGGGATGCGCTAGGTATGAGTAAATGAAAAGGCTTGCGCAAGATAGGTTAGCATGGAGGGTAGAATAAGGCCAGTCTTAGTACTACACACCACAACAACGTATATATCATAAAGCAGTAATTCAATTTATCACAAGTATCTATTGTGGTACTTTAAGAAATCACTAGGGGATTCGTGCAGCAAGTGCACCGAAATGAACTTTCTTTCTAATAATTGACAAGCTGTTTCCTGAAGGTATGGACTAATAAATTGCACAGATGCTTTGTAAAATATATACAAAATTATTTCTAAAGTATTACAGATATTATATTTCGACACCTTCACAACTCAAAAATATATGTTCATTTAATTGATAAGTGCTATATTTATTTTACCAAAATACTGAAAAGCGGAACTATTACAATATATTTACACACAATTCAGAAAATTAAACAATTAACAAGGACAGAAAAGAGACAGAAAACTGGTGGCGTACCTGAAGTGTACAGATGGCAGGTACCATGTAGAGTGTCGAATTCGACTGGCCGTCACACGGAATGTTTTCCAAATATTCTGACATTCTACATGGTGCCCGCCATCTGTACACGTCAGGTAAGCCACCATTTTTCTGTCTCTTTACTGTCCTTATTTCATTTTTATATATACCTATATATACTATTACAAAATTATTGTTCTAGAATTCTAAACTTAATGAAATGGACTGACTGATAACACTCGCGCGTTCGTTCTTCAAAAGTCAATTATTGTTTATGAAAAATTCGCTGATGTGAATTCAGAATTTTAATAAATGATACAAAGGTTCTTTGTGTTCCTTTTAATACATAAATGTTCCAGGGCTCAATTTTAAATTCACACGAAAAAGTAGAATCGTGATTGAAACGGGATATTTTACCTAAAAGTAAAACTAGTCATGGATGCATTATTAGACAATTAAATTTCAAGTTGAGCTTATATATATAATAATGATAATTTTTTCTAATGTCACACGTAGGCTGTAAATTCTTCAAGGAAGATAATGAAGACATGAATAAATCTTTGTGATATTGGAATTAACATGCCTAATTTTAAAACGTTGAGGAATAACTAAAATAATAAATAAATATCGAAAGTGTGATTAACATGATTCTTGCCTCCAAGATTAGAAATTTATCTGTGATCGCAGCCGTAGGTTTTCCCACAGTTCCAGTAGTCTGGTGATTAGAATACAAAGCGAGGTCTGATCTTGCTATTGTAGTGTTTCGCCTCGGGGTTTTACTTCCTTTTTCAGAAACTTGCTTGGTCTGCTGTTGAGGTAATACCAGTCTTCCGCGAAGTCGTCGTTCTCGGTAGCCGAGCAAAATAGCCTTGTGGAATACAAATGGCGAGGACTTAGTCGAGGCGTCTGTCGACGTATAGGACTGCAGCTGGCCTGCACATTCCTGGCCAATCAGCGGCATTCCCACGTGCCTCGCATGGCGTACAGTCGCGGACTTATCCTCTGGACTCGCATCTTCCTAATCGACGGCCGTAGGCTGTTAATTCATTTCAAGGAAACCAAAAACAATCATCGGACGTGGAATTGGGCCAAAATATTGCAGTTCACGTAAATTTACGACTAGGGTCACTAATAGCCTTCACAGGCGACATGGTCGGTGAAATTAAGTCGATTATCAAAATATTTACCAATAACTGAAAATATACGTATTCATGTAATTAAGATTATTTTAATAATATCTAACATTGTATAGGAAGAGGAGAAAAATAATAATCTGAGCGAAAGACTAAGAATGTAATAAAAAAAACAATAATTATCAACTGTCTCGTTGACAACACTTCCGAGAACGAGCTACTGTACTATTTTACACTCACGCTCATCAGGGTAGCACTAAAAGAAGAACGGCCAAACATAATTTAAACAATATATTCACAATATGAAACTACATGTCCACTGCCACAGCTGGAAGTGAAGGATATTTTATTCAATCACGGCGGTTCCAAGTGAAACAAAGCGTAAAGCTATCGTATTATTGCAAGAAATATTTTTTGGAAGGGTTATTTTACAGAATTCTGTAAAGCGTCCAACGATTTTACCGCTTCGATGTTTCAATAACTCCACAAAAATAAGTCACGAGCTGCCCGCGCCATTGTCAATTTATTAAGCAATAAACGTAAAACAAAACGTTCAGGCATCACAATAATCCTTTCATCAAAACACTGCAAAGAAGTGCATTTAAAATATTTTTCTTAAACAAAAATGTCGAGGATTCATTTTCTTATATTATTACGCGGTACTCAATGATCTCAAACTCAAAGGCACTGACATCAATGTTTGCACACCGATCGTAAGGAGAACTGTGGAATATTGTACCCTGACGTAATGCCAATAATATAAAAAAGCTGACAAAAGAAGCTTATATTTCTACTTGCAAATTTGGAGGGAAACTGAAGTAAACAGAGAAAGTTTCTGATATATTTGCTAGCTGTGGTTTGTAATATTTGTAACGCCTTTATTGGTAGGCAGAACGGCCAAACACAACTCAACACAGTCTTTCATTGTAGGATTTTGTGGTCAATCAGGTTGTTTGTAGTGAATTATTATATATATAATATATAATATAATATTATATATAATAATAATAATATATATTAGAAAAGAATAAAAATAGGAAACAATCGTGTGAGCATGTCATTTTCGCTAATTATAAACCTCTAAATCACAAGTTTCTCGGTCATTTATAAAAAAAAGAAACCCTTTCTCGGTCTCCACGCTGAACTTGAAAGTTATCATTTATTTAAGAAAACGAAAATAAGTTAATATTTTCATAATATTCCTTACTCTTTCTCTGTCAAACTTTGTATTGAAATAGAGTATTTGAATTATATACATACAAGGAATGGACAAATTATTATGATTTCCCCCTCAATGCAAATGCTGGGTCAAATTTTGCTCTTAAGCAGCTGGAATACTCCTGGGTATGGATTGTATTAGATGTTGGTAGACATTTTAGACCATATCTGATAAACTGAACTATACAATTCCTTAAGATTTGATTGTACTGGATCCAGCTGGCCGATGGCCCATCTCACACATTCTCAATTGGATTGAGATCTGGTGATTGTGCAGACCAACGAAGTAAGGTAAAGTCTCCGTCACGCTCTTTGAACCATCTGAGAACAATGCCATCTTTATGACGAGGAGCGTTGCCTGCCGGAAGTTTCATCCCTGGCAGAGTACACCAGTAACATATTGCATACTCGATCTGCAATAATACTTAGATACCCTCGGGCATTCAGACGTTGCTTCAGAGGAATCTAATGACCCTACCATGCCGATAGCACGTCTCCCAAGCCATAATATTGCCGCCACCGGCTTGAAGTGTTGTTGCAAAGCAGTTGGAATCCATTCTTTCATGTTTTTTGTTTTCTCCACATTTGAACCCTGCTATCTGCATGGTGCATTTGAAATTTCGATTCGTCAGGCCACATGACCCTTTTACAGTCGTGTAACTGACCAGTGATTGTGCTCCTTTGTGAGCTGAAGACGTCTGCTCTTGTTCAAGCCAGACGGTCGTTTGCTTCCATAGCTAATACGGTGTAAAGTGTGATAAACTGTTAGTCCTTGATTAACATTCTCCGCTATTGCTTTTCTGTTACACTGGACAACTCTGGCAAATCTTTTTTCAGCTCGAGCATTGAGTAGTCTGTGACGACCACAAGCCTGACGCTGAAACCCTTTATTTTTGTAAAAATTAATAACTCTTGCTGTCCAACACTTCACAAGTGCAGCTGTTTTTTTCATACTGGCTCCGAAGCTTCGAGCATCTACGATCATTCTGCGTTCAAACTCTATTAAATCTCGTCTTTTGCCAATATTTTTCGCAAACACCACAGTACAACTGGTGATTCACTTCTCCTGAATTCCAATTTTACAGCTATCTCACCCTCTCTCAGCAACACTGTGAGGTTTTCAGGTGGTCATAATAATTTGGCCACTTAGTGTATATAGAACGATTTAGAAAGATTAATGGGGTATGCCTTCAAAACGTTCAAGGTAATCAGTGAATGTGAGAAACATTGAATTTTGTAATATTTTAATTAAAGAACTGAGGAGGTTCTAAATTAAATTATTTCATTTCTGGCTTTTGACCATTATTTGTGTTTGATTTAGAAATTAAGTGATTTAAGGAGTAATGGCGTAGGCTTTTAATAGCATTTTGTGGTTGAGAAGATATATTTAAGTGCATATTTACCTTGCTCGTACTTATATTTCGTCGACTGTTCTGCCATTGTGCTCGCTTTAATGAGGATTCCATAGTAACAGAAGCCTGGACTTTTGACCCATTGTTTTACAAGTCTGACATTGATTAAATGCACGTATAACATGTAAAGCAAGTTGAGGGTTGGCTGCTTTGAGTAAATAAGGAGTGTAGTAGCTCTTTGTAACTTACCTGAACGCGGCCGAGTGTAAATCTCTATTAATGTTGATGAACCCTGCACGTTTCCACTCAACTTCTCACCACGCTGCATGTTACGCTCTTACCGCCATATTTCAAATTAGCTGCATGAAAATGTAAATATTTATCTTTTACAATTAATGGTAGTTAAGGTGTCAAATTATGTGAATAGTAATATTTTTACCTAAAACTTTCCGAAAATTATGAATCTTTAACTTTACGCTTCTACGAAATATTCAAACATAACCGAGATTCTATCAATAATATTTATAACAAGATTTTATTTTACTATTGACGCTCCCAAAAAATACATATTTGTTATAGAAAACAATTAAAGCTCGCCTATACTAGGACAGTAAAACATTAACCTTTTAAAAAAAGAAAACATTTTTGAGTCGCTGTTATTTGTTAAGATATTTTTTAAAAAATTTGAGCTTACAGCTTTAATAATCTGCAGAATACAAATTGTTTATTTTCATTTTAAAAATATATTATACCACAGTTTTGATAAAATAATAATGTAATATTAATAGGATATGTTGAGTATTTAGACAATTTTACTTAACTTCTGGCGACTCGACAAATGTTTACTAATTCTTTCAGTGATTCCTCAACGTTGTATGTCACATGCAGAAAAAAATATTCTGAAAATATAAAGTAAGATCAACATATATTGGGCATAAAATGGGATTTTCATTATATGGGTGAGGCGAAGTAATTATATTTAGAACTCCAAACTACATGACGTTTGAAATATTAATATGTGACTTTTATCTATTTGTTAATGATTCAAACTTTTATAAATTGGGAATTTATCAATGATGTCTAAGTTGCATTAATGAGGTGCCATTGACTCCGTTACTCCCCTCCCCCCAAAAAAACCAAAAAAGTGCCATATATATCACTCAGGAATTATTCACTGAGAGGTGATGGGGTTTGCTTTGGGGATTCCTAGTACTATCGCTTGTTTTAATGTTCTTGCATGTCGTAGTACCTTCATATCTTTGAGGAGGTGTATGTACTGGGCCGAAGACTTTGTACTGATACAGAGAAGGAAATGCTGCGACCCCACAGCCCGACGTATCTGATGCATGTTTCCCAGGTTTTCCACTGCATCCCTTGGCTACATTGATTTTCCTTCCTATCCTCATGTTACGAAAAAAGTGAGAAAAGGAAGCCTTAATTAATATCGAATCTGCCTGTGATTCAGCGATACAATCGCGGCATTAGAGTGTGAAATAAGATGGGCTGATGGCATACGTGATAGCAGAGAAATGGACATTTATACCGAAAACCATGCAGCGTTTTAATTTTAACGGAATCATTGCGCCATTTTGCGACCGAGCAGTAATCGTAAAAAGAAACGTAACTAATCAGATTGGGGATGAATAGATTTTAGATGTGTGTACTGAGCGTTATCAAGTGCAGTGCTTTTGTGTAAATGTGCGGAAAGCGTAGATAACATCGCGCTGCTAATAGGAGTAACTTCCTAATGGAGAACGCTATCATGCGCGCTCCAATGACATCCTACATCTTACATTACTAACATATTTTAATCGTTAACACTTCTTACCACCACAACGTACAGAAAAAGTAAACCATTATTTAGATGTGAAATTTCATAACAGTAATTTAATTTAAACAGATACATATTGATAACAAAAATCTGATTATATGTATAGAAATCTTGGGAAAATTGGTGAATTCAAAACATATTTGATTTTATATGGACTTGTGCATCGCTTATTAATAAAATATTTACACAAGATTATAATTTTAAAAAAGTACGTTTATAGTACGCCTATATATTCATTCTTAAATCAAAATATTATATTTAAGTAAATTATAAATATATCTATAGCAGAAATAATATTAAAAAATTAATAGTACATAAAATTATTTAGAAAACATAGAAATATTATCGTCAATATTTATAGAAATATAAATCGAACCTAATTTTTACACTTTTAAATGGACAAAAAAACTGTTTGTAGAGAGAAAATAAATTCACTTTTCAGAAAATAGAAGAAAGTATATAACACTCTTTGGAATCGATTTATCATACAATTTTGGAATTCGTTTGGTACTATTCAACTTCAGTCAAAATAGCAGGAATTATACCGTCCTCCTTAAACAAACATCAGCGTGTGGAAAAAATGCTACAAACATGGGAACACACATTCTTAAAATCCGGAGAAAAGTACTGGGGGTTAAGAAACGAAGAAGGGGTCCTACTTAGAATTCAAATTGTGTAGGTGACTAAGTGTTTCCCTATATCCCGTCTCTCTGACGTCACACGGATCTGCATTTCACCTGACACATAATATTTTATTTTATTGCTGTATTCCAATTATTGATTGTCCCGTTTGTTTCTTCCCGTCTCTCTACCTCAGTATAGTATTGCTTTTGTGGTTTGTTTACAGTTTATCATACTTGTGAGATGTTCTATTCATTGCCCATTAATCAACTATGCATCTGTCGCTGCAAAGTTCATGGATCCTGCTGTTTCTACACGCGTTCCTTTACCGATTTTACCGTTTATCTGTTAACATAATTCGTAATAAACTTTCTTGTGTCATGTAATACAGCCGTTAAAAAAAAAGTTAACTTCCAACTCTAATAAAATTTCTGGTCATGTTAAAATCACAAAGCACTTTATCTTAGGGAACTGCTGCTTCAAAATATCTTTATCATAAATACTTACATTTGTAACTGTGGGCTACTCAGGCAATATAACAGTTCGACGGGTATATTTTGTTAATATATTAGCGCTGGCTTGCGGGATCTGTTGGGTAATCCAGCTGGTCGGTCAAGCAGCCATGGGCCGCGCTGACGGACGTTTCGTCCTCTGGCCAGTCTTCACGTCCAGTACAAACTGCTTGACGGCTGTTTTCAACATCTTCTCGTGGTCTGGAATCGCGGGGATAGTACAACTAGTATTTCATGTGCCAATATCAACTCTAATATCTTTCTGCCCTATGTCGACCATTGAACAACTATCAATCCCTTGAACAAATTTTCTTCTACTCTTATCTCAAACTATCTTACTCTACAACTACATCATAATCCAACTTCTTCTTCCCGAGTACCACGATACTGCACAACTATCACATTACTGACCTTCTGACCCTCCTTCGAAACCTCCGTGCCCCATGTTCCGCCCACCAGATTTGACTTCTCGATGATACTGGTCAATGTGAATCAAATCCGTGATCCAGAAAATCTCAATATTTCTGTTATAAACTCTCACTACAGGGAAAATACCTTATTCCAGGTCCGTTTTCTTGGGAATAAATTATTTATGTGCATGAATAATACAGCTTCCAGGTGACCTATAGGTTATGAAATGCGTAAAGACAACAGGAACTCATGATATCGGAAAACGCACACGAGTCTGGTGTTTGCAGCTACAAAAATATCCCGGCAACAGCGGAATTGAAAACAGAAGCAGTTTATGTAAAGTTGAAACCGATATTAAAGGGAAGATGAGCTTATTCAACGTATTCCTTTCGCTAAAGTGTTGTGCGGCATATATTGTGTAAAATATGCTTTCGTGGGTAGCTTTTACGTAGTATCTAATATTTTAATTTCATTTTCGTGTTTTAGATGAGAGGCAATACTGCTTTTATTCGGCTATGCTTACACAAATTTTACAACCTAAGACTTTTATACTATGCCTTATTAGTTTCAAATTAACTGATAGCCTGCCACATTTTTTCGCGTCTACATTTGATGGTTAAAACGTGATAGAAACCATCCATTCCTGTCAATCACTGTGTCTTTTTTCTTCATGCACGAAACCGTTTATATTCAGTGTACCGAGCTGAACGTTGAATATGGCGAAATATTACTCATAAAATAAATTGCATTTATTGAAATAATTTGCTTTTATCAACGCTTGAACTAGATACCACACGAATTTACTATATATAGTAAATGAATCAATTGACGTCTCTTTTTCATATTAATTCGTGTGACATCTTACATTCTTAGATTCATACCGGCATGAATATTTAAATAAAAAAATTTGAAATAAAATTAATCCGAATAAATATTGTTCTAGGGAGGAAAATGAGAAAACTACATATAAAATTAATTATCGGCAAACAAAAGGAACCATCGTGCAATATCGGAGCGTTATGACAGAGAATGTAATGGATCCTTTTATTTCCCTAATTCTGCAGTTCCCACGTCTTTTTGGTTCCAGTGATTCGGTAACAGTTGATCTTTCGTAGTGATGGCTTAATCATCAGTAATGAAGAATTTCGGCAGTCTTTTAAGGGAAGAACACCTATAGACATAATAAACTCGACGCTAAAAACTTCTCCCCAACTCTCCTTATTATGCAAGGCGAAAAACTATTTTAATAACAGGCTTCCTAAATTTGCACAAGTTTTAAAAGTCAACGTGTTTTGTACGTGACAGTATTACCAACCTCGATTTAGGTGGGGGGGAAAGTTGAGGACGACCGCAAAAACACCAGCATTAAAGTTAAGTGTAAGAAATAAAACTGTCCCCTCCTTTACTCTTGCAGGAAGATTTGGAAGAATAGGCTCTGGCCAGGAATTCGCTAACCGGGTCATTCCCTGTATTTCGGTTTTCACATTGAGTTGGCAAGTTATACGAATATGTGGCGTGTAAGGTGGAGTTGGCTATTGTCAGGGTCGTCATAACCGAAGACAATGGTTTCATATGGACGTTTATGCCTCGACTGGCACAGACAATTGAGCTTACCGGCGCGGTTGTATTAAATGCTTATTTTCCCCGCGGAGAGAGATGAGGGCTTCCTTCTAACTTCAATTTATCTTGAGTGCGTATGAACATTTATTGCTCAGTCCCGAAGTTAGTATTCTAGTGGGGTAGGAGTTTAAATTATACACGGAACTGTGCGGTAAAATTATTGGCTGCGGCGTTTAGACCGGGTCTGGATATGAATGTATAATACAATTAGGTTAATTGGAAAATTCATATTTTTTGCATGGCTAAAAATTTATTCTTTGCAAGAGGTTGATACTAGAGACATAGCAAACGTACATTGTTATTCATTGAATTTATGCCATAAGATGACTCTCTATGTTACACAATGGGAGTGAAATGTTTAATGAAATGCCTCACTTTTGGTTTTTTACAAGTTGTCGGTAAATGACAGTGAATAGCTGCAGTATTATCATCATCCACGATATTGGTTCTTTTCAGTTCTATCTTCAAAGTGGATCACAGATCGTTACGAAAACCATCTAAAACAATAATTAACTTCCACGTTCTCTTTAAAAAAGAGTTTGCATAAGTCCAAGTTGGTTTTTTAGATTTCTTCATGAAAAAACCAATTCTTCATGGAGTTTTTTTAAACTGTATATAATATATGTGATTCAAGTCCTGGGTCTGGTCGACCTGTTTCCATTCGTGTCTTTCTCCTAAATATATGTGATATTTCGTTATTGTGTACTATATTTCTTATATATTAAAGTATATAGCAAAAAATTATTAATAAATTGCAAAACTGTCTATTGCTCATAATAAATTTAATCTAAATTTTATTACTATTAGTTTGTACACAAAGTTTCGTTCCTAAATTTGAAATCTTATCTGGTGTCATTCAAACTCTAAAAATAGAAAAGAAATATTTACAATATAATATGAATAATACAACTACATTATAAAATGAAAAATTACATACGGCATCAATAAATTTAGTAGGATGAAAATTTATATGTGCATGTAGTACAAGCAAAGAGGTCAAAATCAGTCAATAGCTTGGTAGCATATTGTAAGTGCCCAGAATAACAATGGAAAATTTTAAGGAGTAGTGAAACGAAAAGGTTATAGTAGAAGAGAAATACAAATTTTGTTTAAATTTCTTGTCGTTTTAAACATGAATAATCGAATTGTTAGATTTTTTGAAGATTCTCACTCGTCATACTAGAATAAAAATTACGTTCAACATCTAATATTTAACATTTTTCCAATCAGTTTTATGTATGCATTGTAAAACGCAATAATTTTATACGTTAATTTTTTAATTATTTTTGTGTTTTGGGGAATCATTTAACATCTCTCTTCCAAGTTAATTCAAATACGTTAACGACCAAAAAAAGTTCATAGTTGGTTCTTTAGACGTTTCGGTGCATATTCGCTCCTACTTCAGCTTCTCTTTTCTGTACAGGAGATATTTACATACAGTGTACATTAAAAGATTATGTAAATTAAAGAAAGACCTAAGAAATTTTCCTTTCCGTAATTGTATTCTCTTGGGCGTATGCCGTAATTAGTCTGAATGTTGCTTTTTTCCCAAATCGTTCTATTCCGTACTGGCTTCGGCACGCTCCGTTAACGTGGAATTAATTTCATTTACGCTGACTATATCTTAGCGAGCCGTACTCACGCCTAGAGACTGCAGATTAGCTCACGAAACTTCGGCACGATTCATTCGTTGATAAATAAATGTCACGGCTCGCTCTTCATTTTCAGCTGTATAAAATATAATATACCATAAGTTAAAAAAAGTTAGTTGACGACAGTTGTTGGTGCGGAAAGAGAATATCAGGAAAATAGCAGAGAATTGTCTGTGTCGTGTAGTAGGCCGCAGGTGTTTCTGGTCGGAAGTCTGCCCCAGGTAGAGTAAACGCATTTTAAAATACACTGCCATTGTTACTCACATTGGACTTGATTCTAAACTTGAGTTGAACCTAATTTATTTCCGTTTAATACTTGACTTATTATATTTGTACCTGTAGTGATGCGACGTGCGAGTGTCACAAACATAATTAAAAATTAAATGTGCATACTTCTCAAAAGTACATGTCAATTGAAGTAAAGACTCTTCATTCAAAGAAGACGCCACAGGCACTGGCTGTTCAACATTCCTCTTTCCCGCTAAGCTTCCTGTCGCTCCGCAGTCGACACTTTAATCTTCTTTGTTGCAATTATTTCTTGTTTTCCTTTCCTACAGATGGAGATCTTTTTCTCATGACGTACGAGTTCCTTGTAAAACAATTTCATATTTTCGCTGTCGCTCTTGTTGCAACCTATGTTCCGTTTTCGTTTTTACGTGCACATGCGACTCCCCCAGTCAATAACGTTTTTTGGTTGCTATCCAAATAACGATTCATTTATTTCTTGTCACCTACATATGATGATAGCAAAGTATAATGTTTGCCTCGAAAAATGATCCCTAACAAAGATAATTTTTCTGAACCAAAGTAGCTACAGAAAATATACAAGTCTTTTGACTTATAAAATTACAATGTGGAAATAGTTAGTGTGACTTTATTCGTTTGTGTTAAGCAGACCGTTTCGGAACAAAATAATACCCGATTCGGCAACGTGTAGTTAGTTGATGACTCAATGTTAGATGTCGAGGATATTTAACTCGGGAAGCAACTCCCACAATAGTTGATACCAATAAAGCATGCGTATATTCTAGATACTGATCACAAATTACGACGTTAAGTACTCACAAGAAATTGTGTTTCTAAATAGTAAGATATATACATTTTGAATTGTGTTATTTATATTTTTTGTTGAATTCATATTGCTGAAATAGTAAATAGTTTGGCAATAGATTAAAGTACAGTGAACGATGCTACAAACATGGTCAAACAAAATTTGCGAACTAATTCAGGTGATATTACATTCTTTGTTTACGCTTTGCTGAATGCAATTGCTTATCAACTTCACACCGCATACAAAATTACGCTGTTGTATTTTCATTTGGGTAGTGAATAACGTTGCTAGTCGTGTAGTTACATCTGCACGCAAATATTATTTTCAGTACAGCGAAGTGTGTACTTTTATGATTTGATTACAAGCGGAGTTTTGTTGGCATTACATTTAGCCGTCACGTCGTGTAGTCTGAACACGGGGGCATTTATTGAGCCTTTGTTTACGCGTGTTGCGTATATTAATCCTTTAAAACTCGTTTAGCTAAATTTTACGCAACTAACTTGGTGCCCTCATTCGCGGTGAATTCAGCGCCATAAAATCTGTGTTTTGTTATGATGTCATCCAGCACAACGAGCAGGCAGGTCCCATTTTTAAAATCTGGATTTAGAGGTACTTGAGAAAATTACGCGTTTTGGAACACCAGCGTTTCAATAATTTTGGAAGGCCGTGATAATCTTTTAATAGATTTGTGTGGAGTTTTAGGTGATTTATATCCAGAGGATTTCCAACCCAATTTAATAATTATACAATTTATTTTTTAATTTATGTATTCCATCCGTTAATGGAATATTCAAGAAAGTTACTGCTATTTTTATGTAGCTTTACAAGTTTGTAAAGAAACACTAACTTATATTCTAGCAAACAGACTAAAGCTCAATAAATTTCATCTGAAAGTAAACGCTGCAAGGAAGGATACAAACCAATAACAAGCTAATTTGCGATGTTTAGCAAGATTGCATGAGAAAATTTTAAAGAGATCATTACTAACATACCCAAAACGTCATACTGAAAAGGATCTTTTGACGTTTACCGACATGGCACAAATCACCGGAAGTCCAAACCCCTCATCTGACCAAAATACGTCTTGATTATAATATATCAGAAGCGTATTTACACGGTAACGTTATTAATTGTCAAATTATGTCGCTGTTGACACATTCAAAGTTTGATTTGTAAATGTGAACTCTGAGATGAAGTAATTGTTTCAGAAATTGATATCTTAATTGTCGACTTTGAGAGAATTATGAAATTTTAGTGTGGTCCTTATTAATATGTCTGTTATTTTCAATCGTTATTTCCACCTGTATCTATTACTTTTCTTAATACCATTTCTTGCAATTGAAACTTTGAGAATACATCATTCTCACAGATTAGAATCTCTTTTATACACTTCTAAGTGCATTGTATTTATTAACTAGTTTCAAGTGAAGCCTAAAACATGGAAACTTAAAAAACCTACTTATTGGTATTTACCAGTTTTCTCGATATTCATAACATGGCGTATTTATTATTATTCTCGTATAAACAGGGTAATTCTGCGTTCGCACAAACTGATGGATGATACAGTTTGCTAAAGAATCCCATTTCGTAGGAAATTAAGCGGTGAGGTACTAGCACAGAAAATGAGACATGAAAGAGAATCATTCTTCATTTACAACATAAGAGCAAAGACTTATTTCCATCAATTTTTACAATAAATGCTGAAAATTGCAACCACTAACAATAATGTAAGCTAGACAGCTGTGATTGGATGGCTATGCTGTTGGTAGAGGGCAGTAGTGTGCCTGACCATCTGTGATTGATGAATTTGCGGGAAACCTTCATTTACACCTGTATTTCGGCCGTGACAGGAGATTTTAAAAATAGTGAAAATCTAACAAGCATTTATTAGGAACATTATTGGAAGCAAGCACTTTGCGTTGGCCTCTCATATTTACTATGCATTTACTTTCATGTCTCATTGTTTCTGTTTTTGCCTCAACGCAACACTTTTGACCATATATTCCCCTACATACAATAAGTAATCTGTACGACCTCTCAAAAATTGTCCTATGACAGTAGAATCACTGTATAATGTCGCGACGTATAGTCGATAAGATTTTAAGAACAACATAACTATCCCTATACGGAACAGGACTGGGATTGATAGATGCGAACAGCACAGGACAGTTTAGAATCTCATGCATGCAAAATATTAACGAAAATAGTATATAGAAAGGTGGAACGTCATATATAATGCGAGTTGCGAGAAGATCAGTTTGGTTTTATCAAAAATGTAAGTACAAGAGATGAAATATTGATTGCATCTAATTTTAGAAGACAGGATAAGAAAAAACAAACAGACCTACGTTCATGGCATTTGTAGAGTTAGAAAAAGGATTTGATAATGTTAAATGGGACAAACTACAAAGGATTTTGAAGATAATAGGAATAAAATATCGAGAAAGAAGAGTTATTCATAACCTCTACAGACGGCAGTCAGTAGTAATTAGAATTGAAGGGCAAGAAAAGGAGCAGAAAAAAAGAAAGGAGTAAGACAATAATGCGGTCTGCCGCCCTTGCTCTTTAACTTATATATAGAACAGGGGATAAAGAAAATTAAAAATGAATATGGAAAAGGAATCATACTGCAAGGAGAAGAAATAAAAGCCCTACGGTTTTCCAATGATGTAGTACTATTAAGGGATTCAGAAGAAGACTTTGAAACCATAATAAATGGCATGAACGTGATCCTGGAGGAAGACTACAACATGAAGATTAATAGAGGGAAAACGAAGATGATGGAGTGTAGTATGGGAAATAATGAAATAACTAAGGATGTTAGATTGGGAAGGGATATTTTGAAGGAAGTTAAGGAATTCTGCATAATAACTAGGGATGATAGAAGAAGACATAAAGAGTAAAATAGCACAAGCAAGGAAGGCTTTTGCAAAAATGAGAAATTTATTTACGGTTAATGTAAGTAGGAAATACTAAAAAGGTTTGCAACTCCTATCTTCCACGTTTGGCACCCATATAACACCACACTCCACACAAACAGAAAAGAACAGAAGCTTTCGAAATGTGCTATAGGAGAATGCTGAAAATCAGATAGGTGGATGGGGTAACTAACCAGTTCTAAGCAGAATAGGGGAAGCGAGAACAATTTGGAGGACTTTGACCCAGAGAACGTTTTGAAACATGAGGGGCTTGTAAAATTAGCATTATTGGGAAGCTTTTGGGATAAGAACATAAGAGGGAGCCCAAGATTAAATACGCTATGTAGATTACTGAGGATATGGGGTGTGGTACCTATGTCGAAATGAAAATGTTTGCGCAGGATAGGTTAGCATGAAAGGCTGCATCAGTCTGATCACCATAACAACAGTCGATCAGAATTTATACTTTACTCTCCAATTCATATTATTATTACACCTTGTTCGTCGCTTATCTTTAAGTCATAAGGATGAAGACTGGGAGTGTATCCGTTGTACTGTAGTTGGAGTTTGCTGCGAGCGCTGCAGCTTGGCAGTAGTGTGCGGCGGTGTGGAAAACAGGCACATTATAGACTTGGCAACAAGAGCAGAACTTCTGGATGCATTATGGCAAATATAAAACTGGCCACACATTCTGTGCTCTTTAACACAATTACGGGTCAAAAGAACGACGAGCTTGGCGGTTTCAACTTGGTATCCCCAGCATGAACCGCCATTTGATAAGTGTCCTGCGTATTTTAAAATAAACTACACCCTTTATGTCTACCATTAATTTGCAGCGTATTCAGGACAGATTTCATAAATACTAGTATATAAATATTGATTTAATAATTTTACAGGATGAATAAATAATATCTAAGGGTCGTCACTATGATAAATAATAAGTGAAATATACATGACTAAATATGTATAGCAACATGAATTCGGGTCCTGGCGTTGCTGGCCCAGACGCATTGTTATCAGCTTGCGGTAGCCCTTGAGATCGGCCACCTATTGTCGCTATGCTCGCTGAAGTAGTCAGTTACCGGGAGCCACTGTCAGAGAAAGGTGGAGTAGTTCGGGTTACAGACAAATTGCCGTCAAAACGGCAATGAGACACCGAACCGCAAGGGAAGCTAAATTTTCAGTTCCCAGCGAGCCACGATTGCAGGACTTTGGAAGAAAACCAGGGTAAATTGTCGTTACCACGCCAATGAGTACACCGACAGTGGATGTTGTTAGTTGGTGAGCACGCCCGGAGTAATGCATTCTATCTGATTGCTTGAAAATAAATCCATAAATGCTTAAAAACTCATGAGGTTATTTTCTTTTGAAATATTACCTGGAGCCCATGAATATTAAATAGATAGACTATTACGAACGAAAAAGACGAGTTATCTTAGCAGACGAAGAAACATAATAATAATTTGTAACATTTTGACGCCGCGTTAGGAGATTGTTATAATATACGACTTATTTACTTGAATTTTATTGTCGTGTGTGCGTCGCCGTTGTAGTAGGTCTTCCTACATTATACCATGATGCAACGGTTGCCTCCATGACAACAAACACCATTCAGGGAATCTTATCTTCCTTATAAGGTTACTCGATTTGGGAACTCAAAGACGCGCTCAAACGCCCATGCCCTTTCCAGAAATTGAACCAGGGATCTCTGTGGTACGAGGAAGTGATGTTAGCTACTAGACCACAGAGGCTGGTTAATTACTACTTCCTGTGTAAAAAAAAAATATGTTCATGTGCAGGAATACAGTTTGAACGAACCGGAACGCAAGGCACTTGTTCCAAAATATCAGCTTAACCTTAAATAAATCTGCCATTATTATTTTTAACTTGACCGGCAAAACTCATGCTACCTCAATAAGATATAAGCAAAACTGCAGAATTTCTACATGTAATATTCTTGTAAATCTCTGTGTAGATTTGAGGGTACGACTGTGAGGCGTAGTCTTTCAACGTGTAATAAGAAGCTTGACAGAAAATATACAATAGAATTATTTAATCAACCTAGTTTGCATACGATGTTTCTTAAATGCGCACATTATTCCACACTAAAGGTGGGATGTACAGTATGAGAATTGAGTTTTCAAATCTTTCGCAATAAATTTTCGTTTACCATTACTTCCACATCATGAAAACATCTTCTCGGAATGACATTTGTAAATTTTGTATGCATATAAAACCACAGTCTAATTTTCTTGTCTGGAATTTTACGTGCTCTTGGAGACAGAAGGCAACAAAATTTGCCGTAAATAAAGACGCAAAAACTTCGCAGACAACGCATTTTTTCTCATATAAGCGAATATTAGAAGAAGCAAATTACGTCTCAAGTTGTTGCTCGGCAACGAAGAAAAGATATTAAGGGGAGTTAATATTCCTCTGCTGTTGACTATAGACAGCATCAAAGAGAAGCGTGCGCTGCTTGCATTGTTGTTCAGAACGCTATTACGTACACAGCGACGGATAATCACTGTCGAGTAAATAAAAATCCATTTCTTAATGCCTAACTTGGTAGAAAGAAGCTGGCCTGTAAATGGATATCCCCCGTTTTGCATATAGAGGAGACCCTATCGACCCCTTAACTTTTTTTGTGATACATCTGAGAGCTGGAACCACTTAGCTGTAAAAGAACAAAATGGACATTTGGACGTCTCGATATTTCTCAAATATTCTAATTACGGGTTGTCTTAAGTACGTCCCTAAAAGTAAGCAATTCCTGAGGGTTACATTCCGTTAAGCCTTAAATAGTAAGACAACTTAAATGAAAACCTCTAAATGATCGTAATATAATATTGAAGCATTGTATAGAGATTAATGATAAAACAAAATTGTAAAGGTGAATTGTACAGGTTCCCAACTCGGGTCCAGTTCTTCATATTGTATTTGTAAAGATTGAGGCACTGGATTATTTAAATAACAGAAAGTCTGCTATCCCGAATACACAACCACCGTAGAATTGTTTGTAATAATTTTGCTACTTTGAAAAATATCCCAATGACTAAATATGTTTATACATATGCCTATTACTCTGCAATAAGATATCCTCCAATTCAATAAAGATCAAGTTAAGAATTACGACAACGTTGCAGTAAATGTTAAATACAGTATTCTAGAATTTTTTCCACTAAGGAATCTATTTAAACAATAATTAAGGTTCCTCAGATCGTCCAAAAAAATTGAGTTTTCTGTTTAGATTATATACCATTTAGGTCAGATTTCGAGAGAAAAGTCGTAATGAATCATTTAATAAGTATAAACGGTGCGTATAACTGTGTGCTGAAACAAATTCAGGCACGTTTAACCCGATTTACTCGCATTTATTTAAAAATCTGAGGCGAAGCCTAGGCACAGCATGAAAATCTGCTTACATTAATTAACGCAGGGAGCTTTATATACTTCCTAATTATTTGAGCCAGAAAATTTCCAACAAAGCTGCCAGTATTAAAATGTGAGCTAAGCAGAACCGCAGAGCGGGAGCCATAATTCAGGACTTCAGTCTAAATGTGGAGGAAGCGTAGAACCGTGCTTATTATCTTATAATTGAGCGTTCAATTGCATAGACACAAATTTATGAACTTACTGCACTTCACTAGAAAATAAACCGTCGATGTATTTGCGTTATTCTCTTGTAAGTTGAAGGCAGGAACGACGGAGTACGGTTCGTTTATTCACTTATTCCGCCTTTTATAATTTGAGCAATTAATATGAACTGATTTTGATGTCTAATTCCCGATAAAACTTTCAAATAAATAAGAACGAGTTTTACATGCTTTCTTTTCGATACACGTTACTGTTTCATGTACATTTCTAAATGTACTTGTTTATTTTTTATTTCCAAGTCTGAATTTCCAAGTTTATAGAACAATGTTTAAAACACCATGCTTCTTCTGTCGGTCACAACCATATAAACAGATATGTTGCCGATTCTCACGCGTTTCCCCTTAAGACGGAACTATTATCGCTATAAATATAAGTCTTTCGTCTCACAATAAAATTTTTCTTTAATTATGGAAATTTATTTAACGAGATATTTATTTAGCATATACACCTAGTCATCAAGGGTTTGTTGTTCATTCGATTCTCAGAAAATTCTCACAAAAATATATCTTTAATGGTTTTTAAATGGGAGCCGCTCTTCCCTCAGTGGATGAGGCATACTTGGTCGCTTAATATGTGGCTTTGCAAGATTCGTGAAGTCCTCTGACGCCAACGTGTCCAGTCTAGAACCGTATTTTGATCTGGAACTTAATTTCATAAAATACGTTGCAATAAGTTGGGTTTAATATTATTTTATAACGAAAGAATTGTTTAAAAAAAATGAAAATCAATTTCACTCATATATATATATATATATTAAAATTTTCTCAATTTAAACTTATAAGTCATCATCTTTTTAATGATAAAGGCTACATATTAACAAAAAATTATAAGCAGATTGGGGAGGATGATGGGTGTGCTAGTTATAAGGAAATGAAAAGGCTTGCGCAAGATAGGTTCTCATGGAGGGTTGTATTAAACCAGTCTTAGGGCTGTATACCACAACAAAAACAAATTTCTTACAACTAAATACAAGAGCTCTACACTAAGGGTCGTTTAAATGGACCTTTTCATAGAGCAGAATAACTAACATTAATCCTACTCGGAACTGACAGTACCAGTAAATAGGTAAAATGGTTACAAACAGTGATATTTACTGTGTCGTCTCAGCTTGCCTGAAACTTCCAGCTGCCGCTTCCTCGTTACTCTGGACAGAATCACGGTTTCCTGCCGTTTTTAATGTCCGTGGCCAGGACAATTTCCAATCTTAAACTGTCCCATTCTAACCTCCGATCATAATCTCTACATCCTTAATCATCAAACCATCAACTAAGTAATCTTAATTCCTCATCTCTCTAATGTTATAAATTCGTTTTTGACGGGATTCTATTAATTTTACCCTAGTTCGAGTTCCATCGGTGGAGGGGCTTAATATTTTCCAATCAAAATCATTGTCTGTTCTATCGGGGAGGAGCCTTTTGACCCCCCTCTCACCGAAAATTTTGGAGGAAACTACCAGCCTCCTTACCACCCAATGTCGCCAAATTTCACGGGTGTGGGAAAAACCCCAGTAGCACCGTTGTGTCTTAATTTTATTACCCCTGTCTGTAACCCTCACGTAGCTTGCTTTTGATTCCGTACCTCCAAATTCCGTGTAGATCTGATTTATCGTTACAACGTAAACATCGCAGAGGTATGGTAAGGTAAGACCCATGAAATCCCTTACATTGAATAATATACACAATTAATCTGCGATCTTTAAAATGTCAATAACAATTGTAATACCTTTGTTGTTCCGGGATGATTGCACTAAATTAATTGTGCTGATCTGTATTTACTCAACCGATAACCCGAATACAGAAAATCAGTATTCACAAGAACCGCGTATAGTATAATAGAAGGTATATGTAATTTCTTCTCTCTTTCAATAGAGGTATTTCTGACAGTATATTCTCGTGTAATGTAGGTACACTCACTTGTAAGCTCTACGTTACCGGTGTTGCACTCTTATCTTCACTAAAACGTGAGATTTATTCTATCTTACATTATTAAAGTTTTAATTAATGGTGAATTTGGCGTGAACCTTGTAAGCCTTACTGTTTCGGGACGCAGTGAGCTTTGTGGGTTGTTTCCTGAGCGTTGCGCTACTCGTGCAGCGTCACATCAAACGCTCGCTACCTGTCCTAATGGAAAACGTCGACTACAATCCTTTGTCGGTAACATACCATTACATTTTTATGTACATTCAATGTATTTTGAAGGGTTGTCGAGTTAATTCACAGCTTTTGAAGTTTCTTTTTTTTGTGAAATGTGTCCGTGCATAAAATATGAGAGCGTGAATTTACAATTTACCTGTACGAACTCAACGCTAACCTTGCTGGCTCTCAATTTCACGCGCGCTCAAATTTGCCCTTTTCAGTAGAAAGTGTACGGATCAACAGCTCCAACATTCAATTTAGTGCTCTCTAATAAATATCTTAAATCCGTAATTCGTGGAGTTTGTAAAACGTTTGATGTTCCGGTACTACGTTTCGAAAGGCCTATGGCGCCGACGTCGGAGAAAGCTGCCTGTTACCGTAACAAATACTATTAAGCGGCAGGAGTATTATAATTGCCGTAAAATCTCGTAAAGTACTTGAACTCCCCTATTAAGATGGAACAAGATAAAGAATTACAGTCACTCCGTTTGACACCAGATGATGGTTCAAATAGTCGTGATCGCCTAGGAAATGCAGTAAAAAATATCGGACACGGTTAGTGAAAGACGATTTAACTACTGATCCATATTATATTTTAGATGTATATTTGCAAATAAATATGTTTGAGATATTTGCCGAGAAAAATCTTATTTTCCTATTGAACTTTAGAAAGCTTTTAGAGCGATATATTACGAACAATCCAGTTTATCGCGTGTATAAAGTAGTATGAATATACTGCAAATTAAACATTCAGTGGAAGCAATCATCTGTGCAGCTCCAGTGTTTAGGAATATCGTTAAAATGTGATGTTATATCTGTAATTTTTAACGAAAGAACACATTTTAATAAGAAATTCGTTGTTTACTGTTTTCACAGTGGTTTTGGTTATTTTGGAGTCGACTGGATAATATACCATCCTCCCACCGTAACTTTCCGTATAATTGATAGCTCTTTCCACGTTGTTCTCTATTTTCTATGCTATTAAATTGTCTTCCCCAGATTGCAGGTTTTTATTGTGTTTATGTTCCGGATAACGATTTGCTGTTCTCGAGGGCCATCCAGTAATTACCCTGTCTGTCTACTCCCGACACAGATTTAGATTTATTTTTGCAATTAGTCCCCTACCGAAGAAATAAGAAAAGTTAAAGCCTTATACATATATAGATATGGAGATACAACATTAAAAGTACACTAAAAATGCGACCAAGAGATAAAAATGTAAATAAGAACAATATAGAAATATAAAAAATATTTATAAGTAATAAAAAATAAAAGACAATATAGAACCATAGAAAATAGAACATTTTCAAATTTAAAATACTAATACGTAAAGGAGGTTAGAAGTTTCTTAAAGTGGGAACTTCTTATGCATTAAAAAGTTTCGCTTAGCTTAGGAGGCGCCGACGACTTTTCTTGTACGTCGTATACCGAAACCCATTAGGATTTGATCCTCTCGTCCTGACATTAAATTACGATGTTGAAAGTATCTGCTACTTACAAGACTCCATATGACAAGCAGCAAAGACAAAATTCGCCTCAGGCTCCGTGAGCAAAGTTTTCAGCCATTGTTGTACACCATTTTGGTAGACGCGAAGTTTTCTTGTTCCCCATTATATCACTGTCAACTTGTAACGACGGTTTTCACATTTCAGGACTCGTCTTCCGCTAAAGGAAGCATATCTATTATGTTTTACTTTTGTCAAAACCTCACCGATTACGGAATAAAATATATTTCATCATAAATAAGCACTATTATCAAGTTGATTGCTATATTGAGAAAGCAAAATTAGTTTTATGCTAAACCGTTGTGCAATAATATGTTTTATTGGGTTTAGGTAACAGCGAGTCCGGTGTCATAACGAGGAAGGGACAAACTATATCCTAAGCAAACATAAGTTGGAAAAATAAGAATAAAACACTAGTAATTAATTATTAATAACGTCTACTAACAGACTGCAATGAACTCTCTACAATTTACTATAGCAGTATTGCTTGTTAAAAATCGAAGAACTTTCTTTTTTAAGCAATTACTGTCCGAAAATAGTCGATTGTATTTATTGTAAACGTGATCGGGACTAAGTTCGCTTTTCAACTTTGTTTGGCTGATTCATCCGAAAGATGTCGTAACTAATTGAAAATTTATAACTATTTTATTTATTGGTTCCGTTAACCCTTCATGAGGATTATCGGGTTCTTCATAAATAAATCAATTAAATACAAAATATTCAAGACTCATAAAATAATATTTTTAAAATGTATATGAAATTCAAATATGAATGGAAAAATGGAATGAGACACAAAATCTATTGTAAATTTCACAGAGAAATTCTATTCGAAGACAATAGTGATATAGAAATGCATCACAATTTGATTTACAATGAAGGGAATAGTCAGTCAAACAACTGTCAAATTTTAATTCGTCGTGAGTATAGAACTGCCACATTTTTATTTCCCGTTTATAGCATTCTTTACGAATGCAGATTTCTCTCAGCAACCCTAAATAAATTTAACTTCATTTACAACGTAAAATCAACTCAAGACTGCAGACGAATTGCTTATTTATTTAATATACCCCACTGACTATTTGTATAGTCTGTCTAAATACTGCATTGTTTTTTTAACGTCGACGCTTGTCCAGCTTTTCAGGCAACACGCGTTTTACCCGCTACATCTTTTTCTATGAACGGAAGCTACAAAGTCGTCTAAATGGATAGTTCCCATAAGTAATCTGCGGCTATGGTATTAGTAAATTAATGTGGGAATGACGCGCAAAATATTATATCAGAATTCTACGCCGAATAAGTCTCCATTTATTCTTCTATCAAAACTCTGCGAGGCCCAAAAGTTGTAATGTGGGAACCTAGCCATAAAGTTGTGTAGGATCGGTATTTAATTTGGTGTGTGTGTCAGAAAATGTGAATTTTCTTGAATATAACAACAGCTTTGAGGTTTATCTTTCTAAACTTAGGGTAAAACTGGTGGATTAGATATGTTTTTAAGATGATTCACTTGAATGTAAATTTGTAAGGTTCATGACCGTACCTGTGTCGCCATAACATTAATGCAATACACAGAAAGTGACTCTATTTAACTACAATTATATCAACAGGATAGTCTAACATACTATGCCTGTCTTATTTAAATGAAGTCGAAACCCGATAAAACTTTTTTCCTCTGAGACCCAGGACAAAATAAATATTTAAAAGAAGTGTTCGTCACGTTCCGAAGCACTTTCTTCGGACTGCGGGTCGTAACAATGAACCCCGTCCGTTTTGCGACCGTACTCGTATGAAAATTTATGTGTCGACATTTAGTTATGCGTCGCGGCGGGAAGCGTACACCACATTTCGAAGTTTGTGCGTACTGTAATAAACTGCAGTTCTCGTGGGAAAACGCAATGTGTGTCGGTAGGTGCCGCTTGGATCCATAATGTTGGCATAAAATCGTCGGCCTGTTCAGGGCGAAGGACGGGACCGTGCAACAAGTGATTAGCCTACGAGTTTGTCCTTCGCCTCGCCATTCCGAAATTATTTCATCAGTTAGTACTAACAGTGGCGCAAGATCTAATCTAAAACTACGTAAACAATATTTCAGCGGAACGTCTCGTTTCTGCTTTACCTACAATTTATCATTTATCTATAACTCTACAAGCGTATTATTAACAATCCCCTATAATTTTCCATCTTATGAAATTTTTAAAAAAATTATATATTAATAATTTGGACATCTTCAACTTGTAGACT
This sequence comes from Eucriotettix oculatus, assembly GCA_034510155.1. Taxonomy (NCBI): domain Eukaryota; kingdom Metazoa; phylum Arthropoda; class Insecta; order Orthoptera; family Tetrigidae; genus Eucriotettix; species Eucriotettix oculatus. The sequence goes on from CM067378.1 coordinate 62,521,429, forward strand.
GTTTGGTTATGAAGATTTTACTATTCGTAAAAATCTTATAAAATTAGACGTCCACAGAAAATCAGTTTAGAAACAAGGTATATATATATATATATATATATATATATATATATATATATATATATAGGTAAATCGGCGTAATGCATTTGTTCCTTTAAAAAGTAATTTACCATTAATATATATATATATTTATATAGCGAATTCTTAAGTATCTGAGTATGAATATGGTTACTAACACCTTCCTTGTCTCGGACGAGTTATCTCGTCCTGAGCGGGCGAACAATAACTGACGCGGCCGAGTTAACTCATCCTGTCAGTTTTACTTCTTCTTCCTTGATCTGGACGAGATATCTCGTCCCCTTCATAGAAGTTCGTAGTTTTGTCGTGACAGAGCGTATTTCTCTTCACAACGCATTAATTTACTCCAATCACGAAATTTTCGTATTTTTTATGCTTTTTAGATATTATTTCCAATGAACAAAGAAATATATTTGAATAATTTTATAAGGAACTACGATGGCTTTTAACACTTTTTATGAAAGGTTGGTGCAGCCGAACGGAGCTGGTAGGCGAGTTACATGCCATCTTGCTATTCTGAAGGGTCGCGCGTTCCTTCTTACTGTCGGAAAGGATGCTGCGATACCTTTATTCAGTGAAGAAATTGATATGAAACATTTTATAAAATCTTTATTCCTTACTCTTTGTTGTAGCCGACAAGGCCTCCTAAATGAATTACATTCCAGCCGGCTAGTGTGTTCGAAACCCATCACACACAAAAATAAACTTTTAGCTTATATAATATGTTACTGTGTTTCAAAATTGAGTTAGTATTATTACTATTATTCTAACATTATCACGTGTTTTTGTTGTGTAGAATTTTTGTGACTATATTTATTGTGAAACATTTAACTTAAATTTTAGGCAAAATTACGCTAAAACGTTTAAAAATAAGTCAAATAAGAAAATATTTTAAAATAAATAACTTTTTAAACACTTAAATGAATATACATTTCTTTATTATTTACATGTACATAATAAAAAACGTAATATAACATGGCATTTTTGCCATATTAGTTGAAAAATATCCGACAGTGAAGGGGTTAAGTATCGGCTTTACTTAAATAAAAATGTTCCGACTGTAAAATTTACAATAAATAAAAAGACGGCCAATAAGTCAGCATATATACATTTATCACTATTTATTCAAAAACTACGTACCGTCTATGTTTTGAGACTTCCTCAGGCGTACTACAAACATAATAAATAATGATAATAAATTGTAGCATAGAACCCATATTAAATTTCTTGTAATATTGTTTGTAGTAACCCCTATGAAGGAGACGAAACATCGTTTTTGAATAAATAGTGATAGATTTATATACTGACTTATTGGCCGTCTTTTTATTTATTGTGATGTCCACCATGTTTCAGCGTAAACGTCGCAATGAAGGACGTTATTAAATTATAATCAATACCAATACCTAGTTGGTAAAACATTTTATTAATTTATATATTGTTGAAATATTTGCACGTATTGTAATTAACTACCTTTATTATTTATTAATGGTGCGTTGAGTTTAATTTATACCTTAAAATGGACAGATTAATTAAATAATAATTTCCATTAAATATAACTAAAAAATTATATTATTATTAATTACAAAATAATCAATCAAGTTTATATTCGCATAATATTAATTATGTACAGTTATATTTTAATTGAAGACATGTTAAAAAGAAAATTTACTGGATCCGACAATGCATAAAATAACTTGATCAGTATTTTTGGGCGGGTCTCACCAGCGTCCAATATTCAGTCGCCGTCGTCCTGGTCCTGGCCATCAGTATGCCAATAGCCTTGCGAGAAGGGGGGGGGGCGATGTCGTCCAAGGTGCGACGCTCCATCTCTCCTGCCCATGGATCTGAATCATCACCAAATTACTGCCTCGAACTTCAATCATTCGCGGCATAATACAAGCTTACGCACTCAAAGACGGACTTCAAACCAGACGCTCTAGCGACGTTCACCCTTTGCCGTAACTGCCCAAGTTTCAATCTTTACATTTCTTTTTTCACGGCTCCTTAGCATCCTATAGGTCGTTATGAGGGCCTCCCCCGCCCCTATACGTCACAGCTGACCGTTAGCCCTTGTGCCCCTTTCCCAACAACAAAACATTAACGTCCGCTCCAAGGCTGCGCACAGGTTTCCGATATATTTTATAAGATAACTTTTGAGCGATAATGCACGTCACAGTATTACATATATCATTATAATTTATGAAAGGACAGCGTCGTGTCATTACGCAACACCGTTCACAGCTTCCATTTATTCGGCTTTACCTGTCAATAGAAATATACATGGAAATAAAAAGAAAAGCATTTTATCTGTAACTAAGGCATTATAACTTATGGTCAGTTAAGGTGGAGGAGCAAAAGGTATGAACTAATCAATGTTTACAAATTACAAAAATAATTGTAAAATTACAAAAATAATTGTAAAATGGACAATACTTTCAAATCTCTCTACCAAATAAATTCTGCGATGCACTTGATACCAACCAAGATGATTAACAGACTGTCAGCTTGTATTCTTTTTGGGGGCTACGATATCCCCATCAGCTATTTCATGAGTTATGCACCTTTGATTATTTAATCAAAATTGGTTTGTAAGTTTCAAACAGTATCTACCACTAGCCTTTGACGCTCTCTCTCTCTCTCTCTCTCTCTCTCTCTCTCTATATATATATATATATATATATATATCTGTTCTTTTAGAGATTTAAAGGTTTTTTATTTTATGTAGTATTTTTAAAAGTCTTTTTAACAAAACATGAATACAGCTTAATTATTATTATAATAATTTAAATGAAACCTTTCTCTCAAGGTTCTATCTCGTGGGGAGATAGGCAGAATTTCGAGTGGCAATTATGCGAAAAAGTTTCTCTGTAGTCCAACATATAGTTCAATTTCTTGCTTTCCTTCGTCCTTTGGAGATCACTTTTACAAACGCTTATAATAATTAATAAACCACTTAACTCATTAATGAACCATTTTGCTCTGCTTTTTATTTCAATTCACTTATATATCCTTATTTGTATATACTCGTTTCGTCGTATAAGTCTCTTTGCATTTCTCTCTGGTTTACTGTCAGCTCCACTGTTTATAATTTCCCCTCCTTTCTGAACTCCACAGGTACAGTCTATCGCAAAAACATTATGTTCACTTCTTGAAGCAATTCAGGCTTCTCTACATACGGAATTTTGATTTCATCTGTTCTAAAGAAATTTTAGACAACATTTGTATCGGTTGGTGTCCACTCAGCTACTGTTCTTATTGTCACTGATCACTCCTCAACAGTGTCGCCCAGCCAATAAATTAAGTCCAACCTCCCCCTTTCGCCTTTCAGACAACCCTCTTTACCGAGTCAGACGTGTCAAAGTACGCCTCTCTTCCCAGACTCTAAAATTCTCACAAATTATCTTGGTCTTCCTCATTTTGTCTCATTTATATATATATATGTGTGTGTGTGTGTGTGTGTGTGTGTGTGTGTGTGTGTCTGTGTGTGTGTCTGTGTGTTATTTTCCGTTCTGGTCGTCGATAAATGTAAATTTGATGTTAAAGCTTTTTTTATCTTCGAAATGAAACCATTGACGCAGATACGGTTATTATATGGCATCCAGTACTTGTGGCAAAAAACCAAACAAAACGTAGAGAAAACGAATATCATAGTATGTAATTCTCGATTTTTCTCCTTATATAAGAGCATCATAGATAAGTGAATGGTGCTCCGTAAACGCGCTAATTTTTGAACTTCAATGAAATCTGCGGGTGTATATGCTGGAGTTTCGTGAATAATGGAATTGTTTCTCGCCTGCTATTGACTGCGCTGTGCGTACTTCCTTGGCGCTGATATTAATTTGTCGGAATCCAGATGAGTTAAGGTGTTGGAAGTTGTCTGCAGCTCGTAGCGCGACGCTCGTGCCATTGTCTCGCCTCCTTCCTGTTTTCTCCTGAAAGCAAACACTGTAAGAGGCTGTCCTGACGCCATGTAAATAGGGCCGCTTACAACTACGGAAGTTGTTACGGCATTATATCCGCAGTGAAAAGGAAAAGCCGGCTGAACGGCACAACCGATCCCATTATTGCCCGTTTCTCGTCCTCAAGAGAGTCCTCGTGGGAAAGCCAATATAATCCACTTCGTATCGTTAAATTTCCTTCTACATTATTATAATGACTTCGATCATTTACTTACTCTTAATACTTTTTCCTGTATCTTTAACCGATTTTCTTTTATTGTTTTTCTTTCTAAAGCAGGTATTGCCGCTCAAAATGGCGGCGTTCTTTCTGAAACATCTAAGAGTATGACGAGAATTTCACGAACTTAACTCTTCATCAAAATGATACATTATAAAACAATTAATACACTTAGTTGACTGAAATGAATATTTCATGCTTAACTTGAAAATACAGCTTCAATATGTATCCACAGGTCCTTGCGTGTGAATTCTTTGAGATTAACTGACATTTAATTTTAGCGAAGGACACGCGTGATTTTTGGGTTATTCTGGATTTTATGTTGTGGTCGATTAAAATAGTTTATATCTACTGTTTCCCAAAGAAAAGCTCCTTCCAAAGAGTGGTATTTACGACGACCTACTCTTTTTTTTTCAGATCAGTTTGGAGATTTACATGCTTTAAGTTAATTATTTGCATATTATTATGCCTTCTTACTGGATGTTTCAAGATAAATAGTGCCTGATATTCTTTCCCCAAATCAGCTCCTAAGTCTCCTCTTCCTGCCCTCTGTTATTTCTTTCCCTCGACGAAACCCCATACATCTCTTAGACACTCCTGTGTAACCGAGGTTGGACAAAAAGTTCTAAGGATAGAAACTAAGAGTAGGTCTACTGCTTCCGGCAGCTGGAAGACTTGCGTCAAGGACGAGGGATAACAAACAGACTACTAGCCAAATTTGGTTCTTCCCTAAGCATAAGCACGTTTTTAATTTTATTTATGGTTGAGCCTTCTTCCTTAATAATGTACATATTTTATTATTATGACTTTAATTTTAAATTTCTCGTTTATTTTCAGCCACACTGGCGACGAGGAATGTAGGAAGGAGGGAAAATATAATTCGCTGCAAAATATGCGACTCTCGAATCCATCATCTAAAATAGCAGCGTTCTTAGCCCTCAATTGTCTAGTTCATTAGTTAATTGTATTCATTATTGATCGTCTTTATTCCTTGATTCGGCAGCCAGAGTCGCAAAACTGTTACCCGCCTTAATTCCAGCCCATGAATATTTACCGTTTTTGTTTACGATTGTTCAACGCTTCAAACAACTTTGACGATCATCATTGCACTAAATAGCAATATATACACGTAACGTAAATTTTACAAAATAACTATTTAAAATTAAACTAACGACCAGTTCGTAGACAAACAAATTTTTATTTTATTCAGACAACGTTTCATGTCTTCATTTGGGACTTCATCAGCTAAATTTATTTAGGGTAGTTAATGTTTAAAATTATTACAACTCCATCTTTGTTAAAATTAATGTGGAACTGCATACTTCAAAATTTAATGTTCTGAAGAGATTTACCTGATGTGATAACGAAACTTTGTATGAATAAACTGAATACTTGGTTTGTCCATGAATTGGTTACTAATTTTATTTTATTTTATTTTCTAAAATTTTCTAAAATGAAATATTGTATTTTTTATTAATTGCATTTGTATCTTCATGTATTTGCTTATCTGAGCGCATTATATATATACACACACACGAGTATGACCTGGAAGCTGTGAATTTGTTCCTTGACGCGCTAGTTAATTTGAGGGGGACAGGTTGGTGGATATTGCGGATTAGAGTTCTCTATCTCCATACCTCGCTTTTGCAACAGTGCGTCCTGGTGGAAACACCAGTAATCGCCTTTTATACGTTACTATAATTATTTTCAGTGAGCTTTCCCGTTTTCACTATAATTCCTAAAGTAAATAAGAGTAGTTACATTTTGCTCCCTGCTTATGAGACAATTTAAATTAATAATTCTTGCTGGTGAGCAACTTGTGAAGATTCCCTGCTCTATGAACAAATATTAAACTACATTGTTTAATCGTTTAATGAAACGATCTACCTGAAAACGACATTTGAGTTAATAATATCTATAATTAAATGCGAATATCTTATCCATTCAATAACAAACTTAATAAACCAACCATTTAAGTTGTAACTGTAATACTTACTGGTTTCATTAATACACGAAATAGTTGACATGAATTTGGTTTGTAATCGGAATGTCATTCTTTCAAACTCATACGGTTGTATGTCGGGTGCTATGTTGAAACATTATTTAAATTGTGTATTTAAATTGAATATGTAAGAGAGAATAATTACTCGCACAAGCCATTGAGTCTTTGAAAAAAAAATTCCTTTAAATAAAAATACTGCCAATAAGTCAGAATATACATTTATTACTATTGAATTAACATTAATACGGCGTTTCGTCTCCCTTTCGAGACTTCCTCAGGCAAACTAAAAACATAATATTACAAAAAATTAAATATGTTTTCTATGATTTTTATTATAAATTATAGAAATTAAAGAAAAGTTTACGGCAAAAGCCAAATTCACTTTTATTTCTCGTTGTAAATTTATTTTCGTTACCTCGATTTTCTTCCCATTCAATGAGCTAGCCTAAATGTAGGTATCTTTAATTAAGAAAGTAGGCAAAAGGATGATATATATATATATATAATTTATTTTAAAAGAACTGAGCCATGTAATTTTTACAGAACTATATAAAATTAAATATGAAATTACTCAAACATCTCTTAATTGACTATTCTTTTAACTATATCTTATACAGCAGAATGAGTAAAACCTTACTTTCTTATTTTTTGCTATAGCTATTGTTTTTTAATTGATTCGTAGTATTTTGGTAATCACTTGGAACATAATAGAAAGCATTAGTCTAATATTTTAAACATCTCACTTTTCACTTAATCAGATTAATGCCGATATTACAAATCTCATGAATTAGTGAAACCGAAAATTTTATGGCATATAGTCAGTACTTCTACTGTAGGTATTATATTTAATAACATAATTAATTATATAAACAATAATTAATCTTAATAATATTAAAAATACCATTTCCACAATCTTGTATCCAAATGGATCACTCTCTTAATTCCTTTAATAATAAAATTCAAAATGTGTGTGTGTTACTTATGTCCATTAAAATTAAAGTTCAATCCCCCAAAATGTCCCCGTTTATTATAATTGGTAAAAGTAAGAAATTTTTGACTATTCATTGATGTTTTATAAAAGAAATCATGAAAAATCTATTTGTCTTACGTCCTTATAATATAAAATATAGTGTTAGTGTTATCCGGGGAAAGTATATTTTTATGATCGAGGTGTAATAGAAAATACGAAAAGAAAAGTATTAAATGACTTTGTAATTATTCCTACTTTGTGCAAAATATAAACGTCATTCTATGATTTGTTTTCTTCCGAACTCAACGGCTTGCTTCATAACAACACGAGTACGTATTACGAAAAAAATCAAATTGGCTCAGCAGCAAAGTGAATGTTGGAATTTAGACTTGAAACTTCTTGTGTAGAGTGGAGCCCAAGGTTCACTACACAATCAATCCACTACGCCGCAAACTTGTAGCGTGGCGAGTTATGTAAGTACCAGAATGATTCCGCCACGTTATAGCATTTCAGTTGTCATCAATCATTGGTAGCATAAAATTAAATTTATTCGAATTATATTTGAAAATTAATGTAACGTGGATGAACTTTGATGTTGATTAACTCCAAATTTACTGAATAACGAAGGCTGTGGATTATATTTATCTAAAGTAGAACTTTAACTAGACATTTCTGAAATACTTTGTTTCACTCTAGATACATTCATACGCTTACTCAGGTCTTCCAAGTGGAAGAAATGTTGCCAGCCGAGTTCACGAGAAATTAACTTATGAAGCGTAAAAGGCTTTCGTTGTAGCTACGGGTCTTAAGGAGACATATATGCCCCTTGATTCACACTGCCTTTAATGCTTCCAAAAAAGTGAATAACTTACATTTTTGTTAAAAGCGAAGGGGGTGTGGCGTCCTAGAAATGGCTCCGGCGGCTGCTTTCTTAAGTCGACAGTCTAGAAAATATTATTCAATTTCAATATTGCGTTATCACACATTATTATATTATGATTTATTGTTGTTTCCATTAGTCCTCGGTAGAGGAAATAGGATACGTCATAAATTACAAATAACAATTATAAGAACAAAATAAAGTACATAATTAATTTATAATTTATCATGAAATAACATATGTAATTTGACATTTGATACAATTCTACTGTAGCAGTCTTTTAACCTTATTTTAATTTAACCGTTCTGAGACTAAAAGTCTTGGAACATCAGCCGATATTTTCATTTATCTTGGCTCCACTTTCCAATCATTTCCTAATGGAAACATAATTTGTCTAGACGACTGTTGATATTGTATTTATGTGTAAGTTAGCAAGTGTTTGTGTCTGAGCAGCTGTTGCGAGCGTCAGTCTTGAACGCCATGTAATGGATTCCCAAGAAGCCCACTCTACGAGACTCATCACAAATTTAAAAGGCTGCGCTGCTTCAGAACTCTGAAAGTTCCCAACAAATCGACAAATGTACCTAGCCAGTAACTAATTATCAGAGGTAAATTAATACAGAGAATGGGTTAGTTTCGTGCTCTTATTTTGTAATGTTGTCATCATTCACAAAGAAATCTGAAATTAAAGGAATATTTTATATTCGTAACTGATTGCATCATGTAATCGAGACAATAGCATTTCTCAAAACTAGAGAATTTGAGCTGAAGATGTTAAACTATCGTTTTAAAAATCTTAGCATAAGTTCATCCAAAATTGAGAATACTGGTACGCATGATACGTAGAAATTAAAGTTTTTAAATCTAATTTATTAGAAAGAACCTTACTTCGAGGTTCGTGAAACTAATTTCACAGTGATATGAATCTCGAAATTGCATTAGGAATTCCTAATCATATTTTCACCTATTGAATTTAAGTGTAATTTACCACAAAAAAACTTCAGGAACCCCCCTTAGATATACTCACATTTATAGGACACGTATCTAATAATTAAGGAACCAAGTAATTATCTTTAAAAGAAACTCTGAGAAATGCGTACTCATATCAGTCATTTCATTTGATTATTGTATTTGTAAATTTGTGACATATTTAATACTTTCCATCTCTGATAAATCAATTAGTTCCTTCAGATTATATTTAATTTAGCTCCTTTATCTTTACAGTTAAATTTTACTGCTCGAGTCTTCAACAAAAACGGTTTCCCATGTTTTTAATTTCAGTTGCCCTTGTCAATATATAGTAATCCTCGTAACCAATATTTGGATTTTACTGGTAACTAGTACTGGAATAATAGAGTGTTGTAGGTGAGCATTTAATTGCGACATTGTTCGTGTATACGCATTGTATGGTATTGTTAGGGCCCAGGTAATTCACCTGTCCTCCCACGCTTTTAATTAGCCCCTGCAGCGCCCTTGCGCACCACGCCTATGTTTTTCCTCATTAATTTGGAGCTCGCGAGAAGCAAGTAATATTCGAAAGAATTGGACAGGGCTACGTACGCTAAGCACGCTGCTGTTTACACTAATTAAAATACAGCCTTTCAGCGGTATCAGGATTAGGCCGAAGCACTTCTACTTACTTTTCTGTGCGTAAAATACATTTCCTCCAAAATTATATATATACACCCAGGCATCCTCCGACGCTAAAGACATTAATACTAGCGATCTTGTCTTTAGCTTTCATTAGTAAATAATGAGAGATTCTGAGATCTGTTAGATGCGTCTCTCAGGCTGGGAACGCGTAGTCAGGGCGACTTATCAGCTAAGTCGTCCGACCGACGTCTCATCCTTTGATGACCATTGAAATTGGCCCACTTAAATACGACTTAGTCGCTGCGGCTCTTCTTCAAATCCTTAACGTTTCGAAGTCTAGACATGGTTTATCTCCTCACCGCTGATCCATATAAGCCCCTAATAATTGTTTAAATAATAAAATTAAGTTTTTACTAATTATGTGTAGAAATTTTTAACAAACATGCGCCCAAAGATCAACTATATTTGAAAAGGACAATAATGATAGTCAAACTGGGTCAAAACATCTTACTTCGATAAGCTGTTTTATACAGCACAATTAGCGTGGAGAAACGTGAAAAATTATATAGTTATTTTAACATACGTTGATCGTCAAACAACTGTCATAGGTAATTAGTATACAACGTTTTGTCTTAGTTTCAGCCTTTATAAATATCACAGAGAACGAAACATATCACACAGTGTGTTTATTGACATTATTATCACGATGATCAATATCCAAAACGACGTTCGTGATGAAACTGTTGTTAATCCTGGGTTCTAGGCACTTTTGTGAGACTAATATAAAAATCCTCGCATTCCATTTTTTGTAGTTCATTTATTTTTCTACTTGTTCATGGCGTTTGATAACTGGTAAATGGCGTGGTATGAGTGTCGTTACTTTCGTTGGTGGGGTAAATATAGTCCTCGTCGATCAGACAGGTAAAGAGCCATAGTTCCATTTTTTTTAAATGTTCATTGCCCAGGTATCTTTTTTCGTCCTTTGTTTAAAATTTTTCGTAAAATCAAGCCGCTTATAGACAGCCTTTCGTTCAACCCTTATTGTTGAAATACCGCTTCATATTTTATTCTTTACAAGAATATTAATAGCCTTTAAATAAACACATTCAAAGCTTCATAGCTTCGCCTCTGAGTGGTAAGATTTTTGTTTCTTTATATGTTGATAAACGTTAAACATGAATATGTTAATAAGAAATTAATTTCCGTTTAAAGGTTTTGTTATTTCTTGTTTTAAACTATTTTAAGACAATATTTTTCATTCGCATTCACGTTTGTAGTTGTCGAGTTTTATTTGAAAACATTATTTCATAATTAATACAGTATTTTGAAGGTACTGAAATTGGAGCCGTCTGGGGAAGTACTGGGTTCAGCAGGGGCAATGTTTCAAACAAGCAAAGATGTATAAATTGAAATGTTTAAATATATAGAAACGTTGATATTACTCCTTGGCTGCCGTACCATTGGAGTTGGTTTCTAGAGTCCATTGCACATGAGTAACAATACAAGAGTGATTTTAATAAGCTACCTGTTTATGAAATTGTAAGTACTTTAGCATTTTTATTTTTCTTATGTTTTATTTTGTAAATGTTTTTGAAATTCCTTATAAGTATATAAATAAAAGGTTTTGCGTCTCTCTGTTGGCCATTTAGAACAGGATAAAATCAAATTCATCTATAATTTTATATTTCTACAATTCTTTCTTTTTTCTTTGCTCAGTATAAGCAATGTAGTTCACTGAATTTCTTGTAGAGAGAAGAGAATGCAATCAAACTTAAGGTACTGTTGACTGGAATGCTATTGCAATATAACACTTCCATCATGGCCATCATCGTATTTTACTGATAAACCCCATAAACGTAGGATTAAATACGGATATTATACGCATAACGTGTATTAATAATAGGTGAAGGAGGATGCCAATAAAAGTGTAATGACAGGGAATTATGTAAGACGCAAACAGCCTGTACACCGCGAAAATATTGTTTACAGTATTGGATGGTACCGAGAAATATGTGAAATAATTATATTAATAAGTTTATGATAACAGTGCTGAAAAAAGGAACAAGAAGACGCTTACAATTGACAACTTTTTGTAAGTTGTTAACCACTGACACATTATACTAAATTAGTATAATCTTATTTCTATTTTATTACACATATTGCAATATTGCTCTGGTTTTCATCATGGCTGCGTGGACTGGATTAATAATAACTTCTTTGGGAATATCACGATTATTTGTTCGTGTTGACGAGTACCCACAGAAAATTCCACATATACATTAACTTGTTGACAGGCGCGTTCTGAAATGATAATTTTCCAATTTTCATTTATTTTTCTTTAATTCTTTCACTGTAAGCAGCAGAATCGTAAGGAGTGGCGTTTAGACGAAAAAAACTTGATATTTTGGATCCCGTTACTGATAATTGGAATAAGTTAAATTTATAAGTTTTATGTAATTTATATTGTAAATCTACAACAGACTGTTTTTCTGTCTATGACTGCTAATTATCATATTTTCTTTATTTTTTAAATAATTGAAAGCTACTTTAATTGAGTAACTGGCTACTAATTAATATTTTTGTACATACCGGAGAGAATCTATGAAAAATGATCGTAGCCTACGTGCCGATATGTTGGTGACCCCTGAGACTACTCGTGCCCTGTTTATATATGCCTGAAAGACGTCGAGTCTGTGCCAAGGGAGCGACTAGCGACTAGGCACAAAGCGCGTGCCTTGATTGCCCAAGTTCCAGCCAGGTGTTGAGAGTGACTGACGACCAGAGCTACAACACATGTCACCCACAGCCATCGCTCGTGCAAGTTGAACTTTGCCCTCAGTGTATTAAACGTAGATTAACATTTTAATTACTATTAAGATTTATTACTACTTCTTAAACATAATTTATACTTTTTTGATAAATAAGAAAACTGAGGATAATATGAATCAATTGATATAGACGCAAACAGATTAAACTTTTTCTTCGACAACCAACTAAGTAAGGAGTATTCCAAATTTCAGGGCCGAATCCCTCTTCCCCAGAACAGGACTGCACATCACTCACTATTCACTCAACGATGATGATTGCGATCCCGTAGATCCGCTCGCTAGTAATTGAAACATCGATTTTCGTACCGCTTTGTAGATTGCTCTCCCTTTTCCTGCTCTTTCACATCAGTATTGCAAAGATTTATTTATTATGGAGTGCTTTTTACTTATAAAGGTATTGTGGGCCTATAAAATTACTATCAGATTTGTTTAATTTACAAATTATTAGCAATTTAGTGCTAAATACAAATTTTATTGTACAATTTTAAAATAAAGGAAATACGTATCGTTTCTTTGAGGGTAAAACCTCCCGCGGAGAATTTCTTGGAAATAGAAATTTAGTGATAAATATGTGAGCAAATTTCTTTAATAATATTTACGTTAAGTTCTCTTATGTTTTACAGTCACCCACCGAGTTCTGACTGCTGGGCTCGTCCTTTCGTAATCTTAAACTGAATAACTTCCTGATGTGGATTTTTAATTTCCTGCCTATATATTCCTATCTTCACTTTTATGCACTTCTTCTCTGCTTTAAAAACAACAGTCGTTTACAACTTCACTTTCTTAGTAATATATTTTAGCTATTATTCTCGTTCCGTCGTACTTATAGCTCCCACCCACACAAAATTCTATAGCTTATAACTTTCAAAACTTAACTATCCTGACTCCCAATCTCATAATTCCCAACTACGTTTTGCATGTCCTCTGCACCTTAGAGGGACTAACCTGGCACACAGCTGTTTTCACGTCTTTTATCTGTTCCATTGGCTCCTTGACACAAGAAGGCAATGAATATCACCTCCCCAAATTCACCACCGAGGAACTAAAAGTCGCTCGTCGCTTCGGAAAGCTGTGTAATATACGACAATACCACAATCAAATGTCTCAAAACTATAATCAATTTTGTCGGTACTTTAATCTTTCTCCTAACACAATAAATTGACTCTGTGCCTTTTGTTGCTATTTCATAAACTGAAAAAGAAAAAACCTTGAAACAGACGTCAATTTTGAGCATCTTTCAAACTCTTACATTTTTTATGGAATAAGTTGAAGAAACGTTGGGAGAATATTACTGAGCTGAAAATAAATTAAACCAAGATAAATAATAACCTAACATATTTTCATATTGTTTACTAATTACTGACGTCGTACAATACTTGTTTGAACCGGAGGTTGGGGGGAGAAAAATATCAGCAACTATATTAAGTCGAGAAATATTTTCAAGTTTTTGGTTTTTTCTTGGAGAACGATCCATAGGCAACACAATCGCTTTAAATTTTTAGATGAATTCAAGATTGGATTTCAAGTCCACTACATCCCTTTGAATTTACACCTGAAAGTAAGTCCGTTTCGGCACCTCCCTTAAACATACAAGTAAGAAACTGATGTTTGCGCTGATGCGAAGATCAACCATTGCGACTACGCTTTAATTGGTCGCAGCTTTGTAATTTCGTACAGCTGACCGGATACAGGTGTGGAGTAATGTCAGCCCCACAGTGCGGCAAAGAAACTCACTACAGCTGTTCACACGAACAATATCTACACTTCCAAGCTCTTCGCATTTCTCTAACCTAGTTTCACCGCTCACCTTTGCATGCTGTTGCTTTTCACAGCCAATCAGTCACAGAATGTGTGAAAATACAGAGGAAAAAGTTTGTTTCTTGGGGAGTTGTTACTTCCACTTTCTCAGGTTTGCCGTTGTTGTGGCAGATGCTGCCGTGTGGAGCTCTGTTTATCGGCTGTAAACAAAAAAGAAAGTTTTGTGTCAAAAATGGCAGCTTCCATTGTTAGATTCTTTTCCATCGCGCGTGAATAGCGCGAGATCACAAAGGGCCGTGAAGACCTGCAGTGTAAGGGTGTAAGGGGCCATGTCATTGGGATGTGGAGGCGGAGGCGGAGTCGGAGGCGATAAAGCTAGCCTTGAAACGAAACACATTCGCCACCACTGCTGGAAGTACTTACATTTCTAAGGTATTATGGTACTTTTAAGGGCCAAATAAAGAATCTACATTCATCACCTTTAGTTTCAACTTAAAATTGTTTCTACCAAAACCTAAAACCTAAAAGGAATCGGAACATTGTTTTCTTGGATTAGCTTCGTCTAAAATTCACGTAAATTTACTGTCGTTTGGTATCGACGGCCAGGGACTCTCTTTTTCCTCCTTCATTCTCCAGTAATACGTATTTGTGTTACTTGAGACACAATGCGGTAACTTTAATAATCTTTACCTTGTTCAGATTATCATATCTTACAAAACGAACGGAAACGCTTTCTATCTCTGGATTATATAAATTACAGAAAAAAATGTTCCACGAATAATTATTTTATTTAAATATATATATATATATATAATGGAAGCATGCGATTAATGAAGAGTTGTTTGTTTCTTGGAGGAATTCGAGATCTATGTATCTATTCTATTTGATAAACAATAATTGTTTGTTCATAGACATGTCGCATTCTTTCTTGTTTTTTCTCTAATCCGAAATAAGTAAAGGTATTAATGCATTACAATAAATTGAGTATACTTGTTGCGACTAATAATCAACTTAATGAAGAAAGAAAATGTTATTCAATTAACATGTAAGGCAAAATAATTTCTTTCGAGAGATCCAAGGAAGAATCGTGCTCTGGGGTAATTAGCAATACGTACTAATCATGAGTATCACTAGATGTGACAATAGGCAATATGACGTAGTTATCTGAATAATAATACAGAATAAAATCATCACTATCAAATAATACATTACAATTTATTTCATGAATGTATTTCACCGCTGAAGCTTGTTTTGCTTTTAACGTAACGAGATTTTCGGATTGTTTTCGAAAACTGTTTATTTTTATTTCGTTGAATAATAAATTCCACGTTTACATGAAAATATAGCCTCAATAGTAGATCTGAAACGACAGAGTTAAGCCTGGATTTAGCGTACGTGAAACGAGAACTGAACTTGGTGGCTGAAACTTGATTTATTGCTATGATTTCTTTCGATTATGGGATAATACCCTAAGTTGTGAGAGCAGCGGGAAAAATTTATGATGAACTATGTCGGTATATATTCATGTTTCTATCCTTCAGTGAAGGTTTGCCCATGGAGCTAGGTTCTTACAGGAAACTAATGTACCAGTATAATTACGGATTTGGCCCCTTTTGAAAGCATGCGCCAGCATTCCTAAATGCAAATCGTTCCTCATTAGCTAGTTGATAACAGTATGAGAAATATAGTTGTTTAATTGTACAGCAAAACCGACTTTTTTAACAGGCGTGTGTAAATGACAAGGACCTCGCTTTATAATTCGCAGTGATGGATGAGAGTTCTTACGCTGAATAATTGAACCGCCCTCCCCTTTTTTTCATTGGTGGTGAGTGAGCGCGGAAGCTGATTGGTTTGTTTTGAGACATCAATCATCAGGTTCACAGAAGTTGGCGACACACAGGCTTTCTTTTATTTATGCCCCCCTTCCAGCCCCCCCCCCATACACGCAGGTGAATGAAGCGGCCGTAAACCCTATATTAATTACAACGCTTATTCACAAATTCTCATTCCCCAACTTGTTGCTTCCCTTTGAGTCACAGTCAATCTAAGGCAAAGCGAACGAGGCTCGTCCATGTTGAAAGCAGTTGATGACAAGTGCAGCTGCAAAAATTCAACGACATACTAATTTATTAGCTACATTCAATTTCAGCCCTAATAGTATTTACAATTATTGGAAACAAAATTAGTTCATTTTGATCCATAATTTTCAACTGTAATATATTGAGTGGAAATATAAACTTTTGTTTATGGGCTATTATATGTGTATCTTTGGACGATTTTACAAAATTATACAGTGTATGTTGTGGTACTCAGTCTCAAGACTGGTCTAATGCAACATATTCTGCGCAAGCCTTTTCATTTCCGCATAACTAGCACATCCCACATCCTCCCTAATCTGCTTTGCGTATTCCAACCTCGGTCTCCCCTTCTGTTCTTACCCGACACACATCCCTCTAATGCTAATTTTACAAGACCCTCGTGTCTTAAACCGTGGCCTATTAATCAATCCCTTCTCGTGGTCAACGTCCTTCATATTGTCCGCTCTTCCCCTCATTAGTGATTCTGTCCACCCATCTAATTTTCAGCGTTCTCCTAAAGCATCACATTTCAAAGGCTTCTATTCTTTTCATTTCAACTCCTACCGTCCACATTTCGCACCCATATAACGCCACACTCATTTTAGCAACGGTTTCCTAATATTCACACTTATATAACCCGTAAATAAATTCATCTTTTTCGCGAAAGCTTTCCTTGCCTGTGCTATCTTACTATGAGTATTACGCTTCCCAACTAGCAGAATTCCTTAACTTCCGTCACAATAGATTCATTAATAAAATGTTAATAAAGCGAAGAACCGCTGGTTTTATGGCACTTCGCTATTATTTCGTTTAGTCTCTAAATATTTGTGGCAATATAAAATAGTCCAGCAATCTATTTCATTCCCTCGTTGGTCTATTAAGTAAAGATTGTTCTTTTACCCACCTATTTTCTAATAAAGTAAAGAGAGTTCTATGGAATGTTTTATAAAAGACAGTTCAACCTATATAGGAAAACAGTGATTTATTTGAAGCTTTCGATCTAGGTCACATCATATTAATCGACTTTATTAAATTATACAAATTGCACTGCAATTTACAATATATTTAAATATTATTATATTTAATCTTATCATTCGAAATATATCTTATATAATTACCTAAATTAAAATATATTCGTACTCATACTGAGTACCCATTTGTAAAATGAGTTAGTTTAAGGGCTTAATATCCATTACAATGCTGGTCATATTCAATTGGAAAACAGTCGTTAATTGATTCGTACTAAACGTTATCCAAATGTCTTGTCTTAGAAGAGGCAGATATTGCAACTACGTGTGATTTGGCAACCCCACGAGCTTGGCCACGAATTTGCCGACACATACGAAGGCTCGTATTTCGGCCAGACAGATTTGTAGCGTGTTTTGTCAGTCCACTTAACATTCTGTGTATGAATGGTGGAAGCAGAGATTGAGTTGTTTGTACGGGACGGGAGCAAGACGTGCGATATAAATTGCGCAGATAGCAGCGCAGAATCGCAGGCAGAGGCACAGGCACAGGCAGAGGCAGAGGCGTGTGATTAAGAGCCCCCTTTGAACAGGCTCCCTTCGCTACCCAGCCCTCATTTGTGTTTCTCTTTGTACGGTTGAACATCCACTCAGCCGCTCAAGTGCTGCGCGCAGTATCAACACTCGGCCATTTTTGTATTCTACTATTCCCCCAGCTCATCTCCTCATCAATTAATTATACGCCGTGGCACTACAAATATCGGCACCGCGCCGTCACCTCTAAACTAACAAGCCCTTATTAAATAACTAGGTGAATGCAGACTGCTAAGGGTACTTCACCCGAGGTTCACTTTTCCCGGAAAGTAATTCATATCGTGAAAATAGGAGCATGTATCACTGAATGCCTGCTATATACATATACAGAACCGTAGGCAACAATGATAAATATTTTCTCGGTACTTCAAACGAGAAATGATAAACTTCAACGTTAACCATCCCTCCTTCAATTACTTTTAAGAATGGTAATACAAATTCCAGCAATGCACTAACATCCACTAACGCCATTATATTGTTATATCCTCTGAGAAAAATCCATATTATTAAAATAGTTTTAGAATACAAGATTGGGAAAGTCTTGACTGGGCCAGGACTCGAACTCACTTTCCGGTGGTGCTCAATCGTCCTGGGTGAATCCAAGTTGATTCCCTATCCGCTACCAGATTATTTATCTGCATTATGATGGTATTATTTGAAGATTATTTGCAATTAATTATGTACCTTATTTTGTTATTAAAATTATTGTCCTCAAAAGAGGACTAATGGAAACAACAAGAAATCTAAAATCATGGGATTAACTCCACGACAAAGTGGCGCCGTCGAGATAAGCTCTAGATGAAATACCTAACAAAATAATATATCTTAAGAAATTACTAAATTACCTTTCTTCAAAGAACTTCTCGACGTTATTTTTGAGATACTAGTATATATGCCGAAGATGGAGTTAACGTAACTGTAACACACTATACGATATTCCAAAGAAATTAGTTCTAGGTGAAACCTGTAATATCGTAGTATGAATTCGGTTTAGGTCTCACTTTAATTGCAGATACAATATTCTAGCGGCGAGTCTATTACAGCCACCTTATATCAGTTGTGTACTATCATGACGCATCCCCGGTCAGAGTATATGGCTTTAACAACCCCAACCGCATAATCATGACAAAATTCTTAGAGTATTGTCACCAAATTTTCAGAGCCGTTTTTCTTCCTTGAATCAGTCTTCACTTCTCGGTACCCACATTTTTAAGTAGTGATACATGTACTGCTTGCTGTAGCTGCAACTGTAACTAATAACATGAAATTGACTGAACACACGTTATTGTTAGTGTGCTTCAAAGTTTTTATTTTTAGCGCTTCTTCCTAAAAAATCTTGTTAATAACTTTATCAGTCCATTTAACTTTCAGCATTCTTCTGAACCACTACGTTTCAAAAGCTTCCAGACTTCCTTTCACGTTTTCCAGTAGTGAACGTTCCACATCCACACAATCCTGTACATCACACATTTACAAAAGAAAACTACGCAATCCAATTGCAATGATGCAGACTTATAGTTTCGCCTGTTAGAACAGTCGCGTTAATTTGCATTTTGTGCGTTTGATGTCTACTTTGGCCTTTGCATATTCTCGACAATCCTGGTGCACAAATATTAACACTAAGGTATTAATGAGATATTAAACTAAATTAGCATGTTCAATCTACATAATTCATTACCAAAACATGTACTATGCTTGCATTGTAAAGTCAAAGTGCAGAAAGCAAAGGAAACTCACCTGGAAAATTATACCTGTGCCACTTTAACACTCCAATGCTTTACGAACTATTTATAGATTATACTAAGGCCAGTAGAAAATTTGATATTCAGTATTTATTATCATATGTACAATTATTTTATAGTTATCTATTTTAATTTGGTCAAATTTTCATTGTAATGCAATGAACTCTGACACCGATATGGCCCAAAGCACTTAATAAATAAATAAATTAGTTATTGTTCATTCTCAACTACACTCAACTATTTTAAGATGTTATTTTGTGGACCTGTATATTACTCATATTTGGGTTTACTTTTTTTCGCTAATATATTTTCGCTTCATAGGATGGCGGAGTAAAAAATTAGCTTTCAGCATGTGTTTCTGAACCAACGGTGCAAACTGATGAAATCCAAAGGCGGGCGTCGAAAGGAACGTTTCAATTGAAATGAACATTTTTAAACATTGGTTCAACTCTGCGACCTTGTGCCAACAGGCGTCCTGGCTATATGCAAAGTAGCGACGAATTAATGAAAATTACAAATGAGATATTCTTTTAAATAATCGCATGAGTAAATAATAAACTTGTATGATCAGATCCAAGTTTAGTACCAAATGTACGTGACAAAGAGTAGCTTTCATATTTCACTGCACAGAATAGAACGAAAAAGCAAACAAACTTGACTTTCACTGTAAACCATGTCTAAAAGTTTTCCACAATTTCACGCCAACCGTTATTTTGTTTTACAGCATTAACAATAACAGTGCACTGACACTGAGAGACTGTAGAAATGTGTGTTTATACAGGTTCAATTGGCATGAAGTTGTACTTGCCTCTAGTGTTTAATTGAAATTAATGACAGCCGCATTTTTCATTGCTAACATTCGATTATTTTAAAGCCATTTTGCACCTAGCTGTTGCAATTTCATCAACGAAACACCTGAAAATATTAACTTTAAGTTCCTCATCATAAGAGGAATTAAGAAAACAATATTGCTCTCGTTCTAGGTTATTTATTCTTCTTTGTAGGAAATAATTTGATGTCACATTTAGACGTCTGCATTTTTCTTGTGTAGGTAATTATTTTTGTGTAAATGCTGTAAAGAGCTGAGGCTCGGCTGACTGTATTGAAGTATCCATGGGTATGCATCAAGACCTGCTCGGTTTAGGCAATACAGTGCGGAACCGAACACAAAACACTGCGACCCATTGTGTATCAGAAATTACTGATATATAAATAAAGAATATTGGAAATCATTAACAACTGTTGCTAAGAAAATAATTTTTTTAAGCTTCAATTTTTCAATTCAACTTTACCCTCGCACTTAATTTTGCTTTTAACTTTCATTGTTTGAGATGATTTATTCAAATTTGCTAATAAACCAAATTGTTGGTATTAGTTAAATGTAGATAATTCACACCGTTTGTGAAACGCGTAATTGGTTTCCGTTGGCGAAATTTTGCAGTCGATCCGTCTTCATGCCAAGTTCTGCAGCTACAACAATCTTCTTCTCTCCAAATACCTTTTTAGAAAATTCCACGGGAAACAAGAGAAATGAAACTCTGTGAATCGGTATTGATTACGTGCGAGTGACTGGACCACACACATGGCGACGTGAAAGAAAGGCTCGTGAGTAATAGTTCATATTATTCGCACGCGAATGAGGTGGGCGCCATTAATCCACAGGATTTGTTGGCTCAGAGGGGAAATGGATGGTTTCAGAACTGTTTCGGTTTTGGACACTCAAATAAAACCTTTATCTGTCATCCACCTAATCTATTATTGAGGTCATTACACCTTGCATTACGAGTTATTTTCATGTACTGATGCCTTCCTCTTTTGTTACAGGTAACTGAATGCGACTGAACTTGAGACTACTTGATTAATCAGCGAGCAGCCCTGCACATTCTGAATGAAGTAAATACTTTAGGTACAGTCATTCATATTCATCTCCGTAACTAAACGCAAATGAAAACCATAAAAACAGAATTTCTGATACATCCACAACTCTGACACTGAAACTTATATTGATCAGTAAAATGTAGAATTAAAGATTAGGTGACTTTCAGACATAATATTTGCGCTTACTTATTAAGAGGGAAACCGTAGACAAAAGCGTAAACTACTAATTTGTGCAGCGATTATGGAGAAAGCGAAAGAGATAACTGACAAGAGTGAACATTGTAAAACTGAGCAAAATATGACTAGCATTCAAGCGTTTCTAAGAGGGAAATTCATTATATAAAGGGCGTGGAAATTTAAGATCTAACGAGATGTATGAAATCAAACCAAGTGCTGCAAATTATTTGATTGGTCAAATTAAGACTGCGTTTTCGGTCTGATTACCACTGCCATTTCGATTAGTAGTAATATACAAGTTCACACTTATTAAGAGACGTTAATAGTGACTAATATTCCCCTGTCAGAAATATGTTTTTTATTACCAACCGAACCTAATCTACAGATTTTGCACTTAAAATCGGGCTAGAAAATCCCCAACATATAAAGTTTGTTTATCAGTTTTTAACATTATTTTCAGCAATTAGCCTATTGTCCAGTAAAATTAATATTAAAATAAATATTCGGTAAACGTTTCTTTAAGTAGGAATTGAAAATATTGATTTCCATAACTAATGTACCTTCCTCGGTGTATCAGACAAGGTTGACCATATTAAGGGTACACAATATTCACAGTAAATACATAAAAGCGAAGTTTAACCCGTATTTGTCAAATATAACTACAACGCACAAAAAAGGCTAGGAGCCGAAGGGTGGTAAATATTTAGTGCAACGGAAAATAATATTTTTAATGAGTTTTGCGGTTTCAGCCACAACTGTTTTGGCCACGAGTAAACCGATTGGCGAAAACTTTAAATGTATACTGAATCTAAAATATTTAATAAACCAATTCGTACTTGTTACTAATCTGTGAACATATATGAAGGAAACGATTCATTTTATATAATATATAAGGACTTAATGGCTGCATATGTGCTCGTATTTGTTTACAATCGTAGAATCACTGTATTGTTCTCGTACACCACAATTTATACTCTTCCATAAAATACTCTATTGATTAAAATTAGTTTCTTTTAAGTAGCGATGTATATCTTAGCTTTTTGAAATTTATTTATTTTCTAAAAGTCATTATTCTTGATCCGCTATTTCCGCAAACTGTTGAACCTGAACTAAACGGTTCTTAGGTCCTTAAATGAGTCACTCTTTTGATAATACAACGGTTTGTTTTTTGCAATGTTATACTTCCTAGTATTATAGTTTGCTAAATTAAACACAGTATTACTCCCACATTTCTCAATTACAGAGTTCATCTGCATCTACAATATTTTGTCTCAAAAACTGTATATAAGTTATATTTTATTGAGAGTGAGAATTTATCACGAGTTCAATTACATATTTAATATATATATTCAATTTTATATTTAATATATATTAAATATGAAATTTAAATCTCGGACTCTCAATAAAACTGGAAATAAGTTTTTTAATTTGGAACCCATGTCGATATCGCAGTTTTACTTCTTTCTCGATAATCGCAATGGTACATTTTTCAATCTGATTTCGTTTGAATGAAATGTAATTGTAAATCTGTGACCTATTGACGTTTAATTATTTAGTTTGTTAGAGACAAATGATGGAAGTTTTGTAGAGTTGTCTAGTAATGATATGCGACTGTGTTTAATGTTACTGACACATTCATATGTTTGTGAGCCGTTTGCAGTAATTACGGGACGTTGGCGGTCGCCTCTGCCATTTACAGTAACTTACGTTAAAGTCAACGCCGTCCATACAAACAGTTTCTAACTTACCTCGACTCGACTAGAAACAACTCTTGTTGTTCTACTCGTATCTGCGCCTTTTGAGTCGCTCGGATATTCTGAAATTGCAAGTTATTAGATAGTGTGTCGGGCTGGTGCTTGGCTTATCGCCGAATCTAGCAGCACGCCAACCATTACGGTAATGAAGTCGTCATTAGCTGGAGCCCTTCCCTTCCCGTCCCAACCCATCTCATCGCATCGGCGTTGTGCGCTTAATTTTCGCGAGCAGCTAGCCTCATTTCCACTACGCAGAAAATTGGCTCTGTCGATCTCACATCAGCCCAGTCTTTCACTGTGTGCCAAGAGAAGCGAGAGGCCGCGAAATTAAGAGAAAATACTGTCAGTTTGGAGCTGGCATCCGCGATCCAAACAAGCCTATTATTATCGTCCTACCATTGATTTGGGAACTCGTCCGTCGCTGTCTTCGCATCGAACAAAGACAACGAATAGATTTTCTTGCCTGTTTGTTGTACTAATTTGGAACGGCTCTTAACCGATATGACTCATTTGATGGGTAAACAATTTTTTTGAAATAATATCTCTAGAAATGATGGGCTTCTTGCAGGAAATATAAAATCGTAATGTAAAGATGCGCTATTATTTGTCAGTGAAAACATTCCTGACAAAGGGAATGGCAAAAATTGGCTCACAATTCAACAAACGTTGCCCAGCTTTATATGGGCCGATAAATTTGTGATGTCCGTATTGCAATGCTTTATTTTAATAATAATGAAGGGTAACATTTAATTTTTTTTTTCAAGAAAGGAAAGTGAAATCGTCGGATACAGCCTTCTGCTCAGGATTTTTGTACTGCTCTTCGACTTGCTTCCAACGTTTTCCTTTCTTATAATATTAATAATTGCATTCCTAATACGTGAAAAATAAATTCATGTTTTATTTTGTTTTTAGAAACTGATCTGAAAAATTAGAATTTATTTCAGGAAATGTTGCAAAGTAGTTTTTAGTCTTGGTGTGTGTTTTAACACAAAGGAAAACTTTTGTTTGGTTTATGAACACCCTGTAGATGTCAATCTGTGGGCAAAGGCAGCCTTTGCATTTCCTTATTCAACTTCGGCGATTAAGCAAGCGAGGTCTTGGAATTGTTTTTCATCCCTCTCTCCCTGTTCTCAAGAGCCGCCTCTCTGCGTCCGGACTCTTTTTATTTTTATGAAAGACCATGAACTGCGAACAGGTAAAAGAAGGCTTTCCTGGCCCTCGGAGATTAAGCCACTAACGCTACTTTACGAAATGATCTCCTCAAAGGAGTTTCAAGTTCTAGTAAAAACATGTCCGCAAGTAATTGGAATCTATCTCAATGTTAGGCACAGTTCAGCATTAAATTTATAAAGTCTGCAACTTTATTTTATTAATACTTTTTCCTTTATATTATAATTGTAATAATGCTGCATTTATTAGATGTTTCTTTTTGCCGGTTTATTTGACTGTATTGTTTTTTAAGTTTATTATATTCCACTTGCGTTTACTTCGATGTCGTAAATATTCGTATATCAATTCCTTCATTTGCATTTCATTACGACTCATATATTTTATAAATTTTAATCTTCTTTGCATTGTATGCTGATTTATTTCTAATTTAAATATATTTAAATATGAGCAAAAAATTCAAAATACAAAGTTTATTTTATTCATTGAAAAATTATGGTTTATTGTCGAATGATATGTCTATTTTTGAAGTATTTCTACTGTAATTAAACTTGAGTATGTGGTTGTGTTTCAAACGAAATATCCAATTGAACGTAAAGTCCTATGACTGGTGATCATGATCGGATAATAGTCACGCTTGTTTAAATATATATAACGAATGCAAATACAAACATTTCATATTTCATTTATAACTATATCTTAGTTTCTAAATTCTGAAAACAAGTTTTTTTATTCCTGTAAGCGGTTAAATTTTAATTGGCATTTTCATAATCTTCAATGACAAACTGCTGTTGTCGAAGAAGAAACTTATTATTTTGGATACAAATTTAATATATTACATCTTGTATCGATAATACTCCTCATTTCTTTTATATGTTAACGACGACTTACGTAAATGAAAATGTAAATGTAGTGCTCGCGGTAGCATTTCAAAGGCGATTCTGACGTACACCAAATTGAGCGTCACGTCAATTTATTTAAAACTCTTTACATAACTCAAAATTTAAAATCCTCGCAGGACTTCACCGAACTTCTCGCGAAGTTTAAAGTATTCATTATGGTTTACTGGAGTTCAATGCAGTCAATTTTTTCCCGGCACGCTAAAGTAATCAAAAATACGCGCGGTGATATACTCCCTGAAACTAAAGTATGTAACAATTGTTTCTTTATTTAAATCCATCAATCTTGCCACCCCAAAGAAAGGCATTGTCATGTTGACGTTTTTATTCAATCCTGCCTTCAGGTTAAAATATGCACCACGCAGAAGTAGCTGAAATCAGCATTCCAAAACCTGGTAAGCCACTTCATGATGTCAAATCATATAGACCTATCCCTCTATTGCCGGTTATTTCGAAATATTTTGAGAAAAAAAATAGTAAACCAGAAAAATAAAATAATTCCATATTATCAATTTGGATTCAGTGAGAGACATTCACAATAGGCCAAATATATATAATAACTGATATAATAGAAAAAGCCTTTCAGTACAAATTAATCTGCTCAGCTTTGTTTCTTGATGTTACACAAGCGTTTGATACATTGTATCAAGAATCTGAAAGTTAAATAAATTCTTCCAAGTCATTACGTAGAAATCATAGCCTCATTAATCTTACAGAGTGTTTCGAATTGAGCAAGGAGGAGTACTGCAGGACGTTTTCTTGGACCTGTTTTGTACCTTTTATTCACTAGTGACATCCCCAATTTGAAAATGTTAAATTTCTAACAATGACGACGATACAGCGATATTAGAACGGGACATAATCAGAAAACTGCAAAAGGCTAGTAATACTACCCTATGAGTGTACCAAAAACTGAAAAATTAAATGAATTAAAGTTCATTCATGTCAACTTCACAAAAAAATCTCAGAAAATAAATGTAACTACTGTGCCAACTGAAAATCAAGTAAAGTATCTGGGAATGGGGCTGAAAACAAAATTAAGGTGGAAAGAACACGGGAAAAAGAAAAGAGAAGAGTTCAGCCTAAAATACGGATAACACAAATGACTTATCGGAAGTTACTGTAACCTGTCATTGTCTAACAAATTGGTAGTGTATAATCGCATTACCAATCCTACGTGGCTGTATGGTATTCAGCATTCGGGGTTATGCCAAAAATAACAATATCAAACAGATTCAAACCTTTCAAAATAATTTTTAATAGTTATGGTAAATGCACCATTGTAGTTGCTAAGTCCCCACAGAAAACTCGTCTCCCGTTATTCGGAAGGACGTAAGACGAGTACCCTATAGCCCGACCTACCTGATGCAGGTTTTCTGGGGGTTTCCCTGCATCTCTTTCAGGTTAATACGAGTAAGATCCTATAAATATTCTAAAAATACGTGTGATTTCTTCATAATTTCTCGATTTAAAAGACTAAGTAGCTGGAAATGGGCATTGTCTAGCGAATATATTCTTTAAGTTTTGATAATTACAGGTAACTGAAATTTCTGAATTTATCTAATATTAAACACTTATTTTTCCATTAATTTATGTATTTTTTCTTGAATCTAGCCTACCTCTGCCGGAGAAATTTTTTTATGATGTATTACTTGATGACGACGAAACCTAACTTTATTTGGGGCATATTTCATAGTCCCTTTCGGGGTTAATTCGTTAATTTTTGCATTAGCCTACGATACGTGAAATTTTAGGACTCTTTACTCTGTTATTTGCCTTCCCTTTCTTCTTGTAGCGTAATAATGAGACTTAATGCAAATTTCACGAACGTGTGAGGTAAAATAGATGTGCTGTGTTAACAAAAAGTTTCCCTTTGCAAATAAAAAAATAATTTATAAATTTAAATTCTGATAAAGTAATGTCCACCCCATCTCTGGTACCAAAAACAATATTTCAAAAGGCTCTTTAATTTTCTCAGCGATTTATATCAGGGATTTCAAAATAACATAAAAGGATGGAGTTCTAAAAGTTTTTGGTTGGGTTGTGCAGACGCCGTCTCCTCATTTACATATTCGACGCTGATAATTTGAGGCGTTGCGCAGCGTGAGCGTGCAATGTAGCACAAAGAACTCGCAACACAAAGAACGCCCACTCACACCATGTTCCGATCACTTCAGGTGCGCTTCTGCTAACATACTGCGTGCGGTCACTGCTCCAGTTACACCTCCAAACCAACACTCGCGTGCAAGGGACACGAAAATCACAAAGAAAAAATTGCTTTCACTGATGGTGTAATTGTAGGTTTCTTGACAATGGCGCTTCGTTTTGATAAAAAAGGATTTACCAGGTATTCTACAAGCCGAGTGTGTACTTGTCTACCAAATTTAATTGAAAGAGAACGAACGAATATAAATTTAGAGGATCCAAATGTTAGGTTATTTGCTAGAAGAGAATTCAGATTTCATTTTCAGCTCATTGTCACTTCTAGAGACAACCATTGGGCCCAGAATGCTCTACAAGTTCTCCCATACCGTTCATTTAATTCAGTCTACGGCCAGTTACAGGCACGGTTCATTTAATAAATTTAAAAACCGTTTCGGTATGTATTTGTACCTTATTCGGGTTTTTTCTAATTATTCCAAATGCTAAAACTATCAGACACAATATATTAAATGATTTCACAAATTTTAGAAGTGTTCTGAGGATCCTCCAAACCTAACACTTAAACCGCCGTGACAAAATTATTTAATGTTGTTTCTGGTTGTATTTGGGGATGATTAGAAAAAGTCTGAAGATTGTACAGATGCGTACTGCTCTGCAGTTTCTTTCAGGTGAATACCGGGCAGTATCCTTATCTGAAACTGATCATTAACTATACTACAATTTTCACTTAAAAAAGACTTAAAAATAAAGCCTTTATGATATTTCTATTACAGCTCCATATTTTAAAAAGTACGACATACTTAGTAAACGTTGGTATTAATGAATTATTTTTACTCTGAGAAGAAGATATATTTCAATGTTTATTTTTAATCTCTATTGCCTGGGAACAAATTTATATTACCCCGACGCAGTATTTTATTCAACAGTAATCTTTTGTTAGCGCGTGATTAAACTGTCAGACAGCGTCACGTTTTTGTAAATTAACCTTTTTACGCCCCCTACTTTATGCCGTCAGAACCACAGCAATGACTCAGTATATTATTGCATATAAATTTATTTGAAAAAATTGAATATATAAAATATAATATAATGTAAAAGTATTAGATATAAATGAATAACTCTAGACTAGTTTTTTTTGCAAATAAATATTAATTCTCTCATCTCGCATTCAAAAAGTTTAGGATTCAAATAGATTTGAATTAAATATAATGTTCAAGTATCCTTTAAATAATAATAAAATAATTGGTATAAAGCATTATAATTTATAATTTATTAGTTAAATATTTAAATATGTGTTAATTATATCTTTTTCCATAATATTAAGCTGTTCAAGGGAAAAGTTTGTTGTTTCTTAAGTCGATGGTGTGATGCAAGCTGTAAAGGACTAAATATTAAATACTTGATATAAGGATTTTTGTAAATATTTACCCATTTTCCACAGCTCTAATACTTGATGAAAATCAGTTTTCCAGTTGAAGGGACAACGTGAAAAGTCCTGTCGCCCGTAAATAGGATTGGGAAAGAATCCATGGAATTACCGCCTGCTCGATACAATTTAATCTAGTGTAAATATTCTGGAGGGTTTTAGGGATCAATACTTACTGATATCTTTATCTCTTTCTGATTTGAATATGTATATTTTCGTAAAGTAACAGCTGTTAACGGCTGTTAAGGGCAGATGTTCTGATCGCCAATGCGGCGCGGCGTTATGAAACGACTCACTGCTTCTGGATTACTTTTATCCGAAATTTTCGTCAATATATATGCTTATTAGCCATTCGAAGCCAAGCTAGTGAAATATGCCTGCTGTAGATCATGGTGTCTATGTATGTTTGAGATTTCGCTATGATTTTGAATTTATTTGAAATTACAAAATTTTAATTTACTTATTTTAACATTATAAGAAACACAACTCCTTTTATATGGAGTATATCGCAGATTATTTCCAAAGAGAAATACCCATTCCAGTCTTGCGTCTGGTTCGAGATAAACTTATTTTTGACTGCTGCTCAATTTCTAATGTATGTCTAAATTTATAAAGACTATTTGCTTTTATATAAGGTTTTGTGACTCGTCTTTAAATATAGAATTCCGAGTGTTCGTAATTATTCTCCTTATAAACAGATTGACCGATTATGATGATTTTTTTGTTGTATTTACAGGATAACCTGGATGGTTCTTGGCGGTTGTCGAGAACCAGATTTTTTTGATTTCTCATATAATAAAACATACCAAAAATTTTCAGGCTGATCGTTTGAATAATTTGTGGCATTAGATGTACCCGTCAATAAGTGCAATGGTTCATTGCGTCGTAGCGTGGCATTGTTTTAACATTCCGATTTGTTGAGTTCTCGTATATACCGTGTATGGTAATTATGTGCATACTGAGTGAATTATTTATAGATTAATTCGACATTGAACATACTAAGTGTGTTTTAAATAATATTTTGTGCAAACCTGAAAGGTGCATTGTTTGAGTTATGATTTATACACATTCATTCGGTGACATTCCATCTAACTTGCTAAATAAAACATTTTATTTCCAGTGTTCATTTGTGCGATTTCGATAATAGATGGCGTGAAAAGGTACATTTAAAAAAATGTGTCATCTGTCTTATGGTTCAATCACGTGTTGACAAAAAGGTTACTGTCGAATTAAATACTGCAGCGGGCTAAAATAAATGAATTACCGGGCAGCGCCGGGCACTCAGCAGATATCTTATATTTTCTGACTAGTGCACAGTATTTTTCAGTTTGTTTCAGTATGATAGTTATACATTTGCATTTATCATCGTTTTTGATCACAATATCTGTAGAATAGGTGGGCTAACGTCTTTTACGGCTATTAACTACGTGAAAACTATTTTGAAATTATTGTAGTCCAATAACGATCTGAAAAAAACTTTATTGGGAGAAAATCATTTATCGACTATAAAATAATATGACAAGAAAGTAACAACCCAAATAGGATATTGAAAAATATTTAACTATTACGTTTATACTGTACAAAAAATATCTGAAACGTTAAACTTTATATTTATTTCAAGTTATCTTCAATTAATGTGTGTTTTGTGTTCCACTTTACGACTAATTGCTTCCATCTTCATAGCCTGTCCAAATAGTACTAATATCATTGCATATCATAAACAGTTTACGTGGGGCTGTTTATGTTGTAGCTTTCTCTGTCAGTGGCGTACTGTGTAGTAGAATCTGTGGTCTGATTGATCACCAGTTTTACTTTCCTCCAAGTTCTTGACTTCAACACGTTGTGTAGGTTATGTTTTACCTTAGGAAAGTAGAAACTAAAATAAGAAGCTTAATTCATTGGAAGTCTGCTCAGTCGCTTGTAAGTTTACCCAGTTCAAACATTCAACACGTTAGCGTTTTATTTACTTAAACACTTTGGCAATATAATTATAAGCATCTAGACACTGAAAGCCGAACTTTATTGTGTACATTGAAGAAAATTCTCCTAATTTCGAATTTAGCTACATATATATTCAAAGTAGTGTACATAAGTTGTTTTCATGGATACATTTACCGTTGCGTTTTGATAAAATTTGAAGAACTTCGGCCCAGATCCACACGCTGAAGAATTATAAAAGTTCATGGTAACAACTCTAAATGTGCTTTTATTCAAATGTTATACATGAAACTCGATGATGGAAAGTTTTAAGTACCTCTCGAGCATCATGTTACTTGTTTTTCATATTATGAGAAGTTGCAGAATGCATACTTATTTTCCATTATAACCTTAGAAAAAGTATCGCATCTGTCTCAATAAGAGCAATGGCTAAAATCAGAGGGTTTAATATAAATATGTGATAATTATTGTAATGAATAAAAAAAATTAATAAGTTCCAGATACGCTTGCTCCGTTACTTGATCGTAAAACTCTGCGCTAGTAGGTCATGGATGTTACGACCGCGCCGAGGAAGTTAAAAGTACTTCCTCTTTAAGTTTCCTTGATCTTGCATGTAGAATAAGTGGCACACAAGGGCGCTGTTCCGTGTAATGCAACTGCATCATCTTCGTAGGAACAGACTTCTAGACAACAATTACCGCAGTAAGAACCAGTTTCAGTAGTCGTTTCACGTATACTATTAGAAAGCACACAGCGTAACTGCCTAAAATGTTTATTTTAAGTACTTTAATTCTGAGTCCAACCATTTCATAGTAGTTAGCACTCGTACGTTTATCTGTTGGATTGGTGGATTAGTATTCGAGTCGCTTTCTAAATAATTTTTCAGAAACAATAATACTATCAAGTAGCGATTGCGGTTGGGCTGTTCGAGCGGCATGTGGCTGGGCACCTTCCTGGCCCTGACTGTTTCATTACTCACCAAGTAGACATTGGTAGGCCAATTTCCTATTTATTTAGTTTAAGACATTATTGTAAAAGATTTTATATACTTAAATTCTATATACTATTACAAGAAAATTATACCATTCAATCTATATTTTACTAAAATTGTGTACAACATATTAGTTATGTTTGGTGCAAATTGAATATAAAATTTAGCTGTTCCTATTTTGATTATATTAAGAAAGTAAATAACAGATTGAATTATATTACTAATAAAGTATCTAATTAGCATTTTACTCGACAATAACAATTTCATTTAATTATAGACCTTTGTTATCAATTTTATAGTAATAGTGTGTACAATTTATATCAATTAAATATTTTAAAATAACATAAATCGTAATTTGATCTAAAAAAGACCATATTTGATGAGTAATAGAGGCTTTCGAAATCCACTGCCAGGCAGGCACCCAAAAAACTACCACTCCGACAGCACAACCGTAATTGCTCGTTGCCTTTTTGTCATTGCCACTGAATAAATTCAATATTTTCTCATTCGTTTACGCACATTAAATTAAATTTATTTATAACGATAAGGTGTTGCATTTTTTTTCTCACATGATACTACACACAGAGGACTCGATCTGATAAAGTTAGTTATCAGTAATAGATAATGAAGTAGCCAATAAACAGACAACATTAGAGAGAAAATAAACACCATACAACTTTTCTGCAAACCATGTTGTTTTCAGTTGTTGATAATAATAAAATCTTTATCAACGATGTAGCACCACCAAAACAACGAACTTAAAACAGAGAAGTTTGCTTAGCAATAAGGAATTATAGCTAATGCTGAGTTTCAGTGATATTAGATTTAATATAAAGCATATGTCATAATATAAAGCATATGTGATAATTCTAGAGTAATTCCTGTTTCAACATCTAAAATCTTAAAATATTACCAATTCTGTACGGAGCCAGCAGAGAGTTTATGAATGTGAAGTTTGACGTAGTACATTTCTCCTTTAATTTTGGTTTTAATGACCGTTGATTTTCATGTATGTAGCAAGAATTGCAATAAAAACAATAAAATTTCTAATCCACACCATGTTTGTAAGAAGTATAAAATGGATTCTAGTACTCATTGATCAAGAAGGAAAACTTGTTAGTAATTTAATTGATATGATCAATGCATATATTTCTTTGATTGAATGAGACCACAGAACTGTAAACAACAGTTAGGGGAGTAATAAAAAAATTGAGAGCTCGTTCCGAGTTTGTTGATTTTATAACCGGTTTGCGACAATTGTGTATTTTTAATAGATAAACTTCAAGGCAGTTAAGAGAGCGGTTCGCTTCGGGTACGTTAGTAAATTTCAATTTTAATTATAATTATTGTAAGTATTGACCATATGGGAAATTTTTAGGACCAAATAATGCAAAAATAGCGTAAGTGTGTAATATATCACACAGGTTGGAGTAGTAGGGAGAAAATCATTTTTTAAATTATTCATATTAATTTCAGCAAGAAAATATCCAAAACAGAACCTTCGACTTGAATTTTCTCCAGAAGAACGAATAAATATCACTCGCTTAAATTAAATTATTCTTAAGTTATTTACGATTTTCAAACGAATTTACATCATATGGTCATCAACTAATAATGTAAAGCATCTGTTGGAATATTAAAGGTATCGCAACGCACTATGCAAAATAAACAAATTAGGCATTTGTGAAAAGAGTGGTAAAGTATATGATTGAATTTAGACCAGATTTTAATCCACGGGGGCAGTGTCGGTAAGAGTTCGTAAAATTAGTTTCGTTTGCCGTAATGCAAGGCAGCCATTCCGCACTTCGCCATACATCTCTACGACACAGATTGCCTGCTTTACAAAGAATCTCTTCTCTTCCCTTCAGAATTGGATGGTTCTCTCTGCGCATGCCATACTCGTACATATTGTAGATGGAGCACCGTCGTCGGAATGGGATGCTGCAAAGAAATGTTCCGGATTCGTCGGTCTTAATTTAAAATAGCCCTCTGCGGAAAGAAAATAATCGACACATTTTCTTTTGCAGACAAAAATTGTTTTTAATAATACATTTCTCTGGACTTCTAATTTGTATTTATAGATTAAATTTTATCGTAAAATACGTCTGTTGAATTTGCTCGAGATTAAGAGCTCACAGCAGCATGACCACCGTCGAAAAGCATTTATAACGTACAGGGTTGATCGAGTGTGATCAGCGGACAGCACAGGGAGATTCCCCAACCCCCAGCCATCAACCCCCTCTATAACCAAACAGGATGCCTTTGTTTATTAGGTCGGCTTTATTCTTATTCCGCATCCGCTGCCACTGAAACATGATCCTAACCGTTGGGCCCAAACCGATTATGTCCTACTGCTTAACGTTACGTCCAATGAAATCGAATGCAATACATCATACGATTGTTTCTGCATTTTGACAATGAGAAAATGCATATAGGGACGAGATGGACGGTGCGTAGACTTCTAAATATGCCTCAGTAGTAAATTATTTCAGGATTATTAATAATTAATTAAAACCTAGAGGCCAGCAATTTAATATAAAGTATTTTATTATACTGTCCTTGTCATCAATTACAGAGACTTTCGGCTGTTTTTTGCCATAGTCATCTGTACGTAAAAAACATTGATATTAATTTATTCAGGAAAAAACACATCTACCACACATGACATTAACTATATACCCCATATATTTATATTTGTTTTCTTATCATATCCATTCCTTCAATTCATAACGGGTTTCTCGATTCATCACGTGACTGTGCATACATTAAATGTGCATAATCGGCCGATATTTCCGTCGAATAATATTGAAGCTTTACTATCTTACTTAAATAATATTTTACACTGTTGTAACTGACATTGAAAATTCACAGTATATAATGGCCAAGAAGGCACTTATGAATTAGTTACCAACTAATTATTAATAATTTCTTGTTAATATTTGGTAAAAGTAATTTTTCTTAGTAAATATTCATAACCGGCCTGATGGCCATTAAATTTATATATAAATAAATATAATGAATTAAACAAGAATATATTATATTCGGAAGTTTGATAATTACCTTGGCGAGTAAGGAACCATATTCGGCCTGAATTAATCAGCCTGAAAAAGTATTTGCTGCCTCCATTTGTAATATATCATTGTAATATCACACATATTAATTCCGAATGCTGACAATCAGATGGGTGGTTAGATTCACTAACGAGGAAGTTCTAAGCAGAATAGGGGAAGAGCAAACAATATAGAGGACGTTGACCACGTTTTGAGACTTGAGGGGTTTGTAAAATTAGCATCCGAGGATGGAATACGCTAAGCAAATTAGCTAGTATGAGGGTTCTGGTAGTTATGAGGAAATGAAAAGGCTTGCGCAAAATAGGTTACCATGGAGAGGTGCATCAGACCAGTCTTACGACTGAATACCAGAAAAACATTAACTCCAGGAACAAAATCGGAAACATAGAACTAACGCTGCAACCACAAACTATGGTAATCCATTCTGCCCTCTACGTACGAAAATTAAATATAAAACTATAATAACAATTCGCCCTCCCCTTTATGAAACTATACAACCTAATGGAATTGTAATCAAATATGGTTTACGTATACTTCCCAGATCAAAATACACCCATTCCAGGTGAATTTTAAGTTTTTAAAAAAAAGACGCATTTCTTTTATCGTGGCCAAATAATGGAACTTTCTAAATTTAATAAAATTTACAAATAGCACGATCGTCTAAAAGAATTAATTCGATCAATAAAATTTTGAGTAATTGTGTAATCGTGGGTAAATAGTAGAAACATCCTTCACTTCTCATTTTAAAACTCGTAAAATAGTGTCACGTCTGGATGTTATTGACACAAGTCATACGTTTCAGTAGACATCTTTTGACGATAGGGCACATATTAGGTCAAGTTACACACAGAAAAAGCTCCTGCTTAGTGGTTAATTCCAATTATTTATGGTCGGGATATTTCATAATGATTATGGTAGATCTCTTATAATTCCAATCCTGTATAACCTTACATTCTAGGGATTGAAACTAGAAGTTACAATAAACTACATGTATACAAGACGAAGTTCTTCATGCGGTTCATTACACAGTGGTCTGTAAATAAATTAATCTATATGTAAGAAAATTATGTTTATATTTAGGAAACTAAATAGGAAAGTAAATATTAGTTAATACTTAAGTAAAGTTCTATTCTGTGGAGAACACTTTACTTTACTTTCCAGTAAAGGGTGGAAAGCATTAAACTTTGTAATCAGGCTTCTAAAGAAAAGCTCACAGTAAGGTCAAAGCAATCGCATATAGATCACTATTTTTGGAGTACGGGGAATCCTGAACTGTTTCTTACAGTTCAATAGCCATAGTTCGAGACATGATAAAGGATTTGTTATTCATGACTAAGAAATTAAATTATTAATCTGAAAATATTTCCATAGAATAGAAAAGAATAATCTAAAGTTTGTATTATAAAAAATCGGCGTCCGTAAATGCTAATTATAGTTTACTACCTCTAATTTAAATGTTAAGATAACTACGCCAGTAAACCTCGAAAGAGGAAATAAACGTGAATTTATTTGTTTTTTTATACAATGGCATAGTACTGGAATTTGTTGACCGAAAAAACTCTTGGGATACAAAAAGGCCAAAAAATAAAATTAGACCGTGTATTGGATTATTTATAGCTTAAGGGAGGTCTTTTCAGATTATTTTAAATAGGAAAGTGAATTTTGAAATACCAGCTTCAACGAATCCTTTTTGATTCATATAAAAATTTATAAAGATTATCAAGTTATTATTCTTTTTAAGTTTTGATTTTTGCAATTGCAGTGTTTACGTATCTATGTTTATTTTTGAGATTGTTGCCACCGAGCCAAAGTGCAGTTAATAAATCTATATATGGCATTGACTAACAATGTTTAATATAAATATTGAACAGTGTATTTATAATTTACAGAACAAAATTAATATGATTCTAGAAAAGAAAGTGTTCCACATAAGGTCGTATTTGTAGGAAGCAATTCTTGTCTAAAGGAAAACCGAATATCGTGCGTAATATTTGTTTGGCCTGTATAAAAAATGAACGTTTTGTATGCAAATAAGGAATTGATTTTGCTGTCCTCTATATTTGCTTGGGAGTTTTCTTGCGTGCCATTAGGGAGCCTGGAAGAGGGGGCAGTTTTTGCGGGCGTCGTTTCGCTCTTATCTGAGTCTGGGAATGCGGAAGCCGAGCCGTGAACCGCTTTTTTACAGTCGGTGGGGCAAATTACATGCGTATCTAGGAGAACGCTGCCGGGTGCTTTTAAAGGACAACATCAAGGCCGCGCCGCAGGTGTCGGAAGAGAATCATCCACCAAGGCTTAGCCGATCAAGCTACACGTCCATGAAGTAACCTCGATACTCAACACACTCATCATATCCTTTGATCGAACATTTGACATTATGAGGTAAACGAAGACAAACATTGTGCGTGTATAAAATACATTAAAAACGTTTTAAAAACAATCTGCGGTGCTTGAAACAAACAGACGATAAAAATTTTCAATAGCAATCAAAATATATGCTTCATTTCGTAAATAGCATGCTGAAATAAAAATTGAAAGTGTATTTGGAACAAAATACTCGAAAGCAAACAGAGTATACTGTACGCGGTTAAATTGTTGAAATAAATCAGTACATACGCTTCTAAAGTTATCAAATTCGTGTGAAATATACTCAATAAAAATTAACTATACTCATTTCTTCTTATTCGTTAGAAGATCCTGGAAACTAAAACGCAGAAGTCGCTGAGACAGTTTTTTAATCGAATTGAAAATATTTGAAATTAGTTGCGTTTTTAACTACTTTATTTACGTTAAGTAAGTTTCTTTTGGAGCTGTCGATAAAATTATTACATTACTTTGACATTTACTTCACTTTACTGCCCTTTCTTTCGAGTATTTTATTACCAAATACGCTTACAAGTTTTATTTCAGTATGCTATTTATGAAATCATAGCATATATTTTGATTACTATTGATAACTATTGTCGTGCGTTCCTTCGATCAACGTAGATTGTTTTTAAAAGGTTTTGAGTGTTTTTATACGCATACAATTAATATATTTATCTAAGTTTATCTCATAATGGCAAATGTTTTATTCAGCATTGTGAAGCTTTTTTGTATTTAATTGAATTATATTAATTCTGAGCCTGGGAACGAATGCGGATAGTAGAATCTTAATACATTAATGTATTGCCTAATGAGGTAGCCAAGCTGGGACATTGAATTTATGGTTATAACAATCTTTCAAATATCTTATATAAATTTACTGGTTAACTTAATTGTTATGATTACTCTTCATAGACAATGAAGACTTTCGCAAAAAAAGAGGAATTTACTTCCAGGAAATATCAGTGTAAATATTAGAAAATCATTTATAAAAATGTACGTATGGAGTGTGGCGTTGTATGAGTGTGAAACGTGTACGGTAGGAGTTGGAGAAAGAGAACGAATTGAAAATTTTAAAATGTGGTGCTATAGAAGAATGCTAAAAATCAGATGGGTGAATAGAGTAATTAACCAGGAAGTTCTAGGGAGAATAAGGGAAAGGCGAACAATGTGGAGGGTTTTGACCAAGAGAAGGAATAGATTAATAGTCCACGTTTTTAGACGTGAGCGCCTTGTAAAATTAGCATTTAGGGAAGGGTGTGGGGTAAGAACAAAATAGGGAGGCCAAGGATTAGATACGCCAAGCAGGTGGTAGTTGTGTGGAAATGTGAAGGCTTGGCAAGTTAGGTTACCATGGAGGGTTGCATCAGACCGGTCTTAGGACTGAATACCACAACAACGACGTCAGATAAAAATCTATTTTAAATACAAATTAAATGTGTAACTCCTACCGTCAACGTTTCGCAACCGGATAAGTTCCTAAAACTAGGCAACATGCACAACACCCTGCAAGACATTCACTGAGCCTATCAATTACTTTTTATTGAAGAAACCTATTCTACCTCTTTTTAGTTTCTGTTATACAAAATTTTTATTTTTTCATCGGTATTCAGTTTTCACTTATATGCTCCGATTATTTTCTTCCTTCTGTGGGACGTGTGCTTATCATTCCAATGTAACCTATTAACGCCCGGCATTAATTTAACAAAACATTTCTTGACTTTTTTGTTTATGCGACTATAAATTAATAAAAAAAATACTAAATTCTACCTACAATTAGTCGTTTACATGTACGGACAACTTGAACGCAGTACAATTATCATATGAAATTTAATTTTCCAAAAGTTATAATTCAGTTAAAAGAAACTAATAGACTTGAGTATTCTTTGATCAATTAATCATAGGCATAATTCGGAACACAGTTATATTAGTGTCCTGAACCACTAGAACTTTTTAAATTTATTTTTTGTTGTCGCATTAACAATATAGTCATTAGCTACTTTGTAGTTGTTTATTTATAAACTAATTTCTAATACATACACACGACAAAAGAGCTTTACATCTCAAGAACTTAATTATTAGTAACATATCTTAGAAGATGAAAATACTGTGTTAACGCGCAAAACTAATATCGAGTATTCGTAACTAATTTTTCAAATTTTCTGAAAATTGTGGAAGTTTTTCCGCAAGACTAAATTATAAATTTATAAAAATATAAACTATTGGCTTAATTGACCCAAACGACAGCTAAAGATTATAAGATACTAGAAGTAAAGAATTGTGGAGGGGTATAAGTGGAGGAGCGAGATCCACGTCGGTCTTCACTTCTGCCGGTCTGCAGTCACGTCCCAGTGAGTTCATATTAAGAAGTTACCGTTATGTTATTTGAGGCTTCAGTTAACATGTCAGTTCATTGATTGATTGTAATCTTAGCT
The DNA here is from genome assembly GCA_034510155.1 of Eucriotettix oculatus. NCBI lineage: Eukaryota > Metazoa > Arthropoda > Insecta > Orthoptera > Tetrigidae > Eucriotettix > Eucriotettix oculatus. Next base: position 62,561,353 of record CM067378.1, read on the forward strand.
TTCTCTGTTTCACCATTTGTCATGGAGTTGTTTTTAAACAGAACGTACGTATTTGAGTTTCTTTATAATAACAAAGGTAGGGATACAAAAAAAACAAGTGCAGATGGGGAAACAAGGTAGCCAAAACTATAATTTAAGTCGTTTGCCTAAATATTATGCCGAGAAAGCCGTAGACAATTTGTTGAAAGAGTAGCAAGCAACCCGAGGGTCAACCACGTGAAAAAGTATTACTATATAGTTGTATGGAGTAGTGGCAGAAGATGATTAAAATAGGAATTTATTTAAAACTACTTCTATGTTAATAAAATATTAAATGTGTGGTGCTTCGTAAGTTTTGAATGTATCTGTTGTTAAGTGATGACCTGCAATGTGCAGTGGTCTGGTCGGGGTATCGCGTGTCACAGAGCAACCGGTCTGACTGGTATCGGCGCAATCCAGATCAATAAACCAAATTCACTTCAGATTGAATTTTATTTCCTAAAAAAATTAAATTAGAGATTTTGTTTACATTTGAACACTGCAGTATAAATTTTATTTCACACATCTGATTTTGTAAAATAAATATTACAATTTTATTTGAAAATTACACATTAACTGACGTTTCATGAAAATTTTATAGGATAGTTCAGTTAGTACAGCAGCGTTATCAGTTATCTCAATCTTAAAGACTTTAAATGTGTTTTTATTAATATTATTTTTTGGATAACAGGCTACATGAGGGTGATCCTGAAACAGGCAACTCCCCTTTAATAGCATAGGAAGGGAATTGAAAAGGGGGGATGCGGAAGGTAGAGCAAGGTAGCCAAGGGTTGACTAGGGCCCCCGGGCTATGGTTTAAGGATCCTACCCAGTGTTTCACCTAAAGAGATGCAGGGAAAACCCTAGAAAACCTGCATCAGGTAGGTCGGGCATTGGGTACTATTCTCACGCCCTTCCGAATGACGGGAGACGAGTCTGCTGTGGGGACGCAGCATTTCCCTCTCCGTGTCTCCACCAGCTTCAGGAGGCAGTTGGCCGACTGATCCAATGGGATTAGCGGACAACTCTTGCCATATGCCCAAGGTCTTTGACCCCAGTACATATACCTCCTAAAATAGGTGAAGGTGTCTCGGTATATGAGAACTTAGATAAAAAGTACCCAGAGAGAGTGCGAGGCATTCCCGACAGGATCAGGTGAGCCCCACAGTCACTCTGGGCTGAAGCGCCTGCGAGAAAACTCCCGCAGCGCTGTCTTCCTGTATTAATAACACTAATATTTTATATGTCATACAATACTGACACTTTCACTGCTGCGAGAAAGAGATTCAGTACTCCTGAATCCATAAAATGAATATTTTAGTTTTACGAGTTTAAATCTGTAGGTATCAGTTCTCAAAACAATCATAAATATGCATTTTAAATAAAGAAACGCTGTCTTCTTTCAAGCTGTAGCCTGTTCGATCCGCGTAACATCAAATACCCGCCATGTATCATTTTTATCATGAGGTTTATTGTGAGGTTTTTTTTATAAAATTGAGATAAATAAAATGAATAGTTGTATTATAAGCTGTTTGGTAGATGTTGAGTTTTGAATTAACAAGTAGCATCTTAACGTTTCTTACAAAATTTCACTATAAAATATTCCTTAATTTTTGGGGAAAATGAAAATGACGTGTATTGATACGTGTCGGTTTAGTTTCGGACGTATTCTTCCTCTAGGGGATAATTTTTGCCTCAGAAACACATGCACATGCTAAGACCATTCGTATGAGTTATGACACCCATAAAATTCTACACCGTAGCTTCTCTTAGGGATTGTGAACCAAGCTTCCCGAGCTCATAAAACCTGCGTATCGAATAAAACAGTTAATTTATTGCTTTAAAATGGGAAAGCCTTCATTGTCTACTGTTCAGCGTCTTTTCATTAACCAGTTGCTTTTTCATAATGAGCATATTTATTAAGTTCACGAATAATCAATTAGTCTTCCTAATTGTTGTGATCGTACTGCAACCACTTTCCGTACTTAAAGTCACTTAAAGACAAATGTAAGATTTGTAACCTTAGTGTTGTATTAATATTTCGTAAATGGAGTTTCTGTTAAAGTTTATGTTTAATGGGATTTAGTTATTTATTAAAGACTATAATAAAATATTCGACAACATAAACTCAACTATCGAAGAAAACTTCCGCGGTTTATATTTAAAACTCCTAGACACTATCTGTGTTGTTAATGTTAAGCTGTCTTCTCTCCTAATCTTGACCACAAAGATATTGCCTAATTAATGTAAGTGGAGAGGGAAATAGTATAAATTAATTTTCACTTTATTATTTTCAAATTGAGAACGACAATTTAAAGTACCCTTATAGACGGTAAATCTACATATTAACAAGAAACCGTTCGTCCGCTTTTATGCAAAACGAATTAAATCATTGCCGAGGCGATTGCAAAATGCAATCACGTCCGATGGCGATTTAATATTGAAAGAAACCATTCAGCAACTCTATAATGCAACTAACGTGTTTTCTTCTTACACTTCTAAAATTTGCTTACTCTTGTTTCTTCAACATCAACTGAATCTCGTTCTGACTTTTCTAACACTGTTCTTCCTTACTTAACCACTACTTTTCCACTCCTCATTTTCCACTAAAATACCTCTATCGGTGTTCAAATTTCAGGCCTTCCTTTTTCTGTTACAAATTACATTTCTCTGATTTTCTTTATACTGCTGCACTGAACTATTTGTCTATGACGTTACCATTCTTGAAACCTACGTTTTATTCCCGTTGTGTTATATTTATTATTTTCAGAATGGTGAAGACCGAAGAGTGAAATTAATTTTTTACTTTTTCTACTTCAGCAATAATTTAATATGGGCAATAGTGATTGTTAGACTTAATGCGTATAAAACATTTTTTGCAAAGGATGACATAGTGTTATGTATAAACACTTATTAGTGTATTTTGTTTTGCTTAAAGCAATTCAGTATTCAAGTCAAAGGAAGATTGTCGACCGGTCCCAGGACTCGAAACAGGACCACCCGAGTCCTGGGTCCGGTCACATTTTTCCGTTCTGGTCTTTCTTCTAAATTCATTTTTATAAAATAATGTAACATCCTATATTTTTTAATGTATATAAGTACTTCTGGCGAACCCTATTTTATTTCCCACTCCATTATATACCTGTATTTCATGGCATGGGATTGTTTATAAAAATGTTGTTTTCTTGCAATCAGACTTCATACATTTCGCAATTTCATTTCTTGTAACATTTATGAAAACAAAAATTGTAAGTTTAATTCCCCTGGTCTGGTTATGGAAGTAGTAATCTCCACGAGTTCATCTGAATTTAAGCACAGCTTCAATTTTGCATCTACAATTACCTCCGCCTGAGAGGAAGGTTGCTGATGCAGGTGTTGATTGTAAGCGTCTTGGCCGAGGAGGCCTTAAGACAGGGCGACGGTAATGGGATTACCTGACCCGTCCAAGTGATCCTTTTAGGCCGAACAGTACGTAGCCCCGGCCTTCCAAACATTATTTCGTGGCTGCTTAAAATCCTATCAAGTGCGCCGCTAACGACGTTAAAGACCCCTGCGGTCCTGAAATGCGCTTTCGTCTTCCTGCCTTCCCCAAAATTTCGGGGAATTTACAGCCAATATTCGGTTATACCAGTCTAACACGCTTGATACTTGCCTCGTCATGAATCTATAATTGAGTAACATCGGACTATGTTAATGTGGACTTCAAACGCATTCAATATTCATGTCTGGTCATTTGTATTCTGTTTTTCTTGCTTCGGGTCAACTTTTGCAGCTTCTACGGTTAGAAATTTCCATATGAGGGATTTTAGCCCAGCCGTAATGCAATACATGCACTGCCGTATATTCATCGTTTTATAAACACGGGCAGATATGCCGAAATTTAAACTTTCTTACTCATCTTCAAAATACCTTATTAGGATCCGTCTCGATACCCATAGAACATTTTCTCAGTTACATTTCCATTGGCACAAAATTGGTAATCATAACGTATGAGATTTATTGGTTCAAGCGTGCGATTTGACACCTAAAATCAAAACTAATCATATTAGCGTAGACACTCGGATGTGTCCAGATTACGATCTTCATGTCTACCATATACGGTTTCCTCTGCTCTTCAATTCTCTGACCTATTTTTTTTTCTAAAACGCTGACAACGGGCAATCAATCGGACAATGCATGCGCAATTAAAACGCTATTGTCATATAACTTGAACCGCGAGCGGAAATCAGAGCTGAGGGCTGAAGACCGTGGCTTGCGGCTGTGGCCATAAATTCGCGACCCTTGATTGTGAGTTACGTGACAAAATACTACAGGCCTCGCGCCGTAAATATCAATGAGGCTAATTTGTAGACCGAGGCTGCAGGGACTAAGGGAGGAGAAGGGGCAAATCAAAATATACTTGTATGCCATAATGCTGCACGCGTCCTGGTTAACAATACACCGGGCAGTGGCTGCCAAGCGCTAGCTATCTTCTACATTAAAAACCCTAGGAGAGCAAACACAAAATGACGTGGATTATCCGTTTGCACTTTAATAAGTACGGCAGTCTGGAATTTCATAAGATTCGCGGTATATCATTTAGTGGAAACAATTTATATTTAATACGTAAGAAATGTACATCCAGATAACGGTTCTTGAACATATTAACAAATAAAATGTATTCAACATATAGACCTAAAATGGTTACTCAAATGTTGTGTATACATAGTCTAAAAAAAATTCTAGAAGTGAAGAAAAGAATTAATGTATTTTATTTGTCTAATGAAATTTAAGCATTTTTAATTTATGTCGATGCTTGCTGAGATTACTGAAATAAAACAAACATTTTTATTTCAATTTTCAATATAAACATTTAACTGTACTAATTTATTTCTTAGTTTTAAATACTTAAGTTATCTCACGCTCTTGTTGAACAAGGACTGCCGAAAACAAATTTTACTTATGCAATAACTGAAGTAGTTCAGCCCAATGTGTGCTGGGGAGAAATTAACCGAAAGTTGTTGTAGTATTCTTGGTTCTATTAGTTTACCGGGAATATTCCAAACTTTCTTGAGATACCGGGAGTATTTTTCAGTCTCACAAGGTACCAGTAGTATATTTCACTCTCATGGGTTATCTGGAGTATTTTAGACTCTAAAAGGCTGAAAATGTGTAGCTATTTTTCCGTTACGTTAAAAGTTACAGTGCTTATTTAAGTTGTCCATAGATTTCTGGCTCGAGCAATATTCTGTGAATCTTCACACTGTTTATGCTGGAAAATAAAAATTAACCTGAAATAGAGTTAGGGACGTGGAACGGTAATGTTACTAAATGTTGAATCAAATTCATTAGTGGGTTAATATAAATTAATTCCCGGAAAACGTTAGGCACTCAGGTAGTGCGATATAAACAAAACCAAAGTTAAATGAAGATCATAATAATCGAAGTGTTCAATAAAAGTAATAATCGAAATTAAATGTTAAGAGATTTATGAACAATGTATTTGACCTGAAATGCGATTTTAGCAGAAGGTAGAAACTACATTGGTTTGAAAACCTACAGTTATACTCCTCTTCACAATATTACTTACGAGTTTTGCTTCTGATTGATTTTGATTCATGTTTCCAAACATAATTACTTCACTTTACTAAGCATTTACTTGACATTTCCTCAGACCAAGACAAATATTTTGATGATGAACTTTCTACAAACAAAGTTACAATCATTTATTGTTCTATTTACGAAATGTTATTTCCCAGCATCCCCCTTTCCTGTCCATAAAATGCTTCCAGTTTCGACGATCGTACTGATAGAAATGCTATTTCTTTTGACTTACCGAATTTAAAATTTTCATTATGAAATCAGTGTATTCGCTTATATAAAATTACTTCTGAGTCACATATAGATGTCATATCCTCAATGTAGTACGTGGAGATAATTTGTTCATTTCTTCGTAACGATTTCTAGTAGATATTAACTCGCAACGCTGAGGCGTCGCTTTTACCACCAGAAGCCGGCGCCGTTATCTTCGAGGCGCGATTCAATTGCCTCGATAAGATTTACGCGCGCTGCAAGGAACGTTTTTGCTCTGGATCGCGTGGCAGAGGTTCCTCCTACCTACCTACAAGAAAGACCGGAGCACGTCACCGCACCTTTATTTAAAGCGCCGTATTTTCGGTAGAAATAAATAATCGCGTACGCATCCAACCGACGAGAGCGTACACACATTTTTACCCCACACGTCTTGTCTACTATATTTTACACAGTAAAGGTTTATGCATAAGTAAAACCACTCCTCACTTGTGCGACACGATCAAGCGATCAATTTACGTCGATCCACTGTAACGGGTGAAGTTGTTCGACCTGAGACATTCTGGTATAAATTTGTTCCAAAATAGTCAATTATAATGTTAATTTTGAATAAAAGTATTTGCACACTTATTCTTGGTATATGCTACGCTTCTAATGCGTAGTTATCTTCGATAACCTGTAGCCAATCAATAACAGACGGAAACGATTTGCTCATTTCAATTGCGACTGAACGATTTATGAAGTAATACGTCTGTGGATGTATTGAAGGCAAACGATGGATTATATACATTTCATACAATATTGATACCTGCTTTAAGAAATTTGGCCTCAAAATATCCAAAATGATGAAGCGAATACTTGACCAAAAAAATTCAATCGTGTAATAATTCTGACAGCGCCAGACCGACAGACATCTCATTGTCTTTATATATATATATATATATATATATATACATTATTTTGGTGTACACTTTTGATACAGGAATATTCTGTAATTTTTCAATTCTTGAAATATCATAGTTCTTGCGAAAGCATTGCTTTGTTTGGAGTCTAATAACAATTTAATGTATCCTTTACAAGGCTATGCCCACCAACATCAAAAGCGACTTGTTTTCTTCAACGTACAATTGCACACAGTAATTTGAGGTTTCCATAAACATACATCCCCGACCCAGTTCTCAATTTTAATTTAGCGTTGTGTTGCGGGTGGACAGCGACAAGGTAACGAATAAACCGTGTTATCGGTGAAAAAAACACAATTTTGAATTTATGCTAATATACACTGTTCACAAATTTTTTTTTGAAAAACGATTCATGCTCAGTCCATATAAAGTCTATAATACCTTTATTAATCTAGATAATTTTGAAAAGCAAATACATAGGATGTGGTGTTTTGACCGACCACCGTATATTCTCGTGGTGAGCGACCACTTGATCCTCCTACCCTGAGCAGGTATACAGCTATACACCTTTCTTAAAGTTTTCCTCCCTCCTGCCATTTCAAAGCGCTCCGTAAATTTCATATAACAGATCATTCTCGAAAGAGTAAGTTGTCATGAAAATCAAAATAGTGAAGAAATTAAATTACGTTTGAAAAATGGACGGTCAAAAATAGGTTAACTTTTGAAAAAAATTTTAATTTAAAATCAGCACTTTTTGGTCCCATATCACACACAAAAACCAAAACAATTAATATACAAGTTGTTGTTATTGTTGTTGTGATAATCAGTCCTAAGACTGGTCTGATGCAACCCCCCACGCTAACCAATCTTGCACAAGTCTTTTCATTTCTTCATAACTACCACATCCCAAATCCTCCCTAATCTGCTTAGCGTAGTCCATCCTTCTCTTCTGTTCTTATCCCGCACAAACTCACTAATGGTAATGTTACAAAACCCTCATGTCTCAAAACGAGGCCTATTAATCTAACCCTTCTCTTGGTCAACGTCCTCCATATTATTAACTCTTCCCCTGTACTGTTTTTAACTTCCTCGTTGATGACTATCCACTCATCTGATTTTCAGCATTCTCCTATAGCACCACATTTCAAAGGCTTCTATTCTATTTCTTTCTGGAACCCCTACTGTCCACGTTTCGCACCCATATAACGTCACACTTCATACGAAGAATTAAGCAATTATTTCCTAATATTCACAAAGCCTTCCTTGTTTGCCTGTACTATCCTACTCTTTATATCTACTATACTTCTACCATCCCTGGATATTATGCTGCCTAAGCAGGAGAATTCTTAACCTGCATCCAATAATTCCTTCCCAATCAACAGCCTTTGATATTCCACTGCTTCCCGTACTACACTCCATTACCTTGGTTTTCCCTCTATTAACCCTCATATTGAACTCTTTTTCCAGGACCACGTTCATTCCATTCATCATGGCTTCCGAGTCTTCTTCTGACTCCCCTAATACATCAGTATCATCTGCTTATATACATAAGAAACCTAATTATCATACATAGTCATAATAATAAGTGAATTTATAATATCTAAATTACCCAATGTACACAATTTCAAAAAATAAATCTCGATTTAAGACGACAATTTGTATCTAAAATATTGTTATTGTCCCAATTTATTATGGCTCCTTTTCTAAATATGCTCATGCATGACAAATTAAGAAAGTAAGAATATTTTAATTGCGTCATGTAATAGGTATGCTACATAAGTTATGAACTTAATATTATTTTACCCCTTTCCATTTTATTGTTAAAATGTCATTACTGTTTTATTATTATAATTAATTTATTACCCGAAACCATTTTAATTGTCAGAATTTTAATGTTAAATTGCGTCCAATTTCCCTCAGACTTGCAGGAGTGTTTATTAACTTAGAGGATCAGGTTTCATGCCTATCATGAATTTAACAGAAATATGTTACCATTATCGAATGAATATAAGCTCCTCTTTACCTTTTGTTAGTTAAGAGTTCATTTATTTTTCGGTTACAGCTAAAATCCTCGGGCCAGGTCGTTCATCTTCTAGTTTTGTTGGGCTTTATCTTCTCGACTTGGAATGAATAGAACACACATACTGAAGCATTTCCATCGGTTGATTTACGACCTGGGACAAGCCAGGAGTTGTTGAAAACATCAGGCAAAATGACCTGCGCTATCGAAGTCGGAAGAATTCGATTAAAGTCAATTCCGCAAATTGAAGCCCTTCTTTCTAGAGAGGATGCCACGTTTTTTTGTCGCTTTCTGGACTGAAATAAGACTAAGTGGGCCTGCACAGTAATTCAGGCCGTCGCAGCCATAAAACACGGGATTTGGCAACGGAGCACGAGAAAAGTCTCCGTGTTTGATGTGCGACCATAAATCCCAAGATGGCGTGCACATTCAGATACGTTCGTTGCCTGGTAGAGATAAGTCGGTTTGTTTGGTTGGATTGGATTGACAGCTGATACGGGGAACAACTACTCGCGAGAGAGCCGGAAAATATTTACAATAGACGAAGCAGACGTTTTATACTGTCTGTCGTTTGTATTTATAACCCGTGTAAAAACAGCATTGAAAAAGAACGTGAATCAAAAGTGTGCGGAATCAGATTTCTGTCTTATCACGATCAAGAATCGGGGAAACTTGTCATCAGACATAAAGAGTGTTTAATTCCCTAAATTCATACCTATGTCATTTCACATCGAAAAATGTCTTTTTATAATTCCCTACCAGTTAATTTGAGTTTTAATCATTTGTCTTATAAATTTTCGCTCCCGAAGAAATGGATTTCAATTTATGAGCTTTACCAAAAACGAAGAAGTACATTTATTTAAATATATTTTATACTTTCCTTTTAGTTCCCTACGGCATACGAATAGTATTAGTTGAATGTTCCATTACACCCGGTACAACATTATAAAGTGGTCATTTTATTTATTGTTTCAGATTAAATGGATATGCTTCCTGATCTGCCAATATAAAGTATATTTTCTCCCTGATTTCAGTGTTTGTTCCCTAATAGTCCTTATTAATTTGTTACCATTGCTACATTATGTTTTTTTCTAAAAAAATCAACTAACATTACGACTTCCTACCCTTTTGCAAAGTCCATTATTGCATGCGTTGATTTTCAAACAACATGCAAGAAATTAGTTTACTACAATAATTGACATACATTGGATTTATTTTAACACTATCAATGTTGAAGGTCCAAAAGAATGTATTTATCACTAAGTTGATTTTTGATAATGAGAAAATATAAGGCACAGATGTGCTGGAGTTCGACGTCAAAACGTAGCGGGTAACATAAGCCCCTCAAACTAGGAACTTTGACAGCGATTTGTCTCGAAATCTGAGCAATTTTGGTTCCTCAAACCTCGTTTTCGATACCGCGTAAGGGACTTCAAAGTTTCCTTTGAGCCTATAACGGTTTAATTTAGACTTTTTCGTTGAAACGTTGCTTCAGACATTAATCCTCTACTGAGATTTAATTTTTAAAAATAGTTTCCTATTGTTTTCATTCATCGTAACAGAATATTATATTCTAAACTCACGCATCTATCTTTAGTAGTCCTAGAAGTGCCATTTTATGTATAGATAATGAGTTATATTCTTCAGTAGATTGGTATCTTTCAACTTCTCGTAGATTATTGTATGACTAATGAATATGGTGGTACACTATTGAAATAACTGGGTGCTAATTTATTGAAAGTTTTGTACGGATGAAACAAAGGTTGATTCCGCGATGTGTGAGTTGAAGATTGTACTTAAGTTATTTGAATTATAGAAATGGTCATGTCAAAAGGAATAGTTTTGTGCTGTTTCATTTTCTGAAATGAGTTTAAGTTAACTATTTAATCGAATCGTAAACTTGTTATAACATTTTTAATTCCAGTTTTCTGGTTTCAAGCTTTTCTCTTTTGTGCCCATTCCACAATTCCGCACTTTCTCCGAGATTCTCTTTAAATATTCATTGTTAGGAATTAATTTTTCCATCGAAACTCGGTACAGCCGGAGGTTCTCAGAGGCATTACCCTGGGATGTAAGAATTAAATTAGTTTTGAGACACTTGATCTCCGTCGTTGACTTTTTCACGACTTCTGCAGATCCGACCTCCCGGTTACTGTGGATATTTTCCTTGTCGCTCGCCTGTCTACCAACGTGATTAATCTCTGTCCGTTGGAAAATATCCCTCCCCATTAGCAACACTCTGAGGCGTCGTTACCAAATTCGGCCTTGGAATGGAACAGAATATCCTACATTCCGAGAAGTAATATCAAGTGTTATGCATGCTTAAAACATAAAGACTTTTCGTGCTTGGCAGGTAGGAAATTTTGCGAAGAATCATAATTTTCGAACAAAGTATGTTAAAATTCGTTACTTACTTACAGATTACAATTAATATTAAGAAATTGTAAATTTATTCTTGCTATTGGCATATTATATTATTTAAAATAATAATTTACACAATGATTAAACTACGCTTATGTCACGTGAACACAAATTTTTATCCTTGCATCTAAAAATTTTAAAGTTGGTTACTGAATCCTTGCAAATTAACAAGGTACAAATAAAAGTAAAATTGTAAAATAATCGTACCTTATATGACCTGAATATAGAATCATATCCTTTATTGTGGTAAAATGATTCCTGCGGTCGTTGGCACCAAAAAGAGCTTTGTTGTTGGCGTGTGTGATTATGTGAAGTATTCTGATTTACTCTTTGCCTAACCATTTTCAGACATAATCTCTCAGTTATGTTAGTACCTGCGTCACTCTTTGTTGTAATATGTCACTGAATAGGAGTTGCCTGTTTCAGGATTACCCTCATGTAGCTTGTTCACCAAAATTACTCCGATAATTGAGAAGTGAATGCTGTGACACCACAGCAAACTCAACTCATTTGGAACGGCGTAAGAATAGTACCCAGTGCCAGACCTACCTGATGCAGGTTTTATAGGGTTTTCCCTGCATCTCTTTAGGTGAAACGTCGGGTAGGATCCTTAAACTATAACCCGGTGGTCCTAGTCAACCCTTGGCTACCTTGCTCTACCTTCCACATCTTCACTTTTCAATTCCTTCCTATGCTATAACAGGGGAGTTGCATGTTTCAGGATCACCCTCATGTAACCTGTTAACCCCCAAAAAAGGTATAACCGCACATAGTACTACTAATCATTTAAACTCTCTTTCCGTCGGGGAAACTCCCACATAACGTCATCATTGTGTGATGATTTTTCTCATTTCTATGACGACTGTGTGCATTCATGTCATTGAATTTCAAATTAAAATAAATTTTGAAAAATTAGGATCCATGTTATTTATTTATTACCAAAAATATGTGGGAGAGGCTTCTTCGATCACCAAAGGAAAATAATCCAACGATTCTTTCTTATGGTTCCCAACCGTTTAGGGATTTGTGGCTATTAGATTTCTATAAAGCCCGTCATCGTCTTCAGATAAACAATGAAATTACTTTGAGAAACAAAACAAAAATTTAGTTAGAGAACATTCCACCTATTTTAAGTTTAAAAATTACTGTCAGAAAAGATATTAACTGTCTCGGTGAATTGTGAAATCAGTATATTACTAAAGCCCTTTTCTTCCTGCGACTCATATTTCATTCATAAACCTTTCCTGTAAAGACTGATTTAGCACTTCGTGTCACAGTAAGGGCATAAGATTATAAAACCCTAGAATATCTCATTTAAATTTGTCACAAGGAAACCAGCGAAATGTAATAATAAACAAGAAACTGTATTACATTTTAAAAGTTGTTGTGACCTGGAGCCATCACGTCTTCTCGCCAAGGCTCAGAGGAAATGGCGTATCAGGAGAAGCAACAACAGTATAAAATATGCAACAGCCTACTGCTGCAGTTTAATCCAAAACAAACTGTGAGAGCTGTGACGGTTCGCCCACACTTACCACACACCATTGTATTTTTCCTAACGCAAAAAGTATTTTATTAAGCAAGTGAGATTTGGAGGGAAATAAATTCTGAGGTTGAAAACTATATATTTATTCGCAAACATTTTAATTTCTTAGAAAACAATTCAGTGAATTATTTATACAAAAAAAGTGCTTCTTTTAAAGGACCTCATTTCTTTCGCTGAACAGACGGAAATAATGACGATTTCAATATAACAAAATCGATTCCTTACTATAGCGTTAAATTTGGATTAGCCCTCTCATAGGAATATATCAATTGAGCCAAATAACAGCATAGCTGTATAATTTAAATTTTTAAAAAATTATCAAAATTAAAATAAAAGTCTGTAGTATTAAACTGCTTTATTTAATGTCATATTATTAATTTTCATAATATTATATAGTTATGAGTAAAGAGATTGTAAAAAGTGCTATATGTTTAATAAATTAATGTCAATATCTCAAGATATTACACAAAGAAGTCACCATCAGACGAGGTAATGTAATTCTTGGAGTCTATAAACTTAAAAGGTGTCACCAAAGAAATTTTAATTTTAATTTCCATCCGATATCAGCGGTCAAACATAAGACTATATTTATAATTCTACTGATGTTAAATTTTGTAATGAACGCATATACATATATTATAATTAATAAAACTGAAATCTTGGGTCCTGGACTGTGTCCAATGACTGTTGTAAAATTTATTGCAATTACAGTAATACATTATCAAGTTTAATGTACGGAAGAATTTAATATATAATTTCGGAGAAAAGGTTCAAGCTGAAAATCAGCACACATTGGATTATGCCAATGTCAGGTTTCATCAATGGAATATTTTTATGCGCTAATATATTCGCTGCATAATTTTTTTTAAAGAAAAGGTTTTGCGGACGAATAAATTCAGTGTGGTAAGGAATGCCTAGCGACCTTCATTATCTTGTATTAGTGAATTTTTATTTGGTATGCACAGAAGAGTCTCAGAATTTTTCACGCCAATGACTAAATCATCTAACTATAAATGAATTCCGTTTGAATAACCTTGTGAATACGGACAAAGGATCACCAAATGCAATTTAAAAAATGCCGATTCCTCAGACTCATACACCATTTGGTGTTTTCTTGGGCCACAGTAATTATTGGACAATATTTCTTTGAATAAATATCGGCGTGGAGTCGTCATTTTAAAAAGTTGAGAGCAATATAATTATGTATACTGTGGTCACAATTCTAGTGGATTCTGTAAACTAATTGTTTACCATGTAGTAATATAAATAGGCCTCCACCAAAATTTGATTTAATCACTCTGGATTTCTTCTCTGGGTTAAACATTCATTATCTTAAATGCACCAAATGTTTTTCTCAAGTACCAAGTGTAACAGCAGCAATGTTGGCTCTTTCGCACGTAACATTTTGTATATGTATTTAAAAGGGTCAACAGTATTTATTTTTAAAAAGTATGCTCTTTGTTTAAAAATTTCATAAGCTGTGGCGCTATCTTATTGAATGTGAAGCGATTAGACAAAGTGGTGAAAACAAAATGAAGGTTCGCATGCACTGACCCGTATTCATCTCTTTGCACACACAAGGAAAGTAGGTGATGTATAGTAACTTTTTTTTCATGACTCAAATCGTACTCCAACAATTTCTGCTTTTAGGAGCCTCTATAAAAACAAAACAGACTCGAGAAAATAAACAGGGCTGCGTTACGAAACAGAAAAATGCAGAAGCAGAAAAAGGGAGATGTGTGTGAAGGTGCTGGACGTGAGGGAGCGCCATACCCAAGTATAAAAGTGAAAGCTAATTTAAGTTATAATTGTATACTATTATACAACATTAATTGCAACATATTTTACAGCGTTAAAATAGATACACATTAATATGAACTGAGACATAATGCGGTTTGCAGCCGTTTTTGTAATTATGGTAGGAATGCAGCCCATTCCGCGGTAATGTACTTCGCAGTGGAATATCTCCCTACTTTGTTATATTTGTGAGATTTTCCAGTGCTCCATTCAGGAGTACTGCAGCGTCGTGGTATTTAATTGTCTTACATAATATGCTCGTCTAAGTTTGTTGCTTCTTTGCCCCTTTGTTATGAGAAAATTGCCCGCGTAATTAAGAGAGCTAATTACAGAATAATTTGAGCTTTGCAGAGCAGTGATATGGTAGAGCAACCTCACATACGTCATTCAAGCAACCGTGTACACATTATCATCAATTATTCTTTCAAACTTGCAGTATTTGCAAAGGTAATGTCCGCAGCGTCTATACTAATGTCAGTAATGTATCGACAAATACGGAAAAGCGACAGGTCATTACTTCAAAAGTAGGGCTTGTAATTTCCTGAATCAACAGCCACAGTTAAATATTTTGAAAATGAATGTTCCATTAAATATTCTTTTTTAAAATAATATTGTGATTTTCCATTAGCAATTGTTAATAATAAATATACTCATAATAAAAATACTGAAAGAAACACGGTACACTTGCAATTGAAACCATTTCTCAAAACGAGGTTCGCCCAAGTGTTCATAGAAATTAGGAGACATCATTTTAGAGTATCATTGTGATTTACTTCATTTAAATAAAATTTTGGAAGTTCTACATATTGCACTGATAAGAAGATACGGTACTTTTACTCTCTGAATAAAATTTTATGTGACATTAGTGACGAAAATATTAACTAGCCGTAATGTAAAACCAACGTAAAAATATGCCTTACTACGGTTGGGTAATGAAGGTTTAAATTTAAAACGTCATTCTCCCAGTTTAATTCGCATCCTCCATCCTCTCTTGTAATTCATACGTAACACACGCAAAGTGCCCGTTTTAAATTTTATTAATCCAAACACAATGCAGTTATACCATTTAAAAAGAATTAAAGATGATGCTCAAAACTGAAGTGGTATTCAAACAAAGGCTATTTAGTTATTCATATCGATTATCTATTTACTGTGTTATACGTTATGAAATATAAAAGTATAAAAAATCTAACGTTTTTGAGATGATCCCGTTCAAATGAAACGGCAAGTAGTTAATTTACAGTTTTATTTATGTAAATGCACAACATTATATTTTACTTCTAGTCATCTTTCATCTCAGAGTAATTTAATTCTTATAAATGTACGGTAAAACACGAAAGAATAAACAGTTGGTGTGGAAGTTGTTAAATAGTGCTTTCTTCTTCTTTAACGTATTAGCCGAGAAACGATTTAATCTTGATAATGTACTATGATTTTTCGATTTTGCTACTGTTAACTTAAAATTTGGTATATTTTGTAGCCTATGATGAGAAAATATAAATAAAAATATAAAATCTCACATAAATCTATTATATTTGTTTTAATTCAGCACGTCATTTACAAAGTCCGCAATCATTGTAAATATTACGATTATTATGATCGTACTTAAAATGTAACAAGTCTACAATTCTTAATATTCTGACGGCATCTACGCCACTTTTCAGGCATTAACGAGACCCGTGAAATGTTAAAAAAGATGATCAATCAATATATGTTTCGTATTCTACACAGTTGCTTTCTAGGAATCGCCTTAAAATATATTGTAAACAATTTTGTTGCATCATTTGTGGATCAGCTATATAACAGGCTAACAACAACGCAATAAGTCTGGATTAGTATTTTGACTGTTTTTGACCCATAATTAACGTGAGAGTGGTAACTTTTTCTTTGTATGTCTTACTTGCAAAAGAATATCTACGAAAATGATAAAGAGCGCATATCTTATCTAGAACAGATAATTTACTTACAGTTAACTTGCAATACCATATCTAGAATTTTGTACCCGAATTTAATGACTTCAAAAAAGTTTAATGCATTGTGTAATGAGTGTATGTGGCAATCGTCATTTTATTTCATCACTTTCTGAGAAATTCTCCAACTGGAGACAGTCGGAAATGACATCAAGGCGAAGCAAGGCGGGACATCGGCGACCCGAGTGTGTCAGATCCACAGATTGGCGGATTAAAGAACATGAACCCTAGCGCCGTTCATTGGCACCGGGGATGTTGAAGGTCGCATCTCCCTCCAGAAATTAGATAGAAAAACCGCGGACCAAGCTGGATTTTTGATTGGGTCTGGGGGTCATGTGATCCACTTCGAGGTGTGAGGCAGGAGAAGCTGACCTGGAGAGGTGAAGAGGAAAAAATTGATCAGTCGGGGATGTTCATTTGAACAAGGAAGAAGTCGGGAGGATTTTTGGAAGTTGAACCACGACACGAGAGGATAGTAATTGATGAGTCATGATGGAGCTTTGATGCAGGAAGGTAGAGAAAATTTTTATAAATTTGTTTTGAATCTGAAAGAAGACAGACGGCAGCGTGCAGCAAGGTGGTACCACCCATCTACGAAATCCGGGCACCAGAATTGTTGGAAGACCAGGTACCAACGGCAGAAGTCAACACAGTAAGGAATCGAGTCACAAACGCGGAAGTATCGAGAACAGGTGTGTGCCTGTGCCAGTGTCTAAAATGCATAATGACTATCTATCTTCTGCAAAAATGCCCACATTTATTAGATTGAGTCTCATGCTGAGCTGGTCGTGGTAAATTTAATGGACCGTAAGTTTTTGTATTTATTAATGATTTCAGTTACTAAATTTAATGTGTTTAAAATCTAACTAAATAAATTGCTTATGATTTAAATTAAAATTCAACATCCCACCAGGATTACATTATAAGTGGTCTTAATTTATGCTGACCTCTTAGATTACTAATTTGTAATTAATATTTAGATATTATTTATATAAACTTGTGCTTCTCCGAAAGGACCAACTTATTATTTACAATCAAAATATGACTAAAAATACGAATTATTAAAACATGTCTGTCCAGATGTAGACTCCTATCAGTTGCAATGAAAACGTATTTATAATATGACGTATGTTCAGAAAACAAACTGTAATAAAAATTCTTATTGTAAGTTAACCTTTCTATTTTGATTATTACTTTCATTGTGAAGAATACAATACTGACGGATATTTGAAATTCAGAATTGACAACTGGAATTAATAAAGAATTTAACTGTACGGTTACAAATCAAATTCACACAAAGAGTGATACGTGTTGTAAGTAAAATTATGCCAGAACATTCTTTTACGTTGGTTATAACTATAGATAATACTTAGAGTAAATTATATATTCACACTTTTCGAAATTCATGTCCAAAAACCAAATGTAAGCATTTTGTTTTCATAATTTTTAATAGCTGTGAGTAAACTGTGAAAAAATTATCGTGTTAACAGAATCGACAGAATTTTTCCATTTCTAATTTCATTTGGAGACGTTTCGTTTTTTGATTCGTTTATCAAACAGACAAACATCAGAAAAGCCGCCACATTGGCAGTGTCGACCTTGTGAGGTGATGGGAAGAGAAATTCGAGCCTCCAGCCTTCGACTCGCGGATTGGTTTCTTTATAACGGGCCAGCTTTTTGCAATCATTATTTCTTTCAGTTCACATTTCGTCTCGAAAAGTCATAGAAAAACAATCCGTTTCTTGCGCCAAATAAGGACAATATTCCTAATAGTATTAAGAGTTGCGTATAGTTTAACTATTTAGTGCATCTATTTCTGACGGCCCATTTAACTATATCATACTACCTGAAAGTTTAATATTTTTACATGTATTCTGGTGATTTTTAATTAATATACCAATTACTCAGTTTCGTTACCGGGGTCGAAGGCTCGTATAACAGAAAGGATCAGATTTATGAATTCTATTGTTATTAGTGATTAAATTTCCTCATCATTTTTAGTATATTTATTTTCAATGTAATACGGTTTGTAATATAACTGCCGGAAATAAAATAATTTGCAGTAGATTTTGGAGGTGTGATAATACAAATTGGGTAAATACTTTATAATAGAATTTAACTGAGCTATAAATCATCTGAGGAACTATTAATATTGAGGTAAAGCGGCATTGAATTTCTAGAATGACAGCTGAGGGCAGCCAGAAGGATAAAGACGTCTGTCAGGAGATGTTAAACGTTTTTGTACGTCGAAGTGAGAGCGTCTCTTAAAGGGGAAAGGGATGCTAGAGTAGGCTGTCTGATGCTGAGCCAACAAGAATGAATAAATTCCATCCTTGTCAAATGAGAAAATCCATATTGTTTTGTGGAAATATAATCCAGGCCTCAGGCTGGATCGGAGAGCCAAAGTTTTCAGTTCAGAGTGACAACAAAAATGCTATCTCAGAATACAATAATTACTTTGAGCGTTGCCGCAGTGCATAAATAAACAGTCTACAACTCTATAAATACGATGGTTTTGGATTTCATCCCCCCACTGCTTGGAAACTCTAATATTAGATTAATAATTAATAAAATGGCCGGAGAAACGTTGTGTGTTTTTAAAAGGCTGACCCGGTTGGTTTACCGTTAAGATTTCATCCGAATTATTCACCGGGAAAGTCTACGTTCATTAATTGGTTTTATTTATTTTAAGTCGTGTGGACCTTGCGGAAATTTTTATATCACATATTTACGTAGGCAACATTTAACTGGATGTCATAATTTGTTACCGAGTTATAGATCATTAATGAATTTAATTGTATGATGTATAGTGTTCTTTTGTTGAGTGAGACATTTACGTTATTGCTGACTGTGAACCTATGTTGAATTGCATATATATTTTTTAATTTATTTTAATATATTTGCAATCTTCGTGAGGAAATTCTTTTCACTTCCAATCCCTCCATTCTTGTCATTAAGAAAATTAATTTCACTAGGTTTGTCGACATTCATTATCTAGTTCCCCTTACCCATATTTAATAAGTTTAAGTAGAATTATATTATACATCGGGATTGCAAATCACCAAGGATCACGAATATACAGAGAATAATTTCTGAAGATTTTTTTTCTCAATTCTACAAAGCAACAGCGGATGTATATATCTGTTATAAAATTCCACGTGGAGTAAAATATGCTTGTTCATTGTGAATCCCGTGACTATCTACATTGTAGATTCTGCATCTGCACCAGTTTATTGAGGCTGGATATGAAATATTCAGAAGTGTGGAATCTCTGCATGTCTAAAAATGGGAATGAGTGCAGTATCTGTATTTGTATTACAAAAAATATATCATGAATTCGCGGCAGCACGCACTCCCAAAAATGTTTATTTTTATATAAAAATGAAGTCTCGTTCTTAAATATAAATTAGCAAACTTGTATGAGTGACCTCGAAAGAATTAAGTATCACCATTTTTGAAATTTGTTTCGGTGCTATTCCATGTTGTAGGTATTTTAATGACATCATCTTTAATAACATCTAGATACTTGTATTTGTAACAATATAACATTTTCATCGAACATTTTGATCTCGATTAATCAAAACTCAAGAACGGCATTAAATCTCGATAGCATTTTAAGTGTCTCAGTGATTGATTTTATAGTGTAGTATACTTAGATCGAAGACAATATATGAGGCCTACGTGACACTCATCTATCCATATAATAAATAAAACAAAAAAGAGAGGCGAACGCAACAGGTCCCTCCTGTTTAGCTCCAGGAACCCATTAAGCTGAAACGCATAATGCAGAAAAGTTCTTTCTCATTGGTCGGAAATTAATTCTATACAAACAGTTCGGTCCATATAGTTAAATTATGCACAAAATATTGAAGCATAATTAAGCATAAAACATTCCTCTAGAAGACGTTAGAGATATCTCAATTTCGTTTAATCAATCTCGTATTTTTCCTAACCTGAAAGATAGTTACTGTATGTCATGGTAATGTCATATTGGTCACGTAATGGACCTTTACATTGTAATTTACTGTCAAATAAATAAAAGGTAATATACTACTTTTGATTGAAGTCAAGTTAAAGTGATTTTTTTGAGACTCAACAATACAGTTGTAAGGTCAGTTAAGTTTAAAAAATGGAAAAATATAAAGTTTAACCAATTTGAGACAACAGTTAAAAAATTCAAATAAATAATAAACTCCTACTTTTCTTGAGGATAATCGTTCCGTCCTTCGCTTTATAGCACGGAAAGCAAACACACCCACGAAGTTCTGAAGGAAACCTAATAATAAGGAGAATAACCCCGTACATGGAGTGGCTCATAACATCAGTGTCTGGCAGTAAAGTTTAGTCGGGTTTAACTTTGATCGTTGCAGTGTAACTTTCATAATGTCAAAAATTAAAATTATTTTGTAAGACACGGTGTAAGTTTAATAATTGTTATTCTAATTATCGGTAGTATTATGGCAAAGATTATTTTTCTATAGATGTACCCGATATGAAATAAATTATGTAAATTATTTTAGTGGGGGGATTTATTTTAACAAATTATTTGTGATTTTTTAAAATAATAATTTTATTTATATTTAAAAAATAATTTCTTCCTTTGTCAGAAGTTCTGGTCTTCCTTCTCTGCTCGCCTCCCTTTCAACTCACTAGCAACACTGATTTATTAATTGGTCATTTCTTTTTTTATCCTACTTCCTCAGCTTTCTATTCCCTTTAACCTCCGAGCAACACAGCCTGTCACTCTGTTTGCGCGCCCTTTCAACGTCTTCATCAACTCTACTCATTTTTCGCCTTCTCACCTCCCAGTTAAACTCTTCTTTTCCCCTACTCCAAGAGAAAACGTCTCCCCATGGTACATGTCTTCGCCAGTCTTTATGCAGCCTTCGTCCGGCACGGGAATTTTTGCGCTGACGAAGAGAATGGTGGCTTTTGGAAATTTTTCAAAACAACTTCATACAGATTTAAACGCGTTTGTAAATTGAAACGAAACTTATACACACATTCCTGAAAAACACTGGTGGTTTGAAACCCGTAGCACAATCATGGAAGGAATTATAGTTTTGAAAAATATAAATGTGTCAGAATCCCATGTAGACAGGTAAAGTACCGGTAAATCCACCAATTTTAATTGCATGCAATACGGTGTCTACTATTTTACATGCTGCTACTCTCACAATTAATAAATTATATCCTGCAAAATGCGAACACGTGAAAGAATGGTGATACATATTACGAAAGTTTTTTTTGAATACGGCTTTTAACATGATCAGGCAATACGATCTTGAGGAAATATTAAAGAATGATAAGAAATAATTGGTAATATTTTCTAATGTGAAGAATTAAGTTAAGTGATGATTTTAGAAAATCTTAGGTTATGTATTAGTTTTAGTTTTGTTTATATATATATATATATATATATAATTTCAAGTCAGAATTTCAAACAATTAACGACAGTACACTTATTATTTAAATATTTAATACTTGTCGGATATCGTTATTTTTTACATTTGTTTTATACAGTGAACCATAATTCATACTTTTAGTTACGCGTCCTGTAAGGATTTAAAATTTTACAGAAGGTTTTCTAGGGGTTGCGCTGCATCTCTGGGTATGATCCTTAAACTACAGAACGGGGACCCTACTCAACTTTGGCTGCCTTCCTCTCCCTTCCACATCCCTCCTTTCAATTGCCTTTCTTGCTATCAAAGGGTAGTTGCCAATTTCTGGATCATCCTCATGTAGCCTGTTACCCAAAAAAGGAAAACAAAAAATCGTACTTTTAAAGTTTGCGTACGCAACGCATTTTGCATACATTGACGCGACTCTAAATTTTCCGTTCTTTAAAAATACCTTTTTGTTGTTCGATTTGTGGTTGGCGTTTAATTTTGGAAATTAAATAAATAACTGAACCTATACAGAGCATATTTTACTTCCTTCAGGCACGGAAGTAAATTTCAGCGCGTGTATTTCTTAGTGTACCGAGAGAATTTTTAACTCCTTTAAAGAATTGGGAATATTTTTATTCCCGGGAAACGCCTGGCACGCAGCTACTTATTTCCGGAGTTGTGATCTTCACCTGTAAAATTTTGAGAATTATAGTACATACTGCTCTACTGCGTCACAAATTTCTCTACTATTCATAAAAAATGAGCAAGTATATATTCGTTTCCATTCAGTACTTTTGCGAATTTTTTTTATCAGTCGTGAAGATTTTTTCAACAATTTCTCGCGTCTGTAAGCCACTGCGCATTCAGTATTACTGCCTAAATGAAAATGAAAAGCTTTCATTAGCGTTTAGGTTATTAGTGCTGAATGTAGTCGTCTAAGTTCCTTATTTTCCGTATAATATTCTGATCAGTACGAGGCAACGAAACATCAGTTATGAATTATTGGTAAGTTCCCCAAAATTTCTGTCGGTGATAAGAGAATTTTTTGTTAATATTATGAATGATTAAGTGGCTGCTCCCTGAAATTATGAGCGCAGTTGCAGCTGACGTGGACAAATCAGTTCATTAGATTGAGAGACATTAACAAAAGAAAAAGATTAATCAACCACGCGATAATGACACGAATTGAAGCTTAGCGAAACCTTATGAAGACATAAATTCAGAAGAACGTGGCACTTGGAAATGAGGAGGGTTGTGGCTGAACTAGATCCAAATTTCTTTTATAAATGATGGCGTGTCATTTCCATTAATTTAAATGGTTTAATATTTTTGTACTGTCTTATCATTAGGTTAGTACCAATTTTTTACTATGAAATATTTTACCATTTACAACTACTTTATGAACGGTTTACATATATATGCAAACACGAATGATATTTTATTTGATAAAACTTAATTCTTTAAATATCGAAACCGAGAAGAAAAAGATTTATAATTTAAATAACCAAAGTTATCGCAGTGGAATACAATTTATTCATTTATGGTTGCTAAATGTAAAATGATATTAAAATATTACCAAAATATCGTATAAAACTTATGACAGCGCTTCAGTTGATATTGAGAATGTATTTCAAACTATCCATTCTTAATTAAACAAAAAATTTATTTGATAATATTAAGAAGTCTATGGATTATAAAATAGGAAAAAATTAGAAACAGAATTATAGAAAATTCAGAGTTACTTAAACTACAAAGTAACATGAAACATGTCAGTAATGCTGCAAAGCCATTTCTTTGAGGGGTAAAATTGTGATCTAACACAGACTAACAAATCGATGATAAAGCAACAATCAGAAGACGCTACATTAATGTGAAGTATCCCTTTTCAACTCGTTCCTATGGTATAAAGGGGAGACACCACCACGTCAATGATCTTTATGTAGCTTATTAACGCCACGAAAACTTGCATAACCCCTCATCCTCTATCCCTGGTAATACGTGTTATCCCACAGAAAAATAATTAATTTTCCACAAGTAAATTTTTGAGTCAATAATATTTTTTATGTAGTCATCAGATTGTGACTTTCGTTTGTTTTGTTCCAGGTAATTCCTCTACTACTGCACTTAACGAGACTACTGTGACAAACCTGTTGTCAGCTCACTTTGAGTAAGTGATGTAACAAGCGTGCTAATTGGTACGAAGATAAATCGCCGGTGGTAATTTAGGAGGCTTAAAAACGTACCTCATGTTTCTGTAAGCCCATCGTTTCAAAACAGAATCCGATAATTGTGCCGTTGATTAAATTGTGGTCGCGCGGCTTCAGATCGACGTCCGTTGTAAAGTGATAAAAGTGGTTTATCAGTTGCGCTTTCTTGATATACCTTATTATCTGATTTAACTTAATTCCAACAGAAAAACAATACATGTATCTCATTAAAGACTTTTACACTGTACCGAACGAAAAATCCTGTCACCGCCCTTCCGGTGACAGGAAATTTATACAAGCACACGTGAGTTAGACGCGATCTGTTTGTTGACCCATACGTGCAGTCTGAAATGGTGATAGAACACGTCTTCAGTTGGTGTGTAATTATGTACATAGATATTAACACACTACTTCAACACTGTTAAGTTCTGTACTTTCTGCTGGTACATTAAAGAACACCCTGTCTAGAACATGAATGTTCTTTAGAAAAAAAATTGTTAAACTTCGGCGATTTTATCAATTCGCGTTAAATTATAATCCCAGAAAATGGATTCTATATCTGAAAGAAACACTAATTATCATGCTGAATGTTGTCACAAGCTATAATTAATGAGGCGGGATCGAATTTATGAAAGCATCAATCAACTGAATAACTTAGAATATTGGGAAGAATAATTTAACGTGCGTTATAAAATCCTCGTTGTGTTAGAAACGAGAGATACATGGTTTTCGCTACTTAAAATAAATACAGGCTTTGAAATCTAGTTGTCGTCTATAATTAGTATCGCAGATTCAGTAACTAATTTTACCTTGCTTGTACATTCCATTCAATATTTTCCGTTTCCTCTCGGCATCGATTAAACTTTCTCATCAGCATTTTAATAAGAAATCTGGAATATTTCAGTAGTCGTACCTCTTGAATACGGAAATGAGTTCTCCTTTGGCAATATCGAAATTTATTTCTGAAGCCTTGTATTCTTCGACGGATTCTCATTATTAGTCTAAATCATAATTAGATGACTTTATTGTTAAGTTAACTTGCAATATCTTCAAATAAACGCTAATTTTATCGTTCACAAATATTTGTAATAATTCAAAAACATTGTTTATTTATGGCCATTTCATTACCTATTGTATAACTACTTTCTCATTTCACAATTACTTTTAATGCCTTGTGCAATTAATACAGTATATTAGTTCGGAGAATTTGTTGGTTCAATTAATGGCCGTTTTATGTGTGTCAATTTCCGATCAAATTAACCGCCGTACACCATTTTCTTTTAATATCAACAAATGTATGTTTTGGGTATTCCGTAGTCTGTTAAATTTAGAATATGAACGTGGAGGCGGGAATTGTAATAGTAAATGTATTTTTCTACTGTCTCTTTCCCCGTTTCTATCATTGATTCGATACGTAGGCTCCTTAAGCTATTACAAAATTTTCTGTAACCACGCCTCTGTATTTATCCAGCGTTAGCGAGATGTAGAGATTTAACACGAGTTCAGTCTGCCAGCTAAAGTTCAAAGTAATGTGTCGTGCGACGCGTCTGTATTCCTACAAAACGAGATGCGCCTAACGATATGGATTATTTGAATCGCCATCCACAGCCTTTCGAAGGCAGGTTTGGTCTTGTTACGGAGCTGAGTCAAGATTTAACCAATTACCTTTCTTATGAGGAGGATGTTAATTATTCACTAGTATTTTACTAATATTTCTTTCATTAACGGACCGTGAGTTGCTGATAAAAATCAGCATCAGAGCTTAGTAGCATATAGATGAAAGCGCGATGGCAATATTCGATGTGAAGAAAATCCGATTGAGTTAAATTCTAGTATTGCATAACGGGAATTTTTGTTGACAATTTCCAATTCCCGACTTTTCCCTTGTCAGATCTAATTGTTCAAATACAATTTCAAAATCGAACTCACAAATCTGTTAATCTCCTAATATGGTCAGTCAGACTTCAACTAGAAACGTGTGCAGACAGTCTTGAACTATAAATGTGCACGGTCAATATTGAACAAGAAATGTGCACGGTCAATTTGAACAAGAAATGTGCACGGTCAATTTGAACAAGAAATGTGCACGGTCAATTTGAACAAGAAATGTGCACGGTCAATTTGAACAAGAAATGTGCACGGTCAATTTGAACAAGAAAAGTGCATGATCAATGAGCATAGGAAGTCCGTTAACCGATAATGAATGGAGCCTGACCTGTGAACAATAGTCGTTAACGCTCGATTTTAAATGCAGATACCGGTTTCCTAATAATGCAATTCTAAATTATGTATAAGCCTTTCTTAATGGAAGCTTATATGTATACAATCGTCCTGAGAAATTTCAATAGTACAATAATAATATATTTTTGTCACTAAATCTAGTATCAAAACGTTAGATATTTATATTCCCTCTGAAAAAATAATCATAATATTACTAATTTCATTTATCAATTTTACATCATTCTTCATAAATCACATCACCACAACATAATGTTCATTACTTTCTGGCAATCAAATTGTC
Source organism: Eucriotettix oculatus (assembly GCA_034510155.1). NCBI lineage: Eukaryota > Metazoa > Arthropoda > Insecta > Orthoptera > Tetrigidae > Eucriotettix > Eucriotettix oculatus. Next base: position 62,587,935 of record CM067378.1, read on the forward strand.
CATGATATACTTTTTAAACAACTGATCATAAATTATTAAATTTGTGTAGTATAATGTACAATGTGCATACCACTAAACAAATTATATAGTATGCTTTAAGTAATGGTTTGCCAGTTATTTTCTTGCTCGTTTTGTGAGGAGTCGCTGAAGTATCTTGCATTTCTCATAATATTCCCTAGTTGCATGGAAGTTATGTCAGTCTGAAATTGAAATGTACAAGTTTAAGTTGACTAATATTCTCTTACTTATTAAATCATCTGAATTATAAAAGCGAATTTTTAGCATTGTCGAAACGTGTATTAGTTTATGACATTAGCTCAAATTTGAGGTAATACATAGTTAGTGTGAGATTTGCGCAGCGAGATTCCGTCGAAAAGTCAAGTTGAATTTGACAATCGTAAAATCTTAATCCTCTCTCGAGTCGCAGTCTTAAAAACTAACTTAGCGGTGGGCTTAGGGTTGACAACACCAAGTAAACGCACTGTTCACTTAATATTTCCGCCGGACTCGTGAAACTTGGCACACGTTGCAAGATCCCTGCCATTTGGAGTTCTTTCCGGAAAGAAAAGTGGCAAATTGCTAAGTCTGGAGCCGGGATTAAAATCTTTTAATATCGGCGCTGAAAGGGAGTGGCTTCATTATCTCCTCGCTTGTGAGTTCTGCCTAAGTTACAAGACGTCATTCGTGCGTAATGGCATTATTCAAATGCATAGACGCATTCTCCACGTCGCCTCATTTGAATACAGTAACTGCACGTGCCCTTCTGTCTTCGCGGTTCACGTACGGCACCTGCAGCCAAGAAATTTCCTACCTCACAAATGCCTCTGTTGCGTTGCTTTCCTCACGAAGAAATGTAATTCAATATCATTTTATAAAATCTTATGACTTGAAATACAATTTGGTCTAATAGATTTAAAATTATGAATACTGCCTTTTTACGTTTGTAGAGTTTCTCAACATATGTGATTTATTACAAATAATTAGCGACGAAGACGATGCTAAGTGTCATTAATAAACACGGTACTAAGTCCGACAGTAAAAATACGTTAACTAGTGGTTGTTTGATTTCAGTAACGATGAAGTATTTCCACTTTTTACAGCAGAAGTCCTCCGTCTTTGTGGCCACGTCAAAAAAACCTCCTCTTTATAGTCTGTTAATAGGATTAACCTAAGACTGTCCCCTTCTACTTACCGATTTAACTACTTCATAAGAAAGAGTTTATTTACAGTGGCCTTTGATTCCGTTACAAAATAAAACCGTAGGAAATCTGAACGACTTCATTCCGCCTGAATCTCAAATACAAGATTCAATATCCATTTTGCACCTTTTATATAATATTTAGGGATAAACTCGTCTCATTTGTCAACAACGAGCCAGTTTTAATCTTAAAATATATTTTCCAAACGACATTTCAGTTACGCGTTTTCGTGTAAATAATATTGATAACATTGAAAAGATTATTTATTAGCTTCTGCAACATTTATATTAAACAAAATCACCTAGCTAGCATCTGGTAAATGCATGCAAAAATCGATTTTTTTTAAATCCCTTTTACAAAAGTTTTTGGCGTGCATGCAATATATTTAACGGTTTTTATTAGAAATCGCCACAATTAGATTACTCTGTCTTATAGTAGAGTAGTCTGGACACATTAAATAATATTAATATGAATGCCGACTATTGTTCGCTTTTTTTAGAAATTGTTTGTTGACAAAAAGTACAGAGAGTATGTAATGTAAGTACAGAGAGTATGTAATGTTAATCATTTGCCTCATATATATGTGCGATGCAACAGAGTTACCCTTTTGCTTAGGCTCTTTCGCCGCATCGACACCTTTTTTAATATCGCTTTCCCGTGTTGTTACGCAATAGCTTCACACGCTTTATTTCCACTTCTACTGCTGGTATCACATGCCAACGTTGTCATAATTTTCAATATTATTTATCAAGTGTCTGTTGCGAACTTTTTTTTACGTTCCATGATAACTCTGTTGTCAACAGGTTGATCAGAGATATAATCCTACATTTTCCGAAATAGCATGAAAGTGTGTACATATTAAACTGATCATCCACTGCAACGAAGTCAATCAATGGATTAACTTGGAAAATAGTACCCAAGTATCCACTTCGTCTGACCTCAATGTACTTCAACTGTTTGGGCGATGAACGGTGAGACTGTTGAGGCATAAAAGGCAGGAAGCAGTTGAAGCCTCCATCACTGTAAAACACTGACAATAGCTGATAGGATGAGCACCTAATGCGAGTTCCGTGCTTCTCCATTCCTCTTTGTGATACTCCATCCATTACTGGTGGCGTGCTTTCAGTAGCCTACGATCAGAAAAACCTTTCGAAGATCAGACGATTAGGGCAATATTTCTGGCTAAATGTATAATTCAGTTTTGTGGGAATCCGAGAGGTTCACATTACACGCTTGCGGGCAGTTTAACTTTGCTTTCCCTTTAAGTAATTTATTCGGACTATGATATACGAGGCTCAAGTCTGGTTTCCGTATTACTTTGCCTTCACTACATAACACACAGTCAATCCTAAAGTCGGCTCGTTTCGAAAATTTAAATTCGAAAAAATAAAAGAAATGTCATAAAAATTTCACAGTACTGAAAACTGCCTTGTTTTCTGTTTTTATTTTTTCTAATTCCTTCGGGTCTACCTGATTTACCTCTTCATTCGGATTGTGTTTAAATCTGTTGCTAACTTAATTTTCTTTGAAGTGCAATACGTCTTCTTAGTTTTTAATTTACCTTATTCTTTCGAACCTCAAATCGTCTGGAATATATGTAAGGACATTACTCTGACCAGCTCGAACAATCCAATGTTGTAGATTACAATTTAATCAGCAATTCTTATAATAATTAAAAAATATTGAAAGTGATTTTTTTGTCAAAAGCAACTATTAAAATAACAAAGTTCACATTTAAAATGGTGATTAAGGTAACAGAAAAAAGCATGACGTGCTGAAGTTAGGTTCAACGCTCCTCGATTGCTCTGATATTGTAAACCTTGACGCTAATTTATAAAAATTCACATGATTTTCTGACGTTCACAGTGGAATCTGAATTCGACATTCTCCGGTAACTACACGGTTTTCATTTATAATCGAACTCCCGTTTCGCCACAGACCGCCATTCATTTTGATAGTAATATACAAGAAACTATTTTTCAGGACCTTCAATGCTGTGTTTATATTTTAATTTCTAAGATTATATTAAGGTATGTGAAGACGAGCGATAGCAGTGGTATTTACGGCGAACTCGCACAGGAGATTGCAGATAAAGAATTATCAGGTTGTTCCTTTACTTTGCTTTGGCTCTGCGAGGTCACGCGAAGCTGTGGCGCCCGTTCCTATGTTTCTTTGTTCCTTCCTGCTCATTCACTCCCGTCTCTCGGGTACCCTTTTTTCCTCAGTTGGCGAGTCTACGCTTTGTTTAACCGTAAGTTAGGGACGGACTGATAACCTCCATTGTAGGCTTCATTAACGTGCGGCTTAAAATATTTCAATGCTCCAACTCCACTTCATATTTTACCATTTAGATTACGAATTTTCCACTTTTCAGACTTTGGGAGGAGGGGGGTGCATTCAAATTTCGATTAGATCGTCGTAATTTGAACATTCTTGGACTTCATGTATTTACGTAAAAAATTGGAAGCAAGTGTGTGGTAGACATTCAATCGCCAAATTGAACAGGATTCAATTATCTTGCTTTTGGTGCCAGGTAAATGTTAATCTGTCGCAACCGATGGTAGTCAGAGTATGTCTGTTGTTATTTGCAACAGTTGTTTCGAAAGTATTTCTTTGCCGGTCTAACAAAATTGACCTGGAATTTATTTTCCTAATGAAGGTATTTCACGTATAGGTTTTGTAAGGGCAGAAGTCTAAATAACTACTAAAATTACTGAGAGTTCAAAGAAGAAAACGGAGATTTAAAACAGCTTTCAACAAGGCCTCGTAGACAGTTCCAGATTGTGATTACAGTTTATTTAGTTCATAGACAGTTCCTAATCAGTTAGATAAAGATAGAATTTGGTAATGGGAATTCGTCAAACAATTGAAAACGATTATTATTTGTGAGACAGAAAAAGTTCACTTTTAATAGTATTGTCGAAAGTGTTTTGATATGAGTTGCTAAATCAAAAGAATGAACTATTTTCTGTTAACCGTGAAGAAGAATACGTAATAGGAAATTTACACTGAGGCACGTAGTAGGAGATAAGCTACGAAAATTCTACTAATATTATTCAATAATTTAGACATCTGATATTTTAACGAACTCATTCCTGCATATAGAATCTGTTGCCTCCCGCCACAGAATTCTACGAAATTGTCTTCTCTTTTTACTTTGAAAGGTACCTGAAGTAGATGTAAACAAATGTACTGTCTAAATACATGTGAGTGGAAAAATATTCTTGATCTTTCTTAAATTATCAACTTGTTAAAAATAAAGAGGTGGAGCATTTAATTTATTTATTATGATTAATATTAATAATAGAATGGGGTTTATTTATTAATGATTGTTACAGCTCCACAGTTGACCGTCATTTTTAAAATATGCTGGTTGGGGTTTAATTTACTTATTATGATTATTTAATTATTATTTAATATATTCAACCCCATATTTGGGTGACAATTGTAATGAAAAAATTTAATTTATTAGTAATAAGGAATCAATTTATAAATGGTTCGAAAGAGAAAAGAGAAAGATTTAATTATTGATTTTGAACTTAATAACAATAAAATTTAAAATTCAATATGGAAACAAGAGAAATGAATAAAATGGTTTTCAAATAAAAACGGTAGCAATAATTGTTGTATATTGAGACATTTTAATTATAGGTTACCTGTGGGGTGAAACGTAAATGGTAATATTTCTATGCGAAATAGGTCTGGTAATGTGAACTCGTTAAATTTAATATCAAAGATACCGTAGATGGCAGTACCTCCAATCCCTGGTGGCGGTCTTATTCGGGTTGACGATTTAGAGTCGCCTGATGTCTGGCTGCCTGGATATGACGTCTTGGACCAAAATAGTGGAAAATTTACCCAAATCTACATCTGCCAGGGTCTCAAGAGCTCTCCTAGCTCTCACCAGCTGCTCGCACTTTAACGATCTCTTCCTCAAAGCTTCTCTCCACGTCATCTCGTTTGGCCCATAATTTTACAATAGCCAATTGGTTGCAATTTCAAATGGCACCCATTGGCGATATTTGCACAATTGCAGCCACTAGGATAATTTTTAGCTGCCGGTTGTAAACACGTTACATTGCACATTTGTTTTGAATTAATTTCACGGAGTAGATGTTTCTAATTATTCACGCTTAGCTTCCGATGGGACGGAGTAAATATTTCTTGGTTTAGGGACGGATAACACCTATTTTCCGTAAAGGGTCTTTTCCGTATTGTCCGAAGGACAACGCATACGCTGACTACAGACACAACAAAAATACAGCCTTTTTCCTCGCGTACTTTTAATGTATTACAAACATATAGTAATCACCTGCTTTGGTCGGTAGCAAGAGGAAGATGATCTTAGGAGAGAAGCGGTTCTATCTTTGGCAAGACAGCGAGTATGGGAGAGCTTTATTGGAAACGTCGTGGAATTTATATATTTTATGTGAGATATATCTAGTAGACATTAATAAACACAAATCTTTGCCACAGCTTGATTTATCATTTCTAGCATTAATATTTTACATTCCTAAATTATGACCAAATTATTCTCACAGCTATTACCGAGTATTTTACTGTGATCTTGAAAGACTCTTCGAGCCAGCGACTTGATCTCAATCACGGTGGGTCAAGCATCTGTTAAGTACATTAGGCCAATCAGAGCTACAAACAGACTACTGCAGCTGTTGCTAGCTCTCTAATAAAACATCCTCCCTAAAAGTTTACTATCCTACCTCAGATCTACGAATAATAGAATTTTGCCAGCGAGTTGAAGGAATCGTATAAATATGTTGAGAATAAGAAATAGTATTTTTTGTAATAGGCAATTGTCACCAACTAAACCGAACGCCTCATGTTGTCAATCTCGAAACTCCACGGAGAAAACTATCGATTTAAATTATATCCGTAACTATAGAAAACCAGAAAAAAACTAATCTTAGTTACTAGTAATTAAGAAGGAATTAAAAAGAACGTAAAGCAGGATAAAAGACGCTAACTGCTCGATCAGATAATTATTGAACTTATTTACGCACGCTGAAAACCTCGACTACGTTTAAAATTGTTTTGCTGTGCTTCTGCAAGGGAAACGTAAATAGAGAGTAGTGTGTTATACGGAAAAAAGTATAGTAAACCGGTTTGACATGCACTACAAACACGTAGAGTAAACTTATGACCTTGCCACGAAGGTGACAAAGAGGTAGATGTACTGACCTTACTTGACCTGTTCAATAGTAAACCTGCAAGTCTGTTTTCCTTATTCTTATATTTTTTGTAAATTTTTCTATGAACAATTAGATCGTAGCAGAGAGCTATTACTGAGTATAGTGGTCGAGAATCATAAGAAAAAATTAACTTTCAAAAATAATAATTGAGTATTGTTTTCATATTTATACGTCCAAATTTACTGTTACCGAAACACAATAATAAAATAAAATTACACAAATATTAATAGACAATTACAAATTGTTTTTAATAATACCTAAAACTCTGAAGATATTAGACTTTTCGATCATCACTTGTGATCCTTGTCAAGGCGTGAGTATTGGTAGTGATCGCAAGTGATGAACGCAAGGTCTACTTTCTTCAAAACTTTATAGTATTAGATTTTTTGTAACTGACTATTGTTATACGAGTCGTTAATATGAAAGATTTTTTATATGCTTCATACAGACGTTAATTGTTCTTACACAATAGAAGCAGCACAATGAATTTATATTATTATTATTTATATCAGAATAAAAGCTAATCTGCTTGTGTGTGGACATTCATTTTATTGTTGTTTATTAATTTTCTAGTGACAGACTGGTATGGGAATTTAAAATTTTCGTTATAATATTTATTGCTTTATTAAAAGTTACTTATGTAATAGCAAATTATACACGTATCGTTTAATAACAATTACTACAAGAGATGGTAATAAAATAAAATTTCAGCTCGTCTGAAGGTAATAATTTTGGAGGATCAGACGTAAAGGACGAGAAAATATTACATATTTAGTTAATTCTCTTTAACGCAGAAGACCAGAATATATTCTCTTTTGAGAGAGATTTTTTTATTGATTCGATAACAATTAAATTATAATTCAATAGAGAAAGTAGGTTATGATATTGAAGTTTTCTCGGGATGCACTCGGGTATCGACGTTTATTTGCCACTACATTTCAATGACTATCACCACCATCTTCTTCATATTTTTCAGCTTTGTCACGGAATTTAACAGACCCTAGTGGTTATATATTTTTGTTGATTATTTAATTTACCTTTTACGAAGCCGTTGAACACATTTGTAATAAATATTTGTTGGATATTATCTGATTGTTTTCATATAGCTGTGACTAATCAGGTGTGCACTGAACAGTTGTGACTACTTTGAGCATGGCAGCAGATGATCATTATATTTCAGACCGGATAAGATTTGGTTTGATTCGTGTTCACAGGAGCATAAGGGAAATTAAGACTTGTAGTCGTTGTATGAAGAAACAAGCAAGCATTGACCCCACAGCTGGAGAATTTGGTAATAATTGGACGGATAAGTTGGTGAGGGCAGATTTAGGCCCGAATGAAAAATGATTGGTGGAGGATAGGAGAAGAAGGAAACATTTGAGGATTGTGTAGTAACAAGTTGATTTGTAGATGTCGGAGAAGAAGACTGAATATAAAGGTTGGATAATTTCCCACATCTTGGCCTTGTTTGCTGAGTACAACCCCGGGCGCTCCATCTTATGGTGCTCCATCCCGCACGAACAAATAACACGTGAAACAGTGAACGAACTTCTTAAATTGAAGTACTATTGTGGAAATACCTTTTTCAGTCCTATTTTGAGTTTTATAAACTTTTATTCGAAAACAATATACTATAAAATAATATTTAATTACAGGTTTTAAGTAAAATGCATTAAACTGAACTAAATATGCGCTACACAAAAATTAGATATAATTAGAAGTCGTTCTTAATAAGGGTTTGCTATAACGAAGCGCTTTGACAATTATACTTTCCATTCTCATGAATGTTGACATTCTACAGGAAACATCCATTTACTTAATTCAGCATGCAGGAAATATTTCGCAGTTTTTGTTTTCATTGCTTTAAATGTCAACATTTTGAAATCCTATTATTTTGATGGTACTAAACTGTAATGCTTATGAAAAAGGAGTTATTCCGATTGAAAACATCTGCATCCGTTTCGCATGAATAATTTCCCTTCCGATCTAATTTTTATCTAACAGTATTCATTTCGCATCTAATAAAATTTATCCGTAATTTAAATTTGATATTTTAACTATTCGTCTTGTGTGTAAATCTTATATATATGTAATGATAATATCTCTTAGAGAATTTTTTGTTGATAATTGCATCAGTAAGTTGTGGGTTGTATGTAATACATTTCAGTGTTTCTTCATTAACCTGGGATGTACATTGTTACAACAACAAAATTGAAACGATTCTTCAAGAAATATAAACTTACTATGACTGATTATAAATTCTGAAAACTATGTGATTAGATTTAGTTAGGCTTTAAATCAGTCTCAAATATATTTATAATTTTATTTCCTATTTTACAGGAACTTTAGGCCAAACTGAGCTATAATCCTCTATATAAAGAAAAAATATTTTTTAAATAATTATGTTAAACATTTTCAAAACAAAATCCCATAATCCTTTGTGAAATATTTTATAAGTTTTATTATCAAGGGAAGAAATAAATATATACAAGCGTAACATAAAGCAATACGAAACTGTTTAAAATGAATTCATGAACGGATTTGCCAGATATTTCTCGACGGTTTCAAAATGTCTCCTTATTTTCCCTCTTATATTCAGCCCATGTAATGAAAGAAACTGACGCACTTAATGAATTGTCTTCGTTCCTTTGCAATATTTGCCAAGAGCTGAGGGCCGAGGCGAAGCGGGCCCAGTGTTTCAATTTATTTCCTTTATTATTAATTTTAATAAGGTAAGTCTTAAAAACTTGCTAATAAGAGCATGTCTGGAAAGTTTGAACCTACTTAGAAATACACACCAATAATTTACTTTTACTGCGCCAAGATATTTTCGTCCTCCCTGAGATGTGCCACTGCAGGAATAAAATTTAATAAGTAATTGCGAAACTACGAGTGGAGTTGTCTCTAGACTGAATTCTTAATTACAATTAAATATTAGCTCCTTTGCACTTTACGTAGTTAGATGGCAAGTCTGTTGTTCCCTAACTGAATAGATATTGAAACATCGAGAAGTTTTCGCATCTTGGCATTTCAAACCAAATTGAATTGAGAGTTATCGGAAAAAGTGAACCATGTGTTATCGAGCATTGATTACCGATGGCTTTTTACCACTAACATTTTTAGACTGATCCTTTCGAGAGCCCAGGTTCGTCTAAAATGGATGTGCTTGATCTACTTTGTGCTACGTTCTATTCAATCAGTATACTTTCAGACGTTGCCTTCAATTTATAACAACTTCTTACATTAGTGTAATAAACCTTGATTTTATTACGATAACCAATAGCCTCCACTTTACTTACTGGAGTTTAAACATGGCAATTAATTTTCGCATGATTATGACTGACTTAAAAATTAAGTAATGATACGCCTAAATTCATGATATTGTTGTTACTCAGTCGAATTAAAGAAATAGTATAAATTTCATGTTAACTGATACATAATATTTGGCTCACAGTTCTGCATATGATAAGTGGTCATTGAGTTGGTGCCCCGTTTATTCCAAACTAATTGGAAGCCCAGCGTTTGCCAGGAATTTATTTGTATTAGCCCGTTTCCCACATCCTGGGGCTGAAGTACAACTTATGTTGCATGTTGATCGTCTGAATTGAACTCGGAGATTTCTATGACATCGGACCAGTCACCATTTATTACTTTTGTTTACGTTATTTTCATGTAAAACCCATCCACCATCAACCATGTGGGTGCCACCCTCCCATGCCAATTGGGATTTAAATTATAGGCTGTCAACGGTAACAAACTCGTTGACCCCAAAAATCTACTGAGCGAAAATATCAGCCATTAACGGAGTTTTAAATTTCAACCCTCTAACCCCGGCCCTAGACTCCAATGACACCGGTTTTAACACCAATATCGATTTGTTAACCTTATGATATTAGTGTGCTCCCCCCATCCTCCCAAAATATGGTGAATGTAGTTGAAATTGTACACAAATAACAGAGAGGAACGCTATTAATTTCATTTAATTCAAAAAACTGTATTCTTCGTAAATATAGGTCGTTTTTGCATATTATAAAATTTCAGTCGACTACCCCTATTAATCAAGACAGTAATTTTTCCGACTCGTAAAAAAATCCTTGTACAAAAATTGATTGAAATTGATGATTCATTAAATGTTGTATGCGGAATATACATACATTACCACAAGCCGAGACGATACTGCTCAGTTTTTAGGTGTTTACGCTACGACGTTACAGAATAATGGACCAATCGGCCAACTTTACCTTCCACATTCCCTTCTCCTTTCCATCATATCCTATGCTAAATTAGGTTGGAACTACCAAAGCCGATAACCCTCACGTAACCTTTCTTTCTAAAGAACACACATTTTTATTCTTTCAGAAGTAAAATTATTTGGAATTAAAATTTATAACTTATAACTTTGAAATTCAAACGTAATGAGCATAATTAATATTGATAAGAAATAAAGTTTTGCTTTTAGAGAAATAATTTTTTTAAATAAATGTTCGATACTTATTTACCGCCCTTGTTCAGGGTCCTCGCTCATTTATTTCTCTGTAAGTCAGAAGAATGTGTGTATAACTTCTCTGTGGATCTGTATTTGCTATCTATATTATTTTTACCCAACGTCAAAACGAATAGTTACTGTACTGACGGTGATTAAGAAGCAGGTCGAATCAATAATTTTACTACCAAACGTTGCTTCTGTTCGTGGTCTGAGATATGTTAAGCTCAATACAAATCTAGGGATCGTGTTCGTCCACCGATTCGTCTTCCCCACTAAAATATTCCGCAGCAAGCGACCAGAACGCGTCGAATTGTTGCCAAAAGTTGAAGTTGATCAATTACGACTTGGCTCCCTTCCAGCCGCAGTTCGCGAAACAAAACGTCAGTAGAGTTTGAGTAGAGATGCGGATTCCCTGCTTAATTTGAGGAGCAGATTTATTAGTCGAGTACGTGGCGTGTAAACCCTGGTGATTTTTACGCGAGCGAATCAATTGATTTAGCTTCGCGTCGAAGATAAAAATGTCAGCATTAGTTATTCCTCTCGCCTAATCCAGAGTCGCAATATTGCAGACGCGAATCGTCCTGTACGCAATTGGACACTTTGTCTGCAAATCCCGGATTAACCTGCAAAATAAAAACGTTCTTGGAAACATGGGGGCTTAGAGGAAACAACTCTCTGTTTAATATGGCTTAATTGGTCACTTCAAGGTCTGGAATCGTAGAACTCCAATACTTCATAAATAATAAGTGTATTCTAGTACGTTTAGTTAATCCGTCCTTCTGTGACAAACTATTCATATACTAATTTACCTGAATTCCTGTATGTGGCCTAGGAAAATCCGGTACATGATCTATTTATGAAACATGAATTATTAATTGAAACATTGGCAAGCATGTCATTTATTATATTGTTTAACGTTAATTATAGTGTTCCGGAAAGAAGTTACGATTAGGCTGTTGTATTATTTATTTCCTAACAGTCTTATATTGTAAGTAAGAAATGCTTTATCGTATAACTGAGGAAAGATAATCCTTCTGTACAGTTTTTACCCCTTTCAAGACGCAGTCATCAATCACATGGATTTTCTTTCCATTCTTACACCGGTTGCGAGTCTTCTGGTTGACTCTTTCATTTTAAATTCCAAAATTTATTAAATTAGATTTGCTTGTTATCGTAATTAGATTTATTAGGAGAAGGAAATATGTTTACAACGTTTTTGAAACTCTGCAATCGTAAGAAACTTCAGGGTTGAAGTTATAAAATTACTATGGTAAATTAAAACATCTGCAACTTATTTCGACCAGCACCATTGATGTATAGCTATCGTATTTACAAAACAAACTAGTCCACGAGTCAAATCCATACCAGGTTACTATCTTCGTTTTGATTTACGTTACCTGTGTATTATGTTTCAGATTAAAATTTTCATTATTACTTAATTTTAAATTATATGCTGCCCTTAAAACTGCCATTTTAGTTCATTCGATAGGAAGAGGAACTTTGTCTATTGCTTTTCTCAGACGTCGAGCAATCGATTGGACGAGACTATTGGTTTCTCTGTCTGATGTCAGGTATGAATGTAAATTTCTTCTCGAATAATACGACTCTTCCAACATTTAGATTTCAGTTAAAGTGAGAATTATTACTAAATTCCAGTATTGCGTTACTTGGTATTTTCATTGCCTGTAAAGTGCAAAGTCGAAACTAGTACATTTTGTACTGCAAATGGCATGGAACATTATTCACTTTTATGAGAATAGTAGACGATGTCGTCTTCAGTGTTCCACGGGATCCCGCCAACTCTGGATGCTCTGCTAGTAAAAATAATTTTTTTTAAATAAGTTATCACACTCGAAATTATTAGTTAAAAAAGATATGAATATCAAAGTTTCGCCACGTTAAAAAATATAGTTCTTTCAAAGATAGCTAAATGCCGTTTTAATGCATTATAATAAATATTCTACTTTTCGTCACGTCGCATAAGCCATGCCAAATTGACTACTGAAAATTGTACTTAAGTAATTTCAATAGTATAGTTGAACTTTATTTTGAAATCTTCTATCCTTATCTTATATGCATATTCCAGGTGTTTCTAAAGCGAGGTGCTTACGAACTCAAGCGTTCTGTCAGTGTGTTCAGTCGGTGTGATTCTACACCGCACGTTCAGATGCGCAGTAGGAAAAGGAGAGTTGGAAGGCAAGTATTGTCGCTAGAGGAGGAACTTCCCCTTTAACGGGCTGCCGGAACGCTACTAGCATTGTTAAAAACATTCATTGTATTCATACAAGCAGGATACGAAGACTGCGACGTCTTTTTTACACACCCTATACTTATTATCTATTACATTTTACGGATGATTTTCTTCACTCAATGCACATCCTGAACTGACAGCAATGTATTTCCCTAGCGCTAATGTTTTCAGAATTACTTTAACACTTCGAAGTTGCGTTTTCAAACATTGGAATTAAAGTGAGCTGCCTGTGTTTCAGTTAATTTCATGTTTTGCTATTTAATTCCAGATGATTATGACTAAATGAGTCGAAAGTTTCTGTAGTCTTAACTGGGCGAACACTTAAAATAAAGTGAACATATTTTTCTAAAGATAAGTAAGTAGAACTCCTAAACTTTTTGTTATAATATTTATATAGAATAGAAGAGTCTTTCCCAGCTTATGTGGCAATATAAATAAAATATAGAAGCAAGTTAAGTGCAGTTTACATCTACAGAGTTAAGACTTCGACAAGTTGTGTTAAAAAATTCTAACACACCCTGGTCATAAGGTAGGAGACAGCTGAAGAATGTGTTGATGCTACGAATGTGTATATTTAATTAATTTTATATTAACATTTTAATGTAATGCTTAATACTTACTTTTAATTATGATTACATAAAGTAACTATGTACCATTGCTTACTTTGAATATTATTTTAAGATACAGTTTTCTAACGATAGGAAGGGGTTTTCAGAAAAAAAATTATAATTATAAAGTTTTGTTGTTAGTCGGAAGAGTTTTAAGAGCACTAGTCTTCCCATCAGCAATTGTTGTGAAGAGGAACGAATAGAAAGTGGTTTGAATGGAAAGAGACAAACTTAAGTATTATTAGTTCTTACAGTATATACACTTACACTCTCTTTGGTCTATCATTATACAAAATTAATGATAAGCTTAGAAAGAATTGGTTTTCGTATCAAGTCACTTGAGCGCTGATTCCTTCACGTGTTGGTCTTAAAGCATGGTTAATTGAACCCGGTATTAGTATTTTCAGATAATTTCCCCCCAATTCGCCCTTACGAGTTCGGAAATGACGAGTATAGAATTTCATTTGAGGTTCAATTTTATGTTTAGGTGTCTTTCTCCTGTTCGAAGTGATGGGATCAAGTTAATTTCTAATGATGCTTTGTTAAGAACGGTCAGTCTTGCGAAACGATTGTAAATGCTTATTCATCACCTGCGATTGTATTGCCATGTCGGGTGTCATAACATTATAAATCCTTTTTCTCCGAATACCGTCAACCGAAGGAGGAAAAAATTGCCTCGTGGTGATGTATGCAGCTTTAGCAGTCTCGACGGTACAACCATCGCGTCCTGTGTTTCATCAGTTTGATGCGTCATTAAGCTCTTCTCTTTCCGAGTCAGTTGTAACCATTTGCTGCATGGCGGAAAGCCTTGATACGCCCCATGACAGGCTTGGTAGATGATGGCCTCCATACGTGTTTTGTTACTAAATGGCGAGGGATCCCCACTTCCACTTCGGCTTTTCTGTGGAACAAGTTCTACCATCAGGTAGTAAGGCCACGCATTGAGCAAAAGCCCTTCGTGGATTGCCAAGTTAGAACCTGTTACTGTGTGAACATGAATTCCCTGTGGCTATATCTTAAGTTCTATACAAATTTCGAAATGTTTTGAGAATTACATTTATGTTAAGTGTTCAAAATTATATTTGTGTTGGCCTAAGTTGTATGATGTGAACCACACAGCGCAATGCGTCGGGGCACTGCTAAACTAAATATCTGTATTGTAAAATATTCCAACGACGATGTCAGTTTTCGCCTTTATTTACAAACTATAGGCAGCGAAGGAGGCACAGGATTCGTTTACACTTCAGTTGGCGCGATACCGAGGTAGGTGTTTAATACGTGCCGGACAGAATACACCTCAGATTAAAAATTATTAATATTTGTGGATTTATACTAGTGTAATAATACTAGTTAATTTTCTGTCGTTTTTGCAAATAAAAGTTTTCATTGGTAATTTTAATTTTTTGACAAAATGATACTTATTCATTACAGTAATTATCTAAAATGAACCTTAAAAATTCAGTTATTTAATAGTAATGTCATATAATTTATTTCATTTGTCCATATTTTAAAACGAAAAGCCTATAATTAATTGAATATGTTTTTAAATTATTAATAAAATATTTCGTTCACTTTTGTGACAATAATATTTTGTAAACGTTACATTACAATCCCCTGCCATAATTTGTTTCGAGTTTATTGTACAACTTTTTTGAAATCCTCCCTGAAATATAATACCACCTATAATAAGCCATAAATTCATTTGATAAAACCTTATTTAGTCGGACTCTCAGATGAAACAGTTTACAATGGTAACCGTATAAATTTTTTATTGTATTACGTATTACCTCTGAGTGCTTTCGACAACTTCTGTCGTATTCATCCTACTGACTTATGTTTTCTTAGTATGACACAACATTAAATAGGATGAATGTCACAGTAGCTATAGAAAGCTCCCAGAGGTAATGCCTAATGTAATAAAAATGTATACGGAGACTGTAATGGCTGTCATTACATATCAAAACAATTCATAATTAAATAACTGCTAAAATTTTAAATGGAGCAATTGAATTGTGAATACGCGACTGTTTGCGACTAAATAATAAATATATGGCGGATAATTAAATCAATTCGCTACACATTTGTTTCCTGTGATCAATCTGTGGACTTCGCCCATGCAGCGTTTGGGTTCGTCAGTTTTTACTATAATTAAATTAAAATAAATGTCATTTTCATTCGCTTTAGTGAATTCCAAATTTACTCTTATCGTATTTGATTATTTTTGTACTTTCTGTAGTGATGGATGTAAAGCATATCATCATTTTCACGTGGGGTTTAAAAATATATTTATTTTACGTTGAAGGAAATTATTAAGATCGTATTTAAAATAACTCTTTTTTGTGCATTGAGCCAGTAGCTGGATAATTATTATTTTCTGTTTTCCGTAATTAAATAGATTTCCATTTGGGTGCATATTAAAGACTTATAATACGTTGTCAATAAAATTTTGAATGCTGAGTGCAATAGGAAAACACTTATATACATTTAAAATTGGTCGACTATCACATAATCACGTGACAATAATGATAATCTCAAATCAACAATTTCCTTGAAGTATTTCGATAGTCTTTTTTATTCATTTCTGGTTTCGAAATAATTTATTATATTTTAAAACATTTTTCAGGGCATCAAATCACTTGAATTATATATGAAATATATAGCAAGAAATCTGTGAAAATAAACATTTCTATTGAATGTTTCTGACTGTTTATATTTCAAGTTTAAAATTTAATAACGTAGGTGCATTTACGAGTAGTACCGAAGTAGTATTGCCTGGTTGAGCGACACGATCTGGAAAGAAAACTTACATCTTTGCAACTCTTTTATCCTCAAGATTAAGCAATGGAACAATCGATTAACTTCTGTATTTGGTATTTTATTATTATCTAAATTCCACATTTCACTCGTCCTGTGTCTTTTGTGAACGTCTCGTTGAAATTGAGCGTCTACTTCTCATTGGAAACGCCAGACCAGATATATTTTATTTATTTATGGTGTATTTGTTGTGACTGTATCACGGATTGAGTCCGTTGTTTGCACAAACTCTGCCTAATTGATAACTGCTTATTGCGTTTTAAACACAGACCGAGAGCCGAGCCAATTCTTTTAGTATTTTAAACAATAAGGCACGCCATTTATTATAGCAGCAATTTATAAAATGAAAGGAAAACATTGGAATTGGAATACATAATCAAATTTCCCCTTAGCGTCACCTCCTTATTTTATAAGTAACAAAATGAGATCAGTTAACACAAATATTAACGAACTTTTAGATATCAAATGTGAAACAACTTTTCTTATCCAGTACTCGTTCTTTTCATGATACATTTTCCACGGACTTTGTTGTTACTTCCCTTCCCCCATTACGCTCTCCCCTAATTTCAGTACAACCTAAATCTGCGTGTGATTGGGTTTATTGTTCTTCCTCGCGGTGGGGCTGTGCCCTAATCAAATGTTCGGCCTAAGTGAATCAGGTTTTCCAGGGTATTTGATACATCATTTCCAGACTAATGACAGGCTTCATTCCTGCCCCCTTCCTCCACACTCTCCACCAGATGGAGATAACCAACATTTCTTAATCAAAGTTAGGCACAGTGAATGAAACGTTATTACCTGTCTAATTAAATTAAAATCATTTTTAATTTTAACACCTTTAAAAATTATTTATAAAAATGATGAAAATATAATGTAGGAGGAAATAAAAATAACAACTATCTAAATATCTTAAGAAAAATTTGATTTACTATATTTTTGTCATCGTTTTAAAACATTTAATAATTTGATCATTATCGAACGTTATACTCATTTGGTTATGCTGGCGAACAGTGGTTAATAATCAATATATTTTGATGATGAAGGTGTATTGGCATTCAGTTGTAATTCGGACTTATGCCTTGTTATTTGAGAAGATTTTTATAGTTCAATAATGTTGGAATATGTGTATGATTTTATAGTTAAAGACAGCACAAAAGGATAATTTGAATCTGAAATAAACAATTATGTTATATGTGTGGCGTTTTAATTGTTCTGTGTATAATGTTGAGTATAAAATTTCAATCAACAAAAACTTATACTATAGTATTTATTATCACACAACATTTTCAACAACAAATATTATACGTTTAAAATGTTTCATTAATAAAACAAAAATATATCTGCAAAATGGGTGCAAATTTATTGTCAGTAAATGCAATTGAGATGTGGACGAATTAGTGACTGTAGTAATTAATCCATTATGTTAAATTGAGGTTTGGGAGAATCTGTTGGCCTTCAAGCGCTTTGAAGAGAGAATTTTAAGAAAATGATATTTCCAGTTTCCCGATTTACAACTCCCACCTGCACCCTCTTCCGTACTTCGATCCGTTTATCTTCAGAGTCCCAGAAAATCGAGCACATACAAAATATTTACATGCAAGTTTCACCTTTTTTGAAAATATCGAAATAAATATACTTCCGTGTAAGTAAATGATAAATTTGTACAATATCAGCCCAGCTTATGGTTAACATTTTAAGAGATGGTGTCGTCGAAGAGTCAACTAGAATATTTTTTGGTTTACTAACCCTGTTTTATACTCAATTTGGGTTGATGTCAAACCGTCTGAAACAGTTGAACTATTACAATAACTTATTCTATCAATTACAATGTGTAGTCCTTTTGAAGTGTAGATCGCAATGATTTTAATTATTATTCGACATTGAAATGAAAGTTTGGTGAACTTGAGACATTACACCTACAACAAAGTGGTACTGCTTTCAATATAACATGACGTGTACTGCAAATTTAAACGAAAAAAAATAACCACACGAATAAAAATTGGAAATTGGGACGGGGCAGGCATCTCCGTCTAATCTAATAATCGTAATTGTTACTGTTGGTTCTATAATTTGAACTGTCCTATTTTATCAAGCATGAGCTTGTTGTTGTTCTGGTATTCAGTTTGATGCAACCCTCCACGCTAACCTATCTTGTGCATTTCATTTCCGCATAGCTATAACATCCCACATTCTCCCTAATCTGATTAGAGTATTCCAACCTTCGCCTCCCTCTTCTATTCTTACCCCACACACTTTCCTCTAATGCTAATTTTACAAGACACTCATGTCTTAAAACATGACCTATTAATCTATCCCTTCTCTTGGTCAACGTCCTCCATATTATTTACTCTTCCCCTATTCTGTTTAGAACTTCCTCGTAAGTGATTTTATCCACTCATTTCAGCATGGGCTTAATATAGTCTAAGGGAGGTAAATAACTAATTACATACATTAACTACATCCATGAAGTTTATTCAGACTCCGTGCACCAGCTCAAGTAACCACACTGTCGCCCATAGTTTTCTAAGCGAAATGAGTCATAATGAGTTATAATACAGCAATCTAGAGAAAGTGAAATGTATTATGAAATATATATATATATATATATATATATGAATATTGAGAAGTTTGTTCGCACTTGTACGACAACAAGCCATCGTCACTTAACCGTATTTACTTCCCGATGCTTTTACAATAATTCTGATATTCTTGAAAAATCCCGTATACGTCAAGCCTCCCAGTTGCTCTCTCTTTCGCATAACTCACGAGACTATGCGTTGGAATCGAACCCGTGTAATTTCGGCGACTGCCGACGATTGGTCGTGATAAATGACGTCGGCTCGGGTTCGGAAAGAGAAGCATTTAAATGCGTAATGTATTGCGTGTCTGGGAAGGGACCGAGGACAGGCTCCGGAAGTGACGGATCCGATTTCTTTTGGCGCTCTGCGTCATTCATCAATCCTGACCGGCGCTAATGGAGCGGATGTCCCAACGACGGCGACTCAACGCGGCTCTGTGCGATCTCTACACGTGTTAATGCGCCCATTTAATTTTTATAATTGCCTCGGCCAAGCGTAGGGTCCGTAAATGCCCGAGCCGTTATCACTGCTGGCGAGGTAAAACCTCAGATAAACATTCGAGTTGGATGCTTCCGCTAAGTCCATTCACTATTCGTATCTCTGTGCCATTTGCAACGGTCGTCGCTCAACCACTTTAGCGAGATCTCGATACGAGCATGAAAACGTGCGGTCATAGCGCATCTCTTCAAATACAGGGATGGCCGCACGAGACCTCGTCTGTAAATGATGTTTCATTTTTATTTTAAAGTGCCATTGAAATATTCTTTTTCATGATAATTACATCCGATGTACTTTCAAGTATTTTAAATTGTGAATGTCTAAAAAGCATATTTCAGTTTCAGATAGTTAATTTCTTTTTATATATATTTCTCTTGTATGAGAAAATAGCCCACTGATTAAAATGAGAAGGTTATGTTAAGGGATTGATAGACCGAGACACAAAAATAATCTCTTCGACAACTCGTACGTTGTCAAGTCGGAAGATTATCGTGTTTTAAACCAACACAAAGAACTTGTTTTGAAAATTTAATGCTCCACTTAATCCTATTTAATTTCTTCACTATTTTGATTTTCAGGACAACTTACTCTTTCGAGAATGATCTATTATATGAAATTCACGGAGCGCTTGAAATGGCAGGAGGGAGGAAAACTTTAAGAAAGGTGTATAGCTGTATACCTGCTCAGGGTAGGGGGATCAAGTGGTCGCTCACCACCAGATTATATGGTGGTCGGTCAAAACACCACATCCTATGTATATGCTTGACAAAGTTATCTATATTAATAAAGGTATTGTAGACCTTATATGGAATGAGAATGAATCGTTTTTAATAAAGTTTCGAGACATGAATGTCTAAGGACTAAATACAACAACAGCAATGGTTTGGTAACGTAAAGCTAGCCAATAGAATTGATCAGTGAATCTTTAGAACAACGTTGTCAGTTTCCAATACGATATATGTTCAACCTGTGAGGTAACCAATTGCAGCGAATAACTTACCGCAAGTTATTCATCGACGCTCTGAGAAGACTTGAGGGTTCCAAACAACTATTCCGTTTCTACTGTATGCGTTTTTATAAAAAGTAGTTGTATATAAATAAATAAAATTGATTGCATTACTTTCACTGTACTTGATAGAGCAACTTTGCTTCGTGCGAGATAAAGACTTGGCTTTGGTGTGAGTGAGGAACGGAATCGGAAGAAGCATTTCGTTTGGGGTTGTTCCCGTCCCCCCAACAACAAGCATGTCAGAATGTTGGAGGGTCCGTTTCATTAACCACAGAGCACGCGTCTCCCGTCTTGTTACCGCAATCACGGCCATTCTGCCTGCCCGCATTCACCAACTTTGGAAAGTATAGGCTTTCAGCCCACAGGTGCTTCCCCGCGTTAACGACCCCCAAATTCAAAGTTTCCCGGCCAGACGCTATTAATTTCAAAATAACTCGAAATTTCCTGATCTCTGGGTCAGGGCTGGCTATTAGAAAATCCCTAACGGTGGCAGTTAATTGCTTACATTGTTCCCAGGGTATTATTTCTATAGTATTCTATATTTATGTAGTATTGCTGAGATGATGTGAAATTGTTTGTATGACATCGTTGTGTGATTAAATTTCCATAATTATTTATAAACCTTCGCTGATTCATATTCTATAACTATAGATATTCACATTACTTTCCTCTTACTGTCTTGTGTGTTTGACCAAACTCAAATAAATTGTTTTGGAACTTAGGTATTACAGCCCCGTTTGAATCAGAGTCGATAATATGCGAAACTCTATTAATTTTGTAAAAATTCAAAAATGTATGTTTTCGTCCAATAGCTTTCTAATCACCTCTTCAAAATAATTATTTTAATTTTAAAAATCCTATATATTTTACAACATTAAAACTTTCTATTTAATAAATTACAATTCAATAAAATAAAAGGGCCTTTATTTTATATACCTTCGATTTGTCAAGAACTATATCTAATAGTACTCTTCAAGGAACGTGAATTTTATGTACGGGAATATGTTAGGAATAAATAAATACCTACCTGCGGCATTAATAAATATTTATTAAACGAGTTTTGAATATTGAAATACAGTTTTTAAACTATTTTTAATTCAATGAAACTTAATATTAAAACTCGTACAGACAACACGAGTTCAAAATGCACAACGTATTCATTAATTTGTTATGGCCAGACATGGCGGAAAGGTGGCTAAAATGTTGCTGCCTCGGGGGAAAGCCTAATATTCAATATTTAACCGATATGTTCGGTTACAACGACTATTAAAATTTACTCACAATTCGTCTATATAATATTAAATAATTAATAAAATTAGAATGGAAAAATACTGACCAGACCCTGGGCCATTCGCTTACCGGCTGGATTCTCTAGTTCTAGCCCTATATGCCTGAACTCAGGCTGATCTACAATTAACTAATCTCTGTTCTAGAATCGCACATCAACTTATAGTGTCCCGGGTTTGGTGGAGATATTTGCATTCTGATTTTCTAAATTCAATATCATATGCTTTGAATGATCTTCAATTTACACACTTCTTCTCTTTTCAAATATTAAATAATTTTTCACACGTATGTTCTAAAAATTATGCAATTTAATTCTATATATTTGAAAAAAATTAGATTAAAATATTAATCATTCATTGAGTTCTCGTCAACATCTTATTTTTAACATTATAATGTCAAATTATGGACAAAACGTAGTGATACATTGCTCTAATTATATTAATTACATTATTAAATAATAAACCTTTTATGACTGGTCACTTTATTTAGGAATTGGTATATTATTGTAGGTGTGTGGTTATATGACTTGTTCCATATCATTAATCCGGTAAAATCTACAGTACACAGTACCATTAAGATACATAATTCAAATATTTCAGTCTCAAGCATTAGTTCTTCATTTATTTTCATAATCTCTGATGTTCGAAGTATTTAAAATCCTACCCAGGATGTAAATCAACGACTGAAAATACTTATTACATTAATATTAACTTTGAAACTGTAGTTTAACATTTTACTCCTTCATTAGTTTTCTAAACCTTGTGAGTTCTCAATTTGATATTAGATGAATTTCGTTGTTCCTCGGTGTCTCTGATCGTAAGTATTCTCCAATGGTCAAAAAATTTGTTACAGTTCATTCGATAGAACGTTAAGCCGGAAATCCCTTCCCGCGGGAAATTCGTCGCAATTACGTGTTAATGGAAAATTTGATGTGTGATCCACGTAAGGGGATGAATCCAATAACACCGATTGTGCGTCAAAGAGAATTCCCTACAGTATTTATTCCTTAAAAACAAACTTCAAATACAATTACAATTTGACTCATACAAAAGCTAATAAAGGCATTGTTTATATTTTCAGACAATCTACATTTGATTGACTTTACGTGATTTTTTGCGCCAAACTATTTATGTCCTAAAGTTCTTAACTTTCATTATTCGGTTAATTTTAATATCGGCCATTTTCCTCTTGTGTTTCATTTTTATTGAATTCCAACTATAATGACGATTTTGAGAAATAATCTGCAAAATAATGATGTAAAAAGGATGTAATTTTTCGATCGGGATAACCATCTGTATAAAAGTCACACAGGACCAAGCAGCACAAGTCTTGATGATTCACTAAACTTGACGATTCACTAAACTATAAAATATTCTCGTAGTGCTTTTTTTACTGTCGCAAAAACTACAAGGTCACGTATGGCTTTGTTGGCTTAGATTAATTCGTTTCGAACTTATTTACTTCCACCTTTCCCAATTGCAGCCCCTTAATAACTTGTCAAATATACCCTTCGGAATGGTAAAATTAATGAGATTTTTGTTCCATTTCCTATAATTTCTAAACCAGCTTTTAAGAGTACTTGAAATGATGTGGTAATGTCATCTACTTAGATTATGTAAGACATTATGAGAAAGGTATTTTACTTATATTTGTGAAACATTAAGTTTATTGTCTGAATTTCTTGTACAGTAAATGTAATTAATTCTCATAGCAGTTTCAACAACATCAAACGTTAACAATTTAATATATATGTTCCTATGGCTCCTGATTTGTTTAATTGCTTTATGAATTTTGAATTCGCTAATTGCATTAACTGGCGTGGAAAATGAGGGTGAGCTTTGCTCTCTAGCCGTTGGACAATTGTTGCGAATAGGTTTGTGCGCTCAATTTGTATTTAATTAGCAAAAATTATTATTTCCCTTAAACATAGATATTTATGTTAATATTAGGCACAGGAATAAATGCTAGTCTCATCAAAATTTCTATTAAAATCTGAAAATATAACTGATGGAAATTTGTAAAGTTATTGAATTAAAAGTCGTTAATTGTACTTAAATTATAGATAGTGAAGTACACAACGTTTCTGCAACCCATGTTGATTTCATCAGGTGGGGAAAAATAGTGAGGCATACATTATTATTTCTTTCAGGTGTTCTTTTCTGGATACAATAAACAAAGCGCCCATTGGAGCACTCGAAGTCTTCAAATGAATTATGTATCTGTTCGCATAGAATGTCTACAATCGTAAAAAAATGTTGAAATCGACGATTTGATTGATAAACGTATTGAGCTAGAATCTGTAACAATGCTTAAAAACGTTTAAATCTATTTCGCAATAACCGATTGTTTTTGGTGCTCAGTGGCCTTTCAAAGCGAAATACAAAAGCTTTCTCGCTGCGTTGTACTCGAGTTTATTTTTTATTTCAACTAAACGCAAGAGACTTCTCATTTTATTTATCAACCAGCATTATTGTTGCAGTATTAGTCTTTACCTGCAGTCTAGTATGTAAACTATGTTAAAACTCGTTTTAATAGTAATACTTACTCATTCAAACCTCATATATTCATGGAATATGACCTTTCCAAACTAGAACGCTTTTTAAGTTTTGGTTTTATCAATAATTCTTCGATATGCATGAGCTATTTTATATCAATGGCTTACGATGTAGCAGTTCGCATTCTACTATTTTTATTTGAAACTGAAAGGAATTAAGAGTCGCGGACTTCCTCTATCTTGAAAGCTGTCATGTTTGTATGACACGTAGAAAGAAGAGAGAATTTTAGTGTCTGCTCGTAAACATTGAAGTATCTTTAAAAGGACCGTATCGCACGCGGTTTTTCTCCGTAGCGTAAAATGCGTAAACAGTTTTTGTTCGCATTGCCCGGGCCGGCTGGCCTATGAATTATTTCGACCACGGCTTTCGCCACCCACATAGCCTTTTATGCGTGTATTTAAATTAAAGGTGAATTCGGGGCGCATAAAACAGGGCCTCGACATTTATTGCTTCCGCCACGAACACACCTGGCTTTTACACGCGGCGCCCGGCTCCTTGTCGCCATCGTTAAATGTGTAATTCTCCGTGTCAAGGCTTACAGATATTAGTTCCTCCACGAAATATGGAAACTTAAATTTATTATTGTCAGAATACAGACGGAGATCTCTACAAATCAATACGTTACCATGATGGAATTGGAAATTCGTTATCTTCCTCTTGCCACTCATTCGCTTCATTGCAAATAAAAGTTGCCCCCATTAATGAGACGATACTTTCATTATTTCTCATTTAGTTAAAACAGACGCGTCTGTTTATACCAACTAAAATTGTAACAAAAAGTTAATAATTTCAACAGTAATGAGAATCTATTAAGGGCTATAAAAAGTTTTTGATATTTATTTGCTCTTAAATAAACAAAAACTTATCAACTATTATATAGTTAAAAGCATTTGTAACTATTATATATTTTAGTAAGAATGAAGTTAGGCACATGATACGAATATATCAAATTCTCATCAACCATTTTCTAACAAAAATAATTTAATTATAAAGTTATGAATAATTATTTCTGCGTGTGGTCGCACAAATTGTTGTAAAATTCTATATTTATTGATATATATAACAAAAGATGAATATGGCAATCGTAGGAAACCCATATACCAAAATTAACGATAACCGAATTGTTTTAAAATTTTAGGTTCTATGATTGGATATAAAATTGTTTATAGAAAAATAAAAAATTGAATTCAAGAAGTCAAATTTAAATCGCAAAGCTTTTAAAATTACTTCAATTTCGCTTTTAAGTCCCATTTATTTAAAGTTTTTAATTTGATTTCTTTTTCTGTGGATGAGGTTTCAACGGATACTGAGTAGACAGTTCGATTCATTTATAAGTAAAATTAAGTATATTTTCAGTTGGAAATCTTGCTAATAAATGTGGAGTCATTCTGAGCAGTTTTTCTATTCCCAATTTCTATTACAATTAGTCATCATTAATCGCAACTAGTTTAATCCAACACCTAAATGTTGTTTGTTGAAGAAAATAATCCTATATTTTTCACTAGAAATTGTGATTATTTAAGTAGAACTTGGGAGATATTTCCAGTTATAAATCTGATAGGAAAATTAAGTATCTATAATGCTGTTTTTATTACATATTTAAAACTGCTGCCGTTATAGAATAATTAAAACATGCCTTAATGAAATATTGATTACAATGTGTGTTTAATAATAAGTTGTATAAACAAAAATGATTACTTTATAGCCAGAAACTACATTGTCAACAGATCATGGTAAACGATTTCGTTCAACATATATCAGATCGGATTCATTGGTCCAATGATTTTAGTGCAATAGTAAGGTTTTTTAACTTGACAGCTCAAACTTCTAGCTCTTTTACTTTCTCAAACATCAAAATAGCTTTCAGATACACTAAAAATATTATTCCTTTATTAATTGAAAAATAATACATTGTTTAATTCAACACGACAAATCTTTCTATTTGTTTGAAGTATTGTATTAATTTCCTGATAATGAGGTTGCATATATAATAAACTCCCACCACCTCTCCTATTTCATATATACGTGAACTCTCGTGCTCGATGACGATGGTGAAACTAGTTGTCAAAATATTGTAAATTTTCCAACGACTGATCAGGTTGTATCTCGTTAAGTTTCTATTGAATTATATTAGGAGTCGAGTTTATTCTTTCAGAAATAAGTCATTTCAATTAAATAACTTCTTACTATAATATTAATTTCATCATAGCTGGTATGATTTTCGCTGTCGTCCTAGTCATTGCATTTGTGTGTTGAAACTCGAGAAGCAAATGACGCAAAGGCCTCTGGAATACGTATTTCTTATTTAATCTCTTATGCGTGACACATTGGCCATGACTTGCTTCTCTTCCTGGAAGTCCAACAAGGCTGACACAGGTTGCCGACTCACTCTGCAGGCATTTATTAGACTTCATTATTCTTTATTTTGGTTTCTACTCTCTAATACTATACATCCAATATTAATGTTTTCTTAATTGATATATGGATAATGCCAAAATTATTCTTGAAATAAGTTTTACATTCTTATAAGTGGCGTCCTTCGTTACGTCATCATAACTGCTTCAGTATTTATCAAAGCCGACTGACATCGGAAGCTGAGATTAAATCGTGACTAGGTGACGTAATATAATTTCTTCTCATTGAATATATGATTGCTTCCTGGAATATTGCATTGATTTGATATATTATCTGTCGTTTCATCGAGATAGCATGTAAAACTTCTGAAATCCAGATAATTTGAACTTCTAGTTCACTTGAACTTAATCTGCTTCGAGTTTTATGCATTCTTTTTATTATTTACGACTTAGTATTTACTGAAGCCTCATAACATTGTCATTAATTTCTCAATTGACTCATTATCCATTAGTATTACAATAAATTTCAATAAAATTGAAAATTGTAATTATACAAGAAGTTCCACGTTCATAAAAAACATTATCCACTGAACGTCTCTTTCTCTTTAAGGTGGTAGTGTAAGGGGTATAACATGTTGATAACACAATAATCATTGCACCGTGACACCTGGATGAAAGTATTTCTGTCAATGTCTATCGTACTTCAAGTATCCCACGGTACTCTTCCTTGTTGGTAATGTGGCTTACATTGAAGTCTAAACATTATAATAAAACTTCTGGGTTTCAGGGTATTTATTTTTATTTCCAGGAACAGTAATTCGACTGTACTCTCTTGGTCAACGCGTGACCAACCGGCAACGGAGTCATTTTTGAACTATCTCATTTGTCCAAGTAAATGGAATTTTAATTCAATCGGGACCGGTGTAATGGCTGTAAAAAGCATTTAATAATTAACTTTTGTTAAATGAAGCGAAAATTCTTCCTAAGAGAGAGTATACCCGAAACCTTGAGAGAGTAAGAATTACTACCGATACCGTGTAAGAGCAAACAAGCTGTCGGTAACTTCAGATCGTAAAAATACATTCCCGGTATCTTAAGTGACACAAAATTACTACCGGTACATTAATGGAGTTAAACTAGCAAAGTAGCATGAGATGATAATACTATAGGGGTGTTTTACCGATGCAGTGTATGTCCTGGATTGTAAGTAACATGTGTATAAATTTAGATATAAATTGCTCCAATCATAAGCAGAACCTCACCCCAACTCCTAGGGTCTTATGAGAAACTTAACTTGCACGTTGAATGTCATAATTAAACTTGGTGACCCCTGAAAAGTCCTGTGAAGATTGATTTCGTTTGATTGCTTTCACCCCTCCCTCAACCTCACACGAACTGGCGTTTAATAGGGGTGAAATCATACACAAATAACGTCGCCACCCAAAACGATTTATTAAACTAAATATCGCTAGTTTTTGCATATATTATAATTTCGGCTTTCTCCACCTCTTGGGCGCAAGGAATGCGAGTACAATAATTGGTCTTCATTGGTCCACGAGTTTAAATATGTATACGCACGTATAACTATATACATATACACATACATACTATGCAGCATACGTACATACTTAGTGAATATTTGTATTTGTTTATAAAGATTAATTTTCATTTTAAGTCAGACCGGTATTCACCGAATATAATATAACTACACTCAATCGGTAACTCGTAGGATATTTGGTTCTTGCTTTACGTGCGAGACAAGTTTGGCCATTTTAAAATTTGGTTTCTTTAACGTTTCATCTGATGCTCATTTTCTATTTATAACTCATCAATCCGGCTACACTAACTCCCCGTCACCACATCACTCTCACTTTATTTTCCTCCACAAGGTGAAGAGAGTATTGACTTCCAACATGATGAAAGAGTTCTGGCTGGTCTTTGTTTGCTTCGTAAGTTACCGTTTGAATGGTTTCAAATTATCGGAGTGAGTTGTGACCCTTGTAGAGGTAAATGGGGTGTGTTCTTGTATCCACGGATGAAACTCGTGAGGGATTTCGTATATCAGCAGACGAGGCGTTACGTGAATCTGCATTGGCTGTTCGTTTTGGAGAGCGATCGCAACTGTGCCTTTTTCTTCGCCGGAGAGTGACTGCTTTCGAGGCCCCTAGGCTTTGCTGTAGAGTGGATTTGAAGAATGGGGAGCCTTAATTTAAAGGAAGACAGCTTCATTCCGAAATCTCATTAAGAAGCAGCAGCTGCTTCTGGGAGTTGAAGTCGCCGCCTGAAACAAGATTTCGCCCACGAATTTATTCAGTGCAGCTTCTCGGTTCCCTCCAGCTCCAGTAATTGTGATAGGCCTCGGTAACTGAAGTCCCGGGGGCAAAAGGCGGAAAAACGCGCCAAAATTTTCCTCTGTTATATAAACTTGCAATCTTCGATCAAGACACTTGAAAGCAAGCGACGACTCCGGCGACGTATTAGATTAAAATGCTTTTCCTCTGGCTATAAAATTGTTTAATTCATTCTGAGGGAATGTGTTTGAGACGGGACTTCAAACGAGACGAAGTTTGTCTTCAGCTGTGCCCAGAAAACAGAAATACCTCGAGCGTGGCTCCTTCGAGATAAGTTTATTTACTCGTACTTGCATACAATTAGGATAACGTGTTCTAGCGAAACGACACAAAGAAAATTCTCAGAAACGTCATATCAGTAAAACGTCTCTGCAGGTTAGTCTTTTCTCTATTTTGGGCTTATAGGTGAAATCGTAATGAGTAGTCGTCCGTAGACTAGATAATTGAATGTTTCTTTCTTATTCGTAAGTAATTACAGGAAAAATATCTTTAAATTAGATGTAATTACTACAAAATTATCTACGATTTAATTCATGGGCTACGTCATAATTATTAAAGGAGATTAAAATATGACATGCCCAAATTTCTGATAGCCACTATAAACATCTTTTGTCCATAAATTTAAATAAAACCTGCTCACCATTCTACGGCATGTGATTTAATACCTAGAAGGGAGTGAGTGTATTTGTTTAACGAGGCGCAGTAATAAAAAGAATGAAAAATTGAACACGTGAACATTAGGCCGGTAATGTTACGGTAGAAAATTTCATTGCAATATTTCATTGTAACCAGAATGTTTTACAATTCGCAGAATGTTGTATAAAAATAATTAAGCAATTTTTGTCTTATTACACTATACATCTTGACATAAATTTCAATAAAATAGCTGGAGAGTTATTTGTAAATTCTGGGAAGCACATTAATCAGAATAATTTAAATAAATACTAAGGAGTACTTAAATGAAGCTGTGCGAACAATAATGAGTCATGTTGGGGGGAAAGGAGTTATAAAAGTGAACAACTGAGAAAGAATATTTTAAGTGCATAAAGAATGGATAAATGTAACAAAGAAGAGATCTGAACCCAAAATACCTTCAAATGGGCAATTTCGGTGACGGAGCCGATATAGCATTAAATAATAACTTATATTTTTTAAACAACAAATAATGAAGAATTTGATATTGGAATGTAATGTTTATGGAAGTGTAAACGCTAAACAAAACACATCAACCAATGTGATTTATATTTCAAGCTGTGATTTTAGTGGTAGCATTATTGGCCAATATATCAATGAAAGCTCCTGTCTGCCCGGGCTGATTAAGTTATATTTGTGGATAGTGTTGACCAACGAAGTTAAACATAGAGACTATACTGAATTGAGAACGCGGAAAACTAACCAGTAAAGTGCTATCTCCATATAAACTTATTAACATTTTCATATGGTGTTATGATCTCTTTTAAGGTTTCTAAAGGTAGTAGAATAGTTTCCATAAAATAATTATTACACAATATTCCTAACACCAAACTTAATGTAATATTCCAGATCAACTATGAAATTTTCATGTAAATATATCCAGCACATACTGAAAACGTGAGTTTTAAGATAATGCGTTTGAAACTATCTTGAGATAATCTGCAGAAAACAGAGAATTCCTTTGTCTGCTAATTAAATTCGATCGCAGGAGAAAAACAATTAAACGTTTTTTACATTTGTACCAAGTTCTGGAGCAGCAAATTCACTAGATTATCTTGTACTAGAAAAGAAGAATGTCTCGAACGTGGCTCATTTAAAATAAGTTTATTTTTTAATTTTTTTAAAATGAATAAGAGAACTTCCAACGATTTATAAACAGTAGCTGGTAACTTATTCTTTTGTGTTCTTCTATTATTAGACTGGTCTGTTGCAACCCTTCATGCTAACCTATTCTGCGCATGCTTTTTCATTTCTTCATAACTACCACATCCTAATCTGCTTAGCGTCTTCCTGCCATCTAACTTCACTCATTTCTACTTTACCTAACTTTAAACTTTCCATTTTCCTTTATAAATTCTCTAATCCACCAACACGGTTTAAACTTCTGACATTCCACGCTCCGATTCGTAGAACGCCTTTCTTTGTCTTTTTAATGGCATCATCTAAAGTAGTCCGCGGCCAGAGATCCTAATAGGAGATTATTTTACCTTTGGAATATTTTACGCGAGAGGCTGCCATCATATTGTTATGCGTTTAGCGTTGAATGTCTGCGGAAATTTAAATACACGGCTGTACTTTTCTCTTGCTTTCAGCCATGCAACAATAACACAATCGTTAAAACTGTTCCAGCCTTGCTTACGTTTGTCCATTTCTGGATCACTATCCTCGTGTGGCAAGTGGGTAATAGTAAGGGAATGAAAATATTTTGCGGTATGGGTAGTTTTTACACATAAATTAGTCTGCTGTGTTTTTTTAACGCGTTACTTGTACATCATTGTTCTAATTTCAGAATTTTATCATTTAATATTTTTATTACTGGAGCTCCACAATAATTTTTTGTTCACCTTTTAAATGCATACCTCGTAGAGTGAAAAAAAATTCAATATAACATAGCGTCAAAATTATTTTACACCTTTAGAGAAAAACAGTCCAGTAGTTTCTGTAAAGTAAATCGCATCCGAGGAACGATTGTCACTTTGTCCGATGGTGGCGCGTGGCAGTTTGATACTCACGAGATACTAATGCATTAAATGTGACTATAAACTAAAATCACTTGATTCTGAACAGAATCGAATAGATTTCAGGTATAATAATATGTATAGATAGATTGAAATATGTCTGTTGCAAGCAATTAATTGTGTCATGTTTTGATTAAATCAGCAGAGCTTAACAGACTTATGAATGTAAAGAATTTGTTGCATATTTTTACGGAACATAGTGAGGTTTATAAATGTATCTATTTCTGATACTGTTAAAGGATATGGCGTTGCACCTCACATAATTAGCTATGATATCGGTCGTCACCCGATTCTGTGTTGCGTTATCTGTAGAGATTAATACGTCTTCCGCATGTGTCGATGCTATTGGCAGGTTGTTTATCTAACTTGACAGGTTTGTTGCTCTTGGTATTAAGTTGACTTTGTTGCTTGTTTCAGGTCATCTGGGAGAATCTGCCTTGTCCTTTCTCGCCGGCAGAAAAGTGAGTGCCCTTCAAGGTTATTTATTGCCTCCTGTTCTGGGCGGTTTGCTCTGAAAAATTCGCGCTTTTCGCGACAGCTCGGGTGACCTGGTTAATATTTGAACATCTGCAGCAACAAAGCAGCTCATGAAAACGCCGGGGCCTCAAGTTCGAAGCCACGTGTCGGTCGCCTTCAATGCAGTTATCTGTAAATATTCTCCCGCCTCGGAACGAGTCGCTTTGTTGTATACCAAACTGGGCTCCGTGACTTCATGTCATAATCATGCCAACAGAAGCCAGAAATTGTCGTTCTCTATATATGGCTGAGGCTGAACGTACTCGTAGTTCTGGGGAAATCCGCTCCACTGCAACTGCATGTTGATGCAAAACATGCTAAAAACACACTAACGTACATAAATATGAAAATACGACAATGTGGCAAAGAATATAAATTACAAGATACTAGAAATTATAAAAATTAAATTCATAAATAAGAAAATATAGAAAATAGGCAATTTGAGAATGATAAAATAAGTACGAAATCATATCAATTAATTATATATTTATATGTATAAACGAAAAACATTTTTTATTGTTTTCCGGTTCAATACCAAACTAACTAATTTTTAATAAAGCAAAATAAAATAATATCAATTTTTTAATCAAACAACGTTTCGGCGGATATTCGCACCTTCTACACCTTCTCCTTACAATCCAGTTATTGTTACATCCAATTTTTAACAATAAACATAAAAATGTTCTAACGCCAGTTTCTTTATACCAAAGAGAGGTCCGAGGTAGCACTAAGAACTTATTTAGTCACAGTTTGCACAAGTTCTTAGTGCTGCCTCGGACCTCTCTTTGGTATAAAGAAACTGGCGTTAGAACATTTTTATGTTTATTGTTAAAAATTGGATGTAACAATAACTGGATTGTAAGGAGAAGGTGTAGAAGGTGCGAATATGCGCCGAAACGTTGTTTGAGTAAAAAGAACTCTGAAAAAACCGGTCGGATATTATTTTATTTGGTTTTTAATATCAGACGTTAATTGATTTAATAATTTATAATAAGTTTGAATAAACTTTTTCGTTTAGCGTCCATATTCTGCGCTCGAAATAAATAATAAACCTGGGCTAATAAAGCAAACTGTATCTCACCGGAGAGACAACATTAAAATCAAATAATTGTACATAAATATATCAGCTTCTCGAAAGTTATCCCACGCTCTTCAGATTACTTTTTTTTATGTTGATTTTGCTTTTGATGGGGATTGAGCGTGTTACGTTTCATTTTTCCAAATACTTCTCTGTAATTGCATGTTTTTCTTTCTTTGGCAGTTTTCAAATGGAAAACATTAAGTTAAGAAATAATAAAATAGTGATATCTTCTATAAAGTGAAAATTAAACCGTATTTTCAATACAAATTTCCCGAAGCGTTATTTTCGTTTCATAGTTCAAAAGTTATAGAAAGGAATAAATCGTTTTTTTATCTATACCTTCAAACTAAAAGGTCACGTAATATACATGGAATACTCCTCTTTTCTCAAAATATGATCAATTTTATTTTATATTATATTTTATATTGTATTTATTCCTATCGATATATTTACATATAAAACAGTTTGACTTAGTTGATCTTTCAGCGGTACAGAAAAGGTGGAAAAAGAGTGAATTTCTTCTTAAATAAAATTGGATAGAGTGAATATTAGCGATGGTTTTTCTAGGCATGTGCTTTTTTTCATGTTAGTGGTGGGATTTAATTTATTATTAAATTTGCGGAGCTGTTTCGTTCCGTACTTTCGAGCTGTGTTTAATCCGGAGGACGACGCGACGTAGTGCGGTGTGGCGTGGATGGCGTGGGAGGAACAATACTCGTACGGCGGTATTTCTAGAAACGTACATTAGGTGGTGTGTGGAGTTGCCCCTCGTAGCCGTTGTTTGTCAGCTGATGTTGATGTTGCACACGTGTGCCATCTGCCTCTTAGGGGAACAGCCAGCTGCGGCCAGACACGACGACCTACAGCAACCTAACTATCACTCCTAGCGAACTGCGTGAAAGTAGTGTCCACTTTACGTCTGCATAGAATCTCAACTATGTACATTATTTTTACAATTTCCTGGCCGCGTCTACGCATGATTTAATAAAAAAATACGGATGAACACTTGAAATAACAGCCACGTAGAAAACTTTGATTGATCGGGAAGTTTCAAATAATTAACCACTAACAAAATTAAGTTTTTTTGTTCTCTGGTGTTTCGTAAAATATCACACAATATTTTTCTTGCTACTTGCCGAGCCAAAAATGTTTAAAGTAAAAATAGGTTTCGCTTTTCGAGCTATATTTCCACTAAATCGGATATTGATATTCAGACGACATAAAATAGCAACAATGGGTGAGGTTACAGAACTGAAAGGATAATTATAAAATCCCCCAAAAAAGTTTTTTAAATATTGGTTGCAATACTCAAATATTTAAATATTCATCATTTTATTGTAAAATTTCAAGAACTTTTTCAGATGATAAATATTTATATATTATATTACTTGTTATAAAAACAGTTTTCGTAGTTCGTCATCATTAATTAATTGAAGTATTTATGCAAACTTTAAGTTGAATACCAATTTTGAAATTGATACTGACGTTCTATTTTTATCTAGTCCCCAGACAGAGATATTGAAACTCAAAATTCGCAAAAAAATATCTGTTTGACTTATTCATTGGAAACAATCCTTTCCCCAGTAAAGCATTTCTTAATATTCGGGAACTGTAAAATAACAACTTGGAATTTTTATATGTTGACATGACGTATGAGGAAGGAACTGAAGGACAATTCCCGGGATTAGCAGCGACAACTGCATGCGTAATTATGAATGCGTGTTACATCAAAATCTTAGTGAAATGATGACCACATTCATAATGCACTGATTTATCCGATTTTATGTTCGATCGTAGCGGTTTCTGGGCGACTTGAATTGTCATCATCATAAATGGTTTGACCGCGATGAATTATACTTGTCTTGAATATGACAGTGAAGATTAATTTAAAATCGAATTTAACGCCTCATAGCTTTGGGGGCTATGCATTTTATAGTGGAAGATTTTATAACTGCTCGCATTTTTATCCATTATTCACGCAACAGTGAAACATTTGAAGAAATGTGACTGAAAAATTGTAGTAGACCTTTTAAATGGGAAATACTGGGATAATTTGTGTCTACTTGAGCATTATCTGTGTCAGTTCAAATCTCTTAAGTAGTAGTCCTCATATACAGCTTCAAGGTCTTATTAGTAATGAAAGTAATCTGTTCATTGAAGATAGCATGCTTTTGTATGCTTCTATCTTTCGGATCCTTATGATAATTTTAACATGTTTACTTATATGTCATAAAATTTTCTAATATTCCCGAATATCATAATTTTAATACTTCACGAAAAGAACACCATAATTTTTCATGAAGTTGATCTTCTATTCTCTTCTCCTAGATCTTTGAGGATTTCAATTTTGTCTCTAAACTGAAAAGAACGCCACAAGACAACATAATATAAACATAATTGCAACTGAATTCGTAATGTAGAGAAACGTCTACTTTCTTCTTACTTCCTTATCAAGGGTTTTGAGTCTCTTATTTATAATAAGCCAAAATAAGTATCTTATTTTATTTTTCATATTTGTGGTCCAGTTGTAAAGTGAGATTTTCTGGCCGACTGCGGAGTTAAGCATCTCTAAGGACGTACAACGGTAAGCATGGCAACTGTTGTTAAGAATGAAACACTGAAAATTGATATTTGTGCTCAATGCTTTTGATATACCCCACGTAGCGTATACATTATTGTTCATTGTGAATACATTCAGTAAACTATAGTAGATTGTACCTTTCAAATTAAAGGCTGCAAATCCGAAGCTATTTTCGTCCTTCACCGGCGTTTCTCTTTCATTCAGTAGAAGAGGTACTTAAAAAGTGAGTGATTATGATTAAGAGGCAGGCTGGCAACTCTGCAATTAGCACCTCATATAAATTATGATCTCAAGAAGATAGGCTTGTTGATGCCTTGGCTTCTCGTTAAATCACAGAGTAGCTGCTAATTGAATCATTTCTGAAAGCGCTAAAATGCACCAGCCATGTATTTTAAACATTTAACCCTTTATTTTACAAACGCAAAATACCCATTTTCTTTGATGAGAAACGTTGTCAATGAGATGCGTATCTCTCGTGATTTACCTTTAATAGCGTCCCAATTTAAAAGTGAATTGCATTGATTGGAAAGTCGGGCCTTAGATATATATACATGTCATTTAAAATTAAATTTATCAGCAAAGTGACACTACTTCATTATTAATTTATATTACTATATATAGAAAGCAACATCTATCAGTCCAAAATTTAATACTTTATTCCACATCGTAGTAAGTTAGATAATCACTTACCATTATTTATTGTCTAGACATTCTCAGAATCTTATTATTATTTTTATTTAAAATATTGGCCCATTTTAAAATAATGTTATGATAGCCTATACCTTTCGGCTTTCACTTGATAGGTAAGGTAGAACTACATCATCTTTCTTTTGGTAATGCTTGACAAAGACCCTCAGAGTAGCAGAATCGTAGTAGTGTTCAGTTATTATCTATAGCTGTTTTAATGGGTAAAGTATTAAATTTTTTCAAAATTTATTTCTTAATACAGAATTTTTATTTAATTGTGCTATTTTGATGCCAAAATTTTAACATTAAATTAAAGAGGCAGAATGATCGCTATATCTTTACTCTTGTATTAGCGTAGATAATCCGCTCAGTCTCGTGATAAAGTAAAAACAGCCGTTGAAATAAGTATTATTTTTCGGGAAGATCTTACGTTGAAGAATATATATATATATATATTAAGTTGTCATAAACTTATAAAATCTAAGAAATGAAACATATGATGATGTACTCTCAAAAATAGTTTCAGATGTTCTGATATTTTTATATTACGTCGAAATACGTTCAACCCTTGCACACATATCATTGAATATGTGTCAACGGCTACAAACAAATCTCAAATTTTGATTCGTAGCATCTATAAGTTGCTCTACAGAATGACTTTATCGTAGTCAGGATAAAATAATTTTCCCTCCCGCTCGACTTTGGTGGGTCGTTGAACCTGAAGGATAATCAGCGGTTTTCAAGGCGAAGTAATGAAAATGTGTGGACTCTACGTTAAACTCTGAACGAGATTTTGAGTGTGATGAACTTCGCAGGACAACGATCCACAACAAGCAGTAACAATAACAGTTTAACACCTAAAAGGGAAGTTAAGGGCGATAACGTTAATCGATTAGTCCCTAGCCGGAAAAGCTGCTATTAGCTTTGTTGCATAATCGCCCCTAAAGCAGGGTAATTAATATCAAAGTTTGTGTCGTGGAGTCTGTATCAGCCGCTCTCCTTCGCTGGTTAACAAGGAAAGCGTCAGTTGCCGAGCCTGAAATCATTAGGAGACTCGCATCGAATTTCACAATCTCGTCCCCTTGCCGCCCTTGTTAGTTCCTATCATCCTTAATTTGCTTGATCCAATTTACAAGCCTGTATACACGTATTATCTCGTTACGTTTGAACGTTAATT
Organism: Eucriotettix oculatus; assembly: GCA_034510155.1. NCBI lineage: Eukaryota > Metazoa > Arthropoda > Insecta > Orthoptera > Tetrigidae > Eucriotettix > Eucriotettix oculatus. Next base: position 62,625,886 of record CM067378.1, read on the forward strand.
AAATATACTGACCACGTACAATCGACAAGAGTCAGAAAGAATAAGCAGATATGAAAGTAATTGTGGGTTAATTTGTTGAACGCCAAGACATAACCTTTATAATTGGAAATTCCTTTTTAAGTAAAATTAATTATGGTAAAATCTGAAAAATCGTAAGAAATTAATTGCTTTCATGTTAAACACGTAGGGTTAGAGGAACGTCACATTACGACAATTATTGACTACGGCATTGTCTTTGTATTGTAGTCCAAACTGTATGAACGACGGGTGCACACAAAGAATCCTGGATATCAAAACTCGAATATTTGTTAATGCAATTCGATTTAATTTAAATAAAATTAAATGTACCACTTGAAGTGAAGAGGAAAGAGTTTGATAATGCAACAAAAGAGGCACAAGGAAACATAGCAGGTCTTTAAGTAATACGCAAACATACTCCGGTTAAATAGAAAGCATCTTAATGTGGAAGTCTTACAGCAGCATATAATTGGAGATGAATCAGCTAAGCAGAAAAGAAAACAAAACACGAGAACGTCTATACATTGAGTATAAATGTAAGCAATTTTGGAAAAGGCCTCGTTTGGGATCCACAGAATCGGTGCGAACATAAAAGTGTGATTAGTTTATAAGACAGGCTAAGACTCTAAATTGATGTCACAGTTTTATGCGGTTACTGGTTAGGATAACGCAGATTGTACATATATAAAATTAAAATGCAATAATGAGAAATATATTTGTACAAAAAAACGATGTGATTACATACCATTTGTTGGACTCCATTTGATATCGGTGCTTGAGACGTATCATAACAGCTTACAGTAGCAGTTGATGATACAAGAATACCATTTATTGGTCAAGGAAACTAACCATGAAATAAATAAGCTAAATCTGAAGTCCTTTTCAAGTAGTCGATATTAAGTGGCTCCTAATCGTGGAGATTGCAATGAATCATTCCAGTATCGGTAAACAGTGTTTTATCGGACGCATTTACTATGAGACCCGAGTGTCAGAGATAAAGAACAAACGTGACAACTAATTTTAAAATAAATCTTTTTAAGGACGACTTTGAAATGGAAAGAAGTCCAAAAATTGCTCATTTATATTTCAATCATATTTATTGTTCAACTCTGATGTATTCACTCTTTCTAACATTTATGTTCAGCCCGTATATCACAAAACTTACTGCTATATATTCGTTTGACCTCAGTGCCGATGTATATGTTTATATTGCACATAACATGTTTTTGTTATTATATTCGTGGCATCCCTTTGGGTTTGAGGTGTAATTAATGAGTTTACATTTAAAATGCGCACGCTATACGAATGGGAGCTCGCCTTAAGTTCACGCGAGGCCTTAATTGAAAACCAGTGATACAGAATTCCTGGGAGAATATATCGCCTTGTAATTGAAGGCACAGGCTGCCTTTAATCAAGACAGGTTGGCTTTCATCAAAGACAAAGCTTGCCGTTCTTGTGTCACTGAACTGACGGTCCCATTACATCTTGAAGCCGAACAAAATTATATCTTCTCATCTTATATCTTATCAAAATGATTAACGCCACGTTTGATTAACCGTAGTCTATAGCTGTCGCAACCTTGCTTACCGTTCATGTGGGAGGTAAAAAGCAAAATAGTTTCGAATATATAGTTGGATATCATCATGTCTTATTAATATCCCGTTCGATAATAATGTTTTAAAAAATAAATTGATCTGTAACGGTTCCAAATACAATGGACAATATTACTCGCATGCTATTCTGTTCGTGAGGCATTTATTAATATATTCCGAGAAGATCTGTCTTACTTAAGCGAGTATATTAGGCAACATATATTTTGTTGTAATTATTACAGTCATTATAATAATTGTCAGTCAATCTGATTAATAAAATTATAAAGCCGTAATTATATTGTCAATTTTCTGCAAGATTTTCGTCAGACGAATCACTTCTTGTGTTCGGTTACCTTGAGCCGCCCGAAACCGAAACAAAGAAAACGTGGCAGTATCTGATTTCCGGGGTTCATTGAATACGTGACTTGGGTTGTTTTCAAAATCGTCTGCAATGGAATGCAATAATTTTATACTGCAACTGTGGGTGTAAAACGTTTCTGTACAGATCATGCAAGCGGAGAGATGTGTGACACTTAATGTTATGGCAGTGAATTAAAACGAAGACTATTATTGAGAAGAGAAGAAGAGAGGTCGCAACGTCATAAAGTCAATAGAGAATGAGTAGCAGAAATGAGATGATTAATTAACAGTAATGCAGCATGTAATGAGACGGCAAGAAAATGCCATGAGCTGAATAGAGAAATATAATGAATACGAAGAAGCATTCATAATAGAAATTCAGAGAAACGTTGATAATACTAGTACTGTATAAATATAATTTTGTATTAAATATACCTAATTAAATTGCTACTTACCCGTGCTGTTACGAGTATTGATTTAAGAAGGTATAACTCGCGTGAGCCGAGGTTCTAGGTCATATTTTATACTGACAAAGCATTCATATTTAAATTGTGTGTACTCTTTGTGGACGTTCAACTGTCCCGTTAGTATTTGTAGATAGATATATTTATTTTCAGCTAGCCTCCTTATGAGAAAATTGGATTCTTCACAGCTTTTTACATAAGAAATTGCAGCAATATTAGAAAACAGAACATATTACAGTACTGCATGAATTATTACATAACTTTATTACTTTAAAATTGTAAGTAAATATTTAACACTATCTAATAATTACACCGACAGAAATTAGAATAAATTACAAAGACAAATGCCCAGTACACGTCACTAGCAATTTGTTTGTTATAGTTTAGAGTATCTATTATTGTATATCTTAGTTTATATTACTTTAATTTCTGTACAAAACTAAACGTACTTTTCACAAAACACATAACCATGCAATTCATATAATTTTCTGCTTGTCCAAAATAAAGGATCATAAATAGTTCGAATTCTTTTTGAAAAATCTCTGGATATTATAGAATATCCAACACTTCTTTTTATTAAAAATTATATTTACTTACTTCTTTACATATATAATTAATAAGGACAGGAAAGAGAGATAGAAAGTTTGTGACTTACCCGAGGTTCACATATGGTAGGTACCGTGTAGAGTTTGAAGCTCTTAAATTTTCGGAGGCACCGCCCCCTTCATCAAAAGGTTAGGTTCGTTTAGATAAATCATAAATTTAGTCCATCGTTAATCATAATATTTAACAATTACAGGCGTAAAAATAGTTAAAAATCAATGCATTTAATAATAACTTTCGGATGCATTTCCGAATAATTAGCTGTTAGCCACTGGGAAGTTGTCGATGGTGATTGCCGACGAAAGGTCGTGCATTTACAACGCCACTCATCTGGAACTATTATTTAATATGTTTGAAAATAGTGACGGGAAAAGGAGAGTCTCAGATCAGAAATAAATACACAAAATCTCATCGGATTATAATCGACAGAAGTCAGAAAAATATTGATTTTTTAACTCGTAGTTGATATTCTGTTGAAGAAACAGGTTTTGTTGTTGTTGTTTGGAGCCCTTGAGAACTGTAGACAGAATAATGCAAGCGTAGATAAGCCTAGAGCTTATTGAGATACTCTTAATCAGGTAATAACTTTTAGAATGTTGAGAAACGTAAGTATTTATCTACCTTGTAATATTTTTATTTTTGTATGATTGAATAATCCGCCTACATTTACGTTTCTATGGTAAGTCTAAAATAAATTAATGATTTCCTTTTTATCCCACACTTTTTTTAACGTGATTTTTTAAATTTACAGTCATATAAGTCACCATCCAGAAGTCCAAAATTTATTACCGTCTCATTGTTATTTTCTTAAAACGTACACATTCAGTAATTCGGGTTATCAGACCTAATTTAATTGTACAAGGAAAAAGCAGTTGTTCAATCAATATTTTTTCAAATAATCTAGAACTTTCACAATTAACCCAAAAGAGAAAAGCTCTTTCACTATCGTTTAGATTTGAGAATTATTTATAAAATTTAAATATATCGTTTCATATTCTAATTATTTCTGTATGCCTAAATCTGAATTTTTAAGTTTACGAAGGCTCGCATAAACTTTATTTTTCTGAATTATTAATATATACCCTATGACACTTCAAGTTATTTCTTTAATAATATCGCACAATGGAAGCAGTTTATTTCCTCACGGTAAATATCTCAACAAATAAAGAGAATAATAAAAACCAAAATTCTCATATCAGGGAGGTTGTTAATTTCGTTTGCGAATGCGAGAGCTGCATCCCAGAAGCAGGGTCTCTCGCCGTGTTTTTCATCTCAACTTGTGAGTTTCCTTTGTACACAAACAAGTAGCAGGCCTTAAAAATAACTAGATTACGGAGAGATGCCCGGAATCTCCATAAATTAGCATTAATTTGTGTCACGACTTGAACATACACGCACCGTCTGCGGTCGTGATTCCCGTTCTCCTGAAAGTGCGTGTTTTCATTAGAATTTTAACAGCGCCGCTAACGTAATAAGGATCCTGAAGATATGGCCTATTAATTTATGGCTCACTGGGCGAGAAACTTGCTCCCGAGAATGGATATTCTTCTTTGTGTCTCGTAACAACACGTTAATTTAAGAGGTGGAGCAGGACAAAGGCGAGAATGTCTCGAGACTGCTACCAAATCATTTCCCCAAATTGTGAGATACTGACTAAATTTTCAGTCTTAACTTTGTAGTTATTCGCGCTCCTGAAACGGGGGAAACGTGGATAACTTTATTTTTTATTTTAGAATAGAATGTTTTTAAATTATTCATACATTGTGATTAGATTCCTAAGAAAGAAAATATGTAATTAATATAACGTTCTCCGTTGTATTTACCATGAATAAGCGGAGTAATTAACGTTTATATCAAAAGCTACGAAACATATATTAAATAATTTAAATTCTTACTTATTTTGGTATTACAATGGTGAAAATCTAATTGTGAGGTATACAAATATATTTTTGGTGGGATGCGCATAAGTAATCTCCTCCTAATTAGCGTCGTACAATGGCGTCGTTTGAATTCCACCGGACTGTAGCCATCATAAAATGTATATTTTAATAGAGTTTTAGAAGTTTTTGAATGTGTTACAATAAAATGTAAAATGACTGCTTGAGAATTCATTAAATACCTGATTGATACTAAAAGTTCCAGCGGCTTTAATTGTTAATCTTTTGAAAACCTGTCTTGAAGTCAAATTATCTTTTTACACTATTTGTGGGCTTACAAAGTCGGCAGTTATCTTAACATATTAAGCTCTTATTTTCGTGTTCAAGGGAATTATAAATTTGGGACTCATACGCTACAAGCTACCTTGCGAAGTATTTCAGTGAATTATATTGGTTATTTCTATAATCGTTACGAATTTTAATTGAGAGTATCGAAGAGACTACAAGCAGATATTAAAATGTTTGTAAATGAAAAAAACTTTATTGCGCTTGTAATTGATGTTACGAGAAACGAAAAGTAATGTTTACCTTGTAGGTAGTATATCACAGTTGTTATCAGAGAAGTGTTTAATGAAGTCTTCATAATTTTTTGTCTCATCGTGCACAAATGTTTGAGAGTTAGTAGCTCAATTTATTCATCTTTCAAGAGGACAATACCAGAAGACTTTCACAAATTATTCATTACATACCGTCAAACTCGTCTTGTACACCAATGTCTTATTGTGTGAAAATAATCACGTTTTTTTTCTATCTGTACATTAATGTTAATCCATAATTTCCCCCTCTTGAACTAGCGTAATATGCTCAAACTATTTAGATACCGAATAGTTAATAGCCCTTGCTGTTGCCTAAAAACTTGGGGTTGTTTTCCTTGTTGGTTAAATCTGCACGCATGTTTCTTTAAGTAACTCCAGTCTAACGATTTGTAGATTTTCTTCGCACCGGGCGTGAGGTTGGGAGACTGAATAATTTAGAATCGGAGACAACTGTTGTCTGAGCAGAGGATCACCGGATTCCTGGAAACAGTTGTTGCTAATGAATTAGTAAAAATACCCAGCGTGTTTAATAATAAAAAAATCGTAAAATACGGAGCAATTCTTTATGCAAATCTATCTTGAACAACCTGTAGCGCAAAATGTGTAAATGTAGTGTCACGTTGGAAATAAATGCAAGGAAAGAAAAGTGAAATGAAAATACAGTACATCTTGTCCCTGATTATTTATGAGAAAAAAGACAGGAAATATTTATATAGCATGATGTGTAGTTTTCCTGAATGATTAAGTTTATAACATTTTTATTCTTAATTCTTTAATGCAGGGAAATGGCAGGTGTTATATGCGTTTATATATCTATTTATATGTATCGTTCGCCTTCATTTATCTGTTACGATGTAAAAAGATAGGACAAAAACAGGTTTTGTGTTGCATTTCGGAACGTGACTTGCGTCAGCACGAAGCCATATTTCAATAATGGTAGGATCTTCTAATTTCGTCTTATTGATACATGGATACATCCATGACTACGTAAATCTTGATTTAACGTCTTCAATATATTTGTTTAAACGTGATCTTTTCGTAATGTATTGGATTCATAAAGGCAAGGTGAAAATAACACTCCAGATTTTCTGGCACCTCCTGGAACGGACTTAGTAAAAAAAGAGGACATGTTACTTTAACGAGAATCGCGTGAAAAATTTTTCTAGTAGAAATTTTTTCCCCCGATAGAGAGGGGTGTAAGTTATTGAACTAAATAGAACTTATGACGTCCTTTAAGGGATGAATAGGGTGGATGTCGAAATATTAATATCAGTAAGGTGGACGAGTGAAACATTAATGAAGTAGATGTCTAATGGTGAAAAATGGAAGTGCTATAAAAGCAGCGACGACGTAGTTCGGTTCCAATAATGAAGAAATAGCAGCAGGCTTTCATCGCATTGTCCGAAGCCGCCCTCGCCATTACGACATCCTTGGAAAATAAGTTTAGCAGCAGAACTGTGAAGCTAAATCACCAATCCTACCAACAGAAAGCAAAGATAATGAACTAGACGGGGAGATGTTTAGTTCACTTATCTTTTCATTCATTTTTCTGCACGACTCGAGTATCCCCTTATTTGTTTCATTTTTTTTATAATTAATTTATACAATTCCTGATTTTTTAGTAAAATAAATATTTTTTTATTTAATTATTTATCTGTTTAAGACTATATTCATTGAATTTTTGCTGCTGCACTAAAGCGGATCGTCTTAATTTATTGCAACTTTTAATCCCGAGTTGTCGCCAGTTTTTATTGGGAAGTAATTAAACGACAAACAACCAACAATGAAACTTTCTCAAAAACCATATATTATTAGACCTTATAATATTTCATCTTAGATGAAGAGGTTCAAGAACCATGGTAATTATAATTGTAGGGCCTATCCTTATATGAACAGGACGTAACTAAGATATTTAGTTCGAAGAACTGAACAAGCTTTCTGGTTTAAGGCGTGATTTTTCACAGTGAAGGAAAGATAATTATCTCAACCGGATAACGCCACACTAGCAAAATTTTAATGTAATTCTATATTTATAATATTTGGCAATAAGGGTAATTGGGCTTTCGCCCGCAGTAAGCACAGTGAGATGAAGCGTTTCAGACCCAAATTAAATCGGCGGCATGATGGATGACGTGCTTTGCCCAGGATACTACATGAAGTTGAGGCTACACGTTAGCATAACAAAGGGGCCTTTATTGTATTACCCATTCGTCAGTGGCCACGCACTTAAAAGCTCAAGAGCAGGTCATTAGAAAAGTTATACGCTCTCTGTACTACGCGTATGCGGAAACACTGTTGCAACGTCGTATTTGGCAACAAGGTTGTCCCGCTGTAATTTATGATTTTCGTAGTTACAAATAAGAACCGATTGAACAAAGAATTATTCAGAGCAAGCCTCCAATTTGTTTTTTGATATATTTTCTCTTGGTATTTACTAGTTTCGATTATCACGTTGAATTAGATTCGTAAAATAATAGTACAGGATTATGGCTAGGTGGAAGCTTTATACGCTGAAACTAATCCAACAAAATGTTTGTGTCTTTAAAATGAACAAAGAAAATTTCAAGGGTGTACCTAGAAGTATGATATAAGTATGTAAATAATATAATAGAAATACTAAAAAAGTTTACTTTCTATATTGATTATATCTATTATTTTTATCTATTTTCTCAATAGTCGCCGTTTTGATGGATGCATTCTTCCGAGCTGTGCCAGTTTATTACATCTCGTCTTCAGGTCGTTGAGGAAGCGTTGAACATCAGTTACAGGAAACTTTAGAGAACAAGATTATGCTGTGATCATTCATAGTTACCTCCCAATACTTGCGCAGTTTTTGATAAACTTACGCCACTGTCATGTTGAAAACATTGTGTAATACAAACTGCAGCAAAATCAAGGCAGAGCGTCAAAGCAGGGGAGCACAGTTTTCTTTTGGAATGGTGTAAGCACCAATCACAACAGTACTACCAACAGCCGCACAATTAATTGCCCTGTGTCCCTTTTTTGAATAACTATTCATGAAGATGATCCAGAAACTGTCAACTCGCCTTTAATAGCATAGAGGAAGATATCCAAGGATTGACTATGATCCCCGGGCTATAGTTTAAGGATCCTGCCCGGTATTCACCTAAAAGAGATACAGAGAAAACTATAGAAAACCTGCATTAGGTAGGTTTGGCTATTGGTTACTTGTCTCACTCTCTTCCGAATGACGGGACAGGAGTTTTAAATCACAAGCAATGGACAAATCTATATTGCAGTAATTTTAATTGCATGGCTCCATCAAAAAGTAACCACGTTACACCAAACTGTTATGCTGGACTCAAAATATGCTGACAGAAGCCAGAATCAGAACAGCTCGAACGTGATCTGGATAGGTCGTAAACTACATCAACGTCTGCATTGCTTATTTACATTTTCCTACCTAAATGAAGTTATATGTCTCAGACTGTCGTTTCGTGAAAAAAAACGTTTACCGTCAAAACTATGTTACAGTTCGTGAGATTAGACATGGCATGTTTACATGCGCAGTAGGAAAAGGAGAATGGGAATGGAAGTATTGTCGTTTGAGGAGAAACTTCTTCAACCAACTGCCGGAACACTACTATCATTGTACAAACATTAATTTTATTCATACAAACGGGATATGGAGACTGCAACGTCTTTTTAACACAATACTAAGTTCATCATTATCTATTAAATTTTTCGGATGAGTTTCTTAACGTACGACATATCTTGAACTGACAGTAATATGTTTCTTAGCGCCAGAATTGCTTTTACACTACGAAGATTGTAGTCAAAGTAAGCTCGTGTCTACCCCCGCAACAATATGGGCAATGTTGTCACTGCGCATCGTGTTGGCACATGACTAGCTAAATCTCCCGAACAATACACATGTTTTCAAATTAATTTAAAAATGTTTATAAAACATGACGTTTACGTTGCCATAGTCCTTCAAAAAGAAATAATAATGTAAATGTTGATAAATGTTCATTATTTAATAACTTTAATAGATTTAAATTAAATTGTACATTTAGTTCTAAGTAGATATGGGTATAAATTCGACTCGCAGGAAAGTTATTCCAGCACTCAACCTAACAGCATCGTATCCTATAAAGATATGCACAGAAAATAGATTCATTAATATGCTTTTAAAAGTAATATTCAATTCAACGCAAAGGACGCCTGAGTAAAGCTCGTACACCGTATTATTGTTCTTTTTTATAAATAAATATAAAATTATTCTTGTCAGATGTGATCTGTAGATCTTTATATCAACCCGCATGTGATCTTCTGTCAATATTGGCATGGGGCGAGGAGGCTCGAATTTGTCTTTGTGTACAAAGACCGTGTGAGCAGCATCTCAGGCTTTCTTGTACCTCTCACTTGCTGATGATTGTGACCTTCAAGCCTCATCGCCAATTCGGTGAGTGTGTCATAGTGCTGAACAATTTTTGAGAGATGAATAATCTTCTGCACTCGCTTGAAAATTTCTTTTCTGAAATTGTTCATTTTTGCTGAGATATTTCTTATGGATTGAGGATTCTCCTAAACAGTTGAGGTGCCGTTAGGATAAAATGACGTAATTATTCCAACACTGTGACAAACGTTCCTTGTCATCTCTTGGTGGTCATAATATCGAAATGAAAAACATCCTCGTTCCTATCAATAGAAATCTGCTTCATACGGAAGGTTGTGCAATTATCAGAGTCAGGGAGTTGTTTCTCTTTAGTGAATGAATGTTTAATATGATTACGTTACTATTACTATGCTCATTCAACCACATTAATTTCGTACAGGATGCAATGATTTAATTACAGCTTATATCGACAGTGTATACAAATGTTTAGTAAATTAAGCAATATTTAAACAATCAAAGTTATTTAAAGACATAATAGAAGAATCTTCAACTCCTTAATTCGAGTTCATTTCCGACGAGCCAATGTACAAACAGAATCCTATATATACTTCTGTTGTTTTAGAAAGATTGATAATTCTGAAATTAAGCGGAATATATTTTCGAGTGAGTAGAAGGTTGCGTGCTTGTTTGAAAGGTTTTATGAGCTTGGTGTCTGCAGCAGCTAGAATATTGACTTACGCCGTCATTATCAGGTTCTGCAACAGGCTATTAAGTTCACAAGCCTAGCTATCATACACGCGTTACTTTATACGGAATTTAGTGGTACAGGCATCAGAGAATGCCTCTTCCGTAAAATCAATTCTTGACATAAATCTTTTCTGCTCTACTTTACCCGATTTTGGGTCTATAAATCTAAAAACAGATAAAGTGTTTAATACAAGAGATGTAAATAATGAGACATTGAGTCTTGTACCTACGTTTAATCAAAAAATTTATACCTTTAATACTGTAATTGCAGATTTGTAAAAATCTGCATTCTCGATATCTTCTTACGTGCATTAATTAGTGCTTACCTATTTGAAACGCGTGCTAGATACTTGGGATTAAACTGGTGAATTCTTTACGCCCAAGGGTGCTCAGACAGAGGATCGGGAAGGCTTTATGAGTCGATCGCGGAAATATGTCCACATTCCTCCACGAAATTACCATCGTTCACTCGTACGGCCAAACTAAATTTATTGTAAAATTTAGTGTGCTATTTTGAAATAATAATATACAACTAGTATGCTGGGGGAACGATATTGCAAAACCTGCATTGAAAATCCATCAAAAGTATTAAATATTCTTTCAATAACTATCAGAGCGTATTTAAATGTATCTGTGAAAAGAATGTCATCCCTTTGTATACAATTTACACTATTTAAATTTGCACTTGGCCTATTATTCTGTGTACGCGAATTAATATACATCTCCATTGTCTCCCAGATGTCAATGTCAAGGCATTCAATTTTGTCGTTCCTTACCACATACTTTTCTTGGGGATTGATCGCTAATCGCCCAAGTGTGCGTACTCCTGCTTTACGGAATTTGTTTTTCCCTCCTGCGAGGCACACGGATAACGAATGAGCAAAACACAGCTCTTCTTTATTGACATTAAACCTCATATTTTGAAAATTTATCAGTGAAACTATGGCATGGAATAAATTTAGTGTGAATATTAGTTTTGGTCCGGGACCTTCAACCAAAAGAATAACTTAGACGAGACTCATCCTTTAATACTACAATACCACCAATATACTAATAACAGATCACAAATATGATTGCAGCGTTGCTGTTATTTCTTTCTTGGTTATTTTCTCCGTATTACTGAGCAACACTTCGACGCAATTAGACTTTTATTTTTACAATAATCTTACTATAATTTTCTTTATAATAGTTTACAGGTAATTATCACTATTCGTACATGAAATTATAATTTTATATTACTAAATAAATATTGTTAAATATACTAAAATATGGAAGGCAAATGGTATCAACCGTAGCTTAGAAAATAATTGGCGACATTGTGATTGAGAATAAAATTAGCCAATTGATAATTAGTGTCTCTGAACAGATAATATACAAAGGAACAATAGTGGAATGAAATTAAGGGTTCATATTATATATTCTGTATACTTAGATATTATGGTATCGCAAGCGATCTGTTGTATTAATCCACGAGATTACACATTTACTGCACCCTACACTTATTTATTATTAACATTGTCCTGCTTTATGGAAGTGTAAAATTAATCAGATGTGAACAGTTGCGTATTAAAAGTAATGTTTGAGGGATAGTATATGAATCTTCAATTTTATTTATCGGTTGTGGGGTCGTTTGGGCATTTACAAAAATATTGTTCATGAACACCTAGCATTGTACTCGTATTATTGAAACAATGGTACAATAAATAACAAAGTGGTTGGGTGCTACGGAGAAAGTCGAGTGTGTTTACTATGGGGGAGTTCAACGGCCTGGATCGAGAACGTCACATGAGAAGGCGGTGGCCGGTTCCAGGTTCAAATCGTGCCCTCTAATTACGCACAGATAATGAGCGACCGGCCTTGGCTAACGAAGGCACACTGTGCTTCCACCCTTCAATTTAACAGCTTCGGCACCATAGATCACGCAGACAAATATTTTGCTGCCCGAGGGGAACTTCATGATTAGATATAGATTTATAGGTGCTCTGGTCCCTCCTCCTGAGTGGCAACAAATCGGAGCAATTAGGAGGTACAACGGGGTCTAATTAAAATAAGCCTCCAATTAAGTATAAGCAACGCGCCAATCGAAATGCTGACCTTTTATAATACAGAGGTTATAAAATATTCGTGAGAATTATTCTAAAAATTAACATTAATCACCCGTGGGTTTTCGGGTGAGCGGAATTCGATACATGAAATTTCCAGACTAAAAGTTACAACTAAAATCATGAAATATTACACACTGTTCGGCATGTCAGTTAATTCTATTGTCGTTTTCCACGAGGTTCTCTAATCACCCTCTATAAAGGATTCAAGCATTGGTAATGTCCTCATACACAAAAGAAATGAGTATAAGATACAATGAAATAAGTATGTTGCTAACCTTTTAAAAATCCACAGTCGTACGGTGTATAATTTTGTCAAATTTAAATAAGATTGAGTAGATTTGTATACGTAAGTTATGTTCTACTTGTGACGATAGGTCTTAAGACTGGTCTGATGCAACCCTCCATGCTAACAATTCCTTTTCATTACTACATAGCTACCACATACTTCCTAATTTGCTTAGCGCGTTCCATACTTGGCCCCTCTCTTCTGTTCTTAGCCCACACTCTTCCGTCTAATGCTAATTTTACAAGACCCTCGTGTCTCGAAACATGGCCTATTGATCTATCCTTTCTCGAAGGTCGAAGTCCTCCAAATTGTTATCTCTTCCCCTATTCTGCTTAGAACTATCCACCCATCGGATTTTCAGCATTCCCCTACAGCACCACATTTCGAAAGCTTCTATTCTTTTTCTGTCTGCAATTCCTATCGTCCACGTTTCGCAGCCATATAACGCCACACTCCATACGAACATTTTTAATAATGATTTCCAAATAAATCCCTCATTTTTGCAAAAGCTTTCCTTACCTGTGCTCACCCTACTCTTTATGTCTACTATAATTCTACAACCCCTAGTTATTATGCATCATTCCTTAACTTTCTTCAAAATATCCCTTCGCAATCTAATTCCCTTTGTTATTCCACTGTTACCCATACTACACTCTATCACCTTGATATTCTCTCTACTAATCCTCATTTTGTACTCTTCCTGCAGGATCATCTTCGTGCCATTTATTATGTCTTTCAAGCTTCTGTGTTTTATTATGTGTTACAATTTTTGTTTAATGGTTAGATTGCTATGTTAAACCTTACTAATATATTTTCTAAATTAAAAGAATGTATAAATATTTTTATATAATTTGTAAAAAAACATTGTTATTAGAATATAATCCTGACTTTATTATTATTCTTAAAGGATAAAAACCTATTTATGTTCTTACTTTAAATTTTGTAAAGTTGATATTGACAATAGTGAAAGTAGCCGCCGCTAGCCCAAGGCCATGGGGAACGGTTGTTAAATTTACAATACGACAGGTCAAACCCCTAAATACCATATGGTCCATCATTTAGTCTTCTGCAAACTGTTGACTAGATAAGTTCTTAGTGCTGCTGCATCGGACCTCACTTTGGTACACAGAAATTAACGATTACAATTTTATAGTTTTAATAATTGGATTTAACAATAATTTGGTGAGTTGTTAGTATATTCCTTTATATATATATATATATATATATATATATATATGTCTGTGCTATATATAAGTATTTTCAAATTGAAATATGTATTTCACAGATTATAAACCTGAAGAAGGTGCGAATTTGCGCCGAAACGTCGTTTAAATAAAAACTGTCTGTAAAAATCGGTCGGAAATTATTTAATTTGTGATTTTAATAGTAGACGTTAATCGATTTAATAATTTCATTTCCATTTGTCTAATTTATCTTAAGGCGGCTGTCCATTTGAGCTCTAATAATGTATTTTTAACTATTTTCTAGCCTGATTGAAACAGTTTAATATATTATGCATTAGCTTTTTATCTAATTTAACCAAATTTTGTTAATCCAGAGAAGTACGTTTTATTAGATTAACATAGTTTTATTTTACTCAAGAAATCAGTATCATACTGATTTTGCAATCCCTTTTACTTTCTTTATGTAAAAAGTTGTAAGACTTGTAAGAATGGCGTGTCTATAAGACGATTCCCATCAGCACTGTAGATTCGTTCTTCGTTATGCTGTGTCCGGAACAAATGTCGCGGAAAGTGGAAATTAAAAAAGAGTACTGCATTGACAAAACTCGCTGTCGAAATTTTACGACGTGCAGAATACTTGATGATTTATCTGCAACTAGGAAAACTAGTGCAAACTCATTAAATGAGCATGTAACTTGTGGAGGCGCAGAGAATGTTTATTACAGAAATTGAGATAGCTGTTGGTGCGAGAGTTTGCTTGGACTAAATGTAGCGGAATTGCGGCAGACTGGTAATTGAGTAAACTAGAGGCGATTCGACTAGATAACGGCCAGATTGCAGCCCGAGCTCGTTGTATTTGCTCGGAGTATTAACTCTGTCAATACATTTTGCATAAGCTTCTTTCCGAGCTGACAGAGCACAGCATTTCTATTCCATTCCAGTTTACACATTTTCAAACATTCACTTTTGACTTAGACCCAACACACTGCGTTCATTTTTAATGTGAAAACTTGTCATGTTCTTGGCTTCTAATATTTTTACCCAAATATACTAGATACGTAACTTTCGTAATAAGACTTTTTTGACTAATATAAAATATCCATGTAGATTTTTTCATAGGAAGGATATTTTCGGTTCCGCTATGCAATTTGTATAAGTAAAAAAAATGTCAGAACCCGTCAACGTTCGCTAGCTATAAAATCCCTGCGACTGTCGTTTTCATGCGATGAATCGTTAATTCTGCTCTGTTTTTCTCAGAACCAGGTGTTTCAGTGTCGCTGAACTTGAAGGTGAAACAAAAAGATGGTCTATAGGACGTGTGACAAGTGATAATTAATCTAAGGCCAAGAATAATGAAGTCGCTCTGTAAGAGACACAAATCCATTCACAGCCTCACGTTACACGGAATTATTTCTGTAATCCTCGACCTTTGTTTGACTATAGGCAACAAAACGAACATATATTTTCCATACAATAAATCGAATATTTCCAATAATTGAAATTAAACGACAGATTTTCTTTGAGTGTTTGTGATTCTTGGAAAATAATAAATCGGTAATAAATAATAAATAAATTTAATAAATTTTGATAAAGTATATATATTACTATAAAGCTTGTGACTTGAGAAAGAGACTATGAAAATTTATCGGAATAGGTTTCAATAATGTAGGAAAATATAATTGCAATTGCGAAATAAATTAGTTTTATTCACTCATTCGTAAAATATTGATAATTACGTACTTAATAAATAATTATATAATTTTATGGAGAAAGGCAAATATAAAAATCTATTTTATTAAATTTTTAAAAAAATACATGACTAAAATAATATTGAAATACGTTTAATGTTTCTACCTTTATGAAGTTATTTAGTAAAAATGGTTGATATGAACCATGTTTGATAATCATTGATTATGGAACATCTCTCTTCTTGTGAGATCAGTGAAGTATGTAATTCAAAAAATGTCAAGAAGACGCCTGAGAAATTATTTTATACAGGCATTTGCTGCTTGAAAAGGAGGGATGTTTCTCCTTTGGTAAGCAGAGAACACGCGTAAGAGTAGATGATCTCCTTGAGTGTATGAACACCTGTGGACAAACTGTCGGGGGCGATGATATATATTCATCGCTGCAGTTTTAGCCAAGCAAATGTCCCGGCTCTACGATTAAAAGCTATATTGCGGTCGCCGGTTTCTTTCAATAACGGATGTAAATTCTCATCGTTTAACTTTTAGATGCCGCAACTTGGGGCGGTTCGTGGTAAAACTTCTTGATCCGGTGCCAAAGGCCGGTGGGGAGAGAAGTTAGCGCCGAGTTGTGCTCGTTTTTTGATTGCTTTGGGGCCCAACGCCTCGAATGGAATATTCCTCGGTGCCGAGTTAAGCTAGAAATAGGTTCCTGTCACGATTCTCGTTCCTCTTATCGACTTCCCACATTTTTTGATTTTGTTTGAAGCTAGTCTCCTTACACAGAAGTCGATGGACGTTATCGCGACTCGACCCCTATGAATAATTTGGACCCCCAATTAAATATCCTCTCACAATTTTCAATAGAATCTAAGAGAGAAAATACACATTTCAAATAATTTACAGCTATAATTATTTTAATGTTTTGAAATGCGCTTGGTGTGGTGTTCTTTACAGTATAAACGCTAAAGAATGCTGGATTTAATTATCTGACTAAGTAATTATTTTCCTAAAATAGGATAAGTAGTACTTCTAGCTTGAAAATCCACATTGGTAGTGAAATGAATAGGGGGTTATTATTTATGTTATTATGAAATATTAATAATGAAATGAAGTTCCATTTATAATAAAAAGATTACATTATACTGCACAACTTTACATAAATATTACAACTTGCTCATTTTAACATTATCAGTCGGCTATTATTTTATATACAGATATTTATTTACAAAAAATAATACAAATTAATTTCCTTATAACGAAATCCACGAGCTCTACTCTAAGGGTCGTATTATATGGGCCTTCTCATAGAACCGAAATACTTAACACAAATTCTACTCGGAACTGAAAATCGGCAAAAGTTACAAATAGAGGCATTTACCGTGTCAGCTTATTCGGACCTTCCAGTACCTCTTCATCGTATGACTCCGGTCTGGATCACGCCTCAATGCCGCTGTTATTGTCCGTGGCCAGTACAATTTTCAATATTACCCTCTGATCATGACCCCCACATCCTTTCCTTCCTCCAAAGCCTCGTCTCCTCAATCTCCATGTAAAATAATGTGGTCATCTGCCCCTTAAATCCGTTTCTGCAGGTGTTTTTTATAATTATAACCCACTTCCTTCATATTCCGCCAACGGCGGGACTCGTTATTAAACAATCAAATTTATTGTCTCTGCTCTCTGGGAGGAACCATCATCGTTTTTGGGGGAAAAACACCATCTGATGCCGCCAAATCTCACCATAGTTGGGAAAAGCCCTAGGCTGCCGTAATTTATGGGTATTATTACCCCTCTCTGTAACCTTCGACTTCCAATTCGCCGCTTGCATTTGATTTCAATACCGCCAAATTTCGCTAGTAGTTGTGTTTTACCGTTATAGTAGATAATTTGAGGACCTTTGCCTGATTTCCCATAATGCTATAACACTGCCGCATAATATAATATTAATCAGTTTGTGCAGGAGTGACCCAATATAGCCCGATACGGCATTTATAAAAGTTACAGCTCACTGCGGTTTGGAGTGTCCTGATATACTATATAGCAAAACAACCAACTGGAGATTATTACGCGGGGTTGTTGTAGTAAGACCAAACTTTTACATTCGGCCAAGTGAAAAGGAATTTCTAACCATGACACTGCTTTAACTCGGACGTCTTCAGTTGGTACTGCTTAAATCCATGTATGAATGCTTCGAGTTTAATCCACATGAACAATAATCGCAATATTAAGTCCAAGTGACTGTTACCTGTTCCAACATCTTGAGAAATGAACATTTGCTTCAAATGAAGTCACTACTGAAATGACACCGTTTAGAATTTTTTTCTGAAGGTATGCAGAAGTTGTAAAATCGGTGTAATAACTGGATTGATTTAAAAAGATACTAAGCTACAAATTAAAATATAACTTTTTAAAAAGTCTATTTTTCTTATTCGTCAGACGTACAACTTTCTGATCCACTCTCATAGTATAGAGCCATTTGCATTAAAATAGTGGCTTTGAATCGGAAACTTTTGTAAGATGTTTCAAATGCGAAATATACATCTTAAAATTAATTCTGAGATCATTTAATAGCTCAGCGCTGTGTTGGTGGAGCAAAATATCCAGCGAAAGCTTCCGTTTACGGGGAAGTTGCCCTCTCAACTTCTTGACTTAGGGAACAAGGCGTTCTTCGAAGTAAGCTGCGTTATTTCGGAAGATATTGCTCTTCGTGAGGGGATACGACCCCGCAAATTGAAATGGAATCTTCGCGCGACAAAGTCATTACATGCAAGCCCGATATAAAAAGCGGTTTATGGCGACGTCAAATGTGAGAAACGTGGAGGGGTTGTGAGAGAGGGAAGCGAACAGCGAAAAATTTCGATCTTTTTTCACTAAATCTCTAATTTGAGATACACAAAATAATTCAAAACTTTTCTGATGTCCGTGTCTTCCCTGGTTATGCCGAAGAATAAATGTTCATATGAGTAGGAATTGAGTTATTCGAGTAGTAGAACACCCAAACAGTGTTCACCCAGGAGGAAGAGGCGGAACTCAGGACAGCAATGGTGATGACAATTTTATCAGAAGTTCAGTCTAACGTGTGGAATTTAAGATGGGGTTTCAATTGCATACTGCGGCATAGCCACGAGAATTTTAATATTCTACTGCAGCCATCTGTCCGAGCATAACGGATTAACAATCAACGATATTTATTTTAAAATGGAACAAAATAAGATAATGTACGTGAAGGTTTTTTTTACATTTCAGGGAGCTTTATACTCTATCTAACATTACTTACATGCTGAAAGAAACAGACGGTTCCATTAAACTATTTATTATAAATAATTACCAAAGACTCTTTTCTAATCTATTCTGTCCAGAGTGTTGGTAGAGAATATAAAAAATCCAACGTTTTGATGTATTTTACCAAACTCCTGCTTGGATGAACAATATTTCAAACTGCCTGAAAAACGATTTATATTTTATATATTAAAGTCTAAACATATTTTTACTGTCAGAGAATGTGCCAAATGGCAACAGAAAGGAAGACGACTTAAAATAAATGACAAAATATGGAATTTTACATGGGTTTATGAGAGAGAACCAAATATTCATAATAATTCATTGGAATATGTGGTATTACAGAACATATTTATTTAACAAGTTTTATTTTCATTGAATTATTTAATAACACGATTTATTAATAACTCATAATAACAATTTTACAGAGAATTTTATCGCAGATGAATTATGGTCATTTCAGTGAAAAGAAATATTGGTATGGAATGGTCCAAGCGTAGATGCAGCTAAGATTAGACAATAACAAAAACTCATCTTTCGAAATATGGCTTTATATAATACCAACTTCAAGCTGCAGTAAATTTAAATACAAGTAACAGCTGATTTGATTGATTACCAAATAATAACTGACAAGTTTTATCATGAATTTCCTCGGGTTAACAAAGATAATAATGCATCGCCACTGAATATTATTTCTGTCCAAGTGAAATATTCTCACAATTAAAGTATTTCGCGTTTTGATCATTACAAATGATAATTAAATTTTGAAAGGTTTTTTTAGTTTTTCAAGACAACAGACGCTCCTAGGTTACGTAATCTATACCAATAAAAAAAATTAAAAATTGAAGTGTGTTTGTCTCTGAATGTATGTTCTCTCGAATAGGGTACGAAACGACTCAACGGATTTCAATAAAATATTTGGAGGTTTAAAAGCAGATTTAACTTAAATATTCGACCACATTTCATTTCACTATATTGTAGTAGATATTAATATGATATAATATAAGTATTTCTTCTAATACGTGCATTCAGGTTTCCAAAAAGTGAATGCGGGTTGCCTATACACTTGAGCTGTTTATTCTCCGAAACGACTAAACGGATTTCAATGAAAAATTCAGGGACTGAAAGATGAATTTTAACTTCAATTTTCGTGTCTGTTTCATTTCGATATTTTGCAGAATTCAGAAGATATTAATGTAAATATTTATAAATCCATTGAATTGCCGTGCGAAAGGTGGCATGAAAGCCAACTGCGAGTTATAAGTCCTATTAGGCGTTCCTATACCATCCCACTTACTGTGTTATTATAAGCATAATTTTTGCAACTATTGTTGCAGTAGAATTCGCGTCGTAATTAACCTATTGTTGGCAGAGATCTAACTCCCTGAGAAATAATAAACTTCTTTTGATCGTCGATACGATGTGTAGGTAAATAAGTTTTATTTGTTGCGTCAGGTAAATATTAATATTTAGTATGCTCTTTAACGGGGAGAGGGGGTAACTGGCTACTTGAGCATAGGAAGGGAATTGAAAAAAAAACTGCCAGTTATAAGGTTTGCCCTGAAGCGATATAAATAAATGATACCGTACTTTTTATATATTCCATGAATTCAGTTATGTTGATTCGTTTTTAGGGCAAAATAAAAAACTTTACTAGTGAACGAAGTCGCGAGCATAGCTAGTTTTAATTAAACTATTCTCCCCTTTCTCTCACTAATATCTGGACTTTTCCTGTTTCGTGTTGATATTGTAAAACGCATCTTGAAACGTTACGTACTGAGCTCTTCGTACATTTTCAGGCGTTTGTCAATCTGTCTCGCATTTCATTGCTGCAGTCCCAGGTTCGCGCTCGGGGTGAGACGTGTTTGTTTTGCGAGGACACAGAGAATTGCTATTAGATTGCCTATTATCTGGTCGGTTAGCTCTCGTGTAAAGTTCATTGAACTGAATGCGGCTGATTGCGGGAAGGTTCGCTAGTGATTCTATCGCTTTGTGCATTAATCTAATTAACGGCTCTCGCATTACCAATATAGAAAAATGCACGCGAAGGATTTGAACACGTTAAAACACAACCCTCTGGGTTTTCATATATATAATTTTCAATAAATAATGAAGCTAGCAGACCTGAATAAAATTTTAATGACGCCGACTATAATTTTCGAAAGTCGGGAGGGTTTAAAAGTTTAGTAGTCTTACTTACGTTACCTCTTCAACTCAACTTCACACCGGAAAAAGTAAAGTAATAATATCAGAACCTTAATCATGATATTGGATTAGTAATTGAGTTAAAGGAATGTTGAAACGTAACGTGACGGAACAAAATTTTCCTTTCTGGATATTTAGTTATGAAAATATAATAGAGATAAATATTTTGAGTAGGACTTGCCTTATAAGATGGAGATAATACTTTTTCGAGTGAATCATTACTGGTTTTGCGCACACTTGCTTCCCAATAAAGCCCACATACAGAGATAAGAAAAATACTTAAACTGTACTTGATATTGGTAAAAAAAATTATTATTTGTATCCGTAAATTATTTTAACACATTTTGAACACCAGAGAAAAAACAGACGCGGGAATGACCTTGTTTTTATAACATTGGGTTTGTCTGATGATAACCACATAGAAATTAAGTAAACTGTTTATAATCCGTCGAGGAATAAAAATATTCTACATTCCGAAAGCTTGTCTTTCACAATAATGGCATATTCATGCATCAGTACAAATCGGAAGCGAGATCGCTCACTGAACCAATCAAAGGAGCTGTTCCCTGTGGGGTGAAAAACGTTAAAGAAACGTGCGAGCCTTTGAGAGTTTGTTTGATCTGCCGCAGCCTTTCAAGTCTTTCTTTTCCTATTCTGATTGACACAAATATCTGACCTGTTCATAAATTCAGTTACCGTCGATCATCCAATATAAAAAATCGCTAACACAAAAGTTAAGCCTTTGGCTGGATCAGCAGCACACAGGAGTGGAAAGTAAAATTGGCTGAAACCTTGATTTGAAAATACCATCTTAACCTTAATAAAGTGCCACATATATGAACTTGTAAACACTGTTTATGTTACCCTTAATATTGTGATATGTAATTCTATACATTTTCCTGCAATTCCGTTTGATTTGTGTTTTATATCACGATAAAAATACTTTTCGTTACTCATCTATCTCTCTTCAATAAACTGCTCCACTTCGGCATACAAGGATTGACATGGTCTACCCTACAACATACACTAGCCAGAAACGATTCAAAATTTAAATATGGGTTTTACCTACTACTAGCAAAATTCTCTTTAGATCATCACGCTTTGTTTCAATCGTAAAGTACGTTGGGAGTTGATGTGAAAGAGAGTTTCCTTAAATTTGACGATAATTTTTCAGGGGCTGGTTAAAATCGTCGATTTAGAAATAATTTGTTAAATGTGTAATCCAAAATCCGTACAAAAAGCACTGGGGATTATTATATCACCTTTACAAATCTTATTACGTCATAGCAACATTCAACCTCAGGTTCGTGTATTTTGTATCATTACAGATTATCTCACAAAATTCTTCACCTGAACTTCAAATTAAGTTTCTGGACCTCGCTATTACAACTCGCACTTCATTGCATTAAAATACAATATATGTAATATTATGCATCAAGAAATTAATATAAATAAAGGAAAAAGTCTCATTACAATTATGATCTGTGTATAAAACGTTTATCTATATTCTCTGAACTACTTCTCACTGTCCTGAACAGCATTACAATGAGTTGAATTTTAATATCAAAGTCCATACCCATATTAAAATTGCTTCTATTTTCCACTTCACTCAATTTTATTAATACCAATCCTATTATGTTTGTCAATAATCCCTATTATTAACTCTGAGGGCACGCCATTAGCACCATGTCGGAAGTCTAGTTTCATATTTCATAGCAAATATCAGTCGAAATTTAATGTTACAATACGATGTTACTGCTAATGCATAAAATTTTAGGTTTTAATCTACTAAATTTGACCGGACGCTGTTTCTGCTGTAATCATCCATGGCGTTTCAAACAGACGCCGATTACCTCGCATTCAGTTGGATTCAAAACAATAAAATCCTCACTTTTCTTTATGAAGACCTTTGTTTTTTAATGAACGCTACAGCCTCATTGCCAAAAATTATAATCGAATCGTAAACAATTAAAGACTTAATTCAAAGCGTTAAGTCAACCGTGTAGTTTCCGGTTATATTACTCAATATTAATCTAGGGTTTTGTGTTTGCTACAATCTATTCGTAGATCTCGGTGTTCAATCCTTATAAACTGGTTTCATAATCTGTGCAGTTAATCCCAAATATATTATTTGAAACTTGAAATTATTGCACAATTTAATTGGCAAGTGCAATCTATGAGTATCTATATGTGACTTTAATGGTCTATAAAAGCTGACAACTTTAATTTACCATAAATTTATACCCGATACAATGTTTCAAATACAGCTTTTTACATATACTTAAAACTATAATGTTCTCAAACGATTTTACTGCAATTCAGCACACAAAATTAACTCACATTTTCATTCAGAGTAAACTTGTAGTAGAAGCAATTTATAAAGAATAAAATTTAATAATTGAAACCAATAACAGGTTGCAACTATCATTCAAAAGTCAACTTCTGGGTCAGATTTTGTTCATAAACTACAATTTATTCTAGTATTATCTGGGTGCGTGCTGTTTCTCGGGCACTTATTTATATTAGCCAGTTTACTACGATGACGTAATGTTGACGTCATAGTCTACATGATGATCACAGTACTTAAAACCAGTCAAGAAATCACCGGCCACACGGGATAAACACGCTACCGTAGAAGGCTCTAAATTTAAAAATAATAACTAAATCCGCCAACCACTCAATAGAAAAAATATTAATTATAGATAATGTCTTTACTCGTTGCCAAACAAATATGGCAATGATTGGATCAAATTAGCCGAAGTTCCGTAAAATTTCATGTCGAATCAGTTCTAAATAAAATGAAGACTTATTTTTTTAATAAATCTTTTGCAATGTTTATTATTACTTATTTTTCAAAATATAACTGAAAAAATGTGAGTTGCACAAAAGAAACAACTAGACGCCATATTGCGTGAAATTAAATATGTTGGATGTCCTAGTATTGTCTCTCTCAATTCTGAAACGGATAAAAAATCAAAATATTAAATTAAAATATTTGTACTTAAAAATTATCACTATAACTTCAGTTTGTAAAACAATTGCAATACCATTAAAATATCCCCAAATAAATTTTGTGTCATTGTAAACTTGAAATATTTTGACAGTATCTTAAAATTAACATTATTTTTATGATTGATAAAATCTACTTTTTCCACTCACACAAACTCCTGCAGTTTCTGTTACATTATGAAGATACGTATATAATGAATAGAAGTGCTTTTAGATGTCGCTGGAAGTACCGAAATAATTCTGTTTGTGAAAATTACAATCTGCAGTCAAAATTTCAACCATAACTATTGAGAAGTTTTAGTTTTCACTATCTGTCAAAGCAATTCGTTTGCTTTTACAAATAATAAAACTAATTTCGAGCATTAGTTGGAAAATAAAACACCTAAAGTTTATGTCCCATCGCTTATTTAATATTTTTTGTCGGAATAGTTTTATCGTAAAACAGACAATGATGGCGCAAATTTAAACTTCGCCATATTTAAAGTATAATGAAATCGTTCTTAACGTGGCTTCATCCATATGACGGAAGTTCAGCGTAATTTTTCGATATTTGTTTCTAATTCTAACTTGATTTTTATTTCTCACTGAAACTATTCCGAGGCAGTTTCGCTTTCGACTACCTTACCAAGGATACTCGCATTCTCCCCCGCTTAACTTTACATCTGGGCCGTGATGAGCGCGGAAATTACGTGGGAAGGTTCAAAGACTCTCGGGCGACAATGTAACTCGTTAACAAAGACTTGACAAGTACGTAATTAGGCGTGCTTATGAAGAAAACGTCGAGGTCTGAATGGAAATCGGTGTGAGAGTGTTGCTGTGTGAGCTTCTGCTGATATCAAACTTGTAATAATTCTCTTTTCTTTTTTATCTGATTTCAGTTCACATCGATTTGTTCTCGAAATACCCCATGGTGAACTTCCAACAAGGAGCGTAGTACTTACCACGGAACTTGTAAGTAAAATTTTGTTGTTATATTAATTTATCGACATCATTCAACTAAACTACTGCTTTTATTGATTCGTTTATTCAACTACCTTTGGGAAGTTAAACGTTATTTTTAAAGGTTGTTAAATCCGAGAGACAATGAGGACGTTGCTAATCATTTAAATCAATTAACAGGACAGTATATTGTTATCATAAAATAAGCGGTTGCTAGTTTCCTTATGTATCGAATTTTCTTGAATGAAGTTTCCTTCCGGATTGTTCACCAAAATTGAGGCACAAGCAATGCTTACTTGAACTGTTTGAATAGTCATGCTTCTGCTACGGTGACTCATAATAGAAAAGTAACTCAAATTTATTAGTACAATTGCAGGTGAAAAACTAAAACACCATTCTGCCATGTGTTGTCATTCAATTCGTACACCAGAGAATTTAGTACACACAATGCCATCTTAATTTCTGTCCTTTGTTGATGATGAAAAGTCAAAAAAGAACCTAAAATCTAAATATAAATTACAGCCATGAAGGTCACTACGGGACAGGGACCCCGGCCGGTTAAACCGGCGGACATTTATCTAACGGTTTTAAACATAAGAATCATCTACTGTGCACGAAAAGAGGAAAGTGATCTTATTTGACATAAGTCTTCTTTTGAACATCTCTAAACGCTCTAACAAAATGAAAACACAAAATGTCCATGTGACTTCGCATTTGATGTGACTATAAACAAGAAGAAAAGTGTCCATGCTTCACAGATGCGTCTGGCTACCTAATAAATCGAGGATGTGATCACGCATCTTCAAAATCGCAATTGCACCACTACAAGGTAAAAATATTAAAAACGTTACTTAGTTTAAAAACTGACCTATTTTGCAACGTTATGTCGGCCCTTGTATTTCTATTGGGGATTCCACATTCTATGTCAACCCTTCACTGGAATCGACCGACACTCGTAACGTTGTATTGCCGTTCGCCCCGGTAAGTCGATTTTTCTTAAACTAATCGATGCCTTTTAAATTACACGTAATGTCAACATGAGAATGTGACACTTAAACGTAACCTAAGTTACAGCACTCTCCCGACAAAGATAAATCAACCACCAGCAGCATGGCCCCCCTCTTATCAAAGTGTATTTACATGATTTATGAATATGAAATTAGGAGATGCTAATTTCTTGTAAAGACACTTCAAAATACATCATCACATGTACACACAACTTTTAAAGAGCTTACATAAAGAATTTAAATTTGTTAACTATATATTGCATTAGCGGAGTCAGAAGAAGACTTGGAAAACATAATAAATGGCCTGAACGTGGTCATGGAGAAAGAGTGTAAGATGAAGATTAATAGAGGGAAAACCAAGTTGATGGAATGTAGTACGGCGTATTCGTTTGGGAAGGGATATTTTGAAGGAAGTTAAGAAATTCTGCATTATAACTAGGTATGGTAGAAGTATAGTAGATATAAAGAGTAGGATAGCACAGGCAAGGAAGGCTTTCGCGAAAAAGAGGAATTTAATTACGGGTAATATAAGTGTGAATATTAGGAAATCGTCGCTAAAATGTTCGTTTGGAGCGTGGCGTTATATGTGTGCGAAACGTGGACGATAGGAGTTGCAGAAATGAAAAGAATATAACCCTTTGAAATGTGCTTCTTTAGGAGAATACTGAAAATCAGATGGGTGGATAGAATCACTAACGAGGAAGTTCTAAACAGAATAGGGGAAGAGAGAACAATATGGAGGACATTGACCAAGAGAAGGGGTAGACTAATAGTCGCCATTTTAAAACTTGAGGTTCTCGTAAAATTATTATTAGAGGGATGTGTTGGGTAAGAATAGAAAAGGGAGGCCAAGGATGGAAACGCTGAACAGATTAGGGAGGATGTGGGAAGAGGTAGTTTTGCGAAAATGAAAAGGCTTGCTTAAGATATCTTAGCATGGAGCGTTGCATCAGACCAGTCTTACGACTGAATACCACTACAACTACTTCGTAAACTATGATTGAAATATTTTGTTTATCCTAAGATTGTAATGGAATATAGAGCAAATAAAATAAATTCAGTGCAAACTTACCTGACGATCTAAAAAATGGAATGAAATATTTTAACATCTTACTTGTAATGCAGAGCATTTCTAGACCTCAGAGAAATTTAAGAATATGTACTCGTTTTGTTTTTAAATATATTGTTATCCAGTTGGTTTACTATGTAAGAGATCCCGCATTTCGTTATATTCGGAGAGACTACCTGTTGCGCAATCGCCGTTTGAAGTCCCTTTATTCCGTCCGTCGCGTTTAAATTGCGTTTCCAGACCCGAAACACTCGCGTGGAGAGAGGAACATTACTTTACAGTACCTGAAAGGCTTTTTGCGGTGCTGTAGCCTCATAGCTGTTCCTAGGGACAGAGCTTTCGAGGCTGGCTGTGTGGGATTTGCAGACGCTTTGGTGGATGTATTAGGCCTGTGTCTACCTCACTTCTATATTCTTGGCCAAGGCACCAGTAGCCGCGACCTTTCCTTCGGCCGGAGTGAATTTTGTGCCGTGAATCACTCAAAGGAAACGATTAGCGTGAAACAATTTTTATTCAACATGAAAGACTTCTACAAAGCCAAAACCTTCACTTCAAATTTCAAAACTCACCATATTGGTGTATCACGCATATAACACGTTCATCAATAACGAATAACTATTAAACTTAAGAAATATGTTACTTCTTAATTTTAACTAACGAACAAGGGAGGATCGGCTCTAAGAAACTAGTTAATTATAAATTTATCACTAATTTCCTTCTTAGTCTTAATATGTTGTTGTTGTATTCAGTCCTAAGACTGGTCTGATGCAACCCTCCATGCTAACCTATCTTAGGCAAGTCTTTGTGTTTCCTCATAACCAGCACTACACGCATCCTCCCTAATCTACTAAGCCTATTCTATCCTTGGCCTTCCTCTTCTGTTCTTACCCCACACGCTTCCCTCTAATGTGCCTTAAAACGTGGCCCATTAATCTATCCCTTCTCTTGGTCAACGTCCTCCACATTGTTCGCTTTTCACCTAATCTGTTTACAACTTCCTCGCTAGTTTCTCTATCCACCCATCTGATTTTCAGCATTCGCCTATAGCACCACATTTATATAGTAACCGTGCAGTATTGAGGTGTGAAGTCGTATAGCTCCTATTTCATTTTCACGTGTGATAAAAACCGTAATTATTTTTTAGACAACTGTTTTCCAGTCTGGCCATCATACGAATTTATTTATCTTAATAAATCAGATAACGAAAATATTAAAATTACCTCATGAGTTGAGGAAATTAAATATTTTGAACATAAAAAATAAAATTTATAATAATACAATCTTTTAAATATTCATATAACATTAATAAAACAATACAGTAACCTATTTTACCTCATTTCATATTTTAATTTCAATATAATCAAATCAAGAATGAAAAACAAAGAATTAATAACAGGCCATGCATCAGGATTATCGTGAATTTTTAATATTAATGTATCTTAACGATGTGGGCGGTTACTATAATTTAAAAGTAATAGTAACATTTTTGTTCTACAAATACTGAATCCATCATGGTTGACATTTCATACTTAATTTGAAATTAATTAGAATGTAGTACATGAACCGCGCCAGTTAGTACACGAATTCTTTCCTCTGCAGGGTTGGGTTCGTTACTCGGGTATCAAGAACACAGTATTCCAAGTTGTTGCCGACTGTAGACGTGTTGTTGTCCTTTTTATGTGTCTTCTAAGAGTTAACTCTCCGCAGGAATGATGTTTATACTTTTATGGTACTGGCAAGGACAACCACTGAAACATTGCTACGTTGTAGGCGATGTAGTACAAAAAATCATGTGAGCAAACCTTATCTTACGCCCCCCCTCCATACAAGCGAATTATATTCACCCCATTTGAATATAACAACATTTAATATTTGCCACATGTATTTTCTGAACCCTTGCCTATTACAAACGTCCTGTCCCATTGTGGATAACTACAGTTCCATCGGTTTCAATCATTTGTAGTTTTGAATTAGCAATCTATAATAAAAACTTGGGTTTCCTTACAACTTTTAAGTTATCACCCAAACCTGTGAACACTAGTTCTAAAAAAAAGTGCTTTCAGCGTGATCAACTGAAGTATATTTCACGAAATTTTCGGGTGATCCGATTTTTTACACGTCCTTGACGAAAATAAATTATCGCGCCCGGTTCCAAATATTTTGCACAAGGACTTCTCTACAGCATGTAGTATTGCCCTACATAACTTGCTTACAACACAAATTAATAGAATTATTTAAAAAATATAATGTAATATATATATATATATATAAAAGCAATTGTTTGGGTTGCAAAGATACACATGTGTAGCAGACAAGAAAATAATAAAAAATTCGTCTTTCAGAGCGCAAAAAAAATTAGCAAAGTAGTTCACGGAATTATACCGCTTTGTCCAAACGTGTACTATTGACTAACCACCTCATAGATTGAAACCATGTGGAAATTTTATAATAAGAACGAAATTATTTATTGAATTAATATAAATCTAGTATTTCTTATTTAACTCATTTTTTAATTCTTAGCGAAATCTAATATTTTAGTTCTATCCTTTCGTGTGCTCCTGACATATTTTGTTGACTCACTAATAATACATCCCCTAAAACGAAACGAAAACTGTGACACCAAGGTCGGTTTTAAGTCTTATTTTCCTCGGTCGTAGTCTTTGAAGAACAGAAAAAGTTGTTCTCTATAATAATTTACCAACTGCCACCAAATGTAGTCTATGCAATTGTCTGTCCTCGCGGAGTCATCGGACGGGAGTGGGACAAGTACCGATGTGGTATTAAAAGCTAACGTAGCAGGATCCTTGGCCTATAGCCGTAGTATGACATTGGCACCTTTCCCTCCCTTCTGCACTTCCCTTTCCATCCATTCAGATGTTATTAAAGGGAAGAAGCTACGACGTTGATGACCCTCGGACCTCTGGATTGCAGTTCTCTTAAATTTTCAGATACCATAAGGGTAGTTAAAGGAAGCATACTGTAACGATAAGAAATAAAAACCCTACGCTTTTCCGATGATATTGTAGTATTACGGGAGTCAGAAGAAAACTTGAAAACCATAATAAATGACATGAACGGAGAAATACTTCAATATAAGGATTAATAGAGGGAAAACCAAGGTAATGGAGTGTAGTATGGGAAACAGTGGAATAACAAAAGCTGTTAGATTGGGAAGGGATCTTTTGACGGAAGTTAAGGTATTATGCTACTTGGGAAGCGTAATAACTAGGGATGGTAGAAGTATATAGACTTAAAGAGTACGATAGTAGGGCAAGGTATTCTTTCGCGAAAAAGAGGAATTTACTTACGGTAATATAAGTGTAAATATTAGGAAATAGTTGCTAAAATTTTCACATAGAGCGTGGTGTTATACGAGTGCGAAACTTGGACATAGGAATTGCGAAAAGGAAAAGAATAGAAGCCTTTGAAATGTGGTGCTATAGGAGTATTCTGAAAATTACACTAACGAGGAATTTCCAAACAAAATACGGTAAGAGCAAACAATATGTAGGACTTTGACAAAGAGAAAGGATAGATAAATAGGCCTCGTTTTAAGACATGAGGATCTTGTAAAATTATCATTAGAGGGAAGCGTGTGGGGTAAGAACATAAGAGGGAGGCTAAAGATGCAATACGCCAAGCAGATTAGGGAGGATGTGGATTGTGCTAGTTATGAGGAAATGAAAAGGCTTACAGAAGATAGGATAGCATTGAGGGTTGCATCAGACTAGTCTTAGCACTGAACACCACAACAACAAGTGTAGTTGACAAATTATATCTATAGAAAAAAAAATATTAGTACAGGCAATAAGTCATAAATTGAGCAACTATTTTCGTTCTACAACTGTATGCGACTGAGACAAAAAGAAACACTTCAAAGAGTAACACAAAATGACAGCGGACTCATCCAATGATATTTTGTACCTGCAAGAGAAGTATATAATACTGGTTTTCGTGGAAATGCGCTGTTTAATTAGCTGTCATGAGTTGGATAATTACAGTTTGTTTCGGATGTAGCAAGTAAAACGTGCTTGACGAAGCTTCGTTGAGTTACAACAAAACTGCGTAACTTTTAACTAAAACGACAAAAAGATGGACAGGAAAAACCATTTCTTTCACAGGATTTCTATAATTTATTTCAAATTTGAACTTTTTTTTTCTCTTTTTACCGAAAGGAAAAGAGTTGACTGTGAGATTGCTTCTGAAATACACCTCTAAGGGAATAAACCCGTCAAAAAAGAACACAAATGGGATTGCCGTAAATGAATGTGAAATTGTTTCTAGCTACTGATTCGTTAACGTTTTTTCAAGGAATAAAAAGCGGTTTACTTTACATATTGAACCGCGTATGAGCGTGTGTTAAAAAGAAATGGAGATTCAGTCGAATACACTTCAATGTTTAATTTCATGTGATTAATGCTGAGGGAGAAAGACTATTAACAGACCTTTCACTGAAAAACGGTACGAAATGAAGAACCAAATGACTAGGCCGCAAGCAATTCAGCAAATAATTACGCACAGGACATTTAATCTCGATTTCATATTCCGTTAATACAAACAAAAAACTGTATTAATATTTTCTGCTGTATGGAAAGGCTGTAAATGGACGACTGCTGCATTCCGGCATTTACCTTCACCTCTAGATTAGTGCTCTAAAGCATAGACTTGCCAAATTTTCCTTGAACGGTAACATGATTGTCACTGAAGGCTGTGGTAGAACTGTGACAACTTCCTGCTCTTTTTCAGACATAAACGTTATATAAGAAATAATCTAATAAGAATGTTGCACGAAGTACTGCGGATCAAATGATGATTTATTCGGTTTTACTGTATTGTTAACTTCTCGATGATGTCAAGGAAATTTGTTTGGAAGCTTGGCGCGGTCTTGAAACATAAGGTTGGTTCATTGAGATAAAACTATAATTGGAAGACTTGCTGATTGTAACATCTATTGGCTTCTAAATAAATAAATAAAATATATATCCTCCATAAGTTCATGTGACTTCGATCCAGTGAGAGCAGATTTTCGCTCTAATCGCTTAAGCTGATAAGCTCTGCCTTATCAGAACTGATAAGAGGATTATTGCTGGCTCAATTTTCCCTATTACATTCCAGTCTTCGTCATATTTCTTTGTGACGCTTAGGAAGCTTATTAATATTTCTCATTGGAATCTAACGAATTTCTAGTGTCGTTACACGATCAGCCTAAATTACGTTAAAATGTAAATTTATTACTGCAAACAATTTTGAAGTGAATATTCACTGGTTCTTTTACATCTTTTTTCGTAAATGTCATTCCCGTGTATCAATTCTTGGAGTTACAATGTACATTACAAAGCGGTGGAACATAGGTCTAAATTGCGGTTGATGTCTGAACAAGTGGTTCACTTTTGGGTTATTTGTATGTATGGTATCCAATCTTAATGCAATATTTTCAGCATTTATTTTATTATTAATACTCATTTATGTATATAAATATCATTCTACACAGCATATCAGTGTAAAGATAGTGTATTTACACAACTGGAAACTTATTCATTTGTCTTTGTTAATGTGATAAAGTATAAAAATATAATACATGTCAGTTCCGTAGGAGTGAAATTATTTATGAAAAATATTCGGCAATCTATTAAACATTATGTATGATACCTCCGTAAATATTCTAAACATTGTGATTATTCAGTAAGGCCAAACATGTACTCGTGTACCACATTTGGTTAAAATAGGAGCAACCAATATTTTTGCACTCGAAACTGTTTCATTGAGTGGTTGAATCCGGCTTTTTGTTCATCGTATTTCAATTCAATATATTTTAGCGTAAATGTTATCTTTGGGGAAAAGCCACAGTAAAAGTTACCGGCGATGAGTCCAGATAGTTCATTTACATGGCATTTGCAATTGTTCTCAGCATTCTTTTATCTGAAAACGAAGCGGTAGAGATCGATGGATGAGGAACAATCAAACCGAACCCAATAAAAAATCTTTAACATACAATAGATATTAATCTATTCGTTCAGTATGTGCTTGTGCTCTCTTGTATGCGTGTAGTGTTTTTAATGACTTTAGACTATATACTATTTATTTTATTAATTTTTTAAGATTATTTGTAATTAATTATGTACCTTATTTGTTCTTAAAATTATTTATTTGTAATGTATGGCGTATCCTATTTCCTCAATCGAGGACTAATGGAAACAACAATAAATTTAAATCTGAGAGACTGAAAGTAGAGTTCGTTATACAGGTATGTTCCAAACACATTACCTATTCTGTTGCAATAAATTTGTAGTATTTCTCACAATTATTGATTCTTCAATTGAGGTTTGTATTACTTTTACGTCGGCAAGAGGTATAAATTGTGTACAGGTACAATTATTGTATCGAGGTTGGGATATAGCTGAATTAACTTCGCAAATGAAGTGCATGTCAGTAATGCAAAGAAGAAATAATACATTTAGCTAAGAACCAGTGGTGGTTCACATTTTTATGTGCTATGTTACCCCAATTGTTACAAGGATAATTCTCCTTACGTAAAATATTACGTAGGTACAGTGTTGTTACTACTCCACGACTCGTAATATGCTATATTTCTAATTTTGTCTAC
Source organism: Eucriotettix oculatus (assembly GCA_034510155.1). Classification (NCBI taxonomy): domain Eukaryota; kingdom Metazoa; phylum Arthropoda; class Insecta; order Orthoptera; family Tetrigidae; genus Eucriotettix; species Eucriotettix oculatus. The sequence continues at coordinate 62,659,878 of CM067378.1, forward strand.
ATACCGTGTAATAGAATAATTTTTAAAATTATAAAATTCAATTGGCTCAAATTCCTAACACGAAATTATTTTTACTTGTTACACACTTTAAATAAAGAAAGGTCATTTTGGGAAGAAGCCACATATTATGTCAATATTGTATGCAGGATGGTGCGGTAATTTTCTCAGATTATTAATCTTCGAATGCTGCCCGTTAAACTTATTTATTTTAAATAACCTTTGATCAGAACGGTAATCTTTTTATTAATTCGTCATGTGTCCTGATGAAACGACATTTCTGTCAGCACGCAAGCTCTGCTCGGCGCTGTGCTTTTTGTAGCTCATATAATTGTTAAATCATGGACGTGCAGGGATGTGAATGAAATAATGCACGTGCGCAGTTGTCATTTCAGACAGTATTCTAGTGTTATAAAGAATTTGTCGAGATGTATGCGAAAGGAAGCGCGCTGGAAGGCGTCCAGTTTGAAGTCTTAGAAATCGAAGCAGAAATTCGTCTATAAAATATTATTATTTTAAAGTTCCTTAAAATTACTAAACAAATAGTTCCTTCTAAATCAATTCATGTGCTGTAGCACATGAGCACCAACAGACACTGCTAAAAACCATCTGCTTACGTTCCTTGAAAAATATTTTCTGACGACCTATTTAGTGTCTATATCGCGGGCAGACAATTTACTAAAATGTAATTTCTGAATTATGGGGAATCATTTAGTAACGTATTTTTAATAGATGCCAATTACGTATTTAGTGCTTAACTTCCAACTTCTCCGTACTTTCAGTACTGCTGATTATTTAATTCGTCTTTTTTTGTACAAAGTCTCAATTTCCTGTATTTCATCGTATAATTAGCATAGAGAAATAGTACAACGAAATAAAATCACTACGAAGACGTAAACATTATTTGGATATACGATTATTGAGGTACGATAAGTTCACAAAATGAAGTATTAAGAATATCGACAAAAAATTAAGGCCACTTCAAGTTTCAATTCTAACTTAATTCCTTGACCAGAATATATAAAGACTTTTGTTCCTAGTAGCAGTTAACTTTGACAATTAAACTGAGAGGAAATAGTAAACATTATCGTACAGAACTAGTAGATGAGAAACATAAAAAATTGTAACGATCTTAGTCTAAGACAATTAATAGAAAGTCGAAAAAGAAAGAGCTAAAGACACCAACCAGTTATTCTACAGCCCAAGGACGGAATGGAACAGCATTTGGAATATTTGCTTGGTACCAATATTCCCTGAAATAGCTGTTTACCTGGAACAAGTATTTACCCGTCACTGCACGCTCTTCCGTCTCACCTTCAATAAACAACAACATAATTATTTCTTTCCTTCTGAATTTTACTAAAACTTCCATTTTTACATCTATCCCTTAAGAACTCATAAACCAAACAAGTATGTCTACAGTATTTTCACTAATTTTCTATACTCAAACAATTATGAGGAAAATATAGAAATGGCAATGTAAAACATGCACAATTCAACGTTATGAACGTTTGGAGGAAATATGTACTCATCTAAATTTGTTACTTGTTAATCGAAATGCACTTTAATGACTTTTCTTTCACAAATTTCTGTCCTAACGGTCTATTATTGTCTAATAATGGAACGCCCAATTGGAGACATGGATATGAATATGGAACGAACAATCTATTGGATATAATTGGGCTTTAATTCTGAGGAATATTAATGAAGTCCACTCTTGTTGAGCTTATTAATTGAAGAAACGAATTAAATAAATTACTCTTTGAATGTCGAACAGTTACCTGTTACTTTTTGGAATATAAACACAGATGTCAACGAATGGATCCGATTAGTATGTTTACGAGAGCTTTTGCGAGTAGCAAATACAATCGCAGTGTTACAGTTTTTATAACATATGAGAAAAACTTCAGATATGTCGTATAAAAAAATTAACATCAATTTAATAATCTAGATCCTACAAATATTTACTTGTATGTAAACAAAAATCCTGTTTCATATAAAATATGACAGATGAATATGGCGTATTGAGCCGAAAACTCCTGAGAAAAAAGACTTGACATTTAATTGTATCACATTATGGCAATAAACGAAGAATGAAAATTTAGTATCCAATCTTTACTAACAGTACATTCTAACTATTTAAAATATTTTGTAATGAAATTTTAGGAAACTATCTTAAAACGTGGATAGTCGAATAGCTCATCCTGAATATTTACAGTCTGAGGGTAATGGCTACATGAGAGTATGGAAAGGCATGGAAAGGGATTTAAAAGGAAGGGATCCAAGGGTTTACTAGCACCCCCAGGCTATAGTTTAAGGATCCTATCCGGCGATGTACCTAAAAGAGATGCAGGGAAAGCCCTAGAAAACCTGCATCTGGTAGGTAGGGCATTGGGTACTATTCTCACGTCCTTCCGAATGACGGGAGACCAGTTTGTTGTGGGGTCGCGGCATTCCCTTCCCCGTATCTCCACCAGATTTAGGAGGCAGTTGGCCGACTGATCCAATGGGATCACCAACAACTCTTACCGTATGGCCAAGGACTATACCCCAGTTCATGCACCGTCTAAAATAGGTGAATGTTTCTCGGCATGTGAGAACTTTGAAATAAACAGAGAGAATAGAAGGCATTCCCGACATAGTCAGGTGAAACCTGCATCAGGTAGGCTATATATATATAAGATGATTTCAAGGTTGAGACAGTGAGATATCCTTCTTGATGAAACGAAACATTTTATTTCAATCAGTGAAGAAGTAAATTTCAAAACTACATGTACGGATTGAACCATCATATTGAACTGAAACCTGAGTAGTTAGTGATGCTGAAAAATAAGACTAACGTTCATCTAAAGCACTCAAAACAGTAAAGATTAAATTGAGAATTGAACTGGGAAGAGTATTAGAAAATAGCATAATTCACGGAAGTTTGTCTTAAGAATCCTTGCTTTATAATGTAGCAGCAGGATTATATTTCTCTAGAAGTGCTTCGGAATCTTTTCAATCACAGCATTTTTTTCTGTTTCTTTGTTGCCAGCCAAGAAAAATAATCTTTTAATTCTACTGGTGCTTCACTATATTTGGCCTGGTTTTATTTACGCTTTCATGTTAATTTATGCTTGGCAGATAATGACTAGAATTCTATTCCGGGATTCGCATTGCCTTCATTTATCATCAACATATTTGTCTGTCGCATGATGATTCCTCGAGGAATGACTGTAGCAAATATATAGAGGGAGAATTCAACGATCACAGACAGAGAAACGGTATCGGGCGTCTAAAAATAAATTACCTGGAGGAGGCTTAAGATAAGGCAGCTAGCTAAACAGTCAGTCAGTCAGTTAGTGGGTAGATAGGTAGGTAGGTAGAGTCACGTCGCCGTGAATTAGACGTAGCTTCCCCACTCCTCAGTCACGCTGCAGCCAGGACTGGCATGAGTCACGCCATTGCCCACTTCCTGGTGTAATCATCTCAACCAAGTTAGGCTGAGCCAGTTGTGACGGATCACTACGATGGACGACCACGAGGAGCTCGCCGCACACGTACGTACTACATGCATGCTTGAGTGAAACGCTGAACCTGTTAGTTTGTCTGTTCTAATGATCGTGGCGTGCAAGTTTAGTGAAAACCATTTACAACGTAAACAAGGCTTGCGTCGACTGAATCTTTGGAGATATCGCAAATAAACTCTAACCGAATGAAAATATACAGTATAACGAAATTTTGACTGTGTAACTTACGTCAACAATATATTTTCACTTGTGAATATATGCGCTGTATTTCTTCACAACATCGATACTTTATAACGTTGAGTTCTCGCAGCGATTGCAATTAATCACAAAGTGCCTCGCCGCACGTACGTTTCCCATGGGCTACGATTTAAACTAGACCACAGGTTTGATCCTACATGAAGTCAGTTTCCAATTACCTTAGATGGTGTCACATAATTGGACCGACACAACAGAAATAGAAATTTCAAATTATATCACTTCTTTTTCCTCAGTTACGCTGTGTCCCCTATACGTTGATACTCTTCTCAATATCTGTGGCGCCGGTCTTGTTTCTTCGATTTGATGTTTCGTTCCATTCTGCTGTGCAACATTTCAGTCCTTTAATCACAGTGTCCTCTGCAATTCTCCCGCCAGTCTTTTGCAAATATTCGCAACTAGTCCTGGGTGTGACAATTTTTATGCCCCTGTTTCATCTACACGTTTGGAATCAGTTTCACAAGTATTTTTTAAAGAACAGTGTTATTTTATTGAACTTAATTCGCAGTAAACTACATCATTGATAGATACAGAAAATAACAAGTTCTCAAGTTCATAATTTTCTTCACTTGACATTGTAAGTGATCGGCGACAGTAAGTACGCCGCTTACTAAACTTTGGTGATTCACAGTAAAAGCGATGTATCGCTTTTCTTCGCTTGAAGGACTGTCGTAAAGAATTCGTGGCACGATTTTGGGATAGAGGAGCAGTTAGAGTACTACGAGTTTACGTTTAAGAGGAATGCTACAGACGTCAGCTGAGAAACGCCGAACAAAGCCGTCGCTGTCTTCCAAAGTATATGGCAACATCCTTACGACTCAAACTCTTGACTGCGAAGGAAATTTAGCAAAGTAACTTCAACTATAACGTTGATTTAGATTTGATTTAAACATTTTCAAGGAACAATCGCTATATAAAATCGTTCTCTCTCTGAATCTGTACCACATTTATACGTGCCAATAAAGAGAAAATAAGCTTCATTGGAGCAATATCGTGAGCGGAGGATCATAAATTCTTAAAGCAGAAACGAAACTGTTGTTATGTGAAGTAGAAAACATATGTTAATGAAATATACTATCGAGACTAAAAAATAATAATTATCCAGTCACAACGATAGCTTTTATCTAAAGTATTAACAATCGCCATTCTGCTTACTGTAACGTATTTATTGATTTCTGCTTATATCATGAATTCAATGTCATTAAATTATTTGAAAAGGTTAATTTTCGTGCTCATTTATATTGATTTGGCCCCTATTTTAAAACATCAGTCGAATCGTAAAAAGAGTTGCACTTTTTGATAGCATTTATTTAATTTAGTATTGTAACAGCTTCATGCTTTTACCACAATCGCCTTCAGTTAACTAACTTCAAGATGTACATGTTAAATCCTCAAATTTAAGTTCACATTCTTCAATCTTCATATAGTACATTTTCATACGAAAAATTTGTAATATTTCATTAAATTTCTTTTTTCTAACATGTCCATTAAATATAGAATCACTAGAATCATTGTTATAATTGTTTGTTAGCTCCGTTGTTTTGATTTATTGCATTTCATTCAGCCATCGTGTCGGATTCTTATCCTAATTTTGGAGGTGATGACAATCGTCACATACAGAGTAAGTGTGCCTGAAATTGAACACTTGCGTGTGGGAAGAGATGAACGTACGTGCGCTGTTATCTGCCGTAGATAAGATACCGACATTGATCCCAGAGGATGTGACTCACCTCTGTTTGTCTAAGAACCGCTCACATTCCAAACAGGATAACCCAACTTCCTCAATTCAGCTCTGCATCTCTTCGTTATACTCCAAGAATTGTCGCAACGGAAACGAATTATAAAGATAAACACTATAAATGTTTGAAAATGAGCGGCAATATGTAAATACTATGAAGTTTACATTGCTCAGTTTTTCCACGTAAATTAGAAAGTGATAAAAATAAAATCTTTAATAGGTTAAATGAGAGGAACACACGGTTGTAATAAGTACACGACTTGCATTACGAAAACTCTCGACTATGCGGATCGCGACAGCTGGACTAATTAAAAATAATTACTTAATTTAGTCTATAAAGGAAATTATATTATAATAGGAAAATAATTAAAGTTTACAATTTGGATCATAAATAAACGAATTTCAGAATGTACGACGATTTGCACCACGATACCTGACTTGCATTTTAAAATGCCGAATTAATGAGAGGCTAAAAAAATTCATATGTTCGAAATAGGATACGTCTTACATTACACAAAGTAACAAATAATTATAAGAACAAAATAATTTAATTAACTGCCATTGATATTTAAATATATAAGTAGAATAATCAAGATATAGTATAAAAACATTCGAAACACTACTCGCACCCTAGCGTACAAACTCACACTGAGAAGCATAAATAGTATGGATTCCCTTCTTGGAACTGCACGACGAGGAATCTGACCTTACGTAGTAGCCTCAGGTAATACATGAAACAGACAAAACTAATCGAGCAAATCGAAACAGTATATCTTTGTAAATTAACTGTGATGTAAAGTAAACTGTCGACTATGCGGATCGCGACAGTTGTCTATTTTGGTAAGTAGACTTATTTTTAATTAATACAACACCGTGTTTACTGTGCGAAGGGGCTCAAGCGGACGTCTGCTACAATCCTCATCCTGCCAAGTGCAAAATCAGAACGAAAATTATCCCCACTCTGCTTGCTTCCTATTTTCAATACGTTAGCTACCAACAATTGCGAAATACGTTACTAGATTTCATTTTCTTTGTTAAACTACTACAAATTATTAAAAATAAATAACTGCTGTACTACTGAGAGTTAAGTAAATATTATATAATTGTACGATTAGCTCAGAAAGTGATAATTTATTGAACTCCGACCTGCCCGTCTCCTGTAAAATGAGTATGATGAAATACAATCAGAAACGCCAAGTATTGTTCGTGAGATTTAGCTAGTCGTGTGTCAAGACAACTCCGCCCATATTGTAGTGGGAACGGACAGGAACTCACTTTAACTGCAAACTTTGTAAGCGCAAGTTCGCAGTATCAAAGCAATTCTGAAAACATTGGCGCTAGGAAATATATTGCCGTCCGTTCAGGATATGTTGTACGTGAAGAAACTCGTATTTAATAGATAATAAGTATAGGTTGCGTTAAAAATACGTTGTCGCAGTCTCCATACCCCGTTTCGTACCATTCGTCGAAATTTGTTAAAGGCCAAGCCAAGGAAGCATGCATCAGGTATGTCTTGCTGTTCCTACTTGTCCCACGCTCTTCCGATGCCTGAGAAGTAGCAGCATTCCCTTCGCAATGCCTCTACCAGATAGCCGACTTTTCCCATAGGAACTGTGGACAACTCTAACCGTTTGTGGTGACGTTCGTTCAAAACCAGATGGATAAGAGGCATCTCTGAAATTAGCCCCACTTATGTAGAAAGGCTTTCTTTGTGGTGATAATCTACACGAGGGTGATTCAATTAATGGCAACTCTTATTTAATAGCATTGGAAGGGAATTTGAAAGGGGGCATGCGGAAGAGAGTTTAAATAACCTACTCGGTTTCATTTAAGAGTTGTAGGCAAACCCTAGAAAACCTGCACCAGTTGGTCTGTTGGGTACTTGCCTCACGCCTTCCTCCAGCTTACCAGGAAGCTCACCTGATCCAACGAACTGGTTTTATCGCATGCCTAATGTCTGCGACCCCGTAGCATACGTCATCCAAAACTGACCAAACTACCTTGGTTTTAAATTGTTACAAGAATCATACTTAACAAAATTTCAGTCCATTTCATACTACTTACCTACAACAGTTGTTTCTCATAATATTACGCGTTTTTTGATTAAAGTGAATAATTGAATGTTGGTATTGTAGCCTTCGATGCCCCGCCGGGCGCTGAACCCACGACCTCTCCTTGCGGCGACCTTGCTTTGTTCACTGCAGCTCAGATCAGTGTATCGACTCTGTCTCCAAGTATAATTTTCAGTGGCACTTAGGGCCTCGTAATAGAATACTTTTACAGGTAAAAGGATCTTGGTAATTACAGTATTTACCCGGGACTTCGGAGCTATATCAGCGAGTCTTGCGTTGTTTTTTAACGTTTTCTCCCCAAAGATTAAGAATTAGTTTCTGAGAGAAGATTGTGAGGAACTGTGAGAATTATATCTGGCTTAACGCAGGAGTAGCTAATCCCACGACCTCCGACGCTCTCACGCATTCACAGGTTAAAGATTAAACGGCATAATTAAGACTTTCTCAAGTTCATTTTAAGAAGGCTTTTGTGCCCTTAATTATAAAAAGTGCTGAGAGTTGCGGGGGATGCTGCGCTAAACCGCTTGCTCCCTGATACCAGTCGACGTGCAAATAAGTACTCTCCACGTTTTGTAAGGAACGTTTTCGTCTCACTGAAAATAATAATGTAATAAAATAATGGTCCGATTTTAATTACACCCAACAGATTTATGGACAATTTCAGAATTATTCATGTCTATTAACGAGAGGTTCCTTTCAAACGGAAAATAATGGGAGTCAAGTTTAGAAATTACCTTTGCAGCTCTGACGGTTGTTTCAATATCTCGATTTTATATCGATATTTATCTAATTTTAAATTGATGGATATCCATCGATCAAACGAGAGCTAGAGCAGGACTTTATGAACATTAGCATTGATAGAAAGTAATTATCGGACAGAAAAACGTAACTTATATGGTATAATAAAGTTACAATTTTTCATAATTTTTATTTCGATTTGTATAATTTTATAATTATATTAAAAACAAATTTATAATTAAACACACAAGATTCTCTATCATTTCTAAGCTTTTGTAATAAAAAAGGACCGAAGTGGGTGAATATTTTCCGAAAACATTTTTTGTATAATTGTCGTTTCAGAGACTCGGGGGAGTATTAATTAATAAAAATCATGTTTACATACTGTTTAGTTGTGACGTATTTAATTTTCTGGAGGATGATTCTGTTTTTTAATCAATGTTCCATTATAATACTTTAATTGCATTAATATCGATCTATCGAGTTGTATGACATAACTAACATTAATCAGTTTCTTTCCACAGAAACTATTGGAAACCGTATAGTCTGAAATTCTGATAATCACAAATTGTCTTTTGTGAAGTACATTTTTAATAATTGTTTCGATATAGAATTTTGTTTGTGATCTTCTAAATTAAATGTTTCATATTCGTGAAGAGATACTACAGTAAAAATTTAATGAACATCTTCAAATTTTTAGGATTTAATTTATTGTAAAGTATGAAATATTTCGATTAAAATGATGTAAAATCATAATATACACGAATGTATACTTTTATAATATATTAGTGAAGTGCCAACAGGCGAGATTGAATAATACTTCTTAATACTGGGTTTGTATTAATTCGCTATTTATAGATCGGTGGTCCTCCTGATTTACATACAATGACTCTTTCTCATAGTATAACAGAGATACAGATGTCTACGTTTAATATTTCGTATAACACTCACAAAGATGGTTTTTGCACAAATTTTTCACCGAATATTTAAAGTCAAAAAGCACGCTTTGATTCTTTTTTGCATCCAGTGCACAGAAACTTAACTCACTGTATAGTATATAATCCATGCAATTAAATATTTATGTACAAATAAATTTTTGTACTTAAGCTAAGCTAGATGAATTTTAAGCCACGTAGAAAGATGGTAAATACTCAACAGGGGACTTGGTATGCAGCTGCTGTCACTGAGCCACCCTGTCCAATCCACGGCTGTTTCCTGCATCTCTTTATGCATATTGCCTGTATCACAACCTGCGTAAATTTTCTATTCTCATTCCAGCGTATTCTAATATGTATCTTACTTCATAAATATATATATTTTTTAAAAATAGTATTTCTTGTTTTATCCTGTTGCAATTAATATGTTGAAACAGTGAATTGAAGCCTAGTTTTCTTCAAATTGCAGCTCTCACTGTTGAAGGAGCTGGCATGGTGAGGACGAGCCGCTAAGATGGCGCTGGTAGCGTGGGCGGTGCTGGCTGTGGCGCTGGGGGCGGCGACGGGGGCGGACGACTGGTCGAGTAACTGCTCGGCGCCGTGCAAGTGCAAGTGGTTTTCCAGCCGCAAGACTGCCGACTGCAGCGCCGGCGGCCTGAGCGCCGTTCCCCGGACGCTGAGCCCCGAGATCCAGCAGCTGAACCTGTCGTCGAACCCGATCCCGCGACTAACGGACCACGCCTTCGACTCTGCGGGCTTGGTGAACCTGCACAAGCTTTACCTGCGCGAGTGCGGCATCGCGGAGCTGCACGAGGACGCTCTGGCCCGACTTTCCATCCTCATCGAGCTGGACCTGTCTCACAACCAGATCGCGACGTTGCACCCGGGCACGTTCGCGTCCAACGAGCGTCTGCGCATCGTCATCCTGAGCCACAATCGGGTACGCAGCCTGCCCGACGGGCTGTTCAGCGACATGCAGCAGCTGCAGTCCGTGCTGATGGAGCACTGCGAGGTGGAGAGCGTTGCTTCCGGAGCCTTCAGGAACCTGCCACTGCTGCAGACGCTCACGCTCAACTCGAACCGCCTCAAGACGCTGCAGCCCGACACTTTCCTACAGCTGTCGCGCCTGCGCAGCCTGGGGCTGCTCAACAACCCGTGGTTGTGCGACTGCAACCTGCAGCCCATGATCACGTTCGCGCGTGACCGGCGCCTGGTGGACGAGGAGACGAGCTGCGCCGCCCCCGAGGCGCTGAAAGGCCATCACTGGAGTGACGTGAACCGCACGGACCTCGCCTGCCAGCCACAGGTGGCCCAAGCATTCGTGGAGCGACGCTTCCCAAACGCATCCCTGTTCTGCCAGGTATACAAACTGTTTTGTCAGCTTTCAACCTTGCGACCAGAATGTTCCATAACCGTTGGTTACAATTCGCAAATGTTCCGAGGGCTATGTTATGCTCAATGTAAAAAACCACATTATCGAGATTGTATAATAAACATTTTATTGGAGGATCGATGTGGGGGTGGAGTTCAACTTGGCTTGATCCTTTGGTCTTTAGACAGGATAAACAATACGAGTTCCCACCTCCTCCTTGTTCCCGTTTGTTCGCAGCCGACCTGTTGTCCAAAAATAGCTATAGGTTTGTTCGAAGTGTCCATGTCCGTATTCTGGATTGTTGAGGAAAGCCAAACATGTTTACCCAAACGAAAAACTTACGGAAATTATTTAAATAAAATTGATATTCCTCATCTCATTTTCCATGATATTTTTATTTATTTCAATCACGTTTGTCAATTGTGGTTATGTTGTTGGAGAAGTTGGCAGCTTCTGCTCTGTGTGCAGGTGAAGGGCGTCCCTTCGCCCACGGCGCAGTGGATCCACAACACGACGCCGTTGCAGAACAGTACCCGCGCCTATCTGCGCGAGGGCGACGGCTGGCTCAACCTGACGTTGAAGGACGTGGGCGGCGAAGACTGGGGCGACTACGTGTGCGTGGCCCGCAGCGCCGGGGGTCTGGACGAACGTAATGTGAGCTTGCTGGGGGACGACATCGAGGGCTATACCGAGACAGGCGGTGACGTGACGTTGCCGCCACCCACCGACTGGGCGGCGTTGCCGTTGGTGCTGGGTCTGGCGGGCGCGGCGTTGTTGCTGGCAGTGCTGCTGATAGTGGCCCTGTGGTTCTTCTGCGGGCGACGCCGAGGCGGTCTGTGCAGGGCCAAGAAGATCGGCGGTGATGGCAGCTCCTCGAACGGAGACCTCAGCTATCACGCGGGCGACAGCAATGTCATCATCGTCGACCAACAGAAGAGCCTAATTACCAAAGTGAATCCTGTGCGCAAGCCACCGCGGCGACTCGAGGCGGGTGATCTCGACGTGAAGACCTCGCTGCTCGACGACGGCGGCTCCCTTAAAGGTAATGTTCCTGACGTCACTCCTTCCAACAAATAAGAATAACAGATTTAACGATAACAATTTCAAAACATTAATTTTTGATGGATATATTATTGACATATTAACGTCATGCACAATCACCTTTTTCGGATATTCGATTTTAAAATGATTAAGTCGTGTATTAGCTTTGATTGTTAGCATGTTCCATTGTATCACATAGCAGTATTGTTGAATTGGATTTACTTTGTATTGAAATATGCTGGTATGTGTGCTGGCAGTGGTTCCGAGCGTGGCCGACAGCGAGGAGCAGGTGCAGGAGCAGTCGCTGGACTCCCTGGACACGCTGACGCCCAGGTCGACGGACGGTGGGCCTCCGGACCTGCTGTCGTTCCCGTCGGGCCGCGGCCAGATCTCCCCCGCCGGCAGCTCCGCGTCCACGGCGCCCGACAGCACGCGCCTGCCCGTGCAGTCGCCGCTGTACCAGCACTCGCCGCACCTCTTCGGCACGCTGCCCTACTCCCGCTCGCAGTCGCCCTTCTCCCCCGCCGCGCCCGTGGCGCCGAGGGGCGGCTACGTCACCATCCCCCGACGCCCTCGCGTGCCCAGCTGGAGCTGCCCTCCCAACCCGCTGCTGCTGCTGGACCCGCTGCAGGGCTCGCAGCCCGCCTACGACAACCTCGGCCCTCGCACCACCGCGGACGGCAGCTCCGTGCTGTCCCTCAACAAGAGCGGCGCCGAGCTGCCGCCGACCTTCTACTCCGTCCCGCCGGTCGAGCAGCGCCAAGGCGGGAAAGAGGACGATGGTTCGCCCGCCGTCAAGGCCGTTAAGGTTCCGCCGAAGCCGCCTCCGAAACCGAAGAAGAAGCCGGTGGACGCGGTGGCGGGGCCTCTCTACGAGGACGAAGGCGAGGATGGGACCGAAGTTTGAAGGAGCGGTGCTAAAGTGGACCTGAGATACAGGGTATCGTAAAGAGGTGGAGTCTAGAAACTTGTGCTAATGAGTGCCTTCGAATAAAAAAGCGTGTGATCACGGCAAGTAGTGTCGGTCGTGTTTCGCTGCCCTAACGGGAGATAATAGTCTAAGAAAAACTATTTGTTCGACGACTTGACTTTTACATATTTTTTATTATTTAGTTAGGAACGTTATAGTTATAATCGTCTTTTGACTTCGGCATTTTTACAAGGGAGGATTGTCCCGGTCAATATGTTGGTTTCAGGAACTTGAATATGGAGGAGGACGTTCGTTCACCTCAGATTACCCCGTCGTTTGATGTGTTAAATGTCGGAAGGTGGTCTGTTAAGGTAGCCTGGAATCGAAAACTTCAAGTTTAAACTCTTACAGAAAGTTCTTAAATTTAAAGCTTTTCCCCCGTTTTGGGCTTCCAATCAACTGTAAGTAACGTGCGTCTCGAGATGTTTGGTTTGATTACTGAAAAGAGGCGTCCCTCAAGTTTTCCGAATCACGTTTCCCCTGATTGTTTCCGTCGGCCTTATAGGAATATATTTTGAAACTTATAAATTACCTGGACGATACGCTAAAGATCTGTAAGCGTTATGTGCAGTATATTGACTGAACAAACCTTTGTCACGTTTGCGTGAATATTCTGAGGAATCCTGTGTATATATATATGCTTTACATTACTATTGAAGAAAAGATGCTTTTATTTTTACATTGTAATTTATTATGTCTATTGTTCCTTATCATATTATCTGTGTAGAACTATGCATGATATCATTACCATTTTTCATTGGATGCATTACCATTGAAACATTGTTGTGATCAATTCTTCATTGTATTATAAAAAAGATTTAATTAAATGTTAAGATTTTAAAAGAATTGCTCACCTTTTCATAAATAAGTTTTCATATTCCTTCCTTGAATTTCGACTTGCAACATATCTTAATCAAACAAATTTGTCTCTCCGTAATTTGATTTGTCTCAGGATTGGAGTTGCGTTATTTGTGAAGGTAAGGAAGGATGTTTGTAAGCGCCGACCTCCTGTGGTCTAGTGGCTGGCGTTGCTGCCTCACAACCCTTGGATGTTTCTGTTGTCACGCTGACCACGTATCACTCCATATTCGGAATGTGTCATGTATGACAGTCCGCAGTCGTCCTGGTAGGCAAAGGCCCAAATACGGGCTAGAATGCCATTAAAAAAAAGAGGTTTGTAAAACTGATGAAGAGGCATCAAAATCTAAAGGTTTAGAGGCGTAGCTTCTTAAGTTTAATGGGGTTGGATTTTACTTTAAATTAAATTATGACAAGGAGAATAAATTATCAGAAAAATTACAATATTAAGTTTTGTTTTTGTTTATTGTCACATCATCCGACGTGGTTATTAGTTACCACGATCACTTAACAATTACTCCTGTATTTATAATAATATATACAATATAATTTATAATAATAAAGAGGGGTACAAAAACTATTAGAGATTCATTACATATTATTCAAAAGGGTCAAGTATTCTAAATCATTTAATATGTCATTAAGGCATTCCTTGCAGTCGTCCGGGATTCCATATTCTCTTCTTCTTTTGCAGCATGTACGCACATTCATTTATTAGGTGTCGGGTGGTGTATGAAGAGTTACATTTATCGCAGATGATTGGGTTTGGTTTGATCATTAAATGTCCATGAAAGAGTCTAAAGGAACCAATTCTTAGACGGGTGAATACCGTTTGCACACGTTTTTTATTGGTAGGATTGTATTTTGTAGATACTGTTCCTTATTTCCTGGAGTTTAGTATGTTTATCTACCCATTCATTGCTCCAATTATCCTTGATTTTGGCTTTTATACTCTTTATTACGTTCTTGTGGGACACTGGCAGGTTAGTTGGGTTTATGCTGGTTAATGCAGGTTTAGCTGCGGCATCAGCTACTTCATACCTGTGATACCAACGTGGGGGGGGGATCCATACATACGATTTTATTGTAATAAGAATTAACAACAAATAAATAAAATAAAACTTACCCCCCCTGCTCTTTTAAAAATGAATTCTAAATTTCGAAAATAACTTTACTTGTAAATTTGAAATAGAAAGCAAAATTGATCGGTCTCCCTGGGATTAGTGGGCTTAAATACCTTGGTCTGGCTAATTGATTTTGGCAATGGCTTTCGTTTGACGGATTTATGGTACTTTACCAAACACCGAAATTCGTAGGTGCTGGCTGAACACGTCCACACTCGTTCATTGTTACTCGTGTTTCGTATTGTAGCGGGAAACAAGGAATAGGGCTTCTTAGTTTCGCAACGTTGTGATTCGATTTTCTCTCGTTCTATGCAAACGGAGTTTTGTCTTACGAACTGATTAAGTGGTATGATAACATGATATTAATAGTCCATTGTATAGACAGAATCACTCCACTCCAAACTTTTGCGGAACACCTATTCAGGCCCCGCGGAAACCCGGCTCTATCTCAACGACCACTCCACAACTGCCTCTCCTCAATCTTTCACGAAACTACGAAATCTATCATTTCCCCTTCCCAATGTCATTTTAGCTAATAAGAAACATTCTTACATTTTCTAGTTCGCGAGTCCGGGGTTCACACGTCTGTCCGAAAAGACCCGAGGTTACTGAACCTTCTGTGGAAACGTCTGAACGTTACAGAATATTTAAACCTCAGATTATTACCATCCGACACATTTATTGACTTGTAATCCCTCAAAGAACCACTCCTTTCAACACATGTTTTGACGACAGCCAGGCCTCCATACTACATGTAGTGTAATGAACCCACAACTTTCGCCGCTCGAGAAATTTAGTTGACAATCAATTTAATTTAAAATAAAATAACAAATAACCCATTTCAAAATTTAAAATGTAGGTGTACACTGCAATACAGTTAGAACCCTTCGTTTACCGAAATGAAAGAGAAAGCTAGGTTTTCACTGGCTTTGATGTTCGTCGAAGTTGGTTTGGCTGTGCACTGCCTACCGTTTACACCGTGGGCAGATAACTGTCCACTTCTTCACTGACAACTTTGTGGAAGTGCTGCCCTCACTACAAAAAGGACAGAGAACTCTGATGCATGTTTATACTTCTCTGCTATTTCTTGGCAACTACGATCGGTTGGAATGTTGATGTTGCATAGTATCGATATATCGTTTATATCAAATTGAATATTTTCCCCTTTGTGTTTCCGCGCACGCATAATGTCCGTGTTTCATAAACACTTTGTGTTTGTCCTAGAAAAGGCGTAACGAATGAGGAGGAAGGTCAAACTTAGTATTACGCTGTACTATATATACGTAAAAATGAAAACAGTTGTTTAGTAATGTTGCTTTATATTATTACTACAGAAATTAAGCAATAATAAAAACAGCACCTGTACTTTCAAGCTGGTTTTCAGTGTTAAATTGGCTGGGATTTTATTACTTGTTATTTTATTCTCCTTAAAGGTGTCAATTACTGAACAAAATGAATTATTTTTCATTGCGTGTAATAGTAGTACGTTTACAGCTATATATCATTATTTCACGCAGTTGTTTTGCCAGTTAAAGTTTTTGGCGTTGGAGAGTGGACAAAAATTCTTTTTTGAAAGTTAACCAAAATATTTATAGGCTCATACAAAGACACACGAACTTTATCCCAAATGCTTTATAAACGAAACTACTCGCCACTGTTCACAACAAAGATCCACTTAGTCCAATCGCACACAATACCAAACTGCACATGTATTGAAAACGCAAAAAACAAATCGATTACCATAGCGCAATTGATAGTCAGCCCTTACACACCGTTCACTATCTATAATTAACAACCGTAACAGCCACTAACTGACCTCCTATGTGGGCAGCGTCTAGGTCGGTGGAGGGGAACGCCAGTCATGAATGACATACTGTTGACACGCTCTAAGAAAAGTGAGGCAGTGCTCTCGTGTCAGCGATGGATTGGCAGTTGTCAGTGCAGCACTGACGTGTGTTGACACGCCACTGACATCACTGCCCCTCGTTTTCTGGCAGTCATCTCTGCCCGTGTAAACCTAGCCTAAAGCCGTGTCCACACTTGCGAGCAACGAACCGAACACGAGGCTGTGCGCATGCGCTAGATCAGCCAGGATTACTCGCCGTTTTCCATCTGTCGTCGGTATTTTGACGAAACATCAAAGGAATGCTCGGTTCGCGTGCGTCGTAGTGTGGACGCCAGCCGAGCCGAACCGAGCTCACTTTGGCTTGTATCAGAGAGCTTAGTACCTTGGCTTGTGTTCTGTGATTGTCTCGATCATTTACGATAAACCTTCAAGATGATGAAGACATCGGATTGGGATTGGTCCCAAGAGCGGACTCTGAAATTTATCGATGCTGTTAGGAGCCACCCAGCTATATGGGACTTAAGATAGCATAAAACTGAAACAAACTCCGCACCTCTCACAAAATCCACAGTCAAATTTATTTTGGTAATACCTCACATAATGAGGCAATTTGCCTTGTTACTTTAATTCTCATGGCATGAAGTATTATATATATTATATAAATAATCTCAATTAATAGTTATCTACATTTACCATTGGATATTAATCCTAAATTTCTTTCATATACAAGTAAAAACATTTTAAAATATGTATTACACGTGTTTAAGTTTTTATAATTATCTAAAAAAAACGATGAAAGCTTGAAAATATGGATTACTCTACTGTATTTCAACCGCTCAGCTCGATCACATTAATTTGTAAATGTAACAATAGTTAAAATAAATACATAAGAATTTTTGTATCATTAAGGCAGGTGGACACGAGTAATTATCCCCTAAATAAATTAACAATGAAAGATGTGAAATTATCCTTATAAAAATACAATAGCACGTGACAAATAATTGTAAGAACACTAAACTTAAGGTGTGGTTTTATGAACATCAGTATTGTTAAATGAAATTAATTTCGAAATTGTAAAAAAATTATTATAATTAAGTTTTCATTTAAAAAAATATTATAATTAAATAATATAAATTAAATAAACTACTCGCTTCCTATATGTTGCGTTTAATAAATCTTTCCTCGGCTCGTTCCTTACAATCAAATCTCTTGCTGGTTGCTACCCTCGCTGTTGGAGTATGTCTTCAAAGATGATGATGATCTCCTTTCTAGTAGCTCGTGTTCGTAGGCCGCTCGGTTCGCGCGTGTTCGCTGGCACTAGAACGCCGAACCGAGCAAGTTTCAGCTTGTTGCTCGGTTCGTGCTCGCAAGTGTGGACGGGGCTTAACGCTGACACGACAGCAGTGCCCTCAGCTTTCTTGGACTGTGTAAACAGTGTGTCAGGCATGGCTGGCGTCCT
The DNA here is from genome assembly GCA_034510155.1 of Eucriotettix oculatus. Lineage (NCBI taxonomy): Eukaryota > Metazoa > Arthropoda > Insecta > Orthoptera > Tetrigidae > Eucriotettix > Eucriotettix oculatus. The sequence goes on from CM067378.1 coordinate 62,677,792, forward strand.
CCCTCCACGGTCCTAGGTGTGATTGACGATTGTAACTATCGATTGCGCCATGGTAAACACTGTTTACTAAACAGTACGTATATTGCGTTTTCAATTCTCGTGCAGTATAGTTTAGTGTGCGATTGGAATTAGTGAATCTTTATTATGAAATTTGGTAAGTAGTTTGATTTAACGAGCGTTTGGGATAGAGTTCGTATGTTGCAAATAATTCTTTAGGTTAACTTTCCAAAAAAGTACTACATATGAGGAAATTCCAAAAAAGAATTGTAGTCCATCCTCCAACGACACAAACTTTAACTGGCAAAAAAAAATACACGAAAGAATGATATGAAGTGAATAAAATGTGAAGTTTTGTAATACTACATGTTTTGTCAGTTTTGTAAAGTTTTAATTAACACAAAATGCAACATTATAAAATTAAATAAATAGTAGTTGAAAACAAGAAAATAATTTATTATCGTCGCACAGTAATCGGAAATATAATTTTGTTACTCATATATCATAAAATATAAACAAATTCATTTGCCTTTATCTAAGAATTGCATAGTAATGATTTTACTATTGAATTTCTTTATTCAATTGTAAACAAATTATAAGGTTATATTAAATGTTTCACCTATGAAAATTTTTCCTCTTTTATTGCTCTTTCCAATTCACTCTTAAGTATGTGTGGTCCTTCATCTACCGGGTGTTCCTTTTCTAACTTTATTTGACCAGATGTTTTTTTTAAAATTTTTTAACCATGGAAAATTCCAGATGTTCAAATGGGCTTAATTCTCATCCCCTTCCAGTTCCTGTCTTTCAAGACAGTTATATTTACCTCTTCTCTGGAGTTCTGCAATATCATCATACATTTTATGCATCAGTTACAGTTCTTGGTGCATTGGAGGTTTTGTAACTCTCCTTTGTTTCATCAACTCCATTTGCTTTGGGTTCTTGCCTCTTTACCAACTTTACTTTTTAAAAAGTCCAGAAAAACATTCCTTACATTATTCCTCAACACTTTCTTTTCATTGATCATTCAGAAAATTGTCACTTCAAACACTGTAATTGTTCCCTTGTCATTTTGTATGCTTTCTAAATCCCGTTTCTGACATTTTTTGTACTTTAAAACCACTTACTTCAATATCTCTTAAGATAAACAGTTACGGACTTCTTTCTTTCCACACTGCTTAGGTCCAGTTCTTATTACTTACTGCAATTTCCATTACTCCATTCATTTTTCACCTTGTGAATGGGACAATTTTCACTTCTACAAGGGCAAAACTTTTCTGCAAGTATGTATTTTGACTTCAGTAAATTAGTTTTTTTGCAACTATTCTGAAAGTTGTCTCATCTTTCCCAATTTGAAAACCCTTCAAGTGTCTGTTCCCAGTCTTTCGCTAATGATAATTCTTCTCCATATTAAAAATTAGGTCTTGCCTAATCAGTAACCATTTTCAATGTGCTCCTAATTTTGTCGAGGAAATCCAGAGTACATGTTTATCTTTCCGTTTAACCCATCTTCTGTGAATGGATTGTCTCATAACAAGCAATTCCCCATTCAGTTGAATGTATTAGTTCACATCTCTTAATCTGTTGTCAACCTCAGAACTATTTTTAATATGTTTTGGGCCCTGATTAAAGTCACCCATCTCGCAGATACTGTATAGCTGTAGTAGAATCACAATCTTCTAAATAACATTTGAGTCAGCTTTCTCTTTCGTGACATATCGTACGTAGTTTTTGTTTAGATTTTTGTACGAAGTCCAGGATTATAGTCACTATTTTTTTTTAATATTTTTTCCTGCAATTGTTATGTAATGGGACACTTGGAAGTAAGGCATGTTTCTTGAGTGAAATTTTCTAACCAGTTTATTCCTGGAATTCCTACCAACAACTATCATTCATTTTCAAGTGCCGCCTGTTCCTGTGTAGTGGTCTTGTCTAACCCTTCTACTTAATGCTCAGCTCCCTTCCGATTCTGCGAAGTTGTGTATCTTTTATACTACATCTGTCTTAATAACATGCTTATTGGCCATTCTTCACTTTTGTGGAATCTCTGTGGTTCTCTTATAAAAAACTATCTCCAGCTTTTCTCCACGAGTGTCACTTTCTTTGTTTTATGTAACCTGTTCATTTTTTTCAGACCCACCTTCGAGGAGCCAGTAGGCTGGGGGCTTAAAAGCCTTCGGCCCACTCGCTCCTCAAAATGTTGGACCGGGAAGCTGTGGAATCTGAAAAGTGTCGACGCTGAACAGAAAAGCTTTTTTATAGTGCTGGACTTAGGGTGTTTTTTTTCTGGTCAGGTAGCCTCAGCAGCTGGTCCTGCCACTAGCTAAAGATGACTTATTTAAATTTGTAACATTCTAAAGACAATAAATTGAAAAGATATATTCTGTAGTCTTTATTCCCAACAGCTCACCATTCAAACATCAATGTTAAACAAAATATATATGGCATGGTATTAAATTTTACTGTAACTTACAGAACTGTACAGAAGGAAGATACATTTGAAACTAAGGTAAGAGAAAAATTGTACAAGTCCAGAAAACTCTGCAGCAGTATAATATGAAGCTCCACAGCAGCCAGGAATCCCTCCTGCAAAAAGAACAAATATTAAGATGTACTCAATTTATTAAGTTTTGTTTTTACTGAATCCAAAAAAAAACCAGGCCATTAATCTCTCTTAAATTAACTTGCATAGTATCAATTAGTCTGTGAAGTTTACAAATAAGAGATTACAACAGTGTGTAAATTAGCTAATTTGCTAAGGTACAAAATGTATGACACTTCAAAATTTACAATATAATAATTTAGAATTTGGGAAAAGAAATCCCCTGCACCTCAAAGGAATGAGTCATTCTGGCTCAGAGAAATGAAATAAGGCAAAGAAAGCAATCACGTAAATAAGAAAAATGCTATGAAAAATATAGGCAAGAATTTGAAAAACTACGTACAATATATGGTTTTTAAAAAAAATATGCAATGCTGATGAAATCTGATTTACATTACAAAAACAGTCTAGGGGTATTGTTGAGTCTTGCAACAGAAATCTTACCAAATTAATGTCTTTACAGCTTTATTCAAACTATTACTGGGTTGTCATGAACAAGCTTCTGCCTGAAACGGACAGCCTTCATCCCACCCACAGATTGTCTTCTCAACTGAAAGGGAAAATATGCACATTAACCACTTTATAATAACCTTCCACAATTGTTTTCACAAATTTGTGTTTCTAATCAACATCTCTGTAGGGAATACAGGTGCAGTGTACAGGTAAAAACTAAATACATCAAAAAAATAGTTTTAACATTAAGGAAAAATAATTGTTAAGATAAATTAACAGGCTAGTGAAGACAAATCAAACAAAAACAATGTACAAAAGCAGAATGACAAATTTTATGTGGAATTAGTCCAACAGATTGGAAATAATTTATGTTCTGGCATTTATATAAACTGAAAGATCACTAACAATGAAAGGTAATAAAACAAATCTCTGTTTAAATGCAACTAAAGCAACCTTTACAAGCTTCAGTACAGAACTTAGGAAGGGAGCATTTCATATTTTGCAGTAAATTTCACATTATCTTATCTGTGTGAACAAATTTTCAGGCATTATATTTAATGAACTCAAATTTTATTTATTGAAGCAAATTATTCTCTGATAATCTTAGCTATGAAATAAGCTATCTTTCAATTCTGAATAATTGAAATATCAAAGCATCGCCACTTGTGTCAACTTCTTCCCACTTGAAATTATATTCAAAATAAGATTTTAAGTAATACGTTATTGCCAGTTGTGAATTATTTTAGGAGGTACGACATTAAAATATTAAATAATTTAATTGACAGAAAATGGACTTTGTTGTAATGGATGAAAATTCATACATTCAAACCAATTTCTTTTTACATAAAATTTGAATAGATAATTTTTATGAGAACACTGGCAGCAGTTTTGGACCAAATTAAGAAATACATCTTTAAACAAGTTTCTGCCAGATTTTTAGTTCTTTTGCAAATTATTTCTGCACTTTCATGAAGTCACTTACACGTACAGTCACAGAATTTAGTAACTACAAATTTCTCCTTTATAAAACTAATTCTCTGACTTATTGAAAAATAAAATAATTTCAAACATTCATTTGTGAAAAGATACCAGTTAAAAACTGCTGTTAACAATCTAATACTACAGGATTTTCACAGTTAGGAATGTTAGATGTTATTCAACTGCAGATATAAGTAAAATTAATAACTTCTTTAACTAGTCTTTGTTCTCTAGTGAGCCAACTATATTAATTTGAATCTAAAAGGGCAGGTTGGTTGTTTTATTATACAATGTAGAATTTAGTGGAATTGTGATATTTGATCATTTATTTAATAAGAATCAGTACATACAAGAAGTGTGGGGGAAAAAGATATTTTATTACAGATATTTTACTAAAATTAAGGATAAAGATGATTTGAATATTATTCCAATTAATAATATAGTTACAAGGATAAATATGTATATAGGAATTACTTGTATCAAATAAGTGATTGAATTTGTTAAACTTTTTGTTGATAATAGATTCTGTGAAAGTGACATGGTGACTAGAACTGTTTATGAAACATGGAACATTTAGACAGTATCAAAAACTCTAGGTGAAGTTAAATATACTGATGCTATTTATAAGATCAATTAGGCAGCTTGTAATAAATATAAAGAGGTTTTCAACAAGGACAGGTCAATATTGAAAAAAAAACATTTGTGCATGAGATATTGACAAAATTCTTATATTTGAAAGGCCCAGGTATGACTTTTCAAATTAACAAGAATTTTGTTGATACCTCACACAACTAGTTTTATTCCATTGTAAAACCCTATATATGGAACTGGAAGAGTTCCCAAATTGTCACATGCAGCATTTTACAAGGCACCTATTTACATTAACAAATGTAAATGTCTCTTAATACAGAATATATTTTATAATAGTAACAAAGTTGAATTGCAAAATTAGCACCTATCTATCTGCACACTCAACTAAATTTGAAGAATATGATTCTGCAAGGAAACTAATACATATGAAACAAAAAAATTAAGACAATCCATTTACACATAAATGGCATAAATGCTGTTGTGAAAGAAATTATATCTAGTAATGTTGACACCAGAAATAAGCAATACAATGAAACATATTGTATTGAGTTTTCCCTACAGAAGTAGAAACAATAGTTGCAGTAGAGAGGGAACAGCGGGGTGACATCACTATTTACACATATTTAAATGCATATATCTAAGCAAGTATGAGAGAGTGACAGAAATTTTATTTGAAAAAGCTTCTTAGAATGTTGGGAAGTTTGTGATTAGGTGGGAATTTTGTTCTGTAACTTCAGTTCTGTGCTTTAGCTTAACCAAAAATAAATGCTAAATATAAATATTTGAATTAAAAATACTACAAATGAAATCATACATATTTTTATGTCAATTTAAAATTTCGGTTGTGGAGGGGTCATGAAGACATTAATAGTCGTTGACCATTTTTAAATTTGATGGAACACGTAATTGAGCTTATATCAAGAAGGAATTTGCAATAAACTAATTGTGTTACAATACAAACAAACAACCTGAGAAAAGTATGTATGGAATTTGGGGGCACATGTTAGCAGCAAAAATTGTCAATGTCATATTTCTTTTTTTCTATCATTATTCAAACAGCTAATGTTAGCTACAAATTGAAAAGTTATAAATATCCACTACTTACAAGAATTTAATTCTATTAAAAGGAAACCAAAATTCTTTTTCTAGGTAGAATTGGATGGAAGATTCTCACCACCTTTCCTTCTCTTGACACCCTGTAACAGTAAAATTTGTTTGTAAATATATTTCACATAAATTTCTTTACAAAAATAGCATGTGCTTTCAAATATAGCACTTTATTTTGCAAAATAAAAGAATTTAAGGTCCATAAATAAGTTTATATAATTACTTTTGAACCAATGATGTTTTAACATATGATGTAATACAGAACTGAAACATTGCTGAATTTCTTACACTGAAGATTAGATCATGTGATACAGTTAAATTGTGATTCGTCTTGCTTTGGTTGCCCAAATTTCACTACATTCAAAAGTTATTAACTTTACAGATGGTAGTTTTATATAGTCAGGCGGCGAAGGTAAAGACCTTGGAACCCACAGCACACGAAAATTACACCAGCACGAACATATACTTCCCAATTTTCCTAGTAAAATTCCCGTCGCTCGTGCATGTACTATGTCAATATTACTTTGTTGTAGTAAAAAGAATTCAACATCCTATTCGAAAAACTAAGCAAAAATATTTACTGGGAGAGAACGAGTAAAATTGTGATTAGCCTGGCTTTGCTTGCCCAAACTAACGTCAATTATTACTTTCTCACGAAATAGTCAAACAGGGCACAAGAAAGTCCTAAAGAGCAGTAAATGGCAACGTTTCGAGGAAATATTTTTTTCAGCATACATTTTCAATTTAATGGTGGTCTGTTGAAGGTTGTATTTCTCGCAAAAGTCTTAGTTCGAAGCAATTTATCGTTCGTAACAGCAAAGTTGTAAATTCCACATCTTAAACTTACACAAATTTTGTACAAAAATGTAATATGTACAAAACAGAACTATATAAAAACGTAGTTATGCTTGTATTACAAATTTCGATGAGGTTATGTTGTATAGTTGAACATGGTCTCGAAAACGTACCTTATTTTCGGAAGCCTGTAGAACTAATCGAATGCATTGAATTCATTGTTACCTTTCCGACAAGTTAATTGGGAAGAGGAAACCCTGTTGCATGGTGGGAGGACAACAACGCAAAGCGCGTGGAAGCCTGGAAGGGGAAACATGCGCCGGCCAATAAAAGGTTCTGCCAACATTGGAGCGGCAGTTTAAACGTTCCGTGCTTTATGATCTCATATAAAGGCGTTCTTTTGGTTAGTTGCAAAGAATCTTAGTGTATATTTCCTTAAATTTAATCGAATGATTAAGAAGAAACAATAAATTGTTAAAAATATCCTCCAAATATAACAATTATTTTTTTTGTTTATACTTACATTAATCTTAAACAAAATAAAATTGACCGAGTGGTCCGACGCGTCCCTTTTATGTCTGAAAGTGTGCGCCGCACTCGAGAGATATTTTTTTAAGTATTTAAAATCCGGACAGAGAAGCAATAGAAGTCAATAGATCTTGGAACTATAAATAAAGTAATTGAATTAATCTGACTTATCTCTGTAATAAAATTGCCCTGTACGTGGGTGTGTCTGTCTGTTCCGCATACAAATCTAAACGAGTGGACCAATTTCGACCAAATTTCGTACACGTGTTCATTGAGAAACGGAAATCAGCTCTGCCAGGGTAAGGCACAGCTACCACCCCTAGGAGCGGGGCGGAAAATTTTAAATAAGCAAAAACAGAATATTTCCAAGAAATAAATATATTCTTTGATCAATTACTGTAATAGTGTATCCTCCGATACTGCTAGCGTATAATTTCAACCGTATTCATAATCGAAGAGGTGGGGAGGGGGGTGGGGGGAAACAAAAATAACTAGAAAATAATCGAGTTTGGTCTCTATATAGACTTTGTGAACCACTGTGTTTAATTCTGACAGGTCTGTCTGTGAACACTGTCGAAGAAGACTGACGATGTCCTTCCCCCTCTCTTAATATTCATTAATCCTCCTCTCCAGTGTCTGTAAAAATTCTTCACAGCATTCCTCATGTTCTTTTAGTTTTCCTCTGCTCTTACTTAAAGAGCCATGTTCAGTGAGATATATTTTAAGCCAAGTGTTTTCTTACAACTTAATCATTAGTGGAGAAACAAACATTTTTCATATCGTGACTCCTTTTCTATGACTTAGATAATTCGTAGAAAATTCTTATGACCTCTCATTATGGAAAATGTTTTCATATAATTTCTTATCCGACAAACTTTCTCGGTTGACTAAAATACCTCATTTTTCATTCAACAAACACATTTTCACTACTTATAGATGAGTTTGTAATATGCCACCATTATTCTCCACATTCATGAATTGTTTCTTTGTTTACAAATATTCGCATGTATGTGTCATTTTGCACCTTTTATGGTGTCGCATTATGCTCAGCTGCCGAGAGTTAATATTTCACATTCTTCATAAATTAAACAACATTATAAATATGATCCTCTTTTAATAATCGATTGATAATAAATAGAAGGAATTTTCTCATTCAATGTGCAAGTTCATCAAAAACGCAACGTCATCTACTGAGAAGATTTGCATATTTCGCTTGCAATGGTCTTACGACAACACTTGAAAAAAATTTTCTTCTTTTTTTCTAAATTCACAAGATAAATTATTTACACAAATTTTTACTTGAACAAACGTATGTATGAACAATATGTCGAACTATTTTTAATATATTATGAATTTTTCAATTAAATTTTTTCTCAGGCTTTGCTGCATTATTCAAATATTTCACTGAAATCAAAAAATTTAAATATAAAAGATATTTTATCAAAATACTGGGTCAACAAATTGTTAAGGAGAGCTGACAGATTTTCAATACATCTGCAATGCATTAGACTATTGTGACATAATTTTCAAATGGATACATTATTAAAATAATATTAAATAGTGTAAGCACTCTTAAGGTTCATTTTTCTGGCCTCATATTGGTAATTGACAATTCAAACACTGCATCGTTAACAATTCCAAACTAAAACTTTATTGTATTATTACAAATAAAAACTGTAAAACATTCTAAATAATTCTTTCATTTATTTACAGCAATTATAACATATGCTTTATATACAGACATTTAGTAACATTTGACATATCTTAATCTTCTGAATTAGTAAACAAAGTTTCCTTTGGCAGTTCTTTTACCCCTTAATGGGCAATAAAGATATTTGAAAAATTAGTATTTATATATATATAACAAAACTTATAAATAATATAAGATAATCATATAATCAAATTAAAAGTATATTGAATCAATTTTCAAATTTAGATAAGTTTTTTCCTGATGGAGAAATATAGTGAAAGTTCAAAGTAATAAATTTAAGAAGTTTAAAATGACTTAAATCTTCAAATTGATGTAATTTGATTACATGATTATATTTTTGCATTTATTTCTGAGGAACCTATTTTTTAACTTAACATCACAATGTGGATTAAACATTTAAATAAATGTTTCCAATGATATAAAATGGTTAATATAGTCAACACAAAATAGGTTACCATAACATAAAAACCAACACAACTATTACCCATCCAGTTTCCTTAAAAAAATTGTTAGCTTTTCAATTTAGAACAAGTGTTTGTGTGTCAATTTGTGCTATTAGTTTAATCTCGGACAAATTTATGGTAACCTCATTGCACATCTTTACTTAAAGTAACAAACACAAGAGTTCAACATTAATAAAGTGTAATGAAAAAAGAGATACAATATTTAGTCAGCATTTCAACTGAACTAAACATGACCTTCAACAAGTTTGTACCATCAAACAAATTGTTTTACTATAAAATTAACCAATAGTATTTAATTTGGTGAAAAACATCGTTTTCTGTAAAGCTGAAAATGAATAATGAAAGTTAAGAGTTCTCTTTATCTTACACAAATTCTTCATTACAAAAAATTTCTTCCCTTAACATAAGGTATAGTTACATGTTACATGCAGGGGGGGGGGGAGAAAAAATATAATTTAGAACTTAATCTGTTTATTCATTTGGCTCAGACTTTATTTATCATCACTTAATGAGTTCATATCTCAATAAAAAGCCAATAAGTATACTAGTTAACAAAATATTATCCCAAGAAATAATTTTTTCACCACTGACTATACTCGCACACACACACACTTACCATGTTTAAAGAAAGAGTTCAGTAATTATACAAAAACTATAAAGTTATCATTCTGGAGTGTGTGGGGATGTTATATTATCCATAAAAAAGTTAAAGTAATGCCAAATTTGTTCTAGTCATATTATAGCCAAAAAATTTAATCTATGCATTGCTTTAATTTTAACTTTGGGTAAGAATTTATATATTAAAAAATTGAAATTAGACAACTATGTAGTAAAAAATTTGTTTAACAAACTACCATTGTTAAAAATAATAGATTCAATATAAAAATTAGGAAGTATCACTCTTAAGGTTTGGTATCGCCCTTACATTACAAATGAAAACAAAATATATGAAGATGAAATAGGTTAAGAAAAATTTGGTACACACAAGAGGGTGATTCAAAAAGAAAGGAAAATAATTCATTATACTGGCATGTAAACATTATAATGTTAACATAGTCACAATATCATCCAAACATCTGAACAGACATCATTATAGCTTCACATCATTAACCATTCAGGTGGTGTTTCAGTGGTTCAAATCTATCTAAATGACAGTGTATGAGGCCAGGACTGTAAGACGGAGGATGTTTGGATAGACATGATGAAACTATGTTCAAAAATAACATTAAATTTACAATCACCATGTTAGCTTACCAGGACATAAACTAGTTTTTTTTAATGTAAGAAATAAACATGGTTAAATATATGTACATCTGAAATAGTGACATTGTTGAGTATAATCTCACCCCATTCATCACTCCCGTTTTTTCTTAGCAATGCAAATAAATGAATTGTAATATGAGACTCAATGCAGGAAATGGAGATGGTTCAAGCACATCCAAATAGATAAGGTTGTGGGATGAGTGAGAATGATATCAAAGAATATTATATGAGCCAACTGAATTTCATGGAGTCATTCAAACTCCTCAATCAAAGGTGATTAATTTCAAAGATAATCTCATGTTCGTTACAATACTTTTTTAATTGGCCCATGCTGCACTAATAGTAACATACATAAAATGCTTACATAGTAAACAAGCATTACCAAACAAATGTTTTTTCTTACTTCCAACCTACAATTCTAAAAAAAGAATGAAAATCTTGGTAACATTATCTCATTTTTCAATCATACTTCCTACATTAAAAGCTATATTTTTTTTTACAAACTATTTACACATGAAAGAAGCTTCATTTTGTGACCTTTCTTTTCACAGATTACATAGCAATAGATTTATGTACTTAAAAATTAATGCAATAAAAACCAATCACTCATTACATTTACTACACATACAATATTTCACATAAAATTAATAATTTATTAATCACCACATACAATCAGTTTTTGTTTAAAATTATATCATTTATATTTAACAAGTTTTTACATCTTGGGGTGGGGAAGTGGTATGAAATGTGTGTAAAACTAGTTCTGAACCAAAGTAAAGCCACTTCATATTCTTCGCAGAAATTATATTCAATATAACTTTAAAAAACCTTAGCCAAATACAAATATAGACTTCACGCAAACTCTTCTATAACGAAACCTATGACATACATCTTTAAATGGTCCCAAATTGTCAAGATAATGAATTTTTTGTGTTAATGTAAAATATGCAATGATAAAATAAAAGTGTTTCACATTTCAAACAAAATATTGTGAATATTTTGTATTTAATAAAAATATAATGTACATTTTAAAGAAAAAAGGAAAGGTTTTTGTAGTAATGAAGAATAGAAAAAACACAAATAATGTAATTTCTTGAGGAAACTTCAATTTTGTCAATTCCTCATTGAAGACAAGCTTGTACTTTCTCAATCCACTCTTGAGCTGTAGATGCGTCGCTTGCACAAAAATTGTACGTTCTCCGATTTGTTCTTAACTGTAAAGGAAACAACCAGTTATATGAACAGTTTAAATAAACCCAAATAATTGTAATATTTTGATTAAAAATTAATTTATAAACTAAAATTAAATAATTTTGTCTGCTGTCATCAGTTTGTATTAGTTAAAATAAATTGCATATTGTAACAGTAGTCTTTCATGTATGAAAAAAAGATTCTAAAATATGTATATAATAATTGTCATTACCATTAAAATGAGTCAAAATTATTAGCCAATCAAATAATTTTCAGGATATAAACATGATAACACCAACAAAAAAACTCTCAGATTGAACAATCTAACATTATTTTGTGTTGAAAATGTATACAAAAGGTATGACACATAAAATTCTGAACAATCATTTTTATAGCAATTCTTTTGTGTTGTGGTTTAAGGAGAAAACTATCTTAAGCAAAATTAAGCAAACATATGTGTTGTCAGCGACATACTGGCACAAGTTAGGAAAATGCATGTTTGCCAGCGGCAAGAACAAGGTAGCCAATGGAAAGTACATTCATACTCAAGAGACCATATAGACCACAGAGTTTGTCCCTTTGAATTAGTTTTCTGCAACAATTAAATCATGACTTTTAGAAGATATTACAAATAAATCTGGTTTCTGAACTTAACTGGATGATATCATATTCTTGAAACCTTTCAATGAACACTTACACAGTTTGCAAATTGTGCTTAAGTGTATGCAAAAAGCAGGACTCAGGCTGAATACAAAGAAATGTATTTCTGGAACATATGAAATCGAGATTCTTGGACATGTGTCAAGTGAAGGGGTCTGTCCTGACTCAGGAAAAGTATAGGCCATATCTTGTTTCCAGAGGCTTGAACAATGCTATAAACTTTAATTGACTGTGTTCATACTGCAGACATGTTACCAAAGATTTTTGTTGCAAAGCAAAATCTCTGCATTAGTTGCTGCAGGGGAATTTCCCACTTTCTTGAGAAAATGAAAAAAAAAAGGCTTTCAATGAGCTTAAGCAGGCTCTTTTTAGTGACCCTGTACTGGGTCTCTTCGACAAAACTGCGCCAACCGAATTGCACACAGGCATCAGTGGATATGGCCTCAATGCTGTTCTCATCCAGACAAATAAAGGAAAGGAGAACTGATAGCTTATGCCTCAAGAACTCTGACAAAGTCCATCAACAATAGAGGAAGAATGCCATACCGTCATTTGGGCAATCAATAAGTTTCACGCTTATCTATACGAAAATGTGTTTACTATTGTTACTGATCACCACTCTCTTTGTTGGTTAGCCGGTCTCAAGGACCATTCTGGACAACTTGCCCACTGGTCCTTGCAGCTACAGGAGTATGAAAACATGGCCATTTGTTAATTACTTATTGAGTACATATAGTCTTAGATAATAGGTTTAGAACAAATACATACATCAAAAAATGATTTATCATCAGTCTTTTTTGGTGGACCAGGTGTAGGTGCTGCAGGGGCTACAGAAACAACTTCTGCAAGATCTGAAAAAAATAGTTTATAATAATTATAATATTAAAAATTGATTAAAAACTATGACGTTTTATTTTGTGTATGATTTAAGAGGGTTTATAAAATATGTAGTAAGTGAAAAATACACACATTCATTTAATATATTGGAAACAAATAGAGGGTTAATGACATCTATATAAATAAAATAAAACTTTTAGTCTGTTAAATTCTTATGACTGTTACATACACCAAATAGAAATGTTTAGTGATATACTGCCATATTGATATATTTAAGACAAATAGTGGACATTCCAAAACACTGTTTTCTTTGCTTTCCAGAAGAAATCACTTTCCAATATATATTTATCTCCTTATTTGTAGTTACCAAGGTTTGTGATTTTGTATGTTATAAATATTGACTTGAAAACCCGATATGTGTTTGTATGCAGGTATTGTGTGCACCAGCAATATGCTGTTTGACAAGTTTATATCATTTATGAAACCTATATCATTTTTCTATTATGTGCTGCTTTATTTGTGACAGAATTTGACATTAAAGCTAAAATAAGAATAAATACTGCCTTGGATTAGATATGGATGCTGTGACATAAACAGACACTTAAGGTTCAGCCAGCATGAAGGAAACTATTAGTTTCTGTTCCAAACACAAGTTTAAAGAAGTGAATGTTATTCACTCATATTAATCCAATACATATTCCAATGCATTTTTGGCACACTTTCATCAAAATATCAAAATAGTAACTTCTGCATTATTGTTATTAAATATTCTGATATTTTAATAATTGTTAATGTACATATTTTACATAATTTTTGTAGTAACCCTAAAGTGCAATCTAATCAAAAATTGTCTGTAAAACTAGTCATTAATTTATATAGTGCATTATTTTGAAGTATATTATTTTTTAAATATTGCCTTGTATTTATTATTACTACAGATGGAAATATGCCCCGTGGCATTTTGATGATGAAATAAAAGCACAAAGGAAAAGTTACAGACAAAAATTAAAAACACAATTTAAAAATATTTCAAGTCCTTGTTTTTACAAAATTACTTTTCAATGTTTCTAATTTGTTTTTATATACCTTTGTATGTGTTCAGGCTGATTTCTCCATGTAAGCCTAGTAGAGACACAAAGTCTAGCCTTTTTCCTCCTATGACTGATTTTTTCTGATTAAGTAGTGTGCCCACACAATATCGCAGCCCGTTTCTGAATTTTAACCAGCACATTGATGTGTTCTGCTCTGTAAAGATACCAACTTGCTGCCCTGTATTCTATCATAGGTCTAACTAACAGCTGCCTTGCACTTTTCTTCAATATTCTGTGTATGAAGTGTAACAACCTCCGCCCCTTTCATGCTACCAAGTTTAATTGCTCACCCCAGTTTAATTTCTTATTAAAAAATAGTCCTAAATATTAACAAGTTTCAACATGAGGCATTCTTTTGTTTCCTATTTTACATTCCCTGGGGATAACCTTTTTCTTAGATAACATAGATGTTCCCGACAAAGTTGCTGAATGAAGAGTTCTCGGAACTCTAGTTGGGTGAGTGATGCAGTTTGTAGTCCACATAGTTTCCATGACTGACACTGACTTCGTCTTCAGGTGAAGTGAGAACTCTTCAAGAAAATACAGAAAAGAAGGGTTAAACTGCTAAGCAGATTAGCATTCCTCCAGAGATGCCGTGGCCACGAGACAGTCCCATGTTTCGTGGAACTAAAACACCCAATCCAGACTTCGGCTGACAGGAAAATTCTCCGACGCTCGAGCATAGTACTTGTTAGAGAACAGTCCACCATAGACAGAAACTAGGCACATCAGGCAGCCAACTACTGAGGGATCTCCTGTTTCGGTCCAACACACACTCGCCCAACATCTGGGAGTTGGTGGATTACACCACCATGGCAAACACAAATATGATTCATCTTTCAGAACTCCCTGCTGAAACAAAGAGGACGCCTGTGCCCCCAAAAATGTATGGCCTGCCAAAGGTACACAAGGAGTTTGTTCCAATTAGGTCAATTGTGATTGCCATTGGCTCTGCCATCTATCACCTCACCAAATATCCAATTGGAAAATTGGGTCCTCTGGTTGGGAAATGCAAACATCACATCTCCGCAGACTTCGTGGACACTTTACGTAACCCCAGGACATTCTGGTCAGTTTCAATGAGGTGTCCCTATTTACCAGGGTCCCTGTTACTGACACCAGCAACCTCCTGGAGGATCACTTCCTGGAAGGTATCTTGAAGCTATTCTGACATGTACTCACCACCACGTACTTTCAGTACAAAGGGGATTACTACGAACAAGTAGATGGTGTGGCAATGGGCTCTCCATTATCCCCTGCCACTGCCAATTTCTACATGGAGTGGTTCGAAGAAGAAGCCCTCAGAACGGCCCCCTGAAACCAAGCTGATTTTATAGACACGCTGGTCACATGACTGATGTCAGTCGTGAGCTATCCAATCATTGGAAATGTCATCTCAACTTTCTGATGAAGGGGGCGGTGCCTCCGAAAATTCAAAGAACTCCTAACTCACAAGGTGCCTTACCATCTATGAACCTCTGGGAAGTCACCTATTTTCTATCTCTCTTTCCTTTCCTTATTAATTGTTTTAATTAACATGACAATGTCATTTCCTGACTCATATATATATATATATATATATATATATATATATATATATATATATGGGATAAGTGACGAAGTCACGCATTTGATAATTGGATAGAAAGAAAGATAGAAATATTTGGGAGAAAGGCAGGAAATTCGCTCTTTAAATATATAGACTGAAAATGTTCGGTTGGTCGTACTCGATGTGGTGGCGGAGTGGATAGACGCACGCCCCGGCTCTAGGGGTGATGCACTGTTGTTTCGTGCACCCAGGTTCGAGTCCTGGCCACATCGAATTTTTTCAGTCTTTCTTCCTTCTTCCATTCCCTTCTACGCTTGACATATGTTTTTCCTTGTGTGTATATATATATATATATATAGTGTGTGTGCGCGCAAGAAAATTGATTGTCTGATTAAAACAATTAATAAGGACAGGAGAGAGAGAGAAAGAAAATTTGTGTCTTACTTGAAGAGTGAAATTGGCAGACAACCATGCTGACTGCAGAGTTAAATTTTTGGACATCAGAAGATTAGAAATAGCATTCCAAAGGAATGCCAGGCATCAACCTACCAGTCGAAATTGCTGTGTGGCTAGATTTCACTGGGTAGAGTGTTCAGTTAGTTTTGAAGATAGTATGGGAGGAGAGTTAGGTTATATTTTCTTTAATTATTGAGGCACTCAAAATTGCTGTGGGGATAGATTTAGCTGGTAAACAATAGACCACACCAAGCCACCTACTTTCTCTCTCATTTAAGGTCAGGGTGGAGGCAAATAATTGATGGGGGTTGGGAGAGGCATACATACAACCAAATATTAACTTGCATATAAATACGTCTCTATAATAACACACACATTAACAAATACATCCACATATTAACACATACATACTAAAATGGGTACATACATATACCTGTGCAATTATGTGTACTCTGTTTGGGGGCAGGGGGAGTTATTATCTCCAGATGTAGAGTCCACCACTTTTTCTTTCTGCGAAACAAGTCAGAAGGAAAAGGAGAGTTCCTATAGATGGAGCTCAACTTCTGAAGAATCAAGGGGTAGGGCTTTGAGGAGGGTTAGTGTAAAGCACTGGTTGAAATTAAGAATTAAAAAATAAAGTACATACCAATGTATCCTTTGCAATGGGAGTCCTCCATTGCGTCATAGTAGCGTAATTGATGTTTGATAGAATCCAGCACAAACCATCTTTGTTTCCAGCCTTTGAGCAACGCTCCTCGTTTATACAAATATCCTTCATGTGTTCTATTTTCAGCCACATTTGATGAGAATTGTTCATAGTACTGCTGACTGGAGGTTTGTATTGTCGTTACACCTAAAATCATATATTACATTGTTAATATTAAAAAGTCTTGATTCTGATAGAATTGCTCAAATAAATAGTATAGTATAATAAAAACATAAATGAACTTTTTTGTTATTAAAATCTGTTCACAATATGGATCTGAAAATTCTTCAATTTAACTAACTCATCATCATGATATTGCATTCAACTTTTTAATGTAGGGGTGATGCACGTTAAGGAAAAAATAATAAAGCAAAGAGATGTAGAAGTGCAGGGAGTATGTATCTCCAAACTCAGTCGTCGGCTAATAGATCACTGAAATGTCTTCCTAACTTTCTGGTGTAGGGGGCGGTGCCTCCGAAAATTCAAGTACTTTAAACCTCACAAGGTGTCTACCATCTATGAACCTTTCCCTATTACCTACATATAAATTAATGAAACATTTGTAACGTTTGACATATGTCTTTCCCTGAGCATAATTCTGTGCCAAACATATGTTTCAAAGTGTATTTCCTATCTTTCTCCCTCATTTACTATCCTTACTTACTATCCTAATATCCAAAAAACCTGTGACTTCGTCACATTACAAACGTTTCATTAATTTGTAATTTATCCTTAATGGATGCTCCTAATAATCTCTTCCATCCCACTTCTCTCTATCCATCCCAACTAAATACATCGTATATATATATATATCCATGACTGACGATCTTCGACGACGTAGCCTAATGGTCAAGGCGCTCCGTGGCCACAGCGGAGGCTCTGCGACGATCTGGGTTCGAGTCCCGGCAGCGCCAAATATTTTCAGTCTTTCTTCGTTCTTCCTTTCTTCTCTACGCTTGACATATGTCTTTCCCTGAGCATAATTCTGTGCCAAACATATGTTTCAAAGCGTATTTCCTATCTTTCTCCCTCATTTACTATCCTTACTTACTATCATATATATATACACATTAAAATTACTAAGTTCAATTAAACTATTACAATGGAAGAAATAAACCAATATATTTGAAGACTTCTTAACTTACTAGAGCTAACAGATCCACTATCTCCACCACTGCGTGTTAGTGTCTGTGATGTAAGATTACCATCAGTAACAGCCTTATACTTTGTACAGTTCTTGGGAACACTATCAACACACTTCTCATGACAACTGTAACCGCAATCTATACATCGCATGCCAGTCTATAACAAAAGATCTCATCTTTAGTAAAAATATGCAAACATATGTAACTATTGAAAGACAATCAATATTAATACAAACCTTTACAGGTCCCCAAAGTACATTGGCACACAAATCACAATATGTAGGTGTAGTGTAGTTATACCGGTCAAATCTATGAGGATGTGAATATACATGTGCTGCTTCTGCTGCCCCCACCATTTTTCCCCGCATTAAAATCTCTAGAGTTGAACGTTTATGCAGTAAACGACCATGTGAGCGAACCAACTGAGTACTAAATGAAGCATGCCTCTGTGTAAAGAAAATTTGGAATTAAGTTTCAATATTCTATATTTAAGTAGATGTAACAATGCCAAAAATCTTACAGTCAATGAATCTGTTGTTGGTAATTCTAATTTATCCCATAAAACCTTCCATTTTTGTGGTAGATGACCCAGTTCTGTTTCCAATCTATGAATCTCTTCTAGGAGGTGTGAAAAGGCATCAGGTACACTGCATTGTATGTCATTGTACCTGCATCAGATAAATGTACAGTTACTTCCTGAAATTAATTGTCAAAAAATTTACAAACAATACAACAATTTTCATAAACACTGAGCTTAGCACTCCAGTAAATAACAGTATATATGAGGTACAAAAAAGAAATTTAATTTGATGTTAAATTCTTGCTGATCTCATCATTTTTATATAAATTTAATGTGATTAATAATTGAAAATGTAGGGAAATAAGACTAGGTGATCAATTATAGTATGGTGGAAGAGAGGAAGGCTAGAACAGCTAGCTATTTTGTTTGATCGTGCTGCAGTGGTTGGAAATCCATTCTGTCAATATGTGGATGTATGTGTGTATCTCCCCAAATCCCATCAATTATTGCCTCCACGAGAGAGAAAGTAGGTGGCCTGGTGTGGTCTATTGTTTACTAGCAAAATCTAACCCCACAGCAATTTTGAGTGCCTCAATAATTAAAGAAAATATAGCCTGACTCTCCTCCCATACTATGTACAAAACTAACTGAACACTCTGCCCAGCATTTTACATTGGCTCCAAACGGATTGCCAACAACCACAGCACAGTTAAACTTTCAAAAATTTAATTCCCCATAGCTGCCCATTCCTGGAGCCACAATACCAATAATTTCAACCAGTGCTTCACACTAATCCTCTTCAAAGCCCTAGCCTGCAATTCTTGAGAACCTGAACTCCATCTAAAATGTCTTTCAGTCTAGACAACACCCTAAACTCAACACCCTATAGATTAACATGGGGTTGCATGTGTACATCTCCCCAAACCCCATTAATTCTTTGCCTATTTACTAACCTTTGTTGAGGGAGAAAGTTGGTGGTCTAGTGGGGTCAATTTTGACTGCTCTGTCGACAGTTCCTGATGAAGGGGGCAGAGCCTTTGAAAATTTAAAAAAAACCACACCCAATATTGAGTGTGCCAACTGTACACTTCAAGAAAGTCACTAACTTTCTGTCTCTCTTTCCTGTTATTAATTACCACCGCAGTATAATCAAACTCTACAAAACACAATTCGCCATAGCCACCCATACCCTAAGTGACAACACCAATAACTTCAACCAGTGCTTCACATAGCCCCCCTCAAAGCCTTACCTCCTTCAAAAGCTGAACTACATCTATGGGAACTTTCATTTCAACATGTCTTACAGTCCAGACAAAGCCCTGGACTCAATATCCTATTGCCTTCATGTAGAATGTTCAAAAAAAAAAACTTACATACACCAGATCTTGCAGAGTTTCATCTCGTGACTATTAATATTGAGGTGGAACAGTTTTTTTACTTTAGATCACAATGGTCAGTTAAGATTTAGACTAAGCACAGTTTTAACATTGCTATTAAACTTAAGAATATAAACTTTCCAGGCTGACAATTATTTACAAGTATTATTCATTCAATAATTTCTCATACCCCATTGTTATCACTTTTCGTTCAGATTTACTGATAATTCCATCAGCTGCTTCTGACTCCTCTTCTTGCTGAGTATCCAGTTGTATTACTTCAAGGTCATAACTTGGGCCATGAGCAAGTTCTTCTCCCAAATAATATTTCCACAGCTCCAAACATGGTAAATATGATTGTGGTCGCAAAACCTATTATATGAAGGTAAAATTCATTAATTTTCTACGTTGTATGTCAAACATTTTTGCTTAATCAGCTATATGTGAGAAAATTACAGAAAAAATGTATATAATAGAGACAAGTGAAAAAAAAAGTAGGTAGATAATTAAAATTTAAATGGAAACTCATTCAACTCCTAAAAAATTAGTTAAACTATTAATAATTAAAAAATTAGAAAAAATATTACTTATTTCATGTATTGGTATGGATTTTTTTCTTAAATTGATGAATGCAGGCTATATAATCTTTATTTATTTGGATAATAAGAAATATTCTGGGGTGCTATTTCCATTCAGTATTTTTTTGCTCTTAACAGTTAAACTCAGACTGAGCTCACTTTAGCTCACAATCTAAGCAAGTACAAACAGAAATCTTAATGGCCTCAATCGGACAAATACTATAATTCTATTACCCAAAGGGGGGGGGGGGGGGACAATTTCTTCACAGACCAACAACTGGCCAACACTGTTTGATCAGTATGAGATACAGACCTCCTTTCGTCTGAGGACAGATGCCAACACCATCATAAATTTGAACTGTTTCTTGTTTGAAATGGTAACAGTGCCCCTGAATTTCAGGTAAGCCCTTTAATTTTCTGCTCCTCTTTCCTATCTATATCAATTATATGCAATATTATTCAAATTATTTATACTGTACTCAAACTTACAGGGTGTTCAGTATCAGGAGTGTACATGAAGTTATAAAATAAAGGAGATCTTGCATGTTGCTTTTCTATATAATCAAACACTGACTGCCCTAAATTGGGTCCCGAATTACAACCAGCCAATCGTCCTCCTGAAAAATGTAAACAAACTTGTTATGCACAATATCTATATGACTTTCAACAACTCTCAATACTGAGAAAATTCTAAACTAAACATTATCATCCTTTCAAATGTTATATAAATATAACAGTTAATTTTATTCAGTATGTAACAGTATATAACAATTTAGATATTCTGTTGTTCACACTTATCAGATTCAAGCATCATACCTTAAAGGTACCTTTATGAAATTGCACTCAATTCTGCTGGTATGATGTGTTTGTACCATCCAACAATAAACTGAGTTATCACTTAGTATAGAATGTCTGATTTAGTTCTAATTTTTCTAACAGCGTAAAATTGTAAATAAATATCATATGTACTAAGGTATAAAAAGAAACAGCATGCAAGAGTGGTGCTTTGTTTAGATTCTGGACAGGACCTGGAGATTTAAACATCGGAATGCACTCTGTGGACTGCATGTGCAAAAATGTGAGTGAATATAGGTCCAATTTATTTGTCATTATCTGGGTGCCCAGAATTTCCCAGATATTTATTTATATTAGCTCTGAAAATTAATTAATTTGACAATCTCTTGGTCAATGCATGATTTTATTGGCATAAATCCTTTATGAATACGCACTGACCTATACCATTTGGGAGTTAGCACATTAAACAGGATGACTGACGGTACATTAACATAGTCAAAGTTTCACCCACAACATTAAATAAAGAACTTAAGAGCATCTAAAATTCCTCATGCAGTAAAAGAATGGAAAATATAGAAGGTGAAAAATTTGGGCCAAAATTAGTCATAATTAAAATTATTTATTTATTAAATTATATCACGACATTTCATCCATTGTTTGGAACCCTTGCCGGTGTGTCAGTCAGTTTGTCACAGCTATAGGAGACCAAACTATTGGTCCAAATTTGACACACATGTTCCTCAGGGTCCAAAGCTGCTTGTAATATTTAATTTTTTTTAATATTTATACGAAAAAACTGAAAATGTTAACAAACCTTAGTTTTTTCCTCAATTTTTTGGTGTTTTTTTACTTCTATCAAAATCTGCACTAAACTTGAACAAGTTAAGGGCTTAACCTCTTCTTGTTGTCACAGAGATGTATCAGTACATATCTTTATTTACAATGTGTACCAACCCCTCTATCACCTCTCCCCCCCCCCCCTCGAGCTACAAACACAATAAAAACTCAATTTTTGAACCCCTCTAACTTTAGTTTGAAACTGAGGTTTAAGAAAAATTTTGAGGACATATACTTGATTGGAAATTCAATCCTCTACAATTTTGGTCATATGACCTTTTCTTCTCAGAAATGGAAATGGGTCCAAATAAAATATACTACATATAAAATGAGTGTTTAGACACCCCTCTGGCTAAAAGTGATCAACCTGGAGTAGAACTATGTAATTAGAGTACCCTCAAGTACTGTAATAAACTTACCCAATGTATGTTACTTTGTCATTATATAATATTGTTATCATTGTAATTTATTCTTAATAGATGCTATCAACTCTTCATTTGCCCTCCTGTATCATTCCCATATTACATTAAATAGTCATAACATGGTAGCTTTATGGTTAAAGCACTCAGTAGCTATTGCCAAGGTCCTGGGTTTGAGTAACAACACACAAAATGAACTGTTGCCATTTGTATTTGATTCACTTCAATTCTATCAAGCATGATACTCGAACACCTAAAATTTTTTTGGGGGTTTTCTACCTCTATCACTGTAGTTGAATATGCTTACTGTCCCACTGGCAGATGATGACAAGACTCAATGGGAAATTTCATGTGGAAAACTTCATGCAAATCACCTGACATCTGTTGAGGAATTCTTGAAAGTGTCTTGAGAGGGGACATTTTTTGGCCCTAAATTTTTGAAAGATCAACAGTGAGCACTAAAATTTAATCACAATCCGTGAAAAGTATGGGAAGGTATATAAGAGACAGTCATACAACCAAAGAAACAAAAAATTTTGACCACAATGTTGTACAAATACCAAGATTACTTGCAAAATAAATTTAACACGAATCGTGAAGTAACCACCCTTAACACAATTGATTCAAGATGTTTATCTATTTCATTTACATGAAAAATTAAATACCTGAAAATAACTTCAGTATTTAGTAATAATTAAAGGTTGAATTTATATTATATTATTTACTTAAATGAAAAACATCAAATTTTAAGATAAAATTGTATTAATATTCTGTAAAGTATTTCTTAGTTATAGCTAAGGAGTGCTCGCTTACCTGGATACACTCCTTCATCATCAGAGCCAGTATCAACACTTTTATGATGTGATGCAAGAGATCCTCGTTTATCTTCAACAGCAGCAATGCCACATTCTACTCGCTCCAATTCACAGTCAAGTAAAAATGTACGAAACCGGCAGGAAACAGAGTGATATGCAAGAAATCTGAGATAGTAATCATTGAACTCAAATGCAAGAGGAAACTGTTTCTGTATCTGTAATACAAATTGAAGTAATCAAAGTTACTATTAAATATAACTTAGTAAATTGAAAGTACAAATATCTGAAACGGGTTAAACATTAAATTAAAACTGTATTTGAGGCAAACAAAATTTACAATCTGATGTTCTTTGTCCACAACCTGCTCAGAACTCAATTATCCAATAATGGTAGCCATACATTTACTAGTCATTGAGATTTACTAGTCAAAGAGATGCCGAGTTGCTCAGAATTTAAATATGTCCGACATATAAAAATATTCTTCCATAGGTGCTGCTTAAAAATTATTTAAAAAAAATCTTTGTTAAAGATACAGTATTGTCCTAAAACAGAAAATGAAGTAATAATAAAGAAATAAAAAGTGCACGAGCAACATATGCAAAAGGTACTGCTTTAGTGATAATACTTCAAAATTTCCTAGTCTATGAAATAGTTTTGAAGCAATCATAAAATTGCTCATCAAATATTATTTTTAATTGAACTGAATTGATAAAATTCAGAAATTTTAGTACTTCAGAACTCTGAGTGAGAAAGTAGCAAGATGAGAAAATATGATCCTTTTGTACACAGCCAAACCCAAAAACCAACGACAAGTTAGCTCGTCCAGAAGAAAAGTCACTATGATAGCAAATCCAAATAGTAGTGTAACAACAAACTGAAAAAGCACTTGCTTCAGTTTGTATGAAATACTGTCAATAACAATCAACAATTTATTCTCAGGTTAAAATTTACTTTTAAAATATGCATAACATTAATCGAAATTCCTTGAATTCAAAAAATGCGTTAATTTTATTTATATTTATGTTTTAAAACTCACCTGATGGACAACATCCAGAAATTGTAGAAAAGTGGGAGCAAAACCACCAGCTTGAGAATTGGCAGCTAAATTGCTTCGGTGGCAAAAACGATGCCCGAAAGCTAGCCACTCCTTTTCAACCAATACCCTGAAACCTTCTAATGTACGATAGTGAGGATCCAAACATAACTGAGCAATTGATGAGACCTGAAATACAAACCACCAAATACTTGAAATTCTTAATTATATATATATATATATATATATGAGCATTGGATAATTGTTAGAGAGTGAAGAAATAAATATGGGAGAAAGGTAGGATTGTGATTTAAAGGAAGCATAAAGCATGAATTGATTATGAAAGCACTTGATGACGCAAGCAAGTGTGGACATGTAGGTGGTATTGAACTCATCTCGTATTATTAAATGACGCCATTTATATTCACTAATATAAATTAAAAATATAATAGAATTGTATCATAGTGCATTCGAGTGAATATCTTCAATTAAGATAGTGTTGGAATGTCACAGGGCACTCAGTGGCAATTCAAAATTCAGCTCATAAGTCGTTGGACAGCAAACATCAACAGCCAACAAAGCCAACAACTCTCCCTTTTTCTCTCTAGGATAGGCAACAACAATCGAAAAGTAGAGGAAGAGAAATGGAAAAAAAACATCCCACTGTTAGTTGACACCTGGCCGTCACTCGGAAGGCTATTCCTAATCTTCTGATAAAAAGAGCAGTACCTCCAAAAATTTAAACTCTGCACTTTACACTTCAGGTAAGTCACCAGTTTTTCATCTCCCTTTCCTGTCCTTATTGTTTTATATATAATCACCCTGGACCAACAAACAGAACTTAAACTTGCAGAACTGCTACCTACTTTCCCGGGACTATGCAAACTCAACTCTTTTCTCTGCCTGGCCTACACTAGACTGCACTACAACCCAGATATCAAAAACATTCTCCCCACAATACTACCCACCTGCCCTAGCGTTGCCTTTAGGTGCCCAGCCAACCTCCTCAAAATTCTGGTCCAACCCTATAAACCCCACACCTCAATTCCTCCACAGGTGCCATGTCTGCCCTATACTCACCACAACCTTCCAGAATCCCACGAAAAACATAACCTACAGTATTAAATAAAACATAACTGACTATCTACAAAATCAGCTGTACACACTGCTTAGCCTTCTACATTGATCAGAGAAAAGACCCCTCCCCAAACAGATTGCCAACCACAGCAGTACAACTAAACTTTCAAAAACCAATTTGCCCACAGCTGCTCATGCTCGGAGCCACAACATTAATAATTTAATTTAAACCAGTGCTTTACACTACCTCCCATCAAAGCCATACCCCCCCCCCCCCCATTTTTGGAGTGAGCTCAATGTTTGGAACTCTCGTTCCAACACATCTTGCAGTCTAAACAAAGTCCTGGACTCAACACCCAATAGATCACCTCCTGCCCCCACCCCCAAACTGACCATCCATAACTGTAGTACATATGTACCCATTTCAGTATGTATGTATTTAAATGAGAATGTGTGATATATATAAATAATTGATAAGGGAAGGAAGGAGAGATAGAAAATAGGTGACATACCTGAGGTTCATAGATGGTAGACACCTTGTGAGGTTTGGAGCTCTTGAATTTTTGGAGGCACCGCCCCCTTATTCAGAAAGTTAGTAAGACATTTCCAGTGATCGGCTAGCTGACGACTGAGCAGCCAAAATTTGCCGTGTTGCTAGCTTAGGTCATAAACCCCACCAGGTCACCAACTTTCTCTCTCAATTAGGGTTTGGGAAGAGGCAAGGACTTGATGGGGGTTGGGGAGATGCATAGTAACACCCCCATCTTGACACACACTCATTAAAACATCCATCCTCAAAGGTGTTAATTAATATTAACACACACTCTCACATACAACACCGCTCAAACACATATCAAGGTATACGCAACTTCCACACACACTACGTTCACACACAACAAGCTTTATTACACATACAAATTCCAATGAGCACGTGCTGTTATAGGTACTGTGGGGGAGGGGGGGGGAGAGCAAGGTGAAGGTAAAGAGCTATCTAGGATATTCAGTCCAGGGCTTTGTCTGGACCACAGAACATAGAATAGAAGCGGCAACCCCCGGTGAAGGCTAAGTAAGCGAGTGGCACCATCCCCACCCACCCCCCACTCCAATAAATGCTAGCCACTGTTGTGCTGCAAGCGAAGATTTTTCTACATTTACGGGCAAAAATAAATAATGCATCACTTCCTTTTTGTAATAATTAGTATATTTACATTATGTGGTAAAACATTTATGTGGCTAATATGAATTACGAAACAATTCCGAACCAGAATTAAATTATTGTCCGTTGAATATGGCCATTCTTGCTCTGATTCATTCTCTGTGCAATTCGTCATTAAGAGTTCTCACATGATGGTGCATTCGAATTTTCAGGTAAAGCTGTCCAATTTCCTTGATACGTGACATATAATAAGTTATTCTTCTGAAAAGTGATTAGTTTTGTTTTATGCATTGTTTTATCAAAAAGGATCATACAAGCCGCAGAGTCTGCTGTGAGTTTGTTTCTTTTTGCAACTAAAAATTTTTTCAGCAGCTGTGGCGTGGCAAGAACAGAAAGGATAAGAAATGAATACATTCAGAAAGTAATGGGGGTTATATCAATAAATATCTTAGATACAATAGCTGATCACTGGAAATGTTTTCCAAACATTCTGATGAAGGGGGTGGTGCCTCCAAAAATTCAAGTACTCTAAACATCACAAGGTGTCTATCATCTATGAACCTCAGGTAAGTCACCGACTTTCTATCTCTCTGCCCTTTCCCTATTAATTGTTTTAATTAACATGACAATGTCATTTCCTGGATTAAATATGGGTCACGTGACCAATAAAATGTAAGATGGGGAAGGCTAAAGTGAAGTGTGTAAGTCAGCCATCAGTGGAAAGTGGTGGGGAGGGGATGTGTTTGGAGGGGTCGAGTGTGCCCTCATCCATTTGAATTAATTCAGCATATCGAAACAGTCACTAAATCTAAGTGGCGATAAACCAGGACAAAGACAAAGTCCGCTTGATCACTACTGAAGGAATTTCAATGGTAATTAATATGTTTAACTGATTCCAGTAAATTAGCTGATGTGTTTGAATTGTTCGTGTAATGACCATGCTCTGCTGGATAAACATTTCTCATGACTCTGAAAAATAAATTGTGTGCATTTCTTAATTTTTTGGTATTAACAAATGGTTGTCTAAATTATTTAAACATTTGAGATCAGTAAATAGGTCTTTTAATTATCAAATATGAACTTACATGTTACAATATAACGAAGTGGGCTCAGGCTCATTTGGTTAAGAAAGAGGGATAGAGAGCAGCAGTTAACTTTAAATTTATAGTAGGCATCCTTAGATAGAGAAAGTATAACACATCAAACTTTCGAGAGCCTGAGCCCATTTCACCTACACAGTTTCTAAGAGGGAGTTTGATAATGCAAAACCATGTTTACCTGAGTTGTTACATCTGAACCATCCTCAAGACAAATCATGACTGAAGAACACTGAACATCCATTAAATCAACGACTGCTCCTGCCAACTGCATAATACTTTGCAATTGTTGAAGCCATTCAGATGTTTCAATGAGTCTGAAATGAAGAAAATTAAACATCAATAATTATTATTAAGTATTTAACATAATTAGAAAGTACAAAAATCAAACGTAAAATAAAAAATAATTACAGACTAATAAATAAATACAGACTAAGAGAAATGATATAAATTATTGATAACTACAGCTTGATAATATTATTTCCTTATCAAAGTAAATTACTTTAATTTCTCTACACTCAAACATATGTATGGTGCACATCTACAGAGTACAGAGACATATTTGGCAAAGTAATAGAACCAAACAGCATCAGACAAGTAGCAAGATAATTTAATGAATATTTCATTTACTGTATTCCATGCTATTTTATTCAAGATGTTAGCAAGGATCAAGAATTTAGAAGATGTACCTGTAAGAAGCACCAGGTTGTCGCCGGTGTAGTATTTGACATAATATTGCAATTTAAAGACTTGGGGGAAAGCAGAGAGGCAGTTGTGAGAGCATAATTATTACTGAACAGACCTTGTTGTTAGCCTAAGTGTACACAAGTTATATTGTTACATGGGATTAATAAAATAAATGATGGTGCTGATGTAGTAACATAAGTGTTTTTAGAAAAAACTGTGAATTAGGAAAAGGTAGTTGTGGCAGATAACTATTGAAAGTGAGATGAAACATAGTTTTGGAAGGAAACACAAAATTGAATGAAGATAATATATTAAGTAAATTTATGTCTCGATTATTTTATGACATCGCACCAAGTAATAGTCGAAGAACAGATAGGATTCTACAACATTTAATACAATAAAATAAAGATTGATATATCTGGATCCCATGACAATAAAAATAAGTATGTTTGAGAAATGTCCATAACCAAATCACAAACGTGAAGGTGTAATCCAATATTTATTCCCTTTATTACATAAATAAGCAATATTAATTTAATTGGAAGCAGAGATTTTCTGATTGAGCTGACGTATTATTATTTCTCTAATCATTTTGACATGAGACATTAATAAAGTTATCACTGATGACATGTCAGAAACAAGGACAAGTGTGAATGTAAGAGGTGTCAGACTGTCGCCAGGTACTAGCTACTGGAGACAGATTTCGAACACGAATCAGACTAATCAGAGGAAAGGATGTGTCTAGACAGATAAAGGGTGCATCAGTAGACTCAGAACCAGACTGAATTAAAAATGGTAAGGGTGAGAAGGATTAATTTACGTCTGGTGTCAAGGAGATTGCATAAACGGATCAGAAGGCTTAAAGAGATAATGGTGGAGAGGTTCTCAGAAAATGGGATAGAAGTACAGGAATAGTAAAAGTAAACTAAGTTCTACATGAACATCAACTAGCATTAGTAAAAGGGTTAGTTACACAGTAATGTAAGTTATAACTCAAATTTCAATCTTTAGTAAAATAAATTCAATTTTGAAAATGACCAGAGCTCTTATCCTGTTTTTATTGTTAACAACAGCTCATTATTATACAAGAATTTCTATCAACTTTAACTTACATAGAGTTACATCAATATATATTACATTTTAAATAAATTATTATAACTTCTGATAACTCATATGTTGAGGTAGCAATTAAAAGAAAAATTTCCAACATGAATTTGAAATATTTTTCTGCTGTAAGAAAAAAGGTGAGCAGTATATGCTAAATTGAAAGACCAAGATAATCCAGAAGTATGCATTAAAAATAAATTGAAGAAAAACTAAATTAATGATTAACATCAATGTTCAATTGAACACCAAATACTGTCACTCATAATGCGAAAGTAGGTTTCAATATGAAATAAACTTTTCAATTTTACAATTAATTTATTTTGACAACTTTTAATGTATTCACCCCATTACTTGATGTGATCAAATTTGATGACAAGTAAATCATCCAAAAATTATATAAGAAAACTATTTACAATATTTACACATTAAACTTGATCCAGCTAGCTGCATGGACTGACTGAAGTTGACCAGGATGGTTAGGAAAATTACACCAATATATATATATATATATAGAAAATTAAATAAAATGACACTGCACTGTTAAATTTAAAACCCCATTAAAATATAAAAATAAATTGTCATTTATTTCCCCATATAGTATTTCAAAACCCCCGAAAATCACAGCATCAATATGAGAACACTGGGCAATATGGATGGTTGACCTCTTACTGTGGGTTGACTACACTGCTCTCTATCAGATGCTAGTGGTGGAAGGCGATGAAGCCAGGATCCCAGTGCTATCGTCCTCTAATTGCCTCTGCTCTCATAGACAGCTGGAGTCAACAGCTAATTGCCCATAGATAAACTTTATGTATTGTAGTACAGGATTCCACATTGAATCTCTGAGCAGACAAAATGCTACTGCCCAGGCGAGTAGATTGGCCACCCTCCAGAGAGAACTCCCATCTCCCTGTTTCTGAACGCAGATTCTTTACTCTCTTATGAGAACTCCTCTCCTCTGATTCTCCACACATACTGACTTATCCTATCTTTCCCATCATCACCCCATTTATTAGTTACATCTGGAGCACCAATCACAGTTCGCAATTTGGAAGGAGCATGCCCCAATTGCTAGTGAATTAATCACGTTTTTGTTATTTTATCCCTTGGTAAGGAGAAATAATGTAGGTGGGAGCACACACTTCCAGGTCTACAAATATCTTCACACCTCTTTACTCTCACAAATTTCAAGCTTATAGCTAGTCCCAAATCTCGACTCAGGTCAAGCATTTTTCCAAAGTATTACATTTTATTGCCCTCCCAGCAGAAATGGAATAAAAGACATATCTTTCCATGTGACCAGCCAAATACCAAAAGGAACCTAACTATCCTTGAAATATGCACACTTATTCTATATTAATATCTAGCACAAGACACATGTGGTTTACTATAGATAATAAACTCACTTATGAAAGGTCTGTTCTGGCTCCACACTCTGTGAACTTGGAATGCAGGCACGCATTAACTTCTTGAAAGCAGTTTTCGTATGTCGAACATCAAAATAATCAACAGGAATGAAATCTGATTTTTGGACAGAGTCTGCTTTAACTCCCTGAAAGATAAATGCAATAATAATTTCAAATTAACACAAAGTACTGCAAATTCTTCATTTTATGATTGATGTGGAAGATACATCTGCTCATCAAATTAATGTTTACAATTAATTTTTTTCTCTGAAAATATATGATAGACAACTAATCCATTCTAACAGTGTTTCTATTGAAATGTACAATCTCGATTATACATAGTTTTCTAACACTGCATGAAAGAAAAACTGCCAAATGAATATTCAACCCAGCTGCATATTGTATACTAGCTGGTTGCTTGGTAATGTCCAGGAATTCATTTATAGTAGCTCGCAATACTATTTAATTCAACAGCAATCTGTTTGTCAACATGCGATTAAACCATTAGAAAAAGCGTCACAATTTTTAAAAGTTACCTTTCCACACTTACGAGAACTGAATTTCATCATAACCATAGCCACGACTCTGTACCTTATTCGAGTCAAGATATTTACTGATGCCTTAAACAAGCACACACAAACAAAAATACATAATAAAAGTTGACTATACTTATAAGGATAAGACACTTGAATCATCGGTTGAATTAGTGTTAAATAATGTGAGTAGTTACATATATACATAGACAGAAAATAAAATTTGGTGTGTGCTACCCCGGCCTTTATATGATGTACCTCAATTATCTGCCATATGACATATAAAACATTTTATTACTAATTAAAAATATAATTACTTAAAAATAATGATAGTTAAATTTAAGTATTATATCATGCCTGATTAGCATGAAATAATGTGTTTACTCTGGTATAACCTGTCAAATGTGAAATAATGATTAATAATAACTTAACACTTTATTTACATTACGATACTTTCATGTCAAAATAGTTTGGACACTAAAAATAATGCAGTTGACAAATCTCTCATTTGGCAGGGTACACGAGGGCATAATATATCTTCTTGTATGTTCTTTACATCTTTGGACTGAATAGGGGAAGGAAGGAACTCTGAGCTTATGTATAAATATATTTACATAACTACAAAAAATAAAATTGTGTGGCTCAGGTCTAGTGACTAAGTTACAGAAAAATCAGTCTCAAGTAATTGGGTTGCAATTCTATAAAACATTTTGCATTATTATTAACTAATTAAAAAGTATCATTACTTAAATCAAATGTTAGTAAACTTTAGCATTATTTCAGATTAAACAGTAATTTAATTCTCTTGTTAAGCGGGCTATGAGAGACTATAATCTATCCATTTGAAAGTTCTATATGTCTTTAGAGGGTCTTTTTTCAGTCTGATAGCTGAAAGCAATCTCCTGGGCTAATCACAATCCTACTACACGTTTCATATTTTTTCTTAAAAATAATAAGACTACTGTCACACACAAACAACAGTACTTTTTAAAAAGTTATTAAAAAAATTATTTTAATAACAGAATCTCCTTAACTTTTCCTTTCAAAGAAACAAAAATAAGGGAAGAAATTGTAAATTTTTTATTAATATGGCACTAGGTACTATTATTGGTTAAAAAAAATTACACATACCTTGACAAAAGGAAATTTTATGTCAACATAGTTGTGAACAACATGAAAATGTTGCTTATATTTTAAGCCATTTGTATTCAGTTCAAAAATACTTCCAACTTGATTGTAAACAGTCCATAATAATTGGAGTAATAATTTTGAATACATACCTTCGTCTGTGTCTTCTCTCCCAGGATGTATAGAGCAGCTCTTTGAAATGTATGAACACATTCAGTACCAGAATCCGAGTCAGCTGAATGCCGTTGGTTACCTCGATGGGGCACAGACAAAGTGGTCAATGATCCTTGTGAACTATGTCGTCGATCTTTTAAAGACCCCCAACGACCAAAACTTTTAGGTCCTTTTCCGCCACTTGACCGTGGGAAAACACTGAAAATAATTTTCTTTCCTTATTGAAACAACTTAACAGTATATAAAGTACACACTACACTCAATTAGCTGAAACCTGTTCTAAAAAAAATTAAAAAAAACTACTCAGCATGGTGCCTGCCAAGTCTGCAATTCAGGTAATCTGCCAATTTTTTATCACTCTTTCCTGTCCTTATTAACTGTTTTAAATAGCCTGATAAAGTCATATTCTGATGTATATATGTGTATATATAACTTTATTTAGAGTAGTAAATAATGAAATGTCAGAGAAAAGCTAATATTTAAAAAAGGAACAAATAATGTCATATGTAACAACAGTGTACTTACTCTCGGCAGATACCCAAATAGAAAAACTGGCAACTGTCATGTGAAACATTGATTTTCAGACCAACAACATGAAGTAATGTAATTATCTATGAACATTATTTTGGTAATTGTGTCCTTACCTCAAAGTACCAACTGCTTTATTGAAAGGTCCAGTCCTTCGAGCTACCTCTGGTGTGAGAGTACCTCCCTGTTGAGCATGATCTTCAGCAGCCAGTAGCAAAGAATCAATACTTAAAGTACTATCAGACATGCCCCAAGCAGAACTTTGCCGGAGAACGGAAACTGGAGTGGCGGATACCAAAACTGACAGATACCGTTCCTGCTCTACAGATGATGTAGTTTCTGAAGTTGAAGCTAATAACAGAAAATTATTAGTTAAATAATCAATCTCAACTCCAAGATTGCATTGTTAGAGTAATATTTAAAAAAATGTTTGGCCAACAAACTACAGAGAAATGTGTACTATATTAAGCAACTACAGAAAACATTA
Organism: Eucriotettix oculatus; assembly: GCA_034510155.1. NCBI lineage: Eukaryota > Metazoa > Arthropoda > Insecta > Orthoptera > Tetrigidae > Eucriotettix > Eucriotettix oculatus. Next base: position 62,711,666 of record CM067378.1, read on the forward strand.
GCACTGTCTATTTTAACATTATTTACTTTAAAAATTATCAGGTGCTTTTGCCGCATATTGCAGAACAATCTCAATTTATGATATACAAGTCAACAATTGAAGAAGAACATATTGTACAACGCCTAAAAAGGAATGCTTAATACAATTTACATCTTAATTATTTAAAAATTATATTACAAGGCCTGTCAAATTTATTCACTTTGCTTACAATATAGATTAATAGGCAGTAATGCATATTCCAAACCTGTAGATGACGGATGACCTTTCAGCATGCCCATGACACCTTTTCCATGATAACTTGATCCACGAAGAAGTAAAGCTTTTGTTCGAGGATGTCTCCAAGTAATACTGGGAATACGATTACTACGATAACACCGACAAAACTTCCTAATACTGTCATCTGATACTCCAGAAGGCATAACTAGAAGTGCAGGATAGCTATAGAAATAAATAAATTTTATTATAAGTTTGAAAATTATTTTGAAATGTCATATCCTTACTTGTTAAAGTAATAAAAAAATTGACAATAATGTGAGAACTAAGTCACTGGCTTACCTTAAATTGACGGTAGGTGTCAACTGGTAAATATCTGAATTATCATACTTCCCAGCCAACTATTAATTTAAAATAACTCAATGACTGTTTTCCATCTCTCTTCCCTGTCCAATTTATTATTTTGTCCTTGTTGCCTTATTTTTACTGATATGTGTAAATGTGTGTTTGTATTTTTTTAACATGCTTGGGGTGATCAATTTAAATTTAAATTATTTTTCTATTTTTTCTTTTCATACCAATTATTTTAAGCATATAAATATAATAAGCAATGAAAAATTAACTAGGTAAATATAGTATTAATTTTTTCAAAACTCATAAATATCTTCTAAGGTTTGATTTAATTAAACATGTTTCATCACTATATTTGGGGCATCTTCAGGTAATTTCTTCAAATGTTACTACAAATATGGAACAAAAAATTTAGAAAATGGTGCATTAAAATGTTTCTTAATAACATTAGTAATAATAAAACTTACAATTTGGAAGTACTTATTGGAAATTTTAATGAAGAAATAAATGTCAAAATGTTTAAAAATCTAAACTGGACTGCCTCCAAGGAAGGAAATATGATCTGAGAATAAAGACTAACAACGTCAAACATAACAATGAGTAAAAGCTGGAAGTTCAAAATTGATTTATTTGATTTAATAAAAAATCCTTTAATTAAGATACTATAAATATTAACCACAAAACATAGCATTCCCAAAATATTCGATCTGTCAATTCAACCATATAAGTGATTTTATCAAAACATTTGAAGCTCACAGGTCAAATAAAAGATTGTGATAATTACTGGTTTAAGAATATAATAAAAATTAGTATAAAAATTAATTTGTTTGTAAAATTAAGAAATAGAAATTTTTTGCAAACCTGTGACACAATGTATATCGGCTGTTTACTGTTGATATACGGAAGGGTTCTGAATTCTGTCTCGAGCTACAGTTTGCAGACATAGTTGAGCATAAACCTAACCTATACCAATCTCTCACATAACTCCTTTCAGACAATCTTTCTAATGTTTTAGCATCTGTTGGAGCTGGTGGAACTAAACCGGGACCAGGAACTTCAAAGTCATCCATAACTAAAAAAATAAGTTCAGAGCGAGTCATTAACTATAACCAATTGTCAATACATGATGTAAACTACTTTCCTTTAAAACTTACTAGAAAGATCATCATCATGACCAAAATCTCCAGGATCTGTGATAGGCAGACTCATTCGGCCAGGGGATGTTAAATATTTGCTGCTATTACTGATATTCGGCAGCACATATTTTTGCCTCTTAGAGGATGTCTTCGGTTTAAAACCTGCTTTACGAGCTGTTTTTAGTAAAGTCTTTTTAGCAAGGCCTCTGTAAAAATTTAGAAATTATTTTACAACTACAAGAACTATTTTTCATAAAAAGTATTTCTAAAATTTTTATAGCATAGCATGTATTTAAATGTAACCATACAATATTTTAATCTTATACTTTTATAATTAAATATGATGTTTCGTCTCCCTTTTGAGACTTCCCCAAGCATAGAATTTAGCAATTCATGTTATTTACTTCTTGACTCCTTCACCCATAACCATCACTGGAGATGGTCCGCGACACTAAATTCTTCACTTGTAAGTACTTGAATACATATAATAATCTTTTTGGCTGAGGGAGTCAAGAAGTAATTGCTAAATTTTATGTCTGAGGAAATCACAAAATGGGGACAAAACATCATATATAATTAAATAGTACTAAATTTATATGCTGACTTATTGGCAGTCTTTTAATTTATTTACTTATACTTTTCTAGATAGATTACAGATGGTAATGTATTCTATAATTAGCATTATTAGCCAAAACAGTCATTATCCAAGGAATGATTTTCCACAATATTTAACTGAATCTCAATAAATTTATTACAGATTTTCCCCTGAAACTATAGTAAAATAATATTTGCTACAAATTAGTAAATGAATGCAAAAATTGTTTTAATCAATACACTTAATTAGGTTGTCTTTTACTTTTTACAAATGGACATGTGAAATACATGTCTAAGGCTATTTGCTTTTGTTCCTATATTAAAATGTTTTTGAAAATAAATGCATGAAACTTTTATTTCCTAAATTTGCTGTTTCATAACTTCTGATTGGTGAGGAAAGGCTTTCCTGGTGAAGCGAATTTCCCAACTTTCTCCCACATGTTCTATCCTTACACCCTATTCAAATATACAATGTGTGTGACGACGTCACATTTCAATCTTTAATTTGTGTTCTATCCAAGATGAGTAATCCACAATTTCTATGTAACATGTAACTTTCAATAATCATAACGACATAACAGGTTTATCAAGGAAATAGCTTAATTCTTACTTCAGCGTAGCATTTTTTTCCTTTCCCTTGTGGAGAGGTGTTTGTTGCACTACTTGACCTGTGAAAGCAAAATGGTGGAGTATATGAGTTGGATGTCTAACTCTATGTATCATCTTGCGAAAACCTTCTATATTATCTGGAGTAACTTCTTCATCAAATGCAACTTTGACCAACTGAAAACAAAAAAGCATGCTTTAATTATTTTTATAACAATAAAAAGAATTCATTCACAGTACACATATAACCAAATACCTGGAAAGTGCATGACCTCATCTGTAAACCTTCTTGAAGCCATTGATCAAGGTGAGCCAAGTACTGTTTTGAAATCCTCTTTTCTTTAGTCAAAGAAGTGACAGGGAAAGACCTGACTATTATTTGTTCACAAGCTGAAATAAGTAAAATATTAATTAAGAAACAAAATGTGTTAAAACATGAAATATGCATAAAATCATGATTAGGATTTTAAAAAATAATTGCAATCCAAATTACCAATTCCTAATAATGTGTTCAAACTGCATCAAGTGTTTTGGGGAAGGGGAAGGAAGAGTATCTCAAAGAGTTTCAATAGAATGAGTTGCATGTGTTCAATATAGGAAACTATAGTCACACTTTATCCACTATGCAACTGATTCTACTGCTGCATCAATCCTGACTTTAATTCAGAGTGGCCAATTGTATTGTCTTTGCACACAATACTTTACAACCCAAAAGAAAAAATCAAGTGCCTCTGATCAGGAGAACTGAGAAGCCATGCATAAGGCATGACATCCAATCCATTGATGACTAAAACTTTTAGTCTACAAATCTCATACAATGCAAAGAAAGTGATACAATTTCCCAATAAGGAAATTGTCATTACTTGAGTATTTCTTAAAATACATAACCATTAAATACATTTTCCCACATAGAAGAAAGTTCCATAACTCATGTTTAGACACTGCATATGGATTCTCTTTCCCCAAACAGTAACACAATGGCTAATCACTTTTCCATCACTGAAAGCAATATAACTGACAAAATCATGACCCTAGTACCATTTCTTCAAAGAAATGATTATGGTCTCAGACTAAGTAATTCTCTTAACCCTTTTCATAAAGGTTATAATAATCATTGGTGCGTTTCAACTTTTGTACCATACAAATCTCCCCCGACTCTGTACAAAACTATAGCTCAGGCACTTCCCACCAGTTTCATCTGACACACATGGCTGTGGATGCAGTAATTTGAGAATAATATAATGCCTTTAGCTGAAAAAATAAGACATTCAACTCACAACAGCCCCAGTCCCCTTATGCAGGTACCAATTGTACCTTGACAAAATGCTCAGTAAGACAGGAACTCATAGTCTTGAATGGGCTTGTAGGACTGCAGTAACTGAATTACACCTAGTGAAATTCCTTATTCATATCAGTTGATGCTATCTTGTATTGTGGAGTAGCAGACTTAAGAAATAAACAAACACTGGAGTTTTGAGTTAACCCCTCTTCCCTCCAAGAACAGGTGAAGCATACAGACTTAAAACCCAGATAATCATTTGTGCGGACCAATACATTATATCTGAATTGCTTACATTTGTTTAAAATTCAATTAATAAAATATTCAATAAGCTAAAAAATTAATTATTTACCAAATGGATCACATGGAGTTCCTTTAAAAATGATGCGATAATTTGTAAGGAATATAGCTCCTTCAGCTGGTAACAAAGGTGGACCACCCAAGGCTCCACCAGTACCCTCTTCCCTACCATCTGGCAATAAGTAAACTCTCATGCCATCCACAACCGATTCCTCTCCTGGCAGCATACTAGGAGACAAAATTTTAGGCTGCAAATTGAGCATTTGCAGAGATTAGAAAAATATATAAATTAAAGAATTAACAATTAACATTATAGATTTCCACTAAGTGCTTAAACTGCAAATACATTTTATTATTAATTATAATTTAATTTTCACATTTTGTAAAGCAGTTGTTAATAAACCATGAAAAATAGTTTTAAATGAAACAGTAAACAAACTCATATTACAGTCAGAGCAAACTTGTAAAATAAAAATGGATGGACATACAATGTAGTGTTTCAAGAATCAACATAGAAGCATTGAAATAAATTTCTCATGACACAATTGTATAAATGAAATATATCCAAACAGTGCAACAGTATTTCACAAGATGGCTTACAAAAATTTGCAAATAAAACTATACTAAAAACAAGTTAATATTTAATTTATAATGTGCATACTATATAATATCTATCAATTAACAGCAAACTTTAAGAGTGGTGGGATGAGGGAGGGGAATGTTTCCCATATATCTTCAACTTTGGCCAGTCTATCAGGGTAGACCTCTCGGGATCCCAAGGTATCCTGTATTATGCCTTCCTTATACTTTAAGAAATGTTTCCTTTAACACATCATTTTCCAGTTTTGAAGGGTGCCTACAATGAACTACTACTTTTCAGATCTTTTTTGGTATAAGATGATCAGAAATCTATTCTTTATTCATGGTTATTCCATTGGGTTAATTCCCTTTTAAAAGATTTTTTAAGAGCAAAAAAATCTGACTAACAAAGTGTGGTTAGCAGATACGGACCATGTGTGTGTGTGTCTATTTTATTATTTTCTGATGCAGTGTTGAATGACAAAAAGGATTAATTAAATAATTAGATTTATATCTATTGTATGAATTGTAGCAGCATTCACACTTGAATCATATAATTCTATATAACCATCTACTTGATTTACCTTTGGTATTGGTGGTAAGGTTTTTGATTCCCTATGAACTGCTTCTAGAGTTTCAATGTGCATATGAACTACACCTGGAACCATCTGATGTAAACTTCTTATATGTTCAGAACTAACCCCACCTTCAGTACAAACTTTGTCCACAAATCTTGAAACCATGCGAATTACAGCAGTTCCCATTTCTCCAGGATCTTGTTCTTCAAAACCTGACTCAGCATCCGCACTATCACTCTCAGCAACACTAAATAATAATAATAATAAAAACTGTTCACATACATCCATAGGTTAGAACAAATATACTCAATTTGATCTGAGCAAAATAGAATAACTAAACATATTAAATCATTCTGACACTGATTTAAATTAGTTCAGAGGAAACACTGGATATAATCCCTAAACAAACACTAAAAAGAATTAAACAATTGACATGGGAAATATTTTAAAGGCTGTAATATTTGATTTAAAACGACAAGATTTTCTTACGTTCTAAGTGATGGTAGGTGATAAGGATATAAGATGAGCAGCATGGTTTATTGGTCAACAACTGCAATGCAGCAGGAATTGCAGACATTTCTAATGGGACCAAATACCCAATTCCACATTAAACAAAAATTTTAACTAATCAGTAATAAATTCCACTAACTAGAAAAACATCATTGACTTGACCAGACAAAAATCACACAACTTTTCAATTGTCAATTAAAAAAGAAGCCACTCGAGAGCCTCCTCAAGGCCTAGCTTACATGAGCATGGTACTTGTCACTCACACTTGTCATTGGTACTTATTAAACTTATCAGATGTCATTCTAATAAAAGTTATTAATTCATTTTGATTATTTGTTGCTAACACTTATCTCATCATAACCACCACTTTGTTGTCCACAGTCATTTTCCTTTCTTTAATTCTTCGAGTTCTTGTATCATTGTTGATAAAATAAAATTTGAATAATGTTTAAATACTTTTGTTAACACAACATGGTGACATTAACCCATTCTGAATAGGATTTTTGCTACTGATGAACTTCTTACTGACCTCAACATGTTAATGAATACTTAACAAGCACTAATGAAACGTACTAAGCTCATGTAAACTAGACCTAAAGCATAACCCATTTTTGTGGTAGTAAAAATGAAGGATTATAAACACAAGATAGAACTTCAACTTAACAATCATGGAAATTGTCACTCCTCATCTCAAAGATCTCAAAAGTTATGAATCAAGCAAAGATATTTTACCGCAACAGAATTATTATTTTTTTAAATTTCAAGTCATATGAGTAAATATGTTTGATTGAAATTGCTCTTTGTATATAAGAATATGTGGAGCATATTCACCAAGTGCCCAAATTATTATGACCACACCCTCAATACAATGTAGGGCCACCTTTTCTACCGTCCAAAGTAGAAAGGCAGCGAGTATAATTTTTCAACTTTTGAAAATATTTCACAAATAAATTTATTATAATTAATTTATAAAGACAAATTCATATTTCTTGGTATGGATAAAACCATTTTCAGAGATAAGGAGTTTATGTAAATGTGGAAGCTCAAAATAACTTTATCCCTTGATTTCTCAAAAGCATTTTCTTAGACTTGCTGCTTTTCTCCTTTGAACGGCAATTTTGTTCTTAATACTGCTTAAATTCTTTTGGCCATGGATTCTACAAGTTTTTGGTAGGTGGCAGGAGGAATCTGAGACCATAACTGACGAACTGCAATTTCCAATTCCTTTAAGATTTGATGGTCTGGATCCAGTTGTCAGATGGCCAATTTGATCTTGTCCCACAAACTTTCAAATGGACTGAGATCTGGTGATTGAGCAAGCCAATAAAGCAAGATGTTCTTTGAACCATCTGAGGACAATGCCAGCTTTATTGAAAGGAACATTGTCCTGTTGGAAGTATCCATCCTTGGCAGAGTAAACTATTAACATAGCAGGATGTACTTGATCTGCAATAATACTTGAATATCTTTGGGCATTCAGATGTTGTTCCACAGGAATCAAAGGACCCATACTATGCCAATAAAACACTCCCCAAACCATAATATTGCTGCCCTCAGCCTTTAGTGTTGTGGCAATGCAATTCGGGTCCATGCTTTCATGTAATTTTCTCCATATTTGAACATTGCCATCTCCATGGTGCATTTGAAATTATGATTTATCTGACATTTGGCCCCTTTTCCACTCATCTATCATCAAATCCTTGTGCTGCTTTGAGAACTGAAAACATCTGCTCTCGTTGAAAGCAAACAGTAGAGGATTTCAAACAGGTCATTGGCTTCCACAGCCACCATGGTATAATGTGCAGAGAACAGATTTTTCATACATTCACAGTTAGTCCTTGATTAAAATTCTTCACTATGTCACACACTGTTACTCTTCTGTTGCACTGGATAAAATTGGCAAGTCTCCTTTCAGCTCAAGCATTGAGTAGCCTGTGATGACCACAAGACTGGCGTTGAGACCTGTTTTTTGCTCAGTAATCCACTCTCTGTAAACATAAATAACTGCTGCTCTGACCTTTAACACTTCACAAGTCCTGCCATTTTGCTGAAACTGGTTCCAATACTTCTAGTGCCTACAATAATCCCACATTTAAATTAAGTTAAATCATGTCCTTAGCACACATATTTGAAAACAACACAGTACAGCTGATGATTCACTTCTCCTGTATTCCCATTTTATAACTATCTCACCCTCTAGCAGAAACACTGTGACAATGCCAGGTGGTCATAATAATTTGGCCACTCAGCACAACTGCATAAATTTTTTAAAGAAAAGATTTCATTAATTGTTTGGTTTCCACTGGCATTTTTCTCAAAGTCTCTTTAAAAGAAAGCAACAGGGGCACATAACCCCATGTGGGAAGGGTCCTGCTTTCTTGGAAAAGGAAAGAAAAGTATGGCTGTGAAACATCCCCCCCCCCTCAAATCCAGACTTTCGTTAGGAGAGTCAGTTATTACCGATGTTTACAGAAATTTAAGATTATAAGACTGCCGTCAAAATAATTGGTATGGGTAGGAAAGCATAACATTGAGTCAATGACTTATCTTAACCAGAGAACAGGTGATGCCATGTCAGCAGGTAACAGTTCAAAATTTCAGAAGTCCGAACCCCCTTTACTCAGTTTATAAAAGGCCAGCCGACTGCACAGTCAACAACTACAGTCTATATGTTGAGGAAAGACTCTTCTGACTAACATTGTGACACTGATCCTTAATTTCACATAAGCCATGTACACACTGTAATTACTTCCATTTTTATTTCATTCATACCTATTAGTAATACTGTTGCTGGCCCTTTCTTCTTCAAAATTTGAATCCTGCTTATGATTACGATAGCTACTATCCACAGGAACAAGTAAATAAACCATTCTATTTGCATAATGTATAGCTTGACTATATAATGTAGATTCTTCACTATTTACCAGCTCCGCTTGTTTGTCTGTAACATTAGAAAAATATATACACAATTTAAAACAAGTTTCATGAATAAATTAAATTTCCTATCATTATTAAACAACCACCACCCACAGTAAACTAATTGGTGATTAAGTATGGGCAAAGGGAAAATAGAATACACAGGTTAAAGACTAATATCCCTTGAGGATGGTAATTTTGATTTTTTTGTTGCAATAGAATTAAAAAATTATTCTGTGCTCACTGACAAGAACATAATCAAATACAAAATTTTCATTTTGTATATTTTCCTATCTAATTATTGAGAAATAATAAAAGCATATATTTTTACAATTCATAATTTAACTTAATAATTTAAATTATGAATAGAAATTCCAGCCAACTTTCATTAAAAATATTAATATTTATTTAATAGCTCTATTAAATTTGGTCCACATTTGTGGACTTCAGTGGGTAAAGTTAAAATAGATAAACCTATAAACACTGACAATTTTGTGTAACTGAAAGCAGTTCACAATGCAAAATTATCAGCATGTGTTTACAGGTTTACGAGTGTATTTAAAAATTTCTAATTTATTCCACACAAAACACACAAAGGTAAAATACCAGATTCCAAAGTGGGCCACACTCTCATTTGTTCTGCAGCAATTTCAAGAGCTGAAGGTTCCTGAGCTCTAGTGAAACCAGATCGTCTATCTTTCCATGGAAATTCCTTATTCTGAAAAAACAATATGTAGGTTAATTCTTTGGTAATTCAAGTATCAAATTTATAAAGAGCATAAATATATGAACACTAAACAATATACTTATACTCTAAATTACTATGAGCCAATATTTGGAACTTCTTTAGGCAGTTAACCAATCCACCATGAGCACTTAAATCATCCAACCATTTTCCCTCAGCCTTCACTATACTACACTGAAATTAATTCCTATTGCTATTGATTTTCACTTGAATACAATACTGCAATATACCAATATTGTCAAAATCACTGCACAATTTTTTCTTAACATTCACAGTAACATTAAGTGGTATGTCTAAAGAATCTGGTTTGTCCCATGAAATGCAAATTTTATTCCCATACAAGTCAAAAGAATCTGATTTGTCCTATAAAATACTATTTTTCGTGTCATTGTCAAATGTTTAACATTTTAATTATGTCACATTCACTTTGTACACTTCTGGGAAATTTTAAGTTACTGTACCATCAAACTGACAGATCATATTATTATAAAAATGTTGAAAGTATCCTCTCCAAGCTTTGAAATATTTTCAGTTGATTCCCAATTCCATTCAATTCTATTGCCTTTAACTGACACATTTCTATCAGAATGGCATATCCAAATTCTCTTATCTAGTACATTTCTTTCAACACAGGATTCCTCAGTTTTACTTCTAAAAGCCTTGCAGTTCAACAGACAATTTTGCAGTTTGGTTTTATTTATCCTCTTGTATACAAGATTCAGAAGCATATTTCCTACTTATCTTGAACTCTCATAAGTTCCCCTTCATAGATTAATAAAAATAGTTGAATACAATATTAAATAGTTTCTGTATAATTGTCATACCAATCACTTTACATTATATATTCATGTTATAAACCACGGTGATTTATTTCAACACTTTATCATTTATCATATATTGCACATATATCCTTGGAAACATTCTCTCCTTTCAATTACTGTAAAAATCCTTAAAGCATATTCCAAAGTAAAAAACTTGAGATAAAATAATCTTGTTATTTACCTCTCGAGGACTAATTGGGCTAAGAACAGTTTGACAACTCAGTCGTGACTGTGGACTTGTATCTATCCTTGGCAGGTAAAGAGCTTTAATGTCCTTCTGAACATCCTGATAGAATGCTGCTTCCCAGAACTGTTGATTTTGCCACACACCATGTTCCTCAAAACAAAAATAAATTACCAAAACTGTAATTACATTTATTAAGCTTATAACTAATTCATTTAATTTACAAAATGCTGAAAGACACAAACATAACACAATTTAGGCCTTTGTTAACATGTCAATTCACATAAACTTGTTACATCCAATAAAAAACAATATTAAAATCATACATATACAATCGTTACAATATTTACATATGAAATTAAATTTTGTACATAAATAATTTTAATATATAGTTATAACTACATTCAACATAAATATCAATACACATATTAAATAATGTTTCAGGAATGCTGATACCTTATATTTCGTTCCTCTAGGATTGGATCATTTACTGTATAACTCGCCTTTTTTTACAGAGAAATGTATTTGAGTATAAGAAGAAAGCTCCTGTATATATTAATGGAAGGATGACAGAATCATGACAATTTTATGTTAACTGACAGGTTAATAATGACCCATATTCTCTTTAAAAATTACATAAATTTCTATTTTTATAGTCAACAAAATATAGTGCCTTTTGCAGAACCCAAAATAACGTAATTATTTTTTAAAAATTAAAAGAAAAACATACTCTGAAAACCACTAAATAAACAAACATCTTAAGTTTTACAGTGTCTATAAGATATATCAGTGACAAATTTCATTACAATAAATTAGAAGCTTGCAGCCTCCATTATTTAAACTAAAAAGAATTTGGTCACATATATTAAATAAAAACTTATATCTACGTAGAAATTAGTATTTATTAAGAATTTGGTTACTTGTATATTAAATAAAAAGTAATTTCTATGTAGAAAATATTATTTATTAATGTAAATCCAAGACATTTAACTTTGTTACCTGTATACATGTATATGCAAATTGAATGACGCCAGTACATAATTTACGGCAAAATGCAGTAGCTAGAGGAAGTAAAGCTGCAGCAACTCCATGTTCATCCATTGCTGAATCATCCTGAAAGCATAACAAATACAGTATATGATAATTGTTAAATATTTACATTATTTAAAAATTTAAACAAGATGAAACATACTCCACTGATTCAGCAATATTTTTCTTGATACGATATTTTGAAAACTACAGGGAACTTAACATACAAGATAACAAACGTTACAAAAGCTTAACATCAAGCACTTATGGATTATTTGGAAACTGTCAATCTACTATTTGAAAAAGCAATAACCATACTCTAAAACATTGTTTATATGCTAAAAGATAAATCAATTAAAATAGTTAATTCCAAGTCTTCCATATGCTGTTTCTGCATTATTTAATAGGGAAAGTTAATTTCAAGCCATTCTAAGTCTTAATAACTAGGCATTAGACACTGAGTAGCGGAATATAAGAATCATGGCCACCAGCGCCTTCGCTGTAGCCCATAGGAAGCACTAACTAAGAAATCCCCTCTCTGGAGCCACATAAATGCTGCATGGTCAGTCTTCTTTCTTCCTCCTTGGTGTAAGCTTCTTTCTCAAACTGCTGCAATTGGGAATGAATTCTTTCCTATTCTGACTTGGCATGCTAGACTGAGCAACCCCCATAATCAAGCTTCCACTGGTTAACTCAAGGGTTGACCATTTCCCAAACTACTGAAGAATCTTACTTTCCTATCAAGGGAATTTGTTTCCCATTTCCTGTGATAATCATCAATGCCATATGACAGGTGTTACAATTATGTTCTCACAATTATTTTCTACTCATTACCACAGAATCAAAAATGCCAAATTTATTCAACAGTATCTGCAGTTGAACGAATTTAAAATTTAGCAAACATTTTACCACTTACTTGCCTCTTAACTTGAGTTTATAAAAAACTGTACAAGTGTATTACTAGTAGGTGCAATTGTCATATTCTACTCCAACAATCCTTCAAACTCAAGATCTTCTATCTTACTCTCATTTATTATTAGACTATATTAATTTGACCTCATACAAAAATTATTTGCCATTCATAGTGATACTGTCATAGGATAAAAGTAAATCCACCATTTTAGGTTCATAGACAATAGTTAAATATTTCACAGGGGGGAAAAAAATAATTTCAGATAACAATAAAGTTTTTTGAACATTAAAATAATTTTTCAAGTCACCAATTGCTTCAATACTTTGAGCACAAATATATGAATTGTGTAACTGAAACTTACCTGCAGTGCACAATTCATGAGCCGAACAACAAGATCAAATTGTTGGTGTTCTAGCATTGCTTTATTTCCAAGGACATGTTGGGCAAGTTCAGAACACAAGGCAAGTCTAGCAGTTTTGGACTTCAATGCTCTCAAAACCGCAGGAAATGTTTTACGTGCATCAGATATCTTATTTTCAAAGATGCAGTTAATACAATTTCTAAGAACCTTGAATAAAAAATATGTTAATTAATTTTACAGCAAGGAATCTCTCGGCACCACTCGTAAATATTTCATTTGTTCCTTAAAGAACTAAACTTTAAAAATATAAATTCTTAATGTCACTACACTAAATACAGTGCCTACACACTTTTCATAAAATGTTGCTACAGTCAGTAATGTTATTTCTTCAAATTTTAAGAAATATCCTATTTATACCATTTACATCTGAGTATAATTGAACAATAATTTTAACGTAGTAATTCGTTTTATAATAGTTGTTGAAACCAAAGTGGGATACTTCCATTTTGACAATGTGAATATTATAAATCAAATAGGTAGCTGTATCTGACTACTATTAAAAAACATAATAGTATACATAAATGGCATTGTTTATTGATAAATTTGAATTTGTAATAAATTTCTGACTTTTGACCAGTACACTGTAATGTGACTAGTTCTATAAAAATATATGTTCACAATTACACATAACATGCAATGCATTTGTAATTAATATCAACATAATATCAATATTTATTTTTTAAATTATTTTTAAAGAAAGGCAGTACTCTTTAAATCTAAATTTATTAGATCAGATTATAAAATGTTGGCCAGACCTGGAAATCGAACCTGTGACCTCCCACTTACAGGGTGTAGATGCTCTAACTACTGAGCCAGTCCAAGATGACTCAAGGCTCTGATGTGACATCCCTCCACTCTAGTATACCTAAAGCTAAAACTCGCCTACAATTTATTAATCACTCTCTTCACAACATAGCTCTGAAGAATTGAAGCAATTCTTCTCTCGTTAAATTGAGATTCATGTGCCTTTGATCAATTTATTCAATGTCCATTCTTCACTGATTTCCAAGAAGGTACCGTTTCCTGTCCTTAGAATCTTCAACTAGACACCAAAGAAGAGACAGCACTGAATTTTCCTATGATGAATTTCAACTCAGTCAAATTTTCAGTACCCTAGCGATTCTACAAAGTAATAATGTCCTTATTTTTATCCTTATATTTTAGCCAGGTATATCATTAAACCACTCTTCCTGCCTTGTCTTTTTAGTATTCCCATCATTTCACTGCCCTTTTCTGATAATTTTAACAATAAGATATAATTTGTAAGTTAAAAGCAACAATTATTAAACTATTTGCATACCTCTAACCTCCGAGCTGAGTTGCTCACAATATGTCGGGAGTCGTGGATGTTTGATATGTGAGGGCCCATAGGCACTATTCTAGGTTGGACAGGTCTCAAAGATGACAACCTGAAGAAAAATTATATTAATGTCAAATTAATTTAATAATTAAATAAGCTAAAATGTGTCAAATTCTTACCATGACAAATCAGCACCACTTCCATGACTTGCATGAAAACATTAGTAAAATATTGAGTAAATCTTAAGCAAGAAAACACTATACTTTTAAAACAAAAATTTACAAGTAATTACTAAATATGCTTAAATGGCAAACTACTAGTGTTCACAAAACTTAAATTCTGTTTATAATAATGGTTATTGAATGTAGTTCCACAAAAATAGTAAGCTGAATATACAAATTTTAAATAAAAAATTACAGTAGTATAAGATTATATTATTTCATTCCACTTACAGGACAACAAAAATAAAAATTATGCATAGTAAATAATGATTTGGGTTACTATAGAATTTAAAATACATGGCATTTTGAATGCATCAAACGACAGTGGAAAATAAAATTACAAATAAATAAATTTACAGTAAAGTATGAACATCAAACAATATTCTAGCCTTGTGATGGGCTGTAAACAATTATTTTAACAATTACCGAAATTAATTTATAAATTATTTGATGTAAATTTACAACAAAAAGAACAAACTGATTTTGAAAGCTATGAATTGAATTTATTTGCTATATGTACAAATTATAACAAATTCAACCATATCTCACCTATTAATAAGCTTTAATACACAAGAAAATTAATCAGTAAATGTTAATCATGACACAGCACTTTGCCAATTTTATGAAAAAGTACATATTTGTAGTTCTTATAATGAATAACTTTACTAACTTATATTACCTGTAACATAAATTACCTTGCTTTGAGATTATTTTTTGCTAAACCTTCCTCAATAATAGCTTGTACTTGTTCTGAATTAATAAATGGCAATGGTGGTTGGTGAATTCTTGCAAATGCTCCTTCTGGTGGTTTCAAAATTTTTTGTACATATGGCTGAGGATTTGGGTTTTCATTTGTATATAACTGTTGTGCTAATTCCTTTACAAACAAAGGGTATACAATTTTAACACACACAATATTGGTATAAGACAGAATATACTCTTGTTTAATTAATTTTTTTAAAAAATTTAAAGCATAATATACATAAAGACAATGCATTTCCAAACGCTGCATGGAGCCTGTTATGTGTGACCTTCGGGTAAGCCACCAGTTTTCTGTCTCCCTTTCCTGTCCATATATATATTCAACCTCCCCCCCCCCCCCAAAGCACGAGATCATTGGAATTTGTATATGCAATAAAACCTTCTGTGTGCATACTGTGTGTGTATATACTTTGCTATTTGTTTGAAAGATGGTTGTATGTATGTAAGTATGAGTGTGTGTGTGTGTGTCAATATTTAAATATTGACACCTTTGAGGATGGATGTGTTTGAATGAAGGTGTCTCAAGATGGGGGTGTTAGTATGCATCTCCCCAGCCCCCATCAAGTCCTTGCCACTTCCCAGACCCTCATTGAGAGAGAAAGTTGGTGACCTGGTGGGGTCAATTGTTTACGCCCTAAGTTAACAGCGCAGCAAATTTTGACTGCTCAGTCGTCGGCTAGCCGATCACTGGAAATGTCTTCCTAACTTTCGGATGAAGGGGGCAGTGCCTCCAAAAATTTAAAGAACTCCAAACCTCACAAGGTGCCTACCATCTATGAACCTCAGGTAAGTCACCTTTTTTCTATCTATCTGTCCTTTCCCT
The DNA here is from genome assembly GCA_034510155.1 of Eucriotettix oculatus. Classification (NCBI taxonomy): domain Eukaryota; kingdom Metazoa; phylum Arthropoda; class Insecta; order Orthoptera; family Tetrigidae; genus Eucriotettix; species Eucriotettix oculatus. The sequence goes on from CM067378.1 coordinate 62,727,947, forward strand.
ATTAATGGTTTTAATTAACATGACAATGTAATTTCCTAACTCATATACACACACACACAAAAACAAACAACAGGAAATGACATTGTCATGTTAATTAAAACAATTAATATAAAATAAATAGGTGACTTACCTGAGGTTCACATATGGCAGGCACCTTGTAAGGTTACCACTCCCTTTGTCAGAAAGTTAGGAAGGCATTTCCAGTGATCGGCTATCCAACTACTAACAACTTGAAAGAATTAATAAAAACTTATCACAATAAAGAGATTAGTATAATAGACTGATGAACACAATTATAACTGTTAGTGGTTTCTTCAAGATAGTAGGAATTGTTATCATCTGCATACATAGTAAGCATTCCTATTGCAATGTCAAAGGGAACACAACAGTAATGCAGAATTATAACAAGATCTACAAGGATAACAGAAATATTGCAGAAGTTGTAAAAAGACAACTTAAGTACTAGAATAGTTGTGTGATGATTAATGAAAGGTTCTGGCCTGATCCCAGATCCTGCCAGATTTTTCTAATGACTGAGTATGATTACATTAACACATTGGCTGCTGGCGATGACAGTGTGTCTTTAAACATCATCCCGTTCCCTGTGTGGGTGACAAAGGGTTGTTTCAAATGCTCCTATCCAACTGCAGCACTAAAAAACTGTGGTTTATCTGAGTCAACCACATCAAGTAAATCTTTGAGATTGTGTATCATTTGTCGACGGCCAATTATACATTTTATTCATCGTTCGTTTAATTGATTCTTAAGTAAATTAGTATTGCTTATACATTTATTATTAAAAATTAATTATAATCAACATAAAACATGTTTACCCTCCATTAGGCATGCCTCATATTGTAACACAGTGAGGAGTGCTAGGTTTCTAACACATTTCTGAAAAGTATTATAAACCCATTATTATCAATTTAGCTTCAGAAATTTTATAAAAATCTTTTTAACACAGAAATACATTTCACTTATCCAATGAAAATTCTATTCACTTAAAACTGTCACTTCATAAGTTTAGTTTTAGTATAGTTTTACCAATTTTGTATAAATTTTGTTTTACTTTTTTTTAATAATTTGTACATAATACTAAAAGCATAATTTTTTATTTAAATATATATGCTTTTGTTGTGGATTTCCAGATATACACAGAAATATCCATTTGAAGTGTAAAAAGAGGATTGAGGTGATTCTCGGGTCAAAGTGTTTTCAAATTCAAGTAGCAATTTTTCTATCCAAATGTCTGCATGGAAAACTATCAGCTCATATACCTAGCAATAATTCTTACATATTTATACTAATATAGTTTTTCTAATAAAAAACAGTAAAATTTGATTAAGTAAATATGGTAATTGTAAAAGAAACCTATTTATAAAATATATATATTTATAAAATAAAAACTTTCAGCCCAAAAAAGAACGGAGGTTGAAAACTCCAGCAGTCAACATGTAAATTCAATACTGCAATACTTGAATGCCACCAAGATTTTGTCATTATTCAGTTCGGGCTTAATAGTGTAACAGGCTGCATAAATGATTCAAAATTCAGTTACCAAGTATAGTGTTCCAATTATTTTATATATCAAATGTCAAAATATTGTACTGTATAAAGTAATATCAAATTTAATATTTTTAAAACGTAGCTGAGCATAAAAATGTTGGCAGTAAACTTCTCACAATTAACTCATACTAATGCTATGTTTAAATATAATGTACTTGCCTGAATGTGAAGATGAAGCATTCTGTGATCCTGTGTTTCCAACCTAAGAAGATCACCAATATTACTGTACAATTCATCCCAAACATCACAAGGTCTCCAAGGAGGACCTCTCTCAGCAACAAATCCAGTAAAAAACATACAGTCTAATACTCTAGTAGTGAAATCACAGTCCATGAGAGAACGTTCACCAAGAAATGCAGCCTAAAAAAGTAGTAAATTTTACTTTAAAGACAGACAATTCTGATCAAGCTATTATTATTTAAATACAGTCATATTTACTAAAAACAAAGTAATGATTAAGTTGGTACTCCAAAATCATCTTACAGTTGACAGACCTTTCTATTAATATATGAACATAGCATCACAAAATTTTTATACTTCGCCAATTCCATTAAGAATAATATTTCATTGCTATCACTATACAATTTTAAAAATCTGTTTATTTTCTGGACCTATTAACATACGCTTTGAGTCCAAACTTTTCAGTGGTTTACACCTTCCTACAAATTATTCTAGCTATCTGAACAGAGCAAAGAATTTCATCATACATTTCCCAATAAATAAAAATCTCTATCAATTTCATTCCTATCAATTATTAGAAAATCAAAGTACATTAGATTTTTTACAGTAAATTTTATTTTTATTTAGTTTTTAATTATTCCTTTACAAACTTCAATAGCTTTATCTGTTTTTCTACAAATTCCCATAAATATTCACAAGTTATTTGCACAAAAAGAATTCCAACATTTTAAATCTAAAAAGTAATGTTAATGAGAAATTTGTAAGTAAAAAGATTTAAGGTTTGCCTGAATATTTGTAATAATTATGTATTTATATTCTTATGTGTGGTTTTTCCTCATTTATGTTACAGAGTGCTGGTATAGTTGCAGTTCATATATTGTAAGGTTAGTGATGCATATGTTGGAATAAACAGAATAAGCAGAAAAAAACTATATTGAACACATGGACATTTTGTGCTCATGTAAACAACGAGTCATTATTTTCAGTTTGCCTCAAATACATCAAGTAATTGAATACATGAGATTTTAATAATTATATTTTTACCTTTTTTAAAAACGATACATTTAAAATAACTCTGTTTACTTGATTATAAAATCAATATAACATGCAAATGACCAAATTGGATATAAATATACTCTAGTTAAACTTGATATTACCAACAAAATGCACTTATTTTAGAACAATACTAAACAATATTTAACAAATTTTATGCTACCTTATGTTCTGTATATCATATAAGGAGCAGAGTAAGAGTACTAATAAGAAAAATTAGTTGACAATGATTGTTTGGCTTTATTAAAACTATTGTATCTTTTATGGAAAATAATCAATTTTATAGTCACAGATGATTAATTATTCATAATTTATCATCATTACTGTAAGCTTTTGAATTATTTAGCACTTGTCAACAATAAAATATACATTTAAAATCACTCATGTATTGTTTAATTGTGATTGATTGCACTTTTTACACATAATCGTTGAATCGGCCAAAAGATTAAAATAATAGTAGTTCTAAATAATATACAAAGAATGGCCAAAAAATAATTAATTTCCCCATAAAATTTCCTGTTGCTGCTGGGGCTCAGCAACAGGAAATTTTATGATATTTTAATTAAAGAACTGAAGAGGTTATAAAAGTTGGGGATGAAACTTTTTAAAATTAGTTTATTTTATTTCTGACTTATGGCCATTCTTTGTATATTATTTGTAATATTAAGTCATCTTTCTATACATACCTTGTGAAACGTAATTACTGGTTTAGGATGAATTCGAATAATTGTAAGACAACTACGATATCCCTGCAGTAGCATGGCAAATGCTCTCATAAATACAGCTCTCAGTTGCTTATCAAGTAACGTTGGGGGTGGTGGAGTACGAGGAGTAGGTGGAGGAAATGCCAAATCAGCAGTGGCTAGTTCTGGCTGCAACACAAGTCCTAGTGCCTCTGTAGTTTGGCTGAGCAAAGGTTCTGGCAGTAAAGGCAAAGAGACTCCATCAGGGACAGCAATTGATCCACCATCCAGATCTGCTATTATCACATCCATCTGAAATACAAATAATAAATTCAGTACACATTATTTTTGTCAAAATAAACATGCTAGATATTCATATATAACTGACACAGTGATATTTGATGATAAAAGCAAATGAATTGGTCCTTTAAATATTTTACTACTAAATCAAACTATATACCAATACAGACCATATGAAAGGAAGACATATTAATCTACCACAAATCAAATTACAAGGTTGGATTGAAAAGATGAGTACTGCATTTTTATATAAAAAAAACACCTCATATATTAATGCATTCATTGAAATAATAAGAAAACAACTTTCTTATGGCAATAACTAACTTACCAATTCTACAACTTCACTCCGCAAAGATGAGTGGACACCCATTATAAATGGTGTTGGAGTTGATAGAATTTCCACTAGTGCAGCTGGAAGTAAAGGGATGTATACATGACTGTATCGAAAGGGATACATCAAGGCAGTTAGAGCTCGGCATCCTTCTGTGAGTCGTGTATAACTCTTAGAGTGGAATAAAATTTTATGCTCTGTCATTATGGCACAAAACAATACCAGAACATTTCGAATTCCTGAAAACAGGTTTACAAGTAAATTAGACTATGGACCATTTAAAAGGTCAACACATTATTGTAGACATAAATGACATTGTAGCCGTTGTTGTGGTAATCAGTCCCAAGACTGGTCTGATTCAACCCTCTATGCTAACCTATCCTGCACAAGCCTTTTCATTTCTATATAGCTACCATGTCCCACATACTCCCTAATCTGCTAAGTGTAATCCTTTTTTGGGCTCCCATTTTTTGTTACCCCACTCATTTCCCTCTCATGCTAATTTTACTAGACTCTCATGTTTCAAAACCTTGTCTATTAATCTATCCCCTCTCTGGGTCAAAGTACTCCAAATTTAGCTCTCTGGTTCCCTAGTTAGTTGCCCTATCCACCCATCTGATTTTCAGCATTCTTCTATAACACCACATTTCGAAAGCTTCTATTCCTTGTTTCTCTGCAACTCCTATCACCACACTCCATATGAACATTTTTAATAATCATATAATATTCATACTTATATTAGCCATAAGTTAATTTTATTCCTTCCCTTTGTTATTCCAGTATTTCCCATACTACACTCCATCAAATGATAAAAAATGAATAAGTTTGATTATACTTTCATGCAAGTGTCTTCATTCAATAAAGGTAAATTTGGGGCAATTGTAATATATTAAATATTTCATAAGTAATAATCTTTAGATCACCAGGTTCAATAATTAGTAATTTATATTAGAGAAAAGGGTAACCAATACATTGACATGATTGTTAGCAAACGAACTGTAATAATTGTAAATTTGAAGTATAATGTCAATTCATATCTTTTAATTTGAATTTAAATAAATTCTCTCTAAATTTTATTGTCCATAATAAATAAATAGATTATAGCAGAAATAGTTCTCTGGTACATGCTCGGTCATCATCATCTTCTGACCGAGTGTTGGGACTGTCTCGATTCTAGGTATATATACTGCTCTGAGTCCCTAAGAACCCAGACTGGTGTCTGATTGGCAGAATTAGTTGTCACACTGAGGGAGCCAATCAGCACTTAGTCGGCAGTTTTCCTTAGACGCATCAGGACTGCACCCTGGGATGGCTGCTTTCCCTTCAGCTGAAGGGTGCAGTCCTGACATTTTGGATAATTGTACATTTTATTAGAAAAAGTAGCAATTTTATAGTATGTTAGAGGTAATAATGTGCTCTTTGAATCATATGTACGGCATGGAATCATGCACAAGGTAATACATATGTTAAGCATAGAAGGGAATGGAAGAAGGAAGAAAGACTGAAAAAATTTGATGTGGCCAGGACTCAAACCTGGGTACACGAAACAGCAGTGTATCGCCACTTGAGCCTTGGCATGCGTCTAAACCCTCTTCTCTATCCATCCTAACTTGACAACCTAATATATAGACTGAAAATGTTCGGTTGGTCGTACTCGATGTGGTGGTGAAGTGGTTAGTCGTCGGCTAGCCGATCACTGGAAATGTCTTCCTAACTTTCTGATGAAGGGGGCGGTGCCTCCAAAAATTCAAGTACTCTAAACCTCACAAGGTGTCTACCATCTATGAACCTCAGGTAAGTCACCTCCTTTCTATCTCTCTGTCCTTTCCCATTAATTGTTTTATTTATATAAATGTGTGGGTATGATGGTGTGTATGAAAGAATAACTGGTGGGGATGCTAGTCCCCCATCGGATATCTCCTCAGGTAGCGATGTGGGGACGACTTTCCAGATATGAGTGGAGCCGATTTTTCCGGGCAGACAAAAATTAGCACAGTGAGGGGCAATAAGACTCACTAATACCGGCTTGAAGCACAAAGACAGTGATCTAGGAATGGCTCAATGTTGGACAAACACAAGCATAGCTAGAACAGCTTTAATGGTTGTGTCAGTGTTGCACAGCTGAAAGCAAGGGGAAACTACAGCTGTATCTTTAAATTTCCACCAGATCAGCAATACTAAATGGATAACAATATGATTGGAGACTCACCCCCCCCCCCCCCCCAATTTGGATCACAGGGCAAGGACTAGTCAGAAAGACAAAGAGTGGCATTCTACAAATCAGAGAGTGGAATGTCAGAAGTTTAAACAGGGATGCTAAATTAGAGAATTTAGAAAGGGAAATGGCAAGGTTAAAGTTAGATATAGTAGTAATTAGTGAAGTAAGATGGCAGGATGGTCAGATGATTATAGGGTCATTAGCACAAAAGGAAATAGAGGGAATGCAGGGGTTGGTCTTGTAGTGAATAAAAGACTGAGGCAACAATAATTCATTATGAACAATATAGTGAAATGTTAGTTACATAACATTGTACACAAACCCATAGCAATTATTCAAGTTTATATGCCTACAATTGCTGTAGAGGAAGAAGATTGAGAAAATCTATAAAGAAATTAAAGAAATAATGAAGTGTGTCGTAGGAAACAAGAATATGATGATGATGATGATGATGATGATTGCTGATTGGAATGCAGTAATAGGAAAGGGAAGAGAAAGTTATGTATTTGGAGACTATGGACTAGGTGAAAGGAATCGAAAGGAGACAGGCTAGTAGAATTTTGCATGGAGCACATATTAGTAGTGACAAATACCTGGTTCAAGAGTCATAGAAGAAGAATCTACACAGGACACAGGCAGGTACTAATTGGACTACATAATGGTGAGACAGAGATATAGAAATCAGGTGCTAGACTGCAAAATCTACCCAGGAGCAGATGTGAATTCTGACGATAATCTGTTGATTATGAATGCAAGCTGAAAATGAAGAAACTCAAGAAAGGAATTAAAACGAAGAGATGGAAATTAGAAAAACTGGAACAACAGGGAGTGCTTCAGAGTTTCAAAGAAGATATCAAGAGTAGATTAATAGAGAAAGGAGAAAGAAACAAGATAGAAAAGAAATTGGCACTCTTGAAGAAAGTAATTACTAAAGCAGCCAGAGAAAAAAGGGGAAGAATAGCTCAGAGTAATAGAAAAGCATGGATAACACAAAAAAATATAAATAATTGATGAAAGGCATAAATATAACAATGCAAGAAATGAAAATAGTAAAGAGCAGTACCGACGCTTGAAGAATGAGACAGATAAGAAGAGAAAGCAGCCAAAGAGTCATGGTTCCAAGAGAAATTCAAAGTGGTTGAAGATTTCATGGTGAAAGGGTAATAGGAAAATCAAATAAACATTCAGGGAGACGAAAAATATTAGCAAGAACATCAGGAGAGCAGATAGAAGTCAATTTTGAATAAAGAAGAAAAGGCAGAAGGATGGAAGGAATATCTAAAAGAGCTGTATCATGGTGGAAATCTAGCTCAGCCAGTAATAGAAGAAGAGGTGGATGATGAAGAGTTGGGGGACAAAATTTTAAGGTCAGAGTTTGATAGGGCGCTTACAAATCTGAGCAATAGTTAAATGCCAGGAATTGATAACATTATAGTGGAGAGAAGATAACCGAGTGAAGAAGCAATATTATGGCTGTTCAGAATAGTTTGTGAAATCTGTGAAACAGGTAGGATACCAGAAGATTTTAGTAAAAACATAATTATACCCATACTAAAGAAGACAGGGGCAGATAGATGCAAACAGCATAGGACAATTATTTTAGTATCTCATGCATGCAAAATATTAAGAAAATAGTATATAGGAGGATGGAACAGCAAATAGAATGTGAGTTAGGAGATCAGGTTGCTTTTAGGAAGAAGTTAGGGATGGAAGGCTTTCATAAAAAAAAGGAAGTTACTTACAGGTAATATAAGTGTGAATATTATGAAATCATTGCTAAAAATTTTCATATGGTGTATGGCGTTAAATACATGTGAAACGTAGGAGTTGCCGAAACGAAAAAAATTGAAGACTTTGAAATGTGGTGCTATAGATGAATGCTGAAAATCAGATGGGTGGATAGAGTAACTAACAAGAAAGTTCTAAGCAGAATAGGAGAAGAGTGAACAAATTGAGGACATTGACCAAAAGAAGGGATAGATTAATAGGCCATGTTTTGAGACATGAGGGTCTTGTAAAATTAGCATTTAAGGGAAGTGTCTGGTTAAGAACAGAAGCGGGATGCCAAGGATAGAATACACTAAGCAAATTAGGAAGGATATGGGATTTTGTTGTTATACAGAAATGAAAGGCTTGCATTAGATAGGTTTGCATGGAGGGTTGCATCAGACCAGTCTAAGGACTGAATACTATAACAACAACATTGGCAAATCTATGATTGGTTTACATGTTGAAAGATTCAATTTTATTACACCATTAAAATATGATAACATTGGAGGAGGAGGGGAGGAGACTTTCATCCTCATGGGGTGTCAGAGTTTATGAATACACAACCAATATTACCATTATAGTAGTTATTGTCTGTACATTTAATATGACTTTAAATAAGGCCAAAAACTGACAAAAATTATTGAAACATTTAATATAATTGAAAAGCAACAACATATTTCGGTCCTGATATGGACACTCTTCAGTTCACTAATTTTTGTCTGTTTTGGCTGTATTTAAATATTACCATTAATTTAAAATGAAGTTACACGTGAATATATGAAAGAAAGATCATTCTTACCTAACTGATGAAATAGAAGACCAACTGAAGTATGAGTAACTGGTAGTGATGGACTAAGTGGAGGTTGAAGAGCTTGTCTATCACCAGCTCCAATACTGAAACGAACTTGTGGTCCACCAGGAGGAGGAACTTGTATGCAGCCAAGTATGTTTCCCACCAGGGTTTCCAAGGGTACCGTTACATTTTCAACATATACTGTATATATAATTCCCAGACAATTCTGGAAGTCAGTAATAAATTTAATTGAAATAGATTTCTACAGATAACTATTTCACAAAAAATTGGAATTTGATAATTAGTAAGAGAACAATAATCAATTCAAAATTCCACACATTTTTACAAATAATTTGGACAGTAAAATCTTTACCACATTATAAAGAAACCACACTAACATTTCATCCATAATGCCCAAATATAGCATATATCTACATGTTGTAGATGTAAGCAGCTGCACATGAATACAGATCTCCACAAGCCTCAAATACATGTTATGCTGCCAAATCATAGCTTTCACCAAAACTATACGGCCTCAGGTACGATAAAAGTGGTTAGCGGCAGGGAACAGGCACCTCTCACTTTAATGTTCCAATGTAACTCAATGGGTCTGCGGTTCCACTGGCTATGGTAAGGGTGAGCAGCAGAGCGGTACAACTCCCACTGCTCAGCTTGCATTAATTTTTTGCCCCTGCTGAGCAGCAGGGACTATAAAAAACTCTAGAGCGCAACTGAATGCACAAAAAAACGGTAAGGCCAATGTAATTTCTGTTAGTAAAAAATCATTTAATTTGTTTATTAAATGTTGAAAAAGTAAAGGAAGAAAATTAGTTTACTTTTTATGTAAAAATATTACATTAATATTGATTATTTAAATTTATTATGTTTAATAAGTATAGAAAACAAAATTTGTTTCCTTGTCTTATAAAAAGAATTATCCTACGAATTTTTCCTGCCATGACTAGACTATGCTTATCTTCGGCTTGGAGTGATAAGAGTAAGAGGGAATGTTAATAGTTACTTAAAATATTATTTTATTATTTCTTATACCTTCTCCTATATTCGCAAAACCTATTTTCATCATCTAAAAAGATGGTGATACTCTCTGTAAAACTTTCTACTATTTATGGGATGAACTCCAAGTTTTTCTTGCCTTTCATTAAAATTAGTTTCCATAAAAGGCTACTATTGTCACTTACCAAGAGAAGTTTTGCTACTTCACACGACGACTCCATGACGGGGAATGCAGGACAAGCCAGTGCATCCTGTACTAAACAGGGGGCAGGGCGTTGGACAATGCCGCTCAAGGGTTCTCTATCGTAGCCGGCATCGCTCACTACTCTGCCGCTCAGGGTCTCAGAGCTCGTCACTTTTATCGTGCCTGAGGCCTAACAGTTTGTGACTCCAAGAGACCCACAAAATGCTGCATTACCAAAATAAAATCCCCTTATATGTCACTACTTTTTAAAAAAAAAGAATAATAATAACAGCATAATTTCCAAAAAATACTCTGCTTCCACAATAAAATATATTCTATTCTTGGCAAAATGAAACCTTTAACAAATTTATTTAGTTGAAAGCACCTTAGGTGTCTTATTTGTATGTACCATTTTAGAGTATTGATTAATGAAGTAACACACATTAGTTATATTGAAGAATTTATACTTTTTCTTTCAATTCTATATCAGTAATTATAATTGTTTCCTCAACAATACTGAACCCTAAATAGTTCTAGTTGATTCATAATGAGATTGAAAATCGTTGTATCCAGGCATTACAGCATTTTCTATAATGCTTAATTTAAGTGGTTATAATTCACAGAAATCTTACACATACAAACTCATACTTCTGTAGAAATAAAAACAGTTCTCAGGTTTCCACACAAGTAACACAGTGGATTAACACACGACACTTCAACGACAGCAAGCTGTTTTCATCTTCCGCCTGGAAGATGATGATGGAGCTTGCAGTCATTGAAACATCACGTTTTAATCACTGTGTTACCCATAACAAAACCCAAGAACTGTTTCTTCAGCAACTGCACCGGGAAAGCCTTCAATCTTTAATTCTGGAGCAATAATTTTGATGAGCTGGCCAACAAATACATAGACTAACACAACTGTTGCCAACATATCACCTGCATTTTCAGTCAGAAAATGTCAGTATTTTGTCACAAGTAATTATTAACGAAGGAAATTAAAGTATTTAAAAATTACCCTAAATGTTTCGATGTAATCCAACCGAGATACCAATACCAAACATTTTGGAGCATACATGATACTATGATGAGTTATAGTTGGAATGGAACGGGTCAAACTTCCACTCAGTGCCCTTGGATGTGAGTTTTCTCCCTCCACTTGGTCTTCTTCCTAGGAAATCAAATTAAAAGCTGCTTATTCATACACAAGATAAATAAGGTCAATTTTTAGGTTCTCCATTGTCTGAGGTGAACAATAAACTGAAGGGAGATGTGTTTTGCACAACTAGAATAATTTTTAACAAAAAAATCTTTGATGGAAGATTTGAGATATAGATGAATTTCTCAATCCCAACTTGTAATCTAAGAACCAATTCTCCCTGTATAATTCCACCGAGATTTAATCCAGTATTCCGTTGAAGTATAAAGCTAAATGGACTTTTAATGACTATGAATTGTAGTTCTAATGTGAATAAATTGTAATTGTTCATTATAAACAATCATATGATTGAAAACAAGTGGTGCAGCAAATCCATGAAATTGTAATTTATGTATTATTAATCAACAAGTATACAATCAAAGATTCAGATATTATTTTATCCTCTCTACATAGTTCAATTTATCTAATTGTTAATTAATAAGACAAATAAAGCACCAATTCAGAAAATGAAACTTACTTCATCAACTGGTTTGCTGGGCGTAATTGCAACTGTTTCGTTGAAACAAAGACATGCACAGTAGTGACGGTTTGCATATATGTCGGTAAATACAGATACAAAGAAGCGAGGTTCCTGTCTTTCTGTAGAAAGTGCCCATCCTTGTGGTTGACAAAACTGAAAGACAAAAACACACACACAGATGAACCAAATCCTGTATTTTTTCTCTTTCTCTATTCTAAATCAATAAATTATTTGCTACGAAAATTATTTCTATTATCTTTCTCTATAAAACTTTATTGTTGGCCAGCATGAGGTATGTAACTATCTCCTGAAGAACTAGAGAAGGCTAGCAGCTGCAACCTATCCAACAAGTAAACCATTAATCCACTATTTCCTGTCTGTAAATATGCACATGAGGTGAAGTCCTGTTCTGTCTTGAGGAAGGGGGTTTAGGCCCTCAAAAACACTTTAAAGTCCTTACTATCTTCAATGGTGATCCCAATCCATTATTTAAGAAAAGTCAACTGTTCTCTTCCCCATTCATATCAATTATTTAAATATTAATATATATCAATCACTTATGTGGTCTGTCAGATCTTTTGGTTGATGACTGTTAACACAGGCACCTTTGCATATGGAGAATTTATTTACTTAACTATGAATACAACAATCATCTTTGTATAATTTAAATAATATTATCTGTGTAATCTAAGCAGTGAAATAATAAACAACTAGCCAGGAATATGTGTAATTGAGCAGAGCATGACACACACTAATTTGGTAATTCCTGTCTCTATTTTCAGTAATTGTCACAATAACAAGCATGTTAACATTTCATATAATACAGAAGGTATAAAAAAGCAAAGACTTTTACATATATTCTTCTTTATTATTGGTCAATCCTAAAAGTATGGGTTTGCAGTGGTTATATTTCTCTTAGAAATTCTGATATTTGGCCTGCCTCTTCAACTCTATACATGTGGAGTCACCTAGATTTGAGCTATGTATTGCAGCCTAGGCTTACCCCTCATATGGATACATCCATGTTTCACTCCCATAGTGTGTTGTGTTCCATTACAAAAATTTCATGAGCTGCTTCATTATACATTTTGTTACTCACTAACAGCTTCTTCTCGTCATTAAAAGCAGCTTTTACTACATTTATCCTAGTCACAGTGACCACTTTACTTTTTTCCAGCAGACAAGATCTTACTCCCAAAATATGTAAAACTTGCTACATTTTCTAATGTCTCCCCACCCAGGGGCAAGGGTGTTTATGTTCCCCAACTACTGGTTACAAAAATCTTTATCCCCAAGTTTTTGATAACTTGGTAGAAATTCCTAGTAAATAAGAACAGCTTGTGTAACTGTTCTTTTAGCTTTAAAATTCATAAAAGAGCTAATACAATTACATCAGATTTAGATCATTGAGCAATTGAAAACCTATGTTCAAATAGTTCTGCTAGCACATACATACCAGAAATCCTAAAATTTGTGAAACTTACAAATAAATTCGTTTGAATCTAATAAAAATAATGGATACAACTGCAGAAACTGTTCATTTCAATGGTTGGTCACCATATTAATCTTTAGAGTGTAGCATTCATTATTCAAGAATAACACAAACAACTTAAGGTAAATGTAAATAACATTAACAATTTTTGTCAAATGATATAAAAGATTACATTCAGATGGTTGCTCACGTAAATTAGTCTGCAACATGTCAAATTTTATTGCCATGTTAATTTATATTTTAGTCAATTGAACTCCCATGTATTCATTCTGTTTTCAGGTTTAAATTTTCGTAATTTCCACTTATCTTAATTGAGAAATATAAAGAACTAAAAAAATTGTGTGTGCATTTATTTTGTAAACCATTCTTCATATAACAAACAGTGATTTGAGATATAGTCAGTCCCTTCACCCATCACAGTTAGTCTCATAGGTTCACTGGAGGGCTTTCACAGCTCGTCCACACCTGCTGTGGTACCCCAGTGGAGGTGTCTCTGACATGGCTGCTTCCTGCCCTTGTGGTGATCCTGGACCTGGTCTTGCTGGCTCTGTTGGTTTTAGTTGTCTAGTAACAATAGGTTGAGGAACTTATCACGATTGATTGTTGAACATCTGTCTTCCTACTTCTTCCTTTTCCTCAAACACTTGACCATGCCAAGGAACCAAATGAAATTAGTTACAACAAACTTCTCTTTGCTGTGAATACTATATATGACCGTGGGGCTGTACTTCTCTGTACATGCACCAGGGTCAAAATTTGCCTTTTTCCTTGTAGCTGTAGACTATGTGTAATTTCATTATTTAGAAGAGTTTATCTTGTATGACCATATTTAACCATACCCAACACCTCACAAGAGTTGCCATCCAACAATGGTACATGTAATCCTTTTGGTATGTTTATATCCACCATTTGGGTTCTGAGACAATACGTCATCTTTTCCCAAGACTCCACAATCCATCATGGGACGAATACTATTGACGTTGAACAGTACCTTCTCCGACTGATACAGTACATTAAGCCAGAACTCTATTCTATCTCACTGGTAATTTGGAAACAATATGATAATGTTCAAATTTTCTCCTCTACTCCTAAGGTCTCGTAAAACAAACCTGTCAGGTGAGCTCCAAGTAAAATTTGTAACCTGAGCTAGTTGATCAATGGTAGGTAAGGCTTTCTCTTTATTCGTGTTTTAAGTTTTGTATCTAAGAAAATGCAATTCACAGCTCTTTATTCAGTGGAATTTTGATAAAATCGTATCAGTTTTCCACAGCTACAACCCACTACAGCAATGTTATGTATTTGCATATAAATCCTATTGATGCCGTCACTAATTTCACTTCATTTCACGTCTCTGAAAACTCAGGTAAGTATGCTTCTTCCTTAGCCTGATATGGTAATTAGCATGTCTGCTGTTCTAATGAGACCATGTTTTTAGATAGTGACACAAAATACACATTCATACTTGTTATATTAAATCATCTACTTTATAAGCTCTTTGAAAGTCAGGAGCACTTTCTATTTTGAACAAGTTTAAATAATCACTTGTTTAATATTTGTGTTAAAGTATTGCATACAGGTGAAGATAAAATTCAGATTATTGTGTGTACTTGTCACAAGTCCTATTTCTTCTTTTGACAACTGAATGAAAAATATACTTGTGTATACTAGAAAGTAGTTCACTTACCCATTCTAATCCTTCAATAAAAGGAGTGTCACTCCAATCTGTAGCTGGAAATCTCTGTAATATTATGCCACTGCTTATTCCACTTCCTGAAAATTAATATCAAAACTACTACAAACATGTAATGCATATAAACTTATAATCAAATATAAATTTCTTTAAATTTTAATATCAAAGCCTATTTTGACTCAATCATTTAATTTGGATGATAAATGCATTATTGTACCAACATGATAAAGGCACACATAAAAACAGGAAGCTAATTTTATCATATAATCAAGTATGTTGGTGTACAAATTACAAGGCTCTGATAACACACACAATCAAATACAGGGCCCAAAATGCCTTCCAAACTCACAATAGAAGAATTACAATACTTATTTATGGGCAGATACCTAAAAGATCATTTAAGATGATAGTTTCTTCAAAGAAAATCAATGTCAGTCACTTTAAGAATGTATTAAGGAAATGTACACCACGGCTCTAAAAAGTGAAGTTAACTATTACACAACACTTATGAATTCATATCATAACAATATGAGAACATTCTTACATTGAATTAATGTGTGATGATGCTGAGGAAAGATCAGACGTTTCAAACCCTTACATTTAAATTATATTATATAGCCAAACCAAAGTGTTATTGAAAATCATTCTACATCATGTTAATGCCACAGGATTTAGAAAAAAATATTCATATATCCAGATTTATCAGCTCACCTATTCAGCAATCTATCTATCTCAAAATTAAACAGTTTCAATCGAATAATTAAAGGTAAAAAAATACACACAGAAGTGTATTTGTCTCTTTGAACATATCTATTCACATGCAAATAAAATAAGGTTCAATATTGCATAAACCTAAGGCCCTTCAATGTGTGTAATAATATGGAAATACTTTTGATGAAAAAAAAGACATTTAACTCTGTAGCATATAACACACAAAATTTAGAAATAATGACATATAGGATGTATGTGTCGGATATCTTAAAGTAAACATTGAGGTTATAATTCACTAATTTCCACGCAACATTGTTGCAACTTCATTAACGAAATAAACACAAAAATGTATTAGTCGAATGGCAAACGGTTATCTCCCACGGTAAAACAGTTAACGTGCCATTCTTCGTTTTTACTTTCACAGTCTTAAAATAAGTCTGACAGCATCAACTTATGTCAAAACATGAAGTTGGGGATGGCGACACAAGACAATTTACTTACGTTCTTTTTCATGATCATATCCCACTATTACAAAATAATCTGCCAACCGGGACATCGCAGGGATCACATATAAATTTTTGTGACATTGATATTATTTAATCATTTCCATACGGCTGCCATGATACCAGCCGCCCCACCATCCAACCGCAAACGAATCTTTGACATCAGTCAGGATAGTTGCAGGAAGTCCGAGGCTGAATGAGAGGCTATTAATTATCGAAAAAAGTCTATGTTAACAGCATTTAAGAGATCAAGCAGTTCCTCGAATGCTTAAATCTAGAATTAGATAATAAGTGCTAAGGCGATTTAAAACATCTCCGGGAAACTATTTATAATTAAATAACTTTTAAAATAGATTGACACACCCTTATGACAGTGTTGGGAGACCTCTACAATTTAAGTTGATAAATTTCTAAACTTATCGGACATAGCTATTTAAAAAAAACTCATAGTATTGAGTTATGCAGAATAATATTATGATTTTATTTCATAATCAATTTAATAATGAATGATTTAATTTGTATTCAACCATTGAACATGTGATATATTAACATTGACAATGTGATCCTTCAGATCAAACTATAAAATAAAAATGAATAATTTATCAATGTGAATTCCAATAATATTCTTCGTAAGATCTGTATTTGATTTGACAGGATTTTATTTGGTTGTTAACGATATTGTCCTTCCATTCATAGATATGAGCTTTCCTACATTGACAGTCAATCAGCTGATGTGCGGAATATCTGCGTGTAACGTCACATAAGTATGAGACAAGAAGTGAAGTGTACTTGTTTACATTTTTATCTCATTGTTCCATTGTGATAAAGGATTAATGTGAATAATACAAATAATTTAAAATGTGAAATACTCGTTAAAATGAATCAGTTGCCTGCTTCTGTCACAACTGGGAACAATGCTACAGGAAACACATCCGATGTTTACAGGAAAACTTACAAGATTATTGTTATCGGAGATTCTAACGTCGGTAAAACGTGTTTAACGTACAGGTTTTGCGAAGGAAAGTTTCTGAGTACAGCAGAAGCAACTATTGGCGTTGACTTCCGCGAAAGAATCGTGAATGTTAATGGAGAAGACATCAAAGTAAAGTCTATATGTCTGTGTATAAATCTATATATAAATCAACCTCTCCCTCTCAATAGTTATATATAACTAAAGATAAACAAGTTACCCTTTAACTAAAGGAAATTTAATCAACTTTTCCTTTTAATAATGTATGCATTCTTTGGAAGGAAATTTCATGAGGCAGAGAAAATTTCGGAATTGATTGCATTTTTCTTCCGTAGTTATCAGGTCAACTGTTAGATGCTGATTTAACATGTTTTAATGGCAATATTCATAAGGAAAGGTTGATTTATAACCTATTATGACCACCAACCCTCTCTGCCCTGTTTGCTATCTGTTCTAGTGTGTATACTCACATACTAATTAAGGGGAATAAAAAACTGAAACGTTTCAGTTGTACCCATTAATACTCACAAGTTTTAATTTGAGTTCTGGTAGGTAGTTAGTCCATCTTTCCAATACTTTACTAAGCTGCTCTGCTCCCCTGACATAGGACTCAGCTAATTTCTTCCTAACGCTGTAATATTATTCAATGATCACTGTACACTCTTACTTTGTCTTGTTACAAGTTACACAATGTTCATAATGTCTGATGGCAGAATTTAACTACTTTATGTACAATAATTAAGCGAATCTAGCTTATTCATTACTTTAGTTCAGCTTGAGTTATATCTCCCAAAGACTAGCCATGATGTAACATTTAAATACTAAATATAGACCAATGTTATTTTTTTGGTTAATAGGCTACAAGAGGGTGAACAACCTGAAACAGGCAAGTCCCCTTTAATAGCTTAGGAAGGAAATTGAAAAGGGGGGATGTATAGCCAAGGGTTGACTAGGGCTCCCGAGCTGTGTAACCATAATCAGCAGTGAGAATGCCTTGGGATCTACCATATCTTTTTAGTGATTTGTCAGCAATTTTTATTGTGATTGTACAAAACTGTATGGTTTATTTAGAATTATATTCAGATATGTTAAAAGGTGTAATTTTATACATTTTGTGGTCATACCTGTTGTCTATTGCAGTTGCAGCTTTGGGACACTGCTGGGCAGGAAAGATTTAGGAAGTCAATGGTGCAACACTATTATCGCAGTGTTCATGCTGTAGTTGTAGTATATGATGTTACTAAATTATCCACATTTCAGGTCAGTAAGTTATTTGTATATTAATTTTATAAACATTAAATGAAAATTTTTATAAAGCTGAAGTGTCATTTACAATAATTCTGATTTATGGCAGTTGTAATAGTTGAATTGGAATATTGTATTACTGAATGCCTGTTGTGCAATAATTAACTAAAATTAAATTAAGACCAATTAATTAAATTAAAGGCAACAAAGTTTTTATTTATTCATACAACATTTTGTCTCCATGTTTCAGTAATTTATGACTTTGTCATTCTTTGTATTCTATCTATTATGTCACTTCATGTTAGTTTTGTCTTAGTCTTTGGATAGTTCAATCACAAATAACACTGATTTGTATGTAATGGGAAAAAATATCAGTTGCTGAAGTTGGTACCATTATTCTAATGAGTTTTTATTGGGAAGCTATTTTTATTATTCCAATTCTTACAGTCACTTCCTCAATGGATGGAAGAATGTGACCGTCATAATCTAACTAGTGAAATTCCAAGAATTTTGGTTGGTAACAAATGCGACTGCAAAGAATTGCAAGTGGTAAAAACTAATACAGCCCAGAAGTTTGCAGATCATCATAACATGCCGGTAATTCCATTTACATTTTAAAATAGTAATTATTGGTCTTTGCTTCTGCACTTCATCATTTTTGTTTTATATATATATATATATATATATATATATATATATATATATATATATATATATATATATGAGATAGGAAATGACATTGTCATGTTTAAAACAATTAATGGGGAAAGGACAGAGAGACAGAAAGAAGATGACTTACCTGAGGTTCATAGATGGTAGACACCTTGTGAGGAATAGAGTTCTTGAATTTTTGGAGGCACTGCCCCCTTCATCAGAAAGTTAGGAAGACATTTCCAGTGATCAGCTGGCCGACGACTGAGCAAAATGTCTTCCTAACCTTCTGATGAAGGGGCGCGGTGCCTCCGAAAAGTTTCAAGTTCTCCATAACCTCACACAGGTTGTACTTACCATCTATGAACCTCATGAGTAAGTCATCCGATCTTCTCTATCTCACGTGTCCTTTCCCGGGGCTTTAATTGTTAAAATTGTAAATTAAAAGCTTTGTCTTTCTCTGATACATTACCCCATATGTCATTAAAGAGTGAAAGTATGTAGAATAAACTAATTTTCATATGGTTGGGTTACTACAACTTGACATATTTCTAACAGCAAAGATTGCCAAGCCTAGCTTTCTTAGGAGAATATTAATGTGAACTTTCCAATTTAAATTCTTGTCTACAGATATAACAAAAATTTTTGTGCATTCAACATCATTTATTTCACTAATGTATTATTTACAGTATTCATTATGATGAAGTTATTTCTTCATAAATGATATAAATATATGTATATATACAAAAGATTAAGTTTTCTGAGAAGTAAATTCAATGGAAGCAAATTAATGTTCTTTTAAAATGAAAAGTTTTGATTCAATTTTTTAAAATTGATTGTAAACTATTTTATTTCTAAAAGGCACTTGAAAAGTTCTAGTATTTAGTTAGTCATGTGTAAACATGATGTGGACAACTCCAATATTGCAGTTGAGGTAGACAAGAGCTCAATTTAACTCCTAATTTTGTTAACAAAAGTTGGTATTGTACAAGCAACTATGAAAAACATGAATGTTAGAAAATTTATTGTATTTACTTCTAGCATTACAGAGGTCCTGAGTTTGATTCCCAACATGGACTTGGGTGTTTACGTTGTGTTTTCACTTAGCAAAGTAGACTAAAACAGAAATTCAGAAAGTCGCTAACGATCTTTGATAGTAGTGTGACTATAAACATAGAATTTAAAAAAAGGAAGGATAAGTTGTATGCCAAGAATGTCATCTCTAAAAGCTAAGAGAGAATGTGACAAAGACTTACACAGTCTGTATATCCTGTTCATAATAATATAATGGTTTTGAAGGATTGTAGTAGTGTTGTGTCAGCTTCAGGCTTTCTCTACTGCACAAGTACTAGTGTGTACAAATAAATTACCGTAAATTGTATGTTTAATGCATTTAGATATAAAAATTAACAAAACACATTTTCTTTAACATAACCATGGTGATATATATTGATCATGAAAGTGACTTGTCATTAATTAAAAGCATTATAATAAAACGAATAATAGAGGAAAGGACAGAGAGATAAAAAGTAGGTGATCCACCCAAGGTTCATAGATGGCAGACACATTGTAAGGTATAGAGTTATAATTTTTCAGAGGATTGAGAGAGAAAGTTGGTGATTTGGTGGAGCCAATTGTTTATGACCTAAACTAGCAGCGCAGCAAATTTTGGTTGCTCAGTCGTCGGCCAGCTGATCACTGGAAATGTCTTCCTAACTTTCTGATGAAGGGGGCAGTGCCTCCAAAAATTCAAGAACTCTATTCCTCACAAGGTGTCTACCATCTATGAACCTCAGGTGAGCCACCTACTTTCTATCTCTCTCTGTTCTTTCCCTATTAATTATATATATTATATACATATATATAATCACTTTAAATGACTGTAATTATCTGGGTATGGATTCTACATAAATTTGTAAGAGCATCTCTGTTTTTATACTCTTTTGGAAGTACCTTAATCTGCATCATGTTTAAAATGTTCTCTGTAATGTATGACACTTATTACTTTTCCTCAATGAGAGCATTGATTGTATGTCAAGTTGAATCTTTATTGGACTCATGGTTATGTTAAAGAAAATGTGTTTTGTTAATTTTTATATCTAAATGCATTAAACATACAATTTACGGTAATTTATTTGTACACACTAGTACTTGTGCAGTAGAGAAAGCCTGAAGCTGACACAACACTACTACAATCCTTCAAAACCATTATATTATTATGAACAGGATATACAGACTGTGTAAGTCTTTGTCACATTCTCTCTTAGCTTTTAGAGATGACATTCTTGGCATACAACTTATCCTTCCTTTTTTTAAATTCTATGTTTATAGTCACACTACTATCAAAGATCGTTAGCGACTTTCTGAATTTCTGTTTTAGTCTACTTTGCTAAGTGAAAACACAACGTAAACACCCAAGTCCATGTTGGGAATCAAACTCAGGACCTCTGTAATGCTAGAAGTAAATACAATAAATTTTCTAACATTCATGTTTTTCATAGTTGCTTGTACAATACCAACTTTTGTTAACAAAATTAGGAGTTAAATTGAGCTCTTGTCTACCTCAACTGCAATATTGGAGTTGTCCACATCATGTTTACACATGACTAACTAAATACTAGAACTTTTCAAGTGCCTTTTAGAAATAAAATAGTTTACAATCAATTTTAAAAAATTGAATCAAAACTTTTCATTTTAAAAGAACATTAATTTGCTTCCATTGAATTTACTTCTCAGAAAACTTAATCTTTTGTATATATACATATATTTATATCATTTATGAAGAAATAACTTCATCATAATGAATACTGTAAATAATACATTAGTGAAATAAATGATGTTGAATGCACAAAAATTTTTGTTATATCTGTAGACAAGAATTTAAATTGGAAAGTTCACATTAATATTCTCCTAAGAAAGCTAGGCTTGGCAATCTTTGCTGTTAGAAATATGTCAAGTTGTAGTAACCCAACCATATGAAAATTAGTTTATTCTACATACTTTCACTCTTTAATGACATATGGGGTAATGTATCAGAGAAAGACAAAGCTTTTAATTTACAAAAAAAAAAAAAGTTGTCATAATATTGTCAGGTTCTACCAAAATAAAATACCTTGTAGGGGGCTCTTCAAGAAAATGGAAAAACTTACTCTTACATGCCAGTATATTCAATGACTGATGTTATTTGTAATAACAATCGCCTATTCACAACAAACTCAGATGTGCATAGCTGACAGCAGAAATAAAAATAATTTACACATGGAAGAGAAGTCTCTAACTATAATACAAAAGGGTGTTCATTATAATGCTATTAGCATATTTATTAAACTTCCACCCTCCAGTAAAGTACAAACAAGTCCAAATGTAATTTTTATGAAGCCACTCATCCTACTCTGTTGAATTCATGGAGTAGATGCATCTTAGTGCAGACCTTAACATAGACACCGATTTCTTAGTATAAGATATTAGCAATATTATATATCAGGTACAAATTATATATTTTGTCTTATCTGTAGTACTTAAGCATATCTTATTGTTAGTTAAACATAATCAATTTATGTACATTCTCTGACTCTTCCCACACCCTTGAAGTTCTACTTCTCTATGGGATCCATGGAATATGATTTAATACTAATACTAGTACTGTACATTTTAAATAGTATGAGACAGATGTAAAAAAAAATGTTTATATTATTAAACAATTAATATATCAATCTGATTCAAAAAATAAAAATTTATATAATGTTTCCATAATTATGGTGAAAAACATTTCATCTTTGTAACTTTGATATGTTCCTTTTTCACAGCTGTTTGAAACATCTGCTCGAGATGAATCAGAATGTGATCATGTAGAAGCAATATTTCTGACTTTAGCTCACAAACTGAAGAGTCAGAAACCTATGATGTCACCAACTCACTTTTCTGGGAAAAGCCTTACATCCAGTGAGTCATTACGTAGAGCTGACATTATTTCGATCACTAGGGAAACAAGTTCATCTAATAACTCAAACATTGAGAATGGAAACAATTGTGGATGCTGAACTGTCTACCTGAAATGATTTAACTTCAAATGACCTTCAATGACCCAATTTCAAGTTCTAATGCAATAAAAACCCATTTGTTTACAGAAAATAAATATATTTAAATAATTTCCTAACATTTAATTCACTTCATACACACATCTAACTTATTGTCAAACATTTGCCCCTTTTTGTCTGTCAAAATTTCCAGTTTCCTGACACCTAAAATGAACCAAGAATTTATTAAAAGCACAATTATTAATTTAAATAAACAATATTTCATTAAAATAAAGAGTGTTTAGAATTAAATTATCAAACTACTACAGACGTACAGTTTGAATGGATAAACATAAATAGTAACAGTTACATTTGAAATTATATTTAATAATGTGTTGCAGAATGTTAAAATTCGACAATGTAAAATAAGTAAAAGATACAAAATATTACAAACAATTAAATCACTGATATAATTATTTTAAATTGTTGAATTTTAACAGTCATATTGTTAAGTAATGTTTCAGGCTTAACTTACACTGGATGCAGTTCTCATTTTGTTTACTACTGTTTTTTATTCATTTAAAATGTCTCTGATTTTAACAAAATGTTGTCAATTTAAACTTATAATTTTTAAAAAAAATTGTCTGTAGGTAACTTTAGTTGGAATTTGATTACATATACCTGAAGAATTCAAAAACTTGGACTTAGGAAAATAATGTTTTACAGACTTGTTTGTTCATTTATGAATGTCAGATAATTAAATTATATAAGTTTTTATTTTAAAAAACAATACAAATAAGTTATAAACATTGAAAACATTTACAATCATACCAACAAATAATTTTCTTATCACAGTATATTAAGACTTTGACAGCCTACCCATTAAAATATTTTGGATGTACTCATCATTTTGTGATACACTATACTTGAGAACACTGAGAGAATCCAACTGTTCATCTATATTCTTTTGAAGTTGTTTAAGTTGAAATGTCATTGGTTCTATCAGCTGTTGAGTTAGGCTAAAAATTAAGAAATTTAAATTATTTACAACTTAACTAGAGAAAGAAAAACTATTACATATTTTTCACATAAACAACACACCTCTTTTCTTGAGCAAGCTGTAAACTAAGAGCCTTATTTTTTGATCTCCACAGTTCAAGCTCTTGTTGCATAGTGTCAACATCTTCTTGCAAAAAATCCATAAGTTTACCAAGTGGATTTGCAGCCCTGGTCAAAGTTTGTATAGAATTCCGTAGTTTGTCTACATCTTTTTTGGCAGTTTCCCTCTCTCTTCGTTGACCTGCCTCCCATTCCTATAGTACATTAGAATAAATGAGGTTGGCCAATAAATTAATAATTCTGGAAATGATTATGAAACAAGTAAAAATTAAAATTGAACAAGAAACATATATATAGCCTCAACAATTTGTAATTTTAATACTAAGACAAATAATTGTGAACATAATTGAAAATTAACTAAGTAATATATGAAATCATTGTTTCATCTCTATATTTACATTAATCAGGATGACTATTTGTAAATATTTTGAGTACCTAATCTATTTATGGCACTTTGCATTGGTTTTCCTGAAAAATATTGAACAATAATGCCATATCTTTATTTTTAAACCAAATTGTATTGTGACATTCATAATAAGTATTTAGTAGAGAAAGAACTTGCAATATCAGGTTTCCTCATTTGTGGTTCTTGGGTATGCACTGTCTGTTGCTTACTGTCTTCTAATTCTTTCCGAGTCTCAAGGATCTGAGTCACTAGTCTACCATGCAGACCTTCATCTACTAATTGTACTGTAGTTTCTTGAGAAGTCAGCTGTAGAAACAATCAACTTAACATTATAAAGTTTTCAAATTTTATTTAATATGCAAATTTCATAAACACAGAAAGATTGCCCTTACAATTGCTCAAGAACATATTTTAAAGGCAATACAATATTATCTTAAAATATGCCAGTTTCAGAGGCATTATTAGAAAAGGAGGTATATTCCAAGTAAAGGTTGGTTAAGATCTAATATAAATGTTACAGCCAAAGCCCAAAGTTGGCCATTTAGTGAATTGGCCAGCCACTCCACACTTTGGCCAAGAAGTGTGTGTCAAATAACCATTTACAATCTACTTTGGCCAGCAATCCCTGGCCGAAGTTTGATGATGTGCTGACGCAAGCAAGCTGCACATGAATATGACTTCAATGTTAAAAGCAGCATTATTTGACTTGTGTAAAATTTATATTAAAGTAGTAAAACATGAATTGAAAGTATTTATTTTCCGAATAAATAATTTATATAAATTTTTAACAGTTGAATTATGAAGCTTTCATTCAAGATCAGCTACAATTGTAACTTGAATTAATGATGACATAGGTTCCCAAAATGCACTTACTATTATCACTTTTATGGCATTTATAATTACAAAAAAGTTTGCCGTGATTTGTTGTGCAGTTACTTCAAGTGTACCCTTGTCCAACTATCAGTGATTGTGAAGACATGATGCTTCTTAGTGGCATTTCTTCTATATCCAAGGATTCCACCGAAATATGTGGATGTGTTTTATAACTTATATATAAATTTTACAGGAGTCAAATATGAATGGTCTACAAAGGGAGATGATAATCACAGTCATGTGCCGCCTACCGGACAGCCTTATATCAGCACATAGAAATGGATAGACAGTGTCTGAACTCGCCGATGATTCAAATTATGGTCTGCAACAGTTAGATGACAACAATTGACACCCAACAAAGCCAGAAACTAAAGGATAGGTCACGCAATCAAAATGTGGAAAAAAAACAACAAAGAATAGAACACACAAGTACAAGAGGAGGAAGATAAAAAGAAAGACGCTAAAGAATGTTGAGTCTGGACTGAAAAATGTCTCGGGAAGAAAGTTCCCAAAGATGGAGTTCATAATCTGATGAAGTAAAGCTTTGAGGAGTTTCAGTGTGAAGCACTGGTAAAAATTATGGTTTTTGGCATGACCAGCTATAGGGAACCGAGTTTTGGTCAGTTTGACAGTGTTGTGGTAGTTAAGAATGTGATCAGGGAGAGGTCAATTAGTTTTGCTGATGCAGAAAACAAGTGTTTTCAAGTGATTGGTAAATAACGTGGTAGGAGGACAGTCAGGTAATGTTTTATTTAATTTCGATGGTGACAATTTGAGGGGGATTCTGGTAGGTTGAAGGATACAGCATACATTTCACCCCCAACTTAGGTGGAGTGTGAGGTTGCCCTTGTTCAAGCAGGGAGCAATGTGGGAATGATGTTATATCAGGGTTAGATTGCAGTTAAGTGTAGACCAGGAGGAGAAAAGAACTGAGTTTTTGTAGTCCAGGAAAGTGAGTGGTAGTTAGGGGTTTGTGGAAGAGGTCAGAATATGATACATTCTAATTATGAAGGAATTCAGGATCCAGAGAACGTTGGTGACCAGACTGTTCCAAGTGGAACTTGTGTGAAATCCCTAAAGGGTTCAACTGTATGGGAGAGCACTATTGATACATTCAGAATGGCAAGTGGTGAAGTTAAGTTGTTGATGGGTTTTAAGAAGACTGAATTGATGATTAGGTCAGAATTAAGATGTATATCATAGTCAAGATGTTATATTGTGGGGTAGTCCTTCCAAGGGAAGTTAACAAAAAAAAATTGGGATTTAGTTTTTGTATAAAATCAGAAAGTGGCATCTGGTCCACCACCGGCTGGCACTTCGAATGTGTCTCCTATTTCTTCTGAAGAGAAACTTTATCTTGCCCTCAACAGCAATATCAAGCTTCATTTATATATATATATATATATATATATATATATATAAAGGCAGGAAAGATAGGATCACAGATGGCAGGCACCTAGTAAGGTTTGTAGTTCTTTAAATTTTCGGAGGCACTGTCCCCTTTACCAGAAAGTTAGGAAGACATTTCTAGTGATCAGCTAGCTGATATATATAATTGATCTTGAAAGTTGAGAGAGAAAGGTGAAGCTTGTCATTACCGTTGAGGACAAGATAACCACCAGGCCATCAACTTTCTCTCTCAATGAAGGTCAGGGAAGAGGCAATAATTGATGAGGACTGGGGAGATGTACTCATACATCCGCATGTTAAATTATATATACATGCACCCACATAGACTCACATATCCACATCTTAACACATACATACAAAAGAGAGAATACATGTACATAAATGCATATACAACCACACATCAATGTTTTAAAACATACATACTGTAAGAGCTCTATAGTTGATAAATAACATTAAGTAATGAGTATATATAAGAAACTGAAATACAACTGGTGTATTTAAGCATAAATGTAAAAAATTAGAAACTATTGTAAAATAAAAGTACTATAAACTTATATGAAGTTTAACAACAATAATCTAAACATGTGTAAGGCAAAGCATAATCTGAATATTATTTCTCGATACTGCAACAATTTAAGATGCAAAAATGTATCAAGAAAGTATTCAATTGGAAAATAAAAGAAGCCTTACCTCTTCAGCAATTGATGCAGATTGAGCTTCCACTACAAAATTTTCATTTTCATCCTGATCTTTCATTTTGTCTGTCTCAGTGATGATATGAACTTTGCCCAATGCTGGCCTATATATATATATATAAAGGTAAAATCAAAACTGGGGCTACACTCAAAACTGCTGACTAGAAGAATTTCTTTTACCGTATTTCCTCAGTCACAATGACTTCCCCTCTATCACGGATACGAGGAGCAGCAGGGCGGGCACTCATAGGTCGTGCACTGCCCATACGAAAGGTAGACTTTGGTCTAGCAGAAACCTTTGGCCCATCCATTTCACTACCAGCATGTTTCACAAGTCAAATTATCATATTTGTTATTTTTATTACATTTCTAAAATTACTAAATATTTCGCGTCCATACTAATTGAAGTGAAATTACAATCATAATTTAAACTAGCATTTTCATAGATTGTATAATATAAGAAAAATGTTAATGTACATATATAATTTGGTATTTTAAGATGTTAACATAATTACAAAATATGAAATCTGTAATGTAAAGTAATACATCATTTATCAATTAGTCATGCATTTAAAATTTAGCTTATAGACTTAAAAAAGACAATATGTAATTATAAGTAATATGTTTATTTGTAATCTGTCTGATGTTGTTACTAATTAACTTTTATAAGAATTGTAAGTAATCAAATTAATTCTTAAAATTTACAAAACTATTAACTTCCATTTTGTGGAAATCAGGAACCCTTCATAACATAAAATCTTATACAACCTGTCAGGCAGCATGTTTCCAACAAGTTTTACATCTGTGTTTTCCTTTTCTTGGTTGTCATTAATCATGTGTACATCACTAGTTATTTGGCCCTCTGGATCCTTCACATCATTTTGAACTATTGCTTTACCTGTAAATAACAAAGAAGTGAGCCTAATTCTTCCATATATATATAATTAATAAGGAAAGGAAAGAGAGAGAAAGTAGGTGACTTACCTGAGGTTCATAGATGGTAGGCACCTTGTGAGGTTTGGAGTTCTTGAATTTTCGGAGGCACTGCCCCCTTCATCAGAAAGTTAGAAAGATATTTCCAGTGATCAACACATGTACTCATGCGATTATGGGGGGGAGGAAGATGGTTAATATCAGGAAGGTGGTGAGTCCTGGGCTTTGTCATGACTGCAAAAGGTGTTGGAAGGACAGTTCCGATAAATGGAGCTCAGCTTCTGAAGAATCAGGGGGTAGGTCTTTTAAAAGGATTACTGTGAAGCATTGGTTGAAATTATTAGCGTTGTGGCTGCAGGCATAGGCAGCTGTCGACCACTGGCCATCACTTGGAATGCTATTCCTGATCTTCTTCTGATGAACTGGTCGGTTACCTCCAAAAATTTAAACCCTGCACTCAGCATGGTGCTTGCCAACTTCACACTTCAGGTAAGCCACCAAATTTCTCTCTCTCTCTCTTTATATATAATACAACAATATTATACAACTTTCAAATGTTTATCAATTTTGTTTGGTGAAATATTTTTTAAATTAAATTTAAAACAACTTCAATGTGGAAAGATAGCTACATATATTGAACAAAAATGAATATATATTTCACATATGGCAATACCATAAGTGAAACATATGAATTAACCATAATTTTGTTAAGATTCATTAAAGAGTTTCTTCTTACAGCTGAAATTGTTAAAACTGTATAGTTGTTTTACAAGATAAAATTGCATTAAGTTTGTTACACATTACCTTTTTATCAACAGTCAGAAAACAGAATAGGGTGGCCAGTTATAAAGAAGGTGATTGGCTCTAACTCAGGTGGCCAAAGATTGTAAGTATGAAGTATGTTCTCATTATAATTTATAATACAGAATTCATCATAAATGAAAACAAATACAAAATATTTTTACTTACGAGCTGATTTCCTTCGGTTTTCTGGGTGAGCTGATTGTGGTCTGGGTTCAGTCTGAAAATGAATTCAAGAATGATGTCCTCTCCTTAACAAAAATCATCAGTAAAATTTTGAAGCTTCTAATTTTAGCAGTATGTGTGCTTTTACTTATGCAATATATTGCTGCATCATAAATGACAAAATCTTCAACTATCTATTTAACATCTATATTTCTTTATATATGAAAAAAATAACTATAACCTATTCACTATATCAATAAAAAATTTGAAGTGTCTGTCTGGAAGTTTGTCTCAAATAGGCCCTGAAATGACTCAATGGATTTCAATGAAAATTTGAGGGATTGAAACTTCAATTTTTGTGCACATTTCATTTTGATATCTAGCAGAATTCAGAAGATGTTATTATAAAAAATGAAAAACATTCTGCTCCTGTCCCATATTCACATCCAGATCTCTTTAAGGGAATGCAGGTTGCCTAAACTATTGATATATAATCAATACCAATATGATTATGAAATGCAGGCTGAAAATGAAGAAACTCAATAAAGGAATTAGAACAAAAAGATGGGAATTAGAGAAATTGAAACAACAGGAGGTGTTTCAGAATTTCAAAGAAGATATCAATAGTAAATTAATAGAGAAAAGATAATGAAACAATATGGAAGAGAAATGGGCACTCTTAAAGAAAGAAATGTCCAGATCAGCCAGAGAAAAAACAAAGAATAGCTCAGACCAATAGGAAAGCATGAATAACATGAGAAATAATAAAGATGATTGATGACAGGCATAAATATAAAAACGCAAGAGATGAAAATGGTAAAGAGCTATTACAGGCGCTTGAAAAATGAGATAGATAGGAAGTGCAAAGCAGCAAAGAGGCTTGGCTACTAGAAAAATACAAAGCAATTGAAGATTTCACAGTGAAACAGAGAATAGACACTGCTTATAAGAAACATTTCTACAGAGGAAAAATATTAGCACATCAGAAAAGCAGATGGGCAAACAATTCTGGATAAATAAGAAAACACAGAAAGATGGAAGGAATATCTAGAAGAGCTGTGTCATGGTGGAAATAGAGATCAGTCAGTAATAAAGGAAGAAGAGGAGGTGGATAATGAAGAGTTGGACAAAATTTTAAGGTTGGAGTTTGATAGAGCGCTGACAGACCTGAACAATTGTTAAGCACCAGGAATACTTAACATTCCAGTGGAGTTGATAAAATCATCAGGCAAAGAAGCAATATCATGACTGTTCAGGATAGTTTGTGAAATCAACTAAACAGGAAGAATTCCAGAAGATTTTAGAAACAAAATGATATACCCATACCGAAGAAAACTGGGGCTGATATACGAACAGCACAGGATAATTAGTTTAGTATCTCATGCATGCAAAATACTAACAAATATTGTATGTAGGAGAATGGAACGTCAAATAGAATGTGAGTTAGGAGAAGATCAAGTTGGTTTTAGAAAGAATGTAGGGACAAGAGAAGCAATATTGACTTTGTGTCTAATTTTAGAAGACAGGATAATAAAAAACTGGACAACGTACATGGCATTTCTAGATTTAGAAAAAGCATTTGATAATGTGAACTAGCACACACTATTAACGATTTTGAAGAACGCTGGAATATAATATCAAGAAAGAAGGCTTATACTAACCACTACAGAAGGCAGTCAGCAATAATTAGAATTAGAAAAGAAAGCAGAAATCAAGAAAGGAGTAAGACAAAGATGCAGTCTGTTGCCCATGCTGTTTAACTTATATATAGAACAGGCGATGAAGAAAGTTAAAACAGAATATGTAAAAGGAATCATACTGCAACGAGTAGAAATAAAAACCCTATGCTTTGTCGACAATATTGTAGTATTAGGGGAGTCAGAAGAAGACTTGGAACCCATAATAAATTGCATGAATGGAGAACTGGAGAAATAATTCAATATAAGGATTAATAGAGCGAAAACCAAGGTAATGGAGTGGAGTAACAAAGGGTGTTAGATTGGGAAGGGATATTATAAAGGAAGTTAAGGAATTCTGCTACTTGGGCAGCATAACTAGGCGATGGTAGAAGTATAGTAGAGATAAAGAGTAAGATAGCACAGGCAAGGAAGGCTTTCGTGAAAAAGAGGAATTTATACAGGTAATATAAGTGTGAATGTTAGGAAATCAATGCTAAAAATGTTCATATGGGGCGTGGCATGATATGGGTGCAAAACATGGACAATAGGAGTTGGGGACAGGAAAAGAATAGAAAGCTTTGAAATGTGGTGCTATAGAAGAATGCTGAACATCAGATGGGTAGATAGAATCACTAAGGAGGAAGTTCTAAACAGAATAGGGGAAAAGCGAACAATATGGAGGACGTTGACTAAGAGAAGATAGATTAATAGGCCATATTTTGAGACATGAGGGTCTTGTAAAATTAGCATTAGAAGGAAGTGTGTGGGGTAATAACAGAATAGGGAGGCCAAGGATGGATTATACTAAGCATATTGGAGGGAATTTGGACAAGATAGATTAGCATGGAGGGTCTTAGGACTGAATGCCATAACAACCAATAAATAAAATTGAAGCATCTGTCTGTCTGGACGTTTGTCTCAAACAGGCTCCAAAATGGCTCAATGGATTAAAATGAAAATTTGAGCGATTGAACAAGGAATTTTAAGTTAAAATTTTGTAAGCATAATTTTGGCAGGATGAGAGAGAGAGCATTCTCATTCCATCTATTGTTTCAGCAGGAATTTTGTTGCAGGTCATGGCATTGTTAGTTCAAATACAGGACTGTCAACGTGAGGTCACTTTTAGTTTCAGCTCCACACAAATTTGTAAAAATAAAATTAATTGTTTTATAATAGATTGTTACACATAGCCTAAATATCCGTCCTAATAGGGTCAAGGCTGGTTTCCGGCGCAAAGGCGAGAATATACCTTGCAGCTGGGCACAGGGGTTTGAAACTGGGAAATGACCCAGGAAAACAGGGGCAGATGATCATTCTAATATAATTGAATTCCCGAGCATCCATGTGAACAAAGTCACGGACATAGCGAGTACATCTTTTAGAAAAATTTACAGTATATACTTAATTTTATCTCATTTTGAAGTTATGATCATAGCATCTCACAAAATAATCAATTTTCTTTTTAACTAACAATGTTCTGCAACTTCATAATTCTGCTACTTGCAGAGAATTTGGCATTAAAAATATATATCTTCAAATAAATAAATAAATTATTGAAGCACAATAATTAGGGGTAAATGCTTTGATTGTAATTAAATGTTAAAAGGTTTATTGAAAGGATAAATTAATTTATTTACAATTTAATTTAATATAAGATCTAATGTCCTTTCCTTTATTTTACAAACACAAAGCAATTACTAAAACCAAAACAATTTAGAATATTTTCATTAATTTTTACTCAGAGCTGAAGAACATATTTTAATTGTCAGTGTCTAGGTAAATGAAATATTCCAGTTGTCAGTGTCCAGATAAATGACCAATGTTCTTTCCAACATCAGGTTTGCCCAAATTGATAACTTTGGCTGGCTGGACATTGATCATGGATCTCCACTGCTTCTTTCATGATGGATGGTCAGGTAACTTCTTCCAGACTTCATTCCTATATCTGACCAAGACTACATCTTCTCATTCTGATTTCACACTTCTTCAAACTTTATCTTAGCACTCTTAACATGTGCATTTCTCTTAATTAGACTTTTTCATTATTCAGACACTAAACAAAATGTATATATGATCATCTTCATTCTTCCTCTTTCAAGTGATTGATCAGAACCTTCATTTCAAAGTTCATCCACCTTCGTGCTCAACAAATCTTCACTACTCTTATCATGGTAGAATTTTAATTATATGGTAAGTCCCCACCAATTTTTGCTAATCTTTCAATTCCATGTGACTCTGTCTTGTAGGACCACCAGGATGTTAAGAAGGTAGTTGACCCCATTGTCAGAGGAGTTCTCTAAATCTGTCTTAAGCTGTCTCTATTGTCTCTACATGTTTGGGTATCCCACTTCTTGACAAATAAGCACCAGGTTTACTATGAGTGTTCCCATCAACCACAAGTAAGTTTTTCTCCTGCATACTTTGATTTCATTATTTATGTAAAATAGTTTAATATTGAGGGGTACTTTAAGTGCTTACAATGTATATCTCAAAAACAATATCAATGTTACATAATCATTCAATTGGAACAGTGAGTATGAGATGTGTTCATGAGTGGTTACTTAATTTTTTTGTACATTTGTAATACAAAATATTACTAAAAATCAAAAAATCAAGTACCTTTTTTTGTGGGCTTGATAAAATATTTTCAGTTTTAGTTAATCCCCCATCATGTTCTTCATTAACCACTGAGGAATCATTAATCAAATTATTTGTAGTTTCATTAGTAAGCTTATCTTTTATTACACTAATTTCTTCTTTGAGTAATTCACTTGTTGCATGCTCTTTAATAATATCAATCTCAGGCCTGAAAATAGAAAATTGCTAATAACCAACAAAGCATTAGAAATAAAATTATCCAATATTAATTGTAATATGTGGCAAATAGTTTCTTTAACATCCTATTTTCAAACATATATCAAGAGATACACATGTAGCAAATAGACTGGAAAAAACTTTACTCTCACATATGTCATGAAAATGGTCACGTTCATAAAAGAAGTAATTAAGAAATCCATTTTTAATAACACGTGCCAGTAAAGGTATAAATGTGAAAGCAAATTCTTAAGAAATAATCTTCAGTAGTGGTGGTGATCTAATAAACACCTAATCCATTACATATGAATTATGATCAAACTCACAAAACAAAGATAATTCAGAAGAATCAAAACAATATTTGAACCATAATATTACTAATTATGTTTAGATTACCCAACAGAAGGTCCTCAATTAAGACAGAATCAAAATTCACAATAAGACAGTCAGTATCTTTATTAAAGCAGGAGCTTTCAGCTGGTTTAACCCATATTCATGTGGCTTAACATAAAACTGTTATTTCTTGTCCAAACACAACATGTTTAATCAAATTTAGTTCAACTGGTGCTACGTCAACAAGTTGCATAACATCCACTGACAATGGTGTTTTATTCAATATTGCTCTAGTTGAAAATAGATACTGACTGACAAAATGTAATTTTATCTTAATAGAGGACCTTCTTTTGGGCAATCTAAGCATAGATAATTTAGTATGTATTTCTAAATCTAAATTGAAGCGAGGAATGTTAAATAAAACTTAATATATAAAATATAACAACTGGCCAGAAATAGAAATATAATTCCAAATAAAATACAGGCATTTCATCTCAAACTTTCAGGTTCTCTTTGATTGTTACATAAAAACCTTAATAGCAATACTCACTTTCCTTCTGTTTTTCCATTTTGTTTTTTTGTAACTGAAGATCTAGGTTGATTGGTTCCACGATTCTGAGATGTAGATCTCTTTTTCGGCAAATCCTTAGAAGGAGAACCTTTTGACTTTCTATCATGAGAGGTTTTCCTTTCAGATGTAGACTGCACTTTGGTCAGATCTTCCTTTACCTAAATGGTATTATGGTAAAAGTAAATATCTGAAGTTGTAGATATATAAACATAAGTCAAACATCAACACAAGTACTGACTGTGATTATAGATCAACAAAATAACTGTGGCAACTAATTTGAATAATAGCTATATTTGATAATAAAGTGATTTACTTAGACATATGTAAAAGTAAGTTATGTATCAACCTTAGAAATAGTAAAGGTTTCAACTTATTAGATACACTTAAAGGAAAAAATGTGTGTTAATACAATATTTTTTAATCAAATTATGATTACTTTTCAAAATCTGGCTGCTCTATTAAGGGAAATATGTATGTTTCTATTTACTTTCTAAAAATTACAATACATTTGACAAATTTGATAAAGAATCTGACTTACATTTGGTTTGGATGATTTCCTCTCAGCCTTTTTCAGTTGAGATACATAATCAGATGAAGATAACTGTAAATAAAATGTATGGAATTAATTTCCAGTTTAAACATTTTCTAGTTATTATTAATAAATAATATCAAACATAAACCTACAAAAACATTCCTAAACTACATTTAAAGCTCACAGTCAAAGATCTGCAGCTTTCAGAAATCTTTCTTGAGTTTCTGCTATAGTTCAGATAGACTATTATATGATAAGCTACTGGCAACAATACAAATAATAATTCATTTATCCCATAGGCAGGATATTTTTGTATCTTTAAAATTAAAAATCATTTCAAAGAGAAAATTTGAACTAAACATATGATAAATCTTCATTTGGATGATCAGAAATCAATTTCAAAAATCTGGTAAAACATACAACACAGTAGATAATTTTTTCTCCTCTTAGAGAAATCATATCTTTGTTTCTCACTTTATTCTCAATAAGCTAAATAATTTTGGTCTAATATCATTTCAACTGTATCATTCTGAAAAATAAATTAATTCAACAGTGCATACTACTATTCTTCTTGATCACAGAATACCTTTTCATTCAAAAATTATTTCCCACCATTTGATAGAGATTTACAATTAGTAGCAACTTTTAAACTAGGTCATCGACTAAAACGTTGCATGCATACATGCATATCTACAAGTAAAATAGATATGATAATTAATACAACATAGGTTTAATAGAGGTCTGTATTGTGTTATATATACCTTTTTATCCAAAGCTTTGCCAATGGCTTGCAATAATTCATTTGTTTTGGTAGGCTCATGTCCAGCCACAATCTTAGAGGGACGGGCTGTGATGTTAGCACCAGTTACACCCTCTAAAAGTAACAAACATATAGTAATATGATAAAATTCACAGGTTCAATTTAAATGCTGTACATCTTTATATCAACAGTACTATCCAATTCTGAACAAAATAAAGGAATTAGAAATTATTAAATAAGGAATTAGTCTATGGAATAAAACAGCTTGGATAAAATTTAACGATAACCTATAAGAATATGTATAAAGTAAATCCATTACTAGAACACCAACTTCTAGGACCAAGTTAGCATACTCAAAAGTTTCAGTCATTAATTCTGGTAAAAATAAGAAACATTGGCATTTAACCCCTTAGTATGTTGATTCTTTATCTTATATTACTTTTGAGCTGAATAAGCTAATTTTTTTTTTTTTTAAGAAACAGGTAAAAGTCTCACAGCAGAAACAATTTTTCTTCCTGTCTGACAAGACAATGTGTGATTGCTGGCCCACATTCCACTGCTTATACAGAATTAAATTTGTTAAGTATATATAAATTTGACAATCATCTGCTAATTACACAATCCAACCAATAATGGTTGTTCCAAGGCAATGACTACTTAAACCAAGCATGAGATTCTCAGGAGTCTTGCCTTTAATTAATAGTAAGGCAATATTTAATAATGACAAATGTTAAAAGTGAAGTGACAGTAGAAATATTTTTTTCATTTCACGGTTGCCAGCTCAGCTACATAGTTCATCAATTGTTGAACATTGCTGCAACATTCACATGCTCATTCATATTCACTTAATACCTATACTAGTTGTGTTAAATCATGGAATAGTAGAGAGAAGTCAGGCGATGTGGCAGATCTTGTGGGTGGGGTGGGTGGAAGTGAGGGTATGACGGTGCCAAAGTGATCTTTAGCCCTATTTTATGATGAATAACTACAAATGGTACAGAATTTAATTAATTTTGGCCAAAATTCACTAATTTGAATGCACATCCTTGAATATGATTGCAAATCATGAGATTCCAAAATGTAATAATTTGTCACATATGGTAATAGGAATCTCTGCAATCTATATGAGCCATCATGTTGTAGTATCTGTCTTAGCTTCAAGCCCCTGGCACTTCAGTACCTAGTCCCACAACTGTGATCATTATTTAAAATCACCTCTGATCACTTTCAATACTTCTCCACTATGACACTCCTACAGTCCAAGAAAAGCTTGAGAATCTTTAAACTTTAACCTTATTAATTTGCTCCTGTTTTTGTAGCATCCCTTTTACTTTGACTAATTCTCTTTTTTTTTTCAATTGTTGTGAATTCTTCCCTTAAGAGAGGGAGTGGGTGGGAGACTAAGAAAGGAGGTGAAGAGAAAAAAGAAAGATAGTGAAAGAGATATGGACTTTGGATAGATCCTCCAAGGGAGCCTTGAACCGAAACCAGAACTATACATTCAGTAGTCTGATGTCAATGACCTACTAACTACTATAAAAAAATTATGAAGTCCATCAAATTCATAAATGCAAGGTTTTCAGTTTCTCTTTCATATCCTAATAATTTATGATAATATGTTCAATTATTTCAGAGCTGTTAAACTCCTTCAAAATTACAGAAGATCCTTTGCATATTTGTGATTTACCAATCAGCAAATTTATTGAGTTGGTGATGATTGTCGTATTACATTATATTCCAATGCCTGAAAAATATAAACATAGGACATTTTTCTAAACTTTTCTATGGGTAACTTACTGACAGCATCTATGACCTTCTGTAAAAAAGATATTTTCCCTTCTCTATCCTTGATGTTTTCATGGTTCAATTCTTCTGAAGTGAATAATCCCTCAAAGAACCCAGTCTGGCGAATAACCTGCAATGGAGATCAAATATTTTAAACTATTAAAGACAATATAATTTATCTTACACAAAGAAGTAGCCTAATAAGACAAAAATAAATGATAAAATAAGAACCACACAAGGTTTCTGTAATCCTTCTTGATTTTGTCAGGTGATTGGAAAACAAAAATTTTCAATGAATACAACCAGGATTGTTATGAGGTATTTTGCCGAATGTGTATGGTGAGGCAAGTTGACATAGCACATATCTGATTCTATCATATTATAAAGAGGAATATGAATGCCCAAACATATCCATCCATTGCATTGGACCTAAATCTACACGATACTCGCAATTAATTTAGAAATTACCACGTACACAGGAAATAACATCATGCAGAAATCTAAACGGAGGTTTTTTTAATAATTTATCCGTAAGCGGTGGTTTTTTAATGTATTTTCCTAGAGTATCTTGAGTTTTTTTTATGACTTCGGGTTTCACATCTTCACTCATCGTGACAGGCAGAAGAACACAATTTAAACGTCGAAAGAATGTAAACAAAGAAATGATACCAACAATATAGTTCGAAATTTCTTTCCTAAGCGAAATCATTATCGAATGTTCTTTACCACTACACCTTTGACAAATCGATCAGAGCTGTAATAAAAAATAAATATTCAACTAATATTCAGTCAAAATATTTAGGGGACAAATATACGACCGAATGTAATTTATAAGCATTTTAACATTAAAAATAGTTGTATCGGTGCTAAAAAAATTAAACTTATTTATGCCATATTTCATTATCATTTAGCGTTTTTATTAAATTAATTAATAATCAGATTCAGGAAAAGTTTATATTTAGTTCATTCGACGTTTCGGTGCATGTTGGCATCTTCAGATTCTCCTTTTTGTAGAGGAGATATTTACATACAGTTAAATATAGAATTGTGTAAATTAAACAAAGACAAAAGATATAAGACAAAACCTAACAACTTACAGCATTCATGTAATATCCAATCATTAAAAAAAATTTAACATATTGAAATAATATACAGAAATTTAGAGAGAGAGAAAAAGTCCAAGGCATCACATCGCACTTGAATCCAAACTTTGGTCGAGGCAAAGCTGAATGAGGGTTTGTCTTGTCATTAAGAATTTTAATATATCATTATATGAATTTAAAGGATTGACAATAGTTTTAATCAATAACATTTCAGATAAATTCCGTTCAAATAAATTTTGCTCAATATATAAATTTTTCTCAGTCAAATTCTTATTTAGTTATGGATTGTGATAACAAAGTGGTTCAGTGTTTTATGATTAATCTTATCGTACTTTAATCTAGTTCCAAGAGCACGTTTAGTTCCCCTATACAGTATTTCCCACAATTAAGTTTTCTCTTTTCCTCTATTTATAAATTTGATTTGGTTATTGATTTTTTAAAAACTTGTTAATACCTTTTTTAATTCTTTACTAATTTTACCATAGAACAAATTTAGTATTACATCTGTGGTGACTAATTCTTATTTAAATACATTTATTAATGAAATTTAAAGGGTAAGAGTTATTAATAAATATATATTTTAACGATTTTTACATCCACTTTATGATGTTTATGATTTGATAATAATAAAGCTTTATCGATAATGCTATAACTCATAGATCTTTACTTGTTTTGGATGGTTTGATGAAAAATGCAATGCACGCCCTAAATAGTATTTTTGTGAAACCAATTAGTTTCAAGAGTACCACGATTGATAATTATCAAAAACAAAAGACTAATTCTATTATTATTATCTTCTGATAAGTAAATTTTAGTCTGTTATGGTAATCATTAAAAATATTTGGAACGTTATTAATTTCATTTTTTCAAACTACAAAAAGAATATCATCAACATACCTATGGTATATAATATGATGAGTTTTAATTTATTTAAACAATAAGATGCCAAGTCCCTCAATAAATTCCGAATATCATCAGCAAACGGTAGTTTTTATTTCTTCTCCTTGCAGTATGATTCCATTTCCATATTCAGTTTTAACTTTATTCATCACCTGTTCTGTATACAAGTTAAACAGCATGGCCAACAGACTGCATCCTTATCTTACTCCTTTCTTTATTTCTGATTTCTTTTTTTGCCCTTCAATTCTAATTACTGCCGTCTGTAGAAGTTATGCATAACTCTTCTTTTTAGATATTTTATTCGTGTCCTCTTCAAAATTCTTAGTAGTGAGTTCCAAATTTTATTATCAAAGGCTTTCTAGACCTAAAAATGCAATGAAAGTGGATCTGTTTTTTCTTATCCTGTCTTATAAATTTTACCCCATTGTTACTACATTCTTCTAAAACCAATCTGATCTTCTAACTCGCGTTCTATTTGGCGTTCCATCCCCTTCTCTACGGCCTACACTTAACATTCTTCAGTGACCGAAATCAAATTTTTCCAATCCACGTTTCACCTGTAAATATCCCTTCCAGTCGCTAACGTTGAAGCTCCAACGTGGAGTAGAATAGGCTTTATACGTCTACATCCTCTGTATGAAACATCGTCTCACTTTTCTATCAATTCAGCTTTGGAGATTATACGAATTTGTATGCTACCTTCAGTACATCCCTTTCTATAAAGCCCATTGCCAGGCACTAAACTGGTAAGGTTTCGTCCCGAACTTTCTTAACCTCTTCAGTTCAATAATTGAAATCTCACCGCAATAATCAGGACCTAGAAGCAACACGAAATTTTAATATATTATAATTAATGAACTGAAGAGATTCCAAAAGTTGGGGACGAAACGTTTTTAAATAAAAATTCTTCTATTTCTGACTTTTGGTAGTTAGTTATATTTTATTTATAACATTATATCAGATTCATTAAAATATTTTATTTGTAATATTTCATATAGTTTTATTGTCCTCCCATTTTAATTCACTGCTGGTAATGTGCCTAGCAACTTTATCTTTGACAAGTTGTCAACAAAGGAACATCAAGTGCGAGAAACCTTGAAGCTAGTTTTCACTGAAGTGACACTGGTGTTTCTGAAGTATTCGATATTTGTGCAGGCTCGTGTTTCAGAGAAATTAATTTTGAGATTTTGAAAGCATAAGTGAAGAATCCGCGTGATATGAATGAATTACTTCTTTGCTATTATTCAGTTGAACTGTTCTTAAAGCTAGCGCAATTTGTTTAATCGCACCTAGTACTTATTTGTTGTAATATGAGTGCTCCATCAAAACCTTGGGAACCTGTTGGTGCAGCTTCCAGAACTGTCAATGTTAATGTTCCAAATCCCCCCAATTATAGGTAAGAAACCTGTCATTAAAACAATGTTCAGGACTATCCCTCCTCAATGAATAATTCTCTTGTTATGCACCAAGATGTACAGCCAATGAATTCTCGAATCTCAATTAAATGACGCTATATATATATATAATGCATGGGGAAGATTGATAGAGAGCAATTGAGTTGTCTAAAGTCGACAATAGGTGTTGCCAGGCAGGGAAGCAGTAAGACGTCAAATGTTTGAAAGACTGAGCACCTGTCTTCAAGACAGTAACACTGACCACTATGATGGTCAGCTGTATAGATTTCACTGATCATCCTGCCATTTAGACATATTGTATCAAAGAAAGGGGCTCAGAATTGACGCAAATGTGCTTCTCAGCATGGCAACTCCTACTGTCGATTTAAGGTAAGTCAGTGGTTCTCTAATGAGATATAATTTTTTTTGCAGAATAGTGATATCATATTACTGTGTAAATATTCAAATTATTGTAATTGTGTACTAAATTGTTGAAACAGGGCTCCAAAGAGACTAACGTCGTCATTTACAAATCCACCTATAGTGGGTGCTAATCAACTGCCACAACCGCCACCAATTCCGTCAAGGAATTACAATCATTCTCACTATCGACCTCTAGCATCAAACTTCCCTTCCTCATATGGCCTTGGTTATAATAGTTATTCAGGATTGAGTAACTATGGGACTGGCTTTAATACTTTTGGAAGCACTTATGGAGGGTATGGTGGATACAGTGGATATGGAGGTTATGGAGGATATGGCTATAATAGATTTGGAACATACATGCCAGGTTCTGATCCAGAAAGCAGGTACATGAACTATATCGTTCCTCCAAAACTTTAAGTTACCAGAAAGTAGTAGTAACTTAATATATTTACTTCATCATTAATCATATCCATATACTTTTCTTTCGGTAAAATTTATAAGTAGTTAAATGTTTGTATATTTTTGTAGCATTCTAATGGTCTCTTTCTAGGTGGAAATAACATTTAGTTTTCGAGAAGCCTACAGACAGCTGAACATTTTCTCTTTGAGTTACTCATGTTTATTTTATTCATTAATATTTATAAGTTGTTTTACATATTTTAATGTATTTAAATATGTATACAATTGAATATATATTATATCCTGATGAAGTCACATACATTAGTTTATTGGATAATGAGTAAAGATTAGAGTGGTATGTAATTTGATTAAAGTTTATACTAGTTTTAAATTATTATTGTATTTTGTATTTTAAGTGAAATAATCTCATTATACAGTATTATAACTACAGATCAACTAGTTTTGTTGTACAATAAGTATTTAGTGTTTATGTTGTATCATATTAGCATATATCAATTTATGAATGTTTGTTTCATTTTCCCATCTGTATAAGATTAAAAGTGAGATGGGAATTTATTTATTTAATATATTATAAATTAAGTAATTAAATTAATCATTTAAGTATATAATTTTTTGTGAATGAACCGAGGAGGTGCCAAAACATATTCACATTAAATTATTCTATTTCTTTACAATTGCCATTTGTATATTATTTAAAATATGTTTTGTTCATTACAAACACCTCCTACCTATTTAACACTTTATTTTATCTTCTTCCTTTTTAAAGCTTTATACGAATGGCAGAAGAAAGTACCAGACCTACTTTTCAATCAATTGAATCCTTGATTCAAGCTGTCAGTTCTGTGAGTTTTATGCTCGAGTCTACATTTGGAGCAATTTACAACTCTTTTAGGGCAGTGATTGGTGTTGCTGAAAACGTTAGTCGGCTGAGGACTATGTTTGGTCAATTTTTCTCAGTATTTGCAATTTATAAAACTCTTCTTTGGTTGTATCAAAAACTTTTATATGTTTTGGGTAAGTATTTTTCATTTCAGAAAATATACTGAATTCTATACCTTCAATTTATTATTTTCCTATTAATTGAATAGGAATGAGACAACAGGATCCAAGTCATGATACTGCCTGGAATCGGAGTGCTGCTGGTGTTAACGAAACTAAACCTCAAAAGTCTTGGCCAGTTCTGGTTCTGATGGGCATAATGTTAAGTGGGCCATATCTTATGTGGAAAATGATTAATTTAATGAGTAACACTTCAAAGAGTAAGTGATAAAGTTCTAAAAGTACTGTTGGGATGCCTAATATAAATATTAAATAAAAAATAATTTTCCATGTGACATTTTTATTTTGAAATCAAGCTTTTTTAGGTTTTGAAAAATTATACTGGCATCTAATTTGGTTAAAGTACGATGTCTGAATTTTTAACCGTATCAATTAATTGTTACTTATAGTATATATTGAATAGTGAATCTAGATTTAAGTTATTTGATGCAGTAATTATTATTCTTACAGTTGCATGTTTAGAGCTTTGGAAACAGAGTAATGATCCAGCTCATCTTGCTGCTGCACTATATAATTTCCAAGCTCACACTGAACAGGAACTTACCATCACAGCTGGTGACAGACTTGTAGTTGCTCCTGGGAGCTATCAAACTCACATTGCAAGTGGTTGGGTTTTGGTTACTGCAGATGGTAGAAAGGCTGGTTTGGTTCCAGGAAATAGAATACATATATCAGG
Organism: Eucriotettix oculatus; assembly: GCA_034510155.1. Lineage (NCBI taxonomy): Eukaryota > Metazoa > Arthropoda > Insecta > Orthoptera > Tetrigidae > Eucriotettix > Eucriotettix oculatus. Next base: position 62,771,850 of record CM067378.1, read on the forward strand.
ACAGTTACGGTCTGCTTCAGTGCATCCTTCACAGTCCAATATGCCTATCAATGGAAATTATAATACGCTTCAACCATGTAAGTTTTTATGTTGTCTGCAGTTTTTCCATTCGCACAACACATTTATAACAGTTCCATTTTTTACAGATCAAGACCACCTCAATTATGTCACCAAAGTACCCAATATACCAAAACCAGAGACAGGAAATTTAAATACAGTTCTATCAAGTAAGGTTATTCTGTTGTATGAACAAATTTACCACTTGTTCAATAAAAGTAAATATGTATAATAATATTGTTTTTACAGGTCAAGGCAATTTTAGTATTGGAGCCAATGTGCCTCATATGTCAACAACAGAGACTGGAAATTTGCACACAGTCATTTCAAGTATGTTTTTCTGCTTTGAACATGTTTTCCAGCCATAAATATTCAACAAATTTAAAATTCTTTTGACTTTCAGGTCATGACAATATTACTGATGTATCTAAGGTACCTTTACAACCCATGCCAAATGACGAAAAATTTAATACAGATCTATCAAGTAAGATTTTTTCTGTCTCATAAAGACTTTTAACAGTCATACAATTAAGCACATTTAAAATTTCTTTTTTAACAGGCTGTGACAATTTTAGTGATCTAACCAAGGTGCCTCAGCCATTAACATCCAAGGTGGAAAGTTGTAATACCAAATTAACGAGTAAGGGATTTCAGTGTGAGCAAAAGTTTTCCAGCTTATGATAATAATTAGACACATTTAAAAATTGCTTTTCTTTACAGATGGTGATAATTATAGTGATGATACCATGGTGCCTGAGATAATGCCAGTGTTGGGGTCAACAAATCAGAGGCTTTTACAATCTGTTGCAGTTGATAATAAATCAGTAAAGCAAGAATGTGAAGATGGTTTAGGAACTGAAAACAAAATTACATCTGGTTCTGATTAGCAAATCAACACTCTTACATCAGTGTTATAAAAACATTTCTTTTCAAATATTAAACATTCCTAATTACATAAGCAATAGCGGACAAAAGTGTGATATGTTAACCAAAGTGTAAGAATCTATACAATGTCAATAATGTCGAGTTTGTTTTCTACAATTGATGTCATGCATCACAAAGATAGTTTTTAATACTTTACAATAATTCTTTAGATAATGTCCGAGTATGTTTGACAACAGAACTAATAAATATTTTATTTAAATTACTTGACCATGAAACCCTCTCCAAATTCTAAAATCTGGTTTTAACTCTCATAACTGAGCAAGACTTCATTTATTGTTTAAATAATTATTACTAAATGGGAAATATATATATACATACATACTTTTATCAGTGCCTTACCCTGGCATTAATGATTAGAAAGAGCTGTTCAGAATCTGTAAACTTCATATTCTTTTGGATCTTCAATACCTAAATAAGGGCATGGCAAATTTTGCTGACATGGGGGGACTCCAACTACGCCACTGTCAGCGTATCTTTTACTTGTATGTACTCTCTTCCAGGAAAAATACATGTTATACCTTAGGCTTCACAGAATTAAGCAGTTTAAATTTGAGTACTTCCAGCATCCCTCCTAATACTAAGTAACTTGTGGGTTAGAGCATGTTACATCACTGCAGTTTTTTGAACACCTTTTAAAATAAACAACATTTAATTTTTATAAAATCAAAGATCTACTAGTCTTCTTTTTGTTACCCTTGTGGTATTCAGTCCTAAAACTGGTCTGATGCAAACACCTTCCATGCTAACCGAAATTGCCAAGCTTTTTCGTTTCCTCTTAACTAGCTCACTCCTAATCTGCTAAAAATTTTCCTACCTTATCCTCCCTCTTGTTATGGTATACTATTAGATTCTTACAATGTGGGTTAAAAATCAAAAGTGAACCAACTTCTTAATTGGCTGGAAGTGTATAAGAAAGTATAGCAAACACATTTCGACAGAATCTTCCTACACTGCTTGGGCAAGAAGCTTAAATTACAATGTGATATTTTAATCAAGCACAAATGTTACAGGAAAATTGTGTTCATAAATATAATAGGCAATACAAAACAGTTTGTAATGGATATTAAATGTAAAGTAGTATTTCCTAATGTTAACCATGACAATATATTTGAAAAATTAACTTTGGTCATTACACATTTCTCGGTGCAAGTGACTGCTGGAGGGTTAGATAATTCACAACTGATGCAAATGCCACAAGCTTTAAGTTTCTTCTGGCAAAGGTGATATTCTTTTGTGACTTGCATGTTATCACAGTTTTCCGAAAAGATACAAAGTATATATTTAAAAGCAGGACACCATAAAAATGTATAAACAAAAGCTTGCAACATAATTATTAAAATGTTTAGTGAAATGAAGTTGAAATTTTGCATCTCTCCTTTTCTCTTTTGGAGATATGAAATGAGTTAAGCATAGAAATGTTGATAAAGAAAAAGCCAGTATTAACATTGAAGCTGAACTTCAGACTGATATACAACTCGAAATGGAATGGCAGTGCAACTAACAATCCAATGGACTCTGGCTGGATTTTCCACTGCACGTAAACCTTTAAGGAGTAAAAACCTGCCAAGGCTTTAAGGAATATGAAGGGAATCAAATATCCCCCCCCCCCAACTCATTCTGATTTACTTTCCACAATTATAGATGCATTATTTGCAAAATGTAATATCGATGTGGGCCTTACAGACAGCTTATACGGTAATGCAGGATTGAATTTAGTTAATGTTATGCTAGATTTAGTCTATTTGTGTCTTCATATCAAAAAGTGCTTCTCCCCTTCCTAGTGCCCATAAAATCTGAAGATCATACAAAAACAGAAGACTTGCATAATTCTGGCTTAAGTAACATAACACGTGCTTATAAATAATTGATCTAGTCTTTTCAGTACTTGGTACATATTTTACGTTGTTAAAATTGATGGCGCAGGAACAACTTGTAAATTTAAAACAATGCCCTAAATTAACTATTTTTTGGAGAGAATCATACTTCAGTAACAAAATGGAAGAATTTCCTGGAACTAAGCCCTTCAATTTTTCTTTAACGAGTCTACTTAGACAAGGCAAATAAAAATACATTTAATTTTTCATTTTTAATATTTTCATAGAAATCATCTTACAAGTAAGGTTCAGGAAATTCAAATGTAACTTCACGGCCAGTCAATTTCTTATAGACTGAAGTAAAGGTTTCCACCTGGAAGAAAATGGAAGAGGAATTAAACAATATAATTAGAATCATTTCTTAATATGGAAATTAATAAGCTGTCTAAGCATAGAAATCAATTAAAACTTTGCAACATTAAACACTATTTCAACAATAACTTCAATGTATTCTTGAACAAACATTGGTACAAAATATTAAACAGGAATTAATATTCCAAACTTAGCAGATGAAACCCTACATTAGAATATAAAATAGATACATAAAAACTCACCTTATGTTCAATGTTGGTTTGTTGATTTTTGTCAAGGTGAACTTTGATTAACTGTGACCCATCAAGTTTAACCCTTATTCGTTTACCAACAATTTCAGCTGGAAACACCAAATCCTCCAATATGGCATCATACACAGCTGTCAACGTACGGCTGTAAAATTATTGATAACTTACACTGCCAGTACTTACTAACCAATTTACTCAAAACAAAATACAGAAATTAAAATTACCGTGAGGGGGTAACTAAATACAATTATAAATTAGACACAAGAGAGAATAGTCATTGCATTACCTTAAATTTATAATAGTTGTCCAACAGAGGACAACAAAAATGTGAATTTTCAAGAGCCTAAGCTCTCTCCTTCAAAGTATGACTGAAGAATGGGTTTGGGTTCTTAACCAACAAGAAAGCACTAAAATGTGACTTTTAGAAAGTCTAAACTCCATTCAGCCAGTGAACGATACCAGTTTCAGGGGCTAATGAGTGTTGGGGGGGGGGGGCAAGGAATCTCATTTTTTCCACCAGTGGCCCCCTTCTAATAATCAAATGCCACAAGTGCAACATTTTGAAAGCAAATGATCTGTAATCACAACATAAAGTTGCCTTTTGGCAATGGTTCAACCAGTAGCATTCCTATTGGGAACAATTTGTTCCTGGATTCAGCAGATCAATCAGATTGTGCAGCTGGTGAGAGCAACAGTTGAGCAATATGCAAGAGGTTATACTCAAAAGCATGCTGTTGCTTTACCCATTTCAGATCGCAGTTTGAGGATGCTGCATTTTAATTGACTCTCCTTCCAAAATGACATCAAAAATAGAACTCAACAGATTACACCAACTGTTAAATGTCTATAAGCAATTGCTTGCAAATTTTCTGTCCTTTATTAATTGTTCCAATTGGTCTGATAACATTCTCTGTCGTGTGTATGTATGTCTCTTGTGGGGTAGGGTGATTTGTAACTGGATTGTTTCTCCATTTCTAATATAAATATATAAAGATTTATACCCTGTCCTCGGCATATATATATCGCCCAAACCCCTCCTTTTTATATCAATGTTGACAAGTCGGCTGGCATCTGGCCATCACTCTGAATGAGCTTCCTGACTATTGGGACAGCTACCCCCAAAAACTCTAGGATCTGTCTTTACTGCCCTTACTAATTGTTTTACACACACACATGCATTTGTGATTCTAAAATAAATTAATTGTATGAGGTAAATATAGTTTGAAATGTTAAATAATACTGTTTTTTCCAGTGTGAGCCTCTTCAGTAACAAATCCATTAGAAAAATGAAAGATAACGTGAAAAAAGTGTACATTTCCATTGATTTGGTGGTTGTAAATTTTAATAAAAAACTTTTGGAACTTCATATTTCACAAGTTTCAGTATTACATTGCATGTATTTATGCAATGGTTACTTAAACGTAGAAAAAACTATTTGAAGGGACACATAGTATTAAATGTTAAATTAACTTTAAAACTTTATACATTTAATACAAACATTGCACTGAAACCAAAATTTTATTAAAATTGGAATAGATATATTTCTAAAATTTAAAAAATCTCTTTGAAAGAGAAATTTCTCGAAGAACGTATTAGAACAAACTATAGAAACTAAACAAGTCTGAGCTATCTGTACTGCCTACATTTCATAGAAGCACCTGTAATAATACTGGAGAAACATACTAAATGAAATGTGCCAACAATGTCATTCAGAAAGGAAGTAAAACTGAACTATATCACAGCAAACTTTCACATCCACTTCCCCATAATGAAACATGAAAAAATTGTATAAATCGACACAATTACTGAACTGATAGACATCAATAATTTTCAATAAAATACATACCTCCTGGGTCTCTTCTGCTTATTCTTCGTGCGTGTCTTCCTGGTGGGTTTCGGAAGAATTACTCTCTCTCCAATAAAAACAACATGTTTGCCACTAAATTTTTTCTCCAATTCTCTAACAAGACGCATTTGAATCTTACGAAAGTGTTTTAACTGAGGCGTTGGAACATAAATTATTATGGACTGAAAACAAGAATTCCAACATTACTTACTGCAACACTATATTTGTATAAGTGCAAATATTATTTTCATGAGACTATTTTTGATAATTGAACACCTATGATAAAACTTCTGTAAATGAATATGTATAACTCCAGTTATATTCCAACTGAAAATTTACTCCATTAATTATCTTGGAATGATTATAGAAACAGATCTAACAATGTTAATGGTCTGCAACATAATACACTGATTCTACCACAACAATAGAGTCTATGATCATTCTGAAACACTGAATGAATGAAGGAATTCAGCAATGTACAAATAGTAAAGGATTTAGAAAGAGTAATATATATTTCAGCATGTAAATTTAGAGGAAAGCGATGTACAGAGCAATCCAAACCTCGTTAAAACGGAATGTACCTTTTTGCCATTCAGTTCTATTTCCTTGGCTTTTGTAATATAGAGTTCTCTGAGTTGAGCCCTCATATCACTGTTCATCTCCAAGTCCAGAAGAGCCTGGGATATTGACGTTTCAAAGCCATCTGGCTCTTCTCCGCGAGGCTTTACTATTTTAGCTCCGGAGGTGAACATCTGAAACCAAACACATTAAATAAGGTTAATATGCATATGGTCTGCGTTAATGTTATACCACAATTAAGTTAAGATAAACATTATATAAATGAATAAAATTAGACGAATCGAAGTTAACTAAATGAATAAACAAGAATATCTCCTACGTCGTTCGCGTAGTTATCCATTAATATCTAAGAAACTACTGGCCATCCACAACTTTTCCAAACGGAGAGCCATTGATAAACTTACAACAAAAATATATATAAATGTAAAATTGAATTTCCAAACTACACACAAAATTTAAGCTATAATAATCTACTAAATGTGCACAACTCAACGTGTACCTTGCCTCATTAAAATGAAAAGAACGTGAAGAAGATATAACATGCACTCAATATACTGAATCAAAGATGATTATATATCGACAGAAACCAGAGACAGAGACAATGTACAAAACTAAGATGTTATTACAGACATTTAAGTCTGCACACGATATCGATAAATATAAAACCTAAATAAATTATCACCATGAATGTACAATTTAAAATAATTCTCTTAGCATGTAAATATAAAATGATTTTCCGAATTCACTACGCCAAGCTTCTTACAATTCACAGATGGGATACATATTGGTTTAGGAAGTATTATTAATAATTAAAATGTTTTTATTTCGAAGAATAGTATTAATTTTAAAGAGAAATGTGTGGGGTAGGAACAGCAAGTCAGAATAGTTTGAGCTACAGTAGTTATCTAGAAAAGAAAAGATAAGCTCATATGGATTAACTGGAGATCTGGATAAAACTAGTTCATTATTTTTTAATTCACTTTTATTTTATCATAATTGATTATTATTATCATTCGGGTTTATAATAAATGCATTGACACCTCAAATTATATCTCAATTAATAATTGTAACGAATTCAGTAGTAAGAAATCGATGGTTATTACTTAACTTGGTATATTAAATTTCGGGTCGTATGCCGGAGCAGTAAATTTGTCTCCAAGAGGGTAAGCATGACGTTACAGTAGACGTAGAGCTTTTTACAACCGTTTTTGTTGAATTATATATCGGTGTTTTACGAAAAGGAAATCTGTAATATCTCCCAGCGTTACTGAAACAATAAGGGTTTCTACGGCTGGGGATCCCCACTCAAGCACTATACTATATTATATTTATTAGTTCCCTTAAGAATAGGCCAAATTCTAGTATCCTTTAAGAATTTTGGTAATATTGAGAATAACTGTATCTGCCGTCAAAAGTATCCTTTCAGAATTAAAAATAATAAAAATTATTTAAAAACTATGTCTGTTCAAATTCGTCTTAATTTTTTAGTCATTGAATATAAAAAATAAACTAAATGATATGAAATAAATTATTCACAATTTTCTGTAAAGTAATCTTCGAAAGACGTTGTTTTTGTCTAGGTTTGGACTTTGTATGTTTATTTAAATTACCTTTGAGAATAGTAGGTAATGGTTTTACTTTTGTAAGTCATTGTAGTTAATTAAAAACAAGAATAATTGATTTTCATTCAAATATTTTTTTGTAAATCTTTATCGGAGAAACAATTAAAATCAGACTCTCTTCATATCCAACGTACATATAGTGAAATAGTTTTGGAAGGAGAAACTGAAACGGGTGTTAAGATAAATACATATAACTTTAATAAGTATTATGAACTCGTATACAGGATATAATTGCAAGCGCTACAAATAGTAATTCAAATAATATGGAGATAACAATAAGGGATGATCTAAAAAACTTTCAAAAAGGGTTAATTAAAATAAACTTCAAGTAAATATTAACAAAACTCAAGTATTAATTGTTGGTGACATTTCTTCTTCTTTCAAAGCTCTACAGCACGATGTAGACCTTGCAACCAATGCAATCTGCCTCCATTCATTTCTTCTGTGTGTCTTCTCCTACCATCCGACAATCTTCATTTTCTTCAGGTCGTCGTCTTATTAAGATAGGTTCCAGTTTCCGAGGTTTATCGTAAAGATTCATATACTTGCCTTGCTTTTTCCGAGATAGCCCCATGGTATTGACAGCATCAGAGTTTAAATTGTAGATAAAATATAATATTAGGATATAATGGTATATGATAAAATATTTATCATATATTACAATATTTATCATATCATATATTATCATATTGGTTGCATATGTAAAAATGATATTCCCACACTTTCACTTCTCGGGAAAATTAATTTACATGCTACAATTGAGACAAAATACTTCAACTGCTACTTAACAGAGGAATGAGAATAATTTTGGGCTGTAATTATTATACAAGTATAAATTTTATACTAAGCACGGCACAATGACTCCCAGTTGATGAATCATGTGAAACAATAATTGTATTCATTCACAAAACAAAGAAGGGTTGGATGCTACAATATTTTTCAAATGTTCTCAATATTTTCGACGAAACCATAACTACACAGTCTGTAATACTAATGATTTTGAATTATAGAAAGAACCAAAACTCGAATAAACATGGAAATTAAAAATTTTTTTGGTATGTACCCCAGAATTCAAGTTTTGCAATATATGTCCAAACACCAAATTAGTTTCACTTGATAGTGAATATTGAATAACGAAATTTTCCAAACATTTTTAAAGAAATGTTATTAATTGTTTATATGAACATAGATTATTCTTAAAATGAATAAAATGAGACTAACATTCAGTTTTCATTTAAAGTTCATAGAATAAAAGATAATACCGTATGTTGTTCTTGTGGGATTCAGACCTAAGACTGGTCTGATGCAACCCTCCATGCTAACATATCGTGCGCAAGCCATTGATTTCCTCATAACGAACACATATCACATCCTCCCTAACCTGCTTAGTTTATTCCATCCTTGGCCTCCCTCTTCACACACTTCCCTCCAATACTAATTTTACAAGACCCTCGTGTCTTAAAACGTGGCTTATCCGTTCTCCATATTGTTCGCTTTTCCCCAACTCCTATCGTTCACGTTTCGCACGCCACGCTCCATACAAACATTTTTAGCAACGATTTCCTAATTTCACACTTATATTACCCGTAAGAAAATCCCTCTTTTTCGCGAAAGGCTTTCTTGCCTGCTCTATCCTACTCTTTATGTCTACTATACTTCTATCATCACTAGTTATAATGCTTCCCAAGTAGCAGAATTCATTAACTTCCGTCAAAATATCCCTTCCCAATGAATATGATAGAACGGTGTAAAGCTTGTGTCATTTTTATGACGTGTATTTGAAATAAACATAAAACAATTGAGAACTTTTATTTGTTTTTTTGTAAACGTTTATTTTAGATTTAAGGAGGTTCATATTGCTAGTATTATTCTACAATTCTGTTTTTATCTTAACCGAGTACTTTCACAAATGTGTTCTATGAAGGATGGACATACATAAATTATAATGAACTACGAATGCGTTATTACTGTTACCTCAAATTTGTGGTATTGGAAAAATGTAGTAATTTTGTACCAAATATATTTCCTTTAACAGACCAATAATTATGGTACTGAAACTTCCTTGCAGATGATACATTTTACATACAATAATCTGATAATTTTAAACAGAGTTCAAGAATTAATTGAGGAAAATAACTTTTTACCTTACCAATAGGGAGTAGGTATATCGAGTTGTCGTTCGATTAGATTGTGGTGTTATCTAACAGACGAAGGAGTTACAGACTACTCTTTGTGAGGACCACTTGGGGAAAAATGGCTCTCCTTTGCGGAAGACTTGTGTTAAATGTTCCACGTAGAAATATTTGTCTTTCTGCTTCGAAATTAGCAGATAAAAGTAATTAGTCATTTCTCGTTTGGGAAAGTTGTTTGTATATTTATAATTATTTCACAATGAAAACGAATACTGTACTATTTATAACATTTGAACAAGATACTGGATTCCGATTTACGTTTTAACATTTCTTATACAATACTGTCACAAATTGTTACAGTGATGGCTGATCCACTTGAACATGCTACTGGATTGGAAAGGAGGGAAATGATGGCAGCTTTGGCTGGAAACGATGTACGTTATTGATGTAATACATTAGTTACTAAATTATGGCAAGGTTACCATTCACAGATTCGTTATATCTTTCAAATTAATACTAGTAATGTTGAGTTCATTTTTTTTTTCATGATACTTGAAAAACGAGTGGTGCGTTTCAGAGACAATGTGTGTTAAATATTATTATATTTTGAAAATTACCGCAGATGATTGGCATAATTTTCACACTGTGACTCCCACCAGCTTGCTTGATATTATTTGCTAACTCTGCCCAACTATAGTTCTTAATGAACTCCACATTTTATCAAATGTTCAACAACTCCCATTTCATGATTTATTGTAAGTTGAATTTTCAGGTGATTACTTTTCAGTCAAGAAGGTTAATAACATACAAACATCTGCTGTGTCAGTGTAATTTCTTTTAATATTTTTTTGTGATATTGCTATGAAAAAGTAACACATTAAAAGATCATAGGGCACATATTTTAGTAATAATTACATGAAGGTAAGTTTTCACTTGGCTATGAGAATTCAATCGACCAAATTTGATTCTCCAACACCAATATAACCTCTCTATATCTCTTACTTATATTGATATATCACACTTAAATGATTCAAAATTTTGTGTATTTTATCAATTAAATTTACTTATCTGCAATTTTTAACAATGCCATAAATTAAGTATATCTTTGTTAGACTATGAAAAGTAGTATATAATGTGAAATAAATCACATTTTAATGGTTATTAGACATTTAAAACTATAATTGAAAATATATGGTGTAAAAAGGTAACTAGCATAATCTGTGATGCCTTAATGTTTGGTTATTTATAATGTACATGTAATTAATTTTTCTTGTTTTGTTTTTATAACAGTCTATATATATGAAAAATATTTCAGGATCCATACTATACAAAGGCTATAAAGCGAGCACCTAATTCATCCAAGACTTCACCAAATATTGTTAATTCAGCTTTTGATAAGCGCATTATTGGGTGTGTGTGTGAGGAAGATGCTACCCATGTCAAGTGGATGTGGTTGTACAAAGATGAAGGCCCAACACGTTGTAATTGTGGGCACTGGTTCAAGCTTGTAGAGAAGCCTCCATTGTAATTTCATTGAATAGAAAATAAAAAGTTTAGTTCTGCTGTTAACTAATTCTGATTATGCTTAATATAAGAATGTACTAAAGTTTCAGCTGTGATGTCTAGATGGGAAAATAAATTATATGTATATATATTGGTCACATTCTACTGTACTTGAAATACTCCTTTCAATAATTTAGATTTATAAGATTTCAATAAATCGAGTATTGGAGAAACAAGTGAAGCATCTTTACAGAAATGAGGGGAAAATAAAATTATTTTAATTGCTACAATAATTGAACTTTTATGAAAATAAATGTTAGAAAACAAGACACTTCATACAAACTAGTAACATCTCATCTTTCTATGGCCCCTTAGCCTGTAATTGGGTCCTAGCCTCCTTAACTAGTAACATAATGTTAAATTCTGTTGTATATTAACTTTTAAATCTACCTTGTATTAAAGTTTTTTAAGATAAATGGGCTGAATGAATTATCAAATTATATTGGCAAAATACAAAATTACATAATATTGACAAATTAAGAACAGTGTTAATTTGTACAATATTCACAGTGGGGATATATATAGTGTTGTATTTAACATCATACAACTGTGAAATTTCCCCCAGGGCGTCGTTTTTTACCAAGTTGGTATCGGACACGATATTTTAAATGTTAATATTTTGTTTTTCATAAACTATATAAATCAAACTCGAATTGTATCAAATTTATACACACTTGTCAGCAAATCAGTTAAACCTAATTTTTTTACAGTTTGGGTATATTTTTATGGGGGGGGGGGATATATTTTACTGTATATATTGAAATAATGCAAAACAACAGTTTTTAGATCACTTGAAAAAAATAACATGGCAAGGACACTAGAAGAAATGTTAACAGGAGGTGTAACAGCTGATAAAAATATTGATCACAGTGTTACTGAGTGAGAATTATTCTTAATACAAAGGACAGTACACAGGCCATGGTAGTAATTTTAAAACTAATGGAAAAAGTAAGTAAAACCTATACATAGGCTTTTAAGTAACCCTTCCTGTGAATCAAAATTATGGGCGTGACATTTTGAAGCCCCCACTGTGTGTCAGTGGTAAAGGGATGCACTTGAGGTAATGCATAGTTACAAACTATAACAGGACAAATTCACTCCATGTGCATTATCACTTAATTTTGATTGTGGACACCTACCTGCAAACTTATTTAACTGAGAAGATTTAGCTAGTTGTGTGTCAAGTAAATGTGCAGTAGACAACTTCCCTGATATTTAAGTTTGGGGTACACCACAGCTTGGTTTACCTCAACTGTTTGTTGAGACAAGCTGGTAGTGTAAAAGCAATTCTGAAAACATTGGCGCAAGAAAATATATTGTTTTCAGTTCAGTATATATTGTACATCAAGATACCTTTCCATAAACACTAAGAATGAATGAGTTAGGGTGTGATTAAAAGATGTTGCTTCAGTATGTATATATCATTCTTAAGAATATATATAAAACCTCACAAGGTGTCTACCATCTATGAACCTCAGGTAAGTCACCTTTCTATCTCTCTGTCCTTTCCCTATTAATTGTTTTAATTAACATGACAATACCATTTCCTGCTTTCAACAGTGTGTTGCACATTCATGCTTCTAGGATAAGTTCTTCTCCTTTATCTACTGCACAGGGAGGATGCAAGTTATACATCACAAACTGTAGTTTTATGACATATATATTCTTAAAATACTCCAAAGCTCAATCCGTGTTTCCCTGAACACAAAAATTGTCTAAATTTTAACAACCTTCAAAATTTCAGTTACATTTACTACAAACCTGGATCCGAACTTCTCACTTTTTGTCATAAACCAATATTAATTTAGAGCTAGATTAACATCAACAATAACAATATTTGAATACATTGATACTATTTGGTCAAAAAGGAATTAAGAGGAATTTTCCTGGTTATTTATTAAGCTTTTGGTGTTTTAAATTATTATTTTCTGCAAAATTATGAATAAAAAGTTAAATATCTAATATAATACTCTATTCATGTTCAGTGGTCAACATGTCTAACACACAAATATGATTTAGAGTAGTCATTTAAGTAATGATTTATTATTTTCATTTATTCTTCTTGTTTGGATATGCAGCCTATTCGGGGCCTTGGCCTACTGGGTAGACTGCAAACGGCTGTCTTACTTGACATCTTCCAAACTTGGAGTGATACTTGGTCTGCATATCGATAGTCCAGCAGTCTTAATCCCAGTCTCTGTGACCACGACGACACGCATCGAAGCCCATGTCAGGATTGAAACCCCGAGACCTCCATGTCGTGAGGCAGCAACGCTAACCACTATATATACGCGTCAGAAAATGACATCAGTGAATTAAAATCATTAAGGACAAGAAAGAAAGCTGGGGGCTTACCTGAAGATCACAGATGGTAGTCACCATATAGGCCTTCGGAGTCTTAATTTTTTTATTTTCTATGGGCAGCATTAAAAAGAGTTCAATTTGAGGCTTATTAGAGGAAAAATCAAGGTAATGAAACAGTGGAATAACAAACGGTGTTAGACTGGGAAGGGATATTTTGAAGGAAGTTGAGGAATTGTGCTACTTGAGAAGCGCAATAACTAGGGTTGGTAGAAGTATAGTAGACATAAAGATAGGGGTGAAAGTAAGCCGGAACAACGTTCCGGTAAAAGATTCCTGTTTAAAATCATTAGCACGAATAAAAAATAACAATTATTTTCGTATACATTGAAATAATCATCAATACATAATGATTTCTCACTGAAATCTTAGTTGTCCCCCTATAAACGATTTTGACCAAAGTCCGTATGTAAAAAGTAGGAATTCAACGGCGCGAAAAAAACTTTGATAATTACTACTCGAATATGTGGAAACTATTATATTTATATGATTTTTTATGGTTAAGTATTTGATTTTCTGTTATTTCTATATTTTTGTGATTATTTACAAATTTGTGATATTATTTACAATAATAAAAAGGAAATTATTAATCTTTTTTTTGCACTCAACAAAATGCGTTCCGGTAAGACATTTTTATACTTTCACCTCTGTATAAAGAATATGTTAGCAAAGACAAGGAAGGCTTTCGTAAAAAAGAGGAATTTACTTACAGTATGAATATTACGAAATCATTATTAAAAAAGTTCGTATGGAGTGTGGCGTTATATGGGCGCGCAACGTGGACGATATGAATTGCAGACAAAAAGAAATAGAAGCTTTCAAAATGTGGTGCTATACGAAAATGCTAAAAATCAGATGGGTGGGTAGGGTAACTAATCAGCAAGTTCTAAGCAGAAAAGGGGAAGAGAACACGTGGACGTTGACCAAGAGGAGGGATAGATTAATAGACCATGTTTTGAGACATGATGGTATTGTAAAATTACTATTAGAGGGAAGTGTGTGGGGTGAGAATGGAAGAGGAGGTAAAGATAGAGTACGCTAAGCAGATTATGGAGCATGTGGGTTATCGCAGCTATGTACAAATGAAAAGGCTTGCATAGGATAGGTTACCTTGGAGGGTTGAATGAGACCAGCCTGATTACCACCGCCACAACAATATAACACCTACTTTATTTATTCCACCTGAATTCCTTGAAAATCCGAAGGTAATCTAGGAAACATTTTTCTTTGGCAACTTTAGAATCCCATGCAGGCTAGGAATAAAAGTTTTATTTTTTCTTTACTATATTGGTTTTGTTTGGTTTACCTCTGACTAACGCCTCTATTCTATAAGCCAAGTGTGGCCAAGCTCCTTGATAGACAAAGCCATTTTTCAAAATTTGAAATTTTTCGCGAGCAGCAATTAAATACGTATTTAAAAGGTATGCCAAAAGGTATTTTTTTTACAGGAATTATATTTATTGAAAACATAAATAAAAGTACAAAATGTGTGTATTGTATTTTACTTCTCTTGATAATTCTTTAAAATTTGGTGACGGTACTTCTCAGTAATTCTTTGAGATGCTGGTTAGTTAATACTGAACGGTGTTTGGATTTCACGAATGTTAATGTGGATTAAAACGATTCACATAAGTACGTTGTTCCGAATATTGAAATAATTCGACAAGCACCCTTTTTTAATTCAAGATACTTCGATTGTGGTACAAATTTCCAAAATTCAGTAGACGGCGTCGACTTGATTTTTAGTTGTAGAACTTGATCTTCTTGCATCTCTATTAATTCTAATTCTCCAGATGCTTTTTGGGTCATAATTATATTGGAAATGGAGAACTCATCTTAAATAATGTTAATTTCAAATGGATTCAGGAAAAAATCAAGAGACGATTTAAAATATTTTAAGTCTTGAAATATATTTTGGAATTCCGTCAATATTCCTTCTAGCTAATTCTCCTCCCACTCATTATTGAAACTTTTATTTTCTAGCTCATATTTTATTTTAGTTCTCTGTCGTCATATTTTTAAAAGAACTGGAAATAAATAATTACATTTAGAAAATACAAGCTTTGTGTTATTAAAACAATAACAACACGTACTACGAAACAAATTATAGTTAACTTACCAAAAATTCCAGATTGCAAATTATAGTTGTAGTGATACAAATTGTTTTCTCCAGAGCACAATGTCAACTGTTCGTTCGCGCAGGTTTCGATGAATCATATCATTCTTAAATTGGACGGAAATGAAATTTGTTACAACTATGCACTTGGTCTTTCATATTTGTCGTCAGTAATTTAAAATACATTTTGAAATACATACGGACCGATAATAATTTCTTAAAATATAATAACACAAAAATGAAAAGGGAACTCGGATTCATTTATCGAGAGCCACAAACAATCCTTCAAAAAGCCGCAGGTTGCGCCCCCCCTGCTATAGGCTAAAAGTGGCATTATTAGGACCAGAAGCCCGTCGCTCAGCAAGAAATGCATAGTTCGCACTGAAAATTTGCAGATGTTCTAATGTTTAGTAGTATTAACTGTAAGAATTCGGAAAAGACAGCGCGGAGCTTGATTCTGAAAGTAGGCCACTTGACACGGAATGAGTTTTCTGTATTCGCATACAATCAATCGTAAATAGGACAGGTATAATTCACCCGTGACTTAACAATACGCTTCACGTGTAGTTAAGTACATTTCTAGATATAAAGTCAGTGAATGTATACAATCCTTAGTTCTTTAAATATCAGTTAAACTACTTTATTCTGTAATAGTTATTAGCGTCTGTACGTTTAAATTAATGTTTCAATGACGCCAAATACAGATAATTAGTAAATCTAAACCAAAATAAGTTAATGCAACTACATGTCCAAGTGTATACGTAGGCCAAAGTAAACGAGCCATCAGCACCAGAATTAAGTAACACAGAGGGAATATCAAGCTTCCACAAGATAAATTATCCGTCTTTTCAAAACATATACTAGAATCTAACCATACATATTGACTGGGGTAATTTCCTAATTTTAGCCAAATAAAGCAATTACAAATCCCGTTCCGTTTCTAAAATGCTTCATACTACAAGCGACACAAATACTCGGAATGTAAAAAACGGACACGGATTTGCTCAGTGGTATATATAATGTCTTAATTCATTAAATGTAACATTTCAAAACATACTGATTTTCTTTGTTTCCTTAAAAATTAATGTTGTTTGGTTATTTAATTATTGTATTCTTTGGCTGTACTTTTATATCTTTGTTATGTAAGAATTTTGTGTATCGTTAACTTTAGTTTAACCTGAAGATGGCGCAGATCAGAACCGAAACATGTAGTTGCATTATATTATTTTGGTTTTGTTTAAATAATTTTCTGTTTTTTGCCTCATTTAAACATTATTTTATTCTGTTACGGCGATTTGCTCGTGACGGAGCAAAGAATGGAAAAAAAATTGCAAAATATGCTACCAGATTAAATTAATTTATTGTTTTCTTC
The DNA here is from genome assembly GCA_034510155.1 of Eucriotettix oculatus. Taxonomy (NCBI): domain Eukaryota; kingdom Metazoa; phylum Arthropoda; class Insecta; order Orthoptera; family Tetrigidae; genus Eucriotettix; species Eucriotettix oculatus. Next base: position 62,788,877 of record CM067378.1, read on the forward strand.
ATGTTTTTTTCATATGATGGATCTACTGCATCGTGAGTGGGAGACCTCATACAGGAATTTATTTAACATCAACGCTCAAATTCCGCGATATCGGAAAGAACGAGCTGGCGCCTCGTCAGCGCATCGTGTTTGAGATTGCAGCACGCGGGTATTATGATTGCGCAGGCGGAAGAACGCCCTTGATGAGGGAGTATATAGGCCGCTGAAGGCGCACTGTCTGCACTGACCAGCATGCACACCGCCATCGCTCTTGTGCTCGGTAAAGCGACGACGTTCCGTAGGACCGACCTGACGACGGGTCCTGATCCTGACGGGCCCGTGACGCGTCTCGTTTGTTGCAGCGACCGTGGCCGGGTGCTGGGCGTTCCCCCCGCTGGCGCCGCCATGCTGTCCGGAGTTCCGCGGCCCCCACTGCTGCCCCACAGCCTGTCCCGACGTCTACGAGCCCGTCTGCGCCACTGACTGCGACACGTACGCGACCTTCCCCAACCTGTGCTTCATGGACAAGTTCAACTGCGAACACAGGATCAGAGGTACTTGCTCGTGATTCCACTTTTGAATATCTTGTCGAGTGATGAATAGCCCTCTTGAACTCTGGACTGCATCACGCCTTTCTTCCGTTATTTAAATGTCCTCGGCCAGGACAATCTCCAATAATCAACTCGACCACTACGCTCTTAATGTGCAATCGTAACCACGTTCTTAATAATGTTCAAAAATAATTTTTCGTGGGTTTTTAATAAAATTTCCCCAATTCCTTACATCTATTCTGTCAGTGTTGGGGCTCGAATATCGTCCTATCAAAATTCTTACCTGTCCTCCCTGGGAAGAGCCGTTTGCCCCTCTCCCCCAAGGTTTCTTGGGAAAAACACTATCCTCGTTCACCACCCGATGCCGCCAAATCCCAAAGCCACGCGCTATCGCATCTGGGCTTTATTATCCCTGTCTGTGACCAACGTTTCCATCACGTCACTTGCCTCTGATTCCAAACCGCCAAATTCCGCTAGTAGTTGTGATTTTTCATTACATCATGAACATTGATAACGAAGTAAGCAATAGTTGCCAGTTCTGCTGCCTGCTTATTCTGTGTCTTACAGCAAACATAGAATACTTCAAACGCCACCTGACGAAATCTTTATTGCTCTTGACGAAAATCTGTTTTCTACTTTAAAAAAAAGTTTGATTAATTATATCACTTACATTACTTTTCCATAATTATTACACCCCAGGTTTTAAGGATTACCTATTATATCAATTGTACAAATTTCTAAGCATTTATTAAATTTTATACTTGAAGAAGCTTTAGCCATAATCACCTTCATTGGGTCTAATTTGAATTTTTTAAGGATAAAGCCTTCAAATTATTCATTTTGTTTCTGGATAACAAATTGCTAGGTTTAATTTGGTAACACTTCAGCGATCCATCTCTGCTCAACGCGACTATTTGACCAGAGACATTCAGTATGAACGTAAACAATGATGTTTTCTTATATTTAATTCAATGTATTTATTCAAGATATTATACGTGATTTTTCTCTTTCTGCACTTCTGCAGCATATGAACTTTAACAATGCCAAATTTCACATATCTCCGTGCGAGCAATCAGTTTAAAAAGCAGTTCATGTTCCTGAGCAACATGAAAAGTAATTACAGCAGCATTTGATACCTATAACCATTTAGAGAAAATTAAAAAATCATTAATGGACCTCGTTTTCTTTTTCAGGATGGAGGAAGGTTATTGATGGTAGGTGCCCTAAGCGCTATCCCCTGGTTTTGGGTGGCCCCTTAGTGAAAGAAGAGGTCGATCTTGTGCAAGTGGTGGAGGGTCCAACAAAAATATTGGAAACTGTTGAGGTGCCCAAGGTAGTGGAAGTTGTCGAAGAGATCGAAGTTCCTCGCAAGGTGATAGAAGTTGCTGAACCACTTTTGCCCCATTACAGACCAAAGTGTTATTAAACAATATACTACTCTGAAATAAAGTATACCAAAGAAACCAGTATCTGTTTTATCATTCATTTTTAAATAGTCTGAGCAAAAATGATAAAAAAAAGAGACTAATATGTGGTATGTATTGTAAACATGAGGAGTAGGATAGCTCAGGCAAGGAAGGCTTTCGCAAATAAGAGGAATTTACTTACGGGTAATATAAGTATGAATATTACGAAATCATTGCTATAAATGTTGGTATTTAGTGTGTAGTTATATGGGAGAGAAAACGAAAGTACGTGCAGACAGGAAAAGAACAGAAGCTTTCGAAATGTGTTATAGCAGAATGCCGAAAATCAGACGGGTGGATAAGGTAACTATCCAGGAGTTATTTTTTCTGCAATGAAACACTGACATACGGACATTTTAACGGAACACTTGGTCTATTTTTCCTAATATCTGGTATAGCGTCGAGCCTGCTTCTGCACTTTATTGCAGCATAATAAGAAAATCCCCTTCGCATTAATTGGTTGTAGGACACGGAAGTAAAACAATAATGGCTTGGGGTCTCTTCTGACAATCTCGCCCAGAAATAACTAATGCTGATCTTTTTATTTTTGTTTCAAGTATAATAACTGATTAAATCCATTAGATTTTCATAGTCGGTTGCTCTTAAACCTACAGGTTTAACTGTCACGGAAAATGGTTTCCGAACCCAGTAATCGTTCTTACTAGTTTTCAGAAAATATTGCAAGAGTTGATTCAAAGTCATATAGGTGTCCTAATGCCGTTTTGGAAACTTATACTTATACCAGAAGATGTAATCTTAACTCTTGCATTAAAAATTGTAATACTTTTTCGTTGTAATTGTAAGTAAACTTCATTGCACTTTGTAAAAATATCTGTCAGATATGCACGTTTTATCAACCAAGATTGATTTGTCAACACTTCAACAAAATGTTGTATTAACAGCATCTTTAAGAAGACAAACATGTTGGTTTAATAGTTGGCCATGGCTTCTCATTAAAAATATTATCTGTGAGCTATGGCAATAGCTATCTCATTAACACTGGATTCTGGTTGACTGAATACGTCCACTCTTGCTCATCGTTACCCATGTTTCCTATTGTAGTGGAAAACCGTTGTTGAATCTGTTCCGAAACGAGCTAGAAACAAATTCGAACTGTCGAGAACAATAATCATGAACACTATCTTGTAACATTTGCTTGCAGTGTAGACTAGACTGTGTTATCCCGTTGAGTTGGACGTGGGGCCGATATCCGCCTGTATTGCCTGACAGTCCTGTTGGTCGGTAAGGAAAAACAATATACTCCACCTTCAATACGTGTGAAAAAATGCATGAGGAATAATTCGACTTTCTCCCGTTCTTTCCAAACCGAGTTTCCGTCTTACGAACTGATTAAGTGGTCTTATAACATTATATTATAATCCATATTTTTGCGGAACACAGTTTGGGAAACTCGGAAATAGGGGAAGTGAGAACAAATTAGAGGACGTTGGCCAAGTGAAGGGATAGATTAATAGGCCACGTTTCGAGACATGAGGGTCTTGTAAAATTAGTGTGTGGGGTAAGAACAGAAGAGGGAGGACAAGGATCCGTCTTGGCGGCTCGGAATCAAAACAAAGGGACTGCAGCTGACACTTTGACCATAAAGCTCAGACACCTCGTCGGTTTCGGAATGTCCTAATCTGCCTGGGAATTTGGTAACAGGGTGGCGTGTGTTCCCCAAATGAAACAAGGGATATTATTGGAGAATATCCATCCCTGCCATCTTAGTAATAGGTCTCGGATAAGTGTGAACAAGGTTTTAAAGAGGCTGGCGGAGACAATTTTGGAGATTTCTGATGATACAAGCTGGTGGCGAGAGCAGATTGGTGAGGTGGACCATGCTTTGATCAGTCCAGAAAGCAGGGAAGAAAGGTCTTAACAACAACGGAAGAAAGAGGAAAAAGCGGAGTTTCCTCAATTCCGGCAGGACGACTTTGTGCAATTTTCGACCGGCCGCTTCAAGCTCCACAACACGCAAGTTACAGCGAGACGCATATGAAAATAACTCAGGTTCGTCAACGAACGGAAAACCTGCTACACGTGGTCACCCAAACCATAATTACCCTGAGAACTTTGATATAACCTATTTTAATTCATCATTTTTGTACATAATATATACATGCACGACCCATTTTAAAATTATTGTGTTTTCATCTAATAAATGTATATATTTAAACCCAATTATTAAATTAATTAATTAATATTTCCCTCCATCATTTATAACCTCCTCCTCTTTTCATCTATTACTGACTGATCTAGGTTTCCAGCATGATACAGCTCTTCTAGATATTCCTTCTGTTTTTCTGCCATCTCTTCTTTATCCACAATTGGCTTCCAATCCGCTCTCCTGATATTCCTCTCACCAAATGGTTATTTGATTTTCTTATAAGCTGTATCTATTTTCCTTTTCAGCATGAAATCTTCAACCGCTTTGCATTTCCCTTGTTGCCAAGCCTCTTTGGCTATCTATCTATTTCCTCAAGCTTCTGTACTGCTCTTTACCATTTGCATCTCTCACGTTTTTATATTTATGCCTTTTATCAATCATTTTTATTATATTTTTCTTTGTTCTCTGTAACTTGGTCTCACAGTCTGCATGTAATTCACCAACAAAATTTGTGACATACTCATGAAATACAAATAAACTACAACATCGCAATGAAAGAACTATTCCCTTATAACAACTAATTTGCCCATCACTAGTGCAGAAGTAACCATGTGTATATGCATACAGATTTCATCTTCCTTTTTGTACCGTAATATTATATACATTGTAGGCGTTTATGACTGTATTGTGATTTGTGAACAAAATTCAATTGGCAATTGATGTTTGTTTAAATTGATCCATATAATGGAGGAGGATAAAACCCCTGAACATATTAACTGTTTCCTGTCTAACACGGTCATATCAAACTTAGACTTAGGGTCATGCTCACTCTTTGCTGTGTTTATCAATCATGTGTGTATGTGCACAACATTTATTGTAATAAGAGTCCTGAATATAGTACACCTGAAGAAGTATAAAAATTACTTACCATCCAACATTAGATTTTAAAATTTTTCATAAGAAAAGGTTAATATGTCAAAAATATTTTTTCAAAATATGACCACTTTTATTATAAAAGTAAAAGAATTTACATAATATTTGTATTGCATTTCTGCCAGACATTAACTACAAACAAAACACAATATCACAACTATGATAAAAGGAAACAATTGTTAAAATAAACATGTTTTCTTTCCACAATGATATTTGTAGTGATATACTACATTGTATGGTATAAGGTATAAAGGAAGTATAAAACTTTAATACTCTAATAAAAACTAAATGTATTTTATAAAAGAAAACTGAATACAACAAATAAAACAGAATTAATCTGCAAATCCCTGAGTTATCTCATAAATGAACAACTGCATAAATGATAAGTGAAAATAATTTTTCACTTTTATTCCAACAAAGTATTGGAGAAGTACAAAATTTATTGCAACAGATTGTGGTATTCAATTCTTCTATTTTTCCATTCTAATTTTAGTGCCTGCTCTGTGAGCTAACTATTATCTCACTTTGTTAAATTTGTAATTTATTATGAAATTTATAGTTTATATATTTCATTCAGTTAATAAATATTAATTGCAATTTGCACTAATTTCCCAATTCATATTGGTCTACTTTATAATCAGAAATCTTGTCAATTGTTAGAAAATATATTTTAAAAATAATATATATATTCAGCTAGTTTTTTAACAGAAATTTTATACAATAAGTGTATGGCATAAGGTTTAGTTACGAAATAAACCAACTCTAGGTCGAGTCCATTCTATCATCCTGTGTTAACCTTTACTTTAGGATGAAGAAAAGAAATTACAGTTCACAACCATTTACATTTTTAAAAATATTGTGATATTATATGAGTGTAAAAGTTCTGCTTTGTTTACATATTAAGACAAATGAAAGTGTATTATGTGAATCTCAAATGAATTTTTTATCATCAAATTTTTGGTACACAACTTAATTATATTGTTTATATTTTGTAAATTGTGAGACATCACAACCGTGAGAATCACAAATAGAAGGTAAAATTAATATTTTTACCAAAATTTACTTTTAATATTTATGGTTACATTGTTACTTATATACTTTTATTATTATTGTAGTATCTAAAATTACTAATTAAAATTTATGAGGGAAGATGGTTTTGAAATTGATTTAAAAGTAAGTTGTCTTTCAATAGTAAGAACTGATTAAATTGGAAGACATTTTTAATTAAATGGAATGTTAAATGATTTTTTGATTCATACTGATATTATGTAAAATGCTTTCCTCCTATTAAGTTTATCAGTCACCTACAGGGAAAAGTTCCATTTTTAATTTATTTTGTGCATTTTATTAAGTAACTATGAATTAAAATGATTTTTTATCTCAACTTAAGTCGAAAAAACAGGCTTATCCTTCAAGATGTGTACAACCTTTTGAAAATTAAAGATACTACCAACACTTGTATATGCAAATAATGATACAGTACTATGTTTAAGATAATAAAATAAACACATAAAATATTACTATTTGCATGAAATAATTAATTCAGACAGTAAAAAAGTGTGATACAGGAGCATATGAAATCAGAAAACTATTCATTCTATCTCCACATCTTATTTTTTTAAAAAAGATCATTAAACTAGTTCCTTTAATTACATAAAAAACTGATTTGAAGGCAAGTAAAATCTCCACTATACAAATTTATACAGAATAGTTATAGACAAATCTGCACAACTCACTTTTACCAAATTAAAAAAATAAACTCTTCTGGGTTTATGACTATGTACATACTTAAATTAGATGAAAAAAGCAACCCGCTTATACCACAATCTGCTACATATTAATAGAGTAAGGGATGTAAATAATTTTAATTCAGTAAAAAATGATACACAATTTATAGCATTTAACATAGTTTATCACTACAAAATTGATTGATAAACTTGTATGAAACAATATATGTAAGGAATTTGCTCTTTGGCATTTAGCTAAAATATTGAAATTTAACAAAAAGAATTGCCCAAACAAGACTTTGTTTACTTGTAAAACACAAATTATCAGGTGTGTAGTAGTATGAATACAAACTGTGTACACATACTGCAATAATGCCCACATACTAATTCAAATTTTGATAGGAAATTATTTGTAAAAATATATTAGCCATGATATATGAATTGTGTGAGGGAGATATCATGTTTTGTGTAACTCTGTTTTGCTGGGCAGTCTCTTTGTGACAGATTTCTTTTAACATCAATATTTAAAATTAAACAAATTTTACACATTCAAGCATAGATAATAAAGGCTCTATTTTTGGAAGAAGAAGAATGATTCGACACTATGAATAAGATGAATTTCACTATTAATAAAAATGATATATATGTGTGTGTATATATATATATATATAATTTTTTTTACAATATATACAATATTTACTTTTAAAGCCTTTGCTAATCATTGTACATACATATGATGGCAGCTCTCAAAACTTAAAAGAGGAAGTTTTAAGATAATTTGTTACTTTGTCCGGTATCATCAATGATGACATCACTGCACTTCATTTAAGAAAAAAATCAATTTTTACTAGTGGATATAGCATTGCTAAATCCAAGAAAAGTATTTAATTTCCCCCTAAATTGACAGTATTTTGGGAAAAATAAGTTTTAAAATGTGAATACTGTATGGCACATAAACTGCAAAAATTTTAAAGTATGACACTATATTTAAAAAATAATCTGCTTAAATAAGTCACTTAGAAGTTGGTATTTGTGTTTGTCCTACAGGAGTTATGGATGTAGAACCATCACGGAGGAGGCCAAGAAAGTTGCCAGCAGTCTGTGGGCTGTACTGTAAGCTATTGTGGTGATGGCTCAACAATTCTTTATACAACTTGAGCTGCTCAGCAGTTGGTGAAAAAACTGGAGGCCCATTGGCTACAGGTACTGGTGTGATGTATGTCGAAGAAAACATTTCTCGGGATGTACCATACACAGAAGGATAATATAATGGGTCCAACATTGATAAATATGGTGATGATGACTTGTTGGCATTATTTCCTGCACCAGACAACTGAGAAAGGTAACCTGGATAAACTGAATTATTACCAGATATATAAGGAACACTGTCAGGTGAGTTACCAGAAATTTTACGCTGTTGCTGTGGATGCACTTTAGCACTATCACTACCATTTTTCCGATGATTTGATGTCAAATATGGATTAGGTATAATGAGTGATGTGTTGCTACCAGTTGAGTTCCGACGATGTATTTCCAATGAAGCTGGAAGTTTTCCATTTTCATTTATTGAATTTAGTTTACTATGCACTGTTTTATTTAGCAATTTCTTTTGGCTTTGCTGATGTAAATGTTTTTGTTGACTTCCTTTTGGTTGAAAGTTAGAAGAATTTTTTGGGATATCAACAACAGTAATTTCTAAGTTAGAACCTACCATAGCTCGTCCACCAATAATGAGGGAATTAGTATGACTTTTTGAAGTCCTGTTTGGTGTGTTGTTAGAGGTACTTTCTCCACTTGGAATTCGACTCACAGTAACCACAGGTTTCTGAGATATTTTCTTCCTCAAATCCAATACTTCTACAGAAGGCATTACCTTGACTGGAAAGCAATTTTGGATGTTCTGTCTGGGAGAATCTATTTCATCTTTTGGATTCCCATAAACAACAGTCTCAGAACGAGCATAAATAGAACATGACTGCACCACTTTAGGAGGAGAAAAACCATCACAAGAACTTGTAGAATGAAGTGAGGAAACTGGTGGAGGTGATGACACACTGTAAACATTTTGTACAGATGGTATCTTCAGTTCACTGCTGTAACGCTGACCACTACCAGCTTCATAACTTGGTGAAGGAGATGGTGTTGAAGCTGCATCCGTAGGTGGGGAACCCAGCATTTCTATCATGTGACTCAGATCTGGTGTGACAGTGATAGAAACTTGGTTCTCAACAGATGGTACAGCAGGTACATGCTGTATAACTGAAGGTCTTCTCTCAGGCATTATAGTTATGGAACCAACAGACGTTTCAACATTTGAAGTAATTGCTGTGACTTCCAAACCACCTTCTTTTAGAATATCTAGCTTTCGTTTCTTTAAGGCAGGTAATGGCGTCTTCCCAATTTTTACTGGAGAATCCTGATCTGAAACTAGGTCAATCACTTCAGGATTGTCATTGTCACTAGAGGATTCCTGTTTCATATCTGTGAGTGAACAAAATCTGTTTGATAATGGTATATTTTCTTTGCCTGTATTAGATCCTGAATCTGGGCCATTTGACTTTTCTGACTTAGATCGCACACTCCTAAGGGATGTGGGTTTACAGTCTGAAGCACCAAGATTTTCTGCAGAAGACTGCTGAAACAGAACATATACATTATAATAATTTTGAGCTGAGTTAATTTTTGAAGTGTTTACAGACACTGTGAAGACCAACATCCTATTGAGAGAAACTAAGGATTTAAAAAGTACTTATAACAAATTTTGTAGAAAAAAGTACAAAATTAGTCAATAGTTCTAAAAATAATAGATAAAATTAATTATTTTAACAAAACTGTGATAATCAAATTTTTATTATACTCTGCATCATACCAAGTGTCTTTCCAGGAGCACATGCATATTTATGAAGTGAACTACAATCATTCAGAGAAAGGTGTTTATTATATAGCAAATACTGAATTACCCATAAAAAATGATCTGAAAAAGGGAATGGGATATTTTCAAACAGTATTGTTCTGAACAAATGCAAGGTTCCAGTCACACTCCAACAAACAATAGGAATTCTGAACATTTTGATATAGCCTTTTCAAAATCTTGAATTAAATGTCTCCACAGATGAGTGGAGGTGACATGATGTGATGGAAATAGAGTACATGGAAGAAAATGAGCTGAAATAAGTGAGGAAGAGCAGGTTAAGATTCAACATGGATAGGAAAAGGAGAAGCAGGTTTGTGTTTACTTAAATTGAGTGCTGGAGTAAATATATTGAACAGGAAGGAAGGTTTCAAATTATAGGGGGTTTAAGAAACTTTTCTCTGAAGAGATGTGCACTGTATTCTTCCTGACTTCTCATTATGTGTTCTTCTCCTGAAAAAAGGGCGAGGGAGGGAAGGGAGGGGAAGAAGTGTGCTGGGCTACTGTAAGTTGAAGATCAGTGTCACAATTTAGTGTGTGATTTGAATTTTGGATGCCTCCTGCAGGAGAGACATTCCCAGTGCTGGATGGATAGAGAGAAGAGGGATAGAATTTATTTGGAGCATCCATTTAGGATAGATTACAAATTAATGAAATGTGACAAAGTCACTCACACTGGATATTTGAATAGTAAGTAAGAATAGAAATGAGGGCATAGAATTACAGTTTAGTCAACTAAAATAACCTAACTACCAGACTGACAATGCTTGGTAAGTCAGTGATGTAGTCTAATGGTCAAGACACTCGGCAGCTATAGCGAAGGTCCATGTTCGAGTATTGGTGCCGCCAATTATTTTCAGTCTTCCTTTCTTCTTCCATTCCTCTCTACACTTAACATATGCATATATATGTCCACTTTAACATATTTCTGCCCATGAACAGAAATAACATTATAGAAGGATATATCATTTGGAAATATTTTGAAGTTACTTAAACTAGTTTAAAGACATCTATAAAAAAATTGTTGAGCTACCAATCAAGTAGAATTAATGTTAAGCAACATTTCAATTACTTGCTTGGAGAAAACTTGATAAACTCTGAAATCACTAGACAATACCTTAGAATCCTTTACTGGCTTTCCTGATCCTGCAGGGACATCTTTCTTTTCAGGCTCTTTTATAGCTTTTAATTTTAGGTGGTTATTAAAGTTCAGTTTGCCTTTAGCTTCACGAACACTTCTTTCATAGGGCAGCAAGAGTCTGAAACAAAGAGGAATAAATGTTACATTTCTTAAATGTATCAGGCCCGTGAAATTTGCTTATAAGAAAATTAGCACGGACAGTCAGTGAATGGAGTCCAAACAAGGCGAGGAATTTGTTGGTTTTATTGTAATAGCACGATATGTATCCCAGACAGACTCAAATGAAACCTAACATTCAAGTTCTGTAATGCATTGCAACATTTGTTCTCAGAACATTCCAAATTTGTGAGGGGTAATTGTAGCTAATGGCTGATCTGGTGAAGAATGCTATTGTTGTGTGGACACTTTCTTGACCATTCTATATTTTTATTGCAAATGGTGTCTCTGGATGGTATAATGTTAATATGTTGAGAAGTGTTTAAAAAAAATAGAATTCAAGATCTCGTATAAAAATGAAATTGATCAAGAAAGCATACTAGAGTGTTTGTAAATTCAAAATGGAACTAACTTAAAAAAACACATTTTGTGTTCCCGTGTCTTTCATATTCACATGAAGCACATATTTATATACATACCTCTCATAATGCCTACGAGTGTAAGTAGCTGCACTTGTACTGCCCTGGTGCCCACCAAGTTCATCATATATTGGCTTCCACATACGATTAGCTGTGACTGAGTGGTATCCACCTAGTTTTTGAACTTTGCTGAAGAATGCAAACAAATCAACTGGAAAAAGATAAAGCCTTAATTAACCACAACATTAGCTTTATGATAATAACACATTTATATTATCTGTTAATCAGGGTTCATGGTAAATTAGGAATGTTGCATCTCATTGATGAAAAAAAAAAGGTATTTCTATAGTCTACTTTTATTTACTTCCTTGTTACATGGAAATGAATCAAGTTCTTTGTCAATACTACCCAGGATATATTTCAAATCAGACAACTTTGATTTGAAGTATATAATTTTAAGCTGATCCAACTGTTTTAACTACATGGCAATAAAGACCAGATTTTCATATTAATTTAAACTAACAAGTCATATGCCAGTGGGAAGGAGCTGTGAAAGAAGGAAATTGAGAGAGAGAAAAGAGGAATAGTAATTCAGAAATATTTTATAGCAGAGTAAGGCTACAATTACACAGGCTGTTGGTCAATAGTGATAGGCTTCATTTAATCCTAATGCTGTTGAAGCAGTATTGTGCCAACCTATTGTCTACTCAAGATTAGACAGGGTCAGGTAACACAGACTGTGGCTATGGGAACAAAAAGAAACATTGATGACCCCAAGATTAAATTTAATGAATGATATTAAGGAACAGAACACAAATGTAAAGAATATTATTATTCAAATTCAGTTGGATTATTTTATAAATCAAAAGGCAATAGTAGCATTCTGAATTAACCGTTTAATGTAGAATATCTATACAAGTGTTCAAACAATCAAATCCAACATATAAATATACATATCTTAATTACCAATGCATTAACTTCTGGCTAAAAAACAGTGCTGTAATATTGAGAATAAAAGCTAAATGAAAAAAGATTGATTATATAGAAAAATGAGGAATCTTGCAAATAATAATGGGTGTAAGGTTGCACTAACTATAATTACATAGAAGTCCGATTAAAGGTATATTAGAACAATGGACATTCCAAACATCTTAAATAGATAATAAGAACACTGTAAATGCTGCTAGAAATTGTGCAGCACAGTTTTGTGAGGGGTGGAAAAATTCTAGCAATCAAACTATAAATAAGGAAACTGAACACTACAGGGGTTGCACTAAATACTGAGTTCAAGTGAATTTCTTTATTAAAATTTCCAAATAATGTAAAATGATACACACTCTCTTTGAATCCAAGATGTGGAACCCTAGATATTGGTGTTTCCCTCATCCTCATAAAACCATGAAGACTTAAGAGGAAACTTTTTTCTTCAGGACTTACACCGTTCCTAGTTTTACGTCGTTCTATTTCTAAGGTTTGTGATTCAGCACGCACTACCTCTGTGTTGTTAGTTTTAGCAGATTGCTGGCGGCCCTAAAAGATATAAAAATTTACTGTTACAATTACCAATATATTATTATGCAGAGAATGTATTGTCTCATATCCTGAACAATTTCATTTAACTTGTTTTTATTTGTAAATAATGCATGCACACATCAAACTTGAATGGTATATTCTATCAACTAATGAGCAGGATTATGCTTGGCATAAAATCTTTGTACAGACAATAGTGAGTAATAATAACAAATATATACCTATGAACAGTTATACAAGATGGGAAATGATATTTCTCGTCAAAAATTTATTATTTCTGATTATGTACTTACACACTCATGTTCTCATACTAACACAAACTTTGTGTGACCTAGCACAACTTGTGTAACATGCCTGTATTTTATGCCAATGATATTAAAATTAATATTTAATATGTGTGGATTATAATTCTTAATGTATGCCAGATTAAACGATTGCAAGTCCAAATAAACAATTTACAGCAAATGCTTGGAAGACGGAAAGTAAGAAACCTTGACTGCATATTATAATGTAATTTCTCGAAGTTTAAAACTGCACCAACACTCTACAAGACAATTTATATAAATCAACATTTGTAAATTCACATTTTTTTTTAAAAAAATAAACATTTAAAAAATATTAGTGATATACATTATTGAATTGATACTTTATAACACCAAAATTGTAACCGAGAGTTAAGAATAATAGTATACCAGCAGTTCAAAGGCTGAATTGAAATATTAGAAACTATAGCTATGTATACAAGCACTCAATTTTCTGAAAATGAAAACAAAGATGGAAAAAGGAGGCACTTTGCTTGTTAGAAATGTACTTCATTACACATGCATGTCATCACCTTTATTACAAGCTATTGGAGAACTTAATTACATGTATAACATGAGAAAGTGTCCACGATTTTTGTGTTATCAATAAGACCTAAATTGAGTATTTCCAACAAATATTTTAATTCAATTATACCCTGGTTGCAGAAGATACTGTAGATAATGACGACTCAGATTCATTGGATTCAGACCCACCAGGTGAAAGGCTACGCTTTTTTCGTTTTCTTCTAGGTCTTCCTTTCAAATTTGGAGCTGAAATACACAATAAACATACATTAGTAAAGGATACAAATTGTAGCGTTACATGTGTAATTTAATATTTTACACAGTTATATTGTATAAAATAAATAATTTATACTGGAATGATGAATTGAATTAGAATTGAGGGAATCATCTAAAAAAATAATAATATTCTCTAAAACAAGCAAGAATTTTAACTTTGAAATCATAATATAATATTATGAATATATCATATTCAAAAATATAAATTTCATACCTAAGTGATTACATAATAGTTCATGGCCTTCTAGATCTGGATAATCAAAAGTATCCTTGCAGAACAAAACCCGAGTATTCCTTTGAGTTACGGCAAAACCTCCTAAGGCCACAACAAGAGTATTATGCAGCCATTTATTGGCAACACCTTCCAAGCGCTTGAGTATTGCACGATAACGGCAGTAGCGAGGAAAACTCAACACAACAACAGCACATTCATCTTCATCTGGGTCACCTTAAAAATATTTTGATGATTTTACATATAGGTTTATATGTAATATAGTATAGTAATCAAGTATGTTATTTTTCCATATATATATATATATAACAAAATAAAAATAATTAATTGGATAGAAAAGAAAAAACAGAAAAAAGGCAGAGAGGCTGGATGTCATTCTGTCAGACATTCTGTCTGAAGAAGGGAGCTTACGTTCTTGAGAACATATTTTTGTACCTACCTGCAAGTTTGTGCCTACTATCATTTTAAGGTAAGTTGTGTACTTCTTTTCTGTCTCTCATTATCATGAGATAGCTAAGATAATCACTAATTCCAGGGAAGTAAGAAAATGTGCAATTTTTAGAGTTTAAACTCCCTTCTTCAGAGAGACAGAGAGAGGACGGGAAGGGGGGAGACGCTATAATTTCTATGGTCACTGAGCAGCTGGAAATCATGTCATTCTAACACTCCTTATCTGAACAAAAGAGTTTAGCCTCTTGAGAATTCACATTTTTCACCAGTCAGCACCCACTATCAATTTAAGGTTAATCAGTGACTATTTTTTTTCTCTTTCCTTATTTTACAGATGCTATATTGATACAATAAATACCAGTTGCCCATTATCTGATCTTAATATTACTATTAGATATATAATTCAATAACTATAATTCTATGCATAGTCAAAATGACTGTTTCTCAGTTTAATGGTCCATAGTTTCATGATTCCACTGCTTGAGATATCTGTATATCCAATACACATATGGATACAGACTGAATACAGACTGAACCAAGAGAAAACACACAACTGAACAAAACACATTAAAATGTACAGATCAAGGAAATGTCGGAAACTAAAATGAAATTCATATTCAAATAAAGTTCTGGAATTTTATTAAGTAAATGGCAAATCATATTGTAATAATGCAATTTATTGTGAGTGTTATACCCAATTTATGAAAATGATCAAAGAAAGAATTAACTTTTTAATCCATTTCCTCACCTAGCAACTTTTTTTCCCGCAGGACATCACTGAAGTCAAGAGCACTATCAACGAGCAGAGGAGTTCTGGGTGGGCAGTCACGTTCCCACACAGCATTAAGTCCTCGTTCCCACCGTGCTCCATCTCCATCCAGAATACGTTCCAATAGATCTGCCACTCGTAGAACCACTTTCTCCGAAATTGCCAGTACTTCATCCTTTAAATTATAACCATCTCATGAAATGGTGTTTCTTGATAGTAACATGCATATAACCAATATTCATAGGTTAAAATTGAACTTTATTTTCTTTCCAGAGTATGATTTATTATTACAATATCTATTGTAAGGGAATTCTAAAATAATTCTGATATAACAATTTTCTAATATTCTATTTATAAAATAAAATTCAGAGTTGATTAAAACAATTATATCATTCTATCAATTCGACAAACCATATATATCAGAATTTCAAATTAACTAATTCCTCAATTCCAAAATTATATACTTTTTCCTCAGTTTGCACTGAAAATACCACTCAAGAGCTATATGTACTAGCTTGTAGAGATTCTCTTAATCTTGATTAAAAATAGGAATTGAATGTACCTGTCTTATACAACAGTTTACATAGTTTTTCTGACCTATGCATATTTTATACTTCACATTTCTAAAATGGCCAGGATACTTCGTAAGACTTGGGTTGGGAACAATTTAAAAAATGTGGCACTATCAAAAATCAGTGGAGATAACACAAACATTACAACAATATTTTTTTCTTTTTAAAGCCTGGTTAGATATCAGTTTTTGCTGACAGATTGTGAACAGAAGAAAAATTTATAGATTCATGAATAAACTTCAAACAGAACTTTATGTAACACATTTATAATTCGTATATCTGATATTGATGACATATGCTACAACATAATAAGATTATAACTTTGTTAAGGAAATAGTCACAATAGTCTATTGCAGAATCTTACATCTATCTGATTCAGTGGTATTAGTCTGTCTCCAGTAGATTAAACCCAAAAGTTTAAGTAGTGTAGTTTTCTTGGCAGTTAATAAACGAAAAGTAATAAACTGTAAATGGCATAACAATAATTGTGTACAGTTTTCACAAACAATAATAACGAATAATTGTAATTATATCGCGAAATGTGCAATATAAGACCAACATTTACAGATAGGATGAACGTTAGTGAGATTCGATTCTTTTTTAAACGCAATATTATTACAAAATATTAATGTTTTTATGTATATATAATTGAACATATTTTTCTTAATTTAACGATCGTAATTTTCCGTCACGATAATGCGGAATTAGTAGAAAATATTTGATGGAACCTGGGATTTCTGTGAAATTTAATTATGCAAACCTCACTTTCATAATAGAAAAACAATTCACAGTGATCTCAACATATAAAACTATTAAAGTGATATGGTTAGGGTACATCATACACTTCAATATTTGCCGAGGAGAAACTAATGAACTTCAAAAATCAATTGCTGAACCATATGATGTGTGTGTGTGTGCACGAGGTATTAGGACTATAAACTAAATTCAATTAGCCTCAAGGAAAATTAAAACCAGTAAATCTGCAGGACATGAAAATTGATAATCTGAATTAAGGTAGCGTGAGATTAAAATTTGAAAATGATGTAGAATATACAGTAGACACGCTATGTCGTAGCGAAATGAATGGGTCAGAGTTGGGGTAAAATAATGGAAAATTGTACTCCACAGAAAGAGAATATTTTAAAAATTAGATGTCAATAATTTAGTTCCATTTTGTATTCATTGAAATATAAATAAATACGATGGAAAAAACCCTGGTATTTATTCTGAAACACGTGCAGCATAACCAGTCTTTAATTAGGAATAGACATAATGAACAGAGATAAAAATACCAAATGCCTTAACGATTCAATAATAAACTTAAAAAAATTGAGAGGTTATAGATTATGATAAGAAAAAACAGACACAAAAGCCGATAAACTAGAGTTCAAATTTGGTACAAGTGTGTCCGGCAGTAAGACTCAACGTTTTCTAATTTGTTCACAGCAACACTCAAAAGTGTTCCGGAAATTAAAAATGTAGGAAAAACAAACAAAAATAATTAAAACTTATGATTCGAAGTAGAATTTGTCAAGACCAGAAAATGCCAAAGAATTCAATAGATAAAACCAATAATTAAAATACAAACATAGGCCAAACGTCAGAAATAGAAGAATCCTTCTGCATCCCCCCCTTTCACTTCCCTTCCTATGCTATTAAAGGGGAGTTGCATGTTTCAGGATCACCCTCATGTAGAACTCACCTCTGTCATTCGGAAGGGCGTGAGAATGGTACACAATGCCCGATCTACCTGATGCAGGTTTTCTAGGGTTTCCCTGCATCTCTTTAGATGAAATTGCTCAAGAATTACGTTATCATTTCTGACAATATAAACTTTATGAATCTCCAAGTGACTATATAGTCTTTCACTAATACTTTATTTCACCTGACAAGAGTTTATCTTCTCAAGCTAATTAAAAAAATTCGGATATTTGCCGTGTTAGACGAAACGTTACGGAAACGTGTGAAGATAAACTGTTTATTATTAAAGAATAATTAACGACAAAAGCAGTACATAAATGTACTTAAGTAATCATAAATTTGTTAAGTGTATTATGAATATTTACCTAGTTTGAACCGAAAATGTTCACGTTATCCGTATCAGTGACAAATTGGGAGAAAGATGTGGGAACTTGTTCTTTAGATGTGGTAGGCAATATTTGTAACTGTCTAAACGCCTTAATGTAACTTTATTACAACTAGTTTCAAGACTCTCATGGCAGGATATCGTTTCATTAAAAACATTACAAGCAGCACTTGTATTGCAGGCAGCACGTGGTTGCATGACGGACCGCTAGATAGCTCTGCTGTATTGGTTGGCGCCAGGCAGACAATTCTCTAAAGCAAACGACTACACTGCCATTTAACATAATTAACGTTGTTTATCTTATACTCGCCTATTAATGCCACCAAATGCCGTTAACTGATGCTTGAACAGATCGTTTATTTACTATCAAATTATGAAACGAGGAATCTGTAATCTCCACGAGTAAATCTGTTTTCATAATGGTTTACGCTAAATATAATTAAACACGCGCAAGTACCAGAGTTCATGGAACTCATATTTACTTGAGCGCCACGAATTTAGACTGAGGGCCCTGGAAGTTTTTGTTACCATTTAAATTTTCTATCTCATTTCGTTCTTTCAAATTGTGCAATGAACTACAGTCAGTGAAAAGTGAGAAAGACGGAAAATCGTAAACCAACTAGTCAAGGGGCGAAGAGGGAGTGAAATGTTCGTGGGGTTGGGAGGTAGAGGGAGGAACGGAGAAATGGAGGGGAGACAGCAAAGCGGAGTAAATTCTCGTCTCCCCTGCTCCCCCACGCAGCGGCAAAGCTGAAGGGCATTATTGGACTAGAGAACCAACACGAAACGAGCATTTGCATTCATTCGTACGCCCGGCGCAGAGTTAATACTGCCATTAATTCTATCAAATACATCACTGCTGTATTAAATAGTTTCACAAGTGAAAAGGAAATGGGATGGGGCGCTGTACAAATACGGAATGCACTTCATTCCCATATTAATATATCCATAAAAAGACTCAAAACTGTTGATACTGTAGTATCTAGAATCTACAGTTTAAAACAAATAACCGCAAACAAGGAGTTATTATTTCCCCAAGGCCATTTTATGATTATGATCAAAGAACATGCAGTTGATTTTACTGCGGTCGAAAATACGAAATTACGTGAATTATTTAACTACGTTCATAAACAAATTAAAATACAATTTGGTCTATTAGAAAAATATTCCGAGCAATTATTTTTATCTACCCAATAGTGTTAAAGTTTAACAAAGGACGAATCAAATAATTATTTTTGTTTTCTAATAACCTGATGCAAATCCATAAACTTAATTTAATATAGTCAGAAGCAATAATTTTAAGAAAACAATTTGTTTCTAGTCCATTTTAGTACGCTTTCACAAGGACTATGCAGTCACCTTGGAAAACTTCCAGAGACTTAATTTGAATTGCGCGTTTTACTGAAATTTAGTTAAGTTTATTAAACCTATGTGCTGGCAACATTTTTATAGCACACGCAACGCAGAAAAATTAATTAGTCCATACTTAGAGACCTGTTATTGGGAAAAATACAGAAATTGTATATAAATAACTAAGAATTTATAGCCCGTAATCAAACAAGAGTTAGAAATTTGTGACCGTCTGTAAACAAGACAAATGCGTGTGCAAATGTTAATTAGTCGGTAAATATGAAAACAACAATAAATCACTTGACGACTGTTTACAAAATAATTAAATAAAATTACATTAACAACCAATTCGACAATATTTTATTTAATTCATACGACGTTTCGTTTTAAATATATAGCTACAAAACTCTGACAAACGGATAAAGATCATGAACTGTCTCCACGGACAGTTCCAACCAAATGTAATTATTTATACATTTGGAACTCTGTTTGACAAATTTTGTACCTGCATACTTCAAAACTTAATATAAGGAAGAAATTACCCAATAAAGTTCTTAACAAGAGGACGAAACGTCGCATGAATTAAAGAAAAATTGTTGTTTGTAATTGGTCGCTTACTTAATTTATATAAACTGTTTACCAATTATCAAATATAATGTATGAAATTTCATTATGATTAATAACTATTTTGTTTCAATAATGGATTATTCAATGAACTTCATAGAACACTGGGAGCATGCAGTTAACATCGATAAATTCATTATTATAAAAACTTATTTAGTTTAATGTTGATTTACTCCATAATGTTTCGCAACAGTATAAACATGTAAAGAGTTTTTCAACAAGGGCGGGTCTATCTTGAAATGGAATAAAATGAGAAGTGTGTCACGTATTATCGAAATTTTTTATACTTGAAAGGCCCATGTATGGAATATAAATGTTCAAATGTTCGCCATGGTTTCTCATGGTGGCACAGATTCGAGTAGTCCAATTTTTAATGACACTACCGCAAAAATCCGGCTGAATTTGAGCCTGGGCTATGTTGACTTTAAGGAAACCTGTCGATAGCAGTTTATTGAAGAAAAAGTCAAACCGAACGATCTCGGTGGCCAATTCACGGCGCCTCTTCAAAAGATAACCATCATGGAGTCCGCTGGGTGGCACATAGCACCGTCCTGATGCAGCCACAAGTCGTCTACGTTCATATTGTTCAATTTGGCCCAAAATAAATCGATTATCATTGTTCTGCAGCGTTCGCCGTTGACGGTGATGGCCTCACCAACGTTGTTTTCAAAAATGTACGGACCAATGACGCCACCGGCGTAACTTTATGTGGAAGCATTGACAACTATAGAACCTCATAACGATTGGCGGCGTCCTACATACAGCAATTATGCTTGTTAGCAAAGACATACATCCAAAAATGCGCCTCTTCGGTAAGGCGAATTTTCGGCCAAAATTGGGGTCCTCTACAAACGCTTCGAAGCCCAGCCAGCGAAAAAACTTTGTAAAATTCGCCAAGTTGAAGTCTGTGAAAGGTCGAGTTCTTGTGCGAGAAAATGACTATCTCGGGTTCTCCTGCACAATTTCACGGGCAGCGGCGATTTTCTCGGTCGACCTGACGTTCCTTTGGTGTACAGGTGTTGCCGGATTGTTTACCGACCATTGCCGATTCTAATTTGGCCACCAAACGAGGTAAGGTCGACTTTGAATTTTTTTTAACAAAAATTGTTGCTGTTGTATTGAGTTCTGAGACTGGTCTCATGCAACCCTCCATGCTAACCTATCCTGAACAAGCCTCTTCATTTCTATATAGCTACCGGAACCTCCCTAATCTACTTATCGAATTCCATTCTTTTCATCCCTCTTCTGTTCTTAGCCCACACATGTCCCTCAAGTGCGAATATTACAAGACTCGTGTCTCAAAGCATAGACTATTAATCTATCCTTCTCTTGGTTAAACTCCTGCGTTTTGTTCTCTCTTCTCCTGTTCTGCTTAGATCTTCCTGGTCAGTAATTCTATCCACACATCTGATTTTCAGCATTTTACTGTATCACCACATTTCGAAAGCTTCTATTCTTTTCCCTTGCACAACTCCTACCATCCACATATATATAACACCACACTTCATATCAACATTTTTAGTCGTTATTTACAAATAATCGTATTTATAATTAGCCGTAAGTAAATTCCTCTTTTTTGCAAAAGCCCTTCTTGCCTGTGCTACCCTTTTTTTTATGTCCCCTCTACTTCTAGCATACCTAGTTATTATGCTGCCAAGTAGCAGAATTCCTTAATTTCCTTCAAAATATCCCCACCTAATCAAACGCCCTTTGTTATTCCACTATTTCACATACTAAACTCAATCATCGTGATTGACCCTTTAATATTCCTCACGTTGTAATCTTCCTCCAGAATCACGTTCATGCTATTTATTATGTTTTTCAAGTCTTCTTCTAACTCCCCTCAACTACAATATCATTAAAAACCTTAGGTTTTATATTTCTTCTTGTATTTTGATTCCCTTCCAATATTATTTTTTTCGCCGCCAGCTCTACATATAAGTTAAAGAGCATGGAGATAGACTGCATTATTGTCTTACTCCTTTCTTGATTTCGCTTTCTTTTCTAGCCTTTCAATTCTAATAAGTGCTGACTAACATCTGTAGAGGTTATGGAAAACTCTTCTTTCCTGACAAAAATTAACTTGTGTTATAAAAAGTTTTCTTTATATGAGAACTGATTTTACATTAATTACTTACGTATGTTAAAGAAATTTCAATTAAATAAAAGGGAAGTAGTTGATATGAAAATGGGTATAAAGAAAAGCGGTGACGCAAAATACACAAAATGCTTTTGTGAATAAAAATGAATATAAATGCAAGAAAGTTTTTAAAATTAAATAGTTTTTCAGAATGCTGGAAGTTAATGTTGGGAAACGTTTCTGTATTATGCGTTACTTGTAGGAAGCCGATCCCAAGCCATGGCAAGTGCTGCGGTCGTAGGTCAAAATCAGCGCTCACTGGAATTCGCCATTACGAAACCTCAAGTCACACTGAACACACCTCAAGTATGTTTTCAAATAATTGCAAATTCTTTTGCGAAAAATGGCAAAATACTAAAATATAGAGTGGTGAATGCGTTGTTATAATTTCCTTTGAAAGTGTTGTCACATGGCAAAGAAGATTTTGCTCCTATCATTACAATCAACTTCTATATGTCGGTTCAGCTTAGCATATTCTATCATTGGTCTCCCTCTTCTGTTCTTACCCTACACACTTCCCTTTAATGCTAATTTTACAAGACCCTCGAGCCTTAAAACGTGGCCTAATAATCTATCCCTTCTCTTGGTCAACCGCCTCCATATTGTTCGCTTTTCCCCTATTCTGTTTAGAACTTCCTCGTTACTTACTCTATTCACCCATCTGATTTTCAGCATTCGCATATAGCACCACATTTCAAAGCCTTCTATTCTTTTCCTTTCCCAAACTCCTATCATCCACGTTTCGCATCCATATAACGTTCCATACGAACATTTTTAGGAACAATTTCCTAATATTCACACTTATATTTACCCGTAAGTAAACTCCTCTTTTTTTACGAAAGCCTTCCTTGCCCGCCCTACTCTTTATGTCAACTATACTTCTACCATCCCTAGTTATTACGCTTCCCAAGTAGCAGAATTCCTTAACTTCCGTCAAAATATCACTTCCCAATATAACACCGTTTGTTAATCCACTGTTTCCCATACTACACTCCATTACCTTGGTTTTCACTGTATTAATACTCATATTGAACTCTTTCTCCAGGATTCCGTTCATGCCATTTATTATGGCTTCCAAGTCTTCTTTTGATTTCCCTAATACTACAATATCGTCGGCAAAGCGTAAGGTTTTTATTTCTTCTCCTGCAGTATGATTTATTTTCCATATTCCGTTTTAACTTTTTTCATCGCCTGTTCTATATATAAGTTAAACAGCATGGGCGACAGACTGCATCCTTGCCTTACTCGTTTCTTGATGACAGCTTTCTTTTCTTTATCATCTATTCTAATTACTGCTGCCTGTCTTCTGTAGAGGTTATGTATAGGCCTCCTTTCTCGATATTTTATTCCAGTGCTCTTCAAAGTCCTGAATTGTTTGTTCTAGTTCACATTACAAACGCATATTTTTTTCCAAATCTACAAATGAAAACTAAATAACGAATGAAGCTTATTACTTGGCATTCCGTTTAGATAAATAGTAAGTATCCAAACTACGATTACACACAATTTTGTACTATGTTTTAATGAAAATCATGTATAAAATTAGAATATCTGTAAGTCAGCCTATTCTTTTTTATGTATAATTAACATTTAGTTGTAAATACAATATTATAGCCAAAGAACTTGTGGATATTTTTAGAGGTTTTACAGGAGACGAATTAATGGTAAATTTGGCAGTTGCTTTGTAGAGAAATAGTAATTGTATCAGATAAAATGAAGGTAAAAAAAGTTTCTAAATTCTAGCCACCAGAACAGGAAATATGGAGAACAATCAATCCTTAATTCTATGGCGTTCATCTACAAATTATGAGTAATGTAAGAAATTTCAAGTAGCTCAGTAATACCATTCGAATTCGACCATTTCTTCTTTCCAGAAGTATTTCAACCATTTGAAAAAATGGCCATTTTGTTATTAAACTCTTAAACGCCATTGGAAAGCCGACAAAACTTTCGGTGCAACGTTGACGAAAATACTAGTATTTGGCGCACAACTGATTTTCTAGAAGTGCTAAGGTTTCAAAGCAGAGATGTAAAGTTTTTTTCAGCCAAAAGCGGATTTCTATTATACTTGCTGTGTCCTGGCAAGCATCATGACAACACCGCACAATAAATTTATGCAAAAATCCTCTTTTTTAAACCGGTTTAACTTGCGAGTTCAGACGAAACCAAATGGTATTCATAACTACAGGAAACAAAAAAATCATAAAAACGCGTAGCAACCAATTTTTATAAAAGGAACACGTATCTTGGTAAAATAGAAACAAATATTTATGATGTCAACGAAATTTTCAGGTAACGAAAAAGAATAGGGAACGACAGAAAGAAATTTAATTCTATTACCTTGATTTATAATCTTGATTTAAGAATAAACACAACTTTTCTTCTCATTATAAGATAAATTATAATTTATATGCAAAACTCACTATTTATAATTTGTGTAATTTCGTATGTTAAAATAGTGACGATACCTATTTCCTCGTATGAAGGCTAACGGAGAATAAATGTACCTACATATTTCTATTATATAATGTTTATTCGCAATTATAAATATATAATACCAAATTATTTGCATAAGTAATTCTACAAGTTATTTCTTATCGATATATCGAATGGCAAAAATATGAGAAACAAAATATCAGACAATATCTGGCTAATAATAATAAATATTAGAAAATTGTCTGTATACATTCATCATCATTGCTCATAAATAGAATCAAACGGAACGATATGTTATGCAGTGTAATTTAAACATTAATTGCTGTATTCTACTTCTAGAATCAACCTTTGCCGAAAGTAATATCATGGGAGTACGAGTTTAATGATAAGAAATCAGATAATGGAATTACGAAATTTTTCAGATTGCAAGGTTTGGTTATTAGCTAAAAAAATTAAATTAGTAAGCCTAAGGAGATTATAAAACGTTTTCAAACAGTTCAGTTAAGGTAACCTCATATGAAACGTAACAAACACAATTTAAATGCATTTATCAGATTAAAATAATAGAAGTTTCAAATTAAATCGACATTGTTGGAATAAACGGAAAATTGCTCCATTTCTTTGATGGAATCATCTAAATTTCATTTTATATCCAGTGTAGTTATTTCCTTTCATTATAAGCTCATTTTGATGAGCATCCATTAACTTAAAATGTTCATCGAAAGAACAGGACTTTATAAATAGGTCGAAAAATACTGAAAATACAATACGTTGTAATAAATGTTATCAGAGAAATAAAATAATTGTTATTTAATTTTAATTGTCCCTTCAACCGTTTGGTTCTGTTAGATTTACTGTCTAATGGAAATAAATGTTAATCAAATGACTCACGTTTCATCTCTTCAGAACATCTGAAAGCACGCAATATATGTCTGAACCAGTCTGTCCACTGAGACAAATACTTGTGTTGAATGCTACACAGAAATTAAATTCTTAACTTTTGTATGTACATAACTTGACGTCGAACAATTTGGTCCTATGGCGATGGTGGTAATCAATGAGTTTGTAACAGACTGTTGAAACACGTTACGATTATCGTTTATATCTAGTCCCACAATTGTGGAAAAGAGTGTCAAAGACTTCTCATTAGATTACAAAAAATTGGAAACATGATGTAATATCTAAAAAATGAATGAGATATTAACGAAATACTAGCATTGGCTATATGGCACAGTTCTCGTTACACGTCAGAAATCTTAAAGGATTCTTCCAATTTTGTTTCCACAGCTCACCTCTGAAACACTTTGTAATAAATGGGAGCGATGAGCGCACAGGAAGTTGCAACGGTTCAGCCAGGAACAAAAGTTCGCGTAGGTGATACCATATGGATAAAAATAAACATCTGACTTACCGATTTATGCGTTAATTAGGCTTGGCCCTAGAGAATAAGTTGAAGACATTAAACTACTGGAAACGGGTAAAAAATGGTATAAATTCTGTTAATTTTATCTATATTTCTTTTAAATGTTTAGAAGCTATGCCACCAAGCAAACCATTTTCACCTGGATCAAAGAGGTGAGCACAGATGTTATAGGATGCAGCCGGTATCACTTTCGTAATGGACGCGCCGGGACTTCAGCACTCTCATTAATCAATATTACATGCAGTAGCAACGCGCGAATTCATTTCTGCTCAATGCTTTAGTAAAGCGGCGAGGAAATGCCGCTCGCTTTGTATGTCTATGAATAGGAACCATACGAGAATTCACACTAAGCGGCTCGGCGATAGCGGAGGCTGCTTTCACCATCCGTCCATATTTGAAGAACTCTTAAACGTTTTTACTCAAGCCAACCTATTTACGCACAACAGACGAAATGTCTCAATAAAAAAACAACCATCTCTTGTTCAAAGTGAACTTAAAATTTGTCGGGAAAGCTGTTTCATTCACGACCTTTAATAAAGCAGATCTGCGAAGCTACGAAATAAATCCAATGAACAACACTGGCTTTTCTCCAATAGGTTGAAGTCTGTATAAATTTTCAAGTTGTGGAATAAACGTTGCCAAAAATACGTTAAAGTTATGGATATTAACTTCAACAGTTCCACTTCATCAGGAAAACCTTTTCCATCGTGAGGTATGAGTTATTCTGATAGTTTCTCCAGCATACGATCATCATAATTACCAATAAAACGTTTTTAATACATTGCGGAACATTCAAGTCCTGCGTTGTAACCGGCTGCAGCCTACGATAAGATCAATTAAACGCTTCAAAACCTCCTCCTTTACCGTATTGTAATTGACTTAATTTACTGTCCTTTTTACGCATTGAAAAATAAACTCTTTGGTCTTTGCGCAATCACCATAACATTTTACCCACATCTTACTCCATTGCTGTACTTGAAAGCGTACAATCTTTCGTTTAATTGAATAATGAATACCTCTTTCCAGTATGAGCTATAACAGATTGTTCATTTGCAGAATAACTTTACACCATTTGGACACTGAGAAATGGACAATTGAGGTAATACTGTAATGAAAATTTTGTTATTTTATATCCGAACTGAATACGGAGCTCTTTATAGCAGTAAGTTCTTAAAAGGTTTAAAGCACATTCAGTAGACTGATGCTCGAGTATCGACCGTCATTCCAACGATATAATCCACTTCTGGGGTGTACGCATAGTTTACAGCGTATTATAGAACTTATACAATTTTGCTTTCTAGTGAGGTAGACGAATTTTACTCGAGACAACATTGGTCATTTATTGATTGTTTTTTTATACCAAAATAAGAAAAGGAATTTGTAGTTTAATGAACAACTGTCGATAAAAAATATATAAAGACAAAAAAGTAATAATACGATAAGAATAAATTTCACATAATTTTGCATCCATTTTGGGGGACTATCGCATAAAATTCACAAGTTTTGAATATACAAGGCGAGTGAAAATAGTGTGAGAAAACGCTTTCTGTCAAATAGTGTTCACATAATTTTGACTCACAATTTTAACGAAGTGGTTACTGTAAAACAATCTTAAAGTAAAACAGGACAACGCACAGCAACACATCCACGTAGGTTTTCAAAAAATTATAATAAATTTACTTAGTTGTCAATATTCTCATTATCTGTAAGTTGAAAAAATTAATTCATAAAGGATTGTCCGATTTTATATTTTAGAATTAGAATGGAATTTATTTTAGGAAATTAATTTGAGCGAAATTGCAATTTTTAGTTGGTAATTTATACTACAGAACCCGTGAAATTGATATAATTAACGTCGTGCATTAGACATAAAAACATTATTTCAGACATTTTTATATCGGAGTTACCAGTCCTAGTCACGAAACACAAATGTACCTTAACATTTCATTTATATCATGATAGAATTTCTTATAATTAATGAGAATAATTTTCATATTTCAGTTAAGTTTTATTTACCTTCGTTAATTAGTTAACGGTTTCAAGATGGCAACAGTAAAATATTCATACGCCTTATAAAAACACACTATTGATAATGGGAAATTTACCAAAAAATTACAACTTTCACCATTTTTTAAAAAGTTTTGTGCGTTTATAAAAACTGATGCTCATTCTTTTCTGAAAAAAATAATTCCTTAATTGCACGAGAATTGTAACCTTTAAATAGTAAGGCGGTGAAATGTTATGTTTTCTTCGAGCATTGACTGAGAAATGGAAATATAGGGTGATAAAGCTAACTGCATTTATAGAAAGCGTCAACTTAAATGGGCCGGGGCTTTTGCGATACTTCCCTACGTATTTTTAACTTTATTTCGATTCGTGAATCCCGCAAGTATAGAAGTGGCCGTAAAAGTTAATCGCTTCTTAAATAACTAATCGTAGAATGGATATAATATTACTTTCGTGTGGAATGGAACGTTCCATTACGCTTTATTTGTAACAGACGGAAATTTAACCTTTTTATGCGCAGTAAAATACCATTCAAAATAATATTATAATTTTAGTTAACGAACTGACTACTGCCTTTTCGCAGTTTAACATATAAAACAATTAAAATGTTGATAGAGATTAGTGCGCAGAAGCTGAGCTCGGCGGCGCGAGCAGTGTTATTTTATAGTTTAATAAGAGGAGTGGAGTCGTAGAATCGATTTGCTTGTTGGTAACTGCAAGGAGCGCTCGCACGCGCATCTGCCCCGCGCATCGCTGCTGTGACGTCACGCGCAGGGGCGGCTCTACGCACACATTCCTCATTTTAATAGCACTTAATAAGCATTGCATTTCCAAACACAAAAAAAATTACCTTTTCTGTATAAAATTCTCGCCATTACATGAACTGAATTTAAGCAACAGCTTAGACTATGTCAGGCAATATGTCATTCAGAGTCAATATTAAACCCAACGCTGAGAATCGGGGGAAGGGCGGAGGGGAATTCTAACTATATTTGCAAGCTCGAGCTTAATACGTTTACAGTAGATTCCCAGCAAACTACCCCTTCACGAAACACAAACGTACGAACTGAGAAGTTTTCGATATTACACAGTACTGTATATGTTGTAATTATATAAATGCATTAATCATAGATATTATCATCTGTATGAATAATACGGATAAATAAGCTCATTAACAAACAAACATTGAATAGATAATACCAGCAACTTACTCTGAAGACTGTCACCGAAACATCCAGCCCATGTAAATCTTTTCAGTTTGTCGCTTAACTGTCGTATTTAGCCTTATTATTTTTATTATCATTAGCAAGTAATCATAAACCCTTGCAACCCTCAAATTCTTTACTGGTAGACAGTTATTCTTACAATTCGCTGATACGGTTGCACGTTCTTTTCCAATCACAATACTGTCTTATTTCATGAAACAGCGTATGGGCAACCAAAGGGAAAGAAGAAAGCATAACAAAAAGATTATTATTTGGGAAGGCAAATTAAACCTTTAATGCGACAACTTCACGAAATTCTGCATACATCGATTTTGTTCGAATCTTGAAGCAAACGTGTACATTATTGGACTCAACATAATGAAGCTTGTTCGTTGTCCTTGCCCTTCGTACTCATCTGCGCGGTTTTGCTCACTGGGCGAAGAATAGATTTTCTCGTCCTGTAGTTAGGGTATACAATTTGATGATAAACCCAATTATTCCATAGAAGCGTACCATTGTACGTTAAATTTCAAAGCAAAGCGCAACTCAGTGCATACATATTCAAGACTGTCGAGCCTCTTGTCATACATGACAGACGCGTTTAAGTTAAAATACAGATTATGTTCCTAATCTTTCTCGGACATTAGAATATGTAAAACGACATTTTAATCAAACCTTCAGAAAAAAGGAGCCACATAAACGGGTTCGAAAAATCGGCATTATACGAGTATTTTATAAAGAAAAATTATTAAACATCGACTTGTCAGACTAACTACAGTGATACTTGTGTATTTAAATTAATTTGCTAGGTTTTACTTTCGGGGATCGCAAATATAGAAAAAAGTGTGGTTTAAATTATTACATTAAACATACTGAAGACTAATATAATGTAATAATTAGTTCTAATAAACAAATACATTATTTAAGTCACAATTAATCGTCAAACAAAAAGTTATCCATCAATCAAATTTTCCAAAATACTCAGTGAGAAAGAGTACAACATGAGGATTCAAGTGGAATAACAAAGGATGTAAAATTGGGAAAGGATATTTTGAAGGAAGTTAAAGGAATTCTGCTACTTGCGCAGCATAATAACTAGGGACATAGTAGACCTAAAGAATAGGATAGCAAGGCAAGAAAGGCTTTTGCAAATAAAAAAAGAAAAAAAGAAAAGAAAAGAAATTTACTTAGGTTAATAAACGTTTGAATATTACGGAATCATTACTAAAAATGTTGGTATGGAGCGAGGCGTTATATGGGTGCGAAACGTAAACGATAGGAATTGCAGAAAGGGAAAGAATGGAATCTTTTGAAATGTGGTGCTATAGGAGAATGCTGAAAATGAGATGGATGAATAGAGTAACTACCCAGGAATCTGACCAAGGCCACATTTCGAGACATTGTAAAATTAGCATTAGAGGGAAGTGTGTGGGGTAAGAAAGGAGGGTTAGGATGGAATACACTATCAGATTAGGGAGGATGTGGGATGTAGAAATGAAAAAGGCTTGCACAGAATAGGTTAGCATGGTGGGTTGCATCAGTTCGGTCAAAGGACTGGGTACAACAACTACAGAGTGATCGAAAAGTCGCACACATCTCTTTTTGTCTGCAACTTATAGGTTTCGTGGTAATGGCCAATTAATCTGGTTATCGCCAAACTACATATTTAGGAAGCTGTGAGCACCGCAATACTACAGACATCATGAGACCAGCACACATTTCAATGGCCCATACATTGTTGTCGGTAATGTGAGTAGTGCTAGCATGACGTAGTCGATAGAAATAATTCATACTTTTCGGTATCTCTGTATCTGAGTACTATAATCTCTCTCTATATATAATATATACTATAAACTAATAAATATTTAAATAAAAACGTTTCCCGTGGCGAAGTTGGGGATATGGATAACTTGAGGGATCCAAAGTTTTTATCTTTCCAACGCCATGTAAGTTCGTAGTAGATGGTTTAGAAGTACCAACGGAGATGTTTTCTTCCGCGTCTGTCGTATATCATTATACTTTTTATTAAATTTCAACTCCAAATCTTCTCCAACATGCCATTTAATTGCCTCTCAGTATAAGGTTTATTCACACTCTACAACTTCTGTAACGGCTATGACCTTGCTATTCACATTCACATTTCTAGCAACACTTTCAATTGTCTTTTCGTAGGTTTTTTCAACCTCTATGAAATCTCAGAACGAACGTCAATCCTCAAACCAACATTTCCATTCGGAGGTTACATTTAGCTCTAAATTCAAAGTTCTTCACACTAGGGAGCATTCGCAGTATTTCCACGGTTTTCTAACCTCACGTATGTTTCCCCTTAACAGTTTTGATCTTCATTGTCAAGTCACGTTTGGTACCCTAACTAAGTGGCGCCACGGTTGCGTCAGTTCGAAAAAACACATGACAGGTATTGATTGATTTGGCCAAATATTGAATCGACTGGAATTATTGTGAGCACAAATTTGACGTTGATATGAAAATTGAATTCATTATATTTGAGTTGAATTAAAAAAGTATGGTAAAAATGGGAAATTATAAAAATATATAAACATCAAATAGTTGGGAAACAGGCCTATTGTTAATTTATACACTACTGAATATAGCTATAAACTCAACGCAACAAGAGACACAATAGCGAGATTAAAATACAGAAGTACCAGTGTTACAGGTTTCGACATACGTAACAAACATAACGTTCGAAAGAAAACTGAAGCGGGGTAGATGAATTTATTTCTAACAACTGTCTTCGCAGCAAAAACATTTACAATAGTGAGGAAGACCTAGTATTTCAAATCAGAAGCAATATAAATATCCATATAAATGTATTCAAGTTCTAGATGTTCCCAATCACAAATCACGAACATAATCAATAAACCAATTTCAGGGCGAGCCACGCACGATGCCAGCCATGTGTTTTCAAAGAAACCTACAAATTCAGTAGTACTATTTTCATACGTGTATATACTGTAACTTTAAATGTTAGTATAAACATTAAGACGTATGCTTATAAATACAAAATAAGACGATATATTGTCATTTTTCCTGTTGATTAAGAAAACGACTGATCGGAAGCAACTTACGGCCAAATAAGTCAGCAAATAAATTTAATGAAAATAAATACAGAGTTTCAACCAACTTTGTGGACTTCAGCTAAATTTTTAAACGGATGAACTAATTACATTGTAATTTGATGTCACGTTGTAACCATAATGTAATGTAATTAGTTCATCAATTAAAAAAATTACCTCAAGAACTCCACGAAGTTGGATGAAACGTTGTATTTATATTAATTAAATTTGCTGACTTATTTGGCTGTTCTTTATTTATTTATAAATAGAAATTATATTTAATCGATTTTCGGTCAGAAACATGTTGTTCGTTAAATTGAATAATTTATTTCTTTCGTCTGTTTCCGGCCCCATTTATAATTTAGAATATATTACTATTTTCATATTTAATTATGATACGTGCAGTGAAGTTCAGTACTTTAGTAATTCGAAAATGTCTTAAGTTTAGCTGAGATTTTTAACATGCCGTCAAGTACGATGTTATGTTTTCTGAAGCATGTGTTTGTTCTCCCCCGCATAGGAATGCGATATAAGGACTAAGGACTGGTAACGATTGCTCAATATATACCCGGCAATTAAATTATGCTGGCACATAACCAATGCGCCGGGAAGGATCACAACTGAATACCAATGAACCGGGTAGGTGTATCGTGTTACTGTATGAGAATTTTTCTTGTCGCGATGAAGGACCAACGCTTAATTCCGGCGCTGATTTGCGCTCAAGGATCCGAAATAAAGCCCACCGGCAGAGAGGAAGTAATTGCGAAGAGCTCCATTGTGCACTGTATTACTTTCCTGCAACTGTTTGCTCAAAGCAGAAAGCGACCAGCTTTAAAGAGATAACAAAACCAATGTTCTTAAAGGGAAAGAGATGCACATTTCTCCGCAGTCAATTAAAAGTTGAGCGCGGTAGGCAAACGCTTCTTTAGAATTTCTGCCTGGCTCAGAAGGGCGTGCGAATCTAATTACCGTCTCGAAATAGCTAAGCGAACTTTCGAACTTGTGCACATTGTAGCGCACAGGACAATCATTAGGAATAATGTTGCTGCCTAACATAACAGCGACAGAAGGTGGATTTAAATGCCCCAAGTAACGTTTGAGAACACCGTGAGGCAGAGACGAGAACTTTCTACACCCAGATCGTTTGACGCAAAGTGTATATGGTTGAATAATAAGATAACCAGTCGTGATAAACATAAGGGAGCTCACGGGGACAGTTTATTAACGTACCCGGTTCATTTACAAATGAAAAGTTTATTTATACTAATAGGATATTCTGCTGGCGCTGAGCGATCTAAGGATTGCGTTTAGTCAGTGTGTTCGGGTATTCGATGCCGTGGTAACATTTTCTTTGTTCCCGCTAGCTGCGTACGCTGGCCTTGAGCCAATTCAATGACACTCGCAGCAAAAGATAACTTTCCCAGCAACAGATTACACTACGTGCCAGAGCATCGACAGTCATTCATGTAATCGACTGTCAACGCTAGTCGCGAATCGATACTACTCTCAAGTTAACAAGAGCACCGCATCTCCTCACACTCATATACCTAAACTGATTGCTTATTTGCATTCAAATTAACATTTTAATTAGTTAAACATGAATATCTCGAAAAGTAAATTACTCACGTTGAATCAGCGACAGTCACGGGAAAATATAAAGGCATGTAGGTACAACAAAAGAAAGGTCCTATCGATTCGTCTGGTTATGCTATGTATTTACTGCACCACATATTATTTTCAAATTCAACCGAAATAACGCTGCCACTCTAACGAATGAGCAGAATTAATGATCCTTGTCGGAGGCGAACATAATTGCGCGTTTAACATTCTGAAAACGTATTCAATGTCAAATTTTTGCCCGTATTTATTTTTCTTTTCACTTGCTTAACTAAGATAACTTAATCAATAGCATTACTTTCATATTGATTTAAATATATCAATTAAACTAAAGAAAACGCCCAAGCATCATCTCATTTATATCTATTTGGCATAAATAAATTTTAGTCAACAAAGAGAGACAAATAAATTACGATAATGAGGTGAATTACATAAGTCCACAAAAACTAAAACGCAATAAAAAATCGAGGAAATAACTTTTTTAGCAAATAGCAGAATACAGCTTGACACAGGGCACGATAGATCAGTGCCAACCCGTCTGCTTTTCTGAGAATACCAAACGCTGTTTCTGAGAACGATATAAAACTTATTATAATTCCTTACTCTGTCGACCAAATTGGAAAATATCATAAGAGACGTTTTTCTATCGTATAGCACCGCCTGCCGGCCAATATTTGAAGATTGTTTTCCTCAGAACTGCTTTGTAGGACTTGCGTTCCCACGGGTATCGTTTACATTTAGTAATGTTAATGGTTAATTAAAATTTCTACTTGATAACAGCTCATCCTGAAACTAACCTTCCAAACTTTTCTATAAGTATACATAAAACAAAAAGAACAGTATAGAACAGATTTTGTAAATAATTTATTTAGCGTAAACAAATTAATCCTAAACTACAATTATACAATTAAACTGCGAAAACTTTCTGGTAAATAAAACGTACTTCAGTACGATAGTCTACCGCATCACAGGATTGGCATGCTTTGTTGGCCACCGAGATCCCCGAGTGTTTTTTTCTATGGGCTGTGTTAAAGACAATATGTTAATGGCTCCATTTCCCCAGGACTTACAGCAGTGTATAGCTGAAGTGCTCTAAACATTAATAACTTATCTCGTATCATGAATGTGGAAGTAACTGTAACATAGCATAGATATTTGCTGTGTCACCGGAGGGGCTCACACAGAACATCTATAGAAATTTGATAAGTATAGTTTCACTACAAATCTGTTTCATCAAAATAAGTAATTACAAATTTCACGGGTATTTTTTTCGGGGGGGGGGGGTGATCCTGAAACAAGCACGTCCCCATTAATTATAGCACCACAAAATGATTGTAGCCCCTCCACTACAAGTAGGTCAGTTGTCCAATTCGCATTGTGCATTTACAACGGTGCAAATTAGACTTTCCACAATTCTCGCTTATACAATTAACAAATATATTAAATTATAATGATTAATAATCTTACGCACGGTTTATAAT
This sequence comes from Eucriotettix oculatus, assembly GCA_034510155.1. Lineage (NCBI taxonomy): Eukaryota > Metazoa > Arthropoda > Insecta > Orthoptera > Tetrigidae > Eucriotettix > Eucriotettix oculatus. Next base: position 62,824,369 of record CM067378.1, read on the forward strand.
CATTTGATATTTTCTGAACCTTGCATTTCAAGATATAATTGGGCACAATTCGAGTTGAAATATCCCGTGCTTCCGTGAAATATTTGGCACGTTATAAGGCAACAATAAAACGGAAACATACTAAATTACGTATTTAAAAAACCTTGCGTATTGTTTATCATCGTACTTCTGTGTGTTTGTATGTTTCAGGATATCATTCATGAAATGTGATATTAGCACACAAATTCAAGCTATATTACGCGTATTTTCCAATGTCCTCCATTACGCATGTGTCACTGCTTGGAGACTAACACATTTCTTTTTTTAAAAAACTATAATTACTATTTCCAAAATTATTCTCGGGGTTCATCACTCCACCCCCTTCCCAAGAGGTTTTCTACGGATTTTTAAGAACGTAACAAGTTTTGTAGCAATATGCCCAAACATTTAAATTTGTATGAAGAATTACAAACATGAAACGGTTTATTATAAAACTTACATAAATCCGACGTTTCCAGATCTAAGCGTTTGTAGGAAAAAATCATAAAAGGATATTAAATTTAGGTTGGGTGAGGTTAATTACTTCAGCAGACGGTAATGATTGGAAAATATGATAGAGAAAGTATAAAACCGATGCTTAGAAATTTCGGTTTCATAATCTAACTAAAACTAATTGTACAAATTAAGCCGAAGAGACTGTAGAGTACTAACGCTAATAAAAGTCAAAATATGTAGTGTATGCTAAACTCATGCAAACATTATTTCATAGAATTCTATTCCAAACTAATATTCTGTGGTTGATTTGGGAATTATTAGCAAAAATAACTTACATTTATTTTTCGTAAATGCCACTCAATCTCAAAAGCATCCATAATTACTACTTAGTTCACATAGAAATTGTTTATATGACAATCGGGGTAGGAATAGAAGAGAAATATGTAGTATTAAACTTCAATCAAGAAATTGACCGTCACACAGATATAACATTAAACTAATAATACAAATAAAATATTTTTTAAAACATCCTGCTCACTCTGTTTTAGTAATGATTATAAAACACTCAAAACAAGGATATGTATGCAACTTCTTTATTCCCACTTTCCATCGCGTAAGCTTTAGTTGCCTCGTTTCACTTATTTGAATTATAAAATTGTTGGAAAGTCCACTCTGATTGAAAGCAGACAAGCCAAAGTAAGTTATTTTTGAGGAATTGTTAAACTGGATAAGAGTAGGGTACTTTCTACTGATTTCTGAAGAAATATTAAATTCCTTCGTAATATAGGTGGAAATTTTTTCATGAAAATGTAGAAAGACAATGAAACGGAGAGTTGTTCCATGACTGTATTGGCCGGGTTTCACCATCACTACTGTTTTGGAAGGAAAATGTGGTTCTTTGCATAGTAAACATAGTCAAAACTAAGTTAAAGAAGAAATTTTTATTAATTGTCATTACCGCATACTCAGTATCTTATCTTAATAATAGCAAGGAATTCAAAATAGGATTAGGCAAATAATACTTCTACAAAAAAATTTTAATAGGCTGATTAGACTAAACAATTTCATGCCAACCATTAAGATAATACGATTATTTTATTTTCGTGTTAAAATGACAATTCCATCAGAGTAATAAAAATATACCAAGCTAATTTTATTATCATGCAGACATTTCAACACCTTACAGTTGGAGCGACCTGAAATGGCGTGTCTCATGTGGAAGCTATAAATCCCTGAAAACACTGAAGATTAAGACAGCAAATAGACGATTGTATTTTTATGTACGTTATGTCGACGTGACAAAAAAAAATAATACGACACTATTAGTCTATTGGAATAAATATTATTACGATCAGTGAAATCAATAAAACTGCAACATTATTTTTATTAGACTATAATTATAAGTTTAATACTTCTTCCAAATAACAATTTACGATATGAATATTGGAAAGAACTTTCATTATGTAATAATTTCAGTTCAATATTCTTCCCTTATTTTAGTATTTTTTTAAAAATACGAGTTGAACGTTCGGAAATTAATATAATTCCTCTAAGTCTTTAGAGTCTTGAAGCTTAAAATACAAGAATATTAAAAGTAATGAACATTTAATCATTCGTATACTATGAAATTAGTAATCTGAGAAAATCTTTAAAAGTTAATATTTTGAAATAAATAAAAATAAAATAATTTCCCGTCGAAACGAGAAAGCGATAATGGCTATATAAAATTACCAAACAGGAACAGTTTTATAAAATGTGACAGCATTATTGCCATGTTCGAATATAAGAATCCAAAAAAAATACACAAGCTATCATATCAGAGTTCAAATATTTAATATAAATGAGGGCTGGACTTTTGAAAATATGTGAGAGAATTAAAATGAATTTTAATCGGAGATGAACTTCATTTATTGATTTGGTTGAATAATTATAAAATTCGTCGAAAATCGTCGAGCATGACTCCTCAGTTAAATGGAATAATTTAGTAGTCTCTGCGTCACCTTTATTGTCCGTTTAATCGATAAGCATACAGGCGCAATTACGTCTCGCTGGCAATTTGAAACGAGCCGAAATAAATAGCGATTTGAAACGAAGGTATATTGACATCTGGTGTTACGTCATTTTCAGGAAATTGGGCAAAAAGATCTAGTCCTGATTTTAAATAAAAAAGCACTGACAGCTTTAACCGAGCACGTAAAACACAAAAGCTAAGCAATTCCGCAGCAATCTAATGTAATTATAGCAAGTCAAAGCGTATAAATACAATTTTTTATGGAATTGAATAAACGTCAGTTTCCTTCTTTTGTACACCATCTTTACAAGGTGTACGCTAAGCAGTTTACGGAGTATGTGGTAGTTATGTATAAAGGAAAAGCTTGCGCAGAAATAAATTAGCATAGAGGGTTTCATGAGACTGTCTAAGGACCGAGTACTACTACACCAATATATATATATATATATATATATATATATATATATAGATTTATATATAAAATAAACTAAGTTTTATTGTTTTACCTATGTAAATTTTGTTTTGATTACGTTAAACAGAAGTATATATAATTATTACGCAAAGCATAATTCATTTCATACACGAGACTTTCTCTATATAAATATAACTTTTTCAACCTTCAATTTTATTTTCACCGTAATTTTACTTAGAAGTAACAAAGAACCTTGTAGCTATCGACAAAATTTTCCAGACATTTTTGTAAGCGTAATAAGAGAGCAACGAAATATTTGTATTAAATTTTGTTCTGGGTACTACGTTAGTCACTTTACGGGATTGTCCTTTGATCAACTTAAAACATAACAATTTGCGACCAAAGAATTACTGAATTAATTCACTAGTCGTTGCAGAAAAACTAACTTAAAAAGGTAACAGATTTATAATATTACAAATAACTTTTAATCACTGTCGTTAAATCCCGTCGAGAGGAATGCTGTAATTTTGAAATTCCGCAGCGGTATAATTGATGTCGCACAAGGTTTGCTCACACTTGACACGTTTAACAAGTCCGCAGTGTGTCGCAGAATAAATGACACGACATGATTCAGAAGCTTACGCAGTGGAATTGGTTTATGATAGCGAATGTGCGAGACCTGGGTACGGGCCGCTCCCTGCGGCTCAATTGTATTGATTGCAGCTAAATGCTGCTGTAAGCCATACAGAGTCGCGCTCGCCCCAAATACAAAACATTTAACTTTCATCTGCCGCTAACGATACTATACTTACACAACTATTATCAACATATTTCCATTTTTTTTTAAAAAATGGATAAATATTTTTAAAACTTAATATTGTTAACCTTCTTTTCTTTGCGACATAACACAAGCGTAAAATTTGATAAACACCATCTGCTAATGTTTCCGCGAGCCCGGAAAGTAAAATTAACTTTGAGATTCATCACGGCTCCGGGACTTCCGCAACACTCAGCAGCGGCTCATGTCATCAGCATCATACGTCACGATATGCTAGTTTGTGTCGATGGAGTCTTGCAAAACACTCGTATAGCGTAATTTTTCCTGATATCATTGAATTCGACATACTATCAGGCATAAAAGAATATAAGTACATTCTTTACACCAAGAATTAACCTATCATGCGCTTCCCATACTCCTCTGTTAAAAAAATAGGGCATCAATTAAATACATAAATTATGGACGTAAAAATAAAATTATCAGTTCGAATCAAAGATCTAAGGCTTTACCGGTGTAACTGTTGCAGAAATTTATCTCAAGCAATTATTGCGCGAAATGTAGCCAAACGTCGCACAATATTTTTTTAACCGGGCTGGAAACCCAAGATTTGATGCAATGATTTTTAAAATTTTTTATCAATAACTATAATACACACATCATTTTTTGTCAATAATATATATATATATGACTGACAAAAAAGACATATATATATAAATATGATTGACAAAAAAGACTGACGATAAAATTATACAAATGAGAATGTAGGACACAATAAAGAACAGACTAACTCGATAAGTAGATTAGTACTTACGGGAGTGAGGCAATTATACTAGAAGGAATTCGCAAAAGTCTAATGCAAAATATAGTCGAAAGCATTTGGAGCCGCGGGGGAAAATATACATCTGAACAGCTGTAACCGATACAACAGCCTGTATGCTGGAATTCATTACAGCCCTAATTTTCTTAGAGCCCCCCCCCCCTTTTTTTCCAACACCCGAATTTTAACATGCAGTGATACAAATAAAAAGCTCTTAAAATGTAGTACTTTTTTTTCAAAAAGTTACGTAACCTATGTCCAGAAAATTATCAGATACACTAGATTTGAACTTCATTGACGTGGAATACATTTTATGGAATTTGTAAATTAACCTTACTGTATTCTTTGACTTGTCGGTTAGACGGCTTAGAAGGCTGCGTAAGAGATCAATATTTTAAAGTTTAAATTTTATCACAGTAAAATTACACATTATTTCCGAACAATAGTGAATGAGGCGCGCATCTTGTACGAGACACTTTATAAAACCTTCCTTTCTCGTAAAATAACAGTAATGGAGATGCGTAGTTTCACCTCGTATATTAATAACTTATAGTATTTTTAAGTTGGTTAAGTTGAAACGCTTAAGAATAATTCACGTTCTGCGGTACATTTCAACAACTATATAGACGTAAATGAACCATTTAAAAGTATTCTGATGTCTGACAATCAAGATAGGCATGTTTTGGGGAACGGTAGAGTTGAAATTATTCCACAGAGTAGAGCCTATAATAATAATTTGTGCCCTTACTTATTCTACATAATTTTATCTACATTTTCACTCTCTGTCCTTTCTTGAATTACTTCATTCCAATATAAAAAATTGAATAATGGAGACGTTAAAAGTACCCTCTCTGAAAACTTGATATATTAAGTACGAAATTTATAAGATAATTTTGGAAATAACACAAAACATTCCCTATGGTTTAATCGTATTCTGTGGCTGTAATTACTTATACATTATTACTATAAGGATGAATCACCTTTTGTTCGAAGATTAAATAAATATAAATGCTTAAACACGTGTAGTTTATTTAAATTATAAACGTATGAGTTATACTGTACACATTATAAAATGTAGCCAAAATGCAGACACGTGATTCTGACGATTTTCATTACCTGACGAAAGAAATATAACTGGTAGAAACGTTGTGTGGCATTTGTCACTTCAAATTCATTATCTGTATTTAGGGTGCTTCTATTCGTAATTTGTATACATACAATGTATTTTAAAATATAAACATGCATCTTCGTTTGCTTAAAGACTTCCAGGATGAATAAATTTTGATAACAGCGCAGTAACTAAAAATATTTAGATCATATTTTACCAGGAATTTAGTAGGCTTCGTAAGTCTTCCGTTTAAACGGCAATTTTTTCGTTACAGTGGTTCATTCCCAGAAAATCTCAAATAAGACTTTTAGAATAAAAAGCAATTTTGCTTTAATGAAATATTGACATAGGAGAGGAAGCTCGATAAATGTATACCATTAAAGTATAATTAAAATTAATAATTTTTGTTAAATAAAAACAAATTACATCAATGTTCTTTATTTCACGTTTAATATTATTATGGACGACAATATTTAGCTTTCTCTCCACGTCTTTTGTTGTGGTATTTAGTCCTAAGACTGGTGTGATGCAACCCTCCATGCTAATATAACACAAGCCTTTTCATTTCTACATAATTACCACATCCTCCCTAATGTGCTTATTGTATTCCATCCTTTCCCTCCCTCTTTTGTTCTTAGCCCACACAATTCCTTCAAATGCTAATTTTACAATACTCTGATGTCTCAAAACGTGGCATATTTAATCTATACCTTCTCTTGGTTGAACTCCTGCATTTTGTTCTCTCCTTCAATTCAGCTTATATCTTCCTGGTCAGTAATTTTGACCATTAATCTGATTTTCATCATTTTACTGCATCCTTTCTGCAACTCCTACCGTCCACGTTTCGCATCCATATAACGCCAAACTCGATACCAAAAGTTTTAGTACTGATTTCTTAATATGCACACTTTTATTGCATTTAAAAGAGAAAGAATTCAACTCGTTTTGAGACAAATGTTAAGATATACAAAAAGCATCTCGAAAATTTTCCTACGTAATATAACGATACCACAAGAATGTCTCGCTACAGAATGCCGGTGTAGCGTACTCATAACTAGTTTCATCCACATAAACCACCTGATTTTATACGAGGCCAATATTATCTGACTACAGTATTTCCCAAATTCGTGCACCTATTTAAATATTGTCGGATTAGAGACAAAAATGTATTTTGCTGTTATAGAACGATTCAAAGCTTTGCAAAGTTTAAAACCTGTCACCGGTGAATTATTATTAAGGTCATAAAAACAGTTGTAAACGAGTTATACCAACGTTTGTGTAGTTTAATGCTTGTATGGCTTCTTACATTTAAGTCGTGTTCGGGGAAATAGGATTAATAAAGCTGAACTTATTACATTAATAAAGTAAAAAAAACATTTCGGGAATTGTTACAGTAAATAAAAATAAACGTTATCTTCAAAAAGGAAAAGTTGCACGTTGCAATTTTTATAAGCTTCTCTGCCCCAAATCAGATACTTGAAACTTAAGTCCAGAGATACGGATGGACCGTTCTAGCAGACTGTATCTCGGACTGATTTGCTTTGTCTGTTTTATCTTCAATAGAGCTTGTAATTAGCCTGTGGTTCGGCTCACGATGAAAACTATTAAGACGTGAACGTTGTATGGAAACCTCCGCGTGTGTTAGAAATCGTGACAAGCGCTGACAAGAACCATAATGCAATGTGTTCTGAAAGTAAATTGCTTACATATGTAAAACTGACAACCCTAATAATTAGACAAATAATTATTACTTATACATTAATTATACAAATAATTATTTAGGTATTTTAGTATGTTTGGGTTTAGTTGGATGCTCATTACAAATAATTGATAACGGAGTAGAAATAAAGGCTGTTTTCTTCCTAACTGTATATTTTTAATCTTCAAAAAATAAAAGTCTTATTAGGCATATTTACTCCAGGGATGAACGGAATAGTGACCTCTTTTAAATTAAGAAAAACAGTGTAACGAATCCATAAAATACATGATAACGGTTCGTTATACTATAAGATTGCTTGGATTCACTTGTGTCTGATTACACTGGTAAAATAGAAACTAGGTATAGTAACTGAAATCATCAAGAGCGACTGTTACAGTGCAATAGATGACAGGTGTTGGAGCTATATGAAATGTAAATGGATAATTGGTGTGCGTCTCCCCCCCTCCCCCTCCAACCATGTTGTTCAAGGACGCTGCATGCGCTGCATCCAAGCCACAAAGCCTGCCAGCGGCTCGGCTTATTTGTAGACAGAAATAAGTGACGCTATTTAAAAAACGCCCATATGAATCCCGAGAGCTTTGTTTAATAAACTCTATGAGATGGGGCTAATTCGGTCCGGGCATAAACACTTTCCTCAGTCCCTGCAAGACTGTTTCAAAAATGAAAATTTCACGTTGATAGCACAGACCTATGACAAAACTGTTTCTGTAACGTACTGTCGAAACGACACACACAATCTAAATTGGAAGGCAGGTTTGCGATTCGCTTCTTCCGGACTACGAATGTCGTTTGATATTTTAAACACGGTTTAAAGTAGCCGAAGAACAATCGTTGGCGAACGTGACTCTGAATTTGAAATTAAAAAGCCCACACTCGTACACACATTTACAAGAAACTTCAGTATTACCAAAATGCATAAAACCCTCAAAAGCTGGACGTTATTAAATTTTTCGTTACACAGCTCTCAACCTTGTAGCATAACCCTCTTAAGGTATTAAACAGTTTCTAAATCCACGGTAGACAGGTGTTCAATCGTTATTTCTATCAAAATTTTGCCCAAAAAAGTTAGGAATTTACAGCCTCTAACGCCGTATCGATAGAAATTAAATTTAGAAAAATGTCTTATATCAGAACAGTATATGTGATCTAACAAATATTTACGATAAACAAATCGATTCAGAAAGAAAAGCAAAGGTGGGCTACACGTATTGATTACATTTTTCGACATTTGCTTGAGCGGAAAGAAAATTAAAATGAAAGGCGCATATCAAAGTCGAAAAATACACTAACAAACCTACTTATAACACACACAACATTACGCAAACACATTCAGCTCTCTGGTTTTATAATATTCGACATTTAAATACTAATCAACTAGAAAAAAATAAACTTTCCTTGTAGTTATTACTTGCGACTGACCCAAACTTTATGTTAGCCTCATATTTCACAATTGAAACACTAGATTGATGCGACATGTGTGAATCGGTAGTACTTGTTCTTTCGGCATTGAGAAAAATGTTACAACGCGACGATTAGTTAAAGTCGTCAAAACTGTCAAGCATTCTTGGATTGCCTGTGCAGCGAATAAGTGTACCATATAGATTCATTCGCAACGTGCTCCATATTTTTATCACGAGCTTTATGTTATAAAATTGGTATAAATCAGAAGTAAAGGCAACGGAGCAGAGAAACGCCGCACGTGTTGGCGTATAAATAGCGTGTCTGTATTTATACTCCACCAATATCGTCCCTTCACCACTTACCGACACTTCTCCTTCATTCCCATGAAGATCGGCCTTTCACGCGGTCATAATTAATAGAACATTTTTATTGAACTCTTGATACAAACCAATAAAACAATTGTAACCGTAAATTGAAAAAAAAACACTACAATGTTTGTACACACACAATATGTGTGCTTTTAATATTAAAAAATAGCCATCCCTTTTATAATATTGTGACAAGTTGCGGAAAATAATTGTATTTCTCAGGCACAAGCAGAAACTATTGGAAATAAATATTAAAGTACCATAAATGTCCGTCAAAAATTATTCAAATACAACAAAATAAGAATCATAAAACGGTTCTCTGACTTGACCTACCTTCATTAGTCAAGCTATTTGGTTGGCAACTGTTAAAATGTCAAACTATTCATGTTACGAAAGTATGGAATATGACGATCCAAAATAATGTGTGAGTAGTTTTTAATTACTCATGTAGATTGCTAGAAAATACTTGAATCAACTAATAATCTGTTGCACGTTTCTCTTTTTAAAACTTGTGCGGAGGATTTATAAAACTGTTCCGGTGAAGGACATTGCTATTTATCTATGACTTATAACAGAACTGAATCGGAATAGACGCCATAACGATAAGTGATATAGTCCACAACCGTCCGAAGGTTATAAAGGAAATGACACTACGCTGAGTGTAATACCCGGTGAAAACAATGTGGAATACATTTGAAAAGTGCTACTACTCGTAGTTCAAGGTTGAAAATAGCACCGGAAAGAGATTTTGTGTGATGACTCACGAGTTGACAGCCAGTTGACTCGTAGCATTACACTTTATCAACACTAAAGTAATCGGTCCAATAATCTATTATTACATATTTTTAAGAATTTCACTGTCGCCACAGACTGCTGCTTATCTTGGAGTCGGGAGTCCGTGTGCTGCCACAACACGATAACTCTTGCCTGAACTTCTCTTTCTGATCACTTAACCCAAGCGCTGATCTAGTTCAATTCAAATAATTAACCCCATAATGAATTATTCATACGCAAAACTAATAAATGTTATACATTTTATTTCAAATAGTACGTATTTGACGCTGGAAGTTTGAACTGGAAGTAAAATCTTTCAACTTTGACGATTTAGACAAAAAAAATCATACCGGTGAGTTAGCAGTATTTATTTAGAGATCACACATAAGACTTAAACATCTTCGAGGAGAAACAAAATCGGAAATAAGTTACAATTCATTTTACCAGTTGGTGTATTTAGAAATTTAGACAAAAGTTCTATCCCAGACTCCCTGCTATTTCCTGAGGTAATCAAATGTCCGCAGCGGAACTGACCGTTGGCTTCGGGTGTGCAAAAAAACGATGAATTACAGTTACATTATGCGTAACGAAGTTATGATGTAGGTACTCGAATACGAATGTTACGAACAAAGAAGTTGTCATGGTTTTCAGGACTATATTAATTAATATCCACACACATCACATGTATATCGTGTCCTGCCGAACAAATCCATAAAACAAAAAAGAACCATGCAACGAATGTGCAGAACAGATGTAATGCTCAAACGGTTTTCAAGCATGTACTTAGTGAACTTTCATCATCACTAACATTATAGCCTAGGATAGAAATAACTGCTAATCCAATTAAGTAAAAAAATGAACACATTCAATGGCATCAGAAAACTACGAAATGAAATTATTTTAGGTATCATAATAAATTAGATTCAATCTTGAGATGCAATCATCTTGTCATACACAGAAATGCGGTGCATTAAAACTACCCGTGTATGTTGCCAATAATTCTGCTGATAAGTTTGTGTGTGTCGTGAGAAAGTAATTTCCATCAACCTTTCATGCATTATCATAAAAACTGTGCATTCTGCAAAAGTAATATAAGGTACCTTAAAAAAGTTCGTAATGTTGCAAATAGAATCCAGCTTTCGCTTATTGGATAAATAACTGTATGGGCAGATGCTTCTCTTCAAAGCACAAACAAGACATTTCTTTAATTACTACATACTGCATTTGGATTCGAATTGAGATTGATACGGACCATTAATTTGTTTTTGTACAAACCAAAATAAGCTGGATATGATTCAAGGCGCACAATAATATGTGAAATCTACAAATAATAAAATTAGTAGCATAGAAGGCAGAATAAATACCTGGTAATAATATCTAAGAAACTAGCAGTACATACCACCAAATAACCAAATTCGTTCAAATGTCTTCACTCACCTGAAACAAAAAGTTATTTATTATGATTTGGTTACTACAATGCGAAACAAATAAATAATATAAACAATGTACCATAGTCAACTATGTAAACTGATTTGCTTATTTTTTAATTCTATTTAGCTTCGTTTCCCTGCGCCAGCACAAAGTACACTGTTCAGTGAGTGCAACAAGCATGTTTGTCCACAGTTAAGTGGAAGAACAAGGCAACATCAGATAATAGGCCTATAACTCTTACCTGAAAGTAAATACTGGAATTATGAGGTATAGAATATTCATTGGTCGAGGATAATGTCTACAAGTTAAAAATTTGTGTATAATGTTGGCTGAAAGTAGCACGTAATCAGCTGGCAGTCATTTTCTACGAAGGGTGTATGCATCAGAAAGGAAAAGAAATATTGATCATGAAACTGTTCTTTTTCAGGACTAAGGGTAGGACGAGAAGCAACTAAAGGGGATTTAAAACAATATAACAGGAACATCCCAAAACTCCACTCTCATTATTCAGAAGGACAAGACAAGTAACCAAATACCTTGACCTACCTGATGCAGGTTTTCTAGAGTTTGTCCTGCATCTCCTTCCTTCAGGTGAATTACCGGATAGGACTTAAAAATAAAGCCTGAGGCCTCGGTCAACCCTTGGTTGCCTTCCTCTCCCATCCGCTAACCCCCTTTTCAATTCCCTTCCAATGCTATTTAAGATGAGTTGCCAGTTTCTGGATTTTCCTCATGTCGCTTGCAACCCCCCCCCCCCCCGAAAATAACTTTCACATCTCAGCCTGGAAAACAACTGATAAAAATAATCGGTAATGATTTCAATTCATTTCCAAAGGTAGGAAATCGAAGTGGATCTGCTACCAAGTCGACAAAACATGACATTGCATACGTATTCATTACAAATTGTACTAATGATCTTCGAATGACTTGCAACTTAAGTTCGTAAACTCATTAAGGTAATATCTAGTAATGGGAATCGTCCACGTTACGAGAAAAATGCTCTTGGTATTGTCGCGATTTCTATTTCCGCACCTCGAAGAATTTACGGTCTTGTTTGAGTTTAAAATGTAAAACGTCTGCTGCTTTATCTCTCGCTTGCGTAAGAACACAGTTCCCGTTTTTTTTTCACTAGCCGATTTCCATGCATCTAATTAGAAACAAATGAGTTGTCAGTTTGAAAACGAGTATATAATTGCCACACATATAGTAGGTACACTATAACCTATCAAACAAATGAATAAAAGTGTATAATTTTTAGAAGTATCCTATCCTTTACCTGAGAAAATTTATTTTCCTTCTATTTCCCTATAACTAAGCATATATTTAAGGACTAACATTGGCACAGCTTAACAAGCTATTGATCATTATGTACATTCCACATTGCACATAATATTTCTGTTGTTAAAGTAAACCCATGACAAAATGATGCCTCTACACAATTCACACTTTTCTATATTAACTTCTAATAGGAACTGACTGTTAAAATATAAAAAAATAAGTTTTTTAACAGATATGAATTAGAATGTAACGTAAATCCTACTTTCAATCGGAACATAATTTATTATACTATTACTACTTCGACCCCACAGCAAACTCATCTCCAGCAATTGGAAGCGAAAGAGAATAGTACACAATGCCCGACCTACTTGATCCAGGTTTTCTAGGGTTTCCCTGCATATACACCGAGTAGTATCCTTAAACTATAGCTCGGGGACCCTATTCAACCCTTGGCTACCTTGCTCTACCTTCCACACAGCCCCCTTTTTCAATTCCCTTCCTATGCTATTAAAGGGGAATTGACGGTTTCAGGATCACCCTCGTGTAACCTGTTAACCAAAAAATAATAATCCACAGAAAGGAAGGGGGGCGGTATTAGTTGCAGAGAAGATTGTAAGGCAACCATATTCCGGTTTCGGAGCGGCATGCAGGGAGGGTGCCGCTTCTCTTGTCTTATCTCTATGGAATCCCCAAATCAAGGCGACCGGATGGGTACAGTCCTAGTCCCGTGGCTTCCACCACCACCAATTGGGTTTTAACATTATTTCCAGATAAAAAAATATAATCTCCAATTTAACCAATATCAAAACAGGAAAAAATATGGGAAGAATATTCATTACACCACCCAATTTATTCATTGGATATCGGTTGTTATACGTTGCAATAACTTTTGAAACTGAATGGAGAGTGTTAATGCGCCTCTTAGATTGAAATTAACTGGAATACTATTCTACGTTTCAATACTATTTTTGTGGTATTCAGTCCTAAGACTGGTCTGATGCAACCCTTCAAGCTAACCTATCTTACGCAAGCCTTTTCATTTCTGCATAACTACAACATCCCACATCCTCCCTAATCTGCTTAGCGTTTCCACTCTCGGCCTCCCTCTTCTGTTCTTAGCCCACACACTTCCCCCAATGCTAATTTTACATGACCCTCATGTCTCAAAACGGGGCCTATTAATTTATCCCCTCTCTTGGTCAACGTCCTCCATATAGTTCGCTCTTCCCCCACTCTGCTTAGAACTTTCCTCGTTAGTGATTCTATCCACCAATCTGATTTTCAGCATTCTCCTATAGCACCACATTGCAAAGGCTTCTATTCTTTCCTTTCTACAGCTCCCACTGTTCAAGTAACGCCATACTTCAAACGAACATTTTAGCAATGATTTCCCAATATTCATACTTATATTACCTGTACGTAAATTCCTCGTTTTTACGAAAGCCTTCCTCGGCTGTGCTATCCTACTCTTTATGTCTACTATACTTCTACCGTCTCCAGTGCCCAATTAGCAGGATTCGTTAACCTCCTTCAAAATATCCCTTCCCAATCTAACACCTGTTATTGTTATTCCACTGTTTCCCATACTACACTCCATCACCTTGGTTTTCCCTCTATTAATCGTTATATTGTACTCTTCATCCAGGACTAAGTTCATGCAATTTATTATGTTTTACAAGTCTTCTTCTGACTCCCCTAATACTACAATATCATCGGCAAGCCGCAGGGTTTTTATTTCTTCTCCTTGCAATATGATTTCTTTACCACATTACGTTATAACTTTCTTCATCGCCTGTCCTAATTATGTTTCAATATACTGAAGAATAAATCGGATGACAAATGTCAAATATAAAGCTCTTCGAACAAATCATACTTCTAAAACATTGAAGCACAGGTAAAAGCTATTTATGCTAACAGCTAATGGGTAAAGCAAGAGTTAGTAGTTTCATAATACCGGAAAACAGAACGAGAATCCTGAGATAAAATAAAGCTCCGGTAATCATAAAAAACTGGAACGATCAAGTAAATCGATGGACACAAAAATTCACCGGAGGAAAATAGTGATGTTATGTCATTTTGATGGCGTGCAATAAGAAGTTCGTGATATATTTATTAATGACCTTAAGATCAAATTAATTTTATTTTATTCATATACCCACTCTAAAGTATCTCAGTGTATTGTTACGTGTTTGGGCCCAACCAAACGTTAATTAACGAATTCAAGAGCTAGTAACTGTTTTCAATCTAACAGGAGTACTTTCCCACAGAATTTAGGTTTTAATTTTCTAGAACCAGAGGCACCAACAAAGCGAAATTTGATTTCAGAATTGGACACGCTGAAATACATGAATCACTTACTTCAGCATTTATAAACTATGGCTAATAAGCTATCCATTAACGTGAGCAGTTAGAATTATAAATGAATTTATTAGAGTTTGAAGGTTAAAAACTGTTAATTTATTTTTGTGCGCCTGCTGAACCGATGGACACTGCACATATCTTTCATTAACAAAGTACGGTCCAAATGACGTATGAGCTTATTTTACAGACATGACTACAATAACGTTGTAATTAACACCCCGCGAAAGCGCTTGAAATTTAAAGCTGAAAATTTTAACATATAAAATAATAGCTTATCATTAATCGGCTACGATATGATAAATTTGAAAAAGGAAATGAGAACGGAACATTACAATGAAGAACGTGAAAGTATGCCTGAGAGCTCAAATCAACATATCGTGCCGTTTTGTAATACAGTCTACAGTTATCAGTCAAGCACACTGTTCATCATTAATAAAGAACCATTGCATCATTACGGAAGCACAATAAAAAGAAAAACTAGAAGCAGATACATCTAACTTCAGATACTGGATACACCCGTCTTGCCTGAACCCTTGACTAATAGCTATTTATTATTTACTATAAATTGATATGATGAATTCCTTTGATAACGGACAAATAGGGAATAATCGTGCTTTCACATCAGGCAGAGTAAACACTTTAGACTGATTTGGTAAAGTAATTGATAGGTGCGAATTTAGACGAAGTGAAATAAACACTGAAGGATTGGATTTTTATATTCAGAATGGGGATTATCACTTTGTAGCCTAAGCATGGGAGTGAAAATGTGGAACACATGATAGTACTGCAGCCATAGAGAGAATGAATTATGATCATTGCGAAAGATCTAAAAGTGGTAAATTATAACCGGTTTCGAGATTGCAATGTTCGAAACAGGCAAGGTGCGTGACCATAGGCGTCTAACGACTGTAACTGCTAGCTGAGTTGCGAAGATGCGTTTTTAAATTTTATTTGCGTGACCGGGTAGGATCCTTAAACTATATCCTAGGGCTACCTTGCTCTACCTTCCACATACCCCCTTTTCAATTCCTTTCCTATGCTATTAAGGGAGAGTTGCCTGTTTCAGGATCACCCTCATGTAGCCTGTTACCAAATAATAAAAAATCTTAACAAAGATGATAGTTAAGGGATGCCTGTGGGAGTTTTCTCTCGCAGGCATTTCTCCCTGGATTGATTGCTGGGTTCACCGACTCAGTCGGGCATGCCTCGTACTCCGTCTTTTTTTTTAAAGTTCTCATATGCCGAGGCACCTTTACCTATTTTAGGAGGTGAAACACTGGGTAGGATTCCGGGGCCTTAGTCAACCCTTGACTCTACCTTCCGCATCCCCCCCCCTTTCCAATTCCCTTACTACTGCTATTATAGCCTGTTAATAAAAAAAAACATTATTCTTTAAATTTCCAAACGAGGTATGAGAATTAATGGATATTAAAATTGAATTTGAAAATGATAAGCTTGAAACAATAATTAGTTAGCTCTAAGTTTCTCATTTTAGATTTATTCGATGAATATATTTCATCATAACATAATACATTGTTACCTTTAAATAAATAAATATGTCACCAAACAAATTTAGCATTTACGTTTCATCCATGTTTGGATGGTAAATTTTAATTGGATAAAACTAATTCCATTGCGAGTAATTTGGTGTAGCGGACGCGACGGTTATGGCCAAAATGATGAAATAATATAGGTGAGTGGGTAACATGGCTTTACATAAAAATAATGCTAAAACACTCGAGATTGGTGATGCGTCGGGACTTATGGGAGTCGCGTAGTTAAATTCTGCAATTCAACATGCAGCTTACATAGTACTTCAGACCCCATGATGTACAGTTGGGAAGGGGGGTGGGCGGCAGCAATTGAGACATTTTAACATTTATGTAGAAGCAGAGATACATACAATCCAAATGTGATAAACACATAAAAAACACGGTCAATGTTAATGTAGAGAAAAATAATTGATATGGATAAGAAATGCTGATCAGCTTCAGAATAAATTATACAATAAACAAAAATTTTTTACAGATCAATAAGAACACAGTATATCAATATATCACAGTACGAAACTCTTATATAGAAGCTTTCAATAAGGACGGGTTGAAATGGAATAAAACAAGCTGTGTTTGAGGTATTAACGACTATATTTGAAATTGCATATATGGGCCTTTCAAATAAAAAAATAATTTCGTTAATACCTCAGACACAGCTTGTCATATTCCATTTCAACATCGACCCACCCTCATTGAAAATCCTTATAGATATCTACTCTAATTTAGCAACTGCACGAAAAGTGTAATCTTCAGAAAGCGTGTATTGGTAACCCTAGTCTCATAGAGATATTTTCCATCACCCCAAGAACGTGAGTGGGTCAACGCCCTCTCCGGCGCGTGCATCTCTGTAACAAGGCCACGCACTGCTTACTCGTACTGCTGCTTATACGCCCAAAACTCGCGTCAACCAGAAATCAGCAATCTTACATCAAAACCTATTAGTTCAACACGAAAATTAAAAAATTACATAGAAATACCGAAGATGAATTTGGAGATATCCAGACTTGAACAAAATAAACCCATGCATTGACTACATAAAATAATACAAATATTTGTCTTATCGGCAAAAAGAATAAACAAAACGTATTTTAACAGTTTGTGTAGGCGAATTCTACAAATCCTTTTAATTAAACGATTCAGATTCTTGATATCAAAGATCAAAAGAAGTTTATGAAAGTTGAATACGCTATATCTAAGAAATAAATACTTGCTCAGCCTGTGTTGGTATATCTCGGAACATTCCCCGAACTCTAATACGAACTTCACGTTAGGATGCTATGTTAACAATGATTCTTAACATACAAATACATATAAAAAATGAAATCAAAATTCACCAGTACGCCAGCCAAAAACTACGTCACAAAGTACAGTCCAAATTTAAAAAATGATTTCGTTAGGCACAACTCTCGACCAAACATATTCATTAATATCTTTTTTTTGGCAAACAGGCTAAATGATGATCCTGAAACAGGCAACTCCCCTTTAATAGAATAGGAAGGGAATTGAAAAGGGGGGGGGGTGCGGAAGGTAGAGAAAGGTAGCCAAGGGTTGACTAGGGTCCCCGAGCTATAGTTTAAGGATCCTACTCAGAAATGCATTATTCGAGCTGTTCAAAAGAGTAAATTAAGTTTACGTTCTCCATTTAAATGTAACATAAATTAAATTACATATAAATGGAGTAGAATAATGCATTTCCGATCGTAACATATTTAATTGAACATTTTACTACACCTTTTATTATCTATTAAAGTCTTTATATCTGATCATACTAAAAAACATTAAAATGGTTAAAGGTTATACTTTTACACCGGTTTTATATTTAAAATCAAATGTAATTAAATACCACTATCAGAAAATTTATTTAACTAAAAAAGTTTCAGTATGTATTCGTTGACTTCGATTCTTTTCAGCGAAAAACTATAATAAATGTGTTGTTATAATATACATAAGAATACCTGAGAACATCATTATATCACAAAATAATACCGTTAAGTTATTAACTATCAATTAGAGATTGCGGCTAGGATGTTTCAGTGGTAGGTTCAGGGCCTATGTGATTAGGAACGGCCATATTCACGCTTTATTACTCTATTTTATTTCAAAATTTTTAATATATATACATATATATCAATTCTACACACTATTACCAAAAAATAATACCGAATATTCATTTGAGGCTGCTAAAGATAATTCTCGTCAACATTAATTTTATTCGCAACAATATTCTTAGTGTAACAATTACAACTAGTCTCGAATTTATGTTCAGATAACATAGCATATCATCATGCGCTAATATTCATAACAGAATAACTCTGTATCATGCATTTCCGGACCCATGTTGAACTGGCCGTTTTTTCTTCTCTCAATAAATAAAATGTCTAAAACTGTGTCATATTGCTTCAACCACGCGTTATTTACCAAAATGTATAATCAAGCGATTGTAAACTATGTTAATCTAAAAAAGTTTGAAGGTGCATTGCAAGTATGCAATAAGATTTAATTTATTCGAGTTGACACTAAATACGTCAATGACACGAAACGCACAAAATCCGTAAATTTTAAACGCTCAGTAAGTACTTGGTTTCATGTTGAAACTAGAACCGAATATAAATTTCCTATAATGGAACATCTTTAAGTAACTTTCAACTTTATTTTACTGGCGCATCATTGTTTCTTTATTCGATCCTGAACTTTCAACAGCCGTTCTTCAATTTTCGCTAAGAGAAATTTACAAATAATTTCTGTACGCATCTTTCCATCAGAAAACCTCTGAAACTCCCTTACAAAAATCCATATTATTCAACGAGTTATAAAATCCCTTTGTCAGTTTTTATTTATTTTTTCGAGTGATGGATTTATATCTGAAGAAGTCTCAAATGAGAAAGTATAGTTCATTACTTAAATCGAATGGAAACTAACAACTAACTCATTTAATATTTATTTATATGGCAGATGAACAAATTATTTAATCCATATTATTATTATTTTTGTTCATCTACACCAATCAATATTATTTGTCTGTCTGGAAGTTGCCTGGAATAAACTGTGAAACGGCTGAAAAGAATTAAATGAAAATTTTAGTTTTTCGTTAACAGGCTACACGAGGGTGATCCTGAAACACGCAACTGGTTTTTATTTTGGCAAAGTAATAGGACTTAGGAAAAGGGGGGGTGAGGGTAGAGCAAGGTGAACCAAGAGTTATGCTAGCCCCGGGGCCTATAGGTTAAGGATTACTGCCGTGTTTAACCTAAAGATATGCAGGGAAAACACCAGAAAACCTGCATCAGGTAGGTCGCGATATTGGGTACTATTCTCACGCCCTCACGAATGACGGACGACGAGTTTGCTGTGGGGTCGCAGCATTCCCTTCTCCCTGTCAACACCAGTTTTAGGACGCAGTTGGCCGACCAATCCAAATGGGATCAGCGAACACCTGTTACCGTTTCCGTCTTCGACGCCTAAAATAGGTAAAGGTGCGTCTGCATGTGAGAACTTTAAAAAACCAGAGAGAGTACGAGGCATTCCAAACATAATTAGGTGAGCTCCGCAGTCAATCTGAGAAGAAATGCCTGCGAGAGAAATGTCCCACAGGTACCCCTTCTAGCACAGGACCTGGTTAACTGGCTACATGAGAGTGACCCTGAAATAGACAACGCCCCTTTAATAGCACAGGAAAGGAATGAAAAGGGAGGATGTGGAATTCATCATTATCATGAATTTTTGGGGTTTAACCCTGATAATCCAAGAGTTTCTAACGATCTTTTGAAGATCTAGATACATATTTTATAGTGCTATTGTTGTTATTGTGGTATTCAGTAAAAAGCCTGTCTCAAAACATGGCCTATTAATGTATCCCCTCTCTTGGTCAAAGTTCTCCATATAGTTCGCTCTTCCCCTACTCTGTTTAGAACTTCCTCATTACTCATTTTATCCACTCATCTGATTTTCAGCATTCTCCTATCACGCAACAGTTCAAAGGTTTCTATTCTTATCCTTTCCGGAACTCCTATCGTCCACTTTTCGCACCCATATAACGCCACGCTCCATACGAACATTTTAGGCAACGATTTCCTAATATTCACACTTATATTACCCGTAAGTAATATCCCAGTTTTCGCGATTGCCTTCCTTGCCTGTGCTATCCTATTGTTTATGGCTATTATACTTCTAATATGCCTAGTTATTACGCAGTAGTAGCAGGATTCTTTTACTCCCCTCAAAATAGCCCTTCCCAATTTAACACCTGTTACTGTTATTCCACTGTTTTCCATAACACACACCATTTCTTGGGTTTCTCTATTAATCTTCATATTGAATTCTTTCTTTAGGACCCCGTTAATGCCATTTATTATGTTTCCTGTCTTCTTCTGACTCCCCTATTACTACAATAACGTCGGCAAAGCGTAGGAGTTTTATTCTTCTACTTGCAGTATGATTTCTTTTACATATTCCGTTTTAACTTTCTTCATCTCCTATATATATTTCGTAGAGGTTATGTATAAGCCTAATTCCTCGATAATTTATTCCGGTGTTCTTCAAAATCTTTATTAGTGTGTTCCAGTTCACATTATCAAGCGCTTTTTATAAATCTACAAATGCCATGAACGTAGGCCGTTTTTTTATCCTGTCTTCCTAAATTAGACGCAAAGTCAATATTGCTTATGTTGTCCCTACATTCTTCCTAAAATTAAACTAATCTTCTCCTAACTCGCATTCTATTTGAGGTTCCATTCTCCTAAATACTTTTTTCGTTAATATTTTGTTTGCATGAGATAATAAACTAATTGTCCTGTGCTGTTCGCATCTATCAGCTCCAGTCTTCTTCGGTATGGGTATAATTTTGTTACTAAAATCTTCTGGTATTCTTCCTGTTTCGTAGATCTCGCAAACTATTCTGAACAGCAATGATATTGCTTCTTCACCCGATGATCTTATCAACTCCGCTGGAATATTATTAATTCCTGGCGCTTTACAATTGCTAAGGTCTGTCAGCGCCCTATCAAACAACCGACCTTAAAATTTTATTCACTAACTCTTAATCATTCACCTCCTCTTCTTCTTCTATTGCTGACTGATGTAGATTTCCAGCATGATACAGAACTTCTAGATATTCCTTCCATCTTTTCTTCCGTTTCTTCTTTATCCGCAATTGGCTCCCATCCGCTCTCGGGATGTTCGTCTTAGTATTTTTCTTCTCTCCGAATGTTTCTTTGATTTTCTTATAAGCTGTTATATTGTTAATATTTACAATATAAATAAATACAATATGAAATAGAAGTTGGGGGGGAAACCTTGTTTTGAATTAAAATTCTTCAATTTCTGGCGTTTCGCCATTTATTGTATTTATATAATATTAAGTCAGATTAATCTCATTATTTAAAAAAATAAAATTGATAATAAGGGGCTCAGCGCGTCGTATTTCTGGGGCCACTAATAAATATATTGTAAAATTTTTAAGTATTTTGAATCTATTGTTACTTCAATAAATTCATTAAATTACTTTATTAAATTTCTAAGCTATTTCCGCCTAACATACCAAAATGATGAATCAACCGTATTAATCTTATTAATGAAATCCATTGTAAAAAAACTCAAATTTAGAATTTGTTGGTGAATGAATGCATGTTCCACATACAAATATAAACGCGTGGAGTAATTTCTACCAAACTTCGCACACTTGTTCTTTGAGAAAGAACCACTGACACGGCTATCACCCCTAGGGGCGGTTATTTTCAATATTCAAAACTGGCCGATATTTGCGCCGCATGAAAAATATTACTTTGATAGTGTTCCTCTCACAGAATTTCTGTATAGATGAATATCTTTCAGTATGGCAGGGGAGTATTCGTAGGGGTGGGGCTGTAGGGTTGCCACTTAAAAGTAACAAGAAAACAATCGAGATTGGTGTAAAAAGCTGTGTGATGAGAGTCTCCGAGTGTGACATTCAACGTGATATTTAACCTGTGCTTCAGCCCCAGAATGTCAGCGATGGGTGGGGAGGGGGTGGGGGGTGGGTGTCATGTAGGAGGAGGAAGACGTTGACCACAACACGAAATTCGCGATATTGTAAATAAATACCCGGGCAACGTCGGGCACCAGCTAGTGTTACATAAAATTGGCTTTAGTTCTTATTTTAACAAAACTGTTGGTCATACTGTCTGACAATAGTTCATCAACTACAATCGGTCAATTAAATTTGATTAGTGGATTTGAATAACAAATCCAGCTCAGTAAAATTGATAAAATGCAATGCCAAGAATCCAGTTTTTGAAAGTGATGTCCTAACTATAAATATAAATGGTACTTCATTTCAAATTTACCCCGTAGCTTGCCTCAAGCACAACTTCCACATGCTCATGTACTCATGTCAAGCCGCTGCTCCCACACGCGACCTCCAAATTTAATGTGTACAAATGTTTGACTTTACTGGAAACCAGTAATCAACATACGTTAATATGTTTCATTAAGATAACTTTTACACAGTATCAAAACGTGTATGATAGCATTAAAGTACTTGCAGTTTTGCATAGTTTATTAAAGATTAATTACAATTCTATAAAAAGACGAACAAGAATGGAAAAATGTGGATTACTTAAATAACACACCAGGACCTCCCGCGTTCCGGGCGGGAACCCTACAACTGAGCTAGTCCGAGTTCACTTTCCGAGGGCAGATTCATCATCCCTCATTTCCTGTAAATCTAAGCTAGGATCAACTAGAATTTAATAATCACATTCATCGCAGCCTAAATTACTCGTACCTCGGGACGTCGACTCGGACTAACTTAGTGGTAGTAGAGCGACCCACCGGAAAGCGGAAGGTCCTGGGTTCGAATCCTGGGTCCGGTCGACATTTTTCCATTCTTGTCTATCTTGAAAATTAGCTATACGCTCTTAGCTGAGCTTCAATTGAAGAGTTTCGTCTTCCTTTGCTTACAAGTCACGAGACCATCCTTATCAGAAGCTCATCTTTTATTATATACAAAGAAACAAGCCATAATATATTGATCAAATCTGGCAGTATTTGAAATATTATTTCATAAATAAATGTTTCACAGAATAGCTTAAGAAATGAATGGTTACATACTCGATGGCATATAACTTTTAGCCTTTCAGATTTTGAATTCAGAATCTTGAGTTTTGATCACAGATATTTTTTGGCATTCAGACAGTTTTGATTATACGACTTAATGATAGATAACCTGATTCGCGTAATCACTAGCTTGGATCATAGCCACAGAGTATTAAAGCAGTAATTAAATGGCTGAACTTTTATCACTCACAGCTTCTTCGAAGAGTTTCACAGTAAAGTAATACAGTGGGTGCAATTTTAATTAGAGAATTTAATCAGTTAGGTAATCTTGGTGTAGCAGCTGAAGTTCAAGAAAGGCAAAAAGATGGCAAATTCAAATGGGACAGATACTATGCCCAGAATAAACGAAAATAATTTCACGTTGCTGGCTTAGGTTAGGAAATGGTAACTCTTCTCAAACAGGAATCGACGGTATTGTAAATTACGGCTATAACTACTCCATATCAGTATCATATTACAACAAAGTTTTATTTAGCAATACATCCTATTTACTCTTTGACTCCCTCAACTGAAAAGTTGATTGAATTTACATGTGAAGAATTTGGTGTAAATTCAACAATCTTTTCGCCTGAGGGAGTCAAAGAGTAAATAGGATGTATTGCTAAATTTTAAGCCTGAGGAAGTCTGAAAATGGAAATTAAATGTCCCTTAAATAGTCATATAATACATGCTCCTTTTATTCCCTTTAACACCAAACACAAAGTATTCTATATATTAATATTTAGTTCTAATAACTTTTGAATATGCGCTGAGAAAGATTAAAAGTTTGACATTTCGATACACGTATTACATAAAACTATTTCATATCCTCATATATTATTTACGTATTGATACCATAGTTTCAACTAAGGTTTGTTCATAAAATGTACTGTATTTTCAGAGATTGCTTTTAAGACAGCTAAGACTACGAAAATAGTAAAGACTACCAATATTGCAATATTATAGTATTTAAAAGTTATAAGTGAAGCAGAAATTACACGTTTTAAATACGCAGTAACATTTGCTTTGACATTCGACGAAAACAAAAACTACAGTGGGCATTATAGCAATGACGCCCAGAAAAGAAGAAAATAATTTCACATTCTTCACAACCTAATTTCCTCGGTCCTCGGGACGTCGACTCGAAAAGTGACGTGTGTGGCCAGATGCAGAAGCCGATTTCTTAATCAGAGGTGGTTTCGTTGTGACGAACAAAGACTCTCAAAACAAATGCCAAGAGAAGCTTCAAAGCATTTACAAGTGCTTTCGTCTGTTAAGCAAATGTTTTCGATGTTCTGTTTAACAGATTGCCGTATACTGATATTTCGTACAGTTTAATTGCTAGTTGATGAGGTATTCAATTCATAGACTGATCTGATTCAACATGCCATGTTAAATCATTCTGCGCAAACCTTTTCATTTCTGCATAACTACCACTCCCCACATCCTCCCTAATCTTTTCCATCCTTTGCCTCCCTCTTGCGTTCCTACCCCACGCAGTTCTCTCAATGATAATTTTACAAGTCTCTCATGTCTCAAAACGTGGCCTGTTAAACCCTTCTCTTGGTCAAGGTCCTCCATATTGTTCTCTCTTCTCTTATTCTACTTAGAACTAAAAACTGCATTAAACTAGGGGAGCTGTTTACGTCCGCATTCTATGCATTCATTATTTTACACAATTTTAATTAATTATTCAGATTTAGTTTACAATCATAGTTGGTCTGTTATCCAAAAACCCTTTTATGTTGATCCTTTTAAATTGGGCTGCGATTATAACTTTGGAACCAATACTTCAATGAACTAAGCATTAATGGAGCCATTAACTAATTCGATAGATTGGTCAAGAAGACGCAATTTATGATAATAATAATAATGAAACCAATAAATTTTCTTCCGCAATTAGGAGTAATGGAGAATCATAATTGCTTAGTTTTCGTAGACAATGCACCACAGAACAATTTATGCGGGGCCTAAAATTTATTTCAGAACTTCAATTTGCCAAAAATACTATTTTACAAAATATAAGAAATTATTTCTTCATTTCATATCAGTTATATTTCCCCTTTAAAAATGATATTGGTTAATTCATATTAATTACAAATAGTTTCAAAATGACCACAACCAAATACAGAATCTTAGTTTAAAATGCGAATGTGATTAGATTATGAAAGAAAAATATCACATGACGACCTAAGAATAATTTATTGTTCTATTTTTAATCTTTGGTCATCACGGGTCTGTATTGCTTTATATACATGTTGTGATTCAACATTTAGAAATGTCAAACAAATAAGTTGACCAATGATTGAGATCATCAGGAATATGAAAATAGTTTACAAGGTGTAACAAGACATAAATAAATTTATAGGAGGTTAATGGGGGTCAATACATACATATTTCCCTGGCGGTATTTTTGTCACAGACTCGTTGGTACTGCGCAATTTGTGAAAAGAAAACCGAGATATACAATTCCAAAAATGTGCTTCTGAATCATTCTCGCCGGAGACAATACTACCCATGGTTTCCCCACAAACAGGCGAGCACCGCATCTGGAAGCTTCATTTTATTTTCTGACGTGGCCACATTTTCACCCGAGAGGCTGCTCAATAGTCGCAACTAGCAATACAGACAGAGCTGTTGCTTCAGTTAGATCATTCTTCTCGCTATTTATTCATATAGTTGTACGATGGCAGCGTGCATATCACACCTGACGTATAGAAGTAAATCTTTCATCTAAATACATCCACAGAAGACAATGAGGCCATTAAGTAGTCTTATGATTAACTTCATTGTACAATAATATGTGCTTTGCACATACCAGGCAAGAACAGAGTTTGTACAAAAACTCTTGGCGTAACATTATAATCCATAACTTATTTTCGAATATATGCCTAATGCCATTTAATATTAAAATAAGTCATTTAAATACTAGGAAATTCGATGTACTTCTCTATCACAATTCAATGATATTGAAATGAGTAGTGATAATAACCAACATTTTATAACGCGCAATAAACCTTTTTATAGAAAAAAATATTCAATTCGTGATTATTTAATATATCAAATGTATTGTTTCGTAATACATGGCGTAAATATATAAAAGAGCATCGAATTGATCATAATAAAGTTTACATGACAAGAAAAGCTTCAATGCAGCAGAAACGAACTTAAAACTATTATTAATAGGAATGGAACTTTCAAGAAATATTTTTTAACAATGTAAGCCAAAAATTTCTCACGACATGCAGCAATCATTCATGACTCAAGTTTGCGAAAACGGAAAAAAGTTATGAGAACTTGGAACTAAACATAATATTAAATGTAACTAAAGTAGTTTGTTCCTAGGTGTCAAAAAGTAGGAACTATTCCCAAATACTGTATCAACATATGGAGTAAATAATAAACAAATTACATTCAACCTAAGATAGCTAAATTATGTTAATGCACGTTTTGTGGGTGTAAAATAGTTCATCCCCCCCTCAACAAAAGTAGAAACTGTATTGAAATAACAACAGTACTTGATAACACCTAGTTTCATGGAGGCAGAAAATTAGATTCAATAATAATCATTCATCAAAATACTTTCACCATTTACTAGACTATAATTGCTGGTAATATATTTTATAAATTGATTCTCATATGTGTTCTAACCTCGGTTCATCTATGTCGTGCGTATGACAAAAACTACAGTCAGGTCGAAACGTGACAATTTTACGTTTCAAAGATATTTTAAACTCTCTTTTATAATCAAGGTCTGAGCTTTTTTCTTCAAATATTAACATTATACGTTAAAAACAACAATAATCATTCATCCACTTTATACGCTGTCAAGTAAAATATTGGTGTATCACGCTATATTTTAGTGTCACATCAGATAAAGTTCCTGTGATTGATTTATCATACTTGCTACACATATACATAAGTAGACATAAACATATAAAAATGCTATAAATAGTTATAAAGTACTCTGTGTAATAATCGGAACAATTTTAATGAAAATGCAAAATTAGAAAAAAAATTCTTCACATGTAAAGATAAATGATGAAAAATTTGCTGCCTTTTAAATAGTGGCGTTATTGAAGAATACTGGAAATTCATTAGCCGTCGGAAGATAAGGAACGAGATATGAGGGCATAAGTCGGTCCAAAAGTCTTAACACAAGAAAATAATAACTTTGTGTGTGCAATATTTAAGACATAAGGGTGCTATAATTTTACACATAAATTTTACTTTGATATAAGCTGCTAGATATTGCTTGCAATTCGTAACTTTGTAATATTCATTTCGTTTATTACAGTTTTACTGTTGCATTTTATGCATAAATATTTAATATCTTCGACTGAATTTTTATATCTTCATGGTGAATGTTTGAAGCATTAATATAACCAAGTCATATAAAAGATAAGTTACAAATAAAATGAGAATTCTGTTACCTCGCAAGAGTTTCATTTTGCAATTAAAATACAACAAAAACAGACGGACGAATGAAGAAATAATAATTTCCAGAAAATATAAAGCAAACCATCATAAGAAGTACTATTTGATTTCATTTTAAACGTTATGGAGAAAGCTTAGTGTTCCGTGGATATAAGAAAACCACTAGAGCAAGTAGGAATTCATGCTTAGCAACATGGCGCTAGTTTTCCACAGTCCGTGCGACTTTCTCTTTGGCAAGTTAATTTGTGAAGACGGAGGAAGGCGAAGATTTAATATCTCACAGAAGATTTATCTAGCTGTAGAAAGAAAATTGTTCACCAAGGAAGGCTGTTATAAGTACAGCGGATGAACTGCGATCAATAAGACATAGACACGATATGATATTAAGCGATAAATTCCATGGCTTGTCAAGTTAAAATACCTGTAGAAGGCGTCTACCAATGAAACATTTTATGCAGAGCTATGTTTACCCTCCCTTGCTCGATACGCTAGAAAAGGTCATGAATAATGAATTTACCCGCAGTTTGTGTCAGCATAGAGAGAAGTTAAAATAAAACGAATAGCCCTGAATTAGAATAGATTCTGGATGGACGAACGTCAGGGACTGAGGCTCATATATCCAAATTATTCTCCAAACTACATATGAGTTACCTGACAGAATTCTACTGAAGGCTAAACGACATACTTTGAATTAGAAGTTACCGGTTCGAAGCGGAATAATCTGGTAAAAAATTCAATATAAATGGTGGTAAGACAGCATCAAACTACTTCAAAGAAATTGTAGATAGCGTATCAGAATGGAAAAACAATTACCTGTATATCAAAGAGAAAGAAATAGATAGTTTAAATGCTAAAGATGCATTACAATTCACAGATTTAATAAAATTTAAAATGTGTACTCAAAACCTCCACTGGCTAAACAGTTCATAGCAAACTCAATTGAATGAGAATTTAATAGTGTTATTTCTTTAACTGCGTTAGAATATTAACACTTGAAAGCGTTTTCATAATTTGAACGTAGCGTTGAATGTTACAACTCAGTTCATCGTAAGTTGAAAGCGTGTGTGAAGGTAACTAACGCTTACAAATGCACAAAAGAATAGGTCTGTAGGCGTGGGCACTCTACGGCTCACTTCCTCCCTATAAAACAAATCAAACCTCGAGCACCATTATTTTGTGGAGTGAAGTACGCGCTTGTCTAGTCTGTAAAACATAATTCTCCTTGCATGCATTAAACTCGTAGCAAACAACAACGTCCAACCATGAACACAGTTCTAGAAATTATGAAATAAGCAAGTATTTTCTTATAAAGTTTCATAGTATATGGAGATGTACATTCAAATGAATGGTTTCATAAGCATAATTAAACATCCAACCGTCTTCTCAGATACGGTAAAAATATATGATAGTATATAATGGAACACGGAAAATTATTAATGAAACTATGCGAATTTCTAACAGAAAACCTCTCCAGGCAGCTCAATAACTACGTAATACCATACATGGTGAATACACGTGGACGAGTTGCTCCGGAACTTGAATATTAGGATTCGCAAAAATCAGTTTTCTTTATAAACAAACAGCCCACCTGCAATTTCATTTTTTCATGAAAAAAACAATTTTCCCCGGGAATATAGTTGTCTTTTTGTTTAGTTTAGAATTTATCTAAACCAATAAATAAAATCGAAGTGTGTCTGTTTGCCAGAAAGTTTGTCTTAAATAGGCTCCTAAACGGCCCAATGGATCTCAACAAAATTTTGAGGGATTAAACCAGGAATTTTCCCTTAAATGTTCGTTTATCTTTCATTTTGATATCACATTTTGTTCAGAAGATATTAATATAAATATTTATAAGTCCATTGATTTACCGCGCGAAAGCCAGACTTGTACAAAACCAACTGCGAGTTATAAGGCTTTTTAGGTGTTCCTATACCATTTATCTGGTGTTGTGGTGGTATTAAGGCCTAAAACTGGTCTGATTCAATCCACCACCCTAACCTATCTCGCGCAAGCCTCTTCTTTTCCACATAACTACCACATCTTCCATAAACTGCTTAGCGTATTCCATCCTTGAACTCCCTCTTCTGTTCTTACCCCACACACTTCCGGCAATGCTACTTTTACAAGACCTTCATGTCTTAAACGTGTCCTATTAATCAATCTCTTCTCTTAGTCAACGTCCTCCATATTGATCGTTCTTCCCCTATTCTTTTTAGAACTCCCTCGTTAGTGATTCTATCCACCCATCTGATTTTCAGCATTCTCCTAAAGCGTCGCATTTCAAAAGGCATCTATTCTTTTGCTGTCTGCAGTTCCTACCGTCCACGTTTCGCACCCATATAACACCACACTCCATTTTTACATTTTTATGATCTGATTGTCGTGAAATTTTGGTGTTCAGCACAGATTATCCCAAAGTTCTCAGTCCATCATTTGAAAATTTATGTTCCTTCCTTCTCTCCACCCCCCCCCCCCAATTCAGACCAAAAAGGTCCTACCCTAAAGACATATAAAACCTGCAACGGTATAGATTATGCCATCACATGTCAAGCCTGTTTAAAGAGATAATTAAATTACTGCTAAGCGTGAAATAACGCTCAAGATTAACCAACATTAATAATGCAAAATATTTTGTAAGTCGCAATGAAGATTGATTATATGAAGACACGGGACCCTCACATGCAATTTTATGTTGTTGCAGGCTAATATAAATACAGTGATTATATTATTTTCTGTCCACCTGGAAACAACTGTGTTATCAAAAACGTAATTTTTGCAGCATGATGGTGAGAGGGGAGAGCATTCTCGATCCATCTATTGTTGCGGCAGGGGTTTTGATTGGAGATCAGGGTATTGTTGTTGACACAGCATTGTTATTACAGAATTTAATATCTAGTGAACTGCTTTCCTATGTAGTAGTTCTTTGAAATAAATTCTTACTGTATATTTTTTTAGAAATGTAACATAAGAAACTTGTATACTTTGTTTTATTTCCAAAACTAATGAAAGACTAAATGGTTCCAAATTATGAGAAAACAAGCAGAAAAGAAATAGAAGTTTTCTCCAGATTTTAGTGATTTTACACATTCACTAAATTCAGCTCAAGCATCTTCAGCGTCCATTGATATTTCTCAATCTTTGGAATGGTATGATAAAAATTGCGAAACAAACCAGGAGCCAAAAAGGCAGTGAAATTAGTAAAAGTTTATAAATCATTAATGCCAAGTATTAAATTTGTAGATTCTATTTCTTATGTTGACAAGTTAAGTTGAAAAAAGTAAACTTCTATTGTTGTTAATAAATATTATTGATGTAGTACGGAACAGGGAATGTGTAATAAAACGGAAATCATTTAATGAAATATATTATTTGGAAAAACCACGCTCGTGAAGTGTCAAGCCTACTTCTCGTGAAACAAAAACAACTTTTTTGTAATAATCATATATATATATATATATGTGTGTGTGTGTGTGTGTGTAAGTAAATTATATGTATTTTCGGTCGCGATTCAACCTAAAAACCATCTTCGCATAACGCCAAAGCATCAATATTCCAAGTGCACTCAAAGTTAGTTTACGTAGTTACTGATTCACATACGTTTTTATAAGATGGGATCATCATTGAAATAAATAAATTATATATATATATATATAATAGTCGTAAATACAGTAAAATTGAGAACTACTTCATGGTTAAATAGAATGCAACATGCTGTTAATTACAACTCCAGAACATAATTAAAGTAAACTTACAATTATCCAGAACAATGGATTTACCCCTGATGATTTACCAATACCGTAACGCAAGTAAGGTTTCAAAGTAAATTGGATATGTTCGTGTTGTACTTTGGAAATCATCTGAAAAGCTTCACCATTAAGAAACCTCCATGAGTAGTACGGAATTCAAAAAATAACTTCACGAGATTCCGAATAAATACAATTCACTTGCATGTTTCACCAAAAATATTCCTCGTTATATTTTATACAAAAATAGTTGCCTACAGGGAACAGCAGAGTTCAGCAAAATATTGAAATATATAAACGTGGAAAATAACTCCATACACAGATTTTACGGGTAAAAGTGTTAACAGGTTATTTTTACGATGACACTTTTATTCTTCTCAGAAAATTCAAACTGATAAAAAAATGTATTTCATTTGATTTTCCTTGCGTAAAAAGCTACGAGGTTTTATTCATGCCACGTAATTGTTATCAAGCCACTGCACTTTTCAAAGGCATTAAACTGGAACAACAAAGCTTAATATTTATAATGTACAGATATTATTTATAAGGGCTGACAAAAATGGAATGCCAGTTGTTAAATAAACGAATAGTGAAAAATAGACGAATATACGAAAATTTAAATGATAAAATCTATAATCCATTATATGATCAAAATTAAGGAACAATTAATTATTGTAACATGATAATATCCATTGATATTGGACCACCAACATGAAACATAGGCAAGTGATCACACAAAACTGTAGAATATAATTTGAAATGTTAAATCATAATATAGGACAGCAAATATCTCGTAAGCGTGGAAAGAAAAAGAAAAAGGATGGTTGCTCGATAAATCTAGGAATGATAGCAATAGGGCTATTAAGTATTAGAAACTAAAGAAAGAAGTTTGTTGATAATTTATTATTCACGGAAACTTGGACAATGTTTACGTAGATGGTCGCATTTACGACAAGAAAGGCTTCATATCGATATGATGATAAAAGCTTTAAGTACCAAACACAATTAAAATTCTATTCATTAAAGTAGAAGTAAGTCTTTATTATTCAATCTGCAGGTGCCACATAAAACTACTTTTAGCCTGATTAACTAATTATGCTCACCGAGAACTTGGAGCATATTTTACACATTGCAGCTGCAGAAAGCTTTTACATTTTTCATACATAATAGATCAAACAGATTTGAAGAAATGAAACAGGGTTTTAACTACTGATCCAAAATGGAAAAACAATAAACGGAAAATATGGGAAAAAATATTAATTGAAATAATAATTTATCGATATTTATATCAGTTATATTTTCTTAGTACCGGTACAGAACGCACGTTATAAAATAGTTTATCTATAGTGGGTGAAAATTAATATAAGGAAAAATAACTTATTTACAACACTAATTGCTATAATTTTAGCACTTTGGTTTGTTAACAGTTACATGATTAACAACAATACAATTAAATATTATCTAAAGCAGTTAGGGATTAATAACATATTCGCCTGTAGTGCTGTGAACAGAATGATTAATAGTGCATTAGAAATTGAGTCACAAATTCAAATCATAACATTTTTCAGTACTGTGTTCATTTAACCTTAATTATATTTTAACAAGAAGTTAAATATTTTAATCGTGAAAAAGAGGAATTCAATAAATGTTAATATCAAATAAATGAATATATAAAATAATATGAACAAAAATATATATTGGAATGAGCGTCTGTAAATGAAATATAGAAATTGAAGTAACTGATAGTCTAGCAACAAATCAAACAGCATAATTATTCACTTTAAGAGGAATGTCATCAAGTAAATAAAACAAATAACCTCACTATTCAATTTTATAACATGTCAT
This sequence comes from Eucriotettix oculatus, assembly GCA_034510155.1. Lineage (NCBI taxonomy): Eukaryota > Metazoa > Arthropoda > Insecta > Orthoptera > Tetrigidae > Eucriotettix > Eucriotettix oculatus. The sequence goes on from CM067378.1 coordinate 62,857,951, forward strand.
TCCAATGTTTTTACCGTTTAATGGCTTGCTTACGGCAAACTTTCTGCTTATCTAAATGAATGGGAACGATTTTAATGTGCTAAATATTATTTTTAAAGGAATAATTTTATGAGGCTATTATTTGTATTCATCGTCAAACATGGATTAAAATGGAAATTGTAATACTTCGAAAAGGAAATTACTTCATTGTTACAAATTTTTCGCGAGTCACAAATATAGTTACAACTTTAAAAGAAAAAACTACGAATCTTTTATGAATTTATTTAATAACTTCACACATTGTAATACTATTTAAATAAGCCGATATACATGAAACACATATTCTACTCTTTCAAAAGAAGAAGCGTAGTTAACAGAACGGAATAAAGGTGCATTATAAAATTATCGATGAGCATTATGCGTAGCAAATTATTTCTGTGATTGTGTATTCTCGAATAAGTGATTAAGCGTGAAGGATCTGATTTCATGACGAAACACTGGACACGTCAGCGCCATTGCTCAATCAGCGCATTGTTTTTCGCCATAGCTCAGCAGCTTCGAAAGAATCAATATAAAAGAACTTGTACGCCTCTTCCAAACTACAGTGCATTGTCTTTCTGAAAACTTTCACTTTTCTACTTTCATACCCGCCATTGACCTACATACTCCTTGGATACATAAAAGCATTATTATCAGCACCTTGCATTTCCTCAGTTATATCGATTAATGGTTATCAATTTCGGAATATGCTACATAAATGTTACTAATAGGAAAACAAAATTATAAGTACTGTAGTCGTAAATATTGATCTGTAACATAAAGGAAGTTGTGTCATTTTAATTAGATCTAACAAACGAGATTTTTTGCACTAAAATAGAGGGTGAATATTTTCAACCTCTTTGTCAATAACTTATTTTCCTTTCCATGCTCGGTCCTGATATTAAAGAATTGTACAACTCTGAACTAGGTACGTAAATTCTACGATATTAAGAATAGGATTTTTTTTAAAAAAAATACTCCATCTATTGGAGATTATACAGAAAAGAGGAGCATGAAGCCAGTAAGAATTTGTGATCCAATATGAACTCTGAATTGAAATAAATTATCCAAGATTCCACGAGTTACCTATTGGAACCCACCGAACAATTTACAAATGTAAAGAACTTACTATGACACTAAGTTGCCAATTTTTATTTTTAACTTGAGCTTCGAGGGCGAAACTGCTGTGCACTACTAGAAATGGCTAAAAAATTGTATGTTGAGTCAATGGGAGACTAGGAAATGGAGCATATCATTTAAACAGATTTTGTACTATTTTTTAAAATTGAAACAACGCCATGCCTGTAGAAATGTAAATAGTTGAGACAATTTTACTAATTCAGGACCTTTGACTTACTACCATTCATTTAAAACAACATCCTAACATATAATACAGAAAATCTATATTACACGGGACGGTTCTACATGTTTGAATATTACGAACTAAAACCGAAATCGATTATTGGGAAAAAGACTTTTATATGAATATAGAGAAGAATAATGTGCTTTCAGCACGAAAACACATCAATAAAAAAATTATATAGCGGAGAATTATCGACACTTCCGCTATCCCTGAAAACTTTGAGATTGTCAAACCTTCAATGTTGTTTGTAATAAGCACATTCACTTCGTAGCTCACGTAATCAATACAAGTTCTTGTTTTACACACAATTCCCCACAAATCATTGCTCACATTTCATTGTATCTTTTACGTCAGCGGAAATTACTACGAAGCATAATGCAAATAACAATAATAACTTCAGTATTTTTGTAGTAAACCAATATAATCATATACAACAAAAAGTTATTAATAAGCATCAGTTAAAACATGCATTTATATGTGCAATAGAACATTGAGATCTTTAATAGTCACCGTACCTCTCGTTAAACTTTACTCAATACCGCGGACGTACGTCAACACTATTGTTTGTAATTTGTATACATCCTACGATCATTGTAACTAGAAAACGGTTTGAAGTGCCAATCTCTGTTCTCCTTATAGAAATTCTTTACCCCAGTTCTAACTACGCATACGAATTTTTCGTATTAATAATGTATATATTATTTGACAAAGGCGGTTTTCGTTAATTTTATATAATTTCTGAATTAATGCTTGTAATCTGAAAATTTGTACATTTAAAAAAAATCTATTACCACAATAAACTTTGATATTACTATTAAAAGATAAACAAGCAAGTTTATCTTTCTTCAGTTAAAAACTAAAGTAGAACTTGCACAACAAATATTTGTATGAAATTTGTACCTTTAATTTTAATCTATAAAAGTTTATACAAAAAAGTTTAAACTCGTCATCTTTTACTCATATCACTAATTGGAACTGTAAATAAGAATAAAATTCATTACATAACATTTAACAAGAGCAGAATTAACTACCAGTTGTTGTAGGTATGCATGTCTACATTGTACTTCACAATATTGTTGAATTCAGCCCCATTTAATGATAATACTATGTACTGAAAAACATTATAACTGATAATTTTTCACATCTCACCTACGTATAGCATTTCTAGCGAATTGAACTTGAAGATCGTCATTGAAGAAACATCCCGATAAGTGAGTCTTGCTAGAACACGGTTTGCATTATTGGTCAATATTGCATACACTATTTGTTAAAAGTATGTGTTAATCCGAAAATATAAATTTGTCATGCATCAAATTTTGTATTATTTTATGACATTTATGAAGTTAAATGACTGTTGAAAGTACTTCAAATTAATACAGAATTCATAAATAAGAAAACTAATTATAATGGACAGGACCAATTTTGTATCTGTTGTGGGTAATGATTGTAAAAATAAAGTATTACTTAAATTTAAATGGGTATTCAAAATGACGTAGGGTTTAAGGACGACCAAAATTTACATTTTTACATGGGCCGATTCTTAACATAAAAAATAGTTTAGTAATTTTTTTAATTTATCATATTCCATCAAAATGTTAGGCATGAATGGGATAACAATCTGATTAAAACATTATGTATAAAGAAATCAGTAAATGCCTCCGAAACGTTTGTAAATAGCGGATAGGTTGATTCAGCAGAAGTGGTAATGATTCCGTACCCTAGGAAAGCTAATATCTTCTTATGGCGTATATAATTTCTATTAAATGCAATTTTAATAAATAAATAAAATTGCATCCAATATGTCGGCAAAAAATTTTAATTAATATTTAGTTAATATAATTTCGACGTATACTCCACATTTGTGGAATTAATCATGTAAAGTTGTAAATGGATAAAACTATTACACAAGTGAATAACTTTGTAAAGTCGACTACGTCGGTTACGGCCAAAAATCTTTAAATTTCTTTCCGACAAACTGGCTGTAATTTTTATTTATGAAATAAACCTGTCGTTCAGATATTCAGAAATGGTGTTTTGTGAAGTATATGTGGGGTTTGAATTACTGTATAGCATATTTTTCATATTAAGATAAACTGCATTTAATAGATGGTACACGAAATTAGCGGACGTAGTTTGAAAAAGGTATGGAAATTATCAGTACAATATACTCACATTCTGCCGGGCCAGAGTATCGCTCTTACGTCTAAACTAGTTTAAGATGTGAATACTTCTGTATCTAGAATGACGTAAGCTCTTTAAAGCGAGCATAATGGCCAGTGTTACATTTACTTGGACGTGACCTTGATGACGCGGAACTCATCAGCGCGTTAAGGGCTCCGTTAGCACTGATACCATACTATTGTTCCGTTCAAACGTGACATTTCGAAAATATGACAGGTGAATTATCCAAAGAAAGTCTTTAGAAGGAGCCTGAAGTTCCGTCGATCTAGCGGAGCGTGTATGCTTGCTTGAATTTGAGTAACTGAAGGCAGTCACATAAAGCGCCTTTTGACGTTGCCTCTATTCATGACTTATGTTTGAGTTTCACAAACCCTTCTATATGGTTGTTTCCACAGAGTGCTACCTACACTAATAAGCCTCCGGCGGTACCACAGAAATTTTATTAATATTAATAATTACCACACTTAACCCCCTGTCACAATCACAGGATCGATTTCGCAGATACAGCACCAATAAAACTGGCGAAATGCGCGTATGAGCTAATATTTAAGCTGATACCGATTACGAATTGTTTAAAATACCAAGGAATAAAAACTATAGTCTTGTTGGGATTTATTCTACTGCGCGTTTTAACAGCCGTTTCAATGAACAAACGTTTGTAATATTCATAACTTTAAACAGACTGCTGTTAGAAACACAGAATCGATTTGGCGAACAGACAAGAACGCGCTTATCTGCTTTATCTCGTTGAATTCGGCTACGATGTCCAAATGGGCCACAACTGTCCGAAGAGTTTACTACGATGTCAAAATGAAACTTGTCACGGGTCATCGTAAAATAAAAATGAAAGATCACGGTAGCTTATGAAAATTGTCTTTTAACAAAAATAAGATTGCGAGTCAAACTTCTATTTTGCAATCAGCAAATATTTGTGGCTGTCTCCACATAATTCAAGAAGGAAAGTGCACAATAGGATTTGAATTTTATACCGTTACACCGAAATAACTACTGTGGAATCAGAAGGGCGGGGCACGAAGCGCCCTTCGTTCGCAACAGTATTGAGAAATAATCGCTAGACACACAATTTATGTATACAATAAATGAAATATTAGAATTACTTAGTGTACTTAGTAGACGCAATAGGTATATTGAAAGTTAGAATTCGAATGTGCTGCTGAAGTCAAAGTAATTATTACGTTCCAATTTAATTTTCGTTCTTCAATTATTTTAGTGGTTTGCTACCCTAAAATTGGTACTCTACATTACGGATTAACATTAGAGGGGCCCGTGCAGCCAGCTGTGGCTTATTTGACCTCTGTAGCTTAATTCTTCGAGACGGGCGTTCATACTATTACATTGGTGCTGTCTTTCGCCGTTGTAATAAGGTAGTACCCAATATTGGACTTTTACTATAATTAAAACTTTTCGTAACAATTTTCATTCTAAATATTTCCCACATGTTTTTGTTTTTAAATTTAATAACACTTTTCTGCATATGGTTATATATATAAATAAATATATATACATATATAAAAGGCCCTTAGGTTGAATAAAAGGGAAAGTATATGTATTTAGATTTTAATAAAACAATGACTTAGCAGCCTTTCTTTCTTCAAAATTTGATTAGTAACAACGTTTCGGCATATTTTCATGCCTTCTTCAGAGTTTCTTCCGAATCAGTAAGGAACATATTAAGTCAAACAATAGCAAGTGAGATCCGAGGGAACACGTAAAACTTAAACCCCTCTCAGAAGTGGTTATAGCCAGACTAAATGAATGAAGACCTCTTGGACGAAAACCTGAAGACATGAAAATATGCCGAAACGTTATTAATCAAATTAGTTTCAAATAAATTCTGTAAAAGGCAATAAATTGTTTTATTAGTTTATAACAGACGTTAAATTTCAACTTTAATTGTTTTTATTATAATTATATATATAAGCATTTCAAAAATCAAAACGAGTCTAGAAAATTTCTCTAAGGTATCCCACTATTAGCATTTAAATTGAATACATAAAAAAATATTTTTCTTGTCTAATTAATTATTTGCTTAATTGTGTCCCTCAAAATATGGGCCATACACAATAGGAATAGCAAATACACTTTCCTCTTGGCGAAATTTAGCATGCACAGAATACAATCAAACGTCACATTAGCAAAAAAAAACCTCATATCGTAAGTAGGTCGATTTCATTCAATTACAAAGGAAAACAAACTTGTTTGATTGACATATGCTACGTTCAAATTTTATCAGTTCCACACAATAGATACCACACCTCCGACTATCTTTTTTGAAAGATAGGATCCGGAGGTATCTTGGTTATCAAAATTCAATTTAAATCTGGAAATTTATTCAAAACATCAATCTCACAATGTCACGATATTCATGCGTAATTTGATTAAAACTAGTAATGCCGTTGGAAAACAGGAGTACTTTTGGTTGAAAGTTGAATTCTGCAGTAAATAAATGCCTAAAACTCGTTAAATGTGAATTTGGTCTAGCTGTAGAAGAACTATTCGTGAAATGTATGGTAACCGAAAACTCTAGCCACAAAAACAGAACATCGCTGATTGTGAGCTTTATTGCAATTTCTTGAGATACTATGCAATACGATGTCTAATATCGTTTAGAACCTAAAAATTATGTCATTCGTAGGTATATCTGAAGTTGTTTTCAACGGTTGCGTTACATTCGAAGGAAGGAGAAGACCGTTCTTTCTTCGACTACGGCCATTACATACCTGGAGTAATAAATAATCTGCAGAAAACAAGACGGAAAGCTTCCTTAACGACCAGGCAATTCTTAAAACTCCTATTTCTGAAAGCTCATCTTATCTCACGCAAGAGAAGAGGGCAGCTACGTCCCATAACGGCGAAACAATCAACTTTAAGATGCTAATCTGTACAAACTAAAACACTTCCCCGATCTCGGAATAAACAATAAGTGTGATGAGGCGAAGAGGATCGTGAGGAATTGCCGCAATGAATAAAATCCGTTTCCACTACAACAGCATTGAGTCTGCTACATGTGTTTCGAAGCAAGCGTCTCTGCTCCCTTGTGGCAGACAAAGGCGAAATACCTGCTGCCTGCCACCCGAATAGAAAGAAGCAGGCATTGCAGTCCTATGGCTCTCTAACGAAAAATTACCACTGAATACATTTCATATTGACGGTTTCATATCAACAAAGACCACTAACATAAAAACTTAAACTGATCACAAAATTAGCAAAAGACTTTAAGCACACTTTGTTTTAATTTAAATTTTAAAACATTGTAAACGGCGATTTAGATGAATATTTTTTGTGGAAACCAACACTTTTTAATTAAAAAATTTCTATGTTAAACATTTACATAAAAATAAGTACTTTTATGTATATAGCACACAATACAAATTCAAACCAAGGAAACAACAAATGGTGAAAATGCAATTTCAGTATAAAAAGTGGAATTACTTTGCTCGTAGGTTCTTCTACCAAAAATGTAACATTTGCCATGAAATTTCTCTCGCAAAGACGAAGTTACTGTTGTATCACAATGGAGATAATGCGTTACGCCGATGTAGTTGTGCCAAAATTGCAATCTAGAGGTTTTGCAAAAGCAATGCTACAGAGTGCGGTTTTGAAATTTAGTTGTGACCTCTAGGCACAACAAAAGTTTCGCGAACAATAGAATACTTCATAAAACCATTATTATTTTTGAAGATGTTTATATTCGATAAATGTACGAAACAAATTAGTGGAAAGAAATTTAAATACCAGTTCAACCAAGAATAAAAATACAAACTGTCTCGATTAATCCTAAAAGAAGCGAAATCAGAATTAGGATAAGGAATTTACAAATAACTGTAAATTTCACAATAACAGCAGTGTGCGCTGGAACCAGATAACTGAGGGGCAATTCTAGGAAGAAAGCGAAACCGGAAAATAGGAAAACCCCAAAGCGAAATTGCAATAAGCGAGGGTATAACCAAATTCTCTCCACAATCGAAAGATATTATAATAGATGCAGATAACTATAACGAAATTTAGAATTTATTGAACTACAGTCTGTTATAAAATATTCACAACACCTAGCTGATAACGGCTTTTAATTGTAACTGGAAAAAATATATAACGCGAATTATACTGTCGACAATGGCAAGTATAAATAAATAAACAATATACCCAATTTTTTTAAATTTATTAAGATATTTACAATTTGTTCAAAAGACATTAAGCAAATTGGATGGATGGATGAATGACACATTTCGTCCGTATTTGAATGTAAAAGTGAATAATTTTGCGACGTGAACGGTCGCAAGACTCAGTACACGAGCAAATTTATTTCACTTTCACATACATGTTATCCATTTAAAATTTACCATATAAGTTCACAAATATTGACGAAACGTCGTAGAAGTATTAAATATATTTGTTGTATTGTTTATTTATTGATGCTTAATACCGTTGGACGTCTGGCGTTGTAATGCACATTCTAGCGTAAACCAAAGTGAAGTTACAAAACGATTAAAGCTAAATAAAAAAAATAAGAGGTTGAATAACGTCATAATTGCTTTTGAGGCACTTTTTGTTAGGATATCTAATTTGAAGAGTATAATATTTTTAATTAATTAAGAGAATTAATTATGTCAAGGGTTTGAGATAAGCAAAACGGCCGCGTCAATCACATTTTAACAGTTGAAAGAGTTACAGAGTGGAAAAGCGTTCAAACGAAATGCGTCTCGCCATGGCTGGCATACTCGTTCTCGTACAGCGATAGCCTGGCTATAAATAGCGTCACATTCGATTTCGATGCACTAGCTTAACTAAGATACTGCAATTCACAAGAGATTAAATAATTACTCAAAACATTGGAATACACCTTCTTTAATAAAAAAATTAGAATGGCATTTTTGACAAACAGCACTGTGTTTGAACTGACTAATCTCGTATATCGCGTTTTAACTCGATAACCCTTTTTTTTGTCGTAGATAAACCCTAAATAAAAGGTGTATCTGGCCATGACTTCAACAAAGATAACTTAGTCTTATACAATAGATGTCACGCACCGTACGTGTAATGGATTACGGCAGCATTTTCAATTCTGTGAATAAACCTCCCAGAAAATCAATTATTTTCCATAATAATTCTCATTATTGTCATAACCACAGATACTTTATAAAAAGTCTCTTGTACGATAAAACCCTCCACAGGCATAAAATAAATATATTTTTCGTCCACATCCTGTAAAGTCTCTTTAATGCCATTAAGGGCAAAATATGCTGCCGTGTATAACAATACGATATCCAGTACCACCGTACCTAATTATTGAAATATAAAATTTAGTTTTCTGAAAATTTCGCCAATTTTTAAAAAGTTAGCCTTTAGTGTCAATTAAATTGAATAAATCAGTTCAATTAACAAAAAGTAATTCGATTTTTTTCGTACAAAAATTAAACAATAGTAAAACGCAGCTCCGCTTCATATCAGTGGAATAACATTCCATTAAGAAATTCCTTGTACGGGAGAAAAAGGAAGCTTTAAAAACTGGTTTCTCAACCAACGTCTGTTAAAACTTTCCAATATGCAGAAAGACTATACTAGCGAGGCTAGTTGGATACGGTTCGGTAACTTTATTTATTAATTGCTACTAAAATTTGCCGGAACTTCCTCAAAAGCGACATCATTCAATCTCAATTCAAGTTAAACTGTCCTAATGAATGTCCCATAATCCCAGATCGATATTGTCGCCGATTCGGACCCTAAACTCGCACGCGGCAACTGAGCTGCTCTTTACAATCGATGATCAAACCTAATTGACAAATCAACTCATGCAATTCTGTGTTATGATTCGTCTTTGTTGATAAGCATACGACGTGACGAACTGCACAACTGTGACAGTCAAATTTGATAATTACATGTAATTACTTTCATGCAGAAGTCAATAAAATATAATTACTATTTGTTTTTACTACATTAATTTTTGGAAAAGGGCTAACAATCTCATAAGCACAGGAATAGATATTTACGACCACGTTCATAAAAAACGATAATGTAGCACAATGTTCGCGGGAACTAAATTTCGCTACTCTCAACTCGTCTGCATTATTCTCTCCAACAAAAATGAAATACTGTATGAAAAGCCGTAGACACTTATTGTCGACAATTATAATTATTCCCAACATACTCCTGAAATAATTATTAAATTCAAATTATATTAGAAATTAATTAAAATAACATTACTCTCTCGCAACTTCAAAGTCGACATGAGTTGCTGTCACACACACACCTAGATTTTATTTCAATACTACCCAAATTCCCCAATATTAAATATTTTAATATTTTTGTAATTTTTATAAATTCTAAGGCCTCGCCGATCTCTTATAATTAAATTTAAAGCTATTAGACTTAAAAGGTAACTTACTTAACTTAGGGCGTAATTACCTAGATAAATTGCTACACAAGCTCAACATGGTAGCGAGAGCAAATATGATACACCCACCGAACGCGGACTTTAAAATCCGCCAATTACGGGACAGGCGGAAAATATTGTAAAAGCAATAGATAGATAGCTAAGCGATTGTAACGAGTTTGCAAAGTTGTTCCTATAATGGGATGCAATAATGAATATGTCGATCGTGTTATTATCAAATAACTACATTCTGTGATTACTAATGCATCGATAACTCGAAACAATGGATAAATTTAGGATACAATTCAATAAGGATCATAAGATAATTTAAAAGTATGCGGATTTAATTTTTTTTGTTGACTTGTCAGGTCCAATGCGCATACCTTTCCGAATGCCTTTAATTAATTGGCATCTATGTGCTTTAGGGTTTTTGGTGACAAAGGCAGACAACGATAATAATACGAAAACATTACGAGTCTAATGGCTTAACATGCTCGTGTTCTAAACAAGGGATACTTATCTGCCGTAGCTCAAGGCCAACATGTTTTCGTTTAATGTATACTTATTTTGACGATCTTTATGCGTTTCATAAATTGATATATATATTAACTTTATAATTACATTACGTCAAATACAACGCAAAATAACAATTCCATGATTATTTTAACGACAGAATTAATTATTATATATAATAATATAGACAATAGATTTGAATATTTATATGCTGAAAAATTATACAAATTTAATTTTAATTTAATTATAAAAAATAATTAACTACTAATTTTATTTGCTCACGTACCTCTCCATGATCATCATTTCTGCCTTCTGGTGTATTTTCCGGAAGAAAATATAAACGTAAACTTGTCAGCACTTGTTCACTATTTTTGTCCATCCACAATAATTGTAATTCCCCGATACTCATTAAGTCCGAGTCACTCCATAGTTTCACAAAGAAAAAATCACTCAAAGCTAAAATTTTACATTTGCCATTTTTCGTATATTTAAACGCTTTGTAAAACGTATACGGCCCATGATGTCCACATGGTGCACCAATTAACTGAAAAAAATTGGTAACATCTAATTTAATTTAATTTTTATTACTTACATATTAAAATGAGCAAACTTATATTGTAAGTACCCATTGATGAGTTTGAATGTTCCCCAACTTGTCAATGTATATTATTTTAAGTGACATAAAACAATTTAAAGCCATTAATTCTATTATTGAAATTTCCGAGTAATATTATTACACTCAAAACGTATATCACATACCTGTATCTTATTGTTATCCATTATAAAATCGTAAGAAATCACTGAGCTCACACACAGCACGCCACTAGCACATCAGTCTACTTTGTATTTACTCTAATTATGTGACGTCACCGATACTGTGTTTCCTACCCATGATGCTTTGATACAGGAAAGAAAATAATGGCGGATTATTGCTCATATGGTACCGTAGTGGCACGTCAACTAATTTGGTGTGGTAAATGTACGCATTTAATTCTATGATCTCATATGGATTGTAGCAAGTCAACTACGTACAACCACTATGAGATTATCAGAATAACGATTACGTATACAAACAACATAACATTGAGTGTTTGTGTTTACTTGTGAGAGCATTTAGTCACTTCAAATATGATAGAAATATGAAATATTTTCAAATATGCCTAACTTCAAACTAATAAAGAAAATTAGCATTGCTTCAAAATACAGTGAATATAGTATAATATGTTAAATGGTTATGTTTATGTTCTTTAAAACGGAAACCAACGGCCATTAAAATAAATCGCATTTCAATTTTAAATATGACGCATCTAATCACCCAGTATTTGTTATCAAATTTGTTGTGTGAAATTATTTTTAATTTCATTACGCGGTGAAATTGTTTATAAATGGGAATTATGTTTCACACAAAATTGAAAGTGTATTTTTAATTGACGTAAAAATATTTGCAATTTGTGATAATATTAATCCTTCGTTATTTCAAATACTTTTAATATAATTTATTTATCGTTACTTCACTTGACAATATATCATTTCAGATTTAAAGTTTCATGGTTACATTATTGTGGAAATGATCAAGCCATACTTTTTTATTAGGAACAGAAATTGATTAGATAATATATTTTAAACTAATGTTAATTTATGTATATATTGTCTGCAATAAATATTAGGTTTAAATGTTTTTGTTTATTCACAAAAATCATAATCACATTATATTTGAACCCTTGTTGTACATAATTATCTTAGAATAAATGCTTTTAAAAATATATATCTGAAATTAATTTAACAGTTGGATATTAACATTTCTTCATATCTACAAATGATTTAGTAAAAACAACACACCATTCTTGACATAATCTTCCGAGTAAGAAGTTATTTATATATATTTCACAATACAATCTTCTATTTAATGGTGTACATATTGCAACAGCTAAAAGTAATTGGTGAGTGGAGGAAACTTGTCAGTCATACTGATTCATACGTATTCTTCAGTAAAAGTTAGTCTCATTCTTTGCAAATTATGTGTATGTAATTGTGTACACAGTTTGAAGAATTGCCATTCTCAAATAAAATGTGGGAATTGGGCAAGTTTGGATACGCCAGTCATTTCTTTTCATGAAGCTATTATATTATGGTGAATAATAAATAGTGAAGAGATATATTTACTGTAGTTGGGATTAAATATTTATTTTGAAGAGGTGTATCTCAACTTGTCTGAGGCAAAATTGTAAAATTAGTTGTTTATATGATATATATGTAACAAATAATATTTTTACCTTTCATTTGGCTTTGGCAGGTAATTAATTATAAGTGCAAGTGAAGGTAATGTGATATTGTAAAATTATTGCTGCCACACCCTTTAGACACTATTCAGAAGGAGGGGAAGGGGGCTGAGGCATTTAAAAATTTGAGAAATTACTACTTAAGGCTGGAGTGTTTTAGTATCAATTTAAGGTAAGTCAATAGCTCTCTATCCCTATATCTATATATGTGTGTGTGAGGACATTTTGAAAGCTGCTGATTTGTAAATCAAATGACTCTTTGTTGTTGCAAATAAAGAAATTGTGGACTTTTAATAATGGTCAATTTATTTTAACTATTGATTAAATTTTACTATTGTATGTAAATATTGTTTTTATATCTACCAATTGTTAAAGATTTTCAACTCTGTTACCTTTGAGTTTTATTATAATTTTAAGTGTTAACGATCTATCAACAGTTATTTTTAAATCAGTAAGTATTTATCATCTTTATATGCTTCTTATCTTTTATTAGCTGCCAATTTTCAAATCTTTTAAAAGGCTTTGATGATTTATTATTATCATGGATGACTGTTTGACTATGCCTATTTAAATATTTAATTTTGCTATGTTTGCGCTCCCTCTATTTTTATACATATAGTCAACTGCTGGCCATCACTAGAAATGTTCTTTCTTATCTTCTGAACATTTAAGACATCCCCACACTTATCATGGTGTTTCTCATCTTTACTCTTCAGGTAAGTCACCACCTTTCTATCTCTCTTTCCTCTCTCTCTATTAATTGTTTATAGTTATAGCAGTGTGTCTGAAGACTTTCAAAAATTTATGTATCTCTGCTGTTCGATGCCTACTATCAATTTACATTTAGTCAACTTTTGTTTTATGATTAATTATTATGACTTTATCATCTCATCTTTCCTTGCTTCGTATGTACACAGTGTGTGTCAAAAATAAGGCAGTAAAGGGAGGTAGGGCATGTCATACAGATGAAAATTGCATAACGACCCATGACTGTAAATGTTGGAGGAAGTGGTAGCAGGGGTATAAGAAAGATGTAAGAGAGTGATTAATTGGAAACATTCATTGGATGGCATGAGTACAAGGTGAATACAGCTGCACAATTTTGCTTTGCAGTAAATGTTTGGACAGGTTTGGTCGGCATCTGTTTAGTCGGGCCATACCTTTTACAATCCCGCAAAACTTCCACAAATATCAGATGAGAGTGAGTGCTGCCAGGCTTACCTTACAATGTTTGAGGATCTTTTGTAATATTAGACCTGCATTCATCTTGTATGACATTCGTACTCATGATACCCAATAAATATTTCTAATTATTCCCTCTCTTGTGTCCTTTCCAACCTTCTACCTGTCAAACAACTTTCTTCCGATGTTTATGGCCATAGGTTGCTATGCAATTCTGAATTCATATGGTGTGCCCTAAAAATTATGCAAGTAAGGATGTGACGGTGTGTGTCTGAACAGCATGGTAGCCAGCCATTCAGTATATATATATAATTAATAAGGAAAGGAAAGAGAGATAGAAAGTAGGAGTTCTTTAAATTTTTGGAGGCACCACCCCCTTCATCAGAAAGTTAAGACATTTCCAGTGATCGGCTAACCGACAACTATCAATAAATGAATCATCGGCTAGCCGATCTCTGGAAATGTCTTCCTTACTTTTTAATAAAGGGAGTGGTGCCTCCAAAAATTTAAAGAACTCAAAATCTTACAAGGTGCCTACCATCTGTGAACTTATATATATGGGAAAGGCTAGGCTGGGAAGTTATTTTCATGGGCCGACGGCACCTTCCTCAGGATGGATATGGACTTGAATTTTGTGCTGCTGGTCAGTTTACTTTTTTCAACCCAATGTGACTGGATACATTATGTAAGACCAGTTGCTTGTAGTTTTTCTATGTTTTTGTAAGTTATAGTTACTGGGAAACAGTATCAACAAGTAAGACTGTCATTACCTTGAAAGTATACTTTGTATCAATAAATTGCGCGTCACTTTTTTCTAATGGATGAGGCATTGATTTGGCTCAATGTATACAAGAAATATGTTAGTAATATGTTGCTATAAATTTTGAATTTATGATTCTATTTTGCTTAAAATACACAATAAAAATGAAACAATTATGTTGCTCATTTTGTTTGTTTGTTGTATCTGAATTATGAAAAAAATAATTCTTTAGGATAAAAGATTTAAAAATATATATTTTGATAATTTGACAGATTGAAAAAACATTACTACTTCTTCTTCTTGGCTAGGGCTACAGTCCTTGTAGAAACCTGGTCTCCTTTAACACATGCCTCTATTCACATCTGTCCAGTCTTCCTTTTCCATATACCCATTGTTTTCAGGTCCTCCTCCATATCATCAAGTCACCTTTTGTGAGGTCTTCCTCATCTATTAGCATCAAGACTTCCTAAAATCACTTCCCTAACACTCTTGAGTTTCTAGTATTCTCTGTAAATGACTGGTCCATCTTATCTTTCCCTGCTTGATTTTAGTGACAATATCCACCAGTCCAATAAGTGTCTGTAGTTCTGTGTTTGACCTTGATCTCCGGCCTTCTACCTCTCTCACGGTTCCTAAAATCTTTCTCAATATCATCTTTCCTATCTCGGTAGCCAACCTTTCTCCTTTTCTGTCATCGCCCAACTTTCTGAAGCATGTGTTTGTATAATGTCTTAATATATTCACATATATTTTAATTTTTGTATTTCTGCACTTAGATATATTCTGCAAGGTTTAGTAGCATCAGTTTCCGTTTTTGCAATAATTTCTTGTATATCTTATTACTACTGCAGCAATTCTAAAATATCAGAATAATAGTGCTTACAATAAACTTAATATTTAATTAATTTATCAAAACGAAAGGATTTAGTTTTAAGTTAAATTTTACCTTCTCCCAAAAATACACAAACCTGGGGTCCCTGGCCGCCCAATTTTCGCTGGTTACAGTTCCCCTACTGAAAGGATTTCCGCTTTGGTGGATGACTCCCTCCAGCCAATAGTGGAAAATCTCCCCTCATTCATCCGAGACACCAACCATTTTCTCCGTCGCCTCCGTGAACTACCCACACCACTCCCGCAGGACACACTACTGGTTACCGTAGATGTTGTCTCCCTTTACACCAACATCCCACACGCCAGTGGCCTGTCGGCACTCGAACACTTCCTGTCTCGCAGGCCTCCAAATTCCCTCCCAAACACCCACTTTTTGATATCACTGACCCAGTTTGTCCTCACCAGAAACTACTTCTCCTTCCAAGACAAAATTTACCACCAAATCAGCGGCACTGCCATGGGCACCCGGATGGCCCCTTCCTATGCCAACCTGTTTATGGGTCAACTGGAACAACAACATCTAAATTCCTCTCCACTGAAACCCTTAACCTGGTTCCGGTTCATAGATGACATCTTCATGCTATGGACGCATGGACAAGATGCCCTCTCAGACTTCCTCAATGACCTCAACACTAAATTCCCCGTCAAGTTCACTTGGAACTGTTCCCCGACCAACATCACCTTCCTCGATGTGGACATCCAACTAAATTCAGGCCTCATTAACACCTCTGTCCACATAAAACCAACTAACACCCTCCAGTACCTCCACTTTTCCAGTTGCCACCCTGAACATACCAAACGATCCCTCCCCTACAGTCTTGCCCTTAGGGGAGCCCGCATATGCTCTACTTTGGACAGCCTGGCGACCTACACCGACCGAATATTTAATGCCTTCAGGAACAGAAATTACCCCACAGACCTCCTCCAAAAGCAAATTACCCGTGCCCTCTCCACCTCCCAAATAGCCAGTCCCACCCCCAACCATCATACAGAACGCAGTCTCCCCCTAACCACCACCTACTTCCCCGGACTACGTAAACTGAACTCTTTCCTCCGCCTTGCCTACACTGGACTACAATCCAACCCGGACATGAAAAACATCCTCCCGACCATACTACCCACCTGTCCAAGGGTTGCCTTTAGGCGCCCTCCCAACCTCCGTAATATCCTGGTCAGACCCTGCAAACCCCACACACCCAACCCTCCACCCACAATTGGTTGCAGACCGTGTGGCAGAAACAGATGCCATGTCTGCCCAATACTCCCACCTACCACAACCTTCCAGAGCCCCACCAACAGCACTACCTACAAAATTAAGGAAAACATAACCTGTCTGTCCTCCCACACTATCTACAAAATAAACTGCACACTCTGCCCAGCCTTTTACATCGGTCAGACAAAGAGACCCCTCCCCGAACGGATTGCCAACCACCGCAGCACAGTAAAACTCCTCAAAACCCAATTCCCCATAGCCGCCCATGCCCATAGCCACAACACCAACATCTTCAACCAGTGCTTCACACTGACCCCCCTCAAAACCCTACCTCCCGACTCATCAGAAGCTGAACTCCATCTGTGGGAACTTTCATTCCAGCATGTCCTACAGTCTAGACAAAGCCCTGGACTCAATATCCTATAACTTTATCTCCAACCTTCCCCCCCCCCCCCCCCAAAGCACGAGTTCATTGAATTGTACATACAATAAAACCTTCTGTGTGTGTGTGTATACCTTGCCTTTTGTTTGAATGGTGGTTGTATGTATGTATGTATGTATGTATGAGAGTGTGTATCAATATTTAAATATTGACACCTCTAAGGGTGGATGTGTCTGAATGAATGTGTGTCAAGATGGGGGTGTCAGTATGCATCTCCCCAACCCCCATCCAGTCCTTGCCTCTTCCCAGACCCTTATTGAGAGAGAAAGTTGGTGACCTGGTGGGGTCAATTGTTTACGACCCAAGTTAGCAGAGCAGCAAATTTTGGCTGCTCAGTCGTCGGCTAGCCGATCACTGGAAATGTCTTCCTAACCTTCTGATGAAGGGGGCGGTGCCTCCGAAAATTCAAGTTCTCCAAAACTCACAAGGTGTCTACCATCTATGAACCTCAGGTAAGTCATCTTCTTTCTATCTCTCTGTCCTTTCCCCATTAATTGTTTTAAACATGACAATGTCATTTCCTATCTCATATATATATATATATATGTATGTATGTATGTATTATATATATATATGTATGTATGTAGAATAGGAGTAGAAAGTTTAAAAGAATATCGAAAATTAATCATATCGCAATGAGAAGAAATAAAAACCATCATGTATATTGTTGTATTAGGGGAGTTCGTTGAAGACTTGGAAAACATAATAAATGGCATGAAAGTGGTCCTAGAGAAAGAGTTCAATATGAGGATTAATTGAGATGAAACCAATGTAATGGGGTGTAGTATGGGAAAGAGATACTTGGGCAGCATAATAACTCAGGATGGTAGAAGTATAGTGGACATAAAGAGTAGAATAGCATAGGCAAGAAAGACCATCGCAAAAAGTGGAATTTACTTTTTTTAGAAGAAAGACAAGAATGGAAAAATGTCAACCGGACCATGCGATGTCCAGCTGCATTCTCTACCAACCGAGTTAATCCGAGTCGACCTAAGCTAGGCTCACCTACCAATTCACTAATCACAATCCTCAAGTCCTAATTCTAGGAAATACGAGAAGGCGGACATTGCGTAAACTGATTATAGGTGCATTGAATTCTAAGCTAAGTTAGTGGAAATGCTCAATTTCAGCCCAATGAAGCATATAGTTATTTTTTTAAGATAAAATGTCGACCGGACCAGGGAATCTAATATTAAGAATTCATTGCTAAAAATGCTCGTATGTAGCAAGGGTGACCAAACCTTTTGTATAACAAATTTTTTTTTTGACAGATGAGTTCAGATGCGCCATATGTCTCGAGGACATTTTATACCATTTTACGTATATTGTTGGGGGTTGGGAAATTGATATGAGGATAGAATGTTCTTTGCTTAGGGGATGAAAAAGAAAAACTATGACGCAGTTAAATTAGATAATGAAGCACCAATTTACATAAGTCAAGAACAATGTTCCTGTCCAAAAGGGTGAAGCTGACAGCATCTCGTTTGGTCAAGATGACCGTGGGCTACAGTTGTTGACACAGAACAAGATCAGCTTCGAACGTGGAATTGTGGCACTTATGCCAAACTCTCAAAGTTTAGTTTCCCTCCCGCGTTGTTTCATTTTCTACCGCTACGAGTGCCTAGGAAGCATTTAAAGAAAATGGCGGTGAATGGAGAGCAGAAGTCGTTCTGTGTGCTTGATTACCATGTAAACAACTCTGTGATTAGGTTACAACAGAATTTCCGTTCCAAGTATGGACGAGAGACGCCTAATGGGAGGCCATTCGTAAGTTATATGTAAATTTCAGAGATATGGGTAGCATATGTAAGCGAAAATCGACTGGCCGTCCTTCGACTTGGGAAGAGACAGTGAAAACGTGTTCGCTCATGTTTCGTGCGGAGTCCATAGATATCAACCCGCCGGGGAGCGAGGGAACTTGAACTTCTATAGAAAACTGTATGGCGGATTCTGCGGAAGCGTTTACAAATGAAACCCTACCTCTTACAACTGATACAAGCCTTTAAAGGCATTGATTATGATGTTCGGGCGTCTTTCTGTGCCGATTTTCTCGCATAATTGGAAGAGGATGGGTTCTCCGAAAGAGTAATTCTCAGTGATGAAGCGACTTTTTACCTTTCCGGGAAAGTAAATAGACACAACGTAAGAATTTGGGGAACTACTAATCTCAATAAAGTTGTGGAACACCAACGCGTTTCTCCCAAAGTGATTGTGTTTTGTGTCATTTCCCGTGAAAAGATTTTTGGGCTCTTTTTCTTCCTTGAACGTACTGTGACGGGACATGTTTTTCTTAATATGCTGCAACAATGGCTCCTACCACAGCTAGAAGAGGATGGTGCAGATTTCATTCTTCAACTGGATGGTGCCCCTCCGCATTTAACATTAATATGTTCTTCCATCCTCATATCATCCTGCGAGTTATCCTTACAAAGTAGTTTTTTCCACATTCGCAAAGAACAAAACTAACAACGACTTCTATTATGTGTGTCTATAGTTGCTTCGGAAGATATTGTGGAAGGTGAACATCGTTCTGTGTTCAAATTTGTTGAATATCCTTAGTATATTTCAGATAATTTCAGAATACAAGAGAAATATATTGTAATTTATATATATTGACTTTAGTTTCCGTAGCCTACCCCTAAACTAATCGGCGCTACCAGGAAAAGTCGTCATGCATGGAATGCCATAGAAAACCTTGCGTCAGGCAGTTCGGGCTTTTGCGTATTCTCACTTTTTCCGAATGACTGGAAACGAGCTTTCTGTGGGATCGCAGGATTCCCTTCTCCGTGTCGCTACATGTTTTAGAACGCGGTTAGTTGACTGGTCCAATGGGATTCAGCGGACTACTCTTACCGTATGCCGAAGGTCTTCGAACCCAGTACATACATAAAATAGATTAAGGTGCCTCGACATGTGTGAACCTTGTAAATACCAGAGAGACTACGAGGCATCCCTAAAGGTGAGCTCCGCAATCAATCTGGGGAGAATCAACTGTGAGAGAAATTTCCCACAGAAATACTTTTCAAAAGTGGAAATATAAAAGCAGCTGCTGCGTTTCCAGCAAAGCATAGAGGGAGGGAATGACCCCCCCTGAGTTAGTACTCTATGTTAATTGTTGGAAAAGGCTAAGTCGTGCAAAAGTGCACGTATCAGGATTTACAGCCGATGAACACAGTTTAACGCTTGTACTGCGTGGTAACACTAATAAAGGCTTTAAACGATTACATTACAAATATATAAAATTAATGTCTTAATTCATAAAATATAATATATCAAAACATATTGATTTTCTTATCGATTTTTATTGTTCTTTGGTTATTGAATTTTTTTATCCTTTGAATATACTTTTATATCTTTGTAATGTAAAAATTATGTGCATTGTTAACTTCAGTTCCTGGAACACACTATTAACGATTTTGAAGAGCACTGGAATAAAATATCGAGAAAGGAGGTTTATACATAATCTGTACAGAAGACAGGCATCAGATCAAGCAGATCAAGAAAAGAAAACCGTAATCAAGAAAGGGGTACGACAAGGATGCAGTCTGTTGCCCATGCTATTTAACTTATATATCAAATAGGCGATGAAGAAAGTTAAAATGGTATATGGAAAAGGAATCATAAAGCAAGGACAAGAAATAATAACCTTACTCTTTGCTGACGATATTGTAGTATTAGGGGAATCTGAAGATGACTTGGAAACCATAATAAATGGCATGAACCTGGACCTGGAGAAAGAGTTTAATATGAGTATTAATAGATGGAAAACCAAGGTAATGGAGTTTAGTATGGGAAACAAACGAATAACAAAGGGTGTTAGATTGGGAAGGGATATTTTGACGGAAATTAAGGAATTCTGCTACTTGGAAAGCGTAATAACTAGGGATGGTAGAAATATAGTAGACATAAAGCGTAGGATAGCACAGGCAAGGAAGGCTTTCGCGAAAAAGAGGAATTTACCTACGGGTAATATAAGTGTGAATATTAGGAAAACGTTGCTAAAATGTTCGTATGGAGCGTGGCGTTATATGGGTGCGAAACGTGGACGATAGGAGTTGGGGAAAGGAAAAGAATATAAATGTGGTGTTATAGGCGAATGCTGAAAATCAGATGGGCGGATAGAATCGCAAATGAGGAAGTTATTAACAGAATAGGGGAAAAGCGAACAATATGGAGGACGTTGACTAAGAGAAGATAGATTAATAGGCCACGTTTTAAGACCCGAGGGAAGTGTGTGGGGTAAGAACGGAAAAGGCAGGCAAGGATGGAATACGCTAAACAGATTAGGGAGGATGTAAGCCGTGCAAGTTATAAAGAAATGAAAAGGCTTGCGCAAGATAGGTTAGCATGGAGGATTGCATCAGACCAGTCTTAGGACTGTATACTACAACGGCAACAATTTTAGTTCAAACTTAAAGAGGGTCTAGATCAGGAGCGAAACATGTAGTTGCATTAAATTATTATGGTTTTGTTTTACTAAATGTCTGTTTTTGGCCTTATTTAAACATAAATGTAAACTTACAGACGTTAATAACTATTAAATGATTCTTATTTGGTTAGTCAGACAAATGCGCTTCATCAGCCTATAGTAAATAATAACACAAACATATAACCACTATTATTGGTTCTCAGAAACATTTATTAACGTCTGTGGATAATAATAGATTCGACCTTGCTTTAACAGCAAACATTACAAAAAAGAGAGAACTAATTTACTAATTTAGATATGCTGACGTTTGCATCTTTTGTGGCTGATAGCTTTAAGCCATTTGAGTAAAATGATAAGCGAGCATCGAAAATAAGGTCGAATCTATTATTACCCAATCAAAAGTAAAGTTTTCCGTTCCAGTGTGTTAAATTCGCAGTAGCGTTAAACTGACGGGTAAAACCATTTAGTGAAACAATTCTGTAAAATTATTAGTGATTCACAATTTCTTATGTCCTCCAAATTTCTGCAAAAAAATTGATTTTGAAATTCACTTCATTGCTATTGGGAATTTGGAATAATAAACAAGCAGCTGTTTTAATTTAAAATCTTTGTAATGTAATCATTTAAAGTCTTTATTAACGTTACCACCAAGTACAAACATTAAACGATGTTTATCAGCCATAAATCCTGATACTTAATGTTCTGCACGTCTTGGCCTTTTCTTCCAAGAATCAACTCTGGATGGCCATTTCCATACCTCCATGCTTTCTCTCGCTGGAAATACACTTTTGAAAAATATTTCTAGACTTTTTCCTGCATCTCTTCTTGGTGGCCTGGGGGCCATGTCAACCCTTGGCTACCTTCGGCATTCCCCTTTTTCAATTCCCTTCCTATTCTATTAAATGGGAGCTGTCTGTTTTAGGATTACCCTCATGTTGAAGTAACTATTAAAAATTTTACAAAAATTACTAATTTCATTCTTACGCAAAATACTAAACATATCTTTAAAATATCTGTGGTATTTGATAGGGTTGCATCAGACCAGCCTAAGGACTGAATACTATTACTACAACAACAGGTTTGCTTTGTTAACTTATTTAACCAATAAGATTCCAAGTCCGTCATAAAATTTTTTGAAAAAGTCACGATAAGAACATCAGGAGAGCGGATGGGAAGCCAATTCTGGATAATGAAAAAACAGAAAAATGGAAGGAAAATTTAGAAGAGCTGTATCACGATGGAAATTAAGATCAGTCAGTAATAGAAGCAGAAGAGGAGGTGGATGATGAAGAGCTGGGGGACAAAATTTTAAGGTCTGAGTTTGATAGCAATTTTAAAGCGCCAGGAATTGATAACATTCGGCGGAGTTGATAAGATCATCGGGCCAAGAAGTAATATCATGGCTGGTCAGGATAATTTGCGAAATCTACGAAACGGGTAGAATACCAGAAGATTTTAGTAAAAACAATTATACGCATACCGAAGTAGTCTGGGGCTGACATATGCGAACAGCACAGGACAATCAGGTTAGTATCTCATGCAAACAAAATATTAACGAAAATAATATGTAGGAGAATGGAACGTCAGATAGAATGCGAGTTTGGAGAAGATCAATTTGGCTTTAGGAAGAATGTAGGGACAAGAGAAGCAATATTGACTATGCGTCTAATTTTAGAAGGCAGGATAAGAAAAAAAACAGGCCTACGTTCATGGCATTTATAGATTTTGAAAAAACCTTTGATAATGTAAACTGGAGAACACTATTAAAGATTTTGAACGATAGGAATAAAATGTCGAGAAAGAAGAGTAATCCATAATCTCGCAGTTAAAATTAAGAAATAATGTGGAAAGGGAATCAAAATGAAAGGAGAAGAAATAAAAACCATACGCTTTGCCGATGATAATGTAGTATTAGGGGAGTCATAAGAAGACTTGGAAAACATAAATAGCATTACGTGGTCCTGGAGAAAGAGATTAACATGAGGATTAATAGAGGCAAAACCAAGGTAATCGAGTGTAGTATGGAAAACAGTGGAATAACAAAGGGTGTTAGATTAGGAAAAGATATTTTGAAGGAAGTTAAGGAATTCTGCTACTTGCGCGACATAACAACTATGGATGGTAGAAGTATAGCAAGGAAGGCTTTTGGAAGAAATTAGGAATTTATTTACGGGTCAATATTAGAAAATCATTATTTAAAATGTTGGTATGGAGGGTGGCTTTGTAAGGGTGCGATAGGACGATAGGAGTTGCAGAAAGGAAAAGAATAGAACTCTTTTAAATGTGGTGCTATAGGAGAATACTGAAAATCAGATGGGTGGATAAAATCACTAACGAGGAAGTTCTAAACAGAAAAGCGGAACAGCGAATAATACGGAGGACGTCAACCAAGAGAAGGGATACATTAATAGGCCACGTTTTAAGGCATGAGGGTCAAGTTAAATTAACATTAGAGGAAAGTGTGTGGGTGAGAACTGAAGAGGAGGTAGGATGAAATACGATAAGTAGATTAGGGCGGATGTGGTAGATATGCGGAAGTGAAAAGGCATGCGCAAGATAGGTTAGCATGGAGGGTTGTATCATACCACTCTTAGGACTGAATACCACAACAAAAGAGATCCCATTACAATGTATTTTAGTGTCACATTTCGGTTGAAGTTAAACTTAACTGTATACACCAGTGACGTCAATAGTTATTCAAACTTTGGATAAGAATTAACGACCCGTATCAGACAAATTTATTATTTGTTGTGATTTTTTTTGTATAATGAAGGAAAAAAAATTATACGTTGAATGATATGTATTTGAATAAGTAAATACGAATCACGAAAGGATATATTAAATGTAGATGAAAATAAACGTTCATTTTGATGATTTCGTCTAACACGCTGCCTTTCAATCTCGTCACCGCTATGATCTATTACTGCAAGTAATTTAACCCCCCCCTCCCCTTAACTGTTTTAGAAGAAAACAACAGTGAAAATACAAATACCGTGCATTGATCATAATAAATTGCTTAAAAATATGTTTTATCATTTTCAATATGCCATTTATAAATGATAATCTAATGATACTCAGTGTGAAGATTGGTATTGTTTTGCATTCGCTTAAAGCGCATCTCAAGTCATGTTCCCCATAGAGACGTTTTCCCGCTACTGGAGTAGAGAAACCACTCTCACATCTGCAAGTGGTAGGAAATGGTATTAACATAATACTTACTGTTCACTATAGTGCAAGGAGCTCATAATTTTGAAATTCCACTTTGAGCGTGCTTTCCTCGTGTAGTCAGCTGACTGACATCTTCGTTTTTTAAATTTTTATCACTGAAGAGGTCAGACTGGAAACTGCAAGTCACGTTGCACTGATCTGTTTTTGACAATATTAATGATGCACAAATTCCTCTCGGTTTTCCAGCCGGGTCATACTTCAGTCTGAAGATGGCAGAGCAAGCCATTGAAACGTCATTGATAATCCCTTTGACCCGGTTGGAAACCGAGAGGAATTTATACATGGCGTTCACCAGGAAAGACCTCGTACTTTAATGTATTAATGATATTAAATTTATTATCCATTACCAGTCCCACCAAGTTCGGCACCGAGGGTCTAACATAGAGGAACATTTGCGGGACTTTGTGGTGTATGTATTTAACTGAATAAGTCCCAAATGTGAGGACGAAACGTCGAAGAAAATTAATAAAAACTTTGTCTGTGAATTGATTGTTTCAAATGATTTTATGTAATTAAGTCAGAACCATATTCATTACGTCACTGAATACTTAGCATCAACACCGACATTTGAATCTGCCCATTGTTGACAGCCAGTATTGAAAAATGCCAATTAATGAATATTTTCAAATATAATTTTCTAAGTTTAAAATAAATAAAAAGACGGCCAACAAGTCAGCAAGTACTGCGTTTCATCTAACTTTGTGGGCTTCTTCAGGTAAACGATTTACATTAGAAGAATTTGGTATCTCCCGCGACGGTTAATGCGGCATTAGTATTAAAGAAATAGTAATAAAATCATTTGCCGATTTATTTTAATGTATTATTTCTCAACGTTTAGCACTTCTGCAAAGAAAATGGGACGAACGCGATTAGTTGGGTTCAATTTTTTGACACTCAGGGTGCGACGGCATCGGAAGTTTTACCGACATGAACGCAACTAGTGAAGGCTATTTCATATCAAACTATCATTTCCGCTAAGGGGGAACCATATATATTGTAAAACGATAGAAGGATTTGAGATACCTTACAATGACAAATGGTTATCCACAAAATCGAACTCAAATTTCTTACTGCAGAAAAAGTCACGGTTGTTTACTACCTCAAAGTTAGCAAACACAGTGGGTATATGATATATATACTGATAAAAGTCCAATTATGTTGGAATAGAGCAAGCTAACAGAATTTTGGTTCTCAAATACCATTATGCAGAAAATTTAATATTTTCTGGGCTGATCTCAAACTTTTTCAGGTCACACTTTGATTTGTTTGTCAGTTAGTTTACTTCAATACAGGACAAATAATAATATAAATGTGCACAATGCATTTTGGAATTACTACTCAGTACAAAATTTTGTCAGCAATCAATATTTTCGTACATACTTCATTAAATGTTTTCACTTTGTATACCTGATAGATGCCTTTCTTGGTAGACGCTGCACTTTCATTTAATATTTAGTATGTCTCATTTAATGGACAGATACTGCATCTTGACAAGTTGTACAGCAGTTATGTCTCACATTTCATATGCTTCTTAAGGTGACAATGCCACATAACGTTATGATATTTCCATGCGTTTGAAATGTGATCCGAAGGTATTAGAAGAACTTGTAGAGGTTCACCATTTAAGATTTTTTTTAAATTTGTGGCTTGTCTCCTTCCCTTTGGCATCTATCACTTTGGTCATCATAATTTCCAATTTAAACACTGAAATATGTTTGTAGTCTGTGATGTGATATGAAACCAAAACCATATCATCACTGTATGCATATGTTTAGTTACTGCTTGGTATATCTGCAGTACTACTTTCATCAAGACTGTTTGTGTATATGATATTCATGGAAAAGCAACAGGCACATCCATTGGATTTAACAGGTACAATAATGCTGCTTGTAAAAACCTTATTTTATTTTATCATCAATATAAGTTTAATATCAACATATCTACATATGTAAAAGAAATGCCAGTTTGTTGAATGTGTAATAAAACAATTATGGAAGATTCATTTGCAAAACTATCACAGTCTGGAAAAATATTACAAAAGTCATTGGCATAGCTTAAAACTCTTTGGTTTGAATTTCATCTTTTGTATTTAATACAATAATCAATAACCATCTACTTTAAAAATTAACAAATCAAATTTTTTATTTATTTTTGCACATGTTCAGCAAATAAAGGAATGCATCATAATTATTCAGTAACTGAAGGAAAAAATTATTATGAGTACACAGTTTTGTAAAAATATTATACTTGTAATTATATACAAACATAATCATAGGGCTTATCTGATAAAAAAATTAGATTATCAAAAATTCATACAAAGGAATCAACAAAATAACACAAAAGTTTGGCAAATACACTATTTTTACAAATGCAGCAATGTTGTACTGCTACTGAACACACTGGCATAGCAGTTAAATAGTGTAAGAGTAAGGTGAAAGAGAGGAAAATAACATTCAAATGTAGAACACAGGATGTTTTATGAATTTTGAAGTACTTTTAGATAAAATGTTATTTGTGTGCAAAAGTTTTGAAA
Organism: Eucriotettix oculatus; assembly: GCA_034510155.1. Taxonomy (NCBI): domain Eukaryota; kingdom Metazoa; phylum Arthropoda; class Insecta; order Orthoptera; family Tetrigidae; genus Eucriotettix; species Eucriotettix oculatus. The sequence goes on from CM067378.1 coordinate 62,885,374, forward strand.
TATAAATATGTCTGATACAAAAGTTACGTAAATGTGAACAAAGACCGAGTAAGTCATACCACTTTTTCAAGAGACTAGACAGCTGAAACACTGTAATGAGGTTGGTTTGGGAAACAAATAAGGAAACTGTCAACTGTCCTAATGAGTCAATCTTAAAAATATTTTTCAGAGTAAAATAAAATAAACAATTTCTGTCCACAATCTACAGTTTGTCTCTGAGAAATAAAATAATAGACTTCAGGTGTGATAAGCCAATCATTAGAATAACTGAATCCAATAAGATGCAGTACAATAGTAATATGTATGTTAAATCCTAATAGTTTTCATCCATAAAGGCTTTAAAAATGTTTGCTTTAGTATCTTGCCTTAAAACTCCAATAAAAAGAAGTAAAATGTAAAGCATATGCCCACGAAAATTGTTAAACTGTTACAAACACATTGGTGTAGTATTTCTGATGATTAAACATCTTTCAAAATGAAGTACTGATTCAAGAAGGTAGAAAAAAATTAAATCAATGCCAATAAGACAATATATTAACTATGAATGTTTTGATTGTATGTGAATGTATGGGAAGATCCACACATTACAATAATATACATCTCTGTCCCTGAGAAGAAGCATAATACATAATTGTTGGATACTAACTGAAGTTATCAGATAGTTTAATTAAATTGTTCTCAACATCTCGATTATGCATTGCTTTGACACAACGTAGGCGAACTAATCCACACTGATAGCCTGCAGCAAGCCACAGAAAACTGCGGCAATTTGGATTCCAGCTAACCTGAAATAATTTAAAATTGGTAAAAATGCACAAATGCAGATTCACAAAGAAAAGAAAATAGTTTTATAAATAGTAAAGATTGTGACATATATTTACATACATTTTGATCACTACATAAATTAAGCACGAGGGCATAATGTACAACCTCCCCCCCCCCCCAAAAAAACCACTGTATTCTATGCCAATCTCTGTCAGTATTGCTTCTTTTTCCATCACAAAGGTGATGGGGACATATTTATCAATAATAATGTTCAATTTAGCAGTCCTCAAAACTGCTAAAATGCAAATTTTTGTCATATTGGACATTTATCTTGTTTAGGTCAGTCAGACCTCAGCTCTCTTGATTGGCCCATGGTTGTAGTTCATAGCGGCAGCTAAAGAACTCTGGTCCCAGGAATGTTTACTATGTCTTTCATTTGTTTATCAGGCTGTCTCCGGTAGTTTGGTTTACTACTGTTTCATTAAGAATGCTTTTACAATGTGTCAGTGGCATGCAGTATCCTGCTGTCCTGGTTCAGTTAATAGAGCATGCTTTGTCACAGTCGATTTCAGATGCTGTTTCAGGCAGATAGACTTCTGGTGTTTAATGCCTCTTTCTTAGGCTGCAGTCAGACCATTATGTAACAAAATTTACATTAGCAAGGAATCCAAAAATGTTGGTATTCTGAGGCCTATCTTATTGTTAACAAGACATAATGAGCTTCTATTATTATTATTATTATTATTATAGGGCCAGAAATATTTTTATATTGAGCTAAGAAATAATATGCTCAATCTTGTTAATTGTTTAGCCCATGTAAGGGAGAAATTCCTTTCTTTCTATTGGGTCTCAATCAGCTGTTCCTAGATGTTTTCTTTGATGAGGGCTGCTTTTATTTGGTAATTTAGCTGGAAAGTTTTCTGTAAGTGATTTAGTATTCTTGGAAGGGTTCCCCACTTGTGATGGTTCAGACTCTAAGGATTAGTGTATTGAGTACAATTTCTTTTTGTAAAGGATGATGCAAACTAATTAGAAATCAATGAATGATGACATACTAACCCTATTAATTGAAGCCATTGGATACATCTCATGTGGAGCCATTTTCATTCTATCTGACTGCCGCATCCAAATTCTTGATTCCTTTGGCATGTGCTTAAAGTCATCCTGAAATTATTAATGAAAATTTATGTAAAGATCAAAGGCTTACCCAGTGAATTGAAAAAGCTTCTCAGGTTATTGACGGTGTTTTTTTGATGACTTTCACTGCCGTTGTCTTCCAGCCTACAAGACGATGGTAGTGAAAGCAATCAAAATGTTGCTCTTATTCAAATTACCCATGTGGAAACCCAAAAAGCTTTTCTTCATCAAGTCAAAAATTATTTAATTTCTTAAAATATTTTTAAACATCATTTTACATTTATTAAGTTTTAGCAGTTTATGTAATAGTCATAAGCCTTAATAAAGCATAAACAAGTACTTGTCTCCTGATGACATAAGCTTCTGTTTTTTTTTTGTTTACTTAAAAATTGTCCCACTAATTGTAGGGCAAATATTTGACCAAATTATTTTACCAAACAAGTCAAGATTATAAATTTGTCACTCTGAGACTGTGTGCCTTATCTCACACTGAAAGGGACACCTCCTCTGAAAATTCAAAGAAAATACCATAAAAAAATAGTGTCTGCTAGCTTTATACTTTAGATAAGCCAAGACTTTTCTCTCTCTTTCCTGAACTTGCCAATTATGTTCATTATTAATAATATTAACCAATGCTTCACACTAACCCTCCTCAAAGCCCTAACCCCTTAACATATCATGCAGTCAAGACAAAGCCCTGTACTCAACATAATCCATGAAGCAACCCCCCAAACACTCACCTCACATAATTGCACAAGTTCATGTGTACCTATTTTAGTATGTTATGTTAAGATGTGGTTGTGTCTGCATTTGTGTGTGTCAATATGTGGATGTATTTTTATGTGAGTTAATGTGGGGTTGTATGTGTGCATCTCCCCAGCCACCATCAATTTTTTGCCTCTTCCCTGAACTTTGTTGAGAGAGAAAGTTGGTGGCCTGGTGGAGTCTCTTATTTAGGTCCAATAGGTGCAAAAGCTAGCCGCACAGCAATCATGACTGCTCAGTCAATGGCTGGCCATCACTTGGAATGTTTCTACTAAATCTTTTGATGAAGGGGTGGTGCCTCCAAAATATTTACACCTTTGAGGATGGATGTGTTTAAATGAATGTGTCTCAAGATGGGGGTGTTAGTATGCATCTCCCCAACCCGCATCAAGTCCTTGCCTCTTCCCAGACCCTTATTGAGAGAGAAAGTTGGTGACCTGGTGGGGTCAATTGTTTACGACCCAAGTTAGCAGAGCAGCAAATTTTGGCTGCTCAGTCATCGGCTAGCCGATCACTGGAAATGTCTTCCTAACTTTCTGATGAAGGCGGCGGTGCCTCCGAAAATTCAAGTTCTCTAAACCTCACAAGGTGTCTACCATCTATGAACCTCAGGTAAGTCATCTTCTTTCTATCTCTCTGTCCTTTCCCCATTAATTGTTTTAAACATGACAATGTCATTTCCTATCTCATATATATATATATATATATATATATATATATATATATATATATATTATAACGTGAAAAGTTACACTTAACAATGCAGGCCAGCTTGCAAGTTGCAATTGTTGAGGAACTGACGCAACCTGGGCCAACAATGTGGTCTGGCGAGATGTTGGGGAGTCGTCATGAGGTGATTGGAGAAGGAGGTTGTGTCGGCGGGACGACGAGAGACTGACCACACCCTGCAGATGTAATTTTTTCCATGCTCTGATTGTAATTAAAAACTATTAAAATCAATTTTTGCTATTTTTTATGAAAAATACCTGGCGCCCTAAAGGAATTAGAAATCCTCGAATAGAGTGGAACATAGAATCCGCTACTATATTTATTTATTTATATACAAACTAAATTAATATCTTACCACAGGGAAGTCACAAAAAACCATTCCAAACTTTTCCTCAACTTCTTTGTAGGTAGAAGGCATTAAAGGAAAGTCATTATTTTTATTCAAATCTGGAAGTTGTTCATAATCTGAGTCCTGCTGAGACAAAGGAGATGGTGCCCTTGAGGTGTCACAATCAACTGTATTTGTGTCTGTATCACAATTTTTTACAGACATAGTACTGTTACATGTTGTATCTTCACCAGAGCACCCAAATTGAATATCATCAGTTTGTGTAACACTTTCTGTGTCAAATGTTTCAATTTGCAAAGATAATTTCTGCCCTTCTGTAGTTATTTTATCATCTAAGTTTTCCATAAGATTAGGAGAATGGAATGTTTTCCCTATGAAACTTTTGTCATATGCATTATTTATCATTTTATTATTAGCATGGGGTACAGAAGTTTGTTTTTCATTGTACACATTTTTCTGGGTGAATTTTTGTTGTTCCCAATCACTTCCTTGTTTTTGTTTTTCAATGATTACATCACTCAAGTTTGATGCATTGTCTTGGCATTTGATATCCTGATCATGCTGTTTGTGTTCAATAGAGTTGCCATCACAATGCAGCTCTAAGGAATCAACATAACTTTGAATAGAATATGACTTGGTAATTTGTAAATCAGATTCAGAAACTTTACATATTACTGGCATATCTTTAGTAATATTAGTTGCTTCAATATCTTCTGGAGCTTCTCTTTCAGTGTTATTCTTATGTTTTTTTAAATCTATGAAATCAGTATAACTGAGGATCTAAAACAGGAAACATAACATTTATTTTAAAATAAAAAGTAATATCTCTGTTTTGAAAACAAAAAGTAAAAATTTTTGCATTTTAGTAAATAATCAGAAATTTTTAAAACAGACTTCAGTTTAATTGAAGCAGTTATCTCAATGATTAAAAAAACTTATCACAGAAAGTATTCATCTGTCACAAAACTATTTAAAGAACTTGACAAATTTAACATAATTATAGGTTACCATACAACAAATATTTTATTCCAAACCTTATTTTCATCTTGCACATTTAATATAATTCTTTTTCTTTTATAAAAAATGCATACCCCTTGTCCTTCAATAATATGAAAATAATGTTAAAACATGTTTGTTCATATGAGATAATTGTATTAATTAATGTTGATAGATATAAATATTTAGATATTGTTGGTTATCATAATTTTACATTAATAAAGTTTATGAAGGAAGTATATGAAAGCATTAAGGAATTCTGATACATAAGCAGCATAATAACTAGAGATGGTAGAAGTATAGTAGGCATAAAGTAGACATAAAGAGTAGGATAATACAGGCAAGAAAGGCTAATATAAGTACTGTATTAATATTAGGAAATCATTACTAAAAATGTTCATATGGAGTTATATGGATGTGAAACATTGACAGTAGGAGTTGCAGAAAGGAAAATAATAGAAACTTTTGAAATGTGGTGTTGTAGAATAGTGCTGAAAACTAGATGAGTGGATACAGTTACTAGCCAGGAAGTTCTAAGCAGAATAAGAGAAGAGCAAACAATTTGGAAGTCTTTGACCAAGAGAAGGGACAGATTAAAAGTCCATGTTTTGAACTAGGGGGAAGTGTGTGGGGTAAGAACAGAAGAGGAAGCCAAAGGATGGAATACGCTAAGCAGATCAGGAAGGGGAGGATGTGGTAGTTATGTGGAAATGAAAAGGCTTGCACAAGACAGGTTAGCACAGAGGATTGCATTAGTTGAGTCTTAGGACTGAATACAACAACAGTGTTACTATGCACTGAAGCAGTGATAACATTAGTAATCAAATCCAAATAATTGAATACAGTTTTTAATTGTAATGAAATGAAATAAAAAAATTGAATAAACTTATAAAAATTAAGAACACTCAAAAAACTTGAACGATTACAGTTTACTTAGTCATAAAATTTAAACAAACTTATATCACTAACTAAAATTTATACAACTTTTAATTAAATATTAATTTTAAAAAATAAATAAAAATTAATTTTGCATAGTTGACAGACATATGTTGAATGTGTTTTTATTTGAAATTGCAAATGCTTAATACCATTCTCTTATCTTTCATTCCTTTTTCTGTATCTATTCCTATCAACAGCTGATGTAGGAAGATAGCAGACAACTCCCCAGCTGATGTTCCTTGAGCCAAAGAATTTGCCCAATCACTTGAAGACAAAGACTGAAATAAAGAATACAAGTATGAACAAAATTTTCTTTGAACTTCTCAAAAGTACATAATTTTTTAAGAAGATAATGTGAAATGAAGAAGCTCTGTAAGAAAACAAACATTACTGAACAACTAAATCATTAGCTTTCCTTCTCAGAAGATAAAAGATGTGTACCTCACGCCAGCCAACTGCACATTCTGGTGATCTATATCCTGAAAAGAAGACTAGGCCCCCCTGAAAATTTTAACTACACTCAACCTCATAAAACACCTACATATAACCAACAATTCTTTAAATATCATTATAATATTATTTTTACTCATGCAGACAATGTATTAGTTACTAATGGTCTTGAATAAACTCACACTGCTAACTTATTTCTTTCTGATACTAACTTTTACACAGCCTGTAAACTCGGTTGTATTAACACATTCACTGAAATATTAAAAACTCTTCTATAGAGGTGGAAACAAATTTATTGAAGCTTCCACATTTTACTCCTTACTCATCACCTCAGCTAAGAATACCAAAGTACATGCCCTTCCACAAACCTGACTTATCTTTTAAGATTATTAATACTTCCACACAAATACCTTTACATACCATTTTTTCCTACATCTATAATGTGTTTTGTAAATATGTCTAAGCAGAAAAGCATTATTTGATGAGAAAATATTACCAATTCATTGATAACAATCTGTCGTGACCATCTTTTAATCTCCCAATGTTAAAAATCATTGAAGCCTTTCCTGGAGAATTGCATTGAAAAAAGTTTCTCATGTTTCCACTTGGTTAATGTTGGAAAAAAAAACATTCCAACAGCTATGACTTCCAGGCTGAAGCGCTCTGCTTTGGCCAACATAACGTTTACATACAGTCCAGAGAATCCTGGTCAGCAGAGCGAACATGTTCCTATTGGTCAGTGGTTGGATGCCATGTGGGAGAGCACCTTCCCATGTTATTTCTCATGGCTTGCAATCTGGAATAGATGAAAATGCAGCAATCCTCTCCCTCTACTAAAAGCATTTTCATTAGTTGGTGTAGTCTTACTGCCCTCTGGTGTTCTACAACTCTATCTTCCACCATTCTAATTGTTTGACCTACATACTGGAGACCACGTTCACATGGGATATTGCAAATCCCTGGCCTCTACACTCTTTCACAGATTAAAGTTTTTCTTTTATCTTGCTGAAGGGTCTGAAGACTGCTTTTATACGGTTTTTGGCCAAGACCTGTCCTATTTTAGATGTTGTAGACCCAGAGGAGGGCAGAAAGAGCTGTTTGTCTTATAGCTGGTTGCTGTTATTTTTTTATTCAGGTCTATCGCTCTTTAAATTGTGCTCTTGAATAGTCACTTGCTATAATAGTGCAGTTGAGTCTTTCCATTTCAACTAGGAGATGCATTGCGACCACTATAGTCCCTCCACGTTATATGAGTGAAATTATGATTGCCAGTTTATGTCCTGGATGGAGGTAGCGTACTGTGTCCATCCACCAACAACTTAGGACACATTCACTTTGCCGAGCAGTGTTCTCTGGAAATGTGGCTTTGGATGCAGCAGAGAACTTTAGCCTTGAAGATGAAGGCAGTGTTACCTGTCGTAGCCAAAATTACCTGAGGGAAACTTGAGAAGCCTTTCTTAATCACATGTTGTCGGTTCTCTATTCAACCCCATTTCCAATTACTTGGTAATTTTCAAAATCAGATGTCCCATCTTCAGCTAATTACCAATATTCCACTTAATGTATACTAAATTCTACTTATTCATAGATGGTAGACACCTTGTGAGGTTTAGAGTACTTGAATTTTCGGAGACACCGCCCCCTTCATCAGAAAGTTAGGAAGACATTTCCAGTGATTGGCTAGCCGACGACTGAGCAGCCAAAATTTGCTGTTCTGCTAACTTAGGTCGTAAACAATTGACCCCACCAGGTCACCAACTTTCTCTCTCAATGAGGAGAGTCTGGGAAGAGGCAAGGACTTGATAGGGGTTGGGGAGATGTATACTAACACCCCCATCTTGACACACATTCATTCAAACACATCCACCCTTAAAGGTGTCAATATTTAAATATCGATACACACTCTCATACATACATAAATACATACAACCACCATTCAAACAAATAGCAAGGTATACACACACACAGTATGCACACAGAATGTTTTATTGTATATACAAATTCCAATGAACTCATGCTTTGGGGGGGGGGGGGGGAGATAAAGAGCTATAGGATGTTGAGTCCAGGGCTTTGTCTGTTCTGTAGGACATGCTGAAATGAAAGTTCCCACAGGTGGAACTCAGCTTCTGATGTCAGGAGGTAGGGCTTTGAGGGGTATATATATATATATTGAAACATGAAAAGTTACACTTAACAATGCAGGCCAGCTTGCAAGTTGCAATTGTTGAGGAACTGACGCAACTTGGGCCAACAATGTAGTCTGGCGAGACTTTAGGAGTCGTCATGGGGTAGTGGAAGGAGCAGGTTGTGTCGGCGGGACGACAAGAGAATGACCACAGCCTGCAAATATAATTATTTCTCGTGCTCTGGTTGGAATTAAAACTACTAAAATCCATTTTTGGTGTTTTTTGTGAAAAATACCTGGCGCCCTAAAAAGAATTATAAATCCTCGAATACGGAGGAACGAGGGATCCGCTACAATATATATAATAAGGAAATTAATTTGACCATGTTACATTGTCTTTATTTGCTTCATAAGTGCACAATGTACTTACCCATGCAACAGAATTCTGAGCCATCAAAGGATAAGGACTGAAACCAAACTGCCGAACAGGAGTTAGAGTTGAATTAGTATGGTTGAATCTATAAGAAAGAAAAAGGTGACCTTAATATGCTTTCATATTATCTAATAACTAAATGTTTTTAAAATTCACTTACGAGTACACATCATCATAAGAAATTACAGCTGCTGGCCAGTGTGAAAGCCATAATCCATCTGTGACAAGCCCTTTGAATGATGTGCTAAGTGGAGTGCTGGTGTCGTTAAGATCCCAAAATTTACAGTATCGATCTTGAGAAGCTGTCATAATGTAACGGGCTTCATCTATGGGACTAATTGCAATAGCTGAAAGTAATTGAATAACCATTACTATATTTAAATAATTTCTATAAACAAGTTCTGGTCAAATATTTTAATATTACAAAGAGTAATAAGTGATACAATTTTAAATTCATGATATTACCTGTAACTGCTGCTGAATGGGCTTGAAAAGTGCAGAACGGAAGTATAGTTTTATGGCTCCCATCAATTCTGCACATCAATTTTGACGATGTATCAACATCCCATAAGGCAACCATACCATTTGAAAAACCTCCTGCTATAATTCTGGAAGAAAACATAATATTATTATAACTAGTTATAAATCATATTCTCAATATCATATGATTAATTTGAAAACAATTCCATTTATACTTTTTATTTGTGCACACATAAGGGGGCTATAAATCAAAATACACATAATATTTTCAACAACAATCTTTAATTGGTCTTTTTTCAAATACTATAAATTCAAACAATTTTATAGTCTCCAATGTAGCTGTTAATTTATATACTGTTGGGGATACGAAGGTAACTTAATTTTAATCACATGGCTACACATAACCGTACACTCAAAAGTTCACCTGATGACTGACAGTTTATAACTTTTCCCACTGGATGGTGCTGTCCACTCTACAATTCCGCCCTCTCGGCAGACCATCCAAGCTTCAACATCTCGATAGCTGCTTGTAGTTTTCTTTCAGTTATTGCTTTAGTTAGGAGGTCCGCCTCCAATTCTTCTGACGATATATGCTTTAGTTATATTTCGCCGTTGGTATACGAGTCTCTGCAAAAATAGTATAAACGGTTAATATGTTTCGTCCGACTCCTCACTCCGCAATTTTGGATCCATTGTATGGCTGCTTGGCTGTCACTCTCGATAGTTGTCGTCTCACTACTGAATTCTTCTAACTCCATCTCTTCCAATAAATTTCTCGTCCACTTGACTTCCTTTCGACTAGTTCCCAGACGTTGTGTTCTTTTAACAATGTTAATTCTGCGCGCATAGCTTCAGTCCATTCCTTTGCTGCTCGATTGTTCATGGTTTTTTCCGCAGTTTTATGAATTTCGAACGCGATATTTGCAACATGTTTTTCCTCAATTCGTTGTGATCTTCTGTTGTGTTTGTTCGTTAGAACGTTTCGTTCGTGGCGCCGCCTCCAGAAAGCGCCACCGGCTGACGCGAGAGTGGGGTGGACCCGTTGACAATTCGAATGCGTGAGCAGTCGTCTCACAGAATGTATTCATATAAGTCATGTCGTATTATACTAAATAAAGTGCCAATCTAAAGTGTATACTGCTTATTCAATACTACCCGTACTCACCCGGGGATCTGAAAGGACTATATACTCAACATCTTCTTACTCCACTTCCTCTCAATAGTTGTTCATTTCTTTCTCGCTAAATACGATGTCTTTCTTGAATCTGTATGTTCGTTTCACCCAGTTTTCTCCCTCTTTTATTCGTTATTATTTCAGCTATCGGGGGCTCGTTCTCCTCTGGTTCCTCCTCTAGTTGCTCATGGCTACTTTCATCTTCTTCATTGTTGTCTGCATGTAGTCGTCGTTGTGTAATATCCCACGCAACCAAAAACTCTCAGATGTCCAAGATTTGGTTTTCTTCCAGTCCACCTCTCAATTGGCGTCAGGTCTCTGTTGTGTTTATTTGGCGAACAGTTCAGCAGGTATGCGGCTGTTGATACCGCTTCACCCCAAAACTTGTGTTAACTTCGAATCTTGTAATAGTGCTCTTGTCTTCTCTAGTAGTGTCCGATTCATCCGTTCGGCTATGCCGTTACTTGCTGGGTTTCCGGGTACCGTCAATTCGTGTTTTATGCCTTTGTGTTGCATTAGCTCTTTCATCTGTCCATTTGTAAATTCAGTTCCATTGTCGCTGCGTACTCGATTGACTCTGTTCCCTGTTTCATTTTCTTTGCGTTACACGAAGTCCTTAAAATTGTTGTAAGTTTCATCCTTCGTTTTTAAGAAATATACGAAAACTCTTCGACTGTATCCGTCGACTATTGTGAAAATGTATTTCGCACCTCCCATTGATGCTACCGGCATGGGCCCGCAAAGGTTCATGTGTATCAAGTCTAACACGTACTTTGCACTCTAGTTCGTCACTGTCTTATGTGGCGCGTGTGTTGCCTTGCTGATTATGCAATCCGTGCATTTATCTAATTTTACATCCTTGTACTCGATTTCGTTGGCCATTTTGTCTTTCGTCATCCATGTGACCCATCCGTCTGGCCACGTCTACTTCTCTACCACCGTCATGTTGGAATCATCGTTATGTAGAACATCCCTGTCAACGTATTTGTTCGGCTCCGTTCTGATAACGTACATCTTCTCCACGTCTTCTGATGCCGCTACTACCACGTCTTTCTTGTTCACTATTGATGCACCATTTTGGTCGAATATGACCAAGTTCCCATTCTTCACTAGGCTTCTTAATCGCGGTACGTATAGTACATCTCTAATTGTAGTGTTGTACACTTTTTGTTCCACTCGGGTTATGACTTCTACATCACCTATGGCTGTTGCGTCGATTTCTCTCGCCTCTTCTGCCAATACCACTGTTCCATTGTAAGGCCTTGTATTCGTCATATTTTGATAATGCGGTGACATGTGAATACTACATCCGGAATCGATTCCCCAAATGTATTCGCTATCTGGGTCCTCAGATACTGCATTAGCCACGTCCGTTAATTGTTTAATTGTTACGTGTAAGTTTTGATTGTCACCCCTCTCTGTTACTACGCTCGCTGGGTGTTGATTCCTCTCTCGATTGTTGGTTGCTCCACCTCCATGATCTTGACCTCTTCCTCTCCAAGATTGTCCTCTAGCGGATGAATTATTTTCACTTTGTCTTGTATTTCCTCCTTTCTTCCTATGCCAGCAATCTCTTCCAAGATGGCCGACTTTGTTGCAATTGTAACAAGTTCTAGTTTCTTTTATTATATGGTTTCTTGCCTGGTAAACCGCATCGCTCTTGTTTTGTGTAGTTGTTTCCCATTCTTGCCTCCTCTTCTTTCAAGGCTTCTTTGATGTCGTCCATTGTTGCCGACCTCTGTATTCGGAGCGTCACAGCTATTGTTTCAAATTTTTCATTTATACCTCGCACTACGTGGAATACCAGTTCTCGTTCGCTAATTGATTGTCCATAAGTAGCACATTTCGCTTCCATTGTTCGTGCTCTTGTAATGTAATTTTCAACTGTCTTTCTCTCCCATCTTAATTTTTCTCAGTTCCATCATAGCGTCTATTAATTTGTCATGCGCGTTACCTTCGAAATTTTCTTTCAGCTTCATCCATAATTTTCTAGCATAAGTCCATCCAATAAACGGTCCAGCTTGTTCGGGCGATAATGTTGTCACAATTTCCGAAAACGCCTCATCATTTTTGTATTCCCATACTTCTTTTTCTGCTTGGTCTTCATTTCTCCATACTGGCTCAGGTTTCTCGATAATTGTTTTGTAAAGTTTCTTTTTTCTCAAAATTGCACCCATTTTTAATGACCACGTTAGGTAACTGTCCCCGCGCAAAATCTCGACTATTTGTGTTGACAGCTCCATTTTATTATCACTTGCGTTTTTGTAAAATTTCACTTCCCTTGTTTGTAATTGTCCGTATTGTCGAACCAGTCTCTGCTACCAATTGTTGGGGATGCGAAGGTAACTTAATTTTAATCACATGGCTACACACAACTGCACACTCAAAAGTTCACCCGACAACTGGCAGTTTATAACTTTTCCCACTGGATGGTGCTGTCCACTCTACATATATACACTAGGCAGCCAAGATTGTAGAACTACAATACTTTTTTGTGATAAAAACAAGTATATTTTCCTTACCTGTGATTTCGTTCTTTACCCCAAGATAAACGGAGGCATTGCCAATCAAGTTCACCAAGCCTAACTTTTGAATTTGTGTCCAGTATCAGTGAGATAACAGGTTTACAATTGAAGAACAGTTTTCTAAATGAGAAAGAAATATAAATTCATACTACATATACATTTTTATAAGATTTTTAAAACTACTCTAGGAAAAAATTAAAAATAATTGTATATTTTTTTAAAATTACTACAGTAATCAGATTTTTGTTTGGCCTACATTGAAGTGTATTATATATTGATAATTTATTATTTTTCAATCTTCTCTTTCAATGCAATACTGCATTTTATCAATGGCTCTGAAAAGAGAGAGGAGAGAGGGGGGGGGAGAGAAGAGAGGAGAGAGAGAAGCAGAAATCATTTCTGTATAGGAGTTATAGTCTGCAAAAATTTGGTGGGCTGGGGTGCCTGGATTATGTACAATGTGTCCATGAAAGACTATCCAAGAGCATTTTAGAGTGTTATCAAGATCACAATTAGAGAGTAAATCAATTTTAGAAAAGCTCATTCACCTCCAATAGTCTGTAGATGGGAGCTCTTACTCACCCTGCATATATTTTAAGGGATTTTTGGTCAAAGAAAGGTTGAAATATCTGTTAATGGTTTCCGTTAAATGTAAATATATCAATAAATTTTAGTATGTTAAGTATTATCAAAATAAAAATGCTGAGATTCTAAGAACTTAGTAACTTACTTATTTGGAAAATTCTTTGAAAGTTCATCTGGGTTACAGATTGAAAATATATGAGCTTTTCCATCAGAGCAAGCTGCAGCCAATAAACCTATACGCTGCAGGGTACTTTCTACATATTCATGATCTATTCCTTCATAACAACCTGACGGGCACCACTCCATGTGCCAAATTGTGCCGAAAGTGTGAACTATTCCTAAAGCAAGATATGGTGCTGTAGCAGGCCTGAAACAAATGTAAATATTAATATAATTAGTTCCCTCTCAATGTGTAAATACATATATACAACAGAAAATGGTAAGACGATTTGACTAAAGAACATCCTATTTGACACTTGTATTCATGCAAGACTTAACAGCAGGTGTTTACATCATTTTTGCACCCCAGAGCACATTTCAAAATATATGTTCAGTGGCAGGTACCACCTAATTCTCTCTAAAGATATTTATAATTACGTAAGAGTTAGAAATTGTCAGCCAATAAAAGTTTGAATACATAATTGAAAATAAATTGTATTTTGTGGGGTGAATAAAAGGTTTAATCAACTATTCAATTGATAACTTCAGTCCAAGTTAAACAATTGTAATAACAAAAATGTTAAAATAAAAAAATTATTTACACACAAGCAAATAAACATATAAAGTAAATCTTGTTTGTTAGTAAACAATCATAAAGATGTTCATCAGTTCATAACGATCTATATTTTGGGTGTACTAAGGCTTCTAGTTGGATGAGATCATTGAAAACAAGCTATGTTTTGATAACATATAGCATTATGTTCTTCTGCCAAAATGTGGCAGCTACATTGTGGATTTGTTCGACTCCAATTGGTTGATTCTCTGTTCGGTGGTGGCTTCAGATTGGCTGATACTCCAGCTGCTTGTCTATATTTTGATTTTATGAAATTCATGTTTGATATCTTAAAGTAAGGATTTTAAGAAAATATGCGTTAGCTCCAAAATTATTAGTTCTACTTCTTTTGCTCCCCCTGTATATATACAGGCCATTCTCTTGATAACCATTAACTTTTAAAACTATTTTTGAAGCATCTGAAGGTGATTAACAAATTATGACATACATAATTCAATATGATCTACAATTTCCTTCATATGCATGAAACTTAATCTGCAGATGGGATATCCACAAAACCAATTTGCTTTAAATGAGTTTATCATTTCAGTTACATTTTAGTCTTTTCCAGTCATTCTAAGTTTAAATAACTAAATTTTCCCTTGATGTCTGTGAGATATCCATTACTTACAAGAGTCATACTTCATTCCAATTTTTTATGGTCCTCAAATAAGACAATTGGTATACTTACAGAGGTCAAATATCCTTTATTTCATTCAGGAGCTTCCGGTCTGATAAAGGGGGCGGTGCCTCCGAAAATTCAAGTTCTCTAAACCTCAAAAGGTGTCTACCATCTATGAACCTCAGGTAAGTCATCTTCTTTCTATCTCTCTGTCCTTTCCCCATTAATTGTTTTAAACATGACAATGTCATTTCCTGACTCATATATATATATATATATATATATATATATATATATATAATATAGAAAAATATCTATAAATTTACTCACTCTAAGTTATTAAGGTTACTAAATGCCCATATTTGTATCAGGCCTTTTCCACTGTAAGAAGAACCAGAGTTGTAAGTAGACTCCATATCTCTATGACAGCTTATTGCTAAAAACTGCTTTACAGATGGGGAATTGTTCCTTATCAAATTCTTCATTGGTATAGGACACCATGCCATAGCCCATATTGGCCCTCCTACAAAAATAGTAGGAATTCCTGCAAAAAGCAATAATGTAAGCAAGCGTTAATTGTTTTGATACCAAATGTAAAAAGCAACCACACATATTAATGACGTCCACAACATTCTGGTCAAACCCCACACCCCCAATCCCCCACCCACAATTGGCTGCAGACCATGTGATAGAAACAGATGCCATGTATGCCCGATACTCCCACCCACACACGACCTTCCAGAATCCCACCAACAGCACTACATACAAAATTTGAGAAAACATAACCTGCCTGTCCTCCCACACCATCTACAAAATTAACTGCACACACTGCCCACCCTTCTACATTGGCTAGACAGAGACCCCTCCCCAAAAGGATTGCCAACTACTGTAGTACAGTAAAATTCCACAAAACACAATTCCCCATGTCCATAGCCACAATACCAACAACTTCAACCAGTGCTTCACACTGACTCCCCTCAAAGCCCTATCTCCAGATTCTTCAGAAGTTGAACTCCATCTATGGGAACTTTCATTTCAGCATGTCCTACAGTCCAGACAAAGCCTTGGACTCAATATCTTATAGATCTTTACCTTCACCTTGCCCCCCCCTTCCCCCTATAACCTATGATAGCACGAACTCATTGGAATTTGAATGTGTGATAGAACCTGATTGTAGCCTGGGTGTGTGTGTTTTTTGTGCATACATTGATGTGCATATGTGGTTATGCAGTGAGATGGTTGTATGTATGTGTGAGTTTGTGTGCACGTTAATATTTAAATATTGACACATTTGAGGATGGATATGTTTGAATGAGTGTGTGTCAATATGGGGTGTCAGTATGCATCGTCCCAACCCCCATCAAATCCTTGCCTCTTCCCAGACCCCCAATGAGAGAGAAAGTTGCTGGTCTGGTTGGGTCAATTGTTTATGATTTAAGTAGCAGAACAGCAAATTTTGGCTGCTTAGTCGTCGGCTAGCCGATTGCTGGAAATGTCTTCCTAACTTTCTTTCAGTCCCTCCAAAAATTTAAGAACTCCAAACCTCACATCTATGAACCTCAGGTAAGTCACCTACTTTCTATCTCTTTTACCTTTACTTTCCCATATATAGGTTGTAAATAATAAAACCCACTAGATTTACCATACAGGTTCACCAATCAATTCTAAAAGCTATGCAACTGCGTGGATGTGAACTTCAAGTAACTATCACACGGTCACTTGGCAATGGCTAATTCAAAGTCAAAATAGTGTCACACTAATCAGAAGAACAGATTGTAATGTTAGTTAAGTAATTTTAAAAATTATAAAAAATAATAGATTACTATGTGGTTTCAGCTGAGAGTAGCTTGTCTTTCTTTAGATAAGTCATAAGTTATGACCCATGTATCTATGTATTTTTGACTTATTTTGGGGCAAATTTGATTCTAAAAGATTAAATACATTTGTTGAATAAGTAAATACCATAGCACCAACAGATAAACCAAAATAAAGCAACATTTAAAGAATAACCTACTTACCATCACTAATTTCAGACTGAAACAGTTTATAAGTCTTCCATTTAAGATTTAACAAGCTGTTTGTATCAACTACACTATCCTTCATAGAAACATTACACAATTTCACAGAGTTTTCACATGCAGGTAAGTATTCAACAAGTTCTTCTTCTCCAACACAATTCCAATAATCTGCAGTAGTATGGGCACCAGGAAACAATTTATCAGCATAATTTTCTAGCTGACTGAAATGATCATAAATAAATATTGACTTGAATTAGAATCTATTGATGACATATACAATGCTATTATAGGAACAAAAAAAATAGATATCAGTACATAGTTAAAATGACTGATTTGTGATGGTTAAGATGCTACATAAATATATAAGTTGCTTGTAGAAACGTTTCTCGGGTTTCCAACCGGGAAAGCCTTCGTTCTTTAATTATAAGTTGCTTAATTGTATTGTTGTAATAAAATGAAATTTTAAATAAACATATTTGCAATTAAAAGTTTACCAACTAAAAGTGCAACCCATGAAAGTTTGTTCTTGACTGTTGAATAATAAGTAACTGATTTGCAGTTCATGAAAGTTGAATCTTAACTACATAACAAAACAAGAAAACAATAATTATCAATTGTTAGCTCTGTGAAATATAGCTTTTTAATCCAAGAATGCGGTGTTGCAACTCAGCAAATTTCAGTGAGTTGATCATCTCTTCCTCACACTAGCTGAAATTACTAGCAATGCAACTAGTAACATATCTTTCTGGGTATCTCCAATACAATGGAAAGTACCAACTGAAATTGTGAACAGAATATGTCCACCCCCACACCCTACACTATAAATATCTCATTAACTGACTTTGTGCATAAAGCAAAAGTACAGTATGTTGATATGATGAGTTATCTACGTCTTGGCCCTTGGGAGCCAGTGTGACCCTTAGGCTAATAAGTTTGGGTTAGAAGAAACACATGATCAGGCAGAAAACTGCTGATGTGTAATTATTGAAGTGGTCGGTAGATTTGATATGCTAACTGAACAAGAACTAAGATTTATACATAAATATCAAATGAAATGATGTTGGTTGGGGATAGGTTCCATGTAAAATTGAACAGATATTTGGTGTCAAGGTTTTAGAGGAATTTGTACAGGGAATCTGGCACAAATGTTCATAAGTTCATAGGTAGTCCTGTTTCAGAAACACATTGAAATAGAAGGATCCATCCAGGTTCCCACAGCTGTGCCTAAACATCTTCCTCCAGGCAGAGAACTGTGCCTCATGCTGATCAACCACACACTCATACTTAAAAGTATCAAATTAATTCATATTTACCACAAAAAACTTACAATTTTCCTGTCCATCGAATTGCTGGGCCGTAAATTCTATCTCCAACTACACATCCACTAATTTCATTTGCAAGAAATTGCATTTTGTTAGCCATTTCTGAAAATAATGCAGAAAGAAATTTTTCATATAATACAAAAGCAAACAAATAGAAGTTACAGGGTCGTATAATTAATAAATTTTCATACTCAAAACAATGGAATGTACAAATAGTCAGATTTAATTAGTAATTCAATCCTGAGATCTTTTTAGTAAAATGATATATATATATTTTTAATGAAATACTGGAATTCATATCCTTTTCTTGAAAAATTCTTACATGAAAGTCCAAATTAGATATAAAAAGAACAGCTTTGTATTGAATTCTTCCAAGAAAACTTTTATGCTGGAATTTTATATTTTTTAATAAACACAAAGATATTGAAAAAAAATAGTGAACTGAAAGTATTACTTACTGAACCTGTTGTTAGTTATGGCTGGGAATTTCTTTTGGGAAGTTGAAGATCGTCTATCTGAATCATTTCCTGAGTCTGAATCTTCCTGACCTGATTGACAGTCATGTTCTTTCATGTGTTTAATAATTTCAAACTCATCCAATGTTTTATAATCACATATTTGGCATAAAAACCCCTAGAATAAACAAACACTCTTATTTGTTGAACAAAGAAATACTGTAAAACTTTCTAAAAGCAGCCAGGTCATGTCATCAATAGGTCAAATATTTGTCATGACAGAACTATTTTCATGATTATCATAATTGTCAGAAGATATTCGTGGAAACATTGTGGTGTGACAAAAATTTGACCCAATTGTTAAACTCGGAATCATTTATTAAAGTGATTCATATGGAAAGTCTTTGTTCATTAAATTTTAACTACTTGAATACTTAGTGGAATTATGCTTGTTATACTAACTTTGCTAATTATGTATGGACACTCTAAGAAATGTAGGCGTAGCTCATCAATACTTTTGCCCTGAAATGTACAGCTTGGATTTCGGCAATTAGCAACTTTATCCTTTTCTAATTCTTTCTTCCAAGTTCCAATTAGACCATTGCTTGGTTTTTTTGGAGTTAGTCGCACATATATTTCATCCTAAAAAGTTAATGAAGAAGAAAATAAATTGATACAATCAATAAAAAATATTTAACATGTCAATGATATTACTATTAAACTATCTATTCTTGGGAATGTATAAATAACAATCCCCTTGAAAGGATATCTTAAGATATATTGCAAGTATGATAATGCACGAAAACTAAGTTCTTTAGAAAGTCGTTTAAAATTATTACAGTGCATTAACTGAGACATTCAAGGTGCTTTCAGCACAATGGGAGAAGAACTTTTATTTCTACATTAGGTTTTGAATTATTAAAATTGTTATAAATTAGTATTATAGTTTATATAATTTGGTGTCACAAACAATTTACTGACAATATATAAAATTATTTGCTCACTTATTGGCTGTCATTTTATTTATTTTTATGACTTATATTTTCTACATAAGCATTTACTGGAATTGGTGAAATGGGTAAAGTATAAAAATTATTACATACAAACTGAATATACAAAATACAATTTCACAGTAATACTTACTGATACATCAGGACCCTCAGATACATTCCGCTTGTCAGCACAATCTTCTTCCCCATCAGCAGAGCTCATAAACTCATGCATTCGACTGACTGCTCTAGATGGGCAACATTAACATGAAAATTAAAACAAACAAGTAAGCAATTACATTCATATAAATATGAGACATGCAATGAGGATAATTTGTCCTCTAATTCATTCTAGCTTAAGTTGTCTAAATCTGCTCTGTAGCTAATTCATGCTCATATCTAAGATATGTTAGAAATAGAAAATAATTAACGGGGAAAACTTTGGGTACAATAAATGACTTGAACGAAGTTGAAGCACAAAAGTAATTAATTGGTTTTGCTGAGTAAATCTACTCTGAGTGAACTGTATATACTCAGATAACCATCATATTTTTTTCAATATATATAATTTTTCATTCTATCATATGGAGTACAGTAGTAATTGCACTAGCTTTAACACTAAACTGGAAGGGACCTGTGGTCAAAGCTATAAACAACCATAAACAACTCAACATGGTGGCCCTCAATAGAAAAAACTAATTTGGAATACATTTCATGTAGTAACATTAATTGGCTTATGATGATTTAATGGATCTGACCAGCAGATTCAAGAAGGATCATTTCATTTCCCATTTTTTCTTGCATAGTTCATTCTCATTTAAGTATATTATAAAAACTTGTTGTATTTTGTTTTTAATGTTTATAATTAAGAAAAGTTATTAACTAGTATCCTATAATTATAGGGAGGGTGGTAATTTAATGATGAAGGAAATAATAACAGTGAATAGGAAAGAATTTGATTTGATACGAACAAACAGAGACAGAAGGAACAGAGAACACTGAGGCAGTTGAAATAGTTTACATAAATATAGCCAAGAACATTTCAAGCATGACCTCCTGTTCAGTGTCAGAAGACACCTATCTTTAGCTCGAGTCTCATTGAAAGCAGAAATGTATTTATTCAAGACTTTACATACGAAAAATTGAAGCAAGGGCTTTGCATCCAGTTGGCGTAGTTTGAAAATTTGAAGTCTATAGAGTGTATGGGGATAATGAACTAACATTGTAAATAATATATGATTGTTGTTTCTTTCCACACATCAAACTGAAAAATATAACGAACCATAAATTTTGCAAAAACTTATTGCTAGACATGAGCCATGAACTCATTTACTCATTATTATAGTATGAAAGTATGAATTTGTTGTTCCTGCAATTCAGTAATACTCAGTTGCAGTTACAAATGATAAGCTTAAATTACGAAAAATGAATAAAAATAAAACCCATTCACACAAATTTAGCAAATCAGTTCCTGAAAAATTAATATGTTAATTAGTTTGGTTTCACACTACACTTTCCCTTTACAAAAAACACACATGTTCTTACTCTTTCCTGGAAAACTTTAAAGTTAATTGGAAATGTTTAAAAAATTTCAAATCCCTTATGGTATGGTTCAAAAATTAATTTTTATCCGTCATGAATTTTATATTTGCTCTTCTGTGCCATATCTTCCCAGGATATGCTTTACAAAGAGCACTGATCAAACTCCCAGATTATTATTTTCTTTAATTCTCCCTTATTATATTTATGGACAAGATTCTACTCCCCTAATTCATCTACTTGTTTTCCCAATAAAAAATTTGTACACCCAAAGAAAATTGTTTGTAAATTAAACCCACTTCTGAGATTTACTTCAAAAAATAATACAATATAGAATACGTAATAAACTCAACATTAAATTGTTAATGCCCTCAATGGTTTCCAACTTTTAAACATTTTATAAGTGCAATATGGCATAAAACTTCCATTTTCTTCTCACTCTTGAATACTTCAAATTATTTGTTCCCATAAAGAAAAACAAAACATGATACCCAATAATTTTTTAAGAAACAAAAATTGTTTATTAATTTGTTTGTATAGAGTTTTTTAATAAGATAGGTCGATGTTGAAATGGAATATAACAAGCTATATGTGATGTATTAACAAAGTTCTTGAAAGGGCATATATGTGATTTACTACTGTTGGTAAAGATGTTTCATATTCATTAATGCTAACATCAAAGAATGAAATTGAATTTAAAATACAAAGGAGAATAACAAATGCCAATAGAGCCCACTATGCCCCACTTCCTCTCCTAAAAAATCAAATTATCCCCAGAAAAGCAAAAATTAGGCACTAATAAGACCTATAATAGTGTATGGGGCGGAACTATGGACACTTACTCAGAATGTTTGTGAAAGACTGAGCATATTTGAAAGACAAATACTAAGAAGGATATACAGAGGACAATATAGATGGACAATGGAGAATAAGATACAATGATGAACTGAAAGAAATGTATCAAGACATGGACATTGTTACATATATAAGAATATGTTGACTAGAATTGTTGGGACATGTCAATAGCAGGTAGTATTTTGACAAGTGGATGGAGTAAGAACAAGGGGAAGACCAAGGACGAGGTGGTGGGACAATATACAAATGGACTTAAGAAGGGAGAAAATACAAGGATGGAAGGAAGTATTCTTGGACAGGTCAAGATGGAGGAAGTTGTTGGAGGAGGTGTAGGTCCTGCTTGGACTGTAGAGCCAACTGATGATGATGAAAATACTCAATATATGTATTTGATACACATTGGAAAACACACCAAATTGCAAATGCAAAAATTACAGAATGCTTACTTCCATATCAATTAATTTATATTCTTGTAATCTTTCATAAAAAATACATATCTATAATTCCCCTACAATTTCATACATCTGTAACATAAAAATACTTAAGTTGAGGTATTGAGTAACAGTTAAAATCTGTAAGATTTAAATTTTAGACCAGTGAAATGAAAACTTACATTTCAGCAGCAGCACGTTTCAATTTTGTGTTGCTAACATTTGAAACCCGTTCATTTTCAACTGGTGTAGACAGTTTATGGGACTGCATGTGTACTTTTAAACTTGAAGGAATAAAATAGCGATTACAAATCTCACAAGCTATTTTCAATGCTTCCCTTTCCTGCACATGAAATTGCATAAATATTAAAAATTTATTAATACATTTAATAGATTCAATCTCATCACAAAGGTCCTTGTTAGCTGTTGGATTATAGCCTATTCATCTTTCATAGATTCATTGCAGCAGCAAAGTTATAAGGGCTTGGAAAGAATGAACAGAAATGGAAATTTGACATAATACTGTACCATTAATAAATAACTTACATCTAAGATAAAAGAGTAAAACACATTATCATTACATATATATTATTGACATAAGCATTAGGGATATAAATATTTATTTCCTTTATATTTACAATGTAATGACTAGTTACTCTACACCAACCAATTCTCAACGCCTTTATAAATAGGAAATACCCTATAGACCTTCTCCAAATCAAACATTCCACACCCCATTCTCTGTACAACTATACAAACTCACTCTTTACCTATATAGAAAATATTATCCTTCCTCACTAAAACTCACTTTCCTGGACTAAACTACTCAATGGACTGCAATACAACCAAAGGGTTGCCCCTTCAGCCAGGCGCCCAATGTCAGTAACATCCCTGTCCACCCCTGCTGCGGGGAACCCCCTCCCAATTGTCTACCAAAGCTGTCTTGCCAGCCCTGTGGTATGATCTACCACAATCTTCCAAAATCCTTCTAAATAGCCACACATGAAATCAAAAAATCATTACTAAACACAACTGAGCACATAGCCAACCACAGCAGCTGTCAAACTTCCTAAAACACAATTTCCATGTGTGAAGGCAACATAAAATGTTCATTAACATTTTAATTTTAATAGAAGTGTAAAATAAATAATTAAAGATGTTATATTTACATTGATACATGGTTAATTCACATTTACCAGTACTTGAGAATAAAATTTTCATTATACCACAGGTATAAAATGTCCCTGGGATCAAGCGGTTTCACTGTATTATTTGTCTCCCCTATTTACTTGAGGGCACTTCTCTCATTCAAAACTTCCTTCTATCATAAATTAATGAATAATTATACGAAAAATAAGATTTTATACTGTGATAAAATAATATTTGGATAAATACTCGAGATACAAAGAACTTGAGGTTTAACATATAATTAACTATGTGAGGAAAATAAGGTAAACATACCTCAACGCTCTTCTCACATAACAACATATGACTCTTAAATCCTTCAACACTTTTTTTACCTATTGCACATTTCTCACAAATAAATATTTTCCTGCCAAACTTTTTCTGAGCTTGATAAAGTAATCTTGTCACCAACACTTCATCATTCAAATCCTAGAGTACAGAAACAAAAACTGAAAATTAGATTTATTTATCAGCATTTACCTTATGGAGCTCCTATTTTCAATATAACATAAAAAAATTAAATAACTAAGATATCAATTGGGATCTTTCGAAACTCCAAGTACCACCCACATTCTTTATCAGGTCTACTGGCATTTTTACAAGTTATATTTGGTATACAAGTGTACCATTTAATCACCTAATGTATTAGCATTGTTTGCACAATTATTGCAGTGTGTTTCTTGACGAGGCATCACATAGTAATTATTTTCTAGAGCACATGGGTTGTGGCGCATCATAATATTCAGAGGTCTTTTTTTGAAAACAGAGTGTAAATATTAGTATTCCATGAGAAATTTTATATTTAAAAAATGTTTTATTCTGTGTTTTTTAAGGTAAGGGCAGTAAAACTATGTAATTGCTACTTAGTTTGATAATTATTTATTCTTTTGACATATCTTATACATGTATGTACCATTAGTCCTGAAAAGTGGTATCTATTAGTTATTAGTAATATTTATGCACACAAACAAGATCAGTGGTACATATATGAACCTATCAACCCTTAAGTTTTTTCCCCATGATTTTCTATTATAAAATGTAGTTTAGTCTTATAAAAACAACAAAATTTTTCAAATAGTTCACACGGTCTTTAGAAAAAACTAGTATTGAAACGGTTAAATCAGAGAAAAGTGTAGAAAGGATATAAAGGTATAATTCACATTTACAATATTTTTACAAACGTCCAATAAATATAATGGGCAGTAAGTCAAAACATGTTTAACATAGATATTTAGAATGAATATTTCATATAAAAACTCTACATTCCATTCCCAACATGAGACTTCATCAGGTTAACATAATAATAGATGAAAAAGATGAGACCTCAATAATTAATTTTTGTGATAAATATTACTTTATACAATTAAATTAATACAAGAATTTGTTATTAAAGACCTAATAATGTAATATAAAACCTAAATGAGAACCTTTTAGAATTTTGGAGTAAAATAGCACTCTCATTTGACAGAACACCCAAAAGGTTTACTATACACCTATCATTTACTTTATGATAGTATGGCTTATTTAAGTAATTAAAAAGTAACAGAAATTCAAGATAAAATCACTCACAACAGGTTCATCTCCTTCAATCCAACCTAGTCCATTGTGCTTACACATATTGTGTATCCTATAGTTAGGCATTAGAAGTTCTAATTTACACTTGCCACACTGGATCTAATAAAACAAACAAAACCACACGTAAATGATTTAAATTTTGTCACAACTAGAAAAAATATTTTAAAAATAATATTTTTTTTTCATTTTCTATCTTTTTTGTTTATTGTTATAAAAGAGATTTTCAGATTAAAGCTTTGAGGACTTTGATGATAGTAATATACACACTAAAATATGTGGGCTATAAAATTCTAAGCACAAATGTCATAATGCAAGCAACTTTCTGATAAAAAAAAAGCATGTTTTGGGATGAAACTTTGGACATAATTAGGTGGATAGCTATTTAATACTAAGGATAGTAAAATTAAACTGATGGTAAGGCATAATAAATTCTTGTTGTTGTAATCTTCAGCCCTTAGACTGGTCTGATCAACTCATAAACTAGATAGAAAAAATAGAAAGAAAAAAGTCATTGACTTCATTGTAGATGTAGACTGGCAATAAAGTACGAAAATGCAAATTTCAAGAGTCTTAACTCCCTTCTTCAGAGAAAGAGTGCCTGAACAGTCAATCAGCCATTCACTCAGTCTTCTGTACCTATCAATGTCTATTATTAATTTAAGTCAATGCCTATTTCCTCTCTCTCTCTCTTTCAAATCCAATTTATTTTATATTAATGAAATGTAATATCCAATATATACAATTAATAAGGAACGGAAAGAGAGATAGAAAGAAGGTGACTTACCTGAGGTTCATAGATGGTAGGCACCTTGTGAGGTTTGGAGTTCTTTAAATTTTCGGAGGCACCAACCCCCTCCTCAGAAAGTTAGGAAGACATTTCGGCTAGCCGAAAACTGAGCAGCCAAAATTTGCTGCATTGCTAGCTTAGGTCATAAACAATTGACCCCACCAGGTCACAAACTTTCTCTCTCATTGAGGGTCTGGGAAGAGGCAAGGACTTGATGGGGGTTGGGACGATGCATACTGACACCCCATATTGACACACACTCATTCAAACAAATCCATCCTCAAATGTGTCACTATTTAAATATTAACACACACTCACACACACCAAGGTATACACAACAAACATACACACTCAGTCTACAAACATCAGGTTTTATCACACATACAAATTCCAATGAGCTTGTGCTCTTATAGGTTATGGGTTGGGAGGGGGGGGGGGGCAGGGTGAAGGTAAAGATCTATAGGATATTGAGTCCAGGCCTTTGTCTGGACTTTAGGACATGCTGAAATGAAAGTTCCCATAGATGGAGTTCAGCTTCTAAATAATGAGGAGGTAGGGCTTTGATGGGCGTCAGTGTGAAGCACTGGTTGAAGTAGTTGGTGTTGTGGCTATGGACATGGGGAATTGTGTTTTGTGGAATTTTACTGTACTACAGTAGTTGGCAATCCTTTTGGGGTTGGGTCTCTGCCTGGCCAATGTAGAAGGGTGGGCAGTGTGTGCAGTTAATTTTGTAGATGGTGTGGGAAGACAGACAGGTTGTTTTCTCAAATTTTGTATGTAGTGCTGTTGGTGGTATTCTGGAAGGTCATGGTGGGTGGGAGTATTAGGCAGACATGGCATCCGTTTCTACCACACTGTCTGCAGCCAATTGTCGGTGGGGGGGTTGGGGGTGTGGGGTTTGACCAAAATGTTGCAGAGGTTAGGTGGGCGGCTAAAGACAACCCTTGGACAGGTGGGTAGTGGATGGGAGAATGCTTTTCATATCAGGGTTGGATTGTAGTCCAGTATGGGCCAGGCGGAGGAAAGAGTTGAGTTGATATAGTCCAGGGAAGTAGGTAGTGGTTAAAGGAAGACTACTTTCTGTATGATGGTTAGGGGTGGGACTGACTACTTGTGAAATGGAGGGGGCATGGGCTATTTGTTTCTGGAGAAGTTTTATGGGGTAATTTCTGTTGCGGAAAGCAGATGGTATAGGATGCCAGGCTGTCCCAAGTAGACTGTAGGGGAGGGATCGTTCGGTATGCTCAGGGTGGCACCTGGAGAAGTGGAGGTACTGAAGGGTGTTAGTTGGTTTTATGTGGACAGAGGTGGTAATGAGGCCTGAATTAAGTTGTATGTCCACATCGAAGAAGGTGATGTTAGTGGGGGAATAGTTCCAAGGAAACTTGATGGGGAATTTAGCGTTGAGTTCATTGAGGAAGTCTGTTAGGGCATCTAGTCCGTGGGTCCATAGCATGAAGATTTCATCTATGAACCAGAACCAGGTTAAGGGTTTGAGTGGAGAGGAATTGAGATGATGATGTTCAAGTTGCCCCATAAACAGGTTGGCATGGGAAGGGGCCATCCATGTGCCCATGGCAGTGCCGCTGTTTTGATTGTAAATTTTGTCTTCGAAGAAGAAGTTTCTGGTGAGGACAAACTTGGTTAGTGCTATCAAAAAGTGGGTGTTTGGGAGGGAATATGGAGGCCTGCGAGACAGGAAGTGTTCAAGTGCCGACAGGCCACTGGTGTGGTGGGGGTTGGTGTATAGGGAGCCAACATCTACGGTAACCAGAAGTGTGTTCTGCGGGAGTGGGGTAGGTAATTCACAGAGGCGACGGAGAAAGTGATTGGTATCTAGGATGAACGATGAGAGATTTTCCACTATTGGCTGGAGGGAGTCATCCACCAAAGCAGAAATCCTTTCAGTGGGGGAATGGTAACCAGTGACAATTGGGCGGCCAGGGACCCCAGGTTTGTGTATCTTTGGGAGAAAGGTAAAATGTGGGTGTTCTTGTACTTTTTGGGGTGAGGAGCTGAATCGAGATGGAGGATAGTTTTAGAAGAGGGCCATGGGTCCGAACAAACTTGTCTATTTCATGGGTAATGGAAGGGTTGGGGTCAATGAGGACAAGTGTTTATGACCTAAGCTAGCAGCATAGCTAATTCTGGTAGTTCAGTCATCGGCTAGTCGATCACTGGAAGTGTCTTCCTAACTTTCTGATGAAGGGGGCAGTGCCTCCAAAAATTTAAAGAACTCCAAACCTCACAAGGTGTCTACCATCTATGAACCACAGGTAAGTCACCTTCTTTCTATCTCTCTGTCCTTTCCCCATTAATTGTTTATGTATATATAAAATGGAACCGATACACTTATTACAGTTAATTACCTTTTTCTGGTCATCAATGATTTCTGATGCTACAGTTTGCCGACCTGCAGGACCTCTTCTGACGCCTCTACCCCGTCTTCCTCCTCGTTTTCTGCTTTGGTGCACAGAATTTTTGTGTGTTAAGTTTCTCAATTCTGAACTTTCTTTCTCAACCATGTCTGTATCTTCACCTAGATCTGACTTACATTCATTATTATTGATAAAGCTATCATATTGGTCATTGGGAGTAAATGATTCTTCTTTTTTAATATCAGAATCCATAGATGTATCAGTTGAGGTAATGAAACTACATCCATGACTTTCATTAATTTCTTTCTCACTTTCCCTATCCTCAAGAGTCTCTCTTTCATTTGTATTGGTGCCTCTACCTCTACCTCTACCTCTACCTCTACCTCTACCTCTACCTCTACCTCTGCCTCTGCCCCTGCCCCTACCCCTGACTGTAATTCTTCCACTATCAACTCTAGTATTGGGTTTTATTTCATCAAATTGTTCAGGTAAACACACAATTTCACTGGCTGTTGTTTCAGCCTTTTCTTTGTGCATTACAGGATCTATTTCTAAGATACTAGATTCTGAAGGCATCTTATTTATATCTATATCACTCATGGCAGTGAAATTACTTCCATAAACTTTCTCATTTTCACAATCCGTGCTTGGCACTCTTTCATCCTTTCTCCCGCCTCTTCCTCTTCCTCTACCCCTGCCCCTGCCCCTGCCCCTAACCCTACCCCTGCCCCTACCCCTACCCCTACCCCTAATTTCCCCACCTCTTATTCTATCAAGTAAAGAGTTTGCATTTGATTGGATTTCATGTAATTGTTTAGGTACACTTTCAGTATCATTGAATGTTGTTTCAGACATTTCATTCTTTGCTACATGTTTTATTCTTAAGGCACTTTGTTCAAGAGATGTTTTATGTACACTCAAACTACATAATTTTTCTCTTTCAAGTACAGACTGCATGGTTTGATTTCTCTTTCCTCTACCTCCTCTACCATATTTTCTAATAGCAAATCTGCATTTAATACCACTACTGCTCTCAACCAATTTTGAATTCCCCTCACTTCCACTTACAGAAACCTCTAGACCATCAGTATACTTAAAAGATTTTCCTTTCACTACATCAGATTTATCCAATGGAGTACAGAAGTCTCTTGAAGCTGATTGATTGCCTTCATTTGTTCCTCCTTCAGATTCCTTATGGTCAATAATATTACTAACAGACTCATGGAAATTTTCAGCTAAATTCTTATTCAGACTCTCTACCCGACAGAGAATAGATTCCTTGTCAACAGTCATTTCTAAAGTCTTTTCATCTTTTAATACACTAGCCCCCCTCCTGCCTGAAAGATATTGGAGAGATGACAAGCTATTGAGTCTTCCATTCCCTCTTCCCCTTCCTCTACGAGTCAGACCACAATCTTTATTTTCCTCAAGTTTTATTACTGGATGCAATGTACCTTTATGACGTGTATTGTAGCGCCTACTATTTTCTAAAATATTTGATCTACTGTCACATGAATTAGATGCTTTGGTTTCACTTGTTGTACACACCTTTTGGGAATGGCTATCAATATTAATTGCTGCACATTCTTTTTTCTTTGTAACTTCTAATTCAATGCTGACCACACTGACAGGTGTTGAATGAGTTTGTTCTTCACAATTAACTGAATCGATTATGGAGGAAAGATTTATTTTTGAGACAGATTGAGGAATAATTTCATTGCTATTGATATTTGAAACTTCTGGAAAAAAAGTGGATTTTTTTCTTTTCCTCTTCAATAAGTTTACATTTGAATTATCACATTTAGTATACCTTCTTTTTCTTTTGTGATTAAATTTTAGTTCATTTCCACTATTTATATCTAGTTTTACAGTAGGTAATATGCCACCAGTTGTATGTTCCCCAGCAACTTCTTTACTTTTTGGAAAGGACACAGCCAATTGATCTTCAACTTCTGCTTGTACATTATACAAATTTGTAGGTTTGGCTAAAAGTTGAAAAAAGGCACAGTGTAAAACTAAAATGGAAATTTTATATATATATAATTAATAAGGAAAGGAAAGGCAGATAGAAAGTAAGTGACTTACCTGGGGTTCATAGATGGTAGACACCTTGTGAGGTTTGGAGTTCTTTAAATTTTCGGAGGAACCGCAAATCATCAGAAAGTTAGGAAGACATTTCCAATGATCGGCTAGCCGACAACCTTTTCTGATGAAGGGGGTAGTGCCTCCAAACCTCACAAGGCGTCTACCATCTATGAACCTCAGGTAAGTCACCTACTTTCTAACTCTCTTCCCTTTCCTTATTAATTGTTTTAATTAACATGACAATGTCATTTCCTGACTCATATGTATATATGTGTGTGTATATATATATATATATATAGGATAGTAAGTAAGGATAGTAAATGAGGGAGAAAGATAGGAAATACGCTTTTTAAACATATGTTTGGCACAGAATTGTGCTCAGGGAAAGACATATGTCAAGCGTAGAGAAGAAAGGAAGAAGGAAGAGAGACTGAAAATATTCGGCGCCGCCGGGACTTGAACCCGGATCGTCACAGAGCCTCCGCTGTAGATGCAGAGCGCCTTGACCATTAGGCTACGTCGCCGGTGCGTCGAAGATAGTCAGTCTTGGATATATATACGATGTATATAGTTGGGATGGATAGAGAGAAGTGGGATAGAAGAGATTATTAGGAGCATCCATTAAGGATAAATACAAATTAATGAAACGTATGTAACGAGACGAAGTCACAGGTATTTCCTATCTTTCTCCCTCATTTACTATCCTTACTTACTATCCTAATATCCAAATACCCGTGACTTCATCACGTTACATACGTTTCATTAATTTGTATATATATATACACACACACACACAATTGATGAGGACAGGACAGAGAAAAAAAAAGGTGGTGGCACCTGAAGTTGAAGATGGAAGCCACCATTGTGGATTGTACATATTCTTTATCATTAGATAAAGTATGCATTCCAAATGATGACGATCTGTTCCTCAGAACACGTTTCCTCCTGTTGATGGAGGTGGTTCTGTCCAAAAATTTGAAGACTTCGATCTTCAACTTCAGGTAAGCCAACACTTTTCTTTCACTCTTTCCTGTCCTTATAAAATTGTGTAAGAAATATGAGAGAAAGGTAAAATGCAATCTAAAGAAAGCAAATGCTCAAGGTTAGTGATCTGCTCAAAGAAAAGCACAAGCTAAATGTTTAGAGTCTTTCCTTCTTCCTTCCATATCTATGTTTTAAATGTATGCTTTCCTTTAAGCACATCACTAACCTTGAATATTTATATTTATATAAAAGGAAAACAGTCAAAACAATAATATATTGTATAGGAAAAAGAAACAGAAAAAGGCTAGTAAGTTAACTTAAATTGATAGTAGAAATTGACTACAGGAAAGTACAATGTGAATTTTCAAGAAGTGAGACATAGATTAACAGAATTACACTTTTTTATTATTACTATTATCCACAATTTCCATTTCCTGAGATACTAAAACTTATTCAACTTCTATATAAAACATGGTAAAGCTACATTTAACTGTCAATGATTTTTGTAACTCCTAAAATGAAGGTATAAGAACCCCCCATGAACCTCAAACTCAGTTGATGTGGCAACAATTTTTTTTTGTATCAACAGTAAAATTTATACATTGCAAATATTTATGTATAAAACAGAATATCTTGAAAATATTCATTAATACTAAAAGCAATAATTAATGTTTTTGTGGTCAGGCAGAAATGTTCTGTCAGTTTACACCTATATCACAGGAGACTTCCAAATTTGTTTTTTATCTGTACGACCCGGAAAATAACAACACCTAGGGACAACTAATGCACTATTTTTTCTGCACATTAATCAACATTTACTGCCCAGAAGTTGGCCATTTCAAACCATTAATTAACTTAATACAGACATAATGTAAAGTGGTAGATTGTGAACTAGTTTTGCGTTTATGTGAAGTTAACTTGATCAATATATTTATGGACAAAGTTGGAAGTATAGTGAAAATTCTGTGCCTTAAAACTTGGGACTCTTTAGTATATAAATTATTTCTACTATTTAATAAACTTACCATGTTCATCAAAAGCCTGGTCCATTAGTAAACTTTTTATAGGCAATTGCTCTTCACTAATATCCTTCAAACTTGGTCCAAGCTCTTCAGCAATTGTTTTAATACCAGAATATTTATCTTCAACCAAATGTGAATCGTCTTTCAACTTTTTCTCCTACAAGATTTAAAAACAGCAAAAAATTATTAATGAATTATAAGTGTCAAGAAACACACAAAAAATCAGGGATAAAATTACCAGATGAAATACTACTAGTTTGGTCATTTAAAAGGATACATCACAACTAGAAACGTAAATTAACTTTCTTGATTCCCTAACTAAAAATGGTAACAGCAATAGCAAAGAGGAAAATGCATATCATAATTCAAATATAGAAAAATACCTGAACAGTTTCGCACGACGTTCCCTGCGAAACTGGAATATTTCCTAATTGTGAAGTTTCAATCAAATTCTTTTTTTCTATAGATATTATATTTACAATATCATTGGTTGCATTTCTTTCAGTATTATGAATGATTGTCTCATTCTCTATACTATGACTCTGACATTCCATGGCTTCAGTAGTCAAATTAGAATTTGGCGGAGATGTATATTGCAATTCTGCATTATAATCTTGTAAATCTGTTTCCGGTTCAAGAGACAATGAATTATTAATTACATTATCATCTCGGTCACAAGCCCCTCTTTCTTTAACCTGACAACTGGCTGCAACTGTGGGTTCAGATTCACAGTAAGTAACACACACATCTGAAAATTATAATTATTTGACTGGTGACAAATATATGGCATTGTGACAGATGAAAATCATTTATCATTCCCATACCTGAGAGACTAAACAAGAAATTGAGTAGCAAGTGATTACCAAAATATTTAATTATTAATGTAAAAATTAACATTAGTATGTTAAATTAAATAAAGTAGTTGGTTGGTAATCTAATTTTCTGTTTAATTAATAACAATGTTTTGGCATATTTTTATGCCTTCTTCAGCTTTTCTTTCACAACAGTATCAAAACATGCACAAATAGTGATCTAAATCTGAAGCAACACTTAAACTCCTTTCAAAAGTAGTTAATCAAACTTAATAAATTATTAAATGCTTAGTAAAGCAGCTGAAAATTATAATCACATGATTGAGAAATATCTAAAAATAACAATATCTTATGAAGAATATTAAACAATATACCTTCATATTTTTCATTAGTTGGCTTGTGTTTGTGATCAGTATGCGAGCTGAAAAAAAAAGTGAAAACTTTATTTCATTATCAGTTTGTAACAATGAATTTTTACTTTGTTTTTTTAATTTATTATTTCTTATTCAAGTTACTTAATAAGTCTAAATAATAAATTGTATAATATGGGTAAAAATTGTTCAATGGTATGAAACGTTTGAAAAATGTAAGATACAAGGAAAAATAAGAAAACAGAAAAAATTTATAAAAACTAAACTAAATAATGTCACGGACATAGTTTTGTTGAATGAAAATCTCCCTCAGTGGAATTAGGTCATACATAGGTCTATCAGTATTGTTGTGCAGCAATAGTTTAAATTATTGAATACCTGCTACCACAATTTCTAAAAGTTAAAGCAGTAACCAATAAACTTAATTTTGTCTGTCAATTGGCTCCTATATCTAATTTAATTAATTAAACAGTATCTAATTGGTAATACTATTAGGAAAAAGTCTTTTAGTTAAGGTAATGTAAAATACTGGGCCATGATTTGGTTAGTAGATTCTGGTTATTTAATTCTGTTTAGAGATTTCTGTGGAGGATTGTTGAAGACTATGGATAATTTA
Source organism: Eucriotettix oculatus (assembly GCA_034510155.1). Classification (NCBI taxonomy): domain Eukaryota; kingdom Metazoa; phylum Arthropoda; class Insecta; order Orthoptera; family Tetrigidae; genus Eucriotettix; species Eucriotettix oculatus. Next base: position 62,919,644 of record CM067378.1, read on the forward strand.
AGTCAGGTCAAACATGCTATCTATTCATGAGAACTAGGTTGGTGGGTATGTGGACTATATAGGTGGATGGTGATGTTGAAATGATTATGTGACCATCTAATTGCTACTCTTCTTTGTGGCAAATATTGGAAACTTTTTTATATTCAGGAAAATTTTGCTGTAGGCTAGTCTATAACTGTGCTGATTTTTGTGAACAGGACAATGTGAGGTGATAAGAGGAACCATTATTTGGTTAGTCAGATGGTGGTCAGTATTTACAGCTAAGGAAATGTTTGGAAAGTAGACTCATGAGGTGAATGTGCAGCATATAAACATGAACAAACTTAAGAAGTAGACTGAATGTGAACCCAACCTAGGAATAAACTGTATAAGAAAATGAATTATGGTTTGAAGGGAGACAACTTGAGAAATGCAAACATAGTGACAGAATGCTGGGCATAGTGGACATAGAAACATAGTGGAATTTAGACTGATTTCTTGAATTTGTAACTATGATTAAGTAATTCTACCTCTTGTAAGTTACTATATATTTGATGCTAAAGTTACTGAAGATAGGTAACATTATGGCCACTGACAGCATGTATAGGAACCATATTAATGATTTATGGGAGAAGAAAGCCTTTCTATCAATACCTCAACAACAATTTAGTAAAAGCTCCTCCATAACAGTATTGCTAATTAGGATAAAAGTTTTGTTGAAAATGAAGTAAATATTTATCAGGACAAATTAACTTAGTAAAACAAATGACTTAAGTGACACAAATGAAATTGGAGTAAAATTTTTTAAGCAAATAGAACTTAGTAAAGAGAATTATATATTAATAAATTAATTTAAATACTGTATCCATAGTGTATGTTACCCTTCATGTAAAGATATTGTCTGATCTGGTTTACAAGGTTAAATTAATATATTATATTATATTAATATATTATTAATAAATTAATATATTAATATATAAGGTTATATTAATATATATATATATATATATAATCTCTTTTTCAAAAAAATAAAAGTATTCTCTTTTGTGTTTCACACATTTTTACGTTTGAATTTTGGAAAAACAAAGTGAGCAGCATACAAAATTAAATATGGTAGTTTTGTGGCAAATGTAATGAATTTTAACAATGTAATCAACTTTCCAATATAGAACCTACATGGAAAACTTACTATGTCTCAAAATAAAGATTGTTATGATAAATCTTACTCATCTAAGAATACTTTTACATTATTTGCAAAATACATAAAATGTATTCTTTGCATTATAGGATGATTTTTTATGCCTATAAAATTATGTTTAATATTTACACAAAATCAGCAACAATGCCAGCTTCACAATCATATTCATCACCAGAAATGAGATGAATTTGTGGTTTTCTCTCTATTTCCATGTCTATATCAAAACTACAATCTTCAGGAGCTGTCCTAGCAATTTTAGATGAAAGCTTTCTTTTACTGTATGTTTTCAGTTGTTGTTTAGTCGGAACCTTTTTTAATGGACTGCAATCCAGCAAAGTAGAAGAAATGTATTCATCCATAGCAAATGATACTAATTCTTCACTTTGATTTGCTTCATAAGTAATCTTATCTTCAAAATATTCTGAATTAGAATATAAGCCATAATTTGTTTCATGTTGATTAGAGATATTGTGATCTGTTGGTGGAGTGTTGAATGAAGTATCGGAATCATATTTTGGAACCTTAATTGCTGGTTCACTTTCTTCATTGCATGACATAATATTTTGTTTAGATATGTTCTCATTATCAGTTACTAATATAGTAATCTCATTGTTAGAGGAGGTAAGTTGATCATTATCATTGTTTGAAATCTTGTGAATATCAACCTTGAAGTTGCAACCTGCTGCCTCATCTACTGACTCATCAGTAAGGACAATTTCATAATTAGTTGATTGTGCAACGTTTAGATTTCCAGGCATAGTTTCAGAAGAATGTGAACGAGCTACATGTGTTTCAAGCTTTTCAAAATTTTTCACCTGTCCTTGACAAAACGGGCACACAATTAGAGCTGATGATCCACTCTGAAAGAAACCAAATTTAATGTTATTAACAAATTAAAATATAAATATTAGTTTTATGATTTACAAATTAGCAAAATATATTGAAAACATATGTATAGTTTTTATACTTTTCAGTGATAAACATATTGTCAAAAATTTTATGCAGTAAAGCTATCTGTTGTAAAAGCATTGTAATACTACTAGTCAGTAAAAATCATATAAATAAATTGATGAGAATAATCTGACTTAATATTACATTATACATTGATACAAAAATGACCAAAAGTCCAAAATAAAATCTTTCCTTCCCAACTTTCGTGACCACTTCCGTTCCTTAATTAAAAATTCAACAGAAATTTCTTGTTGCCTGATGTTGCGGTAACAACAAGAATTTTCTGTTTTTATTAAAGAAATGCAGAGGTCCTGAAAGCTTGGAATGAAATGTATTGTTTTGAATTTAAGTTCTTTTATATAAATCTTATAGAACACAATACTCCATATTTAAATATTGTAAGATAATTTTTAATTAATTTATGTAATTTGTATTTTTTAAATAGGGAATACAGTAATAGTAAACATAAAAAGTTAGAATAATTGACAACTGTAAGAAATAAATTCCTAATTGTCTAATTAAGCATACATTAACAAATAACAGGCATGTTTTTTAAAGACTGTTAACTATAATATTATAACCAAATGTTAAGTTATTCAATGTCATCTATATTCATTTGTAGTTAGTTTGTTTCCTTGGGGCATATCTAGTGATAGACAAAGGTGACAAAAGATACAAAATTAATTGAGATGGAAAATATAGAAAGGTGTTGTAACTTCTAGCAGCTAATCCAAAAGAAACAGACTTTTAACACAGAAAGAAATTCAACCAGTGCCTCACACAAAATCTCTTTGGACTCTTCTTTCAAAATGCCCTGCTGTCCACACACAGCACTCTCCTCAAAAACTGCTTTTATCCACATACTGCTCTATTCTATAGATCACGAGCCAAGTTTTTTATTTTACTAGTGTTTCTACAAAACCTCACGAGACTGGTGGAATGCATAGGATTCACTTGTCTTCTGAATGAAGAAGTGAACTAAATGTTAAATAATGTGAAAAAGACACCTTGATAGAAACACAGTATCAAAAATATTTCTCTGTAAATGGTTAATGTTTAAAGAATTCACTTAATGAATAGAAGAACATTTGTTTGATGCAATAGGTAGTCACTACACCAAATGAAAGCAACACAATTTACAGGAGAATGACTAGAAATTAATTGGTGATATTCACAGACTTAAAGAAGAGTGAAACATTGATGCATCCAAAAAATGATATAATTAATATTTTAAAAAATAAACAAATTAACTTACCCCATTACAAATTCTGTAATGACTTATCATCTCCTTTAGGCTCAGTGCTATGAAATTGCAGTTTTGAAAGTGACATCTTGCATATCCTTTTTGATCTATAGATATATTCCATGATAACACATGAATTTTTGAATATCCTCGTTTTCTTATGAGGAGCTGAGGAACTTGAGAGCATTTGCTGCAATCAATTCATAATGTATTAAGTTTTTATTTATTATTATAATCTACAAAAAATAATTACCTATTAATTTATAATTATTTGAAAAGGGACTTAAATTAGCAATAAGAGATATGTTGCAAAATACTTTTGGGATTCCATGGGTATGGTTACTGATACAAACAATCTAATTGAGTTGATATATAGAATAAAAAATTCATTGATATACATAATTAATTGTTTACTACTATGCATAATACCTTTCAACCACTCTTTGGGAAAAGGATCTGATTGAGGTCATGTGTTGATTGTCTTTCAAACAAAGGCACAAGATCACCAGTCAACCTACAAGGAGGAAGGAGCATTTGAGAGGGTAGTTCTGGTCTGGTGCTTAATGGGGAAAAGTATTGCAATTCCCGTTTCCAAGATAAGTTGGACTTATCTTCTAAGAAATACAATGGTTGCAAGCTCTTGCAAACACTTAAGTCCTTATTCTTGGAGGGAAGGAATGAATGAGGAACTGGACTAAGGTCACTGCAACCAGCAGCTGTGCATCAAGAAACTTTCCTGTAGCCTGCATTTAGAGTATCCATAAGACCTCAAGGCAATGGGGAAATTGGAGTATGTTGAAGACAGCACAACAACAGCAAAAGTTTCTTGAAAAAGACTTTGCTATGAAAACAAAACAAAACATGAGGATTCTCCTGAGAGAGTAGATTATATTTGCACTTGTCTCATGCCAAATTTAATGAATACTGAATTAAATTTAAGATGTGAATGCTAAATTAAATCTTTATTTATTTTCTTTGGCTCAACAAATCACTGAAATCAGTTATCTAATTTAAAAAAAACATTATTAATTAAACCCATACCAATAACATTAATGAATGCTAACTTAAATTAAACCAACCTATGTTCTTCAATTTCATCTTCATCAGAAACTGATTTTTCTCTTTCTTTCACAGCTGAATGTGACATTTTCATATGTTCAGCAACATCCATATCAGACGATAGGCGACTTAAACAAATTCGGCAAATAAATTTCTCATGAGAAGGTTTCTGTAAATATAAATAATATATAATATAATTGTGTACTTCAAAATTTATATTATGGAAAAATTAGTAAGTAACGTTAGTTGCACTACTTTTACAATATCTAAAATTAGTGATTTTATTGTCATCAATTAATCTTTAAGTCAATTTTTAGTAGCAGTAGTCCTCAATTAATTTATGTGCTGTAGCACAGAAGCACATATGTAGCAGGCACTAAAACATTTAGTCTATATTTATAAGCCCTGCAACACTAAAAAAATAAAACCTTATATTTCAGTAATGAATAAAAAATATATTTTAACAAAACATAAATATTGACGTGTTCTTAGTGTAGTTGCTTTAGAAAGTGTTCTCAGGTTTCTATGGGGGAACAACTATTATTAAACCAAAATGTTTCAATGACCAAAAATGAACAGTTGGTCACTTAAAATATTATAATTTAAACACATTAGTATTTGTGTGGAGTCTTTCTGTAAAATATAAGTTGCTATACTGATTCCCTTTCCAAATATTAATTAGATAAATGTAATGCAGGTTATGGTGCATACACTAAGTTTAAGTTGGATTCGATGTAAATAAAACAACACCTTCACCAACCCAACCCAATGCAATGAAAATTATTTCTGACACACTGTTGGACAATAGATTGTAATCACTACATTTCTTGTATTTTCAACTAGTAAAAATAAATTATTCATATTACTTACACCATCACAATTGACATAATGACAATACATTCCTCTAAATGTCAGACTGATGAAGTTGCATGCTCTAAGTGGACATCTAATAAAACCAGATTCCTCCAAAGCAGCCCTCCAGTATTTCACAAAGCCGGATAACATACGGCGTTTTGGACTGAAAAGATTTGATACATTTACATAATGGTACCAACGGATAAATAGAATAAAATAATTATTTTTGTAAACAAAATACATGCAATAAAATAATGTGAATAAGAATGGAAAAAGTGATATGTTATATGAATATGCCAAAACCTGCACAAGGTGCATTCTTTCTACCACAGAGGGTAGAAGTTAGTGCTCCCTAAAATTTGAATAGTTTACTCTCTGGCATGATAACTTGAGATCTCAATTGCCGGTACACATTATCTATTTCTATTATCTCTTTTCTGATCACAATAATGATTTTGATGTCACATTCCTATTAATTAATATAAACCAAATGAGGTAAAAACAAACTAATTTAATCCAAAATTGGAAAGTTTCCTTTTGACTGACACACTCACCGGTTCTCTAATTCTCTGACCTACACAAATTGTTAATTATCAGCTTCTATCGCAAGTCTAAATTATTCAGTTTATTAAAGAAAAAATTACATTTTAGGTATTTTGACATGTATTAAGTAATTTGTCTTACTTTTCTGATGCTGTAGGAGAAACACTGAAGGAAGTCTGACCATTGTCCACACTGGAAGAACCTGGATCTATCTTTATTTGGAGTACCTACACAAAAATATTGTTACAAAAATCTAAAGATACCATTTATAAAAAATGCTATTAATTTTAAATACAAGAACAAGAGACATAATTAATGTTAAGAACACTATTTTTCTTTGAAGACTTCAGTTATAACTGAAAAATATTTCAATTGCAGATATTTATAAAGTATTACACAGAACTATAAAAAGAATTAAAACTGTGTGCATGAACTTCAGCCTTCAACAATGATATGGTAATAAGACAAAATTTGCTGCAGTGCTAGCTTAGTTCTTAAACAATGGACCCCACCAGGCCTCCAACTTTCTCTCTCAATGAAGGTCTAGGAAAAGGCAAACACCCCCATATTGACACACATTCAAACACATCCATTCTCAAAGGTGTCAATATTTCAATTTTAACACATGCACACACATACAACACCCTACACAGTATAGATCACATACACATACCAAGGTATACACACATCAAGGCATACACAACATAAACACACATACTCAGTATACACACATCAAGGTTTTATCACATATACAAATTTCATTGAGCTCATGCTGTTACAGGTGTTTAGGTGGGGGGCATATTTATAGGATATTGAGTCCAATACTTTGTCTGCACTGTAGGATGCTAAGCTAGCTGTGTAGGAAATTTTGTCTGTGAACCTCAGGTAAGTCACCTGCTTTCTATCTCTTTCCTGACCTTATTAATTTTATATATAGAACACCCTCAAATCAACCAAAATCGATACACATGACAGAGATCTAGGAAAAATCACAGAGGGTTTTAGATAACAAAGGAGAGGGTGTGACAAAAGAAATGTATTTTTTTAGGTTGTTGAGGTGAAGGGTGTAAAGAAACTCAGTTATAAATGTGGCAGCACATCAAAACTTACTGCAGCATTATTTTTCAAACTGCTGGAAACAGGAATTTCATCAGCAATATCTTCTTTCTCGGGAATCACTTTCATGGAATCTTTATGTGGTACTTTTATTTGCTTATCAAAACTAACTGAACAAGTTCTCTGCAAAGATTTACATCGATTCACTATATCTGTTACAATATTTAAAGTTTTTTTGTTCTGCTTTTCAGTGGATAGTTCATTAGCACTAGTCGCACACGTGGACTCAGATTCTTGCTTTATAGGAAGTAATACTGTACGTCCATTTTCTACACGAGTCAATAAACCCATATTTGCCAATTCGGTAGGAGTGAGTACAAATACTCTGACATTTCCTCCTTTCTTTTCAGCACATTTTGGAGAGCTATTTGAGCTGCTTGGATCCATTGCAATATTTTGTGTAAATAATTAGTGCTAAAGCATTATCTTCACAAACTCTGCATAACTGAAAAATAGAAAACGTTTTAGGTCTTTCCTTTCTTCTCAATTCTGATAAAATAATAAATTTACTAATTATTTAATACTTACTTCATGGCTGAAAACACTAAATAATATTAAACACCAATTGGAAAACACAATAAGTGCACATTACAATGCAACGGTATAAAAATTTGTTTAAACAAAATGGTATACCAGTACAGTCTGGTCCAAATCAATTGTGTGTATATATGTATGACAGGAGGGACAAAAGAAGCAGTTGACTAGCCTTAAATTAATAGTCAACTGGCCGTTTGCAAAAAAAAAAAAAAAAGAGAGAGAGAGAGAGAGAGAGAGAGTCTAAGCCGATCGCTGGAAATGTCTTCCTAACTTTCTGATGATATATGTGTGTGTGGTCAGAAAATCACATTGTCACGTTAAGTAAAACAATTAATAAGGACAGAAAAGAGAGTTGGAAATTTGGTGGCATGCCTAAAGTGTTCAAAGTTTAAATTTTCAAGACACCGCCCACCCCCATCAACTTAACACTCAGGTAAGCCACCAAATTTCTAACTCTCTTTCCTACACCTACTTTCCATCTCTCTTTCCTGTCCTTATTATTTGTTTTAATTAACCTGACTGTCATTTCTTGACAGTTTCCTGATAGTTAGGAAGTATGGAAATGTGAAAGGAAGAAATTTCACTGTTAACCATATGCACGGCAGAGAATTATAAGTATAGAGAGGAATGGAAGAAGAAAAAAAACTGAAAAAATTTGGCACAGTCAGAGCTCAAACCCAGATTGTCACAGAACCCTCCACCTAGCCATGAAGTATTTTAACCGATCCAGCCCCTGTACAGTAATATGTCATTTGGTTTTCTGGTGTGATGGATAGATAAAGGGGATAGAAGAGTTTGGAGGGTCTGTTAAGCATAAATTACACATTCGTCATATCTCTACTAATTACCCAATATCTGTGACCTTGTCACATTTCATTAATGATGTATAATATACCTGTTTTTGTGTGTCATATGGAATTATATTTTGGGGCAGTGCCACAGATAAAGTGGTCTTGACAAGCCGTGTGAAATTAGGATAATGTGTCACATAAACTATGACTTCATGCAAAGTGCTTTTCAGAGAATTAGGTATACTTACTCTCTCTGGTCAATTAAATTACTCATTTCTAATATGTGTAATGGATTACTACTAATTAAGACACACGTTAATTCAATACAAGAAATAAAAGTAATTTACATAAGAGTGCAAAGTTTTAGTCAGTGGCAAAGAAGTGGTGGATTATACTTGATTATTAATTTTTAACACATAATTCCTTAAGAAGCAATCTGGTAGCATTCTAAAAATGAGCATATTTTTTTTAATTTAAACTTTATCATTTGATAAAGGAAAAGTTAGTGTTATCTTATTAAAAATTATAATTATGTAAAATAGGTTATTAATAGGATTTGGTAAAAAATAATGTATGATGCATGACACTTTCCACATCCTAAAAAAATTGCTTCGCATGAGGACCTATGAAAAATGAAATCGTTTATTCTATTGCACAATGATGTGGTTGGTGGTAATTGAAGAATTATAACAGATTTGGTATTAGCCATTTGATGAAGTAAAATATAAAAACATAAATGTGACTGTCATTCGTTGAAAATTACTTAACAGAAAATCCTGTTTCAATTTTTAATCAAATATACTCTATAAGTATAATTAAATTTTAATACATAAAATGTGTTGTAACATCATAATATAGTAATTATTAACTTCGATTTTCTACGTTTTATGTGACCTAACTGACTTTGAATCACGTTCATATTAATTTTATTAAAATTCTCAAGCATAAATACAAAACAAAAATAATTGACCGGAGGTAGTTTCGAACCACGAAACTTACCACTCCAGATAAATTAAGTACCAAATCATATTGATGCACTATTGTATGTTCAAAGTATCTAGACTAGAAATTATAAAGATATGCAAAAGATGTCTAAAGCAAAGAGTTTTGTAATATAGAAAGAGTGGCAATGTCAGTACTTTTCCTCAAGTGGAAGCATATAACTGGATTTCCCAATTCCTTGAAGACCGACTGTAAGCGGCAATGTAAAGTAGCGCTTTTAAATCCTGTAAATATATCATAAATAAACAAATATGAATTAAAGTGTTTTATTTATTTACGTTATAACTATTTTCAAATATGTAATGTACAAATATAAATTTATACGAAAGATTAAAAACAAATGTTTATGAACATAAAGTAATTAAATTAATCTGACTTAATTTCTTATAAATGGCATTAGTAGATTTATAAAAAGCGTTTGATAACATGAACTGGAATACACTATTAATGATTTTGAAGACAACTGGAATAAAAAACGAGAAAGGAGGCTTATACATAACCTCTACAGAAGACAGGCAGCAGTAATTAGAATAGAAGATCAAGAAAAGAAACGAGAAATCAAGAGAGGACTAAGACAAGGAATCAGTCTGTCGCCCATGCTATTTAATTTATGTAAAGAACAGACGATGAAGCAAGTTAAACTGAATATGGGAAAGGAAACATACTGCAAGGAGAAGAAATAAAAACCCTACGCTTTGCCAATGATATTGTAGTATTAGTGGAGTCAGAAAAAGATTTGGAAACCATAATAAATGGCATAAACAGGGTCCTGGAGAAAGATAAGATCAATAGAGGGAAACCCAAGGTAACAGTGGAATAAAAAGGGTGTTACATTGGAAAGGGATATTTTGAAGGTAAGTAATTCTGCTACTCGGGAAGCGTAATAAATAGGAATAGTAGAAGTATAGTAGACATAAATAGTAGGATCACAGAGGGTTTAAGATAACAAAGGGGAGGGTGTTATGATTTCGCTCACTATTGGGAATTATGTTTTGCAGAGTTTCACAGTACTGCGGTGATTATCAATCCGTTCGACGAGGTCTCTTTGTCTGGCCAAAGTCGAAGGCTGAACAGAGTGTACAATTTATTTTGTAGATAGTGTAGGGGGACATACAGGTTATGTTTTCTCTATGTTGTGTTCTTGGTGGTATTCTGTCAGTTTGATGAACAACCTCAACCTTATGCTTCACACTCAAAGCCCTATACCCGGATTCTTCAGAAGCTGAACTTCATTTATAGGAGCGACAAAAAGAATGTGTTTTTGGGGTTGTTGAGGTGAAGGGTGTAAAAAAAACTCGGTTTAAAAACCTCCTGCGACGTCTAACACGATTCCCTCAGATTCGCCGGCCAGGTCAGAACCAAGGTAAATAAATGTCACTGTCGTAGCAAGTATGTCACAAGTCGTCGGTCCATACTTCACGGAATGAACGAAGGCACACCACTACATTGGCTAAGGGTCGTTTCGTCGTAATATTGAACAGTTCGGAGTACTATGCCGAAGTACGAACGTAATCTCCTGGTCAACTACTAAGGTTGCGTGAATGAATATCTAAAATCACTGATATAATTTCCAAGTCCTAATATCATCGTGACTTGTATCAGGTTGTAGCTTGTCCTGATATTTTCTAAGTCCCAACTCGTTGTAAGATTCCAATCCGGAGCACCAATAAAAATACGTCCGATCACGGTTATCGAAACAGCTACAGAATATGTGGTGAAACGCCACTACGAAATTAAAGTCTGTATGATTTCATGTTTGAGTTTAATTGATTCCGACGAATTGGCCGAAGTGTTAAAAAGCATGAGTTTCTTGTGTAATGACCACGGCCTTAGTTTTACGTTACAACACACATATATATATATATAATATATATATATATGGCCTGCATTGTTAAGTGTAACTTTTCATGTTACAATATATATATATATATTGTAACATGAAAAGTTACACTGTTAAGTTACACTTAACAATGCAGGCCAGCGAGTTGCAATTGTTGAGGAACTGACGCAACTTGGGCCAACAATGTAGTCTGGCGAGACTTATGGAGTCGTCATGGGGTAGTGGAAGGAGCAGGTTGTGTCGGCGAAACGGCGAGAGAATGACCACGCCCTGCAGATGTAATTTTTTCTCATGCTCGGATTGAAATTAAAATTATTAAAATCATCTTTTGGTATTTTTTATTAAAAATACCTGGCGCCCTAAAAGAATTAGAAATCCTCGAATACCGAGGAACGACGGATCTTCTACTATATATATATATATATATATATATATATATATATATATATATATAATTAATAAGGAAAGGAAAAAGAGATAGAAAGTAGATGACTTACCTGAGGTTCATAGATGGTAGGCCCCTTGTGAGGTTCGGAGTTATTTGAATTTTCGCAGGCACCGTCCCCTTCATCAGAAAGTTAGGAAGACATTTCCAGTTATCGGCTAGTCGACGACTGAGCAGCTAAAATTTGCTGCGCTTCTAGCTTAGGTCCTATACAATTGACCGCACCAGGTCATATATATATATATATATATATATATATATACATAACTATTAATTTATGTCTTTATATAATTTATTTACACAAACTTCAGCAGGAGGAGCGTCAGCCAGTCGGTACGGTAAAAGGAGCGGTATTCGAAGAAGAAAGTTTGATTGAATGTGATAATTTATTCAACTTGTATGGTACGAATATGTAAACTAAACGATGATATTTTAGTAATGATAATTTATTTAGTGTGTTATAGGTATAATTCATGTCATATTCCACGAGGAAGGAACTCCGACCACTAGAAGAGCAGGCAGGACCTCTAGTTAGATGTCACTGTTGCTGCTGGTTTCCTCGACACTTCCCAGGAAGATGACAGTTCATAACGTCGCGCTATTATTGCAGTTTTACCCAGGTGGAAACCCGAGAATGTTTCCTTCAATAACACCGGAAAAACCTTCGATCTTTGATACTTAGTTTCTTCTTCATGGTCCCGACACTTCGCCTGGAAAAAGACAGAACTTTCGGTCGTCATAACGTCGCGGTTTAATCGGAGTTTCCTGTGTGGATACTCGAGATCTATTTCTTCATGGGTTATAGCGGTCGCTGTTGGCAAATAAGATGTATTTAATTTTCCACGATAAGATCTGTAACAAAGTAGCTGCACAGCTCGAGTTGCTGTTTGCAACAATATCACCTATTTTGTTTTTGGCTTTCACAACAAGAAGTTATTGTACTTTCGATCAAACAAGTTCATTGCACCCCAACTTATCAAAATTAATTTATTATTTGCATAATAATCATTTATTTCCATTTATTAAAATAGAGTTATTAAGAGAGCACTGAAAATATATCTATAAGCTGGTCTATCTAGTTCAAAATGCAATTTTTTTGTTCAAGATTTTTGCTTGAATATTTTATACCACCTATTCAGACACGAATTATAAAAAAAAATATTGTATAAATTCCTCTTGGGTTTCCAACCCAGTCACTTCAGTCTGAAGATGACGGCAGAGCAAGCCATTGAAACGTCACTGATAATCTCTCTGACCCGGTTGGAAACCTGAGAGGAATTTATACTTGCAATGCACCGGGAAAGATCTTGTACTTTAATAAAACAAATATTGATCATAAAATTCCCATTTAGCTGCACATTTTGGTATTTGTACTCTCTTTAGGCTGTAGTTGGACTGAAACAATTCTTACATTATATATTTCTTTAATGGATCAGTCACCATGAGCACACATGACTCTTGCAGTCACTTCCAAAAGCTCCCAACCTCATCTTCTGTGGGGTTATGTACAATTAACAAGTATTGTCTGTTTGATGATATACTACACAGTTTCAACAGTGATTATTTAATTTCATAAACATATGTTTAGTGAAAAAAATATGAAAATGGTAATTGAGTAGTTTTAAAATGTCTAATACCAACAGATAAAGAGAAAATAAATTTCCTGAAGGTTAATAAACAGCTGAATACAAATGCCATGCACAATGCAGATCACCAATCAAAGATGCACAAGCTTGCAAAAAATTGTGTTCATATCAAAAAGCTCTGTCAAATAAGATTATGACTAAAAACACAAATTAATATTTTCTCAGTAGCATTTTCTGTTTTTAACATTTCATTATAGATTCCTTTCATCGGAAAAAACAGTGGAATCAAGTGTTGTAAATGTGAAAAGTGTTCTGTTAGTGCAGAAGCTACAACCAGTGATGACAAAACTATCTTTCACCTTGGGTTTACACACCATCTAAATTTCACTAAACAACCTATGCAAAAAACTGGAGGCCTCTCCAAATCTGCAATAGTTCCATTTACCCTCAAAACCAAATCATCATCTCAATCATTCTACCTTTCTCAATAAAAAACTCAATCACCAACCTCGGACTAATTCTAGACTCCAAACTCTCAAGGAAACTACACCTCTCATCCAAAATTAAATTACTCTATCCACACTTTAACAAAAATGCACCAATCCCAATGTCCACAAAATGCCTCATTTACCTCTCCTTAATCTGCCTATATGGTTCTACACATGCTCCATTTGGGGATCTACTGCCAACTCCAATTCAAATAAAATCCAAACCAAACAAAATAGAAACCTTAGAATTATCTACAACTCCCCAAGCTTTCTTTGCAACTATGTAATTCACAAAACCCAATTTCCCCTGATCTCCAATGTAATAAAATAATCCATATCATCCTTAATCAAAAGTTCCATTAACCAGTCCGATGAAACAATAGCCCTCTTCCACAAAACAGGAGACTAAAAAGAAAATTACCCATGGACTACATCCTTCCACTCTTTCATTCTGGTATAACTTAACATTAATTTCTCCCCTAGTAAGCTGGCACCACATTCACCTTCTCTCTTAAACTCTACCTTTTTTTTCCACTCTTGGCTGATATCCCCAACTATCCCAAATTCTGTGATAAAATTCACTGCCACCAAAACTCTACAACAAAATAATAATAATAACTGTCTAAAAGAATATAATGAAGATCCCTACTTATATAACTGTATTTTCTCTTGCTTTTAAATTGAATATCACTGGACATAACAATTTTCCCATGTATTCGTGTTAATTATTTAAACAAAGTACTATATTAATAGTCATACCAAATGTAGTATTTTCAGATAAAAGTTCTCTTCAATAAATTGTATATAAAAAGTGTTGCAGGATACTCACAGTATGGTACTAAAAAAATATTAAACAGCATTGTGTGTAGGTAAATTCAATTAATAACCCTAGGCCATAATGATTGAAAACAAAATTACATATCAACAAATTGAATAATGTGAACATTGAACAACTGCATGTTAATTTTTCTACTTTATTGTCCTTTATTTCCACATACAAATACTTATCACAGTACCATTTTGCATTAATACTAATATTGTACAAATGTACCAGTAAACATTATTTACAGTGACAAGTTTATAAAATTTATTGCAACACGTGTCAAATTAAAAAGTTTCAAAAAACATCTGTACATTAGCTACAGATAGTAGTTGAAAATAAACAATTTTTTTTTAATTTAAAAACAGAACAGGCCACCAATTTTGTTCACAAAGAAAAATACACTGAAAATTTAAAACACTAAAATATTGTAAGACTTGTATAAAGTTAAAATTAAAAGTATAACATAGAGGAGGAAACAAACGTGTACAGGTACATTCCACCTTAAAGCAATTCTGGAGATATTTAAGTACAGTAAATTTATATTTTTGCATAAAGAATGAATTACAATGTAATTCAAATTGAGGGACATATTTGTTACAACATTCAACAAATAGCTTAAATTGCTCTTCTATCAACCCAGTATCCAATTCTTCAAAGTGCATTTCTTACCCTAGTATTCAGATTAGTGGCAAAAGTGTGGTGGGGTGGAGTTCAGTCGTCGCCTCTTCCGTGCTTCCATGCCAGAAAAGAATTCCTGTATATCTTCAGCACGAACAACTTTCTTATTGTCTGCAAACTTCCGCAAATACTCTTTCAATTTTGTTTTCATATCGTTGTACACTGCAAAAAAAGTATTCATATTTACTCATATATATTTATATAATTGCTGTATAAGATTACAAGCTGTACAATTCAATGAAGTATTCTTTTTTAATAGTTCAGGATAAATAGGCACCAATAAGTTACCAAGCAACCTCTACAAATCTATGAGAAAAATGTTCTGTTGCATATTTGATATATGCAACATATACAATATTTTAGTTTTTTAAAAATTAAAGTGTATTTTTATTTGTGAAATATATATGTATACAGGGTGTTCAGTTTAAATGAAGACATTGAAATATCTTGAGAACCACACATCAGATTAAAACAAATGTGAATGAAAACTGTTCATCTACAAGGGGGACATCTTAATGGTACGAAACTCTTTACCCCATTCAACCTGGATGATGTGATGTTCATGTCCTTTTGGAACTGGGCCTTAAAATCTGTTGACGTAAATGTCACGCATCATTTAACTTTCAAGATATTTAATAGACAACACTTGTGTTATCTTACTTGATTTCTTGAGACATTTGGAGAGTGATTTTGCTATTATTTTTCTCAGCAGAACTTATCTTGTTATCTTTCTTTGTCTTAGAAAAATAGGGAAATAATACATGAACTGAGTATCCAAAATTGCATCTAGAAAAGAGCATCACGATGGAATACTCACATTATTAGATAGTGTTTTATGTACTGAATACGAAGAAACTGACAGTTATCCTAATATAATATTAGAAGATAATTTTTCTTATGACATTACTGACTGCGTCTGAGTCAGGGTGAAGGATTAGATTACGCAGGTCCTACACAACAGAAATGTATTAGGAAAGAATGTGGCTGAATCTAATGTTGTTATGGGCATCTGTGAACCATTGTTGAATAGAGGTCACAGATTGTTCTTGACAATTGGTACACGTTTCCTGACCTCTTTCAATGTAAGAGGTCGACCTTGATCTGCTTTCCGTCAGACTGCGAGCAAAACACTGCGCCAATTTACAATAAATATTATCAGCACTGAAAATAAAAGAAGTGTCATATAAAGAAGTGTGCTTAAAGCATAACAAAAGAAAGCAGACATGTTGGCAGTGTAAAAAGTGTAAAGTTCCTCTTCATATACTAAAATTTTTCAACAAAACTACACTAATGCATTGAGCCGTGAGTATATATTCAGTTAACTATTCAGAATGTTTGATGAAAATATCATCACTAGTTAATTTTTTATATAAACATTTAAGTGTGAAAATGCATTCTTATTCAGGAGAGCGCTCAGCATTGACAATGAATGCCTTGATGTGTGTATGTATGTGGTCTATGCAGTGAGGAGTGGTTATATTCAAATATTGACACCTTTGAGGATGGATGTGTTTGAATGAGTATGTGTCTCAATATGGGGGTGTTTGTATGTATTTCCCCAGCCCCCATCAAGTCCTTGCCTCTTCCCAGACCCTTATAGAGAGAAAGTTTGTGACCTGGTGGGGTCAATTGTTTACGACCTAAGCTAGCAGCGCAGCTATCTGATCACTGGAAAGTCTTCCTAACCTTCTGATGAAGGGGGCGGTGCCTCTGAAAACCTTATAAGGTGCCGACCACCTGTGAATCTCAGGTGTCACCTACTTTCTATCTCTCCTTCCTTTCCTTATTAATTATATACATACATATGTACACAATTAATAAGAACAGGAAAGAGAGATAGAAAATTGGTGGCTGATCTTAAGTGTTGAAATGTACAGTTAGTAGAAACCATGCTCTGTGCAGTTCTTCAAATATCAAGAGGCATCACCCCCTCATCAAAAGATTTAGAAAAACATTCAGAGTGATGGCCAGCCGTCAACTGAGCAGTCAAAATTGCTGCATGGATAGCTTTGGTTTGGAAATTAGACCCCACCACGCTATAAAAGGGGAGTTGCAACCATGTGGACTGCCCTCATATGCTATTCACTCAATAAAAAGTTGTGCATTAAAAATGTCATGGATTTTATCATCAGTCATAATGCTTAGCAATATAAAAAATTACATTGGCTGTATAGAGTAGAATTTTTCTGTCTCTTAATATTCCCCCCCACCACCCCCAAAGTGAAAGATAATGTGCTAACCCATTGCCCAGGGATCATGGCTATGTTAACAGATTTGTAAGCGAGTGATCAATCAGATCACCCATCTACTTTTCACAATTTAAATGTCAAACTTAAGTATTATTATTTTTTTCCCGTTTATTAAAATACAAACCTTCAATGGCTTCCACTTGTTGCACCCTGCTAAGTGAAGAAAGGGCTTTCATGCCCCTTTCATACTGTGTTTCTGCAATACTTGTGTCTTGTGCCTCATATGACTGCACAGTATCAGTTTGATCCAAAAGGAAGCCAACTCCTTCCTTTTCATACATGGCCTTAAGATCAAGCATAAAACAATATAAATTCTAGATAAAGTTAAATAACCAATTGCATATTAATAGGAATTAAATACATAGTTTGTAAATGAGACATTTAATGAGATCTAGTGATTGTTTAGATGTACACAAAACTACTAGTATAAAACTATTACACATTACAATTTTTAAAGAAATATATATATATATATATATATATAGAAAAAAAGATAGAAATATTTGGGAGAAAGGCAGGAAATTCGCTCTTTAAATCATATGTACGGCATGGAATCATGCACAAGGAAATACATATGTCAAGCGTAGAAGGGAATGGAAGACATATGTATTTCCTTGTGCATGATTCCATGCCGTACATATGATTTAAAGAGCGAATTTCCTGCCTCTCTCCCAAATATTTCTATCTTTCTTTCTATCCAATTATCAAATGCGTGACTTCGTCACTTATCCCATATATATATATATATATATAAACAAGTATACAGCAAGTGCATGTTACAGCATTACACTTGAAAACAGACTGGAAGTGACAAAAAAAATAAAAAAATTGTCAAATAAAAAGTTCTCAGGATTAAAGAGATTATGTGACGCTACTGATTGACAGATGTCACACCCATAGTGATCACCAATCTCCTTCAGTATTTAACCCCTATCATCGTAGAGGTAAGAAAGGGTTGTTAAGAAATCTAATAAAAATAAACAAAATCAGTAAATTAAGCAATATCACCTAACACTGGTCATGTCCATCAGCTTCAGAAAGGGTAGTCACAAACAATTTTAAAAATAACTTATATGGTCACATGTCACAAGGTCAAGTCCTGAAATGGACTGACACAATGGTGACAAATTATACCAATTTTGGGTAAGTCAGCCACTGTCCTGTTTCCTGAAAAATTCAGTGGCCTACCTAAAGTGTTAAGTTGGCAGGCACCATGCCAAGTGCAAATTTGAATTTCGGACACAGCTTCCCCCTTCATCAGAAAATTTGCTGTCACTCGAATTCTTGTCCTAATAACACGAACTCTGCCACTCAGCATGCTATTTTACACTTCAGGTAAGCCACCAATTTTTTAATAATAATATATTCAACTGCTGGCCATCACTTAAAATGTTTTCCTAACCTACTAATGAAGGGGACGTGTCTCCAAAAATTAAAGATTCTGAAACCCTAACAAACTTTGAGGACCAATTGAAGTGATGACAAGAACATTTTTCTACAGTTCTAAACCGTTCCCTGGAAAATCAGTTAGATGCGGAAAAGAGAGAGTTGCATATTGATAAGGCAACAGAAGTTGACATCCCAGCAGAAGTCATGAAGGGTGATATGGAAACCATTGACAATATGTTGCAGTCAATATTCGAGAAGGTATCAGTTAACAGAGAAATGCCAACAGACTGGAGATGTGGGTACTGATGAAGTTGCCAAAGGAGGACACGTCAAATTGTAACAATTGAAGAAGCACCACGCTTCTCTCAATGCCAAGCAAAGTCTTCATCAGGGTTCTGCTGGACAGAATTAAAGGGTATGTCAACTTGAGGCTATTACGAGAAAAGGAAAGCTTCGGCCAAAGCGTTCATGCATAGACCAAATAAATACTTGGAGGATAATCCTGGAACAGTGTGCCAAAAGGTCATGTCGTCTCTATGCTGTGTTGGTTGACTTCAAAAAAGCTTTTGATTAGGTCAACAGAGAAGCATTACCTGAAGAGCCATCACAAATTATTAACATCATTCAAGAAACATACTGTGACTACACATGCAGTCATTCATCAGAGCAGTGTATCTGAGTACATCAAGGTTGTATTGTCACCAACTGTGTTCCTGATTGTGACTGATGCGGCAATACAGAATTTGATGCAAAAGGTTAAACCTGGTATCCAATGACAACTATCTAACAGGTTGTGAGATCTAGATTTTGTTGACTGTGTGTTTTGTCTGAGGCACATGTTGAAATGGAAGCAAAGCTTGAAGACTGTAAAAGAAGGTGAAAAAAGTGGGACTAATGATTAACTCAAAGAAGACCAAGGCCCTAAGAATTAGCACAAACAAACTGTAGTAATTTGTCCTCAATGGTGAATCTAAAGAGGATGTGGATAGCTTCCCTTACTTCAGTAGCGTAGTTACCAAAGATGGAGGAGCTGCACAGAATGTATTACACCACAATCAAAAAGCATTTGTAAGACTATGTGGCGTGGAAAAACAAAATATCTACCAGGAACAAACTCCACATCTTCCAAAATAATGTCAAGTCTGTTCTATTATATGGGTCTGGGACTAGGAAAGTGCTAAAGAAATGGCCGCCAAGTTACAAACAGACCTTTCTGAACATTAATTGGCTGGAAGTAACCAATCACGAACTATGGAGAGGGATGGAAGAAACCAAGATGGACATACAGATAATACAGTGAAAA
Organism: Eucriotettix oculatus; assembly: GCA_034510155.1. Taxonomy (NCBI): domain Eukaryota; kingdom Metazoa; phylum Arthropoda; class Insecta; order Orthoptera; family Tetrigidae; genus Eucriotettix; species Eucriotettix oculatus. Next base: position 62,939,719 of record CM067378.1, read on the forward strand.
TGGAAATCGATCTGAAGTACACTAAGGAAGGAAATAGTCATTGAGAGAGAGAGACACTGGACTGGAACTTGCAGGATAGAAGAAAGGCAGGGAGGACCAAACAAATATGGCAAAGGGGGTCAACAATATATACACACACACAGAAACACACGAGGTGCCCGCCATCTGTGAACCTTCAGTAAGAGATCTACTTTCTATCTCTCTTTCCTGTCCTTATTAATTGTTTTAATTAACCTGACAATGTCATTTCCAAAAACACATACATATAATTAATACCTGAGGTTCATAGAGGGTAAGCACCTTGTAAGGTATGGAGTTCTTTCAATTTTGAGGGGCACCGCCCCCTTCATCAGAAAGTTAGAATTGGGAATTCACATACAAAACTGTACTGTGTTGTTTCTAACAAATATTTACCTGACATAAGTTACACATGCATAATTCACTGCGCCAATTGTCTTGAAAGAATACAGTTCCTATGTTTCCAGAAGTTTGAGGGAGCGTTTCCATCTTACAACCTGAAACAGAATTATCTGGAATAATTTTTAATTCTACTAGATTGTTAATACTATTTGTAACACAAATACCTCCTAAAGCAGTACTCTCTATGTCAACAGAAGGTTCTTCTGGTTTCACAGAGTATCGAGCAAGAAAAGTGTGACTTTTTACACAATCTCCACATATCATTTCTGAAAAGTCTTCAGGAATAGGCACACCCAAATGCTGTAACAATGGAAAAAATATATATACACACCAATGTTAACATGGTAGTACGGCATTTGGGAAATTGTAACACGTCAATCTAAATTTACCACAAAATACTAGAAATATGTAACACTAAATGCATTGTAATAAACTAACTACAACTAGTAGCATCACGTAATAAAATATTATTATAATTAGGACAAGTTTCACGACATCCAGCAGGAAAAATTAACATTTTTCCCTCATTTAAAAGAGAACAGTTTCTATATCTCTATAATAAAATTGACTTTCTGTGTATCTTCTGCATACAAATCTTTAAGAGTGGAGCAATTTCAATAAAATTTTGAATGCGTTCTTTGTGACATGGAAATCATCACATTTTCAAGGTATAAATATTTTTTTGCGGTGAATTCCTATGACAAACATTTCCACCAAACAATTTTTTATATTTAATTTATAAAGTCATTAGCAACCAACAAAAATTTCATTAGCACATAAACAGATTACACTAGGGCATATGAACATAACATAGAATTGTGATAAATAAGTTACATAAGGTGAAAATTTAAATTATATTTTTTCATAAATATTAATGTCTTTTATAAATTGATAAGTTCTTTTAATTGCTTCTTCCGCCAAAGATGTGATATCTTCAGGTCCTTACAACCCAATATCTGTCCCCCATTTGTGATACTTGGAGGAAGTTTTATGTATAGTTTCAACACTATTCATTAAGAGAAGGGAGTATTCATAAGGTGTGGGAATGGAGTGGCATCACACAAAAACCAAGTTTGGTAGTAAAATGGCCGAGATCAATTTACACCTTAAACACCCCACCTTAAATTGTAATTCAGTCTTAGTGTGTGTGTGTGTGTGGTGATAAGGGGGAGGGGGTAGGTGTTGCATGAAACAGTGAAAGTCAATAAGATGAAACCAATCAACCTTAGTGAGGGTCTTTTAAGGATTTATGGAAGATGACTAATTTTATTCTGAAATTCAATATGCAACTTTATCCTTGAATCATGGGCAAGGGTACGAAAGCAATTGCATGGAATTATTTTTGTTTCATTCTGACATTCAAAAATTGATTATAGTGGAATTTTGAGTCATTAGGAGGGGGAGAAACAAAGTTCACTTACAAATAGAGCAACTTTGATCATGTTGCTTAGGATCCATTTTGAACACGAATGTGTAAAACAATCCCTAGCATCTACAGGAGAATGGGTTGGGCACATTTTTCATGTCTTAGGGTAGTGGAGCTACACATTACACTCTTAAAAATACCAGGCATAATTTTGCCTTTCTTATGGGACCATAGGGCCTGTTCACACGATAGTCTCAGACTCTTAGTCACAAGCTATCGAAGTCAGCAGGGGCAATCTTCTACCCGCTAATTGCATTGTGACTAAAGGTAGCTGTTTAGACGAAGTAAAACTTGACTAATCCAGTCTTCAAGGTAAGAAGGGACGCAGTCTTCCCTACCTGACTATCTCAAGACTTTGGGTGTGTTCACATGATAGGTTAGTCTAGTCAAGTTGTGTGAGGCAAAGTATTCCCATCTGAATAGCAGTTATTACTCCTTTAATTACTATAAAAAATTGTATTGGCGTTATTCTCATTTTTAACATAATGGGGATCAGTTTTTTACTCAAGTTTTTGGAGTACTTTCTTACTCAATTAGAGAACTAAGAATATTTCAACTACTATTGTACCAGGAATATATTTGACACTCTTAGGATACCAGGAATATTTTCTCATCAAAGTTATGGAGAATTTAAAGAATTGGCTCATTAGACTAAGTCACTGATCAATTATTTTAACATTAAGGGGCCATGAAAAGGCCAATCTGACAGTCAGTATTAGCAGAAACTGCCACAATCATCATGTATGAAAGGTGGACTGACACCGCGAATCATGGACATTAGATATTTTGATGTCTTAGCGTCACAATCTTAGGGGGTGTTTAGGCTTGCCCAGACCCCATCTCCTAAGTGGTGGGGCCAGGATAAAGAATTTCTACCTCCTATCCCCTTTTGCTGTTGCTGAGGGGTTAAGTATGAACCTATTTATTACACTAATCAACTTTCATCCCATTAACGATCTCTCCAAGCAAATGCAGATTCATGTTACACCAATTTGGCGCTTTTCAATATGGACCCATTATTTTATTCTACTATCCTTTTTTCTGCACAGATGCACTTCAACCATTTCCCTGCTTGTTACGAAATAATGCATTTGTTGCCGAAATTTACAGAGTAAATAAATACGTATACTTTTCGCGAGTTTGAACGATTCTTTCACAAAATGTCAATGCAAAACTGTTCTTTTAGTGACAATTGCCAATATTATAATAATAGATACAACATTATTGATTTGTTTTCCAATTGTTTCAAATTTTTTCAGAGGCATTTGAGTAAGAGACAGGTCAACTTCGAAAAGTCAGCATATCTAAATTTGTTAATTAGTTCTCTTTATTTTATAAGGTTTTTCTATTAATATAAGGTTGTATCTATTTTATTGGTCCCACAGACGTTAATTTTTGCATTATTGCCAAACCAATTGATCTCTTTTAAGTGGACAACTGCTACGGTAGACTTACGGCAGGCAACTGAAGACTGTCAGTCTGGTTAACCATGTAGGGTACTACCTGATTCACCCCCGGACTGTCACTCTGATTCATCATTCAGACTCACAATCTTGATTGACGGGCCCCTTTAGATTTACTGAATGGATTATGGTACTACAAATCATTACATCAATTGTGATGAGATTAAACCATTGTTAAGAGAGGGGGCATAAAAATGTGAAAGTTTATATATTGACTCTCTTGATGCCAGATAAATCACAAATTGACCAAGAATCAAACACTTCGCCTGACTAATATAAATAAATACCCAGTCAACACCAAGTACTCGGTTAGTAAGCAAAATAAAAATGCTAGTGGGACAATTTCTACATAAAGTTCAAAATTCTATACTAAAGAATTCTACTATATGTTACATCTTCTCTATTGTATTATTGTTTATTTATGCATACTCTCTAGGAATATATTTGAAATTATTATTCTGTTGATTGTTAATTGTTATTGTGTGTTTTTCTAGAGCAGGAAGGTTGTTACATTCTGATTCTCCATTCCTTTCCTGTTCTTCATCCTTTTGAAGTATATAATATTGTAGTTTACCAAAGGTTTCAAGAAAATACACTTTAGACATAAATATGACAATGTGCATACTGATTAGACAACAATCAATAAAACTATAAATAACTTACACGACCATGGAACCAGTCTTCACAAACAATACATTGTATCATTTCATCTGGTATTTCATCATCAGGATCTGGATATGGTCTATGACAACTACAATATATACCCCGGAAGTTCTGATTATATTTATTCAGTTCATTAATAGGAGCTCTGTCCTGCAAAATATGAAGAATGAGATAATACTTTACAAATGTAAATCAAAGCTAATCTAAAATGTATCTTACCGGAACTAAGTTGCACTTCTTCTTAAATCGACCGTTTCCACAGTCACATCTAAAATTCCTGCAATTATATAGAAAAATAAATTAATTAATACATTGAAGTTATTAATTTAAGCCTTGCAGACAAATTGAACAATCTCAAAATTTAAAAATTTCAGACAATACAGCTTACCTGATTATAAAACACGGTGTCTCAGCCATAACGAAGAATTATTAATTTTTTCAATGGAAGCTACAAGTTAAATTTTATGCTTAAATGAATGCAATACAATTTAATTTTCAATGTATCACTTTTAAAGACTTCCAAAAATGTCAATAGTTTGTTGTCCAATATAGTGACACCGTCCATTCTTCAAATTCAGGTAAGCCATTAAGTTTAACATGTATGTTTTAATATCTTATATTTGTATGGGAAGTAAGGAAAGAAAGGGGGGTGGCTTATATGAAATTGAAGTTCAGTGTTGGCTATTCAGATCATAAGGAAGTTCTTTAAAGGGGATTCTTGCTTCAAAATACATCTTAAATATAAATCCATACTTATTACAAAGTAAAATCTACATAAATTATATGTAATAAAATATAATGTTTTAAACTTCTAGGTTGTCTTCTATTTTTCAATACTCTCCTTGTTTCTCCTCAAGAAAAGCCCAATTAAGAATAAGAAACTAAAATATGCAAATGCATCCTTATTGTAGATTACATTCACAGAACAGTAAATATTTTATATTAAAAATATTGATTACATTAACAACCAAAGTACTTAACACATTCCAGTCCTACCTTGAAAAGTTAAGAAATAACAAACAAAAAAATTGTTATAAATATTAATAACGAAAAAGCAACATAAATCATACTGAATAATGAAGACGAAAATGGGAAACAAAAAATGTGGCAACAGAATCAAAGGCTATAAATCAATTTAAACACATTTAAGGAGGGCAAAATATGAACATATAAGAATTGTGTATTACCTTTTAGTATACAATTCAATTAAATTGTGTCCTTCATGGCAATGGTAGCTACAGGCCAAACAAATCCCTCCAGGTTTAAATTCATCATTCAGTGGAATACACGTAACACAAGCATATAAGGCTTGCCTTTTTACGTAACCCTGGTCAATATAAATGCAATTAATGTAGTAAAATTAAGAAATACGTTGACCTAATTATTCTCTCGGTTATTGAATAATATTTGTAACCACTTTAGTGATAGCAACCATTACCTGTGTATAACTGCAATTTTTATCGTCTGCAGCACCCAAAACTGCTTTAACGTCGTCTTCCAATTCTAATTCTTCTTCCAAATAATCAACCATAGTAACTTCTGTATCATCTTCGTTGTTAGTTAACGTTTCAGCTTTATTTTTTACGGACATGTTTTCAGAACTTCTTGAGCTTTCCGCCATTTTTCTGTAACTTACAATTAGATCTGTACGTGGATAACTGTCAATCCAAAAGGCGGGAACCAATTGCACGAGAAAAAAAGGCGGGAAGTGTTTTCTTTTATATAATACAAAATAAATAATAGCTACATATTAAACAGAAAATTTCCAAGTGACAGCAACGAAACAATTTAGATTATCCTGTCACGGAACTTTTAAATAGCAACGGTTTAAAAAGGAGTAGATCATATTTATGTATTATATTATTTGTTTGGAGACATGTATACAACATAGATAAAATTCATAAGCAAAACTCGCGTTTTTATATACGATACAGGCTTGTTATTTACCTAATAATAAATACAAAATGTCTAAATTCATTTTTATTCATAGCCCGTAAAAGCAGGCTGCAGCAATTCCATTTTTGAAACTTGAAATATTAAAGTATATAAATTATAAAAAGAAGAAGCAAAATGACAGACAAAACTTTGTGATAAAATAAATATCACACACCGTTTCTACAGAACTTGTTGCTTTCGTCAACTGAACGTGACACCCATAAACTTAAAAGTTAATCAACCGATTTGAGCGCTGTGTCGTTTATATAAATCCAGTTTTATTACTTTTATATCCTGTGTGATTTGAGAATGGCGCTGTGAATTTTAAAAAATACTAATTGATATAGATTCACACTTCAACCGATTTCAAAGTTCAGTTAATCATACATTCTGCTCACAGGCTTGGTGGGTTTCAGCCACCCAATGCGTAAGGCCAAATTCGCATCCCCTTGTTTAAGCATTTAAATCCAAACTGCTACAAAATTTACAGAAATTCGAAACAACTTTTCGGCCAGAATAATTTGTTGATATACAATGTACAAGGTTCAAATTTGTAGTTCGAATTACAAGTCAATACCATTTACTGAGACATTTTACCTTCGCCAAAAAGTGCCCCTCGAGGCATGTTAAACCTCCGGGGCTACACTTATGATTTTAGCTAACCTATGTTGAACGCATTTTCTGAAAACTAAACTATTCGATGCATGGGATAATTGACTATATCGTTGAACCATATTACAAAATATTAGTTAATTTGGAAAGAACCATCAAACTCGTATCCGAATGTGGCTCAGTGACCAAGAATAAGTCTCCGTGATCAATTTTTACAGTTTTTACACTGCAAGATTAAAATTGTGATAATTTTGAATAAGTCTAAAGAAATAACACAGATAGAAGATTTTGTTGATGTAATGTTTGCATAAACAATTTAAGTAGAACGACTGTCCCAGAAGATACAAGAGACGGTTAGTAATTAAAACGCCATCCGACTTTAATGCTACTTAGAAGCCGAAAATTGTAAAGAAATAAGCTAAAAATAATATTAACAGTAGTTACAACACAACGTTTTTTTTAACCTTATCTGGTGTAGGGGAAACAAGAAATTACGGATAAAAATTTAGTTATGCTTGTTTTTATGACTTGTTTTGACTATTTATTAATAAATTACTTTATTCCATTAATATTTTAAGAAGGCAAATTAATTATTTGTTGTAATTAATTATAAAATTTCCACAATTTCGTTTTGGCAAAATTGATGGTGGTAAAACCACCATGAACCAACGCAAGAAATTCTATGTTTTAATTTTAATTTGTTACGAAATTCATAGCAGGTCATTAAATGTTACATCACTTAAAAAGAAAATCACGCCTCTAAAAAGAAATACTTTCGCTTTTGGCGACCTCATGGAAATAATAACAAGCTATTGCTTCAAAACAAGTTTAAGTTAAATTTAAATATACGTCGTACACCTACGAAAGTGAATTATCATTAAATAATTTGTCTTTCGTGCGATTTTTGCACAATGAAATACTTTGAAACAATATTTGTTAACAGCATACTATAGTGGACTTTGATCCAAAGTTAATTTTAGACACTAATGATGTCAACTAGAAAACAATGAACAATAATCCCTCTGAAAGTGAGTTCACTTTTAGCTTTTTCATTTTGGCTTCAAGTTTGCTGCGCCAAATTTACCAAAGTATATTTATTGTCTGCAAAGCTATAAATCCTCTGACTTATAGAAACTTAAGTATACGTGCGAAGTACAAAATATGAATTTCGAGACTACTTTATTTATCCCAGCAAGATTATTTTGGCGCCCCATGTAGGCCATGGGTGACGTTAGTGTAACTTTCTTTATTATTTTCGTAATCGACGCATGCGGTTTTCCTTAATAAACTAATCAGGGTCGATTCTTTAATAACTGTCACAATATTATTGAGCATAAGTGGTATTTGTTGGACGACGTTGACTCTGTCGAACGACTGACTTCTACAACAAAAAAAGCCCGTCGTTCAGCCAGAAATACAGATTCCGAAATGAAACGTGGCAGATGTTCATGTAAGGCCTAAAAATTTCACTGAAATTGGAAATGGTCGCGCGGGGCTCAGTTTTCAAATTGGCCACTTGACATGGAATGACCCTCGTAATACTGGAGACTTAAATTTTCCCTTGTAGTTGGTTACTGGTTGCCCAAATGTCCTGAAATTATTATTTAGTTATTGATTATTATGCGTATGTGTAATGTCAAATAATATTTACCATCAAAGATAATGAGTAAAATAGCAAAAAGCTTACTTTATTGGAAATAAAATAGCCGTACAGTAATAGATATAAAATATACATAAATTATCGATATTTCCTTGTGTTAATCTTAATAATTGATACATGATGACGTCTATAACAGAATATCTCAGATATTATTATTATTACCTCTGATTATAACCATGTATATTAGTTGTCAGTAAATGTGTGTAATCCACCTTTCTTTCTTTCTAATCAATAAACTGACACTTCGAAACAAAGAAAGATCTAATAGATCAATACGTACCAATTTAAACGATAATCAACCTTTATTGGGTTTTCATGCATTCATTTGTAAAACTGTGAGAATGGCAGATTTAACGAGCCTCGAAAACTTGCTATTAGATAACATTACTGATGAATTATTGGAACCAAGGGTGAGTTGTTATCAAATTAAACCAGCACAATAAATTACAAATGAGGCTCAAAATTTACGAATTTTATTTCAGAAAAAAGCGAAACTATTGCAACATGCTATAGACGAATCTTTGAAACCTGTTGATCGTGCTCTGGCTCTTTTGAAGTAAGACATGTTTATGTATTTAAATGTATTGAACATAAACAGATAATTACGTTTAAAATAATTTTGCGGTGTGAAATACGTATTTGTAAGGAGCAGTTTATTTCTTTTCACAAGTTTTCGGACGATTGTATTTTCTAATTCACCGTGACATATATCGTATGTCATTCGTACGGTCGCCACCAGTTTTTGAAACTGGTAAGTTTTAGTAAGTCCATTTATTACGTGGAAATGTATTGATATTGCAAAAAGGTTGAAAAGACGGGTTATTAATATTTAGAAACTTGCACCTAAATATATATTCGTATTAATTAATTTTTGACACTATGATTGCCAACACATTTTCATACGTTCAGCTTAGAATTTTTTCTATAATTGTATTACTGATAATTATCAACTACGATTATTTAGGTCATCATCGGCACGTTAAGTCCAGGATTGAATTTTAATATTATTTCATTGGCCTTAAGCACTAATAAATTGAAGCCTAGATAACGTTTTTTTTGTAAATATACCTATGTGACATAGGTGACAATTTGCGCAATAACATGTGGATTTATGATACAAGAGTAACACAAAAAAATTAACTTTGTTTCATTGTTTCAAAAACATACGAGATTAGGACTCAGAACTATTATTCAGATTTTATTTTTAATTGTAGATGAATCTGCTTACGGATAGCAAAAAAAGGTCTAAATGTCCTATATTTCGGAGACAAACAATCTTGAAGGAATAACGATGATGTAGTGTGAAATATTGAATAATAATAGTAATAATATTTGCGTTATATGGATGTGAAGCGTGGACGGTAGGAGTTACAGAAAGGAAAATAATAGAAGCTTTTGAAATATGGTCCTCTAGAAGAATGCTGAAAATCAGATGGGTTGATAGAGTCACTACCCAGGAAGCTCTAAGGAGAATAAGAAAAGAGGGAACAATATGGAGGACTTTATCCAATAGAAGGGATACGTTTTGATACATGAGAGTCTTGTAAAATTAACATTGCGTGTGGGGAAAGAACAGAAAAGGGAGGCAAATGATGAAATAAGCTAAGCATAATAATGACAGTTATGTAAAAATGAAAAGACTTGCACAGAATAGGTCTGAGTACTGAGATCTACAACAAAAACAATAAAATTTGAATCTATTTATTGAATGTTACGGTGATTAAATTGTGTTCATTAAAACAGGCTGATATATATAGTTGAAAAAAACCCACTGGAAATAGATAAACTTATAAATTATTTGATAGATTCTGTCAATAAGGGAACAACAGAAAGGAAATTTGTAAGTAAGACATTCTACACTCATTCTTGTGGTATGATGCCAGTTGCCAAGAAATTTGCGAACATTTTGTTCACCTATACACGGTTCGCGGAAAAATTAAATTGTAATACATATATTTGAACGAACTTTGCGGCAATGCGGTTAAAAATATGATGGTAAATGAAACTTGGATTTTAAATTTACAACCAATTTATTGAAGAAGCATAATTAAATAGTAGACGGATAACAGTTGCATATGTATATTTTTATCCTTATTGAGATTCATATACTAACAGTATATATATATATATATATATATATATATATATATATATATATATATATAGTTCTGAATAAAAGTTCATTTAGATGTGTAAACATACTAATAGATGATTTATTTTGTCTTGTTTTTTACTTCAGAACCGAAAACTCATGAGTTGTATAAATCGTTTATTTGAGTTTTATTGAGGACTATATCGGTCATTCATTTTATGAAATCGTTAATTATTATTATTAAGCATTATTATCTTAAAATTTAAATTTTTGTGTGTATATATTGTTGGAAGTACAACAAATTGCGAACATACGTCAAGGGATTTTTAATTATCCTGCGAAACCTTTTTACTGGGCTGAAAGAGATTAATGTAACTATATTCGCGGCGCAACGACGGCCCGGGCCGTCACGATGCATAGCTTGGGATCACTGAACTATATTAAAGAGCCTCTAAATTAAAATCGCATCCATTTCGGTTAATTTAAAACGTTAACATTTAGCAATACTCTCTTTTAGCTAGAATTAAAGGTCGTATTGATACCATTTATATCTTAAGGATAGCTACTAATTAGGTAAAGATGTGGTCAATAAACTCAAAAATTAAATGATAAAATAAATCATTTCAGCGCGTAACTTTGACATTATCAAATCTGTTAATAGTGGTATCCATTTTTGTGGTCATGCTATGATGCCACTGCACAGCACTCGAACATTCTAATTTCAATAACATTCCAAAACTATAATCAAATCAACCATGAAGAAATATTGACATCCTTTGGTCTTAAAAATGCCGGCAATAATCGACAACCAATAAAACCAACAATCCTCTTAAACATAAACACAACAATTGAAAAATGTGTGTGTTATGTTGTGGTATTCAGTCCGTAGACTGGTTTGATGCAACCCTCCTTGCTAGCCTATCCTGTACAAGCCGTTTCATTTCTACATAGCTACCACATCATCCATAATTTGCTTAGCGTATTCCACCCTACGCCTGCATCTTCTGATCTTACCCCACACACTTCCCTCTAGTGTTAATTTTACAAGACCCTCATGTCGCAAAATCTATCCCTTCTCTTGGTCAAAGTCCTCCCTATTGCTTATTCTTCTCTTATTCTGCTTGAAAGAAAAAAAAAACACAATACATATCAGATAAACACAAACAAGGGACGGAAGGTAGTTTTCAGAGGATGTTGAGACCAGAACTTTGGTTGGATGTGTTAAGAAGAGCGTGCCCCGTAGAGTTCAGAATCTGGAGAGGGGGGCTAAGTATGAAATATTCGCCAAAGTTGTTGGTGTTGTGGCTTTGGATATGAGTTGCATTTAGAAATCGCGGTTTAGGAAGTTCGATAATATTGCTGATGTGGTTAGCAATACATTTAGAAGAGGCCGTTTTGTTTGGCCGATATGGTAAACTGGACAGTCTGCAAATTATCTGGTAAATGATGTAGAAGGTGAGGTAGGTAATGTTTTTTTTTGTTCTTGTAGGTGGGTATTTGTGGAGGGTTGTTGTATGCTGTAGGGTACCTATCCCAAGGTAGACAAGTAAAGTAGGGTCTCTATCACAGGGATTGATTTTTTGCATGCTGCGGGGAGGGATTAATGTTTGACGTACCAATCCCGAAACGTGCGTCGACCGACGCATGGACATTGGACAAGAATTGTCTTATGTGGTTAACAGGGGAGTGTTTATGCTTCATTGTGGCCGTACCTCGGTCAAAAGACGAAAGACGGCCCGAGGCATACGTTTCTTTCCGTGCCCGAACTGTGCATACCACGCTCTTCAATAACCATGTGCATCATCCGGTCCCGTCCCCCCCCACTCTACCGAAGTTCACTTAGTTCTTTGTTTTAATTAAAAAATGTATGAAGAAAATTTAATTGAGTATGTTATGTCGGAAACTGCACTGTTAGTGACTGATCGAAATATGTGTACTAACCGTTTACATTATTTCTTAAAAAAATGTCTTCACTTCTAACTTATCTTCGGCCAAATTACTGAGACGGAAGAAACACGAAAGAGGCATGGTGTAGCATGAACACAGCTCGTGTCGGACAATGCAGGGTCCAACATAAATCGACATTTTAGACAACAGGGAGATCGTAGAACAATTGTACAAAACCCACGCCCAGAAGTAAAGCCATAATAAAAATATTTGGTAACAATTTATTAAAAAATGGTAAATGTGCAACTTTGATCCCATGTCAAATCAGTTCTAGTGGCCTGACAAGTCTGATACTTGGCTTAACAATACAACTAGCCCAGAATGTTGGGGTATAATCAAGAAAGTAGTACAGTTGGCCATTCAGATTCATGCGAAAGTCACCACAATATTTTGTATAGCCAAATTTGGGCCTCAGTTTGGAGGCCAATTAATCAGCAGCAAAAGATCTGTATACCACAACATTTTTCAAATATACATATCAAGCACTATATTAAGCATCACTGAAACTGAAACACTAGTTATTCAATTTCCAAAGATGTTCCATATGGAATTTGCCTTTTATTTGTTTTATTTATGGTCCAGGGCTACTTCATTACAAAATTTCATAAGATTTGGAGAGGGTTGAGTGAGGAGCCTCTGGTGATTTGATACAGAATGACACCCTCCTCCTCCCTTCTGTCCCCAAACAGATTGTCAACCACCCAACCGCCCTTCTTTGATGTTAATGAGGACTGTTGTACGTTCGAGTTCTGGGGCCCTTGCCTCTGTTTCTGAATAAACTTTTGAATCATTTGCCTCATTATCTTTTTTTGGGCCTAGGCATGCCCTAATACTAAATTTTACAGCTAACCTATATTATTACTAATTACCTATCCTATGTTGTCTACCCTACACTAATTACAATTTTATGATGTATTAATAAAAAATATTACAGTTCATGGACTAGTTGTGGTTTATCTGATTTAATCAAAGGTTATTTAACATAAAAAATTTAATGGGAGCATTTCGAAGACTTTCATAATTCTGGAAAAATATTGCACAGTCCTGCATGCAATATTCCCAGAATATTGTCTTATTAAAATTAAATTAATTTATTTAAAATTTGTAAGAAGTAAAAATACTTTACTGTTAGAAATTTATGCCAATTTGATTTTATATTTTTAGAATTTTAATAATTCGTTTGTATTACATGTTATGTAGATGAAATTAGAAATGTAGCATATTACAGGTCGTGGTGTATTATCACATATTATAGTATTATTAATATCTCAAGTTTCACTTAAAATAATGGTTAATTGTTCATTAAAATTGACAATTGAATTAAAATTAGTTTGATGTTTACTTAAACTATTCATAATTGTAATATATGTAGAGATTTCATCATATTTCGTTGTTTAACTAGTCAGATATATTTAACAATGAGAAAGGTATATTTGAATAAAAAGCTTTAAAGGGAACCACTGTTTAGCCTGTTGTGGGATATAGTGACAGGTATTTTTTTCTACCTGGTAGGCAATATTTATCTTAGGACTACTAATGCTTAGCTCTAATAAACACCATTTTGTTTTTTTACTTATTACAGAAATGGTGATGAACTTCAGAAAATGAGTGTCATGGAACAATTGGCAAGTCTGCTTGAGACTGAAGATCGAAACCAAGTAATAGATAATTTATTGCCATCTATCAATAAACTGCTGGGGGATGCAAGCATTGAAATACATTTCTCTGCAAGCATAACATTTTTACAAATTCTGCAAGAAAGCATTGTACCTTTGAACATCTTTGAGCAGATTTTCCTCAGATTAATTATTCATAGTTTGGAAACAGAAAATCAAAGTAAATTGATTCTATAACATTATTCTTATTTTATTGTAATTATATTTGAATGTATGTGATTTTGGAATCTGTAGTGTCCTACTTACTTGGACATGCCATAAATAATTGGACATATAATATTTATTTGTGTATGTAGATTATATATGATACAGTCTCAATTGACAACAATAGGAAACACTAACAAAGTGTGGATGAATGAAAAAGGAATGTGACATTTTGAAGAGTATAAAACTTGAACTTCCATGAGGAAAAAGGGTTAAGAATCTGAGCTACATACATGACACTGAATGTTCCTTAACGATTAAACCTCCTACAACATATTATTCCAGAGAGTTGGATATTGGGGTCTATTACATCAGGCAGAATACCAAAACTATTCAGTTAGTGGCACAAGTCCTCATAGAGAACTGTCTGGAATAAACTGATTGTAATAGGTTTATTTAATTAATTAATTGAAGAAGAGATTTTATGCCGTTTGAAATGTAGGATTCCTTATTTCTTCCACACTCTTACAACTTCTTCTGTTATAGACAAAGAAACATTATTAGCATATAAAATTACCTGTCAGGGTACCTTGCAGTTTGAGTATTTAAATTTGACTATGTATTTACTTCATAATGTTAGTGAAGATAGGACTTGGCACATTATTGACGAAAAGGCTTCTATTTAACTTGATGGGAAGTTACTCTTGGTAATAATAACAACCTGTCAAGTTATTTTCTGTCAATAAATAATATATATATAAATTCAAACTGTGCTTTTGTAGTCTATTTAATGTTTTGTTTTATATGCTTAATACACATTTACTTTCAGTTCCATTTATAATTCTATCTTATAATTATAACCATTAGCCACCATTAAAACTTGTTCACAAGGCTAAAATTATATAACTTGTGGGGCCAGCTCAGGGCATTGTTGAGTGATGATGGTGAAGACACAGGATGGCATGTGAATTCTAGTTGTTTTGGGGTTTCTGACTTAAAACATCATACTAAGGATTTACATCTCACTACACCAAGATGTATAAGTAGAGCAAGGTTCTATTTTCCATATCCTATATTCTGACAGTCAGTACCAGGATAATATAAATTGATATCTGGGCACCTGACAAGCATGTAATAAAAAGTGAATGAAAATTTCAGTGTGAGGTTATGGAGTTTAGGCGTGTTGGAAGCATATATCAGGAATGATATCAGGGTAATGTAGTTTGAAGGTGGGGTTTGAGTAGAATTCTAGGATGTTGTGCGGGTGGGTAATTACAGCTTCTATCAGTGATGATTGTTTGAAGCTTTGCAGTGTTGGATTGCAGTCCAAAATTCGCAAATTAGAAAATGGAGTTTGTGATTTGAAGGTCCAAATTATATGATTTTATCAGATCTCTTCACTCTCAGTACCATATCTCTATTGTATCAATAATCTGAAATACTATCATTTGTCGAGGAATGCCTAAAGGTATGAATAAAACCTCTGTGTTGCTTAACTTTTACCCCATGTGATCTGAAAGCTGCACAGCAGTTATCTGTTCCCTTAATAATACGCCATTCATAAAACCACCTACTTTGTGCAGCAAGCATATCTATATCTGCATCTCTATTTTATACTTTATTACTAATATCTTCTTGCATGACTCAGAATTGTGCAACAGAACAGTTTTAATCATTTATTACTTACTTGATACAGTAACTAAATCACTGATATTTATTTACTGGTATCAAATTATGTAAATATAATTACTAATTAATAATGCTTGAATGTTAGCTTATTATTACCACATATCAATAGACACGTTTGCTTTTGTTTTTAGATGAAAATTAATATAAAGTGGGATTCATATGTATAACTTCTAATAGGTATTTCAAACATTGAATTTAGCTCATAAAAAGTATTTGACTGTTTTATCATTCTACATTTACTGTCTCTGAGCAAGTGGCAGATCACTATATTGAAAATACCGATGCTATGAAATGAATGAAAGATTAATGGAACAGCATTTTTATGGAGGCAATTCCTATTAAAATAAACTTGTTATTAGAGATAATATGCTTATGACTGTCAGGTGTCAACTAATAAACATCTGCAAATAAATGTGACTAAAAGTTTTGCTCATGCTCCAATGAGATTGGCCCACTTTTGGGAAAGATGCACAACAATGCATCAATTGTTAGCAATGGAAACTCCATTAGAAATGCCCACGTTATATAAAGATTTCACAAAACTAAAAGGCAGAGATAACAACTAAAATTTGGTGGTGCTTTCATAACACACAAGATATATCAGTTGGCAAATAAAATATAGTTATTCTTATTCAAGTTCTTGTCTGTATTTATTTTTTTAAATATTTTCAGTGATTTCTATTATATGGCTTGATACTCTAATAGAAGTTATTGATAAAATTACTAAAGAAGCTATTCGGGATTCTATAATTCCTGTTATTTCTTCTAAATCGGGATTGTCTATGTCAAAGGAGCAACGGTCTGCAGCCTGCCAAATATTGGGGAAAGTGTGTGAAAACTTATGTAATATTATATTTTTGTGTTTCTTTCTTTACTTATGCTCTAAATTTAGTTTACTTTATCCAAAACATAGATAATTTGAAAATTTGTATTTAAATGAGAATAATAATACATAATAAATATTATAAAATTAATTTTATAGTATTATCATTGAAAAAATTAAATTATTTATTAAGATTGGTTCAATGAGTAATATTGAAGATTTTTGTATTCTATTTTCCCAGTTAGGGTTTGTGTTGATTGTATTATATATTTAATTCTCATTAACAATCAGCCGTGTACAAGATGATTTATCTTCAGGAAAGTAGGACACTGTTTTTTTGCCACCAGAATTAAATTCATTTGAGCATTAGAGAACATTTTGAGTACTTTGTTGGAAAAAAAAGTTAAATTTTTTACTGGTATGAGGTAATTTAATTTGGGCAGTATAGAATGCTGGTCAGTATTTACATTTCATTTGGATGGCTGGCTGGCTGTCACTCAGAAGGCTTTTCCTTATCTCTTGACAAAGGGAGTGGTTGCAAAACACAAAACAACCTGACATACATGCACAATCGTGTGCTCTTATGCATACATGAAGACACAACTGAGCAGTCATACATCTAAAATTTCATATTTGCACTTATATATTCACATCCCCAAATTATCACATACATCCACATGTTAACATTCACATATACTTCAATGAGTTCACATGTAATTAAGGTGGTCAGTGGAGAAGCGGGGAGTTGTTAACTAGAATGTGTTAAGTCCGGGGCTTTCTCTGCAAGACATGTTGGAAGGATAGTTCCCACAGACAGAAGAATCTAGGGGAGGGGGTGTGTGGAGGGATGAAGGTTGAGAAGGGTCAGTATAAAGCACTGATTAAAATTATTAGTATTGTGGCTCTGGGCATTATGCTTTCAAAAATGGCTGTGCTGTTGTGGTTGGGAATTTGTTCAGGGATGGGTCTCTGTCTGGGCAGTGTAGAATGTCTGAGCAGTGACTGCAGTTAATTCTGTACATGGTATGGTTGGAGAGGGTGGTTATGTTTTCTTTAATTTTGTAGGTTGTATCTTGGTGAGATTCTGGAATATTGTGATGAATGGAAGCATAGCATCTGTTCTTACCACAAGGTTTGCAATCATATGTGCATGGAGTTTATAGGGTTGAACAAACATGTTTTGGAAGTTGAGTGGGAATCTGAAGGCCTCCCTTTGGCAAGTGAGGAATATTATGGGGAGGATGTTCTTTTATCAACTCCATTCTCTACGTAGCCTACACTTGACTGCATTCTGACCCAGAAATAAGTGGGAGAGTTTGTGGTTGGGGAAAGGAAGTTGGTAATGTTCCTGAATACAACCCTTGAGTAGGTTGGGTATTGGAGGGAAGGATGTTTTTTTATATCTGGGTCAAATACAGGGTGGATGAAGAATGGAGTCATGATTTTGTAGTTCACAAAAGTATGATGTGGGGACTACATTTTTTATATTGTTCAAAAGTGGGTTTGGGTATCTGGGCAGTGAACAAGGCACAGCATATTTGATTCTGGAGGTGTTTAGAGTATTTTATACTTATGAAATCATTGAGGATCCAGTTGGCGTAAGGGGTGAGACTATTATTAGTAGAGAAAACCCAAGATTCCTTAAGGGCTAAGCTGTATGGAAGGAAGCATTTAGTGTTTTCAGGATTACAACTTGTGAAGTGAACATATGGCAAGGTTATGGTGGCTTTAATGGACTAATGTGATGATTGGGCCAGATCTGACGTGTTTATCAAGGAATGTGAAATTGGTGGGGGTTAGTTTCAAGTAATTTAACAGGAAATTTGGTGTTTAGATTAACAGAAAATTGGAAAGGGCATCTGGCCTGTAGGTCCATAGCTTGACGATATCATTTAACATCAAATGATATCATTTAAGTAATTCATAAGTGGTTGAAAGAAATCAGAAATTTAGTGCTCAGGAAGGAATTATGCAACCTGCGAGACAAGAAATATAATATTTAATGCATGGGATTCATGTAGGGAGACAACTATGGTAACCAGTAAGGAATGTGGTGAAATTGATTTCAGGAGTTCATGGATGCTTCAGAAGTAATTGTTTGTGTCTTGAATGAAGAATGGTAGTTTTACCATCTTTGGGTGGAGGGATTCATCCACCTAAGCAGAAAGCCTTTCAGTTGGGGGTCAAAGCTAGCAACAGTTGGGCAACCCGAGCCCTCAGGTTTGTGGAATTTTGTGTGTAGTTCCAAGAGAATAAGTTGTGGAGGAAAACGATTGACCAAAATGAATTGTGTGTGCTATAATTCTTTTCCCAATGTGCTGTGCACTGTAAAGAAGTTAGTAAGTCAGGGCTGTCTGTAATGCATAAGAATTTAAAAAAATGTAGTTCCCTTGGTATAATGAAAAATAGTGCAATTTATTATATTAGTAAATTAAAAAATAACTCCTGAAAAGTTGTGATTTTATACTTATTCTGTATGACCTGAGAATATGACCAAAGCTTTCCTAGCCATTATTGTGCTGACCCATATGGTTCATTAGATAGATGCTTTGTGTTGGTAATGCTGGCAGGATCCATGGGGTTTATCAGATTGGTGCTACCTAGTTTCATCATACTTAAGAATTTTCAAAATAAAGTCTTTATATTGTTGTAAATTTGTTACAGTAGGTGAAACTAATTTATTTTTACTTGTACATTTACCAATTGTAATAAATGTTTATATTTGATTTTTTTTTATTTTTAAAATGTATGTACAATTTGCAGATTTGTTCAAGACATGACATTTCCTTTATGAAGGATCAAATTGTTAATATTGTATCACATCTATGTGGTGATGTACTGTGGGAAATTAGAGCTTGCATGTGTAAAGGATTATACAGTGCTGGGAATTTCATTGCTGAATCACCAAGCTTAGTTGCAGTCCTAGGAGATCTTGTTCGCGATGAGCAAAATGTTGTTCAAATTGCAGCTCTGGAAAGCATTGTTCAAGCACTACCCAATATTAGCAAAGATGTTTTACGCACCAAAATAGGCCCTTTAATGATGCAGATTTGTAAAGATACCATACAATCAGATTTCAAAGTTATGTCAACTGTTGTTAAAAATTTAGGACTTCTTTGCCTTGGTATAGAACGTAAGTATAAATATGTAAATCTAATAAAGAAAATACATTTAGTAATATAATCAATCATTTAAATGAGTATAAATTTACCGACACTAATAACATTTTTAAAATAAAAAAACTCATTAAAGTAAATAAAATATTGTTGCTTTTTGTTTTAATGGAAGGTGTTTTTATAATTACTCATATTATTTGCTCTAGTTCTACAATATAATTCATAATAAATGCTTCTTTATACCATACAAATATAAAAATAACAGAGTTCAATACCTCTGCATTCCTTTCAAGTTTTCTTGCAACACTGAAAGGACAAAGTTTATTATAGTTAGACATCTCATGAATGTCCTGTGAATGCTTAGGGTCAATAGCAAACACTATATTTCTGGTATCATTAGAAACTTTAGTCTTTACACATTCCACTCAGTGTAAAACCTGGGAGTCTTATTCCATCATGATTTAACCAGCCTCATTGAGAATACATAAGAATCAAACTTTTTAACTAAATCTAAAAATAAGCAAAAGTGTAGGCATTAGTTATTGTTAGAATGCCTAATGTAATGACTTGTAAAAGGAACAGGCTACATTGAGTGTATACGGTAACTCATTTATAAATACTTCTAGGTTTTACTTGTTCACAATATTGATAAAATTTGAATATTCACCCAAAATTTGGTTGATAGGAAGGGCAAGAAAGAGATGTAGAGAACATGGTTTATCAGACTATCTTTGTTAAGTCAATTATTGTGAGGAGCAAAGTTACCATCTGCTGATAAAAAGAGTTAATACCTCTCACATTTTCCCCAAATTTTGGAACCCTGGTATGGTACAAACATCAATGGCTCGCTGTCTCATAAATATAAAACACTTTTCTTATATACAAAGACAATTAATAAGGACAGGAAAGAGAGATAGAAAGTAAGTGACTTACCTGAGGTTCATAGATGGTAGATGGTATATATATATATATATATATATATATATATATATATATATATATATATATATATATATTAGGTTTTCAAGTTAGGATGGATAGACAAGAGGGATGGAAGAATTAGGAGCATCCGTTAAGGATAAATTACAAATAAATTATATATTGGATAAGTGCCGTACATTCAAAGAGCGAATTTCCTGCCTTTCTCCCAAATATTTCTATCTTTCTTTCTATCCAATTATCAAATGCGTGACTTCGTCACTTATCCAATATATAATTTATTTGTAATTTATCCTTAACGGATGCTCCTAATTCTTCCATCCCTCTTCTCTATCCATCCTAACTTGAAAACCTAATATATAGACTTAAAATGTTCGGTTGGTCGTACTCGATGTGGTGGCGGAGTGGATAGACGCACGCCCTGGCTTTAGGGGCGATGCACTGTTGTTTCGTGCACCCAGGTTCGAGTCCTGGCCACATCGAATTTTTTCAGTCTTTCTTCCTTCTTCCATTCCCTTCTACGCTCGACATATGTATTTCCTTGTGCATGTTTCCATGCCGTACATATGTTTCAAAGAGCGAATTTCCTGCCTTTCTCCCAAATATTTCTATCTTTCTTTCTATCCAATTATCAAATGCGTGACTTCGTCACTTATCCAATATATAATTTATATATATATATATATATATATATATATGAGAGACAAGAATTTAAAGGACAGGAAAGAAAGATTGCAGGTTGAAAATGAAGAAACTCAAGAAAGGAATTAAAACAAAAAGATGGGAATTAGAAAATCTGAAACAACAGGAGGATTCAAAGTTTCAAAGAATAAAATCAAGAATAGATTAACGGAGTAAGGAGAAAGAAACAATATAGAAGACATATGGACACACTTGAAGCAAGAAATGACTAGAGCTGCCGACAAAATAGTAGGAAGAATAGCTCAGACCAATAGGAAAGCATGGATAACACAAGATATAATAAAAATGATTGATGAAGGTGTAAATATAAAAATGCAAGAGATGAAAATGGAAATGAACAGTACAGATGCCTGAAGAATTAGATAGATGGGAACAAATTCTAGATAAAGAAGAAATGGCGAAAAGTTTGAAGGAATATCTAGAAGAGCTGTATCACAGGGGAAATCTAGATCAGTCAGTAATAGAAGAAGAAGAGGTGGATGATGAGTTTGGGAAAACATTGCAGTTTGATAGGGCACTGACAGATCTGAGCAATTGTAAAGCACCAGGAATTGATCCAGCTGAGTTGATAAGATCATCGAGTGAAGAAGCAATATCGAGACTGCTCAGGATAGTTTGCAAAATCTACAAAACAGAAAGAATACCTGAAGATTCTAGGAACAACATAATTATCCCTATACTGAAGAATACTGGGGCTGATAGATGCGAAAAGCACAGGACAATAGAATAGCCGATGAAGAAAGTTAAAAATGGAAAAGGAATCAAACTGCTGGGACAAGAAATGATGATTTTGTATTATTAGGGGAATCAACGGAAGACTAGGAGGAAGAGTTCAACATGAGGATTAATAGAGGGAAAACCAGGGTGATGGAGTGTAGTGTGGGAAATAGTGGAAGGGATATTTTGAAGGAAGTTACGGAATTCTGCTACTTGTGAAGCATAATAATTAGAGATGTCAGAAGTATAGTAGACATAAAGTGTAGGGTGGCACAGGCAAGGGAGGGTTTCACAAAAAAGAGGAATTTACTTGCAGCTAATATAAGTATTAATATTAGGAAATCATTATTAAAAATGTTTGTATGTATGTGGGATTATATGGGTGTGAAATGTGGACAGTAAGAGTTGCAGACAGAAAAAGAATAGAAGTTTTCGAAATGTGGTGCTATAGGAGTATGCTGAAAATAAGATGGGTGGATAGGGTAACTAACTAAGAAGTTATAAGAAGAATAGGGGAAGAGGGAACAACTTGGAGATTTTTGACCAAGAGAAGGGATATATTAATAGGCCATGTTTTGAGACATGAGGGTCTTGTAAAATTAGCATTATGGAAGAACAGAAAAATTACCACAATGACTACAATATATATATATATATATATATATATATATATATATGAGTCATGAAATGACATTGTCATGTTTATTAAAACAATTAATGGGGAAAGGACAGAGAGATAGAAAGAAAGTGACTTACCTGAGGTTCATAGATGGTAGACACCTTGTGTGGTTAAGACTACTTGAATTTTCGGAGGCACCCCCCCTTCATCAGAAAGTTAGGAAGACATATCCAGTGATCGGCTAGCCGACGACATATATATATGTTTGTGTGTGTGTTTTGTTTTTTCACCACTGTAAGGCATTACTTCTTGAGGAGTACCAATGCCATATATACTATCAGTCTTATTATCTACGAAATATATAGTTATAATTTACAGTCTCATAGATTAACTCTTGTTTAAGTCCTTTCTTTTTCAGAATCTTTTAAAATTTGCATGCGCACTTGGTTTAGTATAGTTTTCAGGGGAAATAACATCGCTGAACTTGGTTGTCAGGAGTTGAGGTTACACCAATGTTTGCATTTAGCTACCTTCTTTTCTTGGGGAACCTTTCATGTATAAATAATATGTTCTATGGTTTCACATTGACCAGACGCTGGACAGGATGAGGAAGTGTTTAGTGCAAAACGGTGGAAGTACACCCTGAAACATCTACGACCGGTCAGGATTTAGGTTAGGTAATAGTTCACCTCACCTTTATGGACTTAATTAGTCTGTAGGTCCAGTGTCCCTCATCTGACCTGTCCCTCTGGCATTGCCATTCTTTGTACGATTTTGTTATTGCCACCCTTTGTGACTCTTGTTCCCCAGTATCCTGTGATGCTTCTCTATAAAGATGTCAATTAGTGGCATTCTGGCCACTACACAGACTGTGTCTTCTGAAACCATTCGATAGGAGCAGGTTGCACAAAGTGCACTCAATCTGTGGACGGATGTCACTCTCCTCTTGTATGCTATCACAGTCATCACTACTCCATACAGGATCACTGACTGCACAACTTAAGCCCATAGTTGTCTCCTGCATTGCCTTGGACCTCCAATATTAGGCATTAAGCATGCCAGGGCATTCATGACACCATGCTGCCTTATGCCTCATGTCATCTAGGTGCTGTTTGAAAGCCAGCCTGTCATCTATTGTGATGTCAGGGTATCTAGTTGATGGCTTTGATGTGACTTCATCATTGCCAACCATGAGGGTGATGGTCTCCTTCTGTTTCCTCCCTGTAATCTGAACTGCTTCTGTAATGCTTTCCACCAGTTGGAGTCCACTTGACGATTACCACTGTCTGACCTTGTTAATTGAATCTTGAGAACTCTGTATGACTTGCTCCATGTGCTTTGCTGCTATGATGATTGTGGTATCATCTGCAAAGCCAATCATCTTGGCTTCAGTAGGGACATCCAAGTGCAGTACACCTTTGTACACTGAGTGTGTGTACTTATAAGCAAATTTCAACATTATATTTGGTTGTGTTCCAGCTCTGATTACCATTAAGGACAGAGGATGGCTTCTGTCATTTTACCACACAATGTCAATACTTGGTATCCCTGCACAAGCCAGGACTGATGAAAGTATGATTGACATGGACTTTTTGGTGAGTCTTGAATATTAAAATTGAATCAACAATTATGAAGGGTGATAATAACTTCTTTATATTATTAACTTGTGAAATCAATATTTTATTCCTTGATGTATTTTAACTATTATTGCCCTACCCTGAAAACACACCTTTTGAATCATATTATTACATATAGAACACTAACTTTTGGAAAGAGTTGTGTCACCTATGTACACTTGACAACCACTAAGGTACAGGAAACTTTATGAACAGAAAATATTGTTATTATAATTACTAGTTGGCTGACTTGGCTTTCAGTCCTACTGTTCTTTGGAAAGGGGTTTAAGACTTTGAAAATTTGACATGCTTTTCAACTTGGGTAAGCAAACTGTCAGCAACTCCCTGTCTGCCTTCCCCATCTAAATCATAGTGTATATTATAGATATATCAGTAAGAATATGATTAGAAAGTCAAAATAATGATAAATTGGATAGGAAAGAGAGGCAATTGACTGTTTTAAGTTATAGTAGGCAACGACTGGCAGGGAAATACAAAAATGTGAATTTTTGATAACCTCAGCTCTGAAAAAAGGAGCTAGGGCTATTGAAAATTCACATTTTCATACTTTCCTACTAGTCAATCTATATTATCATTTTAAGGTTAGTCAATTAATTTTTTCTGTCTCTCTCTTCCCTATCCAATTTATCATTATGTGCATATATATATATTCAAATATATTATATATTGGACAAGTGATAATTTGATAGAAAATATTTGCGAGAAAGGCAGGAAATTCGCTCTTTAATTCATATGTACAGCATGGTATCATGCTCAAAGATAATTATCATATATATCTATGTATATATGCTTTGAAAACATTTCTACTTATTTAGTTTTCTTTCAGGTTGTACTTTCTGTGTATAATCCTGAACAATTTCAAGAAATTAGAGAACATTGTGCTCTTAACTTTCATCTGATGGCTCGTTTCTTTCTGGGACCAGAACCAACTTCTTCAAGTCAGATTTTGAATATTTTGTATTCCATACTCAAAGATTTTGTTCTAGACCCACAGACTTCTGTTAGATGTCTAATAGCAAGGACTATATCAGAGGCAAGTGTTTTGCATATTCAATATCAATCTTCTCCTATTAAGTAACAAATTCAGAACCATTGCTATTGATCAATGAAAGTATATATAATACAATTTAAATTATTGACAATCATTTTGAAACAAAGTAAAGTGAATAAAATGAACTGAAGTTTACAAGTTTGTTTACAATACATATCTAATAATATTGTCAGAGTACATGTCACAACAGTGAATTATTTTATTCTGTGATCTATGCAACATTTTCTATATTAGTTAATTTAGAGTTAGTATATTTTTATGCAATACTTTTCTCTTCTAGGTAGTATGGTCCAGATATTTGAAATTATTTTATTTAAACGCTACTGTTACCTAACTGGAGGTTAGCATTATATTCATAACAACATAATTTTTACAGATTGCTGATTCCCTTGGATCTTCCAATGCCAGGTTGATAAAGAATGCACTTGTGAAATTATTAGGCGATAAAAGCATTGAGGTTCTAAAAGAGTTGTCACCACATATTAGCAAAGTATTGCTTAAATTAGTGGAAAATAATATACTTAAGGCTTCAAATCCAGTAAGTTATGAAAAAAAGAAAGTAATGTAAACTAAATATACAGACTCACTCTGATAAAATTCCTCCAAACAGAAGTGAAATTAGAATAATTTAAAGGCTATAGTGATGGAGTCAAAGAATCAAATATATGATTGACATTAATTTAATTATGGATGTGGTTAAATTACATAAATTGTTTTTGTTTGGGCAAAATATTTAGTAATGAGGGTAAAAGAAATTTATGGGTGACACATGAAGTGACTTAATAAGATACTATTCGATCTGGTTATTCAAATGGGGAAAATTATTTCTGCCGAAGGTAAGATTTAAGAAAATAAATTCGAAATTATTGGTGAGTTGGTGTCACTATACTGGATAGCAAGGAACATGTCAAATTTCCTCAAGACAGGAGAGGACTTTGTCTCATGCCAGTCAACCATATTGTGTAGTATTCAAACTAGACCAGCTGTTAAACAGCAACATTCAACACTTTCTTACATTTTCTTACCATTCACGAGAAGATCAAAGCAAAGGTATATTGTTGAGAAATAGTTGGAATACACCAGCACAATTTTATATGTTTATCACAGTATGGCATCTACATTCGAAGCAAATCATCATATCACAAACTAAGTCTTTAGATTTGGTAAAAGAAAATTGTATGTAAATCTTGTGAATATGATGCACAAAGACACAATTTGAAGAACACTTTGTGAAGTTTCATTGCAACATCTGAAGGAATATGAGTGAGTGAACAGTAATTGTGAATGACTTTTTTCTTGGGAAAACATGGATGTTTGGTCTTTATGGTTGAATGTTTCATATAATGCCGTGTAATATCATATAGTGTCTAATTATTTTTTAATTTCCCTAATCCACCCAATAAGTTAAAGTAGAATTAGTATTAATTTAATATATTGCTTTGCATCACAAATTGTGATATATCAAAGTGCAATATATTTCTCTGTTCTCAGCTTGTAATCTATGATGTTGACAAACAGGCCAAAATGACTAATTGATATTATAGTCTTCGAGAATAATTTAGGCAGTTAATACTTAAATGGACAAATCAAATGATATTTAAGAGTCAAAACATGATATTAAAATTGATTAATTTATTATTCCATATAAATGATTATAATTTTCAGAAAATGGATTTTAAGGAATAATGTGATCAATGTAATGACAGTTGTCTCATGAAAGTTCCAAATTATACATTTTCAATGTTATGGAAACAAGTTATTTGTTGGGAGTTTGTTGATCATGTAATGACTTCGTAGGTTAAATCAATATTATTATAAATAATTTATATCTTTTGTCTGTTAGCAGATACAATATCGGTTTCAATTCTTCTAGTTACCATGATTTATCTATTGTTGATAGGATTTTAAAAATGAGGCAGCTGCTAATGATATAAGCAGTGCAATAATTCTATGTGAAGAGCAGCTTGCCAAGCAGTTAGACTGGAGGTTGTATTGCTCATTCCTTGAGCAACTTGAAGTATTGCCCCATTGCTTTGATTCTGACCTTATATTTAATGTTTACACTAGCAGATTGTTGATATCACGACTTGGTATGGTGGTAAGTTTTAGTTTTATACAAAAATGCTATAATAAATTATAATAACATACTTAACTTCAATTAAATAAAGCTGAAATGAAAGTAATATTAAAAGTTAACATAGCATAAAAAGATAGAGGATGTAAAAAAAGAAACTGACCTCAGACTACCAAGGAGTGGACAAAAGGAAGCAAGTCTTTTATTTGACCCAGAGCAACTCTGTCAGTGAGTGTCAAATAGTCACCCATGCACCTCATAGTGAATAAACTGTTTGCAAGCGCAAAAGGCTGATGTAGTTTAATTTCCAATTTACATTTATGAATACTCCATATATTGTGTGATATGAAATAAAAAATATAAACAGACAAAAGATGAGTAAATGAATTATAAAATTAGTGATATTAATAAAATATGTTTGTATTAGCCAAGTGATCTAGTGTATCAAGACATAATTGTTTTTTATAATTCCTTAAAGAAATTATAAAAATTACCTAATGTTTGTACATCAGGAAATTATTACATATTTTAAAAAAATTCTTTGAACTCCATAATGTTTTTATATTTACAATGTCATAATTGACCTTGTGCAACTATAGTGGACAGTTGGGAAGGAAGGAGGGGGGAGGAGGGGGTAGTTAGTATCTAAAGAAAGTTGACTTCAGGGATTTGTATTGACTGCAAGACGTGTTGGAAGGAGTGTTCCCACAGATGGAAATCAGCTTCTGCATGAGTATGTGAACCCATTCAGTTATGTGTTGCACATGTATTAATTTTATGTGTGCATCTTTTTAGCTCCCTTCAAATCCTTGTTTGTGCCCTGACCTTCACTGAGAGAGAAAGTTGGTGGCCTGGTGGGGTCCATTGTTTACTAGCAATAGCTGGCTGTGTGGCAGCAATTTATAGTACTCACCCCATTGCTGGCTGTTTTTTGGAGTGCATGCACTTTCTCCTGAAAAAGCAGGCAGTTGCCTCTAAAAATTGGAAGAACACCTACAATCTACAATGGTGCCACCATCTTTCTTTCCTGTCCTTGTCAATTATATATATGAATTGATTTGGATAGGAAAGAGAGACAAAACAGTTATTAATAACCTTAAATTGATAGTAGGTGTTGACTGGCAGAGAAGTATAAAAATGTGCGTAAACTCCCTTCTTCAGATACTCATTTTCGTACATTCCTAGCAGATAATGCCTAGTATCATTTTCAATTATTATTTTGTGACCTTGTCATATTATTTCTCCTTTTGTATAGAAAAGATGGATGGAGAACAGCAATTGAGCTACCTTCATTTGATAGTAGACATTGCAAGGCTGGGAAGGAGTAACATGTTAATATTTATGAGAATCTGAAGCCCCTACTTCAGTGCAGTGTCTGAATAGCATAATGTCCAGCTTGTCTGACAGTGAGCAATGAACTGCCACACTGTTCAGATATTCTGTCTGTCCTAAGGACTTCAAACATTTGACATATTACAGCTTCCCAGCCAGGTGACAACTACTATCTAGTTAAGGTAAGTCAATGGCACTCTGTCCTTCTTTCTTACTTATCTATCTACCTATATACATAAAAATAATGATAAATAGGTAATTAAATAAAATTTAATAAAAATACTTTTTGTACAGCAGGCTTTGCCTCGTAAACAAGCTTTGGGGCATTTGATTCTGGTGTTCTTGCAATATAATAAAAGGACACAGCAACCATTAGAAATCCATTACAAATTAGTTGATCGTAAGTATTTCATATGTTTATAAGTTAGTTTTAACTATAAATTTAATTCATATATTTATGAGTTTATAGCATATTTTTACTGTTTGGTACTACTTATTTTTTCTCAGTATGCATATGAATTGAAAACATGCTGGAAGAACGTTACTATTGAGTATTTTAATTGACTTCCACCAACACCTTACAATACCTACACTACACCATTTTTTTTTGTACTGAACATATGAAACACTCCCTCTCATACAGTTTAATATGAAGGGATTTAGAACAGTCTGGCCACCTACACCAACTGGATCTTAAATTATTTCATAAATAGAAATTACTCTACCTCTAGCAACAAATATCCTGTGTCCAATCAACTGTCCAAATTCATCCTCAACCAATACAAAAAATGCAGTCAATCGCTAACCACAACCTACTTTCCTGATCTACAGAAACTCAATTTGATTCTCTGTCTGGCCTACAGCAGACTGCAAAACAACCCAGATATAAGAACCACCCTTCCCATAATACTCCCCATCTGCCCGAGGGTTGCATTCCTTGTAGACCCCAACCATGTCTGCCCTATCCTTCAGCCTACTTCAATACTCCACAAATAGCCATCTACATAATAAAAATATATTACCTCCATTAATTTAAGTCTTTGACCTGCTTTCAATGTTAGACAAGCAAAATACCTCATCCAGAACAAATTTTTGACCATTGCAGCAAACTGTCTAAAACTCTATTTAAAAAACCACAACACCAACAATTTTGAAAAGTGTTTCACACTGACCCTATTTAATTCCGATTCATCATATGCTGAGCTCCATCTTTTCAGCAGCTCATACAGTCCAGGCAAAGTCCTGAACTAAACACCCACTTCAATTACTCTACTTTTTACTTTCCACCTCTGATTTTTTTGTGACTTATGTATTTAATATGCAATTTATATGTGAAAATGTATTATTTCATTATATTTTCATTGTTACGACCTTTTATTAAGAGTTATGTGTCAATTGTTACTTTATAACAACTGTTCTAACATCTGAACTGAAAGGGTTCAGCCCTTTGAAAATTAAACATGTTACTGCTTCCCAGCCTGGTGACACCTATATATATTTAAATGAGAGATTATAGTGTGAGTGAAACAAGCACCACGGAGATGTGTACTGTTTTTTAATACAGTTTTTTGTTATTTTTTAGTTATTTGTACTAACATATTTACAAATAGTTGCTATATTACTAGTTTATCCAGATTTTATATTCATTTTAGGATTTGTGCAAGCAAACAATTGCTATACTCGCATGACATACCTTCATGTATGTAAAATTGCTCTTAAATTACTTTCAAGAACATATTTTAAAACACATTTCTTCGACAATGTCCTCAAACTTGCAGGTATGGATTTATTTTCTTTAATGTTTCATTAGTTATTAAATGTTAAAAATGGAAACAGAATAGTACCAAATATTTTACTGTTTGTTATTTTGCTCAATTTAAGATTCAAATTTTTGTTGATTTTTTGTATAAATAAATGGTTTTAGTATTATTGAACGAATCAAGTGTTCATATCGGTTTTCATTTCTGGCTTGCTATGTTGTAATGGTCAGCATCATTGCCTCTCATAATACCTCTACGGTATTTCCTCTAAAATACTAAAAAGCCCAGTCACTATGATTACTTTTCAGTACTGGAAGTTTCCCAAATGAGTGGAAGATTTCCATTGTGACACCAATCTATAAGAAGAAAAGAAAATTAAAAAGACCCATCATCAATCAGTCAATTGCTCTTGCACCTATTATGTCCAAAGTACTGGAAGACATTAAAAAGTAGAGTAACTAACTTTCTGGATCACTATAAGCTTTTAGATATTGACCAACATGGTTTCCAATGTGGGAGATCCACCTACACTCTACTAAATAATTTACATTGAGAATGCTCTTTTGATAAAGAACTTGTTGCAACAGATCTGAGCCTTTGATACAGTTCCTCATAAAATTCTCTTATAAAAGCTACACAATATAGGCATACATGGACCTGATTTCAGTCTCTGAAATTTACCTATTTGGCACACAACTGGTGGAATGTAATAATGTCTCTTAGCCATTGCTGTGACAAGTAGTGTCCCACAGGGCTCTATCATTGGGCCATTACTTTTCATAATATTTATAACTGATCTAAGATATCTTTCATCCCACATCAGACGTGTCTTTAATTATGCAGATGAGATAACCATTATCACAAAGGAACCAAATGCAGAAGCAGCTAGGAAAACTGCCAATGAATCACTAGCCATTCTACAATCATGATATCAAGCTAATAGACTACTTTTAAACCAAGAAAATACACTAAAACAACTCTGCCCAGAGAAAATGAAGTCACATTTCCCAAAATAAGTCCAAAGGACCAAAATCTGACTAGGAATCTGACCAAGAAATTGGCTAGAATAAATTTTCCATGGAGAAGACTGAGAGACACTTTACTGACTGAAGATTTAAGAGCAGCCTACTACACCCTTTCTCATAGCCGTCTCCTGTATTGAGTGAGACTGTGAGGAATATGAAAAGGAAGTCAGGCAGTTTTCATAGCTTAAAAGACCACTCTTTGGAATATGGCAGAAGTGAGCCCCCATTAGCCCTGTAGGTCACTTTTTCTCCAAATGAAGATCCTCACTGTTCCTGGTCTTCACCTTATAACTTGTGTTAAGTGGATCCTTCAAACTGTTGAGTTCAAGAAGCCTAAGGTTAAATTTCATCTTCAAAAGATTCAGCAGCAGGAAAATCTCTCCATTCACAGACTGAGAACAACTAAGACCAACTGCGGACCTTTGAATAGCAGAAAGTCCCTACCTCAAAAATACTGTGGACTGTAAAAAAGTTGTTATAAAATAAACCAGCATATAATGTTGAAGAATTTTTTTTAATAAATCAAGATGCCTGTTTATTTTAATTATGTAATTAAGTATTGTTTATAATCATATAGATAGTCTTGCACACACACTGTTAAAACCTGTTGCTTGCTTAACATTAACTTGTTTTTGGCAATTAAAATTTATTATTATTATTTCTTAATACTGTTAATTGATTAATTATTTTTAAGTATTACACTGTACTCTTCGTTATATTGTTCAAGAAAAAATATGTCTTGGGTTAATATAACATATTTTCTATAAAGTATTTGCAATTTTATGTAATGATGTATCCTATTTCCTCAACCAAAGACTAATGGTTAAATAAAAATTTTAATCTGTTACATTTTAAACTTGTGATGTATTTTTGGATGTCATCATTTGATGGAAATTTATTTTATCTGCTAGGAGATCCTGTTGGAAATATAAGATTAATGTCTGTAGACATGCTCCCAGAACTGAAGTCAATGCTTAGAATTCCGGCAGACAGAGAAAAGCAAAAGGAGCTGGAGAATGTTGTTGGTAGTCTGATGTGTGACTTTGATAGAGAAGTAGTTGCAAGACTTAGGACTATAATTACTAAATTGGATTCAATTGACGTTCACATAGAGATAATACCAGGTTCTGTATGTAAGTCTTTATTTCTTACAAGCGGCTATTTAAACTATTTATTTATGCTAAGATGGGAATTTCTGAATATTAATATTTCCATAAAATATTCATGACAATGTAAAAACTGTACATTATTTATGCACTTTGTTTCAATGTATGGGAAACATAGTTATTTAAGTTTCTCTTTGTGAAACATTAAAAAAAGCAAAGGGTTTGCCAATAAGAAATTGTTAACTTAGTCATTTTTATTTAATTATTTCAGCATCAAGTCCAAGATATTCTGGTAGGACACAAAAAGCTGAAGTTTCTTTACCAGCAGCTTCAACGTATGTATAGCTGTCAGTTTTCACTTGTTTCAACAGATTATTGCTTGATTAAGTTTTGGTTAAAATATTGTGCATTCATACTTTGAATTGAAGACTGAGTTGAAACCACTAGATACTTAATTTTAAATGCTAATATTCCATTTAATAAATATTTAACAGATAACATTTATTGAATGTATCAAGTATTATTGAAATTTAAAGTTTCTTCATGACATTAAATTCTCTTTCTATCTTTTTTGTGAGGTCAATTAATATTATTCTTTTGTGTATATTTTATGCATTAAGTTAATTAAAATACAATCACCTCACCATCATGATCTGAGGATGAATTTAATTTAATGGAAATGTGGGAATCCAACTTATAGCACTGTTTATGAATTAAGACTAAATTTTATGACCATGAAATGACAATGTTTCATTATTATTAAACTAATAAGTAAGTCAAACACAATTGTGAAAGTTTTTATAGTTATGTCTGCCTTCTTATACTTCTAAATATTTTGTGTTCTGCTTAATTGGTTTTAACTGATATATTTTAAAATATATAGCATGCTACTAATAATATTTTCAACCAACTTCTTAATAATAGAACAAGATATCTTTCATCCTCTTTAGTAAAACAAGCACAAACTTGTCAACAAAATCAATAAACTATATTACTTTTTGTGTAATGCACCTGTTAAATTTCATAAAGGAGGTTAGATTGACTTATATTGTGGATAAAAATACTGGGTCAGCAAGTAGGATATTAATCTGTTTTTACAATACATAACATTTACTACAATTTCAAATGGTTACTTATTTGAATTTTAATATTGAGTAGTATGAAAAAAAATTTTACTTTGCATAGTATTTACAACTTTCTCATTCTGTGGAATTACAGGAGGCGAAAAAAGTGAAGTCTCCAAATCTGCAAGACTGTGTTTTGTAAGTAAACCATTAATAATTTTAATGACCATCCACACATATTGTAATTTTACAAGAAATAACTACAAGTCAAAAAATAAATAAAGCAGCTGACAAAAATTCAACTATAAAACATTTTGTCCATAATATGGGACAATACAGGTGATCAACTTATAACTTTCATCCATTGCCAATATCTGATGTTTTATAAATCAATTTTGAGTACAATTTGAAACTAATTTTTGTGGTTCAGTTTACATTAGCAGTAAAGTTGTATATTTTTAGGGTACTTTTTTATCCATTACTTACTTAAAATACTCATATTACAGGTACAGTACATATCACTGGTTATATATTATACACACTTTGCCGTGTCCTAACACAAGTTTCAATTGAAGAAGTACACGGTGATTACCAGATTTTGCTGATTTCTGTCATCCTAACTTATTGAACTTGAAGATGGAGATCATTCTTATTCCAATAGTAAAAAGAATCTAGGAGAAATTTACTGTTCACAGAACATAGAATTGTGTATGTGGCACAGTTAAAGGAAAAAATGTAATACTGAATCTTTCAAGTTATATATTACATAAAAGCCATTAAAATTGTATCTTCAGCAAATAAAAATATCTTTGATATGTATTATACTTATTAATAGGCTCATTCAGTTTAAAACAATAAATAATTTAGTAAGACAGAAATGTTATTCATGAAAAATTAGAGAACAAATTTGTAAATTGTTAATTGGTCATATTATTTTCTTTTCAATATATAAATTTACTCAAAATATTGAAGGTTTTCTGGTGGAAATACTGCATAAAGTGATCTTGGCTTTCCATCCAGGTATGTCATTAACATGTTACATTTTGACAACCAATGGATCTCTCATCTTTTAGTGAAGACCAGTGTACTCAGGTGAAAATCCTAAGAGCTACACACAAATTAACTTAATATTTTAATTGACTAAGGAGTGGTTGTTATGGTTAGCATTTTGCACTATAAGCTAATTTTCTTTAGTTAAATTGGACTGCAGATAATGCTGAAATATTATATTAAAAGTCATTTGAAACTGTCGCAAAGTCTATATTTGTAAAATTTGAAAACTAGAACTTCATTTAAACACAACACAGGAATTGATTATTTCTGTTTTAACAATAATGACCTAAGCTCTTATAGTGTTAAAAATGACATAAATAAAGACTTAAAGATTGTTTTAAATGTATTTACCATACACTAAGAACAAAAAGGTTAATAGTAAAGAAAAATAATAAAGTATATTTTTATCATTTTTAAGTCATTGATTGCCTTTCTTCAGCCTCCAACGGAAAAGGTTATATAAATAAACTAAAGCCCAAGACTTACATTTTTTAAAAGTAATTTATTTAATTTTTTGTTAAAAAATACAATTCACAATATGTAAACAAAAAACTAACAAATACAAAAAGGAGACTAAATAATTTCAATAAATTAACACACTTTGCTAAATAAAGTTTTATATCAGATACAATATTTATAAAAGAAACAATTCAAATAATGTACTTACAACATATCCATAAAATAATCTTAAATATATAAAGTTAAGGCACAATATGATATTTGTATTTACACAGAAAAAGAAACAGTTAAAGATTTATGGCACTTGTCATATGTAACTTACTTGCAAAGGAAGACTAGCATGATACACAAAGATTGAGCTTTCACAGCATGAGTTATAAATTCTTCAAAGGAGAAAAAAAAGAGATGAAAGTAATTAAATTTAAGTACTCTCTCTTTCCTACCTCAGAATGTATTATTATTTTGACTTTGTCATCTTATTTTTCATTATAATTAATGAGGACAGGAAAAAGAGACTTACCTGAGGTTCACTGATGGCAGGCACCATGAAGGTTTGAAGATCTAAATTTTTGGAGACACCACCTCCTACATCAGATCCGTTAGCCAATAATCACATTCTGATGAAGGGGGCGGTACCTCCATAAATTTAGAACTCCAAACCCTACATGGTACCTGCCATCTGTGACCTTTGGGTAACTCGCCAACCTTCTATCTCTCTTTCCTGTCCTTGTTTTAATTAGCCTGACAATGTCATTTCCTGACGCATATATTTATAAAATATATAACAGATATTCAAAGTAAAATAAAAGAAGGGTAACTGGCTGACAAATCAAAAAAATTGAGAAGAAATTTATTTCTTCCTTTATAGCGAGCTTCAATTTAAGGTAAACCATCTTTCTCTCTTTCCTTTCAATATTAATTATTTTGACAATACCATATCCTTCATGTCATATAAATATATATGACAGAAAATAACATAGAATAATGAAAACAATAAGGACAGGAAAGAGAGAAATTTATTGGCTTACCTGAAGTGCAAAGTTGGTAGACACGATACCGAGTGCAGAGTTTAGAATTTTCGGAGGCAACCACCCCGTTAATCAGTCCTCACCTCCTATCAACTTAAGGTAAGTATTATACTATGCACAAGCATATGCTTTAAAGTGCATTACTACCTTTTACTCATATTTCTATCTTTAGTCACTATGTATGGCTTGGTCATGATTGAAATATCATTCATTTGTAATTTATCCTTAATGGATGCTACAAACTCTCCTTTCCCTCTTTTCGATCCATCCCATCTAACAAGAAACATAATAAAATTGACTATATTTGCCACGTTGCACTTGGCAAGGTGGCGAAATTGGCTAAAACACACAGTCGCTACAGCGGAGGCTCCAAGTTCGAGTCCCACCTGTGCCGATTATTTTGTGTATTTTTATCAGTCACTAACTTACCTTAAATTGATAATAGTTGTTGAAGTACAAAAATCAGAAGTTTCAATGTCTAAACTCCTTTCTTCAGACATATATACATATATATATATATATATATTTCTTCTGCGTACAGTAGCATTTAGGCAAAGGTTTGTATGTATGTGTATATATGTATATATATATATATAATAAAATATATATATATATATATATATATATATATATATATATATATATATATATATATATATATATATACATATATACACATACATACAAACCTTTGCCTAAATGCTACTGTACGCAGAAGAAATAACAAAAGTCTAACGTGAGTAAATCTGAAAACATAACAATGCTGTTGCAAAAGCTGGTTCTTTTGATGGTGAATGGGTGTTTGCCATAGGACAAGTTAAGGAGAAGTGCAGAATTGAACTGAAACTCAATAATAAGATGCAATTACTGCACCTAGATCTTTGGTCAACATTTTTGCATCTTTAGTTTGGAACTAAGACAAGACCACTGGTGTATTCATGTATGGCCAAGGCATGCCATTGTTGTTGCTCAGAGATGCAGATTTTGTCATTGCATATGAACTGGGCTTTATTGAAGTTTTTAAGCAGATAGGTTTTTTGAAAGAGTGTATCCCATCATTTCACAAGAATAGTGTATGGAATTTTTGTCTGCTGAGATTTTACAAGCAATTAATCAGCGCTTATTGAGCACATGTCAGAGTAAAAAATTATACCAATCATGTTGCAATTATTGGTGTAACTGTTGAAGAGCATCATCAATACTTAAATTAGGCTTTGAAAATGTTACAAGAAAGTGATCATAAACCATTGGAAGTGATATATTCAATCAATTGTAGCTAGAGCTTCTGCTAGAATTGAGAGATGGCTTTTGCATCTTCAACAATATATGTTCACCATAAAATAAAGTGGTGTTCAATTTTTGACATTACACTCAAAATACTCAATAGTAGATGGGTTATTTTTAAAACTAAATAGGAGTTATGTTAATTTTCTAGTGAAACATACAATTCCAAAAGTGATTGTGCTAGAAGAAATTGTGCAGCAATGACTACAGATGTAGACATGCAAAGCCTAATGAAGACAAATGATCAGTTGGGCTAGAATAATATAATGCATGTTCAGAGTTTTAAGAGTTTAGTTCTTGGACAGAATTTACTTGCTTATCAGTGCAATTGCATAAAAAACTGTTATCTATAGTTCATGAAGGGCATCAGGGTATTATGTAAGCAAAGGCATTGTTTAGACAATATTAGATATCTCACGTTTAGGAAAAGGCCCATTTTATTCTAATGACAATATTTAAAGGCTTTTAGTAAATATGCAAGAATTATGGGAAATGAAACATTCTGACAAAGTTTTATTTTGCCTGTTTTGCTATTTTGGCATAAATGCCTTTAGGCACATAATATTTTTAAATGTCCTTTCACCTGAAATTTATATTTTTCTAGTCTTTATAAAGATAATTGTTTAAATCATTATTAATTTTATTATTCAACAACAATAGCTGTTTATTGGCAATGAATCTCCATTATCTCGTTTTGGGTTTACAAATTTATTTATGGAAGCGTAAAAGCT
This sequence comes from Eucriotettix oculatus, assembly GCA_034510155.1. Classification (NCBI taxonomy): domain Eukaryota; kingdom Metazoa; phylum Arthropoda; class Insecta; order Orthoptera; family Tetrigidae; genus Eucriotettix; species Eucriotettix oculatus. Next base: position 62,977,966 of record CM067378.1, read on the forward strand.
CTCCCTGATGCTTCAGATATTAATTGAAGCTGATAATCCCAATTCCAGTACATTTTTATTATGTTCGTCCAGGAAGGTGAGGTAAGGAGTTATATGACTTTCACATATGTATGGGCACCACGCTTCTACAGTGTCAACAATGGGTTTATATTTCTTTTAACAATGAAAAATACACATTGTAAGGTCTAGGTCTCTGCAGTCTTCATTCTGACAGCAGTTGCCTTAAGAGTTGTGTGCCTCCTAGTGTCTCTTAACAGTTTCAGTTAAGATGCCAAATTGAAACTCATGGAAGTGGAATTCCCTTCTTTCACAACAGATAGAGCTGTAATGATATGCCATATCTGGAATAGTACTGTAACAAAATTCACTTAATGTTAAAACATTCTTCAGAGAAGTGTTAGTTGAACAAAGAGCCGTTTTTCATGTTTGAAAATATGGTAAAAATAAAAGAATGGTTTCTTTTCAATGAATAAGAACAGACTTTTTATTGGTTTACTTTTTATAATTAAAAATGGTATGTTCGAAAAACAATAAGAATGATTAGGTAAATGAGGGCACTGCAAAATTACAAAATAAGAAATAAATTTAATTAAGGTATTAGTTAAAATAGCGGTTTTCAATAACGGCGGGTTGATGTTGAAATGGAATACAACAAGCTGTGTGCGAGGTATTAACAAGATTTGTTTAAAAGAGCATACATGGGTCTTTCAAATAAAAATAGAATTTCATTAATAACTGACAAATATTTTGTTATCTTCAATTTCGATATCGACCTGCCCTTATTAAAAAACCATATATTGTATAGTACTGCAATTTTCTAATGTTATTTTACTTGTTGATAGATTGCGCAGAGAAGAAATACCATCACTCTCAGCACTAAAAAGCTGCCCTTCATGAAGAAAATCATAAGCTCAAGTAAACTCGCAGGAAAGATGTTTTTAACAGAAGTTTCTGCTTTTGGAAAACAAACCCAATTTTACTATGATTCTTGTCATGCATTTGCCTTTGAATGTAGTGGAAAATTCAACAATGAAATAGTTCTTAGAAAAGTATTGTATAAAAAATATTTCGAGTAGACATTGCACAAAAACTATTTCAAACCAGTTCATTGGGCAACAATGAAGAAAATTAGATATGATATTGGCAACAAATGTATTTGGATTTCTGTAGATGAAACAATAGATTCACTTGGGCATCATATTGTTAATTTAATTGTTGGGAAAATGAGTGTAACGTCTCATCTATTGTTTTCAAATGCAATCGATAAAACAAATATGGAGAGTATTGCATATTTTATAAATTTGGGGCCGAAATTAATATATCCAAATGGGGTTGAAGATCAATAAGTACTTTTAATGTTGACAGATGCAGCTGCATAGAGGTTGGTAGCAGGTCAACTTTTGAAGCCATTTCATCCTAATCTTATACATTTAACTTATCTAGGTCATGGTTTGCTTCAATTTGGGGAAGAAGTTAAAAAATACTTCCTAATGGTAATAGATTAATTTCAAGTGTTAAAGTAATATTGATATCACATTCAAGAATTTGTATATTTAAAGAAAAGTTATCAGACACTTTCCTTGCCCCCTGAACTTGAATTAACGAGATGGGGGAGATGGTTGAAAGCAGTGAAGTATTATGCCAATAACTTCCAAAACATTTGGAAGTTGTAAATGAATTTGAGGAGGGTGATGCACAGTGTAACAAGGAAGCTCAATTACTGCCAAAAGAGATGGAACTGAAGACAGATTTCACTTATATTGATAAAAGTTTTCATTTCTAGCTGACACTATTAAGAAGTTAGAAGTCTGGAATCTGTCTTTGATTAAGTCCAGGTCTCTCTTTTAAAAAGAAAAAGAAACTCCAGAAAAAAAGTGTTTCTCCAATCTTAGCAAAGTTTGAGAATGTTCTGTCACAACCTCTGGCTATAAAGCTATTCTTTCTGTATATAAAGTATTATGAAATGAATTTTCTATAGATAGTGTTATTTTAAAATGTTCCAGTGACCTCTGTTGTCATTTTAGGAGTACAAACTTATCTTGTCCAATGAATGTGAAAAAATTGAATTTTCCAATCTTGAGGTATTGGTTATTTATTGTACTACCAATTATGGAAATTAAAAAAAAAATACATTTATTTTGTCATTATTTTAGCATTAAAAATTAATAATATTGTGTATTTGTTTATGTATAATTTGCCCAAGTCTTTTCTAAATTCAATTATTTTTGCATATGTTAAATTACTTAAAATGTGAATATTCCACTAACTTGAGATACAAATACAAAGAAATAAATGACTGCATTATTAATTCCAATTTTGAATTTGTATTGCCTTTATCACAGATATTTTAAATATTCAGTGTCTTTTAAAGGTGTAAAACATAGGCTTTTAGTACCTTCTGAGGCACCAAAGAGTTGTTGACTTTGTTGGGTGTTGACTATCTAACAGCAGGAATGCCAGGGTTTGTATTCGTGACCCCCACACCTTTTTGGACACATTGTCATGAAGAAGTTGGCTGAGGCTCTTGAAAATTTGACATGTCACTCATTCATAGCCTGGTGATGCCTACTATAGACTTAAGTAAACTTCTGATCTCCTTTTATCTTTCTATTGAAATGAATCAAATATATAAGGAAAATTAAGATGTCAGAGTCATGGTAATATTAATTTGGATACAAAAAGAGGCAGAAAGCAATCGTTGACTTACCTTAAGCAGCTACCCACTCGGTCTATATTTATGATAAGGACAGGAAAGAGAGAAAGAAATGAGGTAGCTTACCTGCAGTAGAATATTTAAGTTACCATTGTGAGATGGAAGTTATCAAGTTTTTGATGCAGCCACACTTCATCAGGAGAGTAGGAAATGCATTGCGAGTGACAGCCAGCCGTGGAGACCAAAGCTGTCAATTGCAGGGTCAGGGATCAAACCTGGATGTTTTTGCTCTATACACAAACCACTCTATCATTGAGTCACTGTGTCTGTCATGACCAGTAAATATGGCCAGTCATGTTACAGGTGAAGATAGGTGGAATGGACAGAGAAGATCCATAAGGAATAATTATTAAGCATATAATTGGACAGATAGAAATAAGTTAAGTGACTGTCACACCATTCAGCCTTTATCTGAAAAAGAGAGTTTAGACCCTCGAAAATTCACATTTTTGTACTTGCAAGTCGACTCTTACTAAAAATTTAAGATAAGTAAAGGGTATTTCTTCTGTCTCTCTCTTTCCTATACAATTTATTATATATATATATATATATATATATAACCACATTCAGCTGTTCTTGTTGTTATGTATCATCATAAATTAATTACATTTGTATGAAAATAAGATAAATACATATTTAGTAAACATATTCTTAGAAACCATTAATTATGATATGACTTCATAGAGTTACAATTTCATTTCTATACTATTTAGCAATAAGCAGTCTCCCATAATGTACAAATAACATTTTGCTAAAATTAGTTTCACAGCCATTATGCTTAACAAGTAAAGATAATTTACATAAACTTTTAAGTAAACAACAACCCTGAAAATATAAATATTAAAAATAGCACACCATATAAAAACAAACATCCTATCCTGTAAACTCATTATAACCAAGATTATGTCTGGAATATTTTATCAGACGATTTTTGAGTTTTCAGTATAACTTTCATGGTGGTGATCACAATTTATAATAAAGTTGGATGTATCTGCCGCCTGTAAAAAATCAATTTTATATGCTAATTCCATAAAAAGTATTAAAATAATTTTGCAAAACTTTCACCAACCTTAAAACTGGAAGTTTGCTGTTCGGAGGTTGATTAGATGGTGGCTTTATAGTTTTTGGGCGTTCAAGTGAGCTATGTCTTCTATGTTTGGAGTCGGTCTGTAACTTTGTACAATCTGATTTGGTCAATTGTGAGCAATCTATAAAACTTTGACGTTTTTTATTTGATCTGTTGGTAGTAATTTCAGATAATTTACTAAAAGATTTACTTTCAGTCTTTCCATTAGTATTTGGGTGCTTTGAAACTTCAATGCTATAGGTGCTCATGAGGGTACTATTTCTTGTATACCGTTTCTTACTACCGTGTTCATGTTCATTCACTATTTTGCCATCATTAACCTTTTTTTCCCTTTTGCTCACTTGCAGAATTTGTGCATCATTACTATTTCCATGTATGTTGACATCAGGTACTAACTTTTGGTCCAATAACTTTTCATCTGAAATTTTCAAGTTACTAGATTTAATAACAGTCTCCAAATGTGTATCTATTACTTTGTGATCTCCAATAATTTCATTTGTTCTTGACTCTCTTTCTGAAGATGCCTCAACAGAATTTTGCTTCTTACTTGCTTGCCTATCTCCTTGCAAAATGATATTATTTATTTTCCTACAATTTGGTTCAAGAGTCTTTTCAATAATACTCTTTTTAGATACTAACTGAGATGTTCTTTTTGGAATTGAATTTTTTTTCTCAGATTGTATTGCAGAATTACTTTTCCCACTGTCTATATCAACACGTATTTCTGCTGAGTTGGATTTATTATATGGATCAATGGGCAATGGTGTTTCTACTAAACTAAAGCGTTTTCTTGCATAATCAATATTTTTCTTAGGAGTACCAACACCAGTATTCACAAAATCACCCACAAAGCTATTTCTTTTCTTCTTATAATCTGACGTTTTTCTAAATACAATTGGAGTTTCATTGCTACTCTGAAGCTGTGTTACTGTGTTGAGGTTACTGGCATTTTTACTTTTACTAATTGCATTACCTTTCTTGTCATCAAGCAAGTTGAGTCTTTTCACTGATGACCTAAGACATATTGAAGAGTCTGGTTTATACTTTGTATTTTCCACAATGGGTACAGTTTGCTCTTTTAATATATAACTTTCCTTCTTATAAGAGCATGATGAACTTGTACTACTTTTTCCAGTTTCACTGCTTCTTACAATGTCATTTGGATTGCTACTGAAATTCAAGGAGTTGATTATTTGCATTTCAGTTGACTGATGTGACTCACCCAATGGAATGTTACCATTCTTTACATCCATTAAACTTAAATGTGTGTTCACATTCTCATTAGAACTAGAGTTTTCTTGTAGTAATGAAGACTTGTTTGAATGGTATTTTATATTTTTAAAAGTTTCCGAGAATTTTTTTCTTTCTTTCAGCTGGATTTCACAGTTCATTTCCTTACTTATTGAATTTCTTTTTTCCTTCTGAGAACATATTTTCATTTCACAGTTCCAGTATTTATTTGCAGCAACTGGTTTTGGACTAGGAATACGAGATGGTATTGAAGTAATGCACACCCCAGCGTCAACTATAAAATCATGCTCTCCTATACTATTGTATGTGTAAGATTTTTCATTGGTTGTTTTCAACCCATGTGATCTGAAAAACACAAAACAACTAGACAATACAAATCTAAACAATTCTCTTTCAAATACACTGTTACTTCATGATCAATGATAAAAGCTATTTTGTTCAAGCACAACACTAATGTATCTTTAGTGCACAACTAATTAGGACACGTTTAATTGGTATAAAGATAAATTAAAACAAGTAATTTCTGACAAAATAAAGTTTTATTCAAAGACTACAATGTTAAGTCCTCGATTTTTCAGGTTTTTGACTAAAATGTGAATAAATTTATTTGTATCTGATGACGTCCCAAATGTGAGAATGAAACATAGTAGTTACTGAATAAAACTTTTCTTACTGAAAATTGACTATTTTAATTTATCTTGAACTTGTTTTAGAAAACCGATGTTAAGTGAAATAATACTTTTCGTTTAGAAGAAAGAGAAGAATGGAAAATGTTGACCAGACCAGGGACTCCAAGGACTGATTTAACATCCCTCCTGTAAACCTAAGCTAGCACCTTTGATCAATTTATGCAATGTCCGTTCTTCACATATTTCCTAGAATTAGGGTGTGTAGAATGTGATTAGTGAATAGGTAGGGGAGCCTAGCTTAGGTTTATGGGAATGGAGGGATGTTGAATCAGATTAGATCAGGGGTTGGGAACTTGCCCTGAAAATGGGAGGCCCAGGGTTTGAGTCCCTGGTCTGGTTGACATTTTTCCATTCTTGTTTTCTAAATTAAGTATACACTCCTGTTCAGCTTTGGTTGAAGCATTTATACTTCCTTTGATTAATATTTTTATTTAGAATTTTTTAAATTTATATGAGGCTCCTGTGTACTATATTCTATACAAATAAAGTAATTATAAGTTCTTATAATACTTGGTGAAGAAAATAGTCAAAATACAATAAATGAACTCAATTTGTCCCAGCCTTATGATGGATAAGCATAATGTAATGGTTGTGACTTTCTTTTTCAGTGGCACTACATCTCATTTAGGAACTCGGTCAACCAGGATGACATTTCAGATATTTTGGAGTGATATGTGGTCAGTGTATCAATTTCCCTTCAATCTTATCCCCAGCTTTTCCTAAAGAGCAGCAACAACCAATACCCACACAAGGATTTGAACTTGAGACCTCTGTGTTGTGAGGCACCACAGCAGGTCAGCATGATTATAACTAACTGGTTCATAGAACATAATTTAATGTACATTTCATTACAGCTTTCTCACTTTGGACAGAAATAAACACCTGGTATTTATTTCTGCAAAACAAAGCTTACAATAAAAATAGTATTTGGTGCAATTGAGTTACAGGAAAGAATTACACTTATAAAACATTTTTCTTTTTATATATTTTCACTGGGTATAAGATATTTACCCCTAGATATTAATTATTGAGTCTTATTTAGATAAATAATATTAAAACATTTATTATATGTTAAATTTATTTCATGAAATAAAATTTACATACCCTGACATCATCTTGTAATGATGATTTTCTGAAACAGTAAGAACATGGATTAAAATTCACATTGAGAAATGAGTTAATTACACAGGTCTGCGAAAATGTAAACATTAAATTTAAACTAAAAAATTCACACATTTATAAAGATTACATATGTAATTAATATGATCATTTCTTGCTTTGAAAATCAAGTCTAAAGATATCAATATTTTAAAGTACCAAATTGAATAACAAAAGATACTAAACATACCACTTATTTCACATAACATATTATACAGTAATACTTCAAATCAACAAAAACCTGTTGATCCCCTATAAGTGTATAATTTGATATTATGTTATTCATACTAAAATAATTTAATACCTGTAATTCTAAATTTCTTGTATCTCATATCATTGGACAAAATGTTGAACAATTTTCCATCATTGGAAGATTGTAACTTAGCTTCTTCCTGTTCACGATACTTATCTTCAACATCACTGGAAATATTATGCTAAAAAAAAAGGTTTAACATGAGATGCTGCACAATGCTACATATTTATGATTACTTGAAAACAGTCAAGTAGGTGGCTGAGTGACCTGAAGAAGAACTGTTCCTTCCTGTTTAACACAGTGACACTGCCCCTTCAATTTCACCAGTACAGTGAATATCGATATCATATCAATTATACATCCATATGAAGCAAGAATAGAAAATGTGATTATCTTTAAATAATTAATTAAAATTGATAGGAAATATGGACAGAGCTGCAGTTGACTTATCTTAAACCAATTATAAGAGTTGTTAAGTTACAAAGAAGTACATGTCTAATTTTCAAGAACTTGAATCACTTCTTCAAGACAGTACAGTGTAGTTGAACATAAAGGTTGGCTGCCATGCCTTTCACTCACACTACACTGTCTTGAAGAAGGGGTTCAGATTCGTGAAAATTTGACATGTTACTGCTTTGCAATCTGGTGGTGCCTACTATCAATTAAAGGTAATTCAACTGCTGCTTACTGTCACATTATCCTGGGGGCAGAACGGGGATGATGTGTGTACAGCTTTTCATCCTAAAGTCAGAGACCAAATCTACCCACAGTGCCCCTATGTAATCTAATCGGTCACAGCGTAAATGGGGAGCAGCATGCGTTTCTCATGTGCCTTGGTGTCGGGTCCTGCCGGTCATTCCTGAGTATGTGAAACCTAATAGTAGGGGGCATCAGGGTGGCTCACGGGGAACTAGTATCCTCTATGAGCACAGGGGATGGACAAAGATGGGTCGGAGTCATCATGTGGTGGCTCTAGTAACCGAGTCCGTCTCAAGACAGTCATCAACCCTCGGGCTAAGGTGTCGAGTATGGAAATTGCTAGCCATACTTAGTTATCCAATGATGAAACTGTCTGGGTGTAATTCACCTCTTATTGGGTGGTTGCGCAGATCATCCATAGGGGATAGCTGCTAGCTTCCACTTTGGATGGTGGTGTGCCTGGCCTTGGAAACTAGGTGCTGCAATCCAGAAGAAGCGGGAAGCTTTGAAGCTAGTTGTAGGGTGGTACTCTCCCTTATCAGGGTAGAGCGGTCGCCTTTATAGGGGAAAAGGCTACCCTAGACTAGAATGACCAGTGTTACCATTATGGTTAAACCTGGCCAGTTGTAGGGGAATACTCACCCCCATCGGGTTTTTATCATCCAGACCTTATGGGTGAAAGAGGCTCCCTAGGCTAGCTCAAAGCATGGCACGGGGTTGACCTGAACTTTCAGCAAAAAATACAGGTAGACAGGGGTGAGCTTTGGCCCAGCTGTTGCTCTGCTGGGCGGACTCTGTCAGGCAGTGACTCACGCTCAAAAACCCACGGTGGCGGTGCTAGCAAGTCGGTGCCTGGGTATGTGTAACCTAAGAGTAGGGGCAGACCAGGCCCGGCAATTGAAGCCACAAGCTCTTGGGTAAGGCAGCAACCCTGAGGGTATATTGCTGTTGCGGGTGTAGTGCATTTCCGTAAGGAAAAAAACTTGGGTGGGGGAGCCATACGCAACTTGAGCAACATAATCCACACCTTGCGAACTGGTTGGGTGCCTTGGAGTGATCCCTGGTTAACTCCACTCAGCCGGATTTAAACACGTGCATGAGCACCTTCGGAGAAGGGTCCTCTGGGGCTCTGTACGCCACATATGCGCATTCACCCTGTAAAGCCTCACGGCATACACGAGGTCAGGTCCCGTCCAGTATTTCCTGTCATTGTAACTACCATTGTCACACTTTCCTGAAGGGGGTGGTGCCTCTGAAAATGAAAGAATTCTACACTTTGCCACTTCAGGTAAGCCATCAACTTACTGTCTTTTTTTTGTGTAATTAATTTTAGGATTACAAAGACAAAATAATTTTAAGTTGAATAGGAATGATAGAAAAAAAGATATCAACTTACCTTAAATTGATAGAAGGCATCAACTGGCTGGGACTAACAAGGTGAATTTTCAAGACCCTAAGAATACTCAGTCTCTGAGCGGCTGACTTAGGTTCTCGAAAATTCATATTGTAGCACTTCCCTGCAAGTTGGTACCTAGTATCAATTAAGGCAAGTCAACATTTTTTCCTATCCAACTTATTATTACTATTTTAATTTTTTTACTTATATATATGATAATGACTTCATATAGCAGAATAACATAATAATATATTCATACAAACAGACATAATACATAAGCACACTGTAACACACTGAGTATCGTTTTCATTATTCTTATTACCTTATTTGTTTCAATCTGTTTCTTTGCATCTTGAGCACAAGACAGGACATCTCTATCTTTATCATTCAAAAGTCGAGTAAGGAGAAATTGAATTTGTAGCAATTTGTCATGATCTTCTGGAAGTACAAGAAGTATTTTTAACTTTGGGAGAAGCTTTGCAACTGACAGGCGAACATTTGCAATACGGTCATCTGCAAAGGTTTGTTTAATCAGTTATTACAAGATTTATTAATCTAAACATAATTATACTTAATATTATTATTGATAATTTTAATATCATTATTACAAATAAGATTTCTCATTACCTCCTAACTTCAGAACATTACAGAAAAAGTTGTCCTTAAAATATTTTCTTGAAAATATCTCTAATGCTTGGCAACATAAATGTAAGTATGAAATTCTCATGTAAGAATTTCCACAAATCAAAAGTCCTGTAAAAAAAATCATATGGAAGTTGATTTAACAGATACTATTATTGGGTGAGAAGTCTTTACATTGTTAATCCACCTTGGTTTAACTCTCTCAAATGAACATAGAACAATCAGTAACAACACAACAATCTTTAACAATGTAAATGGACTTCTCACTCACCCTGTACATACAGTGAATGTTTATCTTCTACAGTTAACAGTATAAAATGTTTATAAACATTAGATTCTAACAAAATATAATAAAAGAACATTAGAAATGGAGAAAAATAGACCCATCTAAAGGGTTTTCCAGTAAGTGTGGGTCAAAGGTATTAATGAAATTAATTATTTTTTTATTTGAAAGGCACAAGTATGCCATTATGTAAGGAATATAACATCATTCAAATATCTCATGGTAGCACAGATCTGAGTGATCAAATTTTCAATGACTGCTGCATAGGTCTGGCCTGGGTTATGTTGAGCTCAAGGGCATTGTTGATTGCAACTTATTCGCATAGAATTGTGACTTCAGGAAACCCCACAAGAAAAAGCCTAAAGAGATCAAATTGCCTAATCACATCTGCAAGAGAGAACTATGCTCTCTATTATAGTCGTACAGAATGCCCATCATGGTGTCCTGTGTGGTTCATAGTGCCATCCTGCTGGAACCACATGTTGACTACATACTTACTGTTAAATTGGGGCCAAAAGAAATCAGTTATCATCACTCTGTAGTGCTCGCCATTTATGACAACAGCTTCACCAATGTCATTTTAAAAAAAGTACAGACCAATGATGCCTCTGGCCCAAAATCAACACCAAACAGTAAATTTTTGTGGACGTATTGCCACCTGTGTAGGATAGCATCATCCCATATATGACAATTGTGCATTCATGATTCTTTGGCCCAAATTGGAGTTCTCTTCCAAATGCTCTGAATCCCAGTTAGCCAACAAATGGCATTGTGTATAGTATATAACTCTGAGCTCTTGAACAAGTTAGAACTTGTTCGGGAGTAGGCCTAAGTCCCAACAAAACATTTGCCAAGTTGAAGTCTGCAAAAGTTTCTTATACACAGTGGGGAATTGATTGCCTTGGGTTCATCTGTACATGTTCACAGACCATGGTGATGTTCTTGGCTGATCTGGTGTTCCTTTGATGTACAGGTTGTTGGCTGAATTTTTATTGAACTGGTTGTATCGAATTAGGCCACCAAATGTTGGAGAGTTAACTTTGAAGGGCCACCATGATCTGCCACATAATGGGTGCAACATGCGTAATGTTTGCACTAGCAAATATGCATAGCGTTCTTTGACCGTTTAAATGTTTATATAATGTGTAATAAAAACTCCTTTACAGTGACTGTTTTGCAAGTTGTTATATTTTAAAAGAGGTAGCTTTCAGCAGTTACACTGCCATATTCATCCTAATAATATACACATCAATCAATATATTGTTTATAATTCAATTATTAAAAAGCTTTATACAATATCAGATCTAAAAACTCTTAAAAAGGATATAAATATTTTTATATACCTTGTACTTATACACTATTTTATAATATCCTTATTTTCCATACAAATTACATTGTTAATATATAAAATATTTGTGCTTTTCTACACGTCGTCCGTTACAAACTGGCGGAAAACCTCAGTATAAGCGAGGTTATATGTCATGCACTATTGATAGGTTGATCAATAGTGTTTGATTAACATCGATTATTTATTTTTGTATGTAATCAGAAATATATATACATGGGTACTAGCATAATGACTTGTATATATTTAACTAGCGTATAATATTTAGTATTATTGTAATTTATTGATGGTCTCAATGTAATAGCTTCCTATTTCACTTCCTTCAATTCTGAAATTAATTATTTGATCTCTAAGAATATTAATAAAAATCGATTCTGCTAAGCTGAGTTTGCTTTTAAAAGTGTTCATCTATAAATAACTAATGATTATTAGTTTTTGCGTGGCATGATAATGCTGTACTATTTTTTTATTTGGCATTCAATGTTTGTTTATTCATTTTTATAATAAAGTTTTATCATTTGGATGGGCTGCTCAATTGTGTAACTTGCCATGGTGATTTGACATCAGTGACTGAATTCTTTGTCAGGTGATTGAATGAGTGTCACTTGGTTTGTGCAGTGTGGTTTACTTGAAGCTCTCAATTTTGAATCACCTGATGAGAGCAACAATGATTGTAGAAAAGTTGCGTGGTATTTTTTTATCACTTAAGTTTTATCTGCTTATTGGATATTTCTTTATCTAATTAGAAATAAAAAAGTCTTTATCAGTTGCACAAAATAGGATGGAATATTAATTATCATCAAACTTCCTGCTAATATTTAAATAATTAAGAAACAATTCAGTCACTCCAACTCTATATTCGATTTGGAACATACTTGTATTCTTCCATTAACTTGGAATCTTAATACAACATAAACTATTAGTAATCTTTAATTACTGCAATATTTTAAGTGAAAATTGGGACTGTGTCTGATCATACTATCTAACACGTGAAAAACATGTAACAATAAATTTTCATTAAAATTCAAAATATAATGGTAATATTATAAGATCCATACTTAATTATTTAAGTATGAAATAATTTTAGAATAAATTAACTTGTCTTCTGAAAATTAAATAATTTCTTACTTTCACAAAGTCTGTTCCGGATATCAGTACAGTGTTTATAACTGATATTGTACCGCAATAAAACCAAGATGATGTGCGAAAGAGCTAAACGACAAGGCAGTTGTCTCTGTAAAAAACATCATTACATCATTTTTCTATATATAGGTGAAAAAATAGATAACTAATACATTTAAAAACAAAATTATCTTAATTGTATTTTAATGGATCAAATTAAGGAAATATTTAATGAAATATAATCTCAAAGACTTAATTTATTTCAAACAAATAAATAAATTTTGTATATCACGGTTATTTACATTATTAAAAAGTGTTAAGGGAATTAAGTAAAATTTTACAACAGAATATTTTAGATTGCTTACACAACAATCAGGGTTGAAATGGGGGGAAAACAATGCCAGTCAAACAGATCATAAAACGTACATTGTTATAACTGACCATTTTAAAAACACAAAAATTAAACTTCAAAGTTTCAAGTTTGCTATATGATATTATAATAAAACTGAATTATATACATAATTTACATTATGTATGTTTTTACATTGAAAAGAGAATTTCATAATAAACATGGCTGCTAATGACGATGAATTTTTTTTGTTATATTTATTTTTATTTAAATATTTTTTAATTCATGACAACATCCAAATTCCCCTGATCTCCACCACAATAAATTCATCTATATCCTCCTTAATCACTCAAATGATACCATAGCTTTCTTCCACAGCAATCCACCACCTCCTCCTTCACATAGTCACAGACTAAAAGGAAAACTACACACTCCTTCATTCCAGTATAACTTAATGTTAACTGTCTGAATTTTACATACCACAGTAGTCAGTCTCTTCATAAGATGGTCCAGAAAATGTGTATATATAAAGTCTGAAGTGTAACACAACGGTAAAACTTCCAGCTGTTCCAGAAAAGTACAATATATTCGCCAGTCTAGCTGACCACACAGAGAATTTTCACAAAGCAGTAAAGATTGCCCAATCTCACCCATATCTTCTTGATTTTGCTGAAGAAAAACAAATTACAATTCTTAATATTATTTTTTTAAAAGGCCTAATTTACTCTGAAAATATGATCAATTTTATCTGTGTTAGAGTACTTGCACAGAAGAGCATAAAGGGTTGAATAAGACCAGTCTTGGGACTGAAGACCACAACACACATTAGGGTACCTAACATTTCTAGAGAAAATTGCACAATACACACTTATACAGAATATTTAGGTATTGAGAAGAACCTGGGTTATTTAATGTATTCCTTAAAACATAGTTTTGCACTATTTTTGAGGCTTTGAATACCTTCAATTTGAGCCAAATTATAATTTCCTGTTCCTTTTCAGAGTGCCTTTTTTTTAAGTTTACCGATACTTACTGTAAATAAAATAAATTAATTTTCCTCCGTTGTACAAATTTCAAAAGATTGAGAGAGGTATAAAGGAAGATTGAGAATTAAACTTTAAATATTTTCATGCAATAAATTTGGTTCTCTGATTGACAATTCCAAATTTGAGAAAAGCTCTATTAAATTTTGATATTATTCAATTAATTTCACTTAATGATGTTTAATGTCATCCATATTTCTCCAAAATTATGTCATATCTAGAATAATTATTAGCTCAGTTAAAAAACACATTTATGTTAGTAATTCTACTATAACTATTATTATAACAAATTAAGTAAAACATGTCATTTATGCACCAATTTCTTTTTAACACAGATTTAATGATAATAGAATGGACACAATTAGAACCCAATTAATATAGTTTTCCATTGTCTGACTCATAGAAATAAAAGGTAAAATTTTTGAGGAATGATAAGACAGAATTGTTGTGGTATTCAGGCCTAAGACTGGTCTGATTTTTATCTGATCCATGCTAATCTATCCTGTGCAAGACTTTTTAGGCCTAGATAACTCCCACATCCACCCTGATCTGTTTAGCATATTCCATCCTAAGACTCCCTCTTCTACTCTTACCCCACAAACTTCCTTCTACTGCTAATTTTACAATTTCCTCATGTCTCCCCTATTCTGCTTAGAACTTCCTGGTAGTTAACCTATCCACCCATCTGATTTTCAGCATTAAGCTTCTATTCTTTTCCTGTCCACAACTCCTATCATACACGTTTTGCACTCATATAACACTGCACTCCATATGAACACTTTTAGTAATGATTTCCTAATATTCATACTTATATTTTCTGTAGAATTATAAGTAGGGAAATGCACATGAATATTAATGACCAAATAAATATGGATAAATAATTGAATTATGACCAATTCACAGACAAACCAAGTTTTGCATGGGTCAGACGATCCGAACAGCAGAAGAAAGGATGTAGGAACATGAGAGGAACATTAGACTGAAGCAATGCTCAAAATCGGTGGTTGCTGAACACGCCCTAATGACAGGGCATAAAATAAATTTCGAGGACACCAAGATTCTACAGTTGGTGACAACCAATTAGGACAGTGTCACTTTAGGAGCCACAGAGATCAGGACAACTAACAACCTGCTTCTAAACCATGACATGTGTCTTAAACTCAGCAAAGCGTGGGAGCCGGTACTGAGAAAGATAAAAAACTGGAAGAATGTCACCAACCACAGCAAAGAAGATACACCAGACAGGAGGGCCGGCAGTACCCAGGACCCAAGCACAGCACCCCCATAGGCGGCAGAATGCGGTACTAACTATGACCCAGGTAATAGTGAGCGCTGATGGATCCCCCTCCACATGACGGCCCAAACAATGTCGATTGGTTGGAGGAATCAATCAAAAACATATAAAAGATGGACACATATTGGCATAGGCACTTCACCAGCAATGACAGCTGTCAAAATGTCATGTAATTTGTGTGTTTGAACCCAATTGGAAGCTCAAGAAAACCTTGTAATCTTACTCATTAGTAAATAAATAAGAAAAATATTCAGAATTTAAATATATTTAGAAGGAAATTAATTATGTTTGTCTGTAATTGAAGAAGTTCCAAAATTGTAGACAGAATGTCATATCATATATGAATAAAATACTAAACCTCGTCTGTCTGTGAAATGGTTAATTTAATTTTTTTGAAAAAATGCATTAAGTGATATCTTATTAAAATAAGAATAAGTATTACAGTCTTTTAAATATCTTGTCTATTTTCTTCATATGTGCAATAATCTTCACTTTCTAACAAAATCAGTCAAACTAAAAAGTACTCAATAATTCAATAATTTTCAAATTATATTTTAGTTTAAAATCAAGTAAAAGTGTTTATAGAATGAAATAACTACAGTTATAAAGCTTCATACCAATTCTTTCTGCTCTTCCCCTGTCAGTTTTAACAGTATTTGAGCCAAGTGAGGTGTTAAACTTTTTAGCACCTCAATTCTTTTATCTGACAGTAGTTTCATAAAATCTGTTGGCATTGAGGAATAGTATGCAGGCCCAAAGATGTGAAGAACCTTCAATTTCAAGAGATTATTAATTACAAGAGTTTAGTTATTAGAAAAATTAAATAGAAATATTATTTATGTACTTATTTTTTAAGTTACAGGCAATTAAGTTGTACCCACTTTTTTAGCTCTTCCTGTTTAATACATGGAGATAGGATGGGGGATATGGAAGGTAGAATAAGGTAGCCAAGGGTTGACTTGGTTTAAGGATCCTACCCAGCAATTGCCTGAGAGTGATGTGGGGACAAGCCTATAGGGGATTGGACTCATGGTACTTGTCTCATGTGCTTCATAAAATGGAGTTTGTTGCAACTTACAAGACCCATGCTTAGACCATATTTGGAGGGCAGCTGGCCGATTCGTCCAATGGGAATAATGGAACTCTTATCCTATGTTCACCATCTGCAACCCCAAAATGTGCACCCTCCAAAGGCAACTGGAGTACAAAGCTAATGGGACTTCTGATTTAACGACCTTAGTGTGCAAACAAAGACAGGCAAATTCAACAGGAAATTATTTGTGCATTAAAGTTGGAATAATTATGCATGAAGGAATATTAAGACATATAAAGCTTCACTTTTATATTTTAATTGAAGATAGGTAATAAAGAAACTGAAGTAATGAGAGATGAACAAAGATGTTAAATTGAGGAATGAAAATTGCTACAAGTTGATAATATATGAAACAGAAATAAACTGAAATGAAAAATGTCTTGATAGGTGGGGCTAGAATTACTAACAAAATTAACAATGATTTAACTTGCATATATTTACGTACCATGTTAATCAGTGAAGATATGTCAAGAGAGAAGTAAGAAATCTTAAAAACCCCGAACATTATATTACCAAATAAGATCACTTTTAAAATTAATCAAATACAGCAATGTGAAAATAGAGTGAGGTAACTATGTATTAATTTACATTAAAAATATATTTACACAAAAATTTAGACCAGACTTGCTTTAATTTTTATTGTAGTTCCCACACAGTGAGGAGTTAAATACATTGTTCATGACTAATAAATTAAATTAGATAATTCATGTAAAATTAGTGAAAGATACAAATTAAATACCTGGAAGAAAATTTTTGCAACTATAACTCTAACTGTATATTGAGGATCCATTGTTAAAGTTCTAAATATTCCATAAAGAGACTGAAACCAGTCATTGATACCTTTCTTTAGTTTAACAAGAAAAAATTCGGTTACAAGAGGAAAATTCAAGGCAGCTTGCTCCCTAATTTCCTGATACTGCTGAATAATATCAGGCATATTGTGTGTTTCCTGTAATTCAGTAGAAAATAACACTATGAATAATTAATTATATAAATTTAATAAAATTGAATTAAGTAAACATAAAACAAATACAATAGTACTTCATATTTGATTATTTTAAATTAATGAACTTAAACCAATATTACATTTTCTTCCTTAAATTCTTACATAATTGTTAGTATGTAATTCTAATTCCACTCATTCAAGAATATTCTTATAACCCATTCCTTGCAATATGCAAAGCTTAAGCAAAACAAAAGGTCACACCAAGTAGAATTTAACATACGAAAGCAGAAATATTTGTCACCCCTTTAAGGCACCAAGAATATCCACAATTCGCTTATAGTACAGGGCTTATTCTTCACTTCATTAAGATATTAGGAGTATCTTTTTCTCCATTAAGGTGCTGGACTTCCTTGCATTACTAGGACTATTTTTATGTATTAAATGTACTACTGCATTTTGGAATCTTTTAGGGTACCTAGCATATTTTTAACTCCTTCCAATTACCATTAGTATTTTTCATTCTCTTAATGCAATGGGAAATTTTTAGTCTCCTCAGTAGTGTGATTATTTAATGTACCAGGAGAATTATTGACTGTGTTATTATTGAAAGTCATCATCCTGGTTAATTTAAAGGTAATACCAAATTAAAAATAAAGGGTTAATGGTCCAAAAAAAGTAATGGTCTTGATGACAGTTAAATCATGTGTTCACCAAGAAATTGGCATGGAATTAATTTTCCAAGCTAATATACAAAAGTACCCAGGCATACTATAGTCATGAATGTTAAATAACAAGAATAAGCAGTATTATTATACTACATACAAAAACATAACTTTTCAAATAATGTAAATATTTTTAAATATGGCTTAAAATTTTATCAAGAATTATGCCTCTAAAATTTATACATCACAGTTAACAAATATATGTACAGCTGACATACTAACCGATGTTTCCAAATTTTCACAAATCACTGTCGATGATCTGGGTGTAGTAAGTAATCCAATTTGTGTCATTTTCTGATAGAAAGACAAAATGCTCTGTTTTTCAGACTCTGATATGTGATCTGTTGAAATAACTCATTTATAAACAATACTGATTAGATGAAACTGTTACAGAATAAGGAAGACAGTCTAGGAAAAACATATTTATTGTATTCAGAACATATTAAGTAGCTTTTGACAGTATGTCATATTCATCTTATTTGATTAATTTAGTTTTTCAGACACACGACCGGCTGACACTCTGAACATTTTCCTAATATCCTGAGGAAGGGGGTGTTGTCTCTGAAAATTCAAGAATTTGACACTCCACATGAAGGCTGCCACCTGTAGACTTCAGGTCAGCCACCAGTTTCCCTTTCCAGCCCTTATTGTTTTCATTAACTTGACAATGTCATTTTATATATATATAAATTAATGAAATGTTTGTAACGTGACGAAGTCACAGGTTTTTGGATATTAGGATAGTAAGTAAGGATAGTAAATGAGGGAGAAAGATAGGAAATACGCTTTGAAACATATGTTTGGCACAGAATTATGCTCAGGGAAAGACATATGTCAAGCGTAGAGAAGAAAGGAAGAAGGAAGAAAGACTGAAAATATTCGGCGCAGTCGGGACTCGAACCCGGATCGTCACAGAGCCTCCGCTGTGGCTGCAGAGCGCCTTGACCATTAGGCTATGCCGCCGGTATATATATATACAATGTATATATGGATAGGTTCAGAGTACTTGAATTTTTGGAGGCACCGCCCCCTTCATCAGAAAGTTAGGAAGACATTTCCAGTGATCGGCTAGCTGACGACTGAGCAGTCAAATTTGCTGCGCTGCTAACTTAGGTCGTAAACAATTGACTCCACCAGGTTATCAACTTTCTCTCTCAATGAGGGTCTGGGAAGAGGCAAGGACTTGATGGGGATTAGGGAGATGCATACTAAATTCAAACACATCCATCCTCAAGGTTGTCAATATTTAAATACTGGCACACACTCTCATACATCCATACAACCATCTTGCAAACAAATTCCAATGATCTCGTGCTTTTTTGGGGGGGGGGGGGGGAGATAAAGAGTTATAGGATGTTGAGTCCAGGGCTTTGTCTGTACTGTAGGACACAGATGGAGTTCAGCTTCTGATGAGTCGGGAGGTAGGGCTTTGAGGGGGGTCAGTGTGAAGCACTGGTTGAAGTTGTTGGTGTTGTGGCTATGGGCATGGGCGGCTATGGGGAATTGGGTTTTGTGGAGTTTTACTGTACTGCGGTGGTTGGCAATCCGTTCGGGGAGGGGTCTCTTTGTCTGGTCAACGTAAAAGGCTGGGCAGAGTGTGCAGTTTATTTTGTAATAAACTGCACACTCTGCCCCTGCCCAGCCTTCGGGGAGGGGTCTCTTTGTCTGACCAATGCAATATATATATATATGTAAAAATATGAGTCAGGAAATGACATTGTCATGTTAATTAAAACAATTAATGGAAATGACATTGTCATGTTAAAACAATTAATAAGGAAAGAAAGAGAGAGAGAAAGTGGGTGACTTACCTGAGGTTCATAGATGGTAGGCACCTTGTGAGGTTTGGAGTACTTAAAATTTTTGGAGGCACTGCCCCCTTCATCAGAAAGTTAGGAAGACATTTCCAGTGATCGGCTAGCCGACAATACCAAACCTTACATAGTGCCTGCCATCTGTAAACCTCAGGTAAGTCATCTACTTTCTATCTCTCTTTCCTTTCCTTATTAATTATATATATGTAGAGCTGGCAAATGCTAAGATGAATGTGGGGTTGTCTTAAAAATTATGAGGCAGAAGTTAAGTAAGAGCATTCCAAGTGACCGACAGCCATAGACTGTTTCTTCTTCTCCCTATGGCATTCTAGCCCACATTCGGGCCTTTGCCTCCTCAGTATGATAACTACAGTAATTAAATTTAACAAACTACTAAATGAATAATGAAAATAAAACTATAACTAGAATGAATTCTACATTAAAACATGGGAAGATTGATGAAGTATAATAAAACTAATTACCTTGAAGACAAATACACAACTTTCCTATATTCTTGGCTATAGCTTGCAGAACTTCTATATCAGATTCTTTACAGAGTTTAAGGACCAATGGTGTAACTACACTAATCATAACTTCTTGCCGTAAATGTTCGACAATTCCTGATACAGTATTTACTGCTGCAGCTCTTACTGTACAGTTTTCATCATTTGTGAGATCTACAAGAGACATAAGAAGTAAGGTTGATTCTGCCACAAGAGGACCTGCTGTTCTGAGCTCATCACATATATGAGCACGAACATCCCAAAGAACATCTTGGCATAAAGCTATTACAGTAGGAACTGCTTCTCGGCGCAACATCTCAAGAGAAAAAGTAGAGCACATCTGTAATGTAACAGTTATAATCATGCATTACATAATACAGATATTGTGAAAATATATATAAAAAAAACTCTTTAAATTATATAAGGAAAATAATGGACAGGAGATAAAATCCTTGACTTACCTTAAAATGTTAGACATCAATTTGTATGGAAGAACATAAATCTGAATTTTTGAGAACTAGCTCCTTTCTTCAGACCACTTCTCTGAATGGTAAGATGGAGGATGTCTAAGTCCAAGACTTTAAATAAAATGAAAGATATGTTGGAAAGAAAGTTCCCAATAATGGCCTATGTTTATGGCATTTGTAGATTTAGAAAAAGTGTTTGATAATGTGAACTGGAACACACTATTAATGATTTTGAAAAGCCCTGGAATAAAATATTGAGATAGGAGGTTTATACATAACCTCTACAGAAGACAGGCAGCAGTAATTAGAATATAAGATTAAGAAAAGAAAGCTATAATCAAGAAAGGAGTAAGAAAAGAATGGACAAGTATAAGTAATGAATGCCAAGACTTGAAATAGATGATAATGATGTCCATATTGTAAGAAAACAACAGGAGTTGTGAGAAATGTATGCACCACAAAGCGGATTCAAGAAACAGCAAGATAAGGGTAATGTAGCATAATAAAATTATTTATCTGTAACAATGAGAGAGATATAATAGTGTCTACCTCAAGGGATATAAGAACTATAATGAATACATACAGACACAAACTGCAGCAGTGACATATTTTCCAGCTTATATGTAAATTTTACAATTAACTAATGAACAAAGTAGTCCAAAATAATTGAATTATGAAAATAATAAGTAGTAGTACAATCAATTCATTTTATGAAATTTCTTTTAAAACTTGTAATATCACATCCTATTTGAACTCAAATTTACATTTTCAATACACTTTATTTTACTTTAACTGAAAGACTTGGTATTTTAACACTAATCCTAAAATTACAGATTTTGTTAATTGCAAGTTAGTTAATAAGAAAAAATGTTTTTAGTATATGAGACAAGACAATAAAATCAATTACAAAAAATTAACTTAAAAACTTAATAATTAATAAAGTGACATACCTTTCCCAAAATTCGACAAGCTATTAGGCGTGTGTTAATAGGTTCTGATATCTGTGATTTATGGATTGCAGTAGGAAGAATTTCGCAGCAAACAGTTTGTGCAGGTAAAATGGCAATAGCTTCAAGCAACATATTAAGCCAAATGGTAGAAAGCTCTGTAAAAATGACACAAAATAATATTTTTTCACAAAAATTACTGTATTTGACCAATTTATTTGGATAAATTTAGAACTGAATTTACCTTTCATAAGTTTGAAATAAATTACCTATAGTAAATTGGTAACCTTAAAGTTTCAAGACTATTATCTTGCAAAATCATTAAGTCAACCACCTAAATAAATGCATGTGACTTATTGAAGTTCATAGTAGATAGATAAAATATAATTGATTTCTTAGAATGTAGCAATCATAAAAAAAATAACGTGGAAAAGATTAACTTTGGAGATATAAAAAAGAATAATAATCAAATACAACAATAAACTGACTCCAGTGTTCTTTTTTTGAGAATAAATTAAATGAATTAAAACAGCCTCTTTGTCATTTTTGATTTAATTAAATATTGAAATCTTTTGAGACTTCTTCGGGTATATTAAAATTTACAATGGATTACAGTAAGTAATACATTACAAAAATTTGAAATACTATACATAGTTTTAAACTTACATCATTTAGCTGTTCCTGGAACCAATTGGTTCAAGTAATCTACATATTCTGGCAGAGTTCTAAATTACATGTCTGACCACCCCATTCTTCAAAAGAAAGCAATGGTTTATAGTCTAATAGACAAAGCTATCAAATTATCTCATAAAAAGTACCACACCAGTAATATATTCAAAGTTCAATAAATTCTCCTGCTTAATGGATATCCCACAAAATTTATTTTACAAGCATAACAAGATTAGATTAGATAAAATTTATTTAATATAATCACGATGCTTTGTCCATTTTTGTGGACTTCATCTGGTAACTACACAAAAAAAAATGTTTAAAAATCAATATTAATTTTAAATACATAATATTTCATTAAAATATAAAGATAATTATCAATAAAATAAAATAAATGAATAAATAACAGACTTACATTTTTAATTGGCCAATACTATTACATATGTGGATTGCATACAAAATTAAATTATTGAAGCAAGAGAGATGGTTTTCTGACAAAATTGACATATTTCTTCTTTTCATAAAATTAATTACTCAAATTGTGATTTCTGTTCTATTGAAGAGAACTCTAAATATATTGTCACATTTCTGTAGGATCATGAGATACAGTAACACACACACGTAGAGTTTATAGATGTTTATTTAACAACAAAGTGCTGTACAAAGGCTGGTACAGACTCCAATTTGTAATCCAGTACAATTTATACATCCATGGAATATTCTAGAAACAGAACATTCTCAAAACAGAGAATACTAGATATGAAAGGTAAACAAAAATGGTTGCATCGAGTGGGGCTCAAACACAAGTCCACATTACTGCAGTTCAGCTCGATACACCTCAGCCACCACCTCAGGTTTTCAACTGTGGTAATATGAATTAAAGAGCATAAGTCTAATGTTAAATTGTCTACTTGTAAACACAATCCAATCAACAAGCATTATTTTAATTTCAATCATTCTTTCCATTTTGACAACACTTTTATTGTGCTGAGTGATTAGCATAGTTTTCTCTCATTTCAGCCATGGAAGCAGTCTAAATGTTTCTGGTAAGTAACCATTTATTTCTAGATACAAATGAAGGAGATACAGATTTAAATAAATGCCTTACTTTCGGCCATTAACTGATTTTTTTTTTAATATCTATCAGATATGATCTCTATATTTTTTTATAAATTTACTAGAAGTTTATGTGACATTCACATGTGAGATGACCTAGTCTCAATAAAATTAAACATAATGGTTCTATCTATATGGTTCCACACAAAAGAAATAAGAGTTGCTAAAAATTTTTTGAAAGTACCAAATAAAATTATTAAGATAAAAGAACTAAATGTGAACAGAAATGAAAAATAAAATTACCTGACTCTGAAGTGTCAAGTGCCAATAATACTGTCTTAAGAAAACTTTGTGTAAAAGTTTGAGCTGGTACAAGATTTTGTTGCAGAACCTGTAAAAAATTGGGACTTGTTTGACACTCCTTATCAGAGTTAGCCTCTGACAACAGCTGTTGCATTTTGGGAAGGAGATCATCCATTGCAAGAAGCTGAAATAATAAAATCACGTAAAATTTGGATGCATGATCCTGAGAATTTAATGTATCGACATTCATTTCTAGCAATATGCAAATTATATAATATTCCATTTATAAGCACATTATACACAAGAAGTCTTTCTCAAGCTACTGGTAGTAAATTCAACTCTCTTAGGGTATAAGTGCATATAAGTCTCTTAATATACAAGGTATGGGGCATATGGACTCTGTCTCTCCTAAGGTACCAAGTACTAAATGTAAGAGTTTTGGAGCATTTTTTAAGTTATTGTACAAATTTAAAATCTTTTACAAGACCCACACGTTTCAAAATGTGGCCTATTAATCTATCCCTTCAATGCTAAATCCAACTAAAATAATATTTTAAATAAATAAAAAAAACTAGAGATATCAGTAACCTATATAGAAAATATAATTGATTAAATTGAATCACAACTTACAAGAGAAACAATTGCATCAAAAGAGAAATTAACACCGACAATATTGTCAAAATATTTACTTGAAATAAATACAAATTCATTAACTGTCTGTAGATTTCTGGATCCTGAAAACTTATCATTTGTAGTACTTCAATTTTAAAACTTTGCAATGAGTTTCATTACAACATACTTGTTTTTAATGTTAAAATAGTGTTTTATTTCAAATGCTGCACAAATTGACATTTTAGAACTAAAAACATACCTTATCATATTATTAAACAGATTCCTTGACTGCTGCAAATTACAGATATATTAACTCAACTTGGCCTGAAAATCAGAAAATATTAAATTAACAAAGTAAAATATTCATATATAATTTCACAATTATTACTTTAAATAATGTTTAACTCTGCTTAGTGAATAATTATGTCAGCCATAGGATAATGAGGTTCCAAATTGATAACATTGGTTATCCAACAGTTTTCTGCTAATTGAATATATGAAGAATTGTAAATAAATCATAAAGTTGTGCCCATAAACTGCAATTTTTTTGATCAAACACATAGAATGAAAAAAGTGTTCAAGCACAAATATAAAATTCATTTGTCAATAAAATTTTTCAAGAATTAAAAGGGCATTCTAAAAAAAGGAATTACATGAACTGAAATAATAATTTTTGCCACATGAGAATGAAGTTTATATTTTTTCTAAATATCCGAGTTAATAGGTACAAGTAATGCATTAATAATAAAACTATTGAAAACTTGTTTTAATTTGTATTGAACATAAGTACAGTTTGAAATACACGGTAGTAAATGAATATTTTGATGCCACGTCAATGAAATAATAGAAACACTATTTTCGTGAATTGAACGGTTTAATGTATTTTAAATACTTGCGCATGTGGGCGTGGTGACTAATATCGGAAACATTGTGACAGTTCATTTCCAGAGCAATAATCGAAGAAATAAGCAAAACATAGTGTGTTGAGCGCTAACGTATTTATTATACTATTCCATTAGAATATTGATTATAAATCAAAAATAACTTGTCATGGTAATTAATTACATTAAACACCAAATCTTTCAGTAAATTCAACTTCTGGCTGTGAAATCATCCTTTTAATAGTCGAAAGAAAAATTTTTCTTAACAATAATAGATTGTAATAGGTCGATAATAATTTTCTCGAAATATGATAAATTTGAAGGGGCGTGTAACTTCATGAGTGAATGAATGAATTTGTTGATATTACAATTGAGTTACACCCGGTGGCAGTTATAAAAAAAATAAGCTTAAAATAATGAATTTGAATAGTTACAAATAATGATAATATAGACAAATATAGTAAATCGTAAATTACATCTTAGAGATAAAATTAAAATACCCGTTGTTCATCTGTTTTTTCGTCTCACTACACTTCACAACACTTGCACTTCACGATCATTTACATTTTCTAATACTTTCCTGAAAAACTTTGCTATTGGGAGGAAATGTTTCAAAAACTTATGCAGGTAAATTGTTACAATCCATTATAGCCCGGTTTAAAAAGAAATATTAACCAACATCAGTTTTAAAGCAGTACTGTCCAATTTTACAATTATAATCCCCCTCTACTGTAATAATTTACATTTAAAAACTTTGATGCAATATTTTCCCAGGATGGTTGGCCTGCGTACGCTGAAAAAAGAACCCCGAGACGTAAATATTGTCGTCCTTTTTGTAACATATCCCAACCTAATTGATGATCCTTCTCATTTCCGTGACCAGGACACCGCTTAACAAATTTTGCCGCCCCCCCCCCCTCTGTACCGTTTCCAGTGCCACGACCTGATATTTTCGGAACGCATCCCAACAAATACAGCCGTACTCTAGTAGAGGACGCACGAGAGATTTATACGCAAGTTACCGTGTTTCACAGCTTCCTTTTAAAAAATTCGCATAACGAAATGTAGTGCCTTCCATGCTTTCCTAGTCACATGTTCTATTTAATGTTCCCAGACCATATTACTGCTCAAGTATATACTCATATGCTTACAGTTACTTTCTTGTACTATTTCATTACTGCTGACCTTATCATTAAGTACTATTTCAACGTGAAGCCTACAAAAACTTATTGGCTTGCTCTTGTTACAATTGATTTTCCTTTGGTTAACAAGTTCCCAATCTCTATTTGTATCTACATCTTTTTGTAGAAATTCTTCAAGGTTCACAGTTTTTATTTTCCGATATATTACGCAGTCGTCAGAAAAAAGTCGCTCATGAGAATTAATGCCTTAAACTAAGTAATTTACGTAGACTAGACATAATAATGAACCAATAACGGACCCTGCGGCACTTGAAACTAAGGATAATTCGATCCCTACTTAAACTATTTGTTGTCGGTCTCGTAAAAATTCTCTAATAGATAAAACCACTCGACTATCAATCCCAACAATCATCCCTACTACAATGAGTTACAAGAAACGAAATTTTAGATTAAGTTTACAGATCTTCGAAACATATTTTAAATGAATTTATTAATTATATATCGAGATTTGTTTTAATGTAATCATATCATTTTATGCATACAGTATTCAATTTC
The DNA here is from genome assembly GCA_034510155.1 of Eucriotettix oculatus. NCBI lineage: Eukaryota > Metazoa > Arthropoda > Insecta > Orthoptera > Tetrigidae > Eucriotettix > Eucriotettix oculatus. Next base: position 63,005,000 of record CM067378.1, read on the forward strand.
GGATACATATCTGCTTTTTTTAACAGGCTACATAAGAGTGAGCCTGAAATAGGAAACACCCCTTTAATAGCACAACTCTACCAATAATTATACAGTTGGGTCAATCTCTGTCAGATCACCTAGACTTCACATAATACCTTACGATGAAAATTGTCAAGGACAGTCTGAAAATAGCTCACATTTTGTGTGTCGATTGGTTTAATCCACTTTAATAGCTTGTTGCCTTTATTGGTCCCTGATAAAGCAATAAGAAGTCAAACTTATGACGAATTAATTGGCTCATTTAATCAGATTTGAACACTTTCTTGGCATATTATTTCTTAAGGTTTTTCTAAAGCGAACGGCAAACCATAACTGTATATGTTGCCGGTTTCAAAGAACCTTACACATTGCGGATTTTCAGTAAAGTATGAATGTGAAAAGTTAATTTCAATTGGAGACATTTTTTAAAGATCGCAGGTTGCAAAAGGATTACGCGACAATTAGATAACTCCTACGATCGACTATAACGAAATAAATATTTCTATGAATAAAGATAATACAGAAAAAGTAAAAAAAGTACTTTGGTAATATTCATACGTAGGTACGATACTGACTAGTGATAGAAAATTCATAAAAGACGAAGAATTCTTGGGATTCCAAAGGGTGACGACGTTTGATCGTCACAGCGTTTCAATGGCTGTCACCGCCATCTTATTCCAATGAAGTGCCGTCTACGTTTTCATGTGTAATACGCTACTTGAGGGTGATCCTGAAGCAGGCAACTCCCCTTAAATAGTATAGGAAGAGAATTGTAAAGGGAAGGTAGAGCCAGATAGCCAAGAGTAAACTAGGACCCCCGGGCTGCAGTGTAAGGATCCTACCCTGTGTTTCACCTAAATGTGATGCAGGGAAAACCCTTGAAATCCTGCATCAGGTAGGTGGGGATTTAGTATTACTCCCACACCCTTCTGATGATGAAAGACTGGAGTTTTATGGGAACGCAACAAATCCGCCTCCATGTCTTGGCCAAATTTGAGAGGCAGTTAGCCGTCTCACCCAATGGGATCAGAGAACAATTCTTGCCGTATGCCGAAAGTTTGTGAGCCATATGCATACACCCCTCAAACTGTCCAAGGTCGTCTAAGTTTGTGGGAGACTTAATTTAAAATTCTTGGACTGGGGTCAAGGGAGGGGGTAGGGGAAGAAAACTTTGCAGGAGGAAGTCAGTCTTGACAGTTTTCCAGAACTCCTCTTGCTCTTCCTTATCCCCTCCCTCCACTTCGACTCATGTGTCCTGCCGTCCAGGAATTGTTTGGGTTAACAGTCTGCTGAAGGGGCAACTCTCTTTTAATAGTATAAGAAGGGAATCGAAAAAGGGGTGTGTGGAAGATAGGGCATGGTAGCCAAGGGTTGGCTATGTCCCCCGGTCTATAGTTTAAGGGTCCTGCCCGCTGTTTCACCTAAATGAGATGCAGGAAAAACCCTAGAAAACCTGTATCAGCTGGGTAGGGCTATTGGGTAATATTCTCACGCCCTTACGAGCGACGGGAGATGATGGGGTCGCAACATTCCCTTTTCCGTGTGTCCACCAAATTTAGAAGGCAGTTAGCCGACTGATCCAATGGATCAGCCGATAACTCTTACCGTATGTCCAAGGTTTTTGATCCCTATACATACACCTCCTAAAATAGATGAGGGTGCCTCGGCGCAAAAAAATTGTATTGTCATCATTTTCAACAATCTAAGCGTTTAAAACAGTTCTATAGCATTCTATTAATTATTTGTCTTATTATGGCGAAGCACATCAGGTCAAGTTGAAAGAACTAATGCATTTAATTTTCATATCGCGATAAGATATCGCGGTTATTTATTCATTTATTATTTTACACGTTTGATGAGCTGTTCTTGAATGGGAGCTGGTGGAGGGGTTACGCTGCCATTAACATACTCAATAGGTATTTCCCTGGAAGTCAGAATCTGCTTGTAGATTGCCACAGAGTCCTTTGCAATCCTCGTTCTCCCAGAACATGAATAGTCGATGTAGTACAGTCCAAACTTTTCGCTGAAATGTTAACCAAAATAACGATCTATTGTTAAAACATAAGGAAAGTAACGAAATATTATTAAAACATGCAATAATATTTGAATACTGTTTACTTACACACTTTCTATTTTCATTGCAATCTCAGATATTCGATTAGGTACTAAATCAGGTAATATTACATTGAATAACAAAAAAATAATAATTTGTTGCGCTTTAAGCGACTAACAATTCTGTTTAAAATTAAATCCAATAATTTAACAAGTAAATAAATATGCTATGGATTTATGAATTTTGGGGTTTTCGGCGCGGTCATGTTATTGATGACACGCTGAACTTGTAGAGTTCCACAATAATTGTTTTTATTGTGTTCAAATTGGATTTAGTCTATTCAATTTTATTAAAGAAAAAACAATGAGAAGTAAGGAGTGTGATGAACAAATGTAAAATTATGTTTGGTAAGAAATCTGATCACGTGCAAAGAAACGATTCTCGTCTATATTGGCGGTTGGTGCACACTCGTGATACAGCACATATATTAGTTTAGGAATTGTAAGGAAATAAAAATAACTGCGTTTTAAGAATAAGAATTTATGTTTCGATTTCGAAGTGTCCATAGTGTTACGGCTGAAGCACATGTTTTTTATCTGGAACTGTAAATGCACATGCCCAAAATTCCGTTTTTTCCCCTTATGTTCTACAAGCTGCCTTTTTTTTAGGTGTTATGGATCAATAAGCATGTAAAAACAGAGTCGTGACGTGCTTTAACACAAAGTGGCCGCATCAAGCGAAAGATAGCATAAGTAGGGAAACCAAAATAATTTTGAATCATTCAACACCAAAAAATCTTATTTTAAGACAGTTAATATTAAAAAAGATAGTGTGCGAAAATTTTGCACAGTACTTCATAAAATCACAATTAAAGTTTATTTTAACGGAAAACTATTTAAGGGGTGGCATTTCAGCTGAAAAAACTAACTCACGACTGCATACAATGCTGCCATCATATTGAATTGTTCCTAAAATTAACTTTATATAAAATATGTTCGCAGGAAATCAATTTCGTGTTAGTCATTAATGTCGACAAGATTTAAATTTTCTCCACTTTTATAAATTAGTCGCTATTTCATGTTTAGTAGAACGGAATTAGAAATGTAGCATATTACGACCATGTCTACGTTTTGCTAACTCTTGCTGTATTATTATTAATATTTTACATAATTATCCTCGAAAAACGTTTTAGTAGCAAATAACTTAAAAAAACTCATAATCAGCCATTGCTCGTCGCATAAAGCCTGTAATTAAATACACACGTTCATAGGTTGCAGATATTTGTAGAGTGTATTGTGTGTATATTACTATATATTAGTCTTTTCTGACACTAGAAAAAATTTAAATTATGGTCAAATGATAAGATTTTATTAATGTACAAGAAAAGGTCATCATTGTTTATATTTTATTATATAGATAAGTATGGTAAATAACAAAAACCTCCTACTAAATTCAAAACTAATAAATAATTGTAGACTTTTATAAAAAGTTTTTTATGTATTGCTGTTGTAATGAATTTATGTGGCAATTGACATTGTATTTGATCAGTGACGAAACACTGGCTGAGAAACTCCCTACTGGCGATATTCAGCCGGCAAAAACACCCTAGCATGCTCCAAGTTGACAGCTGAAATTCACAGTTTTCGAGAATACCAGATGCTATCTGAGCCCAGGCCGTTAACACCAGGAATTTCGAAGGCCACGAAATATATAGAAAACCGCGGGCCATGCTGGACATGTTATTGAGGCTTGTGGTCATTTTATCCGCCATCCACCCCCATGGAGGGGACATGTGCACAGCTGACCTGGAGAGGTGAAGATGTAGAAATTGGGCAGTTAAAAGAATCTCAGGAGGAGGAGAGCCGTTGGGAATTAATATTCGGAGGAGGAGGATCTTTGAAATAGATATATAGTGTTTAAATAAAAAGAATTGCCGTCTGATAATGTGTGGTGGCGTAGGACTTTGGTTTTTATCATCCATTCATTTGGAACATCTTACGCGTTAGCCACATGAAATTTTTGAGATTAGGGTTCAACTTACTGAAAATATCAAATCTGGCTCATTTTTATCATAAATATATCATTAAAATATCATTAATATATCATTTACTACATATTAAAATTATTTACAATCATTCTGTTACTAAATAAAATAATAAAAGAACCTATTTACAAAATTTACTATCCTCATTTTAAACTTGCTCCGACTAGCCGCATAAACTTACAGGCTGACCGTGGTGGTTAGGAAATACACCAATACAATACATGTCGAAACTTAATTAAAGAAAACGTACCGCGCCGTTAAATTTAAACCCATAAAAATTATACAAAAAGATATATTTATGTACCCGGAAATTTAAAAGTATATAAAAATCCCGTAATTACCGCGCCAACGTGAGAGCATTGGTATTTAATGTAATTGGGCAGTTAAAATGGGATGACTTGTTGCTCCGTCTCGGATGCTCGTATTGTGGTGGAGGAAGACGATGAAGCCAGTAACCCTGGTGCTTTGTGCTGATGGCCTCTGAGCTCCCAGATAGCAGGAATCGGCATGGAATACTACCATGCCACGTAGTAGAAGTGGATGTCTGGCGTCCCCTTCGAATCTCCTGACAGCAACGTTCTACTGCCCAGCAGTACTGGACGCACTGTCCAATCTCTTCTCTCCTCCGTTTCTCTGGACCAACTGTTCTCTCGTCACTTTTTCCATCACGACGTCATTTACTGTTTCCATGATGATAACCAATCACATTTTCTAATTTTTAGGAAGAAATGCCCTAATTGCCCGTGAAATTAATCAATCCTCGCCATTTTGTCCCTTGGCGGGGAGAAATTATATATGTGGGGGCACGTCCTTCCAGGTCTACGAAAAACTTCCCATCTATTTGTCCTAGATAATTTTGAACCTAGAGTGCTAAGAGCCTCAGCCGAACGTTCCCACGTTCTCCTGCCCATTCCCGCGTAAAATGGATCAAACAAAGTATATTCCATGCGGTCAGCCAGATACTAAAAATAATCTATTTTAATAACTACTTAATATCTAATATCTTAATCCCTAGTGCATATCTACATTAATAACAAGTTAATATTTACTATCCAGTACATGTGGTTTGCTACAAATGTTAAAATGGGCAAATTGTAAAATTTATGTGAAGTTATTAATTATAAAGTAATTTTTTAAAAATTGTAAATGGAATTTCATTCTTAATATATTAATATTTCACCATTAAAATAGTAATATCCTCTCTATTAATTTAAAAATACTACAAAACAGTAACTTCAAAACAAAAGCTTACTAAGTATACTTACGTGTATCCTCTCATCCATTCGAAGTTGTCTATTAATGTCCACGCTGTGTAGCCGATTACTTTATTTCCATCCAAGTTAATAGCCTTAAGAACTTCTGCCAGGTATGACTACAACATGGGAAATAATTTGTTCTTATATTTACAGTTAAGGTTTCGAACGGATTTTATGTACCAACATATGCACATCAGTATTGTGATTAGATGCTAACTGAATGTCTATATAGAGATTACTGAACTTAAGTTTACACTTGGAGGCAAATATAGTTAAAAAAAGGAAAGTCTTGAGTTTTTAATAATGAGATATTTTAAATGACTAGTGAAGGTTGGTTTTAATCTGAAACGGAATTCATTTCATTTTTATCCTATGCGATGAACGGTAATGATCGGATTCAATATCCTGCTAGTTTGGAACCCAGAATCCTCGTCGGAAAAATTCTCACTCTTCATCATTTATACAGCTTCCATCAAAACAGTATCCAGCCAACATCTTGTGTGGTTTAGATTTTTAGTATTTTCAAAATCTATTTTGTGTCCTGTCATCGGTGTCTGTCTATTCGATCACCGCTGATCTATCTGTTTCAAACGAATGTGTCGGTGTTCAACAAAGCGCTTTTCAACGGTCCGAACCGTTTGTCCGATATACTCCTGGCCACAGTTACAGGTGATATTTATATAATCATCGGTTTATAGTTCCATATCATCTTTCATTGAGTCAAGCATTTGTTTTATATCTAACGAGAACACTTACAATTATAGCCATTGCGCGGTCACAGATGGAAATTAACTGTTGTAGCAATCGGAGTCGATTCAAATTTTGCTCTTTTTTATTATTTGGATTTCGAATTCTATTCAGTGTACCCGTTTACCTAGAATATTCTCTTAAGATTATAGGTCTGCGCAGTCAAATTTCGGAATCTGATTTGGCATAGGCTGTATGTAAGAGAATGGCGATTACAAGCCGGGCGGTGATAGCTCCTTGCACAGAGATAAAAATCTGTATGTGTGGGCTTCCAATAAACTGCATGTCCCACGTAATTTCTTGAAATCATATTGTCTTAAGGGCAAATAAACTCTTTTTCCCATTTCCCTAATAAATTGGACATTACTGTGTAAACACTGAAGAGGCTATAGGAATTCATTTAATGCTTCAGTGTGCCGAGATTACAAATGCATCATCAACATAAAGGAAGAGATATTTTGTTTCTTGGCGTAGTTTTTAAAACTTTATCTTCAAAATATCCCCTTAACGAAATTGGCTATAATTGGTTATAGTATACTTGAATATTTGTTTCTGCCGTCAGTTTGTAAGGAAAAAATTGACTGATCGAAACAACATTGACCTGTAATTTTACCCACCCAGTTCTTTTCCTTTGACAGACGGATATTGTAATATTACATTCTAGCTCAGACCGTTTGTCCGAACACAGTTTCTGGTTTCTTTAAAACACAAGATGCGGTCTCAAATTACGGTACTAAACGTTGTGTAATGAACTAATATCAATAAAACATGACGCTTAATACGGGAAAAGCCCAAGTAATGGAGTGTAGTATGGGAAATAGTGGAATAAAAAAGGATGCTAGATTGAAAAGGAATATTTTGAAGGAAGTTAAGGAAGTTTACTACTTGGGCAGCATACTAACTAGGGACGGTAGACGTGTAGTAGACACAAAGAGTACAAATAAGGAAGGCCTTCGCGAAAAAAGAAGCATATACTTACGGCTAATATAAGTATGAATATTAGGAAATCATTACTAAAAATGTTCGTATGGAGTTATATGGGTTCGAAACGTGGACGATGGGGGTTGCAGAAAAGAAAAGAATAGAAGCTTTTGAAATGTGGTGCTACAGAATAATGCTGAAAATCATATGGGTGGATAGAGTTATTGACCAGGAAGTTCTACCCACATTAGGAGAACAGAGAACAAGTTGGAGGACTTAGACGAACAGAAATGATAGATTAACAGGCCACATTTTGAGACATGAGGGTATTGTAAAATTAGCATTAATGGGAAGTGTGTGGAATAAGAACAGAGGTGGAAGGAAAACGATGGAATACGCTAAGCAGATTGCGGAGTTGTGGAATGTGTTACTTATGTAGCATTGAGGGCTGCATTAGACTATTCCAAGGACTGAATACAACAACAGACAATGTGAGTAACGGTAGTTTTGTTGCAGTTGCATATAGATCGAATCAAAATAAAGCAGACACTAGTGTTGAAAAACTTGTGAAATCCTTGAAATGTTATTTTAGTTCTGAAATATCTTTCAGTGACTTTTGATTATTGTTAAAACTTCAAAACATAATTTATAAATAATTTACTGATGATATTTTAAAGGATTATTTATTGGTTTAATAACACTAAAATTTTAACTTTATATTTTCAGTTTACTAGTTACAATTGTTTTAGTGTTTTCATATATTCATTGAACATTATGATAATGCTGAAGTGGAGTTCCTTTATCCAGGTAAGAGTGTACTGAAAAATATTGCAGCATTGGATTTATTTCTTTTTTGAGCCTCTGGCTTAAATATGACCTTCAAATATTAATGTTAATGATGTGCCGATGCGTCTTAGTCATCAGCCTATTGAATGCTTATTGTTCTGCCCAGAACAATCCTCAACCAGCCTTGAGCCAGCCTCTTCTGGTCACTACATCTAATTTTTTTATTGTTTATAAAATGTGATTACGGCTTTCCTTTGATCTAATGAATCTAAATTAAACGATATGTAAACCTTGGTGAGTGGTGTGTGTCGCTTCCAGTTTGATCATCTTGACGTGCTCAGATCCACCTTCAGCCGCCGAACCGTTTTCCTCGTTCTCTACTTCATCAGTCTTTAATCTTCAACATTAATTTATGTAGACTATGTAAAAAGCTTTCAGGCTACTCTTTTCAAGATTTACAATTGTCCATGCTTCACGAAAGGTTTTCTTTCTTGAAAACTACTCTGGATAGGTTCATTTTTTATAATTTTTCCCCTTTATCTAATTCATAGCCGACCTCCTGTGGTGTAGAGGCTAGCGTTGCTGCCTCACAACTCAGGGGTTCCGGGTTTTAATCCTGGCATGGGCTTGGATGTTTGTGTCGTCATGGTCGTGAGGACCGGGATTAAGGCTGCTGGGGAATTCATACACTGACCACGTATCACCCCAAATTCGGAATGTGTCACGCCAGATGACAGTCCGCAGCCGCCACGGTAGACCTAGGCCCTCAAGAGGACTGTTGAGCCATTGGAACAAGAAGAAAAAGATCTAATTCACAGGTAATTTTAGAGTTGGCGTGTAAAAGCACTCTTTAGTTTTAGACAAAATTTTGTATGGGTTTTGGATAATTATAACATACTGTGTCATCTCCAAGGGAATTATAACTCAGTTATTATTCCCAGCTGAAGTCACACAAGTGTTTATGTAATAATACTCGATTGAATGAGATAATTTGTAAGGAAGGCATAAAGTAAATTTTAATTAAGAGGTGAAATTATTACTCACCGTTGATCTTTGTAAAAAAAAGGGCTTAGCAAATTCCCCCCCGTCGTTTCAATGAATTAAAAGCACATTTAAACTGATTGCTACTGCAAAAACCTGTGTAACAATAGCATAGGTTCTGTCTCGCATATACTCACATAGTGATAGTATTGCCGCATGCTATCGTTCAGGGCTCCGTAATCAGAGTATCCATTTTCAGTTACGAATATTTCCGGACTGTTGTACTCTTTGGAAATCCAGTTAATCACCCTTCGTATTCCCCACGGTGTCACCTGAAACAATTAATGTTATATCCTGTTCTTCAAACATGTCCTTCTGAAGAATTTCAAATTCATTACGAATCAAAATGAAACTAATCAAATAAATGCATATTAGCATAAGTATATATATATATATATATATATATATATATCGGTGGTACACGATTAAGACGCCATTTGCATACACAGCGTGGTTTGTAGGAGTGCCATGTAAAAATAATGAGAAAACTATCGGTACTACTGTCCAATTAAGTTTTCAGAATCGTTGAAATAATGGAGACACTCCATTTGCAGTTTAAGTACAATTTCACCCCCAAGCATCACGGGAGATGGGATTAATATAATCTATCCAAAGAAACAATTTTGGTGCCGAATTCATGCTTTAGAGGTCAACCAGTTGAATAGAGACACTCACCATAACGGTTTAGTTGATGTTGAGCTTCAATGGGCACAGGATATTGGTTCAGACGGAATGAAAGAACTGTCCAAAAGCACCCTCAGTAATGTCAAAGACATAGTTTTTGATACAGTTTAGAGCCGGTTATATCGCACGTTTTGTTCCCGTCGGTGTGGGGCAGAGTAACAAAAGGGTTAATTATAATGCATTAAAATTGGTCGATAGGTTCGTGTCGAAATTAATTCATTTCCCTGTCTTCAAGATTTGGATTAATGAATACTTGGACAACACCGGCAATCAACTGGTTATGAGTAAAATTAATGTAAACAATGTTAAAAAAATTACATTATTTTACATCAATTATAAACCAGTTTTGCCCATCTCTAACTTTGGGCGATTTTACCTTTCAAATAATATTGGTATCAGCCCTTTTCTAGTGAAAATAAGTCTTTAACATTTATGTAACGGTGGTTACTATAATATAAGAGCAACCGTTGTTAAATATATATGGTTTTAAAAATTACACTTAAATGGGAGGTAATTTCTAAAATATTAGCTTAAGAAGGAATAATCTAAGATTATCAATTCAGAATATTGCTACAGAACTTGAACTACTTGCCTAAAATATTTCTAAATACCTATTCGGGAACCATTTTGTAATCGAAGTCCTTTATTAGCTAATCATTTAAGCCAAATTATGACTTGATGAACGTGCTTTCAAAGATAACGATTTGATTTGGTATTTACCCTCAACCAATCAGAAGCAGATGTGGGCCAGCTTCCATCCTTCGAGGATATCGTGCCTGAATCTCGGTCAATCGATGGGTTACCTCCAGATTCGCCTTCGGTGATCAGATTCGTTGAATAGTGGTTTAATGCAAAATAATCGAATGTACCTGGAAAACATTAATTTTTTTATTTTTCCAAAATCATTAATCTTTAAGAAGGCATGATTTCACTCTGTGCAAGAATGTAGTCATTATATCTGAAAAAAGCTAAAAATAAAGACACATAAAGCATTGTTGAAAAAAAGCAACAGGTTTACATATATTGTAGATCAATATAGTGAAAATGAAGCGATAAGTAAAAGTCAAAGCGATGGAAAAACGGAGAGAAAATACGAGAAGGATGTATTAATTATTGAACACCTCTAATGTATTTGATCTCCTCTTCAGTGAATTCTGGAAGTCGCGACCTGGCTCTGCCTTCTTTTTCTATGCTGTTCTTATAGATCCTCTTCTTTACCACATCGGGATAATCACCAGTGCTGCTGTAGATGGGGTGGGCATACCAACCCAGCTGAAAGGTTTTGTTAATTTGAATGGTTTTAAGCGTAGATGTTAAAAATATAAAATCTTTCACATCTCGAAAATAAACACTTTTATTATAAATAGTTTTTACTCCACAGACAACTTGAATGCGATCATTAAACGTAACAGTGTAGATAGGAAGAATATAAACTCCGGTACAGTAAACAAAATATTGTGAATGAAATATTACTCACGTAAAACTGCATGCATCGTTCTGCTGCATCGATATCTGTTGGTGACGTTTCGTCTTTGGGTTGACAGTATTCTTGGTTCAACGTGATACTTACTTTACCTAAAACAAAATTAATGTTGCTCTAAAGTCCGACGATAATATCCCATTTATATATTGTATGTCCCGTGAAAAGGCTATTGGCCGTTTTCAACTAAATTGCATCTGATTTTATCCATCGATTTTCATACTACTTTTGGTGTTTATTAATGAATTTTTCAATTAATAAAGATTATAAATTTATCTTAAAATTTAAAAATTAGTTTGAAAATTTAAGAAATTATAATAATACATAAACTTATAATTTATCCGTGGATCGTTTTCTACGTGTTTCGTAACTTCATATAAATGACAATTTTCTGTAAATTTTATTTTTGAATGTACCTCGTATTTATGATTCAGCGACAAAAATGTTCGCGTTTTTCACTCTGTACTGGATTTCTCTTCTCCTAGACTTGACATTTCTACTTTATTCACCGCGTTAAGTAACAATTTCTCTATTATAAAATAAACTAAAGGCTTTCTTATGTTTTTCATGCATATATTTTAGGTGTATCACCTGGTAGGATCCTTAAACTATAGCTCGGGGGCCTAATCAATCCTTGGCTACTTTCCACACACTCCTCATTTTCAGTTTAATTCCTATGTATTAAAGGGGAGTTTCCTTTTTTTAGGATCGCATGTTACTCAAAAAAAAATTAGGTGACTACTGGTTATGTTTCTTAAACTATACTATGGGAGCCCTAATCAAACCTCGGTTGCCTTCTTCTCCCTTTTGCATTCGCCCTTTCAAATTTCCTTCTTATGCTATTAAAGGGGACCACCCTCATGTTGATCTGTCACCCTGAAACAGAGTGTATCTATAGTAATCATTGGGTAGAAAACAACGAAAATTCCCTTTTTTTTGCAAAGTGATGGAACATTGATCTATCACTCCTTCCTTTCCTCACCATATCATGTAGTTAAATACTAATTCGTCCAGTTTAAAACTATTAAATCTTGACGTACAACACTGTACATTATTCTTTGCGGACAGGCAGTGGAACACAAGTCGAATATAATCACTAAAAGAGTTAATTAGATTTATTTCAGCTAATGAACTGGTTTCTATATTCTTCAAAATTATTGAGGAACTTGTACTAGCGACCGAAACATCAGAGACTACAACTGCGCGTAATCCATTGTAAGGTGAGATATTGAATTCGATTATGGAACATGAATCAGGAACGACACCCAACGGGAAGAGTGTGAGGAAAAGGATGGAATGCGCTAAGCAGAATAGGGAGGATTTGAGTGTTGTAGCTATGCAGAAATGTAAAGTCTTGCGCAGGATAGGTTAGCACAGAAGGTTTCATCAGACCACTCTTAGAACTGATTACCCCAACAACAACAACAAAGAACATGTCCAGCAATAATTTGCAAACGAGAGGTTAATTCATATATACTAACAAAACTATTTCCGCTCTTAATGCAACCGTAACAAATTAAAAAAATTTCAGGAATAAAAGTGAATTTGATTAAAACTTTTCATATTTTGGAGTAAACAGCTTACAAAGTAAACAATTACAAGTATGATCTGGATAGTCTGAATAAAATGAACTGTAATATACGCCTTTAATCTGCAGGGTGTAACAAAACTCGAAGAAAAAAAATTAGAAATGGATACTTTATAATGAAAGAAGAAAAACAAGTTAATTGAACAGGAAACAGAAAATGCATGATTACAGTGCTATCAGAACTTTTACGAATGTTAGAGCATGACGAAATGCATTGTTATCTGGCGATACTCTGGTTACAATTATTACACGATCCAACACGATTAAAAATACTTCTTAGCATACAAATGAAGAACTTGGGTGTATGCATTACAGGTATACTTGAGAGAGCCGACCTCCTGTGATCTAGTGGCTAGCGTCGCTGCCTCAGAACAAAGAGGACCTGGGTTTGAATCCTGGTATGGTCACGGAGACCGGGATGAAGACTGCTGGAAAATCGCTAAATGAAGCCACATTACAACTGGTTCAGAAGTAGAAGTAGAATACGATACAATAATCAAAGATCTGTTAGATTCTGCTTTGAAAAATATTCAGATGTGGATGTCAAAATTAACTTGACAGGAAGTGTTCGCAGCTCTAAGACGTTAATAGTTTTCGAGTCGTGTAGAATTTCATTGATGGATCAACACTTTCCTTTCTCAAACTGGTTTGGGGAACCGCTCCACAACCGCGAGATCAATTTTTGGACCTTAGAACCACTCCCCAACCTTGCGCTAGGATAAATCGGTATAAGTGTGAGTCAGTCTAAGACAATCTTAGCTAAATTTTATCAATCTAAGTTTGAGCTTACATCGGGAGACATCGTTTGTTTACCGAGAACTGCCAGTTTAATTATATTCTTTTATTTTTGTATTAAAATTCTCAAGTGCTTATTATTTATATTCAAGTCCCGGACAGGAACTCACGTTAACGATACTTTCCTATTTCCTTTCCTAAATGTCTTCATTTTTATCGCTGAAGATTTTTCAATTGATTTTCCTTTGACCTATTCTTATCGAGTCTGATTATCTCTGTACTTTAGCTGAAAGTTCCAAATATTACTATCCTTCTTTATTAGAATTGTGGTGTTCCTTGGTTACACCAACAAAAATATTTTTGTACAATCAAACGAACAATAATAATAATGTATTTAATTTGAATAGAAATATAACTCAAATTAAGTTATAGTGGAAAAAATATAAATTTACGAATATCAATTTAATCATTGGCTCAGTCGGTAAACGCAAAAAGAATAATCTACGCAGTTTCTAAATGGCTGCTCCCGGGAACGCGGGTGACGAACGATATAGTTGAAATTAAAATCACGAATCAGACGAGAATGGTTTGTGTGGAAAAACCGGGTAAAATGCCGTTAACGGATGTTAACGCCTGATGACGTCGTTCTTCGTTTTTGTTCGTATGCCGGTTGTTCCTTTGCAGGGTCACGCCTTCTTCATATTAAGATTCTCTAGCGCCTCTCCTTCAGATCAAATGTTATCTTTTTATTTTCTGTACTCCCACCAAATGAATCTCCTTTCTCGAAACGTGCAGAAACTAAATTTTATACATGTCGCCTTGTTTTGCCACTGCTTCGTCTCTCCCTAACGTCTCTCTCAGGCAGCCTCCCTGCACCAACTGTCCAATCTACAATCTACTCCAGGCCATCAACAATGTTGCAGCCAACAATGTTGCAGACGGTGACGTTTTCCCGCCGACATTTTCCGCCAACTCGGCCCCACCAAACCATTCTCGCCTTCCGTCCTGTATACGTAAATAATAAAAACTAAATTATTTTTGCTTTACCCGATGAATGTAAGGGTCATGAATCACCACAGAATTATTTAAGTTTTAGCTACGCAAATCATAAAAGCTTGTCGCAATTGAAGTAAGACAATGTGGCAAGGTTTTCTATTTCTCTGATTTCAGTCGTTGAACGCCAGAACGTGGGTACCGGAGCTCACTTTAACACAAACAATTGGTACGGCAACTTGGTAGTGTAAAAACTATTCTAAAAACCTTGACGCAAGTAAACATATTGTATTCAGTTAATGATATGTCGTACATCAAAATTCTCAACCGCCATAACCTCAGGTTATAATAAAAAGACCTTGAGCTGTCTGTATATGCCACGTTTCAAAGAATATAACGATTTTTTTTTATTTAAAAAAAACTGTAGTCTCTCTAACGACTGTTCCTCCCTGACGACAATACTCGCATCCACCTTCTCCATTCTACTCCGTACCTCGCACGCTATGCTACTTCTCAAGACCAATAACATATTTGATGTTACTCGCGAGCGGAAATATTTTGTTCAGATTACGAGCAACTGATTCACAAGCCCATCTAATTGCTCATAATAATCATGTTCAGTATTAATTTAAATATTCTATTCAATATAATATTTATAAATGTTATTAATAAGAAATTAAATTATACTTCAAGGTTGACGTACCCTTTTGAGTGGGCCTAAACTCTTGATCGTAGACGTGGTAGGCCTTTGCGTGGGCCTTTAGGATGGTATGGGCAGTCAGGTACTCTCCAATGCCGTGGGCATTAATGCTGGGCGCCTTATCCAACCACTTAGCGTATCCCATCGACACTTCCTTTGGCTCGTTAAACGTTATCCACCATTTCACCTGCCACACAAAAAAAAACGGCGTTGAAAAATATGTACATAAAATGAGAGACACTACGTTCTACATAGTGCCCTTGACTTGTTTACGTCAATTAAGCCGATTTAAGACTTTTTTTAATATACGACAAAAACCTGTCCGAGATCTTCTGCAAGTCCGATTGAATGTATTTACTTCAATCAAAATATCCTTCATTTCACCTTCAGTGATTTAAAAACAAGAAAATTAGTATACTTTGCATATTTTCATTCTATTTTATCATATGGTATTATATTTTGGGGCAACTCAGTAGGCATAGATAAGATTTTTATTAGTCAAAAACGTGTTATTAGAGCAATATGTCAGGTTTCCTCACGAACTTCTTGCAGAAATCTGTTCAAAAAGTTAGGTATTTTCACTTTGACGTGCCAATACATTTATTCATTGATGTTATTTTTAATCACAAATAGGCACTTATTTTTTAATAATTCTGATATTCATCCCTTCAATACAAGGAAAAAAAATAATCTGTATAAAAAATGTAAAACATTGTCAATTACACAGAAAGGTGTGCATTATTCAGGGATATCCATCTTCAACAGACTGCCGCACAGAATTAAACGGTTGTCCGATAATCAAGGTAAATTTAACACTGAATTACGCTCATTTTTGCTTAGCCACTCCTTCTATTCAATAAAGGAATTTATAGAAGAATCGGAGAAGAGTAATTTATTATAGTTTATAATACATAACTTTGTTATAAGTATATTTTCTTTTATACAATAAAATAATGTAATAAATGTACACCCTGACCCATTCCACATCCTTGAAGTTTAGCTTCTTTACAGGATCTACGGAATATGATTATTATTATTATTATTATTATTAGAGGTCAACAGGGACGTCTATATCTATAAATTCTTGCGGGAGGGTTCTGCTCCCTTGAAAAAGAAAGGAAGAAAACTGCCCGCTAATCACTGCCATCTCGAGTCACCACCGGTGGGCTTCGGGGTCTCTGGAGGATACCCTACGACCCTGAGGTACCTTATCAATTTCCCCGAATCACGGCATTGGTAGGCCGAGCGCATCGCTTCTTTCGCACTGACGTGCTTAGGGTCACCCCGCAGGGAGAAGTTGCACTTGCCAAGAATTGCCATTGAATCTTTCTGCCCCATTCTAGCCAGCCAGAATGAGCTCCCAAGCTAGAGCTACGTCCTTCTAACAGCATGGGCAATACTAGCGGGTGATTGACAGTGATTTTTACTTGAAACGACCGCTTTTGTACAAAGCACTTTTAGCTTCGTTATCGTCGATGTAAGAGTAGATGATCTTCAGTAGCCACAGCCGCATACCCGAACACTTTGAAGACTTACAGGAGCAATTCTGAGGCAGCCTCGTGAACGTGGCACCAGTTAAGCCAACACTAGCAAAGAACTACGACCACGCGGTTTCAGAATCGGATACAGACAGAGGCGTGACAAGTGTTTACAGTTCCCAGGGACAAATGAAGATTTTGTTGCCCCTCCCCTAAGTTTCCCTAAATGAAAGTCAGTATCGCATACTTTTACTTCCCCGAACAATTCTAAGATCCCAGTTCTCAATAAAGTTATATAACTAATGCTCAACATCAAACGACACATTCTCAGTTACCTCTTTGGGAGGAAAACAAAAAACTTGTATTCTGTGCGCAAGCTTGAAAACAGTTCAGTCTTATGCGAAAGACTATTGAGTGTATCAGTGAAAGGAAAAAGCGATTTACGATTGCAATGAAGATAGAAACTAAGAAAGCTCTTCCGATTTTTACAGAAATATGTATTATATATAATCTAATCTCTTCAGAATAATCATAATGAAAGTAATCGTACCCATTTTCATGTGACTGGTAAAAATGTAAGTGAAGACGTAATGGTGAATGTTCTATGCGTTCCCCGGAGCTCAGTTATTTCAGTGGGACATACTTTAAAAATTATCTTTTTAATAGCAACTTCTGTTAATAAACTGAAGAACGGTAATCATTTAGTCTAAAACCTGATGATCCTAGTTACAAACAATTTTGAGAGCGACGGTCATCAGTTTCGGTATATCTGAATATAATTAAATTTAAAAATTATTAATTTTCTTCCGAAGCTAAGAAGTGAAATTAATTTCCATTTAAAACGTAAATAAATTCTGTATTCAATTTTCTTTGGGTTTATTTTTGTACCGCAAACCTTCCATACTCTGGGAGCAACGGTATTCGTTATGATTGATAAAGCTGTGAATTTGTGTATTTTGTTTCGCCGGTCGGGACTTCTCGAGCTTATGGTGATTTAAATAAGAGATCTTCTTTATTATTTTAGCGGTTGGGCAGGAAACGAATAATTATCACTGCACAGTCGCTGAACAAGTGGAGGGAAATTTTAAGCCGAGTTTCGCAGCTAATGAATTCTGTAATGGTTGTGAAAACGCAAAATTTATTCCTGCACTTCAAGAATTTAAATGTTCCTATTTTAAGACCAATAATATAAAGAGGTTAATGTGTAGTTTTACAATCTTATCTTTTAAATTCATTTGCAATATATTACCGAATAATATATACGGTGAATAATTTACAAGAGAACAATTAAAAAACGAAATTGAAGAAAACTTTTTATTCTAATGTTAACAACAGTGACTACCCTATCACCAAATTTGCTGAAGATAAGCCGAGCAAAGTCTGCATATATATCAGCGAGCACAGGGTTCGGCCAACCACCAATGTCCTGTAATGGTTGCGGTAAGTCCCAGTGATAAATAGTCACCTGCAACAACAACAACAAAAATGTAAAAATTCTAAAAGTAAAAAGTGTGAAAGTTATTGTGCTAAGGTCCGAATTATAAAACTGAAGTGGAATAACGAAAGAATTGTACGTAGACACTTTTAAGATGTTAAGAAATTTCTAGCAGAAAAAAAAGTTTTAGAGAAATTATTTACAAGTACAAATGTCTCTGAAAATTATGCCTTATATTCAAATTAAAAATAGAAAAAATGCTACTCAGGTAAATGTACGTCAATAATATCAGTCGATTTCCACATACTCTCAATAAGAATACATACGAAGGCAAATGAATCAGAGTTCCCCACTTAAGACGACTATGCTTAATTGAAGAACGTAATATACACGATAACCTAACGAAAAAACCTATAACTTACAATAATTTTAAAATTGATGTAACATTGTATGTCTTAGAGAAAAGCAAAGATTGTAGTTATAAAATCATTGAAAATTTCTTGTTGGTTAAACATGTCTTCGTACCATATGCTTTATTAAGCGATTACGGAGAAAAGAATCTTCAAGAAAATATAGCGAACAAATGTTACATTTTCATCTCTTAAATTTCTTACAATTTTCATCACAATTAATGGTATTGAAATAGAAATGTGTTTTAGTGCTCTACCATGGGTTGTATGCCATTTCCCAGTAACTTGTCGATGAGGTTGTTGTAGTAGTCGACACCTGGTTGATTGATTTTGTCGATGTATCCCGTCGGTAAAATCCGTGACCAAGACAAAGAGAAACGATATATCTCCGCCTACGCAGGAAAAACAGTTTTGTACCAATTTATTTTCACAAATAAAGTTATTAGTTTATTCGATGAACACTTACTCCTAAGTCTTTAAGAAGAGACACGTCTTCTGTATAAAGATGGTAAGAGTCTGCTGCAATGTCACCATTCTGCCCATCCAAAATGTATTCCGGGTGAGAGTGCGTGAAATTATCCCAAATATTTTCTCCTTTACCTAAAAATTTCCTATTATTAATGCAATAAGTGGACAACCATGTTAACTGATACAAAGAACGTGTATGAAATTTATAAATGCAAGATATACAGACTGGCTGATATATCTGAAGACATTTTTGATTGCAGGTTTGGATTCTCCAGCAACAGTTATATTGATTTGACTTACGATTGAAGTCATTTCGTACACGAATGACTCTTGCATTAGTAACATTTTCAAAGGGATTCGCTGGGAGCGTAAAAATTAATCCTGCCAGATGATGTATTTGTTGAATTTCTACAATTTAAACTTATAATAAGTAATTTAACGGTTCCTGATTGTTTCTCGCTCATTGACGTGTTGGATTGTTACGTTACAGTTAGTAAGACCCTAATATATCAGTTTCTTAAGGACGTCTATAGTAAAGATAAGCTTCGAATATAAACGATAAAATGCAACCTTTAGTTTGACCAAAATGGATGGTTCCAACACTATTGGAACAATTACTGACAGAAAATTCAATAGATCAATAATTTGACATTTGTTGTAGTTGTGGTATTAAGTCGTATACTGCGCTATCTTATTTTCACTTCTACATAGCTACCACATCTCACATTATCCCCAGCGTATTCAAACCTTGGACTCCCTCTTCTGTTCTTACCCCACACACTTCCCTCTAATGCTAATTTTACAAGACCCTCATGTCTCAAAACGTAATCTATTAATCTGTCTCTTCTTTTGGTCAACGATCTCTCTTCTCTTATTGTGCGTAGAACTCCCTGCTTACTAACTATTTCCACGTATCTGATTATCAGAATTATTCTGTAGCACCACATTTTAAAAGCTTTTATTCTTTTCCTTTCTGTAACCCCTTTCTTTTCTTGCCCTTCAATTCTAATTAATGTTGACTGCCTCCTGTTATGGATAACTCTTCTTTCTCAATATTTTATTCCTGTTCTATTCAAAATCCTTAGTTGTGTGTTCCAGTATAGCTTATCGAAGGTTTTTTCTAAGTCTACAAATGCCACGAACGTAGGACTGTTTTTCTTAATCTGTCTTCTAAAATTATTTGTGAGATGGCAGCGGAGAGATGGACCATGCTTTGATCAGTCCAGGAAGTAGAGAAGAAGGGTCTTAACAACTCAAGTTCGTCAACGAACAAAAAAATCTACACGTGGTCACCCAAACCATTAATACCCTGAGATCTTTAATACAATCCCATTTTAATTAATTATTTTTGTACATAATATATACACGCACGACTCATATTAAAATTATTGTGATTACAATTAATAAATGTATATATTTAAACCAAATTATTAATTTCATTAATTAATATTCCTCCTATATACTATTTTCGTTAATATTTTGCACGCATGAGATACTAAAAAAAATTCCCGTGCTTTCGCAAATATAAGCCCCAGTCCTCTTCGGTGTGGGTATATTTATTGTTACTATGTTATACTATCCAAAAATTTATATTCATTATAACTCTATTTTGAGCATTGGATATCTCCTCGTTATGCATACAATTCCTTATATTTAGTTTTTAACACTATAAGACAAGTGTTACATAATAATTCACTAACGTTTGTCACAGTACTGTCTCTAACATCCTATAAACTAGCTACTATTTTAATAAAATGTACAATAATCCAAAACGATTTCATGTTCTTGTTGGGCTATATATATATATATATATATTGTAGCGCAGTAGAACCCGCGTCCAATTTTTTATTATTATTTAAGGAGATTATCGACGCTTGTGGCGCGCCATCAACAATACCTTCCTGTCGGCAAGTCTCAAAAAAAGCCGACAACAGAGGAGTAACTTCATGTTACAATACTTTATACCGAAATTTTTAAAAGATATACAGTTCTTAGGACATTGTGTTTTTAGAGAGCGGGTTGGACGGTTGAGGGAGACGGGCGATAAGATGGACACGGAGCGGATGAGCTCCCGTGAAGGTTCTACTTAGGGAGCGGCGAAGTACATGGTTGAGTGAAGATGTGTTTTTAGAGAGCGGGTTGGACGAGTAAGGAGGGTGTGCATTCCTGTGTTATGAGCAGAGCAAATTGTGAATTAAATAACTTTTGAGTTAAACGTGATACAAGGTGATGGCGAGAGGATATTGAAGTAGAGTGGTGGACAGATTTCTGCTGATACAAGGAGGTGGAGAGAGGATATTGACAGCAGAGAAGTTACGACGAGAGCAGATTTGTGAGATGGCAGCGGAGAGATGGACCATGCTTTGATCAGTCCAGGAAGTAGGGAAGAAGGGTCTTAACAACTCAAGTTCGTCAACGAACAAAAAAATCTACACGTGGTCACCCAAACCATTAATACCCTGAGATCTTTAATACAATCCCATTTTAATTAATTATTTTTGTACATAATATATACACGCACGACTCATATTAAAATTATTGTGATTACAATTAATAAATGTATATATTTAAACCAAATTATTAATTTCATTAATTAATATTCCCCTTTCATTATAATAATTATAATATTATATATTATTATGAAACTAAACTGTCAGCCACTGATAATTTTCTACTCCAGTCATTTTTGGCCGCTGGATGGCAGTAATAGGCCTTTTACAGTTATTTATATTAATATCTTCTGCACCCTGCAAGATATCGAACTGAAACATTAAAAAAAAAGTTAAAATTCCTGTTTTATTCTCTAAAACGTTCGTCGAAATACGTTGAATCATTTCGTAGACTATTCAAGACAAATTTTCAGAAAGACAAGCCAGTCATTTATGATAAGGCATTGTATAAATAGCAATTTTCACTTAAAATTTGGCATTTAATAGGTTAAATCAGAGATAGACGGTTCAAAATCATGGTAAAAAAACAACGCTATATTATATTAAATATCTGAGAGAAACCAACAGAACTCATCTGTGTCCCAATTCAAGCTACTATGCGCATAATGCAATTTATGTTAAATTAACGCGAAATATGTAACTATAGCATTCATTATAAAATTTTCAAACAATATAATTGATATTACACGAACTGATTTTGTTTTATACGCACCACAATACTTTAACTCATACGACAAACATGTAGTTTAACTTTTACTAACAGGATATATTCATTAGTATATAATGCACTGAACTGGTATGCATAGAATGAGTTAGTAATTAATACTAATGAAAGGTTCTTATCAGCCAAAGAAAGACGGCGCAACACAAATGCATAATAGTTTTTGCGGAAAAATCATGAAATAGCCTGATAAATAATGTTTTTCTATCTTATTGTGAAAATAAATAATAAGTGGAAATTAATAAGTTTAAATTTTTAAAAACATGTTTAAAAATCGCTGTAAAGCTTATTAATGATCAAATAACAAATTGGCTGTATTTTATTTTCTGTATGCTTAAATGTCAGATATGTCAGTTGAGTTATCAATAACCTCTACAGATGACGGTCAGCAGTAGAAAGGCCTAGAAAAGAAAGCAGAAATCAAGAAAGGAGTAAGTTAAGGATGCAATCTGGTGCCCATGCTCTTTAACTTATATACAGAACAGGCGTGAGAAAAGCTAGAAATAAATATGGAAAGAAATCCAAATCGAAGGAGAAGAAATAAAAACCCCTAAGGTTTGCTGATATTGTGGTAGTAGGGCAGTCATAAGAAGACTTGGAAACCATAATAAATGGCTTGAACGTAGTCCTGGAGGAAGAGTACAACATAAGGATTAATATAGGGAAAACCAAGGTAATGGAGTGTAGTATGGGATAGAGTGGAATAACTAAGGGTGTATGAATGGGGATATTATGAAGGAAGTTGAGGAATTCTGCTACTTGAGTAGCAAACTAACTAGGAATGGTAAAAGTATAGTAGAAAAAGAGTAGGATAGTACAAAAAAAAATTATTCACGCCTAATATAAGTGTGACTATTAGAACATCATTACTAAAAATGTTCATGTGGAGTGTGGCGTTATGTTGGCGCGAAATATGTACGGTAGGAGGTGCAGAAAGGAAAACAATAAAATCTTTTGAAATGTGGTGCTATAGAAGAATGCTGAAAATCCAATGGATTGCTAGAGTTGCTAATCAGGAAGTTCTAATCCTATTAAGAGAAGTGAGAACAATAGGGAGGCCTTTGACCAAGAGAAGATTAATAGGCCATGTTTTGGGACATGAGGATTTTGGAAAATTAGAAGTAGAGAGAAGTGTGTGGGGTAAGAACAGGAGACAGAGGATGGAATAAGTTGAGCAGATTTAGTAGTTATGTGTAAATGAAAAGGCTGACACAGAATAGGTTAGTATAGAGAGTTGCATCAGACTACACCAACAAAGTTAGATACGAAAAATTAAAATAGATACATAAATGATAGTTTTTATAACTTCACTGTTCTGTTATTTCAGAGAAACTAAAAAGGTTCTTATTTAGTCATTTCAAAAGTATTCTTTTAAAGCAGATGGAATGTTAGTCGAAATAGATGAGCAAATTTCAATATTTTGCTTGAACAAAGTCACGAGCGATTGCTATTTTCAATAATTTCAACCTTGTCAATATTATGTACCACTTTTTTAATGCAAATAAAAAGTGCTATTAGTGCAAGTCCCGCTTGAACGAAATCGAGGGGACATACAGTTTTAAACAGTTACTGTCCTCACCCTGTGTATATACCATATACTTTCAGCATTTCTTTCCTTTCCCCTCTATGCTTTGACATGAATTTCTTTGAGTGTATTACTATGCCTGAGCACATGCATTCTTTAATGTGCATTCCTACTTTCTCCCAAATTTCTATCTTTACTCACTATCAAAATACCCAAGTTGTATACAAACACACACACACACACACACACACACAATATATATATATATATATATATATATATATATTGTAACATGAAAAGTTACACTTAACAATGCAGGCCAGCTTGCGAGTTGCAATTGTTGAGGAACTGACGCAACATGGGCCAACAATGTAGTCTGGCGAGACTTTGGGGAGTCGTCATGGGGTAGTGGAAGGAGCAGGTTGTGTCAGCGGGACGACGAGAGAATGACCACGCCCTGCAGATATAATTATTTCTCGTGCTGTGATTGGAATTAAAGCTTTTAAAATCAATTTTTGGTATTTTTATGAAAAATACCTGGCGCCCCAAATGAATTGAGAAATCCCCGAATACGGAGGAACGCGGAATCCGCTACAATATATATATATATATAAGGAAAGAGAGATAGAAAGTAGGTGATTTACCTGATGTTCACAGAAGGCAGGCACCTTGTAATATTTGTAGTTTTTTCACAATTTAGGCACGAACAAGTGATCTCAATGAAACTGGGACAATCATTGGTAAAAAAATATCGAAGTTGTAATTATTAGCGTTCTCTGTGGGCGCAGCATCATAATCAATAAAATACCATGTATTGTTACGCTGATGAAATTCTAACTTTTCTTACTATTAGAAATAATTTTTCTTGTCACGTCTCATGGCTAGTAAATGAGTTATAAATGCTCTAGGGAACGATCAAACCTAGACTTCGTTTTTGACTGTGGTGCTTACGATGGCGGCCTGGTCTGGACTGCAGTGAAAGTATTCGTTACATGTGTTCCGGAAACAAAAAGATAGGTGCATAAAAAATTCAAGTGTTTATGTGAATTCTATTTATCTAAATGAGACAATGTTAATTAATCTCATTAAATGTTTTTACTTAAACATCAGATTAGTCTGGAAGTAAAAAAAAATCATTATGTTGGGCTAATTTTATTTAATTATTCTCGTTTTTCAGCAGTAATTGATCCGAGGTTGTTGTAAAATGGTTTATTGCACTACAGTGGTCAATCTTGTTTCGGTTGTCTATGAAGTTTCGCTAATCATGAATGAATGTCTGGAGGTAGCTCGGTGAACTATGCCCGACGATAATCGCGGCCCGGTAATTAGGAGAGCGAGTTTTTGTGGTGTTACCATTTATGTTTTAGCCAAGCAACTCACTCAACCATTTACCTACTAACATTAATAAATTTAAGATCCGGTCGTTCAAAGCAATTGACGTCTCGTATGAGCATGGCCATTTCCGATGCAGGATAACCTTGGTTTGTTTTGTGAGGTTCTTATTTTTCAGATAGGTAGATTTACTCATCCACTTAATATACTGTTCTAGTGATAAACTTTTATTTCTTAATATATTAATCAGTAAAACGTAAAATCAATAGCGGTCATTTTCTTTTTAAAAATTTAACGTCTATGAGATAACATGCAAAATACGCCCTATAATGTGATTGAATGTCTGATGCAAGTAGTTGTAATTACACTGGAGTTAAAAGCTATAAAGTATTTCACTGTCTGTTAACGATAAAATCTATTAAATTAACAGATCGGTTTTATTTAAGTCCGTTTAATTTCCTACCACCATTATTATTTAATAAATTAACGCATTGATTTCATTTATTAATTTAATTGGATAAAAACTGACAATTAGAACTACTTGGAGTATAGTTTGCTGTTGAAAAAACATACCGTCTTCGTTCCAGGCCCCTTCGATCTGATAAGATGCTGTAGCTGTGCCCAACATAAAATTTGCAGGAAATTTGTTGACCTGTGATAGGCTTCCCACCACTCCCTGGATAAGGAGAATCAGTGTCCTAGTGTCCACCATTATTGCTTCGTTCTATACTGGAGCTGCATTTATACCTTCGTTCAATGACGTAACATTCGCAACATTCAAGGCTGTATAACTTAAGCGTGTGGGAAGTCTAGGTTAGTTGCGCAACACGTTGTTTTCTTTCTTAGTATAAATGATTTTAGATCGAAATGTTGGAATAAAATAACCCATTAACTTACCACTTAACTGCATAACACTAACATTTAGGGGGTCTTAAAGCTTCAACCCAACTAATTATTAATATTATATATATACCCTACCAGTTATTAATATTTATATCACATTATTTCTACTCTTATTTTTAGTATCTTTGCACATCCGTTCTTTGTTCAAATACAGTTATCTTGCAGTTCCAAGACTGTCAGATCAGAATGAAGAACCCGATGGCAGTCGCTCGAGTAACGGAACTTGGACTGCAGGGGATTCCAATTTCTACCATCTAAATACTCTTACCGGGCGTGAAAATATTATGGAAACCAGAAAAAAATCCCAGCACTTCTTATAATTCTCTTAATACATGATCCTGTAGCGAAAGGTAAAAAACTGTATAAGTTTTATGGTGTGGCTGTTAAAAAGGAAACAATGACTTACCAAGAAGACGCCGACGCCACGGACAAGCAACCACACAGGAAAAGAAGCAGATTGGTTTACCAATGTCCACTCACAGGAGAGATTGCAGTGAACTTTTAAAGAGTGAACAAGGACATAATTTCAACGTGAGTGGCATCGTCAAGCCAGGTGCGCCATTATGCTAGTGGTGAAGGATGCTCCTAGTTAAACTAATGACGCTGATGCTGTCATTATTGTGATGGAAGTCTTGTAATCTGGTCTAAATTCGACCTTGTGCTTCCAAATATTAACAGTAAGAAAGTGATCGTGAATGAGCTGCCACCGAGATTCGATGACTCGGTTGCTAACTACAGAACTTGCCGCGAGAATATCCACCTTCAGCAACACAACGGACATAAAATTAAAAACGTGTTACTAATTTATTATAATTAGCATTAGAGAGAAGCGTGTGGGGTAAGAACAGAAGAGGAAGGAAAAGGATGGAATGCACTAAGTAGATTAATGAGGATACGATAACTATGTAGAAATGAAAAAGATTGCCCAGAATAGGTTACATCAGACTATTTTAAGGACCGATTACAACAGAAATAAATTTAAAATTTTGTAAATAGTTCACTGCATAAATTGGATAATATATTTTATAAAAAAAACTGAACCAGATTTCAATATTATCTTAAGGTGAACCCTAAACCAAAAATTGAATGTGGCGTATTTTTAAAATTATATGATTCCCCACCACAATTTATTCTCAGATCTTGACCAAGTGTTGACAGATAATTTTGTAGAACCTATAATTATATATACTTTGTCTTAAATTATCTGTTGACGTTGTTTATTGCTGTACTGGCTTAATGACAATCAAATAATATTATTAGTGTCTACTGACGGCGAAAACAATTGCGAGTGTCCTTTCTGCAACCAGCTTTACTCGACTGATAAACGCGGAGAAAAATAGAGAATTTGTTCTAAATGTCGCATCTGGTGTCATGAACAATGTTCTGGAGCTACTAATTATAAAACCTATATTTATGTTCGAACAGCTAATTCCTATTGGCATGTGAATTATAGTAATATACTGTATAGCCTCTCTTCTTTGTAATATCACTGACACGGAATTGAATTTATCAAATAGTTATCTACAAATTATTTTGCGTGCCATATTTTTATGGTTATTGGAAATAGTATTCATATCACTCAGGGTGATATTAGGAACACCCCTGGTACGATATTAGGCAAATATTTTTCGGAATGTACTTGTGGTTTCATTCTTTAAGGTCTTTGTCTTATTGAGCCAGTTTCCTTACAAATTCTTTTGTCATCTTCATTGTTGCTGAACACTTTTCTCAAGCAATGTCTCATTGAGTCAACCTAATAAATAAAAATGTTGAGATAGATAATTTCTCCCAAGCTATTTTTTCAACGGTTTCTTGGAACATCTTGATGGACCCGCCTTGTACTACGCGTCAATCAGTGAGATTCGACCGGTTTTGAACCGTTCCATACAATTACAAAAAAAAAAAGTTCATAAAACTCTATCATACTGTAAAATCATTCGAGCAAAGATTATAGCCGGTCTTTCATATAAAGAAATCCGGATCACTGGACGGTGTTCAACTTCCAAGCGGTCACACCATGGTTAATCGCAATCTTGAGTTTATGAACAATAAAAATTTATCCACCAGGTATTGTTTACCCCAGTGATACCAACCTAGCCTTGACTCTAAATATTGGAAGGCTCTCGTAGTATTTTGGATCAGCATTTAGTTTGAAAATTTTCAGCAATATGTGTGTTTTAAGGAAATAGAATTTATCCCAGCACCAATTGAATTTTCGGTAATGGACCCACTAACGCATTTTCCCTATTGTATTTCATTCGCCTTTCAGCCATATTAAAACAATTAGTAAATTATTTTCCAGTTCCACCATACCTTACCTGCAACTCTGATGTATTAATTCTAAATTTAAACAATTTGTATTACTAAGATCTACTATGGTACACTCACTATAGTTGGGGTTAAATCAATCTTATCGTACTCTCCTATTGTGTACATATTAAGGAAAAAAGTAATCACTTAGCTTTTCAAAAAATGAAAAATAAATAGATCTAAACAGATAACACACATCAGAAATAGGATTTTTACTAATGCAAACAAAATAGATGAAGTTCACATAATTTTGTCATGAAGTCTACTAGATTAACAAAGAAAAATATTCTCTTTACAAGTAGGAATAAGACGCTTTTAAATGAATATAATTTAAACAAATTCAGCAACAAATTAATTGATTTGTATAGATTGCTATTTAAAAATTAGAAATTGCTCATGCAAAAATTATAGACATAAAAAAACAACTTGATTCACAATAATAATATATAACACAATGCTACCACATTTAATTATTATGATGGGAGCATAAATGGCAAATCAATGTTACGCTTTCCAGAACCAATGTAGAGAAAACCATAATGCGGAGTATTAAAGACGTGGAAAGATACGGACCCCGGCCAGTACAGTGATCTAAGCACAGAAACAGTTTCTCCCCTTTCAATCTGAAGACTCCAACAGCCTATATAAAAGAATAAGTCTTTTTAAGTTCTTACTGAGGCCATGATTTACTCTTAGTTTATACGAATCTATAAAAGAGCAGAGAAAAATTAACTGTTTATAAATTTGTTACTCATATATTAAATTACGGAAAAGGCTAACTTAAAAATGTACACTTTTATTATGAGATGTATTTTATTATAAATTAAAATATAGTACAAATATGCAATATAAAAATTGGATATGACAGTCTTTGACTTGCCTTGAAATATAGTAGGTGTCAAATGACAGTGAAGTATGAAAAATTGAATTTCCCACGGTCTAAGTGTCTGAATGGCACGACAGTCAAGACACAATTAACACTCGGCATAGCCATAGATTACAACAATTGAAACATTGGCCAATTAAATTTATTTAATTAGTTCACTCTACTTTGACAGTTTTCCTGTTAAGTTATTATGTACCACGTTAATTTTGAGATAGGCAAAAATTCTCTCTCTCGAGGATAGATCGCAACACTGGAAAAGCAAAACAGAACACTCAACCTGATGCAGGCTTTTTCCTTCATCTCTTTAGGTGAAACACCAGGTAGGATTCTTGAACAATAGCCCGGGGGCCCTAGTCAACACTTGCTCTACCTTCCACATCCCCTCTTTTCAATTCCCTTTCTATGCTATTAAGTGGGAGTTGACTTTCAGGATCACCCTCATGTAGCCTGTTTACCACCCCCCCCCCCCGCAAAGAAAAAATAGGAGGAAGGTAAAAAGTAATAACTTAAGGAAGATACAGGACTTTTCCTGAACTGATGGATGTATGACAAGGAAATTCCCAAAAATAATGTGCAACAATTGATGAATCAGGGGGATAAGGTTTTAAGGACGGTTAGTGTGAAGCACTTGTTAAAATATTGGTGTTTTGCACTAGCAACTATAGGTAACTGAACAGTTTGACAGTGCTAACAGACATTCATTGAAAATGTAGTTTAGTTTGGCCAATATAGAATACAGGCCTGAGTTTGTAATTGATTTGGGAGAACAGGCAGCTGGTGTTTTCTTTAATTTTGTAGGCGGCAATTTGAGGAGTTTTGATAATTGTAGTAGGTTGAAGCATAGGACATGCATGGCACCTGTCCTACTTCACAGTTGGCAGCCCAGCTTAGGTGGAGGAGTGCGAGGTTTGGGCGTAAAAGGATGAGGGACCTTAGGCAGATGGGGAGTTTGTGGTAAGGTTGTCTTCAATATTGGAGTTGGACTGCTCTCCAGTGTAGTTCTTTTGTGCAGGAAAGATAGGGTTGGACTTTTTTTTAAGTTGGTCAAGGTTGGATATTGGCAAGTGGAGAAAGCATATTTCTTTCTTTCCTATGGGTTAGGCTATATATGAGGGAGCATATGGTGTGTTCAGGGTGGCAACAAGTAAAGTGAAGGTGTGCTTAAAGTGGACTGAAATGGTGAAATGATCAGAATTAAAATGTATATCAACATCAAGGAATGTAATCTTCCAAGTGAATTTAATAGCCTGGTTGTTTTATTATGTAGTAAATTTGAAAGGGCACCTGGACTGTGTGCCCATAGAATGAAAATATAATCTATGTACTGAACCAAACTAAGGGTTTAAGCAGGGAGAAATTCAAATGTTGCTGTTCCAATTGACCCATGACCAGGTTGACATAGGAAGGGGTTGCCTGGGTACCCACAACAGTATCTTAGCGTTATAGACTTGAACTTTTACATTTTTGTACTTCCTTACCAATCGATGTTTGCTATCAACTTATGGTAGACTTTATTCTGATTCTCTCTGTCCTATTCAATTTACCATTAGTTTAACTTTGTCAACTTAATTTTTCTTTTTATGTATATGTGCATATAAATTAATGAAATGTTTGAAACATAGTCATATGCTCAGAGAAAGGCATATGTTAAGCATAGAAAGGAATGGAAGAAAAAATAAAGACTGAAAATATTTGGCACCACAGGACCTTGAACCCAGATCATCAGAGAACCTCCACTACAGCTGCAGAGTGCCTTTACCATCTAAGGCCATGGTCGCCAATGGTTTTATTTGGAAGATATATAGAAAGAAAGATAGAAATATTTGGGAGAAAGGCAGGAAATTCGCTCATTAAATCATATGTACGGCATGGAATCATGCACAAGGAAATACATATGTCAAGCGTAGAAGAGAATGGAAGAAGGAAGAAAGACTGAAAAAATTCGATGTGGCCAGGACTCGAACCTGGGTGCACGAAACAACAGTGCATCACCCCTAGAGCCGAGGCGTCCTGCCTTTCTCCCAAATATTTCTATCTTTCTTTCTATCCAATTACCAAATGCGTGACTTCGTCACTTATCCCATATATATATATTTAATTTATCCTAACGGATGCTCCTAATTCTTCCATCCCTCTTCTCTATCCATCCTCACTTGAAAACCTAAGATATATAGACTGAAAATGCTCGGTTGGTCGTACTCGATGTGGTGGCGGAGTGGATAGACGCACGCCCCGGCTCTAGGGGTGATGCACTGTTGTTTCGTGCACCCAGGTTCGAGTCCTGGCCACATCGAATTTTTTCAGTCTTTCTTCCTTCTTCCATTCTCTTCTACGCTTGACATATGTATTTCCTTGTGCATGATTCCATGCCGTACATATGATTTAATGAGCGAATTTCCTGCCTTTCTCCCAAATATTTCTATCTTTCTTTCTATCCAATTATCAAATGCGTGACTTCGTCACTGAAAGACTGAAAAAATTCGATGTGGCCAGGACTCGAACCTGGGTGCACGTAACAACAGTGCATCACCCCTATATATATATTGTCTGGAATATTTTTTGAGAAGTTGTGCATTGTGAAAAGCAGCACATTTCTTGAAGCAGTATATTATTTCCAAAAGACTAAACTGTATGACAATGCAACTCGCCTATATTCTCTCCCCACTCTCTCTCCCTCCTATCCATTTCTATTATTTTACTATGCTGCATTAACCTTTTCATTATATATACAGGGTACTTATGAAAGGAGAAAACTTGGAAATCTGAAATGGAAATTGCCACTCATTTTATTGCAGATTTTGCATTAAAAAAAAAGTAGGGAAGTTATTTCTGATTCACTAGTAGTCAGTTAAAAGAACATACTTTTTAAAATGGAAATATTTTCAACACACATCAAATAGAACAAATTTGCATATCGTTCTGCCAAAGTTTTAATCAGTAATAGCTTAGTTGGCACTTTAAAATAGGACTCAAAACAATAATTAAATGTGAAATTTTGTTCAAAATGTTTTGGTTAAAATAAATATGGACACGAAATACGCTTATGGTAGAGGAAAGGACTATATTTACCATCAATTAATTGCTGTCATAACATATTAGGATTTCCCATATTAACATTTCTATACACATTTTTTTATGTTTATGTATACATTGGAGTGTCAGCACAAGAAACTGTCCCACAGTTGCCACAATCTTTCCAGCATCAACACTGGAAATCATAGTGGAAAGTGTTATGCTTCATACATTTCTTCTATCTTTTCCAAGTGAGTAGAACCCTTCCTGCAGGGATTTAGCAAACTATGTATTGCCGATGCTTCTTTTTTAAAATCAAACCTAATCAATCAATGTTCATGTATATTCTACTTCGGGTATTGCCACACTTCAATATAATTACATGCTTAAATTTGTGAGTAATATCAAGCTATGAATACTAGATTTAGTAGTCTCCTCGATTTCTTCACAACCTTAAAATAGGCTCTTCTTCCATAGTATTGTATCCCTAAATAATTGAAATGTTGCTTTGCATCCAATTCTGTACTGGCTCTTTTGGGATCACTACTTTGATTTAATAAAGTATAAATGTTTTGGAATACCTTAGGACTATTGAGACAAGTTTCAGATCCATGACATTAAAGCTTTCATCTATACATAGCACCACGTAAGTATAGCTTGTTGATGTACACGTGTGCGTAAAGATTAATAGATCGAGCAAACAAACTTGCTAAAAGGGCCGGACTTACTTGAACATAAAGTTTTGCTTAAATGTATCTTTAAAAAATGTAACTGACCTGAAAAGTCATGCATTTCTAATTTTAGGAACTATGTGAAAAATAAGAAACAAAGTTGGTACTATTGATGACCGGTGTAAATTAGAAGTAAATATGTTTGTCAATAATTTGAGCTCAGTAGAATATTTATTTTAAAAATTGCATAACTTCAAGAGTTTTAAAAATTGATTTTGGGGAAATTCTATGAAAACCGCTACTAGCTCTCTTGTAAAAATATAATTATGACAATAAATAAATAATCTGTCTATCGTGTCAGAAACAATTAATAAAAATAACCTCTTCAGGACAAAAGTATATAATAATAAATTTTATAGAACTGTGGTTGGCAACAGACTGCCACTTGCGACTCTATGAAGGAGTTAATATTTGAAACTTCAATTGGAAGTTAGTTACATTCAAGATTCACCAACTCCTAGTACTATTTTAAATAATAGCTCCATTCCAGCACAGCTTCCACATTGCAAAATCTACAGCCACAGCTTCATCTAATTTTATTCAAACTGTCAATGAAGCTCTGCCTATCTAAGATATTTATTTAGTAGATCCTGATATCTTACTTCAAAATACTAGAATGTTACTCTGTCCTTAATGCATTTATACCTGGAGAATAGAAGGAGCTTTTTATAAATTTAAAGGGTTATAATAATTGAAATACATATAAATATTCCATCTTGTGGACTTCATCAGGTAATTAATTAGATAAACAATTTTATAAAAAAAATATTAAATATGGATACATATTTAGTTCAAATATAAAGTATAATTTTCAATAAAATAAAAAAATGACTTACATTTTTAAATAGAAAATAAACTGGCCCCTTCGTCAGAAGATTACGAATAGTATTCCAAGTTATGGCCAACAGTTACCGGCATAATACTATTCCAAACATATGATTTAAAGTGAATTTCCCACCTTTCACCCAATTTTCTAACTAACGAACATATATATATATATATATATATATATATATACACACACACACAGAGTTTTCAGTTTCTCTGAAGACATTAAAATATCTTGAGAACACAACACATCAGATCAAAAAAAAAAGTGTGAATGAAAAATATTTGTCTCAAAGGGGGACATATAATAATACAAAACTTGACCCCCACTCCCTTGGGGTGGGACATAAAGAGCTAAAATACTTAAATGGGAACTTACATTTTTAATGCAGATTTGGAATCTCCAGAAAAAACTGCCTCAATTTGACCTACAATTTGAGTTATTTTGGTCACAGATGACATTGTAATTGACAAAAATCAAAATGGGTAAAAAAAGATGAAAATGCTACTTAACGACACCATAACTGTCCCACACAAAAAGACTACACTCCCGAGCAGTGATGGCTCAATCATCGGCTAGCTGATCACTGGAAATGATTTCCTAACTTTCTGATGGAGATCGTGATGCCTCAAAAAATTTAAAGAACACCAAACCTTACATGGTGCCTGCCATGTATGAACCTCAGGTAAGTCACCTACTTTCTATCTGTCTTTCCTGTTCTGGAATGAATTGTCACAAAATGCACAATTTTTTAATTCTTGGTGTATTTTTTTAAACATCTATTGAAGGATGAAACAGGAGTTATCAACTCATGTAACTGATCTTACCTGGTGGGAAGTCAACATCAATAGAATCTAGACAGTCCAGTTGAGTATTGACCTTTTGTGCAGTGACAATATTAGTGTTCCATGGGAAGACTGGAGCTCTAAGGTGGAAATAGTTCCGAAACTGTTTACCTTCTTCACCATCGAGACCTTTAAAATTTGGGTTAACAATAATCTGACCATCTTCAAATCTTTTTATAAAAGAGCCACGTGGCAATACTTGTGATTCTTGAGTTATAGCTGTTACAATAGCAGACAGTCGGTCTTCCTCCTTCAAGGTAAGGCCTTCTGTCTCATCTTCATTTGGCTATAGGAATATTTACAAAATGATGCATTTATAAATTACGAATTCTAAATAATTTTTAAAATAATGCTTCCAATATAATACACAAACAAATGTAATATAATTAACAAAAAATACCAAAACAAATTATATATATATAAAATTCCTCTTTTATCAGTAACGCCAATTAATTAACCAAAACTATAGAATAGTTAAAAAATAAGTAAAAAGTGAACAAAATGTTAGCATTTCAATGGGTAGTTTTTGTGTATTATGTTCAAAATTTGGCAGTGTAATGACCGTGATGTAGTACAACTGTTTTCAACGTCAAGACTAACAATTAATATTGCTGTAGCTGACTTTGAAAATTCACAATATGTAATGGGAATTAATAATTAGAATGAAAAATCACCTGAATATTTTGAGAAAAATTTACTAATTCATTATTATGTTCCCTCCACAACTCAAGAACCATTTATTTTTATTTGTAGTGCACAACTGACTAGGTCCATGAATTGTGTATTTCAATATAATTATCAAGTAATTTTTATTTGTAATCAATTCTTAATTGAAATCTTTTCCTTATTATTATTTTTAATGATTGCTAATACTTTTTTTCAGTTAAAGTAATAATAATTATCATTACTTTAAAATATAACCTAGAAATATACATGCGATTGTATAAAAAGCTCATGGGCTTCCAACCGGATATAACATTGATTTTGACGTAATGTTTTGATGACTAAAACTGTTGTCATCTTTGCCTAGAAGTCGAAACATTGCGTCAAAATTAATGTTATACCCTGTTAGAAGCCCAAGCAAATAAAAAGCCTACAATATTTTATATCCAAACAACTCAGGGCAGTAAAAATATAACATCTTTTTCTGATTAAGAAAAGAGGATTGTATTAGTGGAACCTAGTAATATCAAACATTGTCGATTGCTTTCTTCGTACCCAAACAATTTGGTTTCCTCCATAACTCTATTTTATGATGTACTATGCATGATTCTTTAAATTCATTATTTTATTGGCAATAATTCCTATCTAATTAAAACTGTCAACCAACTACCCTATAATATAATCAACTCCTACATTACATATTCTATTTACACAAATTATTATAAGCTCATTTTCACTTACATTAATTACCAAATACATTATTTCAATAATTTTCTTCTAACCCTATCCTTTTCAAATTTCCTTACAAGAGACATGCCTACAGTTAAAAACATTGTTACAGTCAATGTGCCTTTCAAGTTTCCACTTTTAAAATACTGATTACAGAGCAACTGTGACAGTTCCATTCTCAAGCACTTATTGTACTATTTGTGTGTAAGAAAGGATTAAGATGAGTCCATATGAAAGTTTTAAATTAAATTTGTTTGAAATAATTATCTACATGTATAACAACATACTATATGCAATGATCTCAATTACTTTCTATGATGCTGGTGACATTAAAGCTCATTATATAGTCATTTATTCTTCTGCAATATGTCACACAATCTTCAATAAAAATACACATCATAGTCATTATATTTATACTAATCAAATTCCATCCTACAAACACTTCCAAACTTATTCACTATACACATGCTACTGTTCCTCTCTCCTTAATAAAACTTAAAATGTATCTTCCACTACATCACTCTTGAACTATACATACAAACTCAATATTTTCAATATATTTTCTGTTTTCCCTCATTTCATAGCTTATGAATAGTTTTAGCTATACATATTTACAACTTCTGTTTCCTACCCTAACAAGCAGTCTCATCATACGATGACAGCACCAATAATCCATTCATTTAATGCATAGTAATAATTTCCAAGGATTACTCCTTTCCAACTAAATTCATTACTCATCACCTTACTATAAAATTCTGCACACTTTCATTACATTTTACTTGGATTGAGTGGTGACAATTTTTGGCATTCAAAATAGTTCATAACCCTTTAACAAATTACCTCTTACATATTAATTCTGGGTCAATCATATTCCAATATTCTTGTATTCTTGCTTCACTTTGTCTACTATTTTACTGCACACCAATCTGACTTCCTCTTTGCCCATTTAATAATAGGCCAATGTTTCAATTGCATACTCTAATATTTTTATCACTCTCTTCAACTTACTACATACAAATTCTGGCTTTCACTTCAATGGCATACTCTGCAACCTTTTCTTCCCGATATTTCATATCCTTGACTGTAAGCTCATCATCTTTACTTATGAAGCCGATACAAAATTTAGACAATTCAATGCAAAGATTCAATTTGAGAAACAAGAACTTACTTTTACAACGTTAAAACCATCATAGCCATCCGTGGAAATATTTATAACAAGACTTGGATCTCCATGAAAGTTTGTCTGAGAAATTAAGGCCAAATTCAGAACGTGATCTGCAACTTTCGGTAGAATTCCCCAGTCCATGCCATTCGTACTAAAACATTGTACGGTGTTACATTTTTACACTAGAACGTATACACTTTCGAAGATACGTAAGTTTACCTGTAATAAAATACTCTTCCAAATAATACACTTTTCTTAAAACCGTAAGCAACGAAATAATCCGATTCCAAACCAAGTATTTTCCCCCACAAATATATTTTGGTAAATTGGTTTTCATTTTGAAGCAGTATTAAAGAATTGGTTAGTATCATCCGCTTTTCATCGTTTAACACACTGCCAGTTAACGAAATGAAATCTAAATTTCTCTCAAGTTGAGATATGTCCATTGTAAAATAATTGCAACATACAAATTGTTTCATATGTGATACTCTTCTGTTCGTACACCTCTGAAGATAAAATCTTTTCAAGTTTAAACGAATTGCAGATACCATTTAAAGAAGCCGTGTGGTGTTAACATTAATGCGGTATTGTTTTTATTTAAAAGTTTGTGTGACAACTCAAAATCTATCAAATTTTACTACTCCAAAACGTACAGGTGTTAAAAGCATTTCTTTCTTTCGGTAATGAAATAGTTGCCAAGTTCTTTGCACAGAAAGATTACTGACGTCACACGGAAGCAGAAGTAGTCATTGCCATTTGCAAGGGTTGTAGTGACTTTGGATGTCGAATCATAAGTAACCTTGTTGTGAGTGTCATTATTTACAATTGGTATACATAGTGTGTAACAAAATGCAGCATAGATAATGAAAATGTCACTTGGATAGGTATGTAAAATCATTGATCTTGCTAAATATTCTCTCTACTAGCTGATATACCAAATTACAGCGTATTCTTTTGTTATACGTTTGAGTTTCAAGTTTAGTCGCAATTAAATGAATTATTTATGTATTTGATAGTGACTGACGAATACTACTGTATTACTGATTCATTTTATACTGTGGATTCATCAGTGTTCTGAAATCATGGAAGTAGAATATATTCGATGTACAGATGGTGATTATATTTTGGCTATATGTACAATTATCGTCTGGCTAAGACGTTTTAACTTCTCAATATTTGTTTAGTAATTTTCACTGATCGTGATTTTTCAAGACGCAATTTCATTGTACGATTTAGTTATTTTTATTTAAATTTGAAAATGTCAATTCATGATTATTTTTAATGCATATTTATTGTAGTGAATGTTAGCTGATATGCAACGACCAGTCTCTTGATTAAAAATATTTCCTAAGTTGCTTTAGGACAGAATTGTAGTTTTGTTCAGCCCGAAGAAAAGTGCAATAAGAGTAGTAAAATTTCTCTAGTGACATTAGTGATTAAAGATGTTACTAATAAGTGACCAAGAAGTATTAGAATCTAATGGTATAGGTTAAACTGCATGTGCTACATATGTTTTGGGAGTAAATTAGACGCTATATATATATACTTTAGCTACTGTATGATAGTTCAAGGAGAGCAAAATACTACTTTGAAATATCCATCAAAAAAATTGAAAAAGTATGAGAAACTAATGTCATTACATACACTTAAGTTTTAAATAATCTATCTTCAAATGACAACCTCTACGGTGGATCAATATAATAAAAGACTATAAAATAAAAATTATTTATTTAACAAATAATTATATACATCAATTCCCAACTAACTAAATATAGTTTTTTTTTACCACGGATTAATGTCGGCTTATAAATGTTCTGCAGCTAAATAATTGGTTATGAAATCAGTTTACAATGATTTCCTTGCTTGTGCATCTGTTTGTAGTTGACCACTAACTTTTTAAATACACCTCCTAAGCAATCGATTGCCAACAAGCTAAAGGTCTTCATCTAAGCAACAACCAGCAACACACACACTTTCTCATAAAACAGTTGAGTTAAATTAATGTGACAATCTATAAAACAGGAATTTTCCTATTCTAATTTTTTGTGCTTTAACCTTTTCAATCACAAAAGATTTACTAGTCCATGTATTAGATAAACATTAAATATGCATATAATAAATTATGGTCTGTATCTCATCTTTACATGCATTCTACCACTCTCATGTTGTCACCAGTTTTTAACTGCATTTCAGCATATTAATTGTCTTGTCAGTTTTTTTATTTGGGGCTGATCAAGTTGCTAAGAGTTTTTAATTGATATTTTGGCATTATGTTTAGTGGAATCCAACTATTGTGTCGTAAATTGTAATTCTTCCTGAACTCTTCAGCACGTCTTCCAAACTGTAGTTGTTTTTTTAAAATCTTTTGTATGTGTAACACTTCGCTGTTCCACTGATCCATAATTATTTATTTTCTTCTGATGCATCTTCCCATCATAGATTACTGCTTCAAAAATGTCCTTTTTAATTAATTATAATATAAAATATTAAGTTTAGGAAAGGTTGTGTGGTTGCAAATAATTTGTTTGTGGCAATTGGTTTTAGTTATATAACAAATACTAGAATATTGTACACCTTCATGAGAATAGAATATGGCTAATAGTGCAACCATCAGTGTTTGAATGAAAGTTTTCAGACCACTATTAATTATGTCTAAAATTTTCAGTAATCTTATTTTGTGTAATTGCACTTTTATAATACTTTAATGACCATTTGGGTTAATATTTTTATTGTTATGTCTGTATTTATGTAAAATGAGAGTTTAAAAAATAATCATTGATATTTATCTCAATACTTTTCTAATTCCTTCTTTTCCTAAGTTGTACCATTCAATAGTCATATTGCATATGTATCATAAGGAATTATAACCCTGACAAAAGCTTAATTGTTTGACTGTATCAACTTTTCTTGGAGGAGGAGGTAAGTGCTATTATGTCATTAGTTGGTATTTAATGGGAATCCATTTAGGAGATGGAAAACAAAGGAATATTTATTTGAGGTAGGTGGCTTGAATTATGGCGAGCATTAATAATAAATTGTCAAAGAAATATTTTGTCACGGTGTTATAAATGATTTCACATCTGTAACAGTGAATGAGACATAATGTCATTTTTTTCAATCCTGTAATTTTAATACAGTATCACAGTGGAAGAAGTCTAAATTTCTACAATCATACAATCAAAATTCCTTGTTACTCTTTTTGGAATTATACAGATCTTGTGAATCTTGTATCTTATGTTACACAGTACTTGATATATGTACTTTCACTCTGGCAAAACAAAAAATGGTAGTTGTTAACACTTAAACATACAAATTAGCACATGCTTACTAACATCCATTATATATTGGGATTATTTTGTTGGCATAATATTTGTTTCAGAAATTCAAGACATTTTGCATGGTTTCTTCAAAAAATTTAGTTCATTTTGGCTCTCATTTGATGAGTTGGCAGTCTGTGTTGCTGCCAGGCATTGTTGCCTGACGTGTGCCTCAATTCAATCAGGTATTTATGATACACTGTTCTTCATGTAGTTGAAATTAATTAATATCAATGGGGAATGACCTGATTTTGATTAAGGTCAGTGGAACCTGGCTCACAGAAATAATATTGCAGTTTAATTATTACTAATCTAACTATGGTTTTGCTGTGAGTGTGTGTGTGAGAGAGAGAGAGAGAAAAGGGGGGGGGGCTAATAAATTTAATGATCTTCACAATTATTATTGGTGGATTTTTTCAAAGGTGAGTGGCTAGAGAAATTTCTGGGGGTTACAGTATAGTGTGAAAAGAGGGAGATTGATATGTTTATCTATGAAACAATCCAGAATAGGTCCCTGGGCAAAATTTACACCAAACACACACAGACACACAAAAGATACATTCAAAATGTGCATTCTCAAGAACATCCCCTGAAAGTTTTAAAGCAAAGTACATTTGCTCACAAACTCAAGTCATTTATAAGATTTATTAAAATTATGTAATAGCGTTTGGGAACTTTGACCAATAATATGGTGATCAATGTATTCACTTAAATGAATGGTGGTAATAATTGCAGACTATAAAAATATTAATTTAAATAAATGATTTGAAAGCAACTGTGAAAAAATATAACACATTGTTATATCTTTAAAATATATGTGCCTGTTTTGTCAACTAATAAAATGATCACTGTTTTGTAGCCAGATAATATACTAGCTTTATCTGAGAAATTATGTTTATATATAGAAATTGTTCTGCTGAATCAATTAATATTCTATGCAACCTTAAAATTAGAATTTAAGGTAAGAAGGTTTTTATGAAGTTGTTACTAATATAATAAATCTTATGCTTCAAGGAATTCTGGAGTAGCATATTCAGTCAGCAGATACAAACAGCTTTTCAACTGTAAGTAAAAATTTACTCTTGTTCAACAGAGATTGTGAAAGTAGTGTTATTGTTATGCATCCCATTATATTCCAGGGTAAAATAAATGCAGTCTTGTTCATTATGTCAATGGGGAAATAAAGGTGGAAGTGTAGTTATTTTGAAAAGAATTTTCCAAGTATCTATATACACAAATGAGTTAATAAAGATGTGACTTTGTTGAAATAATTAATTAAATTGAAGTTTGGTGTCACCATTCAGGGAAGGAGGTATTTTGAAAGGTCTAAGTTCTTTCTCAGGATAGAACAGGCTGCACTGTATGGTATAAACCTTAGAAAATTTGGCGTGTTCCTTACTATCCAATGTGGTACCAATGTAAGGTATGTGAAGTACTTTCTCTCTCTCTTTTCTGTCCATATTTAATTTGAAATTTCAGCTACTTTCATATAAATAAAAAACAGATAGAAAAGAGAATTATGGGTTTACCTTATATTGAGGACCAGTATTGCTATAGATAGGAAGGAGCAAGTCACCTCAACTCCATTGCTCAGGACAGAGAATTGTTTTTTTGTGCAAGTTGACTCAACAAATTGTTATTTAGGAGCAGGTTTGGAAATAGTGTGTGGT
The DNA here is from genome assembly GCA_034510155.1 of Eucriotettix oculatus. Classification (NCBI taxonomy): domain Eukaryota; kingdom Metazoa; phylum Arthropoda; class Insecta; order Orthoptera; family Tetrigidae; genus Eucriotettix; species Eucriotettix oculatus. Next base: position 63,046,928 of record CM067378.1, read on the forward strand.
AAATTGAAATATCATTGTTGTGTGGCAATTCAAAACATGTTATGGAACTTAAATTGGTAAATCAGTTAAAAGTAAGTCAATATTTCTGTAATTATTATGCAGTAATTGTGAAGAAAGATAATAATTTTATCATTTTTTTAATGGTATTTGTTTACAGTAAATAAAGGGACTACCAAAAATGTCAGCATTAATTATATAACTATTTTTTACGGCCAAAATGTCGCTGAAGATGGTCCGTGACACCAAATTCTTCGCATGCAAATTCATTAATCTTTTTTGACAGAGGGAGTCGAGGAGAAATATGAAGTCTTACTAAATTTTAAGTCTGATGAAGTCTCAAAATGGAGATGAAATGTAGCTTTTGTTAATAAATAGTTATATATTTAATGTTGACTTTTTTGGCAGTCTTTTTATTTATTGTAAATATTTAAGTCAGAAAACTATGAGGTATTGGTTTACTTTACATTTCTATAACAATTGATCTCTATATACAAGATCCTATATTGCACATTTAATTTGTAGATGGCAGATGTTGACCCTGAAACACTTTTAGAATGGCTAAACATGGGCCAAGGAGATGAAAGAGATATGCAACTAATAGCATTGGAACAGCTTTGTATGCTTCTGTTAATGTCAGATAATGTGGATCGCTGTTTTGAAAGGTATTTTGTTGCCAAATGTTAAATAAATTTGCTAGATATATCTTATAAGAATATTAATTAACATATTATTGTATTTAGTAAGACTGACACCAGCCATTGATATTACTTGATCCATTCTATTGTTGTGGTATTTAGTCCTAAACTGTTCTGATGCAACCCTTCATGCTGACCTATCTTACGCAAGCCTTTTCATTTCCTTATAACTAGCAAACCCCACATCCTCCCTAATCTGCTTAGTGTATTCCATCCTTATCTCCCTCTTCTGTTCTTACCCCACGCTCTTCCCTCTAATGCTAATTACAAGACCCTCGTGTCTTAAAATGTTGCCTATTAATCTATCCCTTCTCTTAGTCAATGTCCTCCATATTGTTCGCTTTACCCCTATTCTGTTTAGAACTTCCTCGCTTGTGATTCTATTCACCCACCTGATTTTCAGCATTCACCTATATCACCACATTTCAAAGGCTTCTATTCTTTTCCTTTCCCCAACTCCTATCATACATGTTTTGCTCCCATATAATGGCACGTTCCGTATGAACATTTTTAGCAACGTTTTCCTAATATTCACACTTTAATACCCATAAGGACATCCTTATTTTTCGCGAAAGCCTTCCTTGCCTGTGCTATCTTACTCTTTATCTCTACTATACTTCTCCATCCCTAGTTGTTATGCTTCCCAAGTACCTTAACTTCCGTCAAATATCCCTTTCCAATCTAACATCCTTTGTTATTCCACTGTTTCCCATACTACACTCCATTACCTTGGTTTTCCCTCTATTAATCCTCATATTGAATTCTTTCTCCAGGATTACGTTCGAGCCATTTATTATAGTTTCCAAGACTTCTTCTGACTTCCCTAATACTACAATATCGTTGGCAAAGCGTAAGGTTTTTATTTCTTCTCCTTGCAATATGATTCCTTTTCCATATATCCTGTTTTAATGTTCTTCACCGCTTGTTCTATTTATACATTAAACAGTATAACATTCTATTATACTTCAATAAATTTCACGTTTATAATTTTACAAACCAACATCCAAAGTGCCAATTAGTCAAAAATCTTCAAAATTATTCAACACAATTCGATAGATCCATTGACTGTAACAATTGAAGTCTTCAATTGTAACAATCAATAGAAACAGTCCATAATGCAAAATTTTATGTAGACTTCCACTATTTGACAATATATATAGTAAAAACCATATATAATGTATTTTTTCTCAGTAAAATTGAATAGTTTTCAAGGCGACAACTGTTACATAGGAAAATGTATCCAAGAGTGATGAACAGTGTTGTGTGTAAATAGAGGTAAAAGTTACATCCTCTGTTATGGTAACACCCGGTTCTAAGGTTTCCATTATTATTGAATTACCATTTGTAATTAAATATTTCTTAAGTACCAGAAACATTGCTGTATGTGTAATGTAATTTAATCCCGTTTTTAAATAATCCTTGTTTAACAAATTCCAGTTTTAAGGAACTTTTTTGTAATGGTTTTCCACTCTTTTATCCCTTTTTAATAAATGAGTGAACAATCTATTTTGATTTTTTCTTCGCCCACACCAAGCACAGAATTTGCAAATTTGCACATGTAACAGCTCCAGCTATTTAAAATTTTGGTGAGTTGTGTCATTTATACCAAGTTGGTTGAGGAACCCCACGTGAGAAGAGACATCAGAACTTATGGGTTTTGAATTTCTATTATGTAGAATTAATTGTGACCCCGTTATATGGAGCAACATCTTTAGCAATTAAATATTAGAAAATATAAATCAAATGCTACAATGACCTATTCAGAATTTTGTATTTGTTGTTTTAAAATTAAGCCAACAGAGAAAACAAAAATTCAAATTACCGATTAATGAGAAATACCGGTGATTTTTACTTCTAGTTTCCAAAGTTTTTAAGTGTCATGCACATCTATTCTTCAATATGTTCTCAAAAGAACCAAGCTGAAGTAATCTGTCAAACTTGGCATGTCATCCAATTAGTCTACATCACTGCAACTATCTTGTACTATGATATGAGAATTGATTTGTTATTAAGTCATGCAATGGCCAGATTATAAATCTTTCTGTTGTAACCAACTGTTGTAATCAAATGCCGAGTACTAATTAAAACAATAACTTGCTAATTGAATGTCCTATGCTGCCTTTCCTACCTTTCTATCTATAAACAATATATCCTTGTTAATCACACAAGTGGTTTAATAATGATTTTGTTTAAACACATTGCAATATTTCCTCTCTCCTGTTCCCACAATTCCTTGCTGTTGTATATCATCAATTCCAATTGCAAATGAATGATGTTGCCTAAGAGCCAGTAATATTAAGGGTTTGATGACCAGGAGCATGCAAGTGCCACCATTCTCTGCCAACTTCTATGTAGGAGATCTAAGATTACTTTCATATTATGTTTGCTATCCTCCAGAGTGTGGATATCATTGTCAATTGAGGTTTGAAATCAAGCCAAACTATTCATATAAATTAATGTGCCTCTATGCTATAGTACAAAATTTATTGAAGTACATGTTCATAAAGTGTTATAATATTTTCTTTGAAACAATTCAAAGTTGGCACCTCTTATAACTTGTTTGACATTTGCAATTTGTATGATTTTACAAATAACTTGTTTTTCAGTTGTCCACCTCGAACATTTTTGCCAGCTTTATGCCGTATATTTCTTGATGACTGTGCACCAGACAATGTACTAGAAGTTACAGCTCGAGCAATCACTTACTATCTTGATGTATCAGCTGAGTGCACTAGACGCATTGTTGCAATGGAGGGAGCTGTAAGAGCAATTTGTGGGCGGCTTGTTGTTGCAGAACCTGCTTCTAGAACCAGTAAAGACTTAGCAGAACAATGTATTAAAGTGAGTTTAATTGACTACCTTTATATTTGATAGTTTGAAGTATGAGCTTTGTGTTTATCAATATTCTTTATATCAAATAATTGAGTAGTACAGAAATACTTGATAAGTAATAATAATATTTTATGAAATCATGGTTAATATTTTGAGAAAGATAAAATATTTAGACTAAACAATAATGGTAATCAGATTTCAACAGGTACTTATCTTGGCTGTCACCAATTATTTTATGTTGTATAAAATAGATGTCAGACAATCTGTTTTACTTGAGTTGTGGTTAGTTAGAAACAGAAAATATTAGGTGAAAATGGCTTTCAGAAGCACACACCTCCAGCATTATGATGAGACCCGCTATTTTCTCCAGCCAAAATAATCAGTTATTGAGAATTGTGTTTTATACAATTTGACTTCGGCACAGTGGTTAGCAATCAATTTGTAAAGGGGTAATTTTGATTGGTCATTTTAGAAAGCTGGGCAATCTGCAGGTTATCTTTAATTTTGTAGGTGGCAACTTGTTAAGTATTCTGTAGGATTATGGTAGATTGAAGGATAGGCAATATGGCTTAAGGGAGGGAGTGTGTGGGTGGGGACTTCTTGGAAGGAAAATGTTTTTTGGGATTTGGGATTGCATCTGAAGGTTTGGGTCAGAGGAGAATATTGTGGGAAGAATGATTTTTATATCTTAGTTTGATTGAAGACCTGTCAAATGGATTAATTTTTTGTAATCTATAAAATAGATTGTAATGAAGACTTGGACTACATTTTTTTATATTGTATTACGTGTGTTTTGTTAGTTTGGCAGTTGATATTAGAAAGTATGTTCCCATCAGCATCTGATGAATTAGTGTGTACAGTCAAAATTATTGGTGCTATGGTTTTTGGTTTGCAGCTGTAAGAAATTGGGTCTTTGACAATGCTGCATTGGTTAGCTATGCATTCAAGAAAAGGTAATTTAGTTTGTCTGATGTGGAATGTTGGTCAGAGTTTGCAATTGATTTTGTAAATAATTTGGGAGGACAGGAAGGTGATGTTTTCTTCAATTCTGTTGGTTGTAATTTGGGGAGAATTTTTGAGGATTGCAATAGGTTGAATGATAGTGCTGGTTACTTTGCACCTGTTCCTAGTACCACAGAGTTGGCAACCCAGCTTATGTGGGGGAGTGTGAGATTCGGGTTTACAGGCATGGACAAGGATGTTGCTGAGATTGGGTGGGCAGATAAAGACAACTCTTGGGCAGTGAGGAAGATTGTGGGATGGATGATTTTCATATTGTGTTTGGATTGATGATGTGTGTAGATCTGGGCAAGATATCTTTTGAGTATTTAAAACAGATGGTCATTAGCGATGGTTTGTTTAAGTTGGTGAGAAGTGGAATAAGGTGTCTGGCTTGAGCTGAAATATTTGTTTCCGGTGGAGACGTATGGGTTTATACAGTTTCTGTAGGAGGACAGACTATTATAAATAGAACAAATGTGAACTTCACAATGAGATGTGAGGGAGCATGTGTTGTGTTCAGGATGACAACTGGTAAAGTGCAGGTATTGTAAAGGTGTTTGTGGGTTTAATGTGGACTGAAGTGTTGATTAGTCCAGAACTGAGTTATATATCAATATAAAGGAAGGAGATATTGGTAAAGGTAGAAGTTCCAAGAGATCTTAATGGGGAATTTGGTATTAGATTGAATAGAAAATCAGAAAGGGAACTTAATCCATGGGTCCATAGAATTGAAAATATCATCTTTGAACCGGAACAAGGTTTAAGGGTTTAAGTGGAGAAAATTTGGGGGTATACTGTTCCATTTGACTCATGAACACATTGGCATAGCAGGAGCCCATCCAGTTTCTAAAAGTAGTGCTGCTTATTTGGTGCTATACATGGTGTTGAAAGTGTTTTGTCTATAGTGGCTGAAGATGTTTGGTTGTACATATTGGAGGCCTTGGTCAGTCCACACACCAGGAGCATATGCTACATTTACTGGATGAAAGACCTGGAACCAGTGTTTGGTGATTAGCAGCAGCAGAAGATGTTCGCGATCCCCTTGTTCGAGTAGTGATTTCTGTACCCACACTATCTTCACTGTGTCTAAGTACTAATGCCAGAAGACCACCATAGTGAGTGGTAGTTCTTTCAATGGCTCATGCAGAAGTGTGCTGCAGATTCATTCTTTTTCTCAAAGATTTTATTCACATACGAGACAGGGTTCAGAAGAGTTGGCTTTGTGTACTTTCATAACCACCATGTGTGGGCTATGCAGTCTAGAATGAGGACATCAACATATGGATAAGCATTCTTGATGATGAATTACTAAGGCCAGACGTCCTTTGACAAAGATTAAATGGGGCTTGGTTATAGGGACACTTGAAGGCATTAGTCTACACCACCTCAATGACAGACACTACATGATTGCGTTTTCAATTAATGCCAGCACTTTCAACAATAACCACCACATGTATTTCAAAGAGTGTGATTCCTTGCATTGAAGGGTAGAGGGATGCTTTGAATTGTTGAGCACCTCCTAAATTAACCCTTCCTATGAACAAGTGTACTGATCTCAGAAAGTATGTGTTTCTGGACCCATGATAATTGAACATGTTTTTCTTGTTTTGACAGTTACTACCAACTCTCAAAATGTTTCGCACTTTTTTCTAACACACTGTATATTGTTTTGGAAGAAGTAATTTTTAGTAACAACAAACCGGTGAGGACAATTGAAAAGAGTGGATGGGAAATACTAAATTACCTACCGGCCACTGGTATGGGGCATATTTGACATTATCTACCGTACCCAGTAGTGAGTCAGGTGGAAGTGGCTTTGGTAATTCATGGAAGCGTTGGAGGAAATGGTTCATATCAGTTGAGTGGCTTTAGGACTGAGGCTTATGGATATTTGGGTAGTAGATGATTTTGCAAGTAAGAAGCTCAATAGACTTGGGTGACTGATTGTTCGTAAATAAAGTTTTAAAAATTACACGCTGCCCAGATTGATCACAGAATTGAAAGAGATCTATAATATTTTTTAAAAACAATACATGAAAAAGGAAACTGAACAAAGCTGGCAAAGTGAAGGAGGAAACATTATGATCTACAGCCGAAATTTCCAAAACGGACACGTCTTCTATTAAACGGACATGGACACCGTGTATATAGAATTTTTGGTAATGTCTCTAATTACCAGACAGCAAGTCGAATACTATTCAGGATTTAAAAGGAATGCCAGATGGCTGTACCCCTACTTTTTTACTTTGTTGTAGATAATACCAGAATTTCCCAACCACAAAGCACTTTCATAAGCTCTTCTCAGTTCTGAGAGAGCCGTATTTTGAATTGTAATTAGTTACATATTTTTCAGGTTGAAACAATGTACAGAGATGTATGCGAAGAAAGTATCCCTTCTATTAAAGTTCATTAAATTGTATGAAACGGAGAAAATCAGTGTCCGAGTTCTTGCTTTAAGATTCAAAGTTGGGAAAGCCAAAGTCACAGAAAGTTTAAAAATAAAGAAAAAAATTTTAAGAAGTGGATAGAAAATGGGAACAACGAATTGAAGAAATAATTTTTAAATACACCTGTCTTAACTATTTACAACTCTACGAGTTGATTTGCATACCTATTTCTGGCCCTTTAGTAAGGGATAAGGCTTTGGAAATTGCCAAAAAATTAGGCAATATGGACTTGAAGGCTAGACAAATTTAAATTGATACACAGCATTATGTGAAGGGGTGTCTGTAAACACCAACTTTGTGGCAGACAGTGGACAAGGAAATTGGCACATTTGAAAACTAACATTTTTAATTGTCATGAAAGTGTGCTATGTTTTAGAGTTCTGCCAAATGAAACAATAGCATTAAAAGGGGAAACGTGCAAAGGAGGGTAAACATAGAAAGAAAGGTTGACAATAATGTGTAAAGGAGGGAAAACATCGAAAGAAAGGTTGACAATTATATTATATACAAACATGGAAGGCGATTTTGAACCTCCTCTATTAATAGGCAAAACCCACTTGCCCAGGTGTTTTAAGGGATCAATCTGAACAATTTCGATATTGAATGGAGGGCAAATAATAAAGCACAGATGATGAGAGATATCATGACTGACCGGCTAAAGATTTTAAATTTGCAACAACATAGAAAAGTTATTTTATTCATAGATAAAACTACCTCTCACCACAAAATTGAATTTTCTAGCATTAAAATCAATTTTATATTGCCAGAAACGTTGGCCATGGGTCAACCTCTGGACCAGAGCATATTAAAAAAAAATTTGCATAATATTTTCACCTAGATGGACAGCTGCACCTCTTCAAACGAACTTGCAAAGACAATTAATGTTTTTGACGCAATTCAGTGGATTACTTTTACCACAAACAACATTAAGAAATAAACTGTTTTCGGAAATTGAATTTCCCTTTAGGAGCAACCTCGTCTTACAGTAATGATAACGCTGAAAATGAACTTACTTACTATGGTGTATGTATGTATGTATGTAATGTTATGTTATGCATGCTGAATGATGAAGCCTTCTACTAAGTGGAGCCTTCTAACAAGCGGACAAAATCTCGTTCCCCATTAGTGTCCACTAATGGGAAGTTTGACTGTATACCTACATCAATAAAATGAATGTATGTTTGTAGGTCTGTTGTGTTCCTATACTGTTCATTTAATTGTGATAAAATTTGTGTCAGTTGAAGTGCTCACCTCAGAGAAGGTTTCTGTTGATCTTTCAAATATTTAGGTTCCTACCCTTTCCTATTTCAAACTAAAGAAAAGATTTAAAAGAATCTCAACAGTTGTCATGCACAATTTGCACAAAGTTTTCTAAAAACTTTTATAATCTTCTGCCAGGTGTCTCACATGTAGATTCGACAAGGCAACGTTGTATAAGAGAGTACATCCATCTCATACTATATTTTGGAATGATTTTGGCATACGAGTATGCACATTTCACCAAACCGAAGTGAATCAAATACAAACAATGACTATGCAATTAGTATGTGCTCTTTATAGTGAAATGCCAATAGATACCACGTACAGTTTCTTTGTTTGTTCTACATAAATTCCTAATAGATATTACAAAGCATTACTTTCATTGCCACATCATTTATGGAACCCAAATTAAAATGTGATATGATTATATATCTGGTATGTATGAAACAATATTTCAATTTAACTAATATTTTATGTATAGAATGATACTTTCTAATTAATTAATAATTATTTTAAAAGTTATGGTGTACACAATTGAGGCTCACTATACAAAGAAGAGCCAGGGCTGCAAACACTCATATTTTTATATATAATTCAAACAATTAATACGGACAGGAAAATGAGATAGAAAGTAGGCGACTTACCTGAGGTTCACAGATGGCGGGGCACCATGTAAGGTTTGAAGTTCTTTAAATTATCAGAGGCACTGCCCCCTTCATCAGAAAGCTAGGAAGACAATTCCAGTGATTGGCTAGCCAACAACTGAGCAGACAAAAAGTAAATTGAATTGGATACAAAAGAGAGGCAGAAAAAAAAACATTGATTTCCTTAAGTCAATAGGTCGCACTGTCCTTTTCATCAGTACAGAACAGGAATCCATTATATAACATGTACAACCTGGTAAGATATGTAATAATTAATCAATTAATTGTTTATGATGAAATGTTTGACAAGTTTTCTTATTTATGTTCTAGGTTTTAGAGCTCATTTGTACTAGGGAGGCTGGGGCAGTTTTTGAGGCAGGTGGTTTGAATTGTGTGCTTTCTTTCATTCGTGATAATGGTTGGAGAGTACACAAAGATACTTTGCATTCAGCAATGGCTGTTGTGTCTCGATTGTGCACAAAAATGGAACCACAAGATAGTACTTTACCTACATGTGTTGAAGCTTTGTCTACATTGTTGAAACATGAGGATAGTCATGTAAGTTATTAATTTGTTTTATTGTTTCAGTTTTTTGATCTAAAAACTTAGCAGAGTGTCAATTATATGTCATACATGAGGGCCATTTTTAAAGTACGTGCCGATGTTATTAAAAAAAACATGTCATCATGCTGCTTCTCCTCCACATAATCAATGCAGCATTGTCACCTTATGTTTTCCTTTTCTTAGAGCATTTTGTAATGGTCAAAAAATTGAACAATCCACCAGCTGTGTAGTCAGATCAGTGATCTGTTTCTTTAATGTAAGAAATGTTACGACAGCAAACATTCATTGGCAATTGTATGAGATGTATAGGAAAACAATAATGAGTTATGGAATTGTGAGGAAGTAGATTTGATAGTTTAACGAAGCTTGTGAAAATGTGCACGTGTGGCCGACTGCTTGTGATCACAGGCATCATCTTTCTTTAACATGGGCCCTTACAAACTGATTTTCCACCGTGATTAGTACCTGAATAGCAGTGGTGACTGTTGAGACACCGTGTGAGGTGTAAGATATTGATTGACAATTTAAAAAAGAAAAAATAATGTTCTTATTTTTAAATGAATATCAGTACTTTATAAACCGCACTCATTCTATGATGAAGTACTTCAACCTCTCAATGACCCCCTAAAGAGGAGGTTGTAATGTTTCCTAAAATTTGAAAATTTCTTTCTATCCTCAATGGCAATGTGTAGCTTCAATTTCAGTTCAGGTAAGACATCCCTTTTCTCTCTTTCCTTTCCACACAATTTTTTAAAATTATTTTGACAATGTCACATCCTTACTTGCTTATATAAAAGGATTTGATGGAAAAATAATTCGTGTGGAAAAGAATTAGAGGAAATTGGTGACTTACATAAAATTGAAGATTGATGTCACCATTCATTTCAGAAGGGAGCTATCCAAATTTTCACAGGTGTCTGCCACCAAAACATTGTCTGACTGTAGTCAGTGAGTATAATTCTTTCAAGTGTTTTTTTGTTCCTGTTATTTAGTTTATTTTATTTTCTGGGACACTCTATACACATTGGTTGGGGAGGCACAGTAAGAAATGGTACTGTTCAAATTACACTTCAAAGTTCAAATATATATCCTAGGTTATTTGGGGTGAAAACCTTATTCAGTACACGGAAGAAAAGATATAGGAATGATTTCAAAGAGTTGAAGAATTGAAAAACTACAGGAAAAAGGTAGTGTTAGGTAGGATTCGCCTGTGTCTTACCAGGGAGCTATCAGACGTTTGGTAGCTTTATCAGCTATGATGCAGAGTTTAAAGATAATCAGCTAATATATTAGCAGTTAAATTATACAAACTGCAATCATATAGGTTTAGAGCTTTATAGGTTGGCTTGAGACATGAAGAGAACTTGAAATTTTCAATAAAAGTAAACTTGGGCAGGAATTAATGACCAGCTTGAGAGATTATCGATGACACTAAATTCCTCTCATGTAAATAGTCATACATTTAATAAAAATTTCAGCTGAAGGAGTCATGAAATGAAGATCATGAATTGCTAAATTTTATGCCTGATAAAGTCGCAAAAGGGAGACAAAAAATTGTATTTGGATTAATCAAATTAATAGCAGACTTATTGGCCATCTTTTTATTGACTCTCAATATTAGGTTTACTAAATAGTATTCTCAGCCCATGCTAAATTAATACATGTTACTTGTACAGTTTCAACTTTAAGTGATTTCTTTTCACAAAGGTTGCTGATGGTGCCCTAAGATGCTTTGCATCTTTGGCTGATCGTTTCACTCGAAGGGGTGTTGACCCTGCACCTTTAGCAGAGCATGGACTTTGTACTGAACTACTGATGAGGTTGTCTAATGCTGTGGGACCAGTTGTGACTACCGGAACTTCTTCAGGTATATTTTATATTCTATAAAAATATAATAATAGATGAATTTTTTTGTTAATACCAGTTAATTTCAGTGTCCTTAATGTCTGAATCAAATACTGCCTAGGGAACAAATCTTGTTTTCTGTTCTCCAGGAACACCAGGAGGTGCTACCACCACTAACAACACTCCTGAAACTAAGTCATCTGCATCAGTTTCAACAATTATTAGTTTGTTGTCAACATTGTGTCGTGGTTCTCCCAGCATAACTCATGTGAGTATTTGATTGATAATAATTATACTGCATACATATATTATAAGGAAAATTAAGATGGAATCATGATAAATTGGATAAGAAAGAGAGACAGAAAATAGTCATTGACTTATGTAGAGGTATCTGCTGTCAAGGAAGTATGAGAATATTAATTTTAAAGTGTCTAAATTCCTTCTTCAGACCAAGTGTGTCTGAGTGGTGTGACTTTGACTGAATGGTCTATTCCCAAGCCATTCGGACACTCTTTGTATAAAGAAGGATGTTTGAAAATTTTTTTTACTTCTTTCCAGTTGATGCCTTCTTGTCAATTTGTGGTAACCAATGACACACACAATTGATAACGATAGGAAAAAGAGAAAGAAGTTGGTGGCTTACCTGAAGTTTAAAAATGTAAGACAACGGTGTAGGTTTCAGGAAAATAGGACATGCTTTACAACCAGCCAAGGACTTTATCTATATCGTATATAGGAGGATGGAACATCAAATAGAATGTCAGTTAGGAGGAGATCTGTTAGGATTTTGGAAGAACTTGGGACAAGAGAAACATTATGGACTTTGAATCTAATTTAGAAGACAGGATAAGGCATTTGTAGATTTAGAAAAAATGTTTAATATTGTGAACTGCAACACACTATTGAGTATTTTGAAGAGCACGCGAATAAAATATCGAGAGAAAAGCTTGTACATAACCTCTACAGAATGCAGTCAGCAGAAATTATAATTGAAGATAAAGAGAAGAAAGCAGAAATCAAGAACCGAATAAGACAAGGATGCAGTCTGCTGCCCATGCTGTTTAACATATATGTAGAACAGACAATGAAGAAAGTTAAAATAAAAGATGGAAAATGAATCCTACTGCAAGTAGAAGAAATAAAAACAATATGCTTTGCTGATGATATTGTAGTTATCAGCTAGTCTCCTAACTTTCTGATGAAACAGGCGGTGATTCCAAAAATTTAAAGAATTCCTAATCTTACAAGGTACCTGTTATCTGTGAACCTAGGCACACACACACTTGAAAATAACATTGTCTGGTTAATTAAAACAATTAATAAAGATAAGATGCAGTTGCACATCAAATAATTGGATAGTAAGCAAGGAGCACAACTTGCAGCGTATAGTTGGCAGGCACCCTGTTGAGTAGAGAGTTCTTGAATTTTCGGAGGCACGGCCATATTCATCAGAAGGGTAGGAAAACATTTCCAGTGATGGCCAGCCATTGACTGAGCCCCACCAGGCCACCAACTTTCTTTCTCAATGAGGGTCAGAGAAGAGGCAAGGAATTGATGAGGGCTGGGGTGATGCATACAAACTTTATTTGAAATATAAGATTGGCATTGAGGACAAGAAATAGTTTTTAAATTTTCGGAAGTGTCTGCCCCATACCTCTGAAAATTTAGAGGAACTTCACTTTATTCTGAATGGTGACACTGAGCTTCAGTTTCAGGCAAGCCATCACCTCTCTCTCTTTCTTTTCCATTACGGTTTCTTGGATTATGTATAGTAAATGCACTAAACTTTACTTGCAGGATTTGCTGAGATCTGAACTTCCTGATGCAATTGAAAAAGCATTGAAAGGTGATGAAAGGTGTGTATTTGAAAATACTTTTTTGTATGTCTATTTTGAACAAATTGAAGAAATTCCACACAAATAATGGCTGGCTCATATTCAGGCACAGTTAATGATGGCAGAGAAATTTATTATATGTGTCATTTCAAAGGAGAGAATTGTCTTTTAAGACTTGGGGCAGGGCAGTTCTGTACCAGACAAGACCTGCCCACACTTGGAGGTCTGATTCATGACTGTGTGACACACACTGCGTGGAAACTGGTTTTGGTTGATGACAATAACTTTTTTCCTGAGCTTTTTTGTACAAACTAAAAGTCACAGTTCAATGAACATTTTATCTAAAGTGAACCCTATGAAATACTTCAATATGTTATGTTTTGTCTTTCTCTCACTAGCCTTAACCAACAACCAAACCACCTCCACCCTTTTACATGCAGTCTAATCACGTCCCATATTTTCTCATAAAAAAAGTTCTGCTTCTACATTTCTTAAAAATCTCAAGCACAAAATGACAATTCTTGCAAAACTCTAGTCCCACGTAGCTTTCCTGACCTGCTGTCTGGAGGTCAGCCTTCCACTGAACAGTATGACCATAAAACTTCCTTTGTCTGACACTGACCCGCACATTTTTATAAGTTTTTTTAATGCAGATATGACAGTTTGATTCATATTTCTATTCATTGAAAAGGTTTTCACTCCAATTTCCTGAGAAGTTAAATATTATGTAAGAAATTCCTATTTTTCATAATATTGCTGAAATTAAATGGAAACCAGCCTTGTGCTGTTATTGTGTGCTAAATTTGAATGGTCAAGATGAATAGATGGATAAATAAAAACATTTATATATTGTGGTGTTGCTTGTTTCTAACCTTATAACCCCTTGAAAATTCAGGCTCCTTTGTTTTGTTATTTATGATAGCATTAGAAGTTTCTTCAATAAATCATAGAAAAGAAACAAATTATGTTACGATTTGAAATTATATCATCTGGTACTTGTAAAAATTATCATTCCCTAGATATTCAAGGATTTTTAACAATTATAATAATTTCAATATTGATTGGGTATGTTATCAGTTTGTTATGTATAAATAGATTTTCTTTGTAGGTGCTCATCAATAGCTTTATGTTTTTTTAAAAAAGAACCCCATATTTGTGTCTTGTAATGAAATTTTTGCAGATGCTCACTTGACTCTATGAGGTTGGTAGACCTTCTTCTTGTTTTGCTATTTGAGGGTCGGAAAGCATTATCACGTTCTGGGGTTGCTGGAGGTCAGTTGCTACCCAGACTACGCCGAATGGACAGTGCTGGTGAAAAAACACACAGGCAACTTATAGACTGCATTCGCAGCAAAGATACAGATGCTTTAGTCGAAGCTATAGATACTGGAGGTGAGATTTTTTTGTATATTGATTATTTAACTTACTTTGTTTGTTACATAAGGTTTTGCCTCATGTTCGTTTTGTAGGTATTGAAGTTAATTTTATGGATGATGTTGGGCAAACTCTTCTCAATTGGGCATCAGCTTTTGGGACACAAGAGATGGTTGAATTTTTGTGTGATAGAGGTGCTGATGTCAATAAAGGTAAAAATATAATAAAGTCAATTTTACAAAATCTTCATTAACCTTGCTAATAAATACTGAAAAACAAATTATAATTATTAAAAGTCATTATATAATATTGGTTACCAACTTAAAATGGAAACAAATGTTTTTTTAATGGTAATTATTACTATTTTAATTTTGATTTACATGCTCAATAAAGTTTGGTAATTACAAAAGGCATTATGTTATTATATGTGCAATTATAATAGCATTTATTGAGTAAAGCTATGATTTTATAATCCAATCACATGAGGTGTCTAGAGAGAAATGTTTCTACTTAATCTTTTTATTCATTTGCATGTGTTACATTAATATGTTCTCCTTAGGCCAAAGGTCTTCTTCTCTCCACTATGCTGCATGTTTTGGGCGACCTGCAATAGCTAAAGTTTTATTACGACATGGAGCTAATCCTGATCTGAGAGATGAAGATGGAAAGACCCCATTAGACAAAGCTAGAGAGCGGGTTGATGAGGGTCACAGGGAGGTAAATAAGTTTATAATTTTTATTCCACACACACACACACACACACACACATATATATATATATATATATATATATATATATATATATATATATAATTAATGGGGAACGGACAGAGAGATAGAAAGAAGGTGATCACTGGAAATGTCTTCCTAACTTTCTGATGAAGGGGGCGGTGCCACCAAAAATTAAAGTACTCTAAACCTCACAAGGTGTCTACCATCTATGAACCTCGGGTAAGTCATCATCTTTCTATCTCTCTGTCCTTTCCCCATTAATTATATATATATATATATATATGTGACTTCGTCACTTATCCCATATATTTAATTTATCCTTAACGGATGCTCCTAATTCTTCCATCCCTCTTCTCTATCCATCCTAACTTGAAAACCTAAGATACATAGACTGAAAATGTTCGGTTGGTCGTACTCGATGTGGTGGCGGAGTGGATAGACGCACGCCCTGGCTTTAGGGGCGATGCACTGTTGTTTCGTGCACCCAGGTTCGAGTCCTGGCCACATCGAATTTTTTCAGTCTTTCTTCCTTCTTCCATTCCCTTCTACGCTCGACATATGTATTCCTTGTGCATGTTTCCATGCCGTACATATGTTTCAAAGAGCGAATTTCCTGCCTTTCTCCCAAATATTTCTATCTTTCTTTCTATCCAATTATCAAAATGCGTGACTTCGTCACTTATCCCATATATATATAAAACAATCAATCCACTGCAATGGTTCCTTAAAGTACTCAATAAGTAGTATGTATACCACCTCTTGTAAAAGTCCTAATACTTCACCTAAAAGATGACATCATTGCTGTGGGTTGTCAAAATGTCAAGGTTTACTTCTTGTTGTGCCAAAATACACAAACATTTTCTACTTCTATATGTTTATCATTGGAAAATATCTGTGTTAATCTTTATTTTAATGTGTTCATTTACAGGTTGCAGCGATCTTACAGTCTCCTGGTGAATGGATGCTTCCAGCTGATCAGCGACGGGAGAGCACAAGCGAACAACCTACCCAACAACAGACTCTGCCTCAAGAAACTTCAGAGGAAGGTCCTGAACCCAGAGGGGATCCAGAAATGGCCCCAGTTTATTTGAGAAGACTTCTGCCAGTATTTTGTACAACATTTCAAGCCACTATGCTGGGTTCAGTAAGGTAAGCATTGTTTAAACTAAAAAAAATGTATCATCTAATTAAATATATTAAAATGTAAATAGATTGTTTCTCTACAAATTCTGACTTATAACAGGTGGAAGGAGCATGATTATTAAACTTTTACAATAAATAAAAAAATGCCAAAAAAGTCTACATTATATATATATAACTATTTATTAACAAAAGCGATTTTTCATCTCCATTTTGAGACTTCATCAGTCTTAAAATTTAGCAGTACATCATATTACTCTCTCAGTCGAAAAGATAATTCAATAATCTTTTTGTACACTTTTATATATTTAATGATGACTTTTTTGGCTGTTTTTTTATTTATTGTAAATACTTAAGTCTATGATGTAATTTATTAAACTTTTACTTCCAAATAATGTTTTTTTTCCTACAATCTTTCTCATTTTATGGCTAGTGTGTGTGTGTGTGTGTGTATATATATGAAGAGAGATTGGCAACACCAAACAATTTAACACTCAACTGAGAAAAAGAAATTAATATTATTTCAAACCATGTCACAATATTACCAATATTAAAATTAGTTGTTAATCATTTATTGCTAATAGTATTACTCAAGCTTTTTTTTCCTCCCCCCCTTCCAAATTTGACAGCTTACCTGAAGTTTAAAGTTGGCAGGCAAAATGCTGCACTTAGCACGGTGCCTGCCAACTTTACAATTCAGATAAGCTGCCAAATTGTATTTCTCTTTCCTACCCTAATGAATTGTTTCCATTAGTTTGGCATGTCATTTTCTGATTTATGTATGTATATGCATAAAGGTATTATGTTGTATAAACATATAGGTAAATAGATACGAAATACAGAATGAGATACAGTGCAGTGTCTTAAATCAATAATAGGTTAAAAGTTGGTAATAAGTGTGTCTCAGGTTGAGAAGCAATAATGTATCTAATAGTTTAGAGCCTTCTTCAGGATAGTATTTTTGAAAAACATGATGGTCAGCCACTCAGCTGTCAGACTATATTGACATAATGCCCATAAAATTATTCACATTACTGCTTGCTTATCAGCATTAAATAAAGGTTTGTCAGCTGTTCTGTATACCTTGACCTTTTTTTTGGCAATATCAGATTATATTTAATTGCTTAAAACTGTCTCCAGGAATTACCCACATGCACATGATACCTTACTGAAATCCATAGATGTTGCCTCCCTGTACACCAACATTCATTATTTCCACTGCCCTTGAACAATTTTTAGGCCACAAAATGCTTTCCCCACCATATATTTTCTGATTTCCCTCACCCAGTTTATCCTCACCATACAACCTAGCCCTTGGAGGAGCTCGCATTATTTTGCTCCACCTGAAATAGCCTGCTCATCTGGAATCCTCAACACCTTTATTTATAGATATAACCACACAGAACTCCTCCGATGACATCTTGTGATCTATCCAAAGAACAAACATTCCCAATATATATTTCATTAATGGGGAAAGGACAGAGAGATAGAAAGAAGGTGACTTACCTGAGGTTCATAGATGGTAGACACCTTGCGAGGTTTAGAGTACTTTAATTTTTGGAGGCACCACCGCCTTCATCAGAAAGTTAGGAAGACATTTCCAGTGATCGGCTAGCCGGCGACTGAGCAGCCAAAATTTGCTGCGCTGCTAACTGAGATCATAAACAATTGACCCCACCAGGTCACTAACTTTCTCTCTCAATGAGGGTCAGACCTGGTGACCTGGTGGGGTCAATTGTTTACAACCTAAGTTAGCAGCGCAGCAAATTTTGGCTGCTCAGTCGTTGGCTAGCTGATCACTGGAAATGTCTTCCTTACTTTCTGATGAAGGCGGCGGTGCCTCCAAAAATTTAAGTACTCTAAACCTCGCAAGGTGTCTACCATCTATGAACCTCAGGTAAGTCACGTTCTTTCTATCTCTCTGTCCTTTCCCCATTAATTGTTTTAATTAACATGACAATGTCATTTCCTGACTCATGTATATATATACACACACACAAATTAATAATTGAAACGTGACGTTGTCACACACATTGTATATTTGGATAGGGTGTAAGGATAGAACATGTGGGAGAAAGTGTTCTGGTGGCTAGTCTCATAATAGTGGCAGAAATCTTCTTCGCAGGCTCAGACACAGCTCGTCTACTAATCACTTCAATGCCCCAATCGAACTACAGAAAATTAACTTTATTTTCAGCCTGACCTACACTGGACTGCAATCCAACCCAGACATAAATGTCCTTCTCACAACACTCCCCACTTTTCCCTAGGGTTGCCTTCAGATGCCCACTCAAACTCCACAACAGACTGGTCCACCCCTGCAAATACCACCCCCATGTCCGTTACCCACATCAGATTGCAGGTTCCATGTCTGCCATATACTTCAATCCACTCCATTCTTCCTGAATCCCATAAGGAAAAATAAGAACAAAATTAAAGAAACTGAACTTGCCTCGCCTCTCATATAATCTCTTTAAAGTAATTGCCATGTATTCTGCCAGAGCAAAAGACCTTTCCCAGCACTCGGCCAATCACAGCACTGTCCAAATTCAAAACCTCTTATTTTCAATAGCTCATACCCTGAGCCTTAACATAAATATTTTTACCAATACTTCACAATAACCTTTCTTAAAGCCCTACCCCTTTATTCTTTGTGTGAACTTTCCTTTCACCATACTCTAATGTCCACGCAAAGCCCTTGACTCAACATCCTTTAAACAGTGTCCTCTCTACTGACCACACCTCATGGCCTTCCCTTGAGAGAGAAAGTTAGTGGCTTGGTGGGGTGTCTTCTGTTTCATTTAACTGCTTGCCATGCAACAATTAAGTCACCACCACATGGCACTTGGAATGTCTCCTTTCCTCCAGAGGAAGGAGGCTGAGGTCTCCAAAAATTTAAAGAACTGTACTGTATCCTCAATGGTGATGACAAGCTTCATTTTCAATTAAGTCTGTACTTTTTTTTCTCACAAAATTGTTCCTAAGTCAAGATATAAACTGACATGCCACAGGTTGATAGATTGAGTCCTTGGTAATTACTAAATTGTCAAATTTTCCTGTAAATGTTAGGAAATGACATTGTCAAAATGATTAAAACAATTAAAAAGATGAGTAAAGAGAGATAGAAGGATAGTGGCTTACATAAAGTGTGAAGTCACCATGATTAGTGCATTGCTATGAATTTTCAGAAGCAACCGCCCCCTTCATCAGAAGATAGAATATTCCAAGTGAAAGAAACAGTTGTCTCCAAAAATTCATATCGCCACACTCATCGTGGAATCTGCATGACTTTTAATTGTTTTATAATTAATATATCTAAATAATATAGATTAACATAATTGATGAGGACTGGAAAAATAGAAATAAATCTGGTGGCTTACAAGAAGTTTGAAAGTGGCAGGCACCATTGTAGGTTATAGGTATACTTCAAATTTTCTCCATGGCTGACTCACTCAAAATGTGTGTCCTGTCTCCTGAAGAAGGGGGTACCTACATCCTACAATGGTGTTTGCCTTCTTTAAACGTCAGGTAAACCACATTCTTTCTTTCTATCTTTCCTGTCTGATCATTTGTATGTTTATACATGAATATGAAAACATTGATATGGATTTTGTTAAAGGTGGTGGTTTACCTGAAATTAAACTGGGCCAGTATTACCAGTTTCTTAAAAAACTATTAACATGTGAACACTTCTATTTTTTAGGAAAGCTAGTTTGGGTCTTATTAAAAAAATGGTGCATTACATACAACCAAACCTTCTAGTTGAGGTTTGCAGTCCAGAATCACCGACATACAACTTTGGAACCATGTTAGTAGAAGTTATTGCAGCTGTTCTGGATAATGAGGTAAAATTAAACCACTAGTAGCAATGGAATGAGTTTTAAAATTATGATTGTTTAAAGATGTTTCTTGTAATAATCGAAGGACATTTTAATAATTAGAAAACTATTTACTTCATTAATTATTGATTTTTTACTATAATATATCAACATCGGCACTCGAACACTTCCTGTCTCGCAGGCCTCCAAATTCCCTCCCAAACACCCACATTTTGACAGCACTCACCCAGTTTCTCCTCACCAGAAACTTCTTCACCTTCCAAGACAAAATTTACCACCAAATCAGCGGCACTGCCATGGGCACCCGGATGGCCCCTTCCTATGCCAACCTGTTTATGGGTCAACTGGAACATCATCATCTAAATTCCTCTCCACTGAAACCCTTAACCTGGTTCTGGTTCATACATGACATCTTCATGCTATGGATGCACGGACAAGATGCCCTCTCAGACTTCCTCAACACTAAATTCCCCGTCAAGTTCACTTGGAACTATTCCCCGACTAACATCACCTTCCTCGATGTGGACATCCAACTAAATTCAGGCCTCATTACCACCTCTGTCCACATAAAACCAACTAACATCCTTCAGTACCTCCACTTTTTCAGTGCCACCCTGAACATACCACACGACCCCTCCCTACAGTCTTGCCCTTAGGGTAACCCGCATATGCTCTACTTTGGACAGCCTAGCATCCTATACTGACCAAATATTCAATGCTTTCCGGAACAGAAATTACTCCACAGATCCTCCAAAAGCAAATTACCTGTGCCCTCTCCACCTTCCAAATAGTCAGTCCCACCCCTAACCATCATACAGAACATAGTCTTCCTCTAACCACTACCTATGTCCCCGGACTACGTAAACTCAACTCTTTCCTCTGCCTTGGCTACACTGGACTACAATCCAACCCTGACATGAAGAACATCCTCCCGACCGTACTACCCACCTGTCCAAGGGTTGCCTTTAGGCACCCACCAAACCTCCGTAATATCCTGGTCAGACCCTACAAACCCCACACCCCCAAGCCACAATTGGCTGCAGACTGTGTAGCAGAAACAGATGCCATATCTACCCAATACTCCCACCTACCACGACCTTCCAGAACCCCACCATCAGCACTACATACAAAATTAGGGAAAACATAACCTGTCTGTCTTCTCACACTATCTACAAAATAAGCTGCACACTCTGCCCAACCTTCTACATTGACCAGACAAAGAGACCCCTCCCCGAACGGATTGCCAACCACCGCAGTACAGTAAAACTCCACAAAACCCAATTCCCTATGCAATAAAACCTTCTGTGTGTATACCTTGCTATTTGTTTGAAAGATGGTTGTATGGATGTATGAGAGTGTGTGTCAATATTTAAATATTGACACCTTTGAGGATGGATGTGTTTGAATGAGTGTGTGTCAAGATGGGGGTGTTAGTATGCATCTCCCCAACCCCCATCAAGTCCTTGCCTCTTCCCAGACCCTCATTGAGAGAGAAAGTTTTGTATATTGTTTATTAATTTTACTTTAGGAAGATGAAGATGGCCATCTAGTAGTGCTACAAATTATCCAGGATTTGATGGCAAAGGCACAAGATATTTTCCTGGATCATTTTGCTCGCCTGGGAGTGTTTTCAAAGGTTTTGCAGCTTGCTGGACCACAAGATCCTACTGAAAAGAAGGAAGAACCTGCGGTTAGAGAACTATCTTTTATTTTCTTCCGAGAGTTCACATCCATACCCCTTATAGAAGATTTATGGTTACATATTTTTTTCTCTTTGCAACAGGAAGAAACTGATCAACTTCAACAACAAGAACCAGTAATGGAAGATGCCAAAGAAATGGTTCCTGGGAAAGCTTATCATTGGCGAGACTGGTGTTTGTGCCGTGGTCGCGATTGTCTTTATATTTGGTCGGATGCTGCTGCACTTGAGTTATCAAATGGAAGTAATGGTTGGTTTCGCTTCATTTTAGATGGCAAATTGGCAACTATGTATTCAAGTGGAAGTCCCGAAGGTGGAACAGACAGCACTGGTTAGTAATTTCTTAATTTCAAATAATTAAATAAATTGAATATATGGATTGTTATAAGTTAATTTAAGAATGACATATACGAGATATGTTCAAAGTAAAGGGAATTTCATTTAAAAAAAATAAAATTTCTGTCTACATGAAGGTTATTGTCTTCAAAATAGTCCACAGTAGATAATATACAGCTATACCAGCACTTTTAAAACTTGATCTTTGCAATAGTGTTTTTCAGCAGTGTTTGCTTAATATCATCTATGGTTGTAAATTGGAGGTTCTCTTTAGTTTTGGGACAAAAAATTTCATACATGGCACATTATTATAATGTTGTTTTTGTCAAAATGCTAGAAAAGGCAATGATGTAGCTAAGTTGTTAGAGCCGTTCATGCAGAATGCACATGAACCTGGTTCGATCCTCAGCCTGCTGCATAATTTCAGTTGATCCTTCTTTCTCCTATCTCTCTTCCATGAACATATACTTTATTTTGAGTGTACTTCCATGTTTCTGCCATGGTTAGACCTTTTTCTCACTATTCAATGTGTGGCTTATCATTATACTGCATCTGAAGGTACACTGTTGGAATTATTGTGCAGAAGAAAAAGAGATCCAATCACATTTAAAGACTTTAAAAGACTCGTTAATATTTCCCAAGATTATTGTTAAAATCATACATTTCACCAACATACATCAATGGTTATGTTCCCCAAAAATTCATAGGTATATGGGAACATGTAATGAGAAAGACACTACATTATTTTGTCTAATTAAAGTTTACAAGCATAAAGACTTTTTTAATGTCCTTTTTTTTAAAAAAAATTCTTTCAACAAAATATCTAGTTTTTATGGCGACAACTGTTATGGAGTAAAATGTAGCAAACAAATATGATTGGGTGTAGTTTTATGTAAGTAGTGATAAAACCTACCACCTCTTTTTAAGGTTCCCATTTTTAAACCAAACATTTTACTAGCCAGAAAAGTCTTCCCAAATTTTTAAGGTATAATGAAATTACCATTTTTAAGTAACGACTTTGTTATAGAATTCAACTCTTTTACCACTTTTAAGAAGTAAAAGAATATTCAAATTTTGATTTAATCCCTGCCCGCACCAAGTGCACACAACAAACATGTTTTTGGAAATGTTTATGGAGTTCCTAGGGTGTGCAATTATAGCTATTTCAAAATTTTGTGTGTCATGTTCATACATTTTTATATTCAAGCTGATTTGAGAAAGTGTGGATAAAAAGGAGTGCAGAATCTTTGTGTTTTAGATTTCTCAAAAGGATAATTAATGATGATCCTGTTACTTGAAACTTCATGTTTATCAATTAAATATTATAATTTTCTAGCTCAAAGTCTATAATAGTATTTTTAGACCTGTTTGTCCTGTTTAAAAATGGTGGTGTAATGTAAATTGCCACAGTAGTATATGTATCGTAGTTAAAGTTATTAGAGTATTGTATGACTTACATTACTACTAAGGTTCTCAGTGTTATTACTTATTTCTAATTTATCAATAATTTAGCTTTGTGGTGAAGATTTTCTGTGACCAAAATATTCACAGTTGTGGCACCCGTACGAAATAAATTTATATTTGAACAAAATCATGATGCTTGACAATCTGAAAATATGTTTCGCCAAACTGACTGACCACCCAGAATTGAACGAGTACATGTGAACCCATTATGTTAGCGTGTGTTAAGATGTGGATGTATTAATATGGAGTTGTATACCCAGAAATCAAAAACATTTGTCCCCACCATGCTACTTTAGGGGCCCACTCATATTCCCCAAAATTTTTCTTCAACCTTACATCCCCACACCACTAGTCCCTCACTCACAAGTGAAAGCAAACCCTGCAGTAGGATCAGCTACCATGTCTGCCCTATACTTCCACCCACCACAACCTTCCAGAATCCCACCAATAACACAACCTACAGAATTAAAGAATACAACCTGTCTATCCTTCAATACTATCTACAAGATAAATTATACTCTCTCCCAGTCAAATGGATTACCAACCACCACCACACACTTTTTAAAACCCAATTCTCCCATAGCTGCCCATGCCCAAAAACACAACACTAATAATTTCTACCAGTGCTTGACACTAACCTTCCTCAAAGTCCTACCTCCTGATTCTTCAGATGGTGGGATGCTTACAACACATCTTGCAGTCAAGACAAAGATAGTAGCCTCCCCCACCCCCAAATTGACCCTCTATAATTGCACATGTGTACCCATTTTAGTATGTATGTGTTAAGATGTGGATATGTGTGTCTACATTAGTGTGTGGCTGTGTGTATAACATTTTTCATTCACACTTTTTTTTGATCTGATGTATGGTCCTTGTCCTCTTTCTTCTGTTCTTATCCCTCAAACTTCCCTCAAATGCTAATTTTATGTGACCCTCATGTCTTAAAACGTGCCCCATTAATCTATCTCTTCTCTTGGTCAATGTTCTCCATATTGTTCATTCTTCCCCTATTCTGTTAGCTTACATTTAATCTATAGTAGGTTTCACTAGACTGTGGAGCAGTAACATTAAATTTTCAAGGACTTGGCCTTCTTCTGTCAGAGAAACTTGTCTGTATTGTAGGACTTGTTTGAACCAAAGGATGGAGTTCAACCGACAATTACAACCAATGCTTTACAGTAGAGGAAATGGTTTTATAGTCATTTTTATTATTGTATCTCTGCTATCACCTCAGATACAGTGATCTTATTTACCAAAATAGTCGTGATTATTTACATCCAGAGCAAATTAGTTTTTGTTTCAAAATATTCAAGTTGCAGTTCTAAGTTGTAGTGAATGCACGATTGTATGTGTGTTCATGTTTGTACTTTTACTGCATTGTGGCATTATAGAACAGATAACAGTGTGAGTATAGAACTTGTAAAATAATTTATATTTTTTCAATTAAATTCTGATATTTTAATCTTTTTACCTCTTAATTCTGTATGGATTTGCCCTACATATAATTCACTATATTTTCCATTCTATGTATAAAAAATTCCTTGGCACCCAAAGTAACTTGTACATTTCTTTCTGTACCTCATTGTTTTACTGCAAGAAGATTAATAAAATGTTCACCTATGTTCTTGTGTATTTACTTTTATTTTTTTATTGTAATAAAGTTTTTGAAGTAATCATATTGAATGACTTACTAATGTTCATCAGTTGAATTTTTTACATTTTTTTTTATGTAAATCAGAATACTCTGATAGTAGTACTGTTTTATTTGAAAAGATTTCCTTTCAGAATATTAATTCTATTGGAACTAATTATACAGTACACTTTATTTAAAACATTTTTATCTAACAATATAAATAATTTTATTGTTCTTAGTTTTAACCTTTCATAATGGGCTTCACTAATTTATAAATTTTCATGTGCTAGAATTAAAAATGGTGAACCTTTTGTTAATTCATTTGCTATTGAAATTGTGCCTTAAATTAATATCAAATTAAATGTGACACATTTGCTCTGCTAGATTAATTCAGTTATAAAGAATCATTCTGATTTTCTTAATCTTGTAGTCATATTTAATCATAAATCTTCAAACAAATTTCCATGATTTGAAATCTGAATACTAATTTAATTTTTAAAAGTTTTGATGTTTTATATTCTACCTAAACTAAATACAATGTATCGACAAGTTGAAAGTGTAATAGTGGAATGAATTGTTTTTCTAATTCTCTTCTAGATTTTGGTTTTCCTTACATGCCCCTAATCATGCAGGTCATGCTAGTTTGAAGTTCTAATACAAGATCAAGCTCACTTCCTTATTTCCCAACAAACTTTTAAGAAATTCAAGGATAACAATAGAGGTGAATTAGCACACTGCATTATGTATCACAGAAATTCAGTCTTGTTAGTCAACACAGTTTATATTGTCCTATGTTAAATGCAATGCAATGTAATGTTGAGACCAGAATGAACAAAAGTATGGATAATATTGAATAAGTTTCTTTATTAACACTTTGGTTCCTGTAATCTGTATGATTTCAAATTAATTTATGCCAACTATAAATTCTAAAATATGTATATCAAAATCTTTTAATTCACATTGCTCAGAAAATGCACTTATAAATATCATTTTCTATTTTTTTAGTCTGCTCAGAATAGTGCGACAACAAGTTATGGCTTTTTTAATTTCTGTAGTAAAGAAATCTCTCTCTGCCCTCCCATAGACTATGGAAATCCAAACATATCAGGACAATATATCCCAATCATGATTATATTCTTTTATCCTTCTAAACAACTTTCATATCTTCTCAAAAAAACACAGATATTTCTATGCTATTGTGTTCCCTTACATCACTTGAACATATAACTCTAATAATAAATTACTACAGCATAAACATTGAAATAGATGTCAAGCTCATTTTGTCTGCTGTTTATAGATGTTTGAATAGTAACAGTTGTAGTGTTTGAAGATTTGTTGCATTTTAATATGACTTTTACAATAATAGATTCATGATAGACTAATTCCAAATTTAAATGAAAACACCAATAGAAAATAAACTTTTTATCATTTAAATCCAAATTTTACAATCTATTTCCTACAATTACATGTCTTTAAAGTGTATCCAATGTGAAGTATGTGAACAAACCTGTACATGACCACACTTTTCTTTGTGGGTTTAAATACATTTTAATTTGTAAAGTACTTTGACCGATCTTTACATCAATACGCATGCATATCTTTTCTTCCTTTTTTAACAATTGGTGTTTGTCCTAATACTAAATCATGCCCTTTCTTTCTGCCAGGAAAAGGAAGAAATACAGAAACACTGACTACTGAAGGTAAGTTATCCACTGAAAATTGTATTGGAAAGTAGTAGTAAGATGTGTGTAGGTAAGTACTTAGAATTTTTAACATAGGATCACATATGCAATTTTTGAGTATTTATTACTTTCACAAATATAATAGAAACATGAGTAAAAGCTTTTATCTGCACACATTCTTAAATTAAAATATTAGTTACAGTACATTAAAATTATTCAAGGTTTTAACTAATGGTATACATAATCATTTCACTTTAATTGCTGAACCAGCAATGAAATGTAATACAGCAAATCATTTCTTTGAAGTTATTTGAAATATACACATGTTTAATAAATGTAGACATAATATTCAAGTATCCTTCTTTTTTTAATTATAACTTAGTAGTGTGTCAAAATGTTTTATAAAATTCTGATAATTCAGTCCATTATTATGTAAACTTTTGCAATGGCATTTGTGTGAGTGTGTTTGTGTCTGAATATTGGTAAATGGGGAGTTTTTTCATACAATACAGGCAACCTACTTCTTTCAGTTTGTCAATATTTCAAATAAACAAATATTGTTTCTATCATATTTATAACTTGTTTTATGACTACTCTTGTTAACAATGAGATAAAATAGCATTTAGTGTCTTCGAAAAAACATTTGGGAGCAGCATACAGGTTTATACCATTAACAAATGGTCAATGTAAAAATTATAAATCTATATTTTTGTGTGAATCCATTGAAGCATATAATGCAGTAAGCTTGTATGAATGTAATGTTATATTGAAATGGTGTATTATTATTTTTAGAAAATAGAGGAGAATTTCTGGAGAAACTGCAGAGGGCTCGTGCCCAGGTGAAGGCAAATACTCCTAGCCAACCTGTTTTATCACGTGCTGGTACTGCTAGGTTAGTTGTTGGAAACTGGACTTTAGCTAGTCGAAAGGAGGGAGAATTGCATATCCATAATTCTGATGGGCAGCAGGTGAGAAAATTTAGCAAGTATTACATAAGTTGTACAGTATGAAAGTGTTTGGCATATGTTTTACTCAACATTATATATAATGTTCAATTATTTTAACATACTTTTCATGGTTTATCATATTCTATTTACACAGTTAATCTGTTGCAGTCAAGTTATTCTTTAAAATATTAATCTTTTATGATCTTGGCACATTACATCTTACAATGACTGTTGCTAATCAAGATTTTATTCTTTTAATCTCTTTATTTTAATACATGATATGTACTTGGAGAGTCTTAATATTCATCTCAGATATATCTGTGCTATCTGGTCTGCAAAATTAGAGAATCTTCTTACTTAATATGTATGTCGTCGGCTAGTCAATTACTGGAAATATCTTCCTAACTTTCTGATGAAGGGGGCGGTTTCTCCATGAAAATTTAAAGAACTCCAAACCTCACAAGGTGTCTACCATCTATAAACCTCAGGTAAGTCACCAACTTTCTATTCCTTTCCTTATTAATTACATATGTGTGTGTTGTCAGGTTAATTAAAACAGTTAATAGGAAAGAGAGATAGAAAGTAGGTGACTTACCTGAGGTTCACAGATGACAGACACCATGTAAGGTTTGATGTTCCTTAAATTTTCGAAGGCACCGCCCCCTTCATCAGGAAGTAAGGAAGACATTTCCAGTGATCGGCTATCTGACAAATGAGCAGACAAAATTTACTGCGTGGCTGTATAAACAATGGATCCCACCAGGCCACCAACTTTATATATATATTGCTTTCTTCTTATGGTCCTGCAAGTTTTTTTTTATATGAACACACGGAATTTATTTCAGTGGTGAAAAGAAACTGGGAATGTACCTTATATTAGCATAATTTGAAGACTGTTTAGTATTTGATCGACGATATGTTTTCTATTCTTAATGTAATGAGTATCATTCAATTTTTTTCAGCAAGCTACAATTCTACGAGAAGATTTACCAGGATTCATCTTTGAATCTAACCGTGGAACCAAACATTCCTTTACTGCAGAAACATCTTTGGGTCCTGAATTTGCAGCCGGCTGGACTGGAAAAAGAGGAAAACGGCTTCGTTCAAAAATAGAAGCTATGAAACAAAAAGTGAAAACACAAGCACAAGAAATTTATGAAAAATATTTTAAAGCTGCTCAGGCTCAACCAAGGGGAGTGGTTGCTAAACTAGGGAGTATAGTAGCTCAAATTGAGGTGGCTTGTCAGAAACAGGTAAACAGTGGTTTATTCAGTTATTGTAAAAATTTCCCAGTTTTGGAAAGATAATTTTAGTATAAAAAGTTTTATTGGGGATCATAATTCTATTATAATTTTAGTATTTATTCGAATTAACTTAGACTGCAAGACAATTATTCATTTGTTTATAGCACATGAGGGGAGGAGAGGCTTGGAGGGATAGCTTATGTCAGGCTTTGTCAGAACTTACACAGCTACTACGCGAAGAAGGACTTGTTTCAGCTTATGAACTCCATAGTTCTGGATTAGTTCAAGCCTTATTATCCCTACTAGCTACAAGTTGTTGGGATCAGGGCCTGCATTTAAGAACAACTGCTCGTTTGCAGAAGCAGAGGATAAGAGTATTTAAAGGGTGTTTCCAGGTATGATATTTATTTTTATTTTTTAACCTTCATTAGCCATTTCAATAAATAATTTATTGTTCCTCTTAAAAAATGCACCATGATTTGTGGTTTCACAAAATGAATGGATTAGAGTACATGATTTATTTTTTTAATTCCTCTGGAATTGGTTATTTAATTAGCTTTGTGCTATAAATAAATATCCCTGTTATCCTAATTACAATTGGTAACTAAGATTTTGTGATTCAAATTTAGACATTTTTCATGATTTATTTTTTTAATCCCCTGGAATTAGTTTTTTTAATTAGCTTTGTGCTGTAAATAAATATCCCTGTTATCCTAATTACAATAGGTAACTAAGATTTTGTGATTCAAATTTAGACATTTTTCAATCAAAATTAAATATTATTTAATAAATAAATTATCTGACATTTAAGTATAATAAATAATAAACTGCCAATTTGTCATCAATAAATTAAGTTAATATTTAGTTAATATATTTACCATGCTTTGTTCATATCTGTGGACTTCAGGTAAATTTTTAAATTGTTAAAACTATTACACATGTGGATAATTTTGCATTGTGGATGGAGGGCAAAATTTCCAGACTTCATCTTTATACCTTTACTTCTTCTAGAAAGATAAAATGTTTTAATACTAACCATTGCATTCAACATTTAGAGGATCAGTTATTTAATCATTGGATTTCTTGAATTAGCTTATGGTGTCTGAAATTACAAATTATTTCAATAGAAAGTTTCAAATTACTTCAGATTTTTCCCTTAGCCACTTGATGAATTGTTACACATATTTAATCTGCAGTAATTTCAGTAACTTTAAAATTTTATATAGTAAAAAACATAGACTATAAAATGTTTTTATCAGCTTCAGAACACTATGACAACCATAAATATTTATTGCAATATAATTTTGTATTGAAATATTACATTAGATAATGTGTTATGTATTCAAGTTAAGATTTGTAATTAATTTTTTTTTTTTAGGATAAAGACAGTTCAGGTCTTAACTCAGCTGTTGTATTGATTCACAAGCTAGTATCTGTGCTGGAATCCATTGAAAAACTGCCAGTTTATTTGTATGATAATCCTGGATCAGGATATGGTTTGCAAGTATGTTAAATGTCTTTGTTTACAAACTAGTGTTGATTTTTTTGTAGTCCACAAAGTATTTGTCAGATTACGTTGAGAATTTCATTTCTAAATTATGATTACCAATTATTTCAGATACTTACACGGAGGATACGGTTCCGCTTAGAAAAAGCTCCAGGTGATAGTGCTCTTATTGATCGTTCTGGGCGGTGCCTGAAAATGGAACCTTTAGCAACAGTAGAGCAGTTGGAGCGATATTTACTTAAAATGGTAGCAAAACAGTGGTATGATTATGAAAGAACAAGCTTTGCATTTGTAAGGAAATTGAAAGAGTCTGGTCATATGTCTTTCCTTCAGCAACATGACTTTGATGAAAATGGTATTATTTATTGGATTGGAACAAATGGAAAGTGAGTTCAAATTATAAATTTACAGCCTTTTTGTTTCATGTTAAAATTTAACATAGTATGATGATTAAATTTAAGTATATAGTACAGTATGTACATATAAATGGCTTCTATGTAGTGATTTAATATGTTGTAGTCATTAATTGTTCCTAAAAATTGGTTTCCATATTTATAAAACATTAAATTTATTAATTCCAAGCATATTCTTTATTTCAGAACAAGTCCTGAATGGGTGAATCCTGGTCAGTTTGGCTTGGTAACAGTCACTTCATCTGATGGAAGAAATCTTCCATATGGCAGACTAGAAGACATTCTAAGTAGAGATTCATCTGCTTTGAACTGCCATACTAATGATGACAAAAGAGCATGGTTTGCCATTGATCTTGGTCTTTGGGTTCTACCTTCCAGTTACACTCTGAGACATGCCAGAGGATATGGGCGATCAGCTCTCCGAAACTGGCTTTTCCAAGTAAGGAAGATCTCTCTAGTATCTTAAATATATAATTGCTTTAGTTCTGTTTGTAAATGGTTATCAAATTCCTAGTACCTTAAATATATAATTGCTTTAGTTCTGTTTGTAAATGGTTATCAAATTCCTTTTTACTGCAGTCATTACAAATCATGAATTGTACCAATTTTATTTCATATGCATTGTACATCTAACATTGTAT
The DNA here is from genome assembly GCA_034510155.1 of Eucriotettix oculatus. Taxonomy (NCBI): domain Eukaryota; kingdom Metazoa; phylum Arthropoda; class Insecta; order Orthoptera; family Tetrigidae; genus Eucriotettix; species Eucriotettix oculatus. The sequence goes on from CM067378.1 coordinate 63,078,703, forward strand.
TTTATATTCTTTTGTAGGTGTCAAAAGATGGGATTAATTGGACTACTTTATATACACATGTTGATGACAGTAGTCTAAATGAGCCTGGAAGCACTGCATCATGGCCTCTAGAACCATCTGTTGAGGAAACTCAGGGTTGGCGACACATAAGGCTACAGCAAGCCGGTAAAAATGCATCAGGACAAACTCATTACCTGAGTTTATCTGGCTTTGAAATTTATGGCACAGTTACTGGGGTTTGTGATGACCTAGGTATGTACTACAATTTTTTCTGTAATAACAATTTAACTCAGATTTTTAAGTGGCACAATTGAAAAGATTACATTCTTTCATTTCTTTGATAACTATTCAAATTATAATTTTAATACATCTTTCTTTAAAAGGAGAAATGCACACCTGATTTTGAAAATAATTTTGATCAATTTTATAACTTTATTTGCATAATCTTTAAGTAAATTGTGATATATTTGGTAAAGAATTTTGTTGAATCAAATAATGGGACTATTTTGGTCTGAAATGGGGGAAGGGAAGGAATCTAACTCTGTGAAAGTTCGATAGAAACCAGATAAGCACAGTAACTTACCAAATAGTCGGAAAAAAATGTATAATACCAAAAGAGACACCATGAAAATATATTAATATGCCTGAAAATATCTGCTGTTTATGTAATTTTAAACAGCCCTGCCCCCAGGGGTGGTAGTAGTACCTTACATCTTCCGTCCTTGCTTGCTTCCGAGTTTCAAGGAACAAACATACAAAATTTAGTTGAAGTTTCTCCATGCATTTAGATTTACATACCACACATACTAAAAAATACAGTGAAACAGACAATTACATTTATAAGAAAGTACTTAATGATATCTTTGAGTATTATTCTATGCTATATGGCAATTCAATTGTCTTGTTTGACAGGCTTTGTGAGTTCTATATGTTGTTAGGGTAGGACCTTTTTCGGTTTGAACGAATACCTTCTCTGTGCAGAGCACTAAAATACACTAAAATTTCATCCAATCAGATGAATGGTATAAGAAATCATAAGGGATTAACACAATATCTTAGAACAGATGATTGACGTGTAATGTTTTTTTGGCCTGAAATGGGTGAAGGAAGCAACCTAAATCAACAGAAGATCGACAGAACATCTTCTTTGAGTTGATAACCAAAAAGAATTTCAGGGCAATTGGATCAATTTTATAGGAACGCCTTAGGGCAATGCTTATAACTTGCACTGTGTTTGAACAGGCCAGCCATATAAACTGGGGAGTGGGCTGCTTACATTGCCTTTTATTTATTTAAATTTAATATATGTATAGATAGTAAGTATAAATGTTACAGTGAATTTATATAGAATGGAAAAAGAGAGATATGTTTAAATGAGCAAATAACTAACACAGCAAACAGGTGTTTTAATTTTGAATATTTACTGGTATATATAAAGCAAGTAAAGATAGAACACATCCTCAAATTAATAACTTGTTTGGATTGGAAAGGGGATAAAGAGTGGTTGATTTACTTTTAACCAAAAGTAGTTTTTCCAAGCTGGGAGGCAATAAAGTATCAGATTTTGAAAGCAATAAATTTCACCTTTTTAGGCAAGGCAGCAAAAGAAGCAGAAGCGACTTTACGCAAGCAACGGAGAATGTTGCGAACACAAGTTTTGAAGCAACTGGTTGTGGGCACTCGAGTTGCTAGGGGTCTGGATTGGAAATGGCGTGACCAGGATGGAAGCCCTCCTGGGGAAGGAACTGTTACGGGAGAACTTCACAATGGTGAGGTTTCATTCTGAAGCCAAATGTTATGACCTTATGAATTATTCCTAATTTTGTTAATAAGGTCATAGCAATTTTTCTTTCTCTTAATTAAAATATTTTGGTTTCATTTTCAATGTGTTCTTATACTACTTACAGAGAAATAACCATATGTACAAATCTTTCATTAATTGAGTGGAATTAGTAAGTACATTAAATCAGTGCCCTAAAACATAAGGTTAATAAAAGCTTAATGCAATAACAATAACAAACTTATATTTTGTTCCAAGAATTCAGTGGATCACATTTATCCTTATTGCACATGTAATGAAAGTTTACTATTGGATACAGAGTACAGTTCAGCTGAACAGTTTTAATTTAAATTGAAAACTTAAACATGCGTATAAAGTGCACAAATTACAAAAGAAGTAACTGAAGAGAAGACAAATTAGTGATAAAATAATTATTAAACAACATTTCTGCTAGCCTAATAGCTTTCATCAGGTGATGAAAAAGAGCGATAACTACAAGAATGACACATAGAACTTTACATTTGAGTTCATCACTTTGTTTGTGCTCTGTGTCGTTCTTCCATCTCTTGCATTGAATTTCAGTTTATTACCCGATTTGTGCTGTGTATCATTCTCGCGGCTCTCACATTTCTCATCAACTGACAAAAGCCATAAGGCTAGTAGGAAAGTTTTGGTATTTATTTTAACCTAACTTATTGACTATTTTGGGTTAAGTATTTTTTTTAATTACACATAAATTGTCTGATTTGAAGATTTATTTCCCACTAAATCATTTAACAGTTGATGGATTTGATAGTAGGCAGTATGGAACATCTCAATACTTATGTATGACTTGCCACAATATTTCAAGCTTTTACAGACTTTAAATTAAATGTTTTCATTTTAGACACAAATCCTTTATTCTTGTAATTGGTTTCATTTACTATGATTTATAAAGGTCTAATGCTTTTAATTATTGATTTGAATTTATTAAGTTTTTCAATAGAGGAGTCTTTTTAGAACAATACCATTTATTGTGGAACAAAATAACTTATTTGGTAGCCTATTGTTGGAAAAATTATTCTCTGTTCGCTGTTTCTCTTTCTCTCTATTAAGACACAAACTGCATGCTTACGTCACACCAGTTACAATAAGTTTACTGGGCTGTTATTAAAGTAAGTGCCACTATTTATTTTAAAATAACACATTGTTTTCTAGATACAGTATACCGCTGTTTTAAGGTTTCCACTTTAAAGGAAATCCCACTTATAATGAAAAGTTTCTCAAATCCTGGTGAAACTGCCATTTATTTAGTGTAATTTTTTCCTGCTTTTAAGGAACCCCCCATAAAGAATTTCCCACTTTTAAGGATTTTTTTCAATGTATCTCCATTCATTAACCCATTTTAAGGAGAAATTGAGCATTCAACTTAGACTTTGCTTCTAATTTGGCTTAAAATTTGTGTGGGTGGTTTAACTGCTTTATAAACTGACACAACCTCTTCTAATAAAAATTTGCAGTGAAAGTGCACAAGTAATAGCAATGTTGTCCAGTTTTGGAAATGTGTTACATTGTCTCATCTAATTAAAAGATTACAAGCAAGCCGAAAGATATATTCAATGCAGATGAGACAGGAGTCTTCTTTTTTTCTTGTTTGTTTAAATTGTCATTGACTGAGATTGCTGGTCGTCACTTGAAATGTTTTCCCAACCTTCTGATGACTGTGCCACCAAAAATACAAGAATCTGAAACCTTACATGGTGCCTGCCATCTGGAAACCTCAGGTAAGTCACCAACTTTCTGTCTCTCTCTCTTTCCTGTCTTAATTAATTGTTTTAATTAACCTGACTGTCATTTTGTAACACTTATATATTTTCTTTCTCCTTCTATTCCTTTCAATGCTTAACATATGCCTATCTCTGAGCATATTTCTATGCCCAACATGTGACGTAAATTGAATTTCCTAACTTTGTCCTGCATATCCCATCTTTACTTTTTTTCCAATTATCCTATATATATATATACATACATACAATAAGGACAGGAAAGAGAGACAGAAAGTTGGTGGCTTACCTGAGGTTCACAGATGGCAGGTACCATGTATAATTTGAAGTTCTTGAATTTTCGGACCCACCGCCCCCTTCGTTAGAAGGTTAGGAAGATATGTCCAGTAACTGCCAGCCGTCGATATGACACGTTCACTTCATCCACATCAAATTCCTCTACAAGACCAACCATGCTCACAGACTTCAAGAAATATTTACAAGAATTAGAGGACAAGACTTAAGGGTGAATTTACTTATTACAGTATAATCTACTAGATTATAAGTTTGAAACTTTTCCTTATTGCATGCATATACCTAGTAAAGACATTTTATTAAAGTATACCAGAATATGAATTATAAACTATAACTTTCATTGTTTAACTGCAAAGGAATGCTTCACATATATTATTTATATATTGAACACAATTTAGTGAAATGTGACTGGGTTCTCATCATCTGAATGGTTTCATATGTATTTTATTAAGAAATTGGAATCTCTCCCTTATAATTGAAAATAACTTTTACTTGCCCTTAAAAATATCAATGCTTTATTCTTCCTTTAAACGGTTTTATAGTTTGAATCTCCTTTTGTACAATTTATACTGTGAATAACATGATATACTACTGAAAGTGATTTTGGCATGAAAATGGATAAGACAGTAGTGTTGGTCATAATATCGAAGAGCATAAGATTTCTATGAACTTAAAAAGTTTTATTTTGGTATATTGTTGAATCATTTTGCCATGCTTGCATGTGTATTGGGTATTTGACAAAATAATAAACTGCAACGAATAATTTACAATGCATGTCCATATTGTTTCACAGTACGTGTAAGTAATTTTTTTTTGTTTTGCACGACTTTCTTACTAATTTTAGCATTTTGATATGAAGGTTTTATCAAAATTGCACCTGTTTGCTTGTAAGGTGGTGTGTTAATGTAACTGTATGTATGATTGTATGTGAAATTCACAGACATCAAACAGCCCTCGCACATGGCATGTCACTTGTGCATGATGTGAATAGCATGGTTATTGCAATCTTTGTAACAGTTTTGAGAAAACCAGTTTGTTTGAAGCATTGTACAGATTACTGGTGGTAAATAATAATGAATTGAGTCACTCAGTTGCTTGGTTTACTTTTCACCTTCAAGCATATCTTAATGTAACATTTAACTTTACTTACTATTCTAGATATTGGTGAATAATATTTATATTTGCTTTATTCTTACTAATAAGAGCAATTTTGAATACCAGTTCTTTAAAAAATCAAACACACATAATTATTCAGTTTATGTTCAAAAAAATATTGTATTTTATTGCTTGTTATGCAAAAGCAGATGTTGATATTTTAAATTTTGCCCATTTATTGGATAATATACATTACATTTAGCTATGAAGTCGCAAAATGATTTGGGTAATTTCATAAAAGTAGCAGCTTGCCGCTGCGCTATTCAGATGTACTTTGTCTGTAGAAGAGAGTTTAATCTCTCAAAAATTCACATTTTCTTACTTCCCAGTCAGTTGATGCTTTGCATCAATTTAAGGTAAGCCAATCAGAACCCTGTCTGTATTGAATGTAACAAGCCTGATATAAATGATATTTGAATAGTAAGGAAGGATAGAAATGAGGGAGGAAGGTAGGAAATTTTCTTTAAGTCATACGCACAGCATCGTTTACAACATTAATTTACGAGTCGTCGGCTAGCCGATCACTGGAAATGTCTTCCTAACTTTCTGATGAAGGGGGCGGTGCCTCCGAAAATTCAAGTTCTCTAAACCTCACAAGGTGTCTACCATCTATGAACCTCAGGTAAGTCATCTTCTTTCTATCTCTCTGTCCTTTCCCCATTAATTGTTTTAAACATGACAATGTCATTTCCTATCTCATTTATATATATATATATATATATATATATATATATATATATATATATATATATATATATATATTTAAGTTATCCTTAACGGATGCTCCTAATTCTTCCATCCCTCTTCTCTATCCATCCTAACTTGAAAACCTAAGATATATAGACTGAAAATGTTCGGTTGGTCGTACTCGATGTGGTGGCGGAGTGGATAGACGCACGCCCTGGCTTTAGGGGCGATGCACTGTTGTTTCGTGCACCCAGGTTCGAGTCCTGGCCACATCGAATTTTTTCAGTCTTTCTTCCTTCTTCCATTCCCTTCTACGCTCGACATATGTATTTCCTTGTGCATGTTTCCATGCCGTACATATGTTTCAAAGAGCGAATTTCCTGCCTTTCTCCCAAATATTTCTATCTTTCTTTCTATCCAATTATCAAATGCGTGACTTCGTCACTTATCCCATATATATATATATATATATAATTAATGAGGAAGGGAAAGGAAAGTGAGATTGAAAGTAGGTGACTTACCTGGGGGTTCACAGATGGCAAGCACCGTGTAAAGTTTGATGTTCTTTAAATTTTTGGAGGCACTGTGTGTGTGTGACCACATCACATTTTTAACATTAATTTGTTATTCATCCTATATGGATGTTCCTCGTAAACTCTTCTAACCCTCTTTTGTATTAACCCCAACTCAATTAACCTAACTACTGCCACTAGACTGATGATAAAGCCTAAATTGTAAAGGCACTCTACGGCTACTGTGGAGGTTCTGTGATGATCCGGGTTAGAGTCCCAGTAGAGCTGATTATTTTCAGTCTTCCTTTCTTCTTCCATTCCTCTTTACACTAAAACATCATTGAAAATAATTCTATGCCTCCATATGATTTAAACCAAATTTCCCACTTTTCTCCCTCATTTCTATCCTTTCTTACTTTCCAAATATCCAATATGTGTGACCACATCATGTTTCAAACATCAACTTATTAATAATAATATATATGGTAATAATGGGTATATATATATATATATATAACAATTAATGGGGAAAGTACAGAGAGATAGAAAGAAGATGACTTACCTGAGGTTCATAGATGATAGACACCTTGTGAGGTTTAGAGAACTTGAATTTTCGGAGGCACTGCCCCCTTCATCAGAAAGTTAGGAAGACATTTCCAATTTATATACATATATATATACACACACACCTTAAAAGGATTGTTGCCTTCACTGGTAGTGAAGTACAAAAATGTGAATTTTTTGAGGTTCTTTTTAGTTCCCGTATTCAGACAGTGTGTTTAAATTCCAAATCGTCTTGCCACTCGGTGACTATTCAAATAATGCCACTCAAGCTGGTGACTGCAACAATTGACACAAAAAAAGCCAAATACTCACTCCCTCAGGGACAGTCTACAATAATGGAAAACTAACAGAAAAACATTCAAACAAAAGCCAGCACACAAGAGTACAAGAGGAATAAGGTAAAAAGAAAGGTCACAAAAGATGTCAAGTTTAGGACTTTGTCTGGAGAAAAATATGTGTTAGGAAAAAAGTTACTGAAGAAGGAGTTTAGCATCTTCTGAATTGAGCAGTAAGATTTTGAAGAGGGTAAGTGAAATGCTCTGGTTGAAATTATTGGTGTTATGGTTTTTGCATGAGCAGCTCTGGGAATTGCGTTTAGGACAGTTTCACTGTGCTGCTCGGTTAGCAGTACATTCAGGGAGAAATTTTGTCAGGTACAGAAAGTAAGACAGTTTGCAATTGATCTGGTAAATGATGTGGGAGGACAGGCAAGTGATGTTTCTTTAATTTTGTAGGTTGCAATTTGGGGAGGATTTTTTAGGATTGTAATTGGTTGAAGGATAGGGAATACCTTGCACCTGTTCTTGCCACAAGGTTATATCCGGTCTTAGGTGGTAGGGTTGCTGTGAGAGACAGAATTGGCTTTGTTGATAATTGTTGTATAACACCTAGTGCACTGTAGTTTGAATTTGTCACAGAGTGGCTGGCTGCCAAGTAGTTCCGACATGCTCTTTCTGAAAAATTGAGGTTATGTTCTTAAATTTTCTCATTTTTGTACTTCCCATTTTTCTGTCTCTCTTTCCTGTCAAATGTATACATTTTGAGTGACTATTGACCTGGCCAGTAACTAGTCTCCTATTGTAGGTGAACTGCAGGACCCTCTAAATTGGTTATATATGTATCCAATGTATACTATATGTATCTGGAAGGTGTACCAATCAGATGGCATGCAGGGCAGGTTGGGGTGATCAGAACAAGTTATCAGTTGGTTGGTACCTGGTGTCCGAAAAGTTATCACTGTCACTGTAGCAGTTTTAGAGCTGGATCTCACACTCTGCTCATCTGTAACTCCAAGCTTTTGCTTGCTGATTGGTGACCTTACAGCTCTTTCACATGGAAAATGCCAATACATAGAAATGTATTCAGCCTTCCACCAGAGACCACTAGAAAGCTTCAACGTATGGCTTTGGCTCACTAAGAATTTGTGGTCTCCTGAAGAACTGTAACCTCAGTGTCCCTTTAAAACCTATTGTAAGCTCCAATAGTAAGGAAATGTGAACAGGCATTATTATATAATTTATCTTTTACATAAAAAAAGAAAAAAACTTAAATCAATTTTAATATGTTTCTCTTTCCAAACCTTTGTCACATTCAAATTGTTCTATAAATTATCTTTATCTTTCCTGTTTATTTTTTCACTTGTTTTAATAAACATTGGCTGTCTTGGCTATTTATTAATACATGTGAACCATTAAATTAATTAGTTGCTCATCTAAGAAAGAGTATGTTATTTTTTGTATTAGTATTATAAAGTGTGATTTTTTTCAATATCTTTTGGTTTTTGATTGTTACAGTTGGCTTTTTATGGATATTGTTGGTTTCCATTGTTGCAATTTGGGTTTTTATATTTTTTGGTTTGGTTTTTCATTGATAACTATTGGTGTTTCATTCATACAGTATTTTTTTCATTGATAACGTTTGGTGTTTCATTCATACTGTTTGGTGTTTCCTTGAGACCATTTGGTTTTTCATTGATATCATTTTGTTTTTAATTGATAAAAGTTTATTTACAATTCCGCCTATCTTAATAATTTAAAATTATAAATATGATGTGGTTATATATTTAATTAATCATCATATATCATCTTCTATTCTTTCTTTAGAAAGAAACAATTTTCACTGAAATTGACTTTAATTTTCTAATAATATATTAATTGTACAGAATAGTCAGTTTAAAAATTCCAATTCTTTCTAGTTTTGTATCATTTTTAAATCTTCCTTAATTATGTTAATGTAAGTGGGAAGTGCACTTGGACATGAGTGTGGCAAGGGCTGTTTGTCTGTCTGTGCAAGGCTGGATTGATGTGACGTGGGACCATGGAGGTTCCAACTCATACCGAATGGGTGCAGAAGGCAAATACGATCTGAGGCTGGCTGCAGGTTTCGACGCAGATGCCCCCAAGACTCAAGCCTCGGCTCCCATGGGTAAGGGCCAGGCTGGAGTTGCAAAAGCATGCACTTCGTGTTCTTGTGCTTTGAACTGTATTGATTGTTTTTTATTATAGTTCATACAGGACAAATCCTTTTTTTTAATTTTACAGCTCCAACACAAAATCCCATCCACCTTTAAATTATTCAAGAATCATATAGATCTGTAAATAAGCTGTTGCCAATATAAGTAGTGTTAACAGATTTCTTATGAAATTGCAATAACTTTATTGGTTCCTTAAGACCACTCACATGACAGGCAATAATTTTGGTTAGTTTAATTAACAATTATGTTATTTTAGAATGCATTATAGCATTTTGAAAGTACTTATTGTATTGTGGAATATATATTCAAAAGTAGTTAATAGAAGGTTTACTACACAGGTTTATTATGTTTGGTGGGTATTGTTCAGAAAAAATTTCGTATTTTAGTTTTGGGTGAAGCATGTATTCTGTTTGCAGTATACAAGACTAATTGTGAATCGAGCTAATATTTGAGAAGTGCAACTGTTGCAATTGAATTGCCTTTTTTGTTTTGTTTTTGTGGTATGAACAAGTCATAATTATGAATGCATTATTAGTTTTACTACATATAGAAGTAAGCTAAAGATTATGTGTCTGTGAAAAGTACCTGACAATGAAAGATTATCACAAACATTATCTATGGAAAAACTATAGGAATAAACTTATTTATCGATGAAACCCTTGAGGATAAATATTTGATTGTGTGCTTATAACCCATTTCAGAGTTAAATGAATTATTTGATGCCATTTATCAAATTCTTACACTAACTTAAAATTAAAAGATTTGGAGAAATTTGTGTATCGTACATATTGTTTCAATTTTGGAATAGTGAAATTAGATTATTACATTTAAAATATTTGTAAGGTAAAATTAAGTAAAAATCCATCTTAAATAAAAGTGGAGAAATATGAAAGATTTATACCTGTAATATTAGAAGAAGAATCCTAGGGAACTGATTAGAAAATAAATATCAGAACTGACTTACAGTTAATTTCATTTACTATATGTGTACAGTTTAAGCTTTGTCTGGATTAATTTATTGTGCATTGTTTACTTAAAAAGTAATTTTCAATTCTCTTATTAAATTTTCTCTTCAGAAGTTTATTGGTGAATTATCTTATTTTAAACAACTTTATGGTTTTTATTAAAAATATAACATATTTAAATGTCAAAAATAAAATTTTAATTTATTTGCAGTAACTGCCTCGAAAGCAACAAAAAATACATCATCAACAAGTGTATTAACTAGCAGAAAATCAAGTTCTACACCAAGCTTACCAGAAGCTACTGAAGTTAATGCAAGAGCTTCTGTAGCAAGTACAGAACAAGCTGCATCTGCCGATAATTTAGCTGCCAAGGTACTGTGTTTGGCAATATATTTTGTTGAAGATAACAGCTAGTCTTGAAGCTGTTCTGAAACAGACATTCATTAATTACTTGTACAATGTATTTTAAAAGGTTCCATTTCCAAATTGGGCTATTATTCCATAGGTGCTTGCAATGCTCGCTAGCATTATTAAAATTGCCAAAAAAGTGTTATGCTTTGTGTATACTACAATACTTTTAGAAAAGAATGTTCCAGTGCATTAATTTCCATTTCAGAGAGTTTTGCAGTCTATTAATATATTAGTAGTAATTGTGTTTTATAGAGATTTAAAATATGTGTGTTTATCCCATGCTTGTATGTAGATTGTATCTAGTTCTGTGTACAGATAAGTAGATCTTGAGTGTTGTAAGGATTCTCTGAAAAATTCTTGGTCTCTCCCATAAATAGCATCACTACTTGAATTATATTTTCCTCTGTTTTTGAACAAAAACATTTCAGACCATACTAGAGGAAAGGAGATAGTGAGATATATAGTTTTTATTAATTTTATGTGCACAAAAGCTGTAACTACCAAAATTGGAATATTTCTTAGTCAATTATTTTCTATTTGTTTTCAAATAAAATAAATCAATATCTTTTTAATGTTTTTTATGTTCTTCTGTTTTATGTTCTCGTGTCATCTAAAAGTAATTTGAGGGTTCAATACTCTTTACTTGTGCATGTGTAAAAAAAGTAGACTTATTATACACTAATTAGCATTAAATTTAATCAATAAAATCGTTGAAACAACAAATTTGAGGAGCTTGCTAATAGTAATCATAACTGTCTAGGTGTTGTACAATTTTTCATCTTTTGATATTTGCAGCAAGCAGCTGAGGCTATCGCAGAGAGTGTGCTGACTGTTGCAAGGGCTGAAGCTATTGTAGCAGTTACTGGAGAAACACAAGCTAGTCAAGCTCCATCAGGAGAACTTTCAGTTGTAGTTCACACACTAAGGGAACCACACACAGACCTATCTGCTATAGCTTCTGGCGACTTGGCTACCATAGTGGAATCTCTGGCATTAGGTGAGACTGGGGCAGGTATGTCTCAAAAGAAGTTTGGTTAAGTGTGTTATCAAATTCTTTGAGATTATTGTTGTGATATTCTGCTATCGGTTTCACCCTACTTACATTTGAAAATTTTTTCCTATGAGATTTAACTTAGCTCCAAATTTTTGTCATTATCTTAAAAGTATGTTTGGGAACTTGTAATTCTTGGCATTTGTATGTAACACATTATATAGTTTTGATATATACTGATTTCAGTCAACTCGAATGCTGAGGTAGTAAGCCTAAAAAAATGCTTTTGAGAAATCAAGATGTGAAATTTTTTGAGCTTCGACATTTATTTAAACCCCTTATATCTTTGAAAATGGTTTTATATGTACCAAGAAATATGAATTTGTCTCTATAAATTGAAATATTTTCAAAAGATGAAACTTTTAACTTAATGCCTTTTTATTTGGACAGCAGCTGATATAATCATTAGCTTTTCATGACATTTTGTTAGTCGTTATTAAAATAATTTTTGTAAATTGACATGGCATTTGTTTAAGCAGTTAAGGAACTGGAATAATGCTTTCACACTCAGTATGAAGAACAGTTGTTCAATAAAATAGTCTTGGCTAAATTATGAAATACAATTCAGTTAAAACATTCAGGTGGGCCTAAACAGTTGCTCAGTCAATTAAGTGAATACAGGAAGCCCTGGGTTAATGTTGAAGCAAATATGGACATAAAAGTATTTCTCTGAAAGTGAATTCCAAGAAACTATTTACGACATCATAATTTAAATACCAATAACATGTATTGTGGTAATCTTGTTATTTGAAATCATCTACTTTGAATCAGAATTTTAAGGCTGATATTTTTGGTTAATTAAGAATATCAGGTACCTGTGAGACTTGTTCATATTCAGAATATTAGGAAAATGTACTTTTTTGTAATAATGAAACAATGTTAAAATTGTTTATAGAGATTTGGTGGAGATGTATTTTTTTAGTATATCACTAACTGTAGTGAAAAACAATTAGTTAACTTAATCAACTTAATGACACATTATGCATTTATACTGGTTATATCACAGACTATTATGGCTTCAATCTTACTGTGTTATTAAATGGAGGAAAAATTAAATGTAGAACAAGAAGAAACAAATAAAACACAAAGAATGGCCAAAAGTTGGAAAGGCAATCATTTAATTTGAATATGTTTCATCACCCATTTTTTGGACCTCCTCAGTTCATTAATTAAAATAAAACAAAACATGTTGCTGCTGCAACATCCGGGGCCAAACATTGCAGCGGCAACATGAAATTTTGTTATTAATTAATGAACCAAGGAGGTCCCGATAGTTTGACAAAATGTTTTCAAATTACATTATTCCATTTCTGACTTCGGGTCATTCTTTGTGTTTTATTTATCATATGAAGTTAGATTAATTTATTTACTTTATAAGAAGAAATAATTTTATATTATGACAACAATTAGCATAGTTACACATTTATAATGTTTTATAAATAGTGCTATTTAATTTTTAATAATTTAGATTTACTGAAAAATTAATTAGGAGAGGGGCCGGGTGAGTGCCCCCTAAGTTTGGAGGCACTGCCTCCTTCATCGGAAAAGCATTCTGAGGGTTGTTGTTCTCGGAATGCTTTTCCTTATTTAAAACCCCTGCACTCAAACATGGTGCCTGCCAACTATACATTTCAGATAAGCCTCCAATTTTCTACCTCTTTTTCCTATTCCTATTAAAAAAAATTTAAATTTATATTCGTTCCAACCAATGAGGTCAATTGGTGACTTAGCTGAGGTTCATAGATGGTAGACACCTTGTGAGGTTTAGAGATTGGCTAGCCAATCACTGGAAATGTCTTCCTAACTTTCTGATGAAGTGGGCGGTGCCCCCGAAAATATAAACTTCACAAGATATCTACCATCTATGAACCTCAGGTTAGTCACCTTCTTTCTATTTCTCGGTTCTTTCCCTATTAATTATATATATTTATATTACTATCTAATAATAACCAACATTTAACATCTTTCATATAACAACCATTACAAACAATAGAATTGAAAAGAAACCCTTCTATGTCTCTGCTTTGGTCCTAATTCCTTAGTCACGTTTTATTCCTAGACACAAGTAAAATTACTTTACTTAGATGTTTTTACATTTACGGTGCTGCATTATAATGTAAAATATCATTCTAAAAATTTATTTTAAAGGTGGTCATTTAAGACGACAAGCCAGCGAGGACAATAAAGGGTGGACAGAAGCAGGTAGATCAAAGTCACGTTCTAAAGTAGCTTTGGCAGCTGAAGCAGCTGATGTTCTTGACAAAATGCGTGAAGGTGCTGATCTTCTGAGAAACAATACCAATAACTTTCTATCTGGAGAACTACTCCCACCTAGCCTTCTCCAAGTTTCACAACAGGCTCCAGCTTCCATAGGTAACTAACTATATTCTACATTTATTGTTTATAATTGTTTAGTATAAATTCTCTTTATTTTATAATAGACTTTATAGTATCCATACTTTCTCCTGAATATAAATTCTATTCTCAGTGCACAAGATTGTTAGAATAATCAAGAAAATTGGTGAATGTGAAATACCTTCTCTATGAAAAAAAATGGAAATATTTTATAAATGTTTTCAGAAATTAGTTCTGTATTAATGGCTGACAGGCACAAATGTCAAACTTATGCATCAAGTATATTTTTGAAGGATTTTCTTTAGTTCCACTCCAGTATTAGCAGGATACAATTAGTTTTGACAGCTGATGTCTCAATCTTGAAGACAGGCTAGTCTTTACAACTTATACAAAAACACTAAAACAATTCTTTCATCTTATTTTTTATGAGAGAGTACAAAATTCTTAAAAAGTATATTGTACTCAGTTTGTTCATATTTTTTAGATTTAAATAATCCAATTTATCTTTATGATGTTACAGTCAAATTTATTGTTACATAACCTGCAGGATTAATGGCTACTGCTCTGGCACCATCAGTTCGTATTAGTGTTTCTGGAGGTGAGAGCACAGACAGCAACAGCAGTGAAGAGAAAGGCCTACGTATTAAAAGTAGACAGCAGCCATTGCCAGTTAGCAACGATGGTGAGGGAAACTTCAATTTAATTTGTACATAACAATTTCAGTTGTCGATAACTTTAAACCTGCCCTAACTTTAAATACATTTAATTTTTATCCTATGTGATTACTATTCATTTAAATGTTCTTACACTCTTATAAGATATCATAAAAATTATCAAAAATATTTGCTAATATAGAGCAAATATTATATTTCTCTTGATAACATAAGTGCTAACTTCCTTCATTAAATCAGTGTTTATTGCTTGAGTATAATTGTAATAATAATGCATTAGTAATTCATCATAAAAGTTTCTTATTTCATAGGTGGAAAATATTGGTCAGAAAGAAAAGCGCAATTAGTACTTAATGATATAAAAATTACCAGAGAAGTAATTAGGATATTTTATTCTGTCATTCATTATTAGTTTACAATTTAGTTCAAAATTAATAAATAGTTGGTTTCTCCTTTTGTGAAGATTGATATTTAAATATTGGTTCCACAATACTTTTGGGTTTTTAAATTTTATATTACATTTCCTTTAATAATTGTATTTTGTTTGTTGCAATGCTTGAATGCCAATTTACCAAGATTCCTGATAGTTTCTCCTAAAACTTGTAGAAAGAAATGATGACAATTAAAGAGATGATTAGTAATAGAAAATTAAATTAATTTCAAATAAGTTGAAATGTATATGATTTATAGTACATTGTGAATTATACTCGAAGTTATCCTTACAAATTATATATAAAAAAAATTCCTTGAAAGAAATGTTTGGCATAGGCCCTAAATGCACCTCATAATTCCCTTAAGCTCTTTACAGATTATTAAAACTTCCACATTTGCAACAATTATACAGATTGTTTCCTATATCAAAGTCATAATATGGTTATAATGACAGGTAAACAAAGTTTGCAACATGTTACTTTAATTAAAACAAAATTAATGCACATAAGGGGCTTTATTTACTTATTCCCATTGCTGTTATGTACTGCTTCATCCTGTTTGGGGGGGGGGGGGGGGAATCAAAAATTATTAATTCATTTATTACATGAACCTCATTGTTTATAAAGTACATGAAATGGCCTGTTCCTGTTCATTTCAAAGGCTTCTATTCTTTTCCTTTCCGGAGGTCCTACCGTCCACGTTTCGCACTCATTAATGCCACACTCCATTTGAAAATTTTTAGCAACGATTTCCTAATATTACACTTATATTACCCCTAAGTAAATACCTCTTTTTCACAAAATCCTTCCTTGCCTGTGCTATCTTTTTGTCTACTATACTTCTACCAACCCTAGTTATTACGCTTCCCAAGTAGCAGAATTCCTTAACTTCCATCAAAATATCCCTTCCCAATCTAAGACCCTTTGTTATTCCAAGTTTCCCATACTACACTCCATTACATTGGTTTTTCCTCTATTAATCCTAATATTGAACTCTTTCTCCAGGACTCCGTTCACGCCATTTATTATGGTTTCCAAGTCTTCTTCTGACTCCCCTAATAATGGTCACCAGACGGTTAGGAAAACATCTTGAGTGATGTGCAGCCATTGACAACACACAAATTTTGATATTAAAACTTTCAGATAGTTTGTTCCATTTGGTTGGTTTTACAGTTAATATCAAACCATCCTTTGATAATAGTTGCATTGATGTTAATGAAATGTTGTGTACAAGATTAGTCGTTCGAAAATGTGTCTCTTCTTCATCCTAGATTTGTAGTAAGAGAAGTTGATCAAAATAGTTGGTTGCACTTATATTGGTTTTGAAGGTTCTTGGTTTAAAGGTGAAACATTGGTATAATTTTGGTTGGGTATTTCATTTTTCATGAAAAATGAAAGAACCTGAACAATTCCAAATATATAGGCCTACTAAATTCATTCTAACCTAGAATCGGCCATCATTACCTCCATTTCTGTTTTTCATGACCATACCTCCCAATCCCTACCTTTATTCCTGAAACACCTTTCTTTACTGTGTAAAGTGTGAACATTTCTTCCTATCTTGCCTTTTTTTTAAAATCTTCCTATAATGTAATGACTTGCACAATATAACATTACCAATTCTGAACCCTAACCAACTTGTTAAGCTCAGCCATGATAGCTTTCTAAATCCATATTTTTAACAATTTAATTTAAAAATTATGTAATTCACCATAGCTGCAGTTCACTAAATAGGTTTGACATACACTATTAACTTAATGTCTGTGTTGACAGAGTTTACCAAATCAGGGTATCTCCATTCTCTTGACAAAAAAATTTATTCCATTTTTTGCTGAAATGTTTGGTTTAATTGTAATGTTGTATCCATTATATTTTATTGTATTATAATTTTCCTTATTTTGCTTCAATTTTTTTATCAAAATTCTGTAATTGCATGTTTTCTATTTGTAAACCAAGATTTATTATTTCTTCCTAATTTAAATCGGATATGTTTGAACCTTAGAGTTTAAAATAACAGGGAAAAAGGACTGCACTCCAATGAGTGTGAGTGTTCCTAACTTGAGTGCGGGTGCGTGCTGCCCCCCTGAAGGCCCTGCTGCTGCTGGGTTGTTGGAAACGTTTGCGGCCATGGCTCGACGTCGAGCCCAGCAGCCTGTCCCTCCGGCCACGGCCACACCTCCACCCTCTGGGACAAGTCTGTTTCCTCGGGGTCCTAGCTCAGTATCCAGTCTTGTAAGACTGGCTCTGTCTTCTAATTTCCCAGGTGAGCTGTAGGCACACATATATGTTTTCTTGCATAGTCCTTCGATATTAAGTTTCTTCCTTGTTATTATCTGTTGAATCATTTTAAAGTCTTTTCTTACCATAAGATATGCAACTGTTGTGTGTTAACATTTATCAAATCAGTTTACAATTGTTCTTATGTCATAATATATGCATTGTTTCTCTTTCATTGTTGTGTCATGTAAGATGTTTAGGTCTTGAAAAATATTTTTTCTGTAGATCATTTATAATCACATATTAATTGATGAGCTTTGTCACTGTTCTTCATAAATTTTATAAATTTCATTAGCATGTTGAACAGATAAATTTTATCCCACATTTTCTTTTTCTACCTTTGTCCAGACCAGTAGATGTTCTTAGGTAGGCTACACATCAATTAGTTTGTCTTTTGTTGATTGTAAAAGGAGATGTCAGAAGTCTTTATTCAGGTTTTATTATTCCTTACAACAGTAGAGGATGTATGTTTAAATCATTTTTTGCTATCTTTCTTTTGGTGGTCCCTGAAAATTGCCAGCAGGTTTGCATATGGAATTAAATCTATTTATTGAAATAATGAGTCACACGTCAGTTCTTAGTTGTGATTAGTTTCATTCTTGTTCTTTTGATAAATTTAGCAGCATGTCACATAAAGAAGAACTTGATTTGCAAGGTACAAAAATGAAGTAATTAGCACAGCTCTGAACAGTTTGTGAAAGAAATTGTTTTAGTTGTATGTATCAATCATAATGAATCACATACTTTTCAACATTAGCTTCATTTTCGGTTCTAATAACATATTGTTCTTAATTAGCTGTTGCTCTATTGTTCCTCATCAATTTCCCATAGATTATTCCAGCAAATAATGAGCATTAATTTTCATGTGGTGAACTTGAATTTTAGTTTTTATTTATTAGAAGTTGCAAGTGTTTTCTTTACAAACGTTGGGCTTCAACTTCTCTAAGCATTTATATATAGTCATGCAGTAAGTTTTTTGGTGTCTGTATCAAATGTTTATAACTTTTACATCATATTGTCAACAGAATCAGATAGTTCCTGTGGATTAGCTTCCTGTTCTGACATTGTCTTTATATTAAAAAATTTACTTTTAATAATTTCCATAAATTATCATCTTTTTTGTAATTAGAACACTTCAGTAATTGAGGGGGGGGGGGGCATTACTGCAAATGACTTTTCCTTGTTGCAAGCAAAAGCTGCTACATCTATTTACTTTAATTTCTAGTGTTACTAAATGCAAAACTCATTTGGCACATTCCAGTAAACTTAAGGTGGCCTATGTTGCACCCAGAAAACATCACAACCACTAACATCTATAACTAGTTATCAACTTAAGTATTAAAAATGTTATACTGCCTGTTTTAGAAACATTCAACTACAGATTTGATCATTGATTAGGCTGATAATAAAGT
The DNA here is from genome assembly GCA_034510155.1 of Eucriotettix oculatus. Classification (NCBI taxonomy): domain Eukaryota; kingdom Metazoa; phylum Arthropoda; class Insecta; order Orthoptera; family Tetrigidae; genus Eucriotettix; species Eucriotettix oculatus. The sequence continues at coordinate 63,097,504 of CM067378.1, forward strand.
AGACCCTGTTGCCAATGGAAATGTGAATCAAAATTATCTTTCTCCAGAAATGGCAACATTCATAGAATATAAATACCCATGTAACTTTTCAAAACCTCTTACCCACCTAATTTTATGGCCTGGCATTTCAGTTAATTTGATTCTTTTAAATTTTTATTCTAATGAGTTCTCTAATTTTATTACTTCACAAAGTAGTAAACCTAATACAAAGTTTGTGTTGTATCTTGAACTACAATAAATTATCTCTTTCTTCCTATGTTTATCTTTTGTTTGATTTACATTTAGGTCAGTTTTTATTAACAGTATTTTAAAAGTACATTATTTAATTTTTTAATTATGACTAGTTTTACATTAATATCTTCATCAGTTCGTATTTTCTTTAGGTCAAATATTCAGTCATGTCAAGCATTTATTGTCATTCATAACATTCTTCTTAGTCAGTTAGCTAATAATGTTATATTTAATGTATTTGTGATTGTCATTGTTTTAAGATTAGCATTTAAGGTTCTCAACTGACATCAAAGTTGTGTTATTCTGTGGCACAGAATTTATGGGTATGAAGTAAATAATTTAATGTATTGGTTTACATTTGTTAAGCTTATTCCCTTCATTAAATATTGTTTACAGTGCAATCCAATTAATTTTTTATCTTATTGATTAATGTAACATTTATTTCCTGGTGATGATTACATAAATGTTTTAAACTCACTATCTAATGAATAAGTTTTTAACTTTTGCTTATTCGTTTCTATTTTATTTGTCTGTTTTTATTATTTATTTATACAATCAATGAATAACTACTCGGTAAAAGACACCGCCCCCCTTCATAAGAAAGTGATCGGCTAGCTGACTCAGTCGTAATAAATAAAATGCAATGTTTCTGGAATCCTTATTCCTTTTGTCAGTTGAATAAAAAACATGAGAGCTGCAAGAATGGCATGCTACACAAACAATGTAACAAACTCAAAATACTTTTATTAACTTATTTTATTATATAATCGGTGTTAGATGTCTTAGCAGTGTGCTGTTTCTAATATTCAAGTATTACTAATGTAAACTGGATATATCATACAGTACATACCACCTATTACAATTTTTTAAAATAAATTTGTGTCTTATCAAATTGCCAAGAATAACATAAGCCTTCTTAATGTATCCATTACTGCAGCAAATGAATTTGTCTACTTCATGTTTTTAGCAGCTGAGCTGAACCAAATACTTAAGCGAATAGGTACAGGTCCCTGACGTATACAGGCATTTTTTAGATATAAAAAATAAACTCTACGATATATTTACCCTATTTAACTAGCACTGTCTGTGTTCCATTGACTATTCATTTACTCTGAGCTAGTCTTAATTGGTAATCAACAAAGACTGTTTATCAAGACCATTCGCCATTAAACAGCTTTTCATACTGTCATGTGTACCTAATGTTAAATGTAATAGTCATGAAAGTTGGAGAATTCTAATTTTTTAGGGGGGTTGTTTTCCTTAAGTCATCTCCATCCACATATACATGTGTCTAATCTGTAGTTATTAATTGGATATATTAGCTGCTGAAGAAGGGAAATTCTATTCTTATATTTGTCTCGGCTCACTGCTTAGAAGAATTTATCTTTCATGTTAGACAATCCAAGTTTTAAATCTCTTTCCTATTGTTATACATTGTGTGTAGAATTAGTTATTTTATATCCAAGAATATGAAAAAAATTCAGAAACACATTACTGCTGTGAAGGTTTTGATCCATTTTTGTGCTTTACCTACATTCTGTTTATTGGTATAATTGTACTGTGTTTTGTAATTTACTCACTGTATTGGAGGAAAAATCTACTGCTGACTTGAAGCAAATCAACAAAGCTTCTGTGTCATGTCAATAGTTATTTTAGTTGGAAGTCTACTTAGCTCTATATCTTCTTATTCTCCAACATTCAATTATTTAACCTTTGACTGGTATATCTCATCGTCTTTGCTATTCAATTTCCTCCTATTCTTCATTAAAAATGGTAAGCTGCCTGCTTACTTGGTTAACAATGTTTCTAAATATGAATGAAATCTATAAGTAATTCTACTAATCACACATGCTGTAATGTATTTGTGTAGGTGAATTATTTTTGGAGAGACGAGGGAATGCAAACATAGATCAACTGAAACAAAGTTTGGTTGTCTGAACCTATATATTGAACTTTACAATTAATAAAGAACTATAATGATCTTGAATGTTACTTTTCTTAGCTGCGGACAAGGCAGTTGTTCCTGAAAGTAGTACATAAATTAAATGAACTGTGATGTACCAAACCAACCAGCATCAAAGCCAACAGTGTCCTGCTGTATAAAATTGAAAACAAGGAAGAAATTGGAAAAATGTTTATATAAAACACAAAATTCAGAGATTTTGTTCATACTATCTGTTAAAAAATTAGATTTGTGTACTATAACTGTCAAGAACCTCTGTTTTCTTAAGTGTCACAAATATTTGAGAATTCAATTCAAATATGTTGTCAATATACTTATTGTAAATATTTATTTGCCTATGGAACTGTGGTGTTTTACTATATTAATTATTGAATTGTTGTTGTATTCAGTACTAAGACTGGTTTGATGCAACCCCTCCATGCTAATCTATCTTGTGCAAGCCTTTTCATTCCCTTATAACTAGCACACTACATCCTCCATAATCTGCTTAGCACATTCCATCCTTTGTCTCTCTTCTGTTCTTACCCCACACACTTCCCTCTTAATGCTAATTTTTACAAGACCCTTGTGTCTTAAAACGTGGGCTATTAATCTATTCCTTCTCTTAGTCAATGTCCTCCATATTGTTCACTTTTCCCCTATTCTGTTTAGAACTTTCTTGTTTGTGATTCTATCCACCCATCTGATTTTCAGCATTCTTCTATAGCACCACATTTCAAAGGCTTCTATTCTTTTCCTTTCCCCAACTCCTATCATCCATGTTTTGCACCCATATAACGCCATGCTTCATACAAACATTTTTAGCAATGATTTCCTAATATTCACACTTATATTACCCCTAAGAATTCCCTCTTTTTCATGAAAGCCTTCCTTGCCTGTGCTATCCTACTCTTTATGTCTACTATACTTCTAACACCCTTTGTTATTCGTTTGTTTCCCATACTACACTTCATTACCTTGGTTTTCCCTCTATTAATCCTCATATTGAACTCTTTCTCCAGGACTATGTTCATGCCATTTATTATGGTTTCCAAGTCTTCTTCTGATTCTCCTAATACTAAAATATCATTGGCAAAGTGTAAGGTTTTTATTTATTCTCCCTGCAATATGATTCCTATTCCATATTCTGTTTTAACTTTCTTCATTTCCAGTTCTATATATAAGTTAAATAGCATGGGCGACAGACTGCATCCTTTTCTTACTCCTTTCTTGATTTCTGCTTTCTTTTCTTGGTCTTCTATTCTAATTACTGCTGCCTGTTTGTAGAGGTTATGTATTAGCCTCCTTTCTCGATATTTTCTAGTTGTCTTCAAATTCTTTAATAGCGTGTTTTACTTTACACTATCAAACACTTTTTCTAAATCTACAAATGCCATGAACGTTACCCAGTTTTTTTGTATCCTCTCTTCGAAAATTGTCCCTATATTCTTCCTAAAACCGAACTGATCTCCTAACTCACATTTTATTTGACGTTCCATTCTCTTATATACTATTTTCATTAATATTTTGCATGCATGGGATACTAAACTAATTGTTCTGTGCTAATTGCATCTATCAGCCCCAGCCTTCTTTGGTATGGGTATAATTATGTTTTTACAGATATCTTCTGGGATTCTTCCTGTTTCGTGTATTATATTATAGAGATTATACTGATTTAGTTATTTGTTGTTTGCCAAAAATAAATTGAATATTTCACAGGTGGTTTACTAAGTACAGCTCAAAGCTATCCAAGCCTTACAACAAGTGGGCCAACTGGGACTGGTTCAGGAGGTATTTCTACAACAGCAGGTAACGGACCGTGCCTTAGTCAGGCTCTAACTATGAGCCTTACTTCTACATCAAGTGACAGTGAACAAGTCAGTCTGGAGGTTAGTAAAATATCTCAGTAAACTTCATCATCTTCAGTATACAGTGGATTCTTTATTCCTCATGTTTGAAAATATTTTCCTTGCAAATTTAAATAAAATAAACTTGTATATGTAGTAATTAAAATATCTTTGTGTAAATTTAAATTAAACAGTTTAATATTGAACTCAGAAAACAAATAATAACTTAAATATAATTTATGTACAATGGGAATGTTTTAAAAACTGTTGTTGTATTCAGTCCTAAAACTGGTCTGATGCAACCCTCCATCTTTGTGCAAGCCTTTTCATGTCCTCATAACTAGCACATCCCATATCCTCCCTAATCTGCTTAGCGTATTCCATCCAATGAGTATGATTATGTTTTTACTAAAATAGTCTAGTTTTCTTCCTGTTTCATAGATTTCACAAACTACCCTGAATATCGATCATATTGCTTCTTCACACAATGATCTTATCCACTCCACTGGAATGTGATCAATTCCTGACACTTAACAATTGCTCAAATCTGTCAGCACCCTATCAATCTCCAACCTTTAAATTTTTATCCCTTAACTCTTCATCATCTACCTCCTCCTCCTCCTCTTTTACTGAGACTGATCTAGTTTTCCACCATGATACAACTTTTCTAGATATTCATTACATATTTCTGCCCTTTCTTATTTAACCAAAATTGGCTTCCCATGTGCCCTCCTGATGTTGCTAATATTTTTCCTCTTTCCGAATGTTCCTTTGATTTTCCTATATATGCTACATCAATTTTCCCTTTCAACCACTGTGCATTTCTCTTGGAACCAAGCCTCTTTGGCTGTGTTGCACTTCATATCTATCCCATTCTTCAAGCATCTATACTGCTCTTTACTATTTTCATCTCTTGCGTTTTTATATTTATGCCTTTCATCAATAATTTTTATTATTTCTTGTGTTATCATATTGGTCTAAGCTATTCTTCCTATTTTTTTGTTGGCTGCTCTAGTCATTTCTTTCTTCAAGATTGCCCATTTCTCTTCTATATTGTTTCTTTCTCCTTTCTGTATTAATCTAAATTCTAAGAATATAATAAATCTAGTGATAGTATTTTTGATTCAACTTAATCTTGTTTGTACACTAACATGCACACACAACTATATTAGCCCACTAAACTCCGGTTTTCGAATGACAGGAAACTTAAACATCTGGGGATGATGGGAACAGAGACTTTCATTAAAATTGTCCCATAATAATGTTTAATGCTATTTATAAATAAGTATTCTGCACTTTTAGAAAGCAATTGTGCAACTTCTGTTTGTTGTTATAATTACTTTAAACAGGAAAATTATGGAACATAATTTAATTACATTGATATTACAATGTTATGTAGGACTTTTTAGAAAGTTGTCGAGCTCCTACATTGTTGGCTGAACTTGAGGATGATGATGAAATGCCAGATGCAGATGATGATGACAATGATGATGATGAGAATGAGGATGATGACGACTATGAGGAGGTCATGGTTAGCAGAAATTTACTCTCCTTTATGGTACTCACACACTTATCTACTTTCTAGCAATAATTTAACATAAGTTTAATTCACTAACAGTCTAAGTCTGTTATAACATTGAAGTCTTGGCAAATTACAACCAACCTATTTTTAGACCAAGTCAATTTTACTGATAAAATAAAATATTTTTATTAATATTTTGAGTTATGTAATTGCTTGCAGAATTAATGTGCTGTAAATAACAGTAATATGTTTGATTTTTAATCAAATTAGATACTATGTAAGCTACTAATTTTGTTGATTGTATTTTATTTTGCAGGAAGAGGAGGGCTATGAAGTTAGAGGTGGAAAAAGACGATCTTGGGATGATGACTTTGTCCTTAAACGACAGTTCTCAGCTCTGATACCAGCCTTTGATCCTCGCCCGGGGCGAACAAATGTTAACCAAACATCTGATCTTGAAGTCCCACCTCCTGGAGCTGAAGGATCAAATGGAGGATTGGATACAGATATAGTTCCACAACCAAGGCTGAAATTGTCTCTTCGTGGACCAAATCAACATGGCGTAAGACTTTGTTCTTAACTAAAAGTCAATAAAAGTAATAGTAGTTTTGTATAATGTTAATTCTTAGCTTAGTTTGCAACAGTATTGTTCCAATCTAATTTTTGAGTAGTTGGCAGAGTTTTCATCTTGTACACATCCACAATATTAAGTAACTTCTTATTATTTAATTTAAAAATGATGTAGTGCTATATAAATTCAATTTTTCTAATATATATTTTTATGTCTATGAAGCGAATTTTAAGACACTCAATATCTTTAAGTTAATTGATAAACATACTAGTCAGTTTCTTTGAAATGTAAATAATAATTTGTGGAGCAAATTATAATGTATATGTCATTAATTATAAAAAAAAATTGACACAAATTTTGTACTTCTTGAAGAAAATTAAAATGTTAGGAATAAGAGCTAGCCATACAAGTCTGAGCATTCATTTAAAAATAAACCTTTTAAATTCTGACTGTTCCATATAGCTGGCCAACAAGACTTGAGCAATTTGAATGCTCTAAAGTAAATATGTGTCAATTATACAATTCTGTTCTGTAATATTGACCGTCCTTCAAAATTGTTACTAAGACTTCTGCTGACATTTTAGCTACAATATCAAAATATTAATGTGTGATTATTATCTGGTGAACATAATGTTTTCTAATACATTTACAGTGGTGACATTGTTACTCAATCGGTCAATAATTCATGCCAGTATAAAGCACTATCATTAACATCCAAATTGAGAAAATTTTGAATATTCAAGGGATCATTCTCAAAATCTTGTTTGATTTCAAATACCCCTAGCAGTAAAAGTCTTGTTTTCTTTTGCATCTGAAAGTTATTGTATTCACATCTAGCGGTAGTTTGTTGCTATTTAGTTGTATGATGTTTTATATTAATATGTTAAATATAATGTTGTTTTTTTGTCACATTTTAGGTGCAAGATGTAGAGGTAGAACTTACTGACCCATCATGGACAATATTTCGTGCTGTGCAACAGCTTATTCAAATGGCTGATTTAGGCACAAGACAAGAGAAGTTACGAAGAGTTTGGGAGCCCACTTATACGTAAGTATTAATGTGTATTACTAAAGAAATGATTTTTCTTAATAAAATTGGGAACTTAATTTGACTTATATATTATAATTTATATATAATGAGTGAAAGTTGGAATCTATTGAAACTAATATTTACATTTATACTAAACATTTCATCCCTATGTCCAGGAACCTCTCCAGCCCTTGGAAATGTTTGGAATCGGACAAAAATTTCTGTCAATAGGTTTATTTATATTCATTTCACATATTGTTAATTAGATACAACTGCAGTGTTCCCTGAACATGGAGATGAAACATGTGTGCAATGAATTTAAATAAACCTTTCAACTGAAAATTTTTGTCTGTTTCCAACAATTTCCAAGTGCTGAAGAAGTTCATGGCCATAGGCATGCTGTTTTGTGTGTATATATAAATATGAAGCAGGAAATGACATTGTCATGTTAATTAAAACAATTAATGAGGAAAGGACAAAAAGGTAGAAAGAAGGTGACTTACCTGAGGTTCATAGATGGTGACACCTTGTGAGGTTTAGAGTACTTGAATTTTCGGAGGCACCGCCCCCTTCATCAGAAAGTTAGGAAGACATTTCCAGTGATCGGCTAGCCAACTATATATATATCATTTTGATATACCTGTGGGACCTCTCTCTCTCACAGGAATTTCTCCACAGAGGGAGGATGGGCCTTACCTTTGGGGATGCCTTGTTCTCTCTCTGGTTTTAAAGTTCTCACATGCTGAACCAACTTCATCTCTTTTTGGGGTCACAGAGCTGGGGCATTGTCCTCTGCTCTCATTTCATCAATCAGCCAGCTACCTTCTATAACTAGTAGAGACTACAGAGAAGTGAATGCTGTGGCCGCATAGCAAACTCCTCCCATCATTCGGAAGGGTTTGAAAATAGTACCCAATAGCCCAACCTACCTGATGCAAGTTTTCTAGGGTTTTCCTGCATCTCTATTAGGTGAAAGGCAGGATCCTTAAACTATAGCCCAGGGGTCTGAGTCAAACCTTGGCTACCTTGCTCTACTTTCCACATCCCTCCTTTTCAATCCCCTTACTATGCTATTCAAGGGGAGTTTTCTTTTTCAGGATCACCCTCGTGCATCCTGTTACCCCCACCCCCCCCATACCCATCACAAATACCCCCTCGATGACTTCTCAATGAAAAAAAGATAAAACAATATCATCCAAGCACCCCTAAGAACCCCAACCAAACGAATGTCACGGTTCCCATACTTAAAAGGAAAATATAACCCACATACCCCACCAAAAAACTCCAATAAACAACTATCCTACCCCTCCTCATCCCTCCCCCTCCCCCCCTCCCTAACCCTACTTTCACTTAAACCAACCCTACCCATTCACCACGCACCCCAACCCCCACAACACTCCACCAGTACCATCTTTCCATGTACAGATAGCGAGGACGAAATACCTCCTCCTTAGACTGTTCTATATTTTTCATAACCACATTTTCAAGCCATGTATGAAGGTAAAAGCATGTAATCTATAGCGTAAAACAAATAGAATAATTAACACCAAAAAGCAACTATTTTAAATCCACCAAACCCATAAGAATAAATCCAAACCCGTATCCCTATCCCTACTCACCTGTCCTACAATCCAATACCATTCACTTATACCCACTCACCGCCCCCAACCTAACCGCACAAACAAAAATTACCTATAATACTAACCCCACTCCAATCACAAAATCAGCAACCTTTACAAACCCACCCAACACCAACAACCCCCTCCCCCTCCCAACAACACCGACAAAAACTAAACCCAGCATCACTCCGCTACCACAAATTCATTAAAATAATGTCCACGAACTGCTATCAAGCTGCCCCACCCTAACCCACAACATTCCCACAAACAAAACCAGAATGACAGAATATCCCATCATCCACACCAAAACCGCTCAGAATCAAGATAATAAAACACTATCAACCCTCAAATCAAAAACCCAAGTCCCCAACCCACCACTCTTACCCCAACCCTATCACATAAACCAATCACTAGAGATAACAAAACCAGCAACCCCCAACAACACCTCCAAGACTCTCCCTTTTCCGCCCCACGCCAACCATAACTCATACCCTCACACCGACATCCCCACATAATCCTACAACATCCCCTCCATCACCTAGCCAATCATATATCACAAAACATCATCATAGAACCCACATCCTCCCCACCTTCACCCCCAATCTCACCAGCAAAACAAGCTCAATCTCGCCATAACCCAATCACTAAACAAACAGACATACAAACAAACTAACATCCAGACCCACAAAAACCACACCACAAGCCAAATAACCAAAAACCCCAGCCCCTGGGGGGGGCCCTCCCACCAAACAGAAGAACACATAAATCCCACGCGCTACCCCCATAACTATCACAAGGATAACAAACAAAAATTTAACTTAAATAGTCTATACTTGTATTTTAATTTTGAATAGTTTTAATACCTACAATTTTGCATGTAATAATTGTTGATTTGACATCTTAAACTTTAATGTTTTCTGTTTACATTTCTGGTGTAAAATTCTCAGGTTCCCATCCAGATTAAATATTTTTAATAAATAATGGTTTATTAATAATGGAATATTTAGATTTTATTAATTTTCATTTATAGAAGTTGAAAGTGGAGACAGCCAAGTGTTGCCTGAAGATTTTACTAGTAAAAAAATTACAAACAAATTATTGCAACAAATTCAAGACCCACTTGTTCTTTCGTCTGGAGCCCTTCCAACCTGGTGTGAAGAATTGAATCATACTTGCCCTTTCCTTTTTCCATTTGAAACAAGACAGTTGTACTTCAATTGTACAGCATTTGGTGCTTCAAGGTACATTTATTTATATTATGTAAAGTTTTTAATTTAACATGATTATATGCACTATTATTTTAATTATGTTCTAAAATTTAATGGTTTAGTGGTTACCTATTCTGTTATTAATTTGAAACTTGATGTGAATTACTGAAAAGAGTAAAATTTCTTCTGTAAATTAGAATGAATTTACTATTAATAGTTGGTGTGTGTGTTAAACACATTGGATTATTATATGTATTAGTTAAAACACATTTAAAGTTACCTTTTCAAATATAAAAATGCAAATTAAACCATGACAGAACTATCTCTGTTACAAATTCGTCATTGATAATTACATAATTATTAATAATTATATTACTGAGCATTGTACCATAACTCATTATATCTTTTTTTCTTCTCTTTCAAACATATCAATTTATTTTTAAAAAATCTTGTTAAAAATTGAATTGATACATTAATAAATTCTCTGTTAAAATAAGGAAGATATCTTGATCTATTAATATCTATAAAATATTAACATTTTAAAATTATTTTCTAAGATCTATTGTATGGCTTCAAACACAACGGGATGTGACGTTGGAGAGACAAAGAGCACCTGGACTCTCACCACGGCGTGAAGATCCGCACGAGTTTAGAGTTGGTCGGCTGAAGCATGAAAGAGTACAAGTCCCACGAGGAGAACGATTGTTGGACTGGGCCATGCAAGTTATGAAAATCCATGCCGATCGGAAAAGTATATTGGAGGTAATTTTTTTATTTCTTTATAATACTGTTCTTATTGATATTATTTCCAGACTTTTCAATATATTCTTTTTAGACTATATTGTTCAAGTATAGTCCAATAATAAAATAACAGATAGTTTTTGTGGCTGATGTAGCTTTATTGTTAGACATCGGTCTTTGAGCTGTTGGACATGTATAATTATGGCATTTCTGCCAACATTTCACTTGATATCTCGAAGCTAGGCCAGGACTGAGTAGCCTTGTTTCCTAGTCTGCTTGTATAGGCAGCTGGACATACGTTGTCACCTGGCTTCTGGCTGTTTACTTGTGTTACAAAAGTTTCCTTGTTTGTCACTGATGCAGGAAAATTACATGTCTGTTGAAATGAAGGGGTTTCTTTCTAATTTCAATTGCTCCTGAATCTTCCATGCCCAAAAGGAGTTTTCCCTGGAGAGTACAGTAGTGTTTGTCAGTGCTATATTTTTATTGGTCTCCATGACCTACTGTGTGACAGAGTACATATTGTACTGTTTCAAATGTGCATATTCACAGACTAACCAGTTTCCCACATTTGCAAGGTATCTGATCTATACACCTTTTACTAGTAGTTTGTTCTGCCTGTCTTTTACTGGAGGAAGAAGGTGATCAAGCAGAATGTTGGCAGAAACACTGAAACTATGCATGGCCCAACAGTCCAAAAACCAATGTCTAATAATGATGTATAGTTTGGTGTTTTTATTGACCTAAATGTTTTCATGAATTATCCTACCTTATTTTCCTTAAAAGTTTTGGTCTATTTTGAATGACACATTACAAAACATGCAACAAATGTTTTCCTACTCAAATTTTCTACTTATGTCTTTATTAAAATTTTATAGGTGGAATTTCAAGGGGAGGAAGGAACTGGTCTTGGTCCTACCTTGGAATTTTATGCATTAGTTGGAGCTGAACTTCAGCGGCGTGATCTTGGCCTCTGGTTATGTGATGATGATGAATGTGCAGAAGATGATTTCTCTGAACTAACTGGCACTGCACGCCCTCCAGGTTATTATGTACGCCGTCCATCTGGATTATTTCCTGCTCCCTTACCTCAGGTAAAATCAGTTTTGTTTAAAATGAAATTAAAATAACTGTAGTACATATTTGACTATCCATCCATCAATTTAGTCTCTTGGAATAGATTTAGAATAAATTTGGTAGTAATATGCAATTGTAGTTTTGGGTGCATAATCTATGATAAAAGAGAAGGAAATGAGGACATTAGAGTATTAATACTCTGGAAAATAAAATAAAAATTGTAGAGAACTTGGTAAGAAAATATGATTAATAAATCAATCTGACAATTCAGTATAAATAAATAATTAAATACAGCCAATTTGTCATCAAAAGATTTTTATTAATATTCATTTATTTATCATACTGTTTCATCCATGTTTGTGGACTTCATCAGGTAAATTTTTTAATTAATGCATGTTTAATAGTTTTATCAATTGAAAAATTACCAGATATAGTCCACAAATCTGGATAAAACATAATTATTCTATTAAATTAATATTGATTTTAAAAAATTGCTGGCAAATTGGCTGAATTTTTATTATTATTTATAAAGTATTACTCTTAATTTCTTAATTCACATATTTAGTTTATCATATTGCATTCCTTATATATCCATAATTGTAGGAGAGTCAGATATATTACAATAAAAGTTTAGATATATGAATAATAATATTGTAATGCATGTCCAAAAAAAGACACATTGGAAATAATAAATTAATATCTCTCAATTGCAATTGCATGTTGAACAAGCCAGGTTAAGTAAACATGCATCTGTTATGAATCTATATTATAGAGAGAGCTATTCTTCCTAGGTGACTATATAATTCATGTTTACACCTGCAAACAGTTTTAATTAATTCAAGTATTCTGATTAACTTTCAGGATTCGGCTGCTTGTGAAAGAGCATCAAAATATTTTTGGTTCCTCGGTGTGTTTTTAGCAAAGGTTCTTCAGGATAATAGACTTGTTGATCTTCCTTTATCACAACCATTTTTGAAATTAATGTGTCACGGTGAAGTTCAAAGTAGTTCAATGGAAAGAGTCGGAAATAGAGAAGAAGATGTTATGACTTCATCCTATATTTCTGAAGAAAGTGAAAAGGAATTGGAACTTGACCCTCCAAAAAGTAGTATTGAAGATATGCGGCCATGGTATGATACATAATTCTATTTTTTAACTAAATTGCTTAGTTTGCTTTTAAATTGCTATCTCTTAGAAATAAAATTGGTATTAAAATTTTTTTCTTCTAAATTTATCTTAAATCTGATGTTGAATAATATGTAATTATAGTTTTAGTTGTTTAAAAATTTTGACAAGTTGCTAACTACTGAAACTCCATTCTTTCAACAACTAAGTTTCCATTTAACTCTTTTTTTTTCTCTCTCTCTCTTACTTGCACTATTTTATTTCATCTGCATGTTAAATATTGTTAATTAGCACCTTAATATTAGTTATCATTCATGGATAAAGCATGTGTGTCTTTCCAAACTCATTTGTGTTCCTTATTAAATTATTGAATGAATGAAAATGGCCTTTGTTGTCCCATTCAGGGCAAAGGTCTCCTACAAGTAGTGGTAGCTTTTAGTAGTATCATGCGGTGAGCTAATCAGCGTAAGATGTCTTATTAATACATTACACAATTAACACACTGTCACTTAGTTGTAGTTCTAGTTCTTTCCACTTATTTCTGTCTCTGGCTATTCTGATCCATTGTCCTCCAGCTTGTTTTTTTTAATAGGTCCGTCCACTATGAGATAGGAAATGACATTGTCATGTTTAAAACAATTAATGGGGAAAGGACAGAGAGATAGAAAGAAGATGACTTACCTGAGGTTCATAGATGGTAGACACCTTGTGAGTTTTGGAGAACTTGAATTTTCGGAGGCACCGCCCCCTTCATCAGAAGGTTAGGAAGACATTTCCAGTGATCGGCTAGCCGTCATACAGAACGTAGTCTTCCCCTAACCACTACCTACTTCCCCGGACTACGTAAACTGAACTCTTTCCTCCGCCTTGCCTACACTGGACTACAATCCAACCCGGACATGAAAAACATCCTCCCGACCATACTACCCACCTGTCCAAGGGTTGCCTTTAGGCGCCCTCCCAACCTCCGTAATATCCTGGTCAGAACCTACAAACCCCACACACCCAACCTTCCACCCACAATTGGTTGCAGACCGTGTGGCAGAAACAGATGCCATGTCTGCCCAATACTCCCACCTACCACGACCTTCCAGAGCCCCACCAACAGCACTACCTACAAAATTAAGGAAAACATAACCTGTCTGTCCTCCCTCACTATCTACAAAATAAACTGCACACTCTGCCCAGCCTTTTACATTGGTCAGACAAAGAGACCCCTCCCCGAACGGATTGCCAACCACCGCAGCACAGTAAAACTCCTCAAAACCCAATTCCCCATAGCCGCCCATGCCCATAGCCACAACACCAACAACTTCAACCAGTGCTTCACACTGACCCCCCTCAAAGCCCTACCTCCCGACTCATCAGAAGCTGAACTCCATCTGTGGGAACTTTCATTCCAGCATGTCCTACAGTCTAGACAAAGCCCTGGGCTCAATATCCTATAACTCTTTATCTCCAACCTTCCCCCCCCCCCCCTGCAAAGCACGAGATCATTGGAATTTGTATATGCAATAAAACCTTCTGTGTGCATACTATTTGTTTGAATGTTGGTTGTATGTATGTATGTATGTGAGTTTGTGTGTCAATATTTAAATATTTACACCTTTGAGGATGGATGTGTTTAAATGAATGTGTGTCAAGATGGGGGTGTTAGTATGCATCTCCCCAACCCCCATCAAGTCCTTGCCTCTTCCCAGACCCTTATTGAGAGAGAAAGTTGGTGACCTGGTGGGGTCAATTGTTTACGACCCAAGTTAGCAGAGCAGCAAATTTTGGCTGCTCAGTCGTCGGCTAGCCGATCACTGGAAATGTCTTCCTAACTTTCTGATGAAGGGGGCGGTGCCTCCAAAAATTCAAGTATTCTAAACCTCACAAGGTGTCTACCATGTATGAACCTCAGGTAAGTCACCTACTTTCTACCTCTCTGTCCTTTTCCTATTAATTGTTTTAGTTAACATGACAATGTCATTTCCTGACTCATATTTATATTGTGATGTATACAATAGCTCTGTTCCTTCAAGATATATTGGAGTTTGTACTCCGTTTGTCATCACTTTATTATTAAAATGTGAAATTGTCTTTTATTTTATATGCATTCATAAAGGATTTTGTTTGATTTCTCATTTCCCAAAGGATTTAGATTGAAATAAGGAACTTGTAATGGAATTATTTAAAGAAAAATATTGATACCAATATTTTGAACAACTAAATAAATGGATTTTTTAGTATTTTCCCCTGAAATCTAAAAGTAACAAATATTTTAAAGTAATTAACTATGAAACACTTTACTTAAATTGTATTCTTTAAGAATATTGTCTTACTACAAAAAATAAATAAGCTGAAATTGGAGGAAGATTTGTTATTTTGGATATATTAATTTCATTTATGTATTCCAGATATTATACTCCACATTTCAAATTGAAGACTACTGTTATAATTGTTTTTTTTAAAAAAAAAAGTTCGGGATCTGGTATTTGTGCAGCTGAATATGATCATATTTTGCTTCCTATTATTAGTCTTTTTAATGTATGCAAATTATATTGAATTTTTTTGTCCACATTTATAGTACTGTTATTTTCAAACCAAGTAGTATAAGTTTTATTAGTTATTGCTTTGTTTATGAATGCATCTTGCTCCTCTTCTTCTAAAATATATCTAAGCTTTAGTTATCTTTCTTTTTTATCATTCCAGATTTATATTCCAATTTTTAATGCAAAATCTTTTTTCAGGTTTCATAATATTATTGGACCTGATGATCTCATTACTGTTGACCCCGTCCGAGGCCGCTTCTTACAGCAACTACAAGATTTAGCTGCTAGAAAAGCAAGAATTTTGCAGGATAACACATTATCTACGGAAGCCAGAGCACACCAAGTGCAAAATTTGGCTCTAAGTGGTGGAGTGAGACTTGAAGATCTGGCACTTACATTTCAATATCTTCCATCATCACGTGCCTTTGGCATTGTTGCTGCTGACTTGGTACCTGGGGCTCCTGATGTTGAAGTGACTTTAGAGAATGTAGAGGAATATACAGAATTAACAACTTCATTTTGCTTGGAACGTGGAATCTCAAGACAGATGGAAGCTTTCCATGCGGGTTTCTGTCGTGTTTTTCCTATGGACAAATTGAGGGCTTTTAGTCCTGAAGAAGTAAGAGTGATGTTGTGCGGTGATCAAAATCCTCAATGGACTCGAGAAGATCTCCTAACTTACACTGAACCTAAGCTTGGATATACTAGGGACAGGTTAGTAAAAATATTAGTAAAATGTGTAATATGAGAATACCATCCTTTATAAATAAAAGAAAACCAGTCATTTCATCAGGAAACTATTTTTCTATTTATTTAATATATTTACAGTGTTTTGTCCATATTTGTTGACTTCAACTAGATGAAATACTTTCTAAAATTAAAATTTTGAATTCATAATATTTCATTAAAATATAAAAAGTATAGCTTCCAATTAAATAAATAAAACAATTTAAATTTTTAATGGATAATGGCCAAAATGCTATTTAAATATCTGTAAGGTATAAAGGCTGTTAAGTAATAATCACAAATCAAATAATACAAAAATTAAATTATTGTAGCTTGCATGTTGCAAATTTTGAGCAAATTATTTGTGTCATTTATTACATTGAGTGCATTAGGGTTACACCTGATATGGAGCTTTTTTTGAAAATAAAAATTAATTTCTTCATCCAAAACTTTCACATTTAGCCAATTAATTATGATTTTTCAGTTAAATATTATTGGACATAACTATATACTTTTGAATGATACATTTGACAATTTTCTGTTTCATTTTTCACATTTTTAGTGCTTTCTTAGTTTGACACATATATATTGCATTACAATCTAAACAACTAATTTTGTAATTCACATTATGATTTTCAGGAAATTTAATTTTATGTTTAATTTTTTTCTTCAAATTTTCAATTATTTATAGATTTAAAACCAATACAAACATCAAAATTATTAAACAAGTCAATTTATATTGCATATTTGCAACATTAGGTAGCACTTTTAAACTCATCTCTATTATCAATCTTAAATTGACGAGTTGGCTGGATTTTTATTTATAATTGAAGATGTCGAATTACTGATTTATTGAATACCAATCTTTCATGTGAACTTCATTAGTGAACTAAAGCAATTTAAAAATGAAAGTAATTACTTATCAAGGTGTTTCAAATACTGAACAATGCTAACCTTCTTGCTAGTTATAATTAAGTTAATGCAAAATAAAATTTTTATAGTTGTGCATTTAGTTTGCATTTCATAAAAATATTTCTCATATATACATAATTTCTGTTTTTTAACACAATCCAGAACATTAATTAATTCATTTTTTCCATTAAAGTAAAATATATGCATTTTTCTATAATAATTTGATTTTTATTGAACATAATGTACATTCTATTTCTAAATCATTCATTATATTATGCAATGTATCTTGTCACACGTTTGATAATTGGATGGTGATCAAAGATATAAATTTGGGAGAAAAGTAGGAATGCACTTTAAAGCATAATTTCTATGCCTGATCGTAAGCTTTGAAGCCAAAATTTTGACTGCTCTGTCAAAGGGTGGAAGTGACTCAGAATGCTCTTCCTTATTTTGCCTCTGAAAATTCAAGAAAACACCACACTCATAATAGTACGTACAGCTTTACACTTCTGGTAAGCCACCCCCTTTCTATCTCTATTCCTCTCATTAATTGCTATAATTATTTTGGCAATGTTATTTCCAGACTTGTATTTATATATTGGTGTGTTTTGGGTTAGGTGTTAGTTTGTTTATGGAGGGAATTGAGAGAATGCTGATGAAAGTTTGGAATGGGTGGATAGGTGGCAGTTTTGGTGGCAATTAATTGGAGGGTTCTTTAAATTTCAGAGCTTTTTTATTGTGAATCTAGTACTGCAATGCATTTTCACATTGCTGGTGTGATTATTTTATACTACATATTTATTATCAAGATTTTGTTAGTTTTCTGTATTACTATATTTGTTAAATTGCAGATAGAGACTTAACTTGTCAAATATATACAATTATTCTCACTCTTATATATTTTAATTTGTTACTTATATATAATGTAATTTTCTTTTTTATTCTTTATTCTTCATTAATTTCTGTAACTTGCTGTCCTAAATGATTCCACTGTTATACTTTTTCTATATGTTTTTCATGATCTATTTTACTGTATCTATTTGTTGTTTTGTCCTGTTAAGGGTCCCACAATATTTTTTATCATAATTGCAGGTATGAAACAATTATACATTACTAAATGTTTTATGTTTTTACTAATTCCTCCTCTATCTGTTCATGCTGAACAATTCTATAAATACCTATGTGCAAATATCTGTAATATTTATTATACATTTTTTCCAGCCCTGGTTTCCTTCGTTTCGTCAATGTTCTCGTGCAGATGTCTGCTGAAGAACGGAAGGCTTTTCTGCAATTTACAACTGGATGTTCTTCATTACCACCAGGAGGATTGGCTAATTTGTATCCCCGTCTTACGGTAGTGCGTAAGGTGGATGCGGGTGAAGGAAGTTACCCATCGGTAAATACCTGTGTCCATTACCTGAAGTTACCCGACTATCCGACAGAAGAACTTCTTCGACAAAGGCTGTTGGCTGCCACCCGAGAACGAGGCTTTCACCTCAACTAGCTTATTGTGTACCTAGTGAAATTATTAAACGCTTTAATTAAAAGTGATTTGCTGTGAGTTGGGGTGCATAATGCTTCCCTGAAGTGCATTGTTTATTCCTTGTAAATGGTAATGTAAGATGTTAGAAATAATTTTAAAATGTTATTTGACTGTTAATACAATTGTGAAAGTCAGTGCTGAAAAATCTCTGGATCAGATCACATATAGGAAGTGTGTTGCACCAGTTCCTTAGTTAGTCTGTTTTATTTTATTTTTCTTACTCCTTATAATTACCATCAGAACAAATAAACTGTGGCGTAAAAAATTGGCATTTTGTGCAAAATCTCTTTCCTTTCTTTGAAATTTAGTAATTTTTATCTTTAGGCCACAATTCCAACATGATTTTATTTTCTTCTTATATTTTTGATAGTCAAAGAACATATTAAATGTTGGGTATAATATGCCTGTTATTAATAAGCTTTATACTGACAGTTACTATGTAAAATATGGAAGTGAAATATCTATTGTAATGTCTATTGCTGGTATGGCACGTGGACTACTTACATTCACCACAAGACCTATTGTTCCTCTTTAATCACAAACACTACCAAAAGTGTGTTTGAGCTACAAATATTCAAAGAGAATAAAATATTTAATATTTTAAACGTTGTAATGTTTCTTCTTTAATCTCTAAGAATATTTATAGTACCTTAAAAAGTGGCATCAGACTGAATTGTTTCTATAGATATTATTTTGTACATAATTGTTATAGAATGGAAACTATGTAGAAACCATAAATATGGAACCACCAACCATTACAAATTGATTTTATTTTACCCAGTCAATAATCCTTATTGAGTTATGAATTTTTATTGGTGCTAAAAAACAATCAAAAATGAATTCAACTTATTCAATGTAACTAGAAAAGTTACTGGTATACAAATGAAGTCTGGCCAGTTGGCATATCCAAAAGTTCTAATAATTAATTTTTTGGATTGTAATAATTTTACAAGTAGAAAGTTAATTATGAATGTACCTCAACAATTAACATCTATAGTTTTTGTATTTCAACAGATCTGGAATACAATACATGACATTATGTTTTGTTTATTAGATAGTTTGAGGCACATATATGAGTAATTATTAAATGTTGTTTTTTTCAAATTTAATCAAGATATGTAGCTACAGGTAAAAATGGGGGATTTGATTTATATTGACAGAAGAGAGCATAAACCTAGCCCACTACTGGGTTCATTGCTTTTATTTGTCTTATTTTGTATAAGTTTTGCACAAAAACATTTTTTCCAAAATAGGAATGTTGTAAATGTGTTAAGGCTGAACGAACCCTGTCTCAATAATCTCAAAAGGTAGTATCTTTGAAGCTAATATCACACATGATAACATTTGTTAGTGATACTTCACTGACTTAGTGTCAACTGTCACCATACTTTGAGAAAAAACAATGATGCAGTCTGAGAAAGATGGCATTTTCCTTTGACTTATAACATGCAATTGTTTGTGGTATTCAGTTCTAAGACTGGTCTGATGCAACCCTCCAAACCAATTTATGTTGCACCAGCTGCATAACTACAACATCCTTCATAATGTGCCTAGTGTATTCCATCCTTAGTCTCCCTCTTGTTCTTACCCCCACTCACTACCCTCTAATGTTAATTTTACAAGATCCTCATATCTTAAAATGTCATCTCTTACTCTATGCCTCTCTTCCCTTATTGTGCATAGAACTTGCTGGTTAGCAACTCTATCCACCCCTTTGATTTTCAGAATTCTCCTATAGCACCACATTTCAAAGGTTTCTATTCTTTTCCTTTCTGCAACTCGTAGTTTCATGCCCGTACAACGCCACATCCCAAACGAACATTTTTAGCAATGATATCCTAACGTTCACACTTATATTACCCGTAAGTAAATTCTTCTTTTTCGCGAAAGCCTTCCTTGCCTGTGCCATCCTACTCCTTATGTCTACTATACTTATACCATCCCTAGTTATTATTCTGTCCAAGTAGCAGAATTCCTGAACTTCCTTCAAAATATCCCAGTGTTATTCCCTTGTCTCCCATACTACACTCCATTACCTTGGTTTTCCCTCTATTAACCTTTATCGGACGAAAGGGAGCTTTTGTTCCCGGCAAGAAGCTTGTACCATCTGGCCGTTCCCACTTCATTAGAGTTATTTCTCGCTCTTTCTATGATGATGGTTGGAGTGCGTAATGATGTCAGGGCTATTTATCCCTTTTGACCTACTAACCGACCTTCTTTTTTTCTGTGCAGTAACTATAACAACTGCACAAAATCATTCCGGTTGGGAAACCCTAGTGCAGAAATTTAAATGCAGCCTTTTAAAGGTTACTCATATTGAATTCTTTCGCCAGGACCACGTTCATGCCAGCGTTATAGCGCCATAATTTTTCACTATACATTTCCACCAAACTTTAATGTATCGAACACCGAGAATCCCAATAAAATCTTTGGTAAATGTGTGGTCAAATGTCTGTTGTTATTGTTGTCCCAAGACTGGTCTGATGCAAACCTCCATGTTAACCTATCCTGCGCAAACCCTTTTATTTCTACATAGTATAAATGTTTATTTTATCCGTATTTAAGGAGGATGTAGTTGGCAAAATTATTCAATTTTGAACCTTATTCATGTTACAGGTTTTTGTCGTAATTCAAATCCCTATTAGAATGGGCATTTGTGAACAAACGAACAGGTGTACTCGTTAGAATTAGTAAAATACTGGGTTGCGCTCTGAATGTCTACAGTGTAATTAATACGTGTTAAAACAATTCTCTTTCACGATATAATGGAAACTGATTGCTGAGTCATTCTGTTACATTAGAACTCGGCAGAAAGGCGTTGTGTGCCATGTTATGTGCTTTGCTACCACATCCATAGTTGAAAAAATACAAGATGGAGTAAATTAATTGCAAATGACTGAAATAAACTCACAAGCGCCTTCTCGAGGGATTTAGTTGCGTTTCTTACTTTAAACAGACTTACTCAACCATCGAAATGGTAAATTAATGACTTTGACAAAAAGATAATGCACTATGAAAAAATGTAGATCTCTTTCTGTTGCTTCTGGGGAAAAAAACTAGTAACATGCTCTGCCCTATAGATTTTACATTCGTGTATATAGCTTTCAGTTAAGAGAAATTACTGGTGCGTATAATAAAAGCTAAGTTATTTTTGAGGGCAGCACTCACTTTTGAATTACAGGTAAGGCTTAATCCCTAAATTAACTATTGAAATAGTTCATGGTTCCATTTATAATCATTCGAATGTACTTTTATACATTGATCTAAATTACCTAAAATATAAATGTGTAGGTTCTAGAACTGTAATTGCTTACGACTAAATGACGACAAAACAAAATATGAACTCGAAATGTGGTTGTCCGTCTCTGTGGGGCTGCAAGGATTTGCCTATATTGTTGCAATGCAGAATCTCCCTTTTATTTGACATTAAAACCATAAATATGTCAAATAAATAAAAATTTTCAAATCCTTTTTAAGGAGTAAATGCCCATAGTTATCGGTATTGCTTAGTGTTTTAATAATTTAATGGCAATGTACCATGTTATTACTTGGTATGCGGCGCTCTTAACCAATTTTGCTACCCAGGTCTTATAGTTCATATTAACATTTTTTATTAGAAATACCAATATTTTTATGCACAGACATGAAGGAGTAAGAAGGTGCTTATGAAAAAAGTCTTACTTCATTTTCTTCACTCTATTCCACATCCCTTCTATTTCTACTTATACCATGCAACAAAGAATTATAATAATGTACATGTGGTGGTACTACTATTGACATAAATCCTGTTTTTGTTTTTTATTTTAAGAGACAAAATATTTCTTAGACCATCTAGTTTGCCCATTTCTTTCCAACATAATTTTAACTTACAGTCAATAGTAACACGTGGGCATTAAAAGTTTGTTACCGACTCTGTCACATCATTTCCTTCCACTACATCACAGTTTTCCAATTAAAAAATACTTATAATAACATGTTGCAGATGAATCATGTTTAAACTCTCTCATGCGTGTCAAATTTTGGAGACAAAGAAGTTAAAGAATTCGGAGCTCCATGTTGACATCGAAAACAATTCAGATTATTCCTCAGGAGAATGTCTAATGCACAGGCAAAACTATTGGGGTTTCATCAAGGAAGGTTCGTTTTTGAAGCAAAGGCATGTAGTGCGCTTAGGATGTATGGTTTTGCGCATAGATGAAAAGGGGGTTTGTGAGAAAGAGGTGAGTGAACGATAATTTTTATAGGATTAAATTAAATTTAAATGAATGCACAGTAATTCATTTAGTAAAATTATAAGACAGGGTGAGCAGTTTTGTGAACTAAACGTACACATTATTTCGGTATTTTAGAAGGTAACGATGAAAACGAAAAGAAAAATAATTACACTGTGAAGGTAAAACATAAATGAAAAAATATCTAAGTACATTGTAACGTGTAAAGTTACAACCCCAGCCGACTGATGGTGTAGGCGACCAAACTCAGTTGTGACGTCTATTACTGATGTAAGTTAAATATAAGCTGTACATTCAGTATAGGCGTGATGTGGCGTTGCAAATGGCTGACGCAGAGCGGGAGATCGCGTGTTTACGTTTGGCGGTTTCTGTAGGATGGCGATTAGGAGTCGGCGGCAGAATGTGGTGGTAGCAAGATGTGTTTTGTAATAGGAACAGCGTCGCGACCACTAAGTGGTGCTGGGCCTAGATTATAATCGCGATTAGTAGCGAGTAGTAGTTGCTGGTGAAATTGGATTACAGACGAGTGATAGGAAAGTTGATTGGAATAACCACGCCCTGTTTTAGATCATTTAGTTCATGTCTCTGATTTCAATTAAACTGCTGTGTTATACTTTTGGAATTATTTCTGACAAAAATACCTGGCTCCCTATATTATTCCTTGTCCGAGGAAAATATAGATCTGAGTGGCCTGAGAAACGACGCGCTCATTACAATTTGCCAAAGCCATCGTCGGGGCCTAGAACTGGAAAAGTGTGAATAGTAAATAGTAACTTCTTTGCATTTACATAAGCAACACAAACATTTTAAAACATTTTGGCCAATTCTCCGAAATCAAAACACTCAATAAAAACTCCGTAATCGTCGTCGTAATTCAATATAGCTGAACGTTTTGACATTAATTTCTATAGGCCTAATTCTCTAACAGCAATTGGACAATTAAATTTTTAAAGTTTTGCAATAAAATTAAAAATGTAAACATACGTCCAAATAATATTAATAAAATACATAATAAATATATTGTAACGTAAAACTCGTTAGTTTCATCATCCTCGACCTCGGGTCGCTTCAGGTTTCCACTAGTCCCGTAGAAAAATAAACTTTGCTATTGAGTTTCGATTTATAGGGCGCCAGGTAATTTTGCTACAATAAAACTACCAAAAGATTTAGTTTAACAATAAAAACATTTATTAATCGCGCCATGAAAAATGATTGTTCCCATGGCGTGGCCATTTACATAAGCAACACAAACGTTTTAAAACATTTTGGCCAATTCTCCGAAATCAAAACGCTCAATAAAAACTCAGTAATCGTCGTCGTAAATAATTCAATTCAACTTATGCGGACAATAACTACGTATTGTAATATCACCACCTGAATCTGCGGCTGTTTCTATAGCCTAACTGCTGCGTGAGGTCGCAAATATTTGCGAATCTACCAAACGCGTCCTCCCTTCACCACAACTCGTCGACGACTCTTCAAAACTCTAACTTTTGGTTATCCGTCATCTTGCAAATATAAGGTCACATGACCTAGCCAGCCAATCACATGCACAACCTTAACTCTGAAATTCTCTGTGGCCAATGCATTTCGTGTGCTATACTGCATCGCGCTGTAACAATGCCTTCCCTTGCGGCCTTTTGTCAAAGACACCGACAATGCAGTCTGCTTTGCCGATTTCTGGGATGGAGATGTAACTTACACGTTACAATATATATCATATGCAACGAGACAATATCAAACACTATTTGAATAGGAAAGGGGGATGTAAATCGTTATGCTGCGTCGCCAGACTGAGAAGCAATAAAATCTCAAATCTTTTTATGCCTGAGTCCCCTTCTTCAGAACAAACTGTCTGAACGGCTAGTTAAGGCTACTAACTAGTATTTCTTTTAGGGAGACTATTGTAAAAAATTCCTTTTTGATATTTTTTTCCTTGACCTGTTTAAATGTTTTGTGTTTCATAATAATGTATTTTCAGTGCACCATCATTTAAATTATTTTTTTTAGGTTTTTATGTACGCGAAACCTTCAACTTTAAAAGAAGACAATTGGTGGTCATTTAAACCAAGAATAATCTTGGACTATAATACATACAGTCAATTAAAAGACTATCCTGAACAGAAGATATCTCAAAGTCTGAAACAGGACGTAAAGTCTCGCGAGAAAGAAAAATTTAATAAGACATATAGCGAGAAGAAATACATTGGATGCAATTTTTACCAAAACGAGAAAATTTCAGGAGCGAAAAGAGTAAATATTTTTCATCATATTGCTATAAGTAAATCGCATTATATTACATTAATAATTCTATCTAATGACTTCAGGATGAAATTAAGGGTCGCATTACTTGTTTGGACCATTATCTTAAAGAAGATATGTTTCACGTACACCCAAAACTATCTCACAGCTATGAAGAAATTGGAACTCAGGGTTTAGTAAAAGCAAAAGTACAATCATTTCTTAGTAATACAAATATTGGAACTGTTACAAAACACAAGCTGGTAAGAAATAGAAAATATTAGTATTTATGTAGAGTCGAATAAAATAAATTATTTTCCATAAGTCATTACGCGAAGGAAAGATTCTATGATTTAAAAATAGTACATTTTACATGGGAAGTATATTGCAACTATAATTTTGTAATCTTTAAGTAATTATAGTTTTTTAACCCCTCCGGTTCGAAACCAATTTTTTTAATAATTTTAATTTAGTGTTAAATAAATAACAAATAAGGAAAATAATTTAAAATTGAACAAAAAGTGAGTGAGTATTGAGATTTTATGAAAACGCTGGAGCACTCTAAATTAGCAAACTTTTAATATCAGGGTCACCTGTGGGGTGAACCATAATGAAACTAATTTTCTCAGCAAATAGGATTGACAATGTAATGCTATAAATATTTTAAATGAACGATACTGATGTGATGGCTCTTGTTGAAACTGAGTCGGGACGGAAGGATTTGGATCGGAATTCTCGATACATCTACCCAAATCTCATATCTCCTCTCGGTCACTACTTTGACCTTGAAATACTAGGAATTTAAAAGTTGGCCTCTGTCATGGCTTGTGGTCCGCAACATAATGAAACCTATTTTCCACGGCATCTCCTGTTTTCCAACAGTCAATCAGCATAAATTTGAAATATTTCCCGTAGGCTAGATTTTTCGGCGTTGCGTCAAATGGCCGGGTTCTCACATGGTTTTAGTAAGTCACACAGTAGCAGTTATTTCAAATTAGTTATGCTAAGCTTCCGAACTGACGGAAGTAAAACTGTCTTTAATTTGGCACGTATCTTTAGTGTTGTCCGAGGAAGACGGTCGCTCGCTTTTTTCACACAAAATAAACCTTTTTAAACTTAAATATTCTCCGGGTACTTAACTTCATTACAAATTATTAACAAAAAAATCCTATACGTTAGTGCGACATGCACGTCCATTTATTCATAGTTATTAATTTCTTGATCACAGTTTAAATTACACCACACGTTGTGGAGACCAATGTATATTATACCAGGGCGTCATAGGATGTTTCTGTGTTTAATTCTGATAATCAACATATAATTAAGATCGTGGTTACAAAAAGGCAGGGTTTTGGAAACCACTGAGGTTAATTCTAACATTCAACGTTCAAGTTAACCCCTTCCCTGACTCGTCCTGTCAATATTTTTTCTTCTTCCTTGATCTGGACGAGATATCTCGTCCCCTTCATATAAGTTCGCAGTTTCCTCGTGAGAGTGCGTGTCTTCACAAAACATGATTTACTTTATTTAAACTTCTACGTTTTTCCGCTTTCTAAAAATATTCGTAAATTTTATGCTTCGAAACCTATGCTAGTTTCGAGATATTATTTGCAATGAACGAATAAATATTTTTGTAGCATTTTAAACTACGATGATGTTTTACACTGTTTTCATGAATGTTTTGTTGGCCGAACGGAGTTGGTATTATCAGGGTCGCGCGTTCGAATCTTGCTATCGGAAAGGATGTGGTAATGTCTCTATTCAGTGGAAAAAATTGATTTGAAAATTATATAAATACTACAAAAAAATCTTTGGTCCTTATTCTTCAGTGTAACCAAGCAGACCTCTAAATGAATTACGCTGCAGCCCCATATTCCGGATGTCGCGTATTCGAAACCCATTTCTATACACTTCACAGTAGTCTGGAAATTTCTGATAATGATCTTTTTTCAGTTATAAGCTGTCATCTTCAGCACCGAAAAACAAGTACAACTTTTTATTCTGAACAATTTTTGTGACAATATTTATTGTGAAACATTAAACTTAATTTTTATATAAAACTACATGAAAATTCATAAAAATAAATATATTAAGAAAAAAATTAAATTAAATAACCCTGTAAACGCATAAATGAATATATTTTATTTAATATCTACCAGTAGTTAATTAAGAAACGTAATAAAATAATATGACATATTTTTGTCATATTTGTTGCAAAATATCAGACAGTGAAGAGGTTAAATAGTACATCAACCTAGGAGTAAAGTAGTACATCAACCTAGGAGTAAAGTTTATTGCTTAATTTGACGTTATGGAAATCACTGAGCTCAATTCTAACATAACCTCTACAGAAGACAGGCAGCCGTAATTAGAATAGAAAAGAAACCCGTAATCAAGAAATGAGTAAGACAAGGATGTCTCCCATGTTGTTTAATTTATGTATAGAACAGGCGATGGAGAATGTTAAAACGGAATATGGAAAAGGAATTATACTGCAAGGAGAAGAAATAAAAACCTTACGCTTTATTGTAGTATTAGGAGAATCAGAAGAAGACTTGGAAATTCAATTTATTTTTGGCAAACAACAAATAACTAGATCAGTATAATCTCTATAACATAATACACGAAACAGAAAGAATCCCAGAAGATTTTAGTAAAAACATAATTATACCCATACCGAAGAAGGCTGGGGCTGATAGATGCGATCAGCACAGAACAATTAGTTTAGTATCCCATGCATGCAAAGTATTAACGAAAATAGGATATAGGAGAATGGAACGTCAAATAGAATGTGAGTTAGGAGATCAGTTCAGTTTTAGGAAGAATATAGGGACAATTTTCGAAGTGAGGATACAAAAAAACCGGGCAACGTTCATGGCTTTTGTAGATTTAGAACAAGCGTTTGATAATGTAAACTAAAGCACGCTATTAAGGATTTTGAAAACAACTAGAAAATATCGAGAAAGGAGGCTAATACATAACCTCTACAGACAGGCAGCAGTAATTAGAATAGAAGACCAAGAAAAGAAAGCAGAAATCAAGAAAGGAGTAAGAAAAGGATGCAGTCTGTCGCCCATGCTATTTAACTTATATAGAGAACTGGCAATGTAGAAAGTTAAAACAGAATATGGAATAGGAATCATACTGCAGGGAGAATAAATAAAAACCTCACACTTTGCCAATGATATTTTAATATTAGGAGAATCAGAAGAAGACTTGGAAACCATAATAAATGGCATGAACGTAGTCTTGGAGAAAGAGTTCAATATGAGGATTAATAGAGGGAAAACCAAGGTAATGGAGTGTAATATGGGAAACAAACGAATAACAAAGGGTGTTAGATTGGGAAGGGATATTTTGACGGAAGTTAAGGAATTCTGCTAATTGGGAAGCGTAATAACTAGGGATGGTAGAAGTATAGTAGAAAGAAAGGAAGGCTTTTGCGAAAAAGAAGGATTTACTTAGGGGTAATATAAGTGTGAATATTAGGAAATCGTTGCTAAAAATGTTTGTATGCAGTCTGGCGTTATATGGGTGCGAAACGTGGACGATAGGAGTTGCGGAAAGAAGAAGAATAGAAACCTTAAAAATGTGGTGCATATAGGCAAAGGCTGAAAATCAGATGGGTGGATATAATCACTAACGAGGAAGTGCTAAACAGAATAGGGGAAAAGCGAACAATTTGGAGGACGTTGAGAGAAGGGATAGATTAATAGACCACGTTTTAAGACATGAGGGTCTTGTTAAATTAGCATTAGAGGGAAGTATGTGGAGTAAGAACAGAATAGGGAGGTAAGGATGGGATACGCTAAGCAGATTAGGGACGATTTGGGTTGTGCTAGTTATTGGGAAATGCGTAAGATAGGTTAGCATGGAGGATTGCATCAGACCAGTTTTAGGGCTGAATACCACATAAAGAGATAGTGTTTCATTTTTAAACTCCAATAGGCCCAAGCATCGACAAAATATCTTATTTTCAGAATTTAGACCCAAGGAAAAAAATTTACATTCTCCTCCAATATTTTCCAATAGAAAATTATATATTTTTAACATTGATTTGAGAAATATGCTGATATAATCTATTTGCCATATTGATTTCGAGACTTTTCTTTATTTCCGTATGAATTAATATTTGTACCTTACAAATTTGAAAAAAGATATGCTGTAAGTAAATAATCTTATTTAATTTGTATTTTGCTGCTAATTATAGATTTATCCTACTCAAAATGTGGGGAGACTTTGTAGGCAAAATTAAATTTATTGGGATAAGAACAAAATTTTGTAACCGAAACTTAATCTAATTTCTTCTGAACACTATTGTACACACATCGTTACTAAATTTAATCTGGCTGCCTCAGTGGCTGTGTGTCTGTGTGCGTATTCGCCACCCCTCGCCCCATCTTTCCTCCCAATAGTGAATGAAAAGGAAAATAAGTTACCCAATAAACAAGTCCCTAATAACATCGATGTTGGTGTGACTATAAAATCAGAATTAAGAAAAGTTATACTGTATCAATTTACTCTTCTTTAATAAAATAATACTCTGTCTTCAATAACATTAATAATTTACTTCACTTTCTTACTGTCTCGGGGTAAACGTTTTCAATTGGCTTCTGTAAATTGATAAAATAATTTCTTTTAGTGAAAAGTACACTGTAAGGATATGTATGAAAGTTACAGCACCAGCCAAAATCAATACAAGCTTGCAAGCTGCAAATTGTTTGGGGAGAGGCTCGCCAAGACAGACGCGGACGTATTCTTGTCTGGTTGACGTAAGCAACGCGGAGTGATTGCGTGAGAAGATTCTACAAATGGCCGACGTTCCGTGGGATTTTAAATACTCGTGATTGGTAGATGAGGTCAGGTGACCCTGCTGGAGCAATATGGCGTAAGCCAGGAAGGAACTTAATAAGCAGTCGACGCCAGAATGTGATCTTAGACGCATGTGTGGTGATCACGTGCGGATCAACGGCTATCGAATCAACCCCAGATTTAGGTGGTGATACGCCGGGAAGTATTTTAAGTCTTCGTTAAGTGTTTAATTAGGCTACATTGACGTATTTTGATAGTTGTTAGCGGAGAATAAATGAGTGACCACGACCTGTTTTAGATTACCAACTTCGTGCTATGATTAATATTAAACTCTTAAATTAATCTTTTGGTGTTTTGCTCAGTATAAAATACCTGGCGCCTTATAATATTCCTGTCCGAGGACAAAAACCATTATCAGCGAAGAGCTGAGCTGACCGGAGGCGACCGAACTTCTACAATATATATAGTAACATGCAAGTTACAGCCTCAACAGTCTTTGAAACAGAAGTACGCGGAAATGCAATCACGTGACATTTACCAGCAAAACTAAGTAGTGAGAGACGGCCTATTTCTTGTAAGATGGCGTAAGCCAAGAGTTTTAGTGAAATGCAGGCGGCGGCGGGATGTGAGTTGTAGAGGAAGTGTTTGCGAATTTCGTGCGAGCCATGAAGCTTATTTCGGCTAACGGAAAAAAATACGAATTTAAGTGGTGTTAGGCCGTAGGAAAGGCAAAAGCTTTAGCACATGAACTGGGTTTATTTTGTCGACGATTAGTGTTTCTAGGAGTATCCGGCGAGTGATTAGCAGAGTTTAGAACGTGTAATGACCACGACCTGCATTAGATTATATATTCTCATGTCTCCGATATAATAAATGGTGTTTTATTTACGTAATCTCTTGCTATTTTTCTGTGGAGAAAATGCCTGGCACCCAATCCTTTTCATAAAACTATTTCTGAGGACTTCTACGTTACATGATCGCAGAGGCATATCCTCCTTGTATCCCCGTTCATGGATGATAATTCTACTTCATAGGAAAAGTCTGTTCTGAATTAAGAAATCACTCAAAAAGAAAGAAATTTACATTCCAAAAACCTTCAGAATAGATATATTTGTGTTAAATTGTTACAGTGAAGTTATATTAAGTTCTGTAGTTTGTGTAGTAAATTTATCCAAATAACCAATCAATTGAATTAGTTAGAAATCAAAATAAATTTGATTAAGTAAATTATCTGTTCACAGATTCCAAGACCATCTGAAATAAAAATAAGCCAAAAGCAAAATATGGGGACAGAAAACAATATATCAAGAAAAAAATCCTTTGTAAAGGAAAAAATAGCATGTTTTGAAGAAGCTGCAATCTTGAAAACCACACCTGAAAAACTTTCAGAAACTTAAAATAAATCAAGTATTTGATGAGGTGCTTAGCATATGGACTCAGAAATATGATTAACTACTCCAATTACAAAAGAAAACTATCATGGAGAAGCAAATGTAATCTTTAATTTTAAATGTCAGTATCAGAATGGGAATGAATATTCAAATTAAACTAATTGAAAAAACTGTATAAAATTTTAAGAAAGGAGGCAGTACATTATTTTAAAATAAAAAATTTGATATTGTGCACTGCTCTAATATCACGAAAAACTTATTTCTTGTCGTGGTTTCTTTCCTACTCTAAAGGTTATGTGATAGTAAACATTTTTCCGATAGTTATCTAAAAGTAATACCATCAATATATAATTTTACAACTATTATTCTTTGATAACTTCACCAAGGCACTGGGTTTTGGTTATAAATGGTTTTATATCTACATATTTCCTTAAACGGCCCTCTGCTGGAAGAAAAAAATATTGGAAAACTGTATTGGACTCTTAAGACATTTGTTAGCAGTATCTGAAACTGTCTTTAAAGTGGGACCTTTTCTAGACTGAAAGGAAGGAACCCAAAATATATTGACTAACCTTCTACTCTGGGTTGCCCACAACTCTTCAAAATTTCATGGCAATCAGATGAATAGTATAAGAACAATTACAGGACAAATATACATAATTCTCCAATTTGTAAAGATGAAAAGTTTCACAATTTTATAGGAATAGGAAAATAAAGATGAACAATAATGTTTTTCATATACTTCAATTAGTCGAATTATGGTGAGAATATGTTAGGATAAAGAATAAAACTAATTTCAATCTTACATTACTGTTAGATCCATTAAATACATCCAAAACTAAGCTACTCGTATCATTTAGGTATTTTGTAACATAGAACAATATCAACAGCTGTAATATTTTATTACCCATAACAAGTTTTAATTTGGATATAACATTATTATACATATAAACTGCCAATAGTAGCAGTGTGAAGGACCACAATAAAGGATAACAATCAATTCTAGAGTACTTGGGGTACATTAAGTAAACAGAACATGAACCGCTACTCTATTAGTACTCAGAGTGCCTACTGTCCTATTTACATCTAAAACTTCTGGACCAAGGGCTTTGTTGACAAGTGATGACTGGGATAACAATGCAGCCTGAGACGGTGAAATTGATTAAAATCAATTTCAAATGGAATGCTTGGTCCTATATGTTGCAGCGAACTCGTACTAGTCAATTTTCACATACTGACAATGCTTCACTTCTTTCTTCTAATAATTCTTTTCCAGTTGTCTCAAGCTTTTGCTTAGAAAAGTCGTCAATAGGAAGTCCCTACAAAAAGAATGTAAGTCAGTATTTTACATTAATTAATTTATATGACACACACTTCTACTAATATACTTCTGTGCTACACAATTTATGTATGATAACATGTTGCAAATTGAATCTCAATTCAAGCCATTAAAATACTAAAGGAAGTTGTGTATTTAATACCACAAAGTAAAAAATAAATAGACTAGTTTAACTACATCAACCTTCAGTGTTAAGGTGAATATTTCTTACTTTATTTTATATGTATATATAAAGCAGCATCTGATGAGACATTCTCAAAGTAAAGAGAAAGGATAGAAGGCTTACATTAAAATGAGGATAAGCACATGGGCATGGCTAACAGGAGTCCTATCACAATTTTAGGAGTGTTACCCTCCTCAGGAGACTACTATACATCATGCAATGAGTTGGTATGAAGTGCTGCACTCTATTGAAAGAGGTGGTTAGCACCTCAGAAAATTTTAAATGTGTTTAGGGAGCCAGTCCATTAACTTTGTAACACAGATAGTAAAATTACATACCAATATTAACTAAAAATTGAAGTTTTTCATTACAAAAGGAATGAAGATAACAGAGTTCAGAGAAACTATAATTAAAACAGAGGAGAAATGAAGTTGAGATACTGGCCTTTGTCCATCTATGCTCTCTTTCTTTTTTTTCCCATACCAACTATATAATAATATTAACCATAGTAATCAAACCTGTACTATTTCCCATTTCTTGTTTGTGATTTTGACTGGAAATGAAAATATGACATCTTTAGGTGTCCCGTAGGAACCATCGCTGATTACACCCATGGAAACAAATTGTCCAGGGCTGGTGCCAAGCCAAAAGTCCCTCATGTGATCAGCTGCAGCTTTGGCAGCAGACATGGCTGACGACATCTTGCGAGCAGCTATCACAGCAGCACCACGCTTCTGAACAGTCTATCACAGGACATTCTTATGTTTTACAATATCGAAAATTAAATACAGCTCAGCAGTAAATGATTTTGTACAAGAAATTACCATTATACCTGACAGAATTTAGATCTATGAAAGAAAAACTTACCGACACAAATTCTCCTTGCAACCATGCATTATCTTTCACTGCATCATACACAAGAACAGTTTGGTCTGGTGCTAGTTGCACCTTAGCATGTTTTGCATCAGGAAACTGTGTTGAAGAATGATTACCCCAAATTATAACATTTGAGACATTACCAACACCTGTTCCTAACCGAGCAGCAATTTGTGCCTGAGCACGATTTTGGTCAAGGCGAGTCATTGCTGTAAAATTTTCCCGTGGTATGCTAGGGGCATACTTAGAGCAAATGTAAGCATTAGTGTTGGCAGGATTACCAACTACAAGAACTTTAACAGTCTTCTTTGCATATTTGTCCAGAGCTTCTCCCTGTAATATGGAAAAATAATCACTTTTTTAAAAATTACAATCATTTCAGTACTTGCAAAATCATCAGTTCAGAAATTATACTCCCAAAAACCGAAAAATATTCTGCATTTCTTAATTTGGAATGTTCCTTATCTTACAACTAGCTGTTAATGAGGTCAGGCAATTAAATGTTTGTATTCCTGTTTCTAAGGAATAATATTCTGAGTGAAAAGTCTATATATATTTTTTTATCACATGCATATGAAATAGACAGAGTAAGTCTAATTGACAAATAATTAAATGAATCATACAGCCTTTTAATTGAAGTAAAAATTTAATGTGTGCTGATCCGTTTGGTGTTTGTTCACATGATGAACAAGAGAACAATTCTGTGATCTGCTTTTATGGTCTAAAATAGTTTTCAACAATCATTTAGTCTGCAAACATTCACTCCGAACCTCCTAAACCAGTTAACAGCACATTTAAGCATTTCAGCCTAGGGAGTTGTGGAGGAATGTCTATAAAATTTCAAATTTGCAAGTTTCAACCATTTAACACCTATTATATTGAGTCTCGTAAATGTTTGCTACTCTATAAACAGAAGATCAATTTTGTACATAATTTAAAACAAATATCTAAATGTTCGGGAAATGAAGCACAAATATATATCATTTTAACCACATTTAAATGGATGTCTTGGGCACCTGAACTTTAACATTGTAAAGCTACAGTTCCAAACCAGTATGATAAAATCACTTTTCTGTAGAACCATATAGGAAAAGAAACTCTAATAATAGAAATTGGGATCATTACAACAATTACATAACATTATGTGGTGCACTATTTTACTCTACCCCTAAAAAAACAATGATAAGAATTAACCTGTTCCTTGAATATGCGAACATTGGCAGACAGTAAATCCTTTCTTTCCATGCCTTCCTTACGGGGCATAGCACCCACAAGAAATGCAGCTTCCACATCAGTAAAAGCTTCAACTGGATCTGCTGTAGGAACAACTTTTTGTACAAGAGGCAATGCACAGTCTGCCATTTCCATCACAACTCCCCCAAGAACAGACATCATGGGGGGTATGTCCAATAAATGCAAAATAATAGGTTGATTAGGACCAAATACATCCCCTTTACCCAACTGATACAGCAGTGAATAGGCAATTTGACCTGCCGCGCCTGTAACGACGACTTTGATCGGTTGAGCAGCAGCCTAGGAAAGTAACAAATAACAAATTAAAGGGCAACCTTATTCGATGAAGGTCATTAGGTCATTGTACATACATTTATACTTGAACTATTATTCAGAGGAAAAAATATGATAATAATAATAATTCAAATAATTAAGTTCGTAGCATTTTGACGTACTGTCATGACAAATCCTAGTAGTTAATACAAACCATTCTGTATCGGTATAATGCACTCCTCTATCCCCACGATCACAGCCTGCTAAAGATGAAATTCCAAGTATTGAGATGTTGCACACGCTTCTTTGACTAGCTTGATAACTTATCTGTGTAAGATAACATGAAAAGATTCAGTTATGAAATAGGTACTTTCATCTTAACTTTGGGCAATAAATGTTATTCCTCTTTATTTAATATTTTTAGAATGACTGATGTTTCAATGTTTGAATCTGAGAAGCTCATTTTAGGGTCAAAAGTATTAAATGTGCTTACGTTTTTGTACTTTACTAAGAATCCTTTCTTCCCTTCATAATCCTGTCAGATGTTTAATACACTGACTATATGTTTGCATTCTAAACTATATATTTGTATGAGGTCTATAATACTGAAATGCTATAAATTGGGAGATAATTGTAATAACCTGTAAAATTAAAGTATCATAGCCAAAAGTCGGAATTCAATAAAAATTAAATTTAAATTACACGAAACGTTTCACCCTGTATATCTTCAGGTTATATAGTTAAACAAAGTGTGAAATGGATTTAATTAAAACTTTAGACTTCTTCCCAACTTGCAGTACTGAAAAGTAATTGTAGTGGTCTATGTTGCTGAAATATAAATTAAAATTTTATTGTTATTGCGCCATCTATTTTTAGAAATGTTTACATAATTTAATTATGTAAAATAAGAAAATGATGTAATTTTCAAAATATTTTGAAATTAGCCAAGTGCCCGGTGATTCCCAAGAATTCATATATATTTAATTCGACAGAGATCTCTTTTTGTCAACATGTGATTAATCCATCGGCGAGATATTCGCTTTTTTTTAAAAAAAAAGATTATTTTATTAGAGCTGAATTTTATCATAACCACCGCGATGATTCACTATCCTAAAAATGTGTACAGCAACGATTTCACTAACCACAAAAAAAATTAATCGCATGAAAATATCTGCCGTTTCTGTCCGCTATGATTTTATGAACCATCCACACCTGCTCCTAGAGGTGGTAGTAGTGTCTTACCCCTCCTATAGTCCTACCTTGCTGCTGTGTCGCAAAGGACCTACGTACAAAATTTGGACGAAATTGCTCCATGCGTTCAGATGTGTATACGGAACATAAAAAAGCACAGAAACAGTCAATATGTTTATAAGGAGAAGATACTTGAATAATCTCTTCAGTCTGATTACCGTAAAATAATGTGTACAGGTACACATCTAATAAAAATAAAATTGATTGTGCGCTGCTCTGGTTTTTATAGAATCAGATAGATTAAGTACCCGGCGCTGCTCGGGATCACGTAAATAATAAAGCGAGAATGTAATTAAAGATAATTTTATTACAGTTCTTGAAAGTACACTATAATCTATTTCTGTTGTCAAATCCAACCTATTTTCAATCCTAGGTTGTGTGAATGATGAAACATCGTCAAAATAGTAGGGTTTTTCTTACAGAAAGGTGTCATTTTGACCCAGTTTACGGTGGTCTGAGAAGATACAGTCATATGACTAAAATTGCAGAGAATCAACTTGACAAACGACTATGTTGCCTCAGAAATTTTCTACAATTCTCAGTTTTCGAACAAGGGCCTTAAATTGAAGGAGTTCCAAAATTGAGTTTTTTCTTTTTTAAATTGGGTTCAACCTCCTTGTAAATAAAGATAGAGCGGGCCACTCCTGTAGGTATAACTCAATCGTAGGCCCATAACAGCTCATATAAAATCTGCGCTTTTTGAGTCCGCTAAAATCCTCCTTAAAGTAGCAAAAGACACATGCAAGTGGATTATTTATTTACACTTTATCTTAGTATTTTCAAATATATAAGGTACAAATATTAATTCAAATGGGAATATTAAAAATAAGTGCATGTTTCTAAATCAGTATTGCGAGTTGGATGAGAATTTCTATTAGCATAACAATTAACATTTGTACCTTATATATTTGAAAATACTAATATATGGTGTAAGTAAGAAATTCGATTTAATTGTCTTTTTCTGCTCTAAGAAGAACTTTAGTGGACTCAAAAAGCTCTACATGGGCTCTGTGGGCCAACGAGCACGTTACACCTACACGTGTGGGCATGGCCGTCACGCCCCCAGCGCTGCTATTGCCTCTCTATATATTTAAGATACGCTTTTCTGAAAACCGCCGAAAAGAAACGTCTTCAAAAAGTAGGGGAAAACAGAGATTTGTTGACATTTGCACTTTTTTCACATTTATACAATATTTCCGATATTAAAAATTATTTTATTAATACTTTTAGCTGCCATGAATTACGTATACATCGTATCGACGATCCAAAGAAGTTAATTATTTCTTAGGGAGTTAGCTCTCTACCAACGATGTGTTAATTTACGGCCCGAAATGTTCATAATTTTTAAAAGTATAACACGAAAAGTTACAATGAACAATGCAGGCCAGCTTGCGAGTTGCAATTGTTGAGGAACTGACGCCCAACAATGTGGTCTGGCGAGTCGGAGAGTCGTCATGGGGTAATGGAAGGAGCAGGTTGTGTCGGCGGGACGACGAGAGAATGACCACAACCTGCAGATATAATTTTTTCTCATGCTCTGATTGGAAATTAAAAACTATTAAAATCAATTTTTGGTGTTTTTTATGAAAAATACCTGGCGCCCTAAAGGAATAAGAAATCCTCGAATACGGCGGCAAGGCGGATCCGCTACATTACATAAATTCCTTTTTTTGCCTATTTTTTTAGATGATTGATAAATTTTGACGAATACTTGAGACAAAAAGTATTTCCCCAGCGAATATGTATTAAATATAGCATGTATAATATGAGATGTTAAAAAATGAAAATTAAAATACAGTTTCCTTTTATAAATTTAAAGGAAACGATACAATCTTGATTTCCAAACATATTGGCACGCAGAAATCTTTTACAAATTTCGTTCTTCAATTAAAAATATTAAATTCAATTAAAACAACTTACACAATTGATATTTAATAAATAAAAGAAAACCACTTTAAGTTATCAGTTTTGTATTTTATCAGAACGTTTCGGCCATGGCCATGGCATTTTTAACTGTAAGATATAAATATTACACATCAACCAAGTTATTATTCATAAAAAACAAGAACAATAATACTTACAAACAAAATTAACAATCTAAAGTGGTTTTCTTTTATGTCTTTATTTAGAAATTTTAAAAAAACGTATCTGACAAGCAGAACGGTTTATTTTAAATTGAAATTCCACTTTATTATGTACCACATGAGTTGGTGGTTGTTATGTACGGACGATGAATTTGAAGGCTGAAGAGTCTAATCTGTCTTCTTACCAAGTCAAGAAGCCGAAGTGTTTCCTCTTTATCTGATGATCCTTCTCTAAGTTAATTCTGGAATTGTACATTCGATAAAAACACAGTTCCTTCGAAATATAGACTGGAATTCAATATGGTTCTTTTGCCCACCTCTAGTTTGATTGGTTTTACGATTCTCTTTTAACTTCATTAGGAAATAGTTTTTCTGTGAGACCAATCGGATGCACTTCAGTTAAAACACTATATTGCGTATTTAACCATTTTATTTTGTACTCGATCTACGGTATAACATTCGTTGGTTATTCGCCGATGCATTATTTCTGAAAGCACTGTATAGTTTTCAATCGGAAGCTTATAGAAATAAGGCTGATTTCATCTGTAAAGTAGTATCGTATGTCTAAGCGGATATATCATTGTGAAGCCACTTTGTTCAAATGTCGAATTGTATATTGTACATACAGCTCAGGGCTGGCCCATCTAAAAAACTGCCAAACAAATCAACTCCATGATACACATATAAGATTTTCTTTCATATAATCGTTTCTTGAAGTAATCTGAATTAGTTTTAGATGATATTACCTATTTTTAGTTCTGGTATAACTTCTGTACTAAAATTTTGTTCATGCGACACTCATTGATTTCTAACAATCATTTTCTTAGTAAATATGCACAATTTAATTCCTTCTTTCGTTCTTTCAAGTAGCTAATAATCTATGAATACCTAAAAACATTAATTTTTTCATACCTATCAGATTGTAAAACTTTATAAAAGTATGTTTCGATTGGCACTATTTACACACACAGTAGGTTCGGATTATTGACTGTGCACAAAAGCAGATTTTTAAATTCTTAAAGCTATATATATTATTTTGAAATTATATATGAATTTAAACTTTTTTCTATTCTAAAACATTAAAGTGACGAGTTTTTGTTTTAGTTATTAACGTATCAAGCAATTTTTTTACAGATCCTTTTTATCAAGATAGGTCATTAATTGCTTCTAATCACATTGTATCCTCATATATTCACTGCTTTTACATAAATCTGGAAGTGAACTTAATAAGAAAATTAAATAAACAATCCAGTACTATTCTATAAATTATATAATACCTGTTTGATAAAACTTGATATGTACACGAAATTTTCCTCAGCCATAAACAAGCAATATATTTTTCACTGACTTCGTGAACCGTATCAACAGACGCTGGTTCTATTTGGGTATAAAATCAAAGTTCAATATGAAATTTTGAATAAATGATCTTTGTCTGGTTTATCTTTACGATAATCGTTGGATATTGGACTGGCGCGGTCTAGCGTCCCTTTAGCTGTTTACGCCATTTTGCTTCACATCATTCGTGTTAACTTGATTGGCATTCATGATTAACTTTACCATTTATGCCTAAAACTGTGTATATTGATTTTAGTTGTTAAGAGGTAAGCTAGCTTATACTATTATTATTTCCAGTTTCCAAAAACTATTACGGTGTTATTACATACCGGCGTCGTATTTATTCTTCCGAGAATTTGTGCCGCTTTGAATTTATGTATTGATTTTGTTCAGTTGAAATATTTTTTTACAGAATGTCTCGCTATCGTGATTCTGGGGCATCTGATTGCAAGTTATATGTAGGAGATTTGGGTACGTATGAGCCTCTATTTCTGCACTAATAGACTATAGATTGCGGTTTATTGTTATGCGTTTCATAAAATTCTAGCCATTAAAAGAAATATTCTCACGCTTTTCGTGTTGGTTTCATGAAAAATTGTTTTTCTAGTGTGGTTAACAAAATCCCGAAATATTGTTTGCATTCGTCAATGTAACCCATGCACAGTACAAGTATTTCTATTTATCTATGTGTATTGTGTAATTTCATTTATTCATTGTATATAATAATAGAGACAGGTCTTAGAGGAGTTGTAGGCTACGTGACCTCTTCGACAATTTTAATATTTAGTGCAAATTAGGGTGGGTGTTTATAGTGACTTTAATATTTATATGGTTTAGCTGTACCAATCTGTGATATTACCATACAAAATGTGTTCTTAAATATAGTTATATTCTAATTCTGCAAAATCTGTTTCTAGCGTTGCTTCTTACTTGCTGTAGAGCACTCCTCTCAACTTTGTAGTATGTTTATATATTTTCATGGTGTCTCTCCTTGTTATGTTTTGTATCACTGGCTTAATGAACTGAGTAATGTACTTACTCTACTGTTTTGGAAATGTGGACTTTTTGAAGTAACTTAAGTTGGACCCAATTGACCAACTCGAAACTTCATATATTAGAGTTGTTGATGGATCCTAGCATCTCTGCCGATGTTTATTATTGTTCTGTTATTCCTGCAATCTTTGGTACCATATTCTTAATTGGTGTATTGTGGCCTACCTTGCAACCTACTCTGAATTCCTATGGTACCTGAGGTCTGTGACTTTTACT
Organism: Eucriotettix oculatus; assembly: GCA_034510155.1. NCBI lineage: Eukaryota > Metazoa > Arthropoda > Insecta > Orthoptera > Tetrigidae > Eucriotettix > Eucriotettix oculatus. Next base: position 63,138,631 of record CM067378.1, read on the forward strand.
AGCCAGCAACCATACTAACTACCCTCAAGCCAACAACTGTTTACAGAAGCTATTGTATAGTTCCATAGGTGTTGCATTATTAGGCATGTGTACTAGTGCTATATGAACACTAGTGTGGCTTTGTCCAGGAGATTGCTCAGTTTCCAAAAACATTTATTTTCAAGAAATATGCTGCAAGTACTTCCTCTATTATAGGTGGATGGTACCTTATGGCAGATTAAACTGTAAAAAATTTCAGTGGTATTAGATATTATGACTCGTAGAGCAGCCTTCTTTCTGGCAAGCCGTTTCACCTGGTGTTTCAATCAAATGTTCATGACAATTATTTTATAGGTATTTTAATGTGTGTTAGCTGATTCCTACTAAGAATTAAAATCAGAGTTTTCTATCCCTCTCCTATCCAATTATTTAGTAAGGACACTGAAAGAGATGGATATAAAGTTAGTTGCTTGACTGAAATGTAATGCTGGCAAACAATGATAAGTGCAGAGCTTTTTGTATTTTGGGAGGTAACTGTCCCCTGTTAGAAGGAAAAGCATTCTGAAAATTCAAGAAACCACACACTCATTGAGTTCAGATAAGCTTTCACTTTTCTATCTCTTTCCTGTCTTCACTAATTGTATTAATTATTTTGACAGTGCCATTTCCTTACTTGTATTTACATACACACACATCTGCTTGTATATAATTTATCTCTAGCAAATGGGGATAGAGCTTAAATTGATAGGCATTGCCAAACTGGGAAGTAGTATAATGTCTAATTCTTGAGTCTGATCCCATTCCTTCAAGACTCATCACGGTGTGGTGGCCTCCTTGATTTCATAACCCAGTGTGCCAGACTTCACAATCAACACCCTACAAAGTTGACAGTCCTTCTGTCTTGGAAAGGTAAAAACGAAGGAAAAATTACAACAGAAGAATACGTACATACCTACCTACCATCATGCATAATACATACAAATTACACGTTAAAACAGGAGGTGTAAAGGAAAAGTAGTGATGTGATTGGGAAAGCCAGTATACCCATTGATTTATCATATATATATTTGTTAATAAGAACAGGAAAGAGCTACTGAAAACTATATATATATATATATATATATGTACTGGAAAAATATTTATGACAAATCTTAATTTAAGTTGGATAGGAAAGGGCATATCAAATTTTCAGACTCCATCCTCATCTTCTGGCACTTCTGGAGTAGGTGGCTGATGCCCCCAAAATTTTCTAATACGGCACTGGCCTTCACTTTAACACCAATTGCTTTTACTGTTAGGACAGGTGGTGCCTTACCTGAATTATAAAGATGGCAGACACCATAACAGGTTGTGTATGTATGTAATTCACAGTTTTGGAATAGTATTCAGCCTATATATGTTAATGGCTGGCTGTCCCTTGGAATGCTCTTTATCTTCTGGTGAAGGTGGTGGTTCCTCCTTAAATACAAGAAAACCACACACTCGTCATGGTGTTTGCCAGCTTTACACTTCAGGTAAGTGACCACCTTTCTCTTTTTCTTGCCCCCTCCTAATAGTGTTAATAATTTTGACAGTGTCATTGTATGCTTATATGTGATGATGGATTTTAAATGTTGGTTTTTCCAATTGGTGAAATGTAAAATACTTACCTATTCAGGTTCAGCTGCATCCAAACAAGAGTTGGAGGAAGCCTTTTCATATTATGGGCCATTACGTAATGTGTGGGTTGCAAGAAATCCTCCTGGCTTTGCGTTTGTTGAATATGAAGATCCCAGAGACGCCAATGATGCAGTTCGTGGACTAGATGGACGGTAAGGCTTTTGTGAGGCGGGATACAATTGTTTCAAAATGAGAATGTTAATTTTCTTATGATATTGATCTTGGATGCCTTAATAATAAATTTTCAAGAATACTTCAAACAAATCTGTGGTAATATTCTTACCTAGTTAGGTACATATACAAATAAGGATACTATAAAAATGTTTTTGTAAGTTAAATATCGAATAGGTATCTCTTAAATTATTTACATATACTAATTTCACTTATTTTTCTTATTTTAAGTAGTTAAGATTTTAAATTTGACTGTAGTTCAGCTCAATGTGCAAGGTAGTGTTTTCAAAATTGCTATGTAACATGTGGGGAAATAAATCTGTAAGGTGTAGGATTATGTCTGAGTGAAAATAATTTACTTGGCTTCCAAAATTCTCACAATTTATGCTAAAGTTCTGGAAATTATAAATTGGCAACAGGTGTATTGGATGGTTAAATATTCTTAATAGATTTTTGAAAATTATTTGTTTTTGAATGTTGAAAACTGAAAAATGTGTTAAGTATTGAATTCAATTAATTTTAAAGGATTGATGTTTTAGTGAGCTTTCAAGGGATGGTTTCCATTTTGCTCTCTCATTGTTTAGAAATAGTGTTGAATAATCATATTTTTTTAGCACGATATGTGGGCGAAGAGTCAGAGTTGAGATGTCAAATGGATCTGGAGGTAAAGGTGGGCGATACAGAGCTCCTCTTCCTCGTCGTGGCCGACCTTTCCACCCAGAAGATCGATGTTACGAATGTGGAGAACGTGGGCATTATGCTCGTGATTGTTACAGATTCCGTTCCAGAGGAGGTGGTAGGCGCAGGTTTGTTTCATGCTAGATGTGTTAATATTTCTGTCACACAAAAAAAACTCAAGTGAATTCAATAGTGATAATTGTATTCCTAACATTTTTATAGGAAATACGGCTGAAAATATTCACAAAACACATCCTTCCTCCTTCGACTGAGAGTCTAAACAAGTCAACTTCTACTCTTCAGAGAAACACTCCCGCGAGAGAGTTCCTTAGTGTTTTAGCTGTGGTCTGCGTAGCCCAACATAGAGTAAACAGAGCTACGAGGTCTGCTGTCAACCGTTCTAAGTGTTCTCCCTGCGGTTTTATGTTCTGCACGACACACACGTCCAGATTTCTCATAGCATTCTTCAGTTATCCACTAGAGCTCCGTCATAAGCACTGTTCATTATAAGTGAGTTCTGTAAGAGTACAGAAATGGAAAAACTAATAGTGTGGGTTTTATAGTATAACTCTCTCAGAAAGATCTTATTTATTGTAACTTTGCATGATCGATGGGGTTAAATTTAGGTCGTCCTTTATTAAACGAAACATTTCTATCTCTAAATTTGGATGCTCCTTCACCTTTTACAGAATGCCAATTTTGGTACCGTGTAAGATTGTGTTAAAATATTTTCAATGTTTCGTAACATTACCTTTCAAATATTTTTTGGTGTCTGTTCAATTTTTTGTGAAACCTTAAATTCCATTATATTATAGGTAACATAGGTTATTTAATTGTGAAAGCAGATGACTAGTGTAGGTGAAGGAGTATCAGTACCCTACGAGTGGATTGAAAGTTTAAAATAATACACAGTTTTGTAGGAGTTGTTTTGTAAGGTTCATTTCTTTCAGTCAAAGGGTTTTTCTTTCAAAAGGTTATATTGTAATTAATATAAAAGCTGTTGGAGGAAGATTGAAAAATCACGTTTGTACACCAGTACTTTCATGCAGTAATATAGAAATAATATTTGGTACTTTGGGATTTAAATTCAATAATATTGTGTTTCTTAATCTGAGAGAATTTTGTGTGGACAGGTCATACTCTCGCAGCAGATCCCGTTCTATGTCACGCAGCCGCTCAAGAGGTCGAAGCCGTTCCCGTTCACGCTCTCGTTCTAGGAGTCGCTCAAAGACACGTTCTCGAAGTCGTAGTCCTAACCGCTCAAAGAGCCGATCTAGATCTCGCTCCAGAAGCAGGTAAATAATTTGACTGTTATAAATTTGGAACGAAGTATTTTATGTACAATAATAATTTGTTTTGTTGTAGGCGAGATTCTCCTGATAGAAATGGAAACGCTGAAGATGACGGTCGTGATTAGATGTATTCACCGCACCCACGTGTATTACTGATGTGTGTTTCATGTTCTCTTTTCACTCAGATGAGTGTTATTACCTGATTGAGTGCAGACTAATTTTTGTGTATCAATATCTCATTTGTATTTTGCCTTACAGTAAACTAGAATGTTAATTACTGAACCGCAAGTATCATAAAGCTGCTTACGATAGTGTTTCATACTAAATTTACCTGTCGGTAAAACATTTTTTAAATTGCATTTTCCTTTCTACCGTCTAATTTATTAGATTTCAGTGCAAATTAGTGAACTGTACTGTGTTATGCTGAATGTGATGCAGTTTCAAGATTAAAGTAATTTTGAAACATTGTCAAATTATATGATTTTACAATTTGATTTTCAAATTAGTGAGATAGTAATAGATTTGTCGTTATCTGATGTGTGTAAGTGTATTTGCATAAAAAATTGTTTATTGAGTTTTAATTATTTTAGGATTTTCATTGTATTTTGAAATGAATAAATGTCTGAAACCTCTGTTTTGTTCCACTTATCCAATCATACTTAATAGAACCTTCAAAGCTGATTTAATTAATATACATTTCACTATTAAAAATTTTGCCAGAGTGAAGTGTAGGCTCTTTTGCAAGACGAGATTGGTTGTACAAAGTAAAAATGCTTGTGACAAGCTTTGCCTATGTATAAGAAAGATGTTGACTGCTTTACAAGAATATACCCCAGCATTGTGTAACTTTCTTGCTGTAATTTCTAAAAACTTCAATAATTTAGTAAAAAGATTGTGCTATGTGTCAACTTTGTTTCATTTTAATAACCCCAAACAGGCCAATTTCAAATCTTTTTATACATTAGATTTTAAACTTCAAAGTTGAGCAAACTCTATTGAAGGAGTTGGCAGAGATAAAATTTCATTTCACCCATGGGATTAGTATATTAATGGTAACAGCAAAAACAAATTTAGTCACATTAAAAGTGATCTTGTCAATATTTTTGAATTGTTTAGCTAGATTGTTACATATATAAATAAATAACAGCATTTTTTAAATTTACATTTATATTAATGAAATATGGAAAAATATACATCACATAGGTTTCAGGGTTTATCACAATACTAAAAATACTTACACAGGGCATACATAGTTAAAAATTTGTTAGTATTGTAAACACAAATGTACTAAAAACATCCTTTGATTAAATTATATAATAAAATTTCAAACTCTAAAACAGGAAATACTCAGCTCTTTAACAAATATAGCAGCAGATGTCACACCTCATAAATATATTGAAAATGTGTTGTAAATAATGTATAGTTTAAATATAAGAAACAATTCACAAATTCTTATGTTAATCAAGCTTGAGGCGACACAGGAGAAAGGAGTCTTAGAAATTTAAATCATCAATCGAAGGTCATGAGATTCAGAAATTTTGGCGATCTGCTGGCACTCTTTGTATTGGATCCTTCCCAAACGACGACAAGTCCGTTAGCGGAAGACGCATATAAGTGCTGTGCGTCATGGGAATATGTGAGACTGAAAGAATAATGTGCTGTTACCATAATGTAAAAGTGCATAAAACAATAATTCTTGTTTACTTTTGATTACACGAGTAACAAATCAATTAATATTTACAATATTTGATTTAGAATTCCTTTATTAGAATTACACTATTGCCTGTAAACATTCTCAAATTGTGCCAATTCTTTTCCCGTTCGAGATTCGAATGGAGTTTCAAATTAAACGTGTGGTTGATTATTGCAAAATTAGTCGCACGGGGTGTACAGTATTCCCAGCTAAGCTGTGCTAAATGATATATACCGGTGATGGGCAAACTACAGTCTATCTGGCCCGCGGGACATTATTCCTAATTTGACAAAAAAAAGAATACAGACTAAGAAAATTAAATATATTCCTCTTTCTTTCTCTCTGTTGTTTTGTGTCAGTAACGACAAAAATTTAATTGACTTAACCTAAATATTGGAATGTTATGTTGAGAGTGAGAGGCACCGGCTGCTGGAAACTATAGCGCAGAGTAAAATTGGCAACGGAGCCTCCTTGCAGTAGTTACGACTAACCCCCGTGGCTAGATATCGAAAAATGTTTCTTGATTTACTATGCATATTGAAAAATTTATCCCTAAGATGTTATCTAAGAAACATAAATTTGATTCTTATTGCCATGTTTCAAAGATGGAGTTGGAATTACTTTTTCATAGTTTTTATGAATAAACCACTGTAGCGTGACTTATGATTGTGTGGAATAATGGTAAGCTTAATAAATTTGGGAGATTGGAATGCGCAGCAGCTACACACATGTGCCTGGAAGATTGGAATGCGCAGCAGCTAGACATATGTGCCTAGCTCGTATCATTTCTCAGCTCAAAAATAAATCATAGACAATAGAATAATCTACGTCTCAGGTATGAAGAAATGCTCCCATTCTCCTTCAATTAACGGTGCAAAGGTTCTTGGAAAACAGTCCCTGTTCACCCTACGCTGACATGACGTAGAATGATGAAACTTCTACCATAAAAGCGTGGGATGAGTAAGAACCAATCTGCACCTAGATATTTGATAGTGTAAAGCCTTAAATATTTCTTAAATCCCAATAGATAGAAAGGTACGCTACATAACGTTTCATGACACTTCAACTATAAATTACAATAGCCCGCCTAAAGTTTTTTTTACTTTCCTATGGCCCCCCCTTTAAAAAGTTTGCCCATCACTGATATAGACTATTATTATAATCTGAAAACTTGCATATCTTTTAATTTTTTGGAACTTGCGGTATCTCTATGTGACTATTTACGTAATTTTTGGTTTCCTGCTGGGGCTAGTTTACATGAGCTTAGTAATTGTAATTAGTGCTTGTAAGCTGGGTTACTGACTAGTGAAAAATACTTTATGTAAATAGAAGTTGATCAGTAGCAAGAAATCCATTCAGGATGGAGCATTGTCACAGTGTTAAGTTGAAAAAAAAAAAATTAAACATAATTCAAGCATTATTTTATCAACAATGATACAATAACTCTACGATCATTTATTAGTCTCAATAAAACAGACTGAAATATGCTTTCAATAAAACTATATATTGATTTAGAGTTATATTACGTACATACTCAAAATAAAATGTTTACAAGGACATAATTTTTCTATTGTTTGCCTTTCATCTATGCTATCCAATAAATTGTCCATCTTATACCATGGTAAATTTGGTTCCAGTTGCTGTACGTAACTAATTTTGTTCTTTTCTTTGTAGTAGGTAGACCAAAGAGTCATTATTAAACGAGAGATAACAGCCTCTTTGACAGTATTTATTTTATTTAAATATTTAAGTTTTTATAACATATTATGTAATGTATTCCATTATAATTTTCATTTTAGTGTACCTGAAGAAGGCTTGAATTTAAATAAAATAAAGACTGACAAAGAGGCTGTTTTCAGTCATTATTTTATTCACTTTGGGAGCTCCAAAAGCAGTAATTGTCTTCTCTTCAGCAATTTATTTTTAAAAGCTGCCTCCCATGCATGTTTATTTCTATATGTTGCAATGTTTGGATTTATTAACACACTTTTGATTTTATAAACGATTGTCAGTTTATCAACATGGTCAATAGATTGTTAAAGCACAAAGTTAAGGTGAAATTCACTCCATTGTCATCAGGTGTATACACACTGTCTTAAAAATACATTGATCCGGTTGATAAACCAAGAATCATTTATAAAATTGGTTCACGGGGAAAGCATACCCTATTACAAATTCCTGGAAGAATTTAACTTTAGTTTCAGAATTCCATCGGTTAGATGAGTTGTTTTAACAACTTCAAACAAACAATACAGAGATAGATATCTTCTCTAGGTGAACTGTTGCTAAACACTTTCAGTGGGCTGTTTAATTGATGTGGAAATGGACAGCTTTGTAGGAGAATCAGTTAGCACTTACCAATGCTTAGTACTAATCACTCATTTACTCATGGGTACAAGTGCAAATGACAAGTACTAGGCTCATTAAACTAGTCTCATGAGGTCTGAGCCAGGCAAAAGTAGAACATGGTTGTCATAAACTGCAGTGGTTTAACCCCCACACGACACTAAAGTGTGTAGTAATTTCGATACTGTTGATGATTGGCTAGTGTAGTTTAACTTCACCTGAGGCATTGCTGGTTAATGAAAGCTTGTAATTTGTGAACTATCTTATGATAAAATAAAATTAACAAGTGACCTAAATTTTGAAAGAAAATGAACACTGAGTTAATGTATGAGAAGATCATGAAAGTTAATGTAAATATGGGGTTAACATTTATTTGTGCTGTGAAAGATTAATACTTTTAATAAAATAAATTTCAATATTTTAATTATTGGGTTTCAATTCTATTTGTTTTGGAATTTCAAATTAACTTGGTTTTAATTAAATTTTCAATTTTGATTTAAATTTAAAAATGAGAGAACTTTATTTATTTCATTTTGTTTAAATCTCTAAGACATTTAAATCTATTTCAATACTTTGAGGGCTTTTATCTACCGAGACAATTGCAGATTGTCATCTTCTATGACACATTCTGAATTTGAAGTGATAAGTGGTCAGCACTTTGATTCTTCCTCAGTCCTAATCTCGGCTTCCCTTGACTCTGATGAACAGACATCCAGAACTCAAACCCTGGATCTCTGTCATGTGATTATGTATTTACCGTTGTGTATTGGGTTGTTGTAATTTTAAGATATCGATTGTTTTCAAACTGTGGTAAAGGCTACTCGAACATCAATCAGTTTTTTTATGCAATATGAATCTTGACATTTGTGATTTATCATTTAATTCATATCATAAAGTTGTATTATATCTTAAATTAATCTGGCTATTGCTCATTCATTATCATGACACCCTGATATTTTCCCTTATAAATTTTGCTCTATAGATGAGTCTAATTGACAGCAAAATTAGTGTGCTGTACTCCCAGCTTCAGCAAAATAGGGGATGTTACAATATATGTTTCATGTCTGTTTTATATATTAAATCAATAAATGAAAACAACCTTCGACAGTCAATAACTTTTTTTTACATGTTTATGTAACCCTACATTTCAGTACCTATTTGTAAGGGCAAAAATTCTGTCAAATAAGTAATAAACTACATTAAATGACAAAAACTGAACAAATATACCTTTTTGGGACTCACTTCTTTGTAACTGTGTTTTCTAAAATGTATCTTTGTTTGGTTGTTATTATTTCATGTAGTTTATTATTTTATTTCATAGAATTTTAAACCTAGAAGAGGGTACAAAATACGTTCCAAAACCTGTAATCAAAAGCTACTGTCTATCAAAGGTTATTTTCATTAATTCATTTAATATATGTGTCCTTAAGTTAGAATAATAAGAAGTGTTAAGTAAAAAACCAAACCTCCATACAGGCTGCTGAATCAACAAGTTACAGTGTATTTCACGTAGAGTTGCAAGATTCCATGAACTCCAAAGCCTGTAGAACAAAATAAGACAGTATTTATAACATTTCAAGATTACTCAACATTTTTATTTTGTATCATTATTTACTCTCCTATTTAATTCACCCAGTTCACAATTTTAGAAAATATATCTTTCCAAGTTGTCATCTCATCCTAACTGTAATTTCGGCCGTAAAAGTCACGGGAGGTAGTCCATGTCACGTAAATACTTCAATACATTTAAATAATCTTTTTGGATGAGGGAATGAAGGATATGAATTGCTAAATTTTATGCCTGATTGAAGCCTTGTAAGGGAGACTAAATGTTGCATTTATATAAATTAAATAGCAATAAAATTATATGCTGACTTATTGGCCGTCATTTTATTTATTGTAAACTTATAGGCAGAAAATTTACTTGTAATTCTTATTACTTTACACTAAATTCATCTTATCAACCGGTTTTATGTATTGTGCTACAGCTTGTTCTTGTAATAACAACTTTGTATCTGCATAGTACATATCACTCTGTAGTCTAAATATATAGGCTTTTCATACAATTCTTATCATTTACTGAATCCTTTGATTGTTCCTAGGATTCTCACTGTGAATGTTTATTACCAAGGAGCAAAATCAGTTTGTGCTGTCTTTCTTGATATTCTTGTCATTTTTCACTCAATGCTTGATTCAAATTGGTCCCTTGTTGTTGGTAGTTGTTTGAACAAGTTGTAGCATATTATGAATAACAACCTTCTGATCTCACCATACTCAGAGCACTGTCTTCTTTCCATAGTGATTTGGCCTTGTAATCATGTTGATGGTTCGCCTGACGTTACCCATGATCTTTTATATTTAGGATTCACAATAAAAAATCCACAATTCGATGAAGAAATGACTTCTTTTGTATCTGTAAAGCAGCATTTTGCAAGTAGTTTTTTGGTTTTATTGCTGCCTTTGATTAAATTCACACAGAACTCATTTTCCCACTTTCTGGACCTATCCCATGGGTTTCAAACATATGGAGATGCATTCTTGTGTTACATTTAATTGATCTGAGTTCTTGTCAGGTTTGAGTGTCATCCTCAACCAACAATCTTGAACCACTCTAAGCTTTGAAAAGCATTCAATGTGATTCTCCAGCAGTTTTCTTTAACTATGAAAAGTTTTTGATGCCACTCAATAACATTCCCATGTTTAATTCCTGGCAAGTGCATAGATATTGTGTATGTGAGTTTCCAAACTGTGAAACCTGTACAGCAAGTAAAAATGAGTTCCCCACAATAGTTGCTAATAAACTCAGCAGTTGATATGACTTTAAACAACATAATAAAAAAATATAAGAACCCTGTGGTTTCTACATTTAATGGTAGGCCAAGTGCCCTACTTAACCCTTGACTGCCTTCTTTTCTATTCCACATCAACACTTTCAAATCCCTTCCTAAGCTATTAAAGGGATAGAAGTCAGCATGTGCATAGACTTGTGTACCCTGTCACCCTCAAAATTATACATTCGTGATTGACATTGCTAGTGCTCCATCAGTTGATGTACCGCCAATCATTTGATATGGAATTGTTAGTCTCCAACTGATATTGTAGCACATCATAGTCTTTATTTGCCAGCAGCATCAGTAAAACAAGTAAACTTCAGCTAAATTAAAGTGGAATTGATTCTACTTACAAATATTGGAAGGTTGTGATGTCACAACTCTGGTCAAGTCCAAGAAAAATAATTCCAATTTGGAACATAGTTGGGGGGGGCAGTAATTTTTAATCCAATTGCAAATTTTGACAAAGTAATCTTAAAAATCATGTCTTTTTAGTCAGGGAAAGCCCTTTTAGCAATAGCACATAATTTAAAAATAATAATCTCTACATCAGCAAATGGTTTCATTATCTTGGCTAAAATTTGGTTCACTGTATAACTAGCTTTCACTGGCAGTTAGAGTTTTATTAAAAATTCTTTTATTTTTAAACATTTTTCCAATTGATTCAATTTATTCCTTCAAGTTTGGTCTTTGATGTAATTTAATATTGTATTTTTCTAATATGGATAGTGAATGTTGTAAGTCAAACCTGGACAGTTAATAACCATCAGGATGCATAGCAATATTTTTCGTAAAAGGTGTCTTCAATATTCAATAATGTCATAAAATTGAAGTAGCAAGTTCAGGATTATATTAACAATTTAAAATTAACTATCAACATACCTGATAACTCCATCCACATGACCTGTTGCAATAACATTTACAGAAAGGCCCTCAGGTGCAGTAGAAAAGCAAACAGCAGTAACTGTAGATGAAGGTATTACTTTCCCAACTAGTGTGGCATTTACGGAGAATAGACTAAGTTCAGATTCAGTGACTAATGCAATATCACCAAGAGTATCACTGATAGCCGTGTAATATATTGGGTTGCCAACAGGAATTGAACGAACATATGACAGACTGAAAAAAGTACATAATTGAAATTATTAGTTGTGTATCAATAGCAGATAATGAAGTATTAGAATTCTTATTGGACAAGAGTTAATGCGTGATATTTTTGTCTTGTACCAGCTCAGATATCTAGATATTAGAAATTAAATTATGATAAGTATATTGTGCTATGTTGAATTTCTAAATGATATTCTAAAAGAAATTTAACTTCAATTGACAGGTCCAAGAGACATCGGATTCTAAGGGCTAGTACTCACTTATATATAAAGTTAAGGGATTGTATATAGACATGTATAGCATCTGTCTACAGACAATGTATTTAAAAAGTCTAGAGACTTTGTCACATGTACACACTTGAATGTCTTGTTCTACGTTAGTTACCAAATATGGCAGTGATGGTTGCGATCTCAGCTTTTATTAGAGCACTACAAAAACTGGCTCCAGATGAAACACAGTTAATTGTTTTAGCTTGCTTTCATTTGCTCAATTTCTTTGCACAGAAACAATGTCCAAAAGTAGCTACACCCCAGCAGGTATTTTATATGATCCCGATGGAAACTTGATTGAGGGGTTGTGGAGGAGAGAACTGGATGAAGGTCATACTTTGGTTAATCTCCAAAATTTTCCCCAAAAGTCAACTCACATGAACTTCGGACTGAATTCAGGGATTACTTTCTTTCTCCTAAAGGATAAGTTCCATGGGATAACATGTTGTTTACTAATTTTCAGTCCAAATATGTTACAACACTTAAACCAACCAACATTTTTAATAACACCCTATAATATTATATACTGTTCTTTAATAATATTTATTTCTGGTCTATAATATTCGTTATTAAAAATTAAATAATAATTATAGTGCTTATAATGTTTCCTACACTTCCCAACGTACTGTTTCCTTCTTCAATGCAGTCAGCGCTTCTGCTACCCCTTGATTCAGAACCTTGAAGGAGAAATTATAAGTGCTCATAGGCAAACAAAGCATTTTTATACAGCAGATGCCCTGCTCTTCTTCACAAGATGAATTTATTTATGCTTTCAATAAAAATAAGTTTTTAAATTGTGATTTTTTCTTTTCTATGAACACTTTATATTTTTTAGCTAGCTCTTCAATTTTCTTCTTTGTATGATTTTTATAATTAGGATGAATTACTTCACATGTCTACACCAAGGAATGTTGCGCAACATTGTTTCAAGTCACCCATTTCTGGTAGGAGACGAAAGTTCTGCGATTTTGTTCTAAAAACATGTCTATATACAAGAATTTTTCTCTCTCGTTTGTCTATATAGATTGCCTACAAACAAAAATTGCTCAACTTTATATACAAGTGTGTACTGGGCCTAACATGAGGTTGATATACGTATACATACAGCAGAGATACATGCAATACTTTATGAACTCAAAACATTAATAAAAATATAAAATGATGTGAATAAAACGTTCTTGGGATTCAACCCGTGTCATATTAGAATTGAAATATTATGGTCCAATGAATATCTCATTTATCATAAACATTAACTTGATAAAGATGAATTCATCAAAATGTTGTCTTTCAATTCTAATATGACCTGGGTTTAAACCTAAGAACTTTTTACACCATAAATTCACTGGGAAAACCTATGATCTTCAAAAAAATTATATATATATATATATATATATATATATAATTATATAAAAATATATATAATTCCTACACACACAGTTAAACTTACCATATAATTGTTTTCTTTTAGTTGAACTTTTCTACTAATTTTACTTGACTTATTTCTCATCTAATTTGTTTCTAAGACATTCCAAAATAAATGTTATATTTAAACCAAAATTGCACTTTAAACTCAGTATGTAACAAACATTTTTTTAAATAATATATTTGGCAAAAATGATAATGTGCATTCATCATTACCTATTTAAGTCCCAAATTATTGCAGAACCATCTTGACCACAAGACACTGCTATTGAAAAGTTTCTGCACAAGCAAATACTTTGTATTGTTTTTGAATGTCCTAATAAGGTCACTGCCTCAGGAAAAAAGTCTAAAGAAGTTTCCAACTTATATTGGAGTACTTGAATTCTTCCAGAACAGTGTCCAAGCCATATCTGTGACACATCTGGAGAAGTGGCACAAGCACAAATCTGCAACATAATCATATTATGGGAGACAACATAAACAAACAAAAAGATTGAATTGATAGATCCAATAAGTTGATGTCTTTGCTTGCATATGGAATTAGAATGAAATATAATCACATATTAAATATTTCACTTTTGCAAACATTTAGAATTTGAAACAAGCAAAAAAAAAATCTTTAAGTTTGAAATTGGTATAACATAAATACATACATACTTTAAATTTCATGAAATGAACATTAAATCCAAAATAGTCTTTTAATTTAACAGATATATTACATAGATGTTAGACATTTTCTGTGTTCATTAAAAGGTTAAACAAAACCATACGAACATATTGTGAGAAAAAAGTGTTAATCTATAGACAGAGAAGTACAAGTACATTGTTCAGATTATCTTGTTTACTTTAAGATATACCTGTCAAGTTGCCTTTTACATATGGCTGGAGAAATCTTTCTGAGCAAATATCATTGTATTTAATGGTACAGCCTGTTTTCAATGTTATACCAGAAATTATTGTAATGCAAAATTAGCTCAACAGTCTCACTAAGATGTAAAAGTTGTATGAGAAATTGTTTGGGAAAAATAACATATGATACATTCTAGTATTCTCTCACAACTTACACCAACAGAAAAATGGTGAAGTAAGTCACAGACTTTCTTTATATTCAACGGATAAGAATATTTAATAACAATAAATGAATAAACAATTCTTGGGTTTCCACCCGGGTTAAATGGAGTTTAAGCCACAACGTTTCGATGGCGTACTCTGCCATCGTTCTCAAGTGAAAGTGCCGTCCTGTGGTTTGTGCGTCGACTTTATAGTCCATGCCCACGTGGCATGTCAGTAGGTAACGCCCTGCCTTCTCTGCTGGCACAGGTACTCTGGTCGATTTCAAGCAATCGCTTGTTGATGGCGTGATTATGGTAATTGGACTTTGTTTATCCTGAAGAAATTTGGAAGAGAGGACTATAAAGTCGATGCACAAACCACAGGACGGCACTTTCACTTGAGAACGATGGCAGAGTACGCCATCGAAACGTCAAGGCTTAAACTCCATTTAATCCGGGTGGAAACCCAAGAATTGTTTATTCAGAATATACACCGGGAAAACCTTCAATCTTTAATAACAATAAAATGGTTACAACTGACTGTAGATTAACAAATACGAAATTTGACAATTATTAATGAATGAGAATTATATTGAATCAGATTTTTTTAAATATAAATTCTGATACTGATTTAATAGATAATAAGAGATAAAAATCATAAAATATAACTTAATCTCAGTTACAAAAATTTTAATTTCATTAAGTATCAGCTTGTCAAAATGCTGTGGTAAAAATAGTAATTTAATTAAACCATTATAATCCTATGGAATATTAACAGCAGATTGAAAAAGTAAATTTTATAACAGAACAAATTAATTAAATAATTTACAACAAATGTGCGATTGTTAATTAAATTTCATAACTTACAGGATCTAAACCATCTGAGAACACTACAGGCCACGGAGGTTGTTCCTTTTTGAGTTTTGCTCTAACAACTCCATCAGAATGTCTCCATGAAATGATAGCTGCACCACGAATAGACGTGCCTCCAACTACTCCTAGACCTGTAAAATCATATAAATTCGATTTGAATGAATACATACTATTCAATTAAAGGCATACAACATATTGCTAGCAATGTTCTAACAATTGAATTATTTATATGACAACTAAATAAATTACAGAATTTAAAAAAAAATTATATTCCTTGAATACTGATCCACAATAGTGCCAATGAGTGTTTTTCACTTACAAAGCAATTAAATCAAATCTTGCTATAGCTAGTCTATTCCATTGTAGTATATAGTTACTTATAGCATGCCAAGAGTCAGTTTATGATATTCAATCTATAAGCACAATTACCCTTCTCTTTACTGTAGCAAAGTAGTAATGATGTTTGTGGTGCTAATCCATACACATCATTTGTTATAAGGGGAACCAAACTGCCAACAGGAGCACGGTAATGGTGATACCATACAACAGCCGGTTCTGCTTCTCCTGGTGAGCCTACATAGCTGCCCCACATGAAGCCTCGAACACCAGGCATTGCTTCACATGGCTGAAACTGGAAATTATAAGCCTAATAAAATAAAATGTTTTACAAATATATCAATTACCATTGGTGGCTCATGAGTTATGTGCTACTTATTCCCAAGGAACAATTTTTATGAGGATAATTATGTAAGACATTAATAACACTACAACAGTTAAAGACTGGAAAATAATCCACAACCTATCATTCTATTTCTGTCGACCCAACTCTTAATAGGGATGAATTTTTAAAAGCCTAAAAATATAAAATAAAATTGACACAAATTTCTAAGTAACATTACTTTAAACATGTTTTTTACCACATATAAGTGTTAGTTTATGGAGTTTTTCAGGTTGGAAATACTGCACATATGCACTTTTCATTCCAGACAGGAATAGTTTGCTACAGCCGAAGATAGCACAACAAAGCACATACCGCTTTAATGGGAGAGATCATGCCATAAGGCAGGCACTTTAAAAATCTTTGAAATCATAACAGAAGTTTCACTCTTAAAATATTATTATTGTAAAGTTTCTTAAAGTTACAAAACAAATCAATCTTCCTAAATTAATGCAGTAGCACAAGTACAAATACAGCAGGTACCACTGCCAATTACATTATATTTTAAATATAACACAGCAAAATAAATAGAAAAGATATAAAAGAGAAACATTGTACATGAAAGACATGAATTATAATAGTTGATAGCCATATTGAAATAGAACATGATTGTTCATTATAATACAATATTTTCTCCATTAGACTTTCACGTTTGGAAGATTGAAAGCTGCAGCCGTGATTAACATTAGGTGACACTTTGTGTTAGTTTCCAGAAGTAGGAGGCTGGTGCTATACAAAATATTGTCTTACATAGAGAGTCTCAATTGATTATACACAGCGTCCACAAAGAATGTGTACACACTTAAAGTAATGAAAACTATTTGATGTGTCTTTGATTTACAAAATACTGATCACTCATGTAGCAGTCTTCAGTTAAGCACATGGTTAAGTTAGATGTTGAAAATGTTGGCCATTGGTAGCCAGGCACATACTGAAACTGCAGCTACATCAGTCAATGTTTCAATAGAGATTGCTGCACATTCCTCTATAATCTAATAGTGATAATCTTTCCATATGTGTGGCTTAAGTCAATATACTTGATTTATCACAAGGTTTTGATCTGGTGGCTATGGAGTGAGCTCAAACAGCTATGCAGATTGTCTGTCACCCATTGAAGGTACGGTTCGACTAGGTGGTATTGCTGTCCTGTTAGTAGAACATCTAATCTTCATCAGCATACATATATCCATTAAAACTGTTGGGCCCATGTATACATCAAAGGAAAAAGGTAGTGCAAAACCTTAAATTGGCTGGCACAAAAGTGAAAAATTAATTGAATTTTTAAGTCTAAATGCTCTACTTCAGGATACATAAATGTACACACACAATGGAGTGGGGGAGCCGAGAGACCAACTATTGTGGCCAGATACTACTGGAAACAATTCCCTTGTTTGACTTGGTGCTAGCCAACTCCGGTAACACACCAACCTTTAGCAGGAACGGTCGGCAATCGTTTATTGACCTCAAGTTTGTGAGCGCGAACGTTGTAAGAAGTGGCCTGACGTGGAGAGTCAGCGATGACTACACAAACAGCGACCACCAGGCTATTATATGTACCTTAGCAATGAGCCATGTGGAAAGGAACAGACATATAAATAGTCAGGATGGTGCACCAAGAACTTTGACTTGGATGCCTTCAAGTTTATGGCAACAAGTTGCGTGGTGTTACGCGGATCGCCAGGGGACATGGTGGTAAAATTATGGTCCCACATCTCCAAAGCAAGCGATGCAGCAATGGAAAAAAAGAAGAGACCACCAAACTACCGTAAACTAGTGTACTGGTGGAATGAGAAGGTTGCGGAAATTTGAAGGATATGCCATCACAGCAGACAGCTGTGTGAAAGACATAGAGGACGCCCCGACCACATAACATTAGAGGAACAGTTCAGGGCGGACAGAAGAGCGCTTACTCGATGCATCAAAGCCAGCAAGCGTCGTTGTTGGAAGGCCCTCTGCGAAGAAGTTAATGAGGACATCTGGGGCGAGCCGTATCGGCTAATCATGGGCGGGGTTAAATGTCTGCGATCGGCAACACCTTCGTGTCCTGTAGTGCTACGGAAAATAGTGGAGGAGCTGTTCCCTAGACAAGCCATGAAAGGAGCAGTGTGCAATGAAGCATAACTTCGGCCTCCACCTATAGATGCGGAGGAGCTCAGGCGGGCGAGTGGAAGAATCGAGGACAACAAAACGCCTGGCCCAGAAAACATACCAAACGTCGCCCTGAAAGTGGCGATACATATTAACCCTAGCATCTTCCTGGAGGTTTATAACACCTGCCTAAAGTTAGGAAAATTCCCCCAATGCTGAGGGCGGCAAAAACTGGTGCCATTAACCTTGGAAGGGCAGCGTCATACCGACCGATATGTCTCCTGCACACAATGGGAAAGCTGATGGAGAGGGTCATGCATGGATGACTAGTAGCTTTCCTGGACGAGCATGATGCACTCTCTGATTCCCAGTACGGCTTTAGGAAAGGAAAGTCGACAATAGACGCCATCAAGTGGATCGTTGACACTGTGAGGGGAAAAGGTGGAAGAGAGGCACAAAAAAATACTGTGACATAATTTCGTTGGAGGTAAAGAACGTGTTCAACTTTGTGAGGTAGGACTGAGGAAACTTAACGTCCCTCAATATATCCTGGAAATAATAGGAGACTACCTCACCGAGAGAATCCTGGAGTACTCAACTGACGACGGAGTAGTGGAGTACAAAGTGACGGGTGGTGTTCCTGAGGGTTCAGTGCTAGGTCCACTTCTGTGGAACTGTATGTACGATGGTCTTCTCTGAATAGATATGCCAACCGGGGACAAACTAATTGGTTTCTCGGATGATATCATGGTGACTGCAGTAGCCAAGACCACCAAGGAGATCATGTACAAGTACAATGATGCCATTGCAGGGGTTTGACAGTGACTGACGAATGTGGGACTGCAACTAGCAGACCATAAGATGGAGGCACTCCTCGTGACGAGCAGAAAGCGGCCCGAACTCATAAGAAGTAGGACGCCAAGCGATAGAGTCCAAAACCTGTATTAGGTACCTAGGTGTCTGGATAGACAACAGATTGCGGTTCAGCACCCACCTTCAGCGAAGTAGTGAAAAGGCCTGGAAAGTGAGCTTGGCATTGTCCCGCATAATGCCAAACGTTGGAGGAACGAAACAGGGCAAGAGGAGACTTCTGTCTGAGGCGGTAAAGGCGAGCCTACTGTATGCCACACCAATCTGGGCCTGTGTGATGGAGAAGAAGGTATACATTCAGAGTTTATCCTGTGCCTACCGCAATAGTGACATTCGCATATGCTGTGTGTACCAGACTGTATCATACGATGCAGCATGCATGATTGCAGGCATGGTGCCAATAGAAAACCTATCCAAATAAGGGCTAAGAATACATCAGCGGCATTTGGATAGTGAAGACACCCCCGCCAAGAAGGAAGAACGGAGGACCAGTCACCAAGAGTGGCAAGCACGATGGGATGCAGCCACCAAAGGCAGGTCTTGTACCAGACGTCGAGAAGTGGCGTAGATGGAATCACGAAGAGGTGGACTTCTACACCATGCAGCTCTCCTTAGTGGACACAGGTGTTTCAGGGAGTATCTCCACCACTTTAAGCTGGATGATAGCCCTGAATGCCATGGAAACCCCGTGAAAGTGGAACACATTTTCTATGACTGCCTGTGGTTCTGTACCAATAGAGACGATGCTTGGAAAAACTCTGATCCCGGACAACACACACACAAATATGAGTCAGCAAATGACATAGTCATGTTAATTTAAATAATTGATAAGGAAAGGAAAGAGGGATAGAAAGTAGGTGACTTACCTGAGGTTCATAGATGGTAGACACCCTGTGAGGTTTGAAGTTCTTGAATTTTTGGAGGAACTGCCCCCTTCATCAGAAAGTTAGGAAGACATTTCCAATGATAGGCTAGCCATCACTATTGGTATTCTTCATCTTCTGATGAAGGGGGTGGTTCCTCTGAAAATTTAAACTCCTCATTGAACATGGTGCCTGCCAACTTTACACTTCAGTTAAGCCACCAAATTGATATCTTTCCTGTCCTTATTAATTTCAATTAGACTAGCAATGTCATTTTCTGACATACATATATAAAATTGGTATGGAAACAATAGAGAGAAAGTTAGTGTCTTATTGTATGTAATGATAGTAGCTTCTACCTCTAATGTGTTTACTTACAATATATTAAACACAAAATTATTGACTTGTGTAAAAGTTATGGCATCCAGGTTATCGTCAAAATTCAAATAATTTTTTTATAAATATTTAAGAAAAAATTAATAAATTCAATAAACATAATGTTGTATATGAAATTATTTGTTTAGATTCCAACTCTTGCTATATTAATTATGCACATTAATGAATACAAAAGTAATTTAAAATATAAAAACTAAAATTATTCAGTTTTGTCAAAGCTTATATATTTAAATAACCATCAGACTGATTGGCAAAATGTAAACATTTTAGATGTAGAATACAATCTCTTTCCTAGACTTATGAGTGAGATTAAATCAGATCCAACAATTTGGTTATCAATGTTAAAAATGATATTAGCAAATAGAAAAAAATTATGATTTGCTTCTTTTACAGACTTCTTGTTTCTCTTGATGTTGCACTTTGCATAGTTATCTGAATTCTGACAATATGTTTTATAGTGGTTTGTTTTAACTCTCATTTCAGCATCTAAACTCATGTGACATGCAAGCCAAATTTTAAACTGCTTAAATTTTTTGTTTCTGTAAGTAATTTTCATTTTACGAGTAATTGTATTATAGATAGCAAACATTTCCTTTATATTTTTATAGTTAAAACACCAGATGATGTCTTGTAATGTGATGCTGATAAATTTATTAATTCTTTTGACTTATAAGCCTTTTTACCATGTATTATTTACAGTATATATTGTAATTATTACTGGACAAACCAATTATACTTACAACTTGTGGGGAAATTGGTTTAGAAGACAGAGCTTGCACCACCATCGGATGAGCAGATCGGAATAGTTGTCTAGGTGTTTGGCCATAAGTACGAACCATTGTTTCCCAAGCAGCACGCTCAAGTGGATCTCGAATTCGTTCAATATCAAATCCATAATATGTCTATAAGTGATAAATGAAGGTAATAAGCAATTAGAGATACTAGGTTTTGCGTGTGTAACTGCTGGATTCAGAATTCTCAGGAGTCAAACTGGATAACAACATTTAATTGTCACAAAGCTTTGATTGGCTGGCCATGGTAGCTTCTTCAGGTGAAATATTGTGGCACACTAACCAGTTGGAACCCCAAGAACTCTTCATCTAAATCAGTCAAATTAAACATTAACACTTTTAACTTACTTATAGTCTATAAGAGTTATTAAAGAAAAGAACAATGACTCTTCTAACATCAAACCTTTTGATGCAATGTACTTTTTTTAATTTTAGTAATTACTTAAGGTCGACTATGAGTGGTTGACTTATCTTAAGATTCAGGCTTGCCAGGCTGGAAAGCAGTAATATGTCCAAATGAGGTATGTAGCAAAATTTTTGTTTAATGCACAACCATTATTACTATGTTTTAAAGCTACAAAATGCATTACACCTATTACACTTACAGCAGGGTGGAATACGTTAACAGCATCAACAGCTGACTTTCCAGTCTGTTTATATCCAAATACCAAATCAATCCAATGAGGCAAGTTTTCTCTTACAAAGTCAGATTCAAGAGCTTGTCTGTGTAGAAGAATAAAACGTCGTGAATCTCCACCAGACCAAGGTGGAAGTTGTACATGATGAACACGATGCCCACTTTGACGCACACCAAAGTTAAAACCTGTTGGCATATTAATACTGTTTTGATTATTCTGATTAATATTTACTATGCTAAACCTTTTCTGTAACTTCAACTGAAATATTAGATGAAAAACTTTACCAAAGAAAAACCTGACATATATATAAATAGATTAATTTAACAATGCCATATGGGATATGTTATAAGTGAGGAAGAATATTCGGAGAACTTCCACCTGTCCAGAATGGCAATGCTCTGCTTCAATTTAACCACCTCTTTCTCTTCCTTCCCATACCAATTATTTTAATTACTTTGACAATGTCAAATCCTCACTTGCTTATATACACAGCTGATTAAAACAATGAATATACACTTTGAAACTAGTTATAAAAACCATATGCTTTCAAATCACAATGAGTTGTGCTTATAACTGTTATGAGGCAGGCAGTTTGAACACTTGTAATTGTTCACTCTGAATCATTGTAACACTGATGACAATATATAAACTATACTTTAAAGTTTGAATTTGACACAGAGCAGTTGATTGTTTGCTGTTCAGACATACTGTTCTGAACAAGCTGGGCAAAGGTCCTTGAAAATTAGACAAGTTTATTACTTCCCAGCCTGTCACCTACTATCAATTTTAGTTAACTGTTCTACATCTATCAATTGGCAAATTTAGACAGCACATTAAGCAAGTGGTTTGAAGGTCCATATAAATACAGGTTACCTATTGACAGTTATATTTGAAAGAATAAGCACAACAATTTATCAGGCAGTTGGACCACGGAAATTTGAACTGCAGTTATGGTTGGTTTACATTTTTTTTAAAAGGACAAATGGGAAAATTAGTGGTGAATGCTGAGCTGCCAACTCCATGACAGGAAATGATTAGCCCAGCATAAGAAAAGATTGCTTCCATCAAAAAAATTTACAATACCAATGAAGCTGGACTCTACTCCAGATAAAACTTTAAAGTTCAAAGGTGAAAAGTGTACCAGTTCTAAAGAATCTAAATAACAACTGACTGCTCATTTTTGTAAACATGACTGGGACAAATAAAAAAATGAATACCTAAATTTTCATGATGCTTTAAAATATAGAGAAAAATTATTGCAAGCTGATTGTGCTGTGGACAAAAGAACATGGATGATGCCAGATATTTTTCGCCAGAATCTGAGCAGCTGGGCTTAAGATCTAGCAATGAATAAAAGCTGGTCTTCTTGCTGCCCAACATAAATTCCATATTGCAGGTGGTGGACATGGGTGTAATTAAAAGCTTTATAATATAAAAGGTGTTATCCTGCAATTAGTAAGCTAATGTGAGCAAAATTTGGACTCCTCAATTACCATACTCACTACATTTTTTCTATGATCTATAATAGTTAAATCTAATTTAATAAGCAATGAAACTTTTGATGGAGAAGATGAATTAGGCTTAACAGCAAAAAAAGATTGAACTCCCAATTGCATTATATTTTCAAAATGTTAATGATGATTTGGATTCATTATAATAATAGATCATATAATGATAATAATTATATATATATATATATATATATATAGTAACATGAAAAGTTACACTTAACAATGCTGGCCAGCTTGCAAGTTGCAATTGTTGAGGAACTGACGCAACTTGGGCCAACAATGTAGTCTGGCGAGACTTTAAGAGTCGTCATGGGGTAGTGGAAGGAGCAGGTTGTGTCGGCGGGACGAGGAGAGACTGACCACGCCCTGCAGATATAATTTTTTCTCATGCTCTGATAGGAATTAAAAACTATTAAAATCATCTTTTGGTATTTTTTGTGAAAAATACCTGGCGCCCTAAAGGAATTAAGTAATCCTCGAATACGGAGGAACGCGGAATCCGCTACAATATATATATATATATATATATATATATATATAATATATAATATTATATTATATATATATATATATATATATAATATTATATTATATTATATTAATGAACTCCAGCTTTTGTGCACAAAATCAGACTGATTGATCATACTCGTATAACAGATTTCATCAATATAAATATATATTAAACTCGATAGGAAAGTGAGGTAGAGTGGCTGAATTACCTTACACCAATGATTAAAATTTCTTGGGTTTCAATATGGGTCATATTAGAATTTAAAGACAATGTTTTGATAAATGTCTTATTCATCTTTACCAATTACTTGATAACGATGAATGAGATATTCATTGAAATGTCGTCTTTAAATTCTAATATGCCTCGGGTTGGAACTCAAAAACTTTTTATTCTATAAATTCACCAGGAAAGCCTATGAACTTAACCTTATATTAATAGTTGTGTCTCCAGGCTGTGAAGCAATAACATCTGTATTCTTGTTTAGTTTTTTATTGTACTAGAATGGAAGTAATTAAAAATTTGGCCGAGGAAAGAAAGAAAGAGACCTGTGAATGAATAATCATGGGTGCCCTATTAATAACTGAAAAGACCATATTTAAAAGTGGGATGTCAATCCAGGGTTGGCATAAAATTGAATTAAAATACATAAAATGCTATTATTATAAGTACTGTATATTATTGTGATGCTCTTAATTCAAAATATAATTGTCTACTTTAATTGTGAATTACCTTCATTATTTAATAAGAACTCTGGTAAGTAGAAAAACTCAGGAACTAGCTCTTTAACATCTGTAGTAGAATCTGCACTTGTGAGTCGCCATGTAGTGTGCATTGAATGAAAGGTACGGTCTGGCAAATCAAAATTGTTGTCTGAATAGAAAAATATATAATTAATAAAAAATTATTAACAGTGAAGAGAGTGTAAAGATAAAATACAACCTTGATAATTGAGAAACATCCTGGTGAATGGTGGAAGACGAACCAAAAAATGTAGTACGGTACCAGAGTTTGAATAATGTGAGCCATAATGATAGGGTTCTTGATTCAGTGTTATGTGCCTTGTTCCTGATTGTAGTTCTTGCTTCAGATACTGAAATATGAACATTATAAGTTAATATCTTATGATGTAATGCAATTAAAATAAATTAAGCAGAAATTTATGTAACATGAAACAAAGCATTTTCTCAATGTCTGTGAATATGTACAGTGGAAAGAATTATGTCCTTCAATAAAATGTACTTTGATAGCAAAATGACACAAGAAGACTATTCTGAAGTTTGACAATCACTACAATCATATTTGTGCCCAATATAATGATATAATAGAACTCCGATCTTCCATACATGACTGTTCATCTTATTTGAATTGT
The DNA here is from genome assembly GCA_034510155.1 of Eucriotettix oculatus. Lineage (NCBI taxonomy): Eukaryota > Metazoa > Arthropoda > Insecta > Orthoptera > Tetrigidae > Eucriotettix > Eucriotettix oculatus. The sequence continues at coordinate 63,163,758 of CM067378.1, forward strand.
TCCTTGATTCTCTGAATCGTTAAGGCAAAATACTACTTTAGTAAAATAGTATGGCCTATTACATAATACCCCCAATAAATTACTAAGGAAATGTGACTGTTTTTTCCACTAAACTGAAAGACTAACATTAAAATATTAAATTTTCTCTTTATATTATTAACAATTTTTATCCTGCTTTGTTACATTATTAGAAAGTGAAGAACCTAGGTTTGATTCCAGTCTGGTTGACATTTTTCCTTCCTGATTTTGAATTCAATTTCACGGCCTTTATGGCTGAGCTTCAACTGAAAGCAATCTTCTATTCTTGAAGTATATTATATTTAAAAAAACAACATTTAAATGATAGATAAACAGCCATACAATCAGTCTACCTTATAATGTACTGGAAATGTACCTTCTTTTGAATGTATCGAAAATATTTTCTTTACTTTCAATAAAAAATTGCAATCAGGTTTCAATATAAAAGTTCTGCAAGTCTTTACCTACTGCACTACAGGAATATTATTTAATAACAATATATAGTCTTACATTATAATTATTAATATAATGTTGTTCATTCTTTTTCTCTTGCACTGCCATTGGTCTTTTAAAGTTCCTGAAAAGAAAAAAGTTGGGTTTTTAATTAGTCTGCATGAAAGTGATTTATGACTGTAACAGTGAGTGTTAATTTGATACCAGAACAATAACATCAGACAACCATTGACAGTTTGTCACAGAAAACTAATGCACTTAAGTAAATGGTATAATATAATATCATGACCTATTAAAATTTCTTTGGATTTTTTGATAGCAATATTGAGATTATTTACTTAAATAGAAACAAGAAATTCTACAGTTAAATATTTTCTTTCTTATGCCCGACACTTTAAGATAGCTTTTGTGATATCACAGCAAATGAAACAACAAAAATGAGATTTAGAACGGTATTATATAGCACAAATAAGGTGTCATTTAATATAATATAGTATCAGATTTCCTGGAGTTGTCCAAGAGAATATTTATATTAGACAGAAGATAAATTAATTCTAAAGAATCTTTCTTATTTCTCTGATTTTGACAGACTATGGGTCACATGAAATAACTTCTCTTCCAGTACTCTTTCATCCTTTCTCCATGCCGTTTCCTTCTTCCTCCCCATCCATTTTGGTCCTGTCTCCTTTTTTACATTTTCTTGAAAAACTTTGAAACCTCTAATCTTTGTTCTGAATTTTTTTTCATGTCTTCTTCATTATTTTCATTTCTTCCATGTCTTTTTGGTCTTCTTTGATCTATACCAATTGTGTCTTGTGGTTCTTGTCAAACTGAATATTCTCTTCATCAATCTTCTTTCATTCATTTGTTTCATTTTTGTGTGGATTTCCTTGTTAATTCTCAGTTTCCATTTTCCATCTTCATAGTTGGATCCCAGGATTATCCATATAATTTATCTTTCCTTTTTTTTCTATCTCGTCTAACTGGCAGTATTTAGTGCAAGGTATTCTGAGGTGCAGAGGTCCAATTCCATTTTTCTTGATCTTGCTAGAACCACTTCCCAGGTATTTGAACTTATTTTCTTTCTTAATTTTCTCATACTTTCTAAACTAGTCTATAAGTCAGTTTAAATATTTTTATAATTATACCCTTTGCCAATACTAAATGAATCTGAACACATGATTTAACCTGCATCGGGGACATAATTGCTTATTTTAATGAAGGTGAAAACACTGGATTTGACACTAATGTTGAACCACTTCCCAGGTATTTGAACTTATTTTCTTTCTTAATTTTCTCATACTTTCTAAACTAGTCTATAAGTCAGTTTAAATATTTTTATAATTATACCCTTTGCCAATACTAAATGAATCTGAACACGTGATTTAACCTGCATCGGGGACATAATTGCTTATTTTAATGAAGGTGAAAACACTGGATTTGACACTAATGTTGGGAATTTTTTCCCTTCTTAACTCCATATCTCCAAAAAAAGGTGAAGGTGAACTTCATGGTGAGAGTCAGCATTAAACTCAGTGGCCCTCCACTTTTTGAATTAAAAAACTTAGTTTGTCACTAATTTAATATATTTATCATTAAATTAATTGTGATATGTTAACCTCACATCAATTTTGTGCATATATGTAAAAAAAATCATCATTGTCACTTATGTTACATCATTCTGATTATGGCAAGTTATTGTATATGTAGAGTATGTATGAAACACCCAAGTAAAGTTTGACTTAAAAGAGCATCTAGTTACTACATAAGTCTGTGCAATTCAGCTAAAATTAATGATCCTAAATGTAAATTAATGCTTGCTAGAGGAAACTTACTACATTTATTAATATTTAATTGAACACCCTTTTAATTAACAAACAAGAAATATTCTTTACCTCTGGAATGCTTTAGAGCTATAAACATTAAATTTGAAAGCATACAATAAGCAGTAATCGACAATTATTTTTGAAGATTATAAAGTACATTTTTTATATCACTGCATTTAAATCTGGATACATAAATTATGCATTAATTAATATATGTAAGATTAACACCATAATTATAAATTTTTTTACAACACATTATATATATATGTTGCCACAGATATTAATTTGTTTTTTAAAGCAACTAAGAAATGGTGTGCCATTGTGTAATTAATTAATATGACCAAGAAAGTCAGATGGAGAGTGACTGTACATGTTCTGCATGATTTGTAAAATCTTAGACTTAAAACAGCAAGCTATAAAGATATATGTAGCACAGTGACAACAACAAAAAAAATCAGTTTGCAATTGGTTGCATTATAATCCATAACTACCATTATACACATACAAACTTACCTGAAAGATTGAGGATTTGATAAATCTAACATTTCACTTGTGTAATCAGCCAAAATGAAAGGCATAACAGGATACTGCATCAAATCATTGTATGATCGGCCAGCCATTTTATTTAGCTGAGATAGATATTCCCAATTAGTAAGCAATCCTTCACGCCACAACTGAACAGCATCACTGAGATTATCAGTTGGTATTCTATTAGGTAATCGACACTGTGAAAGCTCTTGGGAAAATTTGTCTCTCTCCTGAAATGTAAATAAAAATGTACATCATACAATATTAAATCCAATAAATTAATGACCAAATTACAGGCAAAGTTTTTATTCAATTAAACTCATGTTTCATCACCAGGTTTGAGTCTTAATCAAAATTATTTCTTCAAATGTTACAACAAAATATGTACAACATTTTTAGAAAATAATGTACAATGTGGGGTGTGGTAGCTATGTAGAAATGACAAGGCTTGCGCAGCCATCACTTGGAAGGTTTTGCTAATCTGCTGATAAAGGGAGCAATGTCATCAAAAATTAAAAAGAAAAAAACCGCACTCAACATGGTGTCTGCCAAATGTACACTTTAGGTAAGCCACAAATTTTCTTTTTTTTCCTGTCCTAATTTTTTTTGTTTTAATTATGACTTGTATTAATATTACATGTAAGGAAATAATACTGGCAAAATAATTAAAACAATTAATAAGAACAGGAAAGAGAGATAGAAAGGCGGTGGCCAACCTGAAGTGTAACCTCTTCTTTATCTTTTGAGGAAGGGGATAGTTACCTCTGTAAATTATTAATTGTTTTTAACAACAATGTCTCCTGATATTTAAACTGAATTTCTTCCCAGGGTAGTGCAACCAAATGTGTTGGAAGAGTACAGAGCAACAATTTCATTTAGACCATTAACTGTAAAAGTGTAGAAGTGGGAAATTAAGAATTGAATCATTAAATAGGCAATAAAAACTTCGCAATGTAATGATAGATTAAATCAACCTAAAAAAATTCTAAAATAAATAACACATTTTTTTAAAAAAAAGAATGAAAATATCAAAAGTTAAAATATAAAGGGTTATAAATATTATTAAATTTATTGTATCATTCTGTGAATTTAGTGTGCTCACAGATGCTTAAGCAAATAACATTTCTGATATATTATGCTTATGAAAGTTATCATATGCCAAGACACCGTCACCTATTTAGGAGGTATATGTACTGGGGTTGAAGACCTTGGGCATATGGTAAGAGTTGTTCACTGATCCCATTGGATCAGTCGGCCAACTGACTCCTGAAACTTGTGAAGACACAGAGAATGGAATGCTGCACCCCACAGCAAACACGTCGCCCGTCATTCAGAACGGCGTAAGAATAGTACCCAACGCCCGACCTACCTGATGCAGGTTTTTTAGGGTTTTCCCTGCTTCTCTTTAGGTGAAACACTGGGTTAGGATCCTTAAACCACAGCCTGGGGGCCCTAGTCAACCCTTGGCTACCTTGCTCTACCTTCCGCATCCCCCCTTTTCAATTCCGTTTCTATGCTACTAAAGGGGAATTGCCTGTTTCAGGATCACCCTCATGTAGCCTCTTAACCCCCCCCCCTCCCAAAAAAATATTTTTCAAAATATAAAATTTCAATGTTCCCACATCAAATTCACGACTTTCCTCTTATTTATGCACAAGTGACAAAATTTTTATTCCAAGTTTTATGATTATATTTATGTTTTTTTAATTTAGGTCCAAGAGCACATTTGGTTTTTCCTACATAGCAGTTTACACAATTAAGTTTCCCACTATTAATTGTATAAATACCATTGAGTAACAGTTTTTTTAAACTTTTTCTTTCCCTCTTTTTGTAATTTTAAGTTGTTATTATTTTAAAAATTCCTTAACTTCAAAATTTGTTATTTTTTAATATTTCCCTAATTTTATCATAAAAAAATTATAATTTTTTTGCTTGATTAGTTTTATTTTTTTAATATACAAATTTAGTAATAAAGTTGTGGTTACTAATTCTTTTTCAAATGTTTTTTAATAATATTTAATGGGTAGGAATTATTAATTACAACATATTTAACAATTTTGCCTTCTTTCCATGCCTGGCCTACACAGAACTTCAGTCCAACCTCCATATTAGAAATGTAATTCCCAAAATACTGCCCAAAGGACACCTTCAAGTGCCCTCCTAACCTCCACAACAGTTTCATCCCCCAGGTAAAGAGAGAGGTTGACCAGCACACTTTTCAGACACACTGCATGATGAAAGGAGTTTAGACTGTTGAAAATTTACATTCTCATACTTTACAGCCAGTCAACACCTATCAATTTTAGGTGTCTATCACTTTTTCTATCCCCCTTCCTTATCCAATTTATTATTTCGACAATGTCATCTTATTTTTTTTATAAAAGTACATAAAACAACAAACCAACTGAAGTCAGGCCATAAACTGTAGATTATGACATGCAGGCAGAAAATGAAGAAACTCAAGAAAGGAATTAAAAAAATTATAAAAACTGAAACAACAGGAAGTTCTTCAGAGTTTTGAAGAAGAAATCAAGAGTAGGTTAATGGAGAAAGAAAACAGAAACAATATAGAGAAGAAATGGGCACCCTTGAAAGAAGAAATGACTACAGCAGCTGATGAAAAAATCAGGTAGAATAGCTCAGACCAATAGAAAAGCATGGATAACACAAGAAATAATAAAAATTACTGATGAATGGCATAAATATAAAAATTCAAGAGATGAAAATAGTAAAGAGCAGTACAGACACACCAACATCTACAAGAGTTGAAAGATAAAAATCATTATTTACCTTTGATGATTGAAATGCTACAAAATATGTTTTCCCGTTCAATAAAAATATTTCTAGAGCTCTTTCCTGAAGTTGATAACGACGATTATGAATCTCTTTTACATCTTCATATTGCCAAGCAGTTGATGAAATATCAATGTCACCAGATAACTGGAAAATCATAAATTTACTATTACATATTATATATAACATATGAAACAATAGTGCACCCATGAAAATTTAATCAGAAGTCTTGGCAGAGATGAACACAGTAGCCTGGAAGAGAACATGACAGTTCTAGCCATCAAACGGATAATGTGTTCGGAGATAACCCAGTTGGAAACCCAAGATGCTTTTCTTAATTCATTATTATGATTTTGTGCACCATAATATTTTCTCCGATTTTGAAATTAGTTGACAATGGTTTTGAAATCATTAGAGAAGAACTAATTGGTATATGTATTATAAGAAGGTGGAAGTAGAAAGAAAGAATAATCCTACATTTTGAACATTAAAAATTCAGTTTGACTTCAGGGAAAAGGGTTAAGAATCAGAAGCTTTTGTGTCTGACTGAGGACATTAAAGCCTCTATATCTGACCCTCTGTAATAAGCTGAATCAAGTCAGTTTATTTCACTAAGGAGTATTCAGACTCTTGTGCTTAGCTCTGATTCTTAACCCTTTTACCTTATGTCAAACAGAATTTCAATTCAAGAACAGAAAAATTGCTTTCAATGAAGCCTCAGCTCTAAAGAACAAGCTGAATTAATGGATTAAAATAGGAAAATCTTCATTGGTGTCCCTGCTACATATACAGGCTCTGCAACCACAAATTATCCTTGTCAAATGTTTAGCTTCTGGTATAATTAAGATTTTTTTATTTAATCCAAATTAATTCAGATTCATGGTGCTGAGATTTAGTAAAAAGCCATTCTTAAATAATTCTCAGTTTTTTTAATAACTGGGTTGATTATTCATTTAAACACAATGTTTTAGTAAAACTGATTTTCACCAACATCAGGTAAATGTTAACCAGAGAATAATTTATTAAATCAATACTCCAGAATAGCCTACATTATTAAAAACATTTTTTACCAAATTGTTTATTGAATTATCACAAATTATGCAGGATACATGCTTAAAGAATACATGTGTCTTATCAAATCTACATTGTTTTAAAAACAGGGCTAGAAACATTTAACATGAAATTTGATATATTTCAAAGAAAAAAAAACCTTGTTATATTATTAAAGAATAAATTTACTCACTCTAGCCACACTACTGATATCTGAATCAGGAACAAAGTATAAACAGCTCTCGCCTATCAGCACTTCCCCAGGAACTTCCCTTGCTGGTGTTACAACACGAGCTGTACTCATATGTTGAATTTTCTCATTTGTATGCAGTCTCTCTATCATCACAGTGGACATCGAAGATAGGTTTTGTTCAAATAAATATGATAAGGGCTGGGAGACAGAAGTTTCATCTGAAAATGTGGTTATTGTATATTGACTGGAATTAAGGAAATATTAAATTAAGTTTGAATTAAATGAGAAATGTCATTAAATAAAACTAGGATAGAAAAAAAATAGTACAGTGTTTGAGTATAATCATTCTAACACTAGCAGTGATACAACATATATATAAACATGTTTTAGTATGTTCCTCTTTCCAATCACAGACCAATCCCTTCAATGTTCACATGCCCCACAGGCCGTAGAATAAGAAATATATAAAACTTTTCCAACAAAAATTTCTAATATGTATGGTTCAAACATGTTGTGTCCTGTGGTGTGCCACCTTAAAAAAATATGGATAGGAACTCTAAATGGATAGTTGTTATGCATGGAAACTTATATTCTGATAAGACTTGTTAAGGAAGATAAAATGTGCAAGAATTCTACATATATGTGATTTCTGGGTTTCATGTGATTTATTTTTACATTAAATATGTTTAAAAGTTCAATAAAAACAAAAATGAGTTATTGTTTCATTTGCCTGTATATGGGTGAAATAATTTCTCAAAAACTACTGTACTTGATGTGACACAAAATGTCAAAAAAAGGTTACACAGATTAACGAATTGCCACTCACATTTGCACAAAGTCAGACACCATTTCCACAAAGGATGCGTGGGGTTCTTCCATACTCAGCCAATGCCAATACACAAGCAGAAATCTATAGGTAGGGGATTTTGACCACAACATGAAAACAAAAGTATGCAACCTGTCTCACTTTAAGATGCCAGCAAATTATGAGTAACCCTCTTGACAAATATTTGATTTGCACACTAGGGGTGATTGTTGACATGTCTCTAAATGCTATGGGAGGGCACTAAATCTTAACCAGCACAGCTATTAAAATATGGAACCATGCACTGAAATTTTTGGTTGTTAAACATTATGGTGTAAATGCTTAATATGTAGTTTTGCACTTGTGACATTTATGGCACACTCTAGAATTTTTCACTTCCTTTGAGAAAGATTGAAATGTTGTGGCTTAAGCTTTCACTGTCCACAGTGGAAAACAAAGAAATATTTATCCAGTTTAAATATTAAGAATGTAAGAAATGTATAGATAATTAAAGATAAGAAGACTTGAAAACTTTGCAGTCTATAATTCATTTTCTAAATACTCATAACATAAGCAATTAAAAAGCACACCTGATTTAGATTGCTCATTAGGCAAAAAGTATCTGCGCCCAATACCTAGATGGCAACGTTGAAGTCGTTTCCTTATTCGGCCAGGTCCTTCTGTTGGATCCAACTGCCAAGATCTGCCAATTCATATTTAACACCAAGAGTTAACCGTTAATTACGTAACTTCAAGAAACAAAGTTATTTGAGGTGTTACATTTTAATTAATAATAATTTCATTTATAATTATAGATGTGTATAGTTAATTGAAGGACCAATAGTTTTGAGATTTGGGTAATGGAATTTCACTGGCATCGTTCAAGGGTGAAAAACTTGCAATTATCAAAGTGGAAGTATTAGAACTATTGGTCCAACAAACATGTTCGGAAAACATTCACTCATTAACAAACATTAATTGAAATGAGTATCGAACTACATATGATTATGATGGAAAATATGATTTCCCCGTAAGAATTAAAAATAAATATACTCACTGAGGATAGGACTTAGGGAAGCACCATACAGCTCTTTCATGTGTCAGTTGTTGGCAAAGCCGTTGCCATTTACTACGAACTCTCACATCTTCACTATAATGTGCTTTTATATGCTCCATAAAAACTTTCCGTTCAACATTCTGTGCTTCAACTACTGATCTTGTAATCTGCATTGCTGACTCTGTCACTTGTTTGGCCAAGTTTTCATGTTTATACACACTCCTGGAAATAATAAATATAAATAACGTGAGAACACAAAATATGAAAAGAAAATTTCAATTTAAAATAACAATATTATGCCATATTCCATTAGTCCTGTTTAGAAGCTAAGCTTCAATTATGTGCAACGAGTCAGGATGTACATGTTTTCCATTAATACTGCGTGTTAACTAGTAATAATCAGTTGATTATGACTAATAATATAAAAATATAACAAACTTCTATTCCTTCCTGTCCATTCTGCCAACTCCTCATCCTAAGGTTTTAATATCCTGAGTCATTCCATCTCCTACCTCAGTTTGTGTTGCCAAGTTTGTCTTGTTCCTTCCAGCTTAGCATTAAACGTGACTTTGCAAGTCCTGTTGTTATAGAGAACATAGATGTTCTTGACGTAGATGATGGCTGCCCACGTGATGCAGCTTGCTGGATACCCCAGAAGTCGAGCCCACCAACGGAAACGAGGCAGGGCTGGACATAGCCGAGATGCACCAAGACAGTGCACAGATCTGAAGAGGAGGTGGGGGGAACACCCCCACCACTACCACCTATGTTCCAGACAAGGAATCTTGCAATTGGACAAGACAGAATTCCCTGATTGGACTTGATATTCCGATTGTGATTATATATACCACCTTCCCTAAATTCATGGCACTTCACCTGAAGAATAGTGGTGTCAGCCATTGAAACGCTGTGTACAAAAAACTTCACCACCTGACTGGAATCCTAAGAACTCTTTGTCCAGTCCTATTGTTTTCCATCTAAATTACACGACCTGCATTGCTCAATATTCCAATCCTAATATATATAACAATGTATGGTTCATTAAATAATTTATATATCTTTCTTCCTTCAGTGATCTCCACCTTTCTGTTTCAAAAATGTATCTTAAGATCCTCCTTTCAAAGATACCAAGTGCTTTCTCAGCTGCCTGTTTTAACACCCGTGTCTTAGATGCATAAATCAACACTGGTCTTACAAGCACTATATATATCATCAGTTTAGTCTTTCTTGAAACAAAGTGTAATTTGAGGTGCTTCCTAAGTCCATATACTGATATATTTGAAGATATAATGTCTCTGGATCTCATCACTAATTTTATTTTTGTAACTGGTCTCAGATCCTAACAAAGTACATATATACTTGGGGATCTAAGTGATAAAATTGGAAAATAAGAAGTGTACAGAGAGATAATAAGGAAAGAAAGTTGCACAAAGAGAGTAATGACAGTGGAATGCAGATGAGAGACTTCACTAATGGCAAAAATATCATACAAGTAACTTGGGTGTCCCCAGATGGAATAACTAGAAATCAAACAGACCATATAATAGATAAACAATATGCATCAGACAACATGGAATAAGTAGCTGTAGAGGAGCAGACAGAGATACAGACCATTATTTAGTAATAATTAAATATAGGCAAACAGATATAGCGAGAAATCAAAGGATTGGAAGGAAGATAAAGCATAAAATTGAAAGACTATTGAACAATATCGAACCAAAAAAGGAGTATAAAAAGAAATATGAGAAACAAAAAGGAATGGTGGGATGAAGGTAATGAGGAATTAAGTAGTTGTTATTGAGAAATGATGGGAGAGAATTTGGGGAAAAGCCTTAAATATAAAAGCAGAACGGTATGATGATGCCAGGAAGTCATAAAAGAAAGAAATGAAGGAAGGCAAAGAATTCTTCCACAGAGAACAAGACAGATAGTGAAGGAGTATGGGGAGAAGATATAGAAAATGAAGAAGCTAAGTTGGACTAAGAAAAGACAGTTTGAAAGAGAAAGAATAGAACACTTAGACGAAATGTGGGAGAGAGGTGAGATTTTATAAAAGGGCAAGGGAACTGAGGAAAGGGTTTTAACCAAGAGCTATGTTTTATAGAGACAAAGAATGAAACCACATAGGGATAAAAACAATACATTAGAAAAATGGCAGGAATTTTTACTAAACTACTCAACAGACAGGAGAGGAAGATTAGGAGGCAAATGAGAAGGAAGAAGTAGAGGAAGAAAGATTGAGAATGGAAGGACAATATAAAGTTGAGCCAATGACCCATGGAGAAAACAATAAAAAAAAAACTAAAGAATAATAAAGCTGCTGGGGAAGACGGCATAAAAGCTGAGTTGTTAAAATAAGGTGGAGAAGGGGTGGAAAAAGTGGTATATGAATTAATAAAGTTAGTATGGATAAATGAAGTGATGTCAAGGGACTGTAGGGTAGGATTAATGTGCCTGCTACATAAGAAGGGGAATAAAATAATTTGTAATAACTATTGTGGAATCATTCTGTTGGTCAGAACATATAAAGTGTTTGATAAAGAAGGTGTATATACTTCAAGGACTGTAGTGCCAACCATTTTCATCATGTATTAGGGTCACACACTTGGACATATGATAAGAGTTGTTTGATGACCCTACTGGATCAGCCAGCCAGCTGCCAACTGGTGAAGGTGCGGAGAGGGGAATGCTGCAACCCCACAGCAAACTCCTCTCATGTCATTTGGAAGGCCGTGAGACAAGTACCGAATAGTCCTGCATCTCTTTCAGATGAATACAATACTATAAAAAAATGCTAAAACATGTACGAGCCTAAAAATGAAAGTAATTAATATTATGAAATACTAGCTACCCCAACCAAAATAGTTCTTTTAATTCTGCCCTAAAAATGAAACAGCAGCTACAGAATTTTGATAAAGTTGAATTCAATGAATACATAAAACGTACACTATCATCTATTTTGGACTGCTTCAGGGCAAACCTTATAACTTGCAGTTGGTTTAGAACAGGTTCCGCTATAATACGTTTCAGAGCCAATAATAGTACCCAATGTCCGACCTACCTGATGCAGGTTTTCTAGGGTTTTCCCTGCATCTCTTTAGGTGAAACACCGGGTAGGATCCTTAAACCATAGCCCGGGGGCCCTAGTTAACCCTAGGTAGCCCTTGCTCTACCTTCCGCATCCCCCCCCCACTTTTCATTCCCTTCCTATGCTATTAAAGGGGAGTTGCCTGTTTCAGGATCACCCTCATGTAGCCTGGCAACTCAACGGATTTATAAATATTTATATAACTATCTTCTAGACTCTTCAAGATATCAAAATGAAACATACATGAAAATTTAAGTTAAAATTCCTGGTTCAATCCCTGAAATTTTCATTGAAATCTGTTAAGCTGTTTCTAAGCATAAACATATCAAGATATATGGGTAGTGATATTTGTTGGCTAGCTGATCACTGGAAATGTCTTCTTAACTTTCTGATGAAGGGGGCGGTGCCTCCAAAAATTTAAGAACTCTAAACCTCACAAGGTGTCTACCATCTATGAACCTCAGGTAAGTCACCTACTTTCTCTCTCTCTTTCCTTTGCTTATTAATTGTTTAAATTAACATGACAATGTCACTTCATAACATATATATATACACACACATATATATGTATAATTTAATATCATTATCGAAATGAAATATGCACTAATATTTATCAAATTTTCATGGAAATCAGTTGAGTCATTTTGGAGCCTATTCAAGACAAACATACGGATGGATGGACGGATAGACAGGCAGTCAGACAGATAGATACATAGACAGACACTTCAATTTTATTTATTTGTATAGATAAACTGTTTCCATGGCACTGTCTGCTTACTTTGGCTTTCCTTTTAAGGCACTGTATGTTGGGTTTAGTTAGTAAAATTGCTTTTCTAATGACATCAGTTTGAAATGGTTTATATCACTATATGTTTCCTTTCTATCCATGTCAATTATTTTGTGTATTGGACATTATCCTTACATAATTAACGCCTGGGGATCATATCAAATATGAAACTGTCCTCTGCTAATAATCCAACTGTCACTGAGATAGGCCTGAAAATCTCAAATAATTATAGCTTAAATAAAAGGACAGACACTATATCTGCAGTTAATAACACATGCTCAATTTTTCAGTCAATGATTTGAGCTTTAATTTAAAAAAAATTGTGGGTATTAAAAAAATAAATATTCATAACCTATTAGTTGCTACATCATTATGATGAGTCCAAGACTCTCTCAGCCTTTGTGCTTCTTCTTTCAGTAGTGCCACTTCACCATCCCACTGATCCATACTATGGCTTGGAGCTAATAATCCCCACTGTACCATTCTGCTAATGAGGTCTTCACAGCTTCGGACATCAGAAGCAGAATTTTGATTCTTTAGTAAATCCCACAAATATACTGTTAATTTATGCTCAACCTAAAAAATAAAAATAAATTTAATGATCTTGTACACAATAGAATAATTTTTAAAATTTAGGAAGGTATAAAAATTAATATTCTAATTTTATATTTATAAGATTTGTTTTAAGGATCTAAATAATAGACCTAGGAGTCCTCCAAATTTCCAATAAATACTTTATTCTTGTATTGACAAAAATTTTATAGACAGGAGATTTCAGCTTCTTATTTAGCCATAGTTATCTATAATTACATTACAAACATTGTAACCAAATATAGATATGAATCATTACAGAATATTTACCGGACTCCTACGCCAATTTTTTAGATCCTGCAAAATCAATATTTTCCACACAATCACTATGAATTAATGGATCTCTAATGCAAAAATATTCATTTACATGTTAAAATTGTGATAGGAAGGAGTGGCTAGCACAAATAGCATGAAAATGGTCTACAAAATGTAACACAGTCAAATTCCATCCTTCTTTCAAGATGATGGCTAAACTTGAATTTCAAAATAAGTTAATAACCAAAAGTCAGAACTAGAAGAATTTAATTTGAAAATGTTTAGTCTCCCAACTTTTGGGACCTCCTCAATTTATTCTTTGTACTTATTTACAATATTAATTTAACTACTTTATTTATAAAGTTAATAGCATAATATACAACTTAAATATAACATTAAGCAATGAAACTCTCAAATACTTTATAGATAAACAGAAGTTTGTGTTGTGGAATAGATAATTAAATAAAGTAAATCTAAAGAAATGCAAGCTTTGCAACAAAAGAAAAATATAGTTCAGTTATATGCAAGATTTGGTTACATGAATCATTTAAAAAAAGTAATATGTTGTAACCCAACAAAAACAGTATTTTTTTACAACAGCATTTTTGCACTTTTCTGAAGTTAGAGACAATAATTTTGTGCTAGTAATTGAATATATGAGAAATTTGTACCTGTACATGAGTGTTAATGATAGTTGTCATCAATTCTCGACAACAGTTACCTTCCTGCCGTAATAACAAATTAACAATAAATGTCCTTGATCTTGTTGGTTGCCAAGGAGCTAGTAGCCAGCACAACAGCTGTGAACATTGAGACCTGATTGTCTCACGAATGCTCCAGGTTCCACTACGGTCTAAGAGCATTGGCAAAAGTGACGATACGAGTCTCCGCTGGAATCCTTGTTCTGTTGAGCTAACAGGCTGTCCACATTCTACACATGAATGTTTAATTATTTTCATACATAATTGACAAAATATATGACTTAATACATAAGTTGTAATAGTTCAACATTTCATTTATGAAAATTACATAATATAATTTTAATTATTTAACACTAAACCAATAATACTAAAACATTGACCATCTCTAACAACCCTACAACATTCAATTGCAACAAGAAACATCTTTGACTGGTAGTATGGCTTACTAAACCATACTTTTTTTTGACACATTGAGGCATGCACACAAAAAATAAGGAAAAAGGAAAGGCAATGTTTCTTTACATAATCATAAAGTGCTTCTTTCCAGGAATTTGTACAATAAATGCTCAAAATTGTGAATAAGAAAAGTAACATTTGCTTTTTCACAAAAGCTTCAATTTCGTTGTCCATTTTCAGCCATCATATAACCACATGTGCACAGGAATTCACATGTGACATGCCAGAGTGAGTGTTGTGGAAGAGCATAAGCATCATTTGGCGTCAGTGACTGGAATGACCCCACATGAGACATCCATTAGAGGCCAGTTGTCTGTTGACACATGGCTGAGGACCTGTCTCATGAAATGGTTCTCCACAGTCAATATTTGATAATTTCTTAGGTAATCGAGGAAATGTCTTCTGATACAAGCAACATCTGTGGTGTGGAATCTTCAACTTCCAATTCATTTGCCTTGAGTGGGAGATGACTATACATGTCAGCATTTGAATGTTTTTATCCGGATCAATAATGCAATATGCTGCAGAATAGGTTTATGCCTATCGAATAAACCCAACAAAAGCTTGTGAAATGTGTAAACATGAAACCCCTCCATATAGGTAATGCCAAAACTTGTTGACACCAAATATTATGGCCTGGTCCTCATGGTATATTTGTGAAAATAGGTGTTCCATTTTGGTATGTGTTAAGGAAGTAAAAGCTTTAGGTTGTTCTGACTTGTCTGCCATCTCATGAGCTACTACTGCACCAGTGCCACATGTGAAACATCAACACACAGCACGATTTTCTTCTTGGGGTCGAAGTGTACAATGGAGTGGAGCTTTGATGAGATGATGTTTTGCTTCAGAGAAGGCTTTACTGTGTTTTGCAGTTCATATCAAATTTGCTCCTTTGTCCAGTAGGCGATAAAATGACCCCAAAATATCTTTGACATTATACAGAAAACAGTGATAGAAATTGAGTAAACCCAGAAATGAACATAATTCCTGAACATTCTTTGGTTATGGTGCTTCGAGAATGGCTTTTGTTTTCTCAGCTGTGGGTGGGAGTCCTTCAGAAGGGACTCTGAAGCCAAGACATATCACTGACAGTAATATAAATGACCCTTGTCTTCACGAACCTTGAGTCCATTTGCTTGAAGACACCTGAGAACTTGAAATGCTGGGCATCAGTTTCACCAGTGACTATGATGTCATCAAGAAACACAAATTTTGTTGGTACTATTCAGAAAGTTGTCCTTGGTTCATTGGAAACAACTCTGTGCTGACTGAATTCCATAGGGTAAGCATTTTACTGGAAATAGTCCTCAACTGACGTTCACTATGAGTAAACTACTGCTTTCCTCAGAAACTGTGAATTGTGGATATGCTTCACTAAGGTCAATCACAGAGAATGTTTTTCCTCTGGAAAGCATGGCAAACAGTTCTTCTGAGTGTGGCAGAGGGTACTTATCTGCTTTGATGGCCTGATTGATCGTCGAACATTAGTCACAATATATTCAAACACTGCCCTACTTTTTGTTGACTATGACCAAAGGTGTGGACCATTTAGAGTACTTAACATGTTTGAGGATTCCAATTTCTTGCAAGCAGTCAATTTGAACGACTCTCGGTAAATGACTCTTCATAAGGAGTGTGAGTATACAGCAGCACTGACCCAACTCTATTAAATATCCATTATGTGCCTTATTGGCAGATTTTGTTACACTTTATGTGTGATAAATATCAATTTTAAACATATTAATGTAAATATATAAATTATTTAAATTGAACACTCCAAATTTAGAATATAAAGGGGCTTGAAAACAATATTTATCGTTCATTAAAATATAATTAGTTTAAGTAAAATAGAATTACATTCTATGGGTAACACAAACCAGTATTTGTTAGAAGTTCAACTGATTTCAAAATAACAGTCCTGAATCGTTCAGCAATGTCACCACGATTTGCTTCTTTTCTAACTGGAATGATGCTGATACCACTACCACTGCTACTACTGGATATGGATGTCTTATCATCAAAGCTTAAATGTAGAGCTGAAATTACAAAAGAATTTGAATCAAATAATAATTGTTATAATAAATACTATAGTATTATATTTTAAACACAGATAAGATAGGAAAGAGAATTGTGAATAAGAAATCAGGTTTGATAGGGATTTGCAAGTCAACCCTCAGTGTGAAAACTAAAACACCAATAATTTTTAACAGTGCTTCAGGTTGCCCCTCCTAAAATTATTACTCCCCGATTTATCATATGCTGCATTCCATCGCTGGGAACTTTCTAGCCAACACATCCTTCAGTCCATATAAAGTTCTGGGCTCAACAACCTTCAGATTCCTTATTTTTATTTCTTCCTTTTTTACCTTCCTCTTCTATTACTTGTGGTGAGTTTGGTTTTTTGTTTGAATATTTTTCCATTTCTCTTGTTACTTTTCCATTATTGAGATCTATCCTTAAGAGAAAGTTGTTGACTTTGTTGGGAGTCGATTGCTGGTATGCAGTAATTTTAATTGTCACTGAGTGGCTGTCTGTCACACCGTTCTGAAGAAGGGACTTTAGATAGTGATTTGCTAGCCAATGATTAACATATTTTTAAAGATACCCACACTGACTGCCTGTTTGACCAGGTTGGAGAATTGTGTTAAATAGTTTTGTGCAGTGACATGGCTGCTAGCCAATCACTGGAAATGTCTTCCTAACATTCTGATGAAGGAGGAGGGGGAAGGGAGGTGCCTCTGGATATTAAGAACTTCAAACTTTACATGGTGCATGCCATCTGTAAACATCAGGAAGTCACCAACTTTCTACCTCTTTCCTATCCTTATTAATTGTATGTATACACACACCATCTTAGTGCCCAATGTTGACCAGGAATTCATTTACATTAACCCACTGTAGTATATAATTTGACAGTATTATCTCTGTCAGTACATGATTAAACTGTTAGCGAGAGCATCACTTTTTTTAAATATATTTTTTTACTGCCCTAGCTGATGGAATGGTAATTTTATAATACCCATTGCACATAGTATCGTAATTGAGTCATGAAAGATACTGCTATCTTAAGATAGCAAAGTAACTTAAAAAAGTAAATAAATAAAAATATGGCCAAACAATTTAAAAAAGATCTGGATAATTGGTTAAGCAATTCTCCAGTATGTTTAGAGAGCTGAAAATACTTCCAATATTTTGAATCAAATATACTACTGGAACCTTGAGAGACTGAAACATACTCGTAGTACCTTAAGACAGTCATAAATATTCCTAATAGTCAATGGAGCCTAGGATATTAACACCAATCTTGATTGTTTTCATATACTTCTTGTATAACAGACCTTCAACCTTCCTCGTTCATCCCACCCTGACGCTGAACCACTACAGATGTTACTTTTGAATTTGAGAACAGAACTCAAGAGATTTCCAAAGCCCAGAATTTGGCATAATGCTTGATTACTTTCACTACGCCATATCCACCCTGATTGATGCTCCCGTGGCAAATGGGTTTCAAATTATACACAAACATAGCTCTACATGCTTAGATTTGCTTTTTTTAAAAAATAAATCATATAACAGAATAAAATCATAGTTTATATGGTACTCACTGGATGTTGACACAGACATGTGAGATTTTAATAATCCAAGTCTGTCTACAAGTGAATCAAATGTAGATTCCAACAATATCATCTGGGCATCACGACAGCAATTCCTGACCGCCTGTGATCCATGTTCACCCACAAACCCAAGTTGTTGCAAAACATCAGTAAAAACCTATGAAATGATTTAAACTATCTTATAATATTATACAATGCAATTGAAAATATTAATCTGAAATGGCAGAAGAAATAAATTGCAACTACCAAGGTTATAATAAAATGGGCAGTCTGCAAACAATTCTTGAGGATATCTCTTTATTTTTGTGAAACCATTTAAATATATTAATGAAAAAAGGTGAAAATACTACAGACATATGGGATACTATTAAATTAATTGTTAAAGAGACAATGAACCACTTAGGACAATAAGACAAATTCATATCCATAATACTACACAAAAAGTGTAATATCCTATAATTTTTTTTAGGAAAGAGTATGCAAGAAGAAAGATAACTTCAATAATCCAGATTTATCCAAACAGTAATAAATGAAGAAGGCTCAAGAATAATGTTTTGGAAAATATTCTTAAGGTATGAGAAAAATTGAACTTGATTTTATAACAGTGGCCAAAATAAAAAGCATAAACAGTGAAATAGTTTAAGACCCCAGCAACACTATGCGATTTTGTATATGTGGAAAATCACAAATTCTTAGCAAAGTATTGAACCTTATGGAGGTCGGTCACAATACATAACTTGAGATTATTTGTGATGGGCGAATGCAGCTGGTAGCTTTTTCGCACCATTGTCGAACAGATCACTGCTTTCAGTGTTATTGCAATGTTCTTGTGAGAATTTCTTTGTAGTTTTGTGCAGCAATACTGGATATATTATCAAATATGAAATAAACATTTTTCCCTCTCTTCAGAATAATACTCATAAAAAGTATAGTAATATTAATTTGAAATGTAAATAATGGTGTAAAGTTGTAATTTCAAAGTGCGATATATTGCTGAACGTTGAAAAAAATTAACAAGGCAAGTTACACGTTTCATGAAATACTGTTTATTACTAGCAATTTTTCATAAACATTTAATAAACGTGCTAATTTACAATAAATGGTTCAATTGTAAATATTTGTATACTGCCATGAAACACATCCTTCTGGTGCAGTGAAATAATCTGCTAAAATGTCTTGAACGTTAAAAGCATAGTATACTTGATCCATCAGTAACTATGACTGGTATGTCTTCCATGGGGCATGCTAATTTATTGTCGAACCAGTATGAATAAGATGCATTTCTAATCTTTGTTTCTTCTTCTTTTACGATCATACAGCGATTGTATGCAGTAAACCTTTCTTACATATCGAAGCCATTATGCCAACTGCAAAGTATGATAGCATCCTTCATGTATTCGAAAGTGGAGTGAAAAAAACATGTGATTTCTTGCACCAATGTGGCCACCTCTTGTGAATAAATTTGTCTTGCTAGGGAAAGTCTGACTCGCATAAATATTTTCCTGTGACACAGATATGAGGAAACACTGCGTGAAATATTGATTGGCAGAGAACGATTATGGAAGGGATGGTTCGAGCTGAGCAAATTTCAAACTAAAGACAGACTTCATCATTCTGGCCTCAGTATTAGGAAAGAGTCTTTCGGGCCCCATCATTCTAAAGCATTCAATCAGGTCTTGGAACTTTGAAAGTATCATTCAGGCATTAGCAGTCAAAGCAGCTATTCTGCCTATGTTGTGCATGCTAGATGTTCTGAACAGGCTTGGGTCTAACTTACACCCAGCTAAACCATAGAGGATAGCCCGATGGCACCACTAGCAAGCAGCCAGTTTGAGGAAATCCGCACCAGCCAAGACCAAGAAGGAAGAATCAGCAGATCAGGCAAAAGTTACCGAAATCTAGAGAACTGGCACCTTTCCACCAAGGTTAATCTGAGGTATAGAGAACTTCTGGGAACAGTAATGGGTTGTTTTTGCCATTTTGCACAATATGCCAATCATTTATTCTACCAGCTTACGAATCCTCGATTAGACGAAGAATCTCATTATAATGATGGAAATAATAATTTCATAAAAATTCAATGGTAACAAACCAATAATAATTAGTTCATAATTTTTTTATTATTGAAACCCACTAAATAATAGAATCGTTCAAGAAATTCCAACAGGGATTTCATGTATTTATACAATAATAAAAAGAGGTAACTTTCTGTTGCGAGGCCAGTGCCTCCAAAAATTTAAAAAAACTCCAAAAGTCACAAGGTGTCTACCATCTATGAACCTCAGGTAAGTCACCTACTTTCTATGTCTCTTTCCTTTCCTTATTAATTATATATATATATTTGGATAGGGTGTAAGTCACAAGCTTGGCATAGACATATGCTCAGAGAAAGCTGTGTGATCAGCGTAGAGAGGAATAGAAGAAGAAAGAAAATATTAAGCATCGCCAGGACTCGAACCCGGATCGCCACAGAGACCTTGCTTTAGCCACAAGACGCCTTTACCAATTCGGCCACGATGCCCGCCCACCACATATCATGCATCTGGGTAGTTAGATTGTGTGTGACGACGTCACGTTTCAATCATTAATTCATATATATATTGTAATGAAGAAAAAGCTTTAAAAATAATAATAAGTTTTAATTTAAATTTAATATCTAATTCAAACGATGGGATTAGTCAAATAAACAAATCCAATTTCCAGACCAAAAAAAAAAAAAAACGTTAAAATTTATTAACACATTTCAGACAATTTTACTACTTTCAAGTTACAAAAGCACTCCTTTTCTAAGGGGATTTTGGGCCAAGTAGCAGAGAACACTTAATTGAAATATTGGGTCCAACAATGCATGGTAAAATTGTTTAATGATGGGTGGATCTCACCAGTGTCGCGATATTTTTATATGTCTCTCGAAGATTTCGCGCTGCCTGCAGTGAGCGGCGTCGATGTCGGTCACATGTTAGTGGGGATGATGGCGGGTCTCGATGAAACTTGGTGTCTCTCCACTCACACCTATAGGAATCCCAAAACAATTTCCAATTCGTCACCTTTTTGAGACGTCCTACAAGTCAACGTGTCGCCGCCATCTCTCTCCAAGGACTGCCTCAAATCCTCGTGTCCTTTTGTATTTGCTTAGTAGCCCATTTTTTTGTGCTGCCTGACCAGGCCTCTTTTGCCACCCCCACCTCTCACATCTGGCCTCTGGCCCCAGACGAAAACAAAGGCTGCGTCCCCCAGAGTACGCTGTCTTGCCAAATATTTAAAAAGATTTTGTAAATGGGACACTGCACACTACAATATATAACTAGACTTTATGCTGATGATTATATTATCTAAAGAAAAATTAAAATGGCTTTGGATGGATGTGTATTACAAACTGAAAAAAATAGTTAGCCTAAAGGAAATAAAATGAAGATAATTAGTCAAAAAAGTTAAATGACACTGGTCTGATATAAATTGGGTTATATCACAAATGAGGACAAAGTAGCTCAAGTAAAACACTGTAAATATCTAGGAATCATTTTGAGCAAAACGTTAGGGTGGGAAGAACAAGTTAATTCTGTGACAAAAAGTGTGGAAATCTTTACATTTCATAATGAGAATTTTAGAAAAGGGGAGTGTACTATCCTAAGAATTAGCACATAAATCTCTGGCTCCTCCAAGAATGGTGGCATTTGTTGGGACCTTTACAGAAAACATCACACAGAAGGATGCAGCAAAATTAAATTTGGGGACAAGATCAAGACCATGATAAGATAGGAAAATTAGGGTGGGAATTGTTGGTAACAAGAATGAAGATAGATAGGCTTTACACATTATTTAGATTATACATGGGGATCAACGCATGGAAAGGCAAATGGATAAGTTGGAAAAACCAACTGAAATTAGTGGTGATTATAAATTTTTAATTAAAGCAAGACCACAAAAAAAAGATGTGCAGAAATTTTCTTTCATACATAGAATATTAAGTAATTGAAACTATTTACCTACAGCATTGTTTGAGGAGGATTACAAATAGTTTCTCAAAATAATTTTAGTCTTTAATTTTTTGTTAGCTTCTTTTGTTTAGTGAAGTGTTACAAGTGTGGACAAAATTTTAGGACAAATTTCTTGGAAATGTGTTCCAAAATAACATTATCATATATTTATGACTAGCTGTGAACCTGGAATTGACCCAGTATTTATTTATATTGCCGACCTCCAGTGGTGTAGTGGCTAGTGTTGCTGCCTCACAACTCAGGGGTCCCGGGTTCAAATCCTGGCATGGGCTTGGTTGTTTGTGTTGTCATGGTCATGAGGACCGGGATTAAGGCTGATGGGGAATTGATACACTGACCATGTATCACCCCCAATTCTTCTGGTTCACAAAAGACATAAAAATTGCCACCAGTAATCTAAAAGTGTACAAAGTATTTCCGGAAACTGAATAGAGTAAGAAACACTCACAGTTTCTTAAGAAAGTCAAAATTATCTTCAGTATTTTAAGATGGTAATAATTAGCTTCGGTACCATGGGACTGAAGGAGATGTGGCCAAGCTATACCCCTGTAGGAGCTAGGGGTTATTTTACCCATCAAGTGTTCAAATTGCACCTAAGTGACAAATAAACTAAATTTGAATGAAATAACCCCAATTGTAACAGAAATTAATTTACCCCCCTGATAATCACTAAAATTAAAGTTAGGCAGAAATGTGTTTTACCCTGTCTCACACCCCTGTGAAGGATGCACTGCAATTTAAGTTGGATGCTAAAGTCAGAATCAAACTCAAAGACTCGCATACCATTGATTTAGATACAAAACTACCAAACTTGACTGTTTTCTTTTATTTTTCATATGCCACCCCCACACCACCACCCCTATGAATACTCCACTTCAATTATGTATGGGGTTGAAATTATATGCTAGCAGTATCAGAGGACACACTATCAGTGTTTTATAACAAAAAAGGAGGGACAAGAGGACTCCCCATAAGAAAACCTTTGACTTGAAGGAAATAAATTATTAAAAATTTAAGTAAGTTCAGTTAAGAACTGGGTTTAAGCCAATGTTGACCCTAACAAAATGTTAAGGAGAATAAAAACAAAAGTTAAGGAACAAACGGCTAACATTAAATTTTTGGTAAAAAATTGCATATTACTTTTAATAGCATAATTTTTACTACAACAATACAGAAGTTTTTGGTGTAAAACATTTATTTATCTAATAAATTACTTCTATAATTATGCATACCATTAGCAATCAATTTGGATAAACTTGAACTGGTATATTATCAGTACCTGATTTTTATTGAAAAAAAAAAACATTGGGTCTGTAACTATTGTTAATTTTTGTCTGTAATTGCTAATCACATTATCAAAAATAAAATATAGCAATTAATTTTAGTTCAGTGAAAGTTTTCAAATGTGATACACACAACATTAATGAATTTTAATTAGTTACCTCACAAACACCCAAATTTGAAGCAAAATTGTATATTTTAAAATTTTTGTGATTATATACCAAAAAAGTACACCAACCTGTGTCTTGTTTGGTCCTGGAGAAAGTATTGCATGTCCCACCAAAGAAGTCAAAAATAAGTGCAAATCACCCAGTATAATATCTCTACTAGATACAGTGTAAGTTGTATCCTGATAGTCGTTTGGTAAATTTCCAGCAAAGTCCATCATACGGCACAATACTTCAAGTAATCCAAGATCAAGAACAATATGAAGGGGCTGATTTTGCAGGACCTATGAGTTGATTAATTATATATTATATCAAAGTTTAAAAAATTGACAAATTTCTTCATATAAACAGGGAGGCATACAAGTAATGACATATATAACAAAGTGTATGTGTTAAGTGACTTTTAAGCCACCGTGCATGTAAGTGTGTGTGTGTATATATATAGGTGACTTACCTGAGGTTCATAGATGGTAGACACCTTGTGAGGTTTGGAGTTCTTGAATTTTCAGAGGCACCGCCCACTTCATTAGAAAGTTAGGAGGTTATTTCCAGTAATCGGCAAGCCGACGACTGAACAGCCAAAATTTGCTGGAATTTGTATGGATGATAAACCCTGATGTGTGTACACTGGGTGTGTGTATGTTGTTTTTACCTTGATGTGTGCTTGAGGGGTGGATGTATATGTGAGTGTGTGTTAATATTTAAATATTGACACCTTTGAGGATGAATGTGTTTGAAGGAGTGTGTGTCAATATGGGGATAGCAGCACAGAAAATATTGGCTGCCAGTCATCAGCAAACTGATTACTGCAAATGTCTTCCAAACTTTCTGATAAAGGGCCCAGTGCCTCCAAAAATTTAAAAAACTCCAAACCTCACAAGGTGTCTACCATCTATGAACCTCATATATATAACCACACTCATTTGAATAGGAAAAAATGACAGTTCTGTTGTAAGAATGATGCAATAAAATGTCAAATATTTTATGGCCTCACCCCAATTCTTCAATACAGAGTCTCTGAACAGTTCACAGTGAATTCAAAACCCAGAATATCAGCATCAATCAACACCCAACAAAGCCTAAGCTCTCTCTCAAGGAAAGGTTACAACAATGGAAAAACACAGTTCATAGATAACATTTTCATTCTATAGACACAGATTTTCTAAAAAACTCCACTAACATAATTTTCCTTGATGTTGATATACACCACAATTCTGGCTAATTAGCCACATCATTCCACATTAGATCCACCAATACCTTCACTTCACCAGTTATCATCCTGAACATATCAAATGCTCCCTCCCATACAGCTTAGCCCTTCACAGTCACAGTGCTATATTTAAATAAAACAAATCAGTCCTCCTAAACCAACCTGATTGCTTTTATTGGTAGAATATACCTTCTCCATAAATAAACAACACACAACTTATCCACAGTTAAATTACTTGTACCCATCTCTGACCAATATAAAAAATGTAGTCTACCCCTAGCCACAGCCTACTGTACTGGACAACTGAAATTTGACTCATTTCACTATCTGGCCTACAATGGACTGCGATCCTAAACAAATATAAAAAACATCTTTACCTCAATTCTCCAACCATCAGGCACCCTCCCAAACCTCCTCATCCACACTTGTCGGCCCCAAACTCATCTTAAAATGAGTTGTTGTAGGATCAGGTGCCATGTCTGCCCTACCTTTCAACCTACTACAATACCCAAAAATCTGTCCCAAATTGCAGCCTACAAAATCAAAGAAATCTTTACATGCCAAAGCTCATATCACTTGCAATATTAAATGCAAACTCAGCCCTGCTTTCTACATCGGCCAAACAAATTGCTGCCAAACAGCCCAAAACCCCTAATTCCTATAGTTGCTTGTACCAAAAACCGTAACACCAATAAATTTGGCCAATGAATTTTCTCCTCTAAGACCACACATGGATAGTATCAGAACTGTTGGTTCCAGGGGCAGACCACACACAGTCCAACCTTGAAACAAACCTGCAATGTTTATTATACCAAAATAGTATTATATGCCCTATAAAGGCTCGCATATGCATATTTTAATCATGACTATTCTTAATTGTGGAAGAAGCCCACTAAATACAGGATTTCCCTGGATGTGAGGTTTGAGAGGAAAGTGTAGAAGTTGCTTCCTGTCCTGCAGTGAAGTGGTGGTGATGATAACAATATCATTGACAAACAAGTGAACCAGAAAGAGATATATAGAATATTACCTTAATAACTAGATGATTAATATATACAAGTAATGTATGAGCCAGCCCAGTATCTGATAATGTTTTTGGGAGTAAGGCAAGTAATGGTGGCAAGGCAGCAATCTGTAGACCTGTGACTGGAGCACCAACTTCTGCTTGATCCTCCAAAGGAAGGGGACAACGACTTCCAAGAGCAACAGTTGCTTCTACCAAATCTCTTGAGGCTGGGCCAGGAAATGAAGCTAACTGACATGCTAAAAGATGAAAGCCTTGAATTTTCAGGAGACGGTTGATACCTTCATCACTAGATCGTTGGATGTAAGCTGTTAAGGCCTGTAACAATGTTGTGTGAGATAATTATAACAAGTTATCATTAGAAGCAATACTACACTATACATCAAAAAAATACATTACAGGTTAATATACAGAAAATGAGACAGAAGCATAGCTGTAGCCTTCAAGCATTTAATATATGACAGTTAAGTTTGGGGGTGAGAAAACCATAATAGCAGCTTTGGGAAATAAACATAATACTCTCATAGGTGACCACTTAATTTCATGAGACGCAAAGCCAATTTTTCTCATTGTGTAATCATATAAAGATACAAAGGCTTAAATGAAAGAAATAGGGTTGGTAAATACCATATTGTTTACTTAGGTATCATACTGTATTATCTTATTGAAAAAGCAAATATTTTACTAGCTAATCACATTGCTTATATATCAAATGCCAACACAAAATGGTCCACTAAACATTATTATAACAAAGCTAAGTTAGTGGGAATGCTCAATTTCAGCCCAATTAAGCATATAGTTGTCTTTCTTCTAAATTATTATAACATTTTTCAAAGCACTTTTTAATTTAAGCATTTTACCTACTAAACAGTAATGACTGAGATTTTGTCTCTATGACACAACTGTATATCCATGTTTTACCTACTATAATACTATAATAAAAAACATGGATTTGTTGAACATTTTCCAAAGAGAAATTCAAATTAATTGAATAACACAGCATCTATCATGCACTTAACAATTACATTTACACAACTTCATGATTCATAAGAGAAACCTGTTATCTATGCAAGAAACTGTTTCAAAAGAAATACATTTAACAAAAAACATGCTGTTTTATTAAATTTTCACATTATTTTATAAAATTTAAAAACCCAATTAATTCCACACTTATAGAAGACTTATTTTTTTTAGAATTAGGTAAATTGATAAATCTAAGTGAACTTCTAAAAACTTAATATGACAAACAAAGATAAATAACTTCCAACTAAAAAATCATAATTATAAAGGAATCCAAATTGTCCTTATTATTGTAGATTATTTTATAAATAATAATAACTCCCAACCCAGTACTCATATTCCCAATATTAGGAACTTTTCAAAACATCAGGAAATTTGAACCATAGTACCTTAGGTCATGACACTGTCTAGAACCCTGTTTTGACAATCTTGTTTTAATATTTGACGAGCAAAAAGCTGCGTGTCTAACTAGGACTGAACTGAACCGAACCACGTAGGTCTATGACCACAAAGATATTTTGGACACTGAATGCCTTCTACTGTTTGAAACATTAATTCTCTAATAATTTTTGTTATATTTTTGTCTTAGGTCTACTTCTCTCCCCTCACTATGAAATCCTTTTCAACTTCAGTTTATTCTTAGGTCCCCTTAGCTTTAGCCTTACAGGTAAAGGTAAACCAATATAAATATCTACTAATAACACACTGTTGCCACAAAAATTCTCACTGATATACATTAACTTAAATTAAGAATATAATAAATAAAATGATGGCCAAAAAGTCAGCATTACATATATTGTAACATGAAAAGTTACACTTAACAATGCAGGCCAGCTTGCGAGTTGCAATTGTTGAGGAACTGACGAAACTTGGGCCAACAATGTAGTCTGGCGAGACTTTGGGAGTCGTCATGGGGTAATGGAAGGAGCAGGTTGTGTCGGCGGGATGACGAGAGAATGACCTCACCCTGGAGATATAATTTTTTCTCGTGCTCTGATTGGAATTAAAAAAATCAATTCCTAAAGGAATTAAGAAATCCTCAAATCGGAGGAACGCAGAATATATATATATATATATATATATATATATATATATATATATATATATATATGAGATAGGAAATGACATTGTCATGTTTAAAACAATTAATGGGGAAAGGACAGAGAGATAGAAAGAAGATGACTTACCTGAGGTTCATAGATGGTAGACACCTTGTGAGTTTTGGAGAACTTGAATTTTCGGAGGCACCGCCCCCTTCATCAGAAGGTTAGGAAGACATTTCCAGTGGTCGGCTAGCCGATCACTGGAAATGTCTTCCTAACCTTCTGATGAAGGGGGCGGTGCCTCCGAAAATTCAAGTTCTCCAAAACTCACAAGGTGTCTACCATCTATGAACCTCAGGTAAGTCATCTTCTTTCTATCTCTCTGTCCTCTCCCCATTAATTGTTATATATATATATATATATATATATATATATATATATATATATATAAATAAATATGAGATAGGAAATGACATTGTCATGTTTAAAACAATTAATGGGGAAAGGACAGAGAGATAGAAAGAAGATGACTTACCTGAGGTTCATAGATGGTAGACACCTTGTGAGGTTTGGAGAACTTGAATTTTCGGAGGCAGTTCTCCAAACCTCACAAGGTGTCTACCATCTATGAACCTCAGGTAAGTCATCTTCTTTCTATCTCTCTGTCCTTTCCCTATATATATATATCTGTTTATAAATAGTGATATATTTAATGCCAATTTTTGGCCATATTTTTATTTATTGTAAATTTTTAAGTCAGAAAAATATGTTGTAAATTAAGAATATATTTTATTAGACACCTAATGAACTATGTAAAGTTTATACCCTGATAACAGCAGTTCTGACTCTGGCATCAGGATGATTAGCCATGATCAATAACGCATCTGCTCGAACTACATGATTCAGTACTTGATGTGCCATGTTATCCGGAAGAACTAACATAACATCTCTTAGAAGAAATAGTAAACCTTCTACTATCAGTCCTTGTGATCCCATCTTATCCTGAAAAATGATTAAAGAACATAGAATTCAATTTAAAATTAGAAGAAAGGAAGTATGGTGTGGGGGTGGGGCATGGAGAAGTCAAGCCCTTTGTTACTATAATATGAGGAGCTCAAAGGCAGAGTGGGCCAAATGCAATCATATTCAAATGGAGATAATTCAGTTTTAAATTTTTATAAATTTAATTTTGTGTATATACATACTCCAATTTTTATGTATTTTTGCATATGCACTTATTTCAAGTGATTGTATAATTCTGGTCAAACCCTACAATCTCCACACACCCAACCCCCCCACCCACAATTGGCTGCAGATCGTGTGGTAGAAACAGATGCCATGTCTGCCCAATACTCCCACCCACCACGACATTCCAGAATCCCACCAACAGCACTACATACAAAATTAGAGAAAACATAACCTTTCTGTCATCCCACAATTAACTGCACACTCTGCCCGGCTTTCTACATTGGCCAAACAAAAAGACCCCTCCCTGAATGGATTGCCAACCACCGCAGTACAGTAAAACTCCACAAAACACAATTCCCCATAGCGCCCATGCCCATAGCCACAACACCAACAACTTGAATCAGTGCTTCACACTGACCCCCATCAAGCCCTACCTCTCGATTCTTTAGAAGCTGAAATCCATCTTTGAGAATATTCATTTCAACATGCCTTACAGTCCAGACAAAGCCTTGGACTCAGTATCCTATAGATAGTAACTTTCATCTTGCTCCCCCCCCCCCCCACCACTAAAACAAAACAACCATCTGTACACCAGCACCAGCACCAGCACAGTGTGTTTCGTTTGAATATTTTTTTATTTATTTTCCAGTACATTTCCATTGTTTCTGAGAAAGTAAGCAAACACAAGACCGAGCGCACATGAGAGAGAAGGGTTGGGGGCAGGGGGGTGAAGCAGAGTGAGACAGAGTGTGTGTGTGTGTGTGTGAGAGAGAGAGAGAGAGAGAGAGCTTCAGAGAAAGAACTGGAGAGAGAAAAAGAGAGAGACATGAACAAGCAACAACCAGGTGAGCTTCAGCTGGAGGATAGATCAGAGACCTTACATACCCTGAGGTATAGACAGCCAGTTTTATCACTGGTAGAATAATAAAGCCTTTTTCCAGACTGACCGCACAGAGAGCCACGTGACCTCCCTTCTGCATAGCAGGAGGAATCTGTTCCCATACAAGGGTGGCTTAGCATGGATTCCATGTGAACGCTTCCCCCCAGCCTTGAAGGATCCACTGAGGATTAATGCAGCCCCATCAGGAAAGCTACTGAACAGCAGAAGTAATCACACTTGCCTTAGAACAGTCATAGTGTATTAAATATGCAGAAGATATGGAAGTGTGGATGTATCTGTGCATCTTTCTAACTCCCGTCAATTCTTTGCCTGTACCCTGATGTTCATTGATACTAACATACAATATAATTACTTACCAAATTTTCTCGAACTTCAACAGTAAATTTTTCGCTGTCTTCATGTGTTATTTCAGTTGATTGCATCACAGGAAAGAAGTTCACAGCTTCTTCAGCTTGAGCTAAGAGAGCATTACAAGCAATAGAAGTTTTACGACGAATATCTTCTGGTTTTTGAAACTCTTCCCCAACTCTGTTACTATCAAGGCCTTGCTGAATCTTGAAGTAAAATAAGTACATACTTAAATGAAACAAGAAGGATGAAGTAATAAGCCATATACAATACCAAATACACAGAATTAAGAAATTTATGAAAACACATTCAATAATCAATTATGTTCAATAATAAACAATCCCATCAAAGAATTAGCATCACCATAATTAAAAACTGTTGTCAACACAACAGACTTTATATATTTTTCTTCTGTTTTCTTCATAAATATGGAATTTTTCTCAAGAAACCCATCTATATAAATATTAGAAAGGTGAATCAGCTCAAAGATATTAGATGTAGAATGCTAATAAAAATTTCTGTTATAGGGATTATTGCAGAGGCAGATCTCATTTTCTTTAGAGCAAATAATAATTTATTTTCAATATGCTAGTAAATCATTATAGGAACAAAGTAATGATACAAGGAATGCAAATACAATTTAATTATTATATATAAAAATCCTCCACTTCACTTCTCAAAGTGTTTGTCAACATTACAATGTGTCGGAAGCTTTCAACAAGATGACAAACACGGGTTCTGGTTTAAAATAACTTTAAGAAAAAAAAATGAGAGGATAATATTGAGGATATTTGATTTTGACACTAATAATTACATAGGAACAATTTTAATAATGCAATTAGTGTTCTTTACAGCTAAGAAAAAATAGACCTCTGATCTGATAAAGCATAATTCAATAATAATTTTGGTGATATAAAACAAATATATAAATCAAAACAGGATTGGTACAGTATTCATTGAAAACATAAAGAGGGATAGAAGGAAGGATATTAAATATTATGCATATTGCATGCAGAGAGATACGTTTAGACATGGAGCAAATATTTACATATATTATGCTACAATTGAGATCTGAGCAAAATTTAACTATTTTGATATATACCACAGAAATGAGAAGTCTAGAGCAGCACCAGGTAGAAAATTTATGAAGATATGAATAATACACAGTATATAAAAAGTATAAATACTGTTATAGGAAAAGACAAAGTATTGCATTAGGAAATCATCAAGTTTTGCAATGCAAATGGCGTAGATTAAACCTTTTATATTAACAAGACTGAACATAGTATAGAAATAACAAAGGAAAGAGAGTGCATAAGCAACAGGGATTTGCTGTACTAACAGCTCACACATGAAACAAACAAAATCAGTTAAGAAACTAATATAATTCATTATCAGAATGTGAAAAAAATAATTCCTTGGTAATGACTACTTACGTTAAAAAAAAGAATTCCTTTCAAAAATAGAAAAAGGTTTGCACTCTCTAAAAAGTATGTGATAAAATAAAGATTTATTAAAAAGAACAACTGGGATTCCAAATGGAGAGCTAAGTAATGTTAATTCTTAAGCAATTACATTGCTAGGAAAAATGCAATCTTAAAGAAATCATCAAACAATTTATAACTTTATTAAATTAGATAAACAACAAATGCAAACCAGTAATAAAATATGACAATATATAAGCATTTAAATACGCTACATTACAAATGTAGATATAATTACCTGTAAATTAGTCAATGCTTTGTTTAGTTTCAATGGATCAATAGTTAAGCTCGTGAAATGTGTTCCTGTATTACTTTTACGGGTCCATTCCAATGCAGGTAGACCTAGTCAAAAATACTAAGTAAGTAAATAAGTTAATTGAATGATAAGAAAGCTATTATTTGTTTATATTACATACTATAAATAAGGGGAGTTTGTGGAATTAATTAATGATTATATATATTTATTAGGACAGCCAAGAGACATAGAAAGTAGGTGACTTACTTGAGGTTCACAAATGGCAGCCCCTTATAAGCTTTGGAGTTCTTTAAATTTTCAGAGGCACCGCCCCCTTCATCAGTAAGTTAGGAATACGTTCCAGTGATTTTCGGCTATTCGATCACTGGAAATGTCTTCCTATTAATATTTGCTGTGCAGCTAGCATAGTTCTTAAACAATGGACCCCACCAGGCCATCAACTTTCTCTCTCCATGTGGGACTGGGAAGAGGCAAGGATTTAATGGGGGTTGGGGAGATGCATACAAACACCCCCATCTTGACACACACACATTAAAACACATCCATCCTCCAGGGTGTTAATATTTACCCCTCAAACACATATCAGAGTATACACATCTTACACACACTCAGTATACACACATCAGATTTTATAACACATACAAACAAATTCCAATGAGCTCGTGCTGTTATAGGTGCTGTGGAGGGGGTGGGGGAAGATAAAGAGCTATTGAGTCCAGGGCTTTGTCCGACTGTAGGACATGCTGAAATGAAAGGTCCCATAGATGGAGTTCAGCTTCTGAAGAATCGGGAGGTAGGGCTTTGAGGGGGGTCAGTGTGAATCACTGGTAGAAGTTGTTGGTGTTGCGGCTATGGGCATGGACGGCTATGGGGAATTGTGTTTTGTGGAGTTTTACTGTACTGAGGTGGTTGGCAATCCTTTTGGGGAGGGATCTCTTTGCCTGGCCAATGGAAAAGGCTGGGCAGCTTGTACGGTTTATTTTGTAGATTGTGTGAGAGGACAGGCAGGTTGTTTTCCCTAATTTTGTATGTAGTGCTGTTGGTGGGATTCTGGAAGGTCGTGGTAGAAAATTCAAGAACCCCAAACCTCACAAAGTGTCTACCATCTATGAACCTCAGGTAAGTCACCTACTTTCTATCTCTCTTACCTTTCCTTATTAATTATATATAAATTAATATGGACAGGAAAGAGAGCCAGAAAGTTGGTGACTTCCTGAAGTTCAGAGATGGCAGGCATCACGTACAGTTTAAGATTCTTGATTTTTTGAGGTACCGCCCCCTTCATCAGAAGATTAGGAAAACATTTCCAGTGACAGCGAGTCACCGACTGAGCAGACAAAAATTTCTGCGCGGCTAGCAGAACATATATAAAAATGATATTTTCATTACGTCAAAGTCAGTCTTTGGATAGTGAGTAAATATTGAAATATGAGAGAATGATAGGAATATATTTTAAAGCATATTCTCAGACATAGTATTATGCTCAAAGAAGGGAATATGTTATGCATAAAGGAAAAGTAGGAAGAGGAAAGACTGAAAATATTTGACACTGACAGGACTTGAATCTAGATATAAGATGTATGTATATTATTCCTATAAATTAAAAAACATATCAATATTAAGTTTAAATATATATCAAACTAACCTGAATTCACATCCAATAAGAAGTACATGTTGGATCTTGCATGGCTAATATATGTATTACATGCTGGATGACTCAGTAATAAGAAATCAGCTACAGCAACAATATGACTAAATTCAGGAGGTGCTCCCATAAGACTGCGAATTAGTTCAACCAGTGAACAACAAACTGATGCATCCAGTTTGCCTGACTGTTCCTGCAGTAATTTTTCCTATATAAAACATAAGCAACAAATTTTTAATAAGTAAAACAAAATTCCAACTCACAATTGCTTTGTCAGTATCCTTCAAAGTAAGAACAGATGTCATGCTTGCCATATACTTCTAACACACATAATCCACTACACATTTTCTATATGAAATTGAAATGAAAAAAATGAGGTGAATAAATATTTCCCTTCCAGGCTGTGGAGTCTAAAAACATGTTTCCCGTGTAAATATGGAAAGTAATTCTTCCACGAATAGCTAGAATTTTTTGCTTTTCTGTTTTTTGTCACTATGGTAGATTTATCCCTAGACAGAGACCATTGCTCCTGGCCCATAATAGTTATTACACCAATTTTTAGACACATAAAATTGCTGCTTAGTCTTCAACAGTTACATGTATTCACGTGAATCAAATAAGTATGATAACTTATCATTGTTTTTTTTTCCATTAAGCAAGATCAGTAAATAAGTTGGAAAACAAGAAATCAAAAGTTCAGAAGAATTTCTTTAGCTTCACCTCACATGCAATTAATTAATCTAAATGTAGACATAGCCATTGATTTCAAATTAGTTAATCCAAGAGTCCACTCC
Organism: Eucriotettix oculatus; assembly: GCA_034510155.1. Classification (NCBI taxonomy): domain Eukaryota; kingdom Metazoa; phylum Arthropoda; class Insecta; order Orthoptera; family Tetrigidae; genus Eucriotettix; species Eucriotettix oculatus. Next base: position 63,198,332 of record CM067378.1, read on the forward strand.
CAGAATATATTGAACACAACCATTACACTACAGTTGAGTTAAAGAAGACCCTATTGCAAACTGCAACCAATACCTTCGTTTATGACTTAAAAAATAGACAATTTTTACTATATACATATATATATGAATTAATGATTGAAACATGACGTCGTCACACACACTATATTTGGATGGGGTGTAAGGATAGACCATGTGGGAGAAAGTTGGGAAAATTGCTTTTAAGTCACAAGCTCAGCATAGAAATATGCTCAGAGAAAGCTGTGTGATAAGCGTAGCGAGGAATAGAAGAAAGAAAGACTGAAAATATTAGTCCTCGCTTTAGCCGTGAGATGCCTTTACCGATTCGGCCATGATGCCCGCCCGCCAAATATCGTCAGTCTGGGTAGTTAGATTATCTAAGTTGGGATATATATAGTAATGTAAAAACACAGGTGCCTGCTGATTTTGGTTACATAGTTTAGTTTTAAGGTGCAAATGGTATATGGATAATATTATGTTGTAATGTGAAGAAGATTCGGGAGCAATTCTCAGTAATTATTGTCATTGTGAAGTTGCAGTTGGGCCTAAAATGAAGAAAGTTTTGTGCGGCGACAATAGAGGCCAACAACAATGAAGACTTAAATTGGCTTAAAGTGGGTGAAGCCCCGCAGAGGAAATCCTGCAGGAAACTCCTGGTGCATGTGTAAAAAAATTCTGGAGGGGAAATCCAGGGGCCGTGTGTGAAATCCCAAGGGGAACCCCCGGGATTTTGTGTGAAAACCCAGTGGCAGGGAACTCCCGGGGTGGGAAGTTAAAAAGGTGATGGGAGGCAGACGAGAACAGCCGGGGAGAGAGAGCAGACGAGATGTGTCGGGGAGAGCGAGCAGACGAGGTCAGTCGGGGAGAGAGAGCAGACGAGGACAGTCAGTCGGGGAGAGACAGCAGATGAGAACAGTCAGGGAGAGAGAGCAGACGAGATGAGTCGGGGAGAGAGAGCAGCGAGAACATTCGGGGAGAGAGAGCAGACAAGGTCAGTCAGTCGGGGAGAGACAGCAGACGAGAACAGTCGGGGAGAGAGAGCAGACAAGGAGAGACGGCCAGAGGTTGGCTGAGAGGAGTTGGACTTGAAAAAGGACATGAGACGGTGATGTGAAAGGAGTTGGACCTGGATCACACTACATTCCTTGATGTAAAGCAGCTGAAAGATGCACCTAAAGACAAAGAGACACGGAAACATTCATGAGGTTGAATGTTTGTAGGCCCAGTAATTTTGGGTAAGTTCAACATACCTGTGAAACTTGCTTGTTTTGTAGATTATATAAATTTAAATGATATTTTTTTCTATTTTTCAGTAACTGCATACTTCATTTCTCAAGAGACTCAAAATCCCCTGAGATATTGTTTTATGTAAACATTGTAAAGATAAAATTGATAAATATAAAATTGTCAAACTCTTTTAAATTTGTACTTTAAACATTTTAAACCTATCCCATGAAGAGGATATTACTAACTATATATATATATATATATATATATATATATATATATATATATTAATATAATTACTACAGGTTAATTAAAACAATTAAAAAGGATAGGAAAGAGAGACAGATATTGGTGACTTACCTTAAGTTCACAGATGGCAGGCACCATGTAGGGTTTAAGGTTCTTGTATTTTCGGAGGCACCGCCTCCTTCAGAAAAAGGTTAGGAAAACATTTTCAGTGACAGCCAACTGTAAACTGAGTCAAAAATTGCTGCTTTTCTAGCTTTTGCTCATAAACAATAAACATAACCTGTCTGACCTCCCACACTATTTACAAAATAAGCTGTACACACTTCCCAGCCTTATACATTGGCCAGACAAAAAGACCCCTCATCATGCAGATTGCCACAGTACAGTAAAACCCCACAAAACATTCCATGCCTGAAGTCACAACACCAACAACTTCAACCAGTGCTTCACACTGATCCACCTCAAAGCCCTACCTCTTGATTCTTCAGAAGCAGAAATCCATCTTTGGGAACATTCATTTCAACATGCCTTACAGTCCAGACAAAGCCCTGGACTCAATATCCTATAGATAGTAACCTTCATCTTGCCCCCCCCCCTCCCACTAAAACAGAACAACCACCTGTACACCAGCATAAGCACATGTATCTCCATTGGAATATGTATATGTTTGTGTATACCTTTGAATGTGTGTGTCTGTTGTGTATGCATTGATATGTGGTTGTAATTATGTGTGTGTGGTAGTATTCCTTGCTTCTTCCCAGACCCTCATTGAGAGAGAAAGTTGGTGCCCTGGTGGGGTCCATTGTTTATGAGCTAAGCTAGGTGCACAACAAATTTTGTTTGCTCAGTTGTCGGCTAGCCATTCACTGGAAATGTCTGGCCACATCGAATTTTTTCAGTCTTTCTTCCTTCTTCCATTCTCTTCTACGCTTGACATATGTATTTCCTTGTGCATGATTCCATGCCGTACATGTGATTTAATGAGCGAATTTCCTGCCTTTCTCCCAAATATTTCTATCTTTCTTTCTATCCAATTATCAAATGCGTGACTTCGTCACTTATCCCATATATATATATAAGAAGAAGAATAGTACCTTGCAAAAAATTAGAAGAGCATCCACCATGCCAACTCGATTCATTTGAGCAGCATTAAACTCTCTGAAGCGGTGATCATCTCTTAGAAGAGCATGAAGAGCTTGAAATAATGGCCCCAGAGCACCAGCAGGATCCCATGCACTCCATGCACCAGCTATAGTTCTAAGAACAAAGGAATTCACTACTATGGCATCAGTTTGACCTATTACATGAAACTGCTTTTGGCCAACATGGTACTGGAGAATAGGTTTGTCACAGCAAGAGTCCAAAACAGCCTGAAATATGAATAATTAAATTAATAAATGAAAAAAATTATAGCTTTGCATTGTATTTGATATTTCTTATCACAATTTCTGTCTGAAATATTTCTCTTCAACAACAAACTAAATCATAAAAAAATAAGTAAGAAGAAATGCCAAAAAATCATCAGAATAGGTTGTAGTCAATATAAAAAATATTTGTGTTATATGTTTAACAGAGCACTACTGGAAATATACTGAAATAGGCTCAGCTATTATTAAGGGGTATATACTTTGTTCTACAAGCAAGAAGCAAGAAAAGGACAATTTAAAATGTTTGTCATAAACACTGATTTATTTAACTGCATTTTGAATGTTATGCTACATTATTGGATTTATCAAATTATAAATTATTCACAGTCACAGTATACAGATCACCTAATAACAATTTTAATATATTTCTTTATGCTATTAAATTTACACAATTCATTTTTATTATCTGAAGCATAAAATAAAACAATAAATTGTGGTAAGTGGGGATCTTAATGAAAATTTCTTACTAAATGATAACCAAAACCTACAGTTACAAAAATTAATATAATTTACTGTAAGTGCTATTGTAAGTTTTCGTACAAGATATCATGAAGGTGGTGAGACAACATTTGATTATGTATTTGTAGGTGTTTCCCAAACAGGAGCCAACGATATGTCTAATCAAAATGTGCAATTAATAATGTTCCATTTCTTACCTATAACACAGTCATCAAGAAAAAAAAATCAAATACAGTGTAAGTAGAAACTAATGGAAGAGCTGTGGAATGATGTATATTGTTTCCTTGATTTATATGATATTTTTAATTTTCTTATTGAAACATTTAGATACCAATTTGATATGTACATTCCAAGAAAAAATCCAAAATAAAAATAAAATTAACATTTGATTATGTATTTGTAGGTGTTTCCCAAACAGGAGCCAACGATATGTCTAATCAAAATGTGCAATTAATAATGTTCCATTTCTTAACTATAACACAGTCATCAAGAAAAAAAAAATCAAATACAGTGTAAGTAGAAACTAATGGAAGAGCTGTGGAATGATGTATATTGTTTCCTTGATTTATATGATATTTTTAATTTTCTTATTGAAACATTTAGATACCAATTTGATATGTACATTCCAAGAAAAAAACCAAAATAAAAATAAAATTAAATATGGAGTCAACTTAACCATTATCCACTTTAGACAATTTGATATCTGACAGTTCAACGTCACATGCAGTTGCATTATTCGAAGTCATGTTTGAAAAGTTCATAGGAAAATCATCAGACTTGTATAAACTGCTGAATGATGTGATCAAACTTGATCATGTGAATATTTTATCAACCATCCTTATTTGAAACTGTTACAGTTCTAGTCCCATCAATGCTCTTGATAAATGATAGAATCCAACACTGTTTACCACCAGCATATCTATGTGCCCACACTAATTGTCCAATATGGAACTTTTGTCTTGGTTTACAGTGATTTTTTTGGTTCTCCTGCTGCCAACTATCAAAAGATCTCAATAACAATAAGTTACTACATACATTTATTTTCCACAATAACTCAGAAGGAGTGTAACCAGTAGTTGTGCCAGTGTATCACTGATTCCATTGTGCAGAAAAAAAATTTCAAATAACAAATTGTGGTACATTATCAGACAGTAATAACATATGTTGCAAGAAGAACACACAATTCATAATCAATAATCACACTTGTAGTAGTTTTTCATTCTGACATCAATCCACTTTGAATGCAAATCATATACTATTAAAAAGTTACAATCAATTTGAGCATAGACTATATAAATCCTTTCCCATGCAAAGACCACTTAGAAACTGGGGCTGATGAAGGATCTGGTCAAGTTAGCTGACAAATCTCACACCTAAGCATAAGATCTTCAATCTCAGTATCAATCCATGGCCACCACACATGGCTACAAGCAATTGATTTCATCCTGCACATTCCCAGGTATCTGGCACGTGTAAGTGTAAACGTGCATACTCCATAAAAACATTCTTTATCACATGATAAAGTCATGTCATTAAAAATAATCATCAACATTATATACTTTTGGCCATCCATATGACTAAACTTGACTCAAAATACCATCATATCATCAAATTGCATTAGTAACTTATCATGCTATAATTGGCAAACTTCTGCAAACAAAGTCATATAATAAATAAATAAGAAGACCAGTATAATGTCATTGCTAAATTTTAAAGTCAGAAAATCTTATAAATTTGGATTATCAACTGTAGATGGTAATCTTGACAATGCATTTTTTAAAGTTTTCTACATTCTATGTGATATTTGAATACAGATAAAAATACCTCATTTCAGTAACCTGCCTGCAGCCAATAAGGCAAAGATTTATTAGGTCCAAAAATTGCATAGTCAGTAACTGATGTAAAATGGTGTCTGAAAAAAGGGTTGCTAAAACTTATTAATGGCAAACATGATGGTCAAATCTTTGCAGTCAATCTGTGAATAATTATGCTGGGACTTAATGATTGTGATGCAACACTTACAGGCTTGTAAGAACCATAAGGCATAATATGCAATAATACAACACCAACTCCTATGGGTGATGCAACAGTGAACAATTTTCATGGTTTATTAACAGCATAATAAACTAAAAAAGAGTCAAGAGGCCAATAAATTTTTACATAGTTGAAATGTTTCATCACAAGCTTTCAACCACTTCCATTTAACTTTTTGTAATAGGAGTTCATTTAATGGAGCTGCAATGCTGGACATTCCTGACAAAAACTTTGCATGATAATTTATTAATCCAAGGGAAGCTCTCAATTCAGTGACATTAGTTGGAGTCTTTGCAGACAATTTGACATTAGTTGGCCTTATACCTTGACTGTTGATAATACATCCCAAATATTGTATACTGTCCTTCAAAAATTCGAATCTCTCACAATTCAAATGCACTTGGTATTTACAAAACCTTGATACCATCAAATGATGTTGCCACTATATCCTTTTTCTGTGGTATCATCCTCTAATGCTGCTTCATTCTTATGCCATAATATTCTGAAATAATAATGAGGCAACATTAACACCAAATAAAAGTCTTCTTGGATGAAATACTCCTATAGATGTATCAAAGTAAGATACACTTGTGATTGTTCATCTAGCTTAATCAATTCATAGGCATGGGAATGCCTAATTTAGAAAACACTGCACCACAAGACATTTTAGTAAACACATACTGTTGTGTAGGTAACAGATAAATGTTACCCACGATACCTTTATTAACTGTGATTCTAATTACCACACACTAATTTTGACATTACTCTTTACTACATTAACAGTAGGAGGAGCCCAATCACTGTGTTTGACAATATAATAAATATTCCACTCTACGACATCATCTAATTCACATTCTACAGCACCTTGTGTAACATACAGAAAAACTGTTTGCCTTTATATAGAAATTTTGTCTACTTTCTTTTAAATACCTTTATCATCTAGATGGCATGCAAATATTCCAATTTCTTCATTTTTCTCCTGTGGAAGCCTGATTGTGTTTATATGTGTTGCCACTTTTTGTGTCAAGGAAGAAGTAGGGTCACGTGCCAGCAAGTGGTAGCTAGGATCCTCCAGAATATGATTTTCTTATGATAGTCATCAGAAGTAAGGATGACTGTACCATTTCCCTTATCTGCTGGTAAAACTACCAAATCTTTGTTGTTTTGCAAAGCTATAACAGCCTTCCATTCTCCTGCCGTCATGTTGGATTTAGGAGCTCTAGCTTTTTTGATGCAGTGGCACACTGACCATTGAAATACAGACAAACCAGAACCTTTTGAATTGCAACACTGGGTTCCAGTTGAGCAGAGCCTGGGAGCCAGCCCTTAAGCTGCTCCTCCGACAGAGGTACCCGGCTTGTTCTTCGGGAGACGAGGGTCGTGGAACATCTGTGCACGGCTACAGCCGGGAGATCACTGACACTGATTGGGCGCTTCTGGATTCCACCTGATTGGCATCTTGATCTCTTCCAATTGGTCAATCCAAGGGCACATGCAGTATATATACCCCCGAACTTGAAGATCCTGACACTTTGCTTGAAGATGACGGCAGTGCTTTCGTCCATTGGAACGTCATGCTATGGTAACCGTTTGACCCGGGTGTAAACCCGAGAACATTTTCATCAACGTGTGAAGATGTAGGTATTGTAAATATAGTAATGTTGAATTTTACAAGTTAAATCTAAGTGTGTGGGTGGTTCTCAGTAGAGACACTATTAAGGACTAAGAAAACCTTTTAAATATAATGCAATGTAATAAAATTAAATTAAAAACTGTGTACACTTATGAAACAATGCTTGCTTGCCTAAATACATTCATAAAACACACTGAACTACAAAATATGCCCTAATAAAAAAGTTGAAGACTGATTTTTAACAATACAAATCTTCATCTGTTATCAATTCAGAGCATAGGCAAGTGAGTCTGCAGCCATCAAAACTACTGGCCTTTCTTCCTTTTTTTCTTTTCTTAAAACCAGACAATGTAACACCCAAAAATACCAACAAAATAATAAATTCATAATTTGCAAGAAATTTTGAATCAAAATTATGTAACAGGGAAGTTCCCATTAATATTTGGTCAAATCAAAAGTAAAATAAATGATAATTGTATTTGTAGGTGATCAATAGATTATTTAGATAAATACTAATTTTTAAATATTATGAGCTTAATTTGACTTAGTGAATGAGATAAAACTTACAAGAAAAGTAAATATTCTAGAAATTATAACACCAGTATTTATGATATAAGAACAATAGAAAAAATAAGTCTTTAAAAAAGTATATTTTACCTTCAATACATGCTGTCCAGCATAACAGGTGGGTGACTGTAAAACTTTAAGTATCAGTTTGTGACACTCCTGACTGACAAACTGGGAGAACAAGCCACAGTCGGACTGAATAAGTTTCAAAAGTAAAAATAAAGCTTGAGATTGATCTTCTTGCGTGCTCTTCAATTCAACCACCTAAAAGAGCAATTTCATGACAAAAAAATTAAATTAATTCTACTTTTAACACTGTAATAGACAAATTGATTCAATTTGTATGAATTCTATGTTATTTATACTAACCCTTGCAAAGAGAAAAAGAAATACAGATGTTCCACCAAGTAAAGTAGCAGCCGCAACTAGTCCTTTATATTGCTGAACATTGAGTTTTGAAGTTAGTAAAACTGGAGTAAGAGATAATGGAAGTTGCTGACTTGCTCTCTGTTCAGCTGTTACAACTCTAAAACCAGGTTGACTTGGAAATAGAGGCCCTAGACAAAACAAAACATTATACTTTCTTAATTTAAAAAAAGGATAACTAATACTGAAACAACTATGAAGTTATTAAAATTACTGGGCCCTTGCAGGGAGGGACAAGTCATAAGATAGTTGCACATTTCCTTCATCAAATTTATCCTCCCCCCCCCCTCAATTCTTCTCTCCCCCCCTTTCTCTCTCTCTCTCACACAAACAGAAGAGAAATAAAGTTTTAACAAAAAAATAATTTCATATAACAATGTAAAAATATGCAAAGTAAGCTAGCTTCCTGATGATCATATCTCTGAATTTTGACATTATTCTAATAATAATGGTGTCCAAACTAAATTTAGTTGCAAGCTCTTTAATATGAATTTCAAATTTTATTTACCATAAACAGATAATTCGAAGCTATATACTTCTTATTTGAATTTGCAGGAAATGTGTTGTTTTACAATTAATTGATAATCAATTAGCTGAAAACCAGTGTAGTAGAAGATTGAATATACGAATTGCTGTTTATTTTAATGTTCCACATTTATCGTGAATAAAATGCTTGAATCAGCCATCCAGGGGGACCTATGCTGTTTAATGTTTGTCTTATTTGCGTGCAAATTAATGAAATGGGATGAACTTTTATGACATTTCAGAAGGATATATTAACAATGAAACTAAGAAAACCTTGGAAATAGGCCTACTGACAATTCAGAGGCATAGAGTGACATGGGCGGAGGGGGCTACCAGCCTTTTTCAAGGTGACAAAAAATACAATAAATAATAATGTGTAATCTGGAGCCTTTTGGATTTAAATACCTAAATAAGGGTGTGGCAAAATTAGCATATGCCTGGGTGGCTGAAATCCAAGCTAAGCCACTGATAAAATACCAGGGGTTTACAGAGAAGTTGTAAAACATGCTTAAAGCAAAAGGAGCGGATATATAGATGTAAAGGGGTAAGCAGTGACAAGAAGTGGTATGCATGGCTACCCTGAAATTATGGGACTTTGTCACCATGGGAAATAGATTAAAAAAACTGAGATAGCAGAAGTAGGTTATAAAAGGATGTGCCAGTGAAAAACTATTTCTAATTTCATGTGAGAATAAATTTGTACATATTCTTATATTTTCTTCCTATAAATATTTATTTTTAAAAATTCATTTATTCAATAATATTTTACCACTTTTGTATTTTCATATGGTGTAAGCCAGGGCTCCCCAACCCTATACCCACAAGCACCATGGCGCCCACAAACACTTTTAAATGTACCCACCGCTGTGCTGTGCGAGTATTACATTTACTGATTATTTTTACACAAATGATTGTTTTACCTTTTGGAGAAGTGTTTGAGTAAAAATTTCATTTAGGTATTTGGTTTAACATTTATTTTAACAGCAAAGACCCATGTGCCATAATGTAAACATTTCATGTAAATCTCACCTTTTTAAATGTACCTTTTTTTTGTATATGGCCATTTAGCTGCAATAAAAGTATTATTATAATGTAAACATTTGTGAAGTAAGACATCCGCTAATGATTGATGCGCCACCAATGTTAATAAACATTGTCAATTTCTTTTACATAAAAATATAAGCAATAATTTTCATATTTTAAAACTGTATTTTTTTAATTAAACATTGTTTTTGTTCATTTTTTCTAACTATAAATATACCTTAAAAATTTAATGGTGCCTGGCATCATAGTATGTGCTCTTAAGTACAAAAAGGTTACTGTTGTAAGCCACCAAGATTCTATATTATCATGTATTTAAATCATCCTATTCTCACATACTGTTGCTCAGTGTTCTATAAAATGCTAATGTGTAATTCATGTTAACATTATTCAATTACAGGATTAAGTTAAGCCGTCATTTTATAAACTGAGCGAAAATTGAGAAGGTGCATTCAAAATTTTACTTAAATTATCAATTACATTCAGTGTAATAATATTTTGAAAACCAATTTCCTTACCTCCAGCATTTGTGACAACTTGTGGATACACATTTACTACTTTAAAATTCTGAGCTGAAAATGTTAATAAAAGATTATCCTGAAATAAAAGAGAAAACAAGAATCATAACTTCATTTAAACTTATGAACATAGAGTCACACATAATATATTCTATGTAGACTGTTTTTAACATTTTTTTTATTTTTATTATTATTATTTTAAAAACTTTTATCGTACAGATTATCAGTTAGGACGATAATGATACAGTATATACAATATTAAAAAGGTATATAATTAACATGATAACGTGAAGATAGGTTAATTCATTTAATTAACCTACTTTAGGAGAATTGGTTGTGTTTATTTATTTTTGCGAGTACCTGAGGGGCATACGACTTAGGTGGGTGAGGATTGACAGGTAGAGATCTGATTTATGGAGGATTAATGAGGATGTGGTCTGCGGACATGATGGTAGAGTGGGCTATGGTGTGCCTGAATGATCAGGGGGAAGGATGAGGTCAATTGGAAGTTTTCTTTTGAGGCGACAGGAGCGTGGAGGTGGAGGAGGATTGTTGTGAAATTGCTGGATCGTGGGGTTTGGGTGGTTGAGTGCGCTTTTGATTAGGTTTGTTATGGATTTGGAGATTACTGAGTTAACATTGGGAATTTTGATGTTTTTATGGATGACGGAATTTCTTAGGTACCAGGGACAGTTTGTGATGGTGCGTAGTATTAATTCAATGGCATTGTGAGAATTTTTTGGGTATATATTTATTATAAACATTCGCTTAACAGCCTGAATACAGAACCACAAAATTATTTTATACATATAGCTTATCTATAACTTCTGAACTTGACTTCAATTAGAAGAGAATGCTCAACATCAAATGAAAAAGTATTTCTCCTTTAAATCAAGTACTCCAAATTATGTTTCAAGACAACTAATTTTTAAACCACCACATTCTCAAATCTAATTATTAAGCAGAATTATTAATAAAATACCTGTAATTCCTTCAGATTTGTTTCTTTACTTTCCAAAATAGAATCCCAATCTATTCCAGCAGAAAGAGTTTTTGAGTTAAACACAAGAGTAAAATTTGGGGCAGTTTTTCCAATTGGACAGTCAGTCAAAGAGTTCTGTGCTGGCCCAAGACCAAGTAAATATATGGCTCTTTCTTTAGTAAATACTGGACATCGAAATATTTGCAAACTAGCCAATAGTAAAGACCCTGCAAACAAAGGCTGTGCAGAAGTGTGGCCAAGAAGCAGTACAGAAGAATGTGCCTTTCGAACAAGCAAACCAGCAAAAGTGAGTGAGAAACTCTCTTCATACCAACCATCCACAAATATGTTAATCTAAAAGAAAAAATACAGTACAACATTAAAAATTCAATTTGGTAGATTTATTTTAAAGAAATATTAATTGATATTTTTCTATTTAAAACAACATTCAATCATTCAGATAAAAAAGTAAGTACAGATTTTAAAAAATTGTATAAATGGATAATTTATTTACACGATGAAAATGAATAACTGTTATTATATATCTACCAGTGAGTTCTAAGGCAAAATGCATAATGCAATATGGGTGCAATGTCATGATTTTTCCTATTAAATTTAAATTTCTGCCTCTGGCCGTTTACCTACTAAAAAACATAAATATAGTAAAAATATTTTTTTAAAACATATCAAATGGTATACCTTTATAACATTTTTCCGTTTCTCCATGAAATCTCTTACATTTATAGCAACATGATGCCACTGTCCCAGAGGAAGACAATTATTAAGAGATGTTTGTTCAATAATATCAATACCTTTTGTATCTGGTCTTGTTAACTGAACAACTAAACTACCTGAAACAAAAAAGATTGAAGGATAATATTTGAATTTAGAGTAGAATAAAATGTTGTAATGAGTGTAATTTTCATTCTGGCGGGCAAGCAAGTGAGAGTTCGTAGGAATGCATTCCAATGAAAATCGTGATGTTTTTCACCCCGAGAGGATTAGTGAGTTGACCTGAGTCTGCGGGGGAATTCATCGATAGAAACTTCTAGGAACCCTGGAAATGGCGGCAAAAGTTCCGACATTCAATTGGATGTCATGATCACGTGGCATGCCAAAAGGAGGGCCCTAGAAGCGACATCAAGGGAAATTGAGATCTGAGGTAGAGGAAAGATCAACCACAAAGTTGGTCTATGATTGCTTACCAATATTGGTACGCAAAGGTGCGACTACAAGGAAGGGTGTCTTCGAACAGGGGTCATCGCAAAACATCACTATCTACGAGTTCCAAGGGGCAAACCTGCAGACTCTAGTAGCTTGCTCCACCGCCACGGACATCAGAGGAAAAAAACAAGGGGGAACTGTATGTATTTATATGCCTGGATCTTTTCTCTGCTACACAGCCCGCAATTAAACCCTGTAGATTGTCTCATGCTCTTTAAAATATAAATATTAACTTCTTTAAATAAAATTAAATTTAACAAGTCAAAGTGGCTTTATAAATTCAAGAAAACCCTAATTATAATTTTACAATGTCATACATCTTTTTTTTTTCCTGAAAAGTAACCAAAATGTGCAAATTGAAACATTTGAAACTATAAACATTGTGAAAAGAATCCTCTGGGTATCCCAAATCTATTCAACACTACAGCTCCTGAACTTGTCATTTTCCCAAATGAAGAAGGTCCATCACTGTTGTCATGAACCTAGAGAAGTAAACCACATAGATGCTTAATAAACAGTCCAGATTGTTTGGCCACATGGTTCACTTCTAATATTATACCCACTTCTGTTTAACACCACATACTGAAATCCCCAAAACACATATTTTACCTGCTCCTAAAAATCCACAAAACAGTGGTCCCTGGCCACACCCGATTGTTTCTGACTGTAACATTACAACTTATCCATAAAAAGGAATTCCACTTTACTGGATCAACTCCTCCAAATTGAACATATACCTGCCTCTTCCATGAACTCCCAAAACCACATAATACATTACTGATATATTACTTTGCACAAAAATTTACTATGGAATTCTCTTCAATCCAGAGAGCATATGAGTATTTAGGCTTCAAAAGTCATCTGATTGTCATGAGTAAATGACAGCTGCTATATTTAAGGACTGTTTAAATATATTTAAAAATTTTAAGAAGAGGGAAGCATAGCAATAATGGATAATGCTCCATGTCACTTAGGAACGGAACAAAAGCAGACCTATTACAATATGTATTTTCTTTTAAAGGCTAGACTAGAATGTATGAACTCAATCTACTTGCAAATTGAAATGGGACACAAGGTAATTCAGCTACCACCTTATTACTGCTAGAATAATCTGCACTAAGAAACAATAATTTCAGACTAAAAGATGAAGAAAGACCAATGAAGGACAAAATAGAAAAAGTGAAACAGAAATCCTGCATAAGCCACAAAGAAAAACTACAGGTAGATGATTTTATGAAACAGGTAGGTCAAGATGACAGTTTAGTATCGATTACAATAAATCTACTAGACAGCGACAAACAACCTACTGATGAAAATGGCCCGGATGAAGTTAATTTTGATGGCTATGAAACTCTAGCAATCTCATTAGATTAACAAAAAGTTAAAGGCAATTAACAGTTATATTTTTATACTACTGTATTTCAGTATTAATTGTTTAAAAATCACATCCCTTACTATAACTATATTGCCCATGACATGTGGCATTCACAGCACATATGTCTAATTAATCTGTTAATAATTTTCAACCATACATCATTACAAGCCTTAAGGTTACTCATTTAAAACCATATAACATATTGGAACGTCTGTTGTTTCCTGTTTAAAATCAGTTGTTTAAGATATCCACAATTATTGCTATCAATGACTTCAGTAAAGCACTGTAGGATAATTAACAATTTATAAGATGAATAAAATTATGAATAAATATAGAGGATATTATATGCTATTTTTATGTTTCATATTATTAATGATGTCAGCATTTTGTGAGCTAATTACTGAAGCTTCATTTCTACTCCGATTCATAATGTTATTAATATTTATATACCTTTGTTTTGATTGAATTGATTTTAAAAATGTATAATATAGAACAATATGTTCTTTCTTTCACTACAACCTCTTCCAGTGCAGATTAATAAAACTATTTAATTGGATTGGTATGTAGAACATTTACTTCATCAAAATCTCAAATCTTGGGAACATTGTGGTTTTTAATTCTCGATTGACCTGATTGCAATAACTAAAAGTAAAATTATTTTAAACACACTTACATCATAGTTTTCTGACTTTAAATTTTACTATAAATAAAAATGGCCAAAAAGTCAGCATTAAATATATCACTATTTATTCACAAAACCGACAATTCCTTTCCCTTGAGACTTTTTCAGGCTTACTAGAAACATAATATTACATATTAAATCTGAGTTATATTACAATTTTTTAATTTATATATAAAAATCGTGGATAAAAACTTACAAATTTAGCAATACATCATATTTACTCCTTGACTCCCTCAGCCAAAAAGATTATTGAATTTACATGTGAAGAATTTGGTGCATGGGCCATCTCCAGCGAGTTACGGCCGAAATGATGTTATTCACATGTAAATTAAATAATCTTTACAGCTGAGGGAGTCAAGGAGTAAATATGATTTATTGCTGTATTTTAAGCCTGAGGAAATCTCAAAATGGAGACGAAATGTCACTTTTGTGATATGACTTTTTGGCCGTCTCTTTAAGTTATTTTAAATACATTTTACATAATGTCTATAATTATACAAATTTATATTATTGAAAAAACAAATAATATTTGCCCTAATAATGAAACAGATAATAATATTTTTATTGCAGAAGGTCAAGACCTGAACAAAGGAATCATAAGTTTTATACAAATATTTTTAAGAATTGATATTATATCTATCACTCACCTACAGACGTTTCACACCATATTTCCAAAACCAGGCCCTCATAACCAACAGAAGCTATGTGAAGTAAGGAAAGATTTTCAGTTTGTTGTTTTCGTGCATCTAAACAGAAGGGAACAAAAAAAAAACAATTATTTATTATATTAGTGTGTAAAAATGAGAATCCTGTTACATATGCACTATGATTAGCACAATTACCAACTATAATTGATTTACAAGCTTTTCAATTAACAATGTTTTAATTAATTTTTTAGTGAATCAGGGCTTTCGCAAAGTAATTAAAGTATACATAAATGGTTATGTGGTTTTCACTTGGGTCAATGAAGAATTAATTCACAATGATACCCAGGTTTGTGCTGCCTTCATTAGGTGACTTGATGGCTGCATAAGCCATCGAGACATGTTTTAATTTTTCATTGACCTGATTGCAAACCAAAATGTTTATGCATTTCCTTTTAGGTTTAAATTTTCACCAGAATAATTAAAATAAATAATTTAATGGTAATTATAACACACAAAATGTGTAATACATAAATCATATTAAGATAAAACATTAAAAGATTTTTGACTCTATCTGAATATCTGTTAGATTTCAATTCAAACACAAAGTTACATTAAATATATTAAAAAAGTTTAATGATGGACATTTGCACAAATTTCAAAATGGTTAACCATAAATCTTTTTTTTATATAAAACATGCTTGTAACAAACTTTGCTCCAGGCAAAAACAATGATATTGACCCTTGGAATGAATAACACAATCGATTTTGATCAATACTCAAAATAGTATAAACTGAACATTCTTTGAAGAAGCTAGTATATAATCCCCACTTGGATATCCATTTTCACTTTCACACCTGAATCCAATGCTATAAAAGTTAATATAATGTAAAAATTAACACTACCTGGAGGAAATTTAGTATTTAGCAAGAGCTGTGAAGAACTCTGAAATCCAGTTGAGTTTCCTTTATCCAATAGAAGCCAAAAACTGATAGAAAAGCCATGTAACCACATTGACCATCCAAGATCTGCATTTAAAGGAATTGCCAATGCACTTGCACTCCAGCATGTGTCCAAATCTAGTTCAAAAATATTATTAACAAAAATATAAGACTAAGTGAAAATAACAAATATTTGCATTCTTAAACTTCTTAAATCATGTTTGGCTAAAATAAGTGAAATGTTGAATCAAACTAAGTAAAATAGAAAATGTCTTTAAATATCCACATATCTGATTATATCTTATTTCATACCATCATTAGTGCATTCATATTATTCTATGGATCCTTGGAATGAGATGATGATGATAGTACATCTAATAACACTGGTGACTATTTACATTTAGTTATTGTAATGTAATAAATATTTACATTCTTACAAATCTAAATTCCTTTGAAGCTTTACAAACAGGTTGCTCCACTAGTAATGTACTCCCATCTGAGTCATTGACAGTTTCTTACATTCTACATGAAAGTTATTTTTATTTATGGTGTTAATACTGTGAACATCTGAATAATATCTTAATAATTTTTTGTTTCTCAAATGACCAGGTTGAAAATAGGTTAACTGCTATTGCTATGAAGTGATTATCAGTAATCACTTGATAAAGATGGTTGTGAACACCATAGAAACGTCGCAACCTAAGCCTATTTTCACCTGGTTGGAAGCCCAAGAGTCACTCAAACACAATGGGAAAACCTTTACTTCTTGTTATACTTTTCATGGTAATCAGAAGGAACAATGAACATCAAATACGATTTTCAAAAGAATACAGCTGTGTCCAAGCACATTTATATCAAAAACCATAATTTATATTTTCAAAGTGTAAAGGTATTGGATGAAGAAATCAATTATTTCTCAAGGCTGATGAGTGAAATGCTATATATCCAGAGTAATCTGAATGCATTGAATGTCAAAAATGATACTAACAATTTGAATATAATTTAAGATAATCTCTTATTACAGTGACTGAATTTTTTTAATCATTATTTATCTCAGATCACTATTTGAATGTAGTAGGGACTACAATAGGAATATTATTGGACACAGAAAAGTATATAACCTACAAGGATAATAAATGTTGTGACTTTATAGTAATAAGAAGTCATGGTTTGTATGAAATTACAGTTAATCACTTTATCAACAGATGCAAAGAGGAAATTATGCATGTTAGAAACTTTCTTGTTTGCCTTAAATACAAAATCTTGTTGTTGTGGTAATCAGTATCAAGACTGGTCTGATGCAATGCTAACCTATCCTGTGCAATCCTTTTCATTTCTACACAGCTACCACATCCTATATCCTCCCTAATCTGCTTAGCATATCCCATTTTAGGTGCTTTGTCTCCCTCTTCTGTTCTTACCCCACAAACTTCCCTCTAATGCTAATTTTACAAGAACCTCATGTCTCAAAACATAGCCTATTAATCTATCTCTTCTCTTGGTCAAAGTCCTCCATATTGTTCCCTCTTCCTCTATAAAGGCCTCCATACACGTGGATGTAATCCTTGAGGAATTCCTTAAGGATGCTGTGTACTCAAATATTAATAATATCCTTCAGGATTTCCTACAGATTTCCTTTGTGTTTAGAAATTCCTGTTAAGTTACCCTACTTATCCATCTAAATCTTAGTATCAACCATTTTATATTTTTGCTGAAATAAGGTAAATTAAGTTCACTGGTCAAAATTATTTAAAATTTCATTTCACCAAGAAGAATAGAATTGATCATACTAGTACAAAAAAATTATGGTCCACTTTACAAACATTTGTATTTAGTTAATAAAATGTTACACACTCTTAAGTTAGTCTTCAATATGTATCAGAGCAACTTAAAAATATGCTATGTAAAAATGAATGTCTGTGCTATATAACATGATATATAACCTTATTTAACTGAGTAGCCTAAAAAAGCAGAGAGAACTGGTTAAATGCCATTTGAGAAAGATGCTAAGCTCGCACAGAACATTGGCCTGTCTAATCTCTTAAAAAATTCAAGGCAAGAAGGAAGCCTACTAGTAACACATGAGTTAAGCCACGCAAGGGCGGTGAACAGATTCCTCCTGGTACACAGAAGGGAGGTCTCCATGGAGTCAGTCTGGGAAGGGGCTTCCTGATACTGTTAGTAATTAAGGTGTCAAAAAGACAGGGACTGGTCTAGCTTCGGGAGCTCATTCTGGGTGGTTGGAATTGGCTATAAAGTTTCAAGGGCCATTTTATGGCAAGTGCAACTTGCTCTACCTTCCAGAGACCCTGAAGCCCCACTGGTGGTGGCTTATCCACATCCCAGGCCAATTGGGGTTGGACTCAAGGGGGTGGTGGTTTCATGGGCAAACTTTTCTTCTGACCTTTTGAAGGGAGCAGGACTCTTCCCGCAGGGATTTTGGTATTGTAGTGCAGTAGAACCTTGCCCAATTTTAATTCCAATTTGTGGAATTTTAAATTATATAAAAATTTAAGCAACACCATATTGCTGGCCAGGTAAAAGGGGTTTTTCCTGACACTGAGGCGGCGGAGGCTGGAAGCATACCTGTCTGTGTACTGATAACGGTAAGCTTGTTTTTGGTTGAAAGAGTGTTCACCTTCGGAATTTCCTAGGAACACTGTTACCTGTGTCATCAAAAATTTCCTGCGCCGGATGGAGAACTCACAAGGATTGGAAGAAAAATGTCATATCAGATAGCATTACCCCTTGGGAGGGGTCATATATGAAGTTTACCTGCTAAGGTGAAACCCAGGAAAATGGACAGTATAGTTTCAGACATTGAAGTCGAGTAAGCAGCGGAAGAGTATGGTGTGAGAGATTGACAGTAGAGGAGGCAGAGATGTATGGTGTAAGAAGTTGAGAAGAAGGTAGTTGAATGCATTGTGTTATGAAGTTGAGTTAGAGTAGCAGGTTCAACCAGAAGGCTAGACAGCGGAGTGAGAAGGCCTTAACAACTAGAGGAAAGAAGGAGGAAAAAGCTGAGTTTTCCTCAATTCTGGCAGCACAACTTCATCCTTTTATCTAGAGGCAGCTTCAGGTTCAACCAGAAGAGAGAGGGAAAGAGAATGTTCCAATTGCATGTTAATCTGCACTGATACACAGAGGGAAACAAAATAGGTTCATCCAATGGACAGAAACTCTGCTCCACGTGTTTACCCAAACAATAATTAAACCTGAGAACTTTAAAATCATCCCCTTTAATTTTCTTATGTATTTATTATCTTCGCACAGGGCCCGAATTAAAATTATTCTGTTTGTTTTTTAAATATAATAAATGTATATATTTTATCCTAAAGTAAATTTATTTAAAATAATTAATATAATAATACCCCACCCCAACCATTTATAGTATCTATGTATCACTGTAGTTTTGCTCTGTGCAAACCAAACAAAATCAAATTTGAAGTAGTTCACTAGTCACTATTCAAATCATTTTCACACTGACTTTATCACGTTTCCTTTTTGCGTAGCTATCTTTCGTAAGACTTGCTTTCATCTTCATCTCCTGACTATGACTTCATGAGCTGAAGATGTAAGCAAGTTTTACAAAAGAAAAAAGAAAGTGTGATTAAGTCAATGTGAAAGTGACTTGAATAGTGAAAAATGAATTAGTAACAAATTTATTAGTAATTTGAATTAATTATTTGTGCTTTAATCATATGGAAGTAAAGTTAAGATAGGATGGTGTACTAATACAATTTAATAAGTCCATTTTGATTTCACAATGAATATGAGAATATATAAGGATAAAATATACAAAACAGTTCATTTATTAACATTCAATGTAATCTAATGCACTGATGATAATGATTTTAGCTGAGAACTTACTTGAGTTCTTGTGCTGTTGGCTCATTGTTTTTATAAGATTACTGGCATTTCCAGTAATACCTTCAATTGTTGTGTTATCTCGTTCAATTGGAAAATACAAAACATAATTAGGCTGTGGACTGCTTGATGAGGCTAAGGCCACCAGAGGAGACAATAACAATCCCTAAATAACAATTTATGTAATCATGTATTAAAATATTTACATATCTATTAATTTGCAAAAAAAATATATACGATTTTCATAGTTCTTTAATTTAGTTACAAAATAATTGATAAAATATTGGAACAAATGTAATAAAGATAATATGAAGTTTGGTTAGAAAAACTGATGATCTGTTTATCAATATCTGAAAGAAACAAAACATAACCAAACAATATAATTATCTTTGGATGATGAATATTATTATTTTGCTGACAAATAACTCATATGTGCATATATTACCAATATTCCCTGCCTACATCAAATATATTTTCAATCAGTATGCCAAAACTGAACAAACTCAAATAACTCGGCTAATAGCTAATAAAATAGATACATAATTTTCACTAATATACAACTAAAAATGCTTTCAAGCAGTACTAGTATTTTAAAATGAATCTTTAAAAACAATATTAATTTAAAATTTACTTACCAAAGGAGGGTCATCTTCTTTGAAAAAGGACAAATACTGAGCCAGCTCATGAGGTTCAATACTTTGTTTTGCTATTAACATAACCAGTTCTAGCACAATCTTCTGAAATTCTTGAACAACATTAAGCTTTATTAGTAATATTAATCTTACAAGTAATTCAAATTAATTTTACAAATACTAAGTAAAGCAATAAATTTTATTATTATTTTTTTAATTAAATAAATAAAAGTCAAAAAGTCGGAAACAAATTAATTTAAAAAATAACACATTTTATTCCTTTTTGGAACTTAATTAGATGCAAAAAGCATTGATGAATTATACAACACAATAATACAATAATAATAATTACACTGACATACTTCATTGAAAATAAATGAGCAAACAGCCTAGTTATTCAGAAAATTAAATTTAATAAGACTAATTTAGTACATGATGACATATCATTCCTTTCAGAGAAAACTCTTCAGATGTAATAATAAATTACAATAAACAAATTCAAGGAATATAAACTAAGCAAATTTTGAATGGGCTCAACACACTAACATTACAGTTGAAAAGCTCTGTCATAATCAACTAAATATTTCTTTTTAACATACTCTTTTGACTAACTATGCTGTTTTCTCAATAAAATTGGTCTTGATTGAATATATTAGAATTTAAGCAAAACAAATTTTATATCAACACAATATTCATATAGCCTCTAATACCAAAATGCCAGCCTCACATTCTCACCCCACCAAAGTACTCAGATTTAAGGAGCCTTCACCCTTGACATCTTAAATATAATATTGATTCAAGAAACAGATATGAAACATAAAAGCCGGAATCCTAGAACATTGACAGTTTAAAAAGCATAATGAAATTGGGTGCATGGAGGGAGGGAGGGAGGGAGGGAGGGAGGGAGGGAGGGAGGGAGGGAGAGAGAGAGAAGAAAGTTGAAACATGCAGTATCCAAAATACTAAGATATAAATTAGACATTTTAAGAGTAAGCAAGTTAAGATGGAAAAACTTTGGAGAATTAAGGATGAAAAATAGGTACTCTTTCTTATATTCAGGAGTTGAGAAGGACAAAGTTGAATATGAAGGAGGGTTAGGATTCCTTTTGAGCAGAAGCACAAAAAACAGTCTCATGGAAAGCCATCTGGAGTCAGAAAGAATAATAACAGCATGCTTTAAATCAAACTTAAGAAATAGCATAGTAGTATAATGCTATGCTCCAATAATAAATGCTAAAGTAGAAAATAAACTAAAATTTTATAAAAAGTTACAAGAAATAGATAACAAATTCAGCAAAAAAATATATTCTGATTATACAAGAAGACCTTAACTGGGAAGTGATAATGAAGGTATAGGACAGGTTATGGAGAAATATGCCATTGGAGTAGTTATTGAAAATGTAGAACTGCTTGTCGATTTCCGCACAAGCAACAACTTAGTAATTGGTGGAATTCAGTTAGATGGGTGTCACCAGGTCACAGAACAGAAAATCAGGTCAACCTCTTTCTCATAAACAGAAGGTGGAGGCGATCTCTATTTGATGTCAGAAATAAGTGTGGACAAGAAACCGGATAAGACCATTACCTGCTGGTAGCAAACTTTAAATTGAAAAAACACACTGAAAATAAGATATGTGATACTATCAATTTACTTTAACTTGTACGGTAGACAACAAACATTTTAATAACTTTAATACCTAATCAATGCACATGTAGCATATGTTTTCGAGTGCCCTGAGAAAAAAAAAGGATACCTGCATGGAAAGCTTTGCTTCCTTTATATCATTGCCAGGTCTCAGATAAATAGACAATCACTTTTGAGTTTGTTATCAGGTTTGTGAGGTTAGTCATCATTAACAGCTCTTACATTTTTGAATCACCTGAAGAAAGCAACAAGGATTGTAAAAATGTGTGGTATTTATTTAGTCACTTTTTTCCTGTTACTTGTATAGTTCTTTATCTAAAATTTACTATTAATTAAGAAATATTTTGGAGCAAAATATGAAATCCATATGTTAATATTTAAATTTCAGGTAATTATTGTCATCCCCACAAAATATATCAGTTCTACTTTTATAACTCTTTGAGCTCCTTCATTTAATTTCATATCTTGTGAGTGCTGACAACTTAATTAGTATGTGAATAAATGTCCCTAGCAAAGTACACCTGATATTTCTTAAGTTTATAATTCCATCTGAAACTACTGTTTTAACTATAATTAACTTCATGTGCCAATTCTCAGAAGGAAGTCAACTTAATGGTGGCAGAAATTTATATGTGACTTCATTTTAATTCTTTATTTCAAGTTACCTGCAAGTTAATAGCTGTCAAAACATTAGATAAACACCACTTGCCCTTATGGTCAAATCAAACTGGATTAGTGAAATCATAAAGTGAGCTGTACAGAAGGCATATCAATATTTGTCACACTAAATAAGGCCATTCTATTCAAACTCATACATACATAATTTTAGTTTTAGGGCAGTATATTGAGCTGTTTTAAATATTATGTGAACAGCAAGGAAACTTCAACTAATTGCATCAGATCTATATTGTAGCTAAATAATTCACATTTATTATACAATACAGGTCAAGTCATAATTCATTTTGCTTTATTTTTTAAATTATATATAGTAGCATAGTACATTAAGTAATTCCAGCTCAAATCCTAGTTTATTTACCTGTTAGTTTGCTATTTCTTTGACCTAGAATGAACCTC
Organism: Eucriotettix oculatus; assembly: GCA_034510155.1. NCBI lineage: Eukaryota > Metazoa > Arthropoda > Insecta > Orthoptera > Tetrigidae > Eucriotettix > Eucriotettix oculatus. The sequence goes on from CM067378.1 coordinate 63,221,523, forward strand.
ATGCCACCTAATAATTGTGATATCATGCCTGCTTTTGCTAAAACTCTACAGTTCACAGAGTTTTCTCTACACATGGAAACTAACTGCTGTAAGACATTTACTGATTCTTGGCTGTGTTGTTGTTGTAGTGGTAACCTATAAAAGTACAAATATTTAGGTTTATTCACATTTAAGTGTAATATTGTAAACTATAGAATGGTTATAGTATCATTAAAAAATTGACAATGTCCAAATAATTAATTCACCTGGATAAGGAAGAGGGACAGAAATCTGTTGACTTACTTTTAATTTATAGTTGGACTCTCCAGAGTGCAATATATCAAATTCAAGATACTAAGCCCCATTTTTCAGGGCAGTGTCTGAATGGCATAGTGACCAGTCACTCAAGTAATTAATTAATTCATTAATATGGATAGTATAGTGGGATAGAGAGTCATTGATTAATCTAAGCAACTATCACTAGCCATTAAGACATACTGTCTTGCAGAAAAGGCTGAGGCCTAAAAAATTTGACACATGACTGCTTTCCAGAATAGTGATGCCTACTATTGATTTATGGTAAGTGAACAAATCTCTACCAGTCTTTCATATTGAAATAATTTAATTAGGTTTGTATAAATTAAAGAATAAGAGGTGGAGTTCATAAGGACATTTTAAAAAGATATGTTAACAAGAATTAGATAAGATAATTTAGAGTAAATTGTTTACTATAGTAATACAGGCTACTTCTGCTAGTGGGTAATGCAATTAAATAAAAATGTTAAACTTGAATAGTACTCAACTAAATAGATACTCAACTAAATATGCATATTAAATTTCAGTATGGACAAGTAAATATTCAATGAATTGAAAATTTAATAATATATATTCAAGTGTGAAAATGATTGTCAGTTAAGGGCAGAGAAAATGGCATTTCCAAAAAAAATGAAGATTTTTAAACCAAAGCTTGCTAGGAAACGAAAATATGTTGTAAGGGATATTAAAAAAGATCGTGGTTCCAAATAAGAGATTTTAGGTAAGGTGGAAGGGGTTAGAGTGTGAGGAAATTCTCCAAGTTAGTGGAGCCATAGGAAACGGCCTGAGCAGCTATTGGGAACTGAATCAGATATGGACCAAGTTGTGCTAGTATGCAAAGCATTAGGTTCTTTGATGTGAAATTGAATATTGGAAGATGTACACTACATTTTATCTGGTAGATGACCTACCATCAATAAATAAATGGAAACTTTAACTTTAATCTGAAGAAAGGTATAACAGACAGCAGAAATATTACCTTTTGTGTAGTCTTTAGTTTATCTGATACATATGGTCTGTTCAAATTGGTGATGTAAGTATATCAGAAATTTTATTAGTTTGTTTATATTAGCTCAGTACTGATTAAATTTTAGTGCCAGTCATAATAAACTGGCTCATAGCTTGTAACAAAATAAAATGTATGGTATAACCATTAAATATAAGCAAAATTTTAGTTTTTGCAAACTTGCGACTGCATCATAAAAATTAAGCAGGAGAATATAAAATTAAAGCTATTATCATGAATTTTTATGATGATTATTTCTCCATATTATTCCAGTACCCTTTCAATTTACAAACCACCAAATTTTACAGATCTGAACCTTAATATTTTTATTAGAAACAAAATTTGATAAATAGAAGGGACTCACTGAACAATAATGTTTATAGCAAGAGTGCATAATTCTGGATGCACAATGAATTGCTGCTTATTCAACTCTGCACTTCCACTGGAAGAACAGCCACTAATTCCAGGGGGAGGAAACTCTACATCTGCCTCATACCCTTCATCAGCAGTCACATAACTAGAACTTGCATCTTCTCCTCCGCTTTCATATATGTCACATTCATCTTCTGAAACAATTTCACTCCAGCCTGGTGATATCTGATAATAATAATAATAATAATATGGAATCATTACATTTATAATGAAAAAACATATGGCAGTTAGTATAATACAAAATAATAGATGGTCTTTAGTTGGAAAAGTATACTATTTATCACAATAAAACAGTTATTTATACAATAAATGGGTCTTGATTTTATATCCTATTTAACAAAGAAGCCATCAGATTTAGAGTTATATATATATATACAACTCAGATGTCCCAGGTTCGAATCCTGGCATGGGCTTGGATGTTTGTGTCATCTTGGTCACAAGGACCGGGATTAGGCTGATAAGGAATTGGTACACTGACCACGTATCACCCTAAATTCGGAATGTGTCACACCAGATGACAATCCGCAGCTGCCTCAGTAGGCCTAGCCCCTCAAGAGGGTTGTTGAGCCATTGGAAGAAGAAGATACATACATATATATTATTTGCCTGTAGATAAAAACCTGAGATGATCCTAAAGAGGACAAAATATTGCAATTTTTTTTTGTAATAAATAGTATACTTTTCCGACTCAATGGCATATATTTATTTAATTACATTACACTTATTTTTTGCTACTGTCCTGTTTTTTTTCTTTTCATATAAAAAACCTTTTATCTTTATGATTATCAATTAGTACTATAATTTTTTCTAGTACATACAAAATTAAAATATATATACACACACACACACACACACACACACACACATATATATATATATATATATATATATATATATATATATATATATATATATGAACCCCCGCGGGAGAAATGAGGGCGGGGAACCCCGAAATGTTAAGAAATAGGGGAAGTCCCGCCCGAAGCTTTATAAGGGAAGCCGATGGGTGGCTCGAGATCAGACCGCAGGAGGGAGGCGAGTGCATCAGACGGTAGACGGTAGCAGAGAGTAGGGAGAGGAGACATCAGAGTGCGTCAGAGAGTGGCAGACGAGACGAGTGCATCAGATCGTGGTAGAGACCTCAGAGTGGGGTAGAGCAGACCAGAGCAGAGTGGGGCAGACCAGACCAGATCAGACCCGAGAGGACGTGGCTCGACCCCAGAAGGCAGGCGAGTGATCAGACCGCAGAAGGGAGGCGAGATATCCAGAGACGCACAAACATTCGAGAGGTGGATGTTTGTTGGGCCAGTAATTGTGGGTAAGCGATCTAAAATCTGTGAAACTTGCTCATTGCTCTGAATAAAATTAACATTCAATTATTTTCTTTCTATTTTCAGCTGATGCATACTCCATCTCTTGAGAGACCCAAAATCCCCTGGGATTAAGCCCGTGTCTTCACGTAAATTAATAAACAAAATTGTTAAAATTGATCAGATTTGTAATTTTAATTAATAAATGTTTTATACACAAAAAAGTATATTACATTTTGGCGCCCAACCGTGTGAGCTTACGATCTCTCTCAAGGGTGAAGTACTGCAGAAGCTATTTTTGTAAAAGGTAATCTTTCCAGAATTTAGAGTTATAGTTTTTTTTGTTTTGCTTTCTTTCGTGTTCCTCTCGGTTAAAATTTAAATTCTGGGTTTTGCAATTTTACTGTGCAATCTCCACAAGTACGCAATCTTTTGCTTACAAAAATTAATACATGTTTTTTTTAAATTAATATTTTGGGGTTTTCTTTTGTTTGATATATGCTTCTTAGAAGTAAAAAACGTGTGATTAATATGGAAAATTCACAGGAACTAGAATTTCAGTGTGCGCAGGGCGAGAATTTGGAATCCGAGGAAGTGATCGGTTTAAACGAAATGTTTAATGAAAGTGATAAAGGGCAAGCATCAGGGACAGAAAATGTAGACGTCAGCAATAGTGATATTACGAATGCCATAGGGGAAAAGAGTGATAAGCAAAGAAGAGACAGTACTAGCGTAGATATTGGGATGCTAATAAGAAATTTGGGTAATAAATTGGATGAGATGAAATTAGAAAATAATAATAAATTGGATGAGATGAAATTAGAAAATAATAAGTTGGGAGAAAAATTTGATAATAAAATGGATAATATGGGAAAAAAATTTGATAATAAATTGGATGAGATGAAATTAGAAAATAATAAGAACATGGCTGAAATAAAATTAGAAAATAATAGGTTGGGAGAAAAAATTGATAAGAGTATGGCAGAAATGAGAATAGAGTGTAAGGAAAATGTAGAGAAAATGGCTGAGAAGATGGAGAATAATTGGAAACAGTTTATTGTAGAATTTAAAGGGGAAGTAAATAAGAATGTGGAGGAGATAGAGGCAGTAGTGGAGGAAGAAATTATTCAGAACGAGGTATCTGAGAAAACATGTGATGATAAACATATTGATTTTAATGTGCACGTAGAAGAAATTGATAAGGAAGAAGTAATGTGTAATTTAGTCGTTGATAATAGTCAAAGGGAAATGGTTCTTAAACAGTCAGGGAAAATAGTTGAGAGAGGAGAGAATCCTGTGGCTATTGATAATGATATGCAGGGAAATGTTAGGAAACAGCTGAAAATAGTGATAGCTGAAGTGTTAGAGACAGGAAAGTTGTATAGTTACAATTTGAAGAAGAAAATGCTGAACTTAGCAGGGTTAAAAGGGGAAGCTCTACGGGGGAATAGGGGAAAAAGACACAGTTTGGGTCATATTAGTGTAAGAATAGATATAAAGTTTATTAAATTTAAACAGAATAGGTTCGATCATTATGCAGATGAAATATATGAGGGAATTTTGGGAAAGCAGTGTAGAGGGAGAACGCAGGATCATTTCACTATGGAGTATGGAAAACGCATGGCAACAATGATAAGTAGTTTAAATTATGTAGCGACGTGGTCAATTAAAGGATTGAGGATTCATTCAATTGGTGAGGTAATTAAATGGTTTGGGAAAATTTTGTTTATATGTCAATGGGATTTTAGGCTGCATAAAGAATATGGGCAACCATTGTTGTTGTTAGAGGAAAATAATAGCACGGGAATATTTGGGGTACATGAAGATTGTGATGATGGCAGGGGTCTATTGCCATATCAAGTGATATGTTAGATTAGGGCAAAGAAACTCTAGGAGAATCATTACCCTTTAATGATTTCATAATTGGCGATTATGGAGACTCCAGCTATAAAAGCATTTCCTTCCATTTCAGTGCTTTATTTCTTACATCTATTCTCTATGCTATCTTCTAGTTAGGTGATTTTGATGGGGAATTCTAGATAGTTCAGTTGTATTTTGTCACGGGTGTTTTTTTTGTATTGTAATAGATTTTGGGGATGATTTGAGATAGTGTGACAGGATTTTAGGTTAATTTTGAGAATCAGCTATTTTGGTATTGTCTTGTTCTGTCATTTTGTTTCTGCACAAAGAGTATTTTTCGATTTTGTGGGTTTATGTGGTTGTTGGGCTGTGGAAAGTAGATGATTGAAGTGGATTTTATTGTGGGGAGAAATAATGAGAATTCTGTCTGTTTGGAAGAAATTAGAGTTGAATTAGTGTGAGCTTATGAAAGGAATGTGGTTTGAAGTAAAATTGGGAAATGTCAGCTGTGATTTGGAAAGTGTTTTGATTTATGGTACTGGAATTTGGTGGAAAATAGCAGTGGGACCTCATAGTGTTATTGGAGGATGAAAGGGATTAAATGAATCAGTCGTCGTATTGTAAGGAAGTATAATAAGTTGAAAGCGTCGTATATTAAAGTGAAGTGAAGGATTCGTCGAATTATAAGTAAAGAATAGTATGTGAAGTCGTCGTATTGAGGGTGGCATAAATAAGTCCACGAGATTAATTTAGTTGGTGATTAGCCCAAATAGAAAGGGGATCACAACAGTGTAGTAAAATCGTCGGTTAAATAAAAATGTTAGATGAGAATGTGTCACTAAAATAGACCAGCTGGTACCTTGGATTTTAAAGATTGTGAATTGTCAGAGCTGATAGAGAAATAATATGGGGGGAATCTTGAAGGAATTTTATGAGCAAAGTGGTGACTCAACGATTATTATGATAAAGAGGCAGGATTTGAGTTAATGGGGAGATAGGAATAGTTTACTGGGTGAAATTGAAGACTTATTTGTTGGGAAGTCATGGAATGAGAAACTATTGTGCAGAAATAGGGTGTTATTTTTTATTAATTCTGTTCTATCAGGAGTTTGTTTATTTTGATTAATTGTACTGCTGGATAATTAAATATGGTATGGGGGCTACCAAGCTATTTTAGTTTTAGTGTTGGATAAGTAGCAGTATTAATTAGGAATAAAAATTTAGCTTCTGAACATTTTACATTTGGGGTTTTGATAAATGTCACAGGAAGGAAAAAATGGAGCCACATTGAGGATTGTTTTTGTTTGAGGGATGATGTTAGAGGGCAGTTCAGCCATATAATGTTGTTGTAAACGTATATGATGGCATGTGAATACTGAACTGTGATGCCAAGTTTCTCAATCCTGGCAAGCTGAAAGTTTCGTTCCTGTGAGCGGGTAAATTTAAATAATTTATAATTCAGAACAGGATTTTATTTTATCAATGGGGGGCACCAGGCAAACGTGTAAGTTTATGTAAGCCACGTGTTAACTTGTAATTTTATTCAATTTTAAGTATAAATCAATAGGAAAGATTATTTTAAAATTAAGTTGAAAAGGGTGCTCAATCAATTTGATTAATTTGTAATTTCTCCGAGCACAAAAATGATTGTAAAGAATGAGCAAGGGGGTTAAAGATAAAATATGGAGATAAATTTCTCAAAAATTTTTGTAAAATTTTATTAAAATTGATCGGGGGCAATGTGATAAAAAAGGGGATTTTGGTAAGGTTGTGGCGTTATGAGGCGCAGTTCGGCCAACAACAATGGATAGTCGGCCGAAAGATGTTTTTCCCCGCGGGGAAGGCCCGGCTTGCCTGAACGATGGTGAACCCCCGCGGGAGAAATGAGGGCGGGGAACCCCGAAATGTTAAGAAATAGGGGAAGTCCCGCCCGAAGCTTTATAAGGGAAGCCGATGGGTGGCTCGAGATCAGACCGCAGGAGGGAGGCGAGTGCATCAGACGGTATCAGAGTGCGTCAGAGAGGGGCAGACGAGACGAGTGCATCAGATCGTGGTAGAGACCTCAGAGTGGGGTAGAGCAGACCAGACCAGAGCAGAGTGGGGCATATATGTATATATTTTAATATATATATATATATTATATATATATATTATATATATATATATACTTTACCTCTAAACGTGAAAGTAGGTTAGTCCTATGGTTAACCCACTTTAGAAGATGGGTTAGGTAATGTGTGTTTGGGTGTGTGTATCTGAGAGGCATATGATGTAGATGGTTGAGGGTTGACAAACAGTGAACTGATTATTGGAGGATATATGAGGTTGTGGTCTGCAGGCATGACAGTAAGGTATGTTAGGATATGCCTGAATGTTTAGGGGGAAGGATAAGTTCAATTGGGAGTTTTATTTTGAGTTGATGGAAGTGTAGAGGTGGAGGAGGATTGTCATGGAATTGTTGGATTGTCGGGTTTGGGTGGCTGAGAGCACTTTTAATTAGGAAGGTTATGGATTTGGAGATTACAGAGTTTACTTTGGGAAGTTTGATGTTATGGTGGATGACAGAATTTCTAAGGTACGAGGGAGAGTCTATAATTGTGCGTAGGATTGTTTTGTTTGAATTCTGGCTGAATGGATTTTGGCTGTTGTTTCCCATATGGACAAGGCGTAGGACCAGGTGGGTTGTATTATGTATATGAGGTGTTTTGTGCTAATGGTAACAGGGGCTTTTCTGCTTCAGTAGTTCTTGGGCTTCAGGCCAGGTGAACGTAGGCATTGGCCACGACGTTTCGACGGCGGTCACTGCCATCGTTTTCAAGTGTAGGCATTGGCCACAACGTTTCGACGGTGGTCACTGCCATCATTTTCAAGTGTTTAACACTTGAAAACGATGGCAGTGACCGCCGTCGAAACGTCGTGGCCAATGCCTACGTTCACCCGGCTGGAAGCCCAAGAACTACTGAAGCAGCAGATACACCAGGAAAACCTTTGTTCTTTGATAGGGGCTTTTCTGTTTAGGAGGGGATATAGGGTTCTCAATTTATGGTTGATTTTGGAGAGGTGAAGATTAATGTTTCCACAAGAGTTTTGAATCAAACATGATTCCTCTATAGGTGGTTTCTGTTTTTGTATTGATTAATGAATTGTTTAGATAGAGGTGGATTTGGGGAGGAGGGTTTTTTGTTAGTGTGAATGCGACAGCTTTTGATTTGGTGGGGTTGCTGATGCTATTGTTTGGACTATTGCTCTAGGCTGTTGACCACTGATTGGAGTGGTTGAAAATTGGAGATGAGAGAGAAGGTTTCATAGCAGATGGCTATGCAAAAAATTAATTGTGTTAGTGTTTGTATGTTGTGGGATATCGTGGGAGAAGTTGTTTTATAGGAAGGAGGCAATGTCACTTTCTTGTGGGGCACCCATCGTGATTGAGTGTGGCTGGGAGAGGTGGTTATTTATTTTGACAAAGGAGGTTTTGTTATAAAGGTAGTAGAGGAGTATTCTATAGTGGGTGTCAAAAGCTTTATCAATGCCAATAAACGTGGTGATGAGGGATTTGTGTCGTTCAAAGTTGTTTATGAGTTTGGAGAGGCAGTATATTTGATGAGAGCAAGAGTGTTTTGGGGGAAAACTGTATTGAGTGTCTGGAATCAGAAAGGAGAGTTGATTGATTAGGTGGGGAGGAGTAGTTTTTCAAACAATTTGGATAATGTAGTAAAGAGACTTATTGGACAGTAATTTTCAGGGTGGCTTTTTGGTTTGTTTGGTTTAGGTATCTTTATTATGGGTGTGTGTTTCCATTTGGTTGGATAATAGGTGGTTCTGAGGATGGCATTGAAGATATAGGTGATTATGATTATTGTTATCTTGGGCAGATGTTTTAGGTGGTGGTTGGTGATGAGGTTGTGACCTAGAGAGGCTTTGTTTTCCTGTCCTGTTTATATTTGCTTATTTTATAGAAATATATTTAATTCAAAGAAATTAGCTTCTAGTTTTTGCAATTTAGTTACATTACCAGTTCTATAATTTTTCTCTCTGAAAGTACATACAAAACTTTTGATTCTGGTAGCAATTATGTGATCTAATGTTCAAACTAGGTTAAATTTTGGAAATCACTAAATGAATTTAAAATGTAATAATCAATATAGATTGGTTAAATTCAACAAACTTTGAAACCCTACAATTATTGTTAGAAATAAAGCAAATAATGTCATCAACTTAAAACATTTGATAGGTGTCTCACCTCCAGCAATCAATATAAAAAAATAAATAGGGTAAAACTGAGAGTTATTAATCAAATATGTAATAAAAAAGTATCTTTACAAAACTACACAATATAGGAATGACAATTATCAAAAATGTCTACATCAAACCCAGATTTGCAATCATTTTAAAGGTACTATTTTGCCAATTTTCTTGCCATGATAATACAAATGTATTTTCTACCGGATTCATGTCAATATATACTTCTGTGAGGTTCATTGGTGAATGGGAAGATATAAGAAGAACGATACTTATTTTATTTGAGGACTTTTTCTTTCAAGTGACATCAGCATTTTACAATATGCCAATCTTAAAATTAATGTTATTTAATTGTCATCCTTACCTTTTGATTTCGATATGGTGTCATGATTTGCAAATTGCAACCTTGAACTGATGCACACTTTAAAAAAACTTCACAGAGCAGTCTAACCTTGACACTCGGTATAGGCATGGCATTAAATATCAGTGTTTGCAATGCAGCTATGACTAAAACATAAAATTAAAATAAACAACAAGTAATAAAGGAAACTAACTACCACATTTATTACATAAACATAGCATGACTTCTGAAATGTATTTATACAATTATTTTAAAAAAAAGAAGACCCTACACGGGTATCTAGTCTGAATGGGGAAAGGTATCAGATAGACTATATTCTGAAGTATAAGAGGTGTAGGTATTAACTAAGGCTGCTACAATAGCAGAGGAACATGTATTGAATAGGTGCAAAGAATTTGTATAATGATTGTATACAGAACAAATACCAAGTAAAAGTCTGATGTAAGAGGAAGAAAGTATATCAGAGGATGGAAAAGGATACGGTAACTTGTTAGAAGAAATAGAAAAGGCAACCAATGAAACAAAAAGTAGGGAACTGATACTCTGCCAGCAGATTACACATTAAAGAATTTGTGAAAATATTTTTCAAATTTGTTACGGTTTTGACCTACTTATCAGTTAAAACCATTAATTTGGATTAAATTCATATTCTTGTGTTTGATAAAGACCTAAAGGCTGGTTGAAACTGTAACACTTCAAAAATATTTTCAGTAATTACAGTCAGTCATGTAAGTCAAATTTTTTAAAATGATTATACAAATAGTAATTATAACTTAAATTACCTTATTTAACATTAATTTCTATACAAAAAATATAGAAAGTGGACAACAAAATAAATTCACTCAATTACTTGCCTTCTGCCTGAGAAGAGTTGCAAAGCAAATTAACAACAAAAACAGCTTCTAATAACCGGACAAATGGTGGACACTTCCAATGTTCATCTGAAACAAATCAGTCACAAATATTATTTCCTATAATTAAAAATATCTTATGATTGAATGGGACTAAGTTGACCATAAATAAAAAACAATTCACAAGTATGTTATAACAAAATCAACATAAATACAAGAAAGTACAACTGCTCATAATCAGAATTACTAAAATAAAAGTACTATATTTGAAACATCTTCTTTCTTTGTGACAATAAATGTTTGAGAATGTTAAAATCATATTTCTATTCATTGTATACCATATTGCTGAAATAAATACTTTATTTCTCTTTTTTTGATTAATAAATAAATATTCAAACTTTACCTGAAATCATAAGAAAATCCATTAGGACCATTAAAAATTGTAAATTCTTATCCTTGGAGCATACTACTGACTTCCGATAGAGAGATGAGTAAATAGATAGGTTAGCAGAAGAACGCCAAAAAGTTCCAGAAATTGTCAACATTATTTCAAAATCCTGCATATTAAAATATCTAATATTAAATACACAATAATAATAATATTAAATTCATAATAAATATTTTAATATGAACATAAACATATACTGTATCTGAAAATTACAAACTGTATGCAATTGAATAAGAACTAAAATACATTTATCTCACTCCACAGATTCACAAATTTGGTAAAATGGAAGTGTCAAAAGTATTAAAGAGAACTGAAGAAAGAATTTATATCACCTAGTTCAGTATTATAAAGTGGAAAGTAAACTAAGAGATGGGAAGGTGACAGACCTACATATGGATAAAATATGCTTCAGATTCCCAGCCAACTGAACATGTATATTGATAAACATGCTCAAATACTTTGTGTAAATAGTTCAACTTACAAAATTCATGTGAACTTCAAAAGGGAGCATAGAAAAAATTTGTATATTGTTAATGTTGAACCTGTCATGCAATGTAGGATGCACTAGGAAATTAGTTTCCACTTGTTTAATTTTTGGTAAGGATTTAGAAAGTGTAGAGTTAAAAGAATGTTAATGCCAGAGTTGATATTGGGCTGGAATAAGAAATTGAGTCTTGGGAAATGTCAGTGAAATTAAATACTTGATAAGGACATGAAGTATGCATTTGGTTTGTGATACAAACTGAAAATACACACAAAGTAATGTTCATTCATTAAATAAATATACATATCTTAGAGTTCTATAAGGTAGTAATTAATAACTGATGATATGGTATTGTTAATTGAGGTATAATGCAGTCTTACCTTATCTGTAAATTTTCTCTCTGCTAGAGTTGTCATGAGTTTATCAGTACATTCACAAGTTGTTCTATGCAACAATACTAAGGCTGACAATTGTTCTACTTCCTTGACAATTACCTCTTCACCTCTTTTGTTCTCCTAATCTCACACACAATATCCATGTGTTAAACAATAAATAATAATGTCTAAGCTTAAGATAATTCAGAATCATAATTGAATGACAAAATGCAATAGATAAGCAAATAATAAATTACTACATCACTTGAAAACAGCAAACAAAAATCAATTATCTTATTTATTTAAATAACTAATATAATATTCATTAAAATGTTTTAAATACATTAAAATTTGAAGGTTAGAGAATAAAAAGTAAACTGTGACAATATATTTAATATTCTAATCACATAATCACAACTCAAGATGAATGAATTAAAAGTTAAAGCTAAATGTTTATCAAAAATGTTACACAATGTTAAAGAATATGCACAAAAGGTCATTTAAATATTTACTATAAATAAAGATATTCCAAATTAAGTAAATAGTAAATGAAATATTGATTCAAACAATTAACTCAGAAATATTATGTTTTCAAAAATCTATAAAATATTGACTACATAAACTGTGAAGACTTAGAATCATTAGTTAATTGACTGTTTGTTAAATAAGTTTACTAAAGGTTTTACAGACTTGGAAAAGTTTTGTTCTTTCTATGGGACCTGAAATTTTTAGACTGAAATCACCACCAACAACAACAAAAAAATCCAGAATATACATAAATCCTTGGTATTTTTCATGGATTAAAAATAGATTATTCAAGAAGAAACAAAATAAGATGAAAATTATAGAAATTACTGTAGAAAATATAAATGTTCATATTCAAATTATACAAAGAAGTAGCCAAATAACAGACTAAATTAAGAGATAAAATAAATACCATGCAATGTTTCTGGAATCCTAGTAGCTTTCATCAGGTGATTCAAAACACAAGCGCTATAAGAATGACACACTACACAAACCATGTGATGAGCTCAAAACATTTTGATTTCATTAACTGGTTTGAACACTGTGTCATTCTTTTAGTACCATTGTTTCTGAATCACAAGATGAAAGGATTGCAGAAATGTTGTGTGGGTAGTACTTATTTTCTCTCTTCACTTTTGTCTGTAATTTAGCTAGTTGTCTAATTGGAAACAACTGTCCTTGAAATCATTCTAGCTATAAACAAAGGACTGAGGCAATATGCATACAAAATATTTTGTTTTGCAGTCTCTTAAAAATATCACTTAATTTAATGAATAATAAAATGTATATTTTAATTCATTAGAAGAATGTGGCAATACTTTCTGCAAGTAAATGTTTATAACACAGTACACAAAAATGTGTTAATACAAAGTGAAATATGTTCTTATGAACTCAAGGATGATATGGTTTAAAATGAATTACTGTCACAAAATCTGTTTCTAAGAAGTATTTTACAAATTACCATTGAGAAAATTAAATCCAAATAAAAATAAAATATCAAAATATTGACAGAATTTCAAATAAAATAAATTATTAAGTTATCAAAATTGTTATACTTAATCAATACAAACCTTCATATCAACATATAATTTCCATATATCAACTGTAGCTGCTATTTCTAACAAGGAACAACAAGGTCTTACAAATGAAGCAAGTGTTATAAGTTGACTAAGATGTTCAAGTCCACTATATGAAAAAAACTCTTCAACTAAAGGAGGACTACAACTCAAAAGTGCAACCATGGATGAAAGACACGACAACACAACTAATCTGTAACAGATTATAAATCATAAAAAGAAACCTAGGAAAATATTCAAAAACATAAAAAATATCCGAGGAAAAGTTAATAGTAGCATATGATCATAAAAGGTTCATAGATAAAGGGTGATGTAAATATCAAAAATTTTGAAAATAAAGGTGGCAAGTAGTTGTAGAAATCATACTAAATGTTGATGGACAGTGATAACCTCCCCAAAATGTTTCAATTCTCTTGGTAATTCCACTTTATGATTTCTGGATGTCACAGCTTCCTCAATTGTACATATATTCCCATCTATTCTCTAAATAAAAGATTTTTTTCTTTAATTGTGACCTTTCCTTGAAAGAAAGAGGAGGGAGGATAGAGGGAGGGGGAGGGAGATTGGTTGAGGAGGGATATGGAGAGGGGGAGGGACGCTCTGTAATGGCAAGTCCTGATTGAGGTTTAAGTCAATGAAGGTAAATACTGAGTACGGTTTGTAAATATTTGTCAATTGTTGTTATAATATGTTTACAGCACTATACTTTAACCTCTCACTTCAATCTCAGGCAATGGAAAAATTAAAAATTAGCTAAATCCAAACAGTTTTCAATAACACATTAGTTTTCTGACTTTAAAATTTATAATAAATAAAAAGACGGCCAATAACTCAGCAAATAAATTTATTAATATTTATTCAAAAGTGATGTTTTGTAAATTTACATTACACTTAAAACTATGGCACAAATATAGCATAATACCAAGAAATTACAAAAAAAAAAAACACATATGAAAAAATTATATAATCAACCTGTATGCAAGTCACGTTTAATTAGTTCATTGAATAAGCATCTTAGTACTGATAAATAAAATAATGCAAAATGACCAAAGGTCAGAATTTATTAAAATTGAAATTTACATTAACACAAAACATCCTTATGTTCAAGGACCAATTCAGTTAATTATAATTAACAAAATGTGAAATGAATTTAAATAATCAATCTAACAGAAAAAATTTAGACTTATTCCAACAGCTTCCAGGGCCAAAGAAATGATTTCGTTAATTATAAACAACTAAGGAGGGCCTGAAAATCAGAAGGAAATATTTTGTGTTAATTTAAATTTTAATCTTATTAAATTCTGACCACTGACTATTATTCGTTAATTTTATTGCTAATGTTGTTTGACAGAAAATTCACCTGTTAATATCTTCACATTTATCGAGATAGCACTTCTTTGCAGACAAGAATGTTGGTAGAAAAACTTCAGTCAATAACTCTTGCCTGACAGAAGAAGTAAATCTTGGAGCTATGCGAAGAAGATGTGATGTAAGCATGTGGCTTAACTGTGCATCTGGCGGATCCAGTAGTTGGCGAAATAAATTAACACATGACCACCTGAATTAGAAGTACAAGTTTTTAATTGCATACATTACTTGAAGAATAGTTAGAATATATATTTTTTTCTCTTTTAGAACAGTGTGATGGACAGCCACTCAGGTTTGCAATAGGATTCACAGCTTGACTTAACATACAATTGATTGAAAGCACAACAACCCACTTTATTATCTATATATATTAATTATATACAATTAAATAAATTACATTATAATTAAAATACAATGATTTCACTAAAGTCATAAATAGCATAATTTAATTTGAATGTGTTCTGTCCCCAAAATTTTGCTGGGTATCCCAAAATTTGGGATCAATTTGAAGTGGAAGGTTAGGTGGGAGGTTCAAGGAAGGTGAACAGCTGTGGTGTAAAATGGTTCTGGATTGATTGAGGGTTTCTTAATAAAATGTAGTTCCACTGTTGAGAAAGAACAGAAAGCTCACAAGAATACAAATTTTTAACTATTTACCTATTTAATACATTTTCATCTTGATGTGTACGGAAAGCTGGAATACATGTACTACAGGATATAATATCATTATGTTGTATGGGAGCAACAGCTCCTAACTCCTGGTAGAAAGTTCTTTCAAGTACTGTGAACACCAAATTACGAACTCGACCACTCCCTGAGTGTCGTAAAGTTTCAACAAGTGCTGCTAGCTAATTAACATAAGTAAACATTTGTTAACTGTTAATGTTTACATGTATTATCACAATAATAAATAAATCCAATATAATATTGTATGAATGCCTTAAATCACTAATATGGCGGCATAGTTTATATTATTCCATACTAGAAGAGTACCTGGTTTGCCTAGGATTTTAGTTATATTAGTCCATTACAGCAGTGGTCCCCAAACTTTTTTTCCCAACAACCTTACTATGTCATAATTATTATACAATCAAAACATTAGTCTATTGAACACATTTGAAGTTGAATGAAAATGTGGTCATTATTACTTAAAAAATATAAAAATAAATTAAACAATTACTAATATTAGAAGAAAGCCAAGAATGGAAAAATGTCAACCAGACCAGGGAATTCAACCCAGGACCTCCCGATATCCAGCCAGGTGCTAACTGAGTTAATCCAAGTCAAAGTCCAAGGACTAATTCAACATCTCTCCATTTCCATAAAATTAGCTATATGCTTTAATAAATTTCATTTGAAACATTCTCACTTCCTTAAACAAATACTTTACATTTACAATTTATTGAAAGGGTCTAATTAAAACAGTATTGTATACAATAACAATAAAATACATAATTTTTATCACAACAGACAGCAAACAAAGGAAGTTTTAATTATCCAGTGAAACCTTTCACTGGGTTGAAGTTGTCTAATGTAATATTTTCATGATGTCTTTTTAAAACAGTCATAATGCCCCATGGTATGGTGGGAATCACTGTAGTATAGTGTTTAATTCAAATCTCTTCATAATAACATGATTAAAAAAGGATTGAGTATGCCTTGACTTTTTCACATCCCCTATCCAATCAAAGCTATCAGAATGGTAACTTCATTACATTCAATCTGATGACTCACAACACCTTAAGCAAGTCAATAAATCTACTGATAATTTATTTAAGCACAGTTAATTTAAAGAGTCTAAAAAAACTCTTTGTATAATCCTTCAGTATGCAACGACAAAAATGTTCCCATTCCCTATGAAAGTAAAATATACTCCTAGTACTTTAAGAGAGAAATGAAGAGATCCAGTGCCCTAAAAGAGAGAAAGATAGCATGTATACATGTTTTAAAATCTTCATCTGCCCACCCCTATAGGTGGCAGTCACGTTGAACACACATGGTGTTTATATTCCTAAAAAATTGATTGAAGTTGTTAGAGCATTTTAAGATTGTACACAGAACTTTGTTTTACCCCTTTCTACCCACCTCTTAGGGTTACAAAATTTTTATTTGTGTTATTAAATTTTTGTACTATTAAAGTAATATATACTTTACTCAGTAAATCGGAAAAAAATTCAACTGAATTTAACTCGACAACTCCCACCTCAATCACTTTTTTTTTGTTATTTTATGTGATACCCCTTCACCACAACCCTTACTCCCTATGGATTCTCCCCTCCCATGCTGAATGACACACATTACAATATGGGAAACTTTATAAAAGTAGCTGACTCCAAAATATGTAAATAAATTTCTAGATGTTTTATGGCTGTTTTTAAATTAAAGGAAATAATGAGACGACCTATAACAGACAGGTATTTTATTATGTAAGCTGATGTTTCAGTTCCTCTTTGTACCCTTTTCAAGGTAACAATTCGGTGAAATCAAATATTCTACATGAGACCATAGAGGCCAAAAAATTCTATAATGCAAAAACATAATAAAAGGCAGTAAGTCACTCACCAATATTCTAAGATAACAAGCAAATAATTAATCAAAAACAGGGATTATCTAATACTTCACATACTAGCACTGACCATTTCTTCCAAGGCACATGTAGAATATTTTTCCAAGAGGCAAAGGCAATGGAGAAAGTTCTCAAAGGCACCTCATCCCTGACATCCTAACATAGACAAGGAGAAAATGTGTGGAGTTACATCACTATCTAACACAACTCATAACAGGGAATGAACATGTCCAACATTATTTATATAGGTTTAAAATGGTGGAGAGCCCTACGTGCCTGAACTGTGGGAGAGAGGAGGAAGATGTAGACTAAATATTTTTCATGTGCCCTCATTTTAAATTCTAATAATTGCTCTCACAGATAGGTCAAAAGCAGGATAACACTTGGAAATATGGTGTCTGCAGACAACTAGAAGCCCATAAGCAAATGTGCTGCTACAGTAATAAAAGAAGTATGTAAAGTTGAAAAAGAGGAAGAGCCACGCCTCAGATTGCTTCCAACGAAGTAATGCCTAATAACAAAGTCAGTGAAGGGAGGTGATCAGAGTGGGTAAGAATCCAACACCATCGAGTCTATGGTACCCAATGTCTTTGGTAGATTTTCACCTACCCACATAAAAAATGCACAAACAGTCAATTTTATTCAGTAAACTATACTCCTGATTCAGACAATAACTCTGTTATTATTCACAAAATTTAATGAGTATAAAAGTATTTAATTAAATTTAATATTTCAATAAACCAACCAGATACCACTGGATCAATATTTACTGAGGCTTTACCAATGAACAATATCGCTTGTAGTAAAACAATTAATGTCTGATATTCAAATAATTAAATGAAATAAATTAACGAGGAGTTTTACAGATAATTTTTAATTATATTGAATGACATTTCATCACCACATATGGGACTTCTTGAGGTGTTAAATTATTTTAATCAAAATATGCCAAATCTGTAAAAATCCAAACTTGACCAGCACAAAAGGCAGTTCCAACCAAAATGTTTTTACAGTTGGAGCTGCTATAGGAATAAAAAAATTATTACGAAAGTTTATCTTAATTATGTGTAAGTTTTATTCTATCCAAGTCCATTATCTTTTATTATACACATAATGAGTTTAATAATTTATATTTGCACACATACTTTATTTAAAAACAAGAACGTAGGATAATGCTAATTTGTCATGTATGTTAATTTAAGAAAATTTAAAAAGCTATGCTTTTTCAGTACAAATTTATATCTCGACATATGTATATAGTAATTCTAATTTCATTTACCCACTGAACCAATTACATTAAATGGTAAACTACATACCAATACTTGAGGAGAATAACAACAACAAGTGCCACATTGCATCATTGTTCTCAACACTTTTGTTCTGAGGGTCGACATATTTAGTAATCTTACAAGAACTCCAAATTGTGCAGCTACATGACAATATGGTGTTCCTATGTCAACATGATGATGATATGATTGAACAGACATAGGTTGCATTCGGCGCCGTTTATTTTGAGACTGGGCCAACTCTGTGCGAACTCTTTTAAGTGATGATACCAACATTCCAACAAGCTCAGCTAACCTGGAAAGTGAATGCAAAGGCTTCTGAAGTTACTAAGGAAATAATCGAGTATTTTTATGTGATATTAATGAATTAATAAAAAAAAACAATGTATAAAATTATTAATGTTAGCAAGTATTTAAATTAAGAAATAACATTTCAGTATGAGGGCAAGTCTCTTTAACAAGGAAGTTAATGCTACCAATAATGACAAAATGTTCCATTATTATGAATGTTTATTTAGTTTTAAAGAAAGGTAATCTAAAAAACTGTTTTGCTAATAATAATTTCTATGTTTGAGATAGAGGAAAACTAAATAAATATTCACACATCCAATTTAGCAGGCATATTTCCAAACATGAATCTGTTTGATGCATTGTCAATAAACATTCAGCCTACCATTAGTTTTAAATTTTATTACAAATGTTTATGTGCATGGCTAGTAAATTATCTTACAAAAAACAGAACTGAAAGCCATCTATCACTTTAAAAAGTAGGAAATATGATACTGTAATAGATGCATGTACTTAGACTTAGTACAACTACCAGATGTGTAAATATGAAACTGGAACACATTTATTGTAAATTCAAACAATAACATTCAAAATATTGTCCATCATTGGCTATACATTTTCCCCAACTCTCTGGAAATTTATGAATGCAACGTCAAAAAAACTGTTGCAATTTTGAAGCAAACCCATCATTTCCGTACATTTTTATAAGAAGTAAAGGGCTTCTGAGCAAGTGCTGGTTACATTGATGCAAATAAATAATAGTTGGACGGTGAGTAAGCAGCATATGCAAGTATTTCCCAAGTCAATGCTTCAATCCGTTCCTTGACCAGTTTTTCTGTGTGTGAGGATGCATTATCCTGAAGCAAAATCGGTGTGTGTTGCCTTTCATGATATTCTGGTCGTTTTTTACACTATGCTTGATTCAAATCAATCATTTTTTGTCAGTAGTGTTCATTATTACGTTTGGCTAGGTGGTAGAAGCTCCAATTAGATAACACCAATCTGATACCACCAAAACGCTCCTGTCCATAGTGATTTGGCCTTGCAATGATAGTTTTCCCGAGTTACCCTTGAACTTTTATGCTTACAAATATAAAAAAATTCACTTTTTACTAACTGTCACAATTTAATGAAGAAATGACTTCTTTGTACATGGTGAGCATCATTTCACAAGTGGGATTTTGGTTTTCTGTTGTCTTCAATTCAATTTATGTGGAACCCATTTCCCACCTTTTGGACCTTTCCCATGCCTTTCAAACATATGGAGATGGCTTCTCGTGTTACATTTAATTGATCTGCGAGATCTCGTTAGGTTTGAGTATCACTCTCATCTTACAATGCTTGCAATTCACTGACTTCAAACTTTTTGAGCTGTCTTTCATGTTCTTCATATCATAAGTCAAATTCACCACTTTTGAATATTTTAAACCACTTACAGCACTGCAAATTACAAATATCATTCTTGCCATAAGCTTCAACAAGCATTCAATGTGATTCTGCAACAATTTTCTTTAAATGGTAACAGAAAATCAATGTTGTCCACAATCATAGTTTGTAAGCAGAAAATTCAATATGTTAAATGGTATTAAATGACACTTTGTAGTGCTGTGGGTGTTTGTCAGCTGTCAAGGAACTAAAATAACACCACAGATGTGGTTTGAAATTTATACACTTGGCATATAGCCTCAGACATTACCAAGGATGAAAATATCATTAGGAAAAATAATTGCAAACTAATATTTCTGAGATATAATCTATCTTATGACTTTGAAACCCTGAAAAACTGAAGTATACAATATGTTGAGCAGCCTTCTACAACAAAGAATGACAAAATAATTCCAATAATATTTCACTTCTCATATTCTCATTCTACTTCATTCCTAGAACAAACACTTCATTAGTGAAATTCAAAGTAAAACACAGTCCTATTTCAATTTGTAATGTATACTGTGCTACTAATGACAAGACATATGTTGGAGTTAAATTCCCATAATTTGGAATACAGAGTAGGTTACAGCAGTATTGTTACTGGTACCAAAAAATATTTGTAGTTTTGATTGTGTGTCCACTAATACTGACGGAAGGCAAATGATAACAGAAATAAATAAATAATTTCAAACAGAGGATTAAAATGCTTTTCTTCATTCAGAAAAAAATACTGGATGTGTTCTAGATGATCAAGGAAAACACATGGTGTCAACTGTATATGTCATAAAAGAGATTTTCATTTCAGTAGATCTTAATAAACAACAAGAATAGAACAGATAAAATTGCACTGATGGAGAAACAAAATGTAAAATATGAATTAAGAACAATACTGGACAAGACAAAAATGTAATGTGGCACATGAGACTGTAGCAATCAGAACAGCTTATATCAATCAACCTTATTCTCAAGGATTAGAACATTTCCCATCCAAGCAATACTTAAAAAGTAGTAATATCAATTCTTTGGGAAGTGAAAAAGTCACATGGACAAAAGGTTGGCAAGTTCAAAAAGATTTAGTAATCTTCCTTGACACAGCTAAATCAGAAAGCCATCACAAAATGAAATGCTCCAGTTCCACAATAACCACACCTGAAGTCATCAACAACAATATACATTTACAAACTTTTCTGAGGTATAACACTTAATTTCAAATGATAAGACACTATCAACATTTTTCATGATATTATCAGGTAGTAATTCCAAGTAGTAGACACACAATTAAATCTTAATCATTTTGGTTGCCAGCAATAAGAATTAAGCATAAAAAGTTGAACATTTTCATTAATACTTTCAAATTATAGATTAACATTAAAAAAAAAATTATTTAAAAAATAAATAATTTTAGCAAAAGATATATATGATGTTTTATGAATAAAAAGATGCAGATAAGCAATTACCTCCTTACACGTGTGGCTGACAATGCACAGTCCACAAAAGGCATAGATAATATTACAGATACAGATGTTTCAAGTAAACGGCCATTGTGGCTTTGAGAAAACAATTCGTACATCTCCAAATATTCTTTTAACTTATCACTTGAACAGCGTTGATTTAACATACAACGCAAAAATACTGAGATTCCTAGAGTTGTACCATACAAAACATTTTGAACCTGAAATTAAAAATTATAGAATATATTTAATTTGTTTTAAGTATCATACATCAATTGTTACATTACTGTTATAATAAAATTTATCAAATTTCAACAGACATATCATTATCCACAAAATGTAAAAATATAATGGTTAAACTTGTAATAAAATAAATACAAAGGAACAATTCCATTAATAATATAAAAACATAAACAAAAGGTAAACATCCTTTATTTAACCAAACTATACACAGTGTAATATATTTGAATTAAGTAACAATGGAGACTGGGATTAAGAGTGATGGAGAATCAATACAATGACCATCTATCACTCCAAATTTGGAATGTGTCATGTAAGATAAGTCTGCAGTCAACCCGGTCGGTCAAGGCCCTGAATGGATTGCAGAGCCAAACAATACGACAATATTTCTTAGCTTGTTAAGATTAAAATAATTTATTCCAAATTTTTGACATTCTGGTAATCCCCTTACAATGTATAATCAATAGTTTTGTCAAATCTAAAGAGAGGAAATCTTACATTATTAATCATATCTGAATTGTAATTATGAATATCAGATGTTGACTTTTTTATTTATATTCATGCTGATTAAAGAAGTTGAACCAGCAATTAAAATCAGGGCAAGCACATAAAAAATACAATAAGGCATTAGTCTCCATGCATTATGGATTTAAAAAATTGTGACCATTGAATTTAAAATATCATAATGCTGGTTTTCATAAATGTTTTTTTGCATTAATATTATGTAAAAACAGATTTTACTAACTTGATTTGCATCTTGAGCTCTCAAGGGCCTTATCATAGAACTTGTACTGCAAATTGAAAGATGTTCATCCTCCTCTGTGAAATCATCAACTTCCTCAGCCATTCGAATGGCTGCAGATATTTTGTAGACAGCATCTTCAAGAACCTAATGTATTGAAGGTAAGAGTTATTTTAATGTTTCACTGAAAAGATACATAATTTAACCATTCTGAAAACTTCATGTTATGTACATATGTAGAATATTTTTAATTCAAAGATAGAAAAATTGTTTCATATAGAAGCTCAGCAAGAAGTAATTTCTTGATTCTAGCTACAGGAAACTGTTTAACCAAGTTGGATCAGTAATTTCATCATCAAATGATTCAAAAATAATAAAGAGCATAAAATTATCAATTTGAGGAAGAGTAAAACCTTTAAATAAGCTTTTGGGTTATATATGTATATATATATATATATATATATATATATATATATATATATATATATATATATATATATATGTGTGTATGTATATATGTGTGTGTTTTGGCCACAAATATTTTGACTTGTCTACAACAACACACTTCTGGGAAGCTGACAACCACATCACAGGGGGGTCATCACAATCTAAAATGATATTGTACATAAGTGAACACTGTACATAACATTCTATAAAAAAAGGAAAATACAGCTATTATTTAATAAAATAAAGTGTAATTCAATTAACCAAATTTTAATCTTTGCTTGTGCCAAGATGTGGATTATTGGGGTCTTGTTCTTGGCTTTAATATTGCATTTAACTTTTAGTTTCACCTGAAACTCATATTTTATAACTTGAAAGAATTTATTCAGTTATAATAAAATATTGATACACACTTGTAACAAATTTCCTTTCTGTCTCCTCTCTAACCTTTTTTTCAGACACTTTACCTGAAAGTACTTTTCCCTTACAATATAGCAAATTGTACAGCAATGAATGGAAATAAAAACATTATTATTATTTTGTGTGCAATAGAAATATTTTTGGATTTTTCTATTCTCTATTGTATGAAGAATAGTAAAAAAGAAAATGAAGACAATGTGCATAGCATGTAATTTTGAAGATGAGAAAGGAAATAAAATACTTCTTGCATTTTAACAACAAAAACACACATTCGTCTTAAGGAAAAATAGGTTGGGCATACAATTCTGATCACACCTTGAAGAAATAAACCTACAAAATTAAGTCCATTCTATAATGTCAGCTATTAGAGTTTTCACATCTGTTCAGAGTATTGAAACTGTTTATTCATTTTCACACCTTCAATCACTTATCTGTTACACACTTTAATTGTAATAGTTTTTGTGTAATAACTTTCAAATCCTCTATTTTATAAAAGTTTTCAAAAGATACATTGCAAAAAATTTCTGATACTTCTACAAATTAATATTATTTATTATACATTCACATTTTTGAAACATTCTCAATATTGTGCAAGATGTATGTTTTCCAATACCTTGCAAATTTAATTTCTGATAATACCACAGGATTTAATAAATTCAAGTCAGGTGTTACAATATAAACTTTCCTCCCACAGCCATGCTGCTGTATAACTTTCATTTCACTCTAATCAATATTTTTTCTTGACTACTTAATCAGAGCATTTTCATTTTATAAGGCATTTGTATTAATTTTAGTATAATTTTAATTAATACACTACACAACAAAAGGTTCGTGATAGATGCTTGTGAGTGCAGTTGCTGTCATTGCTTTTTCTGTACAGTAGTGTTCTTAATAATGACTTACAATTAATTTAAAGTAATAATTGTGAATGGTCATAAGTTAATGACCATGTGTACTCAAAATTAGAACATGTTGTCCATAAATTAAAAATAATAATACTGAACAAAACATGAAGAAAGACTGACATACCAGTTCTACAAATTACAACAATCACCTTGATCATCAGTGGTAAAAGACCTGTTCTTATGGCTGCATCAAGATGACCCAGAGCTCCTGTCAATCCTGAAAGCATCAACTCAACTAGTCTTGATTTCAGTTCCCATTCTCTTGAGCTAGCAAACTCAATATTAAGACTACTTGAACCAAACTGAAGACAGCACAATTTCTGGAGTGCAAGATTCACAGATTGTAGACAAGTTTTAGACTGAGTTGTTAGTTGTTGCAGGAGGTCTAAAATTAATAAAGTGAACTCATAACCTGAAAGACTTGTTTTCAGAACCTGCTTAACTCTTTCATCTTTATAGAACTCAGGTTGTGGGAGAGATGGGGAAAGTTGTTTACTCACAATCCCAGTTTCATCATCACTTCGAACAACCTAAAATGTGAAATAAAGTCCAAATGATATACATATAAGTACTTAGGAATACACAAAATATCAGTCAAAAATAAAGGAATTCATCTAGTGGTGTGAAAGGTTGCATAAATTCAGTTTTATTAATAAAAATTATTATCATTAGCTAAATTCAAAATTATATACATTAAAATAATCATAATGTGTCAGTGTGCTTGTGAATTTGAAGACTCTGTAAGAACTTATTCCTATGACCATCAATAATAATTCATAAATTAAATATTATTTATTCAGAAAATCAATTTTTTTCAACTTCAATGAGAAAATTTCACATTTAATCTCTTAACCAGTAATAAATAATAGGGCATTACCGAGGTGAAGTAATCAAAGTCCATTGGATCCAGCCTAATGCGAATTGACGCCACTTCACCTTCAACCTCTGACTCACTGCTGCTATCGGATGCTGCAGTATTACTAATACTTCTATTTAGATGATGTACACATTCAGAAAGAGATCGTAGTCTGAAAATGATAGTTACATCTTAATACAATTACCTTATAACCAATGTTATATAGAAACTAAACCTTTGAATGAATAGTTTAGTTTAAAAAATATACATTTGACATTAAAAATCCCCTAGATACACATAGTTTTTTACTTCATTGATACAAATTCTAAAACACTTCTCAATTATTTATATTTCTTATCTATATTTAAGTAATTGGTAATTTTAATAAACTCTTGAAATTTATTTCCCCCTCCTTTATGCAGTAAGATATAAATATTTAGGAATTACTTTGCTTTTATAATGGGAAGATCATCAAGAGTTTGCTTCCTTTCCCAAAGTTTTATATATGGATTCTGTTCTTCACATATTGTTTCTCCTTTACTGGTTGATTCTAAACCAACAAGAAACAATGAAGATAACAAGCTGGCTAATTCCTCACCACAGGGAACATCCTATATATATATAAAAGAACTCTTGTTAGTATGGAAATACATATTACTTATAAATATTAGTTTTTAAATATGTATATTTCTACCGAACAGCCAAGATGGTGCAAAACAGCTATAGCTCGCCAACCCCACCCACTCACAAGTAATCGGACAAGGGGCCGAAGATCTTCACCAGGTGGCAGGCAAAGTGAATGAACTTCAGAGAGCAGCTCACAAGCAATCAGGGTAGGCATTCCACCTTTGCTAGAACTAGATACAGTAACTTAAATAAGTGATAAAAGGTCAAATTATGAAATTACATTAAAAACTATTATTTGAAATACTTATGAAATTTGACTTTTTTACAAATATGGTAGCATTAATTCTGGATTTTCTTACCACTGAGCAGTAATATCAGTTGGTTCACATCCTTCCTTAATCTGGGCCAAAAATTCAGCAAGAAATATATCTAGCCAAACGGATTTCTGTAATGGAAATAAAGTATAAACAAAATACTGTGAAAAATAAATGTATCCGGTTATCTACTAAAAACTGTTTTAAGTCACCATGTTTCAATAATTAAAAATATGAATATTTTGTTATACCATAATAAAGATTATATATTAGTTTAGTTGGTTTCAGAATATTTTATTTCCAAAATATCAAAATGCACTATCTAATTCCCATACAGTTTCAATGTCAGCACATAAATGTATCATCTCCAGCACCAAATATTTATTTCAATAAATAATTCATCTTCAGCTACTTATTTCCATAAGAAGTTAGAATATGGAAATGTGAAAATATTTTCCTTACTGTCATCTTATTTTTTAAAGTGTGTTCCAGAGAAAATATTCAGCTGGTGGAGATAAAATTCAAATAGAAAGATTTAATAACTATGGTGAATCAAACAAAAAATGTGAGTAAAACATCCTCATGTTTCCAACTAAGTTAAATTTCCACAGCATGCTCTGCCTCCAATGTCAAAATTGATTAGTAAATAACAATAAATCAGCCAATATATCAGAAAAATACTGTATCTAAGAAATATTAATATGTCAAAGGAAAAAATAATACATATGGTTCCTTTAGGAAATAAATTTTTTTACCTAAGAATTCCACAAAAAATAACAATTTAATAACAATTTTAGACCATGATAAAATAAGAACCAAAATATCAAAAGCATGCATAAACAGTCAATTTTTGATTCAAATGAATATTTTTCATGTTTAATAACTTTTATTGTTTTTCCTTCAATGTGGTTTTTGTGTGATATCAACCCCATTCAGCATGGTGGAGTATACATAGGGGTTGGGGTGGAGGGGTATTCCATAAATAATAACAAGAAAACCATTGAGATTAAGAGTCAAATCCAGGATTTTTGAAGTTATTAAGTTCAAATTTTACAAGCAACTTAAATCATTATTCAGCCAAATGATGGGAGGGGGTAATAGCAAATAAAATGAAATCAACCCAGATTCATGTATATTTTGAAATAATGGAAGTCACAGAGTTCAATTCTGACATTCAATAAGAAACTAAATAATACTTCAGCCCCAAAGGTGTTGAAAATAAATACAAAACTGACCTAAAATAATGTGTTTTCTGGTGTAATGGATTTCATTGAATTTCATTCTCAATGCTGGGTAACTTGAATTTTGGCCATCAGTAGGGGGTGAAATTAAATTCTCCTTACAATTGTAGCAATTACTTGCAAAATTTGTCCATATGCCACAATAACCCCCCCCCCCCAATCTTTTACTATGATAGGATACCAGAGCTACTACCCACTTAAAATCCTGGGTATAATTTTACCTTTCTTAAGGAGTTATTTTACTTATTCCATTAGGTGACTGGCAATGTTTTACTGTCTTAAAGTACTGCTGGTTATGTTTTTTAATGTACCAGATGTAGTTTTGCTCTTTAAATGTTGGGAGTAATTTTTACTCTATTAGAGTACTGAGAATATTTTTGACTCTGTTATTGTACTCGGAGTATTTCAGACTCTCTCAAGAAACTGGGAGTATATTTGACTCTCCGGGAATATTTTCTCCACTATTAATGCAATGGAGGATTAAATGAATTGGCTTATTGATTAATGTGCTTGATTAAGCTACCAGATTTCTTGACTCAATGGGCAGAATTTCAAATCATGCAAAAATGAATGAATAATGCACCCAATGAATATTTTAAATTGCTTTGATAGTGTTCTGGGTGTATTATTTCACCAATTTTGGATGGGAGTTTCTACAGGGGCAGAGATAGAGCATGTTACATAACAAGACCACTGATATCGGTGTCATAGAAGGAGCTTAATTTAAGTCTGACAATCAACGTGCCATTTAATTTTAAATATACCTCCTATAATTGTGTGAAGAAGGATTAGAAACAATGTTCTCCCTACAATGTATGATGCATCAAGGAATTTTAACCAAATTATATACACATATTACTTGCAACCTGAAGTGGAGGTAATATACGACTACTGCCCATAGTGGCATAGGTGAATGGTGGTGGAGAATTTAAAGCATGCTACATGTGTGTTAAATAAATTGTATTTGGGGTCCATGAGATTGACATTGTTTCTCCTGATATACTTCATTCATATTTTCTACCCCTATCATATTGAGAGGAGAAGACCCTTAAGAGATGGGGAGTAGGGGTATTTCATAAAAAAATAACATGAAAACAACTGATGTTGGTGTCTATTCCAGATTTATTGAAGCCATCAAGTTTCATTCAGACATTTAATTCTGGTGTTTAACATGTAAGTTAAGTTGTACTACAGCCCCATATTGTGAAGGAGGGAGAGGGTGAAATGCAATAATACAATATCATTGGTGATTTGTTCATAATTGTGGAGGTGACTATGTTTAATTCTGACATTCAACAAACAATATAAATTGCTCTTCAGATCCATAATGGTTGGAGGGGGTAAAGGTCTATAGAACAAAATGAATTGAGATTTGTATATTTTCAGGGGCTCTAAAAATATGTAAAAATTAATTAAGATATTCAATGTGCAAGTTAAAATGTACTTTTTCACCAAAGTTGGGAGGGGGGAGGTAGGAGAGCAAAGCAATAACATAAAACAGACAGTGATTGGCATCTATTCCAAGGTTATAAGGCCACTGAGATCAATTCTGGCAATCATAACGCAAATTAAGTTGTACTTCAGCCACATTGGGCATGGGGGGACGGGTTTAAATTTCAATAATGTGAAATTAAGCAAAATTGGTACCTAATTCAGGGATGTTTAAGACACCAAGTTTAATTCTTACGCTCAACATGCCAGTTATGTTTAGCTCAGCCTTAATGAGTTGGGTTGAATATGTTTTGCTTTCTACTGGAGCAATTTCACTCAAAATTTGTTTTGATCCAGGTCGAACACTAGATGTACAAGAGGGAAGTATCTTTCACTATCTTAGGATTCTGGCACTATTTTTTTATTTCTTAGGATACAAGGAGTAATTCTTTCCTTCTTGAGGAACCATATTTCTGACTATTAATTATCAATAATATTTTTTGAACCTATTAAGATACCTGAGTTATCTTTATTTCCTTGATATACTAGGAGTATTTCTTACTCTTATTATGGTATCAGAATTAGTTTGGATTTTCTGACAGAAATTGAAGTACATTTTGAATGTCTTTGTGTGTAGGGAATATTTTTCTCTCTCTTAACTTACCAGAGAATAAAATGAACCAGTATTTTGAAATCTTTTAAATTACTATGCTTAATTAAGTTACTAATATTTTTTTTAACTCAATTATAGTAGTGTGAGTCCACACACCAGTTGTGATTAAATTTATATTGCTTCAGACTTGTTAGGGTAGTGGGTAAAAGGTCAAAAATGTCAAGCTCTCTATACCAGTTTAATAACGTTGTACAATTAATTGTCAAATTTGAAACTTTTCTGGTCTAATATGATTAAATACCAAGGCAATTCCAGGAACCAGATAGTTTTATTAATAAATCCGAAACTGAGTAGCTTTCATTTTATAGTAGTCTATTCTAGGTTGGATTTGCCTTATACATTCATCGATCATGATTATAAACTATTATTAATAAGGAGTTCTTGATAGAAAACTCAAAAAAAGGAGATCTTTCAATTTAAAAAGTTATAGATTAATTTATACATTAAGTAATCCAATTAAAAAAATGTCAAAGTTATAAAATATACTTCACACTCATTTACTTATTATAAAGAAAAGGGAGATCAACAGGTTTATTAATAATAATGTACTTAGGGTAACTAATCAGGAATTTCTAAGGGGAATAGGGGAGGAGAGAACAATTTGGTTAGCTTTGACCAATAGACCACGTTTTGAGGCATGCGGGTCCTGTAAAATTAGCATTAGAGGGAAGTGTGTGGGGTAAGAACAGAAGACGGAGGATAGGATGGAATATGCTAAGCAGATTAGGGAGGATGTGGTAGCTGTATAGAAATGAATAGGCTTGCACAGGATAGGTAGCAAGGAGGGTTACATCATACCAGTACTTTTGAAGTATATAGAATTCAAACACTGTTGTTGTTGAAAAGGACAGATCCCTGAAATACATAGTCAGGTAGCTGATTACTGAAAATGTCTTTCTAACATTCTGATTATGGGGTCGGTGTTTCTGAAAATTTAAGAACTTCAAACCCTAGATGATACCTGCCATCTATGAACCTCAGGTAAGTCGCCAACTTTCTCTCTCTCTCTCTCCTGTTATTCAAACATGAAAATAAGCTAATTATTATCTAAGAATAATAAATTGTACAGGAAATTAGAAACAACCTTAAAAAATTCTTAGTACGAAGATTCTAACAATCGGTAACTGACCTTATTATAAAAGACCTTACCTGTAAAATGAATGGAGTAATACCCTAATAAAATCCAACTTTTTTTAAAACTCAAAAATATACAACAGTTATGGACGGTTTTTAAAAATTCTATTAATATAAAACATACGATAGTGTCTCAATGTAATGGGTTACTAGATAAAACATTCAAATTCACTATACAATGCACAAAAATTGAACAATGGATCAGGTTAGCGGAGTGCGATTATATGACCCAATAAAATTGATTTAAAGCAATCGGCGTCCATAATTTCAAGCAGGTAAGTTTCAAAACTATTAGCTAAAGATTGAATCATCTAGACCAAAATTATCCTCAATCTTCATCAGTGCATACTAACTTCATAGGAAGATTGCTCAGCTTCAATGAATCGGGACCACAGTTGTTGAATCTTCGTTGCTGTCATTGTCGTTTAAAAGTAATTAAATATACGGTATTTCGATTCTCCTTCTGAATGGCAAATACATGTTTATGTTCCTAAATGCATGATGTAGGCCATTTAGAAATGTTCACATGCTGTACTATTTCAAATCATAACAAACTAAACACATGCTAATGACACAAATGGGTTGCGGTATAATCAACTATGTTATATAACATTCCGGATTAACTTCTTCAACTGTCAGTTGCAAATTCATTTGGGCTATTGATAATTTAATAGCGAAAGGAAACATAGAGTTCAGTTGTGAAATTTGCGCATCATAAATAAATGACAACATTTGTTTGCAGCAAAAAGTTTTATTTTGTTTTTTGTATTACGTTCGTAAATGATTACGTAACAACTCAACCTGTCAGTTGATGTTGCGACCAAAGATGTTAAGACTATATAACACTTTATTCACAAAATCTCGAAATAATACAAATCGTTTGAATAATCTTCTAAAGCAAGTAAAGGTATCACAAAAACGTGGAAAGAATACATAAAAATATTTATTATTAAAACCTTAATGAAAATGTTAAAACCTCATTTCCTTATACATTAATCAATCATGTTATTATACACAGATAATCAATTACCAAATTTACAGCATAATAACGACTGGTACTGGTGGACTATTTTAGTGTAACTGTATTCCAGTCACTTATGAACAGCATACGTTGAGTAATATGTAATGTAAATTTGATGAAACGCATTTCTCATTCCAGATATTCTGTGCTGAGAAATTTTGCGCACAGAGATGTCAAGCTGACTGCAATGCAAGGCGAGCAGTTTAAGACCACGAATCTGAAACTGGCACTGATAAAACGCAGGTATTATGTAGGTTCTCAAAATTAAGTACAAAATAATTCTTCCTAAATTTATTTGTGTTGAATGACATGCACCACTGGTCGTTGACATTATTAATAACCAACCTAGATAAATTCTGCTCATCACTATAAATTTTTAACGGCAACACACTTCCAATCTCTGGTGTTGACCCCTCCAGATGCAGCCACATTTACCCAAACGAAAGGAAAGCCGATAACTCTGCAAAGAGCAAGATCAAGACTTAAAATAATCCTGGCTAGAGTTTCTGCCACCGAAAGACAACCCAACAATGCCACCCCTCCCCCAAAATTAAAAAGACTTGAATATTTTTTATGTAAAAAAAGAATTATAAACGAAACACGTTAACCTAAAATAACGCCATTGAATTAAGACGACAATACTAATAAAGATTGACGAAAAATTGTTTTCCTTTAAATCAAATGTTGACATTGAGTGTGGTATTATATGGGTGCGAAACGTGGACAGTACGAGTTGGAGAAAGGAAAAGAATAGAAGCATTTGAAATGTGGTGCTATAGAAGAAAGCTGAAAATCAGATAGGTGTATTATTAGAGTAACTACCCAGAAAGTTCTAAGCAGAATAAGAGAAGTGAGAACATTATCGAGGACTTTGACCAAGAGAAGGGATAGATTAATAGACCAAGTTTTGAGACATGAGTATGTAGTAAAATTAGCGTTAGGGGGAAGTGTGTGGGGTAAGAACAGAAAAGGAATGACAGGGATGGAATACGCTAAGTAGATTGGGGAGGATGTGGTAGCTATGTAGAAATAAATAGGTTAGGAATGGAAGGTAGCATCAGATCAGTCAAAGGACTGAATATTATAACAAACAAATCAAAGATTTACAATTTCAAAGAGCGAACAACAACGAACTAAACTGAAATTATAACTACTATTTTTATAGATAATTTTAATCAAACTAAACTAACTATTATATGTAAATTGAAACAATTTCTTTCGAACTTGATTTTTTATATAGTAGAGCATAACTCTTTTCAAATCTTGTTTATCACTCAATTCATAATTAACTAACTCATTAAGACCACTTAGCTTTTTTTTAATTAGAAAAGGTTTCTTCACCGTTAGCAACAATTAATGTGCAGCGTTAACAAAATTATTAATGCAATGATCAAACTTAGCCAAATATTAAGAGAACTAAAGAATTTAATAATATCAACTAGTTCTTAAAAGTGAAGAAAGTCTGTCCATTTTGATAGACAGTTCGTAAGCGTTAAAAATCATCAATTGTCAAGACGTTTCCGATATTTTTACAATGTGCCAGAAGCTCCATTTCTCAATGTCATTCAGTATATGAATATTATATAAAAAATATAAGTATTGTTAAGGCTACTCCGTATTGTATTTCAGCTGTAATGCATTTATCGCCCGGTCTATAGTAAATAAAAAATTCTATTTTATATTTTTGTTTTGGATTTTTATATCGGTTTGTCTAAACTTTTATATAAAAACACAATGACGTGATGTAGTCAATTTAAAATTTTTCTACGTCAATTTAGCTGCCCAAATTTATAACTTTTAAGATAATATTGCAAAAGTATTGATCCAAATTTAGGTCTTAAAAATTAGAGTTATTGGGATTTGTATTGACCTTGATTCGGATCAGGATAAGTATATATTGATATAGGATTGGGATAAATCAAAATCTTTGGTATGAAGTAGCTTAGTTACAGGATTGATATGGTGCCAAATTTTAACGGGAGGTTAGACGTACATTCTTAAAAATATATAATTGTGTGGCTAGGGCCTAATTGGGTTCCGTACACGCTAGGGGTTTCCGCTTGAGTTTAGACCTTTAGTAATGTTAAAGGATTTTATTATTATTTATATGTTACATTTAAAGAAGGCCTAATGTAGGACAGAGTGATTTTGTAATTTTTATGTAACGACGCATCATATTTTTTCGGTCGAGGAATAATGTGATAATAAATTTAATGAAAATTGTCCTTTTTTTAATACCGTTTATTTGTGAAATAATTTCTTAAATTTTAGGCAACTAAATGTCTCAGTCGGACTAGACCATCTTTGTTGTCTCATTTATTCCATGGACGGAAACTTTTCCGCATTTTTTATTTTTTTTCGGCGCTTTTCTTTGCCAAAATGTCCATAATATTAGACATAAAGTACAACAAACACACTCTGCTGCTACAGAGAAAATTTGACGATGCCTGCTATAGATAAGCTCGGTTGCTAGGGCAATCACACTGGTAGCGTATTTACACGTCTCTACCAGCTCCGGGTGATGCGTTTTCGGAACCTATTAGATTTAATGACTTTTCTCTTCAAAATAGCATGTTCTGCAAATATGCGGTTGATTCTCTACAATTAAAGTATCGAAACTTTCCAACACGTGATTCATGTATATAGGGGAGACAGCTGTACCAGCGGACCAAATGTTTTCTTCAATTGAGTATTGTATATCACAAAATTTGAATATACTGCATATATCTATAATCCTTTGGCATGCAATTACTATTTTTAAATTTTCAAAAACAGAAACCCTGTTAAAATAATTCATTTATTCAAGCCTTGCAATGTCCTCTGGTACAACGTCCTGATGACGAGACCAGTTGTCTTGTAAGCGAATATAAAGTGATATACCAGTGGACGTCCTTTAGTACAAAGAAAGTGGTGTCCGCAACTACATCATATCGCAATATTTGCATTTTCCCATTCAGTTATGAAGATTCGTTGAAATTATTATCAAATGCAAAGCTAATAAAATATACTTATGCTACAATAATTACCTTTTAGATGTAATTGTTTAACTGACACTAATTTGTCTTTTGCAGCTTTAAGAAGGATTTTAGCGGACTCAAAAAGCGCTGTTCCTATATGGGTTCTTGTGGGCGTACGAGCGAGTTATACTTACAGGAGTGGGGATGGCCGTCACGTTTCCAGCGCTGCTATTGCTTCTCTATCTATTTGATACTTTTTGGGCTTGCCTACAGGTGGCGGTCATAAAGTTACATTACTTTAATGCATCCTGTATAACAAATTTCTTTAAT
The DNA here is from genome assembly GCA_034510155.1 of Eucriotettix oculatus. Lineage (NCBI taxonomy): Eukaryota > Metazoa > Arthropoda > Insecta > Orthoptera > Tetrigidae > Eucriotettix > Eucriotettix oculatus. Next base: position 63,256,505 of record CM067378.1, read on the forward strand.
GTAATCAAAAACAGGCCTTCCAAAGGTAAATCCAAAAGAACAGCTGTCATACATTAAACCATTGGTGAAACAATAATTGTCAATATAAGGATCAATAAACTTAAAAGTATTTTCAGAGAAACTGTCAACCTAATTTTCAACAAATTCATATCATTAACTCTTAACCACACATTGAATGGAAATAATTATACGCTTGAAGCAAGGCCAGTGACAAGGTTCTGAATATCTGAAATCCATATTTCTGACAAATTGCTAAATGAACCCACTACTTTCACTCCATAGGTCCAGTCTGGTTTGAATAGAAGCAACAGAATTTAGGCTTTATACTCTTCAGTGCAACTCAGATTTGTGTACCCAGCTACAATTCTTTGTAAAATGTGAATAGATTTTTTACTCCTTGAAATTCTTTATTCCAGTCTCAAATACTTGTCATAGTAATGTAATACATGCTAACATAAAAAATTATAACTTAAGAAATTTACTTCAGTTTGTTTCTAATTACCCATTATTTTGAATTACCACAGCACTCTTGGTTATATACACACTCAAATTTGTAACAAGTGTAGTGTTACTCTTGAAAGCAGTCAACTGCATTGTGTGTTTGTTCACATTTTGACATACTGTTGAAAAATTTATGAGTTTTTATTCACAATAAATATATACTTGCTGTCAAATGCCACTATTTGAATAAAGGAAAATGACATTTTTATTACTGTTCATTAAGTTGTATTTTTATATATTTGGGATAATTCGTTTACTATCACTGTATAGTGATAAATTGCAAAGCTACATGTATATTGGTAATTTAACTTATCACAGTTATAACAACAAATGTGTGTCAATTTTAAGTTAATCAGATTACAGCTTCATTTAATAATGTGGCAATGGAAATTAACAATGTTACAAAACACCAGAAAGTAGAAAATTGCAGAGATTTAGAAAATTTAGACTGTTGGGTAACTTAATTTACATTCTGAAAAGATCTCAAATGAAAGGGCCAGAAATTATATTATCTAGCACCAAAATTAACAAGCTATTCTTAAAATGACAGTTTACCACCACCACTTTTTTGTATACCAATTTAACAAAAAAGTTATGTACATTGATGACATTGTAGTAGAAGAAAAATTATTGAGACTGTCCGTATACAATTTAAGATGTGAATATAAACAAAATTTTATTAAATATAGACTTGTTTTAAATTTACAAACTTATGAGCCAGTTGTAAATGTGTCAAATTTTTTCTACATTTTGTAGACATAAAATGTATTAAAATGACCTCTGCTAAAACTAGAGAAGACTGCAATCAAATTATTTAAGTTGGGAATGCTACATAAAATATTTCGGAAAACAGTGGCTTTGTACTTAAAATACATATGAAACAGTTTTCATATTCTATAATAAATTAATTTACAATAAATAAAAAGACAGCCAAAAAGCCAGCATTAAATGAATCACCATTTATTCACTAAAGCGACATTTCATCTCCATTTTGAGACTTCTTCAGACTAACTACAAACATAATATTACATTAAATTAAAGTTCTATGTTACAATTTTTTAATTTATATATAAAAAACATGGATAAAAACTTACAAATTTAGCAATACATCATATTTACTCCTTGATTACCTCAGCCAAAAAGATTGAATTTAAATGTGAATAATTTGTATCGCACATGGACCATCTCCAGCGAGTTATGGCCGAATTGATGTCGCAACAATGAGTGCTTTCGGCAGTTAAATTTTAACAATGGAGAAGTGTGTGTTTGGACACAACTGTGTAATTTTGAATGTCTAATTTGATGTTTTGTTCCATAATGAGAGTTTATAAAGCTCTTTTAGTTTGACCAATATACAATGCAAACGATTAATTTTGTAGATACCATCGTCATTCCAGAAAGTTAATTTTGTCTCAATATTTTGAACAAAATTTAAATTATTCACAGATTTAAAAACATCTACACCATAATTATGAAACAAGTCAATTAGTTAATATTGTATCTTAGCTGTATATGAAGTTCATTTTTCTGTCAATCTTTTTAACAGATAAATTGTCAGAATACCTGATTTTATTTAATATAATTTTGACAGGTTTGTTAATGAAATTGTTTGGGCATGAATTTAGTAACAGAATATTGGTAACTTTATTGAGATTTTCACTATGGTATTTGTGATGTGACAACTTGACAGCATTACCTACCAGATTATAACCTGTGGCTGTCTTTTGAGCAATGGGCTGATTGGACATATAATTAAGACCTCTTCCTGAATATGTAGATTTTTGATACCTATTGGTTATAATCTTTTTATTTTGAACACTTATCAGAACATCAAGAAAATTAATTGAATTATTTTGTTTATTTCACGAGTAAAATTTAAATATTATCTAATTTAGTTTTTGGAATGATGCAAAATATATCAACATATCTGAAGTATGTTAATGGTTTAAAATCTAATAATGAGATACATAAGGCTTCCAAACCTCTCATCACAATTTCTGCAACGAAAGGGACAAAGGATTTCCCATTGTAGATCCACTTATTAGGTGATAAGAATTATTAAATGAAAAATAAGTAGAGTTCAAAAATAAATTGAGTAAAACAAGCATATCAGATACAGGAATACCAGAAAGATCTGAAAAATTGTATTCCCATCATTTTTCATCTTTCTATAATTGACACTAGATAATGAATTCAACAGGGAAAAAACATCTTAGGAAACTAAAATATTGTCATTAGGTACATTTAAATTTTGCAAGTTCTCTACTAATTGTAATGAATTTTTAACAGAAAAACGGAGGTAAGCCTGAAGAAGTCATAGAATGGAGATTAAACGTCGCTTTTGTCAATGAATAGCGATATATTTAATGCCTTTTGGCAGTCTTTATGTATTGTAAATTTTAAAGTCAGAAAACTACATTGTAATAAATTAATTTGTTACACGTTGTGTGTATTCAGACATTATGTAAGAATAGAATAATCAGAATAAAATGTTTTCACATTATTCCTACTTCTATCAATTTGGAACACAGATATAGAAATTCAATTAGTTATTTATATATACAATATGGCCATAAAAAGGAGAAAATAGGAACATGTAGTTCTCCAATATTTAACTCATTACATACAGCAAGTTACTTTTATTATGTAAAAGAGAAAGAAATGTTAGGAATACAAATTACTTAATGTTGTGTTAATATAAATAATTGATCATTTTAGAGTACAAATATCATCTGGTGTTTAATAATAAAGGCAGAGTTTAACTTTAAATATTCTATATTTTTGTAGAAATATTTAAAATCTAAAATGCAAGATGGAAACACACCAATAAAATTGTGTGTGATGAAATTGAATAGGAACAATTCATAAAAAAATACTTCTTAAAGAAATCATTAAAACTTTAAAATATTGAAATTATAATTGCTATATTAATTAAGCATGCCACTTTACTAATATTCAGCCATGATGTAAATAAATTTATTGCTTTATAATCACTTGGCATTTGACATTTACACTTTTTTCATTTAAAAATGGTGATGTACAATTGAACTGCAATCAAAGCAATTTAACCTTTCTGTGTGTATATATAAATAGTAAGTAGAATTCAGTATAATATGCAGAAACAAAATTTTCTAAATAACAAAAATGCCTTTAGAATAAGCATCAATTTAACAAGCACAAAACCACAAATACTTTTTTAATAGAAACATATGTTAAACAGATTGTAAGAAAAATTAAATAATTAACAACTAATAATAAAACAATTTATATACACAGGTATTTAGAATAAATGTTTTTCACTGACTAAGACAAAACAGGAAAGATTTATTATTGAATTAGTAGTCTTCATTCAGAATATCGACCATTTGGAGAGAGAGTTCTTGCAAAACTCAATGAAAGCTTAATTACATAAGGTGGTACTGACTTTAATGTATCTTGCTTAAACAAAATGTAAAAAATTAGAAACCAATAAAGGCAAGCATTAAAAAAATATATTTCATAAATAATACAGCAGGAGGTTAACAAAAAAAGTTAAATATATCATTCACACATCATCTAGCACAATGTATACTAGATGAAACACAAAAAAACTATTAACAATCAAGAAAATTTGCTGCCATCAACAATTCCAGGGCAATCTCTGGTGCAATAGGGAATTCTGGTATTTCTGTTGAACTGTTGGTGTAGCGTACTTTATAAGTGAAGTACATACATACTTTCTGCAATACATGAGAGCTGTAAAGAAAGTACAATACACAAATGAATACTCAGATTTTTTATCTTCATTCCAAATTATATTACTCTGTTCATTCCAAAAAATTATTGGTCATATAAATTAAAAATATCATATTAATTTTCAATATTACAATATCAAATTGAGAGAGAGCGAGAAACACAACTCACATGATAAATTATGTTAAAGAAAACCATTTGTTGACAGCCTGAGAAGTAACAATTTAAGTTTGAGAATGTAAAATAACCAAATTACTGTCAAACAGAAAAAAAAAGATAAAATAAAAAATCCAGCCCTGTTAGCACAGGATGTCCCTTAATTTAAAGTTTCAAAACTTTTACAGTTCCTAAAAAAGTTTATACCCGAGTATGTTCAATTATGACCAAGTGTATAAATATGAATCAAGAATTTATTGTAAACAAAATCACAATCATATGAAAAACTGCCAATGAGCAATTATTATACACTTTCATAAAAAGTGAAGCACATCTGAGGAAGTGTGTGTCCCATCAATGCAAATAAACAGAACTTTGAGTGAGTAAACCACGTTGTGGAAGCTCATAATAGATCACCAAACACAGAGCACTATCTTCTTTCCATAGAGATTTGACTTTACAATAAATGTTGATGGTTCACCCAGAGTTACCCATGATCTTTTACAGTTTCAATTCTTGAAAACTATCTACTTTACATCATCCATCACAATTCAATGGAGAAACTACTTTCTTTTGTACATGGTGAGCAGCATTTCACTAGTCTTAAGTTTTCTTGCTGTCTTATTTAATTCGCATGGAGCGCATTTCCCATATTCTGGAGCTTTCCTGTGCCTTTCAAACATATGGAGATGGCTTCTCGTGTTACGTTTAATTGATCTGCGAGATCTTGTTGGATTTGAGTGTCGTACTCATCCAGCAGTAGTTGCAATTCACGGTCTTCCATGTTCTCATCTCACTTTTGAATTTCTTAAATCACTCAAAGCACTGTGATTTAGCAAGAGTTTTATTTAAATGGAAAGAGACAATCAATGCTATCTCTAGACAAAAAACTCAACATGTTCAACATTATTAAAGACATACTAAAATTAAATCTTCCATTAATGTGAGCCAAAACTGTCCAAGAAATAAAATAACAGCAAAGATGCGGTTTGAAGGTAATAAATGCTGACAACTACGGCCAACAATTGGTATATTTGGTTACATCTTTATACACCTCATATATTTAATATGTTATTTGTAATATGAAAATACTTATTTGACTTGAAGTAAAGTTGTTATTTTAGACAAAACTACAAATCCCAGAAAATAAAGTAATAAATGAGGATATGAAATTCAAATTTGGGTCATTCCATGTCAGTTCAACCCAGCCATAACACCCATGTTTATTTCATAAAAAAATTTCATTTCACCACTTCAGAATTTTATCATACCTCCTAAAGATACTTTATAGTTATATTAATTTTTTCCTGGCTTCCTTACCTATTGAAGTATTCTCATAAAAATTTAAGTATCATTTGTTGGTAAATAAGGAAGGTAAATTTATTTTCTACGGAAGAACAAATTGCATTTCCTTGCAGATCGATAAAAAACACTCAATTTTAGAAATTATAGCAGGCTGTAAGACAAAAACCATTTGTGGGGCAGCCTAGTCCTTAGGAAAGCTCTAGTTTGTTTCACTTGGGACAAGTGGTAGTTAGATAACAGGGAGACTGGATGGGACCAGCACCTGACCCCGTGTATGCCAAACTGGCTTTACAGGGCGAACGTGCATAAATTGGTGTACAGAAAGCCAACGGGCTCCTCACCGAAGGTGCTCATGCTACTGTTGAAATCAGGTCGAGTGGAGTTAGCCAAGGATTGCTCCGAGACACTTCTCCACCTGACTGGCTCGCGAGTTGTGGAATTTGTTGCTCAAGTTGCATACAGCTCCCACACCCAAGTTTTTGACCTGTTGGAAATGCACTCCACCCGCAACGGCGAGAGTGCCCTCGGGGCCGCTGCCTTACCCAAGGGCTGGTGGCTTCAATTGTTGGGCCTGGTCTGCCCCCTACTCTTAGGTTACACATACCCAGGCACCGACTTGCTAGCACCACCACCGTGGGTTTTTGAGTGCATACCACTGCCAGACAGTCCAACCCAATTGTGAGCAGGGCTGCTGCCCAGTAGAGTGACAGCTGGGCTAAAGCTCACCCCTGTGTCTACATGTATTTTTCGCTGAAGGTTCAGGTCAGCCCCATGTCGCGCTTTAAGCCAGCCCGGAGGGCCTCTTTTTCTGAAAAGGGCCCTGGTGGGGGCGAGTACCCCCCTGCAGTTGGCCAGGTTCAACCTCAACAGTAGCGCTGACACTTCTGGTCAAGCGTAGCTTTTTTCCTTGATAAAGGTGGATGGCCACACCCCGATAAAAGAGAGTACCACGATACGACTAGCATTTGAAGCTTCCCGCTTCTTCCGGATTGCAACACCTGGTTTCCGAGGCCAAGCGCACTCCCATCCGAAGTGGAAGCTAGCAGCTATCCGCTATGGATGATTTGCGCAACCACCCAATACTAGGGGAATTACACCCAGACAGTTTCATCATCGGACAACTAAGTATGCTAGCAAAATCCATACTCTACTCCTTTCAAGGGCATGATGACTCAACGGTAGGATGACTGTCTTGAGATGGACTACTATGTTACTAGAATCATGGCGCAATGGCTCTGACCCGTCTCAGTTCAGTACGGAAAATGTGGTCTAGGGAATATTTAGCCAAGCTTATTAAACTTTATAAAGACGAGCCATCCCTATGATAAGTCAGCTCAAATGATGACCATGAGTGAGCTAAAAGAGAAACTGTTCTTACTGCACACACTTCACTCTTATGTAAATTTTACAAGCCTCTTATGTCTCAAAATGTGGTCAATTAATCTATCACTTCTCTTGGTCTCTTCAAAAACATACTTGTTCAACCCTAAAAACCACACTCCCATTCACACACAAGACTACAGAAACTACTGCAGAATCCACCCAGCCTTCTACACCAGCCAGACAAAAAGAGACCTCTCTGAATAAATGGCTAACCACCACAGCACAGTCAAAATTTTAAAGAATTAATTTCCCATAGTTGTCTATGCTCAGAACAAAAACATAAATAATTCAGAGTGCTTTACATTGAAATTCAGACAATCCTGGATTGAACATCCTTTACATAGTAATGCATGTAAACCTGTTCAAATATATGTGGATGTGAACATCGCCAACCCTCCTCAATTACTTGACCTTATTTGAGAGAAAATTGGAGACTGGTGGGGTCAATTGTTTACCAGCAACAGTTTACTTGCATTTAAATATATATATATATATATCAGTTTAACAAACTTGGATGAAGTATACACTTACATTAATCACTAAACAAAAACAAATCAATTCAACAGCACATAAATATACACATTTTGGTAATTTATATTTTGACATAGCAAACTACATAGTATGTTTACTACTAGTTACAAATACTTTTATTGCATAAAATGCTTTTTTTGATGCCACTTGTGTAGTACTTCTGAAGAAATAACAATGCACACTTGCATTTAAATATGTAAATATATAATGCCTTTTGAATTATAATAGTGTTTCATGCTTAGATATGGTCTGTCCCAATTTCATATTAAAGTTTTCTCTGGTATATATCAAAGAATCCACAACAACATATCAAACAATTAAGAAAAAATACAGATGCAACAGTCAGAATTGGCTTACTAAAACATGGTCTACAGATATAATGTTTTACTTTTAAACCAGAGATGCACTTAATCGCCTTTTATGGCTGAAACATAGTGGGCAATTCATTTACATTTATTATTATGACAAGCAAATGAACAAACACAGAACCCTGTAGGATGCCTCAGACAATTAGAACACTTGATCTGTTGTTTGAATTTACTATTTACTTCCAGACACTTAAATAAGTTTTAATCAGACATTTCAGAATCTTCAAATCCATATTAATCGAACTTTTTCAACAAAATACTGTGGCTGATAGAACCTTGCCAAGATCAAGAAGGGTTGCATTTATACAGTTTGACTTCAAGTGATAAACAGTGGTTTTCATATAAAGTCCTGAATGATTAAATGCAAGGGTAAAATAGCAAAACAGTCCTGACACGGGTTAGTCAGCTAAAAACAATGAAAAAAGTTTTTTGAAATATCTTAGTGTCTTTACATAATAAATTTGGTATTAATTAAATAATATAAAGTGAATAATGTTCCGACTTTGAGGAAGTTCATGCTTCATAACTTGTATTGAAAATTATCAACTATAAAAAACAAGAAAGCCTCGAATCAAGTATGATGATACAGACTTATGCAAAAATAAAATAACTAATGTAATACTTATGTGGGCCAATAGATTCTTAAAATCACATACTTGACAAATACTTACGGAATTTCTCTAAAATTTACTTCATTAGTTTCATTTTCTGCAAACTGGCCAGGTCCACTTAACATAGCTTTAATAGTTCCTGACGTCAAGGCATGTTCTCTTTTAACAATAAATTCGTGTCCGTCTGACGAAATTAACTTTACATACATCGCGTCCGGACCTTCACATCCTCCATAAACTTTTTCTTCATCCTGAGAAAAACAGGCAAATGTCAAAAAAAGTATAATGCCTACTATATGCACGACTCGGTTTAAAATATTTTACCTTTTTGTCATCTGACATATCTCCAGACATTTTAACCTCCTCTGAAGTCTGAAATTCAAAAAAACAATTAACGTACAACTTACATTAATAACATATTGAAAATTTAAGTTTACTAATTTAAGTTTACATTTTTTCTATAGATCAATACAAAACATGTTCCTTTCTACAGATTTATGAAACTTCTGACTTGCTTAATCATGTAACTAACCTGCAACTCCTGACTTAGAATTTTGTAAAGTACCTATTTGCTTGCTTACGAACTTCCGCCGACACTTTTGTTTCCGGCTTCGCTTATAGCCAGAGATTATTAACAATAGCGAATTTGAATTACGACCTCAGAGGCATATAATATTTTTTCCACAGACGTATGTTTTTCACCTTATTCAATATAAATTTATATATATGAAGAATGAGCATAATTGGAATGCAAATATGGAAATAAGTATCATTATCATTTATATTTTATTTATAATTATTTTTAATCAACGTTATACGTATTTGATTCGACTCTATTTTTCTTGAGCTCTTAACTGGTATAAGAACAGTTTTCTTGCGTTCAATACATTTATAATAAGTATATATTAGTTCTAATAAGAAATTAAAGAAAAGTAGAACCTGGATTAGATCTTTTTTTAAATAAACAAGAAACAGTTCACAATATAAGCTATCCTACTCTTTGTGTCTAGTATACTTTACGATCCCTAGTTATTGCTCTTCCTAAGTAGAAGAACTCCTTGACTTCCTTCAAAATATCCCTTCCCAATGTAACAACCTTTGTTATTCTACACTCCATTACCTTGGTTTTTCCTTTATGAATTCTCATATTGATCTCTTTATCCAGGACCACGTTTATGCCATTTATTTTGGTTTCCAAGTCGTCCTCTGACTCCCCTAATACTACAATATCGGCAGCAAAACGTAGGGTTTTTATTTATTCTCCTTGCAATTTCTTTTTTACATTTCGTTTTAACGTTCTTCATACTCTGTTCTATATATAAATTAAACAGCATGGGTGACAAACTGCAGCCATGTCTTGATTTCTTGATTTCTGCTTTCTTTCTTGCCCTACACTTCTAATTACTGCCGGCTGCCTTCTGTAGATGTTATGAATAAGACTTCTTTCACGATATTTTATTACTGTGCTCTACAAAATCCTTAATAGTGCGTTTTAGTTCACATTATCAAACGCTTTTTTCTAAATTTACAATCCCATGAACGAAAATCGTTTTTTTATCCTATCGTGTAAAATTAGACGCAATGTCAATATCTCCCCCTGCATTAATACTAAAACCGACCGATCTTCTCCTAACTCAAATTCTATTTGACGTTCCATCCTCCTACATGATATTTTTGTTAATATTTGGCACCAATGAGATACAAAACTAATTATCCTGTGCTGTTAGCAATTATCAGCCATAGTCTTCTTCGGTATGGGCATAATTTTGTTACTAAAATTTTCTGATATTCTTCCTGTTTCGTACATTTCGCAAAGTATCCTGAACAGTATCTTCGCCCGATGATCTAATCAACTCCGCTGGAATGTTATCAATTTCTGGTGCTTTACAATTGCCCAGGTCTGTCAGCGCCATATCAAACTCCGACCTTAAAATTTTGTCCCCCAACTCTCTATCATCCACCTCCACCTCTTCTTCTATTACTGACTGATCTAGATTTTCACCATGATACAGCGCTTCTATATATTCCTCCCATCTTTCTGCTTTTTCTTCCCACCCGTTCTCCTGACGTTCATGCAAATATTTATCCTTTCTCCGAATGTTTCTTTGATATTCATATAAGCTGCGACTATTTTCCCTCATGAAATCTTCAACCGCTTTGAATCTCCCTTTTATCCAAGCCTCGTTAGCTACTTTGCACTTCGTATCTATCTCATTGTTCAAGCACCTATATTGCTCTTTACTATTTTCATCTATCGCGTTTTTTTACGCCTTTCATCAATCATATTTATTATTTCTTGTGTTATCCATGCTTTCCTATTGGTCTGAGCTATTCTTCCTATTTTTTCTTCGGTTGATCTAGTCAATTATTCCTTTAAGCGTGCCCATTTCTCTTCTATATTGTTTCGTTATCCTTTCTCTATCAACCTACTCTTGGTATCTTCTTTGAAACTCTGAAGAACCTCATCTTGTTTCTTTTTTTCCTTATTCCCATCTATTTGTTTTAATTCCTCTTTTCGATTTCTGCCCGCATTCCATAATCAGCAGGTTATGGTCGGAGTTTATAGTTGCTCCTGGATAAGCTTTGCAATGTAGCACCTGATTTCTGTACCTGTGTCTAACAATTATATAGTCTAAACTTACTTTTTTTGGGGTTAACAAGCTACATGAGGGTGATTCTGAACAGGCAACTCCCCTTTAATAGCATAGGAAGGGAATTGAAAAGGTCTAAACCCACGGTACCCTCTTGTTAATAAAAAATTGTGTTCCATTTAATGTATGTGAGAAAAGTTCTTTACTGAGAACCTTTTCCTCTTTTAAGGAAAATTTTACACAGTCATGGTTTTCCGACGGTTTCCTCCGGTGGATCATGTAGCCTTTGCAGTATACTACCGTGCGAGCGTGGCAGCGGGAGCTCTGCAAAGGGTTTTATGAAAGTGAAAATGAAATTGATTGCTGTATTCACCCGAAGAAGTCCAAAATTATGGACGAAACAGCGCGTCGTAGAGAACTTTGATAAATGGTGTTAAAAATCTGGATTATGCTGCAAGAAAAAATGGCTTTCTAGCAGTACCATTCATATGGTCCGCAAAACGGATTGGTCTGGGAGAGTATGCGGAGATTATAGGGTTCTAAATGCTGTCGCACAGATACGCTATACAAAATATCCACGATTTTGCTCATAACTTGAAAGGATGTTCCGTATTTTCTACACTGAATGATGGATGCTTATCACTAGAAACCTATGGACCCAGCCTCGATTCAAAAAATCGCGTTTGGGCTTTTCGAGTATACTGTAATGACGTTTGGCCTACAGAATGCTACCCAAACATTCCAAATGTATATAGATTCGGTGTTACGTCATCTACCTTTTTCATTTGCATAAATTGATGACATTCAATGCCTCAAGAAGGTCGGACGAGCATGTGGAGCCATCGTTTTAAGAGTCTGCAGAGACGTGGTCCCACAATAAACCCAGCTAAATGTAACTTCGGAAATAACGCTGTTAAGTTCCTTTGGTGCAAAGTTACTTCCGCAGGGATATAACCTCTATCCGACAAGGTTTCTGCCATTGTATAGATTACCTCACACATTCAACAATCCTGGATTTATGAAGGTTTCTTGGGTTCCATTTGAAAAACGGGACTCGTGTATTCTTGCCATTTAAATCTTGTCTTATAGAGTCAAGGAAGAACGATTGCCGCCCGTTGGAATGGACCGAGGAACTGATTACTGGGTTTCACGCTGCCAAGCAACTCTTGAGCGCGCGATGTTATTATATATATGTGTGTGTTCGGTTCTCACGTGGCATAGAAGCCCCTCAAGAACTGAGGGGACGTCTATAAACAAAACCCCTTGTGGAAAGGGTCCTTGTCCTTTGGGAAAGACTAGAAGAAAAATTTGCCCGCGAAACTATGCCCCCTCGAGTGCAACTCTAATGTACGTTGACCTGGGACGTGGACATCACTCTGTTGCGACGACCCACCTAGCAGTTTTGACGGATGCGTCGTAGGTGCAGCTTTGCAACAGTTACACGCCGGCAAGAGACTGCCGTTGGGGGTTTTCTCCAGGAAACTGAGATCCACGGAGCAACGATATATCACGTACGACACAGAACTGTTAGCGTCCTATTCCGCTATTAAATATTTTCGTTTTATGTTAGTAGAAGGTAAAGAATTTTTATGGGAAACGTATGATTTACCTTATGTTTTTTAAGAGAATTTATTCAACGCATCACCGCGACAGCAACGACAACTCGACTTCGACGGACAATGTAGTCTCTAAAGCATTATCACTGATATGTGCGTTAGATATGTTGGCAACAGACTACCACCGAAATAGCCCGGGCTCAAAGTGGCGACGAGGAATTATCTGCAAGGTACAACTTCTATGAAGTTCGCCTAGTTGGGACAGAAGCGATGGTCTGGTGTGATGCCTCCACGGCGTAGATCAGACCGTATATCCTCATGATGTTGAGCAAACGCGTTTCTGGCTTCATAAACGGGTTATCTCACCCCAGTGACAAAGTCACGCACAATATTATATAACATAAATTTGTTTGTCCACTAATGTGTGGTGACATTACCAGATGGGCGTCAGAGGTGCAAAGGCAACCGGCATACCAAGTTGCATGGGGAGCTTTTCCCGTATCCGACAACCGTTTCTTGCAAGTCCGCGTGGACATAGCGCTATCTATTGACCGTCTTAGACAGGTATCAAGGTGGCCAGAGGCCATTCCTTTGATGAATTTCTGCGTCATCGATGATTGGTTGACTTCTCGGTTTGCTGCACCTCGATTTGCGACAACCAACCAGGGATCACAATTTGAGTCCCTGATTTTTAAGGCGTTTATCAGCCTGGCCGGTTGCTCTCGTACTCGGATCTCACCCTATCACCTTGCTCGAGTGATGTCACAGGACACTGAAGGATAAGGTGCCACACATCAAAAGACTGGCTCGATGTGTTACCGATGCTACTTCTTGGTCTCCGAACGACTATAAAGGAAGACTTACACTGTTACCCAGCAGATTTGCTTTGCAGAACTCCTCTCCAACTAACTGGGATAGTTTTTCACCCACATATGCGTAAGATACGACCTACACCTACGTCTTCTCATGCCAAAGGAACATGTTTGTGCATCAGGACCTTCCCGATAGTGAATGTATGTGTTTTGAAGGTGGTTCGTATTAAACGGTTATTGGATTCCCCTTTTTAAGGGCCGTATCGTGTTCTTTGTTTCTTTAGTCCTATTTTTCTCTTTCGTGCAGCTGCGAATTTAGCCAGTATATCTCTTATTCACTGGGGAATACCAGGGCTACTGTCAGCCAGCCAGGACAGCAGAATTCGAAATTACCGCGCCAGAGTATAATGCTGCAGCGGTTCTACATCACAGATAATAATATCATCGCAGTGTCGCTTGGAAACGCTTCTATATGATTAATTAATAATCTTTGTTTCTCAATCATGTATCGTTCTTTACGTGTTGAATTAAGTCACTTAAGTCAATAAATCTTTTATTATCAACGCACATGATTGAGTAATAATTCCTTCCTGTTATATCCAATGAGTATCTAGGAACAACTTGCTCGTAGCTCCATAAGAGCCTATGTAAAAATAGCGCTTTCTGAGTCCTGTAAAATCTTTGTTAAACCAACAAAAGACAAATTAAAGTGGATTATGCATTTACACCATATCTTAGTATTTTCAAATACGTAATGCACAATTAAATAATTTATACGGAAGATTAAGAAAGTGACCATATTTCTAATTCAATATTGCGAGTTGGATGCGAAGTAATAACATTTTTAAAATATACAATTTTGTATTCTATAATTTTTATCTAATTAATCAGCAGAAGAAGGGAATCCTATCTTCATGGAAATTCAACGGATTATAATAATTTTTTTTGTTAAGCGTATTTCGGAAAATTTCTCCACAGAGCCTGTAAATAAGTTATAAATTAGAAGAAAGATACGAAGAATGCTCGTCGCTCCACGTGTGGTTCGTTCAGTGTTACATTCAAGTTCCTAACAAAAAAACAGATATATAAAAATTTTTTAAATATCCATTTGTTAACTAAAACTATCTAACATTCCAGTGGATAACTGTTAAACACTTGCTTAGAACAGTGGCAACGCAGTGGGGAAATCCCGTGTCCTGTGAGTATATATTCGTGACTCGGGGTTTAATACCCACAACAAACCCTTTCTATGTTATTAAAGGGAAGAACCACTAAAGTAGATTACCTTAACGTAGTATGTCCTAAAAATACCCATAAATTGCCTTTTATTTATATATTTATATTTATGGACCTATCTCCATTGAATTTCCAGATGCATCACTTAAGCTAGGCCCAATTGGATTTTTTTTACTGCTGCGACTATAAAATCGCTGTCGCAGTTTCCCTGTGGTGCGCCTAGGAATATAAAACACTGGCTTTATAATAGGTTTCGTTGAAACTAGATATCACGCAAAAGTAACGACAAATGGAAAACTGTAATCTATTTATCTAATTGGAAGAATACTGACTCGGGTTTGTTTTATCTTTTCTGTAGTCTTCCAAAGTAAATAACTATCTTTTGTGGTTTTTGTGGCTGATAAGTTATCTTTAAGAGCTGTTTGAGAAACGTAGGTCTATCTAAATTTTATTAATTAGTTCACTGTTTTTCAAGATTGTAGTGTGCGACTCACATAATTACGCTGACCATTGCGTGGTTTGTTATTTTTGGTTGAACTGGAGAACGCCAGACCTGAGAAAAGCATGTGCCTTCTGCTTGGATGCTGAGGACAGCAAGTTACCGTGAAGACGGAGACTTATTTGACAGGGATGTATCCCAGCAGGAAGTCTGGGGGACGCTGGGCAGTTGGTGGAAAGTCGGTTAAAGTAGTAGACTTGGAAAGACGCGCGTAATGGCGGTTCTCCCCCCCCCCTCCTTCACCCGCATGTTGAGATAATTATCTTCTTCTTGTTGTGATAATCAGACTGGTCTGATGCAACCCTCCATGTTAACCTGCCCTGCGCAAGACTTTTCATTTCTATATAGTTACCACATCCGACATCCTCCCTAATCTGCTTAGCGAATCCCATCCTTTGCCTCCCTCTTCTTTTACAAGATCGTCATGTCTTGTATGTATTGTTATAACGGGATTTTATTTGGTTTCTTTATGCATATTCTTGGGCCGACTGATTAAAACCGCACTGATTACTTTGGCATTCAGATGAATCTTTCTGGACCAATTTTCTTGTAAGATAAGATTTGCGATTAGCCATATTCCCGGATTTTAATTCTTATAATTATTATTATTGGTACTTACGTTTGATGTAGCACTGACACAAACAATGATTTCTTCTTTCACTACACCATTATAGTTGGATGATACAGAATTTGCTTGTGGTTCCACGTTTTTCCTTTTCTTACTCCCTTCATAAGCCCCAAAACTTCACTTTCCCTGCTTCTACAAATGATCGTTAATTTTTTAAATGCCTTTGCTAGTTCATTTATTATATATCTTTTGGCACAACCACTCTTGTAACATTTTATACTCATTTGTGAGGGAAGCGGTTTCTAACCCTTTCCCTCTGTATTGTCTGAGACTGTAACTTTACTTACACACCACAACGGACCTAGAAACTGACACAATCAAGACAAGCTTATAGAGCATAAAGCGGAATCTGAAATGGTGTAGTACATAAATATATGATGGTTAGTATTCAAATTCAACAATCATTCGCATGTTGTGCCAGGTGAAGTATTGCATCAAATCACGTTAATACATAGTGATTAAATATACAAGTTTTTAAGACGGAAATAAAAACAAGTTTCATGTCTGTTTTTGTTTAATTTACATAAATGTTGCCCGAGTTTGGAAACAATAATAAAAAGAAAATTTTAACCAGTCAATCGAGCGCTTTGCCATCTATATGAAATCTGGGCCGCCGGGTTCGCCGTTACCTGAACTGATATATTAATGGGTAGAATTTTATGGGGATTCATGGAATAGAGGACAAATAAATACGACGAATTCCATCAAAGACAAAAAGGCTTTGTGGCAGAACCGGATGTTATATTCATAAAAATAAGAACATTAAACGAAATAATAAGAACAAAGAAAGCGGAGGAATCAGGGTCCAACTGGAATTACGCGTCTTTCTATACTACTCCTCTCTTTATAATAGAAAAAAGCTTATGCCATAATGCCTGAGGCTCTAATTTCATTAATCAAGAAGTCATGCAAAAACAACGATTTATCACCCAAAGAAAGATATGAATTTAAAATTCAGAAGAGGAGTGAAACACGTTAAAACAGAGCAATTAAAGAAGTGTGTCTTTAACACGCAAATAAAACGAAGTTTAATGGTGGCTTTGTTTAATTTAGTTTCTAGTTGCCAGAGTTTGAAAACAATAATAAAAATAATTTTTTAACCGGTTCGCTATCTATATTAAAAACATAAAATTCGGGGCTCCCTTAGGACGGCATTAATTAGTAGTGAACTCATGTTTATATTTGACAATGTATTTAATTTCAGAAAAGTGACTTACACGTTGCTACTAAATAGGATTGATTGGTCTTTTTAGTAGTATGTAAGCGTAATCCATTATTGAAACTAAATAATCGTGAATTGTAACTGTAGCTACCCTTGTAGAAGTTATGTTTCTTTACATAATCACTCTTTTATATTTTTTAAATATATTTTATCATCTTTGAAATTGTACCATATATCTTTGTAACTTTTTGTTTGTCTGATATTATTTTGTTTGTTATCTTAGATTCTTGTCTTCTGCTTGTTCGTTGTGATGTCATTATAGAGTCTACATGTTATAACGAATGAACACGATAAGAATGAGATAAAAAAGCAATGGACCAATACCGGCGCGTTTTTAAAGAGACCGAAATGTGCTACGTATTAGCAAGTTGGCAGATCAACGTCAGCATTACTTGACGACACAGGTAGAAGATGGTAAAAATTTTAGTTACCGGTGGTGCGGGGTATGTTGGTTCTCACACAGTTGTAGAAGTATTGAATGCTGGGTTTGAGGTGGTGGTTATTGACAATCTTGTAAATGCTTATCAAGGTGAGAGAAAAGAAAACTGTCTATTATTACCATAGTGTAAAAATATAATCAACCGTTGGGTAACAATTCCTTTTTCGTTTAATTTTTTGGCAATCGTAATGTAATACCCTATCCGGGCAAGTTTTCAAGGCAACATGATTATTCAAGTTTTGAAAGCTATTGGTGTAGTAATGTTTTGATAAGTATTTATTTGGGTAACAATGACAAAATTTAGAAACCTAGCGAATAGAAAATATTAATTAATGTGATGGATTAGTTCTGTGTGTGAAAGTTACGGATGCCAGGAATTAAACTAGGTAAAAAGATATGGATACAAGATTTTGAACACCAAAGAAACACTGTCCTCTATACTTTTAGTATTGAGTGTGTCCAAGTGCATTTATCTCCAAAAAGAGTTTCGATTGGTAAAATGTATAGGTCATTGATGAGGATCGCAATCATTTCACTAGTGAGATGAGCGAAATGCTACTTATCCATTGTAATCCAATTGTAAAAATAATATAAATAATTTAGACAGTTTAAGATACCCTCGTTGCTATAATGATTTAATTTTATGATTTATTTCTGTTCTTGTTAAGTTTGACAGTTTATAATTGAAGTGTAACACAGGATACTTAAATCATATTTTGGGTTTGTAGCTGTATATGGACGTAGTCCAAAAACAAGATTTCCTCTTTTGTACCTGTGATTTTTTTTGTTAAAATATATGTACTTGCAACCACTCAAAAATGTAAGTTTATGTATATTTTAACTACAACTAAATAATGTAGATGATATAAAAATTACCAATTTAAATTTATAATTTTTCAAAAAAAATTGTCTATAGTAAACACCATAATATATTCCATAGATCCTGTATCTTTTTGCCTGGAGATGTATCTAAATTGTGGATTAAACATTGTAATGTATCTTTGTAATTTTTTTCATTAATACGGTAGTTTTCTGACTTATTGGGTGTTTTTGGAGTTGATTATTAATTTTTATTGGCTGGATTAAAAATGAGAATGCAATTGTATTACTCAAACTATAATAAAGTATTTTTTTTGTAAGCATGATTTGACTTGTTAAAATAATCTGATACCTAACTAGCAGTATTGAAGAATACTAAACTGAATACTGAGATTTAATTGCATTATGTTAGAGAAGTAGTGTACTTACAAATTTTACTAATATTGTATCTTGTAGTAACATGTAAATAAATTGTTTAATCTATTCTAGTTTGTGAAAGAGACTAACTCCAGTAATTGATCTGTAACTAATGATTTTTAAATGTCTGTTTATAATTTAAGATGATATGTGAATGGGGGAAAGGGAATATAATCATCAGTTGTGTGTCTGATTTGGATATGGTTCTCCATTCAGGACAAGCTTCTTCTGATCACAGAATTTGCTAAATCTGGTATTCTTCTTCACAATCATCTACCCTTGGAAAATTACAAATCTCTCTCTCAGAATATTTCCATTGTTCATGTTTCACAACTATACTGTCTTGATCTACTCATTTAGACAATGTTTTTCATGATCAAATTCTATGTTGCATGTCAACATATTTCTTTCTTTTCTTGATGGATATTCCTTCAGATTTTAATCTTTTATGAAGTCTTCTTTTACTTGTTCATCCTGTTACTCAAATAGCAGAGTTTTTCACTTTTACACCCCATTGTAATCTGTTTTTTATATCAATTGTGTTATTATTTTGTTTGCTATTAGTTATTTTATTTTACATCTAATGAAGTTTATACTTAATTCTCTTCAAGTAGCTAACAACATTGACAGAAAACTAATGTTGAGGTAGGATAATTTAGAGCAATGACATCAACTATTGTGTTTCGTTACAAATCATCATATTATCACAGATGTTAAAGTAACAATACCTGTTAACAAACTTTTAAAAGTTACAATGTTTGCATGCCAAAAAATGTAACATTATTATTAATTGTTTTGTCTTCTTGTTTAGTACATTTACCATTTGTTCAAGTGTCTCTGGTTCAAAGTTCTAATAATGATCCAATTAAAATTCACATTGAAAGTAAAGCATTTTAATTTGTATTGTGTAGTTGACTATCATGAAGCTTTTTACAAAAATCAGGTCTAAGTAATCAACATTCATAAATGTAAAATTTCAAAATAACCTATTATTAATTAAAAATATAATTAGTAATCTAATGGTACAAACACATTTATATGCTCTCATTCATATTTGACAGTCGTTTCAGTCAATAAATATATGCATGTATATAAATGTTATAATATTTTTTTCTATTTATATCAATGAGAAAATATTTTTCATTGAATTATATTTTAAAATAATGACTTCTTAAATCAACGTTAGCATATCTGTTGCATCAATGTTTGTTGTGTTCACATTTTATGCCAATTATCATCACAGGTAAAGGCAGTAAACCAGAATCACTTTGCCGTGTTGAACAAATTACAGGAAAGAAAGTTGACTTCCATAATGTTGACTTGCTTAACAAGGAAGCCCTTGACACAGTCTTATCATTGGTATGTTATAGTTTAAATTTGGTATCTTAATTATATTAC
Organism: Eucriotettix oculatus; assembly: GCA_034510155.1. Taxonomy (NCBI): domain Eukaryota; kingdom Metazoa; phylum Arthropoda; class Insecta; order Orthoptera; family Tetrigidae; genus Eucriotettix; species Eucriotettix oculatus. The sequence continues at coordinate 63,276,709 of CM067378.1, forward strand.
AGTCAATATTATAATTAAAATACAAAGAGTGGTCAAAAGTAAGAAGTGGAATAATTTAATCTGAAAAAGTTGCAACACTTAACTTCTTGGTCCTCCTCAGTTCTTTAAGTTACATTTTATCATCACACTATTTTCGACTAGTCTTAAGTTTAATGTAGTTTGGATTACATTGTGTTTTAGGTAGTTGATGCTGTTTATATAAATTGTTTTTTTATTTTTTGGGACGAATTTTAGAATTGGAAGTGATATTTTTTGTATGTATGTATTTGAAGATTTTTATGATTGGTAAATCTGTGGGTTTGTTTAACTTTGTATAATTTATTCTAATTAACCTTCCTCTGATCACTTAGTTCTATGTCAATATAGGATTTACTTCTCAGACAAGGAATAATACAGGATGCTAGATGATAGGAAAAGTTTAACACAATAGTTTAATTGAAATCAGAGGCTTGAACTAGATGATCTAAATCAGGGCATGGTCACTCCAATCAACTTTTCTATCACTTGTATTTAAAACAAAAACACCAGCAACTAGTACTTGTTACTAATCGCGATTCAAATTTAGGCCTAGCACCACTTATTCGTGGCTTCTTGCTAGCCGTTTATCAACCTTGTTGCTGATAAACTATGCAGTCCACAAAACAAACCAGTCTCCTGATTCGACCCACAACCGACTGAAAATCCTGTTTCATCCTGCTTATGCCATCTTGCAGACCCACAGTCACCTGACCTCAACCACCAATCGCAAGTAAGCAATTTTCCATACTGCATTGGCCATTTGCAATGCCAGATCATGTGTGCCCTGAATGTACAGCCTACCTTTCCTGTGTTCACTTACATCAGCATATGTCATCATGCACACAACAGTAGAGTCTGGCTACCTATACCATCAGTCGGCAGGGGTTGTAATTTTACATGTTACAATATTAATCTGGATTTAGTTGAAAATAAACTTTCCTATAACAATCTTGTCCCATTTCATTTTCAACTTTTCTCGATGTGAAACAACCCTCCAATATGTATGTATGATTATCTTTCCACACAAAATATTTATGTATGTAATCATTTGAGCTTAATAAGATTCATAAATAAAATAGAGAGCTTAATCTGACTAATATCTAACAAAATATATTGTCCAAAAGTTAGAAATTTGTTATAAATTCAAATTATCCGCAAGAAAATGCTACATCCCTAAGTTTAAGTGAACTCTTTAGTCAATTGTAGTTAAAATATGAAATATTTTATTTTCTGTAATAGTTGAAGGAATCCATCATTTTCATTTTTACAATTGTTAGATTTTGTTTTGTATTATATTTATGTAGATTTATTGTCAGTTTGATTTAATCTTTTAAATGGAAGCTCATTTTTTGTTATATTTTATCAAACAGTGCAATTTTTGGATGTTACATTGTAATTTGTTTTATTTTACAGCACAAAATTGACCTGGTAATGCATTTTGCTGCACTAAAGGCAGTTGGTGAATCTGTTCAGAAACCTCTCGAGTATTACAAAAATAATGTTTCTGGTTCCATAGAATTATTTGAGGTATTATGCAATTACTTAATGATAATTTATGTAATAACATCTTGATTTAAGACCTAATAAAACTTTGATTTTAACATATTGTAAGCATATAATGCAATTGATGATTGGTTCCAGCCAATTTATTTATTTAATTAAATAAAATGTTTTGATATGTATTAACCTTGTATACCATCTTTACCTATTTCTTTAAGAATTTGTAATGAAAGATTTATTAACTTATAAATTAGAAATTAAAGCCATTACATACCATAGAGATGAAATTTTTTGTATTGGAAGCAAATCATAATTTTAATAACTACAAAACTTCAATCAAAATTTTATATCTCCTCTGAACTTGAGAGGTCAGCTCAGCTCTTCCCAGCAGCCTGCAATTTTAAGGATTTTTTTTCTTTTTGCCTTGTATGGACCCAAATTCTCCTCTTGCCTTTTCCAATAGCTAATCGGCTATGATTTCAGATTGCATCTATTGTCTGGTATTTACAAAATTGCAGCCAATAGGAAAATTTTAGCTGCCAGATGTGAACAAATGTCTTTAAATATGTTTTGAATGGGTTACACGGTTTGCTGTTTCCAATTATCTTCGTGTAGCTTCCAACTTGACAGAATCAAATTTTTCTTGAATTAGGAATGGATCTGCTATTGATTTAAAAGAGGTCTGCTGTCTATTGTGTGAAGAAGGGACTGTTTGATTGTTTGAAGAAGGGTGTAGCACTGACTGTTACAATAGATACCATGTACACACAAAATACTGTGCAGGCCTTCAGAATTTTCTTGCATAGTCTTAATGTATTATAACCTTTAAATATTATTAAGATATTACCAAGTTGAAAGTTTGAAACTTGCATTATGCATTTATATATGAATCTTATATTTTGCACTGCTCGTGCAATCAATTTCTTTATTTTTATCATTACTAACTCATCTCCAACTATAATAGAAAATGATATTACAAAATGCAAATACAAAATATACATTAAGAAATTACTATCAATATAATCATATTATAAACTATTTATTATCAATTACCTCTCCCTTTTCTACTCCTGAGAGTGGATAGGGCATGAGATACAGTATTTGTTTCCAGAGGAGGTCAGAGAGAGATTTTCTTCATATGAAAGCTTGAAGGACCCAGCGGGTGTAGCTTGCCAGTTTATTCTAAGTGACTAAATCTGAACTTTCCTAAGTTGAAGTTGTATGGGAGTTATCAGGATGACAACTACAGCCCAGTTGTCAACCTTGTGATAGGAACAGGTGCCTAGTTTGTTCTATCCTTCAACGTTCCAAAAACCTACGTATTTTGTCATACTGCCATATAGTAGTCACAAACAGGGAAATAGTTATCAAGAACAAATGTAATCAAGTGGTGTAACATTTTGTGATAAAGAATCGTCTAATAAATGTTGCACCTTGCAAAGAATGCTGTCTGAATGGTATATCATGCTGTCGGCTTGAATATCGAGATTGCCACCCAATACACGTGGAATTAATCACTGGTGAGCTGGAACAAGTGGCTTGCAGAAAAAGTGCTAGAAGTGAAAGTGAATTGGTTAAAAAGCAAAAGTGTGTTGTTCAGAAATAAAAAGCAGAGTACAGGTGTATATTCAAAAGTATATAAAGGAATATTGACATATGAATGGTTTAAGGTCAATAAAATTTTGATACTTGTGTTGTTTAGGGATTTTGATCATGGAATCAAAGATAGGGGAACAGTATGGAATGGTTGCTCAACCATTTTATGGTAAAATGAAAAATGAGTTAGGAAAACAAAATAATTTTGCAAATAAATAAAATGAGGAGTTAGAAATTATGAGTGAAAGAGCCAAGTGGAGGAATCCAATTCTACAGAAAATGATAGAATATTGGTTTTTGAGAGACCTTTGAATAATGATGTATGACTATTTGTGAATAATTCTGGGTTTGATTTAAATTTACCTCAGAATGCAGGAGTGGAAATAATATTACAATGTTATGTCAGTGGGGATAACCAGAACCCTAAAAACTTTATTAAATAATTGGAGTGGGCAGAATGTTGAGTAAGAGTTAACTTAGGAGTTTGCAAATGTGGGAAAAACTCACTTGGTGGCGAGACACAAGGTGAGTTGGAGTGGGACTCCTGGGCAATAAGCAGATTAGGAAAAAATTCACAGATCATATTTTAAGGATAACTATGTCTCATGACTCTATGCTCTGTCATCCAAAGGAGAAAGGCAGTAAGTCTAAAAAATGCTTTTGAGAAATAAATGGATAATTTTTTTTTGAGCTATCACATTTGTATTAACCTCTAATCTGTTTGAAAATTGTTTGATCCATACCAAAAAATATAAATTTGTCTTTTTAAATTAATTATTATATATTTATCTGTGAAATATTTTCAAAAATCGAAAATGTTTACTTACTGCCTTTCTACTTTACACAAATTTACAATAATACCAATCTTCTATATAATAAAATAGGGTGTTTGTAATTCATTATACAGATTTAAATGTGTGGAGCAATATTGACCAAATTTTGAATGTGTGTTATTTTGGACTGGGAAACTAACATTGTGTGTGGGAGGGGATGGTAGGGTTAGACTCGATACTTATCCCTATACAATGAGGTGAAAGGACAGAAATATTGATTTGTGAATAAACAGTTTATATTTGTGTCAAATATATTTTGGGGTCAGTGAGCCTAACAGTTTTTCTCTGAGGGTTGTGGAAGTTGCTGAGCTTAATTCTGGTATTCAGCATACAACTGAAGTGATACCACAGCTCCAGAGTATGGGGGAGGGGATGAAAGGCAATCGCATAAAATTTCAGTTTCCAGAATGGCACATGATATCGATGTTGACACAAGATTTGAGAAAGACGTCACTTTGTAACTTGGGCTTTGTTCATTAAGATGAATAAAATTTACAGTAGATGTGCTTCTTGGGTTTTGAATTTCACAGTAACTTAATGTGTAAATATTTCATTAAGAGACTTGCATGTCAATTAAACATGTGGCTTAAGGATTTAAATATTCAAAATAATGTTAATGTTTGATGAGTATTTATTTTTTTGAAATATACTATTTTACCAACATGATTTTTGTAAAATATATTCTTTACTTTCTTTAGGTTATGAAATCTAGGGGAATAAAAAAAATAGTTTATTCATCATCTGCCACTGTTTATGGAATACCTCTGGATTTGCCAATTAAAGAAACTCATCCAATAGGGCAAGGCTGTACAAATCCTTATGGAAAATCTAAATATTTCATAGAAGAAATTCTTCAGGATTTGGTTAATTCAGACCAGGTTCTTTTTTATTTATTAGTAACAATATAACTAATAAATTAAAAAAATTGCCAAAATATTACTTATAGTGTATTGATTTTTTAATACTTAACTATATATATACATATACACACACACACACACATATATATATATATATATATATATATATATATATAATATGAGCCAGGAAATGACATTGCCATGCTAATGAAAACAATTATTTAATAAATAAAATTGAAGTGTCTGTCTGTCTGTCTGTCTATCCGTCCATCCGTATGTTTGTCTTGAATAGGCTCCAAAATGACTCAACGGATTTCCATGAAAATTTGATAATTATTAGTGCATATTTCATTTCGATAATGATATTAAATTATACATATATGTGTGTGTGTGTGTGTATATATATATATATATATATATATATATGCGTAATGAAGTGACATTGTCATGTTAATTTAAACAATTAATAAACAAAGGAAAGAGAGATGGAAAGTAGGTGACTTACCTGAGGTTCATAGATGGTAGACACCTTGTGAGGGTTGGAGTTCTTGAATTTTCGGAGGCACCGCCTCCTTCATCAGAAAGTTAGGAAGACATTTCCAGTGATCGGCTAGCCGACGGGAAAGGAAGGTGGTGGTTAACCCGAAGTTGAAGGTATTGAACTTTGAAGCGGCTGGTAGACAATAGCACAAAGTTGTTCCCCGTTGTTAACGCCTTCTCTATCCGCTGCCTCCTTGACTGATCAGTCTGTAATTTACACCAGCGCTGCAACTGCACTCATCAATCATTCACTGCACAATCTTTCGCCACCAATCTCTACATCTCTCAAATTCACTCTCTACCACCAATCTCATGCCAATCTGTCTAATTCAGTCTCCACCACTAATCTCCTCTTGCCACCAATCTGCTGTCGCCACCCATCTGCTCTCAAAATGTCTCCGCCTGCCTCTTTTAAAATTTCGTTCCCACTTATGTGACACCTATCACCAAGGTGGCAGGGATGGACATTCTCCAATAATATCCCTTCTTACATTTAGGGAACACACACCACACAGTCACCAAATTCTCAGACAGATTAGGAAATTCCGAAAACCGGCGACGAGGTGTCTGAGCTTTATAGCCCACGTGTCAATCGCTGTCTCTTTGTTTTGATTCCGCACCGCCAAGTCGGCACCTGGCAAAACCCCTTCCTGGCCAGCAACATGCTCATGCCGAAATATTTTTGTAATTTAAAATTCCATAAATAGGGGAAAAAAATGGACCGGTTCTACTGCTCTACTGTACACCATATTTTTCATAAGATTTTACCTATTTCAGCAAGTCTTTTTTCCCTTTTACATATTTATAAAACTCCATGCAATTCAGCTTGTAGTTAATCTAGCACTGTTAGATTGATTCACAGTCCTTGGTAGCAGTTGATTCTTTCATCAGTCCACTGGGCTGACATCAGTGAAAATACTCTTTCCACAGTGGCTTTGTGTGCAGGGGTAGAAAGGAAACACATAATTTTTGCAGTTGGCATTTGCATTCATGATTTTCAGTTACCTTAAGATAGTGAATCCACCTTTCTTCCGTGGAGTGTTGAGACTTCCATTCTTCCAAGTCATATTTAGTTTCTAACAAGCTGTTCAAATACATATCTTGTTGAAAGCAAATGTTACCTGAAATCTTCATACCATTTTCATCAGGTATATAATAGTGTTTTCAATCATCACTCAATCTGGGACTTCAAATTTCGTCACCCAATCAAATACTTAATATTTATTTAAAAAAATTACTTATTTCTATAAGAAATAAAATGCTATGGTATAGAAAGGAGAATGGTGAATTGAAAAAGCAATGTTCTTTAAATTAAATTGGAGAATAAATGTAGAAAAAATAAATTTGGTTCAAATAAGTAATAGCATTTTTATGATATATTATTGATATAATTATCCTTCTGGTTTTAATTTTCAGGATTGGTCTGTGATATCTTTGCGTTATTTTAATCCAGTAGGTGCACATAGTTCAGGAATTATTGGAGAAGATCCACGAGGTCCACCAAACAACTTGATGCCATATATTGCTCAAGTAGCTGTTGGACAAAGAGATGTTTTGTCGATATTTGGGGCAGATTATGATACACCAGATGGAACTGGTATATATTATTAACTATGAAAATACGCCTAAACATTGTTGGGTTATTTCATGTGAAGTGGCCTGGGGGTACCCGCTTGACCATCTCCAATTTCAGTGAAATTTTGTGTAATTCTTTATAAATGTTGCCAATGAACATTGGTAAAGTTTTATGTTCATACAGTAAAATTTTCCCAGACAACTCGGAAATTTCAGCAATTTTGAGATGTAATATCTCTGGCAATATTTTATCGTAAGACATGAGACGTGGCTGTCTTGTACATTTTGAACCCCAAAGAACAAAAAAAAGCATGAAGAAATTTAGCATACATAATTTGAAGCAAAGTCTGCTGAAAAAATTAGGGTCTGAAAAAAATTTTTCAAGTTTGGGTTTTTATATTTCTGGAAGTAATGGTATGAAAATTGTGGAACTTTGCACTTAATAACACAACATCACATTGTTTTGACTGTAAAATTTCATTTACCTGTTGCTCTCCAGTAATTGAGTCTTAAGTTGACAATTTTTGCAAAAATACCAAAAAAGGGCATTTTTAACCTACTTTTATGAAAAACTATCTTACAGAATTTTGTTTTAAATTATTTTTGTTAAAAGGAGCATGTTTTAAGTGTTTTATAAAGTGGCCATGTTCTTTCATTTCGGGCATGTAAGGTCTTAAAATTGAGGACAAAATTATGGCATTTCTGTGGCAATCCTGTATCTATATTCAATGAATTAAGATGAAAACATCACAGGTTTTGTTAGTTTACCGAATATTCTCAGCTGCTACTTCAGTAGCTAGTGTTTTTTTTTTCAGATGCCACTTTCTGCACTTGTTCAATATTTTGTTTAATGTAGTCAGTTTTATGTCTATTCTCAACCTTTGAAATTTTAATGTGGAACTCAAAAACTGATTGACAGTGCCCAAAATGTCCATATTATTGTCTTATGATGAAGACTCTGATGTGCTTTGGACCATAGAAATGAATTCAGATTTACTCTAGGAACAAATTTTTTTGGCCTGGTTTCACATTTGTTTTTCTCAACTTTTTTAAATCAACAGAAATGGATGGCTAGATTGACTTTCAACATCTCATGATTAGCTGTGTGCTTTGTTTTATAAATGGTTTACTGTATGACTTTTGCCTCATTTCATATAGTTCCAAAAAAAATTCTTATGAGAGTCATTGTCTGTGAACTCAAACCCTGATTATCCAGTGAGTATGATTTTTTCACTGGCTGACAAACTGTGCACATAACACAGCCCAATTTTCTTGCAATAAAAATGACCATGGTAAATTGATGATAACTTTTATCCAACAATGCAATTTGGCAAAGTAGAAATAATACCAGTTGACTTAATGGCATCTATTTCACGTATTAAAGTGATTGGAAAATTGGAGAAAAAGATGTTTCAATTACATATTACTGAATACTATGCTTTAAAAAGATGTTCTATGGATATGCCATTATTCCTAAAGCTAGTGAAAAGTGAATCAGAATAACTTAAACTCTGCCAGAAATAAAAGGCAAAAAATTAACAATTTGTTTTATTTCCGAGATCCTATATACCTGCGATGAAACATGAATCCTACTTTTTTTAGTAATTTAAAATAAATACTAAAAAAAAAGAAATGTACCTGAATGCGCATTGAAATAGACAAGATTGCAATGCAAAGTTATCAATTTTGTCCCCAATTTCAAGTCCTTATAGCCCTGTGTCTACTTTTTAAGAAGTTTAAAACATGCTCTTACAAATAAAATTTATTCGAAATTGTTTCTATATGATAGTTTTTCATAAAAGTAGTTTGTAAATACCTTACTTTGGCGTTTTTACAAAAATTGTCAACTTTATACTCAATTTGTAAAGCACTGGAGAGCAGCACATAAATAAAGTTTTACATTCGAAGACCTTGTGATGCTAGTTTATGTAGTGCAAAGTTTCACATTTTTCGTACCTTTACTTCCAGAAAGATAAAAAGCCAATCTTTTAATTTTTTTAACATTTACGTTTGATGTGCACATAACTTTGTTCAAGATAGTCAAGTTTCGTTTTTGTAATGATATACTGCCAAATATCTTACATTTCAAAGTTGCTGAAATTTCAGAGTCATGGCGTTAAATGTTCCTACATAGAGTTAAACAAGCTACAACATTGCCACAAATATTAAATTTTAGAATGTGAAAGTTTACTTTTGTTCATTGGGGACATGTATGAATGCTCACTCAAAAATCCATTACAGTCAAGCTGGGCACTTTCCTGAAATCAGACCACTTGACATGGAATGACTCTGTTGTTAATTAAATTTAAATAATAAATTCTGTAAAAGGTCATACATTGTTTTATTATGATATGTACTATATGTACAATTTGGAAATGATTCCTAGTGAAATATTAATCCTCCCCATAAATTGACAAGAAAAAATATTTTGATATGATTGAAACAAAATGAAATATTGAGTTATTCTCATATTTCAAAGTTTAGTCCATTTCATTTTGCCATTGCTTTATGTTTAATTTTTTTAATTTATTAATCTTTACAATTATATAAAACAAGATCATAAATCATAAAAATAATTACAGGTGTTCGTGACTATATCCACATTGAAGATCTAGCCTTGGGCCATATTGCAGCTGCAAAATTGCTTTTGGGGGCAAAGTGTAACATAGGTTTCAAAGCTTATAACTTGGGCACAGGAAAGGGTCACTCTGTTTTGGAAGTTGTAAAAGCATTTGAGCAAGCATCAGGCTGTAATATCCCTTATAAGGTTTGTTCTAGAAGACCAGGAGATATTGCAACTTCATATGCAGATCCAAGTCTAGCTCAGCATGAACTTGGTTGGAAAGCCAACAAAGATCTGCTTTCTATGTGTAAGTATATTACATATATATGGGATAAGTGACGAAGTCACGCATTTGATAATTGGACAGAAAGAAAGATTCGCTCTTTGAATCATCCTTAACGGATGCTCCTAATTCTTCCATCCCTCTTCTCTATCCATCCTAACTTGAAAACCTAATATATAGACTGAAAATGTTCGGTTGGTTGTACTCGATGTGGTGGCGGAGTAGATAGACGCACGCCCCGGCTCTAGGGGTGATGCACTGTTGTTTCGTGCACCCAGGTTCGAGTCCTGGCCACATTGAATTTTTTCAGTCTTTCTTCCTTCTTCCATTCCCTTCTACGCTTGACATATGTATTTCCTTGTGCATGATCCCATGCCGTACATATGATTCAAAGAGCGAATTTCCTGCCTTTCTATCTTTCTTTCTATCCAATTATATATATATAATTAATGGGGAAAGGACAGAGAGATAGAAAGAAGATGATCACTGGAAATGTCTTCCTAACCTTCTGATGAAGGGGGCGGTGCCTCCGAAAATTCAAGTTCTCCAAAACTCACAAGGTGTCTACCATCTATGAACCTCAGGTAAGTCATCTTCTTTCTATCTCTCTGTCCTTTCCCCATTAATTGTTTTAAACATGACAATGTCATTTCCTATCTCATATTTATATATATATGATTTTCAGTCTTTCTTCCTTTTCCTTTCGTCTCTACGCTTGACATATGTATTTCTCTGAGCATATTTCTGTGCCAAACATATGTTTCAAAGCGTATTTCCTATCTTTCTCCCTCATTTACTATCCTAATATCCAATGCGTGTGACTGTGTCATGTTACATACGTTTCATTAATTTATATATATATATAGTATATTTGGATAGAACATGTGGGAGAAAGTTGGGAAATTTGCTATTAAGTCACAATTTGAGTTGTTATTATAGCTGCCCAATTTGTTTCTCCCAATATTGTGTTAAGGTAAAACAGCCTCTCTCTTCCCCTCTATCATATCCATATACTTTGTCACATTTCCTTTGAGTGTTTCATACATACAATTTCCTATTATTAAAAATTTTCTAAATATACTTTCAATTTCATGTTATATATGAATATATAATACATTATATTATTTTGTATACTTCTTATTTTACAGGTCGGGATTCTTGGAACTGGCAGTCAAAGAATCCAAGAGGCTATATAACTGATGAAAAGTAAATTGATTATTTACTTATCTGTCTTTATAATCGTGTTGTAATATTCATTTCCTACTTGTAAATTTTAGCAGTATGTATTCTGTAAACATACTTTGAATGCATATATTATTGTAGTAAATTTCAAACTGTTAAGAAAAGAAGGGAATATTGTACATTTTGTAACAATATAGGTGTATATGTGGTTACAGTTAAATATGATGGTTACTTTATTTGTTCTAATAATTTATACTAAAGATAATATCTACAAAGAGTGTGCAACTATTTTTTATAAAGAATCCAGTAATATTCAGCAATGGTCTTTGTTCATCACATTAATTAGAGAATAAATATTCCCCAGTATTGTCTTGAAACATATTTCAGTTACCATTGTGTGCTAAATTAACTTCTTAATCAGATCTACCTAATAAATAAACCATGCAAAATGATACATAAGGATTTGTATTCCAGTCAGTATTGCTTATTTTCATATACAGTAAAGCTTGCTCATACATTTTTCAGAGACTTAAGGGAAGAAACATATTAAGGTTTAGACACATCTGCGACCAACAAGGGACTCTAAGATGTCTTCATATGTAGAACAGTTTACAGTGTTGAACCACGCAGGGTTCACAGTATTGTTTGTTTTTGTTGGCCTCTGAATGGTGTCAGGAAGATATTTTTCTTTTCGTTTTCAAGAAATTAACTATGTATAAAAACTTATGGAATTGCTAAATATCTTTGAAGAAAAGGGTGAGGCAGTAGGACTTTGGGAAATATGTTTATGAAAAAGCTAAATGCTTTATATATATCTTGGAACACTGTTAACCAGTGAGAACTTGGCATCAGAGGAAATAAACAGGCTAGCCATGATGGGCAATAGAGCATATTTTTCCAATATCAAACTGCTGAAAGGCCAAGAAGGACCTGGATGCCAGATGTACAGATTGACCCAAGTATCATGCAAGTCAGGTGATGGAAAAAGTGGAAAAAAAGAGGAATGGAGAATCATTGAGGGAGAGGCCAAATTTCACCCTGGGCTGTAGTGCTGAGGAAATCAGTAAGTTGTTTTTAATTAAGTAAATCCAGACCCTGACTGAAACTGTGTAAAATATCAGAGCTCATTCTACACTGGTTTAGAAGTTAATCTTCAATGGGCTGTTAATGCACTTATGGAAGGCCCAACTTTGATCCCTAGCCAAATTAGCAGCCAAATAGTAGTACATCTGGCCATTACAATATCTGTTCATGCCAAAGTTACCACAAAATTTTGATGTTGCTTTGGGGGTCAATTACTAATCAGCAAAATATGTGCATGCCACCATATTTAGCAGCCAAGGAGAGAAAGCAACATATTAAGTGATGCAGAAAGAGAAAAACTATTATACTGGTATGTCTTTAGATATTTCTCATGAAATTGGCCCAAAAAGATTTTACACGTAAAAGTATCCAAGTTTAAGTCTAAAGTATCTCAAAATACGTCACTCCCAATTTTTTAAAAAAATAATTGTACCACTACAAAGAGCAAGTTTTTCTGTGTATGCAACATGTATTTTCATGTTGGGATCTACATACAATGATCAATTGCATTGTGTTTTAACCCATCTGGATGAGCACACTATGTTGCATGTCGATGACACGTCAAATAGTCAATTCACACATTCTATACATAATATCAATGCCACAAAAAATCTGCAGTCTATTCACAGTACACCGACAAGAGCCGGCAACTTTAAATACCTTCAATAGTGTAACGCCACTTTTTCTACATTGCTGAAATTTAATACTAGCATTTACCAATGATTGCTTTAATATTAGACGAAGAAGAAACGGGACTGCAATAAAACAAAGGAAATGTGGATACCAAAGTTTTTTGGAAAAAAACGTACATTTTTTAAGGAACTAGAAAATGATGAAATTTCTTTTGCAAATATTTTAGCATCTCTTAAAGTCAGTTTTCTGTCTTGTCTAAAATTAAATACTACATTCAAAAGTAAACTCTACATATAGAGAAGCAATTGGTCCTAAGGAGAAACTAATGGTGTGTTTAAGGTGTTTAATAAGCAAAATGCAAATTTATTTTAACTACATATTATTTAATAAAAACAACTACAAAACTTTGGAACTAAAAAAAAAAAGCATTTCTGTGTTAATATTTTCATAAAGTTCTGTGTTGATGAAGCTGCTGATTTTGGGGCATGATGTTAAAGAATGAGTATACAGTTACAATGGATCTTGTGGAGTAGAGAGACAATTCAATGTAGATGTTTGCATTTGTTGCAAATCTGTCGTTCATAGTGTTTCATGATGTTCAGTTGTTTGAGGCATTGGAATTGGCATTTTGTATTCGCATCCGATTGGGTTTCTGTCATGACATAGCATTTTCTTTTGTTGTAAATATGGTCACTCTATATTTCATGAGTACAGCTGAAGTAGTCTCAGGTTTCCTGTCATAATGTAATGAAGCTGGCAATTTTTTTTGTGATGTTCCCAGTGATGATTTAATACATTGACGCTTTGAAGTAGTTTGTGCTTCGTTTCCTCCAACTTTATCAGAAAAATCTTCAGAGACATTCTTCTCAATAACTTAATCATTAGATAATAGTATTGATATTAGGGGTGAAGTCTTCCTCATGGGACCCCTTTCCTGGTAAGTGGGCATTGGTACCTATTTAACAATGTGGACCATTTCATGCGGTGGCCGGAGACAGTTCCACTTTTGAACATTTCCCCTGAATCAGTTTCATGGGTGTTCATCATTTTGCCATCCATTGGAGTCTGTTTAAATCACAACTTTTTCACGAGCTGTTACCATCCTGCGAGCAACAGGATGGTTGAACGCTTTCATGAGACTCAAGGCTTACGTACTGTTTAGAGTCTTTGTTGAAGGTATTTCCCTTAGTCTTCCTAGGATTGTGCACAATGGTGAAAAACAATATAGAAGCTTCCACAGTGCAAATGGTCTATGGAGACAGCTCAATAACATCTCAAACCCGCCTTCATCGAACAAGTTCTTAATTTATACACCCCTCCCCCGCAAGCAACATATACCATTTAACTACTCTGTCTCCTCAACACATGACTTGCTCAATCCAGTTCACCACCCATGGCCGCATCATAGTCACTGGTTTTCATCATCAGAGCAGGCAGAAGAGTAAAGCACAAGTTCCTCTCCATTCCAGGTGCACCTGGTTTTAAAAAAGGGGTTGTTGTAGCATATCTCTGAAAACTACAATTTTATTTTAGAGCAGGAGCCAGTTTTACCTCATTCATGCAAGACAGAAGCTTATATTGTTCTTGTAGTGCGGTTACTTTTGTATCATGTATGGTAAAATAAATGTAATAATGTTTATTTATCCATAAAATAATTAATTATTATAATTATCAGCCATTTGACCCTGCAGAGAAATAGACTTTGTGTTGTTCCAAAAAATAGTTATAGAATTTGAAACAACATTAATGATGTTAACATAACAGTGTAACAGATTATGTGGGGAAATGAGGTTAATCATACTATTTATGATTAATCATTATTAGACATTAGGGGTCAATTAATAGAAGGATTTAAATAGAAAAGATTTATAATTCTGAATTTAATAATAAAATTTAAACAAGAGCATTGAATTAAATGAAACAAAAGAATAAAAATATATGTTAGTGTCACCTGTGGGGTGGACAAAAAGAAAGCAATGTAGTTTTATGGCAATACGTCTGGCAATGTGAAGTCTAAAAAAGTAACGGGACCCACGAAGTTCTCCTGCTGCATATTCTGGTCGGTTTTGTCTGTGGTTTGCTTTGATTTGATGGCTGGAGGCACCTACTGTCAACCTTCGTTGGGTGCATCGGGCTGATCTCGCTGGGGCAAAAATTAGCGGAGACACTATTTTCTCTGTTCGGCGTCTAGCAATTTTCTGTTTTGATCAACTCTTGCCCGCTTCTCACTATTTTCTGCTTTCTCAATTCTCTACTTCTCCGTCTCAAAAAAAAGCTCACACATCACCTCGTTAGGAATTCCAAAGCCCTCCTACTTCAGTTCCAGCAGCCAATCAGCAGCAATTCCCAACAGTACCCGAAGGCTTGCTTCTCAACAATTGCAGTCAATAGGAAAATTTTCAGTTGCCCGGCATAAATAAGTCCCATTGCATATGTTTCATATTATTTCTGTAGCCGGTACAATTAAATTATTCACCCCAACTTCTGAAAATTAGTGACGGCCTGTTGTACGTGAAATGGTCATTTATTCTATTGTGCCGAAAAAAAAAGAGTAGTCTTCTCTGTCCGACGGAATTTCCGGGGAATGCGTCGAAGCACTTAAGACTTTTATTACATTACAACAGTAATAAAGAAATAATGACATTAATCCTCAATTCTCAGTAGGCAGAAGCAAATCTTGCATCGAACAAAAAAAAAGAAAAGAAATCGGCAGTTAAATTCTAGTAGATTAAAATTATCAAAGAATAGCAGAATTAGATAGGATCGAACCTTCCTTTCTACGAGCTCTTTCAGCCAATAATACGCTCCATTCATTAACAAAGATTTACAACACTTTATAAATAAGATTTCTAGCGTTAAAGTATTTATTTGCCTTGGAAGAGTATTGTATGAATTTTACACCGGAATAACGAATGCTTGTTTCAAAAAGGCTCCGGCGATGTTTTTCAATACATTATAGATATAAGGAATAAAATATCGAGAAAGAAGGTATAGCATAACTTCTACAGAATGCAGTCAGCAGTAATTAGAATTAAAGATCAAGAAAGGAGTAAGAAAAGGATAATCTGTCGGCTATGCTGTTTAACTTATAAATAAAACAGGCGATGAAGAAAGTTAAAACAGAATATGGAAAAGGAATCATTCTGCAAGAAGAAATAACACCCTACGCTTTGCCTATGATGATATAGTATTAAGGGAGTCAAAAAAAGACCAATAATAAATGGCATGTACGTGGTCCTGGAGAAAGAGTTCAATATGAGGATTAATAGAAGTAAAACTAAGGTAATGGAGTGGAGAATGGGAAAAAGTGGAATAATAAAGGGTGTTAGATTGGGAAGGAATATTTTGAAGGAAGTTAAGGAATTCTGCTACTTGGGTATCATAATAACTAGGGATGGTAGAAATATAGTAGACATAAATAGTAGGATAGTACTACAGGCACGGAAGGCTTTTTGTGAAAAAGAGGGATTTACTTACGGGTAATATAAGTGTGAATATTAGTAAATCATCGCTAAAAATGTTCGTATGGAGCGTGGCGTTATATGGGTGTGAAACATGGACACTAGGAGTTGGGGAAAGGAACATAATAGAAGCCTTTCAAATGTGATGCTATAGGCGAATGCTGAAAATGAAGTTCTAAACAGAATTGGGGAAAAGTGAACAATATGGAGGACGTTGACTAAGAGAAGGGATAGATTAATAGGCCACGTTTTAATGCACCAGGGCCAAGTAAAATTAGCATAAGAGGGAAGTGTGTGGGGTAAGAACAGAAGAGGGTGGGAGGGGTGGAATAAACTAAGCAGATTAGGGAGGATGTGGGTTGTGCTATTTATAAGGAAATGAAAAGGCTTGCGCAAGATATGTTAGCTTGGAGGGTTACATCAGATCTTGTACCAGCTAAGACTAATTGGTGGTGATAATGTGGAATAATATATATCATTAGGAGGTCCAGTTTCTGAGTAGGTTTCAAGGGCAGTTTGCTCACCTGCGCTGTACTTTCCTTCATCTACTCTTTTATTTGTTGTGATAAAAAGTCTTTCCAACGGGAGTAATTAACTTCAAAGTATTGGAGAGAATCTTCTGGACTTATTGTAGGTATTGCTTCATTTTTGTATTTCAGACCAGAATCTCTCACGTAACATGATTTTCCAGTTTTTATAATTTGAAAAGATCCACATTTCCTCATTGAGAGATTCGTCTGTAAGTGTCCTAAGCATTCTTCTACTTTGTCTAATAAAGCCCGACTCTATGTTTATTTTCTTCTAAAAACCTGTCATTGGCAGAAGCTATTGTCAATATTTTAAAACTATTCAACATAAACCCTCAGTTTCGTCTGACAATGTGACGATAATGTTAAAAATAAATGGAGAGAGCGTGTCATTGTTTCACCCTCTTCTGAATTTTAAATCGATATCTTATTCAGGGAGGTCTTTATGACATAAGCTTAAAGCGAGGAGTGGTATCGAAAGACTTGCACGAGTCCATTTGGACCCTGATTTCTCCACTTTCTTCTAATTATTTTGTTTAATGTTCTTACGTTCATGAATATAATATCCTGTTCTGAGGGAACGGTGAGCCCGGCGGCCCAGAATTCTTTTCATAAAGATGGCAAAGCGCTCGATTGACCGGTTAAAATTTTAGTTTTTATTATGGTTTTCAAACTTGCGCAACATTAATGCAAGTTAAATAAAATCTGACATTAAACTTGTTTTAATTCCACGTTAAAAACTTTTTTTTAAAACTCAGTATGAATTAACTTGATTTTATGCAAGACTTCATTTTGCACTACATGTGGCTGACTCTTAAATTTGAATGCAAACCATCATACATTTATGTAATATACTGTTTCAGTTCAGATTTGTACATTTCTATTGTGTCAGTTTCTAGGTCTGTTGAGGTAAGTAAATTTAAAGTTGCAGACAATTCATAGGGATAGGGTTATTAGAAAACACTTCCCTCGCAAGTGAATATGAATTGTTCATAGGCCAGTTCTGTTCTAAGTGGTTGTGCTGATAGAAATAAAATAAATGAATGAGTATAGGCTATTTGAAAAATTAACAATAATTTTTTAAATGAGTGAAAGTGAAGATTTTTGGGGAAGTGATGGGAGTAAGGCAAGGGATAATGTGGGACCACCAGCAAATTCTGTTTCCTTGACCTGTTCTAACATAGTGAAGGAAGATATTGCCGTTTTTGTTAGTGCAAACATAAGTAGCAATAATAATAATTCAAATCCCCAGCTATGGCCAATAGTAAATCATATCTTACAAGAGATCTGGCCTCTAAAATGTTCATCTGAATGCCAAAATAATCAATGTGGTTTTATTCAGTCGGCCCAATATGCTAAGTGATAGAAGCGTGTGAACCACAAGTGAAATAAAAATCAAAGGTGAAGAACTACCAAACAATGCAGCATTTATAGATAATTGTGGAAATGTGACGACCCAAATGTGCAACTGAAGGGCAGTAGTAAATTTATTATGTACACACATTCACCGATCATACATTCCTTAATAACAAGTTTCGTTACATGAGAGAAACAGTTCAAAGTATTATTTAATAAATTTAGCTTCTTGGAAACTCTCCATACTTTAAATGATCAAGACATAAAATCTCACTGTGATGATCTAGCCAACTTCTACAGTGAAGACCTTATCTCAACCAAACTATTCATTTTAGGGCACACATGCTCATGGATATAGAATCCACAAAGAAAGTAAATGTGTGGTGTAAGAGCTTAACCACAAATGAAGAAGGCTGTTCCCATTAAAATAATCTGTTTTATACATAATGTGTTCATTTTCTATAATGAAGTTGCTAAAAATTAATTACAAACAATTTGGCACTATCACAGTTAAATTATCTATGTTTAATGAGCATTGAACATGTTAGTTTTCAAAATGTTAACTTTGATTGCCTAATTACCAATTGAGGAGTGGACTATTGTATTTTTGGATATCGCCTTCACACTTACAAACCCGCGACTTCAATATTGGTGAGTATATCTGTATTATCATTATCTGTGATTATGGGGCCTCACATTTGTCATCCCACTGAAATGTTGATTCATCACTGTATGGGACCAACAGTTATCCTTCTGTCATTGTCAAACATATCTTACGCTGCTTGGCTATCGGATACTGAGAGATGTAATGAATAAAACTATATACCAATAAAATTCTCTAATGACCGGAAAACAAGAGACATTGATGTAATATTAAATTATTTTAAGTGTTCATATTTCCACTAGCGTGGAATTCATCTTGAGCCAATTTCTAAAACAATAGTTAAATAGTCTCAGATTTCTTCCTGAAGCTCCATTATATTTTGACAAGGTGCACATATTCCGAAAATATTAAAATTTGTTTCACTTATATCAATTTGTCACTTAATCTGAAGGAATGTAGAGATTGACTTATTCATCATCAGGGATAATTGTGACCCCGGACGAAACTCCCCATAGCAACATTGCTATTACTTAATGAAAGCAAATTCTCGTTGTTTTCAATAGAAATTTCAGTTCTTGTGAGCAACAATACAGCTTTCATCCAACTCATATTTCAAACTGCACATTTATGAATGTGTTATTTAGATTGTATCCAATGTGTCTTTGTATATTTCTTGAATAACTTTTCTTTAGAATGTGTCCTTTGTTTTATCCATTTATTTTAGTACATAAATGTTTCCAAGTTTATTGGCGCTTGTAAACAGTCTCTTCCTTCTTGGAAAATTATCTGCTATAAAATATGCATGGCTTACAAGTTAAAAAATAAAATCATTTAGTCTTTTGTTGAATCATATGAAAAAGTATTAAGCATTGGTTATTATATCCACAGGGCAAAGTTATATCAAAAATGTTGAACTTAAAGAGATTTGTTAGACACACAATAAACTACTCAAGAGTTTACTAACCACAGTGAAAATAATAAACTAATGGTCAAATGTTTTTATATAAAATTATTCTGGATTATACTTTCATATTCTAAACTGTCCCAGATATAATAAAAAATAAGGAAAATTGTTTGGTATAGTTCACAATATAGCAATGAAATTGATGAGCTATTTCTTTACATGTCAATTATTATTTCAAATATGAGGATATGGTGCATATTGTTATTGTAAAGAGATTTTTAGTACAATAAAACTCTAACAAAAAGAGTAGTTAGTGTCAATTCTCTAAAGTTTACTGTTCTTAATATACAGCACGTGCATTTTATATGCCAGCGTCTACAATAATTCATTAACCATGTTCATTTCAAATAATTGTGTGAAAATGTTACCATTTAATCATGGAACTAAATTTACGCTGTGAATATCAGAATTATATAGAAATAAAAAGTTAAGTTTACGATCGAAATCATTTTTGTAAATAAACTACGTAGTATATAGTAAAACGTATATGATTCACACTCTCTCTCCTAAAATTTGATTGCGTCATTTTGTCTTAAAGCAATGTCATTTAAATATCAATTTGAAAGATAAAAAACACTTTTATTGATTCAAGAATAATCGCCGATAATATATGAATATTTTCTTTTATTCCACGTGCTGAGGTCATTCACAAACCAACACAAACAATCAGGAATTCTCCTTTCCCCAATTGGGTCTCCGTATATTACGTTTACTGTAATATGTACCTTCGACGCGGAGTGCTATGCAGAAATAGTAGATGACGTCATGTTAAATGATTGCGGCCAGTGCCATCTGCACAAGCGCAGTAATTACATGGAACTCTAGTACACAATGTAGTCCCCATAAACATTAAATATATCATCCCGGCAGCTACTAGTTTTCGAACCATAAAATGCTATGTAAATATCAGTTAATCGATTAAAATTTAAAAGGTGGTATTGGTGCTATGGGTTGCCTTATTGGTAAGTGTTACTGTAACGGCTGCGGAATAATTCTTGGTCTGCGTCACCGAGTGCGGCGTCTGTGAATGTGCCCTGCCCATCGCAGTCTAGGTAGTGGAGTGTAAAGTGTGATTTTTCTGGGATTAATAAGTTTCATGGATATTTGGCACATTCCCTAAGGTAAACGAAGCGTTTTTTTTATTACTTTTGAATCTATTTTATTTTACTACTTGAAGGAACGAAAACTCATACCGTACAGCGACATTTAAACTCGGGATGTTTTCATAATTTTCTCGTTCCCGTATTTTCCTATAAGTTAAATTTTGTAAGAAAAGTTAGGGAAATTATAAACAGGAATTCTATGCATTCATATCCACATCTAGCGCAACTTCAATTTTGCGTTTATGATATATAGTGGCTATAAGAAATATTCAAACAAATTCTATTAATGCATTTGGAATAGTATTTATTTTTATTTTATAAATATTTTGAATGGTCGACGAACACAAATGCTTCAATACATCAGACTGAGGTAATTTTAGTATGTCACTCGTCAATATTGTTTTTGTAATGACAGTCAGACCACAACAATTAATGTTTAAAAAGTTGCTTGGTTTGAGTAATTACCAAAATTCGCAATACGGCGCGATTTTAATGACTGGTGGTCGATATATATACACAATGTAGGGAAGAATCAGTGTCGACGGAAGTCACCAATCTCATTAACTGAACAGCAAATAAATGTGGGTACTGGAACTTGATAAAACTATCAAAACACTAGCCGACGGGTTACACCCTAGAGAATGTAAAGTAATCTGTTTGCTAGAATTGTTAGATTCATAAAAGAACTTTGCCATCTCATAATTTTCTACATATAGTTTCAAGTAATTACTCTTGAATATCGAATAAATATTATTGAAATTGTAAATATTTCTGTTTTTCCAATATTGTCAACTTTTAAAATTCTCTATTTTAAATGTTTATCCATGGTACATCAGCAGCATGGGAATGAAAACAGATGAAAAGCTACAAAGTCTGTTTAATAGTTAATCCAATTAATATGGTTACTTTATCTGTTTAATATAACTGAGATATATTGTTGACCAATTTCAGATAATATTTTACTTAAAGCAATTGCATAAATTAATGTTTCCTCCACAATTTCATGAACCTCCTCTAGTGATGTACTGCCTTTTACTGTATGTCACTTGAGGTACCCCACAAATTTGTGTAGAAACATTGGGCATGTTGTATATCTGAAGTTGGCAAACAAACAATCTTTACCAATCAAATTGAATTAGTGTGTTGCGCCATTTGTGTGATTGGCTGTCATGAGTTGTATTCTATTGATGATTTAGTATCTAAATGCTCTGTGCTTATTTGAAATATGTCTTCCTTCTGTTTGTACAAAAGTGTTGATAGTGGAGAGTGAAGACTTTCCCAGTGAATTTGTTTCATTACAATTCTTGGGTTTCAACCTGGATGATAGTTTGTTGACACAGCAAGCACTGTCATTGTCGTCAGGTAGACTACGTCAGAGCTGGCTGTCAAAACAATGTCTAAACAAACTTGACCTGAGTTGAAACCTGAGAATTGTTTTTTGAAATGTTCATAGTGTTTGAGGTTCAGAAATTTTAAGTGAGATAAACTGATAAAATAGATGTACTGGGTTAATGGAAGGCTATGAATACGCAGTTCTTTGGTTTAGTCACAACTGCTCCTGTTCAAACTTGGGCGGTTTCTTGCAGTCTAACAATGTGTATCATCTTTCAAATAAATAAAATAAATGATCACCCTCATGTAGCCTGTTACCCTCCCATAAAATCGTAGAGAGAGGTCAAAAGTCTATACACGTGGGAACTTTCTCTTCCAGATATTTCTCTCCAGAGTAATGGTGGGGTTTACCTTGAGGGATGCCTCATTCTCTCTGATTTTTGATGTTCTCACATGCTGAGGCACCTTAATATCTTTAGGGAGATTTTTGTACTGGGGTTACAGACCTTGGGCATACAGTAAAAGTTGTCCGCTGATCTGATTCGATCAGTCGGCTAGTTTCCTCCTAAACTTGTGGAGACACTGAGATGGGAATGCTGCGACCCCACATCAAACTCGTCCCCCGTCATTCGGAAAGGCGTGAGAATAGTACCCTAGAAACCTACCTACCTTATGTAGGTTTTCTAGTGTTTTTCTGCATCTCTTTAGTTGAAATACCGGGGTAGGATCCTTAAACGATAGCCTGGGGGCCCTAGTCAACCCTTGGCTACCTTTCCTTACCTTCCACCTTTCAATGCTATTAAAG
This sequence comes from Eucriotettix oculatus, assembly GCA_034510155.1. Taxonomy (NCBI): domain Eukaryota; kingdom Metazoa; phylum Arthropoda; class Insecta; order Orthoptera; family Tetrigidae; genus Eucriotettix; species Eucriotettix oculatus. The sequence continues at coordinate 63,299,527 of CM067378.1, forward strand.
CGGGGTTGCCTGTTTGAGGATCACCCTCATAAAGCCTGTTACTCCCTCCCCCGTCCCAAAATAATATATTAACTGGTAAACATTTTGCCTCTTATTGTTCTTAGAGCTTCTATCCACGTACAATTTCTTCGTGTCTTTGTTATCATTGTATTCGAAACTTGATAATATTTTGAGAATATGTATTATGTTAACAGGTTGAGTAAGTTCATCAAAATTGTTGCCGTGTTTCTATTCAAAACCACTTCCTAATTACACATATTCTGTTCGAATTTATCGTACAGGTATCAATTGTGTCACCGAAACAATTTTAAATTGGGTAGTTTTATGTAAACATACGTAATAAGAAATAATATACGGATTAACTTATTTCGAAAAAGAAGTTTCTCAAATACTGACAATAACGACACAACGTGACTTCTTGCCTTTCGTCAGGCGATGAAAACCATGAGAATTGTGAGATCGACACACAGCATAAACAAAGATACGAAATCGAATACCTGTGTGGAATTTCTTTTATCTCTAATACTTTGTCAGTATTTTGGCTACATTTTTTTGTAATTTGTACATTTTAAAGACTGACATTTATATTTTCGGGTTGCAGATTGACATATTTAGAAATAAATGCTATGAACTTGTAAGAGTTTTTTTCGTCCATACCGTCTATTTGGTATTACGTACGAATACCGTGACTTCCCTCTCGCATTGTTCGGATTGGAATGCTACGGAAACGGCACTTTAATGATGCGTCGGTGTGTTGCATCCGGCCAGCAGTCTACTCATTCAGACGGCTGTTCATTAACGAATTAAAAATTATTAAATTTGAACAATTTCATTACTTGTCCAAGCTGTCCTTACTTCATGGTTCGGTTATGTTTGTAATACATTGACAAGCGAATGAAATGTGTTAAGGTGCTGGCAACAATCAAAGGTGAAAACTTTTAGCCCTCGTATAAATATTAGAATATTAATCCGAACACTGTACTTGGTCATGTAAACTACTAGGATTAGGGCGTCCAGCTCGTTATTTAACGGGATGAGAGCTAGATGAAAACCTTTTAGTTACCATCAATTTTTATTAAGTATAGTATTTGAATGAATTAGAGCTGCGGAAGAGAAATTGATATAATATGTTAAGAATGTTAATGACCGAATCAAACATTTTGAAAGCAAAGAATTTTTTTATTTAAATATATTTATTAGTACGAGTATAGCGCCCCAAAGGACTTCGTTGTATCATAAAGCAGGAACATCATCACGCACTGTTCTGAAAATGATGTGAACTGTTCCTACCTAATTGTTTAGATGGTTTTTGTTTAGTTTTTAAGTAGCACATCATGTGTGTTAGCTTCCGGGACATTAATAATGTAATTATATCTTAGCATTTTCAACGTATTGCAGATTGTAATATTTGGTACAGTTATGGTATTGCAAATTACTTAGAATTAAATTAACGAACAATTCACGGACAAAACGTGTTTTTTATTTTATTCATACAGTGTTTCGTCCACAATTTTAGGAATTCTTCAGGTAAAGAGAAACGCAAATTTCGTATGATGTTAAATTTTGATGTCAGAAAGAGAAATTTTTCTTCCTGGACTGTGTATAGTGACTTACGACCGAAATTTTATATGAATAAAAAACCATCGTTTGCTTGTGAATTGGTCGTTTATTTAATTCTTTATCATGCTTTTGAAAAGCCGACTATGGCTGATTTATTAACTTAAATTAATTTTTGTACTGGAGTTTGAAACAGATTTTCTAAACATTATGGCCAAATTTGTTCGACAATATGCTTTTTGTCTTTCTCATACTTCTGATCGTATCCTAGTTTATTGCATTTGGAAGAAATGACCCCACTTAACCTCGTTAGTAGCAGTTGGCTTCGTGGTACGTTGCTGAACCGAACCTTAAATCTCTTTTGTTTGCATTCTTTTCCGGTTAGTACTGTTAAGAACCAAAGATTTAGAATTTTCCTATAAGTACCTGGACAACGTACGATTTATTCATAGGAAGAAGAAATGTGTCCGGTAAATTAGATTTGAATCTGACATTTTCAAAGTAGCGTTAATGCCTCAGTTTTGTTTTGTTTTATTAGAGAATGTAGGTTTTCCCGTTGGATAAAAGAAAACGAATGATTTATTTTGCCTTCACCGAAAACTAAAATTATGTAATTGAAGGAAAATTTCGGAAAATTCCAAGATCTACTTCTGCTAATATACTTTCAATTGGTGTAAAACAGATATTGTTGGTAGGAATTTATCCGTGAATATTAACGAAGTTTTGAAGTGTAATCCCCTACAGCGTGTTTAAGCCACACCTTTCCGTTTAAATGAGATACTCTAAATTTTAATTTTGTTGATTGCCGATATAGTGTTGTCATTTAAAGATTTGGTCAGGCATTCCATTGTCTGAGTAAAAAAAGAACCGATAAAAAGGAATAACAAAGATTTACAAACAAAAAAACTAAATGATACAAAAAACACGGAAAATAAACAAGGCGTATGAGGGTTATTTAGCTAAACTGGCAGAACTTTAATAGTGAATCGTAAATAATAAAATTGAATGAAAAGAATGATATACAATGAAAGAAATTGCTCCAATGTTTCGAAACTTCGTTCTTGATAGGAAAATAGAACACCGTTGGAGACTTAGACTAACTGAAACATTCGAGTATTACTTTGTCGCTTTCTCTTCAACTCAGTAAACCCAACTCACCTTGTTTTCTTCTTCTTTTATACGTTTTTGTTTGTCAATCTTTATTTTTACGCTGGCAATGAGACATTCCCTTACTGTCCTTACAGAGCGAAAACTGTTTATTTACATTTGAATTAATTGTGTGATCAAATAGATCTGTTTTCTTTAAAATTATTTAAGGAAGAAAATGTATCTTATTTTGATACAGTAAGCTGTAAAGCGGAGAGACTTCCCAGAGTAACGCGGCGTGCTTTGGACATCGACGGGAATAACTGTGACGGAGTAACTAATTGAGCAGGCTGAATAACACCGTTCTTTGAACAGAACTTGCCGATTTCGTATTCACAGTGTCAACACATTCTGATAATAGTGTTGAATAGGAGTCATTCTTACTGATCAGTTTGGGTTGAAACGAAAACGAAGTTTTACATGAATTTATATAGTTTTTGTCGTCCTTATTATATACCGACTGTAGTCGGCAGCTATTTTTCTCGCTATGAAAACTATAATGACGGTTTCATAACTAAAGCGAAAAATTTTCATTTATAATATTCTAGTTCAAGAATGGAAGATAGGAATTTAATTCAACTCCTGGCTACAGAGTCCAATGTGTAATATCTGGCTGGGAGTTGTATCACGTTTTAGCAGAACGTACTGGAAAATGGCGTCGATTTAGATCGTAATAGTTTACACCCCGTTTCGTTATTGCCTGTTTGCGCCTGATTTAAAGGAAGGAAATGACGTAATCTTTTGTTAGGCTATAGCGGATGGTTAACTGCCAGAGTTGGATGATTCTCTCTGGGCGCTGGCCAAACTGCAATTTACATTTGTTCCTTCGTAGCCAGAAGCTGGCGCGTGACTGGTTTACTAAATTACCGAATTGTCAATACGTAGATTACAGCGGTGTCTGAATTTTTTCTTCATAAGTTATTGTTACAATTCTCTTTCAATTGTATTTGAAAACGATTACTTTTTATTTTTTTGAGTTTAAAGTTCCCATGGGCAGTTGTACAGTTGTGACCAAATAACTCGATTGAGAAACGAAACTTGTGTCTATTTTCTGACACCGCGACTGTTTCCAGCCAGGACAGGTTCTCAGAGTTTCGAACGTCAAACCCCTTTAGCTTATAAATTTCTCTTACTTCTTTCACAGACTAATTTCATTCTTTTTAAAAGCCGGTTTTTGCAGCTTCATGTCTGTTATCTTTGTTATTGTTCATCTCTGTGATCATTTTACCCCTCAATGCACTATAGAGTTTGTTTAGTCATACCTAACAGAATGTCTTGTACTTAGTTGAAATGACCCTTTTAGTAATCTCCGATGCCGGATGACGTTAAAGGGAATGAGTTTGATGCTGCAGTCTGCATTAGTGGATTATATCCTGTTTGAAAGAACGTTTCGGTAGGTAGCTCCGTCATAGTCGTAGGAGCTAGTTATCGAAACGTTGCGTTCCACCCTTGATATAATCCGGGTTGATGTCCGATAATTATATTTTCATTAGATCGACAGGGAAAGTCTACGTTGGCTAATATTTGTAAATGTTTATTGCAGTTCATTGTTTTTATTTCGTGATAAATTTGTGAGAAAGTTAATTCAAATAGAAAGTAACAACAGATACGATGTTTACTAAGTAAATATCTCTCTTGTTTTCATGAAGTAGTTTAGAGCTTCAGTCCGCAAGCCATTTCTATAGTTCTTTATTAAAAATTGGTAACGTTCTAATAAATAATAGGTCAATCTCTTATTGGTCATAAATAATCAAGTTAAATTGGATTCGTCCAGAAAGATATTTTCGTAAGAATAGTAGAAACTTGCTCTTCCATTGTAAAACTGTTGAACGAACTGGACGTGTCCGTGAAGAGAGAAATACAGTTCGTTCAATTTTTAAAACCTCTGCAAGGTAATCAAAAGTGGCAAATCTGTGACATACTTCAAAATTCTCTGCAAGCGAAGGCTAAAAGTCTCATCAAAATTTTTCCTTTCGAAAAATTTCCATCGAACTTTGGTTTCAAGCAAAATGTCATTGGTTTTCTTCGATACCAGCGCAATGAGAAGCACCTAAAATTATTGTCTTTTCCTTTCAATGAAACCAGCTGTCGTTTCTGCTGTTCCGTCCAAACTATTTGCCACCGAAAACCTTAGAATTCGGGCTAGCAGGAGACTTCATCGAAATGTTTGAAGTTTTCCTCGGCAGTTGTGTTATCTGGTATAGGTCGACATATGTTTAGAATCAGGAACACTTCAAAAAAGATAAACTGGGCTACGTCTGAAATATATGTATTTTCATTGAATTGCATCTAAACTAAAGCTCGTAATTATGTTGATATTTCACTGTGACGTCACTACTCACTTCACTACAATCTCAAGTCATTTACTTTATGCACACTCAACCCAAAAGATAAACCCCAAACCTTGAAATTGTGTTTTTAACAACTTTGCAAACAACCAAGTTTATCGAAAATTCTATTAAATTATAATGATTAAAAAATCTTAGCTTTGGATTTATAAGTTTGATATCTTCCTTGGTTATTTGAAATGTGGGAAAAATTTAAGGATTTAAGAAAATCTATCGTATTTATTATTATCATCCTTCCGTATGTTCGTATTTTGGTTTGAAATATTTAGTTTCATTTCATAAGATAGGTTAAAAATCTATTGAATCAACACTGCTAGGTTTAATGGAAGTAAAAGTATTCTTGGTATTTATTTCGATGATGATATTAAGTTTCTGTTCATAAAATAGGTTAATTTACAGAAATATATAATTTATAAAAAAAGTCTAATTATGTATAGTGTACTCTGTACCGTAGTTTCTTTGACGAATCTGAAGTCGAGCGTACCCGCCCGATGTGTTCCCCGAGCGTTTCACGAAGAGCATTTACTGGGAAATAGTTTTTGTATTCTATATTAACGTTCAGTTTAATAATTGTTTTGATTATGGCCCGTCAATAAATTATTCGTGAATTTAAAATACTGTTCTCTTTTATTTTAATATATATATAAATAACCTAACACCACTATCCGCAGACTGATTCAAACGTATTCAACAGGCGTGGGGTGTCGGGAACCAAAACTGTTTGGGAACCACTGCATAACAATAAGTGTCCAACACCAAATACATAACGACTATTTAAATTATATTTATTTATCATGAAATGTAAAGAATTAATGATATTTATAGCAATGATATCTAGTCAAGTCTTGCAGGGCAATGGGGAGAATGTTCGTTCTGTTTACAAACGTAATTCGGCTTTTTATGTACTGTATATTTTTTTATTTAATTATTTATTTAATTCTCAGAGCTCACATATAAGAACACACACAAAAATATAATTGGGTCAATCCATGCCAAGTGGTCCAGGAGAAAGGAAATTGGTTGCCTACAAATTAAACCCATATTTACTAACTTAATATTAAAGATAGCGTTCTCGTGTTTCGTATGAATAATACAATGTTTCCATGACTAGCTCCGTCATCGTACTCAGGTACCTCCAATGACGGAGCTATTCACGGAAACATTGTTTTATTCATACGAACTGACTATGGGTTGAAACCCGAGAACGCTATCTTCAACAGAACCTTCATTCTTTAAAACATAATATTATGTTTTCATGTAGTGTGTTACAGAAAGTTTTGGATTACAATTGAATATTCAATTTTTGTAGGCTAATTTCTTCAAGAAGAAATAGTTTGCGAACCTCAATAATTTCCGTGCACACCATGATGTATTTTACTCTGTATAAATTTCCGTGGTTACTGACGTTCCCTTTCCAAATAACACCCATTTTTCAATCTTTGAGACGCAATATCTCTGTTGGGCAAGTAGATACAAATATGAATCTTGTTCACATAATACCTCTCTAAAGTAGCAAATTACGATATAAATTTGAACTTTGAGATTTAACTCAAACAATTTTTTTTTAAAAATACCAGGAAATGCTCGATTTATACTTGTAGGATAAGTGAGCATATCAATATAATACTTAAAATATTTAGACATGTTAAACTAAGAAAACTATTTTGATAACCTATTACATTTATATGAAGGTGAAGAAAATAGCCGTTTGATGTCCGGGAAAAAGTGTTGTGTGTCATTTAAGGAAAACGGTACTAATGTACAAAAATAAAAGTGGTTAGTGCTTTGTAATTTTCTAATGTAAATGAACTATTTTATGCATTTAAATATAAGTACCCTGATATTAAAATTAGAAGATCGAAATTCTGTGAGCTAATACCAAGCGGTGTGTTGTAGCGGAGGTGCCTGGTACTCAATGAATGTGTGTGTTTATATCACCAGAATGCAAAGTTGAATTTAAGGTATGCGCAACAGATAATTGTGAGTATATGATTGTAAAATGTCAAGAATGTTTAGGTAGGCCTTGGTTGAAATGTTTGAAGAGACTGAAGAAGACTCAATGCCAGACAACATAGAATACAAGCAATGGGTGACCCAAGATGAAATGATGACAATTATTAAGTTGCGAGTTAAATTGTTTGAGATATTGATTGCCAAACATAAAAATTTTGAATCGACAACTTCGTAGTAAACAGAGTTCACGAAAAAATAATAATATGTTAGTAAATATGGGTTTAATTGTAGGCCTGAACGTACTGGTGCAGTTTATTTGAAAAAAAAACGCGTCAACACAATTTTGGATAATTTAAAAATTCGTAAATACCTTAAAACGCGAAAAACGACTTGCGCGCTACAGCAAAAGCGACGGCCGTTTTTTAACCGGACATAATATAAATGAAACAAAATTAGTTTTGTACTGCCAGGACATGAGGGAATGCACAAATAAAATATAATTTTTTTCTGAAATGGTGCGGCTACCAATGCGGGACCACGTGGCTTGGATTGACCCAATTATGAAAGTGTAAATAACTAATTCTTAATTTTACTAATAAATTTCAAATAAAATATACATATTTTTATTAGTAAAAAGCATTATAAGATCGAACGACAATCTCTGGCTGGTTTTTAAAAAATTGTCCACATAGATGGACGAAACGTCGTAAATGTAATTAACTAAAAGTCAAATTTTTTATGATAAATTTGGCTGTATTACAATCATATTTAATATCAAATAATTTATTTTATCAATTTTCTGTATTAGTATTGTCTTAATTCAGTTATGGTTTTTATGGTTAATACCATTTTTTTATAATTCTTTTTTTTAAATGTTATTGTTTTTTAAGCTTAGGGGCGGTATATTTCGGGATTGCCTATGGCGGAGAAAGGCTACAGCCGGCCCTGTTCTGATAGATTAAGAAAATAGGTGAATGCGGTTGATTAATAGGCCACGTTTTGAGACATGAGGGTCTTGTATTATTAGAATTAGAGGAAAGTCTGGGGTAAGAACAGAAGAGGGAGGCAGAGGATGGAATATGCTAAACAGATTACGGAGGAAGAAGTAGTTATGTAGAAATGAAAAGATTTGCGCAGAATAGGTTATCATGGACGGTTGCATCAGACCAGTCTAAGAACTGAATACAACAACATTGAGTGGAGAACAACAAACTCAAATTTTGTGTTATTACCCAGAAAAATGTAATGAAATTATAATCATTTTACACCATTTTGCTATTACACATATTAGTAAATTTCGAAAACGTTTTATTAATAACAAATTTAGTTTTCTTGTTTCCTTATTTCTTGTAATATGCTGTTAGTCTACAGATTTCACTACCTACCTCAGCACGAAATGGAAGCCTTATTACATGTATGAGGCTTCTTGTCAGTTCTGTACGGTCATGGGTTAGTCTTGTCCATTGTAATACACACACATTTCTCAAATTCAGATTTGCAAAAATCAAATAACAATGTAGACTACACTAAATAATTTTAATTATCAAAGAGCGAACGTTTTCCCAGTGTATCTGCTGCTTCCTTAGTTCTTGGGCTTCCAACCGGGTGAAAGTAGGCATTGGCCACGTTTCGACGTTACAATAAACACTTGAAAACGATGGTAGTGACCGCCTTCGAAACTTCGTGGCTAATGCCTACTTTCAACCGGTTGGAAGCCCAAGAACTAAGGAAGCAATCTTAATTATCTCCATTTGGTCACCATTGCTATTATAGGCCGATTAGCCATTCCTTTAATTACTATTCACTAGTCCCATTAATTTTTCTTTAAATTCCAACCATATGCCAGTTACATATGCACAGCTAATCCCACTTGTAAATTGTAGAATGTTTGCTTGTGAATTATTGCATACTGCCGTAGATTCGCATTTTAGTACGTATTTTGTGACTCAGTTAGAATGTTAAGTACAACTTTGGAACCCAGGTCTTATTCCTATGATTTCTATCAATCCGCCATAATTTGCTAATTCATCGCAATAATATCGTTTAGATAAACATCTTTTCAAATTCATTGAAAATTATTGTAAGTTCAATAGTTTTAACGAATTTCTGCTGCTAATTCATACATATAATTTGTTTCCCAGTTATTCATAGACATTCCTTAACATCCGCCGAGTTAAATTGTCGAACAGGCCGTCGTGCCTCCGCCAAGAGACTGTTACCTAGACGCTCTGTGGTCGTCGACCCGCCTTGAGGTCGCTGACCTTTGTTCGATCGGACCGTTACGTACCATTCTCTTAAGGCTGCCCTCCCTCGCTCCCCCTTTCCTCATGCAGATATATGGCGCCTCGTAAACCATGTTACTCGATTATTCCCTTCACCGGGCTTTAACTACTTAATTGGCCATTATCATCTCTTGAGGCCTTAAATATTTCTGTTAACTTATTTTTCGGATGCTTACTTTGAAGACATTCGGTGACCAAAATAATTTTAATATTTTTTATTGCTATGTCATTCATTATAGTTTATACTTATGCTATTTGGATCCCACAGTTCTTCAAATTTTGTAAATTCTTTTCACCAAACTACTTGTTGCATAGCAATCATCATATAGTGAACGAGCTAATCAAGTAAGTGCTCTTAAAACTAAAAACTCTGCAGAATGTTAATGCTGATTTACCCTTTAAAGTTACAAGAATAGAGAAAAGCTCTATCCAAAACCCCCCAATGTCTCAGATGAAGGAAAAACCAATTGAATACCTTATGGATGAAGAAATGATTTGCAGAGCATCTGGAAATGACTTTCCAACCAAATGAAGGAGATCATCCCAAAAGCTGGGCAGAACTGACAGAAGAAGATATATTAGACCAGTATCACCAAAATAAGTCTCCGGTGAAATCAAGAGTAAGATTAATTCAAAAAAAGCTTCCACCTCAACTTCAATACTATCAAAATTTTGAAATAATATCCAAGACAGGCTGTCATGAAATTGCCCAATGTTATCAGACTTCTTATAAATATTTCACTCAGTCTGTAATGTCCCTAAGATGTGAAATGTAGCAGAGGTCATAATTATCAAAAAACCAGCACTTCACAAGAAGCACCTTCATGTATCGATGCGTTGGTAACCAGAAAACTAACGGGTTTTTAGCTCACGGTATGCACCGCAAGCCAATGCACACAAACAGATATATGAATGCTGAATCCCATCACCACCCGGCACAAAAAAGGGGACTTAACAAAACATTACACGACATAGTCGAAAAGATTTGCAACGAAGAAAGTGTAACGGAAGAAAGAGCCCACCTAAAGATTGCGCTAAACCAAAACGGATACAAAAACAAGCTATTCATAGAGCCCTGAAACGGGGTTGCAGAATTCCACGAGAGGAACCGGCAATTAAAGCCTTCCTTCCATATGTTGGAGGAGTGACTGAACGTATCGGCAGGATACTACGGAACCATGGCATATTCCCCATTTACAAGAGTGAAAACAGGATAGGGGAATACCTTTCATCAATTAAAGACTGCAAAGAAAAGTTGCTCACCAGAGGAATTTACAAAATCCTATATGAATGCGGTAAAGCATATATTGGAGAGACGGGCAGGTCCGTTCTCACCAGACTGAAGGAGCATGAGAGATATATGCGATTACCCCATTTTAATCTGTCTGCGGTTGTGGAACATGCCATGGTCACGAATACACCTACAGAATACAGAAATACTGGACCCGGAAAGTCCGAGAAGGCATTGAAATATTTAAGTGCCCTAATAATTTCAATAAGGAAAACAGTTACCAACTAGCACGCAGCTGGCAAACATGCCTGAGGAAACAAAAAATTCCAGGAAGGTAATGGAAAACATTGAGTGAACTATAACGTCCCAACGATATATGAGCCACACCGTGTGCACAGAGCAACAGTCTTGGCCTAGCCTTGAAAATGCTCAGTGCCTCTGAGCGAAAAGTCGGCAAGAACGCCAAACAATAACGTGGTCCAACAGCCCAAAAATCGCCATATAATTCTGATATTAATATGGCCACAAAAACAATCAGTAGCTTCACTACCATATTTTTAGGTGTTTGACAAAAATGGCATAAGCTGTTGCTTCACAATATAGACAATGCTACCAGAATTCAAAATTCTGCTTTTCAGAAAGTTTTTTCAAAGTAAGTCAAGAAAAACCCTTCTCTCAACTGAAAAAAATCAATACGGAAGTTTCACAAGATAGTGTTCTAGGCTCAGAGACATTCCGGAACCTGATCATGGAACTGTTGCCACTTCTGATGATAATGCTATTCTTGCTGTTTGAAATGATCATGAAGAATCCAAATGGAAACTCCAAACATCTCGTAACACAATCAACATCTGGACTTGTAGATGGAGATCCTAGTTAAATGAAAGCTACCTATACATATCAACTTACCCATAAACATTTACTCTTTCATATATAGTTAATGAAACAAAGATACCATATGCTAATACTCTTAAATTCTTGGCTACGCTGGACGGCTTTCATTAAAAGATAGAAAGGAAGAGCTGTGCTTAAAATACAAAAAAAATGTATTCGCCAATTCAGTGAAACTCCAAGTTATACAAATATAGTAACCTACTGATTTATAAGCCAGCACTAAAACCCATTTGGTCATACGACATTCAACTCTGGGGTTATGTGAGGAAGAGCAACATACAAATTGTCCAGTGATTCCAGAACAAAGTATTAAGGAACTTTTTAGATCCATCATGGTTCTGTCACAATAGTGCTATTAATCGGGATGCTGAAGTGCAGGTTTCATAAGAACGACACCTTGTTCAACTTGTGATCATAGAGGCAATCCATCTCATTGAATATTTGCAATTAATGAGGAGACTCAAGTGTGGCAAGTCATTTTATTTAGTCCAGTAATTGTGCCAAACTACCTTGTAGTATGTAACTAAGGGTATATGTTACTGGCAATATAAGAATATTAATTTATCAGAACTGTAAGGATACTAATGTGCAAAACCTTAGTCACAAACACCATTTTAACAGTTCAAGTTAAAAAAACCTACTAATTGATCTATAAGGATTAGATTGTAGTATAATTAGTGTCTGTCAACACTACACCTAATAAAATAATCCACAATTTAATATTCTATTACCAAATTCCTTCAATTAATAATATTTTCCTTGTTCATGGGATCCCAAATATTATTTTAATTTTTTTCGCAGATTTTTAGATATGTAGTAGGGAAATGATGCAGTTTAATAAACATTTTCATTATATATTATTTTAAGCAGTAACACTGCACTTTATTTGTTTCAGGATGCCAGAGGAGACGAAGGTGCAGCAGCTGGAAGTGATTTCTAAGCAGCCAAGTGGTAAACTTGTGCTTGTTAGGATCACTCTCCTGGATGGGAGTCTACTAGATATCAATGTTGAAGTGAGTTAATATAAATATAGTAAGAACATCACTTCATACAAAACAATTGTGCTGAATGTACATATTGTATTCTTTTGTCTGTTATCACTGTTTTGGATCCAATAGAGCAGGTTGCTCACAAAGAAATGTAATCACATCAATTAAAACAATGGTAATATTATAGTTAGCAGAAAAGGCTCCATTGTATCACAGTTTCTGATTTATTTCAGCAAGTGGTTAAATTTTTAACACTTCCCCCCACCCCTTTACATTAAATATATTATTTTTATACTAACTGGGCTTTAATTGTGTAACATTTTGTTTCTATCATACTTACAGCTTACATACTTATGAACTGTTTGATAATGTATTTCTATATCAATACTAGGGCACAGATCTTAACAAAACTTTCATAATACAACCAGTTTAATTTAGGGGTGGTCAACCTTTTGCATACATGTGTAGATGAGTTAATATGTGCAATAAAGCTATAGAGATTTATAGAGTATCTTACATTCATGGACGGAGTTAGTAAATAGAGATAAGGATAGAATCTGCTTGCTTAAGGGATGAAAAGGAATAACTTAACCAAGCAGTTACATTAATTAATTTATCATAGTTTAATGAAGCACCAATCTATATTAATAGAGAATGGTCATCCTGTATGAAAGGGTGATCTTTTCATGATGGTGCTATAGCAGCCAGAGTTTATTTTTTGATGATGGTAACTGTGGACTTCACTTATTAACACAGAGACCAAGATCAGCTTTGAACTAGGATTTTTCTGTTACCTCTGCTGGCATATGTTTAGTAACCTCTTTAATAGAAGTATGTTTGTAGACATAATTAAATTTATTAAGTGATTTAATTATTGTGTGTAATACAATAACTATTACAGCACATAAACATTACATAACCCAATAAGACTATTGATACTGGTTGAATTTTGCCAGTCTCTTAATGTTGGCGAGTTGTTACTGAGAATAGCAGAGGATAATTCAAATTGTAAACTAGTTTATTTTTGACCATATTTTTCTTTTAATCAAATTCATGATGCTGTTTTATTCTTTAATAAAATCATGAAAATACCTTTAAATGTCACTTGCAATAACTCAATTTTTTCCATTCATTTTATCAAATTGCAATTATTCTCTGCACCATTCAATTTATTCTTTCAAACTTGGAAATTGACTAAAATCCTCATTATCTGACAGCTTTTATATTAACTGATGTTTTCTACTTTGCTAAAAAATATTATTGCCTCATAATTTGAATTCTAAATAAAATAATGAAATTAAAACTGATTTAATATTATAAATAATATATGAATGGCCTCTTCAGTTGTTCAAAATATTATTGAAATTTTATGTTGCAGTAAGAACCTGGATGTTGTGGTTGCAACACAAAAAATTTCAGCAAGATTTTAATTAAAGAAACTGAAAACGTTATATTGTAAATTAAAATTACTCTATTTCTGACTTTTGGCCTTTCATTGTATTTTCTTTATAATTTTGATTCCAGTTCATTGAGGTTACTAGTAATATCAACTATGAATGCTTAATCAAATAGCTAGATGCTGTCAAGTGATAGGGTGCTTTCATTCTTCAATTTCAAAAACTACCCGGAACATTCCAAATCTAACAATTAAAAGTATTCTTTGAATTCTCATTTGTTTAATGCTCTTGCTCTAATTTTATCCACGCATTTCACAACTGGTAAAATAACATGTTGCATTTTTAAAGCTTTGCCACATTCTCTCTCTTGGTGTATGTTTTAGTTAAAAAATTCAAGCTAAGTTAAAGCGCCAAAAGAGAGGGGAAGGATTTTGAGAATCGATTATTAATTTTGAGTGTGTACGGTTGGTTAGTAAGAATTCCAAAGAGTGTCATTAAGGGAATTTTTTATTTTGGATAAGAGGGGTGGGTGATGGATTTTCTTGAAACCTTTCTGTGTGTCAATAAATACAGAAATACAGGAATTATGGTTTTCGAAGGTGGTGTTGATAAAAAGGTGATTACTGAATATAGTTGTTGAATGCATGAGTTTTTCAGCCACATTGAGCAGATGAGATGAGTGATGCTTAGGGAGGTGGGGAAGGAAAAGCTTTTTGAAGAGTTTGGAAAGAGTTATATTTTGGTTTGTTTATCATAGTAATAGTGGCATGCTTCCAGGAGGAAGGATAGTAGGATGTATGTAGAATGGCATTGAAAATTATAGTTATGAGAACACTTTTTTTTTTAATGAAGTGCTGATATTAGATTATGTCCAGGAGTTGATTTGTTTTTGAGTTAATTGATGATGTTATGTATTTGGGAAGGTGTAAATAATTTAGGTAATGGGGATGGTCAAAGTGGTTCAAAAAGGTGGTTGTTTATTTTTCCATGCAGGTAAAAGTTTGTGATTGGGTTCTGTTTTGCGCCAAAGGGAATTATCCTAGGAATTGAAGTAACTTGATAGCGTACCTTGTTGGAATGTAGCGTCACTTCTTTGCCAGCTTCTTTGGATCATGGGAGGAGAAGTGATGTCTGGCTCTCCTCATGTCACACCAATTCGTCAACTTCATTGGAAGAAATCAGAATGCCCATTCCTCACAGAATCACCACCGCGAGAAGAATTGAAATATGAACATTTCACACACAAACATGGTTGCGGGATAAGTTGGGTCAAATGCATATGTGACAAAATTCCATCCCCAGAGATTAGAGGCAGCATCAAGTCTCGTCATGTTGATGTCATGTCCAGTTCTCAATCTTAAATAACTTGATTAAGTATTCA
This sequence comes from Eucriotettix oculatus, assembly GCA_034510155.1. NCBI lineage: Eukaryota > Metazoa > Arthropoda > Insecta > Orthoptera > Tetrigidae > Eucriotettix > Eucriotettix oculatus. The sequence goes on from CM067378.1 coordinate 63,314,705, forward strand.
ACAAACATAAAATATTGTGCTACACATTCATACACTTAGGCTACTTTAAAAGTCTATATAAACCATGATATATACTCAGTGTATTGAAGATTTCTATCATTTCCTCAACGAACTTAATTTGGTTTTTCCCAATACCACATTCAAATAGCTAACCTTGTTTTAGTATTTAGTTACTACATTTATATTAGACGAATCTCATATTATTGGCTGTCATGTTTTGATATTATCAGTATTTAGATTTAGTTGCAACTTTTTTTATATAGAGTAAACAGTATATTTTAAGATTTGTAGACAGAAATAAATAATTTTTCCAGTAATGCAATATATATGACAAATTACTTCTACTATCTTTTTATAAACAGATAATATTCACATAAATATATTGGATGTAACAAAATTAAGTGCACAAACTAAACGGGGACAATTCAAATATTAATGAACGTAGACTTTCCTGGTGAATAATTCGGATGAAATCTTCACGGTTGGTTTCCTCTTGAAATTTTTGCCAGGAATTCACATTGTTACAAAGTTTGCAATTACCGATCATTGATTGCCTGACTGTTGAAGATTCCTGGTATACCACAAATTACTTGCACTGCATTCACAATTGGGTTGCAAAGCTCTAGTTCGTTGTTTACAGGCTCCATGATGCTGCATTACTTTGTAAATGATTGGCTGGAGTAATCTTGATGTTCTTGTGGATTTACAATGTACTTATCCATTCTTTAATGGAAGTCAGTTACAGTGCCAAATAATTATTGACAGAAATTTCCAAATGAAGTTTACATTAACGATTTATTATTGAGCCCAGGGGCCACACTCCGACTTCCTCATACGTTGTACACGCCCTTACTGACTTTGACTACCTCGCCCCCACCAATGACTGCCTTTCCCATGCTTGCCAGCTTCCAAGTCGCCTCAGGCTCAACAATATGTTCCCTTATGGTATTGTCATATTACGACCTTGTGCCAGACGCAAAAACAAAGCAAAGCTCTAACAACTAAAACTTGCAAAGAAGGCTAATAGTACATACATATATATGTACATATTTATAAAATTTACTTATTTAGACAAATAAGAGCAGTTAACTGACATAAATCGAAAGGTTGGTGTCACTACCTAGGAAACGGTAACATGCCAAAGTTTGGAGTGTCTAAGCCTTGTTCCTTAGGGCACAATCTGAACATCATGCTGCCAGCTATTGCAATGTGCATTCCTGTTGTAGCTACATTGAGGTAGCAATTTACGTGTAATACTGTTAATTTCCCTACTAATAATGTGTAATATTTTAGTAAGAATTTAGTTTCATTTTCTTAATTATCTATTTCCCTTGGTCTGCTCATTTATCCTTCTCTTGAATTTACAAAGGGTTTACTTTTCATTTATAATTCAACTCTCTATAATAAGAAATGCCTAACCCCATTTCTGCTTCTGGAATGCTGTATCACTTTCTGTGTAGCCATATGGTCATCGTTTTGTATAATTCCCTGCCAATAATAATTGAAAATCCTTTGAATAAGCTATCTCTAAGAGACTTCTAGTAATGTCAATAAGGAAAGGGAGACATAAAGTTGGTGACTAACCTGAAGTTTACAGGTGGCAGACACCATGTAGGGTTTCAGATTATTGAAATTCTGGAGGCACCGTATCCTTCATCAGAATGTTGGGAAAACATTTCCAGTGACGGCCAGCCATCGAGTTGTCGGCTAGCCGATCACTGGAAATGTCTTCCTAACCTTCTGATGAAGGGGGCGGTGCCTCCGAAAATTCAAGTTCTCCAAAACTCACAAGGTGTCTACCATCTATGAACCTCAGGTAAGTCATCTTCTTTCTATCTCTCTGTCCTTTCCCCATTAATTGTTTTAAACATGACAATGTCATTTCCTATCTCATATTTATATATATATATATATATATATATATATATATATATATATATATATATATATATATATATTCTATCTAATATCATATATTATATATATATATATTCCTATTCATATTTATATATATATATATATATATATATATATATATATATGAGATAGGAAATGACATTGTCATGTTTAAAACAATTAATGGGGAAAGGACAGAGAGATAGAAAGAAGATGACTTACCTGAGGTTCATAGATGGTAGACACCTTGTGAGGTTTGGAGAACTTGAATTTTCGGAGGCACCGCCCCCTTCATCAGAAGGTTAGGAAGACATTTCCAGTGATCGGCTAGCCGACGACTGAGCAGCCAAAATTTGCTCAATTTTGGCAAATTTTGGCTGCTCAGTCGTCAGCTAGCCGATATGAGATAGGAAATATATATATATATATATATATATATATATATATAAATATGAGATAGGAAATATATATATATATATATATATATATATATATATATATATATATATATAAATATGAGATAGGAAATGACATTGTGTCTACCATCTATGAACCTCAGGTAAGTCATCTTCTTTCTATCTCTCTGTCCTTTCCCTATTAATTATATATATATATATATATATATATATATATATATATTTGTAGTGTGCATTATTTTAATTTAATATTTAATCAAAGTGATGGGATTAATTAAATAAACAAATCCAATTTTCAGACTATAAAACATTAAAATTTAATGACACATTTCAGACTTTCACTTTCCGGTTACATATGTACTCCTTTTCTTAGGGGATTTTGGGGCAAGTAGCAGAGAACACTTAATTGAAACATTGGGTCCGACAATGCATGGGAAAATTATTTTAACAATAGCTGGATCTCACCAGTGTCCCGTTTTTTTAATGTCACTCAAAGATTCCCCGTGGCCAGCAATTAGAGGCGTCAACGTTGGTCACGCGCCAGTGGTGATGATGGCGGGGATCTCAATGAATGTTGCCGTCTCTCCACTCACACTCATAGGAATCTCAAAACAATTCCAAATTGTCCCCGTTCTGTGACGTCCCGCAATTTAAAGTGTCACTGCCATCTCTCTCCAAGGGGTGCCCAAATCCTCGTGTCCTCTTGTATTTACTTAGTAGCCCCTTTTTTGTGCTACCTGACCAGCCCCCCCCCCCCCCAAAAGGAAGCAATGTAATTTATGGCAATTAGGTCTGGAATGTGAACTCTTTAGAATCAAAATTAACAATACAATCATAGACTGCAGCTGGTGGCGTTTTCCTTTGTACTGCTTTGGTCTGCTGATCTGGAGGTTCCTATTTATGTTTTTATATATTACGGACACCTTGGACCCAAAATAGTAGACACTCCTACTAAAACTACATCTGCTAGGGCCTCAAGATACTACATCCAGCTCTCAACAGTGTCAGTCAATTTGATGTTGTCTTTCCAGCAGCTCGCATTTTTCTGTTCTGTTTCAAAATCTCTCTCTACATCACCTCAATAGGTTTGCACAATCTTCCTACTTAATTCCAGTAGCCAATCGGCTGCAATTTCCAATAGCACCCATTCATTGGTTTGCATTTGATTAATTGCAGCCAATAAGAAAATCTTCAGTAGCTGATGTGGACAAATGCCATCGCACATATGTTTTGTATTAGTTCTGGACAGTAGCCATTACGAATTTTTCACATCAAATATCTGACTTGATGCAGGCAAATCCTTTAAAAAGCCCCTTCCATAAATCTGAAGAAAGGCTCATTTCGATTGTCAAAAGGTGGGTGGAAGCACTCTTTCACAAAAGAAGACTTAACTTGCGTAGTTTTAATGTATTACATGGTTTATGTCAATTACTTTTACGGTGTTTCCTGCAACTCTATTTGTATCCATCCTACCTGTATAATGTACAGAACTTACTACAGGATACATTATGCCTTGTAGCCTGTGTGTATGCGTGCAGCAGTGGCAACGACATTTGTGGGAAACACAAAGTATGATAACTTATGTAAAATGTTAGTTATAGTTAAAAATTAACTTCCCGGGCATTGCCAGCACCCAGATAGTTCTAAATATTAATATATATGGTGTTTATAGGTGCTTAATTTTATGATTCCTTATCGCACATTCATTGTGTAAAGTGCACCCAATTATCATCATTATCAAGGGTTTATATAGTATGCCAATTTTTTGCTATTGACTTAAAAAAACTTTAACATAAACTATCATATAATATATTTACATCAATATGCTATTGATTTATTAGTTTATTCAAGCTAATTATATACATTGTTTTTTTTAGCGAAAGGCCAAAGGACAAGAAGTCCTTGACAAAGTTTGTGAACACTTGAATCTCTTGGAAAAGGACTATTTTGGTTTAACATATGAAGACAGACATGATCCTAGAAATTGGCTTGAGATGGACAAGAGAGTTACAAAATTCATTAAGAGTAAGTTACATTTTAAGTGCCTTAAAATTATTTGTAAAATGAGGGAAATTATGATAGATTCTAGATAAGATAATCTCAAGAGGTAAAGTATCCACTTGCTGAGTGTTACTACTCTTAAATTTTATTTATGCGTATCAATTTTCTCTGAGACATGGCAATGAACAACTTATCTTATGAGTAAATGTTTAATTACTTCTTTGTGTACGTTTATTCAACTTGTCTTAAATATTTTATATGGAAGAAGATTAATGAATTATCAATTAAACATAATAATTTAGGTCTACACTTTATTTTAAAATTTACAAACTTTGTGTAGTTTTGAAAATAATCAAATTTCAGATGTACCAAGTAAATGTACATAAGGAAAACAATTTTAAAATCATGTTCCTTTGACGTCCTAACATTTTTTCACTTAGTTTCCTATGAGGATTCTTAAAATCTTGCAAGGAATTCCTATTCCTGTAAGCATTTGCACTGGAGGTAGGCATCTACACTACCAAAGAAATTTCTTGCATTTTTACTAGCACAATGACTTGACAGACAAGTTCTCCTTGCATTATGTTAGTTGCAGCCATTACTTGCAAGTATGAAGCCTATCATAACAATAATACTTCCCAAGTTTTGTTACATTATTTATTATTAAAATGCTGTTTACAAATATTGTTATTGAAATACAATATTTAATGATGGTGCATCAAACTATTGCTGTTTGTTAATGACACTTTTATTATTTCTAGATGAACCATGGAAGTTTAATTTTGAAGTAAAATTTTATCCTCCTGATCCTGCTCAGTTGCAGGAAGATATAACCAGGTGTGTATCCTTTACAAAAATGAAATATAGATAGTTATATTTGTAATGGTGCATGTTATATTGTTCTGCTGAAGGCTGTAAACTGTTTACATCATCATTCTCTTCAAGAACCCTTCTATGAATAATATAAAAAACTAGCCTGTGTATTTACATGTATTAGCACAGTATAATATTTAATTTTGGAATCTCTTGGTCAACATATTATTCAAACCAACATGTGTTATTCAAACTGTTCTTTTTTCTGGGTTGTCAGAAATATATGCACAATGTTTGCTTGAAATTTCTCCATGAATTTCAGTTCATGTGGAGAAATTTGTTTCAAACCCTTTCACATCTACTTCTAAGAGGCTGAGCTACTACTTTACCAGCTTGTTGAATGTCAATTAAACTCTGTGACTTCCATAACCCCAAAATAGACACCATACTTTGTCCTTTTCGCATTATTTTTATGTCATACACCTCTTCTCAAACACACAAGGATCCTCCCATCTCATACTGCATGGAATTAAAATTATAAACAAAACATAGAAACTTTATCAATTTCACTTGCCGCTTAATAAATTAACAAATGCAAATATCTGCATATGTAATTATTTACACCTAGAGGGGTGAAGATAAGTTTTCTTTCCTTCCTCCATGGCTCTACAGCCCATTGAGGTCCTGGGCCTACTGGGTCGACTGTGGACTGTTATCTTGCATGACACATTCCGAATTTGGAGTGACACGTGGTCAGCGGATCGATCCTCCAACAGGAAGATAACTTTTAGTTGAAGATAATACAGTTTGTTTTGACATGAAATACAGCATTTTCAAAAACATGATATTATTGTAATTGTCATTTGTAAATAATTTTAACATATAGTGTATTCTGTTAAGAAATCTAAATATTTACATATTACTTCTTTATTTGATTTTGGATTATTTACCTTTGTCCATAAGAATGTTTCATCTCTTTAATTAAAATATCATTTCAACAGGTACCACCTTTGCCTACAAATCAGGAATGATATATTGGAGGGAAAGTAAGTGTGATTGTAGTTTGTATTTATTCTACTTGAAGATGTGTAATAAGGTATTCATTGATTGTAAATCTGCATGTATACAGGTATTGGTCATTAGTCAAATAGCTATAAATACATGAACATTCACAAGAATTTCTACAGAGTAATACATATAAAAAATATATACAAACATTAAAATAAATAATGTCAAATTAATTAAAATGTGTTTTTAACAATTTATATCACCTTCTATGGACATGGGGGAGATAGACTATTAGAATTTTGCATTGAGCACAGATTAGTTGTGATGAATACCTGGTTTGGGAATCATGAAAGAAGACTCTACACATTGAAGAAGCTGGAGGACATGGGCAGGAACCAATTAGACTATATAATGGTTAGACAGAGGTGTAGAAATCAGGTGCTAGACTGCAAAGCGTACCCAGGAGCGGATTTAACTCTGACCATAATCTGCTCATTATGAAATGCAGGTTTAAAATGAAACTCAAGAAAGGAATTAAAACAAAAAGAGGGGAATTAGAAAAACTGAAACAACAGGAGATGCTTCACTGTTTCACAGAAGATATCTTGAGTAGATTAATATAGAAAGGAGAAAGAAACAATATAGAAGAAAAATGGATCTCCTGAAGGAAGAAAATGACTAGATCAGCTGAAGAAAAATAAGATGAATAACTCAGACCAATAGGAAAGTGTTGATAACACAAGAAGTAATAAAAATTATTGATGAAAGGCGTAAATATAACAATGCGAGAGATAAAAATGGTAAAGAGCAATACAGGCGCTTGAGAAAGGTAGGAAGTGCAAAGCAGCCAAAGAAGCTTGGATACAAGCACCAGGAATTGATAACATTCCAGTGGAGTTGATAAGATCATTGGATGAAGAAGCAATATCATGGCCGTTCAGGATAATTTGCGAAATCTACGAAACAGGAAGAATACCAGAAGATTTTAGTAAAAACTTAATTATATCCATACCGAAGATGGCTGTGGCTGATAGTTGCTAACAGCACAGGATAATTAGTTTTGTATCTCATTCGTGCCAAATATTAACGGAAATAGCATATAGGAGGATGGAACATCAAATAGAATGTGGGGTCACGAGAGGCAATATTGGTTTTGTATCTAATTTTAGAAGTCAGGATAAGAAAAAACTGACCTATGTTTGTGGCATTTGTAGATTTAAAAAATGCATTTGATATTGTGAAGTGGAACACACTATTAAGGAATTTGAAGAGCGCAGGAATAAAATATTGAGAAAGAAAGTTTATACATAGCTCGTACGGAAGGCAGTCAGCTGTAATTAGAAAGCAGAAATCAAGAAAGGAGTAAGACAAGGATGCAATCTGTCGCCCATGCCATTTAACTTATATATAGAACAGGCTTTGAAAAATGTATGTTAAAACTGAATATGGAAATGGAATCCTACTGCAAGGAGAAGAAATTAAAACCATACCCTTTGCCAATGATATTGTAGTATTAGAGGAGTCAGAAGAAGACTGAGAACCCATAATAAATGGCATGAATATGGTCCTGGAGAAAGAGTTCATTATGAGGATTAATAGAGGAAAAACAAAGGTAATGGAGTGTAGTATGGGAAACAATTGAATAACAAATGGTGTTAGATTGGGAAGGTATATTTTGAAGGAAGTTTAGGAATTCTGCTACTTGGGAAGCACAATAATTAGGGAGGAACAAAACAAAATAGTTTAGCATGTAGGGTTGCATCAGACCAGCCTGAATACCACAATAATACACCATCTTCAAGTCTTACTCATAAAATACTCATGCAGGCTATAGAGTGGCTGGGAAAGAATGTATTATTTTAATTCATTTTTAAATTATTTATTTTCTCTACTAATACCTGCAATTGGCGACCTTTTAGATAAGCTCAAACGATAGAAATTTATGTACTAATTTTTCTTATTTCATTGTTTATGACAATGAAGATCCTTGTAATTATTTAGCATGAATATTATGGTTTTGTAGATATAAAATGAATAGTCTGTCATTATCCACAGTTCAACAAAACCCATCTTAAATGATTCATTGTACTTTAGTCTTTTTTTACACAATGCACTACTTATTTCCGCAATATATGTATCCCATACTCTTGGTGAGTGAGAATGTATTACCTTATATTTTAAATAATGATGAAAATATTGCAATTAGTTTTATATTGTAAATGTTGTTTTCCAATATTCCTCAGCATAATTTCATATGAGAAAATCATAAAGCAAGGTTTTTAAAACTAATATTTTTGATAAATTACTAGTTCAAAGCTTTTGTTTTTCTTCTTAAAATAAATTCTAACTATTTACCTTTCATTTTTAATTTGATAACATTTTCCAGATTACCCTGCTCATTTGTAACTCATGCACTGCTTGGATCTTATCTTGTACAATCTGAAGTTGGTGACTATGATGCAGAAGAACATGGAAGAACCTACCTCAAAGACTTTCATTTTGCTCCGAATCAGACTCCTGAATTGGAGGAAAAAGTTATTGATCTGCATAGAACACACAAGTAAGCTTTTAAGTATCTAAGGTGTAAAAGTTTCTTTAAGATGCTTATTGATGTAAACTTCCTTTGTTTGTTTCATACTGTTTCATAAAAGAATAATAAGTTCTCTTCACATGTTTCTTATTATTGTATGAGCACATAAAAAAATTGCAATTAGGTTGTACCGACATCCTGTAATGTAGTGGTTAGTGATACTACCTCACAACATGGAGGTTCATAAAAAATACCAAAGATGGATTTTAGTAGCTTTAATTCCAATCAGAGCATGAAAAATAATTATATCTGCAGGGCGTGGTCATTCTCTCGTCGTCCCGCAGACACAACCTGCTCCTTCCACTACCCCATGACGACTCTCTAAAGTCTCGCCAGACTACATTGTTGGCCCGGGCTGCATCATTCCTCAACAATTGCAACTCGCAAGCTGGCCTGCATTGTTAAGTGTAACTTTTCATGTTACATTATCCCCGCCCCCAATAAATTTAAAAAATTGTTCAATTTTTTAATATGACACTCACTGAACCACAGTCGTAAACAATATGAATGACCAAAGCCCTTAATCAAAATTACAAAATATTTACAAAAATTCACTTAGAACTAATTACAATTTTCTTTGACATATTCTTTCATAAGAGCAAACATTGAGTAAATATACAAATCACTCAATTAACCAACTTTAATTCTAATTACTCATTTTCTCTGATGTGTTGTTTGGGAGACTTTCTTAAAGTAAATGTAAATCAATTTAAACACATTTACATCTATTGACAGTTGGCTGAATCTTTGTCATTTCACAATTTAAATTTCAATCAGCTGTTTTTGACAGAACATCTGTTTCTTTACAATGTGTTTACATAAAATTTTACTCATTCACAGCTGTTTTTAATTTATCATATGACATTTATTAGTTTGACATTCAGCTCGTCGAAAACATGTTTTTACAGCTACTTACATTTGGAGTACATAATTTTTATCTGCCATCAGCAGTTTCTTACATCTACTACAAAGTCATTTGACCTCTGGCAGAACAGCTATTTTTGGCATTTAATGTAACACTTTTTTTTTTTACATTTACCAAAATACCACATTGGGTTTTTCCAGCTGGGTTCCAAGGAAATCTATAACCACGACAATTCCTTAACACATACAAATTTCTTCCTACTCTGTTTTATCATACTCGTCTTTGTTTATAAACATGATCAGCTGTCCTTTAACCTGCTTGTTCAATGCGTTCGCATTACCTTCACACTTATCAGCTTCCATCTGATGCTCTACACGTTTAAATTTTTTCTTAAACTTATTTTCAAATACATCAATTAATTTTAACAACCTTATGTCCCTCTCAACATTATGATTAACCTCCACTTCAACTTTCTTAACTTTACACCCGCGTTTGACAATTCGCCATTTCTTTCGCTTTAAATTTCCTCCCACACATTGTTTCCTCTGTGTTGTGTGGGGGATTTTCTTTCTATTTCGCCGTTTATGGCAATGAGCACAATTTTTCATACAGAAAGGTTTCATTACCACATCTGTATCCTTTACCTTTACATTCTCTTTGGCACTCTTAGCACATGAATCACTGCGTATACTATTAACCTTAAAAACTACCACACTTTTTAATTCTACCACCTTCACCTTCTCCACATTTTCCTGTACACACCTTTCAGAAGATTTTAACTCATCAAATATTATATTTGTAACTTGTTGCAGTTTTTCCTCTAATCTTTCTTCTTGTTGCACATGCCTCTCATTACATTCTCCACTTAACCTACTCTCCAATTCCTCACAGTTCCGACCTTGAAACTCAGCCATTCTGTCTAAATCAGCCCTCAGCTCTCCCTGAATTTTCTTAACACTATTATTGAAATCTTCCAGCCGCTCATCAAATATCTTATTAAGTACCAGGGACAATTTCCTGAGCATAGAGTCCTCTGCCTTCTCAATACCCTCCTGCACTTCTTCCATTTTTAAAACACTACAGAACACACAAACCGCAATGAAAATATTATGCAAAATACATTTATTTGCTACCAACTTGTGGAACCTGTCTTCTTACTCTTACTTCCACTTCTCCGTACACACCGTACTCTGCTTTTTTACACAGACACACACATCTCTCGAAGATATCCACGCAGCGGTCACTGGAACACTTGACCCCTCAGCTATGCATAGATCAGCTCTCTTCCCACAGCGTTCCTTCTGCAGTGCCTCCACTTCTCTCAATTAATTCTCGGGTACCCCGTTCGTCGTCCTCACAAAACTTCGTTGTTCGACGCCTCAACGTTGCGGCGTCAAATGTGGCGGATTCCATGTTCCTCCGTATTTGGGGATTTCTAATTCTTTTAGGGCGCCAGGTATTTAAAATAAAAAATACCAAAAATGGATTTTAGTAGCTTTGATTCCAATCAGAGCATGAAAAATAATTATATCTGCGGGGTGTGGCCATTCTCTCATCGTCCCGCAGACACAACCTGCTCCTTCCACTACCCCATGACGACACTCTAAAGTCTCGCCTGACTACATTGTTGGCCCGGGCTGCGTCGTTCCTCAATAATTGCAACTCGCAAGCTGGCCTACATTGTTAAGTGTAACTTTTCATGTTACTATATATATATATATATATATATATATATATATATATATATATATATATATATATATTCCATTTCTATCTTTCTATCCAATTATCAAATGCGTGACTTCGTCACTTATCCAATATATAATTTATATATTATTATATATTATCCAATATATAATTTAACTTATATATATTGTAATATACTTCTTCCTTATAAAACATTTATTAATTTAAAGTACAAATATGATCAATTTTAATATTTTTGTTTATTAATTTAAGTGAAGACACGGGCTTACTCTCAGGGGATTTTGGGTCGCTCAAGAGATGGAGTATGCATTAGCTGAAAATAGAAAGAAAAATCATTGAATGTTATTTATCCAGAGCAATGAGTAAGTTTCACAATTTTTTTTATCGCTTACCCACAATTACTGGGCCAACAAACTTCCACCTCTCGAATGTTTGTGCGTCTCTCTGGCGTCTTGCAGGATTTGATCACGTCTGCTCACGTCCGTCCACTCGCCTGCCTTCTGGGGTCGAGCCACGTCCTCTCCTCTCCTTGTTTCACTTCTCTTCTGGGGTCTGGATATCTGCTCTCTGGTTCACTTGCCTGCCTTCTGCGCTCTGGTCGCGAGCCACCCATCGGCTTCCCTTTTAAACCTTCCGACGGGAATTCCCCTATTTCTCTACATTTCGGGGTTCCCCGCCCTCATTTTCCCGCGGGGGTTCACCATCGTCATTTTTTATACACCCTCAGTGGGCCTCCCCCGCGGGGAACCACCATCTTTCGGCCAACTATCCATTGTTGTTGGCCGAACTGCGCCTCATAACGCCACAACCTTACAAAATCCGCCTTTTTATCACAATATATATATATATATATATAGTGTGTGTGTGTATAAATATGTCAACATGATTTCAGGGGGCAAACACCTGCTGAAGCTGAGCTACATTATTTAGAAAATGCAAAGAAATTAGCTATGTATGGTGTTGACCTTCATCCTGCAAAAGATTCAGAATCTGTGGACATAATGCTTGGTGTCTGTGCATCGGGTTTATTGGTTTACCGAGACAGGTTAGTGTGTGCTGATATATCTATTTTTTTTATATTTTGTAATCAATAAGAATATTTGTGCAGCTAGACCCTCTGAATGAAGATCAGAAAAGAGGCAAGGAATTGTTTGGGGCTGCGGAGATGCATGCAAAAACCCCCATGTTAACATGCACACACACAAGCAAACACATCCACATATTAACATATCAATCCTCTAAGGATATATACTAACAACACACACCTACTAAAGTATACACACATATCAAGATTTAAACACATGCAAACTCCAATGGAAATATGTGCTTGTACTGTTATGGGTGGCCAGTTTGGAGGGGTGGAGGGGAAGTGAAGGTTACTGTACATAGGATATTGAGTCCAGGGCTTTGACTTGACTCCAAGACATGCTGAAACAAAAAGTTCCCATAGATGAAGTTAAGCTTCTGAAGAATCAGTGATAGGGCATTGAGGGTGGTCAGCGTGAAGCACTGGTTGATGGTGTTGTGACTTCGGACATAGGCAGTTATGGTAACTTGAGGTTTTGAGAGTTTAACTGTGCTACAGTGTCTTCATTTCTGACACAGTCGTCGGCTGATGAAGGGTGCCTCCGAAAATTTAAAGTACTCCAAACCTTACAAGTTCCCGGCCATCTGTGAATCTCAGGTAAGTCACCTACTTTTTACAGTCCACATAAAGAAATGATATTGTCAAAGTAATTAAAACAAATAATAAGAACACAAAAGAGATCTAGAAAGGAGGTGACTTACCTATAATGTAAAGTAGAAAAACACCATAATTATGGTAAGGCATTTTTTATTGTATCGTTTATAGTCTGGGATTGCTTAATGATAAGCAAAATTTTAATTTTGGCCAGTTACACCCAAAATTACACCTGGTGTTGGCTAGTTCACAAATATTTATGGTATTAATTTTGTAAGGAAACCAATCTATAGCAATGGAATAATTAATATACTTTCCTAAGGTCACTTTTATGTCCACAGTAACTCACAAATTTACCAAAATATGGGAAATTGCCACTGAGGGATGACCCAGTATTGTATTGAATAAAAGAGAGAGAGATAGAGATTGCTAATAATGAAGGATAAAAAATATTTGAACAAGCTGGAACTCGAATCAGACTATTCTGTCTGAGATGAAGGCTCTATACCTCTCAGCCACACCATCAAAAAAGAAAGAGAAGTTGGCATATAAATTAATTACATTGGCATTGCCTAACCTATTATTTTCAGAGATGCTTGTGTGTCATTGGCTGTCAGTTTCTAGTAAGCTGTGTGTCACATCTACCATTGGCTCTTTTCACTGGTATTCTGGTGCACCATTAAGAAAAGTAATGACATTACACTTATAAATTGTTGAATCTCCAATCAGCCGCCACCAAAAAATATATTTGAAAAATGGACTTTAAAAAAATGAGACTAATTTCGCCGTGTTTCATTTTTATCACAGCCACTTATTTACATATGCTACATATAAACCCTTGTTTCATTCAGTTTTTTCAAGTAAATATTAAATATTTATTACAATATATAAAACTTTTTAAATTACTCATGCGTTAACTCCTTTCAATTTAAGCAGTATACAGAATACTTGCATTGCTTTGGTTTGTTTTATATCATGTACAGGTTACGCATCAACCGATTTGCCTGGCCTAAAATACTAAAGATTTCATACAAGAGGCATAATTTTTACATCAAAATTCGACCAGGCGAGTTTGAACAGTACGAGTCTACTATTGGATTCAAACTAGCAAATCACAGAGCTGCTAAAAAATTATGGAAAGTTTCTGTTGAACATCACACATTTTTCAGGTAATATTTGTTCAAATTTTTTATAGACCAAGATTTTTGTAATAACCAGTTTGAGAAATCTTCCATTCTTACATTTTGTTGGAAGTATTTGCCATTATTAGCAAGATGGCAGCCCTATTAATTGCATTTGATGTGCCTCAAAGAGATTTATTTGAACCTGACTTATTTTTCTTTAGAAGTGTAGTTTTCACTGTATATTGTAATTAGTGATTTGTTTTTAGAGGAAATATAAAGTGTGGAAATCTGTCTACACTCGTTTTCAGTTTCCGACTGTTAATTTAAACCTATCTGTCCCTTCCCCAAACAAGAATGTACTTGCCTAAATATTTCTGCAATATCCACACCTAACTTATCCATCTTGTGTATGTTGTCACAATCAGATCAATTAGCTTTGCATCCCATTGAACACTGTATAATCTTTTGTCATTTTGTTGCTCATTGACCTATTCCAGAACATTCAGTTTTCTGTCCTTTCTTTCCTTTGTACTACCTCAAAGCTGGGAGTCAACATTTCTGCATTTGATGAAATACTTGAATTGCTTACTGCAAAGATAAACAGAATGTTGAATGGTATTAAGAGATGGTTGTTAAATTTTTACCAGGGCTGTGTCTATAATGGCCAGCACTACCATCATCTTTTACAAAAAAAGTTTTGTGAAACTGGACTTTTGCCACAAAAATGTGAGAGAAATCCAGTGTCACAGAAATATTTTATAAGTTTAGTTAAATTAATGTCTGTTATTAAATATTATTTCAATTTTCAATCAATGAACAGGAAATTAAATATTATTACAAATGTTTAAAATTCATGTTTTAGTCTATATGTGGACCCCCCTACAATAGTAATGAAAATTACACATGAATGAGACAAATTATTTGTAAATGAAGGTCTTTATAAATGAGAAACATAAAATTACGTGCTTCTAACAAATTTGAACTGTTTATTAGTTTTACAATTTGATGTTAACCTTTCATATGAATTCAACAAGAAAGTAAGTTTTTTTTAAATGTTCTAGGCTTATGACTCCAGAGCCTACTCAAAAAGCAGGGCTATTCCCTCGCTTTGGGTCTAAATTTCGATATTCAGGACGCACACATTACGAAACAAGAAAAGCTGTAATTGAGAGACCTGCTCCACGGTTCGAAAGGAGTCTCAGTGGTAGAGCTCTTACATCAAGAAGTATGGATGGTAAGTAAAATGCTTTCATGTACAATGAAAATGTAAGAAAAAAAAATTGTTTGAATTGGCATTATAATTGGCACAATTTAATAAGGAAAGGAAAGAGAGATAGAAAGTAGTTGACTTACCTGAGGTTCATAGATGGTGGGGACCTTGTAAGGTTTGGAGTTCTTTATACTTCTGAAGGCCTACCATCTATGAACCTTGGGTAAGTCACCTACTTTCTATCTCTTTCTTTTCCTTATTAATTGTTTTAATTATTATGACAATGTCATTTCCATTATATATTGGATAAGTGACGAAGTCACACATTGGATAATTGGATAGAAAGAAAGAAATATTAGGGAGAAAGGTAGGAAATTCGCTCTTTGAATCATATGTACGGCATGGAATCGTGCACAAAGAAATACATATGTTAGGCGTAGAAGGGAATGGAAGAAGGAAGAAAGACTGGAAAAATTCGATGTGGCCAGGACTCAAACCTAGGTACACGAAATCAGCAGTGATAACCGCCACTAGAGCCGGGGCGTGCATCATACAGACTCCGCCACCACATCGAGTACGACCAACCGAACATTTTCAGTCTATATATTAGGTTTTCAAGTTAGGATGGATAGAGAAGAGGGATGGAAGAATTAGGAGCATATGTTTCATAGATGGTAGACATCTTATGAGGTGTAGAGTTCTTGAATTTTCAGAGGCACCGCCCCCTTCATCACAAAGTTAGGAAGACATTTCCAGTGATTGGTTAGCCGACGACTGAGCAGCTAAAATTTGCTGCACTGGTAGCTTAGGTCATAAACAATTGACCCCACCAGGTCACCAACTTTCTCAATGAGGGTCTGAGAAGAGGCAAGGACTTGATGGGGGTTGGGGAGATGTATACCTGTCTTTCCTCTCACACCATCTACAATATAAACTGCACACTCTGCCCAGCCTTTTACATTGGTCAGATAAAGAGACTACTACTTGAACGGATTGCCAACCACCGTAGTACAGTAAAACTCTCGGCATTCCAATAGCATCTCTGATTTCCTTCCCTTGTCTAAGCCATATTCTTCTTACTCCACATTTTTAGCAACCTTCTATTTAACATTCTTAATTAGTATTGTAGCTGCACATGATATCAGAGTTATTGCCTGGTATCCTAAGCATTTTTTCATTCTATCCTTAATAGAAATGGGTATCATAATTAACTTCATAAAGTCTTCAAGCTGTTCCCCCGTTTTGTATATATGGTTCTACTATTTCCTTAATTCCTTCCATATTTAAACATTTATATAGCCCTATCCCAGTTGGCCTTCCATTTTTCATTTCTTTTACTGCTTGTTTAACCTCACACTTCAGTAATGACTGTCCTCTTTCATCTATTAAACTCATCTCTGTATTATTAAAGTCTTTTACAAACTCCTTCCATTTTAATTTCTCTTTCTCCTTAAATTAATTTGCCATCAATGTCCCTGATTCTACAGTACTATTCCTTCTCCATTTATTGAATGTATTTCTCTTATGTTTTTATGAATTAAATCATATTGTCCTTTCTTCTTTAATCTTCAGTTTCATCACATACTTCCTTTAGGCACTTTTCTTTTGCTTTTAGTGTCTTTCCTTTTAGCTCATTACCTATTTTCTTATGCATTGCTCGTTCTTTTACATTTGATTTATTCTTAAAATACCTTCTTTTCCCAATCTTTTGTTGTATATCCATGGCTTCTTTGGCCTGATCATATCACATTTCTTCTACCACTACTCTTATCATGCTTTAGTTTATGGTTACCCTCCCCTCCTAACTTATTTTCTTTCTTGCTCTTACCTTCTATAACTTTCTTATCCAAAATTTCTTTACTTATTTCCCTAATATTTTCCAACTTTAATTAATGTATAGTTTTTTACTTTTTCAACTTTTTTCACTTTACATTCACTGTAATAATTAAAACCATTTGATCATTATTTATGTCTACATCTAGTAATCATAACAGTTTTTCCATACCTGTCATCTGAATGAACTCTGTTGCCTGGTGCAGTCCATTGTGGTTTTTGAACCAGTTGTTTATTATAAAAACCTTTTTTCTCAGCAAAATTCCAACAATGTTTATTTTACCCCCAATACAAATTTTCTCACTACTTTTTCCTGTTCACATTCTCCAATAACCACATTCCAATGTCTCATGATCACTTTTCTTACTCCTTTAGATTTTATAACTTTTTTCTGTATGTGGTGTCTAATGTTTATGGGAAACGACATTTGTGAAATAAACTGAAATACATGTAATGTATGCCTGGTATTGGAATCATCATCGTAATCAATAGTTATAGTGCTATAGTATTTTTTTTTTTCACAGCACTTGCGGGTCCTGGAAGATTGCAGCCTGAAAATACAAGTGATGCAAATAAAAGGCACACAATGTCACATCCTCCTGATCATATTCCAGACATGGAACCTGCAAAACCAGCTAAAGAGCTCCACAGCAAAGAAGATAAAAACAAGGAGAAGGTATATTGATTTTATTTTTTAATTGTGTATTACTTTCTTAAATGTTGCCTTTTTGTATATTTTTTGTTATTTAAATATTATATAGGATGCACTTTTATGATGATTATTAAATTCATTATTACATATTTGTGTTAGGTATTCCTGTATTTTCAAATCTCTTATTCAAATTTGATAATTTTATTCCAACTTATTACAAATATATTTAACAAATTAAAGTACTATTACTGGAAATAAATGTTCTCAATAGCTTTTGTGCATCTTTTAATCTGGAGTTTTGTGTTGTTCTACTGTGCTCTCACATTTGCAATAATTAATATTAATTTAGAGAACGTAACTCTAACTTGTTTACTACAGAGTACTCTTTATGACTCATTAAATTTATGAACTTTGCAAGTTGTGTGCTATGTTCAACTTTTGACGTAACTATATAAAACTTCCAAAAGCTTTCTACTAATCTAGTTTTAGGGAATCTGAAATTATTCATATGACCTGAGGTTGTTGAATTATTTTCACTAATAATAACAGCTGGAGCGCAAATCAAGTACAGGCACGACATCAGCAAGCAGTTCCAGTTCTATGGAAGGCGAGTATGAAGCAGCATCGACTCGACATGACGACTGTGAAGATAAACCTAAGGTAGCCATGGTGGCTGCTATTTGTACCAACTTATAAAGTTAGCTTCAGTGTCTTTCTTGATGTGTGTTCAAAGTCATTCTTGAGATACATAAACTGTTAGATATCTTATCAGAGTATTTTTCGTGGTATATGTTATTGAAATAGCACAAATAATGTTGTGATTCTGAGAAACCATTCCTTAATGCACCTTCAGTGGCTTTATTGTGAGAAATAAATACAGTATATATAATGGATAATATGATAGTTAAAAATTGGTTGTGATAGGAAATAGAGAAAGACATGATTACTTATCTGCATTTTTAATATGGCTCCAACAAAAAGAGGTCTGTCACAAGTTGCTGTCTTGCTTTATCTTGACAAAATTTGACATGCTATACAGCATGGCACATCATCCTTTATTGATCATAATAAGAGAGAGAATTTAGCGTACCCAAGATTTATGTGATGAGGGAGAGATTTTGGAGTTGTCCATCTTCCACCTCTGTGTTGCTCCTTTTTTCTATTGAGTGTTGCTTTGAGAATAAAATATGAAGCAAGATATTTGCTTTAAACTAATAATTTTAGCATTGTTGACTACATATTCTTAATTAAGGTACTGTAAAACCTCTTTATAATGAATCTCTGGGGACCGAAAATTTTGTTCTTTAAATAGGAGTATTCACATAACTTATGGTAGAATCCCTCTTTAACGAATCTCATTTATTTTCCTTACATCTTCGGGTATTCCTTGCATGAAAAGTTTTCTTAGGTTAAAGTAGTTTACTAAAGACAGGCTAATTTAGTTTAATTATAAAAAAATTGTAAAATATTCCTTTTTTCCCTCTTCTGTATGTAGTGATTTAGAGGGAGTTATGAGACTCTAATTTTGCCAATAAGTCAATTAATTGAAATAGTTTATTGATACATCTTATTCTCTTTTCTGTCACTTCCTTTGTGACATTTGTCACCACAAAAACTATACGCTTCTGATAGGAGAAGATTTAAAATGACCCCACACTCTAACTATGATAATCGGCTATCTCAGAATTTTATGTCGCTTTTACTATTGCAGCAGTTTTTATTAAACTGCCTTTTTCTAGCATGGAAATCAGCAGTACATCTCTTTAGTCGGCAATTTGAATTTTTAAGTTGGCTTAAAATTTTAATTGTAGCACTTGACTTGGAACATTCTAATATTTAATTGATAAAGATGTTGCTCCAAGTAACAGGTTTGCGGTTAACTCAACTTATGAGAAATTTGAAGCCTGAGGTTTCGGCCACCTTTTACCTGAGCCTCCTTCGATATTAAAATGTATAAGTAAAACAACACACCAAAATTTAAAATAGTTGGAGCTATTGCACGTGTGCTGGGAACTTCGCAAACGTTGTGCTTGATGTGGGCGAGAATTAAATACAAATAGAATGTTCACTTATTTTCTAAAAAGAGACAGAAAAGTGGAAATTCATCGCTAAAATAGCTCTTGAAAATCGGAAATTTCTTTATGCCAGGGTTACTTAAAAATGGGAGGAAATTACATCACACATACGGTAACTCCTTAATAATGGGAACCTTAAAACAGGCTGTTACTATAATAGAGGATGTAACTTTTACTGCTGTTTACACATGACCATGCTGTTCAACTATCTTGCTAAATTTACTACAGTTGTTGCCTAGAAAACTATTCAAGTTGACTGAATAAGATTCAAAAAACACCTGTATTGTCCACATTAAAATTCTTTTAGGCTTATAATCCTTATGATGTCTACTTTTAAAGCAGCCAAACTATCCATATGAGTCAGCAAGGACTTTCACACAAACATGAAGTCAAATTAGAAGGGAAGTCAAAATTGAATGTTTGATTAAAAAGGGGTTAATGTATGGAAATTCATTAAAAAAAATTATTTAAAAGCAGGAATTTTGTTATTCTGGGGTTTCTTAAAAGCAGGAAAAAAAATTACATTCTTCATGAAGTAAATTTCTCTGTTTTGTCTGAAGGAAGTATTGAAGTTAATTGATTGAAAATAATTCATGCATTACTTGCACTCTTGTTTCTGATTGAACTTGCATATATATTATATGACTGTCAAAATAATTAGCATAATAAGTAAAGACAGGAAAGAGAGAAAGAAGGGTAGTGGCTTATTTGTAACACAAAGCTGACAGATGCCATGATGAGCATAGGATTTTCTTCAAATTTTTGAAGGCTACCACCACGACAGAGGGAGTGGTAGACTACGAAAGTTTTTAGAATATGAGGAACCTACAATGGTGACTGCCATATTCAGGTAAGAAGGACAAGAAAGAGAGATTATTGGTGGCTTATCATTGACAGCTGGCAATCACACTGAATGATTTTCTAAATCTTCAGAAAAAAAATTTAAGACCTCCACACATGATGCCTGCCAACGGTACTCTTCAGGTAAGCCACCAATTTTCTCTCTCTTTCTCTCTTTCCTGCCCTTATTAATTGTTTTAATTTGCCTCGAAATGTTATTTTCTGAGACACACACACACGTGTGTGTATGTGTGTGTGTGTGTGTGTGTATATATATATATATATATATATATATATATATATATATATATATCTGTGTGTGTGTAATAAGTGTCAGGATATGACATTGTCATGTTAATTAAAACAATTAATAAGGAAAGGAAAGAGAGATAGAAAGTAGGTTACTTACCTGAGGTTTACAGATGGTAGGCACCTTGTAAGGAAAGTTAGGAAGACATTTACAGAGTCGTTGGCTAGCTGATCACTGGAAATGTCTTCCAAACTTTGTAATGAAAATGCAAAGATCTCCAAACCTTACAAGATGCCTACCATCTGCGAACCTCAGGTAAGTAACCTACTTTCTATCTCTCTTTCCTTATTAATTGTTTATATATAATTTATTATATAATAATAACAAATTGAACACGAAAGAGAGACAGAAAATGGTTATCGACTCGCCATAAATTGATAGTCAGAGGCGGTGTATATGAGTATTGACACATCTGGTACTCCGTCAGTTTTTGGGAGTGAGGAGCTCAATAGACTTGAGTGTTTAATTTTGTAGATGGTCAAGAGTTTGAGTAAAATTTTACATTCCGGAAGTGTGTTTTGTATTTTGTTTGAAGGTTTTTTCATTCCAGTTCTGTTGCTTATCTTTCGTTGTGACTTATCTGCTAGAGAGAGTTGTTGGCTTTGTTAGGTGTCAATTGTTGCTGTATATTGGTTTTCATGCCATAATTTTAATCAATAACTGAGTGGCTGGCTGCCACACTGTTTAGACATCCTTTGTCTGAAGAAGGGAGCTTAAGACTCTAATATTATATTTTCTTTTCTCCCTTCAAGTTAATGGTTACTGCCAATTTAAAGTAAGTCAATGATGGTTTTCTGTCTCTCTTTCCTATCTAATTTTTTTTTTATATTTTCATTATTTTTCCTCTTTATATATACATAGCCGATTATTTAGATGTTTTTACGTGGAATGGTTTCCCTATTAAAATAATGAATGAAATATTATGTAAATAGTTTGAAGTTAACTTTAAAAGTTGTGTACAAAATTTAAAATGTGTTGTGCATGTATGTTAATATTACAACAGCATTACACTTTACATTTTGAAACATCTACTCTATATAATTTTCGCAAATACATTAAACAGAATATTACATTCAAAATGTCAATTAACTGACAATCATAAAATTAGCTAATGAACAAATCAGCAAATCACTGTATATTTAAGTTCATTTATGATGTTTTCTGCAGATTTTAGAACTGCTTCTGGTCCAGATAAGCAATCGAATTCCAACAGAAGTTAACTACAGACAAAAAAAGTAACAACAATATTTTGTTAAAATATAAATGGCTCATCTTTGAATTAAATTATTATTAAAATATAAATAATGCTGATTTATATATAAAGATTAATCAAAATGAGAAAAGTTTGCTCAGTTTCATAAATAATGAATAGATACATTAAATTATTGGAACGACAGAAAATTTTAATTTTTGTTCTAATTACTCATATCATTTATGCTATTTAATGCATTAGGATTACAGTAGATATGTAGTGTCAATCTTGATATCTTCTTCCAAGAATTTTTACAATTGAAATTATATTTATGAAGATAAATGTGTGTGGACCCAACTGTTTACTTTTGAACATGACATTTAATGTTGTTATTAAGGTCCTTTATCTGAAATTTCAGAGCTTTCTTGTTTGACAAATATAAAGTGTATTACAGTCTGAACAGGTAATTTTTTGAATCACAATATGTTTGTACAGAATGATCATTTTGTCTTTGATATTTTTTATAAAATTGAAATTTATGTTTGGCTAAACAAAGTGAAGAAAAAAATTTAACCAAAATAAGGAGAAAAGGAATTGAGGTTAATAAAAACAAGGGGAATATGAACTTATAGAAGAGGGAGAAACTGAAGTAGATATAACCGATATAAATGTAAAGAAAAGTAAAGAGAGTGAAAGGTTACACAAATATTTCACAGCTGTAAATCTTGATAGTACGAAAGAAGTAAATAATAGTGAGGAGGAGATTGAGAATGATAAGGTGGGTGGGCTAATCTTTATGTAAGGGTTTCATGGCATCAGAATATCATTGAAACCTAAAAATATAATAGGTAATTGTAAAAGCAGTTTAAAGGATATGAAAAAAAAAGATTTTGTTTACTTGAATTGTAACAATTATGATTCAAAATATGTCAGAAAGACTGAACACCAAGAATAGAATTTATCTCCATAAAAGTAACGCAAAGTTACCAGCAAAAAGCAAATATAGGTTCTTCCACTCATATGTTTGTATCCGAAGCATTCCAAAAATCTGGACGGAACATCATAAATGAACTTAAAAATGTTTTGATGACATTTTGAATGATATGTTTATTTGTAAAAATATTGCATGTTATATGGAATACAATTTATTTACTTTTATTTTTGCTGTGTTTTAGACTTTTTAATGATCTTAATTCGGGGGCATTGAAATGCTTGGTTGTAGCATTTATTTATAAATTTTAGGCTTTTTGCTGATTGGGAACTTCTTGAAACAATTTTCTGAATACTATCCTATGTAGAGTCTAAGCTCCATATTAGAGTGAATCCTTCCTATTCAGTATCTTTATTGATAGATCTCTGTGTGTACTTGAATAAATAAATTAGTATTCATATGTATATGGAGAATAACAGAATTATGGAATTGAGAGAATCATTGTATAAAGGTGCTCTGAATTTATAGTTTAATTAACTTGTTTCATCTAAATTCTTAATGGTACAATAACATTTATTTACAAAACTATTTCTTCACTTACACCCAATATATTTACAATTGTTCGAATTCCCTGTGTGTGTTCCTGCATCTCCTAAAAGATTTCCTACATACTTTGCGCTCTTTTATGTAAGTAGTTTCATATTCAACAACACTTTGATGGGAGGTAGTTTGGTATCAAAACTTTTATTTTTATTTTTTCAAATTGTTTAATCACTTTAATGGTTTATTCACAAAATTTGGAAATTCATGTTTTCTGATTTCCTTTATATTGGATGTGCTTTGTGTGCATGTGTCTATAATTAATTTGGGTGTCTATGCATGCGCTAAGACTAAACAATTCCTGAACAATCTGATGCATGTGTAGTAATTCACAAAAACAGACGTGACACAAAGATGCACATTTTGCTATTGATGTAACCATTGTGTTGGTCTGTTGTATGTTTCCTTGAAGCTTTAATTTGTACTTTAATTCCTTTTCATTTCTGAGATCAGTTGAACACGTTGACTGCGGTTGAGAACAACATGTCGTGATGCATTATCCATTTCCATGTGCGGTAGACAACACATTGTCCTCACGTCCAAATGTGTCTTTCTTACTCTGGCTCTAAGAAACTGCAGTTGTTGAAGACTCAATCAGTCAACATGTTAACTATGATATACAGTTAATTTATTGATTGAAACTGTGCCATAATTTTTTTACTTTCTTTCTAAACTTTTTCAGCGTTCAATTGGGAGCTACCAGAGTTAATATTTGATTTAAATATAATTCATTTTCATGATTTTCCTATGTTTGTGGTTACAAATTTGAGAGAAGTATAGTAGCATGTGTGTGTATTGCAGATTCATAGTTATTGAACTATTATCAGTCTAATACCAACAGATTGGATTCAGTTATAAATTTTTGCATGTTTTATTCTGTTTTAATGGCACATATTTGTAAATTTGATTTTTAATCTATTTGTAATTTTATTTTACTGTCGTATTGTAGAAGCCAGTTGGTGGTGTTGCTGTTTTGCCACCAGGAGCAGTCTCTTTGGGTAAGAAACAGAAAAAAAAGGAAATAGAAGATGATGAAAAAGAAAATAGGCAAGCAAATGAAGACGTACTTAATACTTCAGATGAAAAATCACCCAGCAAGAAACGAGAGAAAATAAAGCTCAAGGTATTTATCATTGTGAATGTTATTTTTTGTAAGAAACAAGCTATATGACTCGATTAGCTAAGCAGTGAATGGTGTGTCTGCATTGTGGTGTGAATATAGGTAAACGACAAATAGTTCAAACAGCTGTATACATTTTGCTTTTGGTTTAATAGTTATTAGAAGAAATGTATTGTGTTGTGTACTTAACAGCTATTTAAAAAAAAAAACTCAGGAGAAATCCTAATGGCCTATATGCATCTGTAATTGCACACATGTTCAGTGCATCAAAATATGAATAAATTAAGATTTGGCTGCAGCATCAGTTTCACTGATCATACAATACTCCTTAATAGAACGTTGTATTTCTTAAGAAACCCAAGAATTCCAATCTCAGAGTATTTTTATGAATCACTCTATAAAAGTGAATATTGTTTTCAGCCCCAAGTATGGAGTTGGCAAAGAATATTAAAGTAGGGGATGTTCTGTTACCATCAAAGATAACTTGAATGATAAATGGAAACTGCTGAAATAGAACATATGATAGGTTACTGTTTTGCCACTGTCACCATATTGTAGTCAAAATTATTTAAGCTTGTCACATTATTTTGCAAAGTAAATTATACATATTTGGGTTCTTCCTTTCTAACAGCCTTCATACACAACTGTAAATTTCCCCCAAACATTTTCAGCTACAAATGAGATGCATTTAAAAGAAAAGTAACATTTTTCATGTATGCTATATTTGTAATCGTTCTATCCAATCAGTTTTTTTATTATTACAACACAAATTCATTTCAAATTATGCCATGCTAAGTGTGAGTGGATAGTTTGTATACGCATGATTGAGCGATATACTGGAATAGGTAGAATTTTGATTTAGCATGTGTACATTTGTTTACAGTTTTATTTGTAATCTGCAAATTAACATTTCAATATTTTCTATATTTCTACAGACGATATTAATTGTTATACATGTCCGAGTGAATTTTTTTAGATTTGAGGTGTCAGTTAAATGCCATTGCTTACAGATTATTTATGGAAGACATAAAATTTGTGTTTTGAAAATATAAAAGGGTAAAAGAAATATAAGAAGCCATATTGTTTGGTAGACATGCGTAGTGCATATACTCTATTTTAAGACAGAGCATACAAGAAAATGAATTAATTTGTATTGACTAAATGACTATATTTAATAAGTTTTTCATATGAGATATACATTCTGAGTTTGTTTTAATAACTAATTTAAAGGTAATTAATCAGTTAGGTTGGGTATTTTAATTGATGGACCACCTTATACTTCGAATATAGAAACTGCTACATTATTTAACACAATTACACAAACATTTCATGACTGTTTATCTACAAGTTTGCAACTTCTTTAGTTAAACCTGTAATATAAATTAATGACTTTGTGTTGTTAATTATGGATAAAAACATTATTATGTACAATTTTTGAAAAGCAATACATAAAAGCAATAGTGTATGTTTAAGCGTATCTCAGTACATGAGAATTGACACTGCTATAATGTTTTCCATGGATTTTATTCAGATATTCAATTTATAAAATCATATTGCCTTTGATAGAGTTAAATTTCTCATTGTAGCAGATTACATAAAGCATTTTATAGATTAGTTCATTTTTACTGTATATTGCCAGAAGCATGCCAACAAATATTTTACTTTTGCATGTTTTATGTTGTTTTTGTTGTTGCTTTGTTTTATTTAGAGTCCAGGATTCCTGTTCAACAAAAGTTCTCCAAAAGACAAAGAAAAACATATTAAAGATGAACCAAAAGATGAAAAAAATAAAAAAGATAAAGATAAAAAATCTGAAAAAAGTAAGAAATTGGGTAATGCTGAACTTGAAAGTCCATATAAAGCAGTTTCAAGTTTAGAGTCCAAAGATAATTTACCAGAGACCCCTCAGACTTCCCCACTTATGCCAAAGTACACCAAGGAGTATGATTATGAAGAGCCTGAAGAAGGTAATCGATCAGATAGGAGATTTGAACCAAGAGGTGGGTTTAGTTATGAAGGAGGGCGATTAGAAACAACTGGTCCAGAACAGTCACCAACAATTGGTGGAAATGGAAGAAGAGTTACAGGTGTTGCATTTAATTATGCCCCAGGTGAACATGTCTCTTCAGGAAGAGTTAAAACCCCAGGTTTAGATTATGTTGAATCAGCGGGATTAAAAGAGCAAGCATGGGCAGAGAAAGATAAACAAGGAACTGTGTTAGTGATTCTAAGCGGAAAACCAGTTATTTTAACTGGGCGTGCCCCTTCTTTAGTTACAAATAATGGAGCTTTAACTGTTGATCCAAGTGAACAGAATATTATTGCAGGTGCTCCAGTTTTGGTTGGAGCTGATTCTAAACCAATTTCTGTTAAATATGTTTACCCAGGATTAAATTTGAAAGATGGTAAGTTATTTTTACCTAAAGATTGTGAATCATTGGAAGGTATCCTGATTGATACAAACTCATCAATTCCTCAAAAGTATTTAGGTACTTTTATTGGAAAAGATGGAAAAGCTGTGCAAGGCAAAAAGAAGCCCAGCAGCATTGAAATTGTTGAACTCCTGGTAGATCATCATGGAAATCCGCTTGTTGTTGTTGATAACAAATCTTCCATCACTTTTGGCCAAGCTACTGGGGTAGTTCTAGGAAAAAGTGGTAAAGTTGATATAGCAGGAAATTCTCCCTTTTCAGCAAATTTGTCGAATACAATGTTAGTGTCAGACAATGAAGGTGAAATTTTGTTACTGACAGGACAGTTACCAAGTACAGTTACTGGCTCAGGAGGCAAAACACAGATTACTGGGAAAAATACTGGGGACCTTGATGGGGCAAGTGTATTACTGGGTTCAGATGGAAAGCCTTTAACAGCTATTGGAATTTGTGGTGAAAACCTAAGTAATATTGTTCCAGGAGTAAGAATACTTAATAACAAAGGCAAAACTGATATAACAAGAGTAGAGTTTGTCGGAGAAATGAAAGGCAAAAATAATGAACCATTACCACCAAACAAAACTACTACAGATTTACAAAGTGTGGCTATTGCTATAAACAGGGAAGGAAATCCTTTGGAAGTAGCATCAGCGAATAGACCTGCTGCTGTTATGGTTATTGGGAAAGACAAAAAACCTGTGCTTCTTAGTGGACAATATCATAATGTTCTCGCCATAAAAGATGGCAAACAAACTGTTGTGGGCAAGTCATGTGGACAATTAGAAGGCGCTACACTGCTTTCAGATAAGAATGGGAAAGTAATAGATGTAATTGGTGAGCAAGCTGAGTCAGCTGTAGATTCAGATGGAAAACCAGTTTTGTTAATTCAGCACACTGATGTGTTAGAAGGAGCTAATGTAGAGTTAAATAAAGATGGAACTGTTACAATCAATCCTGAGAAATATGTGGGAGCAATCCTTACTCTAGATAGCAAGCGGACATCTCCATCTAAATTGCTTGGAAAAATTGATAAGGTTATAGTAACAGTGGATACCAATGGAGAACCCATAGCAACATTTGAGAAATCACCTGGACACATTGTTGATAGAAATGAAGTGCCATTAGTTGGTGTTCATGACTTCTCTAAGCCTGTTGATTCACTCATGCAGAAAAATAACACAATAAATAATCAAGAGTTTGACAAGTCTGGTGATAAAATCTCAAAAGCTATACTGCCTTCAGTATTGAAGACTTTAGACAATAAGGAAGCAATTTTATTTGTTGATGGTAGCAAAACAGCTGTTGTTGTAACTGGTCATATCCCCTCTTTAACACCACATAAGGATGGAAAGAAAACACTTCCAGGTAAAGTTATTGGTCTTGAAGGAGCTGTAGCTGCTCTTGATAAGGAAGGAAAACTTGTTCCAATTTCTGGTCATGAGGTGAAACGAGTTGTAACAGGAAATAACCAGCCACTTTCTGTTGCAGAATTTTCTCATGTTTTGAAGGGCATAAGGTTATGTCCAAAAGATGAAAGTTCAGTTCCTGTTGACGAATTGTACTTGGGAACTTTATCTGGCAGAAGTGTTCAACCTGGTGGGATTGAAAGAGTTTCGTTGGTTGTAGATGAAAACCACAAACCTTTACCTATAACAAAAACACCATCTGGCACAATTTTGTTGCCAAATGGAACACCAATTGTCTCCTCTCAGCAGTATATGTTAATGGTACCCAATGCAGACAATAAGGGGAATGTGAAAAACCAGATACCATTACCACAAATGACTCTTCTCCTTTCAAAAGACAAGGAATTATTCCTGGCTACAGGACATACTTCACAGCCTATTGTGGGAAAAGATGGCAAGAAAGTTATTCCTGGTAAATGGTCTGGTGAAATGAATGGTGCAGTTGTGGTTACTGGGAAAAGTGATAATCCAATAACTGTGACTGGACAAACAATTGATCAAGTAATTGACAGTTTTGGAAATAAATTAAATACTGCTAATTATTTGCATTTAATTGAAATTGTCAAAATTACCATGAAAAAGGATGGGAAACCAGTTACAATCAAAGAAAAAGTTTTAGGAACAATTATGGGAAAGAATGGCATTCCAGTCAAAGACACTCAGTCATCTGAAGAAATTGAAGGAGTTAGTATTGTTCTTAATGACCTTGGAGAACCACTTGAGATCACAGAACTAGCACCTGGAGCAGTTGTAAGTAAAGATGGTGTTCCAATAGTGCCTCTTTATGCAAATTTAATACCAACGACTCAAACATTGCCAAACACAGGCAGTACTGTACCTTTCACGTCAGTTGCTAAAAAGCCAGAATTCAATCTTTCTGAAGCTATGCTACTAAATCCTCCAAATCAAAATAAATTGGATGCAATTGGAAAAATAGATGATGGAAGGCAACCGCTAAGAGTTTTGCAAAATGTTGTTATTGTAATTAAAAGAAATGGAAGTCCTGCCATTCTGTCTGGAGATTTGACATGTCTTTCTAAACAGAAAGATGGCCAAAAAATAATTTCTGGTAAATGGGCGGGAAATCTTGAAGGTGCCACAGTTCTTGAAGGAATCAATAGCCAACCTGTCCCTGTAGTTGGATGCCCAGGAAATGTCATAACTGGTGCTAATGGCATGCCTTCTGTTACAGCTAATTTTGATTCTGTTATTGAAATGGTTAATATCAAGATTGGAAACGATGGGAAACCACAAGTACATAATGAAAAAATTATTGGAAAATTTGTTAATAATGATGGAGCTCCATTGACACCAGGTCAATTGACAAACAGTATTGATGGTATTATTGTTGTAATATCTGATAATGGTCAGCCATTGAATGTTAAAGAAATATCTCCTGGAGTTATTGTAAGCTCTGACGGCAAACCTGTTATTTCAGTAACAAGTACTTCAACTTCTCCTAATATAAATCTTGAAAAAGATTTCAAATCTCTTCTAAGGGAATATCGGAAAGCTCCGATAGTAAATGTGGAACCTAAGAATACATATGATGACCCAGAAAACAAAAGAAGTATTTTAGAAGAAATGTCTACTGTCAAAACCAAATCATTTGGCATCAATGCTGATGGAAAACCTTCAGTCATAAGCCATTCTATAATTGAAGAACAAGGTTTAACTATTATGGATGGAATAGTGATGGCAATAAACAAAAGTGGAACTCCTGTCGTAATAAGTGGTCAGTTTCCATTGTCAATCTCTGATAAGGATGGATCTAAAATAATATCTGTAAATGTCAAAGGAAACTTAGAAGGTGCTACCATTTTAGCAGATAAAAATGGAAAACCAATTAAACTTACTGGCCAATATGCACAAAACATTATTGGAGATGATGGTAAACCATTAATAGTGACTGATTACAATCAACTCCTTGAGGGAGCAACAGTAAAAGTTGGAATGGATGGGAAACCACTTGTAACAGTAGAAAAATTTATTGGTTCATTGATTGACAATGATGGAAATATAATTGTACCTGGACAATCTAAAGAAATTGGAGGGGCTATTGTTATAATATCAGAAGATAAAAAACCCTTATCAGTTTTGGAAACGACTTCAGGTTCAATTGTGGGCAAAGACGGTAAACCAGTTGTGTTGAAAGAAACACTCGTGGGTAGAAATCTTGTATTTGAACAGAGTGGACCTGTAATAACTTCAGTGAAAACAACTACAGTAATTGTAGGGCCAGATGGAGAACCTTTGTCACCTGAAGAGATGAAAGCTATGGGTATTGCCATAGGAAATGATGGGAAACCAATTGTTGACCCAAAATCTTTCATTTCAACAATAAAATCGACTACTGTTGTAATGGGACCAGATGGAACCCAATTAAGTTCGGAAGAACTTCAAAAGAAAGGAATTGTTATTGGAACAGATGGGAAACCAATTGTTGCTGGCCAATCTTCTGCGGTTTTGAAAGGTGTTGTAGTTGTTTCTAGCAAAGATGGGACCCCTGTTGTTGTAACTGGAGATTTTCCTCCCCCTGTTACAGGGAAGGGAGGTAAGAAGACAATTCCTGGTAAGTTTAGTGGTAATCTTGATGGGGCAACTGTAGTTGTAGATAAAGAGAGTAAACCAGTAGCAGTGACTGGACTTCCTTGGCTCTTTGCTGATAGAAGTACAAGTGGTGATGGAACCACGCTGATCACTGGAGATTATGCAAATATAATTAAAGGATCAAAAGTTATAGTGGGTAAAGATGGTAAACCTTTGGCAGTCGATGAAAACTATGTTGGATCCATAATAAGTGAACCAGGTGGTGTCGTGTCAGTAACTGTTCTAGTTGGTCCTAGTGGCAAGCCTCTCTCTGTTCAACAAGGATCTGAAGGCATTATAGTATGTGAGGGACAAATAGAAAACCTCCCAGAAACACCTTGGGCTAAATCTGTTTTCATGAGTTCTAAACTTCATTCAGCAGGAGATGATAGTGAAAATGGTTCCAGTAGTGATGAACTTTCTGATTATGCGGAGGGGCGTGGGGAGTTGTCAGATACATTAGGACCCAAAATTGTGAAGACTACAACTAAACAGACTGTGGTGAAGAACAGAGACGGACTGAGACAGAATATTGAAGAGAAAGTGGAGGACCTGAAATTGGGAACAGTGACAGTGTCAACACAAGAAAATAAGGTGACCAGCCTGAAATAATCGGGAAGCATGTTACTAACCTGGGTAAAAATATAGATGCACTTTGTTGTGTTGTATGCAGTATGGGTTCTCACTCTAGTTGTTACATTCCTCTTGATTTGTGTGATTTTGTTCTTGCTTTACTAGCTCTGATGTTAAAGTCAAAGTTAGTGTGAAAAATGGCCTTTAATACATTGTTTTCAAATAAATGCATGAGCTGAAATAGCATGGTGTAATTAGGTGTTAAATTTCTAATTTACTGGTGGAGGTTTATTACATAAACATAATATGAATTAGATTTAATATTTAACTTGTAAGGACAGAAAAGAGAGAGAAAGGTGGCAGCTTACCAGAAGTTGAAGATTAGTCACCATTGTTGAATTATGTATTCTGTCACTTTTAATGCATTTACTTTTCTCCTGCAAAAATGGATGGTTGCCTCAAAAAATTTGAGACAATGGTGATTTCTACCTTCAACTTCAGGTTAACCACCACCTTCCTTTCCCGTCCTTATCAATTGTGTTAATTTTGACAATGGCACATCCTTGCAACAACCCCTTTCTCTCTTTTTCCTGACTTTACTAATTGTTTTTAATATGAAATGACATTGTCATGTTAATTAAAACAATTAAAAGGGAAAGGACAGAGAGATAGAAAGAACATGACTTACCTGACGTTCATAGATGGTAGACACCTTGTGAGGTTTAGAGTACTTGAATTTTCGGAGGCACCGCCCCCTTCATCAGAAAGTTTGGAAGACATTTCCAGTCATCGGCTAGCCAATCACTGGAAATGTCTTCCTAACTTTCTGATGAAGGGGGCGGTGCCTCTGAAAATTCAAGTACTCTGAACCTCACAAGGTGTCTACCATCTATGAACGTCGGGTAAGTCATCTTCTTTGTATCTCTCTGTCCTTTCCTTATTAATTATATATATATATATATATATATATATATATATATATATATATATATATATATATATATATATAAGGTTAGGAAGACATTTCCAGTGATCGGCTAGCCGACGACTGAGGCTAGCCGATCACTGGAAATGTCTTCCTAACCTTCTGATGAAGGGGGCGGTGCCTCCGAAAATTCAAGTTCTCCAAAACTCACAAGGTGTCTACCATCTATGAACCTCAGGTAAGTCATCTTCTTTCTATCTCTCTGTCCTTTCCCCATTAATTGTTTTAAACATGACAATGTCATTTCCTATCTCATATATATATATATATATATATATATATATATATATATGCACTGTGAAGATATTAAAAACAATTGGTAAAGTCAGGAAAAAGAGAGAAAGGGGTTGTTGCCTCCAAAAATGCAGTGCACTCATAATGGTGATTGCCAGCATTACACTTCAGGTAAGCCACCACCTCTCTATCTTGATTTCCTGCCCTTATTACTTGTTTGAATTATTTTGAAAATGCCATTTCTGTTAATACAATTGAGAGTTGATATTGACGTGCTGATTGTAACAAACCTGTCAAATTTTCAAGGACCTTCATTTGAGTATTTCATCAACGTGTCTGTTGCTGCTGTTATATATTTATTTCTCAAGAGACCTTCTAATTTGACCCTATTTTTCCTTCAAGTTTTGACTTTTTCACAGTGGACCCTATTAAGTTTTTCACTGGTTCAATAATTCAAATAAACTGCAACATACCCAAAACAGGAAACCTATTATCAATTCATCAAAAACTTTGAAAACAGTAGCTTTTGGTAAAATACTGTTATTCTTATATAAATATAAGATTATTTTATTAAATTAAAAGGAATTGGTTACACACACATCATCCTATAATAGCAAATGTTAATTTGTTCAGTTACTTCTTTGACAAAGTGCAAAAATAATTTTTTTAATTAATTTAACATTGTCGAAGCAATACCAGTCATTGAATGTATTTGGATAACCATGAGTAATATATATCATGCAGCACTAATGTCATGATTTGATGATAAATAAATATATTAATTTATTTTAAGTTATTTGTTATGCTGGTACATAAAATAACTATATTTAGTTTTTTATTTTGACGAGTGTGGGAGGTCCGCTAGAGTCCTGGTAGAATTCAGTCCTTTCTTTGTGCAATAAAATTGATATAAAATTTTAAAAACTGTTTGAAGGTTTAAGAGATTTTTCAAAAAGAATTAAATAAAATAAGTAATGTTTTTATATCTTATTCCATGTATTATTGATCGTACATATATATATATATAGAGATTATTTACATAGTAAAGAAAATTGATTTTCCAAGTCAGTCTCAATTAACTGTATGTACTAGAGTTTTTCACTGAGCTTAAATAGGCATATTTATTATGAAACGATCTTATTCCTGACTCACAAAGTCATGTTCTGGTAGTAAAGTCATACATGACCACCTGAAAATGTCGTCGGAGGTATGGGATTAAGATTGTTTGATGACAGGTAAAAGCCTGAATGGGGTAAAAACCTCTTTTAAAATCATGACATTACATTAATAATTTTTATTGCAATAAAATTTTGTGGACTGAAATTGTGGTTTCCTTTTATTAAATATTTTTGCTATCATACTTCTTACATAGTTGTAATCATTTACTCACATAGGTTTGATGATGTGATTTTGCCTATATTCTTGAAACTACTACTTCATTGAGGCTACAGCCTTGGCCTATTGCGATGACTATGGACTGTCTTCTTCAATGACACATTTCGATTTTGGAGTTGTACATGATCAGTCTTTCAATTCCCCTTTAGTCTTAACCCCAGGTTTTGTGGCAATGTACATAAATATCCCTACCGTGCCAGGATTCGAATGTGGGACCATGAGTTGTTTGTTACATTAACTTCTACACCACAGCAACCTGCTGTGAGAAACTAATGTTTATCAGCTAATTCTTTTCTTTATTAATCATCTTGTCCTTAAGAAGAGCCACCTGTGTATTTATTTCAATTGTAATGAATATTTTGCAAATAATTTTAATAATCATGTTTTTCAGTTTTATTGCCTCATAAATGAATAAATAAATGACCTTGAGTCAGAAAAGTAATTAATACAAATAAGAAAGATTCAATTCACTTGGATGTTTTGTCCTTTTCTAGGACCTCTTTTTTTTAACATATTTAATAATCTTGTATACAGTCTTTTCTTTTTTACCTCTACATTTTACTTGCCTCAATATTTTGTATGGAAGAAATGATTGTATGTCAATTTAAAGTAAATATAATTAGATGTTTGAATCTCCTTTACTATATAATAGTGTAATATGTGACATTATAATGTTGTTGTGACCATGAATTGAAACTTGTCGAATAATTTTATATATAATTAATTTCAAAGAAATCCTTATTTTAATTGACAATAATTCAGTTATCATTTATTTGTCATATTACAATAATTGTCTTTGCTGCACGAGGTAGGCAGGTGGCTTTTTTCGACTTCAGATAAGCAACGTTTTCATATACAACCCCTGTCCTTCATTCCCAGGGCAACGCACAGTTGTGATCGTGAGTCTTACTGGAATACAGCTTTTTGAAATTGTTTCCATTTCTTATAGAAATTCTAACTGTAGAAAAGTTATGTGAAACATTTAACTAAACTGCTTTTTTACTTTGGCTGAATATAGTTATTTGCATTTGTAAATCCCTGAAATTTCTTATAAGCAGTAATTTTGTAATAATATAAGGAAATATGTGAATACTCTTTCTTGTGTAAATGTATTACTTGCCATAAGAAGTTTCTTGGATGTGTTTTAAAGTTTGACATGGACAAATCACAAAGCAAGAATTAGTTTTACGTGGTGGTTGGCAGACTAGTAAGCTGATCGTTTTCAAACTACTACTGCATGATTTGGGCATTGAATATTATTTCTATTTGTTATATGTGAATATTTGTTCTGTGTTTGTTCTATATAAAAGGGCTGTTTTAAAAGTAAGTATTGATATTTATTTTAAAATATCATTATTATTTTCCAGATGTTTTATTATCAATCATTATCTTACACCTCACACTATTTCTACATAATCACTGTCATTATTTCAATATTTGAAAAAACAGGAAACCAGTTTTTGTATGCCTTCACCAAAGATACTGTGATCACAGATGCAGCTCATTATGCACATTTTCAAAATCTTTTTAAACTGTCTTCCATTTCCACCCCTCATTATTGCTTACACATACACATTACACAATTGCAGATGAATTTTTGCTGGTGTACATTCATTGTATTCGAGATTACTAATCTGACTTCACAGTCGGCAGGTCTCTTTTTTTTTAACCTTTGGAAATGCTTTAACAAAAAGAAAATGCAAAGTGATGTTGCATTGACTGTGTGGAGAAGTAGTGTGAGGAGTAAGGTAATAATGATTGATAAAATATCTGTAAAATAATGTTCTGTTATTTTGAAATAAATATTATTGGTCCCTTCATTAAAAACAACTCTCATATTTTGTATGTGGGTGTGGAACTTCGAATTTAATAGCTTTCATGTCACTAGTGTTAGTTGTTATTTTTTGAATTTGTGTGAAAATTTTGGAGTCTATAATCTCATTATAAAAGTCTTGTCATTTTAAATGTATTCCATTTTATTTAATTAGGTATGTAGTAACTGACTTTTTTTTATTTACATTTGGCATTTCAAGGCCGAAGGTAGTTCTGATGACAGTAGATCACCACATGTTATGGCCACTGCTGTTACAACCCGCACAGCAACAACACATGAAGATAAAGAGACAAATGCTAAGACAAGTCAAGTATGTAATGGTTTTTTAAATAGATTCTAGTGAAAATAAATTGACCTTTTGTAAAATATTTGAATTGCTAATTCCAAATTATGTGAGTTCTTCGTCATTACTTTTGGTTAGCCTGCATTTCTTCAAGAATGACTTTCTATTGTATTTCAGTAATTATTTGTAGATGATATTCTCTCATGTAATTTGAATATTATTGCTTCAGTCTCTTCCCATTGTTATGGTTTGTCTGGTTGTCTTTATGTTGTTTGTATTTTAAAATGGCATAAAATTATGTAAATGATATATTTAAATATGCATTAGTAGCTCATTCATACAATACTATCATGAATATTATATTAATCTAATATATTCTTAGACTTTATATATATATATATATATATATATATATATATATATATATGTGTGTGTGTGTGTGTGTGTGTGTGTGTGTGTGTGTATGTATATGTATATTTGGATAGGGTGTGAGGATAGAACATGTGGGAGAAAGTTGGGAAATTCGCTTTTAAGTCACATGCTCGGCATAGAAATATGCTCAGAGAAAGCTGTGTGATCAGCGTATCCAAATATATATATATTACCAATGCAATTCTGGCAGCCCCAAACCAACCACACACCCCTTATGTCATCAAAACCTTGCCTAGCTGACATCTTGAATCTTCCAAAACCAACAATTCAGCTCCCCTAAACCCCTGACAACAAGCCCATCCATACCCCCAAAACTTTAAACCACAGTGTCCTCAATCTGCCCTCAAAAAATTTAAATGAAGATGAAATCTCAATCCTCAACAAAGACCTTACCTTCTCCCCACCCCAACATTGGACCCATTTATACTTGCCTGTGATACCCTTAAATTCTGCCAAACAGTCCAGTGGAAGCACCACTTTGCTAAAAATCCCCCAGTCAACCCTAAACACCACAGTCCCATGACCGGTAAAATTTAAAGTACCCTCCAAATTGCCACCTCCTAAACGACTACCTAACCAGTCCAGTCCTTGTATTCAATGTGATCTCACCAACCTTTCTCAACTCTCCCCAAACAATCCAACCTAACTTGTGCCCAACACCTAGCCACCCGCAACGTCAAAAACAACCATGATATTGTTATCCTCCCAGCTAATAAGGGCTCCACCTCTGTCATCATGGATGCTGACAGATATACGATGGAGGCGCTCTGCAAGCTGGAGAATGACAAAATCTACAAACGGCCCTCTTCAAAAACTATCCTCTGCCTCGATCGAGCTCCTCACCCCAAAACGCCCACATTTTACCTTCTCCTAAAGATACATTAACCTGAAATAGAAGTTGACTTTTTTAAGAAACCTAGTATGGGAGCAGAAATAAAATAAAAAGATAGTAATCTTTAATATTTTTATTAAATAATTAAATATTTAGTAAGTAAAGTTAAAAATGAATGCATTATATTTAATAAATGTTCACTTGGGAACTCTAGATTATGGTGGTGGTGATAAAAACATGCATGCTATTGTTTATTTTATTTTAATTTCTTCTCAATGAACACTCCATTATTTAAGTAGATTTTAATTTATTTTGACCCTTTTTATTGTTGTTAGAAAGCAATTCCTTCTTGAGTATAGCATCAGCACTACGATTTTCTGAAGTTTGTTGATTGTCATTTTCACTCGATTAATCCAGCATCATGGCAAGATATTCTTCTAAGGATGGCTTTCGTACCATACTGGACATTCCTGCTTTTTCCGAGGAATGGCTCATTCTTTTAGCCCCTTCGGACTTGACAGAAGCTGAAACATCATACTCAGTGTTTCTCATCTTTATATATCGTCTTTTCTTCGGTCACTGGTGTAAAAAACTTGTGCTTATAGTGAGGGTGGAGATGGCATATAAATTTTTCTCTTCCAACAAAGTAAAAAGCTTTTCTTTCTTGTTGTGAACTGTGCTACATCTGCATTAATTATTGTGCATGCAGATGTCAAAGTTGATGTGGAATTTCCATAATTGCTGATGTAAATATCGTCAACATCTTTGGTCCAAATAGTTTGTGGAGATCCTTTGTATATTCAAACTGCATTTCATGTCTCATAAAATGGCAGTGTGACTGCAGGCTTTGTGTTTTGCCAAGTCTCACCCAGTTGGAAGTCCAAGTTACAATAAACTGGAAAACATTCATTCTTTGTTATAATTTTGTAATATATATAATTCAATAAATACCCAATACTTAATGCTTCCTTTTACTAACAACTTTTGAAGATGTTAAAAATCAGTTTTTAACAGCATTTCTAAGTTAACAGTCAAAAAGAGCTTATGATTTCATTGTAGGTGGAGGAGAAGACTGTAGCTCATAGTATGACAACAAGTGCAACTCGTCAAGAACAACGAGTTGTAACACAGGAAGTTCGATCAACGTCAACTGTTCTCACAACAGACTCCCAGGTAAAACAACCTATCTTTTTTGTTCTCTGTTCTTTTTTCTCTTTCCATATACTGCTTGATGACTATCTAGAATGTTTCATTCAACTGATTCTCAGGTAAAAATCATTATAAGCTGTTAAATTTATTTCGTTGTATAAATCAAATTTTTATTACTGTAGAGTTTTTAGAGAATTTATTTACAAATTTATAAACATTACTTTATTGATTCTCACCTGTTTCAGAACTTAACTTTGCTTGCTATGCTGTGTACATATCACTGCAAATATAATTGTACCCACAGATATTTAGAAATAAAAATGTACCAAATTAATCAAATATTAACACTGCACATCTTCTGTGTAACAATTTTTGTTTTCTACTATATCATAAATTTAAGATTTTAACTGGGAAGAAAGATCTAATAATAATTTATTAATTGTTTTTAAAATATTAACTTTGAGGTGATAGGGTTTTAGAAATTTTCAGTTATTAGCTCATGAATTTTTTAAATGTAACCCTCCCTTTGTGGAATCTTGTTC
This sequence comes from Eucriotettix oculatus, assembly GCA_034510155.1. Classification (NCBI taxonomy): domain Eukaryota; kingdom Metazoa; phylum Arthropoda; class Insecta; order Orthoptera; family Tetrigidae; genus Eucriotettix; species Eucriotettix oculatus. Next base: position 63,354,315 of record CM067378.1, read on the forward strand.
TCTTACTACATAGATTAGTATTTCATGTTTATTTATTTAGTTTGAATGTATTGCTCCATATTTATCAATCTCAGTTTTAGTTGAGATTGTTGAGCAGAATCAATTCTACCTAGACTCTATAAAAATCCATTATACTTAGATATTTGAATTCAATCAAGTCAAAGTGTCAATAATTAAGTTCTATCATTGCAAGGCGTATTTTATTTGATTTGTCTTCATTTATGAATATGAAAATGGTAAAGAGCAGTACAGACGCTTGAAGAATGAGATTAGATGGGAAGTGCAAATCAGCCAAAGAGGCTTGGCTACAAGAGAAATGCAAAGCAGTTGGAAGATTTCATGGTGAAAGGGAAAATAAACACAGTTTATAGGAAATTCAAAGAATCATTAGATGAGAGGAAAAATATTAGCAAGAACATCAGGAGAGTGGATAGGAAGCCAATTATGGATAAAGAAGAAAAAGCAGAAAGGTGGAAGGAATATCTAGTAGAGCTGTATAAGACCTGAGTTATGGTAAAGCGCCAGGAGTTTATAACATTCCAGCAGAGTTGATAAGAGCATCGGCCGAAGAAGCAGTATCATGGCTGTTTGGGATAGTTGGCAAAATATATGAAACAGGAAGAATACTAGAAGATTTTAGTAAAAACATAATTATACCCATACCGAAGAAGGCAATATTGACTTCGCGATTAATTTTAGAAGACAGGATACGAAAAAACCTGTCTACGGTCATGGCATTTGTAGATTTAGAAAAAGTGTTTGATAATGTGAACTGGAACATGCTATTAAGGATTTTGAAGACAACTAGAATAAAATATAGAGAAAGGAGGCTAATACATAACTTTTACAGAAGACAGGCTGCAGTAATTAGAATAGAAGACCAAGAAAAGAAATCAGAAAGGAGTAAGACAAGGATGCAGTCTGTTGCCCATGCTGTTTAACTTATATATAGAACAGGCGATGAAGAAAGTTAAAATGGAATATGGAAAAGGAATCATACTGCAAGGCGAAGAAATAAAAACTTTACACTTTGCTGACAATATTGTAGTATTAAGAGAATCCGAAGAAGACTTGGAAACTATAATAAATGGCATGAATGTAGTCCTCAAGATAGAGTTCAATATGAGGATTGATGGAGGGAAAACCAAGGTAATGGAGTGTATTATGGGAAACAGTGGAATAACAAAGGGTGTTAGATTGGGAAGGGATATTTTGAAGGAAGTTAAGGAATTCAGCTACTTAGGTATCATAATAACTAGGGATGGTAGAAATATAGTAGACATAAAGAGTAGGATAGCACAGGCAAGGAAGGCTTCAAGGAAAAAGAGGGATTTACTTACAGGTACTAAAAGTGTGAATATTAGGAAATCATTGCTAAAATTGTTTGTATGGAGTGTGGCGTTATATGGGTGCGAAACGTGGACTGTAGGAGTTAGGGAAAGGAAAAGAATAAAAGTCCTTGAAATGTGGTGCTATGGGCGAATACTGAAAATCAGATGGGTGGATAGAATCACAAAGAGGAATTTCTAAACAGAATAGGGGTAAAGCGAACAATATGGAGGACGTTGACTAAGAGAAGGAATAGATTAATAGGCCATGTTTTAAGACACAACGATCTTGTAAAATTTGTAAGATAGGTTAGCATGGAGGGTTGCATCAAACCAGTCTTAGGGCTGAATACCACAAAAAGAACAACATGAATGGGTAAAATGATGATAATCCTTATTCTTAGCAAAATAAATAAATATATTGATTGTTGATCTTTCATAACATTGTGATATTGGCCCATGGGAATTATATCAGTTGGTTACAATTTTGTATTCAGACTAAGATTTCCATAGGTATCTTAAAAATATGGTTATAAACCTTTTAAATATCCTATGTCAATGAGACAAAGCACTTTAAAGTGTGTTATGTTATTGTTTAGTTTTGAAATATCTGTGAGGTAGTCCTTATTCTTCTGCCATACCTAAAATAACTACAATGTTTTCTTTTCTACTTTCAAATGGTACTTCATTCTTGCAGTTATGCCTGAAGTATTTGGTCAGTTGCAAAATTATATTTTCAAAAACAATAAATGAATATAATAGTAATGATGAATATTCATCTGGTATTGTTTTACCGAATATTTCAGGTTTGACGTACACCTATTTGTTATATATTTTTTATTACATGTTGCATGAACTTTGAGTACTCTATGGTTGCATTAAATCTGCCTGACGCTAACAACTGCATGGCTATCGCTTCTCAGCTGTTTTCCAGACGCTCAAGCACCAGTTCTGATGACTCTGGAACTCCAGTAGATTTGCTGGATGAAAATGAAGATGGGTTATTCTACTCAAACAATGCTGCAAAGTTACAGGTACAGTCACTACAGTCCATAATGACAATCCATCATATCAAATATATTTATATGAATTAATGCATATGACAAATTTTAATTTGTTAGTGTGTGTGTATGTATATATATATATATATATATAATTAATAAGGAAAGGGAAGAGATAGAAGGTAGGTTACTTCCCTGAGGTTCATAGATGGTAGGCACCTTGTGAGGTTTGGAGTTCTTTAAATTTTGGAGGCACCGCCCCCTTCATCAGAATGTTAGGAAGACATTTCCAATGAGGGATTTGACATTGTTGAGGCTATCAGGCTCATCCAGAAGGACTGTTAACTGTGCTTGGAGAGCCCTGATTCCTGCCTTTTGTCCTTCCTTTGATTATTTGTAGCGATGTGGAACAGATCATACTGTAGAGGTCTATGGATGTTTCACATAATGACCGCTGGAATGAATTGTTTTCATTATATGAGATACATCTGTGTGTATAAAACAGTAGGAAGAATAAGGTGACAAGATCTTTAAAAAGAAACTGAATTGGGTAGGAAAGAGAGGTAAAAATGGTAATTGACTTACGTTAAATAATAGTAGGTGTCAACTAAAAGTACAGAAATAGGAATTTTCAAGAGCCCAAACTCTTCTATGGTGTGCCAGCCGTTAAACAGCAACAATTGACACCCAACTACTCTCTCGAGGTTAGGTTGCAACAACCTTTGTTGGGTTTCAATTGTTGCCATCTAATGGCATGCTGTAGTTTGAATCGCCTCAGAGCTGGCCGCCACACTGTTTGGACACTGTATGAATGAAGAAGGGAGTGTAACACTTGAAAATTCATGTTTTCATACTTCCTTGAAAGTTGGCGCCAACTATCAATTTAATGTCAGTAAATGACTATTTCCTGTGTCTCTTCCCTATTCAATTGATTCTATTTTTGACTATCTTATTTTTCCATTTGTTTAAATATAGAAATATGGGAGAAATGTAGTAATGTGCTTTATATAATATTCTCAGCATAGTATTATGCTCAATGAAAGTCATATGATAAGTGATAGAAGAAGAAAGAGTAAAATTATTTTGCATAGCTGTGGCTTGAACCTAGAGCCTCATGGAACCTGTACTCTAATCCTGGAGTGTTTTAGTCAATTCCATCACCATGCTGGGTACGACTTACACTCTTATTGTTTGGTTTGGTGGATAGAGAAGAGTTGGAGCTACCATTAAGAATGAAGTACAAGTTATTCAGAAAAAGTAACAAAATTTTTTAAGGCCCATGATTCATGATTTAATGTTTGAACAGCCTGATGGCCAGCCTTGTTTGTTGTCAAAATAATTAATATGAACAGAAAAAAATATAGAGATTAATTGTGTTACCTAAAATTGAGAACTGGTTTCTTCTTGTCAAACAGGAATTTATGGCATTTATAGTTATATGTTTATTAATTTTTAACATATCATTATTTTTTACAATTGGTTGACTCTTTAACATAATTAATAGATTGATGGTGTATTTTTTGTATTTATTTTTAGCATATCCTCATTATATTTTCTCTCTTGTAGCCAATTGTGCAGACAGAAAGCAAAGTTTATACTCAACCAGCTGCAGAGAATATGGTTCTAAGCACCACAACAGTTCCAGTGGTAGCAACAGAGAGCCGAAAGGTTGCAGTCGATGAAGGAGGCTATAGTGCTACAGGAGAAATTGTCAGTTCTCAGACCATTAGTAGTAAAACACGCACTGTAGAAACAATAACGGTAGGTACTATCTAAATTATCTATTTGACATAAGTTGCGTCTGTTAAGACAGAGAATAATTTTCTTGGCTACTAAATGGTGGGGTTGTGATGGCATGTATGGTAATTATGCATAATTTCCACAATTTATTCAGTGTTTGCCCAGACAATAATTTCCCACTTTTGTTTCCCTAATTTTTTAATGATTTCCCACATGTATAAAGGCTATGTGCCTTTATAAATTTATTTAATAAAATGAGTGTGTGTTTACTAGAACTCTAATTTTAAAGCAAGTAAAGCTTAATGTGGCTTTGTTCAAATAAGTTATACGGACAAAAAGCTTGCCTGAAATTGACGGCTAATGTCACTGTGTCTACAGAAAGGAATGTAAAATTTTCTGCTGCTTGAGCCTTCTCCTTACAGTATATCTGTATATCTGTCTGCTGCCAAAAAAGGCTGGCAACACTAAATATTAGCACATGAGCTCCTGTCTAACATAGTGACACCAGCCTTCAATTTCATCCTATCCATAATTGTTATTTTACATATGTATGTACTATTGGTATGTCCATAAAATTTGGCCAATGCTTCGTACTCACCCTTCTTAAATGATTGCACTACATTCCCCCAATTTGCTTGATTACATACATCAGTCAATGCTGCTAATTGTTTCTGTTTATCAGTACACTGAATATTGCCATGTTTCTGTAGGATTGTGATGTACAGTAACACACACTGATAGAAGTTATAGACTAAAGTATTCTCGAGTCTCCACACAGGTCAAACAGCGATCAAAGCGTGACGTTTTGATGACCGAGAGCCTTGCCATCATCTTCAAGCTTGAAGATACTTTATTCAACAAATACGCCAGGAAAACCTTCGTTCTTTGAAGTTATTGACGTTATTTAATACGAAGTACTGTACAAAGGCTCATACTGCGAAAGACTGACTCCGCTTCAGGATCCAGTACAATTAATGGAATCTACCTGAAACAGAGCATTCTCGAAACACAAAATACTAGAAATGAATGGTAAATAAAGTAAACAAATAAAAATGGTTGCATTGAGTGGAACTCAAACCAGAGTCCACATTTCTGCAGTCCAGCTCTATACCCCTCAGCCATCTCTACAGGTTTCCAATTGTAGCAATATTTACTGTAATTCCATTTTTTTTTGTGTGTTTTTAGAAAACATACATAAAACACATATTGGTCATAATCAAGTGCAGTTTTCAGCACTATTTGTTCCACAGGATGAGGAAATTGATATGTATTAAACAAAAGCAGAATTAAATAACAAACTTGAACAGTAAATTTATTTACAGAAAATCCCGACATATAAACATAAATGTTTCACTTGCAAACTTATGTATGTTTCTGCAATTCAAGTCGTTCATATATACAGTTTGCTACAAATATTGACGGACCTAAATCTACACAGCATACATGACGTATTCAAAAATAATTGGATTGTTTTTATTTTTCCGACAATTTTTTTAAAATTAAAAATTTCTTGAATGTCGCTATAAATCAATTTACTTGTCATTAGAAATGTTCATGACAAAATAATACATTTTTAATGGCCTTATTACTGTAATTTTTAAAGTCTGTGTAGAATAACTCAAAGGTGGCTTATGTTTCTATTTTATTGCTGTTATTTCAGTACAAGACTGAACGTGATGGTGTTGTTGAAACTCGTGTAGAGCAGAAAATTACCATACAGTCTGATGGAGACCCTATTGATCATGATAGAGCCCTTGCAGAGGCTATTCAGGAAGCCACAGCAATGAATCCAGATATGACAGTTGAGAAAATAGAAATTCAGCAACAACAAGGTATTAAATAAATTATAATAATTCTTTACTTATTATGGTTATTTTTCAATTTTTTTTCTAATGTTGCACAAATTAAAGTTAGTAACACATACTGGGAACTGTACTATAAAACATTATGAGACATTGTTGTAGCGTGTTGTGCAAAAACAAATTAGTTATAAACCCATTTATATTCAGTTCAAATCTGGTTTTCATTCAATCAAAATTAACTTTTTTCAACTAATTTCAGGTTTAAAGCCCTGCCTGTACACCAGACATTCTGTTTTAAGCTAATATACAAACACATATTAATTAATGCTAGTTTGCCTCCTTTCACATATATAAAACAATTAATAGGGAAAGGCATTAGTGCACATGCAATTATATATATATATATATATATAATGGGGAAAGGACAGAGAGATAGAAAGAAGATGACTTACCTGAGGTTCATAGATGGTAGACACCTTGTGAGGTTTAGAGAACTTGAATTTTCGGAGGCACCGCCCCCTTCATCAGAAAGTTAGGAAGACATTTCCAGTGCTAGCCGATCACTGGAAATGTCTTCCTAACTTTCTGATGAAGGGGGCGGTGCCTCCGAAAATTCAAGTTCTCTAAACCTCACAAGGTGTCTACCATCTATGAACCTCAGGTAAGTCATCTTCTTTCTATCTCTCTGTCCTTTCCCCATTAATTGTTTTAAACATGACAATGTCATTTCCTATCTCATATATATATATATACATTAATTTTACAATTCTAGTTATATTGTTTCAGTCATTTTGATGACATGTGTCAGTTATATCTTTTGCTGAAAAACATTGGAAAATTTTTAATTATATATGAATGTATGTTATTTGTTTACAAATTAGATAAAGAAGTAACCAATAAATTGACACAATTAGTGATAAATAACATAAATAACGTATTGAAATTGGGAGAATCCAAAAACACTATAATAATATCATATTGCATAGATCCTTTAGAGAAGCTTAGATTTAAAGACGTGGAGTAGGTCAGGGTGTACATTTATTCCATTAATACTATACTATTAACAATTCAATTGATTATGACTAATAATATTCTATAAGATAAAATTACGTTAGTTAAGATAGGTTAATGATCAGTTTCTAGTAGCTAGTAAACTAACTTATAAACTTATTTATATCCTACAAAATTATATTAATATTAAATTAGGAATTTCTAACAGTTTCTTAATTACATAACATTATATTGTATTTACAAAACCTGATGAGACACCACAAGTGTATTCACTAAATTTCTAACCCACCTTAAGTTACAATTTATTTCCAAGGATTCCTGTATTTATCTTACTTTATAATAACTGAATATACTTATTAAACAAAATTTTAAGCCACCTGCCATTCAAATATACTACACCAAACAAATTTAAGTTACTTAATTGGATCTTAGGTTATGTTGAGATTAACACTGAAACACTTTACTTTTAATAAAATTTGTAGAGACACACAACTACCTTTATTGTATGAAGTGTGTTATATCAATATATAACTAAACTGAGAATTAACTCAAATATTACACTTTTTACAAAAGCTTTAATTAATTTTATATCACACAATATTCAGGCTTGAACACAGCATACCAGTGTTGCCTTCACTCTCCAGTTGACTGTCATGATCTAAAAATGCATTTCACAATTTGGTTAATACTGTGATTTTCATAATGTGTTATATTGATGAACATATCTGAAATACTGAGAGTTAAGCAGGGTCTTACTGTTTATCATACTTGATTAGAAACCCACAAACTTTTCATACATAATCTACATCATAAGCAGATTTGTTTAATAACAACAGGTGAAGATGGATAAATCTAATTTTTAATACTGCTGTTCAATAAATGTATTATAATATGTTTCCATGTGTCTGTGTTAATATGCTTTATTTGGAAATGACACCATAAACAAAACTCTAGGTACCCAGAAATAGCCTTGAAAGTTAAAATTATGTTATTATTGGTAATAATGCCAACATGTTTTCAAATTGATATAAATGAATACAGAATTTTTGCTGTACTTAACATGTTTTAAACTTTTATGCTTGTATAGTTTTATTGATTTAATTTCTTTCTTCAGGACCATAAACTAGCTGTGATTATTGTGACCTCTATTGAAGATCTGATTGAAAGTGGTAATATAAATCATTTTCATAGCTTGCATAAAACTCATATTCCTTCATCGTTTAATGAAGGCTGATTCAAAACAAAATATTAATACATTGTTTTATAAATAAATATATAAATATATTGCTATTAGATTTTTCAGTCCATATCTGCAGAGCTATGTAAATTTATTTTTCTTTATTCTGAAATATGTAAGATAAATGTGGAGGTGTGAGAAAGTGCTAATGAACAACATATTTTGCTTAATGAAAAAAGTTTTTGCGCAATGCTGCATAAGCTTGTGTATATACTAAATTAATGTGTACATTTTTGTGACAAAAAAAATCTATGTTTGCATATTGTGTGACTTATTTTGACAGATTGTAAAGCAAATACTGTTTCTGTACATAACATGAATATGTAGAGCTTTTTAGGAAGGCTGCTAATGTTTTATTATGAATTTAAAGCAAAACAAACTTTATCATTCCTTATTTCTAAATGCTTCAATCAATTGTATATATTTATTGTATGTGTATAAAATTATTGGCTGCCTTTTTAAAATATATGTTCCACAATGTTATTTTATGTGGAACGAACCAGTATCTTCTTGTAATATAAGCATACCATGAATGTGGTTCAATTTGTTCAAGATTACTTGTGAATTCTTGTTGACTGAACATGTGAAATGATGCCTTGCCTGTCAATCAGTTCAGTACTTCAATTTATATCCTCAAATTGTGATAATACGTTTTTCCATTTATAATTTAATATTATTTTTTTAGAAATTGTGATGCTAATTGTTATATATATATATATATATATATATATATATATATATATATATATATTGCATAATGTTATATAAATGAAAGGTTAATGAATAAATTAAAAATATTTATATATATATATATTAATTAATACCACTTTCTTGCACCACATTCCATTTTGGTTAAAGTCCAAGTATACATGTGTATATCTGTATATTTCTGAAAACTTTCTAAAAGTGTGAATGTTATCAAAACTGTCCCTACTTTTTTTTGTTATTATTCTCTACTGACAGTTAATGTTCATGAACAAATCTTGCCAATGATTTCATATTTTACAATACACTAGATTACTTTTGTTGCTGGAATTAATTAATTACATGGTGAAAATGAATATTACCTTTATCCCCAGAAATTATTTCACTATGTAAAACAGTTTGCATTTACTTTGATGCTAATAGTTTTTTATATTGTTGGCTTGCGAAATGTAAATTTTAAAGAATTTGTTTAGCTTTCACAAGATACTGTATGCAGAGTTTAATTTACACATTCATGTGAATATGATGTAATTTGACATTGTTAATAAATTTGTTTTATTACTGATAGCTGCAACAAAAAGTCCTTATTACAATCATGTGAATAAGAAGCACTTTATCATAGTGTAGATTATCATAGTGTGATTAATTATTTTTGTTACTTATTTTTTATTTTATTACACGTGTAACAATATTTTTTACTTCAAATACATCACTTTCATCTGTTTTCTTTTTTAATTAATTATAAATATGAATGATTCATCACATCAAATTCCACAACTAATCATATTTCTGACGTTTCTGTGCAAATTTGAGTAGTAGATCTATTGCCATATGGATGGGGGCGAAAACACTGGCCCAATTACTGATGGGACACACATGTTTCCACAAATATCTGCATAGATTTAGGATTGCAGAAAGTCTGCTGTGCCTGAACTTCAGAGAAGAAAACAAGGATGTAGAACACACATTCTTCAAGTGTCCCTATTTCAGCTTACAGAGAACGACACTCCAGGATGAAGTTATGGCACCTATAACATCTGAAAATCTAGTGGTAGTGATTCTGAAAACTGAAGGAAACTGGAAAGCTGTCAGCACATTTGCCGCCATGGTTATCAAAGAATTATGGCAAATTGAAAAGGAGACAATACCACAATAGAGAAAGCATTGGCTAAGATGTAAATATGATTACAGGTTAAGTATTTAGGTACAGGTTTTACAAGTAGAAAGAAATTTGAAATAGAGCCAAATATTAATGTCTAATGGAGGCAGAGCATAACACTAAGTCTGATTCCTGTGAAGTAATGGAAAGGAAGATGTTTTCAGTAGGTAGAATCCCTCACTACTATCCATTGCGGACCCTGTGATAGTGAATTTAGAAGATTTTCATCTATCCTTGTGAAAACAATACACATTCATACTAAGAATAGTTTACACATACACAAGCATAAATGATGTGTTAACACATTGATACTAAAATGGGTACATATTTACTTGTGCAGTAATGAGTGGTCACCCTAGAGGATGTTGAGTCCAAGGTTTTTCTTGACTGCAAGATGTGTGGGAAGGGGAATTCCAATAGAGGGAGCTCAGGTTCTGAAGAATTAGGGGTAGGGCTTTGAGGAGGGTTAGTGTGAAGCATTGGTTGAAATTATTTGAGTTGTAGCTATGGGTAATTGGGTTTTTCAAAATTTGACTATGCTACAGTGGTTGGCAATCTGTTTGGGGAGGAGTCTCTTTCTTTGGCCATTGTAGAAGGCTGGACAGTGTACAGTCGATTCTATAGATTGTATGGGAGGAGAGACAGATTACATTTTATTTCTTGGTGGTATATGTACATTGTCAAAATATGTAACAATTGGTAAGGACATGAAAGAGAGAAAGGAAGGTGGTGACTTACCTGAAATTGAATGGCTGGCTGTCACTTGGAACATATCTCCTCCTATCCTGGTGAAGGAGGTGGTTGCGTCTGAAAACTTGAAACCATCCCACCCCATGATAGTGAAACTGAGCTTTAATGTCACATAACATTACCTGCCTCTCTTCCCACATCATTTACCAGATCAATTGCAGACCGTTGAGCTTTCTATATCGGCCAAACAAAATTACCTCTTCCTAAATGCATTGCTAACCACCAGATCCCTGTCAAGCTGCCTAAAATCCAATTTCCAACAGCTTCTCACATGAATACACAAGCTAGATGTGGAAGATGAAAATTAAAGTGTGTGTGATTGGGATATAAAAGATTAGATAATGTTGAGTTCATTATTGTAGAGAGTATTAGGAAACAGTTATCAAAGTTCAGCATCTGATGAATCAGTTTCAAGCCATGCTCAAAATTATTGTCCTCTGGCTGATGGGAGATTTCAAGAGACCCGTCTTAAAATTGTATCATTTTTTTATTATGATCCTCAATTAGATAAGGCTCAACTATTTCTCCATCAACTTCTACACTTCCTCCACATATTTTGTGATATGAGAGATTATGCTTGTTCTTAGTTATAAATTGACACTGTGAAAGGTTCCAGTCCAATTTCTGTTGCTTTTACTATTAATTTTACATCAATTGGTTCATTTTCATTTACCTGTCTTTCAAATCATTAAAATTAATTCCATTTCTTCATATGGCAAGATCAGAACGTTGGCAATGACTGATTCACTGAATTTTGATATAAAGAATAGCCTCTTGATTTTTAATATTCCAAACCATTTTTTTCCAATATTGCATTCTTAAAGAAATACATTTCTTTCCTAATTGTCAATCATCCTGCTTTTTTGTTCCATTTTTAATTCCTTGAAAGTGTTTGCTGAATTTAAAGTAACAATTTCAATGTTTTAACAAATCATTGTCACCTCTGAGTTAGAACATCCTATTATTTAATTTAAAAAAAGACATTGCTCCTAGCATTTTTGCCACTTTTTGCTGTCCCCAAGCTTAAAAAAATTTTACATTATATTTGAGTATAATTGAAAATAAAAATTTTAAATTTTGAACGAGCCAACAACAATGAACGTACAAGCTACTATTTTCAGATATAATTTAAACGAGCCTTAAAAATAAAATAATACAGAAAAGTAAAAACCTAAATTAAAATAATCTCTTCTTTTCATATCTAATTTATTACTCGATTCATGTTCAATGCCCAACATGGTTAGCCCATTAAGATGACATGTTTCATAAACTTTTTAAAGTTTGAATGGTTTCTTTCACCAGTACAACATTTATGGGCAGTGTTATCACAATTGTTAAATCTATTTTCAAATTTGACCCTATTTTAAAGGATGTAATGAATTTAAGGACTCTAATTGGGTCTTCTTTCATTATGCTATACTATTCAACATAAGTTTGGGACTTCACCAAGTATTAAGATACATAATCAATTTCTTAAGGAGTTAAATGTTTTGAATTTATGCAAACAAATACAAGTATCTTAATTAAAATAATAGAGGGCCAAAAGTGAAGCTACCACACCATTCGGGCACTGTCTTGAAGAAGGGGACTCAAGACTCTCAATAAATTTATCATGTTATTGCTTCCCAGGTTGACGAGATCTACTATCAACTGAAGGTAAGCCAACCTCTCTCTCTATCCTAATGAATTAATTATTTTAACATTATCATCATACCATTTTTTCTTCTATCTCAGTGGCCAAATTATAATGACCACCTGAAAGTATCACAGTGTTGCCACTAGAGGGCGAGTTTGCTATAAAGTGGGAAACAGGAGAAGTGAACAATGAGTAGTACTGTGTTGTGCGAAGATGTGATTTAGCTGAGTTTGAATGCAGGATGATCTTAGGCATTCGAAGTGTCAGAACCAGTATCAGAAAAACAGCCACACTTGTGAAGTGTTTGAGAGCAGCATAAGTTATTAATGTGTACAGAGAGTGGACAAGCAACACACCAAGTATCGTCGTGCTTGTGGTTGTCACAGGCTACTTAATGCTTGAGGTGAAAGGAGACTTGCCTGAGTTGTCCAGTGCAACAGAAGAGCAAAATTGCATCACATTGCAGAGAATCTTAATCAAGGACTTACTGTGAATGTCTGAATGAACAGTTTGCAATATGTTACACTGTAGGGGCTATTGAAGCCGATGACCTGTTCGAAAGATTAACGTCTACCTTGAACAAGAGCAGTTGTCTTCAGTTCACAAAGGAGCATGGATTGGACAGTAGATGACTGGAAAAGGGTCATGTGGTCTGATGAATCACAATTTTTAATATACCATGCAGATGGCAGGGTTTAAATATGGAGAAATATGAAAGCATGGACCCCAACTGCAGTGCCTCAACAATTCAAGCTATTGGCGGCAATATTATGGGGACATTTTTTTGGCATGGCATGGGCCCTTTGATTTCTGTGAAACAACATCTGAATGCCCAAGGGTACTTAAAGTATTCTCACAGACCAAGTACATCCTATTATGTTAATGGTGTCCTTTTCCAGGGATGGATACTTCCAGCAGGATAGTGTTCCTAGTCATAAAGCTGGAATTGTCTTCAGATGCTTCTAAGAGCACGACGAAGACTTTACTTGCTTCATTGGGCTGCAGTTACCAGGTCTCAATCCAATTAAGAATTGGTGGGATGAGATAAAACCTTAAGGAATTGGAAAATGCAGTTCCACGTACCCACATCTCATAGAACCCACAACCAGAAGAATTCAAGTAATATTAAGAGCAAAAGATGGCCCCACATTGTATTGAGGTTACATAGTAATTTGGCCACTCAGTGTATGAGGGCTGATGAGAAACTGAGGTTACAAATCCACAGTTAAATGTGTACATTTTATTTCATACTACCAATACAGCCACCAGATAGTGCATATAGTAAGTTATTTTCTCCATATTGGTTTAGGAACTTGTCACTTTGTGGCATTGTAAAAATATTGTCCTTGCATGTTGTTAACCTCTTAAAAGATGTTCAGTCTTGCCCCTCTACTATTTAAACATAAGCTTGAAATTTTCATTTTCTTGCTCATGGCTTTATTTCTCTCTTCTGACCAAGTTGTGCCAGTCTTTTTGGTTTTCTGTCTCTGGACTACTCACTTGTCTATTTTGCTTCCTTTTGTATCCTGACTAGTGAGTTGAGCGTTGGTCGGTCTCTTCAAACATCTTTTTCTAATATATAACAAGTAAAATTTGAATATAACCCTAAACTCTTCATGGTGTATGCCAGATTTGTACATCAGACAAGCCACTACCTCTCTTTCTTGCCTGTGTGTGTATGTATATGTATGAAAGACATTATGACTAAGTAAAAATAATTAATTTTGATAGGAACAAGAATGAGAGAAGGGCATGACAACCAGCTCTCAATGTGGAATTTAAACCACAACATTCTTCTGTTGGACTGCAACAATTGACACCCAACAAAACTCTCACGAGGAGAGATCACAACATTGGAAAGTAATAGAAAACTACAATCTCACAAATGTAATACACACGCACAACTTTGCTTCATGCTGACCGTCCTTAAAGCTTCACCCCCTCCCCCTTTATTGATCAGATACTGAAGCACAACTTTAAGGAACTCTCTTACCAATGCATCTCACAGTGCAGGGAAGTTCTGGACTCAACATCCCCTAAAAATTGCCTTTTTGTATTTTTACGATTACCTCCACTCCTTGTTTGTGTTTGTATTATATTTGTGAACTTGTACTTTCCTATTACTCTTCTGTTATTTTTTCAATTGTTGTGACCTATACTCCTTGAGAGAGAGTTGTTGGCTTTGCTGGGTGTCAATTGTTTCCACCTATCAGCTTGCACACCATAGGTTTAATTGATGACTGAGCGGCTGGCTGTACGCTACTTGATCCCTTGAAGAAGGAGAGAGCTTAGGCTATTTAACATTAGAAATTTTCTTCCATCCCTGCTCTTCGACATCTACAATCTATTTCAGGTAAGTCAACTGCATTCTCAGTTTCACTTTCTTAACCAAATATATGATAAACTCATTATGTTACTGTGTCATACAAAGTAGAAGACCAGGAAACATTAAAATTGATGGCATTAATTCAGAAGGTGTAAAAAAATAAAATAGTATGTATTAAGTAACTTTATTATGCATATGAAAATGTCTTAAAAATATATACAAAATTGCATTTAACTTAACTAATACACTTTATTAATACACTAAACGTATAGTGTTTATAATCAGAGTTCTTATTATTTTAGAGTTTAATAAATAACAATTTAAAAAAATACATATATGGGAAGCAAAGACAAAATTTACAAACAAATGTTTCATTGTCAAAAAGAAAAGTTATGAAAACATGACACTTTTATACAAATAACTCAAATTCACTACAGAAATATTTCAACAATAGTAATATATATATATATATATATATATATATATATATGTTAGAACGGTTAATGATATTGCTTTCCTCCAACGCAAGCTTCTAAACTAATAAATGTTTATTTTAAATATGTTGATGAGAAGGTAACAGATTATAATAAATCTGGATTTGACCACATCAGTTTCAACAATAATAGAAAACTCTTTTGTAACTTTGAATACTGTAATGAAATGTAAAAACCATGGAAGGGGCTTTTCTTAAAATGAATTAACACCAGGATTGCCAATCAATATATTTTCTAGCAAATGTTCAGAATTCAAGAAATTATATTGAAAAAGACTGCTAATTATGAAATTCCTTAATTAAATATCTAGTTCTAAATCTAAATTGTAAGCAAAGATAATTTAGAAATATTCATTTCAAAGACTGGTGTCAGTTAAGAATACTGTTACATTGAAAATAAAACAACTGTATACATATGAAACTCAAAGAAATATTAAAAATAATAAAGTGGAATGAAAAAACTTCAAAATTAAAGGCCCGATAAAATAAATATTCTCACCAAATTATTCTCAGACTTGCTGTTCAGTGGTATATCGGATGAAATAAAAATGCATTTGCTTCTGAAATTGTACAGAACTTAGGTACATATATAGTTATGAATAAGCAATATGATATAAAATGTTTCTCCTGCAGAATTTTTTTTAATAGCATAATGACAACAATATAAAAGACACAATAAACTTTGGTGGGATTGAGAGAATTACTACCTGTCAGGGAATTAAAAATTATATTGCTACAATGACACTTATTTTAATATTGATAACATGTACAGAAATGGGGAGAAAATGAGAACATCCTATGTCCTCTAAATAAGAAATGGTAAAATAACTAGTATTTTCGTTTTCAAATTTGAGATGAACTAAGCATTAAAGAAATGATAACTTCAAATATCTTGGCACACTATTCACATTCATTGTGCCAACCAACATACCATGTGTATTGTTGTATGAATGTATGATCTTGAGGTTTCTGAGTACTTTTTAAAAACAAGTCACTCTTTTTTATGTCTATTAAACAGGGTTCACTTCCATAATGTAAAATATATTTATTATGTATATATGTGGAAGTTAATGATTGTCAAAATCAATAACCCAATTGATTAGGACAGGAAAAAGAGAAAGATGATGGCTTATCTGACATTGAAGATGGAAGTCAAAATCGTGGGTTGTAAATATTCAAATTTTCAGAGGTAAGCACCACCCTTGTTAGGAAAAAAGGAAATGTATCACAAATGACTGCCAATCAACACAATGTGACTTCCACCTTCAAGTCCAGGTATCTCTTTACTATCACAATCAAAAGAAAAATCAGATGACAAAGTCAAAATTAATAAGAAATTGGTTAAGAAAGAGAGACAGAAAAAAGTCTTTGACTTACCTTAAAATAATAGGTGTCGGCTTCTGTGGAAGTACAAAATATATGAATTTTTGAGAACCTAAGCAATATTCTTAAGAGAGTGTGGCTTAACAATAAAACATTCAGCCATTAGATGGTGACAGGAACAGGTCCCATGAATGCTATATCCTTCAGCCTACTACAATTTTCAAAAATTCTCTCCAAATTGAAGAAAACATCACCTGCCTGTCCTCACACATCATTTACCAGATCAGTTGCAAACTCTGTCCTGCTTTCTACATTGGCCAAACAAAGCAACCTCTTCCTGAACTTTTTACTAACCACTACATAATAGTCAAAATGTGCCCTATAGCAGCTCATGCCAAAAAAACAACACCAACACTTTTGACCAATACATCACACTGACCCTCCTGGTATCTTATACCCTGATTCATCAAATGTTATACTCCATCTTTGGGTATTTACTTTTTAACACATTTTTCACTCCAGGGAAAGTCCAGGACTCAACATACTCTAGCTTATTTCTTTTCACCTTCCTCCACTTGTGATTGTGTTCTATTTTTGTTTGAATGTTTTTCCATTTCTCTTCTATTGTTACCACCTATTTGTGAGAGAGTTGTTGGCTTTGTTTGGTGTCAATTGTTGCCGTATAATGGCTGGCACAGCCTCATTTGAATTGTCACAGAGTTACTGTACGTCTTGCTGTTCAGACACACTGGCTGAAGAAGGGAACCTCAGGTAAGTCACCTACTTTCTATCTCTCTGTCCTTTCCCTATTAATTGTTTTAATGAATATGACAATGTCATTTCCTGATGCATGTATATAAAACACAGTGACTCAAGAAGGGGGCTGAGGTCCTCAAAAATTCAAATCATAATAAAAGTACATGAAAAAATAACACATGCATTAAGTGTAGTTATATGGTTTTTAGTCTTGCAATTAAGGCACTGCTTCATATACCCAAAAAATGATAAACTGTTGGTGCTTCAGAGTAGGGTGTACTAAAGTAATTAAATAAAGAATGATGTTTCTTGCAGTATCATAGGTATAAAATATTAATGTTTCAAGGTTCACTTCTTATTGCAGTTTTTGAATAGATATCAAAGTTATTACTTAAGATGGCCAAAGCTACACCAACAATTTGTAAAGATAAACTTGTTAAATGTTCAGAACTTAACTTATTTCAGTTCACAATTACTATATGTTTGTGCATTTTATTTCCTGATAAGGTGTCAATGAAATCCAATAATAATAAAAAAATTAACTATTTTATTGAAAATGAATGCATAAAGGCAGTTTTATCAAGTTGGAAATTTTTAACAAGAAGTATGGTGTAAGAGTCTTACCCAATTTATTGTTAAATACATTTATCTAAAAGCTTTGGATGAAGACACATGGCATTCAGAAATTAATTTAAAAGTAAAAATACATATACTGTATAAAAATGCATGTCTTTCAATTTTAAGAATACATTTTTATAAAAAAAGTTTTAGTTATCTCAGGATTAAAACTTGAATGTTATGATAAATTTTGTTTGTATCCTGAAAAACGTTAAATGAAAGTGAAATAACTTGCTACTAAATGGTAATAATAGTTAAGGAATTTAATATAAAAAATGAATTGTGGACAGAATTTATCATTTCGGACCTTGCCAAAATTTTTTATGCATTATGAATGAACTTAGAGCACAGATAGCAAGCACATAACAATAGAGTGATTGGTAAGAGCAGTTCATTATGACAGACAATACAAAATAGAAAACAAATTTAAAATGATGAGTTTTCAAGCCATTTTCACAATTTTTTCCAAACAGTCCAAAAAATGTTTTTAATTACAGTTGTATTATAGAAACACTCCAATCAATAAATTAGCAATTTTATAAGTGTAAATTTCAAAATTTGTATTGTACATATCATACACAGACTACCTCAAATAGATTACAAGATAAACCAAAGAAGAGATTTATTATTAAAAATATGTTATAAATCACTTACACTAATACTAAGAATGCTTGAAATTACATATAGTTATAGTTTATATATAAGGTCTATTATATATATATATATATATATATATATAAAATAAATTGGATAGGAAAGAGAGACAGAAAACAGTCATTGACTTACCTTAAATTAAAAGTAGGTGTACTGGCAGGGATTACAAAAAAAGTGAATTTTCAAGAGTCTCAACTCCCTTCTTCAGACAAGGAGAGAGGGATACAGGAACACAAATATGCCAAATTTTCAAGAGCCTGAGCTCTCTTCTTCAAGACAGTGTATATATGAACAGAATGACAACCAGCCACTCAGTATATATATATTTCACTTGGATAGGAAATACAGATAGACTTATCTTATTTGAAGAATTACATCCTATCCTAAATGATGGCACCAAGCATCAATTTCAGGTAAACCACCACCTTTCTCTATCTCTCTCTCTTTCCTTTCCACATCAATTGTTAATAAAAAAGCAATTAAAGATAATGTAACAATGTTCAAACTCGTCTCCCGTCATTCGGAAGGGCGTGAGAATAGTACTCAATGCCCGACCTACCTGATGCAGGTTTTCTAGGGTTTTCCCTGCATCTCTTTAGGTGAAACACCGGGTAGGATCCTTAAAACATAGCCCGGGGGCCCTAGTTAACCCTGGGCTACCTTGCTCTACCTTCCGCATCCCCCCTTTTTCAATTCCCTTCCTATGCTATTAAAGGGGAGTTGCCTGTTTCAGAATCACCCTCATGTAGCCTGTTAACCAAAAAAATAATAAAATGTAACAATGTCAAAATAATATATATGGCTGGCTGTCACTAAGAATGCTATTCCTGTAACCCACCAAACTTCTATCTCTCTTTTCTGTCCTTATTAATTATTTTAATTAGTTTGACAATGTCATTTTCTGACATATATATATATATATATATATATATATATATATATATATATATATATATATATATAACAATTAATAAGGAAAGGAAAGAGATACAAAGTAGGTGAAGATCTTTAAATTTTCAAGGCACTGCCCCCATTATCAACATTTCCTGTGATCGGCTAGCTAGTTGTCAGCTGGCTGATCACTCCAAATGTCTCCCTAACTTTCTGATGAAGGAGGCAGTGCCTCCGAAAATTTAAATAACTCCTACCATCTGTGAACCTCAGGTAAGTCACCTACTTTCTATCTCTCTTTCCTGTCCTTAATTCATTTCCTGACGCATATGTCTGATAATATAAGACAGTGAAATAATTGATTGGGATAGGAAAGAGTGCAGGTGGAAACCAGATGCAGACATCTACTGTATTCTGAAGAAGGGGAATATTGTCTCGAAAGCTTTCTATAAAATATTAAATCTTGTGGAAATCATATATTAAATTCAGAAAGCTGTTGTCTTATTCTCTTCTTCCTTATCCCAATAAATTATAGATATAAACACCAAATGCAAAATAACTTTTTGCTACGGGAACTTTTAATTTAATAAAATGTCCATGTGAAGTATCAAATTAACTCTGTATTAAAGGAGGTAGAGTAATGTACAATGCAATTTACAAAATAATAAAGTAAATATAATTTTGATATTATATATAAATTAATTAGCCAGCAGTATTCAGTGGGCGGGAAATACTGTTAGGTGCTGTCATTGATCGAATCTCATACCTGGAATTAATCAGAATAATGTTTTTATTGAAACATAAGAACATAGTTTTCTAAAAATTATGATAAAATGTCTGTTTTATGGTATAAAATTTTGAATATATCTCAAAGTTGACCAAGAGTAACTAAGATAGATGTAATAAAAACACAGCAATATTTAAAAACAAAATATACTATTGTTTTTACAGGGTATTAAATATAGTACTCTTTATTGAATTCATGTATTAAATGCACATAGCGATGGCACATTATTATTACAGTTATTTTCTCATAGAATATAATAGATGTCTTTTCTAAGTAAAAAGATGTTTAACGTGAAAATAAAGAGAATGTAGTTTTACTTAGAATAAATTAATTTTAAGTCTCTTGACCTAATTATTTACTCTGACTTGCAATTACATTAATGATTTGTGTCTTGCATAATCTTAATAATCAGAGAGAAACAATGCTATGTATTTTTGAGTAAAATTCTTTATATAACACAAAGGATTACATTCTTTAACTTAGTCTAATTTTGTAACTCACCTCAGTTCCTCTGGTAAACCAGATTGGTCCAATGAATGACTAATGACAAATACCAAACATAATGTGTACAGCGTTGGAGCTGCAATGTAAAATAAAATAAACAATGATGTGATATTCATAAGTGTTTATATATTATTTTGTAATTTATATATATATATATATATATACGATGTATTTAGTTGGAATGGATAAAGAAGAAGTGGGATAGAAGAGATTATTAGGAGCATCCATTAAGGATAAATTACAAATTAAAGAAACGTTTGTAACGTGACGAAGTCACAGGTTTTTGGATATTAGGATAGTAAGTAAGGATAGTAAATGAGGGAGAAAGATAGGAAATACGCTTTGAAACATATGTTTGGCACACACACACACATATATATATATAAATGTATATATATATATATATATATATATATAGTGTGTGTGTGTGTGTGTGTGTGCACTTAAATACAAACAAGCCAGATAATGTTTTATGTCACTGAGAGTGATTTGGACGCCCGGAATGAGGCAATGGAAGTTCTAGGGCACTTGACTAAAAGACTGTTGACATACGTTACACCATGTATTAATGTCCATGCGGAAATTAAAAAAATTGCAAGTGAAATACAGTCTGCTTACGCGAAATTAGTTTCATGTCAAGAGGAATTTTTGAGGAGTGCACCTACAGCCACGGTGTCCGTACAGATTTTACCTGTAAAGACCCGTAGTCGACATGTGCAGGTTGGCTAAGAAAAACCAGGTGTGGTTATGAGTACTGTGACTGATAGCGTCCAACCTATTAACCAAACACAGGGAATGAAACGAACAAGAGAGAGGTTGATGCCTGACTCAAAAAAGCCAATTGGGAAGATGCCTTCGGATAATGTTGATGCTAACAGTGGACGAACAGACATCCAGGCTGACGAGGGTTGGACGCTAGTGCGGAGGAATGATAATAGAAATCCAGCCCAAAGGCTACTACCACGTGGTGTCAACAGACCTGAAGCGCTCTCCATTAGGGCAGAGGGTGAGGTTTCATATGCAGAAGTTCTACGGAAATTAAAGAACGACCCCTCCCTTGCAGAGCTAGGGTAAAATGTGGGTAAAATCAAAAGAACGACGACAGGTGACTTACTTCTGGAGTTCGGCCAAGCAAAAAATAATGTGGCGATAAAATATAAAATGCAGCTGGAAACCGCACTTAATGGTAAGGCAACTGTCAAAGCCCTATTTCAGACGGTTCAAGTAGAACTAAAAGATCTTGACGAAACTACGTCTAAAGATGAAGTTTACGAAGCCCTGAAGACACAGTTGGGCGAAGAAGCTATGAGCCAGTGTACTGTGCAGTCTCTGAGACATGCTTACAGTGGCACTCAAACCGCTGTCATAAACATGCCTAGGGTACTATCTCACAAACTATTAACACTTGGCAATCTTAAAGTTGGCTGGGTCTCCTGTCGCATTAGATTGAAGATTTCGCCCCTTCATTTCTTTAGATGTCTTCAATATGGTCATCTGGCACGATGCTGCAAAAGTCAACATGACTTAGGGAATCAGTGCCTCAGGTGTGGCAGAGAGGGACACCAGGTTAAACAGTGCACCAATAAACCCAGCTGCCCTTTGTGTAATCAAAAGGGTACAGGAGACCACCTGTATGGTACGCAGATGTGCCCAGTGTACCAGAGGGCACTTCGAGATGCCGCAAGACGAATCTGAATATGAAGATTTATCAATCGAATTTAAATCACTGCAGCACGGCGCAGGATACAATATCGCAAACAGTGAGAGAAAAATCAATCGATATTGCTGTAATCAGTGAACCATATAGAATTCCCTGTGATGTAACCTGGGTACGAGATGAAACGCAGAGAGCAGCCATCTGGGCCTGTGGAAGACGACCCTTTCAAGAAGTTAAAACAAGGATGGAAGACGGTTTTACTTGGGCAAAGATGGAAGGCATCTATGTGTTCAGCTGCTACATTTCGCCCAATGCAACTATAGATGAATTTTCCAACGTTATAGATCGTCTGGTTGCTGATGCCAGCAGACATAACCCGCTAGTAATCGCAGGAGATTTCAATGCCTGGGCCCTGGAGTGGGGGTGTGAAATTACGACAGTAAAGGGACAAACGTTACTAGAGGCCCTTGCTTCGTTAGATGTTGTGTTGCTGAACAATGGCAATGTACACACCTTTCGTCGGGCTGGTACGGGATCTGTGATAGATCTAACTTTCATTAGTCATAGCCTGGTCAGTCGGAATATTGACTGGGAGGTCAGTGAAGACTACACTCATAGTGATCACCAGGCTATTATCTGCCAGGTGGGGCCTGCAGAACAAGGGAGCAGTCGTAGCTTGCATAACCTTTCCAAAAATATTGGTTGGAAGGCTCATCGATTTGATGAGGAAATTTTTAAAGTTATGATAGAAGATATTACCCAGCCAGTCGGTACCGCCTCCACCAAAGCAGTACACGTCATGAAATCTCTTGAGAAAGTTTGCGACGCAACCATGCCACGGAAACGAAGTCAGCGTCGACAACCATGTCTACTGGTGGACGGATAAAATTAAAAAACTGCGCGACGTGTGTAATCGTAGTAGACAACGCTACCAACGAGCAAGAGGACAATCATCCTTTGAAGACCTTCAGCGCCAATATCGAGATGATCGTCGCTCACTGAAAAACGAGATAAAGGCCAGCAAAAGACGTTGCATGAGTGAGCTGTGCCAGAAGGTTGACGAAGACCCATGGGGAATGCCATACAAGATAGTGATGGGGAAATTGAAATATTTTCAGTCTCCTACATGTCCCCAAACTTGGCGCCAAATTGTCCGGACATTGTTCCCACAACAGGAAGAGGTCACTCCGACTGAAGTTTTTTCAAATGTGGAGATTCCAGAATTCACCCGAGAGGAACTGCAAAGGGCTGTCAAGCGCATAAATATAAATAAGGCGTGTGGCCCCGATGGTGTACCAAATATTGTAACCAAAGCTGCGATGAAAGCAAGACCAGACGTTTTCATTGACTTGTTCAATTCTTGTTTGAAAGAGGGTGTATTTCCTGAACCTTGGAAACTTCAACGACTGGTATTACTGCCAAAGCCAAATAAACCGCCCGGACTTCCATCATCATACCGCCCACTCTGTATGCTTGATACTTTGGGGAAAGTGTTGGAGCGGTTGGTATACAATAGACTGTTGAAGGCGGTAGAAGATAAGAATGGTTTTTCTGTCAGCCAGTATGGATTTAGGAAAGGACGCTCAACCATCGATGCAGTTAATTTGGTAGTGGAAACCGCTCGCCAAGCTATTCGGGGGAAGAGATGGAAAAGAGGCCCTAAAAAATACTGCGCCATAATCACCTTGGACATCAGAAACACTTTCAACTCGGCAAGATGGAGTTGTATCCTCGAGAAATTGCGCAGGTTACAGGTGCCATCATACATAAGGAGAATTGTGACGAATTATATCTCCAACAGAACTCTTCTCTACGATACGGAAACCGGCGTGGAAAAGTACGTCATCACAGGAGGCGTCCCACAAGGATCGGTACTAGGACCCCTGTTGTGGAACATTATGTATGATGATGTATTAAGACTTGAGATTCCCACGGAAAGCAAAATTATTGGCTTCGCAGACGACATAGCAATTGTCGTCGTCGCTAAGCACCGGGAACAAATAGTTCAGATAGCCAATGAGGCTATTTATGTGATTGGGCAATGGCTACGGACAATGGGACTGCAACTGGCGGAAGAAAAAACAGAGGCAGTTCTTGTCACTGGGAGAAAATCTAGAGAATCCATCACCCTTACGGTCGGAAACTGCGAAATCTATTCGAAATCGTCTATCAGATATCTTGGTATAATGATAGATGATAGGATGTCTTTTAAACACCACCTTGATTATGTAAGACGTAAAGTATCCGGGACAGTATCTGCACTGTCACGAATTATGCCAAATGTTGCAGGTCCAAGACAATACCGGCGACTTCTTTTCGCGAATGTTGTGCGATCGGTGATCTTGTATGGTGCTTCGATATGGTGTACTGCTTTGACAGTAAAATCAAACAGGAGAAAGGTTAGTTCAGTCCACAGGCTATGTGCACTACGCGTTACCTGTGCCTACAGGACAGTATCGGACGATGCTGTCTGTGTGGTGGCAGGAATGCCTCCGGTAGACATTCTGGCTGATGAGTGCCGCAGACTACAAACAAACAGAGGTCTGGAAGGCAAGAGGGTTGAGAGGCACAAAACATATGAAGAATGGCAACGCCGTTGGGATGAGTCCAATAAAGGCCGATGGACCCATAGGTTAATAAGATCAATTAAAGACTGGATTGATTGGAAACACGGAGAAGTGAATTATTATCTTACTCAACTCTTGACCGGTCACGGAGACAGAGAGAGCTTGACACTACGACTGCTTCCTGTGAAGTAATGTCTAACGACGGTCCCACAGGAAGATACACAGTCATCGTTGGAAAGGGAGGTGTTTTTAGTGGGTAGAATCCCACACTACTATCCAGTGCGGATCCTGAGATAGTGTCTTTAGAAGATTTTCACCTGCCCTCGCAAATATATATATATATATATATATATATATTCATAGATGGTAGACACCTTGAGAGGTTTGAAGTTCTTAAATTTTCAAAGGTCACCTACTTTCTATCTCTCTTTCCTTTCTTTATTAGTTTTATATATATATATATATATATATACGTGACAAAGTTACACACATTGGATATTTGGACAGTAAGTAAGGATTGAAATGAGGGAGAAATGTCGGAAATTTGAATTAAGACATGCTCAGCATAGAATTATAGAAAATAACATTGTCAGACTAATTAAAATAATTAATAGGGACAAGAATGCTATTTTTAATTATCTGGTAAAGGGGGTGGTTGCCTCCAAAAATTAAAAACCCTGCACTCGGCATGGTGCCTGTCAACTTTAAACTTCAGATAAACCACCAAATTTCTATCTGTCATTATTGTTTTCATAATTCTAACAATGTCATCACCTGACTTAAGTGGCTTAACCCATCAAAGTAAAGTTCACAAATAATCCAAGCAATAACAACAAAGCAATTTCTCTATTAGCTGCTTATTTGGCATCTCACGCTCAATATTTTGGTGGACCCGTTCATCACCTGACAGGGCATTTCAGGTACATTCTGCCTTCACCACTATTCAGGTACTTGAATTTCCCAGTTGCAATAACAAAGTAATGGTAATTGGTGAGTGAGTTAATGCTATTAGTAGTTGTTTTTTCATGAATCTTTGCCATTCCACCAAACAGTCCATATGGTCTGCCACACAGGTTGGTAGCCAAGTTGAGGCACGTGTAGGAGTCGTAGGGTATGGAAGCCCTTTAAGGGACCTTGAATTATTTTTCAACTGTAATCAAAATAATAATTCCTTGTAGAATATTGCCCCACTAAAGCACATCTCTGCTATTAATTTCAGAGCAAGTGTTTACTTTACTGTTTTCAAATTGGATACTGGCCCAAATAAAGGGCAAACATTTTAAATTACATAGTTTGGCAACTAGATTACTCTGTTCTTGCCAACAAATGTATTTTTCTAATAAAAACATTGGCACTTGTGTTGGAAAGAGCAGTGAGTACTATACTTCTGATAAACAGACTGACATGGAAGAACTGGAAAATTTTTTGACCGTTTATGTTTGTTGATATGGCTGCCAATTCTGCATTTTATGTGTTTTCTTATTAAAACCAGGCAACTGTGAAACTCTGCATTGAAGTTAACTCAATATATAAAGTATTGTTTCTATCTTTTCTTGTCTGAAATCAATTCTAAAGGATTTCCTATTTAATTTAGACTTACCAATTAGCTTCACATTAAATATACTTGCTGTTTAATTTTCTTATGTTAACAAGACCATAAACAAAGGCTTACAGTGTCAGTATTATTGAGTATATACAATTACATTTAAAGTTTTGGTTCTTGATATTTATTTGGCAGTTTCTGTTTGACTGAAGCATGCCCATTCAGATTTGGTTTCATGTTTTAAGTTGCCCTTGTGTACAATGTTTTTGGGTAAACCAATATTTTTAGCTTCATCCATGCATACTATACACCCTCTTATTCTATGATGTTTTCCTGATTCTCTAATGCAAATTATGGCTTCTGAGTTTCAGTTATTCAAACTTCATTAAAACTATGTTACAAAAAAACTACACAGCCATTGAGTGTTCATTGAGTTATCTTGTATTATATAATTCATGCTTGTGAAATTTGACCTTGTAGAGGTATTTAATTTAATTAGTAACAGTTGTATCATTTGAAAAGTGAATACTAAATTCATTAATTGTGTCTTAGTATTTTATCCCACTGAACATTCCAAATTAAATCCATTAATATATAAATTTACAAGTATGCAGTACTATTCTTTGAGTGGTGGATTCGCTTTAGAATAGGGGTATACTAGGCAGGTGAATTTACTATACGGAATCAACACTTAACAGTTCTCACCTTGGGAGTAGAATTCCAATTAAAAGTTTACAGACAAAAGTTGTTGTGGTATTCAAGCCCTAAGACTGGTCTGATGCAACTCTCCATGCTAACCTATCTTGCACAAGCCTTTTCATTTCCACAGTTAGTCAACATCCTCCATATTGTCTGCTCTTCCCCTATTCTGCTTTGAACTTCCTCGTTAGTGATTTTTGCAACTACTACCATCCATGTGTCACACTCATATCCTTCCTAATTTAACACCCTCTGTTATTCCACTGTTTCCCATGCTACATTCCATCATATTGTTTTCCCTCTATCAATCCTCATGTTGTACTTATCCTCCAGGACCATGTTCATGCCATTTATTATGTTTTCCAAGTCAAATTACTATTTAATTTGAATTATACCCTATTAGAAATGTGGATGAAATTGCCTGTCAAGAAGAAATTAATTATGATTATATGTCACCTTTCACATGACAACAATACGTACTGTGAGGTGACAAAGTGGATCCTATCAAAACTCACTATCTTTAAAATGTGTTTATGATTTCCATATATACCTTTTGTAATAATTTTTTAATATCTAAAGCCCAAAAATGAGTAATGAAAATTTTATAAATTTTGATAGTGATAGATGCAGTGAATGTTATGAAAGTAATTCTCAGGGTGCTTTAGATACTAATAATAGACTAGCAGTCACATCTTATTACATTCTAAGAAAAGAAAAGTTATACCTATAAAATATTTAAATGAAGAAGAAAATGTTGATAAATGATTATGGATTGCATTTACAAATATTAATGGGCATATATTTGAAAATTTTCTAATGAATTTATATGCATATGAGCAAATTTCGAAGAAGGAATTATCAGCCAGAACAATTTGGAAAAGCGTTATGTTTCAGGGACTGCTTACTTTTTTGGTGTTAATTTGAATGTGAGTACAGTCTATTTAAGTGGCATAAAATACTATTTTTGATTGTAAACATAACACTACTAATGTCTCATAAAATTTATTCAGCAATTGGGAATTTCCATGAAGCTGAAACAGTGCGATGTGGAATGCCATCAACAAAGACAATGAGATAATTAGATGAAAAACTACACATCTTGCCAATGGGAAACATAATGATTGTTTAGTATTTGAAATGTGGTGCTATAGGGGAATAGGGGTGGATAGAATTACTAACGAGGAAGTTCTAAATAGAATGAATGGGGGAATATGGAGGACATGGACAAAGAGAATGGATATATTAATAGGCCACTTTTTAAGACATGAGGGTCTTGTAAAATTAGCATTAGAGGGAAGTGTGTGGGGTAAGAACAGAGGAGGGAGGCCAATGATAGAATACACTAAGTAGATTAGGGAGGATGTGGGATGTGCTAGTTATGTGGGAATAAAAAGGCTTGCACAAGATTTAGCGCGGAGTGTTGCCTCAGACTAGTTTTTGGACTGAATACCACAATAACAACAACAGTATTTTCTAATCATAAGCTGCCTGGAGGAGAAAAAACAACAGTATTTCTCTGTAAAATGTGCTATGTTGCTATCTGCTGTAGATTATTTCAAAAATATACATTTCATAATTACAAATAATTATTTGAATGTCCTTAAAAAAAAAATTTAACAAAAATGCAATTTCTATAAAACTGAAGTTTTCGCATATTTTCTGAGATCAACTGCAACCTAGTGAGAATTATGTATAAAATGTGAGACACATACCAAAATCCAAAACAAACAAGTCGTCATGATCCATCAGTTTAACATCAACTCCTTCATTGTAAAGGTCTTCAGTTTCCATTGGTAAAACTCCATGCTTTGGACTTGTACCACCAAACAGAAATATTTTATCTTTAATAACAAGACATGACTGCCGTCGTCTTCTGCTTGGTGGTTTTCCGTGGGGCTTAAGCAGTTTCCATATATTTGAACCTAATTAACAGAAAGAAGAGATATGAGGAAATACTAAGTTATGATTATTAATTTTCCAAGTACATAGTTTCCCTATTGGAATAAGTGATATAATATAGAAAAACATAAATAATTGCAAATACTGATGTTTAAAGCATTTTAGATAACATGTGATTTTAAAATGGTTTACTATTACACTTCATTTTGTTGACCAAAACATAACACAAAAATGACATAATTGAGATTTGGTATAAACTGCCGTTCTTCCTAGCGGATACAATAAATGGGGGACAGGAAAACATATTTAGAAAGTATTTTTGAGTTTTAATTTAAAGTATTAATTGAAATCTGTAATAAAAAATAATTGAAGCACTACTATTACAATCCTCCTAAATATTATGGCAGAGCATACCATCACATGGTTATGTTTTAATAAATATTTAACTTGGTTTGAAACCCATTAATGCTTTAATGATAATCACAAAAGCAAATAATCCTAGAAGGAATTTTTGGGAAGAAATAAGATGATAAGGTCTGCCAAATGAACCTGATAGACTTAAAATATTTACATAAAGATTGATAATTATAAAAAAATTAGTCAATCATCTCAATTCAATAATCTGTTGTTCATATACATACTTCAATACATATCAAGCGTAGAAGGGAATGGAAGAAGGAAGAAAGACTGAAAAAATTCGATGTGGCCAGGACTCGAACCTGGGTGCACGAAACAACAGTGCATCACCCCTAGAGCCGGGGCGTGCGTCTATCCGCTCCGCCACCACATCGAGTACGACCAACCGAACATTATCTTAGGTTTTCAAGTTAGGATGGATAGAGAAGAGGAATGGAAGAATTAGGAGCATCCGTTAAGGATAAATTAAATATATATATATATATATATATATATATATATGGGATAAGTGACGAAGTCACGCATTTGATAATTGGATAGAAAGAAAGATAGAAATATTTGGGAGAAAGGCAGGAAATTCGCTCTTTAAATCATATGTACGGCATGGAATCATGCACAAGGAAATACATATGTCAAGCGTAGAAGGGAATGGAAGAAGGAAGAAAGACTGAAAAAATTCGATGTCCAGGTTCCAGGTTCGAGTCCTGGCCACATCGAATTTTTTCAGTCTTTCTTCCTTCTTCCATTCCCTTCTACGCTTGACATATGTATTTCCTTGTGCATGATTCCATGCCGTACATATGATTTAAAGAGCGAATTTCCTGCCTTTCTCCCAAATATTTCTATCTTTCTTTCTATCCAATTATCAAATGCGTGACTTCGTCACTTATCCCATATATATATATATATTTAATTTATCCTTAACGGATGCTCCTAATTCTTCCATTCCTCTTCTCTATCCATCCTGACTTGAAAACCTAAGATATATAGACTGAAAATGTTCGGTTGGTCGTACTCGATGTGGTGGCGGAGTGGATAGACGCACGCCCCGGCTCTAGGGGTGATGCACTGTTGTTTCGTGCACCCAGGTTCGAGTCCTGGCCACATCGAATTTTTTCAGTCTTTCTTCCTTCTTCCATTCCCTTCTACGCTTGACATATGTAATTCCTTGTGCATGATTCCATGCCGTACATATGATTTAAAGAGCGAATTTCCTGCCTTTCTCCCAAATATTTCTATCTTTCTTTCTATCCAATATATATATATATATATATATATATAATCAATTTATGTATGATGAAACAGTATTGAAAAATTTAGTCATAATAATAAAAGGAGTTTTCCATACTATTATTATTCTTACCTGGTTGAAACTGATATAAATCATTGAAATGTTCATCTAATATTCCATTATATCCACCAAATATAAAAAGATTGCCTTTATACACAACTGAAAAAAATAATACATTAACTTTCAATTGAGATCAAAAATTATTTTTTACAATAAATTTTTGGACATTTATTATAGGTTTCATTTACCTTTGTCATTAAAAGTTAATTCTTTTTTATGAAAATTCAATATTTAAAAATGTAGCGGAAAAATCAATATCATAACATGTTAATTTTTGTAAAAGGATGTATAATTTTTTTAATTTATGATAACTATATTAAAAT
This sequence comes from Eucriotettix oculatus, assembly GCA_034510155.1. Classification (NCBI taxonomy): domain Eukaryota; kingdom Metazoa; phylum Arthropoda; class Insecta; order Orthoptera; family Tetrigidae; genus Eucriotettix; species Eucriotettix oculatus. Next base: position 63,385,492 of record CM067378.1, read on the forward strand.
CCAAAACACTAGTTTTGAATTCCAACAATTCTTGCCTTTTATAAAACTTTAACTTATCTAAGTGAACACAAGAAATGAGAAATATTTGATTCACAATTTTTAAAACAACACAAAGTAAAAACTTCAACAAATGTATTTTTTAAGAATAAATTAATAAAAAGATTTTCTTATAAAATAATCCATACACTATATATATATATGAGTCAGGAAATGACATTGTCATGTTTATTAAAACGATTAATGGGGAAAGGACAGAGAGATAGAAAGAAGATGACTTACCTGAGGTTCATAGATGGTTCGTCGGCTAGCTGATCACTGGAAATGTCTTCCTAACTTTCTCGGAAAATTCAAGTACTCTAAACCTCAGAAGGTGTCTACCATCTATGAACCTCAGGTAAGTCACCTTCTTTCTATCTCCTTGTCCTTTCCCCATTAATTGTTTTAATTAACATGACAATGTCATTTCCTGACTCATATATATATATATATATTCACATCCACATCTTAACATATAGATACTAAAATGGGTGAATATGGGTGGTCAGTTTGGGGAGGTATTTCAGGGTGTATATGGAGATGACATGTCTACATACATAAACTGGATTATGGATAGTGAATCAGGATAGAAAATGTGGGAGAAAGTTGGGAAATTTGCTTTAAGTCATATGCTCAGATGTCAATTATGTAGTATTTTAAATAAAAATTGTTTTAATCACAAGTTTATTCTCAAATAATGAGTTTTAAAAAAATACTCTGGGCTTGGTCACAAATTGTATACATGATCCAACAGCCACACCTTGACGAGAGCTGTCAACTTATAAAACATAAGACACAAATTAGTGTGGCGTGTCCCTACCATCAATTCTGGTAGCTTGTTTGAGATCCAACACTCCCTTCTACACTCAACCAAACTTATGCCACCATGGCTGGTAGTTTACTGTCCAACTGCTAAGCTTTTTTTGTGCCTGGCAAAATGCAACAGATAATATTATAATAATATTATTATTAGTCCTTCTCAACTTGCCACATACAACAGGGGCTGAAAACATATGTTGGAAGTAACACTTTTCATTTAAGCAACCTCCAAACCTATGAATTTGATGCTAACCTTAGTAATTTTGGATTTTTTATTATTAACTCATCCCACGCCAATATGGGCTCAAAATGAACTTCCTGGAATGGAATTCCACCATTAATCTCAGTGAAAAGTATTGATTAGATAATAATGATGGTTATTTTAGCATTACTTTTACATGTCACCCCCATCACTAGAGGAGTATTACTCCCTCAATGTTAGATCCCAAATGGTAAATCATATTGTACAAACTTAGTCATTTCAGGGTGTGTAAGGAAAGGGCATGTCCACATACATAAACACATTTTACAGCAAGTAAGGATGATGTGACATTGTCAAAATAGTTGATATGAACAGGAAAGATAGATACATAGATTATTACTTACAAGCTGAATGGCTCCTTCTTCCAAGAGGTATATTTCCAAATGTGTGTGGCTGATGCCACTGACCTGTTACAGTGTCTAGGTACATTATTTCATTAGAATATATTTCTTCTTGTGAGTGTTGAGGACCATAAACATCACCCCTACCCCCAAATACATACATGTGACTTCCAATAGCACTTGCTGAGTGGAAGTCTCTGTATGATGGAGGGTCATTCTGTCATAACATTTACTCCCATTAAAATATTATCATAAAAATTAACTAGTAATAAGTGAGACTTGTTATATGTGCACTTTAATAGAATTATTAAAACAGTGAAAGAAAAATACTGCAATAATATTTTAAAGAAAAATAATTTAGTATAAAATTATGTTAATGGAAATGTTCTTGGGATTCCAACTGGGTGGTGTTTACTAAACATATTTTGTTGTCAACTAACATCGTTGACATTTCCGAGGTGATGAGAAGAGGTCAATGAAATGTCATGTTTAGTAAACGCCACCCAGTTGGAAACCTGAGAACAATTCCAGTAGCTTGTTCACTGGGAAACCTAAGGCAATTAATAAATCTTGTTAATATAAATAGGCTATCTTAGTTGATGTCAACAATAATGGTGCATCTTTCTTAACATTCTGAAACTGTAACAAATTAACATTTTTGTTTTCTCAATAATGAAGTTGATCTTATCTGTTCAACATTTTATTGTCCTTTTACCTTTCAAGAAATTATTATTAAGCAAAGATGGGCCACAAAGATATCTGCAAATATTGCAGACCAAGTGGTGATAACAACTAGAAACCACTATTTAAAAATCAGTGTTTTATAATTGCAACTGACCTTAGTTTTAACTTGTCTCCAAGTCAATGTTTCCAGATCCAAACAAAAAACATCTTGAGAAAACCTATCCAATATTTCTTCAAATCCTCCAAAAATATACATATAGTGACTAATTACACAAGCAGAGTGACCATCTCGAGCTGTAGGAATATATCCCTGTACTCTAGGGCTACTCCAATGTTGAGTTGCTAATATGACAAAACAAATACTTTATAAAATAAAGATTATAAATTTATGTATTCACATACACATATAATATAAAATTTACCTGGGTCAAAAATAAACAGTTTATTGCATGCTGCTTCATCATTACGTCCACCCCAAATATAAACTTTATTTTTGTATTCTACAGCTGTGTGACCATATCGCTGGTATGGAATAAAGTCTTCTGTTTCTGGTGAATAGATTGGTAAAGGAAGTACTGTCCACCGGTAATTTGCTGTAATAATAATGTGACTAATGAAATTTGAAGTGATATAAAAAGGTAGTATTTTGTTAAATGAACAATATAAAATATATCAGTCTTAACTATATTTACAATACAATCAATCATTAAAGTAACCTGACATTTGTAAAGTTAAATAAACAGCAAGCAAACTTTGTCTTGTTTTTGGACCAATAATTTTTAATCTATATGGCTTTGCATACAATCAAAATTTAACTTCAGAATAAATTTGTCTATGATTGCCTGTACCTGATGATGTCCAAAATTGTGGACAAAACATTGTAAAGGAACTTCATAATGTGTTAAATATATAGTGGTTATCTGACATACTGGCTGATTTGTTAATTTACATCTACAATGCATTAAGCATATTTGAAAACATTTTAGCATCATCTTAAAATAGTAAACATTCTATTCAATGAGCTGCTACTGCCTGTTAACACTGTTTCTACAAATCAAGACCCTCTAAACCTGTCTAAATTCTTCTCATAATCATAGTTGTTTATTCTTTGCGAAACATTTAAACAAAACTTATATCACACTAAAGATACTTCTTGTAATTGTTTCTCAGCTCTTTAAACTTCTATCCAGATATAATACAACAATTTCATGAATGAATGAAGCATAAATAGTACCTTCCAAAAACTTGGATTAATTTCACAATCCAAGTGTTCTGTTTCATTCATGCAAATATATCTTACTATGTTGCATGGCATAATTTAGATTCTATAATTAATATTTTGTAAAGAAATTAATAAATATTTAACAGAATTTACAATTCAGCTCAATTAATATTTATTTTAGTGAAATATAAAGAATTTTGTAAGATGTTATGAAAGTAGATAGGACATGACGGTAATGTTTTTAAATACAAAAAATTGGTATCAACATTTACACAATTACAAGTGTGCTTGCTTAATATAAGTGAAACATTTTTAGTTAAATCTCAGATCTACAGATTTGGCCATACTGAAAGGCAAATTAAATTAAAAATGCCTACAAATTAAACTTGGCTTCACTGGAATTACTAGACAAAGATTATTTTACAGACTGAAACACATCACTTTATTCAATGTTTAAACATGTTCCAATAATTGAAGTTCTGTTGACTACATTGAGTTGGACACTGAAGGTTCTAAATGATTATTTCTTAAATCACAAAGCTTAAATTTACACCAATTATGATACTATTCATCATTATAGCAAATACACAGTATACAACAGCAAAATTTCATAGTGGGTAGGAATATAATTATGTAAAATAAATTTATCTCATTTCTTGAAAATAGAATGTGTTCTGATTTTTAAAATATTTACAAAACATATAAAAATAATAATCACTTTTATATTTCGGATGAGTTTTTTATGGTTTACTAAAAGGAACAGATCGCCAACAATAGGTTTGAGATGAGTTATAGACCACACAAATTTTAAGATTTTCATATTTATTTCAAAAGTATATTAAGGACAATCATTGTACATGCTTGAGATTAATTGTTTTAAGTTTAATTGAATATAAAAATAAATTGACTCAATAAAATACTGAATTCATTCTCAGTTGGTAAAATCACATATCAGAAACTAGCATTAATTAGATTTTAATTTCAAATAGCCAACTCAGCAATGAATTATCCATTTCCAAATAAAGTGTTAGATAAATAGTGAAATTTGCAAACTATATAAATATTCTTTAACTCCTATAAAAATGTTACACAAACTGCAATAATATACTGCTGATGAAAAGCATACACAATTATCATAACATGCTTGAGAAGGGTACAATTAAACACACAACAATCACAAAATTTGCTTTAAGGTATTCTATTATTGACACTTAAGATATAATTATTCATATAAAGCTTTGTCAGATATAAATTTACTGTATGTTAACTGTTTTAATTCTTACTTTTATAAAAATAGTTTAGCTTTGAAAGACAGTTTTTTAAATTAATCCATCTTGTTTTCATGAAAACAATTAAATATCACCAAATTATAGTATTTCAAGTTAAATTAGGGTGTTATCAAGAGTATAATTTTATAGTTTCTTGGCTTAAGTTCATGAAAAATTATTTCTCAATTTACTGTAAACCTTTAAAATATATAATCACCTCATGAATTCATTAATAGGTAATGGTAACGCTTTAAAACTGTACATAGTGATATGAAGGACACTGAGACAAGTAATTCCATATACGACATTTAGGGTCCAAACAGACATGAAATGCTTTTGGGCATTGAACCACACATTTCCATGACGTCAAATCTGCTTCACACCACTTATCCCTGTAGTGTGTGTGTGCCCACACTAGACACATGAGTACAAATAATCAAGGGATCATCAACGCTGTCTACGTGCCTCTGTGCCCACGTCTGAATGTTTGATGTGAGTGTTCATGATGGAAATGTGTGTTTCAATTTTAGAGAATTTCCTGCCCAATTGGACACTAGGTGTCTTATATTGAATAATTTATCTCAGTATCTATTTTTTTAAATATGTTTTTATTATAGTTATACATTATAGCTTAAAGTATGAAATGTTATATTTAAGCATTACAGGCAGCAGTAATTAGAATAGAAGATAAAAAAAAAACGTAATCAAGAAAGGAGTAAGACAAGAATGCAGTCTGTCACCCATGCTGTTTAACTTACATATGGAATAGGTGATGAAAAATGTTAAAACTGAATATGGAAAAGGAATCATACTGCAAGGAGAAGAAATAGAAACCTTATGTTTTGATGACGATAATGTATTAGGGGAGTCAGAAGAAAACTTGTAAAATAATAAATGGCATGAACAGAGTCCTGGAGAAAGATTTCAATATGAGTATTAATAGAGGGAAACGAAGGTAATTGAGTGGAATAACAAAGGGTGTTAGATTGGGAAGGATATTTTGACGGACGTTAAGGAATTCTGCTACTTGGGAAACGTAATAACTAGGGATGGTAGAAGTATACTAGACATAAAGAGTAGGACAGCACAGGCAAGGAAGGTTTTCGCAAAATTGAGGAATTTACTTACGAGTAATATAAGTGTGAATATTAGGAAATTGTTGCTAAAAATGTTCGTATGGAGCGAAACATGGACGATAGGAGTTGGGGAAAGGAAAAGAATTGAAGCCTTTGAAATGTTGTGCTGTAGGCGGATGTTGAAAATCAGATGGGTAGATAGAATCACAAACAAGGAAGTTCTAAACAGAATAGGGGAAAAGCAAACATGTTTTAAGACTCGAAGGTGTTGTAAAATTAGAATTAGAGGGAAGTTTAGGGGGTAAGAACAGAAGAGGGACGCCAAGGATGGGATACGCTAATCAGATTAGGGAGGATGTGGGTTGTGCTAGTTATGCAGAATTGAAAACGATTGCGCAAGATAGGTTAGCCTGGAGAGCTGCATCAGACCAGTCTTAGGACTGAAAACCAAAACATCAACATGTATAATATGCATTTGAGTTTTCATTCAATTGTTATTATTGTCACGTTTTACCTACAGAATATACTGAAAGTGAATTAATTGAAAAGGTCTATTTAGATTACTAAAGAAAGTAATCACTCTATTCAATCTAATTGACATTATAATCTACAAAAGAAATGGCTTGACTAACACTAAAACATTAGCTAAATGTACAAATTTGGTATATTTTGAAAATAAAAGTGTCATTCACAGTACTTAAACAGAGCTTTTCAATTAAGAGTTAGAAACATAAAATAAAGCAGCTATGAATTTAAGATATATGAAGGAAACAAATATTTACGGTCAGGGTCTCAAATCTATGTATGTATTAAGTGAAAATTCTCAATGAACTGTTGAACATACAAGTATTCAAGCTATTTCGTTGATCGTATTAAAAATCTGATCATGACAATAATTTATGATTTAATTAAAATTAACTTTCCGTCAGCAAATCCTCGATTTAAAAATAATATATATTAATACCAGTATTTAATACGTGGACATCCATTGCTCGTTTCTTGTGATAATTTTCACCAGTGCAATAGCCTCCAAATGAATATATCTTGTCATTAACAACAACTGCTGCATGGTTAACACGTCTAGGTCCACCTTCTAAACTTACAGTCCAAAACATCACTGGCAATAACTGAAATATATTCTGATTTATATGAGAAACAATAATCTTAATTTTTGAAAAATAAAATTAAACGTTAATTTAAGAGGTACTACATTACAAACTTTCTTTTCTCCATTAAACACAAAATTTAGACGTTTTTTCGTTTTCGACTTCAGTGTCCTACTATCCGCAACAAAAAATATTTACTATAGCGCAGACGTTTGTTTACATAAATAGAACGACTTGAAAGATATGCTACTATTAGAGATTCTTGATATGCTCCGTACAGAGATTTTATTATAAGGCTAGGTTTACACGGGCAGTGATGACTGCCAGAAAACGAGGGGCAGTGATGTCAGTGGCGTGTCAACATACGTCAGTGCTGCACTGACAACTGCCTATACATCGCTGACACGAGAGCACTGCCTCGCTTTTCTTGGAGCGTGTCAACAGTATGTCAGTCATGACTGACGTTCCCCCTCCACCGACCTAGACGCTGCCCTCATGAGAGGCCAGTTAGTGGCAGTTACGGATGTCAATTATCGATTATGAACGGTAAAGCTAGGTTTACACGGGCAGTGATGTTCGTCGAAGTTGGGTTGGCTGTTCACTGCCTACCGTTTACATATTGGGCAGATAACTGCCCACTTCTTCACTGACAATTCTGTGCTAGTGCTGCCCTCACTACAGAACGGGCAGAGAACTCTGATGCATGTTTATACTTCTCTGCCATTTCTTGGCAACTACGTCAGGTTGGAATGTTGATGATGCATAGTGTCAATATATTGTTTATATCAAGTTGAATATTTTCCCCCTTTGTGTTTTCGCGTACGCATAATGTCCATGGAACTAATCACTTTGTATTTGTGATAGAATAGACGTAACGAGGAAGAGTTACTGAAAAAGTCAAATTCAGTATCACGCTCCAGTACTATAGATACATAAAAATGAAAACAGTTGTTTAGTAATATAGCTTTACATTATTACTACAGAAATCAAGCAATAATAAAAACAGCACATGTACTTTGAAGTTGGTTTTCAGTGTTTAATTGGGTCGGTTTCTATTACTTGTTGTTTTATTCCCCTTAAAGTTGTCAATTACTGAACAGAACGAAATGAATTATTTTTCATTGCGTGTGACAGTAGTATGTTCATAGCTATACATCATTCTTTTGCGTATTTTTTTTTCAGTTAAAGTTTGTGCCGTTGGAGGCTGGACAATAAATATTTTTGGAAAGTTAACCTAAAAATTTATAGGCGATTAGGTGCAACCAAAGGCATATATAAACAACATAGACTGGACAAGGCGCCGCCATATTTGAAGCAAATTGAAGGCTCAGGCGCCATTTTTTGAAGGGTAAGGGTGGGCGTGTCCTGTCGTCTGCTTGCATTGAATTGAGGTGGACTAACGAATACGTGCAGGAAGCGTATCTCGTAAATCAAGATTTAAAAACTATATATACATATGTATTAAAGTTACAAATGAGCGGAAACCAGCTAGAAAGTGTTTCATTACATATAATATATATAACACCACTTAAAAATGGTAAATTATTTCTGTAATGTCATACAAGGAAAGTGCCGAAATTAAAGTTAACACGGATAGGGCTCATTAACATCATCTCAATGCTAAATACAACATGTAAACATTGACAGTTAACTTTATAATAGTTAATTTATCATTTTTGTTATAAATCAGTCATTTCTGATATTAATGCCGAATTATTAGATGAGATATGAAGCATCAGTCTATAATAAAGATTACTCCCAATATCTAAAATTTTAATTTTTTTACAATCATACAATTGTACGTTGTACAAGTAACATCTAAATGCATCTAGACTGACATTAAATATAGTTGAAAGTTGATAGGGATCAAGGTTAAACGAAATAAAACACATTCATTAATCACAGTACAGAGAACTGTTTTCATAAAAAGAGAGCTGGCTTGCATTCTAGAGCACCACGAAGATCAGAAATTTGGTAAATATTGAAGTTACAAACACGTGCTGTCAAAAGTGAAAATATGATGATATTTACTTAAAATACGATATTCCAGCTGTTTTTGAACTGCGATTAGTACAATTGTACGCTGAACACGCATTTGGCATGATTTCGGATGAAAAACAATATATTTTAATCACAAAAATACACGATTATTCAACCTCAGTCATATAAACACAGTACATAGGTCAAAGTTCTTGACCGTAGACATTGTGATTGTCCCTGTTGCTGCCACCCAGGGCGCTGTAACGGCCTCGTAGCCTCTCTATGATGTTTATATATCTCTTTGGGTGCAACAAACGAACTCTATCCTAAATTATTTCTGAACCAAAATTCTGGTCGCTGTTCACAAATATTCACTTACTCCAATCGCACACTATGCCAAACTGCACGCGTATTGAAAATGCAAAATACAAATTGTTTACCATCGCGCAATCGATAGTCAACCCTGCCTCACCGTTCACAATCGATAATTGACAACCGTAACTGCCACTAACTGGCCTCCCATGAGGGCAGCGTCTAGGTCGGTGGAAGGGGAACGTGTCATGACTGACATATTGTTGACACGCTCCAAGAAAAGTGAGGCAGTGCTCTCGTGTCAGCGATGTATAGGCAGTTGTCAGTGCAGCACTGACGTATGTTGACACGCCACTGACATCGCTGCCCCTCGTTTTCTGGCAGTCATCACTGCCCGTGTAAACCTAGCCTTACAAATACGTGCAGGAAGCGTATCTCGTAAATCAATATTTAAGAACTATATATACGTATGTATTAAAGTTACAAATGAGCGGAAACCAGCTAGAAAGTGCTTCATTACATATAATATATATAACACACCACTTAAAAATTGTAAATTATTTCTGTTGTCACATAAGGAAAGTGCCGAAATTAAAGTTGACACGGATAGGCTCATTAACATCATCTCAATGCTAAATACAACATGTAAACATTGATAGTTAATGAACAGGAAACTTTATAATAGTTAATTTATAATTTTTGTTTTAAATCAGTCATATCTGATATTAATGCCCAATTATTAGATGAGATATGAAGCATCTCGCTCATCAGTCTATAATAAAGATTACACCCAATATCTAAAATTTTAATTTTTTTACAATCATACAATTGTACGCTGAACAAGTAACATCTAAATGCATCTAGACTGACATTAAATATAGTTGAAAGTTGATAGGGATCAAGGTTAAACGAAATAAAACACATTCATTAATTACAGTACAGAGAACTACTTTCATAAAAAGAGAGATGGCTTGCATTCTAGAGCACCACGAAGATCAGAAATTTGGTAAATATCGAAGTTACAAACACGTGCTGTCAAAAGTGAAAATATGATGATATTTACTTAAAATACGATATTCCAGTTGTTTTTGAACTACGATTAGTACAATTGTACGCTGAACACACATTTGGCATGATTTCGGATGAAAAACAATATATTTTAATCACAAAAATACACGATTATTCAACCTCAGTCATTTAACACAGTACACACGGTCAAAGTTCTTGACCGTAGACATTTTGATTGTGCCTGTTGTTAGTTGCTGCCACCCAGGGCGCTGTAACGTCCTCGTAGCCTCTCTATGATGTTTATATATCTCTTTGGCCCAGTCTATGTTGTTTATATATGTCTTTGGTATGTATATTATTATAGTCTTTGCCAAAGAGTACTGTATCTATGTTAAAATGATCTTTGTGCTCTACAATGGAAACAAACAACAAAAGCACAAAATAAATATATAAACACTGTTGGTGAACCAATTGTTATTTTTAATATTTATTTTGACTTTGTAATATCACTGAATTTGATAGCTCTTTCTCGCTATGAATGAAATACCTTCTCTGTTATATTAGTTCAGTTTCATTATTTCAATGTTATCAATTTCATTTTAAAAATTATTAGTAGATTATACCTTTAATGTTCAGGCAGTTGGCCTGAAGCATATTTCAGATAGAGCTCAATTTAAACCACTGTTCCGTTATTATAACAATACGTTGACTAAGGTGTATCCTAGTCCGGGCACTGCTCAAAGTGTCTGGGGCTCAACAACCTTAATACAGTCCTGCAACATGGTTGCAGAACATTCCACAGTCGCAGAAAAAGAAGAAAAGGACAACAATATATTATGTTGTTCAGACCAATCAGATCTCCACATGAGCCACAATAGCAAATCAATTTTTGATGTTGTAAGAGCTGGGTAAGACCATTATTTTGTTAATGTTTTCCAACTATACAATAAAATAATACTTTTACTAATTTAATACACGCAATCCATTTAGGCTAGAAATTATCCCTCGATATAAGGTCCCCAAACTCCCAATTTTTGGGATTGAATCTAGGTATAGGAATTTTGTTAGACAACAATATATATTAAAGAGAGAAGGTTTTCCCGGTGTATCTGCTACTTCAATCAACCAACTGGAAGCCCAAGAACTATTGAGTGATACAAAATATGTTTATTACTTTATCCTGAATTTTAACATGTCAAATTCAACATTGTATGAGACTACAAAGTAATGATTTTTTCTATGATCACCTGAATTGATACGGATCCTACCATACAGTAAAATTGTATAATGTGTAATGAAAATTTGCTAGACCATTTTAAAATGAAATAACTTTTTTATTTCCTCTCAATTCACATTTATTCTTTTATAAACAGGAAAAACACTTATTGGAAATAAGCTTTATTTAGTTTTGAAAATAACGTTTTAATTAAACACAATTTTGCTCTCCACACTTAACACTCTTTCCAGGGAGTGAACCATCACCTGCTGTAAATTTCTTGGTTTATGTTTTCAATTTCTTCATGAATGTTTGGACTTCAAATTGCTGAATAGTTCTGAGGTTGTTGTGGTTTACTTTTTTTAAAAAAATTAATTGTGAAAATTCATTCAAATTTTAAATGGTCTTATGATTTTTGTGAAGTGTAGGTTGTAATTTTTATTATATTTAAAAAATATATTGTAATAATCCCCATTGTAAAATTTTAGATACTATGCTAACAAAATGGAATGGAACTTGAAGTTAAATAAACAGAAAATTTAATAAATGAGTTGTTTTGTGTTAAGGGTTGTGTGTGACATTGAAACATTGGTTGACAAGCTTGGATCAGAAGCTCTCAGTACAAGAGATGAGTGGGGTTACACTCCTGCACACTGGGCTGCTTTGGATGGAAATGTAGAAGTAATGCGTTATCTAGTAGAGCGTTCTGCTCCTGTTGATTTACCATGCCTAGGAACACAAGGTCCTAGACCTATTCATTGGGCATGCCGAAAGGGTCATGCAGCAATAGTGCAAGTGCTTTTGCAGGTAAGCATTTCCATTACCAAGAAACATCAATGCACCTTCATATTTCTAAATAATCTTTGGAAAATATAAATTATTTTGTTGTGACATTTATATTGATGTAGTTTATTTGCTAATGTTTTATGAATGAATATAGTACAATAAAGCCAATTTTATGCATTTAGATTTATTTTAAAATGTTATTTGAGGCAGGTGTTGCTGTAAATGCAGCTGATTTTAAAGGATTAACACCCCTCATGACTGCTTGCATGTTTGGTAGATCAGCTACAGCTGCATTTCTTCTTGGAATGGGTGCCTTAAATCACCTTTCAGACATTAATGGAGACACTGCTTTACATTGGGCTGCTTATAAAGGTTTGGTTTTTAAAAGTAGATATCTTTTTGTATTGTACTTTTTTGTTAATATATATATAGGAAAGGAAGGGAGATATTTACGTGACTGGCTCATATAAATATAGGAATTCAAAAAATGTTCTGCTTTTAATGTTTCAAATTATGAACTTTTTCGGATATTGAAGATTATGTCCTCAAGTGTACTGGCATTCAAGAGCTTTTCTCATGTAATTTGGCTGACTTGACTCATTTGTAATAATGTGTTGAATTTTCTTCTTTAACTCGGATGTTTTTTATCATCACTTTCCATTAACTGTCACAGATGCTGTGCCCCATGTTCAGAAAGCAATCAACAAAACATTGCTTTTTCTCATGATTGGCATCTGCTGTGTTATTGGTTCACAATGATACTGCCTATGTATAGGGGAGGGAAGCGTTTACACTGAAGTCTTGGTGATCTAAGTGCAGTGCCCTGTTGTAGCAGCTGACCCAGATTTGAATCTTGTGGTTCAACTTTGCAAGTATCTATAATTAAATTTAAATCTGAAGAAGCCCAAATGAGTTTGAAGTTGTATAGAATGAAGCAATCAGTATTGAGCTTCATCAAAGCTAATACTGGTGACTCTTCCTCTTTCTTCAACTTGGTAAGACTGTAAAATTTGAAGGTTTCCTAAAATTAGTTTCCCCTTTAATAATAAGAAAATGATACCAACATGAGGGAAGCTATTCTGTACAAAATAAAATTATAAACAACTGAGATACCTAACAACTGGAAAGTGTTTACAATTTCTTCCCATAAAAATACTATGTGGAAAAAGGCATCTGCCTTGTGAAACCAAGCAAATTTTGATGTGTATGTATCTTCTGCAACTGCACCAATCTTCGATTTTTTTTATTGTATGCATCTCGTATGATGGTGACCCCTATTTTAATTTGTGATTACATTTAACTATATTTTAATTAATCTACTAAAACTGTACACACAGATGATTAGAAAGAAAGAAAGAAATTTAAAATTATTAAAATTTCACTGTTTTACCACAGCAATATAACATAGAATCTGCAACATGTCAAAGATCACATGACTCATCACATATGGGTAGCTGGTAAAGTAGAACAGACTCAACTTAACTATCCGCTACTATAATTGGCAGGTTGCTGGTTGGGGAGAAGAGTTAATATGGTGCTGCTTAGCCAGCTGCTAACAGCCAGCAGCTTCTAGCCTAACACAACATTGACCTGGTGAGGTCTGGCTAAATAACACAATAGTCACGCTGACCTGCCATCCAAGTTTTTACTATCTGTTCTCCTGATTGTAAATGCTCACAACTTACATAACTGTGTCTGGGTGTGGCATTCCTGTTCAGCTGGTTTGAAACTTGGCACTTCAGAGAGCTGTTTCCTTTGTGGGCCACAGCTGTGCCGCTGGTATGTGACTGCCTCTGATGGCATATTTCTGGCACTTTGTGGCCACTTTTGGAAGGCTTTGAAACTATGTTCTAAAAAATTAAGTCTATTACAGCTGTGATCTCCTACTGTCAACATTGTTCCTGGTCCTGTTACTGCCTGGCTGTGGGACGGTCTCATTCTCTTTGGAAAGCTACTCTAAGACATTGACCAAATACATAACACAACATTGACCTTCTGAGGTTCAGCAAATGACACTACAGCAGGTGCCACCTTTCAACCATGCTAACCTGCCATCACATATGTCTCAACAACCAGCTGTGCTGAAAGTTTATATGCTAAATTATTTATTAATTACAGTAAATACGTGAATGGCATTTTCATGTATTACAGCAGTGAAAAATAAAAGATTGTGAATTTTCACATATGCAATGTATAATAAGGCCATAAAACTTGTTCCTTCCTCAGGCTTAAGAATACCATTTAAAACTATGTTGAGATTTAAATTAGCAATTAATATCTTTTATGTTTATAGGTCACCCAGAATTAATTCGTCTTCTTATGTATTCTGGGGTTGACCTGCAAAAACCTGATAATTTTGGGTCAACACCTCTACATTTGGCATGCTTGTCTGGAAATGTTACATGTGTCAAAATACTGTGTGGGAAGGTAAGTATTAATTTTGTAGGATTTATTTCCTATAAATGATAAATAAAAGCTTCAAAGAATTGTTTGAGTTTGTGTTAAGAATGTATTCTAATTAACTTATCCCAGAATATTTGTTTATGATTATCATATAGCATTTATAAGTGAAATTATTTATGAATTACTAAAAACATTAATGCCATATTCATGTATTACAGCAATGACAAAAAGAACTTTACATATTTCAAAGAATTTGAATTTTTCCATTTAGTAAATTCATAATATGGCTGTAAAAATTGTTGGTTTGCCAGTCTAAAGACTACTATTTAAAACTATTTTGAGACAGTGCTTTTTGCTGAAAACTTGGGTATTATGGTCATTATGGACCATTAGAGAACAGCCTTCTCTGGTTTATTTACTATCACTTTATTATACAAGACATGTTTTGGTTAGTTAAAACTGAAATTCTGGGAAATAAATAACAAATATTATGCATCCCTGAGTAGCCTGTCATTCACTTAACATTGCTGCTGAATAATTGAATTGTTATTGCCTAAAATGAAACTATGTAGAATTACTAGTGTTAAAGATAGAATACTGCTACCTAAATAAGCAATTAATAAGTGCTTTATGAATATAGTTTGAATGTAAATATAAAAATATATACATTCTGTGATTCAAACTTCAAGAAACTGAAAATGTAACCTGAACACTATGAATATTGAAATGTAGAATGTCCTCTTTGGACTGAAATTGCATGTTTGCTTTGCATCTATTATTTTGAACTGTGCTGAATATTAAGTAACAATACACTTACTTATCTGTACACTGGTTCCTACCTTATGAGCATAATGAATAAACTGATAAATTAATTTTTTAAATTTAAAGAATGAGTAACAGCATTGCTACAACGAAACATGCTGTATTATTTATGTAATTTCATTAGTGTTTTTTAATATTTAATTATCAAATTTTTGCTGTTCACAATTTATTATTAAGACATTGTAATGGGAGGTTTTTAAAATTATTTTTATTATTAATTGTTATTGTTATGTTTCTTTGAAGTTAGAATTTAACAAAAACAGGTGGGTTGTTATTAAATTTAAACTAATTAATTACACGTTTTGGATTAATTTTTTTTGAAGACATGTCTCTTGAATCAAATTGAACACTCTTGAAACCTTAATGTTTCTTTTAAAATTAACTTTTACCTGTTATAGAGCTAAAAGAACAAAAACTAAACTCAGTCAGTTGGTCATAATTCTCTAATAGAACTTGAATATTTTTGTCAGCAATTATACATAATTTGTTTTCCCTGTTGACTGGAAACTTGGGTATTATGGTCATTAGCTGCATTGCATGGGATGATGGGCTGTGTCAGTTCAATGGTCTTTATTGAATTTCTGACTGCTGGGCTGCACTGCGGGTAATGTCAGAAACTTATATGCATTACATTAAGGATTGCTGCATAAAAGTACACCCACCACACAATTTGATGAAGGGAGACACTAAGTTTTTTAGCAGCAAAATTCAAGGAAGTTCATTTATCATTTTTTGGGTTCTGGCTTTGGAATTTTATGACGAAAAGTTCCAAACTGAATTATATACAGATGCCGGTGGGTATGGAATGAGCTCTTTACTAGTTAAATTCAGGATAGTGCTGAAAAACTTATTGCCTATGCCTCCAGACTTGTCAAGGCCTGAGAAAAACTGTTTTACTACTGAAACAGAATACCTTGCCATTATTTTGTCCATTTTGTTACAAGTTTTGCCCATACCTTTATGGGCCATTTATTAAAGTCATCAATTTATGTTGGTTAACGAGCCTAAATGATTCCACGGGATGACAAGTGAGATGAGCCTACAAGAGTTTAAGGCCTCTGTCGTATAGAGATGCTGACTGTCTGTCAAGAAGATCCAGAAAATGATAACTACAAGATCCCAGTCGTCATTGCTTTAGCTATGAAGTATAATAACAAACTTGGAAAAGAACAAACAACGTAAAGGAGGGTTCGAATTGGTGGAAGACACATTATGCATGAGGAACTACAACCCCATGGGACAAGAAATGTTCAACAAAATTTTGGTGGATATGCTGATGTAGAACGGAGTGATTGAGATATGTTTATTCTCTTAGTAACCTTTTCCCACAACAACCACAAAGCAAGAGACTACTGGTTTTAGTCCTTTCTTTCTGTTCTATGCATGCAAGGCTGAGATGACTATGGAAATGCTATTCCCTTTTCACTGATGATATTAATAATGATTATGTGAGACAGCTTCTTCAAATGCTAACAGGACAAGGCTTAGGAGCAGCACAACACCAAATACAAGCATGTAGAGTACAAACCAGGAGACTTAGTTGGTCTATATGAGAAGCTTCTAAAATGATACTTTGGACAGTATCCAGTCCTTTTGACAATTCCCAATGTCAACTATGAAATTGAAATGAAAATGAAGAATCATCAAATGGATGCAATGCAAAGACTTGGTAGATGTTTTATGGATGCACAGACCTGGTCTTCAAGGGGATGATGTGACTGAAGGAGATGAAAGATCCATCCCAATTCTGGATACCAATAAGGTTGGTGTTGTTCAAAAAGGATCATGCTTCCAAGGTTATGAATGCCTCATTTCAAAGGACTCAATAAACTAAACCTACTAACAGAGTCACTGTTCACTTAGGAAGCTGAGAATGCCATATTTGTAACTGTTTGCTGTCGACTAGTGGTCAAGACGTTTATCTGCTATCTGGTGAGACTGGGTTTGAGTCTCATCACTCACCAAAATTTTTTATTCCCTTTAATCACTTTCTTTCATTTGTTCCAGATAGTTCTTTAACAATACGGAATCTGACGTCAGTTCCTATTCACTTTCTATATAAAGCTGTGTTCTTTCAGACAGAGCTCAGTTAATTTCTGAGTGAGCTTCTGTATGGATTCGATGAGCGGTCGTTCTGTGTGTTTTTTCAAAGGACATGTGTAGTACAAGAAGTATAGTCATTTCCATTAATTATTTCCAGGATATGGTCTCCCAATTATTTTACAACTTCTTCCTTTGAGTCTTATTTTTTTTCTGGATTTAAAGTTTATTGATAATAAACTGAAGAAAGTAGGAGTTTAGGTAGTATTTTTCTACCATAGCTGTGTTACTTTCTCCACTTTCCTGAAGAAAACATGTCTGTTCAAATATAATTTTATGAAAAGAGTTATGGAGTAGCTATGAGATCGCCATTATCTCCAGCTATTGCAAGCGTTTTTATGGAAAATTTTGAAGATGTGGCCTTAAATAGTGTGATACTTAAACCAACATGCTTTTACTGTTATGTAGACAACACATTTGTCACCGAGCCACATGGAATTGCAGCATTGCAGGTTTTTGTGTAGCATCTTAATAGTGATCACAATAATATACATTTCCCAATGGACATACTCATTAGGAGACTGCCAGGAGGAAAATTAGGGCATTCCGTATTCAAGAAACCCACACCGTTCTTTACTTGCACACCAAGAGTTATTATTAGGATTTGTAAGTTAACTGCATTGAAACTGGAAGCTTTTATTTGTTCTCTCTGTAATTATGAACTTGCAGTTGTGTATATCAGTAATGCCATTTAATTAGGTGTGATTGGAGAAAAATAACTGTGCTATGAAACTTCTGTTAACCCACTAAATTAACATAATGTGTTAAGTTTTGATTTGTTCTTATAGAGCAACATTAATTTGGAGCCAAGAGATAAAAATGGTAAAACTCCTCTGCAACTTGCAATGAGTCATCGTCATAATGATATAGTTGATGCTTTAACTGCAGAACAGAAACGAAGAGCTCGTTGGATGCCTCCAATATCGGAAATATGGTATGAATTTAGATAAGTACTGTATTAATACTTTTTGTTGATAAATAAATAATATTTTCTTGTATTAAACTTTATACCAACTAACTGTATTGTACTTATCAAATAATTTCATTCATTCATGCACCTGAATCAATTTGGGAATTAATTACATTATCAATTTCAGGGCTCTCCTTTTTGGTGGTGCTGGTGATTCAAAAGGTCCTCTCCTCCTTTTTATGGGATCTGTCCTTCTGTGGGGCTATCCTATGTACTTACTTAGGGTAATAATACACAATTGAGCCTGCATGATCCACCCTGCAATATGAATTTGTAATTATTTTTTTCAACTTATTATTTTTATTACTTAGTGCTTTGTAATATATATTCTTAAGTTGAAGTTTTAACTATGCACTTTCCTTTTGTTAAATGTCAAATATTTCTTGCTATTATGAATTTGTTTAATATATCAATTTTATTACTATTTCTATTACAAAACACATTTTGTGCAAACTTTATTTTTATCCCTGTATTACATTCTTGAAGAACTATCATATATGCTAATTTTTACTGTATTTTTTTGTTGAATACAGGTGTAAGAGTTTATTTCATTGTTGACAAACCTCAATTACCTCCACACAACAAATCCATCCTATAAACACCCAGGTGACATTCAGAACTCCAATTCCTTTCTATCCCCTTCAAACTCCAACAAAAGGTCTCTTTTTCACTGTCTCCTCCTTTTCTATAAATTTAAAACAAGCCCCTATTCATCTTCACTGCAATACTAACAGTTTGGCATAGTTGATAGTGATATGTATTGAGAACAAATCAAAACAGTTAAAGCATCTAAAACATTTTTCTTAACAAAACACATTTTGAAATACTCTATTTCGTGTTTAAATATCACAATAACAAATGAAAAAAATTTAACACAGTTTGAGTTGCTAATTAAAAGTTTTTATAGTAAGCATTATTGTAATAAGATGTTGGCCAAGTGGGTAGGTAATGACTGCCCTTCACTTGGAATGCTTTTCCTAATCTGATGAAGGGGGTGGTGCCTATTAAAATACAAAACCCCACACTCAACATTGTGCCTGCCTACTGTACACTTCAGGTAAGCCACCGATTTTCTGTCTCTTTTGTGTCATTAATTACATATTGGGGAAAGATAAGGAAAGGTGCTGGCAACATAAAGTGTACAGCTGGCAAATACTATGATGAGTGTGGGGTACAGGAATCATAAAAATAATGCAATAGGTAAATTACTGTTTTTTGTCCTAATTTATGAATAGTTTTATCAAATATTTGTGTTAAAAAATAGGAATATTATTCAGAAATGATAAAAGTATTGTCAGTTACAGAAATATTGTTATTTTACTTATAATTATTATTTTTTTAGTGCATTCCTATAACGTGGAACATTCTGAGAGGTTCCCACTACTGCTTTATTTACTGGAATGTATTAATGTGGATGAGTTGGGCAATAGCAAACAGACGTGATCCAGGTTATGTGGCTCTGAACTCTGATGGATATCACCGTGCTATACGACAAATTGCTTACTTAGACAAATGGCGCAAACGAAGTGTTGCATCTGTCCTACAGAGGCTGTGTCATTCTTGCCGATGTTTGAGACCATTAAGGGCCAAACATTGTAGAGTGTGTGGTCGCTGTGTTGAGTATTTTGATCACCACTGTCCTTTCATTTACAACTGTGTAGGCCTACGAAACAGGTATACTTAATTTTCATTGTATTAATATTTTATATTAAGTACAGGAGCAAATTTTATGTATTTTCTGAAAATGGAAATTTATCTAATTTTGTAGAAATAAATAAACATTTTAATTTTAATTTCAGTATATATATATATACTGAAATTAAAATTAAAATATTATATATATATATTTATTTATTTATTTATTTAATGTTTCAGAGTATGGTTCTTCTTATTTGTAATGAGTATAGCAATAAACTGTTCTTTTACTATATACTTTGCTTGCTATTGCATTGCTATTGAAGGTTTTGAAATATTATATGCTTTGGGACTAATAGAAGCATTGGCATTTTGTGGTCTTGGTTGGATTCTTACATGTACCTCAGTAAGTACACTTTCTTGAGTTCCATTTAAAATTTTAAAGTAAGAACATTATATATATGAGTCAGGAAATGACATTGTCATGTTTATTAAAACAATTAATGGGGAAAGGACAGAGCGATAGAAAGAAGATGACTTACCTGAGGTTCATAGATGGTAGACACCTTGTGAGGTTTAGAGAACTTGAATTTTCGGAGGCACTGCCCCCTTCATCAGAAAGTTAGGAAGACATTTCCTGTGATCGGCTAGCCGACGACTGAGCAGCCAAAATTTGCTGCTCTGCTAACTTAGGTCGTAAACAATTGACCCCACCAGGTCACCAACTTTTTCTCTCAATAAGGGTCTGGGAAGAGGCAAGGACTTGATGGGGGTTGGGGAGATGCATATTAACACCCCCATCTTGACACACATTCATTCAAACACATCCACCCTTAGAGGTGTCAATATTTAAATATTGATACACACTCTCATACATACATACATACAACCACCATTCAAACAAAAGGCAAGGTATACACACACACAGAAGGTTTTATTGTATGTCCAATTCCAATGGACTCGTGCTTTGGAGGGGGGGGGGGGAAGGTTGGAGATAAAGAGTTATAGGATGTTGAGTCCAGGGCTTTGTCTTGACTGTAGGACATGCTGGAATGAAAGTTCCCACAGATGGAGTTCAGCTTCTGATGAGTCGGGAGGTAGGGCTTTGAGGGGGGTCAGTGTGAAGCACTGGTTGAAGTTGTTGGTGTTGTGGCTATGGGCATGGGCGGCTATGGGGAATTGGGATTGAGGAGTTTTACTGTGCTGCGGTGGTTGGCAATCTGTTCGGGGAGGGGTCTCTTTGTCTGACCGATGTAAAAGGCTGGGCAGTGTGTGCAGTTTATTTTGTAGATAGTGTGGGAGGACAGACAGGTTTTTTTTTCCTAATTTTGTAGGTAGTGCTGTTGGTAGGGCTCTGGAAGGTCGTGGTAGGTGGGAGTATTGGGCAGACATGGCATCTGTTTCTGCCACACGGTCTGCAACCAATTGTGGTTGGGGGTGTGGGGTTTGTAGGGTCTGACCAGGATATTACGGAGGTTGGGTGGTGCCTAAAGGCAACCCTTGGACAGGTGGGTAGTATGGCCGGGAGGATGTTCTTCATGTCCGGGTTGGATTGTAGTCCAGTGTAGGCAAGGTAGAGGAAAGAGTCCAGTTTACGTAGTCCGGGGAAGTAGGTAGTGGTTAGAGGAAGACTACGTTCTGTATGATGGTTAGGGGTGGGACTGACTGTTTGGGAGGTGGAGAGGGCACGGGTAATTTGCTTTTGGAGGAGGTCTGTGGGGTAATTTCTGTTGCGGAAGGCATTGAATATTCGGTCGGTGTTGGACGCTAGGCTGTCCAAAGTAGAGCATATGCGGGCTCCCCTAAGGGCAAGACTGTAGGGGAGGGATCGTTTGGTATGTTCAGGGTGGCAACTGGAAAAGTGGAGGTACTGAAGGGTGTTAGTTAGTTTTATGTGGACGGAGGTGGTAATGAGGCCTGAATTTAGTTGGATGTCCACATCGAGGAAGGTGATGTTGGTCGGGGAATAGTTCCAAGTGAACTTGACGGAGAATTTAGTGTTGAGGTCGTTGAGGAAGTCTGAGAGGGCATCTTGTCCGTGCGTCCATAGCATGAAGATGTCATCTATGAACCGGAACCAGATTAAGGGTTTCAGTGGAGAGGAATTTAGATGTTGTTGTTCCAGTTGACCCATAAACAGGTTGGCATAGGAAGGGGCCATCCGGGTGCCCATGGCAGTGCCGCTGATTTGGTGGTAAATTTTGTCTTGGAAGGTGAAGAAGTTTCTGGTGAGGCCAAACTGGGTCAATGATATCAAAAAGTGAGTGTTTGGGAGGGAATTTGGAGGCCTGCGAGACAGGAAGTGTTCGAGTGCCGACAGGCCACTGTTGTGTGGGATATTGGTGTATAGGGAGACAACATCTACGGTAACCAGTAGTGTGTCCTGCGGGAGTGGTGTGGGTAGTTCACGGAGACGACGGAGAAAATGGTTGGTGTCTTGGATGAATGAGGGGAGATTTTCCACTATTGGCTGGAGGGAGTCATCCACCAAAGCGGAAATCCTTTCAGTAGGGGAATTGTAACCAGTGACAATTGGCGGCCAGGGACCCCAGGTTTGTGTATTTTTGGGAGAAGGTAAAACGTGGGTGTTCTGGGGCTTTTTCGGGAGAGGAGCTCGATCGAGGCGGAGGATAATTTTTGAAGAGGGCCATGAGTCTGAACAAACTTTTCTATTTTGTGGGTAATGGAGGGGTTGGGGTCGGTGGGGACAAGTTTGTAGATTTTGTCATCCTGCAGCTGGCGGAGTGCCTCTGTCGTGTACCTGTCAGCATCCATGACGACAGTGGTGGAACCCTTGTCAGCTGGGAGGATAACAATATATATATATATATATATATATATATATATATATATATATATATATAAATATGAATCAGGAAATGACATTGTCATGTTTATTAAAACAATTAATGGGGAAAGGACAGAGAGATAGAAAGAAGATGACTTACCTGAGGTTCATAGATGGTAGACACCTTGTGAGGTTTAGAGAACTTGAATTTTCGGAGGCACCGCCCCCTTCATCAGAAAGTTAGGAAGACATTTCCAGTGATCGGCTAGCCGACGACTGAGCAGCCATAAATTGCTGCGCTGCTAGCTTAGGTCATAAACAATTGACTCCACCAGGTCACCAACTTTCTCTCTCAATGAGGGTCTGGGAAGAGGCAAGGACTTGATGGGGGTTGCATACTAACACCCCCATCTTGACACACACTCATTAAAACACATCCACCCTCAAAGGTGTCAATACTTAAATATTAACATACACACTCACACATACACACAACCACCCCTCTAACACATATCAGGCTATACACAACTTACACACACACACTCAGTATACACACATCAGATTTTATCACACATACAAATTTTAATGAGCTTGTGCTGTTATAGGTGCTGTTGGGGGAGGGGGGATCAAGGTGAAGGTAAAGAGCTATAGGATATTGAGTCCAGGGCTTTGTCTGGACTGTAGGACATACTAAAATGAAAGTTCCCATAGATGGAGTTCAGCTTCTGAAGAATATATTCTTTATCTCTTTACCTGAAATTGAAATATAGCACCACAGTTTTCAGAGGCATCGGCCTGCTTCTTCAGTATGAAGCATTTCGATTTCCAGCTGGCAGTATTTTCTCATATGTTTTCTTCCTTCCTAACTAATTAGTAGCATATACAATAAATATATTTTTTAACAAGTGTGTCATATGAATGTTGATTGAATTGTTTTTTATTTTCAGATTTTACATGCATGTATGAATTTAACTACCAATGAAATGTTTAATTACAAGCGATATTCATATTTGAGAGATAAAAGGGGCCGCTACACAAATCCATTTTCTCGGGGTCCTATTCTTAATCTCTTGGAGTTTTTTGTCTGCTTTCCAGACAGAGGCAATGAACATGAATTTTTGGAAGAAGAAACAATTTAAGTCAATAAAAATGCACATTTTTTATTCATTGCAATGATATATAGATGAATTTTATGCCATTAGTAATAAAGTTTATAGAAAATATTGTTAAAATAAATTCACCTATTATAATCATAGCAATTGTAAATTATTATTAAAAGTTATTGATGAATCAAATTCAAGTACAATTGAAATGCAGAATTTATTTTCTTGAGTGGTGCAGGAACCTTAACAATGGTAGCAAAAATAAATTTGAATTAATTCATATATTAACTTCTAGTGCCTTAACTAAATTGATTTTAAGTTGTCAAAAGATTTATAATTAAAAATAGGTGTCAGCAATCTATGTTTATTAACCCATTCAGTGCTCACAATCGACCTCTATTATGTGTATCAATGAAAGATTGAAAATCTTCTCTGATTTCTCTTGGTTTGGAGTGATGGGAAAGCATGTGGCCCATCGACTCGTTAGCACAACTGTGAGAGGAATAAACTACTGCAGTTGGGTTTGTCAATTTGTCCCACTCCCATCACAATGGTAACTGTAGCAAAATAATTCTACATGTGTGAGCACTAAATGGATTAAATCTTCAACATTGTAATTTGAAATTCTTTTAATAATTATATTTAATAAATTATTATATGATTATTGGACTTATGTTTTTGGGCTTTTGGTCCACATATATTTTCGGCATGTCTGCCAATGTTTTGATTGTTACAAGCATTCTCAAAGGTAGAAATTGCAAAGACGAAAAATGTGGCATTACATCCAGTATGGATGACCATCTCTTTTTTGCATAGTACAAATTTGTTAAATTAACAGTTTAGTTTGCAATAAGCATTATATATCAGTACTATTTTGTAGTTAACCATTTACATGTATGCCTATGTTTTTTGTCACCAGTTATTTAAAGTTTTAGGCTTGTACATTTTGCATTGTTTTATCGTATATCTTATTTCCTTAAAATAACATGAACTTAATTATGAACATAAAGTACCATATACAATCAAGAGTCTCCTAAATAACTGATCAAATTTACCATATTTTAATATTTAAATCTATTATCTTTAAATTTATCAAATGATAAAGGTATGTATGCATTGAGTATACTTCTTTTATACAATCCATACTGGCTTACCTGAAGTAAAAAGCTTTTCATTTCCTTTGAAAATCTCCCTTCTATCCCAAATGAATGACAACACCAAACTTCAATTTCTCCTCAGCCAGCCCCCTTATCTCATTACTTCCTATATCCATTATATATATACATATATATAGGTTTTTGGATATTAGGATAGTAAGTAAGGATAGTAAATGAGGGAGAAATAGGAAATACGCTTTGAAACATATGTTTGGCACAGAATTATGCTCAGGGAAAGACATATGTCAAGCGTAGAGAAGAAAGGAAGAAGGAAGAAAGACTGAAAATATTCGGCGCCGCCGGGACTCGAACCCGGATCGTCACAGAACCTCCGCTGTGGTCGCGGAGCGCCTTGACCATTAGGCTACGTCGCCGGTGCGTCGAAGATAGTCAGTCATGGATATATATACGATGTATATGTATATCAGTCTTTCTTCCTTCTTCCTTTCTTCTCTATGCTTGACATATGTCTTTCCCTGAGCATAATTCTGTGCCAAACATATGTTTCAAAGCGTATTTCCTATCTTTCTCCCTCATTTACTATCCTTACTTACTATCCTAATATCCAAAAACCTGTGACTTCGTCACGTTACAAACATTTCATTAAGTTGTGTGTGTGTGTGTATATATATATATATATATATATATATATATATATATATATATATATATATAAACCATTAATAAGGACAGGAAAGAGATACAAATTAGGTGGCTTACCTGAGGTGTAAAGTTGGCAGGCACCTTGCTGAGAGCAGGGTTTTGAATTTTCAGAGGCAACCACCCCCTTTATCAAGAGATTAGGAATAGCATTTGATTGATAGCCAATTGATAAGGACAGAAAAGAGGAGATAAAGGTGGTGGCTTATCTGAAATATACTTTCAAGTTTTTGGAGGTAACTAACCTTCCTTATTAGAAGCATTTGCACTCTGAGTGATGGCCAGCTGAGGAGTATGTATATACTCCATAGCTGGCCATCACTATACCAACTTTCTATCTCTCTTTCCTGTCCTTATTAAATGTTTTAATGAACCTGACTATGACAAAGTAAATTAAAACAATAAGGACAGGAAAGAGAGATAGAAAGTTGGGGACTTACCGGAGGTTCACAGATGGCAGGCAGCATGTAGAGTTTGAAGTTCTAAATTTTTGGAGGCACCACCCCCTTCATCAAAAAATATCTGCCTTTTTGATGAAGGGGGCAGTGCCTCTGAAAATTTAGAACTTCAAACCCTACATGGTACCTTCCATCTGTGAAACCCAGGTAAGTCATAACTTTCTATCTCTCTTTCCTTTCCATATTAATTATAAACATATATGAACTCACACTTTAATTTATAAATTATTGTATATTATATTTTATAAATTAAACAAGTGTGAGTACATTTTTTTGAGGCACCCTGTATATATTCATACATATTACACTGCTTATTTTGTGTATCCAGGTTCGAATCCTGGCTGTGCCGAATATTTTCAGTCTTTCTTCTTCCATTCCTTTCTTCACTTACCACCATAGGTATTTCTTTGAGAATAATACTATGCTGTACATATGATTAAAAGAGCGAATTTCCTGTCTTTCTCCCAAATATTGTTATCTTTCTTTCTACCCAATTATCCAATGTGTGACTTCATCACTTGTCCAATATATATATATATATATATATATATATATATATATATATATATATACATACATACATACATACATACATACGCATTACTTGATATAAGCTGCTATTTTCATTATACTTCCATATTTTAATATTTTTGTTACGTATAAATATGTGCATATTTATCAATAATTATAATTGCATATTTGTAAATCCTCTTGTTATTTAAATCCTCAAATAAAGATTATATGAATGTATATTTGTTCAAGTTTAATTTTAGAAGGATAAAATATTATTTAAGCGTTTTATATAAAACATTAAAAATCATAACCACAATGCTCTTCTGAAAGAGAAAACTTCATTACTATTTGTTTAGTGAAAGGAATGTGATAAATAATGTAAGTTGTGAAAAGAAAAATTATGGCCACAGGTGAAAATAATTGATATCATGATTTTAGTTGTGGAATATTCTAAATATGTAATTGTAACACTAAAGAACAATGTCTTGTAAATGATTAAGGGGGGATTATATTATATAATTTAATAAATTTTAAGTTCAGGATTTAATATATATATAAAATTTTTAATTGGGTCCTGCGCGAAGATTACAAATACATAATAAATAATTAAAGGGGATGATTTTAAAGTTCTCATGGTTAAATTATAATTTGGTTAACCATGTGCAGTAGTTTCCGTTGACTGAATGAACCTGTTTTGTTTGCCTATGCCTTGGTGCGGATTAACAGGTGACTGGACTTCCTTCTACTTCCTTTGTTCAAGTTGAGGCTCGCTGCTGGAATTGAAGAAAACTGAAATTTTTCTCCTTCTTCCTCGTTGTTGTTTGCCGTCTAGTTGAACCTGCTACTCAACTTCGTAGCAGACTGCATCTCTGCCACCTTGACTATCAATCTCTCACACCATACTCTTCCACTTGTCCGACAGTTTACCATACTGCATACTGTTCTGCTGCTTCCTCCACTTGCCCGACGGATTGTTTCACACTGACTGTTTTTCTGCCCATCACCCTCGCACCCTGTATAGTCCTCCTACAAGGGATAAAAATATCTCATGTGACGATTGTCAACCATCGTGAGTTCTCCATCAAGTGCAGTAGATTTTTGATGACACAAGTAACAGTGTCCCTTGGAAATCCTTAAAGGTGAACGCTCCCTCAGCCAAAAACAAGCCTACCATTATGAGCACGCAGATGGCCGCCAACTTGGCACCAGGAAAAACCCCTTTTACCTGGCCCAACGACAAACTCTTGCAGAAATTTTATTTAATCCAAAATTCCATGAAAAAATATTGGGGAGGGTTCTACTGCACTACAGTAGAAACAAGTGATTCATTCTGTTTGTGTACAGTCATGACAAGAAATATATATATATATATATATATATATATATATGAGTCAGGAAATGACATTGTCATGTTAATAAAACAATTAATGGGGAAAGGACAGAGAGAGAGAAAGAAGGTGACTTACCTGAGGTTCAAAAGATGGTAGACACCTTGTGAGGTTTAGGGTACTTGAATTTTCGGAGGCACCGCCCCCTTCATCAGAAAGTTAGGAAGACATTTCCAGCACGCCCCGGCTCTAGGGGTGATGCACTGTTGTTTCGTGCACCCAGGTTCGAGTCCTGGCCACATCGAATTTTTTCAGTCTTTCTTCCTTCTTCCATTCCCTTCTACGCTTGACATATGTATTTCCTTGTGCATGATTCCATGCCGTACATATGATTTAAAGAGCGAATTTCCTGCCTTTCTCCCAAATATTTCTATCTTTCTTTCTATCCAATTATCAAATGCGTGACTTCGTCACTTATCCCATATATATATATATATATATGATATTAATGGGGTGCCTGTAGGAGTTTTCTCTTGTTTTTCCCCAGATTGACTGCGGGCTCACCTGACTCCGTCGGGAATGCCTCGTACACTCTGGTTTTTTCAAGGTTCTCACATGTCAAGGCACCTTCTCTTATTTTAGGTGTTTTTTGGCTAGGGTTGAAGACCTTCGGCATATAGTAAGAGTTATGTGCTGATCACATTGTATCAGTCAGCCAAACTTTCTCCTGAAATTGGTGGAGACACAGAGAAGAGAATGCTGCAACCCTACAGCAAACTCATCTCCAGTCATTCTGAAGGGTGTGTGAATAGTACCCACAAACCTGATCTACCTGATGCAGGTATTCTAGGGTTTTCCTGCATCACTTTTAGGTGGAACATTGGGTTGGATATTTTAACTATAGCCTGGGGGCCCTAGCCAACCCTTGGCTACCTTCCACATCCCCCCCTTTCCTATTCCCTTCCTATGCTATTAATGGGCAATTGTCTATTTCAGGATCACCCACATGTAGCCTGTTACTCAAAATAAAAAAAAAGCTTAAACTATGACCTGGGGACCCTAGTTAGCTGCCTTCCTCTCCTGCACCCCCCCTTCCCTTTTTCATTTCCTGATGCTATTAAAGGAGCTGCCAGTTACTGAATCACCCACATGTAGCCTATCACCCAATATAAATTATTGATAAAAACTACCAGAATTGTCTTATCCTTTTATTTACTCTTGTAATCTACATGATCTATCTCAGAAGCATTTGGCTTCTGCCAATATCTAATGGAAAACAAACCTACAAATTACAACACAATAACATTTAAAATTTGAAAACAATTTAATCAATGCTAGACAATCACCTTACGTGGAGAATACAATTCTTTAATTGAAGCCTTGTGATGACATGTGAAAAATTATGTTTGTAAATAGTGATATATAATGGTTAAAATTTTACTATTTATATCAACTGAAACATTTTATTTGCAACATTTGGAATATTATTTCAGGGCTAAAACTATACTTAAGCATTAAATCACAGATTGAATTCTGAAATCAGTATCAATTCAATCTTTCAAAAGAAAATGTGAGGAGATACAAGAAAATTTTTGCATGGAATTCGTGCACCATTAAATTAACTTAATTATCTGCTGCGTTTATTTCAAACTTACATGTTTTGCAGATTTCGTGTACCTGATTTCATTTATAAAATAAGAATTTCCATGATTTATTAGTATTCAAAAAATCACTAATTGGAAATTGTGATGAAAAAAAAATTTAACCTTCATATTTACATATTTACAACAAAATATATTACATTTACATATATTGATAAAAAGTATATTTTAGTAGCAATGTAATTCTACAGTTCTATTTACAATTTTTTAATAAGAGCCGTGATGACTCTGTATTGAGTTGTTGCTCTTTTAGCTCCAAAACTTTTAACCTCTTCCAATGTTATAAGATTTAGTTTATGAGTTTCATATAAGGAATCCACCACAAAATCTTCTCTTAGTTGTAATGGTACTCGCTCTATGAAAGGGTTCACTGCATTCATAGATTCTGGAAAATAATTGTAACAACATAGTGAATAACTGAGTATTATTCATATTTAATGCAAAAAATAGGTTTCAATATTCTTCTGTGCCCCCACAACCCGATATTGAGCCTTGGCCTCCAGTAGTAGTTTCTCGTGACGCTCTATGCAGTGATATTGTCTCCAATTTCTCTGATCCATTATCTGTTTTATGCCCTTGTCCATTGCATCTATCAATCTGTACACGGCTTTCCTACTAGTCTTGTATCTCCAATTTCATTGCACAATAGCTTCACAAAAACAATTTTTAGGCTCAAATCAAAATAAATTTGAACCACTAGTCACAGTAAATGTTTTTCTAGATGAATATAGCACAAGCTGAAAGCTCTTGAAGTATAGACAAATGGAATAAAGACTTTATATTGACAACTGGTGGTTTTAATTTATTTTGATAGTTTTCAATATTTAGGAACTCTTAGCCTTTATTTTCAGTGACTTTATTTATTATCAGATTTATGTTCTTTTGAGACCTTAAAATTGATATTTTGAAATTTGGGTGGCACTGGGTGCAACCAAAATTTTTCAGCTAACTTGTGGATTTTTTTTCTATTATTTAATTACAATTTTTCCACAGCTTCTGTTATTTTAAATTCATTAAAGCTTAGAACACTTCTATTTTATTAATTAGTTAATGGAATAAGATTCTATTTGTTTGGAGTTGAAATTTGCCTTCAATCAAAATTAAATATCACCTTGTCGATGCATTAATTATCTTGATAGTGATAAATAAATCACTTAGGGCCAGTGGAAAAAAAGTTAAGGTAATGCATTAATGAGTTAGGAGACAAATTAATTTAATTTTATGGATCACAAAACATTGAATTTAATAGTACATTAAATATATACGTTGAAATGAAATCCATATGTTTGTTTGACTGCCATCCTTACCTTGAAGTGCTGAGATGCTGCTGAAACTGTAAGAACGAGTGTCACAGCGACAAATTTCGACGGAGAATCCAGTCCGTTTGGCCAACGAACTGAAGGCTTCCTCAGGGTCCTTGCTGTGATGGTACGGCGATATGAACTGCGTCACGTCCTATACAAGAGATACTTACAAACCATCGTACGAAATACGAAGTTCATATTGACCTCAATGTTACTCTGAAATCAATCCAATTACTTTCGGTGTACGCAGTGGCGGCTCGTGAATATTTAAAGTTACGTGCTACATCGCCCAAGACAAATTTTAGGAGGATAAAGGTAATAATACTACAACATCTACATGGTTGTTAAAACTCCACGATCCGTAAAATGCTACATTTTTAATTTCGTCTCTTATCACGTGTAATAGAAACGAAATTTTAAAATTGTAAAAAATATATAACCACATTGGCGCAAAATCCTAACACGGCAATATTTTTACTTATTACATATTTTAAATAAATAAAGTTAATTTTAAGGAAAAGTCACACATAATGGGAATATTATATGCGGATCGTACGATAATTTTCTCAGTTGAAAGTCTTCTAAATGTCTGTTAAAAGTTTTTTATTTTTAATAAACTTTGATTAAACCAAATAAACCACAACAAGTGCATAAACAGTAATCATTTTATTAATTCCACAAAAACATTTAAAATTGCTGTGGTCGCATACAGGTACTGTATGTCAGCACACTCGATCTGACGGCGCTGTGCGATTGGTAGCTCATATTGCTGGATCTTAAGGGAGCAGGGAAGTGAAACGGTAATAATGTGCATGTGCATTTCTGATTCCAGACAAGATTCTCTTGATATAAGGTATGTAGCCAAGATATATCCGGGGGGAGCGCGCTTTAAGGCGGACAGTTTAAAGTCTTCGAAATCGAAGCAGAGATTCACACTCATAAAGTACTATTATTTTAGAGTTTCTTAAAATTACAAACCAAAATTAATTGATGTGCTGTAGCACTTGAGCATATATGCACCAGCCGCCACTGGGTGTACGCCAGGGAAGAGTGCTGGGTCCCTATTATACACGGTGTTTCATATTGAGTGGGGAAAATAGAATAGCACACTACGAATTCTATAGCTGCAACTAATTAATTCTGAAACTACAATTATCTGGTAACGGAAAATCTTCCAGATACGAAATCGCTGCTAGAGGCACGGGGGAAAGCGTAAGTTATTGTGCTTTGGAATATACCAGAATAGCATCGTTCAAAAACATTTTCGCACTAAATTTAGTAAATAACCATCACATCTAACGGCGGGTGAAGCAGTTTCAAGACACGGGTTGCTTGTTTAAAAGAACCAGCCAGGACGGACATCAGCCAAACCCAAAATTGTCCCACAAAATCAATGCGTCGTGCGCGTTCTGAAATCAGTGTACCTCATACAATGTGAGCTACAGACACGTCTGTTATTCCTTTCAGACGGAACTGGCGTTAAAAAATACCGTTGCGAAAAACTTTCTCGGAGAATACGCAAGATAAGCTGGAAATAGATGGTTTCACGAACAAGACTTTTGAGTTTACAGATGAAGACACTTTTCACGTTTCTGGCAAAGTTAATTTGACTTAATTTACGATTTTGGGGCACGGTAAATCTACATGGTGTAATAAAACATCAAGGTGAACGTCTTCTGCCCCATTTCCAACAGTCGTGTTTTTGCTGTTTTTATTCGTGGAAAAAATCGATTAACGAGTGTATTTACCGAGATATACCTCTTTTGTAGGAAACGGTTCTCGGTTCCTTTTTGCAGCAAGAAGGCACTCCATTACATTGGTCAAAGAATGTATGTCAGTACCTGAACGTTAGTCTACCCCATCGATGGATTGCCGTGTTGGGTGAAACTGTTGGCCACAGAGTCCCCTTACTGCATTTTTCCATGAGGCTTTGTTAAAGACAGAATATGTGAACCTCCATTTCCCCAGGCTTATAGCAACTGAAGCAGTGGATAGCTGAAGTGATCGAAATACAAACAAAATATATTCTTTCACGAGCATGGCAGGAACCGGAATACCACATACGGTGTCACCGGAGAGTCACACATAGAACATTTATAGAAACTTGGATAACTATAGTTTCATTGTAAAATTGATTTATCTCAATAAAGTAATTAAAACGTTTACTGGTATTATTTATTTCGTCCCACTCAACATGAAACACCCTGCACAACGTATACACAGAGCACTTTTCTGACGATACTGTCCTTCTATCATATCATAATGATCCACACAGGACCTTCACCAATCTCCAAACCCATTTATCCTTCCCTAGGTATGGTTAAAGAAATGGCGCATCCAATGAGAAGCAATGTCCATAAGCAACATATAAATCAGAAAATCAAACACAAATATTGGTCTTCATTTGTACCAAATTCTGTGTCGGAAACAACTCATACTTGATTAGAAACTGAAAGAATCCAAGTTAAATATTAAAAATATACTGGATACGTGTAGAAAAATAGAGCTCATCACTAAAGAACGAAATGTTACTTTAAAAAATAATGATAAAGCCATTCTGGGCGTATGGAATAATTGAACTTCGGCCTCTGTAAAACTAATGTCAATATAATACAATGTTTTCATGGTATATTGCAATTTGACTCTACAATGCCAGCTGTGCAACAGAAGGTCCAGTCACAACCTGCGACTAGACAGACATCCAATCCAAGTTCCAATTGAACTAGCGTCTGCTTTACACCATTAGCCGCCTTTTAATGTCTCAAAATATCTTCAAAGCATGAAACGGCCAACTGACCACGATGCATTGGACGAATTTCCCTTCAAGTTATTTATTGTGATAAAACTAATAGAACATACTGGTTATATCGTAGTACTGATTGATAATACAGTAATATTTTTATTTTAAAAAAAGACCAATTTGCTTACCGTGGCTGCGTTTTTTGTTCCACGTGGAAAAGGGGAGGCGAGGAAACAACCGATTGTTAATGCAATAAATACCGAAGTACTTGCTATAAAATGAGATATAATTATCGAAAGCAGATAAATGTTTTCAGGCCTAATTGGACCTAGAATTTTTGCATGAAAAATGGACAAGTAATCTGTATATGAGTATCACAGATTGATTCATTAAGTTACGCTACCATCCAAAAATATTTCAAACTATTGTAAGGATGAATTTTCCGTTTACAGCAAATAGACACTAAATAAATGAACTACATTTCACATTGACTCAGTTGGCATGTAAGCCGAAACAGTAGAGTTCATTGTCTACAGTGTTATTATTTCCAATAAAACAAATCGAAATTGGTTTGAAACAAAATTTTGATGTATGCCCGCATTCATTTCCAAAGTATGAAATTATTACAACGTTTTGTGGCAGAATTAGTAGATCTACAAACCTGCATGTACTGGTTC
The DNA here is from genome assembly GCA_034510155.1 of Eucriotettix oculatus. NCBI lineage: Eukaryota > Metazoa > Arthropoda > Insecta > Orthoptera > Tetrigidae > Eucriotettix > Eucriotettix oculatus. Next base: position 63,419,927 of record CM067378.1, read on the forward strand.
CACCTAGGTTTTGCAGCTAATGCTTCGTACACTCTAAAGATAGGACAACTTGCCAAGAACACGAGAAGCGCCTCACCTTCCGGTCTCAGTAGTTTGTGGATGTTTTCCAGAGCTTGGCTGCGGACACAAAACGATTCTCAGTCAGTTGCTCGTTGAAATAAATGTATAAACAGAAATAGATCATTTACCCTCACTTATACAGTCAAGTACTCATACAAAATACGTGTACTTAGCACACTATACATACTCGCCAGAGGATGATGATAGCAATGTCCTCTATCGAAACGGCGTGGAATTACATTTTTCCATTCTTGTCTATCTTCTAAATTAACTATATGAAATTGAGCAATCCCACTAATTTAGCTTGATATGTATTTTTTAGAGTGACACTCTACGTGACGATCATCTACGTGGTGACGTTGCCAAAATTAACAGCATAGGAAGGGATTTGAAGGGGAGGATGGCATCAGGATTCAAGGGTTAACTAAGATCTCCTGGCTATTTCGTTATTACGAATATTCGCATAGCGATTGATAAGGTGGAAACTGTGACAACTATTTATAATAGAAACAGTTTGTCGCGTATAAAAGTATTGTAAAATATCTTCTCGGGAAACCAACCGAGTGATAATCGTTAATATGCCACGACGTTTCGCCACTATCACCCTTGCCATCTTCAGGTCATGAATTTATTCCGTTTTTTTTAATGGGAAAAAGGCTCTAAGGGTGGTGCCCCCGAGGAAGCACGCACTGCCAGCATGGGGGAACACATGGAATGGGAACTTGTGTTTGAAACGTACCGTTTTCTTTTGGGTAACAGGCTACATGTAGGTGATCCTGGAACAGGAGAGCATAATACCCTTTAATACGGTCGTCCACGGAGAAAGATTGTGAGAAGAGCGGAGGGCTGAGGGAAAAAAGTGCCAACAATTCGATCTGAAGGGTCTTCTTATGGGGAAAAAAACCTCAGCGATAGATAGGTTGTTGTTGTTGTGCTATTCAGTCCGAAGACTGGTCTGATGCGTCCCTCCATGCTACCTTATCCTGCGCAAGCCTTTAAATTTCCTCATAACTATCAACATCCTTCATAATCTCCTTTGCGGATTCTATCCTTGGCCTCCCTTTTCTGTTCTTACCCCACATCTTTCCCTCTAATGGTAATTTTACAAGACCCTCGCGCCTTAAAGCGTGGCCTATTAATCTACCCCTTCTCTTAGTCAACATCCTCCATATTGTTCGTTTTCCCCTATTCTGCTTAGAAGTTCCTCGTTAGTGATGCTATCCACCCATCTGATTTTCAGCATTCGCCTAAAGCACCACATTTCAAAGGTTTCTATTCTTTTTCTTTCCGGAGCTCCTATCTTCCACGTTTCGCACACATATAACGCCACGCTCTATACTAACATTTTTAGCAACGATTTCTTAATATTCACACTTATACTACCCGCAAGTAAATTCCTCTTTTTCGCGAAAACCTTCCTTGCCTGTGCTATCTTCCAGCCGAGGGTAGCCTGTTTCCCCCAGAGGAGCCACATGCAATCTCCGCTGACGGGGAGCAACACCCTAAGACCGGCAGTCGGAGCTTCCCGCTTCTTCCGGATTGCAACACCTGGTTTCCGAGGCCTTCGTAAGTGGAAGCTAGCAGCTATCCCCTATGGATTATCTGCGCAACCACCCAATAATAGGGGAATTACACCCAGACAGTTTCATCATCGGATAAGTATGATTAGCAATATCCATACTCGACATCTTAGCCCGAGGGCTTGATGATTGTCTTGAGATGGACTCAGTTACTAGAGCCACCGCGCGATGACTCCGACCCGTCATAGTCCATCCCCCGTGCCGTGCTCGTAGAGGATACTAGTACCCAGCGAACCACCCTGGCCCGCCCCCTACTATTAGGTTTCACATACCCAGGAATGACCGGGCGGGACCCGACACCAAGGCACATGAGAAATGCACGCTGCTCCCCGTTTACGCAGTGACCGATTAGATTACACAGGGGCACCTCGGGTAGGTTCAGGTCTCCGACTTGCGGATGAGAGGCTCTACACACATCATCCGCCTTCCACCCCCACGTCCGGAAACTGTGAACTAAAAGTCTACAATACTGTTTCCTTCTGTATTAGCTACGTCGTGGCGTTTTAACGATACCAGCCGGTTGATTTCCGAAGATTTTACTCAACAACTACGCCGGGATCATTGACCCTTAGTATTGTTAAAGTTCTGCGAGGCCTAGGTCAGGTTGTGTCGGTAGAAGGGTCGTTGACCTAGAACAGTGGCCTTAATAACGGACAAAGTGAACTTTTCAATATTTAATCAAATTAATGAACCTTTGTAATTACTTTGTAGTTTAGCTGTGGTGGTGTAGTTCATAAGTGAGTATGAATGTGAGTGTTTCTGTGAAGCAACATTCAAAATGATTCGCCAGGTGACTGAGCTTTGGGCGTAATTTGTAAATTTCTTTTTCTTATGAATTAAATTGTTTGAAATTTAGATGATAATGATGAATAACCCTTGGTATTAATCAGTCAGGCAAATTAATAAACCAAAACTATATATAAATTTTCATTGGAATTTCATTCCATTTTGAAGGATCTTTCGGCATATGCCTAGTAATTTAAAAAACGAAATTAATCAAACATTACAAAATTATATTGGAATTATTTGTAATTAACATTAATCTTTAGTTTTGGTTAATTAAGTAGTATGACTGATAAAATATTGGGGATTTCACCTTTTGTTTTCTTTCTCCATGGCTGTACAGCCCATTGAGGGCCTGGGCCTACCGAGTCGACGGCGGACTGTCATCTTGCATGACATTCCGAATTTGGAGTGACACGTGATCAGCGTATCGGTCCTCTAACAGTCCTAATCCCGGTCTTCTCGACCATGACAACACAAACATCCAAACCCATGCCTGGATTCGAACTCAGGACCTCTGGGTTGTGAGGCAGTAAAGCTAGCCACTACACCACAGAAGGTCGGCGATTTCACGATTATATAAAGTAAAAACCAGTCATTTTACAAAAAAATAATTAAAAAAATTCCTTGAAAAAATTAATTTATTTTAAACTATACTATCTATTTAAATTTAACATAACTGGAGAAACCTGTACCTAAAGAAACACGTGTCATGAAAATACTACTTATCAAATACATTACTTTTACAATTATATGACAATTATTTTGTGTGATTATGATTCTTAATAACTTGTTCCATAAGATAGTAAAAACTCATAACTGTGTATTAAATAGTGTGGAAGTATACTATATTAAAATTGGGCCAAGTTTAATTATATATTAGCGTTAATCTCCCATTCCTGGATTTTCTTTTATTTTGTAGGCACTAAAATATGGAACCGTTCCGGGATTCGAACCTGGGACCATAGAAATAACAGTTAAGATGGTGTCCACTACATCACAGAAGAAATTGAGAATTTAGGAGAGTCGACAGTTGAAAATGTCTGTAAAAAAAATTCTTTTGATGTGAATTGGGTAATGATTTTGCTCAATTTTTCAGATAAGTCTAGTTGTCCTTGAGTGATCAGTGTTACGCAATCTGTGGAAAACAGTAAAGATTATTGACATGGAGTGAAAAGAGATTTCGCCAAATGGCCAATATGTAACAGGGTGAAACTAAAGGAAACGAAAGAATTTTTTTATGAAAAAATAAGAAAAAATGGAAAACAATAGAGATTGTGTTCAGTAAAATTTTCTGTTATATTAAATAAATACTATACATTTAGCAATCAGCTCAACGACAATGTGAATTTACCTGTTCTAGCATAATCATCACTGTGAGAACATCGATTTCTGCATGTGTGCTACCGTACAATAATGTATTTCAAACGACGACGTAGTGATTACTTAAAACTTGTCCAAAGCAATCATGCTTTTTTTAGAGAGCTGCGTAGATCGATCAATCTGATGTTCTCAGTGGAGTTATAAGCGAGTTGGTATGTACCTCTGGCATTGTACCCAGTGCAGGCAGAAGAACGAGAAGACCTTGTGGAAGGGCGCCAGCCGCCAGAGGGCGGACTTGTGGAGGAGTGGGTCAGCGATGTCGAGGGCGTGGAAGAGCAGTCCAGGGCGGCCGTGGCGCTGCGTGGCGTGGCGCAGCATGGCGGCAGAGACGTCGGCGCCCACGCAGAGAGAAACCGCGTCGGCGGGCAGCCTCGGCAGCAGGACCTCCGCAGTCACGTCTCCGGAGCCGCAGCCCACGTCCAGCACCTGCTGGTCGGCGACGCTCCAGTCCAGAGCGTCCGCCAGCTCCTCCAGGGCCGCCGTCGCTTCGCAACGCTGCAGGCCGTTGGCCCGTTCGTAAAGCTCCGCCTTGTCCATCGAAGACGCGCCTGGATTCGGGGATACCACTTTACTTTGCGTCTTGAGACGTGCAGGGTGACGGAATTAAAATGACATTATTGTCAACTATGCCACTGGTAGTGCACCTTCTGCGCTTCTGCGCAGCGTGAGTGACATAGATGTTAACATACATGACTTATTATTCGTCCTCTCAGTAAAGTTTTTACACACTTTTCGGAGAGACAAGAGGTGCTTCCTTCTCTCTCTGCTTTTGACCCAATGTCCCCACAAGATTTCAGAGGTCCGGGGTCACAGAAATTGGTAAAAGCATGGAGAAGAGAATGCTGCGTCCTCACAGCAAAATCTTCTCCAGTCATCGGAAGGGCGTAGATACCTGATTCAGGTTTTCTAGGCTATAATCTGGCCACTTTTAGGCAATTCCTGGTTGGATATTTAAAATATAACCCCGGGGTCTCAGTTAACCCCTGGCTGCCTTGCTATCCCTTCCTCATTTCGCTTTTTAAATCACTTCTTATGCTCTGAAAAGGGGAGTTGTGGCCACGTGGATACAATTATGAAGCAAGTCACCTCAACAAGTATAAATAAGATGAAACTTAAAATTAACATATTGAACTGTTTTTATAAATCCGATCATACATTATTTTTAACACGCCCTGTATATCTGGGAGTCAGCCACAAGTTTCCTACAACTCAATCTTTGAAGTTTCATTTCTAACGCGCATGTATTTTTACACTCATCTACTGTAGATTTAATAGTTTAAGCCCCTTTTCATAGTCCCTTTTTCAGAATTTTCAGGGTAATATGGTCTTAGAATCCTCTCATTGATTAGTTCGTTCAATTACCAGTAACGAAACTTCGTGTCGCTCTAGAATTCACATCTCTCTGCTATTTTCATTTATAATTCTTTGGTATTGATTTAATTCACATGAAATACGTGTTTAGTTTTAGTTAGGCAACCTTTACTTACACGAAACCGACTACGCGCGTCCGTACCAGTCTCAGTTATTTGTCCTGAGAAAGAAGACACAGGTCTTTGCAAGTTTGATATTGCGAGGATACTTTATGGGAGCTTTCTCTCGCAAATATTTTTCCAGAGAGGGAGGATGAGATTTCCTTTGGAGACGCCTCAGTCTCTCTCTGGTTTTAAAATTCTCACATGCAGTGGCACCTTCATCACTTTTAGGAGGTTTTATGTTCTGGGGTCGAAGATCATGGTCACACAGTAAGAGTTTTCCCCCCTGCTCCCATTGGATCTGTCGGCCATCTGCCTCCTAAAATTAGTGAAGACATGGAGAAGGGAAAGGCTGCGACGTGAGAATAGTACTCAAAAGCCCAACCTACGTGATGTAGGTTTTCTAGGGCTTTCCTCGCTATTATGTAGCCTGTTGCCCCCCCCCCCCCCCAAAAAAAAAAAAATCTGTGTCTCCGGCATAACGACACAGGCTCCCAATTGAAGGTAAGTCTACTCTATCTCTTTCGAATCTATGTTAATGTCATAGTTCCTTAGTTTATTATATATGTACATATACAGTGACTAATTCAATTTATTTAAATTGTATATAAGAAATATTCAGCCGTTGATCTTTTCAGACTTTTATAATAAATGTTTTTATTATTTATTCAGAACAAATGAACTGTACCAATTATTATTATTATAATGATTATCCGTTGAGCTGTTTAATAGCTAAGACTTTGTTATTGAGTTCGACACTTGGCTTGTGCTCGCGGCTCTCTTATTTTGCATCACCTGACGAAAGAAACAAGGCTAGCAGAAATTGTGTGGTATTTATTAATAACTAATTGATTGTCTGTTATTTGATTACTTCTTTTTGTATTTTGTAATCATTAGTTTTCTTTGATACCTGGGGCTGAGTGGTCTTGGTCTGCGATATTTGTGACATACTGAACGTTCATTTGACCTATTTCAAAGAACTAGTTTAGTACAGTGGACGAACTGTAAAGAACAATTTCCTTGAAAGAACTATCTTACCCATGACTATTATAAATTCATAATTTTTATTAGTGCTTAATTACCTTGAACACGAATTTTCCCAGATGCAAATAATGAACGTTTAGTATTGGTACCGAAGTCCGGGTTTCTTAATTTCTTGAAAGTTCAAATGTTTTCAACAAGTAGGGAAAATTTATTGAAATAATAATTTCTTATTAAGTGACGTACATTTGAACATATTTCAACTGCATAACAATCGTTTGATTGATGATGGTTGAACCACCATAAAACGAGGTGGTGCAACGGGGTGTGAAACTCCAACCTATCATCCTGATACGGTTTCCGTTCGATTCACTAAAAAAATTAGAAAATTTTTGGAATGAAGTTCTAATAAAAGCCTGGGCTGCTTTCTTTACAATATCCCAAAAATTCCGCAGGAAAGATATTTTTGCGGGAGCGTGATCTGGAAATAGCAAAGGACGGGAATTTAAAACGGACATATGTAAGGTAGAACAATGTAGCCAAGGGGTTGACTACCCCCCCCCGGATATAGTTAAAGGATTCTACCCGGCGATTCGCTCAAAGAGATGCAGGTAAAACCCTAGAAAAACTGCATCAAGTCAGTCGGGCTTTTGGGCACTATTTTCACGTTCTTCCAAATTATGGGAGACGAGTTTTCTGTGGGGTCGCAGCATTCTCACCTCCATTTCTCCATTAATTTCAGGAGGCAGTTTGTCGACTGATCGAATGGGATCAGCGTAAAACTCTTACAGTATGCCTCCAAAATAGATGAAGGTGTTTCGGCATGTGAGAATTTGAAAAGACCAGAGAGAGTACGAGGCATTCCCAACGCAGTCAAGTGGGCCCCGTAGTCAATTTGGGGAGAAATACCTGTGAGAGAAAACTCCCACAGGCATGTAGCATAAAATATAAGACGACTGAAAGATGTAATTTGATTTTATCGGAAGTTGACATTATGTAGCATCGACCTATTTGCAATTTTCGTTTTGAGATTTTCTGCCGAAAATAAATGTCAGTGTTTTCTTAGACTCACATATGGGAAATAATATGAAAATATATCAAATAGTTGCATATTAATACAATATATTGTAAGCGCGGAAAATGAATTATTTTTTAAAATAAGAACTGTAATGATGAAATAAGAAATACTTAGTATTTTACGTTGATATCTATAGCGACCGCTCTTTAATACTTATTTTAATTACCTTATTATCCCAACGTTTGCCAATGTACTTACAAGAGTGTTCAGTGTGTGATTATATCGGAACTACGCAATTTTATACCAGAATAGAAAGGAACCGGTTTACAAAATCAAAGTCTGATATGAGAAATTGTCCGATGCAATCTTTGTGTTGACTCAGAATAATTTTTAGGTTGATCCTTTTCTAGTAGGCAAATTTGAAGACTGAGAATTATAATATTTAATGACTCGTCCTGAATGTTAGGAAAATACTATATTTCAAGCTGATAAAGTTTATATAACTTTCAAAATAAATACAAATATCACCAAGATATTAAAAGGGTATTTAAACATCTCATTTTTTTAAGGAATAACAAATTTATTGTTTATTTGTTACCAGTCTAAATAATTTGGAATAGTCAGCCAACATATGGAGTGGTTTAGGATTGCTCTAAATTAATAAATCCTTATAGATAGGAGCGGAATTCGTATTTGATATCCAGCTGTATTTGGGCAGCGAAAGTAATTTTCGTTTTGTTTATTCATATTTTTATTTTTTCCAATTTACAATCTAAATGTTTAAGCTTAATAATTCCTTTTAAACCACAAATATGAATTTGATAGTCAATCGCGAGGTTCAGTGCGAATTAGAGACAACAATGGACTTTCATACCCAGGTTATGGCTGTCTATAATCAAGAATTTCCACAAAGGGAAATATTGTATCTTACGTTGTGGCTGGAGCTGGAAATATAATTAACTGTTCATAATATTATGCACAAGTATAAATTTAATCGAGTGGTAATGAACATGAAGCGAAATATAAACATATACATGCATATATAAGTGTGTGTGTAATCTCTTCAGATGCCAATCTCATAAATTAGTAAATACTATGCCTGAATCATCAATGATTTCACAAAAAAGCAAGTTGGATATAAATTATTTTGTAATATGGATGATGTGGTATATGATGTAACTTTGTTAATTTTTAATGTATGCAAATACATAAATAAACAAGTTATGAATAGAGTAAACGTCGATTACACTCTGAAATATTTAAGGACGTTGAGAAAATGATATAATACTCTAAGAAGTATGGTTTTAAATGACTATAACATAGTGTTTTTCATAGTGACGAGTCCTGTAACTGAGCAAGGAAGAACCTTTAATAAGCAAATCCTGTGTGAAAAGGTGACTGTTTCTTCCGACTTACCAGTAGTTGCTGTGCTCGGAGATCCTGCGCGCTCTTGTGACGGCAGGGAAATGACTGCTGGTCCACCCTCGGTCCAGTATTTATATACACTTGCAGCAAGGAAAGTTACGTGTAGGTCCTTGGATTTGGTATCAAGGAGCTGAATGCTCAGGTGCTCGAACAACGCATCGCAGCTGACCAACTGAATCACGAGACTTCATCTCCCTCCGGAGACAATTAGTCACGATTCTCCATTCGTTCTACTTTATTTCGTTTCTGTTGCTTTACAGAAAATGAAAAAAAGTAGCATCGTATTTGAGAATTGTGATCTCTGTTTTTGAGGTGGTAACGATATTCTCAAATGAAACGTAGATATTTGGTTTTTGAAATTGTAATCTTTATGAACAAAAGTGTTTTACTATATGTTGATTGGCGAAGTCACTAGCATCTGCATAACAATTCAAATCATCGGGATTAGAGATCCACTTTGGTATTAGAAATAGATATAAGCCTCCTACTCAGTAAACGAGAAAAGAAAATACTTCTCCACAAGAACTGAACATGGTTGAGAAATGTATCAGTCATAGTTAACTACTACTTGGTTTAACATTCGATTCATACTTATTTTAATCGCTTCATGGATAATAATTGATGTATAATTTTCTCAGAAGACAGCTTAACGAAATGTAATGTAAATGGAATAAAGTAAAATATAGAAGGTTCCCTGAACAGATAATTTATGGAATGGAATACAATGATTGATTTCAGTTGTGACAAAAAATATCACGACTATTTATAAATGAAAACAATTGTCGAAAATGTCTGTGAGCTAAGGGACATGATATATTTCCACTATTCTATTATAAATGAACATTCAAACTGGTATACATTAGAACGTCGATTATCCGGCCATCTTTAGTTCGAATATTCAATTATTCAGAAAATCGAATCTATAACATTTGAAAGTACCTATATTGTAATGATATAAAAATGCGTTAAAAATTCCGTTTTATACTTAATTACGAATTTTGTTGAGCAGATCTATTGAAGACACTACAGTAACAAGTAGCTTCCATTGAAGAATATAGGAAAAAGTCATAGGCCTCAACAAAATCTTGAAGTACTATAATAATGCTTTGACAGTTAAAATCACTTTAGCATCTGTGATTGAAAAGAAAGTTTGAACAGAAAAGTGAATTAAAAAGCAACGCCATTAAAATTAAAGTGAAAAAAAATATCAGGTTGGGATAAACGACTTTCGACTGTATATATTGTGTATCAACATTTGTATTCTCAAACAATATCATATTTTATGATTACATTTAATCATTGCAGGAACTACGTGGTATATACATTGTTGGACTACCTTTGTAGAAAATATAATTTTCTCAGATCGCTGCATGCTCGTGCTTATGAGAGTTTTATACTTTGCGGATATTCGAATGAAAAATACAAAATTTTGCAGAAGTATCAACACGATTTTACCCTGCCGTTCGTTGTTCATCTATTGCACACAGGTGCGAATAAAAAAGCGTTGCGAGCAAAATTCAGAAATAATGTGAATATAAGATGGCCAACGGACGAAGATTGCTATGAACTGAGTTAATATTGAAAGGAGTGGACGGCCATCACTCGGCAAGAAACAGAACAATAGTTACAGACATAATTAACGCATAAAGAATTGGTATTGAAGACTCCCAGGAAGATAAGATGGTCGACGGACGAAGATTATTATGGACTAAGATTAATATTCAAACGAATGGACGGCCATTAAAACATTTGACAAATTGTATAGGGATGCGGATCGTAATAATTAAATGAAAATAGACTGTTTAAGGGAAACGGGTTGCTGTAAAAGTGTAAGAGAGATAAAATTAAAGACAACGATATTATATATATATATATTTTATATGTATTAATAAAATTAATATAAGTATTATATAACAGGTATAAAAATTAACAAAGGGGAAATAAGAAATGAATACATGGAAAAAAACAGACGAATCCGAGTATGGCATAATATTGTAAAGTTTTGATCTGTAGGGAAAGTAGTAAATTAAACGAAAAATTGTAATATAGGAAATACTCATAAAATTCAATGTAACTCAAAGAAAATAGGCTCTTTAAAATGAAGGACCACGTTTTTCACTAATACCAGGCTCCAAAAATGAAATACGAAAATTGGAACGTAGGAAGATCAATTTACAGGACGGCACAGAAAAGGGGAATGGAGCAGAATAGAAGATATTGCTCAAGAAATGCTTTGCTAGAAACGCATAAATGAATAAAAAGTTGAGAAGGTAGTGACTACAATATGACAAATAAAGATTAGAAGTAGAACCCACGAAGATATAAGCGTCAAAGAGAATGGCCAATTGACACGTTGGGTAGGGATATTGAGAAGACCAAAGGGAAAAACAAAATAAAAGCATGCCAGTCTCGTATTCGTTTAGAATTAATGTAGATACGGATTGAAAAAACTAATAATGATTATGTATAAAAAATAAGAAACTATTGAAGTATTGGAAATATAAACCTAACTTGTCAATAAGCATTTACATTCAAACCACTCTTTTCGCTTCAATATTTTCTTTTTCAAAATTTCCATATGAGCAACTAAAATATATACAGCGTATAACATATCTCATCACATGTTGTGTGGTCGGAAAACCAAATTTATTTTCTGAAATCCGGTTTACGTTATATTATATATAAGCAGCTTAGAACAGGATGTTTGGAGAAAACGTATGGCTTAAATTGTAGGGTCGCTTCTATGGAGAGGCTGTACGTAAACGCCACAACGCCAGGATTACAGACATCCTGTTCGTCCTTTTGTTAGGGAGATGGAGATTTTTTAACCCAATGACCCTCCTCAATAGTCGTGTAAGAGTAGGAGCCAGTGAAGACACTGTATTTTTAGTTGACCTCGGTTAGGGATGGAGCGAGAGGAAGAAGGAACGAGATGATAAACGTGGAGAGCAGGTGTTTTTTATGGAGAAGTCCAGCGGCGTGATGACCCAGATGGCCAGTTCTTTGTGTATCATGTTCTCCCCTACCTCATCTTCCCCTCCTTCACCACCGACACATATCCGTGGTTCCGTTACCAGAGGAGAAACAAGGATGCTGCTCGAGAGACGCGTCCACAAATTATATACCCTATTGGTTTAGGGAAACAAAATGTGGTTGCTTTGGTCAGGAATAAAGTCTAGGACAACTTTCACTTGATTGAAGAAATATGGAGCTCATTGAAATTATAACTACAAAATATAGCTACGAAAATAGATTTATAAAGCAATTCCAAGATTAAGTAGGTAGAAAGTAACCTAAATAAATACATATTTCAAAACTATAGCTAATAACTTCGAATTATCTTAGTACAATGAAAGTGAAAGTTTTCCAATACAATCAGTTAATTTAAAACAATTATTAACGGATGAGTTTTGCAATTACTATTTAACAACTATCGGCGAAACCAATGATTTTCTAAGTTAATCAAAAAATATTAGTGAATACAAATATGTTATTACGATGTGCAAACAAAATTTACGTTGTTACGATAAAAGTTCTACTTTTAAACTAAATATGAAACAGCATTTAATTATTGTTTCATTACTTTTGAATGCATATTTTATTTCTTGAATGTTATCAAACGTGTAACACACAATTTTAATGCAATTATTATAATTATAAGAAATAATTATACGATATTTGTGTACCTAAGTTTATTACTTTGTCAGTTTTTAAAAACTTATTAATACGTACTTAATTAAACCCATAAAAACAAAGCATTCATTGCTTTAAATACACTAATGTAAATTTGTATTAATTTTTACCTCAATTTTAGGTATATTGAACTTACTGTGACGTAGTAGCGTGAGATTACGTGATTGACGTTGGCAGTGAGACTGTAACTAAATTCTTTTTCTGAATAATTTGAGAATGTTTTCCGAAACGAATTTATTGTTTTTTGACTCTATTTCAATACCATGAATAATCATGATAATTATATGTAATTCACTCCGTCTGTGTGTCTATTTTAAAAAATATATATTTATTTAGATTCGCATGGACTACTATAGTTATTAGCGATAGAGGAACTAGGTTTCTCGTTAACTGAAATAGTTAATAGGAATAGTTAATGGGGAGAGACTGAGAGAAAGACTGTGATTCAAAATAATTAATTGCATCAATGGAAATTATACTGACGTTAAGACGATGGAGAGCGACCATGTGAAAAACTGCCTGAGGACAGAAAATTGATGATGATGTAATAGTTTCACTGTGTGAAAAAACAAGATTCGAACCCAGGACCTCTGTGATGCGAGGCAGCAACGATGACCACTACAACACCTTTCTCCTTTTTATTTAGTTTAGTTATCCTTGCGTGTCTACGTGCGATTTAGGTCATTACTGATGATAGAAATTGTGGAATTTTTATTCCTCATTATTCTATAAAATCTGTAGTTTTTCAAGGTTTTATTTTAAATTGATAGTCTTTAGTTTTTATGATATATTGAGAGAAATAATGTGTCCAATCTAGTTCCGCATTCGGATTGTGAAACTATTGAAAACAAATTACAATTTATCCGTAACTTTTTTTATTACGAATTTAGAAATTAATGGTTTCATTATATATTTGTTTGTGTCCATACCATGAAACTTTTTAAAACTAGGCATTGTAACCTTATTATGTTCTCCGAATGAATTTCGAGTCGGACTCTGACGTCGGAGTAATTGACAGTAGTTGCGAGGGCTGGAAGCAGGTCCTGGAATGCAGGGCAACAACGACCTTCCCAAACAGCCGGGCTTAACTTAGGTCATGGGGAGGAGGAATTATCTGAGTAGAGAGTTCATTGGCCTCGGGGACGTTGTGGTAGGGTCAACAGACGTCGAGGTTATCATCCCAAGGGGTAGAGTTGGACAATCAGACCTTCCTGTCTGATTAATGGAAATTGCTGTACGCTTTAGTCGTACGAGTAGTCCCCTACGCGGTCCCGAGGGTGAAGCTGCAATGGTAAAAAATGATAGCCAGTCTACGCAGGACCGGTTCATTGGTGCGTCACGCGAGACACAGTCATCTTAACACATCCATACCTTCACGATATTGAACAAAAATTATTTAGCTTTAAGTTAATATTTTAGAATTTAACATTACTAGCTAACTCATAAAGTTAATTCCAACACCTTATCATTTTTAGTATCCCAGTTTCTCAAGAATCCAGATGCAATTTCTTTGGTTGATTATAGCATATATACATATGTATATAACGTCAGTAAATGTCAGAAAAATTATGAACCAATCGCATTTACCGTTTACCGCTTAAAAAAGTAGTTTCATCATAAATAAGATTATTTTGCTATCTGTCTGCTTTTCATACATTGACGATTAACCTTAATGTTTATATAGAAAACAAACTAATAAGGGCAGTTGCTGAAGATAGTTATAAATTAGTTTTTTTGTAATCATCAAAACAAACAACGATATTTATATTCCGTCTAAGTTATTGTAAGTACACTAGAAACCATTCAGTTACCATATTATAATTTGAGAAAATATGTCTATAAATATGTATATTGGTAGAGACGTGTTCGATTATTCTTAGAGAAAGTTAAGACCTTGGCTGAGGTCTGGTGGTATTTCTCCAGTCAAGGTCTCATGAAAAATACATGAACATCACTTTCACCAAGAATGTTGAGTAAGAATTAATGCATCCTAGTATTTCGTGTGATGCCATATGATTGTTTCACAAGTTTAAATGTGGGTGTATAAGGGATTGGTATTTTAAGAATGGAGTAGGAAACGTAGTAAGATTAATAAATTGTTCTTATTTATAACATAAAATTGAAATTGTAAGCCACAAAATTTAACAATTTCTAAAATTTGTATCGAAAATTAAACGAATAGCAGGTAGGCTATAACGTTTATATGTATAAAAAATCATTTTAAGAATTTAATCCGACTGTTTCGATAGATTTAAAAATTCACAATTCGGCCGTCAGTTAACCTTGTTATTCGATTAGTCATATTTCCTGCCGAAGCTTCCAGTTTTCAGGCCATATTCATCTGTAAAATATTTTTCCCAACATAAATTATATACACATGCTATTTATATCAAACATTATTACGATTGTGAGTAACTTACATACGCGTAATTAAAATTACGAAACTCTGAAAAAATTCCCCTTCTCCTGCAATTGGATTTTTTGAATGCAAAGTAATGTAACTTTCCTCCTGAGCAGCATTGTATTGCGCAGTGTAGAGTTTCAGTAATTTTTTGACTCTATTTAGAGTCGCGTCAACTACTATGGGTTTTAGTAATTGATTAGCAAACAATATTAAATTTTCAACACTAATAGTTGAAGCATTATTATAAATTTAAAGATTTTGTAATTTGTAAGGATTAATTTTTTAGCAGTAATTTATTTGGAACAATTCATATTACTGTATGTTAATTTATATATATTTTTAGATATTTGTTGATGTTATTCTATTCATCTTTAAGAAGAGGAATATCTATAATTGTTATAATTACAAACACTTCACTTTATACACAGTATTTGAACAGATATTTCCAATCGTGGTTTAGAATTGTCTTAAGATCCGATGGCACCATTATCTTGACTCCAAAAGCGTGCGGTTTGAAACTCGGTTCATTGATTAATCATTTAAAATCAAGATTCCAATGTACATCGAAACATGTATTGAAACTGGGACCATTGGGATTATCAATTCTCTGGGCCTACTTACACATCTATACTGTCATTACTTCTAATTATAATACCAGAGACATTTATTTCCCTCCTGCCAACCATATTTTCTGAACTTTCCCCTGCCTGAGTCGTTCCATAAACGAGAATAAGATTCCTCCTAAGGGAGACGTATTCATTTTTCTGTTAAACGTGAATTTAAATACTGGAGTTATGTTTTGATATTGCAAACATTGGCACACAGCAATTGTTATATGATACAGATCATTAAAATGTGTATTTTTCTTAGGATCTGGAATGAGGAAAGAACTTGCAGGATTTTGAAAGCGTTCGGTTCTTGGAATTAAATATAAATATTTTTTATTCTATCAAAATTATTTCGACACTTTGATAGTGTAATTCAGCACTTGCGCAACCAACTATTAATATTCATATAATACAATTTCTATCTTAATATTATGAAATGTTACTTTACCAAGATGAATGGATAATTTTAAAGCACGCGATTTTCTTTACCTAGAATTGAGATATTACTAACAAGATCAAAAAATTTAAAATTCATAATATTGAATACACTGAAGGCAAAATATATCAAAACGAAAAAAAATTAATTGGCTTTTAGGAATAAAATAGGGGATTCAGTTGAAACAAAACACGATTCGATTACATTTCGCTTGTGATCTTCAGATCGGACTTTTTATATGCGATAGCGCGTAGCGAAGTTGGCAAAAAGCTAGGCAAGCCCGTAATACACACCTGTTTCGCAACATTGTGTTCCTCTGGATTTACAGGAGAGGGAGCGGAAAAAAATTCCATTTACTATCATTAACATGTACGTAGATTATCAAAATTAATATTTCATACATGAAATTTGCACGTCACTGAATCAAACATTTCACGTACTTGGAACAATCACACAATATGTTTAAGTATTTACAAAAAATGTGTGTGCAAATATTTCAATGTTGTTACCATGAATTAAATATATTTTCTGATATTTGATTTTATAAGTGATTAGTAATTGTTAAATATTTTACTGAATTATGGGCATTGAAAGTTAAATACCGTTTGTATTTCCGGTGTATTGATTTAAAAAATGATTCTCGGTTTATATCATTGTTTGTTAAAACACAGAGTTTTAGCGAAATTCATTTCTTCCGCCGACAGGAACACGATTCTACCTGACGACGGTGGAGATAAAATTCCCTGAAACGTCATATTTTGATAAACAATTAATCCGGTTAATATTCCGAATATTATTTCCTTTGAGCAGATGCTTGCGCATATTAACAATACTATTGTTGAAAACAGTTAGTTAATATGTATAATAAATATGATCTTCATGAATGGTATTCATGATTGCAAAGTCTTGGCGATTCGAGTTCATAAATTTGACTGGTAATTTATATATAATTGAGATGGTAACATATATTATCTTGAAATTTTCTGATGTCATATTAATTGAAGAAATTAAAATGTCGTAATTATTTTACTATACAAACTGGGTTAGTTCCATACAACTTTGGTTATTTTTCTCATAGATTTGACTTTCTTGAAGAAACTTTCTCACAACGGAAATACTCAGAATAGTATTTTCTCTCGTAAGGAATTTAAATTCAACGCTTAAATTCATTATTCAACGGCACTAATTATTTATTTGAAAATTGTAGTAGTTTGTAATCAGAATTTCGAACCATTTGCTCCGTTCTGATTTTGATGTTGCGTATAGTCACTCTAAAATCGAATAATGCGTTATTCCCTGTTAAGTGGAGAGACAAAAGAAAGTAGGTCTGAGGTGTAGTGGGATAAATAGGGAAATTCTCGAGCAACACAGCGTAACAATGAGCTGCTGAGTAGGTCAGAGGGAGGCAAGGCACGCCTACTCTCCAGAACCGGATTTCTCTCTCCAAGGGCTGGTATGTGACTTTGTCATTGAACGAAATTTATCACGCACCGGGAAAGGAAATAGGTCTCAAGTAAGTAACCACCAGAAAGAGAAATCCACGTCGTGGAAGGACAACCGACAAATAATTTAGCTTTTCTTTTCAGGGACTTATAATATTATACATTTCTGCGTTACTTTACTATACGAGATTTCCACTTTTGCTCTCTGAAAAAATTCAGCAAATAAATTGTCTTCAAATAAATTATATATTGGTATTAAAAACAATTAATTAAAGAGTTGTTATTTAATTTCAACAATCAATTGAGGAATATATAAAATTAATTTATATAGTAACTAAAAATATGTCTATAAGAGGCTTGGAATCAAGTAATTTTTGGTTATCTTCAAGTTTCATGAAAGAGGGTATCCGAAACTTTTATCTGAACTCCTAACTCTCTTTTCATGAGTGAGCTCCGACCGAATTACATGAAGCTTTCTCCGTGTTACATATAGCCGTGGGATGGTTTTCAGTATGTTTCTTTGTGACAATCGCCTTTTTATAATTAAAAAAACAGCTGTTCCAAAATCTTGATTTTGTTCGTGTTTTCATAGAAATCGGTTCGATCATGTTCGCTGACTTTTTGGCATTGCTATATGCAGCCATTACAATGTATTAAACAATATATTGTAATTAAGTAAATTTAGTTTTGAATTTACAGGAACATTAATTAATTACAGCACCAAAATACGTCTGTAAAACGACTTATTTATAGTGTAAAGAGGGAAAAAACTAGGGTGGAGTGTTTAATTAAAATATTATCATGGTAATTGATTAGTTATTTTTAACATAGGCTAATTTAACTCTATTTTGAGTGTAAACTATTTTTGTGCAGCGGAAGAACAAACGTTAAATTTAATTACGAATATGATATCATGGTTACTGATTGTCGTGTGTTTTGAACAACTATTACTCCACGGATTAAATGCTTAAATTTAATGTCTGAACTACAACGACGGACTGTGTTGTGTGAGGATAAAGATAAATTGGATTGCCTGACAACTACTCGCTGGAATCTAATTCTAAAAATCTGATTCGCTGATTAGTCAATGCGACGAGACTGCGGCGGCGGAAGCATCTTCAAACATGGAAGGATATAGACGCGTGTAGTAGTTTTTCACTATATTTTGCAAATTAGGACTTACAAAAAATATTAAATTGTGTTTGTAAGTTTACTTCGGTGAAATTGAGGAATGAAGTACGGGGTCGAGTCTAATTGCATCCTTTTTTCTAGGCAAATTTTCTGGGGTTATTACTGATTCACCAACACATAAGGATTTCCATAAAACTTAAGGACGAATTCATTTGTGCAATACTTTGTAAAGTTATTTTTGAAAAGTGCTTGGGCCAAAGAGATGTTAACGTTGATTTAAAAATTTCATTTTTTTAATATTTTCCCCTATTAAATAATTGACAAAAGGGATCTCATCCAAAAACTTTATTTCACGTATCACGACGTACAAGTTCCCAATAAAATACTCCATCACTTACCTCGGACTTGTGCTAGATTCCAAACTTTCCTGGAAACCCCATTTTACCCACCTTGCATCCAAAATCAACACCAAAATAAAACTACTATATCCACTCCTCAACAGAAACGTTCCAATCTCCATCTCCACCACCAAAAGACTTCTTTACCTCTCCCTAATCCGCCCCATATGGTCATATGCATGCTCCATTTGGGGATCTACTGCCAACTCCAATTCAAATAAAATACAAACCAAAAGAAAATTTTCTATAGACTACATCCTTCCACTTTCCCACTCATGCATATCCTCAGTTAGCTGGCATCTCATTCTCCGTTCTTAAACCAACTATTCCTTTACTTATCTTCATCTGATCCCCGTCCTACCCTAAACTCTAATAATACTCACCGTAAAACACTAGCCAATCAAATATTATAAAGTGCAATAACTTATTACGTCAACAGCTCTGTCGTTTCTCTCGCTTTTAAATTGATAGTCAATGGATTTTCAGTTTTTACAATCATTCATGTCAATTATTTACTCTGCGAATAAATATGTATATAACATGTCAGATAAACTTTAATATCTTCGGATAAAATTTTGCAATAATAAATATAAAAAACCGACCGATTTTAATCAGTACGTTATCTGAAGAGACTTTAATGGACATAATTACTATTTTTGTATCTAAATTTTTTATTCAAATTACTTAAAAATAAGTATTAACGAGTATTACACAGGCTATCAAAAATACTTTTGGGTGGACTTACACACGGTATGTTTAAAATCTGTTACAATATTTTAGGAGTAACTCCATAGTTTAATACTATATAAAAACTTTAAAATGCTACTAATTAGGAATTATTGTTATATATGTTATATTAAGGATTAGAGAGAATGTATTATTACAAATTCTATATATTACTATATTACAAAGTACCCCTAGTTAATGGGTTGATTGTTGAAGTAGACTGCTAATATATACCAAAAATTAATTTTATTTATATCTTAGGCTATAACTTTGACCGAGGTTTAAAAAATCTCAAAAAAACTCACTTCCTATTCCAAACGATTTATTATCTAATATATAAACTAAGGATTTTTATGTATTCGCTATCTTGTTATTAGTCCTCATATGAAGATGAAAACGTTTCGCACAATTCTTAGCGTAAAGGTTAGCTTCTGGCTTATTATGTGTAATTGCAGTGTTCTCAGAGTTGGTGAAGTGATTAATTTAAGTTGAGCAACTGACCACGTTTGAGCGCCACCAGTAAACCTGGTGGTGG
Source organism: Eucriotettix oculatus (assembly GCA_034510155.1). Classification (NCBI taxonomy): domain Eukaryota; kingdom Metazoa; phylum Arthropoda; class Insecta; order Orthoptera; family Tetrigidae; genus Eucriotettix; species Eucriotettix oculatus. Next base: position 63,440,002 of record CM067378.1, read on the forward strand.
GAGATATAAAGTGTTATCTTGGAAATTGCGTCAGTTAGACAGAGAACGCCGAGACTCGTTGTTTGTCCACGAGTCGAGGTACGTAGACGTGGTAAATAAAGTAACGAAAATGTTCATAAAATTCATACCATACATTGTAATCACGTTTTCAGATGATCATGTCCGAAATGGTGAAAAGCTCCATCTTTTAACTTTAAGAAATGTTCAATTTTGTATATGATGACGGATTAATACAATTTTCTCGTGCTAGAAAGTCATGTTTTAAATGTTTAGTGACTGAAAGCAAATATTTCAAATCCTGGTAATAGCGTTTCTTATTTCTCAGCTTTTTCCTTTTGTGAATCTGTTGGGTATTCTTTATCTTCAACATCCTGAAAAAACCTTCGCATCTGTGCTGAAACATAGAAATTGATGAACCATATGATAACACATTTTTCCCCTTCAACCTGGAACCAAAAACTTATGATTATTTATTAGTTAGATTGCGTGAAATGTTTAGCTGATCGCTGTCAGGTCAAAATATCATCACTGTCATTATCATAATCGATGGTGGCGTAGCTGCTTCAAAATCACACAAATAAAATGTAGACAGTGGACATTGAATCCAAGAGGACAGGGCGGGCGTATGATGGATCAATTATATGCTATTTGTTCTTAAAAATAAACCATTTCAAATTTTATGTAAAAAATGTCAGTAATGAGTATAATTTTATAACTCTACAAACCGTTGCGATGTTATTGCGGTAATACGTTCTAAAACTGGTCTGATGCAATCCTCCATGCTAACCTATCATACGCAAGCCTTTACAATTCTATATAGCCAAACTGCTTAGCGCATTCCATCCTTGCCTCCCTCTTCTGTTCTTACCCCACACACTTCACTCATGTCTCAAAACATGGGCTATTAATCTATCCCTTCCCTTGGGCACAGTCCACTACATTGTTCTCTCTTCCCCTATTCTTATTAGAACTTCCTAGTTAGTTACCCTATCCACCATTCTGATTTTAAGCATTCTTCTATAGCACCACGTTTCGAAAGCTTCTATTCTTTTCGTGTCCGCAACTCCTATCGTCCACGTTTCACAGCTCTAAAACGCCACACTCCATACGAACATTTTTAGCTATGATTTCATAGTATCCACACTTATAATACCCGTAAGTAAATTCCTCGTTTTTGCAAAGGCCTTCCCGGCCTGTGACTTCTTACACTTTATGTCTACTATACTTCTACCATCCCTACTTATTATGCAGTCCAAGAAGTAGAATTTCTTAACTTCCTTCAAAATATCCCTTCGAACCCTTTGTTATTCCACTGTTTCGCATACTACACTCCACGTATTGAACTCTTTCTCCAAAACCACGTTCATGCCATTTATTATGTCGTCGGTTCTATATAAAGTTAAACAGCATGGGTGACATACTGCATCCTTCTTATTCCTTTATTGATTTCTGCTTTCTTTTCTTGATCTTAAATTCTAATTAATAGGCCACGTTTTGAGACATGAGGGTCTTGTAAAAACAGCATTATAGGGAACTGTGGGGGGGGGGGTAAGAACAGAAGAAGGAGACCACGGATGGAATACGCTAATCAGATTAGGGAGGATGTGAGATGTGGTAGTTATGCGGAAATGAAAAGGCTTGCGCAAGACAGGTTAGCACGGACCAATCTTAGGGATGATTACTACTTTGTACTTTGTACTGAATACTACAACAATAACTATAACTTTTCATCAAGTATCTATTTTATCAGAATATTATTAGTTATCAGCAAATATAAATTTTGGGTATCAGAATGTATACTATTATGTAAGCATGAAGATAATACCTGAAAGACAAACGATTAGGATAAGATAAAGTAATATGACGATGACATTAGGAAACAATACTCAGTTGTATGAATATGTTCAGTTTCATTAAGTAACAGAATTTTTTTACAAAAAGCATTCTGCGGTATCAAGAAAGTCAGTAAAATCCATAATATAAATTTAAAATAACGTAAGGCAAGATCTTGGAATACAGTTGCATGTATAAAGAATAAAAAAAATGTCTAGTAATAAAAATATACAATAATTATGACAGAAGCTATAAATGTGACTTCTGTCAGAGTTAAGCCAACGATTGTTAAACACGTTTGTTAAGTTACGATTAACATCAAATACCAGCTGATTGAATTTATCTATGAATTAAATTTAGGGTGCAGTAAAGTAAGAAATCTAGTAATCCTGATATGTTTTTAACTTCGAAGATTGTTAAACATAGAAAATTCGCAATAAATGTTTGAGCACAGGTTAGCTGTGAGGATGAAGGCATATAAAATTAAGAATTGCAAGTGGAAATATTAGGAACACGTAATAATGGAGAATATATTTTATTTGGAATTATGAGTACTGAAATGAGAGCTATGATAGAAGTGCTGGCTGGTACTTGTACATTGTCTACATTTTCCTCTCGATAGGCGTAATTGTAGGAAATTGCCTGCATACAGACTGGAAAAATAAACATTGCTTAAATTTGTATCGTATTTCAACCTAATTTAGGTAGACATTTTATTAAACATTGGCCTTTAGCTGCTGTTTTGTAAATATTTGATTTTGTGGTATTATTTGTCAACAAATTTATATTTTAATCTAACGGGTAACATCTTAATACTATACTGAATTTTATTAAGTTTGATTTTATCATTAGAGTTTTACTTATTATTATTAACAGGTTTATTTCCTAAACTGAATAAATTTGCAGCAGGAGATCATCAACTATCTACCTGTTGCTGTAAGTATTCATTGAGCAAGTGTTATAGTTTCTCTGATTTTAGTTTTCTTGTAGGACCAATTCAAGAAAACATTTCTCTGTGTTGGTTCAAAAGAAGAAGGGATTTTTAATCATGATTGCCAAATTTAACTTGACTCCAGATTTTGATTTTTTTTATTGCAACGTGAGTTCTGTCATGTCTTTTTCCAGAACTACTATGCATAATCCAGAACTGTATGAAAAGTACAATATTGGTCAAAGACGGCAATGTGAAGCTCTTTTGGATGAAATAGCACCGCGCCTCAGCTGGGGATCTATAAACCAGAAAATCTTAGATGTTGGGTGCGCATCGGGAGACTTCACAGCTCAATTGATTCACCTGAAAATTCCATATGACAGAAACTGGCAAATAATTGGTTTCGACATATCAGAAGAGATGGTGGAACACGCGCGGAAACATTACTCACAACCTAATATACAGTTTGTTTTAGGAGACATTTCGGATCCAAACATAGAAACGAGCACTGTGTGGCAGGAAGCTCCTTTTCAAAAAATATTCTCATTTTTTTGTCTTCATCTCGTGAAAGATAAAAGGTAAATAATAATCCACCAACCTAACAATATTTGACGTACAATATTCATTGTCTAAATATCATTTTGAGATGTTCAAATCAAAAATATGTTTAATTAATATACGACAGTCATAAAAGTGAATGGCTGGTAACAGTGAACCGTTGTAAACCACAGAGCTAAGCAATCTAATATGGGAAAGTATATAATGAAGAAACACATGTATGCACAAAAGTAAATATCTACCGTGTATTTATAATTTCAATTTTTGTTTAAGAGTGTGAACTGATGTCGCCAAATGTAAGAGTTTCTTTCGGACTGTTTACTTCTAGTCTTCCTACGTGCAATATTTTATTATGTTGACAAAAGACGCCACAGGTTTCTTATTCAAATAAGTCGTTAAAGATATTGTTTTGTTTATAAATGGTAAATGATTACTTTATAAAACCTCTAAAAAGCACTTAGTAAATTCTGGAAATAAGTACCATATTATTTTTCTCCTATGCAGTAAGTGCTCGAGCTCTGTAACTATTAATCTTTACCAATTGCACAGGTCTAAATTGAGTACACAAAACAGCTATTTATTTTAAACTAACCCGAGATCACCCTACAGCCAAGTCTATGATATCCAAATACACAGGAAGTATCTTTATAATAATTGTGGTTAACACTGTAGAAATCTGTTTCAATTCACAAAAAAATTGTTTAAGTGTATAATCTTTATTAATAAATAATGAATTTAATTATTTCGACAGACTTGCTTTAATGAATATACACAAACTTCTAGACGACGATGGCGATACTGTGTTAATGTTTGTCCCAAGCGCAGTTTTGCGGAAGTTGACTGAGACTGTGGTAAAACATTCCAAGTGGAATGAATATCTCAAGGTAACATAGATTAGCGTACTCATATAGAGTTGATTTACTTTACAAAATTTATACCAATAATTTGTCACTAATTTTAACACATCTTGTACTTCTCAACGTATTACAGAGAGATTACAACAAAACATTTGCACTAGTTCCTCATTATCCAATCTCCTGGTTCACGACATTTTATAACTACATACTGCGATTGGAACTAACTTGGATTTATCTTATAATAAATTTTTTTCACAGTCTTTGAGGTGAATTGCAGTAGTGAGCGAAACTTATTGAAAGACCTTGTGAATATGAAATGATATTTTACTATGTGGTGGGAGGATGGACTCTTGGTTTTACAATGTATCACCACACAAACTTTGGGGTTTGGGGTCAACTTCATGAAAATATTAAATATGATTCATTTTGTGACTGAGGATATTAACAAAATTTATATAATCCTCCGTTCTCACGTTTATATACTCCCAGTGCATATGTAACGAACACATATATTTCTATTGGATCTAATTAATATCTAATCTCTTAGTGTCTAGTACATGCTGTTTACTACAATTACAAATATATGCATAATTGTCTGAAATTTTTCATCGTTGCACTTACTTGTACAATTTCCCAGGATTATCCTTTTCCACTAACGGAGGAACATTTTGATAGTGCAGATGTAATTACTGCTTTTATAGAGAGCCTGGGTTTCCAAGTTCACTGTTGCAGATACGAAGTTTACAGAAGGAACCTTGACTCCTTAGATCAAGTCTTAGGTGAGAGTTAAAACACTAATATGTAAATCTTAGCGAATGAGGTGTGAATCGATAAAAACTGTAATTTACAGATTATGTGGCTCATGTAAACTACTTTGAAAAATATATTCCTGAAGAAAAACGAGAAGAATTTTTGCTGTATTACTTTACGATGTTCATCGAGTTGAATTTAATAAAACAACGAGAATCGACGGTAGATTCAAGAGGCTACGACATTTGTACTCCTAAATTTATAGTACATGCAAGCAAGAACAAGAAATTCTTAAATAACACTTAAGGTTTAGCTTGGCATCTGAATAAGCTTTTTGTAAAGTGTTGTATGTACATTCGTCTTTAAATATTTATGAAAGATTTCACTCTAAATTACCTGTTCATAAAATAAGTATTTTTTTAATTTTATATTTATTTTTTAATTAAAAATACAATTTTTATTTGATATGAATTTGAATACATCTCTTACAATATCCACTCAACCAATTTTATTTAATTTTTCATTAATATAAAATTTATAACAGTGAGTTTATTTATTCTCAGAATGAGTTAGTAAAATATTTAAACAACTATCCATTACATTATATGAATCTGAAACTATTTGTTTTATTAATCATTAAAATTTAATCTATTTGTTTTAAATTGTTAAGACCCATGGAACCGTTTTTTAAAACCGCAGTTTGATGTTATAGACCTTGATTGCGCGACATTTTTCCTCACTTACAAAAAATTATAACGAATAATAAATTTTTGTCAATAATAATTAAATATTTTTAAGTAACAAAAAATTATATAAATAAAGAAAAAAAGGCTAAATATTTTAACATACAATAAGTTTATTAATTATTATGGTGTAAGTTTCTTCTTATTATCATTAAAAATAAAAGTAATATATAATTATAATATATTAATGAGAAATTTTACACCTGAATTTGAGCGTATAATATTTTTAAAATATTAGCATAAATGTATTTATAAATAAAATATTTTAATATTTCGATTAAAATTGATATAGGCGTATTCACAAAACTGTGTGTTAAAGTACCTACAACGCTCTAATAAATAACCTATAAAAATTTCAAGTCCTTGTGTCATAGTCATAAAGCTAAAGTGAGAAAAGTTACAATATAATTGAATTTAATACTCCAAAACAATTTTATTGTCATTTAACTAGAATAACTGAGGGAACACTATATGGAGAAGCTGTTCTTTTCCGTGTTTTATCAGGAATTTTCCCTTCAATTTACCCGTAAGTTGGGCTTTGTAATTGATATTATTGTTTTAAAATATATTTCCAAGGTAAATAAAAAATGATATTTCTATTGATTGATGTTGTGTTTATTAAAAAACTTATATTGAAAAAAAGACAAACGTGCAGAAAAAAATTGTAATATTAAGGAAAGTAACATAGATAAATAACTAATATAAAATGACAGTTATGACTAATTCTAAAATTTTCTGATTTTTCTATTTAACGTTGTCACCTAATGATTCATAATAGTTATTTAGAACGATGTTTCAATTTTCGAAACAACCCAAACATCAGTAAATATATTTCAATGTTTTTATGTCGCATCAACGGGTAAGGTAATTAGCGACTATTTAATTACAGATATTTCTTACAGTTAGGTGTTACGTTTGAACTGTTTGCGGTGTCTTGTGACGGACAATAGTTCATGCCCTAGTAGCAGTACGCTGAGCACTACACCACAGAGGCTGGCATTTCAGTGTTATGTCCCCTTGTCTCACTTATGTGGACTCCGAGATTAGAAAAGCATGCGCGTAGAATTCACACTGTACTGGCGAAAATATTTAGTGGCGGCTTCAGTTCTAAGTAAGCCACTGGGTCGGACGATAAATCACTAAAAACACGTTGTAGCATCCTGCAACAAAATATTCCATTTTTGAGCAATACATTTGATGCTACTGAAGATGTCGCAAAAAGTAAATGTTATTGCGTATAAGTTCTATCTGAACATGGATGTTAAGAGGAAGAAACTGAATCAATAAGTTTAGAAGACTTAATTTTTTTAAATGGTTATTGTAGTTCAAGTTATAAGAATGGAGGAATTGGTATCTATTGTCTTACGTGTGTAAATAAAATGGAATGTTTTAGTAGACCTATACAGAATTTTGATATTGAAACAAGTACATTAATAAATTTCAAATAAACTGAATTTCAGGTTTTGGAGTTTATAGGTATCCCAATTGGAACAATATGATATTTTTAGGAGAATGAGAACACTAGTATTGCTAGTAAACAATTTAGCTATATCAATATAGTTTGAGTTGAAAACATAATTTTGGTTTATTATTATGTCCAGGAATCTAAACATAAATTGGTAGACACTGATAAAATAGCACCTGTACTTAGAAACAGGTTCTGTTGCCAACAAATATGCCTATTTATTTATACAGTTCCAAATTAATAGACCATCATGTAGCAGGTCATTAAGTAAAAAATCTGTAAGATTAGAAAGGTGACTGCTAAACGTTAAAACAATATGTAGAATCTACAATTTTATATTTAAGCTAGAGAATGCAGACTTGCCTAACATAATTCATTAACCATATCAAAATAATGAACAGAATCACTAAATATTTATAGCTGCCTGATAAACGAAAAAAGAATACTGACATATTTTATCACACTAAAAGTGTAGAAAACTTATATTAATCTTTTGATATAGGCTTAGTTATGAATTACAAAGAAGTAAAGAAAACTATTATAGGAGGGTAAAATCAAATCTGAAAAAACAAAGGAACTTCGAATGGTGATAAATCAAATAATTTTTTTTAAAGAAATTGAGGCTTGGGTAAACATTAAATTATAATTTTTCTTGAGTGTAGTTGTTTGCCAATCATACTGAAATATCTGGATTAAAAAACATTTAATACAGTCCTAAAACATTTATTTATAAAATTTTAAATGCTGGAGATCGTTGACTGTAGGTCATTATCACTTAACAACAACACAAGTTTACTGTTTTAAATGGTTTTTTAATATAATTATAAAACTATAAGATAATGCCAAAGAAATTGATATTGCAGGATTAGTAACATTTTCAATGATTGGGTTCTAATTTTTTTGGTAGCAGACTACATAAGTGTGGTCTTCAGACTGGCAACTCTTATTTAATACAATAGGAAAGTATTATGAAAGAGGAGATGCAGGAGAGGAATGCAGCCTAGGGTTCTTGACTATAGTTCAAATATTTACTTGAAGAGGTGCAACACAAACTAGAAAACCTGCTTCAGGTAGGATGTGCTATTGGGTACTTGTCTCATGCCCTTCTTAATAAAAGGAGAGGAGTTTGCTATGGAGTTGTAGCTGACTGGTCCAATAGGACTCTTACTCTCACTGTGTGCCCAAGGTCTGCAATTCTAGAACATACACATCCTTAATTAAACCAGAGAGGAAATGAGGTATCCCTAAAGATAAAGCACATTCCCACCCTGGCTAAGCTCCCACAGGTGTCCCTCATGATGTGAGTTCATAAATTAAGGTAACAGTAACAATAATAGTCAACAGAGATAAATCAAGTATCTTTCTTTATTCTTGTGATTTAACAGGAATAATTTTAATTCTTAAAACAAATACTACAATGGTTGGATGATTATTCATGTACTAAAAAACCTATATTACTACTAACAAACTTACAAAATTAATGTAAAGAGGAAGAGATTTTAACATACTCCTTGATTACAGCAATACTAACTAAGATATAAAAAATTGTTTTAAATTTATGTAGCAAAACATAAACCTACTTAACTTCTTTCTGTTTTTGCCAAAATTTAACAAATGTCATAACATTAAGTTCTATTTCAGAATTCAGTAAATGCTGCATAGTTTAGACCAAAAAATTAATATATTTTCATTATTAGACTTAACAAAAACCTTTGATACTGTCAAGCATAGCAACCTAATAAATAATTTAGAGTCTTCTATAATCAGAGCTAATTCAAGTGTCCTCATCAAATTATACCAACCTGATTCAGTGCAGCATAAATAAATATATCCTACATTTTTTGGCTTTGCTAAAACAATATAAACATTACTATAAATAGAAAGACGTGTCACAGGAATCAATATTAGGTCTCTTAAATCTTGAGATAGAAAGTAGGTGTCTTACCTGACATTTACAGATGAAAAGCACCATGTAGGGTCTGAGGTTCATAAATTTTCAGATGCACTGCCCCCTTCATCAGAATGTTTGGCTAGCTGATCACTGGAAATGTCTTCCTAACTTTCTGATGAAGGAGGTAGTGCCTGCGAAAATTTAAAGAACTCCAAACCTCACGAGGTGCCTGCCATCTGTGAACCTCAGATAAGTCACCTACTATAAAAACTTTTTCAGAAGTTTTTTTACAGAAAACTAGTTATGGAAACTTTTGAGTAATCATCATATTTATCCTTTATAACTCAATGTATGCTTTTATCTAGATTTATACTATATAAAATTATAACATCTACGTCTACCCATCTCAGTCATTCATCATAATTTAATGAATAGAAACAAATTAAATTCTTCAATTATTTTAGAATGTCTGTGGCCTGTTAAAAGATACCATTCAGGAAAAAAATACAAAAATGAGGAATTGTATACAACCATGCAAAAATGTCCAAATTTAAAAATCCTATAACAATGGGAACTACGTTCTCAGAAATACGTTTTGAATTGGATTATCAAATGTTTTCCTTGCCTTGAAAAAACAAATTTCTTAATTCTATTGTTATTGAAATTAATGTAATATATTTTCTTATATCTTTTTAAAAATAATTTAATTACATTTTGTTCTATTTTAATACAATATTTTATTACAATTGAGTCCTGGTTGGCGCGGAGATGGATCATGGCTGATAATTTTACGAAAAGCTCGTGCTAGTACATAGTGCGATGTTAATAGTGTATTATCCCCAATTCAGCAAGGCTTTGAAAATGGCATTTTCGATGCGACTGAGTTTGGGGTCATATGCAACCTACTTTTACTATGTGGTCTATTTCCATTACTATGGCAAATTACGATCTACGATTTATTTTCATGCCTTTGTACTTAAATAGAGTGGCTACCAGATTAAAAATCATTCGCGTAGAATGCATATATTTAGAGGGGGTCCTCAAAATTAAATTGTACCTTGGGCCGCCACTGAATATAATTTATGGTATTAATGAAAAAAAATCGCAAACCGTTTCTATATCCTGTTTGTTTCTATTATGGCCAACCAACTATGAACATAGATCTAAGAAAGTTTTGCATGTATTTCCACTCACATGGTCAAAATAATTTGCTAAATTTTGTTTAAGAATAAAGTGAAATAGTAAAGTTTCTATAATATACAAAAATGGTCGTGCACTGCAATCAATAACCAAAACAAGTACAAAACAATTCTATTATTTATGTATGGAATACTTCTAATAAGAAAACAGAATTAATTTTTTATAATCTATATCAGAATAATTGGGAATTTCATGTAAACGTTTATCTGCATATGTATTGAATAAGTGGCTGTTGTTAAAAATATATACGCGAACATCAGTTTTATAATTGATATGTTTAAAACATAATAATTTTCTAGAAACATTCATATTCACTCTCGGCTCGGTAGGTATGTTGCAGAATTATTTTGGTTTCCCATTAGTGATTATCACCACTTTTTACTTCACAGTGTGAATTCACGATCTCATAAGATTCAATACATTGTAACATAACATAATTCGCTTAATGTATATATTGCAGCCATCTATAAAAAGTTTCAAGCAATTGCAGTTCTTTTTTATCTTATGGTAATTATGATTTTATAAATCCTTGGGAGCGTAACAGGAATATATTTTCTACATATGTGAATACAAAAGGAGTACAGTAAGAAATATTGGACGCATTGTGTCGAATAGGTATTGAAGGAGAAAAGATGGACGATGAGGGAAACATTTAGGGGAAGAATAGATGTTTCGGATTCAGATTTTCATACTAGAGTTAAAAAATACACAGTATTGGGGCTGAAAGCAATAGATCGATGAATAAATATTATAAAAAGAGAAGCAGTAAAAATTTATTCAAGATAAATGAGTAGCATACAAAAGCCGTTACTTCTTTTAATTCTTAAATATATTATATATTATAAATATTTGACATTAATGGAGGACTGAGGACGCAACAAATGTCTCTTTAATACTTTATCACACACTCCTTCCTCAACTTCATGTATAAATTCTCCGGCGCTTCATTCACGAACTCAGATAAGAAAAAGAGCTTCTTTTCTGAGCTTTATCAGGAATAGCCTTGACTGACTGATAAAACGCCTTCAGAGCATAAAAATTAAATACAAAAACACATGGCCTGGCCAAAGATTGAGAAAGTGTACTAGGAGAAGACGCTGTTAGGTAAGTCGTGGGATCAATAAAATTTACGAAGTTTTCATCAATACTAAACTTCTTCGAGGCATGAGTAATTTTGTTCCTTACATACGTGAATTTGCCTTAAATTCAAACTTAGTGCTATACTTAGAATATAAAACACAAGTAGTTATGTTACATCCATAATTTACAGTCTGGCGTTTGATTTAGAAGGACCTAATTTATTTAATTTTATGTGGGCAAAGAATTTTAGGACTAAATCCTGGAGAAATGTAAAAACAAAAATAAATAACGCGGTTCTTTATAGTACGATAGTGAAATTTCGGAACTGTAATAATTGTACTATTTCAAACATATACAGTAGTACGAGTTAACTTTAGGCATACATATTACTTTCCCTCAAACAAATGAAGATTTATTTGAGTTAAACCGTTGATTCTTCTCGAATTGTAACCTGAATATTTCTTCTTCTTCACGAATGGATTTATTCAACACGTGAGTAAAACGACCTTAGTAAATTTTTTAGAGTATACAATGCATCATGTATTTACTTGAACGTTTGCCAATTTAGCAGATTTTGCAACATTTTATCCCCCGTCTTCGAGTTACCTAAATTTTCTGGGTATATTAAAATGTAAACGTCCCGAACATCAGCAGGCGTTTGGAAGGTTTGACCTTTATGACATTGAATGTAATAGATCGTCAACTTGGACAAATTTGCTAGTTGGTCGAAGATAATAATTACTGATTACACGTTATTGGATTCTGTTCTCATATTTCGCATTCAGGAAATGGACAACCCGGAGCTTTATACTCAACATAACAATTTGCAAAGGGAAACTGCAGAAATTGTTCTAGAGGAATTACTGCAATATTTGACGTGGAATAATGGAAAGGAAAGGGTTTTAGACATTGGCTGCGGCAGCGGTGATGTGACAGTGGACGTTCTTCGGAAGAAATTACCCTCAGGAAAAATTGAGCTCATATTAGGCACGGACTTGACGGCTCCAATGGTAAAGTATGCGAGAGAGAACCACACTGTTGAAGGGGTTAAGTTTGATACCTTGGACATTGCTGATAAAAACATCGAATCTTCATCTGTGTGGCTTTATGGGCCGTTTCAAAAAATATTTTCATTTAATTGTCTTCATTGGGTATCAGATCAAAGGTAAGAATGTTTCATAACCGTCCTTGAGTTGTAGTCGATTCTGTTTAAATGTTTGTTTCTTGTGTTCTATTCAGGCAAGCAGTACAAAACATTTACAAATTGTTAGACAGTCGTGGCGAAGCTATTTTACTTTTCTTATCTAAAAGACCGATGTTTTGTGTATACGAGAAATTATCGATTGAATCCCGCTGGAGCAACTATATAAAGGTATAGATTTTTTTTTAAATTAAAATTTTAATTCGCATGAACCATAGAGGTCATGAGCGACTTAGCTAAACAATTACATACTAATAATAACAGTCTGCTATCTAAGTAAGACCAAATGCCATTAACTAAATCAGACAGCGTCATGAACTCCACCATCTTCAACATAGAACAGGGCAGGTACAGAGGTCTTCATTGGTGAAGTGGCTATAGTGGCTCTTCTCATAGCGGAAAACTTCCTGCAGTCAAACAGAACGTGTGGGATGGTTAGGGCCACCTCAAACATAATACATTCTTGTCACTGAGTTCTGTAAAAGAGATGAGAGCGTATTAAACTGGTAAGCAAAGTCCTAATTCTGGCCACTAACGCCTGCTGACATCTGGATGTCAAGTTAGGGTAGACTAGGTCCTTGCTATTGCTGACAGTTCTGAGGTTATCTCTGCATTTCTCCGGATATCACACTCTAGCCCACCTTTCCTCTATGTCCCTCATGTATCCACTCTTGTAGTCCCAACTGGTGCTCCTGGGGTTATGCGAGGGATTGATGTGCAACTGAGCCTGTTCCTTAGCCCGGTGATCCGTTCTGTCGTGACCCACAATACCCCTATGGACCGGTATCCAAACTATCCTCATTAAGTTTCCCGAGGATTGAATTTTCCCAATGTTATCTGGGACACTGTTTCTCCACTTCGGATTAATTAGTCTGTTGATAGCGCCCATGAAGTCCATCAATATAATTGTATTGGTGATTGAATGCACAATCCTGTATCCATATAGATGGCATACATTTCCGACGTTGTGATTGATGTTGTGGGATTTAACGATAATTATTTTTCTATGTCCGATTCGACTATATTGCATCCAACTCCTGAGGGTTTCTTTGAAGCATCTGTATCACCTTCTTTTGGGATGTCTGCTCTCATTTGCTGGAGAAACTTGTATTTCCATGGTGGTATATAAGAATCAGTGTTAAAAATCAATTTTCGGAATCCGACTTCGTTCTATAGCTAACACGTTCTTTAGTGTGTAGTGGTATGTAGTCAGGTCTCTGGGTACATCCTTAGGCATATAGCGCGGACAGATAGTTAGATCTGATGTCTTAATTAAAAATGTGAATTAATGCATCAGATTACAAGAACAAACTTATACATGCATATAATAATATAATCGAAATATAAAAAGAGCAGCGTAATTATTTATGTAAGGCATCACGGGAACGTTGCAAATTAGTCTGAAGCTATTGAAAATTAACTCGTATTTGAGAACTGAATTAAACGGATTACTCTAAAAGTAATATAAAAATTAAACCTAAGTAGGGCCTACTAGTTTTTGTAAGTGATAAGGCTGATTTGTACAATTTCTTACTTTTACAACCTCACCAGAAACAAACTTTGTGAATCCATAGTTCTTCAGTAATGCTCTGCGGGAGAGTAAGTACGGAAACAAATTATAGAGAGCTAGAAAGTTTCTTGATCAAGAAGCGAGGTTGTAATGTTGTTTGAGAGGCGTGAGATGCAACAAAGACAAATGGAGCGCAGATGAGTTCCGTTCCATAATTGGTGAAAGTCACAAGAGATCATAAAGGACTACAAAACTAAGTAGACTGCAGGCTTACAAGACGTACACAGACAAGACATGCTTTTCTCGCTGCAACCCTCACGGCATTTTAGCGAATTATTTCAGTTAGGAAGATTATTTTCAATGACATATTCGCATAATTAAACGCACTTTCCCATTGTTCAAGAATGATATACAAAATGAAAGCGTTAATTTTGATTGTAGTCACTTAAAAAAATGTGAAAATACTATAAATATTTCAGTTAAATATTAATATTATCTAGTATTTTTAACAACTTTCTATTCATTTCACCTTCTTTCATAAATTATATTTAATTCTTTATTTAAAAAAATATGTTTTTGATGCCATCTTAATAGTCTTCGCCAATTTTGATTAGAACAATTAATAAATAACTTATAGATAATGAAGTAACGAATAATGTAGAAAGTTATGTGTTAATAACAGCAATCAGTTATTGAGAATTATCTCAAGGTAGTTTTTGAATATGAAATTCCTTAATTATATTAAGTGGACAGAATAATGTAATGTTTATTGAAAGATGCAATTAGTCCACGTTTAAATTGTTTGCAGAGTGTGTGAGGGAAATTTGAATAATAATATAATATAATTTTATACAATTCACTTGGGTTATTTTATACTTTTATTTTTCTAATAGGTCTATGACAAAATCCAGCATTACATAGGTAGTTTGGACTTACATGAAATTAGGTTTCTTTTGATCAAATAGACACTTCTTCTAAACATTTTTTATAATACTTAGTCATTAAAGAAAGGATGATGTGGCAGGTTATGCAACATGCAATAGGGATAGTTTGTGAAAAAGTACCTTATCATTGTCTTTTTTCCCTTAAGTCACACAGGCTACTTATTTAAATGAAGCTCTAGTCTCCTAAATGGGTGAGGAATCTCAAATTCATAATTTAAGTTGACAATCTGTCCATTGGCTTCGTCCCTCCATTATGGATCGTATATAGAATTTATAAAATTCAACAGCAGAATGTATAGCCCTTCACAATGAATTGACAGTCGGATATAAATTATATACAGGAATAAAATGGAGTGATTAACCTAAATAGGCAACTTTTGGATTGCCAAATTTATCACTCTCAAAGGCAATAGTTTAGAATGAAAATATGTCAATATTAGTCTTTGCTTACTAATAATTAGAAAAGAGGTGAACAATGATGATAAATTCATAGCAAACCTATAGTACTTTTTTTTTAAAGACATTTTCAATGTAGAATAAATATATAGCTACTATTACAATGTATACAATGATATCAATAATTTGTCTTACAGAACTTAAAACAATATACATCACCATACCACTTCTCAGGTGAACCAACAAAAGAATTTAGTAATCTCTTACAAGAGATAGGGTTTCAAGTAAAACTTTGCCAAGTCAGTAAATATAAATATCAATATGATTCATTGGATTACCTATCAAGTAAGTACATAACTACAGAGGAAGTAGTAGTTCCTATTCTATAGTTCTAATCAATGTAAACTATACTAACCATGTATTTATTCACAGACTTAAGTAGATCTTCCAATCCATTCTTGAACAATATTCCAAGAGATCTACATGATGACTTTATGAAAGACTGCATGGCAGAAGCGCTGCAACAGAAAATCATATTGAAAGAAGAAGGATTAAATAATACAGTATTCACGGTTGAGTATCCTATGATTAAAGTATATGCCAAGAAGAGATGATCAGATCTTAAAATATTTTGAAATGTACAAAAAATTGGACTATAAATAATTGTGCCTTTCTTAGCGATTAACATTATTTGTAAAAACTTCTACTGTACTTTTAATGATGAAACATATATACTAAATATTAATATTCACACTTTGTTCATGTAATATAGGTACTACAAAAGAAACATTATTGTATTATTCATTGGAAATAATCTAAATTGTATCACTGTCAGTAATTGAAGTTATTGTTATTCCATGAGAATTAATTATATAAATTTAGAAATAACTAATTTTCTTGCAATAAAATTTAGCTAAATGGTCCTGAACACAATAATGACAAAAAGGCCATTATTAATCAATTTTGTTCTATCAAAGATGTTAAAGAAAATTGGTATTTAGATATTAAAACTTCTTTCCAGTTATGTATGTATGAATAGAAAATATATAATTAAGGATTTATATGAAACTAAGGTGATCTGCATGTCTTATTTAAATAAAGTTTTTCAATTCTTGGAATTTAGGGTACATATTTTTACAATATCATAATTTTATAAAATAATATCATAATCTAGCATTTGAAGAAGTGATACTGCATCCTGATGCTAGTTATATGCTGATGACATCATAAAAATATTACAAACCCTAATTATTATTACAAACCCTAATTATTTGGTTTATTACAGCTTGAATCATACACAGTCCATATAGATTAAATTGTTTTCTAACAAGTAAGCATTTTTACATTTTTTAGGCTGTGAAGTTAAAGCTGAAAATAAAATAATTTACTAAAAAATGGATTTGATTTCTAATGGGGTATGTAGACATTATCAAATGATAGTTCTTTATTATACTGGTGTGGCACAGAAACAAATATTTAAGGTAAACTTGAACCATCGCAGAAATCAACAAGTGCCATATATTCAATTCTAAATTATAAAAACTCTTTATAACTGCAGACTTAAGTTTGAAAGTTTTTATATGGTGATCACACACTTTGGTTCTTTAAATATGACATTGGATTTTCTGATAATGGCATATCTGGAATTAGATATTTGGGAATCAATATGTAACAACACAAAATAAATTTGAAGTTGATCTCAGGTATAACAACTTTACATTTGTAATGACCATTGCAGAAATCAACAAGTGCCATATATTCAATTCTAAATTATAAAAACTCTTTATAACTGCAGACTTAAGTTTGAAAGGTTTTATATGGTGATCACACACTTAAGTGGTTCTTTAAATATGACATTGGATTTTCTGATAATGGCATATCTGGAATTAGATATTTGGGAATCAATATGTAACAACACAAAATAAATTTGAAGTTGATCTCAGGTATAACAACTTTACATTTGTAATGACTGATTAGTACAAGTGAAGATGCCAGAGGATAAGAACCTGTTTACAATTATGAATGAAAGAATATATATTAATGGAACAACTTGGTATAGCAAAACACCAAAGATCATTAAAAACTTACATGATAATTACTTAAAAAATTATGCATAGTATAATAATTAAAGAGAACCTATATATTTGATATTTTGTAAACTATGCAATTCATAATTAACATAGTGGGACATTGAAGTTCAATAAATTACTAGGAATAATAAAATTAAACAGGAGTGAATCTGTAAATATATTTTCTAGCATTTCACTGTTTTTCTTATTGATTATGATCCCCATTTTATAAAATGTCTAAACTAAAGACACTAAACAGTACACAAAAACGTACGAGAAGTTATGATGCACTTTATTGTCTTTATTATTATATATAGGCCTACACCAAAATATTTTGACAATCTCATTTCTTTTAATTTACATGCTATACATTATATTACTATTTCTCATTAATTAATTGGATATCTTGATTAAAAATAAGTGTATTATATTTTTTAAAATAACTTTGCAGTGTCTAAAATTATATTGTAATCCTAGTGTTATAATTCATTGGCCATTAATATTACTTAATTTCTACATTTAAAGCATTCAAGGCTTGTATTATGAATGGAAACTCAAATTATTGGTTGAAGTAAGATGTACAACTAGTAAAATTAATGTGAGAATGATCAAGATTGGTCTCGAACCCAACATTTTGTTGAGTTGAATAATTATTTTGTTCAGACAACTTGTGACAAGCTTAAACTTCTTATGACATGCTCTGATTAGTCTGAATATCTGAAGTCAGGAGGATTGTCATAAACCTAAGTTATGCAGTTCCGAAGCAAACTTTGGACGTACTATATACGAACATCATCAATAAAAATTCAGTGTTTATTATTTTCTGGAAATTTCACATATTTTTAAAAGCAATGGTTGATCATAACTAGATTTCTTATTTATTCTGATTTGTGTTCCACCAATCGGTTCCATATCCAAATGAGTTGCTACCAATAGATCAATTTTTTTTGTTAACATGAAACAAGTTTTATAGTGTCGTCCATCCTGGAAATCCGAGGAAATTTAAATTTTGGTCGACTTATTTTTAGTGGGGTCACATATACATACGTATTAATAACTCAAAATAAGTCTTAAAGGGGAAAAAAGCAAGTAAATGATTAGAACTACTACTGACACAGTCCTTAAGCTTCTTCAATTTTCTGAGTGAAATCATCGTTTTGTACGATCGATTATAACTTCACCGACGAAAGATGCAAAGGAGATCTAAAAACAGAGTAAAAATTCCCGTCAGTGTACCTCCTCCTGATATTTCAATGTAGTTAAAGACCGTGAGGACCCAGCAGAAAAAACTTAGGGACTAGAGCTGTTCCTGTCAATCTGGTCAAAACAACTTCACGCATAGTACATGTGGCAAAGGGGACGATGTTTTCTTCAGGTGGGAATAATATTCTTACATGTGTAGTAAAACATCGTAGAGTACGGAGAGAAACAAGGACAAAATATTATAATATATGTCCCAACTATAGTTATTTTGGAGAAAGAGTGCTAACAACAAGGAAAACGTACTTCGCTACTAAAAGATCATGGAAGCAGAGGTCACCACTTCTTATGTTACTGAAGGCTCCAGAAAATTCCCCGCAAAAAGCAAGGTTAAGTAAGGAAACGCCGAAATTTATTCATTACAGTTCTTATAAAATTAAATTCATATAATGTTTTTAAGTTGTTATAAGCGTCCTAAGATATTTAGCATTTTAAAACGGTAGCTTCCGCTTTCAATAAATAAAGAAAATTGTATGAAATAAAAGACTTAACATTTGGAATTGCAGCTTGAATTAGTAATTTTTTGATAAATAAATAAATAATAATGTTTTACAGAAATACCACCCTAATCATATTCTAATTTATTAAAAATGAATTATAACTTCAGCGTTACAAACATACTTGCGAAACAATGAAAATGTTTCGTGAGAAGAATTTAAGTAGACTATTTTCTTATAAATTGAATGTGCTTAGGAAATATTAATGACGATTGAGCTTCCATCCTGATCCTTTAATTAAGTTGATGGCCTCCAGTTTTTAATGTTTTTGAACTTAAAGTCGCTTTTTGCACAGTTGATACTACTATGTTCCATTAGTGTGCAATTGTTACAAAAATGTCAGCAGTTCAAATAATACAAATTACATATTCAACGGTCACAATTTTATTAAGTAATATGAATTAATATTTATTTATACATATCCAAGGCTTCGTCCAGATTTTAAAATTAAGGAAATTGGTTTATGATAGGCTATTACTATATATTAGACCGAAAATAGGAATTAAAGTGAGTTTGCGATAAGAGAAATTGATAAGCTCTGTATTTTTATAAGCAGTTGACGTCTCGGATTCTGATAACGTGGTTGGGTCACAAGTCACTTTATTTTTATGACTTAACGCTGATATTTCCAAATGCTTCAAATAATCCTACTGCAACATATTAATTTTTTTTAAAAAATATTAAGGGCATTTGTGAACAATATTGAGTCTGAAAGAAAGACATGAAGACTCAGAATGATTTCATTTACTGAATATTATAACGAATTACTTCATTAATAGCACAAAAAATCGCTCATTGGAGTATTCGGAAATATTATTAAAACAGCGTGCAGTATATATTATTCTTATAGACACAATGTTGCTTCAGACAATTGGTTTCGATAAGACGACGAGCATCATCTCCAACATAGTTGGAGTTTCTGGTAATTGGCTGCTGTTGCTGCCTAATTGAAACACAGAGCCCGTGCCCCACATTCATACTGGCGCAGTCTTGCAGGTCCCGGCTTAATTTCCCCATAGAACGGCGCGGGACGTTCTTGCAATGGAGGCAGCTTAATTAACGTCGCGTCGTTGTAATGGGCGACGAGGCCCCACGGGGCATAAAGTACCGAGCTTCAGAGAACATTTACCAGACATCGCATTTTAATACATTTGCAAACGGTTCCTGTATAATATGCAATGGCAGAAGAGCGTCGTTCAAGTAACTAGAACACACTACATTTGAATATGTAACTGCAGTTATATTGTCATTGAATATAAAAGTTTTAGCAACAATGAAGCATGCTCTGAATCTGTTTGTAGAAATTTTATCTCCATTTCAGTCTACGGAAATGAGACAATAATAATACATGGATAAAATGCTAAATTGTCTGTTGACCCATTTGAAACCGTACAAATCTATCTAAGTAAATGTTGATGTGTTAAATTTATGAAAACTATTAATCGTCAGAAATACTTGAAGGAGTTTACATTTTGCATTTCTTTTATCTCCTGATACGATATAAACAAGTTTGACGATTATCGAATTAACACTGGGGATCTAATAAGAAAGTCAAAACAAAGTAGTAAAATTCTACGTTAGTTAGTCTTATCACTGGCCGAGAAATCACCAATCGAGCATCGCCTAATGCTTATTCCACTCTATGCTAATTAACTGTATAAAACAGGCTAAAACGGGACACGGAAAACTTAACATAATCTATAAAAACTCGAACTCGGAAGAGCAAATCTATGGAACTTCAGAATCGTACGAATGCCGGGAAACCTTCCCGTAGAAATGATATTTATATTATATTAATATAATTATCGAAATGAAATATGAACGAATATTAAAGATAATCTCCTGTTTTTAAACCCTCAAATTTTCATTGAAATCTGTTGAGGTGTTTCGGAGCCTATTCCAGCCAAACATACGGATAGTCAGACAGATAGACAGACAGACACTTCAATTTTATTTATTGGTATAGATATAACGAGTCTGATCGTCGATCCGTTTGAACGGGGTTAACTTACGAACCATTGAATAGGTTTAAACGAATTTTTTATTAGTATTATATAAAATACAACAGGGACTATAAGGATAATAATAAAGTTCGTGAAATATTTAAGGAAATCTTTATGGGCAAATTGGGTCCTTCCTTACTTGCAATTCATACGTGCAATACTATTAAGAGTTTGTTATTAATTCAAATGCAATTATTTCGTTTATAAAAAGTATCGTTGATATTCCCAAATAAGCTGTTATTACAAAGACACTGCTTAGAAGTACATAGCCAATAACTCAAATGTTCTTTTACTTTCCACTTATCTCCAGTCTTGATCTGAGACCTGACAAACTATGTACAGGGTAACCACAAAATACATGTAATTTTTCAAAAAATCGGCTTATAATAACACAGCAAGTGGGATGAATGATATTATACTAAACGTAACGTAACAAATGATACAGTACTGCCGCTCACTGGTTTTCGAAGGCGCTTGCCTGTCTCCGAGGATCAACGCAATCTTTTGCCAGCAATTTTTGTGATGGAGTATTGGCAGTCTTTCTCTCTCTATTATTGGCCCACTGCAAACAGCCACGTGACAGCCTTTCGGAACGATTTATCTTTTTAGCCTCTTCCCTTTTCGCTCACAGCTGCTGTTTTTACATTAAATAAAAACCCTGGGATGAAAGAGGAATGGAAAGGGACAGCGCGAGAGGGAGAAAGCTGTATCCCTTGAGATGGATCGCCGGTTACAAAGGAGCTGTAGCCGATTCGTCTTGCCCTGCCGTAAGCAAATAAGCACCAGCCACGCCACTCCACGCCGCTTAGATACGTTTGCAGCGGAGATTTGAGTGCGTTAGACACACAGCTTGGAAATATTTACTTGCAGCTATTTTTATGTGGAGTACTGCATACAATATGTCAATGGAGTGAAATGCAAATTTCTACACTTTGCCACTTCACACCTTTATTAGGAAAACAAAAAACACTACATATATATTGTTATATATATGTATATATTATTATCTATTAAGATTACAGATCACAATTTTTCGTGAAGAGTTATGTCGAGGTTTATTGGTATACATCTTTTATTTTTTACATTTAATGTCGAAGTTTCAATTCAGTGCTGCCCAGGTTTTACTACTGTCAATATCTAAACTTAGTAATATTAGCAAATATTACTCAACGTCATAATATGACGGAGAAAAATTAATTTAAGAATGAAAACTTATTTTAGTTCACTAATTCTCACTACATTAAATGTCTTTGTCAAATCATAATTAAATGAATCTTCATCTGATGTTTAGAAACAGGAATGCGTCGGCTGGATTCTTACTCAACTATAAGCTTAATTGTAGAACAAAGTAGGCTCAGCTGTAGAAAGCAGCATTCTAACTACAGTTTGATTCATAATTTACCCTTTTGACAATTCTGTACCGCTCGAAACATTAATTTATGAAAGGAATAAACAATTAACGAAAAAAGCGAGTAAAATAAAATATTTAACTAACTGATTTGTGGTTAGTCACATTATGAAACACGTGGGATGAAATGTTGGGATACGTTAATAAGTGAGCTGGCACAGAATTAGGGGAGGGGACTGTTAAGTTACTGAACTGTGGAGATCGAACGATGAGAATAGGATCTACATCCAATAGAGGATTTCACTAATTAGCTCGTCTGGTGGATTTTTTTGGAGGGGTTGGGCAACAGGCGAATAGAGGGTGGTCCTGAAACAGGCAATTCCCCTTTAATAGCACAGGAAGGGAACTGAAAAGGGGGGATGCGGAAGGTAGAGCACGGTAGCTAAGGGTTGATTAGGGCCCTCGGGCTGTGGTTTAAGGATCCTACCCGGTGTTTAAATTAAAGAGATGCAGGGAAAACCCTAGAAAACCTGCATCAGGTAGGTCGGGCATTGGGTACTATTCTCACGCCCTTCCGAATGACGGGAGACGAGTTTGCTGTGGTGTCGCAGCATTCCCTTCACTGTGTCTTCACCAGTTTCAGGAGGCAGTTGACCGACTGATCCAATGGATCGGAGGACAACTCTTGCCATATGCCCAAGGTCTTCGACCGCAGTACATATATACCTTCTAAAATAAGTGAAGGTGTTTCGGCATGTGAGAACTTTGATAAAAACCCCAGAGAGAGCACAAGGCATTCCCGACATAATCAGGTGTGCCCCGCAGTCACTCTGGGGGGGGGGGGGGTAATGTCTCCGAGAAACTCTCACTGGCACTTTTATACCTATGTGTGCCACACATGAGAAATAAACATTTTTATATATTTTCTAATTAAAATATATTGTTACTTTAATAAAACGTTCATTAAATTTACAAGCTATTTCGCGCTAAACAAACCAAATGGATAGATCAACTACATTACTCATATAAATAAAATTAATTGCTTATTTGTAAAAGGAGCTCAAATTTCGTACGTGTGTGTGTTTCTGCGTATGCATGTTCCGCATACAAATCTAAATACGTGGAGAAAATGCAACCAAATTGTGCATACATGTTATTTAGACTCAGAAATCATTACCTATTGGGTGGGGGTGGAGGGGACGGAAATTTTTAAATTTGTAAAGTTGGCCGATATTTCCGTCTGATAAATACTTTTTGTGTTTCCCGCGACTCTATTTGGATCCATCCTGCCATAATGACATATGCACTTACGTAGCCTGCGCGTATGTGTGCGGCGGCGGCGGCGACGACTAAAACTATCACAACTTAAATAAATGTCTGTTATATTTAAGCATTAATATCACGAACATAGCCAGACATCCAGCTAGTATTAAATAAATAATTTTGTGAATATTGATATAATAAATAGGGAAATGAAAATATACAATACGCTACGGAAGGATTTGTAATTTAACCCCAGAGTGAAAATATTCTATAAGCCATACATTACTTTACAGATGTTGGGATTGAAACAAAAAGTTAATCAAATACAGATAACAGCAATTTGTAACATTTTCAAGTGTTATGATTTATAGTGTTGGTGCGTAAGTCCTTGTCGCTCTTATTAGATGGCCACCACTGCATTGTATTTATTTAATTGGTTTTCTTTATTTTGGGGTTTTATTGTTACGAACAGGATCTAGTATTTTTTTAAAGTTCGTTTTGGCAATTTTCAAAAGTAATCAGTGTGTAGAGTGTCAAATAAAATACTGTCAAGGACTTATGAGCAACCCCATATTTTAAATCACCGTAAGACTGTGTGATACATTGTAAAAAGCACACAGTAATAACTTGTTAAGCTTACTGCCAATAAGGAGTAGGGGCATCAATTATTACTCTGCCTGATTGTTAGGTATAAACATAACTGTCAATATGCATATGAAATTTAGTTTTAAAGAGCCTACCTTAAAGGTTGTCTTTCAATAATAGTAATGATGACATATAATCTTTATAAAAATACAAAGTAAAGACAAAGACAGGTACGTATCATATTAACAAACATTGATTTCACTATATAAATACTACTGAAATCATGTCATTTATAGATTAAACTGGTGTAATGTGGAAATGTTACGCATAATATTTTCAGTGAATGCAATTATACGCATTTTTGTTGACGTAATTAAGTGAATGTATTCACTCTGTAAAGACTTTGCATATGAAAATTACAATTCCGCATTTTTCGATTGTGGAGGAAAAGTGATGAAAATTGAAATGGGTTATTTCAGTGTACGTATTGTATACGCCCACAATGACGTGATAAATGACCGACTATTAAAGGATATGTTACTAGAGAAAGAAAATTGAGTCGTATCATATAGGAAATGTTTGGAGCTTGTGTCGGAGCTTTTAAACAATTTCCCACAGGACGAAACATGCTTTGCTGATGTCAGAGCGAGTTCAAAGGCTCCAGCAAACACGCAAGCCCTGTAATGAATACAACAGTTGCCAGTGATAAAATGACGGTTTCAAGTGCTGTCAGCGTTATTAATTGAATTCATTACGGAAGTGCATTGATTGATCGAACTTGACTTTCCCTATGAATGGATTAAATTCACAGCAGTGACAGAGTGCTGCTGTTCAGAATTAATGCCCATTGGCGGTGTTTGTTGGCAGTCCTGGACACGGAGCGGCAGAGCGCATCCGTGGTTCCTGATTAGCAACCAACAAAGGATTCCTTGCTAAACGTTTCGTTAATCCATATGTCAAGCGACTATATGCTTAATATCAGAAAATAATTATTTCGCCATTACTTAAATTTATCACGGTACGTCGAACGCGATATTTTCCCAACTTTTTCAGCCTGTTAGGACTATGCTTCACAAGCTATAAACAGGTAAAATCTCAAAGAAATGGTTGAATATAGAAGAATAAAACAAAGATAGTTGTCTAATGACTGACGTTTGTCACTTAATTCACTATTAATTCAAACGCCAAAAGAAATGTATAGTACAACGTTGAAAAATATAAAAATTTGTTTGTGGGCATTCTAATTCTCGTCAGTTTATGAAGCCCCATAATTCCAAAAAGAAACTATCTGCGAAGTTATAAATTAAAATATTTATGATGATTAAATGATTTTAATATACGAGGTTTGTTCAAAAAAGTGAATTTTTATTATTCTCTGAAAAATATTTATTTATTCATGAATATCTTGCTTGTCCCGTTCACTCAGATATCATACGCTTGTGCCAGCGCTTTTTCCAATCCTCGAAGCATTTCTGATATGCGCTTTTCGGCATGGTCTTAAGATATTCCAGCGATGTGGTTTTTGTCTCTTTAATCGTGGCAAACGGCCGACCCTTCACGGGTTTTTACAGTTTTGGGAACAGGGAAAAAGTCGCAGGGGCCAAAAAATCACGAACAAGCAACGATGTGTGAGCAGGTCTATTATCGTGATGCAAAAGTCATGAATTGTTTTGCCACAAATACGGGCGTTTTCTTCATATTGTTTCACGTAAACGGAGCATGAATTGGAAATAATATTCCTTATTGACCGTACGACCATTTGGCATGAACTCATAGTACACCATGCCATTGTAATCGAAGAAAACAGTGAGCGAAACCTCATTTGACCGAACTTTGCTTGAATTTTTCGGTCTTGGATCTTCTCGTTGCGTCCACTGGGATGTTTGAGCTTTTATTTCGACGTCATAACCATATACCCCCAAATCTTCAGCAGTTATGAACCTTCTGAGCAAATATGGATCGTCGCTCACGCCATTCAACAGCTCCTGAGCGATGCTCATACGACGGTTCTTTTGGTCAAATTTAGCAATTTCGGAACACACTTCGCAGCCACACGTTTCATGCCCAAGTTATCCAAAAAATTGCATGGAATGAGCCAACCAATTTGCTAAATCATCAGCAAATTCTATGATACTGATTCGACGATTCTCCATCATAGTTAATTCTTTTGATTTTAATACTTTTAATGTTCGGCTAACGATTCATAAATTTCAAAGTTGAAACGTGTTAGCTAAAGGTAATTTTCTTTGGCTCCTCCAATAATACTTCTTAGTACCTTTCTTTTGAAAGTTGCAAGTTTCTGAGCCATATATTAGGATTACCATATACTTAACTCTTCAATATGGCAGGTCACGTTTCTGCTCCATTCATGGCAATAATCAAAATGTAGCAGTTAACCAGTCCATTAATCAGTTAATATGTTAGTCAATAGTGCTCTTTTATTGCTGATGGCTGTCTTTGCTACTGCAATACGTGACCTTTACTTCGTTCGTGCTGTTGTTATCATTCGTATTGACTAGCAACATTTTGTAGTTCTTAGGTCCCCCCAAATATACATAAATGTTTCGGTCCTCTTAATACTTTTATCACTTTTAATTTTTCTATATTTATTTTCATTCCCATTTTTCTTGTTTCCACCAATCTGACTAACGTAGCTTAAGTGTTAATTTTTTCTTCGCTAGTAATTCTAGGTCATTCACGTTAGTGATTGAACAATATGGGAGGTATGCAAACTTTCCGTAATGTTGGTGTCTCCGTGATCCACTTTCTGTCCCCAATAGAAATTCTGAATAAGTCTGATCTTCTTCCGGTCAATTCAAAATTACCGAAATCGGCTGCAATTGGCGAGAAAGAAAGAAGCGTTTCATTACGACAATGTAACAGTTCACATTGAAATCAATAGTTTATTAATTATTATAGTGCAATATTAATGTGTTAATAATGTGCTTTTGTAATAAAAATAAAAC
This sequence comes from Eucriotettix oculatus, assembly GCA_034510155.1. Taxonomy (NCBI): domain Eukaryota; kingdom Metazoa; phylum Arthropoda; class Insecta; order Orthoptera; family Tetrigidae; genus Eucriotettix; species Eucriotettix oculatus. The sequence continues at coordinate 63,467,352 of CM067378.1, forward strand.
AATTTTCATGATCCGAAACAAATTTATATCAATATTACAATGTTGATATTTTCAACCTTTCAGCCAGCAATTCATTCTTAATTAACACTACATATATACTTAAATAAAAATGATACAAACAAATTCCTTAAAACTAACAATTCTCTATCTTTAAACTCAGGGTCGTACATTATGGTCCTTCTCATAGATCCGACTATTACCACACAAAATCTACTCGGACCTGGCAGTATAGGAAATCAGGAAAAGTGACAGGGGTAATTAATGTGTCGTCATAATGGACCTTCCAGAGTCTTCCTCCTATTTGCGTCGTACTCAATCCAAATCACAACCGCTGCCGCTATGCTTCCTGTTTCAGGAATAATTTCCGTTTGTTCTCCTTTCCTTGGACTACCTGTCCCGTAATGCCGACCACCGCTCGAAATATCCCTTGCCAAAATTCCAATCATTTGTCCAGCAATCTCTCTAAATCTCTCCTCAAATTTCCCGCTCTCTAAAATCTCTGTCAAAAATCAACTGCAAGACTTTTAAAAATCTACTCCCCACTTCTTTAGTTCATATCACTAATGTGGCAGGGACGGATATTGACCAATAACATTTATGGTTACTTTTCTCTTGGAGTCACAGTTTGCCCCTCTCCTTCAAGACATTTTGGGGAAAACACCAGAGCTTGTGAAAATCCCCTGGCGCGCCGTGATGTCAGGTTTTATTGTTCCTGGCTCAAATACTGTCTCCTTTCTTTTGATTCCGCACCGCCAAAGTCCGAGCAGATGTGTTTGACCGTTACAAAATATTCTTTATCGTGGTGTCCTAAATCACTGAGGTAAAGTTTTGAATTGCTAACACATCCTTTTCTCCAGATTTAGCTTCTCTGGATTATTTTCTTGAAAATATGGTTCACTTTAATGAAGAAGTGGAGTGTGAGGCTATTTTTTGGAATTCGATGGTTCTAACTTTAAATAGAGTACCGAAGGTATCTAACATCTCTGGGAAAAGTGTATTCATATACAAGAAGATTATCTAAGAAATAAATATATATATTTTTCTCAACTAGTTTGGTATTTCTGACCCTGCTCTCCTTCTAAGATCTGTATTAATGCTCTGGCTACAAGTATTTTGCACGGTACTAACTACTAATGTAATTAAATACGGAATAATTTATATTCACCATAATAATCATACATATTTATTGCAATTAAAGTGTGTAATTTTATTCCAATAAATATCCAGTTCTTTTAAAAATAAAAATATCAAAGTAGAAAAATGTCAACCAGCACTCTTGTTGGGAGTGATACCTTAACGAGGCATGTATGGATCTTATTATGATCGTAATATGGGAAGACTTGTAAATCCCTGGCCGTCTCGTCTCCTCACATTCACTGCGACGGAGTTACCGTCCAGTATTATAACCGGAGAACATGTTCTTAACAAAGCATCTCGAGGAAACCGTAACAAGGGTTCTCATATTTCTTTTATGTCCGCACAACAGGAACCGAAGATAGCGAGGGGTGCAGATCGCGATTCTTTTGATTTCCCGGGACAAAGGCAGAGTGTCATGAAGTGATCTCGAGCCCATTGTTTCTCTGCGGTAGTCGTTATATCTGTGTTACTGGATGTCTCATTGCACGATGCCGACGCCGATACTGGAGATCCAATCGCTCGCGAGACAAAGGTCTCAAACTCAGACCGTCTCGAGGGTCACTTTCTGTGGAAGTCATCTTAAAAGAGTTCGCACAGGCATAAAATTTACAAATATGTGATCCGCAGCAGAAATGTATGATGAAAGAAACACATTTGAGGACTATTCTATAGTTACATGCTATGCGGAGAGTATTTGACAAAAGAGATACAATTCTCTTAATATTTGTAAAAATTACAAATATAAGCATGAAAAGTAAATATAAATACGTTAGATATTTAGAAACCGATAAATAGTACAATACATAAATTTAAAATTAGAATGAATATATAAGAATGAGAATATGCAATATTTTCAAAGACATGCTAAAATTTTAAGTAAAACAAATAGCCAAAAAATACTAAAATTTAGGTAAATTTAATAAAAAGTGTCATTATTTGAAATACAAGCTAAAATTTTTTAATTTATCCGTTTGCTAAAAATATAAGGACAGATATGGAATTGAAATATGAAGGTTATCCAAAATTTGGCGCCTGCAGAGTTATTCTGTTGTAAGCTGATTCCAGCAGTGAAATATTCAGGAAATAAACTGTGGCGCAAAGGATCTCTACCTAATTTAATTAGTCTTATAGGCCTCAATATTCAGAAAACTGAACGAAAAGATTCAAATAGAGGCAGAGCAGATGCGGAATTTCAGGAATTAGACAGGCACCGTGTATTCGCGAAGATTCGTGCCTACAAGAAAGGTCTGAAGATTAAGAATGGTCAGCCACCAGGAAACCAATGATCTATGAAAATTTTCACAGGGTCAGAGCCCCTAAATTACGGATACCACGATCTTTGACAATTAAATACGATTGGTGAAGACTTGTCACGTGTGGTGGCGTTTTGTAATGTAGAGGGGTGAAAGGAGAGATTGGCTGAGAGGTGGCAAGGATGTGAAAAATCAGTGCTCATTGGAAGGATGAAGTTTGGGGATGAGAAACATGAATACTCAAGTAAGTTCAGTTATTCCGAAAAACATGAATCAGAAGAAAAGAAGACCTTTTCACGATTTCAGAAAGCAAACGCCAACTAGCATAAGAAATAGTCAGATCTGAGATAAAATCTTCTTCCAAGATGTAAATAACGACTCCGACTGTATTTCTGCAACACTAATCGGAATGAAGAACCAACGATCTTCAAACCTAAATTTGAACCTGATATAGGATTACGCCAGTTCGCGAGACGGATGCAGGTTTCCACAGTTCATCGCCTGAACGTCTGAGCGAGCCGCCCCAGTTTTCCGGAAAAGGCGTCTCCTTAACCTGAAACGAGGAGGATTCAGAAAGCTGAACAAAACAACCAAATTGGTTCCTACAGCACATAAAAGAGATCTCTACTTTACGGTTGTAGTCTCTCCCTCCCCACAGTAATTAAGTCTGACAAGTCCCATATAAACAATTCCCTGAACTAAGCCGTTGCAACTTTAAATTATTAAGTATAACTAAATTTCTATTCTCTTTGCAATTATATAGTACGGGACCCAAGTCGAAATTTGAATAATATATATACTTATAAAATTTATAATTCAATGCAGTTTATATGCAGTTTACTTATAGCTCTTTACAAGCTGACTTGATACCAAGAAATAACGAATTATGAAGTATCAGTTGGGCAGAGAAACAAAGAAAAGGAGTTTGTATGTTTGAAACATATTAACCACTACTTTCTAGGGCACTAATGGGCTTTAGGTTCAGATCAATTTATAAATTCATATAGTAATACGATTCTCAATTAATGGCAGAGTATTACATTTTTTCATAAATGGTTTGTTTTCGATACTTAGACTCCTGAGTAATGTATAACTTTCAAACAATTTCCGAAGGTTACTTATAGTTAAGAAAGAACTTTTCAAAATTTTGTGATTTTTTGAATTTTCATTGAACTGTTTGTTGACTTTAGTTTCATCTTTTTCTAAAAACGGATAATTTTCTTTACATTGATTCGGAGGATTCTCGAGTGTATAATAATTCTACCTTAGGTAGTCAGTATACAGTAAATAATTCACCGTGAAAGTTGTTTACTATACTGTTTACGGAGCTTTATTGAAGTAAACAGTTAACTATAAAAGGTTGTTAGAGAAATACTATGAAGCGTAAATTGCCGGATTCACTCCTTCAGCCTCTTATTATGTTCTATACCTTATTCTGTTCGTCAAGAGGACATAGAAAAACATTTATTCTGCAATTTTCTTATTTCTTAAATATCAACATTAAACGGTCAAACAACCCAATGAATAATAAAACTTATTTAGAGGTTTTCCGTTACTAATTAAAAGCAACTTGTCCTTTGTTTTTTATTACCTGTAAAACAGTATGCTCTGAATTATAATGCCACCTTACCAACATTGTCTGACTACTTAACTTCACTTGAACGGAAGATTAAGAGCCTAAGAAAAGCCTGAATAACATTTTGAATGAATAAAAAAACCCATTCCCATTAACTGGAATCAATTTTGGATAAATTATTGTTGTCTGTTATGGTCCCCCGTGAATCTTAATTATATCTTATTGTAGATATTTTACATTTTTTGTTTTCATCTTATTTATTGAAGTTTTTTGAAACAACAGATGCATCAAAAATAATTATTTACTAATGGTAAAGAGGGAACGTTTAATTTATGGGTATTGAAAACTTGTTCAGGAATACAAGCAGAAAAAATGAATGAAATTCTCCATTTATAATTACACAACCGTCTTAATTAATTAAATGTTTATAGGTTTAATTTTAGGAATCTAAAATATTTAATTCTAATTTCAATTGTATCCCGTAATTGATACCACCTTAATTGAATCCTAGGCTAATTTATAAGTTCAAAACGTACGGTGTTGATTTGGTAACAAAACGATTTAGTTCTACATTTTAATAACTATAATTATTTCCTACATTTTAGATCGAAAGTTGTCACTTGGTAAGACTCGATATTTTCTCTTTATATTATTAATGTTTTTCATTATCTCACTTGATCAGTTTTCATGATTTCTAATTCCTACCAATTATTATCAACAATATCTTTGATTTTTCAGATTTTATCAAAGATTATTTATGAAACTTTGAATTTTTTTTCAATGATTACATTAAGACAAAGTTTTAAATTGTTCTAAAATGAATCAAATAGATATGTTCCTCATATTTTTAATAAAAATGTTTTTGTCCGTCCCATTCAATTATACTTAAAGTGACGAAGTATTTAATATTTTTAATACTTACGAGTGCTATGAATATTCAGTGAATAAAAGAGTGACGATTTTCTTAGTTCACTTATTGAAATATCAGTTGGTGTGTTTCAAGCATGACAATTATTTGAAACACGTACAGTGAGTTTTGTAATTTGTTTGATACCGATTGCTAAGCTAGATACGAAACATTGTGCGTTGTTGCGTTGAATATAGTTAAAAACTGAACCTTCAACCCTTCAAGAATAGCGGTTGATATCATTTCACTAATCTAGAGTGTAAGTTTTATTATCCGTAAATGAACACAATTATAATACCTAGTAATCTTATAACTTGTAGCACCATAAGGATGAAATCAGACATCTTGTCCTTTGAATATTAATTGAAATTAAGGCTACTGACTCCAAACTGGATTCCCTTCTTCAATTTACCGATCTCTCGCATCAATACAATCCGGTTTAAAATCGGTGTTACGTTCGACTTAGTTGGATAACTCACTACTAGGCGGCAGCACGACACACAAATTAAATCCTAATGTTCATACATATTTTTTATTAACGACTGCCAAACTATGGTTTTAAACTGTATTAAATTATTTGATTAAATAAAAAATAAAACAAATTATTTATTGTTATTAAATATGAATGTATTAGACTTTATAATTTATTATAGCAGAAAGTGATATGATTATTTAAATTCAGAAATTCTGTTGACTGACTCTCAAATGAATATGATTTGCTTTTCAGATAATTTGATTATTTGATAACAATTTAAAATTTAAAGCAATACTTGAAAATGGAGACGTTCTTGGTCAAATGGACACGAAAGAAAAAAATACGAAGAAATAAAATACTATTGTACTTGTAATTTAGTTCATTCAGTAAGAAATTCTCAGTTAATCAAATTACTTGGCATTGTGAAGAGGTTGTGGAATAATTCAATCGCAAAATTAAAGCCCGGAACTAATTAAAAACAAACGTGAGAGTTCTAGCACAATATATAAAAGCTCCAAAATTTTAGTAAGTAATGAATTCTGTTGATATTCAGAGGATGTAGGTATAATAATAAATAAGTTATAGTGTTGGTTGAGTGATAATTCTGCCCCATCATACTCTAAGACTGTTCATACCACAAAAATATTAACAAGAACAATAATATTTATAGTGTGATTGAATTTTAGAGGATGATCTCAAAATATAAGATTTACACTTTAATTAATAAAATAACCAAAATAATGAAGCAAATATTAAATCTTCAACAGAGTTGAACATTGAAACTAAATGAAAATCAAATAAGATAATTATTTGTGAAATAAATCGATTTATAATTCAATGAAATCAGTTATTTATACACAGCGTTTACAGAGGCTGGCGGAAAGATACATAAATCAAAGTTATCTGTTACGTCATTAATGCGTTATTATTCCCTGGATTAGCGCAATATTTTTGACGGAGGCAGCTAGATGTCTTCTAGTATCCACGTGGAAGAATAGTGGCTTTTATGCAGAATGTTACTTAATAGGTTTTCAAAAAAGATCATCACGAATTATAGTTGTATTTCTGTCTGATTCTGTATATTCCATCTCTCCATTTGACTTTCTTTTCATAATATATGGCGTTAATTATTAAGACATTTTTAGTTTCTGCTAATCTCTACAATTTCACAGATTACAAAATAAATTCATTACATATTCAGAAATACAGTTGACACACGTTCTAATTAATTCCGAGGACGTTTGGACATAGACGTCATTGTGGGCTACGAATTCGAAACAGCTGTTGTTTGTGTACTACTTTTGGACAATACCTCGTTGATCACGCAAATTTTATAAAAATATAACTTGTTTCAATAGAAAATTCATTATAGCAGAATATGGTTTCTTGTTTAAGTCCGTCAGACATAATCTGCATTGCTAAATTTAAAAGTATTGTTTTGTTACAGGGAGGTCTAAGACGAAAGAGGAACTTAAAATAAGTTGCGAATTGACGAAAATATCATGGTGAGGAGTAGGAAACAAAGAGAAAAATAGAAGGAAGATATTTTTCGAACAGTAATCCAGTGAAGCAAAATGAGAAAAACAGACGTAAAAGAAGCTTTTGAAATTTGGGTAAAACATAAAAAGCCATATATTAATTATTTCCTTGAGAATGGTCACTGGTTTTTATATGGGGTTTGTTCATTTCCTGTGAATGAACTTGAGGGAAATTATCATAAGTCGATAAACTATCCACGGAAATTATGTTCAATTATTTGCAAAATAATACAAGTATATTATTTTGCATATTTTCAAAACATTACTGTACAATTACGTTGTAAGAAAGTCCCTAGTAAAATAAGCAAATATTTTGTATCATTGCAAAAAGAAATTTAAATAGCTGTTATTTTCTTATTCTAATAAATTTGGAGCAGTGTCAAAAAATACTTAAAAATTACAATACTTTAACGCGAATCGATTTCACATCAAAGAGAAGAAACATGTGAAATACATAATTATTACAACAAAATTTTGATCTTTATGTTGTATATTTCACTTTCAGGTTTCAATTAAAATGTTTTCTATTTTTACTTATTGAAAATAGAGGAAAGTACACGGAGAAAATTACTTCAAATTCAAATATAAAATTAAAAGGGTTACTAATGAATTAAAGCAAATTAACTTAAATAACTCTTAATATAAATATACCATTCAAATAATATATGCATAAAACTATGCCCCTCGGTGATAAATTAAAAAGGCTAATTTCATAATATAATAGATGAAAATATCCGTATTGTGAAATTGAATATTAAGTGTTAAAACATTTATTAATTAATTCTAAATATATTGATTATTTTTAAGATGTTGTCACAGAAGGAGGATAAGTATAAACTATTATTGGGCTTCTGATTTATTGAGAAAATAATACATGAGCGTCATCTAGTGTTTCCAATTTCCGAAGTTCACACGATCGACCTTTTCCTTACCGGTAAACAGTACAGTTTGGTATTATCCTTATCATTTCATGCATGTGGTATATTTAAGACACTACAAATTTAAGCAAAGGATAAAATTTGGATAAAATTTATAACCTTTAAGCTGAGTGAAACCACGCATGTCTTTTGGTAAATAGTTATTACCTATTAGGTAAGTCGGTACGTAGCAGAAATTTAAATTCGACAATCACTCTAATTGTGAAAAATGTGTATATTTATTTGATGTACGGAAAGCTCGGAACGTTAGATTAAATGGAATAAATTAAACAGACACGGTATTAGTTGTCATTAAATACTACATATTAATCTTTGTTTTAAATAAAGTGGCGGCGTGGACAGTTTTTAGTTATTAAAATATATTTAAAGCATAATATTAATCGTTTATTTTATTGTGCGATTCTTCTACTGACAGAACGTATGGTAGGATCATGATTTAAGAAGAAATTTATGACAACTTCTTAAAAATAATTTACTTTGATAAAACGTAAAGAGTCTAATACATAATAACACCTGTTAATTTTGTTATTAAACTTTTATTTTAATATATTTTTATGTAAATAATATCGCATGTGTACAAAATCATGTTCAAAGTTTCTAATAACCTTTTATTTTAATTATTATTATTTTATACAAATCGCTTTTAGGAGGATTATCCGACATAAGATAGTGTAGATTTAAGTTAATAACGAAGTACTGTATGATATATTTGATAAAGAGAACTTATGTTGGCTCAATGTAGTTATCATGAATTTACAAAAATATTTCTATACCTTTATTTACAGTAATTTCCGCGAGCCTATGGCTTTAGCTTTGTTTTCGCGACAGTTTAGTTATCTTAACATGAAGCTTGACCTGTGTCAACAAGAGAGGCAGGGACTTTCCTGCGCACTCCACGTGGCTATCACTGTTGCCAACCCCCGTGCAAGATCGTGGAGTCGCCTGGAAGAGCAGTTCGAGTATCGATCCTAGGAGCGGCCGCTTCTTGCGCAACTCCGGCCACTGAGTTGAGAGCGCGCCTCTTAGCTTCGGGCTAACACTTGACTAATTCTATGGAATATTTATTGCACTCCATATACGTTTTTGTTCATATGAGTTTGTTAGGGAATGACAGTTCTGAAGTGACACCCTAAATATCAGTGTCACAATTTCATTGCTACAAGCTCCTTAACCTTTGCACTGTCAGAGACCGAAAATGACAACCAAATTAGATATCTATAATTTGTAAGTGTTTTCTTGTGAACTAGTTTATTAATGCATTGCTTCATTTTCCACTCATATATGCCAAACTTGTACATTATATTCGGTAAAATTATTATTATGAAAATAAATTGGTAAATATTTTAAGAAAAAAACCGATCATTAAATTTTTGAAAAAAAAAGCAGCCTGTACAAGATAAGATTGTAAAATGCCAGCAGGTTCCGGGAATCGAACCTGAGACCTCCCGCTTACTGTGCGGTTGCTCTAACAGGTCGATGCCAGATTCGAATCAACATTCCTCCACTCTTGTAAAGCTGTTACAATGAACAACAACGTATAAGTCAAAATCACATATTTAGGCACAATTCTTAAAAACCCTAATTACTCCACGTAAAAATTATGTTCCTATAAAATTCATGCTACAGGTATTACAGCGCGAAAAAAATATTGGCTTTGCTCTCATATCGTGAATTGTTATTATCTTCTGAAGACGAAAGTAATTTCATTGTGGAGCAACAAAGCACTGATTTATTATACGATTGTACAGTGTTACATGAAGATTATTTTGACAATGGCGTACCAATACAGTTTTTACAGTTGTGAAACGAGATTATGATGATGAATATTAAAAATATTCAGAAGTGTTGAACTTATTGTAGCTTAAAGTATCCAAGTAATACTTCACGTTGATGATAATGAAATATGAATTCACTATTGACTTTATTGGTTCACGATGTGCATTGCTTTAAATGTAAAAAAAGCCTGATTCCGAATTATGGCCCGATTACATTATTGACTATATAATCGTGACCATATATTGGTTCAAATATTTAATTATTAATCATGAATTAAACCATTCATATTTAAGATAATAGAATTCAATGCCCTGTTATTATTCGATACGTTTCTTAATTCAGTGGAACATTTTCAATAACTGCTTCTCAGATGTAACTCTGATTTATTCAAGACATGATATTGTTACTGTATTAAATAATAGATTAAAGGATTATTCAATACAATACTTCGAATATTATTCTTGTGGATGAAGCGGTCGCAGTTTTCAATCCCTCTACATCATCATATTACAGCCTTTAAATTATTCACGTAAATGAACTATACGTTTCTGAGACGAATCATAACGCTTTTTCAGTTGTAATCACTCTGGAAAGTGTAACCAAAACATTTTAAATCTGTGCTAATATTCTATATTTGGAATATTGTTTAACAGTTTTCAGGTTTTGTAGCAATACGTTCATATTTATGATAGATATTACGATAAAAATAACAAAAGGTTGGAGGTGTTCAAGAAAAAATATATATTACTGAACCTTCTTTATTTACAAATGGTAATCTAATTGATTTAAGTGATAAATTGTTGTTTTCTGGGTGAAATAAATTCGGTCTGTTTTTCCGTCAACTTGGGAATCTTAAATAAGGAGCGTCAAATACTGGGAACACTTAACATCAAGCTTTGTGTCAATCCGTTTTAATAAATATAGTGGAAGCGCAGTTCCCCGTGATCCGTTCTCCTCATCTCGCCGACAACTTTTCAAGTACTCAATATTCTTCCTCGCTCCTCAGCAGCTTACGAGAACTTGGTTCCCATGACTATACACCAAATAATTTATTTAACTTCTCTCTTAGTCGCATTCTGGGTTGCGACTCGCACAATGATCATTGAAGCATTGTGGTTGCCGGAAATTTCGATGATCTTCGTCCCAGTATATACTTTTGGAAAATATTAATTTTGACCCCTGTAAGTACCCAGTCATCGACCTGATTTTATTTTTCTACTTTTCATTTTGTGTTCGTGCCTTCAGATTGTGTCCAGTCCTTTTTATTTAGTTAATTCTGTCAAACGTGATTACAATAATAATCTTCCCGCCAATCGTCTAGTTTTCTATGTCTCACGTCTTTCCATAACTTCGAACAAGTTAATCGGACACAAGGTCTTCGGGGCTTTTAATAAGAGAGCTTTCATGTCGATAGAATTAATCTTTTATGTCCAATAAAATCTTAATTAAGTAGTCGAATTTACAAAAAAGGATCAGATTAAAAATAATCCTGTATATATAAGCTGTTTATCAATAAAATTAACACTGTAACTAGATAATGGATAACTATGCAGTGATTAATTTTCAGGAGTCGTGGTTATACGTGTTCTCAGAGAAACAACACGTGTGTCGCGTATCAGTAAGATGTTTGTGATCACATATCGTAAAGATATTTATACACCTTAAACCTCAAATAAAATATATTCAAGTTAGATAGCGTCGATTGATTGGTCAGAGTTTTTACACTACATTCGTATGTTGGACATATATGGGAAAGCTACAAATTCCTCGGCTATATATGCATACATAAAATTGAAAACGATGTGGACAATATAAACTTTGGTTCCAAATTCGTGTGGTTGTGTAGTATCTCTGAGAAGCACATCTGCTGCACTCCTGGAGGAAATAAAATAAACTGGCCGAGAAATGAGAAGTGATGTTTTTTTCCGATGTGCTAGGAGAATGGAGAAGCTTATTGCTGAGTGAGATACGTGCCTGGAGACGACTGGGGCCTGCAATGCTGACGCTCGTGCGTGACCCTCAAGTCTTATCTCTACGGACGCAAGTTGCTGTGTGCAAATATTGTGTGGACCGTGGCGCTGAATTTAGCACTTTCCTTGCGCCCTGCTCCACCTCCCCACCAACATAGGCAAATGAGTATTGTTCTCGTTTCCGACGGACAATCTACGCCAGATTCAAGCTGCTGTTTTCTGCTAAATGGGTAATGGGGTAGGGGAGGAATCGTCTGCAACTCTGCTGATATAATTACAAATTTTAATAAAGCCAATTCCGTATACCCTAGAATATTTATAAATGACTTTCAGAATAATATTTAAGAAATTGCTGAAACTTACATATTGCCATCATTTGTGGATTGTTTCGACATTTTCCTTTACCAAGACTGTAACAACAACAGTGATTTAGATCCACTCAGTACGTAGATCTGAAATGAGATTCGTCAAGAAATTTACAATAAACCATTACAAAGATAAATTTTTAAATATAAATTAAGAGCACAATAAAAATAGACTTTTTTTAGTGATATTAACGCCAGAAACTCAATGCTTTCTATTTTGTTTTACGATAAACGGGGAAAAATATAGTTTGTGTGATCATTCAAACGTATTTTAATAAAGACTTTTAATAATCAAGTTATAAGTCTACAATTTTTAAGTTGTGTGACATCAATGTTTTCTTTTATATATAATTATTTAGAGAGTAATAATAGAAGCAGCAAGAAATACTTTGAGAAGTAAAGCTTGGCCTTCTTTTAAAGTTACTCCGTTAATTGCTAAAATTTATATTAAGTTTACATTATTTACAGAATGAGAAATAAATGTTTCTATAGTACCATAAAAATAATTTTATTTCATTTATATTTACTTCTTTATACCAGAACATTCAATTAGTAGTAATAGAAAGCAAATCACACTTAAGCAGAAAAATTTCTTAGACAGAAGGTAATATTTCCTTAAAAATTAAGCAGTTCTATATCAAAATCACACCGTAAGAAAAGTAAATTTTGTCTTAACAGTAATACGAACTTGTGCACTAATTGATTGATGAAATGATGGCTGATAAGATAAATTTTAAAATATATTTATCTACCATGGCAATGTACTGCCACATATTAGGTCGAGAATGTAATTAATTATCCCAAAAATATCTATTATAGGACAAATACTAGTAAAGCTAGTAAAAAGAGAATAATCCTTAATCATCGCATAATTTTAGCTGTTTAAATTTCTCTGTGAAACATTAAAATAGAGTAAAAATGTATTTTTAACAGACTGTTGACAATCACTGGTTAAACGACAAAGAATAATTTCATAACATAATTGGCGAGATGATTACTAAAAAAACTTTCGAATATACGCTACTAGATTATTTCAGAACCAACAAGACAACTTCGAAAAGGAGAAATCCTAACAAAATTTTCGATGTAGTGACTCTCAAGAATTCTAAATAAGGTATTGCTATAAGTGTGAAACACTGTTTTAATTAACAGAATCTTTTTATAAATTTCCGACTGTGAAATTTTACGCATTAATAGTTTGAAATTATATATTTGCAAGAATTAAAAAGATATGTTGATAAATGGCGGACGCTTCCATAACCATAAAGTAGCTTTAATAAGATGATATTATTAATAAGGTCAGCCATGTTCTGCAATGATCTTTGTAAATGTTAAAAGCTCGATGGCATCCTCATTTCTGTAGCGAGGCTACATCTGCTTTAAAAACTTGCATCGCACGCCAACCTTGATATGACAAGCTGACAGGGATTCTTCAGAATCTTGTCAAAAATGCATACCATTGCTTTGGACGTATATGAATCGAATTTCATTACGAGAACTTTTTAATTCTAAATGTCAAAAAATTTCAAAAAATAATTTTATTTCTTCATGAAAATGAATTATTGTACTTGTTTTGTAATACTGATATGAAATTACGTTATCATTACCGTTTGTTTTTGGGAAAAAATTCGGCGACGATCGTCACGTAAAGAAATGATTGAAACAACTAAATTTGATATATTAAATCTTTACTTTGCAATCCTTTACATTATTGTTATCGTTGTGTTTATCTAGTAGATAAACAGAGGCTTTCCATCAGTTTTGAAGAAGCACAAAAATATAGCGTCTCAGTCGGGTCAGATGATAAATTAGTTATAAATTCAATGCCAAATAAAATTCAGGTAATGTGAATTAGATACAATATCCGATTATTTGTTTCATTTGTTTAAATTGTTATATTATGATTTACACGAAATAGTATGAACTTTTCTCATGAATCATCCAAAAAAATTAGAGACGAGAATAATAGTTCGTTTATAATAAAATCATTAATGACATTCTCATTTAGAACTATACACATAAAAGCATTATCTTCATAAGAAGAAAAAGGAATCAATAATTAATTCGGAAAGGAAATAATATTTTCTATAATTCCGAATTGACTGTTTTCTATTGCATATATACACTAAGCCTTAAGAATGTTTTACTATATCCAACGTCATAAATCTATGGTGATTGGTTCCCCTTATTTATTCGTATCCTTCATTTCAGTTATTATTTTAGTGTTTACTGTTATTTCACTAACTTACCTTCAAAATTCAGTGACTTTATACAACTTTCTAATTCCTACTTACTGTACACGCTATTCACTTACGGCAGAATTTTAAACGTAATATTTATAATAAACAGTATTGGCGTTTCTATGAAATAGTTGATTATGGAGTCAAGAGATCTCCAAGGATCCGGGATAGTTAAAGTGAACATGGAAAAATAATCACATTACCTCAGAATCATTGCTTTAAGAGAAGGAAAGAGAGACGTGTGAGAGAAACAAAATTAAAATCATTTAAATGACATTTTTCCTGAATAATAAGGTATTTACATGTTTACAAAATCATAACACTCAACAGGCTGCAGAACATTAGCTTTCACCCAATTAACTAAGAAATCAGAAATAAGTATTTTCAAACCAAATAAAGAAGTATTTTGAAATTAGATACGTACTTTAATTTTGTAGAACGCTTACTTAACAATATTTAGCTTAATATAGCCGCCTATGTCAATCCTTTATTGATAATAATTAGATAAATCACAATAATACGCAGAGGAATTTTATTATGAAATATTTACCTAATCTAAATGATTATTTACACTATTAACGCAGTACTGTAGACGTTCCTTTTGGTCAGAGTGTTTCAAGTGTATGATCTCTGAAAATAAATATAGTTTTCTTATTTTGCACGTTTATCTTAACATGCTTGTTTTCTTTTCGACCGTCTTACTGTTTTCTACTTGTTAACGATTCCCACCCACGTGCATCAGCTTTGTTTCCGGATTACCTTTTCGCTCTTTTATTTATATTTATAATAACGCTTAATTATGATTGAATAAAGAGATCCGCAGCTTAATAATATCGAGGGACATTTAAATTTTATAAATTCATGATTTACTTATGTACATGTATATATTTGAGTGGAAGTTTATTTTACCAGTGCCGTGCCCTGTAGCAAGTCTCTTTGTGTATTGAGTAGTCTGCCTTTTCCATTCCATGCAGTTCTAAGGAAAAGACAAGTGTGCAATTAATGTGTTGAGGGATCTAAATGGTTTTTTTTGGGAGCATAATTGCAATTAGTTGAAAATTTTCAGATAGGTGTAATTGTTGGGCGTTTTGGTTACGGGGCTTTAGCATGGCCGCTTCGTCCTATATATAACGCCAAGACAGGTGCCTCGAGGAAGCCTGAGGTCGCACGGCGGTAGAGGGGTAAGGAGCCCGTGGGGCGGGGGTGCTGGGGGGTGCTGAGAGAGCGAAGGCGCGAGGAGGGGGCGGGAGAGAGGACAGGAAGTGGGAGTGTATTGCGTCACAAAACGTCAATGTCTCTGCAGTCCAACGCATGAGCAATACTATTGGATCTTGCTGTTATTGATGTTTCTTGCTGCGTCTTACTCCTTCCTCGTCGCTCTCCTCTTCTCGTTCTCTCTGCGCGCTTATTGTTCCTCCCCCACCCCACCCCTCCCGTCGTCTCTCTCTCTCTTTCTCTCTCTCTCGCTCTCGCTCTATAAACCGACGAGCGTTTCCCTCAGTTACCGATACCAACTGGCGGAATTCTATTCGGTCACAGTTTTCTAATGTCGTTAGAAATTTCCAGGAGATAATTTAGTTTTTAAGATGAGATTGGATTACTTCCAACATCTTCTTCCACAACAATTACCACCAACAAAAATAGAGCAGAATGGAAGAACTAATCATCTTAATGTAATAACATTATTTGATTAGACTTGCAAATTGCTGTCAGGAAGAGAGGAGTTCCTTTTTACTTTTATCGCGATCCCTTCATCCAATTAGCACGAAGCAAAATATTACAAGGAAAGGTATTGATGAAAAAGTTTTTTTCATCTCAACGTTGATCGCTCTTTCAATAATTTTGAAAGGTGAATAACTTATATTGTTCAGATGAATGTGCTTTTCTACGGTCCGTTAAGTGTTATTTTAACAATTTATTATTTATAAAGGTCCTCTGTATATAGCAAGAACAAACATTGTTATATGCTCTTATTACTGAAAATAACATTTTTAAAGCCCAACAACCTAAAAAAATAATTTGAAGCAGATTTTTGCGTCACATATACTAAATTTCAATAGCTACATTTTAATAAATTTATTTATCTTTAGCTGCACGCATTTATTCTAAGAAAACAAAAAACGAGTAAGTAAAAATTGGAGATTGTACATCAGTTTTGGAATTATTAAGGAAATATAAAATTATACTTACATAAATTTTAAAAGTATTAGTCTCAATTCTTTTAGAATAAGAGTTATTACTTTAATAACAATTCTTTGATCCTCTATCAAGTTTTACAATTATAATAAAATGATACAGGAAACAGTAGGCAATTGATTTAAGAACATATCTCGGATAAAGATTCTTGAAAAACATATAGGAACTATCGGAGAACAAACGCTTTTGTTCTTGAAGTTTTGAAAGTTTAGTTGATCAATCGAGTTCCTAAGTGATATGCAAACTATGTTCATAAAACATGTACAGTTCAAGGAATTTGAATATATTTGATGTTTTATGTCCATAAATTACATTATAATGAAAGTATCGAGGTTAAATGTGAAAAGTTGTATTAACATAAATTACATTATAATCTACCTCTGAGAATTAAGGTACATTAACTCTCTCATGTGTAAAAATTCATTTCTATTTGAATGTTTCTCTAAAGATTTATATGTATATGATAGTTATGTCTGTCTGTTAAGAATAAACTGAGAAGTTAATTCTTATATGCGATTGTTAAATAATGCAATTTGATTGAAATACATTTTTTTTAAATTTTGAAATGTGAAACTATTTCAAATATTTTAAGATGACTGTACCCCAAGGCGTTCTGCGTTTGTAGAAATGTGGGCGTACTCTAAGACGAATCCTGATTCGTCGGCGCAATTGTGAGATTTCCGAGGCAGAAGCGATTTGGTTGGCTAGCATACGAATGGGGAAGAGGTTTGTCCGATTGCGTTTCCACTCCGCTCAGAGAGAGACAGACAGAGGAGGAAACAGAGCTACTGCAGAGAAGAGGGAAAAAAGCGAGGCAGCATTGCGGGTTGGCGGAGATTTGGGGGGTTCGGGGCAAGACACACCCAACGACAACGCCCACGCAGAGCAATACGAGAAATGCCGACTGCAGTGCGCACACGCGGCTCTGGTCCGCGCAGAAGTAGAAATTCACTCCGTTCCCATTGGGTCTTCCTGCAAGCGTCGCTTTTATTTGTCGATCTGTCCGACTGTTTGGCACAGTCGCAGTTATGTTTCTGGCCCACCCCCGCCTCGCACGACCAACCTTTTTTTATTTCCTGGCACTCACCTGCTCCTTAAACTTAATGGCAAATAAAAAATTACCTCGAATTATTTGACGTGGACTCGAGAAACATAAGAACAATAACACAATCACAGGTATGTTACCTACATATCTCAAAGGTCATAAAATAAATATTTTCCTTACTCTGCCTCGACACAATAAGATGAAATTTAACATCTCCCTAGGACCTATAATCGTTGGTCCATTACTTGGTCACCATCACAAAAAATGAAATTGGGTTAGGAATATCTTGAAGTTCACAGCTTTTTCACAGATAATTCTTTAAATGTCAGTGCCGGTCGATTCTATGTCAAGGTCAGTAGCACGAAAAAAAATAAAGGTTCTGGTTTTGAACAAGCTTATCACATGGTGTTAGAAATTGTTCATCAGCCGCGCGTTAATATTAATACATTGAAACTGAATGTAGTTTGACAATAGTTTTTGTGTTCCCACAGTATCGCTATATTTAAATATAAAATTTTAAAATCTTTCTGGATTCACAACTGTCAATTTTAAATATTTACTAAGATCCAAAGTTTGTTGTAAAGAGGCACAGAAAATTTTTGTTTTAAGCTTTGAAGAGCTCAAAACTTGAAGTATATGGGAGGGTGAACAAAAGGTACAAAAATGTTTATGATTGTATACAAAGTAAATGAAAACATACAGTGAAATGCGACAATCTCTTTTTGCATAATTACAAACTTGTAAATATATAAAATTATTCATATTCAACTAATTACTAATTTATATTTTTTATTTGACCAGAACTAATTTTTTTTAAAAATATTATTTTCACGCAGATATTAGACTTTTAACCTTGGAGTCGTAGGTTGGAGGCCCACGTTAACAGCCAAAATATATTTTGTTTATATTAGTTTTGTGTTTTATTAATTATTTACGTTATCGCCAAAAAATCAATACTTACACTTAATCCAGGCAGCTTGGCATGAGTATACCTCTCAAGCCCTTATGAGCACTTTTAACCAATAAATTATTTTATTATTTCTGCTTCACAGAAAAGTCATAAAATTATTACAGTATTATTGCAAGCAATTCATTTAAATGCTGTTTTCACCTGCCTGACGGTTAGTTTTAGTCGGACGTATGAAAGGGTTTAATGCAAATATATCACAGTTGAGGATTCTCGTATTTTTTGCAATATTTGGTAGAATAAATAGACATAACGCGCAGCGCAGCTACTGGAGTATAGTGTTTCTGTAAACTTAGTTTAGTTGATTTCATTAAAGTCGTAGATTACGACAGTACTTCACAAAGCATAATTATTTAGAAAGAAATTATTTTGTTGTTGAAGTCATGATTACCTCCAGAAAATGAGTTGAACGATAAAACTAAGCCTCAGAAATACTCCTATTACACACTATACAAACTGCTAATTATCTCAAGAGATTTTCATTACATTTATTCTCAATTACTCAGGTTCGTGTTAATGTCTCAGATTGCATGCGGTGCACTTTGTAATTATTGCGAGTGATTCGAGTAGACAAATTAAAGACAAATGTTTGTTCAAGTTTAATTCAGACGTAGCGAATGCAGTAATATTAGCAATTATTGCTCTCTTACTATTAGCTTAACGAAGGTGGGTCAAGTTTCGTAGCTTTGTGTAAACAATGGGCTTAGGTCGGGTGAAGTTTAATAGGATTCTCCGCACGCGCGTGCATGCTGTTGCTGTCGTTCGGATAGCGAGCGCACTCGCAAGGACCAAATAAAACCGCTGCCATAAGCAGATTATTACCAGCGGTAAAGGAAACTCAAGGATTATGGCTACGCCCTGCCTAGCTGACAGAGAAATTTTTTGTCAGCATATATTTCACACGAGCGAATAAAATACGTGATTGATTGATAATGAATAGTATTTATAAGGACAAGGACGATCCCGAATAAAAAAATTTAGAAACCAAATAAAAACAATATTTAATACTAAAATATTAAAAAATAAACAACTAAGCCGTTTTTCCATTACGTTTGATAAAAATATATTTTCTTTGTACTACCTCAATTGCAGTTTCAATAGGAAATTAATGGTAAATTAATTATTTAGCGGAAAGTTTCTAAAAACCTCTTATAAAAGTCACGATTCATCTGTACTCTAATTTAACGGCAATTTCACTTCATTGCTGCAAAGAAAAGTACTTTTTTAGTTATATATGTATAAAAATACAAGAATTACTGGAGATACAGCTATAAGACTAACATTTAACGCGCTTGCAGAATGAACTGCCGACAGTACTCAAAATATATATTCGAAAATTAATCAATATGGAATTATTTACTAAAACCAGTTACGAATTCAGATTAAAAATACAGAAAATTATTCAAATTATTTTCGTACTTTTAATCTCAGTAGACACGAGAGTCTTGTAAAACTAGCATTAAAGGGAAGTGTGTGGGGTAAGAACAAAAAAGGGAGACCAAGGATATGATGCGCTAAGCAGATTAGGAAGGGTGTGGGATATGGTAGTTATACTGAAATGGAAATCCTTGCGCAATATAGGTTACCATGGAGGGTAGCATCAGACCAATCTTAGGACTGAATACCGCAACAACAACAATAATCTCAGTAGACTGCCTGTTGAAACATTAAATAATTCTACACTTGAATCCTTAATCTTTTTTTATAATACTCAATATATTTACGTACGTGAAGCCAATAGGGCTACTAATAACCACTGTAACAAATGTAATCTGAAAATGGTAATCAGTCTGTGTTGTTAATAGTAATGTAGTACGGATAAGGAACTTACGCTATAAGAGTAACCGATTAGGCGACTTGCTGATTAGTTGCTGGTTATCATGTAAACTACTCCTGTAAGGAATCGAAACGTTGAAACTCATTACGCCAGCTACTAATTGATTGTTATTGATGTATGAGAATATTGTAATGTACTTCTTTAAAGTGTGCCTCTCAAACATATTCACGTATTTTACATATTATATCGAATATCGAAAGATACCATTTTTAATTGTTAACATTGCATTGGAATAAATAACCTACTGAAATGTGTTGAAGATTTATTGCGATAAAAACCTAACAAATTTATAGTTCAAAACATCATGAATTCAGAGGCACAAAATATTATGAAGGTATGAAACGAGTATTTTTCTGCATATGCGTGACTTATTAAAATAGACAAAAACTATAGAAGCAGAAAACATGAAAACTAGGTTCTTTTTAGAAAGGGCTTTTCAAAATACAACCCCTGAAATGGGTGAAAGTGTGACTGGAAGGAGAAGAAACATTTCCACAAGAAAGTAGAAAAGAGACTAATGTAAGTGCTCTTAGTGGCGCAGAGTATCTTTTCAACAATAAAAATGACGCCACGGCCTATATTGTTCATGTGTCATATTTTAGTTACAATAATATCACAGGGTAAATGAAAAACATTTATTAATATGAATGTAACGATTATTCATTGTGTTTTATTGGACAAACCAATCGTGCTTTAGAAATTAAGAGAAAATTTTCCATTCAATTTCAGATTAGGAAATCACAATCACTAAATACTGTTAAGTTATGAAACTATTATCTATGCGGCAAGTTAATATATATATATATATATATATATATATATATATTCCTGGTTAGTTACTCTATGCATTCATCTGATTTTCAGCATTTATATAATAATAAACTGCGAGAGATATTAAAGTAGACTTAAACTACGTAAGTTGGAAACGTTAAATTTGGAATATGGGTTCTCAGAATGCATATAACTGCTAAAAAAGAATTGTTTTTAAATTATACCACTGAAATGGGCGTAACTGTGGTAGACAAGAAGGTGGAAAAGTGTCTCAACTAAGGAAGCCATCATGCTCTCAAAAGTACTCTTAGTGGCGCGGAGTATCTTTTTCGCTACGGAGGTTACGTCACAGCAGATAACGACTATGTGTAATATTTTAGGTATAATAAACACATTGGACAAATAGAAAACTTATAACGTAATTTATAAAATAGAAATTAGCGACTTTTTAATGTGTGTTATTGGACAAAATAAACGTCCTTTAGAAATCTGGTGTAAACCATCTGAGTGATTTTTTTTCTTATGTCTTATGTTGGGATTCCTTATGACGTCGAAACTCTCTGAATGTTGTAAAACACATATCAGAATAATGTTTTATTACTTCAACTTATTTACATATCCCAGGCTAGTAATATTTTTGAGTTAATTTTCTTAATGAACAGAGTGGTCATAAGACAAACAGTTAAACATTTTTCTATATTTATATCCATATATAAACTTTATACACCACGAGCTTAAGATCGCAACTGCATATAATTCTATGTTATAACGTAAGCTGTGTATGGTGATTACCCGGTTGGAAACCCGAGAAATGTTTCTTTATTCTCTTCATTGGGAAAGTCTTCCATCTTTAATAAAATATTTCATGAAGAGAAAGAGCTAACTTAAGTTCCAAAATATTTCAAATAACATTGAGTATCGTCTCTGGCACAAATGCGACTGGTGTAGAGGAGTTTAGAATAGTATTTGCCATGGCAAAGGGTGCTCACAGGGGCTAATCATGCGGCTCTTATTCCCGGCCACGTGCGTCCAGTCCTGGGCGCGTCTTATCTGTCTCGTCACTGGCCAAATGCAAAGGGGAGTCACAAGTCACTGAGCTTGCCGATACACACATACCATCTTCATGAAAATATTAAAGACCAACGTATATGAAATCACACTGAAACGTACTGCAATCTGCTAAGCAATACTAACTTTAAACTCCACAAAAATTAATAGTAAACAAATTAACGTCTGTTTTCCCAATAATTAAATGAAATTAATTAAAGACAAGGTTTTACAGACACACTTTTTATTTAGTTTAATCGACGTTACGTCACCGCATTTCAGGCTTCACTAGGTAATGTTACTACAAAAATTAATACAAATATTTTACATTAAAAGCTATTAAAATAAATAAATAAAATTAAACCATAGAGAAAATTTTTAAATCTATTTTAAAATATTGAGGGATTGAAACACATTTCTGTACATAAAAACTATATTTCCACTAAGATAATGTATAAGGACTAAATTTTTGGAAAAAACTTGCTTTAAGAATGCTTTGTGCATTTTATACTCTCATATGGCTTCATACGAAACGTGATATAAAAATGATTTCATATTTATAGCACTCTGAGGACTTAATTTCCTGCAACAGTTACCCCGAGGGCAAGGAAGAATGTGTAAGTTTCAAAAATACTGTGCGTAGTTTTCTGTGGCAATGTAGTCGGCTGATGTAAGCCACGTTTACTCGATTCACTAAAGTTTGATAATGAGAAATATTGAAAATTCAGAAATCTCCTGAAGAATTGGAACGTTGGGCTGCGAAAAAGTCATTTATGTTTTAAAGCTACTGCAAGTTAGACATGCCCGCAGTGTACACGTTTCATGTATAGTCGCTGGTATAGTTGCAGTTGATCGGATTTCAAATAAACAAAACAGAAATTCACGTTTCGTTCCTCTACATCTACTTAAAAACACGCAGACGAAGCTATTTCTATTTTTTTTAATGGCGGACAGAAACACATATTTACATTGGTTTTCAGTGATTTAGAGATATACACCAAGCAAATTATTGTAAAATACTAAAATAAATAACATTTTTTACAAGTAAACGATTTCATCAATTAACGAGTTGGAGAAATAATTTTCACTGTTTTCTAAAATAGTATTCTAGAATTATTTTCAGGAGGAAAATGGTGTTCAAATCTTTAGAGGATGTGTAAGTGTTCCAGTGTCTGTAGCAGAAGTATTATAAGAAGCGAAGTCAGACGCAATGACATTGATATCCGACTTTCTATAATAATCTATATCAAGTAGATTTAAATGTTTAAAAATATTTTTGGACTATTTCGCTTCTCTCCGATTTTTATTGCTTTTCTCTGAAGACGAACAGACTTTTAACTCTTAGAAACGCAGTTTCATTCTTTCACCTTCTCAATAGTATAATACTTCAACCATAGACCCGATTAATTCTTCTTTAAATTATTTTTTATGGACACTGTTTTTATTATCTGAATAATTTCGTATTTTCCTAAAATTATAAGCTCCAGTTTAGTACAAAACAAGAATTGGACAAGAAAGATAGATTTTTTTGATACTGTCCATAGTAATTACTGAAACACCGGAGAAATATTATGAATAATGCTTTTATAATTGTTATTCTATTTTTTCCGTTTGAAAATTAAGTAAAAATAATTGCAAGGAAATTGCATAAACAGAGATTTATTTTGTTTATTTCGAATATTCTATACGAATAAAGTTTTACTTTCAACAACTGGGTTCGTTGCGACCGTCTTCTGACAAAAAATTCAATCATATTTATTATATTCTTATTATGGAACTATTGGATACAATAAATTGAGTTATTATATCTGAAATAATAGCCAGTTGAGTATAAATTTGATGTTACGACTTTGGAATTCATTTTAATGCAGTAAATAGTAAATAACTGATAGAAACGAATATTTAAGTATATTGTTTACTTTCAGTTTCAATTGAAACATATTGGGAACTTGTCTGTTTGTAAGTAATTATAATATGACATTATTACGCCTGCAAATTTTTAATTGTTAGGAAAAGTAAAATTTCTGCTTTTCGAGATAAAAAAATTATATTTTTGGAAGAATATGTTAATCATATAATTGGTTAACTCTTATGACGTGTGTGTGTGAGGGGGAAGCATATACTATAGTTGTGTGTAATTTTGATGATTGCAATGGAGACGCAGCAAGTGCGAGAGGTGGTGCGGGGCTTGTACTCGTACACGTGCGGCTGCCCTGGCGAGTCTCTTTAAGTTGGGCCGGGCGGGCGTCAAGTAAACGACGCCTGGCGCCGGCATCGATCCGCCCCAAGATCCCTCCCCCGCCGACCCGCCGCCCCCGCGACGCCTCCCTTTGCAGCATCACCGCACACCCGCAACTGCCAGCAAAACCCTCCCTCAGGTAACTTTCGGAAGCCCAGCTGTTTTTAATTGTTCGCTAAATTTAAAATGTCGTGCATAAAACGTTATTGGGAAGCGACAGGGAAGAAAAAGGAAAAGAGCCGCAACTTCTTCAGGCGCCGAATATAAATACATAAGTGCACGTTGGCACTTATTTAGCAGCTAAGTAAATAAATTATAAAACAGTTTGGAATTAACAAAATAGAAAATACTCTTAAAATTTGATTCGACGTAACGTAACTTTTGCGAATTTTTTCTTAATATCTGTTAGTAATAACCCGTGAAATATTAAAATATTTTACAATAATTGGAATCAGTCTTTATATCAGGAAACCTTTATGGTGATTGGATTACTGCAGCTTTATTGTTGTTGGCGATAAACATTCTTATTCATATGAAAGTTATTAAAACTAACAACATTCTCCCTTTGTGTAGACCACCGTATTTATATATATCTTTATTGTTTACTTTCATATCCAGTATGAACTACTCAAGTTAAGAAAATACAGATTTTTAATAAGTATTATAATATCGATTTTAGTTTTTATATACGGTTTTCGTAAGATACATGACCATCGTTTAGTCAAATAATTTATTGAAATGGATTTATAAATAAAGAGCTATTGATAGAAACTCCGAAAACTCCCTGGATTAGAATTTTCTTTATAGTCGCTCTTTTACAAACACGAGAAGAAATAAATGAAATCTAATTTTCTCTTCACATATATATTATGACACATATGTTATCTGATTTAATCTATATCCATCTAGAAATTTTTCTTATTCGATAACGTCAATAATTTCATGGGAAGAAATTTTTGAGTATAAGATGTATCCGTTGCAAAAATGTTTTTAATTTTAATTAAAGTTTAATATTTTATAATTAGCTTATTTGTTTTTAATATATTAGAAATGCCAACATTGAAAAGTGATTAACAATAATAATTACAATTTTGACAAATATTTTATATATTGTCGGTGAAAGTCCCGAAAGTGGGGGGGGGGCACGAAATGTTCGAATTATATTAATCTACTAATAACTTTTGGCCATTATTGTATTTTATTTATAATATTAAGTCACATCAATTTAATTATTTTATTTATAACACTCGTATGCTCCTTACCTGGGGATAAAAACTCATTATTACTGCTTGTAAGTTTGCCTCCCGGCATTTAATTGGTAAACGAAATTAAATAAGTGCAATATAATTGTTCAAAAGTTTCATTACATTAATCGTATTTCTCAAAACCGAATGAGAGTAATTCTTTATTTGGCGTTCTCATGGTCATTATAATACGTATGGAACTATTGATTTCCTACTAAGAAAATGATCGGGCTTAATTTATCTTAAAAAAGTACTACTAAATTGCGTACTCGTATTTTCGTTCTTATTACTTAAATAGAAAATTTAAAACTTAATTAGTTTTAAAGCAGGTGAATTATAATTTGTCCTTAATATAGTGAAAAATGACAATAGAAGCTTAAAAGTAACTAATATGATCTTTGAGCTCAAAAATATTTAAATATTAAACAATTATGTTAGTAATCTATCTGTAATCGTTTAAATTGATGGGAAAGCTAATTTTGAAAATAAAACTACATTTATTTGGCATGTATTATTTTGTTTAAGATTTAATGCGGTTATGCGTTTTATGTGCCAACGTTCTCTGTCGAAGCTCACGTGGAAGCGCAGTCGTGAAAAGTATCTTGCGAAATCTGTGAAACGCACAGAAAGGAATGACGTGGCGAAGCAGAAGGAACCAACTGCGGTGGGAATAGAGGCATGAAAGGCTGGCGAGAGGTGGAGGTGTGGGAGGAACATCGCCCGCCTGCGGAGGAAAAGCGTGGAGTCGAATGAGAACGGAAGTGATAGAGAAAGTTCTCTCGAGATTGCAAACAAAATGGCTTCACCGAAAGGCATTTCTCGGAGAATAAAACAAGATGGGTCCCGGAGACGTGCAAGGAATTTGAAAGCTACATGAGAGGGAATATCAGGTTTTTGGTTAGCCGAAGGCTGGGTCTCACGTGATGTTCAGAATTACTAATCAATAATGCAAACCGAGTACGTTATTATAACTTTGTTTCCGCGTGTATCTTAGGAAAGCTTATTGTAGTATTTTCCTTTAAAAAATGATAAATTCGTCGCGTAAATTAATAATACGTAAATTATAAACACGTTATTTCTGTCTGTGTAACTCAACTCTGGATTTAGAAATCAAACGACTAGAGATTGCCATGCCAAGATAAATACGTTTTTTGTAGGGAATGTGTAACTCGTGACCGATGTGTCATGATAGTTCATTTACGTGAAATTCATATGATATACAGTGTATAAATATTCTAAAATTCAACCATTATATATATAATTTTTTCACCGCCATCAACTGCAAATGATTGACTTTCTTACGTATTTGACTGAACCAAGACGCAAGTAATGCGTGTGTTAAAATAATATTTAACAAACAACTACTGGTTCATGCGCTTTCTGTAATTGACTTAATTTACAAAACTATGTAAAACGACGTAACAGTCGTTTCAATGCTATTTTAAGTTTAAGAAAATATAATCAAATTTAAAGTGAACGTAATGATTTCAGTTATTTCTCTCTGATCTAATTGAAATCGTCGGTTTGACATAAATTAACAAGTTACACTCTTCAAGGATCGTTGACTTTTCCTAAAATTTACCACATTTGTTCATAATTATACTAAAATTATATAGAAGTCATATTTCAACCAATAGTCAATAGTTCTATCTATGATAAACGTGTCAGTAGCCTGATTCTGAATTTACTAGTAATAATGGGTTTACTTGTGGTTAATGACATTTGAGATAGTAGAATATTTAATGATAAATATTTTTTGTTTAGTTTGATATTAATATTTTTTTTAATTTTCCTACTAATTCAGTTTCTGTCAGTCTTAATACATTTCCAACATGAGGAATCAAAGTTTACAGCCAATCCGATACGAAGAATATGTAATATTGTTTAGCTGAGATGACGGTAATTAATATTATAATTGTTTTAATAAAATCATCAGTTCTAATTTATAAGTTAATTTATTATAAAATAACCCTCTTGCAACTTACAGTAACGCAAAGTTATTAAATATATATTAGTTTCCAACTTTCTATATATTACTTTCATATATTACATATATTACTATATTACAAAAATTTAAATATTAATATAGACAACTCAGAGAAAAGAAGTGAGAATACTTAAAAAAAAACGGCCTCGAACAGGATACACTAAATGATTTAATTTCAACTAATTGAATTGTTTCCAGAAAGATCAGTTAAGAATTTTACGACTTCAATGACATATTTTTAACATCTTAATGAAAATAAATAATAATTAACGTCCTTTATAAATGTGAAGCAATTTGAACATTTTCGCTCATTTACGTGAATCTGTAACGAAATTCGAACAACTTATCAACAGTAATGTATGTCACGATGTTATGATTAAGCGAAAAGTTATGTGAATTAACAATCATAAATACTGAAAAGAGCGCAATTTACTTACGCATTTTATATGCTATAAAAATATTCAAATTTTTCATATTTATTTCTGTGTTATTATATAAAGGATGATGGCTGTAAACTTTGATTCCCCACGTTGGAAATGTATTAAGACTGACAGAAACTGATGGTCTACTCATATGAATAGCACATTATTGTATATACAGTTAGAGTAATAGTAGTTAATAGTAAAATTAATAAAACGTGCGTCATATCTAATGCACAACCATTGGAAGCGTAATGTTTTGTTTTTATGAATGGAAAAGTTTTTATTGCTTTTTTACTTGACGCCCTTGGCATATAATACCTGAAACGGAATATAAACATAATCCATATCAGCCGTAATGACTTTGTGGAACTCCCATAAACTTAGTAATTAATGAGTGATGTAGTTTAAAATTTCGTTCGGTGTAAATTATGACATTTTCCCTCGAAGAACCTTCCCGCTCCGTTCGCATCTTTCGGGAATGAAAATAGTCTGAATATCATTTTATATTCTTGTTTATAGGCGTAATATACTCTTATTTGAGTGGAAACTGGTGCGGACTCCCCCTCCCAGGGACGGAGCGGCTCTAATTTTCTTTATGTGTGCGGAATTCTTATCAACGTTACATTAGGCTCCGCTGGGCAGACAGGTAGTTCACCGAAGAAACGTTTTATGGGCCTCAGACCGCAACAAGCATTTAACAGGCTCCACGCCTCTGCCCCGCGTTTTTACCCGCCTTCTCATCCATCTCTCATTACTTATTTATTCAATGAGCACGGGGAGCGGGCTGGTTTTGTTTATTCATCTCGGCGATGACACCTCATCTCGTACGCCCGGCCCCCGGGGACCCGCGCTTCGCACCTCTCAATGCAGCTGCCTTGCCGGCTTTCTTTATTTTTAAGTGCTTTCACTTAATTTCTTTTCTGCTCTTAGTAGCTTTTTCAGAGTCTCGCGCCTCCCTCCCCGGCCACACGCGCTTTAAAGCTCCCGCATCTCTGTATTTTCTTTCACCTGTGGTCTCAAGCGACAGTATCATCCGTACTGCGTTATTAATTACATTTAAATTTTCACGACAAACGTAATATATTCAATCGCAAAGCTCTTGTTTTCCTACTGCACGTTATTGTATTAGAACCGTTTGGGTAAAAACGTGATACTGCATTAAATTGATACGATCATGTACCTGGAATCGATCATGGTGGTGCTTTAATGATTTATTAAACTGTAATAAATAATGACGACCAGTAATGCGGTGATGCGACAAAACAGTAAATTTACGTGAATGGCCGTGGTTAGATACCATCCTGAAGCTGTTTCTAATAATTGATTAGTTTAACAATTTATTTTGATGTCGATAATTGTAAAGAATTGAAAAATTCCTGTTTAGCATAAAACTATGCTGTATTTTCTTTATGCTTGCACCCAGAATTATGGAAATTATACTGACACAAACCAGGTGATTATCAACGACGTTTCGATGGCTGACACCGCCATCTTCTTGAGACTGAAATATCCATATACTCTCAGCTGCATCTGTGCGTGGACGACTGATTTGATTCTTGTTGTGAGTTGTGAACTATTTCCTACTGACGAAACGGGTCTTACATTAAATGACTAATGTAAAAATAAGCTTTATGCTCACATTCGTCTTTTTCTTTATTGGCACTACAGGTCTGTTTAGGACCTCAACATACCGTATCACCCTCGTTAAAGTTACTTGTGATACAAATGCAAGTGACTCCTGTCATACGAAGATTTTCTGCTTCACAATGCGTGATAACTAGTTTGAATGGTATTATTTTTGGATTACAGGCTATATGTGGGTGATCCTGAAACATACAACTTCCCTTTAACAGCATAGGAAGGACATTGATAAGCGGGGATGTGGAAGGTAGAGCAAGGTAGCCTACTGTTGACTAAGGTCCTATCCGGTGTTTCACCCAAAAGATATACAAGGATAACCCTAGAAAACCTACATCAGGTAGGTCGGGCGATTGGGTACTATTCTTACGCCATTCCAAATGACAGGAAACGAGTTTGCTGTGGGATCGCAGCATTAACTTCTCCTTGTCTCCACCAGTTTCAGGACGTAGTAGGCCGACTGATCCAATGGGATCAGCATATAACTATTAACCGTATACCCAAGGACTTCGACCCCAGTACATACACCTCCTAAAACAGACAAATGAGCCTCAGCATGTGAGAACCTTGAAAAAACCAGAGAGAGTACAAGGCATTCCCAACGTAGTCAAGTGAGGGGAATAAACTACCACAGGCATCCTTTCAAGTATTATCTCCGATATCTACTTGCAAACTGGTCTCAAGTATCTCTCCTGCGAGAAAGTATTGTACTCTTACGTACTTCCTATTTACACTTATCTTTTCTACATATGAGATTGGAAAAATCTCGCCCGGAACGAGACTCAAACCCGGGACATCCCGGCCTGGTCGAGATTTTCTCATTATGATCTTCTAAATTCGGTTCCATGGACTTTGGCTGAGCTTCAATCGGAAGCTATTCATCTGTCTTTGAACTTATATTTTCTTCCATAATGCTGTTGTCGACAACCGCGAACTTGCAAAATAAAGCAAACAAAGAAAGGGATTTCGGCTTTTTAACAAAATTATAGTTGAATAGCAAATAATTTTTTTATCTTATAAGGTTGAAGCATATATGCTAGTCATCTGCTACTTTTTACATACTGAGCATTGGCCGAATAATATCACAATATCGTACCAATATGCCATACCATTCGTATGGTGAATAATTTATTCTAATTGAGTAAAAAACGTTACAGATCCGGGCAGTCCTTCCGGAAGGCATAATTATTCCCTACCGGTTTTAAATATTACTAATGCCGTATAGATGATTCACTGATTTTTTTTTCCGAGATAACTGCTTCTGAGACCAATAATTAGGGCCGTCAAAGGTAAACAACTCAGGATACAGGGAAGAAACGCGCGCTGAACAGAACTATCAATTAATTAGAAAACAATTCTTGTGAAACCGATTTTCCGGAAAAAATATGGTTCAAAATTGAGTGCTGAGATGCCTTGACACAAAAAAGTGCAATTAATACATGATCGGATATGAGAAGAGTGAGAGACGAAATTGATAAAGTTTCGATTGTTGATAATCACTCTCTAAGGAAACTATTATTTGGGTGCGAGTCGACTAGAACAGCGTGTAGGTGTCGGCGCAGAGTGCAAGCACGTCTCCACTGACGACTGACGACTGACGACTGACGGATCTCTACCCGCAAAGTTAAGCCGCGCCTTCGCTGAGCATATTGCGTCGGGAATTTGAGAGCAGCGAGCGCCCTATAATCAAGAATGCAAGCCGACGAGCACGTCCATATTTCATAGCGCTTGGAAACGCTGTTCGCTCTTTGCCTCAGTCACTTCGAAGGGCATGCTAACGGCTTATTCTACATTTTCAATGATATTAGAATCGCGATGTGCGAATCAATACTTCCTTCCGACTAGTAACATTACATCAATAGACGAATGCTTTTATTCGCGAGGATCAGACAGATTTATTTTTAATAAAATTCATAGATTGCACTGATAGACAAAAATCGTGTGACTTGGTAAATATTAATTTCGATAGGGCACTACTAAATAGAAGTTATGTGAAGGTAGATTTTCACACGTAATAGAATAGTAAAATCTATGAAACACAAAGGCGAGTGAAGACTTCATTAACAGGTACGAATTACCACGTATAAGTTTTCTGATATTGTAAACCATCCAGATTCATTACATACAGAAATACAAGTGAATTCTCTACATAAAATTGAAAAGGTGAGTTATCACATTAGTTTGTAAGAGATATTTTCCCTAATTTTTTTGCGTTTTTGTTGAAAATATAAAGTCAAAACTACCCATCCCGAAATCTAATGCCGTCCAAAATTCATCTGTTGTGACTTTGATCACTTTTGTTGATTTTTTACTTAAATTTATACACGCACGTAAACGTTTGTAGGTGGATGCTGAATATTCTTATTTCTCGTCTTATAAATATTCTTAATTATGAATAAATTATTTACTATTTTCCAAGTATCGCTCTTATATATGATACCACCCCTGACGTGAATGATTAAGTATATATAAAACTATTATAAGCCGACCTCCTGTGGTGTAGTGGCTAGCGTTGCTGCCTCACAGCTCAGGGTTCGAATCCTGGCATGGGCTTGGATGTTTGTGTCGTCATGGCGCGAGGAACAGGATTAAGTCACTATCTACTTTTCAGATTTCCCTCAAATCTGGTTATAACTGAAAATTATGCTGGGCACATATTTTTCTTCTCACTGACCTTCTAAACTTGTCTTGTAAAATGACAAACCCCAAGAATTTTAGTTAAAAACGTTATTTCATGATTCATGTTGTAAATTCCATTCTCACATTTATTTAATGCTTACAGGAGATTAATTACGGCCAAATTAGTTATAATTATAGGAAGGATTATTTGCTAACTAAAATTTAACAACGTTTCGTTACTATAATTGGAACTTCTTCAGGTGTGAACAATCATAAGTATAACCAAAAAAGTTACTGTCACAAATAACACTCATGTTCATATCAAATTTATAACTGAAACACCAACTGTCTCCGAGGCTTGTTGAAATCTGAGAAATACTCAGAACAATAATCACATTTTTTATTTTGTGTTTTCGTTGTACGTTTTTTTTATTTATCTATCTATTCCACCCTGGAGACTTCTTTCAGAGTCTTGGCGATTCTCGTTCTGATTCACACATTGGCACTATTGTGTCTTATTTATGCAGTACGTTTCATACATTTACGATTTTAAAGAGAAATTACAATCGTAAACCTTTTCGTTGGAAGTACTTCTGGAAGTCACTCCACCAAAGGTGAAGATGGCGTCAAAAATTATTCTTCAAATGGTGACCAAATTTATCTTATCTGATATAACAAATTAGACACCAATTTTCAATATTTCTACCGTCAACTACCTGCAATGCTCATACGGCTGCGTTTAACAAATTCATTTATTCTGTTCAGTGGTCTTGACTGCTGATTCTGGATGTCCATCAATTTCTTCCTTCTCCGCTTATTTCCCGAACGTTCTTCTTCTTTTTAAATCTTGTTTTCCACAAACTGGTTTGATGCAGCTGTCAATACTAAGTTAGTCTTCACTTATCTTTTCATCCCAAAATAACTATTATCCCATATCCAGTTGCTTAACATATTCCAGCATTGCTTTTCGTTTCTATTCTTACCCCACACAGATCCTTATAGTACTAATATAACGAGTCTTTCGTGTCTCAAAATTTGACCTATTATCTTTCAGTCAATGTCGTGCTCCGTGATTCTAGACTTCCTGATTTGAGGCTGCATCTACCTATCTAACTTTTAGATTTCTGCCACATTTCAATGGATTCAGTTCCTTTCTGCTCTGAACTACCCAAGTTTCGTTCCCATGCAACAATAATCACCACACAAAAGTTTAAATAGTGATTATCTAGTATCCAAGCTTACTGTGCACGAGATACATACATTTTTTTGTGAAACCTTTTTCTTTTTTGTGCTATACGACTTTTTTTATCTTTCTATATCTTTACAAACAAACATTAATTGATCTCAACTTTATGTGCCTTTAGGAAAGTGCGACACCAATCATTTAATGCCTTTCCCAATAAATACGTAGGCACGGTTCCTTTCTAAATTTTGATGAAATCGTTACAATAATCACTATTACCAACACACAATTTATCATCAACTACTTAGAAAATTTCCACACTCCTAATTATAAATATATGATCCTGAAGTATTGTGAACAAATTAAAACCAGTAATCGCGTGTACATGGTAGAGAAACATTACAGGGCGGAGCAATAAAAAAGTATTTTCAGACGATATAATAACGAATTAAATGAGCGGAACCTAAGAAATTTGTATGGAAAGTACTCCAAAAGTAAGGTCCCTATAAAATTAAGTTCAGAACGATCGTTTTCAATAATACTTAGAACTCTAAAGACCTATTAAATCAGACTGCATCTATGTTCTAGGAATTTATCCTTACGCAACTCAAAACAATCAGCAAAGGTATTATTCTGCAGTAATAAAGATAAAGAAGCCATGTACCTGCAAAGGAATGAAATCATCTGATTCAGTTTTGTAGAAATCGTTTGAGATTAAATAACATGGCTTCAAAATTTTGGAATTGAAGATGTCTTTTATTACTTGAACTTATACTCAGACGACATAATAATTAAGCAAAAACATATAGTTTTCAGATAAATATTAGGAAGAAATTAAGTATACCAAGAAATTGTTTTACATTAGAATGTAATATCGACGATATTCGAAGACAGTAGTATTAACCTAATATTGAAAATATTCTTAAGGAAAGGAATTGTTTAAAACTGATTATATCTATACGAGAGAGTTAGCGTGTATGAATGAATGAAATATATAACTCGAAAAAGAAATTGTTTATTCAAGAGATTAAAATTCAACAGCAGGATTCCTTGGAGTACGTATTTGTGTCCCTCTGACACAGTGCTCTCTCGTAGCAAGAGAGAGAACCCTTCGTCTGCACTGGTACGGATTGATCTCGCTAGGTGGCTGCAGTAATGTCGCTCATAACATTCCAATCCATCACCTATACAAGAGAAACTTTTTTACTTTGACACCCCCGCAAGGCTTGCGTGGATTTCAGTACAGTGTGAAAGAGAGGGAGAGAGCAACATGAGGAGAACTAAATAAAACATCCAAGGAAAACCGGCCAATGGGAGAAGGTTGGCGCAATACGCAAGTGTAGTTTTGTGGCCAATCACAGAACGAGAAACGGTAGAATCGTATTCTTTGTCATTTTATTTTATAGGCTTACGACCCCGAAGATGTTTTCAACCAACTATACCTCTATGATTAATGGTGTGTTTTTATGTATTTTTGAGAAAACGAATAATTTGAGAATATAATTTCAGAGTTTAATTCTTTTTGTTAATATTTGTATTGCCTTACAACGAGGCGAAATCCTATAGAATTATAGTTCGACATAGTTAGTGCGGTCAATTTGATTCATATGAATTCAAAATTGAAATACTTATCCTTCCCAAAAAGTCATCAACGAGAATGCGATCTGCGGCTGTGTCTTTAATCGAATGTTGTTCTGATATGACAAATATGGTTTTTCACATTTAATAAATCATCTAATAGACGTTTAGACATTTAACTAGATTCTTCCAAAATATATAGGACTTCAGACAGGGAAGATTGTCGCTTCGAAACAATATTTCAAAGTTCTGTTTTTAATATCCCAGGAGAGAAGCTGTTTCCTATTATCATATTGTTTGTTTGAGTTAAATAGAAGAATTTTTCTCAAAACTGACTTCCTTCTGATAATGGCATACAAAGTTATTCCCATACTTAGAGATAGTGTCAATATCTATGTTCCGTTATTCAATAAGTCTGACAATAAAATCATTTTCAAACCTCTTGCACATAAAATCCGATCGTTTCTATTTGTTGCACTTAGTTTTTTAATTTATAATTATTTTGTTTAGTATTAACTAAAATAGTTATTTATAAATAACATACCTCGTTTTTATTACTATGACGTATGTAAATTCGATAAAATAATTTGGACTTTTGATTTTATCACCTCATTTGTACTAGTTGGTGTTTTTATAACTTTTATGGTATTCAGACACCTGCTAAAACTATCGAGGTTGGTATTTATCACAAAATTACCTGTTAATTGACTACTTGTTCATATAATTAATCCTTATTTCATATCGTCCATTTATGCCATTAAATAGTTACTGTTTTAATCTATACATACATTTCTGCCTTTTTATTATATCTGGGTCGGCTGTAGGAGGTAGATGACTGCCTACGGCGGCCAAAGTGCCTGTGCTAGATTGAAAGAAACGAAAAAAGAAAACTCTTGATAACCGGTGAAGTTTAGGTCTTAAAGCTCTAGACGTGATTGACTAAATAGGTCGAGTTGCTTTACTTTTAGCAATGAAAGAACATCTAATTGACTTTCATTACTTCCATTAAAATTTAGCCAAATTTGAGCATTAAGCTTTTTCTAACGTTGCCCATAACTGGAGAAATAATATATCTTAATTTAAAAATAATAAATTATTATTTAAGAACCTCATCTACTTGATTGATAAATTCACTCTGATAGAAGTTATTCCAAACTTTGAAAGAAATAAACTTCGAAGGATATTATTTTAATTAAATTAGATTTAAATCAACCTAATATATTTTTTATTGATGCATATAAAAGTAAATATTACTTTATAAGTTCACTATCGTTAACTGATCAAAAATGTTTGATTTAAACTAAGAAATTTTACTTTATTATTTTGAATACGTGTTATTTTCCTTTTTAAATTATGTCTTTTTTCTGTTTAACATGGTATTTATATAATTATGTTTATTAAAACAAGTTCTTTTCGAGTTTCAGGTTGACATTTTTGATAATTACAATTGATTGTTTCAATTAATTTATGATACCTGAGGTCTTGATATTAAAAAGTATCACTTGCACTAAACTATGAATACTACATTTAAATTTTCTCCTATAGGGCTTATGAAGAAGTATTATCTGAGTGGATAAAATAAATTTATAAATATGTATGTAATTGCATTCATGTTTCTCATTTTCATCCTTATTATTAATATCTTATGTTTGTGTACATTTTTATTAATATAATTTGTAATGGCTGTATTTTTATATAATGTTTATTAAAGGTTCCAGATGTACAAATATTTACCCCACCAGGGATCTTATCATCTCGGCTATCCGAGTCAAGACCCTGGGTTAGATTCCCACGTTGAACAAGATTTTTTATTCTGCTTGAAATCCTTAGTACAATGCTTCTATACACACCTTTATTCTGCTCTTGAAATTATTTCTCTTTGAGATATTACCATATTTTGAAACAACATTTGTATGATTATTAATATTGTCTTTACTATTTCGTTGGGCAGAGATTAATGGAATCGACGAATCTAATCTCATATATGTTGATGTTGTAGTACTCAATCCGTAGACCGGTCTCATGCAACCCTCCACGCTAACCTATTCTACGCAAGCCTTTTAATTTCTATATAACTGCCACATCCCACATCCTCCCTAATCTCAAGAGCATATTTCTTCCTTGGCCTCCCTCTTCTGCTCTTACCTCACACACTTCTGCTATTTTTACAAGACCCTCATGTCTCAAAATTTGGCCTATTAATTTATCCCTTCTCTTGGTCTAAGACCTCCATATTGTTCTTTCTTCTCTTATTCTGCTTAGAACTTCCACGTTAATTACTCTATCTACCAATCTTATTTTCAGTATTCTTCTATAGCAGTGCATCTCAAAAGCTTATATTGTTTATATATATTTAATGAAGCGGCCTGTTAATGGAAAACAATAAATTTTTGTTACAAAGCACCACCAGTGCTCTGTGATGCCTTCTAAGAGAATTTAAGACACTTCTGCTTACCTAATGTTTAGGTTCTCTACTATTCTCAATTAGCTTAAATATTTTTTTTTACACAAGGTATTCTAAAATATTACAGCTAAATCACGAGTTAATTTAAATAGAAAATATGTTATTTCACGTGCTAAACCATATTACTTCATGCCAACAAAGGTTTATAATACGGACATTACAAAATGACATTTTCTATGAGTCTCTATTGGAAACCTTACTTCGGGAATGACGTTACATTTGTTACAATAGTTGGTTTATAATCACTCCAATAGTAGATGCCATTGACCAAATAAGACAAGAAAATTTGTAATACGGTGGGACAGTCCTATTTGTTTCCATGGATGTAACCTGAATCAATACAACAGTTCTAATGATAAACTGAGAATAACATTTTCCGCGGTAGATTTGATACTATTCTATCAATAATAAATATTGTTTTGCAGGAAAATGAACACTGATCATATAGTATTGTAGCTTTCTGCATAAACACTCAGATTCTTAGAATTTAAGAGAAGAATTTATTCCAATGTTTTAAAATGGAATTTATTTAGTTTTATTTTCTACTGAATTTCTAAAAATCATTATTGAATGTATTTATTTACTTTCAATAAACGGATGTTATTTATTTTTTAATAATATTGGCAATGAAACCCGATTTGTTTGTATAATATAATACTTTTAAAAGTAATAAGTTACTACAGAATGACTGTGAATTTTAGAATAAATATTAAGAAACTACTAATTGAAAAATTATTGAAGAATATAATAGATTATAAATATAATAAACAATTTGTATTTTGACGCAACAGTTTGTCGTATGATCTCATAATGTTATGCTTATTTGTTTGAATCTCAGCTTAATTTACAAGAATCTCGTGAAAACAATATTTTAATAACCTCAGAGGTGATGAAACTGTGGCGTATGCGCCAAACGTGGCGTTTTGGACGATTAAAAGTGGCGCATTGCTTCGGTGAGACTGTTTCTATTTCGGACGAGAAGTCCTTTTACATTGCTAGAAAGTATTAAACAGATATATGTGTTATAAATAAAGACAATTAATGTCTCAAAGTCATAAATATAGGATTTTATGACAGTTTTTTCTGGAGAACTACCAATTCCAAGCTCGAAGCTGATCTTGCTCTCAGTACCTACAACTGTAATCCATAGTTATCTTCACCAAATGAGCAACCTCTCGTACAGGAACTTTATTCTTAAGTTTTGTAAATTAGTGTTTCATTTAACAAGCGTAAATTAATTAATTTAACTGCGTCCAAGTTATTCCTTATCGTCCATTAAACGAAGCAGATTCTATCCTCATATCTATTTACCAACCCTAAACCGTGAACGTATGATGCTATTAAATGTGCTCGAGTTGTAATGGCGCATCTGAACTCGTTTGTCAAAAAATTGGCGCTTGATATGTATTTACAACATACTTTCACTTCATTACTATGTTGCTATCGACAAATTTTACAGAAACTTTACGTAACGTAATATCAATCACCTTATTACTATACTTTCTGGAGCCAGTACATCGTCTGGAAACAACGACGAATATCAACATCTCTGTACTCTATTTTTATTCCGCATATTTATAAGGGTTTTAAATATTAAAAAATGATAATTTAGTTTCCGCATGAGTATTTTTAAAACAATTAATTTTACCAAGAAATTCCTTATTGTTTTTATTATTATAAAGCCCAATAATCATGAGCTCTATGTTTTCTGAGCTTCAGATGGTATTTATGTCCTTGAATGTGTTCACTCACACGGAACAAGAGTTATCGTTTTATATCGCTATCACAATATTCGCTTATAGCCAACTTTAGGGTGCGTTAATGTTTATGGTGTACTATTGAAACGGCCTTTATCGGTGTCTCATATTCTAGACGTTTCGGACTTATTCTGACTCAAGCAATATCGGATAATTGGTGATAAGTTTTATTGAGATAATCTTATCCTTTGGTTTATGACAAATCAATCGAACAAAGTGAGCGCGAAGATTTGATTTGGCAGCATTTGTGCTTTATTATCTTTCAGCCTTCCTACAAGTGTGATTATTTTCGCAATGAGGACCACCGTCGGACACGTCCAAAGCCAGTTAACTTATAAACCTTAATCTAGCTATAATTTTTATATAAGAAACGTACGCTCAGTATTTAATGTAAAAATCATGATCATATAATATAAAATATTTATACCAAGTACACACTCGTATTGACA
The DNA here is from genome assembly GCA_034510155.1 of Eucriotettix oculatus. NCBI lineage: Eukaryota > Metazoa > Arthropoda > Insecta > Orthoptera > Tetrigidae > Eucriotettix > Eucriotettix oculatus. Next base: position 63,506,970 of record CM067378.1, read on the forward strand.
GATTATAATAACAAAATAGTGTAGGTTTTCAACGATACAAAAAGAATGATAAATAACACGTAGCAAAATTCTCCTTTTAAATATTTTTATATATTTAAAATTAATTTACTTTCTCATTATTAGTGTGTGCTTATTTAAATGGAATTATAGTTAGTTTATGAATAAAGGAACTTTAAAAGAATAATACTTAGAACATAATATTTAACCGAATGATTATGCATGTAACGGCAGTATATTTTACACAAGACTGAATTAACGGCAGTATATTTTACACAAGACTGAATTGGGTTTACCAAAAAAATATTTGATTTCAGGAGAAATTAATATTTTCAAATATAATGACGTAGGTGTAGATATAAAGGCAAAAGTTACAAGGTGTAGAAATGATGGACTTTGCAATCATTTTTAAAGGCTATATCGAGACTAATATAAAAGGTAAACGATAACTTCAATAATACTAAAATTTTGAGTCATACAATGCTGTTGAGAAATATTAAATATATCCTAATAAATCATTTCAATAACTATCTTGTTATTTCTATCCCCATAATATATATTATATCAATGCTTTACAATTTATGAATAATTTAGCACACGCAGTTACAAAAAAATCTAGGAGATCAAAAAATAGAATGGCTTTTTATTCATAATTGGTTCGTTTATTGCAGACCTTAGAGACGATTCACCGATTGTTTTATGGGGTTATATGCAGTTTGCAAAGACTTGTATCTGTCAACTGTGTCACTTGGGGAATGCGACTTCTTCTTTGGCTCTACAGCCCATTTGGCCTGGCCCTACCTGGTCGACTGTGGACTGTCGTCTTGCATGACGTATTTCCGGATTTGGAATGACACGTGGTCAAGGTATCGATTCTCCAGCAGTCTTAATCCCGGTCGTCGCGACCATGACGACGCAAAAAACCAAGCCCATTACAGGTTTCGAACTCGGGACCCCTGGGTTGTGAGGCAGCAACGCAAACCACTACACCACAGGAAGTCGGTGGGTGAAATTGAATACTACTTATTTATATATTATAACAGTTCCTTGAAATTAAGGTTAGTTCTAGATTGTACTCCCTGGTTCGCACACTTACAATTTCGTATGTCGTTTCTCACAGCTTTCGTACAAGTGTGATAAATAAAACACTGAGAAAAGAGATTTGTCTTGAAAACTGAAATTATTTGCGGGAAAAGAGTAGCTTAAGCTTGCATCAAGTAATGGAATCAGAGCGCGCTTTTGAAATTTTACTCAAAAATTATTTATATAATATCAGTTATTGGTAGATATGAATAAAAGAACTGTACAACGTATACAAGTAATTTATAATACTTAAGCGTTAATGTACACCTCATGTAGCTCCAAATTAAGGGCGAAACTTTGTGTAATATAGTTTGGTTAATTTTTTCAGACTTATGGGCAATTTATTTCTATATTTTAATTTTAAATTATGATATAATTATCATTATTTATGGGGAAGCTGCATGAAGACACCAATAAATAAATAAATTTATTTATAAAATTGTAGGGATGTCTGTATTAGTATAAAACTATCAATTTAATTGTGTATTAAAAACTTAGCTGATTAAAAATATACGCCAAACAATGATTCTACAAACTTAGTTCCTTTCTTCAGGTGTAAAGTTTGTAATACACAAGGTAAAACCTGTCGAAATAATCAAAAGCAATGTTATTAATATAACTTAAAGAAGAGATCTTTAGAACCATGGACTTTATAAAGAACGTAAGGTGTTTGAAGAATTTGAGTGCAGGATTTGTCTTAACCCAGCCCAAAATGTACCATTAAGATAAAAAATATCCCTTGTTATTTATGTTAATGCACAGAAAAGGGGCATACCAATGTACCTATGACACAATGTAAGTATACAGTTTCCATTAATTTGAAGTTATTAACACTTACTAACGATCAAGTAGGCGATTCGACCGTTATAAGAAAAGAGAAAAAATAATATTGGTTTATGCTTTAATTACTGTGATGTGAGATTTAATATAATGCATTTTGGTTATAATTCCAGAATTATTACTGATATCAACATCTACAATACTTCAATTTTGCATTGGAAAGAATAATTGCAATTCATAATATGTTTGCAGACAGGAAATGTATAAAGATTTTGATTATTTCGTCTCCAAACATATTAATAATTCCAATAAATCTTCTCATTTGTCAATATACAAAGAGTTTAGATGAAAAATGTATCATAGAAAGTATATTCAATACCAACTCTTCAATTGAAGAGTAATATAAATGTTTAAATGCTACTGAAGACGTTCCTTAGTAGGAATAACATTTTTATATGTTATAAATTTATTCATTAAAATTTTATTTCTATTTGGCAGTTATTCACTTATTGATTGTAAGTTATCAACGCCTTGATGCCCCTTGAATATGCAACCGACTCTACAAACTAACTTTCTGGACGTAAAAAAATTAAAATTTCATAGAAGCAGCTTTTCTTAAACTTAAAAATATTTTATACTTTGACATTTTGTCAACATAACTATTTTCCTTCGATTTTAACTAGCACAGATACATTTTAAGTGGAACATTGCTCTGTTTAAATTATATTTAAATATTTTTCTTTAAATTTAATAGTTGGCGTTTTAGAAAGTTAATACAGTTGTCTGTCTTCGATACTATTGAGTATGGAAAATAAGGAGTGATATCAATTTAATGGATTTGATTAATTTAAAACTAATTGTGAGAGTAGTGAACAACTGAAGTACAGAAGGCTGAGACGGATTTCACATATTGCACGACAGCTCCCCTCTTCTCCCCTAATCTTCCTTAGACGTCACGATTCCTTTATCGACTACGAGTATCGAATTAGGTCTTTAGCACTAGGAATCGTGACCATTGAAGGCAATCCAGGCATCGAAAACGGATCACGTGGTGCTTATTTCGAGAGCAGATCCCAAACATTAGAATTTATTGTTTACACGTTTTGACTACAGTTAAAAAAGTTTAACAGGTTAAAGCTTTCCAGGGAAACAACTCGGCGATGCTGTTCACACGACTGTTTGAGAAAGAGGAGAAACCGGCGAGCTAGGCGGGAGGGGTGGATGGTCGTAATATAGAAAGTAATTCTAATACGATACTGCTGCCGCTAATAATGGTCTCGTCCGCCATTACTGAAGATGCCAACTAGCTGATGCGCTCCTTTCAAAGGAACATTACGTCACGCTTATGGGTTTCCTGACTCGCCGACGAGGAGAGGGGAATTCCTCATACCGCGCGTTACTAGGTAATATCTATTATTTGCCACCGAAAAGGATGTAGCGAAAGCGGCGGGCCATATTGCACGAACGGGCCAGATGGCCATCAGTTGTCTCTTCTTTTTCGTTGCCTAAATTCAGATCGTGCCTCAGTGGGATTTCGAAACGAAATCGCGATGGATATTAGCGGACGAGGTAGGATTTTGATACATGTATTTCGCACCGACTTGTAGATATTATCGCAGCCTGTGGCCCAGAACAGAGCAAGTATTACAGATCTATTAAGATAAGTCTCACACAACATTGGCATATGGGTCGACGATTGGACAAGTATTTGTCCAGCTAAGCACGCACATTTTGAATCTATAGATAGCAGCAGCTTCATGGATGACGTGGAATTTGGTATATTATGTTTATGACAAATAGGAAATATTTTAAGGAAATATTATTACAGAGAATATTATTTTGTTGCAGGAACAAATACTTATATTAGGAAGAACCAATTTTATGTCATTACCACTAATGAGGCGTAGTTAAATTATATCTCACTTTCATATTGTTAGTTATTGGGTTGGTAGAAATCTTCTAACACGCCTATAAACAATCTAGTCGGAGTCTGAATTGAGCTGTTACAGAGTCGACGCTTGAGTAATAGCCAAGAGGTGATGACTGTGTGTTTGTATGAGTAACAGGCTGAGAGGCGCAGTACTGAGAACTGTGTTACTGGAAATCCTAGATTCTAATTGTGCGGTACGAGACTCAATAGAGACAGTATTGATTACATGTATATAATGTGTGTGTAATTAAACATCCTGACAAACGAACACAAAATGTATAATCGATGTATCCAAACTAAACAAAATAATCCAACACAGGAATAAGTAATGTCATATGTTAAATAGAATGCTTAACACTTAATTGAGATGTATCTAAAATTAGTATAAATATCCCAGATGAAGTTAAAACTTCTTTGAAACTTTTATTCAAGGTATTCAAATGTATTCTTCTATTGTGTTTGTATTTTATCCTTAACGTTATATCAGTCACCATTTGTAAAAAGGAATATATCTATTTCATAGGTTTCTATAAAAGTTAATTGTGCCACTTTCTTGAATATTTCGGCAATTCACACATCATTCTTGTCTGTTTTTATCTATATTATTATTCGATTGTTAACTATTAAATACTTTGACGATTTTCTGATGGAGGATGACGTGTCGCCATTTCATGAAATTCTCGTGGAATGGATTATTTCTCGAACTCCGAAGCAAAGAAAACGTTTGTTGAGCTATGATACAAATACATTTGCGTCTATAAAACCATTTATTTATATTCCCGAATATGAAATACTCTCAATGTAGCCATATTTGGGACTGCGGCGCATACGAAAGTAATAATTATAGTATACGAACTACAACTGAAGACGTGTAAGCCCGTCCATTGTTGAGCTAAAAATAGCTTCGTATCCACCTTCTTCTTGGACAGGCAGATAATAAATATTGTTGTGTGTCTACGAGGCAAAATGTAGACACCTCTATTGACTGCGAGTTGGCTTTAAGATTGAGGACGGTTTGAATTCTAATAGCAGAGATGTATATGCGGGAACAGGCATTCTTATGATGTGAAGTGAGAGGTTTGAAAGTTTTTAAACAACGACCTCGTGGAGGACAATGAAGCAAGTTGTCTAATGTCGTACAAACTATAATGGTCTTCCAGTGGGAGCCATTCTGGGTTTTAGTAGAGAGCAGAAATAGAAAAACATTGTATCAAGTGCAAAGTTAAAAATGAATTACAACGAACCCTTGCTGTAGTACAGTTGCCTGGAAAATAATGTGACAGCTGCACATGAATATTATTTAAGGACACAAGGAACAGCTATAAGGTCAAATCGGCTCCCATTCGAAAAGACCTATAAAGGTGTATATGTCTGATATGATTGAAAGCTAGAATCAATTTCTAATATGGATCCTTTGATATTATATTAAATTAAGCGGTTCAACCTAAGATGCAGTTACACATGTGGCCGTTTTTGCTCCAAGACTGAAATTACGAATACAATCTTCGAAGTTCTTTGTATTAAAAATGGGTAAGATGAAATGAGAAGACTGCCACTGTTAACATTTTATTAAGTACCTGAGATGTTGAAAGTAAAATATTGAACTTTAATTTTCTAAAAGTATGTGCGTATCCTTATAATTGTAACTTGTAATCGTCTGTTTACTTAGAAATCAATCTCAATATGGAAATAAGCTTTTACCAATAAACTGTTACAATCCCAGGATTATTTACCGTCGAACTCGATAAATAACGAATGCCCACAACTAGTTTTACTCTTTTATAAAACCTGTTTTTAATTAGGTTTTCGATACATTTTGTTCATATGTATTTCTCCGTAATACCCAACATTTAATTATATTTACTGATTTTTTTTCACAGAAGTATAGTTTAGACAATTTTATATTATTTCAGGAACTATTGCTAACGTTAGGGATTAAGATTGCTGGAGAAACAATACGCTTACTACGTGCCACTCTAAATTCGTAATGTGACATGTAAGATGACAGTCCGTAGTCAACCCGGTAGGCCAAGGTCCTCAATGGCCTGTAGAGCCAAGGAAGAAGAAGAATTGCTACAGGTAATTGTTCTGCGTTTATGATGGCATGTTACTTTTCTTTATTATGGCATACTTCATGAATATAGTCATTAAGCAAGTTACAAAGTTATCCCCAGAGTCATTTTATAACATACTGAACAACGGCCCATTGACTGTACCACCTGAGACTTCAAAAATAGAAATTATGTAATTATAATTTCATAAAGTTTCAATGTGTGTGTCAATAATTGCACGGATTTGAATTAAAATTTAAATGCTGTTGTTGTTAATATTTTCATACTCATCAATATTTCTCTAGTATTATAGTTCATGATAGATGCTGCGTGAGTAGTTTATAATATATCTCGTTGACTACATGTAGGTGTATGTAACGTTTCAGTTACTTAATTTTTTCGAGTTACACGCTAAAAAATTGAATCCCCCACTAAAAGCATAGGAAGGAAATTTGAAAGGGGGATGCGGAAAGGTGAGGAAGGGAGCCAAGGGTTGACTAGGATTCCCGGCATGCAGTTTACGGATCCTATCCAGTATTCATCAGAAACAGACGCAGGGAAGTCCCTAGAAAACCTGCATCAGATAGGTCCGGAGTTTGGGTACTTTTCTTACGCCCTTCCGAATGTTGGAAGCAGAGTATGCCGCGGGGGGTCGTAGCATTCTCATCTCAGTGCCTCTTTAAGCTTAGGAGACAGATGTCAGACTGTTCTAATAGGACGACTAGACAACTCTTACCGTATACCCGAGGTCTGCGATCGCGGAAAAACAACACCCCAAACTGACTGACAGGCCACGGCTTAACTAACATTCATGATATATTAGTTTCTTTTACTCTACGAGCGCGAACTCTTATGTGTGGTTACAATTCAAGCCTAGTAAAAATGTGAACCAAGAATGCGTGTTTCAACAATTATATAAAAGTTGAATTTTTCCAGTAGATAACAGTGATAAAAACAATCAAGTGGTTTGGAAGAGTCACATTAGATTCCTAAAGGGTACTGTGTTTTGGCAATTGATTCTAATATAAAATGCGTAAGAGAGAAAATATTTATTTTTTTGTTGAATATTTCTTCGTGAGGGTTAATAAGCAAGTAACAATTGTTTAAGCGTTCAACAACCTTCTTGTAAACTATTTTATATAGGGTTTTCGAGAATACTGGAAGAAGTGAAACTGGTTATATTTCCATAAAATTTCCTAAACGGAAAAATAGTTTACTAGAGGCTTGCTAAGAAAGATGTGTAAGGGAAATAAATTATAAATGCTATTTTTCATCAGTTTTAATATGGTAAGTTGTACATTTCTATTTAATAAGTCAAAGTTCAGTGTTATTTCATAAGTGTTACTATCATGCTTTTCCCAGCACGCGGTGATACAGAAAAATGAGTTTTGCTTCTATGAAGCAGTTAGAAGAGTCTACGAAAGTTTCGTTACAATAGACGACAGCTTTGATTCCCAGAGCGCGGAGCTGATGTAGACGTTTACCTGTGGAAGAGCCAATTTCCGGCATTGCTTTGGAGTGAGATGGGCGATAGCACGGTGCATCTCCCTTATTGGCCTGGGGCAGGTGCGGGACTTTTCTGGTAATATATTGGTTTTGTGTTCAGACCGGAAGGCGGGAAGCATCGTTATGATGAAACAGATTCTGATGAAAATTTATTGCTGTTGTAATGGGCGCGTCCAACTAGGAATAATCGCATCTGAGGTAGCTGCTATTCTTAGGAATGAATCAAAGTCCCTAAATTTAGTGATACATGATCCAATCGTTTATATTGGCGTGTAAACTCTCTCCTCCATCTCTGAATAATTTATCCACCATGCCACGAAGAGGCGGCAGGATTGGCCCCAATAAACGGGGAAAGGAAAGGTTCTATATAAAGACTAATCGTTCTTTTATTATTGACTTTTACTTCAAATTAACAAATAACTAGTGATGCACAACACGCATAGTTTTATTACTTTTAAACTAATGTTATAATGTCGAAATATCAAGTGAGTCATATTTTAATTTTATAAACAGTGTTGGGTAACAAATGTGTGTGAATCAATCGTATTTCCAATTCTACAAAATAACATAGAAACAGTTTACTCGTTATTTTAAGTACATTGTTTTATTACCCACTGCATACCTGTTCTTTATACGGAGATAGAAACTTGTGATCGTTTCTTTGCGTGAAGGTTATATTTGGTTCAATGATTTGTTTGATGGTAGAACCTGAGCCTATTTATTTCACGCATTACGTGTACCTCATAGTCATAGTATAGATTATTTATTGAACACTTTTTGTTACTTCTTGGTGTGCTTCTGACAGCAAATATTTTTATTACCTAGCACCAAAATGTCCCGTAAAATGATTATTAGAGTTTCGAGACTGAATTATTAGAAAATATGAGATATACTCATTGCGTACATGTTGACCGTTCAGAAAATATTGTTCAGTAAATTTTCTGTGAATCAGTTAAAATCAAGGCCAGCTGTTTCCTTTCAAGTCGATGGCGAGTGGCATTTTTATATTGCTAAATATTATCTTATGGGTCTGTATAACTACGAAAAGAATCTAGTTTAGTCCGAAATTTTTCTTGCAAAACGATAGCAAAATCGTCATGACAGACAGGGTTTTGATGATTTCGGATTTCTTATTGCATGAAAAATAACAATAAAGTACATTCCATGGAATATAAGCAATGAACAGACAAAATAATTTAACTATTATGAAATCAAGATTTTCTTATATTTTCTCCGAAATAACGTAGCTTCCTTTATTCATAGAAATAATGATTAGTGAATCGACGAAGTAACTAATAAAAAATATTAGTACATTTTGTTACCACTTGCTTTTCTCGATATTTCCTTCACTGGAGGTCTATTAGTTGGATTCAAGATTTAAATGAAATTAGTTTCACTTTTGTATTCTAGTTCACCGATGTGACCGTGACCATCTTATCACAACGTACTTTCAAAACAATTTATCAACACATGCTATCATACGTATAAGCATACAGATTATCCGTACAGTAATCAATTACATTACACCATTTCAAAGCCTACTTTCTATTGAATGTACGCAATATTACGATTGTATCGACTATACGTGTTCATACATGAAAGATATTTTGACTGTCGTTAGGAAAATGTCAACTTTTATAGTCGTCGTTTATGCAATTATTCTTTCAGCCCGAGGGATAGTTTCAAATTAATATGATGTTACGCATTTAACTGAATTTTATAATATTCACAGTATCCTGGTGTTTTTATTTCGTCAAAGGCATATGTTCATCAGCTCGTAATGGGAACGAAATCGCTGACCCACATCTCCAAGTTGTGCTGGTTGTGGTCTTAACTCGGACCTCCGACGTTAGGCAATGTTACTGATTGACAATCATTTTCACACATGAAAGAATTGGCAATCTCAGCTCCGGTGATTGTAACTGGACAGAGCCGATAAAACTCCTTTCACATTTCTCAGGCGAAATGGTTGTCAATGGGTTACAAAGTCTGAGAAAATTACGTCACGTAAAAAAATCCACCCTTAAGTTACCAAAAGATGAAAATTAATCATCTCGACTGAAGTTTTATTTTATAGTCAAGTTATGAATACGGCTATTACAGAAAATTCCATTAATAAATACGTGTAGTAATAATTATTTATTGAGGGTTTTATTATCTGTAGTAATAAAGTCTTAACATCAGACCAGTCTTAGGACTGAATACCACAACAACAACACCAAATGCTTAATTTGGACTTAAGAAACGTGTAAGTAAAAAATATAAATTTAGTTGTATAGTTTTATAAATGTGAAACCTATCCCTCGGGGTAAAATTTTGATAGCACATATTCTAGAAAACTGAAATTTAATATTATACCTCTATATTCTTATCTTCACTCTTTAATTTTCTTTCATGTCTACGCACCTCTGCTCTGCTTTTATAAACACAAATTCTCTTTCTTAGCCGTGCTAGCAACTTTTTACAATTTATAATTGTATTTCCTTCACATATAATGTTAACAGTCTACAAAAAATATTTTTACTATCCAGGAAGCTTATTAGACTTCACTACATTTTAAACTCTAATTTTGCCTGTACTCAACGGACACTCCGGGCCGACTGTCAAAATCTACCACCAGTTGTGTAAAACTCTGTATCCCGACACGATAAAAGTTTCCATTGTTGTCAGCGTATAGGTCCCTGAACAACCCTACGCTGCATCTCATCCCGTCAACGCTCAGTAATACACAACGGAAACATTTATTCTTTCCAATATTTTAGCATTTAACCAAAGTTTACGGCAGTCAAATATTTGCCTCTTCATAGTATAGTATTCAAACCTAATTTTAGATCATTAATGGCTGCCCCATGACGAGTTATAACTCAGAAAGTAAGAGCTTTAAAATTTTTATTAAATTGTGATGTTTAAGATAAAAAGATTAAATAAATATTCATTAATTAATATATTTTTCTGAAGTGGGGTAAATATGCCACTTTTTCTCCCATCTGTTGGTCACTAAATGAATCTATAAGATAAATCTCAAATTATATCAGGTGATGACAATAAATAAAAATTCAGCTAATAAATAATTGTTAATCTATAAATCTATATCGAACAATTACTATTTTTTATTTAAAATGGAAACATGAAAGATAACTTATGGACACTGTGGACCACCTTGCTCTCCCTTCCGCATTCCCCATTTGAAATACATAGGGGTCCTGGTGAGCTGTAAGCAATGACGATTGAGAGGAGGATATAGTAGGGAGAAGTACAGATATAACTACACAGTTGTAAGACTATATAAATCTACTTGAGGCAGAAGATAATTGGGGCAGTGAAAACGTGTGAACGTTGATACAATATAAATTTGCAGAAAGCGTTGCACATTAATTGTTGAACCGATAATTGTGATGTCAGTTTAGTTGAAGTTCTTAACAAGAAAGAATTAATAAAAATCTATTTATTTATGTTGCTTCTTTGGGACACTGCCAATACCTGGACGAATTCTGCTCTGCAGCACTAAATTACGAAACCTTTCCAAGAATGACAACCTAAGATATTTACAGTACTCATACTTGATTATTAATCACTATTAACTATTATTTTTATATATGTGCTTCCAATTGTAGACAGATTAAATTGCCACCTGCTTCAGTAGGTGGGATATAACTTATACAACATATATTTAAACTATTTTTAAATTAACATTGGTAATTGTTATTACTGTTTCAATAGTTAAATTCAGAAATAATTTTGAGAAAAAGTTTTTTGATATCTTCGAAATCAAGATACTTAATAGTAATAATAATAATTTTAGTGTCATGCTGTATGTGGGATAAATTATTCATATCGTAGCTAATATTTTGAACATATTCTATTATGTCGGCCTCGAGAAGTTTTGGTTTCAAAGTTAGCGATATGATAAGGCCTCTGGAATAAGATCTTACCACACTGCCATTACATATTCTTCGCCATGTTCCCCTCAGTATTACGGTAGAATTACCTCCCCAGTCGACACAAAGGGAGAAGGAATCTAACAAGACTAAGACGCCCACAAATTCCCAGGAGAAGAAGGGCCTTGCGGATTCTAATGAGAACAAATTAAACTATCATTACTGGACTTTGTATAAAAGTAACAGACTGAATTTTGAAATATGGCAAACCCCCTTTGTCTGAGATCTCATCCCTTAACTCATGCAAAGCGGGAAAGCAGGTGGGAGTCTGACGAAGGGAAAGCGAGGGAGGGTTAACATGGAAAGGGAGTTACGAAACAAATAACAAGAAAATCTGTTCCAAGAAATTAGTATAAATGCGAATAATTTCAAGGAAAATTTCTTGAACTAGTCAAAGTATAATGATTTAAAAATTTATATTTTACAAATAGTGTTCTTTATTTGGAAAAATACTAACAGAAGTTATTACATTTGGTGAATGTCATTGTATATATAATAATTAAACCCTTAGAAAAGAATTCAATTTTAGTATGTTCATTTTTTAAATTTAATATAAACTCGCATTAATTTCTGCGGTCATTAGTGACTGATTATTTGTAAAAGATCAATAATGTTTACAATTGAATAGAATAGAATTTTAAACTACATTTATCTTATTTTACTGTGTATTTTGGTAACACTATTTTTTAAATTTGAATAACAGTCCATTATTTTCACACATTGAATTATTTCGTCTAGTAACTTTGGAGAATCTACTATTTATTGGATGACTTTACCGCTCAATGCGTTCTTTTTATGCTGTTCCCACTTTGCAGCTAACTTCTTACTTTTTACTTTCACATTTTCTTAGTTTTCTTTTTCCATCAATTTATTTGGTTTTTAGTTGTTCTGCTGAAACGAAATTATTCTATTCTCAAGTAATCTTTGGACAAATAGTTAACTAATGAACATAAAAAGTTTTTTGTTTCGTTGTTGTTTATTTATCGTTAATTTTTCACGAAATAATATCGGCAAACGTACATGATATTATCAAGAAAGAATAAATTTGTGTATTGTTGTCGTTATTTTTAATACTTCAAAATTTATTGCTGATCACGCCAATGTAAGCAGATTTAAAATATAAGATTGAAACGGTGATCATTTTAGATTATTTAAAATACGCAACATGAAATCGGAAAGAGAGAAAAATTATTTTGGAGGGGGGGTGGGGATTAATATTATTATTTTATTCTGAAGCCAAGTAAAGCTCTTGTCGGATTAATAATCAAGTTCCACTAGACTGTTTGCACAAAAATGTACTTTAACAAAAAACTTACCTACAACAGACAAACATAGAGAATTAAATGTTACGGTTTACAAAAGAACTCAAAGAAATAAATAATCATTTGTGTCGGTTTTGTTAAGAAATGAAATAATTTTATTGCAATTTGTTTTAAGTCCCCTCAAAAAAGAGAAATGAACTGATTTAGAATGTAATTTGTCTTGGTCTTTGAGGTTATTCTATCTCCGATTTTCGTAGATGTAAGGGAGAATGTCTTCCGCTCTGCTCTCAAGTTACTGGAGAACAAGGAGCTTTCGGCTGGTGCAAAGTTGGGCTAACTCGGCCGACGTCCCGCTAAGTACCGAACACATACACACCAGCTTAATCCCCTTTGAAGACCGGAGAATGCCACCCCTCTCCCTCAGACAAGGTGGATCCTAGTGTTATTGTTTTGCAAGTCGGACACACAATCCCGGCCTCCAAAATCAACTACTTCCCCGCCCAGCCGCTCCGTCTAACATACGTCCAACAACAAGCCAATGTTGAAGTCTCTAACTAAATTAGCCTCAGGGAAAGGAAGGAAGGATGTGATGCTTCCACCGGCTTACGGCTAAATGCTGATGCTGAGGAAACTTCTGCGAAGGGCTTGTGCTTTGGGTAAAGGGATAGTGGCTCTAAATAAGGACAAGACCGGCGAAGGGGCACGCAAGTTGTGGCTCCATCGGCAAAGATTCTAGGACTAAGTTGGCGGACGGTAATATAATGACGGCGGTCGGAAGGCCTGTTCTCAGCAACATGGCTTCATCCGCAGAAGAAATCTCTACCAGCTTCTGACAGTTCTCGGACTTGTAATCTACTTGCAGCTGTGCGGGGAAATTACTTTGATGTAATTAGCAAGTCCAGGCTCTTCGTGAGTATAAGACTTCCATTTTGAGGGTACATAAATCACTTGCCAAAGGTTTCGTTAACATTGTAAGGTCCTGCCATTCGTATATGTAATGACATATATAAATCTTTAAAATTATATTCAAAATCCTTGAGAAGATATCTTAAACCACTCGATATTCTTTTGTCTTGTCTTGGCCCTTCAGCAGTAGAAAACAACCATGGATGACGTGAAAAAGATAACTGAGATCAAGTAGTACAAGATAATTACAAAGTTCATAAAACGTTTAAAAAATGGGTAAGAATAAATAAGTAAACATATTATAATAAATGGTACAGGACATGAAAGACAAACTTTCAAATGTATTTTTTACCAACTGCTGTCGGTAAGTTTGGAAAACCGTCAGCACTATCGATCGTAGATAGTAAATTTCTGCAACTTGTCTTCCGATTAGATGTGAATTATTTAAAAAAAACAGTAACAAAGACGAATAACAAAGTAACAAATGATATTTTATGCGAAAATATTTTTCACAGTGTACATAAATGTTATTTGGTTCGGCCAATCGTCAAAGTGTACAAGCATATAAGGAGTGTCGGTGAGAACAGCTCCTGCTGCGAGGCTGTGTTGCAATTTTTCGAGATTCTGTGGTAGTGCTGGAGCATAAACGCTATCCTTGATGTAACCCTATCAGGAAAAATCGCAAGGCGTGAAGTTTGGATCCGTGGTCGCGACTTGAGTAACGCCACAACACTGTCTGTCCAGCGCAGTGGTAACACATCTATCAAGTAATCGCGTACACAACTGTGGAAATGTGGCGGATGGCCGTCGTTTTCAAATATGACATCTCTACTATCAGTTTCTGGTTGGTGCATGAGCCAAATCTGCAGAATTTTCTGAAAGTTCGGTCGGGGGTTTCCCTGTCAGTGGTTTTCCAAACTAACTTTTTAGCGTAACTTTGATACTATGTATTTTAACTAGTGCATAATAATATAACTATATACGTTTTAAAGTAGTATACCAAAACAGATAGGTATTAATTTGACTCAGTAATTTATTTATTTTACATGTATAATGACACTAAAATTGTATTAAATTAGTTTAATGAATTAATGCAGGTGAAAACGTAATACATATGATTCTAATGCAATAATGTAGGTATACCAACTAACTGTGGTCGAGTAATCAGTGTCTTTGCCTCGCTTCGTGAAGGTATCGGGCTCGAATTGATGTTTACTTACCATGGCCAAAGAAACCCTGACTGAAGGAAAATCGACGTAATGACCAGGTGTCGTTCTTAGACTTATAATGTGCCTTGATAGTCTTGCAGCTGTCTCCGTCTGTCCTGATCATGATAATTGATAGGAGAATAATTTCCTTTTAAGTAAAAATATGGCAAAATGTTTACTTTAGAATTAGTGAATTACTATATCACATATAACGGAATTCTCACATAAACTATCACTATAATATAACCACTTCAGTCTTTTTGATTTTTAAACCGTCTACCTGTACGATTTTCTTCTCTTACACTGTACAAACGAATGTAATGAATTTAGTACGCAGGTTTTATCGACTAACGTCATCTTCATCAAAATTCAGCTAGATGGAAGGTTTAAAAAATATTGTATAAAATATGGTGGTCTTTTTGTGAAAAGTAGCAAAAATTAAAGTAATGCTATTGTATTTCATTTGTTACTGTGATTTTATCATATTACTATTGTAATGTAAATGCAATATTTGGTGTTTATCATTGTTCTCAGTCAATTAATGTGAATGAGTATACTGTATTGTAATTGAAGGCCAAGTGCAACAATTTCTCGGAAACCGTATCGTGAGGTGTTTGTGTTGGTGGGTTCTCTGCTCATTACCTATTCCAGCAGCGCGCATATCATTCAGAGGCATAAAAGTGGGCGGTGCCTGTGGACACATTCATTTCAAGTTTTTCCTTTCTCCCCTCCCTTCATCCACTCCAGACGCTACTAACGCCTTTTTCATTTTCTTTTGAATTTTTATTACATACCTTTAATAAATGTTCTTCAAACTAACGAAGAAACGAGAGGAAAAAAACTCAAGTTCCCTCGTTTTATACATTCAAAAATGTGTTTCTGGTCGTTACGACAATGAACTTCATATCGGCTTGAAAGCGTTAGTGCTCGGGGGCCCCGCAGCCATTCTCAAACTTTGCCGGAAATTGTCTTCCCAATGTTTAGCACGTCAATAAGTCACCGACTGATGCGTGTGACCATACATTTAAATGTGCGTATTAATTTGTAAACTGCTTTCATTATATAAATTAAGTTCATGTCTAATTCGGGGAACGCGAAGGCGAACAGTAGAAGACTTGGAAAGTTTTAAAATGTACACAGAGATTGCTAATGGATGATTTGATAACAGATTAGGCGTTAATCAAGGCCGTACTTTAGAAACGAAATTACAGTCTACTTACAATTTATAAGATACGAACATTCAGGTATTTGACATCATAGAGTAATATTTTATTATTTTGACTAATCATGACACCACTATATAAAAACGATTGAAAAGTCAATTATAAGTCCTGAAAGGACAGAAACTGTAATATGTGTTTTAAATTAAAATATGGGGACGATAATGTAAAACTGATAGAATAATACTTCTCTATTTCGGAAATATAATATAAGAGTCTCCTACATGATGAAAAAACAGAATTTATTCGCAATGTTTTCTAAATATTTTACATTATTGGAGGTTTGTATAAGAGTGAAAATGCCCCTCTAAAAGATGTAGTAAATATTTTTATCGTATTGACAGTTTACGGAGCTCTGTACCAGTAGAGTAAATGTATAGAATATTTTTTCTTTAATTAATCAGTCATTTCTCTTTTTCTTATAGTGTGCGGCGTGAATCGACGCAAGAATTGCAGGCGAAAATCATGAAGCACACTTAACAAAATCAGTGTTTTGTTGAATAGTACTAGTAACATTAGTCACTTATTAATTACCTTGCTGTGGTAACTAAATTAAGACGTAATTCAGAGGAATTGCCAAAGACAGATATCTATTAGTAAATTCTAACTTTACTACGCACCGTAAAGTAAAATAAATATTGAATGACCAAACACGTATATAACTATAATAATTTTTAAGGAAGGACTGTGTTCGTCGGTCTAATAGAGATCGCCAAGTTGCGCTCGATCTCTGCTGAAATCTCAACTTCTCATTCACTCGCCTTAATTAACAGATATTTGCTTATACGATACAGTAAAATGTATTGACCATTTTACAAAAGTCTCCACAACCTTACTCTCATAGAAGTTAGACGATCCATGGCAGAGCTTCAATTGAAAGAATTTCTTTTGTCTCTGAAAGATCTTACCTGTCGACATTCCATGTAATGATTATTTATTTAATGACAACATGTAAAGAAAGTGCTTGAGACTCAATCACGATATTGCGTAAGTCCAAGAATATTAGCCTTCATTAGAGTGGTAAAACTCAGGAAATTATTATAAATAATCATTCAAGGACATGCTTATACGACCTACTATCCTAATATATCTATGAGGACAACCGCGTATTGCATGATAAATACTTTTGTATTTTTATAATAAGTCGGAAGTATAGATCTAAATAGTGTTAAGTTCTTAATCGTAGTCTACATGACGAATTTCTATTTTTATATATTGCTACACTGTAACAATGTAATATTAATTTAATACATTTTTAAATTACATTTTATACCAATAATTAAGTTTCAAACAGTAATAGAAGAATTTATATATGTTTGTGTACTGTAGTATCGTATTTAAAGGTAAGATTGAAGAACAAAATTTAAATGTTTTTTATATCCTGAAGGAGCGTAAATTATCATTCAGATAAGGAAACAATGTCTGAGTGTAATGACAGTAAAGAGAATAAATTTTTGAATAACTTTCAAGGAAAGGCGTTAAAACTTCTAGAAGGCTGTGTCTAATGTAGAGAGACTGAATAAAAGTTGCAAACGTCTTAGAAAAAATCCTAAAAAATAATACATTGTTGATTCTGAAAAAGTTTACCTATCCTTTCACGCTCGGTCGTCAATTTTTGTAATAATTTAAACTTCTTTGCCCTTTAGCTGGACGTCAATTTCGTAAAAATTAATGGTTTATATTTATGCCGAACGCCAGTGACTGTAATTTACACAAGCACACTCGTAGATTATGTCATGATGACGCAATCTATACACATGATAATTGTCTGGCTCAGGGATAACTAATGAACTTGTTCAATTTAGTGCCACTAGTGGTAGGATAATCGATAATTAAATTAAATTTTGTACTTAGTTACATATACTTTATTTACCTCATTAATAGACGATATTCATTAATGCGAACATTTATTAATCATTAATGGATACATTATTCTTTTCTTTAGAGACTTTGTGTATACATGCGTAGCCCCCGGCAAGCCAAACCAAAGATACCCCTCCTCAAAGCACATAATCCTCTCTCTGGCTTTCTCATTCTGCCTCTCTGGTTCTCAGCTGTTCTCTGCTTCGTGCGGCCGCTTCTTCCAAAAATCGAATGAGAACGTCATGCGGGCGAGTTATTACAACTAGGTATGAGATTATTTTTATTAGAAAGCTAATAGATTTGAACGTTTCCCTTAAAATTTACAGGCTGCTTTGTCTTTGAGAATTAAAAACATAATTATGAGTAAATTAGTTGAGGATGTAGATTAGGCACTGTTAAGTTAATGAGATCTGCATATAATGAACTAAGTGTTATATTATAAAATATAGAATAGTGTTTCGCAACAGTGTTCCATCAACGCTATGAAACAGATTAAGAAAAAAATGAATGTTATATTGTGTGATGTGAAGTGGGTTATACAACATATATATTTGCATTACTTTTTAAGTTTCGATTCTCGAAAATATCAGAAAATAAATTAGGGGGTAAGGCGCAAGACTATCTGAAGAAGCCGTGTTCGGTACGGTTAACATTGATGTAATAATAATAGAGAACGTATTAATTGATTATAAGATTGTTGAGCGGTATCCAAGAGATTGTCTCAAATGGGACACAACAATCATGAAGTTGTGGGGCAACGTATCCATCGGAAAGAAACTTCGAATATGAAGATTAGTGTGCTATGAAATATAAACATATTTACATAATAATGATTATAATAAAATTAAAAGTCAGGCAATACTATAGTATCATTTTACTAAGTTGTGACGAGGAATAGAAATAAATGAATGAATGGCACGTGAAGGTGAAGCGACGTTATATAAAAGAATTTTGTATTAAATTCTAGTTAATTTAAAAGATATAACAAGTTATGAATCACTCTAAAAAGACCAAGAAACGTTTATAGCACCGGGAGCAAGATTGTTTGTTATTTCACGTGACTGTGTAATCTGGAGACAACTTCCTTACAGCCTGTTGCAGTCCGACCAGGTAAAACGGTAAATATTTGTCCGTGGTGAATTTGTGCCTGTTTAAGCAGAATCACGGTATGGCAAAGCCACATCTCCTAATTGGGACAATTACGAAACCGTACGAGCATAACATGCGTTCATTACTCTTAACGAGGGAGAACTGTTCCTTTCGCGACGCAGGAGATGTCAACAGCTCGCAGCTTCAAGTGGCGCCGCGGTCTTACCAATTATCTCAGACACAGTAATTAATATTCGGCAGCACGTTGGATCCGGATACGTCCGAAGATGCCTATGCGCGGGCACGAGCGCGTTTCCTGCTGATGATACTCCATGCCTTAACCCACTGCGATGCATAATGGCGCTGTTTCTCCGACTCGTCTGATATGCCCCAAGTAACAACTCCGAACTTGGGTGGAAGTCATTAAGTATACGCCGGAATAACATGTTATCAAAATTTAAGTCAGCTCGTCGGGGAGATATTTCGGCTGACATTGGCAAACCCGTCCAAAACTCATCTAACAACTTAATTTTCACTAACGACGTGACCCATACACAAGAACTAGTAGACTATATAAATCTGGGACAAAGCGTGACCAGTTTTATGGGTCTCTTCAACTTTAATTATGGTTTTCGAAAGGCAGTCTTTCAAACTGGATTCGATAAGAGGTCAGTTCAATGGAATCCTACTAACATCTTAAGCTGAAACAAGTTTTTGAAATAATGACGCCTATGCTTAACAATGGCAGACTGTATTATTCTCATAAGTCAGTACACTAGCGTACAATTATCACTCTGCTGTTATACTACTGCATTGGAAACAAGTTACGGAGATAATCAGTAAATTGAGGAAAATTAATCCTTAAAAGCAAGCTAGGCACAAGCAGGATACATGAAGACAATACGCAGGTAATGAAAAAACCTCAGCCAGAGAAGCTAAAATATAAATACCAACTAATGACATACTTAAAGATATAAGCCACAAAATAGATGCTGTGAGTTTGTAAATATTTTTCCTTATGCGTTTTTCGGCTGCTATGTTACCTTGATGTTGCGTTTTTGTGTAATTCACAAATTAATTGATCCAAAAAGTCACAGTTGGTGCGCAGTTGGATATTTGGTTTGTCGTGAAAAAGTCAGGATTAAAGGGTGTTGTTTTAGTTGATAATCTATTCATGATGAACATTTTTTAAATATAAAAATTTCAGTTAATGGATAATTAATATTATCATTAAAAACAGACGTTCAAATAAAATACTATTTACTACTATATGTTGAGGACACGAATCGTTTACAACAGGGGTGACACCATTTTGGAAGCATAATAAGTAGAGTTAGTTAATTAATGAAGCTACATACTTTTGTCAAACAATCCTCAGACAAATGTTTCAAATGAAAATGAAGTTGACATTTCCCATTTATTTTTATAATATGTCCTTGGAAGCATATTATTATATAAAGCCAACTGGATCCGTCGCTTCATCCCAATTTTGAAGAATACGTGGGAGTTGCTCAGATACGGCGTTTACCTTGACGATATTCAAGCAAAAGCTTGACTTTCCAGGAAGTTGATTTTGGCTTTTATGTAATAATTGAATTATTAAGGGACATTTTTCACGGCTCATGCTGTTAAATTATTTACATGAACGTTTTCATAAACAGGTATAGTATTTTAAATACACACAATTACCTGCATTTATAATTTTGTTTCCTGATCGCTATTAAAAATATTGTCTGCGTTTATCTTAGAATATTATTTGAACATCTCTATCCCTTCTCTTAAACCTGATTTAAAATAATAGCATCGAGTATTTATTACAGTTATTCGTTTTCTTAATTTGTCTATTGAACTAAAAAAGTATCGAGTGTATTTAATGGCTGTCCTTTGGTTTATAAAGATGATTTTTGCATGAACTATACGTTTATGCGGTGCGTTTCTCTATGCATAGGCACATTATCTTCTAATTGTAATTGATATAATTACATACGTCATTATCAAAATTTTGCTATGTAAATAATTCGTCCTCAGTTTTATAGATTGTCCACAACATACCACATATTCTAAATAATCGATCTATAATAATTGTTAACAAATTAGCACGTAATTTAGCTAGACACATTTATAACAACATATGTGCTCTTTTTACGAACTCTTAGTTTAAATTGTTGTACGTTAATATTTATTAATTTCTATCGCTATTTACTTTCCTGCATTTAGTAGTCCAACAAAAGAAGGTAAAATAAGAATAGAAAAAGAATATAGTGATAAGCAGGTCAATTCTTTTTGCTGAATCGTTGATTCACTCATTGCAAGGAGTCGATTCTTTTAAACGGTTCTTCGGCTGTCCGAATCCCATCTGATTCTTTTATCAAGGTTGAGCATTAATAACTTTATATGGGACCGGATTGGTTATTTAAAAAACATTATTCAAGAGGTAGAAGAAAACTTTGTACATATCGGAAGGATATAAAAATGCTTGGAATAATATGTTAACTATGGATGTAGAAAAGTTGTGACTATTTTTGCAATAATTAATATAAAAGGGGCTGCACCTATCACTTCAAAAATTATTCCTTAGTTCTTGGAGAGGGCCACTCATAACGACTCAAGTGGCTCACCCTGGAGCCGACTCAGGTGGGCGGTTGGTTCGCTCAAGACTCGACGACACGAGCAATTTGCTCACGACTCTACGACATAAGTAACTCGCTCACAACTCTACAAATCACACAGTGAACTGGTACTCTTTTTACTGAGTCGTTTTAGAGAACGGTTCTTTATAAGAATTGACTCTTTGAATCGTTTCTCGGTTGTTTAGCCCGCCTCTAATTGCCACTCTTAGTGACTTGCCAACAATATATACCAAGGAACCATGATAGCTGAGCCTCAATTGAAACAATTTTTCTCTTTGTAATAAAATCATTATTAATTAAAATATTAAATTCAATTGCACTATAGCCTACATGAAATCGTATCTATATCTACTAATACTTTGAATGGATATAATTAACTCTTTTCTTAGGTTTGTGTTTGATATTGTTTAAGTGAAACAATTCCATATATAAAATTGATTGTTTACGCTACTTCAGACAAATAGTTCCAAGTTGGCCGAAAGAGGGAAAGCTCAACGCCGGGAGGCCTGTTGAATGGTTCAAGAGGGCAGCTTTGTTTCGGAGGCCATTCGGTTTGGATCTAGCAGTATTGCTTTGGAGATCGCTCAGGTCAGATCGAAGAGTGGTTTCGGAGGCCAATCGGACTTGTTGGGTCTCGTTGCGTTGGGCAGCGTGGGTTCGGTTACATAAGCTGTTCTGCCAGCATGGTTGATTTTAACCTTTAATTGGTTCTCTTTTCGTTTGACCGACCCACGCATTAGTGAGGATTTATTAAAATATAAGGCGGACTCCCTTTGGTTGAGTCATTATCCAGATACTTGCAATTCATGTGAGCTCTGCTTTATCTCGGATTAGTATTTAAGTGTTTGACTATCGAAACCCGTGTGGGCACTTCGAAGTCCCGTAGTTTAGTTATGACCGCTGGCCGGTGTTACACCACTTTTAGTTCAGTTACGGGCACTTGCCGTATACTGCTTTTAGTTCACTTCGTTTGGGTTTCGTTTTTATGACAATCTTGCAAGGTGGTCAACGTCGGCTGCCATTTTTTTTCTGAGTTGCTTTTCTTTGTCTTCCTTCTTGAGAACGGAGACTGTCCCTACGTCAGGTCCAACCATTCAGTTGCTTGGGATATGACGTACATTTATATTATGTAAAAATCACCGAATGAGCTTTGTGCTAATCTTCGATTGAAACTCTGTTGTTCTTGAATTAATAAGCTTGATAAATTTACACTGAATATACAATCGTCATTGAAGACTTTAATTGATGTCGTGAAGAAAGTGACCATTAAATTATTGGTGAAACTGTCAAGTCTGTAGAATGGATGGAGAGGTCTTCCACCAGACGGGGCGTCGACCAGAGTAGTTCAGATGGCATGAGCCTCGCGTACTAAGAGACTGTTCTGGGTTTTAATTCCTGATCCTGCTGACTGCTTTTTGTCGTGATCATTTTAATTTTGTTTCATAACATTTATTATTGATCTTCGGTTACAGTATTTTGTTTTGTTCTCCTTGCTCATTTGCCTGGTGCGTGATATGTCTGCGGAGGACAGAAGTCATCGCAAGTACGAGTATGGTTGGAAGGAAGCGTGACGTGACCACTGGCTTGAGGTCGGGAAGGAACGCCGTTCTGTTCGGCTTTGTGCAGTCGCAAGGGAGAGCCGCGTGTATCGGATAGTTAAGGCGGCGGCATGCGTCCTGCTAAGAATTCTGTACGACTGAAGAACACGGCCAGAAATACCTGCGGCAGGCTCAAGTGTTTTCCCATTGCAGGCAAATTCCTGCCATCTAGGAATCCACTTTGACGTGGCTGGTTTGGCTGCGACCCTGCAAGACACGCTCATGTTCTCAAGACTTCACTCATCGACCCAAAGGTATAAGCCTTTGCGTATAGATGTCGCCACCATCGTTTAAGATATTTTAAGGCCTAAATATCACGTAATCTTAAACACACATTATATGCCACATTTCAGCATTTTTGTAGATTCCCATGCCCAAAGCAGGTCCCTCGTTGTTTCCGCAATTCTATTAAATTCCTAGTCTTCGTGAACACTGCATTCAATTACTTCCCTGCTAATATATTTCAATAAGAATACTATACAATCGAAATAATACCGTATTTGTTTCGTTATATATATATATATATATATATATATATATATATATTCTTAATCTCTTTCACGAGATTGTCTTTAACGTAGACCAAACAGTCGCATTTATTTCTTTTTCCTCGCGTCGAATTGTAATATGTTAAGAATCAAAATACCTACAACTTTATTGAATTCAAGCCACAAATTGCGAGTTTTGCTACAGTACTTAATAAAATAAAGGGAAAGAAAAACTTGAGCAATTCAATGAAGTTCAAAGATTAAATCTTTTTAGCTATATTTTAGTTTATATAATGGAAACGTACGAACTTTAAGGTTTAATATAAAATACAAGTAATGGCTCAACAGACAGAATTGGTTAAATAATTGGCAGTCTAATTATAGAATTAAAACTATGTAAAGACACTACTCTTCCTCCCTAATTTGAAACTTCATGAGGTGAAAACTATTGAGAGAATACGTTTTATTAAAAATATTAGTATTATGATTTAAAGTTCATTCCATGTTGAATGTTGAAACAATTTGACTATATATACTTCCATAAATTTTAAAAATTAGGTTTGAAAAATTATTTAATTTTTGTATAAGAGAATTAAAATTTTCAATGTATGGTCTTAAACTGTTGTTGTAACTGAAATATATTTTTTATGAATTATAAGTTATTTATTTTCAGGATGTTTATTTATAACGCTTTGTGTTGTTTGCTGTCGTGAATTACAGAATTAGCATCTAAAATGATGTAGTAATTTCTTCCTACGTTGATGATATGTTCACGTATTAAAAACAGTGCAATAATTTTTTTGCAGTCTCGTTTCGTTCTTATGATTGACTGTTTCCTCAAGTGACCCGAAACTACTGACATTGAGGGTTCCTTGTTTCAAGAGTAGCACGGGTATGATTATTTTAAATACTGTCTATTGTATTTGTGAACAGGTTAGGAAACTGCAACAAATTAGGGTTTCTGTTTCATTGTATTTATTTTCGTCTTCTGTCTTTTTCAATAAGAAACATGTTCCATGTATTGTGAATCCTGCTGAATTTTGTTCTGTATTTCTTTAAACGCATTCTGAGCCGATATTATAGTTCTTATTATTAATTCTGTGGTAGGAAAAATTGGAATAGATTTTTTTCGTTTGAAAGGTTGCTCAGTATTAATGTATTACAAATAAGTTTTGTTGGAAATTTTTATCGTATAGGGTAAATCAACAAAACTTGGAATCAATAATAGCTCACGGTTATGATTTAAAATATTAGAATTTTGAATTCTGGAATCATTAGTTTCATGGCCTTTTACTGAGCTTCAATTGAAGTTTATTCTCTAGGAATATAAAATTTCCATTTAAATACTTAATATCAGACTACAATAGGGTGAGATCTAATAATAAATAATAGGGCGATAAGTAATCATTTTTCAAATAAATTGAAACGGAGCCTTAGAATTTAAATTGATATACATATGTTTAGGTCGAAATCGGTATGGTATGGTGTCTAAAATATTTTTACAAATTTCATTAAAATTTTAATTATATGCTGCTAAATAAGAATTTTAATAACTTGGATACCCAAAAATAGATTATCGTGCTGGCATTGCTATTTAAGTTTTTTATTTTTGGAATCAGGATTACTTAGTAACACCTGCAACTGGGGATGGAGGCGAACCCCAATGGCTCGATACGGTTTATGTTGTCAAAGTCTGCTCATCACGCTGCCAAAGTTGACTCTAACTTGAAATTGACAAAGGGATCCAAATTTCCGTAATGTGCTGCCAATATCTCGCTCCGTAATTTGTGCCGATGCGACTCCAATGTCTCGAACGTCGTTATCATTTTCATTATTTTTAGACATTAAAAGGAATTATTTCATTAAAATAATTCAAATGAATGTCAAATTATCAACTTCATCAAAAATCAACAACTTATGAAAAATATGAAATTTATTGTATAATTTGTTCATAACAATTATTTATATGTATATATATAGAGAGAATTGTTATGAATAAATTATATATAGTTATGTTAATGAAATACTAAGACTATTTATATGGTCGAATTTCATTTTTCAGCTTTCATTTCTGACGCCCTTATTTTGGTTAATGATGGGTATTGATGTTATCATCTGGCATGTCATTTCTTTCTCAGAACAGATAGATCGGAATGCAATGGTAAATGCGAAGTGAACATTCCCTCCTCGATTCGCTCTCCCTGCTTTGTAGTCTGGCACACAGCGGTTTGAAGCTAAATCCACTGGAGCCACCCTCTTCGCCGCTGATAGACACGCAAATCAAGATAAATGTCCGTAACAGATTTCTTTGCGCTTCTCATATTTAAAAGAAATCTGCATAGAACTTAGGCGCGGTGCAGGGGAGCGAGCGAGCTGCAATAACATCACGTGATAGGATCGTCATTGCTGGCGAGGAACATCCAGGCCTGAATATTAATGAGACATCATGGCGGGCTCTGGGGGAAGAATGTCATTATAAGTCGATATTAGTGATATCGAGACGTATCTGCGACAGATATGGCGGTGAACGAAAGAACCGCTGCTCGATATTCAAAGTTATGGGCTGGGGAGGAGCTTTAATTACGTCGGAGTAAAATCTTTCCTAACCGACTCGATGACTATTCCACGTTAGAAAATTCGTTTCTATTAAACTATAGAAAACTTTCTGTTCGATGCGGCCAAATTGAAGTACATTTTATGAATAACCAACAAATTTACTTTATTTTAATTATTTAAAAAGGCTCAGTCAATGTAGTTTAAGGCTATTTTATCTAGGTCTGTCTTCAGTATGAAATATTGTGGCAATATAATATTTATTTTCGCATAAAATTTTTATTACGTCAGTTTCTTAGAGGTTTAACAGCTGAAGTACCAGGCTTTGTTTGGGTTCACGTAAATAATAAAAAAGGAAAGTAATTAAATAAATATAAGTTAAGTACAGCACTTGACGGTACACGACATTCATAGTTATACTTCAGAGGGATATTTTCTAGCTATAGGGGCGCGTAAACACTCGTTTACCTAAACTAATTTCAGTTGTCAAATCCAACCTATTTACAATTCTAGATTGTGTAAATGGCAAAAAATCGCCAAAATGATAGTTTCTTGAAATATTTTGACCCATTTCCGGTGGTATGAGAAGAGAAGGTCGTATGAACAAAATGAAAGAAAATAGAATTTCGAATCGCCCACGAGTCCTAGGATTTTTAAAATCATCAGTTTTCGAACTAGAAGAACGTGAAGTTGGAAGGATTCCAAAACTGAATTTTTTTATGGTTATAGCTCAGGGAGAGGACTTGGTCCACCTTAGAAATAAAGAAATCTTACTGATAGGTCTCGGTGAGACAGGGAATAAGCTCTTACTCGTTTTTTCAAGTTTGGTACGGACCTCCTAAAAAGGTGAAAAACTGTTCGACATTTTCACTTTTTTCACTTGCTATATGAAATATTGTTATTAAAGTTTATTTAATTTTATACTTTTACCTGCGATGAACGATGAATGCCACTAAGAAAACATTTTAATTTACAAATGAGCAATTACTAAATATATAAATTTACTTGACGCGAAAAATAAAACTAATTTCGAATTAGTATCGACGATCCAAATAAGTTTATTTCTCAGGTAGTTAGCTCTATGCCAACGATGCGTTAGTTACGACACGAAATGTTCATAATTTAACCAATATATAGTAATATAAATCAAGAATATAGGCAACCCACATTCACTTTAGAGGACTCTATGTGTGTGTGTGTGTGTGTGGGACACGAAAAATATTACGTATAATGTTTCACTTTTTCTCATATATAACTTCAGTATATTAATATTTTAAAGATTATGGGCATCTTCGGGCCCTGAGGAATAAGTGTGCCAAATTTGGTCAATTTCCGACAAGTAGTTTGGACGCCTTTAGCCGAGTTATGTATACTGACGCACTGACAAAGGTTTTTAGATAAATAGATATTTCCGTAACAATCAATTAAAAGTTTAATTGGTATCACCTTTTCAGTTTACACAAAATCGAGCTTAAAATTTAGTGAACAAAACTGTCGTGCTTTTAATCCTGTTAATCATACTGATAATTTTAAATACCTTAAAAATAACCTTGACGCGTTGGACAAATCGAGGGATCAAGAATAATCAAATCCAAAAATGTAGCATATTTGATCGGGAATGATCATTGCACGCGGGCCCGAGATTTGAATAACTTCGAATTGTTTAGAAAAGTAAACTAGTTAACACAACGTATTTTTTTAAATTGACGTGGAAAATAAGGTTTAGTTGGTGCGATATTTTTCATAGACGCTAAGCAACCGATTGGCTCTGTTTTTATTTCCTCGTTTGTGGTGAGGCTTTTGGCTATGGGAGGAGCCACGTGAAGTTCAAAAAACAGCTTTAAGAGTTCGTGAATCTGCTTCTGGATATGGTACATGCTACGGAAATAATTGAGTATTGAGTGGTATGAATTGGTATAGCTACATCAAATAATGGAATGGAGCTATATGATCTGTATCATTGTTTTGTTTGCTAAAGACGCTTACAGAATACAGCCCCTAATGCTGACTGTATTTTTAAATGTACTTAAATAATTAGAATAGATGTTAATAGTTATACGAATTAATATTACTGCAGCTGTGGTTTTCATTAATTACTTTGGATATTTTTTTATCTTTTCTAACTGTACGAAATTTTTGGAGACATGTACGCCAAGCAATGACTTCAGAAAAAAGCAAACCTGAGTGAATTTTTCGCACAACCCAAATATAGTTAGTGGAAACAACCGCCTGGAACCTTGACAATGAATATTTGAACATTGTAAAACAAACGACTCAAAGGATTCCATGTTAAATAGTGTGTCGATTGTAGTTTATACCCACGTGAGTCATGGGATAGAGAGAGATAGCATATTGGTTGTTTTAGAATTCTAAATTTTCTATACAGAAGTTTAACATTTAAAGGTAGATATCATTATTTATATTGTACATAAAAATAGTTAGATTTTTGTCATAAAATAAAATATTATATTGCAAGTTGTTGTTTTGGTATTCAGTCACAACCATGACATAAGAACTACTATTTTGTATAAATCAAGCTTGTGTTGCGGGTTACTAACGTCAGAGTACACTTGTACTTGATCACAACTCGCAAATGCCGTCTGATGTATCCCTCTATGCGCAAGCCTTTTAATATCTACATATCTTCCACCTCCCACATCCTTGCTAACTACCTAGCGTATTCTATCCTTGGCCGCCTCTTTTATTCTTACACCACACACTTTCCCTTAATTTTACAAGACCCTCGTGTTTTAATATAATCGGTTTTTTTCTTCTCCTGTAGTAAGTCGGTGACAGACAACATCCGTCTCTAATTACCTTCTTGATTTTTGTTTTCTTTCTTGATCTTAAATTCTAATTATTACAGACTGCCTTCTGTAAAGGTTCTGGATAAACCTACATCCTCGATATTTTATTGCTGTCCTCTTCAAAATCCTGAAGTGTGTTCCAATTCATTATCAAAGGCTTTCCTAAATCCGAAATTGCCATGAACGTAGGCCTGTTTTTTCTTATCCTGTCTTCTAAAATTAGACGCAAAGTCAATATTTCTTCTCTTGTCCCTACATTCTTCCTGAAACCAAACTGATCATCTCTGAACTCGAATTCTATTTTTCGTTCCATCCTTGTATGTACTATTTTCGTTAATAATATGTCCATGTCGAAGAAGATGATAGAAGCGAACAGCACAGGAAATTAATTTAGTATGCAAGCAAATTTTTTTTAATAAAATCTTGTAATATTCCCGTTTCGTAGATTTTGTGAACTATCCTGAACGGCCATGTTATTGTTTCTTCCCCCGATGATCTTATCAACTCGGCTGGAATGTTATCAATTAAAATTGCTCAGCGCCTTGCCAAACTCCGACCTTACAATTTTGTCCCCCAACACTTCATTTACCTTCACTTCTATTACGGACTGATCTAGATTTCCACCATGATACAGCCCTTTTAGAGATTTCTTCCATCTTTGTCTTTTCTTCTTTATCCAGAACTGGCTTCCTTTCCGCTCTCCTAATGTTCATGCTAATATTTTTCCTCTTTCGGAATGTTTCGTTGATAGTACACTAATCTCGAAATCTGGTTTTTATTATACTTACTGTTGGTACAATATGATGTGTTCTAATAAGGTATTTGGTTATTTTCTGTTTTAATTTTTGTTTATACCTTTGATGCAATTTCCACTCCGTATGAAATCGCTGTTAGACGTCAATGAGAGTTGAAACGTCCATCAGTTTTAATTTATTTGACCTTGTAAGCAGGTAATCATTAATGAGAAACATTTGTGAACGTTTTATTATTAATTTCAACAGGTGTTAATTTCCATTATTAATATTTTTTGTCTGAAATGGGAAATTTTTCGGAAAATTCTGTAATTTTATTGATTAATTCTAGAAAGAACAGTAAGTTTGTGCATGTTTGTAATTACCTCATGAAAATGAATAAATTTTGGTAACTATTTCACAAACTATACAAACAATAAGAAACATGACATACGAATCCATATTTTAGATAAAAAAAGCTCGTGTTGCTGGTTACTAACGTCAGCGTACACTTATACTTGATCATCACTCGAAAATTCCGTCAAAATAGGAATTATTCTTCAAATATGCAACATTTGACAACACTATATTGTACCAAAAGAACAAATTTGTTGTACAAGAATTCATACTGTTATAAATCTAGTTAGGTTTTAGTTAGACGACCGTGTTGGTTGATTCCGATTTCGCATCTAGAAACTTGAATAAACTTATAAGAAATTCATAACTGTAAATAATACGTCAGCCACGGCAAAGTCCAAGAATTCACGATTCAGATTTGTTAGGAACTTAGAATTGTAATTCAGCAACTAGACACTTCAATTAATTTTATCGAAGGAACCTCAGTTGAAAGTCAAATAATTCAGCAGGAATTGTCTATAAATTCCTTCAGCTCGTTAATTGTGGGATAGTTTAAATAAAATTGTTTTATCTTGGAGAAATATTAGTCAGCTGCCAAAAGCAGATATCACTGAACATTTGATCACAATTAATTTGACCAGAAGTCCAACCGCTGAAAATCTTCTCTCCATTTTATAGAAATTAACAAAAGTTATCAATCGTCCTAAGAACTATGTAGACGATTGTATCAGTGGAATTATTTGTGGCTTTTAAGCGCAAATATTCCGAAATAAGTACAGGTGCAGGTAAACCTTGAAGAGTATTTGTAGTAGCAACGTTAACGAAAAACGAATTACATGTATGAAATTACTGAATCGTGTAAGAAGCAAACAGCAACATCGTAATATTTTGAAGTATAACGGTCTGCTGCATCAATCTCTTGAAAACGAAATGACATTAAATATGATCTCACATTAAGCTAGCAAGGAGCACCTTGTACCTATAATTACGCATATAAATTACGTCTGATGTAATATCTAACACGACGCTGTTATGCATAAATTAGTTTATTGATTCAAAAAAAATTTCCTTCTAGTAAAATCGAGAATTTCTCACGTTCAGTGACAGATGGAGCAGAGGTTACTAATTACTTTCAACAACCATGCGTGCTTTATCGCCACGGATTGTATGGCAACGCCTAGTTCAGCTATCATTTTCATTCAAATCCAACTTTGAACTGAGAAACGTTAACGGCTCCGATATAAAACCGTATTACAAAAAACGGAATTCACCGATTGTTCATAACATTGCGCAATTCTGTTATTAAATATGAGGAAGGTATATTTTTAAACATTGTATATCAAAAGTCAAATGGCGACAATTGTGGATGTAAATAACGGACAGGTTAAAGAATCTTTAACGAAATGCCAAGTGACCACGATCTTGTATGTTCCGGAATTTAGAGAAGCAACGTAAACACACAATGCAGTGTACATTCATGGTACGTTAAATGCCAAATTTACTGTAGATGTTGCGGGTAAAAAGTATTACAGTTATACGTTAACACATTTACTTTATCGAGTTTTAATTAATAAAATGCAATAGCTGACCAAAGGCCTGATATGGAAAACAAAATCAAATGAATGAGTATGTAGCTTAGTCCACACGTTGGGTGGTGAAGGGATGGCAGTCAATTAATAAATCACGGTACTACGCTAATAAAAGTCTGCGTAAGTTGGTGACGTCAGGAATGACTTAATTATTTCTTTTCATCTCTCGAAACAAAGGAAGATGTCGCTAAAGTAGGAGACGAAACGTTTTGTTCTAAATTTATATTCTGACGTTTGGTAATTTATTATATTTTATTTCCTTAAATGCAGTCAGCATTTGAAAGCATCTTAAGGCAACTTCTCCCCGAGAAAATTTTACAATTGACGTCAGGCTTAATAAATATTCACGTCTAAAGCATACATAGACGTCTTTAATCATTACATGCTTCAATTCTTAGTTGATTTTTGTTAAACAAGAATGATAATGAAAGGAAAAAAAGGACTTAATTTATGTAGTTATGACATACTCCGGACGTTGTCATTTTTTGAAGTAAAAGGAAATTATCACATTAGCAAACGTTTTTCTGCTTCTTCTGTTAATATAAGCGAACATCTGTAAAATATCGGCGTGTATTACAAAATATAAGAATTAAATCTGTAACCACCACAAAGGCTCTAATACAAAGAATCAATAAGCAAAATAAATTACCAAATAAATTATGTTTATTCCATTACAATTACTTATAAAGTATTTGTTATCCATAAAGATTAAGGATACTTGAATGTATTTTAGCCGACCACCTCAACACTACACGTCCCGGGTTAGAATCCTGGCACGATTTTGGATGTTTGTGCCATCATGGTCACGGAAACTGGGATTGAGACTGCTGGAGAATCGATACGCTGGCCACGTGTCACTCCAAATTCGTGTTATGAAAAATGACAGTCCGCAGTCTGTGATTGACGTTACTGGGAAGAGCTACCACTGAAATTTATACGTAGATGACAACAATTTTAGTGAAATGTTAATTCGGTTAGAAAAATAATGACCTTGTTGGACTCAAATTCGGAGCTCTGCATGGCTTTCCACACCATATAATTCGACACAGTTTCAATTTCTTGACGAATGGATATTTTCATGTCATCAACAGCTCTAAAGTGACATTATTGTGGTGCAGTGTCTTCCTGATACGTATTGTTGAACCTCACTTTTTTAAATTAGACGAACTGCAGTTGCTGTGACATCAGTGTACTACATATAAATTTTAAACAAATGTCTGCGTCCAGTATTGGAAAATTATCGGGTCAAGTTGAGAGATGTACTTCGACAGGCTCACACGGTCAGAGCATCCAAACTACATACTCGTGATTCGACATCTGACTTTTTTTTCTCGAAGTCCTTCAAGAACTGAGGGGACAACGGGGGCGCAGGTAACCAAAATACCCTGCGGAATGGTTCCTTGTTCTCTTGGGAAAGACAAGAAGAAAATATTTCCCGCAAAACCATGCCCCCTAGAGTCCAACTCCAATGTGCGTTGGCCTGGGACGTGGACATGCCACAGCCATGTATGCTTTCGAGGCCTCCGGAGGATATACCAAGGCCCTACGCACCTCGAAGCAGTGGTTCGACAAATGAAATACTTCCTGAACGCCTCATTTCGCGACTGGTCGAAGTTTCTTGACCTGTACGTTATATATTTGTGATTTTTTTTGTGAGACTACTTAAAGCTGTACATGTCTTTTCCCAAAATTTCGAGGGGGACGAAAACTTTACAATCAGTGTGCTTCACTACAAAAGGAACGACTCACTTCGCACACTGCACTGGTATAGGAGGTTCAAACACGATAAACGTTGATATATATGCATTATTTATAAAGCAGAGGCGTAATTTAATAAGCATTGTTTTATGCTGTAAGGAGGAGAAAGTAATTCTTTCTTAAATAAGGGTTTTCTGCGATTTTGAAACCAAAATGTAAGTAGGGAAGGTAAAAAAGAGATTACGTAATAAATAGGCGATGATCAAGGTCTGATCCAAATTCAGGTTAGACACTCGGGCAGCAAGGACTCGGCTGTGTAGGACTGCTGACAGTTATTTGAGGCAGTGCCAATTGCTGGGTATATTAGGAAATTTTATGCGCATCCGGTTCCGTGTCGATTACGGATCTTTCATTTCTATGTTGTATTTGCATGACAATGGCTTGTCCAACTCGTATGGGAAACTGGAAAGACGGAAACTGACGCAATATTATTTACATTAAAGAAACGCTAAAGTATTGTTGATTTATATAGGATTATATTTTAAGTCTCAGCTATGTTAAACTGATCTGAGGTAAATATTTTCTGTCTTACACATTTGTGCGCAATATTTTTTAATTCTTATAAGTTTTGCCATGAAACAATTATTTTGTGGCAATCGGACTCCAAAGTTTTGATACTCTTAGAAATAAATATAGAACGATTTCAATATTTTTATCTATTGTGTATATAAGTTAAGTTTGTTGAAATGAATATAGCGGTTTTAATATTTAAAATAGAGA
The DNA here is from genome assembly GCA_034510155.1 of Eucriotettix oculatus. Classification (NCBI taxonomy): domain Eukaryota; kingdom Metazoa; phylum Arthropoda; class Insecta; order Orthoptera; family Tetrigidae; genus Eucriotettix; species Eucriotettix oculatus. The sequence continues at coordinate 63,541,034 of CM067378.1, forward strand.
ATTATTATATAAAAATGAATAATCCATTTAACATTTAATAATTTTCAATACAATATTAATTGAATCCATATTAGTTCCCAAAGCCGGCCACTAAATACTTTATACGATAATTTACAATCATCATATAGCTTACAAACTGGAAAATTGATATCTATACTGGGGTCCTTCTCAAAGATACATAAATACACAACCCTACGCGGATTTGGCAGTATGAGGAAATATGCAAAAGGTTACACACAAAGTAATTATAGTACATTTATGAAAGGCAAACAGAAGGTGGGAAAGGAAGAAAATATTAGTGGAAGTGATAAAATGATATTCTCAAAGCCAGTTATATGCTATCATAATTTTTATCAATAAATGAAGTTACGTTGTAGTTCTTTCTTATAATTCGGTTACATTGTAGGGTTATCACGGCATGGATCCACACACAGATAACATTCATGCCCATGCAAGGATTTGAACCCGGGAACTCTGTGGATGCAAAGCAGCAACGATACACCATAGGAGATAGCCAAATTCTTTTGATATTCTCTTATTTTAGGTTCTAAATATAAATAGCAGACACATACCAAATTTAATTCCATGCACTATGTTACGGGATGAAATAGATTAACCACATCACATTTTAGATCTCAAATTTCTCCAAACCTTGCCAAAATTCCAATTGCTTTTGATATCACAATCGAAATATAAACTAACAGACTATATAAGAACAATAAGTTGTATTTTGCTGTGAACGGCAATAAGTACTTCCAAACGTATTTGGGTTTATAAGTTATAATTTTTAATACTGCATCCCAAATAATAATGGAGTTTTATATACTCTTTCTGATTGTTTCATAGATTCACTTCTACTTCTTCACAGGAACATTATTAGAAGTAAATGTGTGTCATTTTCAAATAATCATAAGTCAATCCCGTAAGGTTTCTATTTTGTGAGGTCTGATTGAGTGTGTGAGACTAAATTTGATTATTATCAAGTATATATCCAGTAATAGAATCTGTGGAATGAAGTATAACGTTCACACCTCACGATTCTGTTCGCTCTGCTTGTTCGCGAGATGTAGGCGCCAATGGCTAGTTGCAAACGTCACAAGGACGAATTAAGCTACACTTTCTGCAACTATAACGAAACTGATATCTGCGGATGGCGTCACGTCACAGAGATTACACACCGGTGGGCATCATATTCACAGATAAATACACTGATCGATATCCCATGCGTACGGATGGGGTAGTTCCAGTTCGCTTTGTCATGTAAATCAGATGCAGATCATGATGATCCACAAGTTAATTACCTTCGAGTCTTAGTGTGCTGAAACATTTTAATTCCTGCGTTATAAAATCCTCAGTGTGGCTCACGTTTGTTGTTCCGAGAGCGGGACCCTGCTTTTCTATATGAGGATGTGCAGGCAAACAGAGAATTCATACTCGCTAACATCATTCACTCGTTCAAGAACTTATCAGGAAAAACTATAATTTATGACAGTCAAAACGTACAAAAATTATCATATCCATCTAAATATTTTAACTGTTGTATTTGACTTTCAATTAACAACAAAAATTTCAAAATTATCTTCAATGGTTGTATTAATGAAAGGATAGTGTTTTATAACAGCAGTTTATTAAACTCAGAATATTTTAACTCACATTAAGATTATGGGAATAAGTTATTATTGACAAAGTATTTACAAAGAAATTATATTCATGAATGAAATTTGTTTATTTTATTGGATTTAATAGTAATTTATTTTGAATCCTAATTCTCTGCAGATTAGATCATAAGCTGAGAAATACTTGTATGCTTCTGAAGTTTTAGATATAATAGCGCTCAGTATAATATAGTACTTTTGTTAGGTATGGAACATGGTCTCATTTAAGGTACTAAATGTTCACAGATGAGATACTATGAAAATATAATAGGAGAGATATTTTCTAGGACTATTTCTATTTGGACTGATGTTTTCAAAAATTGAATAATTTAGTCTTTTGCTGAGATGAAATGGCAGCTGAAATAATCGAAATCCGTCTCTTAATAGACGCAAAATAAAACAGAAAAGATAAAGATCAGTATTTAATGCACGGAATAGCTCATTTAAGCGTCTAAATAGTTAGCACATTTTGAAGTAATGTAAGATGCAAGTAATCCTATATGTAACAATTAAATGGCACAGTCAAAGATGGTAAGTGACAAAAATAAATACGACCTTACGCTTATGTAAACTTTGTTTTGACTAGTATAAATCGAGAATTTTTCAAATCGCGCAGCGATTTATCTCTTTAATTACAATCTATTCTACAAAAAATATTATCAATGCTTTTGTTTACGTCTCTTGGATATTGCTGAAGGAAGCAACAAGTTTGAATTATTTTATTACCTAATTCTGGTTGTTTCTGGCTATATCATTATTTAATTATTTCTTTTAAAGTGGCTCCGTTGTTTCGTCATTTATTCTCAAAAACAAGCTGACAGAGTACCATAATCAATTGCAGCTCAATAAATAAATAAATTTATTTAATTACAATATTTTCAGAAAAATAATCTGATTAGTAAGAATGCTAAGTAAAGAGCAACTATTTTAAAAGAGCTCAAGATTTGAAGGTGCATGCCAATTTACAGTTACAAATAGATGCAATAAAACTTACAAATTCTCTTAATGACTTCCGTTTTAGAAAAATTAGATATCATCGAGAAAGTTATTTGTAAAAATAATATTTTTTTAGTGTTAATTACACATTTTTTCCACCAAGTACAATAATGAATAATATACGTTTTAATTACTATCAATTTTAATAAGAATAAATACTATATTTTTTGTGTAATAAATGCATAAAATTTTATTAACCGCGATCCATGCTATTTTTCGATATATGCTCACTCCCCTTCAGCGTTTTTGTTACCCTCCTACCAGCTCACGGAAAGTCACATGCTTTCCTCATTAATAACTTACATGGTGAAGTGTCTAAATGGTCCTTCCATATCAATCAGATCTGCGGAACTTCCTTCCCTCGCCCCAGGAAAAACGGCTTCGGCCACACCCTGGCTCGTGCTGCCCCCGTAGCCGCTGCTCTCCAGAAAAGTGCCCCCCCAACCCCCCGCAAACACACATGCTGCCGTGATAAATGAAGTTGACTTCTACAGGATACGTTTTTCTCCCTTACTCTGAGCCCATGAGGAAAGAAGGATGGAGGAAAAATAGCGGGACGGTGGAGACGTTGTCGTCTGTTTGATTGATTTCTTCTTTATCGGACACAACATGTACAGTAAACAACAATGCGTTCGCCACAAAATCCAGCTTCTCAGACGGATATGAGCTTCGGAAATTGGACGTCATCTGTCGAAACACTGTTTACAACTTTTTTTGCGTTGCAAACAGCGCGGTGTTATTTGTTATGCTAATTATAATCCTCTTAGAGCTATAATGAAATTTATTGTCCGACTGTTCTTATTTGTGTTTTTATTTGACTGAGATAGCTAATTTATAGTATTTATATTCCACCCCATAATATCAGATACGAAACACAATCAGACTTAGATTGACCATGACATATTCCTTAATTTTGTAAACAAAACAGAAAATTGTAAATTTAAAATAACAATATTTCGTTGAAATATAAATTGCTCGGAACATTTTTCTCTGTAGTTAGCTATTGTTTTAAGAATAAATTTGCCTATGTATAATCCATACCTGAAGAAGTTACAGACTTGTGAACGAAATGTTGTAAAGCAACTTAGGAATGCGTTGAATGTATAGTGGTTTCCTGATATAGTGGTACGAGCGATTATTTGTTAATATTATAAATATGAGATCAATTGAGTTATTATCCTTATTTATTCAATTAAAACAAAATGAATTATATCCTAAAATTGTTTTTACAAAAACTTCACGATTTCTTGAGTAACTTCATTAAACTCAGCCAAAGTGCAGGTAAGTATATTTTATACGTAAGAGATATTGTGGCAATACATTTTGATTGTAATTAAGGATCTATATTATGAACATACTTGAAACGCTGAAATTTCTGATAGTTTTCTCTTATGTTTTAGGATTTAATTACAAAATAATTCTTTAGTTAAGGTTAGAAATTCGGATGAAAACTATCTTTGTTTATCTCCTAGTAAAAGGTAATCGTAATTCTACCTCTTATCCTTAAGTAGCTTCAGGACATATTGGGAATGAGTAAATTACTTACTGAAAAATAATAGAAACAACTATTAGTAGGACACTACATCCAAAAAAACGTGGATTTTCAGAAGACTTGGAAATCATAATATATGGTATGAACGTGGTCCTGGAGAAAGAGTTTATTATAAGGATTAATAGTGGGAAAACCAAGGCAATGGAGTGCAGTATGGGAGACAGAGGAAAAAAAAGGCTGTTGGATTGGGAAGGGATATTTTGACGGAAGTTAAAGAATTTTGCCATTTGGGAATTGTAATAACTAGGGATGGTAGAAGTATGGTAGATATAAAGAGTACGTTAGCACAGGAAAGAAAGGCTTTCGAGAAAAAGAGGAATTTACTTAGGGTAATATAAGTGTGAATATTAGAAAATCGTTGCAAAACAATCTGTATTGAATGTGGCGTTATATGGGAGTGAAACGTAGACGATAGGAGTTGCAGGAAGGAAAAGAATAGAAGTATTTAAAAAGTGGTGCTGCAGAAGAATGCTGAAAATCAGATGGGTGGATGGAATCACTAACGACGAAGTTAAAACAGAAGAGGGGAAGAGCGAACAACATGGACATTAACAAAGAGAAGGGATAGATTAATAGGTGGCATGATCGTCTTGTAAAATTAGCATTAGAGGGAAGTTTATGGAGTAAGAACAGGAGAGCGAGGCCAGGGATGGAAACGCTAAGCAGATTAGAAAGGATGTCGGATGTGCTAGTTATGCGGAAATGAAAAGATATCCGCGAGATAGAATAGCATGGAGGGTTGCATTTGACCCGACTTAGGACTGAATGCCATAACAACATGATTACATATAATCAACTGTATTAATAATGACAACATGAACAAGAAGCGAACAGCCTCTGGAATCCCTAAAACTCTTCATACAACTTTGTTTGAAGAATGTGGCGGTGCCAGCCATCGAAACGTTGTGGCAAGCAAACGTCGTTAGGCTGTTGGAATCCGGAATACATTTTACACCGAAAACTTTAAGATTCAAAGTAAATAAAAGTTAATAATAATTAAATAAAAATATGGCCAAATCAGTTAATAAATTTAATTTATATAAATACAACGCTTCATCCAAATCTGTGGACTTCATGTAACTATTCACCAAAAAAATTACATATCAATATTAATTTTGAAATCATAAATTTTTCTTATAAATATGAACGGTAATTTCCAATATACAGTAAAATAAATGACAGACTTACATTTTTTTAAAAGTAAACTACTTATATTTTGACTTATATTGTAACAACAAGAGAGTGCTTTGCGCCGTTAAATTTGGACAATGGAAAATGAATTTATACAAAGATTGAACTATTATAACAAGAAAATCATATTTACATTAATTAAATACTAATTAAATTTAATTTCTTACTTATTAGTTTTTTTTATTAATTTATTATCAAACTAAAAATCAAGACAATGCAATCCTTATTTAAGCAAACTGGCTACACTGGTACAAACTGAGCTTATAAATAGTGGACCCAAGTTTTCTTGTAATTGTGCATATAATTACGTATGTATAATGCATAATGTTCGACACGATCTCAAGTTATGGGCCGGAATTTAGATTTTAGTGACGTAAGATTTATTATTATATATTATTTTATGGAAATAATAAGATTTATATACGGAATCCATATATGAAAAGTAGGTATCAACCGTTTTATTAGGATACATTAATATTGTTTGCCTAACACGGTTAAGGTCAGTCATTAAAGTAAACAGAATAAAAACTTTCAATTACGCTGATTCCAATCAACTACACCACTGTTAATATTAAAATAGTATTATTATTCACTGGTATAAAATATTTAAAAATTCACAGCTTAAAAATATTAGGAAAACAAATATTAAAGAGTTGTGTTAATAGGGAAATGGGAATTTACCCGATTTGTTCGTTACATTGTGTATTTTTAAAAGTCGGATAAAGCATATTTATAGTCCCTTGAATGTTGTACGCAGCCTTAACTGAAATTATTTAACTGAATAACATGAGTAATGATTTATTTTATTGTGATTTAGCGTTCTATGGGTCCAGTTCCCTTAATATTTCAAAAGTAATTGTTGAAATTTTTGAGTGAGGCATTTCAATGGGTCTGCAAGTCATGGAAGGTCGGGAACAACTGGCGTACATGAAAAACGATTTTGGTCACTCAGTGGAAATAATTGCAGAGCAGCTTTGCAGTCAGTATTCTCTTGAAACTATCCCACGAAGGGGTTAATGACAACCCCGTCATAATGGCCGGCGCGAAATCAAAAACAACTTCGGGTTGCAGTGATTACCGCAAGATGACTTGGCAGGGTCGTTCGCTTTTTTTGCGGAGACCTCTTGACGTCGGGAAGGATTGAATGGATTGTGTGCCGTCACGACGCGAAATGACATCGCACTGCGAGGGGCGCCCCCTGCCCTGAGTAATTGTACAGAGTTGCCCTCGCGAGTAAACACAAAAATACTCTATAATTACCACGCCATGACGCCAGCGAAAAATTCCCCTCTAAGAGAATAAATGCTAAGTAAATGCGCATTTGCATGTGGACATCTATCACGAGATACGTGCTTTTGCAATCTTTTTTTCCGGGTTGTTTGGATTCGGTGGCTGTGTGTGTGATGGCGCTCAGATACGGACTTAAAGTGGAGGGTATTTTATATATTTTCGGAGAAATTAAAATGGCACACGTGTAACTACGTTTTATAGAAAAATAAATGGTTAGAGTCGAATTTAATGGATAATCTGAAACTGCGATGTAAAATAATACAATATAGACAATAAATAAAAATATATTGAATTTACAATTAAATTAATGGTTTTATTTGCTCAAAAATAAATTTATGCTACATGCTTGACTGATATAGTATTGGACATAATTCGGACCCATTTAGGAGCTGTAAAACCTGCAAAATGAAGACATATTCATACGTGCTGGGGCAATGCAGAAAATGCATTAAATATTTCAAAATAAGTGTAATTTTAGAGCTTAGAACAAATTTACTAATTTAATATGATTGGTTGTCAACTACACCAAGACGTGTATTTTAATGTTCACACCAATAATAAAAATTGAAGTATTATATATACGCAACGGACTCGGTAAATAGAAGTTCTATTAAAATTCAAATTAATCTTGCCAAATGTCGTTTCTTAAAGAGCGAATACATTTATAATCATTATATAAAAGTAAACTAAGCAACCAATTACGCTTAATAAATCAAACTGTGGGTAAACCGTCTCCTAATTTGCACTTATTTACCTAACATTTTTTATTTGCCGGCGTGTAAAATTAATAAATGTTGTTGTTGTGGTGGTATTTAGTTCTAAGATTGGTCTGATGCAACCCTCCATGCTAACCTATATTGCGCAAACCTTTTCATTTCCTTATAAGTAGTACAACCCACGTCCTCCCCAATCTGCTTCGCGTATTCTATCCTTGGACTCCCTCTTCTGTTCTTACCCCACATTTTTCCCTCTATGCTAATTTTACACGACCTCGTGTCTTAAAACGTGGCCTATTAATATATCCCTTCTCTTGGTCAATGTCCTCCATATTGTTCGTTTTCCCCTAGTCTGTTTAGAACTTCCTCGTTAGTTACTCTATCCACCTATCTGATTTTCAGCATTCGCCTATGGCACCATATTTCAAAGAATACTATTATTTTCCTTTCCCTAACTCCTATAATCCAGGTTTCGCACCCATATAACGCCACGCTCCATACAATCAAATGTAAAGAAGATAAAAAAAATAGTGGTAACGAGCAGAAAATGGATGTTACCAGTATTTTATTATGTAAATTCATAATAGTAAATAATGTGTATATAACTGTATAATAATGTGTAAATAGTTGTCACTGTGGTCGCTAATGACCAGGCAGTCGATGCGACCGTTATAAATAAATTTTAAAAAAAATTTAGCATCCCGTAAGTAAATCTCTCTTTATCGCGAAAGCCTTCCCTGCCTGTGGTATCCTACTATTTATGTCTACCATCCCTAGTCAGAATGCTGCACCCGTAGCAGAATTCCTTAACTTCCGTCAAAATATCCCTTCCCAATATAACACTCTTTGTTATTTCACTGTTTCCCATACTACACCACATTACCTTGTTTTCCCCCTATTAATCCTCATATTGAACTCTTTCTCGAGGTCCACGTTTATGCCATTTATTATGGTTTCAAGTCTTCCGACTCACCTAATACGACAATGTCATCCGTAAACCGTTGGGTTTTTATTTCCTCCCCCTGCAATATACTCAGCACTTAAGCGAATATTGCATTTCCTGGATTTTTTTTAAAAGATTAACACAATTATTTATCACAATAACCGTTTATTTCTGGATTTTATAAGTTGGGAACACGTCCCATTGGATTTACCCTGAGGTACACTTTCTAAAATCATCAAGACGTCAAACCAAACCTTTTACGTTGTTTGTGCAGAGCAGATATAAAACACTGAAAACAATAATTTCTTAAATCAATAATAAATGCTGTATATTTTTCTGGTCTCCTTTTAAGTCTTGTTGACCTAGCATGAAATTATCCATTTGTTTTCATTTATTAGAAAGACTGAATTAGCGAAAGTTGAGAAGTAGAAGCAAGTTTGTGTTAGTAATAGGAAGAAGAAAACTATTTGTCATTCAGAAAAGTATGATTAATAGAAGAAACATTTTAAAAATAGGTGTTGTTTTGGGACAGACTGAAATTTAAGGCGCGTTTCATAATCGCCTTGAATTGTTTTTTTAAAGTAAAATTATGGGTTAATAAAAAATACTCATCAATTTTTGAATTCATAATAATTGGTGCATTCAATCCACGCCGTTTAACGTTAGCGTTGGTAGGTTTGGGTAAGGTTCGTTAATTCATCAGGGCTGGCGCAGACGTTTTCTAGTCCCGTTGATTACACTTTAATTAAGGACGCAATAATTTGCAGAACGTAAGTTACTGACACCAAGTTTCGTTAAGATGTGATTTCTTGAAGTTGGCGAGGCCTTAAATCCCTCCGGAATAAATATTTACCTTGTAAGATTCCAAGTACAGCAACTTTTCTCATTACTCTCTATCCATCAAATTAATAGGTACACGGCCCCTTTTCCGTTCCTAAAGCGTGCTGCAACGCATTCGCGACAAGTTGACTGTTTAATATCGACGCCAGGACGCATCCACCTGTCCCGCTATCAATATTCATGCGACAAACTTATTTATCAATATTCATAATAATAATTACCACGGAGGCGTTCACCGTAGACGAAGATTGATTTTTTTTAACCCCCGCCCTAACAAGAGATGTACTTGTTCGGCGGAGTCAAAGGGAGGGTCGCCGTAGCACCCCGTATAGCAAAATATATTATCGCATCTTTTATAAAACCGTGTCAACAATTTTAATTATTTGCTCGGGAAGAAGTGGCGTCAAGCGTCAACCCGCCCCCGCCACCCGACCCGCGCGCCTGCGACCCCCACCCCCACCCCAAAGCCCCCATCCGCGAATCTTCACCCGCTTGCCCTTTCGCGCAGCTTCATATATAAGCTAACCTCATCCCTTCTCCCTCCCGTCTACCCGTCTCCCACCAAAACAGCTACCCAGCCAGCCCCGTGTCACCCCATCTCTATTTTAATTACATTTTCTTTAATTAATATGCTAATAATAATTTTGCATAGTAATTATTGAGAGCAATCTAGCAGGATGGCGTCGCTTGTCGCTTTGATGTATCGGGGCACGGCGCAGGCGACGAGGGCGGCGAGGGCGGCAGTCTTGGTGCCTCGCTAATCTGCCGGAGATCGCTCCTTCTTGTCCTACTAATGGCAGCTGACGGACGCTGGCCTCGAAATGTCGCCCCGCGGACACAGACTGCCAAATCGCCCTCAATTCTCCCGGAACAAAACACTTGTCACTACGGAATCGTTCACCAATTGGCGTCTTAAGGTATCCGTAAGCGGGTGATAAACAATTCACATCGGTAAAACAACACTATTATATTCAACGAAACTCCGCAAACAATATACAGGAACCAAATTTTGAGGAACGTAAAACAGCTGCCTTAATAAGCAGTTCTTTCATAATATCAATTGCATTCGTGACATATGCAAAACTATGTAAGACTTAAGTTTATACTAATACTATCTATTAATTAACCTGTAAATCTTTTAATTTCCTGAAGTTAATTTTGAATAATAAGTCGATACATTTACCTAACCTCGATGGCAATATAATTATATACAATAATGTCATGTTAGTAAATTATGGTTTTCTTTTCTACTTTAGATAATAATTGATTATAGCACCTGAAGAGGTTCCTATGAAAAGAACGACACACACTGCTATTGTCATTACTATACACTAAAATTTTCTCATTAATTTTAATATAATTTCTGAAGTGAAGTAAGACTGTTTTAATTGTATAAGAATAATTCAGAAACCATTTAAAGTATCCAGTCAAGCGTTATATTAATAACTTTCTAATCATTTTCAATCTTTTAGTTAATATTATCTTCAAATACACGGCAATGGTAAACAAAATGACGTAATAGAACGAGACATATATATTAACTATGTATCTAAACAGAATGAAGACAGAGTAATAAACTAAATTCATAAATTAAAACTTAAAATAGACAAAATATTCAAATAGATCACTTTAATGAATGTAAATATGCCACAAAACAAACTGAAAAAATGAAGACATCCATTAATAAAGTTGAAAATTAACTACCAACTAAAGAAATTAAAGATTTATATCAAATCACATATGAAGATTGTGACTATATATATATATTCAACGCAGGTGGATAAGTAAAAAACACGTATTTATTATCACATCAGAAATTTAAAGACGAATCCCTACGTGCTAAAGAACTTAATCATAAAATATAATATGACAAGGTTAAGATATTTCATTCTGTCCGTTATATACTAAAAATAAAAATAACGGAAGGAATTTACTTACATAGAAATTTATTGAATTTTTATGTGACTTATGTTTAAATAAGAAATAGTCAGAATATCGTCATCAACTCATACATCGACCTAAGGTTACATCGATTTGAGCCCATATTGCAAAGTATACGGGACGACAATAGGGGCGATGTACCTAAAATATGAAAAGACAAACAACTGGTGTTAACAATGACTGGGAATTTTACGAAAATACAATACATGATTTATAAAAATCATTTTCAAAAAACTATAATGCATGTTTTTCAGCGTTAAGAATGTTTAACGTTGTACAAATAAGAACGTACAGGTGTGTAAAATTTTTGGTAAAAAAGGGTTTTGTCTATGTTGTGACTGTTTCGGAATAATAGGATGTTGCAAATAAATATGGAACAGTTCTGAAAACTGCTGTTAGTGACGTAATATAAATTAGAGACCATAAGAAACGTTATAAGATTATAATATTATTCGGCAATCATATTATGTCGTCGTGCTGATATTGCGAAGTTAATTTGTGAAATATACAGGCTAATTAAAATACAGCTCTTGTATAAATTTATGTATCTTACGTCTTTATCTCATAATTTAACTCAAAATTAATAAATTGGTGTGCAGTAAGATTGAAAATGACATTAGTCGAAATATTCCAATAAATGAAGTTCTACAGGAGACTTTTTCAATGGTTTCTGAATTATTTTTATATTATTTCTGACTGGTTAGGCTTTTGAACCCAATTAAAGCAAAAATCATTAAGCAGCAGGCCAAACGATCAAAAAAGTGATAAAACTTTATTAACAAAATGAGTGTTATTGCAAATGTTGCGCACTATTTTACGGTAGACCGCGATGGCCCTTCAAAGCCGAGTCTTTAACGTTTGGTGGCCAAATTAGAGGTGACAGGTTCGGTAAACAGCCAGACAGCACACGTAGTCAAAGAAACGATAGATCGTCCAACATCGCAATCGAACTATACCCTTAAAGTCAACATAACCCAGGCCATCGCTCAAATGCAGCCGGATCTATGCGGCATAGTCATTGAAAATTGGACCACTCGGATTCCTGCCGCCGTGAGATGACGCGGAGGACTTTTGAACTATGTTATATTCTATACATAATGGCATACAGGGGCCTTTCAATTAAAAAATAATTTCGTTAATACCTCTCACACAGCGCGATTTTTTTCCATTTCAACATCCATATTGAAAAACCCTTTACATTATCGACTCTCAGGGAATAACATTGATATCTTATGAAAGGCTTCACTCTCTTTTTATATTGTTATTATTTCCGTGCAAGCACTATTTTTATATTAACATCGCAGCAACAAAACTCAGCACTCCTCACCCATTTAAAAATTTGAAAATATTGGTTTAATCTCGCAAACTTTAATATTTAAATCATTGATGTAAAGTACATACACATTTCTGCAAAATATATTTCATTACTGTAAAGTGGGAATTGAGCAAATATTGTTTTATTTATTCAATATAACTTTTAAAATTGAAAGTAATGAGGATATTATTCTTACAAATGATACAAAAAGAACAACACTTGGAGTGAGGGTAGCCGTTGTCGTCGCCACTCGAGCACGGAGATTGATAGACTCACTGGCCAGAACCCTCTAATTGCTCGCCTCGCCCTTCCATCGCCTTGTCTCTCGGCACGTGCTCTAACTTAAAGGCTTCATCAAATACGGAAAAAGCTCTATGCACTAGATCAACTTACATATTTAACACTTGCAGCATAAAGCAGTTCGATGACATTGAATCCTATGAGCTCACATAAACACAAATCGAAATGACTTATAAATGTGCAAATAACCGCCAATTAATGGAAAATAAAACAAAGTATGAAATTTGGAAAATGTTTGTGGAAATAGTACGAAACATGTGGACAGTTTGATAAGTAGTTAAAATGGAAGTCTAAAATATTTTCTATGTTTTTCGTATGACCTTATATTTCGTTGAAATTGTTCTTTCCAAGGTGGTCAGGCAATGAAAGACTACAGTGATGCCGCAGAGGCCAAAAGGAAAAATTATTTTAAGTAAGGTAGACTCGACAACACAAATGCGTTCCCATGGCTCCCAAATTTTGAATAGTGAAAATAGAACTGATTGCGAAAGATCTAAAAGAATATATTCGCACACAACTGTAATTAAATCATGATAGTTAAGGTATTTATACGATCTCAAAAAATTAATATTTTATACAATAATTGAATATATATAATTTAACGATTTTTGGCCATTTTTCACGGCTGCCATAGATTCAATGTGTTTAGGCCAATAATTGGTTCCCGCTTTTATATTATGAGTAATAAATATTACCAGAAGTACACTGCTTTGCGATTTTTTTTTAAAAAAAACTCGTAATAACACGAAGTTTAATACTATCTAAACTTGATTCTGTTATTTTTAAAAAGTTATACCTCATGCGTATTTATGTACCAGAATTTGCTATAGTTACTTCATAAGTACGCCATCTTTCAAAACAGGACAGAAATCTCTGATTATGTGCTGCCAAACTATCAAAAAGAAAATACAAAGTAAATTGTCAGTTCCGAACTCATAGCAGACTTAATACTGAGTTTATGTACTACATTCTAGAATTAATTGGGCACATTTAATTTTTTTGTAGGTAGATGTCCCGGAGAAAAATAAGATATGATTAATTTGTGGGCTCTTCCTTGGCTTTGCAGCCTATTAAGGTCCTTGGCTTACCAGGTCGACTGTGGACTGTCACCTTACATGACACATTCGTTGTCAGCGTATCGATTCTCCAGCAGTCTTAATCTCTGTCTTCGTGACCATGACGACATCGAAGCCCATGCCAGGGTTCAAGCCCGGGACCCCTGTGTTGAAAGGCAGCGAACTTGAAGGCTACTCTTATATATTTGTATCCAAATTTTAAACTTAATGTTAGAGATACGTTAACTGTGGGGTAAATGACTGCTCGTTATAATTTTTGTTGTTACTAGAAACATGAGCGGACAAATTCTACTGTTCATCGTATACAGATAAATGAGTAACCCATGAAAGGATAGCGTACACAGTAAATTTAGTTCAAGTCTTAATGTCGCCGCCTATTTAAAAGATCAGCTTTAGCGCAGTCCAATAGATAAGGAATTCATCTATGCTGACTGCTGGTTTTGACTGTTGAAATGAAACGTTCGTGTTTCGCTGAATCATCCTGCAGTTTTGGAATGATGTGGAATAAATTCCTAACCGCTAGCCCCGGGGCCTATCGGCCTCTTTAGCGAACCTCCCGAGGGACAGATCCGTAAGTCTGTCCACGGTTCCCCTCCAGCCACACTTTTATCGCCGGGAGGAAATTCCTCTTTCTTGTTGGCCGTGTAGGCGTATGTGTGCTTGCTTGTGTGTGTGTGTGTGCGGATGACGCGAAACTTTGACAGATCGCAGTATCTCAGCCCCAGCCATATATTTTTCTCCGCGAGGATATTGAAAAATGATGGGTGATGGAATCTCTTCACCAAGGGACCGATAGATATTGGAAACACGGCTCCGCAAAATCCCGCCCATTGATAAATCGGTAGCTACTGAAGAACACCGACGCACATCCTTTTAAACAGTATATATTTGAAATTGCAGCATTGATGATTCTTTAGAATTTCAAAATAATTCTGTAATGTAAAAAATAAAGTTATTTCTGTTACTGTTATCCTCCAAACCACATGCTTCTATCACTTTTAGTTGAGGCACAATTACTTTTTCCATTACTGATTCTCCGAGGAAGGAGAGTGGCAGGATAATCACTTTAAGCTAGTACCTTACAACATGAAACGTATCGCCAACTTCAATATCTTTCAGTTGTGTCCCAGACGACGATTTATTTACCCTAAAAATGTTATTATGTAAAATAATGTAATACAACTCAGCACTTGGATAAATGTAAAACTCGCATGAGACAAGTCCCACTCCCATGTTTTGATGTCAAATCATTTGCAATTACGCCATCAACTTCTTGTTACTAATAAATGTGGTTTCACAAAGACAATTACACAACATGCGCGAGACGTTTCCCGCAATTTCATAAGAAATCTTCCCGCTAATCCGGCAGAAATTTTGGAGTGTTATAAAAATATAAAATCTTCTTTTAGATGACACTAAAAGAATCGAATAACATAACGCGTGTATGCTGACATCCGATATTTTGGTGGGAAACCTGAGCATACAGGATGAAACGAAAAATCAAATCAAGAGTTCAGTGTTCAAGTTAAATATCACACAGTATCTGAAACCATAATAAATGTCATGAACGGAGTCCTGGAGAAAGAGTTCAACATGAGGATTAATAGAGGTAATGAATGTAGTGTGGGAAACAGTGGAAGAACAAAAGGGCGTTAGATTGCGAAGGGATATTTTTGACAGAAGTTAAGGAATTCTGCTACTTGGTAGAAGTTTAGTAGACATAAAGAGTAGGATAGCACAGACAAGGAAGGCTTTCGCGAAACAGAGGAATTTACTTCCGAGTAATATAAGTGTGAACATTAGGAAATCGTTTGCTAAAAATGCTCGTATGGAACGTGGTGTTATATGAGAACGAAATGTGGACGATAGGAGCTCCGGAAAGGAAAATAATAGAAGCTTTTGAAATGTGGTGCTATAGGCGAATGCTGAAAATGAGATAGGTGGATAAAGTAACTAACAAGGAAGTTCTAAACAGACTAAGGAAAAACGAACAATATGGAGGACGTTGACCAAGAGAAGAGATAGATTAATAGGCCACGTATTAAGGCATGAGGGTCTTGTAAAATTAGTATTAGAGGGAAGTGTGTGGGGTAAGAACAGAACAGGGAGGCCAAGGATAGAATACGCTAAGCAGGCTAGTTATGAGGAAATTAAAAGGCTTGAGCAAGATACGTTAGAATGCAGGGTTGTATCAGACCAATCTTAGGACTGAATACCACAACAATCTTAAAATCATCTCTCACACCAACGACCGCAGACGTCATAGAAATCATGTCTGTAACGTGAATCGGATTAGTTAAGCGATTCAGTAACTCAAAGGGAGTGGGGAGTCCTATCTTGCCAATTTAAAAATAGTGATGTATTATTAACGGAAAGGTTTGGAAGATTTTGTCCATAAATAACAGTTTAAGAAATTTATTCCGTTCCTACAGACATAAAATAAGATTAAAAATAAGCAGTCAGAAATTTCGTGCTATGTCTGTAACGGTTTCTGATAAAAAGGTACCTAGAATTATTATTTTAGCATTGGAAAAACTGGACCTTCCGACTTCTTTAATAGACTATATGTGAATTTTTGCCATTTTTATAATTTTTCCAGTACTTCTACTTTGGTATTTTTATGTTTCTCAAATCGTATTTCAGTACCATAAATGACTAACCCAATAATTATGCTCATAATTTTATATTTTGGATATAATTTTATTATTATTTGTTTAAATAGACAGTTTATTTTCAGAAACATTTGAAGTATGAGGCCAACTTCGTATGGTATAATTATTATCGTCTTTAAGTTTAAACTAATGTTTGAATGAGGTCAAAAACAGACTATTAGTAAAATAAAACCGAAAAAATGCAACTACTTATAAGGTCTTAATTCATATTTCAAAACATACTGATTTTCTTTTTTTCCTAAAATTTTTACGTTCTTTGGTTGTTTAATTATTGTATTATTTGACTGTACTATTATCTCTTTGTAATGTAAGAATTTTGTGTATTGTTAACTTGTAGTTCAACCTGAAGAGGGTCCAGATCAAGACTGAAATATGTAGTTGCATTAATTTTTGTGGTTACTTATTGTCTGTTTTTGGCCTCATTTAAACATTAGTCTATTTTCAAATTCAGTTCAAAACAAATAACATCGTAACTAAAATTTGATTCATACGTATTACAATATACATAATTTACAGATCTTAGCGATCTTGAAGAAAGAATTATGATTGCGTATTTTTTTAGTGTATATCTTAATTCAGAAATCTAAACTGCCCATCCGATTCTCCCTCTTCCTTCCAACACGGCGCGTGCTTGATTTATAACTGCAATCTTTTGACACCCAATATTCTCCTCAATGATCTTTCATCTTTTCGCTCTATCTACATTCACTCCATAACGCGATTCTATGGGTCATGTATGACTAATTTTGCAATTGAAAATTTTTATATGATTATCATTTTGATTATGTTATTTCCCGGGAGTAAAAAGATCACAATTATTTGGGTTGTATCTTATAAATGATATGAAGTTGAAAGACAGGTTTACCGTTTACCTTTCTAAGGAATTGATGTGTCATTTCTGGGAATTACTTACAGGTTGTGTTATCAATCGGACATATAAAAGTGTATAGCTGTGTTCTGGAAGTTATCTCTATTCTAGCTGATACAAAAATAATGGGCTATTAATACTTGAATATAACTGAACACTTTTCATTGTTTGTAAGATATTTCTAATAAAATATATAATAAGTTAAAAGATAAATAACAATAGATTTGTTCTTTCTACTAGAGCGCTGTGAAAATGTAACTTCCCGAAAAGAATTTTTATTTTTTTCATTCGCGTCAACTGGTGGTGTCAAAAACTTTGATTAATACAATCATGACGAGAAATTCAGTCATTAATTTATTTGCTAACAATTTTTTGGTCGCATCTGAATTTCTCTACTTTGCGCTACAGAGACCTTTGATTTGAGGATAACCAATTTATTTTTTTGATGTGCATGATATTTGCGGGCAAATAATAATACGTTTGTCAAATTTACGAACGTTTGTCTGATGTTAGTTTTCAATATTTTTATTTCTTGTTTTTTATTTTATACTAGCTGGGTGCCCGGCGATGCCCGAGATGATAATACTTAAATATTACTAACATTTTTATAATACTTTTTGTTTCTGGCGAACATCATCGTCACCGCCGCCACAAACACACCCAGGTTACGTAACAGCTTACTGTGTCCTTTAGTTAGTTCTGCATGTCATTAGAGTAGTAGGGATACAAATAGTCTCGCGGGAATTGTTCCCAAAAAATAGTTATTCCACGGAAATAACGGCTGATTTTACATACTTAAACATTTTTTCCATTTTTAACCCTTTCCCCTAGGTGTCTTACCCCAACAGTGCTGATTTCCGACTCGCAAAGTACAGGTGTACAAAATTTAGTAATAATTTCTCCACGCGTTTAGATAACATACATACAAAACTCGCGTATAAAAATAAAGCTTATTTTACACACAAATAACGAATTTCATTTGTAAGCATAATGTAATTGATTCAACTATTTTGTCCGTTTACCAAGAAATAAGTTGAAAGTTTAATAAAGTATATTGTTACTTAAATAATACGTTTAAGTTCTTAAAAAATATTCAAAACTGTTTATCTCCCTAGTTCGGCACTCACGCTGCGCGATATAAATCCAACGCGTTGGGCTGCTAACACTCAATTCTATTTTGTTTAAGATTAATTGCGTTATAAAACTACCCCATAAAAGATTAACTAGGAATTATGTAATATCTGAACCTCTGTGGAACCCTTCTCACGTTTCCTATACGTGGTACAATAATAGTTTTACAGTCATAGATGGAAAGGAAAATTTAAGATAGTCACATTTATTCCAGATTTTTGCTTGTAATGGTATGGGGGAAGAATATATTATACTCATTATCATTCATTTAAGAAAAATATCTATTATAAAGTATTTCATTCCAAAAATTTTTGTTATAGAGAATAAAACGAGATAATTAATACTTGGATAGAAAAATACTATAGTATTTCTTTTATGTCGAGTTTTTTTTGTAGAAACAAAGAGCGTTGACCGTCAATGGATACTCGCTTTTTAACGGACCAATTCAAATTTTTGTAATTATAGATGCAATATAAATCTATGAAACACAGGCGCGCAATTTTTCGGGACAGTGATTATACGGAGTCTCGTGGGATCGGGAAGGGATGCGCAGATAGCAGCACAGCACATTGTCGGAGACAGGTTTACAGCGTTTATCAGCCAGTCGGACTCTCATCTAGCCGGCACAAAATAGATATAAAACACTTATAAACATCAATTTTTTGGCCGATAGTGGATATATTCCCCTAGGGAGAGTGGCGCGCTCCGACTGTGAGCGCTCGCTCGCCGAGGGAGGGGAAAGTGATATTAAAAACGATGCGGTTTTTACTACAAAGAAAATATCCGAAAATAGAGAGCAGACAATATTTCGACAGGCCAGCAAACGTTTTGTTTTTGTTTTTACGATACTTTGCGGTAATTGTTGCGCGTACCGCAGGGGATAGTAAATTTTGAAATAATGCGGCCGTTTATAGCTGCAGTGCTTTTTTGTACGCATTGTCGCGTTGTCAGATTGTGTAATGAAACTAGCGACTACGAGTAATTATTCCACGGAAATTACAGGAACCGGTCACGGTTAAAATGTATTCATATTCACTGCGCCTTTTTACATTTATCAAAATTCCTTATATGAAAAGCTAGCCTTCGTAAATCGATTGTTGATTATTTTATTCAGTTACGTGTTTAGTGAATAAGAGTACTGTCAATTCTCGAACAAATAAAATGCAACGTACTATTACAATGAGAATTGATTGGCTCTTTTTGTCCAATATACCTTAGCGCAGATAACTTGCTCCCAAAAAAATGAGGAACACTATAATATTTATATTACTACTTTTTAAGGAATATATAGGTACTATATTTAACAGGTAGAGTGTTATTTTATTCAAATACCAAAAATCCTATTGCAAATTATTATTTGAATTATTTAACGAAATAATTATAATTAACAATAAATATATAATCATTTCCGTAGCATCCACTTCGACGAAAATAAAGCTAAGTACTTAATTTATGTAATGATAATGTAATTTCGCTTGTGCCTCTTTTTCTTTTTTTATAACTGTACCCAGTGTCGACATTTGTGTGGAGAGTGAACAATTCTAAATTTTAGAAGATTCACATTAATTTTAAATATAACGTATTTCCGTGTTATAGTTCCAGTATTCACAACGATTCTTATATTTCTGTTCATTTATTTATTCTCGATGTTAGAGGGATTGTACTGCATTCATTGGACCCGAGACTTCGTCGTAGTAACGGATTGCATTTGTAGCCATTTAACAGACGACATTTGAAGTTCTACGCAAGTTAGAAAGTATATATGTAAGGTATATGGTTCCACCTCAGGTGAAATGCTTTTAAAAGTTCTTTAACATAGTTATTTTTGTATAAACGTTTTCAAGCCAGTTTTGATACATATTAATACGTCTGCGTACCACTTCATTGACGTAGTTTTTTCATAAAATCAATTAATTTATATATCTTATTGAATCGATTCAATTTTTTACCCGCATAAGTCTGAGAGATGAATTAAATATTCAGTTTTTATATTAATTACATTTTATGAATATTTGCAATGTAAAAGGGCGCATGTTTATTTGTATATGCCTCATTCATTCATTTCTAAAATTATGAAATAAACATTCTTAAAAATCTGAAGTTCAATAGTGGAAATGGGGAGGGAATTATAAAATCCCTACAAACGCGAAGAAGGAATTATAGTTGAAAAAATGAGGACGTGACAGAACGAAAATGCCTGTTACCTCATATATAATTGAGACCGAATACTAGGAAATATACCTCTTTTAATTCTGAATTAAAGAGTCTAGGGCAGATTTATAGTTGGGCCACTGCCCAAATATAGTATTTTGTCTGTCCCAATGCTGGAGGACGTCACAGACTTTTGCGTGCTCCCACAATTTCTCATTCCCTTTATAATTACTGCCACGTTTCTGCTAGGGTTTCCTTACCACACAGCCCACCCACCTCACTGGTTTTTAAGAATACGTGTAGCAAGTATAATTGAAATTTGTCCACGCGTTTAGATATGTACAAGAAAAATACAAACACACGTAATTTTTCATTTATTTACAATGATAAAATATTTTTCTATATTTATAAAATATACTTTTTTTTAAAAAAAACTGAGTCTGTAATTCAATACAAACATTAGGAAATACCAAATGTAAATTTGTAAAAGTTTTATGAAATTATAACTTAATAGATCCATTGTCAATTGAAAATTAGCTGAATATTATAAATAAGAACTGTCAAGAGTCTTGAGTTATGCGTGCATTTATAATTTAGTTATTTATAATTGTTAAATCTGTCGAAATCATTTCAACTGAGCATTTTAAAATTATAAACGACATTACACATAAATAATATTTTTTTCTAACGAATATTTAGTGGATTTAGTTTTTTTACATTGTTTTATACAGTGTTTAAGTTTACACTTCACAGGTAAGTCTGTTAAGTTTTATATTTCACGTGTATCAATTAAATTGCCACAAAGTTCAATTTCGTGTTCTTTAGAAAGGCCTCTTAAGTTGGAGGTAATTTTTTTTAGAATTGATAGACTTCTTGGACGATTTGATTGTCATGACAAGATTGAAGGAATTAAGTAAATAACGGAAAATGTGCGCCGGCCAACTAGAGGTTTCGGACCTAGGTCTCTCCTATAGCACCACTTACCTGGAGAATTTTTAACTCCATTAATATACCGAGGAATGAACTAGATATGGGCGATCTGAATCAAAGAACTAGCTCACTCTGGAGAGTAAGTGATAATTGAATAGGAAAGAATGAGTGGTAGTACTTTCGGTTTACTCCGCTCCTGTGATACGAGAGCTACTAGCTGTTTGAATCACTCACTCGTGAAATAGATCGCGCGGCCCGAAATCACAGTGCTGCCTGCTGTTTGAATCAGTTAGTGAGAGAATAGATTCTCGTAGGGTGATAGTTTCGATAAATATTGTAACCGAGCGTTAATATTAATTTTTCTGACTGTCCAAAATGTAATAGTATAAATCCCATCGGTATTTTACTGGATTGAAATTTTTATTATTTTGTGTGAATAATAATTTATTTTTATTTAAATGAGATTTAATTCCTAATTTCAACTTGTTGGAAAATAATTTAAAGAATTATATTAATATATTAAAGTAATCTTCAAAGATTTTATTTTGAACATGCAATCTCTAATATCAGATAAATAATTTAACGAGATTTCTTTTAGTAGCCATTCTCTTTGCTGGCTAACTTTTTAAGTGGAAAAATACTTTTTTTTACTTACCTACCTGTTTTAGATTTAATTCCTATTCATGGGCATAAGTATAATATAAGCGTAGTGTGAATATTACCAGGAAATTTTTTCCTCTTTAAAATAGTATCCAAATCTATTCTATACGAAAATATAGTTCCATGAGTCATTTATTTATTTTTATAGTATTTTTATTAATAAATAAGAAATATGGACTTAAAAAATATATTCACCGGAAAATTATGAAAACAAGCCAATTCATTTCTGTGAATCGAGTGCGGTGAGTAGGCCATATAGAACGGCGAATCATCAAAGAGAGCTCTTACCTACTGAGAGACTGGGTTCGATTAGGTCACTAAAAGAACGGCTTTGCCCATCTCTACAATTAAGTGGGATGTATATACTTTTTAAGGTTGTTCTTGTTGTTGTGGTATTCAGTACTAAGAGTGGTCTGATGCTAACCTATTTTGCGCAAGCATTTTTATTTCTACAAAACTAGCGCATCCAACATACTCTCTAATCTGCTTAGCGTATTCCATCCGTCGCCCCTATTCTGTTCTTACCCCACCGACTTACCTCTGATGTTAATTTTACAAGACCCTCATGTCTTAAGACGTGGCCTATTAATCTATCCCTTCTCTTAGTCAACGTCCTTAATGTTATTTGCTCTTCCCATAGTCTGTTTAGAACTTCCTCGTTAGTGTTTCTATCGATCAATCTGATTTTCAGCATAATCCTATAGCACCACATTTCAAAGGCTTCTATTCTTTTCCTTTCCGCAACTCCTAACGCCCACGTTTCTCATCCATATAACACCACTCTCCATACGAAATTTTTAGCAACAATTTCCTAATATTCACACTTATTTTACCCTTCCTTATGTCTACTATACTTTTACCATCCATAGTTATTATGCTTCCCAAGTACCAGAATTCTTTAACTTCAGATAAAATATACCTTCTCAATCTAACACCATTTGTTATTCCATTGTTTTTTTAAGGTAGCGTGCTAATTTAATGTACCATGTGATTACTTGATTCGTATAAATTCTGTGAGTCATCTACCGGTTATAGTGAAATGAACAATCTGTCGGGACAGGTAGGCGGAAGAAGGTAAATGTCGGTTAAACCACATGTTGAGCAAATACTGGGTTATACCGGGCTAAGACAAATAAGTACCGGGGCAACGCCTGGCACCCAGGCAGTGATTCATGAAATTATATATTATCAGTATTCATTACAGTATGTACTTAGTGAGGTACATAAATATTGTGTTGTTAAGTGTTAAATACCGATTGGTACACCGAGTGTAGGGTGACCCGTTTGGTGGAGAGTGGTGAGTGGTGAGTGGAGAGTGGTGAGTGTGATCTCCATAGCGGGGCGAGGAAGGAAGAAGGGTTGCCCGCAGCTGACGCAGCTTCTCAGCGATAAGTAGGTCGGCAAGAGGAACAATGCCTGGGGAATTAATGACATGCATTGCCGGCTATAAAACTAGGCAGGCCTTGCTACGCCTACTCATGTCACGGCTCCTTAGAGGGCAAATGGTCGAAGCAACATTCAAAAAGGTTAATAACATTCAATTTACAATACACACAGAGCGATTTCTTTAACGAACTCCATAAAGGTGTCATAAACAATAAAGAAATGATATACATTTACTAGGATTTACTAAATATTGCCGTGGAGGTGAAATAAATCACGGTATTGTTTGATATACGTACGAAAATAGTGTTTTTTCTACTCTGGTTCAATTGAATTCCTCTTAGGCGGAGAGACACGATTTGGGACAAAAAAGTAAATCACCTGAAGATGACAGTTTTCGATACGTTGTGTTTTACAAGTGATATAATCCGGGTAGAGAGCCGAGAACTCTATATTCCACTCCCTTTCCCTCTAAAAAGCAATTTGATTATCTACAGTCCGTAAAATAAGCGAAAATAAATTAAGGGATCAGTTGTAAATATTTCAGTGTTACTTTCAACAATGATTTAAAGTGACGTGAGCTCATTAGTACATCGACGCTTAATTGTTAAGATTCTATAAATAAAATTCAACTGAAGCAGTGGAGTGGCATACCGACCTCCCTTAGAGTAATTGTGGAATACGGGGGCAATGTCTTTTGACCCGTGAAGACGCAAACACGCAGGCATTGGATATGCGAGATAACAGACTAGTAGAACTTTGGGAGAAGGGGCTTCTAATCCAACAATAACTTCCAGGAAAGAGAAATAATTTAATAATTCACGTTATCTTAATACTTGCGAACAGTAGAATAGCACAGGCAAGGAAGGCTTTCGTAAAAAGTGGAATTTACTTACCGCTAATATAAGTGTGATTATTAGGAAATCACTGCAAAAAAATGTTTGTATCGAGTGTGGCGATATATGGGTGCGAAACGTGGACGGTAGGAGTTGCAAAAAGGAAAATAATAGAAATGTGGTGCTGTAGGAGAATGCTGAAAATCAAATGGATAATATCTATCTACTCTGGAGTTCAGTTGTTATAGTTCTAAGACTATGATCAGAGCAAGAATTAAAAGTACATTACTCATTCCAAATCATTATTTGTTTTATGCCACAGCGTATTACTGTGCATTTAAGGTAAATATTCCGATTTTTGCAAGCATTTATTCATACAGCGATAGAATGAACGTTAAATTTGTAATAGAATTTAAATGTGCAGAGTTAATGGGATGGATGCTACCACCTTTAAACGAAACATTGTACTTCTAAGACATTTGGATAATACTTTTATTAATATTTAATGGTTAAAATTAAGCATCATATTGTGTTTTCTGAAATTTATAGGTCACAAAAATGTTAAAGTAAGTTTAGTTCCTTAAAGTAATCATAACCGCTCTGAATTTAAATACACATTGACCGTGGATGTTGATGTTAAGATTAATATATATGTTAATGGACCGTTGCAAATATTGTCTTACATTAAAATAAAATTATTTTATTTATTTATTTTAGGTCGCGCCAACATTAAAGTCATAATTCCATGCATCTTTGATAAAATTATGTCTATTCTTCACTGAATTT
Source organism: Eucriotettix oculatus (assembly GCA_034510155.1). Classification (NCBI taxonomy): domain Eukaryota; kingdom Metazoa; phylum Arthropoda; class Insecta; order Orthoptera; family Tetrigidae; genus Eucriotettix; species Eucriotettix oculatus. The sequence continues at coordinate 63,566,266 of CM067378.1, forward strand.
CTAGAAATTAGGTTGTGAAGAATATGTTTAGTAAATTGTAGGTAAACCTAGCTTAGGTTTAAAGGAGTGGAGGGATGTTGAATCATGGTTAGAACGTCGACTCGGACTAGCTCAGTGGTAGAATAGCCGCCCGGAAAGCGGGAAGTCCTGGGTTTTGAGTCCTGAGTCCGGTCGACATTTTTCCATTCTTGTCTTTATTCTAGATTTAGCTATACGCTCGTTACGAGAGCTTCAATTGAAACATTTCTACTTCATTTGACATAAAAAAATTTTCGTCGTCCCAAATATTGATTCTACAGTTAAAACGCTAATTCAAACAAAGTTTCTTTCTTTATCTTGTCCTCTTATACCTTATGGTGTCAAGGTTTTTGGCAGAGAGATCACCATTCCTTTAATTAGATTGAGTTTCAAGTATATAGCCAATAGCGTTTTTAGCAATGATTTCCTAATGTTTACACGTATGTTAGCCGTAAGTAAATTTCTCTTTTTTTGCGAAAGCCTTACTTGCTGGTGCCATTATTCTCTTTTATGTCTACTATTCTTCTACAATCCCTAATTATTATGCTGCCCAAGTAGCAGGTTCCTTAACTTCCTTCAAAATATTCCTTCCCAATCTAACACCTTTTGTTATTCCACTGTTTCCACACTAACCTCCATAATGATAATATCAATTTATACCTTCAGCTTCCCTAGGAAAAAAGTAACACTTCAAGTAAACAATTCAGCAAATTAGTCTAGGAATCGTCTATGCAAACTGAATAATTAATTAAATATAGTCTATTAAAACTTATAATTGTTTTTAAACTTTTTTGTCTGTAGTTAACTATAGTTAATCCAAAAATCTGAACGAAACAACATGTAATACCTTAAATAAATAGTGTTTTGCTGACATATTGGTATAAATGTTTACTTTGTATATTTATAAATAGAAAAGTATTAAATTAATATTTCATTCTGTTTATTCAGTTCAATGGCAGCTTGTAGGTTATCCGAAAGGATTTACCGTTTAATAACAGAGACCATAGCTAAAGAATAGTGGTGTTTGAAGATTTAAATGACCGAATTTTTTTAAGACCGAATGATTAGAAAACCATCACAGACAGAAATCTCTTAACTAAATTTTATGGAAATGCGTTGAAGTGTTTATAAACATTCCCACCAAAATATATTTAGATCTGTAGATTTGAACTTCATTAAAGTAATCATATTACCAATTAATATGAAGTTTATACCAATGTAAATATGTTTACTAATCGTGGAGTCAAAACGTTGTGGTTTAAGAAAAACAAAAAAATATGACATGAATATTATGTAATTTTCATATGCGAATTCATACTTTATTTATATTTTTTTGAATATTATGTGCAATCCCCTACTCATATTTTGACACAAAGAATTGTTAATAATTTTGTGCCAGCTCCCTCTGGAAGCGTCGTTTCACGTTGTGATCTCAAACAGATGCATCCAGCCGTATGGTCTGCTCTAGGAGACAATGTGTAAAATGCTCTTCTTCTGATTGACAATGCATTTATAATCTTCATATGCATGGACTTGGTGTTGTCAATTACATTCGCTGATGAATATACATTTTTTTCGTGGCGTTTGCTATAGTATTTCAACTTTATTCGCTCCAAAAATCTGTTTTCCATATCCTTGTATAATCTTTCCCCGGACGCCCCTTCGGGCGCAGTCTAGCATTCATCCATCAAATTGTATTCAAATATGACACGGAGCGATCATACACGCGTTACATCGAACTTTCCATTTTAGTCAATCGCAACTTATTTCGAAACAGGGAGATGACGGCGATGCTTCACATTTTGGCAAAAGGCATGTTGCGAGGTGTCAAAAGGGAACGGGTTTCCAGGGGTCCGGGTGTTCGCGGGCGGGGAGAAGCCCCGTGGGGTTGGGATTGGGGTTGGGGTTGTTGGCGTTACCGCGCATGATCGGACTTTGACGAACTTGAATGAGGTCTGTGTATCACTCCACATGCAAATGTTAAAGGGCCAACTGATTGCATATGTTAACATTTAACGCTCAGAGACGGAACTGGGGACATCAAACGGCACGCCGCCACTACACTCGCCGAATCTAAATAGTTTCGGACTCAATTTGTGCCCTCCCCGGCTCTCGGACACGGCGAATCAACACCTCACACCCTCTCTCGGACAGCCAATAGCCTTTTGTGATGAAGGCTGACCCGTGAAGCTGCAATCGCAAGCGTCCGGATAGTAATACCCACCGAGTACAGCTGGAAAAAGGGAATCGGCGAACAAACGTAGCTACACATTAAAAATCTTCACTAGTCCATTTCCACTTTGCTTTCAGGGAACATCACCTCGCTGAATACGCACATTCTCCTCTTTTGTGGTTCATTAGGTTGCAATCATATACCACTGGAGGAATTTGGGAAGCACAGTTTCAATTTCATCGTTGATTACAATCATAGATGCCACCGAGACGTCAGAGTGAATGTTTGGGAAATTCCTTTTTCTGAATACAAATTTCGATGAAAGTTTTTTCACCAAAAACAGTCACTGATGTTATCTGAAACCGTATTTGATTTAGTAAATTCACACCAACCTAGTTGATAGCAGGCTAACATAATTTTACTATTAGAAAGTCATAGATCATTATATGGCGCGACGAGTAAAACATCAGAAGTTGGATATGTTTTATTAATTTATCATCCACCGTGTTATACGATGATAGACATCTATACATAATCTCCCAATGCCTGAAATATCGTCGATTTACCCACTTGGCGAATCTTATGTATTTAATATTGTTGCATATATACATATATATATATATATATATAACTTGGTTGTTAGGGTCATTCTACTTTCTGACCAGCCTCATCATATTGAAAATTTATGTCATCACTCATACTCTGTTAGATTATTTTTATCCTTTTTACTTCATCAACTCCAACATTCGTAATAGACTCAAAAAATTATGATATCCACCAATCAAGGCTCATAAACAGAACATTCCAAATATCAAGATTATTTTTGTATTCTTTAAATGTGTACTTGATGATATAACAAAATTATATCGTCAATACAACATTGGCATTATATATAAATCTACCAATTCCCTGGGCTGTGTAGTCAAGGATGGAAAACATCCCTTATATGACGTTTACAAAGTTGACTGTATGATTGTGACAAAGTTTACATGGGGCATTCCAAGAGAGCTTTGAAGACTAGATTAAAGAAACACAGGAAAACTACCAAGAGACAAACACTCGGTTATCACTAAGTAAATTTTTTTTACTGAACAAAAATTTAAATGGACTGATGTGGAAAACAATTACAAATGCAGACTTAGTTATGAAATGATTAACATTAAATTATTTCTCAATTTTTTAATTACTATAAAAATATTGTGATTCGTTAATAAAAGTCGATGATCTTTTGTTATATAGGTGATATCTTTACTGGTTGTCTTTTGATGCTATAAGAAAGTTTGAGGTAACCTTATCAATTTCGTTTGTAAGTTTCAGATAGGTATTATATTTTCTATTTAGATTCAGGCCGTATATATATATTACTTATTTAGGCAGAAACATTTTTCTCGCTTGATTAGGTGCCAAAATAACCAATTTAGTGTAAACATAATAATTATAAAGTCCATGCCAGTTTAAAAAAATCAGTATAGGTAAATTGCTAAATTTAACATAACAAATGATGCAGTACGAGAAAGACTCTCCATAAAATTATTTTTGAACGAGGTGCCGGAAGTGCTTCTGTCGACCGTAGCTGTGATTGGACTTCCGATTAAATATAAATCATTAAAAAATCACTAAACAAGGCCAAGGCAAACGTGACAAATGATATTGAGTTCCTCAAAGAATATTTGTGGTTAATCTTAATTTTATATGGACATACTCTAAATCATGAAGCACAAATCTATTCGGTAGTCCAATTCTACCCTTGGCGCTCATTGGAGTAGCTCCAGGTCGGTAGCCGTAACAACATCTCGTACAAAATTGTGGAAACGCTATGTTTTTGAAAGATGAAATCCCAACTGAAATCAAGTTTGAGTGTAATTCTCTTCCTGGTAGCAATGAACGACCTTGGGGAATTGTGTAAGGTACCAGTGGAAACCTTCATTTACGCTGACGATATTATCTTAATGACGAGAGGCTACTCCTATAACCAAACAGCAATAGATATGCAACTAGCGGTAAATGTAGTCGATCAGTGGAGCTTCGTTTCTGGGTACAATTTTAACCCCATTAAGGTGAAAGCCATAATGTTTACTATAAAATACAGGACGATCAAACATCCTTTACAAATACAAAGAAAACATATCGAATATGTTTAAATATAAAATTTGGGAATTGAATATGACGAAAGAGTAAAATATAAGAAACATATTTAAAATCTGGCAATGAAATGTAAACAAAAATCTTAAAACTCCTCGCAGCTAAGAACTGAGGAGCCAGTCAGAAACAATTAACAGTCACTTATAACACGTTAATCCAAGCCAAAAGGAAGTACAGTTCTCATGTATATTAATCGGCAAGCAAGTGTACGCTAAAGAAGTTGAAAGTTATTCAAAACAACGCAATGAGAATAATAATGGGATACCTGAGGTCCAGGTCCGATAAATAGACTTCTATTGGAAACCAAACTGCTTGCACTCGAGCAAGCAAGACAAATATGCCATCAAGGCTATGCTGCACATACTCTCTTTCCATACAGTGCATGTTTTACTTGTAAATTAGGGATCTACTCGAAAAAAAACCAGAACCTTACCTCGACTTCCTCATAGATCGTATTCTCTGGCTCCAACATGGAAAATAGAGCAGCTACCAATGATTTCTACACAAAATCTACAAGTAAAATAATCAAAAGGCTAAAATTATCAACAACAAAAAATTGAACAAAGTGGTGTATTTTTAAAAGAAATAGTGATGAGGTTATAAGTATTGAAAAGTTATCCAGGAAACAGAATGTGGTGATCAACAGAATTCAAGCATTGCAAACTAAACTAACTCACTCCCACCTTTCGTAATGTTAATCTGACGATTCCACATATATAAATGGAATGTAAAACTCACAAATCAAAAAGGGGGATGATCCTGGGGCATTTCAATCCTATTCATTTAGCAAAAAACGAAGACATTATCGTAAAAGTCCTGAAATTTACTTGTGAAGTAGGTATTTATAATGAAATTTAAAGTAGTAATATTTTTTGTTTCAGACATGCTGAGGAGAGTTTTATGTATTTAAATAAGCATGCATTATTTTTGACTTAATCGTAATTTTAAATATAATTTAATAAGAAGTAACAGTTGTACTCTGGGAAATGTCAAAAGTTTTTAAGAACTGATATAAATTACGATGTCTTGTTGGTTCGCTAATAGCCCTTGGGTAGATGCGAAATAAAATAAATAATTAAAAAATCCCTACTATCAGTTTTTAGTTATTACATGAGTCACGATCACTGTTGTTTAATCTATGCAACGTACTCTTTCAAAATTAATTTCTTTACTTCCTTCAATACATTTATAGCATCTTGACGCTGTCAATATTAAATAAAGAAAATTTCTAGTATGGTTCGTTATAAACATCATATGTCCATATGCGGCAAAGAGGAAAATAAAATAGTTTCGTGAGGTACGATTGTCAAAATAAATCAATCACTAGGAATTAACTGGAAAATTATAATAAAGGAGGCATAATACAATTTATTAATAAATTTAATAAACGTGACACTAACTATTGTAAATAATTCTTATCAATTTGATTTAGAATTTAAATACTGAATTTCTCCTGAAAACGATAGCTTTATTTCTCAAGTCTTTCAGTTGAGGTCTGCTAGTAAACATAATATGTGTAAAAATATATGTTTGAATATATAATGTACTTATATATATTAAGTTTAACCAGAATATATATATATATATATATATATATATATAGTGGAAATATTACCACAAATTATTTTCTTTTTACAAACGGTCGATCATGTATCATTCTTTGACATATTAAATTCACGGAACAACGTAGTTTTAGTAATAAATTACTGAACCGTTTTAATTAATTTTTATAAATAAACTTTCTCTCTATCGCCAACTTTATCTGTTGTAAAATATCGTTCAGCTGCCTGAAGCAGGTGACTCTTCTCGAACACTGCCTCTCTTCGCGAAAGAAAACACGTTTTCCTGACGCCGAATCGTCGCAGAATCGAGATAAGAATGCGAAGGGATTGGAGGCAGGTAGCGTGTGGTGATGGAGCATAATAGCTCGTAATTGCTATTCTCTTAGTTACATAATCAGTCAAAATAGAGATAATTACAGGTGAGGGAATTTGTCTTCATGAATATGTATACACGGGAGCAAAAACCACTCATTCATGCATAAAGAGCGTGCAAGGCGGTTAAATGATGAAATATTGCTCTCATACTGGCTCCAGTATTACATCTGGCCTTTCAAACAAACGTATAAGCAATTATTCTAAAGTTTGAGGAGAAATTAATAGTCAGAAAACCGTAGATCGCAAGCATGAAACACTGCCTTATAATACGCCAAATATGCACCAAGATAATTAATTATGCGTTAGCTATAAAATCACTTTCTGTACTTAGTTTTAGCATAACAATTATTTATAATTAGTGAAATACGCACCAAATTATACGAGCGTAAGCTATCGAATTACATGCAGGGAAAAGTTTCACATCAGAAAAATATAAAGCAGAGTAAGGAAATATATATTGAAAATTGAATTGCTAAGACCATCGTTTACACGTAAAAATTATAATGTAAATATCGAGTTAGATATAAATAAAATAAAAATAAGACTATATACGTAAGAAAACTAGGGAATTATTTTAAAATGTTTTAGTAAAGAAAATTGTCTGAGCAGCAATATAATTTTGTTTCATTTTCAGGTGCCAACTACGTTTTCCAAGAAGGAATAAAACGAGTTATTTATTGCAAATTTGAAAAAAAAATATAGCTACTATATAATGTTTACACATTAACTGACAAAGCTAAACGGCCTTTATTTTTAATTGAATTAAATTAACGCCACACGTATAACTTTTAATTTGATAGCCCCAGCTATTTTAAATAGAAAACTAAGGATATTCTAGTTTAATGCAATAGTAGATCATTAAATCTTTAAAATTCCAGTGCGTTTTGTACTGTAGACTAAATATTCTCTATATAATATAATAAGGTGCCCAAAGATTTTAAATCAGTCTTTTTTTAAGAAATGAATATGGTTTATTGACAAAAGCTCCTGGGGAAAGAAAATTATTTATTAATCTACATAAGAAACCAAATATTATTTAAAAAGTTTTTAAAAAACATATCAATTTATTAAAAAATGAATTTTACATATTGACAACATTTTTTATGCTTAAAAATTTTCAAATCCCCTAATCAACCCCTAAACTTGCATGTGAAGCTCACGGAATAATATCATAAGGTTATAGAATGGACTTTGACAATTTATCTCATGTCTCGCGAATTTTTTCTAAGACAAATTAATTTTTCAAAATGGTGAACCAAATGGCTCGTCAAAAAACCTACATCCTTTTACGTTAATTGACGCGTATGTCAATAACATGACAGTTTATTTTTTGAAACTCAATAATATCGAAGTACTGGACTATTTTTTAAGCTGTTAGTTTATGTATTCTAAAATTTTAGCATAGTGGTTTAAATATAATTTCTTTCTTTACTGCATTTCATACGATTTTTCTTTTGGAAAATACGTATTAATTCTAATGTTTTCCTTTTAAATAATTTTTGTTTGTTTAAGCAATGTTTTAACATTCTCATAATCAATCTCATCTTAACAATTTAAAGGGTGAAATGACTAGGCAGTATTGTTTTTATTGCTTATTGTAGCATTATTATTATTTTTATTTATAGCCGCGCCAACTGCTAATCGTTAGCGACTGTTTACAATTGACATATTTATATGTAGAGAAATCACATCATGGGTTCTGACTACTACACCACAGAAGGCCGGCCATTACTTTTATGGTTATATACTCAAGTATTTTACATATTTGTTCAATATATTAGTTTTCAAAATGTGACATTTTATATTTAGTTCTAGTCTTTGATTTAAGTTTCTAATACTTGGCGAAGGACATATGTGAGAGTTTGAAACTCTGAAACGCAAAGCTTTGTTCATTCAATTGCAGAGAGAATCTGCTAAAAAAGCTTTCTGAAACTCCAATAAATAAAAACACTATATTTATACAATTTTCAACGAGTTTCCCATAGTTTACATGTTTAACCTGACGTTTTATTTTTCCAAACTAATTTGAGACTTAAGTGTTGTGCGGGTAACATATTAACCAGTGATTTTGTAATTCCTATCTGAGCATAAAATTACATCGCATTTATGAGATTGTACTAATACTATGTTATATAAACGTATATATAGTTTAATGTTTCTGTGGCAGAGGCAATATCCAGTATGAATGACAGGTCGAAGTCACTTTCTACAAAAGAAATCATAATATATCCGCTGGATGGCGTCTGAGACGTTATTCATGAATATTAAATGTCATTTATAGGTTCCACCGTGCAGAAATTTTTTCGGTAAGCTAATTTTCACCGTTCTGTGACGCGCTGATAATGAAAATGCTGCACGTGTTTTGAAGCTCGTCATAGTGATTAAGATTTATCCTCTGAATAACATTCTTCAGAGTCCCTGTCGTGGCTGAGAAGCGCTCAGTACAGATAAAGCCAAGACTTGCGAAATTGTTACTGGCAAGTTCACCTCCCCCCCCCTCCTCGGTCGTGCCGTCCATTGTCGCCATTATAATTAGAGTTGGCCCGCACACGCCGACAATACGAGGTGGGAGGCCCACTAAATGCCGTGGCAATCCATCATCCCGCCATTTTTACTTGTCTCTCCGTCAACCCTCCCTCTTTCCACCCGTCCTACTCTGTCTCGCTCTCCTAAACCGCCCTTCTATTTAATTGGGTTTAATAATTAGTTGCGTGCCTCATACTCTTGATAATTGCAAACAATAGAACTTGGGCCGATGTCGTCGTAGGCCGCAGCCTCTCGTCGGTGATAGGGTTGTGTGTGTGTGTGTGTGATAATGGTGATTTTTCTCCCACCTCGCCCCTTTTCTGCCGTGGAAAGTCTCTTAAAATATGCCAGAGGCTTGCAGATTTCCAAGTGGGCAGAACAGATAGAGAATGCCAAGGACAAAAGAGCATCGCGCAGCAGTTTCCTTTGTCAATTAAAACTGCCTCTCATTGGCAGCGCCCCTTCTCTATCATTCTTTCATCGAGCCAGGCACTTGGTTCGCTCTCGATATCTGCGACCTTATCAACGCAGAGGACCTCGCAGCATCCGAAATGCAGCATTCATCCCCCGCTCGAGGGCTCTCCTTATATCCGCTCCGATCCATGCTTAGCACGTGATTCACTAATCACTGCAAAAATTACTACAGATAAAGATATACTGGGAAATTTATTCAGTAATGCGAAACGACAGATGAGAATTATTTTGGTTTTAGAACTTTGCTGAAAATACAGTTGAGAAACTATAGATCTCTATTGTAGTACTTTTTATACACGATAACACCTTTATATTAGGATACCAGTATTAAAAATTCTCGAATGGAGTGTGGCGTTGTATGGGTACGAAACGTGGACTATAGAAGTTACAGGCTTAGAAGAATAGAAACTTTCGAAATGTGGTCCTATAAAAGAATGCTGAAAATTAGATGGGTGAATGCAACTAATCAATAAGTTCTAAACAGAATAAGGGAACGAAGAATAATTTGGAAGAGTTTGACCAAAAGAAGGGGTAGATTAATAGGCTACATTTTGGTACATGAGGGTCTTGTAAGATTAGCATTAGGAGGAAGTGTGTGAGGTAAGAACAAAAGAGGGATGACAAGGATGGAATATGCTAAGCAGCTTAGGGAGGATGTAGAACGTAGTAGTTATGTAGCAATAAAAAGTCTTGCGCTGTCCAATCTTAGTACTGATTACCACAACACAACACCTTTAGTAGCGGAAGATTATTTTGTAAATAATTCTTGAAAAGAGGGGACTATTTCTGCTATATTTCTTTATTATGCGTTTAAAATGTTATACTGGAATTATTTATAGGCTTGATAGTTACACGATTTTTTTGCTTTCAAATCAGCAAGCTGACGTTTAAAGGGTATACTTCAATCTTAATTTGGGTAATCCTTGGATTATCGGAACTGTACCTATGAACTAATACCCAAAATTCACTAACAACAAATTTAACTCTTTTTATGAATAAATCGTGCATTATCATTATGTGAGGGCTGTTTTTGAAGAAAGTACCAAAATTTATTTTAAAAAAGTAACAGCAATAAGTTTTCCTGACATTTATTATCAGTCGATACTTAACACCTCACACGACTTCTGCACATTCACACCTCCGTTGTTCAGGCACTTTTCGTAACGGAAAATCATGCTTTGTGTTACTTTGTCAAGAAAAGATGCCGTCCGCCATCCATACTGCGGCTCATCATGCACATTTCACGACGATCGTTATTGCTTCCCAATACTCCTCACTCAATTGCAGATGAAGGTTTGCTGGAGTAACATTCCTTGTATCAAATAAATAATAACTAATTAGACTTCACTGTGTCCTTATCGTTTAATTTTTTAAAACATTTTAAAACGATCTAACTATAGAATACACAAAAAGTCGATATTTCACAGTTTCGCCTGGCTTCCAAATGAATGAAACATGTGATCACGCATGTTCAAAATCACAAATGTTGCGCTGCAGTGACCAAAGATACAAAAGGTAGTTCGTTTAAAAACAGTCTTCGTAGAAATAAAAGGAATCATTACGTTTATCAAACCTAAATACTTATGCCTGTTTATTGGTTAAAGTAATTAAGTTCAGTGTATACTTTTCGTATCATTATATCATGTAATCATTTTCAGTCTTTCAAAAGAAAACGGATGGACAAATGTAAGTTAAATTTTATATCGTCGTATAAAGTCGTACACGTTTCTAAAAATATCAAGACTAAAGGACAGCAGAAACATTCTACGACAGAGATTTTCTTATATTTATAGAAAAAATTTTCTTTAGTTTTACTCTGATATGGTAAATAGATTTGAGGTTACGTATCATCCATAGAGGCCAAAACTTAAAATTCAGGCTTCCCAATTCGATTTTAATTTTACAGAGAATGAGATTAAAATATAAACTGAATATTTGTTTTTAGAAACAGTCGAGACCATTGTAGAATATATGTTTAAACATTAAGTACAAAAGCGTGTGTTAAAAACAATAAATTTTCGCCCAATAGAAGTATTTGTCTCAAATGCTAATTCTAAGACCCGTACTCTATATTTTTATCCCAGTGAGAAACTCTCAGATTTAAAATTTAAATATTCACTGAATTTTTATACATGTCAAGACCATGAATTTAATGTCCTTTTTAAAATAAAACGCATGGAATACTTATGTCAATATTTTTATAAATTCAAATCATTAAGCTGAATCGCTTCTAGAAAAATTTAAAAGTGGTAAATACTGTTAGAATCAGATAGAACAATTCTATTAAATTATAAATCCCATAACTTTTAAACCTAAACAGATTTTGTCTTAAATATAAATTATCTCTATGGTTCTGGAATATTTGTTAGACACTTGCTATTTTTCTCGTTAATTTAAACTATAATTCTGCAGGCAATCGGTAAGAGAAAGCATAAAGTCTAATAACCACAATTACGCATCTTGAGTACCCCATAATAATTAAAATGTTATATCGCAGGACGAGCTCCGTTAATGTTATCTCATTTGACATTCATGAGATTTAGTTTTTTAAGCTCGTATCTGATATGCTTTTCGCTCTTAATTATTATCCATCTATAAAAAGAATTAATGCAAATACTTTCACTTGTGTTATTCCATTACATTCTTTTACATTAAACCTTATATTACTAAAAGTATTAATATGAAGGAGAGTAAGAAACGAAAAATATAAATTAATAGCCTCTACATTTTTTTGAACTATGTTTCCATAAACAATTATTTGAAATACTATTTTATTTTTATTTTCATATTCGATTATAAAAACCGTATTTCAGAATATAGTTCAAAACTGCTTTATTAATCGTAGCAATCGTTCTTTACAAATCGCGAATTGACGCAGAAAAGTTAAATTAATATATCTTTCCTGCTTATTTTGGAGACGGGGGGGGGGATCCTGAAACAATAAATTCCCCTTTAATAGCATATGAAGGGAATTGAAAAGTACGGACATGGAAGGTAGAGCTAGATAGCCGAGTAATGATTAGGACCCACGTGCAATACTTTAAAGGATCCCAACCTTTTATTCACATAAAGGAGCTGCAGGGAAACCCCTAGGGAACCTGAATCAGGTAGGTCGGGCTGAGTAGTGTTCTCACGCCCTTCCGAATGGCGAGAGATGTTTACCCTAGAGTAGCAGCATTCCTTTCTCCGTGTATCCACCAGGTTTAGGAGGCAGCTGGCCGGCTGATCCAAAGGGATCAGCGGACAACTCTTACCGTATGCCCAAGGTCTTCGACCTGAGTACATATACCTCCGAAAATCGATCAAGGTAAGAGGTAAGAATCTTAAAAATCAGAAAGAGAACGAGACATCCCTGAAGGTAAACCCCATTTTGCCCATAGCTACTTTTCATGCAATACAATAGAGAAATAAATATACTGATAATAAGAAATCGACAGTGGGATAAATGATTTAGTTTTACTGGATGGGAAAACAGAGCAAACATGATAATTATTCTAATCAATATGCGTTGAAATTGAAGAAATAAAAACCATTCCGTAAAAACTGTATTAATTTAGAATAAAACAAATTGTTATCTATTTCTATACAACTATAGGACTTTACTTCTGTCAATATCAATTTATTTAAATAAATTAAGCGTTTCTTTTAACAGTTAAAGTGTAATTGGTTAAAACTAAATAAGTACCGATAACCTTGTATGCGGCATGTAAGGTCTGGCAATCGTTTGCACAGGTTAAGACCCGAAACAGGGCTGTGATGAAAAGATGAAAGAAAGAATAAACGTAATACACATATACATTGTAACTGTTTTTTTGTACAACTCAGCAAAATTGCACGTTGGTTGTGAGGTAGCATCATACAGGTGTGATAAATGAAAAAATAATAAAGTAAAAAATAATATGTATTACCAATGTCTCCATAACGCCAGTAACTTTGTGGAGAATGGTGGAAATGATCAATTGTCTGCGGATCCCTTGGAAATTTCATAGTATATTTCACGATCTCTTCATGAAAGGTAAAAGATTATTATCTGTTGTTATATATGTATATGGTTTGATACATCGCCGAATAACTAATTTATGTAACGTTGGATCTAGGAAACGCAAGGCGTAAAATGACATTGGCTCGCTTTGCCAGTCTCATATTGTGCACTGGGGTAGTTTGGAAGACCCGCCTAATTACCTGTCCGTGACTTTGAGTTGATAACACGGAATAACTTATTTTGTAATATGAAACAGTGAGCTTCTGCAAATCTTCGAGCTGTTTGCTCTTAGTGAGCTCCCTCCCTCTTACTGGAAATGCTAAGCCTCGTGAATATGCATCGCAATGATACTCCTAATTCTTGAGACGTTGAGTGGCTCAGTCACTTCCTCTCCCCAATGATAATAACAATAATAAAAGTGCTCGGATCATCCGCCACTAAGCAGCAATCTTATAGGGCGAGACTTTATGCCGTCGCCCCGGAGGCGCTATTTTATATCCCTCCAGATATTATTCCCCATCGTAGGCAAGTGCTCGTGAAACCCGGCCCCCCTCCGCGGTGGCGAGCATTTCAAGTGCGTGCGACACCTTGCTCATCTCCCGAAGAAGAACGCCCTTCGGGAAAAGGATTGTTTGTTCTGAGGAGGAGAGTGAGAGGAGAGGACAGGAGAGGGAGACGGAGACGGAGATGGAGACACGCCGGCAGAGGTGGTGAAATATCTGCAGATAATAAGAGCGATGGAGATGGAGAACACAGAGATAAAAGAAGCTGATGGGTATAACCACTCACACCCTAGCGGAGATAATCCTGACTTGTGATACGACCTTCTCGGGGAAATAACACTGGCGCGGGCGAACACACAAACACAAAGGATGATGACTTTTCATGCAAGAAGAAGTAGTCCGCGCTCGAGGAAGGATCATTGGAAATTCGTCGTCGTCAGCAGAGAATTTTTTAAAAGACAAAGACAGAAATGGCGTCGTGTGGTTATAAGTACATATATACACGAGGGTTTATGTGAGTGCTTGGGGTGTCGAGTGGATGCAGCTGTTACCCTCACCTCGTCTTTGGAGATGTCAGCTCAGTAACTCATAAATACTTGCGGTGCCTTCGTGTTACGTTTTACGAACGAACTTATTCAGTATTATAAAATATGATCTTTCATGAACAGAGAACGTTTTGAAATTTGTTACTGTATCTGTTATTCTGCGGTAAGGGTGATACGGTGAGGGCTGAACTGCTTTAATTTGACATTTTCTCTATGCACAGGGAATTTAATACATTTAAATTTGCTCTTTTTTTTAAAAAAAAATGCACTTATCCAGTTTATAGAAGAAGGTACAAAATAATATATTAAAATACACATAAATGTTCATATCATTGAATTTATACTATTGCTCCAACATGCTAATACAAATAAAGGATAATAAAATATTTGAAAAATTATTAAAAAAGAAATAGGAAAAGTATAAAAATAGGAATTAAGGAAACGGAAGAAGAAGAGATGAACGTTAGATGTCTTATTTGATAATAAAATTTCGTACTCACGACAACAGTGATATTATTAATAAATAATAAATAAATAAATAAAAAAATATTATTAAATTTTTTTTCTCAATATATGAAAAATTAGCCGACCTGCTGTGGTCTAGTGGCCTCACAATCTAAAGATCTCGGGTTCGAATCCTGGAATGGGCTTCGATGTTTGTGTCAGCATGGTCACGGAGTCTGGGATTAAGATTGCTGAAAAGTTAATACCTCGTATTACTAAAATTCGGAATGTGTCATCTAAAATGACAGTCCGCAGGTGACTCGGTAGTCCCAGGCCCTTTCAATGGGCTGCAGAGCCAAAAAAGGAGAAGATGATATGAAAAACCTTTTTTTACTTTTATAATGCAGCTTTAAGGAATAATGTATTCAATTCTAGCTTCATGGAATACAACCAAGTGCCTCCCATAATATTTAAAAGTATCTATAAATCATAAAACTAAACTCAGAGATCTTTAATTATCTCTGAAATAAGTACTGAAGAAAATTTAATAACACTTTAATGTATTTAATTCTATATAAAGAAAGTATGATTGTATTTATTTGTAATTCTTCATACAGACCTAAACGCATGGAAAAATTGCAACACATATTGGTAAACATTTTTCTAAAATACTCCAGGAAGACCAATGGGAGGGGGAAGGAATCAACTAGAGCAAACGGGAAAGGAAATATAATTTTAAAATATTAACATAGTAATTACAAATTAAGTTTCCTGTTATTGATAACAAATAATATCATTTTGATTTAAAGTTTTATAAGAAGTTTTCAAATTGCAAACAGACTTTTAAATAATATGTCATGTTTACGGATTTTAACCAATTTTTGATGATAAAATAACAACCAAATGCAAATATAAAGATAGAGGCATTAATAGAGGAAAATTGTAATGTTAGTATAAAATGAAAATATGTAAACGTACGTACAAGATTGTCTTTTTGTCATATATTTAAAGAAAAGTTACATTTTAAACATTCTTCACCCCCTTAAGATACAAAAAATATTCACGAGTATTTGATTGTACGGGAAGTATTTTTATTAACTTCATTAGGGTTTCGGGATTATTTTTAACAGCCAGGAGTTATAGTACTCAATTAAACAACCCGGGAGTTTTTTAGACTCCTTAAGGGTACTGTGCGTACTTAATACTCTAGTAGAGTTTCTGACTCATTTTAGGTACCATCAGTCATCATCCCCTTTAATTTTATACCAATCAGCATAATCACGCGTTGACCAACAGCGTGATTCCTATTCAGGTCTAATATTAATATAAAATTGATGTATTGTAGAGTATAGAAAGACATCCATTTCCTTAGTGATGCGAGGCTTTGACGGGGAATATTACACCCTCTGAGTTTGATCGTATTTAGTATTATTCTCTTCATATTGAATTTTTATATTAATTTTTAAATTAAATACTTTACTTAAAATTGCATATAGTTAAGCTTAAAATGGGAAAATGTTTTGCAGTGAGGTAGCTTCAAAAATTTAAGTGCACTTCACGTAGAAGATGTTAAAGATGCTAGTCGATGAAACGACGAATTTTCCGTCAGGACGGAATCTTAGCGTTATTACAACAGTGTTACGACAGGGACAAATCTACGGAATCAAATATATACATCTCTGTAAGCATAAATTAGACTGTATTCTTGACTCCAACTCAGTTGACAAATTCAAATGTTTCTCACGTTTACTATTATTCAACTCTTACAATGTCTGTAACCATTGCGACACATTGATAATTTAAAGTTATTAATAATATTGTTAAAATATTAAGATCAGGATGTTATATCAGTAATTTGACTGCAATTTATAAGAGAATTGTACATTTAAGAATTTCAATTCAAATAAATTATGAAAATCTTTTTAAAAACATTTTTAATTTTCTATTTTTTTAATTGAGTCGTAGTGTAATATAAAGTTCCGTAAAATAATTTAACACTAATTCTATTTATGAGTATTAGAATACACTGAGTTAAGATCAGTGCAACCTTGTGAGGATAATTACGAAAGTTATTTGGCTTGTAAACGGCTGAATTAATTTTTATACGCCTGATCTATTTTCAGAAGAATCACAATATAATAATGAGCACATAATAACCGTAAATAGTTCATTCAGTTTTTAGTAATTTTTACGATTATTTCTCATGACCTTAGCTTATGATTTTCTTATAGTGCCATAAATATGGGGGGGGGGGGTTAAAAGTCTATGTGAGAGTGATCTTGAAATAGGAAACTCCCCTTTAATAGTATAGGAAGGGAATTGAAAAGGGAGGGATGTGGAAGGTAGACTAACGTAGCCAATGATTGACTAGGGCTCCCGGGCTAATATCAGAATTTAAATTAATGCTACGAAATCCCCTGACACCAAAAGGTTTCCTGAATCATTGATTTAAATTATATTTTAGTAACATCTACATATTGTTGACCTTCAGTTTGAACATATTAATGTTTTTCGAGTTAACCCCGACATAAATATTTTATTTGAATTTTTTTAATTACTACGTCGGAGTAAAATGTTATCAATTGCATATGCGATATTGACACAAATAATTAATATTTACCCTATAATCTTAAAATGTGCCGTACGAATTGCAGGCATGCTGTGGTTTTTAACGTAGAGTTGGTTATGGTTAGTAAGGAATGTTTGTCTGCATTAAATATGGACGAACAAGTGAGTATTTGATATGAGGGAGATGCGGCTTGGATATAGGCTCCTTGATGGAGGGGCCCCTCGCAGACATCATCAACGGATGATTCATCACGCCAAGTTTGACAATGTCGTGTGCAGATTATGTCGTCAGGCTAACTCAAGTGAAAGCGCCCTGTTCCCAGAGCATGGCCAAGATTAATATCTTGCACGTTGCGTAACGGCTACTTACTCACTCCTGATAAACACTAATACTAACTTCTCTTATGGAAACAAACTTTATTCAATATAAATAATATAAAGTCAAATAGAAAATTCTAAATATATTATGTGCTGAACTAAATGTAATTATTACTATTATAAGTAGTATTCCACTGATAGTTCTGAAAAATATTTTCCAATTGACGGAATTATTTTATTTCATTTCATAATTCTTTGATTTAGCCACTCAGTCAGGGCAACTTTCCCTATGATCGAAAGCATGCTTAGGAAGAAAGGTTTTTTCAGTGAAAGAATTTGTCATTGTTTGCATATTCTGTAGCTGCACAGAATTTTTTACAATTGAAATTGTTTATTTAAATTATAATCTATGTACAACTTCATGGTTAGCTTAAGGTTTAATTTGAAATAATTATTTTTCTCCTAATGATTTATGGCTTTATAAGAAAATTATACACATGAGAAATAATAGTAAAAGTATGTGACTGAAATCACCGACAGAAATAATTATATTGATAAATTACTAAAAAACTAAATTAAGTATTTAAGGATATTATGTGCTTATTTTTAAAAGGAAAATATCTTCTTGAGTTTCAATTGTGATTAAAATAATAAGTTGATTACGTTACTCTTCAGTCAGATTTTCCCAAAAATTAAAAAGGTGTGCTACTGAAAATGATTCTATTCTTCTACAAAACCTTTAGCACTGTAGCATATTCTGGAGTAAATATGCAATGTCGCAGTTCTCTTCCAGTGATGTTAAAATTGAAAATTATTTCCTAGTGTGTAAAATGTATCATATTGAAAATATGTCCTTTTGCAGAACACAACAAAAAACAAGGGAGCTGAAATATTTTACGTAGGGTTCCATAAACATATATTACATAATATCATGCATGATGAATATAATATACTGCGTTAATATTATGTAGATTTTTAAATTTACACTTTAAAATAAAAGTCATGTAAAATTAACTACATTTAGTGATCACTTTAAAATTGTGTGTTGCTATTTATCAGAATATTTTTCCACTTGATAATATAAACTGCTTCTGGGCTGTGAAACACTTATAATTCTTAGAGTCCAACTCTCCAACTATTTTCGTTCAACAATTATGAGTGTTTTTTAACTAACTGAAAAAATGCTACTCTTCTTAAACAGTAAGTAACCCATCCTATGCTGATTGAATCATCTTCAGCCTGGCTTTTATGCTCGAGCACTATCATTATGTTGTTAAAACGTAATAATAAATCCAGTTCTCTACTTTTCACATATATAATTAATATAAGAAATAAAACTAGGTTCTGAGTTTCGTGGTCTTAGCGAGTACAAGGCCCCTGACTGACTGGGTCAATGAAATGAGGCCATGTTGACGTTTCTTACTCGAAATAAGGTAAGTAGGTGGGTATTATTTAATTCAATATGTCCATTTATATTATGGCACCCGGAGAAGTAACTCGTCTGCCCATTTTTCTGGAATTGTTGGTCTCTTGTTATACAAGCTAAAATAGAACAATCAGGGCTGAAAAAAATTCTTGATGCATTTCCCATAACTCACTAATTCCATTAACGAAGTCATCTTCGATCTTCAACGAATATAAAACTAATTAAAAGCGTTCGTTTTACACTTCACTTTCTAGCTTCATTAGTTAGTTTGCTTAATAACTTTTCTTCCTCTTACCCTATTACTAACTTTCACGGGTTAGTAATGACTATTATTTATCGTCTCTGGCTGCTCTCTTACAAATTATATACATATATATGGTCGTCGTTAATATTTTCTGCTGGGTTCTGAGTCTTCCTTTTTATTCCAATTATTAACTTAAAGACAATCCACCATTTCTTCTTGTTCCAAAAAGTTGTAGTGAACCATCATATTTCTGTTTCTCATTCCTTCGTCACACATTAACAGTAGCTGCCAAGTACCGTTATCTTTGCCGACGACACATTTAAAGTCATTTTTGATAGGCCATATAATAGGATTTTCAGATTAACATCTGGTGTTTAACACACGTTATCATGGAATTGCAAGTTTTTCCACACCATTCGAGACGCCGAGGTCTGCAAGAAGGTGAGCCGAATTCAATAGAAAAGAGATTAGCAGCGGACATCGAGACGCCAAATCTTGGGTAAATCTGTCGCGCCGAGCATAAACGTCCCAGCGTCACACCACTGTTAAAAGAAGTAAAATTGATCAGGACTGGTGAAGATCCATATTTCAGCCAAAAAAGAGAAGGAGCTGTTGAGACGGAGGTAACTTCAGTCACTGGGTATTCAGAGATGTATCCAAAGACAGTTGATGACATGACACAAAAGTAGATTGCAAACAACAAAACTTCGAAAGCAATCCCTAGCAGAGTCAAAACGGAGACTAACAAATATTTTATTCTCAAACATAGAAGTTTGCATGTACTTCATTCATACGTAACGTTTACGCATATGGTAACGGGCAAAGGGACGCTCAGACCGGCCGTAACGACCTCTGACCAGAAATAGTTCCTGATATAGTCTTCGTAGAAGACATTGACATCTGGCTACAAAATGCGATCACCACCGCCCTATCAACCCTCCGAAAGCGACTATTAGTATGCATTTGAAACACGAATGACATATCTCTAATAGGAGCACTGGTGCATGAACTTACTCTCAATCCATACTTCTATTCTTCAGAAAAAAGTTAATTAGGTTTAAGTTTCCTAAAATTAAATACAATTGTTTAATAAAATTTTATAGGGTCATACAGAAACAAGACATGAGTTTGATATTTAATTTGTCTATTTAACTACAATTAACGGTTCCTGGTTGTTGTGGTAGTTAGACTACAAAGTGCCTTGATGCCACTCTCCATGCTGTTCATTCTGTTGTAATCGTTTCATCTCCAAATAACTACTGCATTCCACATACAGCCTGACTTGTCTCTGCTATTCCAAATGCTAATCAAAAAGCTCTTCGTCTCTAAAATGTGGTCTATTGGTCCGTCCCTTGGTTTAGTCAGAGTCTGCTAAAATGTACTCTCTGCACCAATTGTATTACTGATACGTAGGTCGATCTGACTTTCTGCATTTGTCTGTAGCAACACATTTCAAAGGATCCTATTTTTTTTATTTTCTCCACAGTCGATTGGCCAAATTTCGTTTTCATACAGCACGACGGGCTGCAGAATTACTTTTAGAAATGATTTCCCAGTCACCTGATATTATCAGTCGGATTAATTGTACACAAACACTTAAATCTATTGATTAGTTAATGCACGACCAATGTTTCAATACTCCATTTTCAGTAAGTTCGCTTTCGATTTTTCTGAATATATTGATGATAGAATTCATAATGAAAGACAAAGACAATGGTGGTAGACGTGAATCCCAATTGAAGCTCTGAATATGAAATAAAATATGTTGTGATGGTTTCTGACTTTGATGACTTGAAACAAAAATAATTCGCAAAATACGTTTCAAAGAATATTTGTAGAAGGTAGCTGGGCAATACTTTGAATTCGTTGGATCGTTGTAAGATCTTAGATTAAGTACGTGTCCGCCATTACACACTTGAGACAACCTTTGTTGTCGAAAGTTAACAATTGAATTAACATCAGAATTGTTTAATAGTAAAGAATAAAACAATAGCTGGGTATTAATTTAGAACGTTATTGAATTATTGCCATGCCAAGTAAAGGTAGTGGCGATAAAAATTGATGCGCACAAAGTGTTTCTGCCATGAAGATATGTGAAAACAAGATAACTCAGTAATTATTAACTTGATATAAGTTGATGGCTCAAATTCCAATGGCTACAAAAATATTTCAGTGCACTAAAAGTCTAATCAATAAGTTTGATACAGACGCTTAAGTATGATGAATGGCGTTGGCACTTGCTGTAGAAAAGAAAAATGAGCAACTTGTCCCTTCGGAGACACCTGATTTTATGGAACATCTAAACAGTATCTCTAGAGATTGTAGAGCAGGTCCTCCATTCTAATTTGTCATTAGACGCTGTCTTGGAGAAATTAGGGATGAGCGTTAAGACTTGGGTCTTCAGGGATCTGACTATAGGTCCACTGCTCGACAGTGGGGAAAACGTTCGGGTGTCAAACTTTATACACAACTCAGACTCATTATCATATATTGCTCGTAAAAATACTGTTTTTAAAGAGGAAACCATTAATTTTTTCACGCCTCGACCGCTTTAAAGCAAACGAATCCCGAAAAATATGTAAAAGAATTTATGGAATAAGAAAAAGAAAGTCAACTTACAGGTTTGCAGAGAGAGATACAAATTAGAGTAATCTTCTTGAAAACACTCACATTGTATTCCATCGTTTTGAGAAATTAGGACATGCATGAAAACGTACCATATAATCTGCATATAGATTACTGGAGTGGCATTCATTATAGTGGATGTAATAATAATTATGGGGCGGTTTAAATACAAAATTGAGACTGCTGCCGGAGTTACGAGCTGGAAGTGACTGAATTATTACAAATAAGAATTCCAATATTCTGTTTAATAAACACAGCATTATGCTCATGAATTTGTAATTCCGGTACATTCCAAACAAAATATACAATTTTTTTGTACAAAAAACTACATTTCCACATAATTCCAACTTGAGTAATTATTTTAGTTTACCTCTTACCCTAACTTATTTTCGTTTATATTTACGTATAAAAATGAGAGAAGGAATCGGTTTTTGAAACTTAACAATTTTTCAGCTATTGAATATAAGCGAATAAAATAAATAAACTAATATGAATATCTGAAATCTTTTTAAAATGAAGACGTTCTCACTTATATTTTTACAAAGAGCAAATTTTGGTAATTAAAAATGATTTAAATATCAATCAGCATCTCAGTAAAATAATTTCTCAGCAAGTGGACCCAATATCTTTCAATATCATGCTTGTTTTCACTACATTATGTTCTATAGTATTGCAATATGGGGTCATTCTATTCGTAGATTAAAAATTTTCAAGAGAAAACAAAAGTATAGAATACCAAACTTTTTAAAAAAAGTTTGGAAAATTAACTTTTTGTAATTAACAATTTGTTAAACGTAATGAAAATACGTTTGTGATTAGTGGAGACTGCCACGAATATAGCAAATATCCTTTGCGTTTTGAAGAAACTTTAGCAATGGAGTATTCATTACTTTGGGATAAAGTTGTTAAACAGCAATTTAACGGATATGAAAACCTCCTATAACATTAGAAGCAAGTTTTCTTGCAATTTGTCCAAAAGTTTACTTTTGTTTATTTATTATTTATAAAGATTTAAAGTAATATACATACATTATACAATAGTATATTACTACAAAACTAGGACGACATTAAGTAGTCTATAAACAGCTGTTGTAGCCCATCAGTCCCCACAAAAGTACTGATACTATGAATATTTTAATAATTGCAACACTTATTTCAACTTTGTTCTCTCGCCACAAGGTGCCTGGCTCCGTACTAACTGTGATGAAATCAGTTCAAATAGTAAAATTGTCTTATTTACGTATCTACCTGAAATGTTTCTGTTTTTTTATAAGGAAATGAAGATAACAATATTACTAGTAACACGTTGAATTGAAATTTATTATTACGAAATTCATCTGCTCATCGTTGCTATTATTTTTACAGTATCTAATATTAATTTAACTATATTTCATTCACCTACGCTCGTTAATCATTTTTAAGCTAACTGTTAATGTTTTACATTTTTTTTGTAAATATATTTCTCCGTTAGTGTACAAGTTTTTAATTATATTTTCTATGTATTTAGCAGAGACTTCTTATTTGCGTATTTGTTTTCTTTCTTTCTCAATCATATATTGATGTATTCATGCATATTTCTTTGTTATATTTTCCGACCTTTGTATGTAACTTTAATGTTCTTTAACTTGTCCTTCTTCAACATCTGCGTACTGGTGGATTCAATACATTTAAATTGTAAATCTAAAACATTGGTGTACTTGAAGAACTAGAAAATTAAATAATTTTTATCCCAATGATTGCGGTTTTGACATCGATGCTCCTAAATATGAATAATAAACGGCCCGTGTATTTGTACAATCATATCCATGTTTTTATAAGCCAACTACATATTTAAGGTCGGGTTGACTACAAGGTCTTTTCCGACCGTATTACATGTTATATCACATAGAACGTATCTAAGTTACCATTACATTTAAATATTCTCGTACACCTTAGTTTCTTTTAGGAATAATAGACGCAAGTTCCTGAGCAACTGGTCGCCACAGAAGATCCTGGGAGAACAAAAAGCTATAAATAACCTACTTATTCCACACAGTCCTCCAGTACGTGTTGAAACATAACCACAACTTTACTAAAATCAGAAATCGTAGAAATATTCCTTGAGGAATTGGCAACATGCAAGTTAAAATTAGTAATTATATAATACAGTAAATATAGAAGATGCATTATGTGAGTAGTACAGATAGATATTATTATTAAAATTCTTGCCTCGTAAAAAAGTAAATAAAGTATTATTCGTCTGTGGTCTATGATATTACTCTCACCAGGAAGGTTATCATCAAAGACATTAATAAATAATATGCGAAAGTACCATTGATTTAAACTTAAAAGAATAGTAGTCTCAAATGTCATTTCAGAAATCCATGAAATGGACTTGATTTAATCATAGGTTACTTTACTAAGGACTGTTGGACTCTTGTACCAAGCTCTGATTATTTCCAGATTTCTCTCCATGATGACTAATAGATTTTAATGTTAGAAAGTTATGGTGCTTTATTAGGAAAATCCCTAATAAGTTGTTGTTGTGGTATTCAGTCCTAAGACTGGTCTGATACAACCCTCCACGCTAACCTATCTTGCGCAAGCATTTTCATTTAATTATAACTAGCACAACACACATCCTCCCTAATCTGCTTAGCGTATTCCATCCATCCTAATATAGACTATGGAATGTTGGATAGTATTTTTACCCTTCGTTCCAATACAGTTGTCAACAGATGTAAAACCCTGAATTGCTCCACAATCGTCGTAGGTTATAGTCGGAAAGCGTGAGAGAGTTTTCAAGTCTGTGTCGCTGGAACGGAGGGGTAGGAGATGCTCCTGAAATTGGCCCTCGATTGCCTAAGCTCTTGGAAGCAGTGAGCATCGTAACTCGGTCGCAAGATGTCCAGTCCATTAGCACGAAATAAGGCGACGCGCGTGGCCAGCCATAATGAACTTCTCCCCTGCCCCACCCACCCTTTCCTTCGCTCCCCGCCGCCTCTCTCCTTGAAACTTGCAGAGGATGATTAATCGGTTTATCTCGCAATAGTTGAAGCAGAGAGCAAACCTTTTGCTGCTTGCCTTGCTTGCTTTTCTCTATGGCGCACTTAAAATAGGCAAGGTTAATGTCGGGGAAGGGGCGTTCTCGCTTTTCAACCAAACTCTTGCGAGATGTGTTTGTGCTCCTCTTGCGATGTTGTGTTGTTGTTGGCGGTTTATCCGTGTATCAACGGAATTAATATCCAAAGTTTCAAACCAGAAAATTAACCGATCGTCGTTCTTCATCTATGACAAACGAAAATGCAAACGAATACAGTTAATATAATACGACTGGATTGCTTCATAATAAATTATAATGAACGCCACATTATGTATTGACTACGCTTAGATTAAAGTTGAGACTCAACCCTGTAGAGCAAGGAAATGATATGAGTTTAAATAAAGAATATGAAGGCAACGAGACGTAATTGTAACTAAACTAAAATGATGAATAAAAACTAGGTCTTCTAAAATACACAAACGAAGAAGTATATTATTTAAAGGAAGCTTCCACATACAATCTTCATCCCTATATAGTATTAAGCAAAGACTATTAAAAGATCAATTAATGTTTTTCCCTTCTTCCATTAATTTACTTTTAATTATCTTATCGGAAGCTTTTTTACTATGCTCAGTCGTCGAGTAATATTACCGCTGTCTAACTCTTCTACAAGTTTATTTGTATGGACAGAGTGTGTTGTATAGTCGTTGCATTTCTCCTTAAACAAAGAAATGCATTACTCCGGAAGGTGGAACTTTTGTAATATATTCAGGAATGATTATTTTACGCTTCCCCATAATAGCATCCCGTAATTAATACAGGTTTTGGAACAGTATTGTACATTTATATCTAAGGAACAATTTTCGTTTATGAACCAGAAGGTAGTATGAAAAATTAAAATGTCAATTTATTAAACTCTGACAATTATGCAACTTAATGGCCTACGAGAACAGCTCACGTTACATTATTATATAAATAAATGGATTTTTGTTTATAAAACTTTTTTTTAAAAAAAAATTCGACGTTCCATCCCCTTTTAATTAAAAGTGTCACAGAAGAGAAAGAAGAGACGTATTTCTTGTAATAAATAGAATAAATAATTTTTTGACTCATACACATATATATTCCTACTACCTGGTTACAGAGATGTCACAGAGAAGTAAACATTTTCTCGACTCTTGTTGGGTGTTTCAAGTGTTTTATTGAATACTTTTAGTTTATTATTCGCTCTTTCTATTAAATAGTTCTTTTTCCAATACTACCAGACGCGTAAATTTTCATAATGGTGGGTTACTATTTAACTTAGTCTCAAAGCTATTTAACACCCCAGAGGAAACGAATAAAGCCTTTTTTCTAACAAAATTACTGTCGAAGTAGTTACAAACCAGGTTTGGGAGATTCGTCAGTCCAGGCAGCAGGAGGAAGTTTTATATTTCCAACAACTCTGTATATCAAAGAAAAGATGTTTCACCGGAATCGTTTCTATTAAATTTTGATTCAAAATAATGAATGTTGTTTGCTAGCGGAATAAGCTTTTATATGATTGAAAACCTTCCTACCTTAAAATGAAGAAAAGGTTCACCGTAAACGGTGGGACAGTTTTCTTATGAAAGGAGAACAAAGTCAGACGACACACAACATGGTTCCGTTTTTTATTTGTAGGTACTACACAGACTTAAGTCCAATCAAGTAGACATCGTGTATTTGTTACAATATTTAAATGATATAATGAAGTGTGCTATTGTTATATTATAATAAAATATTGATACAAGGCAGAATCTGTAACAATATCTACGAAGCACTTTATATTAGACTACATTTTTAGTTCCGTTAACCATCATCTGGGTAAATACGGCGTGTCACATTCAGTTTAGCTACAGATATAAATAAAATAACATATACCCAAGGATATTGAGGACGACAAAACAGTAAAATAAAGTATATATTTTAAAATAAATTAAGTAGTATGGTTAAGAACATATTGTATAATATCAGAATATACTTTAATAAGAGAGGACATGCTCAAATTTAAGAGAAGAAACACTGCAAAAGTAGGAAAACTTAATATGAAAAGTAAGTAAATGTAGTTATCTGTTGAAGAATTTATCTGGTATATCTTTTCAGGGACTGGAAATCTTGTTTAATTGAAATGAAATAGACAGTGCGTGAAGCACAAAATAGTAAACTAGAATCACTCAATTCGAAACAATGTATATACAAAAGTTACAGTACATAAAATTTCGATATTATAATTTTAGGCTCCAACCTGAACAAGGTACGATGCTCCGGTATTTATTTGGCCCACCGTCATCATGAATAACTAGAAATGATCCTATCAGCCTAAATTCACCTGATGACAATGGCGGACCCGTCAAAAATTTACTACCTGCTATCCGAGAAATATTAATTCAAAATATTGTCTGGAAAGGCCTTCAAACTTTTTTACTAGTATTACTTTTAATAAATTATCAATAAAACTAAAACCTTGTTGGTTACTTCAGTTCTTACGACCGATAGACGCAATATAATAACTAAATAATTATAATAAGTGAAGTTTATAACTGGTTTTAATTTTGTCGATCATCACCTACATTTGTCGTTTAATATGTTACAATTAAATTATCAAAATAAATTAAAAATCGACTAAAACATTATTTAAGATCAACTTCAGGGATAACTCTAATTTACCGATGGAATTTTTAAGTCTGATAGCTATACTTTATAAATTACAATGAAAATAAATTATTGTGTAATAACTTTATAAAATATAAAAAAATAATATAATGAACTAAAATTGTAGAAAAAAATTTAAATTACGAGAATAACTACTGGCTCACATTAAATATTTTGTTCTGCACGTCTGCCTCTGCATTCGCAGGACCGATAGAGATAGAGAAATGTATACTTTCAATTGGCTTTCTCTAATTTTCTTTTTCTTAATTTTTTTAACTTTGTCCTTTAACAGTCCACTTCCTGAGAGCAAATTTAATTCCCTATTCTTTTATGTATCCAGAGTTTGTTTCTTATTATTAATTGTTACTATTAATGTTTTGCTACAGTTACGTGTTATTGTAAATTAAGTTTAATTTATGTATTTATTCACGTACTCTATTTCCTCTTAGAAGGACTAATGAAATAAATCGATAAGTATCTAAATCTAATACCAACTTTTGGTCGGACTTACAATGAATAGTTTGTCGACGCTCGTGGTTCATTACCCCATGTTTCCCTTAAAAATAGACTATACCCTTGTTCTCTTTTCAATCGTTCCCACCCTACGCAGTAACTTTTTCATTTCCGTAACTCGTAACCCTTCACAAATTTAGACTCTCTCCCTGAAACAATTTCCAATGTAATAATTTGATTTATTATACAAGAAATTGCACGGTTCTCCTCCAATGGCCAAACTCAAATTGTATTAGCCAGTTTTTTATTGCATCTCGCAAGTGTTGGTTAATATCCTTGCAATGAAGTGCGTGAAATCAGGTAATTGCTCATAAGATTGTTAATTGAAATTCAAAAATAGTTACAATTCAAATAAAATCACAGAAATAAACAACGAAAGATTTATTTTTTATTCATTTAGATTAATTTTTGTCTCTGACATGCTGTGGTGTGAAGGTTAGCGTCATTGCCTGACGTTATAGAGGTCCCGAGGTTGAATCCCGAAACAGGCTTAAATGTTTGTGTTTACCATAGCCATGAAAACTGTGGATAATTCTGCAGGAGACTCAGGTGCTCCAAAATATGTGGAATGTGTCAATTAAAATGTCAGTCTGACAGTCGTCTTGAAGGCAAAGGTATTGAGAGTGCCGCAGGACCAAGGAAGAAAAAGACGAAAGAAGGAGGTTTATTCTCATGACGTGCTATTTTTTACTACAGGTATTTCCGTTGATACATTTATAATGCTCTTTTATAATTGCAGTCACAAGTTAATAATAGTGAAACTACGGTGGTCCATAAATAAAACTGAAATATAATCTCCAACAGAATCACAAGCCGTGATTTAAAATTTGCATGCTCCCTCTGTGAATCACGGGGAGAATCAAATGTATTTCTGCGACCGCAAGTATTATGTCTCGAGGAAATAGTCTATTAGGATATCTGCATATTTTATTTTTACTGCTTTGTGGGCGAACACCATATTTCTCACCGCAAAACACGGTCCCAGAAATGAAGAACTAAACCATTATAAGCCCCAGAGAGTTCTTGTTACAGAGAAATGTTGAGGGTGGTCGGATCCGTGCCCTCATAATTTGCATTTTAACAGCTATAAAAATTCCCCGGCCCTCCGCCCAGGAAAAGTATGCATGTTTTATTTCCATTCGCGATATCGATTCGAGTAATTTGTCTTCTTTGCATGCGCTTTATGGTTTCTTTATCCGGTGCGTTTTGCATGCAGATGGCGGACGTTGCAGAGGGGACGAGCAGATTCACAGATTCACGGTTCGAGCCTGAAGGGGAAAAGTCATTTGTGAGTCACGCACTAACAAGTACGGGGAGTAAATTTGTGCAACCATTTGTGGAGCTTCATCTTCCTGCAACAAGTGAACCCGTACCGCTGCACTTCCTAATATTACATTCAAGAGAATCTCATTCCAACGACAAAGAAAGGGGTACGGATATATAACAGCTTTCTTTTTTCATTATTGTCTAGCTTACATGCATTAAAGACATTATTATAAAATCGTATTAATGAAACACATGTCCAATAATGAGGAACGGATTAACCCCGTCCTTCATTGCATTACTTGTAATGTGCCCATTGGTCGTCTCTATTAATTTTAATGTTAATGGGAATGATTTATTCATAACTATAATTGTATAAAATCTTCGCTTATGTATTTTAGGTTTCTACTGATGGTTACATCTTTCTGTCCCCAAAGACACTAAAAATTCCAATTAAACATTAAGTATTATAAATATTATACTTAGTAACGAATTTTGTCGTAAAGCCGTAAAGTTAGAAAAATCATGAGCAAAATATTAAACCAAGTAACCAAAATTACAATCTTCGCTACGGTGTTACGTAATTTAATATTATGGCAATATACGCACCGACATGTACCATAGATGTCCTCGATTCGATTCTCGCCATAGCCATGGAGGTTTATATTCGTCATTGTTAGAAAAAATGGGGTTAAGACTCAAGGAGAGTCGCTACGCTGACCAGGTGCAGTTCCAACGAATATTGAATGGAATCTGTCATCATGTAGCGCCAAAGTGAGAGAGTGAGAGAAAGGGTATGAATGGAGGAGGGAGGTTGGATTGAGAGAGATAAAGAAAGAAAAACATAATTCTTATATTTTTATTATACTATACTGTCATTGAATTGCTTGTTCGTTTCCACAAAAATTTTATGCACTCTCTGAGTTACATCTCAGTGTTGAACTTAATTTTGGTCTTTCATATGTATAATTTTAAAATTTTATGCGGTCCTCTAACGCAAATATTGGAAATTTGACGAAATTTCAAAAACGTAACTTTTAAATGGGTGTTAAACCAACATTGAGTAAAATCTGATATTTATGTTGAAGTTTTATTATACTGTAGCGGCCTTTCATGTGTGTAATTAATATATTTTTTCTCGTCCCTCAGAGAAATTGGAACAGAAACTATAAAAATTTTATAACTCAATTTTTAGTGGCTGAATCCCAGTTATTATTAATAGTTTACATAATGTAACTTTAATTTAATATGTTAATGCACAGAAAAATAGAGACTTCCAAACTGTTTTTTCTTGGAGGCATTAGCATAAGAAAATGAATTTCTTTCATTTTCAATCGATAACTTTGTGTTACAGAGAGAACGTGGTTTGTACATGGAGATTTTATTTGTAGGTCAAAATGTAGTTAATTTGATAATTATAGGACAACCGAGTTCTCAGATACCTGAAAACGGAAAAGCTGCTAGCACTCGGCAGCATAAATGGTCGCCATTTTTAATAGAACGGAATGAAACTTGAAAAAAATATTTTATAGGTACCACAAAATAATCGAATGCACCGAAAAATATGTCAATCAACCAATTAATTTTTTGTACCAGTTGGCAATGGTTTTGATACTGTCAATAAATTTTTAAACGATTTAATTTTAAAGTAATTACAATTAATAAAATTTTTATTATATTATTGA
This sequence comes from Eucriotettix oculatus, assembly GCA_034510155.1. Classification (NCBI taxonomy): domain Eukaryota; kingdom Metazoa; phylum Arthropoda; class Insecta; order Orthoptera; family Tetrigidae; genus Eucriotettix; species Eucriotettix oculatus. Next base: position 63,597,347 of record CM067378.1, read on the forward strand.
TAAATATTCGTACCAAAAGGTAATTCAGTGTTAAGAACATTGCACAATGTTGTAAACCCTATATAGAAACAGCAATCAGCTGATTATTTATAAAGTTATCATTATGGGTTGATTCGTCTCATTATAAATGGTGTACTGTATTTTATACTAGATGTGACCGGGACGACTTTGTAATTAGAGTACGGTGATAACTGTAATTGAGGGGTCTACTATCTGTACTTATTTATGAAATTAAGATTGTGTAGTGACTAATTAGTTTCAAATTATTTATGTTTGACCTAACCGAACTGTTTGCTATGCAGATATAGATACAAATTACAACAAAATTGTTCCTACGTCAGCGTAAATCACGCTTGCCGTATTCTATTTGCCTAGAGCTTGACGAATAGCAATTAAGCTCCAGAGCACTTTCTAATTTACGAATGGAAGGCCTTAAATCCGCCCACGAAACGTCTTCCGCTATGTTCGTTTCTTTTCGCGTCTGGAGCGGGACCGGCAACTTTTACGGCGCTTATAAATCACTTGTCTAAACGGCCCAATTAATATCTTCGCTCGCTACAATTTTAACGGATAGCACAGAATGCGGACGAGATTTATAGCGCATCAGCGCCGAGTCGAACGCTTTGGCGAGCTGTGCTTCATGAATGATGGTTCTGCGCTTCTCGTTCATCGTGTGTCGTTACGACGAAAAGCGCGTGCCGATCTCTTGCCTCTAGGTCAGCTCAGCTCAGCTCGGCTCAGCTTGATTTACACCAATATTCATAGTAAAAGATACCATAGCGATCATAGGCAGCGAGTTACCTACAGGATGCTTTGTCCATTCTATCGACGTACGGTCACAACAGTTCTTAAAGTAATCACATGGTAGTTAAACAAAATTCTTCAGAAATGTATTCAGTAAATTACGTTTCTTAGTCAAATTACTGCTCCAGCTCATACGCGTCACTTTTTTACGACGGGTGGTCTCAATAAAAAGTATTTCCTTATTGTGGAACTATACAAAGACTGATGCAGAACATAATCAAATTAAAATCCAAGTAACACAGTCCTCTTTATCAGACAACTTTATTAAAGTTTTCGGTCGAATACAGGAGCTTCCAGCACTTAGCTGGCCATATTCATCTGTAATAATATTTAAAATTTAGACTGGATAGCAATCTCTCTCTGGCTCTGTTTTTTATGTATGTATATATTTCATATGTTATTACAGATGAATGTGACCAGCTAAGGGCCGAAAGCTCCTGTATTCGATCGATGACTTTAATAAAGTTGTCTGATAAAGAGGACTGTGTTTTGGGTTTTCAATTTGAGTATTTCCTTATTTTGTTCTAAAATTGAAATGAATAGTATAATATGTATTCAGGGCAAACTTTATAACTCGCAGTTGGTTTTGAACAGGTCACCTTCTCACACGATTCGGAGTCAATTCGATACAAATGGGACGGTGGAAGCTTTCTCTCACAGTCAGTTCTCTCCAGATGGACCTGACTATGCCTCAAAAGGATTAAATTTGGTACAATGCATGGTGATAGGATTGTGTTTACAAGTTGACATGTTAAAATTAGACATGTTAATATTAGACATGTTAAAATTAAACTTATTCTCAACAATTATGCTCAAAGTACTCTTAGTTTGGCTAATATAACAAACACCACAATTTGAACTGTTAAATATCCTACTAATAAGTTATCTACTCCAAATGTTGTTTATAAAATTATGTCCATTGTTGATACCCGAAATAGAAGATTTTGGCTTAAAAATTACATAAAATGCAGCGTTATTAATAATTGTCTCTTCACTTGATAAAATATCACAGAAAGGAAAAAAAATATTTCAATGTGTGCATTACTCCTTATTACATTGTTTTGGTTAAGACAGGAATTTATCTAAAATTATTAAATTTCTATATACTTAAAATATTTTTAACACAGTAGAGGTTTTCAAAGTGATGCACAATAGTGTACATTTGTGAATCAAATTGAAAACAATAATTCGCTTTGGTAGTAGGATGAACAGATAAAAATTCAGAACACGGTCCATATACTCGGCTTTCGGTACGAATTAAACATTAAAGTATGATGTAAACAAAAATAAGATTGTAAATTTATTACAATCATTGAACGTGTAATATTTCATAATAAAACTTATAAGGAATAATAGAAAAAATATTTTCAACATGTCTGTTCCAAGTATCATGTTTGATATTAAGTTGACACACAACAATTCTCCAGGACTCTCATTATTAATTAGTCAAGAATAGGAGATAAGGATGAACCGATAGGAATCTGAAGGATCTGGTAGTGAATTAATAACAAAGCTTATGTTGATTGTTTTTCAATTTAATGGTTGTGTTTATGAAGTTCATATTTATTATTATTATTTTTACAGTCTTTTTATAATAAATACAATAATTATAAATCGATGATATAAACACGCAAGGTGCCTTTGGATAATCCGAATATTCATGGCGGGAACAAAAAATCGCTTGTAGAACAGTTGAAAATTTTTAGAAATATTTGAAAGCAGGTTTGATGTAGATGTGAAGGCTTATTTAATAAAAATACAAGTCTTTCTGATAACAAGCCAGTATGGGAATTTTTAAATATTACCTCCTTGATTTCTTCAAGTTGGCAGAGGAAATATGTGATGTGACGTTACACTCGTGTTACACGCCCACCTAGTACTCATTGTCCGCCGTTTAATTTCTTCCTACGACCTTCGGGTACTGAGTCCAGGGCTGCACCTGGATGGGAACAGCGGTACGAGTCTAAATTGTGTACCACCAGCTTTCTACAAGTCTATTTTTAAAGATTCATTTCTCTATTTTATTCACGTGAATAAACCTTTTTTAATTTTTGTATTGCTGTTTTGCATGCTGCCTGCATGTGGGAACCCGAGAAGTCTGAAATAAATTACGGAGACTAAAAGGAGAGTTAAGTTATAGAATAAAAAGTATGGTGAATATTTTTCAAGGAGCAGTTAGCACTGAAACGAGAGGGAGACGACGACCGCAGATGGCGCCAACTTTGCGAGAATCATATCAGTATGACCACGAATCAGGTCACCGTGAGTGATTCAGTTATATTCTACTCCGAAAGTTGAATAGCTTTAACCTTCACTTTTGTCAATTAAAATGTCTCATTTCTCTTCCAATACATTCACCTAATAAAGTACCGCGTGGCATATTTCATGAAAGTATTTTCCTTAATATTATGTTTTTGTACTAGAGAAACGTATTTTAAATAAATTACATTTTTAGTGTCGGAGGTTTCAGTTCAACTCATATTTTATCATGAAAATTATTCGAACAAATTTCTTAAGTATTATTGATTGCTTACTTAATGATATATAGAGAAAAATATTTGATTTCATTTGAAAAATGCTTAAAAAGAATTGAAGATTACCTCGCAAGGCGGCAGCCTACACGTATAGTGCAAATAATATAGTATTCTTACAATAGCAAACGTTGTTGGATAAAAGAACGACTGAATTTATACTAAACTTATTCCCTGACCCCGTAGAAATCGTACTGTTTGAAGTTAAATACCAAGTTAATATTTTTCAACCGTTCCAACGTAATATTTTGAAATATATTAACCAAGACAACTTTTTTAACTGCTTGAAACGTCGCATCATCACTCATACTTTCCTTCTGACTGTGAATCACCTCTATATTGGTTATAACGGAAAATATTGTTTTGTATACTTTCGTGTGAGCAAAACCAAAAGGTGATGGTTGTAACTTACACTCGTTTTCATTTCACTTTCAGTTATATTCCCCCCTCACGAAGCACTAATTTCTTTCTTTACCACATTAAAACACATTTATTATTTAACATTGACATTAAACTTAAATGTGTTCTATGAAAGTTGAAGGATAATTCATAAAATTGAAGTAGCTGCCTACTAACCGTAGGATAGATATCAGATCGGGTTTTTATGTAGTTGGTCGAGTATTCCGACCCTGTATTAATATTTGTTACAGAAACTGAATTTATAAAAAAATTAAAATCCCTATCGTCCATGTCAAATATTTATTTTATTATTGTGTATTATTTGGTGTTTCTTTTTATACTCTCTATAGGATCGCCGATAAGTTCTACTTTTTAACTAACCATTTCATGTGAAATGTAAGAATTTTTCTTTTATAATTGTGTAGTAACTCTTTGAGGAGTGGAGGTTGGAACCGACTTTGCGATCCGCGCAATTGCATTTGGCCAATAAAATTCACAGCTTGAGTGATGCATTGGCCAGTGCGCCACTACCTCATTTGTCTGCTATCAAATTAGCCGGCGTCTGCATTATACATTGCACTGGTTAGTAATATGTGTTTAAAGTTGAGTGGCTGCGGCAAAACATGCACTGTGTATATACCTTGCGCTCGTGTACATTCAAATTAATTATGATGATAGTGGCTGGCTGCTTGGACCGCCTAACCCCACTATGGTTCTCGGCAAAGCAAATTGACTGTGTTTGGAGTACACACGCATTCTCGCTCTAGCTTGAAGTGGAACCCATGCTGAATGCCACACAAACCACTATACCAACTCACCCTTTCGAGAAATTATACTGACACATGCAAATAATGTACCAAGATCGAAATTGTAACTTTATTATTCCTTCTCCCTCATAATTTCTTATTCAGAAAAAAAAGTTCCCTGCTTGTTGAAAATATACGGTAGAAAACACTGCAAATTACCATCCGACGTTTTATTTTTATATTCGATAATTGCATATACATTATAAATATAATTGCCAGAAATATCTTAGCTCCTTTTTCTTATTCCATTTTCCAAACATATTGTTCCAATGAATGCGCCTGTCAAACATGATTCTAATTTAGGTTAACAGACAGTGTACCATTAGTCTAACCACTATTCAATTATTGTTTGTCACCAATAATTAATAATAGAGAGATCGTTTTTCGGCAATTCCAATACAGAAAAAGTGAATTGAAACGTTTATACGGTTTCCCTGGTTTATATAATTAACATTTTTTTTTAGAGAGTACGCGGTTTGGGAGTCTCTTTGCCTCTTCTATGACTTCATGTTAAAGCCAGGAGAAAAAAAAACAAAATTATATTCTATTCAAAATAATAACCGTATTACTCAAGAATCAGTACGCCTAGTATAAGTATAAAATCATATTCCATAAATCCTATAGAGAAGCACAAGCTTCAAGGATGTGGAACGAGTCAGAGATTTTACATAGGTTGCTTTATTAATATTAAAATATACTGTAACTATTCATTAATTTTTAACTTATAATAAGATTTTCTTAAGTTCTATACAGAAGACATACAATTTGTACATTATATATAAAATTTATAAATATTTTCTACTACAACTTGACATAATTCTAAGAGCAAAGGTTGCCGAGCCTAGTTTTCGTAGGAGAATATTAATATGATCCTTCCAGTTTAATTTATTGTCCATGGATATACCTAAAAATTTTGTACATTCAACTTCAGTTATTTCACAATTATTAGTTGCTAGTTTTATTGAGTTCAAATTGGCATTCTTTGTCTGAAACTGCATGAAGTGAGTATAATACTGCATGAATGCGAAACTTATCTCCGTAATATTTCCTGAGAAATAAAACTGGTTTGAAAACTGTGGAAATTTTTTTCATTATCTACTTTACATTTAATTCCTTAATCGTTCATCCATAAGTTGTCCAAATCTAACCGATGTGTTAACTGGACTGATCCTCTGGAATAATCACTAATTCTGATTCTCCTTATCCAACCAAGTCATCATAAATAATTTAATTGTTCTTATACATCAATCTTGAACTTGAATAAATATGTAATGCTGGCCAAAAAAATTTCACTTTCCTGTGCATTAAATTTTATAGAAGTAAGCATAATGGTAAACTTTGTACGAATTATTTATACGCGAGCTTAGGGAGTTTTCATCACGTCTCATTTATTACTTTTGTTTTATAGAAGCAGATAAATATTAAATATGCAAATGCTACTGACAATTGATTGCCCAGTTACTTGTTGGTAGCTTGTAGCAAGTACTACAACAGAGAGGACTCTTTTTATTTGATTAGTTAAGGTGCATCATCAAGTGGAGTGTTATTAGTGACCGACACTACATCGGTTAGTTGTCACATAATCAGATTATTTTAAGTATAATTCTGCAGTTGAGCTTCCGTTATGAATGTTAAGAGCTTGGATTTTGCCTCCGTATTGTTGCAGAGGTCCAATCTTGAGAACGGAGCAATTGTTTCAGCTCTAATCTTGTCGAGGTTGTTGCACTCGAAGATGACGTGTTGAATCGTTGGAGGAGTATTGCAGTTAGTGCATGCTGGTTGAGGAGACCTGAAAAATAAATAAAAGTGGGTGAGGTTAGTGTTTAGGGTTATAATTCTTCTTATGATCACTTGCTGTCTTTTGGTGAGGTCAGAACGAGGTCCAGCTCGTCATGGTTGTTGATTTTCTTGTAAAAGTACCGTTGGTTTTCTTTTAGCTGTTGATAGGCCATTTTCTTCCAATTTTTTATGCCTTCATTTCTTAAGTATTTGCTAGTACACATGGGCATGGTGGTGATGAGTGCCTATTGTAGCGCCGCCTGCTGAAACATGGCGTTTTAAATATCTCTTGTTCATATCGGGTGATCGACATTCTGTGATAAAACTTTATGTACTGGTTTGTCAGGATTCTCAAGGTTCTAATCTGAATCGATGTTTGAAGTTCATAGGACAACGAACAATGAGTACGAATATTCGAAGTTATTGTGGCCATCAAATGTCGAATTTGTGTACATTTTGAGACAAACCATTGGAGTACATAGTGTGGGCCACTACGGTTGCAGAATTTTTAAATTTGAGGTTGAGATTTTGAGCTCCGATTGGACAGGGAGGGGAGGAGGACGAGTGACTGGGGTTTAAGAAACAATTCCGAAAGTACAGAAGACACCGAAAGAGTTACAAAACGTAAAATGATAGGAGGTTGAAATTAAGAGAGAAATGATTAATGTTACTAAGTTATACAAACTTTGACACAGGCGATTGAGATGATGTAGTATTACAAAATACTCAATTGTTTGAGCAGATCATGGTACAGGAAGAGAATATTAGATTAATTACATAACAAAATTTGGACTTTAATGCATCACACAACTTTGTCTCATTAATTTGAGTAGCTATGCACGTGGACTCTTGAAAGCCGGAAGGGAATTTAGAAACCCGATTCTCTTTGCTACCGTCTACGAGCTCCGTTCACCGAAAAGAGATTATACAAAATTACTCTAGGAGCTTTGGGCTGTCTGAGGAAACTGTATTGGGTAATTAGTGACTACCCACATTTAACTTAATGGCACATTTGATTTTACATATTACAAATTAACTAAAAGCTTAAACTGTTTCAAAATTATAATTAAATTAGTGCAATGTCTTTGAAGAATTGAACTTTTGGGAAGTATTTATTTCTTGCAGGTCATATAAGGTTAAAAGAGAGTCTCTGCTCTTATCACATGCAACTTCAAAAAATCCACAATGTGTTACGGCAGTCATCCTGGTGGCGTTAAGGAGCGCCAAGAAGAATGAAAGAAGAAAACAACCAAAGTTAACTTTACCATCTCATTGCTATAAAACAGACGTGCTGAATGGTGCATGTGATGGTATATTATATGTTATTTAAAGTCTTAGATACACTTGTAGGGGATAAAAGTGTTTATTTTAATACGGTTATTAAGTTAGGCTTAGGGTATCTATCATGGCTTGAAAATTATGGAAATAATTTTTGAAACGCAGAATCAAAAGCAAATTGGTTAAGAAATTACTAATTTAGAAAACCAATAGTGTCAGAATTTTTTTAAAGCCAAGAGACGTGTATTGGGTTGAAAGTAATTTTAAAATTATACTTTATAAATTGATTCAGTTAAAAGTTCTCCATTCTCTCCTACCGTCTCTTTTCTGCACGAACATTTTTAAAAAGGAATTATAGAGTTTAAATCAATTACATTTCTTCGAATGGTGTGTCAAAGTCTTTGATTAAGTAAAAGGGGAATCTCGTCCTACGTGAATTAATTCCCCCTTTCTGAGCTCCGAGTGTGTTGTTGCAGTTCTTTATAATTACCACGGACGTAATTGGCTTAGGATGGAGCCCCCAAAGGACAAGTCTTTTAAAAATACGATCGACTGTTTCCCTTCTTCTGTAGCTTCATTTTCCTCTTTTTTGTATATTAGATTCATTAAAAATATGTAAGGTGAAGGAAGGGTGGCAGGCCGAGCAATTAAAACATGCTTCATTCGTCCCCCCTCAGTTTCAGGGAAGAAAAAATTACTCCATTACTTTTGTATAACCTTTATTGCAGGAGGCCCTCGGATTGCCAGCAATTTTCTTGTGAAGATTTTATCTCGCATTTAACGCACAGCCACAGCTAAATTGCTCAGACCACGGAAGGGTTAATATGTGGCGGCCACTTTAACTGGCGCAGACAAAGCTCTCCGGTGTATATTAAAAAGGAACTCCGGATTACGTCTCAAGTTGCTGCATGTTCTTGTTTCCAGGGCATACTAATTGAAAACCTTGCTTCATTTACCATATTCAGTTTTTACCATTCATTTCCTACATCAGTAGCTAAGCGTTTACTGACCTGATTTAAGTGAAAATACGGACAAGGGCTATTTTTTTCTTATAATAAAATTCTGCAATACATAATTTTAGACTGGGGGACGGACGTTATCTTTCTCTACCAGAATTAAAATGGAAAACGGACGTTTCTTACGACAACATTGCAAAGCTAGATTTAATAGCGTCGTATTAAAATTAAAGGGTTGTTTATTTTATGACAGAAAAATCACTGCAGAACAATCGCCACAGTACGTTAGGATAGTAGCACATTAAAATGATATTAAATAAAAAAATTGTAATGTACACAACAACAAATTCGAAATAAGTATGCTTGCAAATGGAAACATTTGCACATTTGTAACATATTTTTGAAAATGACTGAAATTTTTGTCATTTGAGTGGTTTTTTACCCCAGCAACAATTCCGCGGCCGATTCTTATTGAAAATGCAGAGAAGTGCATGGCCGCCATCAATCACAAGCCTGCTGCCTATAATTTAATTTGTGTTCCCTTCCGTCATGGGCGAACAGCACGGTAATCTGGTTTTTAACTTGCCTCCAGAGCAATCAACACAGCTCTCTGACGAACAGCCCCCTTCCGCAAATTACGAACATCTTGCCATCCTTATTTTTCCGCTTAATTTATGGCGAAAGATGACTTGATTACTAAAAAGAAGTGATTCGTTTATGTTTGGACTGTGAATATTTCAAGCAAAGACAAGATCGTGCATTTTGTGGCCTTCTTTGTTTGAAGCTGTAGATGAAATTAGACAAATAATTAATTTATACTCGTTTTCTATAATATTTTTACTATGAGCTCCTCTTAATTAAAACACATTCTTTTATTAAATTTTTTTGCGCTTCAAAAATATTGAAAGTGTTACTTTAAACTTTTTATTTCATAAACTGCTTACTTTATAAATAAATTAAAAATAATGGCTTAAATCAGAAATGGAATAATATAATTTGAAAACGTTTCGTCCCACCAACTTTCGGGACCTCCTCAGTCATTTTTACAAAAAAAAATATATATAGGTAAATATACATAGTACATATGTTGTAGGCACTTACAATTAAAGGTTTATAAAATAACATGTTGCGCTGAAATGAGTGAAAACAATGGCAAGTAAACACATCACAAAGCTTACATTGTTGAAACCGAATATCTTTAAACTACAAGATTTACATTTCAAAGATTCCAGAATGCAGAAATCTTGTAGGATGGCCTACAAGGTCGACTGCGGATTGTCAACTTACTTGACACATTCCGAATTTGGAGTAATACGTAGTTAGCGTAACGACTCTCCAAGCCCATGCCAGGATTCGAACCCGGGTCTTCTGTGTTGTGAGGCAACGACGCTAGACTCTAGATCTCAGGAGTAAATCACAATAATAATGAGTCATTTATTGAATTTAAATTTTACGTATCTTTTTTTAAATTTGAAGAAATAATATTTGATTGTATGTGGAGCTATTCGCTTATCAATCAATAATAATAATTATTTTCTACATCTAAAATTTTAACATTATTCCAATCAGTGCCGTGATTTTTTCAAAATACACATGTTTATTTAGCACAGATTGTTTACGTATTAGTTGTTTTAGGTTTGCGAAATGTTCTTTAATTCTTGTTTAATCATTGCGCTTAGTCTGAACAATATAACAGTTCAAACACTGAATTTTATACACAACATTGTGTTTTTCCAAATTATCTGTACAATCTTTACAATTTAAGTTAAAATATTTTAAATTATTTAAGTTAAAATATGAAGTCATCTTGGTCATTCAAATGTTTTATAATAGTGGAATCATCCAATTATTTATCCACTTACAATATCTTTGCAACGTAATAATTTTATGTATTGTTATTTAGTTCAACTTGAAGAGGGTTCAGATCAGGACCGAGACATGTAGTTGTTTTTAAATAAAAGATGGTTAAATTTCACTAGTTTTTTGTCTTTTTCTGTTCTTATTTATACATTAATGTAAACTAACAGACATTAAGAACTATTATTTAGTTTTATAACTTAAAGGGCTATTACTGTAACTTATAAAAATTATTTTGTTATTTTTATGTAACAACGTGTCTTATTTCCTCATTAGAGAACTAATGGAATAATTAAATTAAATAAAAATAGAACATTAAATCAGTATTGCTAATCTTTTTAGTATTTATCTTTTTAGGGTTTAAATTTGGAAGCGTCCATGTCATGTACAAAAAATTTTGAAAATACAAATAAAACTCAATTAAAAAATTCAACATGAAATTAATTTTGAAGCTGCCTGTCTAAAAAGTTAGATTGCTATTTTACTGACAATCGATTTATCTATAACTATCATTGCAGCTTACAACTTCTTACCCTTCTCCGAAAAGGTTTACTTGTGACAGGAATTCTCACAGAACCGCTTGTTGATAAATTATTACAAACAATTGTATTTCAGTGTAAAAAAGACCATTTTTTCGTGATCCGTTTACAAAACTTTCTGTAAAATCAGGGGACTAAGATTTTATAACGAATCCCCATTATAGTGAAAGAAAAATTATTTGACATTTATTATTATAAATAATATTAGTTTTTAAATATTGCCATAGGCAGCCTTACATAAAATAATTGTTTGATCCTTAATATACTTTATGTTCATAAATGATCATTCATGCTAATTTATATTTCAAAATTTTCTCAACTACCAAACAAAAATTCAAGAACTTTAATAATAATTTCAAGTATTGGTTTGGTACTTTCAAGTGATATTTAAAAATTTATTTTACCTCTAAGCAAATGTTGAAGTTAATGATAAAGTTAAAATTATGTCCTATACCCAGGGACAATAATCATATACTTTCGTTTAAATCTTTGGTCTAAATTTAACGTTTCATAAATTGAGAATCCGATGCACCTAAAACACAATATTTCGCTTAGCCACAATATATATCCACAAAATATAAATATATTTTGTGCATGGTCTGACATCCCTGCCTATTGTAAGCGAAATGCTATTAATAAAGCCATTGTTAAGTGAATATTTTATAAAAAACAATAGTTTAATGAACAGTTTTTAATATGTGATTATTGATTATAATATATTTCAAACCAGGAAATAATTCCTATCGGGTTCCAAATTTTTAAAAACATTAAAAATTAGTTTTCTTTATTATTTAAATAACATTCATATGATATTACGTTTTTGGTGATATTAATGGAAAATATTAGCATCTTATACTCATTATTCTTAATAGTGTACTTTATTGAAGAAATTTTAGTCCTTAAACTAATAATTAAGTTCGTTTCTATGGTACTTAATAATTTAGGATATGTTCAGGTTAATTTTAAGACAACGTTTCGTCCACAATTTTAGGACTTCTTCAGGTAAATAAAGTTTTGTGAATGGGTTCAAAGAGTAGAATAGAAACTTTTGTTTTCTAGACGAAATATTTAGTTAGTCTGTTAATTGATGGATAATTTATTCCAGATGTGTGATATATTATTATTTACTTCCATCTAACATACCTACGAAAAGAGAAATTGGATTTCGACAAATTATACAATTCAACAAAATTATGTAAACTTCAACAATTGTTTTAAATAATAATACTGATAATAACGACTTTACTTAGCAAAGAAATGCTACTCACTACTACAGTATTCAATTTTTTATACTTTACAATACATAAAGTTTGGTCTTTAAATAAACTTTAAAACTATTATTATTATTATTAACTATCTCACATTCCCTAGTTTCTATTTAAAACGGATTAATTTCTTTTATGCCTTTAATAAACATATTGTTTTGTTTTAAAACTTCCCTAGCTCTAGTTGTATTTAATTCTACTTCTAACATACTATGGATTCCTATCATACTTATATGCTGAACAATAGTTAAAATAGGATGGTAACTATTAATGATACATTTATACAAAATATCATAGAACGAAACTTTGCAAAATCACTGCCACAATCAACTCATTTCTCTTAACACTACTGTGACTCTAAATCTTTTATTCTTACGTACAATAATTATTAATGCCCAACTTTACAACTGTTTAGGTCTGTCAATACATTTATTAGCTATCCCATACAATACAGAAAACTAATTGAAAAATGAAAGTATAATGAAATATTAAAAACATTTTTAGATTCCTTAGTTAAATTTTTTTCTACTTATCTTCCTAGCTACAAAATCAATATGAAATACATTGAATGATTCAATGAAATACATCTTGAGATGAAACGAGATGAAAGTTGAAGCAAACACTTTACACTAACTCTTTAAACTCTTATTTTGTTTAATTAAAAAAAATATTTTCGTAATCCGTGTATGATGTACATGTAGTGACTTCGCGACCATCCTTGGACAATACATCATAATGTTTGAACTTATAAAAATTTGCAGAATAGTAATGGAAAAACGAGGATTAAAAATATTTTGCAGACGGAATAACATTTAGCCAAAGCCCGTTGGAGTGACATTTTGAATTAACCTGAGAAATGTAAGTATAACGATGCAGATTATCTCAAATATAAAGTGTTTTAAAGGATGTATTTTGTCCTTAGCTTCATACATTAGCTCGTTACGGACTAATTGAGACACATTGGCCGTCGTTGTGTCACAGCCCTATTAAAGCGCCATCGACGAAAAATCTGCTCCCGAGCAAGCGAAGCGTTAAACTCGTTAAGTTTTTAGCAGGTAATTTTTGCCGATAATGAGCATGTAACCCGGGTTTACGCGTTCTGAGTGTGGTCTGGAAACGCCGCGCCTCCCCCACTTCATCTATCAGTGCCTCATAAAAGTTTTATAAGACACCCTTCTCCCTTGTTTTGTGTATCCCGAATGTCGATAACTTAATTAACACAATAAAAGTTTATTACAAGATCAAGTTGGCCACATGGCACATTAACTCTTAAAAAGTTCCTTCGCCGATTTTAATATTACGCTTTAAAATCTCATTCCCCGACGGTGTTTCTAGATCTATTGTTCTTTGTAATATCGGAAGCCTAAGAATTAAGTAATGGTGTGGGACGAGGGGATGGTGTTGATTGTGAGGGAAAAGTGAAGTTGAAATTAAAGTTACCACAAGGGAAGGTAACAGACACTTTGGGGAAAAGAAATCCCCTTTACGAAACCGAAAGCAATGTCTTATCTGTAACATTTTAAAGCGGCCGCTCGGCCGTCATTCGCAGACACCTCTTAAAATTACTCTGCACCCTTTCCCTTTTTATACACACGCACTGCTTTATCGTCGGCGAAACTACAAAGATGAAAAAATTATGTTGCATAATACTAACGTAACAATAGCCATTAATTAATCTATTGATTGGTTAATTAAGCACTCAATCTTCTTCCTGGGTAAGCGACGTTGGAAGTAGCTAAAGAAGGAGTGAAGAAGAAGAAGAAGAAGGGGCTGGTGTCGTTTCCCACACAGAAATTCTTAACAATGGGCTTTCACTCAAATGATTATAGGTTTTAATTGGACCGCTGCAGATAACTGAATAAATTTCTTCGGACCTATTCAGCAATTCTTCGTGAATATATTACTGCTGTTCCCCCACAAATTTTCGCTGTTTTGTAGTAAATAATAGGTTTATTAGAAGTTAAATTACCTATCATTCACAAATAATCTGGGTCGTTGGATGAAATGTGAAATAATAAGTCTACTTTCATAAATAAATTGCTATTAAAGTCCTAAATTATTTATGAGACACAATTACCTAATTACATAAACGACAGTTCCTACAATCTCTCACTGAGTAACAAAATTTCATTACATCATCTTATAATCGCTATTAAAATCATTTGTTTCATTATAAACATTTCCCTGGTAATCCATTTTCTTTGCATTAAATAGTTATGTTTTTGGTTCTCTCCATTAAGCACTTTTATCTAATTGCTTCCTATACGCATATAATCTCATGGTTTCCAGATATTTCCTAGGTCATATTTTTTGCTCATAAATAGGCCTGTCTTAAGCCATTGCAGATTTTATATTCGTTTTCATACGTCCACAGTACGTTTCGTAATACTTTATAAATATATATTACGATGCTTCTAATATATCTGAATTTAAATATTCTTATTTCGTTTTTAGAGTGCCAGGCTACATACACGAGGGTAATGTACGCGGTGATAATGATCCTACATTGTATTCATCTAAAAGTAATGTAGTTCAATACCTAGAAAACCACCAAAAATCGTTGTGTATCGGTTTGTTTGTCTGTCACAACTGAAATTCACGTAAATGTACTATCGTAACGCGTGGTCGGTCACAATTCAATAAGACGTATGCACATTGACTAATTGTTTGATGTTTATTTGTCCATGTAAAAAATTGATAATTTTTTTGTTATTCAACGCATTATATTATATATTTCGTCTACAATTTTTGGAATTCTTCACGTAGAAGTTTACGATGCGCATAGCAGAATCCTGCTACACAGTAGGACCCTTTGATAATGTTTAAATTGCCCTGAACAAAGTAAAGGAACCTGAATAATGAAGTATTTAAATTATAACCAATTGTAATCATTATAAATTTATTACTTCCATTAATCCCAAAATATGTATAAAAAACATCTTTATTTATTCCCCGTCGTGAATTAGAGTATATAAATAATGTATGTATCGATTCTTCGTCACACGGCAGAAATCTTTGATAGCCCAGTCCTGACCCAGTATATCAACAGTGACGATAAGAATCGTTGTTGCGATACGGCTGGCAAGTATTAGAGTGAAATACAAGCGCTATACTTTATGTAACATCATGGGGAAAAATCACTAGCCTTCAAATCCGGTGATCGCGGATGCCCCTGGAGTAGCGCCATGTAAGCGGCCACACACTGCCTATCAAACTGTGTGACAACGTCTCACTCAAGTAATCTCGTACAAAATTGTGAAAATGTGGAGGGATGCCATTTCAGGTTGTTGCTTGAGCTACAATTCCAGAATTTATAACAACTGCGGTCGGTGGCGCCCGTGTCGCCGATTTTTCTAATTAACAGTCATACATTATGTTCAAAAGAAACGTTGATGATTAGTCGTTCACGAACTGTATCCTTTGTTGGGTTACTTTTTAGCCATTAGCCTGTACCAATTTTTCAAATGTTTCATTGACTTTATAATTACGCTATACGTTGTTTACAAACTTTTTCTTCTTTATACAGTCTAGATGATTCGAATGGCGCTTCCGTTGTTCTAAGAGCTGTAAAATTTGATCCGCAGCAGACTGAAAATCGCTACAACTGTAAAAGACGTAGCTGAAACTAGTACGCTTCTTCTAGTAGTTTCAGAAGTATTTCTCATATCACTACAATGTTTAAAATTAATATTACTTCTCAATTTCCATCTATAATATCTCTAAATTACTGTCATCATTAACAAAGATACTCGTGCAACTTCGAAGTAAATTATAACTTTTTTTAAATTACAATGTCGAATCACTGACTCTCTCCAACTATCTGGCTTAAATAACTTCCAACTTGGTTTATAAAACCTTGAAATAACTTAGAAACTTCACGAAGGATGTTTTAAAACTTCGTTCATTCGACAATTCTAAAATAGTTTTAGTTTGGAGCTAAAAGTTTCGTTTATGCTATGGAGCTCAGCGTCCCTTTCCAGCTTGCCATAATAGATTCCAGGCCAATTTACTAGGGCGGAAAAAGGTTTTAACAACACTTGATGTAAAATGTGGTTTTGCAGAAAAACAGTAATCACTACAGCCTATCTAAGAATATGGTTTCGTTTAAAGTGAAAACTCATACCATTTTCAATAATAACTCATTATTAGTAATTGTTTGTTTTAAATTGAATCGGCACCACAGGAAGTTTTACGATTTAAGAGATAAACGCGTTCGGTCGTTTGTTATAATATAAACTTGCATAAAAGAAAGCTGGTTTAAAGGAAAAGACATTAGTGAAGGAGATTGGGATCAGAAGACGAATTAATGGTTTTTACTTTAAGAGAGGTTGGAGTCAGATGTCCGTCACTCTGCGAGGAGGGAGAAACTCTCAGACGGGGAAACTTTCATCAAGGAATCATCCCCACATTACTTCACAGTCTTAAGATTTATAAAGGCCCCTCATCGTTTAATCACAGTTTTTTTTCATAAAGTTTAAATAACATGCGTTTTGAACTATTCTGTGGTATAAATAAAACACAAAGATAGGCCAAACGTCAGAAATTGAATTATTTATTCGTAAATATTTCGTCCCCCATCCCAACTTTCAGGACCTCCTTAGCTCTTTCTACAAAAAAGATATAAAATTATATATATAGTAGAATATAAATAAATAAAATTGGTATGTTGTATTGGAAAATGTATTATTAAACACGACAAACCTTTCTTTGACATTTTTATTTACTAACACACTAATAATTAACATAAAACTAAAAAATGTACTTTAATTATCTAATTCCTAATTATTTCTCTTTAATTATAAAATATATTACGTAAAAATATTAATTAACTTATGATTGAAAAATGTTCTATAATATGAAACTATATTTGTGAAATTGTAAACCTGAATCCGTAGACGAATTATTGATGTAGATTACAAACTTCTCCACAAATAATGGGATCATTAAAAATTAATATATTTATTAATCCTCTACATTTTACTATTCCCAGATATTTGCTTCAATTTTTCATTTATAGAACGTACCCTTCATTTTACACCGTACTTCATGGAACTTTTTCATTACAATTTATTTTTTAGTTTGTTCCGACAGATTAAAATCTCGGCCGAGTGAAGTATAAGTAACGATACCAAAATATTTTAATGCTTGGCATATAGGTTGCCAGAAATATGTTTGGGTAGATAAGGTAATGTACTGAATAAATTTGCCTCGCACAAGTATAAAAAAAGAGTGTATCTCTTCCTGATGATATTGTTGTAGCGAGGAGTCGTGTATATAGCCAACATTGGATTACAGATGTTAAATTACTTCAATCGTAATGATATTACAAACACGTTTTCATTTTCTACAATTCGTTATCTGTTTGGGTAAATAATTTTAGCATGAATTACGAAACTCTTAGAATGAATGGAAAGTATAATTATAGTCTGAAATACTCACGTTCAAATAAATTGTTATTGATTATCTCCTATAGTAACTTTGAATTGAGTTGTCTGTGACTTTTTAGGAGACCAGCTGGCAAATTTGGCTATACCCAATGCTCAACTGTCCACCGCTAGTTTAAGTTCATTGAAATAAATCCAGTAGTGACTTTTTACTGCCCACTTCGTGATGTTTTACAGATTTTATAAGAACCTAACAAACCCTAGAAAATATTTTTGGTGAGTCATTATAATTTGATTTATATTGCGTATGGTAACAGACTTAAATAATATATTGGCCTACGTGTTACCAACTTCACGTTTTCCGGGCGGGCGCCCTACCACTGAGCTAATCCAAGTCGACGTCCAAGGACCGATTCAACATCTCTCCATTCCCGTACATCCTAAGCCAGGTTCATCTACAATTCACTAATCACATTCTTCACACCGTAATTCTAGGAAATTAGTGATGAATAGACATTGCGTAAATTGATCAAAGGTGCATGGAATTTAAGTCTATAGGAAGTAGAAAAATGCTTCAATCGAAAAATTGAATATTTTTATACTTCCTTCAACTTAAAAATAGGATATCCCGTTATACCCCGATTTCATTGCACGACTTTGAGCCTGAGCTGTAGCCTGCTTCGTAATAATAATTAG
This sequence comes from Eucriotettix oculatus, assembly GCA_034510155.1. Taxonomy (NCBI): domain Eukaryota; kingdom Metazoa; phylum Arthropoda; class Insecta; order Orthoptera; family Tetrigidae; genus Eucriotettix; species Eucriotettix oculatus. Next base: position 63,615,641 of record CM067378.1, read on the forward strand.
AGTTCCTTTTCGTGTTCTATAAGGAGCTTTGTCTAAGAATTATGTAGATTACTTAATACTCTGAATTTAAACTTAATAAAATGTTCAGATGATTGTAATAGCATTTTTATAATAAATATATATTTAGAATAAGGTTCAAGAAATTATAGAAGAAAATATTGTGAAAATGTTTATTTCATAAGATTAGAAAGTATTTAACAGAAGAATTATTTATTTATTGAGATTAGATTGAAGATTTCTTTCATGTGCGAGTATGTAGACGCAAGATTTATTTGTTGGGGGTTCGCTGCGGAGTTTGGTTAGTAACCGCAAGACGCCGCGCTGTGGCAATCGTCGGGTAAGTAATGCAAGGAGCCCTGCTGCTAATGCAACTTCCGCCGCCTTGCATGAATCATGCAGCACGGCTGCGGCTAGCCGGCCTTTCAAGACAGCGACCTCCCAATTACCTTGCAAACATCCCGCAGATGCCCTCTCAACGCCACACACCAATTATTCACTCCTGCAAACTCGGTTCCTGTCCTTACATTTATTACGCGTATTCCTCGCTTGTTCTCTTTACAGGCGACGTTTCACTTTCATGGCATTTCCGTTTTACTACGCGAGTGACGAAAAAAAAATCAGGTGACCACGGGACGAGACACAGACGTGAGCTAAATTAGACTGTTAGTTCCCTGGTTGAAAAATATAAAATCAACATATACAAATAAATCTCATAAAATAATAAACATATATTAATTATTACAATATCGATTCTTGGCAACAAAAACACCTAATCAAAGCGTATCAATTTTTTCTCAAAAGAGTATAAACTGAATTTCGTTGTTTTTGTATGCGAAACTAAGAGTTTTTTAATTAAAAATAAAATATTATATTAGTAACGACTTTGTTTCACAAACTTCAGCCTGGAATTGTCCCCGAAGAAACTTTTATTTACTAAGCACTGTGTGTACAAGTTAGCGTTACGAAACTTTATATTTATCATATATTTATTAATTACTAGCTTGGTGCCGACGATGCCCGGAAATTCATTTATATTAGCCCGTTAAAGTACTTTAATTCGACAGTGATCTCTTTGTCCACATGCGAGAGGGTCACATATTTGAAAGCTTACATTTTCACGCGCCCTACTTTATGAAGTCTGAATTTCATCATAACCACCCCGATGACCCAGTATCCTAATCAAGTCAAGAAACCTACTGGTACCTTAAACAAGCCCAGTAACTTAAAAAAATTGTAAAAAATATATACTACCTAGAGAGCGACTATCAATCTCACTAACTGTGGAAAATATTTATTTGCATTCACATATCTGCCGTTTATTTAAGTTTTAAATATACGTACTCTCCAACCCCGTACCCAGGGGTGGTAGTGGTGTCTTACCTCTACAGTCTAGGCTTGGTTGCAGTCGCAAGGAAAACATGTACAAAATTTGGTTGAATTTACCCCTTCCGTTTAGATTTGTATGCGGCAAACGCGTACATAAAAAACTTATGCAGTCAATTATATTTATAAGAATAAAACACTTGAACCATCTCTTTGATCTGATTAGCATGAAATAATGTGTGTACCTACATATCAATGAAAAATAAAATTGAGTGTGTATGACCCGCGTCATTATATAATCAATCTGGTCTGCGACAATTTGCAATATTATTAATTAATAAAAGGTATAACTGATTAAATAAAATGATAGTTAAATTTAGCCATTATTTAATGCTGAACAGAAATTTAATTATCTCGCTTGAAAGGTTTCGTGAGGGCATAATCTATGTGCAAGTTTTAATGTCCAGGGTTCGAGTCCCTGGTCTGGTCAATATTTTTACATTCTTGTCTTTCTCCAATATCTTTTTTTTTTTACTTTATAGTGCTGGAGGTTAGTAAATAGGGATGGAACATTGTAACTGATCAAAGGAAGAAGTCCTGGCAGTCGAATTGATCAAGTTTTTACACCATTTTGTGAATAAACTTTTGTTTTGCCGTTTTACATATGCAACTTTATAATTTTTGCAGAAGATAATCTACAAATATCCTCGCTTTTAACTATTTAATGGTATATATTCGTATAATAGGTGTCTTTAGGTGAATATAAGTTACGTATAAGGTTTAAATGTACTTGTATTAAGGCTCGGTGAAAAACCTTAAACTGAGACGAACGGGTGGGGTGGATCGGGATACTACTGTTTAAGGCTAAATACTATGTGTTCCTAAGAAAAAAAGATATAACTGGGAGACTCAACTTCTGAGAATGAGCTAAAGGATTCTGTGTCAAAATATATAGATTAAGAAAGAAAAAAAGGGAAAATGTAGGCAAAGGTTGTGCAGTTGCAAAATCTCTTTGCGAAAGGAAAAATTGGTAAAGTGATCAATCGTACGAAAAATTAATATAAGAAATAAAACACAAAAGGCGTTAAGGTTTTTCTTAAATTCAATTCGATTTTATTGCATTAATTGTAATTACAAAACATCGGGAAATTTGTTTCATTTTTATAATTCATCAAAAATCTAAATTCGTTGTTTTAAATTATCTTGATATTAGATTAAGTAAATAATATAAAAAACTATTTTTTATAGTTTTATAAAATTATTTTTTCCCCATAATTATACAAAAAATGTTAAACAGTAAGTATTCTGTTCCGCTTCGACTTCCCGTATAACAGTATTTCTATAACACTTAGAAAATTGTTCATAAATAAATAATTTTTGAGGAACACTACATGACAATGATTTTTTACATATTATTTATAGAAAAATTATACCAAAGGAAAAAAAATGTAGGTACAAAAAATTGTTATTTTGTCCCCTGCCATATAGTTGTAAATTACTCCCAGTAAATTCAGTTAATACGAGGATGAAACCATGAGTGGGGAATAATATAAAAATATTTTCTTTACGTGATCCCTATACATGTAACTGGTTAATTTATAATATTTTTCTTTGCATAAGAGAACTGTGCAAATATTTTTTTCAGAACAGATAACCTTCTCGTTCAACGAAACTTTTACTTCAACAAAATAATTTTTGATGTTGAGGTAGAGAGCATTAAGATTTCATGTTACAGAGATCTTTCATGTATTCATAAATGATATTTAACTAATAATTTTATGCTTTTTGTATTCACAATTATTTTTATTTGTTTATGGAGCACTGTAATTATAATACACTCATTTAAAAAAACATTTCTTCCTATGTTTACATCTGTAGAACCTACTTAGTCTCTCGTTTTTCTTTCTTTCAGAAGACGTTTCTCAACAACGTACTCTGTCATTAAAGAGAAACATCGCTCAACCCCTCAGCCTTCAGTTACACCGACTCACGTTACGTCTTCATCAAGGAAGTAGTCGATTAGAATTTCAAGTCCTTTTTTCAGCTTTTCCTTGATGTTGAGAAGGGGCCTGCTTGAAATGTTTCACTTTCTAAGAAGGATGGGACGGCGAGCGGTAACAGATTATTATCCGATTAAAGGGTAACATTAACATTTCTGTTTAGAGACGTTTAGAGACAAAATAGACAAAAATTTATTTTTCTGTGTTCAGATTAGGTATTGACTCGTTTAATTAAATTTTTAATTTAACTTCCCAGTTGAAAAGGAACATATTTGGTTCACATAGAAGCAACTCATTCATTCATTCATAATGCAGCAGGAAGTAGCAGTTAATATTGACTTATTTCGTGAAATGAAGCAACTTCTCGAACTTCAAATATTATTTGATGTTTTATGTAATTATTTAGTTTTTATTATTATCAGATTTTTCAGATGCAGTAAAAGTGAAGCAACTGTCTTTATGGGACTAAGTAAATCGAAGCCAATGTGTACGACTTTCAGAAAATTTGTGCCCCCCATGCTATGAATTCAACAGGAAATACTTCTTTGGTTGACATCGTTAATCTTTTATAATTAAAATAACTTTACCATAAACCCTTTTAATATTCGACTTACCTTATTACTCACGCTTTTAGCATCTTTTATAATAGCAACACTTTGTAATATCAATAGAACTTGTTAATGGTCATTCTTCCAATTGAATATTACACTTAAATTAAATTGGATGGTGAATAAAAATTTGTAACAAGATAATTATTTGTTTAAAGACTGATAGTTAAATTAATAATGATGATAATTTTTCCCTTGCTTTTATCAGTCACGTAATAAAAACTATTTCATTATTGATTTCCAAATTTTATTGAGAGGTTTCGGCAATTGCCATAATCATCTATAAAATACAAAATTTGAAACATTACAATTTTTGTAATTAATGTATTTTATATAAAAAATATTTAAAAAAATTAAAAATTGTAATGTTTCAAATTTTGTATTTTATAGATGATTATGGCAATTGCCGAAAGCTCCCAATAAAATTTGGAAATCAAAAATGAAATAGTTTTTATTACGTGACTGATAAAAACAAGGGAAAAATTATCATCATTTGTAACAAGCTTTTAATGTAGATGAAGAGAACATGAGACAGAAGTACTAGATTCAACTGTATATAGGCGTTATAATTTGTTATGTAACACAAATAGTACATTACACTACCATATTTGTGTATTCCTCTATCTGCATATTTAAAAAGGCCACTTTGCGCAAGATTGGTTCATGCAAGTATCAAAAATTTCTTGCTTTATAAAACTTGCATTATCTTTAGAAGTCACAGCTTAATAAACGTCATTCAGCACTCTACAAATAAAATACACGAAAGACAAAGATTATAATATAATGCTACTCATAAATTTCGTGTTTATAATAAAAATCTTTATAATTCAAAATTTATTTTGCGAACTACTTATAAATTGACAAGTGTTTGACGATAAATAACTAACTAATTAAAAAATTTGTTTGCTTATTCAAAAAAATAATGAAAGTACGTTAGAAAACTATGTAGTGATTACTTAATAATATGAGACACACCATTGATTTTGTTTCTATAACTTTCACTTCGAAAAGAAGTTTTTCTCGGAGTTAGAACTAATATTAAAATATGAGACAGTCTTTTAATTGCCTGAAAAATATGCACCTAATGGAACAATTTGATGTAGGAGAGTTACATTCTTCATAAACTCCTGGTATTTAGAGACTCACAAATCACGGCTTCTTTAGAGACTACATTATTATCCCAGTTATATTTAGCATTTAAGCGGGCATACGAAGAATTTACTTTTAACATGCGTACGAGATGGTGTAAGTATTTACGTTAATAATATTTACAGAATATTTAATTAGAGGAGTGGTTTTCTTCGCAATAAAAGTGATTGGAGAGTTTCATACAGGAATGAATGGTATATATTTTTTGATTGAGAGTTTATAAGTGACTTTCTAGGTCTAAATGATCTTTTCGTTGAGCTCTTCTAGTTGTTTGAAACGTTAAAACTGTTAATACTGTTGAACATCGAACTTTTGATATTTCCCTCCCGCCCCTATCCCCATGATATCTTCCTTTTTGCACAAACGTTTACCAAATTATTTTCTTTATATTCCTTACTTATTTCTGTTTAATCAGTTATTTACACGAGTTTATCAGGATGTTACATACAATAAAACATAAGCGATGCTTGGAAAAGAATCTTTTTGTAGTTTTATTCTGTTTATTAAAGTCCTTTTTTATACACGGTACTTTTTGTTTTACCATCTGTTACGTACATGAATAAATGACAATATATTTAGCGTACGTGTCCGTATGGGAACCGTGGATCCTCCAAGTTTAGTCTACACACTTTCAGTGATTGACCCTGTAATTTTAAATATGAACCACACCGGAAACTGCAAACTTTTAAATTCGAATTGCATACCTGTCGGAATCATTCCCAATAATACATCCTCTCCTTTCAATGTTCCGTTAAAATGGTAGCTTCGATAAAATTGTTCATAATATGTTTAATTGAAAGCCTGTTACCACTTTAAAGTCGTGTGGAGTTATTCTTGTCAACTGTATTGATAATTATAGTTTTATTTGACTTGTACAAAACGAGACTCCAGATAATTGTTAAAACTAATTCGGAAACCTTTGCGGTGACTCCCGAACTATCTGCTGAAATATTTTCGTAACTGTGTCCAGCTAGACTTTCGTGGTCTGAAAGGGGGCTATGAAAGGACCTTAAACTTCTAAAGATCAGCAGAAAAATACTCCGGGGTGTACAAATCAATCAAATAGGAACGCATAATTGATGAACAAACTAAGATATATACATTTTTATTTATATAGGTTCATGTTACAGGCACTGAAATACACGAATGTATTATTTACGAGTTGAGTTGACAAACAGTATGATTGCAATATACGTCATGTTTTACAGCTAAAGATGGACTTGAAAGGGGGGATATTTAAGAAAGTAAGGCAATCAAGGATTAACTAGAGTTCCTCGCCTACCCAGCGTGCGCCCAAAAATTATATCCCTAGAATACCTAGAATCAGGTAGGTCGGGCTCTTGGTAGTTGTCCCACGTCCTTACGATTATGGAGCGGGGTTTGATGTGGGGAAGATGGTTTCATTCTACGTTCCAGGACAATTTAAGGGGGAAAATTCTATCGCACCGAATGGGTATTAGTGCAGGGAACGATCTTTGGAACATAATTTTGAATTTAGTAATTCATGATTTTAAAGGCTATGTCCACAAACTAACGTCTTTTAATTACGTTGTTTAGAAAACAAATGAAACAATCGAAAATAGAAGTATAGAACCTTATTATATTCTTAATACAAATAAAAGTAGTAATTAGTTTTATGTTTTTCTATTCTAAAACACGCCATCATAACAGGAGCTTTCAGCCATATTCATCTGTAAGTAAAATTTAACAATACGTCAGTATTATATAGTCACAGGTACCAGTTTCACTAACATTTTCTAATTATCTACATATATTTATCTGTGATGTATGCCAACTGTGATCGAGATTAGATAAAATTATTGAAATAAAATATTTTTTATGAAAATTTACTGAAATTCATATTAATTTCTAATAATTATTAAAAAATATTTATAGTTCGAAACTGAGATTTTTATTAGATTTTATAAAATATTTTAGTAAATTATGATGCACATGTCCATATATTTGCAATAATAGTAAGAAATGTACGTAACTGGATCAATGAAAGTGTTCTTACAAATTTATAATTAAAACTATTTGAGAATGTATCCTGAATGATAAATTTATTAATCAGGCTACCATTCCAGATAATTCTATGGATAAATGCTTCTAATTTATATATTTTTTTGCGTCTATGGGGATGGTGTAGATACATATCGTTGATTAGATCTTATCATTGTTGAACTTCATAACACGACGTGAAGCGTCACAGTATATTGGGAAATATAGTGTTATTGATACTAAATGTTGGTAGTTAAAGTCCGTTTTTATGGTTCTAGTGCATTACAATATTAGTGTTTTTATTTGTCTCTTATCATATTATGATACTTTACTCCAAACAATACGCTATTGAGTGGTGAACATTTAAGTGATTGTAAGTTCATGTGTTTTGATTTTTGCGTCACATTTATATTTTTATTTTTAATATTCATATAAAACCTTTTATCGTATTATCACTTGTACATGCTTTATGGGTTAAAGGTAAACGTACTTTTAAATGTTTACAGGTTGTGTTTTTTCGATGACAACGGTATATGCAATCCTTTTTCTTTAGCTAAAGTTAGATAGTTTGCCTATTAAAATACTTTCATCGGCGTAATTTGTTAATCTTTTGCCAATTATATTCTATGATTTCTTCAGTGCCCCTAGATGCCATAATTGCCTAAAACTGAAATTAATTGAGATCTTTTATATATTATGGGGTTGCTTGCCTTGTAGACAACTTTAGTGTCCATTTTAGAGTGGCATAATTTCTTGTATTACTACTACATACATAATTGGTTTCTTCGCTTTTCAGATTTGTGCTTCGTGATATTTTCTATGGTAATACATTTACTTTTAGTTTAGAATTCCAAGTAGCATTTATAATACGTTGACATGTTCTGTTGTCTATGAATTTACTCTCCTCTGTAATGGACAGTTTGTATAGTGCGTTGTTTGTCAATTCTTTTACTGACGATTGATGACTGCCCTATGGCTGAATTTTGTTGACTATTCCTCTGCTTGTTCCACAATGTCTTGGAGTCGTTTTTCAATTGTTTATGTTATAATAAGTGGCTTATACGGTCGGTGAACTTGCGAGATCCTCCAATTAGAGCAGCAGCCCGGACATTGAAGACCAACAGCCCGTGTCCTCACAGCGTCATTGTAATACTCGTCACCACTGACGTACATATTTCATCAAACAGAATCTCCTAAATGAGCCGACCCTTGCTTGCGCAACCATTAACTAAATCCTTTCTCAGAGTTTCCCTTGAGATGCATGATTCCCCTCCGTGGTATTGTTAATGGGTAGAATACTGGAGAGGGACTTCATGACTCGTTTTATATGCATTGTTTGTGAACAACGATTGTTACTGTTCCGGAAATAATATTTTTGAAATATATTTCACAAAACTAACTTGCGTGTCCAGTTTACATTTTCAGTTTAAATCTTAGGTTATGCATTAACTTCTTCAGATAAAACTGCTTCATCATTGCTTTCATTGAAGCAATACAAATTTGCACTTTATGATTCATTTGAATGTGAGATATTTAAATTTTGTTACTATACAACATCCATAATACATTTTGATATATTTTTTAGCCATTAATATTTTGAGGAACTATTATGATGAACGGACATCTTGTCGCCGCCATATTACTTCTTCCCGAGAAACAAATGCTCATATCAAGATCTGTAACACAGAACAATAACAAATATTAGCATTTATTCTATATCTGAACATTATAAAAATATTGATTTGTTTTGAATATAATTACATACATATTGAATATGTACAATATTTTAATTTGGGTAAAAGGCTGTATGAGGGTACATGAGAAACGAAGTAGATGGTAGCTAAGATTGAGGCTGTTGGGTACTTGTTTCAAGTTGTTCCAAATGACGGAAGTGGAGTTTGCTGTGGGTTCGCAGCATTCTCGTCTCCGTGCGTCCACTAGTTTTAGAAAGCAGCTGGGCAGTTGATCCAATGGGATCAGTGGACAACTGTTTCCGTATGTCCAAGGTTTGCGATCCCAGTGTATGCACCTCCAAAAAGAGATCAAGTTGCCTCGGTATATGAGAAACTTTGGAAATAAAACAGAGAGTACGAGGCATATCCCGACATAATCAGGTGAGCCCCGGGGAAATACCTGCGAGAGAAAACGCCTACAGGCACCTCCCCTTTAATAGCATAGGAAGGGAATTGAACAGGGGGGATGCGGAAGGTAGAGCAAGGTAGCCAAGTGTTGACTAGGGCCTCCGGGCTAACGAGGTTAAAAAATAAACTGGTACGACATGAGTCTGTATACTTTAACAAATCTGTGTATAATTCTATGCCGATTCAATACAATAGAAACGGTGTCTAATTTTGAGTCTTCATTTATACGTTGAGTTATTTCGGAAGTGTGTTGGATGATAATGACCTGGCATTGCGTGGTATATATTATTTAAAAATACTAGAAGAACAAATTAATCTGCGTCAAGACTCAAATCTGTTGTTTTCAGATTTGAAGATAGTTTCCTGATTGTTTCAGCTACCTGAATCTAAGATTATATATATATATATATATATATATATTATATATATATTTTCACAAAACTAACTTGCTTGTCAAGTTTACATTTTCAGTTTAAATCTTAGGTTATGCACTAACTTCTCCAGTCAAAACTGCTTCATCATTGCTTTCATTGAAGCAATACAAATTTGCACTTTGTGATTCATTTGAATGTGAGATATGTGGAAAAAGTACTACCCGAAGTTCAAGAGTATTTTACAAGGATTTTCATTTTTGACCTATCTTAAGAACAGTTTCATTGGCAATGTTTCATGCTCCATTTCAACGTGTCCTAAAATTGAACTTAAAATTGATCGGTGCGTCGTATCAGATGTTTATTGTGAAGTGAAGAGAGGCGTTTGACATTAATATGTAAATCACCTCCCGGTGTGAGCCGAAGTATCCGCACCTGCTTTCAACGTACACGTTTTTAGGAATTAAGAAGCGACAGATGTACAGAGAAATCTGCTTCCGGAATCTGTTCGGAGAATCATCTTGCAATACCATCTCAAGGATGAGAGCAATTTTCTACTGAGTTTAACATTTATTTTTAAAATAACAGTTGTAGTTCGCACGAGCTATATTACCAAGTATTTAAATACAAGTACCACCATTCTCACGTACCGAATCTTAACCGTGACAAACATATTTCAAATGCAGACATAAGTTTCAAGGGTCAAAGACAGATGATTTATAGAAACATCGACATTCACCATACGACAGTGTGGTGATTATCCTGTACACCATGGATGATGCAATGCTTCAAAAAGACCAAAATTGGAATGAAGGGCGGATGGAAGACATAACAGATTAAATTTTATAAGAGTATAGAAATAATAGTGACGTATGCGTTACGCGAATAACTTGCACGCAAACATTTTATATTAGTTCGATAACGATAGTTAAAAGTAAAGTGTATAAAAGTGTAAACAATTGGTCACAATGGTCCGTTATAAATCACCGGGTTAAGGTCGTACAATTAGTGCATAATATAATAGTATAAAAGGCAAAGTGCAGAAGTGCCTGGCTATGCACAAGAATTAGGAGGGACAGATATTGATTAGAATACCGTACTTTTAGTGACTGTGATAACGGAAAATATGAATAAACGAATATAAATAATCATTACTAAACTCAACTCTAGTTGTTTATCCGAAAATTGGACTAATAGTGTAAGATGACTTCACGGAATCAGTCGCATATAGTACTTACACTAGGAAGTGCATCTGGGCTACCGGCTTAACGTCAATTTATTTTATTTTAACGTACCAAATACATATCAGTACTATAAGAATTAAATAGCCAATGTTGGAGTGAAAATTAATAAATATTTACTTATTATTATTAACGTAAATTATATTACGAATATAATAACACAAAACCTAGGTAAAATATAGAATATTTACATATATAAGATTTTACATGTAATATGAATACATATAAATTAATAGTTACGTTAATTTGACCATTTTGAAAATAAATAAGAGAAACAGTCCATAAATTAAAAACAAATTTAACAGGAAAAAATAGTGTAATAACACGAGGAATTGGAACTTTATCGGGCGCATATTAAATTGTAGATCTAAAAATTTTGATAAAAAGCAGAATTTGCAATATAATATAAAATAAAAATAAGAAATTTTAATAGATCGTTACTTACGAAGTTAAATTCTGATCTGCTCATAGTACAAAAATATTATAATTTATATTCATTTTGTAAGATGAATGCTACTTGACATATTGTCTCTGGAGATACAAATATTTTAGTGTAAATTTTTTTCATAACTATGGTGAAATTTAAACAGGTAAATTTTATGTTTCACTGTTTAAATGATAATATATCCCGAAAGGAGATTATTAACTGACTTTCTGTGCGATATAAAAATGGTAGCTGATAGTTATTATTCAATGATTCAATGACTGTTTTGACGATTGTTTAACAGTCTCTTCCATTAGTGTACTAACATTATGCTTTTAATTAAATTATTTTAGAACCTAATTATAGACGTTTTATTTCTTAAAACTAATGGGGTATGTTGATATCTATAATTCTCTATTTTTCTGCTCCTAAAATTGTAGTAGTATTCGACGTAACATAATACAAACCCAGATAGAAAATTAAGCACTAGGTAAGTACTTTATATTTCCTTATCTTGAAAGTACTGTTGCATTAATTAAGAAATATCCAGGTCATATGTTTCTTAATTGCCCTACATACTAATTTTTATATTCTAATAACATCAGTATTACATCACACACGATTACAAGTAAAATAGAGCTGAAAGTTTGCATATGTTTGCTGGAGATTATCATAACCCTAATAGTATAAAACTGTTTTAATGGCTGCTGGTAGGAAATACGTGTAGAACATCGGTGTATACCCATCAGTTCCGACCACAGACTTAATAACCCCTCATAAAGCTTACAGTGGGCTTCGCTATCGTTCTTTAGATCCTTTCTCGAGATTGCTTGGATGTATACAGTTGTTTGATAAATTTGCTTGTTTGCATCCAACGGAAGCTCACTAACAGCCTAACAGGCTATCCGTTACACAGCTTTCCGAATACCTATGTCCCAATTTCTCAGAATACCTGGCACAAATAGTTGACTGGTTAAAGTAAAGAAAACCGCCAGCAACGTTACAAAACTCGATATATCTAAGTATAACGTTTGAAAGCTCACATAATATTTGCAGTTGACAACACATTCAGTTCCTTTTTGTGTGTTTGTATAAAGTGCTTATTAATCATCTCCATGAATATTTATAAACAAAATACAAAAGCAACAGAGTCAAAGACTTGCTACAATGCGATTTTTACGCTAGTATTGAGGAAGACACAATTGAGTTCAGTAAATCATCGTTTACAAAATTATTTCAGATCAATATCTGAAACAAGAGAAAATTGACTGTCAGCAGCCCAACGTGTCTCTTTTATATGGCGCAGCGTGTGCGCCGCACTCCAGAGAGAATTATTTTTTAATATTTTCTAGCTACTTGAAATATATTGTTACTGAAATTTACAAGCTATTTCACGATAAACAGAGCAAATGGATCAACTATCTTATTCTTAAAAATGAAATTAATTGGTTATGTGTAAAAAGAGCTCAAATTTCGTACTATGTGTGTTTGTGTATATGTATATTCCACATCAAATTTCAACCAATTTTGCACAGATGTTCTTTGCGACCCTGAAAACAGCACTGTCGGGGTAAGACACGGCTACCATTCATAGAGGCGGGTATGAAGAGGGCTGAAATTTTTGAATATTCAAAATCGGCCGATATTTACGTCGAATAAGTGCTTTTCGGGGTCAATCACATTTACTGTGTTTCCCGCGACTCTGTTTGTAACTTACCTTAATGATATGTAGAACAGAATGTGGGTGGCGGCGACGGCGACGGCGATGACGACGACGACGTTCGTGAGAAACAAAAAGTATCATAACTTAAGTAAAGTGTTTGTTATATTTATACGTTAATATCCCGTGCATCGCCTGGCACTCAGCTACTTTTATAATATAGTAGGAAATACGAAAACATGGACAAAGTGAACGTTATTATTTACTCACCTGATGGAAGAAAAATCTGTGTAACACGTAGTAAAAGTATTGCAATCAATATAATAACAATATTGCAATGAACTGTAGTGAACTATGGTTTGTAATATAAAGCCTATACAACACGATTGCTCTTAAACCCTGCTCAATAGTAAAGTTAATATATAATAAAAATATAATAAATTTTTTAAATTGAAAAAATTAGCACATCTGTACTACGTAACCATTAAATATTAAGACTAGCTTATTTTTAAATGTGAACAATGTGCAATCAGCAGTTTTCTTTATAATTTGTTAGAATTACAGTACTAAAAATATGAAGGGAAGGAAAATGTTATGCATGATATATGACAGAAAATCTCTCAGAACCTGCGACCTGTGCTAAGTACGAAGCTGCTCTAACCAACTGCGCTACCCTGCCGACCGGAGTCTTAATTATTTCTCTTGAATAACTTAACCTGTACTTCAGGGGAAGTTACAATTTTCAAATCCTTTTATGTGCTCGGTTCCAGATTCTGTTGTTTCTATTTTACTAAAATAATTCAAATTCATTAAGCGTTCGGGCTGAGGTAAATATTTGTTCTCATATAGTAATAAATAGTAATAAATATTATTTAAATACTTATAATGATAATGAACACAGATTGTGTCCGATTTTCCCCATCATATATATAAAGCAAATGTATGTTGCTTTACGTTTTCTAGATTCATGCAGGTTAAGTTATCTACAAACGTCTCACATTGTGATTAACGCAAAAGGTTTATTAATAAAAAGTTATTCGCTCATATAGTAAACAACAGTACTTAAAGCCATCAAATGCGTTTCACCTTTATTTACGACTCACTCTTCTTAAGTAAACTGTTTCTTTCTTCTTTCATATGTCTTCATGGTAACAGTAATGGACAGGCCAGGTAAGACATATTGAGTATGTAGATTTGTCATATCACTCTTCGTAGTTATCCGTAACTGCTCAAATCTATACGCGAAAAGTGTGGGGTTCATAAATTTCGTTGCACATTATATATAGACCCCTAATGTTTTAAATAGTGCATTTTATTTCCATCAGAACCTTTTAAACGTGTAAACTAGATGCCCAGGTTTTTCAAATCACAATAAACTAACAATATCAAATAAAGCAATAGATTCTAAATGCTTTTACTGTATTCAATGGTTTGTTGTTTTCTACTTTCATCAGTGCTAAAATTATTGACCTGAGCTCTCATAGTTTGATTATATATTCATAATGATATTATAATTGACTCGTGTCCATTAAAGCTTTCTATACTATGAAAGGGGAGTTTCCTGATTCAGGATCACCCTCATGTAGTCTCTTACCCTCAAAAAATCTTTACGTTTGGAAACCGGCAAATGTTTTGTTTCTCGACACACAAAATCCAGATTCACTTACCAACGTCTTGTGTTTCGGTAGCATAAGGAATTGAAACCACAATTAAATAGTGCCAAATAATATAAAAGCAGAAATTCAATAATTTTGTAAAAATCATATAATTCTTGTTCCATTGTTTAATTAAAAGTAATCAATGTTTAGTAATTTATTTCATTTATGTAGCACAATCTGAGTGTCTAGTGTTGTCTGAGTATTTATATGTATTAGCCATTTCTGAAGAACACGAAATTTAGTGTCCCATCAAATTATTTCAAACGCATTGCATAACAGGTACTTTAAAAAATACTCACAAACAAGATTTGAATGTTTAAGTGTGAATCATTTGTCATCACAAAAAAAAGATGTAAACCAGAAAGAAATCTCTTGAATTGAAAAAAATGAATTGTTCACAATTTCGTTAATTCTTTGGAATAATCACATCCTCATTAAAATGTAACTTATGAATTTATATTAATTGAACGATATTAGTATTTAAAAATTACTAATAGACGCTTAATATAATATTATGAAGAATCTTCATTTGATAATATTTAGTCAGTCTTTGCAATTGGAAACAAATCAATTAATAATGGCAAAACTCTAGTTGAGGTGTTTTCGAGAAATATGCTATGTTAAAAAGCGCTTGTAAATAAAACCGACAAATATAAACATAAGTATTTATAAAACATCTTTCGTATTGTTGTCTTAAAATCCTGGCGTTCGTATAGTTAAGACTATCAGAATGTAAAAAATTAGTCGCCATATTGCGAGCAATAAAATATAGCGTATTTCCTCGTATTGAGTGTATTTTAATGTTCGAAGACGTCACATACTTATGCATGCTGACACATTCACGTATTTTTTATGTATAATTCCATCCATGTGTGTGTAAGGGGTTTCTCACTCAACCGCCTCCCTGTGTTTCATTTCTTTTGTTTTAAGAATATGTGTACCAATATTTGCTCCAGTCCCTCCACACGTTTAAATTTATATTAAGAATATATATACAAACGGACATATTAGCAAAAGTACATTTGATTTTCAATTAATTTTTTTGGGAGAGGGGGGTTATGAAGGCTAATGAAATCTGAGACGCGTAATACTATTTCTTTCATTCCTCATCTGAAATTTTATTTTTTATTGTTGAGTTTATACCAATTGTTAATTTCTGTTATTTCTTTTTCATTTTCTTATGCTTGTGGTTAATTTTTCAGATATGTTCAGTTCATCTGGTAATTCGTGGCATTGTAAGACAACAAACACAGTAGTCAAATGAGCTGAAACATTGCTTGGTGTGTTGAAAATAGTTGTGAACATGTTCATCCAATTCACGGAAAGGAAATAGGTTTCTTATCACCCTTTTCGTAGTGAAGCCGATTGTGGGATAATACTTGGAGGCAGAGGACCTCAGTACGAGTAAATGACCCTTCCCCACCGCGCGGTGCTGCGGCGACCTAATAACGCTTTAATTTGGCCGTTTGAATACGAGTCTGTGGAGCGAGAGGAGGGCTGAGGGTGGCAGCCGTGGTCTTTTGTCCTCTAATTAAGATGCAGTGGACAGAGCAGTGATTAGGGCGCCAGCTATGAGTGTCCGGCATCTCAAACAGCCCGGTGTTGTCTTCGGGGACTCCGGCAGAACATTAGCATTGCTTATTCACGGCTCCTCTTCTCTTCTCTCCTCTCTACTTGTCTTGCCTTGCCCTGCCCTGCCCTGCCTTAGCACCCCGCCCACTCACTACCTGTACTGCTGCGACACCAACTTTTAAAAAGATTTTCGCAAACTGAGCCACTTCACAGACGACGAAATTTCTCAAATTAAACTTCCCGTTTTCCAAATAGGCATATACGTTTGCTGTTGCATATTTTAAGGAAGTTCAAGTAAAATGTCGACGAAGCATTACTAGGTGAACATTCGTATTTTTCAAACACGAAAAACTAGTGATAATATTTAGGATATAAGGAGAGTAGACCAATAAATAATTTCAAAACAATGTTTTTAGAATAGCATTATTACAGACTTCTCGAGCCTTATGAAACTAGTTATCTGGTGATACTCATAGAGTTCTTTTATATCTCATTCAACGAGAGCTTATTCCCCAGCCTGAGGAATGGACAGAAAACATCTGTCGGGCGAATGAAGTGGATGCGACAACTGTTTTAATTTAAAGTCAGCAATTTTCGCCTGGAAACAGGTATGTACCAATGCACTGTCATGAGAAAAGGGTCCGTATTCCTTGGCCAAATGTAGGGGTATTTTTTATTTCCTAACTTAAATGGTCCAACAACAAAGTATTATTTTAAGTTCTTCCACTTTATAGATAGCAGTTTCAGTAAATTCCATCTGAATTCCAAACGAAAGTGACCATCACCATCTCGACCTATTACACATTCTTTGGAGCCATTTCTACAACAAAAGTCAAATATTTCGTTTGTTGTTTTGCCTCTGGCGTTTAGTGGAAGATCTATGTACAGCAGAAATTACGTCTCGACTTAGAATTGTGTCTGAAGTATAAAAGAAATAGTCGTAGAAGCCTCGAGGCGACCATCGTACAGTAAACTTTATGACACAAAATGTAGCGATTACAATATGTGACGTGACAGCAGACTTATTACTCCTCAGAAACATGTTTATTCGGATATTAACAGCATCATCGTTTTTGATTTTACAAGTAAATCCCAGAGATATAAGATAATCCAAAATAATTTTTTCGCCGTTTCTTGAAGCTGTGTGAACGGTTAATTAATTAAATCAGATATTAAGTTTTATTAAAATTCACTCACAGAAAATCAATTAAACTAATTCAGTTAAAGAACAATTGAATAAAATTACGTTTATTTGATTATGATCTAGATATAGACCTATCAGATACAGGAATAAACAAACATTGAAGAATCTGCAGGTAGGGGGAAGAGTAATTTATTTAAAATAATTTATATATATATGTATTAATGTTGTAAGGTATAGAAAAATGTGTAAAGGGTTAAGATGTTAGGATGTGACATGCAGTTTTTACTGCTTCATCTAGAACTTACCTGTTCGTAGGTAGGACAATCAGCATTTTAAACAGAACAGAAGGGTCCGGTTTTCATTTGTCCGTATATTCTTCTCACGTAATGAAACATTTATTTCAGTGGAATCAAATCATTAAAATAAACAGAACTCAGCATCAGAACCTTTAACATACGCTAGATATACAGAATAGTTACTATTTAATTTCTGATTAAAATTCTACCTACTGCTCATGGTGTCAAAATCGGAAAACAAAGACATAAAATTATTCATAGGAGAAATCAAGATCTGCGAGAATTCGAAATGAAAATAACATTAACCTTTTGGCATGGTTTTCTACCTTAATAACATGAAATCAATAAATTATCACAAAAGTCGTTACGTGAAAGAGTGATCCAGTTTTATTGTCATTATTGTTAGCAAATGTTCGGAATAATGCAATTAATCAAATAAATCATTGCATTTTTAACTGTAGTTGAGGGTTTGAAAAAGAAGTAGATATTGTACTTACCTGAAAATAATTAGTTGGAAAGACTTAAAATGTGTATTTAACACTGTTACATGTTATAGCAATTTTGAGCAATGGTAATGTGTATTGACTTCATTTCTCTCTCTCTCTCTCTCTCTCTCTCTCTCTCTCTCTCTCTATATATATATATATATATATATATATATATATAATCTGGTTTTATTTTTATTCCGTGTACAGTTGATTCAGTTTAAATGTAGGAGAAATTCCTTAATTTCTGATTTGTGATAGATGTAAAATAACTGCTTCAATTCTACAATAGTTATATTTTTTCTTCCTTCGAAATATGTAGGATGTTTCAAGTTAAATGGATACATTAAATAATACGAATGATCGTAATTACATAAATAGAAATTTAAAAGATTATCTTTTATGTCGATGACAGATCAATTTCTTCTCGACTTGTCGAGCTCCCGGTCCCAACAAAAGACAGCGTGCAATTTGTAACGAAATTTGGCAACTTTGTAAAGCGAACGTGGCAGCAGCACGCCGTGTACTTACTGTCAAAATTCATCATACGCCCTCGTTGCCTCACTTCCCACTTCGAAACCATCAGCTGCAGGCCATCCTGCCCCTCCTGTAGGGATTTCTGGATAACTTGGCTGGCAATATTAACTTCTTAATATTTGATGTAGGAGAAGCTGGCAATGCTACGGCTTAACGCCGCTAGGGGGCAGCTCAGTCTAGCATCAGTATTGTCCGCTAGATGGCAGCAGAATCTTCTCCTACATAATTAAAATAGACCCTCAAAACAACGTAACTTAATATTGGTTAATATTCAATCATATCTGGCATGTTAATAATTCAGCTGCATTAAATTCTTCCGCTGTAAGTTGAGCCAGCGGTCAGAATGCACTTACCCAAGTAGAGAAAATATATACATTAACAATTAAATATCTCTGAATGTCAATGAACTTGTATAAAAATTATTTAATTATTTTTAAAAATTTGTGGTATGTCAATTATTTCCAGATTCAAGTGAGGAGACTCGAAACATGTATTTCTCTGATCAGGAAAATTTATTTAAGACGTCAATTGCTTTTTTTTTGGTTAACAGGCTACACGAGGGTTGTCCTGAAACAAGTAACCCCTCTTTAATAGCATAAGAAGGGCATTGAAAATATATCGTTCTTTGCTTCCTTAGGTACCAAATTTAACTAACGATTGAGAAAGAATGAGTAGAGTAACACATTCGAAAGTAATTCTAATGTGCAATCTACAGAGTTTCGTTTTTTTAAAAAATCTTTATTTTCAAGTCCCACATACCATGCTGAATATTAATGACAGACAAATGTTGTTACATTTTCAAATCTTCTTCTTTGGCTCTAGAGCCCATTGAGGACCTGGGCCTACCGGGTCGACTGCGGACTTTAACGAATTTGGAGTCACACGTGTTCAGTGAATAGATTATCCGGCAGTCTTAATCCCAGTCTCTGTGACCATGAAGACAAACATCCAAGCCCATGCCAGGATTCGAACCCAGGACCCCTGGGTTGTCAGGCAGCGATGCTAGCCACTAGATCAAAGGAAGTCGGCTCATTTACTTACATTTACAAACTTTTTTTTCCAAAACTCCTGTTCTGCTTGTAAATTCTATCAGGTTCCTGCAGGCTTGGCTGAAGCAGCTGAAATCATCCTTGGAGTAACCTTATATTCACTTTATCTGGAATATTTAAGATAAAGGCATTCAAAAATTGGGTATGGGATTGATAACCGTATGTTACAATGTGGACAGCTTCGAGGGGGATCCTTGGAAAATAAGAACGAGTGAGTTAAGTTTGAATGCATTGTTTTCAATCTTGACGTCTTCTTAGACAGTCCTTAGGGAGAGTTATTTTTTTAGAATCACAGTCTTTGAGGAAAATCCCAAACTTTCGCTGGATTTAGTTTTCTCCCAATTAATTTCCATGGATTTAATCGTTTTTCTTTCGACTACTTTACTTCGTCAATCCTTTTAATTTCAAGCAGCGATGTAACTGCTGACGTGTGAGCCCCGTATTGGGAACTCGAAATTGTAAAATTAATTCCTATTAGTTAAAATTCGTGGGAATTCGACGGTAGAGGGAAAGTTCAGAGGTTTCGAGGTTGGTGGGAAAATATTAAGGGATAGTAGTTCTCGTGAGATTGAGGAGTTTTTGGAAGTTGTTGTTAAAAGTTTATGTGGAGTTGTTATCAAGTTGCTAAGAAGGGGATATTCTTAAGTAATGGCTAATAAGGTTTCAGACAGAGATGACAGTAGTTGAAGCGGTTGATTATGTCTCAGTCAGGGCAGTTGTCGAAGGATCGTGAAAGAGGAAGTGATGAAAACAGATTAAAGTTCTTTAAGCTGTTTACCTGGTGGTAGCAGAGACGAGGTGTTCAACCGGATTTTGAAAGTGGCGAAAGCGAGTAGCGAGTTCCCAAAAGCGTCGCCGCTTCAATGACGTCAAAGGTTCCGGTGAAGATCTACCGACGAGTTCCGGTGTCGACGATGGTAACGTATAAATGAACTATAAATCCCTCAAAGTCGTCAACTAAAATGCCACCGTGGACATCGTCATCAACAATTAGTGTTCGAAATAATATATACCGGGCATCTGAGCCCACCATCCCATTTGAAAAGAATCAGTTTGCTTTGTTTTTATTTAATTTTAATGGTAAATTAATTTCTAAAATTCATTTTTTAAGAGCAAGAAGATAAAAGTTTCTTTGTTTTTTTAAAAAAATGTATTTTAATATTATAAACTTTCTTATTAATTATTCTTCTTGCTGTCTTAATTTTATGTAAAATCAAAATTACACTTAAAACGTTTCATATTGATAGATGAGCTATATTACAAAAAATCTTCTGATATTTTTTGGGTTAAATATCGTTTTGTTAAGAGTATGGTGTGCATGTATATGTTATAAAATACGGTTGATCTGGAAAAGCATACTGACCATAAGGAATTTGAAATTATATGACTATTTCACAGAAGCATCAATAGATTATTAAGTTGGTTAATCAACATCCTTAACATCCGATGACGGCTTCCATTGAATAACGTTTTGATGGATGAAACTTAAGGAGAGAGACGGAGAGAGGTAGATAGTGGGTGTTGGAGGGAGGGACATCCTATCGAAGGTAATTAAAAGTCCTGCATTGGATAATACTGATTAAACTCACGTCTACATTACTATTCACAATACAAATAGAATTTTTAAATATTGACACAATCACCATATGGTCACTATAATTTTCTCTCACATTTTCTTGACTTTTATTCTTTAAATTCTTGTACTCATAATTTGGAATGAGTTGAAACTTAAAGAATGGTCGTTGTCTGCGAGGAGTGCAGTGGCGATGTTGACCCTGCGCTGCGCCGTGGGCCAAGCCGCAGTTTTGCCACGGGCCTGCATTAGCACTGCTACAATCAAATTACGCTGCAATTCCGGATCCCTCCCTCAGCAATTATTTTGGCCCGTGCAAATCGCGTGGTGCCATTTCAACTGTGTGATGGCAATGAGCGCTAATTCCTCAGCTCACATCGCATTATCGACAACTGGTTATTAAGCCATCAATTAAACCGTTGTTTATGCCGTATTACTGCCACATGTTTGGGCCCCGCCATGAAATAAGGTTAATGCTGCACACGATTGCGCGGAAAATCCGTTTACGCCGTTTAATTTCTAGAATTTCCCTACTCGAACGGTTTTTGATAGCAAAATAAAAGTGATTACTCAGCTATTAGAAACTGGCCGACGATCGCGTTTTAAACAGGCAATTTTCATGGTAACTAATATTGAAGTGCATTCACTTTCGTAATAAGCAGACTATGCACGTCATCATGCACAGGTAGTGTCGCTAAATTCACTCACTGTCATAAATAACGCCATCGAAATTCATAAACCTTCCTAGAGAATGCTGACCTAATGTGTTGAAAACGTTCCATGGGACATATCCTGGCCAACACCAGTACAATGGAAAATGGACGTTAGAGTCATTGATTGGATTAAATTTTTAATAACAACAAACCATATAGAAGAGAAGACGTATTTCTGTTTCAAACAGAACTTTCAGAATTTTTTATAACTTTTGAGAGAAATTGAAACGTACAAAGAACATTAGTTTCGAGAAACATTCATATAATATTAGGTGAAACAGTCAACTATACAAGATACTCTGGATGATAACCAAACGATTTTTCTCGCGATAATATGCGATTTTCTGTCGGCAGATTGGAGACTAACAACATTAATTGGTAACATAAAAATGTAAATATTTTTTCACACAAGGATTGACTTTCACATTATAGAAATTGACATTAATATTGTGTGAGCAGGGGACGTTTTAAAGGCTGTATGGTATAAAAATATGTTTCTTCATATATTAGCTTGAACTATTGTCCTAATCATACTTTAAGGTATAAGTACGAATTTTAAGGCACATGCTATAACCAATACAACAGTTCAGTGCATTTAAAAACCAATAATCACAACGATAATTGGGTTTATGTTAAAATATTACATATATTCTAAGAATAATTTAGTATTAGGTATTTTTACTTATTAGAATCTGGATGCGAAGATGGGTAAAAGCAGTAAGAAGTTTATATGTTGATATTTGGAACCAAATTTTATTTCTATAAAAGTACGTTATGTTACAAATTGGTTTCAGATGATCGTAAACTCTTTTAAATGTAAACGTACAGTTTAAATAATATATTAATTTGAAAAACTACAGCTGGGAGATTTTAATCCTGTCTGTGATTGGTTAATATCAGGCAGACTTCTATAAACAAAGCGAGAACTTGAGTAGAGTAAACACAACTTATGTAGAATGACTGACGAGTAGTTAAGGAGTTCTGCTACTTGGGAAGCATAATTAGGGATGGTAGAAGTATAGTAGACATAAAGAGTACGATAGCACAGGCAAGGAAGGATTTCGTTAAAAAAACCATTTACTTACTGCTAATATAAGAATGAATATTAGGTTATAATTATTAAAAATGTACGTATGGGGTGTGGAATTATATTCGTGCACAAAAGGAGATACAGACAGAAAATGAATAGATGCCTTTGAAATGTGTTGCTATAGGAGAATGCTGAAAAAGAGATGGGTGGAAAGAGTAACTAAGCAGGATTTTATAAGCAGAATTGGGGAAGAGAGAAGAATTTGGAGGACTTTGATCAAGAGAAGGGATAAATTAATAAGCCACGTTTTGAGACATGAGGATCTTGTAAAATTAGCATTTGGTGGAAGTGTGTGGGGTAATAACAGAAGGGGGAGGTTGAGGATGGAATACGCTAAACAAATTAGGGGGTATGTGGGATAGGGTACATATGTATAAATGAAAAGGCTTGCACAGGATGGGTTAGCATGGAGGGTTGCATCAGACCAGCGTAGGACTGATTTCCACCACAACTACTACACAATAAAATTTATTTAACTATTTACAACGTTTCGTCCATATTTGTATACTTCATTCATCACGTAAATTTCAAATGGATAAAGTAATGTACTGATATTTTTGCGTCATGGACTTCCTCCAGCAACGGCTACGAAGTCAACGACGCCAAATTGTCCTCAGTTGAACATTCGTTTATTCATTTAAAATTTACGTCATGAAGTTCAAATATATGGACGAAACGTAAAAGCCGGCTAATTCGCTGGTTTTCGTATTTATAATAGGAGATGTTTGATAATTGATTCATTCAGTCAAACAAATTGATATACTTCATTTTTGATGCAAGAGCTGAGGATGTACATCTAATTTCTTTTTACATTTTAAAGTTTTGAGACCTTTAACTCATTGTTATTTTGGTATGTAAACTTCATAGATTTTTAATAAATATCTATAATTATCTCTGTTGGAAATCGATCTGAAGAAGTTAAAAATCTAGACGGAACGTCGCAGAGAATGAAATTGTTAAAAAAGCTAACATGTTGACTTTTTTGTCTATTTGTATAAAGTACATTATTTGCGTTGTGAAGTTCCTTAATAGTTAAGCGTATATATCCACAAAGAGACCAACAGATGAAAATTATTTGGGAGAGGAGACCGTGCGAGAAATACACTTTACATATGGAGAAAGAGATTTTTTTTATAACCTATACCATGCGAATATATAAACCCGAAACAAGGGTGTATTATATATTGCGTTCTGTAAGGAGCGCTCAATTGCGATGTATGCTTATTGTCAACACACATTTAATATAAAATATTTGTAGGACTGCACAAGTATACTACTTTTAAATATGTTTAATTGGCATTTGTAATTAAAATTTGCACATTCTTTGATGAATAATTTTACTTGCGATATTTTATACGAATAGTATAGTAACTGCATGAGAAAACTCCATTGAATTCATTCCTTAACCAGCTACCAAAAAGTGCAATACCTCAATACCTGAGCATATTATTACAAGAAGTAATAGAAGCTGGCGGCTTTTTATCTAAAGCAAACGGTTTCGACACATATACAAAATATGTATAAAATATATCGAAAACAATGGTGTTGTAATTTTTACCGTAAAATTATTTTTATGTATAAATATTTGACGTATTTCCTGTCACTTTGAGGGCTTTCTTGTGGCTGAGTATTTTCGTTCTAAGTAAGTTCATGGAATGTGGCTATGGACGTGAATCGTTCAGTTTGAGAGTCTGAATTCAATGCAGTCAATGACAACTTATTTTTAACACTCGTTGGCAAAAGGATGAGTGTCATCGTTTCTTCCGTCACGCCTGTTCGGAGAATTGCGATTTTGTTTGAGATTCCCCGCGCAAGTGCACATCACATCACATATTGCTTTGCATGATTTGTGGGTCGAGGAAGCTCTGGCTGAGCTGGCGTCTCCGCGGACGACTTGGGTGTCGCCCAGCCTTCATTACGGCCAGCCTAATGAGAGCCTTGCTCTAATTGTAATTTCCGATTCCCTCCGCCGTGATGATAGCATCGGCCTGCTTGCGATAGCAAACCTGCCAATCTCATTACTCAGCTCAGAGCGGGGATGTACCCCTACATGCGCTATCAATCACGAGCACGCAACCGACACCTCCAGCCCATGCCAAAATATTTACTTACTCCTAATACAATTAGTTACAGTGAACAATATCAATTATATAAATGAACGAAATTTACGCCATCTCTGAAACTGTCCCTACATATTGAAACTTGAAATCCAAATCTACTAGAGCTTCAGAATGCGTGATAAGACATCTTCCTAAAAAGAAATTAAATTAGAATACATTTTTAAGAGAATAATCATCGTTGATAGAGAATCATAAACTGGGATGTTTTGTTTCTTTTTCAATACAGAACAGGTTTTTAAATTAAAATATGGATTCGAAGATCTGTTTGATTTGTGTGACTTTGACTACATGAAGTGATCACTGTCGGAGAGGACGTGAAGGCTGAAAACATTAACGGTTTCTACTCAATTGTTGAAATTTCTCCGAATATTCAAAATCATGGAGAACATAATTACTTTATTTTACAGGGAAATTATAAAGCCCATGAAACATTTGAAAACAATAATACGTAAATGGTTAAATATAAGGCAGTGTACAACATGTCGTAAAATATGCATCACTTTTTGTAAACGGAGAGTCCCTAATAATCTGTGGGCTGATGCCACGTTAAATAAATAAGAAAGAGATAGAATACGTCAAAGACCAATGCTCTAAGCTTTTTATAAAGAGACAAAGTGACACCAACCGTAGTTCCTGAACACTTTGTAATTAGTCTCCCGAGTAGCTTGAAATATAACGAAGATAACGAAGAAATTATAATTTTTTGTGAAATTCAAAGGCACAAAGCTTTTATCAAATGCATATAAATATTTTATAACATCAAAAAATTTATTTATTTGTCCAATACTGCTCAGACCCAGAATATATGGAGTGTCGGCGAAAACAGCCACTACGAAAAGATGTCACAAGCCTTAGAGGTTTTGTGATAGAGATGGATAACAAATGATATCCTTGATGTAAATCCATGAGAACACATCGTAACGCTTCAATATTTCAAGTAGCCATTGGAGTAGCGCCAGGTCAGCAGACGCAACAAGGCCTATCTAGCGACGTGGAAACGTCTCATTCAGGTAATCTGGAACACAATTGCGAAAGTTTGGACGGACGTCATGTTGTTGACAGATCCCTACTATCAGTTTCAAGTTTTCGCATGAGCCGCGCATTTGAACACTTTTCCGAAAGTACGATCGGTGGCTACCCTGTCCACCTTTCACAGACTAATTTCCTGGCACTACTTTCACATAAAACGTTGAAATAATTTCTTTAACATACAGTAACGTTGGTTTACGTTACGTTTAGCCTTTTATCTTTACCGATTTTTAAATGATTCATGGGCTTTATAATTACCCTGATTTAAACAAAAGAATTAATTTTTTCTCAAAATTTCTCACTTTTTAACTTAACAGTTTTGAAAGTAGGATCGATAAATTGGCAATATCCCTTAGAAGCTTCAGCAAAAAGTATAGTTGGCTGGGTTCACCGCGTGAATTTAATGGTTATACTCTTTTGCTATGAAGTAATGGAATTTTCAGTTGATAAATTAATTCAATTGCTCTTTTTGAATGGTTAATTCTAAAATATGTTTTTTTAGGAAGACTCTACATACCTTGGAGTATGACGTCCCAATAAAGAATACATATCCTCACTCTGATAATGAGTATTTACTATGATATATTTAAGTCTGTATTCCCCTGTACAATTTATGTTGGTAAAAGACATTGATTTACGTTGATACTGAAGGTATAAGATGGTTAATATAAAATACAATGAAGTTAATCACAATAATTAAAGTTGATTTCAATGACTGTTTCAATAGCATAAATCGGAAGGATTTTGAAGTCAAACAATCCAATGTAATCCAATACAAATATTAAAGGAATAATATAGAGTTTTACTTGAAGTGGCGGTGAAAATTTATCACAAAATCCATGGATTTGCCTAGAGCTATATTTGAAACAACGGACTAATGTTGGTCAATTTGGATACTTTATGGCATTAAATATATGATTAAATTGAATATTTAATTTTTATCAGCATTTAGATTGTAATAAAAACTAATTCATTATTTTTACAATCATTTTAAATTATAATTAAATGTAAAACAAATATTATACAATAAATGTATTTATTAGAAGTAATGTATTCTCTATCACAAAATTATACAATATGAATGGAAATGAAAATTAGTGACATATCTCAGGGTACTTATATGGACTACTGAACCAAAACAGTTTTGAAACAAAATAAATTCAATAATGGCAAATTTTCAAACCCCAAATATTCATAACGTGCAAACGCGCTTTTGGTGAGATGATTTCTGCGGATTGTGCCTAAGGTGGTTGGAGAATCTATGTCAACTGTTTGCGCCAACGAGGATGTGAATTCTTTCATTATCTACTCATTAACATATTAACTAGATTTTCAGAGTTTTGAAATTTAATTTAGGAACTTATTATACTGGGTTTGGTTTTATTTATCAAAAAGTCACCAATGAAACTAAGGTCGTTTTATAATAAGGAAATTTATTAAAGTTATTCCTAAAATGGAAAAATTACAAATTATATGCGAAGTGATGTGGAAGATCAATAAGATTATATTAAGAGTACAAGTAAAACTCTCTTTGAAATACCTTAATGAATCTGTGTGTCATTTCCTTAAAACACCTCATTAGCCTTTCTTAAAACAAAATTAGGTATGACCTTTGCTAGGGATTCGAAGTAAATTATTCCAAAGACATTTTAAAGGTCAGTATGAATAGGATCTTAAAAGAGGAAGGCTAATTTTCTTTGAAAGGGTACAAATATAGACATACTTATTCGTCGTGAAGAAAAACCAAAGTTTTCTAAAATTAATAATGCAGTCAGATTTACATTAAAATATTATTTGGGTTATTTTAAAGATTATCTGAACTTCTACGATGATATTACTGGGAAAACATAGTAATGCAACCCAGACAGGAATCGTACAGTAATATTCAGAGGTTTTGAATGTACGAAGCAAATGCTTAACGACGAGTATAGTGTAAATAAATAAAAAAGGGGGATTATTTTAATTTATTAAACAAATAATTTACGTTCTATCAGATATAATGACTTTATTTATATTTCAAAACAGTTTCTTATTGGGTCCTACGCACTATTACAATTATACATATTAATGAGAATTACTATCCTGGCAGTTCTGAGGGTTAATTGCTGGGGTAATAACGTGTAGCAGAGATTTTACGTTCTTTAATGACGAACTGTTCCATCTTGTAGGCGATTACGGAACTTCCGCATGGAAGAATTTTCTCCTTCACTCTCAGGCTTTCTTTTAGTGTTCTAGATTTGCCAATAGTTTTGCTAAAATGATAGATTTCTGATCAACTTGTACTTTCTTTGATGATTTATGAAAGTGACTTTTCTTCTTCTTTCAGAAGCAGTGATAAGTGCTCCTCTTTACAACGACCAAGATACACTGACTATTTATTTGTTCATTTCTTCTGCTTCCTCTGCTTCCTGTTCCCTTCAATTTCCGAGCAACACTGCTCGCCTATCTGTTCTTTGTCATTTCTACATCCGATCCACTGCTAGTTTTCGTCTTCTCACCCCCCTCCCGCCGCAGCTTAACTATTTTTCCCTTCTCCAAAGGAAAGTCCCACTCCACGTGACGTATGATCACCAATCTTTGAACCTCGTGATGGATACATTTAAAAGGATAATAGTTACATAAAATTACAGTACAGACAAATACTTTTAATGAATATAATCCTAATAATTATAATTTTAGAAAAAAATGGAATTTTGAAATATGCTTATCATTATCAAATTAATTTATCTTTGTGTCTAAAATATATTTTAATTGTTTTCATATTATAAAAATGAGGCACTATAATTTAAATCGTTGTATAAATGTCGTCGGCCAATTTCCTTGCAATTTAAAATAAACCTTTATTGTTTAGTTCTGTTGTACTTAAACGCCATTTAAACTCAGATCGTAAGGTTAATAATGTATTTACCTTCATGAAGTGATAATTGATAAAAACATTGCTTCAGTAGTAAAGATATAAGCCATCAATTATAAGAAACAGTCACTTTGACTTCTTATTTGTTTCTTCGATATCTCCATTAATGTCAGAAACATCGGTGTGACATTACAGGTAGACAATATTTGCGCGAACAAGGGAAAGCGCCATTGTTTGCAGTGTGAGTCGCTGTAACTGTAAAGTGCTCGTTACTTACACAAAAGTTTTCAATTTAATATAAGCTCTTTCACTTTGGTATTCCCATTCATACTACTTCAACAACTCTATTCGCGAATATAATCGCGGTAAGAAAACACAAATCAAACATCTTTCTCAGCAACAAGACCCAACAATTGCCAACGAGACAAAACCCTTCATTGTGAAATTTTAACTGGATTAATAGGCAAATGTTGAACTTGTGAGGGTTGTGAATTCAGTTAGCAGAGTGCAAACACAAGTGTCGATTGAGAAGTATTAGCGACACACAGAGCTTTTAAACTTGTGGAGTCTCTTGTTCTTATCGTTTACTTTAGTACGTAAGGGGAGACTAATGAACTGCTAATAAGCACTAGCTGTGGGTTTTACGCATCCATTAATAATTTTAATGAAACTTAGTAAACTGCACGAACGTACTTGTTGATTCCAGTTCAAATCAGCCAAACAGGTGTGACCGGCGGGACGGTATTAAAATAGTACTCACATGCATCACGCAACCAACGTAAATTGTTAAATAATATATAATACATTCTGCATATATGTCGTGATTCAGATGCTAATAACCACGTCACGTGAAGTGATCGTGAAGTACAAGTGTAGTGCGACGGAATAACATTTGAACAATGAGTAATTTACGATATACTATGTTAGTTTATATTATTATTATTTGTAACTATTCACATTCCACATTTTAAGCTTATTTTTTATAACTGCCACCGAGTGTAGCTCAATTGCAGTATCAATAAATTCATTCATTCAAAATCAATAGTTGATCGTGTTCTTAAACAATTTCACTGGTCTTCATAATTTAAGGTTGTATATGTGGAAAGAAGAAGAATTTTTACTGCGTTAAGGAATGTGGCAGAAAAAATAAAACTCTACGCTTTTCTGATTATATTATAGTATTAAGGGAGCCATGAGAAGACTGGAAACATAATAAATGGCATGAACGTGGTCCAGGAAGAAGAGTTCAACATGAGGATAAATAGAGGGAACACTAAGGAAAAAGTGTGGTATAAGAATAACAATGGCTGTTAGATTGGGAAGGAGTATTTTAAAGGAATTCTGCTACGTGAGCAGCATTCTAACTAGAGATGGTAGAAGTATAACAGACATAGAGTAGGATAGCACAGGTAAGGAAGACTAATTTACTTACGGCTAACGTTAGTATGAATATTATGAATTCGTTATTAAGAATGTTCCTATAGAGTGTGTTATACGGGTGTAAAACGTGGATGATAAGAGTTGCAGAAAGGAAAAGAATAGAAGCTTTGAAATATCGGGCTATAGAACAATGCTTAAAATCATTGAGTGAATCGAGTAACATCCAGGAATAAGAGAAGGGAGAACAATATGGATGTCTCTGACGAAGAAAAGGGATAGATTAATAGGCCACGTTTTGAGACATGAGGGTCTTGTAAAATTAGTATTAGAGGGAAGTGTGAGGGTTAAGAACAGAAGAGGAAGGTCAGGGACGGAATTCACTATTCAGATTGGGGAGAAAGTGGTACTTATATAGTAATGTAAAGGCTTGCGCTGTGGGTTGCGTCTGACCAGTCTAAGAACTGATTACTACTTTAACAACAACATTTACGAGTGCTGTAGATTTTGGGTTATACTTTGCCTGATTTCTCTTGAATATCCAACAGTACTCTGCCAACATATTTGGAGTCCATTTTCTCTGGTAACCCTTTTCCATTTCAGCGATGTCCTGGTGATTAAGCTCACCATGTTCCTCCCCGACAGCGCTGACGTTTTTAAGAAGTCCGAAATGTATATTTTCTTAATCTACTCTCCGAAAAATTCTGTGTACTGTTCAGACCTGTAGTTACCTATAAACTTTATGACAACATTTTGAAAGAGAACCATGCGACCGATCCTTGGATAGTTTTTCAAGCTGCAAATATTTCATAAGTTCCCTAATTTTTGGGTCACAAATATTCCTCGTTTAATTTTACTTCACTAATACTTGACATCTTGGTTTTTGGAAAAGGAAATGAACACCCGTCACGATCGATTTATTTCACAATATTATTGTCCCACTTAGGCCGGCTTATGATTGTTATTCTACACGCACAATAATGTTTATATTCAAGTTGTAATCGAAGCATATTTAGGTATCTATAACGTTAAAATCTGCACACATATGCCATGAATGGATACTGGATAGAAGCAGATGCATATTCATGTAACATCTTTATACTAACTGGACACAGTTTTCTTAATATTAAAAATAAATTGGAGTTCCATGGAACATTTCTGGAACATTTTTGGATTTGGCAGATGCAAATAAATAATAATCAGTGGAAACAATTTTAATTTCATTGCTGACCAGTGTTATCAGTTACGAGGGCGTCTTGCGGCTATTATTTTGAAGCCATTATACTTTTGATATCAATTATCTTGTTCATCGTATTTGACGAGAATTATCGGGCATTTGATTTATAGTAGCTAAAATTACTAATATATACCATACATTATAAAATACGTTTTTATTACTCATTATATTCATGAGAAAATAAACAATAATTACATGTTGTTTGTGTATGAACTCCCACGGTTGTGAAGGAGGCTACGATAATTAGACATTATGACTCCTTTAAGGAGTGAGCGATCGAAAACGTAGAAGAGAAAAAAGTGGTTGCACACTGTCTCATTGATATGAATCATCGATCTCTGCTGAATCTGCGACTCTTAACGAGTCTTGCGGATCGGAACAGGTATAATAAATAATTCACGCTCTCCTCAGATTATTTTGAACAGATCTTTTATTTATTAATGTTCGCTCATTGTTTACCTTCCGAGTTCGTCCATGAAGAATGTGTAGGTGAGTTTATGTAGGGGTCCATATGACGGTTAGAGAAAGTTAGCATGTGACCTGTAGTCGACGTGGATATCTCATTTGTAATGATCGACTGCGTTTTACTAATGTACCTGGTTCGATACTCGGTTCTGTCAGGTTTTTACATCCTGAACTGATAATACTGTATTTATATTTATTTGTCAGGTTTATTCAACATGATAAATCCATATTTTTAAATCATAACTAAGTGTACTGCCAATCGGTTTAAAAAACGTTGGAGTTAACCGTTGTAAGTTTTATAAATTTATCGGAGATACATATACTACCTTGGTGCTCGGAGTTGCTCGATAACTTATTTATAATAGAACACAGCAGTATTTAGTTCAAACTAAGATCTTTTTAAACACGTGAGTGAAACATCAGTTAGATCGTCACATTTTTCAAATTTACCCTTTTACACCCACTATTATCGAAACAGCACAAATCAACACTGAAAATTAAATGTTTAAATTATGAGGTTAGGTGTAATGGCACTGAATAAACGTGTGTTTAAAACGTCATTCAATCAACGCACCTTTAATATTTGCACAAATCATTATTACAAACTTGTTGAATGCCGAATTAACTTATAGATAATACACCCAACATGTATGCAATTACAATACATCCAATATATAAGAACTAAGCAATCAGAAATTGAAACGTCAAAACAGTGCCAAGTTACGACGCTATGATTTTGCGTGTGTATCGATGCGTAAGTCAAATGGCATATATTATTCAAACGGTCATGCTATAAATTTGGTAATATATGCTTTTATATGTAAAAAATCCAAGAAAAATATATATAAAAAATTTTGGTTGGAAAATTAAAAATATTCCGTGATCTTGACAACAGCGACCCCTGCTGGGTCCAACTATAGTTAAGACCATCAAGGTGACCCCATAAACTCACAAAAAAATACATTATAAGATCGGAGAAGAATTATGAACTGACGCACACCGAAATAATATATACATACATATTTGTTGTGTGTGTTGTAGTTAAAATATCCTTGTGTATATGATTACTATTATTTTGTGATTTTGTAGTATGAGACGAGGACTTTACTGTTTCCAAGTCTATTCCTGAGACAGTAATAGGGTAAAGGTATCTATTCCCATTTGCGTTTTACCATATCCGCGTGTGTGTGAAACAGCTGAGGGGCGCCATACTGAAAAACGTCCTACTTCTGTGTCTTGGAACGAGACGCAACATAGACCGTATTGATGTATATAATTTATGGGTAATAAACTTTCCTGGTAAACGAATCCAAAGTGTGTCATCGATCCACCTTTCAAAACAAAGCAACACAATTCCAGAATATATTTTTGAGTGTCCTCCCACAAATACAATAGACTTCTGTAATGCATATAATCAACAGAGCTTCCAATTTAGTATATAATTAATGGCGAGTAATTAAAAAGAACGATTATGATCCGATTGCAAAATAAATTATAAATTTTGGTATAATTCGTAAAACAAGCGAAACGTTTCCTTCTGAAAGTAGTATGAATAATTTTCTTGAGAGAAAATTATAAAAAAGAGAAAAATATGTGACCATTATTGATTAATTATGTCATTCAAACAGATATAAAGGAATATTAGAATAATACTGTCCGAAATGGGAATGCAAAGTTGTAAATTAAAAGAAAAATTAAACCAATGGTATTGACAAAAATATTTTTCAATGAATATAGCGTTTCAATTTAAGGTGTTTATTTAGTTTTGAAATCATTGTTGATAAGAAACAGTCTGGCCATCCTTTACGCAACTTGCTATGGCGAAGAATACAGATTTCACATCCTCCATTGGCAGCACAATTTTCCTCCCTCACGTCGATTCGTTGAGAAGTGGTGACTTTCCCTCGTAATAAATTGAATTCACAATTCTGAGCTCCCTGCAAGTTGTCAATTATTCACAACACACCACTTAATTAACGAAACGCGGAGAGTTTCTCCGGATCGGGTAACAGTTCGCAGCTTTTAATTTCTTGCACTTTGAGAAAACTTGGCGGCAGGCAAACGGAGGAGGCTTTTTGCTTCATAAATTAAAAGCAGCAAGCAGGAAGGCCTTTGCCGTTTTTAATGTAATCATATACTATTTCAGTGTTGCGTTACTTTTATGAAGTCCCCCCGCCTCCTAACGTCCCCCGAGTTAGCATGCTTTGTTATTTTTCTTCTTTTTTTTGCGTTTGTGTGTCGCTTGCTGCTAATGCCGCGAAGTTGAATAATTAAGACTTGGCGACGCGGCCAGGCTTCTCGGGTTGCATCTCGACACGCACTTGGAGACGGCGAGCTCCTGCAATTACATTTTAATTAATTATTCAGCGAGGCCCGAGGGTTTGTCGACCAGCGAGTAACGACGCCTGCTGCAAGGAGACACCTCTACAACGCGATATTCTTACAGACGGCGCCCCTTCTCTCGTTAAGGACGACGCGACGGTCCTCTTGCTCTCAAGCTTCGTCCGTCCCCACAGACTAATAAACAACTATTTACTCGCTACTTTCTTTACACAAATCGAAAACCTGCTCTGTCTGTGCTCAGACAGTTTAGTCAGCTGACTATTTTCATTCTGACTAAACCCAGTTTTGAACCCATTCCTTCGCATATTTCAACATAAGAGAAAACTAACGTAAAAGATAACTGATGAAGCTCGATTCACTATTGTCGGTGAGAGAGTTCCCGCGTAATATTGACAAATAATTATTTCCTGGTTTTTTAATATATTTATCCACTTCATTATTGCATATCCGTCGGTGACGGGGTCCGATCTGTCCAATCAAACTAGTATATACAGAATTGGTCAGAAAAATATTCTAATAAATTAATTAAATGAAGAGAAATAATTAGTACACTGAAATGTTTATGAGGAGAATGACAAATTGCTATATAAATGTGAAATCCCTCTACTCAAAATTTATTAATGTAAAATATAAAATGAATTAATAAATTATACTTCATTTTTCAACGATTTTTAACGATTAACTATATATATATTTATTGTATACACAAATTAGATGTCTTATATATAAACTAGAAACATGAGTTTTATTCTAGGGGCCGTCTAAACGGGCCTTCTCATGGAGCAGAATACATATACAAATCCTGCGCAGAATTCACAGTACAAGCAAATAGGCAAAAGGTTAAAACAGAGTAATTACATTTTTTTCTCAGTTTAGCCTGGAACTTGCCACTGGAGTTTGATACGATGTAACGGTTCTGCCGCTCGGCCCAACCAAACATCATTGTTGCTACAACGAACACTTAGCCCACTTAGTTTTCTTCCTTGGTGCCACTGACACTGCTTAATTCTTACATATTGAACTCCAAATTCCATCACCACTCTCAATATACTGAATCCTAAGTCAACTAATACTCAATCTCAATGTTCACTCTTAAAGTTCCCGTGTAGTGTTGAAACATAATTTTTTCCTGTTTTTTTTAAATATATTTCCTCCGTTTGATTGTTACATATCCGTCGGTGACGGAGTCCGACCTGCCCAATCAAAATTATTTATCTCTTGGAGCGGCCATTCACCTCACTCCATGGTTTGGGGAAAAAACCATGTCCCCTCACAACCCGATGCTGCCGAATATAAAAACTCTTGAAAATTCCAGGCCGTGCCGACATGTTGGCGTTTTATAACCCTATCTGTAATTTTCCTTTCTTTCTCTCTCGCCGCTTGTTTTGATTTCGAACCGCCAAATTCCACATGTAGTAGTGTTTTGTCATTATAATCACATTTTGGTCTGCATTCAAATATAGAATTCAAAATTAAAGAGGAGATATGCTCATGGCATGGTCAGGATGGGTAATAACCAACCGAAAGATTCCGATTATACCTAAACCTAGAATTAAAATTTTTTTACTTAATATAACAACTTTCGTCGTTGTAAATCCCCGAGATTTTAGAAGTAATAAGGTTTTTAAGGTAGCTAATAGTATAATAAGTTGATGTGTTAGGGTAGACGCACAAAGAGTCTGCACCTCGGATGCGCACATAGTTTTCGGCTGTGGGTGCTTAGAGCATATCCAAAAAACATTTTTCGCCGGGCTTTACCCAACCGAGTAATAAGTGCGTTTCATATTCATATTAAAAATTTTCAGTGATTTATTAGTCGCAAAATTTGTTCTTCAGCGCGCTTGATCGTCGGAAGTATTTTTTTAAAACTCTTGGATAAACATAATATTTTATTTTTAAAATAAATTCTAAAAATTTTACAAACTAATAATATCTTTAAATTAATAAAATTACTTCTTCTTTTTAAACACTTCTCGTTTCCAGTGTTGGGTTCTGATGTGCAGAGTTAATTGGGGTTGGTCAACTATCAAATAATATATATTTCCAAATATCTGTAAAATTTAAGCTAGGACGAGCAAATTGTAGCAATTTAATAAATCATGCAAATAATCAGTGATTATTTATTTAATATTAACGTTTAAATTACGATTATTTAGCCAATTTGTCTTGGTAATTTTCTTAAAACTAGTGTGAACGTTGATTTGTATTCAGTAAGAATACAAACAAAAATTAGCTAAATCGTTCGAACACCTTTCCGTACTACACACATTGTATAGTAATAACACCGTCATCTATCCTTAAAGGCGTTTTTTATAAACAATTGAATTTATACACAATTAAAGAATGTATCACCAAACGTCTCAAACGTTTGGTTTGATTTAATAGTACAATCGATGGAATTCTCCATAATAAATTAAGTGCTGTTTTGAAGCAATATTTATTAGTCTAGCACAAAATGATAATTACTGCGATATTAAGAATTGGTTAATCAGCATATCAATCACGTGTACAAAACATATTTTGCTCAGTCACATAAGACAGGTCATTCTGTTACGTTCATAACTTGATTCATACCACGCGACGCATTCCGATCTGACAATTAGGGGACGTTATATTGCTCACAAATTGTAATTACGAGCGCAGCGCCGTTGGAAAGAGACGTCTCTGGAGGCTGAAGCTGAATCCCGCGCTAACCACATGGCATAGGGACTTCCCCGCTTCTCCCGGAAGCGGTTTTCGCGCCCCTACGTGACACTTTAAATTCCATTCCACGAATGTTGTTCATCTTCATAAAATATTTGGCCCGTGCCCTCCCCTCTCTTGCAATCTTCTTCGCGCGCAACTTTTGCACCATTATTGTTTCCCTTTGTTTCTCCAGCCTATATATTCCAGTGGCTTCGCAGCTTTTGCGAGGCGGAAAGGGGAAGTGTTTTAAGAGAAGTAAGCAGTCTTCTTACACGTTCTAAAATTCATAATCCATTCAATTAATAAAAGGGTGTAAGCCTTGCTTCCCTTCGCTTTTCCTTTTGCTCTGCTCCGGAGGTTTTCATTCAAAAGTATGTGGGGCCGTATTTCATCCTAACCGTGAAGTCGCCATCCATTCCCTGCGAAATGACTGCTTCCTTGCCGTTCTTGCTCTCCTAAGACGAACAAATTACAGTCTAATGGCCCTTCTCTTTATCTTCCATGGAATAACTACTTCAATTATAAATGCATCTTAGGCTCGAAATAACGTGATATACTAATAATCATTGCTTCAAAGCAGCACTTAATTTATTATGGAGTATTCCATTGATGGTACTATTAAATCAAACCAAACGTTTGACAGGTTTGGTGATACATTCTTTAATTGTGTATAAATTCAATTGTTTATTAAAAAAACGCCTTTAAGGATAGACAACGGTGTTATTACTATACAATGTGTGTAGTACGGAAAGGTGTACGAATTATTTAGCTAATTGTTGTCTTGTGTGATCGTTGACTTGTATTCAGTAAAAATACAAGTTTTAAGAAAATTACCAAGACAAGTTGGCTAAAGAATCGTAATTTAAACGTCAAACTTATGCAAATAACTGAAATCAATTGCTTCAGTGATTATTTATTTGATTTATTAAATTGCTACAATTTATTTTTTATTACAGTGATGCAGATAAAATAATTTGAGAGTGATCGGTTCACCTTGAAAGTAAGAAAGACTGCGACATTCAAGATAAACTCTTTCGTTTTTTTTAGTCAATTTTTTCTAGTCAGAATTTTTTTGATTTGTCAATAACAGAGCTGTTGTATTCAGTCCCAAGTCCTACGTTGCGCAATCCTTTCCACTTCTGCATAACTACCACATTTCGCATCCTTCGTAACCTGCATAGGGT
Source organism: Eucriotettix oculatus (assembly GCA_034510155.1). NCBI lineage: Eukaryota > Metazoa > Arthropoda > Insecta > Orthoptera > Tetrigidae > Eucriotettix > Eucriotettix oculatus. Next base: position 63,653,970 of record CM067378.1, read on the forward strand.
ATTCCATCCTTGGCCTCCCTCTTCCGTTATAACTTCACACACTTCTCTCTAATGCTAATTTTACAAGACCCTCATGTCTCAAAACGTGGCCTATTAATTTATCCCTGCTCTTGGCCAACGTCGTCCATATTGTTCGCTCTTTCGCTATTCTGCTTAGAACATCCTCGTTAGTAATTCTATCAACCCATCTGATTTTCAGCATTCTCCTACAGCACGACATTTCTATTCTTTTCCTTTCTGCAACTCCTACCGTCCACGTTTCGCACCCATATAACGCCACGCTCCACACGAACATTTTTAGCAACGATTTCCTAATATTCACACATATATTACCCAGAATAAAATTCCTCTCTTTAGGATAGCAAAGACAAGGAAGGCTTTCGCAACTCTTTATATCGACTACACTTCTACCATCCCTAGTTATTATGCTTCCCGAGTAGATGAATTCCTCATCGTCATTCAAAATAACCCTTCAATATAACACCGTATGCTATTCCACTGTTTCTCATACTACATTCCAGAACCTTGGTTTCCCTCTATTAATTCTCATATTGAACTCTTTCTCGAGGTCCACGTTCATTTCATTTATTATGGTTTCAAGTCTTCTTCTGACTCCCCTAATACGACAATATCATCTGCAACCCATCGGGTTTCTATTTATTCCCTTACAGTAAGATTCCTTTTCCTTATTCCATTTTAACTTTCTTCAATAACAATGTAATTAAATTTTAATTATATGATGATATGTAAATTGCTTTCATTTTCTCTTTCATGATTATTAGAAAGAATAATTGTTAAATTAGCAATTACGTCTATTCTCATTAATTCTAATTGCTTGTCGTGTATTATTAGTTCAAGATACTCTGCATTAATGAGGTTAAAGAGTAACCGCTTCAATTCTTATGAGATTAAATTATTCACCATTCATGTTTACCATTGACCAGAGTATTTACTGCACTATTTCCTTAGCCAGAGGCGTGATCGTAAATTTGGAAATAGTGTCTGTCACTTTATATTATATTATGAAGGTGACTTCCCATTACATCACACGAAAAATCCGGCATCCCAGGGAGAAATGTCGATAGTGACCTAAAATATCTCAATGTAATGAAATCCTTATTTTTCTCTGAATCTTGACCGTCATGGGCCCAATTAATTCCAAAGCCCTGTCGTAGTAACCTCGTATTGTTAGTCTATAGTTATATTAAAGTTAATATTTCAATATCCTATTGAAAGGGTGTACCATTAACGCAATAATACTACCCAGTCAGAAGTGATTAAAACATGGGGTTTCATATTGATATACAAAATATTCGATTTTAGTAATCCTGAAGCCAAGCTATTCCTTAACGAAAAATGATCGAACCGATTTTATTTTACCCGAAACTCAATACAAACCCATGTTTTAATAATAAGAATAATATTTCACTTAACGGCTGCTTGTCAAAAATATTTATGTACTTATAAGTTATATCGACCAATTTAAAGACAAACTAGAAATTTTAATCAAATACTATTGCGATCCGTAAATTTTTGAATACATTTGTACAATTTTGGTGATACACACACACACACATATATATATATATATAATACTTTCATCTCTACATTGATACGAATCGGTGTAATATCAATTCTTATCTGTCAGTTACGTCGACCTGTTTTCTTTTCGCTAAAGATGGTGGAAAAAACCATTTTTCACTGCTAGTCTTATTAGAAGCTATGAAAAGTTCTTCAGGAATATCAAAGTGACATCAACTGTGTTTTGAATTTTAACATTGATTTTAGAATAATTATGATGAAGGTTTAAATCTATTTTCGTAAAAAAGTAATGCTTTATATATAATGAGCTTATTAATAAGGTTTATAGCTTCCATATAAATAATCACTTTAAATCTGTTGAATTCACCGTTCAGAACGTTATGAAGCGTTTTTTAGCAATATCAAACTGAAATAATGAAGTGGGGACAAGGTATTAGAACCACATGAAAATGGATTTTGGTGATTAAGATTGAATTTTAGAAGGGAGCAGTAAGAGTGAACCTTAAAAAGTGAACAGTAAAAAAATGGAGATTGTACTGATTATGGAAATATGGATAACGGAAGGAAGACGTGTTCGAGTGCGTGGCACCAAGAAAGAGCTAAGTGGGCAAGTTGCTCATTATAGAAATGAGGAAGTTCGGTGGGGCTAAGCGGAAGGACCTATTCCAGCGGCAAGTTCAAGGCAAAGCTGAGAAGAAACGATAAAAACACTATAGTAATCATTTTTACGATTTCCTAGTACTGCCAATTCCGTGTAAGATCAGTGTTTATATATTCTCCCCATGAGAAGGCTCGTATAGACGACCCATACAATAGAAGTCATGTATATAGTTCAGGAGATATATAATTATTGTAAATATAAATTGTTAATCATTAAAAAGTCGGCTACGTAAATGAATGTTTCTTCAATTAGTGTATATTGTTAAATTTAATATTTTACACATTTTTATAATAATTATTCATTATAAAATAGTAAATTCTCCACATATCTATTTCAAAGTAATTTCATAGTTAAACATCACAAAAAATGTTTAGTAAAAAACAATATGTTAGGTAAGGAAGTAAAGCGCAGCTTTTGGGTATCAATAGGATTCGCCGTACATATATCCTTACGTCGAAACCTAAACCACTCGCTAAGCATAATGCCGAATGGTTTCTTCCTGGTGCTTGATTAAAATTTGATTACAGGAAGATTCCTCTTCTTGGTTCCACGCGACAATAAAAATAACTACTGCGATAAGAAATGCTTCTAAACTTTTTCCATGATAGATATTTGAAATCATTTTGTGAGAGATAAGAAATTTGATTCAATTATATCGGAATGCCTAATCATCCGTCTCGGATTTGCAAACGTAAAGAAGAAAGTGACATAATTGTCTTTCTTCAAAGGCAAAGCCTCGGCCGCCGCCGAATGAGTACAATGACCTGACGTAACCCTCATCGAACATTCATAGCATTCTATTACCCTGGTGCTGTAGGTCTGTCTTAGCATTTTTATGGACCAATAAAAACCTCTGTGTGTGTCTCATGCACTCGCGGATCGTGACTGAGCATTGGATTCCGTGCCAATAATCTAGGACAAATCGTTCTACGCGTCGTTTCTCCTGCGATATAATGGCACCATATTTTCATGCACCGTCGGGACGGCCGTGGAATGATCACTAACTGTACTTTTTTACAGCGCGTTATAAGGATATTCTAATCTGACTGAGATCGTTTAAGAATATTAACGAAAGTCGTCCTGAGTGGGCTATTCCTACATTTCCTCGGGGGACAAGAGCAGTTCTTGGCGAAGAACTCCAGTCATTCCTAAAGGCTGAGATCGCTATCGATAAATGATGAATTAATTATAATTGGAGCCATTCATTACAAAGATGCTGCAGCAATACAATTCCGGTTGTAACGGGACGTTATTTGAAATGCTAAGCTGCTTTCATAAGGCATTATGGCGGTTGTCCCGACGTAGAAGCAAATGAGAGTTATCATATCCACCGTAAAGCTATATACCTGACTAAGAAGTTGGGTATTCATTTTAGGAAGCAGTTAGGAGGAGATGAAGATATTTCTATAAGTTAAAAATTTACCGTGGCTATGAATTGCTCTCAGACTAGTTTTTTTCTAGAGAAGTTCATACTTAGACAATTGCTGTTTCGACGTTTGCTTTGTTTCTGATAGTAGCAATAAGTTGGAGAATTTGGAGGACACGATGCTACAAACTCGCATAAATGCTTCCAATATAATTGAAAACGGTAAGCCATTATTATGCTCGAGTTGTAAAACAGCCGTCTGAAAGCCACGAATGAAATCTGTAGTCAGCGTCTGACACTGAGAAACAAATAAGAACTTTAAATTAAAAGTTATAATACGCCATGTTTCTATAGTTTAAATCTTCCCACTGTTAATGATTATAAAAATAATTTTATTTGGATAAGAATATAAAAATCAATAATATTTAATAAATGCATAATAATTTTAACAAATAGCCCATAAACATATATGTCACCATAACGTCTCGCTAATCGTGAGAAAATTTATTTTTAAATTAAAAATTACAAATGAGCAATAGCCCAATAAATTACATTAAACAGTAGGAAATGAACAGTTAAGTAAATAGCTTATTGCACAAAAATAACAGATCATATTAATCACACTTGCCAATCGTCCCAGTCTTTTGTCACACACATTATGGGGCAAAAACCTCCAGCAATCTGGCAGGTAAACTAATCCAATCTCTCATTTTCGTTTACAAATGAAAACTTCGTAAATCTGATCTCTGATATATTTTATTCATTTTATGTCCGTATTCGATTCTTAAAATAAAATTTGGTGTCAAATCTATATGTGATTCAACCCAGGTAGGGTCGTTTGTATATGCTTTAAATGTTGTCCTCGACCTTCCTAGATTTTGTCTGTCCGAGAGCTTCTCTAAGCAAGCAATTACACAACCCTGAGTATGGAATAATCTTATCTTTGTATGAATTCTTTCCAATGCGTGTTCATGATCGGTCCTTTAAAGATCCAAACACGCCGCTCCAAATAGAGTGGACTAATGATTTATAAGCCATTAGTTAGCCTCCCTTGTACTTTTATATATATTTCATTGTCTTTTGATCTGTATTTTATTGGTGGCAAGTTTCTACTTTTTAGAAATAAAATCGTCTTGTTCTTAGCCAAGAACATCAATGGTCCAATAACACTTCCTTGTCGAAGCCTCGAAGTTATTTCTTCCGACTCTGAGAGTTCAGTATTTACCCTTACTTTAAGCTATCGTTCGCTTGGAAATTCCTAAATCCTTTTCGTTTAGTTTCTGCAAAAGAAAGGCCTGAAGTACGACGTCAAATGCTTAGTCAAAGTCTATTTCATCAATTTTTACTGAAAATCTCAACATAAATATATTAATTGACTTTCACATAACCTTTTCTGAATCCATGTTGACTACCGTGAATAAATCGCTTTTCGTTCCTGATTTTCCGTAGTTGTCACTATTTATTCGCTGCATTACCTTACATACTACGGACGTTAAACTTACTGGTCTGAAATTGTTAATCACTGATTTCGAACCTGATGTGCATTGGATCAACTGAAGCATTACTCCAGTTTCCCGGGGCGCCAGAATTATTTATTCTAATTTCAAAGAGACTACTTACGATCATTAACAATGCTTCTCATACCAATTTGAGAATATCTCCTGGTATCCCGTCCGGGCCAACTGATTTCCGATCTTTCAATCTCCGAATATGTTTCCTTACATCGTGTATTAAATTTCTATTCTCTTTTCAGTATGCTGATTACCTAGTTACTTAATTGCACTCGACATATTTTCAACAAAACATGATCATAAATTAGTCATTAGCACTTTTAGGTTATTGGACCTCAACGACCAATTCAAACGTATTGTAGTTTATAGTCGCTTAGAAAAATTTAAGAAAGGGGATCAATTTATACATATATAAAGTACAGCCTAAAGTTATTAAGGTATTCTATTTAGTGAAAACTATTCGGTTCACCTCAAACATAGAAGCTTGATATTATGACCCAAAAGTATTATGCATATATTTATTTCTTCTATTAAGTGTATTCTAAAAGAAGATGTAATGTAATACCATATAGCTTCTTAATTAAGTGGTGTACTTCTTGCATGCAATGAGCTGGGTGTTTAATAGATATGTCGTTTAAAACTTTTGCTTCGTTTTGTAACGTGACAGATACATGTGGTAGCAGAGGTAAGTTTCCAGTGGCAGCACTGCCGACAGCTCCCCAGTCTTTTGAGTCCCTTCTGACTAATTTACAATCCGCTTTGAAGACTCAGGGTGGCCACTTACAGCTCGGGCCCCAAACCCCCGCAGACCTGGATTAATAACAGCGTAGAAAAACTACTTTCGTTACAGCTTTCCTTTTCTCCGGAACCCTTCATGAATCATCCCGGTTCAGACATCTTTCACTCACAGCTATATAATCATCAGCAGCGCACACATAAAATAAATTTCATATCTGTAATATTACAAGGTGGAATCCTCAAGCTCGTAAGGAAAATTGACTTTGATGTCGAGTGCATATAAATAAAATGGAACGGTGTTTTCTTGGGGTATGCCAAGATTGGTGTGTTACGTATTAATACTTTGAGGTTGTTGCCGTGTAATTTGGGGGGCAGCTGTTAGGAGACGGCGTCGTTTAGCCCCTGGAAGGAGTGTCTGCCCACCCCGGACATCCCTCTCGCACGCCCTTTTATCCACCGCACTCAAATAGACTTGTAATTTCACATCCATCGGGCTCATCTCCTTAAATGAGAACCGTTTCCATTCTTACCTGGATATTCGGATTCGTATCGTTACGTGTGTTTCGACCCTGCAATTAGGAAAGCGGCCGATTACGGGGATAATGTCTTGGGCTGCCTGTGATAAACAACTCATTGCGCATATACTGAATATTTTATGAATAATATTACTCCAATATGATTATTAAGTCAAAGTTTATTCCACGTGCCTATAAAGAAATGTTGGTTTTTCGTCGAAGAATGCTGCTTGTCTTGTTATGTATTTTGTCACATCTTAACAACTCGAAATTATCTGCATGGAAGGTTGCTTACAAAAAATTTAAAAGTAAAGACAGAAACGAGGCCTAATAATAACAGAAGTGAAGCCAGCAACTTAGAAAACATTTCCCATAATTCTAATATTCATGTAAGATGACCGTCCAAAGTCGACCCGGTAGACCAAGGCCCTGAATGGGCTGTAGAGCCGAGGAACAAGAATAAGATAATTCTAACAATGCCTTTGAATAATTTTTAAAGTGTTCGGATACTAGCACGCATGATACTAAAAGTGTAGTTTCCATATGAATTATTAAAAACAATGTATTCAAGAAATAGTTCTATATAAGTCAAAGACTTTATCCAATTATGAAGAAAATGTAATGTAAGGAACATAATTATGCAAAAATATACAATTCATATTTAATAAATATTATTTACCCACAGTTGACGCGACAAATCAGGTAACGAATGAATATGTAAAATTTATGTGATAAGCAAGCTGTTCCATATAGCTGTTACCTGGATGAAAGGTTGCCATAATATCTATTTTAGAAACAGTTGGCTGGGGAATTCTTGCTTTGTAGGAAAACATATTTAAAAATAAAATAGTTAAAAACTATGTTACACAGTATTACGTGTGTTTAAATACAACATAAAGTAATTCTTTTGTCCGAACCATAGACAAACTATGTCAACTGAGATAAATCACAAGAAATGAATAACACATTGATGGGAGAATATATATCGCTTGTAATTTAATGCACTGAGTTAGAAACCATTTCCAGAGATTTTTGGAGTGGTTTTAATCAGAAGTAGAATGTTTTCTAGTTTTAAGAAATGACTTACTTTACACTTGAAATAAAATTCATTTTTATAATATATATATTTCTCAAGTCTACTTTTAGAGCTTACTGGAAGAATGGATGTTACAGAGACACTTAGTTTATTTTGGATCCTTAGAAAGAGACATCACATTTTAAGTGGAGCTCCCAGACTTGATTCCTGTTTCGATCAATACGTTTCCAACTTCGTCCTTTGACACCAATTAGTCTACAATGTTAGAAATATATATTAGAACAATATCCGAGGATTTCCAGTACAGAATTGTGTAGATGTTAGTGAATTGGAAAGTCTGAACGGAGTAGATTCGAAAGGTACTACAGAATTTTTGTAATTGGGGGGGGGGGGGTAAACAGGCTACATAAGGGTGATCCTGAAACAGGCAACTCCCCTTTTGTGAAAGCATACTAACATCCAGGTATAGTAAATTCTATAATGAAACTTTCAATTGCCGGGTACAAAAATTAAGCTCAGGCACAGTATAGAGATCAGATAATTAATAATGTCTGATTTATCAAAAGCTATGACCTAACGTTAAACATTCGATTGGCCACTGTTAGAGGAAGGAAACCGCGGAATATAATATCAACAACCGAAACATGATAAGATTACTCAGATACGGTTTCAAAGCAGAAAACTGCAAAATAATAATGCAGCCCCGGGTAAAATTACAACTCCTTAAGGGAAAGTATTATTCTGTCTGTCAAATTTAAATAAACCGCAATATCTTTTCATGCTTTGATGGGACAGTTATTGAGTTCATCTGGCAACATTTCCAGTTCCTCCTCAGCGCTGTTTATTTTGCAGTGAGTGTTGACGTGTTGTGCTACACCTCTACCCAGGAGGTCCCACACCTGTTAAATGTGACTAACACCCGCAGGACAAGCAGAGAAACCCCATCCTCAATTTAAAATTGATCATTACAGAAACATATTACGTTGCTTAGAATTGTCGTTTATCAAATAAAACTAGGGATCAAAACAATGTACTGTAAGGAATACTGCATCGTGCTGTAGAGAAAAAATACAATATCTGACAGATATATTGAGCTGCATCGTTTATATATCAGGGAAGAGCACGTGTTCGTATCTTTGCCACTGTCAGTTTTAATCCCACCAGAGGTAAAAAAAAGTAGTGCAGTATGAGTCATATACATGTTTTATAAAATTAAACACTTCTTACAAGATCACTAATTCATTTATGGAAATGTAATTGGTAATTTACATTACAACAAATATATTGTTGGTCTACATTTCACCTAATTATTCTAGTAATTTATATTTTGTTTTCAAAAATATAATTCAGCTTTAGTTAGAATAGAGGTCTTTTGTATTTTTACGTAAACCAACAGCACTGACAATATTGCCCGTTTCTGTTATTACACAATTACCTTTTATAGACAACACTTTGTTGTCTTCAATATAATATATTTAAAATCGAACTTCTGAAAATGTTCTGCTGTCGAAACACCTGAAACTACAAAAAATATGTTAAAAAATTGTCTCGTTAGCGAATTGTAAGTCGATATCATCAGTTAGGAAATTAAATTTAAAAGCACCCGAGTATTTTCATGTATATATGTGAAATAAGAACAATGAGAATACTAGTTAGAGAACTTGTGACAGGAGGGTTTATATGAGGAGTCAAAATGTATCTTTGATGTTACATTTAAGAGTTAGCATTAATATTTTATACACAACAATACTAATATTTAGTCTGCATAATTCGAGTTTATAAATTCTGGGAGAGAATTATTACGAAGGAAGCGGTATAAGGTTTATTTTTTTTAAAAGTGGGAATTAATTACTAGGATTGTGGTGATAGAAACCGTGTGAAGCTAGTACGAAGTGTATTCTAACCTATATTTAATTTATATTTTGAAGACATAGATAGAGTTCAAATAGACTTATTTCTATAATCAAAGACTTCTTACCGGAATAGTATTATTTGATTTATTAATGACGAATATACATATTGACATATGTATTATTTGACGAAATTTCACATTTTTATCAACTTATTTATATTTTGATTTGCAACACGCGAGTAATGGAAGATTTGGTGAACATGTTCAGCTTTATGCAAGTCTCACAGCTGATGAAAACTGTTGATATGCAGAAAAAACTTCTCGCTCTTAGAATTTTTAATTTTGTTTTGGCCATTTCATCAATATTCCTATAGAAATGTTTGCAATTGTAGCTATTGTAGATATGAACAGTCGCAGATCGCACTGTCCAGTTTTTTAAGATCTGGAGGAGTTATTTACGGAAACAGGTAGTAACTATCAGGAGTTACAAAGCGGACAAAGTTGAACTACAGATATTATACGGTAGACAAGTAAATATTATACGAAATGTAACATAGTTTAGAATCTGTGCAAGGAAAGGACGAAATATGTTCATAGATTAAAATAGCAAAGTATTAGTGCAAGAAATGCTATACACACAAAAAACTGAATTATACTTTATGGCAATAGAAAATTAGGAAATATGATTTTGATACTGCATAGGCACTTCGTGGGGGAAGAAAAAACCCATAAATCTTGAGTAATGTAAGGATTAAATTATAATCATATCTGTACATAGTTTTTTATGTAGATAATCAATAATGATAAGCTATCGATTTGATGGAACCTCTTAGTTTTACATAAAACATTTTTTGATTATTATTCCTGAGGCAGTGGTTAAGGAACACGAAGATCACGTGACGTAGTGTTCCTTGAATTTATGAGGAAATTTTTTTTCTTATGCAATACCAACTCTGAAGCTCACGAAGAGAGTAGTCTTGACCTTCCGTGTTCCACCAGTGTAAATTTATTGCTCGTGTTTGCTGAGTGTCTGTGTGTTCCGGTACATAAATAAGACGATATTTGGTGCAAAAATAAAGCTGTTTTTCAAGGAAACGTTGATCTTCGTTAACAAGAGTTAAATAATAATAGTGATAATAATTTAAGGTTGATGTATTGAATGGAAGTATTGTGCGCTGAGAGAATAAAATCTATTATTATAAATTGGTCGGACTAGCCTTAGTGACTTCAACAGTTTCTTAATTTGTAATACGAAAGATGAGCTGAATGCAGGCACATTGGTTTGTAGAAGTTTCCCTCATTCATTTAGTATTCTTGATCGAACCAAGATGGGCCAGCTTCAAAAACTGATCAATGAAGGTGAAAAATAATTACAATGCTTACCTCGAATTAACCGACATAAAAGAAGACTGTCACATCTGCCACCTGACGTGATGGCCCTTTGCCTCAAAAGCACTTCGTTTAGGGGTCATAATAGTCTAATGAACGTCAGGAAGCAGCTGTTGTCATCTTCGCCAGAATTCAGACAAAGTGGACAGTTAACATAATCAAACCAAGAGTCTGAGGAATAAATAATTCCTTGTTGACAAACAGCCTGTAGAACACATTTTGAAAGTAAAGCGAATACTTTTCTATATATAATGCATACTCAAGCTGCATACGGAAGTAGTCACAAGAGTCCATAGCAAGTTGTTGTTTGAAAAATAAAAAGTTGTTTAAAGTTTCAACTATATAAATCTTAAGTTATAAGACGCTTTATTGTTCAGTAATTGCCAGCCATTAAAAGTGAACATGAAAGAAATTGGTTGGAAAGTTCTTAATGTAATCAATATCGAAGTCGAGTTAGATTCTATTCTTGTAGAATCTGCTCCTTTGTTTGCAATAACAACATATTTTGTGCAACAGTTAAAACGAATTTGTACGAGCTGCTAACAGTGACAGTTGCCGACCAAATGATAAGCGACGTAAAACTACAAAATGGGTTTGGGTGCTTGTCGACCGAAAGAGCGCGAGATGGAGACAAGGAAGCATTTCACAAAATCTCTTATTGACTGAACTTTTGGACATGACATAGCTGCGCGCAAGATGGGTAACGTTTTTGAATTGAAGGAGGAACGTTTCAGTACTGTTTTCCGTCATTTTTGCGTCAGTTCATAACTATGGATAAACGATGGGTGCATCACTTCACACCAGAGATGAAGGAACAAGCAAAACAGTGGACTGAAGGAGAGAATGATTTCCAAAGGAGACGACGTCAAGTTATGGCGTCAGTTTTTTGAATGGGCATAGAGTAATTTTTGCCATATTTTTAACTTTTAGAAGGTATGCAATGAAAATTAAAGTTTTATTCCATCACGACAATGCACAGGTTCACACTTCCAATATCGCATCCTATCCGTCAGATTTACCTGCCTCGGAGTATTTTATTTTCCAACTTGAGAAAATAGCTCGGAGGTAAGACATTTACCTACAATGATGGAATGACCGGTTGATAGCTATTTTGAGGGGTTCGATAATTCTTACTTTAAAAAGGGTATCGAAGCTACTGAACATCGTTTAATCGGTATAATGGGAGACTACGTTGAGAAAGAAAGATGTTCTCCTCGTTATGTTTAATTTTTTTTAAATTTAGTTTGTTAATTACATAGAAATCTTCGTATTTTGACCATCAGAGTCATTAAATATAAGGCGGTGAGTTGATAAAATTAAAATAACTTAAAGATAAACTGAAGTAACACTAAAATAGTGTGTCCGATTTTTTCTTGATGTGAACAACAGCTATATCCGAACCCATCTTTTAAATGATTTTTTACGCAGACAACAACCAAATGACAAATAAGTACATATATAAATTGGGCGATGGTCAGTATGACATTACTTAAAATTAGGAGAACACTTACTGTTTTGCGTTTTAATAAAGCCGTAGGAGATATTTTTATTCTTTATTAGTGAGATATTCTCACGTTTCTTTTTCCTTGTAATTTTTTACTATTAAATTCTCTCTTCTAAGACTAGGGAACAGATTGTAACGATTTTTATTTAAAAGTTGACTGTAATTTGAGCAGATACGATGCTTATTTGGAAATTCAGATCCTAAAGACTGTGCTGATCTGAGCTGCTGCTGAGGTTTTATTCAGAATGTGACAGAAAGGAAACAACTGTAACTATGGATCGCAAAGTGTCATCAAAAATAAAATGATCGAAAAATAGGTAAATCTGTAAAAAAAGTTGAAGAAATAATTGTTGGATTTCAGCACGAGTTATACAGCGATTAATCCGTAATGTTTCGAAGACCACAAGCTCTGTCGTCATCGTCCAGGCGATGGGGACTACAAACCTTAAGGTCGAATTCAACCTATCAAGTACAGTGCGTTCGGCCGAGCACTCGGCTAATGTAATACTGAAAATCAGCCCTCGGTCTAGTAAAAACCAAGTGACTCGATCGTGAGAGTGGATAGTAGACTGTTCTATCTACTGGACGAAGGACCCCCTCCACCCACCAGACTACTTCTACCTGCTTCCAAACCGGTTCCTTTTCAACTCGGGCACTCTACTCGGTCTTGCAGACTTTATGCCACAAGTGAAAATATATTAAAAATTAAAAATTGACTTATAATCCAGTAAAGAAGAAATGAAGAAATATCTCCACTCGCCACAATGTCTGTCCACCGGTTTCTCAGTGGAGAGTTAACTCGGTTCAGCCTTTACGGTCGTCGAATCATCGTGGATTAATCTCCGTGTTATTCGTGTGGAAATTCGATAGCTATTACTTCAACAACTGTACCGGGAAAGCCTACGATCTTTAATGGAAAAACGTTATTTGGTTTTTTTTCGAAGATGAGGAATATGTTTTATTGAATTATATATAACTTTTAATATTGGTTCAAATTCTTTTGTTAGAATATCCGGTCGAGATTACCGAAGTCTTATTTATAGATGTCTGAACGTTTAATTCAAGGCAACATTTTAAACTACGACTGTATTCCTAAAAACGCTTACTGGTTTTAAATGAGCTCATAGAACGAACTGAATGCAATGCCTACCACAATTCCGCTACCTAGATGTGCAAGGAGCTGGGCCATGCCTGAAGAACACGGCGAAGGAAATAAATTGGAGGCAGTCTGCAGCTATTACAGGTCCTGAGGGAGAACTGCTAAGGCTTCGCAGAGCGAGGATAGTTTACGTCTTAAGCCAAACTGCGAACTCGCATATTTCAGTGTGCACAGAGTTTTAGCGAGCCACAAAGACGACTCTAAGCCGACTAAACTTGGCCGACGAGCTTGTGGACTACCAGAGCCTTACCGGGACTTAGGCACAGTGTTTGCACGTAGGCCTACAGATATACTTAACTTTTCAAATATAACCGTCCGAGTCAGGTGCTATTCCAAGTTTTATTTCCTACATAAATATCTAAAATACTTATAATATAAATTATAATGGTTCTATATTAACTTGTTAGTATGATTATAGGTCACACATTTCAATAGATGAACTTGTAAAAAACATTTTTAAAAACCTCTGTGAACCACGGGGCTATTAATGTTTGTACAACATTATCGATATCCTTATATATTAAATGCGAATTGATAAATTATATAAAAGAAGGAGGTAAAATTGAAGCCCCCTACGCAGAAATTATAAGATATCTATTAGTTTATTCCTATGTAGATATATGTTACGTGTAACTCCAAATTCGCAATGTGTCACGAAAATAGCAGTCCGTAGTCACCCCGGTAGGCCCAGGCCCTTCATGGGTTGTAGAGCCGAAGAAGAAGATATATGTTACATGGATTGAACCTGAAATTATTTGTATGTAAATTGGATATATTATCATAATTAATTCACGATTCATATAATTCACGTATCTTCGTAACGTGACATTATTTATTAGGTTTTGGTTTTCATGTCGATTTGTGATTATAAATTCGAGATTTTAAATCTGTAGATGTGTATTCCACGTTTATGTTCAGTTATATAAACAAATTTTGTAAAATAAATTTTACATAATATTATACATTCGCTATTACAGACATTCCGAGTTTATCCTTATTTGGTTTCCATAACTGATTTTTTAATTATAAATGGAATCAAACTGCAATGAGAAGAAATAAAAACTTTAAGGTTATCTGTTGATATTGTGGTATTACGGGGGTCAGAAGAAGACTTGGAAACCATAATAAATAGCATAAACGTGATTCTGGAGGAAGAGTACAACATGAGGATTAATAGAGGGAAAACCAACGTGATGGAGTGTAGTATGGGAAATAGTGTAGTAACAAAGAGTGTTAGATTGGGAAGGGATATTTTAAGGAAGTTAAGGAATTCTGCTACTAGGAAGCATAAGAACTAAGGATGATAGAAATATAGTAGAAAAAGTTGTGAATATTAGTAAATCATTTCTAAAAATGTTCGTAATGGAGTGTTGCGTTATATCGGTGCAAAACGAGGACGATAGGAATTGCAGAAAGGGATAAAATAGATATTTTAGAAAAGTGGTGCTATAAGAGAATGCTGGAAATCAGATGGATGGAATAGTAGCTAACCAGGAAGTTATAAGCAGAATAGGAAAAGAGAGAACAACTTGGAGGACTTACACCGAGAGAAGGGATAGATTAATATGCCACGTTTTGAGACATGAGGGTCTTCTAAATTAGCATTCGAGGGTAGTGTGTGGGGTAAAAACAGAAGAGGGAGACAAGGGTGGAACGCGCTGAGGAGATTAGGGAGGATGTGGGATGTAGAAATGAAAAGTCTTGCGCAAGATAGGTTAGCATGGGGGGTTGCATCAGACCAGGCTTAGGACTGATTACCATAACATCGGCATTTAAATGGCAACTTTTGGATGAAAAATGCAGGCAAATTATGTATCTAGGAAATCATAGAACTCACTTTATAATGCGATAAGAGTATTGAAAAAAGCCAGTCAAAGAACTCAAGAATTTTCCCGGAAATTTTCTATTAAGACACTGGAAAGAGTTCATAGGCGAGCAGCAAAGGGGATGGTAATGACAAAGTCACCAAGATACGGTGGTAGTATGGAAAGGAGACGAACAGCTCCATATTGTACTCTGGCTTAAGTGTACAAGGGCTACTACCTGTTTATAGAAATCAGAGATATGCTGGTGAAACCTACAGTAAAGTAAAGGGGACCACGGTTACAAAATTATACGAAGGACGTGTTGGGAACTAGTCATTTTTGAGCTGAAATATTGTAGATTAAAATGAACTATCTGTAGGATAGGCCTTCCAGATATTTATAATAACAGGTCCACTTCATCACTGAAAGAAAAAAGAGCATTTAGATTTATTGTTGTTTTCATAAGTCCTCGATTGAGGAAAATAGGATACGTCATACAAAAAATAATTATATTAACAGAAAAAAATAACATAATTAACTACGAAACATCAATAAATACATAACTAGAATAAACAAGATTTATAGTACCAAATCATTGGAAACATGGACACAAACACACTCTGAGAAACACAAAAACACGCATAAACACTGCATATTTTTCTTCTTGGATTTGTACGATGATAATCTGATCATTGGTACTATCTCCAAGCATTACACGAAACAAACAAAAGAGCAGAAAAAATGAGTTTTAAACTTATGTAATAGTATATTTTACAAAAGCATCACACTCTACAATTTTTGCAGGAACATTAAATCTAACTATTATTTCATATTTGTAAATATGTACCAATTTGTTTCAATTATATCTACCACCAAGTGTAAACTCAACTGCAGTAAGAAATATGTAAAAGAATCTCAGAAAACTCTTTGATTTAATCATGAGAAATGCCTGCTAATAGTGAAGTTAAAACTTTATTTAAATAAATAATATTATAAACTGGTACTCTCTTTTATAATGTTTTCTAATTTATGCAAATAATAAAAATAATAGAGGTTTCATGATCGTAAGGTACTGGAAATCCAATTCTGAAGAGAATTGATAACAAGTCAGTCCAATAATAAATTTACATGAATTTTTTCAATACTTTCCTTCAGGATTTCAATAATAAACACATTAATTAATAAATATAGTAGTACAATAACACTTGATAGTTTGTTCAAAATTTAGTTGAGATGAAAATTGAAGTTTCACAATTCATCATTAAAACGACGAAGTCTTGAAACGTGATGTTAAGATCACGATAAGAAAGAAAACCCAAATTTCATTTCCTCAATGTCGTGCAGACTTCCTGTTAATTAAATCTCCCTCTACTTTACTGGCCATAAATGTAATTGGTTCTCCGGCGATTCCACAGAAAAATAATGCTTATTAATTATTTATAAAGAAAATATTAGAAAAACCACATGGAATGTAGTTAACTACACGAGGGAGAAGTTACGAATAATCACTGTGCAAAAATGTTTTCTGCCTCATCATGAAGAGATACTAATGTTTCACGTATCAGTGTGGTATATCGAGAAAGGAAGAAGGTGGCTTCTATTGAGATGTTACCCAGTTCTGTTGTGAAAGTTGAGATACTATATCGTTAGTACGGCCTAATGAAGTACCTGTTGGAGCACTTTTACTTTATCAGAACACCATAAATAATTTACTGTATCTTTGGAGTAGAACAAAGACTTTGAGAATCCCTATATTCTTCCTTTAATATACATATTCCATACTTTCACGTTTGCCAAAAAAAAGCTAATAGTGGATTCTCCGCTTCTTTTAACAAACATCAAAGCATGAAATTCTCCAGATGTTTCCCGTGAGAATGATGGAGCTGAAATTTATTTAACGTTACATTCTCATATATTCACATCTAAAGTCGACTAACCGGTAGAATCATTAACAGATTCACTTTCCTTTAATAGTAAGTTGAATATTTAATAAGTCTGATGTTGCCAATGTCTCGAAAGGTCGTCTTAATAATGTGACGTCTATAAAGATCAGCTGAATAATGACTTCATATATAAAAAAGAGGCGTGAAAAGCAATTCCTATTTTATCTTGTAATTAATTTAAAATAAAAATTAGAATTATGTATGTGGAGAGGCAGCTTCGAAACGAAAGAGTTAATTACTTTTTATATTAAAAATATCCTATTTAATACAATTATAAAAGGCGTCACAAGATTGGAGACTAGAGTCCAACTGTCCACAAAATAGTGTAATTATTCTACTTCCATATTTTTGTATATTTAATGAGGAGGTTTGTATCTACAAATTTTATCCGTTTATGGAATGTTTCTTTATGTATTTGTTCACTCTTATTTTTGTTGCTGTAGCCAGTGGATCTCACAGCATTCAAATCGGATGTTTGGGGATCGTTTCCAAGAGTGAAACTCTGTATTTTTCCGTGTAAGCTTGTCTTGGTCAATGACACCGGCGATAACTTGACTGAAGCTGTCCTTAGTTTCCTCAACGAATGGAGCTTGTAATTATGGTCTTTTCAAATTTGTTATCCGTCTTTTATATTTTTAATATCATACATAATACATGCATAATTCTTTGTGGGTTGTTTTACGGAAGAAATAAAGCAAGAAGATAAGATTTATATGTAATATTATCATACAAACGTTGTAAGTCGGCCATCACTGGCGCGGTCCCCTCCCCCCGCCTTTTTGCTTTTACACCTGACTCCCCACCCTCTCGCGCTATTGTCCCCACCTTTTTATGTGTCGGTACCCTATTAAGCATATTCGACATTACAATGTATGAAGGAAATTTTGTCCGCCATTGCGGCTCGCATGTCACGATTCAACACTTTCCTTGCCGTGTCCCTCCCTCTAACCCCGCCATTGCACCGCCACGCTTTGCAAATTTGCTTATTACCCACGAGCCTACTTCATTTCCATGACCCATTGTGAAAGCTGCTTACCAATTCTCCTGTCCGCATTAACAGGTCTATTTCTCTATGGAACGCTCCTTCTGCCCCGCCTTCGCAAAAAACAATTTGCTGAAAGAGAAATGACTGCATAAATCTGCCATGCGTATCGTACCAAGCAAATGGCTTGTCCTCGACAACCAACCCAAAGTCAACACACACCGTGGAAAGAAACGTGTCTGCATGCAAGTTCTGTGAAACTGTAATACGCCATTCGATTAAAGAAGTATATGTTAATTAATGAATATATACAAGAATTAAACAATCACGTTTCTTTTATAAATCAACTTAGAAATACTCCTACATTTTACGTTACTCTATCCTTACTTCGTACTTAACACCAACAATATCTAAGTTAGCGTAGAAATATTTAAATTGTGTAACAACGAGTATTATTAAAAAAACAATGAAAGCACATTTGTCAACTGAGTAAAAAGAAGATTTCGTTGAATGCTAATAAATAACTATTCCAGTGAAGAGCATAAATATGTAAATAGGCTTGGGATTGAGACGCATAATAACTCTGCGTGAAATAGGTTGGCAGCTTTATTCAAATGCTATAACAACGTCAAGGCATAGTCCATTGAAGAAATTTCCTGCATCAATTATTTTCTAAGAAAATGAGTTAATACGTTAAAAAAACGGGTTCTAACCATTCGTAGTATTCGTAATAAGTAACCGATGTTTTTATTTGAAATGCTGGAGTAATTACAATTTATTACTACATTCGTATTTTTGAATTGAGATAAAATTCAAGATTTCACCATTATCTGAATGATGAAGTGTAAATGCGAGAATTTAAATTTTGGAGAAAAAATGTTTGGAATGTATCCTGTCCATTAATATTTAAATTAACATATATTTACATAGGTCACACACCATTTTTGAAAACAAATAAGTGCTTCCTTATAGAAAACGTTCAATCAGGCAAAGCCCTGCAACGAAAAAATTAGTTACAGTCGGCTAAAATTCACGTAACTAAAAAAATAATTAAAAATATCATCATATAAATAAGTAAATGGCCTTGAAACAGAAAACTATTATAATATTAACTTTTGTCCACTTCTAGAACCTCTTCAAGTATAATATCTTTTACATAATTAAAATTTAGAAGCGATATTCTTGCCTATTCTAGTGGATTAATTGATTATAAATATTAAATATCGTTATTATTGTCAATAAAGTAAGTGCTACATGCAAATTCGTAACGAAGAAATTAAGCTTTAACTGAAACTGAAATTTACAATGGAGCAAACAATAGTTCTCTATTCTCTTGTACAAATGAAACAGCTTTCTGAATTTAAACTGTAATTGTTGTTTGTCTCTAGGCAGGCAAATCACTCAAATCCTAAGACAATCTACAAAAGCACAAAGAGGGCACGAGAGTTTCGTTCGGTGAATAGGAAAGATATTTTAAGACAAAGAATAGTGTTTAATTTGGAGGTGATTAATTTAAGATCTGTATATATTTTTTATTTCAAAAGATGTATTTAATGACGTGTTTATTTACTGACACAGATAATGCCTGACAATTTGTCGTTAATATTTTAAATTGTCTCTGCTTCGTCGACAATCACTCTAGTTTACATGAACATACCTAGAATATGAACGACTGAATACTTTTCTTGAGAATCAGTTTGTAAAATAGCCTACTCATAATGGAAGGATCCAAAATGTGTGTGTTACGTGTTGCATTCGGGAAGGGGCTCTGTATTTTTTTTTTGTGAGCAAGAAAGTACAATATTTCCTCTGACTTCAAATATTCGTTTAATACAGCTTTCATATTTGATATAGAATAGTATTAAACATTCTGAAAAGTCAAATCAACGTGCATTTCCAAAATATGATTTAAAAATAATAATACCACCGAGTTTTGAACGACGTGGTTTTTGCAGAAATAGTTTTCGTGTTTCCACTCGGGGTACATCTGTGCTCAAGACGTGACGTTTCGACGATCACGTGCTCTGTCATCATCTTCTGGCGGAGTCCTAATCGCAGTTGTACCCGAATGGAAACCCGAGAACTATTTCTGAAACAACTTCACCGGCGGAGTCTTCGTCCACTAATGACAGGGATTTTAATTCTCAGCAATCACAATATGAAAATAATTCCATTTTAAAGTTATCATGAGAATGTTAATGAATATTAGAATTTTTCATAAACAACGGCGGAGGAATTACATACAGAACTGCGGATATATTTTCCTTTAAATGATTGTATTATAGTAAATTTTATAAATTAACTACATCGAACGTGTCTTGTACAGAAAAATTTAATACCCTTACTGTAGCAGACAAATAAAGAAACTTCTCGTTTCATTATACTAGTCATTTTCTATCCCCAGCTTTCTACTTAAAATTTGATTAGAGAAAATAATATTTAAGCATTAATGATTACTGCATTATTAAATGCAGAAGTAAAGTTCATAAACGTGAATAATTTCTATGCAATATAATAAAATATTGATGTTTTGAACGCATATTGAATAAAGGAATAAATTTGGCAAAAATTTAATGACTTTTTACGAGTGTTTTGGCACAAGCTTGAAGAATGTATTCCTTTTCTTCTCTCAGTAGTTTGACGTTGAGTAGAACGTGTTCAAGCACAGTGATTAGACGTCTCATTTAGTTATTTTATGAGTAATTTACCATTCATAGCAAGCGTAATAAGTTAATGTAATATGAAGCGCATTAGCAGCTTATTCTTGAAAGAATGCCAGAAGAGGAGGTGCTATTGACACTGCACCTGCTTTTTGCCAACTTCCTGCAACTTAACACTCCCAACACTTTTCACAGTGCGGTTATAGTTTTCCTAGAAGTCAACGCCTCACTGACTTCATCGTGAGAATCATATTTATGGAAGATGCATCACTTTCTAACGGAATTTATTAATTTCGTATGGAAGAAAAGTGCTGAATAATTGCAGTGACAAAATATGCTCTTTCTTGGGACTCGGAGTGCTTTCATACACTTTTTGTTATGAATATTGATAACAATTTATTGTTATATAGTGGCCTAATACTAAAGCGTGTATCAAAAGTTAAATAGTCCCATTTTTTCAATGTTTAGTTTTCTTTTAATACTGAAAAATTAATAATTAAGCTTATTACATTGAAACTGTGACAATTGAAGTATTTTTTATTAATTTATTTATGGTCCCATAAACAAAAAGTCATTAGCGACTTTTACAATATCCCTTACATTTTTTGGACTTTAAATTAACAATTTTGTACATTTTTACTTAAAATTTATATTTTTAGTGCTAACCTTAAATGTACCTAAAAGAATATATACTAAAAGTTTACATTTTATGGTATAAATCGTTTTTTTAAGAATTTTATTAAGTTTTCCTTTTGTAAGCTGGTTAAGATCATTTTCTTTTAAACTTTATTTCCTTTCTTCTTCAAATTTTGGACAGTACTTCAACAGGTGTTCAACTGTGATCTGTATGAAGTATTTTATGTTCATAGTATACTATCTATCACTTTTCTATAATCTGAGGTATCCTCATTAAATATAAATATACTTTCTATAACATAAATTACGTCTGTTCTATAATATTTGAGAATGATATAAAATGGCGTTAATCTTAACAGACAACATATCAGTACTTATCTGAAATTCACATCGTTTCTTCTACCAATTGGTAGACCTTATTAACTGAATACTAAGAAAGGAATTGAAAACGTTACCTCAAACCCAGATAAAGCACACAAGAAATAACGGAAAATATATTACTTGAGCAACAAGAGTCGCAGGTTGTACTTAACGAGTCGCTATCTTTTTTAGCATTAATTGAAACATTATGAAATAATCTAATGTTGATCATTTCCGAAATAAGTATACATTTACATTCGTTTTCAACGTCAAGGATTTTTAAATCTGTTATGAAATAATCTAATGTTGATTAAATCAGAAATAAGTCTACATTTATAGTTGTTCTCAACGTCAAAGGTTTTTACATCTGTCCATTTAAGCTATGATCATTAAGAGACATTGTTGTATACAAAATTGATTGCAATGATTATAATTCGTCCTGTGTTCGCTTTAGTTTAGTCTTCACAGCTAGTCTGCCCCGTGTAAACTTTATTACAAACTACTAGCAGATAAACCTACTGTCATTACCAAACACATACAGTTGCTAAGAGATACTTCATCATTTAACATTTGTCCCTGAACCGTTTTAGAGATAGCCCCTTCAGAATATCATATTTTTTGGTTTAAGTCTGATGAGTACGAAGGTTGTGGAACGGTTCCCGACCCACTTCAACCTGTGGTGATTCTAGCCGTGTGCTGACATGCATTATTGTGGAATATCAGCACAGTTCTACTAGATGTTTCGTATTATGTTCCGTGCACGTAATTGTTTCATTTCTTAGAACAATGATCAAGTATTCAATTTATTGACTGTAATTGTGATGTTATCCTCTGCATTTTCTATACACAAAGGCTGGTAATAAAGGGTTACCCGATTTTTTTTTCTGCCAGTGGGACGTGTGAATAATGACTGTCTATAAAATTAGGCTAAGATATTAGTTTATTTATGAATTTAGATCATAGTCGGATTAACGCTGTAATTCGCATGTCGGCTCAGTTGTTGCCGATTATTTCGAACGTAGAAAGGGAACGTAAAGAAAGAACCAGCAAGTACATCGACCACGATGAGTTTGTACACTAATTGTTGTGTCTATGTCGCGGCCATATAACTAGTTTACTAATACAAATTAATGCAAATCATTTATTCAAAACACGGTTGTTTTGAACGTAATACAATTTATAAATCGTAAGAAACTTAAAATGACCTAATACATTATTTTAGCACGTGGTGAAATTTCCTATTTAAAATGTAAGATATACAAAGGGCTTCGTGGAAAGTAAGGTATCAAAAGTTAACGAGGATTCAAAGGTTGTAGTGTAAGGGTTATTTTCAGCAGTTCAACTAAATGTAATACAAGAAATCCCCTATAAGTAAGTAAGTACCTGTCCGTTGCCATTTCCATGCAGTGAGCACGCAGCATTACTGATACCACGTCACGATCAGATTTGGAGGAAACGGGGGATGACTCATGGAAGCGAACTTCTGCCAGCTCGTGTCTAGGTATCGAACAATTAGTGACCTCTTACTCTTCTGTAAGGTTCCATCTGAGAGACCATCTCACACAGATTTATTCTTTATTTTTGTGAGGGTGACTGGCTACATGAGGGAATTCACAATGGTGGCAGCTGCCTGTAATAGCTTAGTGGAGATGCGGAACGGAGGGAAAGCCAGCAATGGTTAACAAGGGCTACCGGGTATAGTTTAAGAATACTACTCGAAATTCACCCAAAAGTGATACAGCACAGGGCCAATTTAGTTGGGCTGGAAAATTTGTCCCTTGCCCTACCTATGACGGGAGAGCAGTTTGCTGTGGGGACACAGCATTCTCTTACCTATACCTCGGCGAGTTTAGAAGGAAATTGCCTGACTGTTCTTACGTCTTACCGTATGCCAAAGTCCTGAAACCCGGAGCATAAAGCTCTCCAAACTGACGGATTTGTCACGGCTTGTGGGAGTTGAAGTTAAGAAGTAAAATAAAAAAGGCTTAAATATCTTTATTTTGATAATCTCAGAGCTCTTTTTAAAAGCAGTGGTTCATTTAATTGTCTTATCATTAGACAATATTGCTATTAACCTGTAATATACTAGTGTTTTGGAGTTTTCCCTCGGGACAGGTTTGTCATGGGGGAGCGAAGTAGTCTCAAAGTGTTGGCTGGTCAGGCTACAAGAACTGATTGTTGGATTCAGGTGAATTTATAAGAGACCGATATCTGTGGCAATAATTTTAAAGACTGTGAATAAAAGATGGGGACATGATATGGACTTGGAAAGGAAATTAGAGCGTGGGACGTGAAAGGGGTCAGCTGACTGTGAACTATCGTGTGTTCCAAAGCAGCACTCAGACACTCTCTTCAGGACATCGCAGCACGTATAATTGGGACATCATGAAATATCGAGATACAACCTACATCACAGAAGCCGAGTGTGGGCCAACTAACCGAAAGCTTGAAATATAATTAACACTACTTATCCATTAATTAATTTCATAGAATAAATACATTTACAGTCTGACTTCCATAAATTCGACTCTTGGTTGTATGATGCAGTTAACCACCCCACAATACTGTCATATGCCCAAGAACACAAAGTCATAACAGGCAGTGCGCATTAAATTTTTATGGAATAAAACGCTATTTTGTGATTAATACAGATATCCTTGGAAATACACTAGAGTTATAGGCCTATAATTTTACGTATGGGTCTTAATTTTTAAGAACACAAAAATCAGAAGTTAAACCTGTTAAATATTAACAGAAAATCAGAATAATTGTCATTTCAGTTTAGTGCTCATCGATCTGTTGAAATGGTAGGAAAATATTTTAATTCCAATAAACACAGCGTTGTTGACGCTGTTCAGATTTAGAAATTTTCCGAGAATGCAACTTAATGTTACACGCATACACTTCAATTTTGTTTCGCTTAAAGTTTAGTTCCCAACAAATCATATTGTACGTAAACTACACTTAAAATTAAGTAAGTAACTTCGCAGTTCACCAATCATCTATCATTAGGAAGAATTTTAGATGAAATATAAGCGAGTATAAAGTAGAATTGCCAAGCAATTTGCATGTCATATATCGGAACTTCCATCACATAACTGATTAGTGAATTGCGTACTTGGAAAAGTTTTGTTTTAACTCCATTGCGTCACATAATCAATAGCAGCGGAACATGTGGCATTGTTCCATCTGGCAGACCTGCTTCTTCAATACCAAATAAGATGGAACTAACTTTTCCAACACTTGTTTCAGTAGTTTTCTAAAATTAAGATTTCCTCAGATCTGTATCCCGCTCATGTGATCACTTTATTTTGCACGCTGGAAAAAACGTACGGCCAAACTAATTAAACACAATCGGTGAAAAATATTTCGTAAATATAATATGATGTCCCATCCAAAAAAATCTTTACTCTTTTTGTAAAAAATAATGAGTTTACAATAAATCCATGACATAACGACATGAAGCACAATATTTAATATTACTACATAGTCTAAACATTCTTAATTTAATATGCCTTTCAGTCTGTTCATGTATGATGTGAATTTCACTATCACTCATTGAAACAATGCAGGAAATTATGTCGTACATTTAACTAAAACTATTGTGAAGAAATAAAATTAATATATACATATATTCCTTCTAGTGAGAAGGAAAATTTTAGGAAGCTTATAAGAAAGCTGTGTATTTGTTAAACCTCTTATAATAGTTAGGGAAGACTGAAAAATGGAAAACATTTATTGTGAGCAGTCTTTTTGCTATTGACTTAATATTGTACGACAAACTATAATTGAAAAGCGGTGATAAAAAGCCAAGGAATGCTGTTGAAAATTATAAGCAATAATGCGATAGCCAGAAGTTGGTGATTATTGATCGGAAATTTTGGAGGAGAGAAACAGTAGTAGTTTACAGTTAGAGATTTAGACAGAGTGAAATTGAATATTCTATACCAACGACGATGATTAAGAAACCGAGAATTAACGCCAACGACCGCAGACTCTCCATGAATAATCTCGTCGAAAGCACAAAATTTTCAAAAATATATGATCACAGATTTTGGCATTTCTACGTAGTTAATTTGTCTAAAAGTGCTCTATAATTAAGATGATAACTTTTATACTTACAATTCAAATGCAATATCGACATTTCAATGGCAGAAAATATGGTTAAACAATTTTCCAAAGCAGAAGACCGAGGTTGTTAATTTGAGGAAATCTGTTTTTAACCGCAATTTAATAAAAAGAATAATTATCACCTTTCATAGTGAAAAATTGAGTCGAAAAGTCTCTATATATCGATCAGATATTTTTATGAAACCATATATTTGAATATTTCTTGGTTTTGTAATTATTGGAAGCATATGAACTTTTGTTATAGGCTGATTTATTGTTGTTATTATTATTCAACGCAGTTTTTAAAATATTTATAATCAGCTCAGAATCTGCTTGCCAGTTTACAGAATCGCTTTACAAATAATGAAAAGGAGCCTATATCTATCTTTTTATCGATATAGGTCTAGTATTCCTGATTTATGGCTTATCATTTTTATAAAGAAAATGCTTTAAAGTGTAATTATGTCTGTAACAACAGGAAATCATCTTGTCTCCCTAACGCAAGATGTGAAGCTTATTGATTTCATCTTTTATTTAGTAGGCCGTGCCCGTATCTGCGAGATCCCTCAACGGAATAAACATTAGGGTAATGACTAGATGGGATATCTTTGGCCAATTTAATACAAGACGAGAGATATTTTCAAGCAGTGGAGAAATGACAAAGATTAATGATCAAGATATTAGCTACCATATTTAAAACGTGTTAAAACGGAGTCGTCGTCGCGAAGTTGATGATAATGGATATCCTCTTTTGAGGTAATGTATCTGTTTTTTTTTCTCGTTTCGTTTATCAGCGGTGGAGTATCTTTGCACCCCAGCTCATTTCTCGTGTTTAATTTTCTCTCGTGAGCAATCGCCTGTCGACACGCAGACGACGACGGTCCCTCTTCGGGAAACGGCTTGTTTGCCAATGCATTACACGACATCCTGGCAGGGGCGTCGCGGCGATCCAGCTGTCTTCCAGAACACAGACAAAGCCACTTGCACAGAACAGACCGTGCCCCGTTTCAACTATTCATTCCTTACCTTATTATCCATTACACCTATCCGCATGGTTATGACATTATTACAATTATTCCAAATTACCGTCATTAATGAATAAGACCGGTCAATAAAATTTGAAAAAAACAGCCAAAAATTGTACAGAAAAAAGTTAATCAATACGTGGCAGCCCACTTTCTTTATTATACATGAACATTTACACTCATAGATTTGATCTATGATCGTTGGTCGATGTTCTCATACGGTGTTATTTATTTCCATGTGTAGTTTGGCTCAAAACGCCTCTTTCCTTAGTCCAACAACTTAAACTCTGGAGCTCCACTTAAAATTGGTACATTTTTTAATTATTGTAACGTTCACTGTGTCCGTTGCTTACATCACCCCGTCCTCAAGGTTTCTGGAAAAATATAAAAATGATATGCCTAAGAGTTTATTAAAAGTGAAACGCATATTATGTTATTAAATCAATTTAATTTGTGACGAATTCATAAATTATGTGGTTAACATTCGCGGAATTTAAGTCCAAAAAAAGATGGGCAAAATAATTTAATCGGGAGATTCAAGTGGCATGTGACCCATCCAAAACAACTTTGCTGAACCGGAGAAAAGAGATGATAAAATAATTGTCAAAATTGATCACGTACGTGTCATCCAACCAAGGACAATACATCACGTATCAACCTCTGAGGATGACATAGGAAAAAATTCTTTTGTAACGTTTGAAGTATCACAAACGAAAAATGGACAAGTTTTGAAACTCACATGTTTCCAACAGAACTGAGATTTTTATTTCTTGGGAATACACCGGTCCTAAGTATCCTGCGAACGCAACGTAGTCTTTATGCCTCGAAAAGAGAATGGAAGGATGGAGTGAGGAAATAGGCTAAGACTGATGCTAACACAAGCAATGCATTAAGATTTTTCCTGGAACCAGTGCATCCCTACCACATTCAGACAACGGGTAAATAGGAGAATCTCAAAGATAACAAAATAATGTAATTCTCTCCAGTTAAAAAAGTCTCTGCTACAGCAAAAACACGAAGGCACCCTAGGAAAAGCAGAATATATTTATTCTTTTCTCATAAAACATTTATAGCATATTAAACGAACGTTAAGTTGTTCTTGTCTCATACAGTATTTATTAAATGAAATTTTAGGTGAGGATGAAAAATTAATTTCATATAAACTCAAAAATATTATTTCCTTTCCTTTTAGCTAAATAAATTGTAATATTTAGTCTTTTTAATAGTTGTATTAAAAAGCAATTATTTAATTTAGTTTTTGATGTTTAATATTTACTAGAATTATAAATAGTTTACAATAAATAAGGGCATGTAATAATTTCAATTTACTCCATTCAGGAAGAATTCAAGATAAATTTCAGTTTCCGTACTCGGGCCAAACCTTAGAGTAATTTACATTGACTACGCTTATCCGAAAGCTTCAGGGAAACTTTGATTTAATTTAATTTGGTGAATCTCAAGACAAATTACATTACTTTTATTAGGCAATACCAAGTGCATTAATTTATGCATAGCTGAAGTGGACTTAATCATGGAGTAGAAATCTCTATTCTTCTCGTCGCATTCAGAAAATACGTCTGTTTGTTTTCGCTCAGCGTCTGGAGGCAGTATCGTGCAGATAGCAGTGTTACCTTCCAGAAAATGGCAGGATGGTAGGAACAGATTTATTGTTCGTGTCTGGACACAATCTTTTGTGGATGGCCCGGCAGCGAACTCTTGACTATTTGGTCATATGTTACTCGGGTTGGGATTTGATTACATAAAGTTCTTAGAATCGCCGAAGTTTGGAGATCTCGACAGATGGGTATTCAATTCTTTTCATTTGAGAAATGTTAAAACACTTAATTTTTCTTCTCCCTTGGACTTCTCCTTCAAGTCGTGCTACACGCAGCTATTTATTTCCTACTTCCCTCTTAGCCTTCCTTCTTCATGCTTCATTCTCTTTCAAGTGGTTTTCCAAAACTAGCTTTTTGTGTGCTCGTCTACACTCGACATAGACATTTTATTTCCCCACTACAGAGATCTACTCTACGTTATCTGTACATGCCAATCTTATTCGTGCTTACATTATTCGCAGGCTTGCTGTTGGGAGTTTAAATGGGATGACCTTTGGAAATTGGCTCAGGTCGTTGGGCCTGTATGAAGGTTTCTAGCTTGCCTCTCTTAATTCCTTACCTTTATGTTTAACCACAAATTTCACTGGATATCTCCGCATAATTCTTATTTCCGTAGTTTCTACAAGTTAGTTCTAGCTATTTGTACGTATTTTAGTTACATTGCCGAATGAAATAATCAACTAATTCTAGCGTGTTATATGTTACGAAATTTTTTTCTTCACCGGCGCCCAAGAATAATAATTAAAATTAACTACGTAATATAAATAATAAAAAAGCATAGTACTTCGTAAAGCCTTATGATAATGTTGAACTAAATATCAACAATTTTCATTCATAGTACTCTTATTTACCAAAAAAGTGAGGGAATATTATAATTTAGTATGAGGAATCTATGTTATTTAGTCAGTATATTACTTTTGTCTATAAACACCTTCTCCGTGAAATTATAGTGATTACATAATAGGTTTTTAGTTGGTAATATAAAACTTCGTATGCTATAATTTACTTGGTTACTACCACTGCAACTTCCTATGTTATCAAAAGAGAGCTGATGGTTTTAGAATCATCCACATGTAGTAAACGAAAAATAGAAAAACACCAGACCGACCTGATGCAGGCTTTGCCCTGCATCTCTTTCAGGTGAATACCAGGTAGAACCCTTCAAATATAGCTCCAGGGCCGTAATTGACCACTGATTACTTTTACTATTCCTTCCGCACTGAATTCCCTTCCTGTGATATTAAAGGGGAGTTGCCAGTTTCTAGATCAGCCGGGTGTAGCCAGTCACACTTGGCTACCTTTCTCTCCCTTATACAGCCTCATGTCTTTTCCCTCCTCTATTATGAGAGGCAAGAGGTTGTCACCACCAAAAAATAGCATTTATTAATACGACATATATGCAACTGTTTAAGTATAACTAAGAGAATTAGCAAAGTAACTGCATTAAGTTTTGTCGAGCTCAAACTTAGCTGAAATTTGAACTTTAGGGCGCTAATCTGATTTGCCGCTCTAACTGTGAAGGAAACGATTTTTGGTAATATGTGATTCCACTTCTAAATTAGACGTATTTTAAAAATGATAGCCACAAATATTTACCACAAAGAAACACACTTTTTCTTCTTCCTAGGCTCTACAGCCCATTGAGGGCCTTAACCTACCGGGTCGACTGCAGACTGTTGTCTCACATGACGAATTCCAAATTTGGAGTGACACGTGGTCAGCGTATCAATTCTCTAGCAGTTTCAATCCCAGTCTCCGTGACCATGACGGCACAAACATCCAAACCCATGCCAGGATTCAACCTTGGACTACTGTATTGTGAGGCACTGACGCCTATGCCACTAGACTACAGGAGGCCGGCAAAGAAACACATATACTAATCTAACACATTAACTAATTTACGTAGTATTAATGGTAAGATACTATCATTAAGTAAATGGAAACAAGTAACGCAAAGATATGGAAATATTTAAGATCAAATATAATCATTCTTATATAATATAGAAGTCAGATGATGCCGCAACAAACATATTTCTGTGTGAATGAACTATAGAATATGATATATTCAAGTTTTAAGTACTAGTCATTTTTTTTAGTGGACAGGAGATAAACTGTCGAAGAACTAAGTGGGTATCGTTTTAATGAATGAGAAGGAGAAATAAGATTGGTTGAGGACAATACGTGAAGGTGGAACGTGCAACGTTGTAGCGGTACGAATGGACGTGTGAACGTAACGGGTTCAAAACTGATCACTTTATGAAATGATATTGAGGGTGAATCTATGTAGATGAAACTAGTGTGTATTTGTGAAGTGAGTCATAGCTGTTGGCGCTGCCCACCCTCCAGACGCTCTGGCCAGTTCCTCCCTCGGGAACAGTCCTCAATCTCGCAGGGAGTGTCAGCCAGTTTGACGCTAACGCCATTGTTTTGTTTTTCAATCCATATCCAGGCGCCCCTTCCACCACGAGTATCGCTGGCGGGACCCGCCCGGGAAATGATAATATATCGACTAGTGCAGGGATTGATGGCGAGTACACATGTCCGCAGGCCGCCGCCAGCGACGCCTTTCGAAATTGCCAAACGAATCTGAGAGGTGAGAAATGGGAGTGATAAATAACTAACTGCTCTGGGGAACGAAGGTGAGACTTGCCGCAGGGTCGTGTATTTGTTCTCGCGCTGTAGAAAATATATGCAACGACGTGTCCCATTTGTGATCGTGAAGGCGTGACAGGATGGGGACAACCTTAGATTCTTGTAACTGAATTATTGCTTCATGAATTCACTTCAGGGCCATGTAATATGACAAAGGCGAAGCGATCAATGAATTTCAAATGAATAAGGAAATTACACGACTTATGTACAAATGATCTAATACAGCGCATTATATTGAGTACGATTGTGAAAAATGATAAAACGTCAAGCAAAAATAAAAAACTCTTATGGGTTAATTCAACTTTAAGACAAAATATTATTTTATTCCAATATATTATTTAGCTGTGTATGCATAAAAATGATTCTGTATTCAGGAACCTGACTCAATCAGAGTTGCCTCGTTGGAGGAGCTGCAGTTGCACCGGGCAAGCAGTTGAATATAATGGAGTTTTTAGATTATAACAAGTGATCAGGTTAAGTTCAGGTTTCTCCTAAAACATAACCTTTCATGCAGATACTTATGTACGATCCAGATATCAAGTTACAACCCAAGAGTTAAAAATACGAATTATCAATTCTTTAAGAAACCTCGATTTGAAAGAATTGACAAAAATTAATATTCTATGACGAGGCTCTTGAAACATATTAAATTTTATTATGTTCAAATTTTAGAGATTCAAGTTCTTTGGTAAGGCAAAAAGTACTCATTTGAATTTGATTACGTTGTTGGACAATTTAAGTGAAATTAAACATCGGTTTACGTAACTACTGCAAGTCGTTTATGAAAGAAATAAAGAAAAGATCTTAGTCATAAATATAGTACTGACATATGGAAAATACTTTAAAAAAATAGATTTGTATAATAGCGTCTCTTAAGTTACTCCGTATAACTCTGCGAAGACTAATTTTTAATTTAAATTTAGAGTAGAAGAGATAAATAACTGGTAATGATGAATATCTCCAAAATCAAGCTAGTATGTTGGTCATGAAAACTGGGAACATGATTGTCATTGGTTCATCGGAACCTAATCACAAAGTGCTTAGGTAACGTAGCTTTTTGACTTTGGCAGTATTTTGTTTCACTAAAAGCAGGTAACTGTTGGCATAAAGCTATAACATTACATTAAAACACAATAATTCCATATACAGAATAAAATATACTGGATCAGAAAGACTAGGAGGAAATTCACCCATTGATCTTAATTTTCCTCAATAAATCAATAACGTATAAATTTCCTCAGCTCTCTACAGGCTTCGTAGTAGTGTTAAATAGAGGGAAAATATTAGCATTAAACTGTTTCAACTCAAGTAATGACGGAAGTTTATGAAGGATGTAAATGGTGACTTATTTTCCTCCTATCATGTGACTTTCACTTCTAATTCACTGCGTAAATGTATGTGAGAAATATTTTGGAAACTAATAATACACGGGTGGTGGGTATCAGTATAAAAATAATTAATTACTACAAACTCTGCATAAATATAATTCAAAATCGTAATAATATTTTGTGAGAAATACAAAATATCCGTGCTGATAATCTCCTTGGTTAACATAATATCTGAGACACACAATACATTATTCGTACATTTAAAGTGAACAACCCTTTTTATTATTATTTAATTACTGGAAGGGGAGATATATGATAAATTGCTGTTGATACGATTAAACAAGTTATATTTTAAGAAATATTAGAATTCCGTCAAGGAGTTAACAAGGGGAAATTATGTTTTGGAGTGTAATACGAAACAATTTATTTTTACCTTTCATTTAGGCTGTTGGGAATTTATGTATGCTACGACAATTGAGTGTTGTCTTCGATTTAAAAAGTTAAAATTGAATTATTTGCCTTTCCCCTACGCCTTTGCTGATACTCCATATTGTATGCAATAATGACTAGTTTTGGATAAATTGTCAGGTATTGATTTTGAATTACAAGGATGTGATAGAACTTTAAAGAACTGTTATTGTGTAAATTATTTTCAAAGACTTACGTGTGTTATTCCAAGTTTTGACCTGGGTTATATGAAGAGGTCAGGAATAGAAAGTATTGATTCTTTCCTTACTTTAAAAGAAAGCAATTCTTAATTGCTTGGACCAAGTAGCAACGTCTGCTAGTCTCTTATAGAAGTTGGTGAATATTACTACCAGTATCGCCAAGATTTTTATCCGTTATTGAAGCAACATCTATGCTGTTCGGTAGATTTTTATTTCGTAGCGATGAGCTTGCATTACCTCTGCCGTACTCTTCGCGTATCTCACCTCCCAATATTAATTAATAAGGTTCCATTTTCATTAGGATGATTTTAACGCCCCTGTACCTAACAGTAATTGAATTCCGAGCTAATCTCTCAAGTTATAATTCAATTATTTCCTTGCTCTATACGAGTGTCGAAAGAGGTGCGAGGGAGCGGGGCGTAGTGTGTGGAAGGGGTAGGTGAGAGTTTAATCGAAATCTAACTGCTCGTTGGTGTTTGTCTAACAGACGTGACCCTCGCCCTCTACGACTGTCAGCAGTAATTACAAGCTCAGCAGACGTCTACTCTGCACGCCTTGCTTTTTATCGAATACTTGCGTTCAATGTCTCCAGATGGTCTTCCATAGCTTCTCGTTCAATATCTCATACAAACGGGATCATTAACAAAAATGTCTAAAGACACATTCTGACGTTTATACGGACATAAAGTGGGTCATTTAATAGGTTACATTTAAATAGATTCTTTCTTATATTTCCAAAATTGTGAAAAACTAAAACGTACTTAATCTGTGATGCATTGAAGCAATCCTCCAGAATCGCATTACTCCTAAAAGAAAAGCATTGTAAGTCATTTAAATAAAATTTGCTAGTTGGATTCTGCTCTGTATCACGTTTATATCAATCATTTATCAGCACACTTGGTATAATGTATCTTAGTTTCATTGTATCGTTAAAATAACTCATCATCCGTAGAAAATTGGACCTACTAACTCTACAACTGGTTGTGATGCGGTAAAACCCCTCATACGTCTTGAAGAAAATGTTAACGTTAAATAGATTCCATGTAATTTAAATTGTAAAATCTTGATCACGTAGTTGACAAAAATGACTGGAAGACCTGAACAATTGGGTTTAACGTTTCCAAGTCTTATAAGTCAGATATGTAAGACTACTGTATGGTAGAAGATTCATATGAAAATACAATTATATATTTTGTACAGAAAAAAATAGCATTTATAACATTGCCCCTCAATTGGACGTGAAATTATGAAACGAATAATAAAATTATGATAATATTGGTGTTTACGTCAGACGAGTAAACCTTGCAATCATCTGGAAGCAAGGCTGCCATAATGTATGTTTAAATGAAAAAGCTGATTAATGAATGCTTGCTTCAAAGGACGGCACTTTTGGCACAACATTTATTTAAAAATTATACACTTGGATTGAAACAAACAAAAGCCTTATTATAAAAAAACATTACTAAATAAAGAAACGTTTTCCGTTTAAACCAATTCTGGAACACTGCTTAAAATTAGCTTGCATGCAAAAGAGAATAATTGATTATAATTGAAGCTCAGACAAATGCTATGTAACGGAATTCAGAAGTTCACAATTGAAGAATCTCGAACCAATCGGTAATCGAGCGCCGGACCTCTCGCTTCCGCGCGGAAGTTCTAACCACTGAGCTAGACGTAGTTGATGGCAGGGCCGATGCGAGATCCCTCCAACACAATATACCTGAAACTGAGCTTCACCTACAATTCAACAATCACACTCTTCACAATCTAATTCTAGTAAATTATTGAAGAATGGGCATCCTGTAAACTCGAAGAATTGAAGCTCAACCAAAGGCTGGCATTGGCTTGGAATGGCTCGATTGTTGGTGCATCTATCCGGATAGTTGAAGGTTCGATTCCCAGTATGTTAGAGATTTTTCCTAAATTAACTTATATTTGATGGTTATTAGCAATAAACAATCATCACGGTTTTTGAGGTGTTTTTCGCCTGTGTGAAATCAAAATCAGAATGCATGATACTTGTGTATCTTATCGAAATTTATTTATTTCCGTGGGATATGTAATGAATTTTTATTTATCTTGCGGTACCGTTGTCTCAAAATACAGCACCTCGTAGCCAGGATTATCAAACCTCGGTAAATGCATTGTGCTTCCTTCTACGTTCTCTGTCATCCTTCGGTCGATCAGATTGTTGTCACACTTTCCGGAAATTATCCAGATATTCCAAAACAGGAACCAAGCTGATTCTTCAACCTCCATAATGCAGTTAAAGGGTCTCTAATCTCTGCTTTTCTATTGCTAATAAGAAAGAAATTTCAACATTGAGTACATATAGCAAAAGGTTGTTTGAGATTTAGTTTGAAATTCCAGGAACTCGCTTCTTATCCAATCAGCTATCACGTTTTTGCAAGAACCTAGAACCACTCCAGAGGGACGAACTTACTCGGCCGAATATCCCAGCAATTGAGAGTGACACGATAACGTCTTTAATATTATTGTTAGACTATAATGAGTCTAAATCATTCAACAACAATTAAAACTTAAATAGATGTGGTTAGATTAAGCAAATAAGGAAATTAATGTAAAATTGCAGTACTATTAATGTAAGCAAAATTACTTTGTATAAAATACATGAACATGTATTCGGTTATAAGAAGAAATATAAATAGCAAAATTGACGTTAAGAAATAACTCCTTCTGAATGAAGATATGCCAGAAGCTCAGTGCGCATTCAGGATATCTTTTTGATAAACTTCAAGCAACAGAAATATTACAGTGCAACCAAAACAAAATATTGTACGTATACTCAATGCACATTGTGATAAATTCCAGGATTTAGATGTAGCGATTTTACGTGGAGTGAGGATCGTAGACAATGAAAAGATTCGCATCAGCCGATGTGATAAATTGTTTCTCATATGATTTTTAAATAAACGGAATCATTCAATAATATAATTTAATCAAATGGCTGATGAAATGCATTTGTATTAAGACTTCTAGTCTACCAGTACTGGACTGATTGCTCGATAATTTTAAAAATGAAAATTGTGTGAAGTATACTATTAAATGTCGACTTCAAAGAATTAATTTACGTTGAATAGCGTATCTACTTTTAAAAGCGGAACCTTCTGTAGGTTGATCATCTCCTCCTCTTTGCATGTTTCCAATCATAAAACCTGAAATATTATTATGTGTAGTTTCTAGGGGCACTAACTCACGGTATGATAAAGATAAATTTCACTAATATAACCATAGTTTATTTTTGTGTAATCATAAAATATGATTTTCTTGTTCAGAATACGAAGCGTGAAAAAAAAAAGAATACACGGGGACAGATTTATTTCAAGCTGCAAGGTGTGTTCTCCGAGGTGGTTCACTGACTTCTTTGTTCTTATCGGAAACGGTTTTTGACACGGCTGCAGTTCTGCACATCTGTAGATGGCGCGCATGTCGAAGCGCCAACTACCGTCTCAAATTGGCGCGCATCCGCAGAGTAAACTGAAAAGGGAGCCCCCCGTAACAAATTTAATTGCTTTCCACGGGGAACTCCTCCGCCTCCTTCTCTGCGGATAACAAAGGCTGGCCAAGACATGCACCAGCTTATGATATGCCCTCTGAGCACCGACTGCCTTCCTTCACCTATTGTTGCCATTTCCCTGTATTGTGACAGGTACTCTCTAACTAATGACTTGAGGACCCGAGCTTATTCAATCCAACCTATTTCCTTAGTTCTTTACAAGTTACCACACACGGTAAGATAAGAAACGTAAATATGATTAACAAAAGCTGGGTTGAAAACTGAAGAAGACGAAATTCATGGCATCCAGAATTCAGTCAATCTCAACATCAACTACAAAAATTCAATTATTACGATTAAGACAGCCTCCATGGTCTTTGATGCAATTAATCAACGAAATTGGGTTCAAGAGCGTTGGCCAGCCAACGGATCACATTCGATGAATCACTCATGAGGTATTTTGTCAAGGAATCTGGATTGGGATTTCTTGTGTTTATAAATTTACCATACAAGCATCCCCATTCCAATTGCGAGGACGAATGAATTTTGTGAAAAATTTCAAGGAGATTGCTGCATAATTCTGTTTCATGTTCTGGGAAAAAATGTTTTATTGATATGATATTAATTATCTGAGTGACGCGGATGTCACGTTTTGTAAAGTAACTCTGAAACATTGTCATTTTAAACAGTGATCAATGTTATTTTGGGAGTCTGACTTTTTAGAGTTTCACACAAGGTTCTCTGTCATAACACGAACCATTAATTAAATTTCTTCTTCCGTGATTTATTTACTTAATTTTCTTTTTCTTCAAAATGTAAATTGTAGTTACCGTTATGCGTCGTCCTAAAAGTGTTGTCGAGTATTCCTTTTAATAGAAGGGTGAATTAAGAAATTATAAATGATTTTATATCTCCAATAGTTGATGGAATAGACTGAATTTAGTAGCTCCGATGGTTATCCGGTTTTTACTGTTTGTAAATTTTAATTTTATACCTTTTTCTGAATTTCCTCTACTCTAACAATGGAAGTATTTTAAAAATAACTAAGGTACTACTGGACAATACATGACTTGAATTCATACTTCAAACAAAGATCACATTAAAATGTCGAATGTTTGTATGATAAAGAAATTATTTTAAAATTAAGAGAACCTGATTCATAATTCAGTTCCACCGTATTTATTATTATATTGTTTTCAGTTCTGGTTTGAGCAGTCGGCAGGTAAAACGAAAAAGCGGGAATTCACAAAGAGGATTATAGTCACGTACACTATCATCTCCCGAAATAAGCAGACCAACAGAAGAATGCAACCCAGACGTTCTTAAAATAAATACAATTAGACACAGACTGAACGTTAAAGTCTGTAGTTCCAGATGTCCAATAAGACGGTGTTATAGATGGTAATATTAAAAAGAAGTAGAGACTTTAGAGAGTAATTGACTTGTTTTTGGTATTGAGTAGGTAAATATTGTAGATAAAAGAGTCAGTCAGCAGATATCTAGGCGAAGACAACAAACAAGATATATTAGACAGTTACGTCAGGTTTCAAGAGGAAACAAAAATATTGATATGTTCGTCATTATTAGAATATTTACATTTGGAGATGACGCCGCACGCATAATTAACCCCATTTTAAACTTTACCGAGTTGGCTCATAACGACACATACCAGTTGTTTAATTGTTCATTAGCAGCATGCTACTTGTTACTTTCTTTTAAATATATTTATATTGTAATTGAATTTTAAAAACAACTCTCATTTTTCCGATACAATAATTACTATTCGTAAAATCTCATAGTATTCTTCTGTATTTATACTGTTTCCATAAAAAATTAATCGATTCAAAAGATATTATGCTTCCTAAGCATCTCTGCATTGAAGATCTTAAGAGTTAAACATACATTCCTGCAGAAGTAATAGATCATACCACACGTTTAATGCTAGAATATTAATACAACCGAAGAAAACTTGCAGCTTATTTCTTGTTTTCATTCTAATCATGTCGCGTACATGATCATCCTCTTAAAATTATTGAAACGAGCATTGACGGTAGCTCCAACACTAATTAAAAGCAAAGTCGTAATGACGAAACTAAATAATGTCCATGGAGAGCCATCGACCTCCCTGGGAACGCGAAGTCATCTGTGCTTCGTATTGCTGATGAGAGATAAACTTCCTCATTGCAGACACAGCATATTCTTAATTGCTTCTGTATGGACATTTGAATTGAAACTCTAGGGCAAAATCGTTATCTGAGAGTACGACCCACGCGATACAATAAATAGAGAGAATTAGGTCCACCGGTAAATTTCAATTGTAATACTAAGAAGCTCAAAATTTTAATAAGATCTTAACGAGGCTGCTGTGAGATTACTTATTTAATAATATGAAAAAATTAATTATAATTATAAATTAATTTTTAGAGAATTTTGGAGAACAAGAATAGCAGAAGCAGCAAATGAAATATAACGTATCTTTACTATAATGTAGTTAAATTTTATTTCATAAAAAATTACTGGTGTGTTTATGACGGAATATTTGATTCGTTTGACCAAGTGTTTAGAAATAATTAATTTTGAATTTTTCACGTGTTCCACTCTGAGAGATCGTCTACTCTCCTATATTTCACTCATACAGTACGACAGTCTCAAATGAATCTAAGGGATGGAATTAATGAATGGAGTTATTATTTAATTATGGAGTTCAATATTTTAGCTGTAATTAAAATATTCAAAAAATTGTGGTCTTCGTTTGTAATATTAAAAAAGTAATTGGTACCATTTTTCTTACATATTGATGACTAACTAGTATACGACCTTCTCATAGACAATAAGTGTTTGAATATTGTTGAAAAGAAAAAGGCAAGGAAGTATTGCTTTGTTTTTCACAATACGAATATAATCATAATGTGCGGTAGTTGCTTTCGTTCCCATGAGTTGTAAATGGCTCCAGACTTTGCCTAGTCATTGCACGTAGTATACAGAGCGGTAAATGAAGCAAATGACGATGCACATATGTCTAAATTGGCCTTCGTTTGTTGTTTTATCGGGGTGGGTGACAAAGTAGGAACACACATACGCACGCACACTACACCGCACCATACAAAATATTAAACGGAAATTGCCTTTCCATTTCTGTACTCCTCTTTTTATCAATTCGTCTGAATTACTCGCCGAGATAACATCGGCCTTATTAAACACGTGTATATAATTAATACAAGTTTCACAATGGGGCTACTTGGAGGCATACGTCCGAGGAACAGTAAAACGTGTGTCAGAAGTAACAGACGAACAAAAGAGATGTATGTTTTGATCGCCGGCGCCAAACGGAGATAACAAAGTTGATGGATTGAGGTTTGTCTGCGTGAGAGACGGCATCAGAGAAAACTTCGAGAGCAATGAAACGGGGAGATATCTGAGTTACAAATGCGAGATCCGTCTTCCCGGCTCAATCATATCTGGGACGTAATTCCATTGGCAACACGAAGGCTTCAGCTGCATCCCCTCTCTTTTCCAGCGATCCTCCTCCCTGCCACCTCCCTCATTCCAGGTTCCCATCCTACTCACAGAATCATTTTCATTGTTCCGTTTAATTAATATTGATTAGGTTTTCGTGATTAGAACCCGGGTCCATCAATAATATTGTTGTGGTGGATACTGATCGATTACAGGCGCAGGTGAGGAAGGCCACTAAGTTAAGTGCAGTCCGCTCCTGCGCATCTCTGTCCATCACAATGAGCCATAAAGCAAATCTGATTACAAAGCATAGGGGTCAACCAAACCAATTCCCGGGGAGTTTGACACCACCGAAGTGAACCCGGTCACCGGTTCAGAAACGGAAAAAGTTGAGTCTGCAGCTGGTGAAGGCATCATTACCATTACAGATATTAACCCCGTTATTGAGAGTTTTCGTAACGTCCAACTCGTTTATAACTTGTTGCGAAGGCAATATAAGGTAAAAATTTCAGAAAATGATTAGCACAAATGTATGTTTCGATTTGAGAAAAATAAATTGTAGTTTTCCTTGAAACGTCTGCTTCACGCCTACCCCAAATGGATTAAAGTAGATTATAATTATGTAATCAGACCCTTTTTCACATTTATGAAATAACACGAGGGAATGATATCCATTGAACTGATATTGTCAGTATGCAATGGTTACGAACAAAGACGAATGATTCAACAAAATTCTCGGATAATTCACTCAAAAATCAGAAATGATCCAGGCTCAGAACTAGTATACATGAAAAGTCAATGGCACCACATGTTTAAGATCCTGTAGGATGGCCACACAGGGGAATAGCGACCTTTTCGGTATTTAGTTTCATATGTCTTATATGCACTGACAGCAGCCGCTCTCACTCGCAGTCGCCGTTATACAACACTGAACTCGCTTGTCTATTTATCATTGTCATCTCAATATCATTGATGTTCTTCGACGCGTTGCCACCCCCAACAAAACCAAATAATTATTAGGGACATAAATTATCTACAATCCAAAGAATTATTACAAGTATATCTTGGCTTATAAAACTTATGTGCCAATATTATTTCTTTTACTTGCGTTATCACATCACACATATGTACAAGCACCAGGTATTTTGTGGTAAAGGCACTGTACGTGCAGCCATGGTGAACATTACTGTCGTTTAAATTTAAATCTCTTGAGTAAATAATTATTAATACTATAATGTAATTTAATCATAGTGAATTTTCTATTTACTGTTTTACAAAGAAGAACTTTTAATGTATTTATTCGAGATATCATAGTCAAATATGAATACATAAATATTGTATTTGGTTTGCCTTGAACTAATAGAATTATATTCTTTCACATTCATTAGTCCTTCGTTCTTCTCTACAACTTGAAATCGGTAAGTTCATATGTAACTAATTCACTTATTGATGGAAAAATGTCGTCTGCCTTATTGTATTTCCTTTTAATGATTAGTATATAAAGTTGCATTATTTTTCGATTAAATATCAATGTCTTTTCAAGACAGACAGTTTGAGAATGAAATGTACAAAAGTGTTCGATGAGCACAATTGTTCTCGTCGCAGCTATTATAGTGTACATACGCAAGCTTAATTATATTTAATTTTTATGACACTTTTGTGCAAGTAAAATTCTGGCGTCTTCTAAGAGGATTTACAAGGGTCAAGAAAGCGCTCAGTGTGATAAATATCCTCCCAAACAAATTTCTGATCTTAGGATTGTACCAAGTACGCTAAAACGTCTAATATAATTTGTCGGCAATAGGAACGTGAGTTGCCTTCGTTCTGGATTAATCCCATAGTGGCAGTTGCTAACATGAATATAGAGACTTGTGGCGACACGCATTCTATTCGCATAGGTCAGTATCTTGGTTGCGAAGTCTACGAAACAGGAAGAATACGAGACTAGGGCTGATATATGGAACAGCACAGGACTATAAGTTTAGTATATCATGCAAGCAAAATATTAACGAAAATCGTATGTAGGTTAAAACGACAAAAGGAATGCGAGTTAGGAGAATATTAGTTTGGTTTTAGGAAAAATGAAGGGACAAGGTAAGCTATATTGACTCTGCGTCTAATTTTAGAAGACAGGGTAAGAAAAAAACAGACCTACGTTATTCCATTTGTAGATTTAGAAAAAGCCTTTAATAATGTGATCTGGAACACACTATAAAGGATTTTGAAGAAAACAGGAATAAAATATCGAGAAAGAAGGCTTATCCATAACTTCTACTGGAGGCAGTCAGCAGTGATTAAATTTAAGGGCAAGAAAAGAAAGCAGAAATCAAGAAAGAAGTCAGTGATGGCTTGCTGTGGTCGCCAATGCTGTTTAACTAATATACAGGACATGCGATGAAGACAGTTAAAAATGATAATGGAATCAAAATGCAAGGAGAAAAAAGAAGAACCCTATCGTTTGCTGATGATATTTTGGTATTGGTGGAGTCAGAAGAAGACTTGGAATGGCATGAACGTGATCCTGGAGGAACAGTACAACATGAGGATTAATCGAGACAAAACCAAGGTGATGGAGCGTATTATGGTAAATAGTGGAATAACAAAGAGAGTTCGATTGGGAAGGGATATTTTGACGAAAGTTAAGGAATACTGCTACTTGGGAAGCATAATAACTAGGGGCAGAACATCGGTTTCCAAGGGATGTCGAGATGATCTAAGAAAAGGGAAGAAGGTCAATAATGTGACTTTGCCCTACTGTATTATTAGTACTGTAGCTGTCAGTGTAAATATAAAGTAAATTTTTCCCAACAGTTAAAACATTGCATTATTGCATTATAGTTATATTCTATAAACTATTTCTTTCGTTACCTTCTCATATTGACTACAGTCATGATGAAGCAGATGACTGAAATAATATTTGAAACATTAATCAGTGAAAGTAGATTGAATAATACAGCGATGACTTGCGTGAATTGCTGTGCTTTATACAATGTTAAAATATTTAATTCACAAGAAACCTTCAAATGTACCTACAAACCAATGATATGATTATTTCTGTTCTTAATTGTGATGTAATCAACTTCAAAATGGGACAAAGATTATTAAATAATATTTATTGTATTTATTTTTAAATCATTAGTTAGTTTATATGTTATATCAATTAATATTACTTTGTGTACTGATGGATCGATAAATGAAACGTAAATATTTTGAGTAATTCCAATGATGGATTCCGCGAAACGGTAGATGTTTTTGTACGTAATAACGAAAATAAAAGGTCTACAAATGTTTCGTGATTTCTATCAGTAATATCCTCGCAATTATACAGGATTTTTAAATTTATATATCTTATTACGGCATTTGGCATTTTGCCCACAGCTAAAATATTAACGGGATGGGTACGGAAGCCGATCGATATGTTGTTATTTAAGTTGGTATTCAGTTGCAAAAGGAAGATGCAGACTAGTTTGGCTCCTGGCTTTATTTGGTCCAGTGGGCAGAACGACTATAATAGTTATACGAAATGCATGGAGGCTGCATCTTATCGAGACTTCGGTGGCGCGCTGATTCTCGGAAACACGAGCACAGGTAGCTATTATTAGTATGGAGCCGAGATGTAGATTCCAGTTCTCCTCAAAGTAAACAATAACGTACGCTTTCTTTTTGCTCCGGCCTGTCATATCTGGCTCGTCATCAAACTCCTTGTGAACACGAACCAGTTGGCCACACGAGTGTACAGCCTCGACTACAACCAATTTCGATACCTTCACTTTCCCTTCACATTGCCGCATTAACAAATTAGTAAACTACTAAAACAAACCATACCCACCGCACTATAAATATAATCAATGAAGATAGACGTTTCTATTCCTATTAACGTTTTGGAGCAAGAAATTTTTATTTTTTTGCTATAATTAAACTTGTCGGTTGCAATAAGGGATATTTGACACCTTAACATTTTATTGTTTCTTTACGGGATATAGAATGCAGGACTACGTGCGTTCTTCCTGCTCAAGTCAAAATGAATGCTGTTAATTAATAAATCGTAATTACTTCGTAAATAAATACAATGAAGTAATTCTCCTTATGAGAAGAAGTTATTTAGAATGTTACATATGCCTTTTTTCAAATATTGTGGACGATCTGTTTAAGTTACACGCCCGTATG
Organism: Eucriotettix oculatus; assembly: GCA_034510155.1. Lineage (NCBI taxonomy): Eukaryota > Metazoa > Arthropoda > Insecta > Orthoptera > Tetrigidae > Eucriotettix > Eucriotettix oculatus. The sequence continues at coordinate 63,698,168 of CM067378.1, forward strand.
CCTGAAACCAATTTCTCTTGAAACTGTGAAAATTGAAATACATATGTATTGTATAACGTGATAGATGACCTCACATTCCACTTTTACGGTCTGCAGAATCACATTTACTGTATGCATTCTTCGATAGATAGATACTAATTAAACTTTCCTCATATAAAATTTAAAATTAACTATAGATAGTTTAGCTGACTGATTAAATGCCATTGCTGTTAATATTCATAATTCTTACTTCTGCAGGGATTTGGCACACGTCAGATTTTTAAATAATAATCATTTTTCCATTGTACAGCCAAACAAAATAATATTAGTGAAGGGTATTTAAATAAACTAGTTATTTGACAGATTGTACCTACTTTTGTTTTTTTTTGGAACCCAAGTATTATCAGTTTATTAAAAAATATTGACTCGGTTCCTATTATTCTGTACTTAACCACGTCAGTAAGAAAAGGGAAAAATTAAGTGTACACTAACAATCCTGATTATCCTATGAAAGCAAAATTGGAACAGCACCAGGACTGATCGTCCAATGAAAGGAACGAACAAAGCGAGAATGCTTAATCTAGGTTTGAAAGATTTGCTCTATTCCCTAAGTATGATGTCTTATTTTTCAAATTATTAGTACCCAATTCCGTTTTATTTCTCTAATATGTATAAGGACAACGTAATTAATTCCCTAAAAATTCTGTTAAACATTTTTAATTAGCCAACCATTATATAATTTATATGTGTGGTTCATATGTGGAACTTATTGCAAAACTTTCTTTACTTTTCATATCACCTTAATCTCTTTCGGATCTATATTTCATATTTTAATAATATTTACATTTTAAGGAGAATAGTTTTGTCTGAAGGATATAATTTTTTTACGAAAAGGAGATGTACTGCTTTATTAAATAATTAATTGCTTTCACTTGTCAGTATATTAGTGATTATTATTTATTTTCGTTTCTTTGAGTTCTGAGAGAGGCAAAAATACTTTATTAATCTACATGTTTTTAGATCTACTCACTGCCAGAAATATAAATTTATTAATAATTAAATGATATCGGTATTAATATTTCTATACATAATATCTTCAGAAATTCATGTAAATTTAATATCGTAGAGTTTATCGATCACGTTCCTGGTTCATACGATTCTGCCCTCGAATAGATCACATTCGTAACGTTCCTGGAATATGACATGCGATTTTCATAGTCCCTTCAAACAAGTAAAACAATTTCATGAGCTGTTCTTTAACAGGCTAGATTTCCATACTTAACCAAAAATGTTCCTTATGGGATAAGAAATTACACGTGTGATAATATTAGATAACAAAATAATGAACCGGTCACATCTCTTACTTTCGTAGTTTGGTATTAATTAAAAATCGGAAAAAATCGTGTAAGTCGTATTAATAAAAAATTTAAATTTCAATAAACTGTCCATCCAAGTCTCTGACTTTCCAATATACGAGGGTTATTCCAAAAGTAATGCCGTCTATTGTTAAAGAAATTTATCGTTCTGCATCGCTCTTTTTTTCTGACAGTGTGTAAATACAACCTTTACGAACAAATTTTCTTTTTCCGTTATCATCCCCATACCTCTCAAATTGCATTACGCTACCTTGGAACTAGGGCCTTCATAGTCGGTACACAAAAATTTCTGAACCACTAAAGAGTCATCATCTTCAAACCTTGTTCCACGAAGGGATTTCTTCAGGTTACCAAAGACGTGGCATCGCCTGTCACAATTATCGAAAGAAAGTTATCTCTATCATTCCGGTGGTGTTCCAAAATTTTGCTGCACACTGTCTTTCGTGTTTCTTTGTGATATTCTGTCAATATCCTTGCTACCTACTTGGTACGAACTCTTTCAGACTTCTGCAAACACTTGATTCTCCCATTCCAACTTGAAGTGACGATTCTTTAATTCCTGATTATGTGCAGAGAACTAACAAACGCATCACAGTGAGAGTAACGTCGAGTATCCCGAATATTGGCGTACCTTGTATACACCTTTTTTTTCAACATCTTGTAAATTTCTCTCTCTATCTTTTTCTCAAAGCACAGGAATGCTATAACAGAACGTTGCTTTTGACGAATATCAAGTGAAGGCACGCTATAACAGCGACATGCGCGTGGATGGACTGAAATAAATTTAAACACAAACACAAGAGGGAAGGGTGTATTTTTTAGTTCTATAAATTTAAAAGTGTAGAATTAAAAATAAATTTAAACAGAAAAAGGTTCATTACCTTTGGAATAATGTTAATGTATATACAGCTGAGCGCCAAAATTCAGGAGTAATAAAAATGACAAAAACTGCAAGTTTTGATTCTACGGAAATTTATAAAGCTTATAGAACACGACATGACATGACATTATCCTTTAAGCTTTTAAATTAAGTATTATAACGAATGTCAGTTTAAATTTGATTTAAAAGAGCAATGTAATTATGTGAATATTTGTTTCAAAACCTATTAGAAATTTTCGTAAGATTAGGTTTCAGTTTGAACGAAACGTGATGGGTCTCTGTACACATTGGCTGATTGAGATGATGCAGAATTTCCTTGCTTCTCCCCCATTTCCAGTAAAATGTGGAGAGACCCAGATTCCCTCAGACTCAAAGAAGTAATGACAAAATGAAGGAGGATTCACATATATGTATCGTAAGAAAAATGTGCGTTCAGAGAAATAGATTTTCTCTATACTTTTATTGGCTATGAACAAAATATAGGATCAATCCTATAAAATTCTCATCAGTAGTACGTTTTTTATTTTATTTTTGATTTCACTCAGTAAGAGTATTTTATGAACAAGCAATCAAGTGATGGTAGGTGAAGACGCGAGTGTACGGCGAGTGTCGTGGAGGAGGCCAGCGGCGATCGCGATGCTATCTCCTCTCCCGCTACCGGCCTGCTGCAACTACTATTGAATTATTACAGCCGTCAACGCGGCCCAAAACATCTTGTATGTACTGAGCAGGTATGGAACATCATTGTTGTACTTCAATTATGAGGTATGCCTCATCGCAAGGGCTCTGAAGATTAATCTAGAAAGTAAATTGCACTTCCTGCTCTACAGATCTACGTGAAGAACTGTTATTTACCTCAATCACCAGGATTCAGCAGCTCGGAATATCTATTGCACTAGTGACAATTAATCAAAATTAGTTTACTAATCTATTAGCTCAGGCTCCATTATAGACGAATTGTCTAATATGTATCTACTACAATTCCTAGTTCTTTGGGAAACCATGTAGTCAAATACTTACGGTATAACACAATAATTCTATTTTTTCATAAAATGAAACAACCTTTTCTGACCCTAAAATTTTTTTAATCCGATAAACATTCTCGTTATTACACGAATTCCACCGATGAACTCTCGTGAATCAAAAGTAAGAGTTATCTGATATTAAGAAACATAATACAATAATTTATAGTCATATAAGTCACAAATAAATTTCAACTACACCAGATTTCATTTTTTAAAAACTCATTTTATGTCATGTCAACTATGAAGTCATTGTAATTTCTGTTGGTCGCCATTCACACGAAAGAACAGAACATAGTATTGTGATAAATTTCTTACATAGGTTTAACAGTTGTTAAAATAATTTATTCAATTTAAAATTTATTTAGTGTTAATAGATATGAATTTTGGATTTATTTTGCATCTATTTCATTTTAATGTAAGTTGCTTCTTGTGATATACTGCTATTTTTGATGTTTATATAATTTTATTTAATAAATTAGTTATAATATCTGACGTTTGAAAATTAATAAATAGTAAAACAACCTATAAGTCGGGAAAGATTTACTATGAATTTTATTAATTGTAGTTTCGTTTTACGTTTCATCTATTTAATTCATATTCAACAACTTAAACTGTAGATGACAGTTTGACAGCATCACAGAATTTAATATTTAATTTCAAGGTTTATAATTAATACTATTATCTGGAGAAGTTCGAATATTACAGAAGAAACGTATTAGTTTATACCAAAAAATTATGCTGGAGTTATAATTTTATTACTAATATGTCCACTAATTATTATAATTATTAATCCAGAAATTTTATCACATATTCACGGTCATCTAGTAATCTTTGTCTTCAAAGTGCATGGTGCTTACAGATGTCGATAAAATCTTTTCCGGTATCTTTACGGTTCAAACTCAGTTCACAAGCCTATTTACATTTCAAGTATTCGAATACTTTAAATGTGATTGTTTTTTTATAAATATTTTAACGAATGACATTAAAAGAAAATAATTCAGTGTTCTTTAGTGCGCCTACTATTACAGGAACATAACTAAAGGATAAACTGTTGTTACACAAAAAGAAATTATTAGCTTGCAACGAAAAACTAATTCAGAAAAGGAAATGGTAGTCATTACAGTTATACATTTTCTTTATCACATCACTTTTTAAAATATTAAGTATGCAATACGTCGTAAGCTTATTATGTTATAGTTGTAACAGTGATTTTATTTTGGAATTTAAGTGTTTTAAATCATAAAATAGATGGAATGCTACATCCAGATAATACTGTTAATTTAATGATCTTTAAATACTTTTTGCCTACCTCCTGTGGTGTAGTGGCTAGCGTCCATTCCTCGCAATATAGAGATTCCGGGTTCGAATCCTGGCATGGTGGTTTTTGAGTAACCATACTTTGATGCCCTTACATAGATATAAGTTCCCTTATTTGTATACTGTTGCTAATGACCTTACATGTTGCTGCGACTTAAACAATTTTTTATGTTTTAAACAAAGCGATAACCGTAATTATAGTCGTCAAAGTGTCAAGAAGAAAGAAAACAAGTGTGCAGAAAATAAAAAATTAATATTATGTATGGACGATTTTTGTATTATTATCCTCTGAGTGTGCAAACTTTCAGCACAAATATCACTGGAATTTAAGCCCCGGATGCAAAAAGTAAGTTTATGAAGTGTGAAAACAATACTTCTCAGTACTATTATAAGGAATATTAAAATTTAGTTGAGTTCAGTCAATGGCTACTTACGAACAGAGTACATAATATTATAATTTATAAATTATATTATTAATTTATAAATTCTTTCAAATTATACGTTAACAATTTATTTTATGAGGGCGTTGCAAGCAGTCACTTGCGTTCAGAACACAAGTTGAGTATAAAAAATTAATGACCTTTTACATGTTTTATCCTTAAATTTAATTAGTAACTATGTTTTGGCATATTTTTATGCCCTCTTCAGTATAAAAACATAACAATAGCATCATATATGAAGTCCAACAATAGTGATCGAGATCCGAGCCAACACGTAACACACTCCTTTCACAAGTAGTTGTAGCCATGCTGAATGCAGAATTTTAAATATGTTGGAAATCCGAGATTACAAATCAAAAAATCTAAACCTCCCTCCCAGTGGTCTTGGAACATAAAAATATGCTGAAATGTTGTCATTAATTAAAATTAAAGAATAACGTCTGTGAAAGGTCACCAACTGTTTTATTATATATAATAGGCGTTAAATTTAAAATTTGCAAGTTGAGTAAATTTTGGTTCGTATAAAGTATTTCGGATTGGGTAAAAAGCGATAACATAGTCTCAATATAATTGTCTTAACCTCAGTACAATATTTTTATTGTTTTCATTTCCATTTTTAGGTGATAAATTATTGTAATACACAATAAAGCACTTAGAAGTAATTACAAACAGCGGTTAGTTCTAAGAGGTCATAAAGTGAGTAAGAAGAATTTTTCTGTATGCTGTCCCCGTCGCGAATCTAACATTACAACTGTTTTCAGTCTGAAGTGTATAATTTGGCCACGGAGGATATTGCGTGGGTGCGTTGGTAACGTCCTTCCGCCCCCGCATTCGCTGCGTCGCGTCGTGGCGTACGCCGAGGAAAGAGAGGTGCCGTGACCCCTGCTGCTAATGGTATTATCCTCTTATCCGGAACGTCGCGCATCCGTCTCTTTTTTTACGTCAACCCCACTAAACGCATCTCGGGCAGAAAGCTGGCCGTGCAAACCTGATTCTATGCTTCAACTGCTCCTCACTTTAATTGGATTCTCGGGATTAACGACACTAAACTCATTGCTTGTTCTCATTAAATTTTTCTCATATTAGTATTTTTTTTCTGACGGCGAGGCCTGAACCCGATATGTTACTTAATAAGTGTCCGGTTCTGGTGCCGTTTAATGAAATTAGCGTTGAAATAGAGTTTGGCAGCCGTTTATTTTTGTATCAGTCTCCCTCGTTTATTTTAGGTAACGAAGGGATGCTGTGAAACTTCTACATGCGTTTATAGGCTAATAGCCTTATAATTTCCCTTACCAGTACGATCAATATTTAGCGTAAATTAAACGTTAAGGGTTAAAACAAAATGTAAAATATTTGCAGACTTTTTGCTAAATATATTTCAATTATATATATTATCTAATAATGCTTATTTTCTAACGCAATAAAAGTTTAACTTTTTTGAAAAAGTTGCTGCCTCTTAAATTAATACGCATATGTGAGTTTTTAGCTGACATTGATGGGCTATAACTGCATGAAAATAAGTCTAAAAATTATTAATTATATTTTTAAAGAGAGTCTTACTAATGCTGTTTATAGCCAACAAAATCAAAGTGTTTTGACTTTCCTCTAAACCCATTCTCTTTATTTGAAACTGCTTTTATAGATCGTTGTGCCTTAAGGATAGGAGAAACCCGAACAGAAAAACTAAATGAAATCGGTTCGTCTGATTTTGATTTAAACCCGTGCGAACAGTTTGATATTCAGAAACATTAACTTATTACTTAAATGGACTATTTAAATAAGTATACTAGCAACGTCTGGCACGCAGATAGCCTATATCTGTTGAGTCTCGTCTACTTATTTATAACCCTGTGAGCGCTGAAGATTTTTAAAATATGAATTATGGTTCACTGTATAAAACAAATGTGAATAAAGAACGAAATCCTCCAGCTGTTATCAAAAAACTATATATTTTTTATTAATGTCATAATATTTTTTATAATCTTACTTGAAATTATTTCGTCAGTGATTGTAATTCAAAAGACACAACCGAAGAGTTTTCAGAATTCTCACTTGGAATTATTTAATCAGTCTTTGTTATTGACAACATTCTTTAAAATTATATTGTTTAAAAAATCTAGCCTATTGTTATTTATCACTCTTTGTTATTTTCTAAATGTCATATTACAGGATATAATTGGTCAAAGATCGAGTTTGAAAACATAATCTTCTGCCGTGAAATATATCACGTTAAAAGGCAATTCTAAATAAAACGTACCCATTTTTTTAAAAATTCAGAAATACCTGTAGATCCTATAAAAATAATATGGTGTTCGTATTGGAAGATATAATTAATGAAATATTAGAGTAGCAAAATGCAAATAAACAATTCGCACAATTAAATTTGGCGGATTTTCCTCTAATCTGTCTCTCTGACGTCAGAGACTCATGCTGAAGTATTCCCGTAGTTTTCTAACTATAATTTTGTGCCAATTGTTTCTCACTCCAGTGCTTCTGCATGATTTTAGAAAGTGTGTACCATGTTTTTTTGCAATTTCCCCACACGCTTCAATTTCTATTAATAATATTCAAAAATACAGTTATAAAACAGACTTCCAGACATACATAAATCATGTTTTTTCACTTTGATTCGTAATTGCTTTATCCCACTAAAATCAGGTATATGTTTCTTATAATCTCTCTATGCAATTTTAGATAACGTTTCTCTCATGTTTTATTCTTTATCTTGCGCCAACAAAATTAATTGGGTACCATTACTATAACGCCTGTATTTTGTTGTATATTTTAGAAACGCGTGTAAGTTATTATTTGTCATTATCTATCAATGTGTCTAAGCAAACGCAGCGGAATTTTTATTAGTAAGTATAACTGGTAGAATCATCCACCTAAAAGTAAAGGTTTAAAAGAGTTATTAATTGAAGCAAGTTGGTAGCTTTTGAAATGTGAGTAATTAATATTCCATGCCCCTAAAGTTCAGTACTACTATTATATAAAAATAGTTCATAACGATTTTTAATATTTCTTCATTAATCAGGCCCGTGTTTTAGATAATCACAGGGCTCTGGCTATTTTCCATTTACCGAGATAATATTAGAGCGCGTTAAGTGAACCTGTGTGGGCTGCCGAATTCGTGCCGACCGCGGTATGCAGTTCTGATTGCTCTGTGAATACCAATCAACATCGTTCCTTCCTTTTATGCTGTCTCACTAACTCCACGATGAGATCGTGTGACATACATTTCTATCTAGAATCTGCCAAATCTAAATTCCTGTGAGGAATTGTAATTGTTATATTATTAGAAAAGATGTTTACCGTTATTCGAAAACTATTCCTGTTTGTACCACCAATAGAAGTAAATGTGCAGAAATTTAATTAATTAATTAAAACTTTATAAAAATAGTTCATACCACATATAACCATTTTAATTGTATTGCAAAAATCACTAATTTTTCAAGATTGGGAAATAATTTTATATATTTGAATATAATCCTGTATTTAAATATTTATGAGATTTTTGTGTTTTTTGAATCTTTACATATCTGAATGTCAATCTTATTAGTTGACAATGGAAAGAATAAATGTTGTTAAACAGGCTTACTATACAAAAATATAAACCGTTCACTTGCAATAAACTGCCTCTGTGATGAATGTAAGCAGCTAGTTTGTATATTTTGGAAATTATTAATGGGAATGTGATTGAATTTAAATGACTTTAAATTTTATATCAAACATTTTAAATACTAGCTTTGTAACATTAAATATATAGTGAATATCAGCAATCACTATATATAATACTTCTAGTAACGCTCTTCGTGAACGCTCGGTAAAACCTCGGAAAAGTTCGGCTTTAGCTTCGTGAAAGAAACCACGTTTTAAATAATTACAAATACGTTATATTGCTTAGTGATTATTATTTAGTTTAAAGTGATTGAAGGTCTTTGAAATAGTTATTTATATAATACTTCTCTTGCATATGACAAGTTGTAGATTTCCATAAATTATAATAACAAACATACTTAAAACTTATTGTTTTGTTTAAGGCTAGTCTTACTGTAACTTAATGAAGAAAACCCATGACTATAAACCGTTTGCTTCCATGGAACCTAACAGTTTTAATTCTATGATTTTTATTTTTTTGGAGTGAGGGAGGCGTAAGTGGCCACATGAGTGTGATTCAGAAACGGGAAACTTCCCTTTAATATCATAAGAAGGGAACTAAAAAGGGGGTAATGTGGAACATAGAGCAAGGCAGCCGATGTTTGACTAAGGCCCCCGGGCTACAGTTTAAGGATTCTGCCCGGTGATTCACCTAAAAGAGATGCATTGAACCGCTAGAGAACCTGCATCAGGTAAGTCGTGCTATTTAGAACTATTCCCTTCTCCGCTTCTTCGCCGCTTTTAAGAGACAGCGGGCCGACTGTTCCAATGGGATCAGAGACAACTGTTACCGAATTTCCAAGGTCTTAGAGCCCAGAAAACACACCTTCGAAAAGCAATCACAGTGTGAGTTATAAGGTGTTCTAAGGTTTCCCTTTGATGTTCCCAAACCATTAATCAAGAGGTTAATTCCCGGGCATCGCCGGGCGCTCAGCTAGTTGTTTTTAATATTTTAGGAATTTTTATTGTATTTGAATGTCCAGAACTAATTTAATAAAAAGATTGATATACTCATTAAATTTGTTTACAATGAAAACAACTTTTTAACAACTTATTGATCCTGAAGTTACATATAATTCTAAAGACATTTACGGATTCTAGCCAGTGGTGTGATCATCAGATTCTTGTTGAAAATTAAAATTATTCAGTTGAGTAATTAAATTTGAATTACGATAGATAAATTGAACATATTGAAAACTGCAAAACATGTCGATCTCTTTCTTTGGAATCTTTTCAGGTTCAAGGAAGCATTTATATAAATCATTTATCTTGTGAATTTAATCATAAAAATATTTTCAATTGTGCTAAATTGTTTACAATTTGTTTTCATTAGCCTTAACCATTTTTGTGTGTTTTAAATGCTTGACGTAAATTGTTATAAAATCTTTTCTTGCGCTGGAAGAAGTTGAAAAGAAAGGAATGACATGTTTGCTATTATCATTACTTTCAATTTTTTGCTTCAATTAATTTAATTCAAACTGTATTGGCTATGTTAATCGTTAATTTCATTGGAGTCATACAAAAGATTGTTAAACAATTTTATTACCGTAAAAACACTTTTAGGTTTCGGAACTTTAAACCTATAATTGAAAATAGTATACATTTGGGCTTATTGTGAACCCGTAATAATTACTGTGTACTGTTAAAGTAGAAATAAAATATAAAATGAATGTCTGTTCTTGCAAGTACTTAAATTACCAATTACACGAGAAAATATTGGTAATACCCTCTAACAGGGTAATCCTGAAACAGCCAACTACCTTTTAATAGCATAGGAAGGGAATTGAAAAAGGGGAATGTGTAAGGTAGATGAAGGTAACCAAGGGTTGATTAGGGCCCCTGCACTACGGTTTAAGGATCCTATCCGGTGTTTCTCCTAAAAGAGATGCAGGGAAACCCCTAGAAAACCTGGATCAGGAAGGGTACCATTATCACGGCCTTCCAAATGACGGGAGTTGAGTTTGCTGTGGGGTCGCAGCATTCCCGTCTTCGTGTCTTCACCTGTTCTAGGAGTCAGTTCGGTGACTGATCCAATGGGATCAATGAACAAGGTCTTCGAACCCGGTATATATACCTCCTAAAATCGATGAAGGTGCCTCGGCATGGGAAAACCTTGAAAATACCAGAGAGAATTGAGACATTCCCATCGGAGTCAGGTGAGCCGTTCAGTCAATCTGGGGAGAAAAACCTGCGAGAGAAATCTCCCACAGGCATCTCTTACCAGATCTAGAACGTATGCATACTTACGGGAGGAGTTTAACCTTGCTCTTAATTTTATTTGAAGAAGAATAAGTATAGCGTCTTCCCAAGAGGAGGTACACAGGGACATTTATCACATTACTACGTCAATAAGACATATATAACTATCATAGAACATTGATAGAACGCTATAAATTATCACGGGAATAGGAATAAAAACAATGGTACGTACCTTAAATTACCATAAAGAAGTAACGGAGCAGAATTCAAATGAGAACAAGCCATTAAGTTTGCAAAATCAACTAAACTTATTGCATTGAGTTACAGCAGAAGTAACTACATATGTAATTGATCGCTTTTAATTTGACAAACGTCTGGTGGTAAAATAATTCAAGTTTGACATAAGACAAAAGAAACGATTCATAAAGTCAATAGAGGAACAACAGAAGGTATGATGCGACTTGAAAAAAGATCATGACGCTATTAACTAAAACGTGTGGCAATGCTTAAGGGGAAGAAAATTGCTGAAAAGGTTTGAACCTCGTGTACATTACAAACTGGTAATGAGACAAATAGAATTTATACGTATACTGTCATTTTATTTCTCATTTATAATCGCATTAATTATAAGGTATTTTGACTCTATGAGAACTTATTTCTTTTTGTCGGAAGTCAAACACACACAGCATTCAAGCCTTTGACAGGAATCGAACATGGGTGGAACAGTGGTGGGAGACCATGATGTTAGCCAGTAAAGCACAGAGGTAATTCAAGAATGTTACAATAAAAATGGCAAGTTCTTGCAAATAAGCCAGCCAATGTAACAAAAAGTTTTCAGAAGTTGATACACCGAAAATGACTACGTAAATCCAACTAGTAAGATAAGCAATAAAACAAGCCAGAATATTAAAGTTCTTCCTGCAATGACATTACAATTCTGCTGAATACGTCCTTAAATTTTATAATGTGGATAACAGGATCATGGTATTCATCACATTAAAATATTAAACGTGTATTCGAAGGAAAAGAAGTGCAAGTAATGCTTTTTTATCGGCTGTAGTCTCAGTATTGGTCGACCTCCTTGGGTCTAGTGGCTAGCGTCGCTGTCTCACAACACAGTAGTCCCAGGTCCGAATCTTGGCATGGGATTCGATGTTTGCGCCGTCATCGTCACGCAGATTGGGATTAAGACTGCTGGGAAATCTATAGGCTGACCATGTATCACTCCAAATTCGGAATGTATCATGTAAGATTACATTCTGCAATCGATCTGGTAGGCCAAGGCCCTGAATGGGCCGCAGAGCTAAGGAAGAAGTAGTCTCAATACTGTCATATTTTGGAAAATTGATTATAGTTAATAAAGTTCATAAGTGGAATAAGTCACGTAGCCATTGAGTATGATTGCAAGTAAATTATATTTTCATTATTTATGTGTGTTATACTATTTTTACTTTACAGTATTTTGTTTTCACAGAAGTAAATACATTCAAGGTTAATTCGCTGTTCTGAGCACTTAACACGAACTGCTTGGAGCGGTTCAACAAGAATTTGCTAGTGTGTCATTGAGCACAGCTGGAGTGCTTATGTTCCAATTTCTTAACCCGTTTAAACCGTGCCATGATCGTAAATATTTAGCTCACGATATAATAATATGCAATTCGAACATGCACCACAACTTGATTCATGTCCGCTTCATGAATGAGTTCAGCTTACAAGCACTTCCAACTTATTCTGCATAATAGACGCAGTAGAATTATAATAATAACACCAGCAAACTAGACGAGACCTCCAAGGTACTGATGTGTTATTTTTGTAAATACATATCAGTGGAACTATATTGTTTTACTATTTATTATTCAAACTAAGAGAATCACTTTTTGTGTCGTAAATCTGATTACACAAAATATTTTATTTTTACCACATTATAATATATTTTAACTAAGTGCTAATATATAATAAGCATTTACTTTAATCATTACACTCCTAAAAATCTACAATCAGAAATGTTCAGGAAAATAAAAACCTGTATAATATATAAATAAATGTATAGATTATTCCGGTGTCTATATTTCGTCTTTCTGTAAGAAATCTTCTACGCTTGTTTTTATAAATAGAAAGAATAATTTTTATCATCACTCCATAATACACAATAGAAATGTTGCATACTCTTTCCTAAATTCTTTTTAAGATTCCTACTTTTATTTTTCTCCACGGAAACCAAACCAGTGACATCATAAATCAGTTCTATAACAGGTTATATATAGTTATTCATCCGGATTTGCGGATTAATTCAAATTTATTCTTTATTAGCTATCTGCGACTTCGAACGCGCGGAAACAGCTCTTTTTGTTTTGCCCTAAAAACGAAAGTACGGTTTCATTTATTTATGATCGCTTCATGGCAAATTTTATCACTCGCAGTTGATTTGAACACGTCCCGCGTTCACACGTTTATAACAATAGATTGTGTGAGAATGTGCGCACCCCTCCCCCCCTCCCCCCGGCTCACTCTCTCATGTTGCCAAAATTACGCTTATAATAACACACACAGTAAGTGGGTTGAATGGTATAGGAACGCCTAATAGGGACTTATAACTCCAGTTGGGTTTCACGCCGACTTTTCCGCGGCAATTCAATTAATTTATAAATATTTACATTAATATATTCTGAACTCTGCAAGATATCAAAATGAAACATACACGAAAATTTAAGTTAAAATTTCTGTTTAAATCCCTGAAATTTTTGTTGAAATCCGCCAAGTCGTTTCGGAGTATAAATAGATCAAGAGTATAGGCAACCAGAATTCAGATTTTGGAGACTCTAATGCACGTTTGCGAAGAAACCTTCCTGTAAAATTAATATGTTAAATTTCCTGATTTTAAACCCTCAAATGGTCGTTGAAATCCGTTGAGCTGTTTCGGAGCCTATTCGAGACAAACATACAGACAGACACTTCAATTTTATTTATTCATATAGATTGTAACGCTAATTCATAAATATCTCAATACATTCTATACTCTGAACGTTAGTTGAGTCCCCAAACGTTGACTGATGCATTTTACTTGTTTATAAATTTTTGTTTCAGAGCAAAGAAATGATCTTGTTTAGTTTCATGAATGCTGAAACCCCTTACACAAAGCTTAAGCCTTGAAATAGGGAAATGCATACATATGATGAATAATAAAGAATTATTAAATCATACTGTTAAAAGAATGCGTCAAAAATGAGGAAATAATTGTTAAAATAAAATAATCGCGATATTTGCTGCATAATAGTGTGCTATTTTAAGTACTTATTTGAATATTATATGTAGTAAATTGTGCAATGGTTCTGTTTGGTTTTTCTGTAATATAGTTACCTGACACGAGACCCTGAAACTGTTTCATGCTGGTGTAATATCTCTCCCGTTCAATCTGGGAAGATTACCATGAATTTCGTTCTTTAAGATGTTCTCTCGTAAGAAATATTGAGGTACCTACCTGCCAAACTTTAAGATACCACCCTCACCATATAAAAAGGTCGCAGTCGTTCGTTTTTTGTATCCTCAAAAATACCGAAGGAAAATTCGTCTTACTTGCGTTCCATAAAAATATAAAGCAACCGTTAGATATTCATGAGAAATAAATAAGGCAAAAGCTGAGCACGATAGGGCTATAAAGGCAGTGCAGGGGAGGCAGGTAAGATGGCGTCGCCCGGATTATCGCTGCTGCGAGTGTAATTAAAGGCGTGAGTTATGAAGCCAGGCCAGACACACATCACTCCAACAGCTCGCGACAGACGTTCTACCTGCTCGCCACAAGCTGTAATTAGTTGCAATTAAAAAGCGCGCCTGTCCCCTGAATAAAGAAGCAGCCCGATGGGCCTCGCCATTGTCCGCGAGGATTCGAATCGCCACCGAGAACATCCTTCACACCTGTCCATCAAATAATTAAAAGTCCTCCCCTCGTCCCGGAGCAGATGTTGCTGCAACAAAATATCGGGACATCTCAACTTTAATTAGAATTGGATATTATTAAAATTTTAAGCCGAGTAATTAATTGCAACAACGTAATCTGAATGGAATCATCGGAACCCACTGCTAATAATGGTCATTTCTCTGAAGTATTTGTTTCATTTGAACCCAGGAAGACATTAAGCCAAAGTGATTAGGTATAACATTATAGGAAGTTCGTTGTGTTAAACATAACCTGACAAGGAAGAAAAATATTTCTCAATTTTTTCATTTATTAAAGTGAGAAATAATATTAGATCCTTTAGTGTTGATTGTTTCTGTATCTAATTAAAAAAATAATAACTCGAAACTGTCATCGTGTACCTTCCAAAGTTTTGCATTTTACGTGTTCAATGAATAAATTATCATATCTCAATTCTCATAATATGAGTTTGAGAATTTGTAGATAATAATTGGTACTTATAATAGAAGAAGAAAGTAATTCAGAACCAGAAATATTGATATATATATATATATATATATATTCTCATCAATTTTAATGATATATATATATATATATATCATTAAAATTGATGAGAATAATTTTTCTTCAAAATAATCAATTTCATTTTCAAAGGGAGCTTTATTGCGAGAGAGAGGTGAGAATTTTTAAACAGAGATGGGGATTTAATATAAAATAATTCAGTCCCTATCAGTCTGGCAGAGGCATGACTGTTTTGCATATGTGTGTTCTCATTCCGTGAAACTAGAGAAAACGAGTTTCCCTACCGTAATCGCTACTAGTCATAGTAGTTGATGTGACTAAATAAAGATATAAAAAATCTCACCATATAAACATGGTTTATTATGAAGAAAATATAGTGAATAATATTGTAATTACAAAAAATAACACGAAAGTATCATAGAAACTTGTAAAATTCAAAATTGGTTTTTAAGACCATTATGTTCCAATGGATTCATTCCTTGAACTATAATAATCTCGACTTTCTGAAACATCGCATATTGGCGACGTCGTTGCACGGTCAACGCGTTTTGCATGAGAAACAGTTGTTTAAATTTTGCTCAGACCTAGCCACGGATATTCTTTCTATAATTTCAGTCTGAAACTACTGTCTACCAGTCCAGAAACTACTGTCGAAGGAAAACCTTTTATATTTAAGTATGCTTCACCTAATTTCTTATTTCGGAAAGCATTTTCATATGCAACCACATGTCCTTTAATGTTTTTTATATAAGCAAGCACGTATTATGTATACATATATTCAAAACATTATATGGATAGTATTATTGGAAGATTTCCTGTAAAATTGAAAACATTATTTGTGATAAACAAAATTTAGAGATACAACACATGCAAGATCCTTCTATAATAAATATATATAAATATTCCCAGTATGACGGCTCTCACCAAAAAAATCTTCGTGTTTCTTATAAACAAATTGTTCTTATAAACCACAATGAAACTGGAGAAAAACAGAATGGACGGTCTAATGATTTAAAATGTTAATTCAGAAAATTCCTGCAATTACTTCTTATTATATTAATTATGAATGCACAGACGATTCGACTGAGTTTCCTTTCCACAACGTAATAGAAGGTTCTAGAGATTTATATGCAAAAAATGTTGAATTTAATATCATTGGGTATACCTCAAACCAGTTTTATTTGTCATTTCCCTTCCCCTTCGTCCCCCTAGAGGTGACCAACACAACACCATATTTGTCATAACCGTAATTCGCAAATGTGGCATCTACGAAGTTGGGTCGAAATTTTATTTTGGTGGAGAGATCATTAAAGTCTTAGATGTTGAATCAACGTGCCATCTAGATTAATTTCTAATGTACTTTTTTATGTAGCTGATCAATTCAACAGGTATTGAACGGATGAATTCATGTACATTTATGATGCAATGCTATAATACGAGCCTCTTTGAGAAGTAATGGCTCCAACGTATGCAGCCTATATCGATTTAATGTAAGTCTGCTTCAAATCTTTTAGAACTTCACGACGCCAAGTTTTTATTGCCAATGAATGGAAATGTAATAAACGTGACTCAGTATAAAAACGAAATAAAGCAGATTTTATTTAGTTTCATTGAATGAATAGTAATCACCAACATTGTATGTGATTCATAAAAGAACAACTCTATAAAATCTTGAGTTTGAACTTGGACCGAGCAGGCTAATCACCATCAGCAAGAATACCTGAACATGGCAACGGCAAACACAAAGACCATCCTTACTTAGAGATAGCTGATAGATAATAGAGCTTACTTAGTGGATGCTTCTGTGATTGTGTGTTTAGCCAGCAGCTATCAGCTATAACACTATGAACCCGCTCCCTAATTAACTGAATCAAAGGGATACCCTATTGTAAACTCTCTGCTGATGTGTTAGGTCTTATCAGAAACCAGTCTTCTCAACACTTGTATCACTTATGATCCCAACCCCTACTTGATTATCGCTATATAAAATAATATTTTACTAAGCCTTCTTGCTTCAATTCATTAAAAATTTTAAGCGAACTTCCATTGACACAGCCACCAGTGATTGGAATCTCATTTTCGTGATAGAATTAAATACATCTACATAAATGTCTATTTATGTGAAGTGGGACACTTTTTATTGTAAGTGATGTCATGGATGTTTATTTTACTTCTGTTTAAAATATGACATTCGATTTCAAAAATAGTATTCAAAAATGTAATATGTCAAGTTATTTTCACATGGGACTAACGCTATAGTATATAGAAAATCTGCAACTAGCGGTATTATTCGGAGTTGTAAGATAAATGTGGAACAACGATCGAACTTGCTCCATTTTGTCAGAAGCTGTCTTATGTCGCCCTCTTCTTGCATCTTAATTCACGAATCCTTCAGCTTTAAAAAATTTCTTATATAGGTCCCGGCAAAATTTTCGTTGCTTTTGTGTCTTCTTTGTAGTGTATTTTACTCTTGCGATAGCAATGTTAAAAAAGTATAAAAAAATTGGAGCAAAAAGTTATTCTATTCTGATAGCATTTATCCTTCCGTTCTTTTGAGATTACTGGAACAGGAAAGACGAGAATAAAAAAACACGTTATTCTCACAGAAACTTTAAAACTGATTGTGAACAAATGAAAGAAATAAAGTAGGAAGCAATGTCGACAAGTAAACTTTGACATTGACAAATGTGTCATAGTTTTTGATGTTATTTACATGTGTAGGTAAGCTGTTACTTAAGGCATTTTTTAATAATTGACATTAATTATATTTGAGAGTAGGACGATAGAGAGGTGAGAATTTATGTACTCTCCTTTTCTCACTTTAGTAGATCCTTTGTGCAATAAACTGCTTTTAATCTTTACAAAGGGCCATTTGGAGGCCATTAATAAAGTGTAGATCGTTCAAAGAATTAACATTGGAAATAGCTATAATATTTTTACTACTCTCTACTCTCTTGCCTTACTTACGTAAAATGTATGAATATATATGCATCAATATTGTAAGATGCTAAATTATTGTAAAAAGGATTGCACAAATTAAAGTTATGATGATCCGGAATCGACCTGAAGTGATAAAAAATAAAAGAATCTGATCGCTTGAATACAGGAGGGAGTCAATGATTCGATCCACCAATTTCAAAATGAATGGTCAGTAATTACTATATTCAGAGAGATTCGGAGAGATTGAGATCGGTGGCTAAGTGAGAGAGTTCCGTAAAGGATTTAAAATCAGTTCACGAGTGGATCACCAATCTCTAGTATGAATACTTTTTAGCCCTGGAGCCGTCTTCTGATAACTTCCAAGGCACGCAGTTTGATGAATATATGGTAACTTCTCAAGTAACATGTTCATATCTAATTTCCGTACATTCATATTCCAATCGTATTCCAATTCAAACAGTGAAAAAATTTAAACGTTTAATGAAAGTAATTTGGCACAAATACATCTTTGATATGTAAAATGTATATTTTTAATTTGAATGGGGATAAAATTTTATTAATTTTTTATCAGGTTGATATCAACAGTAGATACAACAATAATCCTCAAGTATTACCTTTTGTTTACCATTTTCCCCTATTCTTTATTTGTATCTGTGATAATGATGGGGTAGGATGCTCGGTTATCTCCGCTGAATTCATTGATTCAATGTCAATTAACAACAGCCACAACGGCTGAAATATTTGCGATACTGATGGCTTTGGAACACTGCAAAGACCTCCCATCCGATTTCACTTTGATTTTGACCGACTCTCTCACGGCAAATCACAATCTGTTGGATCTCGGCTCATTCGGACATCTTGGGAAACGAGCTTTCTGATAAAGCTGCTAAGCAGGAGGCCTCCTTGCAAATAAACCGCTTAGTCTTTCCTACTTGTTTAAGGAAGGACTTCATTCATGGGTGCATCAACATCCTGAGAGAAAGTTGGATTAATGATAGAAGAGGAGAAAACCTAGGAATCCTTTATAATGAAATGAAGTCATTCAATGAAATAAACTATGCACTTGATATCTCGAGAAGACAGCAGGTTGTTGTTGCAAGACTCAGACTTTTTCCACTCCCGCCTTACACATTCGTTTCTCTAGATCTCCTCAGCCTTTATGTTCAGATTGTAACACTGCCCTGACTGTGCCGCACATCCTTTTTGACAACTATTCCAGGCGGGAAGTATGTACCTCTCCAGTGCCTGTTCACAGTCTGCTTTATTTTATTGTAGAAATTGGATTTTCGGGAGAAATCTAAGCAGTTTATGTGTTTTTTCATGTGCCATTGTGATCATTTTTTCTCTGGTCTAAATGTGTCATTTTTTCTCACTCCTTGCATTGTATTATTAGCATTTTCTATGTAATTTTATTCTTTCTTTTGTAAGTTTTTTTTGGTAGTCGCCAAGAACATCTACTGTTGACGTGACTATAATTTACAATTAAAAAATAATAATGCAAATTGATCAATGAGACATGATTAGAATACATCTCCTATAGGTATGAGCGTATTCGATAATCCGTTATTGTGAATTGTTGAAAGATCAGTGTTTATTCTTGACAGCGAACTGTTTTGCACCAGCAGCTATTATTTGAAATCCACATCTGTTTCCGCTAGCGTAAATCCCAGGAAATCAGCTAAGTAAGTGTCCCACGATGTTAATCTGGGGGAACACCCAGCCAGCCGGATGTGGAATCCCTGCTAACAGGAGCCCTAGGGCGCTACCTGCCGATGACTTACAAAAACCAACTTGGTGCACAATGACGGCACCCCCGAGATATTTATTTATTTTTTGCTACCGAAATTGTTTCCTATGGCGGTGGAACGCATCTGAGATAATCGCTTTCTTTTCTCCGAAGCTACACAATAGGAAAGACATTTCATCGATAATCGAAGAGAACCTAAAATTGTATTTGTTTCAAAATATGAAGTCGAGTCAGAAACGGCAATAAATCAAACAGCCCTGTAAAAAAATGAACAAGACTACAACAGGGGCGTCTGTCTCCCTTTAAGAAAATGGTCGTCTACTAACGGTTCTTACTTAAAAAGGCTTTTGTTATTCAATTATGTCGCTCAGTATTTCTTAATTAGTAATTGAAAAAATCCACAATTGAAGATAGTTGTAAAAATGTATAAAATTCCCTACAAAGAGAGTAACAAATTTTTATGAATATTATTAGCCCAAAAATTATTTCCCTTTATTCGATCTCCAAAATTCCCTCCATTTTTGGTAGAACTGCTTTAGTGGCTTCTTTATAGTATTTATTGTTATGGCTCATCATATATTTACAGTTGGTAAAGATGTTGATACACGAGCTTACTTTACCTCAGATACCATAATTATTGCAGTACCAACAGGTGTTCAGATGATTGACTACTCTACATGGAACAAAAATGCAAATTTCCTCAAAAATAATATACCCAGTCGTTCCAAAAACTAAATATAATCTTCAGTATGCTACTACTGAGCATAGTTTTCAAGTAATAAATAATATGCTGTTCTTTCATTTGTCACGTCTAAGTTACAGAGCCGTGTCTGATAGGTTTCCATAAAGTTCTACTGACTAGTTTACATATGGGATGGAATGCTCACACTTAGCACATTTTGACTCAATACAGATTCTAAATTAGTTTCGACCACGATCAAAAATGCCTGGTGTAGTGCGTACCGTCTGACATGCTGCTTCAATAGCGCTAACCCGACATGTTCTAAGCAGTATTCATGTAAACATCGATTTCACTCGAAACAAGTATCCTCATGTAAAAATCAGAGTCTCTCCACATAACAAGTCATGTCGTCAGACTCTAACTTTCATAACGATCGGGTAACTTTGTAAATATTTAACACAATTTTCTTCTTCTCACAGTATGACTAATCCATTACATAAGTTTACCGTCGAGTTTGCCTTGTGTATATGATACTGCATTCTCTATATCACGAAATAGGTATGATGGTCTGTGACAATTGAAATTCTCTCATCGTCGATCATGGCCAGGGTTTGTACAACTTCATCATTCGATTAAAGCTAAAATTTAATTTTTAAAACAATATTTATACTTTTCGCATAATTTAATTGATTTAGCTTGTCGTGTAAGCAGTAGACAAATTCCCCGACATTGTAGTGGGGGCAGATTCGAGCTCAGTTTATCTTGATTATTTGTTTACAATAGTTGGAAGCATAACAGTAATTCTGAATACATTGGCGAAAGGAAGCACATTTTTTTAGTTCAGTATATGTTGTAGGTCATGAAACCCCTCCGTAAAATGTAAGAGTTAATAAGGAAATGGCGTGGAAAACAGACGCTGTCTCATTACATTGTTACGAACGGGATATACAAACTATGTTTTCAACAATGGTAGAAGCGTTTCGCAAGAACTCGTGATGGGGAAGTTCCTTCTCAAAAGACAAAAACTCCCCTACCCTCCCTTCCTAATTTCTGTACTGCGCAAGGGACACGCTATGTTATAACTGACGGATGGCAATTAATTCAATTAACCTTTCTTAATTCTTAGTTTTAGATTACGAACAATCGTCCTTCTGCCATTCTACAGACAATATCGTTTAGTAAGAACATAAGAGGGAGGCCAAGGATGGAATACACAAAGCAGATTAGTAAGGATGTGGGGTGTGCTAGTTACAAGGAAATGAAAAGGCTTGTGCAAGGTAGGTTAGCACGGAGGATTGCATCAAACCCGTCTTATGACTGAATAACACAACAACAACATATTTAATCTTTTTTACTATCGTTCTAAGTTAACTTGAACACTAATATTAATTTTTGAATGTAGAATCTCAAAATTGCATAAATTGTTGTCAACGACACGTTTAATAAAAACATGGATTGCCATGAGGAGTAATTTTATATTAAAACTATTGGGTATCATAGTAGTAAGAAGTTAACTGAAACATGTTTCACGTATTGTGATGAAAATTTCTCATTCTTGAAATGAACAAATGAAAAATATTTTAGAAGAGTATTTTATTAAAACAAGAATATTTAATATTGATGACTTTTAAGACATGAACAATCTCAACTTATCCAACATAAAATAATGTTAGTTAGATCCTTAGGTAAGGGATAAGGGAGAAACGTGGATTACAGTATGAATGAAATTATTATATAATTTGAAGTAATACATGAAAAATGTCAATCTGTTTCAGAGGAAACCCAAGAAATTATAAACAGATTATAAAAATCGAGAAAAGTAAAGTTCTCTTTGTTATCATGATGCATACACAGTATATACAATAAAACATTTCACAACATTGGGCAAAAAGTAGTCGCAGAAGAAGATAGTCATAATAATAATAAAAATATACTAATATTTAATGTAAAAAACAACTATATATAATTAATATATTGCGAATAAAACCACACAAAAGTTGTCTCAATATATTTATTCTCAGGACGTTTCGGCCATAGCCACGACACGTGGTTCAGTTCGGAAGACAACAACAAGCGCAATGGTTGTGTGATAGTATATGCAAAGAAGACGCTAAGAGAAAAGATCCAGTTGATAATGGCTATAGCCGAAACGTCCTGAGAATAAATATATTGAGACAACTCTTCTGTGGTTTTATTCACAATATAATAAAAATATATTAAGTTTATTTGCTGCGTATATATTTTAGGGAACACCATCTACTTTTTGTAGGTATTTTCTCAATAAACTACGGACAGACAAGGGAAGAAATAGCTCTTTTAAGTCCTCAAGGTTGAGCTTGCAAAAACAGACTCTTTTCAACTGATTTACGTAAAGTTATTTTAAAGGAATATTTTGGCATTGTACGTGAACTGTAAGTTAAATGTATAAATACACATTTAAATATTTTCCTTCTAAATTTTAGATTCATAATACTCTACATCATTTAAGAAATTTTTATTTTTAATAGAATAATTAAGTAATTATGTATTATCTTCTCTACAGTTAATGCATACGTGTTCGAGAAGTTAGGAAATAAATGTCGCCATAAAATATAAAAAAAATTCTGCCTCTGAATTATATTTTGTCCGATTCATTTACAGTCTATTTATTCATTAATTTTAATATTGTTTTTAGAATATTATTGGTATTGATGTTATTAATTACTTTAGGGGAAGCATGCCTGGTTGATTTGCAATTTTAGTGCATCCACACAGCTACGCCACAGGAGTCTTTAAGGAACAAGTTTTCAATAGATTCCCGTGTTGTTGTTACACAAACTCCGAGCCTGACGTTCTTTTTATTCGGTAATTAAAACACTGTATTAAGGACTGGACGGTGCCTGCTTGAAAAACAATCATATCGACACATCGTCTCGCACTGCAGTAGCCACACAATAGGAACATGTTCTGCCACGGGCCTCGGCAACACAATACCATGTTAACATATTACAAGCCCGGCGACATAAGGAAGCAACAACGATCGCCTCTCCTATCCGAAACATAATCGCATGGAAACGGCCTCAGAAGTAACAAGTGTGGAAATGCGGTACACGTGAAGAGTGCGGAAGTCGAGGGAAAAATTGTTTTTGGAAGCCATTAAAGTGGAGATACGACGGCGTGGACGTGTCTGTATAATATGCGGGGAGAACTCAGGTATGAAGTCACGCCCCTCTGCCCCGTCCCGTCCCGTGAAATCCTCAACATCTTCAACTCGCAAGTGTGCTCTCTAATATTTAATGCGTTTCTTACTGACGCTGAGCAGTTAAAAGCAAACTGGTCCCATCATTTTTCCAGACGGAGTGTTGAAACGCATGGTTAGATCCGTCTGATCGTCCTATCACGTCAACGTAAACGATATAACCATATTTGGATTGAGTCATTAAATCATCAAGAGTTGCAGGATACGCATGTGATTGGAATAAGGAATACAGTCTATGTTTGACGAAATTACGTAGCATAAGGACACAAAGGGGCACGGACAGAACTGAATTAGAAAGTAAACATTTATAGTAATCAGGATAAATGTGACAGACTTGTTGCAACGTACAGAATGTAGGCAAAACTGAGAAATTGGAAAGTAAATTAACGTGCTGAAATGATAGCCTTTTTTGGGGGGTTAACAGGCTCCATGAGGGTGATCCTGAAACAGGCAACTCCCCTTTAATAGCATAGGAAGGGAATTGAAAAGGGGGGATGCAGAAGGTAGCCAAGGGTTAACTAGGGCCCCCGGGCTATGGTTTAACGATCCAACCCGGTGTTTCACCTAAAGAGGTGCAGGGAAAACTCTAGAAAACCTGCATCAGGTAGGTCGGGCATTGGGTACTATTCTCACGCCCTTCCGAATGACGGGAGACGAGTTTGCTGTGGGGTCCCAGCATTCCCTTCTCCATATCTCAACAAGTTTCAGGCCTGCGAGAAAACTCCCGCAGCGCCCATGACTCCTTTTCTTCGTTAGCCTTTTCAACACAATATTAGATTTATTAATAATTCTATCACACCCGATTGGAGGAAAGAGGAAACGAAATTATGACATTGTTGTAAAAATAATACTATATACTAATCTATAATTAATATTATTATTAAATATTCAACCTAAGATGGAACACGGAGTCTCACGGAGAAATATGTTGAAATAAAATTTAATATTTACAAATTATGCATACTATGCTCGTTGCTGAGTATATTACTAATTACCAATTTGTCGGCAAACAATTTTAAGACAGTATGATTACGATGTTTTGTCCATATTTGTAGAATTCATCAGGTAACTAGACAAAAAATACAATACTATGTATAATAATATTATGTATTCAAAATTAATATTTGTTTTATTACATCTGCCCAATTAAGTCATAAATACATAAAATGAGTTAAATTGATAAAGTTTGGGACATAATCAGAAGTTAAATTCTTATTATTTAATTCTGTCTCCAAGTATTACTTATTTTTCTTCTGTTCGCTATAAATTCCGTTACAACAATACGAACTTTAAACTGTAAATATTTGCATTGTTTGCTTATATTCTGATCATGGATGTTATGTGAAAAGGTCTTAATTATATTAATTGTAATTAATTACACCGTTTGCTGTTAATCGTAAAAATTGGAGAGAATTTTAACGTGTTTTATCTAATGTAATTAATCGAATTAATTTTTAATTCTTTTGTTTTGTACCAAACCGCTCAATGTTTAAACGGTAAGCGGTGTTTGTGTATTCTACGGAAATAAAGGAGAAATCTAAAGAAATCTAATGTAATCTCATAGATCACAAGGGGCGCTGCGGGAGTTTTCTCGCAGGCACTTCAGCCCAGAGTGACTGCGGGGCTCACCTGATCATGTCGGGAATGCCTCGCACTCTCTCTGGGTATTTTTTATCAAAGTTCTCATATGCCGAGACACCTTCACCTATTTTAGGAGGTATATGTACTGGGGTCAAAGACCTTGGGCATATGGCAAGAGTTGTCTGCTAATCCCATTGGATCAGTCGGCCAGCTGCCTCCTGAAACTGGTGGAGACACGGAGAAGGGAATGCTGCGACCCCACAGCAAACTCGTCTCCCGTCATTCGGAAGGGCGTGAGAATAGTTCCCAATGCCCGACCTACCTGATGCAGGTTTTCTAGGGTTTTCCCTGCATCTCTTTAGGTGAAATACCGGGTAGGATCCTTAAAACATAGCCTGGGGGCCCTAGTTAACCCTTGGCTACCTTGCTCTACCTTCCGCATCCCCCCTTTCAATTCCCTTCCTATGCTATTAAAGGGGAGTTGCCTGTTTCAGGATCACCCTCAAGTAGCCTGTTAAACCAAAAAAAATGTAATCTCATGAAACTGGAATGTGCTTACATATTTATTCAATATATTAAATAATTATATATATTTTTAAATATATGCGGAAGTTAAAAATTAATTAATAAAATTGTAACACATGTAGAGGTCTAAAATATCGGTATGAAACGTTGTGTGACTTATTAAATACCAATCAATTATGAATAATTTTTTATGAGTTGGCCACAAGTCATTATATTAACGTTTGGTTTGAATTGATGTTTTCCGAAACATTTTTTTTTCCGGATTTAATTTTCTAAAAAATGTCAAACACAAATGTATTATAACTATGCTAACGAACCAGCATAATTTATTTGTAAATTTTCCTTCGATAAAGATAAAAGTTTTGAAAACGAAACGTAATAACTTTAGTTTCAGTTTCAGGTGAAGTATTTGAACTGTATTGGGAGAGGTGGGGGAGCGACAATATATTTTTGAAGTATGGAGAAAGTCTTTCTTCGCTGGAGGTGAATAACCAGCCAGCCAGCCACACCGAGGCATGAATGAATGCGTAATAAAACAAGGAAAGGGAACTGATACCACAGCTAATTTAGTCGTGGCGCCATTTCGGTAGATCGCATCTGAACTTTGAGATTTTGGTGCCGGCGCTTACATGACACACAAACATAAGCATTTTTATCGCGTCTCTGCAAACTCGGCTGTACACTTTACAAATGAGACTGCGTCATGATCCAACAGGGAAGCATGCAACGGTCGGGAAGTCGTAGGTCCCACTTTCATCACTCTTGAATAAATTTGCATTTTACTCTTGCATTTAACAAGCTGTGAAATCTTGGAGGAAATAAATAAACAGGCTTTATTTCTTTCGGATTATAAAGGGACCTTAAGTGTAGGGAAATTATGAAATCTTGTCTCGTGCACTGTGGAATAGTTCCAATTTACATTTTAGTGTTGAGCACGTTAATAGAAGAGACTATATAAAACCTGTTCACGGTCGAGACTTGGTTATTGTAAAGTCAGTTCAACGACTTTAGTAGGGATGTGTAAGCAGATAAATCGAGTATTAGCAAAAATATTCACTTCACGCAGCGGCTTAACTATACAAAATGAAAATTTTTTATTATTATTTAATTTATTTTAGATCGGGTCAACTATAAAATCATTAACGACCAACATAAATTATATTAGCACATATGAATATAACATATAATTATGATAAATAAGTTACATAATGTGAAATTTTTATTTTTATTGTTTACAATTTTTAAAATATATCAAAAATTTTAAAGTTCTTCTCATTGGTTCTTCTCAAGATGTAATATACAATCCGATAATATATGCTTGAAATACTTGGGGCAGTGGAAGATGATGTGGTCCATGCTTATGTTCATCATGCACGAGCTACGTTGTGGTGAAGGTTCTCTAGAAGAAAGAAAGAAATGAGAAAAATTGGTGTGGTTATCTTGTTACGAAAATTTAAGGGTTTGCTCACAATAGTATACAACTCTGACAAATTCTTTCCATGAATATATAATTATATTTCCTTCGATATATGTACTATTGTTTAATATTTAAAATAATAGAATTAAAAATTATCAGTTATTCAAGATTTGATTATTTTAGATAATCCAATACTTTTAGACTAACGAAATTGTGAGGGAGTCTTTTTGCAGAAAGACACAACAAACGTCAAACGTGAAGAGCAGTGAGATGTATTTATTCGCCCTCAGTTATTTAGATGGAATTAGAGCAATTGCGCGACAGAACTACTGTTCATGAGGGTACTGACCTACTTATTTCCGTGTAACCAATGATAATCAACAGTCTTGCATTCGCATCTCACCGTGAAGCGTGTTATTTATTCCTGAGGGTGGGCGAATTTATACCATGAGTTGAGACGGAAGTGAAATTGATACTTCTGTGGAGAAAAAATAATTATCCGTTAAGAATAAATCTGGCAGTGTCACATCAGAGTACCGGAAATGTGGAATTTCACAGTCTAACACTTGATTTCCAAACTCGAAAATACTACACCAAGTGAGATTTACTCAAGCTTCCAAAGCAGCAAATCTTAGTAATGCGGGTTGCATCTGAGCACTCGCGCTTAAAACGACAGTTGTCATGAAATTCCACTGCATTCTCAAACTCGTAAACTACAGCTATAAATGTTACGTTCTGAAACGATCATTCAAGACCACATACACGTGAAACAATAAAATTATTACTTATCGGTAATATGTAATATATATTTATTTTAATTATACCTAAGGTCGAAATACAATTTTCGTTGAAAAAGTACTTCTTACATACACTGTGTTAAGGCAGTCACTTTTATTATTATTATTATTATTATATTTCAGAAATTTTCCATTTGCTTTTCACCACTTTCTTTGATTTCTGTATAAAATATTTAGTCAAGTATAGAGATCATCAAAACACCGTAGTCATCGCAAAATATTTTATAATTTATTATTATTTAATCTAGGAGCTAGATTATTGATCTACGGCAGGGGTGCTCAAACGGTCGATCGCGAATGCTTTTTAAGTCGATCTCGAGAAAAAATTATCGATATAGATCTATTCACAGATTTCGTTTTAGTTGATCCACAATTAGGTCAGAATAATCCCCAATTACAGTGTCTGTTATCGTAATAATCCCCTGCTAGCGGCGAAAGGCGGCTTAGCGCGGTATTTGTCAAAGAAATTCCGCGACGCGCGACGTTTTTGATTCCCACCGATTTTTCTATAAACTTCGGGTGGCGTGTTTGGCGGCACGCTTACAAGCAAACCATTAGTTAGGTACTTGAGAACATTCGAGACTTTCTCCGCGCCGAAATAAATGTTGGGCCTGTTGGAGTAGGAGTCAGTTTTGTGACATTGTTTCGATATAATGACGATTTCCCTTCGTTTTTCTCATTCCATTGCAGTATCCATCAAGACGTTTTGTGTTAAAAAGTTTTAAACTTGGAGGAGATTATGGGCATTGCAATAAAAATTGTGAATTCCATCAGTGCCCGTAGCTTTCAATGAAGGACTAAAAGTAGTGCTGTTTAATTAATTTTAAGAAACGTTCAGATCATTGAAGGTGACAATACAATTACTTTTTGCACATGTGAACATTTTTAACGCCACGTTGTTTTTCTATTTTGTTTCAATCCATTTCCATAGAATTTTAACTGAAGAAAGTTTCGAATTCTCTGTCTGATAAACGGCAGGACAAAATGTGACTCGGTAAAATTTCCTAAGCTAAAATTTTAAGCCTTAATTTTGCTCTCAAAAGTCATATTCTGGAATTGTCCGCAATAAATCAGTGACGGCATATACGTACGTATTGTTGATACTTTCGTCTGATCACAACAAGCCTAATGAAGTTTCTGAAGTGTAAAAGATTTGTTTTCAGTCGTTAAACACACCGAAATAATTATTTTAACAAAAATTATAAAAATCGGGTTCTCGTTATAACCAAGATTGACTTCTTCGAATTTCTTTGAGATGCTTATCACGTTTTTAAAAAACCAACAAACAAACA
This sequence comes from Eucriotettix oculatus, assembly GCA_034510155.1. Lineage (NCBI taxonomy): Eukaryota > Metazoa > Arthropoda > Insecta > Orthoptera > Tetrigidae > Eucriotettix > Eucriotettix oculatus. The sequence continues at coordinate 63,727,695 of CM067378.1, forward strand.
TGTTAGCGCTTTTTTTAAGAAATAAATTCATACAAATCTATGATAACTATAAATACTAAATATACAGCTGATAGTTGAAGTATTTTACCTGTAAAAGCTTCCATTTTTTACATACCATTCAACTGATGCACAATTAACTCATTAGCATAATGCATAGTTGGTTAGGTTCACTATAAACATTTACATTAAACACTTTTTAAAAAGAAATCTTGAAAGACAATAAGTAATTCGCACCAGATGTTACATGTTTGACTGAGATTGTAGATTCCCAGGATAGCCGTAGAAAGAAACGAAGGGATCCTCTTCAACGTCTCGGTGATGCAGACTCCGACCTTGACTCTTCAATCGAAGCTGGTTCGAAACGTAGAAAGAAAATGAGATGTGAGGATTATCTCGAAGGGTTGTAAAGAGGTAAGAAAGGTGAGGAAAGTTGGGTAATGTGGCGGTAGGTACGTTTGAGTCTGATGATGTTAGAATCGGAAGGTGTACGATTTACAGTCAATATTATGTAATGTAAGAAGTGAGAAAGGAGAAAGGAAATGAAGGCTGTTAAGGTGTAACTTAACAGGGATTCGAACGAGAGCCTGCGGTCAAACTGTACGTTAATCGTCTTTTGTGAACTCGTGATGTGTGTGTGTGTGTGTGGGGGGGTGGTATTTTAAATATGTTTTGTGGATTTCATTGCCCTAGTAATAGGACCGCCATTTTTTGTCGTCACTATTCCTGTGACACTGTCGGCTTGTTAACCTGTATTGCAATTGTCTTAAGGAATGCTACATACACAACGGTAAATGACCTACGTTGTAGCGGAAAGAAAATGAGAATTAGTTACACAGCAATGGGTACACAAGTTACATTTTATAACTTAAGCCTGAGGGTCAGACACTTTGTAACCTTTCCCTTTTAATAGCATTTAAATGGATAGAAGGAAGCGAATGCCGAGGGAGAGCAGGACAATCGAAGGGTTAATGAGGGTTCCTAGCAATGTCTAAGTATGTTATATTTCATTAAGTTATTTACGTCATAGTCAACCTATAAGACGATTAACTATTAAAAATAGCTTGAAAACTAACTTATCCTGATTCTAAACGGTAAAATAGCAGTTAAAGGAGATTCACGTAATATATTTATTCCTATATTTTTAAAATACTGTCCCCATTTCTAACCATAATATTTTATTGAATTTATAAATCTAGATAACTCGTCGGAATGAAAGGCCACCTTTTCGATTCAACAATTGAAGATGACACTACCGAACAATGTGTAAGTTACGGCGTTTCAATTGTTCCGGAACAAAGAGGTAGGCTTACAACACGGTTTCGCTTCATTTCATCTCATTCATAGGAGCAAACCAATTTGATACCTAATTACACGCATTTTATTGGAGAGCCGCAGCTCAAGACGTTAAACCCGGAAAAGGAAGGAGAATTCTTTCATGTTATCATGTGAAATTCCACGTAATGTAATTCGGAATACTGAGATTTCTGCCACTGCAAAATGAAAACAGGACTTAAAATTCATCGTCTTCTATCCAATGCAAGGAAATCTATTTTTTTTTGTCTTACAAATTTCTTCTATAGTTTCTTGAATATTTTCCGCTTGTTAGGTAACTCCAATACATAAGTCAACATAATTCAAAAGAAATAATTAGTTTTTATTGATCCTCAAGAGGATCCTATTTTCGCATGTTTTCCTACATTAACTTTCGTACACGAGATTTTAGTTAGTATAAACCAGTCGTGTAAAGAATTTTATTTTATTGGTTTTAACGGTATTTTGCCTACCTAATATTTTCCTTGTTTAATTTTTTTCATTTTTTATGTATATATATATATATATATATATATATATGTGTGTGTGTGTGTGTGTGTGTGTATCCATACGATATTGTTTCCGTTTTTGGTATATACAACCACAATATCATAATGAGATTCAACAGAAATAATTATAGTTACTTAGTTTCGGTAGTTAACTTGCCTGAAATTTTCGTTAGCAAATTCGTGTATTTTGATGACTCACAAAGAAAATTAACCCCTATTTGGTTTCCGAGGTCAGTAACACCACGAGGCATTCTTCTGGTCCGGCAGGCACGTGTCTCATTAACGCGATGGTCCACGCATAACTCCTTTATCTTTAATTGAAAACTGAACCAAGCAGATATGCTAATTGGCAACAAACTGATCTACTTAACTCCTTTCATTAATTTTTGTGTGCGCCCCAATTTATAATTTTTTGCTCGTTTTCTCATAATTATTGACATTTTTAATTAACTATGTGAAACGTAATAAAATGCAAATCCTTTCTGTTAAAATTTCCGTACAGAGCTTATTCTGACTGTTCAAATGTTGGGTTTAAGCTAAATCAGTCGTAATAATAACATTTGTATTATTATATAAACTATATAATTTATTGTCTTAATCTTGTGTATAACTGATTACAAAAGATAAAAAGTAATTTGATGAGGACGATAAATGATCAAGAAAAATTGTCAATAATGAAGGCCACGTTTTCCGTTTGACCTAAACTTAATACTTTCCTTAGAACTTCTTTAAGCAACTTCCAATCGATAATAATGGTCTGTTATTTATTTCATCACGTTTTATAGTACAGCCAGTTTTCGAACTCGATTTCTTCCATGATGTAGGTAACGAAACCGTGTCGTAAGACATGCTATTCTCATGTCAAGAAATTTCCGTAACTTCAATATTTTTACATGATAAATGGTTCAAATTGTATGTGACGACATAGTTATTCAATAAAATCGGTTTTAGAGAAATTTAAGAAGTCGTAATATCCATATCTGGTAGCCGGGTTTTACGGCAATTATAAGACTGACCCATATTTAATATTTATTTTAACCTACAAAAAAAGAGCGTTTTCAATGGGCCATATTATTATTTACAGAAGGTTAATTTTAGTACACTAAATCTGCCAACGTACTAATTTAATAGGAAGGTCTAAAACACCGTTTGGTGTTTTTTTTTGGGGGGGGGGCCCCCCCAAAAACATGAGGGTGATCCTGAAACAGGCAACTCCCCTTTAATAGCATAGGAAGGGAATTGAAAAAGGGGGGATGCAGTAAAGCTGATAGTTTTGATACATATTAATTGATTAATATTGACTGTGAGTATATAATTAATAATATTGCATAAATTGTTTTTGTTTCGTGTAATATAATTATTCACATCTGAACTTGTTCCGAATAAATGACTACTATTATAACAATTACTATTAATTAATGTAGACTTTAAATGATTAATAATTATAGTTCTAAATCACAAAATGGCAGTATACATTTATGAAAAAAAAATCAATTTCAATGAATATCTCATAAAATAGGAGAACCAGAGAAACATAAATAATAGATATGTTAAAAAGGTAAAAAATTTGACTTTCGTCAATTCCGAGTGACGTTCTCTACTGGACATATCGAGGTTATAGAAACGTACGCTGTTGACGCAACGACACTTGCACCAAAGTATGCTGTTATTGGAAACAATAGTATAATATTCCTTTCAAGCCTTGGTGCACAATTGTGCAAATTAAATAATAGCATGACCAGTGAACATCTTAACAAAGACAGTGAATAGGTATTCTTGATCTGCCTGACACAGTTTTGTTTACAAAACTGTAAACAATAAAATCTTCTTACAAATGATTATGAAAAAAACCCATCGAAAGCACTGCGTGTGCGTGTGTTATTTTAATTTTACTTGTTTTACTTTGGTAAAAAAACTAACAGTTAAAATTTAATAGGATATTTCCGTTTTATATTGTCATTATAAAAAAACAACCACCAACAATGAATCCTAAAAGAGTTAATTTGATGTATTCTAATTTTTCTTTTTCTTTCGGTGTCCAATTGAAGTCTTAAATCCTGTAATAATTGCTCGTTCAATAAATGATCCATTTATCGGAGCCATGTTATTGTGGTATTCAGTCCTAAGACTGATCTGATGCAAACCTCCATGCTAAGCTATCTTGCGCAAGCCTTTTCATTTTCAACCCACATCCACCATAATCTCCTTAACGTATTCCATTCTTGGCCTCCTCTTCTGTTCTTACCCCACACACTTTCTCTTATGCTAATATTACAAGACCCTCGTGTCTTAAAACGTGGCCTACTAATCTGTCTGTCCCTTCTCTTAGTAAACGTCCTCCATATTGTTCGCTTTTCCCCTATTCTGCCTCGTTTGTGATTCTATCCACCCATCTGATTTTCAGCATTCGCCTATAGCACCACATTTCGAAGGCTTCTATTCCTTTCCTTTCCGGAGCTCCTATCGTCCACGTTTCGCACTCATTAATGCCACACTCCATATGATCATTTTTAGCAACTATTTCCTAATATTCACACATATATTACCCGCAAGTAAATCCCTCTTTTTCGCGAAAGCCTTCCTTGCCTGTGCTATCCTACTCTTTATGTCTACTATACTCTACCATCTCTAGTTATTACTCTTCCCAAGTAGCACAATTCCTTAACTTCTACCAAAATATCCCTTCCCAATCAAACACCCTTTGTTATTACACTGTTTCCCATAATACACAACATTACCTTAGTTTTGCCTCTATTAATCCTCATATTGAACTCTTTCTCCGGGACTACGTTCATGCCATTTATTATGGTTTCCAAGTCTTTTCTGACTCTCCTAATACTTGAAAGCGTAAGATTTTTCTTTCTTCTCCTTGCAGTATGATTCCTTTCCCATATTCCGTTTTAACTTTCTTCATCGCCTGTTCTATATGTAAGTTAAACAGAATAAACGAAGAAATTACTCAATTAGTCTTACTGTACTAAACTGTTATTGGTGTGCCATATAAAATGCTCAGATTAAGTGATCTTTAGTTTTATCACTCAGGGAAATAATACGTTAACTAGTGAAATTAAAATTATTTTACGCACGGGCTCTGACTAAAAAGATTCACATTTAGTTTCTGTTCATCTTTCGTCATTTGCAGTGTATTGGGTTGAGTCACATTAGGACGGAAAAATTGCTATCTCACCAGTTCAAGGAGTATCTTTCTCTTAAATACTGTTGAAGAACTGCAATAGCGACGAGTAACGTAGCAGCTAAATAAATAAAAGATTCTCATATTTTCTGGCTCTGTGACTAAGACTTCTTATCTGCGGTCTGAACATCGCAAACACTTCGAATTTCTAAAAGCTTTCGTCTCTCTGCCGTTATATCTTAAACGTTTTTACTTGACTTCTTGACTTCATCATTTCCCCTACCAGGTTGTGTATAAATATAAATGCACCTTCCCTATTGTTCCATTATACAACTTCACTAACACACTATATGTATACAAAATACCACTGAGCGTTCAGTTTGTAAATCTCATATTGATCTTACAACCCTTTAGATACGAACTCGCCCTTTAAACAGAATGCTACTGTTGGTAAAATACCATAACTGAAGCTAAGTAATGTAAAATACAACTAAAAACACCGTTTTGCCACAAACAGACATGTTTATTTGATATGTTCTGTTCGGAAGGTTTCTTCCCACTTGTGGGCTGTTAAAGATGTGATAAACTAGCAGGTAGCAGCGCCTGTCCTATAGCAAGTAGTGAGAGGGTTACTTTTGGACTTAGACTTCTTTTATTTGATATATTATTTTTAAATATTTAATATAACAATTCCACACACCGTTATAAAAAAAGTTATAACTAAACAATCTATAATTTAATGAATTTGAGCACAACGTGTCAACTATTTTTTGTGCAGATTAATTTTTTTGATATATTATTTGAAAAATTTTAAATTGAAATATTCTATACTTTAGAAACTTATACTGTTGTTTATATTGTTAAGGTAAATTTTAGAATGAATTTTCAATAAAGCCATTTTACGGCCCAACTTCCCAATTTGTAATTTTACATTTGGAGACAGAATAGCGCTTAAGTAGGTCTTAAAATCAACTCTTTACTATTGGTTATTAATTTGTGACTAAGCGCATTTATTTATTTTCATTTAGTCCAACATAACAATTTTATTTAACACTAGTACAGTAAATTATCATTAAAATCTTTTCAATGTCACAGCCCTCTTCATACCAGGCAGTAATTCTAGATATTTTATTATCTAGCTCAATGTTCTCCTTCTTTCTTCTCGCTCCTCCTAATTCAATACCATCCCTATGAGTTTTTGACTTGGTTTTTCAAATTCCAATTTTATTTGCACTTTATTCGCATTTGAAACTGCCCGTAATTTGGACACAACCCATTCGAAATTCTGATACATGGCATAATTATACCTGAAACAGGAAATAAAAATTCAGAAATGAAATGTTTTGCGTCATTTTGAGAAAATTAATGAAGTAATATTAATAATTTAAAATCATGATTATAATCGATTTATTATTCAGATAAATGAGGAAATTCATAAATCTGATTCAATTTAATACTGAGTAATGCAAATTATGAAATGATCAGCTTTCCAACTATGCTCACGCCTTTCAATCGTGACTGTCATATTTGTCGTGTGAATTAAAATAAATGTTCCCCATCAACCAATAAATTTCCGTCTCTTCTAAACGATACACCTATCCATAAAGATATATCAAATAGCGCGTAGGGGCTTCAGATTGAGGAAACAGATACGAGAAAATCACAGTCTACAGACTAATCTGCCATTTAATTTTAATGAGGCATGGAACATAATATGGGCGTAATACATTTAGGATCGGCTGGAATACCTACTCAATCCCACGCCGATTTTCTGGAATGTGCCACAACTAAATATCCTTACCCGTTTTATTATTTGTAATATGTTCTGTAGAGGGACGCAGTCTTTTTTCTTGAAATAGGATTGCTTATTGGAAAATCGGTCAAGCCTTTTTAAAATCAAGCACAAACGAATGAACAAATCTTAAGGTATGAAAAAGTTCACTCGATTACATATTCGTAAAGTTATTTTTATGAACTATGTCGTGGCAGGTATAGGAAAGCCAATTCATACAACAGAGAGATGATGAAAAATAATTTACTTAACCTCTTATTAGGTTGAATATATAACTACCAGCTGAGTACCCGGCCGTGCCAGGGCACACATTTGTATTACTCCGGTACGGTGTTTAATTCAACACGAATGTAATTTAAAGTGATTTAAGCGGCTAGAGCGCGTTGTAAGGCATCCCTATCGCCTGGTTATAAGAAAAGAGGGAGATGTATGTAATTTAACTATATGTGTCTCTTCTTATTTACTATTTGTAGATACTCATCACGATTCCCATGCCCATCTTTTTTTCTGTTCTTAATCGTAAATACTGAGATATCTCACTGTTACATCACCTCTCACTCCCCGACAATCTCTAGCCGTTTACACGATGCGCAACTACCCCTAAAGATAGCCCTTATTCTCAAGATTGTGTTTTAAACAACTTTTCAATTTTATTATGATGTCAAAAGCATACAATTATAAAACATAACATTTAAAATACAAATACAACCAACATTATCGAAAATTCTTACTTATCCACTTGACAAAAATCCTACTGAATTATAATGATAAATTTATAATCCCAAAGCTAAAATATTTTAGTCTTAGGCAAATGTAGTTTTAAATATGAGAAAAAATTAAGGATCAAGCATCACCACTCTGTAGGATTTTGGTACATGTGGGTATCAGGCGACATGACAGGGTAGATCACGCAGCAAAGATCGAGGTGAGCCGGAGGAATAATCAATCCCAGTTATGTTCCAAAAATTAAATGGGACCTAAGAGCGAGGTATAAACATACAGTAATAAGTAACTGGAGGCAAGCCAATCCTGTGAGTGAAAGTAATTTTTACATTGAAATTCTTCTTCTGTGTCTCTATGTTTGTGTTCACCTTTTTTGTTTTTGTTGCCAATCAACTGGATGATTTTTTATGTAGAACAATTTTGTTTATTAATTATCTTGTTATAATTTTGTAATTGTGTATAGTCGCCAAGTATATTTAGGTTGACGTGACTCTAAATTTTCATTAATAATAATAAAATTAGTTTAGTGTAGTTTTCCTCCAAGAACAAAAAGACAAAATACAGTTTTAGAACGAGTATTTTTAGGAAAAATTGATCGGAATTTCAAAATAAAATTTTATTGTTATTACTTTTGACAGGTGTTCTTTATGTAAAAACTGTTTAAATAATATTTTTATCATGTTTTTCCCTTAATTTCGGGTGTATGAAAAACTGAGATTATTCACTATTAACGGACCAATCAATTATTGTACTAACTGATAATCATAAAGATAAGTTTTTTATATTAATATAAAACGTAAAAGTTGTTTTCTTTTAGAAATTATTTTTGCAATTCTTCATTATCAACAGATAAGATAATAATTTGTATATTTTATTTGAACCCTAGAAGATCAAGAATATAAATTTTGAAAAATAGTATTTTAAAATAATTTTACTTCGTTTCGCTTTAAGCTTTCAGTTTATTATTTTCTATACAGTAATATTACTAATTTTAAAAACATAGTTTTAATTTGATTTTGTGAAATACTATAGCTAAAAATATACAGTCTAATACTATGTTTTTCCCGCAGATTTCTCAAACAACATTTTGTTTCAGATGGGTGCTTAAGAAAAGTAGATTATTGTTAAAGGGAACGTAATTCACAAATTAAAGAAGAGTATTATTAATTATTTCTTCTCAGAACAGAATTTTTCTTTATTTTGAATCCAACGCTTTAAATTCAAATTAAACTTTTTTGTTTTGAACTTTTAATCACCGTTACGGTAGCAGAATGAGCAGGGTTGAGTATAAAACGATACCAAAGTTACGGAAATTACTTAGCAGACGAGCAATGGAAGCGGTAAAAAGAGCACAAAGGGACTGATAAAGAGGAAAAAACCGTGGAGGCGACGAAATCGAACAGCACAAAAGTTGGAAGGAAGTGCTGAAAGAGGAGCCACGGATTTCCTTTGCGCCACGGTAGGTGTTAAATTTCAAGCCTTTTTTACTGTAATTGGCCTTAAATCGATGCCGGCGAGAAAAACGCAGTGGCATCTGGCCTGTTGGGAATATTATTAAACAAGTTACTTTCGCCCCGCGAGCCTTCTACATTCCTCGCTTCTAGTTAGACTTCTGGGGGAAATAAGTGTTACAATATGCAAACGAACACCTGCATCATGAAGTTTTCCAATACTTACCTGAGTTGAGCAATAAAAATTATAACCGTTAACGAGATCTTTTTTCCTCCGTTATTAATTTATATCATAGAAAGACTAACGGTAGGAACATTAGATTCCTTCTTCCTTCTTACTTATTGTATCTTGTTTCTTCGTTTCACCATTCTTCTTTATTCATTTTCATTCCGTTAAATTATGCTTTAATTATAACTTCAACTATTAGTAAAACGTTAAATTTATTACAGTATCTCACGTCTTCCTTTTCTCCTATATCTGCAATAGATTAATACTGCATTATCTTTGTCATCCTTTAAATAATGACGTCAATATCAGAAGATTTTTAAAAATTTTCAGCAAGTTTCACGTCTCGAACGAGAAGTATTTCACTTTCCGTCTCGTTTGGGATATTTTCAATTGATGTTACGGAGTCCTTCAGCACAGATTTCCGTCTTACTCGAGGTAACTGGCACACTAAATAGTTTTTAAATCTTAGTATTTCTCTGTTTTCAGTTCCATCTTGTTTACAACAGAGCCCACATCTTCGTCCACCTATTCTCATCTTCCTCTGTCTCTTCTGCTTTTCTAAGTTTTGTTTCTTATTCTCTATTTAATAGCATTCAGTTGCATGGCCACTGATTAGTAATCCAATATGTATCCCTATCTCTTTCATTATTTATCAGGTTGTGGAAATATAACTAGCTTATTTCTGAATTATTTGTAAAATTATATTACGATTTTAGTATTGTAATTCGCCAGTCATTCATTTGCATTCGTTTTAGACCAATTTCGTGTGAAATAATCGGATGTAGCAGTGCCTAACAATTGGACGATAAGCAGATTAATGGACCGTTTCCGTGCAACTGGATCAGTTGCAGACAAGAATAAATGAGTGCCACTTTTCGATCACTCTATATTTCTCAGCATTATGAAAAAAAAAATTAAATCAATGTCGTCAATAATGGCATAGCACATTTGAGAATGACTATATTACTTTTTTAAGAATTATGTAGGGTTAAATATATTGCATTCAGACTAATCTCAAGTCTTTTTTAAATACTGTCCTATCATTTTTTATACAAATTAGCATATCTAGCAACTTTCTCGTCGCTGCAAACCATTCTTGTTTTCTACCATTATCAAAACATAAATTTGTTCTTCACTTCAAAATAGAATTTGTATCACCTCTTCTACATACATGAAGTAAATATCAAGGTTTACTACTTCGTTGCTTTACCACAACTGTAATATCGTTAAAGAATTTTAGTGAGCAGTTTGCATTCACAAGATTTCATAAAGGTAACACACAGAGTTACCAAAACATTACCATCTCACATAACTATACTACTCAACTAACCTTTACTTCAAGGGTGCTCAAACAATGGTTCGTGAAAGCATTAAAAGCCGATTGGGAAATAGTTATTTTGTTATTTTCTTGTGGGAATGTCTATATGTCTTCAGTCATCAATCATTGATACAATATTTATTGTTACAAAAGTGATACATTTTTAAACGAGCGGAAATTTGAAATGTATATATTATTATTCTATATAATCCATCGACATCCAAATATTAATTTCACATAGATGACAAATAACTATAAGTGTTATTATTTATACATAAGATGAATTAAATATAAAAATTCTGGTTGCCTTATATTTTCTCCTAGTGTTAATATTCAGTTTTTAAATGAAAATTAACAGAAAAATGTAATACAAGCAATATAACAAGGCAGGCTCATACTATACATTCAGTTATTGACGCTTACCTTCATTTTGCCGTCGATGTCAGATAGTAAAAGTTACTACTGCTGTAGATAATTCTGTAGATCCTTTTAATATTCAGCTTATCCCCAAATAAGCCTGCATACAAAATTTGAAGGATCGTGTTGATAAAACCAAAATTCATAACGTAGTTTACCAACTGATGCAATAATTGGTCATCCATATGCATAGGTTAAATCAAAAGAGGCGCCATTACCAAAATTACGTAACGCAGACTTACTGTTAAGCTTCCGCAGGATTTTATTATATGTTATTTGAAAACGCATTTTTACATCTATCATACCTTCACGTGATATAATTACAAAATTATATTTGTTATTTCATGTGTTTCTTATTACTTTTCACTATCATCTACTGTACAATTTGTATCTACAATTTAATATATTAATAAAGAAAACTAACTCTGATACTTTCGTTTTTTAAAAAGCTTTTCAACAATAATATACAAAATTATCTTCAAAGTCACAATATAATACAGGAGCTTTTCATCCATATGAGGACGTATTCATCTGTATAAAATAAAACAAGTACGATAAATTGTGTCGATTACAATAAATAATTCAATACATTGATTTTGAAAGTATGATATTCACCTGTAACCTCCAACTCAGGCAGCTACAAACGTTACAATATCACAATGTCGAATGGATCACTAGTATATACATACATCTATCAACTACTACTAAACCTTCTGTCGTCGAATAAAAACAACACTATCCTACGTCAATTTCTTTAAAGCAGCTTATATAAAATGCAGGTTAAAATATTATTATAATAAATCCAAGGGGTCTATACAATACACCTACTCATACTAATTTTACTTATAAGGAGGAATAGCCCACATATACCGAATACCGAGTATTGGTATAATAATTTTATTAAGTATTAAGTATATTTGCGTACGTGATATCACCCGGATCTTATTTTTATAAGTAAGGGAATGATCTAACTTATTGTAAATACAAATTCCTTCCGGTTTCTTCCTTTTAAACAAATTTTTCTCTCTATGGAGAACTATAACCTTCGTTACGTCAACTATATGCCCCGTTTGCAGAGTATTCTGTGACAGAAAGGTATTAGTTTTTGTGGAAAGTATCATGCTGTTTAAATGTAAATAAATTCTTTTCTATATACTCATACCAATGTTTTCGATATAAGAATTCTCACAACAGTTTATATATCACGTTAGTCTGTTTTTCTTTCTTATCTTTCATACTACATATGTAATTGCTGACCTTATTTACAGGTAATCAGATGAAACCCACAAACAAAAATTAATGTATTCGATTGTATATATTGTAATCGCCACAGATTATTGCACTTGTTTTACTTTATACATATGGATGAAAGCTCCTGTGTAGTGTTGTGACGATTCAGATTTTCTTGAGAATAACTATTGACAGACTAAAAAAGCTTTTTAAAAAACATATATTTAATATGTTTATTGTAAACCTGGCGAGGGTCCACTTTTGGACTGAAAAAATTATTTATTTGTAGGTACTACACTGACGTTGGTCCAATTACGTAGATACCATGCATGTGCTACAATAGAATAATTTAGAAGTATGAACATTCGTATACAATAAGTACAGTGAACGTTGTATTATATTACAACTTTTTCTTACATTATCGAATCATTTCAAATTGAGGTTAGTTACAAATGTAAAAATAAAATTACAAATATATTTATGAATATAGAAGTAAATAAAGAAGTGATTATTGAAAAAATATTTTTCAATCTGAACAATACTTTGTGTATTAATAGAAGAGAATTTTCTACGGTTTTAGAGAAGAAACACCGTGAAAATTATTATTGTAGATTAGTATAAACTTCACTTGACAAATAACACTAAATTTCGCGAATGCACTGCACTGCACAAAAAACACTGCAGGATGATATTCGAACTTAAATTAATTAAATTATGATTTTTAATTTTCTAATCATTATTATATTTAATTCTGGCTCTCATACTTGAGTAAAAAGTATACCACATATATGAATTTAAGAATCATATAGCCCATAAGAAACAGAGAATTAGGATAAGTGGGAGAACATATGACAAAAAATAAATGCAAGTAATGTGAAATGTCAGTGACGGGAGTAACACCCTGTTATTTGTTCCCATAAACCAATAAGCAACGAGTTTAAACTTCAGTTTCCGTGTAAGTTTTCTATTACAAAGTAAGTATAAAATTTTAGTTGCATCATTTTGATACGACGTTGATATACGGTCTGTTGCTTCGAGCGGCAGATAATTGGTCGGCCGACCTTATCGATACTGTACAGAATAAACGGTATTGAGCTGTTGTGCTTCTGACCGGCGCAGACATTTGTATAAGACGAGTGGGGAAAGCGATAAATAACCATCCCCGATCGCCAGTGGGCGACTATAAAGCACGAGGTGTCTGCTCGCCGCTACTGGTGTTGCGGCTTCTCGTACATCACACGCCCTCGGCGTCTCGTCTCCTCGCGTCGCGTCACGTACAGAGCATTGCACACATTGACCTTGAAGTTCTAAATTTGGAACAGAACTACTTATTTCAGGCTCCAGACAGATATGTTCGAAAGAGGAGCTAAAACAGACAATTACTGATTTTTATTTCACATAATGATAAAATACTGCAAATACTGACTTATACGATATATATTCGTTGAATATCCGGTAGAGTACTTAATTTATTCAGTTTATTTCCGTGTGAGAGGCGAGTTAAAGAACCGAAATTCAGATATCACTCACTACTACTTCTCCTACAGAAGAATCATTGAAAATACTTTGAGGTTTTTTCTTTTTCAGAATATCGAAAAGTATAACACAACTAAATAATTTTGTGTACATTTTGAAATGTTTGATCTTTGACTTTTTTCAAAGTATTTCCGTTCCATACTCTTATACGCATCAAATATGTTATCATTTGAACTGTATGTAATCAACAGGAAAACAATTAGTTTATTGTAAGGTATAAAACATATAATACAGTAATTTGATCTTCAGAAGGTGGAAGGATACAAAAGATTAAAATATATACTTATAATTTCTAATAAATCAAAACAGGTTTATTATCAAAAAGTCACTCGAATGGCTAAATTGGAATTAGTATCACTATAAACAAAAAAGAAACGTTTCGTCCCTAATTTGGGAACAGTGGAAGATGTAGAAAAATGAGAACTCAATTTTGTGATAAAAGTTTCTTTCGTTCTTTTGAATTGATAACATAAAGTTGCCAAATCTTCAATAAGTAGGTTCCAAAGTAATTCGTAGTATATAAAAATAATATTAATAAAATTTAAAATGGATTGCCTTTCTTCCATTGTTTTTTCTTTTCAATTGCTGCATTAATATTGAGATATTGTTTTATATTAAACTTTCTACGGCTAATTTTCTCATTAATAATTATTTAGATTGTCATTATTTTCTTTAAAACTAAAATAATCAAAATTCTATTTTTGAACGTAAACGTAGGTTTTCAAATTTGAATTCATATGAATGGTAAAGCATAGTAAACATGTATCCATGTCTTTCACTGTAGCCAAATAGATTTTTAAAATTCTAAATGACACATAAAACAACAAGATAGTAACGAATAACAGTCAGGAATTATCGCCTAAACATTATAGCTAAATCAAAAAATTGTAAATAAAATTATAATATACGCTAATAGTACTGCTAGCTTAATTTATACAGGGCTAAGATTTAGATTGATACGATGTTTAATAGACATTATCAAATCGTATAGCTAAACGGTTAAACTTCGAAGGGATAGTAATATAATTTAAATGGCATAGTTTTCCTTTCTAGCATAACTGTTTTTGTTTAATATGTTTCCAGTTATATTTATCTGACTTAAATATAATTATTACTAAGACAGAAATAGCATAAAAATTAACGACGCTTCATTTGAAGATCAAGTTATTAAGCTGGTATACAAAGGAATTGGAGAATTATTAATAATATACATATTTAAAAAAGTGTTGGTTAAATTATTTTATTATAATATTATTGAAAACATATTTAACATACCATTTCTTTAGATTTACAAATTTTTCTCTTAAAATCAACATAATCTATATTATGTGTACAATTTTCAAGGTCATCTGCGTTTGTAATCCCTTCTTAACCTAAATGAGCATAACAATGTTGCTCAAGAAATAATATATTGAAAATCCTACAATAATACAATTTAACTTAAAATTAACATTGAGAAAGTAAATAAAAATATATATAATATAATGCGTGGCAATTACGAAGATGAGGTTCCTTAAAATTATATTGTATAAGTTGATACTGAAAATAATTAATCAACACTTGTTTGAATATAATTTGGGTTGTTTACATTTAAATACTCCTATACCTTTGTATATCTAATGAAGTCAAAATTTTTATCATTAAAATATTTCTTATAAGTGTACCGGTTTTCATTCTTTATTCATATTTCTGTAAAAGTAAGGATAACAATTATTTTAATTATATTGTTTCTACTCAGCCTCAAGTCAATTTTTCTATTGGTTATTTTACCTTAACAAAGAATTTCTTGATTGAATTTTGTTTCTGAGGAAGCATGGGCCAGCACACAAGAAAAAACTATTACCGCCTGAATATACACTTCCAAGTTAATATTCCACACTTTGGTAAGCTCTTAATTATGCATGATTATTCAATTACTTTAGCAGAAAACACTCATGAGGGTTCGTAAACAATATGCAAAATATACGGGTGAAGGGTGAAACATGTGAAGATAAATGCTGCATCAAATATGTGAATAAATTCGCCATTCTGCTGTAGGCCAAAAAAAAAGAAGTGTTTCGCTTTTGCTTGGAGAAGATCGACAAGATACCAGATGAAGGATCTGCGGCCCGATAGAATGCTTTGTACCGCACATTGTTAAAGCGTTAATAATAGTGCTCTATTAATTTTACTGCCTCAAACGTTTTCACCTCCATTGTCTTGTAATCGGGCTGAGCTGAGGGCACGAATTTTAAACAAACCACACACATGAATTGATGAATAACACAAAAGTTCGTGTTTTAACTGCCGTGTTTGTACGTTGACGAAATGTTAACCAGGTTGCAAAAGGCTCTACCGAATTAGCGGTTAACATGTTTTCAAAAGTAAAGTGTAGAGGTTAATTCATAAGAATTAGCAATGCCAGATATCTATTAGTACACTTTATAAATTACTCATACATTTTTAAGATAAAGTTTCCTTATATGTTACATACATGTCAAGATGCATTTGTTTATTGATATAAAAGCATGAGCTGTTTACGCCTTCAAGACTAATAATTATTACGGTAATCCAGTCTCTGAAGGCGCAAAGTTAAGTACAGCGACTATCTTCGCAGTTCCATTAAGTTTTTGAGCCTCTATCACGTGGTTAATTAAATCTGTAACAATAATTCTCCCATAGCATAGAGTTGCATTGATTAAAGGGTGGCAATCGATCTTCAACTAACATAAACGGCAAAATAGTTAATTATGCTATGTTGCAGAACTGGACTGTTATGAAAACAGACAATCATTTAAATAAACTTCAATTAATAATACAACAATGTACATGTACTGAATGTTAAAACCTACACAGTTTCCTTTAACAATATTTACAATCTAATAATGCAGGATTCATAAACATTCCGCAAAGAGAACTGGTGATGGGGAAAGGGAGACAGGGTTGAATAAGGGGTGGTGTCAAATTTTCTTGTGTCAATTTTAATAGGCATTCAGTTATAGAAACAAGAAGAGTATTACAATTTGGTGGGACACGCGAAAGCACGTGAGAATTTGAAAAAAATAAACATAACTCTGAAATATTATATTTAGCATGTACACACAGACATCTATTAACGAAAATCACGAAATAGTGAACTTCATCCATACAGCTTCTTAGGAGATGTTTCAAATAAACATCAATTATAAAAGTAAAAAAGCAGCAGGTATGCGTCTGATTCTGCATGGAAAATTGCGTGGGAGAAATAGATTGAGGGAGACAGAAAGATAAGGGAACATTATGAGAATATTGTGCTATGAAATTTAATGTTAAACCCTAAAATATGTTAATCACGTTTTCTATATTTTACGTTGTTCGCAATGATCAAGGTAACGATTATGAAAATCGAATTATGATTGTTGATTGAGACACTTCTTACAGCTGCAAATATTAAGACAACAACAATTAAATATAAAGTTCTGAAAAGTGTTAGTCAAAGCAAAAAGATTTTACAACCTTATCAACTTGGCTTAATTTTGCTGTTGATATTGAGGAATTTTGAAATTTTTGTTGAGTCATTTTCTCCATTTTATTATTAATTGATATAAGTAATTTAATTTAATATGGATTACCTAAGTAAGATTGCACGTATTTTATTATCTTTAGCCCAAGTTAGTCAAAATGTTACGAAATGGTAATCTGTTTAGTGAATTAATTATCTGACTGTCAAATGTATTCTGAAAATAGAGAGTACTGTGAATGATAAAAATATTGACTTTATTTAGTCGAGCAGCAATCATTACTCAGTAGTTATGCTCTTTTCCGGAACGTTGAGCTCTTAAGAGCGTTTTAAACCGAATGAAAGTTTCACACAATGTGAAACATATTTAATAAAGGAGCAGATTTTCAATAAGGTTATTGACGTGAGCAACAAACTTTTCAATTCAGAACGTAAGGGTTAATTTCGTTGCTTGGGTTTCACCTGTTACTTGGGATTTAAGCCACAGTAGTTAGTCTACTTATCAGCTAGCCGTTTAATCCTTGTTTCCGATTTGTTTATTTGAAAACAAATATAAGCAAAGCAAAGAACTATCGTCGTCTGTGTAGTGAGAGAGCCTGGCCTTGGTTGCGACCTTGTTCTTGCGAAGTCACTGAACCGGGATTTGCTCACGACATCGTCATTGGCGCAAGAAAACCCCAAGTCCGACACTTGTTACGTGCACTTCATTTACTGGCTCGTGGAGTCGTTTTTATGACAGAGTCGGTACATGGCAAATGTTTATTACCACCCACCTTTTGATATTATTTGTTCAATGTGGACAGTCACAATAATAAAGCAGAGGCTCAGGACTTGCCATTAAATATCATTCATGGATTTTAACTCAAATTATAGTTCTATTATTTATAATAAATAAATCTAAAACAGATTACAAACAAACGTTGGCCTTCATAGTTGGGAAGACTTTGGAAATGTAAATATATTGAAAGACGTTAGTAAATGGTTAACTAAACATTTTATACTAACTTATATCCCAATGTTGATAGTTTGGAAAAATAAATTCATAAATGATTAATTTCTTCAAGACTCCATTACGAATTTGTTTGAACAGATGGCAAGACTGAAAAACATTCAGCATTATTGATTTATCGTTGTCAGGGCCTATGGTGTTACCCCATCACTTATGATGCAATCATCTATGGATTTAAAAGTGACAACACGCCAATAAAAATTATTTACATATGCAAGAGTTGTGTACAAGCTTCCTACCTTCGTTACGATTAAGTTGTTTAGTATTAACTAACAAAGCAATCATAAAATAAAAACAACTCGAAGAAGTTAATACACGTCACTTTCCTGCTGTTTAATCAACCGTTGATGACGAAGGAGCTGCAAAAATATTCTGTATGAAAGCCAGGCGTGAAACAAAAGAAATAAAATGATAATAAGTTCTTATTGTGTGTAGAAATTATAGTAATAAACCATTAGATACAGCATACTGATTCAATGTACACGAAGCAAGATAAAATGTATTAAATCTGACACCAACGTCTCTGATGTAATCCAAGTTTTTTTCCCGTATTAAAATTAATTTATCCCTAGTCATTTTCAGCCTCGATAGAAATATTCAGAGTTGTGCACTTAAAACTGATTTACGTCAACAAATCAGGCACTCGTGTGTGTCGTTTTTGGCACTTTATGAACTTCTCTCACTTTTAAAGAGTCGTATAAATTTTCCGTTGGTATGCTTTGTTGAAGTTCATTACACTCAAACTGTATTCTGTTAATAAATTACTGCGTCGTATTATAGCTGGTAAAAGAAAGTGAATGGCGAAATAACTAAGTCGTGCAGAAAATATCCCTTATAAAACACGTTTCTATACATTACAGTTCATAGTATATTCAAATTTGATAGGATGTTTTTAGCAGTTCTCAGAGAACAGGATGTTTAGAGGCTGTGCGGTCAATAGAGATATTAAGCTTTCATATTTTGTCTCATTTCTTGACGTGATTACAAAATGTTTTTATTCCAATTAATAGTAGAAACAACATCGTACCTTACTCATAAAATTCAACAAGCCAACAAATTACTGTATAGAAATTTAATATAATAGTTTGTTAGTAACAGGCACACGAGTACAAAGGGATATGAATATATATGCAATGTAAATATTAATAAATGTAGACTTTTTAAAATTTTGGACGTCTGTAAGTATGCAAATGACTTATATTTTATTAATTTATTTTATAAAAATGTAAATCGATGGAAGTCAAAAACTTTAATGCTACTTAACATAAAATGAAAAGATGAACAATATACTTTAAGTTGTAGATCTTGTTTTTCAGAAAAGGACATCAATTAGAATTTAACAACAATCCAAAAACTCATTTGAAATGTTCCTACTATAAATAATACGAACGTATTTAACTAATTTCGGACATGATTGTCATTGGAAGTAGACTAGGCCCTCTAATGTTAATCATACATAGTTACAAATTATTAATATTCTAATAAATTAATTCAAAACCGAACAATTAGTATTTAAACGAAGTATTGGAAATTTAAATGTACAACTCTTAGCATTCTTTTGTCCGTAGTTATCATCAGAATGTATGTGCGCATGTTTTCACGTGAAGAAATCTTAGAATTTGTTGACGAAACGTTGCATGCATATATGAATAAGATAACAAATTCTTTAAATAAAAGTTAAAACTGAGCAAATAAACATAATAGTAGATTCCACATGTTATATTAATTATAGATTAATTTATTTCACATTTTGCGTTTCAATATATTGAATATAAATTATCAGCAATGAAATGATTTCACCTGAAAGTATAATTTGGTCTCTGTTATAGCTATTAGAATAAAATATAAATTATGATTCGATAAAACTTAAATTCTTGGCAGAGAGTTTAACGATTATATTAGAATAACTATGTGGAAGTAAAGTCATATAAACAAAACTTTGTATATTAAAAATATGAGGTTTGATTTACAAACATTGGAAATTAAATTTATATAAATTTGTATGAGCTTATAATTAGGATGTTGGTATGTTAGTCAGAAAAAAAAGTAAATTTAGTTCAAAATGAAATAGTCAAGCAAAACTTTTAGTATGATTTATATTGCTCGTAATAAAACAGAAAACTACTAATGAAAGACTTAATGGAATCAAAACGTTTAGCATTTAATTATCTGTAAATTAATATGAAAATTCAATGTAGTTTTATTCGGGGATAATATGCAGTGTTTCTTTAAGGACTCTTTGTTTTATAAATACTTGGCGAGAAAAAGGTTATTTCCCGTATTAAATGCAGAGGAGACTGTAATAAGAGGCTCGAATCGAGCATTCATATTAATATTAAACTTGGGAATGCAACCTCTGCCGCCTTGATGGGGTTCATCCATATTTATGCCCCACTCTTTTATCTAATTAGGTCAGGCATCCTGACCTTCATCCCCGCCGTTATCTGACGAATAAAGTAATGATTGCGGCTAATTGTGCACGGCTGCCCGTAAATCTCCAGTGATTAAGACAGTGTAATGATGGATTGCCGTTCACGTGTGTTCATATTCATTTAACATTTCGTCCGCATACATCTACATGCGAAACAATCACTCTTCACTTATAATAATTAGAACAACGTAGTTACTGGGTCAAAAATCAATTTTCATCTTCTAACGATTTTACATTATAAACGCTGATTCACCCGTTGTTAGTATATAGGAAATTGTTTAATTAAGTAAAAGCATTAATTTTTGCCAGTACTCTAATATTCGTCACCGCTATTACCTGACACACATTATTTTTATTCCTGCAAAATTCATTGTAAATTAGTTGTAAAAGATTTAAAGGAAGGTAATACAACCTTGAAAGTGTGTACAAAGTAATGGACCCGATAGTTTCGTCATAAATTTTAAATTGAATTTTCATGATATCATCCAAAATTATACCACTCATTTAAATATCAGCCATTACAAACTATGATTATAAAACAGGAAAATAATTCAGCAACAATCACAACTTTATGGATATACGTATATAAATAATAATGTAGAAAGACAGGGATCTCATAATAACATATACATAAATAATTATGTGTTCTGTTTGGAGCAATAACTGCTAACACTGTAAATCGATTTGAATGGCCGTTTAAAATCAGTCATATGTTAAATATTAGACGATAGACTTAATTTAATATAGGAAATTTAATTTATTGTATATGAGCTGTCATTAACTTAAAGAAATTACAGACTCTCATGTTTTAAACACTACTCTTGCAGTCACAAAAATAATTCACAAATTTACATATGTGACACTTGCCTTCCTATGATACTAAAGCGGAGTTACTTCATTCAGAATCACCAAAAAAACTACATTCGTCAATATACTATATATTTTTGGAATTACTTTAACTCTTAATAACGTTTTATTAGGGAAACTGTAAACCCTGAACTACTTTATTCTTTATTCGACTTCTGGTTGCGTGTGATATTTTATTTGATTGCACAATTTCTTTATAACATCAAGATATCATAAAAGAACGCTATTACTTAGATGATATAAATACTTGAAAATGTATACTTTCAGTGAACGGTGTTTATTTAATAAAGCTATCCCATATAAGAAACAGATCCGAACAAACTCACGTACCAACTTTCTTTTTCGGTTTCAAATCTATTCTATGCTAATCTTGGTAACAAAGATTAGATTTTAAATCTCCTAAATTAAAAAAAAACTCAATTTATTTGAAGTAACATTATATGGGACAGTTAAATCAGTCTCGCAAACATTTTGGTTTCTAACAATTTATCACAGCTTCTCGTTCTAATCGTTTATTTAATATTCTATTTATATTATTATGTACTATTCATGTAATACTCGTTATAATCCTAGTAGTTTTGTCACTTCTACATAATTCTGCATAATTTCAACCAAAGATTTGTATTAAGCCAGTTAAGTATGACTACTTCTCCTTTTTCTCTTAACAGACGCTGGCAAATTTTCATTCTTAAATAGGACCATCAACGACTGGAATAATGTACCTGTGGGAGTGTTTGGGGGTAATTCTCTTCAGGAAAACCAATTTAGGGCAAATCACAAAAAAACCTGTGAAGTGGTTAGTTTGAATAATATAAATGTATAGTCGAATTTAAATGTTAAAGCCGAAGTGAAGTTAATATAATTCTTGTAATTTTTCTCTTTTCTTTATTTCGGAGTATAAAAATTTAAAGAACAATACTTTCTTTTAGATTAGGAGTATTATATATCTACCACCGGACTTACGCGCAGCTGTAGACTAACAATAAAAACAATACAATATGCATAAACATCGATATTTTAAAATCTTCTTTTCTACTCGTCAACTACTAACGTTCTATGATCCGCGTATTTTATAATCATGTCGAAAATAATGTGGATGAAAATGATTAAAAGAGAATGCGAATCACTTCGAGAAATATGAATAAAGGTAACTCATTACTGAAATTTACGTCACTAAGTTAGATAAATAACGTACCTTGGAGACTATTGCGGGTATTTTAATCGTGAACCAATAATTTTAGAAACGGTTTTCAAATTACATAGGCGGTGTATAACTGGACCTTATAGTCTTATCTGAACAGTAGTTAAACATTTGCGATTACAAATGTAATTTTTAAGTAATCGAATTTATGTATAAGAAGTAAATGTGACGTGTCCTTGGAAGTAGAACATCCTTGAAAGTTTCTTTTACGGCACTTGGCGAACGGTTGGCCCGGGGAGGGGGGACGGGGGGGAGGGACTTGTTTTCGTAGTTGAGTCATTCAGAAGACTTTTTTATACATAGTCGAATACAGGCCCTCATTGACAATGACTAAAAAAATCCAAATCAAATTAGTATGCAATTTAATCACATAAGCTCGAAGAACAGATAACT
The DNA here is from genome assembly GCA_034510155.1 of Eucriotettix oculatus. Lineage (NCBI taxonomy): Eukaryota > Metazoa > Arthropoda > Insecta > Orthoptera > Tetrigidae > Eucriotettix > Eucriotettix oculatus. Next base: position 63,750,723 of record CM067378.1, read on the forward strand.
TTCAAATTTTGTCAGAGAAAATGGACAGTTTAAATTATGAATCTTATTTAATTTCTTTCATAATTGCAAAAACAAAATAATCTAATAAGATTGTATTTCTCTCACAGTAATGGACTTCAAATATGACACCTAGGTACATTTCGAAAATTAGTCTGAAATTCCATGGCGTGCGAAAATTAATGGCCAGCAAAAGATTCAAGAATCAGAAGAAACTTTGAAAGTATGCCCGAAATTGCATATTAAAATATGGAATTGACAGTATATTTATTTCAAGCATTGTCTAGATTTATTTACACTGAACCAAATAACTTATTATCATGATTAAAAAACCATTAATAATTGTAGCTTAAAATCAGATTATTTCGTCCAAAGATTTGGACTCCAGGCAATTCTGACGGTTAATAAAATTTCTAACTATTTGAGTAAATATGTGTGTTTAAATTTTGTGTTCAAACTTCTGAAGAAATTGACTTATTTAAGGTTATACGAATTATTATTTTACAATCTTCAACAATTATTATTAAATAGTATCGTCAATAAATAAACCAATATAATTTGCATCTTCACCATTGTTACAAATTTTATATGAAAATTTAGATAAAAATTTATTAAAATAAATAAATTAAAGGAAAAAGAGAAAAATATTATTAACACAGTATCTTTGTAAGGAAATTATATTAAAGCATGACCCGTAGTAAATATTCGAGATACATTGCGGATATATAATAAGAATGCAATATTTTTAGTATACAAGGGTGAAAAGAACATATTAATGTGTTTCTCGACTCGTTTGAATGAGATAAAGTCAAAATCTGATGAACGGATTTCTATAAGTTTCATATTTATATGCTTATGTATTCAATGTTTAAAATTATCTTTACTGTTTACCAAATTAGTGTGACGGAGTGGAGACTTCGTGTAAGGCCAAAATATTGTTCCCTACGGATTGACAAGATTTTTTCTTCAAACAGTTAAAAGCTCGCCTTTAATTACTTTTTTAAAAAAATTAAATACACGCTTTTCATTATTTACTATTAATTCTACAAAACAAAAGAATTAATATATAGATTTGACAATTTGAAGGTATGAATAATAGATAAAGGATCTAAAAACGAATTGTAATCAACATTATTTTTATCAAGTGTAATTCTAAAATAGTTTTTGTAATATTACAATTAATTTTTTATTTTTATTAGTGGATGACAATGGCATTTTCTTAGCTCCTCTATAAAATATTTTTAAAAATTTAATAAAAATAAATAAAATGTAAGTTTGGCTTTCATTAAAATTGAGACTGATTTAAAGACAATTTTCTATTATCGTTCAATAATATAAATTTAGTTTAAGTATGAGTACGTGGCCGTACGTGTGCAGTCTTTTTCAAATAAATGTTATTCGTTTTCGCTGAAAAGCGTAACAAATTTCAACTAGTGTCTAAGAGAGAAAATTACATGAACTTGTTGATATTGATTTGGTTAGTGTTTGTTTTTGAGTTAAAGATTGTTATTCCCTGTGAATGATAATATTTATCACAACCAAGAGTTTACATATGTTAGTGAATTTAAAATAATTCGCTTTCGTAGATTAAAAAGGCGTAAAAAATCCTAAATAATACCTAAAAGACATTTTTATCCCTGTAGAGGTATATATAACCGAAATGAGTCTTTTGTAAGAATCGGCTTAATTCGGTTATGGGAAGTGATAGGAAACAGCAATAAATCTTTAAGGAAATCTTATCACCGTACTGAAGGGAAGCTTGTTAAAATTATTAATCTAACATTCTTTATGAAATTAAGTCTATTATGTTGACAAATAACGCTTTATTTGGAGATATATGGGAAAGTATGTACGAAAATAAAAGCACCTTGAGGTATTATAGTTTTAAATAATCTTCGATTTTTCCTGGAATTAGCGTGTATTGAGAAAGTAGAACCAGGTAATAAATGGTGGTTTTTCCCGGTAAAGAGCAAATGTAGCGGTACTTTGTGAAGGAAGGCAGAGGCGCCAGCGCCAGCGCCACCGTCAGCGCCATTGGAGCGTTTAGGTACTTCTCCGCCAGGCCAGGTAGTCGGACGGAACGAATCAGCCCTTGCTACTGGATTGAAAATCTTCACATAACAAAGCAACGCATCTCAGTCGTTTCGCAACACAATACTCACTATCCCTAAAAATTTCCGCGCTTATTTACACCAACAGCTACTGTACAGGCGGAAAACTCATTTCATCTCAGAACTTCAAAGGCGCTCCTTCGGTTTCGCCTTTCTGAAAAATCTATTTCTACTACATTCAGTTTCTCATTATAAATGTTTCATTCATATGACATCAAACCAAAATAATAATGATAAATATTAACTCTCGATTAAGTGTGGCATTAATAAGTTATTGAAATCATTATTGACATATAAATAAACTTCTTTCTACAATTTCACACACTACAGCAATTACATTAAGAGAATTATAAAGAAACCTATAAAAATTTACAATACTAAAGCTCTAGAAATTTAGTTAACGACTATACAATTATACCAGTACTTTTAAACCAAAATTACACTGAATTCTATTATACATTATTAACAAACTCAATCATTATAAATATCAAAATTAATTATAATAAATAATTACCTTTTAACACAGTAAGAAACTAATCAGATGAGGACATACTGATTTCCATAAAGTAATAATTGTTGTTCTTATTATAGATATTGCAAGATTTCATACATAATATTTCAAATTGACACGTTTCGTCACATGATATAATTATAAAGTTTTTACTTGCAATTAAATTTTAGCTACCTACTAAAATTCAAACAAGCGTAATTGAAAATAAATTAATTTAGATGGATATACTATCTAACTGTATTTAATTAAAAATTATTTCTTAGCCATTATGTATTAATTTCTATATTTTTCCAAGTCCAACAAAAGGAAATTCATGCTTTTTTGAACTAGTTATATAAAGTGATGTCGCAAAGCACAAGTAAATACGATTTCTCTTGCTTATTTATGTAATAATGAATACTTAACAAATGATATTGGTCCAGGCTTCGTGACTACTGTTAACCATCATACTAAGGAAATATTCTCTTCTTTCTATAACGATTATTTACAAAAATGTTTGAGGTTTTACCAGTATTTATATTGCATATTCTCAATTATCAGAACATTTTATTTCTCTTAAAATAATGTTATAGCTTTCTAAATTTTCTTTATTTAATCGTGAAAGAAGTCCAACTAGTGGAACGTAACCAGTAAGATGAAACATTTAAAGTATTAATTCTTTCTTGCTCCATATACAACTGTTTGTTCTCCAACTCATATTTTATTGTCGTCGTTTTTTATTTTCACGACTTATCTCGTGTCGCTTTCTCAGTTGATTTCATGTCATACTTCTTACAAGTACTGCTATCTTGTTTCAGTTAGTATATATTATCACAAAACGCTTCGTTAGGAAATAGTAGCTGATTTCTCTTCAATCAAATTGCCGTATTTAATTTTTTATTTTTTGTAATCTAATTACGATATTAATCTTAACATTTTATATCTCCATATGATTTTGTGTATTTAATATTTTTTGCGTCACATACGATTAAAAGTGTCAGGTGAAAACAAAGCATTGGAAAGCTATGTATAGGGTCATTTATAAATGATCTCGATTTAATTCGGAAAGTCAGGAAGCGTCACCCTGGTGGAGTGATTGTTAAGGTTATTTAATGAAAAAACCGAAAATCTCTTGTAAAAATTCGATTTTGAGTAGTTAAAATATAAAATGCTGAACTTCGATTGGCAAATTTTTCGAAATTTAAATCTATGATTGTGTTTTGAAATTAATTTCAGAATTAATATCATGTTTACTAGAAAATAAAAAGAGTCTCTACAGGAATAACATAACTAATAACGAAATGTTCGAGAGGGTTCACTAGTAACGGGAAAGGGGGGGACGGGGTGGAATTGATAAATGGATGATGAAATTAAATATTTAAAAACAAACAGAAAACATAATTTGTTAATTATTTCTTTTACGTAAATTTTCTAGTAATTCACGTTTATAGCCAATATGTTTGCAGTGGTGATATGGACTTTATAAGCCAAAAATTAGGCAACCTGGTTTTCACGACCGGATTAAAAGTAAATTCCATATTCGCTGCTATCTTTAAATATTAAACCGCGTGAATGTTTTTGAACATACCGATTAACGGACGCAAGGTAGATAGAACTTCTGAACTATTGCTTTTCAATTGTGTACATTTCTTTCGTGAATATTTCTGACGAAAAAAGTTATTTTTTCGCCAAATTTAAAGGGAAATGTGTTCAGGTAAAGAAAAACATCAACTGGGAATTCTCAATTCGTAGTTAATGCATTGGAAGTTTGAAAATGGAAAATTTGGAAGAGGTAACTCTTTCTTTCCTGACAGCAAAACCAAACACTCCGAATGAAAGCAATGTACAATTTCCTTTGTTCTCTTGTTATCATATAAAACAAAATTTTCTATTCTTACAATTGAACGGTAATATATTACATTATTATATTATTTTAATAAAAATTTTAATTTTCTTATATATTTCCAAGTGAGGAAGAAAAATAATTGGCAACCGACTGGACACCTTTATGTATACTTAACTACGGAATCACAAATGTAATTAACTGCCTATTTATAAATCAAATGACGTTTGTGTTTTTGATTAGAAACTCTGTTGGGCTCGGATTGTATTCAAAATTCGTATTCTGAGTACAACAGTGCTGAAACATCTTATAGGAATAATTAACTAACAGAAATATTTTCAATATTGTTTTTATAAGTATTAATATGAACCATATTTTTGATAGAAAATGATGTCATGTGAATGACTCCGGATAGATTTTTTTGTCTAACAAAATGTTTAAATTTACAATCTAATTAATTTCCGTGGCAAGTTAGATTCGAAAACTATTTACGGAAGTAAGTATGGATTTATACTGGTATATTTATGACTGAAACATGACATTCCTTCAAGTGTATTTACCGTCCTCGTCAGTCCTTTTCATTTTCGTACGGATCAAGTGATCATAGACTACGAGTAGTTCGTTGGTGCGATCCTTAACGTCTCGCGTGCCGAACTGCGGCTCCGGGCAGTCGACGTGCTACCATCCCTCATTTTGCGGCCGTCCAAAGAAAGCAAATGTGTCGGCGTAATTAAAAAGTTGCGGCGTTGGGAGGGGGCTGGGCAGGGGGGCGGAGGGGGAGGGGAAGCGGTTGAAGCCCCGCCCACTGGTCACCGTGGTGGTCACAGCGCCGCCTATCTAATTGTTCAGTGACTACTCCTTTTTGAAATTTATTTCTCTGCGAGAAAAGGAAGCGGGTTAACAATAGCCAGCATACCTCCTCACTTCGAATGCTTAAAAGGAATCTATTTTAATTTCGTTTTTTCGGGATCGAGGCGTTCAAGGGAGCGGCCAATCACAGGCAGCTATAATGCTTAATAAGCGAGATACGTGAGGTATGTATGAAAGTAGAAAATGAGCCTTTTTTACTCTTATTCTTCCGACACAATTAATTACTTTTGATAGCCTTTACATATATCTCGCAACCCTTCGACAATCAAGTTAGAATAATCTACTCTTCTTAACAAAAGTGGTCGGTACCGCCCCCGTGGCCCGAGAATGGAACGTACCTTCCAAATGCGCTTCTCGTAAAAAAAAGGAGAGGAAAGGTTGAGCCTAATTTTGTTCTCTCTGACGCATCTATAGCTGACTGCCTTAGAATACGTTAATATCTTTCGGTGACTGGGCAAAAACCGTGAGCAGACGTAGGACCTATACCGAAAACTATTACGTTTCAAAGTTCCGCCTGTGGAAGTTATTAGCCGGTCTTTCACCGCAGATAGGATCCCGTGGGAGGGAACACAAGGGGAACAGATTACAGGCCGTGTCGTAATTGTCGCCATTAGCGCCCCACTTTATTATTACCAGAAATATTATTATTTTATTATATTTTCCGTTAAATACTATGACCAAAATTAAACCATGCATTATAAAGTTAATGTCGACAAATAAACAGTAACGTCCTTAATAAATAAAATCCGTCAAATCATTTTATTATTTAATTGAAAACTCAAAGTATCAAGGACCTCTTCTCCTCCTCAAGCCAAAAAAGAGTTGGTCTATCAAGGTAAGAAATTAAAACAATTATTATTGTGCATCTTTAAATCACATTTCAGCTGTAATCGTCTATTGACGCAAAATTTTAAATTTGGACCTCTGTCTTTTCACAAGATATATGAGTAATTGCATACAATAAAAAGTTAAAATGTAAGAAATTTGTCACACTTTTACCAGTTTGAGTCTTCAATTACTTGTCAAGACGTTCCTAAGTTGAGTTTAAAATCATCATTTTATTTAAGTAAACTAACATGTTTTACGATTCGTTTTAATTTTTCATTTTGTAACTTTTTCTTTAGTTAAAACTGTCGTATAATAGCATATATATGTATATATTATCCACTATTTCTACTTTTTGGCACTCTTTTCCGCCATTCCTCGCCTTGTGAGGTAATGCCATTTTATATTAGGAGTTTCCGAAAAAAAGTAATCAAAACTATTGTATAACTGGTGAATGCCTGAGTTGTGCTAATGAAAACTTTATGTTCGAATAAAACCATAATTCTTCTTGACAAAAAATAATAATTTTCATTCAGTGGAATAAGTCCTATGGATTTATAAACATATCGTGTTTTAGAGAATTTTCTATATAGTACCTACAATGTTTCTTTATAGCAATAAATTATTGTACTAGCCTAATAAGAATATTACCGCTCAAGCATGATTTATAGGGATTCTCCATTTGTTTCCATAATGTTCTCCTACAGTAGTTTACCACGATTCACTACTGCCCTTTAATTTTTTCAACGTCTTAGTTCCTTATGACAGAATCGTCTTTGTCATTCGTTGTACATATCCCGTTATGTTATTAATTCATTTTTTTGAGTTGACAAATTCATTAAATATATGCTTTACAGCAACTATATTCTCTTAAAAATATTTGAGAATACATATATATGCACGTAATACTTAAAACAATTACAACTAGTTGGTAACGATTGCATACTCAATGACGTAGACTAATGTACAAACCTACGACTACATTCATGTTCATTAATCTTTCATGGTAAAAAATTGCCGGTAAAATTTTATTAAAAGAAAAATAGCGGTTATTCCGTTTATTAATAGGTTTACGGGAAATATGAAACATTCAGTTTTGTAGTATGAAATATCAATGAATTAGAATGTTGTTATAGGTTTGAGCATATGTATTTAATTAACTTGTGATTTAAACTAACTTTCAAACAATACTGCTAATTTATATATTACAAATCTAAAATTGATTTAATCTAAATTGTAATCGCTGAGTTACATTTTCTCCCATTAAAAATGAAAGTAGCATTCGTAGAAGGAAATATGAATGTATGTTTTCTTCATAAATGAATGAAAATAAATATGATGAAGTTTAGAGAGGATTCGAGGCAAAGAACGTATTATTCTCGTAACTTCATCATTTATCAGTCTTTTATCTTAACGATTGATGTATTGCCATTTAGAGGAACATAATACGCATTTAGACTTCAAATTCGTTGTTTTAAGTTATAGCAGCCTATATAAGCTCTCCTTCATATCACTCTGTATTTTATTATCAAATTCAATTTGTGTTTACAGACATTTTTATTTTCGATCACCATAGAATGGAGATATTTAAGAGAAATTGGCTGCAATTAGAAAAGTAATTATTGTTGCTCATGCTACTTAACAAATATACACCCGCCTTGATGAATATCTTAAGGAAATTAGACAGCATAATTACCAGAGTCATGTAAAACGATTGAGCTTATACTTGAATTAAATTAATGATAATTTGTAATTGTATATCCGAGGCTCCGGGCTTTGGCATTAAAATGACTAAAGTTCCACAGAAAATCGTTCTTTGGCGACAAGGACAAATGATTGGATGAATATTCATTGCGTGCTTTTGAACGTGAACTAGGTGGCACCTGCTCCGACTACAAGCACAATATACTCTAAACACCAAAGCGAAATTCAGGTATTAAAGTTGGAAAAGTATGTCGGGGGAACGAGAACACGTTAATAAAGTCTACCGTTTGAGCTCTACGGATTTATTATTTCTTCCTCCCACGTTAGAAAATGTTTAATCATTAAGTAATATATAAATAATTATTTTCTGACTATATCAGATTAATAGGAGTGTAGTATATAGCAGGATGAAATTGAACTTTTTGCATAGCTTGTTTAGCAAAACCATGATTTTTTCTATAATTGAATATTCAAAAAATATCTTTTTACTTTTGGAAGAGATTTCAAATACTTATCACAAAATTAACTACTGTTTTTCTTCCTTCTCCATATCGACTAGTTTTCATGTATGTACTAAATGCAACCTGTTCACAATCAGATTTATCATGTGATGGAACAATATAGAATATGACCAAAATTTTATTAGTTTACGGTATATGAAATAATGAAACTAAAATGGTTCTTAATCTATCTCACATTAAGGAAAATCATATGAGCACATACTATTAAATATTGTAAATGCCTAAAGAATTTAATATCAATAGAATAATTTTGATTTATTGTATCGAAGTATAGACAAAGAGTAATTTAATATCTAGTGGCATAAAAGATATATATTAGTTAATGTTTCATTATTCGAATTAGGAAATAAGAAAAAGCAATTGCCTTAAGCAGAACCGTATATATACGATTATGAATACGTTTAATTGATTTTGTGCTAGTTTTAATACAAATTAAAACGACCAAATGATAAATAAAAATTTTATTTTGTCTAATTACTACTAAATGTTAACCTCGCATTTTGTACGCCACAAGTTAAAAATGAATTTTTTCATGTTTTTTGAAAATTTGAAGAAATTATTTGAAAATTATCTTGAAAAATGTAAATGTTCAAATATATTCTTCGTCTTGGATGGACAGTAGCAACCTAAATGTGTCTGTTTGGTTAGGAAAACAAACTCTAACTGACTACTTGTTGATATATAACGTTCGAAAACTCATGTATTTACGAAATGTTGATATAAACTTAAGAATGCGAATCAGTGATCAATTAACCAAAATTTAGCATAACAAAAACTTTATAGTATTGATATAGGCTAATTAGCTTTCATTTATTATTTCTCTTGCTATAAATATCTAAAAAGTAATGTAATACACAGACAGTACTGATATTTCATTTAACTTCTAACATGGTTGCTTCCGTACGTTATTTTTTAAACGTTTACTGTATAAAATATAACAAACAAATTTAATATGATACTCGCTTTAAGTATCTAATTTCTATCTCCAGAACAGTATAACCCAACTAAACGAAACATAAATACACAACGTGTGGGAATGGAATTCTTCAAGTTATTTGTCGTTCATATGCCACACGTGAAACAGAAAATGAAATCTGATGTCAAAAGAGATGTTATTACAGAACGACACAAAGTACCAAACACCATGCGTATTAATTTAAATTATTAATCTACTCAAGTCATTGTAATCTACTTTTCAAGTTTGTAAGCTTGGCATTAGCGTGGCATGTTGGCTATGAGTTGTGCTCCAAGCTATCACGAAGATCTGTGAGTGTCCTTGGAGATATGCAAAACTTATGACTCTTTCAACATCCCTCACTCTTTTCTTCTCATAGGATCTATGGAATATGATTATATTCTATGAGATGGATTCCATGTCAAAGGCTTCCGGAAAAGTAATTATTTTGCAATATTATTTTCTGCTGGAGCATAATATTTGGACAATGCTAAAAAATTTTCTAATTTTCCCATATCAATTATGCAATATTATTTTCTGCTGGAGCATAATATTTGAACAATGCTAAATTTTTTTCTAATTTTTCCACATCAGTTGTGAAATTGAGACACTTCACCAAGGTTCAAGTGAACTTGAAAGACCAAAGAAAATAGTCCAAAAGTTTCTGTAAAGCTGGCTAAGTTAATCGTAAAAACTTGTTAGTGATAGCTGACTAAACATTTTCAGCAAAGAAAAATAACCTCAGTCACTTATTTTAATTATTATTTATTCTACATTATCTGATGAGGCGTTTCTAAAATGCTCTTATTATTATTACTTTTTAAAAATTCTGTTTTTACAGTCGGAGCAACAACGAGGTCATTAGCAACTTGCTAATTAAGTATCTGATTTTAATTAATCTCGTTCGGTTATACTAAGTCAGGGTACTTGTAAACAAACACTCAGCCGCTTTACCAGGAATCGAACCCGGGACCTCTGTGATGCCAGCCACTAGACCACAGACGCGGCCGTTATTATTTAATTTAATCTATAATTTATTAATAGCTTGAACAAATCGCTCTTTAACGATATTCAGTTCAATTAAAGTATGTGAATATAAGTATTTTCTGGGTGTTTTTGTGAGTGCTGAACTTTTTTTGAAATCTGTTTTTATAGCCACACCAACATCAAAGGTTATTAGCGACTTTCTAATTGAGTAACTGATTTGCTTGTTAAGTTAGGGAACGTGAAAATGTACAGAACACAAACATCCAGGCCCTTGCGTGATGCGAGGTTGTGACGCTAGCCACTAGACCGACAGATGGCGACGCTGAATTATATTTGATGTTTATACATATACAATTTTCAAATTCAGATATCAAGGCAGATATTTTAGTCGGACCACGGTCTAAAAGGCGAGACAAGTAAGCACCGAAACTTGCGCTGTTAAATAATTTGATTGTAGCATATACAATTTTGCTATTTTTACAAAAAAAAGCATGATATTAAAATAAGACATTTAATGACCCATAGAATCCAGCGTTGCAATTTTCTGGTAGGCAACAGTCCAACAGCAAGCAAATAACGGCATCCAACAAGATGTCTAATCGCGGCTCCTCAAAAATTATAACACACTATGAGAAGTGTGAAATGTATTCTGATTAACCCTATGCGATGAATGTGCCAAAATAAATTTACAGTCTCCTCTGATGAAGGCAGACTTAAGCACCTAACCAACAGTTACATATGCATTAAAAAAACTTGGGTTCACAAGTACACTTGTGTCAACTATGTTTTGCTGGGTTTCGAAACAATCATCCACCAGAAATATCACTTTATTCCAGCGTTTCTCTCCGAAGCCAGTAATTGATGGCGCTTCACAAACAAACGTGAACTGATGCACCAGACTTTCTTGCGTCTGGTCAAGAAGTCTTAAACCAACATTAGACGTTTCACCACTATAACTGTTCCATTAAAATATTGTATCAAAGTAATGCAAAATCTCAGCGAAATTAGTTAACATTGCATTCTCCTTAATTTCGTATGGCAAAATTTTATTGGGTAATATTACAGTGGTAGATAGAAGTTTTTTTAATCGAAAAACTGTCGATAGTTTAATTCTTTGCTTTTAATGTAGAACTTTTTGCAGATGGCTTTTATAAAATTTTTGAATACTGACTATTGCGGGTTTAGCCAATTTACTGTAAATAACAGCTAATTCAGAAGTATACAGTTACAACAGAATCGAAGGCTTGATAAATCCCTAGGTATGTGTAATCATTTAAAAGTTCTTAAAACCAAGTTTGAATGTGAAATGAACAAAGTTTTGATAGTGACTTAAGAAATAAAAGGAACAATGGACGTCACAGTACTAGTCATTAAATTGCTTATTATTTTACATTCTTGAAATCTGATGTATCTACATGATCACTGGAATTTGATTTATTACTTATATTTTACGTAGTAATGAATACCTGATTTCCATGTTCCATGTTATTATTTAAAATGGAATCAGTTTTTGTGTAACTGGAAGAAGTTGAGATATTTAACTGATTTGAGTATTGTGTGTAAGGAAATTTTTGTAGGGGTTTCGGCACAGACACAAACACATACTGTGAGGTGAACCTGAGAAGCATAAGGTCCACGTGATGAGTTTGGTCCATGGCATCGCGTGTGAGGCCTGAGGCAGGAAACATGACGGAGATCACTCCTGCAGATACAGCGCCACCCCGAGCTCGCTAACGTCGTTTGCCTTGCCTTAATTAACATAGCGACGAGCAATATGAATATTCTCGGCCAGTTTAGGCGAAATAACAACCTACCCTCTCCACACGCCTCTTCCCCTAAAATTCGCCACATTTTTATTTTATTTTGCAGGTGGCTTCATTAAAAGCGAAGATAATCTGATTTTCGGAGCTCAAATACCCAGTAGCGAAGATAACACGATTGGTCGGCGTCGCTGATGTACTGATAGCATGAGCATGAGGAGCGAAATGCTTGCTTGCACCGTATGTTATTCGTGTTAAGGCGAGGTCAAGGATTCGATCTACAGAGATGCCAGAGTGAGAAAGGCAACGCTAGTTTATTAATTCAACAATTTATATCTCATAGCTTCGAGGGAATTTACAATTAGACTCAGTTTCTCCCACTAAAAATATTAATTTTAACCTTATGAACAGTCTCTTGTAGTCCTATGCTGCATTTTAATTATTTAGTCAATTTAAATTACGGGACCCTATATTGGGTCACATTATAAAACAATACTAATTGTGCGTCGTTCACGCTTTTAAAATTGTATCACACTCAAATACGTGAAAGATATATAATTTAATTAAAAAACTTTTAAATTTAATAAATTGAATTACATTAAAATTTTAAGGATTTTTTATAAAATTCCAAATAAACATTTGATGTCACAGAAATTTTAAAGCGAAAATTGTTGACTAATATCAAAATACTAAATTTCTATTCGATTTTTCGAGTTTTGAGAAATAATGTTGGACGAATTAAAACAAAACAAAAGTCACAGAAATTACTAATAGTGAAACTGAGTTCTTAATTTCTGTGAAATAGATTCAACTAAGAGTGCGGGTGCTACGACATTACTTTCTTTCGAAAAGAAAAAAACATTTAGGAAAAGAAGCACTTGCGTTTATTCTTTATAACAACAAGAGTAACTTCTTATTTTCTACAGCTGTTTCCATAGCTGGTCGGTCATTATAAATGGCTGCAATGGAAGTATAACTATTATCCTAATATTTCTGGAAATATATTTATGAATTCCACAGACAACCTTCTTGACTACTCATTTAGCACTACGAGTAAAATTACCTCAAAGGAGTGGCATGTCAGATTTCTCTTCTATTCTGAAAAGTTCTTAGAATATTCTATTTTTATATTTTATCGTCTTATTGTTGATTTAGATTTATTTTTGTTTCCATTAGCCCACGGTTGAGGAAATAGAATCCGTCATACATTACAAGTAACAAATAATAAATAACACAATAAACAACTAATAATCTTTAAATAAGTTACCAAACTAAACAGGATACAGCTTAAAATCATTAAAGACACTACAAGAACTCTAGTGAGAACAAATACACTGAGAAGCACAAACACACGCATAAGAAAAGGAGATTTCATTTCTTGGAGCTGCACGACGATGAATCTGGCCTTTCGTAATAGTTCCAGGCAATATAAGAAATCAACAAACTAAAGAGCTGAGACGTTTTAAAGTTCTGTTATAGATAATTATGCAAAGCAACACATTCAACACTTTTGCGGGAACATTAATTTCAAGTATTAGGGCAGCGATCAAGAAACTCTTGTACAGAGTAAAACGCTCCATTTAATTGAATCTTTTTACGTTGATTCACGAAGATATAAGAAGATTAATGCGCAATTAAATAATCTTTATTATATTCATTAATTTTTAATTTAATATCATAAAATAAGCTAAAGTATGAATTTAATACCACTTTGTCAATCTCTATAGACATTTTTACAGCGGAACAAAGTTCCAAACGCAGAACAAGGTAATTAACTAGTATCGGCATTTATTACGCTTGTTTCAAAAACGTAAAATATTAATAGATTTTTCAAATTGTCTTCCAGCAACATAATCGAATTTTATATGTTCTATGTTTCCATAAGAAGGTTCAGCTTATTTTTCGTTTTTTTTAATATATCTCTTTTACAGACGTATTTCCTTTCTCTCTTCCCTCTTTCTCGTCAACGAACCAAACATTTTTCTTATTTTAATCGACTCTAATATCTTAATGTATAAATTAATAAGAATGTAACATTACACATTAAATACGAGTATTTTAAAAGTCAATAAAGTATTTGTTGTTTCTGAGGGTCTAATACCTTATAAACTTTGATAACGACTTGCAGAAAGCATTTGTAAATGTTGAGAAGTGACGTTCCCCGTTGATGTGTCAGTTCTTACCTGCCTTAAGTCGCAGGCAGATGGATTATTTTCGGAGCTAATTTCTCGGTAGAGAACTTCGTAATAATTCACGGCCATCGGAGGAGAATTTCCCCTTGGAGGTTTGGCGTCGTTGTCACCTCGAATAACGCTCCTTCATGTCAGGCTTCTGTGAGCCATTAAAGCATTTAAATCCCATTGCTCCGGCATCTTTGTCTGTGTCTATTTTCCAAGACGGGTTCTTCCTCTGCACAATTCAACAGGATGCTTGCGATTTCCCCGTAATATTTAGCGACCAAACTGCTGACGAATATGCTGCTGAGTCTCTTATAAAAGGCATTTATCACTATCTTATAATAACTTTATACGTGATATGAGGTTGTATGTCACAACGCCTGGAATAAGAAGAAATAAACAGCGTAATTACTGCGATTACAGCGCTATTTGTCAGACGTCATTCATTAACATTCTTTATTTTAATACTTGTTTAATTATTTTAAAGATGGATTACAATCTTGCTATTGTGCTGTAAACAATTAATGCAGCTTAATTTGTTATCATAAACACTGATACTTCGAATTCATTAGTCCAGCAATTCATTATAACAAATATAAAATTTATAATAAGTGAGGACTATAAAACTGAAGTTATTTGTATCGAGAATAATTATACAGCGACTTTAAATCGCTAATATTGTCGAATTTATTAGATCTTGCTGTATCGGTTTGAGTAATGATATCGTTCAGAATAAATTATTCTTATAACAAATTTTATATACGCTTTTTAAATAATATTCATTGGAATGAAGCACAAATATTTTTACATATTTTTTAAAGAAACTGAAAAAAAAAATATTTTTTGGGTGTTCATTTAATGTGTAGACCAGAATATTATCATAAATTTAATAGACTATTCAATGAAATTATGTTCAAAAGTGGGCACAAATTAAATATGGAGAAAGCATAAAAAACATTTCCAAATAACTTTATTTTATTTTCCGATTAGGATATTTTGGAAAATTAAAACATACGTCTTAAATTAACAGGTAGCGTTGTTAGTGATTTGTTATAGCATTTCTATAGGGTTTATAACACACATAAAGGTCAAACGAATAATTTTATTTTATATAAATTCTTCTAGTCTGTGTATATTACTTTGAGTCTCAAGCTTTACACTTCGGGAATATTGTTTGAATTAGCCTGTAGAATATATAGCTAAATTAAGGGACAAAATAGAAGTTTTATTAAATCACTACTACGATTCGTCGTCGCATTTTTGGGATTAAAAAGTGTGAAATTTAAAATGAATCTTTACAAAATTAAAGGTGTAATTATAAAAGGTTTCTTCCTGGGATTTATCAATAGACAGTTAAACATTTTAATATCAAGGATTTATGTTATTTTTTGGAGTTACAATTAAGTCCATATAATACGGTATAATTAATTCTATACTTGTTTTGCCTTTAAGAGACGTTGCTAAAGTAAAAGAACTTAAGTTTCTTTTGTTAAATCAATAAAAACTTTTCTGAAAAACTATAGTGTTTGAACCAAATTTTCTGGAGAAATTTAATTAATACAATACTAATTGAACGCAATAATTTTCAGAAATAGATATAATGTTGAGGTGTTTCAATTTGTGTGAATCATTTCTTATAATTATTATTAAGTTATATCGCCTATACTAAGAAAGAAAATTGAAGTGTATGTCTATTTCACTGTCTGTCAGACTGTCTGTCCGTATGTTTGCCTCAAAAAGGCTCCGAAACGGCTCAACGAATTTAATTGAAAATTTGAGTCTTTAAAAACAGGAGATTTAACTTTGATTTTTCGTGCATATTTCATTTCGATAAAGATATTAATATAATATGAATGTAAATATTAATTATAGATAAAGGTTCTTGACAAACGTGAATTTGAATCTCCAATTTGAATGCGGGTTGCCTATACTCTTGACCTGTCAATCCTCCGAAACGGCTTAACGGATTTCAATGAAAATTTCAGGGATTGAATCAGAAATTTTAGCTTAAATATTTGTGTATGTTTCATTGCGATATCATGCAGAGTTCATAAGATATAAATGTAAATATTTATAAATCAATTGAATTGCCGCGGGAAGGCGGCGTGAAAACCAACTGGAGTTATAAGTCCTACTAGGCGATCCTATACCATTCAACCCACTTACTGCGTAATTTTGGCAGCATGAGTGTGTGTGTGAGAGAGAGAAAGAGGGGGGGTGAGCATTCTCACTCCATCTATTGTTATAAACTTGTGAAAACGGACCCTGTTCAAAACCCACTGAGAGTCATAAGGTTTGCCGTGAAGCGAACATAAATAAATGAAACCGTACTTTCGTTTTTAGGGCAAAATAAAAAGAGCTATTTCCGCGCGTACGAAGTCATGGTCATAGCTAGTTTATAATCAATTTCTGACTGAAATAGCGTTGCATTCATTACGATTTGGGGCTTCGTCGGTTTAAGGAATGGTACTGATGAATAAAGTCATGAGATTATGCCACACCTGCTTCCTTTAAGAGAGAAAAGAAACTCTCATTTCCTAATATGTAGTCTGAGGTAAATCTAAGAAGAATGCCCATGATGCTCAATACAAATCAGAATACGTATGCTAAGTAAAATGTAAGTGCTAGTGATTTCACTCCCTCTGAAGCCTGCGCTCATGTATTAAATGCTTTATAAGTTTAAGATTGCAAAGTGATTTATGAAAATGGTAACAGAGATTAAGGAACCCTTTTCGCAGCACTCCGACCAGCGTGTTTGCTCAGAGAAAGTTCTATGAATCTTCATTCCCCGCTTTTCACGCCGACGTTTCTCTTAGTGTAGCTTTTTGGTATTAGGGAAGAGTGTTTTTGGAGCAGTAAAGGGTAGTTAGCTAGAGACCAGGTTTCTGTAAACGACATTTAAGTGGGAGGCGGGTGTGGAAGGGTGGAGGTCTGTTGAAAGAGAATGAATTAAGTGAGGGGTGAAACACTGTGAAATTGTGGTGCGCGAAAGGAAGCAAACGGTAAAGGGGTTCTGCGTTTGGGATGATGTCATCAGGGAGAATGTTCCGAGACCCCGGCACGGAAGGATTAAGATGCAGATTTTGTCTGTCTGCAAGTTCGGAGCTGATTCCCCTGCGCCTGTTCCGGCCTCCAAGAAATTCGAAGTGCGCGTCTGCCGCCTTCGTTATTGATGAGGGAAAATTGCTTCGAATTCGTTGCGCCTCCCTCTCGTTCTCTGCGGGACAAAGGGAAGTGCACCAGTTGCCCAGCGCGGTTACGAATCAAAGACCAGCCGATCAATTACTTCGGACTTCACCTCCACGAGGTTCATTTCATGAGACAGACGTCTCCTGCCCTTTTCCGGGAAATATTGTACCTCAAATGAAAAGCAATACAAACAAATATTTAAATATCTAATAAACAAACACAATTAGGCCATAAAATTTTTATTAAAAGTATTTATTTATTTCAATTAATAAAAACGTTCAAATATTTTCAACAAAGGATGACAATTATATGTATCTAACCTACGTACATAAAAACTATTATTATTCAATTATATAACTAATCAGATTATTGTCTCTTTGAATTATTTTACTATTCTGGTTTAAATTACATTACATAATTTATATTCTCAATTTCTAACATAACCGACCTGTTCATATTAGTGTTTTTAAGGTCTCTACACCTTGTTCCCATATTTTCATGTATCGTGCTTGTAGTCAAATAGTTTCTTTGACAATAGAATTCTGTGATTCCTTCATTTCAGTCTCCGTGCTCCTTTTTCCTTGTCTAATTATTGTGGTAACTTGCGCAAGCCTTTTCATTTCCTCATAACTACCACTTCTTCCTTAATCTGCTTAGCGTATTCCATTGTTCCGCCTCCCTCTCCCGTTATTACCCCACACATTTCCCTCTAATGTTAATTTTTAAAAGACCCTCATGTGTCAATACGTGGCCTATTAATCTTGGTCATAGTCCTTCTAATTGTTCGCTCTTCCCCCACTCTGCTTAGAAATTCCTCGGTAGTTACGCTATCCACCCATCTGATTTTCAGCAATTTCCTACAGCTCCACATTTCTTTTCTGCAACTCCTACCTTCCATGTTTTGCACCCATATAACGCCACACACCATACGAACAATGATGTCCTAATATTCACACTTATATTATCCGTAAGTAATTTCCTATTTTTTACGAAAGCCTTCCTTGCCTGTTCTATCCTACTCTTTATGTCTACTATATTTCTACCAACCGTAGTTAGTACGCTTCCCAAGTAGAATAATTCCTTATCTTTTATCAAAATATCCCTTCTTAATCTAACACCCTTTGTTATTCCGCTGTTTCCCCTTACTACACTCCATTTCCTTGGCTTTCCCTCTATTAATCCTCATTTTCAACTCTTTCTCTAGGACCACGTTGATTCCATTTATTATTGTTTCCACGACTTTTTCTGATTCCCCTAATACTCAGAAACCCTACAGTTTGCCGACATATTGATATCTAATCCTTGCAGTATGATGCCTTTTCTATATTCCGTTTTAATTTTCTTCGTCGCCTGTTAAAAGATTATCCTTGTCTTACTCCTTTCTTGATTTCTGCTTTCTTTTCGTGATACTCAATTTGTATTACTACTGACTGCCTTCAGTAGAGTCTTTGGATAAGCCTTCTTCCTGGATATTTTATTTCTGTCCTCTTCAAAATCCTTAATAGTGTGATCCAGTTAACATTATCAAAATATTTTTCTAAATCTACAAAAGTCATGAACGTTTTTTCTTATTCTGTCTTCTAAAATTAGACACAAAGTAATTATTGCTTTTCTTGTCCCTACATTTTTCCTAAAAACCAAACTGAACTTCTCCTATTGTAGGAAAAATTAAATCTGAAAGCGAAATTGTTGGTACTTTTTTTGTGCTTGGAAACAGCATAAATCCTAATTCGGGTCTTAGAGGAACAATATATGCGTGATGTAAGACACTGATTAGTTTCTGTTGAAAGAAGAGAAATGCTTGAGCAGATTGATGTTAACGTAAAGGAAAATCTGGTAGCACTGATTTCTGCATAGCTTATTGTTATATCTATTGGTTAATTACAATCAGGAATGTTCAAATTAGTAAATAATGAATATACAAATGTTGTGTATGCTTTCAAATAATACTCAAAACCGAACTTGGTTGTTTCTAAGTTTGTTTTATAAACGAGACAAAAACACATTTTGTAAGAATAGAAGGAAAACTCAAAATATGGTTTTAAACTGACTATGAAATCTCTCATAAATTACAACTTTCTGAATCTTGGAGTTCCCTTAGAAAAGTAAAATTTTAATTTTCTGGGAAATCTATTATTAAAACTTGTGTTAAAATTAGCGTTTATTTTAAGATAAAGTTTTTGATTCAGGAAGCGGGATAGTCACATGCAATTCATAGTTAAATTTTTCCAGCCGTTTCTTGGGCTATTTTTCCTGATATTCATCTAAGGCTGCTACTTCACCATTCTTTATCTGTAACATGAAGTCTCTTTGCATTAAACTGTTTCGTTTCGGGATGTGACTATTCACTTTCCTTGTCTTCCAAGAATTGAACCCGATCGCGTTTCTAAGGACTTCATCATTATTCACCATGTCCGACCCATTAACTTTTTCTACCAATCTTCAACCCAACGTCTCAAAACGTTCCAGGTAATTCTTCATCATTTCTATGTTTGAGATGAATACGCTTGTATCAAATTTCCAAACTAAATCTCACAGTCATTTCTTACGCATAACATTTTCGATCCAAGAATGCAAAAGTTTTTGTTATCCTTTCCTGGAATCTTTCTTATAACTCATTTTGCTCCCGGAGCATTCCTACGAAATTAAACAGTCACTAACAAATGATTGGAAGGAAATTATAGTAGTCTGAGAGAAATTAAAATATGGGGCGTAAAACAGTTCAAGTTGATAATGAACGTAGGTTTCAGTTACCTCTCATGGTCGTTTGATGAAAGCCTGAACGCCACCAGAAAATAAATTGAATCGTTTATTTAAAAAAAATGATTTACTTCTAAAGTAGCATTATTATTAATGAATCAAGAAAGGAAATGTCTGTTCGTCTTGAGTGATGAAGTAAAAATATCCTTGTGAAATATTCCTCAAAACCAACTAATAGTAAACAGAAAACAGTGAAGGCATCTAAATCAGATGAAACAAGAATATTCAGCTTCAAATTATATTTCCTTCAACATTCACTATTTAAATGTTGAAGGTCTCGTTGGATACAGTGGCTCGTAAACCTAAAGAATTTTCCAATCTGTGTGGAGAACCACCATGACTTCAGCTCGCGATAGTATCAAAGAAAAAAGACGTTTGTTGAACTCTTATTTGTGAGTATGGGAGCTTGATTTCTGCGTAGGCTTAGTCAATTTTCTTGCTCATATTTCCAGAAATGACAGGACTGAATTTGTAATACTGAACCAGTCCGTTAACGAATAACGTTCCCAAAGATGTACCAACTTCCCATTCTTGAAGTGGCGTTGTCAACTGAAGTTCGCACACCGTAACTTCAGAATTAAAAATACTTCATTCCTCTTAGATGCTAAACGATCATCTTCTGACGAATCCGAAGGTTTTCAACAACCCCCAAACCAATGCGTGGTTCGTGACGTTAGGACAACAGCTAGAAATGTCCATAGGAATCGATTACTCTATACATGCGACTACCGATAGCGTAGTGTCATCAGAATTTATGACGTGGAGAAATTGTGATACGATCTTTAGTGACTATTACGGTTGGCTATACAACTCAGTAATGGAAGCGACCAGCGCTCCCCTTCCCTGCGAATTGTGCTCTTAGAGAATGTGAAAGCGGTAATTTTCACTTTACACCCCTAAAAGCAATTAAAACCATAAATGTGAGTATATAGTTTATATTAATGTCATTATCGCTAAAGTAACATAAGTAATAAATGCCAGTACAACAACGCAATTATGTACCTTTCATTTCTCAAGATGTAACACGAAAAGAATAGGAAACAATCTACAATGCAAATATCTTGATGAAGACAGTCCTGTTGCTTATTAAAGACAACTTGTAACTAGATAAAAAAACTGTCACCTGGTGAAATTAGGGTGAAAAGTAAACTGAGGGAGTTTTTCTTACAGACAAAAATATTAATTTTTATACTTATTCCCAAACCAAGGTTATCACGTACTGAGCACGTGAAACTTTTATGGACCTTTAGAAACATGTAAAATTAAAACTGTTAGTTAGTGCAGAAAGATTTAGAAGATACAGTCTAAATAAATAGGGTTGGAGAATTAAAGCTGTTCTGGTGAATATGCTAGCGGAGGTAGAGTTCGAAACGTTAAGTCTTTCAAATAAAGTGCCTAAGTCGTGAGCCGAGAGGAATGTTCTTTTATAAAAGAATAACTATTTTACTAATGCAAGCATAATAAAAGAGTGCACAGGAGTATAATGACAACAGAACATTTATTATGTATTGATAAAAACCTGATTTTTGTAAGTAATAAGATAATAATAATCAAATTTTAATTAGTAAATATTAGCTACAAAATATATTTAAATTTTTATATATTTCTTATTATTAATTAAGTCAATAATAAGTGTAGTACTACTACTAATATATATATATATATATATTAGTATTACTACTAGTGGAACTCATATAATAATAACAAATACAATTCTCTAACTTTCTTACTGAAAATTTTTATATTGCACAGTTTTAAGTCTTTTGGTAGCATGTTGTAACTCATAATTGTTGTAAAGAATAGCGTTTTGGTTTTTCCTATATTTTTAAATTGGAAAAAATAGTGAGTCTTACGGGTCAGTATTATGGGTTTCTTTAAAAGTTTTCAGGACATTTGAAAACTGTTGTGGCATAAAATCCAACTTTATAAAGAAATACTTCTGATTTCACATAATTTATCAATTGGGAGCCATTGTGGTGTGTTTATCATAACACACTTGTATAATAATTACGCGTCAATATGATCCTCATTGCCCCAAACCCTTAAATGTTTACTTATCCTAAACAATGCACCAGTTTTTTCATATATAATCAATATGAAAATGAAAATTCAATTTATCATCTACCACTATGCCTAAATATTTTATTTTCCCTACAATTTAAACTTTTGTCTGATTATTTCAATTTTAATATTAAAAAGAGAAATAATGGTTTAATATTGTTACTACCGAGAATTACTGCTTTTGCTTTTTAATGTTTAATTTAAGTTTACTTTCCTTAAGTGCATTGGATAAGTTTTTAGATCATCATTTATTGTTGCCTGTATATTATGTAAACCGTCGCCAGAGTAATATACAATTGTACAGTCCACAAACATGTGATATTTTTAGGTTGACAGGATCTTCTCCAGATAATTAACATAGAGGACAAATAACATGGGCCCCAGAATACTGCCTTTGGGAACTACACGTTCAAATGATATTTCATCCGACAAGGCATTTGTTGCATTAGTCCCTTTGCTTTCAATCTGTCAGATAATCAGTACTATGCCACAAAGTCCATATTTTCTAATTTGCTTAATAAAAAATTTCTGTCCTCGGTAGACCTGTAAAGACCTATACTATTGTTATTGAATAGAAATATCGTGGAGGACATTAGGCAAGGTGATGATGGAAAAATAACTGATCAAGAATTGATCAATAAAATCAAGGAATATTAAAACAGTATATCCAAAACCATGTTTTTTTAAATGGGAACTACAGGGATCAAAATGGTCGCATATATCTGAAGTGCTATAGATGTTCACTTAAGGTCGAAACAAGTTTTTACTTTAAATATTTTCCTTTCAAAATGTTTATTTGCAAGTAATGATTTGGAGGGCGCTGTTCATATTTGGTTTAGACCCAATTGTAATACCATACAAGGTCAATTTTGTAAAATCAAAGAGAAATACATTAACTACGAATTGTGACTCTTAATGTCATGCAATCTTGTAACTGATTGAATAAGGATTTTTAGATTTTGTAATTAATTTTCTTGTTCCATGTGCTATTTAGACTGTTATTCCTCACAACGTCCTTGTCAGAAAGTTCAGTAAAATCTCAATCTCGACTTCATTTCTTCGCAAATTCGTAAATGAAAAATTCCATTCCTCAATAGATTATTTTCAAACGCCTCGATAAGGAAACACAAACTAATATGCTCTCATTCGTTTTCTTCTACACAGAACAGTTCATTACTATTCATAGCCATTAACCGTCGGAAGCGAATGATTATGAGTAAAAGCACGTTGAAGTCAGAAGCCATTAGCGCCTATTTTGGATTGGCCTTGGCATGACATTAAAGGTACATCATATATGTGAAATTAAGAAAACGAAAATAGAATGGCTGGGAAGAAATTTAAACCAACACTCTTCTGATTAATGTAAGAAGTGGCGTCGTCTTCTGGTATATCGGATCTGAGAGGAGATTTTAAATTAATAATAATACTCATGTACCGATCAAATATATACAAATTAATGAGATCAAGGTTATTAAAATAAATGCATGCCATTAAGGGAAACGTATTTTATTAATAATAAATTTATAATTAAAAGTAAATGGAATCTTGTTAGAGGTAAAGGTGAACATTTCTTTTTACAAACATTAAACAGTTTTTATTCCTACAGAGTAATGAATGAATAATTTTGACGCAAAACGAAACATTTAATGAACTGGTACCCATGAGGGAAACAATGGAGTGATTCAGGAAATGTTGAACTAGAATGCGTAATTATTAGAAAAATATTTGTAATATAATTTCCCAAACTATTTTTTTACAAATATTTACGATGACATTAAATTGCTCCTAACGGTTCATATAAACAGTAGAGAATTGTTTATAGTAGTGGAAATAACTACGTGCATTGTACAACTTTGACAATAGTTGAATTTCAAAACATCAACTGCTGTGTATACTTTTCACATTGGTTGATTGACTTGTCATGTAGCAATCATAAATTTTTCGAGACGATTGAGGTAATTCATTAGTTGTAGCAGATACAGGATTCGCTCAGTGGTAACTATAAATATTCAATGTGCTCTCTCCGTCATATTCGGGTGTTTTTAATATCTGAATTGGCTATTTAGTGCGTGTTCAACCTTCCACCTTGAAGACGTTATGATTAAGAGCGTGCCAACTGCGGATTCATGAGTCTGATGCTATCTATTAACAAGATGGTAGGATTGCATCGAGTGATGTGAAGATGACTGGCGTTTATGGTGTTGGTAACGAGAGTTTGAGGTGAGATTACATACGCACATGCAGGTCTGTCGAGGCTCGTGAAGTCTAATCGTTCTCAGTCCGCTCCCCGCGGCGCAAGAGTCCTCTCTCGTCGACAAGTCTTCTCCGAGGATCGGATTTCTCCTCCTTGTTCTTCTTTTTTTTCCGTGCTCATTGTGAGACTAGACACGAGTCTTATTATAAAACAAAGCTCCGGCCGAGGTGGGAGTCTGAGGGAATGATAAAAAAGGACGAATTCCTTGGCGAAGTTAAGGATCTCTGTGGCTAATTACTTGGGGGTCTCTTGGAAGTGACCGCCTGATGGATTGGTGGAGCCGCGCAGAGTTCAGGTGCCATCCCGCGGACAGCGCCATTGTAATCCGTTCCAAAATTAATCTTCCTCGCGGAACGAGTGACCGAATAAGAAACGAATTCGCATTCTACATTCAGATAACAGATTTAATAACTATCGAATTATGAGTTTTGTTAATTAATTTTCTAATACATTTTTACTACTTTAATTGCAAATCAACACGGAAAATTTGTATATCAAGCTGGTTCCCTTCATTCTGAAATTTTATTTTAAGAGAAACTATTTTAATAGTAATGATGAATCGCTGTAACGAGTCTTCAACACTGTATTCAGACATTACCAGTTATAGCCCAACGTAAAGTCATCACCGTACAATAAATTGTTAAAATATAAACTATTCAAATTTCAGTGTCTTAATTTATTTTGTCAAAATAACTAAATAAATAATATTTTAGAAATCGTTCTGGGGTTTGCACACGGGCCACACAGAGGTTAAACCATGACTTTTCTGTCGTCATCTTCTTCACCTGTGAAAACACGGGAATTATTTCAACAACTACAACAGGAAAGCCTACGATCGTTAATAAATAATATTTCTTGCAATTTTTATTAGTATGCAGAGGAGAAGTGGGGGAAATATGCAATGTTTTAAGAAGACGAGATTATAAGGTTATTTTCACCAGAACGTTCAATAGATTTCAAACCTTCGTCACCTTAACAACATATCAAAAACACAGCAAACAATTGTTTCTAGAATCAGTTCACTTGAAACTGTTCCAAGTCATGCTCATATTTTTTATATGTAACAAACGAATCTGCCCATGGATAGAAGGTCACTATTAACTAGTAGGCCCTAATGATGAAACGACCATATTTTGAAATAAAAAAAGTTGAAAATTTAAATTTTTTCGTCCTGGACTGCATCCAAGGATAGTTCAAAACGAAATGTATTTACAGAGCGACAGTGTTTTGAAGAATATTAAACTTGTCCATGTGATTGGTTGGGAAATTAAAATAAAGAAAGACGCAGCTTTAATTTTAATTAAATTAGTATTTAACTGTGTACTTCAAAATTTCAGTAACATTATTTATTTGTTTTATCAAACTAAATTAAGAAATTGGAATAATTTTTTGCAGTAATATTCTGCAGAAGTCCAATATGCAGGGACGTATGGTTGTAGGAATTGTTTTAGAATTGATGGTTTAATTTTATAATTACCAGACGTTAAGTGATGCATATTAAGGTGTGCCGAGGAATCTGCACGATATTTTTTAATTGAGAAACGAGTTTTATTGATTAATGGTCTAAATTATAATATTAACATCTTTTTTCTACTCCTCTTGGTTTGCCATTACACGTTATATTTAATAATAAAAGAGGATAATCGCATTCTTTGTTCAATTTAGGATTTGCAAAAGTCTGTCACTGAAAGTTCCCTATTTATGGACTACATTAAATAGTTATATATAAAATAATTAAATAATTTACACTTGCACTTCTCTTGCCTGGCATATGAGGTGATGGAACCCATGTAACGCGAATATCGTCATGGTGTGTCTCAAGTAATATCCGTCTTTCTTCCAGTCTATGGCATCGCTAGAGTAGAAATCTGCCGTAGTTGTTTCTTTTGCATTAGTTTCTGCAGCAGTTCTTTGTAGACTTCTGAGTGTAATAGAAGCAGATCTTGAGCAAGTTCCTCTATAAAGAATTGTTCCCTTGTCTGTACTTACGAATGATTTACCTTTATCCAGAGTGTTATTTAACCGATCAAGGGTTTCAGTGTATGGAGAATGAATTTCAAAATGGAAGTAATTTCTTATATCAGACACAGCACTTACGGATCTCTTCTGTCGGGGAGGTAGCTTTGAGCTTGTCGGTTATTAGTCAACTTAAAACTTCACCGACTTTCCTTCTAGTCTCCACATACAGTTGGAACCGATTGAATTTACACCATATTCCGAGTGTTTTCAGTATTATGTACTGTTATCCAATTTTACGTGATTGATTTCGGAACACTGTTGTACTCCAAAAGGAAAATATGGAAACTTGTAGAATCGTGCTTAAATGATTAATGATTTTGACTTAGCGGCACCTCGGCATCTATTGATCTTTAGCGCCAGTTAATAATAATGGTGATGAGACTGAATGAGACCTGTGAACTTATTCCTTAACTTAGCTTAGCCCGGGGAACTTTTCCACACCCAATTGTTCCAGATCATTTCACCTTGTAAAATCCGTTTGTCGCGGGAAACGGAATCTGAGACTTCCCTTGACGAATGGCAAGGTCAAAGTGAGACCACTCAAGCGCATAAACGATCGACATTTAAAATATGTTATTTAGTTTGTTGGTAAATTCCTGGCAATCAGTGCGTACGTTTTTTTATTTAATTTGGGTTCCCTGACAGTTCAGATTCAGAATATTAATTGATTATTTAGTTAATTGGAAGCGTAAGTATTTTCTAAGACTATTATACAGGTAGTAACTGAAAAAATATGAATTATATTATAAGAAAGTTACACCAATTAAAACCATACAGCCCATGTATTAAAACTTTAGTAAAATTGATCCAGCTTTCATTATCGACCACATAATATTTCAATTAATGTCGCTTCTCAAGCTCCAAACACAATCTATAATTTTCCAACATTCCATTCCATTGTAATGATAAGAATCTGTAATTGAAGACGAAAAAATGTAGAAATAATGAGAAACATGTGTAATAATAAAAGTCTATAATTTAGGACGAAGAATATAGAAATATGAGAGAATAAACGAAACAAGAATTTTCATATTTATAACTGCAATAATTTTTATTCATATTTAGGGAATAAGTATTCACCAATTTAAAAATTGTTATGGAGAAGACTCTTCTTAATTATAATATATATGAAAGAGAATCATTAAATCCTAAATGTAATGGGCCATTGAATTGAATGCTCTAACATTTGGAACTAAATGTGATCAACGTGTTTAGTTAATTATTTTACGCACGAATGCTGATAATTTATTTTAATATAAGACGTTCTTCTTCTATAACAATTATAATAAGAAAATCCAACGACTTATATTCTGTGTGGAATAAAATTACATAAGTTGTTGTTAGTAATCAGAGGATCTGTGTTGAAAACCCGGATATTTTACCTCTGACTGTGTTATTTATTAAATAGCCCATCGAATGAAATATTAGAAATTTTAACTCGGGGTTAGCAACCACTATAATACAAGGAAAATTTAAGGGCATTAAAAATATTTTAAATTAACGACCAAAATAGGTTAGGGTCGTATAAGAAAATTGTGTATCGAAATAGATTCACCAAATTGTCGAGGAAACATTCATTTATTGAGAAACTTGAAAGAAGAAACTAATGAGAACTCATTAAATATTATTCCACATTCTTCTTCCACCCCGAAAATGAACAAGATTAGTTCGTCGGATACAGTTCTTGGAAAGGAATTGATTTACAAAGAATAGAATAGGAATAGGTAGGAACAAACTGTATAATGGTTAAAAAAGTTGATGAACTTACTCTCAAATGAAAAACTGTCGAAATAAATTTTATGTTTTTGTGTTTAACCCTCAAAGTGACCATTGAAAGTAATGTAGGTTTGTGCTTTTTATTGTAATAATTTAACGTCAGAGAAATACTCATGGCTACGTTTATGTTTTATCATTATTTATAATAACAAGATTCATAGGTGAGTTGACATGTCTCGATAAAACTGTTTTATCGTCGAATCATGGAGAGTAATTTCTTAATTCTCCTTGGATAATTTCCTCCAGAAGGAGGAATATTTCGTGAAAGTTCGGAAAATATTTGTTTAAAATGTAATAGATTATGATTTGGACTACTAATCTCACTGATGGTATTTAACAGCTCCTGGTTCCGCATTTGAGAGTCCTCTAAAGATTGCCTTGCCGGTGTCGGCCAAGGCCTAATGGAGTCGCTCGCCCACCACAGCGAGCGCGGTGATGAGTAGTCCTCAGGTCAAGGGTCACGGGTTCCTACCTCCGCTGTCCCAACATCCCGCAGCTATTAGCTCTCGCTCCGAAACAAATGGAATAGCTGCACGAACAGCTCGTCAGAACGAGAGAAAGGAGTCCCGGCCAAAAAACGAACGAGATCATTTACAAAAGTCACTAGTGTCATTAAGCCGAAAATAGGAATGAGCTTTAGAAACAAAAACCGCTTTCATTTAGTTAATATGATTGCTTAGCATGAAAAAGTAACTGAAACACAATTAAGTTGTGGTAAGGTGCAGACGTAAAACTATTAACCACCCGAGTCACGATCTGCGGAGGGAAATAAGTAGTTCCACGTTTATGGGACTGTAATAGTAATGTTGATACAGCATTCATCACAAATAAAGAAGAACAAAGGCTAAAACAAACATCAGTACCGCAATGATAAATAATACTATATTTGACAATATATTAAGATTGATAATTGAAATATTCGGTTATTAATGTTAAAAGCGAAATAAATAACGTGAAAAAAGTTTGATACATTAATCTTATAATTTTAATACCATAACTGTTTCTTGTTATGTCCGTATATTCATTGTTATCAACTCTGTTCTACATTCATGGACATATCTATTAAAAGATTTTCTTTTAAAAAAATATATTTCTGATATTTAAATAAATTATTAAATGAGTTATAGCAGCCTCATCAGTTACTTATTTTATTTAAAAGATGAAGTGTACTACGTTTCGTCTCTAATTTGAGACATCTTCAGGTTAAAACTTAGTGTTCATAGACCTCACTCCATGACTCCTTCGGCCAAAAACTGATCAAGAGGCTGTTATAATTCATTTAATGTCGACACTACAAAGAATATTTTTTATTTTATTTCAACATATGTCAGTTAAAATTTAATTTTACTTTTAAAAATTATAGTTTAATTACAATTTGAGAGTTCAATACTCAATGCAGAGAAGAAATTTGACTCCATTTGTGTCCTAAAATAAAATATAAAAAATAAATTTACTATCAAAATTAACCATTTAAGAACTCTGTATTTTTTAAAAAAGTGTATCTCCAAATAAAAATCCTAAAATGTGGAATGACGTGATTTGTTTTCATGCATGGAAAAAACTACCAAATTACTGGCTACTTGATCTATTTCATAATGTATCACAAACTATTATTAAATATGAAAGGCGATAAGGGACTTTACTTATCAGAGAAATTGCAAGGTATATGTGAATTAACTACAATATTTTCATCACTTATCTTGAATAATCAAGCGCATTTAAAAAAATTGTAATTTATAATTATAAATGAAAGAAGAAATCCTATGTATTAAATTTTAATATATTTGTTTACTATGGGTCTTGAGGTTAACGCATGTTGTTTGAGGGAAAAGTCGCATAATTCAACTTCGCGCCCAGGTATACGTCAGGATAGTACATTCACGTGAGTTTCCCACAATACATATTTCAACTACGATACGGTATATTTTAATATTATACACAGTATTTCATTCAATAAGTTGGTAAATCTTTAATATTTGTGTAATTGAGTGCATTGAGTTGACCTTCGTCCGTAGTATAGTCTGATACGCGATGGATGCTGAATAGAATATAAAGAGAAACACACAAAATCCATTCCATTTCCGATGTTGCAGACTCTATTAATTGCATTTATAAGAAAAATAAAATACAATAAGTAGTCAAAAGTTAGAAATAAAATTAATTCTACATTTGACCATAGTCAACTTATTTTATTTCCAAAAACTATGAAATATAATCCTCAATATTTTATTTATTGCTAGAGATAAATTAATTGCTAAATAAGAGTAACGTTTAACACTGATTAAATTCTGTAACAACTAACATTCTAAAACGAAATTACATTTAACATTTTTTCCTCCCGTCACTTTTCCATTTAAAAGACTGTATTGTTCTGTTTTTGTGTTTTTTTTATAGTATACTAATTCCTGAAGGTGAATCCCTTAAAATCTTGAATTTGTCTGATGCGTTAATTTTGTTACATTCATTATGTTTAGCATCTAACAGACATTAAAACCTAATACGTCGTTGTTTGCTTTATCAAGCTATTAGTTCCATTCAACTATGCATTATTTTTCTCCCTGTGGCCCGTAGTAATTGCTAGAGGATAGATAATTTAGCTTTTGAGGAAATGAAGAAGAAATGGAATTTAAATTTGTACAGAGGATATATATATATATATATATATATATATATATATATATATATATATACATATACATATACGTATATATCTGAAGTTTTACATTTTCTTCATTCCTGTTAAGACAACGGTCCTCTACATTACAGTTAGACCTAAATCACTTTTTCGTTATTTGCGTCAAGTATTTTTCTTTTCTAATATTTGCATTACGAAAACTATTAAGCAATTAAAGTTACTACACAGTATTTCCTTCTCATTATATTCTCGCCTGTCTGTTCTCAGTTTACAGGGTTTTGTACTTAGACATGAATTATCTGAGATCATAAAACTCGTTCCAGTCTCAAACAGTAAATCAATATATTCTGACAGCAATTGCTGACAACAATACAGTCTCGAACATATCCCTACTCTGTTTAAACCTATTACTCTGTCCTCATCACTACTAATCAACATACAGCACATTGTATATATAATTTTATATGACAGTTTAACATTGCACCCTGAGAGTACGTGGTGTATTGTTCAAAACTATTTGTAATATATGTGCCCCAGACATATATCATATATTTATTCACCAGAATTTTAAATAAGTGTTGTATGAATGCTTTTATCTTCATATTCTTCGGTGCATTGCAAAATTTAGTGAGTACGACGTACTTCAACATGCCAAAGTAGTTTAAAGCCTCGTTTGTACGTGATACACGTAGGTGTGAGTCCTTTGTTCTACCCTCGCGGTATTTTCACCTCTTTGAGATCACTCATTTTAGCTAATTATAAACATTTCTATGCCGTCATTTCACAATCGTTTCATATGTGACAAGAACAGATGATCGCGATATAAACACAATTGCTTTCACTGGCCGACAAGGGGTACATATATTTTCACATAAAAAAGGACGGAAGACAAAAGCCTGTTCTATATCATTTCATGTGTGGCGTTGTAATTACTCTAGTATCATTAATATTTGTACACAGCGACAAGAGAATGGGCGCTTCGTACGCTTTCTCCGTAAGGGCGCAACATGAAAGTGATTTTTTTTCCACGAGCAAACAACAAATCTATCATAACTCATTTTGTAAGGCCGGGGAAAAATGTTTCGACACAACATATTACAAAGGTCGCGTCGTGTGTGGATACAGTGTGATGCGTGCGAGGTTTGGGGAGGGCGGGGGAGGGGATGAGGCATTGATTGCAAGAGATGGCCTGTTATAAAATTGTGTGGGATGAGGCGTCGAGGGGTGTCTGGCCACGGTGATGTGCTGATAATAGTAACAATCAACGTTATTTCACGTGAACATCGCTTCATCGCCATGATGACAATAAATGTACAGTCTGCGTAGTAAGCGCAAGCAGACGCTTTTCATGTTCGACAAGACAATCATCGTCGCCGGCAAAATTATGGCTTCCCTCTGGTGCCATTTTTACGTTTCCGTAACGCACGTGTCGACAACGGCAAATTACTCTAAACTCAACACCAGTGCGGATATAAAGAGAAATGCGGAGTATGGTCCCGATAATTTACTCGTGGATGGCACTTGTAATAAGTAATTGTGATAAATTTACTCACATCTCGGTTTAACATTAAATTAATACAAAAAATTAAAATAACTTATATCAGAGTTATGTCTTTGTTCGTTGCGCAAAAAGGGGTAGATTCAACCAGAATAACAATTTTTACAAGTTTTTTAATCTGTTATTATCAAAAATTAAGTTCCTTTCAAAATTTAGCTAAAAATATCTCACTCAGACACCAGCACCCTGTAAATGAGATATTGTAAAATACTTGTATCCATACCTGAATTTGGAATCTTAATACAATGATGTAAACAGTTATCATGAATTACTATTGAAGTTTTAAAAGTGGAAATACTAATTAATCATACAATAATTTTTAAAATGAAAACTTAAATTTATCTGGAACATAATTGGACATTCAAAGATATACTCAAGTTCAGTCGGCAGTTTCATACTCGCCGATAACATACAGTCGTGGACTAATTACTCTGCGCAAATGTTAGGAAAAGGAGTGGCGTTACAATTTTTTTCTTAAAATCGATGATATTTTAAAATGTACACCAGAGAGAGTACGAATCACTTGTAGTGGAAGCTGGGGCGGAACGGGATAGAGGGGTACAACGGGATACCCTTTTTTGACTGGATAGTGCTGGAGTTTAGTAAATAGGGGTGGATCATGTTCACTGGTCAAGGAAAAAATCCCGGCATCCAACTTGACCAGGTTCAGACTGCGCCTTGTGAATGAACTCATATTTAAATCTGCTTGGTGAAAAACTAACGTGCGGAGCGGAACACGATACTACTGTATGAGACAAAATGTAATGTGTTCCTCAAGAAAAAAGGAAAAACTTACAGTCTCACCTTATAAGAATGCAGTGCCCGAAAAGAATACATAAAGAAAGAAAAGGATCAGAGAAAAGGGATAAATGCTAGCGAAGACTTTGAAGTTGCAATAAACAATTTTCTTAATTTAAATTTAATTTTATTGTATAAATTGTAATTACAAGACATCTTGTCCCGTTATACCCCAGTGGGTGGAGCAGAAGGGGAAGTTTGTTCCTTTTCAACAATTCACCAAAAATATAATTTCTTTGTTTTAAGTTATAGTGATATTAGATTAAGTAAATAATTGAATAAACTAATGTTTTATATATTTATGAATCGATTTTTCTTTTTAAATTTTTTTTACAAAAATTGTTAAACAAAAAGTGCCCCGTTCCATCCTGACTTCCCCTATATATCACAGAACCAAAATGCCAGTACATCTCAACTTCTTAATACTACAATAATTTGATTGTTTGTTGGCTGAAGGGTATACAGAAGTAATGAGGTTAGATTATTGCAACGGCAAACTAAGAGTCGGTACATGAGTTTACGTGATGTGTGTATATGTTAAGAAAATTTGTAACCTCATAGTTTTTATCCCGAGCAAGAAGGATCGCTCGTCGGTTGCCTCCTGTTGTCCAGATAAAGATCTGGTACCTCAAGCTTTATTTTTCCATAGGTAGGAATGAAAGGAAATATAAAAGTGGACCGGTTAGAATAAAATATATCATTTTGCAATGAGTCACGTACATAAAAAATGGCAATTAGTTCAGCAGTATTCCGATTGTTATTTTAAAAAACAGATAACGTGGCACCTGTTTTCAGAAAAATTGTAAGAGGTTCTGAGTGTCTTTGCAACCACTAAAGTGTCAGTACGATAAACACACAGGAAAAAACATTACGAGTTTCAAGAACTTGAAAGTAAGTGTTGTTCACACAGGACAAACCAATTCTTCTTTAAAAACCAGGAATAGCATATTGCCAATCGAAAACTTGATGCTCATTACTGAACACGCTGATAGTACCTATTATCTTACGCTTTTACGGTTTTGTTACTTACCTATTTTTATTACACGTTAAAATTTTGTTTTTATGTTTGTGGTAAATTTTTTTAACAGTTCTTAGTTGGTTTGCACTAATTATTTTTGTTCAGGGACTTTCTTACGACTGTTAATATATGGTAGAAAAATGATTCCTTTTTTCATCCAGTTTTCTCAGTCGAAGTAAATATAAGCATTACGTGTATTTTATTTTATCAATCCCCGTAGCACATAACGGGATTTAACTTAGAGACAATAAAGTTCAATCCAATCTTTGGAGGGAAATGAAACTAATCTTCAGAAAATTGTATGTTTTTACCTTCGAACGGATTGTCTTTTGAAGTTACCAATCCTGTCATTCATTATATTAAAATATGAGACATGTTTAATTTCACGAATTCATTGGTTACTTCAATGCATGTCGATTATTTACTTGGTAATACATATGCTTCTATCAGGGAAACTCGGTGGCCGTTTTTTTCTTTCGGTGAACGCCTGTATCTTTGATCGAGTTAATCCTTGGTAGTGGGTTGAGGTAGCATTCTTTGACATCGAGTTGAGGCTAGGAGGGTAATAATTATGCAAAGCGGTCAACTAAGTGCTTATTCGTGTTTATGCTCCCACTCTCAACAGTATTTAACGTAAAGCTATCGACAAGAATACAGCATTTTGCGTTTGGCGTCTTTAACACATTGGAGTAAAATAATAATCGATAACTTAAAAATGCTTGTTGCGGGTAGAAGTGGAATTATATACTGGTGAAATCGATGACACTTGGGAAAGAAGCATAATCCAGTAATTAATAAAGGTAAAATATTCGAGGCTTTTAACAGTGTTGCGAGCCACAATCCTTTCTCCCACCATCCCACAAGCCCCAAACAACGGGCCATCGATATTTGACACGGTCAACAGAAAAAATCGTGATTGTTTTGGCAGGGGTGCATGTGATATTAGTACACCTAAGTCCTTTAATGTGGGATGGTAGGTAATCAGTATTAGGTGAGTTTAAAGCACGTGTATTTTGATGGGCCTGCCAGTACACGTGTATTGCTCGTTACTGCCAATCTGTGTTTACTCCTCTTTAGTAATTACTGGTCGTCCCCCCCTTCCCCCTTCCCGCATCGCGGCTCTGTTCATTTCGGTAGGACAACAATGATCCGTATTATTGCGATGTCTTCCTATGTCACACTTTACATTTTAATAAACTGCGGCGTACAGTATCTTCAATTCAATTTTGCCTTAAGTATACCAATTAAGATATTTTTAATATATGACAGTTGAAACACTTCGGATCAGACATCAGTATATAATTCCATATAATACTCGTTTTCGTACTACAGCTTCCCTCGAGTATAGCGAATTGTTTACACAGTTTAAGATAGAATTATATACTTCGTATGACGTTACCTCACGCTCCAAATTATCATATCTTCTCCATCTCGTACAACTTTGTAAAACATCTGAATTAATAAACTGTATTTCATGGCTCATTTTTTGTGAAATATGTAATAAGCCAAAATTGATATCCAAATTGTTATGCACACCGTGCTTTGAGGTACAAAAATATTTAGTTTTCTACAATTTAAACACTAAATTGAAATAACGCCTCATTAGTTTCGAATTAACATAAATTAATTCTATGAATAACAAACCCTGTAATAAAGCTGTAATATTACATTCTTTCCCTTGGTTATTATAAAGGTTCTTGAGAATGGAAAATGAAAGAGGTCAACTGTTGGACCCTTGACTTTTTGTAGAGTATATATGCAGTGGGAAAGAATATTTTTGAAGGAGCGTGGCGATAAGAATCCAGCGACATTGCCTACCCTGTCCGTAATGATGGGGTTCGTTGAGGAGGGTAATCAGAGGGGAGGGGAGGCGATTTACGTGATTCTACTACACATGGTCCCGGAATCAGCTCACGGAGAAGACATATTCACGCCAAATTGCTGTCTCCGGCGAGAACTTAAAACAGAACCCGAGGAAAAGATGACCGACGGTCTGTAACACGTGACCGTGACAACTAATGTTGATTAACTCTTGGTACTCTTGACTGTGTCGAGAAAATTTTAAAAATGATAAAATAACAATGGCTATATAGAATTCTTACAACAATAGACTTAAGCCCCATGTACTGCATAAGTGTTGAATATGTTACTCTTTAAAATATTTATATTATAACTTGCTTACTTTCTGATTAGCCTTTTTCTGCTTTTTTTCAGAGTGTTTCTTCGCCTAGTGTACCTGCGCCAAGTTCTTGTTGTATTCTCTTGAGTAGGTAATTATTTTGTATGCACACGGTATATACGTTAAAGGAATTATATTATTATTATTAACTCGTACTATTATCTTGTATTTCTAGATCATTGGACAAAGAAAAATGTGCTTTCTGATTTTTTGTTGTTGTGTGCACTAATTATTGAGTTCATTAATTAAAGCTCCTAAGAATTATTTTGTAATTTTATGTAATGGCGTATTCTATTTACTCCTTCTAGGACATAGAATAAATCAAATCCTACCTTTGGGACACACAGCAGAGAAATCATTCAGTATGCCTTTCTCCTATTTCGTCACCACATAGATTTCCTCTTTGACAATCAAACTGTAAAAGCAATTAAATGTGTAAATAACAAACAGCTTACAACAGTTAAGAATTTGAAAAATTTGTCTACAACAACATATTAAAACTGTTTCTATTTACTTTTGGCACCACATATGAGTATATGCTTGGTAGCTAAGTATATATGCAATTAAACATAAAGAAAAAGTACGCAGATAAAGAAATAGAAGAACAAACTTTTCTGACTTTAAAATTAACAATAAATAAAAAGATGGCCAAAAAGTTAGCACTAAATTTATCACTATTTATTTACAAAAGCGACGTTTCAACTCCATTTTGAGACTTCTTCAGGCTTACTACAAAGAAAATTTAAAATAAATTAAATACAAATTCTATTTTACAATTTTTTAATTTATATATAAAACACGTTAAAAATTTACCAATTTAGGAGTATTACTAAATTTGTAAGTTTTAAACCATGTTTTTATATATAAGTTAAAAAATTGTAACATAGAACTTATATTTAATTTATTGTAATATTGAGTTCGTAGTAATCCTGAAGAAGTCTCAAAATAAAGATGAAACGTCGCTTTTGTAAATAAATAGTGATATACAACATAGTCAAATAGTGATGATTTACAGATATAGTTCTCTTAACACTTCACTCCCTGTGCTTGTTATACTCTTTCGTAATCTTTGTGTCACTTTTAATAACACAATCACTACATTGCTTTTCGTTTAATCGAAACCTACTCTCCACTATCGGACACGTTTCCTATTAAGAAAAGCAAATTTACCTACGTCTGTTCTTCGACTTACAGATATAATTTTGAATTTATACTCAAATCTTCCAAAATACCAAGGCTTTTCAATTTGTGAATAAATTCAACGCCATTGTTTCTGGTTTTTGTATGCTTTAAAAAAATGTCAGAAGTCGAGCCCTCTCCCTTCTATTCTTTAGCTTTTTTCAGCTTAATTTTTCCACTTTTGTATCTAAATTTACTTAATCATTTTGATTGTTCCAATCATACTCAAAGCTGTATAACTGTTCTGAACTTATCAAAATGTAATGTTCAAGTATTTTGGTTATATATATATATATGTATAAACAGTATATTCAGTAAGTTCAGAATATTTAAATAGTCCGGCGATGCCACAGTTACTTTCCTAGTGTCTGCTCCAATTTCGATCAGTTGTTTACTTACATTAAATTAAATAAAACTGTTTTGGTGATTTAGCTGGTGCCAAACAACTGCCCATTTATTCGAGCAATAAGATTAACAAAATCCCTCAAGGCGTGGTCATAGATATAATTTTAAGCTCCGTTCTCCGCCGCGCCTCACAATGAACTATCAGATTACAAATCACTAATCCGATGTTGACGACTTACTATCTTTATTTGGCTAGCCTGTTCGAGGCCCGACACATACACTTACAGTCGCGACTTCTCTCGGACCTCCTACAACTTAACTCCATCATGGCTCGTCGTCGACTATCAAAATATTTTATGCACATGCAGTATTCCCATCTCGTGAAGCGCCTTCTCAACAATACCCAACTCTGCCGGCTTCTTTCAAACAATCCGCAAACAAAGAAGTCTTCGCCTGCAATTTCCTACTATTTTCAAATAAAATTTAATCCACGCTGATATATTATATGTATATATTCCCAACGTTTGAGGACCACGTGTGACTTGGGATTACGTCACAAGTTAAAGTATTGAGTTTTGCTACCGCATTTATCGGTAGCGAGTTTTACAGCTTCATAGCAAGTCCGAGACATCTATGCCCTCGTCGGTATTCTAACCCTGGACAACTCTAACCTCTAGACCACAGGAGGCCGGTATGTTATTATTTGCAGTACACTACTTTGGAAGAGTATTTATTTCACTTTTAGTTAGGGAGCGATCCAGATTTTTGAATTTTCATGTAATTCATCGGTATTATTTCACCAAATGGAGTATTCAGCAGCTAGTTATTGTTATATTAATTACGTTCGCGTGTTGTACTCGAAATATTTTACTATGAAATTACTGCGACGAGAGAAATGGGTTCCTGTCGCCGCTACCCGTGCAAATCAGCGAGAGCAAAAACCTCCGAGAGTTTGTTTATGCAGCCAGATGCCACGGAGATAGCTGTTTTAACTAATGTTAATGAATTATCCAGCGCACGTAGCCTGGCGGAAGATAGATCTGGAATTTTATGAAGCAACTCGCATTCAAACGGGCCCTTGGACCTAGTTAGACTTTATGGCCCGATTATCGAAACAATTTTGAGTATTAATTCTGTGAGCAAGATGTTTTAATGGTTATAAGTTTTATGTCACTAATACGAAAGGAACAAAAAACAAGAGCTATAAACAGTGGAGCTAGTAGAACGTGGACGCGGTATTTGATGAAAAAAGCGAGGAATCTTACATCGTGTCCACAGATCTTATGGGGGAAATTTGAATGGAATTTCACGGCGCCCGCTACCGAACAAATATTTAATTGGTACGATCCTTATCTGTGTATTTATTAGTGGATATTTATCGGAGGGAGCTTATCTTAACGACGGATGCTTATATTTACTTTGGC
This sequence comes from Eucriotettix oculatus, assembly GCA_034510155.1. Taxonomy (NCBI): domain Eukaryota; kingdom Metazoa; phylum Arthropoda; class Insecta; order Orthoptera; family Tetrigidae; genus Eucriotettix; species Eucriotettix oculatus. The sequence continues at coordinate 63,790,158 of CM067378.1, forward strand.
AAGCTCGGCAGAATGAGAAAACAGGCAACGCATGATTGCGCCACAACAATCGGGCAACGGCGCGCCGTCTTCACTTCAACTCGAGGCTTCGGTGTTTTATGGCAATGAAAATTAATACCGCATCGGGGCTAATGATATTAAATGCAGTTACGTTACAGATTGCAGATACGTGATCGCTAATATTACGGGGACTTAATTGCTGGGAGACCACGATCCGTGAGTTATCTGGCTGCCGAGATCTATCTGGCGTGTCGTTACTGAAGCTGCATTGTGTAGCGCTGCCTGGAAACGGTTCATTGTGGATGGCCCGGAAATCGCTGCTCATAAAGATTACATTGAGACCACTACGTGGAGGGAGACGAGGAGGAGGAGGATAGGGAAGGGGGAGGGAGGCTAGAACGTGCGACAAACGTCTGCGGTCCAGTCACGGTCCATCTCTCATATCCTGTCACCTCGGCAGCGCTGACGTCAACATATTTACTCATACTGTTCTTCGTCATACCTGTGCTTTGTCCTGATGTAATGCTATTCAATGTATTCCTTCAACAAACATCACCTAAAACTTTTATTTCGTACTAACATCGAGAAAATTAGCGACTTTGCCGAATATACTGAGTTGGGGAAGAGTCGAACGTGGGACCTCTGTGGTGCGAGGTTGCGTCGCTAGCCATAAAACTTACATCCTTATAATTCATTACGAAAAACTGTGGCATTTGTTCGGTGATAAAAAACCATGTTCACGATTCTTAACGCTCAGGTTAAGTATATATCACAGGAACTTTTTTTTCTGGTGTTACTTAAACCTCATTGTTATAAAATAAAGTCTTTTTATAGATATTGTTACGCCTTGATACCATCTATAAATTAACTTCGAGTACTTGAACGTAGATGTGAAAAGGAAAAGAAAATTGGCACACTGGTTTACAGTTTAAGATTTTCTGGGTGAAGTCAGAAGGCCCTATCTAGCGAAGATTAAAATCGTGATCTTTAAGTACCTTTTTCTCCGAGACCGTTATAGATTCAGCACCAAAATTTTAAGATCTTATAAAGCAGAATAAATTATTTTCATAATTAAAATTTAATTCGTTGTAAAACAGCCTCAAGACAGGAAAAAATTAATGTCAACTTTATTGGCATCATCTGGTGTAAAGGAAACAAAAAATTACTGGTGAAAATTTAGATGTGAATGACGCAAAAGCTGTCGATATAACAGTTAACAAACGACAACTTATAAGAGTATTACTGATTTCAAAATAGTCGGATATTGGATCTAATTTAAATTTAAATATTAATTTATCAAGATCTGGTTCTTATGAATTTAAAGATTCTTATTTATTTCTCATTTATTTTACATCCATAAACGTACCGCAAGGTTAAATTTAAACTGTCAAAACTTCAATGGTGCATCTATAACGGTTTAAAAGAAAAATGAACCCATTGTAGCGTTGGAAAGGTAATACCTACTACCTATTTTTAAAACTTTTAAACATATAGCAATAGCATTTTTATCTGTATAATAATTTTTCAATTGTAAATTTGAATGGAGACGAAGGGCGTATAATTTATTTCAAATACTGTCTGCCTAAAATAAAAGTATTCTTCTGTGGGTCATGAGAAACAATGATTAATTAATATTAAAATAATAAAAATAGAAAATAAAGCTAATAATTTTAGAGTAGAATCAAATTCAATCGCGATCTCAGGTGATTTGTCTGATATGTATTTTATTATAATTAGAATTATTTTTTTGAACGTATAGGTCTGTCAAATGTAACCATGGGAGAAAATGCGTAATAATAGTTCGTTTAACATTAATAATTTATGACTATAACGACAAAATAAAAAATAGGTCAAACAGTCTGAAAAGGCTTAAATAGTTAAGCATACTCAATACACCAGAAAATTTTGTATCTAGTTTTGGACTTGATAAGACGAAAACTTAAAAGAAGATGAGAAACGAATTATAAATTATGTATTATAATTAAAATTCTTTGAAGAACTTTAATATTTTGATAAATTTGTTTGTATTCACTTCTGCGATTTCCGTTCGTTATGTTTCCATATTATTTTAATATTATGTAAGAGAATCATGAATATGTTTTTACAAGCATAGTCAGGTTTCCACGCCTGTTTAATTCTAAAAGATTTAATTTCCAACGATGTAGTTAATATATATTTTAACAAGGATGCTATATAAATAGATAGTCAGGAATATGTAATTCGCCGACGCAGTATACCGACGATTTTTATTATCTTCAAGTATTGTGTTTGTTGGGAAAATATGGACGTTCAAAGATTGAAACCGAAAGAGAAACCTAATAAAATATAATCATGCCCCAATGTTTCTGTTTTCGCTTAAAACTAATTTTTTTCTTATGACATGTAAGCATGAGAACGTATAATAAATATAAATGAGTTACGTTGTTAATTAATTTTCATTCGAACATATTGTAACACTCGAGTAAATTTCTATTCTATATTTAGTATTTTACTTTGAGTTGCTCGCATTTTCCATCCTTTACGAATAAAGGCATAATAATTTCAAGAAAATACTACAGCAAAACACATTATTTACACGCTAACGCTTTGAAAATTTAATTATCAAATGGATTTTCGTTGCTGCTCCTTATACCCATTGCCGAATAATTTATTCGTGAACTAATGAGGGCTCAAAGCAGACGCTGCAACATTTCGGAACTGCTCGAATTGCCGCTCCCCTTAATGTGATGGGTCAGAACGCACGATAATAAGAAATAACACATTTACTGTTCAGGGATGGGTTATTAATTCGATAATCACTGGAGTAAAAACAACCGTCTTCTTTAACCCTTTCAGCCTCAGGAAAGCCGTCGCACTTTGGGGTTCTCCCACTTTAACTTCCTGTTGTTCCCTAAGTAAAGTCAAAAATAAAAACAAAGGCAGGGCGAGAATGAAAGTGGGTGACGTTAATTCTCTGCCTGGAAATTGCGAGAAGCTGTTAAGACGTCTTTCTTTTTCTTTTCCCCCTCTCCCTTCTCCTTCTTTCCTCGCCATTTCCCTCCTTTCCCGGCGTTTTAACAAGGTTACGCGATCGAAAATTACGCCAATGTGTAATTATTGAATTAAGAAGACTCATTTTCATCCGATAACAGAGAAAGCCGACGCCGGGCAGACACGTCTCGTTCGCAGCGTGAGAAAAAGCAGTCTTTTTTTAATCACGCTGTTATGTGGTACTCTTGTTACTTAGACGGAGAGCTTCATCGGTGAAAGAGGGCAATTAACACGTCATCACCTGGCGGTGAGCTACCGTGGCGGACTGATGCTGCCCTAAGCTAATTTATAGCTGCCTCGTCATAGACAGCGAGAAACAACAGACAAACCAGATATGGTAATGCGTCTCAAACTAGAGCGATCGATCAATTTCAAAGCCACACAATAACAAATAAAACATAATTGACTCTCGATTATTTATTCTTGTGGTCTCCATTAGGATTTCTGCAGCACAATGTCTCCTTTTTTTTCTCCGGTATGAAAATATATTCATTGGTTGTTCTTCTAATTACATGTTATACACATAATCACGTGAAACATACAATTAATTAAGTTCCTTTGACCAAGGCAGCGAAATTTCCACGAACGGTGGTCGTCTGGAGTCGTCATTGACGCCGAAAATGATATATAAGAAACAAACCTAATTAGTTACTTACACTACATTCATTTCCCGCGAGAGGATTGTAATAGTAATTAATCATAACTAAAGTTCATCGTTAAATATTTATTTAGAATATTTAATTGTTTTTCTGTAGTGATTGAATTATTTGTATTACGATTTTAGGTCTTCTCACGTCCGAATTGCGATGGGTGTTAAATTTATAATTTCCTCTGGATCATAATTATAATTATTACCACCAATTGCAAATTTTACTAGTTTATGACCGTGCAAAGAAGTTTTGCTCACGTTCGTCTAGTTCTATTGCTGTTGACACTTGAGGCTGGCAAAGAACGTCTTCTACGCGAGCTGGTGTCGTCCATTGCTTCCGCGTCTCAGTCAGTCCTCAGGCGATGTCAGTAGTCCACATAAAACCGCATTTATTATATTTAATTTTCTAATTTATTTCCTGTTTTATTTTCAATACTGTTCTGGTCGTCACGCTGCAAGTCTTTAAACTGGTTTGTTCTCTAAAATTTTGTACAACTGCTCCATTAAAAGTAACCTCATGCGCGTTCTCCATTATTACAAAAATTCGCATATTACTGTTTTACCTCACATAAAGAAATTTTTAACAGACAGGAAGTAGTCATGTATTCCCAAAAATAACAAAAAACTTAATGCCTCTCTACAAAAATCTCGGAAACAAGGTTGAACCAACCATGTACAAGCGTGTTAATATTTAGAAGTGGGTCTCAATCATAATAGGGGACTTCATGTTTCAAAACCAAAATAAAATTGGAAGTATACAAAATTGAAACATAATATTGACGTGAGGTATATTATTCCAAGTTATTAATGTTTAATTAAGGCCAAAAACAGACAAAAATTTATAACGCAACCAAAAAGAGTTTAATACTACTACATGTTTTGATTCTGATCTGGAGCCTCTTCAGGTTGAAGTAGAATTAACAACATACAAAATTATTAAATTACAAATATATAAAATAATATATAAATTAATAAAAGAACCAACGAAGAGAAAAATTTAAAGAAACAAAGAAAATCAGTATATATATATGAAAGATTACATTTCCTTAATTTTGGTGCTGATTATTCGTTTCGTTTAGACTATCTATACACATGGACAGTTATTACAATTTAATTGATAAACTACATTATGAAATTTGTTTTTATCATCGGGTCTTTCTAATGTTTTATAATGGATGATTTTATTAAGGAATACAGATACAATGTCAAGCTTCCACAAGACATATCATCATATCCGTCAATTCAACACATATCTTAGAATCTAACCATATTACTGATTGGGATAATTTCCAAATTTTAGACACAGACAGCAACTATAAATACACTTTAGTTTCCGAAATGCTTTACATTAAACACCAATATACTGATGGGAAAAATGGATACTGATGTTCTTAATCCATAAAACGTAACATTTCAAATGTGTACTGATTAGCCATGCGTCTTTAAATTTTAATGTTCTGTGATGCTTTAATTATTGCATTCTTTGGTTGTACTTTTATAACTTTGTAAGGTAATAATTATGTATATTGTTAACTTAAGTTCAACCTAAGAGGGTCCAGATCATAACTAAAACATGTAGTTGTTTTAAATTATTTTGGTTGTGTTATTAGTCTTTGTCTGTTTTTGGCCTCAATTGTACATTAGTTTTAAGTTACAGGATTTAGTAACTATTATATTGCAAGTTATATTATTTATTTATCAATAAAGAATGTCTTAAGTAATCATTTATTAAGCATATTGCAGTGCAGTCCATCAATGACACGTTTTCTATCAATAAGATGAAATTATTTAATATAATCTGTTAGTAGAAGTGGCCTCGAAAAGTCTGCGCTCATTGGAACAAAACAATTATGAATGGTTCAGAATGAAAGAGTTTTTTCTTTAGCTATTCGTCGGTAATAATAGGAAGGATTTAAATGATGTGACTGCATTACGAGTATTTGCCCTGGAAGCGAGGAAGCTGCGACCACCTGGCTGCAGCTCCAGGCCCGGGAACATTTGCATACAACAGCACCAGCCGCTGCCTCTAAATCATCACCTGCGTTCTTAATTGACTTTTAGTTTTGCAGCTTCCATTTCGCGAGCGCTTGCCTCTCCTCTCTTCTTGGTTAGTTAATACTTCCCTCCCCAGCCCTAGTAGATTGCACTTATTAATCAGATTTACAACTAATGAACGTTTGACATGATGGCCTGTATTGTCTTGAGTTTATTCTTAGTTCACACAGTAATTGTTATACAAATTAATTTTTCGTGTGGAAACGAACACTATAAACTTTCCAATTTCAACAACCTCTCTTTTCAACGCAAAATAAAATACAGGTAGGGGAAGACGGGGTGAACATGACAGTTATTTTTTAACAACTTCATAAAAGTATAAAACATTATTTTAATATATTACCTACTTAATCAAATATCAATATTGCTTAGAAAGACAAATTTAGATTTTTGATTAATTGTTAAAAAGAAACTTACAAATTTCTCTTTCTGCCCCATAGCCCGGGGCAGAACGGGATAGGATGCTTCGTATATACAAATAGTGCAACAAAATTTAATTTAATTTAAGACAAAACTTTACACCATCTCGTTTTCTTTCTTAAACTTATTTAGCGTACGGTTGAACGCTTTATCAATTTTTCCTTTCGCAAATAGTTTTTTTTTTGCAATTGCACAGTCCTTTAAAACATTTTCCCCTTTTTTATGATCATTTTTTACTTGATCTATTCTTATAAGCTAAGTATGCCAGTTTTTCCTTATTTTCTTGTGTATCACATAACATTTTGCCTTCTACAGTACTGTTCCGTACCGACCCGCTCCCTAGTCTAAGTTTAAAGGTTTCTCACCGAACCTTAATACAAGCAGATTTTAACCACATGTAGTAACTTATATGAAGCTAAAAACACCTAGTTTACGAATATATACTATTAACGAGTTCAAAGCGAGGGGTTTTGTGAATTACCTTCTGTCGAATACTGCAAAAAATATAAACTCACAGTTTTAAGACGCGAAAACAAAAATTAAACCACAAAGTGCAGTCAAAACTTTATCAAGTCGTCTACCATGAATTATCTTTGACCAATTATAATGTTCCATCACTATTTATGAACCTCCAGCACTATCCAGTAAAGAAAGAAATAAGGTATCCCGTTCTACCCCGCGATCCCGTTCCGCCCCGACTTCCACTATTACTTAAAAATTTCCACCCTTTTTTTTATCTTATTTCTCTTGATCTGATCGCTTTGAATCATCTATTTGCATTGTGTAACGCTGCATTTCATACAGATTAAAATTAAACACTGACAGAGAAATATAAAGAAGGCCAAATAAAAAGTTGACGAAGAAAGAAAATTCGCCTTACACTAGTTACAAAATATTTTTTACCTCCTACTTACAGAATTGAATGAAGAATAATAATTTTGAATAGTTCCCAAAATTGTCTACATGTATACATATGGTAATAATACTTTCACACTTAAATATACGGCAAAGAACTGGAAACAGTTGTGGAACTATATTAAAGGTTACACTCACGTATCTGTTAAGACACATTTCAGAAACTTTTCTCGAAGCAATTAAAAAATAATAAAAAACCTTTTTGATATTATTAAGATTGGTATTTAATTAGTTTATACTAAGTCTCACATTGTAAAGCGAGTTATATTGTGATTTTATTGTATTTTATAAAATGACGCTGAGGATATAATTGAATGCCCTTCATTAACTAGCTCATTATTCTCTGAGGACCATAATTGATTGTACATCTCAAAACAAGTTTGTTAGAGTGACAGATTACATGGGAGGGTAATACGTGTGAGGAAACCACCCTATAATAACATAGGAAGGGATACGAAAGGAGAAATGCAGAAGGGAGAGTGCAATATATTCTAGGATTAATCAGAACCCTCTGGCTATTGTTGATGTATCCTAACCCGCTCTCGCCAATAAGTGATGCAGGATAAATTCTAGAAAAGCTGAATGAGGTAGTTCGAGTTCCTTGTACTTGTCCCACGCCCTTCCGATGACAGGAGAGGAGTTTTTAGGATTACACACACACACACACACACACACATATATATATATATTTTATTGGGGGTAACAGGCTACATGAGGGTGATCCTGAAACAGGCAACTCCCCTTTAATAGCATAGGAAGGGAATTGAAAAAGGGGGGATGTATATATATATATATATATGTGTGTGTGTGTGTATGGCAGAGAGAGAGAGAGAAACTAACGTAATTGTTATAGAAAGGAAAGAGGAAAGGAAAGGTGGTGGCTTACCTGATTTATTTTATTATTAAATAATGTATCTTTTCCTTAGTAGCGACGACGATCATCTCTTCTATTTCTATTTCTTTAATATTATTTATCTTTTGGAATGTTAACAGAACTTCCACCGGGATCTGAACTACTTACAGTCAATGACATGCATATAATGGGGATAAGAATTTTAACCCCAGTTTGTTGGTAAAAGCATAAAATCTCTTAATTTTGTATTCATTACCACTGTTTCGTAGAAGTAGTAGCAATTTCCTGTTATATTACTGCGCACGCTGACGTAAAACGAGAAATAACCCGTCGGATTTGGAGTTTGCTCACTTGTGTGACAATAATTGGTTGTTTTAGAGCGCATAAGTTAGCAGACGGTCCGTAGTCGGGTGTCGTCCCTCCCCCGCGGTAATACGTAGTTGTCACCAGCCCGAAACGAGCCTCTTATTGCGCGCGCGGGGTTAAGACAACCTTACCCCTACACGGCAGTATATTTCACAGAGGTTTTGTTGTGTATTAATTAAAACTTTAGGAGGGGGTGACACGGCGACGGCCTCCTCCCTCAGTTCTCACCGGGTGCTTGTGGGAAATTGTGCTAAAAGAAATTATGGCTGGCAGCTTGTGTTGGTTTAATTTAACACGCCTTAATCCGTGTTGTTGGGCCAGTATATCACCGGCAAGTTTTACCTGGCTGTTTATGGCGGCGCGGCGCAATGAATGCTCTCCTTGTGCCTCCTCTAGCCGAGTCGAGCCGAGCCGAGCAGAACAGAGGCGCGCGTGTGCCCGCTCTCCTAACTACACTCTCACGTTCCACGGACCTACAAAAACGACCGACCGGATCGACTACCTAATTCCTCTCGTGTAATATTTTCTATTAAAATAATAGTAATCTCCGGTTATAGTTTTGTGACGCGCAAGTAATAAGAGTTCGTTAACCGCTTCGTCTTATCGCCCGTGTTTAAAACGTTCCTGATTATGTGACAATGGCGATTATTGCCACGTATCGCTTTAGGAATCTACTTTCTATAGAATGGCTACTGAGCCGGAACGTTGCGATCGGCGCCGTGCTGCAGTTAAGAGCCCCTGATCTCAGGCAAACGTCTCTCCTTCAGACACCAATTTGATTTCTGAAATCTGAGAGCCCAGAAAAATCGTTTAAAACTACTAATAGATTTGAAAACATTTTCAAATATACTATGATCAATTTACGTCATGATTTCAACGATTAATGTAACTTACAGATTATTAAAATTATTGTTATGCTTTCATAAACTGAGTTTGTTCTGTAAACACAGAATTATAGTTAGATTGCATCCCCACTCCCCGTTAGTATAATTCATATGACGTAACAGACGCAATCATGTTAAGTTTCTCATATTTGATCAAACTATTTGTGCAGAAATCCGTTATAGACTATTAACATCGAAAAGATGCTGCTATGGACTAAAAAAAAGGAAATCTAACCACACGTCACACTATCCGTAGTTCTTAGGACAACATATGTTACTTTAATACGACCCATGGTATTGTATATCTCTGAAACCTGGACCAATCATGGTTGCTGGCGACTAAGGTTCATGCATGGACTATATCAACTCTTCAATGAACCTGATGTTACTAAATATCGAATTCCCGGTGAATTGAATGAAGAAAATCTTCCAGCCTGGAAGACGATGTAAGTGAAAACTGTAGAAAAGTCGCTGTTCTTCGATATTACTCGGGTGGAAACCCGAGAAGCTTTTCTTGAACCTGTTGTTGTTTGAGCAATTAAAGCAAGAAGACATGTACACAGAAAGGTTGAAAATAATTCTTCAAGGAAGGTGACATTTACTAAACCTTATAGAAACAAAAAAGTAGGACGACCTACATTGAGATGGCTGTGATGAAATGGAGAAGGATGTAAGGGAGAATGGAGAATGAAAACATATGATCGGCAAACCTGGAAGCGGTCAAGGCTGGAACCGGGATGTTGAAATAAAATAAGAAGAACATTTGAAAAATATCCCTACTAATACAGCATCGCATTGGTACACCCGAGTTTCCAACCTATTTTGCGCAAATCTCTTCATTTGGTTATTCAAGAAAAGTTGTCCTACACAGACGAAAGTTGTACCATAATTGATATTGGTTTGTAGTCGGAGAGAAAGAAAAAATAAACATGTTTTCATTACTCTAATCAATAAAATTCAATTGTTGAAATTCTTACCATGCCATTTACTTTGCTTCTTTCCTGGTTTTCAGTAGTGACAATTATGAAAGTTTCTTCGAGTCTCCTGGTCCCTCAATATCGTTAGAATACAGATGTCATGCCGTCCTTCACTTTCTTTAGTTCCGTTCGATATGAACTACGAAGAGTATTCATTTTGGTACATAACAGCAACTTTATCTGCTTTGGGGTCAACTTCATTTTAATTTTTTCCTACAGCCGCTTGTACACCACATCCTGCTTATTTCTGTTTTCGTAGTCTTCAGTTCATCTTCCACACTTCAGTCAAAATGCGTTTCATTAACAGTTTTTGCAGTTGCCATAAGTAATAATGATTAAATACTGGAACAGGATTTTTTCTTTATTTATTTATAGCTTACAATCTGTCATAAAGCGACATTTAGTAATTTATATGACTATCAGAACACAAGACATCATGAAATAGAATTACAAATTATTGCGACGATCAAAGACTGTAAAACAAATGTTCAGACGAAGTGTTGGAGAACATATTTCGGGTCCGAACGATTGCTTCGTACGGTTTGTACTCACTATACACAATGACATTGCTTGGGAAAACAGGGCTTTTGCATAAACGGTTTCATTGTGTATGTGATCCTCAAGTTCTACTGTAATCGGTCATGGTCAGTGGAGTGCAAATATTTTAAATATTATAATAGTGATTTAACTCGTTTGAGTATACTGTTTCTGTTTCCTTTATAAAATCTGAGTAAATTTTAATAAATAAATTACTTTTATCGTAAATAGAATTAATGATAAAATATACTGAAATGTAGGAGTCAGTATTTACAAAAACTTGATGATCTTGACTTCATTTGACACATACCTGTTACAACCTGTTTCTGAATAATAACAGATGTACTTCGCTTAAAATATGACACCAGAATCTTATGGAAAATAAAAGTAAACAGTGGATTTTCTAATCTATCAAACCAATTATAAATTACTGGTACAGTAACACTTCATTTCCTTACAATAACGTCGATGATATAAATCAGATGCAATTATCCAGTTATAGATTTGAGAAAATAGTAACAGTAACTGTAAAGGACTTTTTTAACACAAATGCAGCTTCATTTATATACTCTTAGTGAATCAAATGCAATTAAGAAATACTCACCAATGTTTGCAAAATTACTGGAATTTAAAAATTATTTTTATAATTATATTCTTATTTTAATTAAATTACAATGAACAAAATATGTCGTCAAAATATTAGAACACAATATTCATCTTCATTAATTTTTCTGTATACTTCCCATTGTCAACATTTATTTACAACAGATTATTTTGATTGGTATTTATTTACATTTTCTCTTTCCAAATTTTGAAACATTATTTCAAGAATATTATACGATTCAATTAGTTCTTAGACTTAAATGGTACAAATGATTCATTTTTCCTTTCAACAGCTTAGTATGAACCATGGTATTCATAGCCGAACGATTAAAAAGGAAAAATTGTTGATTCAGAATTCTGTGGTTGACTGTAAAAACCTCCGTAATTATTAGTCTCTCAGAGATCAATTTTTAACTCGGCCACTGACAACAAAGTCCCTGGAAACAAGATTCTGTGCGGATTTCGGCTTCAGTGATTATATATTGTAACAAGAAACTGTCTTTTCCGGCGGTTTGCTGCCAATCCTTTCCTCGAAAGTATACCTATAATTCGCCGTGTTCTTAGGTGTTATGAACTCTTTTGGCAACCATCTGAGATATAAAAAATTAAATATTTTTTTTTGCATTTCAGTCAAACCAGTTAATCTTACGAGTCAATTCATTTCAGTTGGGATTTCGTTAACTTTAAATAAACTGAGAGCATGTGACTTAAGATAATTCTATATTGAAAAATAGGTTGACTAAATTTAAAGCGTTAACACTTCATACAATTTCCAGTTTAAAACTCAAAAATCGATTTTTTGTTAAAAGTTATCTTTAGAAGAGGGAACATAATGGAAATACGTCGACCGGACTCAGGGGGTGGAACACAGGACCTCCCGCCTTCAGGGTGCTGCACCCTACCACTGAACTAGTCCGAGTCGGTGGCCCGAGGACCTTTTCAACAACTCTAAGCTAGGCTCGCCTACAATTTTTTCATCACATTCCTAATTTTTGGGTTTTCAGTGAAGAAATGGACATTGTGTAAATTGATCGAAGGTGAATGGAATTCAGGTCAAAGGAAGTAGAAATGTCTCAGTTGAAGCTCAAGTAAAGAGCGTATTTCGTCGGCAAACGGGAGGTCATGGGTTTGAGCCTTGGGTCCGGTTGAGATTTCCAGTCTTGTCTTTCTTCTATATTTAGCTACACGCTCTTTACCTGAGGTTCAATTCAAGCATTCCTTCTTCCTTCGACTTTAAAATTACATTATTCTGGAAGTTAATTTTAACATTTACTGGATATTCATGGTGAATATCGTTAAAATAAAATCAAGGGTGGCAAGTGAATATTAAAATTTGGTAACTAAGTAGACAAACTATATTGGGGGAGACTGTTTTCTATCTACGACATTTTGAGTATAGCAGGAGCCTAATGTGTATCGCGTGTTGCATTCAGAAAAGGCGCTCATTTTCTCATGAAGAGGTGGATGCATTACCGTGTCAAAAGTGATGTATTGGTAATATAATTGATTTTTTACATTATTGAAGAGCATTGACTTGTTACAGCCCTTTCAAACTATCCGAACCGCACTTTTAGTTACCATCTATCAGCCGTTTAAATTAGTTTTGATCAAAGAAATCGACTGCGTATTTCAGGTTCAGTAAAGGTAATATTGATTTACCTGATGTTTGTATTTGTTTAGAGCTCCACCGTTTTGGAACATTATAATGTTGTCAGCGCCGGCGAGCGCAAACGAGATTCGAACCTGTCCCAACCTAGAATTATCCGCTGCAACCGTTCGTAATGCCCAGGTAGAAAGCAATACATCACGGCATTCCTCCTGACCCCTCCAGGTGTCGGGAAAATAATCCCTCTCCATTCCACTAATAATATCAACTGCTTCGCCCTCACGAGATTAAAATTCCCTCTCCCCCGTTCCGTTGCCCTTCGCCCATTTTCTTTCCCCGAAAATAGTCGGAATTACCTTAATAGCAGTTTTAGAGATTCGCTTTATTGGTATCCGTTTAGTGAAGGCTGGGCCGCGGGCTCTATTAACAATATTCTGCTTATACCTGTCTATAATTTGCCATCTGTCTCGAGAGGCTGTGGGACTCGGCGTTTTTTCTGAACGTGGTGGCAGCGGGGGCGATCTGCGTAGGTCAACAGGTTCCAAATTGAACTGATTCTATCGACGGAGCTCCATCCTCTCGTGTCGCAGTTCTTTTGTGTTCGTTTATTACAGTTGCGCCGTTTCTCTGGCTTCGAGCTTCCTCTGCCATACTCTGTAATTTACTTAACATTCATAGTAATTCACCGCAGGTACTGAAAAAAGAGGAGGTGCATATTCCATAAGACATTTAGCCTTTCTTCTCCATTTTCTTTTTTCCCCCCCTTTGTTCGTAACTGTTGTTTTGGGAGGAATATATTTGTAAGTGCACGTTCGAATATCAATGCCGGAGGCTTTCTCCGGATGCCAGGTGCTATGAACACATCTTGCGGTGCTAAACGCAGCACCTATTTCCTTAATCGAATCAACATATTCCTTCCATGTTTTTTTTTCAGCGAAGAAATCATACTCACAAATTAACATCCACTGGCGAACTAATGATACATACAGCTACCTGTACAGTTAGGCGATGATGAACTCTATACATTCTTTAATTTATAAAATAAGACTAATAAATTAGGTGACGAGTTTCTGGAACGTCGTTTCAACATAAACGATTAAAATGCAGACTTGGATCAAAACATAATTATTTAGCTATTATGTCGTCATCCGCACCAGGACTTGGTCAATGACACAATGATATTAATACATTACAATACGTATTTAAATCCGTAAGTTCCACGGCTTCATTGTGTAAGAAGTCACGGTTGTATTAACGCATCTTGCTTTGTGTTTTCCATTATATCCGGTTAATTATGTGCGCATCCGTAACAAACCGTTGTAGTTCTGGACTGTACAGCGTCATGGATACGCAAGAAAAAAACGGATACCACCTTCACAATGTCTACCTACGAAATACTTTTAGTAAGACAAATAACTTCATTTACTCGTCGACCAACATCAACTTATATCGCTGAATGTCATAAATATCTTTGGGTGCGATAAAACTCATAATTAATATAAAACCTAAGACCTTAAATATTTACTCCAGTAATATTTTAGTGCTGGTAATACAATTTTGTTCTTTTAGATGATCCCCTTGATTTGAATATTTCTAATCTTTTCACTGAACAAGAAAATGTTTTACAGTATAGAAACATCTGAATATCTGATTACTGATTAAGCTATGGCTTTAATAACGGAATTACGCTTGTATTTAAAGTATAAAACAGACAGCGACCAGAGAAATAGAAATGTAAAATACATAAATAAGACAATAAAGTGAAGATATTGTGAGCTCAGTACAAGTAAATTAGAAAATTACATCTCAGAAATATGCAAAGACAACATTTCGAATCAACTTCATCAGATACTATATTTATAAAAATTAAATAAAAATGTAAGGCACAAATTAAAAATTTGTAATACATTAAAAACTATTCATGACCTCGTTGAAGCAAAATTTGTATGCAGTGGTGTAATAGTTCAATTAGCAGGTTCCAAATGCATGGTGAATCTTTTATTAATCTGAATTAATTCCTCATTTATTTATTTTTTCATATTTATTGACAGATAATACAAAAATATTCCGTTTCTTCTCGGGATAGTAAATAAAAAATAATTCAATATATCATAAACTGAGAAAACCAATAAAAATGATACAAAGAATTTTACAATGAAAATAGCATACAAGTAACCAATTTCAGTTCAATTATAATATCCTAATGTATATCAACCCTTCCATAAGTGCAGTTTTAAACTTCAATCCTGAATATGCTTAAACGTAAAACAATTTTTATGTTTAACCAGCAAAATTACATTTTTATCGATATTACTGTAAATAATTAATCGTGACACATAATTCACGAAAGTGGAACAAGATTCACTTAAAATTTTACATAAATTACACAGCCTGAATTTTATTATGTTAAAATAATTAGGTTCCGTCTTCCAAATCTGTAGATTGAGTTAAAAATGATGTAATAAAATGTTTTAAGAGTCACATAAGTCACAGTTGAAATAAGATCCATTTAATTGAATATAAATCTGTCTTATAATTTATACAGATGTATAAACGAAACTTTATCAGATATACAATAAAATGGGACGTAAATTTAAAATAAAATTATAATTACTGACACTAAAACTTAATTTTCAGGAATTTTACCAAACTTTTATGTTTTTACCGCTATTTACAAATCCATTAGCAGCAGTGACGAACAATCACGTCACATTAAATGGTAACATAGCCTGTTAGTTTGGAATTTGTAAATTTTTATTACTTTTAACGAAGCCAAATCTATTTCGTACGGTGCCCTTGGTTCAATTTATCCAAACGTATAAAATAATTTATAATTGATTATTTTTCTGTGCTTAAATCAGGTTTTAAACCTGTGCACTCTACAATAAAAAGTTGATTGACTCGTCAGACAATGTTTTCATTTCGTGTTATCAATTTTCTATCTGTTACATATAAGCGATCTTTAATTAACAATTTGGATGAGAAAGCTGTCTTGTGTGATCTTGTCCATCGTAATTTGTATTATGTCTAGTTTATTTCTATCCTCTTAATCTAATAAAATATTCATATATTTAGAAATACATTTAAGATTAATTCAATTCTCAAGAAAATTGGAGTAATACACATAATGAATTTGTTGTTTAAACATATTGAGATATTGTGTCATTAAATCTATTATGTAAGTTTTAATTATATCATTCATGTTGCTTATAAAACTAGTTGTTCTAATTATAATAAATGAGTTAAATCAGCCGGTTTGTCAGTTTTTTAAATTTAAATATTAAATATTACAGAGTTTCGTCTCTAATTTCAGATTTCTTCAGGTATATATTTAGCTGTACATGGAACCTCACTCCTTGACTCCTTTGTCCGAAATCTAATTATTACGTCTGCTGCATCGGTGAAACTAAAAGTTAGGATGCGATATTTAATTTAGTTTTAAGCCATTCAATCAGTTGATTAAACTTCAAAATAGTCTTATTTTCAGTCACAATAGTTTACTTTTTAGCGTTCAAACCAGAGCTTTCGATCTGTGTCAGATCATATTCATCGGTTTATGTTTTTAAGGATATTCTTCAGTGGCTGTACTGGTTATTCACATATATAGTTCGAAGTCTAAAGATCTAAAGCTCAGGTTGAAAGTTTTTTTTCGTTCTTTAATCAATAATTTGAAGCTGTGAAGCACTAAATATAAATGAATGACTAAACATTGTATTATACGTTAACACAGTTTCTATTTTGATATTACCACTGATTTAAACAGAGAGTCACATTATTACAAAAGATTAACTTCTTAAATGTTGAAAATTAAGAAATTAACCAAATTCTGTTAATATTAAGCATAATAAGAAAGCTTTCACAAATTAAGTGATGTATTGTTTTAAGTTCTTTGGTTATTCTCTGATTTTAGATATTTGTTTATTTTCAGTCCATACGTAATGGCCGTTAGATAAAATTGTAATTGTTTCTCATTAAAGATTGTCTGCTTATAAGGTATAAATCTTTATTATTAATTTAACACTAGAATTAGTTTTGAATAGATGATTTTTTTTCTATAGTTGCTGACATGTAATATAAAAATTAGCAATATTTCGAAAATTCTCCTGTTTGATGGTATTATTAAAAGATTGGTTACAAAATCATTTCTCTGGTTGTAACCCCCCGATAAATTTTTATTCCAGACCTTATTTATGAAATATAGGTCATACAATCAAACTGAATGTTAGCGACGTAATTTAGCATCGGTCTAATAGTTTCCTCTGGTGTTAGAAATAGATCCTCTCGAGCAATAATGAATGAAACTTTACTTCTTTAGGTTTGGCTCCAAAAAATAATCTCAGTCTTACATTTGGCCAATGATTATTTTTCATGTCCATACGAGTAGCATAATTCTTGGATAAAATGATTTCAGTGGAAATAATCTTGCATTACGATTGTTCGCTGAAATAGTACGTATTTATAGGAAAAATATGTAACTAGTTTTATTATGACTATTTCAGTGCGATTTGGCACAATTTTTACAGGAAATTGTGCACTTAAAAAGGTTGAAAATATGAAATAAAGTGCACCCAGCTATGTTTTATGTAAACGAGACGATAATGTTGGTAATGAGTAATTTTTAATATCGCTGGTTGAGTAGGTGGGCTCCAATTTGTGAGGCACGCGGGTCCGAAGCTGTGGCTGCCGTAGGCCAGTACAGCACGGCCTCTTTCAATCGCTACCATTCCAACCTCGACAGACAGCTATCATTTGGCCGCATCTCATCAAATACGCAGCCAGGGGAAGAATATTCCGAGCTCTATCCGACTGCTCGATCTGCCTCCACGCCACAACTATCATTTTGTAGCCCACATCTCGGCGCTTTATCGAAAGGGAATTCGGTTTTGCTTTCAGGGAATCGTTAACAAATGTGTATAATATCCTGAGATTGAATCTTGTTGCCATTTGGTCAGTGACTCCTTGTAGTAATCACTATCATTTGTAGGTTAACATCTTAACCTGAATATTCGCCCTCGTTTCATATTCAGAGATAGACGATCTAACTAACAATTTCCATAATTAAGGCATCATAAGAAAAATTCATTCGCTATTATTTTGTATGGAAACACGTAATGAACGAGGCAGAAGTTCCCAGTCATAAAGTAGTCATGCTGTAAAAAACATAACGTACAAATGCAGTTGATAAATAAGGTCGAGTTATACAGATATTATGTACTAAAATATTTTTGTAAACGTTCAGTTCCGCAGAAATATTTAAGAAAAACAAAAGAATCAATTCTGAATTGAAAGAGGGTAGCGAGACAATATGTAAAGTTTATAAATTATTTGTCTTTAACAAATACGAATTATTGAATGTTATGATTGGGCTTAATAATCTTTCTGTCATATTTTGTTTTAATACTGAATTATAAAACACACACACACACAGAGAGAGAGAGAGGTGGGGGAAACGGAGATGAACAGATTCAGTTTGAATTTTGATCTATATATATATCAAATCAATTTTATGACTGTCAGTTTTTCCTTAATGAATTACTACACCATTCAGCGGATCGCCATGAAACTTTGGGAAGGTTTTGAGTACACTTCCACAAATGGTTCTGGGGTAGTACATTTAACCTACTATACTAGGCTATATATATAAACATAAAAAAATTTAAAAAGTGGTCCGTACGTGCGTCGATATCTCCAAACATATATGCGGATTACCTTCTTTAGTTTTTTAGGGTAAAATAAAAAGAGCTATTTGTCCAATTTACTGTATCCGTGTATTTTTTCTGTATATATGTGTTCATTTAAGGAGTCAGTACATTTCTTGACACGGTTAAGATACGGAGTCATTTCTGTGGTAGGACGACGTCAAGCAGGGGACTCTAGGTGATGGTTTAATAACATTCTGACGAAAGATTACTGTTGAATAAAATACTGCGTCGAATTAATATTGGGAGTTCCCCAAGGCTCTGTAATCGGCCCCTTACTGTTTTTAATATTCATTAATGACTTACCGAATTACTTGAAGTCAGGGGTAAGGCTTTTCGCTGACGACTGTATCATATACAGAAAGGTAACAAACGAGGAAGACACTTTATTATTACAAGAAGATCTAGATAAAGTTAATAGCTGGGCTCTGGAAAATAAAATGAAAATTAATGGAAAGAAAAGCAGCTCAATCTCGTTTACTAAACGCACCTTGTTAAATGAGACAGAATATAGAATAGGTGGGGAACAAATTCCAAGGGTAACGAGCTGCAAATATCTGGGGATATTTTTCAACAATAGACTTGGGTGGGAGGAACAAGTGAATTTCACGGCCCGAAAAGCGTGGAATTCCTTACATTTCATTATGAGGAACTTAAAAAAGGGAAGTTCAAAAACAAAGGAGGTGGCATACTTATCTCTAGTTAGACCAATTTTGGAATATGGGGCGGCTTGTTGGGATCCTTATAGAATTAATCAAATAGAATCATTAGAGAAAGTTCAGAAAAGGGCTGCTAATTTTGTGCAAGTAGGGCCAGGTCATAGGAAGGAAAAAGTAAAACAGCTAGGTTGGGAGGTCTTGTCAGAAAGGAGGGAGAAAGCAAGACTGCATTTGCTATTCAAAGCTTATACGGGGCAAAAACCATGGATTGGAATTAGCTACAAAATGCAAAAGCCCAGTTATATAGGTAGATGGGATCACCAATTCAAAGTGAAATATAGAAAACAAAAAACAGATGTTGGCAAATTCTCATTCCTAAATAGGACTATCAACGACTGGAATAATTTACCTGTGGGGGTGTTTGGAGGAAATCCTCTTCAAGAAAATAAATTTAGGTCAAATCTGAAAAAACGTGTGAAGTGAAGTGGATATTTATTTAATATAAATGTGTTTCCGAATATAAAAAAGTGAAGTGAAGTGTTTCTCTTTTCTCTTTCAGGGCATCCACGGAACATGTTTATCTTTCTTTAGTTTATAATTATGTATATTTAATTATGTATCTGCCACCGGGCTTGCGCCCAATTGTAGATTATTTGCAAATACAATACAATAAATTAATTCCCGGGTAACGCCGGGCTCCCAGCATGTATATTTATAAAAGTAAAATCATGCATGGCTATTCAAACCATCGGCTTAATTGATTTACATTCTTGACTTCTCAGACGGAATGAGAGTTCCACTCTGCTACTTCCGTACGTTTCTTCCTCGTCTGTTTTGCCGACTTTCCCCAGTAATAATGATTTTTGTTTGGTGATGACGAAGACGGAACTGTTGCCACCTCCTCCATTATTGTAAAATTCACTAATAGTTTAGGATGAGAATTAATCTCTAATAGCTTCATCCTGCACGAGGAAACATCAACGTCGTCAACTACGAAATACTATTCTGATAAAACGGTCTTCGACTTTTTGGTGCATTTTCACCAGCTTTTGTACATTCTTTTGCTCGTGTCTTGGTATCTGGAGTGTACTTACGGTTCCAAGTCTCATCGACTGTTACGAATCTGTGCAAAAATACGTTTGGGCTACGCCTATTCATTGCTATATTCTTATTTTCAATGTTTATTCCGATTCCGTTTTTGGTCCAATGTCAACAGTCATGGTACTCATCACGCATAAAGCTTATGCGTGAGAAGCTTATGACATCAGCTACACTGTAGTCTGCGATCTTCAATTACCTTATTGTTTTATTGAGTTGTGACCTCAATTGGGAAGCCGGAGCGAGATTCATCTTCTGTGCTTCTGCGACTTCGTCTAAACTATATAATACAGAAGTAAATGCTTTTCGATCCTGGCGCAATGTTCACATGACCTTTATCCATTTCGGATTTGATTTGTTCAACCCTTCAAATGAAAATGTGTAATGACAGCCCGAAATTCGTTTTTTCCCTTCAGTTGTCACCACCTGACTACATTATAGAAGGTTGGCAACATGAAACTACGAAAGGTATATGTTTAAAACTTTTATAAATATCTTTGAACAGATCTAGTTTACTAAAAATAGAGTGAAAAAGAAAAATTTCCCGCTCTTTCATTAAAATTGTCCAAATTTATCGACCTATAGTGAACTCGTTAACGTTATCCATTATAGATAAATAACTAATCTATTACCGTTTGTATTACTGATAAGTCTTTAGCCTCCACTTATTAAAAAAAAACATTTTTCCTTGAAAATTAAAAATTCTATGTTCTCCTATAATGAAATTTCTACTTCCACACGCTCCGTGTAAAATAGAGTCAAATTTATCCACTTTATGAATTCCAAAAGTATTTTAGTTTTTCTGAAAGAAGCTTACAACGCTATGATTTATTCGTCTGCGTAAAGAATTTAACTATCAATCGTTCTATATAAACTAGGTAATTAACTTCTGTAGATTTGAAAAGTGCATTTTTTGGCATATTTGTTTTTTACCAAATATATGATGACTGTTTTTCACTAAAGTTCACGTGGAGGAGTGCGTCAGTCCCCAATCACGTCGTTCCCTATTCTATCAGCGTATCAGAAAGGAACTGCACTTATTCCTGTTGGAGCTGATTCCATCTGGCGAATCGATCAGAGAAAACACTCTTCCTCTCTAGAGTCCATGCTCTATTTATTTTAACATCGACAATTTATTTTTATGAATACCATTTCGACCAGGGCAATAGAGATTCGCTCAGATGAATTGGGAGGGATAGGCGTGAGGGAGAGATCAGAGGATTCCTTCCTTCGTGTCAGGTTTTAGTTGAGGAGGAAATCTCAAAATGTGATATATCGATGTACAGATAAAGTAGAACTGCTATAGAATTGTAGACAGAGATGTTCAACATAAATGTATGTCTGATAATCTCATCCCAAAATACATGCAATTCTAAATACTAAATAGTTAGTAAACAAAAAAGTTATTTAGTAAACATGTACTTTTCTGCACGGTTAAATTTTCTTGTTATACTTTTCATTATAATATTAATACTCGTTGTAACAGTGTTGTTTGTTACTGTGGTATACAGTCCATGCTAACCTATCTTGCGCAAGCTTTTTCATGTCACAATCTCCCTAATATGCTTAGCGTATTCCACCTTTACCTTCCTCTTCTGTTATTATCCCACATACTTCCCTCTAATGCTAATTTTATAAGACTCATGTCTTAAAACGTATCCCATTAATCTATCCCTTCACTTGGTCAACGTCCTCCATATTTCTCGCTCTTCCCCTATTCTTCTTCAAACTTCCTCGTTAGTTATTCTGTCCACACTACTGATTTTCAGCATTCTTCTATAGCATCACGTTTCACAGGCTTCTAAAAGGGTATAAATTTTAGTTCAGTTAATATTATTATCATTTAATGTGTTTTAAAAGGTTATCTTTTAGAATCTCGTGCTTAATTATAACTAATAATATATTCTTATTTGTTACCTTCAATTATAGTTAGTAGAATAACGTATTACAAATCTCCTTAAAAAGTAAAAACCATAAAGAATTATATTTTCATACGACTTACGATAACTCTGTTTCAGTTATCAGTTAATAAACAATTGGCATTAAACAAAGAAAAATAGAATAATTCTCGATATGAATGTTCTTTTCTAATTTATTGAAGGGATGAAAATTATAGTCTTACAGGTTTTCTGTAATTATCAATAGAAGGAAGTGTGTGGGTTAGGAACAAAAGAGGGAGGCAATGGATGGAACCCGCTAAGCAGATTATGGAGGATGTGGGATGTGGTAGCTATGTAGAAATGAAAATGCTAGACAGAATATGTTAGCATGGAGGGTTGCATCATACCATCTCAGAATATGGAAGTTTTTTGGGTTTTGATGAGAATAAAGAGAAGAATGGATGAAGAATCCTACAAACATTTTGAAGTGTATGGCTCTGTTTCTTTTAAATAATCGAGGATAGATTTAAAAATTGAGGATCAGATTGCGGTTACTACTGCGAATAGCTTATTTCTTAAACGAAATCTAGATTTATAATTTGTATGAGTATTAGCCTCCAAACTTCCATCCTCCATCATATTATATTATGTTCGATACACTATATTAATTTCGCGTTTATGTCATTGACAACAAAAAGTCCTAAATATACTGTATGTGTACAAGTTAATTAATATTTATGTATACCAATAATAAAATTGAAGTGTCTGTCCTCTTTGTCTATCTGACTGTCTGTCCGCATGTTTGTCTCGAATAGGCTCCGAACGGATTGATGGATATCAATGAAAACTTAAGGGTTTAAAAACTACCACTTAACTAAAATTTTCGTGTATATTTAATTTAGATATTTCGCAGAGTTCAGACGATATTAAAGTTAATATTTATAAACCCATTGAACTGCCGCGCGAAAGGCTGCATAAAAACCAACTGCGAGTTAAAATTCCTATTATACGTTCCTATACAATTCATCCAACTTATTTTGTTATTATAAGATTAATTTTGGAAGCATGAGAGAGAGAGGGGGTGAGCATTCTCATTCCTTCTATTCTTGCAGCAGGATTCGCGCCGTAATTAACTTATCATTGGCAGAGAGCTAACTAACTGAGAAATAATAAACTTCTTTGGATCGTCGATATGGTGTATATGATAAATGGTTTTACTTTTCACGTCAGATAAATTTTAATACTTATTAATTGCTCATTTTTAAAAGTAAATATAATCAATGGCTATGAATATAATTGAAGTTTCTGTTTGTATAGAATTGGCTCCGAAACGTGTGAAAGCGGGAACTGTTGAAAACTAACTGCGAGTAATAAGTTTGCCGTGAAGCGATAATAAATAAATGATACCGTACTTTTGTTTTTAGGGCAAAATAAAAAGAGCTATATCCAGCGTACGAAGTCACCAGTATAGATAGTTTTAATAAAAAATAAGCAGAAAAGCCGAAAATCTATCATTTAAATTAATTACCTTTAAAAGAAACAAAACTGCTATAACCTTTATTATTTATTAGTCCGCATTACTTTAGAAATATTGCCATCATGCACGAAATATTTAATTTATGGTTGTAATATGGATGCATTATTTGCCATGAAAAAGTCTTAAAGAGATATGAACTATACATTTGATGTTTATGAAATCTTGAATATTCTCTGCAGCAGAGGATTGGTGTGTTTAATAAGACATTTAGTGTTATTAAAAGTATAAAAGAAGAGTGGTTGCGTCTGCACTTGAACTTCAACTTTCCTCAAGGGTTCATAACCGATTCTCTCCACATTTAAGCATAATAGAGACAAACATTCGCGTGGTTTTAATCGCCGCAGCCAATGACGAATTCCTCGTTAGTGTCCAAGTAAATATGTGCATATATGGTCCTACGTAATAAAGGCTTAATCACTCCCTAGAGCTGAATTTTCAATTTAGTAGCTCCTAGTCGTTCACGGTACAGTACGTGCGGGTCTGGCTTGCTCGACCCTTTGATGGCTTCGGGAAGAGATGATCCTTTGTTGCGGATTATATAGCCCATCTCCAGTGGGCTGGGAGGACGGCAATAGACAGCACAGGCGGCGACCTCTTAAAATAATTATCCTACAGCAAATAGAAGACCATACTGACGGAGAATGCGGTGGTAAACGCTGCGCCAATAAAAAGAAGCGACGGGAATTGTGCGTAGCCGACGTGTACGTGGTGGCCACGAAATAAAGATAGCTGATACCGGACCACGAGGTACAGTCTTCTGAAAATGGTCATAGACGCTTTCTTACACGATTTCCTGAATGTGCATGGTCATCAGTTCCATTCCTGATTATTAAGAAATGAACGATTTCCGGTTATCATAACAGCGTCGCGTTGTAAAGAAGAGTAAAAATCAATACTCAAGTAACGAGAACTTCAAAATCCATTATTATAATTTACAAAGTATTAATTTTTACCGGTGTGGTGGAGTGAGATAGTGTCACTCTGCGTCACTGGATTTCGCTCTCCATATGTTTTCAGAAATATTTTCTTCAACCCCAACACCACTTTAGTCTCTGATTACTTTTGTATCGCTAGGTACAAAATACGTTCATCATTTGCTAGATTCAGTACAAATAAATTTATTAATAAATGAATTTAAGTACGAACTATAAAATATGCCCAGTGAATTAGCAAACCCCGAGAATGTCAGAAGACCTCAATAACTCAAAAACACTCAGCTCAAACAAAATATACAAAAACAGCAGAATAAGCGTAATAAAAGTTCAAAGAAAAAATTTTCTCCTTTAACTCTATAGCCCATTGAGCGCTCTGGCGGACTTTCATCTTACATGACGTATTCCGAATTTGGAGTGACACGTGGTCAGCGTATCAATCCTCCAGCAGTCTTAATTCCAGTCTCCGTGACCACGACCATGACGGCACAAACATCCAAGCCCATTCCAGGATTCGAACCCGGGGCCTCTGTCTCGTTAGACTACCTGAGGTTTTCTTCTTCTTCGTTGGCTCTACAGCCCATTGAGGGCCTTGGCCTACTGGGTACCACAGGAGGTCGACTCTATAAAATTATTATTATAAGATCCAGTGAAATAGCACTTATCATTAATCTAGGCTATGACTATGGCTGACATCCGAAGGATTCCTCAGAAATGGAAAAAGAAAGATGGTTCTCTTGGTACTTCAAAATTTATCCACACTCCTTAATATTGAGCGGAAGAGGCATTTCATCATAAGTTATACATCATTTAATGAATTACTGTAAACTGTATTGTACATTTACAAAAGTCACCGGAACCATGGACTTTCAATCACAAATTCTCCTTAAGGATGAAATTTCGTTTAAATATGATTTGATTCTTAGCTTAGCAAATGACTGTTTTATGGTTTTTTAAGGAGCTGACAGGAAAATAGTACGTAAATTTTCTCGTATTCAGTTATTGCTTGAGTTCTCAATTATATAACTGTTAATGTTGGCCATTGCACACGTGAATGTGAGCAAACAAAACTGCTATTTATTATAAATATTCATATTCGTAACCAGATCGTCAACCTGAGAAACAGACTCACGTGATCAGCGTATTATAAATAGATTATTGGATTTTCGTAAAGACACCGTGACACATTAAGATACTGTTCTTAATATTTTTCTAGAGAAAAATAATGAGTTACATTGAAATTGTGAGTGCTAATATACTTATGAAATTATTTTTCCATTTTTATATTCAAAATATTATGAATTCATAAATAATTTCATAGGAATTTAATTATATTTAAAAGGTGGTCTCACGTTTATTTAACAGTACTGTAGTTGTTTGTCTTTTCATTCCTAACTATTAGACGTGTTATTACGATAAATGCTGCGGTTTGTGGAGGACGAACTAAAAAACATTAAAAATATGAACATCAAGGGTACTGAACTGTCGCAGAAATTCAAATAATCATGTAATGTTATTCGTTCACATTTCAAAGGAACTGCTTCAAACATTTCAATGCACTAACTATTTAGCAGCTGTTGCTGAGGAGTATAATATGAAAAAACTTTTGATATGAAAAGAAAAACAGAATAAAGTCGTTCTCAAATATGTAGTAGTGTGAGAGTTATTTTTACAGTGAAATACAGCTGTTTTTCTATAATAGGTAATAATTAGTTTAGAACATTCGATGTGAAAAGTGTTGCATAGATTTATGAGCTAGTTGGTTTAAGCAAGTATGTTCAAAATTAATTTACTAGATTACTAATTAAGTCATCATAGAAAAATATAAAATTATACAAATACCTTACATTGCCATAAATACATTTGTTTATACAATGAACTATCATCCGTCACGGTCTCCATTGAACGGCTTGATTCTGCAATAAAATATATAGTTGAAGATGCTCCAAACCAATAAAAGAAGTCAATTATAATTTTTTTATTATTGTGTAGTCACTTCCATAACATCAAACATGAGCATCGTCTTGATCATTATCATTTGATCCTACAACATATCAAAAATATGGTGTGTAAATGTTGCGTACATCCAAATAGATTTATTCTCCTGTTAGCCCATCGAAAAGTCATGAAACTTTCAGCATTTGTTTCTTCAAGTTTAGATGATAAATTAAAATTATACGATATTGCTCGTAAATGGATGTGAAAATTTTATTAATATTTTATTATAAATGTGCACAATATTTATAAACACTCTGCTGTGTTTCCTTATCGACCAAATGGGCGATTTAATGAAAATTTGTTTTCGTCTTGATTACTTCGGAGCATTTGTTCTTTGAAATTGTTTTTCTGAAGCCCACGTAAATAAATTTGCAAAGTTTCAACGTTAGCAAGCCCCAAAGAATGTTCGAGATAGGATCAGCAGCCTTTGTGCGTACTCCGCAGCAAAATCACAGCTAATTTAAAGGTTTACATGCCACGCAAAGATCTTGCAAGGGAGCTACACGAACCACTTAAACGCACATCTCAGAAGCTAATTCGTCGGTTCCCCTCTTCTCTTCCAATCTCGTTGCTTACATCGTGCCTCATTGATTTTCGTTTTGGGCTTTATTCGGCATGGAGAAGCTGCCGCTCACTCCTCAAAGACCAATGTTTCCGGATGCACACAGTCGACATTTCCTCTGCAAATTTTAATGAATCTATGTTCCCTGCATTAGAATGTAACAGAATCACATTAAAAACTCGCGAAAGAAGTACATTCTGCTACGCAATGAGATACTTATAGGATACTATTTCATTTTAAGCTACCGATGAAACTTTTTGTACGCACAATGTAAAGATTAATCAGGATATATTAATAGAAGATGTTTCAAATATATGAGAAATATAAGAGAAGCAAAGATTTCCAGGTGAACGGACAGCTCTTATATTTCTGCCCTGGCTGGCAGACATAGAGTCTTGCTGAAAATGGTGAATTTTGTAGTCGAAACGTCAAACGGCTGCTCGAGAATTTTTACTCACCTGAAATAATCCAATGTTCGAATACGATGTAATAAGATAATTAAGAAATCAATTTAGGGCTAATGGTATTTAATTGTCCAACATTGACCTAATAAAAATGAATTTTAAAAAGTGGACTTTTCCGCGGTTTCAATTAAAATCGAGATTATATTCAAATTATGTTTCGGATTCGTATCAACTTTATGGAAATACTGAAAATACTTAATTTTATATATTTTAAGTATATATTCATACTCTTACTTAAAACTATATTAAGTACATTTCCATTTGTTTTTCCTGATTTGAACAGGAAATATGTGTAACGTTGGTAATTCAAAAAGGGTAGCTTGACAGTGGTCCGAATTAAGATACTACAGAAGTAAAAATTAACAAGTAGCTATAAAAGGTTGTAATGGGAAAATGTAATTAAAAAATAACGTTTGTGAGACTTTCTCCACAAAACGTGGGCATTAGTAAAATAGAAACTCTCGATAGATTTTGTAAATGACAAATTTCATAATTTGTAAAAGGGAGAAATATTGCGATAATATGAGATTTTAAGATAGACGTCAAACATTTTTATGATTTATTAAATTTTTTGATTTGTATTATTGATTATGAAACGTCTAAAGAAAAGGGATATGACTCAATAAAAATTGCCATAAAATAAGGCAAAATTTCTAATTTGATTAATTTTTAGATGTCTTTATTTTTATTTATTAAGTTAATTGTAAGAGGCCATGTCTTTAAAAACTATTCCCCCTCTTCAGCCATCCTTAATTACGAAACATTTAAAATTCCGCGTGTCGAAGCTCATTCGGAACCTTTTTTGCTGTTTTGCGCTCTTTCCCAGCTTCGACACATTAGGAATTAGCCCTTAGATTCCTATTTATATTCTTGACCATGTCTGGAAGTTTATTCGATAATCGAAAATATCTCACCAGTTCAGGGAAAGAGTGATTAAGGTTAGAACTAATTTGGTTTCAGATACCTACTATATAATGAACTGTTATTAAACTCAGCAGTTATAAAATTTATTTGTGAAATAGATAATTTTAATTAAATTTGGGTTAGTTAATTTTTCTGTTCCAGACAAATGTCTAGGCTACCAGTTTAATTTATAAAATGTATCTACTTTTTTCTTTCCTTAAATCCAATTTGAAATATTATTTTTAATAAGAAGTAACATTTTTGTCCTCTTTCAATTGTCAAATGGTTTTACTAAGAATTGATTGTAAAGTACATTGTTACAAATATAATCGGAAGGTCTATAATAGCCCTCGAGTTAATGCGACATAAAGCCTTAATAAAATGAAATAAAAAACTCAGCAATTTACGAGTCATAAATACTTAATACTATGTTACTAGAATTGGAGAGTGAAGACAGTAGGACACCATGGAGACCGAATATGGAATATAAATTATCAAATAGATATCTGAACGGGACATGGTGATATGGGTGATTAAATTAAATCTATCATATGTCTTATATAAATAATACAACACCTTAATTAGTTAGGAATAAATATTAACAAAACAAAAAACATTCTTAAAATATGTTGTATCAGACCAGTCTTAGGATGAATAACACAACAAAAAGACGTGATGATTTTTATTAAAATTTATTTAAGACAAATTTTGTTTTATATTCATTTATTTCAATGAAGTCAGATACTAATAACTATACATACGATTGATAACGGCATAGAATATTCAATTCTTGAATTATGTTTCACAAAGCCGACCATCCAATTTGTATAAATTATATAGTTACAGAATTATCAATACAGTCTCTCATGTTGGCAATAATTTTGATGATGGAGTTGCTGTTAGAATAACACTTGCTAACTCTTCAGTGACACTCATATAACTGTCCCTTGTTTTTATCAGAACGTGTCCATGAATACAGTACAATGATTTAATACTACTTTCTCCTTTCAGCAGTTTCCCAGATACTTCACGTGAACATATTATGTTTCAACGGTATAAGCTGTTTTATCGGTTTAGAAAAAATAGTTGTTACATGGAAGAAAAAATTAGGATACATCAAATCGCTCATTTAAATGTCTTCATACTCGTCAGATGGGTTTCTAAGCTGCGATAATGTCAAAAAAACCACTGAATTATTTTATCAACCTACTCAAATGTGAGATGAAATACAGTTTTTATCAATTTCCTTCTGGAGGCTGCGTTAAAGCGGTTAATCAAGCCAATATTTTTGCGGCTTTAAGCGTATATTTTATGTCACTAATATATCTTGCCTTCAACATTTTTAACAATGTACTTCCAGGAAAAGCATGCGATCATAGAGTTGATGTTGTGTAGTACAATGTTATTTATGTATTTTATGATTCATAACGGATCGCAACTTGTAGCGGCCAAAAAACTACAAGCGCTCGTCTTTGAAGCTCGAGTTACATGCTTATAGCGCTATCGTCCAAACCGCAAACCACTAGGTAAATACATAACAAGACCTTGAGATATTACAGGTTACTAATTCAGGGAACATTATCAGCATCAAGACATGGGTTACGCGAAACACATTACTACTTATCCGATCTTATCTCAACGGCCATTGACTGTCAATGGTGAATTGCGGAATTGCCTGCGATTAATCTAGTACTACAGCATCGATACTTGTATTATTTACGATATGTTTCTACCACTGACCGGTTAAACAAAAAATCATCTATTTGCTAATATCCTGAAATCCTTCACGAACAACAGCCAATTATCAGAAAATAAACCTGTGTAGTATCCATCGACAAATTATCGTTCCGCGTCCTGTTTACAATCAACCTCGGTATTTATGTCACTTGATATCATTTTAATTCCTGGCCACAGTCTAGAACGCCTTCGAAATTCTATTCGAATATGCAATAAATGTGTATTACAATATTTGCCACTTATTTTTTAATATTAGTGACATAAGATCGGAAGCTATGTATCGGCTTTAAACATTTTACAATTTTATCATACAGAAAAAAAAAGTTGATTGAAACTGTAGTAAGAGTGGTTTACTATATAGGATCCACCTATAGGTAGTACGAAAATATTGGTGGTTATTGTTCATATGTACAGAAGTTGATAAATTCTTAAATATTTCACCTATGGAATAATTATAAAAATCTTCAAATTTGGGTAGTGTCTTGTTTTTTATTTAATAACTGAGTTTTGTATCTGTTCTAGTGCTGACTCCAAAAGTGACCTTTATTTAAATCATGGCAGCATTTTCGGAAAATTTAAAATTTGTATAAGTAGCATAATTGCGATAGTATGAGGTTTGAAAATAGACCTTCAGCGTATTTTTACTATGAATTATTAATTATTTTGACTTATACTGTATTATATTGGAGCTAAACAGTTGAGGGGTGTAAAGAAGAAGGTGGCGAACTTATAGAAAATTGATAGAAAATTAGGTGAAATTTCACTTTTATTTATTTCATTACTTTTTATTAGGGACGTCAGGTCTTTGGGAAAGACTCACCTACCTCTTCGCCCGTCCTTAATTACGACGTATTTAAAATACAATTTTATTCCGTGTTTAGAAGATTATTCAGACCCCTCCAGGATATGTTTCGCGATTTTTCATTTTTCATCACTTTTGAATGAGCTCTTAAGATTCCTGTTAATATTCTCGTCATTGTCTATAAGTTTATTTGCTCATCTAAAAATATATCTATAGCTCAAAGAGGATTCGTGATAAAGCATTATTAAATTCGGCAATTTAAATGTCACAAATACGTAACATTCTTTTGGATACCTGATATTTTAACGAAGTATAAATGATTATGTTTAAGCTTAAAAACTTATCGATATGGCTAAGGGATACATATAATTGTAATTAGTTAATCCATGAAATGACTTTTGAGTTCGACTATATTGGCAGTACTGGTCTTCACGAGAGGCCCATAATCGACTAGATTTTCACTCGAGTCAGCAAAGGAGGCCGAGACCGCAAGATAATTTGAGCCCGGGAAATATATATAATGGCTCTTACTGGCCGACAATTTTCCCCGGTTTGTTTGCGATCGCTCAGTTCCCGCCGCATTCTTTTTGTTGGCCTTCCAAGGGTCGTCTTTTAATTCCGTAATAGCCGCGAGTGTACGTGCGAGGCAGGCTTGCCAACGTGACTGCCACGGAGGAACTGACTCACATCACAAGATTCCGGAATAAAAAATTGTTGTGCTTCACTTACAATTATGTAGCACATACTTCTACCTTCACCCACCGTGTTCCCAAATACTCCAAGAAAAAACTTACGTTAATGGAATGAGATCAGTTAATGCAGTAATGGCCTCTGTAGTTGTACAGAAATAAGAAACCGGAAATGATAAAAAAATCGCGCAATGTTGAGTTCACCCTTCGTATTCGCAACGCCTCGTTTAGTGTGTTGAATTCAAAAAAAGATGTTAGGCAACATTACAATTTAATTTTCGCGATTCGTTTTACTTATGTTGCTTACGATGAACTAACGAATTCTGTGCTTTACACTTCCTGGGTTCTGTATCACGTTATATTCAATGCATCTATTACAACAGCATCTTCATCAATTAAAGTAGCTATTCTACTCCATCATTTGAAGAAGAAAAAATTAATAAAGCTGTACTAATAACTTTAAAACTTTGATTTTATACGGAAATTGTATGATTAGAAATGAGTAGCCTATCTCATCTAATTCAACGAGGCGTGGTTTTAGTTCGTATTATAAATGTAGAAAGTTTGAGACCATGAAGAATTAGACTAAGTTATAATCATAAAATATATACCTCTCAAAAAGAAAACAGCTGAGATGATGAAAAGTTCAACGAACAGAGAGAGATTCATCCACAGAGAAGTCGTAAGTTCTGAGGGAATTTTTTTAACTTGATTAAAATACCTTAAACCTAAATTTTTTGTAATTATTTAATCACATTTACACTCTCCATTGACTTCATAAGTTATGTCTCTCATATTACCAATTATAAGCGTTCATTTCACAATAAATTATACTATTATCATCTTCCACACACGTGAAAATTTAAAATTTTTATTGTTATTTTTCGTATACATTGAAAACAACATTTCACATCTTATTTACTTTACATCTCTGTACCTTTCATAAATATTAAGTTTGATTAACTGTGCCGGTAATTGCAGCATTGTTACAATCAGAGTCAGATTGTTGACTGTCGTACAATGACTTGAACAGCCAGATGTTTTACTCATGTTATTATTCCATACTGGCAAAAAATTTTCATACTTAGTAACAGTTTTTCACTACAAACTTGCAATGGAGTAGATATTGAAGACGGTGAATCGATTATAACCTTATTTTATTATGTTCTCACGTGTGTGACGTAACAGGCGGCGTGTTATGAACGACCACTTTATCCGCCCTTCCTGAGCACTTCTGCAGGATCGCCTTCTTATAGTTTACAAGAAAACTGCGAGTCCGTGAATTATATAACGTTTTATTATGCCATTACATGTATTCATTCTCGAAAAAGTAAATATTTCATAAAAAGCGAATAGTTATGAAATTATGTTACGTTGAGCAGACAATATTAGCATTGTTATGACTTAATTGATGATAATTAGACGTCAAAAATTAACTTTTTGTGCAAAAATATTTCAGATTAATCTTTAAAATTAGAGGAATTATGGCTTATAAGGTTGTATTATTGCTTAAAATATGACACTTGGCAACATTAAGTAAATTCTGCTTTGGAAGTACATTACCAGAATATTAACCACATTTGCAGAGTCTAATATCGTTGAATTTTCAGTTAAAATACCAATACGTATTTTGGAAGAAACTAAAACAACGTTGGATTTTTCACATTGGCCGAGAAATTCAGGTAACTGCTTCAAGAGCCATTCGATTTTTTAGGAAATCGATTCTATCCTTTTCACATGTTTATTGCAAATCCATATTTATATATTTTATGTTTGATGACAGAAATCGTTCATGTCTTTACCTTCTTACTGTATAATGTGTTGTATGGTAATTGATGTAAAGGTTTTGTTATTCGTGAAAGATCACTAATTACTTACTGTTAAAATGTGATCAAAATTTATGTTCTAGATACTATTTAAGAACGACTACTCTCCTTTGTCTACTGAAGTCTTAAGACAACTCCAATGGTAGAATTCTATAGTATTGTTTAGTGAGTTTTATGACGTAATAGAAAGTTTGCTTTGGTAATTCCGATACAAGACAAAAATATTCAACATTCAAACACATTACGCGAGATAAGCTGTAAAAGAAAAGTGAAAGCTGCCGTACATGTAAGGCAACTTTTGCCCTTTACAGGTCAAACATTCAGCCGCACTCCTCTTAGAATTTGTGTTTCTGTAGACTTAGTCCTTGAATTGGAATACAGAAATCGATGTTCACAGCTGCACGAACATAGTTTGTAATTATTAATTTGTTTCGGAACGTACTATTTAGCGAGAAAGTCTTCAACTAGATATTGCATATCTTGAAAGGAGGAGGAAAAGCGAGGAATGCCGAGAAGCCATGAGAAATGTTTGAAGATGAGAAGAGGCGAAACGATTACCCCTTCTCCGCAAGTTGCGTGTGGCCAGCTACGATTTCTGTGGCCTTTCTTCTCGGACACAAGGAATGCAGAAAACCGGCGAGGGCCTCGGGCTCTGTGGATAGAAGGGAGAAATCCATATTGCTGCTACAAATCTTCTGCGTCCGTCCCCATGAGTGACGCGGTCTGTAAACCGATTGGCTCAGACCGCTTATTGCAAAATCCACTCACGTCCTACGGAGAAATGTGGGAGGGAGTCGGCACAAAATACCGCGATTATGAAATCTTCAGATCAAACAACATAGACTCGTATTTTCGATTTTAATTAAACCGATCCCAATAGGGAAGAATTGGGGGAATCTATTTAGTTGAGAATCGACTCTCGAGTAAGTTTCCTTCTCGATTATTCACTTCTAAGGATTACACTTATTTCTGTGCCATTGCCGTGCTCTATATTTCTTATAACATCGCTAATCGTAACCATTACGCGATCTACTATCGCGAGTACTAATCCTAGGACCTACAACATAACTCAAGAAAGCGAATTTTTTGAGTGCCCACTTTTTTCATTTCTGTTATCATACCTTTGTCATACCACGAATATTTTTAACCTTTTCTTATGGCTATATTTCCATGTGATTCTACTCTCTGTCCATGGTATTACAATGTGATAACTCGAGGCGGAACAGGATAGCGGGTACTGGATGTCAGTAAAGAAACGTGGAGTATTATAACTGGTTAAGGAAGAAGTCCTGACTGCACCTTGTGAATGAATTCTTGTTTTGGAGTCTTACACCTGTGAATTTACAATTTTGCAGCATTTCGATAGAAGGTAATTCACAAAACTCCTCGCTTTTAACTCTTTAATGGTATATATTCGTAAATTACGTGTATTATAACGTACGTACAACGTTTAAATCTGCTTGTATTATGACTCGATGAAAAAACTTAAACTGAGATTAGCGTGCGGGGTGGAAAAGGATACTACTGCATGAAGCAAAAATGAAAAAGAAAAACTGGCAGACTCGCCTTATAAAAATTAATTATGGATTTTGAATCCAAAAGTAATAGACCAAGAAAAGGGGGAAATACTAACAAAGGCTCTGCAGTTTCAAAAGGAAAAATTGATAAAGCAATCAACCATACGCAAAATAAATACAATTTTTTAGTATTAATTGTAATTAAAAACATCCTGCCCCCGGGGGGTGGGACAGAACGGGAAATTTACAAGTTTCATTTTAAAAATTCATAAAAAATATAAATTTATTGTTTTAAAATATACTGTTATTAAATTACGTAGATAATTAAATAAATTAATGTTTTGTACTTTTAAGAAGTCGTTTTTATTTTTCCATAATTTTACAAAATTTGTTAAACAATAAGTGTCTCGTAACGTCCTGATGTCCCCAGTTTACAAAAACTGTTGTGCTTGCAAAAAGATCAAAATCATACTTCTATAATGAATATTTCCTAAAATATTCTGTTTCATTACTTTGTTTAATGTTTAATATTCATTACTAGGACGAAAATTGATTGAGGTACGGTGTATGTAGAGCCTATACCACACACGTACGTAGGTTATGTAGGTTTAAATCTGAATGTTGACCTCTTAAAAATTGTTTTGTCGAGATTCAACTCTGAATATATTTAGGACACTCTGTGAAAAATCGTTGTCTCTTATCTTTAAAGTTAATGAAAAACTTTACTAAACAGCTAAAAATCGGGTTTGAAATGTTCGCCATACTTTATAAATATGGCAGATTATTATTATTGTCTTGGCTACCCTTGAGAGC
Organism: Eucriotettix oculatus; assembly: GCA_034510155.1. Lineage (NCBI taxonomy): Eukaryota > Metazoa > Arthropoda > Insecta > Orthoptera > Tetrigidae > Eucriotettix > Eucriotettix oculatus. The sequence continues at coordinate 63,826,169 of CM067378.1, forward strand.
TTTGACCTACTGCAGACTGTCATTTTCGATGGCACATCCAGAATTTTGAGTGGTATGTGATCGGAGTATCTATTCTCCTTCAGTCTTAACCTGGGTTTCCTATGACCACGCTGAACACAGACATCATCACTCCACCCGGGAATCGAACTCGGAATCTGTGTGTTGAAAGGCAGCAATATTTACCACTACATGACACTAGTTTTTTGAATATGGCGGACGCAAATTTTACATTGATGAAAGGGTTGAATTGAAATCTTTCCGAAAGTGTTCTTGTAAAACCCTAATAGTCATTTTTTCGATTATTTGAAGGATATTATAAATATATTAAGCAACTAAACCATGTTTAATAAAATCAATCTTACTATATTCTTGTAAAAAAAGTACAAAATCAGCTTGACAATTAAACTGTTTAATATTTTTTTTCGCATCCGAAACAGATGTCATTTAAATTTCTATCAATACTTGTCGATTACAAACTATGTAGGTCGGAAAGAGATAACTATTTCTTAATTTTTATAGATTCATAATCTATGATCATTTTACTTGTATCTTCCGACAAAAATGAATAATCTATTGTACTGATATTTACTTTCAGCATCATGTACATCTAAAATTCAGAAAATTGGGGCAGAGAATCGATTGTTACTTTTAGCCTGTAAACTTTTCACTTTCGTTCTCCTTGATATTGATGTTTCGCTTGCAGAGATAATTACGTTGTGCAGAATGAAGGGAAGGAAGTGTGTGGGGAATTCTCCCTTTTGGTGGTCAGGAGGCGCTAATAGCATTCCTGTCCTCCCGGCGCCGCGCCGCATGACCTACCCAATCGGAATAACGAAACGGGGAAGCCAGAAATTTAATTCCGAATCATTTCCCGATATCTGGTGTTGCCCCCGGCGTCCGGCCGCAAAAACCTCTCTTGTCCGGCCCCGACACATTTTGCAGTAATTAAAATGAGCTCGAGTAACATTTTATTGAAGATCCGATTGTGGAATAGGAGTTACCGAGAGAGAGAAATCAAATAATGAGATAAATTCCAAGACGGAAATATTCAGGCCGACGTTGTTAACGATGTTGGAATACTCCACTCGACCGCAGAAATCTATATTGCAAGGAGTCTGCCAAGTCATTCGACTGCTCTCTCATTCGAAGAATATTCATCCTGTGCTTCAGCTTTCCTCCAAATATTTGCATGAAACTTTTGGAAAGTTCATTCTAAATACGTTTCCACAAAGCTTCCTCTACATAATTCATTCTGAAATAATACAGGAACCCAACATTTATTTAATTGAAATGCCTAAGATTCGTTTCTTGACCTTTATTGAATAAAAACTAAATAAAAGTTATTAAAAAATATAACTTTTAGCTGGTCCAGATTTTAAAAGATAAAATAGGGAAGGAAATGTAATTGTTTAATTTTAAACGGGAACTCAAGCTATCAATACTAGAATAAGTTTTAATATATATAAAATATATAAATATATACAAGTTTATATATAAGTTGAGTCTCGGCTTATCCAATGTGTGAACAGGCCAACAAACTATAATTCTTATCAATTCAATTCGCTTCGCCCAGTTGCTTCCTCATACACATGTCAATATATTTTTATGAACAGGTCCCACCAATTTAAATATTTGCTCATTTAATTCAGTAATTTCTTATTGAATCATTTCATATTATAATATTATGTCATATTGTAAGATATTGTTGAGCCACCGCTAGAAATTAGGTAATAATGACATTTTTACATAGTTGACCCGTCTGTTGACAATATTTTGCGCTTGTTGCCTCGACGTTTCGACTAAAACATTGCGCTGCTAGAGACAGACATTTTGATTGAACAGATTTTCAGTGCCTCAAAATAAAGTGATTGTTGAAATTTTAGAATCCTAGAACCCGCACGGAAGAAGTGTATTCGAAAAGTTAGCGGCACGAGTTTGACAGAATTAGGTGACGCTTGTAGCAGACTCAGTTACTCTCAAGTAAATGAAAAAAGTTTCAATATTTACATTAGTCAAAATATATTACGTGTACAGGAATCAAATTTATATCGCAGGTTGAATATGTGAGGAGTTTCTACGTGAGTTCGTATTTGGACGACCTGTCCCCAGCTCGACTCGAGCAGCGCCAATTGGATGGATATCAGCACTACGGCTGTTCGTGGTAGAAAATTCACTACACTTTCTTGGGACAACGAGCTACAAGTTCTCCTGAGACAGTGGTGGCGTACCTGATACCTCTCCGCGCCAGCTTGCTGTATAGAGCCATCAAATTTGGCTTAAATTAATGCCGATGTAATTCTCAACATTTACCTTAACAGTAATATATAATTAAATTCAGTGTTATTTGTGTAAAGTGCTTAAAATTTTATTAATTTCTGTTATAAGAAGGATGTAATTTGTATAAGTTCATGCTTGTATTACGCATAGACAGGTACAAAAAAACTTGGTACACAAATTTCTAAACAGGCGGGAAGAACACTTGGCAGGGGAAGAAACTCGTCGCACGAACAACGGGGGAATTATACTTAAAACAATAACCGTATCTGCCATCAAAAATCATGCCATCATATAAAAATCTGCGTTGCCACTATGCAACGAATACTTTAAATATGCCATATTGCTATGTTTCTTGTATTCAAATTCATAATTACTTTAACATTAAACATGCCCGGCTCGTTGTTATGAGAAACAAAGGGTTGACGACGTCATAAAGAGTCACGTGAACAAATTTATTCTCTTTCTCTCAGGGTTCAAAACCGTGCATTCGCTTGCAATAAAATAATTTATTTACATAAAAAACTGATCACCTGGTTCATAATTCCTATTTAAAATTTATTTCTTACTGCTCAGTGCAAACCCCACAAGTTGTCTGCATACTCACCGCAATGTATTCGTCCCCCCAAAATTTTGTTTTATAGATTATATCAATCAGTTGTAATTTTTAGATAGATATATTTATTTAATGGTAATGGTGGAGCGATGGCAACATACCTAAAAGTAAAATATAATATAAAATGTCAATTAACTAATTACTACGGCGACAGCCAATACCAAAATTACAAATAAATCTGCAAATGAATAAAGTTTACATACTTATTCAACAATATATTTTGAACAAGTTTCCACTTTTCCATGCAACAATACACAAGTTTAGGAATCAATAATTTTTGCCAATTTATGAAACAATAATAATACAATCCATTCCATTTCTAACTCTTGGTTATTCTTTGTATTCTATATATTATATTAAGTCAGATTAACTAATTACCTTATTTGTAATATTATTTCTTGTAATTCCGGAAAATAGAGAACTTTCCTCACTTGAATCTGCTGTCACTATCAAATAAGTTTGGCCTGTATAAATATTTTACGATTCTTATAAATATCTATTATAACGTCAAAAACCAACTATTCACAGTTAATATTAGGACGGTATTTTAGTTCAAACATAATGTTGGATGTATAAGATATTTATTTACAGAATTTTATTCTTATAATATATTGGCCAATTGTTTCACAGAAAATTGTTAAATCACTTGCTTTAATATTTAATAAACCACACAACGTTCATCCCTACATTTGAGACCTCATCGGGTGTTACAATATTACAAAATAATTGTTTAACTTTCATATAGATCGAAAATTAAGATTTTTTATAATATAATGAATAAATAACTAAATAAAATTACTAATAAATGAGTGTAGTAGAATTTTCATTCAAATGAAAGACGCTTACTATAACTGAAATTTCGTAATTAACAATAAAATGAGTGTAATGAGCATAATTTATATAGTCTTACACAACATTAACGAGCGAAATGTAAGCAAACAATGCAAATTATACATGATAGATAAAAAAATATTTTTATATATAGAAACATATAAGACATAATTAAGTATAATCATGAATACTTTAATTTTTTGTTAGAATTTAGATAAAAACAAGGAAACGATTTTTCCACAATCCTGGAGCATATATTGAATCTGAAATCGGAATACATAATTATTTCGACAGGTAATTTGTCAAATTATAAAATTTTATTGAAAGTTTTTATCAACATGGAATGCTTTAAATAAATTTTTAATGATTCGTTTGTATTAACTACCTGCAAACAATATTTTGTAGAGATTGATGTATTTAATAAATATTGTGACTCCATGTTGTCTAACAAACACTTTTATATCTAAAAATTCCTTCATCGGGAAAATTAAAAAGTTCTCTGCACTTCATGAGGCACTACTCGTTACTGTCGTTTGTTCTCAAAGTAAATCCATTTTTTAACCGATGTAAAAACTGTTAATTACGTGCAGCTGCGAACCTTTTCCCGTTTACACGTACACGAATACAACAAAATAATGTGACCACATTAATTATGCGCGATGTCACTGCAGAACGCTGTGTTGAAGTGTCAGTCCTCTGTTTTGATACTTACCGCATCCATCAGTCACGCGAGATAATTAATATCACAATCACGCAGGACACGATGTTCTCTGCATGATAGTCACAAAGGTGGAACAAAATCTGCGTGCTTGCCAAGTGTCGTATCACATTGTACTTTGCCTTCTAAACCTCAATAATTTATTTATATAAACGACTGATCACCTGGACCATAATTCCTATTTAAAATTTATTTATTACTGCTCAGTACAAACCCCTCAAGTTGTCTGTATACTTACTCACCGCAATGTATTCATCCCCCAAAAATTTTGTTTTATAGATTACATCAATCAGTTGTAATTTTTAGATAGATATATTTATTTAATCATAACGGGGGGCCGATGGCAACATACATAAAAATAAAATATATAATATAAAATATAAATCAATTAGTAAATTATTACGGCCACAGTCAATACCAAAATTACAAATATTTTTACATTAATTCACCATTAGTAAACATTTAACTCAAACAACGTCGCTAATTATATTTCTAAATGATTTCGCGCTCTTCGGAAAAAATCGCTAGTCATCATTCCAGTCTCTAAATGTTTATTCAAGTTTTATTTGATTTACGTTTCTGACGCGTGAGTTGCGGGATCAAGAAATTAAAGAAAATGTAATGTGAAAAATATGAAGGGAATAGCGAAGCCACTTATACTCTGCGAAATCGACAAAGAATGTTGTTTGCAGAGAATTAGCAGAATATTTTAAAGAATACCGAAACTATGAACGCGACACTTACGGTCTAAAAGCAGGTGAGCTAAAAACAGAGTTTTAACTGAGCGAAAATAAGTAAAATTAGAGACTGTAGCTCTAGAATCAAGTAATAGTCCACGATAGGACGAAATGAAACACTACAGAAAACAATTAACTTGAGATGGAGATTAAAATGAGCAAGAGAGAATATTCCCGAGAATGAAATCGAGTGACATTCTGGAGTTCAGGTCATAAGTTGTCATTTATTTAACGATTAGCAGATAGCATGAAATCCAGTCGTTTTGTGACATCCATCGTACATCAACGTACAATCGATCAGAAACATCGACTAAACGAAACGTCACAATTTAGAAAGTTTTACATTTTCTGTAAAGTACATAAGGAAGTGTAAACAAACAAAAGAGGCTTGGCCTCAATAAAAAGACAAAGTGGTTGAGGATTTCATTATGAAAGAGAAAATAGACGCAGCTTGTAGGAAAATTAAAGAAACATTCTGAGAGCGGAAAAACAGCTGTATCACTGTGGAAATATAGATCAGTCTGCAATAGAAGAAGAAGAAGAGGTGGATTGTGAAGCGTTGGGAGACAAAATTTTAGGTCGGAGTTTGATAGTTGACAGATCTGAGCAATTGTAAAGCACAAGGTATTGTTAACATTCCAGCTGAGTTGAAGAAGCAATATCATGGCTGTTCAAGATAATTTGCAAAATCTACGAAACGGGAAGAAAACCAGTAAAAATATAATTGTACCCATATCGAAGTGGACTGTGGTTGATGGATTCGAACTGCTCAGGAGAATTAGATTATTATCTCATGCGTGGAAAATATTGACGAAAATAGTTTATGGAAGAATGGAACGACAAATAGAATGCGAGTTAGATCAGTTTGGTTTTAGGAACAATGTAGGGACAAGAGAAGCAATATTGACCTACGCTCATTACATTTGTAGATTTAGATAAATCGTTTGATAATGTGAACTGGAACACACTATTAATGATTTTGAAGAGGGCAGGAATAAATTTTGAGACAGGAGGCATATCCATATCCATAACCTCTACAGAAGACAGTCAGCAGTAATTAGAACCGAAGATCAAGAAGGGAAAGCAGAAATCTATAAAGTTGTCAGACAAGAATGCAGTTGGTCCCCCATGCTCCTTAACTTGTATGTAGAATAGGCGATAAAGAAAATTAAAACTGAATCTGAAAAACGAATCATACTGCAAGGAGAATAAATAAAACTCTACACAATACCGGGATAATTTTATACAACAGCCTTCCGCCAGAGGTTAAAAATAGTACCTACAAAAGCTTCATGAAGCAGAGTAAAACTATTCTTTTAAATGGCGCGTTTTACTCGGTACAGGATTTTATTAATCCTCCTTCTAGTATTTAAATCAAGGTTCCTGCTGCAAGTGTTGAATGAGCTGCCTTATAAAATAGCACATCACATATCTTAAAATTTCTATTCAGTTTTTTCTGCTCTTTTGTTTGTTTGTTTCATGTATTGCCTGGAGCTACGACGGAAGGACAGTTTCCTGGTCGCAGAGCTCCAAGTAGTTAAAACTCCATTCCGTGTTCCTCAGTGTGTGCTTGTTTGTGTTTCCCAGTGTGTGTCCGTGTTGTGTTTATATTGACTTTTGTCTATATACATTTTCTTTTATTAATTTATTTTAAGTTTATTTGTCTTTAATTATGTACTTTATTTTGTTCATTTTTAATTTTTAATGTATGACGTATCCTATTTCCTCAATCGAGGATTAATGGAAACAACAATAAATCTAAATCTACGCTTTGCCGATGATATTGAAGTTTTAGAAGAGCCAGAAGAAGACTTCGAAACCATAATAAATGGCAATAACGTGGTCCGGGAGCAAGAGCTCAATATAAGAATTAATAGAGGGAAAACCAAGGTTATGGTGTGTAGTGTGGGAAACAGTGGAAAACCAAAGGGTGTTAGATTGGGAAGGGATATTTTGAAGGAAGTTAAGGAATTCTGTAATTTGGGCAACATAATAACTAGGGATGGTAGAAGTATAGTAGACATAAAGAGTAAGAAAGCACAGACATGAAATTTACTTACGGTTAATATAGGAAGAATAGAAGCTTTTGAGTGTGTTGCTATAGGAGAATGCTGAAAATCAGATGGGTGGATAGAATCACTAACGAGGAAGTTCCAAGCATAATAGGGGAAGAGCGAACAATATGCAGGACGATAACCAAGACAAGGGATAGATTAGTAGGCCACGTTTTAAGGGTCTTGTAAAATTAGCAGTTGAGGAAAGTGCGTGGGGTAAGAAGAGAAGAGGGACGTCGAGGATTAAATATGATAAGCAGATTATGGAAGGTGTGACATGTTGTAGTAATGCGGAAATGAAAAGTTTTGCGCAAGACAGGTTGCATGGGACTGATTACCATAGAAACATAATATCACCAGAAGTTTGTTGTAGTGTGCTCGAACTTTAAATATTATTGTTCTTCCGGTGACGTTCAAACTATTATCTTAAGAAATACGAGAATAAAATTGATGGTTGGTCAATTTCAATGTACAACACAATTATTAGTGCTTTGTAATTAAAAAACAGAATTTCGTTTAAATATAGCTATATTGAAAATCATTAATTAGTTTGATCGATTGTGAAAATTGAAGCCTTTGAAACTTGACCAAAATATCTGCGCCTTATGTATTCGTTAGATAAGTTTTTGTTTGGGAACAGGCTACTTGATAACTTTAATAACATTGAAATTCATTTTTTCTTTAAAACATGCTAAAATATTGTTTTATAAATTGAATTCCTCTGTAATTTGAGGCACAATAATACTTTGACAGCAAGCAGTTCAAATTCTCCCGGAAATCGTTAGAGTCGTAGGAGGTTGACATCGCCAGCAGCAGCTTTCAGCTAATAATTATTGCACATTTCTTTGATTTGTACCTGAATCAGCAGAGTCCTGTCACCGGGGCCCGATAAAATCCCGTAATGAAGGCCGAGCAGAGCCGAGCAGAGCAGCAGTAAACAGCGTTGCGGGATCAGGGGCCCCCCGGGGCGCCATTGTGTGCCATTGTGCCTGCTATCACTGCGCCTAATTAAAATAATGACACAGCTCATTGTATCGCCACTAGAATAAATCTGGAGATGAGCTGCCGCTTCATATCGGTTGCGTGTGTTATCGCTTCAGCGAGCTACTAATTGCAATCCTAACTGAGCAACTCGTCGACTGCACGTCAATTTTAAACAATTCATTTACGATCAATAAATATTTATTTCCTTACAGCTAATAGTAATGTGAATGAACACTTAGAAATGTTAGCAGCTTTCTTGTAGAATTGGCATTAACACAGTAATGAAGCCAACTTGCATCCTTTCTTCAATTTTTCTGAATTGGGGACCGGCAGATAATAATTTCTCAGCCTGAGTATATAAACCACCCGGCTAGCCTAGTCAAATTAGCTGTTAATGTAGTAAAATATTAGTGAAATGACTCCCAACGTTCCATTAAAAAAAATGATAAATGTTTCATCAGGCAAATACTGCAATATACTGAGGATTCTGGTGCAAGGAACCCAAGAAATTATTAATAATTTTCACACTTCTGACAAATTAGTGGTAAATTAATTGTACGTTTACGAAAGGCAAGGAAGACTTTGGCTTCAAACATGTCATTTAAAAACAGATATTCGAAAACTATGTAAACAATTGTAAGCCTTTGTTAATTATTGGTTTTTATATACTAAAGAATTTCTCCAAAGTCCTAATACCCGAGTATACTAATGTAGAATTTTTTTACACCTGTGTCTAGTGCATTTCCACTATCACCGAACACATTGCGAAACTCACGCTGCACGTTTACACGCTAGAGTAATGCAACTGGTCCATCATCAACCGGCGTAAGGCAACGGGAAACCCCCGAAGTGTATGATTTCCCTTGAAAGAGGTATAGAATCTGTTTAGAGAACTTTCCTCGCTTGAACCTGCCGTTAGGCACTAATTAATTAATATAACATGTGAATCGGCAAAAGATCTGCCGATGAAGATTACGCTCCGTGAAACAAGTAATAGAAGATCAATGTTTGTGATATATTATGTGTTTATTTGACTCCTAAATTATGTTCAGGGTTTTATAATTCTTTTGATAAATAATAAATATTGATTTATATCTACAGTAGAAAAGTGTAATTTTACATAAGTTGTTAATATTATAAAATCATTACGTCATACAGTATAGGCTAATCTTAATTTAGTATGTATTCTTAATTATATTTTTTTGAGGGGGGGATTAACAGGCTACATGAGGGTGATCCTGAAACAGGCAACTCCCCTTTAATAGCTTAGGAAGGGAATTGAAAAGGGGGGATGCGGAAGGTAGAGCAAGGTAGTCAAGGGTTGACTAGGGCCCAGTGTTTCACCTAAAGAGATGCAGGGAAACCCTTAGAAAACCTGCATCAGGTAGGTCGGGTATTGGGTTCTATTCTCACGCCCTTCCGAATGGCGGGAGACGAGTTTGCTATGGGGTCGCAGCATTTCCTTCTCCATGTCTCCACCAGTTTTAGGAGGAAGTTGGCCGACTGATCCAATGGGATCAGTGGACAACTCTTGCCATATGCCCAAGATCTTCGACCTGAGTACATATAACTCCTAAAATAGGTGTGTGAGAACTTTGATAAAAAAACAGAGTCCTCTCTGAAATACAACTGAAAGAAACTAATCTAATTCTACTACTCGATGAAACATACATAAAGCTTAAGAATTCTTGATTTCACTGAAATGCGTCCCATCGATTATTTTGCTTGAGCAATTCCGTTTCGTACTGAAAATTATTCAACTTTCTGCGATTAAACGTCCGTTTGTCAGGAATATTACCTGAAGACGATGGCTTTCGAAACGTTGTGTTTTACAATCGAAGTAACCCAGGCAGAAACCCGAGAACTTTATATTCAATATTAAAAATTGTTTGGAATGAAACTTCCTTACGTTTTGTAACAGGATCTGAACCTTGAATAAAAATTAAGGTTTCAATTCAAAATAATTTACCCTTCATTACCCTCACACCCTCTCCGCTTGTGGATAGTGACGACTTCTATTAACCACTATTCCGTAACACTAAAAAAATGTTTTTATAAATTTTCAAACTAATTATTTGTATAAATCAGATGTCTCTACGTATGCATTGAATACCAATTTTATTTATTTTAATTTAATACTTAACATCTGTAGCTTTCATTTATGAATTAATGTTCGAAATTCAATTTCTCTTGAATCGTAGGTGAAGCAATTCTTTTCTCTGACGAATTTTTGTATTTTCCCACTTTTTAAATGACATCGAGTCATCTCCACTTATCCCATTTTTAATGTGATTTTTACGCTACATTTCCTTTTTTTCAGATTAGTTGGATTGTTGTTCAGCTTCACTATGCAAAAAGTCTTTCCGGACGTCGATGAAGCAATGGAAGCAAGGGTCATCATATGCTTGACTTTTCTGGCAGTATATGGGAAAATCTACTTGGCATAATTAATTTGGTATTTGTGTCGAGTAGTTTTCTTTGTCCGTAAGATTTTTAATTTCCTTTCCATCCCTTCTTCTAGTTATACAATGTTATATATTATATTCAAAACCTTTCTTTTTTATTAAATAATGTGCATATTTTGGCGAGAAGTTTATTTGTAACCATTTGTGATTATAGTTGTTCTATCACGATTAATGTTATTGAATTCATTCAAATCGTCTCTTACACCCAGATTTACCTGCTTCAATTTTTAGCCTAGATTGAGAATAGATTTCTGGGTGGCAGAGAGTCCGATTTTAACTAAGTATACATAATCGTTATTGGTTGAATCTCATTCAGTTTCCCACCAGCGACAGCTACCTTTCAAAATTTTGAATCGCAGAGCAGTTGTGACCAGATATTCCGGATTCTGCTGAATATTTCGCTAGTACGAAGTCTCCCTTCTTTCGGTAGCAGCGTTTAGGACCCTTGTAAGCTTAGTCGTAACAAATACAATAACCCGCAATATAATTTCTTCGGAACGCGGATGTATTTCTGTGATGTGCCTCACACAATACACGGACATCGGCAAAGTTGCCTCGGGGCGAGGGCGGGGTGGTTTATGGCAGCAAAACGTAAAACGAGGGATATGCCATCGTACGTAAGAATTCCTTTAAAGGCGGGGACGCGGACGGCTTCGGAGGAGGGGACGCTCATCTTTTGTTGTTAGGTCGCGTTTTAATGAAAACTTAGGACCTTTGTTCTTTGGGTACAAGATAATAATATAAGAACCCAGTAAGGTTTTTGCGAGTTGTGATTATATCAACGGCAGGAAAGATACAAAGGCTTTCGCTATTAGATATAGTCATTGTATGTGTTTTTACCCTTTCAGCCAGCTATGCATATCAAAATGACTTGTCTTTTCTTTGAGCACAGACATGCATTTAAGGAAGTCAGACACATACACTACTGGCTGCTAATTCTACAAACTACGTTATTTTGAAAAACGTGGTTATCCGAAAAAAACAAGCACTTAAAATAGTCTCATAAATTTATTAGTTAACACGTTTAATTTTTCAACATTATTTTTTAGAAAAACGGTAGTGCCGGGCACCAGTCGAATTATAAAAAAAATGAATTAAAACTTACCCTTCACCCTTGTCTTGCCTAAATTGGGAATCGTCGTTTCATGTGTAAAATCGTAAAACATAAAAAACGTGATTAGCAATGTGTAAATATTCTCTGTAATGAACCAAAGTTTCCTTTACTTATCATAATGAAAATAAATTGTAAACAGCATTGTCTTGTCAATAATTTATGTATTGTGTTAAATAAAATATAAATTTCACGAAAGTAATTTTATAGACGCAGATATGAAGCCATATTTTATGGTAAACCTACAGATTAATTAAATCAATAAACCGTTAGAACGACTTGTTATGGTGAAGTGGACAGCGTCATCGCCTCGCTTCATACAGATCCCGGGTCGAATCCCACGAGGGCATGAAAGTTTGTGTTTTTCATTTCCGGCATTATCACCAGTAATGCGGTGAGAGGCCACGGGAAACCAAAGCTGGCAATAATTTCCCTTGAACAGGAAAAGACTCCGTAGAGAACTTTCCTCATTTGGACCTGCCGTCGGTATTAATTTTGAGTTTCTATCATGTTTAAATGTGTAATATGTATCTCATATATTTGGCAATATATATAGCAATTATAATGTCAAAAACCAATTATTAGCAGTTAGTTTAAGACTTTGGACGGATATTCAGTCCCAAAATAATGTTGAATCTATACGTTATTTATTTACAGTATTTCATTCTTATAATAGATTGACCAATTATTTCACCAAAAATTATTAAATCACTTTATTTATTATTCAATAAACCAGACAACAATCATCCCTACATATCAGACCTCGTCAGGCGTTGCAATATTATAAAATAATTTTTAACTTTCATATAAATTGAAAAATAAAGAATTTCATATAACCTCATGAATAAATAACAAAACAAAATTACAAATCGATGAGTGTAGTAGAATAGTTTACATTAAAATGAAGCACGCTTAAAATAACTTAAAAATTTCGTAATTAACAACAAACTTGAGTGTAGTGAGCATAATTTAGACAGCGTGATGTATATCATAACCATCAATTTTTAAATAAGATTGTGTGTTTAAAAATTTGCTGTTAACGAAGTTTACCCACTTAATACATTACGTAAAGAAAATAAAAGTGTCAAGCATGTGGAATATTTCATCGTAGTAAAGGTAATTTAGCTAGATAACAAATCAATAGTAAGTTATTGGAATTAATTTTATAATTTTTGGGAGTGAAGGTGGCGGGAGTAACTAACCATTTCAAGGAAGATTGGACAAAATGACTATACGGATAATGTTGGATGACTTGACTGATAAACATATTTGACTTTGGTGATGCCCGCATTGATTGATTTATGGGAAGTAAAGTTGCGGTACGAGTAGGTGAGCTCGTGTGATAACAGTTGTCTGCTACCGGGCGGAACCTGGCGACGGTTTATCATGCGTGGGGCATCGCAAACTAAAACAGCTGGAAACAAACCCTAGGCGGCAGATAAGACGCAGCGCAACGCAGCGCAGCAGCTGCGCCAACTACGCACCTGGTCCACAGCGTTGCGCTCGCGTTTAAACAAATGCCAATATTCTACTAATTAATATATATTTAAGCTCCTTAAAAATAATCACAAAATATCTATGCGAGGACACGTCATAAAAAATATTTAAAAATTTGGATGGAGGATACTTTTCTGTTATTGTTAATAGGGCCCAAGGGTTTTGTAAAAATTGTAGATAATCGAACCACAATATAGAGTTTAATAAAATTCGTTATTCAGTGTCGTATAATTGCCCAAGACAGAAGTTTGAAATAAATAAGCTCAGAACGAGTTGACATGCCAAGTAAAGTTACATCTATTTTTGGAGAACAAGATCGACAGGAATATAGTTTAGGACTCTGCGCCACCGCGATCAAACCACTTCCTTTTCAATTTCGATAACACATTGAAAACCAAAACATTTTTTGTATTTAACAAACGTGAAAAATTAATATTTTGGTTACAGTTCCTACGTATCTTCAGTGAAAAAAAGCGATTTCAAAGGGACTGTAAAAAATTGATTAAAAACTAATACTGATGATTATAGAAAATAAAACACTTTTGTGTTAAAAGTGTGCTAACTACAATTAGGTATTTATTTTTACAGAACCTATCCTGATTAGTGAATTTTAGATGAGCCAGACTTAGGTTTATCAGAATGGAGAGATGTTGAATTGGTCCTTGGACATCGACTCGGATTAGCTCACTGGTAGAGTACCCGGCCGGAAAATACAGGTCCGGAGTTCGAGTCCCTTGTCAGGTCGACATTTTCCCATTCTTCCATTTCTTCTAAATTACCTATACGCTCATACTTGAACTTCATTTAAAATATATCTACTTCCTTTGACTTGAATCCTACTTTTTTCAAGATGGCTAATGGAAGGAAACAAATCTAAATCGCACTGACATGTTCAGAGATTATAGAACGTTTTTCAGTAAAATACAAACGGAAATAAGTGATCAAATTACCACACAACGTTTCTGCAGTCCTTGTTACTTGTTGTTTGAAAAACCAGGGAATCACAAGAACGAAACAAACGAAGGCGACGAGATCAAATCCGAGATAAACGTAAAGGTAATGTAACAGCAAAGATGTTGCTTTAACAATAACTCTTCCCAAAGAATCTCAAATAGGAAACAAGTTATAATAACAAGAATCCGCACCCAACACACTAAATTAACGCATGATTTTCTGTTTTCCAGCTCACATCAACCTGAATTAAGCGTTCACTGCAACCTATTTGAATGTCCTCAGTACGATTCGTCTAGAAGAAAAAGACTGGTAACCTACATAAGAATAGACAAGGGTATCTGCCACTTCCAGAAATGAATCAGGAACAATGGACAACTTGTTTTATACAATATATGTTGACACAACTTAGAATATACAATGGTTGTGGGCGGTATTATTATTTTTTTTTGTGGAGTCGCAATTACATTCGATGGAAATGACATAAAACTCCTAATCTGATTTGATACCATGTTACCAATGTATTAATTATACAAACTATCCCGCTTGCTCTTAAGAGTCATTTAAATATGTTATAATTAATAATATTTTCTAATTTGATTCAGTACTTTGTTAACTAAAAATATCCAAGGTGTCAGCAAATCTGTGCAGGTCAGGTAATTGAACACGAACTTGGTTAATTTCAGGGCAGTTAAATAAGTTTTAATTGAAACTTCCAGCATTTAATACCTTGAAGCAGTTCTATTACCGTGAGAGATTTAGGATTTATTCTTCTCTCATTTACAGATACATTCAACTTACGAATGCATATTGAGGTGGCATATGCCATTATGCTTCATCAGACTGGATTATTAAATCTTCCAAACATAGAATTCTAATGACGTCGTAAACACAGACCTCCTGTGGTCTAGTGGCTAGCGTCTCTGCCTCACAACACAGAGGTCCTGGGTTCCAATCCTGGCATAGGCTTGGATGTTTGTGCCCTCATGGTTACGACTGCTTGAGAATCGATACGTTGACCATTTATCACACCAAATTCGGAATGTGCCATGTAAAATGACAGTCCGCAGCCAACCCGATAGACCAAGGCCCTGGGCTGCAGATCCATTGAAGAAGAGGAATTATATAAACAATCACGCAATTTCCAAAATAGTTATTAATTTATCAACATAACATGTAATAATAAAAGATTGACATTCACTAACAACTTCACTCTCAAACATCTCTCAAGTTACTCCAATAAAAAACCTAACAACAAATCTTTTTATTCCTACAGATAGTTTAAAGATATTTTTTATTAACAGAACTCAATACGAACATGTTGCGAACTAATATTAGAAAAACATCGCCTTAGCCAATTTGAAAACAGAAACTTAGAATTTATTAGTAAAATATTATAAAAACTTTTTAATTAATGCAGTTCCTCGAAGGGTATTAAGTAAAGACCTGTAATTTCACAACAGTTGAGTAAATATGTATAAACATTGCTCTCTTTTGAATTACGCTGCCGCTTTATTTTGCCCTTCCATGTATAACATTCATCCATTGTGGCTGAAAATGTCTGCTGCACGGAATACAAGAAGAGTGTTGAGTAATATTGTGCCTAGCATAAAAGATAGTCTGTAAACTACAATTTCTTTTGCTATAGATGTCAAGTAGATTTTTGTTTAGTAATTTAATTATAGATCATTAAGTGATGGATACTAAATGTCATAAAAAACTAGGACAAGCCTGTGATTACCACGCAAGAGTTTTGCTGAAGAGAAAAACATTTAAAAAGAGTTTCAAGAATGGGTCGAAATATTAATGTGCTTAAGAAAGTGAATGACGAAAGAGTTGTGTTATTATCAATTAAAGACGAAAACATCATCTTGCTCTATATCACTATTAAGTACAAAAAGTCCGACGCAATGTTATGTATATAAGAAACGGATTGATTACCAATTGTGATTGGTAATATATCTTGGAAAGGTGTGAATATTGGTTAATGGAATCGGAAGGCGAGTT
This sequence comes from Eucriotettix oculatus, assembly GCA_034510155.1. Lineage (NCBI taxonomy): Eukaryota > Metazoa > Arthropoda > Insecta > Orthoptera > Tetrigidae > Eucriotettix > Eucriotettix oculatus. The sequence goes on from CM067378.1 coordinate 63,842,414, forward strand.
ATACGTTTGAATAATACGTTTCTAAAAACCATTATTATAGTGAAAATGTTTAAACATGCCAAGAAAAGCTTGAAAAAGTACAGTAGAAGTAATAAAATATGAACAATAACATTTTACTCGTTATATTTGAACATGAGAGGCATTTTTGGAATGTAAAATAACATTAAAAATGAAAATGACAGAATTGACGTAACTGGCTTGAATGACGCAGACCATACATAAATAGTCAGTGAGGGAACACGAGCTTTGTCACCCTGATTTGGATGTCCTGGAGACTCGTTTCCAAATGTGGAAAATGCAAGGCCACTTGCCTGTCTCTTCTGTTTCCGCGCTTGTTGGTTCGCAACGTCTCACACGTAACTTACAAACAATATTTATAATAATATTTTAAACAAATTGGAGGACTTTTACAATAGTTGAATTACGAGTCATGCGTTTTTAAAGCAAACGCACTAAATATACTTCTTTAAATGTCTGATCTTTAAATATTCCATTAAGAACATTGTACACCAATATTTAAAACAGTCGCATACCGTTCATTCCAGCTCAATATTTATTCTAGATAGATAATATATAAATATAATTGAAGCGGGGAGCCACTTTTCCGCTCCCTTCGTCACTTCTGCTCCAATTCAGAAATATTATTGCACATCGCCAAAATTAATATATTCAATATAATTATGATTTTTTTATTTATATAAGGTCGTATTAAAAGTGCCACATTCCAGACAGAAGGTGATGACCGTCGCCGTCCATTTAATCGGTGACACTTTTTTTGACATTTTACATTCTGTAGCTAAGTGTTCCGAGCGACGTTTCGATTGCGAAGTTTTTATGAAGCTCGCTGGGCGTTGCTGGGAGCTGTAGGTCATGAGCAGGCTGGTCGGAAGGGCAATATATCCGTGAGTTAGAGGGAAGCCGTCACTTGCGGACAAATGGCCTAATACAGGTAGCCAGAACCTTCACACAACGCCGCCATTACCAGTAAAATACATCGGATACCGGTCTAATTTCGGCTCCCATACCACGCACCAATTTCCATCCCCCTTCATTTAATTATCGAAAGCTCTGAACTGTGGATGTCAGTCTGCATAATACCTCTATAAAACAACTCAATGCTGCTATATCGGGCCCCAGCTTCGTTCCAACATCAACAATTATCATAAATGTTTTAATAATCATCTTTATGGATAATAAAGTCTGAATAACGACTGGGCCTCTCTCCTTTTTGGAGCGGCGAGAGACAACGGACGGCCATCGAAATGCGCCTCTGAATGATAAGTTCCCGGGCGATCGGTAGCTAGCTTCTCTTTTTGTGAGTCTAAATTCAGATACGGACAGGCTAATTTAGTGAAATTGTGGGCGGTAGAAGTGGGGAAAGGGTTATGTGAAATTGTCGTGTGATTCAAAGAAATGAGCCAAATGGATTTGCGGCTGGGCAGGCACCGAGGCTGGCGTCGTAACTTCTTGGTCCCTGACAATTTGATTACAGGGTAGCAGCCACATGATGACTTTTCATAGACGCTCTTTTGGGTACCTCGGTGTAGGGGAAGGAAGGAATACCTGCGATTATACTTTGTATTTAAAACAGGCAGAAAACATTACTAATCATCAGCACACGCACAAAAAAAAAAGTGGAACACACGCATCCAACGATGCTGTGGATAATTATATTAAGTGACGCACGGGCGACTGTAACATGGGGCGAATCGTTCGTAATTGTTATGTCAGTCTTTATGGCTACGGACGACGGGACTCTTCAGGATTATAGATTAATTGGACAGGATGTCGGAGGACTTTTGCTTTCGTATTGACGTCATGTCTCCGCGTACTTGATTGTGAGGATACAATGGACAGAAAAGTAACTACTCAATGAGTCCTTCACTTGCTAAAATAATGAAATTCAAAATAAATATAATTTACTCTTCAATACCAGACAGTTTCACGGAGGATCAGTCAGTTTTCCTGATATTAAATCTAAAATAGCGTTTGCCATAATTGATTCTCTTCAGAAGGCGAGAAGTTTCTCACACTCTCCAGATTCATCCTTTTTTTAACTAACAAAACCCTGATTTCAACTTCACTGGATTATGAGATCCCTCTGGAAAGCTGTTTCACAGATATCAATTGTCTGTGAAACGAAAAACACGTTTTACTGCAAGGCTGAGAAGCATTTAACCAAAATGATAAATCCACAATGAGATTTTGGAGCAGCCAAAATAGTTTCAGATAAAATCAGGTTCTGTAACTTAGCTTTCTTCAGATGATGAAATTAAGCTTTTGAATTGTACGCGGCACAAACGAAGAAAGGGAACAAAAGCATGATATTATTGAAAAAATACTTCATATGGATTTAATTTATGATTGATTAACAATGGTGACTAAAGTATAATTAATCTCAAGTTTTTAAGGTAAGACGTTTCTTCTGCTCGTCGACAGACCTCATCAGTTATTAAGAAGGAATTCAAATTGTTAGGTTTTTTAATATAACACAAAGAATGGCCAAAAGTCAGAAATGGAATAATTTTTTTGAATTTAAAACGTTTCATTCCCATATTAGAGACGCCAAAAATCTAAGGGTAATTGGTAAAATTTAGAATGATAGTACAGAGTCATTGGTATGACTGAGGGACTTAGTATCATTTTGTATATTTAGCGTACATTTATTTGATTTGTACCATTTCTGAAATTAATCTTTTAACTTTCAATATCAAAAATTTTAACTTCATCCCAATTAAATAAATTTTTAACTTGTCTAATCTTTTTTGCGCCTCTGAATGTTTACCAAAATAATAATTTAATTCCGCCTTAACTTCTATCAACAAAAAATTTATAATATAGTGAATATTTTCAGTTATAAATCAAAATAGATAATATATAAAATGGGGATGGTCAGGAAGGTAATAATATATTGCTGTGGGTGAAGAACAAAGTGTTAAAGATTTGAATAATCTTTTGGAGAACCATAAATGAATATTAATGGTGTATGATAGGTAAATTTTACAATAAATAACAACTCGAAAATTGTACAGCACTTGAAGTACGTTTCTCTTTAATATTTTGATAAACGCTAAATAGAATACCTAAAGTTTGTGAAAAAGGCTGGTTTTTAAATATAATTCAGCTAAATCTTCACTTTCGATAATATGGTATTAATTTGCTTAGAATACTTTTTCTAGATCTGATATAAATTCTTGTCTTTTTATGGTAATACTAATTATTTTTCTTATATGTATTTTTAATTTCAAAAAGCACATGTGTTGGCTAATTTTGTCTGAGATGATGAGTTCAAAGCATACAATATTCCGAAATCGTCTAATTTGTACCAATTCTAAAATTATTAACAGATTCAGGCCATTTATGTTACCAAAATTGTTATTTTTCTGTGTGCCAAAACCTTAAGAGGTCACGAAGTTCTGTAATGTATTAAACATATTAATAAAGAATTCAATTAGCAAAGGTTTTCCCAGTGAATTTGTTCTAAATACTATTCTTGGGAGGATTTGAACTCGGCTCAAAGTCTGCATGACGACGATGGCGGAGCTTGCTGTCAAACGTTGTGTAAACAAACTTTGACCTGGTTTGTAACCCGAGAGTAGTATTTAGTTTTTATTCTTTATTTATGATCCAATAATCATGCTAGTTAGTATTATCATGATGTATTAGGTTAATTAAATTCTGAATGCCGTTACATAAAATAAGTATGTTAATTGTAAATGCCTTTTTTCTATTTACGATTCGCCGTCCGTACTTAGGATGAATTAAATTATTACGTTTGTGCATTACTTTGCTTGTGGAACATTTTACCGAAAGAGATTCCTAATTATTATTTTCTGTTTTATTCCTGAGTTTTTAGTCTAAGTAGCTGAATTTAATTTGATGGGAGATACTAATGGAGCATACACGTCTTTAATTCCTTGCTGTAATTTACTAGTGATGCAATATTCGTATCAATTAAAAGTTGAAGTCCTTTTAGACCCAGACAGAAAAAGTGGCTAACTGTTCCCCGCAACTACCAGACGTTACATTCAAAGTTTAACTGTAACAGGTGATATGATTTGAATAATTACTGCAAGTGTGGTGGCTTGAGTTATGTCGACGCAGGGTAATGTTTCGGACCACTGCCCTGGGGGACTGGTAATGCGTCTGATATACTGCAGCAGCTGTTAACAAAATAAGAATGAAAGGATGCGGCCGTAACTCACAGATTGGTCAACACTCGAATCGGAAGGCGAAGTAACTCATCCTCGCGCTGCAACTTGCGCAAACATCAACCGTTAAACAAGAGAAATTAATCATATTCTTCTTCGATTAGAATATTATATAAACTTAACACCTTTTTTCATTTTATTTCCAACATTATTACTTAAGATAATTAGAATAATATCAATTAATTTTTTTCACAAACTGATACATCATATAAAATAAGCTGTAGGCCCGTCATGAAAAAGTGATTTTAGGCTCAAAATATTTATCTAATATATGTGCATTTAATACAATATGGTTTGTGTTTCTTTTCTTTCTTACGTTGTACTTACATTCAAGTTCTTTCTTCTCAACACGTTTCGTTACGGTACGTCTAGTGGATTATCTACTCGCCTGCTCTTCAAAAGTAATATTTTCATTATTTGCCAATCCGTGTACTTTAAAAATTCAACTGATTGAATTTTACAATTTTATGTATAACTTATTTATCACATCATATAATAATATTATTTTAACTGAGAAGGATTTACTGTCACAACCATTAAAATCAGTTTACGTAACGTCCGTCATTGAGTTTCAAAATGCCGGGTGACAGATTTTTATTGTTTAAATCCTTATTGAAGCTCTATGTAATTATTAATTCCATTAATCCTCAGTTGAGAAATAGGGTATGTAAACATTAAAATTATACTAGTTATTGTATGCTAACCTGGGACACAATTTATTGCATATTATGCACACAACAACTACGCATACAGTATAAAGTAACAAATTAATTAATAACCTAAATTCAATTTCATAACGATGAAACAGAAAACGGTCTGAACATTACTGATACAGCAGTTCAATGTTTACAATTCAAATTGAGTAAAAATAATTCAAGACTAAAAAAGATAAAAATAATTTTGGAACTACACCCTCACACGTAAAAGTAAGACGATATACGGAATATAAAAATAAGAACACACGTTAAGTAGGACAGAAGCATACAGAATATACACAAACGACGTAAAAATCACTTATCGGAGCAGCTTAACTTCCAAACCGTATATGAAACAAACAAAAAAAGTAGATAAAAACAAACCGAAAAGTATACACGTTACGAGACAAAATATTTTACAAATCAAAATCAACTTTTTTGCAGAAAATATAATTTAAACAATTAAGAAAGCGATCAAGAAACTCCTATACCTAGTAAATGTGTAAAAATGCTTTAATGGAACGTAACTGTTCCCAATAACCCTTGTCCTCCCAGAAGTCTTATATAAAATTATCTCTGTATGGTGAATACTTTTCTGGTAGAGAACAAGGCGATGCTTGTCTCATCTTAAGGTTGGTTATTATAATTAATGGAGTAGAAAGTATCTTTCACTAGATAGTAAACTTAACAGGAAAGGACATGTTAATATTTTAATAAATAAGCTTTATATCAAATTACAGTGGTACATAAACTGCAAAGCTGCCTTATTTCCATTTCTTAGTGTTAGTTGGACTTAGTTTTTTCTTTGGAGTAATATCAAAATATAAGTCTTTGTAGCTCAAAATCGTGTAATGAGGAATGTCTTGGGAAAAAATCTAGGACTTTCAGCAGAGAAATATTCAGAAAATTTGGTATTTTTAGTCTCTCTGGTCAATTTGTCTACTTCATGATGGTATTTATAATAAGTAATTGTGTTAAATTTAGTAGAAGGAATAAAAATACTTTTGTCGGATGCACAAAAAGAGCTGAAGTGCACCCGAATATCCATTTTTAACAAACTTTCCGTGAATATCAAGAAATAAAAAGCAATCCAGATGCATTCAAATTTATGCTTAAGAATCTTCTACATATCAACTCCTTTATCTCTGTACATGAGTTTTTCTAAAGAAATTGTAAGTTGTATGTTTGATAAATAATTAGCATGAACTATTGGTAGTTTATTAAATCAATTGTTGTTTTAATTTAATTACTAAGATGTTATGCTGTATCTAAGTAAGGGCAACCACAAGTTGACAAAAAACATATTTTAATGTTTTTATTTCGTCTGCCACATGTATCCAAATACGTTACTACTTCTTTTTTGTGGTTACATATTTTTTAAAATAGTGGAGTATGTAGGACCCACTTTTCTTAGAACCCAATTAGGCAATTGATTAATAATTTTGGTCATTATTTCTCAGCTAAAATCAGGGGTGAAAGTAAGCCGGAACACACAGGAACAACGTTCCACTGAAAGAATTGGAGACGGAACGCTGTTCGTTGAAAATCATCTGTAAGAATAAACCATAACAATTATTTTTCGTAAACATTGCAACAAACATCAATACATAATAAATTATCACTGAAATCTTCTTATATGTCCTCCTATACGACCCAAGGCCGTATGTAAAAACCTGGCTAGGGAAAGGAAGACGACACGCCAGTTCACTGAAGGGAATGCAACGGCGCGAAAAGATGATGATAAGTACAACTTGAATTTGTGAAAACTTTTATAATTATAAGATTTAGTATGAATAAATATGTGATTTTCTGTTATTCTTATATTTCTGTGATTTTTTTACAAATTTGTGACTATTTAAAATATAAAAGGGAAATTATGATTATGTATCATTATTTTGCACGAGCAAATTGCGTTCCGGTAACATTTTTTTATACTTACCCCTGGTTAAAATATAGGAAATTAATTAAGTATAGTAACATTAAAGATCTATTATTTACCAATTGATCCAAATGAAACAACAAAAAAGCTAATAATGATAATTGTATTATTTATCATAAGATGTGAATGCAAATTATTTAATGGTTACTTACACTTTGGTCGCTAGAGTGGGCTATAACTTCTACACGAGACAACAGAAAACTCAATTTATGAAAAATTTAGTAGTAGCCCACTCTGCCTTTTTATATTATATAAACGATTCCTATCGAAAATAACTTTACTAATTATTTATAGGCACAAAACAATGTAAAACGTATGACTCTTTTCACATTCTTAAAGCTCTGACTTTCATAAGGATCTATGTGTAATTAATTTATACTATTCTTGTCCTTTCAACTGATACTAAGTTGATTTTATTTCTTCCATAAACTATCAGAACGGCCGAAATTCCATTTAAACTATTTTCCAATTGCTCCCAAATTCACGATGACAATAATTTTAATTTTTCTTAACTTCTTTTTACCAAGCTGGGTGAAAAATATTATACATAATTGTAACAAAGGTTTCTTCTGATACCGTTGGCTATCTATTTATATAGTTTTTAACACTTAAGGGTAAAGTAGCCAGAACATGTAATAGAAAGCCGGTTTTATTCATAGGGCTTTATTATTTTTTCTGAATACGGCGCTCGAAGAGACGTTTAGTCCGTGGGAAGTTTGTATTGTTGGCGTTGTGGTGTTTCCCCGAAGCAGCAACAGCTGCCGACCGAGCCGAACTCGAGCCAATCGGGTTCGAATTTCCAGAGCACTGCTAAGGGTTGCTCCTGACAATAACAGCAGAACGGCACACATGACGGTCTACCTGTGTCATCCACACACTGCAGACGGGAAATTAATTTTCCTGCCTCTACACGTTATGTTTAATGGCCAGAACCCTTTTTATACTTGTGCCGAACTTGTCGGACTTCAATTCCTAAGCAATAATAATGAAAAAAGCTGCTCCGATGGATCGTTTATCACCGGACCGGTGCGTGCAGCAGCCGTCACTTAAAGTTTGTAAGCAATTGGTCCTCAATCAATATTATTTTACACCCGCTTTAACTTACAGCTCAGAATTTCATCAGCTTCACCTTCCGTGTTCAAATACGATCATCAAGGGAAAATGTGTTCCAGACTATGGAACAGGATTCACAATTATCCCCTTAAAACATTTTACGATCTATGAACTGAAAAATGCAACACTCAATTCTATAACTTTTACTTTCAACCCAAAACCAGTAGAAGTAAAACTTCGACACAAGAATAATAATAAAAAAATTGGCTTCAATTTATAGTATGTTTGATTACGTTTGGCGAAATTTATAAATAAAATTAAAGAATCCCTTAAATAAAATATTTTGGTTTAATGAAATAGACTCCTATAGTGTTAATTCACGATGTGATCACTTCCCTATAATATAATAGATTGAAATAAATCGAAATTTGCTCTTTTTAATCTTGGGCGATAGTGCTGAAGTTTAAGGGAAGTCGGAAGACCCTATATTGCCAACGTTAAACAAGTTACCTTTTTCTCCGAAACCATAAGAGAATAAAATTTTAACCTTATGGTGTGTGTTAGGAAGCAGAATAAATTATTAATTATGCATAAAAAACGTCTATAATTTTCCATTTAAAACATCTTGATAAATAAATTAATAATAAGATTATAATAGAAGTTTGTTAAATGGATTGAAATGATTGTTTATGATAAAAAGGTAATTAAAAAGAAATAGTAATCACTCAATTTAGCCATCACTATAAAATAGAAAAGAAAAGGTTATTCAATGTAGAATACATGTAATGTGCTTTTTAGAATTATTGATAGTAAAAAGTCCTTTCGATTCATTTCAAAAACTTTATATTATAATTTTAATTATTATTTGAAGTGAATTATTATAAATGCATAAACGATGGTACTTATTTCTCATTCATGATTTTTTATTTTTAAAAGATGTCTATGATACCCAGTGACCGATAGCTTCTAAATTGAATGACAATGATTAAAAAATATATTTAGCTAGAAATTTTGGAGTATTATTGCCTTTAGTTACTTTAATTGTAATGTATTGTTTCCGATTCCCCTTAAGGATCCTAGCTAGTATTCATCAGCATGTGATGCATGGAAGAACCATAGAGAATCCTGAATTAGATAGGTCAAACTGTTGATACTTGTATCACGCCATTCTGATGACTGAATCTGAGGTTTGATAGCATATACTGAGTCAATGATTCTATCAATTTTATCAGTGAAATATCAATTTTCTCATCTTAGAAACTGGATAATAAGTAATGTTTAAATATAAATGACGAGTTCTAAACGTTTGGTCATGACGTATTTCATGAAACTACTCTCTTTACTTTCGTATTCCCAAAAACCCTAACTTACCTTCTTATATATTTCTAATATGATTATGGTCCATAAGTAAGAGATTTTTCCAATCTAATTACAAACCAAGAAATTTTTAATTTCGTAAAGTTAAAGTAATGTTGAGTAATTGTTAGTCGTATGCTAGATTTGACATAATTCTTTTCTTGTAATTTTGTGTTTTAGAAGTGTTTCTGTGCCGATTGACGAGTGGTGTTGCAGAGAATGTAATGAACACATATGACATGTGCTTTAATAGACGTCTAATTCGCAATACTGCCGTATGAACGACTTGATGATGCTGTTCACACATTCAGATAAGTATTTCATTCGCCTGATATACAATAGAATTCTTTATTTTTGATCAGTGTAATGAAATATGTGAATTCTGCATCAAGTAACGTGGAATCTTCAGTTTGTTTTAATAATCATTTTATTGAATTTATCCGTTTGTTTTTGCTAAATTCGATAGTTACCAAGCAACCAGATTCATTTACTGGAAACAGGTTTTAAATACTTCTATAATTATAGATATTAAGAATGGGAAATTTTACTGCATTGATCTCATGATCGGCAAGAGATATTGGTGGTAGAATATTGATGTATTGGGTCTGAATGAACCAATAAGCCAGTAATATTAAAATTTTCAAATTGACAATGAAATACAGAATATTCATGAAAGTTGTAAAATTTGAGTCCTCTGATAAACACATTACAGTTTTAAAGTTTTAATAGTAATAAAAAGTTGGAACTAACCGCCGTATACTATACGAGTAAAAAGGTATTGCGTAGGTGTCATGCTATTTCGTCAGCTCTCATACAGAATCAGATAGACGACATATTGAGCAAGGTGATCCACATTCAAAATATAGGTAAGGATAAAGAAACGTATAGTTTACGTAAACAGTTCTCCTCGTAAGTAATTGTCTTTAAATTATGAGACATTTATGATTGTTCCCATGCACTCGTTTTTTATCTAACCTCATTGATTCGTGACAGCGTATCTTTCGTGGAAACTGCTTTGCCTATTTGCAATATTATAAATGGCCTCCAAAACAATAAATTATTCGTTATTATGATAACTGCAGAAATTTAGAAACATACTTCACAAAAATGTTACGGAACTTATAACCGCGTACTAAATTTCCCAAATACTCTGCAGTTAAGTCGGCGGAATAAACAAATATTAAAATTATGTTCTTATTAATACTTCTTGTAATGTTACAGTTTTACAGCAGGATTAATAGTTCATTTAAGTGACATTGTATGATTTAATATAAATTGTAGATATTCGTCAATGTAAAATTTGTTAATTTATACTAGTATACATAATGAACGAAACACCTTGAAATTTTATATCTAATTGTTTCTGTCTTATTTTTTATTAAAACAGAAACTAATGCTCCATTTGGATATTATTATATTAAGTGTTTTTACTCCCCAATAAATATTTTACTACGCCTGCTTCTAACGCCGAAAGATTGAAAATATTGTTTCATTCTGGATAAATACGTCTCCAGCCTGCTAAAATCCTTGCTGAGAAATTAATATTTTAAAAAATATATGTTTTCCAGTTGCGTATGCTTTGTTTTCAAAGGAGTTGAATTCCTTAATACATGGCCAGAAATGGAAAACAAAATATTAGACTTGAAGAACGATGTAATGATATAATAGTTTCGGAAGTTGTTTCTGATGACGGAGGTGGTGTGTTTCTCGTTTACCGACCCCTGCCAGCAAGAATATTGCTCTTTTCCCTTCGGCAATCTTTCTGCTACAAAACCATAAATGGGAAGAGGCGACGCGAAGCTACGGTTGGATTACTCGGCTGGGATATTATGCTAAGTGCCATTACCATGAGCGCACCCGCAGATACGCAGATAACAGCCATTCACATTAAAATTATTCCGAGGTTAGTGTCTAGCAAAAAAAAACACACAAATTCAACTTTATTATAAGCAATTATCATCTGTTTCTCGTATAATATGGGCTATAAGATATAACAAATTATAGACACCATTGACCCTTCATTGGCAAGCCAACTGAGTTGCTAAACATACTTCGCTTTCATGCTAATTGTGTTGGTTGCTGTCGAATACTGACAGATTGTTTTCTCTAATTGATCAAAACTAAATTAATCCCACTCTCTTAATTTGCTTATTACAGTAGCCGTGTTATTTATATTGCAAATTATCTAACGCGAGAATAAATAGGTTCATTACCACCAAATTATAAATTTAAAGACCAATAACGTACGCCATACTTAATTTCCTTTCCGTCATATAACGCACAGGACACGAATAAACTGTTATTGTGTGAAAAACAATTCTTGAAATACGTCTATTGTGTACAGATTACAACTAGTAGTGGTATAATTTTGTAGCGCAATTTTCGAATGAGCTTCTTTGATCAAAGTGTTTGTGTACTTAAATACTTAAATATATATATTACGTCTCCCTACATTGTTTATAATCTGGTGAATTGCGAAACGAAATCGTTGGGATCTAGCTAATTGTCTGTTACCCGGACTTTATTCCCTTTACTCCAATTTTAATATTGCTTGCTTTTCTACAATGAAGGGGTCAAGGGCTTTGTTCGTATTATATGTAAATGAATGGCTCTTCATTGAAATGGTAAATATCTATGCATTTATATAAAATTATGTTCTACCATTTAAAATAGTTAAAACTTAAATTTAAATTAAATTTGAAAGAAAGAAATTTTGTTATTGTTTTTGTGGTAATCACTCCTAAGACCGATTTGATGCAAACATCCTGTTCAAGCCTTTTCATTTCTACATTCATTGTTTAAGAACGCAAATTTTATTCAAAGTATTAATTAAGTCTGCGCGTTACGAATGTTGATCCAAATACTGAATTACTTTCAAACAAGTAACGCATGCTAATATCCCACTAACTTTAATTTCCCATTGGATTAAAAAGAGTTACATGTTGTTGCTGTATTGTTAAATATTATTATTATATTTATTTTAATGTTATAACTTTATTTAAATTTCTTCTTCTAATATGATTACCACACCTACTTAATATGATTACTTTTCTATTAGACTTCCTTATTACTTAATACATTTATTTAAAAAATCTTTGACTTTATTTCTGAAGTTATATTTAAATATGTTGTTTTAATTAAACAATTAATTATTGATCAATGTTATAAGAAGTTATTACGATTATGTAAATAAAAAGTATTTTTATACTGAAACTTTTATGTTAAATGTTTCTTGTATTATATCTATACAATGAATAAACTGTTAAACTACAATAACTTCACAAAAGTCGCATTTATAGGTATATCAATTTATTCATTATTCATTAAAACTGACCTCTAATGATAAAAGGGTTCTCACCTCTCTACTACGGTAACCATTATCTTAGATATAGTGCGAGAAGCCTGTTGCTGCCATTTTGCAACAATAGGGCTGACAATTAAGCTCTGATTTTTTTTATGCATCGAAAGTTTCAAATACTTTTCAGGAAAGCTGTTTCATTACTCGATATATTCTGAAATCGATACTTTCCTTTTTATGTTATTCAGCAGACATGTATTATACATTATTAGAAGTGCAGTACGAATAACATACGGCTCTTTGACTCCGTATAGCATGCTACTCTTTCATTTCTCTCCCTTGTAGTGAATTTCAGCAGAACACATACATACATGCGTTTAAACCGGCGTTGAAACGTAAGAAATTGCATGTGTGTGATTTAACATAGATAGATTGGCTGCGAATGTTTTGAATCTGGTTAAAAATGTATGAAACGGATGCAGATCCCCTCGGGTCTGTGGACAGCCCTGCCTGCTAACAAGGAGTCAGCCGTGGGCTGCAAGATGGCACGCAGAATATCGCATTATACTCAACAGCAAGATTTGCATTCAAATGCATATTTTTCTCGTCTTCCACACTCGTAGCTTGATGTTGTTATTCGCGACAGAGAAATTTCTTTTTTAAAAGGGACAGAATTTTATTTTTCCTCGCGGCTGGGGAGCAGCCCTGTTGCGTAGGGTAATGGGAATTTAACTCGATTTCTTGCTCCAGTTTATTCTAATGTCTCGCTCGGTCTCTTTAGCATTTTTGTGCCGTCTCTTTTTGTTTACAGCTGAAGTAGACATTAGTTAAAGGGTCGGACACGCGACGAGGCGGGGGTGAAGCTGTATTAGGAGAGATTTGCCGAGATGAAGCGACCATTTCCGCCCCTGCCCGCAATCTTCAGACCGTGTCATTTCTGGCAGTGGAGAAGGGGCGCTGAAATAAGGGAATAACAGCGAATGACTGATGAAGAGCCGAGATAAGACGATTATAAGGTAAATGTGGCGCGGAATGGAGTCCGCTGTAGCTGCACTGCGCCCTGACTTAGTGACAGTAAAGGGGAGGACATATGGCAATAATAAGGGACCACTTCCACTCCACTCGAGAGAGCGCAACTACACGCGTTACTTACGAGAATTAACTAAATATAACACAAAAGCTCCGTCACACGAGAAACGATATAATTTATTTATGTACTACATCTCTAATTTAATTATTCAAAAATCCAAATTAAAATATTGTACATATCAAAAAAACTATTAAAATTTTTAAAAATATTCTTCTTCCCCGATATTAACAGCTCTTAGAAAAACTATACTGGACGATTTAAGTGTTATGTAAACAGTTGGCGAGATTATTTATATAGACACTGTGATGAAATGGGCAGCACGGTTTTAAGCCAAGAAATTCTCGTGACAGTCAATTAGTGACTCTATGTCAAGTTGTATCTGGTAGATAGCGGGGAAGAATTAATGCTAAAGGCATTGGCTTTTCATAGACGTTCGACACATCTTACTCAAATTAGGAAAATCGGTCATTGGCAAACGTGTAATAAACTGGATTCACGAGTTTCTGGAAAACAGAAAACTGAATGGAAAGTTATGTTGTATCTTTAGAATTACTCCAGAGGTGCCGTTGGGAAGTGTGTTCGAAGCAATAATGTCCTCAGCGTTTATTAATGACTTTAAAATAGACATCGAGTCACAAATGTGATTATTTGCCGACGACTGTATCGTTTATGAAATAAGTGGATGAGTCCTAGAAAATTTAAACAAAATTCAACGTTGTTCGGAAGGCAATTTAATTTGGGGACGAAAACATAATTCAAGTAGGTAATAATAAACATCTCAGCGTAATCTAGAGCAAGAAATTAAATTGGGTAGAACACATAACTTCAGTAACTGGGACAAGATTGACCGTGTTTCACTTTTTAAATATTATACTGTGTAAAAATATACTAAAAACTGAAGACAACGCTTATAGGTCCCTGGTTCGATCAATCTTCGAGTATTGAGTGATATATTGGGAACTCTATACAAAAATTGGACAGGGTTCAGCACCAGGCGCATATTAATAGAGGTACCTGTAATATGAAGGTTAGAAGAACAGAGAAGACAACGAACGGCTGTAGGTAAATACTCTTTCATGAAAAGACCGTAAGAGATTGGAATGATTTGCCTTCAAGTCTACTAGCGAATTTCCGAAGAGTGCAAAATCATTTAGATACAGAATTAGGGATATTGTTTAAATATATAAAAACGTAAAATTAGCCTTAGTAGTAAAAATATTGGTATTTAAGTTCTATTGTATTATTACAGTATAAAATTTATGTGGCCACCGGGTTCTGCCCAGTGTGACGAAATAAATCTATCCATCTATCGTACTGGAAGGAATTAATCGGTGGAGACGGACGATACTAGCGTGTCGCTTCGTTTGGAAAGACCATTCTCGTGATTGTATAACTTCTTTCGCTGCATATTATTATTAAATTTACTAAAATATTAGTATCATGAGCAAAAGTTTCGGAAAAAATGAACGTTCTGGAGCTGACGTCAATCGGAATGATAAGCTTAATCACAATGTTAATTCTACGAAATTACTTTTAGTTTCCTATGCTAATATGGTATACTGTAACGGACAAACTCCATAAACATGGTAAATTTGTAGTTATCGTAAGAGAATTAGCACAACAATACATATATAACATCCATGTGGAATAGCAATAAAGTTACTTAAGTTAATACATTGCAGTACTCTTGAACTAAAAATACAATTTAATATATGTTTATTCTGGCATAATTAAAATCGCCCCTAATTCATCTTCAGAAGAATTTAGTCATGAATTACTTGCTTGCTACACAGATAAGGGTTTGCCTTCGTCCTTGACCCTGATTAAAGGATAGGTCACAAGTAGGATCCATCCCTTACAGCTCCCATTTTTCTTCGAAGCTTGGGTGTAAGTACCACTGCCATATATCAAGTCCTTTTAGTCTGGCATTATACCAGCAGCATTGCACTTCTCGCGTAATGGGCGACAGTGCCAGGCCATTAGCCATCGCACTTGACCTTCCTCACATGGCTTTCGGTTTTCTTCTCCACGCTAAACGACCCGCACAAACTGGGTCACTTGGGGGCCGTGGATCAGCCTAATGAGCTGTGTTCAACGAGTGAGAAGACTCTTCAAAAAAAACACGAGAAATCCACACCACTCCCTGCTATACAAAAACCCGAGAACTCGTAATTAAGCCAACATACAAATTCAAATTCAACGAAAATAGCTATCTGAGACGAATGTACGTCATCATACATTACCTTACATTCAAAATACAAGTTACGTTAACAAACGTTGAAAGGTGAATACATTAAGCAAACTACCTTTATTTACAATATATAACTTTCTCTCCAGGCTCACGTTTCACAAATTATTTAATCACTACTTAACTAAATATTCATTCTCTCCAGTGTGACGGATTTTCTCCTTCCTAGACAATTTAATTAGATACACGTTAAAGTATTATAACAATTAGGAGCTTATTACCAAGCAACGAGTCGATAACTGAAATTTTGTAAAGTGGAGTAGGACAACTTAATGTAGACAAGAAGTTTTCGCAGTATTCAAGCCGTTTATGTAAATTATAACATAGTTTTTTAAACGTATAAGAATGCTAGAATTACAATTTCAGAAATGCATTGAACTGCTCTGCTATATAAAGAGTATTGCTCAAAAAATCCCCTCCCCAGGTAAGGAATATCAATAAAAAAATCAACGTACATAATTTCCTTTATTACTTCATTTTGCAGTTTAATTAACAGATCTCTTTATAAATGTATTGATTATCTGTGTTTGAAAAATTCTTCACCTACATTCAAGCAATGTTGTGACGTCGAAACATGTTATTGAAACAAGGTTCGGGTCGGTTATATGTGAGCGAGTTTGTATTTCCGTTCTTCTGCCGAGATGAAAAGGTAATGTTTAGCTCGAGATTGAGGTCTATGCTAAGAAGTAAAAATAATTTTACTGACAAACTGTAATGAATGTACAGTATTTTAATTATATTTTATTTTTAACCCAATTAATTCGTAGTTTTCAATTGTAAATATGAAAAATTGTGAGTAAATAAGAGTAATAAATATGGCCTTTTAAAGAATTATTTATTTAGTGTTACAAAATAACTATGAAGAACCCTCAGTCAGAAGACTAATTTGGACACTAAATATACGTCTTTATTAATGATTTGGAAGTTAAAATGCTGTCATACTTATGCTTATTATTAATTAATAACAGAAAATATTAAGATCGAAAATCCTGATTATGTGCGCACACTTTACGATTTCGGTTACAGTACTAATATCTAGGTGAGATCTACTAATAAACTCGCGTTATGAATTATATTCTTGTTACAACATAACAAATGTACGTGAAGAATTAATAGATCAAGATTGTGCGAAATAATATTTCATATTAAAGCTAATTTTTAATTCTTGTAAAACACAGAAAATATGTAATTACTTACTGTACACGTGCTAAAAATTACTAACGAAATCAAATTGTTGGCATGTACTATTTAATATTTAAATTATGAAAATTCCGTACCTGTTAAACTAAAATATATTGACTATATACCATAATTCATCATCCTTTAAGCTTGGCTACTATGCATATATTATTATTATATAATATTATAGTATCAAATAAAGATAGTAACGTTACGGTAGTTACAGATGATCACCTGTTACCTACATGAGTTTGAAATGGAAATACTCCAAGCTTAATTGATCACAATTATCATTTATGGATTCATTTACTACGTACAATGAACTAAATATAGGAAACATAAAGATTATTCTATTTTCAAAACAGATTATAGTTGAGTGCTGTGTATTATTACTAAAATAATTTTATGAGCACTTCCATAAATAATATTATTTTTCCATTATTAAGGAGCACAGTCACGAAGTAATTAATGACTTTCATGCAAAAGAAATGATTATTTCAATTACATTCACGTAAGTATGTTTTATGATAAAATAAACTTCAGGATTTCTGTAAAATTACATATTTTGTGGCTCTAATAACTTTGTATGAAGTTACAAGAATTTTTATTTACATAGAAAGTTCATTTCTGAGCTCATTCCCCCGAAAAATTCCAAGTTTTATGTATGCAATAGAAGAATTGTTTCGCTTTCCCTATGTTAAAATTTTAGTATAGAAGGTATTGTAATTTCCATTGTCTCATTCTTTATATTATGGAATAATACAATGTCATTTGAAATGGAAATAATTCTCATTGAATCATAGTTACGCATCACACGGCTGAAGGGTTACATGTCATATAATAAAGTAATACTCGTTACTTCATGCGGAAGTTTGGAAATTGTTCTTTGTTCCAAGATATGAGATTTCAATCAACTATAAATGGTTCACGTATCACCTTAAATAAAAACATACCCGTCGTTTGATTATTTGCGGTGGCATTACCTTCTCAAACTGCGAAGACTTTGACACTCGCGGTTGTCAATTGTGTATAAATTAATAAGCGTGGTATCCGTTGTCAGGAGCAGATGTCAAGTTGCGACCCATAAATTACGTATTAGTTCGGGGCGTCAACACCTGCGTGGGCGCAAGGGTGACAGATGCGATCCGCCAGGTGTCTTCCCTTACGACTTTCTTCGCGTCAATCTATCATCTCGGAATCCTGTGGTGCATCACGAACACCTCGCCATACACACTCGCCCTTCCCCCTTCCCTTCACTCCGTTCGGTGTGGATTAGCTTCTGAAATACGACTACAATAAACATCATTCAACTTCGAATAGAATCGGCTCCGACTCGCACAAAAAAAATATTAATCAATCATAAAATTATATTAAATTACTTATGAAATTCAACCGCAACATATACGTCCTGAGCTTCAGATTATATTCTTTTAAGTTTGTTACTACCAATTTTTTAAATTGTTACAGAAAATATTTTATTTCACTAAAAATAGTTTTAGTATTTGGTTTTTCCATTTCGTTTTTTAAATAATCAAAGCTAAGTTTTTTATATTATGTAAGTATAATTGAATGGTAGAAGAAATGCATTAAACGATCAGGATGTCAAAATTCCGACCAGAGACGCAACCTGATGGGTTACTGGATTTGATTTCAGTTCTGGTCAAAATTTATCATTTCTGATACATTTTCAATCATTTACGAGGTTAATTATTGGCTAAAATTTTTATGTGTAAATTCTTGCATATTTCCTGGAGTACAACGAAATTTGTCAAGAAATATACGACTATAACTTTAAGAACTCTGAATATCCTTTCAAGAGTTTCCCTAAATAATACATATGCTGGCTGCTATATGACTTGCATATGTATATATTTTATTATTGAAAGTACTTATAGATTCGGTGTTTTGTGCTGGAACGCTTTTATTATAATCAAAATTTTCAATGTTTTCAAGTTGCACGAAAAGATTAACTTTTTACTATCGATTGAATTAACCCATATTTTGGTCCAACAGTCAAAGGAAATAAATAGTTTTAACAAAATTTATTTATTTGAAAAGCTTTTGGCAATGCCACTAACGTTATTACCCAAAATTGTTTCAGAAGAAGTCCTTAAACTTAATTTCAACTGTTACAATCATTTATCGAGTAATGCACTATTTTAATTTGGTCAGGGAACTAATAGTCTGGCTTTAATTTGATTTTTTTTTAAATTATAACAATACTATCTGGGTGCAAAAAAATGGATGAGTTCGATAAAACGTGATTTAACAGATTTTTTTGGAACAGAAACACCCAGATCTATGTTGATTAGGTGATAGCTTAAAATTAACAGAGATGATAACAGACTCTTACTTAGCCGAGGATATTAAATAAGCATACCTTAGGAGAGCCTAAAAACTTCCTTATTTTAACAGAATGAAAAGTTCCTCGTTCTTGTGCAATTCATTTCCTTAAGGTAGTTAAAAATAACGCCGACACCTTAAGGTAATCCAAAATGCACCTGATGGAAGGAAGCAATATTGTCAATACAATAAGGTTGACTTGAATATCTTATGTGATTAATAATGAATAATTTGTAGCATTTTTCTTATGAATATGACACAAAGATTTGAAATATTTATGGGCTATATAAAATATTGTTAAATGGCGTTTTCCCAAATTCACAACCTGAGTGAAATTATTTATTACCAATTACAACCAACTAAATTTGCTGTAGATTCAGTTAGTCTTAAAAATTAGATTAAAAACTGGGAAATATATTACGTGTTAAGTCTGTTAGCAATATTGGGATTAAAATCAGATGAGTAACGTCTCTTTTACTCCAATTATAATAAAATAAATTAAAAACACTTTTAAACAAGCTTTATCTGTAACGTATTTATTAACAATAGGAGTTGAAAAATTCATTCCTTTCGTCTCTTGGAACCAGGATAATTATCTGTAAATTAAATAAATATTATTTTCCCCCTAGTTACATGTCTTACCTAAGTAGTTATTTTTCATTTAAATTCGTCAGTTATTCTTTGAAAATGACAACAACTATTAAACTATATTGAACAAAACTTTGCCTACAGTTTTTAATCACTCTTAGATGCATCATAAAGTTTATAAGACGCGTTTAAATCTGCCACGCTTCTGCCGATATATCATGTTGAAAGGCGGTTGTGAATAAAGCGAAATTGTACAAACTTACGTGATGAGAAAATAATTGGTATTGTTTTTCATCATCCTTAAAATACAATGATAACATTCAATAGACGGTATATTGCGTGGATTTAAATATGGCGTTTCTCAGTACTCAGTCGCACTGCACGTTGACGTCATAAATTTTCTGGACCTGATGCATTCACGCACTTGCTGAACTATAATTGTTTCCATGCTAGTGTTAGGAGTCCACCTTCTTGTTGTTTTTTTAGATTTTTAAGGGTACACCTAACAATTTTGTCGTACGCTTTTAAGTCTCTATGAATAATTATTTGTTGGCGAATGTTTAACAATGTTGCAGAATCTGACGTATCTGCGATCTGTGTATTCATTAGAAATATAGCGTTCAGTCACCTATCGGGACCATGAACGTGTGTTAATAATATTTCTCCAGAAATAATTAATTAATGATTGAATCAATTGCAGCCATATGTAAAGAAATCTACAATACAATAATATCCAATATTCCTGTATTCCCTCTGGAGGTTTACATTTTTATGATAATTGGCACACCAGTCCAACAGTATAATTATTTGATGTACAGTGTGAGCAGCACTCTGTGCCTATTAATAGTGACTACTATGTTTAATCACAGCGGATTAATAAGTGAAGGTGTGTTTTCTAAAGTTACTTGTAGGTTTTGACGATAGTTCCTGGAACACCCAATTCTAGCGCTACAGGAAGAAAGCGTCCCGACTACAAATTACAGGCGGGGTAGCAGATTGCTCAGATTCGTGAAGAGAAATTGAATCTCGTCACGAGAGTTTTGCTTTGCAGAAGAGTAGCAGTGTTTCCTCCCACGCACCTATCAGATGGGAGGCAAATCTGCTACCGGGCGCCGCGCCCCCACCAGAGTGTTTTATTTTCTTTTTTCCGCGGAGAGAAGATGGCGGCAGGTTTGCGTGCGGCCGAAGAGCTCGCCATTGGCCGGCAGCCCGCGGCGGAACTGCGAGTCTATGCTAATGAGCAGTGGCCAGTGGGGAGCAGACGGTAGTGCTCGCCGATCAAAACGATAACGCGCCGGCTAATCAAAAGGCCCGCGATTCGCCGCGAGAAGGAATCTCCTGCCTGTCACGAGAACCCCCTCCATCGCTCGCCACCGATTAAAGAAGTGGTGGACCTGACCTGCAGAGGCTGTCACTGAAGGAGACCTTCCCGCTTGCACTCCAAGTACCACACGCCATCACTTGGAACCAGATACTTGAACTATTGTGTGTAGACCACGGTAACTATCATGGCAGTTGAGCATCTATTTGCGACTGGTCAGCGACAGTGTCCATCAAGACTCGCGTGCGATAAACGGAATAGTTACCCGATTAACTTCGACTACGTGATGATCCTGTGAATGACAACAACAAAACATGCTGCCTGTTCCATAGCTGACAGAAAATATGAAATCTTAATAGATTAGTCACCATATTGTACTTTACGGCAACTATTCATTGATTGACCTTGAGAGTCCAAAGTTGAGAGTGAGACGCCGCTAGAAATTATTGGGTGATCATATTCCATTAATACACTGAAGCTATGATGCCCTACTACCATTCGGAATAATTCAGTCAGGTTCCATTGGTGATAACACGTTAACGGAGGATAATGCTGATCATGTTAAGGAAACAAATGAAATTGACTATGCCAGGATTTTGGTTGAAATTTTCATTGAAACAAGCCTTCAGCCATGTATTCTTTATTGATTGCATTCTTTGTCGGAAAATAAGTGGTCTAATATAAATTGGACAATGACAGTGATTGCGGACGCATTCCAACGAAATTTGAAAAGCAATTGGATGTACTTATAACACTCGAGCTAGTAAATCACTCAGTGTTACTGAACTGTGAATAATAAATGTTTTTTGATTTGCTCGAATCCTACGGAATGAGATAAAAAATATATATTTATATAAACTACACCCGATTTAATGAAAATATATTCTGAACACAAGATATGTTATTAATTTAACTTACCCGTAGCTAGAAACACGTTTCCAGTATCCCGGATGACATTAACCGCTTGTTTTCTTTTCTAGGATAATCAAGTCTTTGAGCAGGAGAGTCATTAAACACACAATGAGGCAAATAATTAAGAATTCAGACCTAATGCTCCGAGTTTTTGACTCCTTCACTTTTTTCTTTATTTACTGTCCATATTCTGCATTTTCTTGAGCAGAATAGGTTAGCATAGATGGCTGAACAAGCATTGAACAACAAAATTCTACATTTTAATAAATATTAAAATACACAACATATATTTGCCAAGAAGTCAGTTAATATTTAATTAATTACAAATATATTATATCGATATTGCCATCCACGATCCATGGACCTCCTCATGTGTGTGCTAGAAATGAAGTACAGCAATGATTTAAATGAGAGGGGACCAAAGAGTTTCTTTGCGAATGCAGTCAGTTGTTGAGGATATTGACCAGAGTTTTTACCATTAATGCCAGAAAATTTACAAATTCAATTTTTCATAATTTAATCTCGCCGTATAATATTTTATTTCGGAATCACATAGTGTTTTATTATTCCAACCGAAATTGTGATCATTTCGAGAACAGAATGTTGAACGCTAGAATGTTTAAAATTACAAGCCTGTTCTTTAATTTAATTTTTTAATGCTTCCTTTGTTTGTTCTATAAGAAAACATTTCAGACTTTAAAGGAACATTTATATACTTTATATTTCATCTAAATTATTGATTTAATCTTAGAGGTTTTTCATAATTAAAAATAAATACCTGCTTGTTTTATAGACGATATAGATATTATATTAAATTAAAGATATATATTATTTATGAATGGAAGAACTATAACAATGTTAGTAACAGAAGGGTTGATAGGAAGGTTTTTAGTGATTTAATTTTATTCAGTCCTACGTTGATATACTTTTTGAATCAAATCTGCCGTATTTAAATGTAGCCATCAAAACGTCGGAAAAAATGTCAGCTTTTATTGTGGAAACTTATGTTAGTAAACACGTTGATTGACTAATCAACTACAGTTTTCGAAAGAATGCCAAAGATGTCATCCGTATTTCTAAAAAAAGTAAGAGATATGATATCAAGTTGAGACTGGCAAGTATCTTCTAAATCTTTTTTGACAATTTCTGCGAAATATAAATATTACAAAACGATATAATTTTCGTTGTAAAACATTCAAGAGTTGAAATGGGTATAATTTCAAGAAGATGATAAAACGACTTGGCGGAGACTAAAACATTGATTAAACAACTAACCAGTTATTTAAAGATGCAGAAATATTATTTCTATATTTGCCACAATTCAAATGAAGTGATTACATTTATCTCATTATCCAATTGTGTTTGCATCTATTTAGCAAACGTATTTACATGAACTTAATAATCGAGAGAGGTACCAGATAGCAGCAAACGTTTGCATACATTGGATACATTGTATGATGAATAAACTTTAACTCTGTCTGAAAGCTGAGAACATTTTATTCCAGATATATGACTAAAACTGAAGGGAGGATATTAGTGAAATTAGTTGAAGTATTTACTAGATTTTAAATAATAACTGTAAAACCAGGCAAAATTTTAAATTTTGGAAATGTTATGGAAATGAGCTGAGACAGAGATAGTACTCAAGTGTTTCATTGATTGATTATTTAAAATAAAACAAGAACAATATTGAGATAAATTAGGTGAGTAAAGAGGAAAAGGTATTTGAAAGAGTTGTTTCTTACAGTAAACTGTTTGACTATCCGATGTGTCCAAACAACCTCATGCTTGTTGGAAAACTGGAAATTTCCTGTTAGATTCTAATACGTTTTAAACAATTTAATTTTCAAGAAAATACCTCATTTACACCAATACAAGTTTCCAATGGAAATATTTTTTTTTCTGTTTATGGAAAGTACTTACGTTCGATGTTCCGAAATGATGATAAAGTTGCAGACAACGAGGAAGAATCCCACATGAATTGGCTAAAGTTTTACTTTTAGTAATAGACACTGGATCTTTTGTCACATACAGACAAGTAATGCATCGCCGAGGAATAATAAGAGGTAATGGGATGGAACGTGGACAGCCTGAGGGAGAGATAAGATGGCGCGATAGAGTGACTCCGGCCAGGTGCCACTTGAGAAGCTTACCAAGAATCGTGCCGTATGGACAGCAACAGGTAGCCTTTATAATGGACGCATCTTCAAAATTGCTCCTTGGAATATGTAAATTCTTCATTGCTAGACTAGAAGATATTAGATGCACAATCTGACTTCGGGAAAACATTTTATATGTGCCATGTAAACCGTCGTTTTACCTACATTAATTTTGACACATGAAAATGCGAGACTGTTATGATTTTATTTGTTTTATATACACTATTACTGGTTCCTTTTAATGTAGACTTAATTTTGGGAGTACGTTACATCCATCGCCATTTGAAATAACTTTTCTTAGTGAACAATAAACCTGATGTTACCACAGTGATCAGTTTTTGTTTGTGAATTTTTCCCAGAATAGTGATCATTTGATCACCCAATGTTCCTGAGTTGAGTAATCGAGTTTTAAATTGTTCACTTCATCAAAATGCAGCTTTTTAGATGTCGAACACAGTAATCTAGTATGAGCACGGAAAATAATTCCTAAATTACAGCATAAATCTCTTTAAATTTCACATTAAATAGTTTATTCGAATATAAGTACTGACATTTATTGGAAATGAGCCTGAATCCTCCACAAGCAGAGTTCAATTATTGACAATTATTTTGTGCACAAAAAAAGTGTTTCATGTATAAAACTGTGACACTTAAGATAAATGGTACAGCTTGGTTTCATTTAAGAATAGTACAAATTATCTTCACAAATTTTTAATTATTAAAATGTTATCCCATAATTTAAGTGTTGTATGTAAGTGTGAAAGAAGAAGAAATTTTTATAGACTTGCGTATTTAGGAAGGCTGCTTTTAAAGTCACTAGCGGTATTTATTAGAAAACTAAGAACATTATTTTCTTGACATTTCATTACCAATCATTTTTCCATTCATTAGAAAGCTGTGAAGCATCGTTACTTTGAGTTTTCGGATCAGTTATTTGTTTCTTGGTTGCAAGTAACATTACGTCTGCAAACATTTGTCGGAAATTGGATGAGGTGTATGGCGAAGCAATAAAGAGTGATGGGATGGTGTGGAAAGGTAATGAAAGTGTGTGCGAAGATTCGCGGGTGAGTCAACCGTCTGTGATCACAGGCGGCATCTTTCTTTGACGAAGGCATGAATAACTGTGGAGACTATGGGAAGAAGTACTGTGGAAAGGTAAGGTAATAAAATACAATAAAATATCTCAAAAATAATGTTTTATCACTCTGCTTACAAACAACCCTCGTATGACTCCGTATGTATTGCTTGTTATTTTTTGTCACTTCGAAGTTTTTAAAGCTTTTTTAGTATACTATCATTTTTCTTTCACCCTGAAACGCAAGGAAGCGTTTCAAGGAGCCTTTAAGTAATGATTAACTATTATTATACGTTTTTGTTATTAAGTTGGTTAATTAAATAATAAAAGAAATATATAGCAAATATGCAGCAATTTCGATGCCGATATATACGTTTTAACTAAAGGACAAGACGAGAAAATCTAGACCGTAAAAGTGTGATTTAGTAAGTAGGCGAGTCTGAGCAAAGGTCTTTACAATAGATGGAGAAAGCTCGCACCTGACGTGGAGTCGGATAGTTCAGAAAACTATATTCACCACGTACCAATAAGATTATTCCATCCTGGTTCTTTGATACAGTTTTACAACATTCAATATTGAGGTTCACTTGAAAGTCTTTCTTCTGTTCTTGCATGAGGGTTTCGAATTAAGTTTATTTGACTAATACTGAACAGTATCATAATCTTTAAACAATATTTTACCCTGGGAGACAATATTTGGAGAGTTGATGATTTTCACGTGTTAGTGTCTGCAAGTTCTTTTTTTAGGTTTCACGTCGCATCAACCCGTGGGTTATTAGAGCGACCATACATTTTCGTCACAGTACGTTACAATAATTACTTGAAACCATCAAGAATACAAAGTTGTTTATTATTATACTATTTACGCTTATAATTATAATGATATATAATATGACTATTTCATTGAATTTTGTTTAGAAACGAATAGTTATAAATTAAACTGTTAAAATTTGTCTGACTTATATTTACTTATATTTAATTGAAAAGTCCTGTTGAACAAATAAATTTTAGTGCGTTTATAATTGTGCTTAATTTTTTGCTACTTCCTTAGGGTTGAATTGCCAAATCACATAATTTATTATATGTGGAATAGTAAGGTCGATATTAAAATTACTTCATACTGTTTCTTCTGCTCCTGTAAAAAGATTTGTGTTCTGCAGATAACAACTTGTTACTTCCTAGATAGCTAAGCCATATTTACTGTCTCCTTACTATTCTCTATTTCTTGTAGGAAAGCTCCACTTTGATCTGGCATTCTGTTATCAGTCGATTAATACTTTAGATTTGTGATTATTCGCGCACTACAGTCTCTTTGGTCCTGAACAGGTCGATTATTGTACGGACCTATTTTAATGATTTCTTCCATTTTCATCTTGTCTGCGATGACTTTTGCTTTGAGTTACAGTCCATTCCTATTATTTTTTGCTTTAACTGTAAAGCTACTGCCTTTCCGTATCACCTGATTTAATATCCGCTGATAATTAATGGCGAACCGAAATTCACAGCATCTGTTTGAAATTGAAAAGCCGGAACAGTAATTGCAGCCATTACTGCGAAGCTGTCGGAACATTTCTGATAAATAGTACAAGTGCAGTAATAATTCAGAAGTATGACCTCAAAGAACTAAGATTTGACTGTAACTTTTCGTTTTAACAGATGTTCAGCTAATGAAAACTTTGTATGCAGCTTTAAACTTTCGAGAAGGATGCATGTAGTTTCAAGAAACTGTTAATGCTGACAACTTTTATTCAACTTTTCCGTAATAAATGTGGTAATAGACAGCAGGGTTTTCTATTAGTAAAATTAACCATATGGTGGCCCTAGAAAATAATATAAATCACGCTACCAAGGTTCACTTTGCATTGTAACATTGAGCAGAACCTAACCAGGAACAATTTCTTTTTAGGTCAAGACCAGAGGAATAAAAAGATCCCAGAAAACACTGTTTCCATCCATTATCGAAGAATAACCCGACACAGGAGTTTTCTTTAGGGCTTCTGTGTGTCTGGTCGTAGCGTCAACTTCCTGTGCGTCATCTGTATCGCGAACTTCCTTCGCCATCTGCGCTGAGCGACGAGGACCAGCGACTTTAAAGGCTTCCGTATTATTTCACAGCTTCGAGACAGAGCGATGACGATTCGGTAACGTAGTCTGTACCGGAAACATTGTCGTCTACTTGTGAGCAGAAAACTTAACAGGAAGGCATATACTCTATTTTCATACGTGACCTGCAAATTGAGGGAAAATGGTACAAATTATAACAACGTAGGCTCTCGCGGAGCATTTTTAAATAAATAATTCTCCCCTTCAAACCTGAGTCAATTGTTTACATTGCACTTTAATTACATTAACACTTTAATTATTGTCTCGTCATATTCAAAAATGGTATCCGGCTTTATCTTTCTTAATCCGCAACTTATCAAATAATTTGAGTTTTTCTATGCATTCTGACAATACAGGTACGTAATGAAATAATAAACAACTGACCAAATTGATAAACCAAGAATAAATTATTTAACTCCGATTGTAAAACATCGTTGGTGTAAGACAAATCTCACGGAGGAATATAGCAAACTAAGGCGAAGGATGGATTAGAATGGTGAAATATTGAAGAATTTCTTTATAAAGAAAAGAAAATCTTTAAAAAATAAATATTTTTTATACAGAATTACCTGCTGGTATGCCCTGTTATAATAGTATTAATACTATTCTGAGATTAGGACTAAAGCCTGATGAAATTCACCGGCAATTTTATGGATTAAATAAATTGGATAAATGACGAGCATAAAATTAATGTACTGGTTGTATTCACCACAGCATGTATCCACATTGTATTTTTAAAATTCCATAATTTTAATCTGTATTAATAATAACTAGAAAAGTATTAATATAGTATAAATTTAATTACTTACGATAGTAAAATTAGACATTTAAAACTGTTTATCAAAAAGGCTGACATTGCTCTGAAAGTAATAAGTTAGACAATTTAATCAATTAAGTGAAATTAATTCCTCGAAAATTCTAGAAAAAACGCGTATGAGAGCTATAAACATATGTACAGTCTTTTAAGATTTCAAGTAAAAGAATTAAGATGTCCCCTTTAGATAAATAAATTGTAGTGTATTTTTTTGCGGTTTACCCTATATTTAAACTATCTGCTTCTCGTCACTTCAGAAGCAGTCCAAACTGCTAACTTACCATTTTTCACTTTATATTATCGATAGTAGATAATATAATATGGCAATAGAATTTTGCCGAAATAATTAGTAGAAAACTAAATAGATGCACTAATAAAAAGTCAATCCTGTTTCGATGTGATCGTTTGCTTTATTCTTAGTAAGAAACGTTTCAGGGAAACTCATTTATGTACGGATAAACAGTTTTTTGGTTTCCACCCAAGTCAAATGAAGCTTAAGCTGGACGTTTCGATGGCGTACTTTGCCCATCTTTCTCAACTAATTAATTTTATGTATTTAAATATACTGTAGTCAACCAATTTATAATTGCCATTTTATTTGAAATGAATGTATTATATACCATATGTAATTTATTAAAAATTGATTAGAAAAGGTAACTAATTAAAACATGTTATCATCGGCTTAGTCACACAAATAAAATATTTAAATAATTACTGAATTTATTTAACTAACCACATGTCCAAACCATAATGTTAATATTGTTATTGTTGAGTTTATTTTCGAAAATTCTAAAATAAAATGCAGAATTTAGAATCAGACTTTTAATTAATTATATATCTTAATTATTAATAATTTTTACTATAGTTAATCTTTTAATTTGTGTCTGTATAGTTTGTTGAAATTAAAAATTTTATAACTATTGTTTTACGTTTATTATAAAAGTATTAATCATACTTAAATTAATATTTAGTAACGATTCCAGTCATGAATTTCCTTTTATTTTATAAAGCTTTTTTTTCTATAACTCATTATCAGTATATCTGATTAGGATCCACGTAAGAACCATACTTTGTAATAATTTATTATAATATTAATGGAGTTTTTGTCAGTTAGATATTCTAAATACTATTAATATATTTAAATATAGGTGTAAGTCGTTATATGAAGTTATTATATTAAAAAATAATTTCCGATTATTATCATCATTTCCTAGCGATTCATGAATGTTTTATTTGAAACTTTATCTACAGCTAATGAAATAATCGAACAAAGACTGTTTTCTGTTTTTCGTTTCCACTACAAATACATTTGCATTTCATTGCCTTTCTTTAAAAAATCTGGAATACATAGATAATTATAATACTCACTTTTCTCTCTAGCTTTACTGAACTCTTTAAGTAACTAAAATTATATAAATCCGTATTGCTGATTAACAAAAACATATTTTTATCTCGAAATATCTATTGAAAGCATGAGTCTTTTATTTCTTGAATTACCGGTCAATCATTTAATTTATTGTTTTTGATAGATTTACAATTTCATAACAATATCCTGGCTATGTAATTAATAAAATTTATTTCTTCTGAATAACTTACTAAACTTAGGCATTTAGAAGCCATGAATCATTTGAAGTGTTTTGAGAATTATATTTTTATATTATTTGTTATTATGTATTAAATACCGTCAGAAGTAAAAGGATAATGGTTTTACGTTTATAATATTTCCTTCTATTTGATTTTGTCTTACATTCGAATGTCGTTCATAAAATAAATAAATGCATTATAATTTAATCCTTAATGAGTGATTTTCTCAATTAAAACTAATGTAATTAAAACTAACAGAGATATAATGAATAATACTCGATGTGTTAAAGGGTTTTAAAATGTCTGGTTGCGTAATCGAGTTTCATACGTATTTAATTTATATTTTGTTTCTTCACGTTCGAGACCTGAAGTTCGAACTCCATATTTGGTTAAATTATTTTTGAACACGCTACGATCGTAGCTCTACACAGACTGCGACATATTTCAAAGTTCTTCTGACGTCATTGGACACTTTAATTACTCGTCTTTCAATGCGAAATGTAAATTAATATATTTATCTCCCCACGCGCCTTTACTTTATGATATATTTTAGTAGTACCGTTTATATTTATGGAATGAGCTGTTAAATGTTGTCCCCATATTCTTGTAAGTTACAATTACGGCTTCTGCATCTATAATGATTGCTATACCTTTCCAGAAACCTTTCAGTTTATGGAAGGTGAAGAAACTATAAGGGACCGTATTCTCTTCCCGTGATGGCGTTTCAATATTTAACTCCGTGTGAGGAATGCGGGACTCTTTCGTTTAAGGCGAGGCAATTTCCTTAAGTAGTAATTTGATAGAGCAAAACGTTCGCATTGTGGCGATCTGTATGCAAAGTGGTGCTCTTTATGCCATTATATTCTCTTCCATGTCTTTGCTTGTAATTAATAGTTAAGTTACGCTTTTTACAAAGGCTAAATGAATGGTCTGTTTAAGAAAACTAACAATTAAAATACTTTTAATAGAAATATACTCTTATAAACGATCAAAGTATTGGACTCGCATATTAATTGATTTCTAGAAATCAATTTTTAGGAGTTTATGTTCAAATTGTATACAATAACTTATTTTAATGTAGTAAATATAATTATAGGTAACGAAAATTTGTAGTTTGCCTCTTATAAAGAGAAAAATTATTGTTAATATAAACTACGAAAAACCAAAATAATAATTCATTATTATTTAAACTTTATTTAGATAATCTCTCACATGAAAAATATTTTCTATAATGTTAAATCAAATTCCTATGAATACGATATTTATGATCCAGTCAGGTCTTTCTATCTTTCGTTCCTAAAAGAGAAAAAGTATCTTGTCTTGGGTTCTGAAGTACGAAACACTGCACTATAACAACAAATCAACCTGCTGCAGGACCAGATAAGTCAACGCCAACACTGAAGCTCTCTGGAACATTGCCCATATTCAAAGCAACATTTATCGACCAGCATAACTTTGCTATGGGTTTGGTTCTTGAATATTGTGCACCAAATTTCCTCTTAAAAGTTAAATGCGTAATCAATATAAATAATAAATATAATAAATAAAGACTGAAATATAGAGAAAAAAACTCATTCACAGAAACCGAAAAATTATTTAGACTTCATGGTTTCCCTTAAATATTTTCTCGTGAAAAAAATATAAAACATCGTATACCAGTGATTTATGGTCTCTATTCGGAAATTTAGGGACGGAAAAAATACAAAGCTCATTTTAGAATCTGAAGTGAACATTTTAAGAGGTACTTGTACGGAATATGTATAAAGCATACAGAATTTTAATTGTTACATTGGAATGTTATTAATTTTTTGGGCGTGAGAGGCTACATGAGGGCGATCCAGAAACTGACAACTCCCCTTTAATAACATAGGGAGGGAATTGAAACCCCGATTCCCCCCCCCAAAAAAAAATTATAAGCACGAGCTCAAAAATCTCAATGAAAATTACTGAGGAAATGAGGATAAACAATTTAAAAAATACATTGTTTTAATCGCTTTATCGTTATTATTTCTTTTTTCTTTCTACAGTACAAGGCACACACAAATATACAATTACAAAAGTACCGCTAGAAAGCTGCGAGAGAGGACAAAAAATTATAATAAAATTATATAACTATGTTATGGCATGATAATTGTTCTGACTTCGAAGCGAATGGCACAAGTTTTATGAAGATGGGATTGGGTGTCTACGATGCTGAAAGGGATCTGCTATGGGGGCTTGAGTGTGCTTCGATCATCACAAAGTTCATGCCAACTGTAGCATTTAAATTAAATCATATTCGAGTGTTGGATTCCATTAGATAAACTCTAAAATAAAAGGATAATCTACATCTAGTATCTACAAAACAATAACATTAATAAAAAGTATTCGGGAAAATAAAATATCGGAAAAATAAAGCATTTATTTACAATCATATAAATACGGGCAGTCTTTACGTTAGAAAAAATAAAAATAGGTGGAGGTTTATAATAGGAAACTTAAGTAGTTAAATTCTAGGAACAGAGACAAAAATTTAAGATACAAATAAGACCAGATTAAGTACAATCATTGTTTTATTATTGTTATTTTTTGACACTTAACAAATGAATCTACAATATTTAACTGATACTTTAGTATACAAAACAGTTTTGGGAGTAATACTTGGATTTTTGACAAATATTACACTTGTATCATTTGAACACTTTGAAAATAATCTTGCGCATGACACAGCAACTGTACCAACAGAAGAGACATAGCCAAAGAAAATATTTTCATGTGATTGTCTACGAAAACCGTATACTGACTTTGCTCCATTCTTCCGACTGAATATTCAACGTGCTCGACTTGTAGCTAGGATGTAGACGGAAATGATGCGAAAAAAACTAACGTAAAGCCAATGAAGTCTAAGAGCGCAACATGCAAACACCAATACATCGCAAGGGGGGTTGTTACTCGTTATCTCCATCATAATCTTACATTGTGACAAGGTTCAAATCAAAGACGATAAATTTGGGCTGTGCGAGAACATTGAAAGCCGGCCACGGCTCCGGCAATCTGCCAACCTGCTAACAAGAAATAAAAACCGTTCATATGTTTATCAGCACGTGTGTCCGAAAGTTAATTTACACGAGAATTGACTGGAAATAATGTGTCGAACAAACGGATTCGTTACGTAATTTGAGGTGAAGTTCAACCATCGCTGCACAATGCTCGTTACATATGTCAAAAATGGTACAAATCCCACACAAATCTATTTACCTCTATTTTGATACTGTGCAACACTGACATTACATGGGGCAAATGTTTAACTCTGGCTACGGCAGACATTTCACAAATCGGGTACCGAAAAACAAGAAGCATTTTTTTGTCTTATGAAATTCTACCATGTACAAAGAGACTTGGTTTCACCTTTATTTCAATTAAATTCTATATTAACAACCATTCACAAGGAATTACGACGCCTATTTCTTTGATATATATTTATATTCATATAATAGATAGTATGTTATTAACTTCTACGAAGAGGATTCATATGTGTTATTTTAAAATTTGTTTACACGGTCACTTAAAAGTATGTTCATAATATGAGAATTTTTCTCGAAATATACGGCCTGGGCACTTCCTCGTATATTCTAATCAACGTTTGTACACGTGCGGTCAATGCCATTTTTAAGAATACAAATAATGTTCTCGATAATTAAGAAACATTTAAATAGTCAGATAATTTTTATACCATTTTAACTGTATCTACAGTAATCTTACATAAGTGAAAATCAAGAACCGTAATTTAATCCAGTTCCGATATTCAAACAATCACATAACTTTAAAAAGTATATTTATACACTCAAGCGTCCACTTAAAATTATATTTAATAAGTTATGCATAATAATTAACATTCTATGAACTCAGCCACACAACTCTATTCTCATGTCCGAGATACATCATTCAACATTTAAAATATTTCCAATGAATTTTGGAAATTTAATAGCAGGGCACTACGATATGTGACTGCAGTTTAGTGCTGAAATCTCCACTCTTGTTATATCGATTCCACATGAAATAGTACTTCTTTTATGTAATACATATTAAATACTAATTTTCATTCTACGTACATGTGTTTGGGAAGTATTTTAGAAACAAATATTTCAAATTTAATGATATTTATATAACAGCCTTCCTTATGACTTAAAGTGCTTAAGATTTACGGTTAAACAGGATCAAATGTCTCGTCGACGTAACACCAGGTTGGCAAGCACTTTCACTTCGCAAACGTTGTCCGTGCGCGTCAAGGAGCTACATTCACACACGACTCAATTATGCGTAATGTGTCCAATAAATAAATTAAAGGTGAACGAGCTTCCGGATGTCCAAGTCACGTGCCTTTGGCAGGAATTTGTTGCACACGCAAAACTCGTAGGTTAGTCCAGTAACCCGACAGCGAGTGTCCAACGGTTGCAGCATCAGCTTCTTCCCTTTCCCTCTCTTCTCAACACTTCACTCTTTTAAGCTATTTGAGATCCACAGTCAATTTTCACTAATCAGTGTCAAATACTAAACAACGCAAAAGGCAATATAAACATTCTTGCGACGAGAATGGCATCACGAAGATTTTATCAATAACGGTCGGTAGTCTCTCGTCTGTCGCACTAGGTGGCACTCGTAAACAGGACCGAATTCTTGTAATAACCTGCTCGCGATTCTGAAACACAAAGGAAACAACAATAAGTAAACGTTAACAGTCCCTACATTATTAAACATAATCAGTTATTCCTAAAGTACGATAACTAATTTCATGTCTGAGACAAAAAACTTGCATGGCTATATTCGAGAAAAGAATATTTAGTTTTGTGTAAGCATTTCGCCGAATTGAGCTAATCACAGTTTAATTGAACTACTTTTTTAGAAAAATGAAATGCAGCTGATTTTATTCATTCACATCTCGCTTAAATTTAAATGATGTATGGATTATTTACTGATTTTAAAATCACCACTATGAAATAGTGTTTCTTAGAGTTTTATATTATAGTTGGAAAATAGATCAAAAATATTATTTATAATATATATTCATGTAGTACACAAATACGTTACATTCAAGGGCGGATATTACTAGTTCCTATCTATCACATCTGTTTATCTTGAAAAAGTTACAGGGGCCCGACTTATAACAGAATCAGATTTTGAACTGCAGACGGTATATATGCTAAGGAGGATAAAATACTGCCAGCTGTTAAGTTAGCGGTTCTTGTGAAATACTGAAGAACAACATGGCCCAGGCTATAATTATTGGAACGAGGGGATGGACGGGAATACGATGTCGAATTGCTGGCGACAGCTTTTCTGAAAGGCGAGGGGTTGTAGCTCATTTTTGAACAAGCGGTGCCTATGATTGATAGCGTCCTACCGAAGACGAGACTGGAGGGTGAGAATATCGCGAGAGAACAATGATTGATGAAAGATCATCCACAGGCAGAACAGCGCTGAGGAGTCGTGGGGACGTTGGACGTTGGCGTAATTAAAGCGTACCTTGCAGAGGCGACTTCACGTCGCGCTCGGCCTGTTGTTGCTGCTGCTGCTGTTGCTGCTGCTGTCGGGATTTCCTCTCCAGTTCCAGCTCTTGAGCCAGCGACTCTGTAACACCAAATTTGGTATGAACACGGCTCCGAGAACATTTTTCTTTTCATAACAAAACAAGTTCATTTTACCAAAACAACTGACAGTTTCGCATCTTTGATTTACCACAGTAGCCATAACCTAAAAACGAAAATAAATACTATATACATTCCTACCGTTCTCATCATATTTTTACTCTCTTCTTTTCTAAAACAATTTGCTGCCATGCATATTTTTTGCTTGTACAAATTAATTGTAATTTATTCTTAACTAAAATCTAATAAATAATATAATTTACTACATTCAAGCGTTGTGAACTTTGGAGTTTTTAAACAGTGATATTGAAACACTTGATAAATATATTAGCATTGTCAATTATAAAATAATTTTAAAACAGTGGAAGAAGGATTAATCGTTTCGAATTGCAGGATGTCTGTTTGCCCTCTTTGGATCTACGACCTGGGCTTACCAGGTCGACTGCGGACTGTCATCTTGCATGACACATTCCGAATTTGGAGTGATACGTGGTCAACGTATCTTAATCCCGGTTTTCGCAACCATGACGACACAAACAACCAAGCCCA
Source organism: Eucriotettix oculatus (assembly GCA_034510155.1). Lineage (NCBI taxonomy): Eukaryota > Metazoa > Arthropoda > Insecta > Orthoptera > Tetrigidae > Eucriotettix > Eucriotettix oculatus. The sequence continues at coordinate 63,878,555 of CM067378.1, forward strand.
TGCCAGGATTCGAACCTGGGACCCAATAAATTATTTTAGGGTTAGGAAATAGTAAGGCTGACCAGGGCCAGGTTCTGGACATCTGAAAGGCCCTAATTTGTTTTTTAAAAATCTAAATATATTCACACTGAATGATAGAATTTACCAAAATAGAGCAAATTGGAAAAGACACGTTCTCAGAATGGATGACAATAGAATACGCAAGCTTGCCCTTCAATACCATTCTATTGGAAAAAGGGATGTTGGTCGTTCTAGAAAGAGATGGAATGAAGATAAAGTAAGTAAAAATCTAAATCTCCAAGGACCTGAAGAAACAAAGCCTGTATCACCCAGATAGGAAATTTGTAGCTTTCAAATAAATTTTTGTCAGGCGCAATGAAGCTCTGAAATAAAGTCGATTTAGCTTGTTTCATCCCACAATGAGTACCCTGACCCTTGTGCCCCACTCTAAACCTTTTCCCCTTTGTTCGAAACGTTGGATGTTTTCATTCACCTTCCACGCTCGCATTTCTTTTAATGTGGGAAATAATTTTTACTCAACTTAATTTATTAAATATTGGCCCTCTAAATTACAAATTTTCATGCAACTACAAACTAATTTAATTTTACATAAGAGAAACTATTCTTTACAACGTAAATATTCTCAGGGACATTAGTACCTCGGAAACGTCACAATATTTTTATCAGTTCAACGTCCAATACTCAGTACAGTATATACTTATGGATTACACAAAGTACGAACACACCGAGAGAAAATAAATTACGATTCCTTAATGTTACAAGATTAAATATTACAATTTATGAAAATAAATAAAAAATAAACGTTAATTAGCTATTGAATCACTTGTAATCATTATTGACAATTTGTAAATATTTCCTCGCTAATGACCGCAGAAGTTAATGCGACATTAAATAAATGAAAATATTTCTATTACTGGACATCCTTTTCTTATTAAAAATGCTGGAGCTTCTTTCCCTGTTATACTCTCCCTTTTAATTTTAATTTGAACTAACGATAATTGTTTTCAGGTAATAGTTACAGTTAATAACATACACAGAGAGTATACAAACTTATGAAAATTAGATAACATAAGTTGCATCTGTTCATTAATATTTAAGAATATCGAATAGCCTTAATCTTAAGCAGAAAGCTTTCAGTACTTATCTTAAATACACAGAATTACTTCTACCAATTGGTAGAAGAAACGTTGTGTATTTCAGATAAGTACTGAAAGTTGTCTTTTAAGATTAAGGCCATTTTATATCATTCTTATGAAAAGTTATTAGAAATTGCTGGGAATATGTGTCTTTTTAGTGGTATGTTCTGAGAACTTAAGTCTGTGTAATGTGGTTCGGAAAGCAACTTAGATTCGCAGGTGAAACGCTATTTGCATGAGCGGGGGCGGGAACGGAGAGATTTAGTTTGTATGCTAAACCGGTTGCTGTGAGACTGTTGGCGATGCGTCTGTTATTGTATTACGCGAGGCGTTAATTGCTTTATCCAGACAGACAGAGAATCTTACGGCTGGGGGCGGCTTTACGCCTCTGAACCTTTGTTTAAGGGACACAAGCTTCATCCCCGTTTTGCTGGCATTTAAACAGGAGAGCGGGAGAAAGTGGGATTAGATATGACGCAAAGTGGTTTTGCCTTCCCTACCCTCTATCCTCAGCCACTCCTTTCTCAGCCTAATATTCCTCGGTGACACCCCAACCCCTTCTCATTTCACAGGGACAATAATCTGAATGTTAAAAGACTTATCCTAAGGCTACAGCAGAAAAATGGAATTACTTTCTGTGAAGCTTTGTACCGCTGGGGTTGCTAAAAGAACCGCAGACGCTGTTTATGAATATTGTAAGTAAACCTTAAAATTGTAAGAGCAACGCCAGGAAATTTCGACACCGATAAGGTCTCGTGCCGTAATAAGAAATCCTGAAAATATACTTTACTAAAATCTGCATACCTATACTTTGAACTTCGAATAGAATTGAACATTCGCGACACGTAATTTGTGAAAGAAGTAAACAGCTACACGGCTAAAGGGAATTTAGATGCTTCATTCTTTCCGAATTCTGTGTACGAGTAATGGGATTTGTGGAACACTGGGGCGGCGCCCTGATGAGTGCAAATATCACGGGCGTGTTCACAAATTGGCAATATGCCCTGTAAAATCTTTGCAGCTAGACACCAAGATATTATATTCCGACTTGGTCGCTGTAGGCTGAAGTACATTTTCGTTTGAATGCTCGTCATCCCAGATCCCTGTGAGCGGGTTTATTCAATTTCATGCTCCGCTTGTTGCATATTACAATTTAAACATTTTCTTCCTCAATTCCGTTCTCCCCCTTTTCCTTATATCTTTTAACATCAAAATGACTTCTTTTTAAAACAGATAAAGGTGTCGTTCTATCAAAATGGTAAGCGCCTGAGGGAGAGGCTGCGTTAATTTCTCCGAGGAATTCTTCGGCACGATTCGAAATACATAGCATGGAAATATAACAAAATTTAATACATGCCTTTAGACAGTCAAGATCGGTGTTTATCAAATTTCATAACAACTTTGAGAAAAGGTAGGACTCGGAAAAAATTCGTATATCGTATTTAAATACGACCATACAATTCACTAACATACAGTTAAAAACTGGTTTTCTTCTGAATAAATGTCATTGGACGTAATATTTATGTATGACGAAAAGAATGGAAATTGGCTTTTTATTTATAAACAATTAAGTGAAAAAATAGAGCATTCTACGCCTGAATTTAACCTCACATCACAAAGGTCTGGAGGTTGATTCCAGGCATGGGCATGAACGTTTCTGCTTGTTATGGTCACGAAAACTGGGGTTAAGTCTAAAGAAGAACTGCAACACTGACATCGTGCAATTTAAAAAAAAATCCGTAATATGTCATGGAAGACGACAGTCTGGCAGTCGTACCAATCGTCCAGGGCCCTAAACATGGCTCTATCGCCAATAAAAAAATAATCTTTTGAGCTCAGAAGAACCATGTGAGTTATTTACTATTACCACACAAATAAAAAACCGCTTTATAAATATAACTTACATAAATTAATTTACATAATTTAAACTTATTACAATTATTGAATTGAGCACATAATGAGACTCTTGTATTACTATAAATTACGTATGTTTAATTTCAATTAGTTTCATGAAGTAAGGAGCCTACAATTAGATCTTTAAGAATTGACCGCATTTCCAACAGAGACATTTCTGCAAATTAGATTACGTTATCCGCCTTTGGCAGAATAACAATTTTTCCGGAAGGGCGAACTTGTTCAATAAAATTTAATAAGCTCCCCAAGGCATTTCCCTGCCCCTCCCCCCAATCGGTAGATACACAGTCGATTTCTTCCCTTGCTGCTGACACACTTCCCCTCCTAACGACTTTCGCAGTTTCATATTTAAAGCCGGGTCGATGTAATTCTGCTGCAGTTGGAGTTACGAGTATTTTTCTTTTCACTGGATACGGCCACGATACATCAAATTATACGTCCATTTACAGTGCAATGCGTCCCATATTTCTATATCTTTCACATTAAACCTCATTAAACGTAACAGACATGGTTGTTTCCTTTCCATAAAATCGTAATAAAAGTCGATAGAAAATTCTGACTCGATTCAAAGGTCTAGTTTTTACAAGTGTTTAGTGATTTAATTGTAGTTTATCTTCGCATCTCACTACCCGCTAAACAACTATGTCACGGATTGTGCGTCGATGAATACTGGAAGACTTGTGACACGCCATTGGTGGTTATTAAACTAGAACTTAATCTGTATTACTGCCAAGCTACAGACTAACGCGTATCAGTGTTTCATAATTACTGTAACCTCTGAGGTATAATTTTAACCTCGGAATAAATCATAGACGTAACGTAGCCCGATACAAAACCGAAAAATGGTTTTCAGTATATGCGTACGAATGTTTCGGTAAACAGGGGACGGAGAAGTTAAGCTGAATAAAGTGAAATTTTTGGAGAAATTTTTATGTGACACAAAAAAAATCATTAAAAATAGAAAAAACTTGGGCCACTTTTTCTCTTTTCCTCAACACACTGACATTCTCTGTTTCGGGTACAAGAAGGTAGCCTATATATCCCGCTATGGACTCCTGTTTCGTATTTTCTTCAAACCGAGTGAACTAAATTTCCGTACTTTCAATCAGTGCTTTTTACAAAGTGTAACACGTTTGTTTCTGGCAATGCTCCATATCAAATTTCTCTCCCCTGTACCAGTTAATGTTTTATTTTCCTCATATTTTCAGATTCTGTCTGTTGTTGTGAAGACGTGATGGGAGTAATTCTAACGCAAGATTTATTTTGTAAATTTTATTTACCTTTTTGTCAACGGAAAAAAGAATTAATTTAAATGTATTTTCTACCTGGACATTCAATTTGATGTTGAAGGGAAAAAAAGTGTATTGTGATATGACGAGTGCCGTATATTTTATGGATTTACCCTGCTGGACACTTTTTATGTTTAAACGAACGACTGCGTCATATTTTTGGAAAAAGGAAATAAATAATCTGAGTGTCGAGGATTGGTTGGAACGGTCGGCAAGGTGGACAGGTTTACAGAGCAGTAAATCTTGTGCACAGCGTCGGTAAGACGCCGATTTGAGGGCAAGAAGCCGGGATGTTTTGCGTTAACTTGCTTATTACGCGGTGACCGCGCAAGATGGCGCTCTTACCGCACAACAAAACACCATAGCCCGTCCCACGCACACACACGCCATAGGAGCGGCTAATTATCAATTCATTTCAGCTTAGAGTGGGAAGTTAGCCCAAAGGGGATGAATTATTTCCGCGGAGATGAAGGGAGATTTAAGAGGGGGTGGGAGAGATTGAGATGGGAGTGGGAGAGGGAGGCTGGCTCAGGGGGCCGCGTAAAGACGCTCTCGAAAGGGCCACTCGGCAACAATGGGAAGACGAGAGAAGTTGCCAGCTTGTAATTAACTCACGTGCTTACCTCAGGCCGCACAACTTGCGCGTACGGAGCTGTTCACAAAACAGATTATCATTTCGGGTAACCAGTGCTGCTCACTTTCAGCAAGAAACCAAAATTTTCCACGGGCTCCTTTATAACTTCAACTTTTACTTCGCTTTAAAATGCTCACTATGTGTAAAAATTTGAACAAATCTATTGTAGGTGTTCAAAACAACGGTAATTCATCCCCTACGAACTTTCAATCAGAACCCATTTATCAAAAAAGTATTTCTGAAGTTATGAAATAATTTGCGGAGAACTAATGTCTCATTCAAACTATTTGTACGGGTCCGGGTGTAAATTCTTGAAGTTCATACAAAACTGGTTATGTCACATCGAGAGGGTTTATCGTGATATAAAATAATGTTTTCTTGATTCAGTAATCAACATAACTAAATGTTCTTTTGTAAACGAGGCATGCAAAGCGTTTGGTCACGTCAAAGAATTTCCTATGATTGAAATTCCAACTTTATAAATAAAATTCCGGAAACGTAATTTTGATGAGAACTCTCCAAGTTGAGCAAATATAATAATAAATAGCATTTTCGGTAATTGCCAGTTAAGTTACTCGTACGGGTATTTTAAAATGCTAATAAACAATACCAAATGTCATACAAGTAGAAGGTAATGTTTTATATTTAAGCGTGAATCTTAAAAAGCCTCCTGTCATGTTACCAACTTACTGTCAGTTTAGAAAAATTGATTGATCACATTGCAGACTATATCATCTAATTGTATTCATATGCTCTGTGCGTACAGATCGCCAACATATGTGCCAGGCCACCATTTTGAGTTTCAGCTCTGAACCTTGAGTTTCAATGGAAAATTTTTCATAAAATCCTTGAGTAGCCGGAACTAGACCTAGACTAGACTGCGGAGGAAACATCTGTGTCAGCACTTTCGTTGCGCTCTAGCTTGTATCGATTGGTTATAGTCGGCAGGTTTGAGTCTTTTTCTGATGGACCTGGCAGCAGTCATTTTCGCGGGCGTAATGGCTGTCCGAGATTGGTGTTGGGGTGAAGGCGTCGTCGTCTCATTAACACTCCCGTACCGTTCGAGTATGAACATCGGCGATTATACCCCTAAGACCGACCGCTTCCTCCGCGCCGACAGTCATTACTGTGCAATCAAGTGTCCACGTGCTCTAATTCTTCCTTAATTATGAGCCCGACATGATGAAGGGTTGGGATTTGAAATTCAGCTCGGCCCTTCTAATTTGTGATTTACCTTTCCCAAATAATTCAAGCGTGGGTCGCTTACGAATACCAAATCATCTACCTTGTTATAAACCGAAAGTGAGTTTGTCTTAGAGGAATAGTCATGTGCAGAAGAAACGATTCTGTATCATCAATTCTCCAGATCGTTCTATCCACGAATAATATTTCGTTTCTAGAGTACTTACAAAGTACAACACCTTCAATCATTGTATTAATAGACTTTGTATACACTATTCTTCCCAGCCTCAGTAATTCTTGTGAGAATTACAACAGTCTTGGGTCTCATTGGAAAATTTGTCAGAAATTACTCACTTTATAATTTAAAAACACTTTTACAACAGACAGTGCAGACGCAGCCAAATATACTTATACTAAATAAATGTTTAGTGGATTTTAATTGAAGACCTTGGCAATGTATACAAATTACTTATAATACTCCAACTCGAATTTTCACCTGGTGAAGACCTAATATGAGGACGAAACGTTGTGTAATTATAATTACCTATTAATTTTTTCCATTTATGACCAGCGTATTTATTAAATTAATTCCTTATTTTTCCTGCCTGCAGCGCTAAAATTGAAGCAGTTCGACTCTGTTCTAATCGAAACTGTTTCCTACATTGAAATTAGGATTCATGAAGAACAGCTTCGATTAGAACACAATCTCATCATGTACTATCTAACGTTTTATGTCTTTATTCTTAGACCCATCCACATTAATGCTGCAGGTGAGCTAAATAAGTAATTTAACACAGGCGTGTATTCGATTTTGCAACTATGATTATAGGGCAGCTGAAGATGAAATATAAAATAAACGAGTTGAAATCCGATGGATCCATCACTTGTAATACGCCTATTCTATATACTCAGGGCAAGTGTAATACCATACAATGGTAATGAACGGTGCAGTCGTCAATGAAGACAAATTGGAAAAAACTTTAATTGTGATTTTTACATAAATTCACATGTCATATGTTTTCTATGAAAGCCGCAACTTAGAAAGAAGTGTCTATAAAGTATGATATTCTCAGGAAAAAGGGAATTAACAATCCAGCAACATCTTCAAGTATTCAACGTATATATACATATATAGCAAACACACAAAAGTTTTATGGAGAAAATTGATGTTAAGTAAAGCCCGGGAGGTTCTGAGATCGATTTCTAAATTTAGCTGTACACTCTTATCTGAGCTTGACTTGAAATGTTAACAATTCAAATTAACAAAGTGTTTCTTAATTTAGAACGTGCCCACACGAATTAGTGTGTGGACCAATTAGATTAAGAATTCAAATAATAACATTTTAAAATAATTTTTTCATCACATAAATATCACTTCCTACTCTCAGATCTTACTAGTTTATAAATTTTCTTTATTCTGTCTCTATTTAGCGAAAGTTATATTACTTTATAACTATATTCTGGAGAATACGATTTTATTTCGAATTAGACGTACAAAATTAGCAATATGGCACTGGCAGACGTTTCATGCCCGATGCTGATGGTAGGGAATTACAAAAGCGTGTTGTGATCAGGTAAAATAAAAGAGTTGAAAACCGATGGATCGATAATTCGGTGCATACTTATATTTATAATTTTTTATAAACTCTCAGACAATATTAAGGCGAGCAAAACGAAAAAAATATTTAACACTGATTCAATTTAAAATTTGATAACATGGCATACTATGTTATAAATTTTATTTAGTAAATATGTTAAAATACAGCAGAAATATTAAGGTATACAGGTGAGGACAATGTATCAGTTCACTTCCTTTAAGCGTCACGATTACGAAAACATGTTAGAAATTACATTTCAAAAGATAATTTGAATTCGATTTAATTATTTCTGCGCCGGTTCGGTCGGTACAAAAAAGTACACTAGCTATGTAAGTCAGGCGTATAATCGATCTGCGCTGTATCTTCGCGAGAAAAAGGAAGAAAACGCGATGGCCTCTAAAAGCACAACTGCTTCCTTCAAGCTGTGGAGCTGTCACAAAAGTAGTAATTTTCGGCTACGACCTTCCCCGACAGGAGATCAAATGTAAGTAGGGCTGTAAAAAAGAAAAATAATAACCCAAGTATAAATTTTATAGGCCCCGTTTCTCGGATCCGTGGTAATGAAATCGCCGCCAGAGTCGGGCGCGGAATTAAAAACAAAACAGACGCACTGGGAAAGTTCGCTAATATCGCAGCGAGCATGCGCCGATAGTTCCCTTTCCCGCATTCTTTACTTATGCGTGTTTCTTTATTAGCAGATTGCAAAGAAAGGAGGAGTGCACAACTAAAGGGATTTTTAATATCGTATACTACCAAAGTTTCTTTCCGGCAATTTGATGTTCATCCTCGTTTTTCCCTCTTTTTTTTACGGTCTAGAAGAGGGAAGTCCTCATAACCTCCTTTGTAATTACTACCAAAAAGCCAATGGGCCATAGAAGAGGATATAAAAAACATATCTAATATAAGAAGCTACAGAAAGGGTTATTATTTCGAATAAAATATGTAGTTTAATTTTCGCTTTAATTAAGAGTACCTCTTAAAATTAGAGTTATTAAAAGGTCAGACGGGTATGGTAGAGATCAAGGATTATGTTCATATTCCAAGGCCATTTAGCGATGCTCCGAGGGCATGCTTCAGATACGTACAGGTAACCACACCTCAAATATTATTACCGTGTCGCGGTTTTGTTTCCGAAATCGATCGTGAACACAATTCTAATGACACCAAACTCTAACTTCATTTACTGTCATATTATTAGTTTATTAAGAGATGTAGCAGTAAACGTGTTGAGGTAAAAAGGGGAACAGCGAAATTATTGTGATTGCAGAAGAATATTAAGATAATTTTAATGAGTGAGAGCCGACATGTTCCATGATTTAATAGAGCAATCAATATTATAATTTGACTGGAAACTTGAAGAACGCGTATGATAACGAAGTTTACTATATTTTAGTTGTTTTTTTATTGGTTAACGTGTAGTAATTAAAGGGACGGAGTTATACGTGTGAAGTACGCTATGTCTCGTCTTGATCGTAAAATTCCTATTGTTTTACTTTTACAGTAAAAGTATATCACATTGGCAAAAACAAATTAAAAAATAAACTAAAAAGTCATTTTTGAAAAGACCACCAGAAAGTGTGTTGTATTAAAAAATACGTATAGGATGCGAGCGAGTGTGGGTTCGATGTTTACGCTTGACGTCTCAGGCAGCAGCGTCTGACTGACTGAGCGATAGGAAACGACGCCGGGCGCCCGGTCGCAGGGGAAATTACACCGTCTTCATAAAGTGTGCGGTTTATACTGGATAATGGAAGTACTGGGTGGGGAGTTAGAAACCAACCTCGTCTAGAATGCATGAGAACGGTCGCTTGCAAACTACGCGAAGCCAAGAGCGTGCACTTAAAGCGGACTTTATTGGGCCGACGACATGCTCATTTCCGCGTAGTTTTCGGTAATTACGGCCGACGGGCAGACGCATCTTCCAACCTAAGTTAATAAACCTGGGAGTACGAAGCGTCCGCCAGAATTTCGATACGAATGGATTCCTGCTCACCACAGAGGCGTGCCTTCACGTTTAACACACTGGAATGGCTGCAAGAGATGGCGGCACGAGTGGAGTGGAGTGGAATGGGGTGGCTCTGGGTTCGAAACACCCTTGCGGTAATTCCAATTTGGCCTCCCTCTGTCCGCGTAGTCTATTTACTGTTCAGTACTAATGAACAGATCAAACCTAGCATTGAAATGCCATAGGAAAGCTACGACCTTTCCTAGCAGCCAATTTCCTCCACGAAAGCACAGAAAAAAAGATCTGATTTCATTCTATTACACACCAAATAAAGGAATAAGAGCTGTTTCTTCTTTCCTACGCACAAAAATTATCGTTACTGTCATCTGTCAACTATTCCTAATAAATTTGCTTCATATTTTTAAGAAAAACTTAAAAACTCAAATTAAATCTCCTTCACCAATATTAAGTGTATGTTGCTTGTGTAATTAATGTATGACGGAATTATTATGGAATATATACCAAGGGAGGATGTGGGCTTTGCTAGTTATGAAGAAATGAAAAGGCTTGTGCAAGATAGGTTAGCATGGAGTGTTGCATCAGACAAGCCTTAGGACTGAATACCACAACACAACATATACCAAGAATTTGAGTCGTGTTTTGTTACAGTGTTTCCGTAGTAACTTCTATATCTTTCTATTATTCGAGTAACTATTTGATAGAGCGAGAATGATATCTGTCAGAACAAACATAGCAATGTTGTAAAAGCCAGGCGCATCTTCCATTTCGTCCGATAGAAGAAAATATCAACTCTTGCACAGTATTTTATAAATCGGCGAAATATCAATGACTAAACAAACAAGGTAAGTGAAGAAAGTGTTCCTTTGTTCATAAACATCTCGCTGTGGAATTACTTAAGAGGATTTATTACGTAGTTGAAATACTTCGCTCCTTATATGGGGGTATTTGCAGCCTGATTGGTTTCGGACTTCGAGATGAATAATGAAGTCGTCTTGTTGCAGCTGGTCAATTCGCTGCCCTGGACCGTAGCACGGCCCCTTCGTTCATTTAGCCGAATGAAAATAGAAACCCTCCACTCTTCCCCCGCGCTATTTTATTTCATGGTAATATCTTCCTCGAGAGAAAAGATTCACGCATTCTGTTAAAATTCTACACATGCTCAATTATCAGCTTAAAGCGGGGATTCCCGTTCCTGTTATTGGCGGAGATTCCATTAAAACCTTAATAATGAAATCATCTGGGCAGGACTTTCCCTTTCCTATTACTGCGCCGCTCTTCTCAAATTAAGAATACGTGTTTTCCGAATATCCGCTAAAAAGTGGGTTTTACATATTAAAGTGGGGGAGGCTTAGCGAGCAATTAGAGGCAGAGGCGCCCGAGGGAACGCTCGCCCTCGCTGGACGTCTTCACAAACCTCACTTATCAAGTACTCACCAGCATATGTGGCTCTTTCCTCCTGCAAATTTCCTTCACATTCACCATAACATACATTGTTCAGAACGGTAATAATTAAGCATGAGCTACAACCATTTTTAACTTTTTTCTTTCTGAGCAAAAATCCCCACCACCACCACCAAAAAATTATTTTGTATAGGAAAAAGTAATATCATTCATATAGCCCAGTAATATCTAGACCAGGTTTCAAACAAACTTTCTCGATCTATAACTTTAATTGCGTTATGGACTGAAACTCTCGCTCTCCTCAGCGCTGTTAGGATCCAATGTCTTAGAGAAAAAAATATATAACTGTTTGAGCAACTGTAAGTATTATTCGGTGAAAATTTGCGGTGACCATTTCACAACAATGTGTCTATTTTAGGCAACGATAGTCATTAATACAAGAATCACCGCTGGGATGATATTTCGCTGTCAGTTAATGAGTGGAACTCATAGATAAATGGAAAAGTCTAACTTTCTTTGGACAATAATTCCGTGTTAAATAAGTAACAACATATACTATACACAAAAGTTCGCTATACTTACTTAATCACGAATATTTCTTTTTACATTACTTACTCTTTTATTAGTATGATTTTATAGATTTTTCCACCTCGTTTCGAAATTATAAGTGGGCTGTAGCTAGGAAACGTTTGGTGATCGCTGGTTTCAACTAACAAAGATGTGATGTTTTTTTTAAGAAAGCAATGCTTCCTATTTTATTTATTTTGAAAAATCTATCGTATTTTACTAGCTTCCGCTTTGCAGGGAATATAAAGTTGAAACTAATTAAAAAATTATTTTCTTTCATGTAAAATGCAAAATTAATATATTGGTAACTGGGTCACAGTATATTGAGAGAAGTTGTTGTTAGGTGGAACGGGAATAATGGTGCCTCAGGGATGTTACAATAGTGCACGTTACGAACGTTTCCGAACGCAGTGCAAAGGAAGTTTAGGTGACTATACGTATAATAGCCGTTGCATGGATGGGACAGATAACTTCTCAGACAGTTGCTTACTGTTAACAGAATGGCTACGAGAGCCCGGTTTGTGAACGTTTCCGAGGACCGTGCAGAGGAAGTTTAAACTGATATAAATGTAATAGTTATTACTAACCGGAGTAATTCTGCCAGAAAGCAGCACCTGAGCCCATTAAGTCCAGGCCCGAGTAGTTCCACTGTTTGTCGCTAGGTGGCTCCGGCGCGTGTGCTGGAGGTTGCCGGGGATACGGGCTCTCTGATTGGTCAGAGGCCACGCGGTGATCGGCGCCGCTGCTCTCTGTCGACAACAAACAACACATTACACAACCTGCTTGTTGTTTCGTTACAACAGAGAGGCCGGACTGAGTTGACACTGTTGCCGTGTGAACGTAAATCATCGTCATTATAAAGTTTCTTCATTTACCTTCTCTTATAAACTCAACAACACAAGATTGAGAGGGTGGTTCAATGCCAGATATCGAGGGTTATCTCACCTATTTTCCTTAAAAGTTGACGGTTCTACACGAACTAGTCTCGCCTTAACATATCTTCAGGGTGCATGGTAAACTACAATTTTCGCATAGATAGTGTATATTATTCAGGATCAATATATTTTTTAAATTTATAATGAGTGGTGGTTTACAAGATTCTATTTCCAGTTTCTCCAAAAAAAAATTCTTACAAATGAGCCCTCACATATTTAACTTACACTTATAGACATTATAATAACAAATATCACATATCTATCCAAAGATTTCCGGTCTCACGAATCTACAAATGATTAATCAAAAACAACCAACGCACGTACATTCGAAAGAGAACAGTACGAACAGGAAAAACGAGAATAAAATATTGTGACTGGGAAGTGATATGGCTGAGATGAATGTTAAAGCGGAAAAAGAGAGAGTTGAGGTAAAAATGAGAATTTAAGTAAAATAATATTATACGAGGAAAAGTGAAGAAATAAGGCAAAAGGACCTTTTGATTTTTCTAGTTAAAGAATGAGAGGTTTAGAAGAAAGGCGAAATGCATTTGAATTATCAGTTACGGAAAACAATATCTTTAGATCGATAAGAATATTTTTAGGAAGAAAATAGGCACATATTTATACGCAAGATAAGTGAATTTCTTTGGAATAAATTCAAAGTATTTAATACATGGTTCTCGGTTTATCAACCGGATCAATTGTACATTAAAACAACGTTTCAGCCAAGTTCATTTCTGCCGTCGTCAGGTGCAGATGAAGAAGCTTTAATAAGCAATTGGCCCGATTGATAGACTGAGAATGAATTATGAAATCAATTTCCATAACATACTTCTTCTTTAGAGGTTTTATAAAGTTAATGCATTTAAATTATTGTCAGTGGATGCTTGTATTGATCTTTGAATTAATATACCAACAAATTATAGTAATATACATAGCTGTGTGTATAGTAATAAGAGACAGACGGTGTCGTAGGCTATGTTAAATTTAGAAGTGTTCGTGAAAGAGGAATGCTAATCTGGATACACCAGGCATTGAACCTTAACAGAGAACTCTGACGTAATATCTTTATTATTAATGCTGTAATATGATACCGTCTTTCTATTTTGCGGTAAACTTGGAACGGGTTAATTGGTGTGTTTCCCCTGCACCTGTCCACATTGCAACAGCGCAGATGCAGTGTTTCTGAGTAAGAGAGCCCGAGGGCGACGTCAGTCTCGAGACTTGAGCAAATCTTAGGAGCACCCGCGGGGAAGTGCCGAACTAACAACCCCTTCCTGCCGACAAGGTACACGCCAGCTTAATTAACACACGTGTAGGCCACCAATACCACTGCAGACGCAGATCTTCTACACAGATGCTTCTATGGATTCTACTCGTGAGGACAACCCCCAGCGTTATGCATGCAATTAGGGGCGAAGAGACACTGCCCTAATTATAATTAGCGTCATATTCAAAGACAACTTCCGAATAATGTCTAACTACATCAAAACCTCTAGAGAATTAAAGTTCAATATTAACGAATCATACTCACTCAAGTCGGACAGAAGACTATTTGGGTCTGACTCACCTAATTTAAAGCTTTCCGTTACTTCGATCTGATAAACGAGTAAATATATGAGGCCAAGGTAACTTAAACACCCAGTTCCCCTCACTTCTGCAAGCTGATGTGTGGTAATGCCACAATCATTTAATTCACAATAACGTGTCCTGGTAGGCGGGGGGAGGGGTGGGGTGGGGTTGATCAATGGTGTTCAAAAATAATACGAAGTGATAACTTACGACTCTGGTATTGGACTCGCGTGGTCCAAGAATTTGCACGAACGTCTTACTGTCATAATACAAGATGCATCTCTAAGTATAGTGAAGAGATTCGGGAAAATTAAATAGTAAATAGGCAAAGAGAAATTTAGAGAAACGCAGAGCGACGAAAAGACAGACATAGGATATAGAACATTAATGAAACGGCAGAAAATGATAATAAAAAGCATCTATGGGTATGGAGAAGTTGTTTTCTTCGGTTTTAGTAGGATGGTCTGTTCCCTTGTAAGTTAACGTAAACGTACTATTCTTAAACATTGCTCCGCTGTCAGAATTTACAGGAATTCACGTAAAAAAATGCATGCATGCGTAGAAATTATTTATTGAATTGGATTAATAGTTCTGAAGCGCATATTTACTGGACTCAAATTTTTGTTAAATTAGCTTCTGATTATATGCATACATCAGTAATTTGGAATTTTCTTTAAGTTTGTTATTCATTTATTTTTAACGGTGGAACCTATTGTAACATCCGCAATCGTGATTTACTAATAAACTATCAAAAATCGGCCTGATCAAGGCAAATTATAATTTCGGCATTGTATTTATGCTGAATAAATATATATACTTCAATAGTTATATTTACCTATGGAATCTTCAGTGAGTTCTAATATGCGACGAAAACACTTGTCCGTTTAAGGAGTATTTTTGGGTTCTACCTGAACACACGCCAAATGAGAGCTAAATACGCGCACACCTTGAAATGTGTCTGCATTAATTAGGAAGCAGATTAGGCGGTTCTTGGCGAATGCTCTCCGACCAGCAGAAGTGGTCCGTGTATTGAGAAGCAATGGCAGGATTAGCAGCGAAGCGACGGCGCAACATTCACAAGAGGAGCAAGGGTATTAGCGCTTCATTTGTTTTAGCAAGCACTTTTGTTTGTGTTTGTTAAAAACTAGGGAAGAAAAATATCCCCACCGCCCAGACTACTAATAATAACGATAGTATCAAGCCGGGATTCAGACGGAGAACTAATTGCTTCGGTTGCACGGAGATGAAATTCTCAGCAGACTTACTTGGGCTAAATTAAAACAGAATTAATGTTTTAAGCGCGTTGATGAAGCGAATGGATGCTAAGTAGCGAGGGAAGTAAGCCAGCCAATGGGGTACTGCATAAACTCGTGCCATTTCAATGAGGAAGATTATATTAATTTTTAATGCTAAAAACTAATCTGCAATATCGGAACCAAGTCGCGAACGACGAAACAAAAGAATTACTTTAAAAACAAGCAGCCATGACAACGCCAAGAAATCACAGTGAAGTTATCACAAAAAATAATTCTCATAAAAGATAAAAGGAATTATCATAATCATTTTATTACGTGCAAAGACAGTTTATTTCATTAAAATAACATTAATTCACAATAAACATTTTTATACAGAAAAGTTACTTTTACGCTACGGGGATTGCAAAGGCCAATAAACGAAAAGGAGCCATAATTTTGTTTCTAGCTAAATTAATTTTATATTTTAGTTGGTTACCATCAACATATATGAAATTAGGCTACTTCATTTTCGTTACAAAATTTTCGAACAGGTCACAAATTGCTAGGGGTTTCATGAACTATTGCAATAACTCCTTACCGTTAAGCATCCGCAAAGCATCAGGCGGCGCTCCGCTGGCTTTCAAAGCGTCCTCCAATTGGGCACGTCTTTTCATCTCCAACTCCAGTTGTTCCTGGAGGCGCCGTCGAGCTTTACGTTCCTTCTTCAGTCTCTTCTGATACAACACTGTAAAGAAAATAATCAAACATTAGAAAAAGAAAGTATGTTCAACTATACATTACAGTCGATCTGGAAGATGATCAGGCTGGGCCGCGATTACTGAAAACGAGTGAAAAAACTCTAGAAACATAAAAACTGATAGATATTTCACCCCATATAACAGCCAGAAAAGGTCGAGTAATTGTCGGTAGACCAGCTATCAAATAACAGATCTCAAACCAATTATAAATTAATAGAATACATTTTAAAATTAAGAAGAAATATATGTTGTCAAAAAAGGCAGTAATTTTAAGAGGAATAGTAAAAAGCACTAAATAGTTGGAGAAAATGTGAAAAGTTGTGAATCTCAGGCTGCCATTCGTATGATTCATAGCCGAGGAACGTAAATGATCGGTTAGTGCTAAATACATAAAAAAAGGTCTAAATAGTGTGTTGAGGTGTTGGCGCAATTTGTTTGAGTTGAAGTCGGTGATGATTGAGCCATCCGACTTGAGATCCCCGCTGATCTTCCCCGCTGAGAACCACTGTATCGCAGTGTGGCCGCCACCAACCTCACAGGATGGCCACCATTTCTGCCTCCGTTCACAGATCCGTAACTTTATCCGGGTCAGCAGCATCTAAGCCCACTGTCGTCGACCTGCCTACGTATTTTATACGCAATAAATATTCCCGAAACCAGAATAAAAACCTACTCGCCACCTTCGGGACAGCTGGTGGCAGGATCATATATGAAATTTATGAATCAGAGCAATTACTACTTTCGCGGCGGGGAATTTGCATGTTATTTGATCATTTTCAATACTGAGGCAGCGTTGACTGTTTTGAAATTGTCCGTATGTGCTAATGATATATGCGCCACCAGCACGTTTCTGCGAAAGAAAAGTCTGAGTTATAAATCGTGGGTATTAATGGGCACTCTCTCGTAAGCTGATCGGAAGGCAATACCGTGACTGTTTGCAAATGAGAAATCCACCACCGCCCAGTTTCAAGTGGCGCTACGCAAATATGACAGCCAGAAATCCGACGGTTAATTTATGGCAACTTCTTCAATCCGGACGGAAAACGCAATTTCAACACGGAGCTAAACGCCGTCCGCGCCGATCTATAAACACGCGGTCGAAAGGTGAGATCGGATAACGAGCAGAGTTATTTATTTTCAATCGCACAACAGTGCCATAAAGAAAAGCCGGGGATAGCGTGTCTACTATATATCACGGTTAACAGCGGCCTGCGCTCCCAGCCGCAATATTCCGTATGTCTGCAACTCCGCTTAGACGTTGCGTAACCGAATTCAACATAATTCGAGATTGAAAGGCTTAAAGTGTTCCAGCGGGAGTTGAGGTCACCGAGGTTTACCTTCGCCATACCGCGTTTGGAACAGGAATTGATCTAGCAACGTTATGTATCCACAGAACATGCTGTATTACAATAAACAACTGATTAAAATAGCAACTATGAACCGTTTAATTGAAATTGATCAGGCTGAGAAAGCTGAATTATGTAGTGATTTGGGATCTGGAAGATGATCTCGCGTACCTGCCGTGCCCTGAGACTATTCGGAGCTGGAACAATATGATATAGTTTTGGCGGTGCTCGGGGCCCCCCGTGGCTCGCAGATGAGCCCCCCTTAAGTTTCACATCAGCAGGGGGCTGCCTCCTCGACACGCAGAGGCCCCGGCGCCCCCTCCCCATCATTTCCCACCGGGACAAAGGATGCCGATAATATGTTTTGTAATCAGCCAGTGTAATAATTACCAATAAGCTATCGACCAATAGGCTTTTCCAGCTCATCAGTCTAAACCTTGCAGCCCAATCTCTCACGGGGGACACATTCTGTTCAGAGATTGTAATATTTCAAAGGACTGACTTCCACCATCCGAAGGTCCAAGTTCCAACAACTTACGACCTCTTCTTAACAACGTGGCACGTATAACCACAGAACTGTTTTCATATGTAAAAATTGTCATAGTTCAATATATTTTGATGTTTCTGGTCACATTTTAAAGGAAATCCATAAACCATAAGTCATATTCTACAATAACCACAAGATATAAAAAATTTGCCAATTTTATCGGCCCATTAATATTTTGTCAACAGGGTACCTATTTTTATTCATTAATATTTTCATGTGTATAAAAAATGTTTTAAGTCACATTTCTGATGTTAGCTGTCAAATTATTACTATTTCATTCTACGTCTAAATAATCCAATCAAATTATAAACCAAATAAACATTCGTTCTGTACTCCGTTTTTCTTTTGAACGTATTACATATTTGTTGAACTTAATTAATATATGATTTCAAGAATATTAGTCCTGTCGGGACAGCGTATTTTATTAAATTTATCCAGAAGTTGTATAATTGGAGGCAGTTACAAAAGGATCAGGTGAATTTTTAAATTTATAAGTATTATTTATTTATTTATTTTAAAACAGATATGGAAAATGTATATTTAGCTTTTGAAATTATTAGCCGTTAAATAAATAAAGCGGTGTTACATTAAAAGGAAACTGAGAATTACATAGAATTACTTTACTATAATTCTGAGTCTGATTAATTGATCCAAAGTCAAATGTAACTAAAATCAAAATAAAATTTATCGGTTAAATTTTCATTACGTTAAAGATACGAAACTCTGTGTTTGTCGGAAAGTAGATCCACCGACCACTGCCCCTTAATGACAGGTAGGGAAGTGAACCGAAGCGTTCCGTGGCGCGTTTAATAAAGCATAAGAAGAAAGAAAATCGCAGTAAGTTATAGAGAAGAAATGAAGTGTTGTCTGAGGTAAACACAGCGTCCCGGGGGGCCGAACCAAACAAGAGCACAATTTCACGGACTGTGCACAATACCATTGGAAGGTTTTACTGTGTAGCGGGCTGCCAGCCTTTTTGCCGAGTCCGGTGACCGTGTAACACGCGTCATGGACCACACACGGCGTCATCACCATCAGCCACAGTATGCAAATTTACCCATCCACCAAATATCTTCAAGACCATTGTCTATGTAACGAAGAAAGGGTAGGGTGGGAGGGGAGGGGAAGTTACAGCTTTCTGCGAAATGAAACGGAAGTAAATTTAAATATTTATCAGTACCACCACAGGATTTCTGGAATCATTACATTGTCATTTCTTTTATAATTTCCAGTCCATATGAAATTGACCTTGAAATTATTTAAACTTGACTGGATTCATGATCTTATGATTAAAAATATTTACGTATCCATTTGACCCAAATAACATTAAATGAGCCATCCCTCTCGTACTCGTCGATGCTTAAAATGCGGTAGCTTCAATATCTGGCATTAATTGCGAGGACAGTACAATTACTTATGCCCAGTTAGGCCTGTAAAAAACGGAGCCTAAGTTTATAATAGAACGTAATTTCGTAGAAAAGGACCTGACTGTAATCACATTTACCTCCGACACCGACGAAAAAATTAAATTGGATCGTATATATTTTCCCCGCACAGAAAATAATGCTAATAAGAAAGTATTGTCAGACGGTGAATGCTCATCAGTAGGCAGACGGTGGATCAGGCATCCATCAAATCGGAGATCCGTCCCTCCGAAGCCCTTTCTTCCCGGAATAATAAGCAGTTTGTCGGCAGTGCGAGCTCATTGGCTGGGCGAACAATCCTCGCCACTCCTCGCGTCTGATCAATGACTCGGCCTTGGCAATCCTAATGTTTTATTACTATTATCCTGGCCGTCGCATGTCTTCGACGAGTGGCGCTCCTGGCGGACAACGTCTTCACTTATTGTTTTGCTACGAACAGGTTTTCCACGCGGCACAGAACTACTTCACGTGAAAGAGGAACAAAACCAGCCACCACAACTTCATTTTTCAACTCATTCCAAAATTATGGGTAAAATATTTGCATAGTTCAGAATTGTTGAAGATAGAGATTATGCATCCGCATGATAGTCAACAAGATTACAATAAGTATATTACACGCGAAAAATGTAGAAGGAAATCATTATTGCCTACGGTATCAGATGTGATTCAGGAAATGAAGATTTATAATTGAATATATCCAACAACCCTAATTTTTAATGGAAAACAACAAATAAAAGCGTATTCAATGCACAACATTTGACAATACTACAATACTCTGTCCATCTCGAACTAGGTGAGATACCTCGATAGATATCTTTTTTCAAAAGTATGGTAATTTTTTATATAAATGTGACTTATTTTAAATAATAAAGATTGCATTGTGAAATTACATATCATTAGATTTTTTTAATGTTATTTCTGGCACCAATTATCTGACTCTTAATACTGGAAATGTTTCATTTTATGACTAATATAGCATAAACAACTGATCACACTTCATCGTCATCTACTGAAATAGTAATTGATATAGATATTTATTAATTATAGCATTAACACCCTGTCGTTAGGACACATTGTTTGCTTTTTCTTGAAATTATTCGTAACTTCGTAACAAAATAAAAATATTGACTCACTTCAAGCTGTCAGTCTTGTAAGTTACTCCTTCGTTGTCATGTATCTAGGAGAAACCCCCATATTACGCCAAAACAATGGGACCGTTCGAATTGAAATTACCCGTATGAAACTGTATCGCATCGGGCAATATTTTGCCAGCGAAATCCTTAAATTGCGCAATGAATAATAAAGCATCAACGCTGCCACATTGAAATATGAAAACCAGGCACGAAGTTTCCTTTACGCGCTCTATTTATTGACTCTGGGAAACATTCTGGAGCGGTACAAAAGACAGGGAGAAGGGATAATGTGAAGAAAGAAAAGAAAATTTCAGACATTGCCGACGAGCGGAGGGTGGAAGCAAAATAGGCTTTCTATTCTTTCCCACTGAATCATTTTTCTTTCCTCTTATATTGAAGAATTAAAGGAGATTCAATTTGAATTTGTGCATTATTTAAATGGCCGCCATTTGTACGTTCTCCCGTGTCGTCGTGCCTTATTCGATATGCAGACTCAATTTGCAACAATTTCTTTCCTTTATAACCTTTCATTTTTTTCTGCTGGTTTCTTCTTTCTTTAAAATAATCCTTCTTTCGTTTCTCTTACAAATTCCCCTATTTCGAGCAACTTTACACAATATAACGTTCCGTTCCTCAAGGGACCAGCTCGCGTTTGCGGCCTTTCAGCTT
The DNA here is from genome assembly GCA_034510155.1 of Eucriotettix oculatus. Classification (NCBI taxonomy): domain Eukaryota; kingdom Metazoa; phylum Arthropoda; class Insecta; order Orthoptera; family Tetrigidae; genus Eucriotettix; species Eucriotettix oculatus. The sequence goes on from CM067378.1 coordinate 63,899,882, forward strand.
TCAGTATCCGACTTCATCTAAAAAAAATCGCATACGAACTGCTTGAATCTTCACTCAAGTTACAAAAAAAAAGAAACTGTTAATGTAAACACAAGTGAATAAAATTTTGAATTAATAATTGTTTTATAATTCTAATACCCGGTGTGTTAAAATTAAATGTATGTTCAGCCATGCGTGGAAAATATAGGAATACGCTGAAATTTCAATAACTATAGAGTTACCATTTAAATTGAAAAATAAATTTCTTTTAATATTCTGTAAAAATCCGATGTAACAAATATTTAAATGTTACCACAAAGCTAATGCAGGGTTATCAATAATAAATCTTCCATTCTATATTTAAATGCTGCTTGTGAAAGACGCAGATGAGAATGAAAAAGTCCAGCTATATTTAAAAAAATTAATTGTTTCTAATATGAAAATTTAACTGGAAACTAAGATCGGATAATTAATTATTAATTGTTTCAGAAAAGCTCACGTTAGCAACATTACTTTAAATTATATTACTTGATGATACTTTCCAACAACAAATGTTAAACATTGCTTTCTAATATTCAATAATAATACTGGTTGTTACAAATCACTTTCATTGAGTTACATTTTGTGCATCAAAATGACCTACTTATTGGAAGGTATTTACAATCCACTTATGCTAGATTTCTTTCTTATGTTAAATGCTGCCCATAACTTTGTCTGAGGTCAAACAGTTGAATTAATTACATTTATTTATCACCGGGTGCACAAGTAAATTATTTTATTACACTGGTTAGTATTTCTGATGAACTATAACAGCTTCAGTTTCCTTTTGGGTTGCTTTTGTCGGTATTTTCAAAGCGGCCAGAGGCGCCACGTCATTCCACGTCGAAGTGGTCACCTTCCCACGCAAAACTATTATGGCAAAGCGGAACTCTGCAATTTGAGATTGGAAAGCCGACATAACGAACACAATCAAACGAATTAAATAACAGGATGAAAACGATCGAGCGCGATTATGTGTGGAGTAGTAGAAGAAGAAGATTTGCCGATGTTGATTAGCTATCATCTATCTGTGAGCTGAGATGAGAGGACAATTTTGCGAGCCGGGATTGGTATTCCGTCAGGTTTGCGCTCTACACACACGAACCCGAACGGCAGCGATAATTGCAGGTTCTTGCTCCACAAAGCCTTGTTATTACCGTTACACGTAATTACAGCCAGCATTGTCACAGCGGAATTAAAACAACAGCGGTAACGTTAATAATTATAATTTGGACTAAGTGGTTGGCGGTCAATTTAAATTAGCGTGCTTGTCGCACGGAAACAGGACTCGGCGCAAATAGTACGACAGTCGCCATGAATAACAAATCAATTCACCCGGCTCTTTAGTCCATCTTATGCATATTTAATTGCAGCAAAACCAATTTACTCTGAAAATTTGTTAGTATTCGTGTCCCGCATTTACTTCAATAGGCGAAGCTAACTTTTGCTTCCAGCTAATTCGACGAAAACTTTTGGATTATAGTTCACTGAAATAGAGAATAATATGACGCTGAGCATGTATTGAACTAGTGGCTGAATATTCTCTTCGAGTTAATAATATTGTCACTTCAGTGAAAATTTTTATTAACAAAATCTATTGCGAAAAGTAATAAATTACTGCTTTCTAATCTAGAATTGTAATGCAGATTAAAGCCCCAATATTGTGTTCAGGTTGAAACACATTTAACTTTGCCTCATATATAGAGCAAGGAAAATTATGATCAGATCATTTTCAGATACAATCGAGAGTGCCCAATTGTCGTTTTAAAGCACATACAACTATGATTGATCATGCTATTGAAATGCAATTAAAAATTTTCTAAAGGCAAAAACACGTCATTCAAATACAAAGGAAAATTTTCAATTCACGAATGATTACGCAGAAATTAAAATGATGCCTCCTCCCTAATGCATACATACGGGTTTAAGGCACTGTTTTAATTTTACAGAAGGCGTAGAATCATCTTCTTGGAATTGAAGACGAGATCATACCTAGATAAAACGGAATGTCATGTTAAATTGGACTGTTAGATGATTCACTTTATAATGACAACCAATATAGACTCCGTATAATATTCTGTATCACATTCTGGAGCTTTCGACAACCACTGGAATATTAAACATACTAACGAATTTTACTAAATGTAATAAAAATTTATACGGAAACTGAATAGGTCCTCATTATATACTGAAAGCCAAGTGAAAAGATTGAAAACTCATGCTCATAGATGCAATTTTAGAATATCATTACTTTATCTACGTAACTTAACTAATTAATTTACAAGTAACAATCCGTAAGTGTTGTTTCCTTATTGAAAAATAAAACTTAAAATATTCCATTCAATGGGTTAAAATCAATTTCTATATTCAATATTTCCCATGTTTGAAGACTGTTTTGACGTATATTTTACTGTAATATCTGAGCCCTTTTTGTCCATTGACATTAAAATAGTATTAAAGTTTAACGTTGGGTCGACTAATATGTTCCTGTCGACGGTACAAATTTCCGATACAATACTACATAGTAAACCTCGAACAACTTAGAACATTCAAACTAATACATTGAATTAAACCGTATTGAAAATATTAGTGTTCTTAAGGAAATTTATAACATTAATAATTTATTCTTGATCTTTATTAAATGATTTAGGCTGCTATCTGTTGAGATGAATTCTACGTTGTGCGGAATATTAATTGCAGTTAATTATATAAAAAGTAAATTAGTTGTTCAACAGTTGTTTAGATATTACATACGATAAGTTTATCATTTCACCGATAAGTCACCCTACGTTTCCATAAAATTTGATACTGAAAGTCGTTTGAAGGTTACATTTGAAATGTGTGGCCTGGTCAGAATTCTAAAGTAAAAGTATCGGGGATTGAATGTATTGTGAAGCCGTTTTGTTTGATCGCAGCAGTCGATAAAAGTCTGTAGCTAAGAGCTGGCAGGGGAGTCGGGCAGATGTCCCCTTCCTCTTGTAACCAATAATTTAGTTTTTGAGCTTTAAGATTTAATGTACGCCGGCTTTTATTGTCACGGAAAATAGAAACAGAGAACGTGTGCCGCGGACGATAGAAGACAGCCCCTCGACAGGGGCAAACCCCTCACAAGGGCCATAACTACGCAATCATTTCCACGCCAAAGAGAAAAAAATATGTTGGCTTAGGCTATTTATTTTTATGTATAAAAGGTTATCATCGTTTCGGGAGCCAACCCCGGCATCAAATGCTTGCCTACACAAAGAAAAGGGAGGTTTTTATAGAATATTTAGTTTTTGGGGTGTTTGACTCGATAAATGGATACGCGGGGATTATTATGGGGTCTGTTCCCTCCCTTGACATCCCTCCGCAAGTGTGACACAGATAAGGCATTGTGGTGATTCCCAAAAAAATCATTTCTTTTCTCGGTTGACGTATTTGGCAGGGTCTGGCTTACAGCTGCACATGATTTATGCAATTTTCGTTCTCTGTTTTGATAGATAAAGAAATATTTACTCTAAGCATAATAGTTATTTTTTACTGTGCTCAACCCGACGGAAAGTACTTGCTACTTGATAGCTGAAAACATATACGAATTAGTTGTAAAAATCCCTGAATAGCAACTGTATTGATTTGAAGTGTCGCGACGAACGAAAAAAAAAAATTGAAATATTCATTCGGACGCGACACGCAGAAACAACTGCTTCCCCTCCCTTTGAAGTTATATTACGAGTCATTCAGCAGAACCACATCAAAAGCTGTTCCCGTTCACCTCAATCACAACTTAGAGAAACTTATTAGAGATGTAATTTCGGACTCGTGCCACAACAGGTGTGAAACGAGCTTCCATTTCAGCTAGAGGTGAAACTAATTGCAGTCATAAAGACGTGGACTTTGGAATGTGTGTCCTTCCGTCAAAATTTATTTTAAACGAAACTGAAGCAGGGAACGGGAAATTTTTAATCAAATAATATCTGTTACTCTTGAAGTAAAGAAGTGATATATCATTATATAATTTTAAAACATAACGTAATTACGTTAAAGAATCAAATACAATGGAAAAACATTAACAAGATTTCAATGCCAAAAAACTAAAAAAATTCATTATTAACAGTCGTAATTGGCATTCAGCTTAGATATTTTACGACAAAAAAAATATTTAGGTTTCCTAGTATGCTTGAGATCAGTTTTATTTGGTGTTTAATTATAACTAAAGGACCCCATTTTTCATGTAATAAGACAGTCATTAAAAATATCAGAGAAAAACAGATGGACGTATCGGTTGTCCCATAGAAAGTGGAAGTTGCAAAGAAAATCTGAAATAAAATTTCGTGCAATTGATCAACACTTCCGTATTTAAATATACAATAATTTAATACGAAGGTAGTTTTCCTAAATAGTATATCAGAGAAGAGACATTTTGTAGGACTTGTAAAACCGATGATATATTGTACAGATAATTCCCGTACCGATATTCCTCGAAATCGCATCCCTGCCTCAGCAGTATTTCTGTGAAGACATTTTCCTGGAAGACAAACGTAACGGAGAGACGTTTATCTGAGCAAGCCAGCAGTGTCATAAATAGCCTCATTTGGGGTCCCTCCCACGAAAATCCCCTCGAATCAAATTTTATTGGGCGAAAGAAAGCGCGACGTGTGGGACGACACTTAGAAGTGGACTTGCAGGGGAGAGCGTCAGATCTAATCAACAGGATTACACGTCGAAATGTTATCGTGCCGTGCACATAATATTGATTCCAACGGCTGCACGGAAAAATAACAAATCGCGTAAAAAGGAAGCATAAAAGGTTATCTGGCGCACTTCATCACTGCGGAGGAGATAAAGTGTTTGTCTCACGGTTCGCAACAGGACGCCCGTGAAGGCGAAAGCGGAAGGCGGAGATCGGCAACGAAGATGTAAGCAAAAATACGAGTTATCCTCATAACAGCAGTGAAAACTCGAATTAATCGTCTGACAAAGCTTACAAGGTATTAAGAACAATTGAAAACACTCCACGGCGACCTGAATACCTCTTTCATCAAAAGAAGAATCTACATAAGTGAATCATTCCCTAACACGTTTTTGGACTATACTGCAAATTTAACATACTCCATTATAAATTAATTAAAAAAGTAAATAAAGAATACTTCATCAACGACAATCTATGATTCAATTTGGAAAGTTAAATTGAAATGGTGACAGTGATATAAATTATATCACTCAGAGGTAGAACGAATAATTATTAAAAAGGTAAGAAAACTGAATTTTCAAAAAAATATTGAGCAATATACGTATTCTTTTTAAAAATATGCAAAGAGTAATATAAATAAAGTGTAATCGTAACCGGTGATGGGTCGCGATGGTACGAATCCCAATAACATGTATTATGGCTAAGGAGTTCAGTAAAGATATAAGGTATTTTCCAGTTCAATTCCAAAACAGAGTTTTTCCAGCTTAAACACATGTGGCACTGTTATTATAAAATGATATACCAGAAAATGATTATTTAAATCTCTAAAGTTGTTTCTGAGGAACACACTAGGGAGTAGTGCAGTGTGTAAGATGATTATAAGTAGTATAGCAATTCCCATGAAACTCAAATGAATAAAGTCAATTTATTATTCATTAATAAATCCTCATATTACAGTTTTGTGAAAAATATTGACTATTCATTTGTTTTATTTTAATCATGACGGGTATACGTGGGAAGCTGCTTTTTATAAGTTTTCCTTCTCCTCTTTGAGGTAAAAATCGCATTATTTTCAGCTCGAGTGACTTGGAGAACAAACGAAAACCCGCAGAACACAGTTGCACTTTGCATATCTACTCAGCCACGACATTCAATTTCGTTTCCTTCGCAGGAAAGTCTGGAATAATGTATTCTTCCCTCAAGATGTTTCGTTTCCATATCCGTCAAGACTTGGCGCCGAGAAAGAGAAAACAAGTTGGGAAGATTGTCTCAGGCGGGGGGAAGGGAAATTCGATTTGGATGACCACAGAAGAATTCGTCATATCCGGCGCGCGGGGTCAAGTATCCCGGCTGCAGAAATCCGACACGGCTCGCCATTCTCCACCAACGCACGTTGTCGTGTCACATAATCCAGCACATTCTAAATACACCTTATGAGGATCGGACTATGTTGAGTGCGCGCGGCTGGCTTCTTGGTTACATCACCCGATACGAGTGCGGAGGAGAGACAATCACGGCGGATGTAGGTCAATAGGGAAACCAAGTGGAAATAAACCGCGAAGCAGAGTCTCAACTTATAAATAAGCAAATGACACTCATGAATCAGCCTCTTAATGAAATTTTCTTTCACCGCTCATTAAGATACACTTATAAATAAATCTAATCAACTGTCGGCGGACAACATAAGGTCTTAGTATGCAAACACGTTGATTTGCATGAAGTGATAGATACATTTCCTGATTTTTGCAATTAATTCATATCTCATTAGAGTTTCTGATCCAAACCCAAGTCATCAGAAATCTCGTTTACATTTCTTTACCCGTTACACGAGAAAAGCGGTAGCATAGAACTATATGTAAACAATTAATGAACCAAACTCGGCGCCATGATGGAAACAGCCTAGTGCTGCTCAAATGAGACGCGTGAATGTCTGAAACTTAACATATAGTCGTCCAATCAATCTACCTCCCTAGATCTTAAATTAATTGGATCAACTTTACGCAGCAGTAACGTAAAAATATAGTGGGTTATGTGTACCAAAGATCACCCGCGAGTCGGCAAAGGGATCAAAAATTCACCCGTAGTCTTGCCGTGGCCACAGGGAAAGACATTTTTACGCGTTACTGTTACTTCGCGCGTTGTATTTGGGTATAGTGTTTTTCCAATCGATCACGTATCTGCTGATATCCGAGAAGGACCACCCATCCGACGGGAATTCCACTTGGTTAGTTCATTAGAAACGGCTCATATCGCCCGCACAGGTAAGGCAACCGCCTCCCTCTCTGCAACTCCACCGGTTCAAACTCACAAGGAAAGAGACAACAATGGTTTATCTATAGACAACACTTTGTTTTTGTATTTCATATGCCTAACAATATACTGAATTTTTCTCTCCAGACGATTTGCCATCAGCACTATATGAATTGCGTAACAGACTGTCCAAATTGTTGATCTTCAATGATTACCCCAATTTTAGTATCTTTGTACACACTTCGCCATAGGCTCGGCCATATTCTTAGATATCTTTTTGTCTTACCTGTCTTATTTATTTTTCTGAGTTGTTTTCGTCGATTGCGCCTCTTCCTTTCCTTTTTCGCTCACGCCGTTGAAATCCTTTCATCGGCAGTTCTCCTGAATAATTCTTTTCTGGCATAATACGAAAGCTGAACCGTCCTCCGCGAGGAACAAGTTGCAAAGCATCATCAGGCCCCTTCCATCCAGTGTTGCGTCGTTTGTAAGGAAAGTGTCTCGGACACGAAACGGCGTGGCCCCGACCGTTTAATAATAAATAAGCATTTCCACGTTGCGAGTTTTGGACGCGTGCAGTCGGAAGACTTTTTGGTTTCGTATTTACTTGGCGCCCTCGCCATTCACGACGTTAATGGAACCGCCAGGGAGCACTATGGAGCCTCATCACCACAAGAGCTTCCGACAATCGCAAGGCGCCGGACTGCAGCTCACCGCGTCATTAGCCTGTCCAAACAGCTAACAGGCCCCCGGCGCCCGTAATGCCAACTACGCGACACCTCGCTCGTAATTACAAAACAGCGCAACAACGTCGCACTCCGATAATCTGAACAGAAATCTAGAGAAAAAGCGTACAACTCTTTAGTACCCACTAAGCCGAAACTCAGGGATTATAATGGGTGGACGAAATCAAAATTACCAAACATTTCTAAGAAACAGAAAACGCAAATACATTTCTTTACGTCTGTATCTTCACTCACGGCCCTCAGTAGTCTAACTGATATAATTCATTACAACATTCCTGCCTACAATAGAAGAAACAGATTTGTCAACACGTAACTCAAAGATATGTGAGTTTATTCATCTACTGAAACAATGAATATATTTTAATGGCAGGTAAAGTCCTGTAAATCATGACAGTGACCAGCGATCCATCACGGTAGCACATTTGTGTGAATATTGAATAAGATTATACAGGCTAATTGCATAGATAAATGGCTAAACATAACTAAAGTTTTTCTAACAATGCATATAGACGTGCTATGTGACCGTTATTCGTCGTTGGGCACAAATCTATTCGGTAATCCGATTCTTCTCTTACCCGACGCAGCATATCAGGAGTGACGGTCAAAAGAGCTGCTGAGTTGTGGCGTTGTAATACAGTTTTGTGGATGAGGTGTAACCCTTCAAGGAAAATACGCAAAGCATCACTGGGGTAGCACCAGGTCAGCGGCCTCAACACGGCCTATCCAGCAACGTGGTTACGTACATAATTGTGGAAATATGGATGATCGCCATCTTATTCAAAGATGAAACCCCCCACTGTCACTTTGTTGTATGAGCAACAATTGCAGCATTATGAAACTGCAATCGGTGGCTTCCCTGCTGGCGGTTCCGTTTCAAAAAGGAACTTTTAGAGTTTCCGTACGTACTGTATCATTTGTTATGTTATATTTAGCCAATTACCTAAACCGATTTCTTAAAATGTTTCATGGACTTCATTATTACCTTGTAAATATTTCATCGATACTGTCAAATAAATATAATCAACTGGATTAACCGTCGATGATTCTAGCACTGAGTACTTCGTATTAAGGGTGAAACAAAAAGGACGATATGTTATAATATGCGAAGTTGAAACAAAATGGAAGACTCAGAAGACTTCATCGAAGCACTGCATCTATATAGAGTTCAATTAGTTCCCAGTAACATAATTACAATTGAGTTCATCCCGATTACTCAGTTCAGCCTTCTGAATGGTGCCAACGTTGTTATATCTAGGACTAGTCGTTCCGCTATTTTTACAATAATCCTTAGGTCTTTACTACAGTATTTTTTACTGAAAGGCCAACTGTTAGGAGCTGTGGTTCCTGCGTGTGAAAAATAGATTGTTGTTTCTGATGAATAGATGTGCGGTATCCCAGGCCCAATCGTCAGCGTCCGGACTCGTAGATCAGTACTCGCTGAGTCGTCTGGTGGCGGCGGTGACAAATCTGAGCAAATCCCCGGCAAGACACGGGGAGGCGAGGCCAAGATGCAAATTGAGGGGCGAGCAAATTAGTGTCTGCGACCAGCTGCCTCCCCACCTTTCTTTTAATGGCCGTCATGAATATCTCGGCCAGGCAGGCATCCCCTGCAAGGAGACATTACACGGGCCGAGGCGCACCTGCGCGCGTAGACAACTTCTTCGCCACAACAGCGCCACGGATTACACACTCGCCTTGTGAATATTAATCTGGGACTTAAGTGGCCATATGGCTGCCGCCTTGCTATATTAGAGAGCCGGGGGTTGGGGATAGTCTTCAAGACCGTGGATCCAACACACGCTGTTTCCGTCATTCCCGTCCTCACATAATGCTGCCTCTCTTACCCTTACTACCTAAACCCCTTCTTCAGAACCATAACTTACTTACCTTTTCTCAATTCTATGTGCACATATCTACACGATATTACAACGGTAATATGTCTGACCACATTTAAAACACAATACATAATGTCATAAATATTGATACAACTGATGGTTTCTGATTTCACTGTCTGAGTGCAACGATAATTGCATACCGTGATTTGATGTAATCTATAAACAGAATTCTTGTGCGGAACAGCAATACATCAATTTTTATAAGACAATTTTAAATTAGTTATAAAAACATGTTAAAGAAAGATGTCAACTTTATGTATTAAAAGGAATTCATTGTCAGAAATAACGACATTGGGAGAACCATACGCATAGCCGGAGAGAGACAAGATTTCTCCCACATTTATGTTGAAAATTGTGCCATCTCTAGGCTCAGTTACAATGTTTTGTAGTAACTTCAGAAAGACTTGAGCAGTAAAACAGAAACAAGCGTATGTTACAATACTTTCTTAATCAATAGTTTCACTTCCAAATTTAGAATGTTAAATGGCTTTTGTCTGCCAGGTACATATAATTATGTTTCACGTAGAGCAGAATAGCGCATTTGGAAGAGATAAAACGATGGACAAACTGCTATTTACTTTCCACTAGGGCTTTTTTCATAGTTCGTGCACTATGAATCGCGGTGTCCGCGTACTATCAACAAAACCAGCCTCCGGGTAAGTAGAATTCCATTTTCCGTAATTGCGAGGGATCCTCCGTCTGCGCCGCCTCCCGTAATTGGAAAACCCAAGGCGCGGGTCTTAGCACACCGAGACTTGTTTTTCCTGGCCGTTTCGCACCTATGGAGAATTCCAATTATAAATTCCCGGACACTCGCTTGCCCGGAAGAAGAGTAAACACAGGCAGTTCCTTCCCGGCGAAGAAAAGGAAAACAGTAATAACGTAACCGAGCTCTGCTTTGTGGGGTTTCTGTGGTTATTATTTTATTTTTGGGATGATCAAGTTTCGTTCTACGCCTGATTATTTTCCAATCAATTGGCTGCTAGAATAAGAAACGCGTCGGTCTTTTGTTGGACGTGCTCCTGCCAAATCGAGTCGGCGTTCCGCTGTAAAATGGTGTCTTTGTCGGTCTTCCATTACTCCGGGGATTGGCCACGCCTATTAATGAGCGCTATCGGGACACAAGGGCACTAATTTCTGTACGAGAACATTACCTCGGCATTAAGTGACACGTTAATTCAGTTCAGTTAATCGCAGTTTCCCAGGGTCTAATCTTACGAGTCTATTTCTACACAATGCGACAAGAATTTTGGCTTGGCTGCCAACATTTTGGTCCACACTGATTTACAGTCATCTCTCACACACAGCACAAATCACTGACTTTTAACTACGACGTCGTGACAAGAAATGTTGTCCTGTACATACAACGAAGGATAGTCCACTTCATGGAAGGGCTGTTGATATTGTTTATAATTGTTTTGTTTGACATCCATGGCTAGTCATTAGAGTGTCTTCTTGGCAGGACAAGGTAACCGACGGAAGTTGAAGTTGGGATAAGAGGACGAACTGCCGCTCATTGGCCACGCACGACGAGCCGGGACTCTTAACTGTTAATACACAAGAGCGAGTAATTAAGAGACGCCGTCTCGGGGCAGTGCGGTATTAATCTCTAATCTGAGATCGCATTTAAAATTCAACGCCAAACATTATGGAAATGCGCTTCGGAGGAGAGGACATGTAAAACATTTAGCCCGCGTTACCTCGCCGAGCCTACGAATATAAACGATCTAATCAGAATAATATCCGTGAACGAGTTCTCGTTCAATAGTGTAATGCACCGCGCATTCCGTCGCCTTCCTCGGCATCACACCCCCTGTCTCCTTTCAATTGTTAATTTGTCACAACTTCACGTCTACCAACTTCTTCTGTTAAATTAGTCGTCAAGAAAGTTGCGGTCTGTCTGTAATATGACACTACTATTTCTAGTATTCTCAGTAATGTTTACTTTTGTATATTGTCTGTTATACTACTAACTCTGCAAATTTAACACGTTTCTCAGTGATTATGCGAGGTCTGTTTATACAGGTAGACAACCAACAAGACAGTCTTGCTTATTTTCCCTTATTCGTATTATGAAGCGCAGCGCGTGAAAATTCTTCGCCTATAAGCCAGACCGGGATTACGGAAATGGCAATACCGCACCCTGAAGCTACAATCCCTACCAATGTCTCCCATGCAACACATCTCTTAATGGAAAATCAACCGACATAACCGGAATTTCGAGGAGGAAGGCTTCCCTTGTTGCTTCGCCAAAGGGGATGCAAATGAGGGGCGGGGGTGGATTTTAACGACACAACAGCTTTAAGTTTCCGAGGAGAGAACAACGGGGTCCACGCAATACAAAGTAGCAATGCTTAAGATTCCATTTCCGTCTGCGTTCACAGACACTTCGCCGCCTCTAAGTGCTTTAGCGAAGTTCGAAGGTCGGCGACAGCTCACAGAGGCGCTCCCAGTTTACTCGGCCCGGGAATTTATTTACGAAATCCCCAAGTAAGACTCGGTAATTATACACAAATAAACTACTAAATACATTAATACTGTAACTAGAGGACTTACGTAGACCTTTATTAAAAATATTTTTGTTCTTATCTTCTGATAACCGGCATATTCTCTAGCGATAGATTTATAAGTACTTTCAAAACCATATAAATATTATTTTAACTTGATACATAATATTTCTCAACATTATCTCATTTCAGTCTGGTACACTTCGCATACCGAGAGGGGTAATATATGGACAAAATGGGGTGGATGCAACAAAAGACGTGTCTCCAATTTTCCCAGCTTAGGACCTCGGCGTTATTCTGACCGACTTTTAGTCTCTATTTCTAAGTTCAATACGTTCTGTAACGAACTAACGTTTGAGTTTATTATAAACACCGGAAATGAATAATTCCAGCTGATCGCCTTTCCTACCAGTATCTCCGTCGGTTCTACGGAACCTGTTCAAATGAACACTTTCAGCGATTATGAATTGTCGTAGAAATCAGTCAATTGTGCGTCATAAAAGACCCAGTATGCCTCCGAATGGTCCACACGAATGCGTACGGCACCTATATTATATATTTCCTTCCCAAACAATATTTCGTGCAAAATTCCAACTGCTGTTCCGCCGGAAATGCCCGAAGCCTTATCAAGTTCGTTTAATTTTTCGTCGTCGATTACTAAACGATATATAATGGATTGTGTCGATGTTTAGCACACTCACGAATTATGTTCATCACTTGGATATTGTACAACGACGTTTAAACTCAGTTATCTAATTATAAACAAGTTTATAGGCTGAGTTATGGACACAATTTGACTTTTAATTCTTTAAGCGTTTTTCTTTAAAATAAAACTCCTTATCCCAAAAAGATAAAAACTTATTTCAATTTTCCAGCGGCATTTTGAAAAGCTGAAACATTTGGCTGGCGCTATACGCTCTTCACGGAGAAGGGAAAATGATTAAACAAACTTTCTGGAATACGAAACCATTGCATTCAGAGCCTGCGATAGCACCAGTACTCATGGACCATAAAGTTTAGTTCCAAATTTATGGTAAAAATGCTTTTAATAGAATTTTCAACGACACGAGTATGCTGAAGGTTGCTCCCTTTATCTACTGCTCAAACTTTTGCGCATCTTATCTCCGGTATTCTGAGTCCGTGAGGCGGTTGACAAAAATGCACAGCAGAGTCAGCGTCGTGCATCGTTATTAGAGCGGGGCTACCTAACGCCAGCCGTAATATTAGCTCAAAGTGGAAATGTCCGGTTCCACTCTCTGGTTACACTTGAAACACGAAGACGCACCGCAAGTGTTTGGTAACGAGAGCAAGACGTGAGGAAAGAATACGTCCTTTGAGGCGGGCCCTTGTTATTAAATCGGCAAGGTCCGGAGCCACCGCAAGCATCCAGTGGCGCGACGCAGCGACGCACGTCCGGTGTCCGGTGCCTCACAGGCTACTCCATACAGCCACTAACAAACATTTAAAACATATATTATAGCGCAGTTTCCTCATTCATATTATAGCTGCAATTTGCTATCAGATAATTAGCTGCTACGCTTCTTCTTGAAGCCGTGGTAACTGTGACCCTTTGTAAACAACTGGGCTAACCCAGTCGAAATTAGCACTAACATAGTCACTTTCTCTGTACTGAAGGAGCTCACGGATAAAAAACCGAATATCTATTACTGTACTACCCAATTTTTGTACATGGATAGAATAAGTGACGTCACTAAGTTCGCACTCTGTTATAGATTGCCTAAACAAAACATTCGGTTCCATCAATTATGAATAGTTACACTAAAATATATTTACAAAGGTATAAAACAGTCTATCAATTAAAACGAACAGAAATTCAGTCCCTAAAAGCATAATTAAGACTTCGTAACTTTTCGCAAATCTAATTAATGCTCAAGCCTCTATCACGTATTATTCATTTCTGGAACTATTAGTCTTGTCGCGGAGCATAGATCTTCATTTGAGGGAAAAACGGCTACTTATATAAACACACATTCAATTCAATTCAATTCTGACGTATGACTTCAGTAGTAATCCGAGTTTACCCGACCGCCGACTGGAATTTAGCCCAAAGAACAAATTCATACGACAGTATTATATTACAAATTTTAAGTGAAATACTCAACAAGCTCTACTAACTTTCCGCAGTAATTAAAGATATTTTACGGGTTCTCCGATTTGACTTGATATCATATATTTGATTAGTCGTACGTGCAGGTGTGTGTGTGTGTAAAATATACTCATAATAAATAAAGAAACCGTACACAAAACATAAAATAAATTAATAACTGACAATGATAAAACTACATAATTTAGGTCTTCATCAGGTGTACAACGGATTAGGTAATGCAAATTGAGCATACCTGTACTTAAGATTGATTTACATTTTGCTTTGTATTAATAAAATAATTTGGCAACATATAAAAATTGTTTATAATACCCCAAATTCATTCGACGTTTTGGAGTTTTGTTAAAAAAAATTTATCCGGCCTGTGGCAAATTAATTAATTTATTAAATATCAAATGTCAAATAATTATAATTATTAAATTATTCTCAATTACGGAGCATTTTCCAAACTGTCAAATACATGAAAAATGGTCTGTTAGTTTATATTCCGAAAATACTCAAGTAGAATGTTAAAAATATAACACGATGATCAATTCATTTTACTCCATACTTGGCTTTATTTTATTGTCTTACATCTTCATTACAAATAAATAGAGCATGAATTAGAAAAAATTATTGAATATAGAATGGAAATTGTTATAAAACTTAGCTCAGGCAAAGTTAATTAACCTACCAGTTTGCATTTAAACAATATAAAGTATTTTTTATTTTTGCTTCGAAAGAGATAAAATAAGAATTTAATAACTTACTACGTACATCGTAAGTAGAAAGCTAGGTTTAGATGTTTTAAAAAATAATGTGATACAAGGAAGTGTTTATTATTTCACTTACTCTTAGCATCGGAGCTATCATGCCTCCCTAATAAAACACGCTGGGTAAAATGTCTGCTCGCATTGCAACACCTGCGAAATGTATAAACACGATAATTGCTGGCAATAAAATTAAAAATGCAGCCGTAAAAAAGGAACGCTTTATGACGAGCACATGTGTTATCCACCCACAATCCCTGGCGGTTTTGTTCCTTTTTTAATTTGAATTTTAATGTATTCCGGAGGGACAGACAAGGGGAAACAATCAGCCTAAAACGCATAATGACGGTGAGGGAGGCAGACGAAGACAGCAATCGGACTAATGGAAACAATGACGATTTCCGCACGCAACAGGGCGAAGCATATTACAGATCTTATTTATGGATCAGATGCACACTAGTCTATCTAACTCAAGATTCGTAGTCCGTTCTCTCCAACTTATCAGATACTTCCAGTTAAGAAATGTTCTAGTATGTAATTTACGTAGTATCGAGTAAAAATTTTATATTTTAATCACGCAATAAAATTTGTGTTATAATTTGAGCTAGACGCACCCATTACTGAATACTGTCATTTTATTTTTAAAATTCATTACTTGTGAGTCTAAAATGCTTATGGTCTTAAATACAACAATTTATTCAAGAATAAATGACCAAATTCAATAATGAATGCAAGATTTATCCAGTTTGACGTGAGAGTTTCAAGAAGTTATTATTTTATGTTGTAGTTTGTTTCTGATTACTGTCGTTGTAATAACTTGGTACTTCCACTGTTACGCATCATTCAAGCCAACATTTTAAGAGTAGGAGGAATGTGGAAATTAGAATATCTCACGTCATGTAAACTGAAAATGTGAAATAGTATAATTACTTAAACGTGAATCATAATAGCATTTTCCTGACTCGTGATAACGTAGGTACAAAGGTTTCAAGGGTTCTATGTTCGAGAGGGTGGGAAAGTAAGTTACCGGAGGGGAAGAAGGCTTGGGAAAGAGCAAAGGTTGAGTCGAAGAAATTAATCTGGGGAGTTGAGCTCGCTCTGTCTTTGACAGGTTATCATTGGGAGAGGCGACGTGAAGAAGGGGTTAAGTTCATGTCAAGATCTTGCCCCGCAGGGGGCCCAATGCCAACAAAACGAGAAGCAAAACACTCACAAACATAGGCGTCACGAGAGTAAACTCAACAATAAACAGAATCTCTGCTCTTGGTTATTTTCAATTATAAACGTAGAAAGAGCAGCATTTAGAATATATTATTTCCGGCAGCGAGTATAATAACCCCTCTCACCCGCTGACATGCTGCTGATTCTCCGTGACGGCGAATTAAACACAAATACCTCAGCAGGTGAGGAACCTGTTCCGGCAATAATTGCCTCTCGTCACAAGTTCGCCTGCCACTTTTCCCGACCTTGTTCTCCACGCCATCGCCATCGCCAATGCGAGTACGAGTACGAGTAACAAACACTGACGTCACGTTACACACGTTTCATTTATCCACTGCCCTAGCAGGTTTAAGTGTTACTTCTCATTTCATTGGTTCCAATCAGTGAACTAATGACAATTGACCGACGTTGTTGCAAATATCATCTGGAGGACATACAATCTTAATTAGTATGTAATTTAATACCTCATAATAATCATAGTTGAAATTAATTGTAGGCGACTAACGCATTATAATATAAAAAATAGTACTTCTAAGCCAGCGTTTATTTGTCTAGAAATTAATACATAGTTTTAGTATCATTGAGCAAGAAACTGATTTATTTTAATTCTACAGTTATTGCCAACTGAAGTCTCTATTCGGACTAAGAAAAATAAACCTTCCGAAAACCTTATAGACAATCAACTAACGGATTCTAAAATAGGGGAATTCGAAGGAAACATTTTGAACATCCTCAAAGGCTAAGTCTAATCAGTATAGTAGTTCGAAAGACTTAAGCATCTATTGTGTCAGGTAGGGAACAGTGATCATCACGAATTGAGCTGTGAAAAATTTCCCTCTTTATTTTTGTACAATGAAAAATTTGTTTAAGACGTAGCAACGTTTCTAAAAACACGTTAACAGCCGAATTGCAGTGGTTAAAAAGGCAGGATAAAAGATTTGATTTAAGAAAAAAAGTCATTACAAGTTTCTTGAATACATTTTACATAAAATATTATGATGAAATCAAAAGAATGCGAGGAAACCCGATTTGTAGATCTTTCGAAGAATTTGCGGAACACCCAACGTTGCCTGAAATTTTGAACGCCCTGTACCGGCTCCTTTAATGCTCATCCTACTCGAAACATTGATGTAATTTAACTTGCAATCATTTATTTATTAACAATATGAAGAAGAGAAGGACTAATATCGCAACCCTTCCCTGCAACTTGCGAACCTGTTACGAGAAGTGGGGGGAGGGATGTTTCTCAGTTTAATAGCCTAGGTTATAGTAACCCACCCCACTCCTCCAATTATGGAATTTATGCTGATTCCTCGTCTTAGTTTCGGCTGAGGGCGTCGGTAAAGACTCCCACCCCCCACCCACACACCCTCCCGTGAGTTCTGGAGTTAGTGGGGAAAGCTCTCGTCATTTTAAGCCCTATAAATAATTAGCAACTTCCTCCTTATTTATATATAAAGTCCTCTTTCGCTCGTATGTAATTTCCTAGTTAAGTCTGCAAGTCATCTCCTAAAGCGTCTATATTGCAAAGTAACGTGAAGTCGGTGGGGGGATTCCAAGGAGATGTACATACTTCACTTTTCTCTTAGTAATACTCAAAGTGCGCTCATCAATACGAAACTATAATATATTAAGAAAATTAATGAGATACGATGAGAGCATTATTATACTGCTTAATTATATTCCCAAGTTTTCGCTTTATTTAGATAAAATATTGTTGATTCAGAAAAATTAAATTCATCGCATTCTATGACATGCTTCTTCCTGTAATTCAAATCAACTGTTAATTGTAACTTCTGTATTTTTCGCGATGTTATAAAAAATTTCTTAGAAATTAAAAATGATTTGGCCATATTCACAGGTACAAATTCTTTCTTTCTTTTAACTAATCTTATACAGATAAACAGTTCTTGGGATAAATGAAACTTAAGCCACGACGTTTCCATGGTGTAATCTACCGTCTTTCTCAACTGAACTTGAGAAACCAAAGAACTGTTTATCCAGAAAATAAACCTAAAAAAACTTCGATTTTAACTCAATATATGTTTAATTATTTTAATATGACTGTGTAGTATTTTGACATAAAATAAAGATATTTTGGCATGGCAGAAGCTTCTAATCCATTATTTAGGGTCGGAGCTTTGCATTGAAAATATTTTTCGAAACTTTTTATAATGTTAAGATCCCGATCCCTCGTCACATGCTGTTTCGAGTATGGATTTTCTACGTATACGTAGAGTTTGCAAACGCACCCGTATTCATAATGCAGTTTCCGACGTTCGCCAAGAACGGTAAATTGTTAACGAGACCCAGTCCAAGATGTGAGAGGCGTAACGTTCCCGGCTTCATGGGGGCATCTGTACTTGGGTAATCCCCACGGATGCCCCATGAATACGGTAACAATAAAGTCCCTCCCTGGACAGCAACTCCCACCCCACTCACGCTTTCTCTTTAATAATTGGAAAGATCCTTGGGCAGACGTAATCAGAAATTTTACTACTCCATAAGCATTTTGATTTAGTATTAGGACGGGAAGCGAGGCACAATGCTGGCTGTGCGGTATTGATATCTTGAATGGGGCCAATAAAGGCGGCGTCGGCCCCATCTGCTGGGGAGCTGTGTTACTGCGTTACAGCGTTACAACGTTACGGCCGTTAACAAGTGCTTCGGCCCAACACGTCTCTCTTCCATTACTCACGAAGAAAATAATATGTCACTAATATTACCATTTTTGCCTAATCTTAGGTTTCGCCTGGATCTATCATAATTCATAGTAATGAACAGAGGCGGCTAGGTCTTTCAAGGATGGAATTCAGACAGCCTGAGTTCTGTATGGAAACATTCACTACACGTAGAACTACTGTAACAATTCATGTTGCTGGTTTCGACCACAGTAGCCTATAAACAGAATAGGTAAGCTGAAAAAAAAAGAACGAACATATCGGACAATTGGGGTACAACACGTCGTTCATACAAATACTCAAAAACAAGGTAGTTTCCCCAGGTCTATATGTCTTAACATAAAGGAAACTTCAAGTCATGACATGTTAAACTGAAATAGAACAGTAGTCACCATATTACAAGTTTTAATCACTGCAGTGCACAAACGAATGAAGTTCTTACAGTGGTTACAAATTATAAGCTATAGTATTTTCGAAAACTATTATGACTTTAGGAGGGTGCAGGCATTTTCATGAACGTCATGAGTGGAAACAAAATATCACATTATTCTAAAGCGTGTTATTCATTCCCAACGCCTTCCTTAAGGTTCCAAACTGTCCTGCTAGATTAAAATTGGACTTATATGTAGTTATGGCCCAGTAAATCCCCCCTTTTCAATTTCCTTCCTATGCCTGTTTCAGGATCACCCTCATGTAACCTGTTAACCCAAAAAGAAAATTATTGATTCGGTACTAAGATTGACCATTTGTCATTCAGATCTCTCGGAGTGTCTCACTTAAGATTCTCAAGGCTGAAAACCATGCTTGTGAGAAGTTAAAAGTTCTCGAGGCGAGAAAATGCTTTAGTACTCACATTTAAACCGTTCCTTTGATAGGCAAAACATTCAGATTTAAAACTTAAAAATATCTGAAAAATTATTACAGTTAACGATTCTGTAATTGATGAACAAAACGATACACGTAGGTCTAATAATATTTATGACTCACTACTGTTACGTTAACCCGTTTGAAAAGTAACGCTACAAACTTAGGTTTAGCCTCTGAAAGAGATGGAACAATTTATATTTTAACTAATGAAACTTTTATTTAAAATATTTGAGATTTTGATGGAAATCTTTCGCTCCGAATCTGGAAATTGAGTGACTAATTTAATAAAAACTCAGGGTCCCGGTCGTATATGAATTACGACAGCTTATTAGCATGGGAAGAAAATGGAGTAGAGTATGGTATGGTAATAATGAGTATTAAAATCATAAATTGTTTCTAAATAAATACTGCTGTTTAGTGCATCTCGAGAACCAAAAGCGAAAGCTGTGGGATGTCCTTGAAGAGGCCGAGGCCTACCTGAGTCCCTATCTGGGAGTTCCATCCAGCCATAAGACGCAAGGAATAAAAAAATCGTAATTCATTCTTCGTGTCATTCTCTCACGCCGTCGCCTCTGATCAGACATATCTGCTTGTTCGATCTGGCCATTTGTCCTCATATTCCAGTGTCTCCGATTCCCTAGCCACTCGCACTGGCACGCCTCTCTCTGTTTTTTTATACGTGACGACAGAACCCAAGTATTTCTTTCTCTTGCCTTTCCTTGTGGTAGAATAACTTTTTCACTTCATTACACACGGCGAAATATTATACGGCGACTTAAAGTACACGCATCAACAAAATTTACCACGGCACATTCCTCGAGTCGACAAATATTCAAGACTTTTGTCAGCAACGGTCATGATTCTTCAAATTTAGCGTTTAGCATTTTTATCGTTTACTACGTCTTTCACTTTCGGCAAACACGGAACGTTTACATTCCCTACAACTGATAAACTCCAACTAAAAGTACCGAATTATATTGATCGACGACACGATCACTTTAAGATTTGTAATATCCAACTGTCCAAGTTAGTCGAGAAATTTAAAGTAATTCATCAAAAAAAAAATTGAAACACTTAGTAATTAATTCCTCGCATTGAGAGAAGAAACTAGGTGACTATCGTCATGCACGCAACGTGGCAATCTGTCAGACAGTACGCACTGCTCTCGTCATTTTTGATCGTTTTCGAACCTAATACAATGTCAAGATTCAATCAAAATAAGATCATTTTGAACGCTTCATCTTATATGTGAAGAGAGCGTTCCAACGAGTCAGTTCAACTTCATACTTAGGCACGACGGATAATCACTTTCTAGTGCTAAGAACTATTCAGTTCAACATAAATTTTATTCTTAACATGTTTCCTCGTTAAAAAAATGTAACTAGTCTCTCGCATTTAGTCTAGATAACAAGGCATGCCGTTATGCACTAACTGATAAAAGTTAGTTCAAATTACCGTGTAATTATGCATTTGAGGAGCCATGTTGTACTGTTTTTTTTCTATTATCCGAATTTATGGAATCGTTTGGCCGTCCAGATTGTTGCACCCTGTATAATATAATAATATTCACGAGGTTATGGAGAAGACGAGACCAGAAAATGGCGAAGACAACTCAGCCATTTTAGATGACATAATCTCACGGAAATTAGATAGGAGCTGATTCATTATATATCATTTAAATCGTCTTTAATTAACTGGCTGCAACCTATACCTTGAACAAGCGCTGTGATCGTTTTTTTTCAATCTATATATCGAATAATAATGTTTCATTTTCCCAATTAGTAAAATCTTCCGGTTAGTTTTATTTTATTTAACACCAAAAGGCGCATATATATTCAACTAGTTCTAATAAACAATTAAAGTTATTATTCAAAGTGACTTTGATGACTGAATGACAGGACACTTATTAACATTATTATGGCAATCAAAATTTTCTATATTGGTCCCGCAGATTGTCCTACTAGTGTTACCGAAAACTGAAAAAGAATCATGCGAGGCTTTAGAATCCTGATGGTTTAAAATTTGCACCAATATCAAGATTACAGATTGGGATATTTCTCGAAGTCATTCACAAGATTTGGGTAGTCGATTCGGAGACTAGACATTCTAGTGTACGCTTTTCAGGTAAATTAAGAATGAAAAAATAAGGCAAGGGAACTCGGAGCCTAAATTCATTCCGAAATTTATGGGAAAATATATGCATATATAAATGTGTGTATGTGTGATAACGTGTCTATACGTTTACAGTATTCAGGACTCAAAAAGAATAGCATATATATACTGTTCTTTTTGAGTTCCGAATAATGTAAAAGTATAGACACGTAATCAGATCGATTGCAACCATGAAACAAACGCGGTCATGATTATGAAATATGAGGCACAAATCTTACACACACTCGTATATAGCGCAATCTTGGCTAGATTTTTATCGCCTTATGGCCAACGTGCCAACCTCACACGCCCAAACTCGCCAGTTGTACTCCGATTGGGTTCTATAATTTCGTCCGCGGGCCAAAAGTAGCGCTCTGTGTTATTATTGTTTCTCTGTATGGCTAGAGTAGCGTGGCATACGAAATCCAAATTCTTGATCTCCGGGACTAAGCCTGGAAGTGTGATAAGCAGCACGCAACGGGAAGTATGGAAAGCTTGGCGGTTCCTCTAAAGCTTGTTTGTCTTTTCCACGGCTTCTTGTGTCAGAAAGAGTTTGTGTTTGAGCTGGCTGACCAGCGCCGTGGGCGCCGACGGCGTCGTAACCAGCGGCCCGGAACACGCCTGCGTCTTAACGCGCCACTTCACGCTAAATAAAAACACCAATTACCATGCATACACGATGAGACCCTGGAAAATATTAACCCTCTTATATGTTTTAATTTTAAAAACCTTCCCTATTCACCCCTTTCTGAAAGAATGTTGCTTTATTCGCGCTTGAACTGCCGCGGTCTGAATACGAAACGAAGTGCTACGGTTTCCGCCAGAAAATTGCCTGCGATTTTAGGCTTTGTCGAATGCGTTCCGACTTATACGCGCGTCATTTCGCTTTTAACGTGTACGTTCACTACAAATTGAATAAAAACGCCCGTCGGAACAAAAATTGGTGTAAATATTTGAATATTGGCCAGATTTATGATTCGCCGTGCCTGTTTGGATTAAACAGAGCGTGCGTAATTTGAGCCATTGTACAAATTTTAAATATGTTTGTGTTCAGCCATCGCGAAATAACGATGTTTATTGGTCTGCACGAGTTAATAATGGATCTGCTTAACAACATTCGGCTGATAATATATCTTGAAAACGTCTTAACACTTGAGGAAAATGACAGTTGTTCTGGATCATTACAATTATCTGATCTTCTCAGCGATGTTTAACCGCAAAACGTTTCATTAAACATTGATTTATGACCTGATTTATTTTTAAAAATGTTATTTTAATTCATTTGATTCTCTAAAAACGATTTTCCTGTCCAACGATTATTTATTTATTCTGAACCAGTTGACCTCGTTCCCCAGATGATTGGCTCTTTGACAGGAACTGCAGTGTCCGGGATTCGATCTGGTCCCCGACACAGTCGTTCCCCCTCCTAAAATGGTCTACTCTCCCCCGTAGTAGTACCCTGTCTCACGTAATTGCCCCCCGGGGAGTGCGAGGGAAAAAGTCGAGGAAATAATGTAGAAAATGTAAAACTCCATCCACCGCAGGAGCCTTTCTCCGCGAGTGATTTCTCCCTTCAGATTATTAGGGTGGCCGCTTCGAGTTACGTGCGCTCTTTACCCGGCCGGAGTGTTCTAATCTCGTTGCAATTTTTATGCCTGTTGCCTCGCCCCCTGGCTGTTGCACACATTAAGAAAATTTGCGCACCCGGCTAAGCCATTCGAAAGAAAACAAAAAAAGTAAATACCCCTTGTTGGACAACAAAAAGAGCAGGCAGGTAACAACAGCACGGATCTGCATTATTTCTTACGACGAAAGATGAGAGTCCCTCCAATGCGGGGTGAACTGTTATTTGATACGACTAGGGGCGTTAACTAATAGCTGTGGGTGCCAGGCACCGCGACGTTTCATGACGTCTGTCACGCACGTTCAATAACTCGCATCCACGTGTCACACTCCACTACAGCCAACTGTTCGTCATACCTCCCTGATTACTCCCGTTCCGATTGAAGTTGAAATACAAAGTTTGAATACAAATCCCCATATCCAAAAACAAAGAAAAGAAACAGATCTAAATACCATTAATAAAATGTCGACCTTAGGTTTTACAACCAGCACTATTCGCAATTCCTCCAAGTCATATCTTCGAAATTCGCCGGGCTGTGGTAGAATTTATCATAAATCGGGTAGTAAACGAACTAATAGCAGTGCATTACGCTAGTACGGAGAAAGGACTAAGATACGATAATAGCTCGATTGCCGACGTGCCTGCGGGAACATCTCCACGAGGCCTACTGGCGCCAACTTACGCAAACACCGCGGGGCTACATAAAGGCAATAATAAAACAAATACTAGCATAACAGGAAGAGATAACAGCTCCATCATAAAAATCCTTTTTGTTTATTTAGTCGGTAACGCAGTCTCTTGTTGAGATTTTCGTGTACCTAATCGCTGTTTTTCCCAGAGCACATAAAGATTTCTTTGATTTCCCCCCCTGTGTTGCGGGGCGGGGTGTTGTTTACTCTTTCTGGGCAGGAAACTGTGCAGACTGCAGTCCTTGTGGCTGCGGTTACGGAGGATGTTCATTCATCAGCCATCTTATTTTGTGGGACGGTTCGGCAGAAGGAACGGGGGAGGAGAAATGTGATGTTCAATCAGAAGGTGAACGCCAATCATTCCCGGCGACATATTTCGTCTGTTGAGTGAGTGGAAAACAATTTTCCATGTGAAACGGACCGGTCGCTAATTAATTTCTACGGTTAATAAGTTGACAGAGACGAAGAATCATATAGGAATTTCTTTCAGCAAATGAACTTTGATACGGCGTTTGGTAGTTATTCCGCTAGTAAAGGAAAGTGTGAGAAGTTTAGTTTAAAGATGTAAGTGCCCGTAAAGACATTAATGACATTTGGCCGAATTCGTCGTAATAAAGCCGAGTGTTGTTTACCGGACAGTACGCGGAGTCGTAGGCCACTTCTTTGGACGTAGCACGTGGAGCGTGGAATCGCTTTGTTCCAAAGGCGCAGAAAATCCGCGGCTCGGACGCGAACGCGACATCAATCAGCAGGCATTACTCGGACTCTCGGCGAGCACGACTGTACCGCCGGATTTGTTAGCTTGCAAATGTTAGCTTATCGAACAAACGGTGGATGTCATTTACTGTCAGCGCGCTAACACAATAGAATACCGCATTGCTTTTGTGCTATGCATTACATTATAGGCCCCTATAGGCCGCGAGCCGGGAGAGCGAGGGCGATATCGACTGGGGAGGGGGCACGGCTTTTGCCAAAGGAAACGCTTCCACTTTGCATACGACCGGCTAACGGGCGTACCGTCTGCGAATTACATCTGAAAGGTGAAACCGTCACGAACTGCGACAAAAATTGCTTTTTTGTTTGGCCAGCGAGTGATTTTGAAGCAGTGGGACAAAGGGGATTGTGTACGTTTGATAGGGAGAGTTTGAGACGCGGAAAGGGTTGACGTGTCAGAGAGCGGAAGGGGGACTAAAATTAAATAAGAGTAGGAAACGTTTGACAGCGAATCGGAGAGAACGGCAACCTGCGGTTTCCTCTCTCGAGTAACTCTGATGTAGGGGGTAGAGAGTGACACGTCGCGACAAAGCAGGCCCTGTCGGTCGATACCTCGCACCAAAGGACCTGTTGTGCTTGCGATAAAAGCGCTAAGAACTGCCCATTCCGATCCTCACTCACGACCCCCGCAACTTACCCACCTTGCGAGCCATTCTACCAGTTGCACCGTCAAAGTCCTCACGACTATATTTATATCGACCTTTGAATTAATTAAATGTCAACCCCTACTTCCTAGAGTCCAGTTCTCTTTTGATCATTGATAATGAATGAAAATGTTTCCATATCCTTTATCAAAAATTCTGACTCAGCTAATATTCATAAAGTTCGTGTTAAAAGAATATAAAATGTTTCGATGTGGAGACAATCTACACCAATATTTCTAAATAACTGGTCTTAAAACTCAAAAGCAAATTAATTGAAGAAAAGAAAAAATCGCCTTTCTTATTACTTTTGAAACTACAAGTATGAAACATTAATGTGATTATTTCTATCACTCGTTATTTTTTACTAATCGAAACCAATTAATAGCAGTAAACACGATAAACTGCATTTGTAAGAACAAGTGACGAGAAAAATATAAATTTCTCCAAAACAGATTTCGCCTTTTTAATAGACAAGTTTGTTGGAAGGCAACAGTCGTTCGTTGTCACTGCATTTATGTGATGTTTAAGATGTCCTGTGCATAGTCTACAAAGGACCTATCCGTGGAACGCAAGCTAGCAAACGACACAATATGCGTCATACTGATAAAAGATGCTGCCTTCCCCGACCGGACGTCAATTTTTAATAGAAAATTTAGAAATACAATTTCGTAATATTAATTTTGAGGGGCAGGAACGGATGAGACATAAAGAGCAGTAGCGAGCTTCGTAACAAGGCAATTACAATCCTATTAACAAGCTGCCTCGGTTACTATTATGTACGCAAATTGGAATAGGACGGATTAAAAGATATGCGCGATGTGAAGCTAACGAAATAAAGCGGTCTCAGAGCCTTAAAAGCGGCCCTTTGTGAGGTGCGACCACTTGGGACCTCGGATCATTCATCAGCACGCGTTTATTACGCCCCGGAAAATTGGTCACTTTCACTAAAAAAAATTGTTATCTTAAGAGAATTTCTGGATGTTCTTTGCGACACCTTTCGCTGTTGCAATCACTACGATGGATATCTTAGACACATTCCTCTTTCAAATATGCTGTAAAGCCATTTTATGAAGCAGTTAACTAAGGTTCTGTAAAGTTTACAAGAGGATAATCTGCCCACGAGCACATCATTAACAATAGGATAATAATATCACACAATATTAGTCATTCAATCTAACATAACATCATAATCGACAAAGCGTAATATTTACACTACAGCTGAAAGCGAAGTAACTCGCTTAATTCACACGCAAAACTAAAAAATCTACACAAAAATTCGTCGCGCTGTATAACTAAAATATTATCAAATTAAATTGGGTGGTTTTACAGAGCGCGATATTACATTCATAACTAGCTTAAACGTACGATGTAGAAGCTGTTTAAACAGCAACCAAGTACTGCATTAATATTTTCCCTGGCGACATAAAACGAAAATTTAAACGGACGTTGATGAAGTTAGTTATAATGTGGCAGAGCTTTTCACGAGGAGAAAAAAAACTGCTGTGTGACTGTAGCGAGGGGGTTGGGAGGAGTGTGAAACGTGTTTGTTTATTTTGCGTATTATTCAGTGAATGCAGAGCGAAGGGGTTGTGAATCAAAGGGTAGTGCTACAATCGCTGCCGATCACAATCCGACATATTGCCTGCATATTGCGGGGGAGGGAGCACTCAGCCTGTATGCACGCACTGTGTGTGTATTTGATTTTAGCGGACGCAGTTGTATGTGCACTGGAGTATGTTTGTATGCACGCATTAATGAATATGTCTTTCACCGTACGTTTGGTTACTGTGGTTTCCTATTCTATTAGCGTAGACGAGGGAGAGCGAGCGGAGCGGAGTGCATCGAAAGGCCTCACAGTTCAGGTCGTTACCGTGGCCAACTAGCTCAACTGGATCTGGGTATGCTTTAGAAAAACTATTCTACTTCAAAATTAATTAACTTACTATTCACTAAATTCGAAATTCTATTTCTCTTAACCAATTATTATTTAGTTAACAGTAACAGCTAATATTTAATGAATATTTGACTTCAATAGTTTTATGCGCTCTTATATTTTTTGTGTAGCTTAGATCGTAATAAAATAATTTGTACACCCTAATACAATTATACTTTTCTCTTTTCAAAAAATAAAATGTACCAGCCTTACACAAAATTTAGTGTTAAAAAATTTAGCAGATATCTGTCTTTTTAATTATTTTTTTATGATGACATAAAAATATTACATTTTCGGTCAGCTTATTAATTGTTGGATAAAATAGTAGTTAGTAATGATGCGCAACAAAGTTGACAATATAAATAAATTAAATTGTGATGTTTTACGTTTACAACTAACTTTAATACTCGCTGTTCAAACAAATAAAAGAAAATTTATTCCCATAAATTATGGGGCATGGGACATGTCTATGGCGTACAAATATATGGAATCCTTTTTGACTGTCCGGTAGGAAAAAATAAACCAACATTTGGAACATTGAAAATTCTGTTCGTCTTCAGATGACAGGAACTCACAGGCGACACTACGGACAAGTCTCAATTTATAAGGATTAATTCTTTAACGAGTGATTGAGCATGAGTGTCCAGCTATGACTTAATTCCTAACAGAGATTTTGCTGCCAGGAACATTGGATCCTTATTCTTTCTAGGCTACACGGTCAAGATTATACATAGCATACATATACATCCCGTTTGTATCCTAATAAATTATTAATTGTAATTAAACAAAATGCTCAAGAATATATAATATTTTATTTAATTAAACGGTAATATTAATGTCTCAAGGCCAGTCCTGTTCCTTCAGGACACCAGTGTTAATTTTAGTTTCCTACTTCGTGATTTTTTTTGTGATTAATGAGAGCAGAAATGATTTTTGCTCTCGTAATTTTTACAATATGTTGAATAATTATAAGAGCAGTGCAAAATCATAACCAATATACTAGGGAGGTAATAGCGTTCTAGCATCTTGGTTCGCCATTGCAATCTAACCCCCCCACCCCCCGATTATAATAAAATGCTTGCGTAATGGAATAGTTAACGATTAGATTTTTCTGCCTTTTAAAAATATAACAAACCATTTCACTCTTTCCGAGCAATTTTCATAACTTCCCCTACATAATTAATCTCTTCAGCGACAGCACAAAAAAAGTAGTTCCCGGCTCAGGAGAAATTAAAAAAGGGCTCTGTGTAACATGGCACCGTTTAAGCGGCCAGACAGCCCTTTCCGTTAATGCGTGTGCTCGCACATATGTGTATAGAAATAGCTGCTCGTGATGACACATTAAAGCTCGCAATCTGTTTCCGCTTTCCGGCTTTTTGGAGGTAGTGGGGGAATCCCCGAGGCTTTCTCCTGACACACGGCCAGCGCTGCATTACTAGCCAAATCCGTATAAATCAATACAACACTTGTATGCAAATTGTGGCGCCGGTCGTGCTAGCTGATTTATGGTAAAAAGACCCTGAGCGTCACGGGTGCGCGCCATTTTTATCGAGTGTACGTACGCCGTATCAATTTTCCACGAGCTATTATACCCCCAATACCGCGACCACCTCCACAAACAAGGATAATTTTAGCTTGCTATTAAAAACACTGAGAAAAAAGTGTTAATCAAGACTAAATGAGTAGGGCTGGATATTGTGGACACAATGGGCCGACAGTTAATCAGAGAAGGCTCAGAGCAACCGTTTAAAAGCGCGACAAAACTGTGTGCATTATCGACTCCATCAGTCACGACCAAAAAAAAAAGAAATAATTGCCTCTCGCGCACACACGTACGCCGTTCTATGGTAACTCAGCTGTACGTAATTCTGTAAACAAATGGTTTAGTGAACAAAAATGAACATACTATTGACTTAAAGCGCCGGACATGTCGTTGTAGGGGCCTCAACATATGGGTAATCAAATAAGAAAATGATTGACTTTGCTCGCGATTTCAGTAATATCCATTAAATTTCATGACATATTGGGCTGCAGAATGCCTTCACTCGTTCTACCGAAGCATAATTCATTTTCGCGTCGAATTACAAGAACGAAAGCTATTAAAGCTTAAAATTCGTTTTTTTAATTAGAAAATCTATCTGGAGTCAAGATATGTCTTATAGCCAAAGACAATATTATATAAAATTTAACGACATACGTATAAAGCGATTTTTTTTTTCTTGTCCTCCCCCAGTACGGTTAAGACTATAAAATACATGACTTAACATTTAATTTAAAAACCGAACTTAGTACCTCACCAAAACTAACAAGTAGCTAAAAGCAAAGCATTGAAATAGAACTTTGTTGGGATTTCTGATTCACATAAAATACGTATTTCAAAATATTCCTGTTTCAATTGTATGAAAAAGTTAATTCGTTACGTATTCAAATCCAACAATATCAGAAGCTCATCCTTTGATGACTAATATACATTTTATTCCATTTTTATAAATGGATAACACTGTAATATTATTATACGTGTAAAAGTATTAACACCTCAGATTGGTTTACACGTCTTACTTTCTAAATAGCTTACTTTTTGGCCATTGGTATTAGTAATTTGGATTTTTCGGCTGAACAGGACGTATCAGTACTAACATACCTAGTATTGTATCAGAATGAAGGATGGTTTTAAATTGGACAGAAGTCTTTTAGGCGTTGGCTGCTTAGGTATCGAGCCTCTAATATCCGGCAACCCGAGGAGACCACTACAATTTCCGCTCCCCCGATTCTTGACACGCGTGCAAACAGAAATTCATCATCTGCGAGCAAACAGCTCGGCTTCATCTGGCATTCTCCGAAGCTGACCACCGCCCTCCGGGATATTCCCAACCCGGCGTCTGAAAGATGAAACCTAGCCACCTTGTTCCTCGCTTTGATCGTGACACGCGATTCCTTGCCACAGTTTTAGTATGAGACCCAACCGAGACTTTCCAAAACTCAAGGATGACTGACCTGCACGACATTCAACCGCATTCGAGGGTGACTCAACACTCATCGAGGAGAGAAATTAGTTGCCGGACGCACTGATGAAGCACATTTCAGTGGGAATATAACCAGCAACTGGGATAATAACCCAAAATTATTATCCATTCAACTGTTGCCGTGGTTACCACACGGTAAATACTGGAGGAAATATAAGAATATATTCTACGGTCCTGTGGAAAATTTTAATGTGTGTTACCCATCAACATAGACCTTCATTTTCAATATGATAATTGGTGGCTACTTGAGATATGTACTTCCACAGATTAGTAGCACGTGACTATTATACCACCCATGTTGTAACGGTACAATCAATTAAATTATATTAAATCAGACTGTTCAACGTTTATAGGAGACTCGAGGAAATGGCGAGTTTCAAAGGTCGACGGGCCGCAGACTTGATACCTCGGTTGCTGTCAATAAGCACTTGTTTATGTACGTAAGCTACGCATTTCTATAATCATCGGAAGCCAATTTGGTTCCTTAACTTATATCAGGTAACTAATTGACCGCTTTTGTAGCTTAAATCTTTCTAAAAAAATTAAAGAAACTTAAAACATTGAAGCATAAATATATTTAGGAGTTATTGTGCAGTATATATAAAATATTAGTAGTTTGGTCTATGTTGCCGAACGATCACGTAAACGCACTATCGTGATCTATCATACGATGTATTCATGCCACTACACTCCATAACACTTTCAAAATTTTCGAATTCGAACGCCAAGTTTGGAAAGGTGAGATTTGCGCACAAGTCTCGAAGCTGTGGAAACGTTTGCCTATTACGCAGCACAAATGAGCGATAAAGGCTCGGCGATATATTACGCATATATTTGCCGATTTCGCCAGAGTTTTTGTACACGGGCTTGTAAATATTTGCGCGCGCACGACGATAGCGAGGCAATCGGCGAATCTACGCGCTAACAACTCCCGACCCGGGTCCCGCGGAAACCTACCCCTCACCCTCACCCGCACCCGCACCCGGAGATAATATTAAAAACCACTGTCAATGGGGCGCACCTCCGCCTCCTGCCCTTATCTAATATTGGTAGGCATTAGCATAAAGACTGCCGGCTGAAAGGAGTGTACAGCTTCTTTTTATTCCCGATATGGCATTTTTAAAGCAGAAATGAAATCCGGACTAAAGCTCCTCTCCCTCCATTTCCCTCGCCGTAGCTAGCGACAGACCCGCCCAGGGGTTAAAATATCAGACAGGCCAAATCCCCGCGTCGAGGCTACTATGAAATATAAATGCGAATTTATACTATAGCCGGTGTTCACTATGCTCGAAAAATAGCACAGTGATTTTTAAATGAAAACTGTCAGTCGCTTGAGCCGGCGCTTTGGCAGTAGCGACAGCGGTAAGCCCGCCAACGTGATGCCGATTGATGACGGCCTCGATGATCGCTGCGGCTGATTTATTTGTCGGCCTCCAGAGAGCTAATTATGATCCGGGGGTTCGGGGGAGGGGAGGAATTGTCGGAGCGGCCGCAGGGCACGGCGAAGTTCAGTCGGGGATTTGGTGTCATATTCGGTAATACTTCACACAATACCCGCCTGCTATCGGTCTGGGGGGACGGCCAACTTTTATGAAAATCTGCTACGCGCCTGGTTATAACGGCAAAGTGAAAAATAAATAACATGCGGCCGGGGGAAAAATCCTCTAAAACAACCGCGGCGAGAAATTGCGATTAAATTTTCATGGAATTCGTGCGACAGACAAATGGAAATTTCGTTTTTCCCGTGTTCCAAAAACGTAATCATGGTCAAAATTAAATAGGTCAATAACCAGCCCCTTCTCGGAAATTTCCCACATCTAGCTATGCTAGACAAGTGACAAAATAAATTGGAGAAAAGTCTGTTGTACTATTATATTTCTATTTTATATTCAATTTTATCCATTCTCAAGTAAAACTTATCCTTTCTTATAGTCATGTAGATTGAACTGCTGATTTTATAAAAAGCTTTTCTACGATTTCAACGTAAGAAAAGTAGTATTCCAAGATATCAATAAAAAGATACACTTAGGTATGTGCATATAAAATTAAGTGTTTTAAAATCAGATACACCTTAATGACATACCCAATTCTTCGCAAATTGAGATCTGTAAAACACGGTACGTTGTGTTACGTTGCATCTTGGCAATAGGAATTTAGTCTCGACTATTTTTTAACGTTGTACTCGAATGAGTATTCTTACATTTCTGTCACATAATGAATGTACCGACTTCTTCAAGGATGGCAGGGAAGCGAACCCGGAATGGCCGAGTGATGGAGTGCGGGGTCGCGGGTTGAGGGGTGAAACGCGACGCCGCCGTCCGGACGCGGCGCTAATGGGCGAATGTTTGTCCCCGCTAGAGTTACGCTCGACACCTGTACGCCGCACAGAGTCTTCGCTCTGCTA
This sequence comes from Eucriotettix oculatus, assembly GCA_034510155.1. NCBI lineage: Eukaryota > Metazoa > Arthropoda > Insecta > Orthoptera > Tetrigidae > Eucriotettix > Eucriotettix oculatus. The sequence goes on from CM067378.1 coordinate 63,932,849, forward strand.
AGTGATTGGCCAAAGGTCCATATGGGTAGTGCGATCTTTAGCATGCGTGGCCTCCCAATATCTTTAGTCAAGTTGTGGGGCAGTCCAATACGCCGCGGTTTTCAAATCATTAGAGGATTGTCTGTATCTTTGAACGGCGGTTAACCTTATAAAGATAATGCAAACAATATTGGAACAGGTAATATGAGGAAGAATAACACGCTAATGAATTGTACATTTCTAATTAACAAAATGTACAAATGGGAACACTTTCTGTCTTACTTTTTCTGAGTGGTTTCAACGTATAAAGGTAAGTTTTTGATAGTCATGTTACCACATTACTTCACTATTTAACTCCAACCAACAGAAAAATACAATCCTCACTAATAATTACTTAAAAATGGCGTTGGATAAGCTGTCTAACCTCACAGAGATCGACAATTAAATAATACAGTAGCCAAAGAAACGTACAAAATTAACAGATAAAAATAAATACCACAACATTCATGCAAACTTTATTCTATCTTCAGATGTGAAGAAAAATTACTGCTTCTTGATAAAATCGCGGTGAAATCCAGTAGTTTTAAGCCAAAGCTGTAACTTATCTCTATGTCTGAAGAAGGCAACGAAGTTAAGAGAAGCGTGGTGATATTTATTATCATTTCTATCTGATACTTTATTGCTAATTACATTAAAATCAGGAAAATAAATAAGCTCAACATACTAATTTGTAAGTAAAAAATTTAATTTAATAAGAAATTTGGTACAATGTGATGACAGTAGCACGGCATGTTTCTTCTTTCATTTGAATCTCTTCAGTTGTGATCGTAAACCATTTTTATGCAAGAGATTTAAACGGGTAAGTTATTCATTTAAAAATAATTGGGCTCTTGAATTTATTGATACCTTATGACTGTCAGAGAGAGTGGCTATTAGAACGCAAGTGTAGTAATGGTAATTGAAAGGCAGGAGAATATTTAATGTAAATTAAGTTTTAACTGTTCAAATCAATTATAATCATGCTTTTCAAATTAAAAAATCCCGCTTTTGAAGCGAATTTAGTTTCTGTAGATAATTTTTGTGACCTCAAAATGTTAAGGAGCTACTTTAGAAATTTTATACTTTAATTTTTACACATTTGAAAAAATGTCTTAAATATCGGTTCAACGGTTTCTACGGATATCGCATAGCTAAAATTTGTAGTAATTGTACAATCGCGACTCTGAGATATAGAAACGTCATTCATTTTTCATGTTAAATCGCTGGAAAATTTTGATTAACTGTTTATTTTTCTTACTTTAAGAAAAGTGTGGTGTGCGCAAATAAGTTGAATTAAAGCCACCTTTTACTTTACAGCTTGCCATAGTACGTTTTCTTATGTGGAAGAGGCGGTGGTTCAGAGGTTCAAGGACTGGATTCATTTATCAACACTAGAAACTGTGCTTTTACAATGACTAATTTCTTTGCGAAGATGACAGGTTATTACCACCGCCGGTGGTCAACTTTCCGTAGTCGAGGTCTACGTTGTTGGGAGAAGAGCGTCCACGGATGCGCCAATGATTGCCCTTAATGTCGCACCTTCCGGAGTATCGCGTCCCCGCCAAACGTAAATATCGCACCGCCGGTAGACCTTAAACCAAATCCTTAATGAATCACTCATTCGGGAATGTCCGCTTCTCCATTAGTGCCCGTTTACTGCAGATTGTGCGTCAACTGATCCCCAGATTCCCCCAACAGTAATCATCAGGGTATTTGCCCAACGTTTTATTCCAGGACCTACCGAATATTTTATACTGTAATCTACTCGGCACAAGTTGTAAACCAACTTACACAGTATCTATTCAAAAAAAATAGTTCCTTTATATTTTTTGTTATAAATATTGGTTATATTGAGAACGTAATAGAGACGTCCATTCAGACGTATACTCTTCACATTTACAGCCAAAATAAAAAGTTTAGAAAAATTTCTCAGAGTTTAATAGCTTTTCCTTCCAACAAACTGTAATTGTTATTATACCACATACAGCCGCAGTCATTTATTTAAAATGACACACGGCGGTCTTTATTTCCTTGATTTACTGGCACTGCTGACGGTAAACGAAGTACAATATTGTTTCATCAATTTCCCTGACACACGAGTTTAGGCACAGCAAGTAATTTTATACTTTCGTATATGATGATGTCTCAGTGTAATTTATTTTCTGAAGTGCCTTCAGCGAACGTCTTCTGAATCGAAGTTTTGCCCGTGTGTTCCTCCCTCAGCTAGAGCCGTATGCAAGTGATGGACGCATCCCTATGCCACTTAGCTGGCCGATAAGCCCTTTGTGGCTGAGCTGCACGAAACCATTTCCTCAGCTTATCTTGAGAAATGCCGCTTCGAGTGGCAAAATGGCGTCGCATGATTGACACTGCAATGGCAGATAGCGCTCCATTCATCTTGTGGCAGACTCCCGCGACAATTAGCTGCACAAGAACGGTCGTTAGGCGCTTCCTGAGAAACGTGAGCGACTTCCACGTATGCCAAACGCATTAATTCACTCATCCCGTCGCTATGATATATTCTTGCAGCGGCATTTTAAACGCTCAAAAACAAAATCAAACAACGTATCTCAATATCTAGATACTGCATATATGAATTGAATTGTGGACACCTTGTCATTTAGAAACAAATATTCTAAAATTCTACCTTCACAGAGAGCAATATTACGAAGTTTTCCATCCATAAAAAAATTGCATCGTCTTGGTTTCAGATCAGGGAAAACCCAATATTACGGAGTTGTACAAATTATAAAAGGAATTATCAAAAAAAAGACTAAATTAGTGATAAAATAAATACCAAACAGCGTGTTGACAATTAGCTTCGACAGATGATGAAAGAACACGAAAGCTGCAGGAACAAGCACAGCACAATCGAAATGAAGAGCTTAATACCAAAATTTGAAGTAAAGATAGAACAAAGTAGGGAAGTTAGCCTAAAAATGAGGGACCACAGCCATTGTTGAACTTCGCAGTACCTGTTTGTACGTTAATTGCAGAAATTATGGAAGAATTGCTAGTGTCTTAACATTTTGCCAATCATATGTATATATTAAATTGATCAAATCTCATCACTAGGAAGTTTAATATCGGAGATGTATCTTTGATACGAGGATTTCGTATGCTCAATGTAGCAAGATTTTGAAATCAGAAAACATATTGTAAGCTGCACAGTGTTTTTTTATGTATGTATTAGGTTGATTCTTGTTTTTTTATCAATAAGGAAAGTGTGTTAGTGGATTAGTAAATAAAGGGCATTTCACAATGTTTAAAAATTTGGACAAGCTTATGATTTGAGTATTTGTAATAAGGAGGGACAAGTAAATAATCGGAATGGGATGATTTGCTGCGAGTAGAAGGTTATCGGATTTTGCTCAATGTAATAATTATGAATACTTTAATCAAATTTAAAGATAATTCATTAGCAATTATAGTATTACGGACAATGCATATGTTGTTTTGATGGAACTTTGAGTATTTAGTGGTTTTGAATAATTCATTTAGAAAATATTTTAAATTATTAAAAGGCTTGGAAACGTTGTAAGATATAATGACTACGTAACTATACTTAGAAAAATATAGATGCAAATAAATTGTAAATAATTACAATTTTTCTATATATAATTTAATGATTTGATTGATGAAGTGAAAATTAAGTGAAACAAAAAATAAAATCTTTAAGATATGTTTAGTTCTTAAGCTGAATAGGTTAGGAATATGAATTTCCCAATGATCCTGAGGAAGCACTTGTGGATTTTATTAAGGACTTGAGAAAAAATATTAGAAAACTGAAAGTGACTATTAATTGTTATGGAATTTTGATGAATGATAGTTAATAGTAGGGAAAATCAGTATGTCTTAAGAGGAGCCGAGATTTGTCGAAGCGGAGGTTGAAGATTGCGGTAACTGCATTTGAGGGAGCTGAGCTCCCCCTATAATTCACTTGATTACCCTGTCTCACAGTAGTGAATTTAATTAGCCATAACTCAGTCCCGGAGAAGGAGATACAACTGTTAATGACCTTTCGGAGACACGGAATCCGTAAGAAAGCCCTCCTATTTCTTGCAATCCCCTTCCCATTTAGCAAGACTTTGACATTTCCTTAAAGGTCGCCCCGCCCCGCTATCCGCTCTAAGCAGAAAATGGAAGGGTTGTCTGATACTTTTCTTATTCTCGGTTTTGGCATTGTGTCGTGGACCTTTAGGCCCCCGGGGAGAACAGCTACTTGCGTCTTTGGCTCGCCACCACGGCCGCGCCTAATTAGCATCATTTCAATAAGGCCGCAATCAATTTGGCAAGACGGAACAACCCATAGTCTCGTTTCCGCACCGACGAACATGCGTCGTGCATCGCGAGGCACAACAAACTCAGCCCTCGACGAAAGGCACACGAATCTTACCTACTTTCTTCCATCATGCACAAGAATGACAACCATAACGAGGGTGGGATAGAGCGTCGTACGCTTCCAAAAACCAACGTGACGGCGGGGAAACAACCTCGTAGGCTCCCAGTACTATTAAGTAAATATTTTCAACCACCTAATTATGAAAAAATATGGTAAACTTGACTTTAATTGCGATCGAGTATTAAACATTTACTCAAATGAAAATATTGTAACCTAGTTTCTACCTGCCAAACCACTCTTGTGAAACTCGAAAGATTATATGCATTCAATTATTTGGTCACATAGGTTACAAAGTCTTTAACGAGAAGATTATCTTTCATTTACCTGTTTCTTTAGTGAAACGTCTTATGTCCCAGAATACAATTTTAGAGCCGTGATGACGAATTATGCAACCGAAATGAAATAACGTCACGTGTAATTAAATATTGCAAATTAGACGACTAGTTACTCGCTGTCTCTCTCTGAAGAAAGTGTCGTTGAAGCGACGCTACAATGTTTCGTTATTCATCAGGGTACAACGTAATTCGGTCTCATCCAGATTAATGCATGAAGAAAGAACTATCGACGAATCTCTTGAGGATCCTTAGATGAACTCAACGATGAGACTAATATTTTAGCCATAATGAAAACTATTATTGAGAGAGTTAGAGGAAGAAGCAATTGGCATTGATTGCTAACGCGTCCATGTATTTTTTTATCTTGGACATATCGCCGTGCTCTGGCATGAAAAATCAATAACTTGATACTGACGCTCTGATTGCACTGGCATATCAGTTTGAGTTCGAGTTCACGCGAATGGTTGAGTTGGTACTCACCCCTGATCTTCTGCTCATCCAGAAGCTGCCGCTCCAGACTTTCTTTGACTTCGCGTTCTCTCAGGACATCCATCTTCAACTCCGCTGCAACACAAGAGCGACACACTGCTCAAGAAAATTGTCCGCGATTTGTCGGAAGGTGATTCTTCTACTTCAGTTTCCAAGAAAGTTATCGGATGGATGGATATGTTGTAAGAGGAAAAGTCTTTGACAAAAAAATTTTTTTTGATGTAAGTTAACTATGACGTGAAACAAAATGGGATGGAGAAATACATCTAAAAATAGGGAAACCTGTGAAATAATAAAATACATGGAAGGAAATGGAGTTAATTAAAAAGTTGAATAATAATATGAACCTACAGGAAAGCTTCGTTATTTTCATATGACTTTTCATTTGTATTTAATAAGAGAAGTGAGGGAATTTTGAGTACTGCAAGTTGATTGAATGAAATCTGCTATTTTATCAAGAAACTGTCTCGATTAAGGCGATTCTGTCACGTTGAAGTTATCAAATTATCTAACAAATAATATAAGTCGATTCGTCAACTTTAGAAGGTGATTCTAATGAAAGTTAAGGATACAGGAAATCGGTTATTTGATCGTGAGAACGAGTAAATAAACTAATAATTTTAAAAAATTAAGTGCAAAAAAGTACCCTAACACCGGTTAATAATTTGAATAAACATTATTTTATAGGATATTTCTTATAGTTTCCTGAACGAAGATAGTGTGATCTATAATGATCGCTGTGATCGAATGTAAGATGTAGCTGTCCTGGAAAGCTCAATTCGAGCGCAAAAATGCCGGAGAAAGCAGCAATATAATAAAATTTTAAGAGTGAGAAAAAGTAGCCTTAAAACGTGGTCCTAGCTCGGAGGACTTCACATGTGAAGCATTTTATAGCTGAGCGGAATTATATCGGAAAGAAAAATCTTCCGTATATGTGTATAAAGCGACATTGAGAAGGAGAGCGGCAAGGAGGCGGGAGCGGAGCCTATAGATCCCTAATCTTAAGTTGGTAGTAGCTCCGACACACACACAGCCCGGGGCTTTGTTAGTTTTTAGATTTGAACAAATGATTTACTTTGTTTTCGCTTGTGGAGAGCAAGATCTTAATTAGCATTTAAATGTAAAGCATTGACTCCCTACACATACCTCGCCCCAGGCCGTCGCCGTTGTTATGTAAATGGCGCCCGTCTTCGCCGACGGTGGCGTAGCACGACAGGCCTGCTTTGCAATAAACTCGTCACTCACGAATCCACTATTTCATCCATTACTATTGACCTAGGTCCTGGCGAGATAAATGCGATCGTTTTATGCTCCTTCTGCTATTTCATTTTACTATGCTCACTACAGTAATGTTAAATACTACATCTACGACGTGCACGTCGCAATAAAAATTTTTATCCAACAATCGATCATACAGTTATGAACTCTAAATAGTATGTTTTATTTCCATTAAGTCTAAACGAGGTATTTTCCCGATATTACCCAATGATAAATAACAAAATTTGTGGCAACACTAAGAAAATGGAAGACTACAGAACCAAACCAATACAAGTGGCCGTGGGCGTAAATGTGTAACTCCAGTCACTCTTTTATAACCCTCAGTACTATTAAAAATTGAAAAAAAGTCTACGTAATTTTATTCTATACTCAAAAATATCCAAAAGCGGCGAGAAGGAAAATAAAGTTGTCTCATTGGTTAGAAATTAAAATACATATTCACCTATATTAATTCGTCTAATCAAAACGCCAACTCATAAAAAAAATTGGATAATGAGCTTAAACTTCTCATTCTCAGCATATTACCGTATACCAATATTAAATTCATTCTAAGAAAGTAATTCAACTATAATATATCTTACAAAAATTACATATAATATTTTATTTAATAGTCTTGAGCTTGCTAGGTGAAGGTAATTCGTTGTGGCAGTCCGAACGCAACGCAGTGACGATAGGACTATATGAAACAGAGTAGCGTAGCACGGATATTCTGCTAGCATATACAGGCAGTAACAAAACACGATGGCGAAATTTCAGGAATATATTTATTATATTGAGAGAAGAAAAAACTATTTTACAACGCGACTCCGGAAATGCATAATTACAGTTATTCGCCTTGCCTTGTTCTGTAGTTGCCATTGTTACAAGAGGAAAAATGTTGCGAGTTAATTTGTTGTTGAAATGAATACACCTTAGCGCCCACAGTTTCGTTATACAACTTTTAAGTAGTTTTCTATCCGCAACTCTCAATTATAATGGAGAGGCGCAAATGAAAAAACGCAAAAGCTTCAATTGTAATGGTACTGTTAAAATCAAAGAAGTAAGAAGTTGAGTGAAATAAAAAAAAGTATTTTTTTCACATCTCTTGGTTATTGTTAATTGTTGGAGAGAAAAATCTGTAAATATATTTAACTTCGGGTGACAACTAATAAGATATAATAATTAAACTGAGAAGACTATAGATTAATGAACATGTCTTAATATTAGAAGTAAATCCCTTCGTTTCAGAAACTCATAGCACTTCCAAACACCTCCATTAATAGAATTTTTTTTAAGGCTTCACGATACTTGTATCTTCTTAACTTTATTCGTCTACCCGCTTTATTCTCAGTTCTGTAGCTTCTTCTACATTAATTTATATGATCTTCAAAGGCTTTGTAGCTCATTGAGGGCCTTGGCCTGCCGCGACGACTGCGAACTGTCACCTTGCAGGACATATTCCGTATTTGAAGTGATACTTAGTGAGCGTATCGGCTCTCCATCAGTCTTTAACTCCAGACTCGGTAACCATGATGACATAAGCATGATGTCCATGCCAGGACTCGAAACCTGGACATCGGCGCTACGAAAAAGTGACAGCCACTAGACCACTAAACTGCCTATAACGCGTCTTCTTTCTCTTATAACGTCTGTTCAATCGATGTGTACATATTTTTGGATTGACTTCACACAGTTTTGTTACATTTTCGTCTTATATAGTTACTTAGCATATCTTTTTGACTTATATTGTTGATACATATATCACACGTAACAGTATCAATTTTGAAATTTACTCTCGATATATATTCCTCCCTTTCTACGTTGTGTATATTCCAGTATGTTTTTATTTCCCGTCGCGTGCATAATAGAACATTAATTCCCGTGTTAAATGAGGGAGGATACCCATTGCAAGTGTATGGAATTCCTGGGTTGTGTTTATGCCTGGTATTAAGATGTAGGTCCTCGAATTGCTGGCATAGCTGGCCATGTCGTTTGTATGATTCGCATTCCAGAGGCGACCGAGAGCTGTGGATGGTACTTCACAGATACTCCACGGTCCTCCACTCTCCACAGCAAGGATCCCAGTTCAAATGCGTTTCAAACTGTAATCATCTCGCATCAAATCACGCAAGAAAAATAATCAGATGCAGCACAATCGGTATCAATTTTATTCTAAGACGTTACCGAATTTTAAACTATTATTTTGGAAAATTAGAAGATTTTTATTCGATTTAATGAAACGCATGTGTATTCTCATAAAACATTCATTAATATTGGCTGATAAATAAGGAAGGTATAATTATTTTTTATCAAAGAACAAATTGCATTTCCCCCGCCTGGTCAATAAAAACCACGAAATTTTAAATACATTGTAGGCTGTAAAACACAAACCATGTGAGATAGAGAAAAATATTTTATATCCTTACATCCACGAAAGAAATAAACGTGCCAAGTTTCATTACAATCTGAGAAAATGGGTGTCAAATAGTTTTTTTGGGGAGTGATTTGACATGGAATGACCCACCCAAGCTATTCCTTATTTGACAGTTTTAATATTAATAATTCGAGTTGTGTTGTATATTATATATAAATACGTTGAATAATATTGAGAGTAATAAAAATCAGCGTATATATCGAAAAATTGATATTTTATTCAATACGAAAACTTACAGAAGTAAATAATTAATTATACAACCAAAGAGAAATAACAGTTATAGAGTTTTCGATTATTAAAAACCTGCAGGATCTGTCATGTTACAAACCACAATAAATGTAATCATATGGAATTGTGTAATATGTACGACTGTGCCGAACACCAGAACAATATCAGAGGCGAAATGGTAGAATCTCATATTACACGTGAATAGCCAATTAAAAGCGAATCGTATTGAAACGTCAATAACAAACATCTCATCGTATAGCAGTCGAAACAACATTGAGTTAATGTTGAAATAAAACTAAATTTAACCCTCTCATTATATATATTCTGACTGTTTACTCAGAAACTGAAGAAAATAAATATGTTCGAATACAAAAATCAGATTAAATGCAAAGTTAACAAAGTAACTTGAAATCTGTGAAGCAAATAAAAACTGCAGCTATGTCTCCATAAGTGATTAAAGGGACTGAATTCATGCTAAATTTAGTGAGATTATGATTTCAACTATAAATGAAAAATAAGTCCCATTCAAGTATAGTTTTTCATTTAATAAATCGGTAAAAATTGATAGTTAAAAAACGAACGCTTTCTAATTTTGTTAAGCGCTGTAAAGAGAACTTTCCGGGAATCGTGTAATTTATGTACCTCGATCATTGTAAAACGTATTGGCTGAACTCTAATTTCGAGGCTTGTAGAGATGGCGACGGTGGGGGAAGGGGAATCGAGGTAACGGCTAGAGTAAGTTAGCCCGAATGGGACAGAAATTAGCCCAGCTCCTCGAAATATAGTATCAATTCCTCAACGAGCGGAGCAGCTTCCTTGGAATTATTCTCCCTCTCTTGCTGTGAGTACTTTAATTCAATTACGGCGCATAGAGAACGGGCCTATAATAATACTTAATGTGATGTTATGTGTGCAATTAGTCCTACATTATTGGAGTGTTCGTACAAGGGCACCCTTTGCAAGTATGGAGCAGGGACGATGGGGGCGAGGAAGAAGATGGCATGAATCGATACAGTGTTAAACTCGGTCTTGTGTCCTCCTCCAACACAAGTTGTTCCTCATCTACCAGTCACGTCCATCATAGGCCGATTAAACCATTTTTTTCTCATTTAATTCCCATATTACCTGAAAAATTCTGGCAGACTACTTTTCTCCTTCCCTTCTGTTTCGAAATCTTTGAATCTAGAAAGTTTGGCGACTCCTGAAACGTCTGGAATCCAAGAAGACTAACACGGTATGAGCAAATGGAGTCTAAAGAAACTTTTTCACAACGTACGTTGAGTATATACACATACATCTATCATTTAGCTTAAAACGTCCAATTGTTATTAATTATACCAGTTTTCTGAAAACCAAATTAAATTCAGAAATACTATGAAAATTTAAGAAAGTTATTTTACACGCTCAACAATACAGTTACAAAGGATCAAATGCAAAATGATAAATATAAATTTGTTCTTATTTACCCTTTGCTGTCTTAAAGAAAACTGAGAACACAATAAGTTCTGAAAGAAAATGGATATATGTATCTTTATTGTTATTATTTATTTGTCTACGGAGCTATAACTTTAAAGCTTTAAATACAATTTTACTCATTGGTAGGTCTGAGGGGTCCCTTAAACCTATTACTGGCAGTCTTCTGGATTGGTCGGAAGTTGCATGAAAGATCCTCGATTTTTACCCGATCGAATAATCCCCTGAAGTCGGAAGCCACCCTCTGGAAGGAAAGGTTTCATCTCCGTGTTTGAATTGGATTGGGATCGCTTTTTTTCATTATCACTCCCTCGTTGATTTCCATTCCCCAACGTTTACAAACAAAAGCTAAGAACAGAGTGTCTCATTGCAAAATCAACAGCACTCTGCAAGGCGATGGAAGGAAAATATTTTTTCAGACTCTATAAAACGCCTTCCCACAATTTTGTTTTTTTGCCCTGTCTCATTCCTGTCTGAGATCTGGGATAAGAGACTGTGTACTTCAGCATTCGTGACGCTTATGATGTTTTCCCCACATCGCTGCAAATCGGGCTCGAGGGGAAAAAAAGGAAACAAGACAGCTAAGTGAAGAAGGCGCCGCCGCGGTGGGGAGTCGCCGAAAATCTGAAGGGCCACGTGACTCCTGAGCAAGCTTCTGAGATTGAGCCACGAGGTTCCTACGTGGAATTTCTCTGTGGACTCATTAGTAAGAAAACAAAATAATACTACTGAGAACTCTCAGATAACTTTTAAAAATTTCCAGTAATTTAAATTTCCATACATGCGTATAGTTTAATAAAAATAAAATAATTCTTTTGTCGCTATATCCCTCATAATCGACTAATTCTAGTGTATCCTTATGTTTCGTGCATCAAATGAATTTGAAAACAAAGGCATTTGTAAAGATAAGTACGTAAATTCTGAAACCTTTACTTTGGTTGGTTTTTACAAGAGTCGATTTCAATAATGATACTTTTCATTGTCATACAGATACGAAAGAAGGTTCCCATCAATATTAACATACAATTACCCACATGAAGAGAACACCTGTAAAACAAAAAGTATGTTAAACTGACGGTTTCGTGTCGAGTGGACAGACAGAATTTCCAGCCTTTTATTAGCTTTTCAAAGACAGTCGTCAACTATTGAGGAAAATGAATATGTTAGCAAGCGTTGAAAATAAAACTACCTTTTCCTTTTGGGCATCTTTCACCGAGGGAGGAAAGTTTTTTTTTATCAAGCAAGCACCCGGTCGGCGAGGAACTAAAAATGAATTGAGTTCCACGCCATTACGTGTAATGCAGATCTTTCCCTCCCTGTCTTAACGGAAAGTAATTATTCCCTTATAAATCATGTGGCCGCCTGACAGTTTTCTTTGCGTGCTCGACTGCAGGGGACGAGACGAGAGGGACTGCGCTAAAAGGTCGCAATACACACATGCAAGTTCACTCATGCGGTCACAACTTTCCAGATCGGTCCCAGAATGAGCGCAGGGGAAGACCACCAGGATTGAAAATGTAATGACTGGCTCCCGACTGAAACACGTTTCTGGTACCTGACGTCAGAACGGAAAGCTTCGTGTCTGTTTCCGCCAAGTACCCTTTAATTTTTGCGTATTTGGTGGTCAGCTGCTCAAAGCGGAAACCAGAAGTGGAAATTTTTCATTGAGATATTCCGGCGTGATTCTCGGTGTAAATGAAGTCGAAGCTAACGAAGCAAGTAGCTGCGACAATGCCGTGGAGAATTTTGAAGATTTCCGATGCTCGAATGAACTTTAAGCGATTTAGAGAGCCGCGTGTTGCGCGGAAAACGATGTTTTCATGTAAATGCTTATCTCGGCTTCTCTTAATTCCTCCCCGGCGACGCATCGTCGGGCAAGGATGCTCATATCGGCTCCGCACTTAAAAATGGCGATATCAACCCCCTCGGCGCCACTTCTCCGCCTTGTCTAAATAATCGCGGACGTCGCGTCGTTGTTATTGGAATTGCCGGCCACCCGCTGAGTGCTTCGAAAGCCAGCACCTGGGCTCTGCAATCGGTGAACCTACCTTCTAAATTCTTCGGAAAACGAAGGTACCATATTTTAAGGGATATGAACAGGATAGTATCAGAAGGAAAGTGTTTGTTGCCACACTAGAGAAACACGTTCACTGATTCGTGTGAGATAAGCTTGGAAATGTCACAGCATGCCTAACTTTGGAGAAAGACCCTGGCTAGTACTTAACTTCGTGTCTTATGTTAATCGCGTACCAGCAGTCTTTTACCTTCATTTCATTCGAAGGAAATTTTTAACATCGTAAATTAATATCATTTACCTGAATTTAATTTCATATCATTTTAGATTCAATAACTGATTTTAATTTTAAATAAAATGAGTTAATCTGTCAATGAAGACGAAACATTTGGTAACAATGAATCTTTTTATAAGAATGTCTACCTCCACGAACGTATTTATGTATAATTTCTGCATTTACACTTCTTTGAACCCAAATTAAAGTCAATTCTAATAACTCCTAAAAGCCTTTTTCATGAAACAAGGAGGACGAAAAAGCTTTAAGTATGTGGGAATTTAAGAACTCAGCAGAGTGAATTACTCAGAAATGAAATAAAATTTAATCAGATAAATTTAATATATACTAACAAAAATAGCATGATGTGTCGTTCCATTAGTTGGAACCTCTTCAGGTGTCGCAATAAATATTCTATTTCAACAAACGAACGGATAAATTTTGAATACTTTTTTTTACATAAAATTGAATGTTATTTCTGACTAATTAGGCTGTTGAACTCATTTGTTTTAAATGAAGTCATATTATTGTAAAAATTGTTATTAATTTTCTTAGTGTGTCAGGCTACTCGAGGTTAATTCATGTGGTGGCAATTCCCATTTAATAGTACAGGAAGAGATTTGAGAGGGATTCATAATCTGAGGGTGAACTGTAATTCGTTTATGTTAATTCGACGGCGAGAGAGATTAATAAGCAACGTATTTTCAAACTTATATAGTATTGACGTTACGGCAAGTGATTGAATATGTAATGTCAGATCCGTCACACTAAACGTTGTCGATTCATTTAAAATTTTACCTGATGTAGTCCACAAAAATGGGAGGAACGACGTTATTATATTAATTGAATTTTTTGCTGACAAAAGATTAAATTACGGAAAACCCGGGGGTGTGCCGTTCTCAATATTTTTATGTATTATACTTAATTGTCAGATAATAGATTTACAGTTTCTATAAACCCTCTTACAGAATATTTTAAAAATAAAAGACAGGGTGAGTTAAAGACGATGCTTTGTCCAAAAGACGTCAAGTGACATGACAGTGTCCCACTCACACCGGACTCATAATTTAAACGTCCTTATTTTAAGAAAAATAAATGTAACTATTAATTCAATACTGAAATAATATTTTAAGGAAATTTTATAAATTTAAATTTATAATTCGTTGAAATTTTTTGTATGTAGTTAATAAGAAATTTAATAACGTACGTCTTCACCTGAAGACATCCCAAAATCGTGCTCGAAACTATGTAATCTGTCAAAAACACTAAAGCGTACGCAGTGACTTGCATAGGGTAGAGATATTCCTGTTACAGAGTATTCGAGCTTGTTCAACGACACTTTTGACGACGGTTATAATACATTATCCAGCTACGTAAACGCTCATGGCATATTCATCATTCGAACTAAATGAATTTCATGTGTTAGATATCTCTTTCTTCCTGTTACGACACATTCACAGTCTATGCAAAATTTATGCTGCAGAAAATGGAGTGTGTAAACTCTCTTTTAAAAGATTCTGTTGATGTTGAGAGTTTACCCTGGGGTGTATGTTTGGTTCCCGATCCCTCCTGAATAAATGCTTGTTCAATAGCACAGTCTTAAACAACTCGATTCAGTCGGATTCGGACGTTCCGCTTCATCCAGCGGCTGCCGTGCACCCCTCGTAATTACGGATACACATTTTTGTACACATGTTGTCGGAGTTGGCCGTTTGCGGAACAAAAGAGAATTATCCGGAGTGACGTTATTGCGCTGTAAATCTGGCCGGGTATGATGCGGGCGTATTAGCATATTCCAGACAACGACATCGATAAAGACGACGAGAGGCGTAATATGCAGGCAGCGCCGCAAACGGCACCCGGGCCTGCAATAGCCGCCCCCGCCAAGCGCCGTGTGTCTTTATTTATGCATTACAATTTTCCTCAAGATGCTGCGCCGTGTAAACCCAACTAGTAAAGTTTCGACTATATTGAGCACGGCGCAGGGGAGGGGTGAACTTGCTTCCGTTATTTAATCCCATACAGCCCCAGCCACAAGTGGCGTCGAATACCAGGTAAAGAGGCGCACATTAATTACAAATATCTCAAGTTGAAAGCTGCTTCCAAAGGCAGAGAGTTAGATTCCAATTCCGGCACTGTAAATATGCTGTCGGCGAATCTTGTATCTCTCCTGTAATACGTAGACACTAAGACTGATGATGCCTTTCGACACTAAAGCACGTGAATTTTCGTTTAAAATACTCAAAAATTAATTAAAAACTTCAAAAGTGGTTGTGATTTTTAAGTGTCCCAGTAAAAAAAACCGGAAGAGATTTGAGAATTTTTAAAAAAATAACTATAAATTACTAAATTAAATTCCATTACATTTTTATAGTTAATAAGTGTCTCAAGAAGCATTATTTAAATATTGACTTATTAAACTAAACTGAAGAAAACCAATACTGGTTAAGAGATAGTATTTTCCATTAAAAGAGATGGTGGATATTAAGATAAAGCTCATACAGCCACGTTTTAGTCCAAACGAACAAACTTTGGGGCGGGGCGGGGGGTTTAATGCTAATTTGACGAGTTGTATATGCTACAGTCCAATTTCCGACACATTGTTGTAGTTTCCGCAAAGCAATAATATGGTACCATGTTCTACCAGCATACTACATCGTGGCATATTTCTGCAGTATCCAAGATGAGCGTCTGAAGACGTTAGCTCCCCGGATGTGTCGGCTGAGAGTCGTGGGTGAACTGTTCCCTACCTCGTGACGACGTAAACGTCACTAAGATTTGCCGATGATCTGAGATAGCTTCCGAAACAAATTTAATCTCAACATACTCCGCGCCGAGAACATTCCGCCCGGATCATGTTTGCTTGTTTATGGCACCAGTTTGCAAGTTAGGGTGAAGGGTTTCCAGCCCCCGGCCGCATTAATTGAATTATTGGCGCGTGAAGAAATTAATCTTGCAGTGTTTGAAGGAGCTGCGGGCTGTTTGAGCAGGACAGACCCTTCCTTAGCTGGGCAACAACCCTCTCCTCGTCCCACTCCGACGCACCATTCCTTAAAAATATCTGTATAATATCGTATGGGAAAAGTATTTTAAGATTTCTGCAAGTGGAATCACCAAAAGGAAGCATTATTAATATGTTCCAAGTTGCTACGTCAATGGCAAAGCAAGGGAGATCATGTCCCTATCATGTTCTCTGATAGAAAGTATCGAAATGTGAGATCTTATGAGAGTCAAAGTATTGTAAAAAATACTACAAAAATGATTGAGAAGCTCAGAGTAGTCGTACAGACTTGCAGTTTCAAATTTCCACATGGCTAAAAAATTTCTTGATGCAGAAAAGTGGAATAAATAATAAAATTGTAGAAAAAAGGAAATGAAAAATTTGTAGACGAGAATCGCAAGGAATGAGGCATAATAGCAATCAGTGAAATGTAGATTTCTTAAAGAAATTAAATGATGGAGTTGGTAGAGGTATTGTAAGACATTCGCGCCCCCTGAAATTAGGAGTGTTTTAGTAAAGTACAAGGCTATGAATGTTGGAATGCTTGGCCAGTCCCATATTTGGTATCGGGGTAGATTTTCTCACCCATCTACTTTACTGGTCGGGATTATGAAAGAAGGAAAGCAGGCGGCTATACGACATAAGAATTGTTTGTATCACATAACTTTGGACAATGTAGGACATTTCCTATAACCATAACAAAACGCTTAATTAAAAAATCCCCAAGGACCAATTCGTGTCACCTATCAAATTATTGTTGAAATGAGTAAAAAATATATGCATACTCAATAAAAATTTCGATTTTTCTTCATTTCCATTCAATCCACTTATATTTACAATTGAAAAAATATGACGAAAAAGTGTATTACGGATTCTTCCTGAACTGCTTCTAACCGAGTGGAATTTACGTATAGCCATGTTTCTATGGCTGACTCTGTCTTCTGGCGAAAATGATGACAGAGTTAGTCATCGAAACGACACTCGTTTAAAGGCCCGAGAAATGTTTATACGACCAATTCACCCAGTAAACTTCAATCTTTACTGGTCTTCCTGTTGATTTTCGTTATACGAATGCAAAAATGAAATATTAAAACGTTACATTTATCAACTAACGAGCGGAACAAAATAGTAACTTGTATACTGAATTTCAATGTTCATAGATGAAGTTCAATAAACAAAACTACCACAGTAAAGTCGACTATCCAGCATAGTGTGGAAGGAGGTAAAGTATGGTAAGAATTATAAATGGCGAAACGGGAAACGAAACAATATTTCTCCTTGTAGTTTAAACATAGCTGTATTTTTCTGTTATGGACAGTTAATGATAAACTGTTTTTGAGAGAAAGGGAAAGTGCATGTGGTATTATTTAGTTTCTTTGCTGGTGTTGTAGCGGCATAACTCGCATTGTTCTCTGGAGGACGAGGACAGGTGTGACGTGAGCAAGGCGCACGTGTCTTTGTTGCAATCGAGGCGAATTTTATTGCCGCCATTACGGTCACAATATCTGCCATCGCAAGCCGCATAAACAAGTAACACCTCCATCCTCATAATTGCATCTTCCTTATCACAAATAAAATACCACTGACTCATATTTCTATCGTGGAGAAGTCAAGACTAGTATCAACGTTTTTCATTTCCAGTTTGAATGTGATTTGACAATAGTTACTGTGTTCCAACAAGGACATGAATTATTTATGTATGAGCGTAAATGGTGTTTGTATGTGCAGTGTTATACGCTACCGCGGAACACAACAACTCACCAAGATTCGACGATGATCTGAGATAGCTTCACGAAACAAATTTAATATCAACATAATCCGCGCCGAGAGCATTCTGCCCGGATCATGTTTATGGTACCAGTTTGCAAGTTTACGACCTTAAATTCCTGAACACAAATCCAGGCAAAACGTCTCCATAAAGCAGAGCCCAACGGTTCCTCTGTAAGTTCGATTCGATCTTCTCCTTGTTGATTGTTTTTCCTATGAAACATAGTAACTATAAGAATACCCAAAACTATGAGGGCAATGAATTTATAATGATTCTACTAAAGCTCAAATGGATGACAGTTGAGGAACAATCATTAACTCATGAACCCCTAACTTGGGATTTTTGTAGGAGCTAACCGATTTACAGAGATGGATATAATTTAGTCAATAGGTGATAGAAAAAAACGAAGCATAAAAGTTACGCGGCCAAAGAAAATCTATCACAACTGTGGCATAAAGAAAAACGGAAACACTTGTTCCTTTGTGGCGAAATAATGAAGAAGTAAAATAATTGGCAGAGTGAACATATTTTTAGATGGATATAGCTCCCTAGCGATATAACAAGAGTCTTGGTTAAGAGCTCTGTTAGTACTAAAGTTCCGACAACGAGGGTCGTAAAACTCGTACTTTGCTTGCGACACTTTCAACAGTTGTTCGGGACGGTTAAAAACAGGGCAAACATTGACAAGAGATGCGTTATATTAACAGAAAAGTACCCTATTTTGAAGCTTCCAAGATAAAACGGGCGAACATATGTTGTGTAGGTTTGCTAAAGCAAAAATTATCTTGTAGACGCATCCATATTTCAACTCCTGTTGGTGTGATACGAGCTATCTATGGCGCGTGTCAGCAAATATTTATTAACTCGCCCTGGTCGTATGGCGAGAACATCCCATTTCGCCGGGTAAAGTCAGCTCCACCCACTTCTTTTTAGAAACAAAATGCAATTTCGTTTCTATTCCACAGTGAATAGTTGGAGATTCTGGAGCGTCCCCCAGAAAAGACAAAAGGCTAAACTTTTGTATTTTTAATGTGATGTTCTTGTAATAATGGCCCTTTAGAAAGCGGAATGAATAAGGCATCAAAAAAATGTTGGATGAGAGGAAAATAATAACGCTAGATTCGTTATTTTTTACCCTATCGAGACGTTTAGATAAACTCTCCGCACTAAAGAACATAGTTTACAAACTAAACTGAAGTAGAAGGAAATTATCTAAGAAAAATAATTCTCTGAAATAAATCATGAATGATAAAAAATCTGACACGTGCAGGAAGTGAAAATACGCACTTAAACTTTCCATGACTGTGTAAAATTCTTTTATTTCTGAATCTATATATGTTTTATATGTGCTCAAGTAGATTATAGCTTAAACAAAGGTTTCTGGGGCGGGAGAGACGATATCAATTAACTTCCAAAATGAATACATCTCATTAAGCTTTTGTAATTAAGGAAGAGTTCATTAGTTATTGTAGAAACTTTTTAGAATAGCACTTGATGTTCATGGCTGGGGTAATCTTGAATAATTAAATCCTACTTATTCTGCATAACATTTAATTCTAAACACGTTTCTTCGACTGACTGCTCCATAAGAATACTAATACAAGAATTAAAATATTTCAGTTCAAAGTCGCCAAAGTCATTAAAATT
Source organism: Eucriotettix oculatus (assembly GCA_034510155.1). Taxonomy (NCBI): domain Eukaryota; kingdom Metazoa; phylum Arthropoda; class Insecta; order Orthoptera; family Tetrigidae; genus Eucriotettix; species Eucriotettix oculatus. The sequence goes on from CM067378.1 coordinate 63,952,189, forward strand.
TGAGTGTCACTGCAAATTTATTAAATATTAACTTCAATTTATTTTTGGAGGGTAAAGCCGTATGAATCGTGACCATAACCAGAAACATAAGTGTAAATCTGTACGTATAGTCATGGCTTTTTTTCCCAGGGAAAACACAGTGGTACGCGTACTCCTTAAACGTTTGAAGACTGTTTAATAAAAAATATCGGTACATTTACATCTAGTCCGACAAATATAATTTATGACTTGAAATTTATCGTTTAGCTGGCGTCAATGCGTTGTTCACAATAGCTGGAGAAGATTCTGACCTATCAAATCAGGTTTTCTTGGTCAGCAACTCGACACTTAACAGCAGAAACCAACCAATTGGCCATATTATTATCTACTCCATTAAAGCTAATTGATGCCTTATTGGAAAAATTTTACTCTTTTATGCAAAGCTAAGTATCTTAGTTGCAGTAAGTTGACTGTAAAGCTAACGTAGATACTACGATCACTGTCTTTTTCTAATGTGATAACTGTGCCTTTCAATTTTCTTTAGTACGTGATTTTTGTGTGGTTTGCACTGAAAAGCAGAAAAAATAAGAAACTAACTCCAAAATTTGTAAAGAAATTGGCGACTTCTTTACTGAAAGCACATCAAGAGGGATGAAAATTTCAGAGCAATGGGTTTCAGTTTCTATTTCTGCATCTGGTGAACATAAAATAAAGCTCAGCAAACACTTTTCGATGTATTTCGAAGAGCATGTAATGTAGTTTAGAAAAATCAAACTTTCCACGATTTGGAAACTGAAATTGGCGTGCAGGAGTAGAATGGCGTTTCTTCATTCAACTCATATTGCATATCGCAAGAGAAATGAGAAATAAGGTAGCAACATGACAATGCACGGGAATGGTAAAATTGCCCTCCTTATACATGAAAGTACAATAGTCATTCCGCTGTCATCACTGACACAATACGTGAAGACAACACTTCCAGGTGTGAAGCAGCCAACCAACATTTTCAGGGAATTATGGAATTGCGAGATGTCATTGCTGAGGGTACTTTTAGTGAATTGATGACTTATTTGGGAACACTGGAGTTCAATGATGAGTTTCTGAAACAGAATCTTGTTGCAATCTCAACAGATTGGACTACAGTAATGCTGGGAAAGAAGAAGAAGAAGGTTGTAATTACTTTAATAAAGTAACAGTTCCCCATTGTTTTGTTGTGGCATTGTGTTAATCGCAAGCTGCGGCTTTCCGTAGATTCTCGTGTGAGTGAAGATTTCCCCTCACATGTAAATCACTTCAAATCCTTCATTGATAAACTGTATATAGTTTACCTTGAGTCACCTAAAATTGGTAGGCAATGAAATCTCGTACAGAGGAACTTGAAACCTGGGAAGGATTCTCGATACAACATAGGCTGCTTTTAGCTTTAAAGCTAGTATTTCAAAAGTGTAAAAGATGATCCCAAAGAGGCAAAACTTAGCAACTTACCGTACGGATTTTTATACGATATTAAGCCTGTCAAGTGTAATGTACTTATTTCAAGGGGAAGAAAATTTGCTGTTTCTGGCTCCAAATCAGTCAAGTTCCAACAGAATTGCGCCCAATGTGGCAGTATAGATAAATAATTCTACTGAATCCACTCAGCCTCGTTGAAGAACAGGCTGTACGGTGTCTCGTGTTCTGCGTGCGGTATGAGGTGAGTATGAGTGGGTTGATGGAGACTTGGAGCAGCTACACATGTAAACGCTAGGTATGAGATTTAATTACCGTTATCAACGGCTGTGGCTAGTGCAGAGTGCTGCGACAACATAGCCATATGCTGACGGTCGCCTAATGCCTGCCGACTCCCGAACAGATAGAAACATGCATTACAACCGCTATCTCAGTGACAGACACTGTCACTTCCTCTCACAAACATTCTCTAAACGTAATTCATAATCATATATTTTTTCCTCTGTAGACACAACCGGCACGCGCCACTGAAACAAGTCGACGGGCTTGTTGAGAGTTTCTTAATAAACAACTATTAACTGTTTTATATTTAAAAACATTAGCACCAATGACACAACTACTGAAAAATTAGAGTGTTAAACCGTCCCTCTAGCAAAACAAATTACGATTCACGACATTTATTTTAATTTTAATCAAGTAATCCTTTTAGACTGTTGGAGGATCGATACGCTGACCACGTGTCACCCCAAATTCGGAATGTGTCATGAAAGATGACAGTCCGTAGTCGACTCGGTAGGCCCAGGCCCTCAATGGGCTGTAGAGCCATGGAGAAAAAAATTCTTTTAGATGATTTCACAAGTTCTACGGAGAGCTACGGGAATTTTGCAGAGACGTTCACGTTCTGGTGCAGAAATGTGTGGTGACTGACGCATTTTTCTTCTATTGACAGCAGACCAAAAATATTCACATTAAACCTCCTCTTGTACTGCTGACGTGGTCAATGATTACCAATGTTCCAATGGCACTCACTTATTTCTTGATTGGCAGGCGAACGAAAAATATTTAATTAATTATTTCCTAAATAAAACAACTGCATTTTGTTTAGTCGAGTTACTTCAATTTTCAAAAATAATTATACCATTTATTTTTACGTTTCATACTTTTGTGCAAAAGTAATTATTATCCAGTAAGTTTTTTACTTTCATCTTTCTGTCACGAGAGATATCTTTTCCGAAAATTGGTTTCTAAGTAAAAGAATTTTTTTTACATTAGCCGAATTCTGTTAATTACTGCTATGAATATGTTGAATCAGCCAAAGACGTTATCGCAAGAAATTAAACTGTAATGCACATTCTACAAAATTGTAAGTGGTCACATACTTACTTCCTATCCTGTATTCCATCACAAGCAGTTTATTCTTAATTAATTACTTTAGCCTAATTTAACTATAATAAAGTTACCTACCACGTACAGTTTCTTTTACCTTCTGTAAAGGTAAAGAATCTGTCAAAAATGTAGTATCAAAAGTAAAAAACGAAATATCAGACGATAGACTGATTAAGGCACATCACGTACGTAGATCAGAAGAACCTAACTAGAAATGCAAATTCATTGGGCGATCACCGCTGATTGGCCCCTTCGCCAGCGTTACAATTTTATGTTGTATAATTACAGTCAAGTTCCCAAAGAGACGAAATAGTCGTCACAAAATATTTTTAATGGACAAATAAATATTCGAAAATATGAATATTTAAATCTGGGCGTCTTTTTTTTCGTCTCTGTGTTGGTATCGAGAAAATGTCATCGTTAAAACAAGAAGAGTTACAATGAAGCTGTTTGCATGCTGCCGGGATGAACAACAGTCTCAAGCGACGACGAATAAAACAAAAAATGGATGTAACGGGCTTCAAGATTATGCTGCAACAGGAGTTTCAAGTCAAGCTTTTGACATCACGACCAACACCTGTAAATCGTACGTCATTTTCTTTCTCTTACAAGTAATACTAGCAAACCAAGAGAACATAACAAAATCATAAGAGGAAATAAATTTCTCCCTAAAACTATAAAATACTGTCCGGTCAAAATTATACTGTTGACAAAAAATCGATTATTTTCAGATCAGTATGTGCCCAATAGTTCTTTACTCAATAATTAGGATCAGGTTTCAACGTGATGGAATGTTATCATAAAATGACCAAACCTCAGTAAAATTGTAATTAATGACTAGGAGTCGTATTACGATTCTAATTAAATAATTACTTTCACCAACGCCTAATTGATGCGTTATAGAAGCTAAGAAACGTTTATATTGTCAGACCGGGATTTTATTAGTTCTTAAAACTTGTGAAATGCATTATGCAGCAATCATAATAAGTACGTTGTTATTACTCTCAATTATTTGAAATTAATCTGGGTGGTTTGAATGAATATGACAGGAAGTCAAATGCTTTCAAGTTGTAATTTTTAAGAACTATTAAAAACCTGGAACTGATAATAGGAAAGTTTTCTGGCCTCGATAACGCGTCCATCTACATCAGCCAAATTCATCATTTTACGCCTGAGTCATAAAGCGCTCAGAAGAGCTGCTTACCGAATGCAAAATAAATGATCCGGTTGTACGTGCACTCAATTCGTTGATTCACTAATCGATATGCGTTCATAGATTACGGTTAATTGACTGTTCAACCTCCATTACAAATAGGTTTTTAATGAGGCCTTACATCATGACCAAATTCTGGAAGGCTTGACTGGGCTTGATCGTTCGCTGATGTTTTGAGGAGACGCAGTTTTCGAGGCACCTTATGTCTGAACCTGCTAAGTGTCTGGCAAGTCAAACACTTCAACTGAAGCCTGTCTCCTCGACTGCATCCAAACTGGATCGCTGTAATATTTACTCACAAATTCAAAACTGCTTCGGTGTAGGCGACTGAGATGAATTAAACGCTGATGCATGGGGTTTGCCGCCATCTTATGTCTATCGGCCTCTTCTACACGTGCTTTTTTCCCTCTCACAATGCATAGCCGATGAATATTAAACAGGCCAGGGGAAAGAATTCTGTCTCTATCCCTGTCCGCAAGTTTAGAGCCGCACATTCATTGCCATTTTACACGCCGATTCGACCTTCACGCGTTCAGCCTTGTTTCGGTTTGTACCTCTGCACCCTCTTCCTTACCTGATCGTGTACGTGCCCGTAAATTCACAGCCTTTCGATCAATAAATATCGAAAAACCTCTATACGCCATTAGCGGGTGGAAAAGCAAGCAACACAAAGGTCGCGGAATTCCGTCCCTAACAGGTTCTCCCCGCTTTCTTCTACGGGCGGCTTGGAATATATCGCCGATATTGTTTGCGACTTTAATTAAGCGACAAGAGCAACGCGTTGTATCCATTAGAACACGCTAAGTATATCTGTTGGCTACAGGACATCTAATCTCGTGGCTGTTTCAATTAACGTCACCGTCCCGACTGGACAGCAAGGGGGAAACTTCCTTTCTAAAGACCTCGGGAAAGCAAAAACTTTTTGAGTTCATCATCTTCTTCAACATTTGCTGAGAGTGAATGTGTACTGATATTGCGATTTTTTTCAAAATCATAACTTTCTCTGGAAAGACTATTACGAGAAATTTGTATCTTCCTAGAAGACAAATAGGATTCAAGTCAACCTTTTCAAAATCTGAGACAAATGCATATTGTTTTGTAAAAATAAAAAAAATGAGTAAAAGATACGTATTAAAATGTTTAGGAAATACAGTCTCAATGTCAAGTAACGGCTGTGTTTACTCAGAACTCCCAACAATACCGTTTAAAACTCTATAATAATTGAGGAGTTGGTTATCATCAATGCTGTTGGTATGATTTCGACACGAGTTTTACAGGTTGCTTATATTATACAAATTGGTGATAAACCTTGATTGAAGCCAGACTTTTTGTTAAAATACGAAACGAAATCTACACTGTTGCAATTTAAGTACTCACCAGAATATATATTATGTTCTTCGTGACGTTTGGGTCCTTCAGGGCAAATAGTATTGTTATAAAAAACTTGTAACAATACTTGGTATTAATAAAAAATTGAAAACGAATAAATTAATTTTATAGAGATTGTTATACGGTTTTTTTCTACGCTACTTATCCACCAACAATCAGGTCAACTTAATACAACACAGAATATGAAGTAGATTATTAATTATATACGTAGTACCAGGTAGAACCAGGTAGTGTGTTTTCCGTTTCGTTCGATTTCAAACTGGCTCTGACATTTTTTCACCTATTTTCGAGTGGAACTCTTTGTGGGAAAGTTGCGAATGTTTGGCAAGGAGCCACCACGAGGTACGATCTGGGTGCTCTCGATTCGCTTGTCCTTATAAGCCACGACGGAGGAGCAGAAGGTGTGAAATAAGAGGCGAGATAAACCCATTGTCTCCACACTCCTACGGTCTGGCAGTTCAAGGCCGCAAAGGACAATGGGCATAAGTACGCGGTATCAATTGCGAAAGTCATTAAGCCTATTCACAAACAAGGAACATGAATCACGGAGCCGCCAATAAGGAATCTTCGGACAGTTAGCGGAGGAAGAAAATACCGGGATAGCTAGAACTAGGAAAGAATAATTGAAAAAATACGCTGGGATGAACTGTCCCTTTGATTATTCTAAAAGACTTGCTAATCTGCAATCACCGTGGGAAGAGGAACATTTGTTGTAATTATATGCAAACTACCTGAGAACTACCACGCTACTGTAACATAATTTTGGAAAAAAATATTTGGTAAACAATTTATATATTTTAGGGGCTTTGCGGTTTTTATTAAACAGTTTTTAAAATAATAAAGATGTCAAAAGGAATAACGTTTGTTCACCATTCAAAGATAATCATAGAAACTATTGCTCTCTTTTGTAAACAAAAAAGAAACTTTTTGCTTCCTATAATATATTCACTCCCCATGAGTAGATAATACCTTCATACTTTTAATGACGTAATGAAAAAAACACGTATAATTTTCATAGTGTTTTGAAGCTACACTGATAGAACTGACCATTATGCATCAGGTCTATGAATTGCTACAGAAACATCTTCCTCTAACCAATCTTTAATCTCGAAAAGAAGTTGAAACTGATAGACTGGACGAAAAAAATCTGACAACGTGCGTTAATATTTCTTTTTGAATTTATATTTATTGTAGTGATTTTGAAACGGAGATAGTGCATTCATAGAGAAATCCTGTGAGAAGAAAGTTGCGATAAGCGTAATAAAACACAATTACTTTCCAGTTATTTTCGAGTAATTGAAGCAGCTGTACATTATTAATTTAATACACCGCCACTGCTTGAAACGTTGTAAGTACTCGATGAGTGGTTTCTTTAATTTTTTTTTAATTAAAGAACGTACCGGGAATACAGGGTATCGCAAAATATTTTATGGTAAAGCTTCGATTTTTCTTCAATTCATGAAAGGAGTTTAGAATTAATTTAGGCCAATCAGAGGGAAATAAATTGAGCGCGCATAGTTAGATACATGATTGTATTTTCTGAATTACTCGCAAATGAATACAAAATAATGAGGATACTGCAACATGATTTTTGAAGAAACTAATACAATATTTGTAAGGATTTCCTGTGTGTGTCTGTGTGTAGTAATTTGCAAGGTAGGTCCCGACTGCGAATGTGTGTTGAAGTCGGCGCGTTCCCCGATAAGGGACACTGCTACACCTGCTGTCATTAGCATTAATCTCTGGCGGCAGCGCCACGACGCGACGTACGAGCGGTCTGCTCGGCTGGCTACACGGCGACACTAAATGCAGATCTGCTGTTCTACACGGCGTCATAAACACACGCGCTTGCCCCACACAATTACACCTGCGCGATAAACAACTTACCCAGGGTTGCTTCCTAAGGGTTTGCGCGGACCCCAGCATTTGTGGAGCCAGCGTACCAGAGACAACCATTTACACATCGTCCTTTAATCTAGATGGCGGATCGTATATCTTGAAATATATCTAAAATACAATACTCCGTTTGTATGAATTTATGCATTCAAATAAATTGATGTTGGTGATCAGGTAACTATGGAAACAACAGTTTTTATATACTTAACAATGGAACAAGGATTAAAATTACAGAGTTAAGAAACCACGTGATAGAGAATCAAGCACTTAATGGATCCTTGAAATGAATGTAGTGCTAATTAATTAAGAGCCTTCCAAGAATTTAATCCAGTTTATAAAAAAATTCAGAATGCGTTATGTCAATAAACAAGTAATAAATACCTTGATCTTAATGACATTTTGTTCACGACTTCTTCGATGTAGCATTTGTAAATTTAAAATACATTTTACAGTAATTTATTAGATGTTAAGTACATTTAATATTGTTAGCCAACGTCTTTTGTCTTGTTGCTAGCGTCACTGCCTCGTACTACAGAGGTCCCGAGTTCGGTTCCTGGCAAAGGCTTGGGTGTTTGTGTTCGTCGTTTTGTTCCCAAATTGAGTAACACATTGAAAATAAGATCCCCAAAATGGCAAAAGTTGTCGCTAACGTCCTTAGCTGTTGATGCGATTTAAAATATAAAACAAAAAAATTGTTCGTGGGGCAGACGTTTGTAGAAAGAAGACTTAAGCGGAGTGCGACCGCAACTCAGTGACGTTGGATGACGTCATCTCACATTACTAAGCCGGCGCAAATTGATTAACCGGAAAGCATAACCATAGTTTGTGTATTGAACCAGTATTGATTTTTTTACATTAAAAACGTACATGTAAATCAAATAGACGTGCGTAGAGTATTAATAGTTTATGAATGTAGACTTTCCCGGTGAATATTAATAGTTAAGTTGTACGAAGTTTGTGAACACAGGCGGACACCACAATATAATAAAATGAATAGTGTTAGGTTATATTTTAAATATTAATTTTTACTACAAATTAATAGGACATTTAAAATTTGCTGAATCTCCTGTGGTTTCATGTTTTAGCCGTTTATTGAATAAAATAAGAAATAGCAACAAGATTTCTAGAAACGTGATGTGGTCTTCTTGTTACCAAGTTTAGTTTATTAGCTACTTAAATATTGTTAATTTTAAAGTAATATGGACGGTATGTCATAGATACCAAGCCATAAATTCTCCCTTGCTCGTGTCTTCTATTTCTCCTACTTTTCCAGTGGCTGATTGATGAGTTCAAGTCGGTGTTGCATGACCACACATTGAAAGGAAAATCTTTAGTCTGTTAGGTTCAGTGGGTCAGATTTCTGTAATATTAATCTGTGTGCAATTAAATATTGTGAATAGTCCACGTCACCAAGTACACATGGTGAAATTTGTTGCAGGCTCGAGTCGACGCGAGGTTTGGGACTCGATTCCAGTCACGACGCTGTCCTGGGCCGAGCAATGGTGATCATGCACTCGCACTCGTCTTGTGGAGCATTGATGCTATCATATTTAGCTTTCCCACGACTTCGCTCTGCAACCCTATATGTAATTTGATTTTGTTTTAAGTGAACAGTACCGGACGAAATGATGGTCGGAGAGCATTCCCACAAAAATAATTACATGGTAAATAAAGCACTTCACGAAAATCCCATTACGGTTTGTTCTTTTTTCCCGTCGGAGTCGAGATGTGTGATCGAGGCGAGGATAGAATATAACAATCGAACATTACAACTTAATGAGCCCCGACGCTGAGACGGCGTGCTAATCAAGATGAACGGCATCTGTAAATGATTCGACCGGCCGGCACGGACGTTGCAGACGGAAGAACTTCTATCATCACATCTCGAAATTCTGCTCGTTTCTCACACACATGATTCGCTACGATCATATCGCAGATTTGCGGCTAAAACGTAGATGCAATCATTCACTTTTCTTGGAATCTCGCGTTACTAATGGTTTCAAATATGGAACACCTGCTCGTTGAAACGCACGAGTCGAATTGCTATCCAGTTTTCGTTTTCAGTTTGTTTATTTGGTTATGCCACACTATACAAACTGATATGGATCAAATATTTATTAATTTTATAATAATAAATGAACACAACCAATTAGGCTTCTAAAATATTTTTATGTTTTTTCAGTCTTTTTACATGGTATATAGTATTTAACACGACTACATGATATAATTGAATGCCCAGTGACAAACAATAAATGAAAGCATTAATTTCAGCAGTCGACTATTGTTGTTTATACATTGAAATATGAATTTATATTAGAAAATATATTTTTAAAGAAAGAGTCATTTATCGTTTTGTTTTTATATGGTTAAATAAGAATCCGACCTTCTACGGTGTAGCACCTCGGATCACATGGGCATGGATGTTTGTGTTCGTCACTGTATATAAATTGGGGTTAAGACTCTAGAAAATCAGAATATGTCTATTCATCACGTATGTCCTAGAATTAGGGTGAGAAGAATGTGATTAGTAAATTGGTAGGTGAGCCTAGCTTAGGTTTACGGGAATGGAGGGATGTTGAATCGGATAAGCTAAGTGGTGAGGCAGCACGTCCGGAAAACGGGAGGTCTAGGGTTTGAGTCCTTGGTCCCGTCGACATTTATCCATCTTATATTCCGATAAATATTTTACAATAAAGATGTCTTGTCAGATGACAGTCTGGCAGTCGTCTCGGTAGACAAACGTGGTAAATTGGGTTGTAACACCAAGGATAATTATCGACTAACAAAAAATTATGTAATATTTAGAAACATAATTTGCAATAATTTATTTATATGACCTGATTCCGGAGTTAATCATTTCAGCGCCAAATAGAATGTGATATTACTACTTCCTTGGCTTTCATTTTTCTCCAAATAATAAAATCTTAAAAGCAAGCTATCGGTAGATATCGACCATCTTCCGGACATCTGAGGGTAACCTCGTAATAATACTAAAAATAGCCGATTACTTCTGTCGCCAACACGATATACACATTTTATACTATCGCTATTATTAATTTACCCCAACATTTTAAAAACATTAGAAATCATATATTTATCAATTGAGTAGTAATGAACAGATATTGATAAAACAGTAATATTGAAAAAATCTTATATACAGTCTCCAATTCTTCAGATTAAATATTTTCGACATTTATCAGATGCATTCTTTGAATTAACATTTTTTACAATTCAATTGAATATCTGTCAAGTAATAAAACATTGTTATTCTTAATTTGAAAAAAGTCACTGATAATCGTGCCAATAAAGGCATTCGTCTCTTCTATGTATTCGTTGGCTTATCAATTTCCTTGTTTGCCGACTGTTACTCTAGTATATATAAATATATATAATACAATGCCAATAAGGTTCAAACGAGCTACATATTTGTTATTTTTGAATCGTAATTACCGATGATACTCGAGTTGTAGTTGGAATGATCCGGTCTCGAGCGAGTTCGGGGTCTTCCTTCTTCAGAAATTAATTTTGTTTACCAATCAGAAAGCATCGTGCATGTCTTCACGCAATTAGCAGTAACTCCATAGCACCGCCTCCTGGCGTACCGATATATTGGAAGATGAGGAATGGAACAAAAGCTTGATATCACAATCGTCAGCAGGGGCGGAGGTAATGGGATCCTCGTGGCGACGGAGAGAAAACCAACATGCAGCTACAAGATATATAGGAGTGGCGGAAACTCATGAGTCGTGGCTAACAATTTATGTCTGTCCGGAGCTAGTAATTAAATATTGTGGATTGCCTGCGTTGTAGTGGAGAGATTGGCTACTTTTAACGATTGTTGTGAGGTCAGCGCAGGTCAGGTGGGTCTCACACGCATCGGGCAACGGCGGGGTACAGTCGGGTACTCGTGGGGTACGTACCTACTTTATACTCAGAATTACAAATATCTTAATTACAGTTCCCACGGCTATCTGCCAATGGTCGTGATGGATGTGCCAAAGCCGAGGTACAGCCTAATGACTCCGAGCCGAACGTTATCTATCATCCGGGCCGATTGCTCGCCACTAATTCCCCGCTGCCAGACTCACAGAAACGCGTACCTACAACTTTAATTTGCTAAGACTGTGGCAACCCTTCCTTTAAGCTCAGCCGAGGGATAAAATATATGTGAATGGAGGATAATTAGAAGCAAGTTGTAGACCAGATCTTCCTTCGCTACAGGTGGCGTGGGTGGAGGCAGATTGCTCGTGTGCTGCCAGTTAGTTAGCGGGTAATAGCACTAAATTATAACAACATTGGCTCAAAACGTCTGTAACCTGTTTCACATTGTAGTTCTGTTGGATGATTGGGAAACTCGGGCAACTGTTGACCTTTCGTTTCCATCAAATTCAAACGTGGTTTTCGTTTCAGGATTCCGTCCAAAATATACAAGGACGTCTTCATCACTTTAAGTTCTCCGTCGATGTTTCGGATGTCATCCCTTAATATTTTCCATTTTATATCTTCTTTCAGGATGTGACTTGACTAAACTAAGGAAATAGAAAATTGTCTGTTTTTTAGAAAAGCACCACGGAAAACATCTCGATCTACTTTACCATTAGTTTAATTTTATCATAAAATGGCAAACTGATAAATGTAAATCACTTCACGGCATTATCTACGACCATGTCTGGTGACTAGATACGTGCTCACCGTAGTGACAGCATGATAAAATAGAGAATTCGCTATGTGACCAATATTGGAATAATTGAAAGGTAAATAATACGATTACGTTTATGTATTTTTATCGTTTTCGAATGATAGAAGCTTAAAACTGTCACTTTTGTGAAAGAGATGTTTTTATTCGTCTATACAATTCTTATGTTTAACATTTTTCGCATTGACAGTGCGTTCTGCCTACCACCTTCATTTTACGACCTTAAACTATACGCTTGGAAGAAATAAGTTCATGTATGGCAAATGGACAGGGGATCATTCACCACGAAAGAAAATTGAAAATAGAAATACGGAAGAACCTGATCAAATGTTACACCTGAAGCGGATCTTTGTATGAATCAGAAACAAGGGCATTACGAAAGAGAAGAAGAAATACTTCAAAAGTTTAGAAATGAGCTGTTGAAGAAGACTTGCAAAAAAAATAGCAAAACGTGAAAAGGTTCTAAGAAGAGGAAATGAGAATATATCAATCTTGATTCCAATTTTTAAGAAAACAGAAAATTGGATCGGAAAAGTCCTAAAGAGAAATTGCAAGTGCACATTATGATATATGGAGTTCCAGGTCGTGAAACGAGAAGAATGCAGCTGTTAGACGACTTGATAGAAGAGATTGTATGATGAAGAAAAAAGCTTGGGACAGGGTAAGGTACAAAAGAAACTTTGCAGGCCAAGACACGAAAAGATTATTTTGAGCATTTATTCATTCGAAATTATAGGAATATAGAGAATATACGATCAGACAAAAAATAATTATTATACTCAGGACATATTCCCGTGTTATATTACTTTACGGAGGCAACCTACAACTTTATTGATCTGTTCAGTTGCAGTGGGTAGACATTTCAATGTAATCGTGATTTTATGCAATGCTGATAAATGGTAGATACGGAAAATGGTCAACGCGTTATTATAAGGATTCCCATGAAACGTCGAAATTAGGAAACTGATACTTTCCATGCGTGCTTGAAGTGCTTGTGTGATACTTCCACAAGGGATGCATTTTTCAACAATGGAAGAGGCGAAAGAAGCAGCGCTTCTTTGTTTCCTCACGAAATATAGATATGTTTTGAAGAATGGAAGAAACTTATGTCCTATTTGTGAAGTAAGTAAGCTACACCATCGATACAGTATTTTTTTTTGTCAATCCTTGATTGAAGAGAGACCAAAGGCACGATGACATTACGTGTACGTGAGACCATTAGCGCATACCGCACGAATAAAGCTGCAAGCTCTCAATCGCTTAGTGTGAATTGTGCTTATATGGGAGCGGACAATCGCGCCAGATATCTGCACCACACACGAAGGAAGCCCTCAGCTCGGGCGCGCGACCACGAAGCCCAGGCTAATGAGCTGCATAATGCAGGCCCGACACAGTTCCTCGTTATCTCGGCTCCACCATCTATTTCTATTGCAACCTGCCACGACTTTCGATCGGAGCCACTTGTGGCCTTAATCTGCTACCACTCTGGAGACCGTACAGACTTATCAGGCAACAGTTCTTCCTTCAGATAGGTTGGATTCCTACAAGAACGATCTGCGGTTTCGCTGACCTATTGTGATGCTTGGTTATGTCTCAATATAGATGATTGGTCTCCCGTCATAAGGAAGGGAACCGATACTTTCTCTTAAATGTATACAATTTCCAAATTGATCTTTTGCAATCGAGAACTCATAAACCACTAAATACATCTACGTATGGGATAAATACACATATTTGACAGGAAAAGCTTGTAACAGACTGGTTTCATGACTCCAAACTTGATTGTAGACAATATTTTTATTTTCATCTCCGGGTGCACAATTTGAGTGAATTACAGGAGAAACAAGGTGATCTCAATCTACTCCGCCAGTGCTTAATAGCACTTAATAGCCTGCTCATGTGACTTGTTGACCGCGATCAGTAACATGAATCTCACTGGATGCTGCAATCAATTAAAGTTTAAAGGGAGATCCGTTTCAATCTTTCCCTTTCCTGTCAAGATAGTATACTCAGATGACCCGGCATCTTAGACACACACAGAAATCTGGAAGGATCTGCAAAATTGTATTAAACTGAGCATACAAGTTATCGGAATTTCCGTCAGCTTCCAGACCTCCAAAATGACGATGACACCAGTCTCAATAATTTACCATATTTTCGATTATAAATTTAGTATTTCGATTTTACAGACAAATTTCAGCTCTCATATTTGAGGAATTTTTGCCAACTTAGGGCCTGGTCGCAATGATCCTACCACGCCTTTCCTCCACTATTCTAATCAGACAGGGACACTTTATAGCTGAAACGTACAAAGGAACATATGATTCTGGAAAGTCGTATTCTATATATTTTCTGTGACATGACAAATTAATTACCGACGTGATAGTACGTCGAACGTAGTATATAAAAGGTTCAGCTGATGGCTAATGGAATCAGCTGGTAGCCAAGACGGTGCAGTACGAAGTGCAAGAGGAGCAAGTTCGCATAACGCATATCCTGTATGAGGATTAATGGGGTCGAAGCTGCGTTCCTGCAGCTTGTCGCGCTGCAGGAACGCCGAGCATCTGCACGAGCGAGCCGCACGGGCATAAATAGACCTGGCTGCTTTATTGCGAGACCTATCTAAATTGCATTACGGTCAATCCTATGTATCCAGATTATTTCACTGCCTAAATTGGCAAATTTAATTAAATTAAATCCGAGCGCAGGCGCTTGAGGAATGCATTGTGCGTGCGCGGCCGTGCGTCTCCAAGACGTCACTGCGTGAGAACGAATGTGCGCACTTTCCAAGATACGAGTAACAACACCACAACACCATCATTTGTCCATCACGTCTCATCAACGCTTAGCCGTGGCCCCGAAGAGTTAGCTTCTATCAAATATTAATAAAATAACAGATTCAAACATGTAATCGAAACACGCAACTCGAAACAATGACTGTGGCATTCACAGAATATTAAAAGTAGAGTTTCATGTCATGCTTAAAATTCAGCAATAATTGTATTTAATAGCACTTGCTGTGTTTACCCGCCCGGCAGGGTAAAAAAAAATCACCACAACTAATTTGGAACAACTGTACACCACAGTAAGAAAGTAAATTTGAAACATAGAAATATTTTTTGGATTTTATATAACTACTTTCGCTTGTAAAAGAATGAACATATAATTTGAAACAATGTTATGTGAAATGTTACATTATGTTGTACTCTTAGTTCTCTTGTTTTGTATCCCGCTTTTGGGTACTTAATACTGTTAAATATAGCTAAGCGTAGCATTTAATATACGTGGCGGTCTTTGATTGGTGCTTTCTAGGCCAATATTATTGATCGATCTGAGCTTGTCATTCGTCACAGATTTTAAACATTGTGCGTGTTTTGAGTTTTATCTTCAGTACGGCACGTGACTTTATAGTAAACTGTCTTAAGCTACCTAATTGGTGTACCTTGAGAATATTAAATTATAAATGCGAAAATTCATTGCAATCAGTTAAAGAAATAAAACAGAAGGGTACTGACTGTTTCTTCACTGTAAACTATTACGTATTAAACCCAAGAGACGCGCTTATACTTCCTAAAAAGTGCAATTTAAAACTATGAACTGATATTAGCTTAAAATATATGCTTAAATTTACCTTAATTAAAATGGTTTGCAATAAGAAAAAGAAGTCGTAATTAATGCTTCGTTGCGAAATTGATCCTCATGAAATACAAAAAAGACTTTTAATCACGTATCTCAATTATAAGATTGCGCTATCTTCATTCGCTTGGATTGTTCCTTTTCTGCTGCTGAGCTACATGTGTGCCGCTGTGGGAGGATCTGTACCGAAATCGGGGATTAAGTAACACAAATGCAGCGGTCGTATAATTACGCGGGCTGTTAACATCGGAGAGGCGTTCCTCGATTACGCACCGAGACTTGCGCGTATGACGCAATGCGCCGCTTCGCATTTGTAAGGATCCGACAGCACCCATATATTTCGAAGCTCTTCTCATTAGGTCTTACAACGGGGTATTAAAATCGCACCGGTGGAATGAAATAATTAACTCGCATCGTCTGGCGGGCTGTTAACCTCGGCCCATGGGACGGTCCATGGCGGCGCTGTGGGAATTGTCCTCGCATCTCATAAAACCGGCATAAATCGTTTAGTCAGTGAACGTGCTAAGCCCGATGGGTCGTTATAAATAGAACTCATAAAAAAATGCGATGTCATGTAAGTGCAAGTGAAGGTGTTGCGTGAACAATGAAGAATTTTAGATTTGTCCTGAATTCCCACGCAACATGTCGGCATCAAACCAAGCAGCACAGTCTCAACTTACGATTAATATCACGTGGGACGAAGTTCAAAATTTCACGAAACAGACGTCATTTAATCGGCTTCTTTGATCGGCACCATTTCTACTACGAAGTTTAATTAAACGATCATTGAAGTCCTTTATTCGTAGAAAAGCAATTACTCCAGTACTTTGGTTATCAATTTGGACAACTCCCACACAGAGCAAATTGTAAGTCTAAATGTGTAAAATGGCACTAAACCATTTAAAAGAATGATCAGATTTAGTTTTACAAGCAATTGTTGGCTTCGGGTAATCTGAAGAAAAGAGATTATTTTATTAGAAAAATCGATGAGCATGCAAATTGTTCTAATTCCTGACATTATTGTTAATTGACCTGCAGAAATTCTGTTCATGAAGAATAATATTTTAATAAATTGTACATCTGTTGAATACGAGCTATTAGGAAATGATAGTCGTATCGTTTCCCCGCAAACACGTTTGTAGCGCCCACAGTAAATTGTTCAGCAGAGCCATAAAGAGCTCTGTGGTGACATCACTTCGTCATTGCATTACGACTCCATCAATTTTATTAATAAAAAAGAGGCTTTCCCTTTGATTTCAAATGTTTACCCTATAGCTCTCACGGATGAGTAACACCAGAACTGACACTCGTGACTTTACTAATTATTATGGTTATCCTAATCAAATGAAAAGACTTTTTCGTAAGATTATAAAAATTGTATATGTGAATCAAATTGGATTAATAGATTTAGAACCACAAAAACGCATGGCAGTTATAAATATAGAAAGCATTCATATGGTTATCATAAAGTTAGTATAGAGAAGTATAGTCTAGGAAAATTCCTCAACAGTTTTTATAGCCCAAGTAAAAAAAGTCGTCTAAATATCAAGCAGGTATCTCCTCACAGTTATCATGTATATTTAGTGCTAATATTTTTGATGTGGTACTCACTCTTCTCGTAGTTGATCTGTCGTTCCTGCTGACGAGCGTTGTCCGCCGCTACCTTGAGCAGGCCCTGGATGTTCCTCAGGAGTGTTTCCGTGGAAGAGACGCCCTCCGCCGTCGCGACGCCCGCGGCGCCGAGGGCAGAGTAGTTGAGCGCGTGCGGCGACTCGGAACCTTGGTGCGGTCCTCCCAGGTCTCCGGTGTCGCTCAGATCTCCTACACAAAAAATAAATACCTGGTGTACGCTTCCCACCAACTCGTGCCGATTCTATTGATAACATAAAGTAAGTAAAGTCTAATTCATGCGCGTAACTTAGTATGATATACTACGGGGATTCTTGACGAATTGTGGCAAAGATGGTGATGGAAATTATTTTTTTTCCGCGATAAAAAGAAAGAAGTTATTGAGATATCATTTGGTGGAACGTATAGCGGAATTCATACGCCTTCACTTGCAGAAAGCGTCAGTCGCTGGTAGCCCAGGTACGAATGATGATCTTGAGTGAGCATCCGATGGACAGTCAATATTTCGCAAGTGACAAAATAACATTTCATCAATAGCATTGGCCAAAAAGAGACACTGGGTAATTTTGAAAGAGTCTTCAGGAACAATGACACGAGCTTCCAGTTTTAAGATAATGACCATCCCATACTTATTATGGTTTTCTCAAGTTCGTCCTCACCCCAACAATGCACAGTGATTGCTTATTTAACAAGATAACGATTGGTTCCAAATCAAGAAAGGACTACAGGGTGTGACGCTATTTTAAAAATATTCGGACAACTGCCAGAAATGTACAGAGGTTATGAAGAAAGGTATTTTCCGTTCTAACTGTGACGTTTGCGGACTGATAAACAGCAAAATAAGTAAGAAAAGTTGTTTTTTTAAGCCTGTTACAAACGTCTGAACTGGTGCATGATATCCAAGTAAGGTTGAATTCCTTTTTAAACGACAATGATAAATTTAGACAGGGTTGTTCGTTAATGCGCTGTTGAAGCCGAAGTTTTAATTTCAAACTGTTGATCGTGATCAAGAGATAGTATTTTGAGAATTATTACGAAAAAAGATGGAGGAGTCTGGGATACCGGATATCAGTGTTAGAATAAGCACGTGTAGATTACGTTCTAATTAGAACGAGTGGATACGAGGGGTGAGCACTATATAGTATTACACGTAGCCAAAACACGACAGCCCGATCGCCAGATAACCGCACCATTATTATAAGTCCCATTACCGCAAATGGTCATCGTAAACATTGGCCCGTAATTAAATAGATGCCCGGCCGTTTCTCTCATCATTACATTAATACAAATACGCCATAAATTTTAATGCGTCTTGCTAACGAGATGTATTAGAAATTGGTTAAACTGAAAAATGTATAGCTCGAGTGAAGGTCGGGTCGGACCAGGGGAACATTAACGAAATGCGTGTTTCTCCGCAACGTCCCGTTCGCGGCTCTAATAGCCGCGGTCATCGCCAAATTACTCGTATTTATAAAAGTCGGGTTCGCACACAATAACCGGCAGGCGGACGCCCCATAAATCCCATCGGGGCCCGAACCGGCACGCGGTTCCTAATGACGCATCGCTCCCTAACAGATTTCTCACGTTTCGCTTTTATTAGTGCTCAGCACGAACAGATACAGTCCCAAAAACTTGAAAACAACTTTCCACCTCATAAATAGCTGTAGCGCCCATGCTGGGAGCCGTCATTGCAGCGAAGCATGCATCCCAGCTGGCGACGATCTAAATCACAACCATCCACATCTAGAGGATGTGTCTTAAATGTCTTCGGCTCATTGAGGGAATCAACAGGCGATATCACAAGTGCTCGATTACAGCAGTAAAGATAAACAATAATCTAGTCTGAGTCTTCAATAAATTGTTTATGTTCCTTCATCAGACATAAAAATACCTTAAGTGTAATAGCAGCCAACGTAAAATATAGATTAAATAACTCGATTCACTTATCTATCATGTTCAATGATGTCCGCCATAATTTCTTTTGTTTATATGTTATGTACTGTCGACGACATAAATTGGCAAACTTTCACCACTTCAGAGTTTTGTATACTCCACGGAAATAAAATTAAATGGTTCTCTACAATTTATAAATAGTAGAAAATGAGAACCAGGAGTACCAAAATCATTAAAAATAAACAAAATATAAAGATGTGATCTAAATATGAAATCTATTAATAGAGGCTAAATCATACACGCCCCTTTACACCTTTCCATAACTCGTACCTCTCCATTTCTTCATAAAAACGATAACTCACGAAAATATTGGTGAAGGAAACAACTTCATCTCAGTTTCAATTTTAGCTTCATTTCAGGCAAAGGCCACTCATACTTTCGTGGTTTTTAAACTACAAAATTCGTGTTACATAATAAATAAAATCTAGAAGAAAATGGTAATAAAGTAAGAGTGGCATACTGTTATGAAAGAGGTCCTGTTGAAGCATTAAATTCACATGTGTAATAGAAAAAAAATATCTCAACAGTCTTGTAAGAAAAGCTCAATTTAAAGCCAAAAAAGAAACTGAAATATACACACACATTTAATTTTTTTTCTCTAATTCCGGGAAAACGATAAAGGAACATAGCAATCTGCAGAGAGGGAACCCTTTCTGTTTCCATTACGAAATCGGCTTCTCGGGTAGTGGTATGTGGCGGTAAAAGAAGTGAGAAACAAGTGGAAAATAAATACGCAGAGAGTAATATTAAAATTTTTAAGGGTTAACGTATTAGAAACTACAAACAATAAAGAAGTTGAGACAGCATATGTTATGGCGTAAGGAGAAGTGCTTCATAACAGTTGATTCACTTAAGTATTTCTGATGAATGTGGAAGAACTGTAAGAGCTTCCTCACCCGCGTCCTTGTCGTCATCCTCGTCGACGTCGCTGACGTTCTCGTCGTCCTCCTCGTCCTCGGGTTCGGCCGTGTGTCCCGCCTCGCTGCCAGAGTGCTCGCCCCCTGATCCACCCCCGCTCTTGCTCAGGTTCAGCACGGGAGAGTGGCCGTTGCTCGATCCTGTGGGACATAACACTTGCTGATTAATAGACACGTCGACCACGCGTCGACGGCTCGTAAGCCCGCACCAGCTGCGCCGCTGCAGAGATCCCTCACGGGAAACTACTTCTGAAATGAAGGCACTACATGAAACAATAAAAAGTCAAGTCTAGAGAATGACAGAGCAACGATTCTTTCAATAAATACTAAACTAACAGAACTAAACAGTTTAGAGATACTGAAGCAGAGGAAAGATGAAGTGAATAGTCTTCAAGGCAAGTCCCATGGATAACGAATAATTATTCATAAAATGAATTCCAAATTCACGGTAACCTACTTATGAAATAAAGGCACTACATGCCCGACGAATTAATTCCATAATTTCTCGTCTCAGTTTATATGGTTACTCGGTACCGTGTATGAGGAGTAGCAAAATCTAATTACGCGCAGGTAAAATTCAAAACGTTATGTTCGTGCAATTTTGCCCCATGCTTCACTGATTTCAATGTGTTTCATGATAAAAATAGTTGAAAAGTAATGCAAGATGAGTGTCGCGTTTGCACATAGTGGTCAGTTTTGTGACTTGTGTGGCCGTCTAAATCCTGATTAGCGTTCATGTCGGTGGCAAATGTTGATGAAAAGCTGATCCACTAATGCGTTTCCGTAGGAAAAAACGTTGAAAGAAGAGCCAACAGTAATAAGCGATTTTTCAATACAACAGGAGCAGTTTCGTTTTGGTAACTGAAAAATGTAGGTAGTAATTGTTACCGTAATTACCGTATTTCACATAGAAACCAGAGAAATTGATTCGTCAGAAAATAATTCATTTCTAACGACGAGACTGCTAACAAAGATATCGCCAATTTGATAATTATCCTCTTGGGTCACTTGAAAACTTGAAAAGTGTATCGAGCTGAATCAAGAAAATATTGATAAATAAAAATGAAATCACCAAAAACTGATTTTGTACTCTAAGTTAGTAGATATAAACTTGTTAATCACGTACCATTGTGAGAACTGAGATCTCTAACTTTGTGGTCCAAAGCCAGAGCTCGTTCAGCTTCTCCTCTTTCTTCCCGCAACCTAGAAAAAGAAGAAATCTCATATAAATCATTGATATTAATTAAAAGTAAAATTAATTTGCATTTAGTATCAGGCAGTATACGAAAATTGGCTGAGAAAGCAATATCTGATAAGTTTAACGCAAACATAAATTTACTCTTTAATTACACAATGGGGCCAATCTGTGCTCAAATTGTAAATAATTAAGGATAAAGCAAAATGGCCGAGCGTAAATGATTACCGACCACTCGAGGCTATCTGAGATAGTAGAGGTATCAATAAATGCTTATCTTGTAAAACAAGACCCATTTAATCATTTTTCCATGAGTGTTTTATTGCCGATAATGATAAATATGACACGGCGGAAGACGTCATTGTGACAGCTGATCGGCTCTTCCTGTATCGTAAAGCAATCTGCGAGGCAGATGTCACAGCCATATGGCCGTAAAACACTAAACCCAATCATTTGCATGCCACGAAGAATAAAAGAACGAGCAGATATCGGGGCCAAATGAATTGCGCGAGATAAGGCACGGCATATTGTGTTTCCGTTGACACAGGTGCTGCCGCAGATAAGTTCGGTCCAGCGTAGGCATTTCATCCTCCTTCAACGTCGAAATCAAAATTTTCACCAATTAGAGCCAATAAAAAGTATGTAGTAAAAATTCGGACCCGGGACGAACTGATTTTATCATAATATCTTGTTTCTTCCGCTGGCAAACAATTCACACAGAGGACATTCTGCATCCAGAACTAACCTCACCCTGCACTACATGTTTCATGGGCTTATTGGTCTTGAATGTCTTAGAAATACGACAGTTTAGTTATGCGGATGGCATACATTTCTTCACGTAAGCTATTTATAAACGTATAATTATAAATTTTCACATCTTTATATAGTACGTACAGCATTAATCTCCTATGGAGAGAGAACAAAAGAATCAGATCAATTCACCTCTTCTGCAATTTTTTTTTATTTTGTTGAGGTTTATTTTTTATTGAGGTTTCATGAGACATCTTAAACAAACGTTAAAGAGCATTGATGCTGAATTTTTATAAGCTTCGAGGAACTGAAAGGCTGGAAACACTAATACGTCCAAGAAATTACGGTATCTAAATTGATTTTCCGTGTAGAAAGCTCCGAATTATGCAAAGGATAAATGTTTGGGACTATTTCTGGTTTGTATTTGAATGTTCTTTGAGTCTTTATAGTTACTCTTTATTACTGTTCAATGTAATTAGTTTTAATTCATCGCTACGGTCCATGGTGTTTTGGTAACGGTGAAAAAGTTACAAAAGGTCCGATTATTAAATAAAAATTCTCAGCTTTATTGGTGAAACTTTTGAACAAGCCTCCTCTGAATGAGCTCATCGTGGTGTTTTGCAGTTCCGACATAAACTACAGGCAACCTTGGGGAAATTTAAGAACCTCACCATATAAATTATAAATTGGATTTTGTTCAGCAAGACCTTCTCTGCAATCACATTATTCTCGGCTCCTTAATCTATATATTTACATTGGTCTGAAAAACCACGCCCTCGCTTGCCCTCCTGAGGTTTCAACACATTAAGACGGCTCCATTACTTCAGCCCCTTAGTCCGTCTTCTAAAAGCATTTTCTCATTA
Source organism: Eucriotettix oculatus (assembly GCA_034510155.1). Classification (NCBI taxonomy): domain Eukaryota; kingdom Metazoa; phylum Arthropoda; class Insecta; order Orthoptera; family Tetrigidae; genus Eucriotettix; species Eucriotettix oculatus. The sequence continues at coordinate 63,975,140 of CM067378.1, forward strand.
GCATCTGGAGCTCGCGAAGCACAAATTCTGGGCCTTGTAGAATCCCACTTGAAGACGCATCCTCTCAAGAAAGAGAGCTGCCAACACAACAAGGCTTCCTTCCATACTGGATGGAACTTGTATAATTACACTTCCTATGTCATAACATCTTTATTGTTGCATCGGATGCAGGTGTTCCCTTCCGTATGACTCCACTACAGTTATGATACCATCAAGCGCTATTTACATGTCTTGACCTATTCTTCAATCAAAACCGTACAAGTATTTCAACTAATGTGACACGTTTGATCACGTCTACTTGGATGTCATTTCGTTTCTCGAAGTCAGATTAGGAATTCTCAAACAACTGAATACGATAATAATTTTACTTAATATTATTAGAACGTCATCAAGTGGCTACAGTAAAAGATAAATTGCTTATTTTATACAAACAAGAATAGTTTCTCGAGCGTTTTCAGTAAAAAGAGATTTCGATTTTTTTATTTTATGTTGTACGGAGAATCCGAAGACTTCTACACCTGACTTTTTCAGAAGCGAAAGCATTTATTTGATTTGGAAGAAGTACAGCGACATTACAGCAATCTCGTCTCCCGTGTCATTCGGAAGGGCGTGCCCAATGCCCCTACCATCCTAATGCAGGTTTTCTAGGGTTTTCCCTGCCCTGCATCTCTTTTAGCTGTAACAGAGGGTAGCATCCTTAAACTATAGCTCGAGGGCCCTAGTCAACCCTTCGCTCCTCAATCACCCTTTTCAATTCCTATGCCATTAAAGAGGAGTTGCCTGATTCAGAATCACCCTCATGTAGCCTGTTACCAAAAAAAATAATTTCGTAAATATATGTCCGGAATAAAGGAGCGCTTGAGGGTTTTCAGTTACAGTCTACAGCATGCCTGCTTTTAGCTGTTATTAAATAAATCCTATAAAAGAATAATATATTACAGTACATTCTGAGTCGTGTATCTTGGAACTGTAAGTTTAAATATTGGAGCGAATAGAAAACAATGAAACCTCAAAAAATTAACATTTTAGACAATTTTATAGTTAGGACCATTTAAATTAGTTATAACACTCATGTTAAGTGCAAAAAGGAAATAAATAACTAAATTTTGAATGAAAGGCTCGCTGAGCCAGAAGGTTTCACGGGCTCCCATCTGCTGCGAGAAGTCTCCCCTACAAGAATACAGCTTCCCTTTTTACGCTTGGAAAATGCAAGTCATATCTCTTCATTTAGCACACCGCTTCTGCTTTTAAGAAGATGCTCCCATCAGCTGCCGAAATTATTTTTTTTCTCTCTCTCTCTTTCTCTTTTGGGCTAGGATGTTTCATCTTTCATTCATGTTTTTCGTCGCTTCAATCCAGCTCCAGAGATTTCTTTTGATAGTTTTTCGCTCTGAATAGGGGCCTTAGAATACAAGCAACGTTTTCATAAGGTAAAATTTTGTACTGTAAAAAGTTGCAATTACATAGTACTTCAAAAATGATAACACGTCGGTGATTAATTAAAAAAAACATCGATGGAAATATTTCTAGAGCACCAAATACTATCACGGAATATCTGCTGCCATCTTCAATCACAAGGGAATCAATATTTTCTTTGAGCCGTAACACCTTAACATTCCTCGGAAGACTAACTTGGAAATGTCAAATGTTAATTATGACCCAAGATAATATTTACGTTTATTATAAATCAAATGTATCTCATTTTCATAAGCAGTAAACACTTTTCTGTGGCCGGTAACGTAAATGAAATATAGCTCTTTGCAGATCAAATGGCACTGTTCCAATTCGCGGGCGTGAAACAAGTCGAGCCAATCGTTACCAGAGCGACGGTGTTGGAATTTGGTAATTATCGAACAGCTCCAAGACAAATGAGTAATAACATCTGGTTTGACCGGCAAATATCTCAGCATGTCGCCACTCTCCATAATTCATTGAAATACTTGGAAATGTCTCACACAAAGCCGCGTAGATTATAACAATTATCTAATAATTGCATAAATGCGAAATGGTAACATTAAGGCCACAGGGAGTGAAAGACCCCTTGTGATGCAAATAAAAAGAATTGAGGCAACGTAACCAAACCATTCATCCTAAACTTTCAATCTAAGAAAGCGTGCTTTATAGATTCTCTAATGGTTTGACAAAAGAACCAATATAGCATTCTCCATTTTCCTTTCCGTACTTTGGAACTATTCTTGAAAGAAAATTTATTCGCTTTGTAAATGAATGTTTACAGCCTTTCTTTCATGACGCTTGGACAACTAATTCCTATGTCAACATATTAGCCCACAGAAATGTATTTCTTTTTGATAATTGAAATAAATTTTTTAAAAAGAACATCTACCACGTGACATCTCCGGAAGGCCGTAATCGTTCACAGCTTTGTGTTAATATAAACATTATAATAAATTTTATAGAATAAAAATTTTATGTATTGTACGTATTTTAACAATCATAGCTGAAGTTTGGAGAGAATTACATATTAATACACTACGTAAGTATTAAATACTCTTCAAGACATTGACTTATTGAAGAGGATAACCGACTATACATGGTAAATAGTTCGTGAAGATTGAAAATATCCCGTATGGACTGTCTTCGGTAAAGCGGTACATGAAATCATACTCGCCCGTCTCTGCGAATGCAAATGCATCCAATAAAGACGGCGATGTATTTCACGGTGTTCACTAGCTGGGGGATAATGAGACAGAAAACCGGGAGCTCCGCCTTTAATTGGTGGCACTGTGGAGACTCCCCGCTTGGTTAAACTGCCCTCCTCCCTGTTGTGTAACAATGAAACACAACAATCGCCCCGAGATTGCGCCTAGCGTTTCAATTTGGGAGCGCCCCCCTGCGACGACTCGTGTCTTGAAACAAAAGAACACAAAGAAACGGTGGTGTTTAGGGGCGCTGATTAGGCGGATAAGCAGGGGCGGTGTGCTAAATGAACACCTCCGACAGAGATTCTGCTACTTCGTCATTACATTCCTGTGAGCAATTTCACGGTCTGTGGAAATAAATTTCTAATGTTTTCAAAATGATTCGAAAGCTCTTCCTGTCCATACAACTGAACCAAATTACAACTTTTTTTTCTACAACCTTCAAAAAACTTTGTTAAATGCAGACTGTGATAATTGTAAGAGTAATTTGGTCAACAGCTTACATTGTTGCAGAGTGGAGCACAGGTCTGCAGACGCTATCACTCAAATTGCTGTTTGCTCAGGTCCGATCTTATTACGTGTAGAACACCTAAAAGGCGCAATAGTTCCTACAAACAAGCAAACACGGGCCTCGCCATAAATCGCCATCTCGTAAACTGCAGGCGAGGGAGACCAGCCAAATTAATTACTCAGCCACGACTGCAATTTACAAACAATAAAGCGGCCTTATTGGCAGCCTCTTTTATTGTGGTCCTATAAAGTGCGGTGGACAAGACCTGGTTTTACAGCGGCTCCGCGGCCATATTGCCCAATTACAGCGAACTGCAGTCCCATCAGATATGCTACCGGTAGCTACGGTTCCCATGTTTGTTATTTACCATTAATGCCTCCGGGGATGCGGCATTCCAACTCATGATCCGTGGATACGAATTTATAACTCCCCGTTTTTTCCTCCTTTTTCGGTACACTTTAGATCAAATCTGCTTTCTTCCTCCCATAAGACAAGTATTGCTGGCCATGTAACAGGGAAGACGTGAGAAATAAATACGGAGGGAATGGCTCTGGTCCGAGCAACTGTAGGGAAGTATACATTCTTTCACAGATATATATGTTGCTCCAGGAACGGTTAGAACGTGTTATTTCGATCTGTTGGCCAGAATAGAATGACAATAGCAAATTGGCAGTTAAAAGATTTAGTAAACTACACTCTACAAATGGTAACGACTTTTCCGGAGTATCTGATGCAGAACCTGATGTACTGGAATCATTTGGTAACTAGGTTCAAGCCCTCTTTAAGTGTGACTAGGTGTACGTCAATCAAACGAAATTGTAACCAGTGCACGCTTCTCAGTGTTCAGGGTTAGCTTTGGTCAAAGTACTGGGTTTATTTTTAAACCCGTTAATCTTTGACCCATCATCAATTTTGTTTAATTTATTAAAGTTTCACTTTACGTCTATTTTATAAAAATAATATGAACAGTTAAATTAAACTGTCACGGATATTAGAAATTTTGAAGTTCGTAATTAAATATTGACATTCATTAACTGTTACAACCTAAATGTTATACTGTTTCTTTATCAATATTAAAGTCTGATAACATTTTTAAATTTTGAAAAAGTCAATAAATTATTTACTCCCGGTAAAGTCCCAAATTTGAGAAAGAAAGACTGTAATTATATAAAACCTCTGTTTTGTCAGTGTACGTACTTGTTTATTTATCCATATGCTTTTTATTTAATACGCTTTGTTACGAGCTGTCTCCATCTATAAGTTCGGCAACCTTCTCCTAAATTCTTGACAACAAAATTTTGTTTATATAGTAAAAGTATACCCGAGAAAAATTAAATACAGTTTAGTCAGAATGTATTTTAAATTTCAGCACATCAAAATCAATAACCTCAAAGAAATTTTCGGTTACACCAAACAGGCCAAATTTTGGGTCAATGGCAGTTTGATTTTATTTTTAAATATTCAATACAAAAAAAAATTAAAGGCATTAATATTTATTGAAATACCTGCACATTATTAAAATGATGTGAAACAATTGTAACTATGTATTGATAAATATATAAATCATACTCTGACTTGTAAATTTTCTTTTTTTGCACCTGAAAAGGATTATAAACGATACGACGTTCCAATTCTTATTTTATTAATATTTTCTAGGGTTTTATTTGAATCATATATATGTCGGACTAATTTGATTGGTTTACTCATTTATAACTGAGTGAAATCCGATAAATATGATATATATATATATATATATATATATATATATGACCTAGCTATTCAAATGTCACACAATTGGCTAAATTAATTGTCCACTATATGTTCCACTATCCAGGTCCCTTCCTATGCAGTTAAAGAGGAGATGCCACCACTTTGATTACCCTCATGAAAACTGTTACTCTCAAACATTTTCATACATCTACTAGTAACTGTCGTCACACATGATTTTTTCCGAAACTCAACTTCATTATATTAAAAATGTCTGCATGTATTCTAAAATAAAAAATACTGCTAGATCTATCCAACTGCACTTAGTACAGATAAATAATTTTTGATTAATAGTTTAATGTAATTAGGCTTGATTTATAAATTCAATAGAAAGCATATGCTTGATTCAGAAATTTTGGACTACAGTCCAACTGATTTATCATGAATTGAGGACAGACACTGTTCGGTGGGTAATCGGCGAACGGAACAAGGCGATCGCAGACCTGACAAAGGCACAGCAAGCAGACTGCAGAACCCCGCTGGGAGCTACATACAAATCTCATTTCCTGTTTATAGGCTATAGACGGGGCGGGAATCATAATTAGCCCCTAGCAGAGGGTGGAATCCGAGAACTCCGGCTACCCTCTTAAACATATCAGCTGCCATTTTCTTGCTTCCCAATTGACTTCATCAAGGAAGACAGCTACGTAAAGGGGTCACCCAAATACTGGAGGGAAATCTGCTCACGAAAGACGGAAACAGAGAATTGAATTAGCGGCGACTAATGGAGCCAAGTTGGAAGCTGTGGTTTCCGGAGGAGCTCCGGCCTGCTCTCGGCGCTGTGCTATCCTCCTCTAATTTGGGCAATTAAGTACGAGCACAAAACGAAAAATCCAATAAAATGCTATTGCAACGAAAAAATTATTTAAAATAAATCTAACAGTAAATATTAAAATTCTTGTACGAGCTGATATTGCATTTTACAATAAAAATACACCATATATCAAGTATCTGAGTAAATATTCCAATAACTTGTATGATGCAGGCTACTTTCCTATTAAAAAAGTTTAATTAGCTGTTTAGTCTTCAACTCTTTTTTTCTTGTACATTAAACTGCATCACATTCGTCTGCATGTCACTATTGTCATGCAAAAGTTATACACGCATAACATGCAAGGCAGCACGCAATTATTTTTCACTTTGTCTCAAAACTTCCTGGTGAATATATGATATATTAATATATGGTATTTTTAGCCATACATATACAGACAGTAAAACTGTTGAATAAGCAAAATGTCTGTTGGTATTAAAAATTTTAAATATTCCTGAAGACTGTCCGTAGACCTTCAATTTTCGGATGAAATCTTCACGGTTAACCAACCGGGTCAGATATTTAAAAGAACACAACGTTTCTGCGGCTATATTCTGCCGCCGTCATATAGCCTGAAGACGGCGGCAGAATATGGCCGCAGAAACGTTGTGTTCTTTTAAATACCTGACCCGGTTGGTTAACCGTGAAGATTTCTACCGAATTATTCACCGGGAAAGTCTACGTTCATTAACCTTCAATTTTATTAATGCAGCATAAAATTTTTATTTTCTGTAAATGTTTTCGTAATCAATCGCACTATTTCCACGTTTATTATAATAATAAACAGCAGCAAGGAATGCCAGAGGAACTGATTCCCTTATTTGAATATTTCCGCTTGATGTAACAGTGCTCTTCCCACCTTTGAGCGAGGACAAATGTTACAATCGTTCTCGCCGATATATTAATATCCGCAAGAATATTGCTGTAATTACAAATTTAATAAGTAAAAGCTCTCGTTGCTGATGATACCCGGACTTGAATAATTGATTGAGTCTTAATTAGCTTCAAGTACTAATTAAAATTTAATTAAAGTTGGAAATTGAAAATGTTTCAACCCCTTCTCGTGCCCCTGGATCTTGTGTTTCTTACCGTCTTGCTCGCGCTGCGCTCTTTGTAAACACGTCTCCCTGACAGTGCGTGACGTCACTGCCGCTGGGGAGGGGGACGGGGGGGGTAAGGGTAATCCCCGCCAGCCCCAGCAGAGAGCACGGAGAACACCTTGCCCCGCCTTGCCGCAGCGATTTCAAATTAATTATCAAGTCTGCTTCATTGCTGGAATATGTGCTCGTGCATCTCGACAGTAGCTGCGCTGGAAAATTGGCCAAGGAGGGTGGAATCTTAGTTGTAGACTGCCGATTGGAGGTGGACAGTACGGGAAATATTCCTGTTGCCAATCTCAAACAGTTGCCCTGCTCTGCGTTTCTACCTGACTACAGTCTCCAAATAAAAACACATCAGGAACAATCACTCCGCTGTTGGCTAGCTGTGCAATGATATTCTTCTCGATGTGCCAGAATTCAAATGACGATCATTCATCTGATCAACTGACCAATTTTTGAGACTGTCAAACTGACAGTTTCTAAATGCATAGAAATATTTGCAAGACATGGTGAGAAATTTCAGTTCCGTAACGACTCTGAAACTGATCCAGCATAACACAACAAACAGTTGACTAGATTCAACTTCATAGGATTATGCTTCATATTGAACAGTCTCTCATTATTTGTTAATCTCGAAACACTGGAAACATAATTATCACAACAGAGCATGCTGCGAAGACAACACGTAGGGTTTTCGAAAATTTGACTTCACAAATGGACATTTCAGTCGACATTCTGAAATTCTATTTCTTCACAAATTTCTAAACAATTTTTGTTCATGCTGTATGATTATTATCACAGCCTAAGAGTTCCACTGTTATTCTAATTCCTGTCTTGGCTAACAGTAGGAGATCCAATAGTGGTAACTTATATACTAAATGTTGCTTTCCGCGAGGGAAGAATCTTTTCACAGGACTTTTACTTGAAGGAAACAGGATGAGATTGCTCAACTGACCGGTTAAGTCATCGCAAATGAATAGTGGTAACCATTATTGGCAAAAAAAACGATACATAGAGATCTTAGGGAATGCAGTAATGTAATAATGAGTAAATTCGGTGATGCATAAAGTGGTCAAAAATCACAGTTGCAGAACAATCCTGTTACGGTAAAAGTATAATGTCCTCGCTTCTAATAACGATCGAGTCTGTGCAACAGGGGAGACGTCTCTGATTACAGCTGCCTTCCGGAGGGTAGCCACTGGAAATAATAATTCCAACTCGTTTTCGATTTCAAAGAAACAAATTAGAGGGGCGCGAGGTCTGCATAGGGCGAGGAGCCTGGGGTGGGGACAGACAGAAATGAGAATGACTCACGATTTAATAACGGTATTAGAATTAATCTTAATTTTCATTCCCATCGCGAATTACATAACTCGGGGCTTTTAGTTTTACGGTTATTCGACTGGCAGGGGTGGCAGAGAAAGAGGGAGCAGCGGGGTAATTCAGTAAATCAACTAGAAATATCGCCATTAGCGAGGTTTCTCTTATTGCAGGAGCAACAGGAGGGAGACCACGTGCTATCTGGCGGAGCGTCTCACAACTAACACCACACACTACGCGGAAGATCAACAATTGGAAGCTTTCGACTGTCTCAGGTAGTACGAAAATGAATTTCTTTCGAATATCAAGAACGACGGTGAAGGAAAGGAAGAAAATTAATTTTCGTGTTACCATTGTAGCAAAATAGATGGATATTTGTTTTCTCGTACATTTAGTAACTCTAAATATGTACAAGCAGTTATATATTTTTTTTCACAGCAGTTTTGAAGAACCTGCGATTCTTGTAAACGGAAGTGAATATTAATAAATCTTCTGCATACAAAATTGAAATCTGTCTGACCAATACCGAAAACTCTAAAAATAATTGTAACCTTTGCTATTTCGCATACAAATATATGGTGTTATTAAAATCCATCTCACATCGAAAAACGTTTATAGAAACTGATTTCACCGTTCGCTTCTGTTAAGAAAACAGAGACTGGGAGATGTGATTTCAGATACCTCAAGTGCATGAATCCTTCGTATAAACTAATAATTATAATTTTATTCTAAGTAATGTTGAGACAAAATTATTATATACAGATAGTGTAAGTTTATATGAGTGGGGTATTAATATTGTAGTAGTTAACAACAGAGTTTGAACCAATTTATTCACTGTATTGTAAGATGATGGCCACAGATTTATTGTAAAATCTGTAACGAAAGAGCTGTTATAAAAATGCGAATTACACGTGAGTTTTTGAATTAGAATGTTTTTCATGTAGCAGGAGAGCCACATTCTCTGTCATTCGCGCCCCACCGAAAAAAATTTACTGTCGAATAGAAAGAGTGAGTTCCAAGCCCGGAAGTTCCCCAGGACCAGGTGATTCGGTATTTTTCGTGTGTAAGACGATAGTTGCGCCTCGCTTGGGCTCGTCGTGAGGACGCGGGATTTAAGCGCACAGGACCGCACCTTGGCTAATGTAGACTCCGTGTCTAATAGGCTCGTAATGAACACGGCGCAGACCTTAATGAAAGGGACACCATTTCCTCGCTTCCAGGCTTCAATGACACAAAGCGACGCCTTGCGAAAACAAGACGTGGCTAATTCCGTGTTCTCTCCGATCGACCCCAAGAAACGTCGAAAACAGAAACATGCCCTTGCTCTTCAATAGAAAACTGTAAGAAAATATTCTCAATTTTTCTATTTCGTAAACGATTGTTAAGAAGTAAATGAAAGTTAATACCTCTGGTTTTTTTTCAGTTTTCCGTTCTCTTCACTAAATATATTACTCTTTGCTATTTTTCAATAATTCATATCGAAGGACTGAAAATAAATTTGAGATTCACAACACAAAACAGTATCTTATGAACACCTTCCCCTTTTTCGGCCCTCCAGCCCATTGAGGGCCTTGGCTTAGCAGGTCGACTGTGGGCTGTCATCTCACATGACACGGTTCGAGCTTGGAGTGTTACTTGGTCAACGTATCGATTCTCCAGTCAGTTTCCGTGATCATGACGACACAAACGTCCAAGCCAGGATTAGAATCCGGGACCTCTGGGTGTGAGGTAGCGATGCTAACCACTACATCACAGGAGGTTGACAATATTATGAACACGTTAAACTAAGAATTCTGTTTTCTAAGGCGGTAGTCAAGAGCAAATATTACACCATGCGACCCCAATCGCCGTCACACTTACAAAAGTTAATGGAAGCGACCTAATGAGAATATGAAAATTTGGAAACTAAGCTAAACCCAATAAAAACTTATTAATGGCCCCTGCGATTATTTTTTTTAAAATTTAGGGGGAGGGTAAACAGGCTACATGAGGGTGATCCTGAAACAGGCAATTTCCCTTTAATAGCATAAGAAGGGAATTGATTATTCTTCCAGATTTTTATTTAACACGACTACAAAAACAACCCCATATTTAGAATGACGAGCTACATGAGGCTGATCCAATTAATGGGCATTTAATTGAAGCAGATGAAGAAAGTGTATGAGTGAAACGGCTGTGAGGAATCCAGAGTAACGTTACCCGCGACACAGACATTTGCAGAAGGTCCCGCGCCCTTCCAGGCCGATTGGCGATGTTTCGGATACCCAATTAGGCTGCGGCACATGACACTGTCGCCTCGCCTCTGCTTTATTATTGCGCTTGAGGCGTCCTAATGGCAGTAATTATCATTATTTATAGCAATAATAATTGTCGCCCACCGCACTAATGAGACGTTCAGAAACCCGAGACATCTTGCAAGGGAGGGATCCCCCCTTTTGCGGAAGGCGACCATGTTGCACGATTAAAAATGCATTCGCTTTGCCACAAGCTCGGTTTACCCCTGTTCCGTCCCTCTCAGTCCACCTCAACCAAAAGCAAATCTTCAGACTCCGAAGGCTCAAGGATGAGGTCCACGACTATAACAAACATTTTGACGAGAATAGGAAACGTTTCTTCAGCAGGTTCTTTTGAGTTTATATTCTTGTCTCTGTTTCATAATAAATAATAAATGTGTTCACGAAAATCACAGAGATGTACTTTCTCATCACAAATACATTTTAAGATGATTAATCTTGTTTTAGACTCAATAGTTTCGGCTATAAAGGTTTTCACATACAATGAGCTGCGGTAATAAGAAGAAAAAGGAAAAGAACAGAAGTGAAAACTTTGAGCATAAATTTACATAGTATTGGTTTATTCTCTATTAAACAAATTGATACACAACCACAAGCTGATGAATCTTATCGCAGTTTTTGAAATATTAATGTTTAAAATTTAAGTCCGCTTATTGCACATAACTAATTCCACTCCATTGAACTTAACATAATTCAAGGTAAAAAAAAGAGCATTAGTAATGAATTTCGTCTGTATAGTCTTGGGGTATTAATATGTTCCAGACATTTAATTTTCTCCAAACTTTTATGCTATTTATCTTATTTACGTCATCTTTTCATACAGTTTGCCTGTCTTATAGTGTCTTTGTACAGTTATACTATAATTCTTGATATCTTTAATGTTACACTGATAATGGATCATGTCAGTGAATTGTTAAATTAATTAATTATAATATTTAACTGTGTTCCGTCTTCATTAGAGACTCAAAACGGAACAAGTCTGAAGACTGTATCGACAATATAATCTTATATCTGCTTAGGTGATGTTATGTTTTTCGAGACTTATCGATGCTTAATGACAGAATGTGTCAGATCTTTGGGGAATTTTTCAGACGTATTTTTTATAGTCACATCAACTGCAGGGTCATTAGCGACTGTGCACGATTAGGGGAACTGAAATCCGTGTATGGTTTCTCAAACAACACAATGGCAGTATTGAAACCCGGGACCTCTGTGGTGCGAGGCAACCACGCAAGCCACTAGACCACAGGAGGCCGGCAGATGTATTTAATGGTACAGTTCGGGAGGAAAGTTGCACATGTTTCACACATAGTGGACGACAGTGAATCGGGGCTTCTTTATTCATAATCCAATCAACACCTCAATCGTAGTGTAAAAACGCAAAATTGAAGAATTGTGACCCGAGGCTTGATAACGTATTCTACGTTCAGTGTGATTCCTTGTGAGGAGTTTAGGTTCGCTCTGACGTAATTGGTGTGTAACGTGAGCACGGAGATTCCCCTAACAGTGACTATCACTTCGAGTGAGCGAGCACAACGTTGCTTTGGTTTCCCCTAACGCTTCGAACATATTCTATTAGCGGCGTTTCGCGGCCTCAGGTTTATCTGCGACGTCACCGCATTTCCCAGGCCATTTGTAAATCTCGCGCACAGCTATAAACCGGCAAAGGGTGATAACGCGCAGAAGTCTTTGCTAGGGAGCGGTCTTCAATAGAGGCGGCACGGCAATGGGAAGCAATAAACACCAGAGATTGTGCTCCAGTCGGCAAGGGACGACCGCCAACTCCCATGATTCACCGAGGAAATGGGATCGATTTCTGCGACTGGAGATAAACTCCTGTCCCGATTAGCTTGAGAGGAGCGAAACCTGATGCATCGTAACACGATGTGAACGTAACGTTGTGTTATTGCTTTATGATCTGGCACAACCTCATCTTATGCCGGCAGGCTTCGCTCCTGTTTGAAGGAACACTGAAACGTTCCACTTTGGAACTCGATCTCTTCACAACCCTTTAAACGTCACTTCCAATCTTTTCTTTTATCAAAATATTAATTGCAAGTGGGCAACTCCACGAAGCGCAATAAGTTTGTTCGCTTTACTGACTTGGTCAAACACAGGATGTACCTATAACCCAAAAAATTTAGATAAGTATTACAGATGCATTGATTTCTCCAAATATTACCCTTGGTAACTGTGAACAAAAATATTTCAATCCAACAAATCGTGTATGGAGAACCAGGACTACCTAGTTAATTGCGTTGAAAAACTACAAAAGGTCTATTTGATAGAATTACAAACAGTTTAATTCAACAAATGATAATTATTTTTCGTTGATGACCAAATGTATTTCCTTCAATATTGCCGAGCTTATTAGTTTAGTTTAATTAAATAGATTCAAAGGGTGGTGATTTTTTCATCGTGTTTCAGATTATACAAAACCTATGAAGAAGGACAGTAGCTTTGAATCCTATTTCAGAAATAACGTCACTTTACCAAGTTGTCAGTCATATATATTTTATTGTATTCGTACTCTACATAGTATATCATCGTCGAATATATCGTTTGAAATGCATATAAATGGACGATCGTGACAGATTATAAATGGACGATCGTGACAGATTACGAGTATCACAATTCATACGACTTTATCCTCCGACAGAACATTTATGATGAAAATTTTATGAAAACAATCATGAAGTATAAACAGTTCTTGGGATTCCACCCTGGTTAAATTGAGCTTAAGCCACGACGTTTCGATTGCGTACTCTGCCGTCTTTTTCAAGTGAGATGGCAGAGTACGTCATCGAAACGTCGTGGCTTAAGCTCAATTTAATCCGTATGGAAAAATGTTTATCTAGAATACACACCGAGAAAATCTTCAATGTTTGATAATCAGTAGACTACAGCAAACTGAATAAACTAAGGTAGTGGCAGTTTTATGTTTCATGTCTTCCTCCTAGTCCTCAAACATCTTGGTGATGCCTGACGTCCTAAATCAATAAAGAAAGACTACCCAAAACAGTTCACCAACTACCTTAACAAGGGTAAGTCCACCATCACGAATGAATGAGGCAACAATATAAATGAAAAACAGTTCAATTATTCAGAGCACATAATAATTGAATATTTATTAAAAGCACTGATTGCGAATCGTGTTGATGAAATGATTTTTTTTTAAATAGAGAAATGAATGAGATTCCTAATCACACGACGCCAAAGGACTGAAAGTGATTTCAGTTTACTACAACTGATCCTAAAAATTATCTTTAGTAGGCGACAAGATTTCTGTGTAGACGAGCTACAACCATTCAGGCGTCTTCAGGACAGAATAATTTTATTCAGCCGGAAATGGCGTAAATTTTCAGTGTCTTAGTAAGTGAATTCCCTAATTTTATGATGTTGTTTTCATGTTTTTATGGAATGAAATACAGGTTCTCAATTCAGTCAGTAACTTCCATTACACTACGAGAGCTGGAAAAATCGCGGAATCGTTCCTGAAATTTTCAGCTGCTTCCTGGCCTCTGACTCGTAGATATGTATCAACGAAATCCCACTCCCAGCCTGTCACAATGGCCCTGCTATTCTTACCTCACACGTGAATTAAATACAAACATTAAGCGTATCGTTCGGCGGACGACGTGGTCCCCTGCATAATGGCAACGTTTTACAACGTGCAATTTTCCGCCTTGGCGGAGTAATATAAATCTCTATACCCTATTGTTGGCTGCCTCCCGACATATTCGATTCTATTGTACTGCACTTCAGGGAGTTTCCCGCTGCAGATTCAAGAGCTCTGGCCAAGTTCGCAAGACAGCAACAGATGTTTGCCCGCTGTTGTGGACCTTTCTTGCCGCAAAACCCGTAATTAACCACTAATTAATTATACATTAACAGCTGGTCTCGTAAGACTTCCGCAGAAGCGCAAGAAGCGCACACAAGCGAACACCAACTCAAAGGAGCAAGACTTTAGATGCCTACTTTCCTCTATTTATGTAAATTGTTCATAATCTCTTCCTCGAAAATATAGATTGATTCAACTTAACAACGTTGAGAAAGTTACAATTTCCTTTATGCGGGCAATTCTTATCAATTCAGTTTACCTGCGAACTTAAAAAATTCAGTTTCTCTATAAAGCTGATTTTTTCAATAACAACTTCATACATTTGCCATTACTTCTAATTAATAGAATAAGAATCTAGAATAGAATCACTCTATTCTGCTGCCGAGACGATGTATTTATTAGGTTATTTGCAGTTACCATTCTTAACCTCGTATAATCAAATAACCTCTTTGAAATCCTGCAAATAGTCTCTCACTCTAAAAGAAAACAACATATTATGTACCAAAATTGTTATCACAAAATTACATTTTTCTTTTATTTAATTCCATTTTAATTTAATCTATTATTTTGAGCTATTTAAGAGCATTTCCTCCTTTCGGTTTTCTGTACTTAATACAGTAGTAGGAAACTGTTAATACTTAAGTTGGCCTGACAACATGAGCAATAATTTATAAAATTATTTAAAAATTATGACATATTTATTGTTTTAATGGTTATTTGATAGAAGCGTTTATATTATTTACAGAAAACCATCAACATTAAGTTATATAAATAGCAATGAGCACACAATAATAAGAGTTTAACGATGGATTTCTCCAAAGCTCAGTCTCACATAATGAAGACTACTAATGATAACCCTATTCCTATGCCCGTCTTATATTTTCTATAGTGAACTTTTATGAAGGCAATTTATATCGATAATTTTGTAAAATGTGCGATGAGGGACAATTGCTCGACTTTTATCTTATATATGATTACGGTAAATGAAACTCATATTTCCAAATTAAATACATATAATAATTGCGACCAAAAAACGGTTAATTCATAGCCTTGATGTAATATTAGAATTGTATTTCTTACGGCTGAAGTCATACTATTTTCAGTTAAGTTACTGATACTTTATCTGGATTTTATAATTACGTAATAAACAACTTTCAAACAAACAAAAAAATCATTTTACTATATATATTATATATTTTACTATATATATATATATGTATATAAGATAATGCAATTACGCGAATTTCCGACGATGTATAATATATATTAGAACAATGATGACCGTGATATGTATATAAAAATTACAAAATATAAGATTGGCCAAGACAAATCAGTAACTTTTTTCGTACATTGAAGTTTATATATATATGATGACCGTTATATATATATATATGATGACCGTTTTATATACATATATGATGACCGTTTTATATATATAAACTTCAACGTACGAAAAAAGTTTACTGATTTGTCTTTGCCAATCTTATATTTTGTAATTTTTATATACATATCACGGTCATCATCGTTCTAATATATATTATATATCGTCAGAAATTCAGGTAATTTCATTATGTTTACACAGCTCTGCACGATTTAATGCATACAAGTTAAAAAAGAAAAGTAAATAAATAATTGGAATTTATCAATTTGGATTGCCGTTACTCCTTTTGTAATAAGCGCATACTCGATGTGTGTACAGTGATATCCTGACCAGAGATTGGGAAGATCCTTAATCACGATGAAGTTGGGCGGATTTGAGGATCCTCCAATACGGTACGATTAAACTGCCATCAATCTCTCTTTGCGGAGGCCGAGGAAGATTTCGAGCTCGGAAAGGGGGATCGGCAATACAATTCAAATTAAGCTGTGTGTTCCGAGTGCGATATTAGCATACCTTTTTTCCTGTAGCTCCTTTGCCTAGCTGTCTGCTGCCTGCTACTTTCCTCTTTCTCTCTTTCCCCGCACCCAAACCCGACCGACGAAATGAATAATTGTTTGTTGATCGAACAAAAGGCAAAGATTGTAATTGCCTTCCCCTCCCACCGCCTCTCTCTATCTCTGTCTCTCCCTTTTGCGTAGCATCAATTGAATAGAGACAGTTTATGATCTCAGTTTCAACAGAAGCTTGGGGGAGTGTAACGGAGAAAACGAAAATTAAATCTTGGGATAGCATGAGAGGAGAAGGAGAGCGAGACGGGGATAGGCGCAGGCCCAAACTCGAAACTTTTTTCCCTATCTCTGAGTGCAATATGTTTTAACATTCGGGACGTATATATCCTCATTCAGGGAAGAGCGCCTCTTATTAGTAGGAGGTGATATGCCTTCCCTTTTGTCAGCCAGCCATAATTCTTGTTACCGTCTTTTGTACGACGCTTTGTAAGGGACGGGACTTCCTTTAATGCTTCTGTACGACTTTTGCTGCCGTAGAAATCTCACATCTTTTATGAGTTCAAGCGGAAGCTCCCTCCAAATTCTCTCCGTTTTGGCAACGGTTTACGTAGCAATAACAAATGCGGTGAAAAATTCGTGGCAATGCGAAAAGTGTTTACCGACAACTGAATTACCTAATTTATCCCCCTCATAATATGAGATATAAATTTCATGTAGATAAATAAAATAAGGGTTCCGTAATTTTAGACCCTCGGCATTCAGAATGTAATTACCTACACTAAAGGAAAAAATAGTATCAGTTGGTCAGCTAATGTGCATCTTTTTACTACAGCATGGAATATAAAATAAAATATAATGATCTGTGAGGTGGACAGAATTCAAATCCCCCAATACAAATTATTAAATCAGGTTAATTATTTAATGTTTCCTAAATGGGAAAAACACTTTCCTCCTATTAGTGAATACGAATTGCTTCAAAGTAACAATAATGAATATAATCAGGTAAACCATACGTAACATTTAAATGCAATTCGACGTTATTCACGATTCAGCAGTGTGTTGATTTAGCTGCATATTCTAAAACGTGTACAGAATATGTTTGTGGGTATTGTTTGAAATTCCACAAATGACAACATTGGACAGAGAGACGGCTACTCGTATGTCATGCAGCCGTCCCCGAAATTAAATTACAACTGCACAGCACAGAGCGTTTTTCGGAACAAAAAAAATGTAGCAGTCGCTTATAACACAATTAGCTTATATTAAAAATAATAGGCAGAACATATTAAAATCCGAGGTTCGAAACACGCGGTGTATTGGTTTTCATTTCAATTAAGTTATATATTTGGTATTTTCTATACGACGAAACTTAGTTTGCACGGCTGGGATGTTTGATGCTGATTACGTTTTACGATCCTCAGAGAACGGCCGAAGAAAACTAACAGAAGTGATATTGTTCAATGGACCCCTAAAGTGAAAAACTAATGACGGCCCGTAACATACAGCGCGCTTTCACATAAATTCTTGTCAATCGAATGTTCCGGTTAGTGGACTACGAACGTTGCTAATCCCTTGGCGAGATTTGTCAATACCATAATTGGGAACGGAGTATATTTTGTCACCGTCCTAAATTATTCTAGCTAGAAAA
Source organism: Eucriotettix oculatus (assembly GCA_034510155.1). Classification (NCBI taxonomy): domain Eukaryota; kingdom Metazoa; phylum Arthropoda; class Insecta; order Orthoptera; family Tetrigidae; genus Eucriotettix; species Eucriotettix oculatus. The sequence continues at coordinate 63,992,982 of CM067378.1, forward strand.
AGGCAGAAAATATAAAATTACTTAATCGTTGGTGAAAAGGATATTTGCTGTGGTGTCGAGTTTCTTGAAACTTTTATAAATAATAGAATGAAAAGTACCTAAACGTACAGTATACTTAACGTAATGAAAACAGTTTTGAAAATGTATGACAAATAGGAAATACAATTTTAATATTCGTATAAAAGTGGTTACGTCTTTTCAAGTACCAAGTAATTAAATAGTTTGTAGTAAGTAAATGAAATGCTAGTGTTTCAGAGTTGAGTATGCCGAGGCTGAACATTAGCGTCACGCCTTGCAGTTGTTAAGTTTTGCAGTCAAGATGATTTCTTCGCCTTCCGGCACCCCTGTGTTTGACACGCCACGCCGACGCGAATCAAATTCCAGTCGCAGAGTCCTCGGTATTTGGCTGGCAGATATTCCTATATGGGGAGGGGGGACAGGTACACGTACCCCTTTCATCAGGCCAGAGGGCGAGACAGCCAAAGCATTCCCCTGCCAATTCCTGCCTGCAGCTGTCTTTGTGCCGAAAACAAACAATATTAAAGCATACGTGTAATAATGCGCGAATATCGATTCCTGTGGGACGCGGTGCCAATGGCAAGGGCTCAACCCGCAGGTGAACGATATTAAACTCAGACTCGTTACAAATCAATTCCTTGTCGCGCTTCAGGTGGTTGCTTCACATGTGCCGTGCCGTTCACGTTAAAAATTATTCATTTATTTTTTATTGTATTCATCCCACAACGAGAACTAGTCTTTCATTGTATCAATCCCCAGTCTACACATGTCTGAGCAAATTTACAAACAACCCGAGTTTATTACCAAAAGACTCTCACAGGAAAAATGATTCTATAACCAAGCTTTCTACTGTACAACAGGTTATATCACCAGCTTCTATAGCTGCCTTGTTCGGGTAGACTTAATGCAATATTGCCATTTATTCCATTCCGAACACTAGTGAACTTACTGCGCTGGATTTAGGCAGTGAACGTCGCACAAACGGACTTCCCTCGATTTGCCAGGCCCATATTTTACTAGTAGCTGTATCTTAACAGTTCTGTGCCAATCTTTGTGGTCTAGTGCCTATCATCGCTGCCTTACACCAGGGTTCGATTCCTGGCAAGAGCATGGGTGCTTTTAGTGCTTCTTTGTGTTCCCAAATCGAATAATCCTTAAAAGGATGATAAGATCCCCTCAAAGGTAAATAATTCGCTAGTGACCTTAATTGTTGGCGTGATTTTAAATTAAATAAAATAGTTCTGTTTAATTTGCGCAATTGATTTGAGCATGCTGCTAAAACAATGTGATTTGATTTTAGAATTTGCTCATAATATCTCCAATCCACATAAAGTTACTGATTGTTTTCGTGGCCAGTTTAATATCACTATTATTTGATGATTCTTGGGCTGTTAGGCCAACAGCCTAAAAATCGTCATATAATACTGATATGTCCAATTTTTTTTTAAAGAAAATAAAGATGATAAGATCCCCTAAATGGTTAAGAAGTCGCTAATGACCTTAGCTGTTGGTGCTATTTAAAACATAAATAAAATAGTTCTGTATCATTTGCGAAATTGATTTGAGCATCCTGTTAATACAATGTGATTTTATTTTAGAGTACCTTAAGTCCCTAGACATATTATGACCTATCCAGTTTCATTTTTAAAAATATTATACCCACTTCAAAGGTGTGTTTCAGTGTTTTGTGTTATACTGACTTCCTAGACTTCAGACAGAATAATATTGTTTCTAAGTCACAGAATTAGTTGGCGTGTTTTTTTGGTCTCTAAAGTGACGTCATATCGGAGTGAGTGAGATTATTAGTCCCGTAGTTGTTGTAGTATTCAGTCCTTATACTGGTCTGATGAAACTCTCCGTGCTTCCGCAATTGTAATTAATTCAACGGGCTAGTAAACAATGTCTTTATATATTAATAGAGGTGTGCAAACCCTCCGGAACAGAACAAACTTTATTATAACACATTTCTTTTTACTAGTCCTGCATCTTCCCCTTGTCAAAGCTGCGAAGTACTAAATTTGATAACTGTCGCGAGCAGAGCAAGAGGGAATATGAAATAATAATAAAAACACGACTTGCAATTTGTCAAGCGGAAGGGGCTCAGATGTGTAGAAGCTTTTTAATGCATCCACCGATACTAAGAATGGCGCTGTAAAGCACAGGAGAACAAGTGCGACGTCGAGTGTGCGAGTGGGTGAAGGAGGTGTAGAGGACATGGGGAAGGGGGAAGGGGGGGTAAAACTCCGCCGCTCCGCTCTTGACGAACTGCCGCTTGACTCTGGGGGACCCCTTCTATTAGTCACAAATCACTGCGTTGACAGCAGCGTGGCGATTCTACTGACTACCGATTGTTTCCTCCCGACAGTAAAACTGCGAAGCGGCAAAAGAGTTGACGTATTTTGTGCGAACCCGGGTTACAAAACTGCAAATGTTTCCTCGTAGCCACATCATTTTGTGTTGCGTGTTTGTGTAAAGCTACGTTTATTCGTAAATCATCGGGCATACTCTGTATCCGTAGCCTTTCCGTCCTATTGGCCAATAAAGCTAACATCAGCTATAGCACACGGAGTCGCCATGGGAGTATCATGTTTTTCTCCTTTCACATAACAACCTTTTTACAAATATGCTGACGTGTTCAAAGCCCTTCCACAATGTATCAGTAGTTGTTGGGCTGTTAAGCCTCGTTGTTTGTCAGCAAATTTACCTACGTTTCGTCAGTATTAGCCTCTACTCTAAATAGTTGTCCGATACTACGAAATTTAGGTCCAGAATTAATTATCAAGTACTCGTATTTATGATACCTACTTTTCTTGTTTCAACAGTCACTGTTTTTAAAAACTTGTTTCCCTCTTAAGTAGCAGGTAAAATTATCACAAAAAAATTCAAAATAGGATAAAAACAAACTACTTTCTTCTGGAAATTAGCGTGGTATTATTTGATAAGAACGTTACAATTTCACAGGTGTTGGGTAATGAAGGAAAATAAAATTATATTGATAGAATTGGTAGCGCTGACTAGGATAACAAATATAAAGTCTTCCTCGTGTTCTTAAACCTGTAAATTATATACGCAAGCAGAAATTGTGACATTAAGTGTTCGCAACAAATCACTTATCTAAAATAAAGCATATTTGGATACGTTGTGGAGACAGTACAGACTCGAAACTCGCGTCCTCCAGTAATGCTGGCCTTACGAGTGACAACGTTAGCGACCTATGTAAAATTGCCCAAGTCGATCCGGAGGCTGTAATTGGACGCTTTTAAGCAGTGAGAGGCGAACAGTAATTGAAATATCCTGCGATGGAACGCGGTAGATAGGGCTAGAAGAAAGCCGGTCGTTCGGTCGATCACGGCATACTTGCGGCACGACTGCGCCAGACTTTGTCTCAAGTTCGCATCTCAAGATGGAGAAACCAACACCGCACTTCTGGAATGTGATATGCCATGCCAGATCGATGAGGACGCCCATTTTGCACAAATTCGACATTCCATAACATTACAGGCCGAAGTATCGTGTCCTGCATTGCGACACATCCCTTTCATGATCTTGCGGAAGATCACCAACCATAATAAAAGTCAGTCTCAGCGAAATCGGGCACCCAACACAGTTCTTTCCAAATTCTGGATGAAAAGGACAAGGGTTGTTATTATTTTTAACTACATCATTCAAATCGGCTCAATAACCCAGAAAACAGTTTTTCTCATTTCAATACTGAAGAAACTAATCATAAAATAAATTGAGTACATCAATTGTTACTGATATTAATTTTAAAAAAACATGTTTTGGAAATTAGCGTGGTGTAATTTGATAAGGACGGTTGTCTACAAAAATTTTCCTCAACAAATAATAAACACCAAACTGAATCACAATCACTAAGAAATCAATGGGCAAGTATTAACTTAATAAGTTATGTAAATAAAACGGTCAACTGTTGAATATGTGAATGACATTAACTTAAAAACGGCTGAACATAATTTTCGTAATTTAGTATGTCTACTCTTTTATGGTAAAAGTCGTTACAACATTTCTCTGAGGCGAATCAGCGCACAAGTCGTAACCAGTAACGTCAACGCTAGAATAAACACCAATCAAAAACCGCCAACTCAGTTGTTTATTCAGTGCTAGGAATAGTTCAGACGCGGATTTCAATGAATTTTCATATTGTATTCATACTTCCACAAAGCTCATATAGTTTATCGAATATTAAGTGGGCGATAAATAACTGACTTAATTCTCCATAGCAACTTTTACGATTATTGGCTTGGCACTACCCTGAGGAACTTGAACTGCCGAGACGACTGCCAGATTGCCATCTTACACGACACATTCAGATTATTTTTTAAGTGAGACGTAATTTAAAAATAATCCATGCCAACACTTGTGATTTGGACTTGGAATCTCTGTGATATGAGGCAATGACGCTGATCTCCACAGTTCAGACCACAGCATCTCGCCTATAATCCCATTAGTAATCTACATCATCATTGAGGACTCTTTAGACTACTTAAATTCGAAACTTATGTGTATATACGAATGGACTTCAGGTGAATAAGGTGAAATCTAAATTCATAGCATATATTTGAATGTAGCGTAACACGGGTTTACAGATAATTATTAATTATTAACTAAAGCATGTCGCGTAATAAAAAAGTTACTCAAAGTATTGTAATGGGGGTGAAATAGGACTGTTCCCACGCAGCAAATTTAATTAAAGATAAGTTTACTCGGGGATCGTAGGTTACAAGTGTTATTTCCTCCGTCACGAGGAGAGCATCTAGTTATCCTTAAACGCACAGTCAACGTAATATTATATTGACCGCTTAACACAGAGACTGTCCAATAAAAAGACTTCTGGCTGAATTAGTCCCGGACAAATTGCAGTGCGACGGAAGGAACAGTGCAATTAAGGAACATGTTCCTGCGGCAACACAGTCCAAGCCCGTGGGAAAACAGGCGAATCTCAGTTCGGGATCGAAACTGGTACTTTAAAAAGCCGAGAGGAAAATCATAAAAAATATAAGAAAACGTAAGGTTAAATTTTACGTACATCTCAGTTATTTATTGCTGAGTGGAAGAAAGGGAAACGTGAAAGATGAGGCACTTGCATGAACTCTAAAACTGTCTCCAGGGAATATTCTGATTCACAACACTGATTGACTGATAAAAACCAAACGAGGTAAAAGGCCATGTTGAGCTTTCTTCACTGACTATATGTATATATTCTTATCGATCATGAAGACGGCCATTTCATATATGGGTTGAGGCCCTTACGAATATTCCCGGAACTGCCTATATGGAGGAAATTAAAGGTAGAGAGAAATAAATCGGTAGTATAGTTGGAGTAAGAATAATGTACTGAAGATGCTTACATACATAATATTCAGGGTGTCAATTATGTTAGGTAGCAAATTAATTGTAATGTTAATAAGTATTTTGGTATTAAATTAATATAAGAGAACAGAATGAAGATTGTTTATTTACTACAAAAACAAAGTATAAATTATAAAGTATAAATGAATTATTTGTCAAATTCTAACAAGCGAAAATGTATCGCAGTTCTCTTTTGACATTATGCTTTGTAGTCAACTCTTGGGTCACTCGATAGTTACAACAACTGCCTATGGCGACCAAGCCACAAAGCCCTTTGCATGACAATGTTGAGGATTTGTAACACGTAACACTCGTTAAGTTGAAGGGTGTAGAGTGAGTCCTGAATGACAGTTCTGTGCATGCACATCCACGGCCGATAGGACGCGACCAGCGAGGATCCACATAAACAATGGGTGTTAACTCTATTGAACGTTTGGGCGTGGATGGGTCTTTGTTTCGAGTCGGCATGTCGTGTGATACGAGAGGACGGGATATGAATGAAGGCAAGACAGGCCACACGTAAGAATGCGACCTGTGGGCGTCATACGGAATATATAAACAGAGCCGTAAACTTTAATGTTCATTTCTGATCCGAGTTTGATAAAACACCTGCATAACGAATATTTATATCCGTGTGCAACAACACTGTCAATGCTTGTTCGACTCGCTTGGTCTCGAGTCAAATAAACGCTTGTAGCACAACTGATGAACATTTAATCGAATTTCGTTTTCGCACGAGTAAATGTATCACCAGGACTTTTCTGAGAAGTGTCTTCAAAATATTCTTCATTCACGTACCTTCGACCTGCTCAACTATAGGGTGTATAAAATCAGAATCTAACCTTTGTCATCTCAACTTGAGTAAACAGCAAGCAATTGAGTGATTTAACGCTTTTAATTGATGCTATTATATTTGCATTTAAGGAATTATTTACTTTGTACATAATACGACTTCTGTTATTAATGTATTTCTATCTCTAGGTATTTTCCTATACACAAAATTTTGGCACCATTTGGAATATTCGGTAAATATAATTTTATTACAAGCATATCCATTGTATGTACATACATGGATTCAATGAATAGTCTATGGCTATGACAGACAACCAACTGTTGATTTGGCAATGGCTTCCTTAGTGATTAGATGTCATCAGTGTGCGTTCAAATTATCTGTTTTTAATATTTCAGTTAACATGAGCAATATCGATTCATTGTCAGTGTTTTTGTAATAAGTCAGTAACAACCACATATATTTCTTGCTTAATGATTGTCTGGGTTACAGGACTATTTGAAAAATACTTCACGCTTAATCGAGGTAATTTGTAAAAGAATTATGTGTTTTTGTGGTTGTGGTGGTATTAATTATTTAGACTGGTCTGATGCAACCCTCCATGCTAACCTATTCTGCGCAATTAGCGCATTCCATCCTTGTCTCCCTCTTCTGTTTCTACCTAATACACTTCCCTCAAATGCTAATTTTACAAAATCCTCATGTCTCAAAATGTACAGTGACGAAATGGTAATGCACGTCAACGAAGCTCACGAAATATGAACAAAGATGAGTAGAAAAGATTAGATTTCATAATTCCTGAAATTGGAGGAGGCTACAATGCTATGAAATAGTGTTTGCGGCTGGACTGTCCGAGTTGGTTGGTTGCCTGTCTGACCCAGAGGATTATAAAAGGTTCTATTCACGCTTCATTTACTCACCAAATTGACAGACAGTACAAGAAACTCCGATTTTTTTTATTTGGCATTTAATTTTAAAATATTTAATATACATAAATTGTACAAACTGTTACAAGAAACGTGATACCATACAATCTATAATTCAACAAAATAGCCAATCACTAGTTAATAATAATTGCTAATCTGTGTAACATTATCTGAAATTCAAAATGTTTTGTTTTCCTGCAACCCCACAAAAATAATAATTCTGGCCGACGATTCCCGACTTGGGTCAACGTACCAGCCAGCGTCTAATTGACGGAAGGCGTAATTGCAGCGATGAGTCTGAGCCGCTGGTTGATATTCCGTATAGGTCTCTAATGTCACTTTAACGACAGGTCGACTCAAGAAATACAGTAAGCGGCAGGAATTTAAAACACTGCGGAGCGGATGATTTATCGTGTGAAGCAGGGTGCAGAGCTGGGGTGAGGCATAAATTGCGCGGCGAGATGCGCAAGTCACGCGGCCCCTGTTTGTGACAGCCGCGATAAGGAGGGTTCCACACAACCTGTCAATGCGCTGACAAATGGACCGCGGTCACTCAGCCCCGCAAGAAAAACGAGTTCCCAATTGAAATCCAATACGTTCTTATGCAACTCGAGTCTGCCTTCCCGTCTCTATTTCGTCTGACTAATTCATTATTATATTGATGTTGCGATCTTGGAGCGTCTCGACGAAGCGGCAGCGCCTCGCGGGAGGATCTACACCATTCCATTCAACAATACATCAAATTCTGTAGCCTTAACACCAGGTAAAGCCATCATGTCATATAGTCATATTACGACCAATTAATTATTTTAAACTGAAATAGATATTTTTTACGGTATGGACGATGTCACGATTTTATTTACACGACGACAATTGAATTTAGCAGTGGTAGAGGAATATTTACAACTAAGAACTTGGGAAAGGGATGGGGGATCCTATTTCTCTCCAGATAAATGGCAGGATGAAGCTATTACTCTCTACCTACAGAGCCATATCAGGCAGCACCGTAGTAAGGCAGCATGAGTAGCGAAATCAAAATACCATAAGTTTATTTTCAGAAATTAAAAGTCTTATCTTAAAGTAGTTCTTATTTATTTAAGTAGATCCCCTTGGGCTTTAAATCAGTCTTAAAATTTTACAACGCTTAAAAATTATTTATTTCGTAAAAAAATCACAGTCGATTTCAACCAAAGTATGTTATAGTCATCAGAAAGAGGAGCAGTTAAATTTCTAAACATTATGCTAAAATTTTGGTAATCAGGTTTAAATAAACTCTAGAAGTCACTTTTAAATCCTGATATTAAAAAAGTCGACATTATACATAAGTAAAGCGCGCGTCTAATACAACTTATCGATACAAGTTTTCAGGATCTATCATTTGTTCAGAGTAGAGGCGGAACTAACATGATCATCTAAAAAATTGACGAAGTTCGAACGTGAGATTAAATCGAAGGTTGTCCGAACCGTAAGTGACGTTTCTGTAGGGAGCGGTGTACAGAGAGAATCTAATTAGGAAGACATTTTAGAGACAATTAGAAAGCATATAAACTGAAATAAGGGGTTAGGTTGTTTTCATTTAAAAATAGAATGTTTAAGACAGGATATGGGACTTTTCTATTACAGATAGATAATTTGGCACATTTTGGCCTAAATCTCAAATGGAAAAGTTAATGAAATAAATAAATAACATTTATTAACGTAGTTGTAAAATAATGAGACTTATCTGAACCCAAGGTGATGTAAATATATAATTTTCAAATTGAATTTACATTCCTTGAAAATTATATTTATATTTTCCAATATCCTTACATTCTACTATTTTTTCAAATCAAAAATTATTTCAAATAAAAGAAATCTATTTTTCATTAAAGTCATAACAAAAGGTCGCGAAGAATGTGATTTAGTAAACTGTAGGTAAGCCTGAGGTCAGGCAATGGACGGTGAAAGCTCGTACCTGACGGGAAGTCGACTCGAATGGTTCAGATGGAAGAACAACCACATAACAAGTGGACTTCCGAAGACTTGCGCCGTACCGAGAAAATATTCCGCTCGACACGAAGGACGTGTATATGACATGACAATCTGGATGTCGTCTCGGTCGTCCATATCAAATAAAAAAACACAAAAAGTATTCAGCAACATTCCTTTCGCTTAACATTTGGATAATTTGAGTCATAGGATCTTAATGTTGAGGTTCTCGTCAACGTCGAAGCGTTATCCCCGTTTGCTGTCATATTTTATCCAAGAGTCCGCCCTCTTTCGACTTTGACGCTCTCCAATACTTTTTTACGATCCTGGGCTTTAACATTTAGAAGAAACTTATGCAATAGCAGTGATTATTTTAAATGCCATGTATTAAAAGTGTACAATTATTTTCACAATTTAACAACTTAAAATCACGTTGTAATAAAATAAGTAATAAGATAGACCCAAGAACTGTCATGGTTGAAACAACTTCAGATGCTTAGTATTCATTAAATTTTCAGTGCTGCTATAGGTCTTTCTTCCAAGAATTGGAATCAAGAAAATGGAATTTGGTCAAGCCTGACTCAAAATTGGCGTGGGAGAGAAAAGTTAAAGGAGTGCGCGATTACTGGAAATGTAGTAAAAGTATAAGACGTATTTTGGACATTTTTATTAAGTAACTGGGACGAAAATGCATTAATTTAGCAGACAGAGGGACACTGTGAGTCACAACTTCAAACATTAGCGCGTAACGCGATATTATATTATCCAATTTATAAAGAAAGTGGTCTTGCGCGTGTCCCTGGCTTTTAGTGATGTTAATGGAGCGACAAAGTCAACACGGCTCGCTTGTGCCTTGCCCAGGTGAGTGAAGCTCCTGGAGTGTTTTTCCAGTAGCTGTCCCCAACGCTGTTTGCATCGCCCGCACAAAGCAGGACCAAAATTTCCCTGGACAGTGTGTTTCTTGGACATTGGACTCTCCTTCAGTCAATTATGCTAGCTGGCTCGTGTGTGTTATCACCAAACAAAGCTACATGTTATGACAATAGCGCGGTCCCTTTTGTTTGCTCAGTGTGCCCCTGCTTAGGTATACACACTTCCATACATTATTCCGATGCGCGAAACCATATTAGCCGACGCGACTTCTCCGGTCTTGCACAGCCAATCGCGAAAAAAAACCACCACAAGGAATCTGACCCACGACTGCGCTTGTTCTGGGACTCACTCTCATCTACGATCAGTACACAATGCTACAAACACTCGCACTCCTCCGGCCCGTAAAGTGTTTACGAGAAAATTTGCGACTTTTTGTCCATGATCTCCCACGGCATGGATTATATTTTCCAAAGCAATAAAGTAAATTTAACAAAGAAATTTTACGACAACCCCAAAATCTTGATATTTTAAAATAATTTTTTCGTATAGTATTGGTTATTCTTTTTTAAGTGGTATTTCCGCACACTTTTTTAAATTTAGCAACTAAAATCTGATAAATACTATTTTATCACGGTATGACCAACACCAATTCCACTATTCGTTTTACCTTTTAGTTAACATTAAACTGTTCCAAATTCATAAAAACTGTAATATTAGACTGCTTTGAACTAATCCAGTGGCAGTATCTAATATAATATTTATTTACGAACATTCCAAAAAAAATCCTTACAAACCGGTGGACATTTCTTTTCCTACAGTGGTCATTTCTCAACATGTAAGTCGGGTTAAATAACGTCGCATTTATTTTTCCCGGCCGGGTACCCACTCAAAACAGTCTTAAAGTATTAACTCATAAGGCTCTATCTTGCCAATTGTAAAATAGTGATTTTTGGGTACCTAATAACCTTACGTTATGTGTGAGGAAACTGAATCAATTGTTTTAAATATTAGCTATTATTACAAAAATGCCTCTAAAACGTTCAAAAAAATGTTGTTAATTAAATGAATAATTCAAATTATTATCATTTATTACACTTCCTCAAAGATACCATAAGGTTAAAAATAAGCTGCAAAAATTTCAATGCAAAGAAACTCATATTTTGGAAGGTGAAATATTGTATTTTCAAATTGTTATCGAAATATGGACTCAATTGTTAAACCGAAACTCGTTTATTAAATTAATGCACCGCGAGAGCCTACGTTATTAAGATACGAATTATTGTAGTACGTTTTTGTCACGAGATACATATCGTTTAAACAAAAAAATCACAAAAAAGAGTTTCTTAAATTTTGGATTTACGGGTTTTTAGTATGGGAAGTCGGGGCGGAAAGGGATACTTATTGTTTAACAGTTTTTGTAAAATTATGGACAAAGAAAAATGACCTCATAAAGGTATAAAACATTATTTAATTCTATTATTTACGTAATCTCATATCAACATAAATTTATGCAAAGAATTTAGTTTTTTAATGAATTTTTAAAACTAAACTTCCAAATTTCCCGTTCTGTCACACCCTCAGGGCATGTTTTGTATATACAACTAATGCAATAAAATTCAATTTAATTTAAGAAAAACCTTAACACCTTTTGAGTTTTATTTATTATTCTAATTTTTGATTGCTTTATCAATTTTTTCTTTTGCAAAACGATTTTGTTTGAAACAGCACAGTCTATGGTAACATTTTTTCCGTTCCTTTCTTTCTTAATCTATTCCATTTGGGTACAGCATCTTGTAACTATTTCTTATAAGTTGATTCTGCCAGTTTTTCCATTTTTTCTTGAGGAAAATATTTCATTTTGCTTTATACAGTAGTATTCCGTTCTCAGTTTAAAGTTTTTCACCGACCTTAATACAAGTACATTTAAACCTCATACGTAACACATGCAACTAAATACACGTATTTTACGAATATATACTATTAAAGAGTTTTAAATACGAGTAGTTTTGTAGATTACCTTCTTTCGAAATTCACAGATGTAAGACGCCAAAACAAGAGTTAATTCCCCATGTGCAGTCAGAACTTGGTCAAGTCAGCTGCCGGAACTTCTTTCATGACCAGTTACAATGTTCCACCCCTATTTGCTAATCTCCAGCACTATGCAGTATAATAAAATAGGGGATCCCGTTCCGCCTCGACTTCCCCTATTTGGAAATCATATTTTAAGTGAACCCTGTCGGTGGTAGAAAAATTGTGTACTTTATTTAAATGACCCAATATATTATTATTAAAATCAATTATATGACAGCCGTTCAAAGATTCCATATTTACAGTTGGACAATTCTTACAATCCTCTTAAATGGCGATTGCAACAAGCTTACACGAATTTTACTTGATTGTGAAAGTCAAAAACTGGAATACGGACCGCTTTATTCTACAACAACAATCATAAAACTTAATAGCAGCACGTACTGTGACTTAATGCATAATTGACTGTTACGCAGTACCGGAGAATCTAGAGGGAATGGTTGGACAAGAAGCCATTCGTGAATCACGTTTGAAGAGAGGTCTGTTATATGCTAATTGCAGAGTTTCGAGGTGTTCCAATTACGTAACACACTCATTATGTAAATTTGCGTTTGACACGACGTATATGGAACGGGACGAATGACACGTACAGCTGGCGACCAGGAAGCTCCTAAGTGTATCCGTGCTTATCACACCGCAGCAGAAGAGAAGTGAGAGCAGATGGCAGCTCGTGGAGGCGTAGCAAGATTCTATCGCGCTTTATTGAAAGCTGAAAATCCCAGGAGCGTGCAGAATAGCAGCGCACTTTATTACAGGGCCGGTCGAAGAGACGAGATAGAGAATGAGTGAATAATTGCGTGGACGTGTGTATGTTACCGAGAGAGAGAGAATGCAAATGATGTGGAGGGGGAGATGAAATCGGAACGGAGATTATTATTGACACAGAAGCAGTGCATTGAAAACTGCAAATAACGAACTAGGGGTTAGTGTTGTCTGTTCCATCCAATTCCATCCTCCGCCGCCCCTGATGGACATGCCTGGGGGTGGGGTGGGGCCGGGGGTGAGGGGTGGGGGTGGGAGGGGGCAACTTAGCGTCGCGTCGCCGTCCCCTCGCTACGAACCGAAAACGACAGACGATAGGCGACGCGTCACGTGCATCCGCAATCTGCATCAAACAACTTAAAATATTGCTAACAGCCCTGCAGGATTCCTCTTAAAGTATATAACGTCAAGAGCACAAAAAGAAACTTTTGCACGTTTAAGCCGAGTCTCATAATAATTAGCAGATTAGATCACCATACAAACAATAACACAGTTAATATTTAATTTAAAAACATTTATTACGAGCACATAGCCACATTAAGAAAACTTTCTGTTACAGTAAAAATTAGATCCACGGATTGTGGTAGGGACGCAATTAAGAATATTTTATATGAAACTGCATAGATTAGGTCAATAATTTAGATAAGCATAATATAATATATAAAATTTCCTGTATATATTTCAAATAAAAGGACAATTAATAACTGAAAGAACAGCCATCTAACAAAAAATTCAACTCTTAGAAACCATGTTAACTCATTGATGGGAATAATGTTATAACATTAGATTCTGTAATAAAATATGCCATATTATTATGTGTAATATAACACATATAATATATTTGTTCATAAATTTACATTAAAGCTCATTCATATGATCATATCAACATTTATGACTTTTTGTCTCGTTTTATCATTCTTATATCGTTGTATGATTTTTTATGTAATGCTCGTATGATAAAGCTACCGATTATGAAAGAGCCGTATTAAAACCTGTTACAAATTTTGTTAGTATAATAGTGTGCAAGTAAAATTTGTTCATTTTTTACTGACTCATTGAGCATTATTAATTTTAAATGTCTGTTACAAAAAAATGTAAATCGAAATATTACTCAGAAAGAAAATTAGGTTTCATTATTTTGAGGAACACGTATGAATGGATCATTTCATCAGAGATTAGCAGACGTGTTATTCCGGAAGAAAACAAATAAGTACCCGACAGCGGTCAAACCTCGTAAGGTTTATTATGAATTATAGAAAATGAATTCGTTGGATGAGAAGCGGGCACGCGTGACAGACGCAGCGAAACTTTAGTGTCGTTGAGTTGACATATAAACTGTAACATTGTTGTGACGTTGAACAAACAGTCGTAGTACTACAGTAGGGCATAGTTGTTTCTATCTCTCTTAGTACACGCATTCGCAAAATTAGCAGATATGAAAATATATTTATTTTTCATAAGAAAATAAGGAGTAGTTCATCATTATATCGAACCAGACTTTTTGTTTTTAAAAAAATTCAGTTGATATTTCGGATTTTCGTATTAAAGTGTGAGCGCTTTATTGTGAACACAGAACGGTAATTGTTTTGAAATAAATACGGACATAATTTTTATTTGTTTTTGAATGTTGTCTGGCTTGATAGGCCTGAACGGCGGTTCCGTGCGAGGTGGAAGCTTGGTCCCGCCCCAAAGTACTGGACATCGCGTGACGGCCGTTCCTATCAGAAAGTCCATCTCCTTAAATCTCGAACACAAAGCGCTATTGTAGGCCACGGAGTTATTATTGCACATCTGTCTCGGGATTGTGAAGGGAAGGGCCACATCATAGGGAAATGGGATTGTGCTACAGATAAATGTGCGCCAACGGAAATAAATTCACTACGACTGTATTTCATCCATAGTGGCTGACGACGTCTGACCCTAAAGAACACCCTCCAGTTCCTTCCTTCGGTCAATATATGTTCGCAGGAGAGGGAATTACGGCTGAAATGTATGTTCTATTATAACAGCGAATCATTATTACAGAAAAGACCATAATTAGACACATTTTGTACTACTTGCCAGTAGGTGAGTGTCTACGAAGTAATTGATAGATTTATCGAGTGAATAAGTTTTATTACACGACTCAAAAGCTTACAAAACTAAAACAGTCTAAAACTTGATCTATAATTTCTCATAATTGAATCTTAAGTATAAGTGCTAATAATCATATCGCCATACTATATTATATAGGCTAAACGTATCATTACGTAATACGGGGACCGAAACTACTCTCAAATACGCTATATTTAGACCTGCAGGTTTTGCCTCAGGTTCCACGAGACTTCCCGATAGTCTAAATTACCCATTTGGATTTCCGGGCGCCCTTAATAATCATGTTTGTTTTGTTAATTAGACCAAAGTGTGGCAGAACTTTTTTATACTGTTAAGCAGTGACTTAACTGCTCGATGTACTGAAACCTGTCCCCATAATCACTCATTTTCTTTTCTTTCCTTACAATACCACAGCATGACTAGGTCCCTTAAAAATCGTCAATTGTCGAATTCTGTTTGTCTACTGTTATTTCAAATACAATTTTGAAAGAAGTTCAGAAAATGGTTGTAAAAGTATTGCTGTGTATTTTACTTACGACGGTGTTGATCAGTATCAACATAGTGTAGGTATATAATTTATTTCCGTCCATGCATTTGATTATCATGGACGCTGTATTTTGGGAAATATGTGTTACGGTTCAGATAAAATCACGTACAGGAATATAAAATTAATACTGAGATTATTTTAAAGCACAGGAAACCGATTTTATCTAGGTTGTATGATAATATTACGTATTACAAGTTGGTATTGGTGTCGGCATTCTCGGATATTATTTTCTTAACAAATAAAACCGGAACAGACAATAAGTCAGAAAACCACAATTTTAGTAATTATTACGGCAAATTTATTCCGGTGTTAAATTTTTCAGTGAATGCAAAGACTAAATTAGAGGTCCTGAAGTGAAAATTTTGTGTTATGGGCTGCAACAATTTAACATCGGGAGATGTTTGATTATGTATCTGTTAACCTGAATAAGTTCCAAAATTATGTAATCCTATTGTGGTTTTCTGACTTTTTGGCTGTTTTGGTGTGTTTTGCTAATATTTTGTGACATTAATAGAATTATTGTATTATTTTCTTATTTCCTTTTCAATTACTGATTACGTTAAAGGTAGAGGTAAAAATGAAAAGTTAAAATGTACGTTCGTCTGAAAACAAATGGAGAATTCTGAACTTTTTTCCTGGTTTATCCCGAGCTCATCAGAATTTGATTGGTACGAGGAAGTTAAAGTGAGTGGGAAGCCACTCAGGCCAATACTCGCGAGTAAATATTAGTCCTAAGCCATCACATTCCATTGTGGACTTGAAATATTAACCTTTCCACATCTGCGCTGGACCACTGGGCCGCTGGGGGAGAAAATGGAACAGATAGCTGGCGACGAAGAGGCCGAAGAGTGCCATGAATTCGTAAGCGCCGTCCCGGGGCCATGGCTCTTTCCAATTACCAAAAGAGCAACTCATTTCCTATCACCATCCTTATTATTCATGAGTCATCTCTTCAAATGGTATTTCTCCGCTAGTGGAATAAGACTGATTCTAATCGCTAATAGTCTCATGTGGTTTGTAAAAATGGTCTGTATGGGTAGGAAGTTTTGGAAAGGATCAGTGGAGCGACAGGAATTGGTCTTACATTAACTTTACGTCTGTGTCCTCTAATACGAAATGAATGAGGGCAAATCGAAGGTTTGTAATTACAACTTTCGATTATGAGATCAATAAATCTTTGTTAACTTCGGAAACACCATTGGTCACGAACACTGTTGTCATATCTCATTCATCAACTACTATTAATTAATACACAATTTTATTTCTGATAGTCATGTACTGAAATATTCATTCTTTTTGAATGAGGAGTTTATAAATTTACCATAACTGTAAGAGAGGGCAGTACTTGAATATCCATGGGTTGAATGAGTTATTTTACCAAAAAAGAAAACGTAACTTTCTGTGATATGCAGATTTTTGGTTTGATACGCTTTATGTTAAAGAAACAGTCAACTATTTCATTTTCAGGAGCATTCTGTACGAACGAGGTGAGGTTGAACCCTGCCTGTTGACGCAAGAATGAGGAATAAGAGGGAAGGCCTCAAGACCCAGGCAACTTGAGCGCTAATGACACTTTCCTCGGCAACGACGCACAAAAACAAAGGCTAACCGCACGACAGGGCAAGCAAGATGCGCCAAAAAGTTAATAAATGCCGGCTGCCTGGGTTATTATTAAAATGTCGCCTCGTTAATCACGCGATCGGACACGTGGCGAGGGGGTGGCTGGGCGCGAACCGAGGTCTCTCAAACTGTTCCCATCCATCACTGCCCCGTAATGAGGTCCTCGTCTCAACTTGCCTTCCAGACGTGTTTTGCTGTCTTTGATGAAGAGCACAGAATACCTAGCATCCTCTTCCCAACCACCGCGTTGATGAGCATCACGAGACCACAAAATTTACTCATTGAAGTTATTAGCTAAGCTATTCTTAGAAACTAAATTCCACAAAGTCATAAACATATGAAAGGGAACGACCAGGGTTAGAATAATTTTATAAGATAATAGCTAAGATGGTTTCGAAAACGAGCGTCTCAGTCCATTTTCACTGGACATTTTAGTATCAATCCATTGGTGATAAATTCTTAATTACGTTGGTTTAAGTGAAATACAATTCTAGTATTAATTCATTTAAATTTACTGTTCATATAATTTTCTGTCCGAAAACAACTAATTATTTTTCTAACTTTAAACTCATGTAATTTTCTCCCAGCGTACTGGTGATGGAAAATATATATATTACCAGCAAGGAACGTCTTTACCTATCTCCTAAAAAGTAAGACCACTCCTGACCTTGTATTACTCGCTCCTTACTTAAAGTGAGCCTCTCTTAGTCTAATGAGGTTGAAACTCGGTACAAGTTCGTATAGTTAATTTAGACGGCGCATAAGCGCTGATATATACAGATCACGTGTGTCATTAGGTTAGGAATGCAGGGTTGGAGTCTGTTGACAGAGCCGGAGTCGATCCCAGAGCGTCGAAGCTCGTTAAGTCTCTGGTAACCATGCGTGAGATTGCTACCCCGACCCCGCATTAATTGCCACCCGAGAAGAGCATCGCATTAGCACACGTGCTCCGGTATTTATAAACACCCTATTCTTACTGCGACCCAGAGGGGAAAAAAATCTGTTAAAATGTGCCATCAGCCTCAAGCTTCAAATAGTCTCAACACAAATGGCAAGTCAGCCAAAAAAAAAACTTTTCATTTTAATTATATGAACATTTTACTAATTAGCAAGTCTACAACAAAACTGAACGATTCTTATGTCACACGCAAAAACAACTCAACTGATCTACCCAATTATCAGCGATCTTAACAGAATAATTTTTACTTAAGTCAATAGTTTCGAGTAAAAACTACAATCATTTCGAAAAGTGATACCGAACTTGAATTAACCATGATCGATTTAAGTAGCGTAATTAATTTAATGAACGCATACATTTAATATCCTCAGTACAAACCTCATAATTATGGAGATAATGACTGCCGTATTGTGATGTCATTATTAGCTATTTAAAGTTGATTTTAAATGTGAGAATTTTTTTCTGTGATATAAAATACGTCTCGTTCAGAAAATACACAAATTATATTAAAACATAAATATTAAAATCAAATAATTTCATTATATAGTTTATGCATTGGGTTTCACGTGATATTATGATCAATTTAAATCCGACTGTGAGTAGAATAGATACTTGAAATAATGGCGTTTTAAAATTATTTGAATACGGCTTAATTTAATAATTTCTATAGTCATTCTTAACATGGAGCGATGAGGAAACAACTTAAGATAAAAGCAGATATTGTGTTACGTTTCATGGTACACCTCATATAATAATATAAATAATAATAAATTAAACCATCTCGAATTTTAAATAAAGAAATTTTACTTGAGTATAGATTCTTTCGAGCCGGTTTTTTTTGTTTTGAAAGAAGAAGTGTTGGCAATCTGTCTCCGTATCCTAAGATTTTGCATCGATCATTGAATTCCCCTGAGCGTCAACAACGGGAAACGCACGTAATCTTCGAATACAGGACTGCGTGTTTACTCTCAAGTTGTTTGCTCTGGAAGAAATGTAAAATATTTCCGCGGTTGAAAGAGGACAAAGGCAGGGAAGCGGTGGAGAAGAAGGGGATGGCCTGAATCATCGGTTAGGATTAAACGCGGAGGAAGGATTACGAGAGACAGAAAAGGGAGCGCAAAGAACAAGAGAAACGAGAGATTAGTGAGACGGGAAAAAGAAAGGGAGAGAGATCTGTGATTCAGGAATCTCGGCCTAATAACACGAACAACGCAGTGGCTGTGTTAATTTATCAAGTCCCTAAGTTCATTCGCACCGTTTTGAAAATCCTTCTAATTAAGTACGCGCGACGAGCAACTATTTGTCATTGTAGCGGTGTAGGGTTCGTCGCCTCCGTCACAGCGTCACTGCGTCACAGCATCACAGCGTCACGAGGGCGAGGGGATCACAATCGCTCGTATATCATAGCAAATCACGGCAATTACACTTCATACAACAGCTACTGCGATTCCACAACGCACGTGAGGCACAGCACAGAGGCAACTTGCAAGTCATAAACACGTACTCGATTTTATTCTTTTATTAAGTGAAAGAAAATGATTAGTGAACTCTTAACGTTCCTATTGACAAAGTTGCTGGTTTCTAGTCCTTCATACCGAGATAAAAAACCAATCCATTTTTCTTACTTCTCTGCGTTACGGCCAATTTTTTTATTTAATCTTTTCCCTTAGTTGTCTCTTGAGATGTTGTAAGTTTATCTTAATGCCTGTTGTTGTCGAAAAATATATTTTATTTACTACCTAATAAAATTGTTGCTTCAAAGGAAAAGAGCTCAGTATGTATGCCCTGGCTCCACTAATAATTAAAACCTATAGATAACCGGATTCTAAACCATACTCATCCAAATTATTTTATTTATATGGATTTAGAATCTTTAATAATAATTTCTTATACGAAATTTTAGAGAGAATTGATAAACGTTGTGGGCAAGTTCTATTAACTCATTTTTTCTTAAATGTAATCTTTTTTACGTAATTGCTGTAGCTTAGAGCTTTTGAGTTATTTTTCTGTTATTTTTATAAATCATTAATTATATAGCTTGTACATTTCAATTCTTCTTACACCCAATTTAAGTAGCTCCTTAAGCGAAGAGTCTTACTAACTTGGCTCGTTACCTGACTACCATTGAAAAAATAATTTGATATGTAATATGCCTCCAATACTGACCTTTATTCTTAACATCAATATTTAACCCATAAACAAAGCCCCCTGTTCTTTATATAGCTTTCTACTTATTGGTTAATTAGAGGATCCAAAAATGATGTCTTCTACTGAACTCTTTGTCTTTGAAACAACAAGGGCCTTTTAAACTATCATAAATTATTAAACACCGTTTAAAAAAGATAAAACTCAAAAATAATGTTGTTAATAAGTCAGAAATTTTTTTGTTGTGAACAGTAGACGAGAATATAAACGTGAAATTTATCAAGAGTCAAGTTTTTAAAAGGTATTAATTAAAAATAATACGGTAACAATTAATAATGCGTCCTTCTTCCTCGCCTCTGTAACTCATTCAGGGCCTTGACTACCGGGTCGACTATAGACTGTCATCTTACATGACTCATTCCGAATTTGGAGTGATACATGGTCAGCGTATCGATTCTCCAGCAGTCTTAATCCCAGTCTTCGTGACCATGACGGAACAAACATCAAAGTCTCCATGGTAGGATGCGAACCCGGGACTTCCATGTTGTGAGACAGCAACGCTAGCTCTACACCACAGGAGATCAGCAACAATTATTAATGCGTTACAGAAATAGACGGTAATCCTTAACCGTAACGCTAAGAGGTAACCACATTTTTTCCGGTATGAAGGACGTGTAGCAAGCAAGATTGTGAACAGGAAGATGATCAGACACTGTTCATTTCTTTACTTAATTAAAGAAGCATTAATTTTATGTAGTTCATGTGAATGAGTTGAAATTCGTGTTAATTGCAATTTTAACTTCTACAAATATTATAAAGGCAAACTATACAATTAGACTTTTTGCAGAGAAAATTTTCATAATTTTGTAGTACCGATTGGCGGGAGTATCTACGATACGATTAATCACCACACAACTATATTCTCAACCGACTATCAACGATCGATATTCGGTCCACTCCTCGAACTATCGAGGTTGAATATTTGAAGGGCGAAGGCATACAGAAGCACGAAGCGTAAGAACGAAGCGAGCGGATGATGGGCGAAGGCTCTAATCACCGCAGAGGTGACAAACAAATCACAACAACAATTACCACCGCGCTCGCAGCAATGTCAAACAACATTAGTCCATTCGAATGCGCTTTCACAGCGCCCCCGCGCCGCCCCCGCCCCACGCCAACCTTGCGAAGCAATTAAAATTAAATGCAAGGGGACACACGCGTTTGCACACACGTTTCCAAGGCAGACGTGGCCGGGGTGGGGGTCTTGCCGGATGACTAAATGCACTGATTTGAATTTAGAATGGAAAATTAATTAATCTTGTGTGACCACCACCACAACAACAATCAGTCTCCGCGCCGTGTTTTTGCTGCCCCTCACGACGTCACCCGATGAATACATTAAGGACCCCCTCCCAACTTCCCACCTCCGCTTGTCCATCTTGAGGAAATTAATCGCGCAGTGTTCGCGAAAGCTGCCGGATTAAAACTGCGATTGTAAGGGGACGCTTGATAAAGCACATCCTGGAATTGGGAGCGCTTAGTTGCTGTCCAGACCAGCCGCAACTCGCCATTTTCCCGCCTATTTAGCGCGCGTCTTGCCGATAAATCCGGAACGAATCTCGTGCAAATGTATTACAGTTTCCCGAAAGGCTTCACTCAGCCATTTTCCTTGCCAGATATCCAGTAATCAAACATCCAGCGTTCGGGGCTCTTTGCCAAAGTTCTCGTGGTTCCAGTGCGCAACGAAAATTCCAGTTGTCTGACGTCTCTTCCAATATAGATACTATGGACGCAAAGTACGAAGTACCGAAGTGTCTGTCTTACTGTCTGGAGAAGACTGCAGCAACTATTTTACATATACTATATTAATATGTAACATTTCAAGAAATTACTAACAGGGTGCTCTGAAGTATTCAGGTCTAATTTTGTTGGCAACATGTTTCCTTATCTAACAATTACATCCATATTGTCGCATTTTAGTTCACATAAAAAAAGGCACAACATTCATAAAAATTCAGACCTAGCCGGAAATAAACTGTTTTTCTTCTCTCAATACGAGGAATCTATTTCTGAAAAATTTCCGTCGAGTATTTTTACACCCTGTATATATTTTTATTTTCCTCTTTAAAGTAAACAACTTATTAATAAATTACAGTCTGGGTTATTGGCGATCAGAGAAATTAAAAAAAGGATTCGTCTCAGTGAGATGTAAGTGTAGGACCCACCATTCGAGATTCTTCCGACCCTATACTTTATATTGTCTGTATTTTCAAGTTGAAGGTGTAGACAAATTACTCGATTATTTTGAAATCAAAAGTCCTCACTCAAACAAAGGAAAACGAAAATTATTTCCTACATTTACAAACTATTTTGGAATATGGTGACCTTAAATTTACTATAAGGGTGGAAGAGGAACGACGTTTTTTCCTGCGTACACCGGAGGTTGAAGAAAAATGCATACATTACGCTACTGTACATAATTTCATTCCCTCTTGTGATCGATCATTTAGCTTTTTTACAGTATTTTAAGTTGATTTTTTAGTAAACATTGTTGGGAATTCCTTTTTTGCTTTTGACTAACAGGGCATGCCCTGTACTGCTTCCTTTCAATGATTTTAAAATGAGTCTTCATCAATATGAACTGCTGTCAGCCTTGGAACAACGTCGCCCCCTTCCCGTCCAAGTTCTAGCTTAATGTACTAATGTATTGCCAGAAATGTAGCGGAGTTGATGGAATAACGAGGAAGAACGCGGGGAGCTGTTGCCAGAGCGATGTGAGTCGGGCCGGAAACGCATTTTATGTACTTGTCACGGCTGCACGCTCCAGCGCCGTCAGGACGGGACAGGCGACAAATCAGGGCGTGCTGGTCGCTAAGCGAGGCTTAGGCCGGCTTAGCCCGCGGGCACCAGCCATCCGTCACTGCTGCGGCGGATCTCGTCGCGCTGCAGGTAGCGCGCCGGCCTCGCGACGTGCCTGCCTGCCATTTCTCACGCCGCTTCACCAGCACGGCAGCAGCGATGTCTCGACTCCGCCACTGACACGGCCAACAGCTTACTGTCGTTCATCTCTTACGTCCTTTCCATCTAGTCTTATCACAACTCATTTTTCACTGGAGAGAGTCAGTCCCGCTCAAGCAAAAGAACACTAAGCTCGCCCAATCAATTTTATTTAAATAATAGTTTAATTTAGTGCCTAGAAAGCATTTTTACCTCAAATTATGTGTTGCCTGCATTTTTTCCTTTCGAGAAGATTTCAGTGATTCCCCTTCGTCGAAAACCTGATTCTAACAGCGATACGAAGCATAGCCGAAGATCGAAAAGTGGTTGAAAGCTTCCCTCATTCCCCCAACCTTCGTACGATTGATAGAGAAATTGGCAATGACGGGAACTGGTTCGATCCTGTCTCAGACTAATCATGTAGCAATGTCTATTTTCAAATGGTCTGCTAACTGTTCTTATAAACACCCTGACTTTTATGACACTCTCTGGGAGCGATTGGACAATTACACTTCTTTTCAAGCGGGACACTTGAACATTTTTTTAGTAGCAACGAATTAAATTCATGTGACGTTGTCACATAAATGTCCTCCACGCAGCTGTGCTTCATTAAGGGTTTGCTGTCGGAAAATGAGATGATGTGACAACGTTTGTCTATTTGTCTGATGACATTCCAGCAAAGCCAGAAGTTCGACCTTTCTACGATTTATATTTCAATGACTTCATTCGTATGCCATTTAACCTGTTTCTTATTCGCCTCAATCATTTTACAATTTTTTTAAATGGCTCATTCCACGTTCCTTCCCAATCTTCTTTGTAACATTTTCACTGTAAGTGCAGATGGGTTGATAAGGCACACTATTCCTTAACTCTACAAGATGTTCTATAATTCGTTTCAAATTTGAGGCAAGTTGGTCTTGAGCCTCTTTCTTGTGACGTCGAATTAATTTCTTTTGGTGTTGTCACATATTTTTGTCCACGCAGCTGCGCTGCAGTAAGGGTGTGTTGTCACTCATTATTTACTAGTCACTTGTTGCAACGATTGACTATTTCTCTGAAAACTAGAACGGTTCGCACTTGAATATTGTAATAGATTGGATTATTGTAAAATTACCTACAACTGTCCACATCTCAGCATTTCTTCCTGTTTAAAATATAAAATTGAGTACGTTTTCTTGATTCGCACGATAATCCTGTCCGAATTCATTGTATCACTAGTATTGTATGCCAGAAAATTATTCATGAGAAGCTCAAGTTCACTTTCGTTCGATCGTCCGGTTTTGGTAAATAACTGTTTTCAACATTTTTACTAAGAACTGGGCAACAATAAGCAGCTGCAAGAACACAAACTTTAAGTAGCGAACTTACCTTTCAAGATGCTTGACGATATCTTCGTAGGCGGCGCGACAGTTTTCCCAAATTCCAGATCTGTAACAGAAAAAAAGGAAATAACGTAACTTTTTGTTGCCATAAAAATAATGTAAATATTATGCTATATAAGGTTCAGTTTTTTGTTTATAAAGATAGTTTTATTAATAAATGACGTTCAGAACGTTTGTCAATTCATTATCGATCTAAGAGCTTAGCGAACAATATATTTTTATCCCATTAAATGCAATAGTTCTTTTAATCTTACCTTGACACACCTCATTCTGCCTTGGATTTCTGTCACTCAAATTCAACTTACGGTAGAATATGAACTACACTCCTCAGAGAGGCGGAAGATCCGGCAGAATAGCAAAAATCTCGCATAAGTCCAGGTTCTAAAACTCTCGCAATCTACCTCACCCGTACAATTACAAACACAAATTTTAATAATTAAGTTAATTAGCTCATTTCATATTTCCCGACCTCTTAGCACAGACGAGTATTTTATAATTCTATTTATACGGTATACTCTACTGAAGATTATAATATTTTACTACAGAGGGAAAACATTTTACTATCTTTAACATATTACAATGCCGACTTCTTGTGGTGTAGTGGCTAGCGTTGCTGTCTCATAACCAGAGGTCCGGGGTAAGAATATTGTCATGGGGACTTGGATTTTTTTTTCCGTCATTGTCATGGAGATTGGGTTAAGACTGATGGAGAGTCGATACGCTGACCACGTATCACTCCAAATTCGGAATTTGTCAGTAAGATGACAGTCCGCAGTCGTCCTGGTAGGCAAAGGCCCTTAATGGGCTGAAGAGCCAACGGAGAAGAAAAACTTATTCCTTTTAGCACTCATTTTGTACTTTCAATTATCACAACAAAAGTTCCTAAATAACTTATTAATATATCACTTACTTGATACACAACTGGCAAGGCAAATAGTAGGTCACAGCAGGAGGATTCTCTTTGATGCATTTCTAAACTTAATTCAATATTTTTTATTGTCTTACGGAGAGTTGTGACTCTACTCACTCATTTCTCCTAACACTTTAAACCCTTCCTCCCAGCACACTCTCCAAATTTTTTTATTAGGGGGATGGTGTTGCCCTGTTTGCCACTATATATTTTGTAATTGAAAAATGCAGTATTCACAACATCCTAGCCACTTAGGTACTTATGAAGTCAAATTTCCAATTCTGTCGTAACAATAATCAGTTTTAATATCGAACTCAAGTTCACTAAGAACCGCCAATACTTGTCACCTCCATAAGTCTGAAGTACAGATATAAAGAAATATCCTTTGACAGAACTCCAAGAGATGTTCATAAATGTAAAATATGGCGTTAAAGTGATTAATGAAGCTTTCTCAAACAGTTCTAATTGAGATTTTGTCTCCTTTTTTGATATTAAAAAATCGTGTACGTACTGGGAGTAACGAATCCCTTTCGTACTCCTGATTAGAAACGTCTGAAGCTAAATCGCTGATTACGTATTGGTTCGTTTACAAGCTAGGGTTGCAGATTAAAGATTAATAAATATGGCTGCATTCAGAAATGTCATTTGGGCACGAGATTGAGGTTCCGATAATATTAATAGCGAGGGTCCTCCATTCAAGGAGATAATTAGACGCCTCATTCGTCTGCGGTGGCAAACTGCTTTTCTTCAACACATTGACGACAACTCTTTGTTAATCCCAGACGCCAACTTAATCGGACACATCTCTATTGCCGTATCGTGCCGCCGTTAATTGAAAACACGAAGTACATACGTAGCGTCTTCCTCGGTCCTTCTTTCGTCGGGACAGTCTTAATAACATCCTATATTTTTGATTAGCCATCCCCAACGTCTGGTAAAAAAAACTTCTGAGAGAAACAGAGATGGAAGACGAGGGTGACTCTAAGAAAAATGAGTTCAGATAATGAACGGAGAGCACGAAATGAAAAGGAGAAAGAAAAATATGATTGATTCGTCTAGGCTTCCTTCTCTCTGCTGGTAATTTATACGCCATCCGCGTTTGTTCCTTTCCACTATTGCATTGTGTAAATATTACGAGAGTGTGTGTATAGAGCGAGACAGGACATACATCATGGCTCTCTACCTGAGTACAGGCAACCCGGAACCCCCGAACCCCCTCAAAAGTCTCAGACTCATCCCCGGACCCTTACCCAAAAAAGACAAGGAGGCGGTGTGGCGGAAGGGAGAACGCGTGTGCAAGTTGATTATCATTTCATCACTTTGCTTTTAATTAAAATGCAAATCTTTCATAAGAAGGATTATGGGATGTGGGGGCGAGGGAAAGGAGTAGCGCAGGCGGCGGGGAGGCCTGTTCGGTATGTAAAACGTCAGAATCCGTGAGAAAAAGACGGCCGGAATGATTAATCCGCGACTGTGGCTGGCGCTATCGCATTCATCTCTGTCACGCGCACGCAGAAGCTCTTCAAAAAACCGCCAAAAATAAAATTTCATCGTCTGTTCACTACAAACGTAATGAGTTGCATAACAGGGAAGAAGGAAATAATCACAGCCCGTTATGGGAACCCGATGTTTAAATTGGCGAGGGAAAGAATTCGGTCCGAGGGATGCTGAATTATGATGTAAATCTGTACCGTCCCTGGTGAATACAGTTTACAAAACGTAATGGCACTTTCACCGTGTAATTGAACTTTACAAACCGATTGGTTCATTGTAAATATTTTATATAACGGAATGTTCAATTTCGATACGAAATTTTCTTGAAATGTATAGTTTTTTTTAATGACTGGTCTTAACATCATAATTGCAATACAGTGATAATAGCACTTCTGTTTTGCAGAGATTATATTTAAGTTAGGTTAATCCCTAATATATTCATTACATAATACCTGAATACGATGGGAAATCAGTTGAAAAGGCTCTGTCTCGTCAATAGAGACATATACAAACATTTTACCACGGATATGACTTATTCGACAGTATAAATCGAAACCATACTCGGCCTGCGTCATGATAGTACATTTACATTGTTACGATATAACGGATGTCTACGATTATATATCAGACAAACAAAAAAATACCAATCTCTTAGATTTTATGTATAATTATAATGATGATAATATTATATTCGCATATATTATAAAAATTGTATATAATATATTATGAATGTAATACATCAATTTCTGTTAAATTCATATAGGCCGTTATTATACACTGGAATGCATTTTCTGTAATATTTTCATTGCATTGTTTTATTGAGTTATCCGTGGTCTTGCAATGGTAGTAATTCTTAAATTAGTAATACTTTTCATAACAGTAAAATATTATAGACGAAGTTATTTTATATTTACCACTATCTGCGTCGTTTAAACCGAACATTGTTATGGAACGTAACAGCATCCCTCGTTATGAGTCAACTGGTTTGAGTGTTTTCCGAATATAAATGGCGTTTGTAATTGATGACACGTGCATTATGCCGTGTTTTCTTCCAGGTTCTTCCTCGAGATAAATCATTTTCCAGATGCTCAAGGGAAACTCCATCTGCACTCCTTTCGGCGAACGCGTCTTTATGTGATGTATGACTTAGGATTTGCGTTAATCTCTCTTAATCAGCACGTGGAGCGTCTTTGAAGCAGCCTTCCCTCCCTCGTCATTCGTTTCCTTCAGTAAACAATATCATCTTTGTAAGGCGGCGTTCTGCGCTTCCTCTTGTTCCTTCTTTCACCTTCAATTTAGCGATTATTAATTCCTCAAATAATTTCCTGTCACTGCCATACCAAAAGAACTTCACCGTTCTGTGAAAACGATTATCCAAAATCGATGTATCAGGGTATCGTTTTCTAAGATTTCGTCATTCTCCTTCCATAAATTATAATTCATTCATAATATTTTGCTACATTCTCGTTCACTGGAATTGATGGTCCATTCATTTATATTCGGTAATGTTTTAATTAAATTGTTCTCTTGAAGTATCTTCAATTGCTTGTCTTTTTCTTTATTTTCAAAATGACCTCAAAAATTCAGAAACAAATTTAGCGACCCAGTAAATCTTCAAAATTCTTATTTCTGTTACCTCTTAATTTTGGTGGCTGAGCTCCATTAATGTTCATGGTTATCGAATAGGTGGTTCTAGTATGAGACAGGCCTAAAAATTAAAATAATTTATGTTGTACGTGTAATTATGAAAATTTTTCTGCCATTGGACATCAATGGTGGTTAGACATGATATATCTTTTTTATTTTATTTAAATCTTTTTATTTAAAGTCCCATCAACTACTATAGTTATTAGTGGCTGCGGTAAGGGCGGAACTTGTTATCTTTAGTTTCACAATGTGAAAATGCACTTACAACATCCATGCCGAAGCCAGGGTTCGAACCCAGGACCTCTGTGATGCTGCTATACAGCAACGCTAATATCTTATTTTAGTTGGTTTAAAAGTGTCAGATAATAATTCAGGGAAAATATACTCATCGATGAAAATATGTATTGATATGGAATTGAAGATGTTATGATAAATGATAAGTCCCATGTGAGGATCTCTTCATTGGTTGTATTGCATGGATTAGCGGAAAACGAGATAGTTTATATACCTATACGCACAATCGCACCACAAGTTTCGCTTAGTGCCACCTAGAGGGAATCTGACAAATCCAATTCTTAGTGTGTGTAGTACATGTTTCAACAATTCAGAAATCTGCTTCGGAATGCGAAGACTAGAGATGGGATGCTTTCTGAGTGCAGTAACATAATACGGTTTGCCAGTGAATGACACGTGTGAAACCCCAGTTCTCCACTCAAACAGACGGATCCCCCTTCCACGGTCGCCGGAATCTGAAATGCGCTAAGCCGTGGAAATTGGATAAGGGAAGGGGACAGGGGGAGAAAAGAAACGTTCCGTTTGCTCGTTAAGATGCCCGAGGCGTAAGTGGATTTGCAGGTGCAGGCTTAAAGCCGTACAACTGCCGTGAGGTTGAGACGTGTGCTCGTGCTCTTTGGCCTGATGAATCTGACCCCGGTTGACACGGATACTGTCTGGATTAAGACGCCCTCAACTCGTCACACCCACCATACGCGAGGAACTCTACTAATCACATTATATCCAAACAACGACATGCATCCAGGCTCACAGGTTGCTTCTGAATTAACTGGGTCGAGACGTGTTATAAACCACTGTGTTCACTTCACACAACCTTGTATTTGACCCTCTATTAATGGCGGAAAGGAAATCCAAATTGAATCAGATAAAATTATCGTCCAATATACTGACAAAGGGAATTTCTTATTACTGGTTGCGCTCCTGTCGATTTCAGGACGCTGTTGATTATAGCTATGTGACACCAATTTGCCGAGAAAAATTAATAATTTTTAATAAACCGATCATCCCAAATTATGACTTCGAAAATGGAAAATAGAAATCGTCACGAATTTATTACCACGTGATTGCACAACTTTAAAACTGTTATTTTTTATTGAAAATTATAAATATCCACAGCCTAGTACGCCAAAAAATGAAGTTAAAAATATTAGCAGCCTCTGAATTTCTCATTTTCCATGATTTATGGAAGCAAAGTAACAAAATTCCAATCAAGTGGGCATGATTCCCCAAGTGGTTTTTTCGAAAATCATGCCTTAAATGATAGCTCAAAATCAAATGATCACATTAGCTATCCTTACTATCCAACGTTTGCCAATAGAATGACTACACAAAAACGTTATTTTGCTGGAAAGGTGTTTCTTGAAAGATAAGGACTGTTTCAAAATTCGCTTAATCAAAAAAATTAAACACAGAAATTAATATGTTCTAATGAGTTTCAGTTTCATTTATATGTTCGAAGGTAAACTCATTTGTATTCAATGTCAGAAATAACGCCCATTTACCGAATTGACGAATCAAATAAATAGGTGTAAATTCACCTAAATTTGCTATCGTGACACGGTCCCTGTCACAATTTTGACGATTTTACACTACAATAAGGAATATTAATACACAGTATTTAAAACAGACTTGGGAAGCAGAACAACAGGTCTTCCTCCTCTATTTACTCACACGTTCTCATTTCATTTCTTGTTGTTCTTCTTGGGTCTAATGGCAGAATGTAACGACAATTTGTTGATATCGAAAGAAAATATTTTTGTCCATATTGTTAGCTGTTTACTTTCTGAAGTACAAAACTACCTACACTCGTAACGTTTTGGGTAGACCCTCCAGTGGGGTACTTAAAAAAAGAAATTCAAATATGGGGGAAATAGCGGTACAATAAGAATTGATATTTCTTAACTGAGTTTAATTTTAGTTTGGCGACAAGAAAATTCAAGTCAGTCAGCCTGGTGAAGCGCTCCTCAGATTTAACTTGTCATATCGTCTCTTGAGAGTAGCTGCCATGAAACTGACTGACCGCCTGAGGATTGAAATTAGTAGTTTTCTTTCTAAAAAAAGCTGAGACCGTGAAGAGGTACTACAACATATAGTTATTGCCTTATGACTATTTTTGACCTATTTCATTATCAGCTTGTCCGATAAGACTAGTCGATAAAGACTTGCAAATTGCTGATTTCATGTGCTTTACTGCTGAGAACAACGGATTTTTTAATTCCATGTTGTCCGTTAAGGAAGAAAGCCGTCAAATATAAATGTGGCTGACGACAATGAAATAGAGGAAGCCTTATTAGTCGCCATATAAGCTGAGCGGTTTACCAGGGGCTTCACGTTTGCAGGAAGCAGGAAATCTGTGAGATGTTACCTTGCGATGGCCTCCATGCCGGGCATGCTGGGCTGGCCCTTGATGATGGATCCGTCGGCCCTCTGCATGCCGTGGTGCGGCAGTCCAGCGGGGGACAGGATGGCCGTGTGCGCCGCGGCGGGATGGTGGTTCAGCGGCAGGAACTGCATGTGGTTCAGGTGCGTGGGCGGCTGATTGTAGCCGTTCGCCAGCAGCGGCGACTTCTCCAGCCGCGGCGGCTCTGCAACGTAAACACAAGCACACACTAACAATTACAACGTGTTTCCCATTTTATGCTCTAATTAAAATCTAAATAAGCAAATACCAATAAAAATAATGCACCAAAAAAATAAAATAACTACGTCTTGAAGAAACCTCTCTCAGAGCATCTAGAATTTCGCTATCTATAATGAAATTTTAACCTGTCGTGCTCAGTAATAGAATCAAAAAATTTATATATGTTACGTTTAATAAGAGTTGAAGTATGAGAATATTTAGTACGATCGATTAGACAACCACGTTCACATGGACTACAGCAATTACAAAGCGAGATAAAGTCTTTTGGCGACGAGGACTGCCGTATTTTAAGATATATATGCAGATAAATTTACTTCTATGGGTCATTGTGTCATAAATAAGAGCAAGAAGGTACCTAAAGTTTTTTCGTGATTTTCATTAGGTGATTAATGCTGTTTTGTAAATGTAAAAGGGTTATCGTCACAAGCTGTTAGTACCGTTATTATCGAGTAGGGAAGAAATCCAGTATTTTTAACAAATATCAGAATTGTTGAGGAAGTACAACTTTGGCTATAAAGAATGTAAACTAATTACGCGAATTTCCGCGTAATTCTATTTACGGAAGGAAGGATAGGTAAAACGAGCGAAGTTGGATATTATTTGAAACATAAACATGAGAATAAGTGACGATCTTAGAAGATCAAGCTAAGAATATGGAATGGCAGCATCTCGGACAATGTGAGAAAGAAACTGTACCGAATTTGAAATTCACTACACCATAAACGACCGAGACGATGGCAGTATGATAGGTTGAAACATTAAGAAGCTGGAAAGAATCAGGGACGGATTCAGACTTGATGAGACCATAAGCTATTTGAAAATGGGGCCAGATATTCTATGTCGGTGGCAAACATTATTTTCCTATACATACATTGTTAAACTGAATTTCAATTTAGTAACATGCTTGTAGTGAAATAACTTTTTACCTCAAAATTATTTTTGAAGAGGTGGGGGCCCTATGCTATAGCTTGGTAGCTTATACGTAAATCCGGCCCTGGAAAGGGCTGGTGAGTTCGAACAGTTTAATTTAAGATAACATTGGAAATACTACATTCACTAGGCCGTAATCGGGACTTATAGTGTTCACGGCAATAAATCACTAAAATAAGAATAAAACAACATTAACAGTGCTACACATATTTTATTAACTTCAGAGTTCCTATTCGTTGAATCTGTAAATGGTTTTTATAAGTCACACTGGATTCGTTTAACCTCAGTACAAAACTATATATCTATAGTGATTTTGGATAAATTAATGAAACTAGGAAAGTAACTGATAGGGCACAAAGGGTAGATAAATTCGTTTACTATTGATGTTTTTACAGTTAACTACAATTTGATTTTCTTGAAAATTTCGTCTTCCTAGCACCTGGATGCTGTGGTTGGGCTGTAGCACTTCACGTCGACCGAGACTACGGTGAAAACCGATCGATTAATGCTTTAATCCACACCAAACTATCGGATCGGAGGCAAGGATAATGAGTTCATCTGTGGTGTTCATAAGTGATTTAAAGAAAATAACACAAAAAATGCGCAATACGTATGGGAAGTCTCAAAAGGGAATGAAAATCGGAATCGACAGATAAAAATGGCAACATGACGGATCTTTGGAAAAGTCTTGAACAGTCGTGATGTTATTATACACAAGGCATAAGTAGGTAGTGAAATGCTGCAATGATGAAAAATCTACCATAAAAAACCAACGAGAGATCGCAATTACTTCATAAAGACGTATAGAATAAAATGAACAAACGTGAAAAAACGTATACAAACCTGAAAAAATTAACGTAAGTTAGTCATTTTTATGTCAGGTATCTCCTATATTTAATGCTTCAAGAAATTTGTAAGGAATGAAAAATACGTACTTTCTGTAATCAGCATGTGAATCTTTTATAGTGTCAGAGAAACGGTAACCGCAAATACAAATCGTTAAAATATCGCATGGGAAGTCATGCGAAGCCGAAATCCAACTGCAGTACCCGCCTTGATTACGACAATCACGTCGTTTTTCGTTTCCATTGTTGCGCCCCTTTCATTGTGGCTACTTGCAGCTGTCAGCGTGTCACTTCTAACAACGGCAAAGACCTCCCTACAATAGAACTTGTCGTTGCGGCCGAAGGAAGACGGCTTATTACTATTATGAATCCGCTGCGGTCTTTATGGCCACATCGCCGGAATTCATGGGGAAATAATCACCGTCAACTGAGTTGGTGTGAACGGTATAAGTTCGATACATTGACCACTACACGCTATAAACGCAACCCTGCATCTATTACGTAAATAATTATCGAATAGGAAAACACTAAAAATAAGAATACTGCAGGACTAATTTTCAATGATTTATCAAACTGCTTTGCTAGTATTGTAAAACACTTGATTATAATACGTGAGGAAATAATTAATCAAGTATCGTAAATAAATATTCGTTACAGAAGTTAAAAACGGAAGATTGCAATTAATCATTAGTGGAATATTATCCGGTGGGTCTGATTCCACGTCTCATTAATAAACATAAGTTAACGATTTTTTTTTCTGAACTAAAATTATATTAAGTCTCTTCTTGACTGTTATGCTAAAACGTAAACAAAGATATTGCAATGCGTAGTCAGTATTCAACTCCCAGGTGTCCGCTCCTGAAGTTTGTACAACGCTGAGTTGGTAATAAATTAGGTGAGCACGATTAAAAGACTAGGAAATTCTTGAAATGCCGCTGGTGTAAATTTCGCAAAGCTACGACCGAAATTCGTCCGGTCTTGACCACGATGCCCTCGGAAGAAGTCATTATCGACCCCCCGCCCTTGCGGCCCCACAATGACGAGTAGACGGTGATTTATCGTTGTGGCCAGCATAATTAGCGAGCAGAATTCCGCACCGCTGCCGTCGGTGTTTTAAATGTCATCCACAGGGAGCGCCGCACAATGGGCCAATGTGTCCCGTCTTATTGGCATTTGATGACTGCGCTAAATTAATCATCGACTGCGGACACAAAATGAATGTGTATACTACATGGAGTGGCAACATGCATGCTCCATTATATTCGCATTGATTAGTCAACTGCGTGGAGCGGAAACTCGGGGAATGCACTATTCGGAGCATTACTTCTCTGGAGCTCCACATTGACGCTCAAAGCTACCACCAAAATATTTTTTTGAAAAAGAAGTGATTCTCTCGTGACATGTGTGAATTTGTGCTCCATAAAACCCGTTACGATCCAGTATTAATTTAATACAAAAAATTACTCATATATGTAATTTTTCTTCAAATATTATCATTCCGTTATTAAATATATAATTGATGTACGAATATACTGTTTTTAACAACACGAAATACTTCTTTTACTCGCTTACTGACCTCACAATGCATTTATGAAAATTAGTGTGCTACATGGACCACGCCAGAAATACAACATTTACAAAATTGTTGATTCAACAATGATTTGTCTATAAATTAAATATCAATTTATTTAATTCATTCTGCTAATTTGTCTCATTGTTTGGAATTTTTCTGATTCGCGGTTAAACATCAACAATAGTTGTCTCATAACTCTTCAATTCTCTTAGTCCACTACGCAGAAATATTAACTAATATAAATTCGAATAGGAAGACTTAAAAAACCCCAAGCTAGATATCGTTCTCCAGAGTGAAATATCTCCAACACATCATTTGGGTTATTAAATTCACCCGAAGGACGACTGAACGATTGTTTGATGATTCATCAGTTTTATTTCTGCACGCCTTCTTTGCTTTCCCAGCGGGAGTAACTCACGTTCTGATACTGGCTGCGTTTCATCGTCCTTGGTTCTCTTCGCGGTGCGTCTGAAATTGGGTCCATTGTGCACGCATTTCACCTCAGTGATACTGACGCTCAAACAAGGCTAGCATCGTAAAAACTATCTCCCAAGTGCCCCTGTCAAGAGAATCCACTGACACACAATCGCCGCTCGGGCTATAAAACTGCGGCCCTTGACAAAACACAGAAATATGTTTTACGTGCCCGTGGAGAAATACTCGGAAATTTGATTGCGCCGTGGGCATAACGAACCCTCTGCAGGTTGTAATTTACTGTCCCATTGGCGTTTACAATCGTATCTGTTATTTATTATTGTGAGCGCTTACTTTTTATTTCCTCTGTTGAGAAAGAGAGGAATGGGTTACAAACGATTTGCAGAGGGATCCAAATGAAAGAAAAAAAGAAAGATTGAAAGAAGGAGACGGGGAAGGTAATCGGAACTCAGACGAAGAAACTGCCATATAAACATGTTTAACGATCTCCAGCTTCTCGGAGAGAAAGGTAACAACGTGTACTTGGTAATATCATTTAAAATATACTTAATTCAGTCAAATAAAAGTAAACGACGAATGCATGGTTGCCACCACGTGCGTAAGACGTAGAAGTGCCAAGATATAGGACTAGGAAATTTCTAACTTTGTAGAAGTGTTTCCAGTTAAAAGTGACCGAGACTATCAAAACTGTGAATAATATACAGTATTTTATGTTGTGGATCACAGTCTTATTAATGAAACACATATTCATATATTCAGCAGTGTACATTTCTTCACCTTAATCCTAATTTGGAATTAAAGTTACCAAAACCTTTGTTTTAAGAAGCGGGCTACTTGAGGATCCACGTTGTTGTTTTATATAATAGGGAGGAGGGAAAGAAAATTAGTGTGAGGGGGTTGCAGAAGTGAGAATACATTAGCCAAGGATTCAGTAGAATCCCCCCATTTATAGTTTAAAGAATATACCAGGCATTAGTCTAAATGTACCGAATGTACCTTGATATCAAGTACTTCGGGTTCTCGGTCCTCGTCCCACGTCTTTCCCAAGACTGTAGGTGAGAGGAGGGTTCTGCTGGGACCCAGCAGTCTCGAGTCAGTTTGGAGGCAGTTCACCTACTGGTCCAAAGAAAACACTAGAAATCTCTTTCGGGCGGCTACTAATAGGCTTTTGGCCACTTCGCTGACGTTAGGCTCCTATCGTTATCGAATACGCTTCTATTTCACAACATGAAAATTTACCTCTCCGACATAAAATTTTGTTCTTCAAATCACATCATGATTTATTCTGGTACTAATATTAATAACTTCAATAAACTATTTTAGTGTAGAAAACTATAAATTTGGCGATTAATTGGCATTTAGTTACCAAGGACGATACACGTCATTCTCCAAATTTACAAAACATAATTCCACGTAATAACATCTCAGCTGAAATACCTTCGTAAGTTGACGAGGATCAAGCAAAAGTACGTGCTTATCAGTGGGTTTATAAGTTATTGCTTCAATGAACAATTTGAAGATAAGACGAGAAGCTTTCACTGAATGATAGAATTCTGGATTGATATCTTGTTGGGAGTATTCCGGTAGCATTGCGACGGAGATCGCGCATTGATACTGATACTCGTACTGCAGCTCCCTGGGCGGAGAAAGGGAAACCGACCGTGTGCCAAGACTTGACGTGGGTTTGACATGAAAATGGGAGGGAAGCTTTACCTGAACTTATAAAACACCTGGAGACTAATTGGCGTAAGGTTCTCTTTTTGCAATTGCACCCGCTTAGCCGAATAACAGCAATTTGAAAATTGTCTGACAGAGACGATCGCAACCCTTAATTCGGTGTATGTATTCTTAAAGACCAGACGCACGATCAGCATCTCATTTAAATGTGCGGCAATTTAATATTCCGCCTCTAGATCTTCCAAAGACCCATATTCCATTGGGAAAAAACATCTAATCGGGGTTCCGCGCCTCTGGATATCAAATTACGAAGGAAAATAGGCCGAATTCACGGCATCATATTCCCATAGACCTCGAGGACATCTCGTAACAATGAAATGATGACTGATGCTCTTCACAAATTACAGCTCGGGAAGCTTCTTTTTTTTGGGATGAAGATCGTGTTTTCACTTTCCTCCACACGCACGCTAAACTTTTGCCGCCTTATGGGCAATGTTTTCTACCTTGTTCTAAACCCCTCCGAATCAACTGGTTTCTTTTTTAATCTTATTTCAGAGTGGTAAGAGTCTGAAGTTTAGAAATTTGTTCCATTTATTGACCACGCACCTTCTACATCAAGATTTAATACTTCAGGGAATCTCACCACTCATTTGTAACTTACATTACACATCTAAATCGGCATATATTTACATACTAAATGTAAAATTGGACTTTTTCTCCACATTATTTAATTAAAAACAAGTAACAGTTATAAATACAATAATTCTACTACTGTTGTCATATTTGTTAATTATAAATAAATATCTTTAAATCACCAACACATTTTCCAGACAAATACTTCAGAATGCTATTCCACTTTTTTTCCCTTCCCTAACACCACAATGATAAGTGTATTTTGACGCGAACATGCTTTAAAGGACGGTAAAATAAATCATTACCATGAGCAGGTTTCACGGTAGTTCATTCATTCGAATTTCCGTGATCCCGGACCATTGTATATTTATACTGCCAAAAAACAATAAAGCATATATGTCCCAATGGCTTCAGCTTCTCTTAAGTCTAATTTAATAACAGTGAGAAGCAAAACTATTTTTGGAGTTATAATACGTTTTCTGTAAATAATAATGTAGGTAATCAGAAAAGAAGAAAGCTTACTTCGAATATTTAATGTTTGAAAATGATATGTATTAAAATGAGTAAACAGCCCAATTACTCATAACTAAAAATTAAATTTAATTAGTAAAATTTAGTACATCACGACGTTGTGTTCGTTAGGTGCTATAATGAATTGCTACAAGTAAATTCAATGCCCATAAACTAATAAAATTCTGAATTTGCTCAACGCACAAACATTATTGCATATACAATTTCACTTATACTTTACGCGAATGTTGTACTAATTAATTATTCCTAAATTCAATTTTATTTCTATCTAGGATTTTAACTATTTTTTTTTCATTGAAGTCAAATCATTATTACTATTGTATATATTTAGTTTTCCTTATGATATCTGCATGAATACCAGGAAATGTAAAATTTCTAATATCACGTAAACGTGGGTTGTCATTTTTACAGTTGGACAAACAGA
Organism: Eucriotettix oculatus; assembly: GCA_034510155.1. NCBI lineage: Eukaryota > Metazoa > Arthropoda > Insecta > Orthoptera > Tetrigidae > Eucriotettix > Eucriotettix oculatus. Next base: position 64,031,554 of record CM067378.1, read on the forward strand.
TAAAGACAAAATTATTATCTCGGTTTTACCCTGTTTTCCTTGAATGTAAACCACTCCTCAGCTAACATACTGAAGTATACATTTTTTTAAATATGGAAGTCAGAAGTCACTTAGGAGTGAGTATGAATATTGTGTTACAATTTGCAGGCTGGTATACGGATAACGTACTGTTTAACAATCAGCTGTTTCCGAATGATTTAGAGGATTTTTTGGTGGAATTATTGACTTTCCTCGGACATTCAGGATATCTAATTATACGAAATATCGTTATTTCTAAACTCGTCACTCGGAGGGGTCTATAACTTTGATTTTGAATATTATTGTCTCAAGATAGTATCAGGTGATATGAAATGCGAATTCGTTGCTGGTTATCGCGATTCAACAGGCCGACAAGAGAACTCGAACTGCAAGCCAGATGGTGAACCCATTCAATAGTAGAACGCACACAGAAACGGTTCTTGTGGGAGTAAAAAATCCAATTTCGAATATGATAAAGCGAACTAAATATCCCAAGCGTAAACACAGAGCGACTTGTCTTTATTCCCTCTCCCATCTTTTCCCATCGCTCCATTGTGCCCCGGTTATGAACTGTTGCGTTCCCGTGTTTGGCCTCCTATTATATTAATTTTGACGGTGATTTGATGTGACTCACTGAACAATGGGCGCATCTTAACAAAAGATTCGGTAACATTTGTACGCAGGAGGGTGGGTGTTCGGGGGTTGAGGAGAGAGCGAGAGGGAGAGAGAGGGTGCTGAACGCATGCATTGTTGTCAGATGCATGTTTCAATTTCAAGAGTAAACACGCGCCAACAGTGTTTGGTGAAGTTATGAAGTGAGAGGGTGCTCTCGCGCTTTTCATTTCTATTTTAATAAACTGATTTATACAAAAAAAAATGGTTACCATTGGTTCAATCTAACATGTAACGCCAATTGCTTCCAATTCACACCATAGCTCTTTTCTTAAGTCTTGACTATTTAAAAAAGACATTAAGATAGATCCTATCACGAATACGGCTAGGATTTTTACTGGAGAAATTGCGGTTAGTATTAATTTGTGCATTCGGGTATAGTTAGTTTATCTCGAGCTACCACGCAGGGCATACTTCACTCATGAATATTTGTTTATAATAAACAGCTGTTTTATACACTTAAATACAGAGATTTTCAATGTTACAAAGTTGTCATACATCATTTTATTTAAAATTCAGAACTATCGAGGCCTTCGATGACTTGTTATAGTAGGATAAAGTTTAGAATAAGTTACAAATATATTATGTAGTATTGCTCATAGTGCCGAGTTTATGGAGGTGATACTTTAGCAGAATGCGAAGGTAACTCTATGAAGATGGGTGACTTACCTTAAAGTGAATAAGACAGGATCTCCATTATACAAAATTGTTTTCAATGGGATACAGTTAACTATTATAAAAGACATTTGAACATCACTAATTCCCCGTTATGGGCACTGCATTGTTTCTTCCACTGAAAAGCCTGAAGGTATGTAAAACTCGTGTTTAGTTAGAATCTCCTGAACATCTACTGGTTGAACAGGTATTGTATTTCGCAATGTCCCACAATATAGGTGATGTAATTATTCAAATAAAAATTAATAGCGAAGTGGTTCCCTGAATATAGTTTTCGTGCTACGCAAAGTGATAAAGGAAGGGACTAAAGAAAGGCGGGACTGTGAGTAGCGATGGGAGGGTAGGCGATTACTCAGGAAGCAGTCAGCAGGTGAAACGGTTCATAAATTTATTGGATTCCACTGTACATTTGTAATTATTAACCAAGAGATAATTGGAAAGGTCAATTACCAGGCAGACGTATGCAGTCAAGAGAGAAAAAAACAACAGAGGAAACTTCATCGCCAGTAACACGAAATGGGCGAGGTAAATAAGCGAATGTTATCATATTGTAATGCACCCGGCTGAAATTTAGACGTCTGTACGACCAGTTCCGCCATTTGGAAACGAAACTACACGTCAAGATTCCATCTGAATGTCTGTGTCTGTTTATAATCTCGAGGCTGCCGTCAAACGAAAAACGGCATCCTTGACAAATGGCTTTGTAATTAGTTGTTTCCTGTCGTTTAAACTCCCGTTGCGAGGAATATATGTAAGAGGGCAGGTGACAAATCGACCTGCCAGTGCCAAAAATAATAATCTTGATCACGAACATGTCTCTCGTATTTACATAGCAGCGTCAACCGGCTTAATTTATTCCCGGAACAAGTCTTCTTCTTGTTACGTCACCCACAACTGATCCACCGAAAGTGCGTAGTACGCGTGATCTTGAAGCATTTCAAGATAAAGCTGCCACCTAGCATCTGCCACGTTGTGGGAACCATCGTTTAATATTTGTGCAGTCTAAAATTGCGGTTTAACAAACCCCATGACGTCCATCATTACCTAAACGCTGACACAAAGTGATAAGCGAGCGCTAACTTCTCAGTTCCTTTTTTACAGACGGCAGCAAATCATACAGCAATGAGCTCCGTCTCTGGTTGTTATTAGTTTCAATTAAGGATACAATCTGAACCTTTAGACGGGCGAGGAATGGTGGAACAATTTACCGCTCAGGTGAGAGAATTCTAGAGGCCATTAGAATATGGCAGCCGTGCAGAACTCCAAATGCTGGAATGTGGTAGTAAGTTATTATTTTTTTACTGTCTCTGTGGCTTCGAACGATTCTACATAGGAGAACATTTTTTATCTCTGCGCTTCGCCAACAATAACTTGTAAAATCGGACTTTTATGATTAACTAGAAGGAAAGGAATGTGAGCCTCCCTGTCCTTCCCCCCTCCTTTTCCTTTCTCTCTCTGTCTTCCAGCGGCCGTACCGAAATCGTTAACCAGTTTGGTGTAAATTGAGGAGGGAAAGAGTTAGGTTTTTGTTTCCGCGCACGGGGTGTGGTTTCTCCAAATGAAATGCAATAGAATAAAGTGCCAGGTAATCGGCTGAAGAGGGGGTGACAACCCGTAATTATTCGCCTTGGCCCGGTGTCTTCCGAGTTTCTTTTATTTCGGCTGAGTTGTTCGGATGGCTGCGTGTACAGTCTGTCCGTGTTGCGTGTACGATGAGGGCTTCGCGATTCTCAGACGGTTTTAATTTCCTGTAACAAGGCCGCACAATCACGCCTAACTTCGTACTTGCCTTCTCACTTTCACTCCCGTTTCATTTAATCTCTTATAATTGCTCGGAATTCCATTTCCGTTCAACTTAAATTTACTTTACTTGGGTCGTATAACACACAGCACCTGTTTTACAGCCAGTACCTTCAGTGTTCGAACTGATCATTTCAGTTGTTTTATTGAGCTTTACGCTTCTCTTACGTGTGATAACTGAAGTCTAAGCATTGAAAACCGATGAATCCGTAAGACTGAGCCATAGATTATTTCAACACAACATTTAATAAATCATTCCGCTCAATTGCAACCCTAATTTTTTACATATTTAAAATGTGTAAATGTCAGTGGAGTACTGTAATAATATAATGCCCTTCTGGTGGCATTGGAAGGAAATTATGTCACGTCTCTAATGATACAAAATTTTGTGAAATAATTGATCGTCGCGACCAAAGAAAAATCATAAATTGAAGGTTCCTAGAAATACAGCAAACGAACGAACGATCCTGCAAACCAAACCACTTTGTTGAAATATAAATTATAAATTAATAAATAAGCACGGATATTCTTCCAGAAGCGTTGTAAATAATGTTCTGAAAATAACGCGTTACTGATAGATTTGTTTTGGATAATATCTTATTATTACTTGCACTAGATTAACATTTTCAGTTTTTGCCCCCACATTCCCGTAAGTGGTGAAGATGAATGAAGCTTCCTACAGCGACTAACGTAAATAAAATCAGTCATGAATTTTTTAATACAAATACCGTAATGCTTCTAGACTCATAATAAATATAAAAACTCAGAAAATACATAAACGTTTTGGAATTTCCCTCCCACAATATCGAAATGAAAAGTTACTCCTAAAGATTGAGACCAATAGAAGGAAGTCAATTAAATTTAATAAATAAACCGTTAGATCTCATTGATAACTAATAACAAAAGGAAATATTTTTCTACATCCATTTTTTTGTTAAATCTTGGACTATTTATTATTCTATTAGACAAAGATATTATGCCAGCACAAACCCTATTGAGACATAATATTTCAACAAGGATTCGGGGCATAAGTTCAGTCACGCCGTGGGATGAAAAGCAATTGTCAGTTCTATTTGCTTTCTCTTATTTCTATCACAGAAGAAACACCTACGTGCCTCGATACGCATTCCCGTAGGGAAACTGAGTCTGAAGTATATCACGCGGAGCAAGCGCCCCAAAAAAGAAACAAGTCACGGAAGAAGATTTCACAGTTGGTACAAGGTACTTAAGACTCATTTAACGCCATCCAACCACAAAGTATTCAGTTTCCAACTTCGCAGAAGAATCTAAACTGGAGCTCTTTCCATCGCCATTTTATTGTAAAGGAGATCTATGCTAACAATTAAAAAATATTTATATCAGAATGGCGAATAGAATTAGTCTGGTACGGACGGATATTGAAGCTCGTAGATGAATCGTTATACATATCAAACTCATCTAATCTTCCCAGGGATATCCATATTCGATGAAAACGTACTACGTGAAATTTTTCCCTTAGATATGAAGTTGGTATTTCTTTCGTCAGACGTTCCAAACAGCCGATGCAGCTCGTTCGCGTTGCAGACGAAGTGACTGTCCGCTGTCATTCCCAGTATTTCCACTCGGCCGAATTGCCCATTCCAGCCACCACTTCATTATGCCCTCCGTAAAACAGTCCATTCGACAACCCAAATCTTTGGCGCTCCAGTCGTAGAAAGCCGGCGAAATGGCACCAATTACCACACTGTAATACACTTAGCACAGCCATTTAACACGCCTGTTGTCATAACATTTCTTCACGGCGACTAATAGCCAACGTTTTTATTGCGTTGCAACTCTGTGTGTAAGTTGTATTTTTAGGACTGGGACTTATAACCTTGTAGCCCGTCTTGACATAAAAATCTCACGGCATTTACTAATTTAGTTCACGACGTTATACGTTTTATACTTCATAAAAGAGGAGTCGTCACAGTATTTTCTTAAAGACAAATAAGGACCAAAGTGTTCCTGTGTCGTCAATTAAAGTTAATTTTAATAATTACATTGTCTTACAGACAGAAATTATAAAACACCATTTCATTAAGGACGAGTGTTTCCCAGAGCATTTGTTCAATTAAAATAACATAATGGCAGTTGACTAACTTGGTGAGAGTACAAATACTCTCAGGAACGGAGTCTGTAATTAATTGGTTTTTTATGACTACTATATTCCAACACATATTACGAAGTAGGATCAGCCATTGACATGTACAGGAATGAACAATCTGAGATCATTTGACTCTTCGAAAAATATTTTTTAAATGTTTTATACATACGTACAATAGAAAGAGGATACTGAAATTGTAACTTAACAAGTATTATCCAAGTATTACTGCCCGGTCACTGTGCTTGACTTTGAATTGTATTCTAATGCTGTGAGAATTTAAATTTTTACTCTGTTATGACTAGTCAATATAATCGCCGAAAAATTTTGGAAACGAAAATTGATTACTGCGTAAGAAGTGTCTTGCCGCATTTATGAAGCATTCAATCACTTAAAGAGTGTCATTACTATCGATGAGACGTAGCATTTGGCATACAATCCATTAACGAAGCCATAATATCTGCATTAGAAAATAATATTTTCTCCAAGAGCAAAGAAAGTGCATATGACTCGCTGGAAATTAATGGTAATGTTTATTTTTTTCTTCGGTATCCATGTCGTCTGTATGACACAAAGGTTACCCATTGGACTATATTTAATTAAGTTTAGAAATAATTACGTGAACTTGCTAGAGAGATTTGTGGAACTGTACCAGGACAATTAAGCTGCCGCTAATGAATTCTCAGTCAAGTTGGCAAGTGAAAACTTCACAATCCTCCAATTTAAATCCTCAACCTTTTTCGTTTTGGTTAACATGAGGATGATCCTGAAACAGGCAACTCCCCTTTAATAGCATAGGAAGACAGTTGAATAGGGGGGATGTTGAAGGCAGAGCAAGGGTTGACTAGGGCCCCTGGGCTATGTTTTAAGGATCCTACCCGGTGTTTCACCTAAAAGAGATGCAGGGAAACCCCTAAACACCTGCATCAGGTAGGTAGGACGTGAATAACCGCAGTTATAACACAGCTATCGTTATTCACTGTGAATTTGTATCTGTAAAAGACAAAGGTATATAATTTTAAAAAATAAAACAAGGTTTTTATGATAACAAACCAGCAAAGAAACAAAGAAAAAAATGTTTTCTTACTCATGTAGGAGTATTCCATCGCAAGCATGGAAATATACAGTATATTATTGGGTCCGCACATCCACTTGGAAGCCCTTTAATTAACTTATCATCCCAAATAGTAATTTTCTGCTCCAAAAACGCTAACTTCCGGCGTTTTGTACACACCATCCCTGTCGGTCATTTCCAAGGCATATTATAATCTCATATACATATCATCTACGAATTCAGCTAACTCTGCTTTGTTTTCAAAAATGGACACACAAATAGAAATAGGAAATGAGGCTTAAAGCAACGCAGGAGCTTGAGCCGCAGTTACTAAGCACCTTCGTTATTTACGGCAGGTCAAAGTTATGAAAAATAGTTGGAGTAACATAAATGTCTGGAGGGTCATGCCTCGACTCCAAATTGTTTCCGTGATTCATGCTGGTGCCCCTGACAATAGTAACAGGATTATGGTCTGTCTCAGCTGTCTTACTCGTAGTTCACCCTCAGTCCATGACATCGTTGGATATTACGTGACCGGAAAGTACTTCTCACTTAATATATGCAATGTTTTTTAGAAGGTAAAGGTTATTTTGTGAGGTGTGCTTATGTAATAAGATCCGTTTTAAAAAGATACATGAATTGCACAATGTACATATACGTTAAAATGTTGTACTTCTTTAGAGGCAACGTCTGTTTTATTTTTATTTTAAGAAATGTCATCATTGGCTCACCTATTATTTAAATAAATTTCCAATTGTATTTCAGTCACGTGACCACAATTCCACTTTTGATCCAAGTCCCTTAATCTGTACTGTTATGTAATAATTTAGACTTTTTGTTACTGAATTTGACGTAATACTAGAATCGGAACCAACAAACACTTCGAGCAGAAATCAATCTTTTGTCGGAATTGTTGACCTTAGTATGGTTCAATTTACCTTGTTCTTCTTCCTGGGGGATGAGTTTTACATCTTAGCTGGAACTCCCCCGCGCAATCGTGAAATTTGACTACACCACTCGGGGCGTGAGTAATATAGATAAAACTGCGTGTCACCAGCGCGGAGGCTTACACGAACGAATCAATACTGGGCGATAAAAAGACGAATGCCTTGGCTTGGCTTGCCCTGTTTACTGTGCCACATCCTCCTTGGGGATTTATCGGGATGAGCAATCGCACCGTGAGGTCCAGTCCCACCTGCAGCCTCATATGGGGGCTTAGCCTGCTCCCATAAAGCTCGCAGCCCTACAATATGGCGCCTTGAGTGACTGCCAAAAGGCCGTAAAACAGAGACGGGAGACAAACCGTGCAACGTATAAATTTACCGTGGAACCGCTTAGACACATCGGCTTTAAACACTACACAAACTAAATTGATGCAAGACCGACTTTATAGTTTTAAAAACACTGAATATCATCGCAAAGAAAATAATTGCTCGATAAGTAAATATCACATTTTTTCCTGTGCTGAATTTCTAACTCTCTTAGTTTCTACAGAAACTAATGCCGGTAATAAAATCGAACGTAACCTAATCTTTGATAAAACTATGGTAGTTATAAAATTTTAGCAGCAATATTATATTATAATGGATAAATTAAGTATAGTTTTTATGTTTCTAAAGTACATACCAAACATTTCGGTTCGAACAGCTTGCTGCGTTCCATCATCGTAAGGTCTTATTATTCAAAAATGAAAAGAATATAGCCGCTCATAGTCTCGTTAGTAGGTTTCAGCCTGTCAATTGAGACTTTATAATATGATCCATGTACGCTATTGGGATTGAATGAGACGTAACTAGTGCGGCCGCGCGGTCCACCAGGGGAAGCACGCACTTGTGCCAGTCGCCAGACGTATACATATAAAGAGGAAACGTTCAAATAAACGATTGCTCTAATGGGCCTCTTCCTTCCCGATTGCCGACTCCCCCAGTCGCCAATTCTGTTTTTATGCATTGCGAGAGAGGGCAATAACATGCGTGGGAGGACATCTGTCTGTGCCGCTCTCCCCCCCTCCTCCCCCACACTCTCCCCCAGCTCACACATACATACGCAACAGCACACGGCACACAGCAAAGCTCGACGCAACGGGGGACGTACACTCGCATTTTCAGCAAAATAATGCACTTGGTTTTCCAATCCTATCTCGAAACGTAGAATGGTTGAGTTACTAACTTCGTAACAAGTATCCGTAACCATTCTTCCAAAAAAAAATATATATCACCTTTGAAATCGAAATGATAAAGGGAAAATTCGAATCAATTCACGACAGAACAAAAAATCAGATTGGTTTAGCTTTACTCATGATCATAATTGTAAGTTGAATAGTCCGGGGTCAGATAACGACGCCGATGAAACGAGACATCCTTATGGACCTGATGGCTGAATTGAAATTGTATCATTCCTCTAGATGATATATTTCTTTGTAAGAAGTTAAGTAAAAAGGTAAATGAAACTTAATTGCTTAAAATTTTCACATCATATCTAGAAAACCTTTTATTAACATAATTTTCAACACATTAACTCACCCTGATTTTGAATTCACTTGACCATCGTCCAGTAAGTTTACCGATAGCAAAAGAAAAGAGTCACGAACGCATCGTTTCCGTCACTTGTTGATCACACGATTGACTTTGTTGTTGTTAATTTAATACGTAGAACAAACCATTTGCTTGTATATGCTTTGACACATCAACAGCCGACTATTCATATTCGGAATCAGGACACGAACTTGCTCGAATTTGTAATTATTACTTGACCTGGCTGCACACCCTGCTCTGTCATCGTCAATATTTGAATGTTTCCGTTCATCGGTCAAGACTTGACAAGGTAAATTGTTGTTCCTGAAAGTTCTCTATTCATTTCCTTCTTTTTTGGTGGATCATTTAGGTTACAGGTATCAGCCAGTCATTTCTCCAGTCTTCTCTGTCTTGCCGTCGTCCTTCATCTTCTGGCAACACGTTTCTATCTTCACATCATCTAACATTCCAACTGTTGAATTCCAACTAATTAATTCTCCATAGAATTTCTAATTGTACGCACTGTTCTAAGATTATGCCAAACCCTTGATGCTTTCTTTTTAATATTTTCCAATATCCCTCTTTCCTCTCGAACTTTATCCTAGAACTTTATATTCGCGAGTCTGCACCACAGCAAAAATCTTAAAATTTTCCAATTCTTACATGTTTCATGACTCCCAAATAAAATGAATTACGAAAAACTTATTCAGTGGTGCAAACGGAAAAAGGCGCGGTCATGTTTACTTCAAACGGGACAGAACGATATAATACTGTAACAAGTGGAGGTAATCCATCCGCTTGTGGAATCAGACTAGTAGAACAAAATTTCATTTACTATTTGACTTACTCTCGTGATAAGATAACATTAATTCATCAGCTGCCTGAAGATTAAGTTCAAGATATCCTGCGCATGTCCAACAAGCGTGGTAATGTGTCTTACAAACAGTTGTGGGAAATTAGCAAGTTATTTATGTCAAATTAAACTAATGTGCACAATCTGCTTTCGTTTAAAGCAACCACAAAATTTTTGGAGTATTACGGCAAGTCAAACTGACTTTCTGTAATGAGTATGGTATAGTATATATTATTTTGTAGACTGTCGCTGTATATGGGAATGTTGAGGTAGAGACCGGGCTGGGCCACGTGTCTGTAATTTAATTGCAAGGAAAGAGAACGCGTATTAAGGCGGGCGTATTGTCTGCGCCGATATTACCTGGCGCCTCAAGACGCATGGCTCACGCAAGCATGCACTAATGACAGCACAGATTTATACGGTAATGCAGGGCGATTAGAGCTCCAAATTCCGCATATTACGAAACATTAAGCCGCTGAACAATGGCCGCCGCCGCATTGCTCACTGCTAATTGAAGCGTACAACTCCGTAAACTAACGCGCCGGGTTAAAAGGTGTGTTGTTAATTGTGTCCCGGTACCGGAATATCACAATATGATTTAGTCATAAAAGAGAGTGCGGGGAATTCCTCCGCCGGGGAGCCGGGGGTAGACCAGAAAATACAATTATACGCCAGTGCTAATGAACGGCAAAGACGCCAGAAAGAGGAAGAGGACCCTGTTGTCTACAATTATCTTCCTCAGTTGGAAATTGAAATTGCTTTCCACAAAACCTTGGCTTCGGCTTTAATGAGTAATTAAGTGCAAAGAGGAAGGATCAAATAATTCGTAACGCTGTTTGAGGATTCATAAATTTGCATTACCATGATTAGTAAGTAATACACGTTATTACTTATATATTTGATACGCACCATTACCTCTGCAAGGTTTACAGAAACTCTGCCAGGCAACCAACTGAAATAATTTTCTCTCGTGCCCGGTAATATGTGACAAGCTCTGTCGTCTTTGATTAAGTTCACTGTTTTGTCACTATCTTTTGTAAATTCACTACGGTCGTGAATGTGCAGAACGGCTTCGTAAACCCTCATACTTAAATTATAAATTTACTTTCCCTGCCCTGGGATTATCCTGGAAAATCTTAGAAACATCCTTATAATTTATCAAAATTAAAAAACTGTTAATAAAGAATTTAAGGTAAAGATTAATTAAAAACAAACTACGTTTTTCATTTTATTTATACTGTGTTTCGTCCACAATTTTTGGAAATTCTTCAGGTACAGACAAACATTACTAAACTACTTCTGAAGTTAACTATAGAGAATTTCTTTAAAATGAATTATGTACACAAAAAGTTGTTAAAATTTAAATACTTCACTCTTGAATTCAAGCAATGAAATATAAATAGCAATCTTATATTTAAAATAGATGTAAATAAATTAATAACTCAATTGAAAACTGAACAATTTGTATTAAACAAAATTTTGTCAATCTAAATTTACAGTAAGTTGTAATTCGTTTCTCTTCTTAACTTCAGAAGAAATTTGACTACGTTTGCCTGTACCCGAAGAAGTCTCAAAATTGAGGACGAAACGTCGAATGGTTACAATAAAGAAGCTTAGTTTAAATGTGAAATGGTCATTAATTTATTTCTATTGAAAAACAGACTATAAGTGGTATTTTAAATTAAACTGAGTGCGCAAATCATAAAAATTCAAATTTTACTAAAAATGAAAATTATATATACTATGAAAAATAAAAAAATATCACTTTATTTTCGACATATAATTTAAATTAATTTAGTCATCAGCATGTTGGGCGTAGTTTTTACCGTATTATTTACGAAAAATAGTAACAAATCGGATTTGTATTATTACGCCGAAATGAAAAGTTACAAGGGAAGAAAATAATGAACACGATTAGATCAATACCTGACGAGAAGAATCCGGATGAGAAGGATTGGGAAAATGATATTCGAATGTTAAAAGAAAAGAAATGAGTGCGTGCAAGAAAAGAAGAGAAGTAAAATCATAATTTCCTTCTAAGAAGTAGGAATTTTATTAGGAGAAATCTGAAGACCAAAAACAAAACTGGTTCGTGCCTCAGAAGTTACGATTTTCAAAAGGTCGGACTACGTATTCGTTTCGAAAAGTAATTGTTTTAGTGAGCGTACAATATGGAAAGTATTGATTAACAGAGCAGACAATCGAAGGCTCCGCAAATGAGTGATAGTTGTAATGAGCAGTCATGAGGTGGACTTTCGCTGTGGTCGGGGGCGGGGGTGGAAGGGGATATTTGCGCCTGCCACTCCGCCACAGCAAATATCCTTTGTCTGTATTGAATGAAGACAACTCGGCTGTTTACGCTTCAACTCCCGAATTTTTTCTTCTATTCATTATTTTCGGTGGCTCCTCGATGTGTAGAAACGTTCGTTAATTGTTTGTTTTGCCGTGTTTATCAGAGGCTCTGCTCACAATAGCGCCTGGCGAGAATTCTTTGTGAGACCTTATGAAAACAGTTATTATATCACGATTGGTCAATTCATAGGCCGAATATTTAATTTTCTATATAAATTGTGTTTGTATTGCTCTCCGTCCTTACAGGAGCTATGAAAACAGGACACGCTTGACTGCGACGGAACTCTCCTACCAACTATCAAATTATCTTTTTATTGACTGGTCTCTTCGAACCGAAGCAAAGAGGCTCTGTGGAGTAACAATGAAAAATTTGTTATTATTTTTACATTGCATCCGTTCAAAGGCCACTTTGCATGAATAACTTAACAATTACACGGCTAAAAAAGTAACACAAAAATTCATCTACAAGGCAACAGCGAGCTCATATCCTTTAAAAGTAATAACAATGAATACTTCTCGGTGCAAACAGACGAACAATAAAATCAATCGGAAACAAAATGAAATGATTAACTACGTATGCGTGCAATGAAGTAATTTCATTTAAAAAAAGAGTTTATTTGAGCGTAAATACTTTGTGTAGACCTTGAAATTATTTATTTTATTATGGTGGACGAGGCAAAATTTTGGGGACATATCAATAGTATTTGATGGGTGAATCAATAAGATTATTATGTTTCTTCTCAACGTATCGGTGAACTCAAAATCGAGGACTATTTCAATCAAGGAAGTTTAGTTTTTTATTCATATATTGGAACATGAGACAATGAAGAGATTTATCATATATTTCAAAAGTGACTCGTCACATGAGGGTTTCCATGTGGAGACAGTTTCCCTTTAATAGCATAGGAAGGAATTTGAAACCCTAGAAAACCTGCACACGATAAGTGGGCCGCTCGGGACCTGCCCGAGTCTCTTCCGAAGAATGGAGACGAGTTTGCTGTTGGAACACAGCATTCCCTTCTCCATACATCGGCTCGTTAAGTAGACAGCTGGCCTATTGATCCCGTAGGTATGTATCAATCTACGAGCTATTGAGGAAACAGCTGGGCTACTGACTTCGTATGCTATGATGATATTTGAGTTTTTGTACCGCAATATATATATATATATATATATTACATGAAGAATAATATTTTAATATGAAAAACAATAACACTTTTTTTTTCAAATATAACTGGACGTTTTAACCCAGAATTGCGTCTTTCTCAAAAAGAGCTATGTAGACTGATAAACAAAGGATTTAAAACTATAATTAGTTACCGAGAAAACTCAAAGAACTTATAAAAGATGTCATGTTACGATATTCAGTGGCAAATTTAGTGTTGACAGTGTTAGGACGAATTTAATTAAACACTATAATATCAAAATTGTGATTAAATTTAAAACATTGTGTCGATATGTCACGATATTTTTAAAAAATTATTCTGTGTGTAATTATTTCCCATATTATAATTATGACTGAATATTTAAATTCAGATTGTTACTGACAAGAAATACTATTACTCATAATTTTCAGAAAATATTTTTTCACTATTGATATATAATGGAAACCATTCTTACCTATTACGCATTGAGATTTTTCAATCTTAGTACTTTTTACGTTTCATCTATTCCCGCGAATCAATCGTTTATTATTTTGATGTTACCACCTGTCATTGTTAATCATTAATAGCATCGAATCTAAGTGAGTTTATTGGTTTTGTGTTTGGTAAAGAGTAAAGAAAATTATTTATATATTTACTGATCAATCTCTACCACGAAAATTTTTCCTTCATCCAAAATTTGGGCTGTTATGTTTCAGTAATGAAATAATTTTTCTCCGATGGACAGCTGAACAAAATTGTGGCGAGTATATTGGTCTGGACGGCAAAACAAACGGCTCAGGCACCGTTTGCGAAGACTGGCTTGTTTGTTGAACTGCCGATTACTGCTAACGCGAAGAAAGCTTCCCACACTTGTCTCTCTGGCGTTTTTGCGGCAGACGCTAAGTGGCAGTTGTGTTAGCCGACTGTTAAATGACAATATGTTTGTTTGTGGTGAGCCGGCGTGTTGATTGTGCGAATTGCCGACTCGATAATGTACACACGGCCGTGTCTGGCCTCCTGTGTACATTGGTCCGTATTTATGTCTCTCTCGCAAACAACCCTCTCCCGGCCAATTGCACCCATTCCTGCCACGCGGGAATGTCTACTTTAAAAGCCAGCTGAAGATTCGCTATTAAGGGATTCGAATTCTACACCAACGGAAACTGATAATTTGAGTTGGAAACAATTATAAGTTTTGTGATATAGGTGACGAAATTCGTCTAGACCAGTCTTTCCCATCTTTTTATTACCATTCGTAACGAAGTCTTCCCCTGCTCTCTACGAAACAATTGAATTTTTTTATATTCATATGTTGAATTTTTCCCTGAATGAAGCTCAATTAATACTTGTTCAGATCAAATAATCTGGTTTTAGGGAACAGTCATATCAGATTATTAAGAAAAAACTGTAAGTATATTTTATAAATATACACAACTAAAATTCAAAATAATTAATATGACAGCTTTTACTATAATATTTTAATTTTCAGAAATTATTATTTAATTTATTTAAAATTTCAATATTTAATGTGGCGTTATGTTAGTGTAGAAAATTTCTTGAGGCCCTTGTGCTCGATGCTTGCTGCAGAGAGATTTTATATTGGGCTCAGCTTTAGTGCCAAGTCTCCGCTATTCGTAAAGGTGAGATGGCCGTAGTGATATATGCCATGGGAATCGTCCAATGCAGTACGTGCTTTTCCTATATTAGGCATAGAAAACAAAAAAAATTCGAGGAAATTATAGTTTATATTATTATAAACTTTCAACTGTGGCTCCATAGAACGTACAACACTTAACGAAGGCAAATTAAAATCAAGATACAAACATTTTTTCCTTTAGTGCAGTTTGTGAGATTCTACATGGCATAATAGATGCATAGCAGAGAAAGAAGAGGGGGCGGGAAGTATTGTCTTTTGAGGAGGAACTTTCCTTTTCAAGTGGACTAGCGGAAGGCCACTATCACTGTTAAAACTATGAATTGTATTCTTACGGACGGGATATGGAGACTGCAAAATCGTCTTTTTAACATACCCAATACTTTCTATTTATTACATTTTACGAATGACTATTTAGACGTACAACACATCCTAAACTGACAGTAATATATTTGTCCAAACGCCAGTGTTTTCATAATTGCTTTCACACTACCAAGTTCCGTTCATAAAAATTGGAGTTATATTGAGCTCCTGCCTGCCCCTACTACAGAAGCATTGTGTTGACACACGACTAGCTAGGTCTCCCGATTTGTACACGTATAATCATAGCACGTGGTTGCTTAAGAGATTGAAATGAAAAACCTAGCCCGTGACTGTGAGTAGTTCAAGGGTCTTTTATTTCAGTGAGACGTCGTAATTTAAGATATCAAATTTATAAGAAAAGATTGTTTAGACAGTAGACGGTGATTTGTAGACATTTTAAAAACGGAAGTCACGCATTATAAAATGAAAAGATTCGAGTTTTCATTCACAACATTTAGCGATTAATTATGTCGTTAATATTATTATATCTCTAATTTCATAATATAATTTTTTACGAATACTCCTATAATGAACGGCACAAACTGACATCGATTTTTTAGTGGCTCCTTGCCCGACAAATCTACATCACTGTTTTATCAGCTGTCAGTCTTTGGATTCCGCTTTTTAGCCTTGCAGCGTAGTTTCTCTTATTGATCGCTATTTAGAGACACGCGAAACTTTACTCCCTTCACCCGTACGTACACTCGTTCTTGTTGTTTTCAAACGGCGGCTGTTAAAAAAATCATACTATTTTTTTCGGATGGTTTCTTTAATAACATCAAAAAGAACATTAATTAAATCTGTTTGCCATCGTCGTTATAAAAAATTAACTTTTTCAGTGATAATTAAAAAAAGCTGCCATGAAAATAATAAAAAGATTTCTACACTTAGGCTGACAGGCAAAATGTCTACTTTTCTTTCACAACTTTGCTAGTCTTATTGTCATGTACATTGATAGTGATGCGTGATACATGTTTTAGCTGTCTGCTATGTTTAAATATCCGGTCCGTAGACTACGTAGTTTGCTGTAACAATTTTTCTGAAATATATCTATGTTACGTATTTCTTATTTTGAATTGAAATCGGATTTAAAACATTAATGACAATATATTGCATAACTATCGGCTGGTATTTCCTGTAATTGTAGACGCTATCTGCTTAATAGTATTTATTGATTCCCTGCAAGTGCATGTCAGCAGACTTCTCTCATTATCTCTTCAGTGCTCTTATAAAAGCTCTTCCGCTAATCGATTTTTCACACGGCTCAGGTAATCGTCGCCACTTGCTATCATTGCAAAACCATACTCTCACTTTCTCTCCCTCCCCCTCTGTCTTTCTCTCTCGTTCAGTTTTTTTAAAAAAAACAACTAACACCTATGCGGGCGCCAAACAATTTTATATCCTTGCCGCCGAGAGAACTAATATTGACTCAATTATCGGGACATGTGTAGGCAAATATGGAGAGAAAGAACGACCAGATATGCATGCGCAAGATACATTGTTTCGTTATTAACGCAAGTTGCTGACAGGAGAGCAAATAAGCTTTAATGGAAACGTTAATGAATAGAAATGGCGCTAGCGAGGGAGGTGAGCGAAGGAGTGGGGCATCGAGTCAAACTCAATTTCTACATCTTGTCGAGAGACAGCCCTCGCCTTAAATCCCATCCTCGTCGCAGAGGGCTACAATATCGACTATATTTTAGAAAGCCTCCAACATATACTACCATCAAATTCGAAGGGGGAAAATAAACAAATTCGACAAAGCTATATCTATTCCACTATGAAAAATATAAGAATTTAAAACACTGATCAAATAACAAAAAAAAGTATATTTTAAACGGTAGAACTCATAATGAAGATAGAAAAATAAATTTTAAGGATAATTATTCTTTGTTACAAAAAATGGGTTCATCAAAAGATACGATAACGCAAATGAGACATTAAATGATTTTCTTCTATATAGAAGTAAAATTAAGCGTGTCCGTTGATGGATTACAACTGGAATGATTCATAAACGACTCGAAAAATATAAATCAATTCATTTTTAAATTTCCTCGTGATACAACATAGGCAGTGTACTTTGTCGAATTTCAAGTCAGAAATGAAGGATTAGAGCAAAATCAACCCATTTGTGGTTACGGACAACTGCATTGTCTTTGTATTAATGGCCTTTTCTGCAGGAATGTCGCCGTTACTTTATAAACCGGACAACTGCATTAAATTTGTATTTATAACACTTGGGCGATATTCAGTGTGTGATAAGTATAAAAATGATAATAAAAGATTAACTTCAGTGAATTGAATAAGATATATACGGGACCTCGTCCTCTATTGATGAATATTCCCTCCGTACTTTCGTCCAATTTAGTATTTCCAGAACAGCTCACTGTGCGAAATTTAGTTTAAAATAGTTTTCATGGGCTGTATAGCAAGTTAACAAGCACCGCTATTTTCTTAAGATAATAATATAATGAGAAATTGTCGATGTTTTCTTACGATCGTTTCGTTTCGAATAAGGTCTTAATCATGGGAAAATCGTTCGTGCCGCGAAAGGAAATGAACGACACGTGTAATCTACATCGCATTTAGCATAATTCCTGCGTACGAGTACACGTTGCATGCAGTCTGCGGTGTTGCTCGACCGGTGTATGAATTTCAGCTTCCAGTTCCCGCGAAATCGATTAAAGATATCACTTAATGACAGTCCCAGTTGCTCGGCAGAAAGAAGAAATTTCAGAGGCAATTTAGTCGAGTGGTATTACAACTTAAGTCATTCCATTACCCTTAGGTGGAAGACTACAGTGTTGGGAATATGGACGGATACAGTAATCATTGTCGATGGCAATAGTAATTGGATGAAGATGAACAGAAGAGGACACAGCAATATTGTCTTCACGACTTCATCTATGCCATTAATCACGTGAAATAGAATGCAATGGATGATGCCTTTCAAGTTTCAATTTTCTGGGAAAGCGACCTGATCCAATATTACGGTTATAAATTACAGTGCAAACCCACCCAGACTCGATTGTAGATAATGAAAAAATCAAACCGGTTTTTTCTAAAAGAATTTTTTATCACTCATTAATTCTTACGAAGTGTAAATAAGACGAAAATATACGGATGTAAGACACTAAGGAAGATGAGACGTAAGTACTTAATGAATGCCTTCAGGACTGAAATTTATTGTGGTTTGTACGTACGGTATTTTCAGCTTGTGATGGTGGCTGGGCTGTTCGAGCGGCAGGTAGTAGTGCGTCTACTTTATCCAAAGGATTAGAAAAGGCGCTATCCTAGCTTCATTACTCACCAAGTAGACTTTCGTTGATTTATTTTATTTAACATATTATTTCATAATATTTTATATCTATAAATTCTATACACTATTAAAATAAAAGTGTTACCAAACTATAATTTACTGAATTGGAGTCCAATATATAAGCTCGGTATGGCAAATGTTTTATGTAAGATTATTCTATTATTGATAATATTATTACAGTAAATAGTAGATTTAAAGGCATACAAATGCAGTATCTGAGCCATGATTATCATTTTACTCAAACTCGTTAAATTATAGGTTGTTTGGTATCAGCTTTCTTATAATAGCGTGTAAAATTGATATATATTAATTGTTCAAATATAAAATGTAAAATAAAATAAATCGGAGTTTGGTCGACAGCAGTCTATTTCAAGAGTAATGAGGAGTGAATAGGGACTGTGTTTATCATTTGGGCCAGGCTACCTGCCACTCTAACAATCCAGCCGCAATACTGAATAGTATTATAGAAGCCAGAAAGTTATATGAAGAACGAATTTTGTCATTAAAAGGTGCAGTAAATGAAGAGTATTTATAGAACGCCGGCCTATACGGCCATTTTGTAATTTGGTCTCCCCTCCTGCCATATTAGGCCGCCACGAGTATTGATATTGTATTGTAGTATAAGAATTAATCTTAAAAAATAACTTATTTGTAATAAATCTGAAATTGCAGTCTATAAGTCAAATTATGCAGAGAAAGAGCAAGGATTCTGCGAGGAGCAAAAGAAAAAGAGACAGTAACAAGATGAAAGGAGAAAGAGAATCTGAATTAAAGCGGAATAAGTGGGGGGAAATGAGTCGGCAATTGCGTTAGTCCGAGAAGACATTGAGAGAATTATTAGATTTAACCGCGAAACTTGTGACAGTGGGTAATTGTGGGAACTGATAGTAACTTAGAGTATTCTAATAGTCGTTTGAATCGTTGCCTGGAATGCTCTGATAGAAGCCATCAGTGGCTAGGAGAACAATTCGTTGGCCTGATTCCTATGATGTTGGTCATTGTGACGGGGATGAAACATATCCCATGGTTGTCATGCAGATGGGCTGTTACTGTTATGCAAGTGTAGTCACTCACCAGAGAGATGGCCGTTCTCGTAGCCCGGGTAGTCGCCGTTGTCCAGCCGGTGCTTCTTGAGGGCAGGATGGTGAGGTCCCAGGTGCGAGGCTGCGATGCTGAGTCCCACCGAGGCCCTCTTAGGCGGCCTTCCTGGCCTGGAGCTGCGGAGTAGCAGAGAGTTACTGTGGTTAGAGGCACCCGTTAGTAGGACAAGGGATCGGGCCTTCGGGAGCAACGCACCTCTTTCGCTACTTTACAGCGAAAGAGCTACGTTCGGAACTGGACAACCCAGGTCATAGGTTTCTCACACGAGGTTTCCACAGCTACATGTTTATAACACTTATAAATACAATTTTCTCCATTTAAGCCTCCATTTTTATCAAATATGTGCAATCATAAATAGTTGAAATCCAAATTGTTCTTTGCAGCCTTAGTGATGAAAAATTTCAACAACTTCTTAGAATGTTTTCTTAATCATCACAATTACTGCGCGGTTAAATAAAACATTATGTTAACACCACACGTTCTGAGTAATATTCTTGTAACAATGTCAGCATTGAATATCATGCTACCCAATCGAGACTAATTAATCAGAAAATTAGAAGTCAACAACATTAAACCTTTAAGGAAGCTACAGCTGATATTTATGTCGATCAAAGCTGTTAGTGAAAATTATTATCAATGATATATTAAACAGACTTCTTCCCGTGGAGATTATAATCATTGTAGCTGAAGAATTGTTTCCATACAGTTTCGGAAAAGGGAGCCTATGTAAATTAGGTAACGGGTTCCAGGATAAAGAAGACATTTCGAGGATTATTAGATTTAACCTAGAAATAAAATTAATGCATAATTTATTGTAAAATGATATAAGAACACTCTGAATTGTAAACTTTCGCACTGATTACTATATCGATAAATATTTGAAAAACAATAACTGAAAGAATGAAGTAATAATGTTTTGTGAATAGAACAATAAGATTATATTCGCTTTTTCCGGTTTACTTTGCATAGTTCTATATCTTGGTAATCTATACTGTTCATTTGATTGAATAACCCAAGTGACACTTTTCTACATTTGGGTCATTGTAAGCGTTCTGTATGGTTTGAATTTAGTTAAAGCTCTGGAATTACTAGAATCGTTTTTCAAAATAGTTTACCGCTTTCACTTCCGACTGTCGCTGTTGAATCTAATATGCAATAACGGGAATACCTGTTATGCTTTCAGGTTTCTTTTTTTTATAAATCGAACCCCATAATTTCGAAAACGGCAGGAGCAGTTGGAGCTATCAAACTAACTGCCAAATAAATCTTATTTATGAGGTTAACCACATAAGGCCTGTATGGGTCCTCTAATGGTAATTGTGTAATGTAGGTCAGGCTGAGCTACCTGCATCTAAGTGGAGGGACTTGCAAACGTTGCCCTCGCCCTTTAGCTATCGTTTCTTCTCCGCCAGGTACAAACGTCATAAAAATTCTTCGCAGAGAGGAAAAGGTTGGCTTATTGTCAAGAAAAGTTTGCAAAAACTCCGCTTGTTGTATTTTCCGACAAGAGCTTTCAGGCCTTCAGATCGAAGATAGGGGGTGGATACAGTCTTTAACTGGCAAACAGTTGTCAGGGATTGATCATCTTAAGAACAGAGAGGTACTGATTTTAAATAACAGTTGCATTATTGTTAACATCATGAGAATTACGAAAAGCGTGTCTGAAGAAAAGCATCCTAGAGAAAATTTTCCCCGACTGCTCTCAGTAGTTTCAGGATTAAATCAGACAATACTACGGATAAGTGAGTATTTCCTATTTTTAGAAACGTTGCGCTAAAGTTTAACGGTTTCATAAATCATCCTGGTGCAGACTAATTGAATTGCTTTTGCACCGTTGCACCGAAATGCTGTTTCGTTTGAGGGCGTCCACAGTACGCATGTACAAAGAAGTCCAAGCACTTTGATTCCTCTTGCGGTCAAAACCAACAAGGGACTTGCGTGGGTGGATAAGACAGACCGATGACGCTTCCGGGTGAATACGTCGCAGACCTAATGAGACGTCATCCATCGCTTCGACGCTTCCACGACTCTATTCTTAGGATCCGCGATACGTTATATTTTTATTTGAACGGCTTTTTAATTTTTTATGAGAGGTTGAGGTAATTACGTTAGGCATAACTTTTAAATTTCACGAGATGCTGTTTCCTTTTCATACTTCCGCCACCCTATCTGAAAGAATTTATATGTTAATTGCTTGAAATAACAATTCTATTGCTCATTTACTCTCACTCCCATCAGTCTATCTGTACAGTTGTCACGCGCTCTTCTAACCAGGCTTCTATTACAAAACGCAATTAATTTCGTTCATTCATAGTATTGAATCTGTATTCAGCACTCGTTATATTACTATAAACATACATAAACCTAAGAGAACATCCCGCCTAGCGTGCTGCGTCCGACTGTTGTTGAAAGAGATTTAAACAAAAGTAATCTTTTGTAAATTACAAAAATAAACAGAACGACACCATAAAAAATACAGTAACATTAAATCACTATGCTTATTATTATGATATGAAAATATTTTGGCGGGACCAGAAATTCCGAACTGAAACGAACTCAACCAATTTCTGGTACTAAATTTATAAACATGTGGCTGTCCCCGAAAGATGTTTTTCACACACATCCACGTTATTATCGCTATCTCCGTGATTCAGACGGCGACGCTGGGAGCAATTTAAATTTAGAAGTGAACTGAGATTACAACTATTACACTGTTGACAGGAAATGTTTGAGGTTGGTGACATTGCACCCACTTGAACTTGCGACTTAAAACGTTGTCTCTTCAAATCTCACAGCACACATACACACACGTGTGTTTGCGTGTGTACCTGCGGTCTTAATTGGTGTCACCTGAGGAGTACAATTGTGAGCAAATGTTTGTGTGGGAATCAGCTGGAGCTGTTTCGACGGCTTACCGTATGTTCATACTTCGTAATTTAGAGACCGCAATTAAGCCGATAGTGATCAACGGACTGTCGGAAATTTATACTGTGAGAACTGTGGTGGCAAGATGGGTAGTATATCACGGGCCAAATAAGCCATAAGATTTGTCTTGATGGTAATTATAGGTGGTCGTCTCGCTTACCGAGGGAAGGTGTCAGAATTGAAAGAGAAAAACTTCCGAGGCGCTGGTAATGACTTCACAATGCGAGCAGACTTGAAAAATTGGAATCTAAGAAAATAAATTGTACTCTACAGCTGCGTATTTTAAGGCTCTAATTTTGATTACGTAGATATCAGACACCTTGAAACGTTCCAAGGCAATTATTTTCACTCGGAAATGAACTCACGTCCAACCACCACAAAAATTTATTCATTTCTGAAATCGGTAATAATATGGATTTATTAAAATCTATTTCAACCAAGATTCTCCATAAAAATATCTTTAGGATTATTTTATAGTTTGAAAACAATTATAAACTGAAAATTGATCCGATTCGATAGTTACTTGGAATTTCAAGTAACTGATATAATTCCTAGTATACAGACTAATTATTCGATTCAACTAGACAAAATCCTATTGGCCTACTCGTAACTGTTAGAGCTTAAATGCGTCACGTAGGAAGTGACCAACGTCCAAAATGTAATGACCATCGCATTGGGGTCTGATAGAATTGGTTGCAATAACTTATGATTAGCAGAAAAATTTTCTATAAATTGGTAGCATGAAGAAAAATTCTGTAAGTGTCGATTCATCTTTGGATTGTTGGTGGCTGATGAATTTTTTGTGGACTGTCGACGAACTAGATCTACTCTCAGGAGTGGTAACGTGCATCTATAGAATCTGAATAGGTATGGAATTATGATAGGAAAGCTTCGCCCTGGAGGTTCCAGAGATTTGAGTCGTGGAACGCCTACAATCGCCCCATCTGCGGCGCTGTTTGCCCGAAAGGTGGCGCCAAAGATAAAGTTTTACGACATCAGGCGGCGGCTCCCTAGTTTATCATTATTTACTGCAACATTTTCTGGAGACTAACAGAATTAAAGCGGACTATTATTTTTATTTTTATGTGCGCAGAGCCGCTGAGATATATTGAGAGTAGAGCGTCAGAAATAGCCACGTCTATGTTTATTTAGTAATTACATAAAAGCTATTATGACCCGGTTAGGAATCCAATTGTGCGCAACACTCATGTGCGACCAAGATCAGTCTTCGCGCCTTCTACACGTCAGAACTGAGAAGCGAACGCAACGTCGTAAGCAGCTGAAAAGCTAGTGAAACACTTTCATTTCCTCGACCACTAAGTGATAATTGAATCCTTCATCCAATTTTTTGCACCATTTTTCAGTAAGAAACAGAATTAAACCTGTTACTTATATTTATGAAAGGTCTCCGATATAATGTCATAAAGGAACTCATATTACGATGTATTAATAATTGCGTAATAGAGATCATGTGCTCTCTCACAATTGAATTGGAAGTACACATCTGCTTCCAGGATCAAGTTTCCTGCCTGCTGGACGTCAGGAATATAGCATTGCAACCCCTTTACAAGCCCCTAAAAACTCTTTCATCAAATTCGGTTATAAATAACTGTACGAAATTCAACTTAATTTCCCCGGAATTCAATAGTTATTCGTTGAAGTTTCTTTATATGTAGCGGACCAGAGTGACATATGTATACACTTATATTTTGGCAGCGCCTGAGGACTATCCAACTGCAGGTCTTGTCCTGATATTGGTACTATTTGAAAATTGTGCCTTAAAAACGCCCATAATCTGTAGAAGCATAAGAATGTATGACACATACTGCTTTTCGTATTTTCAATGTAGGGACAGTGAAATAATGAGTTATTTTCTGGAAAAATATATTTCTCGTTCAAGAATGGATCTGGTTAGTTCATCTTGATTAAAAGTACCATTCCCATAGACATATAACAGATTCTATGCGTAACTAGTACGGGAAAGTACTAATTTGCCGCAAGGGAAACCGGTTCGAATGAATCTTAGTTATATTTGTTACGATACAGAATTTTCTCAGGAAAAGGCGAACAAGGTCGTTTAATATTTTTTTTTGTGCAGTAATGGCGCATCTCGGAGTAGGAGAGAGATAAGCCTCAGCAGAGGGTATAAATCAGGTGGGTGCAAGCAGAGCTGATTAACGCGAGGTTATGGTGTTTGTAGACCGTGTCCGAGGCCCGGCAACACGTTTCGGTTGTAAAGTGCTCTGGATGTGTGCTCAGCTCCCACCTCAGGTGTAAAGTACGCCGCAATTCCACGTGGAATGGCGGCTAGGATTTACAGCCTTCCTGCTCTTCCTTCCCTGAAAATAACTCGAAAACACTCGACATTTCGTTTTGCCTCCAATCGGAACCCACAAACACCAAACAAGATCTTCAATTCTCCGTGGTTCCTTCCTCGCGGAGAGCGATTCGATTTTCTAATACAAATATTCCCTGAAAATTCTTGTCCTTTGAACTAGATTATTTAACGCTGACCTGAAGAATAAACATTTCCAAGACTTGACTTATACTATCTCTGGATGCAACAGTTTCAGCAACAAAGGATAAGACATATAGAATATGGTATTTTATAACCAGATATTCCCATTAATGAATTGAAAATATTAGTAGTTCTTAATTATTGTTTTCGTGAAGCAGAGTTACTGTGATAGTCTACTTCCTCAACAAGTTTCTACGTTTCTTAATGTTAATTCTCAGCAATTGCTGTGTTGATCACGAGTCACTCCAAAAAATCTGGAGTTTGTCATTGAAGATGTTTATCTGGCAATTTTCCCCGGTATAAAAATGGACTTCAGCGCTAAGAAGATAGAAAGAATTACCAAAATTCTGTTAGTAACAAAAAGAAAATAAAAATCGGAAATGAAATTATTTATCTGTGTCTTCATTTAAATGGTTCGGTTGAAATTATCATCATTCTCTAATAAATTAACGTCTAAAAAACAAAGAGAACGACTTTAATATCCAGATAACTTTTCGTATAAGAAACAATTTCACACAAAAATGCGTCAAACGTTCATCATTTTGATTTTTATGTATAATTTTTAAAGCTAAAAATTGTCTGCATATTAGAGTCGTACTCTTTATTATTATTCATTATTATGATAAGCTGAAAATCGTTTAAATTTTCTTTGTGGAAGTTGTCCACCTTGCAGTTCTTTAATATTTATCTATTTGATGCTTTTCTTTGCTACCTCAGGACAGCCGCGAGAGTCGGAGACTTCCTCTGCATGACAAAGCTTTGGGGGTGAGTCATCCTTTGACGTCTCACTACTGGGAGATGGTTCCGTGCTCAACCGCTACAACTCAGCTTCTTCCATTGTTTTAATACACAACCGCAATAAAACACACACATTTTTATTTTGACACTAATAGTGGCGCCATCCCCTCAACCAACAACTCCCGAAGTTTGCGGGGGCGTGAAATATGTTGTCTTCATTTCACCGCTAACACCTCTCCCGCTCACGAGATTGCGCTCCGAGAAATAACTGCGGGGACAATAAATCTCGCAAGAGTGGCATCCCTGCCGAGGGAGAAAAAGGAAAATTGCTTGGCGGAAAATATACTGGCGGATGATCGGGAGTAATTAAAAACGCTGTAATGGCTGGCGACACAACAAGCACAGAAAACAATTAATATTAAGATGTTTGAGGCGAAAAGGGTTAAACTTGGAATTATTATTATTTCGTGGGGGCCTATGATAAAAGATTTAAGAGACTAAGAAGGAGGACTTTGAGTGCGAAGTTTTAATTATTACCTTCCCAGGCGTAATAAATATATACGCAGTTACCGTCGACGTCTGGAAAATACGGCCTTGAATTCATGGTAGAAATATATGGGCATGCGTTTACATGAAAACGGAGAGAAACTAATTATACTTTCAGTAAAGAAACTGTAATTCGTATCAAATGATTACACCCAATTTTATATATATAAAAAACTGAATTACTAAGACAGAGAATACTTGTTCAGCCAAATTTTAGCTTCAACGTACATTCAATGACTCATATAGGGGCCCCACACACGTCAATCTCAAATAAATATCGGGGCTGGTTAAAGAAAACTTTCGTGTTTCAGGCAAAAGTCAGTAATCCTTATCTGCATAGGCCAATTGTAACGCAAATGTTAACTCAGAAATATAATGCAATTGTAATATCGCTTAAAAATCTTTATTTAGGAAATTGTGTCGAATCAGTATTGCATCCTCAATAAACCGTAGCGTAAATGAAAATAATTTTTTTTATACAAGAAAGCACGAAGCAATTTATAGATAACACATATTTCTGCCAAAATAACGTAATTTAGTTGCCCGATTGGATGATCACACATGGCAACATCTCACGAGCACTCGGTGAAGGAGAAACATTGTGGACCACTCTCAAATTGAACTCAAAGGGATTTCTAAACCTGGAACAGGCAGCCACACGACCGGACTTGTCACTGGGGCCGTAAGTGGATAACTTTACAAAGCAAACAGTAGCACGCATCAACAAGCAGCGTTTTATTTCGGAAGCGTGGCGCCAGGTCTGCCATCTGCGTCACCTACTCGTATCTGAGGAACGGACTAATTCTGCCGACACAGGGAACACTCCCGGCCACAAGAAAAACACACAACATTCAAAGTAGCTCCATCACAATCGTTGAAAGGAATTATGCTTTCCTGCTCGGTCGCCTTGCTTTTTGTAGGCTCTGAGAAAGTGACGAAAATGCGTCTGAGTGAGCAGTAGATAGCGCTAATTACAAGGTCGATCCGATATATGATATAGGACAAATTTATTATAGAGCCAATTGAGCACAATGAAAACACGTGAAATTTACTTTCGAAACTATTTAATTACAAGCAAGTGCTAGTATATCTTTCAACGAAAATATTAAAGAAGAGGAAGGGAAGGGCCGTTCAAGTTGTAAATACATGAGTCGACCTACTATAGCATAACTTGGTTGAAGGAGGCATTGGTTTTATGGGCAGTGCATTTTTAAACGCTGTTTACAAAATCGGAGGTCTGGCCATGACGCGCATTTGCTTCTTTTGTTACAGCGCACTCAATAAAACGTAACGCACAAAAAATGTTATATCAACAAGACAGAAATATATCTGCTCGTATTTCTTTTAAGCATCGTGGAAAAAGCCAAACTAAAAAAAAGTGAACCACCTAAATATTTCTGTCTCGAGGGCATCTTCCACCAGACTTTTGTTTCCCAGACTTATTATAAATTATAGAATTTCTTTTATGCTCCCCGGGTAAAAGTGATACGAGGGGAATAATAAATTCTGAATAAAAGTCTTCCTCGGAAATGTAAAGAAATGATTGTCTGGAACGGAAGCAAAACATTTCGCTTGAATTGAGTTCTGCCGCAGGCGATCTCATTCTGCAGGAGAATATTTTATTTACTTTTAAATGCTTTTCTGTAGAAGAAACAGGAAAGCACAGTTTTAATAACGACAAGCAACCTTATTACATTTATTCCGTGCATCTGTGCATTTATCAAGAGTATGTAGGAACGTGTTCAATTCGTTTAAAGTTTTTAGTTGCTCTGCTCAGATAGATTTCCAAAAACTGAACTAATCACAATCGTTTCTATGGAAATATAAATTGAATCTAAGGTTTTTTCAAATTATCCGATATTTTCATACTTTTGAGTGAAATGTGAGCTTTACCGGGAGACTCAAATTTCCCAGCCGTTAGCAAATGAATCCCAAAGGTTTCTGAATGAAGCGAAATGGGTAAACTGAAAAAAAAATCCAATATTAGACTTGTACACTTGGAAAGCATCTGCTTTATTTATTTTACCGCTTGTGCAGTTCGTGAGTGTTTGAGGGCTCGAGCATAAAGGAAGAGAATGGTACAATAAAGCGCATGTATAGGGACATTTACGCCATTGTTGGAAATCACACAGTACTTTTCCCTGTGAACGGCATCATCCACAACCCTCCACACATAAAACACCCCTTTCGCGGAGACCTTTTTGCCTTCCCCTATTGACATTTGTGAAACACGACACTAAGCACTGGAAATCGAATTTCATTCCGGGATCTGTTTCACGTTGCAGCTTCGCACGAGCGATGACTGACGAGATGCGACAAGGGTGTACATACACGGCGTTTCCTTGTTCCAGAAAAGCAAATGGCCTTCGACACATGCACGGTATCGTGTTTCGGAGCGGCTCGGCCACACACACAAACGACCAACGTTATGAGGTATGGCCATCGCCTTACAAGACTCCAGCCAGGCCTTCAGCTGAACGTCGTACTCGACCCTCCTCACACCATCTGATCCGATCAACCTCCAATCAATGAGAGAACAAAAGCGGAGAAGAAACGTCTCAAGGTAACTGAGGATATTAGCCACAGACTCAAGGCAGTCCTTCCGACTGATCAAAATTTAATCCGATCAATTGTTCCAAGACGTACTGAAACAAAGCTATCACACCGCGTTGAAGACACAGAAACGGGAAAAATGCAGTTTACTTTAATGAGAAGAACCCACCCCATCTGTATGATTCATTCTACATCAAACTCACAGAAACTGAGAGGGTACAGTTTCACGTATTTCAATACTTGTAACTGAACTTTTCATTAATTAAACCCCATTAATTGTCTATTAATAAACACCAAATACTTAGAATTCAATTAATGACAAATTCACATACAAATAAAATTTTATATATCCAGTATTTTGGAACTCATCCGATAAAAGACATGTTGTTGTACTCAGCCCCAAGACTGATCTGATGTAACCCTCCATGCTAACCAAACCTGTGTAAGCCTTTTAGTTTCTACATAGCTACCACATCCAACACCCTCTCTAATATTCTTAGCGTACTCAATCCCTCTTCTGTTCTTATCCCACACACTCCTCTCTATTGCTCATTTTACAAAATTCTCATTTCTCAAAACGTGGTCTATTACTCTATCCCTTCTCTTGGTCGAAGTCCTCCAAATTGTTCACTCTTCCCCATCTGTGTTAAGAAACACATAAGCAATCAAATTTCTCCTGATGTTAAATTTTGAATAGATGAAAATACAAATGATTTAAAAATTTTAGGCCCAAAAGAGAAACTTTTGCTTCCTGGGCTGCGTCGAGTAATAGTTACTGCATTAGAGTAAATTGGTTGTTAATTTGATTCTAGATAATTATTTTGGTATACTATTCATGAAGAACACTTAATATTGTTTAACGGTAATATGCTTATTTAAAATTTTATTTGAAGGTAATCATTGAAATATAGGAAGAATTACACGCTCAAACAACTCCCTCCTGTAAAATTCAATCAAATTTTACCTTTCAATTTGTAAATTGTCTTCAAATTTAACATTACGTTCATGCAATGCTGATTACATATCCCAATCAAGTTCTTACAATATGTGTCCCAGTTCTATATCTTCTGATGAAAAATTATTATTACTAAATGGGATGGCATTTAAACTCGATATTATAATTGTCTGGCAATGGTAGTTAAGAAATTAAATTTTATAAATAAGTAACGTTGCTATAAAAATATTTTCAACAAGAAAAGGTTTCTTAGAAAATTATTGGAAAATAAAAAGTTATATAATTTTCCATGTTTGATACGGCACTCGAGTGAAGTTAGTAGTATAGCACACCAAGTTCAAAGGGTTCGTCATCAGTGATGTATAACTTAGTAGCGTAGTATTGTAAGAAGTTGTTGGTGCCTTCTGCCGACCTGAAGATAATGGCGGAGTCAAAGGTGAGACAGATATATTTAGCCGGTAGTGGTAGTCGTGGCAGCAACAGGCCTCTGCTCTGACTGCTGAGCGAGTTATAATTTTCGATACTGCGACTGAGAGGGGCTGGGGTGAGAGATAAGTGAAGGGGGTTAATCTAAAAAGCATGATGCAGCAGCCGGCACGGTTTTTAAAAGGAGGGCAGATGGTTAGTTTTTTAAGGCAGGGGTAGCCCGTGTTGGGGTGACTGCAGGGTGGGGGTAAAGCGCATGCCAAACACAATGGAGAATATGATACACGCAGCATCATGTGTATTATTATATTGTATCGAGAAAGAATCCCATTGACACACACGTACACCAGAAGAAACTGTATTGTTGCGGGGAAAAAATACGAAAACACACACACAACAGGGGATCGGAAGGTCGTGAAGAGCGCAGCATGACGTGCGAGGCGAAGTTTTTTTTTCCAGATCGCGAAATCCCGGGCTCGAATCGATAAGAGCAATGAAATATATCGTTACACGAGAGTGCACTACTCGGTGCAGGGAAAAGAGTCAGCTGTTGCACGAGTTTTAATATTTGAGATGTCGCCAAGTTTGAGAGTTGCTCGGCGCGATCCGGAATCGATGCGTGCTGATTGAGAAGGAAACTTTGCTCTCGGAAGTCTGACAGCTGATACAGCTGATACGACCAGCCATTTGTGATGAATCACTCGCCATGTGCAAGTCATAGTGCGAGAGTAAACACTGCTACCAAGGGACGACGGAGCATTCCTACCGTACCCTTATCTGATAACTATGTTGTTACTTCGTGAGAAATGTACCGGTAAAAATCCTTAATTTAGCAGGGCAACTGTTAACATAAATTGCGGATTCAAAGTTGATGCTATCTATTGATATTCTATGGAATGTTATGAAATATTATGTTCAGCATTTTACTGATTGATGATGTAATGTGAAAACGTCTACTTTGTAACCTGGAAACACAGCTAGAGGTCAAAACGTTGTGCTGAAACGCACACATCACCCGAAAAGTTTTTTTCCCTGCATAATCCTTTTTTTTTGAAAACGGTATTTAATTCAAAGCTCACGGAGACTGGAATAAAGACCGCTGGAGAATCGATACGTTGACCAAGTGTCACTCCAAATTCGGAATGTGTCATGTAAGATGACAGTCCGCAGTCGGCCCGGTAGGTCAAGGCCCTAAATGGGCTACAGAGCTAAGGAAGAACAATAACTCAATAATTGTTTCCTTTTACATCATAATATTGCTTCATTAGGAGATAACATTTTGTATTAATGGCAATACTGCCATATAGCAAACTTTTGCAAAGTGATGTCAAATTAATGTCAATCGCCGATCACTAATCCTAAACCGCCACTTCAACACATGTTTACTGAAACATAGAATCCTTCTCTATTTCTTTCCGCATACAATCCTTTCAAATTCTCTTCCTATACTATTAAAGGGGAATTTCCAGATACAGGGACACACTCATGTAGCCTGTCACAAAAAAAACGAGCAATTTCCTTATACTATTGATTATCGGAAATATAGTTCATAAACTTCTTGATTTAAAGTATCATTTCTTCATTTTTGTACCTTAATTAGAAATTAATAAAATCATAATGCATTATCCATAAAACACTGGAGAATGAACTGTTTAATACGACCTGATGATAACACGAAAGCTTCTATCTTTTTCCAAAGAAACATAACAGGGTCTATGTTTTTCTACAGTGTGTCTGCCATTCACTGCCTCCAATTTCAGATATCTGAAGGGTATGTGGTTCCCAAGTAAGAAATTGGTTTCTAAAGGGTATGGACTTCTTGAGTTATTCTTAAGAAATCGTTGAGAATACAGGAATTTTATCATTTATTTCAAAGTTTCTAAGGGCTATGAAACGAAGAGGGAAATTGGTAGCGCAAGATTGGCCATTTGGCTGAGAAAGAGAGAAAGTAATGTGATGAGATACAACGGAAGACTCGCAGCTGTTTCCAAGCATCCCTCTCTCCACCTTCGAGTGTCGTATAGCACAGCGGAATTAATAACACTTTGTGTAACTCATAAAGCACAAGAAAAGAAAACAGCCGTTTTGGGAATATTAAAACATTATGCTGATGTTATGGGCGGAAAACGAAATTAGTTGCATTTAATAAATGTTTTCCGTGCTTCCGGGGTTCCCTGCTCTGTAACACGCAGGGGGAACTTAAAAAGAAATTACCACAGGTACCAAAATTGAAAACAAAAGTCTTTAGAAATGAAGATGCCGGGATGAAAAGTGGTCAATTTAAGAGTTGACTCGTAGATGTGGGCTAGAGTAAATCAAGTAATGGAGTAGAATAAAGATATATAGTACATTTATAAAAGTTTGACTACAGTTTTCAACAAATGCAGTACATATATTTATCCAAATACTCTAGGTGATTTACAGCTGAATGGATTGCCATAGCATCGGAGATTTGTATTTCTTGTTATCATTGTAAGAAATGGGCAATAGCGTTTGAAAGTATCCATCACATTATACTAAGCATATTTTTATAGACTGGAAAATAGACTGTTTTTCTAAATTAGCAACAGTCACCTACTATCTTATCTTGGTGGTTCAAGATTATCGGGAGTCGTTCCTTCGACCAGACTGTACAGATGAAAAGTGAAGTAAATCTGCAAGAAACAAGTCTGGAGGGTGAATTAAATTAATTAACGCGTGGTTTTCTACAGCTCTTAATATTTAATTACAAATCTCCTCCGTCTTATTTAGAATCTGTCATGATTCCCTTTAACTCTTAATCCACAGGTAGATCCAGCTCCCCTTCCTGCACGCCCCCACTTTCCCTGGAGTGTAGCAACTTCAAGAGCAACTGGTAGGATTAATTTTCTTTTTCAACCATTAACTTCGTAGCAGTCGGCACGAAATGCTGGAAGATCGCATGACTGAGAGAAACAACGCTGCATCTACGAAAGAAAGTCATCCACTGAACTTTATTGCTCGACGTTTAGGGAAAATATCCTGCCCGTTAATAACGAAACACCAGTCGTTGCGATTAATTAGGTATGATGTTCCAAACATATGCATAATTAAACTCCTCGCTTTATTTCTTCGTGATGAATTATCGCAAAAGCGATCCTCAAGAAATTAAAGAAACCAATTAAAAATAATATAATTTTACACAAAATACAGTTAAGATTTAATAAAGTGATCGCAAACGGTTCACGGTGTCTCGTTATATTAATGTAACCGAACAAGAGCTTGCAGTTGATTACCTTTGTACCCGTATTTCCACGTCATATACGAGTAGGGCAACAGGATATTACCTTCGAGACATGTCCAGTCCGCGTCTAATTGTAGAATTAAACTGGCTGGCCTTTTTGTTGCTTATCTGATGTAATATTCCAGAGGCGGAAACAATACGAACGGAAACATGGAGGGTCCCTGAAACTAATTTCGATCGAGAACTTGGGCTTATACTTGAGCATTATCTCAGGCACTGCGGTAGAAAATTAATTAATGGTGAATAGCCACACCCGGCCCAGGCGAAGCAGTTGACAATGTCCACCTTCCTAGAAACGCGACCAATAATAGCACAGTAATTTGGCTCCCATTGTTGTCTTGATTGTATCCACTTAAATTGTGTCTAAGACAAGTTCCCTCTCTCCATCCAGAGTTATCGCTGCCTTTCCTCGACGAATTATGAACAATGTACGTGAACACGTTTCGCTTATGACGTACACTCAATTTTCTCCGTCAACGTACTGTGGCTTCTAATATTATTGAAAAACAATTCTACGGCGTAACTTTATTTTCATCGATATAAATTGCAAGTAATATAATAATTACTTAGATCGTAGTTCTAATATGAGCACAGTCAATCGCCTACATTTCTTTCTATAATATTTTGATATTTCATTTTTAATTATGTAATATATATTAATTCTTCACATTATTTCAAGAAATATGATATCCAACCAATATATTTAACTAAATAGTCAATATTGGGTAATCAAAAATAGTAGCGTAGCACATTAATAATCTTACATCAATACATACAAACATAGTTGATATGTTTGACAACAAGTCAGTAAATTATATATTTTTTGGTAAAATATTTCTTGTAATATTTCGAAATAATACGTCGAACAAAATAAATCAGACTTTGATTACAAATGTCCCCTTCGTGAGTAATGAATCATAAATAGAGCATTTACTAATCCACCGGGCCAGGCAGGCGTTCTTCTACCTGTCGCTCGGACAGGCCAGCAGCAATCGCTAGTTGATAGTTCAATAGGATCAGATCGACTGCCGGTTCCTTTCACACCTGGTCTCTAATTAGTCTCAATCCCCCCAGTCTGAATTGAAATTATTATGTCCAAGTTATCTTAAGTTCCTAAGCATTCCTTTTCGTGGCGTAATGAATTTATACTCTCATAGCAAGCATCCTCATTCATTGCAGAATGGGGAACAAAAATGAGTAGAGAAAATCAAGTCGTCACAGGATCGTGGGCAAGTGAGTACTGTGATAAGCTTATCATCGAGGACTTACATTCGCGTGATTTATCTCGTGAAAATTGTCAATGTTGTGTCACTTGCGATTTAAGTTTCATCAGTGGCTTTGTGACGAAGCAGTCTTTCATTCTGAACTCCACACGTTGCAGCCTCTTATTATACACATTTAACATGTAATACATATCAGCCAAGTAATGTCACGGTTCAAGAATATTTTCGAATAAATTAAACACCTGTGAAGGTCCGAAATTATTTTAAAAAATTGCAACCTGTTCTAAAATGTAACGATAAGGACACTAATGTAGTTGAACCGTTATTTCGAATGGATTTTAAACTTTTAGTGATAAATACCGGCAAAGAAGTAAAATATTTTGTAAAGCAAATGGCAAGGTGTAATAGTAAAGATTGCTGTGCGGAGACAGTTGAGTGTGAGTCACTGTCATGAAGGGGACTGCCCACGTGCAGGCCACGTGCTCCCCACGCGCACGAACCCTGGTCACGCACCTTGGGCTCAGCCGAAATTTAATTCCTTCTAATATGTCCCTCGACCAGATTGTTTAGGATTTGATTACGTTTCACGCGGCCCAAGTTTTTTCCCCCCTCGCCGACCTAAAATCTGGGTAACAATGTCCGTGACAAGGCACGCGATGTCTTAATGTAAGGAATTAACTGAACCTTGGTAATTGGGGCTCCGGAACATTTCTTCGCGAAATTATCTAAGCCGTTCGTTTTTATAGGCGCCAGTTCGCAATCGATTCTGATCTTCTACGCTCTGCCGCTTCTGTTCAAAACTACAAACATTTCCTGGGTTAAGTTCAGAGACCTCAACCGTTTTCGTCATCAACAGACAATTAATATGCTGTAACACGAGCTGAAGTGTCACTAAAATTATAATAACTGACTCAGCTGTCGCTACACAAGTGATACTTTTCCAGAAATGGGTGACACTGTAGGCACAAGTAAAAGACAATGCACTAATTGTAGGTTTACGTGCCACGCCCAGGACGCAAACCCGGAACCTTAGCAAGGTGAGCCGAGGCCCGTCATGCAATATCCGTAAAAGACACTGTAATTCTTCCAAGACCGAAAGAAAGTGAACCTATATATGTTGAGCAACCATATTATTAAAATTCCGTTTCTTTCCCAACATTTGTGTCAATTAACGCCAGAGATATGATATTATTAAGCACAGAGTTGACTGTGTTACTTCAATATAGCATTTCAGTACTTTCATATTTAGCGATCTTATGATATGGAGAATTTTCAGAACAATTTTTATCGTTTTGTCTGAACGATAATCCAGTTCCAGGTATAACGTGCCGTTGTTGCGTTAAATTTATTTATTTGCCCTTTGGATTGCCGACTGTTGGCGCCAGAGAGATGAATCCCTCTTGAATGCCGAGTGCCTTGGAGAGATAGCATCAAGAGCTTAGCCGTGGTCAGGTTCATCCCGTCCAATGCCTCGACTTCCCTCTTGGCCTACTCGTATACAGCGGGAACCAACCACTCAATACCAACATCAAATTTCAAACTACTGTTATTATACAAAATTGTGGTATGAAAAATATTTTAATGTATCACACGTTCTACTGAATTTTGATAGCCGGTTACGTGTTTTCCGTCAGTCGATCAAAATGATAGAGTCGTCGATATCTGCTCAT
The DNA here is from genome assembly GCA_034510155.1 of Eucriotettix oculatus. Lineage (NCBI taxonomy): Eukaryota > Metazoa > Arthropoda > Insecta > Orthoptera > Tetrigidae > Eucriotettix > Eucriotettix oculatus. The sequence continues at coordinate 64,068,011 of CM067378.1, forward strand.
TAAATAAAATGCTTTCCGCCGTCTCATGACTCAACATTTCTCATGAACTTAAAACAAGTTAGTCGTTGTTGCCAAGCGCTTTCCTACCCAGAAGTGAGAAACTAAAAATAACGTAATGACTTCATATGGGCCATAGATAATCCAGCACTCGCGATGATTACGGAAAGCTCGTGATGGAGTGCGGTCTTTCGAAAGCAAATCATACTGGCAGTCCCCACGGAGACTTACTTCCCAGAATGGCATTCAGTCACGGCTTCCGTAGAAACGGGCTCCCGATGTAATCACTTGATTTAGGAAAGGTGACGCTGATGTTGAACTTGAATGTTGGGGAAACTTGAGTTTGTTAATCGCAGTGTTTGTAACACATTCGTCAGCAAAAACCCTTAAGACAGTCCTAATAGTAAATCTAATATTTTTTATTTTTTAATATGTTACTACTAATATCCAAAGAACGAGAAAATTAGAATAAGGTTGACGACCAAGAAAAGACATTTTCAAATCATCACTCCTCTCGTAGAGGTGAATAGCAACGCTCATATATTTTGATTAGTCGAAATACGATCTAGATTCTACCTCGCATTGTGTAAGCTTCTCTTTTAGTTAGTTGGTAGAATAGAGGCCACCGACGTTGACCAAATTCGTTCCAGTTTTCCAGACGCACAGAACCCTCGCAACCCCACTTGAGACGTTCCATTTATACATCCATATATCTCTCGTGCTCAGAGATAGAACAAATAGAAAACACGCTGCCTCTCCAGAAAACTCAGAAGCGCAGTAGCTTCCCCATTTCTGGTTTTCATCACAACCCTCCTACGACAGCGGAGTATCATTTTTTTTTATGTGCTCCGGTGGAAATAACAAAACAAAGAATCCCCGAAAACTCTGGTAAAAGCCTATTGGTGACAGATTGGCACGACGCAAACTATGAAGTAATGCGGAAGGAAGCCCTGGCTGGCACTAAGTCACAAGACAAACGTTTTTACCACATTCGAAATGCGAATTCGTACTAGGGCAACATTAAAATTCAATTATCAGATCAATTAATTGCTAATAGTTATATGAATCCGAAAGAGTATCCGGTAACATTTTTAGCGTGTTTAAATGAAGATGCAAAATTTTGAATAACTAAATAAGCAAGCGCTTTAGTGCATAAAAAGTAATTTTAATATTGGAAATAACCTGGTACATCAATGACATTACAAATATTTGGGATTGGAAAGATCATCTGAATTCCTTTGATATTTTATAAACTGAAGATTTGAACGTTATTACTTAATAGACTGAATTTCTATATAGATAACAGCTTATTTTAGGGAATTATTCTCTCATATAAATTGAGAAATTACGTAACCCCACCTGTAAGCAAACAAACAAGAATCTTATTAGACTACTTTTTCCGGATCTTTAAGGTGGCGTTATCAATTTGCTTTTGTACGTCTAAGGGAAGCTTATTTGGGCGTGCTGCTGACGGAGAAGGAGGAGTAGTTGAAAATTAGTTTTATTCCGGTCTACCGACGTCCTCGTTAGTACTGTGAGGGACAGGTTGGGGGATAACTGCCCCACAGGTAATGGGAGACGTTCACACCCTCCACTGACTCATTCATTTACAAAGCCTCGAGCCTAAATCAAGTGGCATTTCGATTAATAGTACATTTCTCATTTTCCAAGACACGTTTATTTTACAAAATCGATTTCACTGATTGACAAGGCTTCTTAACACAGCAGAGTAAAAACACGATTAAATAAAAAGCGGTCTCGATATAGGAGCTTATCGTGGGAAACACAGTTTGAGTCGAAGGAGTGTGAGCGTGTTCATCTCAAGAGTTAAGTTTACAAGAAGGCAATGTGGCACCGATTCTGCTGTCATAAGACAAATAAATGCAACATGAGGCATAGGTGGCGGGGTCTGGTTCGCGCACTTCAACGGTCGACAAATGCCAACCGGCGAGTGACAGATGACAGCAGACGCAGGCGCAGATGCTGCTGCTCTATATGTGCTCTCAACATCATTCTGTTGTTCGCGAAGTAGTCACGGCGACGAAACCAATTTTGCGTAACAACTTCGAATAAAAATATTGTCCCGGGAATGTGACGAATCTGGAACGAGCGATCTGATTCCAGATATGTCTGCCATACAATCATTATCCAACAAATAAATGGAAATAAGAATGTATTTATTTTGAATACCATTAGAACTTTTATAAGCTTCTTAAGATATATTAATAAAAAATTACAATGTAAACTTTATATCTCTAAAAAGTGATACGCTTTAAACGATCTTCTTTGCTCATCTCGGAGGAACGGGGAATCTCTTACCCAGACAGTCTTCATTTTTTTAAATAGACATGCTAATGTTTTATACACATCCCATATCTTCGTTTAAAACGAAATATAAATATGGTTTTAATATTATATAACAATTCCTTCTTTTAAATTTAATAATACTAAAAAATGTGAAGTAAATAATATTTTCTGTTTTCAACCAACCACCCGGTTCCTATGTGCGAATAAGTTAGGTCTTTAGTTTCAAGACGTTGGCCACTTTAGTGGTAAACGGAAAAAGGATTTCTTGTACTAAATAAGGTAAAAGAATACTTTTCTGGCAGTAAAATGTTTTTATTCATGAATAGATACTCGCTCCATATCCGATATTAACGTTTTTGAAATGACAATATGTGCGCTTTCACACAAAGAAACAATTCGTATTCGAACACAGGGCTGTTCGGCTCTTAATAGTATGCGGGTCATTAACATTTTCCAACATAACTTGATATTAACCATTTAGATGCTATCACCTTGAAAATATAAGTGCATGTGTGGCCAGTTGAAGAGGAACTGTCTTCGTTTTGTTATCTCCCTCTGTTTTCTGTGCGCACAAAGTTATGTAAATTATCCGAGTGTTTTCAGACTGCCATTAAATTAAAACGACGATGGGGCAAGCTATCATTTGGGTGAGTTTAGACGCGCGTCCCTTGATAAGCATCAGAGGTCACGATGCTCTTCGAAGTCGGTTCGTCCTTCTACGAGCTGTGCTCATACGCGTTCTGCTCTTTGTTCCTTCGTAATTATCTCCGTGGACAATATGAGTCAAGTGGTGAAGTGTGGTATGGTGGAAAAAACTAGCATTATGCGCTATATTGACTTCTTTCCACGTCACATTAAACTGAGACGAACCTCGGATCTCCGAACTGTTCGGGCACGGATGACTATCTGCAGACAATATCTTCCCATGACACGGCAAGGTTTCACACAACGGATTTATAAACGACTCGCTTTGGAAGAGATCGCTAAAATGTTTCTGCTACAATCTCATGGTCGACTAATCGTTACGTCGTGGGAGAGTCAGATGATTGGAAAGAACCTCTTTGCCTCGGAAGAATGCCAGTTCAGGAGACGATGCCTTCATTCAGGCAGGCGGTCGATTCAAGGTTCAGACAAACCAGTCTAGCGATTTTGCATGGTTCCTACCGATGAAGGCGAGTGCCATAAACGCTCTCGTTACAATGCAGATACAGCGTATAACGTGTGCATGACATAGATTATAGCAACAAAGACAAATTCTCTGGTGCTTTCCCACGAAGATCTACATATCATGTTAAATCAAAATAAACAAAAACATTTTGTAGCTGTTACGTAGCGTATTATAAAAATAAATTAATCAATATGACTATAAAAATGTTCTAATGTACTTGGCGAACAAATAAACAGATTTAGGAATTTAAAGTGTCCTACAATGAAGTGGATCCTAAAGCAGATGGAGACACGGAGAAGGGAATGCTGCGACCCCACAGAAAACTCCGCTCGCGTCATTTGGAAGGGCGTGAGAATAGTACCCAATAGCCCTACGCTATGCAGGTTTTCTTGAGATTTCTCTGCATCTCTTTTAAGTTTATCGCCGGGTAGGATCCTTTAAACAATAGCCCCGGGGCCCTAGTCAGTCCTTGGCTACCTTGCTCTACCTTCCACGTTCCCCGTTTTCAATTCCCTTCCTATGCTATTAAAGGGAGATGAGTAGTCTGTTACCCCCGCCCCTCCCTTAATGACAGTTGGTGCAGGTTTTATATAGGGTTGGCCGTGCATCTCTTATAGTTCATTTCGTATGCTATCAAAGGGAAGTTGCCAGTTTCAGGATCACTCTCATGTAGCCTGTTGTCCAAAAAAATACGATCTGACATCGAAGCCTGAGTGGAGATTTCATCTTCATTAACTGGCGGGTGAGTACATAGTTTTCAAATTCTTCGATCAAATTGTTTCTTGAAAAGCGTCGTCCGTTATAGAGTGGTATATTTTTTCTTATTGTCCCACTGGAACAACCGTAGTGATTTAGCTTTTTATGGACTGATATAGTGCTAGTGTAACTTGTACCAGGTGGAACTGTTGTATGAGTGGTATCCCATGAGCAGTAGTTTAGTTAGCGATTTCGTAACGCAATGTGGCCCAATTATTATGACCTTGCCGTTGATTGAAATTGTGTGTTGATATCTGCGTCGATGACAGAACCGACTGAAGGCTAAAGGCTCGTGTGAATGTGTCCCTGCCTCTACAAAGAGAACTTAGCTTTATTCCGAGGCATGACAGCATAGGCGAACGGCTCGGTCATAGCCATATCGAATATCAGCCTCGGCCCGACATCAATATGCATGCCCTGTCTCCGCAAATGAAATCATCGGGGCATTTCCATGCTAATAAGATGGCTTGATTTGTCCCGCGTCTCATTGCGATGGAGGCCGTCGCGACGGCACGGAATTAGCCGGTGTGTTTTGCGAAGGCCTTCCGGTGGTCGTGCAGACTTCGCATCGCATCTCCACGCTTGCTTCACGTCGACGGAGACAGGCACCAGACCTCGCGGATGCGCTTCCGCCGCGATGTTTACATCAGCAACGACGAAGACTGCGACGCGAAATACGCAGACCAACAACAGGTTGTCTGCCGACCGATCGCATCGACGAGTGATGCGGAACACATATTTCAGAGTAATGCGATACTCGCAGTGAGGTAATTAAACCGCGTCGGCAATCTTCTCTATAAACACGTCGGAGTGGAATCAATTCCGTTTAATGTGATTGTGACCGCCACCGATGTCAACATTTTTGTGGTTGCCGGAGCTGCCGCTTTGCGGTCGCGCAAGCTGGGGTGGAACAGAGAGCGAGAGAGAAAGACAGAGTATTGCATTGTCGCTCTGGCCGCCGGAAATTGCTCCCTCGTATATTACTCCATTCAGCATTTAAACGATAGCCGAATTTATCTCAAGATAACATGCCAATAACAAGCGCCAAACCTTTTGATAAGGGAAACTACTTTATGGTTAAATATTATTCTCACTTCAGTCGGACACGAGACAAAACATCGATATCATTAAACCTTAGTGGTAATTAATTGATATTCACGATAAGAAAACACTTTATAAGTCACAGTTAGCGATGAGTGAAAAAATACTCGTTCTTTTCTCTGGTTACAATTGTCTTCGAAAGTGACTTGAACTTGATATATAATTATCGATGAGAGAATATTTCATAACAATGAATATGGTTGACCAAAATGAGCGTCAGAACTTTAAAGGATCACGTTAACTACATTGCCGACTACTCGAAAATTCTATCGTATTTGTAGCTTATATCACTGCACTTCAGAAATTAGTATTTGAATCGTGAAACTCAAGATAAGCGTTCCGGTTCAACTCTACATCGTCTCGCAAACCTTGCAGAAATTGCTTAAGTAATAGATATTAGCCTTTATAAGTTGTCATCCCTCTTTAACGTGAAATGAAGCTCAGTCATTAATAATTGCTTGTTGTGACTAATATAATTTGGTGGAAAGACGGGATGAGTGCGCGTTTCCGGTGCGCCATAGAAGACACGCGCCTGGTATTTACTCAGATGCGTAATTGCTGCAGTGCGTACGGACGTGTTGACATTACGTCAAATTCGAGACACGATTTCTCCCACGCCGAGCTGTGCGTGTGTGTACGCAAGGAAGGGAGTGAGTGGAGTCATAACAAGACCACGTGTTAATAATGCAACCGTGTCAGGGCGCAGAAATCATTTCAAGGAACAGCCGATTGTTATATTAAAACTGTTGGCTGGCTATCTGCACAGGTGGGTCGTTCCCACAGATAACCGACCACTAATATGACCCGCGTATCCCGACACCTAATAACAGATTCGTCACTTTACGCTTTCATATGCTGGAGGGTTAAGTTAAGGAACTCATTTGAATCATACATTAAAACAACACTAATTCAAATTTGTTGAAATGGATCTGTTCAAAATAAGTTTATATATTTCATGCCTTGTTCTATAGTCAAATAATTTGAAGTCAGATGCATTTAGTATCAAAAACGTCGGTTACCCAGTTGGTGAATGCTGTATATTTTATTATTTATATATAAATGGTATCATCGCTTACTTATACACATAGTACACATTTCTTCGGCAAGTAAAGTAAATGCAATATCGTGACGCAATTCCATTTCTTGATTTCGATAGATGTAGACTTTCCGGGTGTATAGCTTAAAGAAATGATTTTTTGTGTACCCAGGGTCAAATTTTTATCAGAACACGTTTCTGTTTATCATCACCTGAACCGGTAACCATTTATTAGATCATGTTAATTTTCAAATCTTCAACAATAACTCATCAAGTGTTAATTACAATCATCGAAAACAGTATAGATGAGTTTGTTTCAGCCTGGGTGCAAATTACAGAACCAAAATATTTAAATTACTAATTATATGAAAATTCTACTACTACAATTTCATTTAAATAAACTTTGTTGTTGAACATTTCATAATATTGACGCTACTCGTATAATTGTGTCCACATGTGCTCAGTAAAATAAATATGAATAATTAATTAAATTTCGTTTTAGTATTATAAACAAAACACGAAGAATGGTCAAAAGTTAAACATGAGATTTCGTAATATTTTAAATAAAGAACTGAGGAGGTCCATAAAGTTGGGGGACGAAACGTTTTCAAATTAAATTAAAGCATTTCTGATTTTTGTTAATCCTTTTGTTTTGTTTAAAAATGAATACGCCTTAAACCTCTATCTCCAACAAATCAGCCGACCAGAAAGTAATTATAATGGTAAATACTGTGCCAAACACGTCAAAATTTTATTATTTATTTCACAGGAGCTTTCGACTAATTTAGAGCCATACTCACCAATGGTGAATACGTTTCAAATTGTCGAATTTCGCTGGACACAATTCATTAAATTAATCAAAAATTTATCATGATTTAATATTGTTGATTGCTCATATACCAATAGGTGATTACTCGAAAGCTCCTGTAAAACAGAAAGAATAAAAAAATAAATAGAAGCTTATTGGGTTGATTTTTTATTATAAATAAGGCGAGCTTTTTAAAATTGATAATTATTCATTTATCCTCAGAGGATGAAAGCCGATCTCAATTTTCCGAATTGTTGTTGCAACTATTAGCAAGCACTTAGTTTTAACGTAGAATAATAATCATGTGAAATTTCCGGTTTTACAAAGGCTCATTTAGAAAATCAAATTATTTTTAAATGGTTCGAATCTCACAAGACTCGAGATACCTTTATTCAAAGTTGTCTGTTTTCTGCGTACAAGCTGTTGTCCGAGCAGGTTGTTGACCGGTCAGTTTTGTCACTGCATAATGAATGAAACAATTGAAGCTGTAGATATGGCATTGACGATATGAATCTCCGTATGCAGAAAGGAACGTGGAGTCCGGAGCTGTGCGTCATACATCATGCTCAACGTCTGTCTCGGACACGCACGGAGATAAGGCGGCCTCTACACCTGTAAGCTCCATTACTCAAGCTTCTGCAATGTCGAGTCGTTGGCCACATCTTCGTGATTCGTGGCTCTCATCTCCAATATACATCTCGGACAAATGCCGTTACCCAGTTGCACATGTTTACCATTTCTTATTTTTAAATGGCAATTGCTTTTTGTCGTAACTCAATTATTTTCGTACGTAGTAGAAGTGGTATGAATTGAGATTAATTTTTTTATACGGATGAAGGTGGAAACGGAGAAATTTGCCTCGTGCCTGAGCGGGCCGCATGGGCGCGGTTTTTCTGAGTTCCTGTCTTCGGAATGCGAGAAGCTGTTTGTCGGGAGCGTGTCTGAAGTGTAAATTGCGCTCTCTCGTTTCTTGCTTATTGTGCGGGACCCACAAAGCGCCCCTCGGGGGAGGAGGGTGTCATTGTCGGCGAAGGTCAGTCCACAACCGCCGACAGCTCTGTCAACGACTCCTCTAGTCACAACACGCCTATTACGACAAGCCAACACACCACAGGTGTCCAAACAGCCCAGTGCGAGGTAGCAACCCGTATTGTGCACAGAGATTTAGCTATGATAATATTTATTAAAATTAGATACTTTCACTTTACACATAGTCATTTAGACCAATATCAAATCGTCGGTCAGAGAAACATTTCAGGCACATATTACAGAACTTGGCCGACTTCAAGGTCGATAAAATAGAGGCCCTTGTCCCATTTACATTTGGTTATCAGAAAACATTGTAATAAACTAATATGCAATCAATTATTATGGAAAAATAAGGGAGCCAGCATTAACGCGAAAAATCTTTCTGTTACAATTAGTACCATAGCATGCAATGAAAGCCCTTTTCTTAAGCAATATAATAATATAAAAAAATGTTATGGAGTTTATTTTCTATCCTCAGCCAACCACTTTAGGTGACTAGCCCCAGATACTAATGAAATAATACGAAAATTTCTCACCGTGTTTACTATTTTTAAAACCTGTCTCATTTCATTACATTTATTATTCAACACTTTTGTTCTTCAGTTCAAACTCTACTTTTCATCTGCACAAAATTATTGAGTGTTGCGAAAGTTTAAATCTGTTTTTAAAACCAGTAGGATCTTACTTATTTTTATCTGGAGGTAATAATTAAGATATAATATTTTCTTTTTAAAAATGAGGAAGGCAGGATAAGTGTAAAAGTGCCCTTGTCGATATGAACAGGATTGTGTAAGTCTTAGAAATTTATTCTATGGCAGCATTAGATTGCAAAAAAAAGTAAAATAGAGAGATTACGTCTTGGTGCATATCTGAACCCTATAAATAAAATTGTTTCATGCATTGCAGATGATGGCCGTAGAGCCAAAAACTTCGTAAAAATTGTATTTGTATTAATTTGTGCACACTATTTTACGTAAAGTTGGAAGTGTACAATTTTGTGTAGACTCCTTATATTATTGAGGTCTTATCCTTTTTTTACACAACCAGCGGATACTGGCTCTCAGAGGAAATGGTGCGGAGAATGCTATAGTTTGCTGAAAACTTGGGAACGTAATGTGCGGTGAAATTGGAGCATATTAAAATCCTGTCTCATCTCTTCCCCCGCAATAGTCCCGAGTCACTTATAAGATACGGACGAAGGGCCGAATTCATTCCGGAAACAATCAGTGGGAAATAGCATTTTTAAGCAGGGCCGCGAAACTTTTGCATGTAGCCGCTCGCCTAATTTGGTCCGAGTGCTGCATTGGCACTCTTTCCTTCCCCAGAGAAGCACATTCCACGCTAATTATAAATGCACGAGGGAAGGGGAAAACAGATATAAAAAAGTTTTGGCCTCCATCTGACCGCAAGTTTTCCGGGGGTGCAATAATGGAAGTACGAATGTACGAAGTTGAATCCGTCTGTTTGTAGCAATTAAAGCGCGCTGATGAATAAAACAGTTGTAATTTGCCCCAGGGCGGGCAGGTGCTGCGCCCGGCGGAAGCGCCCCGAACTGGCCACTTTCACGCCAATTTATACACATACACATTAACTTATCTAGGAAACACAGTGTAAACCACTTTACAAAATAAGGGGTAAGCCAGAAACATGTCATTAAATTACAACGGTGACGCCATAGGCATTTTTTATACGTTCGGACCTCCGCTATTGCGATTCAGAAAAAAAGGCGATTCACGATATTACGATTTTCTACAATTGAAGTAAGTTTGTAAGCTATGTACGAGGCAGATGCATAACGTTATCTGCCAAAAGCAGGCAAAGTTAGCGCAAGTCTTCCCCGCACGCGGCTTTGCAGCGTTCGTTAGAAATTTACCACAGTAAAAAACACGAATAGTCTAACAACAAAACAATCTTCATCCGAGGAGAAACTTCGCTTCCTTATTCTCATTAAGACTCCGTGGGAGGGGGAGCCAGACTTTGCCATTAATTAGGAGTAATATGGTTAGTAATTTAACACAGGGGTTTCATTCCGTATAAAATACTGGGAGCATTGTGTATTGTGCGCGGGTGGAAGAGGAGGGGACGAGCTTATGAAAATACCACCTGATACTGGTTCAGGGGAGGCTGAGGAATTTATAGGAGCATGCTGACATTCGCATATAGGGTAAGAAGTGCCCGCTGCTCCACATTTCTCTCAGCAGCAATTTTTATGGTTTTCAGACGAAAGCAATTACGGAAAGGGAAGAAAAATTAAGCCGCAACCGGAAGGCATTAAGGCTTATAAAACAAATCTAATTCGGGGAGTTTTGAGCAGCTAAGGAAGTACAGTATGCGGTTTCTCTAAATAATATTCAGAATTGAAATAAATCGTTGTTCGTTATGGAGAACAAACAGGAGAGAGAGCTACAAAAATACAGTAACTTTAAAAAAATAGTCATTTTAAAAAGTGTATTTTCAAATTCTAATGTAAAGAGATGATTTGATAGCAGTTTTCTTAAAGCGCAAAGAAAAACATTTGCTCTCTTGCATTGTATTTATTCATAATTGAGCTCACCGGCAATACACAGTTTCTCGCTTGGATAACATTACAATTAATGGAATTAACAGCACGATATTGGCTACACGGTATTTTATGGTGTGGATCGGTGTGGCTGCTTTTGTATGGAACGATTTCAGTGATACACTGCTCAAATGTCAGGACTGTCGTATCATACAATTCATTACTACCCAGATAAGTAAGGGATTTTTTTATGATAGCATATTGCGCATTTATGTTTAACTGAGGAATGAGAGGTTCGTATTAAATATCATTCTGACGACTTGAGTGATACTCTTTAACTCTAGAATAAATGTCCAATGTTTTATATTTATGGGGAAAAGAAAACGATTAAAATTTGTCGAAGTAGAAACATTACTCTGCTAAGACAAAGCATCTCGGAAGAGCAGATGAGATTATCATCTGAGCAGAACGGATATCGCAAGAAGTATCGGTTTTCAGGGCGACCCGTGGTTTTCGTTCCTCACATGAGGGCGCCATCATCTTTTGTGTCAGGGATTGCGTATCAGATTCCGCACGCTTGAAACAAAAGATTCTGACAATGGACCCGAAGGAGCGCCCATACAGGCACATTGTGTACATGGGTGCTACGCTGTGCACGTGTTACGTCCTTTGTCATAGTCAAACGTTCGCTTTTCTACTGGGGAAGCCCTCGACGTAAATGCACAGACTAAGACAATTGAAACTTCGATAGCAATCACTCTAGCGTGTGAGAATGTACTTACAAATCGGTACATTTGGGTCCACCTGAATTGTTTAAATATGATACGTGGATATAGTGAATCTGTCACGTAATATAATTATTTTTTATGTTCCAAATTGACACCATTTAATACGAGTTTTATGAGTCATTTCACTTTTATTTATAGTTACTCGTTGGTGCTGCGCTTCCTTGTGCCAGCATTAAGGTAAAGATGGAAACGACCGTAGCCCACGATCCACGATCAGCGAGGCGACGCATTATTCGCGATCACTTGAAGCATCAATTACACGTGCCACCGCTTCTTGGCAAACTTTGCTCATCGTTTTGCCTCATTTCTTCAATTCCCTCTCTATTTGTCTCTTTCGCCGGGGCTGCTCCCGAGACCCTCCTCGTCTTATTAAGCATTTCCTTAGTAGAATGAGAACGCAGTGAATCGTCTAAATCGAGATTATTCACACGCAGCACGCCCCTTCGGAGCCGCGGATTCCAAACTGTTGCATTTAAGTAAAGTGAATCGGGAGCAAACAAAGGACATCGCTCTCTTTCGGCGGTCGCTATCGGGGTTTATTTTAATTAACTGCTTGGATGGATTCGGGCTCCAATTACAGGCCCAAATCGCCACTTCCACACTCCCTTTTGAAAGCCGCGAGTCTTCCCGACAAGAAGCATCGTCGGCCTGACGTTCGATTTGGAAGACAGAAAAGAAATACAGAGCAGCTACACAAAACCGGCAACTCATGATCACAATGCACGACCCGCATATCATTATCAACTTTCAATCTGTGCAAAAAGATCAAATTGTTTCAACTCAGCTTACGACAAAATGTACCTCATTAGCACGAGCAGACGTGTTTCAAATTATTAGACGTAACCTTTCCCGACTATGTACAAGAAATGTTCTCCGAATTTTAATCACCTTCGTCAACTAATAGATCAGGTGGAACTGATATGTCGACTGAGTCACGCATTAAAAGAAACATCTTGCGACGTAATCGTGACTTGTTTGGAGTATCGAAAACTTTATTTTCATTTGGCAATTTTTCTGTTTAATTCATCGAGAAAAAAAATTATTTTACAAACCATTGACAGTTAGTAGTATGCAATATAATGCATGTTAGCAGAAATTTTCAGCCAATTAAAAAGGGCAACGTTAGAACGTTCTTAATCTACTTTAGATCTAGGTCACTACATTTGGTCAGGCAATGAACAGTATTTAAGGGATATTATATTATTTTATCTGGTGAGTTGTAGTTACGTTCTAATTGTTTCCTGAATGGGGTAAGAAAGTCACTGATTGACATAATTGAAATGAATATTCGTGTTCTGCAATTAGCTTCTTTGATTTAAGATATTTTAAAGCCCGAATATTATTGTTGTTAGTTAGATGAGACGCCTCACAGGAAGGAGTGGGTTGTTCTTTTGCCGGGGCAAGGCTAAACTTCGGAAGCCCTACACAATGTCGCTTCTGTGCGACGGAATAAATTACAAGTCCCGGGGGAGGTCTCGTTCGTAAAACAATACTAATTCAGTCCCAGAAAGAGAAATTATTTTACGTATTTATTAAGATATAATAGCGCCGGAAAGCGGAAGCCTGCAAAACAAGAGCTTCAAACCCATTAGCGATTTCATTGAATTTCTCCCCTCTGTCCGCCTCCTTCTCCCCTTTGCTTACCACTTTTTGGGCGATTTACTCCTCACAGGCATTTCCATTTCTCCTCATATTTTCTCTTTGTACCTTTCCCACTTTGAAGTGCGTCTGCCATTTAAACATCACAAGGGAGGGTGTTAGTGCCTCCCTCGCCACTCAGAAATAATCTATATTAATTTCTCGATGCATTTCCGGCAGTGGTTAGTGCGCTCGCTTCCCTTTGCGCATTGTTTCAGGCCGGTGGCCATCTCAAAGGGGCGCGACTCAATCACGAAACGTAACGAGTTTACTGTCCTGAGTGGAGTGAGTGGTCTTATCTGGAAGTCCCTCTTCCTAGACACGTTTCATAGGTGAAAGACCTCTACTAAACGGTGGCTGCATCATTCAATATTAAAATAAGAAAATAAGTTCTGTAGGTCAATTTCAGAATTAAAGGTGACTATATAATCATTGAAAAATAATGTGTAATATGACTTATTAAAATAACACTATTCTTAATATTCGAATTATCGATTCATTATTTAATATTTTATCGCTTTCTTTAACATTTTCCAGTTGAATATCCTTTAATTATTGTATCTATTTAATTTTTCCCATTTTCTCACTTATTTGTAATCTTGCTGAACGGCTCGTTTATCGCTTATGTTTTCCGTCAAACAGAGTTTATTGTTTGGATTTTCAAATTATCTGTCACTGAAAAATGTTCAATATACAGACTGATCGAAAAGTTGGACACATTTACATTGTCTTCAACGGATCCTGGTTCACGAAAACGGTCGGTTTAATTGGTTATCATCGAATTGTTAGGCATTGTTACATCCACATGCTTCACTCGGAAATTGGTATACAAATAACTCATATGAACGTCTGTCAAAGAAATGTGATAAAATGAACACTCGTTGTATCGGAGAAACAACCTGCTTAATAGGCTATGAACTCCGCTATACGATAGACGTTGTGTGACCCCTACAATGTTGTTGGTAACATGAGTGGTGCTATTTTTTGGTAGTCGACAGAAATAATTGTTTTTTAAATATACTATTTACAGGCACATTTATTTCTATGTGTGTGACTTTCCAATCTGTCTGTAGTTTTCTTTAGTTGTTTATATCTGGTAAAAGGAGATTCTATGGAATGACCGTCGTATTTGACTTTTAAGTTCATACCGCCCTTTTAAGTCATACAAATAAGCATAAACTCATTGAGATCTTTATAAACTTATGATTCTTTACATGAAGACCAGAGAAATAATTGTCACATCTTTATTAAGGTCCCTATATTCATTCTTTCTTAATTTACCAACAACCCTCCAATATTTTAATACAGAAAATAGACTTCTCGCATACTTTATTCATATTCTTACTTTGTTCTTACATCAATATTTCTTCCAGAAATGGAGTCTTCTACAAATATCGTGATCGGGAATCAATTTTTTTCATGACGTTAGATATATAAAAATTAAAGTGGTTTAGAGTGAAATATAGGTGAATCTATAATTAAATTTAAATATATTATTTTTGTGACTGTTTCACTTAATCAAATATATTTACACTAACAAATATTTCCTTAGTCTCCCTTAGAACATTTTTTGTCTGTTTCCTACGGTAACACAAGACTTATTAATGTGTGTGTTCTTACCTATTATATACAAAACGATATTATGTAGATTAATAAACTAATAATTGAATTCTTCTAGCTACAAACTTAGTTTTTTGAATGACAAGAACTATGGAATACTGGCCATTGCAGAATATTAGTTGATGTCATTTTAATAATTAACCGTAAAGCTGACGGAGTTCGCCCTTTCTTTAATCGGAAGACACATATTAAATAGGTTTCATTGTTGGACGGAATTGCAATTTCACTAAAGATAATTTATATGACGATCGAAAGTAAAATAATAACTATTTATCAGGCAAGCAAGAAAAACTGTGGAAATTCCCTTGAAGCCGTAACTAATAATGTCTTTCGGACAACAGTAGTATCAAACTTCATGGACGAAAACATACGCCAAAGCAATCCAGACACCTTTGTAACTGGACAGAACGGCATAAAAAGTCTCAGAAGCGAGAGCAATGATGTAAATAGTCCAAGCAGCGGCTTTCACGACTCCGAGGACACAAAAAGAGATGGGCCTCGTAAACCGTAACCATTTACGATTTTGCATTTCTCTCGTCGCAGTGAAACTACTCTGTGTGAACAAAGCTCAGTGTTTCTTGCTGGGCGTTCGCCTGACAGTGGAATAATATTTGCGTGCAACTCGCTATTTACCCTGAGTGTCTACGAATACTGAATGTCTTAAGACTTCCCTGTTATTCCATCATCGTTTGTTTTCCCGTAAGTCTGTAAAGGCAACATTTTAGGAGCTTCTAGCGTTTCCGCCCGTGCAAAGCCATTAGATATTGTTTTTCGAATGCCACCGACGCCCTTGGCAGTCGAATACAAAAGCATAAAGCAAGCTTCAGCCGGCGGGAAAATTAAATTCATAATCAGAAAAGGGGGCCTTGATCGAACTAATGTAAATGTAAAGGTTACTTCTTGATCTTTTTGTAAGAGGTAATGCCCTCTAAATATTAATAATTCTCCAAGTTAACTTTCGTGATCTTCCCAACGTAATGAATTAAAAAGGAACTTCGGTACAAATATTGAGAGACCCATACATCAACAATTAAGCTAATGTTCTTGTAATACTCTGTACAAAATATTTAGTTTTTAGCTATTTTTTGAAATAGTATTTATATTCAAATTTGATACAAAATTAAATAAAACAGTATCAAAACTATTAAAAATATAAATTTAAACATAATTCTTATAACAATACATTAATAATTTACAACGTATCACTACGGCAGCGTTTGAATGTTCAATTCGTGAATTTAATTTATATGTTAGTTTTCAGAAAGCTCACATTTGATTAATCGAATTTCCGAAATCGTGCTTCAGTTTATATTTCACCGAGTCATCGCGTTAATTTTTAAGATTCAGCAGTATACTGTGTATACGATTTTATACGAGTAACCCATTGCGCTGTCACGCTTGATTTTCCTTCTTGTTTAATTTTTCCAGCGACAATTCCGATAATCGTGTTGCTGTGCGATAATTACATTCTGATGCGCAAGAAGGAGAAATTAACTGAGCCGAATTAGTTGACATCTGAATTCAAGACGACTCGGCGCCACGTCGCTTGCATCAGCGGCGGTTCCCGTATTAGCAGTGTTGTAACCTTTCCAGAAACAAATGTGTAGAGGAGTGGCCTCTGTGTGTCATAAAAGTTCAATTTGTTCTCGTCCGCATGCCACCGCCACGCATTCTGAATCAATTGACATTTCAAATATCTCAACGCCGCATCAGGACTCAGACATGCAATCCTAACGATTCTACGCTCGCAAATGTTGGCCTTCCATAATACAGCAAGACATTTAGGACGGTACATGGCATTGCAAAAATTTTGCGGTTCATCCACATGGCATAATTTTCATTCTTTTTAACAAATCTTAAAATTACACATTTTGGCAAGACAAAAATCTAAGGATTTGCTGAATATAATTTCATCTCCAAAACCATATAATTGTAAAACATGGTATACGTTAATTTTTATGTAATATAAATTTTTAAATATGCTCCTCAGTTCCATAATGAATGATTGAGCTCTGAAAGCTGATAACTTTTCTAATAGGCAATATAATAAAACCTACTAAAAATATATATTGAAAATGAGTAAAATCCAATTATGTTTCCTGTTTTTAAGAGTACGGTACAATTTGATATTAAGAAATTATTTCGCAGGAAACTGATTTTTATGTCCATATGTATTCCCACGATATTGTTCAGCTGAAATTTAGGAACTAAAAAAAAGCTTTCCTGCCGATAGAAATAAAAACCGATGGTGTGAATATAATTTTTTTCAGTAAAATTGAAAATAATAAAAATGAGTTGTGCTGTGTCTATTTGCTGGCGATAGACTGGGCAATCACCAGAGGCAAATTGCCTGCCTTTTCCTGCGAACAGATCCCGTGGGATGAAGAGGGAGCGATTGGCTGTGGGGGAAGAACTCGATCCCCTGGGCGCAAATACTGGAGAAGAGACGGGGTAATATTCTCTACAATTACAGCTACGTGTGTCGACAAAATCAATTTACGACTCTAAATCTCCGCACGTCTCGGTGCACTTTCCCCGCCATAACTCAAATCGTCTTCTGAAAAGTTTGTACGCGCACGCCAGATTTTGTTCGTGTCACAGACGGAACGATATGGGTTGACAGCCCCTTTCAGTCATGAATAAAAGAAGAATAAGACAAAACGAAACGCGAGGGAGACGTTAAAATGAACTTAGTCCTGAATAAAAACAAACGGATGAAGATTAAAATGTCCAAATGAAATCAATTTCGTCGTGCCATTAAAAGTTGTGTCATTTCGTCGACAATGGAATTACAAAAGAAGAAAATGCTTGGAAGTTGTTACAATGAAACTCATTCCGGCCGTTGAATACCGCGTGTCACCCCGTTTCCGCAGAGTTTAATCGTACCTTTCAAAATTCCAAATGACTTTCCAGTTTTCTCTTACGAATCGTATAATTTACTCCGCGGGGAAAAACACCGAGCCTTATTCGAGTCGAGCAAAAAATTAGCAATACCGGCTGTTTTTCTCGCCGTCTCACCTCCAGACCTCTCTTTCTACACGGAGAAGTTAATTAAAGTCCCCTTTTCGTTTCTCTAGTTCAGTTGTAAAGTTGAAATGGTTTATTAATAGTTGTTGGCCCTTTTTATCTCTCTTCGCTCGGGTTTATTTTATCACGGCCGATTCGTCTGAAGGTTTAACAGAAATACAAATGGGTTTTTGTGTAGTCTGGTCAGAGGGAAGGGAGAGAGTCCATTTAGCACCAGGGGTTGCACGGAAGAAACATGGGGTTGTTTTTAACCTCGCCGCAGAGATCCTATAACAGACAAACCAATTCCCCGCGCTGCGCTCTAACAGTGATATATGCTCTCACTTTATCTGTATCACTGAGGACGCCACTTGTTGCGCCTACGGACGCTGCAGGCCCGCAACACGTCCTAGCTGCAGGCCGCACGTTCATTAAAAACACAAAATTATACATCTAGATTTACAATTGGGTCGAGTGATTCCAACTTAAAAATAGTGCCTTAATTTTACAATGTATATTTTATTCTGAACAAACACGTTTTGTATGAATAAATCCGTTTTTTTAAAAAAAGCTATAGTGTATGGTAAAATTTACTTAAGTTTGTCCTATATATTATTCGCTTGTAGGTTTCTGTACAGTGTTGATTTGTGGACTGCTAAAATAATACAAAAGGCTGTAACAGCTTCTTCTAATCCTGCAACTTTAACAAGAGTTCTCAATCATACTTGCGTTCCGAGATAGCACAACTTTTATAGGATTTTGTATTAGAGACCATTCTTGTCACAAACCTTCAGGTAACTTGTTCAAGTCTTCCATGTGATCGTCTTGTTACTCTTATACCTTATTCTATAAAATTATTGTTAGGCATGTATCGAGTTCTTCTCCTTACAAGATAAATTAAATTATTGATATATGCACAGTTCAAAATTTTAAGCCACTACACTTCTTCAGGCAAAAACTCACTCGATGCTTGATATATTGGCAATTATAAGCATCAATCAAGACTTTCTAGAAGGTTTTTCTAGTAATGTACTGTTTATCGTTCCTATCATGCAACATTGTCATCGTTTGTCGGGCGACGCGGCGGGGCACTGGAAAGGTTACTGGAAGCGGTGAGGAGTCTCGGAGAGCGGCGAGTGCAAAGACGTAAGTAGTATTGCCGGTGAGGCGACAAAGCGCACGATGCAGCCACTGATCAAAGGAGCGAAGCCGGGATGCTGGGGGCGTATAAATAGTGAAGAGTGCACTCACGCCTGCACGCGCCTTCACCGGTCTTCAGCATTCCCCTACTGCGACACTAATAGACTAGCGTGGTTTGTTTTCGCGTTGCTCGCGTGTTTTCCCACTTGGCTAACCGCCCGTCAAAGCCCACATTCCCGAACGGCCAGGGTATACAGAAAAATTTAAGCCGCATCATTCTCTTTTAAGTCTTTCCCCACTTCATAGTCCTTCAGCTTCGGTAGAGCCCACCGGATCCCCTTCCACCTATCCGCCTATAAAAGTCCACCTAAATAAATTTCACAGTAGCCATGCTTTCTAATTTCCAAAATATCCCTATAATAACATTTGAAAATTGATCCCTGTCTCTCTTACGTTTTACGCTAGTTTATTAGTCATTGATAACAATTGAACTCGACGTTGTTTCATCCAATCTTTATAACCTCTAAAGAATAAATAAATTTTCTCTGATAAGAACCGATAACAGAATTTTCTAATAAACTATTTTTCTATCTAATAGGAACTACAAATGGGAAACCCAACTGAAAATACTCTGCCAAAACTGAACAAATTAGCTTTAGACGGTCAGCATTTTTAAAATTATTCTAAACAATTTATACAATGTTTCGTCCACAATTTTGAAACTTCTTCAGAAAACTTGTCTCTTTTTGGACGTTTTACATACATTCAAAATTAAACTACTACCTAAGAAAGTTTTAAGACATTGTTTAATAACATAACAAATTATTATGATGAAACTGAACCTAATAGAGAAAAAAAATGGCGCATTAAATGACTATAAAAAACACAATTTATGAAACTGTGAGTAACGATGCTTTTTAACGATTACGTTTGACGATTCACTTCTTAAATTGATTGTCATTTAACGAAAATTTATTTTAAAATAGGTGAATTTCTTTAAATTTTGATTCACTTTTAAATGAAGTTCAATTTTTCGTAAATCATTTCTTTGAAGCTCGTAGAATTAACACCCTCATTAATTTCTGTGGTTTATAGTCTGTTATGAGGCGATAGCCACAGTGTTTGTGGTCTAGGAGTCTAAACCGGTGGTCGTTCACGGTGAATGCCAAAATGCACTCATGATGCAACTCGTTTCCACCCCTTGACGACAGCCTGTAGCCAAAGGTGTAAGCGTGCCTTTGTAACCGAAAAAAAATTCGTTAACGCAGAAGTGAGCGTATGAGTGACGTGTAAGTGAACACGTCTATTAAAAATGGGTGCAGCGAGCGAGCGGAGGAGCTGATGTGCAGAGTGCAGCTCATTAATTGCCGCCCTCCAAAGTGTTGCAGCCGACGCATCCACGCGACTACGCTGCATTACAGGGGCAACTGAACAAAGGCCGCTCCTCTGCTCACCCATGCATCCTTAACACACTTACTTTAAATACAATAAAAATAGATAACGAGTTGTCTTCGAGTGCAGCCCGAATCCGTTCACTCTCAACTGAGAAACGATTATATTTTCAGCCTTAGTAGCCGTCAATTTTGTCTACTGGCCTATTATCAACTGCATGCTGCGAAATAAAGGACTAAATTGGGACGCAAACAACAAAAGTGACTGACTATGAAAGCTAGCGACTGTTAATAAATACACTATTGATAAAAAAACTACAAAACAAGCTAGTACACTGTGTAAAGAAGCCTTCCTAGTAAAATATTGGTTAATATCATTCTACTCCTTCTAGTAACGACAAAGAATTACAGAAAAGTGATCAGAGATTAATGTTCTAACCCTTCTGTGCGTTATCATCTCCTCCCATCTGCACGCTTTCTTTGAAACTCGCTTTGTAAATCATTCTGTTATTACGTTAACATAATTTAACACTGTTTTAACTCAAAAACGCTGCAAAATATATTGAACTGTTAAGTTTATAATCCCATTTTCAGAACGTGAAATTCAAAACCGTGTCAATCAGCACTTATTTTTAACTTCCTTTAAACTCAGTTGTACTGCGAAGCTTGTGAAAAAAAATTTCCTACACTTCAATTAAGAATTCTGCTGATCAAAACAAATACGATGCAAATAAAATTAACGGTGCCATGTAGTTAAACGAAAATTCATGGTTTTAATTTATAATATTCATAATATTTGGTGTTTACTTACAGATCTGTATAATCTGCTCCTAAAAACTTTTAAAGATTTTTTCACCATCATATATTTGTATCTACGTGGATGTTTTGTGTTATTTTCACAACCTCTTCAATACTTTGAGACGGGCAAGGGGACGTTAAAGAACGTTTTTTATTATAAAATGTGTCATACAAGGTATAAAAGGTTTTGCCCCAATTGAATTCTCTTTCAGTTCTGTACTCAGTTCCTTAAAGCTTTTTCTTCGGACACTATTTATGTGTTGTTAAATACAAGAATCATTGGGTGACAAATTTTCAGTCTGTAAAGGGAAATGGAACGCGTTTGCTGAGAGGAATCGTCAGGGCTATTCCATAGACTCTAGAGAGTGCATAAGAACGAAAGAGCTTCTTTTGTGTGAAATTGCAAATTGCGCCGCCCTCGCAGAAAAACAGACAAGACAGCGATGAGTTAACGCTCCCGCAGTCCCTTAGAGGCGTAATCCCGTACACCTTGGGCGCGACACCCCGTGGGGAGATTACACCTAGCGCGAGGATAAAGGAACCACTAGTATTTGTATAGGGAGATGTACGGCACGGTTGCGCGCCTCCCAATGCCGGGACATACCTTTTACTTGCCACTTTATCTCACACTCCCGACCAACAAAGCGACGTCCCGACCCGGGGTCCCCCCGAAAGTCGGCACAATGCTACGGATGTAACAGATCCTTCGAAAAATTCGCGACCAGAAACTCAATCCTAAGTGGTGAACCGGCAATCTCTGAAACATCGCGCCCCGATTGTAAAGGGTGGTATTAGCGAGAGGGGGAGGCCACTGCAGCGCCCGCTTCCCATTAAGATACAGATGCGACGTGGCGTATAATAGTTGATATTTAATAACCGTCGGTCCGCATTGTCTCCGAGTGATCTGCTAAAAAGCGTTGCGGGACAAAGGCATTGTGCAGAAGCGATGCGTGAGAGGACGCACAGTAGCGGGACCAGGTGTCCTCTCCTGGCGGCACTGGACCAAAAGACGCGATTACAAGCTGCACACTGCACCAGCGGGGCGTCTGTTTGCGACCACCTCCACTACCATCTGGAAAGATATGTTGCGGACACGTAGCGTAATCAACTACTCGCTGAAAAGCCAGCCCTATCAGAAGGTCCAGCCTCCACATTCCATTCCCACCCTCTCAGGACGAAAACATCGTTCTACACAGACAAGGTATATCGTTGTTAAATGAAAATACCAATTCAGTATGGCACATCATTCAAAAATTGTTACTGAATTCCGTCTCACCGGACGATGTATGAAACTATTCAGAACTTATTACAACTTAATCACCAGGACGTAAAAACGCATGCTTGTCACTACTTAATTACTTCCGCTAGTATATTTACAACAAATATTTTATTGCATTTTTCAATTCTATATACATTTTTAAGTTCGGAACATAATGCCATTAAAATGACGTCCTTCATCAAATTCGAAGCCTCTTCCGAAACTTCTGCCCGGCTTTCCCCAACACTTCATTCGACACATTTTCAATTTTTTAAGAAATTTAAAATTTTCAAGTCTTCGATTGTGCGGAGCTTGTTCAAGTTGATTTCGGGCACACCCAGAAAAAGAAGTCACAAATTGGAAATGCGAGCGGACTAAGAAACATTGCCGAATATATTTTCACGTGTCCCTGTGTTACACGACACGTTTAGCCTTTATATTATACGTGCAGCCCATTGTCCTTCCATGACCGCGAAAAGTCGAGTGGGTCCTACTATACGAAAGGGAACTGATTGTCGTAATACTTAAAAAAAATTTTTTATAATTCCGTAGTCGTATTAAGTCCCAAGATCTTACCATTTGGGGAACTCATTTTTTATATATGAGTTTCACAGTATAGTAACTCACGCACAGAGCATCCATACCCTTGAATCCGGGACATCTGTAATGCGAGGCAGCGACGCTGACCACTACACCGCAAGAGGCAATCAATTGTTATGTGACAATAACCACACTAAACAAAGTAAAATTATCTCATTCAAGTACAGGCCACTCGTCAAGGATCCTACATATTATCACTTATGTAACCACTAGAATCGCATTCAATCTCATATTTTCAAAAACCTGTTGCGCCCGTCTCGTTATTGCAGCTTATGACGGTCGGAATTATTTATTACTTTTATAAGATGCAAATAAATGACTTTTTTCATGAGCCGTGAATGGCATCATCCATCAGATGGACACAATTATGGAAGACAATATTAAACGAGATATTCTGCCCACTGTTATTAAACAGCATCATTACATGCCACGTAGTGTCTGCATCAATAAACGAATGGTTTATTGCCAAAGAAATACTGAGATTAATTCAAAATTATGCAGTCATATTGTGGGATTCAAGGAAAATAGAATATGTTATATTATCTCTAACAAGATTTAAGCTCTCTGTCTAAATATAAAAGGAAAGGTCTCCATTAGCAAGCATTTGTACCACTGATCATGCTCGTTCACTGACGGTAAATTCTGAATCGCGTATGGCGTGTTTGTTGATGCAGTTCCATACGTATGGAAAATTTGTATAAAAGTCTCAGTTACATACTTAGGAAATGTCGGTCACAATAAGATGATGATTGTGCCTTTATTGCTTATAAGCTTCACAGCTTGAAAGCTCAGGTGGAAACATAAGATTCCTTGACTTTCGGTGTTTACGGTTATGAGAACGATTATTTCATTAAATTTAGATAGAAGAAGATGACTTAATTTTCTTAAAAAGTAGTATTTCAAACATTGGGCCCGTGTCGGATTCTCCAAGGAATTTAATTTTGTAAGATACGTGACACAGAAAAGTTTGAAGATCACAAATCGTTTATCGTAAACGTTGTCACTATTGCAGGGTCGATCCCCACATGGATATCCCCACGCCCCGAGTCAACTCTCACAAATAGAAATGGTTAGCACTGCACAAAGGGGACCCCCGGCGTTTCTTACAGCAAACATACAAACACGGCCATGCCTTACAACGGCTGCTCTTCGGAGCAATCAGTGTTGTCCAAAGAACTGCTGGTCGCATGTGGCGCACCGCCCTAGTCACCATTGTATCTCTCTCTCTCTCCACCACACACTCTTAATGAATCGCTACCTCACCTCTCTCTGTTATGATAAATTATTAATATTACTGTACCTACATGCAATGTACCGATATAGCTAAAGGCAAATTATTCGAGGAATTTATACAATTTAATCATTTTAAAAAACTAAACGTGCCTAAGCAAAATAACACCGTAGAACGTAAGTAATCTGAAATCCTAAATACAGTCTGAAAAATTAGTTTTCATAGATATGATATGATATGATAGATTTGTATTAGATCTGAAGCATAAATAAAAAAAAGCCGCCATTACTGGTATCAACTGAATGACAACAGAAGGAAAACTCAGATAAAAAGCAAACCGTTATAAGTTTACTAAAGGACAAAATAGATTACATCACGTTTTGGACAGCATTGAAAGTAGACCACCGACAGATAGAGGCTGAGCTCCCTCCCAAAAAGACAGGGTTGCGAATTGTCAACTGTCAAACCGCTCGAATGACTTCTGTTATCCAAATCACAACAATAAGTTCCCTCAAAAAAAGAACTCTCCCTGCGCTTTTTGTGTGAGAGTGTTTTGGTCAAAAGAAGAGAGAATGCTCAGAAGCAGGCATGTTCAGGGATAACAGATGTAAGAGGACCGAAGTTTGGGGGGAGGGGGAGAGGGAGAGGGGGGGAGGAGGCTTAATACAGTGCAGTCGGATGTTGTTTGCAGAATTCTGATAACTTGGTACAGTTAACTATGCCAAATGAAAAACACATAACTGAAGCAGATCACTACGAAATTATTTCATTCCCTCAATTTTACAGACTATAAACGTAGTTTCTAATTGAAAAAAGCGCATCTTAATTTGTTATGGTGCGTAGTGTTATCTTTCGTAATCAATAATATTACTATCACGTCTGTTTACTTGGTTAAATATTATATTTAAAATCTGTAAAATTTCATGAAATTAATTTTTAGATATTAGTAAAATAAATGTTTTTTCCCGATACTAGGTGTTTGATCACGAACTTGTTTTCAAATATTTTTTTGAAAAATAGCAAGGACTCCTTCTCTGACAATTATTTTATAATATTTTCATACTCATTAATTGTAGGTTTATTTACTGTCAACATTCTTTTGTAGAACTAAATGTTTCTAGGACTTCCAACGGCCCAACTTTCTCTTCTGCACGAACCAGTTATCTAGACACATCATATCAATTTATTTGTGTAAACCTTTTTATCGTCTTTGAAATTCAGTTCATAGTAATAAGATCTTTCTTCAACATAACTTATGAAATTTAAATTTTACAAGTGAATGCCGGATTAGCCCTGGAATAGGTTTATAAAAACATTCGTCTAAGGCAAGAGAACTTGAAGACTAAAGGACATTTAACAGGACAGAAAGTGCTAAACGTTTATGCTCCCATTTAAAGAAAAGCGGGCGTTAGACACGCGGGGAATTTAATTGGAGCGGTCATCAGCTGTGGAGCTCATATCTGGAAATCTTGGTAGCAGATCCATCATGGCGGCGCTATTATTCCGGAGTTTTCAGACGGCTCGTGTTCCGTGTTAATTTCCCGCTCATCGGGCCTCCTCCCCCGCGACCACCCGCCTCATCACCATCTCTAATACCAGCAGCATCACAGAGCGAGTGTTGTTTTTAAAACGGCCAGATTTGACACAAAGCTTCATTACATCACCATTTGTAAGGCTTGTTTATTTTTTGTGCGAAATGCATACGGCTCGCGTGAAAACATGCCAACTAATTGCCGGGGTACGGGGACTCTAATAACCTTTTGTTACTTTTGTTGCCAATGGAACAACTGCGATGAATAATGAATCGCTAACATTTTTTTGCTGCCACGAGAAATGAGCAATTCAATTTCCTTTGCGCCGATGTACAGCATTAATATGTAATCTAACTTCAGCTACAGTGTTATTCTCTTTCCACTCGTTGTACCTCGTGTAGATTTTAATTCTTTACGTACTTATACACATTTCACGCCTCTCTTTGCTTTAATTACACGGCAGCAGCAAATACAGAAAATCATGTAATTTAATCTAATAATTTTTAGAGATAAATTATTTAAGAATAAATATTTAAAGATTAAAAACTTAATTAACAATTAATTGTTCTCCATTTCATCAAACCTACTGTCTAAATTATGATTATACTCAGTGAACAACCTATACAAAATTTGAAGGAATTTTGACTTAATACCTTCCTCGACGTTCTAATAGCATTCGAGTTAAGGTTGTCTTAAGTCGGAAATTAATGGATACTATTACTAATGGCCATAAAAATAAATAATAGCCTACTGTGAACATTATAATAAGTTAAATTAAAAAAATTAAAATCTACGGTGAACACAGTGCTCGTCTTAACTATTTAATGACAAAAAGTAATATCAAAGTTGAAATTAGTGATATTTTTACACTCCCGTTAAACTTGTTAAGGCCTATCAGAGTAAGATTTCTGTTCATATATATCAATTTGAAGTACAATTACCTCCAAGTAAAGTATGATTTTACTGTAAGTCTACATCATAAAATTGTACTGAGATCAATTCTCGTATTTCAGGCTTGCTTCCACAGTCACTTATCGCCCCTCTCCCCGTGCACAGGTACCACAATAAAACAATCCTAATTGCCTTCTGGTAATTATATTACGCATTTAACTGCGCCTATTTATACCGATGCTTTTCA
Source organism: Eucriotettix oculatus (assembly GCA_034510155.1). Taxonomy (NCBI): domain Eukaryota; kingdom Metazoa; phylum Arthropoda; class Insecta; order Orthoptera; family Tetrigidae; genus Eucriotettix; species Eucriotettix oculatus. Next base: position 64,094,853 of record CM067378.1, read on the forward strand.
TCATCCGAGACTTGCTTCTCAGGGGGCGAGGGATGAGCGAGAATAACAAACACATCTTAAGGATAACAATACGCATCTGCAGTATATGAAAACAAATGGACCGTGTCGGAAGAACAGCGGGGAAGATTCGGTTTCACTCCGGCCTAATTGATGGGACTCCTTTTGTTCGCGCCGTCCCCCGAATTAACTAATGATGGTTTGCCTTATTGTATTCCTCGGCCCTGAGGATTCTTACTTTGGCATATCCGTTTCTCTTTCGCGGGAGAAACTTGGGTTTATCTAAATCAGACATTTTCGGGTTGGCTGTCGGATAATCTCTGGTTAGTACGGAAGCTTGACTTTAATGCTTATTTGGAATAAATACCTGTTTTCATACTCAAAATAAAGAAAGAAAGAAAACTATACTACTGATTACTATAAAAAATAACTAACTCACGACGACGTTTCGTTCTCTTTTGTGACCTCTTCATGTATAAAAATATTAGTCTAGAAATTCATGAGTCAGACATATATATATACACGTTCCACTCTAATTGCTTGAAATGTAAAATCTGATACTAAAACTCTATAGCATTGTCAACAAAATAGCTTCTCCGGTCACATTACCCATTCCCAGTCTTTTTTATGTGTTTGTTATGCCACTGTTTCCAATACTACACTCCATTATCTTGGTTACCACTATTAAGCCTTATATTGAACTCTTTCTTCAGGACTATGTTCATGCCATTTATTACGGTTTCCAAGTCTTCTTCTGACTCCCGTAATACTACAATATCATCGGAAAAGCGTAGGGATTTTATTTCTTCTCCATGCAGTATGATTCCTTTTCCATATTCAGTTTTAATTTTCTTCACTACTGTCCTATATATAAGTTAAATAGCATGGACGACCTACTGCATCCTTGTCTTACTCCTTTCTAATCTTGATTTTCAATTCTAATTACTGCTGACTTCTGTACAGATTATGTATAAGCCTTCTTTCTCCATATTTCATTCTTGTGCTCTTCGAAATCCTTAATAATGTGTTCCAGCTCAAATTATCAAACGCCTTTTCTTAATCTACTAATGCCGGTTTTTTCTTATCCTGTCTTCTAAAATTATACGCAAAGTCAATATCGCTTCTCGTAATCCTACATTCTTCCTAAAACCAAACTGATCTTCTCCTAACTCACATTCTATTTGTCGTTCCATCATCCTTTATACTATTTTCGTTAATATTTTGCACGCATGAGGTACTGAACTAATTGTTCTGTGCTGTGCATCTTCTCAACTCCGCTGGAATGTTATCAATTCATGACGCTTTACAATTCCTGTATTAAACGCTTCGTATCTCTGAAGAAGTAAGACTAATCAGCACAGAGGAGACATAATTAGGCGACCATCATTCTCATGTTATGGTCGTAGAAGCGACGAGCAAGCTCTAATGTTGTGTCCCTCCAGTATTCCCAACAGACACTTCTCAGGTGTCCGGAACACTTCCCAACTTTGAGTGTTATTTATACTTCAGAATATCAGTTTCCGCGTCGGCTATTATACCTCCTCGATCAATCAGAACGCCGCGTCACACTCATAATGATACATTGCCGAAGGTGGGACTTTTTTGTCCACGGTGAGAATGGGGGAAAAAAGAGCGGGGCCAGAGTGTGGTACAATAGTTCGCACTCTTCGAGGCAGATGCTGGCGACATTAACATAACGCCACGTCAGCGACTGCCGAGCTCTCTTTTTGAGCGGAATCGTGATTGCTGAAGGCCTTCGGATTTGGACAGCGCGGGTTCCTCGGGCGCAACGCACCTGCCTTATTGCCGGAAACAACTTACAACGGACGAATGGCCGCCCCGGCGTAATCGGACATGTTAGCATATGACATGTGTTTCTATCGCGGCCTCTTTCCGCTGCAAAATTACGCCTGTATAAAGACTACCGTATTTAGTTCTTGCCTTCTGAATAGATTTCCTGTCAAATGCTTCGACGCTGTCACCGCGTGAAGGGAGGCGATATCAGTAACATTCAATACTTGGGATTATTTTCACCCAATATTCATTATACTATCCCAAAAAATAAATTACGTGTAAATAATATAAACACAGTAACTTCAATTGCATGTGTGTCGATAAAAATATTCTAAGAAGAATTGAATGCTTAAATATAAATTCACTGTGATAAAATTAAGACAAGCGGCACTGCTACGTAAAGAAAAAAGCTTTCAGCCACATCTTGGCGGTGTATTCAATTCACTGATATGTTTCGCTGTTTTCCAATAAGCGCTTTTTAATTTACAAAAAAAAATTAACGCGATTTCACTCATTTAATTGCTATTACAAAGTCTATATAAAATAATTTGATGATCAAAAGTTTAAATTTCTTATGAATGAGTTCAGAATCATTGTTAAAGAAATGAGCTAAATTAAAGCGAGTCCTAGTTGTTTCGTTTATCCGATTACATTATGTTCTCAGTATGTTTCTACAGCTGAAACTATAACCAGGCACAGCTGTTCCTCTCATAAACCGATTTTATCACTGGTGCATAATAAATTGATCGATGACATTTGGATATTTTAAAATAAACTACTATATCGAAATAAAAATAATTTATCACTTTTCTAAAAAAATTATAAAAGTATAAATTAAACTCCCATATTTACAGACAAGTCAATGTTTTAATCAGTTGCGACGCGTCGTCCTCAAATTTGGGATTTCATCGAGTACAAATAAATTTTGTCATATTTTTAAATTTCTGAATTATGCAATTAAACATTAATCTTAATAAAAATAATAGTCCTAAAATTTTTGTCTCGGAAAATTACAACCAAAGTGTTTTTTGGTTTCTCTGACGAAACGTGGCAATAAATAATAATTTATAAATCACTAACAAATAGTTTGCTGTGAGACTTCACTGAAAATTATCTTCGGATAACAGTGCTAGTAAGACATTTACTACATAGTTTATAAAAAAAATTACAGTAAGACAGTAATAATTAGAACTATATATTTATAAATAACAATTCCAATGGACATTCAGTATTGGAGAATACGTATACTACGTAGTAATGCTTTTTAGTTGCACTTAGTTGTGTTTGATGTTTAGTTTATAAAGTCTAGGATGTAAATATGTGATTGTATGGGACTTCCCACAATCTTAATTCTTTTTTTGGAACCTATCAGTTTAGTGTTTGAATTTTACAAATTTAAGAGAAATCTAGAAAATAATTTCTGAAGTCGCTAGCAAAGCGAGCCGGTTTCGGTCCCATAAATCAGAACACTATTGGTACCAGCCAGCCATGAAATTAATAATATAATTCCTGGGGCGTTGTCTAAGACTTGGGCGCCGTGTTTTCTCACTAAACAGGACGCCCTGCTTTGCCCTTACAGACTTCCTTGCGGATTTCACTTACTTAAGCACATAATCTGCAGGGAGAGAGATTCATAACAAGATCCCGCCGGGAATTAATTACACATTACGTACTGCACTCCACGAGAACAAAGGTGCACAACTAGCAACATAAATATTAATACCCACCGTAATTTCGATTTATTGACAACAGCCGAGATGAATTTAGCCAAGTAGAACAATCTCATTCCTATTACAAATGTTATGTTCAAGGAATAAAATGGGCTTATATTTGAGAAGATAGATACAGGTTGCGGTAAATATGCATGAGCCGACCTTCTGTAGTGGTTAGGTCCCGGGTTCAGAGACTGGCATGTTCGTGAAGTCGTGGTCATGGAGACTGAGATTAAAACTGCAGCAGAAGCGATATACTAACCACGTTTCACTCCAAATTCGGAATGTAAAGTGACATTTCCCAGTCGACCCGGTAGGTCAAGTCTCTTAATGGGCAGCAGAGCCACCGAAGAAGAAGAATGTGCATGACTTTAAGTTTGGTGGTATTAACACAGCAATTGGAATTTATTTATTACGAAAACTACTACTTTAAACTATCATTATTATGCATCAATGTTAACTGTTCTTTAATTTGAATATCATGAAACTTCTTCCTTAAGTTATCACGCTCTCGTTTAAATACGTTCTTCGACGTATTTGTACTTTCTTAAATTATGTACTGGAAGACCGTGATGATCGACTACTCCAGCTTCTTTCTTTCCTACTCTTCAGGTCTTATTGTACGAGAACAATTTAGTCTACTCAGACTGAGTAACTTGTTACATCTGTGCTCTACTATTATCCTGTGAGCGAGAATCTTCCCATCTAATCAATAATCCATCACTTTTATAGCTTCCACCTTCCTCAACGAAATATGAGAGAGAGTAGCCGTAAAAAACGTAGAAAAAAATGGCCCCTTCGAGACACGAACGGGAGATGGGAAAAAATAGATTGAGCTCATCAGTGCTGAGAAATATGTGCGGGGGTCAAGCGAGCCAGTCGGGGGAACAAATCATCCGCGACTCGGTTGGCAGCACTGGGGCAGGTGCCACTTGACGTTTCATCCCGCTGTGGTGGTACCGGACACACCCAAATTAACACCGGCAATCGTCGGCAATATTGTTTAAATTGCTCGTCTTTGCGTCGTCCACCCTCCGACTGTAAGGTATGTATCCCCAATATTTATTAATCCGTATCCTCCCTCGTCTTCCTATCACACAGCCCTCGCGCAACGGGGAAAAATGACCACCCCTAACTCATGTCCGGCGGGCAATTTTCTGGCAATAGCCTAATCTGACCTCTCCCCTGCCCCAGCAAGCCGTTTCCGTTGCCGGCTGAATCACTGCCAGCAAATACGGCCCCACTTTATGATCAATAACATTTCCTATACCTGTAATCGTTCCTCGCTCCTGTACTTTTATTTACAATTTAGATAAGGGTAGAGGATGTGTTTCGGAATCATGTAAATGCGTCTCGCCCCACCTATGGGAGAGACACCGATAAATTAAACGGAGCAATTTTATTCCAAGTGATCGCCCGTGGTTGCCTCTGGCCCACCAGGGGACAGGGAAGTCCAAAGATTCCTCACCAGAAACAGTTCCACATCTACAGAGAATCTAAATAATTCTCTGGAGAACTGATCATGTCATTAATTCAAATGTCGGGACGAATTGAGGAAACTCAAAAACTTGTGTTGCAGTAGTTAGCGAAATAAATCAAATAATTGGTGTAATCGATACGCAGCCTACAATTTTAAAAATGGAGCTTTAAAATATTTCTCAAAAAGAAATGAGGATTGACAAAAGTTAATATGTATACGTATCTATTGAAATTCGAAGCGCATACTTGCATAAGAGCATTAGTGGATGCGCAGGGCTATCTGTCAAGTCCAACCCTACCTGCCCCAAGATGAGATGGTGCGTGCTAAGCGGTTTCTGCCTTGTAGCTGCCAAATCAGCCACGCCACTTGTCTAGACAAGGTGAATCCAACCTCAAAATCACATTCTTTCCGTCTTGATGACCACCAACTTAACACGACATTCGCTTTCTCTGATGGTGTCGTCCAGCGTTCAGTCAAAAAGCACCTTGTGGCCGCATCATCAAGTTACGAGCCGGGGAAGGGAAAAAAGTGTCCCGGGACGGCTGGATCCGGTGTCACACACTTATAACTGGCCATCTCACTTAATTACTGTTAACAATGTATCTCGGTGTTCACTTCACTTTACTATCTTCTGTTGCATTCAGATTTTTTACCTAAATAGGAAGTCCTATTAAGTACGAGCTTAAATACACATTACGATGATGGGTACATGTCAGTGGAAAATGTTAAACGAAGTCGATATTTAAGCAAAGATATATATATATATATATATATATAAATTATTATTTTGAATTTGTATGATAATTAATAAAAATGCGAGGGAATGACTGAAGCCCTTAAATATCAGAAAAAAAATTGTTTATAGTAAAATAAATTCCTTTGCACAGAAGTTTCTATACCTAAATGAAAATAAAGAATTGAAATGTTTCCTAAAACAAATGCCCATGTGAAAAATCAATATTAAGAAACTCCTACTCTGTGGAATATTTTTTTCTCAATGAATACAGCAAATTAGGAGCTGTTGAGTATGATCATTGGGAAGATGTACGTAAGTTTCGATCGAGCCTGAGCTTCTCACCAAACAGGACGTAGGGTCCATCTTCCCTGAGGCTGCAGGCACCACTATAAAATTAAATTACAGACAATTCTTTCCTTATTGCGGTCCAATTACGATTATCTGCAATTTATACCTCAATCTGCTTCTAGTAATTTCTCCGGTAGCATTAAACAGATTATCACATTAAGCACTCCACATAAAATTTATCTGTATCTGTCAGTTAATCTGCACAGCGATCACCGGAGGAGAGATTATTGCCTTTCACCAGGTAATAATAACGGTTCTGCATAACTCGAAGGGAAATTTACACTTCTAATTTGTTTTGGAGAGCCGAGACTGCCGAATAATCGCCCCTTTGTTCGATTCATGTGAGTTCCTGCACGTTGGAACAGATTGTGGCAGCGGCTTGATCGGGCAGCGTGTGGAAAGAGATACGTACAGCATGTCACGACAAACCCCTTACGGCCGTTTCCTCCAATTTTGTGGCGATTACTACCTACTTGTGTCAAGTTTACTCCTTCTTACGCAAACTTGTTTCTCGCGGGGCTCACGTCCAATACTTATCACGCTGAATAACAGTAAATGCAACATTCAAACTCAGTTATTCAGTTGCTGGGATGGTTCATATCTCAAGATAAATGGTCTATTTTTTTTCGTTAATACAACTTAATTTCGTCGGCGTGTCGTTCAGGCTCCTCAACGTACAATAAAAGTTAAATATGTTAAAAATCAAATTTTAGTATTGTAACTGGTGTATATAAAGCAAAACAAACGTAACAAGATGAAAGGAAGGCTGCATCGGATATGGGTTAATAATCATTATGGTCATGATCATGTTCTGCAACACAGTTTCTGAGAAACGCACGCCGCGCTGATGTGCTGCATTTCACGAAAATATTCCTTTCTGGTCAGGTCGACATTTCGTATTCTTCGCGGGCCTGGAAGAGAAGGGGGCGTCTGTAAACAACAAAAGGAGCGATCGCTCTTCCCAGCGCGGAAGCTGCGAGAACCGGTTCGCACTGCCAAAATACCGCGGGCCTTATCGCCGTGGTTGGTGCAGGTCAAAATACGGCGCTTCTTCCCACTCGGCCTGTTAAATATTCATGGCGCCAAAAGAGGGAGCCGCTGTGGGTGACTTGGTCATCGGCGGCGCGGCGGCTGACCCCACGAAGCCTATTAAGCAGACGCGTATCAAGGTCAAGGGACGACACACAACGAAATATCTCTTCTCGCACAATCAATATTACTTCCTCTGAATTGCGGACTCATATTAGGCAGCGGTTCGATTCCCTGTCACAATTTCTATTGAAATAAAAGGTCGCTGATATGGAAAAGAATTTCGTATATTTAAATTAATGACCTCAATAATACTAAATTAGTGACGGCTGGAAATTCTAAATGGCAGGGGAGATCATAAAAATTAACCGTATTTAATAATTGTTATGATAGGTTGGAATATTCAGGTACCGTGAAGTACACAATATTCCGTTTTATACATATTTGTAGTAATAACTACTCTAAATATCTTACTTTTCACTGTGGCGATTTCATATTGTATCCGTCTGAATGTTAAGACGACAGCATTTATTCTTACTGTAAAACAGACGACAATTAAGGCCAAACTGAACATCGGGAGTTCAACATTTTATTGTGATTGCCGCTAATGACCTATACGAGCAGATGAAGCGTAGTGTAGTACCCTTGCGAAGTCCACGATCCTGTCGCGCCGAAAGCGGAAATGCTAATGAGTGCCACAAAGACTTCTATGAGTATAAGCCGTGGAAATAAACGAACCACGAGACCCCTTTGGAAATGCAAATGCCCCCTCCCCGCTTTAGTACAAGTCGCGTGAAACAGTTGCAAATGGCTGACCACGCTCCTTGCACGGTTAGAGGGGGAAGGGAAAGGAAGGGAAGGGGTGTGTCTGACCAGAAGGAACCCCCCCGACAGTTGTCAGGGGCGGGACGGTCGAGATATTAACAATCCGGGGTCACAAAGAAAGGGGATGGAATTTTAGCTGCGACGTCGCCCCGAGGTGTGATAGCGCGCAAACGGGGATTGACATGTGATATTAAACTGCCATCAAGAACAGAAATCCAATAACACTGCCGCTCCACGAACAAGTAAATGCATACTGGCTGTAATGGGCCTGGGGTGCCTCCGTATCAGTTAATCTACATTCAATTTTATATGGACATTTTCCTCTGGCTTGGCGATGGAATCGAATACTGGGAAGGTCCTCATTAAATGGAAATGAAATTGCTGTACGACGCCGTGTGGCCATATGCCCCAAATAGATCAATTCCTACTTTAAACACATAAGATAAAATAGATACATTATTCACAGACCAGATGTTAGAATACACTACACCATGAAAGAAATTCGTGTTTGAATTTGCTCTCCTGAAAAAAGACTTGTCTCCAAAAAGAGAACACCAACTTCGACTTCTCCGCAGAAAGTATATTGGGGAAAAATGACGTAAGTCTCCATCAAGAAGTTAGAATTTACCAAATAATATTATGGCCCATCGGAATTGCTGAGACGAAGCTTACAGTTGGAAATACGCTTATCATGGATCCCATTGGAGTATTTCAGATTTCTCATAAAATGGTTCTATGAGATTTCTATTCTTCTATATTTGTCAACCGAGACCCAAGCAACATGTCTGAATGAATACCTCAATGTGTCACTTTCCTTATACATGTTTTTTTTGAAAGATAATAATAACTAATATTACATAATTCGTTCGTAAGAATTGCGTAATAAATTTTATTTAAAGAATATATCATTAGGTTTCAGGTATTAATACGTAAGTATTGAAATCCTGAGCGTTGTCTAAGACGTAACTATTAAAGAATTAAACGCTAATCAGTAATATGATGTCTTAAAAAATCGGCGTCGAGAAACCCTACATCATTGCGTACAACAAACGCATAATGAAATATAGTTTTCCGTCGGAAATAAAAATATGGATGAACTTAAACGTTTTTGTCTTCTATGTGTCACAAATATTTTGTACGCCAGAAAATAAAACAAAATTGTCTAATTATTTTCAGCCTCTCAATGATGCCAGAAAGTTATCAAGTTTCAGTTTATATAATTAGTAATTCAAGTAACTACATTCGAAATAAAATTACTGAAGCATTATGAAATATTTTGATCTTGGATAATCGATACACCCTATTATTTGGATTTATTTAATCTAGGTCTGTGTTTCAAGTATAAAAATGCGTGATATATAATATATACAGTATCCTCCGGTTTGGGTATTGTGTCGGGGGTCTCCCATCACTTTAGGTAAAGGAACTCTTTCTCAGGTTAAACCCTACCCCGGCGAAATTGCCTGGAATCGGAGCCCTTTCCTCAGGCGTTGGCAAAAGCCCCGGACCCAAGTAAAACAAACAAAAAATAGTAACGTTGCAAATCGGTCCCTTCGTAAATAAAGACTTCGGCGCCAAAGGAAAGTTATTCCGTTGCGGCCTTTGCAATGATTTGCCCGGCCCAGCTATGAATGGGCAACGGACCTTACCTGCTATTACGAAGGAAATGTGTCGAAAATAACGGTCTGCGTCCGAAATGCGTAACCTTGCAGTCCCGTTAGTCGAGTCAGTATTGAGACCTCTTGTCCGCTTGGCAGGTACTCGTGGACCTTCCTCCCCCGCGATATCTGCCAATCCTGCCACTAATGGCGCAAATAAACGCCACAAAAAGAGGGAAGCTCCCTCCTAGAAAGTTGTCATCGCCACTTTGAGGCCTTCCTGTTCATTAGCAACAGTGAGTAATGGACCGAATATCAAGTCTTTCGCCGCTTTTAGTCTCAGTCAAGTTGAAGTCTATATAAATATTAAGTGACAATGGAAACGTTATCGATCCTAAACAAGAAAAAGTGCACTATAATCATAGGAAACAAATTTTCTAATTTTAACAGAAAAATAAAATATATTAGTTACGTTCGTCAAATTAAGTAGTCAAATTACAGACAAAAATAAATGTATTATATCCTATGCTTCCAAAAGTTCACGTCTAACAGTATTATTAGAGGTTTTAAAAATTATTTTTAATTTTACTATATCTTTTCTATTTCTTTTGCCGGATCATATAAAAACCAAGACGTAAATGCAGAAGTATCGTAAACCTTGTGTGACAACAATTCTAAGACAAAGTTTTTCTTTTTTGCAATTATAGAACTGCAGTAAGAACACATTACTAATATCAACTTCTAGAAACGAATAATCCCAGTCAAATATAAATAAGCCTTCTTTACGAATTTCATGGGTTTGAGCGTCGCCGAACAACGCATCATTCAGATATATATATAAGCAACAAAATACGGTCAGTTTACTGGATTTGATTGCATAATACAACTTTATCATCAAAACAAAATTGCAGAAAGCACGGGAAGTGGCCGTGATCTTTTAGAAATCTATACTACGCAGGAGTATTGTGACCTACATGTTAATAATTGGTCTCACTAGCCCAAACCAATGCACTTTCTAACGTGTTCCTCTTTAATTGACTATATTAGCCACGTCTCAGCATTCCTCAGCAGCCTCGGCTTCACAGCCATCGTTACATTATTTCAAGCATCTGCCCCTCCCCTCCCCCACCCTTACATATATTTCTTTTCTTTTATAAAGAGGTGCGTTTAGTCATTCGCGAAGACTAAGCAATGCAGTTATGTGTGTTAATATGCCGACTGGGGGCAGAACGGGATGGCCCGTCGTCCCGGTGGTATTTCGGCTTGGCATTCTTGGTCATGAATTATGAGTGGCAATGATACCTTAGAGACTGACAGGAATCTATCAGGGGAGGTATAATTCCATCCCCTGGGCCGCTGCGCATAATTCACACATTAGAGTGCGGCACAATTTTCACATTTACAAGTGGCAACGGTCCGCTTGCCGGGCAGCGCGTGTCCTTGGGCGTCCATTGTCCTGCTCCAAGGTCGCGCTGCAACAACGCGGCTCCTAGCCTAAATTCTTGCAAATACTTTTTTTTTTCTGGAAGGAAATAATCATATAAGAATGCCGATATTCACACGTCGGCACAACGCAATATTTAAGTGTCCAACTAACACGGTCACAATATTATAAAATTACCAAGCGCAAAAGTTAGCGGAATAATAAATTAATGTAATCATTGGTATGTATTTAAAGGCTTGTTTGAAAGTACTTCACTCACATGACCTGATATATGATTATTGAATTTTACAAATGCAATAGTCTGGGAGCTGCATTCTGTTGTCAGATCACGAAGAAGAAAAGTCAAAATGCCGATAACTACACATAATCATTTGTACGTAGAACAATACGTTAAATTTATAATTAGAACAATTTTAACAGCTATGGTAATATTCCAACTGCTATCCATGCAGGCAGAGCCTTTCAATCTGCCTGTACTAAATTTGCAAATTATATACATTTTACGTGCTGAACGCGTAAAACACTACCTCACACTGAGTACAGATACGTGAGCTCATTAATCTAAGATCGGCATATCTGAAGATGGAAATTACATTTAACTTTGAGGCTGAGGAGTAATTAACACGAGAAACAGGTGTTGCAGGCTTTGTGGATTGTGTTGCTTCGGTGTATTAGAAGTCATGCAGGAGGTAAGTACGAGTATGCGGGGCAGTGTCCCCACATGCTAAAACATATGCTATGACTGTACATGGTGAGCAAAAGACTAAATTATCTGTTGTGCTCTTATAACGGACAGTCAGAGTGAGACGGGCAGTTTCTCTCTCGGCACAGCATTGCATGCTGCTCAATGCTCATGCACGACACTAAGGCGGCCAGCACACACACGTGGAGGTGCTCAGAGGTCCGTTATAAAAACATAACTTGCAATAAATATAAGTAAATTTGTTATTCAACATACGCGATCTGATGGTGAAAGGGGTTGCCCGTCTCGTCTAAGCCGTTCTGATGGTTCGAATCCCGCCGAGAGCAAAGTTGTTGAGCGAAGTAAGGCATGAGCGCGTTTCTTCGACAGCGAAAGGAAAATGAGCTGCGAAAAATGAACGAACCAGAGATGTAAAGGCCTGCCACATAACACACTCAACATGAATAACACTTACAACGACACAGAGCAAAGAATAGGGTGGGAACTTGGAGAATATATTTAACGATTCCCTATCAAAAGGTTTCATGTATCGTAACTGTTAAACATTCTTTTTCAAAAAATTAAAATCAACATATATTTATTCGTTTCCAACATAAGTTATGTGCTTTAAAGTTAAATAAATAGATTATACAATTTTTCGTTTTTTAAGTTGAGCAAATTCCCGTGCTTAATTAAGCAAATATAATCTTCGAACATACTCGTCGTAGTAGATAGGGAATGGCCCTCCTTTGCCAACATACAGAAACACAAAGTTTTACTAAACAACACATAGAGCAAAGGAGCGCAATAAAGATATTTACTACAGAGCGACAGTAAACAGAACTCATGCGACTATTTATAGCGGTTCCTTTGAGGCTGGAGCAGTTTTATTGGAGCGAGCGGGGGCGTCGGAATCGGCAGGACCGCAGGACGCTTGGGCACACCTGTCTCTAGAAATATTGCGTGTCAAAGAAACGCCAGGCATTGCAATCAATGCATTCACCAACTAGCAGCCAACTTCAAACTCCACAAACTCAGCGGGAAGCTTCTATACTACACGTCATATGACAAAGAGGATTCCTATACATATCTGGAGCTTCATCGATAGTATAAATATAAATTACATATTAAATTATTTCTGTAAAATGTGATATTAGCCCTCAATACGGTCTACTGTTTAATAAATCCGCACTCCCTATATAACAAATAAAAAGATCACCTACAACTGTGGTGTGAGTCATTGCGTCTGATTAAAATGAGACTTATTTGAAGTAATTACGACTAGCATGGTGGAACTGAGTGACAGTATCATAGAGAATCGTAACTGAACAATTGAAATTGGGATTTTAATATTTTTAATTTATGAAATCATAACCTAAATTTCTAATTTTTAAACAATGGTCCGTAAATTGCAAGTAAAAAATTTAAGGCAGGCTACAGCACCAGAAATTTATTTTTGTTTCGTACATTAAAATGAAATAACCCTGATAGGAACGATTCATTGTAAAATTAACCCAGATATGAAATAAACCGTATAATATTTTAAATCGGATTCCAACTTGGTGGAACTGAACATTATATTATATCTTTTTTCATTGGAATTTACATGACTTCTTACAAAATACTATGTACTATTTTTTCCCACAATAATATTGCTATTACGTACAATTTATTTTAATTTACAAATACATATTTATTTTAAATCACAACGTTCAAAGAACGTTACATTAGGACGAAATCAAAAATATTTTCTTAAGAAGTGCTTTTATTGTCCTCTATTTCAGATTTCTACTTAAAAAAAATAGTTTTATGCATGCAAATTTACCAAGTGACAAAGATTCACGGAAGTTTTAGTGATAGCCTTGCTATAACCATATTCAATGTTCTTCACTTGTCCCTGGAAAGGATCCTATCTCGCCAACAAGCGGTACTTTCTAACTGTGACAGCCGTAACTGCATAAGCTCAATTTACAAGTACATGATTTCTTGTATCGTCCGTAAGTTGATAAGAACTTGAAGTGCGGACGGGCTGCCTAGCTGGAATTAACATTTCCTATCGTGCCTTTTTCAGCAATTCATTGGCATGCACAGTGGAAGGAATGACACAGGCTTTGATAAAATATCATTAGAATAGTAGGTCTATGAGGATTACTTGACGGGGAATCGACTACTCGAGGAGTGTGGACATTACAACAGTATAAATATAACACAAACACTAAAATATACTGGTAACACAAAATTAATATATTCACATCAGTAGAAATAAAAATGAAAATTATTGACTCAAATTTCTTAAAAACTAATACTGTTCATAATATTTACACACTAAGCACATTGTTTATTTAAATATTTAAGATGAGCTTTTGAGAAAAAGTTTTGTAAGTATATGACCAGTTTGTATGTTACATAATTTTTGATAGTCTGTAGAGCGTAACTGTAACGCTTTAAACATGTGGTGCAAAATAATTATATATTTTTAATTGAGGTAAATGAAAAGAGGAATCGTATTTATGTGATATTGAGTCACCAAGAAAACGTCCGGACCCAAAGAGACCAAACAGAGATAAGAAACATTGAGGTGTTAACATCGTTTAGCGACGCACATCTTCAATCTGGCAGCAGCGTAACATCTGCGAGACGTTTAGCTCCCGCATCCTGTTAAATATCAAATAAATAAACTCGCACACTTTTATAGATGACAGAAAAAAGACAGTGCATAAATATACACTTGCGATATTTGCATCAGGCTTTCCAAAACATAGCAAATAAATGAACAAGTGGGCAGGGGGGCGAAACCGCAGACGCGACTCTTCTATCTCACACATTTCGAGGTAATGATATTATTCTGGAAAGGCGCTCGGCAACGAAGAACGGGTTTTCTCGATCAGTAATTGACTCCCCTCTCCGCGGCCAGGACACGTAATTGCCCCTCAAAGTCAACCATTGGCTCAATACTTCCCATAACCCAGCGCAAGATGGCTGGCGAGAACGCCTCTATCCGTCAAGATCCTGGAATGCCGCCTGCATTAATACGTGCAGGTTCGTTAACCCGGTGCATTGCATGCTAAGTGGCCTGGGCGTGTGTCAAACGCTCCGGGATTGTTCCGTGGAAACGCGTGGGTTGCACAAAACGCGCGATAATTGAAAGACAATTGCTTCATCGGAGCGGATCTCATTCCGGACACCACCATTGTTTCGGGAAGACAGTCTGGCCAAAACTAAACCCTCAGAGAGGGGGAGGGGGCTTGATGACCCACGATACTGGAGTAGGGGCTTTCCCCCCGGCGCATTGTCGAAGAAGAAGAAGGGAATTGTTGTGACGTGGGTTAGGGCCGACGTACGAGTATCCCGGTCAGTGGTGAAGCTCTGAAGCTCGCAGCCGGTTCCGAGGAACAGCTGATGCCCAGCAAACGCGGCTGCTCCGCTCCAACAGATGTCCAACACGCTCTATTAAAGTCTTCATTTGAAAATTATCTCAAAAGCGTCGGCAGTTTTTACTGTCGTACACAACATTTTCGGTGGATACATTTGAAGACAAATAAGAACAAAGTAATTTAGATCAACGAACCGATGCCTTAACTGGTGTGGCTTGTATACCAAAGTAACATTTATCTATGTTTATTCACAAAAATTAATTACCAATGGGGTTTTAAAGTCTTATTTATACGACTGTTTTAAGTGAAACATGTAATGCAGTTGGCGACCAATATCAGGCAGTTTATTTATTAAATTAAAAACCGTTTCAGACGTACTTGCGCCTTCTTAAGGTTTTTTACAAGTATCCTCACTTACTAAAATTATCAAGAAACTTCTTCAAGAACTATGCATACCGTTTGCCAAAAATAAATTACTCCTGTGAACCAACTAAATTATTTTCAGCAAAGTAGATGAAGGTACGTTGTGTTTGATAATTTTAGTATACTGAGAAAATTAAAAAAAATACGTTCCAAAGCGTTATGTTTAAATTATTAAGTAAACTGTCTGCTATTGGTTGACAAACTGCCTTACATTTTAAGAATGAATATAATGATTGTTAAAGACTCCCATGTTGATATATAAACCCCATCTAATCAATTTTCGTGGGAACAAAATAACAAGTTCTAGATGCGCCAAGACATACGCAAATTTGGGTGTTAAATTAATATTGAATTCTAATATTCATCAGGAACGTTCCTGAAAGACAGGTGGCATTGGCATTGTGCAGGCATCCAAAATTAAACACTGCCAATCAGAATAGAATTAACGACCGCACGTATATTTCCATCTCTTATAAAAATTAATAATCGACAAAATTTTTTAAGCAGAATAGTCTAAATTATTTAACCCCTCGGGAGAAAGATTTGCAGTTGAAATGTATTGTTACTGCACGAAACGGATTCACTAACTTTGCCTATCAATGGAATATATTGTCAAGAATAGGTGTACATTTGAAATGTAAAGCAGTGAGTATGTGATCCAACTTCAGTCTCACTGGAACCCAGTTCCTAAAAATCGGGGCAGTGCCGTAAAATGCTCAGTAGATTATTTTTTCTCCCTATTACGAGCTACTCAGAACGTCGATTATTTTGTCCGTCTATAAGCGACTGTAATGTGTTCGCTGTAATGCAAACTGTTGGTAATAATAAGGTCAAAAGAGACACATTGGATGGATGAGCTACGTCCCCAGCAGCACGCTCCACTTTTGGGGCTATAATTCACAGGTTTTTCAGCGCCCTCCAGCCACTTGGACCTCAGTGTGAAGTGCAGCTTCTTCGATAACTCATTCACATAGTTATTAATGGCCGCACTGAATCAAAGGACGACTTCAGAATTCCCCCGAGATGACACGGCATCGTAAAGCAGATTTCTTGCACCTGTAATGCGATGTCTTGTCCACTCGAGTAGCTCGCGATATCACCTTTAATAACCGGCGAGGCTCGAACCAACGCCACTCCGTCCTACCTTCAAAAACTACAAATTAAAACCCGTTGAGGAGAAATTACGATGCTCACTGCAGATTAAGGTCTGGCTGCAGAGAAGGAGTAATTACAGAGGCCGGCGGAGGCTCGGCGATTATCATAATCTCGATGTTTCGACTGAGAATGATGATTCAACTCCCCTCCCCGCACCCTCCACGGACTAATTGAAACGCCTGAGCGCGATATATGCCAACTCAGACATAACTTAACAGATCGCAATTATTTACCCGTTACTCCTTTTTCAAATTACAAATAGAAAAAAGTAAACTAATACACCATTTCATCTGTTTTAAAGAACAAAAACATTCTTTCGTAATACAACATAATTTACGAGGTAATAAACGCAACTCCTCAACATTAGTTTTTTACCGTCTACATCTGAGCAGCAGAGCTGGACGAGACGGCTGCCAGACAGCCAGCTGACTAGACGCATCCTGAAAAAACTTTACAACTGACTTTAGAGACTCCTGACTCATAATTACGTTTCGATTGCTCAGGTCCTTGTTTTCAATGGCAGGATTCCACGTCGGGACTTTGTATTTCGGAAATATTACACGTCTCTTATTAATAATTATCTATTTAAATGTACTCATAAGCTACGTTACAGGGTTTCCATATTGAATAAATCTGAAATTGTATTCTCATTGATGAATGCTCTACTTATATTAACATTTTACTAAAACATCAGTCGTAAATATTAATTTGTAATAAATTCCCAAAAAATTATACTATCTGCATATTTCATTGTAGACCTATAAATATTTCGAAATATCACTATTCAAATATTACAAATGGAAGCTGAATATATGGCTGGCCAGTTTCACTAAACGTTTAATACCCACTTTGCGCCATTAAAATATAAATATAGCAGTGATAGATTTTATTGATTAATTAATTGACACTGCTAATTGGAAGTATTCCTCCGTCAAGATATTTTTCTTCTTTTTTAAAATGTAGTGTATCTTGGAGCGTGCTTCTTGTGTAGTATACCAAAGAATAGTTATCCCAGACCATTTTTAAAGCTACAAAAAATCATCTATTTATATGACTGTTACAAGGGCGACGTCCTACTAATAGCTATTGATATGTTTCAACAGACGTGGATATGAAGAACAGGTAAATTTCAGGACCCGATATCGTGGGCTTCCTTTCATTTCATGATGAGGAATTTAAAAATGGTAAGTTCAAAGTCAAATGAGGCGGTTTATATAACATCAGTAAGACCAATTTTAGGGCAGCTTGTTGGGATCCCTATAGAAAAATCAAATAGTATAATTGGGAGAAAGCTCAGATGTGGGCTGCTAATTTCGTGCGAGTCGGGCCAGGTAGAACAACTAAAATGGGAGGGAGAAAACAAGGCAGCATTTGTTATTCAAAGCTTGTATCGCCAAAACCCAAGGATTGAAATTAGCTGAAACATGCAAAAATTCCAGTTATATCGGCAGATTCAATCATGAATTCAAGGTAAAATGCAAAAAACAGATGTTTTCACTCCTAAAAAGGACCGTCAAAGACTGGAATAATTTGTTTGTGGGAGTCATTCGGTTCAGCATAAATTTAGGTTAAATGTAAGAAAATGTGTGAAGTGTCTTTCCTCAACAATATAAATTAATATTAATGCAGAGAGTAATTGAAATGTTAAATCCAAAGCGAAGTGAAGTGATAGGTTAATATATTAATTGTATTATTTTTCATTCTTTCAATGGACAAAGGCTTATTTAAATTATGAATAATGTGTATATAGGTAAATTTAATGTTGTATTTGCCACCGAGCTTTCGCCCAATTGTAGATTGTCTAATACACTGTATTCTAATTGCTATTGGCTATCATCCCCACATCGTCACATATTAAGGAAGTGAAATTTTAAGAAACTAAGGGAAGGGGAAAGCCGTTGGAGATGTGTATCGTATTTCAGTCTGTGCTTGTGTCTCTATTACGAGAAACAATAAACACTTGTGTGGAGGGGCCTCTCAACAACGGCGAACAGAGCTCTCGAGCGAGCATTCATCATGCACGACCCTCCATCTTGTTTCTCACGGCTCTTGTGACGTCATCGCCACAAATTTCAAGTGAATCGAAATGTAATGTATGCTTCTCCTCTTCTTTACCGCTCGCCTTTGAGGCTGTTGTTCCGGAGCATGAAACTAGATACGTTCTCTGCCGGGTAAGGTACTATCCGTGGAATTACACGGTACGTGAATATTCGTAACTTCTTTGAGTTATGTTTCAATTACGAGAGCGTTCAAACAACGTACCCACTTCTCAAAGTCGTGGCTAAAAACCTGGTCTTTGGTTAGGACCGTTTTCTGGTTGTAAGGGGAGCCAGTCGGCAATTACACGCGATCGTACGCTCGTCGTTAAAGGCAAGAACAATGCAAATCGAGCCATAACAATACCGACAGCGAGCTTGCAATAAAAACGATCGCTCTCTTCAAATTTACGACCCAGAGTCATTTCTTTGTCTCACTTTCGGCTGCGAACGCACTTAAATAATTCAAATGTACGACTGCCTCTTGCTTTTTAAAAGGACATAATAACGGGATCAACCGGTCGGGAAAGTACGCGACGTTCAATTTTACCCTAAATTATAAGCAATTTTATTTATTATAATACCTCTGCCGCTGGTCTGAAAAAGGTCGTACTTGATAACCAACCAGAGCGGAGAGATAAAATGTTGACCGCAACAAAAGAAATGTGCAATTATGCCACAGTCGGCCCATAAATCGCTCTGCTTTCTGCTAGATACGTGTTCTGACTGGCGCCTAAGCCTGACCGTATATAGCCGCGGGTGTAGCCTTCCACTTCCTAAACTTGCCAAAGGTACACGCCACTTATTATTTTATTGATAATACCTCTAGCCTTAACCACACGAGATTTAAATTGCGAATGCCCCAGTTTCGGGACTCAATGGCCAAGGATTTAACTACCCTCGTAAAATAAAGTAACTTTTAAATTAAATGCAAATCAACATTATAAGTGAACACTAGCAATAATTTATGTTTGCAAAAGTTGATTTTATCGCTCGAGGTGATCGAAACGTCGCGTCGCGAGAAAGTCGTTAATATTAGCAACTAGTAGCAAAGATCTATTGCAGCTTATCATAAACTATGAGAAAAGGCTTTAAAACATCCAACTTTTAAGCATTTTTTCATTGAAACATTCCAGTCCTCAGGTTATTTGTTTCATTTGAAGGTATACACAAATTTCCAGATAAAATTGAATTCTGTTGAAGATTTACGCTTTGGTGACAAGATACAGAAAATATAAGAAATAAATATTTTAAACTACTATTGCGCTGTGAAATGAATCCCGTAGAAATAATTGAAATGCTATAAAACTAAATCAATAAATTCCATCGCTCCGAAATTATAGCGTTATAAAAATAGTAAATACAGTCATTTTCTGTTTTTCCTGAGCGTATCACATTTTCACAAATTTGCAAAGAGACACATGCCATTTTCCGAGTCGTCAGTATCTAAATATTAGTGGTCTTTGTTCTTTTTGCTGAATAATTATTAAAAGCCTTTTATAACGGCATAAGTTTGTTTGCCCGCTTGTAAATTAAATGATCGTTGTTGGTAAAAGTAAGAAAGCAACAACAAAAGGCTTCTGGCAAGCCTTGCGGCGTAATGATGAATTAGTGTGGCAGAAACGCGATAGCGGAGTTGCCATTCTGATAAAAACTACTTGCCGCAGTTAATGATCGGGGGATAATTGAGCACTGGGAGGTCGCGAAACTGGAGGGCTTCATTAAGTCGTTACTCTCGTCAGCTCTCCAATTCTCATTGTCACACATTGCTAGAATAAATCACATCAGCGCGATGCTGAAGGATGCACTTAGAGCGGCGAATCAGTTCCACGGGCTCAGAGGGAGAAAAAGTGAACTCATTTACAGCGATTTGTGGGAATTTAACGCACTGCAGTTTTTCAGATTTCTCAGATTGAAAGTTTCATTGACAAATCAGGCACCGTTCGTCCATGCCAAGAGTATAACGTATTAAAAACCGTTTCTGTGGTTTAATTGGCAGGCAGTTTTGACCATTATCGTAATTTGTAAGAGCTGATTGACTATAATTTGTTTCCGGAATGAATATAATTTCTAGCGAAAAGTGTCAGTCATGAGCACTGCAATATTTTTTGCCGGTATTATGTTTGTAATACGATAGAAGGCAACTGAAGGTAGTTGAAATCGACAAGTAAAATGAGAACACACAACATAAGGTAAAGAAAAATTTTTGTGTGTGGGCTGCGTCGTAATAATTTAATGTTTTACCAAGCATTATCAATAACTAAAAATTTATTGAATTTTATTCGTATATTAATGTATATATATATATATCACGACAACAACTTCCGTGCAAAATTAGGCGCAAACACTTCAGAGAGACACTTTTAGGAAATGTTGTGTTATCCGTATTTTCTCCTGAGTCTGAACATGTTAACATCGGAATCAGATTATTTTATTACATAAGTCATGGAAGACTTTGGAACAGCACTTACTGAAAAGTTACGTATTATGAAGAATTGTAAGACGAGAGAGGGATCCGAAGGATGAAGGAATGACTGGGGTCGAGTAGAGGGCAGGTTAACCGCGCGTCAGATCTCCATTAGCATTAGAAATAAGTTTTTTATTTCCGGGCGGTATTTCTCCGTCCCAGAGCTTAGGGATGCCTCAACAGCTTACACAGTCTGACAGAACCGTCACTCTCACTCAACACATAGCTCTACCTTTTCTACTAATCCACGTGAAATGAGCTTAGGGACCATTTAAGTACAGCTGATTGTATTGATGATAGCCATTGCTCCCGCTCTTAATGGCAACATGTTCATTGTCATACTTTCCCAAACAAATAAGAAGTACTCTAAAGTCATACATTCCTTAAAACGAAACTTTCACAGATTGTGAGACTGAATCGAAGACGATGTAACGAATTCCTCACTCTCGTTTATACGTCTTTGACAGGTATACAAATTATAAAAGTTAATGAAAATGTAAAAGGTATCCCAAAAGGTACACCAGTGATAATTACTATCCTGACTTCCGCGGCTTTATATTAGCACATTCCTTGACTTCACCTTTTAATTATGAATCTGGAACATCTGAATAAAAGCGGACGATGTTCTCTTATTATTTTACATCTTAAACACAATTTTTCTTCAACCGTAATTCATCCTTTTCTGGAGAAATATAAACACGTCTCACTCCTGAACAAACAGGAGGGTCCTATTTTTTACGTGCGGAAGATACGCACCCCTTTTTCTCAGCTGTACCTCTCGGCAATCAAGGATAACAAAACAAACCCTTCACGTTGCACTATATTAGTCTTCGTACTCTTCTCCTTCATTTGTTTTCTGTAGGATCTGGTTAGGGGACGAAGAATATACAGAGTGGCTGTAATTTAAATTCCGTGGCCTGCCCACCGTCGAAATGAGGAGTAATTCAAGTAAGGTTTTCTGGAAATGGAGGGTGTGGAAGAGAAGTTGTAGGTAAACGGAGATGGGGTTGAAGAACGTGCGAAGTGAAAGAGCGAGGGGAAAGGAATCATATACTTCCTAATTAACTGGGTTGTAACAAGCTGTGCAATCCGAGCCGATAGTTTTCGCGTGCGGCTGACGGCTTCTCTGCTGAGAGGCCAGTGACAGCTTCGAGGGTTGTGCGTGCACAGAACCTTACCAGCTCCGTAATTACAGCTCAAATCATTCAGACTAGGAACGGGCATTCGGAGAAACTGGCAATCTGATGCTTTACGTGGAAACTCGGAAATAAAACCGAAAACGATACGAATAACTCGGTTACGACTCCTATCGTATGGAACTACTAATCAATATTTCAAAAATTAATCCTCATGTTAATCCTAGTGTCAGATAAATTACATTATTTAAAATTAACGATAAATGAACAATTTACATTGACTACCAAGTTCACTTTCCTCCGACAACAACATATTCTTTAACGTGAGTTTTATTAGAAAATCAACCTACATTTCCCAGAGGTGAATAATGAAAATCAATTAGCACTTTAACGGGCTGCATGTTATTTATGTTACGAAACTCTGCAATATTTCTTAGTTTTTAACCAGTTTAAACTACCTGACACAAACGGTGAATGTTAAACGCAGGGAAAAACTTCAGATATATTAGGAATTACTTATGGAGACTAGGTGCCCGACTGTTGAGAGGGTTAAATGATTCAGTCCCATTTCTTTGGTGTTAGACATGATGATTCAGAAACACAGTGCTGACACTGACGTCGGTGTGCTTTCTTTAATAAATGCTGCTGGACAAATATACCTCTAATCCAAATGGACTCAGCCTTCTAGGTAGATTACAGCGTTACGTATTAAGATAATGGCAGTGTCACTGAACGACGTGACTCCGGGCTGGGGGCAGAAGGTAGGCCTATACTTAACATAGCCCACGTTAGTTCTGGAATGCTGCTACGAACACTCACTCATTTCCTAGCCTCTCAATCCTCACACCGAATACTTGTCCGTATTTCATCAAACATTCAACACTAATCATAATATCTTACCATGACGAATCACTGGTTCGGCGTGGTATATCAAATAAATGGCTTATATATAAAAAAATTTAACTTAATGACATATAAACAGTGTAACGAGATAAAATACATTGTTTTTCTAATCATTATTGATGATTACTGCAATTCTCTACTTTTCATTTAACTACAAGCTTATACTTTCTTGAGAATTTTTCAAGACTGAAATATTATGTGGTAGTGCAAAACAATTAACTGTTCAAACACCAACAAACGGCAATAAATGAAGTGTGGGAAGTCAGCAAATGGTACTATTTGGTTGAGGAGAAAAATAAACAGTTCTAGGTGATTGAGGAGAAAACAAACAAACGGCACTAGTTGATTGAAGAAAATAACGACATTTATTTTGTTTTGAGGGAAAAAAACTTAACTAGATGAGGTGAGAAAAAGAAAGAAACCGGCACTAACTGAAATGAACAAAACTGTCAAACGTCATAAGTTTAAGTGAAAAAAATAAATAAACAAACGGCACTAGCTGAAGTGAGAAAAAGAAACAAATGAAGGTGATAGAATGGATGACCAGGTTGAAGTATATTTTAAAGAACAAAATTTCTGGACATCTACTATTATGACAAAACCACTTCCATAGTGACTAAAATATCATGAACATCACCATCTACAGAGTTGAACATAGAAGCTGGACGACTGGTTCTAACAGAGTCTATGCTCAAGACGAACGCAGTACAGTTGTTTCGGAAACTCTTACTGAAAACAGTCTCATTCATGGTGGATGATGGTTCAGCACCAATTTACATTGTAATTAAGTAGTATAGATGAAATCTAATAACTACACCCTCAAATAATGCTTGATGTAAATCCTAATACACTTCATTGTAAACTGTGAATATTTATAGTGCTTGTAATAAAATGCGATTAATTTATAACCAATACAAAATAGCACAAGGGCACACTAAAGCTGACGTATCTACTAAGATCATGTTCTGTTGGCAATTAAAGATGCAGGTATAATTATACTAATAAATGTTGTGTTATTTTTCCATTTTTTCGTTCGTTCCTAATTAACATATAATTACCAAGTGAAGATTTTTCCCAAAAAGAAACATTTCCCCGACTGAAATGAGGAGTGAATAATGATTTGATGAAATATTCATCAGGCGAATGATCGAGCTGAAGCACAGACACCGAATCCAGCAATCTTCCGACCTTCGTACCCTGAATACAGTAATTCTTTGCGGCAATGTTATACTGCCACAAGCATGACATGTGAATACGCTGTAGTGTTATCTCTGATGGCTTATGAAATCGGATTGCGAGCGACAACAGAGCCTGCGTATTGTAAATATGGGCTTGTTGAACTTGCATGCGGCAATGCTGGATGTGTTTATTCCGGAGTAGACCCGCTCTTACGGATTTACTGCTTCGAGGTTCGCGTGAAGCGGGAAAGGCTAGAATTTTTATCTAACTTGCGTGACTTCCTTAGGCTTGGCAACGACGGCCTAATTTCAATTTGTAATTGTTAATTCAGTAGCAGTTTTACAATTGTATAATTATTATCACATTTTAAAGTTGTGGCCTTCCTGGGGAATTAGACACGTAATCCAAACTTAGGAGGAATTGCAATACTGAATTTTAAACATATATTTGATAAAACTATATTTGATAAATGAAATATTTTAATTCAGCCATTAATACAATGAACATATAGAATGCCACTGTTGACAAAATGATCAGGCAACGCGATTCTCTGACGTACATTTAGTTTTGATATAAATCATGAAACAAATCGACGAAATATAAATACAAACATTTTTGCTAGATTGAAGGTAAAGATGACGTAGACGTGGTACCATGCTTAGATACGGTAGAATATTCCCTATATTTAATAAATTCTAAGAGATGACAATTAAAATACAGAACTAGACCAAATTCAATTTACTACATGAAAACAAAATGGAAGTTAAACGTTTACAGAGCAAATATTCCTAAGATATTTGAGACATATTACCAATTAAACTATTAAATTTTTATTTTATCTTCAATTGTTTCTATGGTGTTCAATACCTGTGTAAGTTTCATTTGTGCAACTGAGCTGTAAGTGACTACATTAGTTATGACAAATGTAATAAACAATTTTAAGCTACCGCAGTCCATATATTTGTACAAGTACAAATTTCAAATACGTGTCGTAAACATAGCGGAAACGTTTCCTCGGGTCTCCTACTGAAGCTTATGCAGATTCTCGAGCAATTGCGAAATTACTTCTCCTTGAAATAAAGCGACTTCCTCCCCAAAGTCCAATTTGATGGGGGAGGTCGGAGTAATTCGTTTTTATCTGGTCCACTTAAGCACAATACAATTTGGCCGGAGTTGTGATGTAAAGCATCCAATTACACGAATACGACTGTGTAACGCATTACGTCATAAAGTCCTCGTGTTGCGTGGCTGGTAGCTCCGTCACGCACACGGCAGCCTACCTGCCTCTCTGAAGATGGCGTTCAAAAGGCCGAAACGATAAGAGCCCCGCACAAGAACAAATATATAATCCCGCAAAAACGTTGTTACCATTACGCTTACTTCTTTCCGTTATGGAAATTTGATATTAAGAAAGTTATTTAATGGTTATATATTTATATATTTCCACTACAGGTGTGTCCTGTCACAGCGAAACTATGCTTTCTTTAATACAAGAATAATAACAGTGCGGTACAAGCAAATTGTTTTAATGTAAAAGATTGGTTCCTAAAATTGAGTTTTGCCTGCAGATTTCTTACGCCTTTGCAAACAATATCGGAAAGTCATCCATTTTACGATTTAATTTCGTGGTGAAAAATTTCTGGCAATTAGCTTCTAAATGATTCTAGTTGTGAAGTTTTTAAAAAAGGAAGATGTCTCCGAAACGTATCACTTCGTGACGTTATAACTTTAAGCACCCAATCAGAACCTGAAAATGTAAGAGTACGTAATGTGAAATGTCCCGTCAATCTCCCTATTTCGTAATGGCTATATGGCTACAGAAAGTTTGCGTTTGTGTGTAATTGCGGTATTTTGATGAAGCTGTTGAAGCCTGCAGCGCCTGTGTGGTCATCCCGACGGCAAAAACCGCTCCTTGCGGCGTAACGAGACACTGGATTTACACACGCGTGCTTCTGGAATGCAAATACGACTCTGCAGATTTATATCGCAGTCCCGATAATGAGAGACCAGGCTCAGGCGACAAACAAAACAATGCTGAGCCGAGCAGAGCTGTAGAATGCTGGCTGCTCAATTAGAGTATTGCCGTCGTGCCTCGTGAGCCAGACTCTCCGGAGAATTAACTCTTAATAAACCCAGACATCGCAGCCTTTCCTTTAATTAACCGTGTCTTTTTTTTTCGTCAACGACATAAACTATCATTGTGTGATTAAAATGTAGTTTAAGTTTCTGACCTGTACTCAAAATCGGCAATAGATATATTTTTAAGTAATGTGGTGTGTAATATATTGGCATTTCATGACTGAGAAGTATGTCGTTTGAAAATAACTGAGTTAGAAATATCTTAGATCAGTATCGTCTTAATGCCACATCATCTAGACGCCACTGGCGCTTCAGTTTGTATTTGGCCAATTTTCGTCATCCCATTTTGCACGAAGACTCCTGCCCAGTGGTAAATGGAGTCAACGGCCTTCTTTTGCCCCGCATATTTATTGCACTATTATCCCGTTAGAGCTGGCGCTAAGCGATAAGGTGAATTATTCGTAACCTCAGTGGAGTTCCGTGACCGGTGTCTATACGCGGACGCTTGCTTCCTGCCGTCTGATTGTTTGTCAAAAAGTTGTTTTCTCCTTATCCCGGCTGCGTGTTGTGGGACAATAAGGTGTTATCGTGCAAGTGAGCCCCGCTTCCACATTCGGCCACATCAGGCATCGCTCTGGGAAATGGGAACGCGAAAACTGTAACCTGTCACTACTCCTCGAGTTCAGATCACAGCGACGGACTTCAGTTTACTTTCTGAATTGGTTCTCTGATAAACAACTAATCTTCATCTTTGAACCATTCTCAGGGAGAAAAAAATGCATTCGATTATAATTTCGATTGAAATTTTCAAATTGTTGCTCGCATACCTAGGGAGAAGACCTTAAAGGAAACAAAAGGCGTTGAAAGATTAGAAATAACATTTAATAATACGGGTATGTAGAACGTATTGCCTAGATAATCTGATGGATGTGATACATTAATACAATTTATACGTAATTTTATCCAGATAAAAGAAGCGACTGGGACCTATGAGAAACGAGATAACCACCAGAGCGAAGACCTGGATAGTATACGACGTACAAGTGAGGCGGATAGATCTTAAATTCAAGTATATTCAGAATCAATCTAGCAGAAGGATTCATAAATGACCGAGACGCAGGTTAAATATGACGAACCAAAAGTACTTTGCGACAATACTCAATGATACTGATACTGGTGTCAAAGAATCAAAATCTGGAATGATGTTTGTAGATTCCAGGCTGTGGCAAGTGTCCTCATCTGGTTGCGCCACCGCCTTTCCTAGACAACGTAATTAGCTGCGTATCGAATTAGCAGGCTATAAGTGGGTGCTTGATGTAGCGTCCAGGGACCGATACACATCTAGAGGCCCGCCCATCCAGAGGGACTGCGAATGGTTGCACTCCGCATTGCGTCTTACTTCCTCCTCATAAATACCGTAGCAGGCCCGCCTCGAAACCAGGTGTCCATAATTCAGCAACTGGAAAACTAATTCCAGTCCCTTCTGATAACTCGAATCGGCCTTTGTTTGCCGTCTCTATCGGTCGAAATATGGTGTTCAAGATGGCTTTTACAATCTGAAAAGTTTGGAGCTTCCCTCTGTATACAAGTTTAATCAAGATTTGATGTCTGCGGTACTGCGTATGTAAAATATTAACGCGTCGCGAGGACGGCGTGTTCCAGATTAAGAAAACGTTCATTGCCCTATTAATTAGTTTTACAATAGTCAACGAAAGTCGTCGCACTTACCGCGAGTAATAAATTTCGTAACTCAATACAAAAAGTAAGAGCGATAGTTAATGTGTAATGATAATTTTATAGGTCACAATTTCTGCATCTAAAATATTCATAAAAAGTTTAAAATTTAATTATGAAAACAGTCTTAATTATATCAACTTTACAAATACATTACGCAGAATAATTGGTTTTATAAATCAATTAGTAGTCTTATTATACAAAATTGATGGTTGTAATTTCAATACGTTTCTATGACAGTAACTGATGAGAAAACTTTCTCGATTTTTAATTGCAAGTTCGTGAACCAGGCGAAAAACAACTAATCCATAACAGATATAGCACACAAATGTAGACCAACAATAAATATAAATACATAAATTATGTATTTCTCAAAACAGCAAATGGATTCTTTCCTCTCATCAAATAATAATGTATTACAAACAGTTTTATTTTATTTTTGCGATGTTATGTGAGGTCAACTGTAGCTTAAGTCTCACAGCCACATTTGTTGATAGTTGCACGCTCTGGAGCTGAAGTTCTTTACCTCGACTTGGCAAGTTACTTCAAAGTGAGCCCTTAATCCGTTAAAAGCAACACGCATGCTCGTCAAACATCACGCAGGCAATTCGCAAACAAGCCCAGTGTTGTCTTGTGTTAATGTTAGCTGGCGTATTCCCAGGTGAGAAGGGAGCAAGACTTCCGTAGACAACGAGCACGAAAGTACATTCGATTTAAAAACGCATTACACGAAATTATCGAACCTGTTGTAGAAGCGTCAAAGTCTCTTAAGAATGGAAAACTGGGGTTATAAAATTATCTTCCACTTGGTTACAACCTCCAACACAAAGATATTGTTTTAAAATTCGTACTCTAGTAGAACAAAATATTTAATCAAATTTATAAGGAAAGTTGTTATAATTGCTAAAGAAATTTTATCCCCATTTTTAAATATATGAAAGAGAAAAAAGCGCTTCTCAAGATTACTTCAATTGCTATAGGCGAGCAGGGAAAAATCGTGCCAATACGGGGGGGATGAAAATAAAATGAGAGAGAAACACCGACAAAATGAAGCTAAGGAAAGAAAACGAAGGGGGTGCCATGTCTTTTTAATTAATTAACTTCCATCCCTTCAAAAATAAATGAGTATTTCATATCTTAGACATTCCCCGAACAAATAAAAAAATCCCCGCTGTTCACCCCGCTATTCGTAATTAATAACATTTTTGCTTACGCCTCCCTCGAAAACAATGTTTCTTGCCACTCAATCATACATCCCGTTCGTTGCCTTCCCTCTAAATAAAGTCAGCGTCGGCCAAGATTAAGTCGTATTACAGGAGAAAGAATTAATAACCTTGACAGAATTTATGAGGAACGTCCGGGGTTCTGGCCGTAATTCAGAACGAGAAAAGTTCTCAAGTATATCGATTTACAGCCAACAGATTGAAAGAAAAGTGGAAGATACCTGTTAATATGCAAACTAATTAGCTCTTTTAAGAGCCGGTATTCTAGCAACTATAAAATAAATATATATTAGTTTATACTACCCTTAAGTGCATATCAAACTCTATAATTATAGGCAAAGTAAAAATCACTACATAATGAATGTTAGGTATAAACTAACATAGACGGGTCTCTGTGTGGTACTAAAACAGACGAAACAAACAACAGTACAAATTTTCGTTGTTATAAATATACTGTGGCCATGGATTTTGAAAACTGACAAGTAAAAGTAAGGCTATTATCGAAGGGATTGTTACAATAAATAAGTAAACTGGTCATAAGCGAGAGAAAAGTTAAAATTTGACACAGCAGAATAGAAAATATTATCATTTAGGCTTCGTCAATTATACATTATACATTAATATACATTAATACATTAATATACATTAATTAGATATTAATTATTAATCTGAGAACGAAAAATTCTTAAATGAACTGGAGTGTTATGAATAATTTTATATTTGCCAGGGTCTTCCATTAATCCTCTTAATTATTATATAAATAGGCTCAGAAAATTTCAAACGAATGGTCTGGCTTCCCTGCCAGTTGTAAAAAAACCGTTTCGGTTAATAATTAAGATTTCATTTCTTTCCGTAACAATTAATGTATACCTGGTGATATCCCCAATCATTGACGACACGTCATGATAATATACTTTTAAGATACATTAATGACCATTATAACAGGCATTAAAATTCAAAAACAAAACATTTATGATTTAAAATCGACAGCAACGTTTCGGTACATTTTTGTATTATTATTTGTGGGACTGTTTTATCAACCTGATTACAGAGTCACCCTTGATGATATACCGAAACGTTTTTGTTAATATTAAACGATTAATAATATATATTTCAAAATTTTAATGCCTGTTATAATAGTCATTAAATTTATCTTATCAGTAATAACAAGCGTTAGTTAAATATTACTTATAATACTTTTATTATATTAATTTATTTCAGAATGCTTCATTTTTTACGTAGAAATTTTATTTATTGTAATATTAACATGCCAGATTACTGTAATTCGGAAGGAAATATTATTTTATGTTATTCTTGGTACGAATAATTTGAAAGATATATTCCTAAGTATTGTTGCTGATTAGGGATTATGAGCATGGTCTTATGATCTTGTAAGAATTTACAAGAAACTTCTCAATTTGATATTTCATGTAGGCCTACCTATAGAAACAAATTTAAGTCTATTAGTTCACATTTCAGTAACCCTTTATCTTTAGTTATTGTGGACTAAAACATACTGAGATTTCTCATATATATTATGATTACTGAGAATATAGACAACTGTGTAGCAGTTGGCCTATATACGACGAAAGTGTTACATCGACTTCCATAAAAGTTAATAAACGAAAGGGTAGGCCAGCTTAAATCCACAGACATGGTCTACGTTTGGGCGATTAGAGCTGACAAGGAACCTAATCAAATTAAGGCTCTGTGAAACACGTATGTAGTTCGCCATGTTACGGCGGGCATAACTGCTCGTAATGACACGCATCTCATGCTGAGACGCGGCCTCGGGCCAGCCCTTAAAGGATGTCTTTATAACAGCCATCATTAGCCATTAAATCATTAGAAAAGCTAAACGTATAAATGGCCAGCAATTGGAAGTAGAAACCTACCTCTAACTAATAGTACACCTATAAAAGACTGTGGTTGGAACATGGCTCGGCGCATTTAACATTTCTCCGCGACCATTTAAATGGGGCCCGTGCGGCCCCCTTAATGATACGCTGGGCGACGAGGACGAGGGGCACAGTACTCGTATGCTCCTGCTGAGGCGAGGGGTCAGGCCCATGAACTCTACCGCGCTCTTATAGGCGGGGACCATTATTACCAACCAATATAACAAAGCCTGGAAAAAAGGACCCACAACGTGAGAACCAGAGGATGAACTGAGCTGAACGCAATCTACAAAGCGCAACAAACAGAGCAGATCACATTCTAAAATGGGACAAAAAAAGCTTGAAGTATACCATAGAAACAACTATCAAATTATGTATGATATTCTAGGGACAGATAATTGAATGGGACCAAGTAGGGTGACGGGGCAAAGTAAACTAGAAATACACCAGCGGACGCAGAGCAACAATGAAATTATGATTTAATAGTGACCAATAATTGAACAGGACGAAGTGCGGTAACAGGAATAGTGACATGAAGTTGAATGGGCCAGGGTATGGGAACGATAAGAATTTGACCAATTCTACACCGATGATACACCAAAATTGTAAACTAGAGACATACCAATGGACGCATAACAACAATCAAATTATGATTTAATAGTGACCGATAACTGAACAGGATGAAGTGCGGTAACAGGAATAGCGACATGAAGTTGAATGGGCCAGGGTATGGGAACGATAAGAATTTGACCAATTCTACACTGATGATACACCAAAATTGTAAACTAGAGACATACCAATGGACGCATAACAACAATGAAATTATGATTTAATAGTGACCAATAATTGAACAGGACGAAATGCGGTAACAGGAATAGTGACACGAAGTTAAATGTGGCAGAGTATGCTAACGATTAGAACTTGGCCAATTCTACAAATATGAAACACCAAAATTGTGACTGTACATAATGATGTAAGGAAAACGAAGGTTTAGACACACACAACCGAAACAGACCTGAACTTAAACTGGAACCGTAAAACCATGCACATAAAAAACCATACCGGACAAACTAAAAATAATCACTATGTGTAACGAACTGCAAACATTCAGTATTGACTTATCTGAAAAAATCTTTATAATATTAAATCGATTAACGTCTGCTACTACATAACTAATTAATTTAACAGACAGTTTTTATCTTTTATTTAAACGACGTTTCGGCGCACATTTGCGCCGTCTCCAGATTTAAAATCAACTTATTGTTAAAATCCAATTATCAAAAACTTCAAAATTGTTGCAATCGTTAATTACTTTGTACCAAAGTGAGGTCCGAGGCAGCACTAAGAACTTATCTAGTCAACAGTTTGCACACGATTGGATAATTGGATTTTAACAATAATTTGATTATAAACCTGAAGAAGGCGCAAATATCTGCCGAAACGTCATTTAAATAAACAATAAAAACTGTCTGTAAAAATCGGTCGGAAATTATTTAATTTGTTCTTTATAATATTGTTTGAGATTGCTTAAAACCTTCGTTTTGAAACGGAATTTAACATAATTGTATGTTACATTTTAATTTCAATAATCTGAAATATTAGCCAAGTATTTCAACGCTGAATTAGTTTTACTTTCATCCTATTAATTAGATTATGAGGTAGATTGTTTGGCAAAATCATTATTTTCAATCAGCAATCAGACAACAGATTATTAAACCTCAATAAATAATACTTTTCGTTGTATATTAATAATACTTTTATTTGCCGTCTTTCACTGAACTGCAATACCAAATTTGTAATATATATATATATATATATATATAATAAAATGTAAAAAATATATAAGGTATAAATAAAGCTGTACGACGTATCAAAACTTAGAGGTGCTAGCATAAAAATTACAAATTTCTGTAAAGAATTCTCGAAAATTTCAGACTAAAAAGGAGAAACGATAAGTCGTAGTACTTCTTTATATATTCTAACTTTTTATTGTATCAGTATATTTCTGACAAATTTAGCTAATGTATTCATCTACGATATCTCCCTTACTTTCTTGATCTAATTTATTCTAAATTTTTATAATCCTTTATCTGCAGTAGTGTTAGTAGTATTTTTCATAACTATAGGGAAATATATTGTAGACTAGTTAAATGCAAATGTGTGAATAAATATTTGGCGATATTAGACAGTAAAATGGAAACAATAATTGAGTAATGCTAAACAAACCCTGAATTAAGTTCATGAAATTTCATTTTTTATGAGGGTACTGTGACGATGATTTACACATAATATTTTCTTTTACTGTCCGCTTTTAATAATGAGATATTCTTAACGAACCATAAACAGACATTTTTTATAATTCAATGAAAAATATCATGAATTATAATGTTTTTTATTTTACATTTCTACGTTTCGTTACTTATTTGTACTGTGGACCGAACGAAAGGTTTGGGTTGGTGTGATATACGTTTGCTCAGTCTTGCTATGAATAATAATTTTTTTATATTTAATAATACTAATTACTATTCACAAATATTTCTAAGCGTGATTTAGGAGACGTTAATAAGTATTTCAAATTTATCATCGTTACATTTTGGCAAATTGAAGTTGCGTTAAAACTAATTCCGTCATTGGTGGAATAACAGTAACTAATGGAAACACGAGTAATTTTGCAGGTATCGTAGAGGAGGAAACGCAAGACATAAATTCACGTATGATGGCAAGAATAATGAAGGTGTAGATTGGGTTTAAGCAACGGGAAAAGCAGAACCGTGGCGTTTAATGAAAGGGACATATTTCGCCGGTGACGTTAGGCACGAGACGGACATTTTAAGGGAAGGCAGAAGCAGCGCGAAGGTCCATATATTCAGGCTGCTAATGGGCCGAGCTGCTTTACGACGGAGCCAGCCTACCAGTTTAGATCGCCTCAATGTACTAATTCTTCCACTGCGTTCTGCGTAAATCACTCTCCCACTACGGAAATAGGAACCGTGCAGCAATTACTCAAAATTTCGCGAGTGAAAATAGTGAACATCCCCTGCACACAATAAGTGTCCCTGCTCTAATTATCCATAAAACTATCCATACGTAATTTTAGATAGCCCATTCTCAACTATTTGCATTATTTAATTATCTTGAAAGTTATAATGAACAAAAATATATGTACTAAAAAATCTGGGAAACTTCACATTAATATTAAAGAATGTACCATTATATTACATCATAATTATTCTGTGCTGCATACTATTTAAAATTTGAACAGTAGTTTCGTAGATTTTCCTCGCAGACAATAGCATTTAAGGTAAATTTTCTCGAGTCATTAACGAAAACTACCAAATTAATGGTTTACTCAGTTGTAATTACTAATACGTACCAGTTTTAGCGCAAAATTTTAAAAAAATTATTTCCAAAAATAATCACGACCTATTTTGTCCACGGTCATCTTTTAAAGGAATTCTTTTAAGTATAATTAATTTATCGGTACACCCGACAGTGCAGAAAAATTATCATGATACATTTATATTTTACGACTGGTAGATTGATGATGAATGCAATATACTAAAAATACTGTGTAGTTATTTCTCACATTAATATTGTCTGAACACAATTTATTATTAGTTATTACATATAATAACGGAAATTTCTTTGTAATAAAGATTTTTAGGGGTTCTAAGAGTTGCAGTAATATACGTTTAAATTAATTTATACCACACTGAATTCACAATACTTAAATTATTTAAATATATATATTCAGGATTCCGTTCTCTTAGCATAATGTGCATTGAGAGTTTAAGGCACCATTCGTCATTTGTCCTCTTGTACAAGAAAGAAAGGTTAATAATTTGTTTGGCGTATCGATAGTTTAGGACTGGATGACTGAAAATCAAAATAAATTTCATAATGATGGTGTGTAGTAACGTATTGATATATAAAGGTGCTTCTGTTTTTTTAATCATATACCATTCATAAAAATTAAATGTTTGAAATTATGATAGAATAATAATAATAATTAAATATTTTTTATCTCAATTTTAGGTCGGGATTTATAAATTATATTTTATAATATCTGGGAAACAATTGAAGATGGCTTCGGAATTATTATTACACCAAATTCCTGTCATTTAATGTTATTTTTGGACGAGGGAGTCCAGGAGTGAAGGACATGAATTGCTAAATTTTATGCCCGATAAAGTCTCGAAAGGGAGACGAAACTTTGCATTTATAGCAATAAAATTATATTCTGATTTATTGGCACTGAGACTGTTTAAGAAGTGGGGTTATTAAAATTCTAAATCAATATTATTTTAAGAACAAAACAAACGTCTGTTGTAAACTAGTATTTGTATTGATTTTAAAAAACAAATAACAGAATTGGAGCGAATGGATCAATCCATTCATATGAGCGATTAGTAAAGAAAACACGAATGATTTTGCGGCTACCAACTACCTCTCTGACCTCCTTCAAATTAGAAAAGGGAGCCTTTCAGGAAACTCTAGCTGCAATATCGTGTAAGAACTTTTAGCCTTAATAGAACCGCAATTCCTTTGTGAGAGCTGCTCTTCAAAGATACAAAATATACTCTGTCGTTGAGAGTATTTCATCTTCCACTTATTGTTTATTGTTTTGGACAAAACTTATGTGGGGAGCGGGGACAAGTTACAAAGGAGCATGAGCTACTGTTTGGGAGGGTGTTGTGGGGGGGGGGGCATTTAAGCCCCTCCTCTCTTACGGCTATTTACTTTTCACAATGAGGTGACGCTGGAAAACCGCTCTCCAGAAGTTCCCTTTTGCGCCTCAGTTGTTGTGTGGTTATGACAGTCATGGCGGCGTAACCGTAATCTAGTCAAACCAATCCCGTTTATCGAACTAATTAAGTCTTTTAGAATTATAATATTACAATCAAAT
Source organism: Eucriotettix oculatus (assembly GCA_034510155.1). Taxonomy (NCBI): domain Eukaryota; kingdom Metazoa; phylum Arthropoda; class Insecta; order Orthoptera; family Tetrigidae; genus Eucriotettix; species Eucriotettix oculatus. Next base: position 64,131,011 of record CM067378.1, read on the forward strand.
AAGTCCTTTGTCACGTCGCCTGTACCCTTTCTTTTCAAAAGACAGAGTAGAAAGTTTTCCCAATTTCAGTTTATTTTGCGAACCCTTGCGCCACCGTAATTGCTACTTGTCAGTGGTAATAATTTGCATCGAGAAGCAGAAAGATGAAGTACGTGAGCTGAGAAATGCATATTCGAACAACTTTTTTATCAATCAATAATTTGCAACGAACACTTTTGCGATCTAGTAAATTAACTTAATTGCATCATAAACTACGATACACTATTCATGCCACCAAATTTGCAATGAAACACATGAGATTATTTTAAATTACATATTGCAATGGGTTTCATATAAGCAGTCCAGTTTTATTAGATTAACATACTTATGTAACGTCAAACTTTCTCAAATGCAGTAAATAGTTGCAGAATATAATATTAAATGGATGTGGTTAGAGAAATATTTATTGTTTTTCAGAAAAAAAACCTCTATAGAACGAAATTAACCACAAAATTGGTACATGAAATACACAATCCGTAAAATTTTCAAAAGTAATATATTTCTAGTCGCACCTTTGTGCGGATTTGAATGTGAAGACTTCAAGAGCTTTTGCAGGCATCAATTTTTAAAAGAGAAGTTCCAACAATAATTAAACGCCAGACATAAACTGTTGCTATACGCCAATATCCGGTTTCTTTGAGCATCAGATATAGAACATACGTAATCAAATGGACACCTCTTCCTAAATAAAACGCTAGTGAGGCTAACCGAGAAGCGAAACGAAAGCGAGATAAACTCATTTTTTTGATAGTCGATAATTGGAAGCAGAAATGGAATGGAAATATTTACGGGGAGTAAAACGAGATGTAGTAATTACAACGTGGAAATTATCCGAGGAATAGAAGCGATGGGCGCATATACAAACCCCAAGAGATTTGATAATAGGCTGTTTCGCAAATTTAAGTTGTGCTCACTCTGTCAGAGTTAATTATTTCCTCTTATTTAGTAGAGGCTACTATGCCAAAAGGCTTCACATTTAATCGAAATATTTCAGATAATAACATCGCCTTTTTATTCAAAAAGTAATTGTTGCCGAAGTATTGGATCCATACGAAAAGGACATGATTCGATTTTTGAAGAGTGACAATATTATTTACTCAGGACTAAACAGTATTTTCAGTTTCATTTTAATGGGGTAAATGCAACGATTAAAAAAGTGCTCGCACGTTCTCCATGAAATATTCCAGAGACGAGCTTATAATAATAAAGAATATTTTATCGCAATTCTGAAGGTCACAATTGCCGTGGAAATGTTAAGCCGTTTTTGTTGGACAGTGTGTTTGCCCGTTGTACTTCAATAATTTATTCATAAAAAGAAACTTGAAAATATTAACATCGTTCGGTAATTTTTGTTTGCCTTGCTGCTTACTTAAATGAAGGAACGAAACTGCAGTGTCGGTCGTTAATAAGTCGTTTTGACCGACGTATGTTTGCACAGGCCATAGCTGTATTATACGAGATATCTTTGTGTACAATAACATTTTAAAATAGACGACACGAACCTTCGAGATGGGAAACAAGAAACAGGCTAGCTCCTCCGTGCTCAATAAATATTTTGTCATCTCCTAAAATTAATCAGAGTTCAAAGAACACAAATATGAGGCAGAGAGGTTGCCCCATTCGACTTAGAGTGGTCGTGTGTGTAATAAATTTCCACCTGGGAGAATAGAGCCGGAGGCTGGAGTTGTTTGGGAAAATCGCCCTGCTGAGAGCTGTTGATGCTTGATGTTCTGGCTCCTGTTAAAGGGGCTTGTCCAAAAAAAGACCTTCTCACAGATAAAGGACTAATTTTTTGAGAAAGAATTCCGAAAAAATTAATAAGTTACTTGTTAATTTTCCGACTGTTTCAATGAAGCAATAACTTATTCAATAAATTTTGCACCTTTATGCTTCCATTGGCATCGAAATCAGCAACACGACCAACAGCGAAAAAAGCAATATACAAATCAAGATTAAGATACAGTGATTGATTGGAAGCATTCCCAAACAAGGTTGTAAATAGTTTAACGAATGAAGCAACAATTTTGGCGTCTAAAGATATTCCAGTACTTCTGCGTGGTTTGTTACAAGGCCACTTCTTTACGAATAGGAGTTGTCAAAGGTATATTTCAGTGAACGTTAAAGTAAAAAATATTGCATTAACGTTACAACGTGATACTCAAATAATTTGACTATAATTTAGTCCGTCTCCAACAACCACAACAACCAATTTCACCAGTAGCGTCCTTCAACGGTTGATCAGATTGGTTTCCGTTTTAAGTTTTACTACCGAAAAATACCTGCATAATTGACACCAGATGTATTGCTAAAGTTACTATGATACAGGAGATTCCCCAGTGCTCTGATTTCCTTAATAATTGAAAGGCTGTGATAGGTGCAGCCTTCAGGCTGATCATCAACCAATTGATTCTTCTCCTTATTCTCCATTTACCTGAAGAAGAAACAAGTCGGCGTGTGAATGACAAAGGCCTACGACCTCTACTATACCTTACGTTCGACGAGATCAAGAACGCGAAGGATCGATTTCACCTGCAGCTGCACAATGCAAAGGTCGCGAGTTCGAAGCCCCAGTCAGTTTAATGGCGGTCGAGTGCATTCTAGCATTGCCATTAGATTTTATGAGACGACTTTAACAGTGTAAACGGTACATTCTTACGCAAAGGTCAGGCCGGACTTTGCTTGACCTTCTCCATAACAGTTGCTCATGCGCGTAGGAATGCGAAAAAAAAGTTTCGTGACTCTGCTGGGACAATAAGTGTCATCAACGTATTTTTATAACAAGTATTTCAATGTGACAAACAACTTCCACGTATCCATATACTTAGAGGATGTTCAAATAGTAATAATACACATAATTCGCACCAATTAGAGATCCTCATGGTATTTTCAGTAGAAACAATTACATCATTATTTTAATTGATTAAATAGGTAGCCAACTCAAATGTTAAGCATTACAAAAAATAAAATTCTAATAACCGGCAACTTGGGTAATGACTTGGAAAGTTATGTCAAGCTGTGGAATATATAAACATCCTCAAGCGCTACTGAAGTTAATTAAATGTGAAGGAATTATCATCCCAAAATTTGTCCGCATTTATTTTAACTTCCAAATTCCTCAGTGAAGTAGGAAGTCTACGAACAAAGACAGTACACATTACATGTTCGGCACTATACTTACACACGATTATTAATCTTATATTTTGACAGTGAGGACTAATAATAATTAAGTTAATGACGGGTACACCCTCCGCATACTAGATTAGATTAAAACGAACCGTCTAGACGTGATGCCGAAAGAATGCTACTAGACCATTACCCTTTGGAAAACGCAAGCTTTCTCATGTGACCGAGAACAATGCGAACTAAGAGGAGCCACAGGTTCAGTACTAAAAATTGATATTACTTTTCAGTATCAGTTATAATGAACGAAACAGAACAATAAATTATGGGACCTGCTCAGATTATCAAAGTGAGTAACGTAGTGGTATGAAATTTTTTTTATTTCCGGAGACAAGTGTGAGATCACGTGCCTCGTGTTGGTGCACACGCCTAGAATTAGCCACTCTGCTTGCTAATATTTTCAAACGGTCGGAACTATTATTGCACTTAAATCTGCTAGCCACAACTTTACGGCGACTATAATGGCGGCTGCTCTCATTAATCGCTATCATTTCTCTTCAACGATTCGTAAATTTATTGTCTCGCTGAGGGAATAAGCGCACGCGATATTACGAGGAACCGACGATATTCAGCAAACCTACGGCAATTCCTCGTGCCGAATGAAAGTTTCAAGATTCACCGCCATCATTTTCAAGATCAAAGGCTATTTAGAATTCCGAAAATATTACCGTGAATAGGTTTTATTTCCTTAATCTACACAGTACACGAAAGGAGGCCCCAAATTCAATGGTTATTTGTCATCAAAATATAATGATTTCGCACTATATGTTTCAGGAACTGAAACCGATCATTCGTACTTGTACCCCTGTTTTCCGAACAAATTACAGTCGTTAAGAATTCTCGTCATTTACTACACGCTATTCACAGTTTTTCACTGTCGCTGTATCAGCGATGTGGCTTTTAAGGACACTAGAAAGCGATCTCTTGCCTTATTTTTAATCAAGTTTGAGGATTTGTTGGAACCAGGGTTAAAGTCTTGTTCTAAACTGGAAAATCAGCACAAATTGGATCTGCAGCACTTCATCGTGTCGGTCTTTTGATTTTATGTTGGTAATATCTTAAGACATTGTAAACAGGATAAATGAACATGCACAATTTAATCGTGACGGTTATTATAATATATTTGCGTTTTGTGGTGGGAGACTCTTGAGGGAAGTAGACCTCGGGATTAAAGGTTTAATGATTTGATATTGATTAATTACACTAAAGAAATATTTAACACCCTGTAGAGAATAATCCGAAGTTTCCTGTTTGTCATAAGATAGAAAACACTCTCGTGGAAAATTTATCATGCCTTATTTTTCACGTTGAAGTGTAAGTCATCATCTAAAATAGCTTCACTTCTGACAAAGAGCAAATTGAAATTTCTGTTGTGACTTAAGGAACAGTCGTGTTGGGATTTCCTCGTGACTTTTTTCAATAGTAAATATCAGACTCCTAATACGGTTTCAACGCTGTATTCAACACTGTGATTCAATGTAAGACATGTGGACTGTAGAGATCCAACCCGTGTCTTATATTGGTAAATCTGTCGGAAATTAACCAGTTCTTCACGTGGTGAGTGTCCGATATATAGTTTTAATCAATCCAGAAACAGATTCGTGCTTACGGAAATGTCACCGCATGCTTGATTCTGATAAGTGATCTGATCCATGTTAGGTACGCTACACGGGGAAAATTTTTTATTCGAAGCCTGGAAATCTCACCGGAAGCAGACTAATCCACCGTGCAGCCTCGGTTTGTGAGGGTTACTTCCTTTTTTATTGGAAGTTTCCGAGTGCACGAGTATACGAGTATGGGGGTATGTCAGCACAGGCCGGCGCCGCAGTTAACAGGGCTTGTGGCCCCATAATGCACAACTGCAGCAAAGAGCCCCGTGTATGTGTGCGGTTGCACTCTCGCGGCTGCCAAATGCAATAACCGCGGATTTATTCGACGGCGAACCAATAAGCCCTCCTAGGACAATGTCTGTGACCCCAATATGCCGCCAGCAGCCGCCGCCGACACCCGAAATTAACATTCATGCTAACACCCGCCACACATGGGCACGCTTTTATCCACGGGATCAACGGCTAAAGGTGAGCCAACCCAGAAACGATCGCCACAAACACACCGAAGGAAAGGAAACGTCAATAGCAGCGTTCTCAAAATTTATCATTCTTCTGTGTTACTGATCCTCGATTATATCCGTCACAAGTCTCTAGATATACCTGCCAATTTACTCTCATTACAAATGTTATAAAATATAATAAATTTAGAAAACAAACTTATTTTTGATAATAATCAAATTTTCTATACATTTTTGCATCCAAAGAAATCACTACAGATTTTTTAAAAATAAGGCACTAATTTACAAATCTAATTTTCAATACATTTTTGCATCTAAAGAAATCACTACAGATTTTTTTTGAAATAAGGCACTAATACACAATTTTTTCGAATAATTTAAATACAATCAAAACAAAATATGATCTCGAGAATTCCCATGAGATCCCCAGTTTCTAACATTTTTCATTTATAAATGTTACCGATTTTAAAAAGTAAAATTTAATTTTTTTAAATTTGGAAGAAAAAATCAAACATCTTCCTACAGATATTTATAATGACATCTATTACTATTTAAATCATAACGTGAATAAGAATAAAATGGACCGAAAATAGAATGTACTTTTATTACCTTAGAAACGTTCTTGCTACTTGGAAAAAATTAGATCAATTAATAGTTTGCTCTTGACATGATTTAAAAAATTTCAAGCTGTATTTGATATCCTGAACCTATTGCTTTAAACATTATAGAAACATTTTAAAATACGGTTCACATGCCTGGATACGAGAACCAATACAGAACTAAACTGACAACCCAATACCAAAGGTTTTCAGAGAAAAAGAACTCAAGTATTTATTTGCTTATCATAAATGAGTTTTATTGCACATTGCAGTAGAAAACGTGACTGCACGGCAGAGTGAACACATAGTTTATATTAGCAGCTTAACGTTATCACATTCCAGCCTTTTGTGTTTAATTTGACAGTAACATGAATGCGGTTTTATTTGTTTTTTTCTTCGCACACAGATTTTTCCAGCGCAGATAAAGTAGGCGTGCCTTCCGCATTCATGTGCTCAGTTTTTGGGAACTGCAAATGGAATTTGGTCACGTCACTCGTGCGCTAGAAAATATGTTTGAAATAATTACTTTGCTGTAATTTCTCGGTATCAGTTTCCGGGGCTGCCACTATCTCAATCCTTTTAGAAAAAAAGTATACGCTATGCGTACTACGAAGTTGAGAAATATTGATTAAGTAAAATAATTATGAACAGAAGGGTCCAGGGAAAAAGATAAAGTGGAGAAATTGCAAGACAGTTCGACGTTTCAATAGTACGAAAAAAGCTAAGTAATTAGAACCAAGTGCATACTATTCCGGCTTACCGTTGAAAAACAAAGTATGAAACACAGGTACCCACCACATTCATTACTAACATTTAACTTAATACCCCTCATCTTGTTGCTGCTAAATTATATGCTTTCATAACACCATGTCCGCAAAATAGGAATAATTTTGTACATAGTCGTGGGCGAGGAAGAATGATTGACAACACCGACTGATATCATAGGCTGGAAGTAAACAGAGATAAATAATTACAGCGACCCCAAGAACAAATAATTCTTTTCATCCCCAGTAAAATGTTTATTGCTTTAACTAATCGTTATACCTGAAATTACTGTTAGTTCTGCAGTGATTATGTGTAAAAATATTGCGTCATTTATACTTTAAATCAGAATATTAAAATTGTATACAACTGAACATATTTAGTCTATATTTAGTAAATGAGATTTTTACGATTCTAAATTTTTTGTAAAATATGGCAGTTTTCAGTTCCAATAAATCTGTGATATTGAAAAACATTTGTATATCTTTGCTTCATTTCTTACGCGTACATTCACAAATTCAGACATTACTTTCAAAACAAATACGTCACTGATTAACGATAAACATTTGAATATTTTCCCTTTACGCCTATTTTCAGAAGAAAATGAATAGAGTCTTTGAATAACATGGTAAGAAACTGTGCGAGATTTTACAGTTTTTGTAATTCAAGTTCAGTGCATTTAGTGCCCTATTAATTTCATATTTAATAGAATAGAAATGTTATACAAATAAATACTGTTGCGTTTAGAATTAGCTATTTTATTTGACGTAGAATATTCTACAGTTTGGTGTCAGACTTTGCAATTTGTTTAAAGGGTATCAATATCTTTTTTTGAAATTATTACAAATATTTCAGTTTAACAGCGTTAATTATTTAAACAAATAACTATCAGACCCACCAATTTAAAAATTAACAAATTATTTAGATGTGTAGATAATAATATAAAATCAATAGAAAATGTACTAACAAAATTGGATTTAAGACCAGAGCTTCATGAATTGTTAATAAAGAAACACGTAGTTAACTACATTTTCATAGTTGTTTACTTGTAACGGTCCTCAAACATTTAAAATAAGAAATATATATGCTATTACGTATTTTTATTTACAAATAAATAAGGCTTTAAGTACTCTTTTTTTATTATCGTAAAGGAAGGCATTTCTAAGATATAGAAATAATATCGCAAATTTCCTAACGAAGAAAACGAATAATACTTCCAGTTAAAGCATATCTTTATCATTATTTACTGGACAATCATTCCCCTTTTTATAAATATATGTCACATGTATGTTGATTCAAAAAAATGTTCACGATCTCATGGTACCCACAGGAAAATAAGCTTATAAGGTAGTTTAGCTTAATATAGAATTACGCTTCAGGAAGTTACAGTTATTAGCATAGCAAAATTCTTAATTTTGAATGACTTAAGTAGAAAGAAATATAGTCATATAAACCGCAGCACATGAAAATCTAAACACTCGGCAGAAAATAAAGATATTCATGAACCAATCATGCCATCGTTGTAAAAGATGTCGAGCAACAAGTAATTTGCGTGGTTTTGTAGTTTAACACCCAAAAATGATACGTAAACATCGGAAAATCAATATCATTAGTTATAACACAGATATATTCAACAAATCTTGTCACGAATGATATATATATATATATATATATATATATATATATATCTGGAATAAAATAGAGGCCGTACTTTGGTACTGATGGAGGAGAATTTCTACCCCCAGCGCAACAAGTTTCTTACAATTTAAAATTATGTATTTTCAGAGCGCTATAGTTACTTTTATTTCCAGATTAATATTATATATATAGAATTATTTAAGTCACGAATAATGAATATTGTTGTGGGAGTAAGTTGATGTGATTCTGTAATATATTGTATTATGAAAAAATTTGCAGTGCTGTGCAATTTAGATTTCGGCTTAAATCGCCTACACTGAAATGATTGGGGTTTAAAATCAGTTTTTCTGGCATGTAAATCTAGCACTATTTTTAAAAAAACTCCCCTTGCAGGGTTTTTGGACGGTTAAGGATTAAAGCAGGCATGACTAAATCAATCAAGCACGATATTAACAATTATAATTGACCTAAACGTCAATATATCCGAAAGGTAACGCAGAAGATGATGAGAAAATTTATGAAGCGAGATATATTAAAATTTATTAAATGTGATATTCGTTCAGCGGACGTTGTTTGCTAGGTTTTGGGAGAGTTCATGAGTAATTGTTTACTATTTGTGAGCGTGTCTCGCGGGAAAGAGCGCGGTCGCGAGGAGAACTTGGTGGCGGCTGACGGGCGAGCGTTCGCCGTCAACACCGGGCGTCCACCCTCGGACTACAAGCATCACATACAAATTTCTTTACAATGATTTAAATTCGCCGTTATTTTCCTCGAAGGAGGAGTTAAGTAGCACGGCAGATGGCTTTTGTTGATGCGGGACCAGCAATCGTCACCTCAAGGAAGGGTTAAACAAAGCCACTTGAGATCTCTGTTGTTTACCAAACAGACTTTTCCTCTCTCTGTCTCTCCCTCTACTCAACCCACAGATCTACTGCAGCCACCACTGACACACTGGCGACACTCCATTCAGCAAAGACACAAACAAACGCTCTGTTTACCTTCTCCCGCAATAAACCGACAGAAAAAAAAAGAGAAGAGAGAGCGCAGTTCCCCTCGACTGCAGTTCGATAAAAGGGAGGAAAGCCGAGTCCCAAAAGTCCAATTTATTTCGAAGTGTGCTTGTCTCCTGTGTTGTAACAGGCAGAGAGGCGGAGGGGGAGCACCTGTTGAGAATAGGAATCACAGTCAGATAAATTCCAGCAGAGAGGGAGAGAAGGGGAAAAGTTCCCGCTGTCTCAATGGTCGTAGTAGTCTCTGTAGTAACACAGCCGGAGTTTCTCTCAATGAAATGCGCCGCCTCAATGGGACTTCCTATCCGGAAAATCGTCCGCATGGGGGAGTCAACCGAAACAATAGCGCCGGCCAAATGCGGAATAAACCTACTAATCCGTCGCTAAAATACTGTCAAACAATCCAGTAATTCCCTAGTCTATGTTTACATTACAAATAAATTCTGAACGGCTGCCCATTGTAATTACTTGTTCTCAATTTTAAAACGATGCGACGGGTCATAAGATATATATAAAATCTTTGTTTTGCTAAATGTTTGTAACAATTGGCTTTTATAGTATAGTAGCATTTAATTTGTGTCTTTTAAAAAATTTTCATTTGTCGGAGGATTGAAACACTTATACAATACATCAATAAAAACACAACAAAGATAACGAAATTATGAATAACAATTTTTGAAGGAAAAAAATTATATGAGTGTACGCAATAATTATGTCAGGTTATAAAGTAAAGGAACTAAAATAAATAAATTATAAAAGTAACTTTTACGTTCTTGAAGTGTAAGAATTTACAACAAATGAACCTGCGTTAAAATTCTATTCTAGTGCACACTAAATATATTCTAATTTTGATTTTGTTATTGCACAAGTCTACTTGCTGATATAAAATTATTTTTCAGATTTTCTACACATCAGAGATATTGACTATATTTGCAGACGATGCTTAGCAAAATAAATTTCTTAAAACGCTATCCATTTACATTTTCACTCAAATGTACAGTCGAATGCAAAGTAATTTTTCCCACTCAAGTACTAAAATACGAGACTCCGTATATAAACACTATTAACATTCGCAAACTTCACGTCTATTAAGGTTGTATTTATTGATACTATACATGTATGATATTATTTTATAGTTTTCCTAAAATTCCTTCGTATGCAAGTTTAAATTTAAAACACTCCACACGCGTTAGTTTCAGGAAATATTTAGTTAAAAATATAAAAGAAAATTTTAATAATTTTGAATGAGATGCGAATAATAGTAAGCTCGGATCAACCGGTACCTAACATATTATCATGAGAGATTGTGTGGATACATCGCACACATTTTCAATTACTAATGATTCATAAGTTGTTCTGTGATTGTAAAATGAGTAGTGGTTATAGAATATTGTAGCACGTTATACGAGAAAGAAATTGTACACGACACATAATAAATATAAACGTCCAAAACATTACAAAACAAACAGTGACACTTGAAATACTCTACATTTAAGTTTTCACATTAAAATACAGTGGGCACTACCACAAATTGCACAGCTTCGGAGCAATATTTTTAGTTCTGTGAAGAAACACGGATATATTACAATGTCACCGCCAAATGGTAAATGGCAAAGTAATCAAGATCACAATATTCCCCATTACCGTTTCGCGGCCCGAGGCAGCCACGGTTGCAAATCTGAAGCTTTCTCAATTTCTGTTAGCAGACAACAATAATTGTTCAAAAGGACTTGTATTTAGTCGCCCCTAAATTTCACAGGGTGAAAAAATAAATGTTGCAATCAGTTGACAATATTACTTCCGGCTGCCGGTCGTGGGAGCAATTTGCGTTTTAAAATCCAATCCGCAATTCGAAAATTAGAATAGGTAATCAGCGGTAAATTGACGGAATTCGTTCACACATCACACAGCGGACTTAAAAAGGAATAGAATAAACACCAGCCGGCTTTTTGCATTTTCATTGTTCAGAAATGAAACGGTGCATTGAACGCGGCTGACGAGTGGAAACAAATAGGCCGCTTTTATTTTAATCCAATCGATGGCAGGGGAAAACGGCAAACGTTCAGTTGGAAAGTGTAATATTGCCGTCAGCTGCTTATTATAGGCCTTTACATTTTTGCGAATTACTTTCTCCCGAATTCGGTTCGCCGCAAAGATTTCTATCAGAGCCAGCCGTATTTGGAATTCTCTTGCGGCGTAATGAAGTCCCTGCTCCCGGATTCGAACAAACTTGAATAAGAATTGCCGATTGTATTTTTGTTTCCTTTTAGTGGGTAGGTGGATGGGCAGGCTGCAGAAGGTTGCAGAGGTTACACGGCCGCCTCCAACTCATCAACATGTCAACACCGTGAAATAAGACTCTCGCGGTCTTAAATCAACTCGGAAATAAATAAGGCTGCGTTTACAGCCGCTGTTGGTTTTGTACTTTTCTATTAGGAGCTGCAGCACGCAGATGAGTACGCCTTATTTGTTTTGCTGATCCGCCGTCGCGTATAGAATTACGGGAGATGCGCTTTCCCAGATAAGGAAGCGAATACACTGTAGCTGTCCCTGTGCCTCCATTAATACTTCATCTATCTCGTTCGAGACTTTTCATTTCAAACGACCAACAAGCAAAAAAGAAAACAGACGCGCCGGGGAATTGCTGCTATTTACAACTAATCGTTTTGCAACGATTATCACGTTGGCAATATCCGCCGATGATAATAATTAAATCATATTCCACATAACCGTAACTGGTAAATTACTCGTCACGACCTCTGCGTTTGAAGTAACGACGAAGTCGTCACGGATGAAATAAACTCCAAAATTAAGAATATTTTGCAACTCTAGTAACTATTGTAAATAACCGTAAATTCGTTTGAGGTATGTTTATTTTTTCTACCCACAACCGTTCAGAAAAAAATCAAGACCAACATTTACAGAGTTTAGAATTCACTTAACACTGACTTATAACACAATTTAAGAATTTTCGGGGGAATAATCGTGCTAAAAATTAAATGATTTCAAAGTACTCCCGCTTCAATTTAGGTTGACAAATTTTCACACGACTGAACACAAAATTATAATTCCACCGAAACGCTTTCTTATTTAATACAACTTTACAGCTTGACAATTTTGACTCGTTTATATCATTATGATAATTTTAATAAAATTCTGATTCTATAGCCTCTTCAGGTTCTTCTCAAACTATATGATTTCATATACTGATTCAGAAAATGGCGTCATGGAAAATATTATCAAACGGGAAAGTTACATACTTAAATATTTTAATAATTCCCAGAAGTGTACGTTCACAAATAAATATGTGTAATTCGTTTCACCCGTCCCTAATTAATTTGTTACTCTAAAATTGAAATATATATATATATATATATACTATCGATACCGTTTTTTTAAATTAAAACTTTAACCTTCTATTTTTTTATCGTGCGCTGACTGGTATTTTTTATTTATTTACAGTTTATATTAATGTTGACGTTTACTTATTGACGCTTTACAGTTGGTTCAATTCAGTCTCGTTAAATTGAAGTGTGGGGACGTGCTTAATAAAGAGCTGTCGCAGGGATGGCGATAGTGATACAAATAAACAGTCGCAGCGCGTGAATTGCCCCCGGCGGTCAGGGTTTGCGGTGGCTGCGGTGTCCAACTGTTGAGCGGCTCCACGTGCTCAATTGCTACAGCGAAAAAACCAATCGGAAAACTTTCGCTGGCAACATGGAAGCGAGCGAGCCAGAGAAGAGACCTAGTTCTAGCGGAAGGAATGACACGGGAAGCCACCCCAGGGAAGGGCGAGGGTTGCTGTGGCCTGCTAACACACTGGCGAAAGCTCTCCCCTTCCTCGCCCCGACACCCCAGCACAGATTAGGGAGCACGGCTCGTCGATATCGCGTACATACACCACAACATGTAAGACGTGTAGGTAGTGCCCACTGTCACCGAGCAAGTGCAAGTGTGTGTGAATGCGGGCCAGCACGTACCTGGCGGTGGTGCAGTCGCGGTACAGCGTGTCGAAGTCCTTGCAGGAGAGCAGCTTGCAGCGGTTCACGCCGGGCTGGATGGCGCCGAGGCCGCGAAGGATGCGCACCTGCTCCACGTTGCAGACCAGCGGTACGATGTCCAGCCGCTTAAGTTTGGTGTAGACGGTGTGCAGGCCGCCCACCAGGTGTTTAAGGAACAGCTCGAAGGCCTGCGGGAGGCACAGCATCGTGTCGCCGGCGATGATGAAGGCGGCCACCTTCTGGCCGCGGTAGTCGACCAGCTTGCACTCGTTGGCCGTCGGGTCGGACGTCGAGATGGGCGGCGGCGAGTTATAGGAACGTGGTGGTCCGCCGTGGTGGGCGGCGGCCATCAGCTCCAGGGGCGAGTGGTGCATCAAGCTACCGCCGAGGCTGTTGAGCAGCCCCAGGCTCGGGGGCGGCAACGGCGGCATGCGTGACAAGTCTTGCGACATTCGCGGCGGGGGCGGCGGCTGCTGAGGCGGCTGGAGGCTGTTGGGCGTCGAGACGGGCGGCGGGCTGAGTTGCTGCGGCGTGGCGGGTGCCTGAGGGGGGCTGCCAGGGTGTCGTACCATGCTCAGGGGGCTGTGCTGCTGCGGCGGGGGCGGCGGTCTGTCCGCCTGTTGCGGCTGCTGCTGGCCGCCTCCGTTGTTGTTGTTATTGTTGGGACCCGGAGGGGTCAGCGGAGGTTTGATCACAACGGGCGGAGACGCCGACGATCCGTTGCTACTGTGCTCGCTGTTTGTCGACGACGAGTCCATAACGGAATCCATACTCATAGCGGTCACTTCGCAGGAACTGAGTCACTCAGACGGCGCTATATACTGTCACACATATACGAAACGCAGTCTATTATTCCACGACTCGAAACGAGGTCCCATCCATAATACGCGGGCGGCGCACGAGGCGTGAGCGATCTGGATGCGAGGCGTGCGGTGTGTGTGTGTGAGTACGTTTGTCTGTCTGTAAGCTGCCGACTCGATCGGGTGGGGGCGCGCGCCAGTCTATTGGAGGGGCGAGACGGGACGGGACTTACGACTACGCGTCGTTTCTCCCCTGCAACACACGCACGCCGACGAGCTACCGACTGCCTTCCCACTCGGCAAATCGGAAACAAAAACGACGCACTCGAAAAAAAGGGTAACACCGCGAAAGCAAAAGTTCCGTTCGATATCACCTTCTCTCTTCTCCGCCTCTCTTCTTACTCCTCTCTCCCTCCTGCTTTCGGGAGCGGCGTCTTTCGAACGTCGATATGCGCGGTCACCGCCGACCGACGACAGCGGCAAGAAGTATATTCCGGCAGTCACAAAAGTAATAAATAAAAACTCTGCGCCGGGTATTTTTCAGACAAGGACAAGGTGCGGCGTTCTCCCTCCCCTCGCGCCTCTCTGAGCTGCGGGTGACACCCGCTAGCGCCGCGGTAGCCAATCGGAGGCGACGACTCGGCGCACGCTCGATTCTATTGGTCCGGTAGCGCGGTTGTGCCGCAGTCTCATTGGGCAGCGCTCGGGTTCCGCCTGACTTGCTTTTCAAGTTTTAACTGTCGGTGAACGCCCCCTCCCGACGATCTTTTTTACTTTCCGTCTTCGTCTGTCTTCCGCCGCACACGTTAACTCTTGTCTTAGCTACCTCGCTCTTCGGCGCTCCGTACAACGACACTTCGGTGTTCAAACTCACAACAAACGCCAGACGCGTAAATCTTGGTATTGGAAACACTATTTGAAACTTTTTTTTCTACAAACAGAAATAAATAAACTACTGACAATCAATGGGAAATATTCGTAGAATGACAGCGGCGATTTTAAATAACTGCTGGAAAATTGTCTTTTTTTTGCAGTGTCTCTAAATATTACCTCAACACGAAGTTGAACGCATTCACAAATCGAATCGACGGTCTTCCTCTCCGTGGATGGCTGTCGTGTTGGTTCGGTTTCAACTCACCGAGTGCTGTGGAGGCGCATGCGCGGGAAGGCACGTGGTCCGCTCCTGTCGAACAGCTGATCGCTCTCCCCCAGTCTCCCCAGCACAACAGTTCTCCCGCACGCCGGTGGAGGCAATGAAGTGGGATCGCCGGTAGCGGGAACCTAGGGGATCTCGTACTTTGCCACGGCGCGGCGACAGAGCTGCCATCTGGCGGAGAGAAGCGTTACTGCAAAACTCGGCCCGGCCCCTGCGCTGTATACGAGTAGACTTCTCCGATTGTTCACATCCATAGATAACTATTTTGTCGTGCTTGCTTCATTATTTGACAATGTAAAAATAAAAATAATTAGCCATAAAATAAATTCCAGGAATCAGAAATCCTATCAGTTAAACCAAATTAACGGTTAAAGGACTCCAACCTCCAGTAATCTTAAAAACTATATTTTAGACTCAAAAATTTTCACATAGTTTATGAGTTACTTAACTACATTATTTCCCAAAAAATATATTTACTGTCCCATTGTTAAAGTTTCTACGTGCGATTGGCTGAGTTGAGCAGGTGCCATTGTTAGCCGCAGTACTCTCAAATACATAAAGCATTCCAGTTTCACCTCCAAAGGCTTTGGCTTTACCTTTACAGTGCCATTTTGAAACAGACATCGTCATCTCTAATATTATTCCTGAAAACTAAAACAAACTTAAAGAATTACCCCATACTGTATGCATATTTCTTAGAATCAATCGTTCATAGAAGAAGGCTTTTAATCACTTTTACACGGAACGCTCGTAATTTTAAAAGTTCTTCTCGAGAAAAAATGTTTCCTTGTACTGTGTATAACTTTATTGCTCGTTATAATTTATTTTATCATAGCCCTCAAAATATTGAATATCTACCAGAAAAAGCACTTACAAATAAAATACAAAGAGTGGATGAAACTCAGAAATAAAACGTTTCAATTACAATTAAATTCTTCTGTCTCCCACTTTCCTCAGTTCATTAATTAAAATATTGTAAAATTTCATGAATTCGAAAATCCAACGTTGCGTCAGCAACACGAAACTTTCTAATATTTCAATTAATGAGCTGAGGAAGCTCCGAAAGTTGAGGACGAAACGTGTTAATTCAAATTAAATTCTACTATTTATGACTTTTAACCATTCTTTTGTATTTCGTTTATAATATTAAGTTAGATTAATTTAATTACTCTATTTATAAGAAGCACTCCACGAACTGTTTAGTTCTTATTTTGTGAGATATATGCCACATTGACATTCCTATGAATGCTGATGTATTACGGCTTTCTTGAGGACTAAAACACATACTACCTACAAATTTCAGCTTGGGTGGTTTTTTAATTCGTTTTAAATTAAATCATAGTACTTAAACTTAACAAATTGCTAGTCATATTTATTCTATATTTAGAATTATGTAATTTTTTTGCAGCCAAGTTCATTCTAATTGTCACCATTTGTAAAAGCATCCAACCTGAGTATTTTATACAAAAATCAAAAAATATTCAACTCTTACGAAATATTTGTGCTTACTTTTTAAAAAGGTACGCACACCGTCACTAGAAAGGGAAACTGTATTTAATTCAATCTAGCAATAAATACTTGTTACTGTTTTTGGAAGAACATTTACTATAGCACTAGATGAAAAGGTATACGTTAATTATCCATAGATAATTTGGGTAACTTCGTGAACGTACTGCAGAATAAAATATTAATCAAATACACAGGTTTGAATTCAGAATTTATAGATTGTTTGGCGTTATTCCAGTTTTTTTTTGTTATTGTTTGACCTCAAATTAACTCTCCCCCCTCCTCTATCTCATCTTTCTATACGTGTTAACCGCAGAACGTTAGAAGCGTAAATTAGTTTTAGGATATTAAAATAAATATTTTTCAGTGTCGAGGCGCGATATTAATTCTGACGAAATTGAACTGTTTGTCAATGTTATGCTTTGATAAGCCATATTGTATTAAGTCACTGATAGTTTTAGCTCTGAGCATATGCAATACATATGGGGTTCTGCAATCTCTTTCTTCCTCGGTGGCACGGTGTTTCTGGTTTTTGCCGCTTAGAGCAGCACTGCACTGACTGTTTCCGGCGACCCCGCAGTCTCCCGGTCTCGAAGAAATTCGTTGTAAGATACTGAAGACAATACTTAAATCCAAACTATTGATATCAACAATAATTGTCCAATATACTTTTATCATCATTTATGTAGAATAGAAAATTGCGGACTACTTTTCTTTTATATTCAATAAGATTCTATTCTATTATTGTTTGATGAATCAAAAATTTCTTCCCAACTCTGAAACTATGCTGTTAAACTCCTTATTTAAAATATTATAGGGAAAGTGTACGCCTATTTCAAATTGCAAAGAATTTTTATGAAGTGTGTGCACAATATTCTAGAATACTTAATCCTCTGTTGATTTATATATTGTACCATAAAATGGTTACATAGTCAAACATTCCTTACGAAATTAGTAATATATCATAACATGTGGTCATATCTGTCTTCAACACACACAGCTACTGTCCTCATATTCGCTAGTTCTAATAAGATTTTAAAAGAATAAACAAAGGATGACCAATACGTCAGCATATAATTTTATTGCTAATTAAAATAAATGCGACGTTTCGTCTTCCTTTCGAGACTTTATTAGACATAAAATACACGACCTTCACTATTTATTTGACTTTCTCGTCCGAAAAGATTCAGAAGCCATCTTCAACTTCTTTTCCAGATATCTTAGCGTAATTCATACTGATCTAAATTAACTACAGAAAAAATGAGTGCAAATATTTCAGAAATGATCAGTATGTAAATAAAAGGGTACGTTGTCGCCACGCATAGTAGAAGTGAAGTAAGAATTACAATATTTCTGGATTCCTTCTTTCTCCCAGCGGCTTTTTCCTTCATATTTTCTATATTAATTTGTAACTCTTAGTTCTGTATTGGGCATACATTGACTTTATACTTTTTAATTGTCTCCTTTTCTGTGTAATCGCTTAATAAACGAATATAATTTTCAAATAGCTGCTACTCTTGTTTTTGGCCTTAATTAGTTGTTTTTAACGCAAAGGGAATAAGGGAAGAGCGAACAATTTGGAGGACGTTGGCCAAAAGAAGGGATAGGCTAATAGGCCACGTTTTAAGATATGAGGATCTTGTAAAATTAGCACTAGAGGGAAGTGTGTGGGGTAAGAACAGAAGAGGATGGAATACTCTATGCATATTAGGGAGGATGTGGGTAGTTAAGCTAAAATGAAAAGACTTGCGCAAGATAGGTTAGTTTGGAGGGTTCCATCAGACCAGTTTTACGACTGAATATCACAATAACAACCCTTCTATTCTATTTCCTATATAATATAAAATAAATTTATCTTCTTATCTGATAACCTGTGATTTTATAACTGTACGTGTCTGAGCTCTTAGTGATTATTGGAGGTCCTGTAATTGATAATATTAAAAAGTTTCCTTTTTCATATTTGCCATGATTCAGAAACTTACAAGTGCCAGTTTAGCGCATTAACACAATAGGAGCCAATGAGCAACACCTTCTCTACTACAAGCAGACACGTAAAAGACAGACGGGGTGGGACGACATAGAAGGCGTAAAGGGTCTCGGACAAGTAAATGGAAGAATTCTATTGGAGAAATAAGAATGTGAGGGACTTTGAATCAGGGCCAAGATACGAAGTTGTGAAAATGAAATAAAGGACGTAAAAAGTTGCACAAATTACAATATATTTCCAGTTAATCAAGTATTAAGTAGACATAAGACAGCCGTGCAGAAACCTAGGTTCACTTATAAAGAATCAAATTATTCCATTCTAACCAATGAGAAAATAATAATTATAACTAAAGAAATTAAAAAATTTACTTTGAAAGACTTGAACATTCAAAGATTTATACTAGTATAGTCAACTGTTTAACTCTCTTCGATCACGTGCAGTCGTGGGCAGTTGTTAGGAAAAATGGTGAAATCGTGAATATAAGTAAAAATAAATTATTTGAAATGTACATAAAACATAACATCAATCACTTACATCAGAGTGTATACCATGATTTAAATTTTTACCCACAATTTTTTTCTAGTATATATAAGTATTTAAGGAGAGATTATTGAAACGGACATCATCGATGTGAATTTACAAAAAAAAACCTGAATTTGCGTGATGAAAGTGCTTAACAATTGTGTGTGTTAAGTAAATTTCGAAGCCGACAGTTTTTGTCCCGAACTCGGCTGATGTCACTTGGATTCGCCTCGTCGGGTCCCCTATGACTATGGCTGCAATTCCAATCTGCAGGGAACGTTCCTGATATTTCAGAAATATTCCAGATTCCCTAATGTCAACTAAGAGGGAAATAACGTTAGTAAACTCACTAACAATGAAATGACGTTTTGAAATAATATTTTCCGTAACAAAGTGATCCTCGTCGCATCCCACTCGTTGGTGAAGTCAATCTTCTCTTTCAACTACCATCACAATCTACCTTTTACTTCCTCTTGAAGTAACGTCCAGTTTGGAATTACACCCTTCCTTAGAAAAAAATGCCCAATTAGAATAATTTGTTAATGAACTAATCTTGTCGCTCAAACCAATACAATAATGCTCAAAGTCGTCCGATTTCAACAAAAATATTGACCTTTTTTTACTTTCACTAAAAGGTCGTTAATTGACATTAAAAACAAAATTAATTTTGCTTATTATCAGTCCTTCGCAGTATACAGTATTACACGTGGTTGAGTTAAGTCAAAGTCTTCGGACACAAATTTCTGAAATCTCTTATAATTTACTCGAGGGTGGAAAGAAATTCACCAACTACTAGGAAAATGTCAAAAAAATTGCGTCAAAGAAATTAAAGGTCTGAAAATACCGAATTGATAAAGTAGCCAAAAATAATTAAAGTAGTGAAAAGGGGGTCAGAACTCGTTCAATATTTTCCGTCAATACATCCCATTATGGAGAAGAATAAGGTGTATGAACTGATTGAGATCTATCACGAGTCTAATTTTGCCGAGGAATACTGCCAAAAAAAGTATAATAAAGCACAGTATAATAAGTTAGAGTGGATAAATAATGGAGGATACAATAACTTCATGTAAGCTATAAGGAGCAAATGTAACGATTTATAATGGGGAAAAATACACAAAAAGAGAATAAGTATTGAGCAAAGCCTGAAAGATTGGAGCATGAACATTTTTCACAGGTTTTCTTGTTCTCTAAAAATATATATTTATGTTATTGCGTGCGCTGCAGGTTGAGGCTTTTTGGACGATGAGACATATGTTAAGAAAACCTGAAATTCAATTAAGCATATTCAGGCTTGTGATTGTGTAGGTTTCGTTTGAAGTAATTTTTTTTTTGTTGAGATCCTTAAAACCTAAAACGTTTGGTAGTCATTCGGAAACAATCTTATGACTGCCGCTATCAAGTCTTGTTTCTGTTTGTAGTATTCTTGATTTCAGTACCTGCATATTATCATATTCTTTTCTGAAGAATTATTTAAACGTACTGTTTCACAAATTGCAGTTCCATATTCTTTCACCGGAGTATTGTGTTCCCCATCAATCTTCTGACTTCTTCATGTCTACAACAAAATGTTTGCATTTTTAAAAGATCATTAATATAGAACACAATTTAGACTTCCCCACATTTATTCAACTGCGACCTAAGTTATTAGTTCCCATTTCAACGTGAAACCTTCAACTTAGTTAATTAGCAAAATTGTTATGCTATCGCAAAATTTGTGGGTTGACGATTCTAAACTGCATCTTCTTTACAGAGAACATTTACATACGCTTCGCTGAGTGGAGGCCCGGGTTCGAGAAGGCCAAGGAAGCGTTTACACTGCGTCGAGTCAACACCGGGATTGCTGACCGCGGTGAAATATTGACGGCGCAGGCCCTCTAGATGCCCAGGTACCTTGCTGTTTGTTCGATTGTAATATTTATTTGTTGACAAAGTCCACTTGGCGTGGTTGATTTGTAATTAGCACAGTTACCTTCCCCCTCCTCCCCTCGTCCATTTCATGCACCCCCGTATCCGCGCAGTTCTTTCACCCTGCGCATTGGCATTTGTGTTCATCAAGCAGATTATTTGTGTTAACAATATTAACAGAGCACTATTAAATAAACACTGCTTGTTTATACGTATCTTCAATCCATTTTATAAGTGTATAGCATTACAGCGAACAAACACTCGCGGCCAACGCAACACATATATTTCATTGGACAGAGGGCAAACGAAAATTGTATTGTTTAAACGCTTGTCGCATTGACGAAACAGAATAATGATGTGGCAGTTTAAGTTCCCTGAATTGATAATGTATAGCTTTTCGGTGCTTGATTAAATGAAACTCAAATAATGGCAAACATTTGTGGAGTTGATGCATATCGGCCAATGTAAAGCAGGCTTCTCTCTCCCTCGTAGAGGGGTCATCAAAACGCCCCCACCCCACCCCCTTTCCGTCAGCCCGCCACAGTACTCAAATCAATGATACACAAATATTAAAAAAGTGCTGGGGCAAATCCAAAACAGTGACCGAAAAATAAATGAAGAGCTAAATACAGAGAACTGAAACTGTGGATTTCTGAGTGGCGTGCAGCGGAAAGTACGCAAGCAAAAAAGCAATCAGCATGTGAATTTTTCAATGCAAAGCACTTCCCTGGCAAATTTGTTTCTTATTATTCAGAAACCAAGGAAGCTCTATTCCATTGGTCTTTACGCTATTTATTCATGCGTTCTAATTACAGTATAGGATTAAATTTTTCACCCCATACCATACTATTTTCACGGGGCCCACTGTTACTGAAATTCTGATACTCCTGTTTTGAAAAATCTATCCTCCATTTTCCGTATCAATCTTTGGCGGGTTTCACACTGAAGCAAAGCGTTTTCTGTGATGAGATATGTAAAAGCAATCGCTTGCAACAGTTGCGTGAATACGTCTTCACATTTATCGCGCAATCCATCTAGTCGTAATGGAGTCTTCAGCAGCAGAAAAAGATATCATAATGTCTTCGCATTTATTAACGAGACAAAAGAAAACACTTTATTAAGTGCACTCATTTCGTCTATCAATAAATCCAAGATCTGCAAACTTGTCTCTGAAATTTACGAGTATTATATTCGCTTAGGTTTTGTAGTTCACGTAACAAATTCTATAAAATAATTATCCGAGAATTTTCTTTTTTGGGTTTATTGATTTTTTTATCGATATATTTTATAAGAGCCTCGCAAGCAGCGTTCGACGGTCAGGCCGTTTTATGTGTGGTTCTCCTTGCTCGCTTCAATTATAAATATTTCATCATTTTTAATTTGCACACGGAGCTCAAATTCTGGTTCGGTAATTGATAAACTGTCAGGGAATGCTAAAAATCAGATGGGTGGATAGATTCACAAACGAGGAAGTTCTAAACAGAATAGGGGAAAAGCGAACAATATGGAGGACGTTGATAAATAGAAGGGATATATTAATAGGCCACGTCTTAAGATACGAGGGTTTTGTAAAATAGCATTAGAGGGAAGTGTGTGGGCTAAGAACAGAAGAGGAAGGCCAAGGATGGAATTCGTTAAACAGTTATGGAGGATGTGCGTTGTGCTTGTTATAGGAAATGGAAAGGCTTGCGCAAGATAGGTTCGCATGGAGGGTTGCATAAGACCAGTCTTAAGACTGAATACCATAACAACAATATATATATATATATATATATATATAGTAATACTACTTTTTTTCCTTTGAAGAGCTCTGCAAATTGTAGATAATCTAATAAGTAGTATAGCAATGTATGGGTTTTTCAGCTATCTAGAAAGTACGGTATCCATATGTCGTCACTCCTCCTTACAATTGGTAGGTCAGAAAAAGAAATCTATTAATTATAATTTAAGTTTTAGCTTTCTCTCACTGCATTTCTTCCCAGATTGAGTCCGGGACTTACCTTTGGGATTGCTTGTACTCTCTCTGGATTTTTAAAATATTCTCACATGCCGAGGCACCTTCATATCCCTTGGGAGGTGTATGTAGTGGGGTCGCATTCTCCCATATGATCAGTCGGCCAACTGCCTCTTAAACCTGGTAGACAAGGTAATGGTGTCACCCCATATTAAACTCATCTACCGTCATTCGGAAGTGCGTGACAACAGTGCCGAAAAGCTCGGCTTACTTAATGCATGTTTTATAGGGTTTCCTTTGCATCTCTTTTAAGTGAAACACCGTGTAGGGCCCTGGTTGACCTAACCCTTCTCTATCTTCCACATCCCTTCTTTTCAAATCTCTTCCTATGCTATTAAATGGGCGTTCCCTGTTTCAGGATCAACCTCATGTAGTTTGTTTCCCAAAAAAACAAAATTAACAAAATAAAGTAGTTTCTCAGAATAATAATTTTAATTTACTTACTGGGTGCCCGGCTATACCCGGGTACTTATTTTTATTAGCCCGGTACAGTATTTAATTCGGCACTAATGTAATTTAATGTGATTCAAGCGAATTAGAGTGCTTTGTCATGTCTCCCTATCCTTTGGTTCAAAGAACGGTGTTAGAAAGACTTATTAACAGAGGGACATATATGTAATGCACCTACGTGAATCTCGTCTTATTTCCAATTTGTAAACTCCAATACGCGTAATTTTTTTCTTCAATTCTTACTCGTAATTAGATTTAAACAGTTTAAGACGAGAAACGTTTTGGGCAGCAAAATACATTGGACAAGTCCGATGTTCCAAAAAGTCTGTTGATTCTTGAAGTGCTGAATGTATTAATGCTATACGCTGTATCAAATTTCTTGCTTCTTGAGAGAGACTAAACACTTGCAATTTCTCGGAAATGTCAGAAAGCGCACTTGTAAAATTCATTATATCTCAACTTTGACGGAAAACTTCTTAGGTATTAATTAATTGATGTAGCTGACAAAAACTGAACCAGGTTCGAGCACATTTACAATGCTCTCCGTTTCTCTGGGTTCGCCGAATTGGTGTGGACGGAAGACGCATTCGCCAAGTGAGTGAGAGTATTTGCACGGCTGATATATTTAGCAGTGGCGCGTGTTGCCCGATCGCGTTCGGCTTTGTAGCAAGCGGTTTGTAGGAACTTCGCTGTATGCTCCAGCGCCGTACAAAAGAAGAGCACACAGCTTGCACACATTATTTTGTGTGCAGTTTAGCGTAACATGAAAGTGTGACATGTATTTCAGCTTTTGACACAGGACAAAGCCTAGCAGCTAGCGAGAGTGCACTGCCTGGCGAATTATTAATAGCGTGCTACAGAATTCTGCGACACGTGGTGGTCATGCTAAACCCCGTAACGCCAACAATACGATGAATAATTCAGACACTTCTTCTAGGAGAATCCGCAATGCAACGTGAAAGCGTCCGGTTAACCGCTCAACGATATCTAAAGCGGGACTATCAAGAAGATACCAACAATCCCATTCACGTCAATCTTGTTGCCATATGTTTTAATTTGATAAGGCTATTTATCAGATTTGAAATGTTGTGACCTCACCCATTAAATTGCATAGGGAGCAATAGAAATGCAGAGCCAAATCAATGAAGCGTGGGTTAACTAGGACCTCGGACCTAAGCAGCATTCCCTAAAAAAACCCATAGACCCTGCACCGGTGGTTGTGTCACATATTACGGGTTCTATAGCAGATAGCAGAGATGTTTTAGGAGTAGGTCGCGAGTAGCCAGCCTCAGACGATTACTTGGACAGCCTAGGGATTGGCGTGGCGGAAACTTGCTACATGGGTCTACTACAGTCTGGCCACACTCCCTAGTTGATGATACATTACTATAAACATAGATATCAATGACTTTAAAAATAGTTATAATAAAGAGAAGTACGACCTTGGTAGAGACAGCCTTTAAATCAAGCACAATACAGTGAAACTTTAGACAGAGTGGACGTTTCCAATTATATCCACACCGAAGAAGACTGTCGCTGATATATGCGTACAGCACAGGAGAAGTAGTTTAGTATCTTATGTATGCAAAATATTAACAAAAATGGTATACAGGGGGATAGAACGTCAAATAGAATGCGAGTTAGAATATCAGTTTGGTTTTAGGAAGATTGTAGGGGCAAGTGAAGCAAAATTGACTTTGCGTCTAATATTAGAAGACAGGATAAGAAAAAACCGGCCTACGTTCAGGGCATTTGTAGAGTTAGAAAAAGCGTTTGATAATGTGAACTGGAACACACTACTAAGGATTCTAAATGACGCAGGAATGAAATATCGAGAATCTTTACAGAAGGCCGTCAGCAGTAATTAGAATTGAAGATTAAGAAAAGAAAGTGAAATCACGAAAGTAGACAAGTATGCCGTCTATCGCCCATGCTGTTTAACATATATATATATATATATATATATATATACTGCAAGGAAGAAAAATAAAAACCTTTAAGTTTTCTGTGGTATTAGGAAAGACAGAAGAAGACTTGGAAGACAATAAATGGCATGAACGTGGTCGTGGAGAAAGAGTATAACATGAGGATTTAGAGGAATTTTAGATAGATTATAGGGGGAAAACCAAGGTAGTGACGTGTAGTATGGGAAATAGTGGAATAACAAAGGGTGTTAGATCGGGAAGTGATATTTTGAAAGAAGTTAAGGAATTCTGATACTTGGGAAGCGTAATAACTAGGGATAGTAGAAGTATAGTAGACAAATAGTAGGATAGCACAGGCAAAAAAGAAAAATTTACTTATGGATAGTAAATGTTCGTATTATATGGGTGCGATACGTAGACGATAGGAGTTGGAGACAGAAAAAAAAAGAAGCTTTCGAAATTTTGTGATATAGAAGAATGATGAAAATCAGATTGGTGGATAGAGTAACTAACCAGGAAGCAGAATAAGGGAAGAGAGAACAATATGGAGGACTTGGTCCAAGACAAGGGATACATTAATAGACCACGTTTGGAGACATGAGGGTCGTGTAAAATTAGCATTAGAGGTAAGCGTGCGGGGTAAGAACAGGACAGGGAGGTCAAGGATGGAATAAGCTAAGAATATTAGCGAGGATGTGGGATTTTGTAGTTATGTAGAAATGAAAAGGCTTTTGAAGGAGAGGTTAGCATGGAGGGTTGCATCAGATGAGTCTTAGGACTGATTTCTACTACAACAACGGATATTTCGAAGCAAGTTTACCGTCTGATTTTAATTTAAATGTTGTCTGTATAAAGGTCACATTTCTCTTTTATATTATTCTTCACTATCGTTAGAAACGGAATAGTAACACAAATGGTCTTTAAATCAACTCTAGATTATTAAATATTAATTTTTAAGTAGCGTATTTATTACTTTTTATTTAGTTCAATTACAGAACATAAAAATACCCGAAGAAATATTTTTTGATAAAATACTGCAAACTACTTGTAAAAAAATGTTTTCTCCTGCTGAATGTGACGTCGTTAAATATTTCCCTGTCTAGTAAATGTGAAAAATGAAGTTTATATAAAATTTTTACTGCAATTTTACTCATGATCGTGAAAGTAAATATTTTCATATTCCGCATCCCCCCTTTTCAATTCCCTTCCTAAGCTATTAAAGGGTACTTGCCAGTTTCAGGATCACCCTCATGTAGCCTGTTAACCCCAACAAAAAAGTAACAAAATAGCTCTTCGTGTATGTTATAAAATATATGACGGATTAAATATTATTTTTACTACTTTTTAATTAATCGTGGGTAAATTAAATAAAAATTGATCAAGATTGATTGGAGATAAATTGCAAACATAATGGAGCCATTACCACGTCGTTTGTGTGTGGAGCAAAGCCGGGAGCCGCTTGCGTTGCGACAACACAAGGCGAAGTAAGCAGCAGAACAATGTAATCAGAGTTAATGTGTACCTAGGGTAGGACTGCCACAATGGGCATCAGGTGATCAGCGCGCAATAACATAACGGTCAAGTGTGCAATTGCAAACATGGGGGCGAATACTACCACCAAAGCTCCCAGGCGCGACGGGCTGCGTTCAACTAATCTGCAACTCGACATTGATTTACGTTCATTCCTTCTGACAGCTCTTCGGAGACCTTTACCTGGCTATAACAGTCCGTATCAGGCTAAAGTGAGACAGAAAAACTTTCAACTGACTTTCCCCAACGCTGCTGCAACCGTAAAATGAATGTAACTATGACTTTTCGTTATCCTAAGTGCCTTTTCACGGCGACTGGGAAATGTTATCATGAATATGGTTGTAACCTGGCGTCAATCGGATAAAATCATCTCGTTACTCTAAAGAGTATGTAGAAAAATGTGACGTCATGAGGGAAAATGTAGGTCGTTCAACTCGCAAATATATAACGAGAAGCAAAGTACATAGCTGTTACATATGAGAGGTATGTGTTCTGTTTGTAATAATTTTTATATTTCACAGCTATTTTGCTAGTTTACTTATTGTAATCTTATGCCCGGCTCGATGCGATTATGCGAGGAAGACAAGACTGTGGGAGTTTTCTCTCACAGGTATTTCTCCCCAGATTGACTGCGGGACTCCCCTGACTACGTTGGGAATGCATCGTACTCTCCTTGATTTTTTCAAAGTTCTCTCATGCCGAGGCACTTTACACATTTTAGGAGATTTATGTACTGGGGTCGAAGATCTTGGGCATACGGTAAGAGTTGTCCCTCTGATCCCATTGGATCAGTCGGCTAACTGCCTCCTAATACTGGTGGAGATACAGAGAAGGGAATTCTGTGACCCCACAGCAAACTCATCTCCCGTCATTCGGAATGGCATGAGAATAGGACCGAACAGCAGTCCTACGTAACTAACGCAGTTTATCTAGGAGTTTCCCTGCATCTCTTTAGGTGAAACACCGAGGCCTTAGTCAACCTTGCTCTACATTCCACATTCTCCCCCCCTTTTTTTTCAATTCCCTTCCTATGCTTTTAAAAACGAGTTACCTGTTTCAGGATCACCCTCACGTAGCTTGTTACCAAAATAAAACGACACGATTATAAAAAAAACGATGAATACGTCATAATACGTCACGTATACAAAATAAAATTTCCAATCTTTTTCTCAGAGTTAATACGTGCTTTCACTTGCAAGCAATAAACCACTATGCTCCCAAATGAATAAAGTTTACATGAACTTCTACAAATATATTGAACAAGTTTGAATGAATTAGGAGAAATCGTGTCACTATTCAAATCAAACGTTTTTATTCTTGCTGAAGTGATTGTTATTGAATATCCACTGTTATGGGGCTTCCCAACCTAACAATTTCCATCAACCTCTGCCTTTTAAGAGTCGTCTCTCTCGATATATTCTTGTATCAGATCACATAAGCTTTGTTTCAATATCCGATATCTGATCTCCAGAGATGACACGCCTTCAAAGATGATAATCTTATTTCACGTACTCAGGAAAATATGTTTCCTTTGTAGTAATACTGCATTGTGTTCTTTGCAAAGAGATTTCTATATTTTTTAAATCTCTTTTTTAATTTTTTCTCTCTCCTGTTTTCGTAACAGAAAGCTATTTTTCGCATTACTGATATTAATGCCACATAGTTACTGTAGGAAAATTAATTACAATAAACTGCTGAATAATTTCACGTTATATAGAATTAAATATTCTGTATAAAAAAACTGCCCACATCTTATGTTTAAGATTTATAGAGTATTGCACCTACCCGATTTCTATATAAACATTTATAAATTCTTCAATGACATTTATATTTGTCCCCCCACAGGCTGTGGTAAATTGTAAATATTTTAAACCGCATACACATACTTAGACATAAATAAGGCTTAAACTGTAATCAGGACCTACGTACATGTTTTTATAAGACGAATTGCTTGTGTTCATTCACGTATTTGTCGGCGAATAAGCATTTTGTACAAGAAATTACGATTTTTTGAAGTGTAGAGCTGCTTGGAAATCATTTAGTGTGACTGAAAATTGTTCAGTTGGTCATTTATGCAGTTTTTTCATATTTCCGCAATCTTTTGCGTACAATAATCCATTCCTCTGTAATCGTACGTCATACTCGATTCAAAGAAATATTTGAGTGAGATTTGATTTATTATATAAATTAAATTGAGGGCCGATACATGGAAAATCGACGTTTTTATTCAATTTCTACGATGTATCATCCTCACATTTGGGACTTCATCATGTAAACGTCTTCAGAATATTAAAGTTTGAAATATTGATTTAAACCTTGGATTGCCATTGCAGTTGTCATAAATTTAATTATATATATATATATATATATATATATATCATTTGGAAAATAGCCGTTAAGTAATACATTATACAATGTTTTGGCTGCATTATTCCTCCACTGAGGAAGTGGAACCTACAAATTAAATACATTATATATTTAAAACTAAATATTAATAATATTTAAATTTTTAATAATGATGAATGAATTATGAAAATAGATTCATATATATATAAATGTACAGGGCCTGAAATGTAGAAAATAAATTATAATAAATTAATATTGTGAAAAAAATACTTTAACGAAAAACTAGGTTTTGGGAATTCAAAAAGAAAATAGTACTTAAAATCTAATAAATTAAATGATCAAAAAAAGTATACGTTATGACTACAATAATATACATGGGGAAGTTTGGACGGAACACTTATTGTTTAACAATTTTTGTACAATTATGGAATAAGTAACATCACTTTATAATAGTATGAGAGTTAAGTTGCTTTTTCTATTACTTACTTAATGTAATATCAGTATAACTTAAAACAACGAAATTAGGTGTTTTATGAATTTTTAAAATAAAAGTAACAAATTTCCCTCCCCCCCCCCCCGGAGCAGGATGTAATAGGATTGTTTTGTAATTACAATTAATACAAAAAATCTTATTGCCCTTTGTGTTTTATTTCTTATATTTATTTAGCGTAAGGCTGATCGGTTTTTCAATTTTTTCATTCCTTTTCTTTATTAATCTATTTTTTCTGTGTACAGCATACAGTAACCCTTTCTTATAAGGTGAGTATGCCAGTTTTTCTTTTTTTCTTGAGAAACACATTACATTTTGCCTTATCCAGTAAAAAAGAGTGTCTTGTTCAACCCCGCTGCCTCGTTCCTCTCCGACTTCCCCTTGTAGAGTCTCATTAAACTACTTCTTAGAACATTAGTGAAATTCTTTGTAGTAAGTGGTATACAATATTGATTATATATATAAATTTATATAAACATTGCTTTGCACAATACTGAGGCATCATTCTAATAAATAATTGCTCTAATCGTAAACTGACGTATTTTAATTAATGTATTTTCAGGCGACGAACGAATAGTATAAAATGAATAATTAATTAAAAATTAAGGTGTACACGTTAGCACGTAACCATATAGTCCTAAGAATTCTAAATATCACATAAATTATTTTTTACGGAAATAATTACCCAAATATTTTAACTGTTTGTTAAAGATCTGTAGAACAAGTCTTGAGAGAGGAGAAAATATTAAATTTGTTATGAGTTAATCACAAAAGGAAACGAGAAAAATACTTGGTAATTAAGTAACTGAAACCTAGAGGGGACGATTTAAATGATAAAGTAACTATTTTCGCTTTCTCTTAATTGAAAGGAAGGTAAAGTAAGCCACAGATTCACGTAATATTCGCTGTTTGCTCAAGCTTATTATTCCGGTGAGGTATTTTATGTGTGGCTCTGTGATAAATGCTGATGTATGTTGTGATATTGATTAGAGAGCCGAGCCTGGAGGCCGAGGTTGTATCCCAGACGCGTGAGTCACTGTTACGGAGGCTGAGACAGCGGCGAACCGCAGAGCAATGTTTATTAATGACCACCCCCACCCTAAACAGCTGCGGTTGCCATTGTTTCCCGAGTCCACAATGCCCAGCACGTAGCAATGTTACATCGACGTTATTCCCAATCACAATCGCCACAATAATCCATAATCCGAGCGTAATAACAGCGACGACCCCCCGCTTTATTGTTGCCGGGGCTCTGTAGCGCTTTTTGGCGGTTGTTTCTTGCTCGGTGAGACAAAAAGCCCCTTGGCCTTGTCCAGGTGAGCCGACATTGTGCGGTCGTGTTGTGACTGCGTATTGTTCCGTCCCTCGGCGCCCGCTCAATGGCCCACAGACTTCCCGGAGGGGCAATTAGCCATTGTCACCGCTGAATTTACATCGGATTCTCAGCCGTGCCAGCTAAATTTCATATTGTCATTACGATAACGACGGAGACATATAGATAGCAAAACTGCTAATTAACAACCAACAATTTCAAAACGAACGTTCACAACTTTTGACCACCCAACCACAGTTTCTAATTTGGATTCATGATCGATTATATTTTAAAACTCTTTTAAAAATAAAAAATAAAGTAAGCTTTTAATTTTTTTCTAAATTCGTCTACTTACCGACGAACTTTGAAATAATTAGATCTCGCGTTGATATATAGAAATTCATTATGATTCAAGAGGCAGAAACCACATCATCTTACGAAACCAGGTAGGGGAAATCGGGGCGGAACTGGATAGCGGAGTGCAACGGATACAGCTGGAGGTTCATAACTAGGGGTGAAACATTGTAACTGATCGAGGAAGAAGTCCTGGCAGTCGACTTGACCAAGTTCTGGCTGCACCGAATGTTTTCGCATCTTACATCTGTAAATTTATAATTTTTGCAGCATTTCGACAGGAGGCAATTCAGAAAACTCCTCGCTTTCAACTCTTTTAATGTTATATATATTCGTAAACTAGGTGTCTTTAGCTGCATATAGAGTTTAAATCTGTTTGTAGGGCTCGGTGAAAAACCTTAAACTGAAACTAGGGTGTGGGACGGAACAGGATACTACTGTATAAGGCAAAATGTTAAGTGTTCCTAAAAAAACTGGCAAACTCAACTTATAAGAATGAGTTACAGGATGTTGAACCAAAAAAAAAGAACAGATTAGATTAAGAAAGAAAAGGGAAGGTAAAAGTGATAAATGCTAGCAAAGACTGCGCAGTTACAAAAAATCGTTCACGCAGGGAAAAACTGATAAAGCGTTACCCGGTACGCTAAATAATAATTAGAGTGAAAAGAAAAATGTTGGACGATTTTTTAAAAATTAACTTAAATTTTATTGCACTCATTGTATATACGAAGCATTCCATTCTGTTCTGCCCAGGAGGGCATGAAAAATATGAATTCGTTATTTTAAGTTATATAGATATTATATTTGTCCCCCTGCCCCCCGACTTTCTCTACCCCTGTTACCGGGTCGGGTGGTGTACCCCTACGTATTATTATTTTCTTTTTCTAAAAGAAGAAAATTATAGGTAGACTCTAGATTATCCCAGTCCCGATTAAGCGAGGCACTGGGTAAATCGACCCACTTTTGAATGCAGGTAGATTTTAGAGATTCCTCTGATTTGATTGTTAAACTTCGTAATCGTTATTGCATCCTCAGTTTTACATAAAAAATTTTCTCTTGCTGGTTATCCGTACTATCCGATATTTTCTATATAATAAATCTGGTTTAGGTCCTCACTTAAAATTATTAATTTACGAGTTTTCGAGTCATACGTTAATTTTCAAGTGAACCACTCTATGGTGTTAATTATTAGAAACATCTGAATACTAAAACATAGCGTAACTGGGGCAAAAATCCCCCATGTAGATCATCAACAGTAAATAAAACCAACATGGAATATTTTTTATCCGTGGTTGTCTCGATTTCAGTGCCTCCGATAAACTAAAGTCTATTTTATTTGTTTTTCAGGATGAGCAACATGAAACAGAAGTACTCTGCATTAATACTATTTTGATATTTATTCATATTGGTTTACAATTCAAAGTTAAGTTTTTGGAATGCACACTTACTTCACTTTTACGCAAGCGTGTCCGTTTATATTTCTTTTTATTTATTTATTACTCACTACACTACCTTACTTCAGCGAATAGTTGCATACTTTCTTCTTTATTCTTGATGGCATATTTAGAGAGGTAATTATTTCCTAATGTTATAAATTATAATATTGCACCCCAGCTGACCACCTGTCGACAATGGGAAATGTCAGAAGGCTCAGTTTTATCAATTGAGTTCTATGAACGAAACGTTGGAAATATGTTGAATAAATATTAATTAAAATTGTTTGCTGACAAATTGGCTGTATTTTTATTTTTTATGAAATTAAAAAACAGCATGAACGTGAATTTTTTTAGAAAAAATTAGCCATGAACGTTGTGCTGTTGATAAGCTGACTGTTCAATGTGACGTTACTTCAAGTAAAATAAACTGTAATATCTAGATCGGCAATTTTCCGCAAGCGTGATTCCTCGTTCTAGGGTCGTTAGCATAATTTATAGATTAGCAAATTAATTCTTAAATTAATAGCAGCTGAGACTTGCCAGTATTTTTATAGGATTTTTTGGGATCAACGTGACACGTCTGCCTTCCCCAAGCAGCTGAAGAAACCCATTGATACAGATTGTAATAATATGGACGTCGCATACCATTTTTCGGCTCGCCCCTTACTGAAAATTAAAAATGAGGATATGTCGATATTAAAATTGAAATTAAAACGCGCCCCGTACGTGGAGGGCGAACGAGGAAGTGTAACAATTATGACCCACTTTTCATACCGGGAGTAGCTTTTTTTTAATTTGTGGTTTGTTTCAGGCGGCATTATCCTCCGCTCTTGTACCGAAGCCAAGCCGCCAGCCTAACTACCATCACACCACATGTCGAACAATGTTTGCTACGTCATCCAGCCAGCGTGCAGCCTAGACCTATCAATCACGTAATGGATCTCATCAGAGGCGTTTAAACAATAACAGCGCGCAAATGTTAAATTAACGTAAAAGGGGGACCGCGTAGGTGGTGGCCGTCCAGGGGGAGTTGAGGGGCGGGGGAGGTGAATTGTAAAGCCAGCTGCCGGATTAAAGCCGGTTCAGCCAGGATATTTTTCTAACAAATTACACTAGGATTTTTATTTGCCTCTCACTAGCGTCATTTTATGCTGTCCGCTCGCCTCGTTTCGTCCGATAGCTATTGTTTTCGTGCTGAATTTAATCCGCGAGGTGTAAAGTTGGAAATTCACACGGATCATTGGTTTTTTAAACGATGTTCAATTTACGCTCATGTGATTATAGCTGCTCTTCTGCTTGTCACGCGAGACTTACAGCGGTTTGTCCGCAAAGGAAGAACCAGCGTTTAACTTGAACAGCGCACTCAGGTTTACTCCCAAAATAAATGATAAACATCGTAAAAAATAATTTATAAGAGTCTCGTAAATCTTTTAATAGATATAAATATACAATTCATAAAATGATAATGATTTCATTTATATATAATTGAATTATATATTGGATAATTTGTTCTCATGAAGATGTTATTTTCTCTGTTTCATTATCGCCATATTAACACGTTCAGTATTAATAACATATTAAATTAATGCTAATGCTCGTTTGAAAGTGTTTCTTCTGTTCATGAATTGAAATCATTAAAACCTTTGAATGATCCCCACATAATATCCATTCTTCACCGATGTCCTAAATTTTACGCGAGCCTCTGCTTCAAATCAATATAATGGATAGAGAAATCTCGCATTCCGATAGCTGAGTTAGTGAAGAGCGCCACAGTTCGATTCCCGATACAATCTAGATTTCTCCAGTCTGATCCTTTAATACTAATTTTTCTCATTATCGATAGTTTTCTCTCTCGTCGTCTTGGTTCTTTTCATCTTTATCATTACTTTTCGTTCATTATTAAGTGTTAATTATTTATGACTTATGTTTTTTACTTTTTCGCAGTTTCAATTCGTCTATTTTATATAATTACTTGTCATTCTTATTTCAAATGTAATTTACATGTATTTTTTATGATTCAAGTGGGTTGTATTTTTTCCTATTTAATGTTTTCTTCATCTCCACGTGCTTCGTTGTTTTTATCGTCGTCGTAAGGGAGCTTTGACTTGTCGTATTTCTTAAATAGAGAACTAATTAAACAAATAAATAAAATAACATCCGTGATATATACAGATGGCTATCACTATTTAATAACGTTTAATAATAACATTGACACCATTTGGAAACGTATTGTAATATAGATATCCACTAATCATTTTTTCTGCTGTTGCAAAGAAACTCATTTAGTGCACCGTAGTATATGTTCATTGAAATTTATTAATTCTATCACAAGAAATTAAAATTTCTAAATCAAAATATAATATTCCATATAAAGATCTGAGTAGACAAATATAGATAGATGCAAAAAAGTGTGAAAATTAATCATGCATAATCATATTTTATATATATTGCGCTTGATTTGTCCAAACTTAACTTTCCAAGACTTTTATTTTTTTCCTAGTTTTTAAGTAAGACATTTCTATAGAAAAAATGAGCTTATTTAAAATATGTGATGTATATCTAAAGTAATAACGATCACATCAGATTCTCTTGTATTCTTCAGTCCTCGTGAAATAATTACCAAAAATAATGAAAACAGTTAGAAAACTAAGTAACACATACAAGTCGTTCTTTTATGGTGAACTTTATTTTACATTTTACCACTTAATTATTATTTCTAAACAGATTTACTTTGTCTAGAACATACGTAAATGTACGACTGAAAGGTACAAAGGGTTCCATGTGTCGCTGAAAAATTCTATAAAAAGAAGGAGACTACTAAAGTGTTAGTATAGTTCCCTGGGACTCTCTCTCACACAAATCAAGTAGAACAATGCTTGGAAGAACTACAACTAATGTATCAACCAACAGGAATGCCAGGACCTAAAATGCGGAACCTCTGTAGTAATTTCCAAACTCTTTTTTTTTCAAAACGTTGTTTAATGATACGTGATTCTAATGTGTAGAAACTATAATACATTATTATCAAAATGCGTGTGTTGTGACAAATGTCAACGCGCGAATCATCCGCACAATTGCACGAAACAGTTCCTGAAAGAGTGAAATGACCGTAACGTAGTTACATCTCACACCATTGGACTTATTCTGGGGGGTGGGGGTTTTATGTGAACTCACAATTGTACGAGAATGAGCCACGACCTACGACACGCGCCGTTGCAAATTTAGCACGTGATGCGGCTGAAAAAGTGTCAAACCAAAGCAAAGGAGAATATTTGAATGGTGAATTTTCTAAAAATACGTTTTTAACATTACGTCTTCATAAGTAGTTAATAAATATCGGTAATGACGTATCTTCTTTATTCAGTGGTACTTTTATAGACCCAACTAACCAAGGTTTTTAAATTATATCGGAATAAATTGCATACACAGATCTCATTAATCCGTTTGATTTCTCTCACTTTATAAAATTGTCCAATCAGTTGAGTGATAAATTCGCTATTTACCTTATATTTATTCAAATGTCGATTTTACCATAGGAGATATGAACCAAACGTGATATATTTCTTCGGCGATAGCCACACAACATTCAATTTACCAAAAATGACTTCAAATTTATATAAATGATTTTTAATATGGGACAGAAAACCACAGAAAAATTAGTTTAGTATCTCATGTATGCAAATTATTAACGAAAATAGTATATAGGAGGATGGATCGACAAATATAATGCGAGTTAGAAAACAGGATAAGAAAAAATAGGCCTACTTTCATTACAATTGTAGATTCAGAAGAAAACCTTTGATAATGTGAAGTGGGACAAGTAATTGAGAATTTTTAAGAGAACAAGAAAAAATCAAGAAAGAAGAGTTATCCACAAGGCATCCACCAGTAATTCGAATCGAAGATTAAGTAAAAGAAAGCAGAAATCAAGAAAGGAACTAGACAAGGATGCAGTCTGTTGCCCAAGCCGTTCAACTTAAATATAGAACAGTCGGAGAAGAAAGTTAAAACGGAATATGGAAAATCTATACTGCAAGGAGAAGAAATAAAAACCTTACGGTTTGCCGATGATTGTAATATTAGGAGAGTCAGAAGATAATAAATGGCATGAAAGTGGTCCCGGAGAAAGAGTTCAATATGAGAATTAATAGAGGGAAAACCAAGGTAATGGAATGTACTATGGGAAACAGTGGAATAACAAAGGGTGTTACATTGGGAAGGGATATTTTGAAGCAGGTTAAGGTATTCTGCTATTCAGCAGCATAATACTAGGGTTGGTAGAAGTATAGGTCTAAAGAGTAGAATAGGACAGGAAAAGAAGGCTTTCACAAAAAAGAGGAATTTACTTAAGAGTAATACAAGTGTGAATATTCGGAAGTCATTGCTAAATATGTTGCTATGGAGTGTGGCGTTATATGGGTGCGAAACGTGGACGGTAGGAGATACAAAAAGGAAAAGAATAGAAGTTTTAAATGTTGTTCTGTAGTATAATGTTAAAAATTAGAAGAATGGATAGAGTAACTAACCAGGATGTTCTAAGATGAATAGGGTAAGAGCGAAAAATATGGAAAACGGTGACCAAGAGAAGGGATAGATTGATAGGCCACGTTTTGAAGGTCTTGTAAAATAAGATCAGAAGAGGGAGACTAAGGATGGAATAAGTTAAGCAGATTAGGATGATGATGTATGTGGTATTTATGCGAAAATGAAAATGCTTGCACAAAATAGGTTAGTATGGAGGGTTTCATCATACCAGTCTCAGGACTGAATAAAACAACAAAAACAATTATTAATATTTAAAATCAAACTAAATTTTGTAACACGAATTGTGATATATTTTTTTAATTTTTAGTAATTTAAAAGTTATTTACAGCATGAGGCCATTTGAGTGAACGGCTTATTCTGTGAATACCTGTACATATAACAGAGTGCTAATTTCTTTTGTTGCGGCCATGTGAGGTGTTAATGGTGAAGTGGCGATTGTTGAGCGATATGGCCCACAATGGGGCGGCCGGCTGCGGCTTTAAGCGCTGGCTAATAACAAACAGAGCGGCTGCCGGCTAATTGCCACATCTCGATGGTCCGAGCTTCCCTTTATTTTGAGTGGCAGCAATAGAGAATTGTGCTGTGCTAAGCGCAGTTATGGCCTCAAGTTAAACGCTCAACCGCTCCATCTATAACAGTTATCGCACTTCTCTGCAAATTCAATTTCATTCCTAATTATCTTAATATTGCAGCTAATTACTTCGGTAATGAACCTGCCAGACGTAGGATGAACAAGTAACAATCATTTAAGTTAAAACATTGTTAACTATATTTTTAACACCGACGTAACATAAATGAGGTTTGTTTCTGTTTCGCAAAAAAAAATATATCAAAAGATCGATTTCAATAACTGTCTTGTAATAACATTAAGAAATCAATAGAGAATTGGTCTTATTTAGTAGCGAATTGAACATGGAGATCTTCCAATCGAAATCTCTAATTTCCCATCGACTATGCGTCCTCAGAATTTTTCTAAAATCCTCAGTTTTCGAACTACAGGGGCCTAAAGTTGGTGTGATTCCAAAATTTAGTTTTTTATTGTGTTGTAGCTTGGGGGAGGGGATTGAAGGAAATAAAGATATTTACGGATAAGTCTCAGCGAGACAAAGAGAATAAACCCTAACTCGTTTCTTCAGGTTGAAAACGGAGTTTACTAGAAACGGAAAACGACCTAAAAACTCCTTCAAAAAGTGGAAAAACGAAAGTTTATTGTCATTTTCACGTTTTTCACATATATTTTATTAACGTATAATTTGAAATATTTCCTGTAAATGAATGTCACTATCAAATGAATAACATTTTATTTTATAAATAAGCAATTACTAAATATTAAAATTTACCTGACGCGAAAAATAAAACAACATTACACATACATCGTATCGACGAACCACAGAAGTTTATTATTTCTCAGACAGATTAATTACGACGAGAAATGTTAATATTAAAATGTATTTTACAACACTATTTATATAATTACAACACTATTTATGTAATACAATTATGAAATTACGAAATCAAAACTCAGATAAAGAATTGGAATGGCTCATTGCGGCGGCCAGAATGAAAGTTAACAAACGATATTTCTGTTAAGGATAGTGTTCAAAATAACTGAAATAATTTACTACAGCCAATGAACATGAAAGTTTATAATGATAAACAATCATAACTTGTATTCATGTAATTGCTGTCATTGTGTTAATTTATTGCCCAATTATTAGATCTGATGTGAAGAATCTCACTCATAAATATATACTTTCTACACTTAAAATCTTAACATTTTGTCAATCAAATTAATGATTCCTTAAAAAAAGCTTGGGCATAACTAAATAATCAATTACGAAATATTTTTTTGGAGTTCATTAATAGGTGTATTTAATGAGTTCTTAGTTTGACCAATGTAACCAGCTTTATAGTATAAGAAGTTAATTTTATATGTAGGAATATGTTTGTGTGAAGTGTTAATTTTACTTTAATATTTTTCATTAAGTTCAAATTATTCCATGAGTTAAAAATAACACGAATATCGTAATTACCAATAAATTTAATTTATACTTTGTATTTTTCAAAAAGTGGAGTAATACTATATACATCAATTTATATTTGGTCTTTTTAAATGTTAAATTGCCAATTTAGTATTTAAGACTTTCGCAAAAAATAGGAATTTACTTAAAGGTAATATAAGTACGAATTTTTGGAATTCATTACTAAATATGTTCGTATTGGATGCGAAACATGAACGATAGGAGTTTCAGAAAAGAAATAAATAAAAGCTTTCTAAATGTGGTGCTATAGGAGCCGGCTGAAACTCAGATGGGTGGGTAAAGTTACTAACCAGGAAGTTCGAAGCACAATAGTGGAAGAGAGAACAATTTGGAGAACTTTGACCATGAGAAGGGAAGTGTGTGGGATAAGAACAGAATAGAGAGAAAAGATGGAATACGCTAAGTAGATTAGGGAGGATGTGGGATATAGTAGCTATGTATAAATTAAAAGGCTTACGCAGGATAGGTTATCATGGAGGATTGCATCAAGCAACAACACTTAATCGTAATCAAATTAATTTTAGTATATTATATTTTTTCTAATTTTATGGTGTATAGAACTGTATAGCACCAGCCAGGCGCTTATTATATTATTTCCTTGCATAATTTTAAATAATTAGTTGATAATATGAAATATTTTGGAATTTAATGCTGTCTATGAGCGACGAAGTTGGCAATTTAACATTTAAAAAGCCCAAATGTAAATTGATATATAGATTATTACCCCACTTTTTAAAAAATACACACTATAAATTAAATTGATTGTTAATTACGATATTCGTGTTATTTTTAACTGATGGAATAATTTGAACATAGTGAAAAATATTAAAGTAAAATTAACACATCGCTTTTAATCCCTTGTATATTTTCCTACAGTTTTTAATGTCTTTTAATAATCATATTCAGTTAACTTTCATAAAGAGTAAATTAAGACTTTTAGGAACGTTAGCAATCAGTACGACAAAAGAGTGAGATTTAAAATGTGATTTGCCATGCAGCTGTATGTGTGATTGCAGTGATGGGTATACGCTTGAAATACTGTCCAAAGACATGTTGTTACGGGGGAAGAAGAAAATCACAGAGAATTGTATTTCCTTTTTTACATAAATATGAACAATTTTCAGCGTATATCGATCTGAAAATATATTACATTTCCGTCACCCCGAAGAGTCCTCAGTTTTCTCTTGAATAATCTGCTGGTGAATATACGACCATAAGTTTCCACGTGTATTGGATAATATTTCCAGGTCATCAGACCACATCCTGCCTGAGACCTGGTGCTAGGTTTACAAGGCAGACAGTGGCCGTTACGAATACTCCTACACTAGCTTCCGAAAGATTATACATTTCGATCGAATATTTAAACAAATATTCAAGTATTTTTAAGTTTAATTTGTACCGCTCGTTACGGTTAAGACCAATTGGAATAATTGTTCCTAATTTTTATTTTTTTTACAGTTGCTTTCATTACCAATTTAAAATTAGAACAAGACCGCAGAAAACAGGCATAGCTAAATATTCGTTTTTAAATAGAACCACAGGAGATTGGAATAAGTTATCTGCAGCGTCGTTCGAGGGTTAAAAGGTTGACATAAATTCGGGAACAGAAATTAAGTATTAATTTCAACTTTTTCAATTTTGAGGGAATTTAATTACCTTAATTAAGTGAAGTAATAGAAACAGTAATTGTTAGAGTATAAGTTATCTCTAGTCAGTAGTTTTTAGTACTTAATGTATTTTGTTTTCCGCTGTTGTAACTGTCACCGGACGTGTGTCCCATTGTAGTTTAATAAATTCTTCCAATTGGACTGTTAACAGTAACGAGCGGTACAAATTAAACTTAAAAATACTTGAATATTTGTTTAAATATTCGATCGAAATATACAGAGAATATTGTCAATGCGAAGCCTTTATTGTAAAAGCTCGGTTTTCCTGCCTCAGAAGCTGAGCAGTTTGGAACATATGTCCACAAGCTTAATCTTCATCCCATCGGCCGGTGCAAATATAAAGTTGGAAATATTATTTCCGAACAGTGAACAACTGTTAATCACTGGAACGAAGGGCATTGTGGCCAGCGGTATTCGACAGTCGCCGTGCAGATCAGACAATCAATCATGGGAGTGGCAGTAATTAACAATACGGTACGTGTTTCTAACTGCACTACACAAATATTGATCGCGACAAGCTATTGGCGCTCGAGGATTAATTCACTGATGTACGGTCTGAGTATCAATCATCATTATCATCAACGCAGTAAGTGGAGGGAGGGGGTGGGGTGGGGTTGGGGCAGCTGCCTGATGCCCCCTTGCAATTAAACTGTCAACGAGTCACAAATTCGAGAGCCGTCCGAATGACTTCACTTCCATTTCGTGAGAGCGAGTTTACTTTTAGAGACATCCAGTCAATTTTTATTCAAGTGTTGAGTCAACCTCGATTACTCTGGTCGTAACGAGATTACCTGAATGAAATGTACAAACACTAACGCGTGCCAGCTGTATTTGCTCAGTTTTGTAAGTGATGGAGTCCTACGTGGAACCATCAGCTTTCCTGTAGCAATAAAAGGGTGATCGGAAAACATCAACCAACCTTTCGACAATGTCTACAATGACAAACATCATTCATACTTTACTTTATATAATTTAACTGAATAATCCGTAAAAAAATGTCTTTTTTAACATTGTTAATAGACCTTTCCAATACTTTAATAAGGTATAGTTTGTAAAGGCTAGTTTTATAGAAACTGCACAGTAAGGACCTAACCAAGGTCAATATACGATTATTAACGACTTTGTTCTCTTCCAAGTGCAGGAATTAACAGTATTGTTCGGTATATGACGCGAAGTGATAATTGTCAATGTTGGATTCAGGAAGTGGAATGAAGTGAGTGATAAAAGAATCTCAAAAGAAAATTGTAGGTACTCTTTCATTTAATATACGTCAATTACGTCAGTTGGTTATGTTGTTAAGATGGTAAGAAGTGATGAACGAAAATAGAGAATTAAAGTGGCTAGAAGTAAATGCAAAGGAACGCAGACGACAGTAACAAAGACGCATTTCGAAATAGGCCTATAGTATGTAAAAATTTGCAACGAAATGAATTAGGGATATGTTTTTATTTGTAATAAAAACTATAATATAAAAATGAAAAATCTATTTACTCTATATTTATCTATTTACAATGTACTACAATTTGATCAGTTTGAAGTTACAACCGACACTTGTTTTATTTATAAATTATAAATTTATAAATCTTATAAATCGGATACATGAGCTTTATATTAAGGGTCGTCTAAACTGGTTTTCCCATAAAGCAGAGTCACTAACAAAAATCCTACTCCTTCTTAATGTCCTTTAAATAATTTTTTATTGGGTTTATAATAACTTTTTCTTATTTCATATTCCGTCGGTGTCCAATAAAATTTTTATATGTCCTCTCTGGGAGGAGCCGTTTGCCTCTCCCTACCGACGTTTTTTGGGAAAAACACTTTCCTCGTTCACCATCCGATGCCGCCAAATCTCATAGGGCTTGGGAAAAACCCCAGTCGTACAATCGTGTCTGCGTTTTATTACCCCTGTATGTAACCTTCAACACCCTCACCCGCTTGCCTTTGATTCCGTATCGCATATTCCGCAAATGGTTGTGTTTTATTATTACAGTAAGTCATTTATGCCAACTATATCAATTAAGATGAGAGATACCTTGCTAAAATTGTAAATTATAATTTTAATACTGTTTTAATACTGCTTCAGAAATAAAATGCAACAGTACAAACACGGTCGTTAAGAAATTATGAAAACCAATTAAATGTTATGTGTAAATATGTGTTTAAAAATTGAAAGATTAAATTAAAATTGATTAAATAAATTAACGAATATCCGGTAACTACATAAAATTTAAAAACCCAACTAAACATAAAACCTTATAAGGCAAAAAATATTATGTTTCATTAATTTTATTGAATTGTGAATATTTTCTAGACAATATTTTCCT
This sequence comes from Eucriotettix oculatus, assembly GCA_034510155.1. Taxonomy (NCBI): domain Eukaryota; kingdom Metazoa; phylum Arthropoda; class Insecta; order Orthoptera; family Tetrigidae; genus Eucriotettix; species Eucriotettix oculatus. Next base: position 64,174,622 of record CM067378.1, read on the forward strand.
ACATCTCCGAATATGTTATTAAACAAATTTTACGTTTTTATTTCACTTCCGTACATATAAATTAACGATTTTCATTTCAATCCTAATAGAACTTTTGAGGCTTGTATGTAAAACTTTCCGTATGAATAATGTGGATTTATTCTCGCTGTATTCTGCCTCAAATAAGAGTACTACTTCCTATTTTCACAGAAAACTCTGACCCTCTGCGGCTTCTAAGACTTCTTTAAATGAACGATAATAGTCTGTGAGGGCGCCAAGATAGTTCTGAAACTTTTCGCAGATCCAATAAATATTTGAAAGTCAAGTTGTTCCTTAACTCATGACCAATTACACATGCGTACATTTAAGTGTAAAAAAGCTTTTTATTATGAACAAATATTCAGTACTGACGTATTCATTTCTTACTTACTGGAATTTATGAATTCGAATTAATTGAATAATACGTCGTTTATAATAACAAATTATTGAAAATATTCATGCGATGCGTTTAATAGATATGTGGATATCATTTTTAAAACAATAGTAGCTTAGAAAACATCGTCCCAAATTTAAAAGTTGAAGAAATAAAATTTATCAGGCCGATAAATGCGAGTGTAAAAGGTCGGGTGGCAGAAGAAGAGAGCATTAGAAAATAAAATGATGATATGGAAAAAACTTCGTATAATTATAATATATGGAGAGCATTTGTATTCACCTCCTAATTCCTGTATTACGGTATGGACTTGTTGAGTCTACTGAAGTCAGAGTGCGTAATGACCTTGCTTCATATCTGTTCACTGAGGTACGGGCGTACGATGCCGTTGGGTTCTCTTTTCTTCTTCAGACATTCTGCTCTTTATCTACGAGTGCCCTACAACTCTAGGCTATGTGTCAACCTTCATTTTAATATGCAGCGTATACAGCCAGGTGCTATAATTGCACGGGTCACCACCACCGTCTGTGCAAAGACATTTTTAAAATGAAAACAGTTGCAAAAAAACACAGCGCTCTTCAAAAATGTTTGCTTCCGTGTAGTTGCAAGAGATACTTTTAAGCGTAACTAAAACAACTGTGTGATATTCCATTGTCTAATTTATTAGATATCTCTATAAAGAATTTGAATAATTAAACGCATTTCTTTTTCTGCAAATGAATTAATAATCGATGTCAGAACATATAATTTTTTACCAAACCAAACAATACTCATGTGAATATAAACGTGGAACACTGACTATAAATGAATGACCTACGAAACAAACAATCTAAAATGGATACATTTATTAGATAAATAGGTTATCTGACAATTAAATAAGCATTAATGAGTTGTAACAGACTCTTTGTCAGTTTTCATTTTAATTAATGAACTAGACTACGTTTCGTCTCACATACGGATTTTTGGTATTATCCTGCATTTCGGCCGAAGGAGCTATGAAGTGAGGTCCATAAACAGCTAAATTTTTATACCTGACGAAGTCTCAAATGAGAGACGAAACGTAGTATAGTTATTTAATAAAATAAAGTCTGACAAAGAATTTGTTACAACTCATTTAAGATATATTTATTAATAAGAAAAATCTATCACGTTGTCATTTAGCTACATGTAGAATATAACGAATAGTTCAGAATTTATACAGCACAGATAAATTAATTTTCAATATTTAAAGTGGCAAGAAATCGAAACGAAACTATTTAGATTTATGTATTGTTTCAATTACTTCTCTATTGAGAAACTAGTAAAAGTCAAATATTTATGACGTAGTTAACAGTCACAACTATGAAAACTCATTATATACTTGTAGCGTGTTACCCCTCTCCTCCTCCCCCCCCTCCGAAAAAAAACACACAAAGGACGCGATACTTGTGGGAACTTTATCTTGCAGGTATTCTCCACATAGTGATGACCTTCGGGGATGCCTCGTTCGTTCTCTGGTGTGAAGCTTCTCACATACCGAGGTACATCGATCTCATTTGTGGGATGTATGTACTGGGTCCCAGACCTTAGGCATACGGTAAGAGTTGTGCGCTGATCCAATTGGATCAGTTGGTCAGCTGCCTCCTGAACGGAGAAGCGAATGCTGCGACGACCCCACAACAAACTCCTCTCCCGTCATTCGGAAGGGCGTTAGACAAGTACCCAATTACCAGTTAGGATCCTTAAACTATAGCTCGGAGGCCCTAGTCAACCCTTGGATACATTGCTCTACCTTCCACATCCCACCTTTCTATTAATGAAGAGTTGCCCGTTTCAGGGTCACCCCCATGAAGCCTGTTACCCAAGAAAAAGACACAAAGAAAACACACGCGTACAGTAGTAATAACGTCACTTATAAATAAATAACAAACATAGTAGGAAATTAATAAATACGCAAATAAAGAGTATATAAAATTTCCAATGTGTAAATGAGATAAGCAATTTAAATAGATATATAAACGATAAAAGAAAAGGTTTTGTACATAAAAGAAACGGGAAAATCGTTAAATGTTTCAAACTTAAAAATAGTCGCATGGAGTTTTAATTTAACATTTTACTATTCTTCTGATTCACAGATACACATCTACTCATTTCACCACTGTTACTTTGAAGGACACAACGTGTGATATATGAAATAAGAAAGAGAAAGAAAAAATCTAATTTATGAAGTATAAATGTTTGATCATTTTTACTATCTTTTAGATATTGATCAATTTCACGACTACCATTACAAATAAATTATATTTCCAGTCAGAGTTAGTATTATCTCCAGATTAAAAAATAACTCGATACTGAACTGTATCGGCTGAAATCAAAGTGAAACTACAGCCGTGTCTTTAATTTCCCGCGTACATGCAACGCTCAATGCAAAACAATTCGATGGCAGCCTCTCGGGTAAAATATTCCTGAGGGAAAATAGTCCCCCATTTGGATCCACTCGGGTGGATGTATCGGAGCGTGGAATGTCTGAAGTTTAAACCGTGCGGGTAGAATAGAAAAATCTAAAAATGGAAACGCTAAGCAGATTAAGGACGATGTAGGTTATGCTAGTTATAAGAAAATGAAAAGGCTTGTGCAAGATAGTTTAGCATGGGGGGTTGCATCAGACCTGTCTTAGGACTGAAAACCACAACAACAACAATTACTGTATTTTTATTTTAGAACTATTTGGCATTTGACCGGTGTATACAACAAAATTATTGAAACACAAAGTTAGTATAGCAAGTGTGATGTATATAACTTACACAGAAATATATTAATATATTATCTTTTGAAAGTTTTTGATCTAAAAATAGAAGAAAATGAAGGCTAGGGCCACACTGATTTCACTTCACTGCTTCATGTTTTCTTCAGAAATTAACAGTGCTTATAACTTTACTGATTTTATTTTAGAGATATAATTTGGTACCGTAAGATGACTACGGTTCGCCCGAATAAGCTTTATATATTACACGGAACCTCCCATGTTCCCTTTCATTACTAATTATTTCTAATTGCTCATATAAACTGAATTAAATTAAAGGACATCCTATGATGTAATTACTTGAGAAGTTGATATCGGTTTTTAAACGTATGTTAATTAGATTTTTATATTGATACAGCAAATTTGAGTGTTCAATTCGTTCTCGGATGATCGCTACGGCCAAGACTATTTTCAGATTTTTGATGCTTTATCTATCTAGTATTCTTGAAGACATTCCTGCCTCATATTTAGATCATAAGAAAGGAAAATCTTTTTTTTCTGGTATTATCGTGTGAACGATTAAGATAACCATTAGGAGAATCGCAAGTCACCTCGGTGCTATATCGCAGGGCACAGGCTGTAATGTTGAACTGAATTACCCTCAAATGATTTTCAGAAGAAAAACTTTTATGCTTGATCTTAATCTTACATTATTTTTTTCTGTAAAAGAAAACAGTTTGGAGAGGGGCATTTTATGAAGCGTGTTTCTCTCGGTTTGGATAGTTGTTCCAGTGTTGCGTTCGCCTCTCTCCAGGCTGTCGAGTCTCTCACAACACAGACAAGGTTAATTTGGAAAGGACAACAACGGAGCCGTAATCTGCGGAGACAGGCCACGCGGCAGAAGACTACCAGGTCCCCCCTCCAGTAAATTAGGAGTGGAACAAAGCGTGGCCACGCAACATGTGGCGTATCGGCGTTGGCGGTTGTTCCAGCTGAACGCGCGGCCCACAATGGCTCCATTCACGGCGCCGATAGTGCTCAGCGCCACCACTCTCACACATTATCAGGCGCCATCAACAATCGCCCCTGCCTACAATGCAACCACACACATACACACACACCATCGGCTCCTTATTTACTCAGGAACCACCTTACACAAGCGGTCAGTTACATCCGAAAAGATATCATTTCAGCACTCCATCTCTCTGGAACTAAAAAGAAAAATATAAAATGAGTCGAAAAAGTGTTGAAATAATTTATACAATTAAAAGGATAGCCACCATTGTTATAAGTCTCCCTTGTGATCCGTTCCTCGTTGGAAATTAAAGTTTGAATACAGAATAATAGGAAAATGAAATGAATAATTAACGACCCGTATAATCGACATTTACAAAAATATTTGAAATTTTTTAAACATAAAGTAGATGTTTCGTCCATCCACTGAGGTCCCAATCAATAAACGAAATAAACTCAAAGAGCATAGTCAGACAATAGCTAAAAGAAAAGATTAACAAAGTCAATTTAATAAACCATCATATAATTTGTTGATTAAACAATACAAAGTGTCATGTTTAAATTTGTTGTGTTATTCAGTTCTAAGACTAATCTGATGAAACCCTCCATGTTAAACTATCTTGCCCAAGCCTTTTCATTTCCCCATAACTACCACATCCACCCTAATCTACTCAGCGTATGCCAACCTTGCCTCCTTCTTCTGTTTCTACCTAACACACTTCCCTCTACTGCTAATTTTACAAGACCCTCCATGTCTCAAATTGTGGCCTATTACTCTATCCATTCTCTTGGTCAACGTCATCCATATACTTCGTTCTTCGCCTATTTTGCTTAGAACTTCCTCGTTAGTGATTCTATTTACCCATCTGATTTTCAGCATTCTCATATAGTACCACATTTCAAGAGCTTCTGTTCTTTTCGTTTCTGCAACTCCTACCGTCCACGTTTTGCACTCATATAACGCCACACTCCATATAAACATTTTTTGTAATATTTTCCTTATATTCACACTTGTATTACCCGTTATTAAATTCCTATTTTTTGCAATAGTATTCCTTGCCTGTGCTATCCTACTCTTTATGTCCATTATACTTCTACCATCCTTTGTTATTATGCTGCCCAAATAACAGAAATCCCTAACTTCCTTCAAGATATCCCCTCCTAATACAACATCCCCTGTTTTTCATTGTTTCCCACACTACACTCCATTACCTTGGTTTTCCCTCTATTAATCCTCATACTAAACTCTTCCTCCAAGTCTTCTTCTGACTCCCCTAACGTCTACAATATCATCGGCAAAGCGTAGGGTTTTTATTTCTTCTCCTTGCAGTATGATTCCTTTTCCATATTCCGTTTTTACTTTCTTTCATGTTTTATTTTAACAGCAAATTTATACAAAATTTCTGAAATAAACCTTTTCTTAAAATTCATTTCCTAAAAGCATTATCTAAATTAAAAGTGTGGTTTTGTTCCAAGCAATATTTAGTAATTGGAGAGTGTTTGCTTAAAGGAAATTTTAAACTGGCTTTATGCTCTATACTTCTAATATTATGGGAGGTCGAAACGTCTACTTTATGTTAAAAAAATTCTAAAAACATAATAATTATGAGGGTCGTTAATTCTTCATTTGATTTTGTTATTCACAGACGTTAATTGTTCTTATAATAGGAAAATTATTGAAAATGATAAATTATTGCCGAACTATTTGGACGTTTGCGTACGATTGTGCCGAATTATAAATTATTATTAATATTATGGCCTATTGTAGATTGTAAATACAATGAATCAATTTCAGCGCGTGAGCAGCGTTATAAATAATATAATGTAATATTTAATCTTAATCACAATTTTTAATAAAATTCACGTTGAAGACATCAACAACAAAAGTATGTAATTCTCTCCGATCGTGAAAGTCTCTGCTATATGCGGAATTGTACCTGAGACACCAGATTGTATTTGCTTTAATCATATCCCAAATTTATAAATATGAATTGAAGTATAGCTGAGGTGCAAAAACTCATTCTATATAAATTGAAAAGCTATTATTAATTTATTTTCTTTTTGTGAAAACATGAATGAAATCTTTATTTCTCCAGGGCGTAAAGAATAATATTATTTATGATATATGTCTAATTGTACAATGCTTTTTACAATGAAAAATGGACTTCTCGTCCGAAATACAAACATGCTCAAAGATGCAATGCGTCACTTTTAATCGTCCAAAGCGCCACGGTTTGGCCACATCGGTTCTATTCACTTATACCACAGCTGATATTTTCAAAATACCTATTTGCAAGCTACACATAAGTAATGGTACATTCTTGAAAGTTTCGAATAATTTGTGACATCATATGCGTTTTTTTGGGATGACTAATAGTGTTATATCTCTATGACGAATATTAGTTGAGACAAACGCAGGCTACTACTAGTATTAAATCTGGTTCGCAAGCCGACCCTCGTGCTTTGTGCGTGAACCTCCAAAATCCAAGGATGCGGACCCACAAGAAAACGGATAAAATTTCTTCTCGATGAAATAGAAGACCTCTCACCTTCTCGAGTACGAAGACGTACATATTATTAGCCGCCTGCAACATTCTCAAGTCAATATCAATAACTTGAAAACAATCAAGTAATTAAATCATTATATTTATTTTAGTTTTGTCTCTTCAATTTGTATTGCGTTCCTTCAAATTGCTTTCGGGATTATTCTACTGAGCAAAATATCACAGCGTCTTCTGCAATCACAATTAAATTGTGAAAATTAATAATTTTCTCTTTTGTGCTATCTTTCTTCAAACGTATCCCTTTTTATCATTATCGGTAATTTTCTACCTAAACAGTTTTAATTTTTTATTCTGTATCGACACGACACGGCCGTTTCAATTCATAGTATTTCTTCATTCCAGAGGAAACTTCTTTTTGAACTGTAACTAGACGTTTTTTCTTCTGCCCATACCTTAGTAATAGCATTAATTCTATCTATGGTTTGGATTCTATAGAAATGTTTCTCCTATTTAATCCAGCGTGCAAGATCTGTTATCATTCCAAACAAAGCGGTAGGATTATCAAGGCATCGATCCAAGGACCTCCACTTAAAGGCCATATCGACTAGTCTGCTCCATATCGATGTAAAAGATTATTATTTTGTAATATAGTACAATATAGCTATTTTGAAACTGTCATCAAAGGAATGATCTGGAATATTCAAATATTTTTTGCCTTCTGCTCTCTCTCTTTCAAATGAAAATAAATTGGCATAAATTTTATACATATATATAATTTATCTCAATTTAGTTTCATTTAAATTGCGAGTAAAAATTATCCTGAAAATGAATACTTAACGATGTATATACAGATGAACAATAACTGTACCGACAAACTTTCAGATATTGCATTACTCTGTGCTGTAAGTTTATGTTATTGTATTTTACAGGCTTCATCCTAGTTGTGAAGTTATTTTCACATAAACAGGGGGGATTGCGGAAAGAAAAGCGAATAAATCATAATTACAATATTAATATGTAACCAGCCACAGGTGACCGCGGGACCATTATACCAAAATACTCGGAATGTATCCCTGAACAGACTCTTAAAGTTTGTCAGTGTACTTCTGGTTCAAACTGTTTATAATATTGGCTACGAAAGTAAAATGATGACTTAAAATTTAATTCAGTTGTACAAGGATAAGTTGGTTTTAATCAGTCAAAAAATTTAATGAGAACCAAAATTATTTTTTAATTTTTATTATAACAACGTTTTGAGAAACTTTCAGTTATCTGCTATTGAAAATATAAATTAATTGAAACTTGACGAAAACAAAATTTATAAATCAATTTGTACATTATAAAAAGTAAATGAAAGTGAATGCTGATTTATTGGCCTTTTTTCCAAGTTAAAATGGACTCTTACATAAGTTTTAACAAATTTAAACTCAACTGTGGTTAAGTAGTTTTAAAAAAATTGATTAATTTTTTAGTGACTTTGAATATTATTTGGTCTCCATTTTTATTGAAATGACAAATTATACAATTTTTTGAGCGGTGATGATGGTCATACAATTATGTAATATTAAAAAATATATTTTATTTTTAATATTAACGAAGTGATTTATAATAATTAAGGACGAAAATGCACGCTTTCAAGTAGAATAGTCGGTAACGTGATTCCCTCAAGCAGAACTGATTAACGATATAGACGTCATTGTTTACTTACTAGATGAACAATAGCAAATCCGTGTTAGGGGAGGGGGGCAGAATAGATGCAGATATATGATGACTAATGCAGCCCCCGTCCCTTCCCCATGCATCTCGCCCGCGGGTATATCGTCTGCAATTGGAACAAAGGGAAAACTTTGTAATATCTGTGAAGATATGTTTTAATATATAATAGTTGCAGCGACTATTTGATCGAGGAAAAAAAGAGACTTCAATATGCGGAATGCGTGTATTTGATAAATTTTGAAAAATTGCTAGTCAACGGAGGGGTTAAACATTTAAAATAAATTATACCGTTGAGTAATGAACATAATTCGTTTTATTGACCGTCGTGTAAGACAATAAAGGTTGTTGAAAAGCGTAATCGTTTTTGTATTCAGTTGTTCGCGCTTCACTTGTCTAATAATTGTATTGCTGCTGTGGTTTTCAGTCCTAAAATTCGTTTGATGCAACCCTTTATGCTAACCTATCTGCGCAAACCTTAACGTTTCCGTATAACTACCACAGCCTCTCTAATCTGCTTAGCATATTCCATCCTCGGTCTCCCTCTTCTGTTCTTAAGCCACACACGTCCCTCTGATGTCAATTTTACAAGACCCTCAAGTCTCCAAACGCCCCTTCTCTTGGTCAACGTTCTCTTTATTGCTCGCTCTTCTCCTACTCTGTTTAGAACTTCCTAGTTAGTGATTTTATCCATCCATCTGATTTTCAGCGTTCTTCTATATCACCAAATTTCAAAGGTTTTTTCTATTCCTTTCCTTTCCGGAGCTCCTATCGTCCACGTTTCGCACCTATATAATGCCACGCTCCATACGAAAATTTTTAGCAACAATTTCCTAATATTCACACAAATATTACCCGAAAGTAAATTCCTCTTTTTCGCGAAAGCCTTCTTTGCCTGTGCTATCCTACTTTTTTATGTCTACTATACTTCTACCATCCCTAGTTATTACGCTTCCCAAGTAGCAAAATTCCTTAACTTCCTTCAAAATATCCCTTCCCAATCTAACACCCTTTGTTATTCCACTGTTTTCCAAACAACCTTGGTTTTCCCTCTATTAATCCTCATATTGAACTCTTACTCAATGACTAAGTTCATGCCATTTATTACGGTTTCTAAGTCTTCTTCTGACTCCCCTAATATTACAATATCATCGGCTAAGCTTATGATTGCAGTATGTTTCCTTTGCCATAATCCGTTTTAATTTCTTCATCAAAGAATTTAGTTAATCTTTCAAAATTTCATTTAACGACAGACATAATTAATTAATAAAAACAAGTAATTATAAATATAATATTATTTAAACTAAGACACTATTCAAAATATATGTTAAGTTAGTAGGTATTTTTTTCCATTAATAGCAAACGCAATATGGGATAACTTCAAGCTCATTAACTAGAACATATATAATTAACAATTCTATATATATAAAATTAAGTGACCTATGCTAATTGTGCCTATATTCATCTAAAATAAAATAAAACAATTTGACAATTAGTATTCACTTAAATTTCACTTAACTTTCTCAGTCAAATACCGTTTTATAACCAAAAAAATTTCTTCCCTTACATTTTTTCATATTTTGGGTAGCTTATTAAGAAACAATGAGCCCTTTATCAGTTTTAAAAAAATTGTTATAACTCTGTAATAGTTAATACTTTTCCTTGTATCGTATATTTTTGGTGTGTTTTGCATAGAGAATTTCTTGTAGTTGTTTTACAAGTTCAATAGGCTTATAAACATAAAAAGAGCACATTATCTGAAATTTATATTTTTTAAAGATTGACTGCTTCATAGCAAAAATAAACATTGAAGTCATTTTTCTGTATAGCCAGCAATCTGTTCATGTACTTGGCAGCAACTTCTTTCACACATTGTATCGTGGACATCTACAATATGAAATTTTGTGGCAACATGAGTTGGAAAATTCACGCTCACAAATATATTGGGAGACCACACACGAGTAGATTTCATCGGCAGATATAGTCGGCCGACCGGATTGGAGGGCAGATAATTGTCTGAACGATCAAATCTGCGTTGCGTTTACACATAAAGATCAGATCTGAACATTTGGCCGTCGTCAAGCGCTGAAATATCTGCGTATTCCAAACATCTGTTACAGCTACGCTAACCCTTCTTTTTAATTTATCATATTAGAAGTTTTATAACGTCAATTGTTGGTTGTAGAGGTGAAGAAAGAATAGGTTATTGTTATTATTACAATTACAAAATATAATATAGCTTGAGGTCAACAAAGATATATAAAACGTTATTATTTAAACTATTCCACTGAATAATTAAAAAAAAATAGCTTCTTAATATTATTGAGTTGGTAATTTCTGATTAATATAATTATAAAGTAGTCCTTCGGCTTGTTTATTTCGTAATTAGCTAAGATAGTAAACAGATATCCCCTCGCAGAGGACAAATGTATTGCGCATACGAGAATCTGCACAGATCTCGATCGTAAGATAATTGTCGGCAGACCTACACTGACGTGTAAACGACCTTCAGATTTCGCGGCAGATTTGTTAAACTGCCAGATATTTGCCGATGAAATCTGCTCGTGTGTGGGCACCCATTGACATATATACAGAATTAAATCTTGGCATCTGCTTGGAGGTTGAGTACAGGCTGCCGGAAGGGCGCGTAAAACCAGTTGCTGCTTTGGTGTTGGTCAGGGTTGTGTAACAGGATATACAGATCCTGTGTCGTATGTCTCCTCCATCGCTGCAACTATATTGCTTTCTCATTCGTGTAGGCCCTTAGGGTAATTCGCATTTTCCCTCCCTCACCTCTCGATGCCAAATTTTTCGAATGCCAATACAATTTCGATTCTTGAATTTGGCCGCAATAACACTTGTGAGTGCAACGACCTCGAGTATGATAAATAGCTCGCAGGTAATTTTCATAACACGAAAAAAACGTAGGTGTTTACACCATATGTTGTAAAACACTTTTTTTCACTTCGAAACTAGTTTATTGTAGGGAGACAATTGTTCTTCGTTGACCTTCAAAAAATATTCTGTTACTCCACAATACGAACTGTGATTGTAAAAAAAACACTCTCGACCCCCTCATCAATTAATTTTTTTAACTATAAAGCAATATAACTTTTATGATTATTCCTATTTTTCAAGTCAATTTTCTCTTGGCATTGGTATTAAATGTAAACCCAAATGTACTTGGGGGAGGGGGGGAGACGATGGCAGGCTCTTGTTCAACAAATGTAGATAGAAATTAATGAGACAATATTTTTACAGAGAAGTATTCTGTTTCTCAACTACGACTGTCGTGTGTTGGTTTGCCTATAAAGTTCGTCGAAATGAGACTAATTCACGTGGTACCAGTATCAGCAGTCATCATTTAGCAAAAATCACACATGAGTGTGACGGTGCATATATGGAAGTTTATATCATCCTCATTGTTCGCGGCAATCAGGGTCTTTCCAGTGACCGTTGATTACGCTGGGATCATGTTTAACACCATTTTGATGCACACAATAGGGCCAGAGGGCTTGGTGGCAGGCTATCCCTCCCCCACCTCCACGAGCTTGCTCCATTATCATACGACATGAATTGAGTTGACGTTACATTATGTTGCAATCCGCAACAATAACGGGGGCTCCTGGAAACAATAAGCAAGACTACACCCCGAGAGTGCATACAAGCAGCCCACCCCACTCGCCATCTATCTACAGGCCTTGACCACCTCCATGACAGACTTCTTTCGCGCTTACTCCGTGCCGGCCGCATAGTAATCTATGTTAATCGGGTCGGTCCCAAGTCAACTAAAAAAGTATTCGTATATTCCTTACCGTCCGTTTTATAGCTAATAAGGCTGTATTATGTCGAAAAACAAAAATTTTTAAAAATAGCATCCATTATATCACGTTCTATATACTCAGTGCGTATACAGACAAGTTGCCTATTCATTCAGATAATTACAAGATCTTTACGTTCATGATTGTTTCGTTTCAAGGCTTTAGTATTTCACACTTTCTTAGCCAATGTAGCTTGAGTGCTACACATTTGATGGGTTATTAGCTGTTCTCTGTGTAACGAATTTATTTATGAAATATGTTTGTATTTACGCCCCTTCTCCACGTCTCTACCGGTTTTAGGAGGCAGTTGGACGACTAATCCAATGGGATCAGCGGATAACTCTTTCCGTATGCCCAAGGTCTTCGACTCTAAAAGAGATGTTAAAACTAACATCTAATAACTGTAACAGTCGTCTAAACGTCTAGACGAGGTCGTAATACTGTAATTCAGTGATTATTGAATCTGTTAAATGTCTCTCTTTATTATTTTTTTAAAAATTTTTCATAACTCATCTGGGAATAACTAATCACTTCCTGGAATACTTAATCATGTAGTCAAAGGATCAGAGTCGCGATGAGGTGAAACAGTTACTTTCTCTGTTTGTGTAATTAACTTTCTTATATATGCATTTTTTGGAGTTGATATGTTCAGTGTTCTATTACTTTCTCCTTAAAGTATATTCTTAATTATTGCGTATTATTATATGTACGTATGCAATTGTTAATTGACTTGTCCTATTTCCTGGGCCGAGTACTATTGTAATGAAATCAGAATCCTTGTGGTTATGTCTACATGATATTTAGATACTAACTTTCGACTTGTTTTTGATAATATATGTTGTTTTATTAAAGAACGTTAAGAAGCGTAGGGATGCTCACGAGTTTTTTGTGTTCGCAGGGTGGTGCCAAGGAATCGGGTTCTTTAATCTCCGGACATGGTGAAGAGGCACGGACTACGACTCAGAAACACAGATAAAAAAACACCAGAATATACACGAGAGTAGCCTTGGGATTGGTCGAAAAATATGAATTGGGTGGAGATTACCAATCCGTATGTCGAAATTTTCGGTAAGAATTTTATTTCGTGGACCACTTGGGATTTTATGGCCCCAAGACCGCCTAAGCCGACCTCCTGTGGTTAGCGTTGCTGCCTGACAACCCAGAGGTCCCGGGTTCGAATCCTGGCATGGGCTTGGATGTTTGTGTCGTCATGGTCGAGAAGACCGAGATTAAGACTGTTGGAAGATCGATACGCTGACCACGTGCCACTCAAAATTCGGAATATGTCACGCAAGACGAGAGTCCGCAGTCGACTCGGTAGTCCCAGGCCCTCAGTGGGCTGTAGAGCCATGGAGAAAGAAAGAAAGAAAAAAGACCGCCTTAGGAAAAGCGGGGTTATTTCCAAAGCCATCGACAAGTAAAGAAGTCGGGATTTAGCCGGCCAATAAGAAATATAACTTGAAAAGTACCTGAAATATACGAAACTTTCAAACTATACGGCGAGAAAAGCGTCACCCGATATCAAGTCAAAACGTTTGTGATGGTAACTTCCAAGTTTCTCAATCCTTACCGCTATTGGAGGTCCGCTGATAACTTGGCATGTAATAAGGCTTTGCTGAACTAGTTAATATTTTTATTGAATTTGTCATTTGGTATTAATTTGACTGCATTATTATTAATGAATTATTATCAATAATAATAATAATATAAATAATAAAAATATTTTTAAATACAATATGAATAAATTGTTTAGTTCTATTAAATTGGTACACCGAATTTGACTTCACATCAATTCCAGTTGGAACAAATGAAATTAAGGCGATGAGCGTTCATATGGCATCAGTTTGTCTAACAAAAAATACTGGTTAAGTGTGATTTATGACATCAATTAGTGATTATTACAGCAGTGAGAAGACTGTCTGTAGCGTTGAAGAATGAGTTGATAAAGGTGGGAGTTTTGGTCCGCGACACGTGTGTGGCACATATGTTTTGCATTGTGCAGGCCGACAATGGTTGTTGTCGCAAACAGATACAATGTCTTGGCGCACGCACTCACGCAATCCCACGTGCTGTGAGGGGCCGGATTGTCATCGCCCCCATATGTGCGACTGTTTTACTGCGGTCGTCCATTATTGTGGTCGCTGGCAAGGGAGGGCGCTGCTCTGTGTGTGGCAGTGGAGTTGCCACTGATAAGATTTTTGGTCGGAGATAGCGTAAATTGCGTTCTGCGGTGGCCACTGCAGTTCTCCTGCAGCTAATGGCATCTGCCCGCCAGGGACTCGAAGCGCGGACCGACACACGTACTCCCTTGCCAGGCAAAACACTATATATTACATTCGGCGACGCTTTGTTGCAAATAATGTATCTTGGTTTCTTTACGAACAAGTAGGCTCTGACAGTACAAAAAGTGATTGATCTTGTTGTTGGACCACAGGCCAAGGTCGAAATTTCTTTAATATATCATTATTTAACACTTCAATGATTACGAAATGTATAAATAATGTAATAAAATCTCGTTTTCAATATTGTAAAATTGATGGCTTCCTGCGTTGGAGTTGTTTTTTGGATGATGAATCTGTCCTCATATGGACGAAAGCTCTTGTATTCATACTGTGACGACCAAGATATTGTTCTGAATAACTTCTTGACAGGCTAATAAAGGTTTTTTAAAAAACGTAAGTATCAGTGCTACCTGTCATTATTGATGTATTAAAATATTATTTTGCCCATTCTTTTGGCTGTGTATTCGTTGTTTCGTTTCTTAATCATAAAGCCAGTCTCCCATTATTTGGCACTTTAAGTGTCTGAAATTAACATAGTTTATCTTTAATTTATTCTGACCGACATCTGATTTAGACATACTGATATTAAATTGTAGCAGTTATAAAAATAAGCATTTTATATAACTTTGGTATATAACTTTTCGCTAGGGCCATACTCATCTAAGATCCAAAAAATAAACATCTACTTTGGTCCAAATTATTACAAAATTCATATTTTTTTGATCTTTGCTTTTTAATATTGTAATTAAACGAGACTGTTTATTGATGTAAAATTTTCTCTAATTCGTCAAATGGTGTTTGGCCTCTAATATATTTTATATTTCACATATTAAATTTATTCTGACTTATATTTGAGTAACTTGAAGTAGAATTGTTTTTAATCAGTCTCATTTAAAAATAAAGACGAATTTCATGAGAGTTACTGACTTTAGATGACAATTAACATTATCATTGTTATGCATTAGATAAGTTTATCTGACTTCAGTGGAATTCTTTAAATTCAAGACAGAAATTATTTATTACAATATATTTTTGCACCTGAAGAGGTTCCAAAAAAAGAAACTATACGTTCCGCTGATTTTATTATGTGATTAACAAAATTTTATTTTAATTAAAATTTAATTCTATCTAAATTGAATAAAATATTCTTCGGATTCCACTCGGATACCGACGTCTGTTTCCACAACGTTTCGATGGCTATCGCGGACATCTCCTTCAGGTGAAATGCCACTTATTCAGGTGTAGGGTCGTTTGTTTGTATGACCCACATCAGAGCTCCCAAGACTTCAAGTCCTCTGATTGGCCCGAGACCACTTTATTCAGCATCTACGTTCTCTATTAAATTGACTGTGTTATTCATTTATAGATTTGTTTGATATCCTTTGGACTTTATTAAAATATCAGCATGGTAAAATCCAGGACCTCCACTTGTTACTTTCGGTTAATTTTTAGCTTTAGTGCTGATCTTCCAATATAATAATTTCTTGTGACCTTGAATTTATGTTATATTTAATGTTATACTATAATTTCAAAGTTGAGGATGGTAAATTTTCTTTAGGCATTATTACATTTTCACCAAATTAAAATAAAAAGTTAGGACTGTGTTTTTGCGAGAGGAAGAAAGAGAACTAAAACTACTGTTTCTGTGACTCGCTGGTTTACTATTTAATGGTTCGAGCAAGCTGTCTGTCCTGCCCTCGCCCCCTTCTATATCCGCTTCTCTACGCCCCCTCTCCAACGATCTCTCTCTCTCTCTCTCTTCTCTAATTCTATTTACATCAACAAATTTTGTAGAGCATTCACCAGCGTAGGGTAAAAGTTTGCATCCCAGGTAACTAAGTTTCGCTTCATAACTTTTCCACAGATTTTACAGCTATGTGTGATGCCAGTAATATTATGGAGGAATTTCTTATGTAATACTATAAATCACAAATTTCTGAGCAAGTTAATTGTAGCTCCTACTGGGCACGCATAAAGTAATTACATTCTAATTAGATATAGGAATATTTCAAAATTCTTGTATGACCCATTCAGAAGAAGTCAGCATTAAATTGAGGCGAAGCTGTTATGGAACCACTATTTTTCTCTTCTCTGAGGCCTGGGCGAACGATTGTAGCTAACGTTTGACAACCCCTACTCGTTAAAATTAAAATTTCTTGTGCTTGAAAAATCCTAACAACCGTACCAAGTACAGGTAATGTTGCATCATGATTTAAAAGTTTGTAGCTACTAATTTTAGAGCCTACACGGAAAATTTAGCAAATATTAGAAATTGAATGTACAAAAAACCCAAAAACTTAGTGCGAATTCTCCTTCATCCAGTCTAATCATTGAACAGAAGGATCGATTAGGGCACAGGGCGTTGACCGATTGGTAGTGAAATCTGAATAAGACATTCAATTGAACTATCGTATTGATGCTTCCTACTGATTCGACGCTATAGCACGAGCCTAACAGAGTTAATACTGCGCTTCCAGCGTGAGCATTGAAATCGGAACACAAAACATGTAATTAATTTAATAAAATTTAGATTACAAGAGATGGATATATTGAATCAACAACGTTCATATGCGTCAAAATGGAACAAGCAGGAAGACTTTTCAATTTTAACATCCATTTATTCATTATTTGTTCAATGATTCTTAATCACGCTTGGTAATTGACAACTGAATACAGGAACGTGATTGTATAGAACCAGTCGCATTGTGCGTGCAGATGCCACGCGCTTTTGTACAGATATATGAATTAATTAAACGGCGTAATCGATAATTAATAAATAAACATTATTTCCCAATGTGAGTAACGCAGAGAGCGCTTTGATTCCTGGTCACATTTAAACGTGTGACTATTCATATGGCGCATTACAAAGCAGTTTAACAGGGCTCGTTAATTTATAAGCTTTTAATTTTTGGGGTTACTCAAATATTGTATCTATGTTTGTCGGTGCGCGGAGTGAGTATGGCTGTGCTGTTAAAATAATTATAACGTAAAACCTCTTCTATAAGCGTTATTTAAACATTGATGACGGATAAGAGTTTTACACATTTCTTTCACATATACAACATATTCATAAAAGGTTAATTCAGAATCATTTCCAGTACTAAATAGTTCAAAATAATAATATAGGCAGTCATCACAAGTCTTTGTTAGAGAGAAATTTCAATTTTTTGGAGATAAATTGAGTTTACTATTCTCAATAAAAACAAATACCTTTGTTTTCGAAGATTTACTCCATTCTTATTGACCAATAAAAAACTTACAAGTTGGCTATTGAATAATAATACTGATGCAGTTTCCAATTAGAATATTTTTTCTTACTTTAAAAAATATAGATATGAATATGCTAAAATTTAATTCAATGTCTATATCGAAACAGCGTATTATTCGCTTGCTAAATTTATCAATCTATATGTAACCAATTAAATTCCGTTTTTACAGAGCTGATGAATCAATTTTGTATAAATAAACTAAATTTAGTAAACCAATTAACGTGTCGTTCACAGTAATTAAATTGAATAAGTTTTATTTAATTTAAACAGCGGTTTAGATATTTATAAATTTCTAATTCTGTTTGTTCATCAAAATTAAAAATTATATACTACAAAATTTAATACTTGATGTTATTACCAGATGAAGTCACAAATATTGTGAAGAAACGTCCGATTAATTAAATAAAAACTTTATATTTGTAATTAAGTCGTAAACTTTTTCGATTTAAACTATATTTACATAACGCCTTATTAACTGACATTGTGTTTTCTTTTCCTGAAATAAATTTTTATTTTCTTTAATAACATATCCATTGTCGAGATCTGCTGCAGGATTCCAAAATAAGCGGATTATTATTTGTGAATTATTGTGTTAATTCTGAATTTGAAATTATTTTACAAACATTATCATTTTATCTAAACGTTTCACTTCGTCGTTTACTTTATTTATTTTATCGTTCATGTTTTTTTGTTTTTTTTCTTCTAATATTATATATTATAATATATTTTCTTATATAAAATTATATATTGTTACGTTTCACTTTTCCATTTGTATCAGTAGAGGAATGTTAAAGTTGCTCTGATACAATTACTCAAAACAAATCTATTGTTAACAAAGAAGAATATAAAAACACTGTTCGAAATCAATTGCATGTTTCCGGATTCAATTACTGCCGGTGAAACAATATTTTTTTCTTTTTAAGTGAAATATATTACAGCAAAATGATAATTGTCAATATTCATGATAAAAATTGTTTCCTATAGAAATAAATAGCATATTAAATAATGCACTGGAATAAGAATCGAAAAACCCACCGAAGTAAATTCGCATTGCTGGTTGCTTTCGGTTGTTGCTCAGCTTTTATGAGTAGGAGTGTACATATTTTGTCAAGATCGTATTCTTTAGAGAAATAATGCAAAGTAACATATTCAGCCAAGAAAGTCGGAAATATGCAATTGTCTAACGAAAGAGTCAGGACACGAAATGCATAGCAAATCAACCTCATGAATGGTATTTTAAGAATACTTAAAAATGAAAGGCTTTAAGAGATTTACGTGAGAATTATTATTTATATTAAAGAAACGCAGTCAGTGTAATTCATTTGGTACATAATAATGCAATGGTGCTAACAATGACCAACCATAATCAACTGCAGGTCACACTAGAGACCGATTAAGTTTGTACATTGTTAAGTTCATTTGCTACTGAAATGCATTTAAAAGAAAACATGAACACCGTTTTGTGACAAGTAATTGTCAATGACTCTCGTTTAAGATGTGTGCACCAAAGCTGAACCACGATTATTACAAATGTTCTATAAATATTATATTACATTTCTCAAAATACCAGTCTATCTATACTAATTACTATTTTGCATTATTACTTAGTTTCTTCTCCATCGACTGCAACACAACTTCTTGAGACTTAGTTTTTCAATTTTTCGTCCTTGGTTTCAGTGTATACTTAACTAAACCCACAAATATTAGGAAAGAAATCAGTTCTAACCAATGTATCATTCCTCTTCATTCGGTATGATCTATCTACCCGTTTATCTTTTCATAATTTTTATGGCACTTACACACTATCTGTAATTAGATCTCAAATTGCAGGAATAAATAAACTTTTACGCATACGAGGAAATCATTTTTTAAATAATTCATTCAATGGCAGTTACTTAAAAAATTTAATAAATGTGATTTGAAATTGTTGCAATAAATTGTATATAATGAAGTTAAACTCGCATGTATATTATAATAAATCCAAAATGTCGTACTTCTATAGCATATAAAAGTATTTTGTTGCTTTATATTCCTGACTTCACATTTTGAGCCATTTAAAATAATAAAAATAAATTAAAAGTTACAAATATTCTATTAACAATTTAAAAATCAAATATATTTCATGTATTGACTAAACATAGTAAAATAACACAAAATGTGGAACGACAGTGAATATATTGTAAAATTATTTTTAATTGGTCGCCTGTTGACCCCCTAAAGACAGGCTTATGCTTGTAATATCGATATACTTAATTTTATAAATTATTGGTTACTTACTGGTACTGACAGCCTTGTCACTACACCATTTAAACCCAGAAAATAGATTATGATAATGTAAAATTTATACATAAAGAAAATAATATAATTAAAAGGAAGATTTTATAATCCATTTACATCTTTAAAAACAATAACGGTATGACTTCTAGATAGGAAAGTGAAGAAATATCCAAACACTACGCCAAAGTTTTGGAGTAAAATAGAATTTTAGTTATAATTTAAAAACTAGATGTCTTGTTTTACAAGATTCGACAAGTCTATTTTGAATATTGCGATTATTATTAAAAGTTTGACATTTAAATTTTGACGTGGTTAAATTTTAGGACTCATTGAAAAAATTTTTCAATGTAAATTTGTCAACGATTCATTGAAGTATGTTGCCGTTTGTGCTTGGTGAGCACATGAGCATGAACTTCTGGAACTCCGAAGTTCGAAAAGTGCTTTATGTAGGCCAGCACAGTCTAGAGTCGCATACTAATCCATAGAAGAAAATTAGAAATTTTGTATGCCTACTAAATACATGAAGATATGAGTAATATTTTTAAACATTGTATCATTGTGAGAAGAAAAAAAAACAAATTTTTTATATCATACTTTAAAAAAAATTACAATTTTTTTTGTTATGTTTAAAAAAATAAATTGTAATTCATTTTGTAGAAGAACATGGCAATTGCCGAAAGCTTCTTCCAAATAAAGTTTTGAAATCAAAATTGAAATATAGTTATGGTTTATTGATGTGACTGATAAAAATAAGGGAAAAGTTATAATCATAATAAATTAATTATCAGTCTTTTGACAAAAATTTTAATGAATTCCTTGAAGATAAAAGATTAACTTTTACCATTAAGAACTTTCTGTAAGCAGATAACGTGATTGATGGAATGTAGCAATTGAGTGATCCAACCTTTAAATTTTACAACAGATTTTATTTTGTATTGAGTACGTTCCTATTTGTGTCCTGGCTTCAAGTCCCCAAATCAGATTTCTTGAACCTGGGAAATACTAATACTAAGGATTCCGCTGGTTTAGGTTCAGCATAAATCACGACTGGAGGCACATACTTCGTGTACCGATGTTTCAATGTAACGAGTATATATATTTAGGTCCTAATAACTGGCGCAATGTAATTCAGGCAAGAGCCATTATCCAAAGTTGTATCGAACCCACGTCCAGCTGCATCCGCAGGGGGGACGAAGGCGGGGTCATTGCACCCTAAGCTGCTTGTGTCAATAGCAGACAAGTAGCAATTAATTGAAGTATCGCAAATTATTAATTATTACTTGTCTTGTTCTTCAATTTTATATTTCATAGGCGAATCAGCCATTTCCTCAACACAGTAACATATTTTTTCCAAATCAAATAAATAATAGCCGTATGGCTTTATAATTGTTTCTGAGGATTTCAACGTAGCTATGCTCTTCATTCATGGTAACACGTCCATTATAGGACGGTTAACTTTTGCTTCTAAGATTTATCTACGGTATGTAGTATTATACGACAGGACTCGGATGTCTTGTCTTTCTTTAACGTACTACTTATTACTCACCATTTTATAGTAAATTAATTTTTTTAAATACACATTTCACTTATTTTGCCAGTTCTAGAATGAAATATTTTGTGTTTTTTTCTGTAATACGTCTTGGAAACAAAAAGTATAATATTATTGCTAAATAATATCTATTTATTACTCCATTACATTTCGGTAAAGGTCGGAGTACGAGCTACGTCGCAGTCTAGAATAGTGTGCTGAAATAGACATAAGGCTTTAGTCTAATTTGAATTAAATAAGTTTTTTATCCTGAACTAAATCCAGTTTATAATCAATGATGATAAACAAAAATCAGAAAGTCGAGCGACAAACGTAGATTCCCCGTAAGAAGGTTATACACAGACTCAACTTATTATTTACATGAGGGTGATCCTGAAACAGGCAACTTTACTTTGATATCACAGGAAGGGAATTGAAAGAGAGGGGGGGAGGTTGGAAAGTAGAGCAAAGGTTGACTAGGGCCAACGGGCTATTTAAAAGGGCCCTACCAGGGGATTCGCCTAAAAGAGGCCCAGGGAAAATTCTAGGAAACCTGCATCAGGTAGGCCGGGATTTTCCAAACGACGGGAGAGGAGTTTGCTGTGGTATCGCAGCATTCTCTTCTCTGTGTCTGCACCAGTTTTACGAGGCAGCTGACCGACTAATAGAATGGGAGCAGCGGACATCTTTTACCGTATCCCTAGTACATACATACATACATACAACTCCCAAAAGAGATGAAGGTGCCGCGGAATGTGAGACCTTGAAACCAGAAAGAGAACGAGTCATCCCTCTGTGGAGGAATACTTGTGTGAGCTCCAACAGGTATATCCTATCCCTGCATTCCAACTTAATTTTATAAAATCGTCCTTTTCTATAAGATTCAACCAATAGTTGTCAAGAATGACTGGAAGTGTGGAGGAATCGTGGGGAAGAGATGACCAATAGGATACTCGTATTCAAACACGTAGTGAGAGGCAGATACTTACTGATATTGTGGAGCGAGTTCTTTATTAATTACTAACAATAACCTTATTAGGTAACTTAATCTGCTGTGAGATTAACAGATACCAGTAACTACTGATTATTCCAAAGTCATCTGTGCAGCTCTGAACGATGCACGGATGTGATATCGGATTTCACACCGGCTAACTTGTACAAGAGAGATTCTTAACTTAATTAGTTACAACTCAACAAAAACCACAATAATATTACAAAACTCAATTGTGCTAACTGAAATTTTGAGTTTCATAATTTTTGGTTAGTAAATGACTAATATTAAAAGTAATTAACGCTTCATGGAAAAACCAGTTGAGGAAATTTTCTGTAACACCAACGAAATCCTTGTCCAAATTATTAAGAACAGCCTTTTGAACGTTCACCATTTAGTCTCCAAAAGAATGGCAGATTTATATAGCTGACAACATTTATAATACTCAGTACTACAGGGAAAAACATTCACTGAAATCAGCAAAGCCGATATGGTAGACACGAATTTTGATTACAGTTGCTCCGAATCTTCTAATGCATAAAATGTACAGATGCAAAGATGTCCCTCATTTACCTGTAATGATAAATATACAAATAGTTAACTTCAATACCCGAGTCGAATAAGATGGGCAACAATTCGACAAGTTAAACGTTATTCGCTATAAATCAATAAATATTCCAAACTCTGCAGTTGGATTCGGGAAGTAGTTAATGCGCTAAATATGGAATTTGTTCATACGACGAAGTAGTACACAGTATAGGCAACTTTACTTCTCATTACAACTACACAGAGATCTCGATTCAAATACACGTTTTTATTTGTTCATTGCAATTAATAATGAGATTTCCACTTAATTTTACATTAAGAAAAAAGGGAACTGGGTCATAGAATGCGGTTTGTAGAAAGCTCATTTTTATTTATCAGTGAATTTCTTTTCTCCATTGTTAGCAATCTTTCATAAGCACTAACACTTTTGGAAATTGATCTGGTGGTATTGTGCAGCGTCGTTTCCGCCGGAGTGACAGCAGAGCCTCTGCAATAATCACGTGATGGACGATGTTTTCATTGAACGGGTTTGGCGCAGTCATCGCCCTCCCTTGCCAGGTAGGGAAATGGCAATGCTCGAGTGATCGTCCTCAATAAAGGCCGAAACCCTACACGTTTGCGACCTTTATTAGCTATTTAATTTATTCGCAGTCGCCCCTTTGAACCCCCAGATGCATACCGTCATAATTAGTCCCATCCCCTCAGGTACAATGCGACCATGATTCATGCATTTTTAAAAGCCTATTTATGCAAACGTCGGCCAGAGGATCTATCACAACAAAGAGACCGCTGAGGCCATCTTACGCCCTGCAGCGCTACAGTCGCCAAAAATGGACGGCGCCCCGCTTCACATTCCTGAGCCTTTCTACACGCCTTCCAATCTGCAATATTATAAAAATTGTCCATTAACATCACCAATTATTTCGTCTATTATTTGTTGATAACTAAACGCGTG
Source organism: Eucriotettix oculatus (assembly GCA_034510155.1). Taxonomy (NCBI): domain Eukaryota; kingdom Metazoa; phylum Arthropoda; class Insecta; order Orthoptera; family Tetrigidae; genus Eucriotettix; species Eucriotettix oculatus. The sequence goes on from CM067378.1 coordinate 64,198,656, forward strand.
CGCTAAGACGTGCCATGTTCGTCAAAGTTGACCGATTTCTGTGGAAGATGACCGAAGTTTTCGTATGAACTCAATGTCTTTCTTTTATTCAACTATATTATTTGTAAGAAAATAAATGGCGGATGCCCAATGACTGAACAAAAACTAATTCATAAACACCAGATTTATTGCTGCTGATTTCTGATGGATTCTTGGAAAGGGCATCAAATATCATTTCGGCCGTAGAAAAATAATACGTAGTTGATTAATTTAATTTGACCCATAACTACAGTAGTAAAAGAAAAACATAAAAAACTTATTATCGGATATCTAGATTGAACTAAATAATAAATGTAAAATATTACGCTTAGTTTTTATTTTGAGTTCTCTGTTTCTGTATTTTTCAATAATTTCGTTACTGAATTTTAATTGCTTTATAAGAACTCCATATTCTATTTATGGTTTTTCCATTTTCAAAATTTAGAATAAAGAGGATTTCAATGATCTCATGGCACCTCTTCTGCTAAAAGGAATGTGTCTAAGTTTTTCAAATATTTCTCAATTCACAATTATTTACAGAATGACGGTTCCAATATGGCCAATCTGTGTCACAACTAACGTAATGGGATCTTTCTGGAACGCTTCATTTTTCTTTTGATGCATCAAGAACTAGACAATAGCAACTCGACATTTGCTTGAAAACACTTTATTTTTATCGTATATTTTTCAGCTGAATAAGGCATTTCATTTTGAGCAGTGGTTGAAATTATAAAAATAGTTATAATTAGTAATAATTAGGGTGACCTAAAGATTGAAATATGTCTCAAAACAAATGACAGATGTCATGCCATTGATTAAAAGCTTCGCAATTTACCCCTACAGCATAGTCTAGGCCAATAATTCCTATTTAAATATTCACTTGCTACTATAATTATGGGACAGAGAGAGTATGTTAGTCTCAGACATTATTATTTTTGGAGGGTAACAGGCTACATGACAGTAATCCTGAAACAGGCAAACCTCCCTTTAATAGCATTGAAAGGTGGAAGGTAGAGGAAAGTAGCCAAGGTTTAACTATGGCCCCAAGCTATAGTTTAAGGATGCTGCACGGTGATTCTCCTAAAAGAGATACAGGGAAAGCCCTAGGAAACCTACATCCGGTAGGTCGGGCTACTGTGTTCTATTCTCACGCTGTGGGGTCTCTGTGTTTCCACTAGTTTTAGGAGGCAGCTGGCCGATCAGCCGACAACTCTTATCGAATGCTCAACTGTCTTCGACCTCAGTATATACACCTCCTAAAAGAGATAAAGGTTCTTTGGAATGTGAGAACCTTAAAAAATCCAGAGACAGAAAACGAGGCGTTCCCAAAGGTTAGCTCCATTATCAATCTGCGAAAGAAAGCTCCCACACATATTTTTCCTCCTCGTATATTATTAATTTTTATTTTCATAATCTATACCAATAAATAAAATTAAAGTGTCTGTATTTCTGTCTGTATAGTAATAATATTTAACGACATTAGGAACAAAGACGGTAAATACAAATTTAAATAATTGAAAAATATTAACACAAATTTGTTGTGTGTATATTTAATCCAGAACAATGTCACATTAACATATTAGAAAAGTTATGCATGTAGCCTAAAAGGCAGTGACTGAATTTTTATAAGTTGATATATATTATGAAATTACATCCCAAGCAGCGCTCAGTGTATCAGTGTACTGAACAGGAGGGTGAAAATAATGACCCTATTATTAATAATTAAATAATTAACAGCAAATTTTTAAAAAATAGAAAACAATCAGTGCAAGGTTTGGACAACTTAGTAACGTCCTTTATTACGACGATGTTCAATGATTTTTATACGCAATAGTCAAAATATTGACTCACAAAATGGAAGACTTCTTTCACTATTATAACTTTTCTCTCATCGATTTATAATGAGGTCATATTAATCCCATGTCCTATAAAACCCAAGGAGAAACTAGGGTGAGGAGAAAACAAGAATTCTACATGAATTATGTCACTTACAAATTACAATTAATTATAACATAAAAATTAATTACATTTTTAAACGTGCCATTTATTTACAGAAGGTTTATTTTCCAACAATACAATTCTATCAATTCATTACTAGTAATTTCCTTTTATTAGATCATATATGTTTAATGGCGGATAATCAAAAAGACTAATACTATGAATTATATTGAACTTATTTCTGTGCAATCGTTGATAATTTATTTTATTTCTTGTGAAACATTTGAGCACATCAGCGTTGTTTGTGATAATGTGACTGTTATTTAATGGTTGCATTCACGGACATGTAAGAGTTCGTTTATACCATATGTTAATAGTAAATCTTGGGACCTAAGTATAGCCATCAATTTTTTAATAATAAAAATAAATTGCTGTGGTTGATTTGTGAGCTAGAGTTCATTCAAGCTAATTTAGACAGGATACTATTAGTTATGTTTTTAATTGCCTACCTGGAAAATTTGAGAGGAATTTTTTTAATAAATTGAAACGTTTCATATAAATTCACATTCATCCAAAACACAGTGCTTCTACAACTGAAAATTCGTTAAAATGTTCCTCACGAATGGTAAGTAGTACCACGTAGGGTGCATGGCGAGGTAACATTCTACTCGAATGAAAAGTCAGTCATATTATTTCTCACTGGAAAGGAATTCTGGAAGGGGGCCAAAGGACTTTGATCACCAGGGTATGAGGGGATATTCATACAACACCGCAACACGAAACCTATAATTGCTTTTATTGTGTGAAATAATGCACGGTATTTGTTATACAGGGAATTTTGTTGAAAATATCTCTGTACTCAACTCCAAATCCACTAATTGGTTGAAATACCAGTCACCATAAAATTTATTAAGAGAGTTTAAGGGCCCGTTGCCTCGGCACATATATTTTAGAGGAAGCTTCCACCTTCCCTCCTCGTGCGAGGAAAATGAGCCCGTAACTTGTAGTTTGCGTTTTCTCTGTTTGAAGTATGAACGAAACGTGCAATTTCGCAATGGCTGGTGAGAAATTGTTCTCAAACACGAACTGCGAGGGAGCGAAACTTACGACTCGCTCCATTCGGGGTAGCAAAGAACCAATATGGAGGAGGAAAATTAACTGGTTCCATATTATAATAAGGTATTGCTTCTAGAAATACGAGATTGATGTAATCAGATCGGAGGAATTTTCTCCTCGGTCAAGATATAATAGCATGTAGCTGCTATATTATTTCTCACAACATTGTTTCCTGGATGTAATTTTTTTCTCCTTTTATCGATACTGATATTAATGCTATGCGAAATTTTGTATTCTTATGTTTTAAAATTAATGCTTTTATTAGAATAGGTCTTGAAGGTATATGAGCGTTATAAAATTAATGTCAGGAGAGACAAAACTGTATTTCAATGTTCATTAAAATATTGCACTTAATAAAGATTGATGAACTGAAGGAAACATTAATTTAAGAACGCTTGACATTTCCCGAAAAATTAAAAAATAAATATATGCGTTAAAAATATTTCACGGTACAGAGGCCTAAACAATTTTCATATAAAACATCATTTAGGCATTTTAATTTAATGTTTGTTGCGAATTGATTGTAAATTTCAATACAATTTAGTAATTATGGAGATATACATGAGACATATCTATCTATCCATTGACATTTGGTACTTTATATTTACTTGTATCAACTTGGAATACTTTTTCGAACATATTGAGATATCTAGCTTTCATTTTTACAGAAAAGTACTGTTATAATTCATCTTATCATCTCTCACAATATATGGGTGGGATTTCGGTAATTGTAACTAGTAAGCTACGTTTAAAATATTTAAAAACAAATTAAAAAATATGGAACAGTCGTTTATTAAACACGAATATTTTCTTATACCAATTAAGTACTAAAAACTTCTTAAATGTTTATTCTAACTAAATCAAAAAATAATAAAACCAATACATCTGAATAAATTCAAGAGTAACTTATTGCTTCTCGTTTTGGACGTATGTCACTGAATTCGCTTTTGATCACTTCATATTTCTTATTTTAAGCTTTTTTAGTAACTGCCACTGACTGTAAATCAATTACAGGGACAATAAATTCATTATACACCGATACGACAGCGATCAATTGTTAGAAAAGAACACTGATTTATTCTTGACAAAGTTAAATTAGGTACTCGACCTTTTTTTGTGAAAAGATTCAGCAATCTTGTGAAAAAGATTCTGTTTTCACTAATAATAAATATCAATTTTTATTAAGCCATATGAAAAATTGATGTGTGACATAAATTTCCACTAAATAATTATGATTATATTGTAATACATTTTAGTCTAAATTTAATTTCAAGATTCAGTTATTCATATATTTTTATAAAAAAATTATTATAAATTTATAATTTTATTGATGAGAATCTCTAGTAGGAAAAACCCTATAAATAAATCCTTTTTTTCAATTGAACCTTTAACAACAAATGCTGCTGTAAAAGTACGTTAATTTAACTAATTGAGAAATTAATACAGGTTGCACTGCGGAGATGAACTTCGATATAGAAGTTAATAAAAATGTTAATTTATATCAACTTTTTTGTTTACATGTAATCGTTCAGTTTTAATTTGCTAGTAGCAATATTTGCCGAACTATACTTAGTTTCAGTAATATGCTCTGAAAGCATCAAATTAATAATTTTCGAATTTAATTTGCATATTTAATTTGTGTTATATTTATTAAAGTCAACATTAATACTACTTACACATACCATGCGTTAATTATTGAAGGTTGGTTATTACTGGTATTTTGATTAGAATTATAAGCATTATACCAATATTATTATTATTATTATTAATATTACAAATTTAAATTAATAAAGAGCGAGAATAAAATATACAAAATTTGTTTCTATTTACTAACAAAACCAATTAAAACATTTATTTTTTATTATTTTTCATGTGACCTACAATAATTTTATATTCAAAACAAAACTACCCGGTTTCAACGTTTTTATGTATTCTTCAAATACTAACGTTGCCAAAGTCAAAGAGTCACATCGTGTAGTGTAAACAGTAATTGTTTATTTCTTTAGTTTTGAAATAGTAAATTATATAAGTATATTTTAATTACAATCGTTTTTAATCATATACGTCACGTATATACCTTATTAGTAGATAAAATATAATTCATCAATCGGTTTCGAATCAAATTACCTAATTGAATTTCATCAAAATGAATATATTAATATAATTGTATAAATTTAAAATGAATATCCGTTCTGTTGCTATTGAAATCTAATATATAATGCGGAAAACCTTAATTATAAGATTAGAAAGACTGAATTAAATTGAAATTTAAATATTACTGACAAAAACGGTGAAGCATTTGGATCAAAATAACATTTGAATTTTAAATATTTATTTAAAAAAATAGAAAACATGAACAGTGGATAACTATAGGCATAAATAAAACCATAAAGTGAAAATAGCTTTTAAAGAAATTTTGAATATAAATTCAAGATGGAACATAGTTCACTGTAGTGTATAAATTAAAAAAATATGATTCCTTCTCAGCATTTAAGATTGAAATTAGGATGCAAGTCGCTTTAGGCCAATAATTAGTATTAAACTTAAATTATATAATTTAGCACGCAAGTGTAATAGTTATTTATTTATTACGTACTATTATCTATTTTAAGGTAATGACATAGTCAAACAAAATTATATATCTGAAAGAAATTACATTTATAGTATATGATCAATTTTTTGTGTAATAATTTGTAGATCTTTAATTTGTAAAATTTTAAATCAACATTCTAATCACTTACAAAATGGTTTAATGTACAATTTTCACTATAATGCTTTACTGCAAACATGTTTCTCCAACTAAAGATTCCAAAGATTACTCTAAAACTCAGATTATCAAATGTGATTCTATATTCTCTTTTTGTGTACTTTAGAAATTAGGAAGTATTAAGAGGAAATATCGATTATTAAAGCGGTTAAACAACTGTTTTAGTCCTTAAGAATGACAAAATTGTATTAAAATGAGTGTTTTTCCTTTTTTAAGGATAAAAATGAATTCAGTAAATTATTTTATACAGTATGAATGAAGATGTTATAGGTGAACATTCAGCATCAATTAGAGAATAACGTGTGTTGTTGTTGTGGTGGTGGTATTTAGTCCTAAGACTGGTCTGATGCAACCCTCCACACTATGAATGAATTCAGCCTTTAGAATTTAAAATTTATATGTGTAAGAAATACTATTTCAAATATTACTTAAAACGATACTATGTGGGAATTGTAAATTACAAATGCCAGGATCGACAAAGGCTCCCTATCATTTTCATTTCATAAATTTGCATGATTTAAATTGTGTGACGAATTAAGGTAGAGTGAGAACGTTCTCAATGTTGAATCGTATCTTAATTGAGTGCGGAGGACAATCCGCAGCCAGTGAAGTAAGATGTGAAGCTAGAACTGAAAGATTGGCTCAGTATCAATAATAGTATTTACATCGTAATGAGGTTTTCAATAACCGCTCGCAGCGCGCGGAATAATCCATCTTCTTGGTTGACGCAAAATCTGCCGCGTCTCTTCTTTTAATTGTTATGAGCTGCATTTGCATGTTCTTTGAGAGAAATCTAATCCAGTGGCGCATTAGCGAGGGGATTTGCAGTAGCCAGCTGCCGGAAGCTTACTGCGACCTGTCAAATAGTGATTTATGTCTCTGAATTTAAAATGCGGGCGCGGGGCTCTCTGCTTATCTTTTCCTTCTTTCTTTATTCATTTTATAAAATTTGCACGCCAATGCTGAGTGACGCGGACTTATTATTGCCTTGTGCTCCCTCAGATCCCTCGCACCTCATGCGGCGCACGATCCTCACTGCTGTTTTCTAACTTTATACAATTTATACGCCATAATTGCCTCCGTGGAATTTGCAACTCAAATAGAAGGGAGAGTTGGGTCCATTCCAGCAGGTGAGGTTTCCGCAGAAAGGAGTTATTTCCTGCTATCGTCATTATTTTAATGAATTCAGCGTTTGGAATTTAAAATTTACGAATGAAACGCTCTTCTGTGGAGCGTGCACAGCCACGTTCCAAGAAAATGGCAAATAAGCACGAAATATACATCCGGTCAAATGCAAAGCAAACGCCATTATGTTTCAGTATTCCGTCAAAACGACCTGCTACATTCGTTTGTAACAAAAACAGGTTTTAAGATGAATATAGTTTCGGTCCCGCGTCAACCGTCGTGGAACTTTCAAAGTGCGAACACGATCTGCATGGGAGTGACGATAAATAATAGCTATCAGTATTTTATTTGTACTTTGTGTTGCTTATCACTTCATCGATAATCTAAATAAGGCTGAGACAATATGTCTCTTCCTTTACTATGTGAAACTTATGTACTCTACCGCTGACAAGTCTGAGATTTATTAAATTACATTTGTAATAACATCTACATTTACGAATAATATTCCGTTTATTTTGAAAAATTGTAGAGCGTATCATATTGTTTATAAGTAATTGGACAATTTATATCTACTTATTTAATATAAACAGAATCAATTTTAAACGAGTATTTCAATATTGTCGAAACTGAGTGAAATAGCAAGAATTTCGTCCGTTCCTGAGTTGAAAAATTTTAAACAGATTAATATTAATTGTAACGCTTGTGAGTACCACCAAGTAGTCGAAACCTTTGACAAGTGATACATTTTTAATAAATCCCTCACATAAAATGATCTGAAACCGGTTTTTTATCCGGCATGTACAGAATTATGCGTTTCTGCCTAACATTGGAATTAGAAGACCAAGAAAGGGGAGACATAGTCATAAATGCGAATAAGTAAGGAAGTATTCTTATTTTAAATTTAAATGCGGATTAATTCCGACGATGACTATTTCTTGATCAAAGTTCTCTGTTGAATTTATTTATGTAGAATACTACAAATACTAGAATAACGACAGAAATTATAATCTTATGCCGTACGTCAACCGTAATTTGAATTTGGCGTTGAAATAGATGACAGGAGACTTACATATTTAAGCTTCCTGAGAGTTACATATACAGTCTTGGCAGAATAGGTTAGCATGGAGGTTTGCTTCAGGCCAGCGTAAGGACCGATTATTACTGCAACAACATATACAATGACTAATTCAATGTAAAAGTAGTTGAACATTTTTCAGTGTGTGCTTCATAATATTGAGGTTTGACAATACTTCATAAGTTTATTTTTTAATGTAAATGGTCAAAATGTAATAGAAAAATTATAGTGTTTCTCCTACGTTGGGTTCCAGAAAATTAATTAACAATGAAAATAAAGCAGACTGATCTTGAAATAGACGTAAAGAGGAAGAAGTGTTTTGATAATTACGGTAATTTGGCAAATAAGTGGTGACATGTCACGTTATCGGTGTGAAATATACGTATAAGGGTAACGCTATCCAATTGATATTTCATTGACCATGGTCCTGGGCCAGCAATCTCAATCCTTCTTGTTGATTAGCTTTGCACATTCCAGTTCCTATATCTGTAATCATCCATGGATCTTTCTTTGCTTAATGTCGCGTATACCTTATAAATAGACCAACCACTGAATAATATACTGCACTTCCTTGCATTTTGCTCCAATTAGAGGTCACTGACAATATTATTTACTTGGAGCAACCAAGGTTCTAAACTTCCGAAGCTATAACTATAAGGGAATTATTTTGATATTTGCTGAATGATGAGAATAGTATCATTGCCGAAGTCAATACATACAAATGGTTCGTCAGTCTAGCAAAATTTTCTCTCAACGGAAGCGTTGCCATTATCATCATATTGCTTCATTGTGAAGACTTTTAATACGTCGAAGTTCCACCCATGTTTCCTCCCTAGATTTAGTTCCTTATGAAATAAGGGCGTGTCTCTGATATTTTGTCTGAGTAATGCCATCCATTCCGAGCCTCGATCGTCAACATACAAATTATATATCGGTGATGCGAGAGAGAACAATATGGAGGACTTTGACCAACAAACAGGCCACGTTATAAGATATGAGGGTCTTGTAGAATTAACATTAGAAGGAAAGAAGAGGAAGGCCAAGGATAGAATACGCTAAGAAGGTTAGGGACAATGTGTAATGTAGTAGTTTGTGGAAATGAAAAGGCTTGGAGGGTTGCGTCAGACCAGTTTTAGGACTGAATACCAAAACAACAACGGTGGTGAAATATTTAGCTTTTGATTAACCGAATTTACTTGTTTTAAGTAAACGTTATATATAATTTAATGCACCGTTCCCGGTTATGCAGGCGGGAGCTCTGATCATCGCAGGTGAACGAAGGTCGCCTTCCTGAAGTTTATTCAGGCGGCTTGGATCTTCAATGCCGTCTAGAATCACTCTCGGCACCTTCCTCTGGACCTTTCAGATCTATCTGAATTAGAATCCAAAAGCTGTATTATCTTTTTGATTATTTGTAATTAACCGTCAGAGGTCGCTAACAACCGTATTGTTGGCACGACTCTAAACATATCAATACAAAAAATCAGTAAGTGACTAGCACAAACCATTGGTGGAACGTGCAACTATTTTCCCATAAAGTAATTCCAGTTAGTTAATCATGACGAATTCATGCTTACGATGATTTATTACTGAAATTTCATCGGGAACAAAATAGGATCTTTCTGTAGAAAGAAGAAAATGTGGTGATATTGGAGAATACTGATAATCAGTCGGGTGCATAGAATCGCTAACGAGGATGTTCTATGCTTAAAAGGGGAAGAGGGAACAATATGGAGGACGTTGGCTAAGAGAAGGGTTAGATTAATAGGTTACGTTTTAAGACATGAGGGTCTTGTAAAATTAGCAATAGAAGTAAGTGTGTGGGGTAAGAACAGAAGAAGAAGGCCAAGGATGGAATACGATAGATTAGGGAGGATGTGGGATGTTCTGGTTATGCGAAAATGAAAAGGCTTGCACAAGGGAGTTGCGCATAGAGGTCTTAGGACTGAATATCACATCAACATCATGGTGTATTTCTGACAAATACATGCGAATAACGGTGATCTTTTCGCTGATTTGGAGGCACAGAATGCTATAAAAATCAGAATAAGACTCAATTGTGCCCAGTACAGAAGGAAGACACGGACAACCCTCATTGCTTATATTGAGGTGTTCACGCATAGAATGACGACTGTAGCCAAAATCGCCAAACTTGCAAGAGTAGGGATCAGACCCAGTACTTCCTCATAAACAAACAAACGTGTGCACTAAACACTTTTGGTTATTACGAAACAGCAAGGGTTGGACCACGGTAAAACATTTCAGTTAAATGAGAGAGTTAAATCTATAAAGAAAGATTTAGGTTACATTTACAATGCTTTTGTTGGGTCGATTAAAAAGTGTTTCTGGCTTTCTGTATTTGCGATACTTAAAGGTACAAATCGGATGAGACCTCTAGTAAGGGACAGTGGTGCAGGTAATAGGGTTACAGACTGAGCTATGAGGCAATGCAGCCACGAAAAGAAAAGTGGATGCTACGATTGCAGTCGGACGCTCCGAGATTTGCAACCGTTGCGCGATATTGACGAAGAGTGCCAGCGCGGCTTGACTTGTCGCCAGATCTCCCCGTGCGGGAATAAGTGCATCAATCATGCTATAGATGTCAGCACGACTGTGTCCTTTCTTCTCCCTCATTCACCCTTCAATAACACACCCCGGGTCGGTCCCGCTTCTTGCCTCCCACGACCTAGCGCGGAGGGAGACAGCCACGGTTTTTACTGTAGCACGAGCCGTGAGACTTTTCCCCATAATGTATGCATCTTTTGAGAGCAAGAAAATGGGAACGGGGTGGGCGGCCGTGACATCGATCTACTTCCGTGACAGCTCACGGGATTTATCTCTGGCGAAGCTTTCCGGAAGCGATTGCGTTTTTTGAGAGGGGTGCGGGCAGGTGTAGGCCCACTACAGTCAGCCATCGATTCCGGTAACAAATTTTTCAGCTGTCAGTATCGAATATCAAGAGTCACACGGCCGCCATCAATCAAAATTTGTCCGGCGCTCGATAGGTTTCCTTTTCGGCGGCCTCCTGAACTGTAAAATTGCCAAGTGTACTTGAAATGGTGGTTCAACGTGAACCTGAATGGCAGGGATTCCTTTCCAAACAAAACCTTCAAAAATCAGTCACTGTTATATTCGGCTATAATTTCTCACCAATGAATTCGGTGTAGTGTATTCTCAAAATATTTAAGCTGGAGACTATGCTAGATTAACCAAACGTTATTTTCTACTTATCCATAAATATTACAAGGTTGGATTTCAGAATCATTGCTAAATTAAACGTTGGTTACCTTGTCTCAATCAGTATTCAAAAATTTAAAAACACTTCTAAGCAACATTCTAACACTATGCGTTACATTTAATTTAATATCTCAAATCAAAACGATGAGGCAGTCTGATTTTTAATTTTTTTGAAGAATATTTTTCACCTGCTTACCTATTGTAAATAAACTTAAAACTGTTAACTGAAACCTATTAAGAAGCCTAAACATTATCTTTTAGACTGACCATTTACTTATTTCCTTCGAATCGACGATATGCTGAGTCTATCTTCTTCATGACAACTCTTATTTATTTATATTTCGCTTCTGTAACACAGTATAAAGTTGCGAGATATAGCATATAGTTTTTTTTCATACTCCATGTATCCCTATATTTTTTTGAATAACGATGATGACCTAGACAATTCAAATACCTTGACAAATTCTGGAGAATTGAGGTCACTGTTCCAAATTCACTGAAATCACGTCCATGTTACTTTTTGTCACATATCTTTATTAATGGCTTTATATAATTTCAAATCTGTATAGATATATAAATTAATAAGGGTTCAAAATTAATAAAAAGAAAAAGAACTAAGTTATTTGTTACAATAATTTATTCTTGTAAGTCACACATTTATAAGGGGTCATCTATAAAACCAAAATAAATTTAATCACGACTGGATGTGATGTAGTGGTTAGGGTAGCCATATCACATCCGGGTTTGAATCCAGCCAAGGGGATGGATGTTTGTGCTAGTCGTGGTCAGATAGCTGAGGTTAAGGCTGAAGGAGACTCGCCAAATCCGGAAAGTGTCATGACAGACAACAGTCTGGCACTCGTCCCAGTAGGCCAAGGCCTTAAATGGGTCCAAGCTCCAATAAACATCAGTTTGAAACCACACCTAGAATCGTGTCACTGAAATGAGCTCGAACACCAATTGCACATTGAAGGTTTTTCAACCAGTGTCATTTTTATACAGCTTAAATACTATATTTTAGAGAAATAAGGTCTTAATTTACTTCTCATTTCACAATTTTCCTAACTTTAATATTCGTTAATTACTTCTTATCCCTCTAATCCTTTAAGATAATCCCAACTAACGGCTGTATTTAACTGTCTAAAATAGAGAAAATTCTGAGAGAATGGAAGGAGAAATAATAAGCTTAAATTAGAACTGTTGGAAATTCTGCCATATTTCATGGTAAACAATTAAATATCAGATGCGAGATCCTCGATAGGCGACTCGTAGGAATAGTCTTATCTAGCTATGTTTATTTCGGTAGGATTGCTGGGACTCCAGTGAACATTTCTGATTATGAACGACACATTTCCATGATAAGTGACACAGTTTTATTCTGCCCAAATCGTCAGAACTTTTCTTCCTTCTTCTATCAATGATTTCCTTCATTATAGACAACGTATTGCTCGCCAGAGTCGCCACCAAACATCTCAGCACTGTTGTCAACAAACTCCTGAACCAGTTTACTACGGAAATACTCTGATTTTCCCAAAGTATATGGTGAGAAGTTGGGATCACCGAACTAGGACAAGTGCAACCACTGACGGGTTGCATAGTTTCTTTTTATCACAAAATCACTGAAACTAATTCGATGTAATATGTAGATCCTGTAAGGTATATCAGTCGTAATTAGAGTGTAAATTCCGTATTTTAAAATGGAGCTTCTAGTCTGATGAAATATTTCCCCTGCCGAGTCTCGTGTAACATCAGGACGGAACCGTAAAGCTGGGGGAAAGGCGATGTCGCCAAGGAGAATTTCTCCTTTTCCCCGACCATGCGGTCGGTATAAAATCATAATATTCCGTAGTAGCCATTAATCAAAGACAGCAAGTGACAGCTTGTACGTAGAATTTGTATGGCGGAGGCAGATATGATATTGCAGCAGGACCCCTGTCTCCCTCTTGGCTGCCAATGTGATTAATATGCGATTGCAAATAATAGCGGGGGAAGGTGATGAGTCCGCCCCCGCGCCGTGGCATCGCCCTTTCATCTGCTCCGCTCCAGAGAGGACCGAGTTATCTTGGCTCGCAAACCCACCAGCGCATTCATCACAACGAGACATCTGCCAACCAAAAAAAATCAATGCTCACAACTCTCTCTTAAGTGTTCCCAAAAGGAAGTCTGTCTATTCCAGTCAACTCAAGTGAATATGTTTTATTGGAGAATAAAGTCGTATAAATGCCGACCGTGACCAGCGGTGTATCACAACACCATATTTACGTGCTATTCCGGGGAATTAATATGTATGTGATGATACATGATTCGCATCTGGATACAAATAGATTGTTGACCTTCTTCGTATGTTATCTTGGCATAAACGCGATGGATGTTTATTATCTATACCAATATATATATATATATATTAATTCTACGGGAAGTTTCTTCGCATACGTGCATTTGAGTCTTCGAAATGTGATAAGGTTGCCTATACTCTTGATCTGTCTATGCTCCGAAACGGCTCAACGTATTTCAATGAAAATTTCAGGGACTTAAAACGGAATTTCAACCTAAAATTTTCATATATGTTTCATTTAAATAAGATATTAATGTACATATTTATAATTTTTATAAAAGAATTTCCGAGCGAAAGGCGGTCTGAAAACCAACTGCAAGTTATAAATCCGATTAGGCGTACCTATACCATTCATCCCACTACTGTATTATTATAAGCGTAATTTTGGCAGTATGAGAGAAGGGGGGGTGGTTGCGAGTATTCTCACTCCATCGATTGTTGCAGTAGTATTCGCGCCATAATTAGCCTATTATTTTTGGGAGAGAACTAACTTCCTGAGTAATAATAAACATCTTTGGATCGTTGATACGATGTATAACTAAATGGGTTTTATTTGTCGCGTCAGGTATATTTAAATATTTAGTAATTGCTTGTTTTTATTGGCTACGAAACGTATGATAGCGCGACTGTTCTAAACCAACTGCCGCGAAGAGATCATACGTGATACCGTACTTTTTATATACTCAATGAATTCAACATTATCAAAATTCTGTACTTGTTGTTTAGTTAAAAATAACTATTTCCGCGCAAAAGAAATCGCGGGCAGAAGTAGTTTCAGAAAAATATTGAAAGAAGACAATACCCAATAAAAATAATTGTATCCCGATGTTTCTATGTTTTGTTTTAAACTAATCTATGATATTTCATAAAACGCACATTCAGATTAAATTGTGTTAATTGTTATTTTAGTTGTTTCTGGCGTATGTTTCCCTTAACAGAAAACACTATTGTGAGTTCCACTATTTCCTGTATAACCTGCAGAAAGTCTGTTAATTAAAAGATCTGGAAACGTATCATTCTTGTGCATTTACAGAATAAAATATAGAGAAAAATTATAATCAAATCGCGAGACATTTTTTAAACGTGGTATCAAATGTTTATATCAAGAAAATGATAATGTACGCAGGTCATAAAGTTTTTATTTCTCAAAAAACAGTTTATTGCAGTTATTTAGATCATTGATTTGCTTAAAATTAGAACGAAGTCAGAGTTAGAATGAAAAGAATATTACTTTACAGGTAGGCTCATTTAAAATGTTTACTCAGTGTCTTAAAATAGCTTTATTTTATAAATTATTTTTAATTATTATATTTATCTGACATATATTAGGTTTATAATAAAAATAAATTGGTCATAAGTCAGAAAAAATTTAAAAGCACTTCATAGCAATGTTATTTTACAATGTTTTGTCCATAAATTCGGTTAAAACAGGCAGTACAGCCTTTCAAGGATTACTTAAAATTTATTTACATAATATCAATTTTCTGGCAGACATTAGTGAAAGAATATTTAAGAATTATTTATTATAGACCGAGTCCTGAATTATTCCAATGTTCACGTGATGAAGTCATAAATTAAGGGTGAAACATTTTGAAATTATATTTCTTGTATCAGCTGCTTCATTAATTTTTTTCTGAATATTTTTAAACACAATTACTACTACTTCTCCATTGCCAAATTATGAGGATGTATTTTATTTAAATAAATACTTCCCACCGAATGGCTGGTTAAGTGATTTCGTTTGAGGTTATTGCCTATTACGTCTCAGCAATAACGTAGTCGGCGAGGCAGTAATTGGATTTAGAATTTGTAGAAAGTTAATCTAATTCATATAATCTATGTCATGGTTCTGTGGCGAATTAAAGTCGTTAACGATACGAGTGAGTTTGCAGTCACGCCCGCGCATTGTTCGAGGACGAGCATATCGTAGGTCCTGCTTGATTGCAGCGTTTATGCTCCATGTCACTTATGCTCGGGGAGTTTTATTTTGTGCAGCCACGGCGCTTCCCAGTAAAGCATGATAATTTCGTTCGTGGCAGCTTTAACAAATAACAGCCCTGCGAACGTCGCTTTCCGTGAACTTGATAGCTGGTCTCGGTAATTTCGTTCCGTTTCATAAAGCACGCTTTACCTTTACTGCTCGTGTAAAGATGTTTCTAGTAAGTATACAATAAAGCAATTTCTCCGGCAAGATCGCATGTAAATAACGGACTACAATCCGATATTACTTTACTGAGGTATTTTATTGCAGCGGGGTTGGATGCACACGAAAGTTGTTTTGTCGCAAGAATGGTGTCGAATCCTGCAATGGAAATCTATGGCGTGAGTAAATACCCCAATTATTGTAGTCTTCAAGCATTTATACATTAAAATGTGTTTCCAAGATCCGACATATATATATATATATATATATATATATATATATGTGTGTGTGTGTGTGTGTGTGTGTGTGTGTGTGCGTCAATTAAGCTACTATTAGCAAGTCTACTAGGCAAGTAACGATATTCAATTTTCAATTGTTCACACTCCACAGCATTCATAACAAAGCCGCTGGATTACTGTTTGGACACGTTCTGTCCCGAAGAAGGAGGCTCTGGCTCTCGAAAATTTGACATCTTTCTGCATCTCAGCCAGTCAACTCCTACTATCTATTTTGGGTAAGTCAATTGCTGCTCTCTGTCCCTCTTTCCTATCCTAATGAATTAATTTATTATATCAAAATACAAGGTGTAACAATACCTCGCCGACAAACTGATTGAAATGATGGGGAATGCAGAGAGAATAAACTTTTATGTACTAAGAAATCCTCCCAAACTAGTCGATTAACAGGTTAAGGGTCGCAATTGTATAAAAATAACACTTTGAGTTAAAAGACATGTTCAGATAGATAGTACTCTGAGTTGATTAACGTCTTACAACAGAAACCTACAACAACGGCAAACAACCAAATCTAAACGCGTGTACTGCCACAAAAAAGTGAGAATTGACGGCACAGATAAAAAACGTGCGGGTTGGTTGCGATGCGTGGCGCACCCACCTT
Source organism: Eucriotettix oculatus (assembly GCA_034510155.1). NCBI lineage: Eukaryota > Metazoa > Arthropoda > Insecta > Orthoptera > Tetrigidae > Eucriotettix > Eucriotettix oculatus. Next base: position 64,215,307 of record CM067378.1, read on the forward strand.
AATATGGAGTGCATTACTCATAATCGACACGTTTAGGTACATATAATACTCAAAAAAATATCCACTCTGCGGGCTTATCAATTATCAGGGATAATTTTATACAATACTCTTCCTCCAGAGGAAAATATCAATAATAAAATTTTGGGAATAAGAGTTAGAATATTCAAAGGTTATAATGTTTTACTACTTAGGGGAGTTTCTTTATGGCACCCCTAATAGCTAAAATTATTTTTTCTGTATAAGTGTTGAATATACTCCTTTCTGAAATATCCACTTTATGTTTATCTTCTGCTACTATTTTCTTTGTTTTCTTCATTTACGAGCTTGGAGTTATCACGGATGTTCAGTTTCTCATTGTTCGGCTCCGAGAAGTGGCTTTTCCCACGTTTGTGAACTGTTAACTTATTTTGTATATAAAAAGTTTTTGTTATAGAATAGCATGCTATTTGTTGTTGTTGTGGTAATCAGTCCCAAGACTGGTCTGATGCAACCCTCGATGATAACTAACCTATTTTGCGCAAGCCTTTGCTTGCCTACATAACTACCACATCCTCCCTAATCTGATTAGCGTATTCTATCCTACTGTTCTTACCCCACACACTTCCCTCTAACGCTAATCTTACAACATCCTCATGTCTCAAAACGTGGCCTATTAATCTATCCTTTCTCTTCGTCAAAGTCATCCAAATTGTTCTCTCTTCCCCTATTATCTGATATTCAGCATTCGCCTGTAGCTCTACATTTCCAAATATTCTACTATTTTCCTTTGTGCAACTCCTACCGTCCACGTTTCCGACCCATATAACGCCACGCTCTATACGAACAATTTTAATAATGATTTCCTAATATTACCATAGTCTCTAGTAATTATACAAAACACAGAGAAGGTCAATCCGGCTGTATTGACTCAATATTAGGAATATCCTTGGTTATATTATGTTGAATCATATAATTCATGATACATATAAGTTTTATATGATACAATTTTAAATATGTGATCGTGACACTTTCACTATTTATGGCATTTATCCTCTAATAAAACTCATACAAATGAGTTTCAGTTCACTTAGCAACTGAAGTAATTTAATCATTTCCCATTTTCAGATTCCTACTAAATTAGATCCATCTTGGATTATTCTTAACGAAAATTTGTGATTGTTGCCTCGCTGGCGTTGAATTCAGATACGTTAAGTAAAATAAGTACAACTGTAACATAAATTAGTTACTGAAAATATTCTGTGACCGACGAAGATTTTATGCAGTGTCCGGCGAAGTTCACTGTACTCCCGAACAGTTCTCGGGATTCCAGTGTTTTGGTCCAGGTAGTGGAGGTGCAAATTAACATGGGAAATTCGTGGTCGAAAGTATTTATTTGGAGAACTCACGACAGCTCGCTTGTGTCAGAAGCGTAATGGTGTAATGGCCGGTTGCTGGTGCCATAGACCGCTTCCCTCATTGTTCGCAAGGGAGAAATTTTATTCGTCAATTACTCGAGCCTGCGGTGTTATTAAGATGATCGAAAGCGATACAAGAAAGGCACGACGGCGTGTTCTATAGGGCGATGACACACTGCGATATGGAAGACCGTGTTACAGCTCTTCTTTCAATTAACACGAAATGCTAATTCTTTACTGCTGCGACATGCAACTCATACTCCGGTAATCATCCCATAAGATTTAACGGCACCTGAAATTATTTACAATGGTATCCTTTGGTCATAGATGATTATCTATGTTTCCTTGGAATGGATTGCTAATTTAGTAGTTTTCTATTAAATGCCAAAAATAGTTCCAGCGTGAGGTTTCTGGCGGTTTTTATAAAAAAAATATATAATTTCAAGACAGGTGCAACGAGCAGCAATTCTAGATGATCCGTTTTATACGTCCCAAACAAATAAAAATGACGTAATGGTACAAAATATATATTTTACAAAAATACTGAATTACACCCCAGATGCTAAAACAAGATTTCGGACATCCTGTATCTGTCCTAAAAATTTCTGAACATCAGTTGACAGCTTATAAAGAAGAATTTTTTTGAGTTGGATAAAAGGCTTAAAGTCAATACTACGAGTTTACTGAAAATATAAGTACATACAACCTTGAATTGGGCGTACATTATAATAAGAATATTTCTGCATTATAAAAACAAGGCAAAAAATACACTAAGTAATGAATTAACTATTAACATTGAAAATAAAAGCATCGTGAATAGAGGTTCATGATATGAATAGATGGAAGACTATCATGATAAATCCTGAAACTCGTAATGGGCTGTAACGTCTGTTGGTAAGAAGACGATTTAGAATACACAGAAAATTAAGACCAGGTGGGAAGGACCTCAAAAAAGATAGTCGGAAAAGAGAATCAGAGAAAGACAAAAGAGAGTCGGAGGAGAGAGTCGAAGGCGAGAAATAATCAGAGAGTAGTTAGCGAAACGAGAAGTTGGACTGGCTGGCTTCAAGGAGTCAGGGAGGAGAAGCGATTTGACTGCAAAAGTCACGAGGAAACGAAAGTGGAGACACGTTTCCTGAACCACATCAGAGGCCTGCCTGCTTCACATGCCGACTCGGAAGCTTCTTTTGCCTTGAATCCAGGAATTCCGGTTAACCAGGAAACTAGGGTAAGATGAATGCAAAGCAAGAAACAAAAGACAACAATCTCTCGCTCTGCAATCCGTATAAACAAGTAATACGGCCCTGAGTAAAGTAGATTAAATATACTTAAGTCCCTTTTTATTTCTTTTTTAGGGCTCAGCTGGGCAAAAAAATCAATAAAAATAATTCATTTCTAAATATTAATAATTTTTTAATCTTTTACATTTGTTAATAATAAGAGTGTTTTAAATGTCAAACCTGAGATTTATTGGTGCCGCCACTTTTAAATATCACTCTAAGTTCTTTAATATATTAATAAATCTAAAAAATAAGAACCACGCCACAACATATAGTTGACTATTGAGTTAAAATATTATAATAGATAGTGAGTAGTAAATTAAAGAGTGAAGGCTTTACCGGCGTATTTACTGAATAGACTCCAGCGGGATTCCGTCCCTGTGAACTAGATGTTTCCATCGCCGCAAGACACGGAAACGTGCGTAATTGACCAGTTCATCCCGATGGGATGGAAATCGCTGAAGAGTTTAGTTAGATATCACATTATACTTAAATTTTCTTAACATTTATATTGATTTGTCGTTAAAAAAATGTAAACTACAAATACTTTTATCTATATATTATATTTGTAATCTTGTCTTTCACGTTTCAAATACAATTTTTACGTAATAAATTTGTTTAAAATGGTTCCGTATGAAACTGAGCCACAGAATATTAGAATTTTGTATCCCTTTCAATATCTAACAGCAGCTAACAATTGCACAATGAAATTAATTCTTCCATATTCCCACGCTCTGTTTGTAAATATACAGTATCTATTTGAGTAGTGTGGGGAATGGTCCCTTGCAGAACTCACCATCCGCAATCCGTTCGTTAATTATGGCCAGACGCAAGTGCAGCCATACAATACTCTGCAGGAATTGTCCCTATTGTTATGTGCGCACAATTGAACACGTACAGTAGAATTACGTTATTGTGGCCGGGCATCCGGAGCAAAATGAACACGGCTGTAATTGGCGATTATGACAGATATGAATACTTCTCGTGTGTAAGCAACTTTCAGACTTATTACTGCGGGCACAATTCAATAATATTCCATTCAACTGTAATGTCTATTACTATTAATGAATCTGCCGAGACAGCCGCACGTCATTAATATCAATACAAATGAAAGCAATCCAACATTAATTCCTTATGTACATCAACATTAATATCTTCAGAACTCATTATTGAAATGAACCTAAAATTTTGCGTACTGAGTTTAAGAGGTTTTGACTTGCTGACTTTGTTTCCAACTGGTATTAGTACAAATGTTTATCAGTTAGCATGGTGATATATTTTTCTTTTAAAGAGCTTAATCGAGAATTGGCAGAAGTTACGGAGTCCAATGAATTTAAAACTGTGCTTCTCGAACTCATATTCCTAAAAATATTGTTGCAGCGATTGAAGAGCAATGACAGAAGTTTCAACAGGACGCAAAGAAAATGAAGCGGTGGAATGTAAATATAATCGCCATTATATTTATCTGCTGCACAGCCGTTGTTAGCGTTGCCTACAAACAGTAAATATCTATTTAAGATACTCTGGTTGCGAACCTTTGATTGGTAATGGCAAAGACACCCGGGCCCAAGGCAAGGAAGTTGGTGTTATTGAATTTGACTATTACTCATCGTGTTACGAAATTCATAGCATACGTCACTCAAAAATAAAATCGCGCGTCTAGGAAGGCCTTTGACGACCTAATGAAAAAAATTATAAATATGCTCAAGACAAATTTATTTTCAGTTTAATTATAAGTCATGCACCTAAGAAAACGTTTTGCGAGAGATTATTGCACTATGAAACACGATGAGACATTTGTCGACAGCAGACTACAGTGGAATCAGACCCAAAATTTTAGACCTTAACCGTCAAGACACCAAAACCGGAAATAAATTTTTGTGTTACCAAACTTCTGCTCTTTCTAGAGGTGTCAACTAGACAATGATATCTGGCGGTCCTATGAAAGATTTATCCCACTGAAAAAGCTCAGTTTTGGCATTTTTCAAATTGGCGTCAAGTTTGCCATGCCAAATTAACCAAAGTATATTGTCTGAAATTCTGTAAATTCTCTCACTTGTAGACACTTACGTACAAAATATGAAAGTCTTACCTACTACATTTATCCACCAAGTGTGAGAAGAGGCGCTGCGGGAGTTTTCTCGCAGGCGCTTCAGCCCAGAGTGACTGCGGGGCTCACCTGATCATGTCGGGAATGCCTCGCACTCTCTCTGGGTACTTTTTATCAAAGTTCTCATATGCCGAGACACCTTCACCTATTTTAGGAGGTATATGTACCGGGGTCAAAGACCTTGGGCATATGGCAAGAGCTGTCCGCTGATCCCATTGGATCAGTCGGCCAACTGCCTCCTGAAACTGGTGGAGACTCGGAGAAGGGAATGCTGCGTCCCCACAGCAGACTCGTCTCCCGTCATTCGGAAGGGCGTGAGAATAGTACCCAATGCCCGACCTACCTGATTAAGGTTTTCTAGGGTTTTCCCTGCATCTCTTTAGGTGAAACACCGGGTAGGATCCTTAAACCATAGCCCGGGGGCCCTAGTTAACCCTTGGCTACCTTGCTCTACCTTCCGCATCCCCCCTTTTCAGTTCCCTTCCTATGCTATTAAAGGGGAGTTGCCTGTTTCAGGATCACCCTCATGTAGCCTGTTAACCAAAAAAAAAATATTTATCCACCAGAATGCCTTGAAAGTCAGAAAAAAATAGTTAAAATTGTTTTGGCAACTTTGGAGGCTTATGCTGGTCATGAAAGATATTTGTGTAAGTTTTAGTTATTATTTTCGTAATCAACGCATGCGGTTTACCTTACAAACGAATTTTCAGGGTCGATTCTCTAATAACTATCGCAATATTATAGCTCAAAAGTGGCATTTTTTGAGACGACTTCGGCGCTAACAAACAACTGACTTCTACGAAAAAGCCCGTATCTCAGCCAGAAATGCATATTTCGAACTGAAATATTGCAGATGTTCATATAAAGCATAATTGTACAAGCTATAAAAAATTAATCGACTTCGGAAATGGTAGCGCGGGGCCGACTGAAATGGAATAACCGAATTATAACTTCCCATCACTCACTAGTTTCATAGAAGCCTTTCATTTTAATGTAAAAGTACAAGGTATTCAACAAAATTGAAAAAGGCAAATTTCAGAAACTTGATAACTTTTTTAAGATCGTCCTTCAAGAAATCTTTATTTACTCCAATAACAACACACTTCTTCATCGTAATTTTCTGAAAACTCCAGTAAAAAGATGTAGTGTATTGGTATTAAAGGAGAACATTAAAAATAAAAAGAGATTTGCAGGTTCCTACTGCTGGTGACAAGCGTTTCGAACCAGGTGACAAGTGGTACTCAGAAACGCAATTGGACACTACCCGGAGACGAGAACGAGTACTTTCTGGCAAGACAGCAAGCATGGCAACACAACAAGCAGTGAAATTACACCGGTGTTGATCATATTTACCTCGAGGAAACATAATAGAGTCTGTAGCTTAAGTACACAGGAAACTTGGCACTCCGGGCCAGGCTGTGGATTAGCCTCGTGTTGACACGCTCTCACAAGCACGCACTCATACTCGTACGCTCACAAACACTCCGGAGAGCCATTTGCCGCGGATGTCGAAGACGAACAAACCCCACTCTACATGTATCAGTCAAATCTGAGCTGAACCCACGAAAAGATAGCCTTTACACTCAGTGCCAAGAAAGTAAATAAAATACACTCAATGTAATGTCTCGTCCTCATGGATCAAAAACTCGACAAATCTATTCAGGATTCTCAATTTATATCGAGGACTGGTATTGAAAATATGTTACGACATTGTTCGTGTGACTGCATTCATGTCCAACGTCCCTTTTCTTCTTCACTGAATTTGAAGCATAACCACTGATTTACACTCTTTAATACCATTATAAAAGTATCACACATCTGGCATACGTAACATGATCCGACACGTAGATTAAATGTGAAAGCGACTCTGAGAAAAATTTCAAATTGTAATCAAGAGCAAATGCAAAGTTCCCACTATCATAAATCATTCAGATATTTTCAAATATTTTACTTTACGTCTGTTTTAACGATCAATCAAACGACCATTTGCAATGTTAGAAACCTAAAAATCTGAAGAAGTTAATTTATATTTCTTATATATTATATATATATATATATATATATTTCTTATAATTTATATATACTTGATAAAAGCTCTATTTTGAAGAACGTCTTGGTAAGCCTTTAAAGGAGGTAGTTTAGTTTATCTTTCTTACAAAATAATGTTCTTTTTTAATAAAAAAAAAGGATGTGCAGCCCACTAGGGATGCTTTTAAATACGGTAATTTGATTTATCTTTCTTATAAAATAACGATATCTTTAATAAAAATGGAACTACTCATAGTTAGACGGAAACAACTTTATTGTCTTGACTACGTGAGATTAAGGAGATGACTTTTTGCGCTAGCTGGAGGAACGTTGGTTAAAAGTGAGGGTGAAAAGACTCACAGGATGAGATGAAGGAGATGACTATTGCGCTAGCTGGAGGAACGTCGGATAAGGCGAGGGTAAAACGACTCACGGGATACTTTTTTCATCTGGGACATGTTGTGAGGACTCGAATTGTTTTTGGCAAGAGAAACAGGGGCAAAACGTGATGACTTATAACTCTTTCGGAGAAGAAGAAACGAACAACAAGGAAAATATTAATTTCGGAATATTAAAGCTCAAAGAAACAGAAGAAGCCGCCAGTTGTACCGGGAAATATACCACTACATTATGGGAGATCATTTAAAACCCTAAAATTATTCTTTCCTTGAAATTAAATTAATTTATTTTTTATTGTTCCAAAACCGTGATTTGCTCAAAGACCGAGAATATACCATTTTTATTTAAAATTTAGTACTTTTAATACAAACGCGAATAAATAATTTTCCAAGAAATTTTATTTTTAAATGTTAATTAATTTCTTAATGAATTCATAATTCTTAATAATTTAACGCAACATACAAAACCACCCCGATTTTAAGGAATTTCGTAGCTGACATTTGCTATCAACAAGTGACTGCGACTGGGTTGTTCAAGAGTAGGTAACAGGGCGTCTGTCAGGTCCAGAGGATTAGCAGGGATTGTATTTACACTTCATTACTCACCAAATAGACTGATGTAGATAAAATTTCTATTTATTTAATTTGACATTTATTTCAAAATATTTAATATAAAAGAATACTGTACACATTATACCAAACAATCTATAATTTAATGAAATAGCCAATATAGAGTAATATTCTAAAAATGATTCAAGAACTACATTCCTAATATAATTATTTCTCTGACTTACTTTAATAATATAAATACAAGTCTATGAATAATCTTACATTCAATTTGTACCAAACATAGTTAATAAGTTCGAGTGAAATTCAGTAACAGATTTTTATATTATATATATATATAAGTTAAATATTTTAAAGTAATGTTAAATAAAATAAAACAGAGTTTGATCTATTGAAGTTCACTTCGTGCGTAATGAAGCGTGAACAGGGCCATTACTAAATATCTGAGCCAGAATGGCGCCCCTGCAACCAGCAGCTAGAAGAGTCCAGCCACAATTAATAGTTGACAGTATTATAATAAGCAAGTAATGTGTCCGTATCCTCTTTCCTTAATGTCTTAAACCGACTGACGCTAGGTGTTTGTTAATAGGTTTTTATTATTATAGAAAACTGTAGATCATACGAAACAATTTTTCCGACTAGTTGAAACACTTCAGGAGCATTAATTTCACTATGTTATAAAAATCATGCAGATTCGGAAAGCTATGGCGATTCTGCTGTTTTTGTTCATGAAACATACAAGCGAGAAACTCGTCCGGGTCAAACTAAAAGTTTCAGTCTTTTAGTTGAAATGGAAAAGTTTTATTTCAAGCTAAACAATAAGTCCATTGCCTCAAATCCAAATCATTGAGTCGACTCGTGTAAATTATTGGCCACATGATCTCGATGAATCACTTTCTATCCACAACATTTATTCTTCCTCGAGGCTGACGCTCTGACTGATGTTCAGGAGTGATGCATATAATTGTTTCCCCACGGGCTCCCTCTCCTAGTCTCAGGGGTTTGAATTAATGGTAAGCAAATATCGAAGAAAGGCGAACACGGCGTCAACTTCTGCTCTGAAATATTACTGTCATTATTTAACGCCGCACTCCCTTTTTATTGGTGTATATATAACTAGTCTCTCAGATATGCGGAGAAAGGCTTGAGCTATATGAAATGTGTCGGTAATAAAGAAAAAAATAGATTTCACGGAGACACCGATCGACGCACATTTTGCGGGGCAATGGACTGGATAAAAGTCCTTCGCAAAGGGGAAAAGCTCAGCTAAAGAATGGAAAAGGAAGAGATCGCTGAACGCAGATAAGAAGCGAGAAAAAAGTTATGGCTAATAGTTAAGTACACAGAGCAATAAAAATCCGTCAGCTAGAGAAAGCGAGTGGGGCTGCGTGGGAGGAGGCGCGAGGGAACGGAGAGCAGGGGGAGAATATGTGCCGCATTTGATAAAAGCAGTTTGCCGGCTGAAAGCCTTTCTGCGCGTCCACCAATTTATGGGATAAAGTAATGGTTAGAAAGTATGGGACGACCAGTTCTGGCACAGAGACGCCCGCTTGCCGGGCGGTCCATTTGAGAGCGAAGCGCATAATGCAAGAGAGGGAGCCGCCACCTGGACGGGGGCGGCTCAAAGAGCCATTACGCATCGCTCAAAGGTCAGTTATTGGTCTTTATTCCTGGTAAAGTGTGCCACTACCTGCTCAAATACTTGCAGGCACGTGCCACACGCCTTCACACGACAAAATTAATACAAGCAAAGAAATATTTATTTTTTTGCGTTGGTATCAACATGTAAATACACTATTCTAAAATCAATTGATTTTATTAGTTTGTAATTTGGAAAATAAAAATTTACATATAATAAAATGAAACAATGGAAAAAGAGCAGCGAAAAAATTAAAAATTATAATTGTATAAAGTTCTAAGCAGAATAGGGAAAGAGAGAACAATTTGGAAAACTTTGAACAGAATAGGGATCCCAAGGATGGAATAAGATTTTATTCAATTAAGGATGGAAGTAGATTAAGGAGGATATAAAATGTAGTAGCTATGCAGAAGTGAAAAGGCTTTAGTAGGACAGGTTAGTATGGAGGGATGCATCAGATCAGCCTTACGACTGAATACTACAACAAGTACAATTACATAAATTTATAAATGACCACAGATTAAAGAACTATGATCCATATATGAGAAATTAATAGATAGATAAGAAAAAATAATAATATAAATACAAAAATTTGACCCAAAAATATGTACATCGTGAAATTTTTACAAAGCTAGAAATTTCAGCACATTATATGACATATGTTATTATTACTTAGATAAGAAATCCAGACAAATTTCTAGCAGAGAAAAAATTGCCAATGTAATGTGACGGTAGGGAGGAGATTCGGTTGAAATTATTTTCCTCTTTTTGTGTATGTTATTTTAGCCTGCGTCCTTCCGGTTCCTACTGAACATGCTTCTCATCGAGTTCTTCAACTACTACTCGATGACACGGGCATCACGCTCTGGCGGTTGATCAACAATGCAACTCGTAACTGCAGTGGGAATGGGTAGGAGAGAGAGAAGACGGAAAGGGTCGCACCGGACGGACCTGACACAGTTTCTTGGGCCGTGAAACAAGCATACATAGGAAGAACGGTTTGACCAGGGAACGAGAACTACAAGGAGACTGCTGGCTTGCCCGAAGTGTTAAGCGGTCAAGGAGACAAATACTGCGGACTCGACATCACGTGGTCCGGCTGGACTCCGGCACACCATATCACAATTATCTCCTCTTGGGGGAAAGCATTCGCTCATAGAACTGCAAATAAAGTTTTTCGGTATATGACGTTTTATTATTCTTCAATCGCCGATTAGCCGAACAAGCACCCCACCTCTTCAAATAATTTGAAGAAAAATAACAAAGCCTGAGTTCCCTTACAATATCTACTTAATGAAATAATGCCTAATTAAAAATTTATAATTGAGATTGTTATGGAATAGATTAATAAGAGGTAATTATTTGTGAAAGGAATGGCAGTGTGAAGAAGATAAGGTCACGATAGTTACAGAAAATATCTAAAAGAGAGTGTATAAATATAAAGAAACGTACATGATGATATTTACAATACCACTTAAGCAAACAATAATTGAATGTCAGATGTCATGGCAATAGACATGTGTCTATTTCTGGATAGTTACATTAAAAAAAGTGGTAATGGTTCTTCGGTATTTAGGTTAATATTTTATTTTTACTCGGGTTTATATTAATAAGACAATTTAAAGACCATTATAAAGACTGTTATAATTAAAGAAACGTTTTAGTTACCAATAGTCAACAACTCATCCGTACATTTTTATATTTTCAGCAGGTTTTCTATTAATATAACCGATCTGATTAAAGTACAAATATGTATGGAAATATTCAGTAAATGAGTTGAAATAGTCTCTTTATCAGTTTTCATTTTAATTTAAATATTAAACAATACTACTTTTGCATGAACAATTCTCGCGTTTTCAACCGGGTAAGTATAGAATTTAAATACATTTCAATGGCTTGCTCTGCCATCTTCTTCAGAATTATTCATGCATAATATACACCGGGAAAGCCCAGGTTCTCTTAATACTACGTTTCATCTCTCAGATGTAAAAATTTATCTGTACATCGAACCTCCCTTCATGACTCATGCGGTCGAAATGTCGGAAATCCGGATTAGGATTTTTATACCTGAAGAAATCTCAAATGAGAGACGAAACGTAGTATTGTTTAATATTTAAATTAAAATAAAAACTGACAAAGAGGCTGTTTCAACTCATTTATTGTATACTTAATTGTGAGATAAGATATTTATTTGTATGGAAATATTGTTGATTATTGATTAATAATTTTTTTAATATGTTGATCAAATAGACTGTATGATGAAGTAGAATCCAACGAAAAACCAGAAGTCTCATAAATAATTACATCATTTAATGTACTATTGTATGATGTTTCATCTTGATGAATATGACAAAAAGTCGATTAAATGTTGTAAATACAATATGAGACTTTTCTGGTTTTTCGTCTCATTTTAATTTTTTAATTATAAAAAATTCGTTAAAATGATAGTTAAATTATATTATTCGTATCTGAGTAAGTACGATTATCCTTCTTTTGCAGAATAAAAGTTGTACCAACCCAAGTTAGATAAAAGTGTTCCCCTGCGATAATAGGCTGGCCTGTCAGCAGAGTGTGTATTAGAAAATAGTGCCAAGAGATGTGGGCTCATAGTTAAAAATTGAAATGACGGGCAGAGAATAGAGACCACATCCCCGTCTTGTTGACTTCAAAGAAGCCCAATTCAGTATAAGCCCACTCAGTCCATTGTGTGCATTCTTATTTCATCTGTAATTCTAAAAAGAAGTAATTTTGAGATCCCGTACATAGTGTATAGAGAAGTCGGGCTTTATGATGGCAGGGGTCGGCACTACAATGACTTCTTTTCGTCTGAGTACTTCCCCCGGGACGAGATTCCGCCGAAGCCTGATAAACTGCAAGGCTTGAGCTCAATTTCAATATGGATATTTACGCGCGTCGCGAGTGTGTGAGAGGTAGCCCATATGGGAGCAATAGGCTAATCGACAGCAGAAAACTCCTCCACACGAGAAATGGCTTCGGTCGACAATAAAAGTTTGAATGGGGGGTTGGCGCGGAGGCGCGGCCTCCACAATGGAGGGAGGGCGAACAGCTCCTGCAGAGTAAATATCCATTTTTCAAATTTTTTTATCAACATTGCACAGATGGATACTGAGTCATATAGTAAAAGATACTTGGTGACATTTTATGGCGAATGGATTTCCAAGGCGGAGAGGCGGAATGGCTTCCCCTCCCAGGCTACTTATACCACCCCCAAGCCACTTTAAGAGTGCCAGGGACAGTCTTTGCTTGAGGCACAACCTTCTTTAATGGCATTATATATTTTTAGAGGTCCTCCCGCATATGCAAGTATATATTCCGATAACGTGGTCGCACGGGGTAATAAATATTCAAACATCTCAAGCGGTAATTTCACGTGACGTATTCGCATTAAACGGGCCATTTCAATACATTTTCCCGGGCTTGCGGCGGGGAGAAATATAGTTGCGATAAGAGGCGGTGATACGGACGTCGAGAGAGGGTAGGGTGCTTTTTGTGGGTGTGAAAGTGATGACCCGCAGCCGGTGCTATCAGCGGAGGAGTATTGTGTGCTTGCTTTCCAGAATGCGTTTGGCCCACTTTAACGACTTGACCGTAAACGTCTGCCAATCTACCGGCAACTCTCAAGAGGCTCCCTCTTAACAGCTGACCTACTTCCTTCTTTTCATATAAACAATTAAAAACTTGATCATAAAACATTCCTGGTCAGTTCAATATCGGAATGTGATGTCAGCATTACTTAAAAACATTATTAATCTGTACGATTTCTATTTACAAAAGACGCCATTTATGGTATTGAGGTTGATATTCAAAAGTCTTCTGTAGTGCGTTAATTAAATAATTATTCAAGATACGATTATATTCCATTCAATTTAACTCTTGAGAATTTGACAAGTTAGAACGTGCTTGTCAACGGTGTCAGACGGGGATATAATCTCTTAAGTCTAAGTGTAAGCATAGGTACTTGGTTCTAGCCGAGGTATGGATCCGAAGTGGAGATGAGATGGTCCCAGAAATTTAAAAGTATTTAGAACACTTAACCACCTGGATCTATTACATTTCGTGGTCGAGGAAAATCGACCAAAAAGCTCCATAAAATCATGACTTTATTGCACAACCGTTGTGCTGTGAAGACCAAAATGTTTATAATGTAGTCGTCACATACAGACAGATCTCGTTCCGCAGTGATAAAAAGAGGAGTAGCAGAGAGAGTAACGAAGGTAGTTGATCCATGAATGATGCGATAAGTTTCTCAATAATTGACGCGCCTAGAGGAGTAAAGTAGATCCAGGGTTGGGCCTGAGATTAAGAGATCAGATTGTTTCCCGGGATAGCGTAATTTTCCTTGATTCAAATCACTATTTTTAAAAGTGATCTTATCTTGTAAATCAATCATTTTAAATATTCTCCTTGAAGCTTGTGATACAAAATACCACCCCGTAATTGATTTCCTTATTCAAAACAACTCTTTATTTTAAAAAAATAAAATGCACACATTATTGTTTTGAAAGTAGAAAGTACTTTTAAATCAGATTTTTAATTATTTTAATTCTATTTTGATTTCGATTCTTATGCCGTCCCTTTATGGTTTCGCCCGATACCTCTCGCCTATTTGCATCATATCACGGCCAAAACCATAAAAAGAGATTTGTTAGTAGGGATCAAAGAGGCAATATGAGAGTCAGCATTAACAATTGCTTATTGCAAAGAATTTGAAAATGTGCCAGTACAGGAGTAACAGGTGTCATAGAAGAAAGAGTTTAGGAATAAGTTGGTTCAATTTTTCAAGGGCTTCTCGTTGAAATAAATTTGGAATCCTTCTGAACTCCGTTCCGGTTACTGAAATGATAATTAAATATTGTGGTTGACTTGATTAAAAATTGAACAACGTCGGGATCTAACACGATGATTCAGCACATTAATTTTCAATTATGGTTCCCATAGTGTTTATTAACAATATTGTTCCGAGTTCTAGAAGGTATCGTCTTCTAATTTCATAGTAACGTTCTAGAATAAATTAATTGGAGTAGTGTAAGAACTGCTAGTTTTAATGCTCTTATTTACCAAAATTATTACGTTATAATATATTATCTATTGTTGATATTGTTACCTCATATTAATTTGAATACAATCTAAAGTCTGAGGAAGTGTGAATATTTTTCGTAAGAATTAAGATCACGAACATTCAGACTGCAGTCGACAAATAGGTGAGTATTTAAAGTTATTTGTTGCATCACTACAAGAATCAATTTTTAAGAGGATAATTCCCCTTACGTAAGAAATTAATTATGCTACAACATCTACAGTGTCGATAATACTCCTCGGCCCGTAATATGCTACATTCCTAATTTCCTCTACAAAATATGTAATAAAGTCTTTATTTAAATTGTAAAAGAATATAATCAAATTGCCGCAAATTTATAACACGAAAGTCTTTTTAATTATTACATATTTTAAATTAAGAAGGTTAATTTTAGTAAGAAGCCACTCACAATGGCAATATTGTATGCAGGTTCGTGCGGTAATTTTCTCATAATTATAAAGTCATCGAAGTGCCACTCGATAAACGTTTCTTATTTTAAATAACCTTTAACTAATTCAAATGAACCACAAGCCAAAACGTTTAAAACAGTTGCCTGCTCTGCTCTGTGCCTTTTGTAGCTCATATAATTGTTAAATCTTAAACGGGTTGGGGGTTAAAAAAGGAAATGCTGCGCATACGTATTACTTTTTCCAGACAGGATTCTCGTGCCATAGAGAATGTAGCCCAGATGTTTGTGGAAGAGAGGGATCTGGAAGACGGGCAATTTAAAGTCTTCGAAATCGAAAAAGAAATTCACACTCGACAAATAAAATTATTTTTTAAGTTTCTTATCATTCCTAAACAAATAATCCCTCCTAAACTAATTCTTGTGCCTTAGCACATGATCACATATGCACCAGCCGCCAATAACATTAATTTAAAGAAAACTGAAAGAGTTAACTTCTCTCCAGTTCGTATAATTAACTCATTACGTGTTGTGCGGATTGCATTTCGAAAGGCGCGCGCAGTTTTACGTCTTCCACATCATTTGCCTGGGTCAACCCTGATCTCCAAATATATTTTTGTAGACGTTAACGTACTGGCATGAGCAGTCTTTAACGTTCTATTAAATGAAGTAAAAGTGAACGTAATGCATTAATAATTAATCTAACCTATTTCTGAACTATAATTAGAAGGAATTCGCTTTTTTGAAATATATAGATTCCCAACTACATTCAACAACATAAACTAACTGAAAACAAGAAAATATCATAAATAAGGGTAAAATAAATTATCACAACTTTCGAATTAGTTAAAAATAAACTTAAATAAACTAAAAATGTACAACATGTTAATGAAAATAACACGACGTGTCATTCCTTTCTTTGGAATATTTTTTTCTGCAAACATAAATAATTATAAATAAGTTTAAAAAACTTGCTTTCTTTCACTTTATTGAGGTTTTCATTTTGAGCTTATGAATTATTTATATATCCTGCTAGAAATTAGAGGCCAAAGTGTTAAAATCTGCTTAGTTAACTGCATCCCTTGGCGGTTTCAACAACGATCGAAACTATAAATAACATCCTTCAGTTCGCTGCATTTCTTCTCACTTCACTGTATTGCCACATGGGGTAAGTCGGGGCGGAACGGGACGCTTATTAACAATTTTTGTAAAATTATGAAAAAGAAAAATCACTTAATAAAGAATAAAACATTAGTTTATTCTATTACTTACTTCATCTAGTATCAATATAGCTTAAAACAACGAATTTAGATTTTTTATTAAATTTTTGAAAGAAACTTGTCCGTGAAGTGAGGCAGAACGCCATAGGATGTTTTGTATACACAATTAGTGCAATAAAATTTAATTTAATGTAAATAAAAATCTTAACACCTTTTGTGTTTTCTTCCTTATACTTATTTAGCGTACGGTTGATCGCATTATCAATTTTTCCTTTCGCAAAGAGATTTTTTTACAACTGCGCAGTCTTTACTAACATTTTTCTCCGTCTCTTTCCTTTTTTTATCTATTCTGTTTTGGTATAGCATCCTGTAACACATTCGTATAAGGTGACACTGCCTGTTTTCCTTCCTTTCTTGAGGAACAGATTACATTTTGCCTTATTCAGTAGTATTTCGTTCTGCACTCTAGTTTCTGTTCAAGGTTTTTCACCAAGCCTTAATACAAGTATATTGAAATCTTATACGTAACTTAAATCAAGCTAAAGCACCTAGTTTACGAATATATACCACTGAAGAGTTAAAATGCTGCAAAAAAATATGTATTCTGAGATGTAAGACGCCAATTCGGCTGCCAGGATTTCTTCCTCGACCAGTTACAATTTTGA
Source organism: Eucriotettix oculatus (assembly GCA_034510155.1). Taxonomy (NCBI): domain Eukaryota; kingdom Metazoa; phylum Arthropoda; class Insecta; order Orthoptera; family Tetrigidae; genus Eucriotettix; species Eucriotettix oculatus. The sequence continues at coordinate 64,232,112 of CM067378.1, forward strand.
CCCCTATTTACTAGACTCCAGCAAAATACAATAAAAAATAGGGTATCCCGTCCTACCCCGCTTTCCCGTTCCGCCCCGACTGTCCCCAGCTTAAACTAAATTTAAAACACCAAACTCTTATTACAATACGATTATATTTTCCACTTCACTACATTTTATCAACAGAAATTCTATTTTGTTTACAATAAATCCTTCTCATAAGTCATTAATCATCTTTTTAATTGTTTTATACTCTATTTGAAGGCAGGTTATTCTAATCCCTAATGCTTCTATTAACCCCTTCCCTTTGTCTGGGACCAGTTATCTCGTCCTGAACGGTCGAGCAAAACTAGACGCGACCGAGTTAACTCATCCTATGTCGATTTTACTTTTTCTTCTTCATTGATCTGGACGAGATATCTCGTCCCCTTCATTGAAGTTCGTAGTTTTGTCGTGATAGACTGTAATTGTCTCCACAGCGCATTAATTACTCCAAACTTCTTCGTTTTTTCAATGCCTGAATGCGGGAAAGTCACGAAATTTTCGTAATATTTTTGTTTCGCTACCTATGCTATTTTAAAAATATTATTTGCAATAAACAAAGAAATACATTTGAATCATTTTATAAATAATTACGATGACTTTTTACACTGTTTTATGAAAGTTTGGTGCAGCCGAACGGAGCTAGTAGGCGAGTTACGTGCCATTTTTCTTTTTCTGAGGGTCGCGCGTTCGAATCTTGCAATCGGAAAGGAGGTTGCAATGTCTGTATACAGTGAAGAAATTAGTATCAAATAATTTATTAATTCTTTTTTCCTTACTTTTACTTATAGTCGACCGGACCTTCTAAATGAATTATGTTCCAGCCGGTTATTCAGAAGGTCGCCCGTTCGAAACCCATAACACACAAAAATGGACTTTTAGCTTATATAATATGGTCTTGTGTTTTAAATTTAGAGTTATTATTATTCTAACATTTGCAAGTGTTTTTAGTGTGAAGGAATTTTCTGACTATATTTATTGTGAAACATTTAACTTAATTGTTATGCAAAATTAAGCGAAAATTTTTAAAAATAGGTACAATTAAAATATTTTAAAATAAATAACTTTGAAAACACTTAACTGAATATATATATTATATCTTCCTTTAGGTAATAAAATAATGACTTTTTGTCATTTTTGTTGAAAAATATAAGTCAGTGAAGGGGTTAAGGAATGAAAATTTACTTCTATCAGTTAGTTACGACTGTAAGTCATATATTTTATTTTGACCTCGATTTTTTCCGTAAAATTTTACTGGACCAAGCCCAGTTTCTCTCGTCAGTTACGTCTTAGTCTCTTAGGATCTTTAAAACCCTTAAACATATCTGGAGATATTAATTAAATTCTAATACAGAAAGGCAGTGTGAATTAATGCTTAAGCAGCGATATGTAATCTACCGAGTGGTTGAAAAGAAAAACAATTTCGTTACAAAAGAAGTTCAGATTGGGGGTTGTTGATAGGACTGAGTTTTATTCACGCCAGTGTATCATGCTTGCCTAGAAGTTGCGCTTCCATATTTATAGAGCTGTACTTGGTCCACGCGAGTGCCTCCAGATGAACAGGGGAGGCTGGGAAGGGTCCTTCCTATCTCGCACACGCATTCACGGATACACGCCTCGCTATTCCGTATTCACATTTCCGCTGGGAAGTGTTGAAACTAAGAGCGATGAAAAGATGTCCTATATACAGTATCTCGCCTACCCTCGTATGCTCTGCCTCTTAAAACGCCTTCTTTGCGGCCGCCCTGAATTGCCCAGACGAGAGACAATTTCACGCGGCGCGAACCAAGCGCTACTCCAACCCCCAGCCACGAATATTGCTTCATTTCTTTTTTACAAGCTTATTGCAGACAATATTTTCAGCACAAGTTAAATCATTTCCAACAACCATGTTATCAATATCACATTTAATATATGATTGAACAACAGATTTGTAGGCCTATTCTTCCTATGTTGAGCGTCAATCAGATATTAAAACGCAAAAAATACCATAATAAAGCACGTTTACTCAAGTTATTACTTTATTTGGTAGATTTGCTTTCAAAATTAAGTAAACTCAGAAATAATTATATTTATAATGATACTAATGTTCATGAGTCTATTTCAAATAATTATATCGCTTTAGCCTTTTTTATCATTTGTGTTCCAGGTTAAAAATGTTATCTAAGAATTCTTTATCGTTCTTTGTTAAAAACATTAAGATATTCTATTATAATAAAGTCAGGTAATAATTGATCTTTTTGTTACATTGGTTAGACTAAGCGGTCTTTGTCAATTACAATTAAGGAACATAAAGCGAATTTAAATTTTCTTATGTATATACAATCTCCCTATTACAAAACATCGTTTTGAACAAAATCACTCATTTAGTTTTTATAATGACATTATTTTGTATAATGAAATGAATTCCTACAAATGGTTACTTTTTGAAAAGTTATATATTAAAAGCAATAACTTTCTTGTTAATATAAAACATAATACTTCTCAATTAAATAAATTATGTGATGGATTATTAGATTGGCTTTGTTAATTCCATTTTTTGGCTATTCTTTGATTGTATGATCTGTGTTCTTATATCTTCAGTTTTTGTAATTGTTTGTTATACGGACCGTTAATTCTGAATTTATATAAACTACTTTGTTAGTTAATAAAAGATACACGGGGACAAAATTAATAACAGAACGAAAAAACATAAAAAACGAACAAATTATTCATTGTAAATCTTCTTCCCTGCATAAATAACGAGACTTACATGAATTAAGAATAATAAGAACCTAAATTTTATATTATATATTTTGTACAGGATGAAATGAGAAGAAATACGATATTCACATATCTAATATTGGTAAAATAATTATTATTTGTTCGGTAAATGATTTATAAGTTCTAATGATGTCACTAATAGTTAAGTTATCATTTATAATACGTACGTGAACCAAGAAACTTATACACCTTATAAGTAATAGTAACCGTTAGTTAAAATGAGAACCATTTTTCATTACAAATTATTATTTGGAATTATTCATGAAGTGGAAAGTAAATTATGCCTATTTACGTACCTACAAAGTAGGTCACGTCTTCTCGTATAATGTATATTGATAAAAATGGTGCTGAACCACTATGTGCTACAGAATTATTAATGGCTTGATATTTTGTTTTTATTATATCTTAGCTGTTACAATTTTTCTGTACTTGATTAAAAATAACAAAAGACACTTTTCGTCTAATAGACAGCAACTTGTATAATTTTGTATACGTTACACTTTCTGCCTACACTAAACTTTGAATCATCAGATTAGTGTGCAATAAGTAATTCATCACAAAGGACAGTTATATTGGCCATGAATGTATAAATATTCTTTGAGAAATCCCCTCTGCCTTATGATTCAATTTAAATAATAATCCACCCTCTGCCTTTCTCATAAATAGGGGAAGTCAAGGCGGAACGGGACTCTTGTTGTTTAACAATTTTGGTAAAATAATGGAAAAAGAAAAATCACTTCATAAAAGTATAAAATATCATTTTATTCTATTATTTACTTAAGCTAATATCAATAAAAGTTAAAACTACTATTTTATATTTTTGATGAATTTTTAAAAATTAATTTGCTCCGCTTCCGGGGAAGAACGGGATAGGATGTTTTATAATTGCAATTAATACAATAAAATTTAATTTAACTTAAGAAAAATCTTAACACCATTCGGATGTCCTTTATTATTCTTATTTTGCGCACTATTGATCGCATTGTCAATTTTTCCTTTCACAAAGAGATTTTTGCAACTGCACAGTCTTTGCTAAAAAAATTCTCTTTTTCCGTTCCTTTTCTTTTTTTATCCATTATTTTTGGGTACAGCATCCTGTAACTCATTTTTATAATATGGGTGTCAGCTTTCCTTTCTTTCTTGAAGAACATCATATTATTTTGACTTATACAGTAGTATCCCGTTCCGCTCCACACGTGTCAGTTTAAAGTTTATCCCTGCATCTTAATACAAACAGATTTAAACCTAATACGTAACTTAGATAAAGACACTGGTTTACGAATCTATACCATTAAAGAGTTAAAAGCGGGCAGTTTTGTAGCTTTATTTCTGCCGAAAAGCTGCAAAGGCTTTAAATTCACAGATGTAAAATGTCTAAACAGTAGTTCATTCATAAAGCTCAGTCAGATCTTCGTCAAGTCGGCTGCCTGGACTTCTTCCTTAGCCAGTTACTATGTTCCACCCCTGTTAACTAGACACAAGCACTATACAAACAAAAAATAGGGTATCCCGTTCTACCCCGCTATCCCGTTCCACCCCGAGTTCCCTTATTTAAATTTCTCTTATGTCGCACCTGTATTAATCATGTTGATCAATAAATTATTAAAAATAAAATCAAGATATAAACTGTTAAAATTTGTAATGTGGTCAACGCACAATCATTACGGTCGAAATGGTTTTTTTTTCATATCATGGATTTAAAAGAAAAAATCTTTCTATGCTCATAGCACACTCGTTGCAGCCGAAATCGTGAGAACACTCAGAAATTTTTCTGTTTTGAAGTCATTAGATTAATTGTTTTCATCTGAAGTGGTACGAAAGAAATGAACTAAACTTCGCGCTATTTTTCTGTTCTTAATTTCTTCCATTACAATTAATTTCTGACTATTTTTTCAGCTGTGTCCAATTAAAAAATTTAATAGTTTTGTTACAATTATAGAGTTTAGAAGCATTAATACCCCCATCAAGTTCATAAAAATCATTACAATTTATTATAAATGTTAGAGATCGTGTAGCTTCATATGACGTTGAGGATTTTCATCTAACTCTGGTGTTCGCAAGAACCTCCCTCCCACGCGAGGGTCTCGAGGGGCCGCGGACCGCGTGTTGGACATGTCTGCTGTAAACACTGGATATGTGGGAAAGTAAGATTTATGTGCGGCCGAGATAAAAGCTTTCCTTCTTGAGCGAGAACTTGGCGGATATAACAAACAGATTTTCCGATGGGGAAGTAAAAAGATCGGAACTGCTTTTGCATGTCGGCGGCGTAACGGCGTCGGGAGAGGCGAGCCGTGTCACGCGGCGATAAAAGCGCCTCCCGCGGACTCAGGACCGGCGGCGGCCCAGGTTGAGCCCCCGGAGCGACATCTTAACTCAAGATTACGGGGTCCCCCAAGACCAGGACCAACTTTACTACAGAGTGCCTAAAGTGCTGCCGCACGCGCCCCGACAAACTCTAACTGCACCTCTTAATGCCTTCACAATTTATTTCAAGCCAGCTTGCTAATGGAGGAAAAAATGCGGACACAACCTAAGAATTATGTACAGTTGCAAATGATATAATGACCGCTCGACAATCGGTATCACCTTTGAGATAAAAGCATAATTTTATAGGAAAAGTCAGCTCCTTGCCCTGTACTGAGTTGGGGTCAATCAGTTTTGTGGTGGTCAAAGGATTGCAGGACGAGCTTTTAGTAAATATCATTCGCGTTTAAAACTATGACTAACCAAAAGTTCTCCTAACAGATCATTCAACTCCATTATAGAACACTGGAATGGATATAAGGGGTGTTACTTGTTAAAATATAGAATTATTATTTAACAATGGGAATCCAATAAATTTACATTTATTAGTTTGTAATATACAATCATTGAATCAATTTTAATTTACAAAGACGACCTTTTTTATAATTAACACTAAATATTTTATACACTATTTACAAACATAAATATCTTACAAAGTAGAAAAATGAGATCTATACTGGGGTCGTTTTTGCTGGCCTTCTCATAGGAACAGAGTTAAAGACACAACCCCCTACGAGGTCATCGGCAAAATGTTACAATCAGAGTAGTTGCTGTTTTTCGGCTTAGCCTGGAACCCGTCGCTCGACATAGATTTTGTGCCGATCCCAACCGAATCCTCTAAACTTCCTCGTTTACCACCTTTTAATATGACGCCATGAACAAGAGCAAGCATTCCGCCCCCAATCAATCAATTAAGGACCAATTCACAGATTTCTCCCTCCCTCTCCCTCTCCCCTCTCTCTAAATCACCATTATCCATATTGCTCATAGTCAATTTCAATCTTTTACTTTCCAATCCCTTACTCTGTAATATCACCTGTAAAATGGGAAATAATAAAATTTACGTCCAACGTCATTCAAAAATAAATAATCCGATAATTAAGTATAGGTAAATAAACAATGCAGCCATTAAACAATTTTTATTTATGTAATAAATTTACGAGGTTTCGGCCATTTTTGTGGACTTCATCAGGTAAATTTTAAATGGATAACATGTTTCGAAGAGTGAATTTTGACTCGTAGTCAAGGGAGCAAAATTATGCACTCTTAGATACATGTTAGCTATATATATAGTCCACAAATATATACGAAACGTTGTAGATGTATTAAATAAATATAAAATTGTTTGCTGACAAATTGGCTGTATTGTTTATTTATCTCTACAACTTAGTTCTCCAGACAGGTAAACGACAGAGATGGTGACAAATAATATTGAGCAATGTACAATGAGGGAAAAGGTAAGGGAAATAATTCGATACGCTTTTCATATACGATGCGGGAAAAAAGAAGAGTTCAATGATAAAGGAATACGCTACATCAACAAGTTAGAAGACAAAATATTAGAGCAGGGTCTCACAAGCATATCGAGCTGTTATAAATTCAACTAACGTTGCGTAACTGTATTCCAAGCTTTGCAGTAGCCATTGCAATTACTTATTTCTTTTAGAAACAATAATTTGAAAAGTAAACAAACGCATTGCGATCGATTTCAGAACTGCCTTAAAATTAAAACAATTATTAACTTCATGAAGTGCTGACAGGAGGGTAAATGGCTGATTTCAAAAACGATACTCATGATTGCCCGAAGAGAGTACATGTGAAATATGTTGAGTTTTTTTTAGGGGGGGGAGTTATTACTGTCTACTACAATATAGAAAATAGGTAACAGTTTGAGCAAATAATAAATTTTGGGAGAAATCTGATTTTAGAACTGTTGTTTCTGTCAAAATCGGAAAATTTTAATAAATGACCGCCTCTGCAAGGATAAGAATACATAGCTCTTGCTCGATATAATGAAATAAAATATCGGATAATTGGGAACGGCGCTTCAATCTATCAAGATACGAAATTGACCAAGCGCACCGTCTGCATTCCACTGACCGTGCCTTTTTTAATTTGCAAATCTAGAGGGCGGTGGCCGGATTTTCGCCCCATCGTATCAGAAGCCCTTGTAATTGATAGAACGTCAGAGGCAGGAATTTTTGGTGGCCGGAGCAAATAACAGTCTGGAATTCCGCTAATGCATCTCGCCAGCTGCGGAAGGAGCGCGGCGACGCGGCCTGAATAAAAGAGTCGCAACAGACGCCCGCCGACACCACCACCACCGTATCATTAATTTTATCGGAAACCGTTGGACGGGCGGACGAGTGCGAAAAATTGATGGATCTGCGGAGGCGACCGACTCCGAACACGACGGAACATATGAGGTTTTAAGAAGACACAGCTGGCGCTGACACTCGGAGAAAAATGTAAACGGAGACGTAAGCTGAAAATAACAGACGTGGCCGCGTCCCGTTTTCTCATTCCTATGTCGTCGTCTTATCGATCCGAGTGTCATGTCCGCTCCGCAGAATCAAAATTCAGAACGTTCTTTCTCATTCAATTCAACATTCTTGATGTTGGTTAGAAATTTAATTCCCTCGTACACTGACTGTGAATTATCGGGAAACGTGGATCGTACTAGTATGATAGCATTTTCTTCAGCATATCGGTTCTGGCTAGGAGTACCAATTTTTCAAATATTTTATGGAAAATTCCTTCCCTTCCTCTTGTTCTAGACTGTAATTTTGTCTCTGTAACCGGCAGAAGCAATAAAAAGATTTATTAACTTTTCTGGAAGACGGAACTAAACTGATCCAAATTATTGTTTCCTAGGATTTGCAGTAGTGACTAAACGGTACAAGTTTAACTTTTTATTTATAAGATTGGTTTCAGCTAATTGCAATCCTTCATCGAACGGAGTAGTTTTCACTCAACATGAACGTCTTTCATGAATCGAGAAAAACGAGTCTATTTCCAAAAAAAGCAGAAGAAAAAGTATTTCTGGAGTGAATACTTAATGAGATTGACGTCTTTTGAGCATAACTGTTATACTGATGGCAGAAACCTATTGTTTAACACAGGCCAAGTTTTTTTCTCTTTATTCATAAAGGTCGACTTCCTGATCAACAACGTTTACTAGGTTAATTATTTACCTCTCACCGACTATTTGTAATTACATTATACAATAGTTGTAATTGTCCTGCCCAGTTCATGTTAATTAATATACAGAGAAGAGAGTAGTTTTTATATTTATTGTATATTTCCTTCATTATTGTCTCACGTTACATTACATTTAAATTATACCAAGTTCCTTATTTTTTTTACATAACTTAATTATGTGTAATATAAGGATATGAAAGACAAAACTTCACTTTTCTCCCTCCTTCCGCCGCCATAGAGGTTTTATATTTCACTGTTTGTTAATATCAAAGTTAATGAAACCATTGAAAAAATATATAATATTAATTTTGTTCTGACTTATTGGCCATTATATTGATTCAAGTATTATTTAGTCACTCCGATATTCATTTCTTTTTCTTGGAAGAAAATTAACCCTTATTTTCAATATTCCAGAAATTATTGTTCTGATAATTATTTCCCTTAAATAATAATTTCTTAATGTCCTTTAAACACGATGATTGTCTTCCCTAACAGGTTCATGAGGGTGATCCTGAAACAGGCTGCTCCTCTTTAATAGCATAGGAAAGGAATTGAAAAGGTGGGATGTGAAAAGTAGAGCAAGGTAGCCAAGTGTTTACTAGGGCTCCTGGTGATTAGCCTAAATAGATGCATGGAAAACGATATAAAAAATGTATCAGTTAGGTCAGGCTTTTGGATACTATTCTCACGTCCTTCTGAATGACGGGAGAGGAGTTTGCTGTGAGGTCGCAGCATTCCGTTCTCCGTGTCTACACCACTTTTAGGAGGCAGCTGGCAGATTGATCCAATGGGATCAGTGGACAACTCTTACAGTATACCAGAGGTCTTCGACCCAAGTACGTACGCATCCAAAAATAGATTAATGTGCCTTGGCATGTAAGAACCTTGAAATTCCCTCTGTGGAGAAATATCTGTGAGAGAAATCTTTTACAGGAATCGCTTCATTTTGAGTAACGGGCTACATGAGGGTGATCCTGAAACAGACAACTCTCCCTAATAGCATAGGAAGCGAATTGAAAAGTCGGGAAGTGTAAGGTAGAGCAAGGTAGTCAAAGGTTGCTAGGACCCCTGGACTATTAGTTTAAGAATCCTACCCGGTATTCCACCTAAAAGAGATTCTCTAAAGGTAGTCAAATTATTTTTGCATCCAAGAAAGCGCGTTTGTCCCTACTAAGAATTACTTTTTGAATACGTAACATAAATTAAAAACTGAGCTCCCTCCAGTCGACAAAGACATTTATGTAGGAAATAATATACTCAATATCAGAACAAATTACTGCGGAGGTATATAATTCCAATATGAAACGAACACTTGTGATTCTTTTATTATTGAATAGTACCTGTAATTCTCCAATTCTCAGAAACTCCAACTTATTCATCCACACTCCTCTAATGTAGTTTACATTTTTTCTACAAGCACTTTAGACAGTTTCACAAGAAACTTAGCATTCATTCAAATATTACAATAATCAGCTATATGTAGATGAAAAACAAATAAATTACTAATAAAATTTATTACTTGCGGAAGGAATTATAACAAACTTTAGAACTAAATGTGAATGAAAATTAACTTATGAAGTTGAAGGTTTCCTAAAACTTCTTCTAGAACCCTCCAGTTGTAAATTCAAATAATTTGATGCATAAAGAGTTTGAGTGAATGTATGTAGAAATTTTCTTTGTTTCTATTATATATGATTTTATTTCTTAGTCATGAAACACTACAATTTTAAGAATTATTATAATAACTCGGTATTGTAGTACTTTCTTCGGCGGTCCATATATACTCGAAATTGTATGTTCGAAAGACTCTGTATAAATTTCCATATAGCAATCTTCAAAGATTGGTGTGAAATTGATGACCTTTAATTCCCGGCCCCTGGTGGCTTATTTTGAAGGGTGTACGATGCGTGGAATTTTTTCCACTTTTTTGCGGCTGACGACAGGGTTCCTCGTGGAGACAACGAGGGAAGTGGCCGGCCGGGATAAATCAGAAAGTCCTGTTTCAGCAATATCTCGTGCACATTTAAAAGCTGTCTACAGCGGAAGGGAGAGAATTTTAAAATAATCGCTGTCCACACAAGAGTCTTTATGACGCGGGGCGGATTTTTTTTCCCCCTGCAAACCAAATAATGAATTCTAGTGAGCCTCCAATAAAATGCGTTGAGCAAACAGAAAGGGGCGGTCGCCGCAAAACAAACGCAGCTCCGGAAGCGATGTGGTTCCCAGATTCCACCACCTAAACGTCCGCAAAATATGGCCACAGGAGGCAAGAAGTCCATTGAGAAGCGCGAGCTAATCCCCATTAACTATCAGTGCGGATGAAAAGTCACATTTTCCTATTGAAAATAACACCTGACGGCGACAACTTAGGGAACGATTCATGGGGATGATGTCAAGATGTAATTATACGGGAATTATTACGATTGACCATTAATATTCATCACATAAAATGTGATTTTAAAATTTATTCCATTATTTAAAATAATAGCAAAAGCCGTAGTAAGAGAAACGCTGTGTATACTACTTTTTGATTACTCATACGTGCCCATTGGAACATTGGTACAAATATTTCGGTAGCTAAATTCAGAAGATTTAAATGTAATAGCCAAGAAATAGTTCAATAAAGGGTGCGAATATGTAAAACCACAGTACGTTACGTTTCAGCAATCGCTTTTAATGGTAATGGAAAAGAAATATGAACGAGTTTTTGAATAATTTGCTGCGCTTAGAAGCGTAATAAACACAAGCAAATAAATAAACATAAAATCAGAGAAATTAGCTTAAAAGTTAAACGTTTTTCAATGTATACATTTGTTAATTATTCAGTTTGGACGAAATATTTACACCCTTATGTTTCTAGCTATATAAATTAAACCATATAAATGTAATTAAATATTAAATAATCCTATAATCCTATAACTGCCAACCAATTGAATACTGACTTGTTTCAAATCACATATTGTTATTGGCTTAGAATTTTGAAACAATGCAATTAACTAAAAATTAAATTTAACAACTAGTTATTACGTTTTATAAAAGTTATTTTTGTAAAATATATTTATATATTGATGCTTATAAACACACATACTTGGCAGGCCGCAGTCAATCCGGTAGGCCAAGGCCCTCAATGGGCTGTAGAGCCAAAGAAGAAGAAACACACAAACTGCTGGAGAATCGATACGCTGACCACGTATCACTCCAAATTCGGAATGTGTCCTGTAAGAAGACAGGGCGCAGTCGACCCGGAAGGCCAATGCAGAGCCAAGGAAGAAGAAAAAGAATTACTCTGTCCGCAAATTCAAAATAAATAATTCCTAATGAATTAAATATTCCATTTTCATTTTACTTAAATTCTGTAAATAAATTGACATTTTTGGTGAAGAGTGTGACAGTTTCTAGAAAGACAATCTTGCATCTAAATTGTATATACATAAACAATGATTTTGAGTAAACAATTTTAATTTAGTAAAATGACGCGAATTAAACCTTAAGGTCTGTGAGGCATTTTGTACGTGTATGTGTGGGTGGCTGGCAGCGCTTTCACCGTCCGTCGGAAAATGGAAACGAACCTTTCTTCAGATTTTTAGAAGGGGCTTATACGAACAATTCTGTCAGCCGTATCTTATTATAATAGGATTTGCCTCCGTCAAGTCGGAAGCTTGTCGTGTAAAGTTAGGAATGGCTACTGTACGGAACTAATGCGAAACAAGTGCGGTGGAACTTTTTTACACCCTACAACTAAGAATTTTTTAATTGGCTACTATTTTTCAAATACCAGCCATATTGTAAATTGCAGTCGATTGGCTACTAAAAATTATGAGCGGCAAGAATGTTTGGGCATCTGCGAGGTTGCGTTAAGACATATTTTGAGGCGGAAAGAGAGAAAATAGCGAGCCGCTGGAAACGCGTCTTGGCGAGCTGGGAGTAGAATCTTGAGACGCCATCAGATGTAGAATTTTAGTAGAAGTTTCTACTATCTTGGGGCCAAGGTATCTGCCATAAAACGAGATCATCCGATGCAGTCATCAACAAGCGCCTCCAGTTCGTCAGCCCAAAGCAGAAAGAAGCAAAACGCCACCAGATGCAGTCCTTGATTTTAATTTCATAGACTTCACATTGCGAAACCTATTTTCCGTAAGTTATGTAGCTTCCTTTTGGTTCATTCCACAGGAGTCTCAACATATAAATTTGTTATTAATGCTACCGTCATCAATTATATTACTCTATTCTATTTTATTTTTTGAAATTCAATCTCATTGTTATGAAACTCAAATTTTTATTTTTAAATCTTTTCTTCTCTCTTTTAAACCCTTCATAAATTGATCTCTTATGTCTAACAAATTTAACCTTTTTATTACAATTTTCAACCATCGTGTGGCGTATTATAGTAAATAATTAATAAATAAACCTCCCTTACCCATAATTATTACACTAGATTCTGTAGTTTTGAACAAACTGTTTTATGCTCTAATGGATCAGCAAAATATGGCTATTGTTTTCAATTTTAATGGGAAAAGTATGTTCCAGATTAAAGCGAAAATCTTTTTAGTCGTTATACAGAACAAAGAGAATTTTTATTGCTGTATCAGACTACAGTTCGCCGCTTTATAACAACATGGAAAACGTTACAAATTTTTTTGACGAGGATTTAGTTTGCTAAACAGAAAAATGTATGAACGGCTTTTCTATACAATAGCAAGTAAATGTGTGGTAATATTTAATTGGCAAATACAACAAAATTTAATTCCTTTTTAATTTTTATTTAATTATTTGTTTTCAAGAACAGTCGGAAAGATTATATAATAGACACAGCCAACTAGTAATGAAAAATACTAAACAAAAAACTCGTCATGCAATAGTTAGTAACGGTTTCAAGAAAAAAAATTGACGGTAACGACGACATCGTATCGCAGTAGACAAATAGTTTGTTTCAAAATCTAAGCCTATAGCTTATAACAGTGCACAATATTTTTAACCTCATGTGATGGTCAGGTAGCAATTTTCTATGTTAGTGTCGAGTAATTCTCTAGACTATTAATTTATTTAAATACATATAATGTAATTTCAAATAAGAACAGACCATCATTCGCTTGTAATTGGTCTGGTTTGCAAATCCGGATCAATCAGCGTGACCTGGCAGTGAGCAAATACCATAACAGCTATGTAGGGGCCGGCCCAAACACCTGCGGTCCACCTAATATACGATTATAGATAAGCGTCTACGACGTCCAAGTGGCAATTATAGGAAATTTGTCGTTCGTTTCAGTTAAAAGGAAAAGGAATTTTGTTACTCCATAAATAAATAATCAATACGCTATAATTCTGAAAGATACAAGTAACTAAACATCTAAAAAATATAGAGAAAGAGGGGTTTAATTTACTTAAAATTTATTATTTAAATTATTATATTTAATTTTTGTAGGAGAAGCAAATAATAATGGCATAAATGAACTTTAAAACTAAAGTAGACATTTGTTTTATGGATGAATGAAACACGTAAAACACAGAATAAAATAAAATGAATTTACATTTAAACGGCAGATCGTTAATAATTTTGTACTGAAACTCTTTAAAATCAGGTCACCTGTGAGGTAAACCTAAAGAAGCAAATAGATCTGGCAATTTAGGAATTTCCCGTCAACGACACCGTTTTCTGCTGTTTTCTTTGTCGTTGAAGGTATAGTCTGCTGCGGGTTGACAAACTCAGAGGTCCCGGGTAAGACGATTCTTGTTGACTGCATCAGGATGATCTGGCTGCATGGATGACGACTTGCCCTCTCGTGAGGTCTCAAAAGTTCCACTCTCACCAGAGGTCCGCAATTTAATCAAAACGTCTCTCCATTTCGCATCGTGTGGCCCCGAATTTTCCTCCTCCCCTTTCCATTATCCAATCAGCTGCAATTTCAAATAGCATCCATTGGCAGCCAATAGGAAAATTTAATCAAATGTCCTCACATATGTTTTGTGTTAGTAACACAGTTAGCCGGTTCCAATTGTCCACGCCTCGCCTCGACTTGATGGGAGCAAACTTTTCGTGAATTAGGAACGGATGCCATTTATTGAAGAGACTGACACTCATTGCCAGTACAAGTAGAAAGGTCCGTTTTCATTGTCCGAGGAAGGGTATAGCACTGACCCCATATACACAAAAAATATTTCACAGGTCTTCAGACCTTTTACTCGCGTACCTTTAATGTATTACAAAGCACTAACAATTATATATTTAATTTTTAACAATGGTGGCTCATTATTAAGTCAAATTGCTAATACTATTAATAATCATTAATAAAAGTAATATTTTGGTAGACTTCATTAAATTATAAATTAATAAACCGTAATAAATAAATGTTAATAAATTAAACAATATTATAAAACTAAATATTGGCACTTTTTATCGTTCCGGAATGGAAGGCAGATGTAGATGCTCCTCGGGTATCTTTGTTCGCATTTTCCAGGTCTATTGCCATTAGAGATCCAAATAAGCTTCTTGATTCACCCCACTGAAAACCCTGTTTTAAAAGTCTCGTGCCAATTAATTATTTCGATAATTTTGTTTTATAATTTGTAAATACCATTTATGCTCTTACCAAAACATTTTTTTATTAAACTGAGAATTTTAAAGCTAAATTAACATTTTCTTTTCTATAATAAATCCCCAAAATTAATACATGATATTATATTATAAATATCATAAATTAAAATCACCCCATCCAATATATGTTAGTATAAATATATCATAGTATTTCATCTATGTTTGTACCCAAGATTGGACTTAACGCAGTGGCGATCAGGGCCGAGGTTTGCTCGTCTGCATGGCAATGAGATAGTAGTCCGGAGCGAACGCTCACAACGCACATCAAGGGGAATATGGAACAGCGGCGCAGGAGATTGAGGTCGGAAGGGAAGGACAGCCAAAGGGGGACAACGAGCTGTCGTCTGCCAAGCAAACAGAACCCTGAACACGCGAGTGGGAAAAGAGTTGAATGGGAGCGGAGAGCGCAGACGGGGGACGCAGGACACAAATATAAAAGGGCCGCCAGAGACACACACGAGAGAAGGGTAGTTTTATATTCATGGGGTTTCCGTGCCCGCACCTAATCGCGGGGCTTCTGGCCAGGTCCCAATATCAAAAGGAGTCGCACTCAATATTGGTTCTGTCGACGATGAAAAGCTCCGATGGAAGCGAGAATTCTGAAAAATCGTCAAATATCTCATGGTTTATAAAGCTCAATTATTATTTTTTTTGAAATCACACGTACAATACGTAAAATTCGTTCCTTTTTTTATTCGGGAGACAAGAACATTGGTAAAGATAGACCTTAATAAAATATTTCAGGGTAACTAGAATAGAATAAATTCATTTTCCCGAGATCTTCATGAGAAGTAAAGCTCCAAGAGGTTCAAAGAGTAAGAAATATACATTAAATTGTTTTGTACCTATATATATAGTTATTTATTAACTTATTTTATATAAAATAATTTATATCACATCTTAATTTTCCCTTGTCAAATGACAAAGATAAAATTTTAGATTATAAAATCCAAATTATTCTGATTTATTTTAGTAATGAAGGAATACAATTACGCAAAATTAGCAAGATTGAAATTTTATTAATAAATGCATTTATTTGTAAGAAATTCATTTAAAGAGTAGAAGAAATGGCCAAGTAGAAATTTTTTAAGCTCACTTTGGATGAAACATGCTTAAAATTGTTTCTATTCCTTGTATTAAATGAATGCATATTCGAGTAAATTTATCATAATTACTTATTACAAATCCCATCAACGAGTAAAGTAATTGGCAAGCGAGAGAGAGAGGACTATACCTACCTTCATAAATCTCTCTGCACGAAGTCCTATAATTTACCTGAAACATTATACTAAATGCACACAGTCGAGTTAGCTCAAAATGGAATGTAAATAGGCCATATAAACTAATTTTTGTAGTTTTTGTGTCACTCTAATTTGAAATAACTCTGAGATCTCATCTGAGCTCATTTATTAATATATTAAGATGCTCATTCCAGTTAAGTTTCTTATCTAGAGAAGTCCTAAGAATGTTATACTTTCAACTTAATTTATCATGTATCCTCTCCAAACTTACTGGGTTTATTGCAGAAATTGTTGTATGAAACAGCACAGTGTGTGTGTTTTATTACAGTTCAGAGTCAACCCATTTGCAGCAAAACAGTTAATAACAGTAATAAACGCATTATTGACAACCAGTGTATATTTTTTTATCAATATACTTGAATCATCCGCAAACAAAATAGCATTAGATTCGGGATTCACTTATTTTGTGAAGTCAGTTATCTATATTAATAATAATCGCGGATGTAAAATAGAACCCTGTGGAACTCCAACATCCAGTCTGAACTAAATGTTTGGCCATTTGAGTTACAATGTTACCCTTCGCTTCCGGTGGGACAAATAACTAAACCATGCGTGAGACATTTTTTTTAATTCCATGAAGTTGAAGTGAAATAGAAGTAAAGAAAGAACTGATATTTAATGGAAATATGATCTGCTCTGACGCTCCTTACTCCCTCAACATAAACAGAGTTGTAGACATAATACTTTGTCAAATTCTCATTCTCCAGTGAATGACAATATCTTCTCGGAATTAGTATTTTTTATGAAGTAGAATAACGATGGTCACATGGATGAATTAGCTTCTTGTTAATATACAACTTTAATTGAATACAAATACTTAGATTGATTGCGATATGTAGGTCAACTGCAAATAGTCTCGTGGAACTGTTGAGATAAGTTGGCTCTGAACTCACATTTAGAACGACAGTCATTCATAAAATAATTGATGCATTCTCTGTTATATTCACTTATAATTTTTCAATAATAAGTGTACATGTGAACGATACTTTCAACCATTTCAGTAGATGAAGTGAGTAAAGTTCTGTCATCGTCATATGAAAACTATTAAAATTATTATTTCATACTGCTTGAAATCAAGGTGGTTTATCCTAAGCACTTATATTTATGTATTCATCGTACGATAATAATAATAATATATCTTCCATATAAAAGTTTGTCCTCCAGTCTTACGTTTAAGCAACAAGAAAGGATGGAAGAAGTTTTTGGGGGATGTGCCTTTTATGGAAATTTGAGAGCAGGTGCCAAATACGAAAAACTCTGATTTGGAGCGATTGTACCTGCATGACTTCGATATTGTTTCTGCAAGTTTTCGATTTCGTTCGACGATCCGGATTCCTTATCAGAGCGCCGCACAGCTTGGCGCTACATTCGTTTCAATGCGACACAATATCTCATCTCCCAGGTTTGCTTAGCAGACATCGCCAAGCAAATATTGGAAATGCGCTTTGAATGCAGCCTATGAATACATATTAGGGGATAAAAACAGGCCAACGAGAAGTTTGCTGTTGTAAAAAATAGTGCAGAAGCTTATCACGAGTGTCCGACGACTGCGCCTTTATTCTCGAAAGGTAAAGTTGATGTGGATTACACAAATGCTACCATTAAACCTCTGCTTTTATTTTATATTATTTCCTTCTTCTTTTCCTGGAGGTTTATTAGATGCATTAAATAAATTAATAATTCGTAAATTGATACGCAAATATTTTACTAC
Organism: Eucriotettix oculatus; assembly: GCA_034510155.1. Taxonomy (NCBI): domain Eukaryota; kingdom Metazoa; phylum Arthropoda; class Insecta; order Orthoptera; family Tetrigidae; genus Eucriotettix; species Eucriotettix oculatus. The sequence goes on from CM067378.1 coordinate 64,250,005, forward strand.
TTAATTAACAGTTTGGTAGAAAATATTTCAGTTAAGTTTATAGAAATTTCATTCCTACAGATTTGTGCACCTCATAACACATATTTGAAACGAAGCGATTTATCGACGTTGCCGACAACTCGTCCTCTACCTTCGTTTCTGCAGATGCTTGTAAGTTCCCCTACAGAGAATGATACATTTGTCTATATAAATACAATAATAATTTTATTCCATCATTAATGTTTGTATATTTTTCTTTTAACTTTCACGAATATTATACGTACTTCTAGTCTGTAATCTACGTAAATTATTTTATTATAATAATTTAATCCAGAAATCGTTTACTTTAAATCGCGTTTATTAGTCACAAAAGGTTGTCTAACCGATTCCGATGAAACTTTGTTTTTCCGCGGTGTATATAGTCGTAGTAAGACCATCCCCAATTTAATTCGTATTTTATGACGAATAAAATTCAGAAAATTAAATAAGATGTGGTTGATCTTGGATTATAAAGGCACCAGACTAGAAAAGAAACGTGCTTGCTAGCTATGTGCAGGGGCTCTTCTTTCGTATGTGCAGATCCCGCGCTTGGCGAAAAATTAATGATGATTGGTGAGGACACAACACGTGGGATGACGTTTTTCCATTAAGAAGGGGAAATAGATAAACTGGCTGCAATGTGACAAGGAGAAGAAATAAGCAGTGTGGTTTTGAATCTAGGAGAAATAGGAGGTCAGGAGGAGAATAAATGCAGTCAATGTGTGTTTGAAGTTAAAAAGAACTGGAGGTCAGAAGAGGAGAGTTGCTCGGGCGGTCAGTCAGTGTACGTTTCAAGGGAGAGAAGGACAAGTCTTGGTCGAAAGTTGTAAGAAAAAGTAATTTAAGAAGAAAAGTAACACGCTTTCAATAATAGAAAGCAAACCCAAGATCTGCATAAAAAATTGATATCCCTGCCAAAACTCTTCTGAGACGTGAAAGACCTCGCCGAGACGAAAGGCTGGTTTTTCCTCGTTGTTTGACGATGCGAAATCTCCTGTTTTCCGGCTCACAGATAACATTATTCTGTCTACCTGCATTCACAATACATTCCAGGAATTAAAAAAACGCTTTGTACCTGCACGAGAGTCAAAGTACCAGAAAGGAGAATAAAAACAGGTTCGTTATAATAAGCGAGATCTCTGCTACCCGCTGTTGTCCCACAGTAATTAACCCTGATAAATCTCATATATAGAAGTACCCTTAACTAAGCTGTTGCTATTTCAATATTCAATTTCACCTTAAATCCCACATTTGCTGGTAATATAACGAATTTGTGATTAGACATATAAGTAAATAAATAATTTTAAAACCCCAATTAAATTATCTTGATATTTAAATAATTAATCCCTTTTTCTTTTTCATTTACATAGCTAACATTTCTAAAACAAATTTAAATTTCTTGGAGAATAATTTCATTCAGTTTACAGAAAATCTGGAAACGTGGCTTTCCTCTGAAACGATAGATACCTTCGAAGTTATCTCTGTCAATCGCGAAACGTCAAAATTTCAAATTCAGTCTGTCCAATTTAGTTTTGAAGGCGTACGTATTGGCAGAAACAAGGATATATTTAATTTTTATCATAAACAACTGCAAATATTATAACAATAGTATAGATAATAATAATAATGTAATATATCACATTTCATGTAGGCTACATAGGACAAACTAAAAGGGCAGTAGAAACTCACTTGAAAGAACATATTTCCAATTTAAAACAACATTGTGAGAAACATTCCGTTGAACTCGAATAACCATGTTGTTGATTGTAATCATGTAACAATATAAAATTCTGAAATCAAATATTATGCGAGATTAATATCTGAAATTGTTCATCCGTTAATGTTAATACAGATACAAATAATATCAGCAATATTTATTACTGTAACCTCATTGGTCTCTTCTTATCGTTGTTTGGATTTTGAGTTTATTTGTAGTTCACGTCTGATGAAGTCTGCTGATTGTAAGACCTACAGGCAGGGCGAAACTGAAACTCAAGTATCAGAAACATCAGATATAATTATCTGATGTTGATGTAGTGAAGGTCAAACCTTTTTTATAATAATAATTTTGTCTGTGCATGGCTACTACTTTATACAATTGTGAATTTTAACGTGTTGAGAGTTTTTTACATTTGTATCGGAGTAAATCGTGTTATATAAAACTTTTCATGGGAGTGGGAATCTCTGATCGTCGGCGTCTAGAGCGGTGCTAAATCAATTTGTTGGGCATTTTTCTTGGTGGAGGAGGGCTTCATTAGCGCCGCGGCGCACATGAACGCAATTCCTTCCCGCCCCTCCACCCCCGCCCCCGCCGCCCTCTGCACAGACTAACGAAGCCATCTGGCCGCTTCCCTTGCTCTTTGTTCCCCAATAAAAAGCCAATTAATTGAGTATTGGCCATCGCCTATTGATTTCACTTCAAGCTTCCAGTGCAAATACCTTGTGTCGTGCGTGATACGGAATACCTCTTGAATCGAGATCCATAATCGCGTTGGATTTGCTAACGCATCCTTGCCTACGACAGAAACCTGTGAATGTAGATGACTGTGCTATGTGCAGCTAACCTAATTTAATTAAAATAGGTTGCCTTCAATTTAATTTTATTCAAGTTTTTATCCGAAGATTCTACGTATACTAAACATGAAGTTCAATAATTATTCACACTGACGCTCAGACTGGTTGTCTGAAACCAATTATGTCCTAAAAAGTCACTTGAATGATCTGGAATGATGTTTAATTGTAGAAATTCACAGTCACAAGTTCTTTTAGAGAATCAAGGCGCCACCCCCACTTTAGTTTTCTGTCTTACCAAAGGATCTCAACCTGCTTGTAAATCTTCAGCGCATCAGTGCGACGGCAACCACCTACTTATAAGTACACTTATAATTGCATGACGTAAATAATTAATCGATAGATAAATAAAATAATGTTAAAATATAAAATAGGTTTCTATATTACATGCTAACAATGAAACATACAACGTAAAGGTTTTATAGAAAATAATATCAATATGTCATCTTTGACATTGCATCTCATTCGCCGATGGCTGAAGTTTAGTAGAGTACTAGCTGAAGTGCCCCGAGTTACTCGAACCACGTAAATAATAAAGCAGCAATTAAAGATAGCTCTATTAAAATACTTGAGTTCTACTCCAGAGGGATCACTTTTACCTAGAGGGGCGTATAAACACTCGTTTTATATGTTTTCCTACAGCCTAAGTCGATTTCTGTTGTCAAATCCAGCCTATTTTCAATCCTAGGTTACGTAATGTCAAAAAATCGTCAAAATGCTACTTCCTTTAACAGAGATTTGTCATTTTGACCATTTGCCAGGTCTGAGAAGACCAAAATTTCCAATCGACTGTGTCCTCAAAATTTTTCTCTAATCCTACAGGGGCCCAAAGCTGGAGGAGGTCCAAAATTGAGTTTTTATTATTGTAGCTCGGGGGAGGGCGGAAGGGTTGGTCTCCCTTGTAAATAAACGTACCTCCTGATAGGTCTTGGAGAGACAAAGAGAAGAAGCCCTTACTTGTTTCTTCAAGTTCAGTACGGACTTTGTTAGAGACGGAAAACTACCGAAAATAATACCTTCAAAAAGCGGAAAACAGAGATTTGTTGACATTTTCTCTTTTTTTCACATATTGTTATTAAAGTTTATTTAGTTTAATACTTTTAGCTGTGATGAAAGTCGCTATCAAATGCATACAATTTTATTTGATTTCCACAGATTAGCAATTACTAAATATTAAAATTTACCGGACGGGGAAAATAAAACTAATTTACGTATGCATCGTATCGACGATCCAAAAAAATTATTATTTCTCATCGGTAGATTAATTATGACATGAAATATTTATAGTTTAAAATATACATAGTATTATAGATCAAGAATATTAGCAACCCGCATGCACTTTAGTAAATCTCGATGCGTGTATGGGATACGAAAGCTTTTACGTAAAAGGTTTTCACTTTTTTCACACATATAATTTGAGTATATTAAAGACAAATAAAGATCATGGGCAGTTTCGGGCCCCGGGAACACGTGTACCAAATTTGGTCAAACTCGAACCAGTAGTTTAGACACCTATAGCTGGGACGTACATATTGACAAAGGTTATATAGATAGATAATAACCCTATAAGCAAACAGTTATCATCGATGAGTCCAGATCAGTATTTCGATTTTATTAAATTTATGTTCGAAAATGTTATTTCACAAAGATATATCGAACCAATACATTATTATACACATAAAGCGTGTGATTTTGGCGTCTCAGATCGAAAATTAATTTATTTTTAATCTGTGTTTCTGATTTCGCGATCTTCGGGCGCCATGGCACTTGCGGGCGTGGGAATTAGTCGTAATTCTGCATAACCAACAGCGAATTCTGAGATGTATCTCGGAGGGCATTGGGGGAAGGGGGCACTTTTGTAAAATTTGTATTTGAATAAATTAATAAAAATTAACGGCCCGTATAACGGACAATTCTTAAAATTTTGAACAAGAATTTAAAACTTAATACTATGAGACGCGTTCGACCAACACTTGTGGCACTTGTCAACATTTGTTAACAGACTGAAGTAATAAGGACAAGAATAAACAAAAGATGAAACTAACAAGGAAAGTTTAATAAATCCTGAAATAATTAATTTAATTGAGAAGTGTCATGTTTGACATCAACCAATGATTTAAATTAACCTGTTGTTAAAAATTACTCCTGTGTCAAATATAACAGAATTATCAAAATTAAATGAATGATTGTTCCACACAATGTTTGGTGAGAGGTTAATATTTGTAAGAATAAAAATTTATATTAGCTTTATGCTCCTTAATTCTAATTGACAAAGATCGCTTAATCTGACCAATGTAGCAGTAAGAACAATTATTACAAGAACTTTTATAATAAACATTACGGCAATCAAAAATATTAACAACGTAAGCTAAAGAATTAACAGATTTGTGGATTACAGAGAGCCTGAATTTTTTAAATCACATTTTACATTTTGTGAAAAGTAAAAGAATGCAATTATTTGAAGTAATTTGTTTTTGAACACGATTATTTGAATCATTACAAATATAGTATTAGTTCTGATCTTACTGAATTTATAATGTAATCAACAGGATAAAAATGGCACATTCTAAAAAATCAGTCTCCTTTATATGTGTTGATTTGTAGTACAAATTTAAAAAATAGTATTTTTAATAATAATTAAACAATAATTATATTCAATGACGCGTCCACAATTTCAACACTTTATCAATGTAGTTGATGTCAAAGTATTATTTTTTGATTACCCATTTTGAAGGATCGTCCGATTATATCTTTTGTTCTAATTATGAACTAAAAATTTTCCATGTATAATAAAGGGAATATATTAATAAAATTACAAACGACATATTGCAATTTTGTTCAGAACATTTTGTATCTTCTATGAAGAAACGATTCATTATGTAGAAGTTGATTGAAATGCCTCAAGAAGAACCTCAACTTTTAACTTGTGTCTAATTATGAAAATAATAAATTCATCACGAAATCACGAACACTGTTACAATTATTTGAATAATATCAATTGTCCCACAAAATGCTAGATTTTTTAAAAAAATTACGTGGCTTGTCTTCGGAGAGGGTGACTCCCTAGTTCCGACCCTCTTGGATAAGCCACTGAAAATACTCATCATTTAGTAATAATTTCAATTGACTCACTATTTACTTATTTTATACAAGACTATATGTTTGTTTATAAGTGTAGAGCAATATGAATGTATGTTAATATCTCCCATTCGTTTCTCATTGAAAAAAAACAGTCCAACTTCATTATTAAATATTTAGGTTTCACAGTGACCGATCCCGTCGTTCTGATATCAGAGTGGAAATATAAATTCGACTATTCCAAGTGAGCAAAGTTCCTCTTTCAATGGAAATTGCCAGCGGTGGTTTCCCGTTGCTTCCGCCGGATGCCCTCTGTGGGATTAGAACCCGTGTTACGACTAGAGAAGTGAGTCCCATAAGATGATGATGTATGCGATCACGCACAACATATTTCTCCCTTGCCGAGGATCAAACCCGGGACCACTGTGTTGTGAGGCAAAGTACACCACAGGAAGTCTGCAACAATGTACACAACATATATATCAGCATAAAAATATGCGGTTTCTTCAGACAATATTTTGGCAATAGGGCGATATTCTCCATCCTGCCTAAAGATACCTGTGGGGGGTTTCTCTCGCAGGTATTTCTCCCCAGAGGAAGAATGGGGGCTTACCTTTAGGGATGTCTTTTTCTCTCTCTAATTTCAAGGTTCTCACATGCCGAGGCACCATAATCTATTTTATGAGATGTATGTACTGGGGTCGAAGGCCTTGGGCATATGGTGAGAGTTGTCCGTTGATCCCATTGGATCAGTCGGCCAACTGCCCCCTAAAACTTGTGGAGAAACGGTGAAGGAAATGCTGTAATCCGAAAGCAAACTCATCTCCCGTCATTCGGAAGGGCGTGAGAATAGTACCCAAAAGACCGACCTACCTGATGATAATTTTCTAGGCTTTTCCCTGCATCCTTAAACTATAGTCCGGGGACCCCATTCCCTTCCTATGCTATTAAAGGAGAGCTGTCTATTTCTGGATCGTCATGTAGCCTGTTACCTACCCTCGCCCCCAAAATCCGTCTTATGAGATTTTTGAGACGCTAACAGAAGTAAATTATTTTATAAGGTGATTTATACGAGTGCTGTTTTAAATGAAGTACCGATATTTATTTTAAAAAATACAAGAATAATTTTCTATATATTTTATTATCTTACACCTCACGCTACTTGTCCACATATATAGTAGCCCAAACATCGTCACTTTGTGCTTTCCTTTCGTGGGAGCGTTTCGAAATGTTCAAAACAATTGAACGATCTACATACTGTGTAGCCTGTGATCACAGGAGCCATCTTTCTTTGACAAAGGAAAACAAACACTAGTTCCCATTACGACAAGTGCCTAAATAACGGCGGTAACTGTGTGGAAAACTGCTGTGAGATAGAGGGTATATTGATAATAAAATATGAGGAAAATAAGGTACCATTATTTTTTAAATAAATATCGGTACTTACTTTAAAAACAGGCGTCGTACGAGTTAAAATTTTATCTCGTGAATTTATAAACTACAACTGTTTCAACTTCTCTTCATACGTTTGTTGCTCCTACGTTACAGTTTTTCGGATACATAACCAACATTATTTTCTTTCCAACTCGGATTCCACTATGTTTCTAAAAATATTTCCTAAGATAATTTTGCTGTCTTTCATTCTTCATAGACAGAAGTTTTTTTACATTCAATGTCCAACCTTTCCATCCTCTAATCGGTAATAAAAACAAGACGTCGATCATGCTTACTGAAAGGCTCTCCAAATCTGTTCGCTTCTACTAATATAATTTTAAATTGTGCTAGAATAATTTCCTACAATTCTTTCACAAACTATCCTTGTCACAAGCAGTAGCGTTTCTGTTCAAACAGGTATGCATAATCTTTAATAATCAGATGAAATTTGTACACCTTTGTCACTGAACGTTGGTCATTCCCGACGGATCTTCTATAGAGTCGAAAATACATCTAGTTTTTTTTTGTTTCGCAGTTTCTTACAGCATGGTATGGTCAACGATCCAGCCTCGGCGTCCTAGATGTCACTCACTGCTCACTTCGAAATGTTATACAGATTAGCAACACAATGAGAATGTATACCTTAATAGTCGTTACACGTCTTAGACTGAATGGATGCGGGTCGAATTTATGACCTGTGAAAGTGGCAGATTTAATTTGTATCCTTCTCTTTAAGTGTCCATACTTAAGTTCACGTATATACATACATTACAACGTCAAGAAAAAGCTCTCGACTGATCCATGATCTTCCAGTTGAAGTCCAAATTCATATAAATTGTACACCTAAAAATAATGGAAATATTTATCTCGCACCATTACTAAATAACAGGCATCTGTTTGTCTAGATATAAAGAATTGAATCGGAATTGTTCATAATAAATTGCCTGAAACGAAAACATTGCAAAAAGCTTAAGGCTGAGTAAAAGAAATAAGCAGTGACTTAGATTAGAAAATCAAATGTAAAGCTACTATTTAAAATTAGTTGTTGAGTATTGGGGGACAGGGGGGGTATTTAAATTCAATTACCCCGTGACCAGAGTGATGAATAGCGGATCGGAAGAGAGGCCATCCATCACCAAGGCGTGAGTCATCCAGCAAGACTTCCGCTTGCCGAATTAGCCGCGACTGTTTTGCATCTGCGAATATACGCAAATGTCGGTCGATATGGGTATATTTTCACATTATAATAGGCAAAAATTCTGAAAAATTTTAATGTCTAAAGTAAATGCCTATTGAGTTTTATTGAACTGTATTATACCTAACTACAAATTGAACGAGGGTTATTTAAGTAATTGTGATCAATAAAAAGAGACATTATGAATATGAAAAATTTTCCAAATTGAAAACTGCTTCAACGATAATAATATACTCTTTGAAATTTGGTCACAATGTGGAGTAACGGTGTTAAAAAGAAGCTGTTCGAATTTTCCATTCGGGATATCTGGGATGATCTGTAGAAAAGTTGTTCTAGTTAAGATGGCTGTCCCCCAGTCGTTGGATAAACCCAGTTGCAGGTACATAAATACTTCGCAACAGATCCCGCACCTCCATCGAGCCAGAAAATATCTGAAGCGTCGCTAAATCTTCATGCATTTGTGAATTTTTTAAGTTTAGAGTCAGGCATGATTTTATCTTTATTTTATCCGTGAATCGCCTGGGCTAAAACGAAACATTAGTAGTAATCTAAAGCAAAATATAAATAACGTTGCTACAGGCACAATGCAAACAAATAACTCTAATCCTAATTCCAACATTAAAATAATTTATAATGGCTATTTATGAAGTGGTATTTATAATATAACATCCAGAAAGACAGTTTTATATATAATAAATTTTACAGTCACAAAATTTAGACTCCTCGGATATATCAAGTGTTACGACAGTCGTCAACTATCAACGATCCAAAAAATTGAATAAACACAGCCAACATAAATAAATAAATCTATTATAAAAATAAATACAATACCCGATCAGATATTTGTTACATCTTTCCACTCTATAATGTTTTATTCTCAATTCATTACGAGGGGCCACATCACGCCCGTTTCCGTGAATATTTATCATTTCAAATAAAACTCTTCAGGAATACTGAACTGAAAGTATTACAGTATCTCAATGTCCTATTACTATTTTAAACTGAAATTTCTCCATCAGTTTTCACTGATGTATTTCTTTAAGAAGAATTCCACGACTGTTTTTCTGATACACAGTTGTGAGGAATTAAACTTACACTAGCTCCAGATTTTTTAAAGAAAACACGCAATCTGCAGAGTTTTCTTATTCACGGTATAGCTAACTTGTCATTTCTGTCAATTCCATCCTTGGAATAAAACTATTTCCAACTTACAATTACGAGGATTTGTGCATAACGTCCAATAATAGGTAAACTGTTGACTTATAAACAACTGGTTTTCTTCTGTCAAAAAAAGTAACAATCCACTTTTGTTGTTGTTGAAGCGTTTTAAAAATTAATTATTTGACTTGATAATAGATAATTTAGATCGTCACAGAATACGGCTAATTTGCTTCTGTTCAGCTGTCACCGATACAGTAATACCATACATAATATCTTTGGATTTCACCACTTAGCGCATTTAAGACCTAGCAAAATTAAAGAGTGTTCGATGTGTTATCCGAGTGATGACATACGTATTATGAACCAAAATTTTAAGTAATAAAAACAAATCATGTTTTCAAGTAATTCGGGTAAAAGGTCAGCTAAGCATTTAACGAAGAAGGTTCCAAAAAGCACAATACAAGCAACTGATGAAGTCAACAAGAAATTATGTAGCAGAGATCAAACTTTTCACAAATTAGAGAAAAAACTGCCTGTATATCATAAAAATGAAGATATCAATGCAATTGAAGGGATGGGTAAAGTACTTCAAAAACCTCAATGTAATATACTGAAGACAGGAAAGCCATTTCATAAAACGTTATCAGATGAAGTATCCAGATATTTGAGATGCACTACAAAGTGTGACACTTGTTTGCAATTCGATTATGAGAATAGAAACAACTTTTTATCAAACAAAAAATTTCAAAATGATCTTCGCAGTCTGGCATGTCTTCTCAAGGATTACATTGTTGTCAATAATTATTCACCAGAAAAATTGCCTGATCTGGAGAAGTTGAATTTATCGCAAATATCACCACAAGAAAAATATGAGCTGAGCAAGTTATTTGAATTAGTTTTTATGAAAAAATCAAAACCTGGTAAGACCTATTCTCTGTGCAGTGCAGTTGTGAGATGTGTAAATTTATAAATCTATTTTTATTTTTTTTAGTAGCCAATGAAGAAACAAAGGAAGAATTACAAATTTCTAAGGAAAATTTAAAAACAAATGAAATTTGTGAAGAAAAGCATGGGAAACTGAGCAATGAAATGGCACATTTAGACACACTGCAAGAAACAGATGGTATATATATATATATATATTACTGGTACTTAATAAGAAACACATTTACTTTTTATCTCAACTTTTGTTTTTCTTTCCAGTTTCTAATATCGACTATGGCGAAGAAAAAGGTGAAAAATGTTTAATCAAAGATGAAACAACTGTCAATTCAGATGGGATAAGTCCAAGTATTCAAGTTATTATGCCACCAACTTTAACAGAAAGTGGTAATGTAGAGGAGTTTTGTATAATTACTCAATTGTATGTATTATTGCTTGAGATTCCATTTAACTTTTTGACAGGTAAAGAAATCAACTACGATGACCAAAATGCTCTTGAAGTGAGTTTAGGGGAAGCAGACATTCTAAGTGCAGAAAATGAATATACAAGATTTGTAAATCCTTATACAAAAAAAAAACAGGGGAATTATGGAATGACTGCAACATCAAACCTGAAACACAAAACAGTATCAGCCTCATATTCATCAATAAATAAAGGTTGTCGTCAAATACATAATAAGCATCAATCAGAAACTAAAAGTTCTTACATAAAGTCTTCTCATTATGGTTCTGAAAAATTAACCCACTTGCGATCACGTTTATTAAAAAAATTGTGTAATTCTAGAAATATTCCTGAGATTTTAAAATATAAATTATATTTAGCTAAGTTACCTGTTCGTGTTGTACTGTCCAATATTTATCCTTATGTAGGGAAAGAAGTGCAAACCACAAAACCCGAAATTGAAAAAAATGACAGTGCCCCCAGTGAAGTTAAAAAAACTCTTGTTAAAAGCTTAACAAATATTACATCACATAATGCAAATGAAAAAATATTGTCACAGGAAGTGAACATTATAAAAGAACCATGTGATAACTTATGTCCTATGGATCCTTCTGTTACAGAAATTGTAATTGGAAACACAAATGAAGAGGAATTATCAAATCTGTTTGGAAGAGAAAGAAAGAACAAATTTGAAAGATTTTGTGAATTAATAGAATCTACTCGAAGTTGTATCAATGAACACAAATCATGTTCCATTCAGCATCTTTTTGAAAAACTATGTAAGAACAAGAGCACCTTATCAAAAATAAAAGGAAATGATAATAAAGAAGAAAATCACAAAATAAGCTTAAAGAAATCACATTCTGTAGAAACAAGTAAACCATTGACAAAACCTAAAATAAAATTGGAAGTACATATTCCAAGAGTACCTGTTAACTGTGATGAACTAACAGAAGAAACCAAGAAACAAAATGACTTCATATTTAAGGGATCTAGTACTCAAATATGTGAAAGGCAAGATTGTTGTATGGAGAAAACAGTTGGGGGTTCACAGACTAGAGATGGAGAATTTAAGATGCAAGAACACAAAAACCCAAGTGCCCAACATGTAAGTATTACTGGAAAGATAGAAGAAGTTAAAGGGAAACCTAATACTGTTTTAAGTAAAATTTCTAAGCGAAGTAAAGTTACTGGGAAAGGAAGAATTACCGCCACAACACCAAGGATGAATAAACGAAAACCAATCATTAATGAAAATAAATTAAATCAATACGTAACCCAAAAAGATGAGATAAAGGATGAAAAATATTGGAAAAATGAATTTTATAAAAAGCTGAAGTGTATATCACAGAAAGGTATTACTGAAAATGATTCTTTGAATGAAATTTTGAATCAAGTAGTATCTGTTATAAAATTTCATTGGGGCAAGTGTCTGTCAAGTGGTTAATAAATTACTAGTATTAGCAGAAATTGCAAGTCACTTGATAGTATTTTAATACAAACCTCTTTGAAATTTACCAATAATACTTTCAAAAATACCGAGTAAATTCTACCTTTGACAGTAAAGTAGAAAATTGTGTACTGATATAATTTAATTTTTGTATTATCATAACTACAGCTATATTATTAAGAAATAATCTAATTCAAAATTGGCAATGATAATATTAAACTATAAAAATAAAATTATCAGAACTATTGAGGTTGAACAAAAATACCAAGACAAGGAAGTATTGACGAAATGGTTTTTGAAGAACTAAAAACCCGTCCTGAAAAGTTTGCATGAGATTCATATGTAGCGGAAGTGAAATGCAGTCAAATGTTTGTGTGTGTCAATTCTATGATTGAAAATTTTAATTACATTAGTACTACAGTGTCTTGGCTCGGAAGGAAAAATGGAAAATATCAGTTTTATAAAGATTATATACTTATTTGAGTAGAATAAAAATATTTTTAAGGTTTCACTCAATTGCTTGTTCATGTCTTTCATATTGTATAAAGTTTGGCAAACTAAGGAACCAAAATAAAATAACATTTATTCTACATTAGCCTATGATTACTTTAAGTATTCATAATGTGTTTCATGAATTGAATAATGAACTTTTGTATTCAAGTGATACTTCATTAATTTCTTTCAAGAAAGAAATTTATTCTATGGAAATTTATTTTCCTCCTGGGGATTTATTTAAACTAAGAAATTGGATAATCTATATGAATAATGTATTGTGCTAATCCTCTAACTTCTTGATCAATTGTCTGGTACCAATTAAATTTAAACTTGAGATTAGTAAGATAATGATAAATTATGGCAGCAGTAAATGGTTTTAGGAAAGAGAATAGTAGTACTTAAGAAATTGCTACACAATACCTTACAAAGGCTATCTTAAATTTAAATGACTGATACACAACTTTCATAATATGCTGCTGTGTACTCTTTGATTAAGTACTATATGGTCTACTTGCATTGCAACATTAATGAAGGGGAGATAGATGTACTTGTGAAGAAAATTTTAAGCAAAGCCAGTTCCCAGAAGTGAATCTTTCAAATTCACTTTACAAATATTTATATGGCTACAAAATATTTATTCATACGATTTGGGAGATGTTAAGCAGTTTGAACTCAGAAAAGTATAATAAAGCTGGAGAAGTTCTAATGTAAACTGAATTGGACAGAAACTCAAAATATTTAATTTATAAAATAAATTATATGACTGAAATAAAAATATATGACAGATATTGTGAAGCATGGCTAAATCACATTATTGATTCTTTATTATTCAATTTTCTTCTAAAAGTTAGTGCAATAAGTAACAGTGACCACAATTATACAAAAACGTATGAATTATAATGCAGTACAATTTGAAATAAACAAAAACTTTTATTACTGTACATGTTTACACTTTTTCTGAATATGAAACGGAAAAAGTAACAGTAGATAAACCTTATTCATATAGTATTTTTTATTCTTACAAATATTAGACTTTTAACAAATGAAAAAGAATACCTAGGAAAGACACACTACCAATACAACATAATGGAAAATTATAATATGACAATTCTCGTCCTTCAACTGAACCTTGACATTTTAAAGTTTGTGTAAATAGGAAAAGGAATAACTCTAGACAATTATAAAAAATATTTTTATATGTTAGCTGTTCCATTTTTATTAGACCTTGACACAAATGATTTTTAAATACTAAAGACATTATATTCAAGCAACAGTAGCTAAATTCATACAATTTTCTCCTTTTGCTGATATATTTCCTTCATTACGATAGTCTTATGTAAACTTATTTGAAACAGTGTCGAAGTTTCATCTACCACAAGTTTGCATAATAAATAATTCATTACAAACCTAACTGTAACTGTTTTTGTACTTTATTATGTAATTAATTATTGCTCAGTCATCATCTAATCTTTGTCTCATATTTCTTTTAACACCAGGAAGAGCTTTTCTCTTTTTGAATCCACCAAAATTATTGTCTTCTTCATCATTTGCCAGTGAGATACAAGTCTTTTCTTTGAATTTTTTTTGTCTTGGCTCATCTTTTACAACTGGTACTTTTATTGCAACATATTCTTGTTGTGGGAGTTGTAAGTCAATAGGTTTAATTTCTCTGAAAATTATGGAATAAAACCATTCACTCTATTTAAACATATATTTTTTTAAAGAATTTATCAACAAATATTCTAATTTAAATTATTATTTTTCCTATGTATGTTATTTCTATTCCACAATATAAAAATAAGATGCAGCAAATTGTAAATCTAAAATTCTGTATTGTAGCTTTATATCATTTATTTAATCATTTATCTTTATAAAAATTAATTTAATCAATGGTCAATAATAAATAGAAGTGAGCATTAATCTAACAACTTGCTGTACTAAGGCTAAGCATTTAAGCCAGATTCGTAAACTTTATTACTGGAGGGATACCTCCAAAATGATTAATTCTGTATCCTGATCCACGTGGTAGCCAATGTTCATTTTTAGGAAACTCATGCTACACCTTCTAATTCAAATTAATTATTTTGAGTACTCCTGTTTATAAAAATTGTAACACCAAACAGGAACATTTGGAACTAAATCAAATTAATTTGACATATTTCCAATACTTGCATAACTCTTCTCAGACTGTTTAAAACACATTCTCGTTCTTCTGCTTATAAACCCTACTATTATTATAATCATATTGTCCTGTAATACTTGATTCAATCAGAAATAATTTGGCTATTTTATTTTCTAATGCCAAAGAAATGCTATAAGTGTATTGGATTATAATGCTTATGAAATATTGTTTTAGATTAGATAAAAGTAGAGTGCCAAAAATTGTTATGAACTGGGCAGTGTAACTACATGCATATTATTCATAAATTTATGTGAAACCATTGTTCAAGTGCATTGTGGTAATTTCAGCTTTATTCAAAGATAGAAGAATTGCTTCAATTGAAGCTAAAAGGCTGTGAAACTTAATTTAGAAGATGAGGATGGAAAAATGTCAACTGGACCCGGGACATTTTTCCATTCTCATCTTCTAAATTTAGTTGAATGTCCTTTGACTGAGCTTCTACTTTGTTTAATAAGTATAGTACTTACTTTTTTTCAACTGTTTTCCATTTACCATATGGATCAACTCTCACACTAGGGCCAATAAATGGCAATGAAAAACTGGGCACTTCTTTCTCTTCTGGTTTTCTTAGTTTTTTCATTTTTTCTCTTTCTAAAAATGCCCTTTGTTCTTCATTCCTTTGCTTTTCCTCTTCTTCTAAACGTCTCTCTTCTTCTGCTTTTTTCTTTTTCTCTAACTTTTCAGCTTTAGCTTGATCTTCTAAAGATAAAAACTTTTCACTGGGTTCTTCCCATGATGATTCTAGAAAAATAAATTTAATTCCTATAAATCTGACACTATCTTCAATAATAAATTTAAAATTCAACAAATTTGTTAGCAAACAATATAGATATTTAAGACATTTTCAATGTTTCATCCATATTTGTGGACTTCATCAGATAAATTTTATATGGATAAACGTATATATACTTGCATTCAGTGACAATTACAACTGTATTCTGATTAAGTGCACAAATATGGACGAAATGTTTCAGATGTCTTATCGAAATGTCAATATTCTTTCTGCTGACAAATTAGCTGGATTTTTTATTTATATTTCTTTAATTGACATAGGCAGTGAAGAAGAAACAGTTCAAACAGCTTCTACAGGAGACAGATAGTTGTGCAACTCATACTGGCTTACAGCACAGTTGACACTCAAACACTGTGGGACCAGCCATTACACAACACCAATCCACACCCACCAAACCTCTATCTCACACACAAAGGTCATAACAAACATACAATCAGGGGAAACATGCTTACATGTATATACATACAAATAAATTAGCACATGGAAGAAAGAGAGTGAGTTGCTGATGTAATTAGCCTGCACAATGTGCTAGGTTTTTTGGAGTTTAATTGTTTGATTGGTCTTGTAATTCTTAATAAGAGTTAAAAATATAATAAACAAGTCAATTACCAAAAAATCAATGTCATGTTTAAATATTAATTGCAAATGTGTAACATCATCTGTTGAGTAAACTAAATTTGATCAAACTTTTACCTCCAGTTTCAATGTTCCAATAATAAGTATGACCTTCATCAGATTTTGCTTCACACCAAACTGGCTGCATTATGGTCTCCTCCTTCTTTTCAGGAATTTCTTCTGGAGGAGGAGAAACTTTCAATTTCTCAGATTTTTTCTCAGAATATTGTGGATCTTCACTTTTTGCAGCTTCTGCTTTTTCTTTCAGCAATTTTGATGAGTAATCTGCTTCAGCCTCAACATCTTTTAAATAGGCTTTCAGAGCAGCCTGAAAAATATTTCATATTTAAATTGTAACATTGCAGTACAGATAAAAATACACATCCTAAGATGAAAAACTAAGATTTCCAAAAAAGTTAAATGTCTATCAAGTCTAACATTTCTGTTTTCAGGTGATTTGTGGTTATTTGTAATATAGTTAAACACAAATTATCCTTAACTGTGTCACAAGTAACTGCAATTCACATGAAAATCGCAGAGCATATCATGCAGACTTTTTTCATTAATAAATATTTAAAACTACTTATCAACTCAAGAATATTTTACTATAATTTACATCAGGCAAGTTATCACACTCTTATGCATATTCTAGTCTCATAAAGTTGTTGTGATATTCAGTCCAAAGACTGGATACGCAACCCTCCATGCTAACCTATCTTGTGCAAGCCTTTTCATTTTCATATAACTACCACATCCTCCCTAATATGCTTAGCGTATTCCATCCTCCCTCTTCTGTTCTTACCCAGCACTCTTCCCTCTAATACTAATTTTATAAGACTCTCATAACATACAATTATAATTATCCTCACTCCATACAATCATTTTCAGTATGATTTCCTTATATTGATACTTATATGAGCTGTGAGTAAATTCCTCTTCCTTTGAGAAAGTCTTTCTTGCCTGTACTATCCTACTGTTTATGTCCCTAGTTATTATGCTGCGCAAGTAGAATAATTCCTTAACGTCTTTCAAAATATCCCTACCCAGCATAATAACACGCTTTGTTATTCCACTGTTTCCTATATCACACTCCATTACTTTTGTTTTCCCTCTATTAATCCTCGTGTTCTCCAGGACCATGTTCATGCCATTCATTATGGCTTCCAAATCTCCTTCTGACTCACCAATACCACAATATCATCAGCAAACATGAGTTTTTATTTCTTCTCGTAGCAGCATGATCCCTCTTCCATATTCCTTTTTAACTTTCTTTATAAATTGTTCTAAATTAAATCAGTCACTGGTATTTTTTATCACCAAAGAATGCAATTTAGTTTTGAAATATTCCTGCATAACTACATTATCAATTTTAATCGGGTGATGGAGACAATAGCAAACGTGACTGAATTGATGTTTTAGAGGAGACACATCTCGCACCATTTAACAGAAATATATGGCACTGTGAGTCATTGACCTTGAAATGTCAGATGACTAGCAAGGTTACTTTATTTTTTGACTAGTTTATCCTTTCTTTGCAGTTTTCAACTTAATAGCTGCTTTGAGGCAGTTATCAAATTTACTGTCACCTGTCTAACCTTTTTACATTACTGTATTTGCTTCAACCCAGATTCTTCCTTAAACATCTGACTTGCAAGCCACATTCTTATCTTCTTACACACTTTTACTGCACTTATTTGAAAAACCATTTATATTTCTCATTATTCACCAATGCCAATTTCAAAAAGCTTCCAGAAATCTCTAATGTGGTTTCCTAACAATCCAGGTTGCTCACCTTGTATGTGTGTGTATATATATATATATATAAAAATAATTGTATGTATATATATATATATATATACTTCAATATAATAAACATGTATCATTTTACAAGTGAGATTTCACTTTATGAATCATGCAGAAGTCAAAAATTAATTCTTTCATTACTTACTTATCACATTAGTAGAATAGATCAATATATCCAAAAAAAATTATACATATCATCTACTTTCATATTTTAATCATTACATGATTATGATAATAAAATAACATTAAAACATTTTACCTCTTCCATTTTTTTCATCTCGTCATCAATTTTAAGCATTTGTTGGTGCTCCTTCCTACTTTTCTTCGAAATTTCAGATATTCTTTTAGCAACATTTTCTTTATGTCTGGAGCCCCCTTCATGGAATTCAATACTCTGGAAATAGGATTGACAATACCTTAACATTTAACCCTACTGAATTATACATTTATAAAACATTTTTCATAGATTAATGTTGAAATTGTATCTGACCCAAGTAAAGCTATACTTGTAATTTTTTTTTTACCTGGGCTTCATGCTACTGTTCAAAATTTTATACCCTGTTCTAGTACATAGGTTTTCTTTTTCCTGACCTCCTTCCTTGATTAGTTGTTTCTACCTTAAATGTTAAGATTTTCCAATTTATATTCCCAACCCCCAATCATCTCATTTATGCTTGTGTGTGTATAGTAACTGGATAGAGAGTAAAGATAGAAATATAGGACGAAGGTCCTCCCATATTTCTATCTTTACTCATTTATCCAACATTTCAAAATCAAATATCATTACATATAATCAAAAAATGGAACAAAATAACTTACTGGTTTATTATCTGCAATCCAACACTTGCAGAAATTGCAAAATTTTTTTGCCTGTGATTTCCAATAGTCAACCCTGAAAATAATTAATGATTGTAAATAAATATTTCTTTTATATTAAATGATTTACATAAAATAAAGCAGAAAAAATTGAAATTCATAATTTAGTTAACAGCTTTTTATAATTTAAATTTATTTTCATTTTGTAATTGATGTGTGGCAATACATTAAAATGCATTCAAATACTCATCAAATGAATTCAGATTAAATATTAGCCAAGTATGAAAGGAATTTGTTTATGAGGAAAGATTAATAAAATGCTTTTATGATCAATTTAAAAGCACCTATAATTTATACAGATGTTAAAAAGATTTTAAAACAGAAAAGTTTGTTTTAAGTCAGTATCGATAATAAATACGCAATACCTAGTTTTATGACATAATGGTGAGAAATGGATTTGAAACTAAATACAATCTGCTATGGAAAGTGGGTCTCACTTCATAAATTTGAGCAACATAGAGTTTTAACTTGCAGTACATTTTAGATATATGATAGAACATGGAACTTCAAATTGAATATACTATGTAAGTTAAAAATCATCTAAAATTAAATTGTGAAAGAAAAAAACAGTAGTAGCCCTGCTTGGATATAGACAATATATATATTGCACCTATGTTTAATTGATAAAGTATTAGTAGTAATTGATTAAAATAATTGTAAATCACTACATTAAATTAATATTTATAGTTTTAAGATCCATTTCTTCTCAAGATAAAAGACCCTTCTTCACTTATAATTAATTTTTAAATCTGCTCTCTACTAATTGTAGTATTTAGACTAAGATTCTCAATATTTACCTTTAATCTATTATTTTACTGATGATAAAGAAACTTTCCTGGAAATAAACTTGATTCTGTTGCTTTTAAAGTTGAGATAAATTGAATATTGAGAATTTGGTAACCAAAAAAAAATTATATGTAAAGGAATTTATGCTTAATCACAACACAACCAGAAGTAATAAAGTTCTCCTGTAGAAGGTTCCTTCCTCTTGGTATTGCCAGAATATGTTCATGTATACAAAGTCAATAAATATATTATTTCATTGTCATACTTAATATTCAATACAGCATTTATTGAATGAAAATTTATACCATCAAAATTGTTACCTACATAAATTTTGAACAAAAATTATTCAATAATGAAATTTTAGTGTCATAGAGATGCAAATGACAACTTGTAAAAAAATTCATTTAACACAAGCAGTTGCTAGAGACCTAGCATGTTTATTTTGATTAAGCCAATACTTTTGTAATTGGAAAAGATCCAGAAGGTCATTAAGGCAGTTGAATGTGGTGTATAAATAAAGTTCCTGTACTCCAAATGCCAAGTAGTAATAAAAACACATTTCAGAAGATTTGAAGTTATTCATACTCATGGTACTTCACAAAAGGCAATAAATTAAATATATTATGTGCTTGAATAAAAAGTTTGCACAAAATATTACATTTGCAATTATGGTATTGCAGAAACTGATCAGATAGAGAGAAGAATAAAATGTGGTGACAAAGGTCAAAAGAAAAATAATTATATACAATAAATTGTAGCTTGTAACTAAAAGCAGACAGTTAACTTAAGAAAATTCACTTTAAAATAACATGATTGTAACCACTTCAGGCTTTTCCTCATTTCCAAGAGTTTTGAAACATTTTTATAACAATTTCAGTCGCAATCAAAAACCTTACTGTTACACCTACATGCAAGTATCCAATAAGTAGAGGATAATAATTGAAAGATTGCAAGTACTATTTATGTAAGCTAGCACTTGTGAAGTAGTTCAATTGGAACACACAAAAGAATTGAATTTGCAATGGAACCACAGCACACATTTAGGAAGGCCGTGACAAATATATTTTCTCTGATATATCCAAATGTATGTTTCACCAATAATACATACTTACTTCTGACAAATACTTTAGTATACTACTAGTTGTTTCTTTGATGTAATCAAATAGGAATAATTCCAATAACGGCCTTTATTTAGCTCACCATACCGTCCACAATTATTTAAATACAATTCCTCATCAACATATAAAACAATTGAGCTCTCATTCTTACAGACATTTTCATTTTCTCCAACAGCTTTCAGAGATGATTTTGTCTGTAAGGATGAAAGCTCCTTGTTTTATGCAGACAAGCAATTGTATTTTAATAATTGTAAAGCTATGATGGACTATATACATGCCTTAATTGATATTATACTAATACTGCCCTTTCTATTAAATTAATCAAACAGGAATTTCTTTAGAGAAAAAATCTGTTGTTTTACAGTAAATGATGATCTAAAATAAAATATCAAATCCTTTCATAAAATGACAGAAGTAGTAAAATTTTCATTTCATTTGCATTATATATTTATTTAATAACCTTTATTAAGAATAATGGGTTGCCCAATAGAGGGACAGGATTGGCTTTGATGTATATCACTAAAAAATAATTTTTACATTGATAGCATAAATATCTATTGTGTAATTATTTCAGATTGACAACATATTATGGTGTGGAAGAGTAGGATAAATCAGTATCACTGCATAACACAACTACTGGCACAGAGACAACTAGAAGAATGAAACTTTGATTTCTATTTATAAGTAACACAATTATAACAGACAATACTTTATTGAGGCCCTTAGATAAATTTAAATTCCTGTGTTGAATGTATTAACTATTAATATAGTTGAGCATAATAAAATTTTCTAGCACACTTATAAAAGTTTCATTACCGATGAAAGAAAGAAATATTTTTAAATACAGATGTAATACACGGGTAAACAGAACACAATAACAGAAAATGTGTTAAGAAAGGACTAGGGGGTATAAATAAAAACAAAAATTCAATTCAATGTACATTCATTCCAATAAATATATAACATACATTAATTTCAAGTCCACAGTTATATTCTCAACAAACCCAGATAAATATATAATTTCACTATAGTCATATCCTCACACAAATTATATATTAAACATCAAATTTGATTGGACATAATTGGTGAAACTGTAATTATACAGTGCTAAAATTAATTTAGGCAGCATATAGAATTTTTTAAGATGTCTAAAATGAATGTATTTAGTGTTCTAAGCACAACTGCTTCACAATCAACATTTGATCCAAATTTGAAAGAAAAGAAACATTTAATGCCATACAAAATGTAAATAATGGAGATCATGAACTATATAACTAAAATAGGAATTATAATGCTAGGTAAGAACTTATTAAAGTAGAATGGTTCTATGAATTGGCAAACATATGACTACAATATTTTAGAATTCACATTTTATTAAAAAAATCTATAAAGGAGAACTTAATACAAATACAAAGTCTCTTTAAAATTAATGCTTGAAAATATATCATGTCTACTTTCAAAATTATATTTCTCTGCTTTAAAGTTTCTAAAAAGAGTGTAGAAGGATTAAAATGGAGTAATGTTGGTAATTATTTATAACTAAAATGACTAACAAAAATTCTTAAAACCGTGTGGGCTTAGTTTAACTGTTAATGCCACATTGTGTATGAAAAAGTTATATATAAAGTGACATTATTTTATCATAATAAAACCTTCATAACATTCTAAGATAGTACCCACAGTAATATGTTAACAATCGTAGAGTGATTGTAATGTTAATCATATTAATAACCACAATAATTACAGAATGCTCACATATAAACAATATATTGACAAGATAATATATGGTAAGGATAGGAAAGAAAGTGAGTGTGTGGAATATCTCAGTAATAAAGATAATAGTACAAGTTTGGAGAAAATATAATAAATATTAATTTTCAAGGCCTGATCAGGTTGAGATTATTCCATTATGAATTTTTATAGTTCAGTTTCACAGCCTTTGGCTGAGATTCAATTGGAAGCAAGTCTTTTGTCTATATATATATATGCTCATTGGAATAGAAAAAGTTGCCACATTCTTTCTCTCTTTCCTGTCCTATGTGAATGATTTTGACAATGAAACATACTTGCTTGCATATATATATATATATATATATATATATATATATATATATATATATATATATATATGTTGAATTTGATATAAGAGGGAGGCAGAAAACAGATATTGACTTATCTTAAATTAAGAGTCAGTTGGCAGGGAAGTATGAAAATATGAATTTTTTATAGTCTTTAGACAGGCAGACATGCCTGAACAGCATGGCAGCCTGCTGCTCAGACACTCATTGCCTTTATATGGGAGGTTAGACTATCAAAAATTCACAAGTTTGTGTGTCCCTGCTAGCCAACACTATCCAATTCAATTAATATTTTTGACTTTGTCATCTCATTTTTCTTTATGTTTATGTGTACGAGAAACAAGAAAAGAAAATATGACATCCTCAAAACAATGAATTCAATTGAATTGGAAAAAGGGACAGAGCAGCCATTCAGCAAGACTACACAGTCTTCAAGAATAAGGCTCAGGCACTCGATATTACTGCTTCACAGCCTGGTAACACCTACTATCAATATAAAGGGCATGAACTACTGCTCTACAAGTTCTTCATTCCTATCCAATTGTAATAATTATATATATATATATATATATATAAACATAAATCCAAATTGTACAAAGAATAATCAATCATTTAAAAAAATCGAAGAAAGGAATTACAAATTTATATGAACTTTTCTGCACAAACATATAATTACATTACATTCAAAAATCATTTGTTGAATTAAGAACCAATGATAAAATGTTTTCATTTAAAATAAATTTAATATTTTGATTATTAAAATGTTTATAATTAATTTTTTCTAACCTTTACAATCACATCCAAATGAATTTTTGAAGTTCATTAGTATCAACCAATACATATCTATTATATTTTTGTCAAAACATTGTAATTAAAAATAAATTTTTTGATTCGCACTTGAAAATTGTTAGCATTGATATTAAGCAAAAACTGAACCAATGTTTTCACTACAATGTTTTAAATTTATTGGTCAAAATGAATTTTAGAATATAAAAAAATAATCTTTCAGATTAATTAACAAGGTTGGCAATACTTTTCTTTTTTCTTTTTCTAAAAAAATTATCTAGAACTAGAATTCATAAATAATTACATTATAAAAGAAAATTATCACTGTTCATGTTGTAGAGTCCAGACCTTGCATAATTTCCAATTTGATTATGTGGTTCATTGTCACATTCAGTTGCAGTTCTGATGCCAAATGTTTAAATGTGTAGTTGTCAATTTCTTCTCAAATAAAATGATCATAATTACATTCTTGTGTGATGTAAGCTTTATGTAGTCTCCTAAACTCCTAGATTGTTATAAATAGCTTAACAACAAAATTTTACTTTTCTATAACCCTATAAAATACTGAAACCTTGGCACACTAATGGTCTAATATATTCCAGGAAAATTTTTGAAGTAACCAAATATATCAAAACTACCACCTACATTGTGGTTTTTCCCCAAAATTGATGGATATTTATAAAATGTTCCCCATTTTATTATATATAATTGGTGTCTCCTTTTCCTTAATTTAAAACGTGCAACAGTGGCACAGAGAGTTATATCTAAGCTAACAGTTCAACATCACAAATATTCAATTCATATAATCACAAATGATTGAATACACAATCCACATCACATACTTATAATTTGTATAAATTTATTTGAAACAATTTGGCTTATAA
Source organism: Eucriotettix oculatus (assembly GCA_034510155.1). Classification (NCBI taxonomy): domain Eukaryota; kingdom Metazoa; phylum Arthropoda; class Insecta; order Orthoptera; family Tetrigidae; genus Eucriotettix; species Eucriotettix oculatus. The sequence continues at coordinate 64,274,712 of CM067378.1, forward strand.
CATTCAGTAACATAATTAACAATATAGTTCCTTAATGAAGACACTGAAGAATACATAACTTGCTCACAGATTTTAATACAAAAAATAAATAAACATTTGAAACTAATGAGCTGCCTATTACAATGAAATGTTAATAAGACAAAAACATTTAAGAGATTTAAAACAAATTGGGAGTTTAAAAACTTTGAATATATCTAATATTTAAACACATTTGGCACATTAAAATAAAGAAAAATATTGAGAATTTTTTTAAAAAATAGATAACACTATATCTAGTCTATAATAATTAACATTCTAATGAAATTCCCTTAAGATTAAGCTTTGGGAAATGGTCAACATTTGTAATGGAAGGGGAGAATAGGGAACAAATACAATATTAGTACTTCATTAGAAGCATATAGTAATATTCTGGTTTGAAATTGGTCACATTAGACAATAAATTTAAAAAAATAAGTATCTTCCGACAAGTTTAAAAATCATAATTAATATATGAAAAATAACAATGTATAGAAAATATTCATTGGAATGCACTTTGTGAATAAAGAAAACATACTTAAATTAGATAATCAGGATAACTTTAAATACTTTTTCAAAGATTTTGAAAATATAAGCACAAACAATAATAAAACCATAATTGATAAAATTATGGAATAACAATTAGTGAAACACTTAAAGTCAAACTGTAAGGTGTACAAACATGTAATAAAAAAATACTGACATTTGTCTTTTATGGTAAAAGTTTTCCTCTATTCCTTCGTTGCCACAATATGTACTTAATTGTTTTTTTTAAAAAAAACGTACAAGTACAAGATTACAAAATTTTCTTTAGATAAATAAAGCGACTAACATGAATTCAGAAAAATTACAAAATAACTGTGAAAATGACTAATATTGTATTCCTCCCTTTTCCCTTCATAAACAATATGCATGTACACATGGAATAAGAGTAGGAAAGGTATCACTAATACTGATTTGTTAAATTATTACACATCATCCAATGTGTTGTGTAAATAGGAACACTGAAAATCCCTGCAAAATGTACAGATTCTACATTTGATTTTGCTTTAGGATGCAATGAGAAAAGTTCTGTTGCGTTCATAAAACTGAATAATAATCAGAAGAAAACTAATATGGCACATAGTCTATATAGACATGGGACTTATCGAGCACGCACTCCTAAAATTTATTTTAAATACCAAGCATTAGGCTTAGTTTTGTTTTTAAAATGCATAATAAATTTTAACTGCTGATTTAGCAAAATTAAGTTATCTGAAGTAGAATTATTGAAAAAGTTTTCTAAAATTGAAGACTATGACCAAGATAACAAAGTCAAATTATCAAGACATATCTTGAAGAATAGTTTTTATACCATTATCAATTTTATTACAACAATGATCTTCATAAAACTAAGCTCTTTTAGCAATAATATCTTCAGTATGGCAATTCTCATATACTATGTATATATATAAATATCCAATTTAATTTGACTACTTTAACATCATCCCTGAGTGAGTGAAAAAATTCGTATCATGTGTAACTATACTAGTTTCTTGTGTTGCAAAAACAGTGAAATTTCTCTATACTTCACTGCTTCAATTTACAAAACTTATAATAATCAATCCTGAAAATTTCATGAAGTGATGTCACTCACAATAACTTTTATTGTAATGATATGAACATTAAACACTCTTTACCAAATCAAATGTAAAAGTAAGAAATAATTGAGTTATGACTACATTTTTATTAAGCACTGAATGAAGTTGATAGTTGTAGGGAATATTTCCTAACATTGCAGGGTTTATCAGAAAATAATCTCAGCACTTTGATTTCACATTCAGTGCCAATAACATCACAACATGAAATTTTGGCAAGTATTTCTCTTAGTACCTAACCCAATTTATGAACGCAACTGCATGTCAGCAAATTGAAATGCTCAATTATACAACAAGAGTTTTTTATTATAAATGGAAAAAAGATGACTTAGGAGAATATATTTTATAATTATTTAAAGAGAAATAATGGGAATGTTAGGACAAAAAAGAAGGAATTGGTAATTATAATCTATAGTTCGAAGAGCGTTAAAATTTAACTACACACCACAATGCTCTTCTAACATTGCAAACTTGGTCATTTGAGTGTCTTACATAATAAAAATATAATTGCTATAAATAAATTCTTCTTGTGTAAATAAGAGACTAGATATCTATTATAAATTACAATATTAAATATGGTCCATTGTTGAGCCATGGGTTAACATTTTACATGGAAAAATTTAATACAATGAATGAAGCACATTCATCACATTTAACAATATACAAGTAAAAAACATGCATCTCAGACACAATTACAATATCCATTGCTCATAGGAATAAGACTTGCAAGTGTAAATTTCTTTGCAACATTTAATTTAAAAAAATTACATCTAAATTGTTTATAAAAAAATAATAAAGATTACTTTACAAAACATTTTGTTCACTAAACAATACAATTAAATTAAAGTATTGATAATAGGAACGACTACTTCAACCATTGAATTAATTTCCATAAGAAGTTGCAAACAATGTCAATGACATTTAATGTGCTTAGTTAAAGTATCTTTATTATTATAAGACCACAAATCTTGTATTCCCAATGAGCAATATCACAAGGAATTTATGTAACTGTTACGTGTAATACATAAGTTAACACTTAAACAAACGAAGGAATGAAGTATACTACATATATATATTTCTATATTATAGTAATCTTGGTTTCAACTTGAAACATTCTTATAAATCATAAACACTCCAAATTTGGAATATAATTTGTGATCATAAAGAAAATGGTTACCATGGAAAATGTTTATGGCTTCACTTGCAAAATACTGAGTTATTTTCAACTATATAAAATAACTTGATAACAAACATTATACTTGTATATGTACTGAAATACATTTCTTTACAGAATTTAAACATTCTTAAATACACTGACCAGCAGTTCTTTAAATAACAATATGCCTTCACAAATTCTTTCAGTCTTTCTCAAGTGGCACAATTATTTATTTTATTGGTTCTGTAATATATTTTATTTGTCTATATTAATATGATAAATTCTGTACTGAAGTTATCATATATACTTTTATGACTAGAATACAACTTACAAAATAGGTGGTAAAATAGAATATCATTATTAAAGCCAAAATTTGTTATTGGTCAGTATTTTCACATTTTATAAAAGGCATTTTGACATACATTAATGTCTTAAATGTTTAAAATTGTTTTTGTAAGAATTAAAAGTAATGGGTAATGAATATTTTCATCATAATCACAATTTTGCTTTGCTTTCAGGTGTTTGTTCCAGACATTATCATCATAATGTTCTTTTCTTTTACATATAAAGCCTCTCGCTTTAGCTTCCTCCTCAAATTTGTTAAAAGTATTCCCCCGCTGTGGTGCCATTACAAAGGCGATTCCATTAAGATTCAAAAGACTCCAAATTGCTTCAACCAGATCATGTCTTGCCTCATCAAAAAATAAACAATCAGCAGACAAAATAATATCATATGTTTTACTAGAAATACTGCGAATTTTGTTGCGAAAATTGCCCCATTCAAGAACAGAGCAGATAATTTTATCAATTTTTGGATGAAAATTGTAATTTACAATGCATTCCACATTATTCATAGCTGCGACATTCCCATCAGTTAAATGAATATTTTTAGCTAATGAATACTTCGCAATCATTAAACCAGCAAGACAGGTATTTCCGCCGCCTAGTTCAAGCACAGATTTGCCAGAAAAATTGAATAAGTTGCTTAGAGAATAATATGCCAATACTTCCTCTGATGGCCAAATGCAAATGTTTCCAGTATTATTAAATCCCATCAAGTCAGCAGCTGTAAAAGATTGAGTTGGATGGTGAATAACAATAGAATACTTTTCTTGGGATATTACAGTTGAATACTCAAACCATGCAGCAGCAGTGTCATTTTCAAGGGGTAGAGGAACTGATGTAATAAGATCAAAAGATGTGAATCGACGGACAGAAATGATATCATCAATGTTAGTATTAGCATCTACTTCACTGCTTCGTTGCAAAGCACGAGCCAATATTTTCCAGCGACGCCGTGCAACTTCATTTCTCTTACTTCCAAGCTGAGATGCATGAAAAATCTCAGACATCTTCCACAGAATATAATACACAGAAGTCTAGTTCAGTAGTTAGTCATCATTCTGCCCATAGATTACAATCAAAGTTCTTTTAGATGTTCAATTTTAAATATCCTGAAAGGAAGGAGAAAAACTTAATTACTCCTTCAAAAAATATGAAAACTTGTTGGCAACTGAAAGAAGCTGTTATAAGTGAATTAAATTATATACTATATATATTTCAGGACAGTTCGCTGCAGAAAGAGAAAAATATATTCCCCAGGTATCAACCACATTTTCTAGTATGTTCAGTGCAACTAAAACTTCATTTTTAGTGATCAAGTTTGTAAAGAGAATGGAGTTAAAATTTTCAAATTCAATACCCTCTAGAAGACAAATTCAAATTATTCAAATCTCTTTTGCATTATATACATACAGACAAAGAATAATAAGATAATTAATGAATTAAGGTTGCTTCAAAAGAAAGTTGAAAATAAATGACAATCAAGACAAAAATAAATTGTTGGTATTTTAAGAGTATGTATCTGTAGTAGTGAAGATATACAACTATACTTTCATAATAGAGTTACCCAAAATGATCCCATAAAGGAAACAAGATGAAGTGTAGACAAACATCATACTTCTACCACTGAAATGATTTGAATTTTCAATTATAGCAACTGTCAAATAATTGGAATAACCTGTGTATGACATGATAGAAAAGTAATGATGTGAATTTTGGATTCACTATACCTGGTGGGTCAGTCATATTTATACAATTTTAGGTATAATACAATAAACAGAGACAAACTGTTAGTACTGCTTAACAATATAAAAGTTGTTGAAATATTCTAAGATGACTACTGAAATAATGTTCTGAAGTTTCCAAATGGGTGTCAGTGGATACACACATTTCGTCTCCTTATCCTGTAGTCATCTTGGTAAAGATGACATGGTGCGAGTCAACCAAACATCAAGTTTAATCAACGCCACATGTTTGGAAACGAGAGAACTTTTCTAATAGCAAATTCACAGGGAAAACCAATACAAATTAAACATTTGACTCGTGTAATTATTGTACGTGATGTAAACAACCTAAAATTGCAGATCAATCTTAAAGGGTGAACCAGATGAAAACACAAATTCAGCAATGACAAACAGGAAATTCATCCAACTCATTTTATCTATGTTACATAAATATGAATGTTCAACTCTCACAACAGGAAAAAATACTGGCAAGGTGTGATGAGTTATTTTCCAAATTTAATTTTAGAGTTACACATAAAAAGGTATAATACCTTTATCAATTGTAATAACTCTGTAAAAAAAGAACACTTTGGAAGATATATAAAAATATTTCTTCTCAAATAAATATTTATAAATAATGTAGAACATATATCAAAAAGAACAAGTACAGCAATGTTATTTCTGCATAAACAAATTAATCTAAGTGACATAATTTAAACATGACTAATTGTGTTAAATAAAAAACTATTTCTTAAACAGCATCTGTAACAATAAAACATTCCAGCAGGTATTTTCAATAATTAACCTTTTTATTCGTTTAATAATAATAATCTAACTTCATTCACTATTTTTAAGTGTCATAAGTACAGTATGTCACATAAACAAAAGTGTTAAGTGTAATTGGACATGTGTCGGGAAAAAAATTAAAAAATGTAATTACTTTAGTTTGACAACGGGCAAACATTCATCACACAAAAATTAATGCAACTACCGCAATGATAATATATAACAAAACTCAAACAAAATGCTATCAAATTTTTAAAAATCGTTGGCTATTTCATATTTCAGAGAAAAACACTCACGAAAGTCTAGGAGTTCAGTACGAAGTCAATTTAGCTGGTGTTCCAAATTGACACAATAAATGCACGAAGACAATGGTTTAATTTGCTGATTAAATGAACTGAAAAGGTTTGTTTACGCTGTCACTATTCTTAGTTCAGCTCACAGTTGGTAAATGAGTTCATGGTTTCCGTAAATAAAATAGTATAAAATAAAATATTCTTTTAAAAGTATAATATAATGTAACAAAAACTTACATTTCTAGATAAATGATATTATTCAATACCCCCGACACCACCGCTACTACAGACTATAGTTAGGCCACCATTTTTGACAAAAGTCAATGAAAACCCGTGGAAGTAAGTCACGGAAAGTCATATCTTTGACCTGTAGAACTTTGGCATGTAAACGGATTCATCCACGGAACAGCTGATTTACAAAATAATATCTTTGTTTAGTCACGCTTGTGAATTCCAAAAGATGTTCATCAAACCATACCACGGTGTTGTTTATTTCTTATGGAAACGTTAGACGTGTGTAAACAAATCCAACAATGATTGCTTTAAGTAAATTTAAATTGTCCTTTCAGCATTAATGTGTGGAAGAATGAGAGTTAGATTTGATGTTTACAGCAATGGCAGTAGTTCAAGTAATTCATGAAACGTATGTACAAGATGTTCCACATACTTAAAGTTTGTAAATTGATTTCGATACTGCCGGAATGTGTTTCCTCTATCTTAATATTTTAAATTTCAATCAATGTATGAAATTACTTGAACAATGTCAACTACAGTGACAATTAACCCTGAGTATCTACCATTACACCATAAAAGTAAAGGATTTACTTTAAAGGTGCCTTTTGGTAAATTAGCATGGACTACTGTTTCATTACCGCTGTTGAGCTTCATATTTTGTGTCATATGGTCCATATTGTTTCATTTTGAGAAGTCAACATATACACATTGTGATGTAAGTTTATGAAATGATCTGCATATAAATGACTCTTCCTAACAGACATTTATCTATTCAATTGTTTGTAGGTACCAAATTTTTTGCCTTCAATATCTGCTGCAATAGGAACATATTCACCGCAGCGTCATGTTTGGAGGACAGCAATTGCTGTTCATGCTTTACCAAGACTTCTTGTAGTATCAATGTACTATAGATATTACAAAGGAATTTTACACAATTGGATTCATTTCTTGGCAGCTATAACATGCTGGCTTAATGTTATTGAGAACCTTGCTCTAATAGGTCTAACATTTATCTCTTCTGCAGAGAACTATGGTACGTTGATCATCAAAGTGGAAATAGTTTTAGTTTTCAAACATAAAAATAAATTTAATTTTAGTTGTTTATAATAAATGGTCTAACAAGAATCTCTTATTATTGTAATGACAAGTATTTCCTGTATTGTGAGGTGGAATTGAGTAATTAAAGAGTGGTCCTTTACAGAAAGATTGACTAAAATGCACTCCTATTCGTGTGCACATATACAGCTCAAATTCAATGTTTTTCTTTTTTTGGGGAGGGGGGGCGAAATAAAAGGCTACAGGAGGTTGATGCTGCAACAGACAACTATTTTATAACATATGAGGGGAATTAAAATGGGGTGTGTGTTGAAGGTAGAGAAAGGTAGTCAAGGGCATCCAGGGTATAGTTCAAGGATCCTACCCAGTGATTCACCTAAAAGAGATGTTGAGGAAACTAGAAAACCTGCATCAGATAGGTCAGGCTATTCTCACGCTCTTTAGAATGACAGGAGAGGAGTTTGCTATATGATTGCAGCATTCTCATCACCTGTTTTAGCAGGCAGCTGGCAGACTGATCCGATAGAATCAACAGACAACTCTGATGTCCAAGTCTTCGATCCCAGTACACATACCTCCTAAAAGATATTAAGGTGCCAAACTGGATTGGCATACTATACAATGACAAATTCACCTACAACAAGACTCAAATACTCTATTATTTGTACTTTTATTTTATGTTTAATTCAATTCCTGACCCCACCATTAAATCCCAATTATTTACACATGACAATGCATTTAGTATTCCCAAAAGGAGGAAGGAAAGTACTGCACACATAAAGCATGAAATATATTTACAAAAATTAATGAAAGTAATTGTAATTTTCAACTATACCTGCCAGTTTTAACAAAAGTGCACAGCAGCCAAAGTTGTCAAGTAAATTTTGATAGTGTATCAGTCTTCTTTGGAAATGAATTAATTTTGGGCCCAATTTATATATCTAAAATTGAGTGTTGACCCATTTTGGATTTTTAAAGTTGTCATATTGTCATAAATTAAGTAATTAATATTTTTATTAAAAACTTCAACTTTGTTTTCCTTCAATTTGTTTAGTGTAAGTTTGTTTGATGTCAATTTCTTTTGTAGGCTGATTGCTTTGAAACTGAAGAATATGAAAATAAGGCTAAAAATATCTATTTACAAATTCATACTTAATCACAATAAATAATTTCAATTTTTTTTCTTCAAGAAATATTAATTCATAACATAGTAGTAGAATAATTAATAATATAAATATTATTTTTAAATGTATACAAAAATATTTGTTTTACATTTTCTTTCAGCTGTACATGAAAAATGCTTTGTAACTTTCATGATCACTTCTGAAATGTACATGATACTTACATGCTATTTGTTGAGAAGCATGAGGAAATATCCTCCAGATAATATTGAAGCTCGTTCATTGAAGATCAAATATCAGCTTCTAGCCATCAATCTTATTTCATTTGCTTTAGCTGGATACTTCTTCATAAGACATAACTGGTACTGTGAACCTGGAGGTAATATATATGAAAAGTTTTTCTTCTATTTTTTATACTTATTACCTTTCCTTTTTAACTGTTGTTCAACAAACTATTTCTATTACACTAACAGCAGTTTATCCGAAGTACTAATTTAGCATTTGGTATCCCTCATTCCATTTCTATTGTTGGCGTGGGTGAAATATAACATCAGGCAATGAATGTAGTGCTGTAAATCCCTATATTAAAATTGATGGTTTGTATGTATGTGTTCATATTCTTCACACAAATCTAAGTGTGTGGAGCAATTTTGTGCCAAATTTATTACACATGTTTTTTGTGCCTCAGAAATCAGCACTGTTAAGATAAGACACTGCTACCACCTTCAAGGATGAGATGGGAATTTTTAAATATGCAAAAAAAAAGCATAAATTTATGTCAAATATTGTTTGGGGTCAATTACTTTGATAGTGTTTCACCCACTGTTTGTGTATAATCTTAACCCCTGTAAGCATTGGAGGGAAGAATTCATAGTGGTGAGAGTATAGAGCTGTCACCAAAAATAACAAGAAAACTATTGAGTTTGGTGTTGAAACTGGTGTAATGTGAAGCACAAGGTTTTATTATGTCATTTAACATGTGGTTTAAGTTGCAGTTCTTCCCCTAACTCTGTAGTGGAAGGGAGTATATCAAAGTTCTGTGTACACTATTATTATGCATGAACCTATTTTGATCAAATTTTGTATGTTCTTCCTCATGGCACTGGTACAAACACACTGGGGAGGGTGCAGAAATTTTAATATGTACGTAAATGGGCTGATATTACAGTCCAATAAATATTTTTCTTGGTCATGTACTTCGATAATATTTCCACAGATGTAATTTGTGTATAAAACTGGATGTGTCGTTGTGGTATTCAGTCCTAAGACTGGTCTGATGCAACCCTCCATGCTATCCTATCTTGTGCAAGCCTTTTCATTTCCTTATAACTAGCACACCCCACATCCTCCATAATTTGTTTAGCACATTCCATCATTGGCCTCCCTCTTCTGTTCTTACCTCATACACTTCCCTCTAATGCTGGATAAAACTGGATATATGGGAGTTATTCATTTCAATTCTGATATTTAGCGCGCACCTTAATTTGTACTTTAGTCCTCGGGGGGGTGAAAGTTAAGAAGACAAAATCATCAGAGATTTGTTTCTATTTCGGGATTATAAAAGCTACATTGTTCAGTTCTGAAACAAAACATGCATTTTAAATATAACTTCAGCTCCAAAGTGAAAGCCATTTACACTAAATAAACCTCCATTGGTTATATTCCATCATTATTGACAGGCTGAATTCAATTCTAACATCCAACTTTAATCATAGGGTAGAAGGGGATATAGAGGCTTTATGGAAGATGCTGACTTCAATTCTGAAATTCAACATACTACTTAAATCATACTTTAGCCCTATATTGGGGGTGGGGTGCAACAAATTCATGACAGTTTTGTGGTTGTGGGTTATGATGAGAAATTAAGTTCTGCTAACAATTAGAGCAATTTTAATCAAACTATGTTCATATGTCATGGTCTAGTTTGAACACTTGGCAGATAAACCAACCCTTATCACATACAGGGGTGTGTCAGGTTCATATTTTAATGTTTTAGGGCACTGGAGTTAATTATTACCCTCTTAAAATACTAGACCTAATATTGCCTTTCTCAATGAACCCAAGTGTTTCTTACTGGAAATACTTTTGACTCTCTTAAGGTACTGGTGGTAACTTTTATATCTTGAATGTGTCAGGAGTATTTTTCATTCAATTTAAAAAACCAAAAATCTCTTGGGATATTGAGCATATATTAGAGATTCATATTGTGATGCTTTGTGTGTGTTTAATCAGGTGTTGACCAAGAATTAAATCACGTACGGAGCTAATATAAATAATTACTTGGACAACACCTAGTGCCGTGCTAGTGAATTATAAGCATTGGCTTACATAACTGATACAAATTATGAAAAAAGAAAAGTTTGATAGCAGCACTTGTTTTCTTATTTTCGTGTTTATATTTTAATATATCCATCAAAAAGTTGCCAAATGTTGCAGAAATAGTTCTCGGGTTTCCACTTGGGAACAGCTGCGATTAAAACGTGATGTTTCAATGACCTCATGCTCTGTCATGGAAACCCGAGAACTATTTCTGCATCAACTACACTGGGAAAGCCTTTGTTCACTTATTACCAAATGTTGTTTTGAGTTCAATTTTTGCGTCATTTACCTATCAATATATACTACAGGTAATATGCATTTTCTCTATTTCATGTTAAGTGATACACTAAACAAAGGAAGTTGAATTAGAAGTCACCACATATATGTAATTAATGGCCAGAATTATTTATGTATGGGACACACAAAAAATAGAAAAATAAACAGTAACAACTCTTAAAGTAAATTACCTAATTTGACTTAACTTTTTTTTCAGTTTATTCACTTTTCGCCCTCTGTGAGTATGTGGTAGTCCTAACGAACATGGCATTTCACATGACAGCATCCTGGGACTTTCATGGGCGAGAGCTATTTATAGGACCTTCTGGAGTGCACTTCAGCTGACAAAGTAGTTTACCTGTTGAACACACTCAATAACAGACAGAGCAGTCCACCCAAGGTACTGATGTAGCTGCCGATATCCCTTGTTCCATTGCATTTTCCCATAGTGTGTCTGATTCAGTGTCAACTAATGAAATACCATTCAGATCTAGTGCTATTGATGAAGAGATGAGTGATGTTCAGCAGATGTCTATTGACTTGCCAATAGAGCAGTTTGGAAGTTCACCCCATTCTTTTCCATTGTCAAGTAAGATAAGGAATACAAGGCAAATTAATCTTAAAACAACACAGTGTTGTTGTATGGTTACAGAGCAAAATTTGTCTCATGATTTCTTGCCATCATACCAACAGTATATTTATATGATAATTGATCACAGTACTTTGGGAACAAGGGTATAAAAAAAGTACAATTATTCTTTTTGGCTCGTTACTCATATGAGACTTTATACCATTGTGCTCATTAAGTACCGAGGTGTGACTGCATCCACTTCTTGAAATATTTGGTCTCATTTGGTTTGTAGATCATATATTATCTAAACATATAAACTGATCTCAGTCACTTTGAAGAGACTTAATGCCAGGAAAATTTCATATGTATTTCTCTAAATGTAAATAAGTTCCAAAAAAACGTGAAGTTGTATTTTTCTATTTTGACTTGACTGTTTTGTAATTTCTTTTTTAAAATATTACTATTATATATAAAGTCAACATAATATAAACTTTGCACCAGTACTTGAACTCTATGTTGTAGAACACCTATATACAATCAATTAATGTATAACTGGTTGTTTCTTTTTGAAACTTGGCACTGTACCATTAAGGTTCAATATATACACATGTACATATAAAAATAAAGTGCAGTAAAATACTAGTATACAATTGAAAATGAAATTATTTATTATTTTAATTTCAGTTGTTATTGTTTTATGAGATTCATACAAATTATATAAGGGTAGAAAAGGAGGATGCCAATAATTATTGTATTTATTAGATATGTGAAGTATGTCTCAAGTTATAACTTATTTTAACTACTATTGTCTGTGCAACCATCCATTTTTAAACATATTTAGTTCCTCTTTTTGCTATGATTTATGCTACATATGTATTTCATACAAAAACTTTAATCCATCATTTACAAATACTGTCTTTCCTATCCATCATATGGCAGTGTTATTCTTTTGATTCAATCTAAAAACACAGTTTGTCTTTTTTTCTATCTAAACAAATCATTTATTCATTAATGTTTTATTTTTCATCGTTTCTTTTAAATTAATGAAATTAAAAAATAGTCTGTATTTTACAATAATTTCTCTAAAATGTTTTTAAGTTAATGTATCAAAATTATTAATGTTTCAGTATTTTAAAACAGAAAACATTTACTTTGTTTCAATTGCTAATATTGAATACTAAATCATTAAAATTTTACCATTATTTTATAAGTTAATTTTTACTTTGTTTTACCTAATGAATGTAATTTAATATAAAAATATGAGGTCCTCTAAAAATAAGTGGAAACAAATACATCTTTGTGACAGAAACCCACACGCTTTCCTCTGCCCATATTGTTGTGTTCTATATTATTATTACAAAAATATGTAAATCAACCATCAGTACTTCATGAGTTTGTTAAATTCATACTATTTATAAATGAAATTGACAACCACTATATGTATTTTAAGATCTGATGCTTATGCACTATAATAGACAACCAAGGATAAGATTGACATTTTGAAAACTTTTCCTCCTTGAACCTACATTCCTTTCATAAAAGGTTACATTATTATTTTCAATTTTATCATTTCTTACCGCCATTTCAAGTTATTCATTTTATTTGACTGATCCCTCTTTTTACTGTACTCTAAATAAAATTTTAGTATGTACTATTACTGCACTTTTATGCAAAGAAAACATGCACTATTTATGCATGTCTTTTCAAATAAATATTTACCTTATTAAATAAATGAAGTTGAGAGATTTTGAAAAATTACATTGATATATTGTACAATGTGTTTATGCATAGCATCTTCTTAACATATGACTGTGATATGTTTTGCTTTAAATTTTTTGTTATGTTTAACTTCATGATAGACTATGTAGAATAATATTTACAGTATTATACTATGTTAATAAAATATATGATTTATAAAATTATTTTGTTGAGTAATTAATTTACTGTTTGTGCTGTCTTAAAAATTTAAGTCTGATAAAAGATTATATAAATATTTTCTCAATCCAACAATCCCTTTTCAGGGCTAAACCAAAGTACCCTCGATTGAGCTACTTCATCTATTTTGTAATTAGTCCAGTTATATCAGTTAATACAGGCAAAATAATATTGTATAGAGTACTGTAGATGTTCAAATTCCATATATTAACTCTGCCAGTTCAACAGCACGGTGGTTTTGTAACCTCTTCTCTTTTCCATATTTGAGAAGAATCGTTTCTTTTGTGGACTTATAATTTTATTACTGTTGATTTAGTAGAGATTCTTAATCTGAACTGATCATTATATTTTATGCTTAGAATCGTGTATTAGTGCAGTGGTTCCCAAACTTTTTTTGCTTTCTGCCCTTAATTACAAATTTTGCACAAAGACCCAAATAAAGAAAAACGTCTATTGAACGCATTGAAGTAATTAAAACTAAAGGAATATTAGGCTACTATACAAAAACTACATAGTTTATATATATATATATATGTATGTATTTTGCAACTTCGCGACTATAATTCAAGGGATTTCGAATAATACTTGGAAATTTTTTACTGGGCTGAATCGTCATAGGAACTAACATGCTGAAGCAGACGACACTTCGAACCTCAAAGATGGAGGACTCCTGAATTTATTACTTTCTTTTGGTAGACAACAGTCATTCTGTAGATGTTTGATCTCGGCCAACGGAATTTCCCAATCCTCATCTGCAAGCTTTGCCATGCCGACAGGACGATTCGTTAAAATCTCGGTCTTGAATATTTTTCTCATTTATTTAATTTCAATGACCTCACAACAAATTGTACTTTTTATTAGATAGGAGAAGACTGCCACATTGCTCTTATACATCAGTTTAGTATTCTAGGAACGGACAAATAAATAAAAGCAGTCTTTCTGAAAAGATTACTACTAAATAGAACGCCGTTCAGGTTGGAGGATATATTTTTGAGTATTTTTCAATATTTGTCAAAATAATCATCAAACAGAATTCCATAACATTTTCGGAATAAATTTCTGTTGTTGAATTCCATAAACTGGTCTGGTCTGTGTTGGTCAAGTATGGGCCGTTGGTTGGCATTTAAACGTTTGCACCATAATTTTTGAGATTATTGGAATATCAAAGTCTGGTTCATTTTCATCATAAATATTTTATGAAAATTTATGCAATCCAACTACTGACTTCTCCGTCTCGTATGGTGATGGTGAAGCCAGGAATACGGTGCCGTCGTCGGCTGATTGCTTCTGAGTTGGAATCGGACTGTTTCCACGCCACGAAGTAGAATCTCCTCACAACTTCTACTGCTCAGGAAAATAATTGCAGGCTCTGGACTTACTGTCCAAACTTCAGAGGGAGCTCTTCTCTCCGCGATTTGTCAACTCGGACTCCTCTCGTTCTCCATAACAACTGTTCTTTCTTCACCGCGTCATTTTCTCTTCCCATATTGACTATCAATCACAATTTCTAATTTTGGGAATTTGGTTAATTTTAGTCATTTTATCCTTTGGCGGGAGGTGGGGCACGTCCTTCATGGTCTGCGCAAGATTTCGCATGTCTTTGTCCGAGAATAATTCACATTTACCCCGATAAAAGCTTCAGACCTCACGATGTTTTGAAAAAAAACATTACTTCCATGCTGTCAGCCGGATTAATAACTAATATCTTAATAATTACTTAATATCGAACAACCACTATATGTGGTTTACAGGTTGATTCAGGTTTATAATCCAAAGGTAAAGCTAACCATATTAATAAATCAGTACACAAATTAATTTTTCTTCTTCTTACACTTCTTCAAATTTTAAATTAAATGCATTATTTATCTACTGGCGAGCATACCACCACCCTCTCATTTATAATTGAAAGTACAAGCTAAATATTATTTAATCCAACCAATTTCATTCATTATGTCCTAGCATTTATTGAGCATGAATGACTTCTCAGATGACAGTTTTTCATGTCTATGATGCTTATTATTTTTAAATAGCTAAACGTGGACGATAGGAGTTGCTGAAATGAAAAGAATAGAATCTTTCGAAATGTGGTGCTATAGAAGTATATTGGAAATCAGATGGGCGGATAGAGTAACTTACCGGGAAATTCTAAGAAGAATAGGAGAATAGAGAAAGAACTATTTGGAGGACTTCGACCAAGAGAAGGTCTAGATGATATGCCACGTTTAAAACATGAATTACTTATTAGAACGACCTTTGGGATAGACAAATTACAGGCATTTAGATTTTTCTATATGAAGACTGTTTAAACCCAGATATTAGTTTTAACTTGAAGGTTGGAAACAGAGATCTGATAAATTACTTCCAGCAACTGATATCACGGTCTTCAATAATATAGAAGAAATATAGAAATTCTCATTTGTATTAAATAAAATGATTAACTCTATAGTACAATGGGTTGCTGTGTTTGACACAACACTAGGTTTTCAAATCACATAGGTTAAATTAGATGGAATAAGAATACTCAAACATTCTACAATAAAATTAAGTAAAATCTATTCTAATCAATAATTGTATTTAATTTTTTTAATGTATGTGCCCACATCACAGCAAGGAAATAATGAAACAAGATATTAATAATATTACAACAGCGATAATCGTAACAATACAAACGACTCGCCCCATAATATGCTGCACTTCTAATTAGGTTTACTAAAATGTAAGAGTCTAATTTTTAGATGCGAAAGCAATTAAAACCAAGTTGACTAAGTAGACTTGAATAAATATGAATAAAAAATTATTGGAGATTGGACATTTTTCGATTGCTGTAGTATACAATAATTAAGGAAATTATTAATTTTAAATGGTACTCGATTAATATTTTCTACTTTATCATATTTTATTTTTTCTGAAAGTATTTGTATCTTGAATATAATGATCAATTTAATGTATCACTGTCATTCTTAATAAATGAATTACACTTTAAAATATAATAGTAACCCTAATAACGTAGATGAAATATTTTATAATAAACGATCAATTATCACTTCTCCAAAGATACGTAAGCAACGAATGCTATTATCTTTGCTTCAGCGTCTAATCTGCTCTTTGGTGCAAGCATCGTTCATTTGGGTCTTGTTTCTCTGAGCGGAGGAACGGTTTGGATGTGCCTGGTTCAGCGCTGATCTACTGATTATCTCGACCAGGTGTTTTAAACATCCATAAAATGGTGAGATATATTGCGCATTTAACTTAATTTTCAATTGCAGTTAAACTGCAGTGCACGTGGTTAATTTTGTGCATTTTAGTCTTTCAGCAAGGATCCTGATAAGCCAGGAGCGGAATCGCCCACTGTTCATCGTATAAGAATTACTTTAACTTCGCGCAATGTGCGCAGCTTGGAAAAGGGTAAGAGTATCTGGTTTTAGATTTTTAATATGTGCAACTACACTATTTTCCCTATTTCATTACTTTTGGAAACAGTTTGTTTACCACGTGTTGTGTTTGAGGTTATATTGCCATGGAGCATATGTAATAGTGCATAGTCCGATACCGCTAGTACACGGTTGTTGAATACTCGAGTAACTCGCGATTTATTGGTTCCATTATGCGGAGTGGTAAGAAATTTGGTGAATTTAAATTGTAATTTAAGGAATTATCCCGCTATTCGGTCACTACCGCTATTGCTGTAAGTAATTAATTCCAGATGTTATATATTTGCACAATTGTGTAGTAGTTTTTGTATTAGAACAAGACACGCCTAGACACTTTTATTGACCATTGAAACATTTATACGAAATGGATTATGTCATCTGTAATCTGAACGTTATTCTAATGAATTTGATTTTTTTATATCTGATATGGTTGATTTATTATATATTAGTACTTTGTCGAGTCGTGTTTATAACATTTTTGCCGCAAAGCATTGAAAATTTTACTTATAACAATTATTGTGGAAATGTTATATATTTAATGTAGAAATAATGTGTATTGATTCATTATTATTTTAAAGTCTCTTGAAGGAAGGAAAATTCTTTCCTACGCTTTAAGTATGATATATGGATTGTGATATCTGTAGTATTCAGCTGGGTTGGCTTGTGTATGGAGTCACTAATTTTAATGAAGGATAATCTTCCAATTGTAATAATATAACTGCCATATTAGTTTTATAATCATAGTATCAGAACTATAATTTTAAAAGAAGTTTCCATCATTGACATTCTTTTGGATTGTCCTTAGCCAACCTGTAAGTTGCATATTTTCATGTTAAGTTTTTCTTATTTTCACATGATGTTAAGTTCTTTGGGACACCTAATGAGAATTGTGATTATTCAAAGATTCTGAGCAACTTTATTAATTTTGACTTTGTGTTCTAAAAATTTGTTGTGTCTAATTAGTGTTTATTTGTTTTAGTTTGTGCGGACCTTATTAACAATGCAAAAAAGTTGAAAGTGAAGGGTCCTGTACGTATGCCTACGAAGACTCTACGAATCACAACCAGGAAGTCTCCTTGTGGAGAAGGTTCGAAGACTTGGGATAGATTCCAGATGCGTATCCATAAACGTGTTGTGGATCTCTTCAGTCCTTCGGAAGTTGTGAAGCAGATTGTATCCTTTTCAAGCTTATTATTCCAATGCTTATGCTGGGAAATGTGTAGCATCATTAATGATGGTTTTATTTAATTTTGCACAATTTATTCTATTTTAGTAAGCTTGATGCCTATTGTTGGCTAGTTATACTAAAGATTTTCCTGATATTTGAAATTCATCTTAAACCCATTTCGTCAATGTTAATTTTAACTATCTAGACTATTCAGTGCTCGTTCCCGGCTAAGTGAGGGGGTGAACCTTTTTTTGTGGGGTCTATGCTGCAATTTATCAATAGTAAACTAGCTTGCTATAGTGTTTAAATGTTTATTCTGTTCTCTCAGCCATGATGCAAATATATAATTTATAAATGATTTCCTGATTATCTAAGGAACCTCTGAGTTGAGTATTCCAGTATTTCATAGTAGGAAATTTGTTTGTTTAAATTGCCTTCCTTAACTTGTTTTCAGACTTCAATAAGCATAGAACCTGGTGTTGAAGTTGAAGTGACAATTGCCGATGAAGGCAAAGAGTGATATTTTGTAATGTTTTAAATAAAAACTTGACTCAATATATTGGTTTCCTTTACTTCCTTTCGTTAATATCAATATTTGAAGGTATACTTTATATTTACTAATTAAATTTCAGTACTGCTAGCTACTCTTGTTACTCTTCAGGACTATGAATGGTTTGGTTTCTAGCTGCCACATTCGGGCTTAGGGATAAGTATTTGTAAACCTACTGCTGTAAGTGAAAGTTTGTGGACAAAATCATTGCAAGTATTTATGAAAATTGTTCTATGGTTATCAATTTCTTTTATGACACAAAGAAAGATGGCCTAGGAAGTGGTTTAGTGGTAAAAGAATACTTCAATCATGTAAGCTCCAATGAATATTGTATTAATTTAGACAAGCAAGTTATTTAAGCAGTTACACATAGCATATAGGTGCTGCATTTCAAAGCGTATGGGTGTTCTAGGGACACTTAAGATTGCAAGCACAATGAGATTTGTTAGACAATAGAGTAGGGTTTATTATTGACAATGTGAGGTTTAACTAAATTTTTGTTACCAAAAATAGTTGCATGGAGCAGGAATAATGACTTGTAAAAGACTAAAGAATTTTACTTCTGATTAAAAAACTGGTTTTGAATTGAACTGAATGGTGATTAAGAGGATATTTGAAGAATAGTTATTTGGCAAAAATTAGTTTTGTAGACCAGTATTGTGTGGTTAACCTGTATCAGGGTGCATTGCTGGATTACCACAATTTAGCAAACCTTTATTTTAGTGCCTTTCCTTTTAGAATTTAGTTTATATTTCAATTATGACAATATTGTTTCTGAAAACTTTTGAGTCAATAAATACATTTGATGGTTTTCACACTGTTCATGCCACTATTTATATATAATATTTGGTTTTATGGTAATTATTTTTTCTGTAGTTTTTCAAGCTGAAATAATGGAACAGTCTTTCAATTTGAAGTATGATGACCGATATTGTGTAAGCAACACCAAGACAACAGAATACTGGGAATACATTCCTAAACTCTACTCTATGGTATTCATATGTCACAGCTGTTTGTGAAGATGTACTTGCAGTCTTGAAAATTCTTTGGAGTATTCCTCCTGATCTCAGTTTAACAACACTGTAACAAAAAGAGATTTTTTGTTAGTAAAATTGATGTTGGTGTTAAATTAGATTACTGTGGCAATAAAGTTTTTTTTGTAGTATTTTGAATGATAGAAAGTTGGTGACTCTCCTGAAGTTCACAGATTGCAGGCACCATGCAGGGTTTGATTCTTTCAGAGGCACTGCCCCCTTCATCTGAAGGTTAGGAAATCATTTTGAGTTATGGCAAGCCATCTATGGTTGAATATATGCTTAAATGGCACATCCTCCAATAAGAGACAATAAATTAATGATAGTTAGCCCCATTTAAAATTTGTGATAGGATGTATGGCACTAGTAATATATTATAAAGAACCTGCACCTAAGTTTATGGAGAAATGAAGTTGATTTTCTTTTTCTGCATATGGATTTTGATTTGCTAATACTAGCCGTTTATGAAAGTTTACAACATTCTCTCTTATGCCTCATCTGAAAATAATATCTTAAATGAAAAAGATGGATCAGCAGCACGCTTCTTTAAGAGCCATTGACAGAACTGCAATTTGCTATGGTGGTCTTTTGTCCTTAGAGCCTGGACACGCTGGAGATGGTATCGATACAGCAATTGTTCATACACAGCTCAGACAAAAGGATGACTCATGCCTTATGCTGCTGCCGATCCAAGCCTTACGTCCAATAATTGCAGCACATGCGTAAAGCCTTCCACTGTTCACCTAGTGGAGTTATAGAGAACCTGTGTCCTTGAGAAAGGTTCACAACCAAATGTCTTCAGCCATTGTGGACCAATGTACAGATCTCAGAAAGTATGCGTTTCTGAAGCCATGCTTATTGGAGTTTTCCTCTCTTGTTCAGATGGTTACTATAGGGTCTTTCAATAAGGGCAGGTCGATGTTGAAATGAAATAAAATAAGTTGTGTGTGAGGTACTGATGATTGTTTTTTATTTTAAGGGCCCATGTATGCCATTTCATATACGAAATTTCGTTAATACCTCACACAAAGCTTGTTTTATTCCATTTCAACATCGACCACTCTTATTGAAAAACTATTCCACTTCTCAAAATATCTGACTTTTTTAACAGACTTTACGTATATTTATTTGTGAATAGATCACGTTCAGGCCATTTATTATGCTTTCCAAGTCCTCTTCTGACTCCCATAATGCATTAGGGATTTTATTTCTTCTCCTTGCATTTAGATTCCATATTCATTTCTAACATTCTTCATCGCCTGTTCTATTTGTAAGTTAAACAGCATCCTTGACTTACACCTATCTTTGAGGTTATGAATAACGCTTCTTTTTCTTGATATTTTATTTTTGTCATCTTCAAAATCCATAATAAGTTGTTTCAGTTAACATTAATTTTTTTTCTAAATCTACAATTGCTATGAACGTAGATCTGTTTTTTTTCTGTTTCTGTCTTCTACATTCTTCCTAAAACCAAACTGATCTCCTAACTCGCATTCTATTTGACGTTCCATTCCCCTATGTACTAGTTAATACTTTGCACGCATGAGATACTTAACTAATTGTCCTGTGCTGTTTGCATCTATCAGCCCAGTCTCCTTCGCTATAGTGATAATTACGTTGTTCCTAAAATCTTTTGGTACTCCTCCTGTTTCGTAGATTTCGCAAACTATCCTGAACAGCCATGATATTGCCCGATGATCTTATCAACTCCGCTGGAATGTTAACAACTCCTGGCGCTTTACAATTGCTCAGATCTGTCAGCGCCCTTTCCAACTCCGACCTTAAAATTTAGTCCCCCAACTCTTCATAATCAACCTCTTTTTCTTCTATTACTGACTGATCTAGATTTCCACCGCGAAACACTCTTCAAGATATTCCTTCATCTTTCAGCTTTTACTTCTTTATTTTTCTTCTCTCCGAATGTTTATTTGATTTTCCTATAGACTGCGTGTATTTTCACGTTAACCCTGAAATCTTCAACCACTTAGCATTTATTTAAGAGTCAAGCCTCTTTCACTACTTTGTACTTCCTATCTATCTCATTTTTCACGCGTCTGTACTGCTGTTTACCATTTTAATCTCTTGCGTCTTTATATTTACGCCTTTCATCAATCATTTTTATTATTTCTTGTGTTATCCATGCTTTCCTATTGGTCTGAGCTATTTTTCTCTTCTCTGAAGTACCTCCTGTAGTTTGAGTTTTTCTGATTCCCATCTGTTTGTTTTAATTCCATTCTCGAGTTTCTTCATTTTCAGCCCGCATTTCATAATCAACGAATTATGGTCCGAGTTCACACCTGTTTCTGGCTTTGCAGTCTAGCACCTGATTCCAATATATGTATCTGAATTATGGCTGCAAATAATCTGTTATGGCTGAAATTGAAATCCTTATTACAAAGTAATGATATGGTTATTCGTGAAAGTTCTGATTTTTTTTTCAATGGGCAAATGACACTACCTCAAACCGAGACTATTAAATTAAGACCTTGTTATCCTTCTGTGTTCAATGGTTCAGTTACTGGAATCACTTGGTATTGGTTGGACTTACAGAATATCATAGTATTATTTACGAAATTATATCTCATATTTTTAATCTTACGTAGGCATAGACTATTATTACCTTTAAAGAATTACACTAGCGCGGTAGTGATTCCGAAGGCACCGAGGCGCCCTCAAGAAAAATATGGTTGTGTTGGTGAAGGGTATTAGAATATTATTGCTGCTTTGAGTATAATAAGTTAAAGCCTTATTGAGTTAAAAAAATAAAAATAATTACTATTATTTTACACTATAAGGCCATATTTACTTATAATTTACGATGGGGAGGTACGGCGAGTCCTTATGAAGTGGAACGACCATCCCCAAGCGAAGGCTGAACCCAGGAAGGAAGACGACTTCACATGGGACAGATGCCACCGATCGAAGAACGCTGTCTACCTGCATCAGACTGACGTAGTTGTGATGATCACACACCGCATGCAGAGCATCCATTGGAGTCTCAAAGAGACTTCCTCCATTTCTTTTATACAGCCTTTGCATCAAAAGTCGGAGAATTGGATGCTTTGATTCCTGAAAACATCGGTACACAAAACGAATACAGGCACCTGTACGTTTGGATTGAAATAAACGAAATTTACGAGAGTTGTTTTTGAAGTAAGTGCCAATAATAAATAAAATTATTTTACAGATATTTTATCATTAATGGAAAGCATTTCAACGATTATGTGAAACAGGAAGTGCAAACTTGGATTTCATCGCAGGTGGCATCTTCCTTTAAGGAAGAACTGGTTTCCGTTATGAGAAATGCCTTAATAACGGCTGTGCTAAGACAAACATTGGGATTGTAGTCCCAGTGATCTGATTCGTGAGTGACTGATTCAAACACTGGGATCGCAGTCCCAGTGATCTGATTCGTGACTGAGTGATTCAAACTCTCGGATCACAGGATCGGAGTGAATCAATAGAGCTGTCGCTCTTTTTTCTGATTCAATGATCACTCACTCTGCAGAAGGAACTAGTTCTTTGAATCAGATCGCCCGTCCCTAATCCCGAGGAGGTCACTCTGAACATCTGTTGTGGAATGGATGCATGCACATACCGACAACTTAAGATTCTGTAAGGTCTTACTAACTAAAGCGTAATTTATGTCCATAAATAGTCATGAGTCCCACTAAACGAATTAAACAATGACTTAGTTTTTACCCTTAGAACGGAAATCTCCTTCGAACGGGATACCATGGCAATTTTGTAATCGTTTTGTGCTATCATGTCGTCTACATTTTTATAGGGCAAGATGACATCTCCAGCTGCTAGGTAGGAGATGAGAGAGGCGGAGTAACCGGCCATGACCACTATAGCCATGGCGTGTACAACCAGCACAACCACCCTGAACCACCATCGATGGGTCGTTCCTCCTGCGGCTGAAAAATAACGATTAAATCCATTAACTATGTTTTCCGCAAACACGGCAGTCAATATATAAGTAGAATATATTAGTTAAATAATAAGTAATTAGATAAAAATTACCAATATAAGTTTATTATTAGTTCTCCAATGTCACAGATTACTGTCAACGAGATGTTTCATCTAACAGGTAGGCTAGATGTTGAAGGGCTTCGGTGAACTAGTTGCAAATTCCGACCTCCTGTGGCTAGCCTAGTGGCCAGCGTCGCTGCCTCATAGAAAACAGGGGTCTCGTTTTCGAATCCTGGCATGGACTTAATTGTTTCCGGCGTCATGGTCACGAGGACTGAGATTGAGACCTGGAGAATCGATGCGCTGACCACGTATCACTCCAAATTCGGAATGTGTCATGTCCGCAGTCGATCAGTAGGTCAAGGCCCTCCTCAATGCGATGCAGAGCGAAGGAAGTAGATACAAATATAATTTTGTGCTTAGAATTAGCGTTTACAAGTGTTTGGAATTTGTCGAACTTTAATATGAATATAAGATTCATTTGTCTCTGGTTTGTAATTGTTGGTAGACCAAGTTTACTAAATGGTGTAGGCGTTCAACAAAAACTAACAAAAAAAATATAAATTTATTTATTGCGGAAACAAGCCTCAAAATAAACATGAATTCATATCACACAATGCACAATCAAAATACAATATGAGACAGTGAAACAATTTCGGGTTTAAATTTAACAATTTAATAATTTAATCCTTAGACCGATTTAAATGCTTTGGATATTTAAAACATAATGAAAATTCAAATATTTCAATGAATTGGAGTTAAACTTCACTGAAATAACCAAATTCAAACAAAATTTAAAATATATTAATTTAAGATCTAATACAAAATTGAATTGAAATGATAATATATAAACAAATTTTAACTTTAATTAAAAATATCAAAAGATTGTATTTCATAAAATTCATTTAATTTAAATAAGGAATTTGTTTTGGTATTCAGTCCTAACACTGGTCTGATGTAACCCTCCATGCTAACTTATCCTGCGCAAGCCTTTCCATTTATACATATCTACCACATCCTCCCTAATCTGCTTAGCGTATTCCATCCTCAGCCTCCTCCTTCTGTTCTTACCCCTTAAACTTCCTAATTATAACTAATGCTAATTTTATAAGACTCATTTCTTAACACGTGGCCTATTAATCTTAACCTTCTCTTGGTCAACGTCCTCCATATTATTCTTTCTTTCCCAATTCTGCTTAGAACTTCCTCGTTAGTTACTCTATCCTCCCATCTGAGTTTCAGTATTCTCCTATAGCACCACATTTCGAGAGATCCTATTCTTTTCTTGTCTCAAACTCCTATCGTCCACATTTCGCACCCGTATAAGATGAAAACATTATGAATTAGGAACGCAGGTACCGAATAGAAAAAGAATTTCTTAAAAGATTACAAAATATTTTAATTATTGAGACTTTTGATATTTAACGTACTTCCAAGAAAAAAACTTAATAAAATTTAATTGATCTTAAATCATCTGTCAAAAACAACAACGATTTCAGAAATATTGTGTGGTTTCGCTTATTTTTATCTGTAATTTGACTACGTCTCTTTGACGTTCGTATACTTTTAATGCAGTTTTAGTAAAGTAATCTTTAACTGTAATGTTGAATTATTTGTAAATTTAAGACTACAATGAATATTTTGTATTAAATGACTGATTTTAATTTAGGTGTTAATGATTAAAAACCTTTAGTTTTAAATTAGTCAAAAATTTAATAAAAACCAAAACTATATTATATTTGTCATATAAATTTTATTAAAGTTGAGGCCATATTCATATACAATAGAAAAATAAATTAATTGAAAAATTACAAAAAAAACACAATACACATGAAATTTATACAATACAAAAAGTAAATTTGATTATAATTTGTTTTATATATTTAATCTACTGTAATACTTTCATTTGTAAAACTAAAATTTTTGCTTAGTATATTGTGTAATATATATTTTATAATTTTTCGTGGAATGCATATGATTCCAAGTGTTGGCTTACACGGGGCATTTGTCGAACTTCGGAGTTCACAGAGTTTAGCAAATCTGCGTTATATGCTTACCGAACACAATACGCAACATTCTTTCACGACTCGTCGAAATATTACATTGAAAATTAATTGAATGCGTTACATGAGGGTGATCCAGAAACTGGCAACTACCCTTTAATAGCATAGGAAGGCAGACAAATACTCCGTACAAATATCTCACCTTGCTGCATGTTGGCTGCAAGAACAACGAACACTGCATCCGTCAAAGACATCTTGGATACTTGATGTCTGTCCCATGTGTGCATGACCGACAGGCCGAGTAGAATGAGTAAAACCGATGCCGCTATGGCGTACCACAGTCTAGTGGAGAATGGTAGCAAGAAACTCAACCATCGAACAAGTTGGCGTTCCGGTTTTCTGATGCATACTTCAATTCTAAAAAAATATATATATTTCAATCCGCAACAAAAATGATTTTGAGAGTAGTAGTATTTTATTTAAAATATTGTTAGTCATTGCCATGCTACTCGCTGAAGCTTGTTTTTTTTGCCTGCTCTTATCAAACGCTGAAAGAAAAAAGGATAAGCAACCAATGCGTTACACCAGTTGTTATTACTGACTTAAGAGCTGAGATAATTCAGCGTTTTCCTCCATTGACAGGATAGCCGATTTCCACCTTGGAAAACATTCACAAAGGACGTGTATGTTGATAATAAAATGAAACTTGGTGCACAGACTCGACAAGATTATAACCGCAGACGACATTTCGTTTAAGATGACGGTCCGATTATTTTGACTCAACTGATACCAGTTAACACGTGCTCTGAGCGAAATTACTACTAACGCACCAGACCGTTTTAAAAGTAAACTATGCATTTCTAAGTGAATGCATAGAGTTAATAATAATAATAATAATCAAGGCAGGGTATTGCACCTTGTGAATCGCAGAGGAAAAGTGAAAGCCGTCCGCGACAAGCTCCAGGATATGGCAACCAGATCCGTAAGACCTACGTCTGCATTCTCTGCAATCATTTTCTTTTCGAAGTCTTCATCTAATAATGTGCCGGCGATGTTGCAGTTAGTTCTAAAATTAAAGGAAAATATGTCAATAATACCATATGCAATAACAAAATGTAATCTAAATTTTAAAGACAAAGCAATGTTTACAATGATTGATAATCGCCATTAAAAATGGATGAAGAATACAAATTATTACATGTTTTTGTAGATAATTCATGTCTTATAATTATTTTGTGTTTTTGGGGTGACAACGCATCTGAGGACGACAATAAGAGAGAGAGAGAGGCAAGCAGCAGTGCACATAAGACATATGAGACTAAATAGCGAACATTTCACTATTTCCTTGTGTTAGTGTGTGTGACCTTCCTACAAATTACATTATTTTTACAGTAATACTGCTTACTTTAAGAAATTAATAATCAACTCTTAGATTTAAAAGTAATGATAATAAATTTCTGCATAGCTGTCTTTTGGCCAATTAAGAAACCAAAATCTTAAAACCCCAGAGTCAGCATGAACTGTTAATCATATTGATTTAGCAGGAAGTTCTACGCAGAATAGGAAAGAGAACAATTTCGAGGACTTTGATCAAGGAAAGGGATAGATTAATAGGCCACGTTTTGAGTCATGAGGGTCTTGTAAAATTAGCATTAGAGGGACATTTGTGGGGTTAGAACATAAGAATGAGGCTGAGGATGGAAGACGCTAAGCAAATTAGGAAGGATGTGGGATGTGGCTTGTGCAGGATAAATCAGCATGGATGGTCGCATCAGACCAGTCTTAGCACTGAATACCAACACAAATTCCTAATTTAAATTAAATGAATTTTTTGAAATACAATATTTTGATATATTATATTTAAAATTAAAGTTAAAATTTTTTATATATTATAATTTCAATTCCAATTTGTTTCCGATCTTAAATTATTATATTTTAAAATTTTAATTTTCAACAGTTAACCTGTTGAACTGTAACACATCAATTACATATATAATAAATACCAGTGCATATATATTCAAAAATATTTTATTATTTACCGGTATGACAATAATAATAATAATTTTATTCTAAGGTACAGCAATATGTATAGTTTCTTTCTGTAATTACTTGAGATAAGAAAATGAATAATATTTAATGAAGCTAAGACATGGAAGAAATTCTTTTACTTAAAAGTTATTTGTAATTATAAAAATAATTAACCTGAAGTTCATTTTCTTTTCTAATACTTTCCACAGCTCTCCAACTGGCCCGCCAATCTGTACTGATCCATTATCAATCCCAACCGATGTGAACGGCCAATTCTGAAAAGAAAGAAATACTATCTACACTTAATTTAATTCACGTACATAATGTTACACGAGATGAATTATTTATTCAGGAAATGATTAATAATGATCGTAAAGAGCGGCTCTTTTTTAATTATCTAGATTTCTCAGACAATTAAGTGAGATGGATTTAGTAGAACTTATAATATACTGTTCATAAACAATGCATGAATATCATTTCATAAATTCATAGTTAGGTTAAGATGTAGCTAATTAATTTCTGAGCATAATTTTACCCCCGCAATGAAATGCATTACTATTATGCATTTCCTTATGGTGGTAAAGGTATGCTCAGAAATTAATTAGCTACATTTTAACCTAACCATGAATTAACGAAATGATATATTCAACTGTGAAGTAAAATTTACTGAAATATCCTGAAAATTAATTTAAATAATGATCATAATAACAGGAGTAAGATATAAAAATAGTCTATGACTATTTCATAGTCCTATTTCTTTTATTGATCAAGTATGTATTTCCTCATGCAATACTAGGTTTATTTATGGTAAACATATTATCATTCTATTAGGATTGATGAAAAGGGCGAAGCAACTTTATTATTTTTATGATACTCCAAGTCTTTTAATCTATGTTACAATTGGTCCGCAGATTCTGAGACTGGTTTTTCGTCAACGTTTCTGTCAAAATGCGGTGAAGTACTTTAAGTGGCTGAATTAGTAGACTGAACTATGAGCACGACGAGGCGCTTAAAGAATACTGTAAGGCCTGATTGCTACGTAATATCGCCTATTAAATCCAGGACAAGATATAGCTTGGGACCTTCGTCTTGAATGTCGCCCCGACCCACCAAAACTGGTGATAAAGGTTTAATATGTATGTATACAACTAAACTCTATTTCATTTGGAACCGAAAATCATATTTATCACCGTCTATAGACATCATCAAGTCTAAAAGCGACTTAGGTTAAATCGAGTAACAAGTTCATATTTTTTTTGTCGTTTGTCGAAACATCTTTCAATGATTCATTTATTGAAAAAACGTAAGTGAAAACTAGTAATATATATCTATACCAATAAATAAAATTGACGTGTCTGTCTGTCTGTATGTTTGTATCGAATTGGCTCCGAATCAGCTCAACGGATTTCAATAAAAATTTGAGGGTTTATAAACAGAAAAATTAACTTTAATATTCGTGGATATTTCACTTCGAAAATAATATTAACATTAATTGTACGGGAAGGTTTAAAAACTGAATGCGGGTAGCCTACACTCTTGATCTTTTTATGCCCCGACACGGCTCAACGGATTTCAATGAAAATTTCAGAGATTACATCAGGAAGTTTAACTTAAAATTTCGTATAAGTTTCATTTTGATATCTTGCAGAGTTCAGAAGATATTAATGCAAAAGTTTATAAATCTATAAAATTGCCGCGTGAAAGGCGACGTGAAAACGAAGTGCGAGTTAGAAGTCCTATTAGGCGTTCCTTTACCATTCAGCCCACTTACTGTGTTATTATAAGCGTAATTTTGGCAGAATGATAGAGAGAGAGGGAGCGCGAATATTCTTAAACCATCTTTTGTTGTAAACGTGTGAAAGAGGTGCCTCTTGAAAACCAACTGCGGGTTATAAGGCTTGCCGTGAAACGATCATAAATAAATTACACCGTACTTTCATTTTTAGGGCAAACTAAAATAACCAATAAGAATGTATTGTAAGCGACGAGTTCCAGTAGCAAGCAATCCTTTCTCACCTATTTAAAATTAAAATACAAAATTATAAATAATGCTGAAGAGTTCCGTGTCGTCATAAAAGAACATGTATAGTTTTATTATTAAATTGAATCGACAATTAATTATTGCCTATAGTTGATATTTAGCTAAGAGCGTAGCGCTTGGTGCTATAAAGTTCTATGCAGGAGATCTATAGTGTCTTTCTTACGTTCATAGTCACGCAGTTTAAAACTTTTCCGTGAAGATTTGAACTTCTTTCGTATCTGTCTCCTGCTTCCCATAACATGCTGCCTTCCACCCACCGAGATAATTTAACTTTGAAAAGATTTCCGGGGTTTGACGTTTTATATACTTCCATTATAGTCGTCACAGATTTTTCGTATTTGACGACTAACATTTTGCAATTTATGGGTACGTCAATGTTGTGAAATATGTTGTTCAGGTCATCATTCTCTTCTAAGAATAGAATTCGTTGCACATTCCAATAGATGATCCGAAACTCTCCTTTGATGGAACAAGAGCCCTGAAACATCCAAAGAATATCATAAATTGTAGAATAATTGTGGTTAGGTGTGAAATTACTGAAGCGACTCCTTCCTTCAATCAATAGTTATTTAGTGAGTAAGTGCTATTCTGAACGCTTCAGATACTATTAATATTTCTGAAGGATCATCGATAAATCGATATTATACACAAGAGTCGTAAAGATTGCTGTTAGAATTTTTTTAACAGTGATATTAAAATGATTAATCTCGATCCAAATATAATAGTCAGCGTTTTCAGAGTAGAATAAAAATAAAATTAAAATAGTATGTATATATCTCTAAATAATTATCACTGGCGTGTGCAATAATATATTTTTATTTAGTCTTTAGTTTGAAAAACAGTAACTAATCTGAATTTTCAGTGTTCCGTATGGAATTGAACTTCAGAATATGCCATTGAAATCATCCTGCCATGAATTTATAAGAGGTAACCAGATTAAATCTTAATAATTTATTAATACGGAGTAAAGTGATAGTAATTTAACATTAAACAATATATTTTCAAAATTAAATTTATAACAAAAGCCAAAGGGAAATATATACATTTACAGCTTTATTAAAATCGTTATACTTCATGGCTTAAAATGATATAAAATTCATTTTTGCAGTTGATTGTGAATTTAATGTCTGTGGTAAAAATAGACACACAACCTAATATTCTCATTTAAATTATTTCGTTAGACTTTGCAATTGATTTAAAAATATTCCCGTTGGTTTGTATCATTCTTTGATATTTTTTAAATTTAGTTTTGCAGGATATAAGTTGGTAAAACTAGATTTAGAAATCTTTTATGCTTCCCTGAATATATTTCTGTTATTAAAATGTGGCTCTAAATAAAACGGAAATGTAGAAACTTACGTATTTAAATTACTTTCTTATTGTTTATCAACATCCTTCCATGTTCCTTATATTTCATATAATTGATCAAATGTGAGAGCAGGACACAGTAAATAGACGAATTCTCGGATTCTGAATGACTGAGCTCGGTGACGTCACTACCTTACGAATGCTGACAATTTCCCTATCTTTTTTTTACTAAAATTCCTTCCACGTTTGTGTTAAGGTGGATACACACTTTCCGTTTATCTGCGTGCGACGTTATGTCTGAGCAATCAACAATGCGTTTTCCACGCAGATTAAAAGTCTCCGCACTCGGATCCTTTTTTGAAACGAAAACCAGTAGTAAACCACATGTACTAGGCACTAAGACATTAGACGTTAAATAAATATTTATGTAAAACATTTGTGCAGTAAGATATATATTAAGTAAATTTTAATGTAGAGTAAGTGTATAAGTAATATTTCGGCATAGTTAGATTCTTTTTAGTATCCGGCATGGAAAGATACGTTGTTTTTTCCATATGCTCTGGGAGGATACAAATGTTAGAACGGGGGAATATTATCTGACCTGAGGGAGAGCTGGGCTTTTATCACTGTAAGTGCGAAATCTGCGATGGCAAGGAGGTACGAAGGTTTTCGTAGACCTGGAAAATTATGTGTCCCCGCCAAGGAAAACAATTGCGAAGATTCACTAAATTCTCGGGCAATTGCTCCTTCCAAAATTACAAGTTGTGATTGGCGGTCCAGATGGAACCAAGAAATGGTTTGGCAATAGAAAGGAGAGGAGAACACAGTTCGTGTAGAGAATAAGAGGACCGATGAGTTCTCTCTGGAAAGTGGACGATCCTCCGAGCTGACATGCGGGGGAAAGAAGAGTTCTCTCTGGAGTTTGGACAGAGACAGCTAACATTCTCCCGTGGAAATAGTACTTCGATGTCAGTTGGTTCGACGTGCAATCTACCTCAACCGAGACGGAGCCAACAAGTCATCGCATAGTTAGAGTCCAGCCATATTATACGCCCAATGTTCTCACGTTGACGCGGTAATTACGGGGATTTTGTTTTGAGATAATTTTAAAATTCTGATACATGAATAATTTTTTATTTGCATAATTTTATGAGGATAAATTTAACGGCGCGGTATGCTTTTTTATTTATTTCAATGTGTAATTTGGTGTAATTTTCTCAGTCGCCACGGTCAACCGTCAGTCCATGCGGCTAGTCGGAGCAAGTCAATATATAAATAGTTTTTCTTTGATTAAATTTTGGATAAA
Source organism: Eucriotettix oculatus (assembly GCA_034510155.1). Taxonomy (NCBI): domain Eukaryota; kingdom Metazoa; phylum Arthropoda; class Insecta; order Orthoptera; family Tetrigidae; genus Eucriotettix; species Eucriotettix oculatus. The sequence goes on from CM067378.1 coordinate 64,307,021, forward strand.
ATGTTAAGTGGCAGAATTGTTGTAAATAGCTTGATTAATTAAATTATGAATGATTATACTATTATGAAAATTAAACAAATTTAATACTTTCATTAAGTTGACCTTAACCCAAAATTAATGTGGCGGATGCGTTAAAAATTACAAAATAAATAAATTGTGAAACCACGAGTACATCCGTCCACCCCAAACCTGAGATCCGTTTTTCACAAATAGTTAATTTCCCTTCCTTCTTGTAACATTTTCTGTAAGTGGTAATCACAGAGCAAACGAAGATACCGATCTTTGCACCATAGTTCACGATATGTTTTACTTTTTCATTCTTCTTCTACTGCTCTTCTTTTTCTGAACTTCATTTATTTTAGAACACACTTGTCATGTCGAAAGTGACGAGAGGTCTGATGAAAAATTGGACGAAGCTGAGGTAAGAACTGAGAGTTCCCTACACACCATCAGTTCAGATAAATGTACAATTTTTCACACAGTTATTTACTACAAATAACTGCGCAGATTAACAGAAGGAATCACGAATTTTAATCAGTATAAAGAATATACAAACATATATATATGGTTTTTTATTATATAGATAAACTAACTCTAAATTCATAGTAAATCTAATAAGTGTTATGTTACTCATGTCGACAAATATAAACCCTCTACTTGTGGAAGCTTATTGAACTAATACGAGAGACGTAACAGTGATGCGCACTTACCCTGGATAAATAATCCTTCATATTTTCTTCATTGAAAGGGTATATTATCAACGGGAATTTATAGACATCGGCGCGTGTTAGTTTGAAGCCTCTGTCGTTGGCCACGGAACCGTTGCATATGTGAGGTGCTGACATCAGGATGCCTTCAGCGGAGAAAATTCTTTGAAAGTAATGTAATTCCCATTCATTCGAAATATCTGGAATGAACGTTAAAAATTAATAAATGTGCTCTACGAACATCAAAACTATCGCATTCCGAAACCTGGAAAAATTAAAAGGAACCAGTAGCGGGAAAACAAATGAAATACGACACACTGAGATCAATGTTTATGATTTTGTGCATAATTCCATCTGTATTTACATTGCCGTCAACTCAATTCTCATACAAAGTATGCATTTTGTCGAGAAAATGTCTTGACAATTTTTATGTACCAATTTTTTAACGCGTTTTTAAGCGTGAAATATGAACCTATTTTCATTTGTAATACATACCGAAACGGACTGAAATATATAAAATATAAATATTTTAATTTAATTTTGTCATTATTTCCATGGAAAGTCCTCGGAATTATATTCATAATATTAATTGCTAAATATTTCAATTTAACGTGAGGGTTTCAGCTTTAGAATCACTTTGATTCAGGATCTATCCATCCATGAGCCAATTCTTTTACGCTTTTCGTTTTGATTTCCATAATATAAATAAATTTAAAAGAATCACTGTTATACCCTCAAAAATTTATTATAAAAGGACTAGATAATACCTTCTACCATACAAAAGAAAATAAAAAACCAGGAAAGACAATGAGACTATATAAAAATTAAGAAATTGCCTCTGTATTATTTAGTGGATATTAGATATTCCAAATTTGAGAGAGTTCAGTTAATAGAAAAAAATTACTGTATAGTTCGGGAGAAAAATTATTGACGCATTGATTTTAAATAATGACCTTTGCTTGCCATTTTCTTAGTGTTATACTCTGAGTGGCCAAATTATTATGACAACCTGACAGTGTCACAGTATTGCCATAGCTATAAAATGGGAATGCAGGAGAAGTGACTCATCAGTTTTACTGCGTTGTTTGCGAAGATATCGGCAAAAGACCTGATGTAAGTGACTTTGAAAGTGGGATGGTCGTAGACGCCGTTTGAAACGCCGGAACCAGCAAAACGGCTCCACATGTAAAGTGTTCGAGAGCATCAGTTATTAATGTTTACAAAGAGTGGACTATCAAGAAAACTACCAGGTATCATCGTTAGGCTTGTGCTTGAACTGAAAGGAGACATGACAGAGTTGTCCAGTGAAACTGAAGAGCAGCATTGCGTCAAACAGCAGAGAATCTTAATGAAGAACTAACTGTGAACGTCTCTGAACGAACTGTTTGCCGCACATAACACCAAATGGGTTATGTAAGCCGACGACCTGTTCCAAAACCTTGCAGAAGAGCAGACGTGTTCAGTTCACAAAGGAGCGCAAGGACTGGATAATTAGACGACTGGAAAGGGGCCATGTTGTGTGAAAAATCGTAATTTCAAATGCACCATGAAGTAGGCAGGGTTTGATATGGAGAAAACAACACGAAAACATGGACCCCAGCTGCAGTGCCAAAACACTTGAAGTCGGAGACGGAAATATTATGGTTAGGGAGATGATTTCTTGGCATGGTATGGGTCCTTTAATTCCAGTGAAACAACGTCTGAATGTCCAAGGGTATTTATGTATTATCGCAGATTAAGTACATCCTGTTATGTTAATGGTGTACTCTGCCAGGGAAGGATATTTCCAACAGGACAGTGCTCCTTCTCATATGCCGGCATTGTCCTCAGATGGTTGGAAGAGCTCAACGAAGAATTTATTTTGGTTCGTTGGCCTGCACAATCACCAGATCTCAATCCAGTTGAGAATTTGTCGGATGAGATAGGACGTACCATCAGGCAGCTAGATTCAGTAATATCAAATCTTAAGGATTTGGAAAGTGCAGTTCATCAGATATGGTCTCAAATTTGTCCTACCATCTACCAATATCTCATAAAATCATTGTCGAGAAGAATTCAAGAAAAAGGTTGCCCAACACTGTATTAATAGGCTGGTCATAACAATTTCTCCACTCAGTGTATACGAGTAAATCATACAGTAGAATGACTGGTTCTATTATTTTCTTGCTTTGTTTTCTATTTACGTTTACGTGGACAGAAGACGGTATATATGTCTTGTCTTGAAGTTCATTTCCTGTAATATTATCGCCATTCGCTAAGATATATTGATAGTAAATATGAATGGTAAATACAGAAGAATTTGCAATTGTCAGTGAATATACGTTTTTTGGGCAACAGGTTACATGATCTCGAAACAGACAACTCCCCTTTAATAGCATAGGAAGGGAATTTAAATAGGAGGAGGAGGGGGGGTTGTGGAAGACCGTAGTGCCACTTCCATGTTTGTTTTATAACGTTCGTAGATTCAGCCTTGAAATGGTCGTGAAGGCGTTCACGGCTCGAGTCCCACATTTACTCAAATTATGAAGTGATGTGATAATACATGCTTATAAAGAGAAAATGATTACTACAACCTTGTTCATAACTGACTTCATTTCCGTCAGTATAAAGTATGTTTTATTGTCAACGAAGCATTGTGCTACTGGAAGCAAAATGTTTCCCTCAGTACTTAAAAGGTAAAACAATGGGCTGACAGAATGAAGCAATTCAAAACTGGACACGCAATAATTTTTATTCTAGTTAAGTAGTCATAAACTCCTCGGTAAAAAATTACAAAAGTCAGATTGATTGATCACCTTTCCTCATGCGAAATATAATTGCATACATCGTTTAGATTCCAACTATCAACTTTGGTTGTATAAAAAAAGATTAATGAATAAGCACGATTGGACCAATTTTTTAAACAATCCTTAAATAGATTAAAATTTAATTTAAATGAGAGACTGTTTTATGACAGTTTTATATACCAAATATTTTTACTAACAATCTTATACAAGGAAACGACTGATTATAATTTTCTAAATAATTAAATTTCAAATTATCTTGGTGTATGTGGAAATATCATATGTATATAATTGTTTTTAATAAAATTTAACAATTTCAAACGACAAAAATGATATATATTTAAAATATTTGACCAAATTAATTCTCATTATTTAAAAGACCCGTGTAAATGTATATCTATACCATTAAATAAACTTGAAGTATCTGTCTGTCATTAAAAATAAATGCCAAAAATTAACTGAAATTTACTATCTATACGATGTCATATCATAAATGACTGTTTTTAGAATTTTTATCTGTCTGAAAGTATGTTTCGAATAATTTCAGAGACGTCTCAACGGATTTCAATAACAGTAATAGATATTAAAAAAATAATTTTAACTTAAATTTTCGTGTATGCAGCATTTAGATATTTTCCAGGGTTCAAACTATATTTATATAAATATACTGCCATCTAATGGGTATCATGTCAAACATGCCACGAGAAAGCCGGCTAGAGTAGAAAACTCTCAGGGACTGACAGCTTAGTTACGTAAATATATGACATTTAATAATAACATTTAAATTCTTACCGTTATGGCCACAACCGTATTTCGGAAAGACAATGTGGTTGAATGCAGTCCTCTTTCTAAGTGCGATCACTATATCAGCTTTATTATCTAACGATATGGCTAATACAAGTCTGCTGATGAATAACTGGATTACTAGGCTGTTCCAAAACAGCAAGTACATTTTTATGTCTGAAAACGTTTAACCACATTGAAAGCATAACTTCACAAACACCTAACATACAAAATATTATAAAAGAACCACATATTTTTAGCATTCTTTTATACCTACTTACTCTACAAAATATAAGCCGTAAATATATATGATATACAGTACTTGTATGAAATTATAGAAGTTATAGGAAAAAATATTACATATTGGAATACACAAATTCATAAAACAACCTAATAGTCTTTGAACCAATAATAAAATTTTGTTGCTCGATTCAGTCGTTAATTGGGGGTCTGATGCAACCCTTTATGTTAACCTATACTGCGCAAGCCATTCATTTCTATATAACTACCACATCCTCCCCAATCTGCTTGGCGTACTCCATCAATTACCTCCCTCTTCTGTTATTACCCCACACACTTCCCTCGTGTCTCAAAATATTGTGGTGTGCGTTTGCACCCACACATATATTTATATGAAGGACAATTTTCCCCAATAATAACTTTTATTAATTTTTTGGATATATGTATATTGCGTAAAATTCTTAGAAAGTGGGCTAGGCTGCTTACAAATAGAGCAATAATGAACGCGATTGGTTAATTTAACATCCAATTGAGATGTTAAATATAGCCAGACGAGAAACGGGAATTTCAGTACCACTACAGGATTGGCCGAAACTATTTGAAATGGAAGATTGGCAGGTCAGTCCTTGAGACCTAAAAATTGTGTCAAAGGCGTCTGTTTGTCACTCGAAATAAACAAGCAATAAACAACACGTCAAAACCTTTTTGCAACAATAAGAAGGAAGGGAGTTTGACCTGCGACCTAGGCAATGTCAGAAAAACACGAGCTACCAATAAGAGAAATCTGGGAGGACCTTTAAGCACACACCACCAAACAGACGAAAGTAGCAAATTAATAAAAGAATAGAAACGGTGTAGATAGGGACACTTTTACTTTGAATTTGTTTTACATCACTTTAAAAATTATTAGTTCTCGTCTTTACATCAGTATTCATACGAGTCTACAGCATTAGCTGAGTGTTCGACAAAAATTACTTGGAGGCTTCTCTTCGGCATCCAATACCCGATTGTTGACGTCTCGACATAGAGAAGCAGAAGCAAGGTCAGATGCACTATAATCCCGAACACCTACATCTGCAAAGGTGTTGTGCAAAATTCACGTTTCTGGCTCCAGGATATTTTGAGTGTAAATTATCGATGTCAATTTTTTTTATTTCCCACTTGAGCCCTATTTCTCTCCGTTTGGCTTAGCAAGTAGCCAGCCCAAAATTTAAAAGCAATGATCATTTATTTGAAACATAATGTTTTATTTTATTTTGTTAAACTCAATTGTTTGAATATAATTTAATAAAATTGTTCACTTTTTTATTAATATTAATGATTGCAAAACCACACAATTAATCTATCACTTCTCCTGTTCTCTCCTCTCTTATTCTGTTTAGAAATTCCTGATTAGTTCTTTATCCACTCAATTGATTTTCAGCATTCTTCTATAGCACCACATTTCAAAAGCTTCTATTCTCTTCCTTTCTTCAACTCCTATCGATCAGGTTTCACACCAATATAACACCACACTCCAGCAACGATTTCGTAATATTTACACTTATTTTAGTCGTAAGTAAATTCCTCTTATTGCGAAACCCTTCCTTGCCTTTGCTGTCCCACTCTTTATGTCTACTATACTTCTATCAACCCTAGTTATTAAGCTGTCCAAGTAGCAGAATTCTTTAACTTCCTTCAAAATATTCCTTCCCAATCTAACACCCTTCTTTATTCCGCTATTTCCCATGCTCCACTTCAGCACCTTTATCTTTAATTCTATATTCATATATATACTCATTATTAAAACTACAGTTTCTTTGCAAGAACGAATTAAATAATGCAAAAGACAATTAAATAATGCTTTTTATAGATATAGTAATTTCAGAAAAAAAATTGTGTTTGGTTCTTTGAATCAAGGATCACTACAGAACTACATTAAATTTATACGCCTAAAATATTCTAAATCATAAAAAATACATTACTTTTACTGAACTAATTATTTAAGTGAAAATACCTCCTTGCTCCCCAAATATTCCCTTTCTCTCTCTCTTTTATTTTCTGAAAGTTATTACTCTACTTGGGTTTTCGTTGACTTTCCTAGAAGCACAAATACAGTTTTCAGGCACAATCAAAGTGATATGTTTTTCATGAAGCGACCTGCGTGTTTGGTTTGTTTGCACGCACGTGTACACGTCAACACCTTTAAAGAGAAGCTATGTGTCAATGTCTCATTACACTCCGCAGTTTCTCTCGTCAACTTTTTGCCGACAGCACGCTTGTTTATTGTTCTCATTGTCTCTCAGGACGGATTGTAACGTCAACCACTCCCCTTATTGATTTCGAGAAAGTTCCCCGCTTTATGAAATTAAACGAAAAGTACCGATGGATTCTAACAAATCTAAATTTTATATATGCATCCTACTGAAGTTGTTGAATACGATCCTCTTCATATTAACGTCCTGCTATTAAGAAATTGTTGTCTCTTTATCTTGATGCACACTCAAGAATTTTTGTATTAAACGTAATCAAGGAAACTAGAAATAAGGCAGAAAGAAAACAATAAACTGACCACTTACCATAGAAAAAAATAAAAGCAGAATGTTTTGTCGTTTCACAGGCTACCACAATGTGTGATCAGAGTTAGTAGATGACTGATTTTTATATATTTACGGACCAAGGTTGTAATACACTATTCTTTCTTCTCTGAATAAATTTATGCTTCGTTCATATTTTCATTTTAATTAAACATCACTTATAAATACACTTTTCGTCGTATAGGCCTCCCAAGAAGCTTCGCAGCAAACTTTAAAATTTCTTAAGATTTCCGCCTTTCTCAGCGAGAATCCCACAGCTATTGTCTCTCTTCCAACAAAATTTTGCTAAATTCTTACATATTAAAATTTTAATTTGTCCATTCCCCTGGGACCACACATAACGACCCTCGAAATCTTAAAAACATACTGCGTAGTTTGGTGTCCGCACTTCTACTGCTGTTATTGGCCAGCACACTCGGAATAAGGCTCGCCCAGTCATAAATTACGTCAAAATTCCCCTTTTCGACCTTCGAACAACCCTCTTTCTAATGACAGGTCCTCACAGATATCCTTTGCTCTTTCAATTTTACCTAATTACAACTGTAGATAGAGGTTAAGTAAATATTTATTTACCTACTAACCAACTATATACTATTAAAACACTGACTTGATTTCATTACTAATGAAAACGGATTAAGAATGTTCATGGAAGAACATTCAGTTAAAATTATAAGAATAAGTTAAGCCAATTAATAGTTCAAATATGGCCATATATCTCAGCAAACAAATTTAATTAGTATAAATACATTTCATCCAACTATGTGGACGTCGTCAGATTGCAATGAATTAAAAGTATGCGAGTTAAGTCTGCGAGGGCTGTGAAACATTATTTGTTTGAACGTGTGGTAGCGCATACACCCTTTCCCTGAGATTCTTTCGGACAATGTGAACCAAACTTTTTGTACACAATAGAATAAAATACCCTTTCACGAAAAAAGAGTCATCCGTTCCTAATTTAAGACAGAAGTTGGAAGTTCGCCGTGAAAAATTAGGAATTGCTACTGGGTACGGAAGTAATAGGAAACTTGTTTACGTTCTGCAACTAAAATTTTTCCGCTATTGGCTGCAACTGTTGGAATACAAACCAATGGGTGCTATTTGAAATTTCAGATGATTGGCTGCTGATTAAGTAGCAGAACATTGGATTCCTACCAAAGTTACGTGTAAGTAGATTTTGAGGCGGAGAGACAGAAAATGGTGAGCCGCCAGCAAGAGAGCATAAAATTGAGATGCTTTTGAGACCTCAGCAGATTCATGACTTGTAAGGAGGAGTCTTCGCCATTTTGGTGTAGAGCGATACAGTGAGATCAACCCCGATGCAGCCAGCGAGGATCGACATCAGGCGCCTCCAAAGAAGACCAGAGCAAAAGGCCGCCAAACGATGCAGCTGCAAGTCTTCGAGGCTATCGTTAACTTTGGTTTTTCAGAGTTCACATTGCGAGACCTATTTGTCACAAATTACGTTTCTTTCTTTTAGTTCACCCCACCGGTGACCCTCAATATAAATTTATTATTGCTAACATTTTCATTTGTATATCATTTAATTCATTATAAATCAAATATTTTTTCCTCGCTTTCGAACCCTTCATAAATGTATCCTTTTATGGCATAAATTAAATTATCACCAAACTGTGTAGTTTAATATTATTCTATAATAATAATTAATCGGAATTAATATAATTAATTAATACCCTCTCCTCACTTCCTTTGCAAGGTACACTTTTTCAGGGTCTAAATGGTGGAAATAAATCAGGTTAGTTATAAATCATCTGAACCCCTGGATCAATCTCCAATTTTTCCAACGAATTTAAATTTTGTCTACCACTAACTATAAACTAGACTATGTTGTTTAGAAAAGTCTATAATTAACATGTTTTCCGGTATTCTATATGCAAACACTCATGTTAAAAGTAGCGATAGCTTGGAGTGTAGATAGGCAAAGGCGCATTACATCCTCCTCGAAAATTCCAGGAGTGATATCAGTACCTAGAACGATGTTGGATAGAGTGGGTCGCTTTAAAAGTAAGCTGAGTTTGAGATTTTTTTAAACATATCTTTACTAACAGAAATTAATACTGTAACAAAAAAGCATTTTACTCAATGGAATTATACTGATAGTTAGGATTCAGAGCTTAAGTGAAGACGCATATTTATGAATAATAGTATACATCAATAGAGGACTATTAACTTTTCTCCTACTCATTTAATTTATAATTGGGGACTACTATACGTATCTGAGTGTTGTGGAGGTGTCGAAACTGGCAATCAACACTATTTCCACTGCTAAAATAAAGACGGATGATACGAAATATTTCTATGTAGAAAAGAAATTTATTTTGTGTTAGTTACTTTTGAACTTTAGGAATCGCTATAATGAATTCCTTATTATTAATTGTTATGACAAATTAATGGGCTCAACTAATTCTATACGTTCTACGCGCGTGTAAATTAAATAAATTTTATTGACTATGAAGACCTGGTTTCAATAGCACTTGATTCCCTTTTATTTTTGTGAATATTTTCCATTAATACTGGAAGGACCGACGGCTTCAATTTCTGTTCAATTTCGAATGTAAGTATTTAACTACGTACTAATATGCCGATAAAAATTCGAAAGTTGCCAATGTCGGTACATAGTAGACTTTTGTTGCTCGTTACTAAAACTACCGAAATATACCGTACGTAAAAATACAAATATTCCGAATGTTTTCTATCGTTAGTGAAAAATTCTATATTTAAACGCCCGTGAAATGGGAAACCCGTCTAGGTCTTTATCTAGAACCTTGCTGACTTATCTGTTACTTTAGCCACCCATGCTCACGCATTTCTACAAAGGGCGTACAGATGTGTTAGTGCAAGGCCTCGAAATTTGTTGCTATAAGCAATAATTTGAACCAACGGCGAACCGATAACCTATTCAATAATCCAGAAATTTTCATGGTTTCGTCAAAATTTTATGGAAACTTACTGTAGTTGATTTGGCAACTAATAACAATAAATAACATTATTAAATCGTACTTTACTTCATTAAATAAACAGGTTGTAATTAATTATGTATTAATTTTCCTTCTCATTTCTTATCGAGGGATCATGTTTTAACATTTGTATCTTTTAAAAAATGGAACTTCACTTATAATCAGAATTTATAAATTGAGTTTCGTAGAGAGAACTAATTCTGTATTTTTAAAATCTGCGTGAAACAATAAAAGAAATAATTTCAAAAAAGATTATTGTACAGACATTAAATTATAGAACGAAATCGTTCATGTAATTATTATGTTTGAATGGTAGTTTTATCATTCATTATAATACAACAAGTATCTCTGCTATTCTTAAACTCATAATATCGAACCGTTTCCATTTTATCTTTGCGAAAAGCAAGGTTCTTGGGTGAATAAATTATAAGGAGGAAGTGTCAAGACATCTGGCATTGTCACCATTTTGTGCAAGCTCGAAAAAATTCTAATTGCAAAGATAACGAAGTTTGAGTTCCAAAATAGACGTGGAGTTTCTGTTGTACAAATTTCCATTTGAACATTATTCACTGCCGTAGTAAGAATTTTTAGCAATATAACATTGCAATTCACCATCTGAAAACAAACTGGCAAAACTTTTCAGTTATTTTAATTGCTTTGATACGGACATTTCACTTTGCAGAAATAGTAAATAATAGATGTAAAAAAGTTAAAAGTCACTCTGCCCAATTTATACTTCTTTCTACGGGTCGTACTATATGTTGGTAAGCAAAATCTATATTGATGAATGGAACAAAGAAGTGACAAAGAGTATCAAATTAGTAAATAAACATGATAAAGAGCCAACGTGTTTTAGGTAATTTGTTGAAGAAAGAAAATAGGTCCAAGCCATATATATATATACATGGAATGCAATACGTTAATTATCTCGTTTTCGAGTGAAGGACGCGTAACCAGCTGGGAGTTATAATGAAGGAAAACTATAAATAAGACGAGGATATTTGACAAGTGCAACTAATTTTCTGGGCGACAATTTTTTAAATGACAGCATTCTCTGAAAAAGGTAATTGAAACACTAAACGTTTAAAATAAAGTGAACCTACCTTAAAAGAAGAACTAACAAAAATCTTCACGGTTGACCAACTGGTCAGACGTTCCAGGCCACCGTCATCAGGCTGATGATATAACAGAGAATGTCCGCGGAAACTTTGAATATAATTACAGATCTGGCCCGGTTGCTCAACCGTTAAGAATTTATCAAAATTTTACACTGGGAAAGTCTATGTTCATTATGATTTAACCAGATTTGTTTTTTCATTTCTGAATTATTTAAGAATAGTGGTGAAAAGTATTTTATTACAATACATATACCAATAGCCAGATCAGCCGAATACACTGCAATTTTTTTTATCTCAAATCCTTTTTTTTACACTCCGTTTAAAACGTTTCAAGTAAAATCTTAATTTTCTTCTGTTTACCTTTTGATACCCACATTCATTCCATTATTTATTTCTTTAAACATGGCCAAGGTAATAGGCAGAACAATATCCTCACACACCATTTTCTTTTAATTTATTTATTTACAACCCATCTCTTGGGCCCATGCTTCTCTTTAATCCATCTTTTTACTTCGCCTTCTTTTCATTTCCCTAAAGTTTTGTTCTTTTAGCTGGTTTATAAAAATACTGTATTCCTCCTCAGCGACAGAATATCTATTACTCGTTCTTAATCTTAGCAGCTATAGTTGCATATCTTCCAAGGGCGTAAGTCACGCATGGTTGCTGGCTGATATAAATTGTTGACGTTAAAGTTTTAAGAAATTATTAGGCGAAGTTACTTTGTGTCCTGTGATGCTTTCCAAATGCCAGTAATTTTCTTTTTCTAGGGATGTTGATTGAGTTATGAGTTGAACAGAAATTCCTATTAGATAAATAAACTGGCCAACAAACCATAAGCTATATAACAGAAAAAATCACAAGTTATCGCTTCATTTATTGGAGGTTTAAATATTGATACAGTTGAATTACTGAAGTCTAAATATCTGAAAATTTTATGATAATTCATATATAAAATTGTTATAAATTTTTTAATAAAATTATGTTAATGTAAAATAAAAATGCTTTGTTATTATTTGTATTATATTCATATAATTGAATGATATATTTTTAATTTCTCCGAATACCATTTCAAAATTAGTTCTTAGGACGGTCTTGATCGAATGTAGTCATTTTTTAATAGGAAAGGACAATTTAGTATATAAAACAAAAAATATGTTATTATTTATCTAATGTTCGCATATTTAATTTCACACAAAAATTGTTTTCCTTAGAGTTTTGTTCATATTTGTAGAAAACATAATAACAAATTTGTTGACTAATGTGAGGAGGTCCCAAGAAAAATAACTAAACAATGGGTTATTTTTATTAAATGAATTAAATAAAATTATTAGGAATTAATATTAATAACTAGAAGGAAATGAGACTTTAAGGATTACAATGCTCTGTTTGAGTAGCAAACTTTTGAAAAAACATTTCCTTCACTGACGATTACGTAAATGTGGCGCTTTACTTCTCGGATACCGCGGACGGAGAATTAAAGGATATGAGGATTCACACAAACGTTTTTTTCTTTTGTATTTACGTATCTGCCTAAAGTCACTGTTCAAGTAGGTAACCCTTTTCGCAAACAGCGTAAATTTAACAATTACCACTAAGGTGGAAGGCAAAAACAATTAAAGTTACTAAAAATTCATCGGCGGTACTTTCCTTGGAAAATTGGAACTCCTGCATTCGAAACCAAACTCCGGGGAGCAACAATTGTATGTGAAGTAGAAGCAGGTAGAAGCTCAAGGTAACACACACACTTTTCTAACGTACGACTTCTTATTACCAAACTTGAGTGCCATTCTAAAAATGCAGTAAGAAGTTCACTTCATTGTTTATAAATGCCAGAAGGTACGAAGCTCAACATACTCTGCAAACAGCTGTTCATGGCTGAGTTAAGTTGAAAGCTAATTGCACGGCGCTTTTCCAATCATTTCGTTATTTTTTAACCCGAAACGAAAGCGCCGTCCTTCACCTAAATAAGATCCAACAGTGTTATTACTGACCATTAAATAACGTCAACCACTCTTTCATTCGTTTTAATTACAATTTGAAATAATAAATTTGACAAATTCATTTGCACCAGATGATTATGATAAGTATGAAAATCACAATGTAGGTGACAGCAGCAGCAAAAATATAATTTTTTACCAATAATGCAAAAAAATAGTCGAAGTCATAATATTTTTACTGTAACAATGATTATAAAGTCAAAAATAATTGAGTTAAATCAGCATTTTTGTCAGTTTTTTAATTTAAATATTTAACTTTACGTTTCGCCTCATGAAGCAATAGTAACAGATAAGGGCTGTTAATTAGGAACCGAACTTCAATGCAAGTTCACATTTAAAAACTAAGAGTTGGTATTTTACTTATGAAGCAAAAGTATTATCTTTGGTGAGTTAAGTAAAGTATAATATGTACGTTGAAATAAATCCGAATGATCATATGGACCGCAAGCGGTGGTCGAGAGCAAAGGTAACCGGGGAAGCGGTATTGTCGATAAGATTTTCTTGTATCTCAAACATATAGGATTGCATTAACGATAAACGTCGATCGTAATAGTGAGTATATTAACCATAATTGTGTTATTAATTTACTAATTACTTTAACGTTTTTGGGTGTGTATTCTAGCGATATTAATTGATTCGGAGTTCTCAGGCTACTATGAGGACTAATTATAACATCGATGAAAATCATCTGGCGGACTGTTATTAAATAGCATCAAAATTTCCCGACGTATCCGGTAAAGTACACATATCTTGGTATATTTCACTGATTTATGTCGACTTTACGATAAGCAAAATCATGAAATATTTTCGTAGTGGTGTTGGAAAATATTCGAGTGTAAGAGGTATTGTAAAGAGAATTATTAGTTAAAATTGAATAACCCTGATTTCTTATTTCATGTAGTCTGCTTGAAGAGCGTTAATACCGAAATCGTGCGAGCTGGCCTTTGACGTCACTGTATGACGTCAGATATCGACGCTACTAAACCATCCGGTTCTTTACTGAACTACCCGTACAATAAGGCAATTTAAACAGCGCTGCAGTTTTATGTAAATGGTAAAACAAAAGTTATTGAAAGACGAACTGGCCGAGTTATATTCCCCACGTATATGTCATGACCGTGAAGCCCCGCCCCCTAACTAGTAATTAGTGCATAATTTGTCACGTCATTCATATACATTCAATTTAAAATGTTCAGGTACACAAATTTTTGACTGATTCGTTTCAAAGCTGTATAAAATGAAGGGAAATGTGTTACTAAATTACAAATATTTGACTGAGAAAGTATTTAATCTTTTCTTAAATTAGAAACAGTAATTAGAATTAGTAAATTACAAATATTTTAATAATTGAGTATTATGATAAAATATTCAAAACAAATCACATCATCGTTAGTAATGGGCGTGGCTTATTCGGGGGGAGGAGGGGCCAACTCGTGACGTCTTACGTTTGGTGATTAGTATTCCCCTTGGTAACGTGTTTTTAACAACAGACATTACATTTAGGATATTTTGTTTTTACCCACGTGCTGAGAATGTCATCTCATGAACTGAATTGAGATAAATAGCCGTAAAACTAAAATTAAGAAAGGTGTGTATTGTATAAACCATTCAATGAATGGATAGCATGTTTTGTAAATGTATTGGAGAAACTAGCACCTGGACAATTTCATAATTATATATGCTGTGTGTATTTTGATTTAATTTTAATTGTAGAGATTTTATACTTGAAGAAGAAAGTGATAAAATTTATTTGTTCAAGAGAAAATATAATTAGACTAATTTGATGGCTCGTCTCCAACTTAATATTATATATATTTTTATATAACTTAAGATTATATATATATATATAAGTAATCCAAATGGTTCTACGACAAATAAAAAAATAGTAGCATAAAATTCTTGAATTATACTACTATAATATGAAAGGCCTCCTTTGCATTTGAATAATTGGATCAGATCATTGTCGTGCTCTCAAGAATCTAATTTGCTCGATGAGGAAGATCCGTCCATCTGATGACACGTTAACTTCATAAACTCCGGCAGAGAAACGACAAATATTACAGAAAAAATTAACCATCTTGTGGTGAAGATAATACCTTATGAGATTAACAAAGTTGTCAGACGTAAAATGAGGATAGTTGACGTTCGATGTTTGTAGGACGATTCTGTTAATATTCACCAACCGTCAGCATTTCCTGCCCCTCCTTGTCGCAGAGGTACAATACCGTGTTTGAGACCGTCGGCTGTCCTTGGTCTCATAACAGCTCAAGTGCTTAGTTTGCGGGAGACGAGATTGCGAACAGCTGTGGCGAACGATGGAGGAACGGACTAGCCGAATAGAAAGACTATTCACTTCCGGGAAAGGTAGGCAAACTTCATCACTATGACATCATTTCGAACGGAATATCTGGGAGAGGAGTGTGTCGCGACTTATCAGATCTGAATGGTATTAATTATCCATTAGTCTAAAGTTTAATAAAGCGAAACGCGTCACTGTAAAGGATTTTCATAACAATTTTACAATCGCAGACTGTTTTTTGACATATGCTTATTGAATACGAAAATGCATTACATCACTGCAAGTCCAACAATCCTCCGATTTATAGTAACGATAAATGCGACCATTAAGAAACAAACATTGAATAAAGATCAGAGATAAAAAAGTAAAGGCCAAGGAACACAATCATACCACCAAGCATGATATCAAACTCATTGTTTCTATTTTGACAACGCTTCTATTTTAGACAGGGAACCACATGAATTTCTTAAATGTTACACACAAAAAATGAACATGATACTGTAAATGCTAAGCACGACACTGAGAATCTTAAGTAATACGATATATTATTTTAATGGTTGTCTTTATCCTTACTATTCTTACAGACGATATAAATATGCTTTTAATTCTCCAATTTGTACCTCATTTAAAAATTTAAATAATTTGTTCGGAAAGAAATTAAGCGAAATAAAAAAATTGAATTATACAAACCTTGTAATTGTGATTTTCTTTGAAAGGAAAAAAAAACTAAATAGGATCCCCCTCCCCCCAAAAGAACGTAAGTAAACATAGAAAAACAGCCAAATTTTCGTAGTTTTGCGAAGCAATAATAGAGGAATTTGTATTGAAAACTGATGTTCGTTTCAAAGAGACTAATAAAGACATAATAAATTTATGCTTATACTGCAGGATCCCGCTAACACATTTTACACCCACGGTATTTCAAAAATTCTATTTTGAAGTACTGATAAATGAGAATTAAGCGTGAAGTTAACTGGTATATAAAGTCCTTGATTATTCATTTTACAGTTTTATTAATTAAAAAGATAACGTTAGAGAACAGTAGTTGTATTTTACGTTGTATTCACAAAGAACTTTTCTGAAACGCTTTCTGAGATGTTCTGTTTGATGGCTGCAAGATGCGTCAGGTTTACTGAGTATACAGGAAATTTAAACAGGGTCAAAGTTGGAAACTTAGAGTCGTCAGAATTCCATGTAAATAAGACACGTTTTAAAAATATATTTCAATCATGCACTCAAAAATTTGAGGAAGAAATGCAACGCCATGGGAATATACCCATACATGGCGGCGCCCTGTATACTTCGAATTTTGCTGATGATCAGATTATATTCACCGAGGATGAATGACGCATACTACAAACTAAGAAAATTGAATGAGGAATGTGTAATATGAGACTTACAAATAAATTTAGATAAAACCGAGTATGTGGTAATCGGAGGCACAGGAAAATATTTAGAAATGGAAGACGGAAATTTAGTAAAGTGCTGCTCCACATATAATACTTACAAACAAATATTTCCAGTAAAGGAGAAAGCGAGGAGGAAATTAAGCAGACGGTAGAGTTGAACAAGACAGTTACACTCAATTATACGGAACAAGTATATAACAAGAAAGGTGAAAAGAAGAATCTAGAGTATTGCAGTATATGGCTCTGAGGTTTGGGAAAATGAAGGAATGTTAAGAGATGGATTTCTGGAGTCGCAGCTTTGATGTGAGGAGAACAGAAAGGATAAGAAATGAATACATTCTGAAAGAAATGGGGTGTTACGTCAGGAAATATCTTAGATACAATACAAGACAGGCGGTTGAATTGGTATGGATATTTGAAACGAATACCAGAGGCACGCTGGCCATTAAGAATATTCCACTAGCAACCCCCAAAACGAAATAAAATAGGAAAATCCAAGCTCACACGGAATGAAGGAGTGATGCAAGCAATGCAGGGCAGATGTATACGAGATGAAGATTGGCAAGGAGTTGGAAGACGCCGTACAGTGTATTCCCCACTCGCATTTAAATATTATATATATATATATGTCAACTTTTAGATTTGGTTTGGAATCATTAGACGCTTCTTCGTCTTCAAAATGAGAAATGTTTACACCTGCCTGTTGCCTGTTGCAATCGTCAGTTCTTCTCATGGACGCTTCAATTTACTCATATGTCGAAACACTGACAACAGAGATTTCCTTATCCACTTTTACCCAGTCTTCAAAATTATTTTTCTGCCAACATGCTTCTAACACTCATCGATTTCTCTAAATAGCTGGCACGTGTCACACGGTGATCAAATCACGTTACTTTCGTAAAATATTTAGTTTAAATCAATGGGAGACGAAGTGTTACATTTTTGTGGTATTCATCACAATTCATAAATAATATTCAAAAGTTAACTTCGCTGAAATAACAAATTGAATGTTAAGAAAATTGTGGAAGAATATACATTGTGGTGATGTAAGCATATAATTTCAAAAATAAATGAATTAATATGCGGTATTTAAAGAAAGTAATTGATTATACATAAAGCGAATGGGGACGTGCAATATCCCTCTCCCCATGATTAACTATGATATAATTATGGATGCAAACTGGCGCGGCTTACCAGTGGTGAACACTCACAACACTTGAAGTGACCTCAGTGGAGACAATCCCAGTTGAAGCTCCTGGATCAGCATCCAATATCAGGATGAAGTCTCGAGGAACTTGGATCTCGGACCCGAGAAATTACTTAACAACCTCTCGTGACCCGTGGTCATCATGGCGTGTCCGTCTGTGTTGACCTTGATTTTCACGGTCCAATTTTCATGACAGTGTTTGCGGGCGCAAACCGTCTGGAAAGCTACGATCCAGTACCTCTGGCTAAAGTGCAAAATAGCGGCCCGTAACATGATCTGAGGAATAAAACAAAATATTGATCTCTGCTAATTTTAAGTTTCTCTAATGCTGAATCAATATCGTGTCAAATATCAAAATATGCATTTAAAGAAATAGGTTTAGTGATTTATCTTCGAAGTAATTAATATTGTTCCATAAAGGTAGGCTATGTGAAAAAAATAGGATTCATTTACGTCAATAAATATTATGGTTGTATCTGAATGAATTATCTCTCTTCATAACATCTCTTGAATTGTTGATCGAACACAAAAATCAATCTTTAAAATCTTTTTAAAAAAATAGCTACCAAGAGACACTCCCATGAAAAATATAAAGATTTATCGCAAAATAAATCTGCTTTATTAGAAGATACTGTTGCCTGAACGCAAACCCATATTGGGGAATATTGACGAGTTGAGAAACACTTTTGAATTATAATACTTATTAATATTAATACTACTACTACTACTAATAATAATAATTTATTGCGTTACGGTAGCATAAAAGCTTATAGGTTTGTCAAAGTTATTTAATACCGTCATTCACAACTTAAAAGCAAAATAATCGTTCTACTAAAAGAAATCATAGTTGGCCGTCTAGGTGGAAGGTAGGTGAAAATTCAGCAAATAGATTTAATTATATTGTATTGAGAATTATTAATCATTTATAAAAAGAAGTTTGAATAATTAAGAAATTGCTGAACCTTATTTATTTATTTATTCAATTTAAGCTAAAAATAAACAATTGTCTTCTTTCAGAATGCATCAAACAACGCTTCGTTTTGGTGGTTATGCTTTTCCTGGCTTCTTTTGTGGCATACACGCTACGAATATGTTTATCTGTTGCCATTACGGAAATGGTTTTGCTGCATGAGGACACTAATACGCAAAACTCTACGGCGGGTGAAAATGAATTGAGTTGTCCAGCAGACCCAACAGCAAGCGGAGAGAGAATGGTACCTAGGCATAATAATAATAAACCTGTTTTCAAAATATTAATTACTTTGTTGCCTAAATACTCGTTTACAGTTCATTGTGGGAGAGAAACAATGCTTCTCAAAACTTACAGTTGGGAGCCGCTAAAATTTCTTAGTTTAATTTGAAGTTATATCAGATATTTTGATTGACGTTAAAAAAAATCATTTGTAACTAATATAAATACAAATTCATGACTGTACGTTTCATATAGACCTTGGGTTATCTCTGGAATTAACAAACATAGCGTTTTGCAAGGTTGCCACTCTGCTTCTTGATCTTCCTCGTAGATTGTGAATCTAGTTCATACGTTACAAAAAAGAAAGCTATTGAGTGTATTTGTAAGTCCAGCGTGGGTCTTGAATTCAAAAGAGGTTCCAATAAATCTAGATTATACCAACATCCGAAATAGGACATCAAACTTCAAACTTCTTTGGCACTACTCCAGTCCAGACGGTGTACGATTCTCGATAACACATTTCGCACTTATTCATTTTTAGCATTCGTTTCTGTTTCTTGCAAACCCAAGTTAAACGAAGCGCATCGGTTCATCCTAGTGTCTTTCTCTTTGACGGAGAACATGCAATTGGTTTTTCGTACAGATCACATTTTTTTTACTATCGTCGCCAAAGCTGTGTTTAGCGCATCTAGAAGTCACCCTTTCCAGCTTCAGCCTTACTTCGTTTGTCAACAGTCCATGCGTTGTGCGTGACCATTTGGATTCTATTCAGATTTCATATTGAGTGTCGGTTGTTGGAAATCGTTGCCCAAGAAACATCTCCGTCTTGTTTTCGTGAGTCATGGATGGCTTTTTTAGCTCCCCAAGAGATGTTGTATACGAAACAATTCTTTGCCCATTTTTGAAGGTTAGAAACGTTGCTCGTAGATGCACGTTATGTTTAATTAATACATTAATCATTTGCAAAGGCGAAATTGATCGGTATTAAATCCTTCACTTTGGAGCTGATTCCACCCTTCTTTCAATTCCCTTTCAACTATTGCTCACTAAATACTTCAAACGTTTTTTTTAATCTTATAACATTTATTTTATGCTTTATATTTTCAGATATTCTTCCGAAAAAAATTGTTCTGTCGCCAAACGTTATATTGGAGCAAGAACTGCACGTGTTCAGCAATATCTCCAATTTTTACTAAAGTCTACCTGCTATATTTTAGGCTGGAGGAGTTACGAGATTGATCTGAACAGTTTCCGACCTCAACATGAAGATGGTAGCACTCTTCAACAAATGGTAGAGAATGTGTTTGAGAATATTTGGAATGGTAGTCATTTTGGTTGCGCAGTTGTTGACTGACAATCGTTTGATTGAGTGGACGTGGGTGTTTTTGTGAAAATTGAAAAAATCGAGTACTGAGCTACCTTAAGTATTTGTTTTTGAAATTCAATCGAAGACAAGTTGGACGCTGTGTACTGGACTCTGCACCATCATTTTCCACTGTGAAATTTTTAGCAGCTGAATTGAAACGTGGCCGTACCAGCTTGGGGGACGACAAAGGATCAGGACGTTCAAAAACTATAACCACTGACGATAACATCGCTCAGGTTTACCAAATGGTGCTAGACAACCGTCGAATTGAAGCGAGAGAGACAGCAGGGGCTAAAGAACATGTTTATCACATATTGAATCATTATTAAGATATCCGAGTATTGGGTGCCGCGTTTGCTCACGTTAGGCCAAACTCGTGTTCGAATGAACATCTCTATCGCTCTGTTGGTCCATTTAAGGAGCAATAAATTAGAGTTTTAGTGTCGATTAATTACTGTAGATTAAACTTCTATACAAGATTATGTCTTGACACAAACAAAAATACAGTCAAACCAAAGGCGAAATCGGCTTCAATGAAAGCAAAATCTGTTGTTTTTTAGGCTCGGAAAGTGTTAGCGAATGCATTTTTGGATAGTTACAGACTTATCTTAATCGATTATCTTCATAACTTGACATGCAGAAGGCGGCCATATTTATAGAAAAAAATTGTATCACCAAAACAATGCACTGTCTTGCGCCTCAGCTGTTGCCATAGCGAAAATCTCCCCGAATGATGTTTGGAGACCACTTTCTTTACCAGATCTAGACACAAGTAAATCTTTTGTGTTCCCTAGGCTAAAAGTTGTGCTCGGAGGGCAGAGATTTTCGTTCAATATGGCGGTCATCACCTTCGTAAACAATTATTTTGAAGAGACTGTCAAGCAACAACTGCGTGTCAAAAATGACTGAAATTTGGGTTCATTTAAAAAATGTTCAAACACATCTGTTGACGAGTTCTGCCATCTGTATGTTGAGGTCGGAAACTTTCCAGGCCAACCCTCGTATTTAGCTATAGATACTGAATTCTCTTATGACCCTTTAACCTCAGATGTTTCCCTCATACATGGCATTCTTATTAATTTACCGAAATGCTATTCCAATCATGTAAAATGATAAATTCACGAAAAAATGTAAATCGAAACTACACTTGACAATCTATGACCCTGCCTGTCATTTATTTGCGCTACAGGGTCTATTGTTGTACAATATACATATTATATATATATATATATATAATTTAATGGTAATTGGGCGAAAGTTAATTTTAAACTAAATAATTACAATTTTTTAAAATTTAATATTACAAAAAGTTAATTTATTAAAACAAATATATGAAACACAAGTATGGGGTCCAGCACGACAAGATACTCAATCCAATACAGGGTCATAAATGTGGAGATTTGCGCTGCAGAAAGATAGTCATTACGTATTTTGATGCATTAAAAGACAGTGACACACCCGTTTTCCGTACTTCCGTGTCTGTGAGGGGTCTATTTCCTTCATTGGGTCTGACTTAGAGAGACCTCATCCCACTACCTGGCTCTTCCTTCCGAGAAATCTGGTTCCGCGATTTCGTTGACGGTCGAATCCACCTTGCCGCACCCTGCCACCAGTCTTCTTAAGCCAGTCGTCTCTCTGTTACTACGGCAAGACTCACTTGTCAGGACTCATCTCCTCTGACTTCCTCCTTATTCAAAACGCAACTTCAGACATCTCGTCTCCACCTTCCTACTTTAAACTTCCATTCCCGACTGCTGAGTTCTCTCGTGGTGTGACCCAACTACCGCCCACTCTCCTGACATCCTTGTTTAATGATTCATTCTTCACTGTCTGTTTTTTCATCACGTCTCCCCTTAAGCCAACATACACTTACCCTCACCAATAGGGTCGATGCCCTGGGCCAGGTAGCGTCTGCTAATCCCCAAAACTGAGAATTTCACACGCTCAGTTCGCTGATGTCCCGCCTGGCCAGTGTCTTGCCGCCTGACTTTGTTGTTATTGCCGCCTGATTGACGTCAATATAGAATTTCAGAAACAGAGGATCGCCACTTATTAAATAAAATAGCAATCGCCACCTTAATTCATTATAATATAAGGGTGATTACCAAAATAATAAATAAATAATAAATATGGACTGTAAAGAGTCGCGATCTTTCTTTACTTTGGCTGACTTGAGGTGCAAATTTTGTTTTTCACTGCTCTTTTATATCCACCAGTTATTAAAGTAAGGCCACGACTTTATAGATCTTTTTCTTGAACAAATTGTAACAACATTTTTTATTTATTCATTAATAGCTTAAAGCAGCAGTGTTTTCCTGGAATGAAGAAGAACAAGGAAAGATTCTGAGTTCATTTTACTGGGGATATGTTGTGACTCAGATTCCATTTGGAGTTCTAGCTGATAAATATGGAGGCAAACAAATCCTTGGTTTAGGAATCTTGCTTTCCTCTTTATGTTCATTGGTTACACCTGTTGCGGTCAGATATGGAGATTCTACAGGAATAATCATAATAAGAATAATATCAGGTCTATGCCAAGTAAGAGATATAAATTAATTGTGCATTACTTGCCCATTAGAGCAATAATAATTAATCTGGTAATTCAAGAATATTTGTTTTCATAATGTAATATTTCATTACAGGGGCCGTTATTTCCATCAATGAATACAATTTTAGCTCAGTGGGTTCCTATAAATGAAAGAAGTCTTTCAGGAATTTTTTCTTTTTCAGGTAAATATTAAGGTATTGTGAGCCGAAATCACTGTTTTAGAAGAACAGATATGAAACTTATAATTACTTTAGTGAATTATTTGGATAAACATTACATTTTATAGTAAACACAATCAATAATCTTGATTTTCAAAAATTAAATTAAATATGAAAAAAAAACATTCCTACTGTCTTGTGCAGACAATTAACAACAACACTAAGATGTGGAATTACACAAATTATTTTACATTAATTATTTAATGAATTATAGTGTTATGTTATTAAATAACTTTATAGCAACTGTAACAGGGTAGGCTGCATACTATTAGGACTAGTCTTTTCATGTCTTTGTCTGTTGTAACTTTAATAGCTGTAGTATTGGTAATTCTAATTTAAATTAACAGGTTTGAAAAAAATATAACCACTCAATCACACCAACAAATAATAAATCACAATTAATAACTAATGACACTATTTATTTCTGTTATCCTGTCATGTATCCAACTTAACTGTGTAATTTATAAATATCTTATATATAAGTATGAATATTAGGAGGAAATCATTATTTAAAATGTTTGTATGGAGTGTGGCATTTTGTGGGTATAATATTTGGATGACAGTAGGAGTTGCAGAAAGGAAAAGAATAGAAGCGTTTGAAATGTGATGCTACAAAAGTATTCTGAAAATCAGATGGGTTGATAGAGTAACTAACCAGGACATTCTAAACAGAATAGGAGAAGAGAGAACAATATGGAGGGCAATGACCAAGAGAAGGGATAGATTAATAGGCCACATTTTGAGACATGAACATTGGAGGGAAGTGTGGGGTAAGAACAGAAAAGAGTGAGGCCAAGGACAGAATACACTAAGCAGATTAGGGAGGATGTGCTAGTTATAAATAAGTGAAAAGGCTTGCACAGAATAGGGTAGCATGGAGTGTTGCATCAGACCAGTCTTATGCAGATTACTACAAAACAACACACAAATATTTTATTATTTCAAGTAGTTTTGCAAGAAGGCTTCTCTGCCTCAATTTTTGTACCCTATTTTGTTTCAAAGACACCATGAAGAAGACAACTGTAAAGGTTTTTAAAAAACACTTTCAATTTCTCTGGTTTTCAATGAAAATTGTAGAACTGGTTCATACCACTAGACATAAAATACTCTAAACTTCACCACTTATAAAGTCATAAAAGTCAGACTACGGACAATGAGAAAACTTTAGTGTAATTTATTTTTCATATTTTTTTGAACACTATTCATTTCTCAAACTTCATTTTTATGCTATCTGAGAAAAGTAAACTGAGAAATATAAAGTGTGCCTCCTACCGCCACTGCCATCAGAGGTCGACAGTCCCAATGCACCAGTGTGAAAATGGAAGAAGCTACTTTCTGTTGATGTGTATGCTGACAAACAATTCGTAGTATGCCAGGAATCTTTGAGAGTCAAGCAATCAATGATCTGTTGTGAACTTTGTGTAGATGTAAATATGCGCCATTTTGAGTAATTTCTGAAAAAATTGAAAAATAAAGGCATTTTTCTTTTTGTTTCTAAAGATCATGTCTGATGGTAATTGTGAGGTGTTTGTATTGAAACCAAACAAAAAATAGTTTTGTACTGTTAGAGAAACTCTAAGCACCATGATCATATAGCATTACAGTATTTTGAAATAAACTTTCTATTAAATAAATCATAAGCATATTATCAAGATTTACATAGTGTAATTTATCTATTATCAGAACTATATAATTTTGATTAAAGGTGCACAAATATATTCTCCAGTTGAAATAATTAAAATGTTTTTTTCGATTTTAGGAGTTGGAATTGGCACCATTGTTGGCACTGCAGTCAGTGGTGTTCTTATTAAAGGAACAAGAAGTTGGGATTGTGTGTTCTATTTCTATGGTGGTATTGGAATATTTTGGTATTTGCTATGGCACTTACTGTGTTACAGTACACCTAATGACCATCCACACATTTCAGATAAAGAAAAACTCTATTTGAAAGAAACAATACCACAATCACAGGCGAGTGATCAGAATATAATTTCAATTCTTAGATTTAATAAAACTGTTGTATACAGAATTATAAGTAACACTTGTTATATTTGACAGAAAATATATTTTGAAATTTAATAAGTTACATAAGTGTAAGCAAACAACAGGCACTACTTGTCTTTTGAGATTTATGTTGATTAAAAATCAGTTGTTTAACAAATTATATTTGCACTTGAAGTTCTTTTGAACTGAAGTGAGATGTTTACAATTGAATTATTAGTTAAATATAAGTGAAAATGTTAAGATTCTAAATTCTATAACTGTTTTATCATTTAGGGATGGTTTTTATGGTATTTTATAATGAGATTTTAATTTTCAGGAAATGCCTCCAGTTCCATATAAAGATCTTGCACTTTCAATTCCACTGTGGGCAATTACAATTTCACAAATTGGAACATGTTTCGGTTTGTTTGCACTAGTAACAGATCTTCCAAAGTATATGAAAGATGTTCTCAAGTTTGAGATTGAACAGGTATCAGTATGTAATAATCGGTTCAATTAAAGTCTTGCGCTATTTCATATTTTACAAGGAGTTTTCATGTTTGCTGATCAGAGTACTACTTTCATAGCAACATTCAATGACAAAGCATTATTAATTTTGACTAAGTTAGGTGCCTTATAAAACACTATATTAAAATTTCTTCAGCACTGAGGTGGTACATTTGTTTGTTAACACTGCCAAGAGTTGTTGTTGCTTACATATATATATATATATACCAGTGACGTAGCCTAAATGGTTAAGGCGCTCCGCGGCTACAGCGGAGGCTCTGTGACGATCCGGGTTCAAGTCCCGGCGGCGCCGAATATTTTCAGTCTCTCTTCCTTCTTCTCTACGCTTGACATATGTCTTTCCCTGAGCACAATTCTGTGCCAAACATATGTTTCAAAAAGCGTATTTCCTATCTTTCTCCCTCATTTACTATCCTTACTTACTATCCTAATATCCAAAAACCTGTGACTTCGTCACGTTACAAATGTTTCATTAATTTATATATATATATGGTCGTCGGCTAGCCAATCACTGGAAATGTCTTCCTAACTTTCTGATGAAGGGGGCGGTGCCTCCGAAAATTTAAGTACTAACCTCACAAGGTGTCTACCATCTATGAACCTCAGGTAAGTCACCTTCTTTCTATCTCTCTGTCCTTTCCCCATTAATTGTTTTAATCAACATGACAATTTCATTTCCTGACTCATATATATATATATAGTAGGAAGTATGGTTACAGAACAGAAATTAAACCATATTGCAAAAATGACATTTCAAAAATATGTGTTATTAATATAAGAAATTGGGAATATATAAGAAATGTTTCTTAATAAATAATTTTCTCACAGAATGGATTGCTGTCTTCATTACCATTCATTGCAGAATTTATGGCATCTCTCATCTGTGGAAGAATAAGTGACTGGATGATAACAAATAAAATTCTATCTGTTACATATATCCGGAAGGGATTCACTATAGTGGGTTGGTATACAATTTGTCTTAAATAACTAACTGTCCAAATGTTCCAGCTTATTTATATATTTTTTATATTTTTAGGAGCAACTGGATGCACTGCCTGCCTAATTGGTGCGTCATATGCAGGTTGTGACAGAGTAGCAGCAGTAGCATGTTTGATTCTTGCAACAACATTTAAAGGTACTATGCAACCAGGAACAGGTGTGAACTGTATGGATCTCAGTCCAAATTATGCTGGTATTGTAATGGGCATACCTAATTGCATTAGCTCATTTATGGGAATACTTGCACCTTATGCAATCGGACTTCTAACTACCAATGTAAGTGAATAATTTAATTGCCTGATAAAGTAAAAGCTTATGTGCACATATGTTGCAAGCAGGTTGAAACTATTACAGTTTACCTCGCTTTTCTTTTCCAAACCTTGAACGAAATATGTTAAAATATATCATTGATATAATTAATTTTTCTTTTGACAAAGTAGAGTAGTGTATTGAACATAAAAAAATTATAGACTTTATTAACTCTATTAGTCTTTGGTTGGCATATTCTTTACATAAGCTTTAAAACTCCCCATATATTGAGTTTCAATTAGTGCATAGATCATGCTATTGTTTTCTGGAAACCATGTTTGGCTAATTTGAAAATTTTAATAACACTAAATAAAATTGTCACAATTGGACTAAGAAAAATCTGAAGCAAAAACATTTAAAGCATTCAAATTCTTTGAAACTTAGTGCTCACATTATGATTGACCTGTATTTCATTGAAATCAACCATGAATACTGACTGGTACACAAATTGATGTGGTTTGAACAAAATGGTCCCACATGCATGTGTGTTACTAATCTTTTGCTATCATATATCAAAATATAGAGAAAAATTCTTGATATGAGTTATGGTCAATATTAATTGTTCACATAATTTTTATAGTTATTTATATTCATAATTACAAATTCATACTTTAATTTATGGTTTTATTTTGGTCAATCCAACAGCAGAATAATTATTCCATAATTTAATTTGTACAGATGTGCTATCTATATAGAATAGCTGATAATATTTTGATGTTCAGTGTTATATTAAATCTGTGACTGACACATAATTCATTTCATTTACAGAGGACACTTTTACAGTGGAGAACTGTGTTTTGGTTGACAGGCGGAATGATGTTTTTTACTAATCTATTTTACCTGTTCACTGCTTCTGGAGAGGTGCAACCTTGGGACACACCAAGGGGGAAGAGAATTCAATCTGAGACAGATACAAAAAATTCACCTCTCTGATATTAAAATAATTTATCACTTTATTTTGTTTTACATGGGAATTCATTTCAGGGCCAAATTATTTTTATTTGAGCAAGTTAAATGCAATTTTCAGACACTCTAGATCTAGTTGAAGTAGGTGTAATGCAAAGTGGCATTCAGATCTAATAAATATATAAATACTTTAAAACATTAATTTCCTATTCTAAAACTTTGGTAAATAATTTCCAAATGGGAAAGTACTGCCAACACGAGGAACTGATTAGTGGTTGACATAAAATATTAAAATATGAAGTTTTCAGTAAGCATCTAAATACTTCAAAGCACATACAATAATTAACATTTATAACACAATTTTAATTTTTATTGTTATTGTATAAACACAAACAACAAAAATGTTTCTAATGTTCTTTTTTTTAATTGTTTCCTTTCGTTCAGTTACAATTCTTACAATTGTTTGTCACAGATAAGCTTATATCATACTTTCATAACTTACAGCTATCACTATTTCCAAACTCAAATAACTACCAACTTGTTTGTAGCAAAACCTATTTGAAATTTATAAACATTTACTAATCTTAATATATTTTGTTAATAAATAATTTGTATATATAAATTGAATCAGGAATTATATTATTGAGGAAGATTTTATTAGGTGTACTACTTCTATGTATGCTAAAGTTAAAGATGAGCATTTAAATCTGTAACTCAGGGAAATAAAATGATAAGATTTTGTTCATCCTTTTGAATCTGTAGTGCATAATTTTTTTAATATATGAGAGAAATCAATTTAATATGCAAACAAGTCTTAGAGACTCAAAAATAACACACAGGAATTTACCAAAATTATAACACAATATCAGAAAATTTATCCTCTAAATATTCACAATTCTTCACTAGGAAAATATTTAGGTTATTTTTTGAAGTTTTTAAGTTTCAAATACTGGAATTAAAATCAATTTATTATATGGGTTATAGTTTTTTGCAAATATCCTAAATATATATCCAGACATTTTCAACTTTTTCTTCTTCTTCTTTTTCCATGGTTCTGCAGCCCATTCAGGGCCTTGGCCTACCAGGTCAACTGTGGGCTTACATGACACATTCCGATTATGGAATGATTATTTTCAGTTACTAAAACCATGTATTTCATTTTTTTTGTGGTTTAAATGTCCATGTTTTAAGTAAGTAATAGTAAACAATACAAATGAAGAGATATATAGCCTGTGTTAGGAAGACTCATGATACCCATTTTTATGTTATCTTGCTTCAAATTGTTCATTATATGTGGGTTGCTCTCTTTTAGGTTTTAAATATTTACACACTGTGTGTGAAATTTCTCCAAATAAATATGCCATATATTAAAAGAGAGTGAAAACAAGTGTAATATTGTTTCATCAATGTTAATTTTTTTTGTCCTCATGTGAAGGTTTTCTCTTATAATTCAGAATATTTTGTCAGTACTAATTGTGTTATAAAACAACTATAAATTAATAGAGAATTAACACAATTTTAATACATTAAAGGAAGTATAATTAAAGAAGTGAGGAAAATTATGTTAGTTTTAAAAAGTTTAAATAAACTAATAAAAACAAGTTCAAATATTTCTCTCTTTAATAATTCATTTATTTAATCAGTAATTTGCCTAGGGAATATTTATCTGCACAGTTGGTTCATAACATTCAATGTATACGCTATTTGTAAAACAAATAGGATAATATTAAATTTTTAATATAAAAACATTTGTCATAATATTATAAATAAATGTACATTATTTATACTATTTATTACAAAAAAAATCACATTCACAAAAATGTGGACCTCTTCAGGTATAACAATTTTAATAAAATCATTTCTTCTATTAATAATGTTTAAATATAAATATACTGAAAAATTTCAAGTATGTAGATACCAGTCATTACTTATTATTAGTCTTCATTTACCTAAGACACAATAGTTTATTGTTAAAAAATTTAGTTAGTGCAGTAATTTATACTGTTCCAATTAGTATTACCTAATAATACAGAACAACTAGGCATAGTTCAAATAAGCATAGAATATAATATAAAATAAATTACAATAATAATAACAAGCACTATATATTAAATTACTCTAATGCATACACCATTGACTTGGTGTATCCATTTATCCCCTTTCAATATTGATGTACAAATCCAGATTCATTCTAGATTATTGAAGCCTAGTTATATATGGGTGAACAGAAAGTAATTTAGTATTAATACTAATTTCCTGAATTTGATCTTGGGACATGCATGTAAACTCTATTGTATGTCAAATAATTCATAAAAAGAATTAAAATGGTTTAATGTTTATAATTCTCTTAAAAAATATATATATATCAATATTTTAATGTTAACAAACCACTGTGCCCAGAAACAGTAATTTATTTTAAAGCATAATAAAACAGTTAGAATTGGAGAAAATTGTAAGTTCAGTTTATCCAACATGTAATTGTTATCTTATACATTTCTTGCCACTATAGTATTAGACAGTAATGATGTGTTATTCAATAGTAAATTATTTACATGTAACAACAATTGCAGCAACATTGGTCTTATTTTATTTTGTCTCTTTATTGTCTTCTTCATTATCTGTTTGTTAACTTTCACCTCATACAGCCTTTTTTATCTTTAATTTTCTCTGTTTATTGGCTAGTCCTGTATTTTCATATTATATACGTTCTTTTGTTTTAATGTATTTTCATTTTAACCATAATTTACAAGCTCATTGATGTACTGTGATGTTATAAATTATGAATTAGCTAAACTCAAAATTGATATAACAAAAAATTTGTTAAATAAAAACCCAACACTGACTTATAAATTACTAATGACTGACCATTTTTATACTTACTAACATAATAAATAAATCCTGCTTAAAGTCAAGTTGATCCAACAACTACAGTATATACTTTAACTTAAGAAATACACCTCATATGCCTCTGGTTTCAGAAATGAGTATATTGACAATATGGCTAGGATATTCCTCATTTCAGTGGAACTGAGAATAAATGAAGGTAAATTCATAGGTTCTCTTACATTGAAGTATATTTTTTATTTGAATTATATTTATTATAAAGACAGATTTCCAAAACCCATACAGCATTCAACATTACTTAGCACACATTGTTAATTTCAGTGAATCATATTTTCTTAACAATTGGTATCCTTCGATTTATAGTGGTAACAGTTTCACAGATGGTAAATGATTCAAAATCATCAGAAGTAATAAAATAATAAAACCGTCATGCTTCTTCTGATCACAGAAAAGGCAAAATAGTAATACTTCATATTGTCAGACAATGAATGCTTCAATAAATTTATTGAATAAATATTTCTGCTAACAACCTATGTAGGCATTCAAAAATGATGAAAGATACTTCAACTAGACAATATCAGAAATGTAAAAATGATGTATTTTTCCAAAGTACTGCCATGGTTGAGATTTGTTCATTCATTTGAGATAGTTTGTATGGATTATATATATATATATATGTACTTTATTGCTCCTAAGTGCTAAAAAAATCTATTTTATAGTATAAACACAATGCTCCAAATATTAATGGAATGTTATTAATGATGATAAAATGACTTCCAGATGAAATGATTCTTTGATAAAACATTACTTTTGTAAATTGGCTGCTTTACAATATATGTCAAAGCAAAACCTGAGAGATTTTATAATTCAACACTAGTGTTAGATTAATCTTCAGTGCAGCTTTTGACTGTGCGTCAATAAATTTTAATGAAGTGATGATAGCAAATTGCTTTTAGTACTATATTTACATATCTTTCTTTGAAAGAAGTTTGCTACACAGAATTCTCCATGTAATTAAAATTCATACTAAATTACAATAATATGAAAGATGAATAAAGTTAATTTACAATAATATTTATAATTTTTCACTTTCAAGGTGCTTATTTAATTATGTTGTTTTGTATTTTGCAGATCTCCATGTTGTAAAGAAATACCTGTAACAGAAATAAGCTGAATAATTACATTTGCTTGAAAAAACATATATGATAATAAAATATTAAAGTAAACCTATTGTATTTTTATAAGTGAGAAAAAACTAGCTTTGTAAATATAATGATAGGTACAAGAATCTTCCATTTCAGTGTTGGACAACTCTTACATACTATTCTTGAAAGTTTTTCTTTGCTGATATTGAATCTATTTTTGAATTTGTTTAAAATTCAACAATTTAACTATCATCCAATCAGAGTCTACCACCAAACATTACAGTAGACTCTCGATTATCCATGCACTGTTCAAGTGATTTGTTGCTCAACCACAACAAAAGGACCAATAAAAATTTGATATGTAGTAAGTGTGAGGAAGGAGGATACTGTTGAAAGAAGAAAACAATTCTGTCACTGAACTCTGGTCTTCAGCTGTTATTAATATAGTAAGCAATAGAGTAGTTCAGTTAATTTTTTTGTATTGTTATTGTGACTCATTATTCAATTTTACAGCATTAGCATATCGGTATGGTTAAATTTACAGTGTACTTTTATAAATCCTCAATAGAACAGTTTCAACTTCAATACATTATGCACCACACTACAGAAACTTAATAATGAAGAACATTGGCATGCATCACAGAAGGGTTTTATGCTTTAACATGGTTAATTATATACCAGTATATCTAGCATGTACATATGTACTTTGATTTTTCTGCTGTTTTTGATTATCCATGCCAAATATTCCCACCACTATCATGGGTAACCATATAACTGTATAGTTCAAATGCATACAGTTCACTGATCAGCAAATCTTCAAGCTTCCAGTTTCTCAAATGCTTTTATTAGGACAATACAAATTCAAAGTTGGAATTTTTTATCAGATCTGATATTTTTCATAATATACTAACATTTATCTTAATAACTGTTCCATTTAATATGCTTTTCTAGGGATCTATAATTTTTTGTCCTTAAGTTAATCTTTATAGTTATTAATTGATCAATCTGTCATTTAATCTCTTCATTTTTCTTGGAAAATTAGGCAGCTATTACATTTATAACAATAGTACAACTTTTGTATAAATAATTTTACCAAACATGTATTATAATTGCCTAACCAAATGCATTAAAATGAAAATTGATCTTTTTCTCTATGACTATTCAATTTATAGACTCAAAAGTGAATCAACTTACTTCTTATGCTCTAAATTTTTGCCAATCACTCTCTCTATCTCTCTCAAAACAGAAAATGTAAATACTTCCTTCTTTCTTTTTTCTGTTTTAATTTACTTATGTACTGACAACTAACATACAATTATAATATAATATAATATTTTTATTGATAAATAAGTAACTTCTTTATATAATTATAATAATGCAATGGATTACCTTCATGAGATATTCCATTCTGTTGACTTGGTTTGTTATTTGATGTATTGTTCCAGTACTGAACTTCACCAGATGCAGTTAAAACAAAGATGAGATTTGTAATTACAAAGATAGCTAATGTAATCCAGAAGACAGTTCTCCATTCTAGAAGACCACTCTGTTCAAGGAATAGTAATCAAAATATTAGAAAATTCAGCTTTATTATGATAGAGAAGCTAAACAATTAGCCCTAATGTATATTAAAAATGTGTATGATGAGCTGTAGAGATGATATGTATAGTAAAAAATTTAAGATTTCAGATGTACAAAAATATTTTGAAATTGGATGTTTTATTTACTGGAATGTATTTTGAGTTTTCACTCACATTTGGAGTTAGTACACCAATTAAATATGGAGCTATGATGCCAGCCAAAGATCCAGTTCCATTTGTGATAGCCATAAGTGTTCCAGCATAATTTGGACTCAAGTCCAGCCCATTGACTTTCATGCCAGGGTAAAATGTACCCATTAGAGCCATAGCAAGGGTAAATAGTGCAACTACTGCTACTTTATCACACCCTGCATATGATGCAGCTATGATTCCGGCAGCAGGCCCAAGAGAAGCTGAAATATGTTTAAAATATTAAATTTATAAATCAATTCTATTTCATTAACATAATATATAATTAATTCATTTGGATAGGAAAAAGGACAATGAGCCATAGACTTACATTTAATCAATAGTAGGCATTGCCAGGTTTGGAAGCAATAAGATGTTCAACATCTGAGCCTTCTTCTTAAAAACAGTGTGTCTGATTGGCATGGCAGCCAGACTATGTATATTTGGTCAACAATAATTTTGTAGACCAAAAGGCAAGATTAACTTAATTAGGATAATATGAGATTTTCAAGGAGTGGATTAGGTTAGTGTAATGGATAATACATACGCTAAGTTAAATTATAAATAAAATTCGTCTGTTTCTTGGCTTTTTCTGTGTGTGGGTGGCAAAACACCAAACCTTTTCCGTTTTGAAAGTGGGAGGTCTCAGGGCGCATTCCTTGGACAATAGACTGACCCTTCTTTTGAACGAGAGCAGCCCATTGATAATAGGGACCATCTATAGAAAGTTGAGTTGCTACCGGGAGTGGGCGTAGCTAATTTGGAGGACCGGCCGGGAAAACCGGAAGGTCCATGAAGAATTTGGAATGCTACAACTAAATGTGTAACATATGCAGCATTTACGTACTCCAAGACAAAGAATTTTCTATTGGCTGCAATTGTCAAAACTGCAAGCCAATAGGAGACTTTGGTGGAAAACGTCTGATTGGTGGTTGAAGATGGTGTGGCGTCTGACCGAGGTGACGACAGAGGAAAGTTTTGGAGATAGGGGAATTTATTAGATTGGGAGAGCAGAGAAGAAGTTGTTGGGAGAGCGGAGTGAGCTGGTCTTGGCGGAAGATGCAACTCGGAAGAAGAGACAGAGACCATCTAGCTGCAGTCAACCAGCAATCGCCCAAGATATTGAAACATATGCATTTTATACAGTACCGTACACATCTATTTGACTTTGAGTTCACATTTGCCAGGCCTATTGCCATTAGGGATCAAATTAAGCTTTCTTGTTCACCCCACTGTGGAACCCTGAGAGTAAAGTTGAATGCTAAACGAATTGTCCTTATATATATATATATATATATATATATATATATATTATCTAAAAATGGTTAATAATTTTCATGTTTATTAAGATTAATGCTTAAAATTAAAATAAAATTTTATATCCTTTTTTATAATCCCCAACAATCAATATAACATATAATATTATTTAAATTAATTTAAACCCACCCCAAAGAGTTTTCATTACATTAGGAAAAAGAGAAAAGATGTAAATTATGAGTTTCTTAAAAGTACATTTCATAAATTTAGAAAATATATGTTTTGGTTGCTTTGCTTCTACAATTGGCTGGTCATATACATCTAACTGAAAACCACACAGACCTGAATTAGTGTATTAATTTATCTAATTCTTCTCATTTCCACAGAAATATGAAATTGGAAATGACAATTACTCTCCAGCTAACTATGGTTTCAGGTCTGGTAAAGGATGAAGTAATAGGCTAACCTTTGATAGCTAATAGGAAATTACCATTTTCTTTGGTTCCAGAGGTGGCTTTTATAAAAATTCTAGTTCCAGACTACCAGTAGTGACTATCATAGAAATATCTACACAATTAATGCAACAAATATGAAGAAGTACAACAAGGGAAAATACCATAGCAGACAGGGTCCTCTTAACCACATTGGCGATATGTGTACTTCAACTGCTGATGTAGAGAACACATGAAGTGGTTAACAAAAAATAATGTGAACAAATATTGTGTTACTTGGTTTACCATGTAAAATTAAAGTTCTGTACAAATATAAAAACTAAATAAACCAAATCACATAAATACCTATTGTTGTGAAAATTTTCCGCACATTTGTAGTTGAAATATAGCCTCTTATTATTATCCAATCTGCTAACCACCCACTAGACACAGATATTATCCACATAGCTACATAAGGTACTGATGATAAGAAACCATTCTGTAAACAGAATTATCAAATTACTATTTACTTTTGCACCTTCTGGTTTATTTGGTTAGAATAAAATATATTACATAAATGTAATAATGTTCATAATGTAAAATTAATAAAATATATTCTTCTTACTCACCATAGATGTTGAAAACCCAAGAACATCTTTCATATATTTAGGAAGATCTGTAACCATAGTGTAAAATCCCCAATCATGTCCAACTTGAGCAAAAAGAAGTCCCCACAAAGGCAAAGATTTTGCCATATCCAACCATGGAACTGGAGGAACATCCTAATGTCAAAAGAAATTTTTATGTTATTTTGTGAGTAATAAATATCTCATTTAACACATGAATATACATAAACATGCATTTACCCTGATTTAAATTTATTATGGACATAAGGAAGAAGTTATATCCTTGGTTATATTTTTGTGGGTTATGACTTAGAACTTCATTCTTTGTACTATCTGTCCTGCACATAGCCATTTCACCTTATAATACAGCCCACTATGTCTGTTAACTAGATCCTCCCCACAAAATTCCTTTACAAACAGTCCTTTATAATATGACTCATTCCCCATTTATTTGTGCTACTTGGATCTGAGGAATATGACCATGCTAAGCAGATTAGGGAGGATGTGGGGTGTACTAGTTATAAGGAAATGAAAAGGCTTGCACGAGATACCTTAGCATGGAGGGTTGCATCAAATCAGTCTTAGAACTGAATACTACAACAACATGTCCAGCAATTATTAGCCCTTGTTGTTCGCTCCAGATTAATTTCTGAAACACTTCCTCTAGTGTCGTGAGGAATGAGTTCTTACACTTAACATGTCACCTACTTCTATATTCTTTCTTTAAATATATTAAGGTGAAGAAAATTAAATTTTCTGGTATAAAATCTTAATAAGTGCACTACATTTCACTGTCTAATTTCTTGACTTAAGAGTGGAATCTAAAGAATTGAATCTCTGACAGAATGAATAAATATGTGCTGTAGTTATACTATGACCAAAATATTATACTCTCATGAACTGTATATAATTATCAATATATACTATTAAGGTAACTTATTTACACCCTGACCTAACATGAAGCAGCATTCAACTATGATCATTAATTGTAAAATGGATCACAGTAATTCTGTAATTAGACTAAAATATTTATCAGGTACCTCTCTTTTGCTCAATCCTGAGATTGATTCATTAAGATATTGTCTTTCTTCATCTGAAATAAATGGATGAGATTCTGGACCATTGTAGCACAACAATTGCCACAAAATGTACCATAGTACACCAATGCCTCCAAACAAATAAAATACACTGGCCCAACTCCCTGTAGCTTCAATAAGTACTCCACTGACAGCATTTCCAGCCACAGTTCCTATAAGGGACCCTGAAATTAATAAATACTACATCAGAAAATCAAATTCATTATTCTGAAAAGGCTTAATATTGCCAATTAAGTAAGTGGAAGAAGTCATATTTTACTGAAATATATTTCACTTAGATGAATAATTAAATATGAAGATCAATTAATTTACCAGCAAAGACAAATGATCCTAGTACTCCTCTCTCACTTGGAGGAACCCAATTGGCAAGGAGAGCATTTAGTGCTGGGAATGTTGGTCCCTAGAATGAAGTTTTAAAATAAATTTAGGCTTATAAAGTTCTGAATGGTGTAGAGAAATATTACAATATTGTTTTATACAATAAAATTTAATTTTTAATTGCATTCATTAAAATGAGTGCTAATTAAGTAATTTAATACTTTAACTTGAAATTAAAGCAAAAGTAGAGTTCAAGTGGATTTCAGCAATTTAATCTATAATGTATTTAAGAAAACATTTGTACCTCACCAAGACCAGCAATGACTCGTACTGCTATTAGCCATGCAATGCCTCCTTTCTGAGCAGCTAATGGAGTTAACAACGTAAATATTGCTGTGCAGAGGATACCAAGACCTAGTGAATACTTCCCACCGAATCTTTCAGCTAAGATACCACCTGGCAAATGTGTTATTATATATCCCCAGAAAAATGAGCTGAGGATGAGTCCTTGCACCTCCTCGTTCCAATCGAAGTCAGCTATGCTGTTCTGTAAGAATAAAACATATTTTCAATGTGCTCTCATTGGCAAAAAGGATTTTAATTTTAATATCAATAAGACACACCTCATCAGATTCACTTTCATTGCCCTCTGAAGCACAAACAGCCACTGTTGTACTGTTTTCTTTATGATGAAAGGCCATTGCTGTGATCGCAACAGAGAGGCAAACTCGCATGGTGTACGCATTAGCAATGGCCAGGAATCCCATGATAGTTAAAATATAACGCTGTTTAATGCATCCTGAAAGGAAACAAATAAAACTGTATAACATACTGTGATAAAGTAATATGGATTATTTGTTATGTTTTGTTTCTCCTATCACCAAGCAATTCATACTGTTCTTAAATTTCTATTAGCTATACCAATAAATAAAATTGAAGTTTCTGTCTGTTCGAATTTGATTCAACGGATTTCAATGAAAATATGAAGGCTTAAAAATAGGAAATTTAACTAAAAAATTCGTGCATTTAATTTCGATAACGATATTAATATATATCATGTAAATATTAATTCTTCGGGAAGGATTAATAACATACGTGCGTTTGAATCTCCAAATGGATCATGCGGGTTGCCTATACTCTTGATCTGTTTATGCTCAGAAACGGCTCAACGTATTTCAATGAAAGTTTCAAAGATTGAAATAGGAATTTTAACTTAAATTATCGTTATGTTTCATTTCGATATGTCGCAGAGTTCAAAAGAAATAAATGTAAATAGTTAAAAAAAAAACATTGAATTGCCGCGCGAAAGACGGTGTGAGAACCAACTGCTAGTTAAAGTTTCTATTAGGCGTATCTATACCATTAATCCCAATTATTGTGTTATTATAAGCATAATTTTGGCAGCATGCGAGAGAGAAAAGTGGAGATAGGGGGGGAAGGCGAGCATACTCACTCCATCTATTTATTTTGTTTTTTGTTTAAAAGGCTACATGAGGGTGATCCTGAAACCAGCAACTCCCCTTTAATAGCATAGAAAGGGAATTGAAAAGGGGGCATACGGAAGTTAGAGTAAGGTAGCCAAGGGTTGACTATCGTGCTACATTTCAAGTTAGTTATAAATAGTGTTCAAATCTAGACAGAAATTGAGATATTGATTAAGAACTGTTTTCCGGTGACAACTAGCATAGAAATGTACCCAACCGCACACAAAAAGGTAACAAAACAATACAAAATTGGAAAGCTATCGCTAAAGAAAAATATTTTCGTGCTAAATTATTCACAGTAATTAAAATTTAATCGTAGGTAGAGTCAGCTCTTCACGAATCGGGCACATCACAGTCTCCAAGTGCCTTTAAATGGTGTCGACAGCCATGATAAGCGAACGTTGATAACTAACAAAATCTATTTGTTATGATGTACAAAACTGAAATCAGGGCAGTTGGTATTGATTTATGAACTCACCGTGGATAATTGTGATTTATGTTCCAAAATAGTTCGAGTCTTTTTTATCGGTAAAGGTTCGTTAACGCGTTTTAAGTAAGCCTAATAAGGATTCATTAGCAATGGCACCGATAACACGTAAAATTCGTAAAGAAAAACCTGCATGACGAGCCTTATACATTTCTTTGGTCAACCATTCGAATTTTGTTTAAGAAGACGGATATCCTCTTTCACTGCATATCTATTAAAACGTCAAGAAAATAACTATTCATCATCGACAAAGTACTTCATTTCTGAAATACTGATTAGCTTAAATTTTGCGACGTTTCAAACTAACACAGGTGGGCTTAATTAAATGAAACTTTGCGAATGTTCTTCTCCTTATGAGCTAGTAACCAACACTACAGTGTAGAAAACCTTTGGACCCCGCTTTACGCTTTACATTCGTGGTCCGGAATTGTTCGTTATTTGCAATTATGAAACATTCTAGTTTATTCACGTTAGGTGCAACTATTTATCTAACCAAAACAGTTTCGATGAATTGTATGAGAATTTACCAAAACCAAAAGTTTCATATTTACATGGTTACATTGAAAAAACGCATTACGATGGATAAAAGTGTTATAGTGACTATTTTTATGTTGGTAATATTTATTTACTAGTCAATTATCAGTGTCCACTGTAGGACAAAACAATACAAACTTATATTTCCACATCGAAAATAATTTACGTAAAAGATGCTCCTTCAATGAATTTTATTACATTTTAAATGACTGATTTTTAATTTAGATAGTAATGATGAATAATCCTAGGTTTTAATCAGTTACATTATTTAATGAAATTAACTAAATGAAACAACTTTAAAAAAAATTCTTATTCAATTTTGAAGGAGCTTCTGGCATATATATGTCATAGATATTTAAAAACACAAATTAATTGAAACATTACAAAATTATATGGAATTTTTTTACAATATAAAAACAAAATTGGTTTTAACATGTTTTTAATCTTAAATCTACTGTACATTACCCTCAGTTTCTCTTAGTCAGGATCTGCAATACTGTTATGAATATAATTCCTATGCTGATAATCTCTTCCCGTAATCTCTTTAGGCCTCTTAAAATTAATACAACGCATCTGAATGGATAGTGAACAAATGCTTAGCTTTTTTAAAACAAAAGTAAAACTTGCGATTCGTAATAGATTACTTCTAGCATATGTTATTTCAATAGTAAAGAGATTTAAGTTAAGTGTCTTTTTCCTTCGATGAAATTCTGTTCACAAGGTGCAAAATAATACTCTCCAAAAAGAATAGTAACGGAGGTATTTAAATGGTTATTAATAATTGGAATATTTCGAATAAGTGGTTCTTGCGTCACGAATCGTCTTTGTATTCAGTAAAGATAATTAAAAAAACAGTTTTTCGATTTCGTGTTAATGTTTTGAAATAAATGGAACTCTTAAAAGCTGTCTCCTGTTCGTAACGTACATGAACATTTCCGGACAACGAAGGACAATGAAAACAAAACGAGTTTTTCTATAAACTGATAATGGCAAGTCTGTCCTTGCAAAGTGGTCAGTTTAGGTACGTAGGAATAATTATAATATAAAATAGATAGGTAAATATAATCTTCAGTGAAAATTTATGAGTACGAATTATATTCCAAGAGTCCTCATTCCTCTTCAAGGTTCAATGGGAACCGATTTTTAATTAGTTTACTTGTAATAAAATTATATGAATTTGTCGAGATGTGAAATTATTCTTTTTTATGTATAAGTACGATAGGGTTTTCCCTGCATCCCTTTAGGTGAAACACCAGGTCGGATCCTTTAGAAAACACTTGGCTACCTTGCTCTACCTTCCATATTAAAGGTAAGTTGCCAGCTAATAAAAAAAGGAAGTCTTTTCTTCGTGACTGAATTTCATTAGAAAGCCAAATTAATTAGGAGCAGTATGCTTACAGAAATTACTTCTAATCGAAATGTGAAACTTAATTTAAAAAAATTGACATTAATATAAATTCAATTGATTGATACAATGTATCTGACCACAACGTGAAAAATAATATTCTCCAACGACGTTTGGTGATTTAAATTTTTCGACGAGACTAAATTTTAATTTCTGAACTCCTTGAAATAATTTTCGACGTCTCAAGGATGTATGTTGCTGATTGAGTTTGGTTAGCACAGGAGCGGTAAAATTTGTTGAACTTTTAAAAACTCCGAAGTTCGACAAATGTCCTGTGCAGGTCAGTACATTCCACGAAAAATAAGAAATTATATATACATATATAATCATTCATTTGACATCCGGAAATGATTATGGCATATGTCGAAAGCTCCTCAAAAAATTTAATAAAATTTATATTCAATATTAAAATATAATTTTGGTTTTATTTAATTGTGCGTCTGATTTAAAACTAAGGGAATTTTCATAATTATCATCAAAATTAAAAGGAGTCATTTAAAATTAAAAACTCACTGACGATGTTATGAAACATTTTATGAACCGTATTGTTTCTAAAGACAATTTTTATTAATATGCTCTAAGTCCAAAAAAATCTTTTTGTAATGACATTTCATTCTATGGAGGAAATTTAATCAACAATGATGCAATTAAAAATATTTTCGATACTGATTAGCTACTTTCGATCGAGAATGACTGAGTCGTTCAATTCTTCAAGTTGCACTATCTGTAAAAACATCACGATACCAGCATTAAAAATTGAGCTAAACAGCGCTGATTGTCTAAAAGCTCCGATTACGCTGGTGGGAAAGAAAAGCGAATTGCGATGTTTACTTATTCACGAATGGGTGACAAACACTAGATACCCGTGGAAATACCCTTCTTGAGATAAGGAAAACTTTACGAATTCAGATAATGCTTCGAGCCCTTTTACGTACTGGACTCGTTATCGTCGGAATTGTCTAATTTGTATAGTTAGTCTGAAACATTGTGGTATATGTGGAATGCATATCTGAGACTTGTTGATTATGATTAACAAAATAAAAAAGGAAAATATTAATTCTTGTCAAAGTTCAATATGTTTTCATTCAATTCCACACAGTACTAAACTTTCTGAACAAAGGACAATTCTTATCTCTACATCCTTAAGTCCATTTTGACAACCAAGGTCATATACGAAGAATTATTTCAAGCCTCGTTAGTAATCGAATTATTTCCGGAACTAAGAATAACAGGGAAACGTACAAAGAAAGAAATGTATCGCACATCGAATATCGCCATCGCTTTTTCTGTATTTTTACCTGACACAGACATTCGTTTAGAGTTTATGGGGAAGTCAGGGTGAAACGGGACACTTGTTTAACATTTTTGGTAAAATTATGGAAAAAGAAAAATCACTTCACAAAAGTACACAACATTATATATATCAAATATCATATAGCCTGATGACGGCGGCAGAAAATGATGTCCGCGGAAAGGTTGTAATTTTATAAGCCTGACCCGCTTCGTTAACTGTGAAGATTTTATCCGAATTATACAGCGGGAAAGTCTACGTTCACTAATTATAAAACATTAGTTTATTCTATTATTACCTCAATCTAACATCAATATAACTTATAAAAACCCATTTAGATTTCTGATGAATTTTTGAAACAAAACGTTTGGGACAGTATGTTTTGTAATAACAATTAATACAATAAAAGTAAATCAAATTTAAGAAAAATCTTAACACATTTTGTGTCTTCTTTCTTATATTTACTTGATCGCTTTATCAGTTTTTCCTTTCGCAAAGAGATTTTTTTGCAATTGCAGTCTTTGTTAACATTTCCCCCCTTTTTTCTGTTCCTTTTTTAATCTGTTTTTTGGGTACAGCATCTTATAACTCATTCTTATGAGTTGAGTCTACCTTTTTTCTTGAGGAACACAACATTTTGCCTTATACAGAAGTATCCGTACGCCAGTTTCAGTTTAAGGTTTTCCACCGCACCTTAATACAAGCAGATTTAAACCTTATACGTAGATTATAAACACATATAACACCTAGTTTACGAATAAATACCATTAAAGAGTTAAAAGCGAGACAATTTGTGAATTACCTTCAGTCTAAATGTAGCAAAAATTATAAACTCACAGGTGAAAGACACGCAAACAAGAGTTCATTCACAAGGTACAGACAGGACTTGGCCAAGTCGGCTGCCAGGACTTCTTCCTTGACTAGTTACAATAGTCGATCCTTTTTTACTAAACTCTAGCACTTTCTAGTAAAAGAAAATAGGGTATCCCTTTCTACCCCGCTATCCCGATCCGCCCCCCACTTCCTCTATAGAAATGTTGCAAATACTTTTAATGTTTTGTCTGCGTTTTGAGGTTTAGAACCATTGT
Organism: Eucriotettix oculatus; assembly: GCA_034510155.1. Lineage (NCBI taxonomy): Eukaryota > Metazoa > Arthropoda > Insecta > Orthoptera > Tetrigidae > Eucriotettix > Eucriotettix oculatus. The sequence goes on from CM067378.1 coordinate 64,350,940, forward strand.
GCAGGCCAGTTAGTGTATTCTAGGGTAGTATCTAGTGATAATTATTGGGAAAGTCTGTTGCTTGAGGAGAACGTATAGTTCATAGAAAGATTTAGGTTCTGCGGAGTAGTAAACACTCAAGATACCAAGCCTACATATAGATGTAATTTATGCTTAAGAAATAAATTAATGCAAAAAAACTTTATAACCGTAGCAGTACATCCCTTTTCTACTTGCACGAGGAAGTTCTGACACGCTGCGGTCACCTTCATGACATGTGACATAATTGTCTGTATCCGCATATGCTCGTAAATATCCTGTAACGAGTTTGTTTTGCGCCATCTACAACCGCAATACAATAAAGATAGTAGAGCTCCACGCAAACAACCATGCATAATCAATTTCTGCCCTTCAAGACACTTTTATAGTGAGAACATTGAACTTTTATGCAGTACGAGAAAACAGCCGTATTACCGAAACAACTAATCAATTTTTTGAATTGATCGTATAATGATATGAATATGGTTTATTGGAGAGTAAATTCGAGTAAATCATGATCGTTACCGACGACACGTTACGAAAAAGTTATAGTGGAAGTTGGGATGGAACGAGACACTTACTGTTAAACAATTGTAAAATTATAGAAAAAGAAAAAAATCTCTACATAAAAGTATAAAACATTAGTTTATTCTATTACTTACAACGAATTTAGATTTTTGATGAATTTTCGAACAGAAACCTACAAATTCCCCCCCCCCCCAATCCTCGGGGGTGCAATAAAATTTAATTTAATTTAAGAAAAATCTTAATTCCTTTTGTGTTTTCTTTCGTATAGTTATTTAGCGTACGGTACATCGCTTTATCAATTTTTCCTTTCGCAATTTTTTTGCAAATGCGCAGTCTTTGCTAACATTTCCCCCCTTTTTCCCCTTTCATTTTCTTTCTCAATCTATTCTTTTTAGGCGCAGCATCCTGTAACTAATTCTTATAAGGCGAGTCTGCCAGTTTTTCCTTTTTTCGTAGAGGAACACGTTACATTTTGCCTTACATAGTGGTCTCCCGTTCTGCCCCGCAGGCTATATAAACTTTTAGGTTTTCATCGAGTCTTAATACAAGACAGTTTAAACATCATACGTAGCTTATCTGCAGCTAAAGACACCTGGTTTACGAATGTATACCATTAAAGATTTAAAAGCGAGGAGTTTTGTAAATTACCTTCTGTCGAAAAGCGGCAGAAATTATAAAGTCACAGATGTAAGACGTCGGAACAAGAGTTCATTCACAAGGTAGAGTCGGGATTTGGTCAATTCGGCTGCCAGGACTTCTTCCTTGACCAGTTACAATGTTCCACCCCTATTTATTAACCTCCAGCAGTATCCAGTAAAAAAATATGGTATCCTGTTCTACCCCGCTTTCCGTTCCGCCCCGAGTTCCCAATGGATAGGCCGGCGTTTTTAAGGCACTGAGTGCATCTCATTTAGGCTTAAACCATTTTCCTTTCTTAGATGGTGCAGGCTAATTTCCGAAAAAATATTTCAGAAAATTCGTGCAATTTATTTTTGTAAAGACGACATAGAGATGGAAGTGGAAATCTAATTTGCAAATTGTCTCTTTGTCCAGTCTAAGTATTGTGTTACTTATATGATCATTAACGAGTAAATTTAAATCAATAACTTGCTATGGCTTCACTGTAAAACATACCACAACAATTCAATGAAAAATTTGTTTCAGTTGGTATCCATGTCTCACAACGGGGATCACTCATAAGAAAGAAGAAACATTTTACTGCTGAATTATAGACTTATTTTAAACTGTATAGGCGTATAGCTAGTTTACTTATTAAAAAGAATCATCGCCAATAAAAAAATGAAAATTTAATAAGAAGTATTTTTTTGTGCTAATAATAATTTTTTTTGAGTGTATACATATATAACATTCTATGATGGACAGCAATTTATCATAATTTGGTTTAATAAATTACCAAGGTTTAGTTCATTTTGCTCATTTTAATATTAAATGGCGCCAATAAATCACTACTTTTGGGGATATAATACAATTCAACGTTAGAATGATTATATTTCTACAATCTTCTGTAATCGGTGACCGACACGTAAATTTTAGGAGATAACGTAATATGATTTTTTTAAGGTTGGAAAAGTTTTAATCGTTCCCTTCGTTGTCATTGTCCCAGAAGTATCGAGTGATTTTAACTAAAACTGGGTACATAACATGACAAAAATATATGTGCAATATATACAGCTATCTTATATATTTCAATATGTCCCTAGGTAACAACCTAAGCAAACGTTCGACGATTAGTGTAGTTATCACTGTTAGTCATCATACTTTAATATCCATCCTAACGAACTTCAAGACCGTTTAAAAAAGAACCAGATAACTGTGTGATTTTTTTATTGCGAAAACTTTTATCCGAATATAGTACAGTTTATATTACATTAAATAACTGTGTAAAATACATGACGGCAAAAGTCTCAGCTGTAATATTTTACATATGATGTAATCAATTTTATAGAATTGTTCTCTGAATTACAATCCTCTAACTAAATTCGACTTATTATTTAGTTTCTGAAGGTGCATGAGTAATTTGAATACAACGAAAAGCCTTTACTGGTATATAGTAGTTTTAGTCACAAGGACAGAACGAAACATATTCTTTAAGAATGTCTAAATTAGACATTATACGTAAATTCGTTTTACATTTAAGATGATTAATTTGTTTCAATGTATTCCACTACAACAAATAATACGTGAAGAGGAAGAATCGACGTTTTACTTTAATTTTTATTGGAAACTGCAATTTGTTAACTTTTAAATTAATTCCGTTAATAAATTTATTCTGACTTATTAAAAATAGTTTATTATGTTATATTTTCTGAAACTATCAGAGTTCCGATCAGGTTCCTGTAGAAGCTCTGCCTACAGAAATTCAAGTTTTCATAGGTATATTTAAAATTGTAATCTTTTTCGGCCAAATCTTCCTATAATATATATCCCAATGTCCCACAATGGAGATGCTGTCGAAAACGAGAAATATTACCAAAGGAACAATCAAAAATCACATAAACGGAAAAATTTAAGTTCCTATCAGCCGCCCGATTACAGTTTTATCATTTCTACTTGAACCTCTTTTAGACTAGTATGACGCTGAAATGACCTTACTGATTTCCGTTTCTCATTCTTCTGTTCTGAATTGAACCCGATTTCCTTCCTTCCTTCCTTTTTTTAAAGATTCTTTCTTTTTTTCTCTGACCTCTATCTTTGTTAACAAATTCCCTTCATTTCAATTCTTTATTGTCTAAATCAGACAATTGAAAACCAATTAAATGTATTGGTGGGTTAATGTCACACGTTTGTTTTAATTTTAAAGATATTTGAAACTTTTCTATCACTTATTATACTCTAAATTTCGTAGAAAAGGTGTAATTAGTTCGTACGGGTTTTCGTAAGATAAATAACATTTGTTCATGCACATCTCCCCATATATTAATAATTCTTTGCTGTCCAGTCACCATTAGAAAAGCGAATATTTTCGTTGCTTTTGACAGTAAACATTCAATCCGTGTGAATGATTTGTACTTTAGATTTCATAAACTACTTTTGAGATTTTAATATTGTGCAAGGTCTCTCTTTAGTGTTTTCAGTTTAATGATCTCTCATGTTTTTTTGGACAATAACGTTTCACATGTTATATTCATTTCAATAATTATTTCACAAATTGGTGAATCAATATGAAGAATAAAACAAACTTAACTTTTCGATCATTTTTTTATTGACGTCAAAAGTACGAAGTTAGGAGTTTCAGTCCCTTGCCCACATATTGCTTGACTATACTGGGTTGTTAGAGGGAGATTAAGATGGATATGTTCACAACGGACGAAAGAATCTCACTTTGTGGTTTTTGACGTCAACAAAATTTCTGATTGATGACCTTAGTTTTATACCTCTTTAAATTGAAACGACATGTTCAATTTTTTAGAAACAAAGAGGATTTATCATTACAGAATTTTGACGAAATACGAATATATACAAGTCCCTTTGTTAAAGCGATTGTCTTAGTTACTGAAAGCTATTACGCTTATCTAAACGACACTTCCGCACGAGAGACTAAAACATGCAAATAACATGAATTTACTAGTACATCTGTAATGTACTGCAATGGCTTAAGCCATAAGCCATTCAAATAAGTTAATCGCGTTGTTTAAAAAAGAGTTGATTGTGCTTGACCTCCCCCCCCCTTCCCTTTCTGTATATAAATATATATATGAAGGCCAAACGTGTCTCGTAAGTAAGGCAGAGATAAAACGTACCGCTAGAAATATAATGGCCTAAGAAAACTTAAAACTGAAATGCAGTAACGTCCCAGAAAGAAGAGCACTTAATAATTTCTAATCTTAAGTTACACCAATCTCAGAACTAATTCGGTTAATCGAAAAGTCATCAGTATTATTTCGTGAATATTTAAGCGGAAGTGGGCGAAATCCCTATATGACTTGATAACAGCTTTCGATATGAAAGTCTTCTGTTTGTTTCCTATTTCAGACGGATGTTGAAAGCCGTGCAACGTTTCGACACCGAGGAGTTCCGCATAACTTGACTACGATAGCGGGGAAAGCAGACAAAAACGTTCGCGTTTCTCCGACAACTGTTTATTTAGAGAATATTTGTAATGATGACAAAATAACGACTCTTATAAGCTTGTTTGAAAACATAGAAAGAAACGTTAACCTCACCGTTCTGGAATATGAGCCTACAGGAACAATGTTAGGCGTTTGAGAATTAAAAATTACGAGGATTGCAAAGAAAATTATAATAAATACCAGTATTACTTCTGGAAGCATAACAAATCGAGAATCTAATGAAATTATAAAATTGTCACTAAAGCGGAATCACCGATAAAAGTAAAATTAGGCATTTAATTAATAATTTAATAAGAGGATAATCAAAAATTGCGAGAAAACAATAATGTTTACTTTTTATTTAAGACAGTTTAAAATATTATTATGATCATTTCTTATTTTATTATGCTCTAATTTATATATTTAAAAATGTAACCTGGCTGATTTAAATATTACCATAATTATTTTGCAGCTCATTAATTAAAAAAAGAAATCACTTTAAAAAATTAATTTTTTTAATATTGAATTTTGTCAGAGCGTTTTGAAATGTTTCATAGTCATTTCTTGTAATAAAACATACACACTAGAGGATCCATTTAAAATATTTATCCTACTAGCATAATGACCCATAAATAGTTCTTTCATTATCCTGAAGGAGTAAGTAGATTTGACAAATTGAAATGCGTATACCCCTATGTATTATTGGTCACTGGTGAAATTAAAATAAAATTTTTGAATGGTTTTCAAAAAATGTTTTCTTTTTATAAATTGGCGGCTGATGAATACAATTGCAATCCGATACATATTCCTTTGGAAATAATATGAAAGAAACATAAATTGTGCTGAGCATATCTAAATGTATTTTAATTGATAAGGATGAACCATTTGTAATCGTTTCGAAAGACGTAAAATGATTCCAATTTCTGTAACAAATGGAAAATTCGTGTGGGCGTAATTTGTTATGTTCCTTATACGAACTGCTGGACTTCCCTGAAACCAACATGTGAGCGCCGGAGACCACGTGACCCGGGGGATTTCCCAGAGAACGCGTTCAAACGACTGTAAAACGTGAACAAATCGCTCTTTAACCCTCAAGCCTAGGTAGTTATTTTAAAACTAGTTTTCTTTAAAATTCATGATTAGGTATACAGTATTTGCATAAACTTCTATCAAATATTCATTTAAAATAATAAATGTACGGCTCTTTGAGAAGTGAAAAGAGCTGTTCGGTAATAGAGCGTTTTTTAAACTTTGACTTACCTGTTTAAAATTTAGGTGGAAAATCGACGATTAATATTTTCTGTATTAAAAGCATACTTATTACACAAATTAAACTTTGCCATTGTTCCTCTCTTTATAAGCCAGTAAAAAAATTAAAAACAAAAAGGAGTAGTCATATTACAGAAAAATAATAATATAATAAAATAATTGTTACACAGCCTTTTTGTAATCCTGGTTGCTTTCGTCATACGATTGAAACCACAAGAATCGCAAGAACTTTTGAGTTCATCTCCTGGTACTTTCTTCAGTAACCTGACGAAAGCAACAAGGATTGCAGAAACGTTGTTTAGTAATTATGTTACCAAATAATTTTCCTGTAATATGACAACTTCTTTGTGTTTTAAATATTTTTAGTTACTAGCTTATAACGAGAGGAACAAAGGCAAACTTTCATTTAGTTAGGTCCACCTGTGTTCGCTTGAAACGGAAAACACGTATTATTTAAATAAATCCGTTTAAAAGATTTTTCGGAAATGAAGGCCTTGCCAATGAATATACCTAAGCAAAGGTTTTCGGGACTGAAGCAGGAAAAGATAATTACGGTATTCATATTATTTGTATCTACATGTATTTATTATTACTAAATGTATTTGTCCGGTGGCAGTCTGTTGATAAAATAAAATAAAAGAACAAAGATAAACTACAGAAGAAAATATAAATTATAGAAAATAATAAAAAACACAATTTAAAAATATTTTACGATCTACACACTTCAGCGTTTATAACTTCTGTTTGAAAACATTTGTATTCTCTTTACGAACATCCGTTCTTTGATCCCTTTCCTTTATTTTACAATAATGGTCGTTTTCATTTCTGTCCAGGCCGGCTCGTTTTAATTCTTGCGATAATTTAGCCTTACCCAATAATATTAAAGATAAAATTAACACTTCAGGCAAACATAAGGTTTATACAAAATCAACGATTTACACTGTAAAGCTTTTTATATTGGACGAACTAAACGCTCATTAAAAATTCATATTAATGAAATGTAAATTATTTAACAGTGACCAAAAATGATAAATTGGACTGGCAAAATTTCAGATATGAAACGTAATTATTACCCTAGACTAGCTATGCCAGCGTCTTCGTTCGCGTGGAAATAGTTTTTATTTTGCCATAAAAAAGTGCGGTATCATTTATTTATTACTGCTTCACGGCAAACCTTATAACTCGCATTTGGTTCTGAACACGTCGAGCTTTCACACGTTTACAACAATAGATGGAGTGAGAATGCTCACCCTCCCTCTCTTTCATTCTGTCAAAATTATGCTTATAATAAAACAGTAAATGGTATAGAAACGCCTAATAGGACTTTTAACTCGCAGTTGGTTTTCACGCCGCCTTTATCGAGGCAATTCAATGGATTTATAAATATTTACGTTAATATCTTCTGAACTCTGAGATATTGAAAGGAAACATACTGAAATTTCATTGAAATCCATTAAGCCATTTCGGAGCATAGCTCAAGATTATAGGCAACCCTTCACATAGAATTAATATTATATTAATATCATTATAAAAATGAAATATGCTAGAATATTTCCTGTTTTAATGCCCTCAAATTTTCACTGAAATCCGTTAAGCCGTTTCGGAACCTATTCTATACAAACATACGGACAGACAGTCAATTCAAGTTTATTTATGGGTATAGATTGATGCGTCGCATGTAACAATTCAGCCTTTAATGTAAAAAATAACACCTAAAATTAAAATGCAATTTATAATTGTTCGTTATTTAACATACACCTGGAAATGTTACAATGGAAGGGACGCAAGATCGTTTTACTATTTTCTAGTAATTTTTTCTATTAAATTCTTATCTACTAATTTATGTCTCATTACTACTGCGGAGAAAGATATCGATATTGTGAAGCGTATAAATAGTCATTATATATATAGCACTTGGATAGGAATCCTGTAATGCACAAGAGCAGCTTTGGGAAAAGCCAGTGCAAACACAGTTATAAAACTTGGGGTCTGACTGGCGACTGCCAGAGTTTCAGCGCTTTGTCTGATAGGATTTTGCGACACGGCGAAAACCCCAGGTCAGCAAAGTGTTTGACCCAAAAGATTGCTAGGGGTGGCACCTCCCAAATTATGAATTTTTGAAGAAGAAGGGTAGGGACGCAAAACGCTTTGGAGGTTCAGTGGGAGATAGTAAAAGCGGGGAAACCAATCTAACCAAACAGTACAGTGGGGAGGAGAGCTAGTGAAACGGGAGAGTCGGAGGAGAGATATCGAGACGGGAGGGTCCAGCTCCCAAAAATAAGAACCTGGCTAGACTCCTCACGAGGGACCACAGAGATCAACCCGTTTCCTCCAGGAATACAGGACAACCGGGAAACTAATAAAGGGCCAAAGGCAAGTAAAATCAAAGTATAATAATCTCTGACTCTTCACTCTGCTACGCGTCAAAACACGTAACACAGACCTGAGGACGGTAGATTCTATTTAGCGTCGTCACTTACACTGTTTATTTAGTTTACGATAAGAGCTCAGCCAGGAAAATAAAATAAGAAAAACTTATAGTGTTTGTTAATTGTTAAGATTAATTGTGAATTTATAATTTTTTTTAATGTTGAAAGTTTAGTTTCACTGACACACACATACATGTATATATACATGTACACATATATGTGTATATATATATATACATATTTTTCAATCAGTATTTATATCTTTCGCTTTTTAGTTTCTTGAAATAATTTTTTCTCGTGTAACAAAATATTTTTTAAGGGACCAATCGCGGATCTACAAAAAATACTACATATTGTACTGCGAATTTATATTAACGAAAAAAATATATTTATTACTGATTGAATATATATGTATATATATTACTGATTGAATAAATAAATATATATAATAATAAATAAATAAATTCGCAGTACAATATATTGGTCTCTTAAAAAGTATGTTGTTACACGAGAAAAAATCAATTAAATAAACTAAAAAGCAAAGATAAACAGAATACAACGAAAGAAATCCACATGGTAAAATAACTGGAGTAGTGTTAATCGTATAAAGTTACTTAAACATAACATCTTAAAAAATTAACAAGTGTTTCTTCAAACGGTTTTCGAATTTACAGGGTTATTCATTATTTCCTTTTGGAATAATACAGACTACAGTTACGTTAATTGAAAATTTAACGACCTTTATTCACACACCTGTATGTTTTAATGTTTGATGACTTAATAAAAGTTGTATTTTTTTCAGTAAAGAACAATTTATTCAAAAAATTAGTAAATCGTTTGATTTTTTAACTTACCATTTGCCAACGTTTTCTTGAAAGAATCAAACATTTTGAGATTTGTTTATTCAGTAAATGATATGCTGTAAAATAACTTTAAAAATCGAAAACGTAGTTGGTCCCGAAAACGGACAGAGGCTCCGAGCCTTCCGAGCAACAATAGTAGGCGTATAATTTGTTCCCCTGTATTTGTAGCCTACCTGTCCATTGCGGTGAGGGGCAGGTATGGCGTGTGGAGGGGATTTTGAGGGACCTTCGGAAGTCGAGTACCGATTACGAAACGTACTCGGCCGGCTATGGTATGATCACTATACTCGTGATATTCTACTCGCATATCCCGCCATCTGCTCAAAATCTATTTTTTTTATTAGGATTGGTCTGTGACAGTTACACGACCATATTTAAATTCAAGCAATTAAAGCTTATAATCTTTATGATTAAAGTTTTTACATGAATAAAAAAACAGAAAAAACAATTAAGTATTTTGTAACAAAATAAAATATTTGGTTGTGGTATTCAATACTAACTTGCGCAAACCTTATTTTCCCCATAACTACCGCATCCCATATCCCGTATAATCTTATTAGATTATTCCATCCTTGGCCTCCTCCTTCTGTTCTTACCCCACAACTTTCCCTCTAATGCTAATTTTCCAAGATCCTCATGTCTTACACGTAGCCCATTAATCTATCCCTTCTCTTGGTCAACGTCCTTCGTATTGTTCACTCTTCCCCTATTCTCCTTAGAACTTCCTCCTTAGTGATTCTATCTACCCATATGATTTTCATCATTGTCCTATAGCATCACATTTCGACGTCTTCTATTCTTTTCCTTTCTGAAACTCCTACCGTCCACGTTTCGTATCCAAATCACGCCACACTCCATTTTTAGCAATGATTTCGTAATATTCAAACTTTAATTACCCGTAAATAAATTTCTTTTTTTTTTGTGAAAGTCTTCGTTGTCTCTGCTATCCTACTCCTTATGCCTACTATACATCTACCATCTCTAGTTATTATGCTGCTCAAGTATTAGAATTCCTTAACTTCCTGCAAAAGTTCCCTTCCCAATCTAGCGCCCCTTGTAATTCCGCTATTTCCCACACTACACCCCATCACCTTGGATTTCGCTCTATTAATCCTCATTTTACTCTTCCTTCAGGACCATTATCATGCCATTTATTATAGTTTCCAAATATTTATCTGACTCCCCTAATACCACAATATCATTAGCAAAACAGTGGGGATTTTATTTATTCTCCTAGCAGTTTGAATCCCTTTAGATATTCCTTTTTAACTTTCTTCATCGCCTGCTCTATATATAAGTTAAACAACATGGGCGACAGAGTGCATCCTTATCTTACTCCTTTCTTTACTTTCCCTTTAATTCTAATTACTGCTGACTGCCATCTGTAGAGGTTATGTATAAGCCTTCTTTCTCGATATTTTATGCTGTCATCTTCAAAATTCCTAATAGTGTGTTCCCCTTTACATTATCAAAGGCTTTTTCTAAATCTACAAATACCATGAACGAAGGCCTGTTTTTTCTTATCCTGTCTTCTAAATTTAGACGCAAAGTCAATATTGCTTCTCTTGTCCCTACATTCTTCCTAAAACCAAACTGATCTTCTCCTAACTCGCATTCTATTAATCGTTCCATCCTCCTATATACTATTTTCATTAATATCTCACACACATGAGATACTAAACTAATTGTCCTGTGCTGTTCGCATGAACTTCGGTATAGATATAATTATGTTGTTCCTAATATCTTATGGTATTCTTCGAGTTTCGTAGACTTCGCAAACTATCCTCAACAGCCATGATATTACTTCTCCGCCCGATGATCGCTGGAATGTTATCAATTCCTGGCGCTTTATAATTGCACAGATCTGCCAAACTCGGACCTTAAAATTTTGTCCCCGTTCTCCTCTTCATACACCTTCTCTTCTTTTTCTATTACTGACTGATCTAGATTTCCACCATGATACAATTTTCTAAATATTCCTTCCATCTTTCTGCCTTTTCTTCTTTATGCAAAATTCTATTCCCATCTACTTTCCTAATGTTTTTGGTAGTATTTTTCCTCTCTCCGAACATTTCTTTGATTTTTTATCAGCTGCGTCTATTCTCCCTTACACCATGAAATCTTTCAACCGCTTTGCATTTCTCTTGGAGCCAAGACTTTTTAGGTGCTTTACACTTCCTATCTATCCTATTATTCAAGCGTTATTACTGCTTTTTACCATTTTCATCTCTCGCGTTTTTATATTTTCTCCTTTCCTTAACCATTTTTATTATTTCTTATGTTATCCATGCCTTCCTATTGGTCTGAGATATTCTTCCTATTTTTTATTCTGCTGCTCTAGTTATTTATTCCTTCAAGACTTCCCATTTCTCTTCTATATTGTATATTTCTCCTTTCATTATTAATCTACTTTTGATACCTTCTTTGAAACTCTGAAGCGCCTCCTGTTGTTTCAGTTTTTATAATTCCCATTGTTTTGTTTTAATTCCTTTCTTACGTTTCTTCATTTTCAGCCTACATTTCAAAATCAGCATATTATTATAAAATATTTATAGTATGTATATTATTTCTCTTTTGTCCAACGGAGGCTTCATCTCTTTTTTAAGTTCACATAAGAACCTTTCGCCCATAGATGTGATATCTATGGAAAGATTAATTTATGTGTTGCTGTCTGGACATTTATTTTCCACACACAATAAACTTGCGATACTGGTAAGAAATCAATAGACTACCTAACAAAATAGCGGCCAACTTCGGTAAACACTGAGGTTATGCGAGTTACATTCGTTTCGGATGATAAAGTCTAGTTACAAGTAACAAATTACTTTGATTACCAAGACGATCACACTGATTATCTTAATATCCAACTGGCCGTGGCCGTGACTGCAGCCTTACGACATTCTGTATTAAGATATAACAGCTTCTCGTCGCTGTTAACATTAATGAAATTACCGATTTAAATTGCGCACTGTTGGGTAAGTAGTAAGTATTTAACTTCTTTTATTATTATTTCATTGGCAATTCAAGGAAAAAACAAAACCCATATAAAAAGCACTTTACATGCTCCATCATAAATTATGTCGAATATTTGTATTGGAATTTGAAACAGTAAAATAACCATTGGACACTTCCTTCTAATCAATTTACAATTTAATGACTTTAAATTAAATTAACGACCAACTCACAGAAAATCCAGGATTTTTTTATTTTATTAGTACGACGTTTAATCTACAATTTTGGGATACATTCAGATAGAGACAAACGGAAAAAAATTCCTTCTGAAGTTAACTCCAGACGAGAATATTACTAGCAGAAATAAAATTTAATTTGAAAAAATTTGCTTAAAATATAAATTTTTCATTATTTAATTAAATTATTAATATTATATAAGTAATATTATGAAAGGATGCAAATATAATTGATCATCAGAATGTCTTTATTATTTTTATTATAGTAATTGAATTAAAAACTGGATAATTTAAAAATAGTATATGAATTCACGTCTGCTTCACAGAATAATTAAATCAAATAATATTTTTATGCAATTTGATCTCTGTTTGCGTATAAAGCGAGTATTTAAAAATGAAAAATTTGAAGAAACTACCTGATGAAGTCTAAAGCATCGTGAGGAAATGTCCAATTAAATTAAGAAAACGTTTATGGTCTCTAATTGCTCGATAATTTACTCGACTTGAACAATTTATATACTAATGACATTTTGTCTACTTAAATGTATCATTAGTTTTTTTTGTCTTCAGTTAACTTCAGAAGGATTTTGATTTATGAAGCATTATGTATTTAATTATATTTTCTTCAAACACATAATATTACGTATGAATTCTTTGACTTTTCTTAACGTTACTTTAAATAGGGGAGTGTTCTTAGGAAAACCGTAAACGTACTTCCAAGTAACCGATTACCAAGTTTCGTAATCATTTGATCACGAAATCCGACTAGTTGAACGAAAGAGTTGAAACCTCGACGCAACATCTGTGGACGAGACATGTAACATGAATATATGCTCAGTTATTTACAGATACGTAATCGGAAAAGGCTAAAAACATATTCATAATTCGGGCTCAATTGACTCAATAAATTTCTAGCTAAGTATGATACCTATTTGAGTGAGATTACGATATCGACAATCTCTTATGAACTGCAATATTTGAACCGGTAGTCAATAAGACAGTTGGGATATTGTAGCATGAGCTGAAGCCAGTCTCTCATGGAGGAATAAAACATTTTTATCCGTGAAACTTTTGAACTTGGGTTTGTGTCTCTTACGGTAAGAAGAAAGACCTTCAAAACGAAACAAATCAGGTAACATATGAGAAATAGACCATAGATTTGGAAAGTAATAAAAATTTTAAGTACAGAAATATTATATTACGTTAAGTAAAATGCAACAAATATTCAACTGAATCATACTTAATATATTAAAGAAATGAAAGCAATTTTATGATTCCAATGGAATTGAACGAAATTTCAGATAATATATATATATCTTCACAACTAAAATTAAAATGAAAAGTAAGCAGAACCGTTCGGAACGTCATGAACCACATTGCATAGCCAACATTCGTTATTAGTTATATTAATTTCAGGCCTAATTGAAACTAAGGCATTATGAATTCATTTCAATGGTGTTATAGTTAATAGCAGCTACAAAACAAGTTGTCCGCTGACACCATTGGATCAGTCGACCAACTACCTCCAAAGATACGGAGAAGGGAATGATGCGACCCTACAGAAAACCCATCTTCCGTCATTCAGAAGGGCGTGAGAATAGTACCCAAAGCCCGATCTACCTGATGCAGGTTTTCTAGGATTTTCCCTGCATCTCTTTTTGGTGGAACACCGGGTATGACCCTTAAACTATAGCCCGAGGCCCTACTCAGCCCTTGGCTACTTTGCTGAACCTTCCACATCCTCCATTTTATATTCTCTTCCTATCCTGTTAAAGGGAAGTTGCTTGTTTCAGGATCACCTTCATGTAGCCTATTATCTCCGTAAAAACTATGATAGGAAAATATATTGGTCTGGTGACTTTGGAAGCAATTAGGTTAATTGTTAGATGTATACACTAAAAGAGTTGAAAAAGTAGTCGACGATCGTAGCAGTATTTTGTGTCAGAATAGGAAACAGTAGAGAAGTATAATTATAATTTTAATCTACGAGGAAAAGCTCTGCAGGAAAGAATGGCTTCGCGTGTCCACTAAAAGAAAAGAGGTCCTTCAAATATGGACACGAAATAATGTTTTAGAATTTATATATACTTCCCTGTTTAAAGTTTCCTTCCAAGTAGCCGAGTTTATTAAGCATATTTTTAATGATATCTGTTGCAATAGACTAAGACTGAACTCATGGAAATAACGCTAACTTTTAAATTTCCTGTCTTGACCCCACAACATACGAAATGTCATATGAGGTCCGTTGTGAATGCAATACGTACTAGAAAGTAATTAATAAAGAAATGAGCAAATAAATCTGAGAATTTCGCTACCCACCGTTACGAGGAATACAAGTAGTTGGCGCCATTGCAAGGATATCCAGTTTCTCTTTATCTCATCAACATTCTATAATGTCTATTAACTCAGAGAAATAATAGCGTCTTTTTCATATATAATATTGATACCGCCTACCGTCCACCTTATCACTACGGCGTTTAAACGTTTGTCAATATTACGACGGGAATGTTATGGACGCCATTTCGTGAGATTGTGAAAACGCATTAAATGGAAAATATTTTTTAATTACAATTACTCGTTAAAAAGTTCCACTGCGGAAAATATAAAATGCAACGCAGTAAGGCCAGTTTGGATCCTCCTGGCCTTCGCGGCTTTCTGATATGTGAATGACATTTTTCCAAATGAAGAAAGGGCATAGTAATTATGCTTCTCCTTCTGCCTATGGCATTTTAGCCCGAGTTCGGGCCTTTGCCTACCAGGACGACTGAGGACTGTCATCTTACATGACACATTCCGAATATGGAGTGATACGTGGTCAGAATATCGACTCTCCATCAGTCTTAACCCAATCTCCGTGAACATGACGGAACAAACACCCAAGTCTCCATGGCAATATTCGAACCCGGGACCTCGGGCTTGTGAGGCAGCAACGCCAGCCACTAGACCACAGGAGGTCGGCTAGTAATTATGCATTATTGGTAAATATAATAGTGGAAACCCGTTTCTAGCATCAAGAGCGAAGAACCGCAGTAGACATTATCAAGTTGAAGTGTGTGTGCAGCTCTGTTATCACCACTTCACTTGATTGCTGCTAATCTTTTTGCTACAAAACAATGATTATTGTGGCGACTGTAGAGGACGGAATGAAAGGTTTAATAAATTCTTCACTTATTAAAGAGCAAAACCTACTTTGTATAAATAACAGATTATCATTTGTACCACAAAGGAAAATGTAACAATGATAAGAACCGTTCTGGCGAACCGTTCTAATATGGTGATAGTGTTCGTTAATCAGCTTATAATTTCCCTTATTTCACCACTGTAGGAATTAAAACTGTCAAATTGACAAAATTGAGCAAAATCCCACGGAATTAAGGATTGATCAAAGAAACTTCTAAAACACATATGTGTCGTTGCTAGTTTCTTTTAGAAACTTTCGTTTCAAAACTCTCGTGTCATTTTCTACTATTGGTCTCTGCAAATAGTGAGCGTTAATATCACATATTTAAAATACGACTTTCAGGTAGACATCAAACAATTTCATTCGAAAGTCAAAACGACCGAAGAAATCAAACTCGAGTTGAATGAAACCCATGGTACTACGCCCATCGCTCGGGGCACTTCAAATGATCGATAGAACCAAGATGATAATTGCTATTTTTCAGGTCTCGGCCACATAGTTCAAATTTTGCTACAGCAGTAAACAACGAAACGAAATTCGTCACCGTTTCGTACCAATCATCCCATGAATTATGTCGAACAAGATCACTCCACCAAAATCGCCTTATAAATTAATGTCGTAAGCTCCAGGCCTTACGTCACGTAATGTGCGGCTGTTTACTGTTCCGACATACAACCCCAAAAATGATTTCTAAAAAAAATACCAGCAGACGGATGCCGCGTTTCCTCACGGTGTAGACTGAACGCTATCGTGTGATTTATTCAGTTCGACACTTTTACATCAGGGTGTTGGATGGGTGATGGAGTTTTGCGGAATAGCTTCGCGTGTGGTTTAAAAACAGACCAGAGCTTAGAAGAATTGACTATTGTACTTGGTGATGATTCTACACAGCATACTACTCTATTAGAGGTTGCGAATAATTCCAAAGAAGAAATTTCTTCCTTGAGTGCGCTAACTGGGCGGCAAGGCCGGAACGTCAGTTATGGAGGCAAACATTATGTGATTTCATCGCTCAAACCAATATCTGCGCTCCAATCCGGCGATTGGTCGGACGATGAGATCTGCCACAGACATCTGCTCGTGTGTGGTCACCCATTCAGTTTACCAGCTTGATGAGGGCCTTCTTAGAACTTGGGACAAGGAGAGTCGAACCTTGGAGGCGCTGGTTCAAGGACATGTTTTCAAAATTGGAGAAATGTATAAAATATATTGTAAAAAAGAATGAACCCCGTATTGCAAAACTTTCCTAGCATCGTTTGTTTTATGCTTTGTTATTAGGTAGTTTAGTCTAGAAATAAAAAAACATCTGCCGCTGTTGCCAAATACGACGGACAATGTGCCATTGAAAAGTAAAAAATTAGAATTTTTGTTACACCACCTTAATATTTGATCCCCAACGATGTTTCTCTATTTCTTAAATCTGAAGAAAAAAGAATATTCACCTATTCACGCCCAAAGCGATAATTTTCGAAAAAAATTACTCTTATGGGACCTACACCATAGTTCCTTTTTACCCATTTGAAAAATTGTATCAAGCTGAAACGAGTTTAAGGTATAAAATAATTTTTATTCTGATCATTCTAATGTATTTTATATTGTTTTGTAAGTACGAACTGGCCTACTCTCACATTAAAAATGTACTACTCTGATGATTCTGAACAAGGTCTCTATCGTACTTCCGCCGTGGTTTTTTAACTTAGCCATGGTCTGAATAGACATATTCTGATCCCTTACAAGAAGTCATTTAGATTTCCATGGATAATATTTCACATAAAAATACCAGAAACAAACACAGTTATATGGATTGTTTATTGGTCTGATGTCCTGGGCAAGGTTCATTACTTTATTGTTTGATCATGAATGAAGCCTCAGACTGAAGGAATCTTACGCAGTGTTAACGTTTCGCACCATAGGAAATATTTCAAAATGTTTTATATCTTCGTGACTCTATGTGTGATAATTTGTCAGGATCCGGCCAAGATACCAACTAACTACTTTGATATTTATTCTTCAGGGCCGGATTTGTTCTTTTAGGTTCTTGATCGTACAAAGATAAAAATTGGAAAGTTATGTGAACTTTTAGAATTGATACTCAAACATCGTGATCCACATCGAACTTTCTTGTCTTTATCGAAAATGGAAAACTAGTTCCGTCGACCGTGAAGTTGACACTAGGCCAATGCAAAACTATTAGCACGTTTTATGATGGAAAAAAATATGTCCTGAGTTGTACTTGATAACTAATCATCGTGATTTTTAATCACGGTCTATTTTTGTGTACGTTTCTACATACGAGGTTAGCCGTTACAAGTACAGGAAACTTAAGTGGAAGGCCTGTCTGGTGATTAGCAATTCTAAATCGATGTAGTACGTAACATGCGTTGTAGTAATGACCTTCTTTACGAGTAATTACTGGAATTAACATGTTTATTTAAAAACGTTTTAAAACTGTTACTTGCTCTAGTCAAGCGTAATTTTTACTAAATGAACATTTAAATCTGCAGTAACATTTATTTATACTTGTAACTTTCAACGATAACGTTTATAGTATGATTAAATTAGTCAATTCTTAAATTTTTCTGTGAGTAGTAAAATATACAATAAAGTCACTCTCTTCATGCAGAGATGTGGAAATGTAAACACTAAATTATTTTAATCGTTTAGACCACAGGTGACCAAACCGTAGAGCACCCACCAAACGTGGCGCTTTAGACGATTAAAAGTGGCACATTGTATTATTGAGCCTGTTTTCATTGTATAGTTGGGCAGATATAAATATTTTTATAAATAAATACAATGAATGGCCAAAATTCAGAAATGGAAGAATTTTCGTGTATGTTTAATTTCGATTTTTTATTGAGTTCACGAGGTATTAATGTGATTATTTGAAAATCCATTGAATTCCTGCGTGAAGACCAACTGAGAGTTATAAGTCCTATTAGACGTTTCTATGCCATTCATCTCACTTACTGTGCCTTGATAAGCGTAATTTTGGCAGCATGAGAGAAGAAAGAGAGAGGAAGGTCGAGCATTCATACTCCATCTGTTATTGCAGCAGGATTCGCGTCGTAATTAACCTATCGTTGGCAAAGAGCTAACTCCTTGGGAAATAATAAACTTATTTGGATGTCGATACGGTGTATACGTAAGTTGGTTTTATTTGTCGCGTCAGGTTAATTTTAATATTTAGTAATTGTACATTTTTAAAAGCAAATAAAATCAATATATAATTGAAGTTTCTGTCTGGAAGTTTGTATCGAATTGGCTGCGAAACGTGTCGAAGCGGGATCTGCTCAAAACCAACTGTGAGTTATAACATGTGCCCCGAAGCGATCATAAATAAATGATACCGTACTTTTTATACATTCAATGAACTCAACGTTATAAAAATTCTGTACCATTTCGTTTTTAGAGGAAGATAAAAATAGCTATTTCCTCGTGAAGTCACGGGCATAGCTAGTATGTATTAAAATACAATCATTTCATCAATTAACAAAGTTTATAACGGCCTTCATCATTTTATTAATAAGAGGTTATATTAGGTTATTAAACATACGCCAGAGCCAGGCAAACAGAGAGAACAGACAATTCCGAGTTTGGGCTGATCTCGCTATCAAAGCCAACAACTACAGTCCAGATTCTCTGCCAGCTATAGCAGCATCATGAAGCTATTAACGTCTCGTACAGGAAGATAATTCTTGACTTTTATAGACTGGTGTAAATTAGTCAATTTAACTGCGTCAAAGCTAATGCTTTTCCTCCCGTACGAAAAACATTCTATCTTCATATCTATTTACCAATCCTTAACCGTGAACGTAAAACGCAATAAAATATGATCGAGTTTTATGACGCGTGTGAACGCATCTGTCGAAAAATTGACGCTTGCTATGCAAAAGGATGTCTAACCCTGTTAATTTTTCCATACATTTATCATATCACATTATAGCTGTATATTATGTGAACTACTTTCATTTTTTCCATCACAATATATTGCCACTATTATACCTACATTTTTCTACCTCCATTTTATTCTGATCCCTCAAACACTTCCGTAATTCTCTTATATACAAATTATAATTATTCTCATCTTTCAGCACAATTTTATATTAATATAACAAAAATTAATATCAACTACTTATAATAATATAAATGGAACTTAGCATATTAACCAAAATGATAATGATATAAATTTAAATACAAAACATTGTTCTTTAACTTACAAAATGTTTTACTAAAATAAAACTTCAGACTACAAAATAAAATCAATTAATATTAAAAAAGGAAAAAAATCCTTTTTATGATCAAATGTATGTCACATATAAAATAGAAGATAACGATCAAAATTACATTGGTCATATTAGTAAAAACGACAATATTGCCATAATAATAACTGATGAAGGCCATAATAATAAAAACATTTTACATCATTTAAATTTAAAACGCGAAATTTTTACGACTATGAGAAAATAATACATAAAACACCAAAGAAAACAAAAATAAAATTATTAGAGGCAATTTATACTTTTTAAAATTGTAACTGTATAAATTATAGAAATAAAAGGCAGAAATATTAATAGACATGATAAAGCTTTGGAAAAGTAAAATAGTTTACATTTAGAATTTTATGTAATATAAATATATATATATATCAAAATCCAGAATCAACTTGTGTTCATATTGAACACTTCGCGACTAGTAACTATAATTAATATAATTCGATTTGTGTCAATAACTATTTTACAATCAAATTACAATTAATTTTACAATTAAAATTTTGTTTTATAATTGAAAAATAAAGTAAACGTAGAAATGTATCATAATGTTTTTTGAAGCGTAATTTAGTCATTAGGGATATTAAAATAAAATATATTAATTGGCTATCGAAAATCAAAATACATAAATGTATGAAACTGAAAATGTTTTTATATAATATAATATAGATAACTATTAAAATTACTGTAAGAATATCAATTAATGAATATTATTGAATGAAATGCTTCTCAAATATACTGGTGACAGATAGGGGTATAATACAAACAATACAATATGAGTAATAATAATTGTAAAATATTTACGAGTAAAAAATAGGTGATTTTTTAATCTATGGCAGCCATTATTTTTGATAATTCAACAAATTAATTTGGTAATTAAAATACTGTAAATTCAATAATGCTGAGGATTTTAAAAAACATCAACTTCGATCCTTCACAAACATTTTTCTACAATTATACTAATACTCAGAAACAATAATATTTTTAAGTCAATTTGGAACAGGTGAATCAACTGAATACTCTACTTATCAGTAAATCTCAAATTCCTACTGTGTTTATAAAATGTAATCTTATCTTCCTATTGACGAATATCTAGAAGAGTCAGACGTATCAGTTTTAACCTTTAGATAGGATTTAGCTTTAGGACAGGACTTATGAAAGATTTGGAGCTTAGCTTAGCTTTGAAACGATTTAACTGTTCCAATCAGGTGTTTTTATAATCATATAAAGACGAAAGATTAACCTTCACGAATGTAGAATGTGATACTATTTTTTACTGAGATATTTTTTTTAAATATCGTGACATTATGTAACGTTTTATGGTAGATCTTGATTTTACTTAAACCGGAACCCTGTATGTAGATCTGACCGGAACGTTTGAAGTGGTGACGCCTTCTGGAACTTGATATCTCGTCTCTGCTACTGCCAAGTGTTTCCGTCTGCTCAACAACTTAGCTAGCTTTAAGTCTTATTAATCACTGGCTTGTCTGAATTCTTTATTCCAGCTCCAACAAATGCTATCTTTGAAACTCTCTTAACCGCTCATTTAAAATCTTAACCATACTTCGGTAACTGTTATTTCTGAAATCCTTCTCCTAACTTTTCCAAAATTAACAACAACTACCTGACAACTTTCAATAACCAACATTCTCGACAACTCCTCAACTCACGCACCAGTCCATTCCGCTTTCTGTGGGGAAAATGCAAGACGTGTCAAAATATTCCCGGACATTTATGTCCGGGCTACGTCTGCCGCGGCTTCTTAATCCTTCAAAGGACCACTTCAATAGATATTGTGATGCCAGGTCTTGAGTTACATGAAAGGCAACGACCCCTCGACTTTCGGAGATCGGAAAAAATTAGTTATACATAATTATTTAATACAATAGAAAATATAACGCCTCCAATAATTTATTAAACATGTATATACTACAATCGATGAAAGGGGAAGAGAACCGTTATAAGAGAATAATAACTTTCTCGAAGACCATAATCCTGACCAAGAATGTTTTAGATTGGAGTCATCGATTGTTACTGGGCAAAACGTATTTAGGAGACTCGTTGATAGTACAAATACAGTGGGAGTCAGTTTCAAGAAAATGAACCTCTTATTTAACGGTAAGAGGAAAATAGTGAGAAACTTATGATAAACCCCTTCAAGAAGAAAATTATAAAAATTATATAACTATATAATGCTGAAATACATGCTAATAAATAGTTTTAATACGTAGATGGTTCGGCAAAGTTTTGGAAACCGGGTTTACTTATTTAATATCATCAAAGTAATTTCCAATCAATCCTCCGAAACCAGTCCTTAGATCTGATCTGCTTGTGAGTACGACCGCACGTTGCAGCAAGCCCTCAGAAGGTCCTCATCACCGGAAAACCAAATCCCTTTCAGCTTCATTTTTACATTATGGAACAGTGCTAACTCACCTGCAGTGAGGTCGGGACAGTACGGAGGATGATCAAGAAGTTTCATTCCTGTTTTGGCTAAATATTCGTTGCAGACTTGGGTGAGGTGAGCTGGGGCGTTGTCATGACGGAGGAACCTCGTGTCTGTTCTTAACTTTCGTAGGAGGTTATTCAAAAATTCGATGACTTTAGGCAGGTATTACTCCGTATTCCACTTAGCTGTGACAGTCTTCTGTGAGCCAATAACGATACGCTACACAATTCCACTGGATTTAAAAAATACATCCATCATTTTCTTCTTAACTGATCGAGAAGTTCTCACAGGTCGAGGTGTGTCTTCATCGTCAAAGACGCGAACTTTGTTATGAGACTTAGACGAAGTTTAATCACCTGTCACAATGCTGTTAACATACCAGGATTGACTTTTATCAAACATTCTTAGAATCTCTCAGCAAAATCACAAGTCGTGTCATCTGCTCTGGAGCCAGACTACGCGGAACCAAGAGACAACACAGTTCCTTCTTGTACAAATGATAATTCAGAATAGAATGAATTGCAAGTGTATTTCTTCTATCTGCAAGTAGGTCATTAGTCTGTTTTTGACAATCATTTTCCTCACAACAGAAATATTTTCCTCCATAACTGACGTTGGGGCATTCCGGCCATTTCAGCATCCTCCGGGGATAAGTTTTCCCTTAAAATTTCGCTGCTCCACCTACGATGTAGAAAATGATTACCAATTGCACAAGTCATTTCTTCTAAGCGCTAGTCTACTTTTAAACCACGCGCGAAACTATGCCGAAAAACTACATTTACTTCAACTAGTAACCAAGAACTTCAAACTATCACTGTTAATAAATATGAGACTTTTGGTTATTTATAGCTGTGCAGGGTCAACACAAAGCAATAATGCGTCTCCCACATAATTTTGTTTCGTCATATTCCAAAACTTTCAGAGTACCCTTGTATAAGAGGATAGAAGATCTGGAAAGTTTGTTGCAGCTCGGACAGAGGAGAGAAATGTAAGGGAACAGTTAATTGCGGGGATCAGAGTGGCACTAACTGTAGAAAAATGGTCGAAATATTAAGAGTTCAGCCAATGCGTAAGACAAGTTAGAAAGAGCAAAGCCAAGAAGGGGCGCTAACTTCATTCGATCATCAATGTATCAATCGACCACCAATCCCCATGGAATCACAGTCGCTTCAGCAGTTCTCCGTTAATATTCGTAAGTTTGGATCAAATACCTTCGCAGAGCCAAGGATAATTAAATTTTCTACTCATATAAAATTTTGTGAATTTAATTAATTTATTACAGTTTACTGTTTTGGAGTCGGTACTGTCCCTCGGAAACGTATACCTGAGTTTAGGTTGTTTATAAAAATTATCATATTTTACCTTTTCTTAATTAATAACGTCATCATACTTATTATTTAAATTTTTGTTTGTTTGTATCTCATATCAACCAGTATTTATAGTTTTCCGAATCCAACTAGAATAATTGTAATATTATAAATTTAGTTATTTAGAAGTGATTTGATCATATTACCCTCAAGTATTTAACTATTAAATTTTATTATTCAATGTAATGAAATTGTATATGCATATATGTGACTCTAAATGTAAGTTTTAGGACTAGCAGCTTTTAAAAGCTAATTATATAGTATATTGAAGTGAGTAGGACAGCAGTGTAAATAAATTGAGAACTACTAGAAGTAAAAGAGTTTGTGAACTCTTTAAATATAAAATAGACAAACTAGATGTGTATAAAAATCACAACATATTATTTTTTGAACCCTGGGATTATTACGAAATAATATATTATTTATATTCTAAAAATATTATACTGTCGCTGTCAGAAACTCGACAAATGTTGCGAACGTTGAAAATGAAATATTCAAGAAATATTAGCCTTAGATTTGACAATTAGTTGATTTTTCCTCAATCTATGAAAGTGAATCTCATGTATTTTTTGTGAGACAAAGGCAGGATACTGATTCAACTTTTTTCTCAGCAGAATCAACAGAACAGGATAATCTAACGAACTGATGTGGACAGATTACAAGGCACAAATAATACACTAAGAAATATGCCACAAGATTGAACACACTATTATCTTGACAGCGACTGTTTACTGAAAAATCATCATGATAAGGGTTTTCGTAAATAAGCTTTATCCCGGTAGATGGTGCACCTCAATCAGTGCATTGTAACTTTTAAATATTATTTAACTTAATAACAACATTGTTTTCAATATAGTTACAACAAAGTGTTTAATCAGGGAAGATAACAATTGCATTTATTCTGAAAATTTAATTTAAAATAAATTTTTCCAACATAAATTAAATATAGAACATAACTAAAACTAATCTACAGACACTTCTTAAACTGCTTGTTTATGAGTAAAGAAAATGTAATCTTTAGTATTGTATCTATAACACAAAGAGTTTCAGAGCTTTTAGCCGCAAACTTTCGATAATATCCTCTACACTATTCCAAAGAACAGAAATTATTATTTGAATTATACAGGATTCCTGCACCTATTTAAAATTAATTTCAAGATAATAATAGTCATTTAACGCAATAGAATTGTACTGATAATTAATAGAATACTATGAATACTTCTGACAACAAGCAGAAATGATATTCCTTTCCGAAAGTCGAAAGAAAAGTTACGCTTGAAAATGTGTTCTGACTTCCATGAACATAATTCAATGCGTATTATGGGTTATGCTATACCAACTACATGATCTAGGTTTTGCTATTTATTCCTTCTAATATATATACTGTCGCACGTTAATTTAAAATTATTTTACGATCAGTCATGTATTTTCTTTTCTGACACCACCATCGGATTTTATTTTTGTTCATATATATATATATATATATATATAACTTCTCCCTGCTCTCTTAAAAAATATACATTTCAGAAAATGAATTTATATTTATATAACTTATAAATTATATACCTCTCAGAGGATGGTAGGCCCAAATACTTGATGGCAATATCTAATGTGGCATTTAGTGGGTGGCATTGAGCGATTTATGGTTTTATTTAGTAGTTTACCAACGTCGACACCGGAAAACTCGTAGGTAGATCTGGCCGGAACCTTTTAAGTCATTGAAGTGGCTGCTTCTGTAATTGGAGGACTGCTACCACTGGCCACCTCGTCTCTGCGACCACCAAGTTGTTCCGTCCACTCAAAAATTTAACTAACTGCCTTAAATCTCTTTTCATTAATTTCCCTCCTTCGACAACTGCCCTGACCTTCTTAATAACAACTTGATAACAACTCTTAACAACAACTTTCAACAAGTAACACCTCAATCTCTACGACAGCATCTTGACAACCACTTGATCACTCAACAAACACTTCCCACCTAACTTAACTTTTGAATCTTTTGCCAATCAACGCGAAACCTCCGTTTTCCTCTCTTCCGGCTAATATCCACGACATGACCCAATCAGACTTCGTCTTACATTTTAGAGTTCCGAAAACGGGGTTCACATTTCTTGATTCAAAGCCGTGAAACCTCACACACCAGAGGTTACTGAAATTTCTGTCGGAAAGTCTTAGACGTGCCAAAATGTAAAGACCGAAGCTTCCACCCGACACAAATATTTATTACTCCAAGGCCAGAGGTGGCGATTCTTAATTCCTTAATGTCTGCTTCAATAGATGCCTTTATGTCAGACCTGCCGGTCGTTACCTGAAGGGCAACGAACTCTAGACTTTTTCAGCTCGTTTTGCAGGTCGTTGCCCTTCATGTAACTCAAAACCTGGCATCACAGTATCTATTGAAGTGGTCCTTTGAAGGATTTAGTTTGACAAAATTATTCAATATTAATCCCTTTAAAAATTTAGAAGACATTTGTACGCTACGATAGTAATTTTTGACCAATGAGTTACAAGTGTTGGTATTAATAAAATACACTGGCATTCGGAAGGTTTTCGGGTGTAACATAACCACTCATAAGCAAAGAAAAAGGCGGAAAAAATTTGTAATACTAATAGCTGGTGCACAAATCCTCCTGTTTACCACTGTTAAGTATATTTAAATATATTATACTTTTCCGTCAGAGCATATTTCGTAATAAGGTCAAAATTTAAGTACATTACATAATGTATGTTTTGTAAGAAGGTGCAAATTTTGTACATTGTATACAAATTTACTTATTTGTAATTAACTATGTAAGTTGGGAGGAGTTTTGTATCTCTTTCATTTTAATGCATGTCGCACGGATTTTTTCAAAATACTTAGTAATCATTTTTACTTATGAATTTTTATGTTACACTTCATGAGGTCCGGAACGTCGGGACAAAACGTTATGTTTTATTTGTATCAAAATTTTTCAATACAAACGTAACTCATGAGATATGCTATTTCTATTAACAAAAATAAAATTCTTTCGACTAAATAGCCCATTAATTGTCGTATTAATTTATAAATACTAAGATAAATTTGAATTATAATTTATTTGTGTCTGAAAGACGTTCGTACACTATCGGTTGTTGACTGATTTGAAATCAATAGCATCAGCAACCGTTTCGCAACTGGAAATACAAAGCAGTTTCTCCGTGAGTGGACGCATAATAAATTCCTTTTGATATCGGTTGACGTATTAATTTAGCAAGCACTGATGTTGTGACGACTGTTTATTTTCATAAGTTTATTTATATGTAATAACGCAGGAGAAAACCCTCAGGTATATCGTATAAGAAAAATTAACATCAATGAATAATCTAGATCCGAAAAATGTTTGCTTGTATGTAAATATAAATCCAGTTTCATATAAAATATTACAGATGAATATTTTTATCACATTATGTCAATAAACGAAGACAGAAAATTGGGTATCCAGTCTCTAATATCAACGTATTAATATAGCTTAGTAACGCTTATAGTGTTATTAGAAGTTACTAAGCTTGATTCAAACCTTCGATTAGGCATTTTGGGTATGTAAAGTTTGTTACCACATTACCGAGTTAAATTCTTTGTCCAGTCTGCAAAATTAATTGCAAACACTTGGCTTGTAATTTTTCGACTTACAATTAAGTACAATTGTGGTACTACGTGGTTTCGAATATAAGTGAACGAAGTTTTGCAGAGTTTCCAAAATAAGTAATATTTTTAAGTAATAGCGGGACATTACTAGAAAATGGAAGGGTATCTAATTTTTTTAATAATGCGAAATTTTTTATACTTCCGTTCATTTATATCACTTTTAAATCATTCTGTAGAAACGTGTATTTCTTAGAATTGCTTTACAACAGCCACAATATCTGTTTAAAAAGTAACAAATTTGTCTAAAATGGAAATTGTGAAACAATTCTAGGAGTTGGAACAGGTTTTTGAAGTATTAAATGTACAGTGTTGAGTCATAATTCATTAGTAGAAGAGGAATAATTTGTTTGAAATAATGGAAAAGATTGTAAGACAAGTTATAATGGGTGCCTAGTTTAATGCCTGCATTGATTTTCCTACAAGTACTGTACTTAATCGAATAAATGTTACGAAACTGTGTAGGTGCAATAACGGCATATCAAGAGTCTTAATCAATATTTTCTAAGGGTTTTGTGACACGTATCGTAGTGTCAATTGTGAAACAAATGTAATCGATAAACAGATAATTCAAGTAGGCTACTCATGGAATACAGTGCATTTCAGAAACATTTCTGACAAATGAGCACTATTGTTACGATCTTCTTTCCGTACACTACTATAAATACATAAAAATAGTTTTAAATAAATTATACCTTTTTGACGCGTAGACGTAAGTAGACTGTTTTCAAAGAATTACATAATTTAAAAACGCTGAAAAGGCCACGCAAAACGTACGCTTCATTAACGTGGATCTATCAGCGTGTAAATTACATGCAAAGTCGCAAAATATCTTTATCTTTCTTCTGTCAAACTTAGAAAATTGGGAATGAGGAACAATGAAAAATAAAGCTTTGTTACGTATAGTAAGGCTTAAAATTCAAATAACTCTATTAAAGCTGAGTCTCTTGTCATTTATAAAAGTAAACTTCTTATCTCTTTAACCAACAATATTTATTTAGGCTTAAATACTTAAATTTTTCCCACATTTCAAGAAAATGCGGTATATCTTAAACTATATTTTCCGAACACAAATTTATAAATCCAAATCTAAGATTGTTTAATCATTACAATTTAATAAAAGATTTGTCTACTACATAAGTGAGAATTTTAGATTATGTGAGTATTTTAAATTTTATGTTTTTTAATTACACGATAATAAAATTGCAAAGTTGTTCAAAACCCAATTTTGTGATTAGAGATTATCTTTTTGGATGAGTGAGCATCATGTAAACGACTTGAGATTCTGAGTGGTGACATCTCCATAGGAATTAAAATAAATTTAAGGGTATTGAAATCATGATGAATACCTACATATTGCAAATAAGTAGAGATGCACATAATTCAGTTAAACGTATCGTAGGTGTATTTTTACGTCTGATTTATTTAATTAAATCTTTCGTAGTTATTATCATCATTTTTCTAAGCGTTCGTATTTTTGTTTGAAATATTAAGTTTCAGTTCGTAAAATAGATTAAGAATCTATTTAATTAACTTTGCTAGGTTTAATGGAAGCAAAAGTTTATACTTGATATTTATATAGCCCCAGTTCATAATATAGGTTAAATTTTAGAAGAATATACTTTATGAAAGTAGAAGTCACAATAACTAGCTAATTTGAAGTCAAGTGCAAGTAAGTTTCATGCACAAGGCTTGAGATAGAAGTACAGAGTGGTGACGTCACTGTCAGATATTTCCGTAATTACGAGTAACAATGGAAAAAACTACGGGTATTGGAATCGTGATGAGTATTAACAAATGGAAAATAGAAGAGATTCTCATAAGACCATTACTCATATCTCCCTCTGTTTAAAAGACTTTGTAAAATCGTTCTTAGAACCAGGGAATAGGTAGGCCTGACAACGCGTTCTGTGCCGTTAAATTACATTAGTGTTGAAATAAATACAGTACCGGGTTAATAAAAATACTTACCCAGGCATGAACGGGTACCCAGCTAGTAATACAATATCAATACCCTACGACAAATGAAGCGAACCGAAATATGCTATATTTTTCGTATGTGTCTATACAAACGGTACGAATACTCCTTTAAAATAAATTTTTCATAATAAACAGTATATACCACAATTATGCATTCTTCAAATAAAGTGAACACTTATTCAACTCTACGTAAGAGCATATGCACAATTAATTACAAATATAAATTTGAAGAATATTCCGACCCTACAGCCATCATCTACAATGATATGCACCCGAACTTAATATCTCAACTTTACATTTTTTACTATCCATTGTCGCCATGAGACTTACCTACAAATTTTAATTTGAATTTTACAATCTGGCCGTCATACAATATTACCTTTCATTTTTTATTTGAAGACTACATAGTAATTTGGTACTAACTTTTTATTTAAATTACGTAAAAACAACCTATGAACACAATTTAATAAGATTTTAAATTACTGAAGAGTTCATATTTATTTTCATTTCACTGTTTATACCTTTCCCTATCTGTACCGACTTTCTGTAACATAGCACGACGAGGCATGGAAAGATGGCAGTTTGTTGAGCATTACGGGTGTGGCAAGGGGTGAAACGGAATCCTGCGCATTGCTCATTCCAGACAGAACGTATGTGCTGTATACAGAGACAGCCAATAGGTTATTTAGAGGAAACGAGTTTACAGCAACACTTGCAGAATAAAGTCATCTAAAGCGAAGCAGAAATTCAAAATGATAAAACGTAACTATTATAAAGTGATCACAAACTTTTTCCTAAATTAACTTACATGTTGTAGCTTATGAGCACATGGTATTGCATTCTGTCCTTCTGTATTTTTCAAGATAAATTAAAAGTTTCAATTTTTTATTTTCGGTTTATCATCAGGTGCGATTGATTATTACAAAACAACACTTCTGCGAAATTCAGCTCCACAAGATGACGGTGGTGATAAATTTCTCAGAAACGTTGTGTTGCAATAAGCAATTGACCCGGTAGATAAACTAAAAAACATTTATTAAAACACCGGGAAGACCTAAATGATTTAATAAATTTAAAGCCCTATTAACAGATTTTTTACTTTTATAGTTAAGTGTCGTAATTGAAGGAACTCCATTCGAAGGCAAAAGTTTTGGATTATGCAGACGCCCCCAACACATGGATAGATGAATACCGTCGAGCATGGCGGAGAGATTTACTTTCTACAGTTGCCATGGAAGCTATGCTACAGGAGCGTATGCACCAATAAATCTTGACAACGTAAAAGGACAGACCAAGAGTTCTCCAGTTTTGGGATTTTGCATTAGATTACTATAAAACATATATTTTTACGGAACTCAGAATCAACGGTCGGACAGGAACAGGACTTTGTGTAGGGAAACGGAAAAATGACATATATCAATATATGAAAAGAAGATAGAAAACAAATGAGAACAGAAAAGAATTTGCAACCTTTTTTCTTGGTGCCAAGGACCTTCAAGGGCTGTGGTGCCAAGGAGAAAGGAAGAATGTAACAAACTTCTGTTGGAGTGTGGATTGCTGGAGTCGGTTGGAGCCGAAATTTGAGTCGCGGTACATCATGGGTCGCAGTCGGCGATAGCTTACAACACAGAGTCAGACACATGGAATTGAGACCCTAAGTAAACAGGTGTTGATATTTCTTAAATTCTTAATATAAAGTTAGTGAGGAGTGCGACCTGGATATGGCGTCAGTATGTCCAGACCTTATGCCGTCACTAACCCCCAGAGATTGCATTTCCATAACCACGCTCGCGTGGGAATCGAGAAACACCAATATAACGCGAAATATTTGAATACAACGTGATTGCCTCCACCAATGGCGTTGTGTGGTTTATAAAGATAGATTTAAAAAGTCGACTTTTCGATACTTCTGCGCACGGCGGTGATGCGGTGTGGATGTTTATTCTTCTGTTTGAAGGGGACGCAAGGGATCCGACGCTTGGTCCCGGACGTTGAAGATCAACTTGTTGACGGAGAAGCTAGCAGAGGGGCGACGTTACTTTCCAACAAGGTACGCTGCCAAGTTTCCCAATCCTTGATGTCCAGGGTTCAAATCGGAGATTATGAAGAGATCATATTGCTTCAACTTATCTCAGAAATTTGTAAATATTTTTCCAGATAAGTTTTTTAAAAAGAAATCCCGATTTATTTTAGTAATTACCTTGTAGATTTATTCCATACACACCACCCTACACAGAATCCTTCGCCTAACATCATAATTGACTAAATAAAGAACAATGAATGTCAGCCTCTGTGGTTTAGTGGATAGCGTCACAGCATCGCATCACAGAGGTCCATGGTACGATTCCTGCAAGGGCCTAAGGGTTTGTGGATGTTTTCAAGTACCCTGACAGAGAGGAAAATAAAATCAGATATCTAAGTAGCAAGTCGCTAATGACCTCCTTGTTGGTGCGCCTATAAAACCATAATTAAAAAAACACAATGATGAATAAATGGTCAAATCGACAACAAATTAAAATAAATCGTTAACGATACAAAAAATTAGTACTAAAAATACCTCATGCAATTCAAACAAAATTAATGGTGGAATAGCAACAAGTGGTGTTTATTATTAGGTTGTTGTAAAATGTTGACAAGTTCCAGAACGTTTTTATGCTACGTGCGTCACAATTATACAAGTGCGTACGTCAACAATGGAGTGATATAGAATTAAGCAATAATTCCTGATAATTGAAGAGTTACGGAAACCTGACACCGTATGCTTGAAGGAACATCAGATGGCCCATTGAAATGATAATGAGTGACATTCACGACGTTCATTTGATTAGACCGGATCGAATACGTTAACAGGACGGCAGGTAACTAACGCATATTAACGGGCTCAAGTGTTCATGAATCAAGTAAATGCCGCAAAAATATTTTGAAAACGTTGATCCATTGAAGTTTAGGTATAGTCATTGAGTTCAAGAGGAAGTTTAGATAAATATTTTGACGTATCTTGTTGTTAAAATGTAATCTATTCTGATTAGGGTCACGAGGAAAGATAAAAGCTAGTTTTGCAAGTTTTTTTGAGGAGAATATAAGAGAAATCAAGGACATAAACTTTTAATATACTATTACTTTGTTGATCTCTATCAAAACACTTCACCGTTATTGCGGTACTTTACAACATGATCCCGACGCCTAATGTTATTACTCTTGGTCGTGTCATGGAAACAAAACATACTGAAATAGATCTGCAGTGAAAAAAAATATATATGTATACGGCCTTCCTACCTAATCATGGAGTTACACTTGTATGCCAATCTGTAGCAGTATTACTGTTTTATATTTGCTTTTCTCTTTAATCATTCATGAGAAAGCTACAAATTAAATGATGATTTGATTATTTTAAAGCATTATGCAATTATTATATAACCTCAAATTCTTTCAATTGAATTACCTTATAATTTTAGTGAACGATTTCAATAAAAAAATGAAATTCTGCGGTTCGTTGGTGTTACATGGTCTAGTTCCTGCCACCTGTGTATTTATGGGATCCAGTTGCATATAATATGGAAACCTATATACGAATAAAAGGTTATAATTAAAATTATAATAATGTACTCCAAAAAATAATCCGAGTAAAAGAAAGAGCCTATCGACAAACAAAATAAATGATAATCGGATGAATGATATAGGAAATAATAAGGGACAAACTTGAAGTCGCAGAGCAGGTGATTGGCGTGGGATACTTTTTAGCCTGAAATGGGGGGAAAGAATGAACTAAAATCTTCAACAGGTCGATAAAAACCTTATTTAGGGTGATCATCAATTTAGAAGAAGAGTTTAAGTTTCGAATAATTATAGTAAATTAAATAAATAATCAGGCATTGAAAAATTTAAAGAATACATTTGTTTGTTGTGTACAGTTAAATTTGTCTGTCCGTTTTAAATATTTTTGAACAATTACAATACTTCGCTGTGTCTAACAGTCGAATCGGTTCTTCGCATTGATTCACTTCGGAAAAATAAAGATAACGATGTTGAAATATATTTAATAATAATCACGTCGCCCTTACAGTTTTCTATATACATTTATAAATGCGACACTAACATTCATGGCAACTTCGACTATCGCTCATATTTATATTCTACAAACTTAAATGGAGCTTATCTTCAACACACCCACACCGCTTCGTGTATAAATACAGTGACAAAGATATCATTCACGCTACTTCTGTTTAATGTGAAGTGGCCTTCTCAGAGTGTTTCATTCGTTTTCTTCTTAGACGCCACCAGAACTTCAACCTGGTTTATGTGCTCGAGTGGTCCATCGTGGTATATTACGTAAGCAGCAATCTTCTTAGTTAAAAAGTCACCCATTACACGTGGTAAATCTCATCCAGAGTTTATGTTCTATCTTAGACACTTTATGAGCCATGAGTCACGGGACAAACATTCTCATTTTGCAAACTAACATATTTAACCGTGGCAAAAAATACTCTTAACATGATTGAGCGATTTAAAGAAATTACACGGAAAACTTAAACATTCGGAGAGAGGAAAAAATATTAGCAAGAACATCAGGGGAGCGGATGGGAAGCTCATTCTGGATAAAGAAGAAAAGGCAGAAAGATAGACCGAATATCTATAAGAGTTGTATCACGGTGGAAATCAAAGTCAGTACGGAAATGGATGATGAAGAGTTGGGGGAAAATTTTAAGATCGAAGTTTGATAGGTCGCTGACAGACCTCAGCATTTGTAAAGTGCCAGGAATTGATCAAATTCCAGCAGTTGATCATCAGACGAAGAAGCAATACTATAGCTCTTCAGAATAGTTTGCGAAACCAACGAAACAGGAAGAATAGCAGATGATTTTAGGAACAACGTAATTAATCCAATACCGAACAGGACTGCGGTTGATAGTTGTGAACAGAACAGGACAAATAGTTTAGTATCTCATGCATGCAAAATATTAACGAAAATAATACATAGGAGGATGAAACGTCAAATAGAATGCGAGTTAGGAGATCAGTTTTGTTTTAGGAAGAATGTAGTGACAAGAAAAACAATATTCACTCTGCGTCTAATTTTAGAAGACAGGATACGAAAAAACCGTCCTACGTTCATGAAATTAAGAACTTTTAAGATGACAGGAATAAAAGTCAAGAAAGAAGAGTTAACCATAACCTCTACAGTCAGCATTAATTAGAATTATAAGCAGAAATCAAGAAAGGAGTAAGGGAAGGATGCAGTCTGTCGCTCATGCTCTTTAGCTTATATATAGAACAGGCGACGAAGAAAGTTATAAAGGAATTAGGAAAGGGAATCAGATTGGAAAGAGTAGAAATAAAAACCTACTTTTTGCTTATGATATTTGCGGTATTAGGGGCTAGTCAGAAGAAGACTTGGGAAACATAATAAACGGCATGAACGTGACATAAGGATTAATAGGGGGAAAACCAAGGTGATGGAGTGTAGTATGGGAAACAGTGAAATAACAAAGGGTGTTGTTATATTGGGAAGGGATATTTTGAAGAAAGTTAAGAAATTCTGCAACTTGGGCAGCTTAATAACTTAGGGTGGTAGAAGTAAAGAGCACAGGCAACATAGGCTTTCGCAAAAAGGAAGAATTTATCTACGGCTAATATAAATATCAGTAAATTATTACTAAAAATGTTCGTATGGAGTGTGGAACGTAGACGGTAAGAGTTGCAGAAAGGAAAAGAATAGAAGCTTTCGAAATGTGGTGCTTTAGGAGAATGCTTAAAACCAGAAAGTTCTAAGGAGAATAAGAGAAGAGGAGGACTTTCACCAAGACAAAGTATCAAAGTATAGCTAAAAAGCCACGTTTTGAGACACCAAATTCAAATAAAATTAGCATTAGAGGGAAGGGTGTGGGGTAATAACAGAAGAGGGAGGCCAAGTATGTAATAATCTAAGCAGATTAGGAAGGATGTGGGATGAGGTAGTTTTGTAGAAATGAAAAGGTTTATGCAGAATAGGTTAGCATCAGACCAGTCTAAGGACTGAATACATCAAGAACAACATAATTTAAAACAGAGTGAATTTACACTATGTCTTAGAGGATCCAAACCCGATGTTAGCTGTTATATGTTCACTTTCCGCTATATAAAGGTCGGAAAGATTTCGGTTCAAAATTTTCACGTTGTTAAGTACAGACGTCAACAAGTGAATCCGCAACCACCTCTTAGAGACCTGGGCTGAGCTTAACCGAGTAATTCATACTATGATTAATGCCTATACTAAGAACTCTAATTTGTCTTCCAAATCGGGGAGTGGAAAAAATTATCTTCGTATTAAATGCATCATTGTCAATGTATTAAAATTCATGTTAGCTTGAATAGCCACATAAAATTAATTTCCACCATGCAGGGAAATTAGACAATGTAATGATAGTATGAGACTGAATCGTTTAAAAGTTTGCTGCATCATCTATGACCGATTAATCTGCATTGGATCAAAGATCATATACAAGCTAAATACCCGATTTTGCTGAATGAACTGAAAACATTATACAGTCAAAACAGAATGATCGATGGGAACACATTATCAGATTACCTTGGTTGCCAAGTGCTTTAACAGAATTACATCTAAATACTGCATCCATGTGATGCTCATTAGAAATTAAATACATTTACTTATCTGGATTTAATTTCATATCTTCTACAGGATATCATGGACTAAACTCTAATCATAATTGTTGATGGGTACATAATAACAAAATGCTTTCTTAAAGAGCTCATTTTACTTTACTTAGTACCGCAGATAAATGATTATTAGTAGTAACACTTAACATGTGTACTTGTATTGATCTTAAATTACGGAAAGCTGTTTTAATAAAGGCAGTAATTTTTTTTACATGGGATTAGTTTCAGTTACAAAACTAACAGCCGACCTCCTGTGGTGTAGTGGCTAGTGTTGATGCCTCACGACCGAGGCGTCCCGGGTTCGAATCCTGGCGTGGGCTGGATGTTTGTGTCGTCATGGTCGCGAAGACCGAGATGAAGACTCTTGTAGGATCGATACGCTGGCCACGTGTCACTCCAAATTCGGAATGTGTCATGCAAGATAACAGTCTGCAGTCGACTCGGTAGGTCCAGGCCCTCAATGGGCTGTGGAGCCATTGAGGAAAGGAAAGGAGAAAGGAAAACTAACAAATAAAGTCAAACTTGTGTTGTAAATGGTCGACATTAATTAATTTGTGTTTATTTCATGTCACAATTTTGTGGAATTGTGCATTCGAACTGGATTGGTCATTGATGGCGAAGCCCTGATAGGAAAGGAAACCATACAGCACCAGCGACTTTCCTTTGAGTGGATTAAAGCAGGTCAAGAAAGCGCTCAGGAGTTGTAAATCTGTGACAAAACAAATCTCTGCACTCAAGAGTTTGGAGCATACATTAAATTTTGATATGAAATCGGACTTCAAGATATGTCCCCCCGTAGTGGGAGTTGCTAACGACAATATTGATATTTGTGGGGAGTACGGATTCGATTCTCATTAGTCAGGGCCATCGTGAGGTCGAAACCTGTTGGGCGGAACACTGGCTCATCATAAAGACTGTTAAGCGTCCGTTTCGCCCTCAAACGGCAAGGTCTAGAGTTGTCCGGAATGAATCAGTCCCAGTAAACAGGCAGTAACAGAAATGATTTCATGCTGCCTTCTGGCCGCAGCCGTCCCAAAGAACTTAACGAAGCTCGAGCGATTTGTTTGTTAAAGCGGGGTTTTCCCTCGTCATATTCGGGACTATTTATACGTAAAAAGGTCAATTATAACCGATTTTAACTTACTTTTAGTGAAAATGAATACGTTTAAAAAATAATAGAGGCTGTTCATGCAGTGGCTTCTGATATAAGATTTATGAACGAATTAATAACAAAGGCACGAACATAGAGAAACATCAAGTAAGACGCTTTGAGAGCTATAATTATTTAAGTATGTTGATTAGGCTTAGATCAGACGACAGAAAAAAAGTGTCGTGTGGAGATGACTCGAAAAATAATTCATGTAGTCATAATTTGCTGACAACACGGTAATTTACTTGAGTACCATACTATCAAAGATATGTACTCTCTTGATGTATAACAAGATTATTTGACGATTTCATGTTACACGTTAATATCAGTTCTGTGATTCAACCTTTATTTGGTAATATAAATTTTAGAATTTACCAAGCTTTCATTGATTTTCACTTTATATTACAATTAACAAGTTCTCCATTTGGAGACTGAGACACCATTTTCTTAGCCGTCATTGAGGTAGATAGTGCAGCTCAGAAAACCACCAACCAATTATTTGGCGTGATAATTATAATTATAAAAACCAACAAACGGGATTGTTTTGTTTTTGGCGACATAAATTCGTACGCGCCAGAATGTCGCGCCAGGGATTACCAAAATCTCCCTCAGACGTAGGTCAAACGCCCAGTTGTTTTATCCCACCACATGGATGACCCTAACGAAGGTTTGAAAGGAAGAGGTGTATTGGGTGAATTACACCGCGCGAGAGGCAGTAACATCAAAAGCGTGGGAAAATGGTGAGTCGAGAAGGAAGGCTGCAAGGGTAGGTGAGACGGACAGTTCTCGAAAAGTGCTCGATGAAGCAAAGTGAACAGCACAGCTATTGAAAAAAGCTTCGAAGGAGAAAGTTCGGAGAGTAGTTCTCGACAAATGCTTAGCGTTGAAAAGGTAGTTGGAGAACTACATGTATATGCCAAATTAACCTGGTCATATGCCATCGAGAACGCCAGGTCGTAAAATCGGAAGCTATTTGAGTCGAGGCGACGAAGAGTCAACGCTCGATTTTATACCTGGGATGAGGAAAAATCAACAGGACGCAACTTTCGCCTTCGCAGATCCGAGAATATTTGCTCCTGACTACCAGAAGCGACATCCATGTTTGCTCCAGTATGCCACTAAAACAGGTGTTCCACTTGCGTGTTATGTCAATCAGCCACTCAGCTCTGCACGCATCCCGCACAAATAAATCCCATTGAATTATACAGATTAACAAAATTTGCTTACTTTATAACCCCTGAGTCCAAAGTAAAAATTTAAAAAGAACCCCGACATTTTGTTGTAAATTAATAAACCCAATTTTAACTGTGATGACTAAAATTCCTCGTATTTCCCTAATTTTGATGCATCCAATAAGCTGCTAAGAAATTACACCTGACATCATTGTTTAAAGTACTTCCATTAGCTGATTTAAATAATTAAAATTTGATTCTTAACCGTTAATCTAAATTAAAGTAAAAATAAAACCTCATTTAATTAAGCCCTGGAACTCCTATAATACAATAGTAACACTGGCATTTTTGTTTCTTGCGGCGTATTTATGACCAATTAAAAGGTTTCTTATTGGTCATTATATAATCGAGCGGAGTTGTAGGACAACTGTGAATGTGGAGAAGAATATATGTGTAAAGAGGAAAGAATAATAGTTTCACGTCCACTTTTCACTTTCTGAAATTCTCTTAGTTCACCTTTTCTATCTCCACACCAACAAGATAAATGTCTCTATGTTAAACACATTAAATTTCAAATCTATGTATCGACGCAACGACCGCATTTTGTCGGTTATTGAAACGTAAAAGACTGATTTATTCATCATAAACGAAGTGTTTGACGTGAATTGTACCGTTCGAATTATTTAGGCGAAAGCACAGATAACTAATGAACTTCAATCTGCAAGACCTTATTTCTTAACGTTATCTCGTTTTTGTTTGGAGCAATGCGATACAGGAAAAAAATATTTAGTGACACAATAAAGCACTATCTTTACGTCAGTTACTCGAAAATACGATCGAACCAGAGCCAATGACAATTTCGTAAAGGTCGACCACAGTTTGACAAGATCAGTTACAATATTCTATTTAAGTATTCCAAAATGAGACGACACTTTCATAGTATTAACGTTTACTTAT
Source organism: Eucriotettix oculatus (assembly GCA_034510155.1). Lineage (NCBI taxonomy): Eukaryota > Metazoa > Arthropoda > Insecta > Orthoptera > Tetrigidae > Eucriotettix > Eucriotettix oculatus. The sequence goes on from CM067378.1 coordinate 64,390,147, forward strand.
GAAATGAAAAGAAATATATTTCCCCGATTCAATACTGCACTCTCATCCAACCAATTAACACAATTTATTATTTAAAATGTTGAATAAAAATTCCTGTGGTTCAACTCGGGTCATACAAGAATTTTAAAGCGACGTTTAGATGAATAATTCATTTATCTTTATCGAGTAAATGCCTGAACTTGTGTTCAGGTCTCCTTATCTCATCTAGTTTTATTTTATTTTGGCCTCCCGTGTTCTTGCTTGTCGAACGCTTGAAAAAATGAATGAGTTATTCATAGAAATGCCGGCTTTCAATTCTAATATGACTCGAGTTGAAACCCAATATTTTTTTTGTTCAACAAATTCACCAGGAAAACGTACTATCTTCATTTTAAAAATGTTATTAATAATTTTATTTGACAACAGTGCTACGTTTCAGTATCTATTTCTGGCCTGTTCAGGGCTTTCAGATCCGACTGAAAGGATTACCTTGTAGTCAAAAACGTTTCCTCCGTCTCCTTCCCATTACTTACTCATGAAGTAATCTTCACAGCCAGACTCAGAGATCGTTTATCACTTCAAGACAGAGCTTTCAATCGGACCGCAGTCAGAAGATGGTACAAATAAGTGCTGAAACGAAGGGTGTATACTATTTTTTTTATTAATAATGGTTTTCTTGTATGTTAATTGTTAACACATTATTACAAATAAAAAGGCGTTATTGTTAAATATCATTTAACCTGATTATAAATTACTTTTCTACAGTTTTGAATGAGACAATTCATTGTTAAAATCAAATTTTACGGAATATTTTTTCTTGCCACAGAATAAATTCATCAGGGCCAATTTGAAACAATTAAGCTGATATTTAATAATTCTATGTTTTAATCGTCTACATAAAACTTTAAAGTTTTAAGCATTTGTTCCCTCCCATCTATCTTAATACTCGAGTGCTTGTTTTTCATTCAATATAAAAGCAAATGGCCTTAAAACCAAATCGCAATTGTCAGGGAACAGCTTTATCTAATAAGGAATGAACTTAAGTAGATAACACAACGTCTCTGATTAACACAAAAGTTCTGTAGTTTGAAGAGTTTTGTTGAAATTGTTAACATCTTAGATAACCTTGAAGTATTTAATGTCGCGAATTTATAATATAACGTAGTATACGTTTATCAAAGACAGTGTACACGTTAGGATAAAAAATTATTCATTTTTTATATTAAATTTTAATATTTTAAATTAATGCATCAGTATATCTTTAGTGTTGAAATAATTTTTTAACTCAGCAAAATAGCTTTTTTTGTCTCAGGTACTACTTTTTCATTCGAAACAAATCTTGGTTCAGTAAGCCATTTCCTTGCAGCCGCTCTTCACTACACTTTGGTTGTCAACAGTTGGTGACTTGGCTTTCCACACAATGGCTCGGTACATGCGTGACAATGTACACGTCCACTTTGCTTGCGCAGATTGAACTCCTGTGGTGTGTGGATGAAACTGTTCCCAGAGCAAACCTCGATTAGTTCCATTTCCAACCTTCACCAATACCGGCCAATATAAGCCAACTCAATACCAACGTCTACACCATTGATCCAGCCAGGGCCACGGTGTAGAGGGGCCAATAAATTCAGGAACAAGAAACAATCACCTGAAGACATCTAACGAATATGGTTTGCGTGGAAGTAATTCGTTGAGTTTAAGAGCAACACAAAAGACAAGTGAAAAATATTCCTGGCCAATGTGTAAGTTTGGCCTTTACAGAATGATCCGATACTACTGTGCAATATACTTCTATAATTGTTTTGATTTTTTCAGATACTACAAGGCAAACCTTTCAGTCAGATCTGAAAGTCCTGAAGAGGCCAGAAATAGATACGAAACGTAGCACTGCTGTCAAATTAAATTATTAATAACATTTTTATAATGAAGATCGTACGTTTTCCTGCTGAATTTGTTGAATAAAAAGTTCTTGGGTTTCAACTTTAGTCATATTAGAATTGAAAACCGACATTTCTATGAATAACTGTTTCTTGTTTTTCAAGCGTTCGACACGCAAGAACACGCGAGGCCAAAATAAAAAAATCTAGATGAGAGAAGGAGACCTGAACACAAGTTCAGGCATTTACTTGATTAAGGTAAATGGGTTATTCATCGGAACGTTGCTTTTAAATTCTTCTATGACCCGAGTTGAACCCCAGAAATTTTTATTCAATGACAACCACGCCCGCGTTGGCCCTTGGTGTGTCTCAGGGGTGTAATTATAAATCTACGTCGCCAAAATGGCATAGAATTGAGTTTAGATATAACCAAACGATGCTGAAAACTGTTCTTTTCAGTGCTTTCTGGTTACCGATTAAAAGACACGTCAACCATCCAGCTGACAGCTTCTTCAAACATAAATGTTCTCGTAAAAATTGTGGTCACGATCTGCCCATATCTTTTCAATCTCTGCAAGCCTTCGTATCTACAACCGGCGATTATTCATAACGTACAGAGGATTTCATATTTGCTCATGGTGTTTGCTTGGCGTTTTTGACGCTCACAATAATCTTAAACGGGGGTCCAACCGAGTTGATAACGATGGTGGCGATTGGTTTAGTGTTGAACTTTAGTTTTGTGGTTAACCTTTTATAATGAACTATTTTATAGGTGATTACCAACATTACATGCAACACGCTCACCTATTTCATTTGTTTTCAATAAATAAAGCTATTGAACTTGTAATGAATTATCTTTTTCGTCGCTACAACAAAGGTCATTTGCTTTGGCGTATGGACACATTCCTTAAGACGCTTGCAATACATGTGAACAAACCCGGCAGTAGCACGCAAATGCTGACGAATCAACATCCACCACGCATCTTTAAAAGCCTCTCACTCCACGAGTTCAAGCGAAGTCGATCACGTACAGCTTTGCCGAAGCCTCTGGTTCGTTTCTCTGTTAGATTTAAACCTAACTGTCTTCTATTCATTTCACATTTTTTTTACAGTGTGTAATATTGGCTGTAGTTATACAATATCTAAAACTACATATCAGTGTTTTTGCTGGTAAAAACCCCAACCTTCCGATTCTTACCTGATCAGACTCAGGCATACCTACTTACACTACCAAAACCTTCCCGAATTGTCTTGCATCTTTACAACACTTCCAGATAATCCTTACATCTCACTTCTTTTCTACGTTCCAAACCAGCATCGATTGAAGAGTCGAGTCAAGTCCAGATTCTATAAATTCGAGAAGCTCCAAAGGATCCCTGCTTTTCTTGTTTACGGCTCCCTGAAGAACTACAAACCCAGGCGAACAGGTGACAACGTTGTAACCTTTCCGAATGAATCGTAAAACGATAATCGCGAAAATAATGCTTTAAACGAAGGATTATATTAATGTTTAGTTGTCGAGACGTTTTGTCTTGATGTTTGCATCAACTGGTTTGATTCCTATGGCACTGCATCTTGTTTCACAAGCACGTGCACACAAGGTTTTTTGTTGTAATTTGTGGCGTTGAGTCACTGGAGATAACCTATATGTATTTGAAGTGTATAACTGGGTTGAATTTCGGGAAACAACGTTTATGGATTCGACTATTTTTTATACGATTGATGCCAATGAACAAACCGGAGCTGAAATCTCCATTGAATCAGCAGGATACTTTTTGGTTTTAGTCAAGTGAGATTGTGTGGTTTAAGCGATTCAAAGATAAACATGAATCTGTAGATTACGGCACGCAATTAGGCAATAAATCTTCTTTATGAACTGAGGAAAGAATCACAGAGGTGCGTGAGGCAACACGAAATACGAGAAACGATGGAATCTTCCGTGAATTCAGTAATGGTGGATTAACAAAATGATTCAACTATCAATAGAAAGAAACAACATGCATTCAGTTTCGATTTTTAGTGACAGATTCATGCAGCCATGGGCCGTTGCGGTTGATTTATCGCTCGAATGTAAAAGTAAATTGCTCATTTGCAACAACTTACGTCAACTTTTGATACACGTATTTTCAAGTACACTTTCATTGCGTTCGATCAAGATGAAGTAAAAGTTATAAGCGTATTAAATATTTAGAAAGACATGCGAAACATTTTTCTTCGCCTATGCTTTTGTTCTAATATTCTCTAACATTTTTATAAGACCATTGCATTTGTTTACCTTCTCTGCTGTATTTCTGTTATCCGAAAAAAAGGGAACCCTGTCAGATTGGACAAAACCAAGACACTGGTGAAGGTGACTTAGTCGTTTAAATCCTTGAAATGACACATTTATTTTATAACTTCCGCGAAACGATACAGAAACTTAATTTCGACAATGTTATAATAATGACAACTTTTTGATAATTTCTCAGGTTTTTTTTAGTCCCTTAAATCAGAAACATTCTGGGAACGCCGGAGCAAGGAAACTAATCCAATGTGTGTATATAGTTTATACAGCTCAGATAAGAAATAGTTGAGTGATTCCTATTCACTGGCAGACAAATTCTGACATCTACAATTTAAATGTAAAATATTAGCATTGAGCAATTATTTTACACTGAGGAGAAATGTCATGGCTCTAAGAATAAATTAGAACTGAGACGCAAAATTTTCATAATGTAACCGCGTCGCTTTGTAGCTTAATCCTTACGAGAATTGAGTTTTCTGTATGATTTGTAATCGTGTTGAGTATTGCCCATCAGCATTGATATATCATATTTTGTGTCTTCCTTATAAACTGTGTTGGAGAGATCCCAATGTTCTACTACAATTACAAATTAGGGAACATGTGACCAAACTATTCGATTGATTATGAACGATTACGTTAATTTCCTTCACGTAACTTTTTAACAACACTTTTCAGATAAGATCTGTAACGATCTTTGACAAGCTGACGACAATGATAGTAAACTGTCATATGAACATTTATCTCTCAGATCGTTATCGTCTCCAAACGTCCCAAAACAGATGACACATGAAGAATTGGCGCAACGAATATGCATCTCAAAAGAGTTTGCCATGAAGTAATATATAACTAATATTCGTCGAAAGTTATGATTTGTCAACGCAATATTAATCCTATTTATATAAAAAAGTGAAATCCTACCACGTTACGATGGATGGAAGCCTTACAGAGAGACATGAAGCCAGAAAATATAAGTAATAAATTAGGTGATTTAATCAAGGTTATAAGCACGTTGGTACGAACAAAATTTCAGCATTTGGCGACAAGATTCCAGCAGTATAAATTATTATTAATATACTTAGGAAAAATTACTGTGATCAGTAAAAGAAAAGCTAAAAGGAAAACCATTACTATAGTACCAGAGACATTCTCATACACATGTTGAATACAGGTTATGAAATGATATAAATTAAATGTTATGTACTTTAATGAATGTGGATACGGCATTACCTTATGTTATACAATTTAACGGGTTTTCTGCGCATTTTCTCTGGTAACTTTTAATGTCTATACAAGAGATTAAAATTATTTCGGTTATTTTGTGGGAGGGGAAGATGAAAATGAAATACCTTGATGATTTCCGAGTTTCAATAGAGGAAGCCGCTCTTCGGTAGTCATATCCTTATCTTGACTGGAGACTTTGACATACACATGGACTCGCCGGAAGGTTATCATTGGCCATACAAACCAGAAATAATTACAATAATCATTTTGACTACGTAGTCCCGACAATTAACACACGCAAATGTTATTACATTCCAATTTTTGGGCAATATATATAATGTGTAGACTATGTATTATATTAATTTTTCCATGTAACCTGCGTTTTCAAATCAGTAATATGACTTTTGTTGGTCAGTGCTTCACATGTTTGAAAATATTTGCTTCAGAATTTAAGTTCAGTTGAATTGTTAAATTATACACTTGCACACTAATATATAAAAGTGGACTGAATAATTAAAAGTAAAATACATTTGAATGGTATTAAAAACCCTATTTAATAATTACTAACCTTAACCAATTCTAATTTTTAATATCTGTTGTTACATAGTTGGTTAAACAGAAAACACCCAATTATTTACATGAAATAACTAACATTATGTACCAAAACATCCTAATCAATTTGACAGCAGAATTCGGAAACATGTCCCATGATGATATCTAATTTTCTGTAATGCATAGTGCCGAGGCACTGGAAACTTGTTTTCAATTGAATTTATAGTGCACAGCGGTGTTGAAATGGAATAAAACTAGATCTGTGTGAAGTATTAATGAGTCTCTTTATTTTATTTCAAAGGCCCATGTATGCCTCACATAGACTCGCCTAAATTGAAAAATCCTACATAATTAACATCCGTCTGTTAGGTTAAACAATTATTTTACCTAGATACTTTTCAGAATGGGATTCTGATTTGAAGAACTTGTCTCAAATTGTGAATATATCAGAAAAGTAATATTTATACTTTTGCCAGTGTTGCACTGTGAGGATTCTATATAAATATTTAGCTAGCATATCCATTTGAAGAAGAAGAGAAAGGCTTCTTGAAAACTAGCTGTGTGACCACAACGAACAGAAAGATAAACCTTACTAACATTCAGCTAGAAATGCTATGAGACTGCTTCATACGAGGTTAAGTTACACGTACTTTTAAGAAATCTAATACAACAATAAAGTTTCTGTTGCAAAGCTAACTGGGGAATCTTCAAACAATATACCAATTTATTTCAGTCTTCAAACCACCATATCACCTCTGTCAAAGATATATGCATACATGAATTTCAAAGAATGGCTAAGTCAGAAATAGAATTTTAAAATATTTTGTCCTCAACTTTTGAGACCTCTTCAGTTCATTAATCATAAACTATAAATATAATATAAAATATAAGCATAAATGGTTAAAAATTTATTTCTTAAATTTCAGGGTTGTTACACTTCTTTAAGACATTAGTAGATTCTATGGAAAATGTAATTAACATATTATACAGTCTTGTTAACATTTAAATATTTGAAAATGAAACTATTGAATTGAGAATGGTAGTATGAAAACAATCTATAAACAAAATTCACATTACTAATTTCCAAACATATTTTAGGTATGCAAAACCCGTTTCTTATCCTTCGTAATTATAAATATAACATTATTGATTTAGTAATGACAGGACAAAAGTGTAAAACTAGCTAACATGATGAGAATGTGGTTTTCTTGACTTTTCAAAGATGATAAGGAGCATTCTGAGTGATTGGCATTCGTTGTCTATATACAGATAAATTGTAAAATGCTTCATTTGAAGCTCACTGCTAATTTAGAAAAAAGACAATAACAGAAAAATGTCAAAGTTTTCAGGTCATAATGCTCTATTATGTGCCTGGTTACTGAAGTTAGTAGTCCAAAGCAGATGACCTAAATTCTTAAGAAGGAAGATAAAGCCTTTGATCTCTCCAACTTCATGAAATCAATCTCATGGACACAGGATGTGCCCAGTCTTTCATGTTACATTTTTATCCTGTGAGATTATCTACATTACACTTAAAGGCATAACCAGATGTCTTATTCAGATTTTATTTTTATAGAATTAATAAAATGTGTTCAAAAACCAATGGATTGTTTTTAAAAATATAAATCATGACAACTGTTTTTTTAATTTTTTACACATGCAACTACTTAAAGTATATGTCAACAGTATTCATACAGGAACAAAATAAAATGCATTCCATTTACGTATATAACAGAAGCACTTATTTTTATACTTAAATTCTAGATCATGTTCACCTTTCTATGTTTATTAAAATCAAGAGACTTTTAAAAAGAAACTTGTATATTTTAATGTTCATATATATATAAATATTACAATCACCACTAGTAAACAAACAATATTTCTCTGATTTTAAATAGTAAATAGTGATTAAGAGTAACTTCAGTTGAATATATATTTGATATAAAACAAAAACAGACAGAAATGAAGATATTTCCAATATAGCCCTTCAGAATTAAAACAAATTTAGAAAAGTTTACTATATATGCATTATGAATATATTTTTCTGGAATGGCTGATTTCACAGCTCTACTGCTAACTTAAACCAGAACGAGGTATTCATTTAATTGAAACAACATAATGTTTAGGCATTTTGAAATGAAGGTGGGTTAAGCACAAGTATTTGCTCACAAACTTTTTTATATTGCCAAACATCACCCTTGAGCCTCTTTCTACGAATGCCTACAACAGGTCCACAGTTCTTGTAAGCATCTGCAGATCCTAATTCAGCACCCATACTGACCAGAAACACTTCAAGTTCAAACGAAAGCCCATCTTGCTTACCTCGCAATACAAACCTGTAAAATCAAGATCAAAATTTAGACACTACCCTTAATCTAGGTATTAAATAGGAATCTAATACAAACTCAAAATGAGGATGAATCACCTTTGGCAATGATTCACAAGAACAATAATATTATATTGTATATGATGCAATTAATAAATTACAGGGTTGAAAAAGATTCAGAGGACTAATCTGTTCATTTACTAAAAACACCACAGAAAGCTTTACTAATCATAGGTAGAAGTATTAATATAAAAAATGCAGTAGAGAATAATTACAAAGTTCACTAGGAAACTATATTATTATACTATTCATTCAACGGCACAATGATTGGTAATCAAGAATTGGATTTGGTGGCCTTTATTGAGACAACTCAATATTTAAAGTATGAATTACCAACAGACATTTCAGTGTACAAATTTATACATGTAGGGAATACACAAAGAAATTCTTAAACAAAATTAAGATGTGAAATAAAAAATTGAGTAAACATTAAGTAAAACTTCACAGAAATAATTCAATTAAGAAAAAATAGGTTTCAATGCAGAAACTAATTAGACAATTAATTTTATATGGGCTGTCAGCTAGCTTCAATTAATTTTGTTGTGTTAGACAGAAATAGTAACAAATCCATTAACTTATATTTTGGATTTCCCCTCACCGCAGTAACTTACCCTTTCTGATTACATGTAAACCCCTTTCGCTCCAATGTTCTACGCAATTCTATCATTACTAACTCAGGATCACTGCCTGCAATTGTTGAAACATTGCACAGGTTCTGAAATAAATATTTTCAATTATCAATATATACTTTTGATATGAAATATGTTTGATCAATTATTATTTAACCACTCAGGCAATGTTCTATTAATACATAAACACGAATCAATTTTACACAATCGTGGTAAAATAAATATCAGTAGAATACCCTTTTACTGAATCTCTGAGGATGAGCAATATTGTTCCTTAAATAAGTGTTTTCATGTAACTTGAGGTAGAGTCCCTTTTTAATGAATCTCATTTCTTTTCCTTACATCTTAGGGTATTCCTCAACATGTTGACTGCTGAAGTCTTCAACAACTACAGTTTCTTAATGCTGGAGTCAGATAGGCACATTGTATCATGACAACAATGTGTTAAGGGGTTATTCCTTGCATGGGAGTTTGCATAAAATAAATATGAAAAGTTTTCTAAGGTTAAACTAGTTTACTTAAGACTGGTTGATTTATTTTAATTTTTAATAATTGCAAATTATTCCTCCCTCCATCTTCTGCATGTAGTGATATGGAGGGGTTGTTTTTAAAATCTATAACATTTGTTTCAAGCAGAAACCTAAAAATGAGGTTTTACTGTAATTTGCAATTTTGTGTAAGCATAAAAGTTTTGAGGGTATAAGATTGATAGCTACATAGCAGTGAGTGAGATGCCACAGTGACAAATACAAAAAGATAGTGTATTTTTAAAACACTATTGTTTAAAATATATAATTAAAAATGTAGTAAAAATGTGATCAATAACCAACAATATTTACCTGTGTAGGCAGAACCTGTAATTGTCCATCATTAGACTTTCGTCGTTTAGCCTTCAACACATTACGAACTTTTTGTAAGCTGCGCTCTATACTTCCCATAAGTTTACGTGCACTCTGTGGAGTTACAGTACATGGTGTTGTTGGTTCACTACTGAAAATGAAAAAAAGTAATAAATTTCCGCTTTTCATTAAAAGAAATATTGCACTAAATAGTTAGTTAAACAGCTGCCAAATTTACATAATAACTACATTTACTATACTTTGTAAAAACAACACAATTCCTTGTTAAAAAACAAATACAGTAGACCCTATTTTAAATTAAATCTTCGGAACCAAAAATTTTGTTCCTGAAATAGGAGTATTTATTTAACTTGAGGTAGAATCCTTTTTTAACCAATCTCATTTATTTTATTAACATCTTAGGGTATTCCTTGCATGAAAAGTTTTCAAAGGTTAAACTAGTTTACTAAAGACAGGTTGATTTAGTTGCAGCAGTTTACATTACACTGCCTTTCTTTATTGCATAAATCACTAGTATCTCTCATTGGTCAGTAATTAATTTTTGATTCTTCCATTGGCTACATTTTAAAACAAGAAATACAAAGTTCTATACACACCATTGTGGCATTTGACTTAAAAGATTCTAATATTTAATTGAAAAAGATGTTGTTCCAAGTAACAGGGTCACAATTAACTCTACTTTTTGAGAAATTCAAAACCTGAAGTTTCCAACATATTTTCTTCCCTGGGCCTCTTCAAACATCAAAATTTGAAATATTTGGAACTATTACACATACGCTGGGAACTTCATAAACATTGTGCTTGGTGTGGGTGAGAATTAAATCCAAATAGAATGTACACTTATTTCTTAAATAGGGATAAAAGAGTGAAAATCCATTCCAAAAAAGTTCTTTAAAATTGGAAATTTCTTTACACTAGGGTTCCTTAAAATATGGAGGAAATTACATCACAGGTAGGGCATTTTTTCTGGGACAGACACTAATTAATTGATAATGAGGGAAACCTTAAAACTAAAATATTAGTGTTTCCCTGTCAACAACAAGCTTCATAGTACATACCTACTAGATGCTGCTTTTGGAGAGAGAGTTTTAGTCTGGGAATCTGAATTATCTTCTGGTGCAATCTTGTTTGGTACTGTAAGAATAATAGATAAAACAAATTTTATAATTGTTCTGACTGTACCTAGAATAATGAAGGTGAAAAATTTTGGCCAAAATTAGTCAGAATTAAATTGATTTTTTTATTAAATTATATCACAACGTTTCATTCCATTGTTTGGATTTATAATTGAAGTAAATGAGATTAATTAAATTAATAAATTAAATATGCCTATATATAAAATACATAAGATGTACTTACAGAAAAATAACACAAAAAATAATCCAAAAAGATGTATAATCTCAGATCACATGAATATTTATTTACAAATTTGTACTGAAGCCCAAACTATCTCTGAGGCTTGTTGTTGAACAACTCACTAGGTAAATTTGATCTTTCTGTATGCCTTTATGGGGCGGGGGACTTTTTAAAGGATTATACAGACTAGAAAGGCCTTTGCTTTTCGGGAAAAGTTCGTGTGTCATTTACAAATTTATTTAAAAATAATATTTAACAAATATTGATTTTTTAACAATGAAAAATTTAAGTTTAAAATAGAAGTTAAAGGAGACAATCTTAAGTTTTATTTAGGTTGTGGGTATCACTTTTTATATTTAAGGAAGATATGTAACATCGCTAATTAATTGAAAAAATTTTTATTTCAGTATCTAAAATTTTGACATAGGAACAGTAGAAATTGTGGTTGTTTAAGTGTGTGTTTTGATACCACAGTATCTTTATTGTGTTTTATGCTGTTTTTATGTTCCCCAATTCTTGTCCTTAACAATATTTTTGTTCTAAACAATGGAACAAAACTTTGTAATATAATTTAATAAATACATAATTTTAATTCTGATTAATTTTCGCCAAAATCTTTCGCCTTTTTAATAATAGATAAAAATGATATTTCAGTACTAGGTAGCATTATAGATGTATAGTTTCATTGTTAATATGAACATTTTATGAAATATACATTGAGAACATGTTAGAGTTCTGTTGCTTTAATGAATTTAAAATTAATTTGCACTATATTCAATAACCAACATTCCAAATGAATCCATTAAAGAATAAATTAAATGCAACTTCTGCTTCAGTGAAAGATATACAGTTGAAACCCTTTTTAATGAATCCCTGGGGGCAGGAAATTTTGTTCCTTAAAAGGGGGTATTCACGTAACTTACATCAAAATCCCTTTTTAAAGAATCACATTTATTTTTCTTACATCTTAGGGTATTCTTTACATAGAAGTCTAAATATGAAAATTTTTTAAGGTTAAACTAAAGACAGGCTAATTTAGTTTCATTTTTAAAAATTTCAAAATATTCCTCTTTTGTTATGAGTCAATAATTTCATTCAAATAGCTTATCGATACATTTTAATTTCTCCATGACTATTTCCTACGTGACATTTGTCACCACAAAAGTTATACATTTCTGATGAGAGAAGATTTACAAAGATCCCTGACTTTAACTATGACATTTGGCTAATTCAGAATTTTATGTTACATTTACTGTTGCAGCAACTTCCAATACACCTCCTTTATTTGTATTGGAAATCACCAGTATACTTCATTAGTCGGTAATTTGAAAAAAAAAGTTCCTTAAAATCAGAAATTTCTTTATAGAAGGGTTTCTTAAAAATTAGTGGAAATTACATTCCATACATGGCAATTTTTCCAAGCCAAATGGTAATTACTTAATAACAGGAACATTAAAAAGGGGTGATACTATAATAGAGGACGTAACATTTATCACTGTTTACAATCAACACCGTTAGTCTCTCTTTGCTACTATTCCCTACACAACAGTTGTCGCCCAGAAATTTATTCCATTTGACTGAAGAAAATTAAAAGAACTCAAGTCTTGTCCATATTAAACGTGTGTTAAGGCTTGGAATCCTTAATTAGGCAACTAGACAACACTGCCATCAACTTGTGCACTTTCATCGCAATTTTGTAACACAAGAGGTACAAATTTTAAGCTGAAGTAGAAGAGAAAGGAAAATCGAATGCTTGATTATTCCTTATGAAAGGGGTTAATGAGTAGAAATCCAAGGGAAAAAACATTCCTTAAAAGCAGGAATTTCATTAAATCAGGGTTCACAAATAAGAAAAGTAATCAAATTTTTTACCAAATTGTAAGAATACATTTGGTGTTATTTTGGTGTGAAATGTGGACAATAGGAGTTGCAGAAAGGAAAAGAATAGAAGCCTTTGAAATGTGGTCATATTGGTGATAGAATCACTGCTCTAAGCAAAATAGGAGAAGAGTGAACAATATGGAGGATGTAGACCAAGAGAAGGGATAGATTAATAGGCCATGTTTTGTGACAGAAGAGTCTTGTAAAATAGCATTAGAGGGAAGTGTGTGGGGTAAGAACAGAAGAGGGAGACAATGATGGAATACACTATACAAATAAGGGAGGATGTCATAGTTATGCGGAAATGAAAAGGATTGCACAAGATAGATTGGCATGGATGGTTGCATCTGACCAGTCTTAGGACTGAATACCACAACGACAAAAACCACACATTTTTACTCACTTGGGGAGAATGCTTCATTAAGTCCAGGGCTCCATAAACGTTTTTGAGGCCTATGTCTAGGGGTAGGCACAATAGGTTCTGCAAAACATCTACCATTCTCTTCATCACTGTCCTTATCATTTGCTTTTTGAGAGGTTGTAGTAACTGTGAACAACCAAATTTTTTAAAATAACAAACATATTGTATAAGCAAAAATTTTATATTGTCTACATGCAAAATTTAGCGATCACTCACACAAGAAAACTTTTCTTTTGATAAATAGTAACATGTTTACTATAATTTCTTTAAATTAAAAACTTAATGTTTAATAACTTAAATTATGTAAGTAAATAAATGACCAGCATAATAAACAAGTAAGTCTCCAGTTTTAAAAAGGATTACTATCAGTTTAACTTGTGTAGAAGATAATAATAATAATAATAAAGTATGATGTGGTTGTTAGTTGCAGTTTCACATTTTTCAACAGAAACCCACATACTCACTTTTAGGTGTAATACTTGTAGTTGCTGTTCTTGATCCAAGAACAGTGTAGGTTTCTTGGAACTTTCTATTGAAAACTGAGCATGGTTTGACTGGTGTGTCCTGTATCGATTCCTTCAAAACAGGACTCTCATTATTTTCCATATTCTGATAAAGAAAATAAAATCAGTTTACTTTTTAAAGCACAGCTTTTTTTTTATTATCAAGTTCTATGTTCCAAATGCACATATAACCTTTCACAAACTACATAAAATGCTTACTTTACTTCATGTTTTCAATTTAACACTAGTTAGGAGTGCAAAATTTTACTTACCAACCGAGGCCTGCGATTATAAACCAATTTCAGTGGAAGTCGAGCTTTTTTGCGTGATACAAGTAGGAGATAAGTAGATGTATCATAATCATAAGACCACTTGCTTATACGTTCCCACATATCTTCCCAACAGATGTTGTAATATTTTGCCATGGCAGCAACACATGACTTGTCTAATTCATGAAACTGTGAACATACTATCATCTTAACATGAAGTTTAAATAAAATCTTGTGTAAGACATACAAACAAAATGACTCAACATAGAATGATATTTTCTTATTTAAAGATGCAGGCAACTGATAAAAGAAATGTGAACTGAAAAATTCAGAAATGAGATCAAATAAAATAAATGTTCTTACCTCAATTAGACTGTCTTTACTCACAGCATCGAAGTAGCATGTTAAAACCCACGGATGCTTTTGAAGCTGCTGAATCGTAATTCGCTCTTTAGGATCCACACGAAGCATAGAACGAATTAAATCTTTACTGCCCTGAGACAACCAATCGGGCTCAGAATATCGTCCAGCCTAAAATTACAAATAATAATTAAATCCCTACTATGATATAATGAGCTCCTATTTATACAAAATGTATATTTCAGAAATGGTTCAATGATAAATATAATAATTAGAGATGCTTCATAAATTCAGAATAGACATATTTCTTCCTGTTATACAATAATCAATGAATTAACACCAGAAATAATTTGATCACCTTTTATATAAAAAATATTAAGTATAATAAGTCTTTTACCAGAATTTTCTTGTACAAGGTGTCTATATTGTCATCATCAAAGGGCAGAAAGCCACATAGAAGAGCATATAGAAGCACTCCCATACTCCAAATGTCAACTTCAGAACCTGTAAAAATATATTTGCAAATAACAGCATACATTATAGAAAATACAAAATATTAATCTGTGCAGAACACATGATCCATTAACCTAAAGTAAGACACTATTATTAAATAATAATAGAAATGCTAGGTAGCATTACACCTTTTCATAAAATTAAAGGTGTGATGTCAAAACGGTCAGTTGTCTAAAATTTATAGTAAAGCATAAACAGTTGTAAAAATTAAATGTATCCACAATAAAAACTCAGAAATATTACCTATGTATTTCTTGCCTAAGATAAGTTCTGGGGCAGCATAAGTGGGTGAACCACATGAAGTGTACAAATGTGAATCAAGTCCTCCTTTGGGCTTTGCACAAAGTCCAAAATCTATTAATTTCAAAGTTTGATCATTGTCAAGGAGGATATTTTCAGGTTTTAAATCACGATGAGCATATCCCAGATCATGTAGGTAAGCTACAGCAGAAATAATTTGTCTAAAGAAAGCTCGTGATTCATTTTCTGTCAATCTGTTTCTCTCCACTAGAAAAAAATAAACAAAGAATGAAACATTATATTTATTTCAAAAAGTTTTTGAATGCACCTATTTATTGGTATGATTTTTTTACCAGCAGATTTATCTAAAAAATGGGTTTTAAGACGAGTTGAGATAGACCACAAAATTAAGTACAAGTTTCTTCATGTTAGAGAAAAGATTCAAAATGAATATTTATTTTCATCTACATTTAATATATCCCTTCATTTTTTATATTTATTCAAATATTCATCAAGCACAATAGGTTTTCTCTTCTTGACATGAAGAAAACAATACGGGTCAGTGATGTACCTGAACTCGTCCAGTTCCAAAAATAGTAAAACTACTCAGTTGTATACCAATATGATCAAAAAGTTCTCCACCAGAACAATATTCCAGAATCATAAAAATGTGAGTGTCTGTTTCAATAACTTCATATAGTTTGCAAATATGATGATGTGACAAATTTTTCATTGCATCCAATTCCAGCCTTATTCGTGGAAGATCATCCTGAAATTGAAATATTGATTAATCACAAATGGCATTACAATTCAAGGCTAGTGTAAGAGAATAAATGTTACTGCAGGGAGGAAAATTTGTATTGGTTTAAATTAAAGTAATAGGTTAAAATATAAAATTATCTGGAAGGGGACTAATTTGATACCGTCACCTCCTCATCTGATTAAGTTCTAAAAATCATTTTAAAGCTGTATAAAATGAAGGGAAATCTGTTAATTACAAACTGAAGCTTTGCTTTCCGAACTTTTAAACAAAATCAAGTAAGAATTCAAAATATTTACCCCCAGACAGGATTTGTTCATTATTTTCACGGCTACTTTTTCTCTTGTCAGGCAATGAGTAGCTAATTTCACCTTTGCGAAACCGCCACAACCAATAGTTTTCTCCAATTCATAATAATTCTTTAGCACCGGATATCGCACCATTTTAACTGAAAAGTAATATAAAAGACGGAACAATAAGAATATATACGCTTAACAAATTGTTTCAATATCCGCGCCTTGTCCCATTTTCACTTTTCTTTAACTTAGACAATGAAACATATTTGAATGTCTTCGGTTGTGTTCTGGCAGCATATGCTTGATCCGGTGAACATAATGTCAACAATTTATTATGATATAATATTGTCAAACCACATACGTAAAGCACAATGTCAAATCAGTTTCAATTCAAACTTGAAACTGTTGGTGGCAGTCTCTAACAGTGTAGCCAACTGTTGCTGATATAATTGTAAAAGTCGATTCCATAGACAACACAGGGTTAACATTATTTCATTACTTTACCGTAGTTATGTTTTAACATTTGCAAAGGTGTTCTAATGTATTTGTTGCGAACGTGAGTGTTTGAGTTTCATTGAGAGAAATAATTTCTCTTTTTCACTGGGGCACGAACCATACAAGGTCAATAAGTAGCTTCAAATCTTGTGAAAGTGATGAAAATAGCATTTGAATAAGTTGTTTGAATTTATTTGGTAGACTCAGTGTATTTACAGAAAAGTTGTTAGAAATGCTCATACAGCAGGCACGAAAAAATACGGCAATGAAGATTAGAATCAATATATAAATTTAATGAAGATATTATAAGAAAAGTAATACAGTTTAACGGAAAATAATGATTATGACAACTAGTTCGCATTAGTTGTAATCCTAATATGTTACTCTGAATTGTTAAACCGCTATTGTCTAGGAAAAATAAACATAATTAAATGTATATATATATATATATTGGAAAAGTAATACAATCAGTGTAATTATGAACTGAGGTCCAGAACTTCATCAGAAATTAAAACATATTAAATTATATCTTATAAATCATATAATATATTAGGGTGATCCAGAAAACAGCAACAACGGAAGGCATTCTTTTGGCTATAGTTTATGACCCTACCCGGTGGGTGATACACTTGAAAGAGATGCAGGGCAAACCATAGAAAACTTGCATTAGGTAGGTCGGGCTATTAACTATTCCAAATTTTTCCATGCACCAGTGGCGTAGCGTTGGTTTAGCCGCCCGGGGTTAGGCCAATTTTTCCGACCCTTTATTTAGGTACTTAAATACGACAGACTCCGGAATTTACAGAAATTTTAAAGAACTTCCCCAGAATTAATTTTATGCTGTGTATCGTACAGGGCTCAAATTGTTAGCTCCGATTACACGCTGTTATTATTATTATCTGTGGAATTTTGTACAAAGAAATGGCGTCCGCAGGTATATCCAAAGAGTCGTTGGGTACATCACATCGCCATTTTGAAATAAATTTAATTATCCCCCACAGTTTATGAATAGATTTGTTGAAATTATTATCAAAATGTAACGCTAATAACATATACTTTTCGCTAGTTATAAATGTTTAACTGACTTTGACGGACTTCGATTTAATGACGAAAAAGTAACTTTTGCGTTAAGAAAAAATTCTCCTCGCTCTGAACTAAGAATCACATAATAAATGCCGCTTTTTATGTGTTCATTGTTACCTATTAACAATTACAACTTTACCAGCCAAATAGCTGAAAATTTCACTAGTATCTCCACTGAAAGAAATTTGCTGTCCTTTGGTACATCAGTCTCCCTCTCTGAATGATTAGCTTCTTAAGATATTAATAGTATTGTTGCAATAACTTTTAAATGGATGCTAAAATAAAATAGTAAATTACTAATTTTAAGATAAAGCCAAGACACAAATCAATACAACGTAGTACTAAAGATATGAAAATTTGATGTTTTGAATCGTACGGAGACAATATTAAACTACTTTTTCGTGTTGATATCCCGCGTATTGCGTAATTCGAATCAGTTAGTTAAATCAATTACTACATCACAGCTGTCCTGTAACACAGTCAATATTACTTCAATATAATTAATTGACAATATTATTGTTCGAGTCTAGTGCTTATAAAATCTCTGGAAATTGTAAAGAGTTTAAGTAAAATTTTTGAAATAACTTGAAGTCAAACCCAATTCAAAGATTTTACAGCTGTGTTCAGAGCGAACTTTTTTATTTAGATAGGTCTAAAATAAAATTTGATTTGAATGAGCCATTAGCAATTGTATCATGACGTTTGGATGCCCAGTCTAAAGAAACAATAAATGAATTGAAGTGAACAGCAATTTGAAGCCATGAAGCCCGCTTGGAAGGTTGGACCTCGGTCAAGTACCGTCGCTCATCCAGACAAATGGAAAGGACGCGTTCCGAGAATTTCTATATTTGCCTCTCAATTACAATTAAAAAAATCAAAACTGGGCGTGGAAGCACCATCAAAGCCTGTTCTTACCCAAGGTGTTCTATTATTATTCTGTTTTAGATAAATTCACTTTGATTTTTCTTGTTTAGTTCATTTTGCTTGGTGTGTTATTGGGTTCGTTTTGTTTTGGTTTCTAAAGTATACATTGTGCGGTAGTATCGTTCAGTTTGTTAGAAAATGCTTAAGAAATTTTAACTTAAGTTTTTAGCCTTTCATAACATAGATAAGCCTATAAGTCCACCAGTTCCCAATTTTTGTAGGGTAACAGCCAACATGAGAGTGATCCACTTAATGGCTACTACCTTTAAATAACATAGGGAGGGAATTTGACCAAGGGGATGTAAAAAGGAAGATGAAGGCAGCCAATGGTTGTATTCACCTAAAAGGGATGCAGGACAAATCCTAGAAAACCTGCATCAGGCATGTTGGACTCTTGGGTACTTCTCACACATCCTTACAAATGACAGGAGAGGAGTTTGCTGCAGGGTCACAGCACTCATTTCTTTCTTTATTCCTCTAACAGCTTAGGAGGCAGCTGGCCAACTGATCCAATAGAACCCTGAAACAAACACCTTACAAAACTGACCAAGATGTTTTCAATATTTGTGCAGGATACTCTGAATAAAACTGACAATGTGCCAACTTGGCTTTAGGGAGTTATAGTAAAACATTGTTGTTTAACACAAAGTTTCATTTAGTTGGTGGCACTTGATGTATATTATACAAAGGATAAAGTATTTAAAGTAAGCTGATCATTGATCACATCTGTTCAAATGGAAAGTGTCATGGGAACATAGAAGATCAAAATACATGCTTTTCAAATATATGAAGTTCTTAAATATTAATTGAGCATGTTCCTCCAATGAAATTATAAAGAAGATAATATTCATGAAAAAAAAATTGATATGAACAAATGACATATTTATACTGCCATGTTAACACCAGTACTATTTTTAAGAGGGAATAAAAGCAAGCTTTCCTCTACAAGCAAAAGTCTGCACATTGGTCAACCACATTTATGCAATATTTTAGTTTACATATGAATTCTGGAGTTTCACATAGTTCTACTTTAGGTTTACTATTATTCTTAATATATTTTAGATGACTTGCTATTCTTTAGCAAATAACATGCATATTAGTAAAACGCACTTTGTTCAGGAAATGGCAAATAATATAATTAATAATTTTTTTATGTAATTAATAAAACACACATTGCATTATTTTGGCTACCAAGTTGAGTAAAACCTGTAAATCTAGAAAGATATAAGTTTATCAAAGCAGAAAATACTGAGTTTGAAGGGCTTTTACTGTGCAATTAAGTAAAAACACACACACACCTATGCGACAAAAGCAACCAACCACTAATATTGATACATAAATTATGAAACTTACCAATGACTTATTGAATTTAATTTTTGAAAAATTATACAAGGAAAGAGACTCTAGTAAAAATTGTGTTAATTATGTCAAATAAAGGAAAAGTCTCAGATTCATGGAAAGACATTTAAAAGAAATTGGGCTTATATCCTATCATCTGCCAATTTGTTTATTGATGTTATTTGTAATCAACAATTATTAGTTTAGAGGTGTACATTAATTTCATCTAAAAAATTGGTTGCATGTCAGAATTTTCAGTTAGTGCCAGATGTACAAAATGGAGTAGTGTAAACAGTAACATAAATTTATAACATACTTCCTGATTACATTAAATAATTAAGAAGCATCACAGACACATTGAAGTGTACATCAAAAAACTCTACTACATCACTTGTGGAACTCTAAATGTTTTTATGGAAATATAATTTGAAAATATATATACACACACAAACAGAAACATAATACAACAGTGAAAATGGTTGACATGGTCTATTTATAGTTTTTCATTTCTAATTTATCATTAAGTTTATTCCTAGCAGGTAAAGCAAAACTACTGTTAATACTTGTGAACCATTAATTACCACTGTTTGAATGTAACTTCAATTTTTATTACTACCAACAATACTTATTTTGATACATTAAATTATTTCAGTAAATCGTTTTATGTCTGTTTTTCACAATAATTAAATTGAACAAATTTATGACCAAATTACAGACTTAGAGTTTTTATTTAATTAAACAGATATTTCTTCACCATGTGAAATTTAATAGTGTTTTAAGTATAATTTTCTAAATTTGTTGTATCCGTTTTGTAGTAATATTTGAAGAAATTACCAGAGGAAGTCCAAAATATTCTGACAAAATTCAGTTTAATTAAAAAGATTCAACGACTGTAATTTGGCAATCAATCAAATTATTTGATTTAATTATATTATTATATTCATTAGCCATCTAAATATTACATTTAATTTCAATTAGCTTTAATATTTTATGTCATATTATTAAATATTATGACTAACCCCATGTAAAAAGTATGACTATTTATTTCTTAAGCATAAATATGGACAAATATTATTCAGCTTGTTATAATGATAATGTGTATAGTAATTGTAAGTTTATTTGGCAGGCCCTAAGAACTTGTGCCCATTGCTTAAAGGGCCACCTAGATTTCGTTATTTAGGATTGCATCCTGAATTGGTTAAAGCAATTCCTAAAACTCCTGCACCTGGTGCCTATGATCCCATGTTACTGCCTCCACATATGCCAAATTTCGACTGGACTCGAAAGCAAGAACTTGAGGATTGGAGTCGCAACATGGGTAAACTAACTATGTTTATAACCTTATGTAGATTAGTCTGTTTTCAAGATAAGGGAATAAACTTATTTGATTTTTCAATTTCTGAACTAAATTATATTGGCTTCAATTTGTTATCTTTCAAAATTTTTCTTAATTTAGTTTACATTAAAACAATTTATTATTCATTTTTGAGAGCTAATGTAAGCCTTATTCAGACATGCCAGTGTAAAGAACAATGATATCCATAACAAATACTTTTGACTTTTACGTCTGACTATAGTCCAAAGTCCAAAGTAGTTGTTATACACAACCTTTACTTTAATAAAAATTGCTCTCATACAAAACATATTATATATAAACTGACTCTGCAATGTCTTTGATGTTCTCACTCACTTCTTCAATAAAGATTTATACTATTACCTGTGTATCCATATTCCATAGGTTTACCTTAACTGTACATTATAATTGTTCTTTAATCTATCATTACCACTTTTTAATTGTTATCAAGCTTTTGTCACATCAAAGGAATGACATACTTGATTTATTTGCTAAAGTCTGGACCAGAGTACTTATGTTTAATAGTTTTTTGGTTATATTTTGATAATGTAAGAAAATAAAAGTGAATTTTTATAATTTGCTAACATAAACAGAAAATTTTTATTATATTTATTTTTACTAAATATTTTATGATACTTTTTACATCACTATGTAACTTTCTACCAAGTGACTCCAGTGAGCGAATTCCATGTATTGGAAGTCCTGAATCATAAAATTTATAGTTTCTATTAAAATTAATCATAATTTATATCTATATATTGTGGATATGTAGAGTAAATTTAGATTGAAACTGTGTGGATTTTTCTAAAATTCTGTGTGACACAATGCCTGAAAATTTTCACAGGATATCGACATGACATTCCTCTATGGCAACAAAAACGTCTTATGATTGAAGGACTTGGACCTGGTACACACGAAATCCCTGACTTTACACAATTAATTTCATCAAAATCGTTTGCAAGTTTCTCTAAACAAAAACGCTTTGTTGGAATTAAAAGTAATACTCCTGGACCAGGTTTGTTTATCTTTATACTTGGCCATTCATTTTTCTTTCTAGTAAGAAATTATGACTTTGAATTGCTTTAATTATAAATGTAAGATTTGAATAAGTATGTCGAAGTTAGCTCAAAATGTGGTACATGCCAAACAACTCTGAATAGTATAAGAACCTAAAATAGAGACTGTCCTTGAAAACATGGATAAAATAAAGGTAAATGAAGGAAAATAAATTCTACTAAACTGATTGACTCTAGCTAATGATGAAATTTAGTTTCACATAATTATTTATAGAATTGAGTTGTATCACAATTAATTTTCTCCTTATGTTATTCTTCATTATTATAGCTGACTTTCATGGTTACTTTGTAACTTCTAGGAACTTATAAAGTCGACATGGCTGAGACTTATCGTGGAACTCCTGTGTGCCCTTTTGAATGGGATGGATTTAAAGAGCGAGTTCTTACCCCAGAAAGATCGTGGTGTATGCCTCCTGGTTACATGAGAGTTCCAGATAAAGAAGACATATCAGAACGCATAAAACGAAGCACTTCACGGAGAGGTCCCTATGATGTTTTCACAGGTTAGTAGATTTCACTGTAATATAGGAAAATTTAACTGATATCATTAACAAATTTTAGTTTTTATGTCGAAAAACATTCCATTTGTATAATTTTCAATTAATTTTTTAAAAGGTATTGTGTGGTAAGGAATTCGAGAATAAACATTTGTATTAAAATGAGCTCCAGTGTACCCCCACTTCAATTACAGGCGAGTGGACTACTCTGCAGTTTCTCTTTAGATTTACATATAGGGTCTTTAAACTATCTTACTGAATTTCATTTTAATATGTAGAATATATGAGGAGTTATAGTACAGTGTTTAATTTTATGACCCTTATTGTCTATAAATAATTGGAATAACGTGGAATTTATATGTTAAGAGATATTTAATTAAAATATACTTTTCTAATAATTATTGGTATTTATAAAATTATTCAGCTTATAATGACAATAATAAGGTAAACCTCTAAAGTTCTTTTATTATATGGAGGATAGTAATCAATCAGACAATTGATTTGTGGAAGAAATTTGTTTGAAAATTTTATTATTTGTGGTTAATGTAATATACTATATACATGAATTTGTTTTTCATTATATATCTTTGCAATTTATGGAGTTCCAAGATGCACCCTTCCTGCTTGTGTTTTGTGTCCACATTTATTTTAATTCGTTCCCACGAGCGAGTGGCACTGTCGTAGCATGTTTTCAAGATGGCCGCTGCACTGGACAACCGTCATAATCAACGTGATGTTATAGATTTCCTGTGCTGTGAGAACGAGATAGTGGGAAACATCCGCAATAGGTTTAGATATTAATGTAGAGGGCACTCCCTCCATTATTCAGGATACTCCACACTACACTAACTCCTCACAACGTACAACGTACAGAGGGTTAACAACATGGTTCGGCAGTGGAAATGCAAGTGTTTGCAGAATACATTAATTTTTTTATGTGACATTTCGCATCAAATAGAGAAGCGATACGTGCCATAAGATGCGATGGTCGAGAGTTATCGGACTGAGTCCTACCAAGTATGATCACGGTGCTCTGTACCTATCATTTGAACGACGAGGTATAAATCGATGATTCCTTTGTCATCGATTAGGTCTATTGACGAACGACGTTTCAACAATGGAACAAAGACGATCGCTTTGTGCCCCAAGGTACACAGTCACGCTGTATTGATACCAGTAACATGTTTGAGATGTGAACCAATCTGAGATTAATTGAATCCATAACCTCTTCTTGTAGAATAACAATAAGTATAGTTATTTACAGACCGTTTATTAATTAATACAAGGCAGCGATGATGTCCTACATTCAAATTCAAAAGTGCTCGGTTTGCGTTTCAGCATTATTATGTTTATGTTTCAGGACCTCGCGAAGACAAGAACATGAAGAATCACTTTGCCCCACCGGCGTTTAGGGCTAACCCTGACTGGGAATACCTTCCTCCGTCTGGCGTAGAAATTTTGAGTTCAAATCCTTACTCCGGAAAGTGGGCAATCGAAGAACGCTTTAGCAAAGTTGTCACTACTCGTCTCATGTTACAATCGTATTGCGACCCGGCGATTCCTGGGCCAGGCCAGTATGACATCACGGTGTCCAAAGTAAAGCCGCAACCTGATGAAGGGAAATCGCGTCACCGGAAGAAAGCAACAGTCGCCTTCGGGTCCTCCGTGAGCGTGCCTGCCAGGCAGCCGCTCACCACCAGCGTCACTCCTGGGGTCGGCAGATATCGCTTCCGAATGAAGAAAAGAGCTATCACCTACTGGAGTGCCTTTCATTCGAAAACCGATCGCAAGCCCTTCAATATACCTAAAAGTATGGATATCAACTCTTGAAAAGCACCTTACAGCTATGGCATACCATACTAGGTCAAATCTGTGACCAAGAAAGTTGTTCCATTCTAACAATTCAAACTAAAAGTTCACCACCCTAGCATTATATTTCTGTTTTTAAGAATAAATTTTACACAACAGAATTATAGGGCCTGAAAATTATTTTATTGTTAAAAATGAACAACGTACCGTTATTGATTGCAGAAATCTAACGAAATCCATTCCAAACCACTAATTTTTTCTTGTAAGTACTGCTCGGTTTTAGAGTTAGCGGTTGTTGTAAAATATTCGGTTTCCTGGATTATTTCACTTACAGATTGATGTAGCGATTATAAAAATAATAAGCTATTGAAATAAACGAATTCGTGTTTTTTGGGGACTGGGTGCTGAACAGAAAATGAGTGTCTTAAAATGTGTAAATTTTGCAGGGAACATTTTTACTCAATGTTATCCACAAATTTTTATGCACATTTTTAATGTATTAATACAAAATAAAATATCTTCACCAGAACATTGCTGTCTTTTTATATATGTAATTTATTTTACATTAATTTTTTAAACAATATGTCCTTTTTTCGTATTTTTACAGGTTATTTAATTTTTAAATAGTAAGCAAAAAATAACTAAAAGGACCACGAAACGTAAATAAAACGGGGATTTCTATATTTTCCGATTTTGACTGTTTCAGTTAATCGTTTCCTCGTGGACTACAATACATATCTAAATGGACCATATACGACTGATAAATATTCAGATCGTGTAGTTGTGTAAGCACGAGCTTAAAGTTTGGAATCCAATGCCTCAGAACACCACAAGAGTACCGCTACCAGCATTACCGTGAATAAACAACTAGCGGTTGAGTGAGGGTTGTGGAGAATTCGGGGAAGTAGCTGCGAATATTGTAGCATTGCACAGAGCAAAGAGAAAACAATTGAATTTGAACATCAAAGAATCGTCAAATTTGAAGTTTCGTGGAACCGAGTCTATTATTTATATTTAAAAAGAATGATTCAATATGTTTTACATTTGAATGTTATAGAATTGTAGATGAGTTGTGATATATTTCTTTAAAAATTATAGAATAACCTTCTTATTCGGTGTACTGTGTATTTACCGAATAATGTATTACTTTAATTGTCTTAACAATAACTGCACACCAACGATAAATATTTTGAATTTAGAAGTAAATACAGCTTGCTTCTATATGAGTCTGCAGCAGTGTAGATTTGAAGAAAATTTTTTGTATATATTTTATACAAATAGGTGGTAACTGTGACGCCTAGGATTTATTATTACTATTCGGTTATGATTGTAAATAACAACAATTATATTTAATTTTAATAATAGGGTTCTTTAATATTTTAACCATTATGATTTATGATAAGGAGATAGTAAAAATCCCTTTGACGTACACAGTTGTTATTTAAACAATATTATTATAATGGTAGCTTTCGGCAGTTTTAAACTGCCATATTTATACTTAAAAACAATTTTACTTTCATAACATTATCAGTACAACGTACTTCGTAAAATTTAAAATGATTGTGGTCATTCAACACGTCGTCTGATCAAAACTGAGAGTTCTACTATCACCTTATCATCAATATTAAACAGTCAAACAACCCAATGATTTTATGATTTATTTGAATATTATCTTTAAATTCGAAACAAATAAAAAGCAATGAAATTAATGTCGGTAGAACAAAAGAGATAGTATCTCAACTACGGAGTGATGGTAATACCACGTAGCAGAGGCATACTTTGGAAGGCGTCATAGATATATTTCTGTCTCTATTGAATATTGGCGACTGTAACCCTCGGACAAATTTTCTGTTGGCTGCATGGCGTGTTGCGTCCTCCGGCGTACTTGAATTGGAATCGTTGAGCGGTTTTTTGTCGATAGCTGAATTTCCTCGTCGACCAGCAACGCGCCATCCTCCTCGAAGGATTACAGTCCCCTCACCACAGTATATAATGACCATACTTTACTTCACTCGTTGTAGTGGCAGAGTATTATTTGAACTGCTTCCGCAAATAAACTGTTAAACTGAATAATTGTTAGAGAAACACTTCTCCGGAACCAACTCTTCTTGAAGAGCAAGCCATACTGAAGAAATTCGTACAAAGTCTAACCTAAGAGTACCATACAAAGTCATACTGAAGAATTCCGTGTAACGCCAAACTTAAAAATGCTTTCTTGCTCTTGCTCCAGCCCAAAGGTAAAGTATTGAGTTCCTTGCTCATCTCCAATATTACCAGGTAGCCAAATCTATTTACCAATTATCTTGCGACTTGCTCTTCTCAACCCACAAAGTGTTTCTCTAAGGGGAGGGGGGGGGGTAATTTACTGTGGACTTCTCTGAATTTCTCTCCTCCCTGCTCAACACACTACGTTAAAGAAAATTTTGGTTTTTCTGTTGTTCCGATGTTTTTCTATTGTTTACAGTGCAGCTGATATCTACTTTTAGCTAGACGTCTTCTAGCTTTTGAAAAATGTCTGAATTGCTACTAAATTTAAATAAATTCGTGATAACCCTGGTGCGAATCACATAACAATTACCCAAACCTTGTCCGTCAGCAACGCTCAAACAAGATTCAGGTGTGGACTGATATTTTAGAATGTAAGCCAAATTTCAGAAATAATCTTGTCAACATTAATTTTGAATTAGTGACTATTGACATGCTCTATAAATACAATTATTGTAGACGCATATGTTTTATTAAACTCACGACGTTTCCTCCGCCAATTGATGGACCTTATCAAGTGAAAACTGGATAAGGTTAACCCAAAGCCAGCGTATTTATAAACCAAAGGTTTGAAGAACAAATGATAAGTTTAACTTAAAGAATAACATTGCACATTAATGGTGTTACATTGATTTATTATTATGTTATTGCGGTTCTGTAACTAAAACTTACGATTCTCTCACTTAGTAAGTTCTTCAGGATATCTTTTGTTATAAATACGTGGGCTTCGTATCAATCTTATCCAGCTTTATTTATTTGATAAGGTCTGCCAATTGGTGGAGGAAACGTAGTTAGTTTAATAATACTTTTATATGTTTTGTTTTTTTAAATTTAAATTTGTTTTATTAAAATTTATGGACAGATATACTAAATTTTGTAATATACACTGTTGCCCGTTATCTATCGAAATAAAGTAAAATTTACTCGGTATAAGCAGAAATATTCTTGTCCCGCTGATTTGCACTTTTCCTTAACTTCATTAATGTCAAACACTAAGAAAGGACGGCATCTGCCCGTGTGTATGACAACTAAGGTGGCTACGATGTGCTGTATATCAAGACAATGCAACGTAGCTATATTAAACTCATTGCATTTCCAATGTAAAGCCATGAAACTTTCTGAATTCGATTCCCATTCACGTAAAAACCACCCCACCAAACCCTGATGATTGTTCGTTGCTCATTAAATTATTATACTTTTTAAAGCGATATTTTCTCCCCTCACTGTGATATTACCTCTGTTAGTATAGTTCAGGGGTGGCCAACCTTAAGCATACCAATAGCCAATTTTGTTGACAGACGAGTTCAGATGCGCGATAAGACTACGTTAATGGTAAATAGATATGAGGATCGAATCTGTTTCGCTTAGGGCTCAAAAATGAATATTAAGCGCAAGCCTTTTCATTTCTACGTAACTACCACATCCCACATCATTAGCGTATTCCATCCATGCCCTCCCTCTTTTGATCTTACCCCACAAACTTCCCTCTGATGCTAATTTTACACGAATGTCATGAATTAAAACGTGGCCTATTAATCTATCCCTTATCTGGGTCAAAGTCCTCCATAGAGGATGGAGAGCGACCATTCGAACAGAAAAGAGAGAGGACGGAACACTCCTACAGGTCTTCCTTTTAACTTTAAGAATTTACAACTTCCTGTGCGACTTGCGTTATCGATCAACAAGTCACAAGGGAATTTTATAAAGTACTGCGGAGTGGATTTTTGAACGTTATGCTTCTCCTATAGTTTGATGAATGGCAGGGACACCCAACAATCCTAGAGTTAAAACTATATATAATAACGTTTGAAAAGTAATTAGTATTGGAGTCAGTTTGTAAAAGATTTTATTTTATGTACCTTACTAATACTCTTCAATATATCAAAATAAAATTCTAAATTTAGTTTTATAGCCTTTGGCTGAACTTCAATTCAAGCATTTCCTCCCTCTTTGAAATAAAACTCTTTTTATTTTACACTACAGATGGAATGAATTCATTTTTCTGTTTATCATAAGAAATGAATGAAAATTTCCTTGCGTAACGAAAGTAAATTCGCTAATTACATATTAAGCTATATTTTTATAGAGAAATGTTCCAAAATTGTACGTGTTTGTCAAACAAACCAGCTTTTATTTATTTATTTTTTATTTATATTGTTTGTAGACCAGAAATGAAGAGATTGTGAGACAGCATAATTTCTACCACCCTATTTTATAGACTATCTTCTTTGCTGATTCTGACCTATATTTCATTAATGAATGTTCGAATATTGCGTATGACAGTTTCATGTGACACCTCACGAATCTATTTTATATTTTTATAATTAATAAAATGTCGATATGTCAGAAGAAATGATGAATTAATACGCAAAGACATATTGACCTAAGAATACTTGTTCCGTTGGACGCACGCGGACACACAAACATACATTTATATATAAAACTTGCGAAAACATAGAATTTTGAGCAATAATGCTAATGGCTTCAATTTAGACTCGATAAGACTAAGTTATCATAAAAAACGTGGCTACCAATTCATTACGACCGACACAATCATTTTATCTTCCACACTTGTGGATGTGTGCAAACCATCCATTTTTAATTACAATTATGAGTATTGAAAGGTCGAGTCAGTGAAAACACTAAAATTAAATAAAATTGTCCTTCATTGGAACACTGTTATTCATTTCATAGAGTAATCTTTATGTACCGCAGTGTCATATTTCTAGTACAAGGGAATTCTTTTCAGCCGTAATTGTCGGATTTACGAATTGAGGTATTTATTTTTGATGAATAATAGTTTAGAGGAAGTGTGAACTGGTTGGTTATTTAAAATCCCAAACACAAATAAATGCTACAAAATTTCAATTTATGAGCCATAGAAAATACATTCAACAGTTTTTTTAAATAAATAAGATAACGAATAATATTGGTTACCAAAGTAAGTAATCGCGATTAGAAGAATTTAATAAAATAAATTACTCTTAAAATGATAAAAAATTCATATTATGTGGTTTGTTAATTGCAGATAAAATTTCTTAAAATATTGTTGTTTACCTGTTATAAGTGTTTTCACATTTCTATACGATTAATTTTCCTTAAAGTGTCTGTATGAAGACTGATTCATTGGCAAATTGTTAGTATGCACTTGATAGTTCTTCTATCCACCAAATCCTTTTAGCAAATATACATCTTCTTTGCCCGTTCGATTACATTTTTATTCCGTTTTTCCTTAAGTAGCTAACCACTTATACATTAATTCAATATTTGCTCCCTAATATTCCATTTTATTAAAATATTTCAGACACTTTGCAATGATAAAACACAACTACTTGCGTAATTTGTCGGTACGGAATCAAAGGCAAGTGGCGTAAAAGAAGTCTTAGGTTACAGACAGGGGTAACAAAACCCAGAAACGATGGCACGACTGGGATTTTACCCAAGTCTCGTGAGATGTGGCGGCATCGGTTGATAAGTAGGATGGCGTTTTCCCCGAAAACGTCGGTAGAGTGGGGCAAATGGCTCCTCCCAGAGAGGGAATATAATAATTTTTATTGGACAATATCGGGCTCCACCACCGACGGAATATGAAGTGAGGAAATGGGGACAAATTATTAAAAACCCAAGAAAATAGATTCAAGGACATTAAGGATGTGGAGTTTAGGATTAAGGACGTCGAATTTATGATTGGGACATTATGATTGAAACTTTAAGCAGATTATGTTTGGAGATGAAAATTGAGTTTGGAGAAGGAGCAATAAGAAATTGGAGATTGTCGTAAGCAATTACGCAACGGGAGGAAGGCGTGATCCAGTATGGATGTCCAAAATGTTTTCATTGTTCAGATGGGTCCAACAAAAAGTTCCAGGCAAGCTGAGACAACAGGATAAATATTTCTGTTTGTAACTTTTGCTGATTTCCTGGTATTGCCGATTACGAGTAGAATTCGTGTTGGTGATTCTGATTTACAGGAAGGCCCGTTTAGACGATCCTTAGTTTATAACTCATGTATTTAGTTTATAATATATTTAGCATGTATATATAGGTAATATTTAATAAAAAGACGGGTTATAACTTCAAAGTGAGCAAATCCTAGTATATTGATAATTGATAAATTTAAAGTAAATGAATTTTTCATTCTTATATTATAAAATAAAAATCTGTTTTTTACACTAAATTATTCAGTAAATTTTGCATTCTGATGCTGATTTCAGTAGTGTCTTTCTTGAAGATCATGAAATTGTGACATTAATAGAAAAATAAAGTAACTATAATTATGTTCCTTTTGTGTTGAAGTATATAATTATTTTAAATTGGTTGTCCTTTTCTTATGCTTTTGCAGACATAAATCATGAAGATTAATATATCACTCGGGATTATGTTTATAATTAATTGCTATTGGTATGGAAGCTGTGCACAAGATGTAGCTGCTATTATAGACGAGCTTCAGTCACAACAACGGTTTCAATATGTGGCAATTCCCAGTTTTTCTTTTTACAGTCGCAGTGAGTATACAGACGACATTGTAGTTGTATTTAGATTGAAATTAAAAAAACTTAGCATTTTTATTTTAAATGCATATAGAAGTAAATGTACACTATATTAATCTATTTTATTCTCCCTGTGCTCGTATAATTATTACAGTGTGGTTCATAACATTTTTCAGTCATCTCCCTGGCCGGTTTGAGAGACCTTATTTCCGAGTCAGAGTATAATTACTTTACTTATTTAATTACATATAGCCTATGGATAGTTACTGTTATAATTACTTAAAAAACAATTGCTTTAGATAATATTAATTTACGAGCCTCGCGTATTCATAACGGACGTGATCGATAGCAAACGAACTGTAATAATTGGAAAGTTAAGTATAATATCAATTCAAATCTTTTAATTTTGGATTTAAATAAATTAACTCTAACATTTGTAGGTCGTAATAAATAAAGATTATAGAGCGGCGAACACAACCTGGGGAGACGTCCGTTGGGGGACCTGTGTTAGGCAATCATTTTGGATAATAGCATGTTTTATTAGAACAAGTAGCAACTTTATTCGATGTTAGAAGCTGTAATGGGACATACGTTTGTAAAACATTATGCAACAGTTATCTTTTCGTGAGCATATAAACTTGAATAATCATCGTCGAGTATATATGAACTTGAAAAAAACTGTCTACAGCTACTTGGAAAGATGACTAAATAGTATTATTTACACAGAAGTGTTCCCAAATAATTAATTTAAAGTATGACAAAAGTTTGAGAATTTTTTTTTCCAAAATTATAATTGTAATTTTTTAATCTCTAAAATTGATGTGTGTGTTACCTTTATTCTTTTATTGTAATCCAAGTTTTTAATGAACTCAATATGTATTTTTTGGAGTTTAAAACTGCGCTGTCTTGTCTTAAGGGAGTTCGGTTACTCCACTAAAAGGGAACGTAGAAAAAAATTTATGCAGGTAGCAGTTTCACAACGCACTAGAGACTCCGTGATGGGAAACCGTTGTTCGTCGCGATGGCTCACGGAGGTCTTACAAGAAACCTTAGTTAATGGGGGTATGATCATCGTTAAATGAAATTATTAGTTACTTCTATCAGTTATTTTCTATAAATAATAAAAATTTTTACTGGGTAATATTGTGTTGTAAAGTAGTTTTGTTAACGCTGACTCCCAAATTTTCGTGCTCGGTTGTGAAACTAATCTTATGAAATTTTCCAATATGATGAATAAATCTGTTCTTAATATGATAATATCCAATTACATAATATAAGAAATTCGTCCATTTTGAATTTTCTATAGTAGGTCAACCCCATTAAGACTTCCACTTCCACTGTGGAAACCAAGAGAAAGTTGGTGAATGAGTCTCCACCCAGTTATGAGCCCCTTTCATATTTTTCTCTTCGTTATGATTGCTTTTCTCGCCTTGAGATAATTTCCGACAGATTTTGGTGCAGGGCGCAAGGACAAGCGCAACACTTACGTTGCATTCAAGGAGCAGTTCAATTGACACAGACCCTTGCCACCATAACTCAGGCTCACCTCGAACAATTCACGCCTTTTCATCAAATGTGAATTCGCTATTACTTGACGAAATGCAATTAAATGAAAAAAATTCAATCTATATATTTTTATGGCTCTTTACTCTCCATATCTTAGTTAACATTTGTTCGACCGATCGCTGCGAAATAACGGAATAGATCGTAAAAATAACAAAAGTATAGATTCATAAACATATTTTACCAAATAATCAAAATTTATCTTAGACATCCACATACTAAAGGGCATTGAGCGTCTCTCAACTGATACGAAGTAATTGTGCTGGGCGTTTTTTAGAATGTAGCAGTAGAAGGTGGCAGGCCTGGATCTTTCCACGCTCGATATTTCTTGGGACGGAGCTGGAATTTCTTAACGTGGTTCTTCATAAATATAACAAACGTACATACGTTTTAACACTTTATTAAAATAAAGAATTTAAAGCTTGATTTGAGAAAAGAAATTACACGTAGTACAAACAATTGTCTTTTTAAAGAAACCAAGAAAATAAATGTTCGACAGCTCTGCTTCGTCATTCATCGCCAAGTGGAAATGGGACGTTTGAAAACTACACTTTCGTTGGCCTCAAAAATTGGATAACACATGCATTGGCGAACGGCAACGCAAGTAATCCAGGATCGTCAGCAAGCGTTTGGGACTCGCCCCTCGGAGTGCGGCCCACAATTGTGTAGATAAAAACCATACCTGAAGTTATATGTTGATAAAAGGAGTTGATTAAGGAGTTTCTTGTTTGCTGTTCCATACAGAATGATTTTTCCATTATTATGGATTAAGGTCATTTAATGCCTGTTTTTCAAATCAATTAAAATATCGAACAAATTTTTATTTTATTTATACAACGTTTCCTCCACAATTTTGGGAATTCATCAGGCACAGCCGAACGCAATGAATTTAATTACAAGTAAAAAGAATGGTAAAGAATTAAACATTTAAATTTGAGTTACGTATTAAATAATTAAACTTTAAATAATATAGACATATTTCTCATGGATCCAAATGAAATTGAATAAACAATAGAGGTACAACAACAAAATTTTTCTTCATGGACTGCATCCAATAACGGTTATGGCCGAAATGTGATTTAACTATGTGTTCGTATTTCATACCGCTAAAATTTAAGAATGTAAGTAGAAATAAAAATAATAATTTAAATTAATAAGGGTACTCAAAATTAAATCACTGGACAGCTAAACCAGAATATTCGAATTTGTGAGAACTAAAATAAATAAGGAAACAGAAGTACTTTTTCCAATTAAAGCTCAGCTGAGCATCCGCCCGGAAAGAGAGAGGTCCGGGCTCGATTCCCGGTCCGGTCGAAATATTTTGTATTATGATCTTCTAATTCAAATAAGAATAAATAAAATTAAATCATTATATGAAGTATTTAAAAACAAGTATTTTAATATATAAAAAACACTTTTACAATGAACAATAAATGTTAAGAATCATAAAATTATTGAACTTAATCAATAACATTTATTTTAAAATTTATATCACAAGAATAATTTAAAATATCAACAGTGAAAATGATTAATTATAATATTTTGATCAATTTCAATATTTTCGTTGAGAAGTTTGTAATTTGATAGTAATTAAAGCTTTATCAGCCAGGTTTTCTGAAGAATTAGATGATTTGATAAAAAATTTAATACACGTTCTGAAGCAATTATCTTCAAGAGTACAATGATCGTTAATTATCAGAACATTAAAAAAATTATTTCTATTTTTAACTCATAAGTAAATTTTAGTTTAGTATGTTAACTATTAAAAATTTTAGTGACGTTATTTATTTAATTTTTAAGTAAAATATAAAAAAAAATTATTTACATATCGACAGCATCTAATGGATTTAATTTTTAAATAACATTAACATTGAGTTTCGAGATACGAAACTTCGTATGGGTAAAAAAAACTTGGTTTGTCTGAGACTTGGTACCTTAATTCTATTAGTCTGTTTTAATAAATGTGTAAAATAATTTCAGGTTAAATATTTAAAATAAATAAATCACATTCGAAACTTATAACCTTTTGATTTAATACTTCTACTTTATCAATCTCTTAACCGAATTTATTTTTTACTACAAATTATTAAAATGAGATCCCTACCCCTTAAACATGGAAACCATGATAAAAATGTAAACTCTATATCTCAATGAGATCGACAGAGAATTACAGTAAAACTACGCAAATTATTCCGCAGATATTGCAGAAGAACATAGAGTTGCTAACCTCTTCAAATTACTTTCAATCAAGGGCATACTTGTGAAAACCCCGGCATTCGGAGCTTCTGGTTTCACCCTAACTTGTTTGAATCCCGATTGCTATGGCACAACGAAAGACAATTCTCTTATTGTTGTATTAGACAACATTTTAAAGAATAACAAGATCAAAGTAAGTAACTAGTGATTATTAATTTTCTGTGATATCAGATTAAGTGAATATTAAGCCATTTCTCGTATTATTGTTAACAGCAGTGGCCTTATATTTTACACGAAGGCCATTGGAAGGCTTCATTGTGGTTAATAATACAATTCGAGGTTGCTGACTTGAATGTCTTATTTCAAGATATTGTCATTAAATTTGACTGTCGGATATTAGTGGCCAGCAACTCTACGATAACTGAGGTTCGCAAGATAACCTCCGAATCTGCCTTGAGCACATCGACCGTGGGAGAGAAAATAAACGGATATTGGACCATTAGAAATCTTAACAGACAAACAACTCACCTGAATGGCACGAAAATTAGTTGTCTGACCACCATGGTAAGGATTCGCTATTTAAGGGAGCAATCTAGAATCTCGTATTTCATTCCTTTCTTCGTTCCAGAATCATCCATATACGAACGTCAGTTTTCTTGAAGGAAAGATTAAAGTTTCCGGTTTTATGGGAAAAGTGTGGGGCCTAATTGAAAACCACATGAACTTCAAGTAAGTATGCTGAATTTGACACAGAATTGAATGTTTTATGACCAAATCTATTATGTGAATAATTACAATACGTGTAATCTATGTTTGGTGTGTTAATATTTTAATTCAAATTTATCATTACATCTTATAATTTTCGGAAATTATTGGGCACACACTGAAATGTATATCGCATTAATGAAAAATATTATTTATCATCATTTTTGTAATTTAATTTAGCTAAACTAGTCTGTTAACTTGAATTTGCTAATTGTCAAAGTTTTCCACGAGAAACAGTTGTGCTTGAAACGTTTCAGAGTAATGAAGTAAGTATATAAAATACTTAAAATATATACGATAAATCCCCGAGATAATTGTTTACGGGGTTCATGTGAATTTGTGCAGACAAGTCTACATGTGTGTCTGGTAACCTGCTCTGGTTAGTCTTGAATATTTGTTTATTCTTGGAAGGTTTCAAGGTAATTGAGTAACTACGTAGAGGGTCGTTCGCTTTCCATTAATTTAGGGTAATTATTGTTAATTTTCAGATGGCTTTAAATATTTTTTTTCGAAATAAATTAACCGCCATGATAATGTAAAATCAAGGTCAAGTAAGCAACTTTTAGTAGACACACCACTCTTCAGATTGTGTATTCCCCCTTAATCCATAGTTACCTACGAGACATACTGCTTGGCAACGTAGCCGAAATACTTTTCATCTTATTACGTTTTCGCGGCATGGTTGTTTGTATAAGATCAGTGAAATCTGATATAGTATGTTCAGCACAAATTCTAATACCGTTTAAAATTCCCGCAGGACTGTATATAATTTTACAAGGAAAAATGGGAGTATGTTTGCTAGAATACTTCGGAAAGGTGCTTATGACGTTGGTCTAAAGGACACTGTGACGTCGTCGCCAGCTTTAGCAAGTAATAACCTCACTTTTACGGTACAACTAAGGTTTGCAAGGTAATATTTTTAACTAACATTTTAAGACAATAATATTAAAATAATTTTTAAAAATTAATGAGATTTCTTCCATTGTTGCTACAGTATCTACTAACATTTCGAATCTTTTTTTATTAAAATTATTATGCACTGAATAAAATATATTGTTTTATATTTTATAAGACATTAAATAGCTATTATTCTGTTTTAAATGTGAAAACGGATCTTCTTCTCTGGCCATGTTGGCAGATAAGCGTAGTATATAGTACAAATTGCTCAGCGACAACTAACAACTGTTATGAATGTGAACTTCATTTATTAATAAAAAATTGAACGCTTTCTAGAGCTATAATATATAAACTCAAAATAACAAACGTTTCATGTAGTGTAATATTTTTCATAATTTAATTGATTTAATTTGTGGAAAATACTGAAAAAATGTTTCATCTGAGTCGTGCAAACCAAAAACAACCATCATATGTTTAAGTTGAACAATAAAATTCACATTTTAAAAAACATAAATACAATTTCCTTACTCTTCCAAGAACAATAAATCTCCTCTGTGAAAGGGTCATATATATTATATATTAAAGCCACCACATTAATAATCACTAATGACTTAATGACAGGAAAGGTTACGCAGATTTCATCAAATGTTTAGTTTTTCCTGTATTTACCGTCTTTTGGCTTAAATCCCCCCATAGCAGTAATGCCTCATGTAGCCTGTCACCCTCAAAAGAAAAAACTCCAGGATTAGCAGAAGTCCTTTCGGGGATGCCTTCTTCTCCATCTGGTTTTGAACTCAGGTTCCCAAACTGGTCGAGACATGGAGAAAGGAACGCTGCGCCCGCACAAAAAAAAACCACTCCGGTCATCGGAACGTCGTAGGACAAATAGCAAGACCCCGACTTAGCTGATGCAGGTTTTCCGTGAATTACTTTTAGTACAATACCAGGCAGGATCCTTAAATTGCAACCTGAGAGCTCGTTGTTAACCACTTCCCTCCCACCACCTTTAAATTACTTCCTACCGTATTAAAGGAGAGCTCACGTAGCCTGTTCTAGTGAGCAGTCAATTATATAAAAATTAGTTTCTTTCTGGGACTGCTTTCTTTCGATGGACTCGGGAACTTCGAGGAGATGTTTCAATATAACGATGTCCTTGTATATATTAATCTAGTCTTAGATTGACAGCTGGAGCATATTATTACTTTGCCTGATGATAATTACGAACAAGACGTGGTTAGTTATCAAATTTATTTAAAATACGAATACGAGTTGTAAAAAAAACCAATTTCATATGTAAATTTAAACCTCTGAAATTACTTATTTTATTTTTATCCATCTTTTTAATTGTTGATTGCCGCATGACATTAACCATTAGGGCCACGTGTAACGGGGCAGTATTAGTAATAAGACGTAATCGAAATACTATGCTGGGGATAACAGCCCAGAAATTAAAAGAGCAATTGGACTGCCAGATAATTAGAGGGCGATTAAACTTTAAGGCAGGGGCTTTAAGTAAAATAAGTAATTATAAGGGTAAGTGGCTCTCTAGTTAACGAGAAACATTCCTGTCGTAGAGAAGGAGAAACTAAATCTCCATGTATAATTTGAATGAGATTATTGAAACAAAAAAAAAACAACTTTGAATATTGATTTCGTTTTATGATCAATGGCGAACACTTAACTCGACTTTTCGAGACACTGTAATAATATAAAATCCATAATTTCCTGGGTAGATAAATGAAAATAATATTTCGAACGGGTTATCCGTTTACGTAACAAAGCTGTTTGTATAAATGCGTATTTTTAGTATTTAAAATAAATCATAATGGTATTAACTATTGTTCGTTTGTAATTGTTATATGTAAGCATTGTGACCTAACATTGTTGCACTTATTGTTGAGTAAATTTTCTGAAATTATACGTCTAAATCTGCAGTAATTATTATTGGGTATTGGATAATTTTTCTGTAGTAATATTCATATTTATGTCTTTGCAGTTGTAGTATTATAAACTTTCCATTTATCTCTTGCAAATGTGTGTATCATTTAAATGTATTTACTTTCTCTAGGTTGGTTGTAGTAACTAAGTCATTGCATAATCGTATGGTGCATTGGTTGAACTTTTTGGCTCCATTTAGCTATAAATTATGGGGAGCAGTGTCTTTATGTTTATTGCTCTTGACTATTTCGTCTTGGTGTATGCATAGTTTTGACAACAACGTTATATCAAACGGGAATTTACAACCAATTTTTGCAATAGTTTGTGCCTTCCTCTGCCAGGGTAAGTGGAGAATAATGATTAATTTTAGTATAAATATTATGATATATGTTTGATTTTGAGTTACAATTTTTGAGTTGCAGCCATTCCGGCAACGAAGAGATCTTGGTATCGCATCTTAATTTCTTGTACTCATATTACGGCATTAGTTCTAATTTCTGGCTACTCAGCGTATCTGATATCAGCGCTGGCAGCGGATCACCCCCCAAGATTCTTTCCGAATGGAGCTAAATTAGTAAGAGATGGACGGATTCAAGTGGGAATGGTGCCTGAATCATACGAACTGTACGCTACAAATGTAAGTGTTGTGAATCGATTTTATATGAGCAAACATTCGATGCTCTTCGGATTACGCAGAGTTCGCCTGGTTTAATCAGCTTTTGTCTTTTTATCTGGAAAATATTCTAAGCCTTTGTATTTAGTATACACGGGAAAGCTCCACTAGCCGAAAGAGGTCAGGCGTCAACGAGGCGAAACTGTGATAATTTACTTGCTCCGTCCGCCATGAAATAGGAAAAAATTAGGCCAACCCAATTAGGACTTTAACCATTTTGTCCTCAGCTGCTGAGGGATTTTATTTCTAGTACCCAATACTTGCTGTCTTAATCTCTGGTTTCCGTAAAAATTCATCTGGATTTGAATTGAAATTTCAATTACTGTTACTATTCAACATTATAATCCTTTCACCTCATTAGTATAACATTATTACTTATTACCTTATTACTAAGTTAACAAACATGGAAAATTGAACTATTGCATTAAATACTTTAGTATTTACCTTTTACGTGGTAAAAGAAAATAAAAC
Source organism: Eucriotettix oculatus (assembly GCA_034510155.1). Classification (NCBI taxonomy): domain Eukaryota; kingdom Metazoa; phylum Arthropoda; class Insecta; order Orthoptera; family Tetrigidae; genus Eucriotettix; species Eucriotettix oculatus. Next base: position 64,430,368 of record CM067378.1, read on the forward strand.
TCGCAGCGGTTAGAAAATGACTGATTTATACTCTATGATTCTGTGACGTAAGGTAATATAAATTTTATAAGTGCTTCATTATTAACTAAAATTTGTTTAATTAAATTATTATTATTATTTAAGATGAGAAGAAGCGATGGTCTTGGGTCTTGAGTAAGAGTAAGAAAAATAAACCTGATGCATAATTTTCGTTTTGAAAATTTTTCATAGGCACAAATGATTTTATATAATTGCTTTAGTTTGTTAACCTAATATTTTTATTAGGAGAATACTTTCAAGCTTTTAAACTGTTATTTTCTGTTATAGATTTCATCGAATCAATCAACTGGAGGATTTTTCATACGACCCAATTTCACGTATTTAAATCGTCTCCAGGGATTGATATCTGTATGCAGTTCTTTCAGAAAAGCTCTAATGATTTTGGACGATCACCTGTGGTTATTCGGGAGACAATTGCCTTGTAGAACCGAATTTATTTCTGGCCTGGACGTGAAAATGGCGGTGGCCATTCCTTTGCCACAGCATAGTCCATACAAAGCTGCATTCAATCAGCTGTAAGAATTGAGCTTTCGTATATTATTTTCACCAGTAAATGTGTTAATATGTGTTAACGTTTAGGTAAGAATTGAGCTTTCGTATATTATTTTCACCAGTAAATGTGTTAGTAAAATGGTTCTCCAAATTCTATAAATGTTTGCTAATAATGTTCTAGTCTATTGGAAGTTTCCCTTTCTTGAGTGTGACATGAGTGTATTCATATGGTGGAAACTCTCCTTTGTGAAGGGATTTGAAAGAGGAGATGCGGAAGTGAGAGCAAGGAAGCCTGGGATTAACTGGAACCCCAGAGCTAAGATCTAAGGATCATGTCTGGTATTTACCTAAACGTTATGCAGACCATACCCTAGGAAACCTGCCAAAGGTAGGTTGGCCATTGGGTGCTTGTCCCATGGCCTTCCGAATGACGAGTTTGTTGTGGAGACGCAGGATTTCCTTTTAAATGTTTCAACTAACTTAAGAGACAGCTAGCCGATTGTTCCAATAGGAAGAGAAAAACAGATCTTGCCGTAGACACAAGGTGTGCAACTCTAATTCTCAAAAGTGATCGCGATGCCTTGGACTGTGTAAAGGTGGTATCACCGACAGTAGCATCTATCGTTACTACAGGGCGATTTCAAGGTACCACCGAAACGAATTAATTGTCTATTTATGTTGCAATAGCAAGTGCCTGCGATACAAATATCCTTGATAATTTTTGTACTTAAAATATTTAAAATGCTTATTTTACCAACTTGTAGGTTTTTAAGTATTTGACTTATTATTAAGCAAATAAATTTCAGTAGTTATGAAATTATGTTGTTTAAATAAATATGAAAAAAGTCAAGTAAATAATTCAGACAGCTTTATGTATAAAATATCTCTTATCCTAAAGAAGAAGAACTGTTTAATGTGTCCCGATAGCCAGAAATATCCACAAGATGAGAATTTATAATATTTTTCATTTTATTTGGAAAAACTTAGCTGTCCGTGTTTTAGAGTAGTATAGATTTGGGAGTGCGGCACAAAGGAAATTATAACATGGGATTTTCTGGATCAATGGGAATTTGCGGTCCAGAGAGATCGGCTAACGTTGTGGATGAAATAGATTATTCCATGCTCTGCAATCGGCGAGAAATTTGGCAGTGAGGGTTATTTGGAGACATCAGTCGCGAGTAGCGGCGATCGCTTCAGATCCAGGAAAACGGGCAGATTTTGGTAACTGCCAATTCAATACTCAACTCAGGGTAGTAACCTAGATCCATGGTTTAATTGAGTATTGAAGAAATCAGATTGTTTTGGAGAGCTGTTGATAATCCATATATGGCAGTAACTTAGGAACATAATTTATCCTTTGCTACTTAACATATTCATGATTTATTCAGTAAAACATTACATTAAACTCTAAATTTAACCAGTGCAACACTACAAATAATATTACGTATATATGAATTATGTAGCATTTAAAATGAATTAATTGAATTGTAACATATGTTTCAGAATTAATAAATTTCACGAGTTCGGGCATCTGGACCGTATACGGAAATCGGAGTTCCGCAGGATGGAACCTACGCAGCCATCAGGTTTTGCACCTGTGACCATGAGATCCATCATGCCACTGATATTTGCAGTTTCAATTATTTATGCATTGGCTCATGCTATATTTATTTCAGAAGTATTGTATCACAAGTTAATGATTCCACGTAAAAATTCGAAAAATCACACTTGACTAATCAAGATCACCATTAATAAAGCACGATTGCAATATAACCAGGCTTGAATTTATAATAATTTAACGTCCTAATTACTTCATTCAGTTTTCCTTGTATTAATCGTTTCAACCAAACTGCTCAGCGATTTTGGTGTTTATTGTGTTTTTTTTAATAACCGCTCCTTATGGAGTGTCCTCCAATGTTTCTTTGTCTACTTCGCGAACATAAATTTTTAAAGTTAAATTGGTTAGAAGGTAAGATGAACCAAACATTTGAACAGAAAAAAATTTGATCGTGTGCAAGGATTGAGATAGATCGTGAGATTCCAAACATGTATACAGGTAGAAGCGTGCATAATTCAGACAGACCCTGGAGAGTCGTCAGTCTCTTCTGTCGTATCAGAGTGTGGAAGCGTGGAATTTTTTGATGCATTTATACCGTGACTTGGGTTGTGAATGTGCTGGATGAGTATTGCAATTCCGTGGAGGGGAAATATTTTTTGAAGAAATAATTGAGGTATGGATTAAAGAGCTACGTACCAGAATTTTGTTTTTCCAAAGGGACGGAATAGGTTTTGTAATTTAAAATATATGAAATGAGTTGCTAATTGAGTGGAATTAGAAATTTAATGTTAACACATCTTACGAGAATCGTCTTTATAATCAAAAGAAATGAAATCAGCTAGATGTGATTTATTTATTTATGCTATTTTGGTTTCTTCGTTTAGAATTGAGACTCAGAGCCACATTAATAATAAAATTACTTAGAAATACGTTGTTGCATGTTTCTCCAACTCTCGTGATTAAAAAAAATCATGTGGTTTGGTGTTCACGAGGTCACAGTGATAATCCCGGGTGAGATAAGGTAGAAATTTGAAAATTGATATCATATGAAAAATGTTACACGAATAAAATAGCACTCTTCTCTCGGTGTGCTTTTTAAATAAATGATTCTCCGTTTATCACCCGTGCCAATTGTCAATTTGGTAATTTAAAACGGTTGATAAACTAAGAATCATTATTTAAACCTATGCGATTTATGTCTGTACATAAAAAAACTGGTACCAGAACAAGCGTTACTGTGATAAGTGCAATGCTTAGTTATATTTATATCCTGGTTTAAAATTATTTGTAAAAATAGACCTAATGGCAAAGTGCAGTTGAGAAGACTATCAACTACTAATAATTTATTGTAATTTATTATAAAGTGTTAAAATGTGCTGAATAATATTAAAGCGAAGTATGATCTTTATTTTCATAAAATCAGAATGAAGAAATTTTGACCATACTATAGTGGCTTATAACTTAGCTTAAGATCTCTAATCTTTTCATCCAATATAATATAGGTATTATTTATAAACCTATTAACTCCTTCGTTTGTCATATAAAGAATGGTAAGGACCCTTTGAATATAATGATGTAGTGCAGTAGGACCTCTTCCCAGTTTTTCATTTATGTTTCCAACAATTCAAATTCATAGAGAGGTGGGATTCCCTGGATTAGGGAGGCACCAAAGTGTAACTTTACTACTAAATATATTGAATAGCAGCCGTGAATTGAAAGTGCGTCGTGAGGTTCGTATGCAATTTTTTTTATAATATAAACAGAAATACAAACTTTCGAGTAGAGCACCAATTAAATGTATAATGAGTGTACACACTATAGGGATTTAGATTGATATAATTAAAATTTCAAACTCACAGATATTCGTATATCAACATAGATTCAATATAAAGTGATGGAAACTTGAATATTATTTCTTGAGATTTGATGCATTAATAAAGCTTTAAGCAGAACAGAAAGATGAATATGTACAAACGGGATTATGTATATAAGTAAATTTAAATTATGCAAGTTATAGGACACCGTCCGTTTCTTGTGCGACCTTCATAAAATGTAATACAGAGAAACCTCGGTTTTCATCGATAACATGCCAGAAAGCGATCAGCGAAATCCCAAACCAAGGCAATTATTTTCATACAATGCAAATTATAACCAGTTAATTCGGTTTTGGTACTCAATAACAAAACACATTTCAAGATGATATAGACAGTTAATTTTACTAAATTTAGACGAGAAAAATTAAGTGTTGGGATATCGTGCGTCTACAAGGTTCGCTGTCTACCAATAGGGCAGGTTTGGATAAAGGACTGAAATTAACTAATCAAGAACGAGACAGATGGATACTAGTGAAATGGTAGTTGAGCCTATCTTAGGTTTACAGGAATGGAGGGATGTTGAATCGATCCCTGGACGTCGACTCGGATTTGCTCAGTGGTTATGGCACCCGCCCGGAAATCGGGAGGTTCGGGGTTCGAGTCGCTGGTCCGATCGACATTTTTCCATTCTTGTCTTTCTTATAAAAATATCTATAAGCTCCTTCTTGAGATTCGGGTAAAATCATTTCTACTTCCTTAGACAAGAAATTTATTATTTCGCAGGGAGTTAGCTCTCTGCCAACAATTACGGTTAATTATGGCGCGAATCCTACTGCAACAATAGAGGAAGGGAGAATACTCGCCCTCTTTTTTATGCTGCCCAAATAACTTATAATAACACAGTATGTGGGATGAATGGTTTAGGAACAGTTAGTTTTCTCGGCGCCTCTTGCATGGCAATTAAATGGATTTATAATTAGTTAGATCAATATCTTCTGAACTCTGCAAGACATCGAAGCATCCACAAAAATTTAAGCTAAAAATTTTATTTCAATCCCTGAAATTTTCATTGGGATCCGTTTAACCATTTCGGAGCATAAACAGATGAAGAGTATAGGCAACTCACAGTCACAATTTGCAGACTCGAATACACGTATGCGAAGAAATCTTCCAGTAGAATTAATATTAATAATATATTATTAACTTCTGAAATATATAGAAATGAAATATGTACGAATGTTGAAGTTGATTATTCTGTTTAAAACTCTTAAATTTTCATTGAAATTCGCTGAGCCCTTTCGAATCCTATTCGAGACAAACATATAGACAGACACTTCAATTTTATTTATTAGTATAGACTGAAACTTTTTATGTTAAATAATGAATAAATTACATAATTTTCTTTTGCGTTATGTCTGTAGAATGCAAAATTTATAATAATTTCATGTTTCCGTGTATTATTGCCTAATTTAAATGTGGCCTGAAACGGTATAAAGGTTTATTACGTATGCTATAGAGTTTATTAAAACTAATAACTTCTTCGTGTTTCCAAATAATAAATTACATTTATCCATAAATATGCACACAATTAGAATTAAATTTTAGTATTTTTAATGTTGTGAATTGGAGTTACTATATTCATTCTGATTTAAGTTTTCTTTCCGAGTCTGCGATGAAGTTTTAGCGTTAAGATAGCGTCGCGTTCTTTACCGTTGGAAGAAGTGGCAAAGCGAATGAAGAGGAACGACTGTCAAACCACGTGCGTTCTCACTAAATCTACATTGTGTCATGTTCGTTGCAGACATCTTCGGCAGTTTAGTAGTCTAGAAAATCTGTAAACTTAGATCAAGACCAAGCAGCTTCAATATTCGTAAAAGTAAAACGCTAAACTTGTAATAGCGGTGCACGCCATATGGTCTCATTCATTACCGAGGCGGCACCTACGCGCAGCCGCGTGGCGTCACGGCGCAGGGCGTCCCGGCGTCCATGCACTCTTGAGCAGTGAGAGGTCCGACTCCGAAGCCAGCGTAGCCAGCCCCTGCCTGCCTGCCTGCCGGCCGTGCCGCGATACACGTCAGTCCGCACAGGTCAGCCGGCGCAGCTACTATCACATTTTAGAATAAAATATCGGAACTACGCTTCAACAATAAAAAATTAAAAAAGTATACGCTTATAGTACACTGTTTTTAGAGATCAATTAAAAGTAATAATCATAATGCATAATGATAAATGAAATTATTCAATTTTCACATTATATTTGACAATTTCATCTTTGAATGTAATAAATGTGTATAAAATCACACCATACCTTGTTACAACTTATAATTTTTTCTCAAATACAATACCTAATTGTTCACAGTATAGATTGTTTCATGTGTCACGTTTCAAGAGATTTTTCTTCAGACTTACATGACAGCGCCTTTCCTTATGTAAGATGGCAACATAAAATTCACGAAATTTTTTTAAAATACGTTCTATTATAAGACTTTACTTTCTGGACACATCTGGCAAAAATATTCTTAGAAATTAAGCCAAAAATTTTCACTATAGTTTTAAGGGCCACGGGGACTGACATTTCGGCCAAAATCTGAAAGAAAAAATATTTTCTAATTTTTTCATATTAATATACCTATAAATTCAGTAAAATGAAAAAGAAAGCTGACAAAAAAGAAGGAAGGTGTAAAATATGCTGCAGGACAATTTTAATTAATATATTTTTATTCTAATTTAATAAATTATTGGTTTTCTCAGCTTCATGATTTCTGGTTCCAAAAACCTTCTGCGCGTCACAAATATTAAGATATTGTCTTCATTATTTCTGTACATAATCTACATGCTAATACTTTAAAATACTAGTATTAGTTTTTTAATTATTCAAGAGTTTATGCGAAACATTTATCAATGTGCTGCAAAGTGCCAATTTTTAAGTAACCGCCGTTTGAAGTCTCCGCACAGTTTTATTAAATTTCAAAAATAATACTGAAAATTGATAACAATAGCCAGTCTACATATAAAGGTAAAGAAAGCTAAAATACGTAACGCAAGAAAAATTGAAAATTATTTTGCAAAATTTGGCAGTTTTGACAAAGTATCTCAACAAAAAACAATTTTAGAATTTTTTTTTAAACATTCCTACACATTTGCGGTTTTAATACACGGTTAAAATTTCAGCTCAGTAGCAATTCATTTACGGGAATTTCAAGTTTCAGTCCCCGTGTCCCTTAACTAAATAAGCAACATACTCTGTGCGAAGTGGTTGCAGATAATCAGAATCTGAAGATTGATGCAGTTTTCTTGTTACCTGAATGAATAAAAAAATTACGTCATATCTATTTTTAGGCTGTTATTTGTAGTATTAAGGAAATATTGTGAAATATGGGTTTTCCTAATTACATGCACTTGAAATGTGCAACAATTTTATTAATTTAATGATATTAAATTACCATTTTAATATTATGTTAAATAATAATAACAAAGAGAAGCATAGGTAACGACGGCGCTCTTGTGCATATAATCTCTTAGCATTCTTTTGTTTAACTACATTTGCAAGTTTTACATCGCAAGTTATGTTGTATGACATCTCTACAATGATGCTAATTTTAATTTCAAAAGTTTGTAATACCACAAGTTGTATTTTATTTAAAATGAAATGACGTTGTTTATAATACTAGATACACCTACATATATTTGCAAAACGTATTGTTGATAATATATTTACAAGAAGTTAATTACAGCATAGTGCTCAAAATTGCTATTCAAATCGAAATAGAGACAGACATGTTAGGCCAAACTATAGTCTCAGTAATAAGGAGAGAGGATGATTTTCAAACTATGCGACATATATATAGAACTTAACATTTAGGGGGAAATGAGAAAAATTTGCATGAGATTTTGAGAAGTACGATGATTATTACAGATATAGGACAAGTGACGCTGCAAAGATAAAAATGCCTGATGAAATAGAAAGGTACTAAAATGCGCCGACTCGTAGACAACTTAACGATCGGCCAAAGAATAGGAGGGAAAAATTTAATATAAATCACGGATACAAATAAGTGAATTAAAGATGGTTAGTATGGAAATGGGGTATAATGAGATAGATGTGGATAAAATTGTTGGAAGTATAAAGAAGGTTACAGATGATGAAAAAATGCAGAAATAGATGATATTTAAATAAACATTATCCAGGGTGCCAGTTTATTGGGATGACCATAGTGATTATTCGAATTATAATCATTCATAAGCTGGTATTTATAATTTTAATAAAATCTAAATAGTATCGTTCTGGGCATAGGGGTACGTTAAAATATTTGCTGTTCATGAAGAGAAATTGTCATTTGATCGTATTTACGGTAACTTTGAATATTGAGACTTTGGGGAATTTGTCCATGGGTATTAAAAAGTTCAATGTTATTTCGTTGAACTGGAAGCTCCTATACAGGTTATGGCGTACATTTAATAAGTCAAGAAATATCAAATGATCAAGTAACTAGATGTTTGTCTGTCTTACAACTAATCCGTGGCGGAGACTTTTCGTGTGAATATTAGTTTTGTTTAATTTATTTGTATTACATGTTTCACTGGGCTTAACGAACACTGCCTGAAAGCGAAATTTGACATGGATGGTGCGGGTCATAAAATTCGGATACATTGCAGTAATTGTAGCCGCTTTGACAGCTAGTATATTAATGAGCAATGGTGGCGCGGGGGCGTGATGTGCAATGGGCAAACAATGTGCTTATTGTGCCACATAGTTATGCTATTATCAATTATACGTTTGTTGATGTGCTCTGTGTTAATAGCATTTGGAACACTACGAAGTTTGGGCGTTTGCTGTAGAGATTGATGAATAACGACTTATTCTTAAGCTTCTTTGAAAGATTGATAACACGTTTGCACGTCAAAGTTATCCTGCCATTAATAATTGTATTACGTGGATTCGATAGAAGTTTTTCCAAACTCGCATAATGTTTGGTTTGCTAAAACTAGACCACGGTTATTATTTACTTGCAGAATTTGATTTTTTTTGCTTTGAATCAATCTTAACTAACAGGATACGAAATTAGGGAAAAAATTTGCAGTAGTCTTATTAATAAATTTGAAAATAATATATTATGAGTTATATACACACATCTCTTCTTCTTCCGTGGCTCTGCAGCCCATTCCGGGCCTTGGTCTACCGGGTCGATTACGGACTGTCACCTTACATGACACATTCCGAATTAGGAGTGAACGTGGTCAGCGTATCGATTCTCCAGCAGTTATAATCCCGGTCTCCGTGACCAAGACAACACGAACATCCAAGACCTTGCCGGGATTCGGACCCGGGACCTCTGTGTTGTGAGGCAGTGACTCTAGCCATTAGACCACATTAGATACATCAATCGTTATAAATAAATATTGTTCCGACGGTTTTGCGACGGATGATCCTGAATTTAAAATATTCAAGTTGATTGTAATGGAACTTGGTTGTGGTAACTTGATATAAGTAAGATAAGATTATTAAATAATTAATGGACGTAATAGTTCCAGGAGAAGTTGTTGCTGTTGTGATATTAAGTTCGAAGATTTGTCTAATGCAACCCTATCTTGTGAAAGCCTTTTCATTTTCGAATAACTACCACATTCCACATCAACCCTAACCTTCTTAGCGTATTCCATCCTTCGCCTCCCTCTTTTGGTCTTCCCCCTCACACTTCTCTCTAATGCTAATTTTACAAGACCCTCACGTCTTAAAACGTGGTCTATTAATCTATCCCTTCTCTTGGTGAAACGTCCTCCATATTGTTCGTTCTTCCCCAATTCTGCTTAGACGTTCCTCGTTAGTGATTCTATTCACCCATCTGATTTTCAGCTTTCTCCTGTAGCACCACATTTCAAAGGCTTATATTCTTTTCCTTTCTGCAACTTCTACCATCCACGTTTTGCACCTATATAACGCCACGCCTCATACGAACACATTTATCAATGATTTCCTAATATTCACACTTATATTGCCCTAAATAAATTCCACTTTTTCGAGAAAGCGCTTGTGCTATTCTATTCTTTGTCTAATATAATTCTATCATCCCTAGTTATTATACTGTCCAAGTAGTGGAATTCCTTAACCTCTTTAAAAATATCGCTTTTGAATCTAACATCCTTTGTTATTCCACTGATTTCTGATTTCTTTTCTTGATCTTCAATTTTAAATACTGCTGACTGTCTTCTTTCTCGACATTTTATTCCTGTCCTCTTCAAAATCCTTAGTCGGGTGTTCTAAATCTTTAATAGTTTGATCCAGTTCACATTATCAACGGCCTTTTCTAAATCTACAAATGCCATGAACGTAGGCATTTCCTTATCCTTTCGTCTCAAATTAGACTCAAAGTCAATATTGCTTCTCATGTTCCTACATTCTTCCTAAAACCAAACTGATCTTCCCAGGAGAAGTATTGAAAAGTAAGTTACATTTAAATATATGCAAATATTTTAGCACAATATCATATAATCATAGCAAAATAATCATATTTACTGAAGACGAGTACATAATACAATATAATTGCATTACCATTAGGAAATATTATTTTATTTGTATTCCTATAATTGATTCTACGATGCAGAATTAAATTTTCTGCAATATATTTATGTCTAATATAGATCAAAAGTTCTTTTGAATTGTTTAAAACGAATAAATATTTCTAGGGAAACAAGAAACGTGCAATGTACGACGTGACATGGATTATTATTAGGGAAAGTATTTTCATGAAATCAATATTGCTATATATGTCGACAATTATTAAATGGTTTGTATGATATTGTAGAATCTTCCAATATTATTTTAATATTAAGGGAGCGCAGTTATAACGAATTTCGTAAATGTTTAATAAGTATATTATTTTGATGATTTCAGCTGTGAGGATTGTGTTTGAATGGATAGTGATGTAAAAGCAAGAATTACGTTGCATGGAATTCTGATATTTTTTTCTGTTTTAATTTTTACTTTATGACGCTTGGATGCTCTCAGCTCGGAGCCGGCTGTAATTAACTTATTACAGTGTGACGGGGCGGCGAGTACGACGCCGGGAACATACGGCTTCCCGCGGCCAGAGAAATATTACCAACACAAATCGGACACACAGCCACTTAAAATTACTGTCTACAGTTAAACATCCAATAAGACTTTCCATACATTGCGATAGTAACAATTTTACAAATGTATTGCAGTATAAAGCTTCACTTGAATATATAAAATGAATTGCATAAATTAGGATATCGATCAAAAACTATTATTTTTAAATAGAAATAATATACAAAAGGTTGACTAGTGTTTCAAAATAGTATTAACAATTTAACTGCCAATACTTTTAGTTTAGTCTCAAGAAATAAAAAAGTTATAATTTGTCAAATCGTTTATTTTATTAAAAGAGCTCAAGGATATGACATCATAAAATTAGTTTTCCAAAACATTTATTTTTAAAATTACGTTAAGTCAGTTTTATTAGTTGTAATCATTTTTCGGACAAAGTCCTATTTAACAAAATTAAGTATATCCTGACGGTTTTCTATGTATCCTCCAAACATTCTGATGGAATTATATATGTATTTTACAATATTCTAACTATTCTTGTAACATATTTCCAATATATTATACTTCTTTGAAAATGATTGTCAAACTGAGACTGTATTTTTTAATGGGCTGACTACTAAATTCCAAATTTAGTTTTAATTATTATTATTTTTGATAACATTGGAAAATGTTCCAAAAAATTTTCTCTCGCCGTAAAATACATATGTGAGGGTTCACATCATCGTGAAATGAAAACCTCTGTGACAATCAAAAATGCTTTTATTTGCAACAATTAGCTACACTTTCCAGTTACTTCTGGACAAGTTCGCCGCTCCAACCTAGATATTTGACGTAGAGTAGTACCAACTTTTTAATATACTCGTCATAGAATAGCCGCCTGTCCTTTCAGTGAAATTTACGGTAGTCTGCAGCTTGTTTGTACCAAAATGCTGTTCACTCAGCCAGCGTTTCTTGTGTGCAAAGTGATGAAAATCTGAGGGGTCCAAGTCTGGGTTATATGGCAGATGATAAAACGCTCCTACTTGTAAGGAACCTCTACGCAGCAGTGTGCGGCCGAGTATTGTCATGAAGACCTTCAGTCAGTTTCATTTAAATAGGGCTTTTTTTAATGAAGTACAATTTTAATGTGACAGAAATATCTTGAATATGGAATTCTGATTTGATGACATCATTTCGGACGAAACAACAAGATGCAGCGCAAATTTGTCTGAAAGCAAAGGCGTTGCTTCTGTGACGAGTATATTAAAAATATGGCATCATGTTACGTCAAATGACTAGGTTGGAGGGGCGCCCATGTGCGGAAGAAGCTGGAAAGTGTAGCCCATTATTGTAAATTTAACAAAAAATTAAGAGGCGTTTCGCTCAAGTACTTTTTAATACTTTTCAATAAATCTTCTACTACTCTGCTAATATTCAATTTATACGGCAATTAGTGTACAAAATAGGTTTAATAATCTACAGTCCTGCCCTATGATTTTGAGAAATTATAGTTTTAGTTTCTATCTGGAGTAGGTCTGAACCTCTTATAGTGCCAAAAATAGATAGGATTGTTTTGAAGTACACTCCACTATTTATGTTTCTCATCGAGTCATCGTGCAACGAAAATTTTGTTTTAAGAATTGTTTCAGATTAAAATCAGTTCCGAACTTCAAAGATTCGATTTAGAACACTGCGGAAACCGTCGCAGAAATATTAAAGAGCACACATTCGATTACAGTATTGGTCATGAAGGGAAGTTATAAAAAAGTAAAATAAGGGAACATCATAAATTTAACTTTCATTGACGTTGCTGAAGTAAATCAAGAAACATACACAAATATTTACATATATAAATATGTATGATTCTTTATGCACTTCAGTAACGTCTTTGAAAGTATATATATATACTTCGTAGTAATTATTGTTACCGTTAATTAGGTATGTTCTTAATTAATAAAATTTGGTTAACTTTAACTATTCTTTGAAGGTGTCAACTTCAAATTGTGTGCAAAAGAAATGATAATTTACAACTTCAATAAAATTATGTAGGAATTTATTAATCATTGCAGATATTATTTAAAACTTAAGGTTTTTGATAAGTTACAGAGAGAATTAAATGACTCTTTAGTAAGATAATTCTAACGGACAATAATAATGTTTGTTGCATTTATTTGGTATCCGTTCTCACAATTAGGCGCGCTGAGTCATATATCACAGCGTGCCAAGATTAGCTTGAGGATCAGAGGACTCACTTACCCAGGTCCCATTTAATTAGGTTTGTCTGTATTCTCCTCGTTAAGTGGCACTGCCTAATTGTACCATATCAGTTAGATCTAGTGAGTAATGAACTGGCGCAGTTAGTAATAATCCAGGAGCCATGGACAGAGGTCCTTCCTAACAGATTACGAGATTCGCACAGACAACACTCGTTCACTGCTGGAGAACACGGAGCCAAACAGGTAGAAATAAAACCATGAAATGATAGGTTTAATTACAGATTTAGTTAATACGCAATATACATGAAATTAAAACACGATTTCGGTTATGAAATTGTTGGTAGCTTTACAACTTATCACAAGTAGATTATGTAAACAGTTTAAAAGCCTACCACCAGAAAAAGACAAAGTTTTCTTCTGTTATGCAATAGATATGTTTTAATTTTAAAGGGCTTCTCAGGGTTAATTATTGGGGTAACGATGTGCGGCACGTTTTTGACGAACCTGTTTCAGCTTCTCAGCGATTTTGCGTAGTAGAGTTTTCCCCCCTTTGTCTGATTGTTGATTTTCTCTCGGTCGACGGAAGAGACTCTGGAACTCGTTCTGCCCGGCGATTGAGAAAAACGCAGTTTTCCTCCTTATTCGCTCCAACACACGACTTACTAGCAAGTCCGATGTTCTTGCCTTCCTTGCTCTCTCTTCGTTCTAACTCAAAAGCAACGATGTTCACCTCCCTTTTAACTCTAGATCAACACTGACTTATTAATTCTTCATTCATACCTTCTCTCCTACTTCCTCGATTTCTGTTCACTTCTACTTCCTACGCATTATCTCCCTTTCTAGGTCTTGAACAACTTTCCTTCCTCGCTCTTTTAACGTCTTAAACTACTCTGCTCATTTTTCAACTTCTCACCTCGCAGACAAACTATTATTTCCCCCTTCTCCGAGGGAAAGAGCTACCCCGCGTGACGTGTGTTTGCCAATCTTATGCGAGTTTAGTCCAGCGCAGGAATTTTTGCTGACGAAGATAATAATGTCCTTAGGAAATTTTGAAGCGTGAAAGTTCCTTCAGAGAAACAAATCTAATCTTTTGAAGTTGCAGACAGATACATTTTCAAGCAGGCACCCTGGCGCTGGGGAATTCCAACCTCTTACCTGCCAGTTTCTGAGTTAGAATATTCTCGTTGAATTTAGATCGCTTAAAGTAAAAGACATGTGAATAAAATTACGGAGGTTCCTACTGCGTTACAAATGTGTAGTATTAATTAAAGTAGATTAATACTGTGTGTAGAATTATGCGAGAAGCACACTTCTTGTTAGGAAAATTAAGCACTCCGACCTGAAATACATCTTTGGTTCAGAAAGAAAATAGCTCCTCTTATTACAAGAGATAGGCGAAGTCGGGGAGGACGGGGCACATATTGTTTAACAATTTTGTAAAATTATAGGGAAAGAAGAATCACTTCATAAAAATACAAAACATTAGTTCATTGTATTATTTATGTATTCTCATATCAATATAACTTAAAACAACGAATTTATATTTTGGGTGAATTTTTAAATAGAACATTACTCCTTTTACAAAGAGATTGATTTTTGCAACTACACATTCTTTCATAGCATTTTCCCGACACTTTTATTTATTAATCTATTCTTTTTGGGCGTAGCGTCCTGTAACTCATTCTTATAAGGAGAGTCTGCCAGGTTTTCCTTATTTTCTTGAGGAACACATAACATTTTGCCTTTTACAGTAGTATCCCGATCCGCCCCGCACAATAGTTTTAGTTTAAGGTTTTTCACCAATCGTTAATACAAGCAGATGTATACCTCATACGAAACTTATACGTAGCTTAACACACCTAGTTTACAAATATATATAATTAAAAAGTTAAAATGGAGGTGTGAATAACATTATGTCTAAAGTTCTGCAAAAATTATAAATTCACAGATGTAAGACGCCAAAAAAAGAGTTAATTCACAAGAGCAGTCAAAATTTTTTGTCAAGCTGGCTGCCAGGACTTCTTCCTGGACCAGTTGCAATGTTACATTCCTAATCTCCAGCACTATCCAATAAAAAAGGGTATCCCTTTCTATCTCCCTATCCGGCCTCCCCGAGTTTCTATAGGAGTAAACAACGTCCGCACTATTTTCCAGTTCGTCTGTTGACTTAACTCTAATGTTATTATTTTAAATATATGAATTATTAATGCCCGAAAAATATAAAATAAAATTTTCAAAATAATAAAATCTGTAATATGTATTATTCAACCAGTGCGTATGGGTTGCAAACCATTTAAATAAAAGGTTAAAGGCAAGTAGAGGGGAATCACACGTACTCAATCTCAAATCTTCCCCTGGAAAAAATAATTTTTCTTATGTGAAATTATTGCAACCAGTTCATTGTGAAATCGATCCAAGTAATTTACGTGTTCCGACTGAGTACTACTAAAGTAAAATAGAAATAATATAGCTGTTTAATTAACTTTGAACTCTATTCCTGCAAATATTTACATTAATTTAATATATATTTAATATATATAGATTCACACGGAGTATTAATAATGTTATTACATTATTCTTAAGGTGCAGTAATACGTGTTTACAGTTGAAGAGATTTGATACTGATAATTAGTCCGTAATTGAATAATAGTGTAGGCCGTGGGTGTGGGGCAAAGATTTGGGAATTATGGATGCGAGAATTCCGTGGCTGAAACTCCCGCTACACGCCCAAGCCCGCTGTTTCCCGTGCAAATGACGTTCTAACGATTTCGGAGCTAATTCAATAACTGTGTTCACTCATCCACGTCCCGCCCACGCGTACTTCCCTCCATGTACCTCCAACGTCAAAATACATTGTCATTACCTGCTTCGAGCAGATTAGAGATCGCAGATATGGAACTTTGTTAAGGATTAATACAGCTTTTTGACTTCACTAGTCTACATTACCTTTTACTTTAATAGGACTTCATGATATTCTTTGTATTGTTTCAATGATTAGGAAACGTTATCAAAAACTATTTTAACTTAAATCTGGATTTACCACGAGTATATGCTGAGCCTGCGTCACATTTAAGACCAGGTGCTATAAAATAAGTATATAAAGCTTTCTTTACGTTATTGTTAACATGAAAGATAATATAATATTGCACAAAATATATACATATATTTCTCTATAATCCAGGAATCATATACAAATATTTTCGCACTGCATTCTAATGTTTTAAAGGGGTTTTGGGTTCTACTTTAAATTAATTGAGCAGGTAGAAATAACTAATAAGGAATTTTACAATTTTAAAATTATATTTTAACAAGAAATAACAAGTTATTGAAAGGAATTATACATTTCGGAAATAAATTGACTTTATCATTTAAATAGAAAGAATATTGATTCTATTTCCCAGGGAGATGGTGGGCTTTATATTCTGAACAATGGTGCCAATTTCTGTCAGTAGACGGTCTTGAGGGATTTACGGAACGTTACCGACATTGGAACTCGTAGATATTTGGCTGCAACCTTTGGAACCCTTGAAGAAGTAGCTTCTGGAATTCTGTGGGCTGCTACCGGTGGCTGAACACCGAACTTCTCAACAATTCTCCAACTGCTCTCTCTCCTCCACTACTCTCCACAACTAACTCCTCATCACTCCACCTCCACGACAATTCCACAACGAGTCTTTTCTCAATCTTTCACTAACCATGCAAACTATTATTTCTCCTTCCCGATTCATATTTTGGCCAATAAGAAACATTGTTACATTTCTAGTTCACGGTGAACACGTCTACCAGCAAAGACGCTGAATGGCACGCCGCAGTAGTTACTAAAACTTCTGTGGAAAACTCTGAGACGTGACAAAATATTGAGACCTTAGATTATTACCCAAGACAAATATTTATGACATACTCTGAGTAGTGGCTTAGGCTCGGCCGGATACCTGCTCGGAAAAATTAACCCCTTTAATGATTTAGAAAGCACATGTACACTGCACCACAGAATGAATTTATAATTTTCCGTTGGAACATAACTGGTATCCATCATGGAGAAGTGTGTTTTTAGTTTTCGAGACAAACTTTTGATCATTCTTTCTTCCACTGTAAACTGTTTTATAAATGGTAAAACTCACATTGCTCTCCCCCCCATGCCAACACAGTATTGGTATTAAATAATACTACTCACTGTAACGTTCAATTCTCCATTTTCTTTATAAAACTGCCATAATTATTAATTTTTAGACTCAGTTACATTCTTTACTCTGATTTTTATGCCAGTTTAAAACATTTTGTAAAGACAATGTCATGTTATTCACTTCACTCAACAGAATAAATATTAATGGATATATTATGTCTGAAAATACTTAAAAAAATTATCTTTAACATTTCATCCGACCTTGCGGACCTCATAGCACAATAAAATGCTTTAGCAGTTAAACACTCAGAAGTGAAGCCAAGGAGGTTAAATAGAGTTAAAGATTCAGCTTAAAGAACATGTATCACCCTGTAGTTTTACGGGGATTTGTTCATTTTTATATGAATCATTTCCGATATCAATTTAGAATGATACCCGAGCTACTAATAATTCCCCAAGTCATCCCTGTAAAATTTGTGATCTATTGGCAGAAAACTTGGTGATGTTTTTGTGTTTGTCATCAAAAAGTCTTATGTAAACATGATGTTCTTCAATACGAGTTTTTATGGTATGTTTAGTACAATAGGAACATGAAATTTTATTGACCAGACAATGGATATCACCTGAATATAGAATATATTTATAATTCGCAATATAAAAACCTCGGGGCCTAACTATATTGACGTTAAATATTTGAACAGTTAATGTAATTTGGAATGAAGCTGGGGATAAAAGGGTAAAATTGTAGCTGTTCTTTTATTAATAGAGGAAGGTTTAGTGCTCGAAAATTTAAGCAACAAATCCTTTATGAGGTAAAACTGTCAGTGAACAGTGTGGGATAATAGTTGTTCGCTAAAATTTTAAATGCAGTGTTTAAATTAGTAAAGTAAAATTTAGTGTTAGTAACATTCTCAGAGTGACAGTATTGAAAATCATAACCTTCTTATGGGCTAAGGGATGGGTGGAAAAAAGTTGAGAACCTGTACCGAAAATGTGGGGTTTCTTTACGTATTAGTAACAAGGAAACCAATACTTTATAATATAACTGAGAGGGCTTTGAGTGAACGTACCGCCTCAATTTAATAAGTAATTTTCAGGTTGATATGCTTATTGATATCAAGGAAAATACTAAAAATATTATTCACATATCTGCCATAATAGAGAATAGACTTTTAATGGTTAAATGCACCAAGTTTTCAAGATCTCTCTGTTTATTTCCCAAGATTTTCACATGCCGAGGCATGTGATGTATGTAGTAGGATCGAAGACCTAGGGCATATGATAAGAGTTATCCGTTAATCCCATTGGGATCAGTAAGCGAACTGCTTCATAAAAGTGGTGGAGACACTGAGAAGCGAAAGCAGCGACCCTACAGAAAACTCAACTCTCGTCATTCAGAAGGGCGTGAGAATAGTACCAGATGGAGGTTTTTAGTGTTTTCTCTGTTTGTCTTTTAGATGAATCACCGGGTAGGATCCTTTAACTATAACCCGGGGTCCGCAGTCAACCCTTGGCTACCTTGCTCTGCCTTACACATCCATCCTTTTCACTCCGTTCCTATGCAATGAAAATAGTGTTGCCTGTTTCACTATCACCCTTATGTAGCCTGTTATCCAAAAAATCATCTCTCATTACGATTTGCACCAAATGGGGAACAATTGACTGCCCATTACGGACCCCTGTATCCGTTGATGATAATGTTTGATAGAAGCGAAATACGTGGGATTCACAATATGTTTGAGGACAATCAGAATTTCATCTAAAATAATGGAACTGTAATGATTAAAAATGAACCTTCTACTTTTAAAACTATTAATAACCTTACCATTAGGAATAGAGGTGAAAAGTGAAACAACGTTGGAAGAAAGTAATCGACAGTCAGCTGGTACGTAGATTTGATTTCAAGAAACTGTTTGGAGGTTTTTATAGAAAAGTATGTTTTGTCATTCAGGCTGTAAGAAGTGTTAAGAGCCGGCCTCAATTGTATAGTGGCTAGCGTCACTGCGTCGTACCACCGAGGTCTTGGGCTTGGGTGTTGTGAGTGTTTGTCTTCCCAAATCGAGTAACCCTTACAAGGATAAGATCCCTTAATGGTAAAGCAGTCGATAATGATCTTAGCTGTTAGCGTGACTTAAAATAATAAAAGAATATAAAAATAAATCTCATAGGAGATTCAGATTTATGCATTTTGAGGTAGGCATAAAAACCAGTGATATTAGAAGAAGTTATAAACAACATATTAAATACGGAGGAGTGTGTTAATTAGTTTTAAAACTTTTAATAAGGCTTGACTTGGTCAATAACCCAAGAAACGAAATTGTTATTAAATGGAAAATATTATTCGTATTCGTATTAGAACGAGGGGACTGAATCTTAGAATTGACTAAAATAACAGCAACTACACCAATGTCAGTCTGGTTATGATATAATGCTAACTTAAGAGAAAATATTAATAGAAAGGAGATAATTTCAGTTCGGCGCGGATCCTAGTTAGGTGACCCTCTCGATTCTGTGTTGATTTTAGTCTTTTCAACCACCCCTCAGTTCATATTTGTCTACATGTTAACTTTAAGTTCCTGATTGGTCGTTTGGTAAGGCATACGAATTTTTACTTACTTGATTGTACATAAAAAGCCTAAAATATCCGAATAGACTATGAGGTTAGTTATCTGAGTGTATGACATTATAGAGAGTTGCTGAAGAAAAGCAGTCCGTGCAACGAGATCGTTTGGAACAGGGAATTAACAGAATCGCAGCCTTTATGAGCACTTCCGCGCATTGCAGGTGACGCGTCGTAAATGGAATTGATGATCCGGCTGGAACTGTTAAGGCCAGATAGGACCCGCACTGGAAGTAAATGACCGATTACATGGCCTCTGCGGCGGGACCTCATTTACTCGCTCACCGCCATAAAATTCCTATCTTATTACACGACACTGTCTATGGCAAGTACATTCAATACGGATTTTATGGGACTCCAAACGAATATTTATTAACAGTTTCAAAAGAACATATTTTCTATTGTTATTTTCCCTCATATTAGTTGAAGCGTATGCAAGACACTGAACCTCATCTAAATTTTGAAATATATCTAATTAAATTAGAGTCTTTTCTAAACGAAAACTTTATATACTTCCAAACTAATATATTACATTGCATTTAAAATACGCTAGTAAATAATTTATGGTAAACTAATTGGAGAATAATTTACAGACAGATCATAGGGGAAGTTGGGGCGAACGGGACACTTATTATTTAACAACTTTTGTAAAATTATGCCAAACGAAAAACGACTTCACAAAAGTACAAAAAATTAGCTTAACCTATTAAATACTTTATCTAATATCAATATAACTTAAAACAACGAATTTAGATTTTTGATGAATTTGTAAACAAAACTTACAGATTTTTCGTTCTGCCTCACACTCACTGGGCAGCACGGGATAGGATGTTTTTTCATATACGAGAAGTGCAATAAAATTTAATTTAAGAAAAATCTTAACACCTATTGTGTCTCGGACTTAAACAGTACGGATCGCTTTATCAATTCTTCCTAAAGCAAGAGTCTTTTTTGCAACTGCACAGTCGTTGTTAATATTTTCCCCTTTTTCTGTCCTAATTAAATCATTTTGATTTAACAATAAACTTATAGCAACTACTTAAAATATTTTGTTGACTCGTTCTTATTGAAAACAATCCTTAATAGAACGGTTTAAGAAGTTCCAGAAGGGACTTCACGCGTTAATTTACTAATAATAAACAAGGAAACCGTTAGAAATATACGTTTATAAACAAATAAAATATTTAATAAAATTTATTATTTGAGAAATAAATCTTACATAGACTTTTGGTAAATTTTCCTGAAATTTAAAACCTCTCTTTCTGAAAAATTCAGTTAAATCACACTATTTGGTTATTATTTATTTAAGGAAAGAAAATGAAAAAGAATAAAATGTAATTATCCAGTTTACAAAATTATTTAGTCGGATTTTCTTTGTTATCACGCATGTTTTCCTTGCTCTCTCACTGGAGTAACATTTAAATAGAACGCAAAGACAAATGTTTGCCTTCCACTTGCCAACGATTTCCGCTATAATACACCTCTACCTTATCTGGCTCATGACAAAGTCACAGTACTAAAAACTCATCTAATTTTTTTATTTAACTTCTATATTGTGATACCATATACCTGCACCATTCTTGAATGTGGGACGAGCAGCGGAATTCTATAAAAGACTCGTACCCAGTCTTCAGGCTGTTTATAAAGAAGAACAATACATAATTTTTTCTCTTCTTGTTTTCATTTAATTTGATTTAACTAAAAAGATTGCACACACCCGAAATTCTTGGGCCAGATGTTACAACGGGACACAGCGCCAAGATCTTTATAGTGTAAGCCCTCCTATTCCCTATGATGATCCCGTAATGTGTCCTTGAGACTTCTAATTTTCATTGCAGTGGCCTGCAAATTAGTGGATAATTTGTAATCAGCGTTTTTGTGAATAATCTATATTTTAGATAGAACGTATGAGAAAGTGAATATAATGGCAACAAGGAAGGATTGAGGAACCTTGTAGCTGACCTAGGACATGAATTGTAAATACCTTCTGACGTCAATTGAATTGTATCTTCATTTTTAATGGTTACTTCTTTTGATCTCATGCTTGGTTGAGACACTCACGTGTCCTGGTAGGACGTTTATTATTTCCCTGTTTGGATCTCGCAGACTGCGCAAATTCAAAGACGATTTTATATCACAAAATTAATTTTGCATACGGAGTGAAGCACGACCGATATTCATAAATGAAATTATCCAATGGAGCGTATAGGTGTTTCAATATTATAGTTAATAAAATAAATAATAATTTTCATGGTGTGAGACCTGAATAAAAATATTCTTAAAATATTGATTTTTAAGGTCGTGAGAAGCAAACCGTATGCAAATGCCGGCGCAAAACGATTAATGTACAATATTGTGTAAGTAAACATTAAAGGGACAGATAAATGCTGAGGTAATAATGTCCAAGATAATATTCGACTGTTAACTTACGACCTTATCGCCTGTTTCTGGGACAGTTGAGTAACCAAAAGAGTTATTGATCAGACGCCAGCGTTTCCTGATTAGTAATCCGCACAAAACCTAAACTTCAAAGCAAATCAGAGATGAAAGTGTCAGTACTTTTTCCACAGTTGTGTGCAAAGTCGTAATTTCATATCCGCAGCAAGACATACGATAAATGTTACTTAAAATTATTAATAGACATTCTCTCTTATTTTATTGTAAAACGCAATTTATGTGATGACATTTTTCACAGGAAATATAAAATGTGAATTATAAAACAAATTATATAAGGTTAAATAAATGACAATTTTACAGAAAATATTTTATTCAACTCATAAACATTTAAGTACATTTCTGTACTTCCCTAAGGTTGTTTATCTTGATTATAATTTAGCCAGTTACCACAGAAACAACATAAAAAACCAGAGAAATGTATGAAAATGAACCGAAACGTCGGTGAGTTGAATAATATATATTTTTTATCAGTTTAAAGTCTCAGCAACCATGGGTTCATTAGCGACTGCTACATAGCATTACATCTATTATAATACAGCAGGAAAAAGGCTAAGTAACTTTATATATAGTAAACAAGAGTTATTTACGTTAGGAATTCCAGTAATTAGAGCAGTCTGCTATGAAAGATGATGTGGCAATAATTAACAAAAGGTACAACCTTACAATCCGGGCAGATAGGTTGCTGTGATCTAGAAAGAAAGAATGACTGAGTAAGATAAGAATGTAAGGTTCTACTTCTCGCTAGAACGACCGTTGGGGTTAGAATTCTCGTTACTATGTCTGTCGGTACAGAGAATTTCACCATATATCTCAGGTCTCGAATTTCTTGTACATATTACGTCCAGTCCAACAGGAAATCCAGTTTTGTAGTCCCTGCTGATGCAGACCGGAAAGTGATTGATGAAAATGTGGTGTTCAGCTTCGGTCCTAGCAGGTGACCAGCTTTTTCATTTCCTGGGATCCAGGCTATGGTGATTTGGTTACCATTTTGTCGGATAAGATCAATGTTATATCTAATTTTATTAATAATGCCGTTCCTGAAAGTCGCGTTTGTGAGTCTATTAATTTCTTCCGTAAAGTCTGTTATTATTATATCGATTATCGTCGGATGGTTTATACCAAGCTTTGTGACCATGCAAATTGCGAAATTTCTACAGTGGTACTTGTCGCCTCTTTGGGTATAGTGGAGGAAATTTCATGGTCTGCGGCCATTATGCCGCACCCTACACCAGTCAGTATTTTATGCATCCATATATATTTCTCTGGGATGATTGTGTTTATGACGGAGGTCCTCCAGGTTGAGTCAGTCTTAGAGTGGTAAATCGATGTGTCAATTGGTAGGTTTCTGCGGTGCCACGGGAAATATATTAAAACTCCTAAAAATGGTTATTTGATTTATCTTTGTGTAATATAAAAATAAACGTAAATTAAGAAAATATTACATATATAAAATAAATTAACAGGTTATTACAAAACTCAAATCATTATAATAAATTATGATTGAAGAAGTGATAGAATTAAATGTGTATACCAGGAATATAGGTATTTTAAGAAACTGTATATATCGAAACCATCATAAATCTCGAAAGTGTCATATAAAATGTAGAATTATATTTAAAAAATAAATTTTGAGAAAAGTGATAGAAAAATGTATTTAATGAATAGATGACTAATAAAGTAACGAACAATAAAAATCTCTTTTATAATACAATAGATTGAAATAAAATTTAAATTAACATTTAGTAATGAATATGCTGAGTTATGAAATAAGAAACAGAATGTATTCAGCTTACGTCTTGTCACAATTTGAGCTTAAATATAGTCGTACAGGATTTTATTCATATAAGTACTTCCATTTGCATACAGATGTCCTGGCCAGACCGGATTGATGTTGATGCCAATTCAATATACGATTAGCAGAAAAATAAAATGTAAGATTATTATTTATACAACGTCAGTAATTATATTCAGAACTTATTAAACAAACAGTGAAATCCTCAGCACTGCAATCACTTTCAATTACATGACTTGTTATGACTATCTGAACTAAAATCTGGGTGACAAATATATGCAATCAATTTAAATGTAATTCAGTGGAAAATGTTAATTATTTATTCAAATAGTATTTTTCTCTAACTTGAAAATAAATATGTGATTCTGGGAGAACTGAAACAAGATTGTTTTAATTATCATCCATTCAACAACGTTATGGAATAATACAATGTTCATATGAACTATAGGGAAATTACATTTATATTTGTCATATTTTTAGGGTATCGTGTTAAGCGGAAGCAATGTCATAATTGAAATTTGTCAGTATTTATGTAAAAACCATCTTATAAGTTTTGTCGCAAATTGTTGCAATAATCACTACGACTTATAATAGCGAACTGAATTCTCTAGTTTATGTTGAATATATTTTTTAGAAAGAGTAATAATGCCATATTGGTGTACCTAATTTAAGGAAAGTATTATGGTTATTAAACCCTGACCTTTTAATAGGTCTACCCTTACTAGCTCGTAAACTAATTCTGTATTCCAGACGCCGGGTGGAATAATTTGCTTACGTGGTTAATCAACATTATGTTCTCAAGGGATTTTGGAACCATAAAGTGTACACATGGTGTGCTCTGGATCTGTTAAGGGCAGGCAAATGAACTTCAAATAATTTGAAACCGATTATTTTGAGACTAACGTAGTGTGAGTAATCATAAATTAATTTTAAGCTTTAAAAATATTCGTTTACGCATTAAAATCTGTAATTGATATCCTACGTGTTTAGTATAATCGGATAAGTGGATTAGCGGAATTTATTTAAAAGTCAGTAATCTATCTGCATAATGGAAAAAATGAACTTATTGGCTAGAGAATTCATAAAAAAATGTTCAGCTTAATAATTCTAGAACTTTTTCAGATTTGCCTTAGTTATTCATATGCCTGGGATATGGGAAATTTAAATAAATTTAATCAGTTGAAAATTTGCTCTGTTGTGCGTTAATAATTACCTTTCACTGTTAGAATATAACGGGTTTGAATCGTATTTTATAATCATCCTGCCTTTATAGTTCATTGCAGTATGTTTAATATATTCTAATACATACAAACATTCCATTTAACTTGTATTATTATTTATCAGTTGTTAATTCTGACTAATTTAAGCGAGACCAAAAAAAATAATTTTTTTTCAATAATATAATAATTTACTGATCTGATTGAAAAGAACGATATACTAATATGTGTATAGTTTTATGAAGCCGTATATGTTAGAGGCAGTCAATAATTCATGGAATTCTTATATCGTTCTTAGTTTCTTAAAGGCCACGAAAGTTACGTTTACAGAACTTAAGTAATTTTATGAATTAAATGTATTAAAAGTATTTGTACGTATATAACGTTTAATTACTAAACGAGATATGTGAAGTGAATCCAGTATTATCTTGGTAGTCGATGGGTCGTCTGTCTTTCAGTTCTGCAAGGGAAACGAAGAACGCTTTCCACAGGGAGAGAAATATATCAAAGCTGAAAGGTTATTCAACATTATTGGAAAATATTGCCTCAGGAAACAAAGCCCTTTGTTCAAAGGCCACGAATACCAACTACTCTTGGCAGAACTCATAAAGAGAAGTCTTGCGTAAAGGTTTGTCGAAGTCTTAGAGCACGCTACACGCTCCTTGAGGAAATATAAAGAAATGCTAAACTTGTCATGAATAGTGAATAATTCATCACAGATCTCAATCTGTGTGAACACTTGAGGTTAAGTACGTAGTTTCAGCGCAACAGGAAATATTGCACATATTTTCTGTTCGTGGTTTAAACAAAATTTTTAAAATTATATCGTTATATAGATAATAATGTCTGGAAGTTAAGTGTAATAGTTTTATGGGATTACTACCTAAATTGAGGAAAAGCACTAGTTTTCTTCATAACTTTGTATTTTCAAAACCTCCTGGTAGTGTTAATACCGTAACATTATTTCGATTCATTTATGAATATGTTTTTGTGCTGCGTAGGAGGCAATTGACATACGAAATTCATTTTAATTAATGGCCAAAAGCAGAAAGGACCAAAATTAGAAAGCTTAACAAAAACTTTGCTACGTTTCTTCCATTATTTTTGAACCTCTTACACAGATATCGTCTATTGGGCAAATGAAACATGTTACCTGATGCGGTAAAAAAAATAACAGAAGAAAAGCAGTTAAGTAACATTTCTTAAATTTTTACTGTCTCATTGAGGCATTTATGAACTAAAAATTGATCTAAGCAACAGATAATATACAAAATTAATTTATAACTTCTCCGAGTTCAAAAATTTCTCCAGAAAGAAGTTATCGTTCTCTTTTCTATGACAGTAGAAAATATGAAAAGATTAGGGAAGAAGGATAAGGTTATCTTGTCAAACAGGTCGCAATCAAACACTTTAGCGCTTTTCTTTATGAATTTCTAGCTGATTTATGGGCGTTTCTCTCTCTCTATCTCTCTCTCTCTCTCTCACACACGCACACATATATATTGCCCGACCTACCTGATGCTGGTTTTCTAGGGGTTTTCCTGCCTCTCTTTAAGTGAAACACCGGGTAGGATCCTTAAACTATAGCCTGGGGGCTACCTTGCTCTACCTTCCGCATTCCCCCTTTTTCAATTACTTTCCTATTCTATTAAAGGGGAGATGCCGTTTCAGGATCACCCTCATGTAGCCTGTTAACCTTAACCTTAACATATATATATATATATATATATATATATATATATATAATTAAGACTATGTCGCATAAACCCGAGTGTTATTAGCGACTTTACAATTATATTTTTAACAACGTACTTTACAATCAATTCTTAAAAAGCCATTTGACGATTGCATGAGTACAAAAACAAATGCTTCTTATTAAAAATAATTTCTTTTAAAATTGAAATAAAATCAAATACATTTTACAAATTAAACAGATAACCTAGATATTTGTCTGAAACATAAAACTTAACTACCTTGAATTTCATTAAAAATGCCTATTTCACAAAAAAATAGAACTTTTAAGATAGTGTCTTTTCTTGTTGTCAATTCTTTACGATTGAAATGTCCCAGAAGCTTTTCCCTTTTCGTTTTGTAAGTTTTACACTCCATTAATATGTTGTGAATTGTCAGGTTAACATTAAAAATCCTGCATATAGGTTTTTCTTCTTCTGTAAATATGTAGGACTGCGTTAGCTTAGAATGCAAAGTTCGAATTCTTTTAATCACAACTTTGTTTCCTGATCCCTATTTCATTAGATAGAAAAAGGCATTAATTTCCTAATCGCTTAGTCATTCTGAGTAATTTATTTAATCTCTTCTTACACCGTTGCATGTCGATAGATGTTGATTTCCCCGCTGTGGGAAATATCATTGCTCATGACATTGATCCTGAAAACTATTTTACACCAAGCATGTCTTTTCCGAATGGTTAATATTAATCCCGCTCATGGCAACACAAGTTGAAATTCGACTTAGGCAATAAAGAAGATGTTAAAATTAGTATAATAAATTCTAAAAGTTAATTGAACTCTAACTTCTATTGTTTTCTCATTATTTTTACGTATATCCATTACCAATTTTATTTGAAATCATTATTAACTTAAAGAAAATGGGGGTATCCATCCATCGATATAATAATAAATATGAGCGTGAAATAAATTAGAGCTTAATTACTTGAATTAATCTTAGGGCTATTCCAGATCATCACATATTAAAACTCCCATTTGTTTATTTATTAAACTAGTTTCCACTAAGCATAAATTTGGTTGCAAAGACAACAGAAAATTACCTGATGAATGGAAATCCAATATTAAATACCACTAAATTCAATAATGAATATTACTATTATAATAAATATATTTACTAAAGTATCTTCTCTTCTATTAAAACAGTATACATTTCATTTTATAAATATCTGTAGTGTGTTTTATGACTGAATGAGCAACGCGACCCAAATTGAAGAATGGAGCAAACTGGGACTCTTAAATTTTTTTTCCTCGGTTCTTTTTAATATTAAGCAGATAAGTTATAATGTATAATTAACAGAAATGTGAGGTCTGTTTCCTCTGGGTTATTCCCCAAACCACAGCATGCGGCTGGGGAGTGTGTGGCTGGTTTAATTGCTGAGATTATGAACTTGGGACTCAGACTCCAAGCTGGATTCTAGCAAATCTGGGAATTACCATTAAACCATATAAATGTACACAAAAAATTAGTAATATTTTTTTTGGAATCGTAAGCTACACTTAAGTATAATAAATAACAAGCACATTATTGCGAAATTTACGGCGATACTTACAAATATGTAACATGGAGTTAAACAAACATGCAATATTTTAATAAAAAAAGATAAAATTTAATTTAACTTATTTTGCATGTCATATTTTTTAATGTTTTAATCAAGCGCATTATCTACGTGAATGTTGTATTTTACTCGACAATTATCCTGGTTACATTTAAATTTTGTAATTGCATAGTTCACAATGAGTAAGTGTGGTTTTCAGTTTCACACTTGCTCAATATTTTCGTCTCACTTAAATTATATGAATTCAATTAAATCAACCAATTCATCGTTAATAATTCTTAATACTGTGTTAAATTAAAAATCTAGGAATTGAGACAGCGATAAAATATGTTTATGTGATTGGATAGATGGTGTGCTTTTACAGTTATACGGAACGAATAGCGTAATTTCATTAGAAATATGGACGTTCTGGGATAATCAGAAAGATGTAATTTTGTTATAAAAAGAAAAATTTACATTGGTTAGTGGTGAACGCTCATTAACTGTGCAATTTGTAATGATTCCTATAAAGCATAAATAGATGTTTTTGTTAACATACTGAATAATAAATATAGCAGAAGCTCGAATTTCAACTTAATTTATGTTGAAAGCAATTAATTTTTAAACATCATTGACAATAATAAAATCAACAACAGAATATAAACGGAATTTGTATTATCGGCTGGAATTATTATGATAAGCTACAATAAAGTATCTTTCATGTCCAACTCAGAAATATAAAATAAATCTACGTTTTTTTATCTTCATCACAAATAATATTCTAGGATTGAAAATTCCGTAAATGGTGATGTATGAAATATATAAGGGAAAGAATTTTCACCGAGTAAAATAGCTGACATACAACAGTTGAAAATATTCCCGACTTCAGTGCACAAGAAGAAGGGAAAGGTTATGAGTTGCTCTGCGAGTTCTCCCCTCAGCATAATCGTGCCATTATTCTTCAGTTATAAAGTGGGTCATGGCTCCCGTAACTTTGGTTTGAGATTTATGCGTTCCAGCCCATTATTTCGTACGAAATGGGGCACATCTGGTGGACGTTACGCGCCGATTGTCCTACTGTCCTCTAATTTACTTGTACGCTTCCCTTCCCTGAATTTACGCCCTTCCATTTCCTTTCCAAATTATCTATGTGGAGATTGATGCAAATCAGATTCAAGTCAAGCCTAAAACTTTGGAGCTTGAACAAGTTTTATTCCACTTCCTCACTTAAAAATAACTTGGACGGATATTTGCACTGTAAACATCGCGTATCAATAGGATGTGACTACGAAAATTCATTAACTGCACTATCGTGAAGCCACACACTATACGTCACGGTCACAATTATTTAGATTGTTCTCTCCTATAATAATCATTATCTTTGGCGCCAAAAATACCGTGGTGGAAGAAATTTCTCTGCTCCCATTGTTACTTAATATATTTGAAAAGTGAGACATTAGTATCCACGTAACCATGCAGAAATACATATAAATTCATTTCAGTACAGAGAAAACCACAAAGCTAACATAAATAGACTGAAACTTAGTTATTATTTAATAAATTAATTACAAATAAAATAATTTAATTAATCTAACTTAATATTATAAATAAACCCAGTGGTCAAAAGTTAGAAATAGAAAAATTTTAATTTAAAAATAAATTACTTTGCATTAAATATAATAATTGAAATGCTGCCAAATTTGTCAGCAAAACATTTAATTATTATTTAGTTAATACAATTACGACGTATCGTCCATCTTTTGGATTTATCATCTAAATTTTTAAATAGGAAAAACCATTATATAATGTGCATAGTTTGCCCGACGAAGTAAACGGTACTAAATTATCCACATTATGTAATGTATATTATTGTCCGCTGAAAATGCAATTTGTAGATTAATTTACACGTTTAAAATTTCAATGATATGATTATAATGTACAAATGGGGAAATGAGTTTTTAAATTATGACAAATTTATTACGATAATATTAAGAGATTAATTTATTTTCTTAAATTACGAATAATACAAATTTAGTGTCACTTTAATCCCACGGCTAGCTCAGATTTAAAAATTAACAAGGGACTATTTACGGGGTCATGAATATGTGGGAGTTGTCCAGCAGGATTTTTTCTTACGCATTTTGGTGTAATAACACTGACACACCTAACTTGTCGACTCTCGTATTTAAACTCCTACATTATCTGCTCAAAGACTCGAGACTATCTTCTCGCTTGCCGTAGTCCAACTACCACACTCTCTCTTGACACCCTCCTTCTTCAAAAATCCATTCCCGACTGCACTTTCCTCCACCTTGGTCTCCTCCCTAGGTCAGCTCTTATCATATCCCTACCAGTGGAGGACAGATCATATGAACTCCTGCTCCAATCAAATTTGAAGGTGGTCATTTGACTTAGCGGCGGGATAAATGTCCTTCAAAATTTTCGTTGGGTTAATTCCCGGGGCAGTTAAACGTCCTTAGCCCCTTTTTCTTAGGATTTTGGTCTCTTTGGGTCGATCTTTGCCGCCTCATTGGTGTCTAAAAAACGATGTCACTGTCTGACTGGTGTCAAAAGGAATTTTTCAACCAGAGTGATTATGCTATCATCATTAATTTAATTAAATCGTAATCAACGCCTTACTTCATTAAATGATGTTGTGTATTCATTAAGGAAATTTTATTTTTCATGAAATAATAAAGGAGGAGACTGCTCACTTTCTTATAATGAAACATGTATTAAACAAGGAGCGAAAGCTTTCCCGGTGAATTTGATTCAAACATAATTCTCGGGTTTCAACCCGGGTAAAAGTTGGTACACACAACGTTTCGACGGCAAGCTCCGCCATCGTCATCAGGTAGACTGTCTACCTGATGACGATGGCGGAGCTTGCCGTCGAAACGTTGTGTGTACCAACTTTTACCCGGGTTGAAACCCGAGAATTATATTTGAATCATGTACTAACCACAAATATAATTCTGTTGCTGCCCTTCCTCTTTTTAATTCAATATAATTTATGGTACAATTACGCATAGTAATTCAATGCAGATACATCAGTTTTTGCTGTTGGGCTGCTTATCATTAGAGAGTTTCACACGCGAACTATAGTGAGAACAGAAATAATGTTCTGTGGTCTTCTAGTCGGATTTTATGATTTGTGATGAGTCAGTATTTTGCGACAGCTTGCAAATCTACCGGAATATGGAATATCTTTCGTACTCCTAAATTCGGGCTCTTACGGACCAGCGATGTAAAATGTACCACAATCGCATATTTTTTTAATTCCTCTTACCAATTTTCATGGCCGTATGCTTCTCAGAAACAATACCTTTTTGTAAATATATATATATTTTTTTTTCAAAAATGTATCGTTTTTGACAAGCATACGGCCATGAAAAAAAAATATATTTGCTTCCACAAATATCACTATTTATGGAATGAAATCCCTATACTGTCTAATTTCCTACATTTCCACTTTTCCATTAATTGACAAGGTTTGGTCATAGGGTAATATGAATTAGCCTAATCGTTTTGATCTCGTTCTTGCAGACTTTTTTGTCTTGCAGTAGGGGTAATAAGAAACTGGCTGGTTTGTTTCGTGAAACGTGAGTGAGTTTCCAGAATGCCTGGAGAGGAGCTTCAAAGCGTGGCAGCGAAATTGGCCTTCATTAGCAGCGGATTCCACATACCAAGCACGTTTACCCCGCGCCTGCCAGCAATTACCTCACACAAAATTATGGACAGAGCTTTCGGCGCCGATTCATTTGTTCATCATTGTTCTTTACCGAAACAACTTGTCTCTTTGTCTCGTCAACGAAGAAACAATTTGATGCTGGATAAAATCAGACTTGTAAAGAGCTATTATTTCCGATGTAACACACACTACATACGAGCCGCTGGGCTGTTGTTTGTTATTTCTTACCAATCTTTCTTTTTCAGTTAAATGTAAAAAAAAATTGCAAAAGGTAAGAGTTAATCAATCGTGCCTTGGAAAAGATTCGTCCGGTTTCTCAGACAGTTCCTTCTGTGTTTATTTTAATGAAAGAAAATTATAAAGGAGCCAAGTTCGAAAACAATATATAATTTAACTGTAAAATAAATGACGCATGATTGGACTCTGAACGTGAATAATTAATCATCACTAAAACTTACACTTATGATTTAATTTATGAGGTACATTACTATTAAGGGAAGTATGGGCTCTTTGGGGATTTTAAGATTGTGCTAATCGTTTTATGGTCATGCAGCGTTTCAATAGTTAAAATTGATTGTTTATTATGTCAAAGGGATAATTTTGCAATTTAAAACTATGTAGGTAATGAGAATATTTCATATATGTTAAAGAATATATATTACAGACTAACAACAGAAAGTAGTTTCTTACCGGATTTTTTTTATCCTGGGTTTATTATAAAATTGTTTCATTGAACATTATACTTTAAGTTCTCTTAGAAAGTGGGAATTGCTGTTTTATTCACTTTAATGTAAGGTGTAATATATACAGCAATCGTTTGATGAGAGATATTCTGAATGTTTATGTTAGAACACTGTGACACCTATGTTATACATCCGTTATTCTCATTTAAGTTGTTACTTAACATATAAATTTACGTGGGTTCCCACTCACACCAGTTAAATAAATGAGTTCAACAGAATATTAGTCAGAAATAAAATAAAATTTAATGTGTTATATAGTAATTAAAACGGCACGAGGTGCGATAATAAATTATATCTAACAATCCATAGAAAATAATTCTTTACATACGTGCCCAATAAAATATTATTATATTAAATTTTTGAGACATAACTTTGTATTTCGAGAGATATATACGAATAAATTTTGGATTGTGCTCAATGTACAATAATTGCGGCTGAAATGACAGTTATAAACAAATCATGTGTTATTAATATTGTTGTCATTAAAAAATTAACAACGGAGAACTTTATTTCATTGAGTGATAGAAAAATTTATAGGAATATGGAATTTTAAATTAAATTATTAGTACAATTCCTTCACATTGATGTCCGAGCTATTAATCTGATGTGCCACAATTTACTCATCTATATATATATATATATAAAAGGCCAATTACATTCTTTATAAAAAAATTTGTTTTAGTCTATCAATTTTTATGATTTTTAAAGTAAATATATTTGGACTCATCTGAATAATTTTCTAGCTTCGAATTTTAAATTACTTTTGTGTTCATTGAAACCTGTTTTCGGTGTTTTGTTTGGCCGATGTAGCAAGATTTGCAATGAAAACGGTTAATTATATATCTAATATTTTTATTGAGCTTAAATTATTACAAAATTTAACACGAATACATAATTATCAAAGAAATAAGTTTATGCTGCATGTTTTCAAAAAAGAACAAAACTATAGTATTTAACTTATTATATTTTTTAAAAAGGTAAATAGTATTTGTATTTAAATTTAAACACTCTAATTAACGATTTATATGTAAATTTAGTTGGTGGATATTAACAGTTTTGTTAAATTTACGATACCTTTGAAGATTTATCGTGACCGCCTTATTTTCCAGTTTATAAACCGTAACTTTTCTATGGGAGAATGGGCTGTTAGACGTGTAAGAGATAACTCATTCTGAGTAAGTCG
The DNA here is from genome assembly GCA_034510155.1 of Eucriotettix oculatus. Taxonomy (NCBI): domain Eukaryota; kingdom Metazoa; phylum Arthropoda; class Insecta; order Orthoptera; family Tetrigidae; genus Eucriotettix; species Eucriotettix oculatus. Next base: position 64,464,644 of record CM067378.1, read on the forward strand.
TCTACTTAAATTTAATTTTTTGTCTGACTAATTAGGCATTTCAACCAATTTGTTTTCATTTAATGAAACTGTTAGTAAACTTAGTTGTTTTCGAAATTTATTGTAAAGGTTGAAGATATTCATGAGTACTTTATGTATCCCAAAAATATTCTTTATTCGTTGACAATAATCGTTATTGGCAGTAACAAAAAATGAAATGCGAAGTTTATAATTGTAATTTCACTACATTTCGGTATAGACTAAATTAATGAAGAGCTAGCCGCTAGAGAGTTGTGTTCCAGTTTTGTTGATGCGTGGCTTACGAGTAATTGTGTTACGTTCGTATCTGAGTTGGCGCGGCTCTGCCAATCGAGAACCACATTTCTGCCGCGGATGTCTGCTTTTCCCGTGTTCAGCTCCCTCTTCTCCTCCCACGCCCTTCATTTCCCCAAACCCTCTCACCACACTCACGCACGCACGCGCACACACACACACACATACACACAAATGCTCGAGTGTGAAGTTCGCGCGCCAGCTTGTTACTGATGAATAACACATAAAGCCTCCCGCGAGCTGACGGAATTCGCGGCTCGAATGGATTTTCCCATCCACTAACGTAATCGCGGATTTCAATTAAAGATTTTAAAATAGTCATACATGAAATTTTATTGTAAAGTTTAGGAAATTACCGATATTAAAGTTCTAGAGTTTGTAATTATTCTCGTTATTGGAGTATAGAAACAAAGAGAATTTTTATTTACAGTCCCATCGACTGCTACGGTCAAAAAGTGACTTTCGCGACTTGTCCTTACTCGTTCTTTTACTATTTTATCTGTTGGAGTTACTCAATGTGAAACAACACACATAAACTTTCATGCCCACGCCGGGATTCGAACCCGGGTCGTTGACCACTACAACACAGGAGCTCGGAGGATTAGAGATTTAGTTTAACAATCAGACATATACATCCGACTTGGAAATAATCGTTAGGTACGAAAAAAGAATAGTCTATGAATGTGACAGAGATGGAAACTTCTGCTCGATAATCTGTAATCTATAGATGTGGATCCACTTAGATCAAACCAATTATGAGACTCGTCAACTCGTATTATTTTCTTTATCCTACTCTTACAACTCTAGTTACTTCTCCAATTCGAAATATCTTCGGTTTTTTTCTGACTGTAGATGATCCTGGTGACAATAGAATTTCTTAAAACTAAAGTCGACTTATTTTCGGCAATAATCACCTGGTTTCATTTCTAGCAATTTTAAGTTATTATTTTACTTTGTTTTATTATTATTATTATTTTCGAATAAGCCAATAAAACCACGCAAAATTCGTTGAAGTGCTATTTTCCTTTCTTTGTGCCTATATTTATATTAGTTTTCACTATACGCGTCCCGTCTGCCTGTACATCGAGTTTTCTAATCCTAGCCAACTTGCCATTTCTGAAATTTTGATTTGTTCTTCATCCGGTTTTGGAAAGATTCCTGTCAGATTAAGAGCGATTATTAATTTTCTAATCTACTTCATAGTATCTGTTTCAGCTTTACTCCTGTTTTCATAGACTTAAACTATGTGTTTCATTAGCCTATATGATTTAATTCTTTTTATATGACCATAATCGTTTTCCAATGTAACAATGAATGTATATCTTGCCTACTTCTGAGTCTGTATTATTTATTTGCTAATATTTTCCTATGTTTTCTCATTCATTTTCGTCCGTGTTTTTTATACCTGTTTTACTGTTTCTGATTCTTCCAGACATTCTCGTCTAGCGACCGTTTATTTGAAAAAATGTATTGATTCTAAAACGTGAGACCTCCGTATTTGAGTCCTTATTGCGAGCCACTTAGATCGTTTCCTATTCCGTCTGTGCACACTTGATCACAAGCAATGCTCACAGACCTATGAATTGGAGTGTAGTGATTCTCCATTTTCCCACATAAACATCAACGTGAAATATTTAACCTTCAGAATGTCCGGCTACAATTTCTTTGAATGCACGATCCTAGAACGACTCGTAAATATTAAATATTTTTACCAGAACCATTTAACTTAACAGCTGACTATTTTTTATAAAGTATTTAAATTGTAGTCTAAATTAAATCGTACAATTTCATGCTACAATTTTAGGATCATCTGAATGTAATAGATATAACTTACTATATGTGATTTAAATATTACATGTAGGAACAATAAGGCTGTTCACATTCATAAATAGTTTCCCTGTCACCTAATAAAAACAAATAAATAATTCTGACTTACTAATAATTAAAAGTCCAAAATATTAAAATGGTAAAGAGCAAATGTGAATTATTTGAAATGCTATTTTTCTCTGAATATAGCCCGCTTCAGCAAAAGGTCATGCATTCATCCAGAATGTCAGGAGGAAGTTTGAGCTCCTCCTATCCACGAATATATATTCTCTTTCAATTATCTTTCTTTCTTCATATACACGTAATTTTACTTTACATAATGAGAGAATTAAACACCCACGATTATCATTAAATTCTAAAGTCAAGTTCACTAGTCGCTCTTGTAATGAGTTAAATTTCTTATTCCTTTTCTTCTAAAATGCTATTATAATTATTATTATCTGAATTTTATCTAAAACGTATAGCTACTTTTTACTTAATAATGTTTATTCACACAGTGAAAAACGTTTATTTGAGAACTCTGAAATAAATTCAAACTTCATTCCCAAATAATTGAATTTTTAACCTCAATTTATTTCGCAGGAAGCTTTAATTGATTTATTATTATTTAATATAGGTAATATTTTGTTTACCTTGATAAGAAAGAAATATGCAAATTCATTGAAATTAAATTCATTTCAAACATAGCTATTAAAATTGGTCTCTTTGGGTATATACATTTCAGTAAAGTGATTTTATATTAAACTTAAATATTTTTTTTAAAATTATTGATTTAATCAGATTATTAATTAAATACCCGATAGGCCAATGAAGAAGAAGGAGATCGCACAAATGATGTTGTTGAATTCCACAATAATTAATCATATTTTAGGAATTTGTTAATTTAAATTAAATACATGATGTGATATATAAATAAATTTTAGTGGACCGTTATCATAACCAGAAGACTACTGCCTAATTTACTGAATAGTATTAGCGTTGACTGTACCTATGTTTATTGAAGTATCAATATGTATGTTATAACAACACTGCTTCAATTGAATATTTTAATTTAATTTCACTTCATGACCATGATCATATTCAGATATTTTCGTGGTTTAATGTTAATGCCTAATGAGTCGTCAAGAAAAATTAATATTATTTCTGAAAATTAAGTAATTTCAGAAGTCTATTCTTATTTACTTTATATTACTGATCTATCATCATATTATTTTTATTACTTATTTAGTATGAGACCTGTCTCAGGACTGAATACCATAATACAGACTGATTTTTACCTCTACAGCAGTTTTTCCCACAAAAGTGAACGAAATTTATACGCATTTCATTCATATTGTCATTGTGGCAGTCACGAATTTGGATGGCATTTTTAGGTTTCTTTAATCCATGAAACTTAGTTCTATTTCATGTGAAATTTGTACAGTAAAATAAATAAATAATGAATTAATCAGATTTATGGTGTTATTCTGTCAGAAATATGATGATAATTTTTCGTTAGCAGGAATATAATATACTTAGTATAAATTTAGCCTTTGTTGTCAGGAGCCATTACTCGTTAGTAGCCGTTGGCAAAGGTCAGGCTCTTGGTTGCGGTCTCCAGGGGGCGCTAACAGTCAAGGTGTCTTGAATATTTCAAAGCTCTCTGTAGCGAACAGCGCTCGCCAACCTGTACCATTCCTGACAGTTGTAATTCATTTTTAAATTCTTCTCGTCCAAGCGAATACTTGTCAGATAATTACGCGGACCTGTTTCGGGAACAGCCCTTCTCCCTGAAACTCAATTACGCAAAACCTAATTGGTATTGCCATAATTTACAACTTCATACAAATATTAATTATGCTTTGATTAAATGTACCTGTTGAAACACTTTTTAAAAATTATTCGTGGGCCATAACGGTACGTGCAATACAATGCAGTTCTTTCTCAGGTCACGAAGTTCTTCATTATATGCAGAACGTTAGTTTCCTCTGTTGCTATGTTCCCCCTCTCTTCGAGAATTCCGATTCGTTACGCTAATTCTATATTTAAGCACAGTGAAAAAAATGTAATTTAAGTTTATGATAAGAATGTTAATAAGAAATGAAGCGCTAGCGATGAAGTAGAGAAGAACGAGAAGGAAAAGGAGAAGTGGGGGAATAAAATATTTATGAAATTTTTTTAGAGGTTAACGATGGTAATTAGAAGGGGATATGTAAGTTACCACAGAATATTACAAGCCAAATGAAAACTTGTACGTGGATCGCAATGAATATTAAAATTCTAAAATTTAAATATATCATGGAACGGACATTTAATTAATCTAAATATTCCTAAACGCAAGTAAGGCATGAACGAATGTTAAATTTGCAAAATTCTAAATCATAAATGTATATGAATTTTAAATTGGGATTCGGCTTCGATTGAAATTGAGTAGGCATGAAATGTTCCCAGCAACGAGACTATATGCATATGACCTTCGTGAACCAGTATGATGGATTGTGATCATGAAACATCGCTGGCCATCGTGGCAATATATATATATATATATAAATTTTCATATCCATTTCCTTTATTTTTTTAAACTTTATGGACGTAATAAGCCAATAAATATAAATTAATTATGATATGAACACGGTCAGATCGTTTGGGAAAAATGGATAACGAATATTAGTCTATATTTTACGGAGTATAATAAATCAAATTTACATTTTATTACAATAAAATGGGTAAAATGTACTGTAATATAAAAAGTGGTGGAGAAATGTTAGTTGTTAGACTCATGGTTAGCATGTAAAACATATAGTAGTGAGGAAAACGCAAGTAATGTGAGTATAAATCCACTCACGGTCCAACAGTGATGATATGTAATTGCAAACATAGTCAATCAGCCGATTATGTTTGCGAATGATAATCTGTGAGCAAATAAAAAAAAGAACTACTCAATTAATATAAGAAATTGAATAATAATTTAAACAGTAATTTTTTTGTGAAAATTTTACAGTTACGTTTTATCTAATTAACATGTCAAGGATTAGAAATGGTAGTTAAATAAAGTGAATTGGTAATTAATTTCTTAATCTAGCATATTTTAGAAAAAGGTCTTCAATTATGGATTAAATTATATAAAATAAAAGATTTTTACCATCTGTCTATGAGATATATTTCAGTTCCAAATCAGCTGTTTCCCATTCAAGTACGAGATGGAACAGATTTGAAAATTGAGACATCTTTAAAGCATTAAATTTCAGCAACTTTTTAATACATGGGTTTGATAAATAATTATGTATTGTTAATTTAAACGGGACTCAAAACCAGTAAAAAATAAGCATACCATCTTTAGCGATTATCACATACGAATAAGTCATTTGTTTGTTGTGGTATTCAGTCCGAAGACTGGTCTGATGCTGTCCTCTATGCTAACCTATCTTGTGCAAGCCTTTTCATTTACGCATAACTGCCACATTTCATATCCATCCTATTCTTATTGTATTCCATCCTTTGCCTCCCTGTACTGTTCTTACCCCTCTAATGCTTATTTTACAAGACCCTCATGTCTTAAAACGTGGCCTATTAATCTCTCTCTTCTCTTGGTCAATGCCCTTCATATTGTTCCCTATTCCCCTAATATTTTTAGAACTTCCTCGTCCGTGATTCATCCACCCATATGATTTTCAGTATTCTCCTATAGTACTACATTTCAAAGGTTTCTATTCTTTTCCTTCCTGCAACTCCTACCGTCCACGTTTCGTAACCTTATAACGCCACACTCTATATGAACATTTTAAGAAATGATTTCCTAACAATCACACTTATATTACCCGTAAATAAGTTAATTTTTTTACGGAAGCCTTATCATAGGATAAAATATCTCTCACTACACTACGAAGAGTATGAATAAACTAACGGAGCTAAAACGATTCCAGAAATAGCTAACTTAAAGTTTGGAGTGCCAGACGATAGCCATATTAGATATTTATGGATAAAAATACTAATTCAATAAAAATATATAACACTGCGATATAATGAAAATTTTGAAAATTAAGTTGTGATATGTAAATAGTGTAGGATAATGTAAGAAGAACTAAATTCTAACCGAAAGTGGAACAAATTATCCTGTATATAAGGCGCATATTATAATTTAAGTGCTATATGTATAATGATGTGACAGAAATGTGTGTAATATTATAGATTTATGTTTTACCTCACATGTGGAGAAATGCAGTTTTCGATTGAGATATTATTATCGGAGCTTACTCAAACGTTGGGAACGATGTAAACATGTTTTTTCCCCAGGTATTCCCTACGAGAATCGGGAAATAGGTTTCCGGCAAATAATTTCTTTCCTTTGGTCGGGATGGAGCTCAGTTTGGTATCTGTGCATCAGAGCGCGTAGATTTTCCTTATCAGGAAGGCGACGCCAAAACTTTTCCCAACAGAGCCGCTCGACGTTAGCTTAATCTTGCCAGTGGCTTCTGCCTGCTAGGCGCATCCCATTTCTCGGTCGAGACGTCTCCGTGGACTGCAAGACTAATGAGATTTCACTTTGAGGCGATCCTCAGACAGACGTCGTACAACATCCCATTCCTCTTAAAATTTATCTCTTCTTAATCGAACTCCCCTCCTATTTTTCTCCATTAAAATTTCGTATTCCTATCAAAGTTGACTTATTCCAAAATCTTTACTTACTCAAGATGAGCCGTTTATTGGAAGGTTACTTGTTAGAGACTACCATTTTTTATTACTGTTCTTTCTGTATTCCATATTTCTTCAACTTCCGTTGTTTAATGTACTGTGAAGCACTTTATAAAAAATAAGAGGCAAGTATCGATGTAATATAAATTAAGTAATTTTAATTATTAAAATTTAAGCATGATTACGCTCTTCTGTACACCGGTTCATCATCCATGTTAAGTCTAGAAAAATAGCAAAAATAGAGAAAAGGAAACCAATTCCTCCTGAAGGAGTAGTTCACGCCACATGTTACACTCCCATGCTGACCTTAAAGATAACCATACAGGATAACGCGGAGGGAAAATTTATAGAACCGAGTATTGATTGTTCTTATAAACTAAAAATGTTAAAAATGGCACTAGGATGTTACAGCAGTCAGCAACCTTTTGCTGGGGATAGGAAGAAATAGATAGATAGATAGCCCGGTGGCAACATACATTTAATATTCTAATAAAAGAATATAAGTTAAAGAAATAAATAAAATAAAATTATACTAATATAAACATACAAATACTTTAACACTAATTCTAAGCTTGAATAAATTAAGTTAAACCATGTCCCTAATTCTGTCCCTAAATAATTTTACACTCTTCGGAAAAGTCGCTAGTAGACTTACAGGCAAATAATTCCAGTCTTTTACGGTCCTATTTACGAAGGAGTCTTTACCCACGTCCGTTCGTTGTCTTCTCTGATGAATTTTAATGATACGTAGAAATATTAATGTCGATCTTTAATGTTCATTATCGCTGGTATTAAAAGTACAATTCTAAATTTTCCTTTGGGAGAAAAATATAATGTCCAAAATGTCTGATATTAGTGCTTAATACAATAATTTTCGGGGTCTAGAGGTTCATTTCACAAACTTAAAATAACATTTAAATCTTTATTTGTTTGAATAAAACGTTTTAAAACCGTCGAGCAGGTTAAGGAAATTATAAGACGACAAAGGGTCAGTGAATTTAAGATTGCCACGATTCTCACACGGGAACGGTATGATGTACGTAGTGAAGGAGGAAGGTGGGAGGGAGTATTTTTGACAGTGAGCACAGTCGTAGGAAGAGTTCTTGCAACCATTTAATCAAATTTGCATTTTATTCTTAATAACGGGATATACAGATAGGGACAATTTTTCTTTTGCCATACCCTGCACATATAATCCCTGGACTTTTTACAAATAGGGTTTGCTGACGGTCAACATATCCGGAAATGAACACACGAATACTTTTCATAGTGTAAATGTTTTCGGAATATCTATTAAATTACCTATGTGTCCAAATAATGTTCCATGTTAAATTTAACTCCCTCCCCAATCCAAGTGGACTATTCCGTATCAAAATTAGACACTACTTGGTATTTTTCGACGGTTATACTTCCCAATAATTAATATTTCTACTGCAGAAATTACAGTGTTATTTTTAATAACATTTTTAGTTAAACTACAGACGAACTTGACACAAACGATGTTATACTTTTAAATACTAATAAAAGAAATCCATCGATTTTACTTAATAGATTTGATCAATTCTTTTGTTCAATAAAAAGGTGAAATAAATAAATACCCGAGAAATCAATTAATTTCATATACGGGATTTATCAGATATCCTAATACAAATTTATAGGTGTCGTAGTGAGAACTTCGTACATAAAGTTGTGATAAGAACCAGTGTCCAGAAATGTACCATTTGGTACATCTATGAAGACAGAGTTGATTACAAAGTTTCCGTTTCACGGTACGGAAACAACATAGGCTGAGGGTGACTGCTGATATCGTGTCTTGCGTTTAAAATTCAAAGTCCACAACAGTTGTCATTCATTTAATGAGCAGTAAAAGACGACATTCCTTGTATTTACAATCTTTTCGGTGGTCACGACGTCAGTTCTCATTAGTATTTTGCATCCAAATAGTACATTTCCGGACATGGGCTCCATATCACAACTAGAGTTATGAAACATCCTGCATATATCTTTCAGTTACATACTATACTCTCCTTGTTCCTAGTTGCATTTTGTTTCTATAAACAAAACGAATATCGTGTGGATCAGAAAAGTTTCAAATGAGTTAAATCTTTTACATTCATACTTCATTTGCTGTTTCCATAGATAATTATTTTCTGTTTCGTCAGCTTCAAGTTACCTGTTTTTTCCCATTTTATGTCAATTTAGGGTATTAAATTTCGTTTATAAGAAATAATCTGTGCAATTAAGTAAAGACAAATAAATGTTATAAATAAGCGAAACACAGACTTAGTAAAGTTTCGCCAAACTCTGTTGCTTTCTTGAGATGTGAAACTTATGTCAATAATGAGTTGTTTTGGAATACATCGTATCCAAGATTCAAACTGCCATATAGATATATAAATTATAAAAAAGAAACCATATGAATAAAAATTATAGTTAGTTGAAGAATTGATGACAAATAACAGTTACAATTCGATAATTTTGGACCAAAATACTTGCTTGAATATATTTATATTATATGAGAATTTTAAGAACTGGTAAGAGTAAACAATTAGTAAACAATTACTAGTTTCATAGGAAAATATAGAACCACGGAACAAGAAGTGGGAAATTTAAGAACTGGTAAGGGTAAACAATTACTTGTTTCATAGGAAAATATAGAACCACGGAACAAGAAGTGGGAAGAAACGAATTTCTTATTTGTTTTTGAGTGTCAGCAATAAAATTCGAAATATCACAATAAAGACGCGCTTTTACGCGCTTATAGATCTCTGAGAGCGCGGATGAAGATTGAGGTCGTTGTAGAAATGGAATCCACTGAGTGAGCAGACGTTTGGGAGTGGAAATTGTGGAGATATTGCTGTCGTCAGTTTAGCCGCGAGCAACAAAATTGGCTCGTCCAAACCCTCTTCGTAGACAAGCAATTCCGTGCTGCCGGCATCGGCCCTTCAAATAAGCCCAATCTCGTCCGTGCTAAATCTTTCTGTCATATTGGATTTAAAATATTAGTTTTAGTTCACGAAAAGCGGAAATCTTCACACTTGTCACAGAAAAGTGGGACGCGAACGGGATACGGCTCAGATTATCTCAGTACACAAGGATGAATTACGGATAATAATTCACGTACCGCAGAAGTTAACGACTCATATTTTTCCTTGTATTTTTTAATAGAAATTACAATAATTTCATATACTTCATCACAACTTCAGCATCAATTTTATTACACTCAAATTAGTACCCATTATCAGGTTAATATGTAATATGTGGGACAAGAAAAATTTCTTTAACGATATTATAAATTTGGTGGCCCGGTGGCAGATACATAGAACTTAAACAAAATTAATAAACTGGTCATAAGGACCATATTTAACCTATAGTTGAAAGTATAATTATATTCAATATAAATAGATAAGTGTGGAATCATATTATTAGGAATGTTTATTTTTTAAAAAAGAATAGTATTGTTTTTGACTGAAAAAAAGAAACAAAACAAAAAAAACTAGAAACTGTTTTTCACTGTAGTATATTTTTAGAGATTTCGCAGCACTGATCACTTCACTACACTACACTGCACTAAACTTAGATTAAGTCGAAATTTTCTTTCCGTTAGAGGAAGTTCCCCAAACACACCTGCAGGCAGATTGTTCCAGTCATTAATTGTCATATTTAGGAATGAGTATTTTCCAACGTCTGTTTTTTGGTTCCTTCCTTGTAATTTAAACAAGTGATCACCCCTCCGAGTCGATTCTTTCATTCTATCTCGGATTCCCTGCCAAGGTTTTTGACCTGCAAAAGCTCTGTAGAAAATGTGTAGCCTAGCTCTTTACCTTTTCGTTCCCATGCCCAGGTCCTATTTGTACGAATTTTGCGGCCCTTTTTGCACCCTTTCTAAGGATTCTATTTGACCTTTCCTGTACGGATCCCAGCATGCTGCACCATATTCCATAAGTGGGCGTACTAATGACAAATATGCCAACTCTTTAGTTTTCGCATTCCCCTTCTTGAGTGTTCTCATGACAAAGTGCAAGGTGTTCCACGCTTTCCTTGTAGCATAGTTTACCTGCTCCCAGATTACTGTTAAAATAAATGCCTAGGTATTTACAGTTTGTTTCCTCGATCACTGTTTCCCCATCTATTTTATATATCCAGGCATATATATATATATCCTTATATAATTTCTTCATAATAATCAACTTATACATTATATCTGATGGGTAAAACATTTGCGACTAAATATTTGACCACTCAGATTTTTCATGGGAAACCAAGAAGGCATGAGGTGAATAAATAATAATAAGCCAATCTGTTATAATGACTATCTTTGATGATAAATAAAACAGGAAGTGATTGCAGTTAACTAAATATCTACGTTCTTATTCGGGATGTACAGTATTTACATATTATTGAAACTTTTCCGATTCTGATTTCTAATGGACAAACAAGAAATATTGCCCACTCAAAGATATGTATTTCCACCTCATAGTAAAATTTCTGTCGTGGATGGTATCGCGGATTTTCTGATAACTTATTAAAAGTTGATATTTTAATTCCATTTGAGTTCTCTTGCGCGAGTGCATTTCGGGGCTAAAGGTCTGCAGACGGAGAGGAGCGAAGCGGAAATCCCCTAGCGAATTAGCGGTAATGCTGTATGGTTTAGTTAGTTGGGAATTTGCTTATGAGTCAATGAAAACAATTTCTATAATTAGTAGGTAATACTAGGGAATACCAAAATTCAAGTAGTTATTAAGTGCTTCCATATGCAGAACACAGGTTGACGTCTGAATGTGAATATCTGGAGTCAATTTCCGTGGAATCGAACTATTTGCTACCAAGGCTGAAATGTGCTTTACTCAATAAAAATACGTGAATAATGCAATGGTATATAATACGGGGGAAAGTAATATAATAACCGATTTAATAAATTACGATATATATATGAGAGTTGTGAAATTCTATAAATGTACAAGGTATAATAAATTTATAGTGAAAATTCTACATTAATTTTTATATTGTATGGATTATTTTAAGTCGATGTTACAGTCAGCTGTTCGAATCTCGTTGTTAGCTGGATGTATAGCTGACAAAATATGTTAACAGCTGATAGAGCAATACTTACAATAAAGGTTGGCCCTTTGTAGTATCAAAATACAATATATTTAAAACTATCTATGCCCGCGACTTTGTTTTCACGGAAATAGTTCTTTTTATTTTGCCCTAAAAAGGAAAGAACAGGTATAGAATTTTGATAAAGTTAAATTCATTGTATATATATTCATTGTGTCATTTATTTATGATCGCTTCAGGGCAAACCTTATAACTCGCAGTTGATTTTGAACAGGTCCCGCTAACATACGTTTCAGAGCCAATAAATATGATCAATTACTAAATATTAAAATTTACCTGACACAACCAATAAAACCAATTTACGTATACACTGTATCGACGAGCCAAAGTAGTTTATTATATCCCAGGCAGTTAGCTCTCTGCCAACAATAGGCTAATTACGGTGTGTATCCTACTGCAACAATAGATAATGTGGGAATATTATTCCTCCCTCTTTCTCTTATGGTGCCAAAATCACGCTTATAATAACAAAGTAAGTGGGATGAATGTTAGAGGACCGCCTAATAGGACTTATAATTCCCAGTTGTATCTCACGCCGCATTTCGCACGGCATTTCAATGGATTATAAATATTTTCTTTAATATATTCTGAACTCTGCAAGATATCTAAATAAAACATACACGGAAATTTAATTTAAAATTTCTGTTTTAATCACTGAAATTTTCATTGAAACCCATTGAGCTGTTTCAGGGAATAAACTGGTAAGGAGAGTATAGGCAACCCACATTCACTTTTTAGAGTTTTGAATGCACGTAAACGAAGAAACCTTCCTGAAGAATGTTTTATATTAATATTTATATTATATTAATATCTTCTGCAATATATTGAAATTAAATATGAACGAATGTTTAAGTTAAATCTGTTTTTAAACCATCAAATTTTAATTGAAATCCGTTGAGCCATTTCGGAGCCACTTCGAGACAAATATACAGACAGACAGACTGACAGGGAGACAGATAGACAGACAAACACTTCAATTTTATTTCTTGTATAGATTAAACTCATTTATTAAGTTACAAAAAATTATTACAGAATAATATAGAATTAATAAATCACATTTGAACCATAAGCAAACTATGCCAACCGAGATGAACTACATGAGACAAGAATCTTAACGATGAGAGGGTATATCACTTTGAAATAGCTTAAATTTTGATTGGAAAGGTGGGACCTTTTTTGCCTTGATGAAAATCAAAAATCAGAAAGTACGAAAAGTGTGCAGTTTTTAATAAATGGATGTATTTAACGTGTGAAGATGCATTGATTTGAAAACGGTTATTATCCGCCGTCTTCCATACGAATCCTGATAACCACTATTGCTAAGCTTCGATTGCTACGCGGGTCCCCTCTTCCACTTCAGAACGGGCGGATACCCTTGGAGGTCGTATTCTCCCAAAATCAACCAGTGCCGCACCTCCACTCATGGGAACCAGGATGATTCTTGAATCTCCATAATATTTTATATTACTCACAAGAAATTTGACTTTAACACTGGCCACTTTTAGCAATGGTCGAGAAATTTAGTTTGAGATTGGAACTTTAGTAATGATTCTCACACATCGACGTACAGCAGATAAATACCCCTAGAGGTGCTCTGAAGCTTTTAGAAACTCGCATTTTATCCAATCAGCATCACCTTTCATCAAGCACATCGAACCACTCCTGAAATAATGATGTGTCTTTTTCACAGAAGAACGAAATTCCTCTGCTACGCATCCGAACAATTGATATTGGCATGATAACGCCGGTCATATTCTTCGGTTGGACTAAAATGCGTCTAAATCGTTACAGAAATTAAATTTAATAAAATGAATAAGGAAAATTAATTTTAAACATAAGTAATGTGATACTTTATTATTACTTGCATATCGTAAAAGAATGTAAACAATTACTGATACACATAAAATCGAATCGTATTTCAGTAATTTTCTATGATTAGTCGGTAAAATCATGAAAGACGAAATATAACCTTCAAATTTGAAAGTCTTAATCCTCGGAGTAGGAACATGTTTTGCTTGGTTTCCACTTATACAAATGATGATTCTATCCGAATATTTGTTTTAATATTCATAGAGATTATACCTGACCAGTATCAAGTATTTCAGCGACAGGTACGACTTATTCGACTTAACCACACAAAAAATAATATTATTATTAAAATAATACAATATTACAACGATACAAAAGGAAAAAGTTTTGGTAGGTAGTAATGATAATTATAATGATCAGCCTGATTAAATACTTTCATACAATTAATGGCAGTCGTGTTTCAGCTTAAAATGAAAATTGTATATTATTAATTCCAACAGTTCGACACATTTATGTTTTGGCTCAATCCCATCACAACTGCGGCTGTTTCGCCAGATGTTGAATAAATGTTAGTTCCATTTAAATGGAAGTTGAACAAGGAGACTCGTGGGAGTACTCGACGTTGGGTCAGGCCGACGACCAATCTCATGGGTCTTAGTTGCAGATCGGCGCAGCGACGATCAATTCAAACATCGGGTACGCGTCGCAGTCCCCGACAATACATTCTCCTTTACATTTGCATAATCCTCAGGGATAAAGTCTTGCCTCGGAGGAGAGATTGAAACGTGTAGCACCAACGTTACGGTTTGTCTGATATCATTTGCTTCACAAGGTTTATCTAAATACTCGTCCTGTAATTACCTTGCGGATTTTATTGCAGCCATTTACTTTGCATGAGTTAGATGCACAGAGAAAATACAAAGTGAAAAGTATCTCTAGACAACTGTCTCGTGGACTTTTATTTTACACGCTGTAAACAGTAAACTACTCGCCATGTTTCTATTAGATCTTACTCAGGGAAAATAGTATCGAGGAAAAGGTAAAATGATACCAGAATCTGAGGAATCATGTCTATATAACTAATTTTTTATAGATTGGTATGACTGTTTGAAATTCAAAAAATTAGCCAATTGAATATAACTGAACTGACAAATGATTTATAAAATAAAAATACCATAACCGGCCAGCACGACATTTTTATTTATTTTAATTATTGCTTTCAAAATTGTCACGATCAAGATGCAAAACAAAGTTACACATTTTTACCAGTTGCAAATTATCTATTAATTGATAAAGTTTCAGGTTGTTTCGATTTGAACAAATTTAACATAAAATATATTAAGATATTAATTTTCAATTACATTTTCAAATTGGATTTAATGTATATATAATACATTATCAAATTAAAGTATAAATAAGGCCAAAAAAACCCAAAACTTTTAGTGAAACATAACAAACTATCATTTCAAAACAACTACATGTTTCGATCCTGATCTGGACCCGCTTCAGTTCAACATGTAGTTGTTTAGAAATTATAGTTTCTTATGTTTCACTATTTTTGTCTCTTTTTGGCCTTATTTAAATTTTAATTCAAAATTACAAACCTTAATAACTATTACATTATCAATTTAATTATGATATTACATTCAACTTATTCATTTGTTGATAGAAATATTTAAAAAATGTTTTTTAAATTATATAAAATAATATGTAGTTTATGACCAATAACAGAAATGTTATTTGAAAAATGCTGTTTAAAATAAACAGCTGAAATTAAAGTAAAATTGAGAAACAAAACTTTGTTATTTAAACTAAATTATTAATAATTGTCAATGAGGTATCTAAATGTTTATAAAAACTATTAACTTCGAAACAATTTTGAAAAGCATTGAACTAGGTTCTATAATCAATTTTTTTTCACGATTTATTCATTCATTGCATGATATCTCCAATTCAATTTATGTTTAGTCGTGTTTTACGTTTTCTGAATTCATTTCCATATTTGGTGTAATTAAAATGAAATTAACGCACATTTAAAGTAGTTAAGTTGCGGTTTATTTGAATGCCGCTATATCTAGTACTTCAAGATGAAAAGCACAGAAAACAATACAAAACCAAAATGTGTGAACTTGACATAAAAAATGTGTGCTCTCATAAATCATTCGAGAGTGCCCGAATTTTCTCTCTCGGCCCATAATTACAGACAGCCTAAAGCCCTTGCTGAATAGGACAGCAGTCAGTTTTCCACTTGGATGTTGTAAATTGTCCTGTCACTCGCATTTACTGGGAGTTGCGTTTTCTACCAAAGCCTTTGACTCGTACAGTTCATAATAAATCCGATACTGCGTAAATAAAAAACAGGTTTAATAAATAGGAATTGTGTTTCAAAGAAAATTTAATTATCTTGCTGTTACAACGATTTGGTCTCTACATATAATTTTCAGTCTAATATTTATGTATATATAATAGGTGCCTGTGGGAGTTTCTCTCGTAGGCATTTCTCCCATAGTGACTGCGGGGCTCACCTGATTATGTCGGGAATGCCTCGTGCTCTCTTAGTATTTTTTTTATATAAGTTCTCACATGCCGAGACACCTTCACCTATTTTGGGACGCATATGTACTGGGGTCGAAGACCTTGGGCATATGGCAAGCGTTGTCCTCTGATCCCATTGGATCAGTCGGCTAACTACCTCCTAAAACCTGTGGACATAGACGACAGACTGTATCCTTGTCTGACTCCTTTCTTGATTTATTTTTCCTTTTCTTAGTCTTCAATACTATATATATATATATATATATATATATATATATAACTTCGTTGGTTGGTGCGACTATAAACCTGAATCAATAAAATGGTTACTTTAAGAAATTCTTGTTGACAGCTTCACTTTGTGACTCATGAAGAAAACAAATACTACGAAATGTCAAAATTCCGACTTCAGATTTACATTCAGAGTGTCTTGTTTGTAAAAATCGTAAAGTTTGGTCTTCCTTCCACTTTACATTTTACAACAATTTATCTTTGGTAATAACGTAATAATTAATTTATTTTCTTATAAATGTCGTGTATTCGGTAGAGGACACTTGAAGACTTTTTAACTCTACACAGTGTCTACATAATACTAATTATTAACTTGCCTGAACATCTTTTATTCCGTAAAACTCTAAATTACACTAGATTTACGTTACTTTTGGTAAGCAGATTTGTGTATTAGGAACGATATCAATTTTGGCACATAAAAAATCTAAATGAAACATTTCTTAGTGTGTGTATATAATATATATTTTACTAATATAGGTAAGTTACTCTCATTGTAGCTATATTAAAATAACGTAATTCAAACGATAAACTTTAATATTTTATGACTCGTTTATGACTGATGCTAATTAATCGGTGTTTTATTAAGAAATTTGAACGTTAATTAAAAGCAATTATTAATATTTATTTTACAAATAAAATAAAATTATAAATATTAACATCAATCGATGAAAATTATTTTTATTTCTTGTTGGTTTAGTAGAAAATTTTAAGACAAAACGAAAACAGTGCTTTAATGGGTTTTGCTTGAATTTTTTTAGTGCTACACGCCTGACAAATCCGGTAGCAACAGTTGTGTCTTAGTACGGCTTCTGATTCTGTGTTGTAGGTCAGGAGACCGCTGATGTAACAGGACCTCCACTCTATTCTTTATATCAAAGAGAAGTTATTAGAATTTTCGTTTGTTTCGCTTTGACATCGTCTATGAAACCAAAATTCTACTCTGTTCAAGAATCAGCAGCTGTTTAGATCCAAGATTGGTTTTGTTACGCGGAAAAGCGTGCCTCGAAGATTTAAATGTTCGGCGCCCACGATTAATTCACTAATAGTTTTGTATCCATTATTGCTGGGTTTGGGAATAAAATTGGCTTTACGAATGACGATTTTTATACTCATGGTTAACTTTGAATGTGAATATTGTGAGGGACATAAAAAATCGAAGAAATGTCTTGATTTCGATACGCTTTACTTTATTTGTATTTTAAATAAAGTCTGATTCAATTACAACATATTTTAGTAGCTACATACTAGTGTTCCGTTGCTGCGATGCTTTATAAAACTCTGACACACCCAACGTTAATGATATGAGTTCGCACTGCTGAAGCCTCGCCATCTCTATAATCTGGGCACGCCCTGCAGATATATATATATATATATATATATATATATATATATATTGTAACGGAACACTGCTCTCCGTTACTCGTCTCGGTTTAGCTCCAACTTCAATTCAAAATATTATTTGGGCGCCAGGTAATTTTACCAATGAAAACTACCAAAATATTTGTAATTATTACAGTTCACTATTCTAGCAATGGGAACATAATCCACATGGCGCGGTTATTAATACATAATCTTTCCTCCTCTCACCATGACACTTCGCCGTGAACTCGATTATAAATTAAAAGTCACACAAAACCGTGCGACGTCTCATTGATTATGGTAGCGTCTTCGAGACCCAACACCTGAATCATTGGTCGCGACTTCTCGTAAATCCACTCTTTCAACCTTACTGCATCTTGGTTCGTCGACGACGCACTAGTTTTCTGCATTCTGACGTCGTTCCGTGCCTTCAATAATATCAGGCTTCTACTGTCGGCGAGTCAAACAAGACAGACAACAATCCAGTATCGAGGTTTGAATGCTAATAGGGACGGACTTCGCGCGGACTTAGCTATTTTTTTTTGCCCTAGAAACGAAACAACAGGTACAGAATTTTGATAAAGTTGAATTCATTGCATGTGTATAAAGAACGGAATCATTTATTTATGATCGCATCAGGGCAAACCTTATAACTCACTGTAGGTTTTCACATGTTCGGAGTCAATTCGATACAAAATTCAAGATAGACAGAACATTTAAATACATCGTGATTTTATAAATGAGCAGTTACTAATCATTAAAATTTAACTTACGCGACAAATAAAATCAAATTACGTATACATCGTATCGACGATACAAAGAAGTTTATTATTTCTCATGGAGTTAGCTCTCTGCCAACAATAGGTTAATTACGGCGAAAGTTCTGCTGCAACAAATGATGGAGTGAGACGACTTAAACTCGCAGGTGGTTTTCACGCCACCTTTCTCGCGGTATTCTATAGTTTTATAAATATTTACATTAATATCTCCAGAAATCTGCGAGATATAGAAATGAAACAAACACTAAATTTAATTTAAAATTACTGTTTCAATTCCTGAAATTTTCATTGAAATCCGTTGAGCCGTTTCAGGGCATAAACAGATCAAGTGTATAGGCAACCCACACATAATGGAGTTTCGAATGCACGCAACTAAAGAAACCTTCCCGTAGAATATTTTATATTAATATGTTATGCAATATATCGAAATAAAATATGCACGAATATTTATGTTAAATTTCAAGTTTTGAAAAACTAAAATTTTCAGTGAAATCCGTTTCGGAGTTTATTCGAGACAAACATGCAGACAGACACTTAAATTTTATTTATTGGCATAGATAAGAAACAATAAATTACATTGAAGTTGCGAATAACACAATGCAACGAGTGAGAAAATCAGACACTTTTAAAACTGAGAAAAAACTATCACAAAGGCACATATAGACTACTTAGATTGCTTCCGAAGCACCAATTAATTGAAAAGTACGGTTTTGTAAATTAGGGTCGTTACAACATAAAAATTGTGTTAATAATGTATCTGCCAATATAGTACTAGTAAAACATAATATTTCTAGCACAACAATTTTAGATTGTTAAATTTAATATTGATATTGCATCGTGTAAGAGAAGGGCTCAAGAGATTTATGTTTATGCCCTTAGGTAATTAAGTCTGGACGTATTCTCCTCGTGTACAATGTTCTTGTTCCTGTATTCAGACCACGTGCGCTACGAAACAATGTTACATGATTTGTGAGTGAATAGAATTTTCCCTCATGAAGTTCTGCTTCGCAAGAAGAAACACCGATTCGCTGATTCATTCATATTAGAACTCCTAGGGAACAAAATGAAGTTATTCTTCATTGCACTCGAATGAATAAATTATATCTGTAAAACCCCATAATCGCACTTGCAAACTACGATTCAATCTTTTATAAAATCTTCTATTCAGAATTTGAAACAAATACATTTTAACCTTTTTTCTTAAAATACTTTCTGTGTTTAGCAAAACTCTCAAAGTTACTTCCTAGCCATTTATAATAAATTCATGTAATAGTTTCTTTCGATGTACGGTTCTATAAGGGGTGAATTAACATAAATGAAATATCGTTACCAAACATAACAACTGTATCATTACTTTTGTCGGTATAGTTTACAAGAATATTGAACCAAATATGAGAAAAAAAATTATACTTCAGAAAGTAATGCAGTCGGTCCGGGAATCACAAAATTTCTGGGAGTTTTCGTATAAAACCGTAAATTAGATTGTTTACTTCTATATTAGAAGTGAATAAATTTGTTTTGGAATAATTTTTTATTTCCTGCCATGGAACATATTCGTAAATATAATTAAAGTACGAAAAATTTTAATACGCCAATCATTCTCATTATTTCACAAAGTTTTATTAAATCGCCAGAAGATATTTCTAATACAGCGCTGTTGTACATGTCTCAACAATTCAACTATGTTAAAAAACTGTAGGTTATGAGTTAAATTATAACTTCAAAGTTTTTATGCGTAAAGAAGATAAAAACGCAGATTCGCTGTAGGTTACATTTTTTAAGTTAAATTCAGCAGTTTTCCTGGTACGTTGGTTGCATGTTTTTAAAATAAAAACAAGAGAGGCAAGTAAATTTTAGAATTGAAAAACTGTAATCTGAATTACTCGTTACTCGCCTAGGAGCTTATTTAGTTCACAGCCAAAAAAGTATATATATCATATGTACTAAAGCTGTATTGGTTGTCGCATTCTGACAAGGACGTCCAAATATTTTACTCTAAACTATGACAGGTTCAAGTAAAGTAAACTATATGCTACTTTTGTACCTTTTTTTAAACTATATTAATTATTTTTATCAATTATTTATTTACAGCGGAAAGGAGCAAATAACCTAATTTATTATGTGTCAACATATTTACACTGACAGATACTATAATTCAGGAAGCAAAAGACGGAAAGTAAAGACATTTGTCACAAATATATAGAAAAAATATGATTTAAAGACTGAAAAAGCTTGATTATTTGTATAGTGAAAAACGTCTCTATAAAGAAGAAGCAGATGAAATAATTCTGATTTTAATGTGAACGTATATTAAAGCATCTGAAGATGGTCCGTATAATGAGGATTAACTAAAAAATTTACGAGAAATGGAAGAGTTCTCAAATAAAGTAACCACAGGTAAGCTTCTTAACATCAAGTGTGTCCCGTTTATTATTATAATCATGAATGAACTAACAATTAAATCAGGGAGAATGGAATTAAAATGCGAGGTGCTTAAAGTAATGAAAAATAAATAAACAACTTTATTATTTTTTGCGTTGCTCCTAAAAATAAACTTAACTTATAATTAAATTAAAGAGTACTTTCCTCCGATTATAAATTTAGTTTATTTTGATCATGTTACTAATTTATTTATTGTAATTCAGTGATCGCACACTATTCAGTTATTAAAAAATTAATCTTCTGCCTAACGGAAGGCCCGAGTGAGGAAAGTTGTCGACGCAGAACCTTTTTCTTTTTCAAAGGAAATTACACTGCCGTTGTTTCCCGTTGCCTTCCGCCGGTTGATGATAGACAATTGCAGTGCTCTACCGTGCAGCCGTGGCAGCGGGAGTTGTGAAATGAGTTTAGTGATAGTGAAAATGCAGTAGAAATTAACACAACGTTCATGCCCGTTCCAGGATTCGAACCCGGGACCTCTGTGTTGTGAGCCATAGAACATAGAACATAGGATATCGGCAACAGGTTATTTATTATCCATAGGTAAATAGTCTATGTCTGTTTTACAGGACAGTCTTCTTCTCTTTTTTTCTTAAATATGTATATTTTAGAGTTTGTTTTTCAGTTAAACTTGAAAAGCTCTCTCTGTCTCCATGCTTTTGTAACATTTCGCTGTTATCTTATTTCGAAACTTTGATTCTATTTCCTTAGAAATACGCTTCAAGCATCATTACCACAATTCGAACCATGTGATTTTAAGCTTGACGCAACCCGGAGTAGTGAAATAGATTACTTCCTAATTGTGTAAACAATGAAATTAGTCCCTTCGGTCATTGATACTGAAATTCATTCTCAGCAGTAGGTTCTAATCAAGGATGTTGATTCGCAATGTCATGTTGTCGTTCCACTTAACTAGCTGTTGAGACAAAGCGCTTTAATTATGTGATATTTGGTTTGCATGTAAATTTCCCTATAACATTTAAGAAAATACAGAATACTTGATTCATTTGGGTGAAACTAGGAGTGTTATCTTTGGAAACTTCAAATTATTTCCCAGATAATAGTTTTTAAAACGTCATAGTCATAATTTACTTTCAAAAAATTATTTTTATACTTTAACTGCATCTTCCTCTTAGCTTATAACCTATACATTAAATTTTTCCGTAGCCGAGCAGTTATTAAAATTTGTAAATTTATGATCGATATATTTATATATGTTACAAGTACGTTTTATGAATCAGTCATGAGGTTCTGGTGATTTTATTTGGTTTATGCCTGGAAATAACATTTTACTGTACGAGTTCCGAATTGAGAGATGCTGCGGGACGAAGAGACCTGTATGATACTCGAAGCTACGGACAACTGTACCGTTTCTGGAAAAATTTCCGGTAAGTCCGTACTTGTTCTAAAATCAACGTGGATCCATGAATGAAAAGCCACGTGAGGGATTGTAAAATGACATCAACAAGCACTTCCGGTCCAGCGAGCCCCGGGCTGCTTCTTGTCAATGGCTGCACGCACACTGTACGGTATTGATCGAAGGGCTCGCTCCAGGCTCATTCATGGACCGGCGCCACGGCGTGCCCTTCCCATTAAAGGTTCCTCAGGCGCCTCACCTGCGCCATGGACCCGGCACGACCAGGGGAGACTCTACCACTACCAGACACTTCACCCTCCGAGTGGAGCGAAGCCGCTGCCCAACTCTTGCTTCTTACTTTGCCTTTAAGAGGCTACAAGCCAAAGTGTCTGTAAAGGAAAGGCCAAACATTTGACGAACAATGTGTTAGTTTTAGGGATCGTTACTTATTTTTAACCCAAACGGTTATCAAAACTCTTGTCAATAAAACAAATTGGGAAATTTTGATAGTTCAATAAACTGTTTATAATTTTTTTCTTCCATTAGCGTATCAGCATCAATAACAACCTGAAAGTTTACACCATAACCGAAACGGAGAGTAATCTGTCTTATAGTCTTTTATATTATACCGGTATGCACTAAGATTCTTTACCAGATGACTTGAGGGAACAGCCATGAGTCAGCTAGAGAAGTCATTCAGACAAGTGCAAATCGTTTTGCATTATCCGCGGAACCGGGCGTCTTTGTTAACTGAAACTACTTTAAAATTCATAGATATTATTCAATAAAAGTGCGGAACTTGAAGAAGACAGTCTGAAACAACACATGAATAATTAAATCAAACACTATTTCAATTTTTTTGGAGCTAATTACTGTTTACAACTTAATAATTCGCGTTTCTTTCATTCTTGCTGAAATTACTTTTATTCTTTGGACGCATGCGTGTGTTGACATGTACTAAAACATATATTAAATTATGGACGATGTTAGTTTGAATTTTAGTGTGTGATAAATTTTGTAGTTATTTTATTGGGAAATTTATATTTATACAGTGCTATTTATTTGGAGAATTATAATTTTATAGTAACATACTTATAAGTGCCGTTATATATTCAACTTTTAAATGATAGGAACAAATGAAACTGTTTTTAAATGGTGTGGAATGTACTGAAAATTAGTGTACAAAAAAGTTGTAGTGCCCCTTATCGTATGCAACAAGCAACTCATCCTCGGTTCCATTTAGTTTATTCGACTCTTATCGACAATGAAACAGTTTCTTAACGTACTATACGGCGGTTTATCGACTTATGCGCTCTTTTCACTCTATGCTACTTCAAGTATTCACGTCTACCTCTTGCTTTTATTTTAAAGAAATGGATCTTAATTTTCATAAAAAATGTCCTCACAAACTCATAACGTTTTGTTCTCATGGTAAGGTCTAACATTCAGTTCTTCCCATGGAAAGAACTCTTTTTACAAATTTATTGATATTAATATTGTACCTCCTCCGTCTACTGAAAATTGAAGACTTAATTTTATCCTTCCTCTTTTTGTCTTTCAATTCTTAATTGTTAAATTTGGTATATTTCTTGTAGTATTATATTTGACGTATCCTATTTCCTCAACCGAGAACTAATGGATTGAATAATAATAAATCTAAATCTTAACATTCAGGCGCTAAATTACGAGCGGTGTAAATTTTGGAAATTTTATACTACACGTTTATTTTTTAACACGTAGGCAGTTGTAACACTTAAATACACGTGAAAACAATCTACCTTTTTTATCATTAATTAACTTTTTAAAGTGTTTATAGAGAATTCACTGATTTAAAATTTCCGGGAAAATATCACCAAATACTTTTAATTTGTTGAAATATATAATTAGAGACGTAAATTTACAATTGTGTCAAAAATATAGAGAGATGTATACAATTAATTATGATTCATATATAAAATTATAGGAAATAGTGACATATTAGCTGAAAATAATAATAATACGCATGGAACACATGCAGATAGCAAGCAATTGTAACCGCTACCGCGCCCACTGTTGAATTTCTCACTAATTACAGATTATGACTTGTTAATATCCAAACGGGTAAATTATTCAATAGTCAAGAGCGGTTAGCTTAGCGTTCGTTGCTAATAGAATTATGGTGCAAATCTCTTGAGGCCATTGCCTGTAACTTTTAACAGGAAATGTGCTGATACAAAAGATAGGAATTTAAGTCTTCCGGATTTATTTTACATTCTAATGAATCTGACAGAGAAATGAAAATTATTTTAGGCAGAGGTTTTAAACAAGCAGACGTCATATCTACTAAGTTTTCAGCTGCGTACATAATTTTTTTTCAAGTGGCAATAAATTTTGTGAAGATTATTTGTATTAATTTTGAAAAACGTGGTTGATAGATGGCGTCAATTTGTTGTGAATTGTTTTTATTAATTCTGAAAATGAATTACCAATTTTATAAATTACAAATCCGTTTAATGTGTACATTAATTTTTTCCACCACGTTTCACGCTGATTTCATTACTGTTATGATGTGAAAAAAAATCTAAAAGTAAAGGCATGGATAACTACTGTACTAGTCTTTACATATTCAACATATTTTCGTTTTGGAAGGTGGTTGTCGACTTTAAGTTGTGTTTAGTCGTTTTAGGATAACTAACAGATATCATTATGAGATATCTCTGCAGTTAAAAATATTATTTATTAGATGGATGAATGAATGTTAAATAATGTAATAAAATTTTGGAAATAACAAATGATAAAAAATGAAGATACATTTCAAATAAATATTATATTTATTCGTTTACAATTCACAGTTTGATCATTACAAGGCTTCTGTTCCAACGATTTTATTTCGAGTGCATTGATGAAGTTATAAAATCATGATACGCGTGTAGAAATTTTGAGAATATTCCAAAGGACAAATATCATTCTAAACATGCTCTTCTTTCATTATTTTCCCACACTTTTGCACAAAAATATGTTGGTGTTAATTTTATAACTGTTACTCTCTAGATGAAGCGACTTCGCAACTACGTATCTATCAAATACTCTATGGAGTCAATATTTTTGATTATTTCTGTTTCTAATTGTAGAAAGTAAAATGAAGTGTGTGAACAATAACAAAAATTCGCAGGATTTTGCGGTGAATTATATGTTGGAAAAGTTCTCGGATTTTCAACCGAGTTGCGTTTAACATAGACGACGTATCGTCGACAATCACCGTCGGCACATAACAGATTGATTACTCAAAAAATTCATTTTAAAATAACGTTTCAGTAGGTATTTATAGCTTATTTAGGTTGTGATGATGCAAAAGTTATATATTAAAATGGTTAAAATATAAATTACAAACGTTCACTCAGTTTACAATTCTTGTTGTCCTCCAAAGTTACAGAATATATTACAAAAAATTATAGGAATACATTTTGTTTTGAAAATTTCAGACAATATCAAAGAAAACATGATTTTTCAATGAATACACTTAAATAATCACTCAATAAAATTATAGTGATTCACACTTCAATTTTTCCTTGCATTTGATAGTTTACAGGAAATATTTCCAAAGTTTAGTTATGAAGAAATCTAGTTTTCCCAAAGATGTAAACTGACAGAGTTTATTTACTCAACAGAAGACTAGCCAATTTCAAGAGCAAATTCTATATTACATATGTTTATTATATTTATTTAAAACTAGATAGTCGTCTGCTCGAAATGTATCTCATCCAGTATTTTCACTCTTTTGAATTTGAATTTCTTTTCTATAATGCAGACTAAGGACTATTTTTTATGATATGAATCGAATATTCTTACAACAAATTTTAAGTTTAAGTAATATTTAATTTTTATGACCTCTTTCCTTAATCAAATGTATTTAACAATTACTAAAATTTTTATAAAATCTATAAAATTTCTTCTCATATTAGATTTCCTCAGTCTGCCAATTAATATAACTGAGGAAATGTTACAATCAGACAACTTGAAAATGTACAGTTTCGTTGTTGTGTTGTTAAATAAAGCTTTCTCAAAAAATTGTGATAGTCGTTAAACTTTTAAGTGAACTGAGTTTTCTAGAATATAATAGAATTTAGTTTTTCAGAAAATGAATTACGTTTGATTTTACCAACAGGGAATTTATTTTATATTTTTATTACATGTCAGGTTATGCTATGGTTATGCTATATAAATTTTGTAATTTTGAGGACCTGCTTGACGATTAGTAATTTTGATGACATGGAGTTCACATGGTTTTCATTTCGCTCTGTTGCACTGTTCCTTACCAGGAGCAACTTGGCACAGTCTCCGTCTTTGAGCAGTTGCTGAGTCTGTTGTTTTTGCAGCAATCTCTTGCTTTGACGAAGCTTATCTCGCGCCGTTACGGTAATGGAAAGAGGCTGCGCCAGGCTTTCATCTGGCGCGAACTAATTGAGGTAATCGGAGCATTGCTCTCTCACTCGCGGCGGCTTGTGGCGGATCGCGCCATGAAAGAATGATCACAGTCGTTCAGCAAGTCCTTTGAAGCCACCACGTCACGCGGACGGCGCCGCCCCGAAACACGGACATTCGAACTTCCTGACACGGAAAATTAGGTCTATTCTATAACGCGACGTGTTACTTCTAACATGAAAAAATTGAGCCATATTGAAGAAACGGTTAGCGGCTCATGAAAAAATTCCGTCTTAATAAACGTGCAATGATACGAAGATGAGTGAAAAATTTTAAAATTTAATTAATATTTAGTGAATAACTTCTTGGTTTTAAAAAAATTGCAAAACCAAACCAAACTATTGTCTCAATTCAGCATTTATTTAACCTTCTGTTACAACTCAGGAGCTTTCAGCAATTTCTGCCGTATTCATCTGTGAAATATTTACATAAATATGAAACATGTCAACACGTGGTCATTAAATAATTATTATTGATACACTATCTGTTACCTGATAAAACAATTTCGCTAAAAACCTTTTCTCAGTTTCATTTCTTACCGAAAGGAATACTACAAATGATAAAATACCATCGTAAACGTGGATTTACTACTTTGGCCACTTCATACTGTTATTTCATCACTGGGTGAAGAATTCCCCTTTTAGAGACAGTCAGTACAACTAAACACGAAGGCGCCAGAGAGGCGAGACATCGTGTTTCAGAACGTGCCACAAACACCGTTTGGCGACTTTAAAATCTGGTACCTGAGGTCAGTTTATTGACCCCGGGAATTTTGGAAAGCGCGTCCTCCTCTAGAAATTAGGGAGAAAAACCGCGGGCCAAGCTGGATTTTAATCGGAGGCTGAGGGTCACGTGATTCGCCATGCATATCGTGGTGGGGTGAATGAACGAGATGACCTGTGAGGATGAATGAGAGAAATTGGAGCAGTAGGGCATGGAGATTTGAAGAAGGAAGAAGTCTAGAGGGTGCGTGGTGTTTGATTCACTGCACGACAGTCGTGGAGGAGAAATTTGAGCAGTTTGACATGGGGAATTATACAAGTATGATATCAGGAGAGTGCGTGGTAGTTGAGCCACGACACTGGAGAAACTAGTTAGTCAGGAGCGAATTTTGAAGTAACCAGGTGGAGAGAAAAAGGGGAAGCTTGCTGGCGTAATAGAAGGAAGGATGTCCCTACAAAGAGGCGAACTGTCCAATTAAATTCCCAGAGCCCAGGAACGAGCTCCAGAGGCGACCAGAATTCGTGGAAGACTGACCTCAAGATACCGGCGCGGGCAAAGGACGAAGCTGTTTACGACGCACAATAAATCTCAGATGTCTTGCCAATATCGAAAAGTATGTGATGACGATTTTTTTGCTGCACGAGAAACACACAGAAAAGGACCCTTAAGTAGATAGTCTTACTAAATGCAATTGAGCCAGACGTGTTAAATTTTTTAGTTGGACCCCAAAATTTAGTAATTATTGTTGTTTTGTTTTGTTTTCTCTACATAAATTTAATTTGTTTTTATTTAATCTAACCCAATAATTTATTTTGATTTCAAATTAAAATCCAACCTCCACTTTATCATAATACATCATAACACATATTATGTACAATTTATAATTAAAATTATATTTTACATTTCGTTTCTTTATAATATATGTTTATGTTATATAATTAGTTGTATGATGCAAGGACCTAGTCAAATTTATACAAAGCTTACAATTCAATTTATGTTTCATTACAAAGTTCAATGGGTTATATAATTCTATAAAGTATTCATATAATACTTTCCAACATTAGTTTAATTATACAATTTAATTCCTTTCATTTATTAATGAACCAACGGAAGTCGACTTTCCGTATCCCTTTCGAATGGAGTTTATTATGTGAAGACTGTTAAAAGCCGTTTTGCAGAAGCCAACGTTTTTGACACGGATGTACTTGCAGGTCTCCTCTACCGGTTGAAATACGACCCAATTAGCAGCAACTTCGTCGTCATTTAGTTTGCTCCTTTCATCCACAAATAACGTGTCTCTCCATATAGTTGTCAGGCTCCTTGTTAGCTTGCCAGTAACAAACGCCGCACATATCCATAAGCTCCAACGCACGATTTTCCCTTGTTTGGAAAATATTCGGAAGAATAATAACCTACAAAACAAACGAAATAGTAACAATAATCAGGTTTTAATAGTTAGATTATATAGAAACTGCAAATAATAACAATAAAATCAAGGTTATCAGAAGATGATTTCAACTTTAAGGAGCCAATTATTGGAAAGAGGAGTTTTGGAGTTGTTTTCCATAATGACTTGCCCATACATCTCAGATGTATTAAGAAGTAGAAAAGATTATAAATATATAACTGAATACGTATTAAAATGTTATTTTTGAAGTACTTTAATAGATAATTTCACGTTGAGGATGTTTTGCACGTTCTTTATTTGGTTTCCTTTGACGTTAGGAATATTAATAAGATTATTTTTAACCAAAAAACTTGTGTTAATTTGTGCTCACTGATGCAGCTCCTCCTTTATGAGCGAAATACTTTCAGAAAACTAAGTTTACCGGGATTTTTTCATTCTCCCTTTGTGTGTTTCACTGTATTCAATCCGGTGACCCAGTGAAATTGCATTTTCTTTTTATCGGTTTCGTGTTCTTTAATTAAAGCCTCTTGAAGGATACTGTGGGATTTCTTCTCAGTTCCAGCGAATCAGTCTGTCAGCTTCAGCAAATTCCACGGCGTATTGATGTCAAGAATTTGCGGAAATTAGAACTTCATACTTCTTATTCTATCGCAAATATGTACGAGTAGTATGAATTTCAGGATTTTATACTTTAATTTCACAGTATGGCGTATTTTTTAAATTCATTTTACCTTTGAATAACTATTTGAAGCGTAAAAATTACCACACCGTTTCAAGAAAATAATTGTTAACTAATGCATTTATCCCATGACTTATTAACCAGTTTCAGTCATTTTATTTTTAATTTATTTTGCATTTATAAGTGATCAAAAGGTTCTTATAAAAACTAAAATCTTTTTGAAGTATGTTCAGTCGATTTGGCGTTTAATGATCAGCAAGAAGTGGTATGAAAATATAATTTATGTTAAGTACAATAAAGACTTGCATTTTCATAAATCTTTGTTTGAACTGTCTCGATACTTCGCTCGATACTAAACCATTATTTATGAGCAGAATGGCGCAATTAACATTTACTTTGTGAAGGTCACGGAAGCATTCAGGAGCTAATTTCAAGGAAGAATTTATTAATATAATAATAATAATATTAATTAGTATATCGTGGATATGAACGGAATATTCGTATTACACCATCAATACCAAAATCAAATAAAATTCTCTTTTAACCAGTATTAAATATTGATTTATGAAATACGTATATATATATCGTACGTGTTATATATTTAATATAATATCTATGTATACATGTTGACATCTCCCTGATATCTGGATAAAGGACCACAGGAACCATGTTAACTGCAATCAACTGATTGGAGAAGTTTTGGAAATTAATAGCCCAAAACTTATTTAAAATTAAATACTTAAAGTAAAACATACATAAGGTTAATTACAAAAATTATAAAGTAAAAGTAATTTATTTCGATGGAACAACTCGAACTGTGCCAACAGAAATAAATTGCAAGGAAAATGAATTATAATGGTGTGATTATTGCTTTCATTTAGTTTGATTTTAACTTAAGGAGCAAAAATAATAATCAGGGTTTGGTGAAGTGGTTTTAGCATGAGTGAAATATAGATCTAAACTCATGATAGCCACGGATACTAAGAAATGAAAGTGTTTCAATTGGGAATTATGTAATGGGGTTTCAGGTAGCCTATCTCTTGTCCCGAAGTATCTCTGCTCATAGCCTCTCTCGCCATTATTCCAGATTGACACCCGTGGAAGTCACCTTTGTCAGTGTCAGCTGTCAGTTTGGGGCGCGTCAACGGCAGCCGAAATAATGATTTCTTCGCTCTTCTATTGCACACAGGAAATTGATTTTAACATGGAACACCACTCTCAATAGACTGTTAGTTTTAATTTCGTAAACAGGTTTCTGTGGCTCCCCGCACTCTATCTAGCGGATAAGTGTCCCGCGGATTTTACCTACGACACAACACTCCATAGTGATTTGATTTTTCCAAGCAGCCTATGCAGATTTTATCTTGACATTTGCACAACTATTCAATCACAGTTCTCTTTTAAATATGTCTTTAAAAATTGTACAATCAGCGAAATTGTTTCATAGAATATCTGAAAATTGGCGGCCGAACACTAAAAACAATCGCAGAAGCTTTCCTTTATGATCCTAATCCATCCAAATTGAAAGTGATATCTCAACGGTGTATTATGAGTCTGATTTTCAAAATATAAAAAATATTTAAAAATAAATTGATGTGCATAATTACGTAAATTAAGATAATTTATTTCTAATGCCGTACTTATTCATTGTTAACTACTAAATGATTAATTATTACTGCATTTAAATATTATTGCATTGAAACGATTCATCGCTGAAGAGAATAAAATTTTCAGTTCAACGTACTAAATTGTTCATATGCATTGCAACAGCATACATAGGCATATTTAAAATGAAAAATGAAATTGATTCAATTTTCAAAATATTTAAATTAATTTGTAATTTTTACAATAGGAATGCGTGAGGATTGATATGAAAATAAATGTAATGCTGGTCCTAACGTGTGCACAGATATCTTGTGATCATAAGTTGGTATCATAAAGTTGGTTTATGGCAGGTCACATCTTAATCACTTCAGGTCGCCCTATGCTTTTTCGAAGTGGTCTAAAGGTTTAGTAGGTCAAAATATTAATAGAAAATTTAAAGAATGGGTAACAGTATGGATTTAAAACTTGAAAATAGGTTGAACAGTTGTGAAAAGGTGGAAAAAGCAGATCTTTCAGATATATTCAAGATTGTTGAGAACTATTAACATGTCCGTTTCTTTTTTTAAATAAATAACAAGGGATTATTAAGTCAGAGACTTAATGTACTCTAGTCATGATTGTGAATATGAATAAATACGTAACGGGATCAAAGTTCATAAAGACAGTACGAGATAGGTTCCTCACTGAAGACCATAACCGTTACCTCTTACCTTTTATTTGACCATCCTGTTAACGATGGTGAAGCATTTTAAACGAATCAAGAAGAGTGCCTCTATTTATGAGAAATAGAGAGCAGGCTTAAAAGCATGAAATATAAACATTTAGAATCTCCTATTAACAAGAAAGTAAGTACCAATCCTCTTCAGGAAGTAGCGATGTTTTGGAACTCACAAGGGTCAATTCGTGGATATGAGATGGAAAGGGATAGGCAATAAACAGTTAAAGTTGCAGTTATATGTTTTCCTTGAAGATAAAGTCTGCAATACGAAACAAACACGGTGCAGGATATTCGAAAGGCGCTCTGTTGGTGCGTGACAACGCAAGCCGCCGCCCACGCCGTTCAATTTTCATAATCTGGGCTTCGAGGTGTTCTAGCATCCTGCATGCAGCCCCGATTTCACCCCGTCTGTTTGTTCCACTTAAAGATGATTTAAGAGGTCATCGATTCGGGACTGATACACAGTTGAAGAAAACGCTACCTACATACGTGGCTCACTGCTCAACCGAAACCCTGTTTTCTCAGGGTTACCGAATGTATTGGACGATGAAAAACTATAAAGGTGCTGTAGATATTTTAGTGCATTTATATTTATATACTCTCGATATTTCTTAAATTAATTTATAATTCTGTGCTTAAGATTTTTTAATACACTGAAAGTAACGTTGCGCGTAAATAATCATGCAAGTCATTTTAATTCATGATCGAATAAATTTTCCATCTACTGCTTCAAATAGGAAAATTTTCCAATTTAATTACGAGGGCTAGTAGGATAATTTAATTTTATTCGTGAGGTTAATACATTCTTTCTGAGAATCGTTAATCGTATTGTATTCGTGGTTATTATTCAATGTTAGTTCAATAATGTTTCTGTTGCAGATTCCATACCGTCACTGTCGGAAATGCACAACTTATTATTCTATTAGAGTAGGCTGTCGAAAATCTGGAATTACGAAACTGCCGACTCTTTTTTGTTTCATACAACTTGTGCAGTTCTTTACCCTAAATTCCAGAATTATGAAACAGAACGAAAAAATATTTTAAGTTTTATAATTCACCTATAGTACGTACAGATAAATATGTAAAAATATTTTACCGTTGCAAAAATATATGCGAAGAGAGTGGCACTTAAAATTAAAAATGATTTCCGAAAATCCATGTCGGCGAACTGGCTGAACCGAATTATCGATAGACGAATTTTCGATAGTCTACTGTACTGCCCTTAACAAAGATGATATTCCAATAGATTTACTCAAAATTTTCATTTCAAATAAAAAAAATTGTATCACAATCCAATTTTTTTCCTTGCGTGACATAATAATCTTAATTGCAAATTCCTTACTGGAATTAGTTATAAGATTTAGAACTGTAGATATATTTTTTAAACGATAGTTTTTACTTACAATTTGAGTTGACGTTTATTGTATTTGTATTATTTCCCAAAATGGTTTTATCAGTCAACATTTATAACAAATAAAATTAATTCGTAAGTTTCGTAATTTATTGAAAATCAAATATTTTATAAATTAGTTTTTTGGGAAAAGAGTCTAAAGTTAATTAGGTTAAGAAAATATTAATTAAGTTACTCATTGTAAAAGTTCACTGTTAAAATCATTGGAGGTATAATACAAACAAAATAAAACATGTGTCAGTTTTAATTAAGTTAAATGGACATTAATAAAGTAAACCATTAAAGCCTTTAATACCTTTACTTTTTTAATGCGACAATAATTAAGAAAAGCTTTCGGTTACATTACCATAATTATATGTTAGAATTTCATAAAGCCTTTTCCTCTGTACTACATTCACTCTTTTACGATATATTTAACGTAAATGTACTCAAAACCCCAACCTCATATTAAAAGTTTACTTTGCATTATTGTTCAAAGCCAACGTACTAACACATTAAAGGTTTGTGTTTTTATGTGAATTAAGGTTAAATATAAAATTGTAATAAAGGTATGTAGTAAAGAGGAAAAATTATATCAAACAGTAACATATTTATGGTAATGAAACCGAAAGCTTCTGTATATTTTTAACCATTAAAAACAAAATTAATTGAATGTATTGAAGACTATCATTGTTTTTTTAAATTATTTATATATCTCTGAAAGTTATCTCTAATTATATCAAAAAGTTAAATTGCTATAAGAAAATTGACATTCACTTTTGGCGCTACAAATATTGTGTAAAATTTTATTCAAGTAATTCTGAATAACGAATCATTTACGTTTTATTAAGAATTTCGGATAATTTCGTTACGTCAACGAACCTAATTCTAGTTTCTAGTTTCCAATTGTTTTGGGAGTATTCCAATTACCTAAATCCGAGTTGAGTGTCTGATATCCTAATGTTAGGATGGTGAATAATTCTAGTCGGCTGAAATCTTTAATGTGATCGAGGTGTAAACTTCCTGTGTGTGGAGAAGTGCGAAGAAGTGAGTGATCCCAGATTCCCGGATCGCCCGGGAAAGCCCGCAGGAGGCGAAGCGAGGCGAAGCGACGGGACGCGACCTGGCACTAGACCAAGTAGGGATTAATTGCTGTCCCCATCTTCCTCTTCTCAGTTGTAATGTGCGACGGCTTGAAATAGCTCGTTTCTCTCTCCCATTAAAACATTAACCTAATTTTCAGGAGGAATTCATGAGCCGGTCGTCAATAACTCGATGTGGTAAAACAACGCCAGCACTGAAATTGAATCAGGACTTGCAACGTGTTATTTATTATTTAGTTAAAACTCACTGGAAGAAACAACATACGTCATTACGGAAATATAAATATTTACTTAGTTGAAAATTTCCAATCGTTGATCAAATATTTAACAAATAATATCCACTTTTACTATCATGTATCAATTCGGTATCTTATAAAACGAAATTAAGAAGCGACAGACAAACGTGATTTCAAAATGAGCTCATCTTAATGAAGAAAAAATTACTCTTCCCTAGCCAATTCCAACAATTATAAAACATATAAAGCTAAATAGTAAAGATCAATAACTCATTGCAACAACTATGCATAATATAAAAAGCTTAAAGACGATTCGATACCGGTTATAAGCATATCAAACATACTAGATCGCTTAGGAATATACATTTTGAATTTAGTCACATAATTCAAGTCATATATTGTTTAATAACTAATTTTAAATAAAGTAACGTCTGTTTTTCACAATAATTAAGTGAAAAATTTACGGCTAATTACAGTCAAATATTTTATTTAATTGAACCAAAGTTTTGCAACCATATTTGAGATTTCCTCAGGTAAGCCTTAAAATTTTAAATTTTAACGAACAAAGGAACTAAATATGTTATAACAGAAACTTTACTGGCTACAAGGGCAGCTTCGACTTTCTTCTGCTCATCAAAATTTAACATTTGAAGAAATAACCTGAGGAAGATCCAAATATGGTGACGAAATGTCGGCTCACTTAAATAAAAACTGAGCCTGTAGATGGTTGTACATTTATTAAACTATAAAACTATGTATTAAAACTATTAGCTATTAAGTGTGACCCACGACTCTCTCTATGATTTGCTCTTCAATTCACTGTAATGATATATATATATATATATATATGTATACATTAGATTTACCTTTTATTTTAAAAATGAATTTACTTACCACTTCACTACATTTTATAAATACCAACCTTATTATTTTACTATTACTTTCCAATATAATTATTTAATGTTTTTAAATTGTCCTATACGCTTTGAGCAGGCCACTAAAACGTTTCTACGTTTAACAATATTTAATCACGAAGTAGAATGAATTTAAGGCATATAAATGTTTCTTTGCATAAAGCATATTAAATTGTTTTGATCTTGATGTAATATATAATGGAATCGTTACGGAATAGATTCTAAGCAATTAATTTATTGAAATTTTGAATACATTTATTAGTGGAAGTCTTCATTGTATGTACCAAAAACTTGAAAATTGAATAGAAACAAAAAGATAGTACTATTGTAATTAGAAATATTTTGAAATTTCTGATTAAAATAAATTCACAAGAGTCGTCATTTCGTTTTCTTTACACATCTTGAGCTTTACGATGTATTACTTTCCTAATTTAAATTATTAATTAGTAACTAGTAAATTACTTAAATATCAGTTATTATAATAATTTTATCAACTTTGGAAATATAGAGACAAATATGTTTGGAAATGCGCGTTTACGTTCCTATCAGCAATTAGCAATATGGTAAAACTTCCCAAGAGAATCACTAAACGCAATCAAATTATTTAGCCATATTACCTGTACTGAAATCGACCATTAAAGGCTGTAATAGACCTTCATGTCTTTTTGCCATTAATGGTTTATCGAACGAAATTTATTTGTACCATTAATGTTTGTGAATCGATATACTTATTTTGTCCTCATTAAACTGCTAACCGTCAAATATCACTGTGGAGGGAGGGCAAGCGTCTGTATCGTAATTGCAATACATTTTTTCACGTATTGATCCCATTAACATCCATTAGCAACAGAAATGAAATAATCTGAAAATGAAAATGTTTCTGTTACTTTTAATAAATCAAGCACTAAGCACAATTTTATATATAATTGATTACTATTAAATTTACTGTATTTTTGTATAAATATTTGTTTTTATTTAAAAAATGGAATAAATCCTGTAATGGTTTTAGATATATACTTCATGTTGTTGTTGTTTTTGTTGTGGTATTCAGTCCTAAGACTGGTTTGATGCAAACCTCCATGCTAACCCATCTTGCGCAAGCCTGTTCATTTCTTTGTAATTAGTCCAACCAACAGCCTCTATAATTTTCTTAGCCTATTCCATCCTTGTTCTTCCTCTTCTGTTCTTACCCCACACAGTTCCCTCTAATACTAATTTTACAAGACCCTCGTGGGCTATTAATCGTGGCCTATTAATCTATCTCTTCTCTTAGTCAACGTCCTCCATATTGTTCGCTTTTCCCCTATTCTGTTTGGAACTTCCTCGTTTGTGATTCTATCCACCCATCTAACTTTCAGCATTCGCCTATAGCACCACATTTCAAAAGCTTCTATTCTTTTCCTTTTCCCAACTCCTATCGTCCACGTTTCGCACCCATATAACGCCACGCTCTACACGAACATTTTTAGCCACTATTTCCTAATATTCACACTTATAATACCCGTAAGTAAATCCCTCTTTTTCACGAAAGCCTTCCTTGCCTCTGCTATCCTACTCTTTATGTATGTGTGTGTATATATTTTCTTTATGGCCGCATCGCGAATACGGATTTTGGTATATTTATTTCTGTTTGTCTAAAATTCGGAACACGTATTTAAGCAGTAGAGACAATTGACCGCCGGAGTTGGTGTATAGGAAATGTAGGACTGTACAAATTCTAAAATTTGAAAAGACTTTTACCTTAGGAGAGTGGAAATTGGAAGTAGGAATCAGGATTTTAAATCATATTCCGACAAGAAAATCGACAGTTTTATGTTTAGCTATTGAAAGTGGTGTTTCTAGTTCAGTGTCATAAAATTTCAGCCTCGAAAGTTGAGGTGATTGCTACGATTCTTATTTTAGCCACTGAGAGTTGTAACTAACTTTAGATTACAGTTTTTTCTACTTTTAATATTAAGGAAAACGGTATTGCTATAACATAAGTTGCTCCGCCATGCCCTTGGCCATGGGTACTTTGAAACTAGCAACTCATATCTGAATATAAATTGTATAGTTTTATTTTTTACAAGTGATGGTAAAGAATATACACAGAGAATGGCCAAAGTCAGAAATGGAATAATTTATTTGAATTTAAAACTTTTCGTCTCCCAACTTTCGCTACCTCCTCAGTTCTTTAATTAAAATATAACAAAATTTCGAGTTGGGGGGACGAAACGTCTCAAATTCAAATAAATTATTCCATTTCCGACTTTGGACATCCTTTCAGTTTTTTTATAATAGCAAGTCAGATTAATTTATTTACTTTGTTTAAAAAATCAAATAATTAATTTTTGAATTTATACAATAACTTATGTTACTTTAAAAAAAATATTTACTTCCATCACTTGTATCAAAATTTGGCCCATTTATGGAGAAAATTAAAAAGTCGATATACGTTACAAAACTGGCATCCAAATGTGGGCCTTATTTGATGAGAAAGCAACATTTGAATAAATATATTTCTCCTTAGGACGCTTTAGTCACTTGGTGTCTATTTTAAATGACATTCAGTCTCTATTTTTTTCCGCGAATGGAAAACTGTGATTTATTATCATAATAGAATTTATACTATCAGTTTATAAAAATTATTTGTATGCCCGTTAAATGATATTCTAATAGCATATTCAGAACTTTTCAGCAATAAATTATTTTTTGTTAATTTAAATAAGCAATTACGTCTCTGCCGTCGCAGTTATTCAATGTATGGCTTGAAGAACAAATTTAGTATTCGCCTTATGTAGTTAGTTAACCCGGCGCCATTAGTTTGCGTGACACGGGCCCGTGATGAATCCTAAGTTAAAGTTCGATCGCCGCGATATTACGACGCCCCTCGTGTGGCCAACATGACGCTTATTGGACACGAGACCGTGTCAGAAGCTGATTCCTCAGAAACGCGTCCGGCATGAAGACGAGGAACCCCAACAATGTTTTTAAATGACAAGGAGTTCGTTTAGGAAAATCGACGCAACTTCCCCATTTTTAAAAATTTAAGTAGTTACTTAGCCACAGTTTTCAAAGTTTCGTTGTAGTTTTTCCTGTAGACTTTAGGTAGAATAATACTAGCGACGCGCACCTATAACCAAGATTCGAAACTATTATCAACTTTATTTCTCGGACGGTTACGGTGATTTAACAATTATGCAGGGGGCATAATTTATAGTTACAAATATAAGATTAGCATTAAATAAAAACAAAGAAGATGTGTTTGAAAGAATATAAAAGTTTAATTAATATTATGAAATTTTAAAGTACTTTAATTTTTTTAAATGTCTTCTTTTAGAGTAAAAATTGATCTTGGTTAAAAGAAATAACTCTTAAATATATCTATAAGAATCAGATATATCGTTTAGTGTCCTATACATCGATATTGCCATTCGATTTCTTTCCCTGCTATATAGTTTCCGTCCAATTCTTATTAATCCTGCAGATTAAAGAATATAGTCCGCTATCAGGCCACGATGAAAATAGGATGTTTAGACAGGAGTGCCCTTGATGAGGCAACGATCTTTAATCTGGAGTATCCTCTCCAGGCAGCGGAGGTTGGAAGGGGAATGATTGGTAACGAAAACGATGCCTGTGTAGAAAGCCTGTGATACGCTTCGTGTGAATCTTGTAACCTATATTGTAACGGGTGCTATTATTTTTCTTTGAATATTAACATCATTACTTAAGATATCAAATAGTTGGAACCACTGATGAATTGCTTGAATTAAAAAAATGACCGTGGCTAACTTTACATTGATTGTAGACGTTCCCATCGCATGATTTCGTGCACAATTTCCTTGATTGTTGTCGACTCGCGTCGCAGATCTCTCCGTTGAAACTCAGGAATTAATGTTCTCGGGTTTTCTTCAGTACTTCCACTTCTTGTATCCTGCAGTGCTTGCTTTTCAGCTGATACAACTGGAGCCTATTTCAAAGAACAAGATTTCAACGCGTATTCTGTGATACCTTTTGAATGTATCAGGTCTGTAATTACTTCAATTTTTGGGAAGAAACTACACTTCAAGCGTCGGCCTTAATTCCTCTCTTTGGACGCAGGATCAAAACTTCGGCTGCTGGTTCTTAACTGCATGAATGCAGTGCTATCTATCATTGTTGCGGTAAAATTAATCACCTGATAAAATCCTGCAAGTTGTTATTCGTCTTTCACCCCACGTGGAGTCACTCCACGTGATCTTCTGAATTTCCATCTCTCCTAAAATTGAAATATTTCTCCTTCTACAGGTTGTAATCCACTTAGGCCAAAGATGGTTGTTGGTTCAGCAACATGGTTTTACGGATTATCTTTCTCCGTTCGGATAAGCAGCAGCTTTGGGACTGAGCAGGAAAAATAATTTTTCCCTTGAATGCTACCCGCTCCCTTAAAATGTGCGCTTTTTATTTTCGTAAATTAGATTCATTTAAATGAAACATACCCGTTCAAACATGGAAATCAGCCCAACGACAATGAGTAGTGTTTGCACCTTGGAACTCTTAAATGTATTATTTTAAATATACTTAGTTGATAAATTACTGTAAAACATACGTCATTTAAAACAATATCCTAGAATAAAATGAATACCCGTATTTCACTGCAAAATGTTGAGAATTGAACAAATGGATGAGTTTCAAGAGATCCCTGCAGTCATTAGAAGTTGCTGTACTTTTTTCCTTCATTTAGCTTAACTGTATGAAAACTGTTTAGCCGGCCTGGTGTGGTGTAGTGCCTCGCAAAATAGAGATCCTGGGTTTGAATCCGTAAATCCCATGGAGATTTGAGTGTCGTTATTTCATTTTCAGTTTCAATTGTAGAATGATGTAATGGGTCCATTGCCTCCATTATTAGAACCGGCTAAAGACAATATGGGAATAATTTCCCTAGTAGAAGAGAAGATTATCCATAGAAAACTTTCTTCAATCCAGTCCCAGGGTTGATAACTTAAAGAGAGCTTTAATAGATTATTGCCCAGAAAACAATATTCTAGTTAATTACTAGTTTAAAATTATACAATTTTCTCCATGAAACGTTTTACTGCTTTCTTCCAAATTATAAATGTAAATTTATATAATAAAAACGTTTGGATTCAGCAAAATTGTTAATTTTTGAAACAATAAATTAGTAAAATGCCGACCACCTATGGCGTAGTTGTCAGCGTTGCTGCCTCGCATCATAGAAGACCTGGGTTCGAGTCTGGCGTGGGCATGGATATTTTGTTTGCGTTTTCACGCTGTTAAACTATAGATACCGAGCTCCCTCCTAAAGTAGTCGCTAATAACCATAACAGTTATGTGACTTTAAATAAAGATAAATAATAAAATAAATGAAAATAATAAATTAGTAAAATTTTCTATTACTTCTCATATAAGTATCATTCTATTCTTAATTTTAAAACATCCTTCGTATATTCAACAAAAAGAGCACAGAGAATGAGTGGCCATTCAAAGAATCTTATAAAACATTAATTTCAATCGTCAGCTTAATGAATCAATAATTTATACTAATTTTAATGCCATATTGTGAAGATTAATTTCAAGTCGTGATTAGATATTTTTCAATATAATGTTTTTGAAATAGCTACAACTTCTTCAGTCCTGGAAGGTTTAGAATTCCTTATATTGGGACTCCTTTACTTTTGTCACACTTTTACTGCAACAACATGTGACGGTGTCGTTCTGCCTTCCTGTTTTACGAGTTTTCCAGTCGGTGCTGTTTCGCCTTTTGCTTCATTTGTCAAAATTGGGTTTTGGTCTACAGCGAAGAAACCCACAACGGAGAAAAGTATAAGAACAAACTTTTATCTCGCCGAGATTCATTATCAAATTAAATATTTTTATTTCGAATATTATAAATAAAAGAACTTCGAAACCAGTCGAAGAAAATGTCAAGTCTGGAACTTAGTGAGTGGCCACAACTGATAACACTCATTATGCGTAGGGATTTTCTCTAGTACCACACTTTCCAGACCCTCTTATTGATAGAAAGATGAAGCTTAAAGATTAAGCATGATGATCGACGTGCTGACTCCAACAGATTTTGCACGAACTGAATCATAGAAGAATATTTCTCGGATGCAGGAGGTTGCTAGAGGGCACTTCCTTGTCATGTTTGAAGGCGTCTCCTACAGTGACTTAGTTAAAGACGCCGCTCTTCCGTCGCGGACTGGATTCCTGTTCTGGTGTACGCGAACAGACTTCAATATCCGGAGCTGTCTGCGAGGTGACTTAATTTTGAGTGACTTCCGCAGAAGAACGCGCGATGGCAGGTGGAGCTCCACGTGCGAGAAGCCTGAGAGAGAGCAGACCTCCGACCACAATATATCAATAACCACTGCTCGTAAATCCCGAAGGCTTGGGACGCACGAGAGGCAATAATGTTACAATATCACATCATCCGCTTCTTAAAAGCGTGTGAGAGATACTAAACGGCAACTTACTAATTTCGTATACCATGCTAAGAGAATAATTTATTTTTAAGTGAAAGCTATCTCATAAACAATACATATATAATGTGTTGTAACATCAGCAAATTGAATTTAGATTTCAAGTATGAACAATAAATAATATTTAATAAACATAACACCAACACAAGAAACATAATTTATATTATAATGAAAAATTATCCAATACTTTCGAAATGTAATATAAGAAATACTGGCCAAACAAGTCGAATGAATGCTCCATATTTCTCACAATATTATGTACATAATTTATGTCCCTTAGTTTTGGTTTTGTTGGGGAGAGAACACTGTTATAGGGCGATCATGATGTTGGGGTGACAATGCATCAAGAAGACGACAATGAGAGAGTGAAAAGCGAATTCAGTTTTGTGTTAATGGCGCTTGCAAGTGGAAGTTACCACTATCAGTGCATTTAAAACGTTTTGAAACTAAATAGCAAAAGGGTCGCCATTTCCCTGTGTTAGTGTGTGTGCCCAACCCCACAATTAGTAGAAAAAGAAAAAAATATATAGAAATATGCGTTAAATGTTGAGTTTCTTCGTCTAAAAGAACATCAGATATCTTTTTCCATCCGTGAGGTGTGCGACCAGGTTCGTCACTGTCCACCATATCATATGAGTTTAGAAACTGTACGGTAAGGTAACCAGACGTCCCGCTTCTAGCGGAACAGTCCCGATATTTAACAGTTTGTCCCGCGGCGTTTTAATAAAGTCCTGATTTTTTGAAAGAATACTCGACAAGTTAGGGAACGGTGGGAGAGCGGAAAGGGAATATTGGTTTTGGTTGACAATTCAACGATGGTCTAAGAAGAGAATTTCTTTTTATTAAAATAAACAAAATGCGATGATATTTCATAGGACTCGGAGACACAGAAATATAAAAGTTATTAAAATACTGCTACACCTTCCTCCAAAATACAGGAACTTTTTCAGAAAACAACTTATGGAGACGAATAAAAGAAATTAGCATTAGCAGAAGAACTTATGTCTTTTCATACTATAAGTCACAATCATTCCTTTAGATCTATATGAAAAGTCAGAATATGAAAAGTCAGAATTAAACAAAAATCTAAAAAAGTTTATATCTATATATTCTGACTCATAAAATCATATGGATATAAAGTTATTTCCAAACATTATTAGAATTTTTGATTCGAAAACTAGAATACAAATTAGAATTTTAGATTTCATATCTTTGACCAGCGAAACTTCTGAAACAATGTTCAGTTCCATTATTAATATTTTGAATAGAAACAATTTAAAACATAAATTATCGCATATTGTGCAGGCAACACAAACACAAAATTTGGTGGTAAAGAAAAAAGATGCACAACTAATATTTTCTTTCATAAATTGAACAAAAACCTTAATCGAAACATTATTGCTGTTGGTTGTGGACGTCAGAATAATCAAAATTAAGTGTTGAGACTGTGAAATATAATTTAACAAATTCTTGTGGCACTTTTTCATGACAACGACAGCAACACACTAAATTATTCAAGCAAATGAGAAATTGTCAAAGAATCAAATAATATTACACATTTTTTATTTGTAATTTGTGCTTATGTTGAATATTTAAAAGTTGAGTTTTATGAAAATTATTGTTGCCCCTTTTAGGGGGCAATTTTTACAAATATTAAAATCTGCTCACATTAATATACTGATATCAGAAGAAAAACCATTAAGGACTTCTCTTAAGGACTAACTTTGTTAAAACAATCATAACATTTTAATATTTTCATCTTACTTATACGATGATTTCAAACAGTTGATTAAATTAGAAATATAGAAACGATTCTTATTGAAGGCTTCGTAAATGTTCTCTACAACATAATGTGCGTCTGTATTTTCCATTATTTCTCGGTTAAATATACACTTACTTCTATTATTATTATTGTTACGTCATTAACATTTTATAATAAAAATTAGAACGGTTTGTCTTAAAAATTCGCACCCCTTTGGAAAATAGTAATAATCAGGATAACAATAATTACGGAAACATTGGGATATTTCCAAAACATCCAACCAAAGTCAAATTAATAAATAATTATTCAGAAATTTGTGGAATAAAATATTTTTATAAATTGCCAACTGACAAATTTTGGGTTAATAATTTTAATAATAAAATAAACAATATATTTTAAATTTTCTTGAAAGATAATACGTTATCGAATTTATGTGTGAATGAAGTAATTGAATGCTACATGAAAATATAATACAAATATATATGCTTTTAAAAAAGTATTAATTATTACCACAAATTTATTTTCATTGATTTCCTTTCATAAAATCATTATGAAATTTTAAATAAGCAACTAAAATGAAACGATTCATTATTTTGTAAGCTGTTGTAATATCGGAATGTAAAACAGATAAGATAATACTGGTTATTAGGCAGTTGAGAAGTATTTATTCTAATAAAAACCGTTCATTATTGTCAGAAATTTATTTACAATACTTTTATATTTAAAGGCAAATAGAAAATCACTGCACGAAAGATTTAATTTGTTGTTATTATATTGTTGAAACAATATATTTTTTGAAAATAAATCAATTTCTGTTTTTTCAAGCATGGTAAATGACATATATGCGACATTAATTTGTTAATAGTA
The DNA here is from genome assembly GCA_034510155.1 of Eucriotettix oculatus. NCBI lineage: Eukaryota > Metazoa > Arthropoda > Insecta > Orthoptera > Tetrigidae > Eucriotettix > Eucriotettix oculatus. Next base: position 64,509,468 of record CM067378.1, read on the forward strand.
AATTAATCTTGCAGTCCAGATGGATCGTATGAATAAAGTTGCGTGTTCCTGAGACTTTGCTACATAAATTTGAAGTGAAAAAATTGAAGAGGGAAACACTGCAAAGTTTTACCCGTCTGGGAAAGATTGCAAACAATTGAGATTTGTTTGAGTTTTAACCCTTCATTGGAGAGTGCAAGCAATTTTGAGTTGTTTGAGTACAGAACTTTAATGAATTACGGTTATGTGGATTTTGCTTTTCAGTTTCCGTAGGCGTTTGATTCTCAGGCGGCAGAGAATAGTCCCAGCCTTTCCGTTGTCATTCTACGTGCTGTTGTTGACGTCGACCTGACAGCGATGGCTTTTTAATATTTCACAGACGTTCGGTCTGACTTCAATCGATATCCGAGATGCAGCTAACAAGCCACCTGCCTTCATATAAAGCTTTACTACCCATCGCGATCCGATCCGATCCGAAAACGGTAACACAAAACTTTTTATGCAACACAGCGAACTTAACACAGAGACTAATAATTTTTGAATTGGCGTCCGACAGACGCGCAGAGGGATTTTCATACGTATAAATATTTTCACATTATAACTAACATCATGTACAATTTTTATTGTTATAGTTAATAAAAGTTTTTTATTATAACCCAGCTGAAAATTGTGCATACATGATGTATTTTAAATTACGTGAGAAATACAACTTTATTGCTTCAAAGTGTTAATTTTATTTGAGTTATCTCTGCCTCTCATTCGATTCCCTGCCTTATAATTTTGCATTGTAACACTGAATTTGAAATGCAAAAAGGAACGAGACCATAAAATATACCACCGGAGATCATAAAAATGGGGCTGAAGAAGAGACGGCATGAATTAATAATGAAAGAAAGATTCAAAAGAAAATAAACCACAATCCGTCTATGTATAAACGTACTACAAAGAAAATTCACAGTCATTTCATGCCATTAACTGTGGGATGTAATATATAACAGATTATTCAAAACTGAATCAAACTTTTTAAATAGTTGAACTATAACGCGAACTACAATAGTATACCGCCTTCGAATTAGATAACAAATATTATAAAGAACAATTTTCAATAGTTTATGGTTCTTTCAATTTACCGAAATTGCAAACAGATGAGAAAATGATTTATATTATTAAGGTTATATCTCAATCTCTTCAAGCTGTTATAATTATTTAGTTGTCTTTCACTTGAAATTGAAGAAGGTTTACAATAAGGATGTAATGCATTGTTCTATGATACCGTTTTTATTCTCTAGTCTGCTTCTAGTTATAACCACCGCCGTCAATAATAATGTACAGCTATTCCTGAATTAGATGTTGAGTCTCCGGTACAGACAGAAGAAGCACTTCAAAGGTTTCTCTACAGATTTCCGAGTTGAAAATGAGAAATTAGCCATTTGCTGATGTAGGTCTTAATTTAACTGTTTTACTACTTACAACCAGAAAAGCATATCAATCACACCAGAATCAATTAAGTGTAGGAATTTAAAATTCAATCAAAATAATGGAAAAAATAACCAAATGATTGGTCACAAGGAAAGCAACTCACGACTGTCTGCGGCTTTGAAATAAATTTCTCTAAGTTCTTTGAAAGGTCACCTACTATAACTAAGCCTACATTTTGCACAGTAAATATGTAATGTATTCTGCAGGTATCATTGGGATATATTTATATATTCATTTCTATACTTCGTCCTTTTAATCGTGATATCGATAAGCATACAAACAATATTTGGTTGTCAGAGATCTTGTAATAGGCAAAATAAGTGACGCAATTGTGTTGAAACTGCTAATACTAGTCTAAGTTTGGATGACTATGTATGCCTAAAACGTAATAAATCGGTTTACAATCCTTCCGAGCAGAAATCTGCTTTTTTGGCAGTGACGGTAAGCTGAAAAATCATCTCGAAAAAAAACTGCAGTTGAAGTGTGGACTGATCCCCTGGGCCACGTTAAGCCATCGGAGTTTGTCGGAACCGCAACAGTGCGGAACAGATGCGGATTTCCCGTGTCGTCACGTATTCCACATCAATTCATTCCCTCATAAATTTCAATTTCTACTCGGGCATCGGTCAGCAAAGGCCGTTCAGTCGACACTTGTAAATCAATTCATAACGTGGTGTAACGTTTGTAACTGTCGCTAACGTCACAAGAAATAAGAAGGCTTGAATTAAAACATAAGTCTCTTGATTTTAATTCCGCTTCACAATGCTGTTTGTAAACTGTTGTCTTTTAAACATTTTCAAATATAGTGCTAAACATATTAGGAACTAGCAATGCCCGCGACATCGTTCGCACGGATATAACTTTTTATATTTTGTCCTAAAAACGAAAGTATCTTCACAGCAGTTGTCTTGGAACACCTCCCACTTTCACAAGTTTGAAACAATAGGTGGAGTGAGAAAGCTCGCCCTCACTTTCTCCCTCTCTCTCACACAAACTGCCAAAATTACGCTTATAATAAAACAATAAGTGGGATGAATAGTATAGGAAAGCTTAACTCGCAGTTGGTTTTCATTCCACCTTTCACGCGGCAATGCAACGGATTAATAAATATTGACATTAATATCTTCTGAACTCTACAAGATATTGATATGAAACATACACGAAAATTTAAGTTACAATTCCTTTTAAATCCCAGAATTGTTTATTAAAATACGTTGAGCCGTTTCGGAGCATAAACAGATGAAGAGTATAGGCAACCTCATGCACCTTGGTGTTTCTAACGTACTTAGGATAAGAAACCTTCCCATAGAATATATATTAATATCATTATTTAAATAAAATATACACTAATATTTAAATTGAATTTATTTCCTTTAAACCCTTAAATGTTTATTGAAATTCGTTGAACCGTTACGAAGCCTATTCGAGACAAACATACGGACAGACAGGCAATTAAATTTTATTTATTGGGTACGGAATTAATATAGATACGACTTTTTCAGGAAACTATCCACACAAAAAAAGAAAGCAATATTAAATATAAAATTTAGTGTAATGCTGTATGAAACTTTGTATTTGTTTAATTGAATACCAGTTAAATTTATTTGCTGACTTATTTGGCCGTATTTTTATTTATTTATTAATAAAGTTCATGTCAGAAAAATGATATTTGACGTTTGTATTTATTATTACTGACATCAAATAAACAAGATTTGACTCAGATACCATGAAAATGTAAATTTTAAGTCAGTCTAAATTTTATTATTGGCCCAAAATTAAAAAGTAATTTTTCTTCCGATAAAACTAAAAATTATCTTAAACTATGACTGAGAATTAATTTTAATAATGGTTTGTTGGTTGCTACTTAGCTTCGTTTTACTAAAATTATTATTAAGGAAGACTATATGAATCGGAATAATTTCATTCAGTTCAACTTACTGCATCCGAAAAAGGGAGGTGTGTTCGAGTACTGGTTCCGGTCGACAATTTTCCATTCTTGTCTTTCTAAATTTTTCTATATGCTCTTTATTTCAGCTTCAATTGAAGAATTTCTAATTCCTTTGACATCAATCAAATAAATATACAAATAAAAATTACTGATTATACCGTACTCGAATCTACTTCATTTTTAAACAAATTATCCTTGAAAACAGTTTTTATAGCAAATCGTTCCATCATACCTAGTAGTTATAATCAGAAACGAAATATCTGCACATCTTTAATTCTATCATCAGTAGCTATTATATGGTATTTTTTAAGCTTCATTGAGTGTTTCTATGACGGTTAAGTTTTGTATGCATAAAAAAATGTTATCCACAATCCAACTTCCACGTTGAGTAATGCACTCATCCAAATTTAATCAATTTACTTTAAGCTTTTACTTCAGTTTTCCGACTTCAATGTTGTTTGCTTGCGGAACAACAATGTTCTATTTTGAGAAACCAATCTCCTTACAATATATGCTGAATTGATTTTCATTCTATTCGCTATCGACTATTTTACAAAAGTCACTCTGAAGTTGTTGCAAGTTTCCCGCTGCCTTTATGTCTCTGAACACAATGTATAACCTTCCACGAACACTAACATAGGGCGATCACAAAGTATTTTCTTCGTCACAAAAACTTATTACGAAAAAAAAAGGTTGACTACTGTAATGTAAATTATTCATGTGCCATTTTGGCAACATAAGCGGAATCTGTTAGTGGCCTGAGTGAATCTATTAATTACAATTATCAAACCATTTGGACGGAAGTATTTATTGCAGCACTCTCCCTATTTCTACAAGCGTGCCAAGTTTCAACCAATGTAAACTCAACGGAAACTTATTCTCACATCACAACCGTTCTACTTTATACTTGAGGGTAGGAGAAAAGCTGTAAACGTTGAATTATCAAACTCAAAATTGTTTATAAGTTCTAATCTTCAACCATCGAAGCAAATCTCACCTGATAGAGGGAGACAGAGATATTTCTGAGTAATTAATATTTTTGGAGCATAAATAAATACAGCAAAATAACTTTTAAAAAAATATAAAAATACAGTATTCCAGCCCAGATTTATTATCTTAACGATGACAAATAATTTTGTGTGAAAAGCAAAACATGGGGGAGGTCACGGCGTAAAAAATTTAAAACATGTTTGTACTGCTGATGTAGGGAGTATTGTTTATTATGACATACGGGACCGTTAGCGTTAAAGAATTGTGATCTAGTTAACTAAATTTTACAGTTTATTACTTACCCCTGATACTACGCAATGAGATAATAAAACAGCATATCTGTGCGGTGTTTTCAGGCTGGTATTTATAAGTAAATAGGACAAAATGTACTAACTATAATTTAATAAGGCTATTTCCTGTTTTACAATAAAGTCGTGTAAATTTGGACGTTGACTGCAAATGAGTGTAGTTCATTGACGATTTATGCATACTAAAACATGTATGGTGATAGTATCATATCTAAAACGGACGAGAAAACTGACGACTAGCTACATTTAAGTAATAGAAAAGCACAATAATACAATTATTACATCTATGGTTTAGGCTTCAATTGAAACTAATTTATCTTTTATAATTCTCTGAATGAATATATATATTTGACATTTTATGGATACGTTTTTTAAATTAAGTGGTAATCTATTTTGAGTGCAGTATAGTTAAACAGTGTAATGCTTGCATGCAACGCATTTCTATGTAACCACGAGGGAATTCTAAACTTATGAGGGTGGCTGAAGGGGACGGAGCAGATGGGAGGTTGATGTATAGTTTGACGACACATTTATGACAGTGAAATCGGTGGGGCTACTGGTTATCTGTCACTCATTGCAGAAATTAATTGAGGGGGTGATTGTGTGGACAACAGTTTTTTGTGTGTGTTTTGGGGAACACCGGACTCCAAAAAAGTATGAGAAACCAGTAGCCAGGAAATATATAATACTCGGAGAGAAGAACGAAAAAGCATTACGAGCAGTTGAGCATCGTCGTTCGATTTTGAGTATTAATGCTTGCAGCGTGAGCAGAAAGAGGTTGTTAAATGTTAACAGCACAAGTGGAAAAATTTCCAACATAGTACAAGGAGTCTACGAGACGTCACCCGACGTCCACCAACTGCTTTAGTAACCAGAAGTCGGAGTTGTTGACGAAGATCCACAAGCGATGAAATTAATACATCACATACCCAAGGGGCTAGCAATGCCCATAAATTGTTATTTAAATGTTCTGATTCATGACCCTTAGTTTTTTAACCTTTGTTGCTGAATAAATGATAATTTTGATTTAAATTATTTAGTTTTGTTGTTAATTAGTTTTCATTAATATATATTTTCCCTACAATAATTGTTAAATGTTGTGTTGTTGTGGTAATTCACGTTAACTTAGCTGCCGCACTCCACATACTTCCTAATATGTTTAACGTAGTCCATCCTTGGCTTCTCTCTTCTCTTCTTATCCCACACTTCCCTCTAATACTAATTTTACTAAACCCTCATGTCTCAAAATGTGGCCTATTATCAATCCCTTCTCTTTGTAAAAGTCCTCCAAATTGTTCCCACTTCCCCTATTCTGCTTAAAACAGTTCATAAATAATATATATGTATTTGAATAAATATATTCATATAAATAATACATTTTGGCTTCCAACTGTTAGGGCTTGAATAAAAATTTAGATACAAAAGGTAAATATTTCAATGCTCAATTTTCTCGTGACATGTATTGGCTTGACTACTCATTCTAAAATTTATAAAGAAAGTATTAATGGGATAAATATATTAGTGTAGTTTGCTGAGTGTATTGGTAATTAATAGTTTCCGCTATTCACCGTCATGAAAGAAGGAAATAATGTTACTGTCAAATGTGTTTCTTGCTTTTGCGGCCATATTAATTGTTAATTATTAAGAAATACCACTTATATGCATTATAGTATATACAATTACAGAGATTGTAAGAAATTTGATACCCATTAATCCGATTTTTCTTGCAGTTGCTATTTTATATTTTCCCATTTCGTCCTTTACATTTCTCGTTGCGTAACCAAGATCAATAGTCGTCGATGATTCCAGGAAATAAGCTTTTTCCAATGCGTTTGCACAGCACCCAATTCTTTTAAATCCTCGTATGCAATATTCAGTATTCGAGTCCAGTAACATTTATTGTAGGAAACTCTTATACAGTATTTACAAGTGATCGGCCTTGTGGATTAGCATTATGTTTCTCCCACTCATCAAATGCTTTTTGCTTTTAGTCATAAGACATTATAACACAGACAATTTATACAAGATTAAATTTTAATTAAAATAATTTTTCAAACATAATATAAAAAATAATAATTTCATTTAAAATTTAATTCTGACAATTCTGACTGAAATCAGATAAACTTAACTATATATTATATTCATCTAATGCCATTCGTTTGTCATGTTGAAATTTAAACTCAATTATTTTTTAAAGTACTTTTTAAGGTGGAAATACATTTTAGATGTTAACAATATTTCCATTATTCCACGTGTGTATTTAATTTCTTTTCAACTTAATTCAGTACTTTTGCTTGTTACCTAAGTTTACTATGAAATTTGATGAGAGTTTCATTTTAACCGCCTTAATTTTATATTTTAATTATTTTTTTGTACTTATTAATGGAAATACTATAACTGTGTATAATCAAGCTGAATTTTAGGCGTTTATATAATATTGTTTGCAAAGTGCTTATACTATACAGTATTATTACAAGATTTCTATATTTGATGTTGTAAATGATATTCATTCACAAATCTGTTGAAATACGACACAGAGGATTAATTACGTATGCATAGTTATTTCCTATAACAAAGCAGTGTAGCGTAGACCTTACGGCCGGGTTTCTAGAATAATTGAGGAGTTCTCCGCTGGCAACACTAAAGCTTGAAGAGCGCAGAGCTTAAATGTGGCGTCCTCTAGTCCGGTCCAGGCAGACTCAATTATCCGGGATTGGCTGCGATTAGGCTTGATAGCCATGACACAGCGTAGCGATCGATCTTTGTAATCGACAGTCCACGCCTACGCATTTTAACGCACCAAGGCCCTGATACACGAGTCTCGAACCAAACGCGTTCATTAACAGCGTGATTACGGCCTAAGCCAGTTGGCTTCGTTTAGCTGACCGTAAATGCGTTTTATAAAGGACAGTTCTTCGTTGACTGTGTTCTATGTTGGTACTACTCAGTTCGGCATTCCACCAACAAGAACAATAAGAATATTCATCAACATTTAGACAAATTGATATGTATTTAACAGTACTCGAAATACATATTGTCCTTCCACGTCTTTGGATTGATTGTTACACGTTCTACAGCAACGGTATAAGAGTTTTCTCGTTTATTTCAATCATAATTTTCGATACATACCATGTATTCTCTGTATGTGTAGGTGTTGTTTAATTCATGGTTGTTGGGTAGCTTAAACTTATTTATATATATGTCTGATACCTAGTAACATTAATTAAAGCGTTCTCGTGCTCTCAAAATACATGATAAGAGAAATGTATAGAATTCATATTAATCGCCGCATCTAGAAAAATAAAACTCTCTCTGGTTTCTTCAAAGTTCTCACATGCCGAGGCACCATCGTATAATTTGGGAGTTGTGTGTAATGGGGTCGAAGGCCTTTGGCATACGGTAAGAGTTTTCCGCTGATCGCATTAGATCAGTCTGCCAAAAACTGGATGAGCGTGAGAATAGTCCTCGTGAGCCCGACCTACCTGATGCAGGTTTTATAGGGTTTTCCCTGCATCTCTTTTGGGTGAAACACAGGATAAGATCCTTAAACTACAGCCCGGGGCTACCTTGTTTTACATTCCAAATACCCCTTTTTCAATTCCCTTCCTATGCTATTAAAGAGGGGCTGTCTGCTTCAGTATCACGCTTATGTAGCCTGTTGCCAAAAAAAAACGGTTAGAGGAATATCTATGGGTGTTATTCCCTCGCAAGTTATTTCTCATATTGACTGCGAGCCTCACCTGACTATATTGGGAATGCCTCGTACTTTAAAGTAATCAAATGCCGAAGCACCTCCTCTTATTTTAGGAGGTGTATGTACAGGGCTCGAAGATCTTGGGCATACGGTACGAATTGTTCGCTGATCACATTGGATCAGTGGGTCAACTGCCTCCTAAAACTTGTGGAGACACGAAGGGAGTTTCCAGTTTCATGGTTATGTAGCCTGTTAATCCAAAAAAAGAGCGTTGCGGACAGAAAGCCACACTGGCAGTCATCAGAAGGACGTGGGAGAAGTACCGAGAGCCCGCTATGTGATGCATGTTTCTCTGAGTCTGTGCTTTCATTACCCGTTCGCGAATTCAACTATAGCAAGAGAGTCGTGGTTCACTGTTGTATTTACATACCTTCTACAAACCGACATTCCTCATTATTATAAGGTAATGGTCACTGGCTGTATAAATTAAAAATTGATGAAGTCTTCGGAAGTTGTTTTTAACTCTGGTTCAATATTAAAGGAACAGTTTTCCTTGCTCCAGAAAATATGGGAGTAATTTCTATTTTTTAAATTATTCTTTTGCTCTAACCGAATCTTGTTTTCTTTGACGTTTTCAGTACTGTATAATTTGTTTATTTTCTATTGTTGATCTTTCTTTCTCTTTGATATTTTTACACTGAAACGCCTGGTTCCGAAACTGTTACAAAACCATTGTCAACTAATTACAAAAATAGCTAATTCTAGCTGAGGGTTCCAACGAAAGTTAATCTACATAGCTTAACATTTTATTAACTCATCTCACTTTATCTTATTGAATATTTGTGTTTTTGTAATTGACGTTCGTTTTATCCGCTGGAAGAAACTCTAATCATTTAATGTGATAGTAAAATGAGACTTGCTTTCACGCTGATATTTCATGATTCTTGTGTAGTTGACTCTTCTGTAAAATTTAGCCTTGCGATATTAAGAAAGTAAAGCCACAAAACTTAGGCTAATCGTTATTTAAGAATCGTGTAATATTTTAAAATTTAAATAATGAGCGAAGATAGTTATTTGCTTCGGTCTGTGCCGTTTCAAGCACAATACGGAAGATATAAATTATTTTGAAACAAGAAAAAATATGTAAATAACACAGAAAACGATTTTAATTAATATTTATTTAGTATATTTACAATGTTTCGTCCATTTTTGTTGACTTCAGCAGTTAAAATTTAAAAATTAACATATGTGAAAGTGGGTAATTATATATCGTGGACTACGTCTAGCGACGGTATACATATGGGATTATTTAATACATATTAATCAAAGTTATTTGCAGACAAATTGGCTGTAATTTTTATTTATATATTATTATTGATTTACGGAATACTATAATATTACTTTGATTTCCATAGGATCTGTACACGATTTCATATTGGTGGATTTATTCAAAATTACAAGAAAATTAAGTTCCTTAATACTAAAATAATCATTTTCCAAGGAAAATCAGGTCCGACTTGGGTATAATAAATATTAGTTGATTGTACCTCAGTAATATGCAATATACATACTAACAGCCATTTTATTTAAAATAATTTTCCCTCTGCTTGCCACAACTTGTCATACCGAACGAAATGTATTGTCTTTTAAAATTATTTTAACGAGTGAACGTGAACGTAGTTCAAATCATACTATTTAATAATTCATTACCCGGCAATCCGCTCTACATTTTGAATGTTTAATCTGTGGGTTAAATCACCTCAAATCATTTGAAGTAATTAATACGCTGAAATATTATCATAATTAATGCAAATTTTACTGTTAAACAAAATGTAATATATAGTGAAGTGTTTTAATTAAGTGATACAAACAATTATTATTTATTAACCTTTGGCGGGATAATATAATTTCTATTGCAAATAAAACAATATCATAACGATATTATTGGCAAATTTTGGAATTATTTTATTAAAGAACGATTTATTTAGAGAAACATAACAGATTATGTATTTGTCGATTAGTAGCAGCCTATGTAATTAAATTAATCTGACTTAATTTTATATATAATAATCAATGAATGGCCAAAAGTCGAAAATGGAATAGTTTAAATTGAAAACTTTTCGTCTCCAAAATTCAGGGAACACCTCCGCTCTTTAATTAAAATATTACGCTATTTCATGTTGCTGCTGCAATCATTTTGGCCCTGGACGTTATTTTGTTTCTATATTTGGGGCAGTATTTGTACTTTATTTTTAATTTAATAACTAAGATCAGGTTTTTATATACATAGAAGCCAGAGACGATGTCAGATTTTACTTTTAAATAATCTACTTATTTTTGTCGTTACTTCTTAGGAATATTTGTTCCTCGATATTTGTAAATTATTTTTAGTCGTATTTATCTCTACATATTTTACAAATTTATACAACTAAAGTGGTGAAGGGGTCAGCGTCACGGCTTCGCATCACAGAAGTCTCTATTTGGAATCCCGGCATGGGTATGGATGTTTTCACGTCATCTTTCGCGCGGCAATTCAATGGGTTTATAAATATTTACATTAATATCTTCTAAACCCCGAAAAATATCGAAATGAAACATACACGGAAACGTAAGTTAAAATTCCTCTTTCAATCCCTGAAATTTTTATTGGAATTCGTTGAGCTGTTTCGGAGAATAAAGTGATCAAGAATATAGGCAACCCTCATTCACATTTTTGGAGATTTGAATGCTCATATGCCACGAAACCTTCACGTAGAATTAATATTTATATTATACTAAATTAATATCATTATTGAAATATGCACGAATATTTATATTAAATTTATTATTTTTAAGCCCTCAAATTCTCATTGATATCAGTTGAGTCGTTTCGGAGTCTATTCGAGTCAAGCATACAGAGACCAGTCAGACAGGCAGACAGACTTACATCTCTATTTTATTTATTGGTGTAGATAACTGAAGGTTTCGTTACACTATTGGTGTATACAAAAAATTTGATAATGAATTACACAAATATATCTCTGTTATGAACAAATTTGTGGCAAATGTGTTAGTAATACGTCTTCTACACAATACAATACAATTTTAATTAACCTGATGAAAGCAACAATGATTGCAGTTTGTTGTCTGTTATTTAATTCAACACTTAATTTTGTCCGTAAATTTACTACTTCTTTTTCTTATTGGTATACATATAACACAGACGTTTGTAAAAAGCGTTTAGTTTAAGGCGATCCTTGTAGCTGAGAAAGGACTACAATACAGGCGGAATTCAATAAAAGCTTTGCAAAGGATCTCTTTTTGAAGTAGCTGAATGCGACGTTTTCTTCTGGGCCGTTGTTTCGGCATGCTCAATGGTTCCTGCTGTTTCAGCATGCTTCGGTTGATTGTTTTATCCGAGCAGTTCCGATTGATACAATGTTCGAAGCTAATGCATTTGCCAATAAATGTACCATTGTGCCCTACACGACTGACGCCAATTTAACTGAATCATTCCAATAACAAAACGTGAATAACATTTACTTTTTAATAAAATTTCAATAAAAATGTCGATTAGTTCTTAACAACGAAATATGATCTAAATATATGATGCAGACTGAATGATGTTAATATGAACATCCGTCTTGACAGAAACAAAATTAGTCATTATCGTCTTTCATCCGAGATATTGTCCTTAGGTTAAATGACATGGAGCGTGTCCAGCTGGATTAAATTAGTCACAATAGGCTAAAGGGGCAGTGATATTTTAAAAAGAAATATTTGCTTAACGGTGTGAGTTTGAAATTTAATCTTTGGGACGAGTATGAGCATCCAATACTATCAAGAATCTGAGAAAAATCTGAATTTTAAATTCTAATTCACTAAGCAACTGTTAGGAAACCTTAGGACCAGGCATGTTAAGTATGGATTACGATTTTTCAATGAGTGAATTTTACAGGTTTTAATTCAATAAAAGCTGTTTTGGGCTAATTTTGTGGTAGTATCCCATTATTTATGTTTGGAAAAATATAATATTGAATTTCAATAATAATAATGTACATAAAATCAAGGAAACTCGTCAATGAACTAAAATAAATGTTTTATAAAATTAGAAATTAACTCTTCGAGTTTCATTTCTCTAAAACCAAATGACGACAATGACTTTAAAAAATTTATAAATTCTACTCTCTTTTATTTATTTGCGTTTTTATCTGAAGTCAACATCTTCCATAGAAGTATGAGCACAAAGTGAATGAATCGAATGATATTCGAATGCTACAAAAAAGCTGAGGAAAATCTTCCGGTTGTTACGGGAAAATCTTATGCAAGGAGAAAAAGAAATTATGGCGCTGCTCTCGAAATCGGATGTCACAGATGGCACCCTTTAGGCGGAAGAGGTTGGAATACAAAGTAGGAGGCAGATGCTATCTCGTGAAGCTCCAGATATCTAGAGCTGAATCAGACGGATGTTAAATAATGGACGCGCGGCAATGGGAAGTCATAAGCTCGCGTGCTGAGTGAATAATATTCCAACAGCATATTAGATAAACGCGATATATGCATAGCAATGATCTTCACACATTGTCAGCTTCGAGTCTGGAATATATTAACTTTACAGTTTATGAGTAGGAACAAAATTATTGAGCCTCAGTTTTAGATTAAATTGGAAATAAATGATAATTTGCGTGCATCATGACTTATGAAAGTAAATTGTTCAATTAGGTAAAATAGTGAGTTCTAATACTCGCGAATTTTACCCCTGTGTGTTACTAATCGGCCTTGTACAGCAACGACAGTAATTATACTGATCATAAGAACTGCTTTTACACCGTACCAATAGAATCTTTGGCTTACTGAAAATGCATGTTCTATTTTCTAACAACCATCAGGATTCATAAATGTGAATGCTTAAATACTGTTTGTATGAAATAGAAAAGTTAAAATAATAAAAATTAATTGCTCTTCTGTTTGTCCCTTCCTATACCCGTCATCCAATTTCGGTAATAGTTTGGTTAGTTGAAGTACTGAACCCAGAGAAAGATTACGTCGATCATTTGAAGATCCAAGAGTTTTCTCTCCCTTTCAGGCCAAGAAAAGGCCAATCCACATAAATTCACTTTCAAAAGGCGTTCAAGAAATAGGACGTGAGTTGGTAAGAAGTTTCCGAACCAGTTTGATCATCTTCCACAACGTTGCAGCCAGTAGAATCAACAAGTGAGTTAATTTCATTTCTTTTTTTATATATGAATTCACTTGCTTGACAGAATTGAATTGAATCAAGCACACATTTCAGTTCGCATGTGATTTTCATTGTAAAATTTTAACGGCAACATTTCAGCTCGTGTGAGTTCTTTAATTAAAAAATTTCAATAGATAATAGATATATTGTCACGTTTCTGTTCGATTGTGAGATACAATCACACACACATATATAGGTTATAGACGTTTATTTAACGACAAATTGCTGTACAAAAGCTCTTTCTGCAAAAGACTGACTCCTATTCGGAATCCAATACAATTTATACATAAATATTCCAGAAACAGAACATTCTCTAAACAGAAAATACTAGAAATGAAAGGTAAACAAAGATAATGGATGCGTCTGGCGGGACTCGAACCCGAGTGTACATTTCTACAGTCCAGCTCTATACCGATTTGTCTTTGTAATAATCGTCACAAAGCATTACTTTTGCTGTCAATATATACCACTTAACGACCTGTAAAATTCCTTTATTGTATCTTTTTCAGGGATTTAGGTTTATTACATTTCATTAAAATTCATTGTTTAAAATGTTTTAAAAATTACGTGAAATGTTACTATAGATGTACTCTTTAATTGTTTTACATATATGAAAGGAGAAAATGTTATATTTTATATTCTATTTTTTTATTTTAAGTCCGGCAACTAGTGCCGTCATTTGAAACTACAGGATAATCACATGGAATCATGGGTTATATTGAAAGGATTCTTATATATATTGTTCAACACGTTTGTATCTTTGCGGAAGTTGAAGAGTTTGTTGATCGCTTTGCTGTAAGATGAAATTTCACACGGTTATTGAGCTCCAAAGCGTTTTCCTCTGATGACGATGAGAGAGGGGCAATGTAGCAGGATGTGTTCCGTGGTGTTCTGGGCTGAAGAATGCAGGTTGAGGCGATCTGCAAAGTAAGAAATTACGGGAGAGTTGGTATTCTGGATCGGATCACTTGTGATCTGGACAAGTTGGCTGATGAGGCGAGATTCTGTTGATTAGTAATGGAAGTCTGTAGCTGAGTGTAATTGTTCCCCAAGTCGGTGGATGAAGCTAGTTCTTCTGTTAGATCTGAGACGTGGATTATTTAAAGGTACAGGAATTATTTTTAATTTCTTTAGGGTAGTGGGACATCATTAAGGTGTTTATTTAATGTTAAGGTAACACCAGTCTTCATTAATTTGAATCTAGCCCCAATGGGTAATAGTCGGTGTGTGCTCATCAATGGTTTATAGGAATTAAATCTGGCATTACCCCGTAGATTAATATCGAAATAATTCATTTTCTGGGCCAATAAAAATAAATATTCGGGTACCGATCTGGTAACAAATAGGTTAAGAAAACAAATATACTATCTTAAATAAATTAATTGCACGAAAAGAAACAGCTGCATTAAAGGACAGTTCTCAATGCTTATTATTTCATTAATATGTATTTTATGCCGATTATATAATTATTTTATGTTTAATTCCGGTAAATTAGATGATCGCAAATACTATGAGGAATTACTTAAGGGGCGTGAGCTACTATGAGCGATGATGTATCATCATAGCCGAGTTTCTTGTTTTCGAGACTGGAGGATGTGACATGTTAGACAAACACAAACATCATCTCTTTGCCCAAGGCTGAAACGGCCCCGAGAGGAGTGAGATATACGCCTCACAGTGTGGACTGCCTGCCTTACGACGGAACATTATGAAGTATTGTTTTGAAAATATACAACGGTACACAACAATTAATTCAGCGTTCTTACTATCGTTATTAATTATAACGGCCACTTGATTAATGTGTTGTTGTTCTAGTAATCATGCCTTAAAGTGGTCTGACGCAACCTTCCATGCCAATCTATTATGCACCTTATCTGCTTAGCGTATTCCATCCTGGGCCTCCATTTAATGATTTTACCCCACACACTTAATTTTACAAGACCCTCATTTCTCAAAGCGTGGCCTATGAACATCTCTTAGTAAAAGTACTTCATATTTTTCTCTATTTTCTTATTCTGCTTAGAAGTTCCTTGTTAGTTGCTCTACCCAACCATCTGATTTTTAGCATTCTACTATAGCACCACATTTCAAAAAAAGTAACTCCTACCGCCCACGTTTCGCACCCACATAATGTCACACTCCATAAGAACATTTTTAATAATGATTTCGTAATATTTATTATTATATTAGCCGCTGGTTAATTCTTATTTTTTTGCGAAAGTCTTTCTTTCCTATATTGTCCTCTTTATGTTTACTATACTTCTACCATCTGCTTAAGTAGCAGAATTCTTTGACTTTCTTCAAAATATCCCTTCCCAAAGTAACTCCCTTTGTTATTCCAGTCTTTCCCATACTACATTCCATCATCTTGGTTTTCCCTCTATTAATCCTCATGCCACTTTTGATGTTTTCCATGTCTTGTTCTGAATCACCTAATACTACAATATCATTGGCACGCTGTGGGGTTGTTATTTCTTCTCCTTGCAGTATGATTCTTTTTCCATATTACATTTTCAATTTCCTCCTCGCCTGTTCTATGTATAAGTTAAACAGAATGGGCGACAGACTGCGTCCGTGTCTTACTCATTTCTTGATTTATGCTTTTATTCTTACCCTTCAATTCTAAAGACTGTCTTCGGTAGATGGTATGGATAAACCTTCATTTTAGACATTTTATTCCTGTCCTTTTCTAAGACTTTAGTCATGTGTTCTAGTTTACATTATCAAAGGTTTTTTCTAAATATTCAAATTAAAATGATTATTACAATTTCTGTCTGTTTTTGGTTTTACCTTTAAAATATACAGATACTAATTATTTTTATTTTAGCCGACGATAGCAGAGAAATTTTGTAAAGATGTTGAATTTAGTTTATAGACATATGATGGAGTTAATAAAATAAAACCCTGATGCAAAAGAGTTTTTAGTATCCTGTAGTATTGAATAAACCCTGAACCGTTGATGTTGTAATATTTTTATTAATTTATGACGCAATTGAATCAATAATAAACATTAATTTTAATAATTTAAACCCATTTCCTGTTAAAGAAAATTCTTAAATATAATCAGTTTTAATTATTAAAATATATGATAAAACAATTGAGAAAATATGGTTTTAGAAGATCTTTATTATCCTATTCATACCCGAAAGTATATGTCCTAGCTCGTCTGCCGTACGTAATATAAGAGAAACTATTTCAGAAAAGCTACACTGGGAGGCCTGGAGGTAGTGAAGTTTTTGATCCCTTGAGCGCGTTGAAATAATAGAACGGCTTGACGAGAGACTGTATAAACAGTATCTCACCCGTAAAGCTGGAGAGACGAGACAAGCTGGAGACCCGTTATAGTCCAAGTTATACGCGGCCCTCGTGATAATCAAGGGCGCCCTATGAAACGTGGGGTTACGAAACGTTTATGGAAGAACTTGTCACAAAGAAGAACTCAACCTCAATATCCACTGGAAATTAGTATCCATATCTTCTACGAGGTTATCGTCGTAGTTTAAATTACACTCTAGGAAGACATTTTTCTCAGGAAACTGGAAAATATCCTATATAAAAGAGAAACCTCACTTAAATTTATAAAAGATAACAAGGAAAATCTTAGTAAGTTCGAAAATCGTCAATATTTCATGTAATACATGGCGCTTCAGATACGAGTAAGTTATTTTCAGGATTTATATGTACCGTGTTCTTATTCTTATTCTAAAATGCAACCCACCTCATAAAAATTAATAAACTTACATTCTACAATTAATAGTCTTTTTCTAGATTTTAAAATTGATACTATAATCACTGTTTCTCAAATGTGAAAGCTGCTACTTAACTGAATGTTGAAAACGTTTATTACATCGATGTTATGAATCCCTCTATAGTCTCACTATTTCTCTGGATATTTCATCAGAATCATTTCAAATTTAATTTCTGGCTCACTGTTTTTAATTGAATTCATTGCAAGCAGAATATTCAAGAGAAACACCCATTAAACACGCAGTAAGGGGCGTGGTTTACCCCTGTGACATTAAACACGATCCATCTTCGACGTGGATAGATCAGTTGGCAAGCGTGTAGTAATGATCTTCTCACTTAAATGTTTGACTTACTCAAATGAAACCACAGAAAAGAAGAAAAATGAACCAAAGTAATACAAATTGTATACATGCAAAATTTAGTATGACTAGCTTTGCCCGCAACTACGTTCGCGTGAAAATAAGTCTTTTTATTTTGCGTTAAAACCGAAAGTATGGTATCATTTATTTATTATCACTTCACGCACTAATTATAATTCGCAGTTGGTTTTTAACACGTTTGCAACAATAGGTTAAGTGAGAATATTCGCCATCCCTCTCTCTCATGCTGCCAAAATTACGCTTTTAATAACACAGCAAGTCCGATGAATAGTATAGGATCGCCAAATAGGACTTTTAACTTGCAGTTGGTTTTCACGCTACCTTTCACTCGGCAATTCAATTGATTTATAAATATTTGGATTAATATCTTCTTATCTCTTCAAGATATCGAAATGAAACAAA
The DNA here is from genome assembly GCA_034510155.1 of Eucriotettix oculatus. Lineage (NCBI taxonomy): Eukaryota > Metazoa > Arthropoda > Insecta > Orthoptera > Tetrigidae > Eucriotettix > Eucriotettix oculatus. Next base: position 64,527,613 of record CM067378.1, read on the forward strand.
AAGGAAAATTTAAATTATAATTCCTGTTTCAATCCTGGTAATTCGCAGCGAAATCCGTTAAACCGTTTCTGAGCATAGATAAAGAGTAAAGGCAACCCACATAATTTTTGAACACTAGGACGCGCGTATAAAAAACCTACCCGTTGAATTCATATTTATATTATATCAAATTAATATCTTTATCGAAATGAAATATGCATGAATATTTCAGTTAAATTTATTGTTTTTAAACCCTGAAATTTTCATTGAAATCCGTTGAGCCGTTTCGGATCCTGACAGGACAAACATACGGACAGACTGGCATATCAATTTTATTTATTGGAATATATTATATTTCCTTCGTTCGTGAGAAGTGAGAGATTTTGGGAAAAATTGTTAAGTAGACGTCAACCTACTTGTGATTAACGTGGTGTTAAGGATGAAATACTAATACATTGAATATTAATTTTAACTTGTGATTAATTAGCAATGGCTTAAAATATAGTTAAGACAAAGTTAGGATAAGTCGTGGAGTGACAATGACTATTACGAGTTTTCAAAAACGAAGCATAATTGAAGTAAATCCCTTTCATGAGAGTAGTTACACTAATTAGAGAAGTTATGGGCAGAATTTCGTAGAATCAGATTTTCTCAACGTACAGAATCGAAAACAGGGGTCTTAAAAGTAGACTATGAGGAATATATTTATAATCGAATAAAGAGTGAGATAGACATATTGTGAAAATAACACTCAGTAGAGGTACGGATACAAATTGTGAATGCAGAATTATTTCACATGTTAAAATTAAAGAATATTACGTTGACTGAGGTGCGAGGCCACATGCTACGAAGTCTTGGGATCTTTACAGGCGCGGAACACAAAACCAAGCAGAGAAATGAATTTACTTCAAAACGGATGGCAACTTACCGGATCCACTGGGAATTGTTGTCAAAACGAAAGGAGAAAGTCAGCCCTTGGTATAAAGCGTACATAGTCTGACCTACCTAGAGAGAAAGAAAATTACACCAAAATACTTTGAAACTTATAAAATAAGACGTAAGCCACCGTAATCTTTAGTTTAATTATTGATAGATCCGTAATAAATTTTAATGATCACAAAAACCCTGGTAATATTTCTTGAGAACTCCAATAACATAACTGAATTACTGTGAATCGATATTTAGTGCCTCTGCTTTTATTAATTGTACTGCACTGTCTTTGACACAACTGCAACACTGTGCTATATTTCTTTAATAAATCAAATTCTTTTAATTTTTTAAAGTTGTTAAAAAGTTGTTAAAAAACTTTATTGACTATATTTCAGTTTACCTGCTTGTCAATTAAAATAATAACTCCACAAAGTATTATGTATTAATATTATTCGATTCCATAAATATTGTGTGATTAACCAATTTGCGAACCATGTAGGAAGTTTGTTATAAAAACGGGAATTTTGTAATTTTTCGGGTTGTGTTAGTCAGATTATCATAAGTTTTTTCTTTTTTGTGTTGTTAATATGTCTGAAAAGTATCTACACATTGTAGCCACATCAGATGTTTAGTCTGTTGTCAACTGTTGAAACGGTTACATATGTTTCGGCACCATCGGCAATTATTAATTTGTTTAAAAATGGAACAATAGATTTTGCTATAATAATGTAATAAATGACATACAGCAGACAAATACAAAAATTTAAATCAGAGTTGACGTTTCGATCATACGTGTCAATATTGAGTCCGAGACTCATGTGTTCATCGAATAGTCTACTCTTCTAAATGTTTGTAATTGTCGTTAATTCCTATGCTACTTTAAGTTTAATTCAGACGTAAAGAAGCAATGTTAAATACTGCATATGGTGAGTCTGTTTTGAGAGTGGTATAAGTGTTTCCAAGAATGCCGTGAAAACGTTGATGAGAGCCCTGGACATCCCGGTACATCAACAATTAATAAAAACGAGGAGAAGATGAACGAACGCCGAATCATAATCAGAGTAGTTGCTGATGATGTTGGCAGATGAATTGGCTCACACTATGAATTTTTTCCTAGCTTTTGCGTATGAAACGTCTGACAGAATTTATTCCCCTAAATTGTTGAACTTTGATCAGAAACAGTAGCGGGAGTAGTTAAATGAAGTTAAGGATTGCAGAACTACTGAAACGTATAATGAAAGGCTCATAATAATGGGAAATGAATATGATGTCTTAATTAAGACCAGTGGAGGTATTTTGATCGCAAAGTGCGAGGAAGCCTCAATACGTACAGCCGAATGTAAAGGTCATTCTCACTGTACTCCTCAACGTCATCTTTCCGCAAGGTCAAGCGACCAATAAAGAGTACTACCTAAAAGTTCAACGCCGTTTGCGCGAAGCAACAAAAAACTCCCGTATTCGTGGGGAAACGATTCATTGCCTTTGCTCTACGATGAAGCACCAGCTCACACTTCATTGCTTGTTCGTATCTTTATTGCCCAAACTAACACTGTAATGCTGCCTCAGACTCCATTTTCTTCATTCTGTGTGTCATTTTTATCTGGCTTAAAAATAAAGTGATTAAAAGCGTGACGCTGTAAGGGTTAAGCGGCATCCCAAAGATACATTTCCAGAACTGTTTCGGGGATTGGAAGAAGCGCTGGCACAAGTGCAAAATATTTAACGGAGATATGTTAGATGGACAACATCAATGTAGACTAATAAAAAAATTGTTTATAAAAATACGAAATTTTCCGTTACTTTTTGAACACGCATTGAATATATATATCATCAGAAATTCCCGTCAATGTAATATGTAGATGCGCCCGCCAATCATCGTTACACAGTATGCGAATTTTGAAGTCAATGAAAATATATTAACATACGGATAGAATAGCGACTAACATTCCATATTATTACAAAAACAATTAACCATGCATATTAACGTAGAATCCAGTTCACTCACAACCAACGTATTCAAAAATCTAGTAAAGCATTTTCTAATCCTTTTTGGATCAATGAAGGGAGTACTGTCGACCTGGGTTATTTCCGTTTGTAGCACGTGAGAGAACGTTTTGAAGACGCCTTCCATTGATTGAGCATCTGTCGCCGTGGCAACGAGCGCGTCTTTGTCCTCGGCACCGAGCGAGCGCCTGCCTTATCGTGAGCGGCGTGGGTCGCGCAAGGTTCCGGACATCCATAACCCAATCTCACTCACCACTACGACAGCCGAAGCCATCGAAATATTTTAATGCTCATACGCGGGCACATTTACGTTCACAAGTCATGTATATGACCGCCTGCCAGAAAGCGACCATTTCGATTCCGCCGCCTGAGGTCTCCGAGTAGACATATCATAATTACCATGAAACCTTCATCGATTGGGTAATCTAGAAGAATGCTGGAAGTGAGCAGTCTTCCGAACGTTAATGCAGCGAAGAACTAAATCACTAAATGGTAAAAATAAATTTTATTTTACAAATTAAGGTGATATCGTTGAATCACGTTAACCCTTTGCTTATGAAAAGATAAAATGTTATTATTACAATAAAAAACTATTAATGTCCCTTGTAAAAAATTAAAAGTATTGATTTATATTTTAATACACAAAATTTATACCATAAGACGTTCTGTAATTTGGTTGAACAATGTACGGTATTTGTACATTTAACCGTGTCACTGGTAATTAGTTTCTGTACGCTCTTAGAAGTGCACGCTTCAGAAGTTATTCCGGTTAGCTCATTTCACCGTATCGTCATAAGCCAATATCTTAAGAATTTAATTAGCTTAAGAGATTGTTGAGGCAAGAGACGAAGCAGTGGAACTTCAAATTGGATAATTGGTAACTATTGCTTTTGCCAGAAGTCGTCTTCTGTAGCCGGTGAAACACAAAGTGATTCATTTAGTACTTTCATGTGCACAACACCGTCCTTGATTGCTTATTATGAAGGAATTTTAATTTAATTTTTTGTATCCGAGACTGATAACATAGAAAACAATTAAAATTTTATATTGTCAATTAAACTGCTCATAGAACCATTTACTTAACTCTAGTTACTTTTGGGATAACGTCTTTGAAAAAGTAGAATTTTACGGATTTAATAGTAAAATAAACATTTCTACCTCTAATGACATGAGAGACTGTTCCTGTAAATTTATAAAGGATTTTAGTTTCCTTAAAACCATTCTGCACACATTAACTGAAACCGACACTTAAAATCCAGGAAAACTAAAACAAAATAAAATATAGGGGGTTACAATGAAGGCGCTTCGATGTAGAAATGGAATCAAACATACTGTGTGTTAGGTATTAACTGGATTAGTTTTTCCTTGAAAGGCCCATGTATACCCTTTGAGTGTTCGTATTGAAAAACCATATACCCTTTGGAAAATAATAAAATCTTAAATAAATATTATATCTAACGGCAGATCAAACTGATGAAAGTTCTCTATAGAGAAGCTTTTCCTATTTAGGAGAAATTATTGCCAGCTATTGTTTCCACTTGTTGACGATGGACCCATCCCAGTGTTTTACGGTGCGAACGTGGCAGTGCAAACGGCCATTCGAACCCGGGACCTCTACGATACGAGGCAATAACTCCACATCATCATGTTCATACAATAATTCATATAATAATTGGATCCCGGTAATGGGGAAGCACTGATTACTAACCATACACATATTACTGGAACTTCTATACATTCAAACGAATTTATTAATGACGTATTCACATAGTGACACTTATATTGATATTTGACAACATTTTAATTAATAATTGAGTAATATAAGTTTCTCCTTTAATATATATGATGAACTTATTTAGTCACTTTAATTAAAAACGAAGTGTTTTGCGTATTTAATTAACAAACAGTTTCAAATTACCTGCATTTACGTTATTTCATTAATCTTAAAAGTACTTTTCTTTTAAATTCAATTATTTTACTTCAATACATATCCCTTGGAAAAATAAATGATTTATTAGCGCATAGATTGAATATGCCGCTGCTCCTTAGCAAACTGAACGAAGTAGCAATATTAACATTTGGTTGGCAAAGTTTTAAATGTTAAATGGTCTAGGTAAATATTTGCAAATCACTGTTTTGTAATTTGCTACTTCACAAGTATTGAATAACTGAATCACTCCCTTCTTTAATAGGAGTGTATTGCATGTTGCATTCTGCAAGGTTTCATCAAGTAGTCAGACGAGGAGAGTACATTACGAACGGACGAGAAGGTTAAGATAAGAGGAAATCATATTGGATTACGTGAGAAAGTTTGGAGGACCCCCATAGCTTAACGAGCTGAAAAGATTCGGGAAAAATCTATTTACATTCCTGATGCGGCAAGAACTCTGCTACTACGAAACTTTCACAATATTTGACATCCGTATTGACTTACTGTAGATCTGTGAATGATTGACGAGTACTAATTACATTACACCATGTATGACCTTTTCAGAATCCTTCTTTTGATTGTGTCGTCTGTATGCTACACGTCAATAAACTAGTGAAATAATATGTATTTATTCATTTCTATGCTCAACACTACGATCTGCGTAAGGAAAGATCAAAGAACAGAACTAACAAGTTTTGGGAAATTATAAAGACGGCTAGGAAGAGAAAGTCATCCGGATATTGCTCATAACACACTATTCTTAATCTTATTAGAAAGTTGGGTTTTATCTTACGATTTTTATATTCATCACTGAAAGAGTAATTTAATTATGAATGGATAAAATGGCGTCAGTGCGATACATCAAATCGCGTAATATGAATTCCAGAACAAAAAGAATGCAGACACAGAACAAGGAGATTTTGATCAGAAAAAACCTTAAGAAAATTCTAGTCACTTAAATTAGGAGACCTGAGAAGCCACAAATCACTGTTATCAGCTTGCAACGAATCGATTCCTAGCTTCGGTTGCTCGAGTAAAGAAACTTTGAACTTCTATCTGATCTCTCTGAAGTAACAGACATTATGAATGAAAATAGTCGAATATATATATGAACAACACAGAGTTTATTGTCACTAAAAACAATAACAGGAACATTTATGAGCATTTAAAACTTATTTGATTGAACCTATTTCCGCAATTCACTTTTCAACGCTATATAAATCAAAACTATCTTTGCTTCATTTTCAAAACAACACATGCGAAGATACTGTTAATAATTTATGTTCTAGCAATGACTTAATTACTATTCGGGAAATATGTCAGTCGAGGTTCTTCAGTTTTATAAGCATTAATAATATAATTTTCATGATATATACATATAGATATATAAATAAGTTAAATCATATATAAGTTAAATCATTGTCTTTAAAAGAAAAGTTAATTGTAACAATAACGGAAAATTTTTAATGGATATGATTTGTTAAATAAAAACGAAAAAATGATTCTATTTTAACTACGGAAGAGGCTTTACTCATCATAGATACGAAAGTAAGTAATTAAATTATTTTAGTTTTTAAGAGAAATATTGTCAAACAGTAGCAATAAGTTTCAATACGTAAATGAGTTATAAATAAAATTAAATAACGTAAGTATTTAAGTATGAATGGCTTTATCAACCCGGTTAATTGTTTATTATAATAATATGTATATCTACATAAAGAAAAAAGAATGTTAGTTTGTATGATCGTCCCCTATGGGTTCTTATACCATCTATCCAATTGCCATGAACTTTTTCGCTTGTTGTTGGGCTCACTCTAGAAAATCTTTTGAAGATTACGTTTATTCCTTCTCCTGTTTCAAACAAAAATAGAGCCATCTTAACGAGGCGAGGTTTGCAACAGGAGAGAGTATAACCCTTTGTAGACTGTTAAGCGATACGGTTGTATATATGTTAAGCATGAAATGGATTAAATTTAACTAACATTTTATTTATTTTAAATTATTATATAAAAATGAAAAAGAAGCATGCAAATGATTACATAAAGGAAGGACCAGGCCCGCACTCTTAAATTTTTTCATCCTTTCTATAACTTACTGTGTTTTTTTTAAGATACCAGCAGATTTCGTGACTCGATTAATCCACTGTGAATCATCGCTGTGATTATGATGAAATTAACCTTACATCAGCTCTCATTGAGAAATTTAATCAACAGAAAAGTATATATATATATATATTGCATGTTACACATTTTTGTACTTACGTGTATTAGACATCGTGTTTCATTTGGATATTGTAAGAGCTTACAACACAGTATTCTGACTTTAAAATGTATAATAAATAAAAAGACGGCCAAAAAGTCAGCAATAAATATATCACTATTTATTCATAAAAGTTTCGTTTCGTCTCCATTTTGAGGTATTCTCAGGTTTACTACAAATATTACAATAAATTAAATATGAGTCCTATGTTATAATTTTTTAATTCACATATAAAAATTTAGCAATACACCATATTTAATCCTTGACTCCCTCAGCCTAAAAGATTACACATGTAAATAATTTGGTGTCGCTGACCGTCTCCAGCGAAAAATATTTTCTGCCGAGGGAATTATATGAATTAAAAAATTGTATTATAGAACTCATATTTAATTTATTGTAATATTTGTAGTAAGACTGAGGAAGTTTTAAAATGGAGATGAAACGTTGCTTCCATGAATAAATAGTTTTATATTCAATGCTGACCTTTTGGCAGTCTTTTTATTTGTTGTAAGAGATTCATTTTCATGCTTATATACTTTTTTAAGCAAAACTTTTAATTTAGCGTTATATATTTTTCCAAAGGGAAGTACTGGGCTCCAATACACTTCTTTGTCCTTATTTCACTTAAATTTCTGCATAAAACGGGTATAAAAGTTTGTCGCATCAAATAACTTTTATTTACAACACCCTGCAAGCTGGTAGGGGATGAAATGCATATTTCGAAAATATAGAACGGCGAACGTATTTAAAAGCTTTGCGTTTACCGTCAGATGTTCATCACAAAGTTAGGGTGAAATCGCTCCAGCTCAGGGGCTTAAAAGACATTCTTGAAAGTGGTTGCAGAATTTCCTTGTTAATATACGAGTGTGAGAATGGAAAGTGGATCGTTCTTGTGTGTGATGAAGTCGTTGTGTGAACTTTATTACGGGACTGAAGGTGAATCAGCCTTTTTCGGCAGATAGACATAATGCTAGAGAAGGTTGTTATTTGTGGCGCTGCTGCTGTTAAAGAATTGTACGCAGTCCCCGTGGCTCACGCGGCAGCGGCAGAGGACCACTTCAGTATTGACCCCGCCTAGGCATTGGACGCAACATGCAAACCTCGGCCTCAACACCACACAAAAACTGCTTTGCTTCTACCTATATGAATAGTCCTTTTCTCGGAAAAATTAATTTCTTCAAATAAATTACAATACATTAGGTATAAATATTTTATTCCCCAAAAAACTATTTTCAGACAGTGTGTAATACTCGTTAGACCACACTTCTTTCCACCCAATTTAAATTTCAGAAAGAGAAATATTTTGGGTTTGGTAACGACTCAAGTGTGAGTGTATTCCTGGTTCAGGAGAACTATCCTCTGGTTCAACTCATTCCGCAATAAAATTCACTCTGCTTTATCTATTTGATAGTATTAAATCATGTATATATATATATTATTTTATAGCTTCCAAGGGATATATATAGAATTTAAATAATTGTTTTTAAAGGAAAGTTCATTAAAACATTAAAGGAAAATTTTAAATGTAGATGACTTGCAAGCATTTCTTAAAATTAAAATACAAAAGATGCCATTTTTCGCGACTTTTACATTTGTAAATCTGCTTTAATGACTTTAGGTTCCGCGGTGTAGTGACGGTCACCCCAGTTCCTTTGTAAAACAATCGTTTTCAGGCTGCAGTCACGCAACTCTTTCCTCGGTTTTCTCTTCTTCAGATCTTCACTAGTTGAAGTACCCGGCGTTGCTCGGGGTCAAGAAGCAGGGATGTAATTAAAGATAAGTTTCTTACAGTACTTGAGGGGACACTGCAAACTATTTCTGTTGTCAAATCCAACCCATTTTCAATACTAGGTTGCGTAAACGCGAAAAATCATCACACTGTTAGCTTTTTACAGAGAGTCGTAATTTTTACCCATTTCCGGTGGTCTTAGAAGAAAAGATGATATGCCGAAAATGGTAGAGAATTGAATTTTTATAGAATCCTCAGTTTTCAAACTACAGGGGTCTTAAGTTGGAGGGTTTCGAATAAAAATGAGTTTATTATTTACTGTAGCTCGTGGGGGCGGGGGTGGGTAGGGAATTAGTTCAGTTCAACTCGGAAATAAAGATAGCTACTGATGCGTCTCGGTGAGTCAAAGACAGTAAACTCTTACTTTTTTCTTCAGGTGGAGTACGGGCTTTGCTACAGGTGGAACATCACCTTCAAAAAGTTAACGTTTTATACAGATATACCATATTGTTGCTATTAAACTGTATTTAATTTCATAAACTTTACCTTTGATGAATGCCGCTACCGAATGCATAATATTATATTTGTTTTTACAAAAGAGCTGTTAGAAAATAATAAAATTTACCTAACGCAAAAATTAAAAATTATTTACGTATACATTGTACGGGCGAGCAAAAGGAGTTTATTATTTCTCAGAGACATTACAGTTCAAGAATATAGGAAATCCGCATTTAATTTAGGAGATCTAGATGCGTCTATGGGACACGAAACATTTTAAGGAAAATGTTTTTCACAGTTTTCACATATACAAAATCTATGTACTTAAAAAATTTAAAGATCATGGGCAGCTTCGGGACCTGAGGAATACGTGTGCCAAATTTGGTCAAATTCAGACCAGTAGTTTGGACGCCTGCAGCCGGGACATACATGCTGAAGCATGCTGAAGGCTTTTAGATATATAGATTTGCGGTATTCCCATGCACGCCTTCACATGAAATTCGTCATTGATACAAAGTTTAATGAGAAGGTAAATTTATCTGCTTGCATAAATATTATACCGAATTTGCTTCGAAAGGAACGGCTATGTACGTTCAGTTCCTGCAGGAGTGTCGCGCAATCATGTTCAAATTATTTGATCTAGTAATAACTGCTTTACAGGTTGGCGAAAAATTTTTATATTGGCTGCGGTATACGTTTAAAATTAAAATTTTTATAGCAGACGGACTCAACGAGATACAGCAGTCTGGAATTGATATCAGCCAGAATTGAAACTTTATATTCTGGAAAAAAAGAAAAGATATTGGCACATGCATTGTAATTAACTTGTTCAATTAACGCAATAGAGGACTAATGAATCTTAAAATAAGTGTGTCAGTAATAAAAATAATAGTAAAATTTTAAAATAAAATTTCTCACTATGTACAAGGTTCTCTCTCTCTCTCTCTCTCTCTCTCGCATAAAATGATTATTGCTTTAAGTTTTTAAAATTTATGTAAATGGGTTTTTGCTTCTCGTTCTTATTTTGACACATATACATTTTCATATATTTGTTGTAAGTATAATTTTTAAATTCATTTTATTTATATTTTTAAATTGGTGTGTTTATTATTTTGTATTTATTTTATATGTATCTGACGAATTGTTCTTATTTATGTGTGTGTCAGATTCGTTTCTCAACATCATTTAGAAAGTCCACTATGCTTCATTCTTGTATTTTGGTTCCCGTGTACTAAATGCTCCTTTAACTTGCTCTACCTAGTTGTTTACGTATTGAACGTAAGTCACTTATAATTGTCATTATTTTAATTTTATAGTCAATACCAATTGTGTATTTTATATATTTATTTAATTCGAGTCTTAATGATTTGGTATTTTCTTTTTTATTATTCTTATTTCGTTCTGATCCTCATTGAAATAAATGTGTAGTTGTATATATTGTATCCGTATGAATGCAATATTGCTTTGACTTATCCTATCTTAAGTATTTGACTTTAGAAACATTTTGAATTGTGAATAAATTTATTTATAAACAGGACAATTTATTTTATAAAAACTTCAGATATTCTCAGCGAAACTCGTCTCAATGAATTTTACAACTTTTAATTGAAGAAGCTTTTGGTTACATAACCCTATTTATGTTCTCATTATTAACAATTTGCGTCGGCTTGTTTTGTGTTTCACTACTATTAAATATACTATGTACAAAAAGCACACAACCTAAGATTGTCAAAAATTATCACTTAAATTATTTCATCAGGGTTTGAAATTGACAAGAAATCTATTTAATTGTAATGATGAAAAAATGTTCCCCTTTTGTTCTAAGCAGAACAGGATAAGTAATCAATTTGGAGGCGTTTGACTAGGAGATTGGATAGATTAGTAGGCCACGTTTTGAGACATGAGGGCTTTGTAAAATTAGAGGGAAGCGTGTGGGGTAAGAAGGGAAGAGGGAGGCCAAGGATTTAATACGCTAAGAAAATTAGGAGGATGTGGGATGTGTTAACCAAGAAGATATGAAAAGGCTTGCTCAGGATAGGACAGCGCGGAGGTTTGCATCTGACCAGACTTAGGATTGATTACCACAACAACGACCCTTTTGTCATCCTTTGATATTTCCTCAAGTTTTTGTTGTAGGATATCACAATCATGGACTGTTGTGCGTTGAAATATGTCGTGTTAAAAGGTGGTTCTAACTAAAACGGAAATATGTAAACGTACGTCTCATTATTACTTTTTATCATTCTTTCACTTGTTCGAATTGCAGGATGTAATTGATAAAATGTGACTGTAGAAGAATGTAGTTAAATAAAAGCCATATTACGAGCAATTAACTATGGTGATTTTTATATATTATTTATGTTTGTCTCAATCCTCGGAGACGTCACTTGCTGACACATTCCAATACTGTTTTCAACTATACTTCCTTTGTGCTAGGTGGCTCTTAATGTTTTTCTGCTGGTTTTAAAATTTTTAATTTTGCTGAAATTTATCCACGCGGTTTAATCTGTATAATGCATAGTACAAAATGCCTCCATCCTTTTTATTATAAGGATTACGAGCGGTTTTTATTAAACAAACCGTGTATTTAAGAATCAGTCTTATTTTAAATGATAGCATCAATTACGAAAACGAAGACTGGACAGAGGTCAAGCACAGAGTAAAGAACTTAGTAAACGAGGAAATGAGATTATGCCGCTTGGACGAGGTATTAACAAACAAACGGCGAGAACATCTCCATTCTCTCCTGAAAGCATTTCCGAGGAATATTCTGCGCGAGATATTAAATTCCGGTTCTAAGATTTTACGCGCTACAGCCAGCTGAAAATATGTTATTAGATGAAATCTCTTCTTTATGGAACGAGCATGTAGTAAATTATGAATGAGTTTATCAAACTTCGCAATTAGAGCTGCGTTTGGCAAGATTCACTGGCGTTAAGGTAAACTGTAGATGAGAAAACTGCTATGACATATGGGATGCTAAGCTTATTTATAAATTAGCTCCTGTAAACCTGCACTATCATCCTTATTATAGAACAATTATTTTTATCAAGAAATGTTTATCGCATTCAAGATAAATACATAAATGTAAATCGAATTATGATTTTTCAATCAGCTTAGTAAGTCAACGCTATTGAAGTTCTCTAACATACTGCTAATAATACATATTGACAACCTCATATAAATTTATTAAGCAAACTGAAACGTAATTCAATATTGAAGAATACGATATTAAATTTTTCATACGTTTAAAAATAACAAATATTGTTTCGTAGCCATTTTAATTTTTAGTTATGTTTAGTACTTAGATTATTACGGTGATAAGATAAGAAAATCATAGGTTTGTGCAGACACAAAAGACAGGACGTGGTTATTTTTAAAATAATATACATAGAAGAAAGAAAGAATGGAAAAATATCAACCGGAAAGCGGAAGTTCCGGGGTTTGGGTCTCTGATCCGGTCGACTGTTTCCCAGTATAACCTTTCTTATAAATTAGCTGTAAAATATTAATGAGCTTCAATTGAAACATTTTACTTCCTTTCACTATAATTTAATTAAAAATATTTCAAATTCCTACTATATGGCAGTAAGAGTCTAATTGATAATACTCGATAAAAAATTTTATATATAAATTAATTTATAATATTCGCAGAGGAAATTAACTAACGATAATAATCTCTCCAATCCCCTTATTTGAAAAGGTTGATTCGGGTGGTCAGATTTCAAAGAGCGATTCTTACCACGTACACAAACTGTATTTTGTTCTATACAATATTTTATTTTCTGTTCACACCCTTGTAAGGATAAATTCCCAAGTTTATCTTCTATTCTTTAAATCCTTTCCCCGCTTGCAAAAGACTGCGGTTTTCCTTCCCACTGTGACGTTTAGTGCTAAAGGAAAGTTTCATAATCTCATTGGATCATTGTGTTATAATTTTATTTATTGGAAAATGTAAATCATTGAAATTCAAATAATATTAATAGATTATTTTGATATTTTATTTAATCTTAATAATCGTAGCACATTTTCCATTCACAACCACATATTATTCTCAAAGGAGGACAAACAAAAATTGAATTATAAAATTATAATAAAAATATTTGTAACGACTATATGGCTGTAATATACATTCAGAAACGATGAATATGTAATATTCAATTTTTATATGTTCAACCTTTTCGAACTAGGTATTAAAATGATTTATGATTGAATAGGAAGGCGTCAAACTTGTTAATGACTTGATGACAAATTACATTACATGAGACACATTATTTGAAGTAATATTTAGTAATAAGCAATATGGTTATTATTTATGTAAATTTATAAATAATATATTTCTTCACAAATTCTGACATAAGTTGATAATAATGCTATTTCAGAGATTTAACGCGAATATTTCTGTGTGATTAATTTAATTTCTCGCTTAAACTCCAATTAGACGGCAGGAACAATTCTCTTTGTCACAGGACCATATCTCAATGGTGTTATAAAATATGGGACAGTAACTTTAGTGTCATTACGACTGGTCAGAAAAGCAGTAGACATCCGCTACGAGCAAAGATCACCTAGTAGGGAAATTTAGTGACACCGATTCGCCGGACATATTGGGTGAAGGAAAGAGCCGGAAAGTTGTTGTTGTAGAACGGCAGAATAAGAAGTGATAATTTGAGGCAAATTTCTGTGAAAGGTCTGTTGAAAGCACTTCAGAACAGTTTTTGGAGGTCGTTCCAGGACTAGTGTTCATAAATTTGAAAGAAAATAAACCAGTAGCGTAGACGTTAGAAGAAGAAATATATAAATTAGATTCCTATTATTTCGAAGAAGATACGGTTCGCAAGGTATCCTGGAAATTTATATTATAATTTTTTGTTGCGTAATATATTTTTATATGCAATACTAAATATATAAAAAATGTCTATTTTAATAAACAAACCACAAGTTTTATTAAACAACGACGTTTCTCCCTCAAATTTGTACTCAAACCGGTACGAAGGAAACATAAGTAATTTTATTTTACTGCAAATAAAAATGAGAAATTAGTAACAGTATTTAGTTAAAAAGTTAAATTAATGAAACTTTAAGCTTTGAAGTAATTTTGTTAAAATATATAAAAAATAAAACCATTTTTTAAGGTGTTATCAAAAACTTTAAACGTTATTTTATAAAATATTTAAATGAATTAATTATTTTGGGTGAACTGGAAACTAACAATGAAAATTAGTTCATATTTTATGTTTGATAACTTCTATTTTTAAAATGAGAAACTGTTATTTGAAATGTTATATTGTTGTGTTAAAAAACTTCATATAGATATTTAATTTTATACATTAATAGTTATTATACATTATAAGTTTAATCTGACGAACGCTACCATTGTAATAAATTAACACTTTTAAAACAACTGTGACAGTCAAAGAGTTTTATATTCTCTCGTCAAAATCAAAATTAAACAATCAAACAACACAATGTATTTTAAGGAAATTAATTCAGAAAAGAAAATTAGAAGTTTAATGTTTTAACATAATATCATGACATTACATTTATTAATTTTCGTTAAAATTTTGTGTGTAGTTAAAACTTCGTTTAAATTTTATTCACATTTCCTTATGCATCTTTTGATGTGATAAAATTTGGGACTAACGTAGTAGTTAAATAAACCTTCTGTATTGTCTGTAAAAATGAACATTTATTTTACCATAATCTAATTTAAATTAAGGATACATAAAGTAAAATATTATAGGTTTTATAATACTTTCGTAAATTAAATTGAATCATAAACCAAATTTAATTATTTAACCAGAAATTGTTTTGTTATATATCATATTCCAAAAAAACAACACAAATATAATTTGAAATCTGTCAAGAACTATTTTCTGTGGTTCAATACACAAAGAAGTGCCCGTAAAATGTGTAGCTTGGCAGAAGTAATGGTGGTATCCGCATCTCATCCATGTAGAAGTGATACTTTTAATCCTGTTTCGCAATTAGGAACAAACACTACGCCCTCGTAGAACAGAAATAAGCCGCCTCGTGACGGCGTCACAGAAATTCCTTCCAGCAGCCGAGCTTCGTTCTTAACAGTTAGATGAGCACAGAGAAATGGAGATTAGTCCTCTAAGTAAATGCTTTTGTTCACTGATACTGAGCACGTTGCTATTTTACTTGTAAATATCTTTTGTCTTAGTATTAAACATTTTAGTATGGTGAGATCTTCTCGGTCTCGTAATATATATCACTTAATTTTTCGTCTCACTGTAATCTTTTTTAAGCATTTTTTATTTAACCAGAGATTAGTCTGAAGCGGATGTACTGAATCAGAACAGACATTGCAAGTGAAAACTTAATTCTATATGATTACAGTGTAATTAAATATCTTTTGAAATTCAGCTTTCTTTACTTGTAAACAAATAATAAAAAATTGCATTATTTATAACAAAATTATTTTATCAGATTGTAGCTCAAGGAATTCTGGATCCTTCTGATGGTAATTATTTCCATAAACACTACGTAAAAATACGTGCCTAGGCAGGATCACACCTTGGGCTCTAGGTCACCCTTGATCAGTCCGCCGCAAGTTTCCTTCTTGCAGTCTGAATATCAGAAAATTACTTTGCCGAACGCCAGAATAAGATAAAATAACAAGACTTTCACTTTCGATACAATTTACGCTAAATAACTCAATAGAGCACTAAAATTTTGATTCTCGACCGTTTCATCAGGGTCAGAGTTGACCCAATGTTATCAAGAGAGTTCAGGATAGAAAACGACATCAGTCAGATGTCCAGTTTAAGTGTAATTTTATTTTTAATAGTAATAAATGACACTGGGTTCGCTAACAACTTTTTTTTAACAAGCTACATGAGGGTGATCCTGAAACAGGCAACTCCCCTTTAATAGCATAGGAAGGGAATTGAAAAGGGGGGATGCGGAAGGTAGAGCAAGGTAGCCATGGGTTAACTAGGGCCGCCGGGCTATGGTTTCATCTAAAGAGATGCAGGGAAAACCCTTGAAAACCTGCATCAGGTAGGTCAGGCATTGGGTACTATTCTCACGCCCTTCCGAATGACGGGAGACGAGTTTGCTGTGGGGACGCAGCATTCCCTTCTCCGTGTCTCCACCAGTTTCAGGAGGCAGTTGGCCAACTGATCCAATGGGATTAGCGGACAGCTCTTGCCATATGCCCAAGGTCTTTGACCCCGGTACATATACCTCCTAAAATAGGTGAAGGTGTCTCGGCATATGAGAACTTTGATAAAAAGTACCCAGAGAGAGTGCGAGGCATTCCCGACATGATCAGGTGAGCCCCACAGTCACTCTGGGCTGAAGCGCCTGCGAGAAAACTCCCGCAGCGCCCTTCTTGTAACAACTCCCCGAAAGAAACACTAATATATGCAGATGATGTTATCCTACTGACTACAGGAGAAAACATAGGATGATCTTCAGATCTCGTGCAGGGGGCAATCAATAACGCAATAGCTTGGGCGAAGAAAACGGGCTTAAGTTTTAACCCTACTAAGATAAAGATAATTAGCATCTCTAGAAGATATAAAATTTATCTCCCATCTATCAGAATGCATGGCACAGTTTGGAATATGTCAAGCAGCATAGAACACACTTTGAGCAACTGTTGATGGAGTGCCGAAAAAGATTATTAATATTTTAGCTGATAGCCGTAGAAAAGTGGGTTGCAAAAAGAGATCTTATACAACACGTATCGGGTATGATCAGATCCAAAGTAGAATACAGTACTCATCTACGGGTCGGCTGGAAAGAGAACCTTAAGAAAATTATACAGTATCGATAAAGAGGCTCTGAGAGTTGTAATGGGGTGTTACAAGACTAACCCCACCTTAAGACTCCTGAAGAAAGCAAACGAAATCACATTGTCTAAAATAAGGAAATAAAACATGTTAAGCTTTGCCTACTAGAAACCTCACCAAAACTCCACCGTATGCTATGAAGGATCCGCCAAGGAAGCACTCCGCGGTAAATAGGAAGGTATAAATCCCCCAAAAATAGATCACAGCTCAACATGGAAATCCCCTCATTTTCAGATAAACACTGAGCTGCGGGATATTAAGAACAGTATTAAGCACATCGTTAACTGGGATGAAAAGGTAAAGAACATGTGTTGAAGACTGGAATCCTCTAGGGCTACCTATCTAGACGCCTCAAAAAGCGTAGGCGGCGTCGGTTGTGACACTGTTACAGAAAACGGAGTTTCTCAACCAGCATCAACAATAATTCTAGTGCGGTAGTGTGGCAACAGCGTACTTTTCGGCATATATATGTCTATAAAGGTATTCCAAGGGGATCATCAGGCCAATAATATCATTTTGACAGACTCGATAAAGGCGATAGAAACAATAACCAACAAAGCGGTGAAAAACAATTTTATCAGTCAAATACGGGACTGTCTAGTAAAGAAGAACAAGAAAAATAATAACATATTCCTGTGCTAGATCCCAGCGCATGTAGGTATTAAGGGACAAGATAGGGCAGATAAATGACATTTACAAAAAATGGATCCTAAAAAAAGGAAAAACAGAATTTAGAAACATGTAAGGGCAGTTTCGGACTCTTTATATTGGACAACATTTGCAAATATGGAGTAATCCACGTCAAAATTCTTAAAAGGAGTTAACAGGTAGTAGTGTCAAGAGATAGAACTGCACATACACACAGTTAACGTACTCATTTCTCCTTTCTAGGGCGGCCCAACCTATATGTGAGGTATTCATTGCGCACCTATCTATGCATCATCTTCTTTTTGCGTATCTCAGATTTAACAACAAGCTAAGAAATGCCACCATTGCGCAATTCACGGCGGAGGTTCTCTGCACAAACCCCGAAGCTGTCTTGCTCTTTTGGAATTCCTCGTTGAAGCAAATTTATTCAATGTTTTGTAATTATAAATGTTATTAATTATAACTATATAAAAGTTATATGTAGTCACTAATGACCTAGCTTTAAATATAAAAAAACTCAATTGACAAGTTTGATCATCTTCGTCGTCTAGGACATCATGAACTATGGAAGAGAAGCTCAAGTTAAATATACCAACCAAGGACAGAGTTGACAGAAAACATTTTTAATCCATCCCCTGGTCTAGAGGCAAGCGTCGCTGCCTCGCTTCACAGAGGTCCTGGCTTCGAATCCTGGACGTTTGTGTTGCTTGAGAAACCATGCTATGATACCCCTACTTGGATATAAGTTCCCTTATTCGCGCAGAGTTGCTAATAACCTTACAGTTGGTGCGACTATTAACTGAAATGTGTTCACCTGGTTAAAACTTGAGAAAATCAAAATGAGGTGGATGTACGAATTTAAGTTCTAGCCAAGAACAGGAGTTCTTCAGACCAATAGGGAGGTGGATTCAGGATATATCCATCGTCGTCTCTTCTTCAGCGACCGAAGAAAGAAGGATTCAGAAATAGATGATAGGAAAAGGATTCAGGACGTAGGTTCATTTGATAAGACGTCCAAACCTGCACGGAATAAAGAGTCTAAAATGGATTTTGAAGATGTAGTTTAATAAATAAGAAACAGATTACTGAACTGATGAGCGTCCAGATCTGAAAAGCTTCTATGGATAACATCTCCCCCCTCCCCCTCTGTCAGTGAAATAAATTATGAGAACAAATCATAATTTAGAATTTAGTCACGTGGAGGAACTTTATAGTTAAATCCGACTTTATGCAACTGCATCTTTGTAACCGAAAACTACATTGCTTCTGGACATGTCATCATGAAACACGACGCTTTTTTGTTTATTAAGGCGCCATTCTCAGACAGCCTGCTATATGTCTAATGGAAATATACAGAAGCTTGAATATCTGAATTTAAGAATGCGAAAAAATATTGGGTACCATATGAATAACAAAAGTTAAAAAAAATATACAATTGTTCTCCCCTGCTTTCCTCATGACGATCCAAATCTACTGACACAAAGATGAAAAGGTAAGGAAAAATAATAACCCATTGCCACACAAGAGATCTACGGTCAAAACTGAACGCATATAAAATTTCTTACTGAGTTTTCAACCATCATTATAATTATTTAGTTTTTTGGGGAATTTTGCTCTGAATACGTCTTCTTTTTAGTGGAAACCTTGGTTGAAAGATATTACGAATATGTGACATCTATTCTCGACACCAGTTTTAATTTTACAATTTTACTTCATAATAGATTTCACTCATTCTGACTGATTGCTATTAAATTGTGCTACCGTAATCTTAGGCGTAACAAAATTGATGGTAGTTGTTGATTTCCCCAATATTTATTACAAGAACCGAAAGTGGCTATTTCCCAGAATTACGGAGGCTATTTCCGCGTGTAAAATTTGAGTGTTGACACTTGCAGAGTCCTTGCCGTAATTGCATTTAGCCCTGTCGCGGCGAAATGGCCACCAGGACGCTTACTGCATTTGAATTGATTTCCGCAGCGCCGAGAGCCCTTCAGAATCCCTACCTGGAGCACCAGCCCTGCGGCGCTGCAGATAATCAAGACAACCGGATTTCTGCATCAATTCCACGACAGCACTTATATTTATTTACAATCTGCAACGGCTGCTAATCGTAGATAAAAATTTCAATAATTCCCATTCGTATATTAGCCCTTGAATTCAGGTTGTCAGATTAACACCGGACATTTAAATCCAAACCAAACTAAACTTAACACATGCAAGGATGATTTTAGCGAAAAAAATGAATTTACTTACGGGTAATATAAGTGTGAATATTAGAAAATCTTTCCTAAAAATTTGTTCGTATGGAGTGTGACGTTATATGGGTGTGAAACGTGGACGGTAGGAGTTGCAGAAAGGAAAATAATAGAAGCCTTTGAAATGTGGTGCTATACGACAGTGCAAAAATCAGATGAGTGGATAGAATCAATAACGCAGAACTTCTAAGCAGAATTGGGGAAGAGCGAACAATATGGAGAACGTTGACCAAGAGAAGGGATAGATTAATAGGCCACGTTTTAAGACGTGAGGGTCTTATAAAATTAGCATTAGAGGGAACTGTCTGGGGTAAGAACAGAAGAGGGAGGAAAATGGTGGAATACGATAAGTAGATTAGGGAGGGTATGGAATGTGATAATTGTGTGGAAATGAAAAGGCTAGAGCAAGATAGGTTAGCATTGAGGGTTCTATCAGACCAGTCTTAGGACTGAATACCACAATAACAACAATGAAGACACTCAATTATTGGTGACAATTTCTATGATATATTTTTCTCCATGTTGAAAATTTATGTATAACTGTGAATTCTTACCCGATAGGGCAAGGCCCTGAATGGGCTGTAGAAGTACATTATTATAGGAAGACAATAAACATGAGCTGTGGTTACATATCGAAAAGTAATGGAAAAAATTAATTTTCTAAATTGTAGGGATGTAGTGAATGTGGCAGCTTATTAACGTATCCTCTTCATATTATCGTTGTGGTGTGTAGTACATCCACCCTAATTTGCTTAGCTTATTCCACCCTTGTTCTCCCTCTTCCTGTCTTTCCCCACACACTTCCTACTTATGCTAATTTTTCAAGACCCTCATGTCTTAAAATGAGGCCTATCAATTTATTCCTTCCTTCTCTTGGTCAACGTCCTCCATATTGTTCGCTGTTCCCCTATTCTGTTTAGAACTTCCTCGTTAGTGATTCTATCCACAGTAGCAGAATTCCTTAACTTCCATCTAAATATTCCTTCCAAATCTAACAGCCTTTTTTATTCCATACTAGACTCCATCACCTTGGTTTACCGTCTATTAATTCCTCTTCATGCCACTTAATATGGTTTCTAAGTCACCTTCTGACTCCCTTAATACTAAAATATTATCGGTAAAGCGTAGGTTTTTATTTTTTCTCCTTGCGTTATGATATCTTTTCCATATTCCGTTTTAAATTTCTTCATCGCCAGTTCTATAAATACGTTAAAGAGCATGGGCGGCAGACTGCATCCACGTTTTACTCCTTTCTTGATTTCTGCAGATTTTAGCCTTAGTGCGGGGTTAAAATAATTTTCTTTTAAATGAGAAATACCACTGCATTCTAATAATATAGCAAATCATCTGATGCGAAACAGAAGATTTACCAGAGACAAAATTTTTACGCTCATACATGTACGTATCTGTGATAACTCTGTTTTATAAGTATTTACTAGTTTAAAACTTTGGCTTTTAGTTTAGGTATTAAACTGTAACAAAACATTTGTTTAGTGCTGAAAAACAACGGGCTTTGATAATATATATATATATATATATATGAAAGTGTTGATTGTTGTTTTAAATTAAGACCACACATTTCGAGCCACGATAAATAGAGTTTTGTATTATTAAAACTACAGAATTATTGCAATATTATTGAAAATACATATGAATAAGATACTCTTTGTTTACTGATATTCAGAGTTTAATATTTAATTAATAAATAACAATTATAATAATTATTAAACGCCAATTCAGAAAAATATTCAAATTATTACAGTCCTGGATTTAATATGAGTAGATATAAATCGCGTTAATTAAACATAATGAGAAACTACGCCAATTAATAAATCCGCTAGCGAATTCACATTGAACTGACGGATTTTTAATTCAATGCAAATGCTTTCGATAGCGTTGTACAATATTTCAAATAATCTCTCGACACGGAATAATTTAAAAACCACATGCAACATTTTATCGCTTAGAGAGGAAACCGAGTTCCTCCGTAGTAAGTTTAATAAAAACCAAATATGAACTTAAATAGCACAGTTAATTACGGTATGTCTCGTATTTTTCATTGTCGTTGAAGCTGCTCATTGTAAGGGAATAACGCAGAGCCAGGCTTTAATTAAAGTTGAGTAATTAATCTGTGTTTGCTATGACCAGATTTATCTAGCCTAAAATAAATGTTCAAACAAACGAAAGATAAATGTTTTGCTGTTTATTTAATTTTAATAGCTAATTCATGCGTTAAATGTGTTATGATAGCCAAGCGCTTAATTTATAAAATATTATTTTAGTTGAATTAGCTCCAATTGATAGGGACAATTTGTTTTACGTCTAAAGTTGTTTGGTTTAAATTAAATACACTTATCATAAATGAAGAATAAAATATATTGGATTTGAAATATTACGTTCAAGATTATACGCTGACTGTCTAAGTGGAATTCTTGGACTTTTTAAATGAATCTAGGACAAATAATCAAGGAGATTAATCTACAAGTGATTAAGAAATAACGTCATTTAGTTAAATTAAAATATTTAATTTACTTTAATAACATTCTTTTAGGTCCATAAATTGGCGAATGTAATTAAAACGTTCAACACTATGAAAGACAATTAGTTTTTTACTAGAATAAAAGCTTGACGGGATATAATCAAAATTTTATTAATTTAGATACCCTTGCCGAGATTTAATCTTTATCCTCTTGTTCTATTTTTTAGAAATATGTACTATTAAAGCATCTTTATTACAATTTTTTATATTAATATTCATAGATTCATAGAAGAAGAACATTGTAACAATTAATCAAAATAAAAGCTAAAATTTATGGATTTCCGACTGAGTCTAGGTTCAAGAACTTTTTGTAAATAAAGTAGATGGTTTACTCTATTTTTTTATTTATACGGATGTAAGAAGAAGCCAAATTCCATGCCGAATGAAGTAATTGTCCATAGAAGCAGAGAATCGTTTATTTATTGGATCACACTCGTTCATCGGAAAAGGAAATGAATCTCGTTAACGCTCATTCACACATCCGTTTACCAAGCGACGAGAATAATGAATTCTGGCCGTACGCTATCGATGCTTTTAATTGCACTGTTTATCCGTGCATCTGTGAGTAGAAAGTCGTTAGTGTGTCTCAGTCCGCTGAGCGCATTAAGCGCCGCAGTTGGCCAGTTCCTGCGAAGTTAAACAAGAGCTCCGCCCAGGTCCGCGCTAAGATTTGGCCGGGTCCTTCGGCCCGGAGAAACCCGCACACCCAGCTATAAAGTAAACAGTGCACATTATCCAAATTACAAAAATAATGCAGGATCATAATACGACGAAAATTGGTTTCTGGAAATATTTTTCGTTTACACATAACAGCTCGAATATTAAATTCTATTCAATAATGCAATAAAAAGATACGCACAGTGAAATTAAATGTAACTTTAATTTTTATGAAATAGTATGTTCTTATTAAATAACTAGCTTGGTGTTGCCACTTTTTCAGTCCAATAGGCAGTTAGCTTCAAATTAATACGAATGACTCGGTATCTTGACTGAATCAATAAATCCCCTGGTAAGTACCTTTAGAACGTTGAAAAACACCGTCGAGTTAACGGAGTGAAAAATGTTACTACTCTTTTAATGCAGTTAAAAATTCTTCAGGTGCCCTCAGGAAACTTAAATAAGTATCAAATAGGCCTTTTACCTTAAATAATTAAATTCGATACCACTTCGTTTGCCAAATCTACGGAACAGAAAAACACGAGAAAATTTTTGTAACAACATTATTAAACTAATACCGAAGAAAACTACGGCTGACCTACACTGGACAATTAGTTTATTGTATCTAATGTGTGACAAATATTAACTAAAGTAGTACATAAGAGGATGGGTCGTATAATATATTGCGAGTTAGGAGAATATCAGTTTGGTTTTAGGAAGATTGAAGGGACAAGAGAAGCAAATTGACTTTGTGTCTAATTTTAGAAGAAAGAAGTAGAGAAAACAGGCCTTTGTTCATGGCATTTGCAGATTTAGAAAAAGTCTTTAATAATGTGAACTGGAACAAACTACTAAGGATTTTCAAGAGGACAGCAATAAAATATCAAAGAAGAAGATTTATCCATAACCTCAGTCAGCAGTCAGCAGGAAAGAAAGAAAAAATCAAGGAAATAGACAAGGATTGAAGCGTGTCACTCTTACAATTTAACTTTCACATAGAACAGACGGTGAAGAAAGTTAAAAAGAAATGTAGAACAAGAATCATACTGCAAGGAGAAGAAATAAAAACCCTACGGTTTGCCGATAATTTTATAGTGTTAGGAGAGTCAGAAGAAGACTTGGAAACCATAATAAAGGACATGAATGTGGTCCTGGAAAAATAATACAATATGAAGATGAATAGACGGAACACCAAGATGATGGAATGTAGTATTGATAATAGCGGGGTACTAATTGGGAAGGGATATTTGAAAGTATTTAAGGAATTCTGCTACTTGGGAAGCATAATACCTAGGGACGGAGTAGAAGTATAGTAGATATAAAGGGTAGGATAGTAAAGGCAAGGAAGGCTTTCGCAAAAAAGAGGGATTTACTAACGGCTAATAAAAGTATGATTATTATGAAATCATTAATAAAAAGGTTCGTTTGCAGTGTGACGTTATATGGGTACGAAACATGGACGGTAGGAATTGCCGAAAGGAAAAGAATAGAAGCCTTTGAAATGTTGTGCTATAGGAGCTGAAAATCAGATGGGTGAATAGAATCACCAAAGAGTTCTAAGCAGATTAGGGGAAGAGCGAACAATATGTAGGACGTTGACTAAGAGAAGGGATAGATTAATAGGCCATATTTTAAGGCACGAGGGTCTTGTAAATTTCTCATTAGAGGGAAGTGTGTGGGGTAAGAACAGAAGAGGGAGGAGAAGGATGGAATTCGCTAAGTAGATTATGGAAGATGTGGGTTCTGCGACTTATGATGAAATGAAAAGGCTTGCGCAAGATATGTTAGCATGGAAGGTTGCATCAGACCAGTCTTAGGACTGAGTACCACAACAACAGCAACAACAAGGTAAAGGAAGAATTGTAAGATGAACGATGGGAAAAATTAAACGTTCATGCTTTAATGTGTATATAGAATGCGGTTAATGCTTGCGTAGAACATATTAAAAATATTCGGCAATTTGTGATGTCCGCGCTCTAACGGTATTTGAATGTTGGATTACCAATATTTTGTTCATATAAATTTAGCATAGACGACGGGAAACCTAAACCACCCTCATAAAATCCTAAAACTGCTCAACGTGAATAGTAAACAGATTATTCATTTAGAGCGTAGTGAAGACATAGAGAGCGTTGCATGTGCAGCTATTGTGATCATCCTGCAATTTTGCCCGCGGAGCGAAATTGTGCCACGCGAGAGCATAAAACGCAAGCAAAATTTACACAGCTTGCCAGACAGGTTTTTATAGATACGTAAAATAGCCTGGTGCAATTTTGTGTGCGGTAAAATGATTATATCACACGGTAATATTTAATACTCGCAATTTTATATGTGCGGTTGCTTCATCAATAGGACTGTCACGTTCCTCGTTGTCTCTCGCATCTCGCGTTTTGCTGTTCGAACAATGTACCTGGAATTACATGCATAAAGAACATGAAATGAACACTTGATTTAGAAAGCAAAGTCAGGGCCACGAAGGGCTTTGTACACAAAGGCGCACCTAATGGATGGGGGCATATCGAACGTGCAGCCTCCTGCTTTTGTTTACACCGGCCATTGTTCCTAGGCGTCGCGTCGTCATGCCAAGCGACGTCTGCGAACGGCTAATCTCACCGTCACCTATATTTACGCATAAAATATATTTTACATTACACCTTACTATCGACGTCGATTATCAAACGGTACCTCACACGCACTCACAGAAATTTTCCCGTGAAAAAAAAATTAATTTCATAGTTTTGAATTGACTTTTAGAGGATTTTATATATTAAGATTAAAATATATTTCATTTTATATTATAAAAGGTACAAACTCTCTTGCAAAGGCAGAAGACGAGGTTTCTTCTGCAAATCCTTATTCAACTATGATCAGTAGAGGTGGTGTGTTACACTCAAGTATAAATCCATAACTCAAATAACGTATTTTATAATTGTACTGCATAATAAGTTAATTTTAATTTATATCTCATAGATAATATTTTACTTTATTGCTCTTGGTTACCTTTCCCTCCCTTCCACATCCCTTCGTATTGTATTAAAGGGGAAGATGACACCAAGTGTATTACCATCATGAAGCCTGCCCCTCTGAAAACGTCCTCATTCTACGTGCCTAAACCATTTATTTTATAGACATTTAATTAGTTTATAATTAACATTAAATATCTTGTGTTTCACTGACCCATATTGTGGAGGAACACAGAAGTTAGTCTGAACACTTTATAATACTTTCGTGTATTTCTATCATAGATTCTGATGGTAGATATGCCATTACAGTTTTATCGAATTGCCGTACTGAAAAGTAAATCTTAATTAGTTACATTATCTGTCTGTTTGGAATTAATAAATGGTCAACAGCCTTTACGTCAGATCGTCTATGTAAATTTTATGATCATTACTTCAATACATTATACGACGTTTCGTTCCTTAAATTCCAATCTCATCAGGTTAATTTTAAAGAATCAAGAAATTAAATATGATTAAAATTCTGGCATGCATGTCACACGAGGGTAGAGTTCCAAATAGAAAATCTTCCCAACGTCGTGCAGTGTAATGTTGTGTAATTAATAAATTTCTATTATGTTCTGACTTGTAGGCTGTTTTACTATTTTTTAATCAAGTTTTTTAATTTCTAGCTCCGTAATACGTCATGGTCATAACGAGAAAGACACTCTTTTAGACGTTTTACATACTCAAGTCGTGTTTGATAGCTTTTGTGCTACGGACACTATTTCAGTACTGGATATTTGATAGGAATAAATTACTATTGAATTTTTGAGTTACGGAAAAAAATCCAATTTATGTTTCCCAAATACTAAAAACGCTTTGTGCGAGAAAATAAAACATTTTAAATGCGTTTGGTTGGCTTTAGTCTCAAAGATAGCTCAAAATATATAGTATTTACATGACAGTGTCTCTTGTGTATACTTTGTTTTGAAAAAGTTACTCTCAACTCATTATTAAATAATGAATAATTAAAATTAATACTGTTCGTTACTAATTTTCACTATAAATAAGAATAACTTCAGATCAAATATTTTGTGTTTATTAAAAAATAACGTTCTTCTTAAAATCTAAATTCGGAAGACTGAATTTTAATTTTTTTTTTCATGGATTTATGTCAATCTAAGATAGCCTCAGAGAAAATCATTTCGGCCGTTTCTTTGTAAAGCCAACTAATCTCTGTTTCAGACTTTAAAATCAGGTTTTTAAATGCTGTCTATTTAGTTTTAATGTGACTGATGAATGTTTACTATTCATAAATAATTTTGATTGGATATATTAAAAATTTTCATTTAAAGGATTTACTACTTTCTTTTAAAAAGCTAATAAAATGAGGATATTGTACTGTTTGATATTTCGTTAGAAAATTGTACTGTACACTGTGCAGTTTCATAATCCCTACAATCTTTCACACTTTTCTTTAGCAACTTTATAAACTTTCTTTGAGACAGGTTTGTTGGTTTCGTTGCAAAAGTTGGACGAAGTTTTTTTTAAATAATGTAACTAAAATATGCAATTTTTTAAGACATACGACGATAGATTTTTTGAGTTGTTTGTATAATGATTGTTTAAAGATTAATCAAAATATTTTTGATCTGTTTCTTGTGTAAAGTGAACAAATTCAGGTTCATAGACAGGCAATCGTTTGTATAACATCTGCTATGCAATGTATTAAAATTAAAAAGTAGTTGAAAATAACTAGGGTATAGGCTAAGTAATTAAAAAATTATTATTACACATGAGGGTGATCCTAAAACAGACAGCTCCCATTTAATAGCATAGGAAGGGCATTGAAAAGGGGGGGATGTGGAAGGTAGAGAATGATAAGCAAAGGCTATAATTTAAGTATTCTACCCGGTGTTTCACCTAAAGATATGCAGAGAAAACCTTAGAAAACCTCGGGCTTTTGGGTACTATTATTATACCCTTCCGAATGATGGGAGATGAGTTTGGTGTGAGGTCGCAGCATTCTCTTCTCCTTGCCTTCAGAAGTTTTAAGCGGCAGCTGGCCGACTGATCCAATAGGATTATCAGAAACTCTTACCGTATGCCCAAGATCATCGACCCCAGTACATACACCTCCTAAAACAAATGAAGGCGCCTCGGCATGTGAGAACCTTGATAAAACCAGAGAGAGTACGAGGCATTCCAAAATACTATATATATAGTATTATTAGTATTTCTATCATTTAAGCAAGGAGTAATGGAATAGGCACAACTGAAGCATCACCAGTGCAGAAATATTAATAATTTGCCATAATTCGAAGAGGTGACGAAATTACAGCGATCTGTTTTAATTACATATTTATGTTCAATGAATCTAGTTTTTTCGTGTCTCTCCATTATAAACAGTTGTTTTAGATAATTTAAAGAAATGTAATTTTCGACAACTTGTCTATTTCAGTTATTTATAACGGGTGAATACTTGAGAAAGGTTTTGTTCTAGAATTAATTACTTGGCGTCTGAAAGTGGCATCTCTTGAAAATATGGAGTTTATCGTTTTTGTGTGTTAACAAATAATATATGAATATTTATTACATGAATATGTCGAAATTTTATACTTTGCGAGATATTTATATCGTGTTGGAAAGACCGAGTTAAAGATTTTGTGTTGCGTAATTATGTTTCTTGTGGGCATTCGCTGGTTTTAGGGTCATAATTTATGTGAGGACATTAATGTCTTCCCGGAACAGATAGCCGAAAAGCCCTATTCCAATTATTTTGCTCGTAGGCCTGAGTTACAGAGCATACAATGTGATCGCCGGACTGTCTTCTGTCTCAATGTCTCAGCATTCTCTTTTATTTTATGGTCTCAGTTACTTAATTTATATACTCAAAGCGTATTTATTCCTATTAATGTAGCAGTAGTTAAATTCTTTAAAAAACTATTAATTGTATTAAGAATGTCGCCTATCTTCCATTTATGTAGAGGTTTCAATAGTCCGATTAAAATTAGAAATCCTCTCGCGTGTCTGCTTGGAGGGAGGGACAGTTGCCACATAGCAATTAATGTATTTCTCTCAAGGTCAACCTCTTAAGGTATACATTTTTGACAAGCCAGCCTGTTCCGTCGTTATTTCAAGCTTTTTGATTAGTTTATTCCACGTCCCACCTGCCGCGCAAACTAACCGTCACCTGTTATCTTATTTAAAACTGGCTATAGTAAATACTTTGTTCATAAATTTATTTTCATTTGGTATATTAAAGTTGAGAGGATTCAATTACAGTGCACACATAAGAATAAAATTAATAGTGTAGACACATTTTAATTTTTAACAGATATATTAGAAAACTTACAACATTCACCTTCAACGCACTTGGTAGTTTCACAAGTTTTCTGAAACACTCATAAATATTAGTGAAATATATTTGAAATAATGAACGTGAATAAGAAGGGACAGACATTTACAAGTACTGAACGAATAGAAATATACAACTAGCAGAATTATGAGAACAATTTAGAAAGACTGATAAGAGGCAATTCAACAAGATATGTTTAATAGTGTACAGCATTCCTTAGAAAGAGAAAGAATTACAGAAAATGAAAGTTAATCTTAGCTGTGTAAACAAAGAAAATCATGTTGCATCACACAATCTTCTTCTTCCTCGGCTCTGCAGCCCATTAAGAGCCTACAGCGGACTTTGGAGTGTTACGTGGTCAGCGTATCGATTCTCCAGCAGACTTGATCCCCCTCTTAATCGCCTCCGTGACCATGACGACACAAATATCAAAGCCCATGCCAGGATTCGAAACCGGTACCCCTGGGCCGTAGGGTAGCGATGCTAGCCACTACACCACAGGTGGTCGGCAAAGAGGCTGTCATAACTCGTTGTTGATGTGGTTTTCAGTCTTAAGACTGGTCTAATGCAAACCTCTATGCTAACATACCCTTTTAATTTCCTCATAAGTAGCACAACCCACATCCTCCTTAAAATTCTTAGCGCATTCCATCCTTTGCATCCCTCTTCTGTTATTACCCCACCCATTTCCCTCTAATGCTAATTTTACAAGACCCTTATGCCTTAAAATATGACCTATTAATCTATCCCTTCTCTTGGTCAAACGTCCTCCATATTGTTCGCTATCCCCCTAATCTGCTTAGAACTCTTTAGTGATTCTATACACCCATCTGATTTTCAGCTCCTATAGCACAACATTTCAAAGCCTTCTATTCATTTCCTTTAGGCAATTCCTACCGTTCACGTTTCGCACCCATACGCTCCATACGAAAATTTTCAGCAACACTTTTCTAACATTCACACTTATATTACCCGTAATTGCGTCTCAGATGAAACTCATTTAACGTATACTTAATTTTCAGTAAACTATTTATTAAAATTGATTTCAGTTTAGGTGTCACACGATTCAACTATTCATAACTTCAGTTGTGAATATAGTACGACGCTTCATCAATAATAGGTCTTAGAACAAAAACACAGTTTTTAAAAATCTTGACAACAGTAGTAGATGTGATTTTTCGCTCCTTCCTTCAAACAATATCTATCTTTAAAAAGAATTGAAATACAATTATGAAATCTGTTCA
Source organism: Eucriotettix oculatus (assembly GCA_034510155.1). Lineage (NCBI taxonomy): Eukaryota > Metazoa > Arthropoda > Insecta > Orthoptera > Tetrigidae > Eucriotettix > Eucriotettix oculatus. Next base: position 64,558,408 of record CM067378.1, read on the forward strand.
GCCGTTTTCGGATGAATCTTGACCAATCAGGCATATTAGTTTGTATTATATAACCAACTGCATTGGTTCTTAATTACACATTACAGTAACAGATATAACATCCGTAGGAGACGTGTAACATCTACTGTTATTGGGCGTCCATCATGAGCCTGGTCCCAAGCTCGCTAACCGGAGTTCTACGTCCTGTCTTGAAGGATTTAGAAGCGAGCTATCAGCATAAAGTACACATACAAAACTTACAAACGATTGAACGCGGACAAATTACTGATAATGCTGACCAACAGTATCTGTTAGATAAATAATTAAATAGTATTGTTCAAAAGATGAAGAATTTAAAACAGAATAAGCTTCTGGTCAACAGTATACATGCTGTACATGACGCTGTAAAAATTTAACTTGCAATAACGTGTAGACTGTATTAAGTAGCAGATCTTGATGTCGATTTAATTTTCACAGAGAGAATTCTTCAAGTATGTCTTCCGCCGTGTCTTCCACCGCTGCAGAAGCAGCAAAGGCAAAACGTCTGAACCTGGAGCGAGCTACGAACTTCATGAGGCAGTTCAGAGATCCGGACAGCAGGGAGCTCAAGAAATTGTCTGCCAACCAATTTATGGAGGTCTGGAGTCATTACGATAAGGACGGTGAGTCAAACTAACTTATTCACATCATCTGATACTGTTTGAACGTTTATACATTCTTTAGAGTTATCAATATATTACACGTAATGGTAGCAAATATCTTTTCCTCCTCTTTTCCTATTTAAGGAACGACAAGATTTCGTACGTAAAAATAGGAACCAATGAGGTATTAAGTTTTTGATATAAGAAAAAATTAAAAAAACCTTTCATTTTATAGTGTAATTAAATAAATAAGCCATGTTTATGCAATTGTTAATACCTTTTTAGATAATATATAGAACGACCTTTCGCTAGGTTTCATATTTTTAGGTGAAAGTCATGGGTAATTGACCCCTAATTCACATCAATGGTATTTACTAAGCACCATTCGTTTTTTAAAAATTGTTTATCATTATTACATATTTTTATTGTGTTAGTAATATTAAAGAATTCTTTGACCTCGATTTCAGACTAGAAGTTTTGTTAACATTTTTAAAATTTGGATCTGTTTGTTTGTGTTTTATTAACTCACAATAAATCTGAGTAAGTGATAATTCTATACGTATATTATCTTTATGCAATCGCAGCAAGTAAAATAAACTTACAATAATTATAAAGTTATTTTTTATTCAACAGTTCCGCAAACTAATGTTACTATTAGTACAGAAGCACACTATAATCATCGAGCATAATAATAAAAATACATATGTAATACTATTGAATTAGTAAAGTACGGTTAAATATATTTTGATTTGAAGGATGTGAGTTAAGAATAACGTGAATACATTGCAACTTTCTAGTCTTTAAGAGAGAAAGTATTTTTTACTATAGTTATTATTAAATATAATATTTTCAGAGTATTACAGTTTAGCATTTTAAAAATTAAATTATAATATATTAAAAAGATCACGCTATAAAGAATACCTTCTTGCATGTCAAACATAGAAATTTTGTTTGGGTTAATTGAAATACATCGCAATAACGTATTTTTAATCTAATAATTTGGCAACTATGCAGTCTAAAATTCCATTTAAATATTAGAATGTTACAACAAAACTACCTCTACACCTGTTTATTCATTAATACTTTAAGTTATAAATCACATACATTATTTTGTATTTGTTTTAATCTTTTTTATTTCACATAAGAGAAAATCTGGTTTTGAGACATTTGATGTGATTGATTATGGCTTGGAGTGCTTCCCTTCAATTTATCCGTTGCAATATTCCTAAAAGTCGTAACAATAAAAACCGGCAGAAATAGGACAGACAATGGAATTTTAATTATAGCGTACAATTTGCGTGGGTTGATGTTTGTGGTTGTACGGAATTCTGAAAAAATGTAATCGATGCAGGGAAAAACGCAGCCCCACTCAATCACGTTGGGCACTTCAAAGTAAATAAACCGCGAGCTGAACTTGCAATAAAAGCGCTATTTCAGTCAAATTCTAAATAAGTTATTTCCTGTGACTTCGTGTGTATTATTAATCCAAATAGTTGCCATGGAATTGCCGGGAAACGGAATTTCCTTCTACATTTCCATGTAATAAATTGAATAAAAGGTTGATTGAGTTTTATATGCTCGAATATAAATAAAGAATGATTATATGAGGATCTGTAAATAGCTACAGTATTACATCTTTGAATCAGTGTCAGTAAAATATTTAAGCCTCATAACTTGTATCCTATATGTTATTCAGTGTGTTTGTTCGACAAAATTTTTTGAAACCTGTTAAGTGATTTAATATATGAAATTTCTATTCAGAATAGGTTATTAAAATTAATGAAAGGATTTAAAATTTACACACTTCTTTTTTTGCTAGAGTTGGCTCACCTAAATCTAAATTAATTATTAATATTTTCTTTCAATAATTCAATTGACCAGTAGTTTTCCAATATTGAGGACTTGTAAGTGAACAAGGAATGGTAGTAATATACGTCAAAGACTTTAATCTATTCACAGGACTCTGATATTTCAATGAAATTGAAATCACATTTGTAGGTGTATATCTTGGACAGCGAACATACCAAAGACACATAACATTTTATGAATAAATTATCAGCATAAACATTCTCCATTTTCTGATCGTGACTCGAGATATAATATTCAAAAATTAAAAGTAATGTCTTATTTGATATTAGTTGTACTTTCCTCGACAGAGATCTGCAACCAGCTACACGTGAAACCTTTCAGATATCGCAACCGAATAGGACATTCATGATGTAAAGATTGAAAGTAGGAATAAGTAGTACTAGTAAATATTCAATTGAGAAGCGAGCGAAAAGTACATTGCCATTTAGGCATATTGTGATTGGAGGATTTGTTTTTTAGCCAAACAAATCGCAGTTCAATAAATGAAAGGAGGAAAATGTGCCTACCGTGTTGCATTCATGAAAGAAAGTTCATTTTCCTTTGGCAAAGAGTGTACAGGTACAACGGGAAACATTTGTTGTTACTTATCGTAAATGTTATTTAAGGCATACGAGTAAGTTCAGCATATATATGTTATTGAGATGAAAAATAAATTTCCATGCTTGACCTCCTAATAATACACTAAATACCAGAATTTAATTATTCATATAATGGTTATTACGGAATATAACAGCCACTTGTAACTAATTTGCGGAATAACCAGAGAAAATTTAATATCAATGATGAATATTTTACAATTATACGTTATCGTTGTACTTCTGTAATGATGAACGCTAGGACCTTTTACGCTAATGGGAAAAAAGCGACTAATAAAAATACATTTATTTGAAAGAATATTCTTATACTCTAAAGGGTACGAACCGCTGATTGCATTTTCAGGGGAATGCGTAATTTTTGCAGGGATATACGAGATCCTTGACATAAATCTATGTATATACATTTATTCCGTGGGACCAAAATTTTTTCTTTATTTTCTTTACATACTTCTAGGATTTATGCATATAGAAAATTTTCACCTCTTTCTCCAATTTGGAAAACGTTATTCAAAATTTCAATAAATTATGTTGTATTAAAAATTAAAATTAAAACAATAGTGATTAAAAAGTCGAGAACATAGAAATAAATGTGTATGTAAATATTTATTTTAATTAATTTTATCGATTACCAGAAGATAGCACCACTGGAATTACCGACAACTTATAGGGGCCATTGAAATGTTTACTGGTTAAGACGAGACGTGCGTGTTATGGAAGACTGTATTTATTTTCTGACAACCACCCGCGTCTTAACTACCGCACCCATGTACAGAAAAAACAAGAGAACACTTGTTTTGTTATGCTTATTTATCTTACAACGCTACCTTTCAGAATTGAATCTATAAAACGCACTGTTAACTCGGCGATAATTTAGTTAAGACTTTGCAGCAGATAGAAATTGACCAACAAAGTACACAAACTTGAATTATTAATAATAAAATTTTTAAACTAAACTGAGAATACAATTTATATTTCTTGTGCGACTTTGCAGTTACTCTTCATGTATGCTTCGAATTATTTTTCAAAAACTTTGTTTTATTACTTATTATTTACTTTTTAGAAATCGATGACGCATAATTAATGGTTGTGGCTAGTGTATTTATGCAAATATGTTGTGTTTATTGTCTGAAATAGATTAACATAACAGATATGAATTAATAAATAAAAATTCAAGGTTGTATGAACAAGAAATTGATCATAGTCTTATAAATATTTAGTACCATTAGAGGAAGTATTCTTTACCCTTAAGATGATATACATATTTAAATAAGTTATTTTTTGTGGAAATCTCTTTCAAATTAACTTTATCTGCATTCTCTTTACTATATGTATTCTGTTTTGAATAGTTTATCAATTAACGGTAAATGAATAAACCATTCCCGTTGTAAAAGCCAATACTATGTTGTCTGGCTATTTCCTATTATAGACGTAAAATGTGTAACCATTATTGAATTTAGTTTGATAATGGACTATGCGTTTTATATTTGCAAGTATGTAAAGACACGTCACAGAGCGCCGCGAAGTGGCACTGGAAACGAGCCGCAGATTACCACGAAATTGCAATCAACTGCTCCTTTCGGCCGTAGCGTTATTGATTATTGAACTTCTCCCTTGCTGACTGATTCCTTTCATTTTGCCTAGCCCCCGCTGCCGCAATAAAACTCTGCAATTGGTTTCTCGTAGCCATCTGAGCACTTCTCGACTCACGAAGGTAAAGAAATGCTTCATTATGGGCTAAATGCTGCTTGTGCATTGGGAACAATTTTTTCGGATACACTCTTTAACATTTTAGACAAAGATTTTGTTTTCCTGTAGATTATTAGATTGAGAATTCTGTATATTGAATACAATTGAAGATCAATGACAATCACTTAAAAAAATTTAAATCATCCCGAGTACGAAAAGTTGTAAAGTCTGTTCTATAGAATATTTTTTCTCTGGTTTCAGTGAACATAAACACGAAAGTATTCAAGTTATGAGAATTTCCTGATTTTATTTTCAATATGATAATTCTATATTTGAGGAGATGTACAAATCAAGACCTTGGCCGATGATGCGTGACGATGTAACATTTAAGCTAGTTTTTTGCGGACACTGACCAACTTACAAGATGAGTGACGTGGTTTTTCGGTCCGTCACCATGTATAAACATGATTTATGCACAATAAATCACCGATGGTGATAGTATCATCGTATTCCATGACTAGGTAGCTCAAAGAACACTCAAGACCAGTGAAAAGCATTGGTGGTCCAATGTTTTATACTTTGTTCATAATTGAACAGGGTGCAGTGGCAGATTACGAAGATTATTTACGAGTATTTTAGTGATAATCTTCAATTTTTATTTCGTTTGGAGAGCAAAGAGATAAATGTTTTATAAATCCCTATTTTAATTATTCGAATATTTCAATAAAAATAATTTAATACCACTGTATTTTATAAAAATTAAACTTATTGGAGAAATTATTTTTTTAAATACATGGTAATTGGTTGGATGTATACTAATTTATGACTGTTTAATTTATATATTTTCTAAACAGGCAAACTGTGGGTTTACAGAAGTATTTTTGATGAAATTTTTTGTAAATATCGTAAATGGTTTATTTATTGTTTCATAAATTAAGCAAATCGTATCGATGATTTGTGTTTTAGCTTCACCATTCACTTCCTAACTACATTGAATGAACTTGTTCTCCTATTCGGCGCATAAAACAGAGTGAGGCTCTAATTAATCTTGCTTTATCCAGCAACCATATAATTATGAGTTCTATTCACCAGTAGCATCATCACTAAATTCTCTTAAAGTTGATGGTTCATTCTCATTGTACGGTGAATTAACTTAAAATTCGCTGCCTTTATATCCGAAAACAAAATCAGTCCATTGAAATAGAACACCTTCAATCAATATTCGTAATTGTTCCTGTGTTTTTCTGTTACGAACAGTAAGTACTTCAAGTTACCTAAGGCTCAAGTCGTGTAAAACGTCAATGCTGATGTTGCTCAAAATGTAATGTGGGGATTGGCCCGCATTGTTGAAAAGACCCGGATTGTGTAAACTGTTTAATACTCCTCGTATTAAACTTACATAAAACTACCTACAAGTATTATATTTTTCTCTACTACACAAAAATACATTTGTAATATCCATTGGGTCCAAAAGAGCCACGCGACTCCTCTCTCCGTTTAATTTACCTTTACTTTTATGTAAGTAAGTGTACTCTATTTTTTTTTCTGAATAAAATTATGTGTAGTTGACAAATTTGCTATGATCGCGTCACGTTTGTGATGGAAATAGCGCTTTATGTTGTTTTTAATTAGATATAGAGCATTTGAAAAAGAACTTCTTTTCTTTATTATCAGTATTTGTAGAGACATTGACAGACGCTCTGTAAGTTGAGTAAGACGGAGACGAAAAGTTTTGGAGTGCCGAAGAACCTTACGCCAACTTTGTAACGCGCAATCCTCAGAAGGAAACATTATCCTAATTTAAACTTAGAAGAACACTCTTACATTGATTGACTAAGACTACAATATACACTTGTTATAAAAATCCAGAATCTTAACTACAGAAGTTTTAATATACAATTTAATGAATAATAAATTCAATTGTGGAATTATATAATGTATCACCATCAATTTATTAATCCTGATTTATGGTTTTTATAATACAGTCACCAATTAAATGAATAAATTATATCGTGTATAAAAATATTAATACATTATAAGTTTTATCATAACGGAGGGTTTATCTCTATTCACTTTTAAAAAAATTAGTTTGCTGACCGTAATGTGAAAGGGTGCAACATAAAATATCAGGGCTTGGAGCTACACGGTTTCACGAAGGTAAATTAGTTGTCAATTAACTGTGAGCAGTATTTGAATTTCTGATTTTCATTGAAAATGTTTCCTGACGTTTTTTCCTGCACTCAAAACACATACACGGCTAATGCCAGTGGTATTTATACGCGCTTATTTGCATGTCCATCGTTGGACATTGGCGAGCGAGCTGCGGCCTGAAGCACGAATATCGGCCAATTTAAAATTAAATGTCTGTTTTCGGGTAACTACACAAAATGATTCCGTTCTGTGTATTACGTTGTATTTGCTCTATGGATCCAAGCATAACATGATTACTTTTATTGCAGAATTATTCATAAGAATGGAAGGTAAAATGAAATGTGAAATGTAGTGAGTTTTTAAAACAGTTTCATTGACAAGTAATTTATTTTCCTCAGACCATTATTAATGATATCTGACTTAACTTTTGAATTGCCTGGTGTTTTGTGCGATATTAACTGTAATTTTGTTTATGGTAGATGGAGTTGCAGATAAGTCTCGGATGACTGGCCCACAATGGGCCGTACAATTTAGAAGTGTTTTTGCTGAGACTCGTAAGGCTGCTGGCAAAAGAATCAGACTTTATGCTGTCAGATATCTGTCAGGACATAATAATAAAGATAAGAAAACGTCCGTTATTCAGGATGAATAGTAAATGTTTTGACGTTGCAAATACCGGTTGGAGAAGTAAATTAGTACTTGGGAGAACAGCATATAAATGCTAGAGTTAAGAAACCGGAGTAAAAGGATGCAGATATCTGACAACGTAGATATTGTGTAAGGGTACACATTTCATTTTCTTCCTAGGTACCTCGAGTTAATTATTTGAATTTTAAAATAAAAATTGTATCACATATATATAAATCTGTCCAATAATTTAATTTCTATATGCAGAACAATATATATAATGGATAAGAGGCTCTCGCTGTTACGACTGTATGTAGCTAATGAACTCATTCATCTTCGTGCCCTCAATTTTATTTAATGCTTTTGTAAGCGCCAATAGGGCCCAATTAGGACTCCATTGAAACTTTTACTATTAAGAATATGAGAATACAGTAAATCCTATTACTGGAAAATCAGTGAGATCCCAGTGATAATCCCCTTCGTTACAGAACTCGCGCCTTAATACTACGCCAAATATTATTCTCGTACTTAGTTCTGAAACTGAATTCAGACAAATTTACTCTAATTTATTTCATTAGTATAATTAATTATTCTATAATACACCTATATTATTTAAATAGTCCCCTTCCCCGATAATACAATTTTATAATGTAACCAAATAAACGCACAGATTGCCTTAACCAAATAACTAACACCGTCATTGTATGTAACCTATAGAGATCGCATTAGAAAGAATATAATTTTTATTAATATTATGCCTACCCAATGCTGAACATATGATTATACCAAATTATTATATTTGTCTAATTAAATATTTATTTCACGAATGTGCTGACTCACGGACATTGCGTTGACACTTATAAGTGTTCAACTGTTAATTGTATTGTTAATGTTCAAAAGTTAACAATTCAAAGTCGACGTCCTGTGGTCTAGTGGCTAACGTCGCTGGTTTGAATCCTTGCATGGGCATGGAGGACGTTGTGCTGTTTGCCCCTACATGTATTTACGTTCCCCTACTCCTGAACAGTCAATGGGAAAGCAATTCAAGCTAATAAAAAATAAATTAAAAATTTAATGCGTAAACGTATGACATTGAAGGGAAAAATAATTCATGACAATAAGGAACCATATGCTTTTTACAGTTGATAACATGGTCGAATTTTGACACCTGATGTGTAAAATTTCACATATAAATCCTTCCTCCTTGGCTCTACAGCCCATTGAGGGCCTGGGCCTACCGAGTCGACTGCGGACTGTCATCTTGCATGACACATTCCGAATATGGAGTGACACGTGGACAGCGTATTGATCCTCCAACAGGCTTAATCCCGGTATTCGAGACCATGACGGCACAAACATCCTAATCCATGTCGGGATTCAAAGCCGGGACCTCTGGGTTGTGAGGCAGCAAAGCTAACCACTACACCACAGGAGATAATAATTATATCCTTCATCTAAATTGTTAAGATTTCGCCAATAAAAATTACTATTATTTAAATAAACATGTTTGGATACGAGTAAATACATTATTATTCTGTTTATCAATACCAACTAAAGAAGTAAAGAGTGTTTTGTGTGGCTGATGGAAGGAGCTTTACAATCTAAACAATTAATTTTGTATATAACATAATTTTTGTCCAAATATTTATTTTATCTTTAATATTCATAGTAATTTTAAACTATTAGATGATTCCAAAATAACTCGAACACTATAATTAGAAAACATGCCAATGAATTTATTCTGCGTGTTTTTATAAAAGCGTAGAACTATAAATCCCTGTTTAATATAAGATATTAACAGGTAAATGGTCAATTGTTTTAATCAATATAATTTTACAAAGAAATTTGTAAATAAACTGTAATTAATTTTGAAGGATATGAACAATATTGAAAAAGCTACATTTATGACACTGTTGATTATAAACCTTAGCTGTGTTCTCAGAGAATTTGTCGTTAGACGTGTCATTGAGGATTTTTTATACCTATTAGTAATGATATCATTCTTAGAATCTGTGCCCAAAACATCTAGAAAGTTGAGATGGTGATCCCTTTCAATTTTAATTTAGGGTGTCAACTGCAGTGTAAATTATTTAAATTAGTTTTAGGGGTGATATACAATTTATCGTAAATGCATCTCAAATAGATCAAATGTTAGTAATCTAAAGATGAAATACATATGGCCTCCAAATCTCTCATTACTATTTCAGAGACAGAATTTCCATAGGGGCCTCTATTTTGGTGACAATAAATATTATTGAACGAGAAATAAACGGTATTTAAAATTAAATTGTTTATGAAAAGCATATCAGATGCAGTAAATTTTGTTAATTAACAACTATTACAATTACAGCTATTTTTGTAACTCATTGGTTAAAGAATTAAATAATGCAACTACTTCTAATGATGCCAAAAAGTAATGATTATAAATAAAAGTTTTATTTAAATTGCTAAGATCCTATAGAGTATTTTTGACGGTAAAATTGTTTTCTCTGTTATGAACTTCTTCGAAAAGATTATACAAAAATATATTATGAAGGCCGCTGTTGGAAAACAAACAATAATTCTGAAAGATCAATTATGTTTGAGTATTTCGAGTCGACCTGTGTCTCTGACAGTATTTACAGAACTTATAAACAATGATGAAAAGAGGTAGTATTAATGTAACTTCTTGAAGCACATGTTAGGATGGAAAGAACGACATGCCATCCTTTTGTCTTTAATTTGAACTTAATTTACTTGATTAAATGTAATTTTATTTTTGACTAGTTAAGCTGTTGTAATTATTTATTTTCTATAGTAAAAATTTCTTTGTTTATTTATTAATTTTCAGAATATTTCAGTTGAAAATTTATCACGAGGACAAAACACGTTATTAAATTAAGTAGCCCGAGAATCTTGAGTCTGAATTATTTCTAAAGAACACTTACTCTAATCCCTAGCATCTGTCTCTTTTGTGAAACGTGAGGAGTGGAGCGAAAGCTTCGAGAGGGACTTAAATATTTAAAACGCATTTTCCTAAACCTTCTTGCATCTCCAAGGCAACCGCCCTTCTAAGCTTTCAAACATGTACGTGGTGTTTGATGCAGACCATAAAGTTTCAGTAACAAGCGTTCTTTCCCTTTACATGTCTACATAAATGCATTTAAAACTTTTGTTCAAACGTAATTTTCTAATCGCATATTGAAAACAATAAAAACTGAAGTATTTATAGCTTCATAAAAATTTTTAAAATGCTATTTTTAACGATAATATGCAGTGTATCACAGTTAATTTATTTTACTACGGAGTTGCTGTGAATGTAAGCAGTATTATTTTTTAGTTTCACTTAGATCAAAGTAATATATCAACAATATTTCGAATATTTTTACTTCTGAATATACTCTAAGATGGAAGAACAACGATTTTAGTGATGGTATGGGACATCCTAAGAACGTTAATTAATATTCATATTTCACCATTTCACTGTAACTGAAACATACTTATGACAAACCCCTTAAAATTGTCCATAACCTTGAAAATAGCAAAATAGTATTTTTAGGACCAAATACTGGTTACTACAACGATAATGGTAGGATATTTTGTTCCTTAATACCTCGAAAAATGAAATACATGATGGTTTCTTTCACAAATTTGCTGAAAACGATTTGAAATAATCTTTGTCTTATTGTGGTTCTTTGTTTTTTTTGTAATTTAACACAATGTTAGCGTAAATAATTAAACTGCGTGTCACAGAAAAATGTGATATGAATTTTAGCAATACAATGAAATAAACATAAATTAAAAAATCATTGTAAATAAAAAATTTAATAATTTATTATCCAGCAACGATAATAAATAAAAATTAAACAAAATATATATAATTACGAATTAAACTTACCTTCGTGTTCCTAAATTATGATTTAAATAATTTGTCATCCTTAATATATTCCAGAAAACGTTTTAATTCCAAACGTATTTACATAATACTGACAATGAATATATATAGTGCACATTAGTACCTAACTAATGAAGCGAACAGCAAGATTGTAATTAACTTCAAATCACCCAAAAAATCGTTAATATTTTTAGCGAATTGTGTTAACACAAAAAATTGGTTTCTATAATTTATTCTGTCTTAGTATATGAAGCATATTAAATACAAGTACTAATAAATCGAGTTTCGATGTAAATTTTTTTCGTACTTTTAAATTTTAAATTATTATAAAGCTTTTCAATGATTTTAGATTATAGTTCAAATAACAAGAAAGTGAAAATGATGGGAAATGAAAATTAAATATATATTCCAGAGAGAAGGGGGTGGGGAGATTGCTCTGGATTTGGCCGATAGAGGGTTACGTTGTTGGCATTCGCTTGTTGTTCTCTGCAAATCAATTCATCATAGTTTACTGTTAGAATTTTATATTCACACATCATGTCACTAATAATTTACGTTTCTGACAGATTGGTTTACAAGATTAATGGGTTAGAAGAGCATATTTCCCGAAGGACGGAATCGAGTAATAAATTTGTATAAATATACGGCACATATTTAAAAATTTTGAATTATGCCCTAAAAAAGGAATTAATTTTCTGTAAATATTTGTCTCTGTTGTATATTTGTTATTGACGGAAACCAAAATGTAGCAATTGGACAAGTGATGAATTGACCTGACATATAATTACTTAGGGCTATAATTCTATAGCACAAATTATCCTAAATATATTTCTCAGTTCTTTTGGAGTAAGCTGATAGGCGAATTTGTATCATTTTAATACATGATTTACATCATACAAATTATTATAATCCTGTTATTACCAAAAGAATCTTTCAGGCGAATCTGCATTATTGTATTGTCTCTTATGATTAAACAAATCTGCGATTATAAATGAGCTTCTTTAACTCTTTTCATTTCAAGAGTAGCATAAATACAAGTTAAATACACGTACTTCAATTATCTAACATTTCATATGAAAATTTCCAGAACAATAAGTTCGTAATGTCCCCACTAGAGGAGATTTGTAGAAGTTTTCAAGTAATTTTATGACCGACGTAAAGGGTTTGGAAATTTGCACTCTCGTAAAGGCAAATCCTTGAGTTCCAGTGCCCCAGTATACGTGCGCCATTCGCTGATGCGTTCCTGAAATGCCGCTGGCAACACCGCATTCCATGTCCCTCTATGTTGGGTTACACGCAGTGGACCACACGCATTGGATTTCTGGAATGGAAATAGTTTGTTTTCGTAAACGTAGCTCAGTTCATTAATTTTTAATTATTTAATAAAAATTGAGTAAGGATAATTTCACAAAAATTTTAATTGAAACATCTTATACTAATTAAATAAAAAAAACTAACAACAAAAAATTAAATGATCAAAAAAATCTCGAAATGTTCCTCTGATTAGATGATTTGAAATTAAAAAGAGGCCACTAAAGCAAAATAAAAGGTAAACTGAAATAACAATAAGGGATCTTAACCATTACTAAGCTTTAACTACATATATACATTTTTGGGTTTAACAGGCTACAAGAGGGTGATTATGAAACAGGCAACTCCCCTTTAATATCATAGGAAGGGGATTGAAAAGGGGGAATGCGGAAGGTAGAGCAAGGTAGCCAAGGGTTGACTAGGGCCATGGTTTATGGATCCTACCCGGTGTTTCACCTAAAGAGATGCAGGGAAAACCCTAGAAAATCTGCATCAGGTAGGTCGGGCATTGGGTACTATTCTCACGTCTTTCCGAATGACGGAAGACAAGTTCACTGTGGGGTCTCAGCATTCCCTTCTTCACGTCTCCACCAGTTTTAGGAGGCAGTTGGCCGACTGGTCCAATGAGATCAGCGGACAACTCTTGCCATATGCCCAAGGTCTTCGACCCCAGTACATATACCACCTAAAATAGGTGAAGGTGACTCGGCATGTGAGAATCTTCTTCTGAGAGAACATTTCTGCTATTTTCCAATGCGCCTATTAATATATATATATACTCCATTAATATTTCTTTGAAGTGTCGCTTCCAAACAGAAAGATATAACTATTAAATCATGCTTTGTAGGTTCTAGATGTAAACTTTTGATTCAATTAGGTTTTTCTGCTTTATAGGATAACTTTGCTCAGTTAATGTTATGCTTCTTACTTTTATTGAGTTAAAACTTCTATTTACAGTTGTCCTGTTAACTTTCTATTTTAATGGTTATGCATTCGCAGAAAAATAAAATACTCTAAAGATTTGGCGATTATATTGGACAGAGGCAACAAGTAACGAAAATTATTAAGCAAAAAAGACTTGATACGGAAACAATGCATTATTAGAAAGTTAAGAAAAAAAGATAGCCCCAAACCATACCCGTCTGGAAAGCGGGAGCTCTTGGATTCGATTCCCTGCCGGATGCAGAATTTGTTAGTCGGTATTTATGACCTCTGGCTGAGCTTCAATTGGAAGCAACACTTTGGTCTTAGATATACGTTTATGTAATATAGCATATTTATGGAAAATCTTCATTATCAGAAAAAAATCCAGTTTTAGTATGACTGTTACGAATTTTTTACCGGGAATGATGTCATTAATGACGATCAATTACTTCGGGTCAACTGAATGTACAAAAGATCCAATATCTTTTGAGAAATAAGAACTGTCATTGTTATTTTCGGTTAAGCCAATGCTCAGTGAATCATGTATAAAGGTATGACCACTTTTCCCACAGATAAATATAATAAGAGATAAATGTTAATCATAAAGAACGGCAAAAATGCTTTCTATCAAGCTGAGCTCTAAAGGCTATTGAAGTTAATTAGTACAGTAAAGGTCACGAAAGGGATCCTGTATTCGATTCCCGGTTCCGACTAATACTTTCCATTTGCACGAGATAAGTTTCTGTAAACTGTCAGTTAAGTCCTAATATGGCAATTTAATGATATAAAATTATTTGAAGAAATATATTGTATAATTAAAAACTATGAAACGCCTGTGTTGTTATTTTATAAGAATTGAAATCTAATATTACAATAATTTTTCAACTAGAAATAATTATATTTTTGTGATTTGCTACTTTTGAGTTTAGTTGGATAAATGTAAAGGATGTTGAGGTATGCTTCAGGAGCAAGTATATCGTATTTCCATCTTGCCCTGTTTGTGTGTTGCGGAAGGACGGCGATCTTGAACATAATTGTATTTGACGTCGGTGGTCTAGCGGCCGCTCCAGGATCTTGATTGAGCGTTACCACACTGCACAGCCTGCAGTCGACGGCGAAATTGAAAGCCTGAGGATAAACACGGTAGACACACTATTTGTACAACATAAATCCGTAATTGATCTCGCTCGTGATAAATTTGCTGTACAGAAGAAAAATATATATTTAAAATACTTTGGGAAAGTGGGGGTGGAGGGGCGGGAAACAGGAAAGTCCCCTTCAATGGAATAGAAAATGAATTCAAATGGGGGTGGGGGAATATGGAATGTAGAGAGAATCCTTGAAAACCTGAATGAGGGATGTCGGCAAATTGGATATAATTCACATGCTATGCCCAACGATGGGAGAGGAGTTTGCTGTATTACCCTCTCCTTGCTTCCCCCAGTCTTAGGCCGACTGATCCAATGACAGCAGAGGACAACTCATACCGTATGCCCAAGGTCTGTATTATTTATTTCTAGAATGTTAATAAAAAATATTTTTCATATCATAAGATATTATTTCACTCAAGCTCCACACAAAAAAAATAATTAATTGATTAGAATAAAAAAGTCTTGACAGGGCAGGGAATCGAACCAAGAGCCACCGATTTTCGGCTCCCTGTACCTTACGATATCTCACTATCATTTGTACAGACCAGAGAACATACCAAAATAATTTTACTGATTACATAATTTTTTATATATTGAAGAATTTCTTCTATTCTTGAATTAATTATTGGTGTATTTATACATAGTACCCATTTAATTTAGGTCCCGAAGAATATTCACCCGGAGCTCTTGGGTTCGAGTCTCGGCATGGTCGATTTCATATTCATAGCCTGTAGTTCCAAGCTTCGGTTGTTTTCTGTTCTCCTGTTCTCGAATTGTAGTTCACTATACATCTCAATCGTTCATCTATGAGGCTTTTTCCTTGATCAAGTTTTCCGATCCCTGATTTATATGACAATTTGTATTCACGTAATTGATCCGAGCGGGCGCTACTATTTAAATACGCAGGTTATGCTAACCAAAGTTTTTTAAGATTAGTATGCATCTGAGTTATGATTGAATATTAATGAATCTGAAACAAAGTTTATGATAGTGGCAAGGAGGGAATGTGGAAAAGCAGAAATAATAAGTATGGGTCAATACAATTTTAAAATCGTAAAAGAATTTCTTTGTTTGGGGAAATTGTTAACATCAAAGGATGAAATTGAATTTGAAATAGAAAATAACATTAACAAATGCCAATAGAGCCTATTTTGCCCTACTTCCTCTCCTAAAAAATCAAATTCTCTCATCTAAAGCAAAAATAAGGCTGTATAAGACACTACTAAGACCTATAATAGTGTATGGGGCGGAATCACGGACGCGTACTCAGAATAAGTGTGAAAGACTGAGAATATTTGAAATAAAAATACTAAGAAGGATATACGGAGCTATTAATATAGATGGAGAATGGAGAATAAGATACATTGATGAACTGAAAGAAATGTATCACATGTTACACATATAAGGGTATGTAGATTAGGATGTACAGGTGGACATAAGAAGGGCGAATATACAAGGATGAAAGGAAGTATCCTTGTATAGGTCAAGATGGAGGAAGTTGTTGGAGGAGGTGAAGGTCCTGCTTGAACTGTAGAGCCAAATGATAAGGATGCTAACCAAAAGACATTTCTTTTGTGAAGGTTTATGAACGTTATTTCGAAGCAGGTTCATCATTTGTCTGGAATTTTCGTTTTAGCTGTCACCAGTCGACGTTATCCGCGAGACACAGTGCATATTTCTGTTTAAAGTTGTGAATAGCAATAGTGTTCGTATTGACGAATTTATGCGCGTACGTGGTGACCCACCCAAGTGCAGGCAGCTCGGCAGTAAATCTGTGGCGAAACAAATAAAGCAGGAAACGGTGTTGCTGCAGGCTCGGAAGAGACGAGCCCGTGCATGTTCCCTCGCGGCAGATTTATTATTAACGCAACATAACGCTAGGTGCTGGATGCTATCATGCCTCGGGCTTCCTACAATGCAGCGTGAGGGATGTGTTTTATTGCTGCATTCCCCAAAACATCCCTCTACTTCGCCCGTCACACTTCTCTCTTCTACAAGCGAAGGAATCAAACTAAATCTCTCTCATAGACGTCAGCTATTGGGCTTTGATCAGCGCAATAATTTCTTCTGCAATAGAAGTTCTGGAAACAAATAAACCAGATAAATAAGAAATTTAATATGAAAGAGGTCGATAATTACCTCTGATGTAGACACGACGTTATGAAAACTATTTTTATGCCTACATACGCAATCAATTACCTGAACCAAGGGAAATCTTGATAAGGCTTTGCGATGTTTTCTTGAGCTTACGCCTAGACTGATCTGATGCAACCGTCAATGCTAACATATCTTGCGCAAACCGTTACATTTCTGCATAGCTACAACTTCCCACATTTTACCTAATCTGCTTAGCCTATTACACCCTATGCCACCCTCTTCTGTTTTTACCCCACACACTTCCCTCTAATGCTAATTTTATAAGATCCTCACGTCTTAAAACGTGGCCTATTAATCTATCCCTTCTCCTGGTCAGCGTCCACCATACTGTTCGCTCTTCCCCAATTCTGCTTAGAAGTTCCTCGTTAGTGATTCTATCCACCCATCTGATTTTTAGCATTGTCGTATAGCACCACATTTCAAAGGCTTCTATTCTTCTCCTTTCTGCAACTTCTACAGTCCACGTTTCGCACCCATAAAACGTCACACTCCATTCGAACAATTTTAGGAAATATTTTCTAATATTCACACTTATATTTCCCGTAAGAAAATTCCTCTTTTTCGGAAAAGCACCTGTACTATACTATTATTTATGTACAATATACTTCTACCATTCTATTATGCTGCCCAAGTAGCCGCATTCCTTAACTTCCTTCAAAATATCCCTTCCCAATGTAACACCCTTTGATATTCCACTGTTTCCCATGCTACACTCCTTCAACTTGGTTTCCCTCTATTAATCCTCATGTTGTACTCTTCGTCCAGTACATGTCATTTATTATGACTTCCAAGTATTCTTATGATACGATTCATTTTCCATATTCCGTTTTAAGTTTCTTCATCGCGACAACCTGCACGCTTTTCTTATTCCTTTTTGTATTTCTGCTTCCTTTTCTTGCCTTTCAATTCTAATTGTTGCTGATTGCCTTCTTTAGAGCTTATAGATAATCCTTCTTTCTCGATATTTTATTCTTGTCCTCTTCAAAATCCTTAATAGTGAGTTTCAGTTCAAATCATCAATAGGCTTTTTCTAAATCTATAAATGCCATGAACGTACGCATTTTTTTATTATGTCTTCTATTATTTACCGCAGAGTTAATATTACTTCTCTTGTCGCTACATTCTTCCTAAAACAAAATTGATCCTCTCCTAAATTGAATTCTATTTGTCTTTCCATCCTCCTATATTTTATTTTCGTTAATATTTAGCACGAATGAGATACTAAACTAATTCTCCTGTGCTGTTCGCATCTGTCAGCCCCAGACTAATTCGATATTAGTAAAATTATGTTTTTACTAAAACCTTCTGGTATTCTTCCAGTTCCGTAGAATTCTCAAACTATCCTTAACAGCCATGACATTGCTTATTCGCCCGATGATCCTATCAACTCTGTTGGAATGTTATCAATTCCTGGCGGTTTACAATTTCTCAGATCAATTGCAAAAGCTTATGCGTAAAATACTATTTATTTGAAAACATAAATCCTATAGATGAACATTTATTTCTGACTTCTGTATTTATATTATGAGATAACGAGTAACGTATTGAGTAAATAGATATTAAGCAGACTCATAGTTTCACTGGAACTATATCTTGAAAGTAAACGTTTATAAAACAAATACATTTGTATAAATTATATTTGTTATATGAGGCACTAAAATATTTCTTTTTCTCGACACAGAAAAATTATTAATTTCCAACCAGTTCATTAAGTTAATTTTTACCGACCAATAATTACTTTGTATGTGTAACACCGCTCCAAAACTCCATATTAGTTTATTTATTGGTATAATAGTCGTACATTTTTTCTCAAATTTATTAAGAGATTCGCGTGAGTAAAGGCTTTCGAGTTACATGGGGCTATAAAACTCCATTCGCCACCAGTCAAATAGCGAGTGAAGGTGAGTTTAATGCCCTCACTCTCAGAAATTATTAAGACATCAGTTATGGTAAGATTAAGAATAACTAGAAGGGTCAAGGAACTGACGAAAGTTTATTCAGAGAGTATCACCGGTTGTCTATAACGACAACGTACTTGAAGCAGATGCACAAGAATCGTTCACGAGGGTCGTTGCAGTTTATAAACAGTTTGCTTCTTAAATTGTAGTCAATTTCGCGGCTCATGTCATTTATGTGTTTTAATAAGTGAACCAGCCATAAAGTTATATACGGAGCATGTTGTGATAGCGCAGAGTGTTTTCACAATATCAAGACCGTAACGGTGCAGAGCACAGCTGGCGACGTCGTCTCTGCGGTTTCACAGACACGTCCTGTTTTTTCTAGCAATTACCAAGTAGTCTTACTGCAGGGACTGATATATGACAGTATATTAAACATTGAATTTTTAGGCACATTATTTTGAAAATAATAATAAGAAAAATTTGGTACTACTAAAATTTTGATATCTCAGAAATCAAATAAACTGCCCTCAAAACCATCAACCATCTGCAATTACGATGATACCTATTTTTTAAAAATAAACATTGGTAAATCATCAATTAAAAAACTATGGAAGTAAATTACATACGTTAAATAGTTATTAATGGTGTGTAATTAACTAACATGACATAATGTGAAATACAAACGTTTGATATATAATGGCGTTAATCTTAACAGACAAATACCGATAGTGATCAGTTGGTAGACCTTAACCATTCTTGTTATTCACTTGATAAGGTCTACAATTAGTAGAGAAACGTTGTGTTTTTCAGATAAGTGTCGGTAGTTGTTTTTTAAGATTAAGGCCATTTTATATAATTTGTTAACATTAATGTACAGATATAATTTAAGTTATCAAATACAAACGTTATTTTAAGTTTATTTTGCGCCTATATTGTGACATTATATATATATATATATATATATACGCGAAAAAACCTATATACCCCTTTTAAGCGTATTGCGCTTTCGGAGGATTGTGAGATTTAGAATAATTAAACTTCCTACGTAGAAGAAATGAAAAGAGATAAAACTTATGTATAATATGTGTTATAAATCTTTATTATATAAGACATATTATACATAATTTTTTATGTAGGGAAACCAAGGTGATTGAGTGCAATAACAAAGAGTGTTATATTAAGAAAGGATATGTTGAAGGAACTTAAGGCATTCCGCTACTTGAGTAACATAATAATTAGGGATATTATATATAAAACATAAGATAGCACAGGCAAGAAACTTTTTAAATGTGATGCTATAGAGGAATGCTTAATATCAGCAAATGGTTGCATAGAGTAACTGACCTGAATGTCCGATGCAGAATAAGAGAACAATAAGGACGATTTTAATCAAGAAAAGGAATAGATTAGTAGGCCACGTTTTGAGACACGAGGGTCTTGTAAAAATGGCATTAGAAGTGTGTAGGGAAAGAACAACAGAGGGAGGCCAACAATAGATTAGGGAGGATGTGGACTGAAAGGCTTGCGCGTCCAGGGACTGAGCACTGCAACATCAGCATCTATTATAAATACATCAAATTAAATAAACTTTCTTTGTTTACGTTCATACCGAATGTCGCATTGAGTAGATATACACAAATACAGGATTATTACATATGATTGAAACTATTACATAAATTCACTGTTGCTCCATTCATTGAGATATTGTCACGAATCCCAACAGTTATGTAGAAAAACTGAATGAATGCGACAGGTGCCGAGAAATGCACTCAAAATCAGTCTGTCATAACAGTGCAACGATACTTCAGGACGATGTTCAACAAAGATCCGAACTCCATTCGGCTACGGTATGCGCAGTTTCAAGATTCAGGATGCCTGAAATAATAAATTTATTGTAGATCTGTGAAATCGCTTCAATCAATTTAATAACCTTTTACATTAAATTAAACGAAATGTAACGTGCATATTTTGGATAAAAATTATATTTTTCTGATTTATGTGTCTGTGTCAATACATATCTACTGTGAAAAGAAAATTGTGTAAAAGCAATGCGATTTGCACTACTTTCGCGTACTTACTAATGGTGGGATTTGCACTAGATTCTTTTTTTTGCCTCGTCACTGATCATTGACGGGTTGGAGTAAGAAACAACGAATAAGGAGTATATATTCCCACAATAAAAGGCGAAATGAAAATTTAAATAGTGAAAATAGTATAAAAATTGATTTAAGTTTGATATGTATTTTACAAGAATTTTAAGTCTGCAACTACCTTTATGGACGTATGTATTTACAATTCCATAAAAGCTGAACTTTAATCATATAATCGAATACCAAGTATTATTCTGGTTTACTATCTCAAACAGGCATCATGCATATAGCAATTTTAAGCTAGTACTGTTGCACACAGAACCAATATCGCATGTTATTTATGTTTTGAACTGTGCATTTATAGAGGGTAATTTTGAGTGTGTGTGGCCGTGTGATAGGATACAGTTCCATAGTGTGTTACGAGTGGAACGGCGTGTGCAATGAGACGTCACGCTCTGCCCAGCTGTGCTTATAGCGTAATCCGCTGCGGCCTCATTAATCCCTTTATGTGGCTGCTGCTCAAACAATAAACTGAGACGCAGCGTTAGCAGAACTCGTAAACTTCATAAAATCTTCGTTTGGGCGTCGTAACAAATAAACAACAACGGCAAACAACGAAAATGAAGGTATTTCTCTCCTACAAAAGTTAGTACTTCACTGGCGCATTTTTTACTATAATCGTATAAACTTGACAGACTAATAATTTAATGACCAAATAAAATTTCCTCACACAGTTTCTGGAATTTTAAGCATGATGTAAATTTTTAAAATTTAGTTCCAATTAATAGTGGAGAATAAACATCACAATTACCTAAATGGTATGTATTAAATTATTTTTGTATTTTCCTCTTAATTATAGCTACTTATTACAATAATTATTGTTCATAATTTTTTCCTTCTTCACCTATAATATAGAAATAAAAACGTCTACACACAGAATATTTTGACCCTGTAAACTGGGATATTAATTATTCTTTCATTCCTAAAGTGAGCTTACTCAGCCAAAGAACACGTCATTTTTCGACTTCACAATGTCATTAACAAGATTGGCTCAAATGGCAATAATACGAAATTATTTGCATAGGTGTCGAAACTTTTTTAAGTAAGAAAGTGTCTCAGTTGATTGCCATTAATTTAAAAATAAAACTGAGGAATCTATTCTTATTACTTCAACGCATTTAATTATTTATTTTGTGATTTTGGTTTCATTTCTTTGGAAAATCATTTAATGTTTTCAATATAATTTCAGATTTGTATAACTTGATCCTGTGGGTTTTAAATTATTCACAAAATTTTACTATTATATTAGTTATAATATCTGACTGTCTGAAAATATTATAACAGTCCATTAGTAATAATAAATTTATAAAAAATTAAAGAGTTGTACACAACGTTTTGGACTTCGTCTGGTGTGATTTAAGCTGGAGTCGAGAAATTAAAAAAGATGAACAATTATGTATCCATTTTGCACAAGCAACGAGACCAAAACAACTCTTATTGAATTATATATTAATTAATAAGTATGTATTTCTTTAATTTTTATTACATGGCGTTTCGGTATTAGTCATCCATGTAATGGTAGACATTTCTTAGAAAAATATTTTAAAAAACAATATCCCATATTCTTTTGCCAACTTTTAAAAACATTCAAATATGCAGTAATTTTTTTTAATGAAACCAAATCGACCTCTAATTTAAGTTAACATAACTTCAATTAGTTTCTAAAATATTTCCCAAAAAGATTCTCCACTTTATATTCTGAATGCTTCAATAAAAAATTAACGAAACTAATAGATACTTTTATTAATAAAGTTGGAAATTTTTTCAAACTGATTTAAAACATTAGGGGATTGAACTACATAAAGATCAACTTAAATAATCATTCAACGATAATTTTTTTATTTTCGTAAATTCGTTTGTCGGAATCTAGGCCTGTGCACAATAAATCAAAATAGAGACTAGAGAACATAACACACCCGTTACATCAAATTTGTGTGCGGCTTCCTGTTAATATCATCCAAGTGTTATTGATCTCAAATGATCGATATTAACACTTCGGTGAATGATAACTTGACATTCAGGTTCTCGGGTTTGCGTTTACTGAATTATTTTTAACACCGCGAATACCACTTTTAGTGCTAATGATTTTTGTATTTGTATATATTCTTTAGGCAAAAAATGTTTGATTCATTTGAAAGACTAAATATAAATAAATGTATTAAAAGCATTTAAGTACAATCTATACAAAATACCCAATAACTAATTACAAATGTATTAACATTTCTCTAACACTCCATTCGTTACTCGAAAACTTCGATAACAGCATTAAGTCATGTTTCATAAAAAGCAATATGGGTGCAGTTTTAGGTAGAATATAGCAATTTTAAGTTAAATATGTTATATATAATAAGGTAATATAAACTCGCGTATGGATAAACTAACCACGAATACAAATATGACAATATTTTTGATCAACTATGAATGTGATTTGACTAGCCATCAAAAGCTCCGCCCTTATATTCTTTTGATAAACATTAGTGCCTTTATACATTTGGAAAAAGCGTAAACAACTTAATTTGGAACTACGGAAATACTACTGGCTGCTTGATCCTTAGACAACAAGCTCCTTATCTATAACACATCCTTCAAACCCATCTGGACATATGGTATTCAGCTGTGGAGAACAGCTGCAAACCCCAACATCCAAATTTGAGAAAGATTTAAGTGTAATTTTCAACTTGTCATACACCATATTTTGTAAGAAACGCAGACATTTTGAGTGACCTTAAAATTAACATGGATAAAACTGTGATCACGAAATATACTGAAAAATACGTAAGTAACCTTGAACATCATTCTAGTAAGTTAATCCAGAATCTATGTCAATTGTGCAAACATTCAAAGGTTCAATATACTTACCTAATAGATTTCTCTAATTAAGTAATTAGTATCACAAGGAAGACTGAAAAAGTAACTACTGTACAGTAAATCGTTGGGTTTCTTTCTCATGTCATTCTATCCTATCTAATATTTGCTTATTGTTGTATACAGAAAATAAACGAAAATAGATAAATCAAATTAAAAGAATTAGTGCCTTGAAAGTTTTACTTCTAATTTTGAACATGTATATCACAATCTGCATTGTATTAAATTTATTCGGCTATTTTTGAGTTTATTCCGCTGAAATTTACCAAAGAATCAATACGTAACAATTTCATTTCTATAAATGTATAATGTTGTATTCCTATTTATCATTTTCCAATGATCATTTCAATTTAAGTTCCTCTTAAGGGCTACATTGGCTGTATTAAACAAGGAGCTGACGTGGTGACTTTTGATTGGTGCTTATTACACGAGAGAATTGTCCGATAGGGCCGTAGTTGCTGTTCTCTGATTGGTGATTATATATGTTTGCAACTTTTAATTTCAACTATCTTCTATCATCCACCCCTACCCCGCCTTGACTTGAAGTTCAATAAATTTTACTACTTACATTACATTATGAGAAAATAGATATAGAAATATTACATTACATTGAAATATTTTAAGCCGTCATTCCGTTTTAGAATCTCAGCATTATAGCGTTTTATTTACACAGAAAGCGGATATTGCAACTATAAATGTCAAGTTATTGTGAGCACTCAAATTATTTTACTTTGCCTGCATTTTCACAACAAAAGCAAACACAGGAGATTTATGTTTCTTATGTTTATCTATAGAAAAGGATCAGCACGAAACAGCGTTATCGAGTTCACGCTTGGCCAACCATCGTACTCGTATACACGGTTCGACGCTCTCGCATTTTCCGTCGTCCGGAAAAGATACTGGAGCGGATGAGTATTGTATCGATCCTGTTAGTATATCTCGATTTCCCTCTGTCACAAAGTCAGCAATTTTACACTATAACGATGAGCCTGAAAATTTTTGTATTGATGGGAACTCTTCATATTTAACTCGATTTTTAAAGCCTACATGTTACGACTCAAATGCACTGCTTTCTAAGTAATTATAAGAAAACAAAGACTTACGCTATATTTTAAAATAAATAAAAATAATTTTCCAATGATACGTACGGCTAAGAAATATACATTAAATAGAGTGCAATTTATATGAAAAACCTTTGTATTTATAAATATGTTCCAAAATGTACTTCAACCCCCCAAATAAAATTTCATGGAACGTTATTAGTATGTAATGGGCTAAATCGCTCTTTCTACACATAATAAATTTACTATTGCTTATTTGAATTCTCATTGCAATTTTTTAAAAAACTAATTTCTGTTTCAGGAAATGGTTACATTGAAGGCACAGAGTTGGATGGTTTCCTTAAGGAATTCGTATCTAGCGCCAATGCGACGGACGTTGGACCAGAGGTAAATTTCTCCGTTTTAAAAGCCGGATTTTAGTTTCTAAAAATTTAATTTCTTGAATCATCGAAAACTTATATTGTTTTTCAGTAGCACTAAGAACATAAAGAATAATACTGACTAACTAAAAGAAAATAAATAATAATTATCCATACTAAACACGACGTGAACAATGGTAATTAAATTCTTGTACACTTTAAAACATTGATGGGCGTAACAAAAGTAATTTATTTTTATTTTGTTTCTTACGTTCAAAAATTAATGAATAAAATAATTCCGGAAATTTTTGACCGCCGATATAAAATATCACTGAATCTAACTTTATAATAAGAAACATACTTAGGAGAATTATAATGTCTGGGAAGAAATAAATGAATTTCACACATTTGAAACTCAAATAATAATGCACAGTATCCATTCACCCATCAGTAGATATCGAGATTTGTAAATAAAGTACTCTGGTTATCAGAAAAAATATATTTTCTTGTTTCGGGTCACCAGCTTTATATATATTTTTTCTGTCTTGATTATAGCTGATAAAAAATTAACAACCTAATAAGTTAAATTTGCTTTGTAATTATATAAAAATTAGCTGGGTGCCCGATGGTGGCCGGGATATTAATGCTTAAATATGACTGAAATTTTACTTAAGTTATATGGTAAGGACAAAATGTATCCTTAATGAGTTCTATAGATCAGCAGGGTGGAACGGATACACATAAATCGCGGGAAATACCGAAAAATAATTGACCCCGAAAATTATTTATTCGACCAAAATATCGGCTGATTTTGCGTACTTAAAAGTTTTCGCGTTAACCACTCCCGCCCCTAACAGTGATGATTTCTGAGTCGCAAGAAACCTGTGTGAAGAATTTAGTTGAAATTTCATACAAACACACGTACGAAATATGAGCGTTTTTTCACATAATCAATTTCATTTCTAAGAATGAGGTATTTCATCCGTCTAATTTGTCTGTTTAGCGCGAAATAACTTTTAAATGTAATGAACATTTATTTAAGTAACAATATTTTTCAATTACTTAAAAAATATACAAAATGTTTATCACTCTAGTGCGGCGCACACACACACAGCGCTAAATAAATATGACGCGTTGGGCCACTCACAGCGAATTTATTTTAATTACAATTATTTAAAGTGGCTTCTACATCAGATGTAATTTGCGAACTCTAGTCAATTTTACTTTGTTAAAAATGAAGAAAAGGCAAAGGAAATCACTAAATCCGCTAAAATTAAGAGAGAATTCAATAGTAAACGCTGTCTTATCTAAAATATAATACTCCAAAACGAAAAATCGGATATTTAAATAATCCGCAAGTTTAAGGGATTATTATCTCCAGTCTATAAAGGAAAAAAAATCAATCTAACAGAAAACCAGTTATTTTTGCAACTGAAGGAGAACAAGATAGATGGGTCTGTCCACTCTTGTCCCACGACTTTCAGATGACTAGATTTGGAGGCAGCTGGCCAGTTGGTTCAGTGGTAGCACAGAATATAAAACCAGCGCTATATAAAACTCTCAGATGAGACCGAGGCGTTGCGTTTTTTGAGAACCTTAATTTAACTATCCTGGGTTTAAGTCCAGAGAGTTAAAAAATAACATACTAGGAGTTATTTACACAGTTAAACTAATGTAAATATTATTAGACTGAAAGCATAATTCCTTTGTTTCCAGAATCCTATATCATCAAAATAAGTGTTTGCTTAGTAAACTACTTATTACAATTTCTATGTTTGTCGTCTTCAAGAATTTGTTATCGATAGTATCATGTTTTATTTTCTCTCTTCTGCAACTAACGTGCTTCTTATTAGCCTTTGGCACCGATTTTCATTCTTCCTCGTACAACAATTTTCAGTCTCCCACTAGACTTTATATAATCGTCGAAATGTTAATATAAAACCGTAGATGAACAGTCCTTATTAGATAAATTTAATATATTATCACTGGACTTCAAATTAAAAATTGAACGAGAACAATTTTGTAGAGTATATGTTTAAATAATTTGAATCTAATATATTATTCCCACTAGTAAACAGAACTGATTAACCGTTACACGAGTTAAGGAAAAACCTGTGGAAAAGTTAAGTGAAAATCTAAAGATGATCAGATATTTTCTTTTAAATTAATGTATTGTCAAATTAATAAATAATATTTGATAATGATTGCGTTCACCAAACGTTTATGAGACTTTCATCGAGACTCACGGGTGTACTGTCGCTTGCTACGCCCTAAAGAACAATATGTCTGGGCGGGGAAAGTCGATAATCGAATGAGGGACCTCAGCGTGATAGTCAGTGCGGCCAACCACTAGATCACGTAGGCGGCTTTGGCCAGCTCTAGGACTTGAAAAGTTTTTTTTAAAAAAGCTTGGATGCTCCTCTTACAAAACTGCTCCTTACTAGGTTGATGGTCCTCGTTAACTTCCATCTGTGTTGCCGAGCAGGCAACATTTCAAAGTAAAAACGCTCATCGTCCAAGGGTAAGAAGAGACGAGTAATTAAACCAAATAGGTGCCATAAGAGTGTATTCAAAAGCTATTATTAATATAGTTTTCCATTTTATGAGAGTCCTTAATCATAATTTTGTTTAAAACTATATCATCTAATTTGTAATTATATTTAAAATAATGTCAATGCGTTTATTTGAAAAGTGTTTTCATATTAATGAAGACATTCGTATCGATAACCTGAGGGTTAATAAGAGAGAACGAAGATTTACGTACGTAGCATTGCTTGAAATGATATTTCAAACGTACCAATGTCAAAGTTCTTATACATTCTCGATTGGCTTCGCTGTCATTTTCAATTATTTTCCGCCATTAAAAGATGTCAGTGAATTAGAAATAAAGAAACTAGCCAAATTCGTCAAAATATATTTTAATGATATAAAAATTATGACTTATTAATAAAATAAAAAATTATTAGGCGTATCCTTCATTTTTGGAACCT
The DNA here is from genome assembly GCA_034510155.1 of Eucriotettix oculatus. NCBI lineage: Eukaryota > Metazoa > Arthropoda > Insecta > Orthoptera > Tetrigidae > Eucriotettix > Eucriotettix oculatus. Next base: position 64,586,700 of record CM067378.1, read on the forward strand.
CTTTAGATATAAATATAAAAATTTTGTGTGAACATAATTTGTTTCTCGAAATATCAATCTATTTGGCTGTAATGTGTGGGTAAAATACACAATGAAATTTTCTTCACAAAATTTGAAATTATTTCAAGAAATAAATTAAATTCAGACTTGTAAAATTTTTATATTTATGCCTTTAAAGATTTGAAGAAAGAATTTTTATTTACGTTTATAACTTATAATTTTTATTTTATTGAAAATGGAAAATGGAACGAAATAGTCCTATACAATATATTCTACTTTATTTCCTTTGCATTTAAAAAATTCCAATAATTGCAACAGTAGTCATATATTACATAGTGATAGTAATTTAATCAGTTACTAAATTTAATGTGACGCATATTATTTTAATACAAACTGACTAGAGTTTTTGTTTGTTTACGGAATGTGATGTCATTACAATATGAATTGTCAACCCAGGCGAGTTCACCGTGACTAAGAGGCGGTTTATCTGACAAAGAGCTCTTAATATAGATGGCGCATAAGTAAGCACTAGTTAAGTGGGAGAAATTGGTTCCGAACACGGCTCATTAATGTATGAATAGCGAAATCGAAACGCGACAAGTGCTATCTCAAAACTCCAGCATTGTGTTCCTAACCAGTATTGTTTTCAGAAAGTCTAGTGAAATACCGAGAAAATTTGAGACCACATGTTGAGTTCAACACGTTAATAATATTAGATTTTAAGAAGATATGTATTTTGTAACCAGAATTATTTTAGTACATTTAAATTATAAATAGTAGGCCTGTGAATGACCATTACATAAAAATTTATTTAACAATTGGATTCAGGTTATAATAACTCTCCTGTGACGAAAAGAAATTTTTAAGTTCACTTAATAAATTAAAAATTGGTTATTTGGTGGTAAACATTTTAAAGAAATTTAAAAAATAAATAGATCCCCTAATATGATGTATAAAATATTTTAGATGTTTTATTGAAACAAATTACATTTTAAATTCAAATCAAATCAAATATTTTGCTGTCTACAACTTCCTAGTTCAAAATTAATATATGTAAATCAAACTTCTACAGGTAAAACTTTAGAACCTTGCAAAAAGTATATTGAAGTTGAGCAAAGATTCCCCTCACCCAGTTAAAAATTCACTCTGTAAAGCCTTCTAGATTGCCCTTCCGTGAGCCACCGTTTCATGTCTATTAATATTCATAAATTTAAATCATTCACGTTACCTATTCATTACTCCATATAAAGTGGTCGTGGCGTGGTGTAATGGTTCCCACACAATGTGGGAGCTTAAGACAAAGTAAACAAAATTATATTAAAATTATGAAGTATATGTGTTTTGTCATCGGGAAAGCTGACTCTTTCGAACGAGGACGAGGACCGAACGTTGATATTGTTCTATCTTTTTTCTGGAATGAGGTACAGCGTTGTAAAGATCGAAGTCATTATACAAGGAACTCCTCTCCCGACGCCGTCAACTCAGGTCAAGAGGCAATGTTTAATCATGAGGAAATGGATGAGCCAACGAATATTCCACGTTACATAAAATGAGAGAAAAAAAGCATTTTTTCATGAAAAATTCCCTTCTCATTAATTCCTACTAATGTCATCAATAGAACAAAACAGTTAGTGCATGTTTGGCAAAGTATGGTCTAGTGCTTGAAGTGTTCATGTGACTCACTCCAGAAGAGTAATGGAGAGAATCATTAATAGATATTACTTTTAATAATCGTGATTATTGTGAATTGTCTCTTCAAAATTTAAAATAGACTCAACTCGCAATTGTTTCCATGGTGTTACTTTAAGTATGTTCAAAGGTATGATAAGTATTAGACTGAAGGTAAATTATGAATAAGTTCTTAGTTATCCTTGCACATGAAAGCTACATTATCATAATATTGAAGTCTTTGCTCTTTTAACTATTTATTATAACTAGCATGTTTTTTCTACTTTAAAGTTTGTTAAGGATTCATTATATCTGAACTGGCGTTAATTTAAACTCCTTGGAATACAACATATTTACACTCAATCAAAAAAAGTCTAGAAAACAATTTTTTTTAAATTTTTACTTATTAAATGAACTGAATGATATTTAAAATATTTTCGTATCAGTATCATATCCTTTGTAGACCTGCGGTCTAGTGTCTAGCATCGCTGCCTCAAAACACAGAGGTCTCGGGTTGGAATCCTAGCATGGTCTTCGATGTTTGTATCATTTTCATGGAGGCTGCTGGAGAATCGTTACGCTGACCACGTATCACTCCAAATTAGCAATGTGTCATGTAAGATGACAGTCCGCAGTCGACCCAGAAGGCCAAGGCCCTCAATGGGCTGCAGAACTAAGGGCGGCTGAAATTGTGTCCAAAACTAAATTTTTATCTAGTTACTTCAGTTACAACAGATTCCACATATCCTTTCATCTAGCTGAGAATTTGTCACCTCGTCCAAATATTAGTTGCTCAGGGTAGTTCTCCCAGATACTCCATGGCAGCTTTGTTGGCATTAGCAGATCATTGTGCCGTATTAACGCTTCATGTATTGTATTGAAATCCGATAACATATGTTTGTGGAGGATACAACCCGCAGATAGATGGCACCACGTACACTATTTCTGCATATAAAATAGGTCCGTACCGCCTTGTTTTATTCATAACCATCATTCTACTATCAGCTTTAGAATTCTACGAAGCACTAATGAATATAATTTTTTAGTTACTAAGCAACGTATTTTTCATATATAAGCTTCGTTGCATGTTGATAATTGAATTTGGTTAAAATATTACATTAGACTGTTTATTGCAGTATTCAGACGGTATTAATTATTTATATTATTATTAATTTTTAAACATCCAAAATAACCTTCAAATTAAATACACAACATTAATATCAATAAAAAACCCAAAATATTATCATAACCATTATTAATAACGTCAGAATCAAAAAGTTAATTTTGATATGCTTAAAAAATTAAATCCTATTTAATTAAAAATATATATAATATAATTATTACATTTCTGATCAGTCAAAACATAAAGTATCATTTTAAAAATTACAATCTATTTAATTTAAAAATATATAAAATATAATGAATACATTTCAAGTCAGTAAAAACAAAATTTCATTAACTTAAGATTTATTGTGATTCTTTGAGTGTAAATAACTACGTTTCGTCCATAAAACGGGTAATCACAACAATTAGGAGTCCTTCAAATTTAACACATTATTTCAGAGAATGTATTGGAATTAAATCAAATACAGTACATCAAACTTAAATTTTATTTAGGTTTTAAAATTATGAATATTAATATTTATCTGTATGTTCAAAATCATTAAACAATTACGCAGTTAATATAATATTTACTTTTAAGGTCTTCTAATTATATTAACTAGCTGAAGAGACCTAAAACATCGTAATTTGGACAGCAAAATTTTTAAACTTAAAATACAACCGTCCTTGTTTAAAGCGTACAAATAACACAAAGAAATTGCCAAAATACAGAAAATAAATAAGTGAAAAATAAAATAAATATTCTATCCCTAACTCCTTGTCTGTATTTTGGCTACTTCTTTCTGTAAATTGAAGAATAGAATTTAGGTACAAAATTAAATTTGAAACCTTATAATATATTTATTCTTAATTATATAGTCAGCAATTTTTGTTTTTTATTCCACGTTTTTAAAGAACGTTTGGTTTTTTGAATATTGCAACAATGTTTACCGTTACTTTTAAGGTTATATAATACAGTGCTTTTCAAATGGGAGCCGATCTGACTTTCAGCGAATGAGAGGAGGGAAATAGACAACCGTTCCAGCAAATGACAAGAAAGTAATGACTACCAATGAACCCTTACTCCAGCGCAGTTTTCGTGTACAATAATTTGTGGCAATGCCGCATGGATTATGATTGGACGACACGAAGAGTTTCAGTGTCAAATTGGCGCCAATTTGTAATAAGTTATCAATTATGTACCTGTCATTTAGACAGCGTGTTCATTATAGAATTTTTAGTGAGTGGTATGCTATGACGTTACTTCGATGTCTGAATTGTTACGTCATCCTGATCAAAGAAGCGTTCCTTTGTCCTCATACAAATATGACTTTCACCGATACCGAAATTTAATTTTCCTAAATCCTTTTTATTGGCTACATGTAAATAGATACGATACAGACTTCAGAATTAAATCTTCGTACTTTTCCCTCTTCCCTCTAATAGTACGTTTTGTTGTTGAAATTTGTTTTAGACGCCAAAATATGGTTAAACGGCCAGCTGTAGTTGCTATCATTTTTCATTGCAAACATTATTAACAGTTGAATTTTGGAATAATTTATGAGTTGGTTTTGATGTCAGACTACGGACTTTATGATTATTAAGTTTTTCTTGCAAATTGGGGCTTACCGTTGACCTACATCCGAGTCCCTAATTCGGAGCCATCCTTTTGGAAATTCGCCAAAGTCGGATCTCAGGACAGGAAGGTTCCTCGGTCTAGACATCGACTTAATGCTAGACAAATTACCCTCGGGATTTTGCACAATTCCATGGGCACATTACATTATCGAAATTTTCCTACTTGGAGATGGGGACTGATTCTATCACGATATATATGCTCACAAAACGACTTTTAATGTCCCTTGCACAGAAATGATATCCCGAGTAAAATATATCTGTTTAATGTACATTTAAGTATGAGAACATGCAGACATTACAATCGCTGATTTTAGACAAATAATATTTTTGTAGCGCTTTATGTGCACTATATTTTATCAGTAAGTGACCTGATAATCCAAAGCTGTTTCATTTCAAAACAATACAGTAAAAATATATTACTATATACCGTTTTACATACCACAATTTCCTGTGTGGATTTTATTATGTTGAGCCCTTTACTATCACTTTAACGGTACTGAGTAATGTTTTCGTTTTCCCCTAAACTGAATTTATCTTCGTCCATCAATGTTCTACTACCTTATTAGAGATCCTGCCTTGCAACTAAATTATCTATATATGTATATATATATATATATATGTCTTCAGACTTCGTTAGTTTCGATCCTCGTCTATCGGCCCTATTATATTCCTGCAAAATCACATTTCATATCTAATAATTGTGCTCTGTATTTTATCGTGCAATTAATGTTCGTCTCAAAACCATTCAGTTATTACTTAATGACTACCCCAAAAATTCCCCGTTTCTCAACCATATAACGCAAGTCTTCCTTGCATGTGCTATCCTACTCTTTCTACCATCCTTGGTATTATACTTCCCAAGTAGCAGAATTCCTTACCTTTCGTCAAAATATCTAACAGCCTTATTTATTCCACTGTTTCCCATTCTACACTCCATTACAATGGTTTTCCCTCTATTAATCCTCATATTGAACTCTTTCTCTAGGACCCCGTTCAAGCCATTTATTATTGATTTCTGCTTTTTTCCCTTGATATTTTATTCTAATTACCTACCTTCTGTAGGTACAAGCCTCCTTTCTCGATATTTTATTCCTGTGCTCTTCAAAATCCTTAAGAGTGTGTTCCAGTTCACATTATCAAACGCTTTAATTTACAAATGCCATGAAGGTAGGCCGGGATTTTTTCTGTCTTCTAAACTTAGCCGCAAAGTCAATATTTCTTCTCTTGTCTGTCTCATCCTAAAACCGACTGACCTTCTATCTCGCATTCTATTTGACGTTCCATCCTACAAACTGTTTTCGTTAATATTTTGCACGAATCAGATACTAAACCAATGCTGTTCGCATCTATCAGCCCCAGTCTTCTTCGGTATGCGTATAATTATGTTTTTACTAAAAGCTTTTGGTATTATTATGGTTTCGTATCCTGAGCAGCCATGATATTGCTTCTTCGACCGATGATCTTACCAACTCCGCTGGAATGTTATCAATTCCTGGCGCTTTACAATTCCTCGTGTCTTGTCAGCGCGCAATCAATCTCTGACCTTAAAATGTCGTCCTCCATCACCCGCCTCTTCTTGTTCGTCTATTACTGGCTGATACAGTTCATGTTGATATACCATCCATCTTTCTGCTTTTTCTTCTTTATCCAGAATCAAATTGGCATTGGTTTAGGTCCAAAATAAGCTAAAGGATGTTTATGGACACTTCTATCACCATTGATTACAGATTACATTGATAAAAATTTGAACGAAAGAGAAATTATGTAAATTTTCTTAATTCAGAAAACATAGCTCTAATATACGTGAAATTATTATACGAATAGACACACAACATTTCTCTCTTTTTATTTATAAGTAATATTTGGAAGCTCAATGGGAACTCCTTGACAAAGCACCGAAAAACTGGGTAAAGGACATTTCCAACATTTATTTTGCAAAAAGGAACTAGGTCATTTTTTAATTCCTGCGGAATAAACGACGATTCAGGATTACATAGTACTGACAAAATGGCAGCCAAAACTGAGAAATGACAGAAGAGACGCTCCGTGGGAAAAATGTTGGTAATCGATTTAGGGATTTGGAAGACATTATAATGATTTCGTGTTTGTAAAAAGACGAACCAGTGACACAGTCTCTTATTTATAAGTTATAATGAAAAGTTTACACAATTAACCAAGAAAATATGTCAATCTGCTAGGATAATATGATCTTAGTGAAATTTTTTAATGCAACTTCAAGAGATTTCTCCTTTTAACGTGAAATCATAAACAATACCTGTGGAAGTATTTAAGTTTCCTAGTCGGACTTTTCATGTCATTTTTCGAAAATTATGCATAATCAACGGAGTAATGTATTTGATTTTTAAGTTTTAGTGTTTGATGAATGTTGCTACCGGCAATATGCAGTGTATGTAAAATATTTTAAAGTATCTGCCCCATATTTATTCAAAATATTAGAAAAAATTTAATTTATAAACGAAAACATAAATTGGTTTAAAAATAAAATACCTCAATATTTATCATGTGCTCCAACGCGTAATGGTTCAGTCATTGATAATATGATATTGTTCCAATTTGTGGAGCAGATATATTAATTATTAGCACTATAAGGCATTGCATGATTAATTAATTTTTTAATGGTTACTCGTTCTGCATCCGAGGACGAAAACAATCAAACGTCTACGACGTCTATTATTGACATTATTTTATTTATTTAATTTTATATTAAAAAGGTAATTAAAAGGACGGCTACATTACAAATCATTACACTGAATACGGCAGTACACTCAGGTCATTTAATATCAACGAAAGTATTAAATAGTTCTTTAACCTGCTCCTTATTACTCATTTTTCGTATTTTATTAAATAGTTTTGTTACGCCTTGCTGGCATCTTTAAGATTATTTTACATCTATCGTTTGACCTGCTGTTAGCAAATAAAATTTTCAATTAATCAGTACTAAAATGACTGTATTTTTCTCTTTAAATCAGGATCCAATGAAAGAAAACCCTTTATTAAAAGGACAGTTTTTATTCGAACAAATGTTTTAAGTAACGTTCGTCTTTTATCTCGTCATATTCATCTTATATATAAAAATTAAAGAAATATATATCACTTTTAAAAAATATATTCATCTTTGAATGACGAGTACGAATGAACGTATGAATTCAATTAATGTGTTTTAACTATTTTTCTTTAAAGAATGTTTTAGATACAAGGTGAAAAAGATGAGATAAAAATCGAAACTTACTTAAAAATTTATTGATATAAAGACTTTTTTTAAAAAAGGCTTTCTTTCATTTTAAAAGATTTCCTTTGCCTAAAAATAACGAATTTTGAGTTTTATCAGTAGACTAAAATCTGTTACCATTTCATGGAAAAACTAGCCTAAGTAATTCAAATCAAGTTTTTGAACGTTAATTGTTTCGTGTCTAGATGGCGGCGGTTAACAGTTTATAAACGATAATAACTTTTTCATGACCCTATATAAGGACAAAAAGTAATTTCATAATAATAGAAGTTACAGTAATTTAAAAGAACTTATTTCAATCCACTATAAATAATATATAAAAATAGCTTTTATTTCATTTAATTGAATCTCAAACGAGAAAATGAGAAGTAAATATTATAATTCTTTTGTTATTCTAATTATTAATGTGGTATTCTGCATTTCATTGTTTCCATTATATGTAAATTCTGTTTTATTTGTTTAACTTTTATTGCCTTAGAATTAATATTTCGCGGACAGTACGGATTCACACTGATTGATTTAGTAATATCCTTGAGGTGTAAGCTCGAAGCCTGGAAACCAAGGATTTGTAAGGGCGAACTGTCTCGTGGTGGTTATAAATTCTCGCCTTGTTTAAGTGGAAACGTTCTCAGGCGTAAAATATGCGTGGGAGGAATCTTATCTTAGGGCATTTGTTATGGGATTAAAGCTGACTTCTTACTCACCAAATAATGGATAGAGACAGAAGATTTGCCTTGCAACAACACGAGTACAAAACTTTTAAACCTCCATCAACATTGTTGACATAGTACTTTTTTATATTCATGATGCAACCTTTTCTATTTATTACTCGCTCATGAGAATCTACTGTATGTAAATAACTAAAAACTGTCCTAAAATAAATCAATAAAAAGTGATAATAAAAATAAAACTTGAAGTCCAGTCTTATGCCCTTGCATGTTAGTATCTTACACGATACATTCAGGTCAGGTTTAGTGTTCCTATGAAATACCATCATCACAGCTTATGTCAAGGAAACGGCTCAAATTTTTAAATAAAAAGTTTTTTCCCTTAACTGTTGAACTTTTATCCATTTCTGAAAATTACTAAAATTATAATAACCATAGGTTACTGTTTTAAATCATTATAATTTAATCGACTTGTTGTTAATTACAAATACAGATCACATAACTTGATTTGAAAACTTGAGGCTGTGTTTTTACTGTAATTTTAATAATAGTTAAATGAGAAAAATCCTTTAAATCATTATAATTTATTTCCATTGACCATGAGTAAAGACTGACGAAATAATTTCAAGTAAGAATTGCAAACAACTAACGATATCATGCCAAATAAATATTTTTTATATTAAAGCATGATGTATCTCTTTATATTTTACGTTAGTTTTACTTAGTCAATCACGATTTTGTTTTAATTTAAAATTTTTTGTACCTGTACATAAATTCAAGGTTCCAATTTCGCAACGCGTGGCAGAAAATTTAGTGTTCTTCAGAAGTGGGAGACGTTGTTACTTTTAGCAAATGTACGAAAATCAAAATTATGTCTGAGACGTACTATAAAGTATACTCACTTAATAACATAGGCTACAATTATTTGATAAGTAGTATTAACTAAATAAAAATTAATTAAAAGCTTGGTGTACATAACTGAATTTCTTTATCATTTGATCGTTTATCCGTTTTATCTACAACTCATTATCACAAGTCTGATCAGGGTCAACATTAAGACTGAGCTTTAACTAATTAAAAATATCGAAACCCTGTGAGTGTTGGCCGTGTCTTACCGCAAAGGCGATGATTTCAGAGTCACAAAGAACATTTGTGCAAAATTTGGTTGAAATTGATCCACGCGTTTAAATTTTTATGCGGGACATACGGAATTTGAGCTTTTATTTTATAAGAATAATGTAGTTGATCTATCTATTTGATCTATTTATCGCAAAATAACGTTTAAATTTAATGAACATTTTATTTAAGTAAATTTTTACCTCTGGAGTGCGCCACACTCGTTGTGCCCTCCCTCAATCAATTTGAAGATTATATTTTTAAATGTCTTTTTTCGCTTATTGTATTTTTTTCCTTTTTTGTCAAAATTTGCAAAATTCGTTAATATTTCATAAACAATTGAAAAATCTTACTCACATTACTTGGCAGCACAGTGAAGCATAAACGTAGCTACTGTTTTATTTGTCATTTAAAATCATATCCATTTTTTATTATTTAATTTTTTATTTATATTCATTTCTACGAAACGTGACGCACCGACAACACAAAAACAATTAAACGAGTGAAAAATCGAAACATAGACAGCTAACTTATAATTTAATTAATTTAGCTACTTGTTTCGGTATTTGGAAGCCTGATGAGGGTTCAAATTACAACCCAATTATTTAAAATAATTAATTAAATCGTCAGTTCATGCCCTTTTTTACTAATTTAAACTATACAGACATAAATAATTGTTTTATGTTATTAATAAAATCAAACAATTCATCTGTCTTAAATTTGGAATAATTCGGCTCAAGTAACACGACTGTAAATAGACATGTCGAACAAAATTTCTCGCAATTTTGTAGATCTTGACCAGTGATCCTCTACAAATCTTCTTAACGATACAGAAGTTACACTTTAAACATCCACAGTTAGCTTTCAATGTCCGGGTATTAGTAAGGGTTTTCGAGATTGATGACTGAGTGTGTGCATGTATGCAATTATGCAGGTTTGCAGAAGCAGCGTCACAGGTGTCCCTTCGTGTGCCCTGGGCGTGGTCTGCTTTGCCGCCAACCCTTTAATTAGACTGGAGCGTGCTGTAGAATGCTTGGTTAATTTTCAAATGGCTTAGGGTTGGCTCCCGTTTCTGTGCGTTTGAGAGGCCGTGGTCACAGGCCGACATAATGTAGCTAAGAGGTCAAGTTATCTTTTCCCTGTCTCCCTCGCAACTTCATTGACCATTCTCGTGTGTAGTTAATACTTATAAATAGCAAAGTCGTCAGATTACAAATTTATATTTAATGGTTTTATTGATGAAAATGCGAATATTTTTAAGTGATTCTTAACTTGATTAACAATAAATTACAAACAGTGTATTTAGACATTTTAATTTTTATAATTTTCCTCAACGTATAGCTTGGTCTTTGCTGCAATAAATTTTATCATTCGTTTCTACTTATTATTGAGTTTCTGTTTCGAAAGAAATTAGTTTATTGAATTGTGTATCTATAAATTCAGGTTCATGAAAACACTGGTATATTATATTTCCTTGTTACTTTACATTACGAGCTCATTTCTATCACATGCATATTCAGTACACTTCTACATTACACATAAAAGTAACAAACTATAACGACAATTAAATATTAAATATGACTACTGAGGATTGGAATGTTACCTGCAGCTCGTAACAGTTTTAGCAGAAATCTGGCAGGATAAACTTTTGGTAATAATGACTGAAAGGCAGAGACAAAATAATACTTTTTAGTCTTCATCTGGGGTTCGGAAAGGATTAGCCTGAGTTGGAGTTGATCGTTTCAATTTGGTTAACACCGAGCGCTTACCATGGCAGCATTGCAACCTGGAACGGTACCTAAAGATCTTGATATGTTCGACTATCTCACATCCGTCCACGTCTGGATAGCTTCCGATACACTACTTGGCCAAGGTTTCCAACAATAAAACAATAATACCAAATAACTATATAAAACTTGGATTTTTTTAACGTTATTGTTTGAAGTGAGTTTTTCTTTGTCATTTTTTATAATACCATCAGTGTGGCCACTATTAAAACTATTATTTAGACAACATTCTATACGCTTGGAGTCTTTCCAGTGATTCTATTTTCTGCTTTTATACACTTCACAAGTAAAGCCTAGAATCATACTACCCTCCATATCTTTGATTTATCTATTAATTTTTAGAAACCGGAGATGTATGTGTAGATTGCTATTGAGAATATACCAGAGGGCATTCAGCATGTTTCTTAACACTTTATTCTCAAACATTTTTGTCATATTTGAAAAAGAAAGTTGCTCAAAGAATTACTAGTTTCTTTATCATCAATTTTTTATTCAAATATAGTTTTACTGTATTTCTTGGGTATATATATATATATATATATATTGCTTTTATTTTAACTACCGGCCTGTTGATGACCAATTAATACAAATCTCATTATTTCATTTAAATGATCTCAGTTGTGTCATTTGTTTTTCAAAAAATTAATAGATCACAAGATACTTCATTGGCATAAGTTGTTTTGTGCTAGAAATAAGAAATTGTCAGTCACTTAAATTATTTAAAGTTGGTTATTTTTCTGGGGAGAAAATAACAGAAAAGCCAACCATGGTAAATTACAGGCCGTTGCTATCAAGAAAACTAAATTTGGCATATGAAAAAATTTGGTAAAGTACCAGGCTTGGAGGTTTATTTAATACGAATCGGAAGCATGAGCACTCAGACTAAAGAAAATAACTTAAAAGCTTTGCTTTACGGAAGGATGGGGAAAAAAAGTAAGCGGACTGACGAGTTTCTCTTCTTAGAGTTACTGAGAGGAGTTGACGAAAAGAAAGAGAAAAGGAACTGTGTCGGAAAAGGAAGTCCTTGATACATAACGTTGTTAAGAGAAAAATAAGTACTGAAACTTGTATAAGACCTGGAAGAAGGGGGAACCAGCATACAAAAGGGAAGAGAAAGCAGAGCTTATTTTTAACCTACATTTGTTCTGAGAGAAAATATTTAATACTTAATGGTAATAATATAAGCTGCTTTAGTTTCAAATATATAAAATGAAACCACTATCATGAAAGAATTTTAGTAGAAAGACATTGATTTTCAAAATACCTAATTTTTTGTTATTTATTCACCACATAGAATACAAAACACGGACGGACAGGAAATGGAAATGCAACTCAAACAAAAGCTCGTGTAGGCGGTCCGGAAAGAACAATGATTTTATTGTACATTGATGGTCCTCGTGTAAATTTTCGGTCTACGTGTAGTTTATTTAACTTTGATACATTAACAAAACGTGAATTTTCAAATAAAAGTCAAAACATATTTCAAACAAATTTATTTATTTTTATAGACATGATACATGATTGATTACGCAGAAGGCTCACATGAAACAGACGAAATAATGAACTCATATTTAAATAAAAGTAAAATACATTATTTTCGGCCTCATCCGTCGTTGGACGAAGTCCTTGACACAAAATTATTCACATTGTGTAATTAATTATTTTCTATTTAAAAATTTACCTGATGAAGTTCACAAAAATGGACGAAACGTCGTAATTATAATGATATTAACTAAATAGTAATGAAATTTTTTCTAACAAATTTTCCTGTCTTTAAATTATAAATTTCATTTAATATTATCTAAAATTCAAATTATTAAAACAGTTTACCTTATAAAATTCTTAATTCAAATCGTTCCATACTTCAGTATGATATTGAGTAATGTTTTATACTGAAGTACTACTTCTCAGTTTGTATTTAAGCTTTTACTTAAACACTCCTTTAATATTTCTATTCATAACCCCTGGGTGTTATCAAACTAACTCAAAGCGTTCAGTTATGGATAAAATACGTTATTTTACCATTTAATTGTTATCACTAAAAGAATGGAGTTGTAAGGGGCTCAGAAATCCGTATATTTTTATAGTCCATATTGTTTTGGAAGCTAAATTGTGTTTTGTGATGGATATCTTTAAAATGAGTACAAGGTTGAAACTGAGTATTAAAATGGAGAAATAATGCGAAAGGTAGGTTGCTACTAGTGTAGGTACTTCCTTTCAGAGGCGAGAATAGTGTAATTGGCATTCTGTTCAAAAGATGTTTTATGAGCATTCGTGTAGGAGTACTTGCCAGGTTAAGTTGGAGAAATATCTTCCGTCCATGTTTTTTTGTCGATTATTGCAAGATTCTGAATTAGAACTCAGCCTCCCGAATAATCGTCTTACGCTCAGTTTGAACGCGTCAGCGAAGTCCGGAGTCGGCGGCAGAAGCCCACAGAAGCTCAAGTGCAGATTATTGTGGGGTTCGGAACAGCGGTAATCTTCGTGCGCACTTCTTCGCAGCCCCAGGGACGTATCGAGAGCTAGAACCAGGCAGCGAGTCTCTCAGGGCCGGGACAATAGCTCTCCCTTGCTCTCCACCTCTATCTTCCTTCCCAGGTAAGGCGGGCAGATAAATTTCCCGTCCGATTCCCAAGTCGCATCTTCACTATATACTGCTCTTAGCCTCGCTCCTGCAGACTATATCGTCAGATAATGGCTTCCGATACATAAACTGTGGCACGCAAAACGAAAATAAAGTTATCAGATAGAACGTTTCAAATTTACAATCCTCCTAAGTTTCCTATACGAATTCTTTTTTGCCAAGGCTCAAAGAACATAATTCGTTACTTGCAACATTAGACAATTTTACTTTCTATTACTCATTTGTATACTTCAAAAAGTCTATTATATTTATCTGACTCATCCTAAATTAAATTGTTATAAGAAATTCCACGTCTGAAAATTTCACGCTAGTCAATTTACTTCTTCAGACATGTTCCTCGTTTCATTAATTTATATTTTATTACATCGAAGGCAACGAATTAACAGGTCAACACGCCAAACTTGTTACGTCAAAAATTAACAACAACCTATCAAATAAATGTTTCACCGAAGATAATTGCCTGAATAAATTTCAAGTAAATTGGAACCTTAGAGAAAGCACTCAAAATTTGTAATATTCCAAAAACATCAACAGAAAAAGTCACATCATTTTATCTAGGGTAAAGGCTTACCATACAAACAAATATTTATTTTCCAGGGACCTTCTACCACATTGTAGTGCCTGCCAAGTTACTCTTTCCTTAGATCATACCCTGCTCAAATGTTTCATATATAAGAAGCCCAACGGAGATATCTTGGGACCTATAGACCTTATATCCATACAAGAAACAATAACTAAGATCTTCAAATTCCTGACGATAACAAATAGTTTAATTCATTAATTGTGTTTGTTTTCCACTTCCATTTTGTCTAAGTAAAGAAGAAGTAACGGGGATACATAGTTTCCAAAATCCATGTGGTAAGGGTCCTACGTCGGCCAGTAAGATAGACCAGAGACCCTACGCATCTCGAGGGACGATATTGGTTGGCCGCGCGCATTGCTCCTTGCAGAAGAAACGTACTCAAGTTAGCCCCACAGGGAGGAGTTGCACTTTCCATAATTTTCCATTGAAACATACGTGCTCTTTCCAGCGAGTCAGAATGAGCTTCTAAACTCTTATAAACAGCAATGCTAGCAGATGAATATAAGCAGACGGGTTCACCATCGGATACTAAACCTCCGACCAGCCACCGTCCTTTTGACACCTCAGTAGCTCGAAAGAGACTCGATGTCGCCTTGGGTCAGTCTCAGATACTATCACTGGCAGGATCAGTAAGCCCATTGAGATCTACACAACCTTCCTTCAGCGAGCCACGTTAAGGCTTACCCCCGATCTTGAAGAGCATAGGCTCTAAAACGCATTCATCCTCCGTAAACCCATCAAATCCCTGCGGACTAACCCTACTGGTCCAGTAGCCCTCACCAGCAAAGCTACTAAACAGCAAAAGTAGCCATACTTCCCTCAGAACAGTCATAACTACTCTCGCTGTTTACCCTATTCCCGATTTAATTGAAATGAAATGTAATTGTGACTTATCTATTCAAATATTTCTATTGTAATATTTTTTATAAACCACTCAGAGGTCATCAATTACCAAGATATACTTAAAAAAAGCTAAGTGTCCAGAAAATTTTATATCCTGATGATATTTAAAAAAACTCGAGATATAATTATTTGAATATTATTGAGGTTGATGACAGAGTGGTTTTCTCGATAAGGAAAAATCTGTGATGCCGACAACGGACACTTTCAGAAGGTAACAAATTGTCGTCTGAGTTAAGTCAGTTATTTCACAAAGTTCCGTGCATCATTTCTTTCTGGCACTAGTCTACGTAAATGACTTATATTTTGATATTATTTATCAGGTGCTACGTTTTAGAGATGATCGCGTAATATATTAAAAATAAAATGTGAGATTCATGAATTAGTCTGGGAAAGTTTAGAAAAACGGTGACAAAATTTATGTCACAGACTTCTTTTACAGCGCTTTCAGGCTAATATTTTTGGCGTGATATTGCATACGGGTTGGTTGAAGCAAATTATTACAGTCGAGTGTATCATAACTGTAATGGATTGAAACAACTTACATGCACAAAATTTTATATCATTTTCTCATAAATGTTAATTTCTCCGGGGAAGAATTAGAAAGTATATATGTTAGTGAATTGACGACAAACCAACTAAATAACACATACTTATTTAATTCCATTTACAGGGACGTATTTACCATATTCATTTATGTATGATTAGATTTTTATTCATATTTGTTTTCTGTACTTCATGATTGTAACTCAAATGCATAATTAATAAATAAATTCAATCATGAAAATATTTATTAAAACGAATATTTTTATATTCATCTCCTGAACGAATTGTTGCCATTAAATAAGGTTTTAGGATTCGTTTTTTTTAAACTAAGTAATGTCATGGTCAGTCAGGTCCCAAAATGTTAATGACAAATCTTTTTTTGGTGAAATGTAATGGAAATGTAATTTAAAGTTATTACTTTGTCTGTAACATGAGTAAACTGTAACCGATTAAGACAGGAGTCAGGCAAGAAAAATGCTATTGAATGTTTGGAAGTAAGTCAGTGAAAAATCTTAGGAGGGAAGAAGACGTTTAGCATGGTAATAAAACCTTGTTTGCCTTCATTGTACGCGTTGGCTAATCTAATTCGGGCAAGCCAGCAGCGGAGAACTGGAGATTTATTCTAGAAATTTATAGTGCTAGAAGGCGAGGAGGAAAGGATAACAGGCTTCTGAGGAAGTCTGTGTACATTCTGGATCTCTGAGAAACTGATGTACGACAAATTTACGGGTGAAATACAGAATTGTTTAGATATTTTTATATAGCTTCTTTGAATTTATTGCGTGTTGAATATTCTATCCATGATATCGATATCGAAGGTGTATTTGTTTTTTGTATTAAGGACAAGAGCGTCCGATAATGAGTAAATATCTGTGAAGTTAGTAACAGTGATATAACTACCTAAATAATTATTTTCTCAGCAAAAAGCTACTGATTGTTTTCGTGGCCATATAATGCTGATATTTTCTCAGCATTTTCGTAAACCGTTATGCGGCAGGAGTCAAATTATATTGTAATTTATTATAATTTTCATTACGATCAAAATAATACCTTCACATGTTATTTGAGGTTCAATAAAAATAATGAAACTATCCAAAACAAGACATTTTAGATAGCACTCTGCAGTATTTCCTTGAATAAGCTAAAAATTTAACTAATATCATTACTTAAATTAAGAAGTGAGTAGTTGAAAAATAAAATTGGCATTTATCACGCATTGATTAATAGGTATAACAACAATCAAGTGGTATAGTGAGATGGATAATAAGTTAGATTACTCTCTCACAAAAGCGCTAAGCAGTTGCTTGTGAGTTGCGCATCTCTGAAAACGCGGACGTGCGAAACTGTTTTTCACTTGTCTAGACGATTAAAAACTCTTTCTAGAGCCGCTGATTGATGAGGCTACGTTGATCCGATATCTGCCCTCCAGTCGTCTGTGATTAATGTGCAGTTCTGGAAAGGTGCGGAGTTGACATGGCAAAAACTTTCTATCAGTTAGACCAAATACGCAAGTGAAAATCAGACTTATCAGCATTTTTATGTTTTTTAGGACATACACTGTAATTAATTACTGATAAAGACATTTTTGTATGTCGCATTACGTCAGACAGTGCGGTTCTTTGTTTGAAACACTTCATAGTTCGCAAAAATTATATTTATTTTATTTTTGAAACACATGTATCATCATAATCTTCAAATATCACTTAGTAAGCGTCTTTGCTGAATTTGATGTTTACTGAGAGCGGACTTTAACTTGCAGATAACTATTTTCTGTCACGACAATATTCAACTCCTGACCCACTGCAAATGAGTCGATCAATCGAGTTATAACTTGCCACACTGTAATAATTTATTATAAAACCATAAAGTATTCCTTCACGTGTTATCTTGACTGTAGTTCGTACCTTTAGGACCTTACATTCATGTCCATCGTCTTGCTGATTTACACTACTATCATTTTGTATTCTACTTTGACAATGTTTTAAAAAATATATTTTTTCATTTCAGGCAGTGTCCGATGCAATGCTGGTGGAACTGAAACAGTGCTTCATGGAGGCCTATGACGATAATCAGGACGGGAAAATAGATATAAGAGAGGTAGGAACGTGGCGATTATTATTTCATTTTCTTAAATAAGATGAATTTCTGATACCAATCGGTAATTACCTAATTGTATAAAACTATGAAAAAATATCTTGAAAATTAAGATTGTATATCATCTCCATTTATAAGCTGAAGTTTTATTTAGGACGTTAGGTATTGAAAATATTGAGTAAATTATTTTACTGAATTTTTGACACTATACAAAAAAATATCAACATATCTGATATATAATATGAAATATAAAGGTAAAATTCATGAGGCTTTCAAATCTCTTATTACTATTAGGGAGAAAAGGAGATAAAGTATTTTGGGAATAAAAATGATTATCAAAGGGGAAATAAATTACATTCAAAATAAATTAATTATCATAAGAGTTTCTAATGAAGGAAATTTTGACCATTTAGAAAAAATTACTATTTCATCTATCTTTGAGTCTTTGTGTATTATCTGAGGTAAATAATTAAATTAATAAACTAAATCTATTCATACTAAAAATGATAAATGTGAACAAAAGTGTTTTTAAATGACTAACAAACTGAAAATCAGATAAATGTAAGTATATATTTAATATTAAATTTAGGACAGTGTCTCTGTCTCCTAATTTCATTCTCATTAGATTTACATTCATTCGTGTGCGTGATTTATTTTTTATTCTTTTTTAATTAACAGTTTAAAATTATAAAAAATGCATAAACTCTAAATGTCTACAAAAATGGGAGATCATTAACCCTCGACCCTCATAAAGGGAGAAAGTGTAGTTTGTATTATGCTAATAATAGTTTAGCCAGATCTACTTATAACGTGTTTGAGACACCGACTAAATCGAAGATTAAACATCCAGATGTATTTTCTTTTTTAAAAAAACATACTTTTTAGTCAGAAAAATGATGAGGTAGGATTTCTTTTGAAACGCTTAACAGTTTTTTCGAGTATTCTTCATCGTTACGCTAACGCAACTGACTGTGATAGAGGTACTGTAAATTTTATTACATTAATTATATTGGCGGCATTTCCAGTACTGTACCATAATGTAATGTATGAACTATAAATGTCATCCTTTAATAAATATTTCATAACATCTTAAGCATAATTGCGTAATAAACTCGTTTATTCAGAGATAAATATTACTGCAATAAACGTGTTGGCTGATGTTCCTAAATGGCGTCAAAGGAAGGCTATAAAAACGTCAGTCGCTGCGAAACGCCGTTGCTGCTTTGGTGTAACAAGCGCTTTCTAACAAAAGCAAATAAACAGCTTGTCGTTTTATGGAAAGCAGCCTCTGTACAACGCAAAGTGAACGTAGTTTCCACCAGCACTTGCACGTAAAACGCAGCTAAATTAATTACTGTCCAAAAGAGAATGCCTCTGTAAAAAAATTATGTTTAAAAACGAACTGCAATTCTTCAAGTAAAGTAATATACGGATGACGTTTTAAAATTGTTTATTTTTCAGTGTACATATTTCAGTAGGTCGGTGAATTATAACGAGCGAAAAACATGAAACATGAAGTAGTTATACATTCTGGTCGTTTCGTCGCTATAAGGATACTAACACTAATGAGTTGCTCCATACATTAAGTAACCCAACCATTTTAACAGAAAATAAATTCGATAAGAATCAAAAATTATAAAAAATTTTATCAAAAATTTATAATTTAATACTAAATATTTAGAACAGGCAGAAGTAATAATAACAACGAATAAAAAGATGAAAGTGAAATTCATATTTTAGATAAGGAGATAATTTTAATAAATGTTACATATTAAAACCATTCAATTATTTATTTAGATTAAAGTCGCGTCAACAGAAGACGTTCTTGGCTGCTACAAAAATTAAATACAATAGGAAAGAAAAAAATACAATTATATTGCGGCTGACACTGAATGGTAGAGGAAAAGATAATCACTCAAACCAGTGAAAACTCGTTCACTCAGGCACATTAAATTCTTTCTAGGACACCAATTTCATCCATGAATTTCATAAGACTATTAAGCGACACTGGAGAAGAACATAGTTCATGTCTGGAGTGCTTTGCAAGCGTGGACATTCTGATGGTGTCATAGCGAGGGCAGTCAAAGAGGATCTGTGGAACCGTTAGGACGGTGTTACAATCTGAGCAGAGACGCTGTGGAGATCTATAAAAAACCAAATGAAAACGTGAGGCGGGATGAAAGGATCTGAGTCTTGCCACAACGACTTGCTGTCTTCTCGAGATGTTATGTGCAAAAGTCATGTCTTTGTAGGACTCCATTTTTTATAGAGGAATCCTACTTTTTTCTATTCTACCTTTATTTCAACTTTCAATCAATAGATTGTTGCACCCCATCATTACGTATTTTCGTGAGCTGGTAGAAAGATCCAAGCGGTTTAGTTTATCTTAGGGATTTGTTGGCAAGCTCGTTTCCCAAGATTCCCGCGTGAATCGGGATTCAACAGATGGTGATTTCTTCTTCTTAAGATGGTCTCTGATTTCGTTGA
This sequence comes from Eucriotettix oculatus, assembly GCA_034510155.1. Classification (NCBI taxonomy): domain Eukaryota; kingdom Metazoa; phylum Arthropoda; class Insecta; order Orthoptera; family Tetrigidae; genus Eucriotettix; species Eucriotettix oculatus. The sequence continues at coordinate 64,607,182 of CM067378.1, forward strand.
AGCAATCACTTCTACATCAATGATTAAATAGTGAGTTGATAGCCGTAAAATAATCAGTCTAAATAAAAGTCAAATTGGATGAGTGGTCTTTGCAAATCGTAATTCCATTGGTATCGCATATGTTTCAGCCTTTGTGACTGAAGAGTTATTACTAACTTCAGCTACCTACCCCACCATTAGACTTTGAATATCTGTGAAAAACACTCTGGGATGGTTATATTTCTCAAGAAGATACTTAATCTTATCCTCCCAGAAGCACTCACCCTTTTCCTTAAAATCAGGACTGGTTAGCGTTGTATCAATAAGAAGAAGTGACAACTTTTAGGGAAAAACCTGAGAGGAAATTTTTGGGTCTATGATTGGGAGATCAATTCTTTCCATCAAGGGAAGAGATTTGAGGAGTGAATGGAATGAAAATGTGTCAGATGCGGCACAATAGTCAGAGGTGATCATCTGGTCCATGATAAGATTGTTGGTTGTGACACTGTCTCTAACTGCACATGAGAGAACAGAAAATTTCCTTCGTATTCTTAGCCGTCATTTCTTTTGTTTCTCAGCCTGTAAATCGGTGTGGATCTAGTTACCTCGTGATAATTCTTAAGGCTTCGTTATTCATTATATTAAGCCTTTTAATCTGTTTTCATAATCAATTTCCTTTTAATATAAGACAAGAAACTTCTCAGCCAAGCAAACTATATAATGGTCTTTGTTAGTTTCGTGTTTTGGTTATCAGTCGGTAATTTTATTTAATTTATGTTCCTTACAGATACCAATTGGTCTTATATTCAGGAGAAAATGTTTTTACAGATGTTTTCAAAATAAACTACATCTTTAATTCCATATGCTTGATAGGGAATACTGTCTTCGTTCATAGTTATCTTGAACGTTTCCTTGGCATAAAATAGAATATTCTGTCTTTGATTTCAGTAAATGAAATGAATCTTTCTTTCCTCATTCTTTCCTCATTCGTTCGGACGTTCGCTCTCCTCTTCTTTCCGGGACAATGACGAATAGACTCTTCAATAAAGTCTACCGTCAGATTAGGAGTGAACAATAAATCAAAGTAAGGCAAACATAGAAACCGATATCAGAGTAAACGGTGCGGAAAACGAATCTTGCTCTCTCAGTGTTTGATTGAGAAAGAATATAACTCAGCAGTGTTCGTGGCGTCAGAAATCACCATTTACTTTACCGAAGGAAATTGAGACAATTGATCATAACTTTGGTGTGAAACGTGGCCCTACATTTGAAACGCAGATTAATTTCTCTTAGCATTCGAAATGGATGGCCATGAATGTAGAATAGAAAGAAATATTCCAGTGGTACGGCAGCGTATCACCGAGTAGCCAACCTTCAGGGGTTATGTGCTAATGTACTCAAAATAATTTACACTCTCTTTCTGGAGATTAAGTATGAATTTTAGTCTCATGTTTTCCTTTTAATGCTTTTTATTTCGTAAATACGTTTGTATGTATTGTATTATTCTTTTAAAAACCTATAGAAACTCTTAATGGGATGCTACTAAACTTTTTCATTAGATTCCCTTCCAAATTTTAAATTATATTTCACGAATGTCAGTCCATTTTATTAGTTTAAATTATATAATTATAAAAATATTGTCGATCACTGACTTTCATAAAAGATGGCAAGTTGCCCAGTTATTTAGTGATACAAAAAGATAAGAAATTAAGAGATCATTTTAAAAGTTGCTCAGTTCATTATTATTAGCATGCAAGAAAGGTGTAACTGGAGCATATCTGTATGGAAATTATATTCAAAGTAAGCAATCTCTCCTTTCCTGGAAATTTAATATATACTTAATGCATTTAAAGGCGTTCTTTAAGCGCGTTAATAGTACCCCTCTCGCAAGTGCATATGTATGCCGCATTAAAATTGCATTTCCATTAATTACCGAAGCAAAGTACAAAAGAGTATATATATGCGCAATTATCAGCAGTATCAAATAAATTTTAACAGTACATTACCATAAAAGCAAAGGGTGGATTTAAGTTCCGTTTGACCCAGATACAAACAGAATCCGCAGTCACAGATTTTAATGAAGTGAAAAAAAATAGAAGAAATAAATGGTAACACTTAAATGTTACCTTGTAAATAAATAAATTTTAAAATCGTTTCGTTTGACTCATACAGAAAGTAAAGAGTTGTTTCCATAACTGAATTAAAATTTTAATGAATGGAAAATATTTTAATATATTCTACGCTATATTCCGAAGTTAATGAAAATAAATTAAATATATTTTATGTCCAAAATTAATACTGATCAAATATGACAAACACGAGAAAATATTACATTAAATTAAATTAAACGATCAATTCACAGACAAAACAAGTTTTTATTTAATTGCTACAACGTCTTGTCTTCACTTTTGAGACTACAACATGTAATTTTCTTAAGAATTATAAATTCTAAAGTATGTAGCTAAACATTAATTTTGAAAAAAATAGAGGTCCAAGTATATACCATTTTTTGCCATGGACTCCATCCAAGAACGGTTATAACTGAAAAATGGGAACAAATATATCTTGCGTGACAAATATTGCATTGTAAATCAGAAATATTAAATATAGATTCTAGCTAATAATTAACTATATTATGATGCAAGGTGTCAATAAATATGGAATCTGCTTTTCTACTTACTCTACCAAAACCTGATAGACAAAATACAAATTTAGGACCACCCTGTTTATATAAATATAAAGCTATACGCTTTCAGAAAATTATAAACTAAAATTAGGATTTTTTGAAACACTTGCATAAAATTATGTGCATATATGTATGGTAAATAATTATTTACTATTTATCTTAAGAATAGGCATTTTCCTGTGTGAAATAATCATAATTTATGCACTTTTAATTAAATTTTTTCAGTTATGCTATAATTTTTAAAATTTAATTTCAAGAAACTACATTTCTACTAGAAGGGAAGATATCATAATCCTGTAATTTATGAGCATAGTTATGTGACCTTATGTGTAAAAAATATAAATAGGAGGGAGTTTTAAAGAAAAAGTATACGCTAAATTTTGGATACCTAATTTTCATAGGAAATTCAACATATAACAATACGATACTTGTGTTAATGTGGAGAAGTTTATTTAACCTTATACCTCCGTCGTCTGTGTGCCTGATTAGTTTTAGGACGGAGTTGGATTGCCGTTATTCTCTTACGAGATTGTATAATTTCACAACTTCTAATGATATGAAACTTTGTATGGTAACAAACTCCTCGAACATCCCCTTACGTTAGCCACGTAATTTGATTAAAGTGACCCTAGCGTCTAACAAGAAGCAGAGGGGAGATAGTCTCAAACACATCACAATTTATTCGTATAAAATTAAACCTTGCTTTCCACGTTCCAAAGTTATTTTTAAATTTTGAAATAATACCTTTTTATTATTTCCACAAAATAGCTGTCATAGATCCTATTTAAATTGCACAAATTTGTATTTTTGAAAATAAATGCGTCCATATAAATAAGGAATAGTATGTAAAAGAAATCCAAAACATTTTGTAGAAAATTTAATATAAGACATATATTAATACAATGGATTATTCTAATGAGACAATGGGTAGGCAGACAAGAATAGTTATATTTATTAATGGGTTGCTGTAGCGTTTGGCAAAAGAAGAAAGAGACCAGAAGTATTTTTTGCAGCTGTTTGTAAAAGCTCAGGCTGCAAATCAATGTGAATATAAAGAAAAGTGTCGAGAGAGTAGAAATAGTGAAAGCCGAAGGGAATTCAGAACAAAAGAATAAATTTGGCGCCTACAATTCGTAAACTTCTGAATATTATCTTCGATTTTTTTTAAAAAAAATCCAAAATTACTTTCAATTCAGATCATATTAAAATGTGGTTACAACTTATATACATATTTAATAAAACAAAATGTAATTTAGTGTCGAATGCTCATCTTTCTCTATGGTGATTTACTATAAAAAAGCTAACTTTTATTTAAATTTAGGCTGATTTTCACATAAACCCGAGTGACATAAGCGAACTTTAATTACATTTTCGTCACATTATGTTACAATAATATCTTAAAACAATGGAAATGGCAAGGGTACAACAGTTGCATATTATTACACTGCTAGCTATGCCCACGACTTCGTTCGTTCAGAAATAGCTCTTTTATTTTGGCCTAAAAAAGAGAGAGAAAATACGGAATTTTCACTAAGTTGAATTCATTTAATTAATAAAAGTCCGCATCATTTATTTATGATCGCTTTAGGACAAACCTTATAACTCGCGGTTGGTTTTGAACAGGTTTCTGTTTCTCGCGTTTCGGAGCCAATTCGATACAAACATCCAGACAGACGGAAACTTCAATTATAAATTTATTTTAGCAATTACTAAATATTAAAATTTACCTGACGTGACAAATGAAACCAATTTACGTATACATCGTATCGACGATTCAAAGAAGTTTATTATTTCACAGGGAGTTGACTCTCTGCCAACAACAGGTTAATTACGGTGCGAATCTTGCTGCAACAATGAATGGAGTGAGAATGCTTGCCCTCCATCTCTCTCATGCTGCTGAAATTAAGCTTATTATAACACAGTAAGTGGGAAGAATGGTATAGGAATGATTAATCGGACTTTTAACTCGCAATTAGTTTTCACGCTGGCTTTCACTCCGCAATTCAATGGATTGATAAATATTTACATTAATACCTTCAGAACTCGACATGAAACATACACGAAAATAAAAGTTAAAATTCAGAGAATTGGGCCAAATAATTAACTTACCATACGTTTAGGTCTACATTTTAGTGTTTTATTATTTTGAAAATTTTAATTGATACAGTAAAATATTTTAAAAAATTGAATAACCACATTCGTGAGCATTTTTATTGAGTTTCTGTTAAATAAATTAACATAAATACACTACACACAAATAAATGTCTATAATTAACTGTCAAATGCAATCATATCATAATAAAAAATTAGGAACATTGTGAAGACGTTCAGTTCCCAACAGTAAATTTTTGGTTTTCATTAATGTATCTTGGCTTTCCCATTACAAATACTTTGTTCAATATAGAGTTTTGAACAATTATTATGGTTTATTTCATGCATCTATCAGGATAGGCTGTGAGGCCTCTTTCGTGGCGGAAAAGATCCTCCGCGATGCACAGAAAGTTGAAGAATGATTTTTCTGAAAAACTGTTTTGTCGGCCTGAGGAAACGATTTTCGATGATTCATAGAGCCTTTTAAAATATCTATCAACGGACCAAGTCGTTTGGATTGAATCCTTTCCCGATCTCCCTTCTTATTCTCAACCCCTTACTAAGACCTAAGAGAATTGAATTTAGAAACAAATCTTTTCTATATTAATATAAACTTTCAATATATATTAGATTCAGCAGTTTTGGCTCTGCGTTGGAATGCGGGTATTAAGTAGCTCATTTTATTATATGTGATAGTTTATCATAATTTTCAACCTGCTTCTTCTGGAAATAGTCAGTGGACTTTTTCATTTTCTTTGAATATCCACCTAATTGAATTATTTTTAAACAAAACTAACAACATAAATTACTCGAGGTCACAAATCAGCCATTGTATTATCAGTAGAGGTTTCAAATTAGCATAGCGTAGATGGGGGGAAAAGTTAACATATTATCTTTTGATGTTATCGGTATTCGTAAAGGCACGTGTGTAACGAATGGCTACCAATATTGCCAGAGTGAAATTTAAATTATGCTTTTCCAAGCGCTGTTTTTGTTTGAAGCGAACGCCAGCTACAAACGATTTCACATACGAAATTGTGATCGGAAAACGTACTGTAGAACGCGAAACGTTAATCATGTCCTGCTGGATTAAAGGATTGATCACAGTGGGCCTCTCTTTCACCGCCTGTCATGTCATCCATCTCATTTGCAGTGGTCTATTTCTGCCTGTGCTATTTGGAAATGACATTCAGATGAGAACGTTGAAATGGTACCGTATTCAATTCAGAATCTATTTAATGTGATGCATGCATCTGTGTGATTAATTTATTGTATTGAACATGAGCCTTGAACTATAATTCTAATCATATGCGATAAAAGAATCAATTTTCAGTATTTGTATACCTTAGTGTAGACGAATGGAGTAGTGGAATGGAAGAATTGAAAGACGAGAATATGAGGTATTGATTTGTGATATGCGCACAACAATCGTCTCTGACGCCACAATTCTACTTGTAATTGGTTATGATCGTTCCAGCGTCTTTACCACTAATTTATAAACACGTTGTACTTTTTTAATTCTTTTTAAAATATTATATTAGTTAAAAATTAATGTATAAAAACAATTCAACCTTATTTTACAATTTTTTAATGTAGAATTTGTCGCTGTCAACATACAAATAGGTTAAAATTTATTTTTGACTATAAGTTCTGTGTAATTAATTTATATCATCTTTATTAAATGAATGTCTCGGAAGTTATATTAAATCATGTAAAATTTTCAAAGTAATTTTAGTACACAATTAAAGCTTTATTTACTAATACTATTATTTGGATAAAATAAAGAGGACTGAAATACGCTTTCATTTCATTTTTAAATTAATATATATTGTCAAACAAATTAATTGACTAAGTTTTACTGACGTTGATTGAGAGAAACGCTTATAAATACAATTAATATGAAAATGAAGCACAAAATTTAAATCGTCCATAATTCTATTTAATTATGATTAAAAACGGCTTACTTATCTTATAAAAGTGGCCTATTTGTAAATTTAGTACAATAAAAAGTCTTTTAATTGGCATTATTGGCATAGTTTACACTAATTTAGGATATTTAAGTATTGTAAGATGGGCTAAATTATTTTTTTCACATTCAAACTCAGCTTCTACTTATGAAGGAATATTGAAATTTCCTCGTTCAACTATTACTCAATTTTACTTCACCTGAAGAGGTTCCAAAACATTTGGGATGAAACTTAATTTGTTATTTTAATATCACAATAGTTAATTGTATTATATCAATGTTTAATTTAGACGAAAAGAATTTAATACAACTACATATTTCGGTCATGATCTGAACCTTCTTCAGGTTGAACTAAAGTTAACGTGACACAAAACTATTACATTACAAAGATATAAAAGTACGGCCAATTAATAAAATAATTTAAGACGAAAATTTGGTTCTACTGATATCTTCCTAATGTAATAAATTTGTGTATTATTAACTTAAGCTCAACCTGAAGAGGGTCCAGATCAGGACCGAAACAAGCATTTCTATTAAATTCTTTTTGGTTTTGTTTTATTTGAACATTTACTTTACAATAAATGCATAGAGACAGTCAAGATACCAGACAGATGGAGGCAATCAATGATAAAAGTACTATACAAAGGGAAAGGTGACCCAAAAGACACAAATGCATACAGAGTCATAGATAGCGTTAGAGAATACCCCCTTCAAAGTGTTCACAAAAATACTGACGGAAAAGATAAAAGAATCAATCGAGGAACACCTCCCAGAAACCCAACTCGGTTTTCGAAGAGGGAGATCAACCCTAACTGCAGTAGATCGGTTACTGGAAAACATATGGGAAGCCACTGAACAAAAGGAAAAATTCCACGTAGTATTTATAGATTTCACCAAGGCTTTCGACCTCATAGACCGAAAGCTAGTGGTAGAAAAGTTAGAAGAAACCCTTGGCAAAAATAACAAATGGACACAAATTATAAGAGAAATACTTCAGTGGAACACAATAAGGATTTCAGACAACCTCTCTCTATCGGAACCGATACTACAAACAAACGGAGTACTGCAGGGGGACCCTCTAAGCCCTATTCTTTTCATCCTGGCAGCAGAGGAAATAATGAGAATAGCCCAACAGAGGGACGTAGTAGCATTCGCATACGCCGACGATATAGCGGTCGGATCAAGAAATATAGAGGCACTACAAAACGCATTGAAGGACATGGAAGAATGGTGCCATGAACACAAGTTTGAAATTAACACAACAAAGACGGAAATGATGGTTTTCAGACAAGGAGGCCGGGCTCCAGCTTCGGCAGAAACCTTTATCAAAGGAAGAAAGATAAACATAACAAAGGAGTTCAAATATTTGGGAATAACTTTGCAAACGAGTGCCAAATGCTTCACAAAGCATGTAACGGAGAGAGCAGCGCAAGCAATTAGGGCTATACATGATATCAACTTCATCAGAACCCTAAGCTTAGAAACAGCAATGACACTATTCAGGACAAAAATCATGCCGACTCTAACATATGGGATAGAAGTCATATGGTCGCATCTCACTGTGAAAAACTTAGCCATACTAGAAAGGGTAAAAGCAAGATTTATAAAAAGAGCAATAGGAGTATCAAAAACTACCAGATCCAGACTTGTGTACCTACTAGCAAGGGAAACATTCCTCGTAGAAGATCTCAGGACCCTTATACCCCTACCGAATACAGGAGCCTCCGAGAAGTTACTAGCATCGCTGAAAAGAAAAAGGGAAGAAATACCCCCGGAATTTTATGGGACAGGGGCCATGATAGACCGGAAATGGACAACAACTTGCTTCGAGATCAGACACGTGGTAACAAGAATGGCAGTACATGGCTTCCACCATAAAGTATGTAATAACACTGCATTCCATGAGCCATCAAAATCGTGCAAGTGCGAACTATGCGGGAAACAGTGCGAACGCTACCACATAGAACTCTGTAACAATAGAAAAAAATCAATTACAGAATATGCAAACCAGATGTAAATCTCACCTTTTTAATTGTACCTTTTTTTTGTATATGGCCATTTAGCTGCAATAAAAGTATTATTATTTTATTTGAACATTTCAGATGCTAATAACTATTATAAATTTTGTATATATAATAGTTAATACGTTCATTTAGTAGAAGTTTTTCTGATGTCATGTGTTACACATACTTCAAGAAATATTAATTTTTATTTTTAAAATTAATCAATTTTTTGTAAGAACAAAGTACTACTATTTTATGAGCGCATATAATTTTTATATTAAGATAAATATTAGAGAAATAGAAACAAATAACTTAATCGGACGGAGAGAGAAAAACAAAGAAAAATCAGTAACTGAATAAGTTCCTCGAGATAGATAAGTGGAGACGAAGTGGAAAAGTTGCTCCTTTAATCCCTAAAGGGCTCCAGTGCTGATGGAGGACACAAGCAGCCTCTGTGAGAGGTTGTTCATTTTGAGACTAACGCGGATTTGCAGCTGCGCCCTTTAATGATTTCCTCCCCTCACTAAGGCCTCCTTTCGTTTCCCTCTGTCATACATTTTAGTATTTTGGTGGAAGAAAACTTTAGTAATTCTATTATTCGTTATTTGAGACTGAAAAGACAGACATCCAAATATGGAACTGTTTCTATATGATTCTACCTTTTATCGGCCAAAAAATTGACCAGATGGTAATTTATGATTCTGGTTTAAAGAATACACTCGGAATTGTTACGAATATCAGAAAAATTAAATATAAAAGAATACAAAGTATCCGGCGTTGCTCGAGATCGCTTAAATAGTAAAGCAGGAATGAATGTAATTAAAGATAAGTTTATTACAGTACCTGAGGCTATTCTACAATCTATTTCCGTTATCAAATACAACCTAGTTTTTTCCTAGGTCGTGTAAATGTCAATAAATCGTTATAATGGTAATTTTTCTACAGAGAGGTGCCATTTTGACCCATTTACGGTGGTCTGAGAACAAACGGTCATTACCAAAATTGTAGAGAATGGAATTTCCAATCGACTGTGTGTTCTCAGAATTTTTCTAAAATTCTCAGACCTTAAGTTGGAGAGGTTCCAAAATTGAGTTTTTTTATTGTATTGTAGCTCAGAGTGGAGGGGGAAGGTTTGTACCACCTTGGAAATAAAGATATCTATTGATAGGTCTCGGTGAGACAAAGGAAATAAGCCCTTATTCGTTTCTTTAAGTTGAGTACTGACTTTACTAGAGGCGAAAAACCACCGAAAAAACGTATCCTAAAAGTGTAAAAAACTGAGGTTTGTTGACATTTCACTTTTTCACATATCCTCAATGATGTTGTTGTTAAAGTTAATTTAATTTCATACTTTTACCTGTGATGAATGACACTATCAAATACATAATGTTTAATTTGCTTTTACAATTGTTCAATTACAAATATTCAAATTTATCTGACACAAAAAAATAGACTAATTTACGTATGCATCGTATTGAGGATCCAAAGAAGTTTATTATTTCTCAGGGATCTAGCTCTCTGACAACAATAGTTTAACTACGTAGCGAAATTTTTGTAATTGAAAAAATATATTATTAAGAATCTAGAATATAGGCAGCCTAAATCTCCTATAGTTGATTTCGATGCGCGTATGGAATACTAAATCTTTTATGAAATTATTTTGTCACTTATATAACTGCAGTATTAAATATACAATTTACAGATCACGGGCAGCTTCGGGTTCTGAGGAACACGCGTGCCAAATTTCGTCAAATTCAGACCTGTAGTTCGAACGCCTATAATAGAAACATAGATACTGATGCACTGAGAAAGGTTTTTAGATTTGCAGATACGAACATAATGACAGTCTCAGAAAGTTCCAGTCGTAAAATTATCGTGCCCAATAGCCGAGTCGTGCCTTCGTCATTCAATAAAACCAAATACCTTAGAAATTAATGTATCTTATCTTACCACATTTAATTATTTCATATTTATTCAGTATGTCTAAAATTGGGGTCAATTAATCTTTAAACATAACTTTGTGCAAGAATCATTAATAATTTACTATTTCACGCTTTACCTGCAAACGTACCCACAATTTTATAGTTGCATTTCTCATGAGAAAGAAGCATTTGTAAACTGGTCACAGGTCCAATATAAACTTATATATTTAATTAACTCAATATTATTACACACATAAGCAACACTCATTCAATTGATGGGTTGAGTCGGGAATTGTGATGCATGGTTAAATGTGTCATTTGTGTAGGATAAATAATTGTTTTAATGTTTGGATTGAAATATATTACGGCCCCTTTTGTGATTAAATGAATTTCCTTTTCTTTTTGCAGTTAGCTCAGCTGCTTCCCATGGAAGAAAACTTTCTTCTTCTGTTCCGTTTTGACAATCCTCTGGAGTCAAGCGTTGAATTTATGAAGGTAAGTAATTCTTACGGAGAAGTATTATAGCTAAGAGTTAATTTAGATTCAGAATATGAATCACATTTGTCGACAGGAAATTAAATAATACTGCAGGAGTTTCAACAATGATTGTGTCCAAATTCAAGTTTGTGACCGAAAAATAAAAATATTGTATGACTTTATTCAGGCAATCTATGAAACGTCATTGATATTTGTAAAGATGATGTAAAATAATTAAATTTATCGATAGTAAATTCAGCACCATTTTAGAACTGGACGATTTCTTATATCTCAAGAGATAAATTTCAGCAAACAGAAGACATACAAAATAATCTCTAGCCAATCATAAAAAATAGAACTTCAAATAAAAATAAATTAACGGTATTGTGAGTGTCTTAGTTGTAATCAACAATGAAATATATTCATGTAACTAAATATTTTGAAAAGCTGTGTGTTATAATCATTGAAATAAACGTATATCATATTAATCTCTTTTCAATAAAACAGTTTTAATTTTTTAATATTTATATTTAGCATTTTATTTTACATCTATTTTGCGTGATGGATACGTTTCATGGTGATTTACTATATACTTCACTGCTATATTGTTCTTGTCTTTTGACTTTTCATATTTCCTCCCTATGATGTGGATAAGTCAAATACAAATTAACGTAATGGTCCCCGCGATGTATACGAGTTTATACAACAGTAAAAATTATTCAAGCTAATACTATATTTGAAATAGACTGTCATTCGGAATATTGCAATTAAATAAAATGGAATTCGTTGAACACAATGTTGAATATAAACACAAATTTCTAATGGATATGTTGTAATGTAAACATGAATTTTCTTTTGTGTTAATTTTCATCGCTTTGTATTATCGGAGATGAAATACTTTTGGGTTTCTCGAGCTCAATCATCATTATCCAATTCTAAGAACTCCTAAAAAGGAGATTCGAGGAGGTCTTTCAAATTCGGGACGCCTGCAACGGTCGTGAAATAAACTTTCGGATTCGCCTGTCACTCGAGCTAATTTCTCTTCCGTCGAGAAATATCTCTTGCAAAGAAACGTGTAATAAAAGTTGGGTGAAGTTGAAGTTGCTCGGAATCCCGAGACTTTACTTTGCTGTCTGCTACGAGGCTTGGTCGCGCTACTGTTAAGGTTGACAGCAGCTGAGGTAATAAGGTTACATTCTTATCCGGCTCACGACAACCGAAAACTTTCTGTTTTATATTGCGAGCCAAGGATTAAACTGTATATTACTCAACTTTCAGAAACTGATAGGCAACTGTATCCGTGGGAAATAGTACATGTAAGTACGTAAGTAGTGAAAAATAAAAATGCTATTATTGTAGTTCTACTTTAACTCTATCATCTAAAAACTTTACAATCTGACGAAAGTGTTTATATACCAATTTCCACGATTATACCACTCTACTTCCTTCTATCAACTCCTCGTCCTCTTACAATTCATATGAAATAACCACGAGTAAATTATGAATATATTCGACCATCTTTAGCATACCTTGGCTTTATTAAGGTATACTTATTATCATATCTAAAACACAAAAAAGAGAAATTGAATATACATGTCAGGTTATATATTTTTTAAAGGAAATAGACCAAAACAACTTCAACTGAAATTTATAAAGCATTCAAAGTAGCTGTTAACATTAATAATAAACTCCTGCTTAAGCAGTCCCTCTTTTACGTTTCACATAATTAATATCTCATTTAAATAATTTCAATTTTAGTGTTATATGTTTTCATGAATAAATCCTTAACCTATATGGAAATTCTTATAATTCTAGAATCTCTAAAACGTGTTCATTAGGAATTATCTGGGACTTCTCCAAAACTTTTTATTTTGGTGATCGAAGTATTTTGTTTGCAAATTTGAATTACTATTCCTGTTTCTCCTCCTTGCGTAACAGAGACTTAGTGATAATAAATAATTCATATTCTGGCAAATAATAAATACTAACAAGGCTCTATTATTCTGGATCTTGATCACCGCGTCACCTACTGGGTCCACCTATAGCTAAGAACCGTATAAATACAATACCATATATATATACAAAAGAAAATATCATTAAAATCGTTCATAACGTTTAGAATGAGAAGAATTTCGAAACAAACGCAACCAGAATTCAATTTTTATGAATGTTATTACAAAATCTGTGAAAAACATGAGACACTCCAAATATAAGTCTAGGTATTGTTTATTTTTAATTTTACTAGGCGTGCTATTTTAATTTTTTGTATGTAATTTAATGAAAATAAAACTATTCGATCATCTTTAAGTAATGTTCAGTATTATTTTGAATAAATAATTAGATTAACTCCTAATGAACTAATATTTTAGTTTATATAATCAAAAAGTCATTTCAGGTATAATATAATAATATCAAATTAGCTTATATTCCTCAAGAATATTAAAAATATTAACGCGCCAAACGTTTCATTAAGACTTGTTCTGTAATTTGTTAAAGTAAATACGGTTGTATGTTAAAAATGAATTTGTTCAATTAATTACATGGTTTTAAAAATGGAGGAATGTAGATCAAGTACACAGGAGTGTTTAAATGCGTATACATTGTCTTGTCATTAAAACTTTCTTTAATATGGATTTTATTTACGTTTTTAGCTTCATTGAAACACGACAATAACGTTATTTAGTGTTTTTCTTCCGTAATATTAGAAGGAGTAATATATTGCGTTTCATTGTACACGATTTTGGCTGTGACGCATCGAAGAACGGAAGCGGCTACTAACATTGACCAGACAATCACGCTTATTGCTACAGCGAGACCCACGTAATGTTGTTAATGGACTCAGTAGCCCATCAACAAAGTTACCGCCTGTAAATAGGTCCTGTGTTTGGTGGCGCAACCCAGGAAATCACTTTCAATCCTATGTTCCAACACAAATTAATTATTTTGATTCCTCTCAACGCACCATTGCCTTATTACGGTGGAAATTTTAAGACCATATTTACGTTCGTTTGAAGGGTTTAAAAACGTCTGTCTTCAGGCCTTCGAGGAAATTAAATTGTGCCATTTAATGCATTTTAATATTATCAGTGGGCTGATAACGATCTTTTGAAGGCTTAAAATACCAGAGAAAGTTACTAAATAATATCTGTTTAGAAGAAAAAAAAATAAGAGGAGGGAAGATAAAAATGTTGGCAAATTATTGTTCCTAATTAGGACTCTAATCAATTAAAATAGATTTTTCCCGTTCTGCCCCCCGGGGTAATATTACAGTTGGTGAAATGAAATAAAATTTAATTTAGGAAAAATATTAACACCTTTTGTGGAAGATACCCACGTCGCTCTATACATAATTGATTGTAATAATTGAGCTTACAAAGGGCAGACTAAGAGAGCGTCGAAGACTAAAGTAACATAGGACGAATTTATAAGCTGCCAGTTGACAAATATTCTGTTTTTACTAAACATATTCCTTTTAATTATCATAACTTTAAGTGGACAGATGTAAAAGTCCTTGACGTTAAAAATAACTATAAATATAGATTTATTTAAGAAATGATCAACATTAGATTATTTCATAATGCTTCTATTAATGTTCAAAACTATTGTGACTCTTTAAGTAAGACCTATGATCTTCCGTTACTCAAGCCATACCTTTTTGTTACGTCTTTGGTGTTATATAAGGGTTTGAAGTAACCTTATCACTTTCTCTCTTGTGTTCACTTGGTAGAGAAAACGTTGTGCTTGTCAGATAAGTATTGGTAGTTGTCTATTGAAATCAAGGCCATTTTACATCATCATATCATCGTGTATATTAAGAAACCAATGTTATAATGTATTAAAACATATTCCAACCTAACAATAATTATTTCCTATCTTGACATAGTAATATTTAATTTACAATATCAATTCTAAAATGTTTTAAATTTTTTAAAATACAAATATGAAAAGTTAAATAATAAAGGGTTTTTCGTTAATTTAATTCAATATAATTATTTTGAAAAGAAGAAGTTGAGTGATATCATTTTAGTTTCTGTTAGATCTGAATAATCGTTTGTATTTCATCATGCAACAAATAGTGATTTATTGAGGTAAAATTTCTCCTTTTCGCTAAGGAATAATAGATTCTTATAAATTTATTTTAATATTTAACGAAACATTCAAGCTATATTCAGTTCCATAAGAAATGTTTGTGTCATTGTATATATCTATTTCTGTGGATCTTTCTTACAATTTTAGGAAATGCTAATTTTAGAAAATTTGGCCATTAAAATGTAATTTCGTAGAAAATTATATGGAATATAGCGTGGTTTACGAGTAAAATAAAAAATAACTAAACCGCTGTAAATAATTGTTCCTTCGCATACGATCGCTCATCAGTAGCCATAATACCATAGGGTTCTTTAAATCCAGATATTTTAGACGTAGAAATTTCCAACATCATTTAAACAGGACACATTATCTTTTATCTAGTTCAATACAGAATGAAATTCCGTGTTAAAATTTATGCTATTATTTAAATTAATTTTGTCACTTTTATTAAAAAATAAGAGTTTTAAACTTTTTGAGGTAGAGAAAGTCAACATAACAAATAATTCTATATCTACTGAGAATTTGAGAGAATTTTGCTTTCCTGAAGAGAGCTGTACGGTGGCTTATGCCTGGCTCGCCATTTAAACGTTAATTAGTGCTAGAGCTTCCCTAATTGACAACTCAGACCGCTACGCGTGACAGACTCGGAAATGTAGTCCACATGAATGAGGATGCTAAAGGGTTCCTCCCTCTGACCTGAACTACCAAAGCTAGGACTCCAGTCATTTGAGTGTGTGTGTGGAAGATAGTTGTTAACTAATTGCTATCAATTACTACATGGTATAGCGTTAATAATTAACTCGCGAAGCTACAAATTTATGATGTAACATTAGAAATTAAAATTGAAACAAAAGTGACAATCTAATAAATAAAAATAGAGGGATGTCTTTATGTATGTTCCGCATATAACCTTAAACGCATGAAGCGATGTCATGATGTGCGTTATCTTCAAACAATTATTAAAAGTTAGTGACAGTAATATAACGTTCCTAATTAAAGGAGAAATATAAATAGAAAATATGACGTTGTAGTGTTTGTCTGACATTGGGTAAAATATTTTGGAAAGGAAGATAGACAGGTCAGCTCTTGGAGGCCTAAAAATGGTCTGAGTTTGATACTAGTAAACAAGAGGTAAAACAAGAGCAAATACTCGTGCGAAATTCAAATATAAAAAAGTATCCATTTCAACAATAATCACAAAGGAACAGGACATGTTAATGGTCCGTGTTAAATCGGTGGAGGAAATTAAAAAATAATAGCCACCCTTTTCGCGTCCAACGATCCTGGGACACTTTCGTAGACTGTACGGCTGACCTGCGACGCTGCGTAGGATCCTTGACAGACAAGGTCACCAAGAAGGGTTTATCCCATTTTTTTGGAAGGACCCACCTTTCAACCACCGACAGACAGGCAAAGGAGGAGCAAAGCTGAGGAGATTTTACGACATTAATTAGAGATTTTTGGAGAATTTCGCTACCTTCAGAGTTTCGCTATATTTGGAGATTTTAAGTGACATTCGTACTTTATGGACATAAAATTCATTTCGTGGCGTATCGAGTCTGCATCATCGCTGAGTATTCGGCAATTATCTGGAGTATTCTCTTAATCCACATGGCGGATTGTGGAAATTGTTCAAAATATGCTGTTTTTGGCGACCGCAGCTGACCAAGGACGAGCTGCTACATCATCCCGAACATCTGCAAGCTGAGCGGTGATGTACAAATTCATGTTTCTCGCCCCTGGTTATTTTGGGTGTTAGTTAAAAATTCAATGCCAAGTTTTGTTTTAACCCCACTAGATCCTTAGATAAATTTATTGTTCTCCGTTGAGTTAGCAATTAATTAATTTATATTGGATATATTTTGACCAACAATTGTTCAATTTTAATTGAATAATATTGTTTTCCTTTATTTTAAAATTTTAATTCCTTTTTATATAATTAACTATTAATATTTATGAGTTACGAACCTCCACAAAGACGTTCATTACGCATCTGTCCCGGCGTTTGAAACTCCATATGGTTGGTCTAATTAGTTGGGCCAACTATAGTTTCAAACTTTTTCCCGGCGTTTGAATATAATGCAAATTTATATAATTGGATCCAGAGTGAAAATGAAACCGCTTAATGGATTGGCCCAAATATTTGTTGGCAGAGTATCGAAGATGGTACTTCTCCGAAATCCGTGTATGGATTCTATTATCGTTTTATCTTGGATTTTGCATTTATTAACTACTGTATGGTATAACATCTTAAGCAATTAGTTTAAAAATGTGTTATACTTTCACTATTCTGTCTGAATGATGTCGTTTCCCTCGACAAATTAAATTGCGTTAAGTTAAATAAAAAATTATAAACAGTGGTGGAATGCCAACAATAATATTGAAATTAACTACTTTTAAGGCGTATTCACGAAAGTGTTTGTTGCTTCCTTGTTTCAGATTTGGCGGGAGTACGACACCGACGGTAGCGGTTACATTGAGGCCGACGAACTAAAGGTAAATTAATTAGGGATGTTACTCCGCTTTCAAACGCAACCGCCGCCACCATGCGGCAAATTTATGTTATGGCTCTCAAAGGCTGCTTGTTAATGGCTTGTTTTGTGCTGCTTCGCTAATTAGACAATTAATGTGGTACGAACAATTAAATTTCTAATATACTTACAGAATTTCTTGCGTGATTTGCTGAAAGAGGCTAAGAAGATGAATGATGTATCAGAAGACAAACTGATTGAATACACAGATACTATGGTAAGTACTGATTTTAAAGTTTTAGAATTATATAGTTTTATGTCACTATTAGGAATAAATTTTCTTCATTGTGAGTGAGAAGCTCATGCTTTAGGCAATTTGTCGATTTATGTATTGATAATGTCACAAAAATTAATTTATTTAAACTTACAAATTCATGTTTATTTTCTTTATAGTTTTTGCACCCGAGGATATTCAAAGATCAGGAGCGAATGTTGTGTTATTTTCTACTAATTTATTTGTGACAAATTGGTCGGTTTATTTATTTAGTACCTCAATTGATATTTGATAAATATAACAGTTATTAATTAGCTAAATTCTTTGAATTTCCTATAGCAGGGACGTTATTGTTAAGGTATATATTTCCAGTTTCCTTAATAAATCATATTTGTATATGATTCCATATTAAAATAAAAACCAATCAAAATTTATTAATATTGTATTATGAAATATTTTGTATATTGTAGTAAACAATTTCATTTTTCATTTTTTTACAGTATTCAATTGTATTTCTTTATTTATTTTAGTTTTAAAATACTTTCTCATTAAAAGTCGTGCAACTTCCTTTAGCTTTTTCACTCTTACCCCGTTAAAGTACAAGCATAGACAAATTTATTTGCACAGTAATAATTAAAATGGTTATATAAAGAATAACTTGTTTTCATTTAATGAATCGTAACTGAATAAAATTTTTATGTTTAAATATAGACCATGTGTGGCATACAGTTCATATAAATAGCGTTGAATAACGTAGCACTCTAAAATTATTTTGTGGAAAATGTTAGTACACAAAAGAGAACACTTTCAGACTACCAATGTCATTTCTTCCCGACGCTTGATACGTCGACTCTGTAATATTTGTGACAGTAGAAGATGATAATTTAAATAATTTTTTGATACGTGCAATCAACATTGCAGTATGGGTCTGTAATAAATTTAATTCCAATACGTAATAATAATTATTTACACTCTTATAGCTCACACTTACATCGAAGTAAAACAATTCATTTAACACAAGATAAGTACACTCTAATGTTACAATAAATCTAAATGTAGGTAGGTATATATTAATAAATTATGTTTATATGCGGCTCCATATAAAGAAAAACAAGTTCAGATGGTTCAGTTTGACCTCTCGGGTTGCTGGGATAAACGAACACGTAACAAAAATTAACAAAGTTTTATTAAAAAAACGAAAAGGAAAACATTTAAAAGTTTAATGAAATAAAATAAAAACATTTCAATTCTCGGACGGCTGTTCAAAGAGCAGCCCTGCAAGGTAGGGCTGCCGACGACCTTTCACCAAGACGAGAAGACTTGCTTGCTCACTGTCCACACAGCTCCCCTACACCTCTCCTACGTCACGGGGTAGTTCCACACTGCTCACTGCCATGCAAAAACTAAAACGTCCGACGACGGTCAGAGATTCGTAGGGCAGGAACCTCACGGTGGATAAATGAGGGCCAGTCGTGCGTGTGATTCATGTGTTCCGTTACAATATATACTATATATACTATATTCTAGTCCTATACTGTGAAGTAGAAATATAGAATGTTGATTACTACTTTTCTACGTATTAAATTAATTATGAAGCTTTGTTTGTGTAACTTATTTTTTTAATATTTTTGGCGCAACGGAAAGTTCATTGTTCTAATCACATCCGATTAAATAGCATTTATAACTTTTGATATATTCTTATTTAATATTTATTTATAGTTTCACTTTTGTCTAAATATTTTATAATGTTAATTATTTGCTCTTAGGGTTTTTTGATGGTTATCATTTTCTACTAAAGTTCGTTTGTTATCATTACATCTAAATAATTTTATTAGCAAGCGAACAGCTCGTATAAAATTCAATGACCCGCACATTTAGCCAGTTTGGTGTGAAATTATGGCAACGATGCGCCAATGTTCCCTGCCCTGTTTATGCAAGAAGCCGTAGCTGATTGCTATTCACTGTTCCGATCCCCAATTACGTAGAGCGAAGCCCGAATTCGCGGCAGTAACGTCAATTATGTGACTAATTTCTATCAACGCCTGGAATCTGAATGCTTATAAAACGATGTACAATGCAAAGCACTATTTCGCCAGAATGCAATGGAAAACCTGGTTATTATCATTCGACTCTATTCTGAAAACTTAATCTAGTATTATTAGATAATTAATATAGTATATCGAATCAATTTTTATGAATAGTGATTTTTTTGAGTTTAAGGTTGTATAATTTCAATATGTGGTTAAAGCAAACAGAATTAATATTTATTTAAATTTATAGCTCAGTCTCATACTACAACAGTCCCTATTAAAAGTTGTGAAATTATTAATTATTTATCTCAAGTATGGCGATTGCGGTCCTCCAGTTTTTCCCTGACCGCATTAACGTAAAAGAAATCGCAATCTACACATAATTTTTTTACGTTGTGACAGCGATGCATTGTGCTTGCATCGGGAAAATACAAGAAATCTTTATCTTTTTTATTCACTTTAAAGTACGGCGTGAACGACGTTTCTAAAAAATGAGGAGTCGAGAATATACAATTGCCATTTATTCTATTGTTTCTGATAATTCTTCGTGATGAATGGAACATTATCTGGATTAATGGTCGAACCCAATGATGTTTGCTGTTATGAAAGTAAAAATAAATATTTTAAAAATATTTGTCCACAAAATGTATGTAAAAGCAGGTACAGTCTACGATTTTCAACCGCAAAATATCAGGAATGGGTCTCTCATATTGAGAGAACATAAAAATTTATTAGAACATACGTCCGGAATTACTGAGTTATCCGAACTTTTACGAACATTAGTATGTAGCAACATGCCGTTATCTGGACTATAATGTGCGTCTGGTTAGAATTGTTTCATGAGTAAACGTGTTGCGAATAAAAATGATGTTGACGTGAATATTTAGTAGTAGTCGCAAATGTCTTGTCGGACAGTACGCACTACACCAGGGATTTTTGATTGTGATCGAAACTCAAACTGAAGAAAAGCAGCTGCCTGCATTCATTAAAAATGAAATCACTTTGAAAATTTAATCTCCACCTTTTCAACGAAATTCATACAATCCGATTAGATACGGAAGTTCAGAATAACTCTGTAATTATGCATTTACGGACACATGTTGTTATTTTTATTTCTTTGATTATGAGGAATCCATTCCCGAAAGAAACTCATCGAAAAAAGAGTTTTTGTTAACATGCTTCTAATATATCTATGAAAACTAATTAATATATTTTCATGTTGCAATGCCACGATTTTCATTTCGATTAATAATTGATCGTAGAGGAGACTAATTCAATATTGACTCGTCAGGCAGGTCAACTATTTACAATATTCCACCGAAATGTAGAGTATTGGACAAGTTAGTGAATATCGGTGGCAATAGCGCCTTCTCTCCTCACGACGGAATGCGGCGAATCTCACATTCCGTAATACCGTCTCGCTGCATCGGAGGAATTGCCAGAACACCACTTCTCACTTCTCCACTCATAATTTATGAGAAAACTTCACTTAAGTCAAGTAATTGGCTTAATCCTTGCAGGAAATTGAGGTTTGTACTACAGCTTATCGTCGCGGCGTTCTTGAGATTTTATCTCTATTTCACTGAGGCAGATGATGACAAGAAGTTATTTATTCAAATAATATATAAGAGAAAATTCAAGCTTAAGTAAACAAAGTTACAGAAGAAAATGTTAAGAATTTCTGTAGAATATAATTTAATTTTTTCCATTCTCTGTCTCCCCCTCCTCCTCCTTTCCCTCTCTCCCTCTTCACCATCCCTTCCCTACAAACTCTCCCCCTGTCACCCTCCCACTTCTTCCCGACCCTTCCTCTCTTCATATTGACTGAACTTTATTTGTTGATACATAATTCACGGTTACTTAGTATTTCACTGTGTATTCTGCGGTAAAGCTATGAAAATGAAGTTTATATTACATTAGTATCTCAAACATTTTATACGGAAAATTGTAAATACAGGGTAAAGAGCATTTTCCGTCTCCAAAGAAATTTCACTGTAACAAGCAATAACTTTATTACATTTGAATTTCTTATAGGTTAAGTAGTATTTATTTTAAGGCCTCTATAGTTTTAATTAACACCATAAACGGATAATAAAAATTGAAATTTCCGTCCGGATATGGACCCACAAAAAGTTGACAACAAAACCATTAAATTTTTACTGTATATTTCATATTTTTTCGCAAAATTGTAATTAGTGTACTCGATATGTACAATAAAGTTACCAATATTTGAAAAGAGATATTAAAACTCTTTGATAAAACTGTTCAAAGATACTGAAGGATAGTCAGACCTCATAAAATGATAACATAACAAATATAAATGTCACAAGTTTCAAAGATTTCACGTCGTGGATCTAAACATTATAATTATAATGCTGAAGAAATTATGTTTAGTGTGAAACATTCGGAAACAAATCGAGATTTTCAATTGTCTGAATCCAAGCTTTGGAAATTATATCAGTCAAAACTACGGTTGGTGTCTAAAATATGTTGGTAAATGAAGGATAAGTACAAATCCTTAAATTTAATACTAATTTTCTTATTTGGAAAATTGAGAGAATAATGATATGCAATATTCCAAAGTTATGCTATTTATCTTTTAATGTCTTTGTGCAGTTATATCTTTATAAGTTATACCTTTACTGTAGACTTTATTACGGACCGGACACAAACATGTTTAGTTAAATTACATTCAGTAATCATATTTCCTTATGTCTGTTTCTTGCCTTATTTATAACTTAAATTCAATAATAGCCATCTTTAACAGACACGAATTAGTTTTCTTAACATTATTAATTAATAGAGCCTTCGGAAACATTATCTATTACACTTCATTAATAAATACATGATTGACAATATAATTTTAGAAAAATAATTAATTTGACATTTAAATAAGACCTTCCGACTTTTTCATGTTAATATTTTTATGGGAACAGTCCTCCAAAATTTGTAAATAGTTTTCTTATTCAGTTGGCCAACACGGACTATTTAGATACTCTTTACGACATATTTAAATAAATGCGTAATTTTGTTTAATGACCAATTTCATTACGAGTGTTTATAATTTTATTTCTGTTTCTATAAGCATAAATAGATTCCAATATTTTACGTTTATGTTCTTATTTATTATCAGTTACAGTATTTTCAGTGTCTATCTGATTGTTAGTTATAATTGAAATATGACGAGTGGAAATGGAATTGTTAGTTTTAGTCTGTGGTTTAAAATTACTAATGCGGTAATATAAATTTGTAGCTGGGAAACGTGATTTATTATAAATTAACAATATTAAGTTGATCATTAAAATATGTTTCAAATTATCTCTCAAAATGAATGTATTTTTTTACAAAAAATTTTTACAGACGATAATGGCAAATTTAGTCGAAATCTCTCTTAATAAATAAGACTAAGATAAACTTAATTGATTCTGTTAATGACGGTTACTATTTTATACATATAAAATAATATAGTTTATGAAAAAAGGGTTTCATATATACACCCCTTTAATATAACTGAAATAACTAAGTTTAAAAGGAAAAATTTATAGCTTTAAAATAAAATTATATTAATGAATAAATACAGGTTGAAGAAATTAATATGATCTTTCTGTTACGGATGTCAAAATAATTCAAAACAGATTAATAGCCTGGTAATAAATGCATTAGTATTACACTCATTGTCTCTAAGCTAGTATTTCAAGCAATTTAAGAATGAAGGAGTTTAATAATGTATGAAACATTCCATTTGTCGGATACTGCACTGATTGGTAATAATCTCTCGTTATGGGAACACTAATCAAGCAGTCTGTACGTCAAAGTCAATATTTGGTCAATAACTGATGATCCTAGCTGTACAATCAATAGCTCTTACCACGGACGAACGCATTTCCCACGTTATAGGCACAAAATAACTCTTAGTCTGAAATAGATACAGATGCATAGTTAATATTCTTTGTTACAAATGCATTATAATTTTAAGTAATAATCACTGTGGATATAAAAATAATAACTACGTTATTTCATTTTCATACCACGTCGTAAATAAAGCACTTTAGAGATTTAAACCGTACTGTATATTATTGCCTTACAAAGTATATGAGTTGCACTCCTTCAAAGAAGTTGCCTCGAGAGACAAGGTGACGTTGCTCTCGGTCCTCGTCGGTTCAAAGTGGTTGCCTTTGAGGTGGATCTTTCATTTAGTTAAAAGGGAACAACACAAGCTGTCTGATAAGGAAACCACTCTCAAAGGCCAAGTCTCCAATTCAGTTTAGTAGTTATTATAATAGATGACGTCAGTTTACATTAGAAAGAGACATGCAGAAAACATTTAGTCTTTTCCATCAATTTTTATTATTTTATTTTAACATTAATAACGAAAAAGAAGGTTACTAGGAAGGGTATTCATACAGGTTACCTAATCATAAAAGTTGAAATAAGAGATATGAGTAAAAGTGACAAATTTTCAGACTTATGAGACATGAATTTAAAGTCACTATTTTTATTTAATTCAAAACTGTAGTTTACGCCCACTATATTGAATGTCTGCTGATTCTACATAGTTTGTGAGTGTAACATCTTAGACCGCAGACGCCTAATTAATTGCTCGGGACAACCAATTTCAACTTTTTTTCAACTAAAAGGTTTTAGAGTGTTATAAAGCAGTCTTTTGCGCTGATTCCGAATCTGCTTTTAGATTTGTCAGAATTTTGAGTTATACTAAAAAGTGATTATTCAAATTTTACAAATATCCGTCCATACAATAAAAAATGATGATTGAAACTTTCTCGACTTTGTTTTTCGTGTGTTCTCAACAACTTTAGCATCCATAATTAGCCCACCAACATATTTAGTAACGTTATATGCTCCGAGATTAGGAGGGAATATGTCCAAGTGGCAGTTCAAGAAACGCATTTTAAGGAAATATTTCAACGTAGCTCTTTGTAAGCATTCATAAGCTCATTAATAAGTTTCATATAGTTTACCTCCATTTTTTCCCAAAAATTCCTTGAATTTCCGCTTTTACAGCAAGTCATGCTCTGCTTTTAAGTTCATTCAGAGACAAGTCAAAATCGATGTCTTTCATAAGTTCCCGAATCTGGAAGTCAACAAATATACCTTCCTTGATTTTTACCTCGCTAATATGAGGGAATTTGTTTGACGAAAAAGTAAATCCATTGCCATCATGGTTCGTTACAAATTTTTCCATGAGACCGAGCTTGGTGTGAAAAGAAGGCAAGAATACTTTTTTTTGGATCAACTAATGGTTCACGCGAAACATTATTTTCACCTAGAATCAATGAGCTGCGTGAAGGCCAAACTTTTTGAGTGTAATGCAGTGTTCTGGTTCTGTTCTCCCATTCACAAAGAAAGCAGCAGAATTTTGTGTAAGCCACGAAGGAACGCAATAACTTTCAGATCTCCGCAAATGTTTCATTTAAAATTGTTGTAGCCAATAACTTTCCTTCCATGCTTACATATTTAATCTCAGGAATATAAAAGTTAAATGTATTGCTATCGGTATTTCACTCGACATCATATACGAATCCAACTGTCATTTATTTACCTTCAAGTTTGTTTTATAAGTTGAAAGTTTCAAATATGAATAGACTTATCTATGTTGAGAATCAATTTTCCCCATAAATATAGGTTTTTACTCGAAGACGTGATTACATTTCCGTAAGTTTATAACGTTTTCCCTGGTCGCCGCTCTAAACTTTACCGTTCAATTTTTCGCTCGGCAATGAATTTATAATAAATTTGCCGTTTAGACCTCCAAAGTTTGATTAACAGTTTATTAATTATAATCCATTATTCATGAGACTGATCAATCATCTGTGTTGACAGTTTTTTCTTTGGTCATATTAATAACTTGTAGCAACGCTATACGTATTAGATGTTCGGGAATGAATCGTTTTTTAAATACGGTCGATAAAGTATGTTTTATTTATTATTTTATTTTCTGTACATAATCATATCATTATTTATTTCCATCTTGAAACAATATGGTATATCTTGTTGCTTCTGATATTATTTGCAGACAGAGGGGAAGATGTGTTTTATTGCTTTCCGCGCCTTCTCAAGCTCATATTGCTCTTGCGAGTGGTTTCCAACTTCCACAGTATATTCCTGTCTTACTCGCGAACACAAACATCCCATATTCCTCACAGTCGTAAATGAGCAGACAAGCTAAATGCCAAGAACATAATTACGTTGCATGCCTTACGCTACCCTTTATAGAGACACATTCCACGGTCTTTGTTCGATAAACAGTTGAATTGGAGGAAAATATATTAACTACGATGTATTGATCGTATTATAAAATTATTTAATTAATATAAGTATGTGTAATATAATCAATGATCTGAGATGGTCAGAAAAGATCTCAAATTTTTTCTTCTTTTGGCAACCTAAAACCGAACAAGACATTGGAAAAAAACACGGGAACGTCTTGGATAATTAGATGGATCAAAAACGCGAGCCTGTTAGTCAATCTAGTGAGCTACCATCTACGCTTTGAGAACAACTGACATCAACTTGTGTAGCAAAACTGGAGAACAGAACGAGTAAATCGAAAAACGAAAGCGTTTTAAAGTTACGTTAATTTGTCCATTCAAGCAATAGTTGATGCTTGGTTCCAAGGTATTTTTGAGTCCGGTTCGATCTTTACTACCGTTCAATTCCAATCCGTGTTAGTTTTTTTCCATTTCTTCTTCGGTTTTAACTAACCAAACGAATAATACGTTTGGAAACACTGTCTCTGTCGGACTGCTTGAATCTGCGAGCGCAACGACCTGAGTAACTTTAAAAATAATTAAATCGGAACCAATGATCAACTTTTTTTTAATTGTTTTGCTGTAAAACCTACCCTGTAACATGTTAACATCTGTAGACCTTTTATGAGCACCCTGAATGATGGCTACTGATAAGATTAGTTTCTCTTGTTAGTCGTGGGGTACTGACAAATTAAAGTTCCACTAATGTTTTACATGTATAACAAATTTCGAGCTCGGATCAACCCAAAGACTGCAAAATACTGGCCTGATAATATCAGCAAATGCACGAGAAGGGAAGTCAACTTGGAGTATGCAAAAGAGTTCTAGAGTAATTCAGGTTTGTCTGTAGCCATTATTAAGGCATTTCCGCTGCATGTTAAGAAGATTCTAGGTTTCAACGTAAACAAGTATCCAAGCAGAAAATGCTAGCCGAAGAACTTGACGGATGAAGCACGGCTAGAAAGCGTAATCTATCAGACGGAGAAAAATTAAATATAATAGATCTACGAAGAATCATTTCAGAGTAGTGTAATATGATAAATTACATTTTTAATGACATAACTATAACAAACAAGATTGTCTATTTGCAAGGTTTTAAAAACTACATAAACAGTAGCCGATACATTATTGTGAACGCATGTGGTAGATTTATGTCGACGATAGATAATTTATTAAACGGCAACCAAGTTCTGGCGCAATTATTGGACTAAAATATTTTTATTTACAAGGATAAATACCGAATTTAACGATATAGTTCGTTTTCTGTGATTCTTTTACTTATTTAATTTTCGTAATAACGAAACTCCGTTCTTTTTTAAACAGTTTCCCATAAGTATTCTGATATATTTCGCCTGCACTGCGATTCAGGTGGCTTAGCTACACAAAACATAACTTATAAATGTTTATTTTCCCTTTCATGGTTCAACATTACAGGAGCTAAGGAGCCAACAATCAGTCGAAATGAGCGTGGGAAGCAGAACACCTCTGGTGCTAGAACAGATTTTAAGGCACACCTACAAGGCTTGCAGAACACTCGTTATAAAATGGTTGGGTGTGGTACAGCAAAGACATCAATTTACAGAGTGCTTGCGTGTGCGGCAAGATCTACCACGCTTATGGCTTTCATTACTGGGGTAATAAGGAACCACTCACCCAATACGTTGTGCACTTTGTGGAGACACGCGAAATATAAACTTGAAATGACAATAGCTATTTGAAAAAAACCTGTATTCTGTCTTCACAATAAAACATACAACAGGAGCTTTCGGTTTCTCTAGGCCACAGTCTTCTGGAAATATATTAAATAAAATTAACATTTTTTCCAAAAACTATGAACCACGATGCAATTAATATAAAATATAATTTCGTTTACAGAGAATAAATAACCACTTCATTGTATTTAAATATCTTTCCATGTCTGCTCAAATTGGTCTGCAGCAATCGTGAGATATTGAAAGTGGCTCCACATAAATCCTACCGTTGGATTGCTTTTTTCCCCACCTCGAGCATTTTATTTGTATTAGTGAAATCAGGCTATCCCAACTTATTATTTTCTAAATTCACCTTAAAATAAAAATAAGGATTATGGTTAAACTTCTTCGTGTGTAATGAGAGTGCATTATTAGTTTTTCTTTTAAGTTCAAAATTTCATTAATGCTGGTAAATCCTTTACCCAATCCATTTCCCGTATGTCCTAAATAAGAATTTGCTAGCAATAAAAATTGTACATAGACATAGAAATCTATTGAAAAGAAGAATATTAAAGTATATATTAAAGTATAAATATATATATATATATATTCATAAAGAAGCGGACAATATAATAAACGCAAAAAGTGACGAAGGTAAGATGTATATTTTTTATGCTAGTTTACTCAAACAGATATGATGATTGGTGTGTATAAATATAAACGGAATACAATTAAAGAAAGTGTAAAAGCCAGGGTAATAATGTAAGGGAGGAATAATGACAGAAATTTGTACAATATTATAAAAACGGAATGTAATAAGAACGATTTCTTTAAGAATTAATAGCATAGCACATGAAGTTTGGTTTATAGTACGTCAATTAAATTAATTTGAGATGAAATGAAGTAATTCCTTAAATTTACAACATGTTTCATAATTTACAACTTGGGCACACTTCTGTTCCCCCACTCCATACCCACGTGTTGCGCCATGTTCAGAAACCTGCGAGTAACGAACGACCCACAGCAGGAATGGGAGACAGGGAGAGCGAGTCAAGAAGTTGCTGTGGCCTGCAGTTGATTTATATGCCACTACTGCCTCGTCTTGATGATTGTATTTTATTAGGAAACTTTTAAATATAATATTCTTGGCCACCTATTAAGATTCCTCCGCAATCCCTCTTACCCAAACGAACGCCTCCACTAAGAAAAATATAATTAATTGCGTGATCTCGGCGCAGTAATAATACAAATAATGAGGAAATGATAATGTAAAATATGTACAGTAAAATAACATTATATAATTGAAATTGGATTGTAACAATTTGGAGAATTAATAAAATAATTTGATTAATGCGTAATAATAAGTGATATCTATGTTTTTGAATTATGTATCTACATTAAATGTGTTTGTAACTTAAGGCATATAACAATTGTTGTTCAGATGCGTTGAGTGTTGGTTCGACTTACTTTGTTCTGTTATTTAATTAAATTTATCTTGTAATCAAATTTACCTGGCTTCGTCCAATAATCTTCCACATTTAAAAAAATCGTTGCTATTCGGCGTGTATTGCCAGTACAATTGTAAGATAAACTCGATTATAATGCACATCGTCACTATACTCAGGGATACCACATTAATCATGAAGTTTAATATTTTCTGTTGGTGATAATCGTAGAAGATCCTAGTTAGCTCTCCGTTCTTAGGCGGTTCATCAGTAGCATGATTTATGAAATTGAATCGAATAATTTCCGTCTTGCTGGCTTCAACGCATACTATATGTACTCAGTTCTGACATATTCATAGGTGATAGAGAGAAAGGCTATGTTTCCCACCACTCCAGTAAAGACCGCCGGAACTTAAAGGTAACAGCGACCGACGTGATGGAATGGATGGGATTCGGTTCCATCTCCAATTCCCCACGGTGACAGATTCCTTTACGCTTTTCTTCGTAACTCATCTCCGCATCACGGACCCCCACTGTTTCTGATTGAGATTCTTTACAACCTTTTTCTTTCTCCCTCGCTTGAAGAAGCAGCATCGGGGAGAGGTGAGGGGGTGATGTTCCCTCTCCCACCCACAAAAGAAGCAACGTAATTTTTAAAAAAATTAATGCATTATCTGGAACAATTGATATTATGACCCGTTGCACGCTGATAAAACCGATACATAAAACAGCAACGTGCACACTGGGTAGAAACGTGTTTCACGAAACAGATGTCACTTTAAACCTGTTTTTCATAGATTCAGGGCATAATCCCAAAAATAAAACTGAAGTGTCTGTCTATATATTTGTCTCGAATAGGCTCCGAAACGGCTCAACGGATTTCAATGAAAATTTGAGGGGATTAAAAACAGGAGATTTAACTTAAATATTCGTTCACTTTTCATTTAGATATATTGCAGAAGATATACTATAATTTAATAATAAATATTAATTCTGCTAGAAGATTTATTGGCTTATGCGCATCGGAGTGTCCAAAAAGTTAATGCAGGTTGCCTATACTCTTGAACTATGTTTAAGGGATTTCAATGAAAATTTCAGCGATTGAAACAGCAATTTTAACTTAATTCTTCGTGTATGTTTCATTTAGATATCTTACAGATTTCAGAAAGATATTAAAGTAAATATTTATAAATCCATTAAATTGTCGTGCAGATTGTTGCGTGAAAACAAACAGTCCTATTAGGTACTCATATACCATTTACTGTATTATTATAAGCGTAATTTTGCAGCATGAGAGAGAGGGGGGAGGCTGAGAATTCACACTTCATCTATTGTTGCAGCATGATTCGCGCAGTAACTAACCTATTGTTGACAGAAAGCTAACTTCCTGAGAAATAATAAACTTGTTTGGATCGTCAAAACGATGTATAAGAAACTTTTCGCGTCAGGTAAATTTTAATATTTTGTAATATAATTGAAGTTTCTGTATGTCTGGAAGTTTGTATTGAATTGGCTCTGAAACGTATGATTGCGGGACCTGTTCAAAACCAACGGCGAGATATAAGGTTTGCCCTGAAGGGATCATAAATAAATGATACCGTACTTTTATATATTCAATTAAATACACTATCAAAATTCTGTACATGTAGTTTCGTTTTTACAGCAAAATAAAACAGAGCAATTTCCGCATGATCATAACACGCATAGCTAGTTTTTTTTAATGAAGGGAGAGTCTTTCCATACTTAAGCAAGAAATTCGTCTTCAAACATAATTTTCAGTTTTTAATTTTTTTCATCCACTTCTTGTTTAGAAGCAAACAATGTTCAAATTCTTTCCTCCAATAATTTTTTATAGCAAGATCTTGGCATAAAAATAGAGAAATACAGGGATATAATTCATAGTTCTTCACTATTACAAGTGTGTCATTTCATGAAACACGTTTCATCAGTGTGCATGTCCAAATGAAGCATGTTTCTCCCATTAGTCATAACTAAAAACCGGGGTATTAATGGTAAGTAATTCAATCAATTTGTATATAGCCAATGGTTGCATCGTTGAATTTACAAAAAAAAAGGATTAAAAATGTACTGAATAATAATATGTCGGTCGTTTTATTAGAATAACCCCTATATAATAGTTACATGCATAAACTGATGGTTCTTAATCCATTAAATTTATGAATCAGTTAGATATTGAATCTCTCACGCAGACGAAGAATGCTACTAAATTTACTAAAATGCTACGAAATTTGTATCTTCGCATAATAATTCTTATATTGTTTGTAATTGTGTACATGATATTCATTCTAATTACGTAATATTTAATACATTAAATATATGTGTGTGTGTTTAGTTCCAAAACTAAATTAAATTCACAATAAATAAAAAGACGGCTAATAAGTCAGAATATAAATTTTTACTATTTATTCAAAAGCTAAGTTTCGTCTCCTTTTTGAGACTTCCTCAGGAGTACAACAAATATAATACTACAAGAAATTAAATGTGGGTTCTACATTACAATTTTTTAATTTGTATATAAAAAACATGGTTCAAATTTAGCAATTCATCATATAAACTCCATGACTCAGCCGAAAAGATTATTAAATGTACATGTGAGTAATTTAGTGTCGCGGACCATCTCCAACAACGGTTACGGCTGAAATGATGTAGTAACAATGAGTGCTTTCTTATATTCTGACTTATTGGCCATCTTTTTATTTATTGTAAATTTTGAAGTCATAAAACTATTATGTAAATTAACTTAAATGACAAATGAACGGTATGAAAACGTTTTGATACTGTAATAATTCTAATAATTAGCTAATTCATTACTGTATTTTGTTACAGCTTCAAGTTTTCGATGCCAATAAAGACGGACGTCTGCAGCTTTCAGAAATGGCGAAGTAAGTTAACGTTCTATAGTGTTTCACCATTTTCTGGTCATGCACACACACTGCGCTACAACATTACGATTCAGCCCTTGTTGCTTAGGCATTTCTCACGACAAGTCGGTGAAAGGTGTTGCTTACAATGCAAGCATAATTCTGCAAAGCTCAATAAAATTGAAAACGAATCTACAGCCTAACGCTCAAATTTTTCAAAATCACCTAAAATGTGTGCTTGAACGAATATCATACGGCATACTATAATTTTATCCTAAATAAAAATTAATAAAAAAGATATAGTAATGTCTGTATTTTTAATATTTTTATGTTGCATATCCTATATTTATATTTCCGTGTTCAGTCAATTAAATCGATTTTAAAAATCCAACTTAAAATAATATTTAACTTGAACAAGAAGAGGGTCACTCATTTTTGGGTGACGGAGTCCTCGCAGAAGAATATCCCTAACCCAGCAATGGGGGACGAACATGTTAACATAGTTCCTCCGTCCGAAATACGTGATTCATCTTCACGGAAATCCTTGAGCCCATAAAAAAACTGGAGGAAGTTATGTGCATCAGGAACAGCCTAATACAACCCAGACCTTTCACTTTGTGACTGTGTACGATGCACGTTTTAACGATGGCGGTGTTGTAGAAGGGTTTGTACTATGAAGTCAACTAGCATTTGCCCTGAACCTAGGGAAAGAAGATTCTGTATGAATTTAAATCGAGAGGAAACGTCGACCGAACATTTTGGAACAAAGCCACCACATTGCCACTTTTGTACTTTAATTTAATACTATATTTTTTTTTGCAGAAAATATTAGAAACATTCAATAACAAACACATATTGTAGAAAATAACGTTTTGTAGGAGGTTTTATGACTATAGTTCGGCATCACTAGGATAAACTGAAAACACCTGACAGATAAAAAATGGTTTTCTTTAACTTAAAAATTGCATTAACGATAGCGTGTCCGTTTGAAGTTTGCATATTACTTGAACAACGTTTAGTTATCCGTTTTTTACTTTTGAAAGTGAAAATCAGCTAGAATTATTTTACAGTATGGTTAAAGTGAAACATAGAATGGAATGGAGGCACACCATCTAAGCTGTCGGAAAGAAATTCAGGACGGAAGCATCAGCGGGAAAAGTCGTGTTGAGTCTTCCAGGATGCCCGAGATGTCGTCTTTTGTGATTATTTGGAATACCACCGTACAATAAACACTGCCTACTGCTCAGATATGCTGATGAACAAAGTAAAGACAGCAATGAGAGAGAAACGTAGCGGATTTCAAAGAAATTGTGTGTTATTGTCCCAAGGCAATGCTCACCCTCATACCGCCAAGCTGACCCAATATATCATTGAAGAAAAAAACAGTCTCCCACCGATTTTCATTTTTTTGTTCCACTCAAGGAGGAAAAAAAAGTTCAGCAACAAAGAGGTGGTCAGCGAATTTGTGGGAAATTGGTTCCAAGTTGTATAAAAAAATCAGTTCATCGTCTGAGACAAGTTTATTAATATTTGTGGGGAAGTTTTTTATAGACTAATTATTGAATGTTTCTCGTATTCAATTTCATATTTGGTCAACCATTGTACTTTTCCCGTGAATGTCGCTGTAAATGTGACCAGCGGTTTACAGAACTGCAGCCATGTTGGAATGGTGTGGCATGTCCATTAAAAAGGGGCTAAGGGGAGAAAGTTATTGGGAACAACAGCAAATTTAGTAGTAATATAGTGGGATACGCCGAGCAGAATCTTAACCTGGACTCCAACGTTTTAGATTGCTCGTCTCAGACTGATTCGCCAGTTCAGGACTGCTTCGTTGTTTCTTACTTGAGTACTTCACTTAAAACGTTCTACAATGGTTCCGCATTAAACAATTAATAGTTTGTAAAGGTTTTAAGCAGAATAGGGGAAGAGAAAACAATTTGGAGGACTTTGACCAAGAGAAGGGATAGATTAATAGGTCACATTTTGAGGGTCTTGTAAAATTAACCTTAGAGTGAAGTGTGTGGGGTAAGAACAGAAGAGGGAGGACAATGATGGATAACTCTAAGCAGATTACGAAGGATGTGAGATGTTGTAGCTACGTATAAATGAATAGGCTTGCGCAGAATAGGTTAGCATGGATCAGTCTTAGGACTGAATATTACTACAACAACAAGAGTTTCTAAAGCTTATAATGATTCTCAACTCTATTAATCATCGCAACAGTATTTCCATATGACACTCGTAAGAATGGGATAGCTTCAAATTGTGAAAATTATCGACGAGATGTGTGAGCAACGGAGTAAAAGTGAGAGCTCCACTTGTGTGCACGTACATAATTCACTTTGGTCTGCGCTGACATTACTTTGACGGCCGCTGACAAAGCACATTGTTCGCTTCTCCCGCAGGCAACGAGCAATTTAGCGAGGAGTGGAGAAGTGCGAGTTACTCGTACAGCGCTGCGCCTGGCGGCGGCGGTTGGCAAAACCAATAATCCACATGCGGGAATGTGTTTGCTCGGCGAAATGTCTCGGCCAAGCAAAGCAACACAAGCCGTTGTGTGGTCTCTCACTCCCGTACGACCACCAGAACCACATGCAGATAAGCTACCGATTATTCCGATATGAGCAGTTGCCATTGTTTACACATGTATCATTTATCCATCCACATTCAAACAACTCCTCTGATAATCCACTTTTCCCAACGAAACGTGAACTGAATATGAATTACTCTTGTCGTTCAATAATTTCAATTTCATCGACATTCATTTTCAACGCCTTTCCGTAGCGCCTAATAAGAAATAGAACTGCAGTAATCTCTTTTGACCTCCCCAGTAATCATGTTGCACTTCCATACTACTTGTGCATCTAATATCCATTTTCCTCGCTGTAAGCAATATTTTCGGAATGTTATTGAACACTGTATAAACAGTTTCGCAATACTCTGTATACATTTTTCCACGTCCAGACCTTCATGTTTCTCAAGTGATTATCATGTCCAGTGAGGTTATTGCAGGAATTTGGCTGACAATTTATTTATTTCAGTTAACGGTAATGTAGATAAAAAAGACGATGGTTGTGGATACGAAAATCACTAAAAGAAGACACGGTTTTTGACAGACGTAAAATATGAAGCAGGTTTCAAAATTTAGTAGGACGTCACCAAACGATTTGAAGTTCTTTTTGGCTATGAGTGTAGGAGAACATACCAGAAAATAGACTACATTTAGACAATTTCTGAACAGATCTCTTGCCAGTGGAGATTCTTTTTCTTGTCTCATGTACAATATCACAAATCGTTCTCGAATTTTGTGAGGCACGAGCTTTCTTTCCAGCCGTAGGTAAACCCAAAAAATGCAGTCTCCAATATTCGAAAAAGTTTTTAAATTTTTAAACAAATATAAAAGAACCACGTTAACCAGTCAAGTGACTTAATATAATTAATCTTTGTTGAAAATAAAAATGTTACATGTTTATTAATCTAACGACATTGAAGTTACAAGCACCCACTATTTTCAGAAATAATTTAAATACACGTTACAATAACTCAAAACTCGTCAGAAAGTTACATAGCGTTAAGTCGTATGTCAAGACGTTTTAGACATTTTTCTTGCGTTGTAGTTCAAGCGGTTATGCAGTTCCTTAATTTTGCCGCGGTAACCAGTCGCATACCGTGTCTTAGACCGACCCTGGTGAAGCTGAAGGATGGGGAGGTACCTGGTCGCCGGGGAGTGTTGCCAGACAGATGCTTTTTATATCAGGGTAGGATTGCTGACATGGCTTCTGTTCCTAATGCAGTGTAGGCCAGGTAGAGAAAGGAGATGAGTTGTTGTTGTAGTAGGAAAATAGTTGTGGTTTTCGTTCAGTTACATTTATTATATTGGTTTGTACCATTGAACAGTGTATAGGACATGGTGGAATTTGTTTCTGGAAAATATCAGTAGAAAAGTCTCTATTTCTTAAAATATTGAAGATCCAGTGGGTGTAGGTCATATTTCGGGACAAACTTATAAAAAATCACGTGAGCAAAGACTCCAATAAAAGAACAAAATTAACTCACACGGTGATGATATTACAATGAATGCAATTAATATAAAATTTATACTAACCATACTTTATTGAAATACTCTTAAAACTATTTTACCTAAATAAATTATTTATAATTGCAGATTACTGCCAGTGAAAGAAAATTTCCTGTGCCGGCAAATTTTTAAGGTAAGGTCAGAGTCAGAACTTCTAGATAAGATAATAAAATTTAAGTTTAACTCAATCTTAAGAATAAATGGTCAAAAAGTCTTAAGCATATATGTTTGGCTTACAGCACATGTGGAAACTTCTTGAAAGTAATGTAGCTTGCCCTATTGTTGCTTAATAAACCAAACGTGCTTTTAAATGGCTGCATTATAGTTAACTGTTTAATATGTTCAATTATTTCTCATCAACATATAATTTAAAGGATATTATAAAGAAAAATAGAAATATTTTGGCAGAATTAATTTAGAATAAAAAATAATAACAGATTTAACAATAATATAAATTTACATCCAATTTTCCTATTCATAGAATCTTATTCTCTTACAATGTTGTAATATTCACTGAAATCATTTAATAATTCAATAATATAATGAGCGCATTATTTTTTAATCATATGAATTTAAACATTATGAGTCATTCAAAAACTATAACAACCTTTGGGGGTCAAATAGTTAGGTGTCCAATTTAAAATTAATTAAATTAATTGATAGAATAAATTTACTTAAAAATAATTACAATATATAATTACCTATAAAGACCTGAAGAAAAAGGAAAATATTGAAGCTATTATTCTATTTCGATTGTAGTAATGAAGCTTTTGGCATCAATTTCAGCACTTTATGGTACTTTTCTATATCATCATTTCTCAAAGCAATTGATAAGTTTTTACAGATACAAAATAATTTCTTTTCAGTAATTAATTTGATCTGTAATAGTTTATTGTAGTGTTTTAGAAGTGTTGAAGTGGACAAGTAGGCACTTGTTACATTATTGCTTTCCAATCAATGTGTATTCTCAAATAAGTGTTGCACTTCCTTTTACTGTACCCATGCTTAATGTTCTCTCTATTTCTTAGCAATAATTTTTACCATGTTCTTAACTTTTCAGTGTTGTGGTATGTAACATTATAACAATGCTATCTATTCTAGCTCAGCTGAGCACTACTACTTGCACTACAGACATTTCCTAACTATGCATGTTTTTAAAATATGTATGAATACTATAACATGCAAACTAAACTCAAACCTCTTATAAATTTAATTCCAATATTCTGATTATTAAAATAAACTTTTCAATCCTTTTAATGGTTGAATGCAAGTTTAACTAATTTCTGTTGTTTCCTTCTATGTACATTGAATTACCTATAATATTTTTATGCCAGTGTTCAAATAGAACTTATACAGTAACATTACTAATAAAGTATT
Organism: Eucriotettix oculatus; assembly: GCA_034510155.1. Taxonomy (NCBI): domain Eukaryota; kingdom Metazoa; phylum Arthropoda; class Insecta; order Orthoptera; family Tetrigidae; genus Eucriotettix; species Eucriotettix oculatus. Next base: position 64,644,912 of record CM067378.1, read on the forward strand.
CAAACTATGTATTTTCTATTCATTTCACTAAGAAATGGACTCATAACATTTCCTATTTTTCTGCAAATTATCATTAAAAGGAATGAACATAAATTCACATTTAAATAACCTCTTATTACTGTCCATCTCTTCTATTTGTGTGATCTGCAGGAGGGCATTGAAGTAAGTAGACTGACTTGTCGTATGAATGGCGCATGTTGACGTGAATTCGCTGTTGGCTGATCACTCAAATTTATTGGTCATTGCTGTTCAAGCCTGTTCTGCAAAATGTTTTATAATCAATATTTAACTAACTTTTTTATTTTATAAATTGTTAAAACCTAATAAATGTTGAAATAATATACTAAATGCTTGTTTGCTATTTTAGAAGCTTCAAGAACTAATTAATGTTTACAGAATAAAAATAATATGCCCATAAGCAATGTAGCAGCACACTAGACCTACTTTTGCAGCATAATTCTTATATGTTCCATATCTTCAACATAAGGGATAAAAATTAAAATACAAATTCCACTAGTGTATTCATTGGTATATTGTCCTTTCCAAATTATATACTTAAATAATAGAGAATTATATTTACTCATTAATTATTATGCGAACAAGTATACTCAAATTACTACTGACAGAATGACTTGCTGTATTCAAATTTTAGCAATATTTTTGATTTGTTTGTTTAGTATGTTCGTTAGTTGTTATAAAATTTTGTCTGAATTTGAAAATTTTTATTTCTTAAATACTAACAATTTTCCTATCATTATTAATGCAACCCACATTTTTAAATTAATTAGAATATTAATCCATAACTCTGAAGTATCAAAAATTGCAGATATCAATTAAGATGCTGGTGTTATGTTATTTGTATGTTAACTTTAAATTATTTTTGCTAATACAATGTGCATTGTGGAAGTGTTCCTTACTCTGTATGGATGTACATTAAAAGAACAAGATGATTGAATTATTGGTTTGTAAGCTGTCAATTGATTTGCAAAAGTTTTTGCAGATTTACAATTGAATGTTATATGAATCCAGTCGCATGTATGTTAAATAAAATGGTTTGCTTGCATAATATGGAGAGGTAATTCACAATAGGGTATATGATCTCATGATATTGTGTGATGAAAGGGGTTACTGAAAACATGCATCAAATTTAAATAAAATTAAAGGTAATTAAAAATTTTATCAAAAAATTATTAATTTTTTCCATCAATGTCAACAATGATATTTTAACTGAGTCTTTTGAATGTGAATAGAAAATATTGAATAAATTAACAGTGAACTAAATATGTGAAAGTAAGTTTTTCATAATTCACATAGATAAAAGAAAAACATATACCTCCTCATACCATAGATAAAATAAATGAGGATCTCATTTAGATTCAAATACAACTACTACTGCACCTATAAATTTTATCTCAAAATCAGAGTACATATTGGGTACAATGCAAAATCCAATTTCTTTACAATATGTGAATATTGTAAACTATTTAAGAATGAGTGTATTTAAAAGGAAGTAGTAGATATACAAAAGCTAATTATGATAAAGTAAATACCACACAGGTGGTTGAAAAATGTAAGACCAGCAAGAACAACATGTAGCACATATGAGATGATGAATACAATGGATTTATTTTATCACTAACTTTGTATTTTGGCTACGTATGATTTTATGCTAAGTCAAGTTATATAAGATCATGTCCCACTAGTGCATAATCATTCATTACCTTGTCGAGCTTATGTGTGGAAAAATTTCTCTCTTCTAAATATAAGGATATTAAAATTCATATATTGTTGTCTATGTTATAAAGTTCACAGTACTATGATGAGTACATTGCTGTTGATTTTTAAATTTAATGTGACAATGGCAGAATATTATTAACCAATTTCACAACTGATACAAATTGAAGTGAAATAACATGGATATAGGAATAAGTAACAAAACTTGAAATTCTTTTAGCAAAACATAACATACCTAGTTTCATGAACTTGGCTGAATCAAGTAGGACTTTGCTTGAATACCTGCTGATGCTTTAAATCATTAGCCCCAAAGATGAAAAATTTATTTACTCTTTTTCATTCTTCTTTTCTTCTTTCTCATATAAATATACTTTTTCATCATATCCTACTTAAAATACTGTCATACTCAAATTTTTATGGTTAATTTCTGTTATTTCACTTTCTAATTTATTAGGCAGGCAGTGGAATGAATACCTATTATTAATACTCCAAAAGAATAATTTTAACTCCTGATATTATATGAGACATCCACAAAAAATACATAACATCTCAATAATTACTCTTTGCCTTAATCATGTGTTTGCATGTTGCTTTGCATGGGAGGTTATTTATAAATTAACAATGATACATCAATACAAGTATTTGGGTTTGTTAATAAAAAGGAGAATTTATTTTCAAAGTAAAATTATATTGTATATATTTGTTAAATATATAGCCTATACAGTTTTTCTATCTACTTCTTTGAACTAGGCATGGAACATGACATTTACTCCATTCACATTTGCTCAAAATTACCAGCATTCAAGTGGTGAGTAAAAATGATTGCCCTAGTTAAAGAACACACGAGCTGTGAATAATACAACAGTGGTATTAATATTATCAAACACTTCTTACCAGTAGATGACTTCAGGTCAGAGAAATGGCGACGGGTATTGAGCGTGCATTTGTAGCATTAGAATTCCACTCAAAACTGTGCATCAATATTTTAAAATTATATTTCATTGGGCAAGCTTCCAGTTTAATGCTCAGAAGTCAAACTGCCATCCTAGTAGTGTGTTAGGATACCACAAAAGAGAAAAAACAAAATAATATGTAGTGGATTGCACAAATGATTGAATATAGAGTTGATGTCTGCAGGGTCACAAGAGAAGAACATATTGAGCATCTGTAAAGTATTTTTAAAATCTTGGAGAATGTCTACATACACGTGATTATCTAAACATTTTTCTACATTCAATTGTTGGTCAACAAATAATTTTTTTAATTAGGGCAATCATTTTTTATTCATCATATACATTTATAATAAAGAACACATTCTTAATGAAACTCATCTTTTGATTAATAAATACTAGTTAAAGATCATTTTTAAAATAAATATTCAACTTCACTCAATTACATATTCTAATAAATACTCATTCAAATTACACTTAAAATGTAACATCATTAATATTTACCCTTATGAAAAGTTATGCTTCTTCAGTAGTTTTTATAATGAACAATAGAACTAAAACACTGCTCTATACAGAATGTAGGTAAAATGAAATGATACTCATCAAAATAAAGTAAAGTTTTGACTATGTTATTATAGGGTGCTACAAAATTGACGAAGGATGACATTGAGAGGGTCTTCTCACTGTATGACAGGGTAAGTACAACCAACAAAATTCTTCTCCTAACTTTTGAGAATACTCTGAAAATTTTTCATAATTTCTCTTTCAGGACAATAATGGTACAATTGAAAATGAAGAATTGAGGGGCTTCTTGAAAGATTTACTGGAGCTTGTCAAAAAGGTAACAATATGAAGTTCTTGAAATTTTATATCACTACAAAAATATGGAGAAAAAAATTTCCTCTTCTTTTGTTCAGGATTATGATGCACAAGATCTTCAGGAATTTGAGGAGACGATTTTGAGAGGTGTGGATTATAATCAGGATGGTAAAATAAATAGGAAGGAACTTACTATGATACTTTTGGCTCTAGCCAAACACAATCAAGAAGAAGAACCCAGTGCATAAAGAAATATTTATTTCTGTGTTCACAGACTGTTCAAATTGCATACAAGTATTGTGGCATGACTTATTTCCTGTAAACATTGAAAAAGGCTGATAATGTAGCAATGAATAAATTTTACAACATACATATTACATCTAGATTGATAATGATAATCCAACCATAAGCTGCATTTTAACATTCTCATAGTAGTGATGTATTACAACATTTTAACACTTAATGCTTAGTATGGAAATTAATTATAACAGCTTATTCAGTGTAAGCATTCCTGGCATAAAATAAATAGTTACATAGATAAGTCTGAATAATAGACTTTATGGTACTACATTATAGTTCATTTAAAATTGTGGTAAAATCATATATAAATTTGAAACAGAACCTTTAATATTTATTTTTGCAAAAATCTAAGCTTTCTTTGAAACTGCAACCTGGAGATGGAAAAAATAAGAACAAATAAATTTCTGAAGTATTTGTATATTGAATTTTTATTATTACTTTGTCCAGTGCACAGTTTTTAAGTAAGAATTCAACTAAACAATATTAGTTCATTTATAAAACTTAATTTAAATTGAGCCAAAGTCTTTTTAAATTTGAATGTAAATGTACTATAAACTTCAGTATATTTCTATTTTGCAATTATTCTGTAGTGTGGAATACAATGATTGCTTATTGTGATTTCCCAGGAGAAGGGGGAATAATATAAAAATAATTAAAATCTCTATTAAAACAAAGTGTCTCATTTGTTCTGAATTATTATTATTATGAACTCAAAATTGATTTGAGTGAAAAAGAGGATTATTTGTAATTAGAGTGAAGTAATGGATATTATTTAAATGTTGAAATTAATACATTGAAATATAATTCAATACAATAGGAGCTTACAAATTTTGGGATAGTTAAAATAAATATTTACGGGGGGAATCATATCAGCATTCATAGTCTGTCACTTTTTTAAATTAATTTAACATAGTATATGATGAAATAAATTTGCATTTTCATATACATATCTATTTATTCTCAAAATTTTATTTCAATAGTGTGTTTGAAAACTTTTTCTTCACTCTGAAGATATAAAACACTGATATTAATCACCACTGGGCCCAATATTTTTATTTGAAGTTTCTTTTCTTTATTAATAATGTTATTTATTACAATACAGAAAACTTAAATTTAGAAAGGAAAACTATTTCCTGTTTTAAGATTAATTTATAGATATCACATAATTCAGTAAACATTAAGATAAAGATACTGTCTTCTAATTGAAGTTCTTGAGATGTATTGCTCATTTGTTAAACTTTTATGAAATTTACAGAGTTCCTACAAATTTGTATGTAAAAAGAAATTAGTCCATAAATTCAGCTAAACTGTTAAGAACATAAGAATGTCATCTGAGACTCCTTCTTCAGGACAGAATGTCTTAATGTGATGGCTCAGGCCTTGAAAAGTATAAATTTTAAATTATTATTATTAAAAGTTATAATTAGTATATTTGCTTTAAGCCAGTGAAAATTTCATGAGAATATATACTTTCCATGCAGAATGATATGAGTAAATTATTGATCAGAATCAAAATGGTATTTCTGGTTGTATAAGAGAAATAATGATAGTAAAGATGAAAGTAAAGAAATTTATAAAATAGTTAGACTTTAAATTTAAATATAATTTGTTTTTGTATGCAAGTAGGACACAATTTTATCTGAAAGTAAAGAAATTTCTCAAATACTTGTATCTTAAACTTAAATGTATTTTGTTTATCCTTTCATCAAATAGGGGACTGTATTAACTCTTTAATTAATGTCATAAAAATATGGCTACAAATTTAAGTTATAATTGTCTTTCAGAAAATTAGAGTCACAATGCAGCTTTACACATTTACTTAAACTTTGGCTCTGTATTCATACTATTAACAATATTTATTTTGCACTAATTTGCTTCCATATTGTAGTAATATACTTAACAACCTTATCCTCAATAAAACAAAAAATATATATTACATGATAATTTAATGATATAATATTATTAATTGAACATCCATAAATATCCTAAATATTGATTCAGAAAAGTTCACTAATAGTTTTTCATAACTGGAGGTGAATTGTAATAATATTTGAAGAGTGTAAATGTAAAAATGGTTATAAGTGTAATAGACATCATAAATTGTAAATAAATAGTCGGGTTTGTTCTGTGTCTTATAGTTTTCTTTAAATATTCTCAAACTTTGTTTTAAAATAGTAATTAAATGTGCCATAAAACTTCTGAAAATGTCTATTGTCCACTGTATCTGATATCTCTGGGATGTTAAAGATATATGTAGACTTTATGACCAGTTTGTGAAACATGATCACAACTTTATATATAATCAGACAGTGAGCATAATTTATGACCTTCAAGCTTTTTTATTAAACAAAGGAAACTAACATCAATCATTTATAGAATCCCCATTTAATTCTGAATATCAGCAGTACTTTGTTGTATAACTTTATCATTTTAGTGTTTTATGTTATAAATTATCATGAACTATAAATTTAAGATCTGTTTAAAATTCAAATGTCAATACAATATAATTTGTGATTAATTGATGTAATAATAATATTTTAGTTTAGTTTATAGACCAATCAGTGTTGTTCATATAGTAATACTGTTTCAAGTTTATGTTTGGAAGAAAGACAGTGGTTGCATAAGGTACACCTTTTACAAACTTTTATGTTAAATTTTGTGTTATTGGCTGAAAACAGAAAATGTATTAAACAAATATGGACAAGCTTTATGCTGAATACTTGTAGACTATCTCATTTTGTTTTGAAGACAGAGGTATCGCCACAGCTGATGCTGCCATTATCAATTATTGTACCCATACCATTAAGGTAGAAATAATGGCTAATGTTAAAATATATTATGTGAAAATGTAAGTTCAACATTCTTAAAAATTATAATGTGATAAAAGCTAGATTGGATAGATAATAATCAAATTACATTGTCAAAAATTTCTTATCCTGAACATATCCACAAGTTATGCATACCAAAAGTATTTATAGATCAATTGTTTAATGTTAAAACTTTCAAAGTTTAAATATCATAAATATTAAAAACTGCTAAAGCTTTATTAAAAATATACGCACAAATATGAAATGATTTATGCAATAATTTATGTAAAAATATTTGCATTTTATGTCTTATGTTATTCAGTAGCAAAATGTTGAAAATGCAAAGAATTTTGTTTTAAATTGTCTTCATATTATTTTTAAAACAAATTAGTTCCCAAATACTATATGTAATTTATTATATTGATGGTGCATTATTTAAAAATTATATTTGCAAAGAAAATGTTTTATCAATAAACTGATGAGAATAAATAGTTTTAAATAATCATCTTATATTGAGTTAATAAACAACCTATTCTCAGTAGTAAATTAGTTTATTCTACAGTTAAATCAATTTCTAACTCTAAAATTGTTACCCAATAAACTATATTTTTCTGTTATATTAATTTCCTTTGTTATATACAGTTAGATGTAAAGGTAATCTTGAAGAATTTTATTTGCAGTTTAGGCACACAGAAGGAATCACCATATTACAGAACTATCAAAAATTACCACCTCTATAGAAACTCAACATAACCATATGGCAATTTATTTGAAAGATTTTGGGTTAAAATAAAATAAAAATAGAAATGATAACAGGTATGAATATATTTCTCCCCAAGCATTTCATCTATAATAATAATTAGACTTAAAATATAAGTTTTTGACAAATTTGTTCTTACTCAATGAATGTTACCCAAATTCATCACGAACCACATATTAGCACAATATAATGAACATATTATTGCTAAGAATGCAAGGAAACAATTAAAATATAACTGAGTAATTTATGTAATTGCTGAAAAATATTTTTTTTGTGGTACAAGGTATAACTTATTTCCTTCTTGTCACATGTGCCTCCATTACAGCCTTATACAAAATATAATAAGATTCTGTGATCAACAGCAAACAGTCATTATTGTGACATTCCTGGATTTTAAAATGTCTTTTAATGCTTTTGAGATATAGAGGAATATATAATGTAACATAAAGTTATGCCTCCATCCCGAATAGCAGCTAAGTCATGTGAGACTCCTGTGTTGTCGGTCTTATTTGACCCAACAACAGAGATGCTGGCAATTGTTGAGTTTGTGGGCTACATGCAAGAAACAGTGCAATGCACAAAAATATTAATAGCCACAGACAATCCACAATGGAGTAACAATGTAAGAGGTGCGTGAGATATCGCGACCATAAATTGTGTCAAGTCTTGAAAACTCTACTCAAATATAGGTAGAGAGACACCATAGGAATTTGTGTTTGATTTCCGTTTTATAATCAAGTCAGTGGCAAAGAGCAGTGGAGTTCTGAGGATGCAGAGTACTGATTGCCACACCTTGAGAATTTTGTTAATCTTATGACTTGAATAAATGGGCATTTATTTAAAATAAAATTATTTTGGTTATTTTCATTGGAAAAATTACCTGGCGCCCAACTATTCTAGATAGTTCAGCATCAATGGCAGAGAACAGCTATGGTTAAAGAGGTATATATTAATACCCAAATTTAACTTAAAATATATATTTTATTTTAAATTGTATATTAGAGACATTAAGTCAACTTGTTTATGACCCCTTTTTATAGATTTTGTATAATACAGGACACTGGATGATAATTAGTTGCATGCCCTAAATTTCCTTTCTTAAATGCAGGAACAAAAATTTGTTTCACTTGCATAAAATTGCAAAAACTCATTCCATCCCCCAACCTTAATTTAATTTCTTTAAGAGACTGCAATATGACTTCATGTATACACAAATACTTTGGTTCTAAAATAATTTTTATCTTTATACTTTGACTGGCATAGGTTTTTTTAAGTTTAAATAGAGTAGAAATTCATTTATAGATATAATTCTCCCATTGTTTCAGGTACTTTTAAGGTAAAAACATATATTTGACAAAAAATTGATATATTTAAATGCTCTCAATTACTTGCTTGTAGTAATTATCAAAGGTATTCTGGTTAAAGTTTAAAATAAACATTTTGAAATATAAAATCCTTTATTTCATTGCATTTATAAATATTTGTGCCAAAATGTAAATGATAAGTTGTATAATATTTAATATTGTCATTAAAAAGCTGAAATTCTTATCATAGTACATATATACATAGATTAATACATTCTTTGTAAAATAATATTTATAACTTATTTACGTACTTGCCAAAAAATCAATCAGTAAAATATTAATTCACATATTTCCTTGCAAATGAGCTAAAAGTCATAAAATATATGTTAAAAATAAAATAATAAAGTCAAAAGGTTGATAAAATATTATTTTATTTGAATTATATATAAATTAAAAAGGAATATGATAAACAATACACTTATCGAATGAAATTATTATTGTTTTTTGTGTGTTATTTAGGGACTGAATGCCTAGATCTGTACTGTGCTGCGAAAATAACTGCTATATTTCTGAAATAATACAACAATTATTTTTGTTATTCTTTGAAACACTTCACAATTGTATGTAGCATTGAATGTATGAATCTATAAAATATTAGAAACAGACCATTCTGCTCAAACAATTTTTAAATTTAAATATAGGCAGTTTTCATGGGTTAATTTGTAATTTATGCACTCTTAAGTATAGTATAAACATGATCACACATAAACAGACATGTGCAAATCATACATAACTGCAAAGTCATATAAATAGGTGACATTAATATACACATTTATAATGTTATATTTCCACAGATGTTAGGCATTTTAGCATGCCTTATACATTATGTAAGCTAGAGATATAAAACAAATAACATTTTTCACACATTTCATGGTAATTTTGAGTAAATAATCTTTCAATTTCAATTATATACCAAATTTAATGTAGCAGTTTTAAAAAAGTTATTCAGTTATTTATTTGTACTCAAATACTTTTAAAAACACTCCAAACATTTAGTTATGAATAAGATTTGGCTTAAATATTTTGAAAGATGGGAAGATTTAAAATTGCAAACTTCAATAAGTAATAATAAAAGAGAATTCTTCACCTTTGTTCCTCTAAGGCATTTCTGACCAAATGAAAATCACCTCTAAGTAATACAAAACATATTATACCTTCACCATCCACAAATTAATATAATCATCTATTTTGCAAAGTTGAAGTGAAATTTATTTTTGCCTTTATTAAATAGGCTTGTATGTTTTGAAAATATGATCATGCCATATTTACAATATTTTTTATGAAAATTATTACAAAATTCTTCCTGTGAGAATCAAAAATATTATTTTTATTCTATAATGCAATACTCATACAATAAATTGTCTAACAATACTGTGACTTTTCTAAATCCTTGCACATTACAGATATAATTATATACATTATTTACAAGTATAAATTATTTACACAATATATATAATACACGGTATTTTGTTGACTCTTACACAAATACGTCAAATGTACAAAAGGCACTGTTATTCAAAAATCTTCATTTATTGATAAATATATACTTTCAAATATTACTCTATTTTAGGGAGAGATGGAGTGTATGTATGAGGATATAATAACAAGTAATATATTTTCCTACAGCTTTTAGAAAAATTTTTTTGGTTAAAGTAATACTAAAATATTAGTTTTAGATATTGATTGACATAAGTTGCATTTACAAGAACATTACTTTTTAAAGCCTTTGAAAGTCGTGTAGCCACAAATACAAGTATGAAAGGAAGTATGGACATCAATACTTGTAAGAGACTATATCACATTTTGTATTTATTATTGCAAGCAAAGGAGGTCATTTAAAAATGGAAATTTTAATCATGCTTTTCAAGTTGCTATATTTGTGGTGTTAATCGGAAGCCCCAATGTCAAGTAAACTATAAATTTTAATGTCACGTTGGCAATCTAATTATGCAATAATTGTCACCTCTTCTGAGCTTTAATGCCAATTAAAATTAAATATCAAAATTAATGTTTTTTAATTCAGTTCTCATGAGAGATATTATTGTTATTATTAGTATTTTCATTTTCATTATTGGATTTGTCATCGTCAGAAGCTGAACTTCCAACACGCTCTTCAATCTCTCCCATCAGTACTCTATATTTTCTAGCTATAGCTTCCCAGTCTGTTACAGATTCTATTCGAGTAATATTCGCATTAAAACTGAGTTGAGAGCCTAAGGGGCTTAGGTGCACAACACTCAGAGCTACAGAATCTGAAAAAAAAAGTTAATTATCAAACAGTAAATTTTCCTTATGTTAAGTTTTATTATTATTGCTAAATTATGAAATATTTATTACAAATGTTAATCTCATAGTTTAAAATACATAATTAATATTATATTTTAACACAAACCAATACTGGTTAGATCTTATCCTCTGAGCACTGAAAACCCTAGTGTGCTCATTAATGGTACTTTTAATTTGGATTTCAGAAACTTCTGTTCCATTATTTATAACAAACTGAAATCACAATGCTTAACCCCAACTATATATTTCATTTAGCAGGTAGCAAAAGTATTAGAAAATTATAATTTGACAAGGAATATACTTGAAAATAATAATCTAGCGTGAACACATGGTATTCAATATTCCAGGAACCATACATACAATAATTATTACCAAACAGCCAAGATCATAGCCTTTCAACTTCTACACTTTTCATCCCTTTCAGTGTTCCAACGAAGATAAAACCCTGCAGTGGTAACCTGAGTCAATTAAATGTTTAGCTAATTGATTTGTAATATGAAGAGTGTCCTTATGTTTTCTTCAAGAAACTTACAACTTGAAAGCTTAAATAATAAAGTACTAATCTATAATCAGTTTAAAAATCACAAAGAAAGAATTGTCATATTCATAATTTTGGCTAGATATGCGAAGGAGCCAAATATCATAAAATTATAGCAAGTGATTAAATAAAACATTAAGCAATTTAATACTTATATAGAAATAGTAAAATAGCTTAAGTTTCTAATAACCGATAAAAGTTGTGATTTGCATTGAAAATGTTTTTGATGACAAAAACTCTTATTAAAGAATCAATTACATTATAATTTTGTTCTCATTATTTTACAGATGATTATGACTAAGACTGTCATGAAGTTACATAGCCAAATCAATTTTTTAGAAAACCAACTCTTGTTTCATTCTTTATTTAAAAATGGATTAATAGAACTCATATTCTAAAAATGCATTTTCTTATCACTAATATTTTACATGTTCAGTACATAATCTTTTAAAATGATGTAATATACCTTTTGGAGCAACTTGTCCTTTCTTAACTTTAGCCAACCATTTTGCCCCCATCTTTGAACGAGCACTTGATCTAGACCTTTGAAGACCCATCATGTGAACTAGACTTGGCCTCTTCTTAACAGTCACTGTGAAATTTTTTATTTTAAAATAAGATAATAAATAAGCACAAACTTTAAAATTTTAATACAGTTTATAAATATTACAAAACAATATTATTGATCAAATTTTTAATGATTTTATTGAATTATTTTGTAAGTATTTGTAGATAATTTTACCCAATTTTTGGATTAATAAATCTGTCCAAGAAAAGTTACAAATAATCAAATGATACAAATAATATATTAATTAGTTCAAAGTGCAAGAAACTTTATGAACTTATAAAGTTATAATTATTTTTTGGTGCATGTATCTCACAACTTTTGTGCATGTGTACAAAACTTGGTTGAAATTGTTCTGTGCAATTAAGATTAATACTAAGAATTGCTTTACCCTCTTTTACCCCAATCCCTAGGGAATTAATGACAACTTGCCATTTGTATGCTGAATGTGAGTATTAAATTCAGAAACTTCTGTAACCTCTGACAATTCTTGGTTGTTTTCAGGTTATTTTATGATACTTCACTTAACACCCACCCTAAGGGCATTCCCAACAACATGGAAAACAGTGTCAAACTGTACATCAAATTTAGTTGAAATTGCTCCATGTGTTTATAGTTGTATGTTGAACAGTAAATTTTATTTATAACAAAATACAAAGAAAATGAAAATTACTTACGTTTTTGTTTACACAGCTTTAGAAGAAAGACAAGCCATGTTGTCACAAGATTAAGTGGAGAAGGTGTGGTGGTTGTGCGATGCATATTACGAATTAATTTTGCCAGACCATATTTCCATTCAATATCAGACTGTGCTTGAATACGTTGATAAGTATCACTCATCATAGCAATCAGTAGATTTATAAGAACCACCACTGATACAAGCATATAAATCATAAACATTATTTTGAAAAGGTAAACAGTCCATGAAGGTTGTACTGGTCCTTTCCGTACCAGATTTTCAAAAGTAGTCATTCCAAACACAGCAAAGACAAGAAGATCAAATGCCTCTAGAGGATTCATTCGAACTGAAATGAAAATGTAATAAATGAAGTAGATATGATTAAGTTGTCCATAGGTATTTTAAAGAAAGTATTGGAACCATATTGTAGCATTAAAATTATCAGTACAAAATTGAATAAAGTTCCACCACAGAAAATTTTAATAAACAAATAAAATAATACAACATTTTATATTTAAATTATTATTGAACTAAATTAAAGTACATAAATCACTATTAAAATATTGGTTTATTTAGCGTAAATAAGATATAATGTTATTTAAAAATTAACAATTACATTTATAAACATCTTTCTAGACATAAATAATTATTGAGTACATTGTACACACACAGTGACTATACAGTAACACCAGCCTAGTGAAAAATGCAAAACTCACAATATATGCATTTCAGCACTGAAACCAGCAAGCAACCATTTCAAACAATAACTCAAAATTTTGTGAAGTAATTTACATACATCATTCAAACTTATTAAACACATTCTCTGGAAGCACACCCAAGATTATGAAGTTTCTTATCTATTTGGGACCTTTGGATTTCTTGCAAAAAAAATATGCAATATTACTTCTTTTTCTCATTGCAAAACACAATTTATGGAAATTAAAAATCTCTGTTTGGATTAATTAATTATGATTGGTTGAAATGTTCATAGTAATTGGGCCATTTCATGATTACTGTTTTTAAATAAATGTTTTCAATTTATTTTTCATATGCTATGGGAAAATAAAATATGCTATGGGCAAATAAAATATAAATGCTACCAGTAATAGTTAAAAATTTATTATAAATAATACAAAAAATCGTGTTAATAGGTTTACATATGAATCATGCTTTGTTGTTTGCTGTCAATGAGAGCAGAACTCTGTTTATGAAGTAGATGACTTTGTCCAAACAATAGAAGTTACATTTGAGTTACATAAACCATGCATTGTTCCTCTATTCTGCAATTGTAAGTTATATGATATGATACTCCATTTCAATATTGTGATGTATAGTGTCTGATAAAGCAGCATGTGTTAAAACTGAAGGACAAATGATGCACTGAAATGTGTAACTCCAAAATCCTGTAAGAAGAATGGTCCGGCAGTCATCTCAGCATTACATGGTCCTATGACCATATATATACAAATAGGTGAGCACCACACAGCATAGCCTGAGTATATATGGAAAAGTAATTCATAATAATCTCTTGGTTTGCATGTGATTCAGCCCACATCAGCAGCATTTCATTTATAGAGTTACTCCTTTATGGTCTATGCCAATTGAGTCAAGAACGCTCCTAGTACACGAAGAAAGTAAAAATTAACTTAACTATATTCAAGTTGTGCCATTGTTGATCTCAACGACACTAACTACAATGGAATTAACACTGATATAGTTCACTATAAATGAATTGTCCTCTCTTCACTCCTTCCTTCCTCCCATTATACTATGTACGTTATAAAATATATATCTAGCATGGATTTAAATCAGTGAGCACCAAAACCATTAGAATGGACTTCAATCTCCGTCATTATTTTGTGTTACTTCCTTACACACCAAGACTAAATGGGGCAGAATTTCAACTTAACTAAGAGGTTTAATGCCAGAATTACTATCTTCAACTTCCCTAACACCTGATTTGACACTAATATAGGTCTTTTTTTTTCATAATTTTTATATTACCTTCATTTTGCCTTTACCTTTAAGGGTGCTTTCCTCTGTTTTTATTAGAAGATGAAATAATATTTTAACTACATTGAGATTGGGTATATTTAAAATATTTATCTCCATAATCTAATAAACAATTTATTTGATGTGCCCTTCTTCACTTGATATTCAATTTGCTTTTTCTTTCCTATTTTCAATTAAATACAATAAAGAAAGTTCTGAAATAGGAAACAAAATATATTTACAAAGGCTGTAGATGATTAGTCATGTTAGAGCAACTGCCTTTGCCATAATACATATTGGAAAGAAAGTTCAGAAATGAAGCAATAGGAAGATACCACATTAAGGGAACTCTGGTAAAAAGTTGTTGGAAAAATTACAAAATAATATATATGTTTACATGTTCTCAGTGTAGGGTAGCACAATGTGGAAGGCTGAATACTGAATAGAATAAAAGAGAAAATATATGTAACTGTTTGAATGATCAGTTGATCTCTATAAAAATTTATTCTACTTATTTAATGTATTACTAATATAAAAGCAACAAAAAGAAATGTAAACAGCTCTGGTATGAATTTTAATTAAAGCATTTTCGTTTAAGCCAAGAAATTGAATGCCTTAAATGATTGTGCAATCATAAGGAAATTAAGTGATTTTTTAAATTGAGTATGACATATTTTATGTAATATCATCATTAAAATTTTAACATGCAAGAAAAATTTATTGTTGCTGATAGCATTTATGTAAGAAAATATAGGACAGACCAAAATTTTAATAATTTTGGTGTAATCTTTTCTTGCAAATTGTTGACCTTAGGAGTACCACCATGGTCATTTTAACAATACATAAAACTATTTAACAGATAAGTAAATTCTTTGAGCAAATCATGCCATCATGCATCGTTCTCTAAGGACAATAAAGAGTTATTTATATTTGGCTCTACCACCAAACAACCAAAATGTAATTAATGGCTTTTTGAAACAAATAATGCAGTGATTACTTAAAATAGGAAAGCATAACACTTCAAACACACAAAAGCACATGCTTGTAACACTTTAGGATTAATATTCACAGCAGTAGTAATTCACATGCTGGAATTATACTGTACATAACTAACTTGAACTAAAACCTTGTTACCATATTTAGTTATTCTCATACAAATGAAATAGAATGAATTCAAGTTTTATAAGATACAATAAAGAACAACTGATGTCTGCACCACTAAGTAATGCCTTTTTTAGTGCAAACAAATGTAAATGTGGTCAACCAAATGCCCTGAATTTATAATCATGGTAAAATAACCATTGTCACAAAATCTTACATAACAAGTGCCTTAATTGCATTATCAATACATGCTTAACTGTACTTGACAAAGCTCTGTTCAAGTATGAATAATGTGATTTTTGTCATAAATTCAATTGGTTCCACCATGTCTCTAGACTTGTTTGAACTGAAGCATGAAGCATGTGAATAGAAAATAATTACAATTTTGGTGGAGTGTAGTTATTTCACTCTTAGATGTTCTTTGGACAGCTGAGCATAATCTTTGGGTTTTGTAAAACAAATTTTTATTGAAATTTGGAATGTTATGCTATTACTGCTTACTACCAGATTTTATTAGTGTGTACTATATAATTTTTAAAATATTCATGTATCATAAATTGAATAGTGGGACATGCTTTTCTGTGCAATCAACAGTTCAGCTGAGGAAGAATGACAAAGCAAGATGTTAAAAGCAATTTTTAAAATAAGATGTATAATAGCATAATACTCAAATTTATAGGTAAAACTTGTGTGCTGCAGCTGAAGCAAAATCTTAGAAGCAAATATCAAACTCAACCAAAACTTTCCCCTTACTTGCCTCCTTTGAGCACCATTTGACTTTTACGTGTGTTATAATAATATAATAGTTGCTATTTTGTCAAGTACTTTTTCATATTAAACATATTTTGATCTATAATTGTTCTATTAACTGTATTTTATGTAATAAATACTTATATTTGTAGTAATCATAATCACTGAAGACACTTCTAGCCTACATGCTTGAATCAAATCTACTTTTTTTTATATAGAATTAATATGTTCAATGAATGTATCTGTTTAAAATTTGAAGCATGCAATTCAAACACAGTGCTCATTAATTCAAATCATTAACAAATAATGAGTAATAAAAAGCTTATATGCAATAATAGCATATGAACTCAAAAACATTGTACAGCCCAAACACACAATGGCCCAATCTTCACACTACACACTCAGTACTTCAGCCAACAATTAATAATCACAAATTGATTACTAGTCTACCCAGTGAGTAACACTCAACACATTGAACCTATAACTTCTCCAATTTCCTGCACAACTGCCACTGTGCAACCTGTTACCTGTTGAGTTTGTGTCATATGTAGTACTGGTAGTACTGCCACCTGAATTTGCTATGGTGGAGAGCTTTTCAAAATAATGGTGCATAGCCATAGAAGCATTTTTCTCTATTAATTCACTTGAGTTGTTGACTGTTGAGATGAGGGAATCTGATACCAATATTAAAGGCACGTTAAATGTGTAATTGTTATGTTTCAAATTTTGCCCTCTTATAAATAACATTAATCAATATAGATAACCAAATAATAGCTAATATGTTAGCACACAATTTCTTGTACATTAATTGACCTCTTGAGCCATTGTTACAAGTTTGTAAACTTAAATAAAATAAAACTAAAGAATGACATTCAATACAAATAGTTAAATGCACTATAAGATAGCACAATTTATACCATTAATATGTAATAGATTGAAACCATAATAATGCTACAGTAGTGTGGCTTGAGTTTGTAACTATCAAATAAATTTACTATGAGTGTTTTTCTGTGTTCCCAATAGGAAAATCATTCAATGATAAACCATAAACTTTTTTTGAAGGAATCCTAAGTAATGCCAATAAGTGAATCTGTTTGAATTCAGGAGCAATAGTCTTTTCACCTGAATATACAAATAAGTTATTATTTGTCAATTTGACTAGCTCAAATGCCCATATATCAGTAAAGGTTCAAGAATATTTTTAATCAGTAATGAATAAGGACTGTTGTTAAAATATCCATTTAAAACTGATAGCTGAAAAAAATATGAGAAATTAACGAATTACAGCTGCAAGGTCTTGTAAATAAAAATGGTGATAGTTTGGTGTTGTTTTCAGAAATATTTTCTGATTTATAAATACTGAATAAAGTGTGGTTTCTTATAGGTAATTCATGCTTCTCTTTCTGTTTGTTATGCACTCGTATCATTGTCATTTGGTAGTCAATCTGTTAAATATGAAGTTTTTGTTATACTTGCAAAATATCTGACAAATTTTATCAAAAAAATTTGTTGTGACTGTATTTCCATGTTCCTAATAGGAAGATCATGTTTCTTACATAAATCTCCACAGTATATGTGGTAGGCATTAATTAAAATATTGAAATGATAGTACATAGAGGCTTAACAATTTCACTTGAGAACTTGTTTTTAATTAAAATAAAAATTGGACTCAGTAAATTATTTTACATAGTTCAGTCTTTATTTACAGATGCAGTTTAATGGTTTTATCTCAGATTTAAAGAACTGAATCTAAAGTATTCCAGTAGAACAAGAGGTGTTAAGCCAATATGATAAAGCAAGTTACTTCTTTATTATATATCAACAACAACTGAATTTTTAGCGTTAATTATTTCTGTCAAAGAAAACTTGACCCATGGAAAGTCTGTAGTTCAAATTTAGTGAGACATAAAAAATACCTATAATTATATAATTGATACGAAAATTTTCACATTTTGTCTAGCTTACAACTTTGCTAAGTTTTTTGCAGTGTTTAATTTTACATAATGGAATAGACAGTCATCCATAAAGGTAGAAAATAATTTTTATCAGCAGTATTTTTGTATTTAATAGTTAATGAATATTGTTATGCAAGTGATTGTTTACTTATATGGTAGTTTTAAGGCAGATACAATTACTATGCCATATTCAGTAAGATTTAAATTGCTGCATTATAATTAAATCATATTTTATAGTTAATTATCACAAGAAGTAAGTTATCATTGAATTTCAAAAGCTATGTAATATATGGCACACTGATGAATAGATTTTAAATTTTATAAATCAGTAAGCATGTAAGTGTGCTTACCTTCTCCAAAAAGGCCTGTAAAGTTGTCATTTGGAAATTGTTTCTGGTTTCTAGCAATTTCTTGAGGTGTTTGGTTCTTGAAAGGTTGATTTAATGCAACAATGTTCATTGAAAACCCAAAAACAAAAATAGCTAACACGACAAGAAATCGTGCCAAATCTTTCATAAGATTTCCAATGATGATGGCCCATGGGCCAAACAAATGATGAAATGATAAGAAGTCTAGAATCTGTACACAAGCTAACAAAAATGATATTGCAAACAATTGGTTTCTCAGGTACATGAGAGTAGGCCAATATGGTCTTTCTACAATCACAAGTCCCATAAGATGAACAGCAACACCAAAAATACCAAATAATAACACAGCCACTTTCACCCATCCAAGACCACTTTTATCACTTGGGTTTGTTAATTCAAAAAGAAGTAACCCTGAAAGCCACACAAGTAGTACCCATTCATACCAATATGGCAAGAGATTTGGTCTGACGACTGGATAAACAGGGGTAATACCAGTAAGCATAAGAAATGTCATAAGGTAAATATGTGAGGTTAAATATGACATGAATTTTATAATCGGCACCTTATTGAATTTATGACCCAAAGGAAGAGTAAAGCCTACCCACACAGGAGGACATATAATGAAACTAATAAAAAGCAGCATTGTTCTCCATGCTGCCCAGTTTAGGCTGCCCTGCCACAGCTCCTGTAGACAAAGAAAAATAAGAATAATAATTTGATCAATTATTCATTTTTGTGCCATAATATCTATTACAAGTCCTTTTCCATTAGGTTGAACAGCCCAAAATCTATATTAATATTGCATGGTGAAACATTTGAGACTCAAATTTTCCATGAACTCTAAAGAAAACAAAGAAGTAAATGCATTACTGTTAAATAGAGTTATTTTCTATAATATTGGAATTAGAAGAACAAGAAGCAATGAAAATGACAAACAGAAAATATGTCAGATGTTGTTAAATAGAAACTTATAAAACAGGCTTGTCTTTAAATGCACTGTGTTTTTGTTTGATTTTTATTGATCCATATAATATTGTTAAATACATATATATGATTGATAAAATATACAGCTGTATTCTGATAACAGTACAATTAGCTCTGTAAAATATACAGCGAGACATTCATTAAAAAATAAATAAATGTGTTGTAATGAATAATTCCCTTTTAATAAAATTTTTGCCGGTTAACTTGTAGATATAAATGGAAATATTTATGGGAATTGTTGTTGTTCTATAGCATCTTTCTGTGAGTTTTGATCATTCTTAGACACTCTATTTGTAAATTTATATGTATTGAAGTTGAAAAACTTTTTAACCTGCAGATATCGTTGAACTACCATATGAGCTATGACTTCTTTTTGTTCATTTTCTATGAGTACATCAAGAAATTCAATATTACGGCGATCAGTAGCTGTTAAAATCCGCCCTGCAGAATCCCCTCCAGCTGCTAAAGCTAGTAATTCTGTAGCCATAGCCTCACATTGCTTTCCAGCAGCTATTAAATCTTTTGCTCTTTCTTTTTCCTATAAATTTAAAGACAAATTATTAGTCATAAATGAAATACAATCATACAAACCTACACAACAATAATATTTCTCTTAAATTATTAACTGTGGCACTAGGAAGATTAATAAAATTATTCTAGATGTATTATTCTTTATCACAATTTTTTGTTTTTAAAATGTATGACTTATTAATATTAAAATACAAATACTTAGGAGGTGTCAACAAAATAATATTAGTAAGAACATAAAACACTAAAATAAGTAACTACGTTATCATCAAATTTTTCCCCCTTTTTATATTTCTTTCATTTCATCTCATAGCTGAATCCATAAACGGAGTTCAAATAGATTGATATTGACTTATTCCTATTTGTCTCTCATTTATGAATATTGTAGATTCTATGTAAAATATTTATTAATTCAAAATAATGAAAATAAATTATACTTCTGACTAATAATATGGATTTTTGTCATGCAGATATGAAGGAAGTTTAAGTACAATAATGTCACAATGTCAAAAAATTAAGCAGATATAAAATAAGTTTATCCAATTATATTACTTGATGTCAACAAAAGTAGACTATAAATAATGGAAAATAACAAACAGTAGGTGATGAGTTTAATAAATTATAAAAGTACATGGAATGAAAACTTATTATGACACAAGGTGGCAAAAACTTCATATTATAAAGGATAATTTAGAACAGAGCATCATAGTTCTAGAAATGAATTTTTACCATGATAATATATTAATGACATGTACCTTTTGTGACAGAGTTATGAGAACATTGGAGAGTTTTGCTGCTGCATCAACAGGTGCAGGAGACACCAGTATAAATTCTTCTATAGTTTTATTATTATTGTTCTTACTACATATCATCAGATTGTAAACAAACTGTAAATAGAAAGAATTTAAGTTTAAAATGTGTTTTCATTATTAAAACTTATTTCAGACAGGGAAGAGTGGTAGAAAGTGGCAGTGACAAGTCTTGAAAATTATTCAATGTACTGACTCACAATAATGTATATTCCTAATATAATATTCATATTACATACTCTTATAATTATTGGTAACAATCCCTACCTTCATAGACTATGTATCTTGAGCATTTTCTTCCTCTCCTCACACATCATTTCCAAAAAAATATAGGTATTTCACTGTATTCGATTGATCAATTTGAAACTTCATTCACTTGCAGGGGGGAAAATGGATCACACAAACCACAGAATTCATAAAGCATTCTCGGATGGTATTCTCCTGCTTCTATAATGCTTACATAATACTGCCACTAAACTTAAGAATAAATTACTCACATGTAACCATAAAAACCCAAAGACAATTGAGAATGAGGATGAAATTTCACATCAGCTCTTTAAAATAAAGTTAAAATGGTGTTTCAATAATATTCTTACAAGCTTTGAGGGTGGATTCCTTTGACAAGACCAGAAGGATGGTCATCAATATATATGGTCCTCTAATCAATGAAAAAATAAGCCTCTTCTCAGTCTGCTAAAGGATGTTCCCATCAAACAAAATGCATCATTAATGGATGATGTGGTTCAAAAACATTTTAGCCACATTTCTGGAAATTCACTGGTTATCATCTTCCATGACCGATAGATAAGTAGTTGACGACCAGTTCCAAGCCTATTCACTTCACTGAGTTCAATACTTTGGAATTTTATCTGAGGTGATATAAAACGACTGTTTATGCAGCAGACATTTAAAATGCAAAGACAATTCATCATTGAGTCTTGAACACTTGAAAATCACTCCATATTGTGTTGTAATATTTGATAATGTACCATAGTCCTTGAGTAGATGGATGTATAGAAGATAGCGAAGACTATTTTGAACAATAATGTCATTTACAATATTAGAATCAGACTACAAGGTGCGATACAATTAACGTAGGTTTTCGTTTTTCTAAAATTAAGTTTATTTATAAATTACACCAATGTTTTTCTCTTCAAACTAATCCACTTCAGACATAATGTACTTGAATCAGGTCTTTTTCCAATCTTGGAAGCACTTATATCAATCGCTTCAGCGATTATTTTAAGGTTCTCTTCAATTTTGAGAATAAAAAGAAATCACCCTTTAGCCACACTGCTGGAAATTTACTGGTCATCTGCCACGGCCAATGGATAGGTAGGATACGGCCAGTTCCAAGCCTACTCACTTCACAGATTAATCATTGTTGACTTCATTCGGCGATGTCTACGCGGCATTGTTCTTCGTCGAAATTCAGATCTTTTGGAACTAATATTACAGCCGCTCGTGTCAGGCTCGAAACATCCGAAAACATTGTCTGGCATGAGCCAAATGATATTCCAACGTCATCAACAACCTCTCTAATACTGATTCAGCGATTTACCAGAATCATTTTCTTCACTTGTTCGACTCTGTTGATGTGTTAGGTCGTCATCGTCAACGTCCTCTTTGAAACGTTTGCGTTTGCCCCAATCGTAAACTCTTGTCAAACTCATAGTAGATTCGTCGAAAGCTACGGTTAACATTTATAATACAATACTGCACTTTATTCCATTTTTCAAGCCAAATTTTATACAAATTCTTTGATCCATTTTTTTGAAAGACAATTCGCCAACAATCTAAACCTTACATTCTTAACCTTGACGACTCTCAACAATAAAGTAAACCAGTCAAATAGTTTCCAATTAAAACATGCATTTGTATCAACCAATTAAAAAAATGAAATAAGAAACATTCCCAATATTTTTATCACGCCTCTTTCAATGGTTTCAAACTAAAGACTGATTCGTCTGACTCTTTTGTGTTGTTTTGGTGTGAGGAATTCGACTCCAAAGTTTGAAAAATTATTTTTATATTAGTAGCCCCTCAACGGTTTGTATTGTATGTTAAATGTCATTTGCTGTCTAAAGTAAAAAAAGGCAACAGTTAACAACGAATATGCTTATTGTCATTTAACAAAAGTTAAATATTTGTTTCTTCACTTTACGTAGTTAAACTGTGTCCTTACCCGTCTATCTTCCATAAGAGCATAAGTGTCATGCTCCTTCGACAGCAAGTACTTGAGCATTTCATTGTGTCCTTCAGCTGCCGCGAACCAAATTGGAGCACTACCATAGTTGGTTTCGCTTTTCGGAGATCCTCCAGATTCTACCAGCAATTTTGCAACATCAAGGTAGCCAGCTCGAGCAGCACAGTGTAAAGG
The DNA here is from genome assembly GCA_034510155.1 of Eucriotettix oculatus. Lineage (NCBI taxonomy): Eukaryota > Metazoa > Arthropoda > Insecta > Orthoptera > Tetrigidae > Eucriotettix > Eucriotettix oculatus. The sequence continues at coordinate 64,668,581 of CM067378.1, forward strand.
TGTCCAGCCGTTCTGTAAATAGATATTTGTTGTTTATATAACACGTTAAAATAATAATTTTATAACGTAAAAATCACTTGCTAACATTATAAGATCGGAAAGCAACGCCTGAAATGAGAAACGGTTTAAATTTTATCAATTCGCATTGGAGCGCCAACTTTGAACAGATGATAGGAAAAACTAAACAACCTTCAAAACCATGATATCTAATACAGTCAGAATGTCAAAAAATTATTTATAAATGAAAAGTGTATGTTCAAGCCTTAGATATCATCTATATTCCCCTAGTTGATATTCGTCCATTGGCCACAAAAATTGCTAAAGCACGATTTTAAATTCTCTCCCTGTACAGGCTTACGTGTGTGTATATTTCCTTCATGGACTATCATATAATCCGTGTAAAATTTAATTATTTTCGTTTAACACCATTCAAGCGAATCGTGGTTTTATTTTAATTTACAACTTTAAATGGACTCCTTAAGTGTGGTGTTGAAGAAATACGTGCTACCAACCATCAATTAGTAGACATGAATCTGAAGTTTATGTGTAGCTCAATAAATACGAGCCGGTTCCAGGCAGTGACAACCATTACAACAGCCGAGCGTCGATATTGGCGCCACCGTACAGCCAACATTCTCAGCTTGCCTAGCTTCAGATGAGCCTACATACCCGAAATGAAACACGAGGGAAGCTTAAATCTTTATCACTGTTAAATCCCTTGGCTTTAATACAGACGATTAAAAACATAATTTTTACGAAAATCTTCGTGCAAGCTTTGAAAAGCTAACGAATTAAAGTAAAACTTCGAGTTTTAAATAAAATAAATGATAACTATATTTGAAACCATTTTCAATGGGTTGACACAAGACGATCAATCGTCAATAGCTTAGAATCGTTTCAGAATAGAGAAAAAATTAACAAGAAATGGTACTGGTTGTATGTTGTTGTGATATTCAGTTCTAAGTCTGGTCTGATGCAACCCTCCATGCTAACCTATCTTTTCATTTCCTAGTCACTAGCACAACCCACATCCTCCATAATCTTATTAATGTATTCCATCCTTAGCCTCCCTCTTCTGTTCTTACCCCACACACTTCCCTCTAATGCTATTTTTACATGACCGTCATGACCTATTAATCTATCCCCTCTCTTGATCAACGTCCTCCATATTGTTCGCTATTTGTCCTCTATTGTATTTATAACTTCCTCGTCAGTGATTCTCCTATAGAACCACATTTAAAGGCTTCTTCTCTTCCTTTCTGCAACTCCTACCGTCCAAGTTTCACACTCATATAACGCCAGGCTACGAACATTTTTAGCAATGATTTCCTAATATTCACACATATTACCCGTAAGTAAATTCCTCTTTTTCGGGAAAGCCTTCCTTGCCTGTGCTATCCTACTCTTGATGTCTACTATATTTCTACCATCCCCAGTTATTACGCTTCCCAAGTACCAGAATTCCTTAATTTCCGTCAAAATATCCCTTCCCAATCTAAACCCCCTTTGTTATTCCACTGTTTCTCATTCGTTTTCCCTCTATTAATCCTCATATTGAACTATTTCTCCAGGACCACGTTCATGCTATTTATTATGGTTTCCAAGTCTTCTTCTGCCTCCACTAATACTACAATATCATCGGTAAATCGTAGGGTTTTATTTCTTCTTCTTGCAGTATGATTCATTTTCCATATTCCGTTTTAACTTTCTTCATGCCCATTCTATATATAAGTTAAACAGTATGGGCGACAGTCTTTGATTTCTTCTTTCTTTCCTTGATCTTCAATCCTAATTACCGTCGACTGTCATCTGTAAAGGTTATGTATAAGCCTTCTTTCGCGATATTTTTTTCCTTGTGCGCTTAAAATTACTTAGTAGTGTGTTCCAGTTTACATTATAAAATTCTTTTTTCTAAATCTACAAATGCCATGAACGTAGGCCGGTTAAAAATCCTGTCTTCAAAAATTCGACGCAAGTCAATATTGCTTCTTTTTTCGCATTCTTCCTAAAACCAAACTGATATTCTCCTAATTCGTATTCTGTTTGTCGTCATTTTCGTTAATATTTTGTCGGAATGAGATACTAAATTATTTGTCCTGTGCTGTTTGCATCTATCAGCCCCAGTATTATTCGGTATGGGTATAACTGGTTAAGTAACGTTTAATATTTTGTCCGGTATTACGTTTCACTCTTCAAAAACAGGTTAACATATTTTAATATAATGGCCATCACAAAAAAAAACATTTTTTTTTGTAATTACAAAAACGTTTTACATGTTCTCTATTTGAAATCTATATCATCAACAGTTCTCAATAATTAATACTTAATCAAATTTCAAAAGGTTTAAACGATTATATTTAAACACTCCTCTTTTCGATAAAAGAAGGGTAGACCGATTAACAAAAAGTAAAGCTTTATATACTCACTTAAAAACGAACATAATTCTTTCTTATGAAATGTACGGTTCAACAAACATTTTCTGACTTTAAGTTTAAAATGAATAAATGAAAAGACGGCCAATAAGTCAACAAATAGTTTTATTACTATTTAATTAATACAAATACAACGTTTCATTCAACTTTGTGGGCTTCTTCTTCTACACCAAAAAATGTATAAAATCAAATTTTATTAAAATATGAAGTGTAATGTTCAATATAAAGTAAAATAAATGACAGACTTACATTGTTAAATGGTTGAACTATTTACATTAGAGTACTGTAATTTGGTGTTACGGACAATCTCCTGCGACGACTACGGCCGAAATGAAGTGGGAACAATGAGTGCTTAAAACCGTTAAATTGTAACAATGAAAACATAAGATTAAGATATTTAACAAAATAGAATCGTATATCTAGTCTAAATTCGGTTTAACAGTTTCTTATAGAAAGAGAAAAGGAAAGTACCGTACACATACTAAGATAAAATTTAATTTAACCTAACTTTTGTAATAGTAAAACAAAGAGTCGCCACACAGAAATTTAATAAGATAAATCACACTTAGGAGAAGAAGAAGATAGCAAGCTCATCTTTTGTTATGCTTACTTGTCTTGGCTAAGTAAATTAGAATATATTTACGATAACAATTTTTAGTAACGAGGCCAGCTAATACTTTACGATAGCTGATGTGTCTATAGTCCAAAAATAAATATCTCTCAGTACCTAATAAATGATTTTATGTTCCAAACATATGACATTTAAACTATGGAAAAATACGATAGTTTGAAAATGTCTCACTGATCCCCTGTTTGTAATCATGAGACACTGAAATATTGAGTTACTTGTCATTAATTCTCTTTCTGACGAACAGATTTCCTTGCATTTACACACTATTGATTAAATATTCTGACCATTCACTCACTGACTATGGAATACCCGATAAAATATTTACAAACTGTTAGAATATTCTTCGCTCGAAACTGAACTCGTGATTGAGTTCAGCCAAGGCAGTCTGATGAGAGACTGTGCGAAACGATCGTTAAATTCACTGGGGATGCTTTACCTTGTCGGGGCTGTTGATTTCGGCGCCCTGTCCCAGCAAGACCTCGCACATCTGAAGATGGCCGTGCATGGCCGCGATGTGGAGGCCAGTCTTGCCGTGCTTGTCGCCGCTGTGGAGCAGATCACCAGCTCGGCTCACCAGCAGACCCACCACGGTGATGTGACCGCCGAAGCACGCCAGGTGGAGAGGGTTGTAACCCTGAAACAGACCATACAACCATTGCAACAATCAACACCCAATAAAACTTTTTTACTCAACATGTAGGACTAAAATTAATATATATATATATATATTATTATTATTATTATTATTATTCGTGTAATTCGAGATATTAACGTGGGCGTGCGTGGTGTGAACATTTAAAATTTTGACTTATGAGGATACTTCACTTGGTAACCTCTCATTATAATAGTGATGTAAGGGAAGGATTTGGAGAAGAATAAAGCCACGGGTTAATTAGTAGCACATGGATCCTACCCGGAATTGGTGTTGACCAAATGCGACCAAATAGCGGGCAGCGATGCCTGTCCACTAGTCAAGTAACCATCTTGGTGGCTTATCTGTACCTGATCATAGAACTGGTGCTGCTACCTGCTTTTAGATCGCTCCTGAAACTGACCTCATGTAGGACATAACCTCCGAACAGCGATCTGCCAGTCTAAATAACTGAGGTGTCACGACATAAGGGAATAGAGAGAACAATGCGTCCATCCCCGTAAGTATCCTCCTATCTTACCAGTTGTAATCGCCATCTGATTGATGTCCGACCGTTAGGCGTGGTAACGGTCTCGAAATGATTAGCCTCTCACTTCTTTTCCCATATTTCCGTTCAGCACCGTCTAATCATACATAATTTTTAAACAATCGATATTAATAGATAAGGAATTGCCTGTGGGAGTTTGCTCTCGCAAGAATTGCTTCCCAGAGTGACTGCGGGGCTCATCTGACTATGTCGGCGATGCCTCGTACTATCACTGTTTTTTTCAAAGTTCTCACATGCCGAGACACCGTCACCTATTTTGGGAGGAATATGTACTGGGGTCGAAAACTTTGGGCATAAGGTAAGAGTTGTCCGGTGATATCCCCTTGGATCAGTCAGCCAACTGCATCCTAAAAATTATGCAGACAGAGAAAAGGGAATGCTGCGACCCCACAGCAAACTCGTCTCCCGTCATTCGGAAGGGCGTGTGACTAGTACCCAATGCCCGACCTACCTGATACAGGTTTTCTAGGGTTTTCCCTGCATCTCTGTAGGTGAAACACCGGGTAGGATCTTTAAACAATAGCGCAGGGACCGTACTCAACCCTTGGCTACCATGCTCTATCTTCCACATCTCTTCCTATGCTATTAAAGGGGAGTTGCCAGTTGCAGGATAACCCTCATGTAGCCTGTTAACCCAAAAATGAACAAATATTGTGTACATGAGGTGTATTTATAACCTAATTATTTTGTTAGTAATTACGAAGATGATTATAGGACGCACTTTCTTAGAGTAGTAAATCAATCAAATTCCAGCCATGTAGCATTGACATCAAAACACGTTTTCATGGCAGTCCTAGCAATTACCTTCACCTGAAGACGTGGTTAAGATAGCCATGGAAACGTATGTTGACGTCGAGGTTACCCGACTGAAAGCCCCAGAGTATTTTACTCATTAGGAAGATGGTTTGGGCGCTATTAAGCATCTGATTTTTTTATTACTTTGTATTGAAATTATTCTTATTAGTGTTGGGACATTATTATTGTTATTATGAATGTGAGCAATTGTTCCTCACGTTCTCTGAAGTGGCGGCGTCCACTTGCACCCCTGCGGAGTTGAGTAGCAGCCTGACGACGTTTTCGTTGCCCGAGTAGGCAGCCAGGTGCAGCGGCGTCATCCCAGACTCGTTCCCCAGCTCCCCTACCAGAGAGCTGCCAGACGGAGCATCAGACTTGACCGTCGCAGGAACGTGCACTAGCAGCTCACGGACCGTCTCTGCAGACAACCAACGTCTCTGCCTTGACTCCACACAATTTATACCCACCCGATTCAACCAGTAGCACGTACGGTTCTACGGGGTTATAAATCTAATTCGGTGCTAAAATATTTGTCAATTTGTTTCACCCACTGTAAATAACCTGAGAAAGGGTGGCGGGTGGATATGTGTGTGTCGGTGTGATTGCAGTAGAGAATGAATACCATTTTATACGTCGCTTTAATTTGAATTACAACTTTCTTGGAATTGCCAAACAATGAACTTCTGGGCACTTGAAATTGAATTATAATGATGGGGTTCATTTAACGGCAGTATCGTTCAGTATTTTTGGTTAGTTTATTTAGAGTCGCATTACCAGCTACTGATCATTAACGACTTTCTACGATTTGGTACCTTATTTCTTTTAGGGGTTTCTCACCAAGGAAACTCAAAAACACATACCACAGCCGTACCCGGGACCTCTGTGGTGCGAGGCAGTGACTAAACCACAGTATGAGAATTGAGAGTTGCGGAGAGAGGGAATGCTGCTGGATCATATCATATGAGACGCGCTACTCACCTGCCTGGCCGAAGTAGGCGGCGACGTGCAAAGCCGTGACGCCGAGCTTCTTGCTGGAGATGCGCAGCGACTGCGTGGAGCGCATCACCTCGAGGACCGGCCCGTGGCCGTTTTGCGCGGCCAGGTGCACCGCGGTGAAGCCAGCCTGCAAGTCACGAACGCCCGTTATAGGGACCGGCCAGCTTTTCTTATGTCGGCCCCAAGGAAGCAGGAGTCGGATGCGGCCTGACCTTGTTCTCCTCAGTGCAGGACGCCCCCGCACGGACCAGGGCCTTGACGACCTCCGCGTGGCCGCCCTCCGCAGCCAGCTGCAAGGGAGTGGCCTCGGTGATGCGGTTCCGCGCTGAGATCACACCCGAACGGTCAAACTTCATCAGCTCCTCGATCACGCGGATGGAACCCTTCATCGCCGCGATGTGGGCGCACGAGTTCCCGTCCTAACACACAAAACATTCCTCAACGCACGCCACAATCAACACTCTATGATAAACCTTACTATGGGTGGTTTGGTCCGACATGTTTCCTTTACATAAGAAGTGTTATGCTGGTTGCTGACACTTCAGTTATACACAATCAAGAAAACATGTCACCGTCCAGAAATAATATAGACTTTTAAAGTACATAATACTTTACATATAAAATGGACTTTTCAACAATAAATGTCACTTTAATTTATTAATTAAAATTTCTTACATCTGTCGTGTTACAAACGCAAAAAGCGAGATCGATGAACGGAGAGAAAAATAAAGAAAGAAGAATAAAACTTATCACGTTGAAATGATTGTAATGTGAATGAGTGGAACTCGTAGAAGCGTTGCTGAGACCGTGTAGTTTACCTTGGTGCAGGCCATGACGAGGGAAGGATGCCTCTGAAGAAATAACTGTGCGACCTCGGAAAAGTTGTTCTGCGCAGCGGCGTGGATGGGTTTCTGGCCCATGTCGTCGGTGGCGTCGATGTCCGCCCCCAGCTCCAGCAGGAGGCGGCACACCTCGAGCTGCCCCGTGCTGGCGGCCAGGTGCAGCGGCGTCTGCTTCTTCAGCGTCAGCACGTCTATGGTGGCGTTGTGGTCTTGAACCAAAAATCTGTGATCCGCATCAGGGAACACAACTTTTAAAAGTGACGAAGGGCAAATTATTGTGAGAAAATACATATATCAGTAACAAATATATGAAAATATATCCACAAATATTTATCACTTCTGATGAACATGTGACTTTAATAAATTATTCCTGAGAATATTAAATTATAAAATTAAAAACACATTTATGTTAGAATGTTAATAGTAATCAAAATTTTAGTTTTTCATCAGTCACACCTTCATACCATTTACTGAGGATCTTTCTGCCTTAATCCATCCTCATTTAGACAATAAAAGTATGTATATTTTTAGCCAAAACCTGTTGTAAATGATATTTAAGAATGTATATATCTGGGGATATGTAAAAAAAATATTTTTAATAATTGAGGTACGTATAAAAAGATGATTAACGTATATGCCACGATGTTTGTCTATTTTATTCTCCAGACTTCACTATGGGCTGGGAGGTGACAAGGCAGTGAAATATTCAGTGTGTGTTTGAAGTTGAAAGGAAAAGGAAGTACAATAGAAGAGAAGGAGCACTATTTATTGGAAGTCGGGAGGCAGAGGACTTAGCGATAGTAGAAATGCATTGGGTGTGGTTTTGAAGTGAGAAAGAACTGGAGAGAAGGAGCAGTGTTGTTCGGATGTTGTAAGGTATGTAATAAAAGAGAATAAGCTTTCAATAATTGGTAGAAAGCAAACACAAACGATGCATAACTAAATTATGATATCTCAGCTAAAACTCTGCTAAGACATGAACGATCTCGACGAGAGGGAAGAATAGTTTTTTCTCTTCACCCGACGGTGCGAAATCTCCTGTTTTCCGCTTGCCGAATAATGCCCAGTTGAAGTAAGGGTCGTTAAATCTTGTTGCCTACATACATCCACGAGGAATTACTGCATGAGAGTCCAAGCCGAAAGAAAATAAAATCGGGTCTCATAATAAGCGAAATCTCTGCTACCAGTTGTTGCCCCAAAGTAATTAACCCTGATAAATCTCATATACTCTGAGCTAAGACGTTACAAATTCAATATTTAATTGCCCCTTAAATCCTACATTTTTTGGTAATATATATATAGTGCAGGACACAACTAGGTATTAGTGTTCAAATATATAACGAAATAATTTAAAGAAATTAAATTTGTTCATAATTAAATTAATTCCCTCCTTTTCCTTTTACACAATAATTCTTGAGATCTCCTACTTTTTATGTTTGTATTTGAGATGGTCATCCGATTCAAGGAAAAAATGTTGTACGTTTAGTTTTTCTTCTTGGTGTCTGTGTAATTGGGCAAATATAATTATTAGGTACCAGACATAGATTAATGCAAACATTATTAAACTAATAATATATTAATATGATGAACATTATCGAAAGCTTGGGAATAAATATATATAATAACAATGTAAAGCTACTTAGTTTTACAAATAAATTATCAAATAAAATGTAGGCGTTTATTAAAAGTCAGAGTATTTCACCACAAAGATGATAAAATAAATTCACAAACTTACTTCATTTTACGTACTACACTTTTAAAATTTTGGAAACATAATATTAATCTATTTTTAACATATCAGGACACGATACAAGAAACCACTTGGCACTATAATCCGATAAGACTCGCGAGACGTGATATTAATCCATTTTTAACCTACTCCGAATATCACGAACAGGGTGCGGCGAAAGAAACGCTTGCTTCTTATATCAGATAAACATTGCTTTAATTTCATGAATTAGTTCAGAATAAAAAATTATACGGCCAACCCAAGGATTTAAAAATAGATAAAAAATATTTTTTTCATAATTCCCATATACTGTATTCCTTAATCACCGTAATTATTGGATACTTTGCCTCTGTGGGATTCTAACAACGCTGTATGAAAACAAACAAAATGTTCAGCGTAGATACAAAGCGGTAGTTGTATATTGTAAATGTACGAAATATTGTACTTTCTGGTCTAGAGTTATTTATTCAACTTACTATAGCATATACTCTAAAATAAAATTATCTCGTCCTCCTTTTCTACGTTCGCCTCTTGCCATCAATGTTTACTAATTCCTTCTCATTCAATATTTTTGTCTTTCCGTTCCTTTGACACAATTATTTTACATCTATGCATTTCAAAACGTATGTTATTAGTAACATTTGAGGCTATAAACTTTTCATTAGCACCAGTCGCGGCTGAATTAATTTATGAAGAATTATTTATTTCGTAATTTCAATAAACTGTATAATAATAATATTTTAAGAGAATGATTTCAAAGACTTTAAACTGCCTGCCTTCCAGTGCTCCAATATTTATAGCACGAAAATCCTGTCTGTAATGAGAAATGCACATGTTCATTATTTACTTTTCACACCTCTACTCGTCTAAGATCCGACTACAAAAAGAACATCTGACACAGAGTCGGTCTCAGCAGGCTACAGTTATAAAAAAATTTGACGAATTAATAAAAGATTACTGTTTATGGATTTGTTGCGGTTTACTTAGTACAATATTGTCATAAAGTGTGGCTTCTCCTTAAAATTAACTTCCCTTATTTAAAATATTTAATAAGTAAAACTACTTTCCTGTCAGCAATTCACGCCAATTTGATTTTATATTTTTATAATTTTAAAAATTCATTCCTATTACACGTTACGTAGACGAAATTAGAAATGTGTCATATCACGGGATTATTATGAACAGCGTAGATGTTGTATTATTAATATTGTAAGGGAATTATCCTCGTCAAAATTGTAGCACATTATTTTAAATATTCACGAATCGCATCTGGCTAGCACATATTCTGCTTTAAAATACATAAAACAATCACGTAGCAATTTGTGTTATGAGCTAGGTTAGATGAGGAGAGATCGGGCTACGGAACATGTTAGGCAATGCTAATCGCTGATGTTGGTTTCACATGCTTATTTATTTATCATTCCCTGCAACAAAATTGTGATATGATCGTCCAAGCTGCAGCAGTTGATCAAAAGCGTTTAAGGTTAAATAGAAATGTGTTGATGTAGATGTGTGCACTGACCGGCAAAGCTGCGCGTATCCGTTCATGGCCGCGAGATGCAGCGCCGTGCGGCCGACGCGGGACTTGCTGTTGATGAAGGCCTTGTGAGAGAGCAGGGCGTCGCTGACGTCGAGGTAGCCGCGGTCCGCCGCCAGGTGCAGCGCCGACCGACCCTCGTTGTCGAAGACGTCCACCCTCGCGTGGTTAGCCAGCAGCGTCGACACCATCTTCATGTGGCCGTTGTGGCACGCGATCAGCAGCGGCGTCCAGCCCATGGCGTTCTGCCGGTTCAGCGCCTTCTGGATCTCCGTCTGCGTCATCCGCGACAGCATCTCCGTCAGGACGTCGTTGTTGCCCGCCAGCGCGCTGAAGTGGAACGCCGTTTCCTGGGTCTGAAATGTTAGTTTAATAATCCATGTTACTATTATTACAAACTTTGACAATTTTCAGGTGTTGTAAAGAGAGAATCATTAGGTAATTTATAAGTATTCCGTTTCTCTTACATTGGTTTGACACTGACAATTTGTTAAGTCTTTAATTTGTAATTTATCAAATTTGAATTATATTTCTTGTGCTTAATTAAATTTTCTACAGCAGGTTTGGTATCTGAACTTGCCATCAAATGGGTTGTCTAAATACGAAGATAATTAGCTATCACGTAGATACGCTGCTCTAAAAGTATAATTACACTAAGGATGGATTAATAGACGACTGAAACTGTAGCAGTAAACATAAATGTGAAATTTGTTGACGGAAGAATAATTATGACGCGGAGAAGTCACTGGACTCCTAGGAAATGGTGGTCAGCGTCGCCCCTTCGCATCATTGAGGTCTCGAATACCAATCCCGGAATGATGGGCGAGGATGTTTATGATCGTCATAGCCAGAAAAACTGGAGTTAAAACTGAAGAAGAATCGCTGTGCTGGCCACGTGCCACTCCGAAACATCCGAAATGATTAATGGAAGATAATATGTCTGTCAGTCGTCCCAGAAGGCAAAGGAGCGACAAGGAGAAATTGCTCAAGAAGAATAATTGCTTACACTCATGCTTGGAGGGATGTGAGACTAATTCGGGTTTCATTAGCTTTCTGCAATGATTTCAAGACGAGCAAGGAAATTTATAAGTGCTGACATGAGTCATTCGGACCAGTTGATTATGAAGGAAGGAGAGTAGATGAAATGAGTCTCATGGGACGAGTAGGCAGCGCCATAAGAATGTTTTAGTATAAGGTTTCCAACAGTTGTTATGGAGTTGAAAACGAAATGCACCACAAAATATCAACATTCTACTGCAGCTGACATCCAGGGTGCATGCGACCAAAAAAAAACAAGAATCGAGTTTTCCATCAACTCCAGCCGGATTCACGAGTTACATGCGACCAGAAAATCAACGCATCTATCGACAAGTACACTAATCAAAAAATTCTTAACAACCACAGCGACAGCGCAATTAAATTTAAATTGAGCTGCCAGTGTGTATATTAAGCGCGGGGATAAATGCAATTATTTCAATTTGGAGATATACTCTTCAGCTTAAATATGGGGTTGAGCTGTAGTGTTCCATACGTACAGATTTTGCAGGATGTAATATCCCAATAGCGCACAGTAAATAAATAGTCACAAAAATAGCGTACTTACAGTTTAACAATATTATTTAACTATAATTCGTTACACGTTTGTTTTTCTCATCCGTCCCTAATAAGGTTCCTCGGGTCTTTATAAATATGTATACCAAGTTTTACTACAATTTGTCCACGCGCTTAAATCTGTATAAAGTATATATAAAACATACATAATTTTTTATTGTATATATAAGGAAATCAGAATTTACTGTTTTATTTCTGCTTCCATAAATAAAACATCTGTAAAGACCTGTACAAACTATAAAATGAAAAATTTGTATTTTGATTTAAGACCTATCTAACAACTTGCTTAAGAAAATAAATTTTCACGAAACCATAAGGTCTGCCAGCGTTCAAATCGTTCCTCTCCCAAATGTCGAAACTCTCTGATATGATAGTACATAATAAGCTTTATTCTTTTATAGTAAGTTGAATAAATAGATATTTGTTCTCCAGTAATATTAAAATTAAAACCCACAGTCTCCTATAAATATTGGCGGTATTAGGAATCATTTTATTTGACGGTGTGAGTTACAGACCTTTGTGGTTGAGATGTTGTGGTGTCATACCTGTTTGGTGCATTGCGAGACGTCGGCGCCGCCCTCGAGGAGCAGCTGTATGACCTCCTTGTCGTTTTCGGGGACCTCGACTTCAGTCTTGGCGACCTGTGCGGCGTAGTGCAGAGGAGTGGCGCCGTCCTCGTTGGCGCTGTTGACGTACGCCGTCGCGGTGTCGGCGCCGCGGTGCTGCTTCACCCAGTCCAGAAGATGGCGCACGACGTCGGCGCGTCCACCACGACACGCCAGGTGCAGCGGCGTCTCCCCGTTCTATCAAAACAAATGTGTCAGTTTCCTCGTTATTATAAATCAGAAGGACGGGATGACGTGTTGGCCCAAATGATCCACCAGGATCAGCCATGGATCTCTACATTGAACAAGAACTTGAATATCATAAAAATTATTGGAATGGTGGGTAAGTGGATAGGGGAGCTAAAATATTAAGTTACTAGTTTAAATGTTTTGTTTGTGTGTATATGCATATATGTCACTGGAGATTTTGCAATCCAAATTTTCTAATTTCCAATTGTGACAAAATACCTTTGATTTGGAGAGGGGGTCGCCGCCATCCTGAAGGAGGAGGTTTAGAGTGGGCAGGTTGCCGTGCCTGGCCGCCACGTGGACAGGAGTCCTACCGTCGTCCGTGGTGAGGTTGCACTTGGCTCCAGACTTGAGCAGCATGAGCGCACAGCGGTCACCGTCGCGCACCCTCGAGGCTATGTGCAGCGGCGTCTCTCGCAGCTTTCCCCCTGCCGACAATTAAACCATCAAGTCGAGAGAAAAAACGTATTAATGGGGACCTAATAATAGTTATTGTAATGATAAGTTTTAAAAAAAATAGTTCAAACAGCAGAAAAAGAAATGAGGAACCTGCAAAGTGATGTAATTACATTTATCGATACGCCTAATAAAATGAACATTCAGACATTTTACAATTTTACAATTGCGAATAAATCTATGACAATGGATTTGAAAGCTTTGTAACCATAAGAAATATTTTTGATAGACGTCATCATGAACTTGCAGAACTAGAAGGCTTTAGTGCATAAATTGGAGATCAAAAGTAAGTCAAAGATAGTTGAATAGATAACATTCGTTAAAAAGTACTGAAATCTATCGCAGATAGCAGACGTTGTTAGAACACTGTTCAATCTAACTTTGAAAATATGAAAAATTGAACTAAACATACTTTACTAAACTCATGAACTTCAATTTTCTGGTGAAAGAAACAAGAGGTTGTAAATTTCCAGTGACTCATATTACGTCATATATATACTTATGTATGACGGAAAACCTGCTGAATAATATTTTCTATGGTTAACCAAACGGGACCAGAATTCGTGTTAAAAGCCGTTTCGATGACTTCGCCTGAGGAAGATAGAGTCTCAAAACATTGAAACGTTGATATTGGGAAAAAAGAGAAAGTATTACATATTACATAACGTGTTGTGGAAGATGATGTTCAGTTTGCGTTAAGTAATTAAAGAAGGAAAATTGAAGAATAATAATGTTTTCAATCAAGATGATTTCTCTATCGGTTCTATGAATATCAGATTTCTTTCATAGAAGAAGAAAATTAAATTACAAAAATTGTAATCGCTGAAATATATTACTTACCAAACCTTATTTACTACTGAGCCAATAACGTCATCGAGTACTATTTAAATCATTTTGACATATTTGACACTTGGAATATATATAAAGAACGAAAAGACAAATTAATGTAGGATAATCTTTAAATGAACTAATAAAAACAAAACTTAAGGTAAACACCAAATTAATGGAAACAAGCGAAGACTGGCTTACTTTATTACATTCGATTAATAGAAAAAAGTATTTTTGAAACTCTTTCTGTTGCGAAAGTAAAAAATAGACATACTCGGATAGATACTTGGAAATGTGTGAAGATTAAATGGAGTAAAACTGAGAAATGTTACTGTTAAAGTCAATATTATCGAGGGACGAAAATCGTTGACACGAAAAGTAGAGGAGAAAAACATATCGGCAAAATATTTCAACATAAAATGATATTAAAGTATACACACCTTCACTTAATAATTGAATTTAAATTGTCTAATACTATGAGATGTACAATAAATAAAATGTGTCAGTTAATTTGTGGTTGAAATTAAGCCCCAAACACTCTTTCAATACATTACTGAATTCAATTTAATAAAAATTAGTAAATTCAAAATAAGATATCTTAAATTTTCTACTCATGACTTTAATTATGAAAATTCATTTCATAAGGTTTCAATATTCGTGGTCTCTATTTAATTTCGAGTCAGCTCATTTAACTTCATTTATTTGGTCAAATAGGACCATAATGATACAAGTTATTTGTTTAGTACAAACTTTTGGAATTTCATCAGCTTAGACCGGAAGTATAAATCGAAGGAATTCAGGGGTCGCCTCATTAATCAAGTAAGTTTCCTCTGTTGCGTTGTCCACACTTAAATAAAATATTCTTTTTATCTCTGTCAAAATATTTTTATGCGAAATCATGTAAATCTGTACACATTACTAAACCTTCGTCCATCTTACAAATCTATATTTTTTCCTATTGTATTCCTTTCTGCTTGCAAAACCACCAAACTTAATAACAGTCCACCTAACATGTAACTTAAGTGTTTTCTAACTCGTTGCATAAAAGTCTGCTTTTGCTCAGCTGTTTCATTTTCCTATTATATGCCAATATTTCCAGTCTTAATCTCCTAACTGTGCACATGCCTCTGATATCTCTATAGATCAAGCTCCTTTCTCGTTACTAACTAATTATTTTCATTTCAAAATATCTGCATTAACGGACATCTTTATCGCATTTTTCAATGGAACCACAACTGATGTTCATGGTCTTCTTTTGATAGTACCGCTGTCAAGTGTATATCTAAGATAATAGATTTTAAGGGAGCCATTAACACGAAATGAAGGGATCCTCTGCAGCGTCTCGATGTTATAGAAACTGACTTTGACTCTTGAATAGATTCCGGTTCGGAACGTGAAAAGAAAAGTAAGATGTGTAGCTTATCTCGAAGGAATGTAAAGAGGGAGGAAATGTCAGGAAAGTTCGGTAGTGTGGGGATAGATACGTCTGAGTCTAATCAGGTTAAAAACAGTTAAAATGCAGCTATTTAGTTTAAGATATGTGTATGTTTAGAGTCAATATTACTCACTGTGACAAGTGGAAAATGAAAGGAAGAGTATTACGGTGAAACTTTACTGGGAAGCGAATAAGAGCTTGCGGCCAAGCTGTTCGGTAATTCTCTGAACTCCTGGTGTGGGAGGGCTTTTAAAAGGTATTGGTTTGGACGTCATTGTCCTAATAAGCAGGATTGCTGATCTGCCGTCCAGGGTAGAAAGGCAGTAAGTAAAACTTTTCGACGTTCACGGATAAATGGATTATAATTTATAAAGACAAATTCATATTTCTTGGTATGGATAAAGCCAATTTCAAAGAGATAAGGGATTAATGTCTAAGCTCAAAAAAACTTTATCGCTTGATTTCTCAAAAGCATTTTTTTTTTGACTTACTGCCTTTCTCCTTCGGAGGGCAGTGATATGTCGATTTGTTCGTCAGCTTTCCTGCGACACGGCTGGGTTGTCAGCCTTAATTTCAAATGTCTGAAGGAATGCGTTCATCCACCAAGGTTGTAGCGGAGGAAATGAGAATTCGTTACACCTCTTTCGAATGATACGTGTTAAACATCCAATATCCCTCATTTGTATTTGTTACATTAATTGCTGATAATAATTTGATACGAACTAAATAAAGTTTCGTTTCTAATTTAAAGAAATACTTATCAGAATAATATTATATTGTTAAATGAGAATCGCTCACCCCTGACATGGACTTCAGCTCCGTAGCCCAGAAGCGTCTCGACTACAGCAGGTTTGCAAGCCTCTACTGCAATATGCAGAGCAGTGTAGTTGTCCTGAAATATAACATTAAAATTACGTTCTTACACAGTAAAAGGAATGACGATATGAATGAAAACCGCATACAATGCGGATGTCGCAGGCGTTAGGCCTAACTCGAGGCTCAACAGTCTGTTGTTTCCCCGCCCTAGTAGCATGACTTTAGTGATATAATGTTGTTCTATATTAGTGAGACAATACTAACGTGCGTCGTGATGTCAACTTTTTCGCCTTTCTGCAGCAACGTGCTGATTATCCCCACGTGTCCGTACCTCGCGGCAGTGTGAATGCTGCGAGCTCCTCCCTGCGGGATAATAAGAAACCTTAAAATTTCACATACATTTAATATCAGGAAAAAAATTAACTCCCAACTACATAGATGTTTCTTATATTGTAATTAATACAATGATGTAGATGATATTATGGATGATTAACATAATTAATTATTCTTCAGAGCAGTGATCACAATAAACAAAAGCAGATTAAAATATTGCCATGAATGTTGTGTTGCGATTCATGTCCTTAGTAAATTAATTAAATGTGTTTGTTTCGTTCTCTATAAATATTAAACTACAAAAAGTAATATTTTACTAATGATTTTGAAATATAACTTATAACTGGCAAATAAAATCTAACTACATATCGTATTTGACCTTGTTAGGCATGTGGAGGTAGACGCCTTTCTTGAAAAGCATGGTGGCGCACTCGGAGTGGCCATTGAGGGAAGCGATGTGCATGAGCGTGCTTCCATCCTTGGTCCTCTCGTAGATGGATGCTTTAAATTTGTCGGCCAAAAGCTCGATGACTCCCGCGTGTCCGTTCTCCGCCGCCAGGTGCATGGGTGTCCGATCTATAGACATTCATCATCGTTTCTTCTTACTCAATCTTTATTCCCTGTCATTTCTTATTATTTAATTCAATAAAATTGAACTAATGCAATATTAGTGAAACAATGATAACGTGCGGCGTGATGTCAACTTTTTCGCCTTTCTGCAGGATTATATTAACTAAGACCGATATTCTTCATTATACAGTTCGTATTCTTTTATCACTGATATAAGAAAAATAAAAAGGTTAATTTTTTAAAATCATCTATATAGATGTTGAAATAGATTTCGGCTTTTGACAACATTAGTTTCATATTACAAACCTCTTGTATAAAATATATATAACGTCATTAATTAAAAGAAGTAATTTAGGTAGTAATGATAAAAATACGTTATTATACGTGAAATTCTCGTATTTTTCCTCTTTTTATTATTTTTTGGGGTAACAGGCTACATGAGGGTGATCCTGAAAAAAGCAACTCTTCTTTAATAGCATAGGAAGGTAATTTGAAAGGGGAGGATGCGGAAGGGCAAGAAGGCAACCAAACGCTGACTAGGGCTATGTTTTAAGCATCTTACTCGGTAATATTCTTAAAAAGATTTAGGAAAACCCTAGAAAATCAGGTATGTCGGGTTATTGGGTACTTGTTTTTTTTATTGTTGTAAAAGGTTACATGAGGGTGATCCAGAAACTGGTATCTTTCCTATGGTTTTGTCGTTTTGGTTATCGGGCTACTTTAGGGTAATCCTGAAACTGGCAACTCTCTTTAATAGTATAGGAAAGGAATTGAAAAGGGCGGATGTGGAAGTTAGACTACAGTTCCGGGCTATAGTTTAAGGATCCTACCCGGTGTTTCACCTAAAGAGATGCTTGGAAAAGCTTAGAAAACCTGCATTAGTTAGGTTGGACTATCGGGTACTATTCTCACGCCCTTCCCAATGATGGGAGATGAGTTTGCTGTGGGGTCGCAGTATTCCTTCCTTCGTGTCTCCACTAGTTTTAGGAGGCCATTCTCGTCCAAATTTAATTAATGTATGAATTTCTTTCAACTGCAACAACAAATGTAATCAAGCTTGTAGTGAATATATTTGCTTTCATAAAAAGGATATGGGAGATTTTAAAAAATCGAACGATTGCGAATCCCTTACCAGGGAAACTGTTGTTGGTTATCTAGCCTAGTTATTTACAATTTTGGAATACAGCCGTTCAAATAATGAAGTATCGTTAACCAAACACAATATGTCACTTTGTACAATAGGAGAGCAGTATGAATTTAATAATTAAATTATGCGGCAATAAATACGGCCATCTGTATAAAACAAACATTTGGATTCACTAGGAAATAGTGAATTTCCAATTTCTTTTTTTTTTATAATTCGACAGTAACGCGATCGTTTTTTAGGGTGATCCGTTTGGAGACGGGATTGAGCAAAAATAAATTGTAACCTATATCATGTAAAGCCTAATACGTTCACGTATTGGAGTCTTTCATCGACATTCGGCGTGAGGTTCAATATATTTCGGAAAACCAGACCAACACAAATCAAATATATTCGTTCTCATTATATGATTTCCATTCCAAATTTGGTAAGAGATTTTATGTAATTAATCAGACATACCCAACTATTTATAAAAAATGGTCATTCAAACCCCCGAGAGAAGGGAGTTGATAATAAACTGACTAATGTTTTATTAAACAATACGGATTTATACTGTTATAATAATGCTTTTGTTTGTAAGTAATAAATAGCTTAAAATAAATTAATTCTATTTATAATGCTTCGGTAAATAAAAAATATTTGATAAACTGGAAAAGTTTCTTTTCATGAAACGTTAACGACCAGTTTTGTATCTCATATTGACTTATCTGATTGACTGAACGATCTCATTTTTTCGTGAGTAGCCGTGATTAATGCCGGAAACGCATTCTTCCTGCCCAGCACGCGACACGGAATTGGAATATCTCGCTTAACATTTTTAAGTAATTTTCTACCAGTGATTAGAATTATAGAGTTACACTGAAAAACCCTTAAAGTCTGTTGATAGCAGTTTCACCATTTCCCGTAAATTTTTGGATCTAAATTAATTGTATAAAAACAATTATAGACGGAAAATAGTTGAAAAAAAGCAAGTCCTTCAACACTGATGGGAATGAGGTGAATGAGAGCAAAGAAATAGACAAACGTTACCACATCGTTTCACTTCCGAAAACAAAGCCTTACTGCAGCGCAACTGCGTGGACAACAATGGTACAAAGTCTCATTCATTTGATTCGACGTGACAATGAAGATTTTGAAAGTCAAAGGTCAAATTAAACCCATTTCAAAAGACCTATACATATTTGCATGTACTGAAAAACAGATATTTGAGTCAGCAACATACTAAGCCAGATTATAAGTTTGCTAAACAAAACTTATAAATTACAATAACCAAACTGATACAAGATGTCTCACCTTGATTGTCGATCACACCAGCGTTGGCTCTCACGGTGTAGAAATATTTAACTAATGATTCATCGCCCTCAGCTGATGCAATGTGAAGAGGTGTTTGGCCTTCACCCTGAAGCAAATCATATTTAAATATTGGAAGCAGAAAAAATTAAAACAAAAAGGAAATTTTCAGATTGAAACTTACAGAACTTGCCATAAAGAGACATTTATATTTTATCACGTACTAATTAAATTTGTTGGACATAAATTTTAAAGTAAAATAATAAAAAGTTATTATAAACAGATATTCCCCTATTATAAATTATCCTCAAAATACTATTTCATTATTGTAGTGTCAAATTAAATATATTTATCTTTCTCAATATCTGTAATTTAATAATTCTACCAGACTGCTAAATAGTATCAGCATTGTTATAATAGAAAACACTTTCTGTCATTAGCATTAAATAATGTATGGCAAACCAACTAGTGTAGTTAACAATACATAAATAAATATCAAATTGTAAGATTCGAAATGTATTCATTCCACAAAACACTATAACTAGACTTTTTGATAATTTTGTAGGGCTGTTACGAATTTGTGGTCTACAGAGATATACGAAGTAAAGCACCCATCAAATTAGATGTGGGTCTTCTGGAAAGAAATTTTACATGTTGGAGTGTGACTAATTTGTCATAGAATAAATAAAACATAAAGACTGTCTGAAGGTCAGAAATGAAATAATGTAATTCAAATACGTTTCGTCCCCCCAACTTTAAAGACCTCCTCAGTTCTTTAATTAATTTTTTACTAATTTTATTGTTACTCCTGCAACGACCGGGTGATCTTTCGGCTCCGGTCTATAATTATTTTTTAAAAACTTTCCTGTTGCTCCTGCAACGTCCGCACCCGAAAGATCACTTGTTCGTTGCAGGAGCAACAGGCCATTTTAAAAATTTTAATTAAAGAACTGAGGATGTCCTTAAAGTCGCGGGACAAAACGTATTCGAATTAAATTATTTCATTTCATTTAAAAATTTTAATTAAAGAAGTTAGGAAAATCTAAAGTTGGAGACGATACGTATTCTAATTAAATTATTTCATTTCTGTTTTTTAGCCATTCTTTGTGTTTCATTATATTAAGTCAAATAATATAATTACGTTATCACAAAACACTCAAGATAGGGATGACTGACTGAATTTTAAAAGTGTCTGAAAAATTAAATGAGAGATGGAAATCTAGAGAGAGGTGACGTTGAGACCTTTTAACATTCTTTGTGTGTAGAATAATGAGCCCCAAATACCGTTACAATCCTGATCAACCTAATATCGGTTAAAAACTATTGTATAATTTGATAAATTGTATGATGTAATACGACAACGCATTTATTTTGCATATGAATAAATTATAAGCAAATATATATTTAATATAGAACAAATGATATTATAGTTTATTCGCTGTGCTCCGCGAAAATTACATATTGAGGATTATATAGCTATGGACCTAATCCAACTCAACCTGGCAAAAACTAAAACTATTTTAATGACTGAAAATTAATTAGATTTAAAAACAGTCTGTTTTTCACATTAATTAAAACAAATAAATTTACGACCAAATTACAGACAAAATTTTTTATTCATCTAAAGAGACATTTCGTCACAATATTTGGGACTTCCTCGGACAATACCTCCAAATTTTTCTACAAAGATTAATACAAAAAAGTTTAGAAAATGATATATTATAAATTATATCAGAAACTTAGTAACATAAGTTATAATAAATAATTCAGCTTACAATTTTTAATTTTTGATACACAAATAGAAACTGAAATATATAACAGTCTGAAGTGAAGTGCCTAAAAGAACAGCTTTAACAGGAATGTGATCCAAGAATACAAAGCAACAATCAAATATAGAATGTTAAACCTAATTTTGAGTTGTTATTAATTTAATTGACCTTAAAATTGAAAGTTGTTTACGGAACTCTTAATTTTTTTACGAATTTTACAAGACATGGTAATATAAATTTTTAAACTGTTTAGTTTGATTGGTTTTATTTTAAATATTTTTCTTCATAAAACTAGTATTGCAATTGTGGATAGTAATTTTTTGAAATGTGTTTATCAATGAAATTTAACGGATAAAAATAATTTTTAAACAATTTTTCATACTCATTACGGTACTTACGATTTGATAGTAACGAAGCTTCATGAATTGCTTTTTTTTAAGGTTGAATAAATTTACAAAGTGTGCAATATACGACCTGCATAAGTTTATTTCCCCAGACCAATTAGTTTCAAGAGTACCGTGAGTATTAATAATTAATAATTAAAAAATTTTATTATTGTTTTCTAACTTGTTTGTAAATTGTAGTTTGTTATGTTAACTATTAAAAATTTTAGTGGTTTTATTAATATCATTCTTATGCAAAATAGAAAGAGTATCATCAGGATATCTATGGTATCTAATAGGTTGATTTGTTAATTTATTTGAACAATAAGATTTCTAGTCCCTCAAGCAAATTCGTAAAATATAGGTGACGAAACGTAGGATTAATTAAATAAAATCTTTGTCTGTAATTTGGTAGTAAATTTATTCAATTTTATTAGGTTTAACCTCAAGTAATCCAATTAAGAGGGCAATTCTTTCATTAAAGACGATAATTGTTCTACATTATCTTCTCCTTATTAAAATTCAAACGTTTGAACCAGACATTCTGAGTTCTCTAAATCAACAAGTCTGTTCCCTCAACATAACTGCAGATTTGGCCCCTGTTTATTATAGCGCTATGTTTGGTTTTCAATTACACGGTTGCTGTCCAGTCGCACGAATGACCTTCCACGGTTTATATATGAAGGGGAATATCTACCTGTAGTTCTAACAACACGATGAAGATGTTATCAAAATTGTAGCAGCGCAGGAATAGAAACAGCCTGCTAAAAGAGTAATTACAAGTGCGGATGAAGACACGAAGGTCGACTCACCCTATTCTTAGCACTCTACCAAGGTTTACTTTGACTAATGAACTGAAAAATTTATAGACAACTACAAAAAGACATTATATTTGTTAATTCTCAATTTCTTGGTGTGTCTAATTACAGAGGAAAGAATTAGTGTTCATTACTGCAGTGTCGGGTCATTTATGTTTTCCATGTATTATTAATCATAACATAGTACTCAAGAACTCAAATAGTGTTTAGTTAATTACTATACATTTTAACTATCGCTGACCTCAGGGTTTTAGTACAGAAAAAATGAAAAATACGAAATCATTCATTGCTCCATAAAAAATTTACAACCTGCAATCGACGATTGAATAAAACGTTTTCGGTTACACCAGTTATTGAACTCCATTTAGTGATTAAGATGTATGCATTTTCATCCATTCCAAACAATTAACACCATAAGAAATTGTGGTTTCCATCTTTTTACGTGAAGGGTGCACCAAAATAGGGGACTAAACATTACGTTGAATAATATAATAAATGGCATAAACACACAGCCAATTTGTGACCACAAAATTTAATGAATATAATTACAACGTTTCGTCCATATTAGTGGAATTATTGAGGTTGGGCTGGGAGTCCTCTGAAACTTTCTTGAAAACAAGGAAACAGTGTCTCAATATCTCCTGAGAAAGATAGCCTATAATTTGTTGTATAAATTATCAAATAAATATTTGCTTTGTACAACTAATAAAATATTTCAAAATTCTTTTTCCTGTGGGACTTTTACAGTGTATTTTTTTAAATGATATCGTACAATTTTATAATTTCTAATATTCTCTTCCATAGAGTTATTTTATAATTCGTTAACTCCAACGGGCAGTAGAATTTTGGATAGCGACCACTGTCACAGGCCCAAGTTTTAAAATATTTTCCCATAAGGAAATTGGGCAGATTATTGCAACGTACAACCAAGATTTTAGTTTTCTCGAAAAACATGCTGTATATAAATTCACGCGATAAAGTTACCTATGGATTGAGCGTTTCTGCTAAATAAATTTCCAGTTTATCAACCCAAGCTTGAATGCTAATTTTTATACTATTTTTCTGTAACTTTTACTGTAACTTCACAGAAACTACTTGAGAAGAGACAAGAATGTGAATATCGTTTTAATAATCGTATAAGGGAGTCAGTGAGATCAAATTTGTTGTAAAATATTATAATAACGAAAACATTTCCGTAGGCAATTAAAGTCACAAGTAACCTTTATTTACATATATCTGATATATTATATATGCATATTGCAGCAGTTTAGTTCCTTAAATCAAGGTTAATGTGCAATTGTTCCTGCTTTGCACGCAACAGTTCCTCAAGCACGTCACTGAAGCAAATGATGTATTTGACGCATGATAGATGGACCTCTTTCTAGGACCCCTCATAAGGCTGTTGGTGCCAGAGCCAGATTTATGGCCCTGTATGCTGTCTATTCGTTGGAGCGTGTTATTGTGATTACCGTTTGACGGTAAGTGCATGTTTCACGAACAGCAGCAGGGTTCTGCCAATCTAGATGTCGCACGCACGACCTTGAAGCAAGGTTGACTGTTTCTCCCAAGGGATGCATGCGTGAGCAGATAAGTGTTGCTGACTTTAAAGACTCCCGCCTTTGTTCTTGAACGTGAACTACATTGGCTCGCTCTACTTTCGCACTCGCCTTCGTCACTTGACTGGCTGACACCGTTTACAGCTAAAAATACTACCCTCAAAAAAGAGGTGGTGCTTGAGCGCGAATTTGGGTAATAACTATAATGAGCTGTTCATTCATATATTTCTACTAAATTGGCTAACAAATGGCACAAAAAATGCATAATATTGGAAACTGGTGACTGAATAACACTACAATGGACTCATAATACGCAGACTTGAATTTGTTTTGACATGATCAATTAATTACGTTTTGATGCAATTATAAACAGTTTAAATATTGCTTTCACAATTCTAAATTACATTCATTATGGGTTGACCAGACTTTTCTTCTTCTTGATCGGCGTTACAGCCCTTTGTGAACCTGAGCCTCCTTAATGATAGCCTCCCATCTGTTTCTATCTTGTGCTTCCATCCACCATACTTTGGCTTTCATGGTTTGTAGGTACTTCAAAGCCCCTTCTACACATCTTAGCTTGAACCGTCATTTTCTTCTACTTCCGTCTGGCTGAATGAAGGTTAGATTTTTGCATGGGTTGGTATCCTCCATCCTTCACACGTTCCCTAGCCATTCAAGTCTACATATTTTCAATGTATGGATTATTTTGTTTTCTGTATAGGTTGTATAGCTCATGAGTTTATTTCATTCTCCATGTTCCATTAACACAGCTTGGGTCATAGATCTTTCTCAGGATCGTCCTTTCGAATATTTTTAATTTTTTTCATCTTTTTTTGTGAGTGTACAAGACACACATCCATATAAGACTACAAGCCTTATTAAGGTTGTATACATTTTTATTTTTGTCTATCTTTTAATCCTTTCTGACATCATTAACAATTTTAGACAATAGTAACTTTTGTATACTTGGCTTATCTGTGGATAATTTCTATGCAGTTGTTGTCACAAGTGAGTATTGCTCCTAAGTACTTGAATTTATTAGCTTTTTCTATGTTAGTATCATTCATAGAAATATTTCTATTATTGGAGGTTTTGTTTTATTGTAATTAATTTTAACCCTAATTTAGGTGCTAGAGACTCTAGCTTTACATATGCATTCCTTATTGATTTTTCCTGTGCGGATGAACAGACTACATTATTGATTGTCCGTATCAGAAACTATTTTAAACGTTGTCTTTAATTGTTGAAGACTCTACGGGGACATCAGGGAAACACAGCGTAAAAAAGATATTTATATTGAAATTTATATATCCTGGAAAAAGGAAGCCTGTAATAGGATGACATTTGAAACTATTAATATGGACGCAGCGTCTACTACGAGGAAATATCATAATGTTTTCGGACGTGGAACGAAAACCTTTACCGCGGATCGTTATCTTTCGGGAAAAATTCATTAATTGAATTTCTTTTCTAGCTGTTATTGGCACATTTATTGAAGCTATTTTCTTTTAAGTCAACACAAGGAAACCTGGTGCGTTTTGGAGAGCGCAAATCTATGAAGCGTATATTGGACGCCATCACAGCATCAAAAATTTGTCGCCCCCTGGAAAACGGACAGTTATCACAGCAATAGACACAAGGAATCGGACTTCCACCCAATCACACAAGAGAATCAACGTCAAAGCATTGCTGCTCGGGACGACAAACCGGAAATTTATGTAACACCTACACAAATAAAAATTAACTTCATCGCATAATTCATATACAGCATTTTTTCCGTAAACTTATAATTTGGTTGTTCGTTATAATAATCCACCCACTTTCCTGATATATGACCCTAGGGAGAGAGACTAATTGCCAGGCAATATACATTCAAATTTATCATGGGCAATGATGTTTATTTGCTGTATAAACAATCACACTACAGAAAACTTTTGTGTATGACGTGTTATTTGTTATGACATAATATATATGCTGCGTGATACACGTGATTTATGTTTTCTTTTGTGTATATTTAAAATAAATTCATGACTTGAATTGGATTCATAGAATAAAGTTTCACTACGACACCATCTTTCCTAATCATTGTGTCAATAAAATTTGTAAATGACCGTACTTGATTAGTGAGTTGGTAAAGAAGTTGATAGAAATTGTATATCATTTAATGTTGAAGACTTCGCAGAGTTAATAATTGGAATCTAGTGTAATCTTTTACACCTCAAGGTGGGCTATTACATTTTTCAATAAATTGTTAAGAAGTGCCTGTATATATTGCATCGAGTATTCCTTACAAAGTCTACTATCCGCATTCTTTCACACAATTCCCACTGTTAAAATTACCAGAATTATTAGATTATCTAACTTTAGTGTTACAACAACCTAAGTTCTTGTTTGTTACTGAATAATACTTAAATAGATACTATCTGAGGGCCCGGAATATTAATGCTTAAACATAACAGACATTTTACTTAAGTTATGATACTTTTTGTTTCCCGCGAACGTCGTCGTCGTCGCCGCACGCATTCACACATTAATGGTATAATGTACCCTTTTTTAATAAGTCATTAGGGTAGGACGGATACAATAGTGTTGCGGGATACACTGTAAAAGTCTTTGATCCCAAAAAGTATTTATTCGACGGAAATATCTGCCGATTCTACATATTAAACAATTTCCGCCCCCTACAACCTCGCTCCTATGGGTTGTGGCTGTGTCTTACCCCAAAATATTTTGTTGAAATTGCTCCATGCGTTTAGATTTTATGCGTAACACACACAACCACACACACGTGCGAAATTTGAGTTCTTTTTACACATAAAAAAATTAGTTTAATATAAAAATAAGGTATTTGAGCCATCTATTTGATATAATTAGCGCGAAATTACTTGTAAATTTAATGAAGGTTTTATTTAAGTAACTAACTAGACGTAACAAGTAATAGAAATAATTATTATGAATTTCGAAGAACGTGTGAATAACTTACTGCAAATATACCTAGATATATTGCAGTGGCAAGTTTTCTAATTATTTGAGGGTACATGTAATCGAAGAGAAAATTATTTACGAAAGTTTGCGTTTATTGCTTTCCTGAGTAACGAGCGCCTAGAAACGTAACTTATACCAAAACATTCGAAAACTTAAAGATCTTTTCCTAAAAAATTCCTTATTTAAATGGTGGTTTCAGGATAAGTATCCTATTTAATATTGAAGGATCATCTATAAAATATTTCCTTTAGAGACACATGTTCCATTAAGTTTTATAAAATCATTTGCTTGATCTTACAATATTTACACTTTTCAGCTCTTCAATTTTTATATAATATTTTTATTAATTATCAGTGTTTATGTGTAGATTAGTTCACGACAGTATGAATATGGAACTCTTTGTTCTAAATAGACAATGTGAATTACTTATCATTATATTTGAAGAGTATTTAGCTGTAAGGTCACGAGACGCAAAACGTGCTTTTAACACGCTATTTTTAATAGCGATAATAGATATATTGATGTCATATATATGTGCCAGAAGAGAATACACAGCAGTCAGTTCTTACAACTCTCCTGCAATATGCAAGAAGCATACTGCAATCGCCTGATTAGAAACAATGTAGACCTTAAATGAGGTAACACAGGGTTATAAGTCAGTATAGTAATATGTATCGGTATTACTGCAATTATATAATAAACAGTAGTCGTTTGAAAATAAACGAATTTGTCCTCACACACCAAAGTTAGAAGCCTTATTTCATTACCTTTCACAATATATATTTAGAATTCATTAAGAATAATTGAGCTAAGGCAAATTGCCTGAAATCGCTAGTGTTCTAATTTCAATAAATCAAGGAGTCACATTCGAAGAAACCAAGTTTTTTTTGTGAGAATCCTGAAACGATAAGGAGGTTGTGTTGGTAATGGGTTCCCTTTATGGTTATCAGAACACGGAACACGAAACCTTGTGCCAAGCGCGTGCTAAGGGAAAGGAGGAGCCGATAATTTGCTCCGTCCCCTTTCTTCTTCTTCCTCAATAACCAACGTAGTACATGCCACTATCAGATGCGAATCTTCCTCCTTTTCCCAGCACAGAAATAGGATATGATCTGATGGTAGGTGTGTTTGATAGTGTTATCGAACAAAAATCAGTTACTATTAGAATTGAAACTTGCTTTATATCTGTTTTAAAATCAAAGACTTCTAACCGGAACATATTATTTATTAGAAATAATTTCATAAATATATTTACAAACTTATATATTCCCATACTATCTTACGCTTTTTTTACTTTATAATTAAAATCATTCGTTTCAGTTTCAAAAAGGTGATTTTTAAAACCTTTTCCTTCGATTTCAGCTATAACAGAAACCATGTGTGTTTTTACAAAACAAATACTTTACAAAAATTTCCCTTTCATATTATTCTATTACCGAGATTAATAACTTTGCTTCAAAATATGTACCATAGAAGAAATATTTAAGTGGTACTGATTTGTCCTGCTAGTTGCTAACTAAGAGAAAAGTAACATTGATTTTAACCATCTACCTTTCAACTTTAAGAATACTCATTTTATCTTTGTATTTCCTTCAAAATAACACTATAATGTAAGACTCAAAAATTTGTAGTAAACCACACTTGATAGATGTTAAGATATTACGATATTAATAGATATTAGAGTAAGTTTATATTTCAAAGGTAGTTAGATTCCTTTTAGTATCCGGTTGCTCGCATGGGAAGATACGTCGTTCGTTTAAATTGTGAGGGAAAGGGCAAGAAAACGTAGGAACGTTGGAATAATTTTTGACCTGAGTGAGATTTGGGCTTTTAACACTGTAAGTCTTAAATCTGCATTGGCAAAGAGTTGCAAATATTTTCGTAGAAGGACGTATCCCGCATACATGACTTCTCCCCGCCAAGGGACAAAATGGCAATGATTTAATTGTAGAAAAGCTTCTCGGGTTTCCATCCGGGTAATATCGAAGAACAGGGACGTTTCGACGGCTTACACTGCCGTCGTCTTCCAGGCCTGGAAACCCGAGAAGCTTTTCTTCACTCTATTTATCGGGAACGCCTTTGTGGGAAGTAGGTGGCGTGTTCATTCCAAAACAAAAAACTAAGATTGGTGCTCCAGATGGGCCAAAAAAATGGCGTGTTAACTGAAAGGAGAGTCCACGTGGAGAATCAGAGGAGCAAGGAGTTCTCTCTGGAGAGTGGACAGTCTGCGTCCAAGGTATTAATAGACTCTCCTGGGAAGTAGCAACTTCTCTATCAGGAGGTTCGAGTTGGAATCCAGCAATCCACCTATACGCAGTGTCATGGAGCCAGCCCAGGGGCAATTAGCTGCCGACTCCAGTAGTCTGGGAGATCAGAGACCATCAAGTATCTACAACACCGAGGTCTTGGAGCCATCGTACGAGCATCAGAGACGGAGGAACCAAATCATCGCACAGAAAGTGACCCACCACACTACTGGGATGGATAAATTATTTTTCTTTGCAGAGTTTAATAGGGTTTTTAATTTAACGACACGGTATATTTTTATTTTCAATATGTATTTGAAGTAATTTTTCCAACCACCAAGGTCAGCCTGTCAGTCCATTCGGCTAATCGGAGCACATTTAATGCATAAATATTCTAAATAGTTTTCATTTTTTAAGTTACATTTTTGGGACAATATACTCAGTATCAAAATGAATCATATTTAATATCTTCATTAAGTTGCCTCCTACAACAAACATTAATATGGTGAATTCGTTAAAAGTTGCGAAATGAAACTGATTGTAAAATTAAGAGTCTTCCGCCACCACAAATCATAGAGGATTGAAAAATTTACGTTGTTGATTTTATATTAATATTATCGATGGTTAAAAAAGGCTGAGCTTATAATAAAAGTTTTTTTTTAATTTGACTGTCATAATGTTAACGTTCTTAATTTTGAATGGCTTAAACGGCAATTCTGCTAACAATTCATTAGTATATCCTTTTATTATATAGCGTAGTGGTCCATTATTCCACCTACTACAAATACTTTAGGTAAAAAAAGTTACAAATCCTCATTCCGTTAACATTGCGAAGGAGATGAATCAATATAGATTTAAGTATTAACGTTTAAATTTTCTGTAGAGCTGTGCAATATAGTTTAAAACAGTTCTTAAAACTAGATACCGCAATGTTTCAGTTGAAACGCATTACTGACATATTTTCCCGTTCTTGCAAAACATTTTAAGAAATTAACAAGATATATTCTCCAAGTTCCTAACAATTTATTGAAGTGGCTGAGGTAATATCTGAGATTTATGCTGCACATCAAATTTTAGATCCAATAAACAAATTGATTGTCCTAAAACCTATGGGGCAGGAAATATAGGCCTAAATAATATTATAGCAAAATGGAGAGCGTAAAGTTGAAAGTTTCCAGAAAATTGTACATAAATAAAACAAGGAATTATTCAACAGAATATAGTTAATGGATTCAGTTGGAGAAATGTTAACTCTAATGCAATTCAATTCATAAGCAAATTTGTTTGAGGGAACTAGAACAACAATCGTAAAGAAAAATGTATCTGAAATGATAATTTTATGTTCCTGAACACTCGACAAGTCTTAAGCATGCCTGTAGACATCCTAAATGAGCAACTATTGCCAGACAATAAGGGAATACCTGCATGTCAGCCAAATAAGGCAACTATGCGTATAAATTAAGTTTTATTTGAACGTTGACATGGAAGTCATCCGGGTGGCATAACCTGGACACTGAAATTCAAACTATTGCGCTAATATATTCAAGAATATTGCCTGTAACCCATCAATAAAACATTACAATAAGGATTGGAGCCAAGATGTCGAGGATATTTCCAAATATATTTCAAACTCACATTATTATCGATGTTATTTTTAATCAGTAACGATCGTTGAGAAAAGCAATGATCCTGACTTTCCAATATTCTATTATTTGATTCTCTTTAATCTGATCCGAAAATAGAGCCTGATCTCGTATAGGAGATTAAAAAAGATTGTCGTGAGCTGATAATTTTTTTTATGAGAGGTTTGAATGGCCGTAATATTACTATTCCAGATCAACACGAATTCTGTACAATGACTGTAGGGCTGTTTATTGCTCTAATGGGTGGGTTCAAGAAATAGTTAACATGGACAAATTAGAGTAATAAATGTCAGAAACTAAATTAAATGATTTTTGAATTGGCATTTCTCTTACTGGGTTTCAGAAAAACAGATACGTAACCTTCTGAGAAATGCGGAACTCAAAATCGAAAAGGTATTATGAAGAAACAAATAATTTATGAAAAATTGAAAATAATAACAATAAAACCAAAAGCTGTAGAAAAATAAAAATTATATAATTTAGAAAATTATTAATTAGTTTTCTTTTTCAAATTGTTACTGTTTAAAATAATTGTGCACAAACATTAAGTACAATATTTTCATAATACTTTAATTTGTTACTACAACATGTTTTAGAATCATAAACTTCGCAAATAATATTATTTATTCTGCCAAATAAGAGCACAAATCAAATAAACCTGATATACTACACAAAATTCCTATAAAAAGGTAAAATCCCGATAACAGCTTCCTTTCCACTATTAATAATTCTTGAAACTTTATTATCCGCAACAATCAAAACATTAATTTCTAACAAAGTGAAGGAACAACTCTAATGAGGCAGCTCGTTTCAAATCTATATTATATGAATGAGATGGAACATTCAATGTACTTTCTTTTAAAGAAGACCAAATATGTGGCAGTTTTGAATGAAACATCAAATTTCATCTAGAAAATGTTACATTATCACAATCTTGTTTTTATGTATTCAACAACATTTTCAATTACTGCATTATAATATTTATAATACTTCCACGGGACTATAGAACCAATTAATTATAAAAATTATGTAAAAATATTTATATGTAAAGGAGGAAAATCAGTCAAACTACTGTCTTCTTGAACCAAAAAAGGTTGATTAGAAATAAATAGAAGCAGAAAAATGTGTTAAAAACAATTATTTCTGTTTATGAGATAAAATTTTTAATTTTTTGAAAGTTCTACGTCACTAAACAAGATTTAGTTCTGAAGTGTCTTAGCTTCTGATAATGCCCCGCTGGTGCGACACCTGACTCCTCAATTCCCAAAGTCGTTGCTACTAATTTATTAACTAGGGGCGCCAGCTATCAACCACGTGAGCAGCAATCGGTATTGACTCAATAGATGATGTTGCCGAGAATATTCAATTACAGTTTTCTGCGACTATAAGTATATTTGGTTCAGGCATTATAACAACCTGCCGTGCGAACCTATTATAGGTGAAGCGTGAAGATGGACATCGTGGATGAAGAAAAAGAATCGCAGCATACTGACTGTTGTACCCGTTGGCCAACAAATCAGGACTTGCGTTAGGACGATGAGGGTTATTTTTTCTATACCTTTGGTGGCCTAAGGCATGTATCATATTATGAGTTAGACGAAGACTGTTGATGCTGAAACGAGTAATCGTTGAAATGTCTCATTCATGTGTTCTCACTCGAAACTCCCTTGGGATTTTCCACCAACTGCCCTACTTCTCCACATTCGACGAGTTGTTAAGTCACCAAATTTTTCTTATGAGTGAAATTGAATGTGGATCAATCCTTCTTCTCCCACACTCTTTGCATTTCTCTCTCAGCTATAGCACAATTATTACACATTCTGCCCACCGAAGATTTTCCTTCATCAAACAATGGAATGTCCTGAAAAATATTAATATGACGTGCACATAGCCTCAGATACTTTGGCAGTACTCTATGGAAGCCAAAGTCTTCACTTGACTGTTATAGTTTAAGGTTACTTACGTTTTGAGAGTCGACGTTGGCACCGTAGTCGATGAGTATCTTGACCATATCGACGTCGCGACGCCTGGTGGCAATGTGCAGCGCCGTGTCGCCATTGTCTGTGGTCGCCTTGAGCTGGTCCGCCGTCTGCTGGCCCAGCAGCTCCCGACACATGGACTGGTTGCCCGCCTCCACGGCCAGCAGCAGCGGGATCTTGCCTCTCTGTAAAGTAGACACAGCAGTCCTCAGAACCTTGGTCCACGCCCCCGCGGCTCGGCCCCCCAAGGAGGCCTGCAGACGGTTCTTGGACACGAAGTCCCCCGTGAGGGCGGCGCTGATGGCAGAAGACGCCAGCAGCCCAGACGTCGCCACCGTCGAGTACGTCGTCGAGTTGGAAGTGGAAGAATTGTCGTTTCGGGTGGTGGGAATCGGCATGGTCGTTCATCGCGCTCAGTCGTCCGCTAGTTTCTCCAACTCTCAACTCGCTGTCAGACTAACAAGCTCTGAAGTCTCCAGTAGGTGTTCAAGGTTTAATAAGAACATGCTCATCAATTTACGGAGAAACTTATTAGTTTTACTTTTAAAATTTAGTATTTGGATTGGTAATCTGTTGACACAGCGATCAAAAGTCGCGTATATTCCGTGTTCTCATTATATAGCAAATTTCATCACACAACAAATGTCAGCCTGAACAATGGGTTAAATAATTAGATATATGCAAGTAAGTAGTAAAATATTTTTCATACAGATTCTTTTTGTTTGAATACCTTTGTAATATTCACTAATTCCCGCAACATATTTTCAAAATTAGATGGATTTATGCTATGATTTATGAACGAAATTTTAATTTAAAATTCTATAAAACTGAAGAAGACATATAATGGAAGCATTTTCAAACACAAAGCTGTAACATAATATCATTCAGTTGGGAGGCATTTACTGGCAAATAGTTGTGACAAATAAAAAATTACGTTGAAGGTACAGGATATTTCCTAAAATATGTTGAGTTTCACAGTCTAGTCCTCATTGTTCGAATACAGAAACATCTTTTAAAGACTTGAGCCCGTTACAGGAATGATTATTTCACCATCATTCGTCTCATCTGTAGATCCATTCTTCGGCTTGACGTGAAGTTGGCGACACTGAAGCGACAAAGCCGCAGGAATTCACAATGCAGGAATCTCCACCACTTCGTGCCGAGTTTTGAGATGCACTACGCAAACATTCGTCGCGCTCAGCTGGAAAACGTTATAAGTCGCTCAGCACGAGGTCGACGGAGAGACGGAAGAGAGGACACGCCTCCGCGATTTCCCATTGGTCGCCGGGAAGTCGAGAGCTATATCTGTCTCAATATCTCTTCGCCGTCTTCCGTCTTCCTACGGATAGGCGTGTGGAGGAAGATCGCCGACATTCGATTCAATAGCAATATCGTGACACAAGGCCCACCACGTGTTCTTTCTCACACAAACAAGAAACGCGGGAACGGACAAAACGTCGGCGTCACGAAGATTGCACAAAACTTGCAAACTGCACATATTGGTATAAGAAACTATACATATAAATTCTCATATCGTAAACATCTCTTATTTTGTAAAAAAAAATAATAATATGAAAAAATCTAAAAGTCTAAAAATCTATGTATTTGCCATAGTCCAAAAGTTTCAAAACTCGATGCAGTCACGAAATCCCACGTAAGTAATATAGAAACTTCAAAATTCCAAAAATATTAGAATTGAGTAAACAGACACACACACAAACGATTTTATGTTTAAAAATATGGTTTTTCGACTATTTGCCATTCTCAAAATGTGCGAGTTCAACAGACAAAATTTAAAATAAAATAACTAAATTAATCTAACTTAACATCATAAATAAAGTACAAAGAATGGCCGAAAGTCAAAATTAGTTTAAATTAATCTGACCTAATATTATAAATAAAATAAAAGAATAGGAAAATTTTATTTATAATATTGACATAGATAAAATTGTATTTTTAATAGAATCGTATCATATACCATGTTTCGCAAAAGTAACCTCCCCAATTATATCGTATTTTAGGATGAAATAAATTCGGAAAAATGAATGAGAATATTCGCAGACAAGCGGAAAGGATGTGGAAAAATCAGAATTAGAAACGCGCCAGCCTGCTTGCTAGGCGCAGGGGATTAAAGATGTCTGTCCACTAGGGGACGATGACCCATGAAAGTTTTACAAGATTTACAAAATCCCAATTAAAATTTGCTAATATTTAAATAATTACCCCCCTTTACAACGTATTGAATCGTCGAAGGTATGTTGCTACTTCATAATAATCTGAAAAACAGTTTTAATTTTCAGTATAGGAAGAACATAAAGCAAATTAAAGGTATACAAATTACAATTCACAGCCACATTACTAAACACTGTAAAGAATTAAATCTTATTTCACTTGGAAAATCATTTATTTTAGAAAAAAGTTTAAATAGCTGATTTAATCTGAAGTCATTGAAATAAATGAGGTCAACATCCTTAGCTCCTACTATATTTTTTAATTTAGCGCATAGTAATGACAATAGTATGGCGTGTCCTGATTTATTATTGACAAAATTGTTAAGATCTACTAATTCTTAGCCATTAAATTTTACATATATACCAAAATTATAATCATTAAAATTAAATACGAAATTAACAATATATCTGTAAAAGAGATTGATGTCGATAGTGCTACCTGTTTCTTGAAAATATACAGTATAAAACTTGATTGTTCTTTTTCAGGATCACCCTCATGTAGCCTGTTACTCAAGAAAAAAACAATTTTACTTCAGACGTTAAATATAGAAGAAAATTCTGTATAATAGAAATTTGTCGTGTGCCCTTCCAAGTATTGCTTGAAAACGTACAGGAAAGTATTTGCGCATTTCCCAATTACTTTATTTAAAAATATATTGATCTTTTTAAATTAGTTTTACCGATTATCAATACCACTAATATTTATGAAAGTAGAGTGTTATGTAAAATTGTACACCTTACTATGCGTAGATTGAAAATAACTTTATCTTTTTGATAAACTGAAAATTTTCTTATCGTTTGTAACGAGACGAAAAAATAATCGTTCCTAATTGACCCTGTTATATTAAGGTATTATCAATTATTTTTTCTAAAGTGACAGGCTAGGTGAGCCTCATCCACGTAATGACCTCTCCCCTTGAAGAGGAGGTGTTTCGATGAAAGAGCAAGACAAAACGTTAACTATGGCTTCAGTTTTATAGTGATGCTGAGAAAATTGTATAAAAAGTTAAATCAAGTAAGTCAGTCTCTTCGTACTTCTCCCACGACTGGGCAACAACAAAATCTTACTCCGTTATCTGTGGTTCATTGCACAATCGTGTTTTAAAAACATTTTGCTAATCTATAAAGGATTAAGTCACATGCAATTACATCGTACAATTCGCGATATCACGCAATCCCAAGTTTGTAGTTGCCATACATGAGCAGGATAATAATATCAGAGAAATTGTAGCGATTCATTTATGCAGGCAACATAAATGAAAAATTAGTATTTTTAAGTATTCAAACCTATAAGTTTGGAAAATTTAACTTTGAAACATGTGTAAACCCTTATACAATCTTATGATTGCCAAATAATTATTAATCTCTGACTTATTCATTGCTAAAGATATCATTACAGTCCCGCTAGTCTCTCTTCTCTTGAAGATAAATTTATAAGAAATGAAGTATGTTCTCCTGCGGTAATATTTTTAAGTAAGGTTAATGTTGAGTATTATTTAAAGCATTTACGAACTTTTAACGCCTAACATACATTACCATAATCAACAGCATGAAGTTTATTGTTTGGTTTTTTTTTTACTTTTCAGATGTTAACTAATAAATGATTAGTCTCTATTCATAGAAGAAACTACTAAATTAGTGACGTTTTCATTAGCACACT
Organism: Eucriotettix oculatus; assembly: GCA_034510155.1. Lineage (NCBI taxonomy): Eukaryota > Metazoa > Arthropoda > Insecta > Orthoptera > Tetrigidae > Eucriotettix > Eucriotettix oculatus. Next base: position 64,705,349 of record CM067378.1, read on the forward strand.
ATTTCTTGCATTCGTAATATACGATACTGTGTCCCTTAAACATAAGATCCGAAAAATTGTTGTTGTGGTATTCAGTCCTAAGACTGGTCTGATGTAACCATCCATGCTAACCTATCTTGCACAAGCCTTTCATTTCCTCATAACTAACACAAGTAACATCCTCCCTAATCTGCTTAGCGTATTCTATCCTCGGCCTCCCTCTTCTGTTCTTACCCCACACACTTCCCTCTAATGATAAATTTACAAGACCCTCGTGTCTTAAAACGTGGTCTATTAATCTATCCCTTCTCTTAGTCAACGTCCTTCATATTGTTCGCTTTTCCCCTATTCTGTTTAGAACTTCCTCGTTTGTGATTTTATCCATACATCTGATTTTCAGCATTCGTCTATAGCACCACATTTCAAAGGCTTCTATTCTTTTCCTTCCTTCTAGAACTCCTATCGTCCACGTTTCGCACCCATACAATGCCACGCTCCATACAAATATTATTAGCGACGATTTTATAATATTCTCACATATTACCCTCAAGTAAATTTCTCTTTTTCGCGATAGCCTTCCTTGCCAGTGCTATCCTACTCTTTATGTCTATTGTACTTCTACCATCCCTAGTTATTACGCTTCCCAAGTAGCAGAATTCCTTAACTTCCGTCAAAATATCCCCTCCCAATAAAATACCCTTTGTTATTCCACTGTTTACCAAACTAAAAATAATCAGTATATTTTAACGAAAATCTAATATTTAATTGTAAATGTTAAATAGAATCTAATAATGAAATGCATATACAATAACATTCTGCAAGCTGATAATTAGCGTTTTCCACGGATGGGGCCTCATAATACCAGGCTTCATTCGACATAGCCATTCTGGCTCTTCATCTAGACTGAAGTGGGTCAACCTCTTGCTCACACTATGAACAGAAGCAGTCATATTTATGGCCCGTGGTTCTATCCCACCTTCGAGGCCTAAATATTGCTATGTTTCAGAAAGGCAATGCTCTTCTGCATGTAACTCGTACTGTCGTGACCTTCATTGCTATAACATGTACCGTAGGTAGCACGTTTTTGATCTCTCGCCAATTGGAAACGTTGTTGAGCGAGTGGTAGGCCACCACTATTGTCGATGAATTGTGGCAATGTAATGAAACTGTTGTGCCATCGACACTATGCCTAGGCGGATAGATGCTGTTATTGCAGCAGCTTTTCATGAATCCGTTAAGAAGCTGATCCTTTGCATGTCACAGTATGTAATATTTGTCATTTCATGTATAGCAATTTTAATGGAGAGTAGTGTTAATATATAGCTGCTTTCCCGTCTTTCATGTGGTGATGAAAAATTGTACAGACTTTTAATGTACAAAGTTTGTCTGCGGTGTATGTTATTGATAGAATAGAGCATGGATGTAATTTTTTATTTAATGCGTACATTTTGTTCCAGTAAAGAGTATTTCCACTCGTAACGTTTACCTTTCTCAATAACTGCACTTTTCAGTCTACTTTTGGCAACAAAAACTTTGATTACCTTCTAATAACAAGTCCTGTAATACAAAACTAAGTGACATTCTGCACTCAAGTTTTAAATTTCTCAAATGATAGAAATAATTTTAGATAGCCGCAGAAGTATTTGCCGCATGATTATTGTTCTGTAAACAATACCTCTCAAGGAAAATATTTTTTTAATATAATGATCGCTATTTAGTTTAGAAATAGAGGATTTTCAGAAAAGCATACGATTCAATATAGCAACGTGAAAACTTTATTACAAATAAGCCCGACTTATTTATTATGAAAGTCAATAAATTCAGTAAGGCAGACATTGGATACTTATATAACAACGATTTCGAAGCCCTCATCGCATAAAACGTAAATATAAACTATAATCGTTGGATTTTTAACGTTGTAAGGACAAATTATATTATTTATTAAGCATACAGACGTTTTAAGAACTATTCTTAATTTCTCATTAAGAAAGGGATTTTTTTTCAGTTTCAAATTTTCCTATTTGTTATAGTTCATTTCAGAAGAATTGTAAGATGAAGCATTTTTCTATGCCATTTCCGGTTTAAAAATCTATGTTCATAAACATTGCAATAAATATATTTTTTAATAATAGATTATTTCAACTATAACACTTTTCTTCAAATTTGTATAACAATATATGACCCTACACTCAAAATAATTAACATAGCTCTGTTTCAATGGAAATAATCCAGTTTCCACACTATTTGAATTTGAATCCATACTGGAATGGAATGCATGGCTTATTCGTCAATTGCTCAGAATGAAACATCACGGGACTGATTTATTGCGTTCTCCAAAGCAGATAACGTGACTCATCGATTTCCTGCAAAGGATGAGCTCTTCGAACTGCGATGCAAGGCCAGACTATGATCCACCGTAACAGCCTGTCACATTCTAAGATTGCTTTTTATAGAGAAGGTTTTACCATGAGCCTTTGACTTACTTATTTCAGTGCAACATCAGTCATTACGTTTTACTAGTTTCTTGTTATAGTACTTCCGAACAACAACACAAAAAGTACTAAGCTCAAACAATAAAATAAAATACTGGCAAGGGAAAAAGTTTAGTTTCGCTTAAATAATTCCTGGTGAAAAGCCCTTTTTACACAGAATTTACAAGCAATACTTAGAAAAACCTGTTTTTATGTACCTTATTTTATATTATTATTACAAATAACACTGTATAATAATAAAATAAATAACACATTACTCAGTCATTTTTGTTATCTCATCATTATAATTGGTGGTTTTTACTTTGCTTTTATCGCTATCCTCATTATTTTATCCTGTTTATTTATTTAATACAAAATCAAAATTGGCACGTCCAGTAACTTTCTTTAAGATTGTATATGTAAGATGGAAATGTATAAAAAAATTGCTTATCTTATACCATAATATTCGTGTATCATGGAGAACAGATATCCATTAATTTATGTTTTGTGTATTAAGGTACTCGCGAGTTCAAATATTCTTGTATGTGTTAACTGTGATACAAAATATAAATGTGAACATGTTCCCCCCCCTCCAAAAAAACCTTGCATTTGTGTGACTTTGTATTCATGTAATTCAGGAGCAAATGTTTTTTTGATTGTCAAAAAGTTCCTGTAATTGTATAATTTTTGAATAATTATTATTATTTACTTACGTCCACAAGTTTATGATTCTAATTTTTGCTCAAATATATGTATTTTTAAAAATATATAAATAATTTAATTTCTGGCACCGTTCATTTATCAGCTTTTGGGAGAAATTTAATTTCCTTTTACTGATCCACTTGAAGTATTGTATTCTCGAGTACTCCTGTCCATATTGTAATCTTTCTTTTATACAGTAACAAAAAGTATATTTATTTGATCTGTACCCAATACATTTTTTTCAATTTATTGTCAGCGTGTTTATATTAATACAATTTTTGTTAAAATAAGTATGAGGACCGTGATTGTTTATCATCAATATAACGCATAATTGTTACTTTATTTTTATTGTTATGCTTATCTTTATTTTTTTCATCTTATCTACCTGGTATATAATCTAAAGTGATACATCCTGTATCCTTGTACAAGTAAGATGGAAATGGATCAATACATGTCTTATCGTCACCCCTTCTAAAATGATTCATAGAAATTTAAATGCAGAAGATTTACAGTCTCTTCTTCAAATGAGGGAAATGGAAATTGTATAAAATGTTATTAAGTATAGGATAAAATGGACAAATCAACGACAATCTTATTAATGCCCCTGATTGTTCATTCCTTGATCCTTGTCAACACTTATTAATTTACTAACGTAAGACGTTTACATCAAGCAATACCAACTGTAATATTTTCTTTCTATTTACCATATTATGTGTGCGAAATGACGTTCTAAATCTCAGTAAATAAGAAAAAAGTGTTAATAAAAATTAAAAAAGGTACAGTGATGCCAAGCAGTTTAATACCTCGTATCATTAAACAAATTATTCAGGACCGTCAGGTTAATATGAGAGTTGTCAATCAGTCCATTGTCTTACGTATCTCAAAATTAACTCAATACGCAAATTCTTTTCCTCTGATAGGTTACTTACTCCTACCTCAAGTAAGATAGTGGAAGATATACTACTTAATAGGACTGTAATTTAAAATAATAGTGGAGTGAAGAGATATAATAATTCAATCACTTTGAATTCATTAGCTTTATTTTTATAAAACTTCAAATATAAATCGGCGCACATATCGATAAAGCACACCATTTACTTGCTTTAATCTGTTAAAAATGTAATCAAAAATATAACTGAACAACGAATTTCTCTCTTTCAATCAGTAAGAAACATTGATAACAATTGACCTTGCTTTAATAAAGTTTGATATCATGATGCGGTAAAATATTTTCATTGGAGGCAATGGGCTATGGCCAAAAATAGAAATTTAAGGATTCAGTAGTAGTACTTAACATTTTTCTGATTACGTTTTATTCTAATTAAGTGGACAGCAAATGCATAGTATCGTCGCATCACGATTTTGTAAATCGAATATCTGAGTATGCGGTTGGTACCACATTTATTGACAGCAAAGCAAAAGTAATCATTTTTGGAATTCTAGAAGCACTTCCTCTCTAGAAACTTTCTCACAGATATAAATAAAAAAGCCTATTAAATATTTTTATTACCTAGGTGAAACAGGAGAATGTTTTCTTCCACCTGGGCAGTGGCGCTCATTTCAATGGCAAAATTGAACTCGCCGAGGTTTCCCTTCCACAATATTTGGTTCAATTTTAGTTTTTCACAATTTATAACCTCAATATTAGTTTGGAAAGAAGTACTCATAGATATAACGTGTTACGAACGTGGATCATTCCTGTGAAGTAGATTTTATTCAGTCAAATGACGTAATTTTTCACATCCATTTTTTTTTACAAAATATGAAATAACATTATTCCTTTGTTTTGGGTAACGTTTCGGGGTGATATAAAGTTAAATTTATATTGTTTAAATATAGCTGTCAATTTTTTCAAAAATATTAATAGACTGGTGCTATATAAATTGGAATAATTACTCTGACATGAATGCATATACAGTTAGTTATTATTTCTATTCACTGTTATCATTTTATATTATAATTCATTTTCCAGTACCACTATTATCTGAGGGAAATGTATAGTTGAACGTTTCTCTATGACGACAGGCATTTTCAGGTCAGCGTTGTCAGTCTTGTGCTACGTGTGAATGTTTTTCAAGGAGTGTAGTTCCTATGATTTCTAGTGTAGTAAAGGGGATCCGATGTTGTCGCTAGTTCGTGCATGTAGGGCGGTGGGCGGTGGGCGGTGTCGTGCGTGTCTAGCGGCGCTTGGCAGTGCCACTCCAGCATCACACATCGTCGCGTCGCGTCGCGTCGTGTCGCGTCCCGTCCCGTCGGAGAGGGACAGTAACGAGTCACGACCGAAATATCTCACACATTTGGGGTCATCACGCGACAGGAAGATCCTTAATAGTCACCTTAGCTGCGGGTCAGGGTTTAGAAACCATCGCAAGAGCCTTGATGTCAACTTGACGGGCCTCGACAGTCTGCTGAACGATATAGGAGATAAAAAAAATCGGCAATTATGGATATAAGGTATACTATGAGAGGTGAAGTTTCTCTCTGTCGGAGTAAAACAACATGAAATTGGTTTCCTAAGTTCTAGGTCTTTAAAAATGCAATTCGCAGGTATCGCGAACGCACTGCATCGTCATAGGGGACATAGCTTTCGATACTCCGTTAATATAAGAAAGAAGTAATATATTTTGAGGTATCATGAAAATAAGAGTGAGGAAAAATGTTCGTTTAAATCAGAACGGAATACCCAGTTTTAACTGAATAATGCTGGAGTTTAGTAAATAGGGGTGGAATATTGTAACTGAAGTCCCAGCTGCCGACTTGACAAAGATCTGATTAACCCTTGTGAATAAACTCTTGTTTAGACGTCTTACATTTATGAATTTATAACTTTTACAGAATTTCGACAGAAGGAAAGCTACGAAATTGCTCGCTTTTCACTCTTTAAGGTATAAATTCGTTAAGTAGGTGTATTAATCTGTATACAAGTTGCGTATTAGATTTAAATCTTCTTGTATTCATGCTCGGTGATGAATCTTATTCCAATCTTACGTGCGGGATTGAGCAAAATTTTATTCCTACATCAAGGAAAAGAAACTGAAACTCATAAGAATGAATTACATATTACTGTACCCAAAAAGGATAGATAAATAAAGAAAAGGGAAAAAGGGAAGAATGCTAGCAAAGACTCTGCAGTTTGCGCTTAGCGAAAAATTGATGACGATTGACGAAAACACGTCACGTGGGGTGGAGTTTTTCCATATATAAGGGGAAAGAAAATAGATTGGCTTGGATGTGACAAGGGGGGTGTTTGACGTTGAAAGGAAGAGGAAGTAGGAGAGGAGTGTAAGAGCAGTGTTGAAAATTGAGAGGAAGAGGACTTGGAGAGAGTAAAATTGTAGGGGGTGCTGTTCTGAAGTTAGAAGGAAAAAGAGGAAGTAAGAGAGAAGAAAAGGAACTGGACGTCAGGAGAGGGCAGAAAAGGCAGTGTTGCTCGCAAGTTGTAAGGCGGAAGTATCTAAGAAGAGAGAAGAAGACACTTTCAATAATTACTTTAAATAAAACACAAAAACTGCACAACTAAATTACGATATCATATCCAAAACTCTGCTGAGACATGAACGAACTCGCCGAGACGGAAGACTGATATTTCCTCGTCGTCCAATTAACACCGTGTGGGAGGAGGGGTCGCCACAGCCTGCATCCACGATAATTTTCTGGAGTGAAGAAATCGCTTTGTACTCGAACGACAGTTCAAATAGCCAAAAGAAGAATAAAAACAGGTTCGTCATAATAAGCGAGATCTCTGCTACTCTTTGTTACCCCACAATAAATAACCCTGATAAATCTCATATATAAAGAACATCCTGAGCTAAGCCGTTGTTATTTAAATATTTAATTTCCCTTAAACCCCAAAATTTTTGATAGCATAGATAGTGCAGGACCCAACTAGGATTTGTGTTTAAAAATATAATTAAATAAATAACTCCCCTGTTTTCATTGACAGTCAATTCAGCCAGCCAAATAATCGTTTTTATTCAATTCGTGAAACTTTAGAACGTATTCATTGTAAAGATCCTTACAATAAATATATAATATATAAATATTATAAAACACATTCGTCTAGTAAATGAAGTACATGATACAACCTACTACCCCAGTCACTCGTTATTTCCGAAGTTTACTTCTATTATTTACTAGTATGTGCCATGCTCTTCCCGAGAAAAGGCTTTAAATATATTATCTCGGGAAAGGGATTGAATTTGATGCTAATATCTTGGTCAATATTTGATTTAACCGTCATCTGACATATTGTTGGACTATTATTCCGTTTATGGTTATAACAGTAACTAATTACTTGAAGATAGCTGAAAATAATCCAGGCACCTAATGCAATAAAAGAAATGCCTTAAGGCAATTAATATTTCTCCCGATATAATGAGGAAGTCAAATATTTCCGTTAACTTATGGGGTGGAATATGTATAAAATGGAACTTTGGCATAATTATCTGACTCAAAAATTTAAACATTTTATGTGTTAGTTTGACGCAGAGGTTTCTCAATATTTGCATTTTCTTATTAATATGAAAGCATATCGTCTATGAATACGTTTATTTTTATATTTGGAATTGTTTTCATTATTATAACATTTGTAAGACTCAGGAGACTCATGATTTTAGACAGTTATATTGTCTGCAGTGGCTTGTAAAACTGTCATTAGCAATAATACCGAGTTCAAGTGTACTTTCTTTGGTCTTAAAATAATATCGGTTAGCTTCAATCCAAATGCGGTTTTAGAGATGATCTCTTGAGAGGGAAATATCCTTAAAGTGAAGTCATTTAGGTAATGCGAGGTGTAAGGATCACACGGGCATCACAGAAAGTATTTTCGCTGTTCTGATTTCTCTGGCGTGCAGCTGATGGTTGTGCGAAAACTCCCATCATAACGTTTCCCTTAATAGAACATCAATAACTATTCATCATCCGTACAATTAAGTACAGCAACCTCTGGTTTAGAAACTACTGAACACTGATTGGGATCACTGTAATTTGGTTCATCCAAATTTTATGAAAATGATTTCAATAATTTAAACATAACTTAAAAATTAATTTGAATTTAATTACTATCTTTTTGACACTGACAACTCCTTATTTGAAATATAATCGTAAATTCAAAATAATCGCTTCAAAAAGTTTCTATATAGTCTACATATCGTAACCTTCCATATGTGATTTAGTTCTAGAGTTCTTCACTGCTTGTTATTTTTAGAAATAGATACTATAACCCCATATGTGTCAAAATAATTTAAAAGTCCATAATTATTTGCTTTAAATTTAAAACCAAGTATAATACTTATATATATATATATAATAAGATGTAAACATTATTTAACGCAAACGAAAAGTAAAATTAACATAGAAATCCAATATCTAAAACTAATAGGACAATCTCATGTTGATTCTAACAGACTTCTACTACCTCTGAACTTTCTTGACATAAACTCGTTTTTTGAAAATGTTTGAATGCTCACAGGTATTGTCCATTTTGGCAGAAAATAATCAATTGTCTCTATTGTAATAAAAGACCGCGAAGGACTAATAAAATGTAAGGACTCAATCAGACATTTAAAAAATTAACAAAAACCTAAAAATCGGACAATATTCCAGAAATATGTTTTTTCCCGAAAAAGTCCTAAATGGTGAACGAAACGTAGTAAGAAACTTTGTAATTTGTTCATTATATATATATATATATATATATATATATATTCGCTGATAAGTTGTTCTTTGTAATAAATAATCATGTAGTATACTTTCGATAATGTCCTTGTTCTACACACTGAGTAGAATAAACATGTGTTAATTAGAAATTTAACGTTTGACATTAAATATTTCATTTTTCGTAATTACTATTTCAAATATTTAAAAGTCAGAATTGGGTATTCCTTTATTTCTGTCACACATTTAAAAATAAATCATAATATACTGATTTTAATCAAATTTTCATTTTAATTAAATTTGTCTGGAGGTCTTACTTAGTAAAACACTGGTTAAAACCGATACAGAGAAATTGTAAGATAAAAACAAAGATGCTGTAGAAAAAATTCATAGATGTTACTAAGGCTAACCGCATCTTGTTTGATGTTTATTGATTTATGGTGGATTTTTATGCACAAAATTTTTTATAATATTTTTTAAAATATTGAATTTATCACTTATAATAGATGCTTTTGAAAGTCGAGAGATAGATCTTTCAGTATCCAAAAATTATGAATATATTGAAGACACGTACAATATTTTAAAACAAATTACAACTAACAAACTTATGTGTCTCCAAAGATGCCAATATTTTTTCCTACATACTTCTAATTATTTATCTCAATGTTCACAAGAATTATCTATTCTTGTTTGTAGAAAAGTATTAATTACTTTCTCTGTTCTTAAAATAAGTAAATAACTAAGAAAAGAGACCAATTATCTTTATAGTTTCATCTTATAAATTCTGAATAAAACTTGGTTAGAAACGCTTCGTCGTTTTATGAAAGAGGTATAATTTATCATGCAATATTCCGCGGAATATTAAAATTGCAAGAAATAGAATTTCCCCTTGAGAGGCTAGTTTGCAATGTTTTATTTTTTCACCGTAAGTTGACCTCTCTAAAGTTAACGCGACCGTTGCCGCGGAATACATATTCATGTTCGTTTATTTTCACGTTTTCGTGTTGCAGCAACTTTGTGGGTGTTATCTGTTTCATTTAGACGCTAAACACCAGACGCGTATTATTTTTCCTCCGCACTGCGCTTATTTTATCGCTCCTCAGAAAAAAAAGTTATAAGTTGAATAAGAAAATGCACGACGATAATGCAATTAATGATCATCTGCGGACTCATTTTCATATAAATAGAGGAAAACATAGTAAAATATACATTTGGTGATTTGATCTGTTCAATCTGCTAACCGGATATCTTCGATAGCCAAACAATAGCAAGAGAATGTATTGTTTGTGAATGGAACGAGGCTTGTGTTATTAGGCAAATATCATTAGGGAGCTTTATAGCTATAGGTGTAATATTCCATTAACAAAGCACAAAGATGCTAGATATGTTAATTTTCAGACTTAATTATGAACTTGCGTGAAGATGACTAATGGAAAATTAATTATAAAAACAAAATTAAGTGTAAATTCTGTTGAAAAATTCATTCGTTTACAGTTATATATGTCGTACAAACAATTATTGTAACATTTTTTCATGTAAAGGGCAGCTTTAGGAGTCAATAAAGCTCTATACAAAATCATTTTTAGCCGAGTGTTAAATAACGGGACTAAATCTTTCTTATTCGCTAAAATAACAAAAAACTTTCAATCATGTTTTAGTCTATCCAAGGGACAACGGTTAATACATTTTAATTCGGACCCACTCAGTGTGTCAATTTACTAATTTAAAAACGTTTTTTATTTAATGTCGTATCATTTAAATATAGAAATGGTGGGCGATTTTTACGAAGTCATGGAATTATCGGAACACTAAATATCAAATTAAAAGAGTACTTAAAGATTGTTTATCTCAAAAAAGGAGCACTCAACGATAACAAAATCAACTTTCCACCCCCATCCTCATAAACTAGGGGAGAAATCAGATAAAAAATTAAATGCAGGAAAATGTACAATAATTTGACTACATTTATGTCATTTGTGCCACATATGGCGCTACAATAGAAATAAATCAGAAAAATTAGTTATTCGCTAGTCCCAAAGTCGTTTCAGTTTTATCCAGACACAATAAAGTGAACATAGTATTTATTTTTTGAGTCCCTTGTGTAGCTCGACAGTTGATATTTTATTATTTTCTAATATAAACTTAGCTAGGATTGGGAACTTAGAATTGACGTCAGAAAATCGGGTTTGGTGCCACCTGTAATCCTCTGGGATGGCTTTTGCCACCACGCAGGAATATTACCTGCGGAATTCCCGTACACGGCTTGCGTGGGAATCGGGAACCCACGAAGACAACGAAATTTTATATACCACGAGGTTGCTTCAACCAATTGAGTTTCGTGGTATAAAGAAACATGGAATATTAACGATCGATTTCGAGGTTTTTTCACATGGCAAAGAGGCTGTGTGAACGAACCTTCGGCTCGTGGAACTTGAAGGGGATGGACGAGAACCGACATTTAGTCCCGGAAGTATATGAAGGAGGTCAAAAGTCGGCGCTGAAGACGGCGCCCTACAGAGATCCTGGTGGAGAGGCGACGCTACAGTACAAAGGAGGTACGCTGTCAGGTTTTCCAATCATTGACATCTATGAAGGGTATCGCCCACGGTTTTTTCATCCTGAGATTGTGTTAGATCTGATTACTTCGCCAATCCTCAAGTTTTGTAAATATTTACTTCGTTGATGTTTTTTCTAGGTAATTTTTTTGTAAATAAATTTCCCATTATCTTTCAATTTCCTTCACACACCCCGTCCTACACTTGCATCTCGTGATATGGACCCTTTGTTTTAGGAAGGTTCAGGAATTTATCCTTACTGTTTTATCTATGTATTTCTCGGCATATACCAGTCGAGTACTGTTTTTACCTATTTTGATTTTTGTCTATTAAAACGTTGACCATGCCTAGTGGCCCAAGACACAGGAAAAATTAATACTTTGTTTGTTCATTCCCTCGTGTTTTGGGCAGAGAAAATTTTCTTTCATTTATATTGTGTCCTGTCCAAAAATGGGTTCCGCTTTTGTTGCAGCGTGCTCGTCGTTTTTCACGTTTGCAGGTATCTACGAATTTCTAAATTATTCGAGACTGTGTTGACGTATTCTTTTCCTACGAATCGATCATTTGGAATCGACAGCTTCGTGTTACACAGAGTACATGAAAAATAAAATTAAGTTAGTATATATAGATTTAGTTTGTATGCCTGAATGTAATGTACACGATGCAGTTTATTTTTAAAAGAATACGTCAACACAGTCCTGGATAATTTAGAAATTCGTATATACCCGCAAACTCAAAAAACAACATGCGCGCTACGACAAAAGCGGCATAATATAAATGAAACAAAATTAGTTTTGAACTGCCAGCATATGAGGGAATGCACCAACAAAATATTAATTTGTTCAGTGATGGTGCGGCAATCAGGGCTGGACCATTTGATCCTTAGTGAAATGACTTCGACCGTATCAGATCATTGTGCCTGTATGGACGAAACGTGTAATAAGAATTGGTTTCCCACTGCCCACTCCTTTTGATGCGATATTTCAATGTCTTCAGATAAATCAGCCACCTTACATATTATGTATATTCATGTGCAAGTATTATAATGGCGTAACTCCGCGCTCATCGCCCTTCTCGATCGCGATTTATACGTCACCCTCCAATATCATACGAATGCACCAAGTCAGCCAATACGGAGTGGGTATGAATGTTTACCTGTAAAAACCAAATAGTCACAACTGCTTCTTATAAACGTGTGAGTATTTCTGACACTAGTGGTATACGAGGGTGTATCAAAAAGTAATTCCTTCTGTCATGAAAAAATTAAAAATTAACATATAACAACGGAATCAGTCAGAACTAACCTCTACATATCGCTACTATTCAACGAAGTCACATCTTATTTGTATACCGTTACGTCATCGTTGAACCCAGGCATCAAAACCAGTTTGGAAAATTTCAGACCAGTGATTATCGTGATATCCCAAATTAGCAATTATACCTTTGGCAGAGGTGTATGTGACGTTCAATGCAGCAGCAACATCATGATCTGTAGAGCGTCATTCTCCTCGAATCATTTCATCAGCACGTCATCCATTGGCATCTATGACAGATGATGTCGGTCAGCGGTTGCTTTGTTTATAAATATCTTTCCAATCACATTTAATTATTTCTAACTTGGGATAACACAAGAGAATCATAGATAAAGGAGCAAAACCTAGTATTTTTCGAAACTTGTTTTGATTCCTGGGTTCAACGCAGGCGCACTTTTGTACAAATACATGGTGACTGGGTTGAACGCTAGTCTTGTTTAGAGGACATTTCACTCTAATTTCGTTGGTACTTTAACTTTTTATGACAGATGCGATTATTTATTATCCATTCTCCAAATAACACGTAACATTCTAATTTATTTATTTTCTTTTTCTTAATTTGAAACAAGTCGTGATTAACTACTTTTAAAGTTTTGACAGAAGAAAATATGAAACTACCTTACTTATAACATGATTTAATATATTAATGATTGCGAAACATAACTGATTTATGTGAAGCATTTAAACGCTCACCTGTACCATGGTTAACAGGACTTCTATATTTCGCGCTTCGCCGTGTTTTCCTCTGATCTGAATACGATTCTCATTAACCGACAAGGAACTTGGTCGCCCCTCTTCATGCATATTGTAGCTTGGTAACAATAGATCGAAGCTTATGCATTGTGTTAATGGTTTCTATTTGTGTCAACATGATGTAGATAATACGACACGCACACCCGTCTTTTATGTAAATATTTATCGCATCTCGTTATCTATAAATAAAACGAGCCTTGCCGCGCGTGCGCAAGTCAGTATTCCGATGCATGTGTAAGTATGAAAACTAATTTCGATTACAGCATGCGGGGTGGCATTTAACTCAAAATTTATTTAAAAAACAATTTTTTGGGGGGTGTTAGGATCATAACTTAGGGTTGTACACAATAAATTAATCCAATGATGAAATCCCAAATTAGAGACGAAACGTTGTCAAATTATAATTTTGTTAATTGCTTTGTCATTTATTAATTTTCTTGTAACTTATAACCAGTTTATTTATTGTATAATTAATGAAATAGTTGTTATTATGACGAATAATGAGTGCTGTAATTACTTTAGCGTTCTTCTAGGCATTTAAAGAGTTAATTTGGTAAGACAAAGTCTATTTCAACATCTTTAAAAATTCAACTTCGAAATTTCGTAATATGTAGTATGTATTCTTTACCAGCATCTTTATTTTTTTTAAAGTCGCACCAACAACGAGGTCAAATCTTTATTTAATAGTCTTCATTTTGAATTGAATGTAACGTTGTGGTGACCGATCATCCCACTGAGGCAGATCTATATCGGTAGTTCATCAATTACCGTTGCCGTATTTACAGAAAAATAAAGAAAAAAATGGAGGTAAAAGGAAAGTCGGTAGTAATACTTCATCATTGAGTGGAGACACTCTCCAGAGACTGAAGAATAATTTTCCTTGAAGAAGTAAGTACATTTCTCCAATATAAATCAGTAATACTGATTAACAACAAACTTACGTCCAAGCTGACGAATGAACAGGAACTACAAAATCCAGCCGCAAGCATTCTGCAGAGTCTTCAAGAATGTGCTTATGCAATTGCTGTGGCTGATAACCACTTTGCGGAGTCGAAGTTCACAGTGGTAAGCTACCAAACAATATTGGTAAGGCAAATGGGTTATTACACTACAATACATATAAATAAATTAATTTTACGACAATATTTTTAGTGTGTCATTAGAATTAGTACAGTCCAGATCATGAAATCAAGAAGCTGGTAACATAATATTCATAGTATCACAAACACTCCCAATTATGATATAAAATAATGTTTGGAAAAGATAAATAAAATATTGTGTTATATTACTGACCGCGTCATTCGTGAGCCGGATGTCCTTCCCCGCCGTGGTGAGAAGAAGGCGAAGAATACTCGTCGCAGTTCCCGTCTGCCTCATCGCCACCAAGTGCACGGCTGTCTGCATCCGGGACTGTAACAAAAAAAACATATCAATTTGTTATGTTACTTAAGCTAAGGATTCCAAGGTGCACGATGCACCAAAGGCCGAGTTCTTCCCTTGTATATCATATATATGTAAAAGAACTATTTATTTAACTTGTGTAAACTTGAATTTTAGAAGTATTGAATAATAATACGAATATTAATTTTATACACAAAATTTAATTACATAAAGCATTAACTCATAAAAATGATTGTGAGATTATTATCCAATTTACATTTCTATTATTTTGTTATTAAATCCTCTTAGGATAATATATAAGATTTTAAATCTGTATAATTAAGGTATTTCTAGGAATATAATTGATTAACACGATGAAGTTCTGAAAACATTCATATAATTTGTCGTTTGTCCTGACGAAAGTGGATCTCGACGCTGCGGATTGAGCGGCGTCGTGCAGAACCGGTGATTACAGTTCCAGCCGCGTTTCCAGATGTGTTGATCACAATGACTTCATCTCCAATTTTACACTTCACATCTCGATTTCTAGGTGTGAGACTGCCTCTCACATTTTCTTAAGATTTTCTTACTTCACCTCTCCTTCGTTTCCCCCCAAAAGAAGCAAACTAGTACGCACTTGAATTTGATATTTTTCTAACGTGCCTCTGAACAGGCTCAATGGAACCCTATTTTTAGTTCAATTAAGTTGATCAAAGATTATTTTTACAATACTAACTTAGCACAGCGAACGAAACGATAGCGATTCACATTTCTCCACTTACAGGAATTTCCCTTTTGTTAACATTTCTTCGCCCCACAATAAAAATATGTCTGAAATAATACCCTCGGAATATTAGTTTCATCATTTCTCGATGAATGAGTCAGCTGATGAATACCTGCGGAAAATTATTATCATTTATATCTTTATAAATAACGGGATAATTCATCACTTTTCAGATATTTTGAAACCGACATATTTCGAAAAATGGCTCAAATATACGAAGAGGAAATCATGGAACCTTTGTCAGTTCATTTCAAAATTTTCGAAAGAGCCAGATAAATATAGAATTACACAATATTTAAAAATAAATTTTCAGATTTCACTCCTTGGACATATGAATTTAATTTATAAATACAACACGATATACTCCACTAATTGGAAATTATTGCACCAGCTGGCCCTGGTTTGTGTTTTTAGTCACCTATTACATGGCATCTTGGATTTGTAATCTACCAATTTACGAGAAACAAAAGCAAAGTATAGACGCAAAAAATTAAACGATTCCATATTCATAAAACAATTATTTGATCTAACGAAATATGAAAAATGTAACATAATAAGTCACCCGCTACGGTGGATTCTTAATTCATATCAAAATAAAGGGAATATATTTTTATTTCATTATGTAAAATAGTTGCTCATCCGTATTACGATTCCATATTATCGAAGGTGATATTTCAATGTACTTCTTGACACTTTTTGATGTGATTTATAGACTTTCTTTTTCATATCAATAAAAATTAGACAGTCTTCTGTCAAGATTCTTTGCTTTGGCTATATTTCAGACGACAAATTTAATTTAATTTCCTGAAGGTGCATCACGTCCTCGTTTAAAATTCAGGTATCCAATTAATAATATTTTTGCGCAGACAGTCTCAGTGAAGTTCCTTCAGCTCAGTATGAAATAAGGCTGAAGGCCACATTTAGCAGATGTTAATGCCATAACATGCACTGATTATTTATAATACTGAAACTGTTTTACGTATGGTCAATACTGTAATTTTACTACTGATCACTCAAGTTTGCAAACAACTTGGGCGAAACAGGTTATACAACATGATTTCCGTGAAAGTGTCGTTAATAGAAGCTTCTTATGTTTGATGCTGATGATAACACTAATAAACTGAATGATTACACCTCCGTTTAATGAATATCGGCTTGATTTTCGACACATAATGATGAGTGGACACGAAACAGAGATGAAGAACGTAACTATTATTGGTAGGATAGAGAATAAAGCAATATCTGCATAAATGTTAAGAACATACAGTGTGTTAATACAACTTACCCCTCCAGTAGCGTAAACATCTACTCCCTTCTTCGACAGGAGCCATTTCACGATGTCCTCCCTCGAATACATGGCCCCAATATGTAAAACATTGTAATTGTCCTGCAACAAAATAGATGTTATATTAGTAATAAATCTAAAAAATGTTTTAATCTTATATGAAATGTCTAATATTTTATTTACATTTACTTTTATTATGTGAAATCTCCTCTAGACGATTTCAGGAGATCTGCAATTATTTTAAACGCAACTTACGAAGCGAACTGTGTGAATGTTATTTGAAATTTATGTTATTATTCATAAGGCTTCATTTGAGAAGTTATATTTTGATATCCAAATCGTTTTGGAAATCTAAATAAGTTTCGTTAACTATCCTAATGTGGGTTATTCATATAACAAAGTATTATTTTTTATTTATTTAGCCGTAACGTTGCATCAATCCTAGGGTTATTAGGCACCTTCAATTACATTTTCATTATAATACCTTATAATTTCTTAAAACCATGGAAATTGTAACAATACAAAAGCTGCGTCTTATTATAGTACTAGCTATGCCCGCGACTTCGTTCGCGCGGAAATACGTCTTTTTATTTTGCCCTAAAAACGAAACAACAAGTACGGTAACATTTATTTATGATTGCTTCAGAGCAAATCATTAACTCGCAATTAATTTTGAACAGGTCCGGAGCCAATTCTATACAAACTGCCAGGCAGACAGAAACTTCAATTATATAATTATTAAACTTACTTCAAAAAATGAGCAATTACTAAATATTAACGTATACCTGAGGCAACAAATATATCAATTTACGACGATCCAAAGAAGTTTATTATTTCTCAGGGAGTTAGCTCTCTGCTAACAATAGGTCAATTGAGATGCGAATCCTGCTGCAACAGTAGATGGAGTGAGAATAATCTCTCTCGCTCTCATGCTGCAAAATTACGCTTAAAATAACATAGTAAATGGGATTAATGGTATACGGAAGCCTAATAGGACTTTTAACTTGCAGTTCGTTTTCATGTCGGTTTTTGCGCAGCAATTCAATGGATATACACGTATTTTAGATTAATATCTTCAGAGATCTGCAAGATTCGGAAAGGAAACATACACGAAAATATTAGTTAAAATTCTGGTATCCATCCATCAAATTTTCATTGAAATCCGTTGAGCAGTTTCGGAACCCTAATGTAGACAAACTTCCAGATAGACTATCGGGCAGACACATTAATTATATTTATTTTTATAGATTTACACTTAAAATTTAAATTAATTGCATATAGTATAAATTGTTTTAATGAAATAATATAACAAATCTGGACAATTGTTTTCATATTATAATTTTGTCATTGTAAATACTTTTTGATATGACCCAAAACTAACCATTGTCGTATTAAGACGAAATTGTGATTAAACAATCTCGTACCAGTGGATTACCTTCCTCTTTAAATCCGTATAATTAACATAAAAAGGTATCTAAATGCATTGTATTTATTTGAAAATCATTAATTTCTTTCTCTGATAAAAATCCAAGAAGTGAACTCACTCTTCATTCATTGTTGAATTTAGTGATACAAAAGCATATTCAACAATATTTAATTAATAACCTTATAAATGCGTCACATGACCCAATTCTATCATAAACTCTTTTCCATGCAAATAAATTCCTTACATTATACATATATAGTGATTTTAAAATAGATATAGTAATAAAAAACCTCCCCTAAAATACATTTTTCATATAGGTTCATGATAAAAACAAATATAATTTAAAATAATACGTTAACTGACGCGATATGATTTCATAATAAATTATATGATAAACCTTTTCACAAAGAGAAAATGGTAGGTCAGTGAAATCACTGAAATTTGGTTCCAAAAATTCCACGCATAGCCTATTTCCATCTACAAAAATTAGTCAATGGCAGAAATTATAAATGATTAGAGATTTGTGTTCAAGATTAATGACCATTTGACGAAGGCAGATACAGTTTCGAGGACAATCCGCAGTGGCTTGCTTGGCTGCAATTCTTTCGCGTGTTCAAGAACAATTCCGCAGTGTCAAAATGACCGTAGCGCTGTAATAAGCAACTCGTTATATTCTTTTTTTGTGTAACTGTTACTTTAATATCTTATTGCACACTCTCGAAAGGAAATTTGTGTGACCAATGGACTTCTTTGTTACACCTGATTCTAATCTAAGACCTTGACATTTTTTATCAATAAGTCTGTTTATTCATTTCTCTTGTGTACTTCATTCATCTTTAATCTTAAAACACAAAATGAATTTAAATATAAATTTTGAGTTGTCAGATGCACAAATATGAGTGGAATTTCTTAATAACCACGAGATCATCAACAAAGAACTAAGAAATACTCAAGTCAAGTTTAAATGTGAATATAATCTCCGAGTCTGTACATGAATCATTAAAACTGTATGTTGTATAGTTTAAATTCATTATGAAATACTACGAATTACAACCATAGTTTTATATTAACGATGTTAATGAAAATACATAAATATAGTGTAATAATTTGACTGAAATCACTTACCAAGAAATTATAAGTTAATTTTTTAAAACATTATTTATGAATCTGCGTTATAAAAAGGATGTACGTTTTATGTATGTATATTTATATATTTGTTAAACATGTTTTTAAAGACGTCACTAAATTTCTACAAAACTTTGTATTTTTCTAAAAACTCAAGTGAAGACAGTGTGGGCTAAAAATCACAAACATAGGCATGGAAGGAATATTAGTTAAAAATATATGTCAAACTGTCAGCACTGTAAAGGCTGCACCAAGATCCGTAATACAGTGATAATACGACAATTTTAAAATATGGCTTATATTTACTTGTAGTGTCATATCTGAATTATATCCTACAGACTACGAACACGTGGAAGTAAGGTGATAAATAATACGAATGCATAAGTTTGTTCAATTAAGAACTGCCTTTTAACGTGGCATATATTGAGATTCCAAACTCTACGTTGTCCTAACTATATCTTGTAATATAAACGTTAAGAAATATCGATGTTTATAATTTAATATATTCGTTAAGTTATAAGAATTCCGGAACAATTTTCCAGTTTCTAAAACCAAATTTTGAGGTTAGAGGTTAGCTAATCCATCTACGCGACAGATTAAAAGGTAACAGGAGTATTTTCCTTGCTCATTTAGACATAATTATCATGATTCTAAGACAAGAAAAGAAGGAACTTTTTAATTCCTGGTCTTATTTGAGGAAATATTCTACATTATCAATCTGTCATGTTTCACAGTCAATAAAAAATTAATTTATTTTCTAATTTATTATTTATAAATTGTTTAATTTTATTATTCTTATACGTGAAAAGAGATTTTTTAATGCTCCCATACTGAACCGGAAGTATAATTCACTTGTTGCATAGTTCCCTGAAGAACTCCAGAGAGTTGGATGAAACGTAGCATTTGTATTAATTAAATAGTAATAAAATTATTTATTTTATTCTTAGAGACAGAAAATTATATTTGTAATTTTAGGCTACCTTATTATACCAGGTATATTTTTCACACGGTTAAATCGCCGTGTTTATTCCTACAACACTGTGCTTATTTAATATGCCAAGAGAATCCTTGACTCCGTTAAAATACCGTTAGTCATCATACCTGTTAATTTTAAGGTAACCGTACATTGGTATAGATTTGTGAGTGTTCATTGATGGAGTGAATATTAAAAAAAATGCCAGTTTCCATGCCAGTTAAATCACGTGCTGGCCAAGATATAAATATGGAATTCATTTCATTTTTGGGATAATACAAATGTATACGGAGCAACGCCTGATATTCTGCTTAAAAGTAACGTTCCTCACTTCAGAAACGAAGTTTTCTTTATATCTGGAGCACCTATATCTAAAACAATTATTTCCTTCCTTTTGCCGAAATTATTCAGCCCGACAAAAATATCCTCATGTTATCTCACACTAAACAGCAATAATTCATTCAAAACTCCTCTCATGTACACACCTGCAATTATATTAAAATGATAAATCTTTATTTCATGCAACATTTTGCACAACACGCTCCCCATACTTCTAGGTCATTTGCCCATTCATCTGATAATTCTTGACTTTTTAACAAATAGCCCATAATGAGTTACCTCGTTGAGAACAGGATATCTTGTACAATATAAATAAAATACTGTCATGTGGAATAATCTTAGAATGCCGCTCTATGAATATCCTCTTAATAACAATGAATATAAAGTAGACTGAAAGGAATATGTAGGAAAAATTAACAGGCGAAAGAACATAGATACATATTTTTGTTCCATTCCTCAGTGAGTTGCACCTTAATATCAGAAATATAACTACTATAATGCTTTTCAGTATATAAAGACATATATAGCCTCAATTCCCCTTTACAAACCCTTAATTTTTATTTAAAGTAACGTTTTTCGATTTTTTAAATTAATAACTTTGCTGAATCAATAGGTTGGTACCCGCATGCAGTGTTCTAGCAAATCGTCTAACAGAAATTATTGGAATAGCCGTTCTCGAAAATTAACTCTGGTTTTGATATCATTGGTAGTATACCAAATGTTAGATTCATTATAACCACGAAATCGTTAAAAAAATTGGTTTAAAGTTTTAATTATTGTTTAGATCAATTCGTGTATAAATGCTATTCCCATGAATTGTTGTCGATTAAATTTATTACCAGTGATGGCCTTTTTTAAAGTATTTTGACAGTTTATGAAGATAAGTTCTGCGTTATTATTGATTGAATATATTATATTACTATTAGTCTTATTAAGTAACCTGGATTGTAAGTTTTAATTATCACATAAAGTCTAGGGTGCTTCTTGCAATTATTCTAATGACTTTCGCTTCTGTTTCGCTGTGAAATTGAATTTGATTAGCATTTAAATATATCTTTTTATTATATATAGGTTGTTTCAGATTGTTTAATAAGCCTGTTTGTCAGCAGTCTTAATGTTATATTCATTATTAGAAATAATTAAAAATTGTGTAGCGCAGTAGCACCTCTCCCTAATTTTAATTTTTCTATTGAAACGTTCGAATGTCAGTAATAATATTCAGAGACAGGTAGGTGTTGCGTAGAAGACTTGTCAGCCTGTATGTCCAATGGATTAGGGTTTATTTTCGGAGCAAGGAAAATAACTTCAAAAGTCTCAAGGAGGACGAATAAATATTAATGAACACGCGTCACGTGGTGTGGCACTTTTCCTTGGAGAAGGTGAAAAGAAGAGTTTAGCTGGGACATGAGAAGACGAAAAATGATCAGAGTTGATCAAGACGTTGAAAGGGCGAGGAAGCAAGAAGGCAGTCAGTGTTGCTCGTAGTTGAAGGGAACAGGAAGTAGATGAAATAGGGGAGAAGAAGAAATGAACAATTACATATTTCAGTGTTAATCGGTAGTGTAAGAGAGGAGGAAGTAAAAGAAAGTAAAGAAGGAGGAAAACTTTTTTTCCCCGAACCACACGAAAGTACCAGATCCTTTGTCTTTTCCGACGACCGAGGCTAAGTTCACAACTCGACCTGGAGAAATGAAATACGCTATAAGGAAGTTCCAGAATGATCTAGCACTTACATCCACGGACGGAATCGCAAAAAAGCTGAAACAGGTTCGTCACGAACATAAAATTTCTTCTACCC
Source organism: Eucriotettix oculatus (assembly GCA_034510155.1). Taxonomy (NCBI): domain Eukaryota; kingdom Metazoa; phylum Arthropoda; class Insecta; order Orthoptera; family Tetrigidae; genus Eucriotettix; species Eucriotettix oculatus. The sequence goes on from CM067378.1 coordinate 64,727,887, forward strand.
GTTGTTACCTCAGTAATTAATCCTGAGAACTCCCTTGGTATTTAAATAGTAATTCTCCTTAATATATACTATTTGTAATAGTACGTGTAAACCGAAAATAAATTGTTTAGATATATAAATTTAATTAGCACTTCTTTCAAAACCGTAACTAATTTGTCTAATTAAACTTTAAATAAGTAACCTCTACCCTTAATCATTAAAAAGTGTTTGGATTTCTTTTTTAATAAGAAGAATATAGGTATGAGGAATGAAAGACTCTTACATAATATATAAACCTCATTTATTACTGATTAATGTCCCAATTACAACGATAAACTGTGTTACTCATATATTGGATAGTTTAGATTAAGATTTCAGTTAAATGGTTTCATGTTTACTTGCAGAATAACATTATTAACAAAGAACGAATCACGCACCTGTATTCACCTTGCAAACGTAATAAAAATTCGCTTTTCAATTCAAGGGTTAGTAATTTCTTAGTACCCCAATCTCCGTGATTCAAGGTTACTGCACAACATGCTAATCTAATTACAGTTTACTGCGCTCTTACTCTTCTTTATTACGCATCAATTATCAAAGTCTGGAAAGAGAGCCATAAAGTGAAGTACCAGCTCTCGATACCAGTTCCTGTCAAAATTACTCAAACTTGATAAATATGATTTTCATTATTACATCATTTTTCATAGTTGAAACAAAATTATATGTATATGCCCGTACTTATAACGATTATAAAACTGATAGAGCGCTTCAAAGAAGCATAAAATAATTTTAATTCTGGAAAGATTCTTCATTTGTTTCATTAAATTTAATGCTTCAACAAAACGGCTAAATCGTTTGAAACGCTTGAGGAATACAATGAAACAAATATTTTAGATAGAATATGTGCTCTCAGAATCATGATTCCCTATTCACATTACTCAGCGTGAGATTAATATCGAGTAAAATGTCTTTCTTCGTTCCAGTGTAAAAATTAAGGTAGACAGAAACATATTAACTTTGCCCTCCACACGACAACTCTGGTGGAAGAAAAAAAAGAAAATAATACTGAATAATGTGAAGTTTTCCATTCAGGAGAATAGCAGTTAGAAAATCGATATGAGTATGTTAAATGTTAACTTGAATCAAAGTTAATTAAGTAACTGTCAACTTCAAAATGTCCCCTGATACCGATAGAATACGAATCCATTAGTCAGTCGATTGACATTTCATCCCATTAGCCCCCTGGATTGCAGATAACACTAGTAGAATTGTTTAACTTAGCCTTGACACGGCTTAGATAGCTTCAATGCCGTTTCCTTTTAAATTATTTACGTGAAATAAAATGTAATTGTTGACCTACAACCACATTCAAAAAATACCATTTAAATTAACAGCGTTTCGGTACCTAATTGTACTTTATTCAGGTTGTGACTCTGTTGAATAGTTATGTAATACATTTAGTGAAACTTGAAACTACTTAGAAAAGCTCTGGGATTAGAACAACAGAAACAATGAGGTCATGCTCCACTTTGAAATTACATAACTTAATTTTTATAAATAAAATAATATTAAATCATAAAATTCCTTTACATTCTGCGAGTAAACTATATACTTCGTTTCTCGTATACATCAAGAGGGAAAGTTACCTGCTGTTACAGAGAATATTTTCCCTATTTCGTGTGGCGAGTGTCTAATTATGTTCGCACAAAAGTGTTGAGCTTTCGTGAGACTTTGAGCTTGCTCTTTCCTCTCACATTAACAGACAAATTAATTACAAACTTTCAAGGTTGTACCTTTGTGTCGAAGTCAAACTAATATATTAAAAGTAACCACATATTTACTTGATAAATAACACGAATTTCACACCACTTTATTTTATAGCGTTGAGGCATGATGCAATTAGCTACATTTAAAAATATTTGTCAGTATGTAAACTCCAGTTACAGGCGTCAAACCTATTGGTCCGAGCTTGACCAAATTTCGTACACTTGTTCTTCAGGGACCGAAGCTGCCCATGAAATTCAAATTTTTTAAATATATACAAGTTATATAAACATATTTATATAGATATATACATATAAAAAAGTAAAACACATTTTACGTAAAAGGTTTCGAGTCCCTTAAACGCGTCGAAATCTCCCAAAGTGGATGCAAGTTTCCCATACTTTTTATATCATAATAATTTCGCGTCGTAAGCAACCTATCGTTGGCAATAAACTTCTTTGGACCGCCGTACGACGTATACGTGAATTAGTTCAATTTTTGACACCTAAATTTGAATATTCGTTCCTCTAACTACTATCTATTTTTCATTACTAAATTAAACGAATTTAATTATTAGAATTTTTTCGTTGAGTGTTGCTTTCAATTTTCCTCAAGGGCTGAAATCGGTTGCCAAATGTCGCAATTGGAAATTACTACATTATGTACGTGTACTAAAAAGCGAAATGGCCTAATAATGGAACCCTGTGGAACTCCCGATTATATTTACCGTACTAACTTTGGTCGATCTCCACGTCCATAAAACAAGTCGTTGACAGTTTTAAAATAACTTATCAAGCGGTACGCAATCGTTCTTAAATATTTGACCACGTCCTCCCTCATCAACAGTTTGAAGTAGAGCAGGAACCAAATATTTCTAGTTATCTTTTTGTAACTTCCTCTGTTTTGATTATCACATTCCTTGCTGTTATGTAATGCTAATTCTTGGAATTGTCAAGAATTTATGTCTTTCGTGAATTTTAACCCTGTGAGCTACTCTTCGCGTCAGGGATTGAGCAACAAATTTTGCTTCTATTGCACGGTTCAAGTAACGTCAGTAACTTTGATGCTACTGGTGATGGAAACACTTATTGTTGAACGACAAGCACTTCAAGGAAGAGATAAATTGGAGTCTCAGTCCATTTAATACGCCGAATTGAGTTGATTCAGCGTAGTTACGGATCTGCACAGAATACGTGGCAAGGCTAAAAAAGCAATCTACTTTATATCAGAAACAATAATTGTAATAATCACATTTACAAAAATATACACCAAAAATACTGCTATAAACGCACAGTTTGCTCGTGTAGAAAGTAAACCAAATCTAGTGTCGTAAATTTAAGTACTTACAGTCAGATTATCATGTATTTTATAACTTAACAACTGAAATATATCTACTTAAATTGCTTAAAACACGTTTTTCTAATAATGATCTTTATTAAAAAATTTTTAGCATTGAAACGCTTTGTAAATATAGTTTTACAAATAAACGGTCAAGGCCGGGTAATTACATACTTCAGGAAAGTATTAGTTACCAGTGCAACAGGAGAATATTACAAAATATTGGGTCCTTTTCACGCAGGCGCTACCCCCTTTCTACTTCTCACTGGTTAAGAGTAATTATTTAAGAAGTAATTTGTGTCTGAAAGTAATATTTCGCATGCACGACTAAAGTTAGAAGCATTCGATACGTCGTGTGCCCAACGATAGCTGGTTTTCCGCAGAAACGCCGGGGGTGACAAGAATTCGCAACAGATAACATCAAATAAACACTGCGGTTCCGAATGACGAAGTTAACTAATTCAAGGAATGCAATAAGTAAACACCCACTGATTCGGCGGATTGCGTGCGGTGAACAAACTTCAGCTTTTCAGATTAATTCACGCTTTGCTTGAACTCGCAACGAAAATTCTAACAGTCACGCGATTTATACCTCATCTTTTTTCTCAAAGATCGATGAACCGACGACGTTCGCAATCATTATGACATAAAGTGGAACATTACAATAATTACAAAATCAAATTCTTATAGAACAATACATTTCCCCCACGTTTATGGTAGCAGTACAAAACTTCATGTTATAAGGTTTACACATTTTTTAATTATAAACAGCTGAAAAGATCCCTTAGTTTGGGAATGAAACGTTTTGTTTCATAGTTCTTCGATTTTGTATTAAATTTCTATTTCTGACTTTTGGGCCAGTTTATAGTAATTTATTTTTTTCAATTATTCAAATTAAGTTCCCTATTTTATTTATACTAGCTGGGTGCCCAGCGATGCCAGGACAAGAATACTTAAATATAACAAACATTTTTGTTAAATTATTATAATTTTGTTCCTCGCGAACGTCGTCGTCGCCTCTCCCGCACGCATATACGCAGGCTGCGCGACGGTATATTGTATCCTGTTCTATATGTCATTAGGGTACGACGGATACAAATAATGACGCAGGAAACAGTGTAAAAGTAATTCACCCCGAAAAGTATTTATTCAACAAAAATATCGGTCAATTTTGTATATATAAAAATTTCCTATGGATGGTAGCCATGTCGTACCCCAACAGTGCTAACTTCCGAGTCGCCAAATTTCGTTGAAATTGCTCCACGCGTTTAGATTTGTATGCGGAATATACACATGCAAAATTAATTTCATTTCTAATAATAAGGTACTTGATCCATTTGCTCTGTTTAGCACGAAATAACTTTAATAAATTTAATGAGCGTTTTATTTAAGTAACAATATATTTTAAATACATATTGATGGGTGCCTGTGGGAATTTTCTCTCGCAAGCATTTCCCTCCAGAGTGACTGCGGGGCTTACTGACTTTCGAGAATGCTTTGTTTTTTCACATTCCAAGACTCCTTCACCTATTTTGGGATGTTTAAGTACTCGGTCGAAGACCTTGGGCATAAGGCAAGAGTTGTCTCATTGGATCATTCGGCCAACTGCCTCCTAAAACTGGTGGAGACACGGAGAAGGGAATGCTTTGACCCCACAGCAAACTCGTTTCCCGTCATTGGGAAAGGCGTGAGAATAGTACCCAATGTCCGACCTACCTGATGCAGATTTTCTAGGGTTTTTCTTGGATCTCTTTAGGTGAAACACCGGGTTGGATCCTTATAATATAGTCAACCCTTGGTTACCTTGCTCAACCTTCCGCAACCACCCTTTTCAATTCCCTTCCTGTGCTATTAAAGGGTAGTTGCCTCTTTCCGGATCACCCTCATGTAGCCTCTTAACCCAAAAAAAGTACTTAATAAAAATACAAAAATGTTTCTCTCTTGAGTGCTGCGCACACTCTTCAACATATAATGGGGACGTGTTGGACAGCAGCTCACAGTCAACTTTATTTCGTTTAAGATTAAGATTAATTTGCGCTATCAATTTAATAATTTACGTGAAACAGATATTTCTCAGTGAAAACTTGTCCACAATATCAAGGAAAGGATAAAATGAAGAATTTAATCTGTAAAATCCATACTAAAGGTAAATTCTGTTTTGTTACATACCCTACATGTTTCACGTTGACAAACGAATGACTAAGCAGCTCGTCTTAGATGAAACTAACATAAGAAATGCCCTGAATTGTCCGAGGCAGTCTTTGAGTAAACGCTCGCCCGCAGGGTTTCTGTGAAGACTCGCGGCCTTGGCCTTCTAACGACTTCATTAATCACGTTAGCGCATTTCCGCAACTGGAAATCGCAACACACATCGTCCTGGGGACTACTGCAAAGAGCACTCGCCCAGAAAGGAAATTATTCACTGCTGTTCTCTTGTATAAGCTAACACGTCTCATCGGTTTACATTTCTACTATCAAGAAATAATTTCATTGTCCCTTACTATGCTACAGTAAGAAAAAAATTACTACTAATTACATTTCTGATGTGAAACTTGTCCTGTCGAAACGTGAAAAATGTTCTGAGGCAGATATAATGTATTTATGGATTATCTACAAACAGGCACTTTGACTAGTGGGAGGTTACTGAAATTTACAATTAATAAAATATAACTATTTCAAATAAGGTGGAGTTATAGACAATTTTCAGCTATAAAACTTATATCTACAAAAATAAATATAATTGGACTTTCTGACTGTCTGTCTGTATGTTTGTCTCAAATAGACTCCGAAACTGCTCAACGGATTTCAATAAAAATTTAAGGGTTTAAATACAGGAATTTAAATTAAATATTAGTGCATACTTTATTTCGATAATGATATTAACATAATATAAATATTAATTCTATGGGAATGTATATTGAAAAATGTGCGTTCGAGTCTCCAAATGTGAATGCGGGTTGCCTATACACTTGATCTTAATGCTTCGAAACGGCTCAACGGATTTTAATAAAAATTTAAGGTTATTTGATATCTTGCAGAGTTCCGAAAATATTAATGTAGGTATTTTTAAATCCATTTAATTATCACGAGAAAAGCGGCGTGAAAACCAACAGCGAGTTAAAAGTCCTATTAGGCGTTCCTATACCATTCTCACTCAAGTTATTGTTGCAAGAGCAATTGAAAAAGAACTATTTCAGCGCGAACGAAATCACGGAGATAGCTAGTAAGGAATAATATTAATTGAGCATCATTTTTGCAAAAGGACTGAAACAGAAAAAACTGGAATTTTACCTTAACTATGGAGACAGACTATAATAACAGTTTAGTTTAACGTGTATGGATTTGAAATATGCTTGGTTTCACAAAGCACTATCATTTCTACTTCGATAACTCGTATAAGAGTTCAGATTATGTCTAAACTGTATCCGTCTCCGTCTACCAAGAACTTTACCAGTTTGCTACAAAAATTCGTACTTCCTAGTATTCCTGTGTTTGGTCGGAAACCGAACTATTTCAATAAATTTCTAAGTTTCAACGTTATTGCAAAACCTGTATTGTAAATCCATCAATCCACAATCAAAAGAATTAAATTTTCTTGTAATGACATTAAAACGTAACTCTCAATAAATTTAATAATTTTATATAGTATTTTAACTATTTGAACTTGCCTATTATTATGCGTACAGAAATTTCAATGTTCAATGACGGGTCACCAATAATAAATAATAAGTAAGTTGTATTTAAATAATATATAAGGCACAAACATACAATATTTACACAATATATGTACGTTTTATTGACATTTGCAGCGTTATTTTTTTTATTTTTTTTATCGATGGTACTAAGTAGAGTTGGGCCATCGTGATGTAGGAGCATCAGATAATTAAAATTTAATTATGCTTTTCCATAATTCGTAGTTCGAAGCGGTATTTTTCGTGGTGTGTGTAGACATATACGTATTTACGTAAAATTATTAATAATAATTATATTACAAACAAAAATAAGCCAATAGTAAATTATATTACGATTTTTTAAACATTTTTTTTATTTATTCCCGTATTATATGCGCAAATGAAGACAATACTAAGAAACTAAAGACACGTTATTGTAATGAGCATTTTTTGCTTAATTTATTACAAGAAAAAAATTCTATGTGAAATTCCATCGTAACGATTGTTGAACAAACACAAAGTGGAGAGAGACGAGCTTAAATAAGAATTTTTTCAATTAATTCAGAAATTTGAAATAAATTTTTCCGACCTTACAACAACAGCAGAGCCTATTTATCAAACGTATTTATAAATTTAAAACATTAACTACTGCTTCTCTTAAAAAGTGAGGTTATTTATGAAGCTATATTATCTGCAGAAACACGTTTTGGTCACTTAATCTAATTTCAAAAGGTCGTTTAGTTTGTCCAATATATTTATTGGCAATTTTAATATATTTTTACATTTTGTAATGAATTTATTTAGTGTTGAACTGACAAGTTAAATTTGTTAGACTCGTTAAGTTTTCAGTAGCTTTATGGCATACCATAAATTGGGTAAGTACAGTTGGAATATTTTTTAAACCCCAATTTAACTCTTGTCTTCCTTTCATTTTGTTTAAGGTATTGGTAATACTTCATCGATATCTCTACGCAGTGCGATCTTTGACCAGGGGACATTTACGTGCTTGACATAAAGTAAAACTAAAACGACGACGTTTTTTTCCTTCTCCATCGAACTATGCCAAATCTCGAACTTCTCTGTGGCCCCGATGTGCTTAAAAATGGCTACAACGTTTTGCCCTCAATTAATACTGTTATTCCACGTTGATATATGATAAAAATCCAATCTCAATTTTACTCAGTAAACTCTCTTCAAAGAGTCTAATTTTAATTGTTTGTGAATATGCTATTTAAAGTATACATACATTTATTATAAAGTAACTAAGATTAATTTTTCTTTTTCCTGAAATGAAATAATCAAATTATTGTTTTCTTTACTTAAATATGCCGATTCCTTTATTGATTCAGAAATTGGTAAAAGTTCAGATAAAAAAAACAAAGATGCAAGAAAGCATTTATAAAATAGATACTCTAATCATGAAGAATACAAAAATTGCAGCTGAATGTTATATATTAATGAAAGGCTTTCAACTTGCAAACCAATTGGCACTAAACTTATAAACTCCTCATATTTCCATAACTGTTTATTACTTAACATACCTCCAATAGTTATTAGAAAATCTTCTACAATTAAAACTCATTTTTTCGTCCTACATATAACTTTTTTTTATAGTAACTAGTCCATGAAATTTTTGAAAATTCTTTGTCGTAATTCATCAGTGGTCCCCCAAATAAATATTACCTTGTATTGAAATTAATAAAATACAATCTTTCTCTTATTAATTACCACAGTATTTTATAATAGCAATTTAATAACTATATTTAAATTAGTACTATATTTTCCAATTTCGATGTTACCATATAGATACCATAACTCTCTATGGTACACACTGAGTCACGCCCCCAAATTGGAATTTTTCGTGTATTGATTCCAATACTTTAGATATATAAATAAATATAAAGTATATTGGATGTTCATTTCAAAATTATGTAATAAAAATTATTCTGGAGGCGCCGGGTATCGATCCCGGTACCTCTCACATGCTAAGCGAGCGCTCTACCATCTGAGCTACGCCCCCAGCTGACTTCTACAGTGTCGTGATTTTGTTTGTAAGGTGTGTCGAGTCTCACAACCTGTTTGACTGGACATGTGCCAAACTGCTTGGCTCTGGCCGCTGTATTTCCGATCGGGTCAGGGAAAGCTGCTTTGACGGGACGGAAAATCTTCTTATTTGAAACGTCTCTTCCTACATTTGTGTTTTAGGTGGTAATCTCTGATCAGAAAGTGTACCGAAAGAAAAATTGAGACTCCTATGATTTGGTCCATAGGTTCCACGCGCTAATATCTGTTTGATAGTATTAAATGACGTTTTTTGGGTTGTTAGGTCACGTTGTTTTTTTGCGTTCTTGGAATCCATAAATAATCAATTGTCAATATTTTGGAGAAATCGCTTCAATCTAGTTGAGAGCGTGAGTGTATAAAGACGTGAGTTATTGTGCAATATTACAACATATTGTCTTGGCTGTTGCGGCTTCTAAATTCAAACGTTTTTATTGCACCGGTGTAAAATGGTATAGTATCAACCAACTGAAGAAGATTTACGTCATTGCATACTGTTTCATTTTCGTTCAAGTTTTAATGCAACGGTTACAACATAGAAAATTTGTGATATGTATGGAGACGTACTAAAAGTCCACGCTGGTTTTTCTAACGGTGATAGCGATTAAAGTGGAGTTTGATAATGACGCTTTAAAATCACTGATGGAAACTAATCCCTAACTAAGTATCGAGGAAATAGCAAACACTCTTCAGACTTCTTGGTCAACAGTTCAAAAACATCTTCAAGAAATAGGGAAGGTTTATAGGCACGGTATATGGGTTCAACATCTATTGCCAGAGATGAATAAAGATCAACGGCGTACAATTTGCACATCTCTATTGGGCAGACAACGAAGTGCTCTGTTTTTACAAGGAATTGTTACTAGTGATGAGACGCAACACCAAGCGCACCAGTTAATGGCTTTCTCCAAATCATCTACCCGTACCCACTCATTGACCATCACTCACTTTAAATATCGTGTTATTGTGCGTTTGGTGGGACTGTGGTGGGATAATTCATTTTTAACTATTGATTTCGGGAGAAACAATTACGGCTGAATTGTATTGTCAACAATTAGATAGTTTGCATAACGAATTATTGGTATAACGGCCAGCTCTACCAGAAAGGTGGATAAAATTCTTAGATAACGACGAAAATATGTAATTGATTGACAATAAAATTAAATTGTCGCCTCTGTAATAATTGATAGCTTATAGGTACCCTTCTTTAATACTGATATAAATATGGCCACGATAACAATGAGTAGCTTGTGTTTGATAATTTTCTTAATACGTTTTCGAGAGCCGTATATGAATTGACTCTTCAATAATTGTTTTTGGCCCATTTCATTAAAGTAAAAAAATGTAAAAATCTTTAAAGGCCTATACCTTTCTTCTATTACCTGATTTGTTCACTTGAAATTTCGGCAAACAAACAAAATTCAAAGCAATCTCTCGAAACTGTATTCATGGTCTTTAGAACCAGCAAACCACCAAAGTGGGAAATGAACTTTAGAAAGAAACATTTCATATAATCTTTGGAACAGCTTGAACGCGTCCCATAAAAGTAAGGCACATTGGCAGTAATGAGAAAACTTGCATCATACGGCGCATCGGGTAACCTAGAGGAAAGTTTACATATTGAGGATATTACACACCATTTATTCAGTCTATCCAATTTAAGTACCGTGGACTAAAACAAGGATGAGTAAGTGAAATATTCGTACCAACGTAAATATTTATATTCTCAATGGCGACAGATGAATATGTTTCCACGAGGTTCTATTTCGGGTCAATTGAAATTTTAAAAAACGATAAATCAATTTACAGTTACTGTTTGTAGAGGACACTAGAATTTAATTTTTTAAAAAAACATGAAGCATTAGCAAAAGAATTATATACCGCGTTAGTTTACTGGATGCCGATTTCCTGTGGTTCGAATCCCGGCATAGGCTTTGATGTTTGTGTCACGGAGACTAGGATCAAGACTGACCACGTATCACTCCAAATTCGGAATGTGTGATGTAAGATGATAGTCCGCAGTCGACCCGGTAGGCCAAGGCCCAAAATTGACTGCAGAGCCAAGAAAAAAGAAGAAGACAACTGGAATAATTTTCTAGGATAATCCTTCAGGTAATAGTATTTTTAATAATAAAGTTATTAGATTTACATGATACGTTACATTAACAAAAAAACAAGTTTGTTCACCCTTAATTGCGGATAAATATTATCATTTACGGTATTTGTGATAAGTCACAGCCAATTCAGATGAGTATAATGTTAATATAAAACAAACAACCGAGCCGAGAACTGTGTGCTATAATTCCGTAAAATTACATTCAGAAAACTAAAAACCAAATTTAGGCTTATTCTAGTATTCTATTTGATTAAGGAATTTGCAAAATTATTTTATATTTAAGTAAACATATTGATTATTGTAAAATAAAATAATTTAATTTATATAACATAATAAATATTAATTATTTGTGATTATTATTTCTGAGAAATGAAACCGTCTGTATATACTCAAAACTAACATATAGGTAGTGAAATAGCCATAGTACTAAATAAATACCACAACAAATTCAAACCATGTTCCCTTTTTCAGTTCTTTATATTAGTAAGAACAGTGTGATATTATGTAACGTCATGTGCTATTTATTTTATCACCTCATTCTGTGTGTTTATTATCTTTATGTTATAATAATTTCTATAGAAATTGCGACATTTCACACCCTGGTATCTCAGCGTTTCATTAGAATCTATGTTGATTATGGCTTAATACTTATACTAGTTTTTTATTTTTTTGAAATGTACGTGATGTCTCTGGAAGATCTGAATCATAACTTAAGTAAAACACGCTCACGCTCTAGAAACGTTATCGCAGCGCGTTCTCATTACCGATTCAGCCGAAGACTGCTGTTAGCAGAATCAGAATGGCCTTCCGCCCGCGCTATCAGTGTCTTGGAAATCTCGTGCAACAAACTATTCATCACCTTAAAATAAAACTCCGCCTTCCGTACCGCAGTGAAACTGTTACGTGTCCGAACCTTATCACGTCTCCATTGAATGTTTAAGGCTGATGCATATTTATCACTAGAACGTTTAACAAGTGTCCTCTGATGTCACTCATAAAGTCACAGCGCAAAATACTCTGAAACAGGAAGTTTTCCTCTGAAAAATAAACCACAAATCATTATCATCATGTTTTAGAGCATTTTTCCCATCTTTTAGGCCGAATTCGCTCTGCTAAGAGTATTTAAAACAGAATGTATCTTAATCATTGAAAATGTGGGAGCTGTTTCGTTCTTGGAAGTCTTGTAAACTTTGATAACAAAATTTACGTACATGTAAATAAGTCTGAATTAAAAATTAAAAAACTGGGAGTTTACATAGCGGATTGTCGTTTAGAAACAAAAGCGGTCTTAAATATCAACCTAAAAAACATAATTTTGAAGGCATTAATGTTGTTTGGTGTTTGTTTGACAGACATCCGCAATGTACGCTCTCGTTTTGCGAAAGAATTCATTTGGAAGGTCTGATTTAAGCCAGTATGAAAAGCGACTTAGATCCCCTCTGGAGGAATCTGCTTCTTTAATACGACACTAAAAGGTTGGGTGGCAGAATTTGAACGATGCCGTACGAGCCAAAGAGAATCTTAAGATATTCTTTGGTACGAGCAGCCATCGCATTGGTACTCCGAATGAAGTCACCTCGCAAGAAACGGTGACAAATCCACAAAATGGTATTGGACGACCGTCACCCGAAATTGGGCGAAGCGGCAGACAAAGTTTTGCATTTCAAAAAGTGCTCTACATTCCATATGGACTGTTAATGTTGACTCGAGAAGACTGTTGGCGAGATGGATGCCGCGTATACTGACAGTGGAACAAAACCAGCCTCGTGGAAATGTTTAATGGAGTATTTGGAAATGTTTCACAGCAGTAAATATGAGGTTTGATTAGTAAACACTGTCGAAACATCGGTCAAACTCTTCACACCTGAGACGAAGTCACAGTTAAAAGAAGAAAAAGGTGGTTCAATATGAAGTCAGGTTTTTGAGATGTGCGTGGAATTTTTTACGCTCATTATCTTCAAAAAGGAAAATTAATCAACGGCGAGTATTATTCGAATTGACTACAGCGTTTGAGTAATGAAATCAAGAGAAACTGCAAATACGAGTGTTATTTAATCCGACAGTGCACCAGGACAAGCATCCATAAGCCATGAGTCAAGTTCGAATTTCTTCCTCAGCAACCTATTCGCTATATTTAGCTTATTCGGATTATTTTTCTCTTTCCAAACTTGAAAAAAGTACCTCGGTATTTAAACATTTGCCAACAATGAAGACGTGGAGTTTGTTGATGACTATTTTGAGGAGTTCGATGGTCTTCGCTTTAAACAGGGGATCGAGGCTATTGAACATTGCTGGAGAAAGTGTAATTTTATTTTTCAGGATGAGTTATAGGAAGGACGTGGGGAAAGACACGAGAATCGAACGTGTCTAATGAAGATTTCTGTATAGTTTTACCTGCATATCGTTTAGATGAATTTCCAGGAGTATTCTTAAATCATACTCAGGGGCCTCTACTTAATTTTTAACGTAATTATAACAATTATACCTTAGCAAATAAAAAAACAATCGTCACCAAGATGTTTTTCCTTGCTCGTTATTATTTTTCCCGAAATCACTAGCTTTTAATTTTGCTAATTGAATTCTGCCAAGATGGTGACTAATTTATTTGTCTACCTTAGGTCATATTATTTTTATTCAAAAGATTACAGTTTCAAAATTTACAATTTCTCCATTCTTCATATTGCAAAAGACAAATTTAAGTTAATGGAGGTAAGGCGAGCAGGCTGCTTCCTCATAGAAGTGATCTTGAACGATGAAGGTTCGCGTATCGGGTGAGCCGCCTCAATGGATTGAGAAGCGCGGGTGTCAGCGCTCACAATGACTCGCTTTTACGAAATTGCGAACACAGAAGGCCTTATAAATGATGGCGCTGGCATTCATATTTATTAGGCGTGTCGGAATCGGATGTACGCGTATTGATGCGATACAGTGCCGATATTCTCTGAATTGTAGAGCCTTCTCCACGTCAGAGAAATGGTGTCTGGAACGGAGCAGCGGAATGCTTTCATTGCGCTGAACCATAAATTATGAAAACAGTTCAATTCAATTTTATTGGATTCGCCTTATTCTGGTATAAAACCGCAATGTAATTTTTAATTTTGTGCTAATCGTCAATATAAAATATATGCAGATAACTTTCCTTATTTTTATCAGTCACTTAAATAAACCAAAACTAAATTTTCATTTTGATTTCATAATTTATATAGAAGAAGCTTTCGGCATTTCCATATTCATCTGCAAAATAAAATACAATTTTTTTTAAAACATAACAAAAAATATTTTTATATGGAGACTAATACAACCTTGTCACTACACCATTTAAACCTAAAACATAATGTATATTATGATAATATAAAAATTATACATAAAGACAATAATATAATTAAAATAAAATTTTTGAATATATTTATATTTTCAAAAACAATAATGGTATGAATTCCAAAAAAGAAAGTCAAGAAATATCCAAACTACGGCGAAGTTTAAGAATAAAACAGAATTTTAGTCAACATTTAAAAATTTAATGATTTGGATTTAGACTTAACAAATCCCGTTCTATAAGATTCGATAAGTCGTTTTGAAATTTTACGTTTACTGTCGACACTTGACATTTAAATTTTCGACGTGGCCAAATTAAAAGTTTAGGACTCATTGAAAAGTTGTTCAATGTAAATTTTCGACGATTCGTGGATGTATGTTGCCGTTTGTGCTTGGTGAGCACGTGAGCATGAACTACTGGAACTCCGAAGTTCGAAAAATGCTCTGTGTTGGCCAACACAGTCTGGAATCGCGTACAAATCCATTAATAAAATTAGAAATTTTAAATATTTACTAAATTACATGAGGATATGTATAATATTTTTTATACATTAAATCATTGTAAAAAATTGTTCATGTCACAATTTTAAACAAATTTCATATAATAATTTCATTTTTGTAATGTTTCACAAAAAATTCAATTTTATTTTGTAGATGAATATGACAATGCCGAAAGCTTGTTCCAAACAAATTTTTGAAATAAAAATTAAAATATAGTTTTAGTTTATTTAAGTGAGTGATAAAAATAAGGAAAATTATCATCATAATAAAATTAAAAATCAGTCTTAACAACATTTAATAAATTCCTTGAAGAAAATATATGCATTACATTTGACTCGTCGTTTATATACTAATGATGAATTCTAATCGGAGAATTATTTACTAAATCGATTCACCAGTAAAGCCTATTTTAATTACTTAAAGATAAATTGAGTTTCAGAAGAACTAAACAAGTCAAATATTTCAAAATATCATTGGATAGGAACTTAGGAAATAGTAAATAAAACAACAAAATCAAATACCGATTTCTACTCCTATTGGTTGAATTCAAACCTTCGCTTTTAGTATTAAGAATCTTGGTGTTCTTATGTAGGCAGCGAATGCATAAGATTAACGAAATACTCAAATAAAACATTGAAAACAAATCCAGATTATTTAAATAATTAAATTTCAGTTCACTAGAATCCGACCTCTTGCATCAAGTCAACGGTCATTTAAAAAATATTTTATTAATGCTGTTTATATAGCAATACATTTTTGACATCCTACTAGGATTAGGTCAAATTGGCAATATGTGAACGTGCATCATACTCAGACTTGTACTGTTTTTCTTCTTGTTTCTAGCTTTGAATATAGTTTTATTGGTGCTTCAGTTAAGTCAGTTATTAATGAAGTATAGAATAACATTTAGTGTGTAATGTGTGAGACAATGGCCTGTTACAACGTGAGGCCCCCTACAGACGCCGACTCTGGGTTCCTGGCACGGGAAGAGGAATCGCACAATGAATAATACAACAGGAAGAAACCCCTCCGCCTTGCAACTTCACATGCGTCACTCTAATTCATGCACATGCTACTCTTTGACACGCAAAAATTATAAACAAACGGACGGAAGTAATACCGTCCGTTACGACACTCTCTCCAGAAGTTACTTCTTGTTTTTCTTTATTTTTATCGAAAAGGCTTCTCGGTTCATAAAGAATTCAAACCAGCATCAGATGGTTTTAAATCTTGGTTGAATAAATGGTAATGGCTCTCTGTGAAATTATGATGTAATTATTATTTTCCAGAATTTAAAATTAACATAATTTAATAATAGAATAGTACGGCGTTATAGTAATTTAAATTTTTTGAATCCAGATAGTATGGCTATATATTTCTGTTCAATTAAATTTTAACTCGTGTTAAAAACTCATGTAAAAAATGGATTTATCATATATTAATAAAAAATAAATAGGAAAAACTGGAAAATCGTTGAAAAATGGAGCAATTATAATGTATATGCCAGTTTACGCAACCTCGTCACCTAATTTTCGTTTGGTGGTCTGAGAAATGTCCACGGTCATTCGATCTCAGGTAGCTCCAGTTTCAAAATTAATGCCTACAAGATTTGAAGATCAGTAGTTTATACTTACAACTCCAAAACCACAAACTCTCAGTTATATTCCATCTCGATGAACGGAACGCAATTGTATCAACTCTTCTTCTCTTTTATCGTACATATACCAAACGCGTTCAGAGGCATCTACACAGTGTTATTCTAGTTTCATCATTTCTGAATTTGTCAGACCTTTGGCAGGCTCTTGGACTGTGACCTCAACTTCCACTCCCGGCTGCCAAATAGTGATTTCCCTTCAGTGTCAAAACAGCTTCTGGCTGTCCACCTGGACCCAATGGTTGACTCTGGTGAAAAAGGTTTTCTGATTGCCAATCTCTGTTTGGCTAGTTGGCTAACATGACGTGATGAAACAGTTTTATTTGGAAAAAAGTTACCACCTACAATGTTTCCCATATTACATTTTTCTGTTTTCTATTCTCCTGTGGGATATAATTTTCGTTGAATGGAAGGTTATCTGTGTTGTAAAACCATTTTTCACTAATTTGAAAAAATATTAGTGATATCAAAAGACTTACTGTGAATTGAGATCTTTATTGATTCAAATTATTCATATTTTAATAAAGCCAATTCATCAGTCATCATAAGTTATCTGATCATTTTTTAATTAATTAGTTGCAGGTCACTCTAACTTTTGGCTTAAAAAATCACATTCACCTTTTTCTGTGTAACGTTATTGAAAATATATCACCTCCTCTGTTCTTACTCCACACATTTCCCTCTAATGCCAATTTTACAAGACCCTCATGTCTCAAAAGTGGTCTATTAATCTATCCCTTCTTGTGGTCAAAATCCTCCAAATTGTCCTGTAACAGAACAGAAGCTTATGACAGTGTATGCCAAAAAGTCCTGTGACCTGGTGCTGACTTACGGAATGATTTCTTTAAGACCAGTCTCTGTGATATCCATAAACCTATGGGATTGTTATAAATAGAAATAAAGTGACGTGAGATCGTCGTAGTTATATAATATGGATTCTAAAATTTTTAACTGGCTACGAAGTTTGAAATACTTTGAAGATGAATGCCGACTGATGATTTATGGCTGAACGTTCAGACCAGTTAAAAATATTTCAATTAATCAAGAAACACGATTATGGTGATGGGTTTGAATGGACTGTTCAAAGACACCGAAAATTTCTACCGGTTTCAGCTCTCAAAAGCATTACCCATGTGTATGAACAGAAGAGATACTAGTAAAAATTATTGCAATTAATGAACAACTTCTTATCGTTTAAAATAACTGTTGTGTGTTTATAGGAATTTGATTAACTTTAATTCTTAATACAGAAGCACGTTTTATTTTAGTCGGCACCACACGCCTTAATCCCGTATGTCTGTCGAAGTTTATCTCGAGGTTTATTACGTCGAAGACAACTTCCCTCGGCTGTCGCGAAGTAATGGCGGCTGCCACAGACTTATGGGTGTAAGACACAGACCGGCTCAATTTATATAATAGGAACATAATGGATATTGGCGCAGGTCTTCCGGCTGCAGCCGCCGCCCTGACTTGGCCAATTTCCTGATGCAGAGGCCTCGTTAAAACGTCCCATTAGCGTTCTCCACATGTGTTCCGAGGTGGGGCTTCTCCGTTGACTGTTATATACGAGATCATCCGGAAGATATTTCACCCGTGCAAATTTTGTTCACACGTAACAACCTCGTAATAACGGTGAAATCTGGGCCAAGTGGGGTTTTTTATGGGTATTAATCTCCGATCCACCACCTCACCACATCGAAAAAAGGAGACTGATGGCTCAGGGTACAAATTAACTTACCAGATTCATGAAACAGGCTTTAGTCAATTTATTCCGAAACAGTTTCATAATGGTTTTAAATTTGTATAAATAATCTATGGGAATGAACAACGACCTCAAATGAGTAAAAGAAGACAAATTAAAACTGGAATAACATTCATTCCTACGCAATTTCGGCGCTTTCTCTTCACGCATTTCGAGAAATTCTCGTAAATTTTATGAGCTTCTCATCATTTAAATAGATTAGGAAGGAAATGACCTAATCACCTATTAAAATACATAAATATAGATTTAATCTGTGTTTACTAATTTACATGTTTTTACACTAGCAATATTTAAATCTTTTATTAGTTGCAATTAAATTTTTGATATCAACGTACCATAATTAAGTCAAAGAATTTATCTATCCAGAAATACAGAACAATTTGTAAAACAACATGTAAAGAGTCCTAAAATTGATCATTTTGGATTCTCTCAAGGTATTAGAAAAGCCAGAAAAATAAGTTTCCATTTATTATTCTTTGTTTTTTGTTCCCACCACGTCTAAGTTTATTATTTCATGTGTTTATGTAAATGTCTGATAGCTTTTAGGTGAGATGAAAAGCTATATTTTTCATATCTGATCAACAAATTTCAAAATTACATATGTCTTTATTTGATGATTGAGGGTGGCTTTGAGGTAATCATAATGTGTATAATTATGTTTATGATTTCAGTTGAACTATTAGGATACTATTCATAATTACAAATGCAGTAGCTCTTTTATACGTTTATGAATAAAAAGATTAAATATCCACGCATTCATTATTAAGACGTTCTCATATTTCTTGATGTCAAATTCTTATTACGAAGTATCCCTACCGATGTGATTGTTAACAGTTTAAAATACAGATGGATAAGTTATGACGATTGAACAGAGACGAACTTTCCCATCAAAATTATACTTTTTAATAAAAACAATTACCACCAAAACTTGAGCTACAAATGGGCTCATCTTTCAGAAATGATATATACGAACTTTAACAGACAAACATTTAAAATAGAACATTACTAAAATTATTTTCTAACCGCAGTTTGAGAAAATTTCCAAGTTGACATCGAAACGTCCGGTATGTTTAAATTATTGCAGTAATGTGTTGATTTCAATGTTTGTCTCTTAATGGTCGTATTATTATTATTCATATAATGGTCATATTTTACCTTCGTAATAATTAATAAGATATTTGGAGAAGTCTTGTCTTGACAAACTTTACTTCAAGCCTGATACTTATCACAGACATGAATTCGATGTTTTTCATTATTTGTAGAATTTTATCGTTAATTAATAGGATTCTGTTAATTAAAAAGCTACATTTTTCTTTAATTTATAGTCTAAGTCCTTTTTTACTGTATTCATTAAAAGACACAAATTTCCTAATAATACGTTTTCCACTAACAACGCTGTTTACAAAATTAATTGCTCGAATAGTGCCTTTTGTTATATCGGCCAAACAAAAATAACTAGTCAGCATAAATCTAATTTTAAGCTATAAGCCTGTAAACACAGCTCTATTATTTAATAGTATTAAATTAAATCACAGTTTAGATGTTGAAAATACATATTATTATAAAAGATTAATCACTGGTATTTTGCATATGGAAAATAAATCTAATATTGTTAGCCAGAAGCATGACACTGAAAATCTTAATAAGACGTACGATTTATTATGTTTTTTGGCATTTCTTCTGTTTATATCTTTGTTTTAGATCTTAAATTAATTTCCAGTCCTCACGGTTTCGCCGATAAAATTGTTTGTAATTGCTCCTCAATGTAGAGTTTGTCCCTGATAATGATGCATATATCATTACTGTCTTAGCCATTTTTGATTCCCAATACAGATTACATAAATAATTTAGTACATTTAGCTAATATTCACGTCATAGATACTGCAGCCATAGCGCAGAGGCTGAGAGCTGGACTGCAAAAATGTGGACTCTGGTTAGAGTTTCATTCAACGCAAACCACTTTTTATTTGTTTACTTTATTTACATTTATTTTCTAGTATTTTCTGTTTCTAGAATGTTCTGTTTCTGGAATATTCCACGAATGTATAAATTGTACTGGACCTCGAAGCGGAGGCAGTCTTTCGCAGTACGAGTCTTTCTACACCACTTCGTGATGAATAAACGCTTATATCCTCTATGAGTGTGTTATTGTATCTCACGATCCCGAAGAAACGTGACAATATATATTATCTGGCTGATTAATGACCGTAGACTGATTTAAACGTTATGAAATTTTAATCTTGATTATAAATAAGATGTGTACTTAAAATGACCAGGCTGATAATTTTTATTTTATTCGTATTCATATTTTTAATTCTTATGAACTATTTGAGGTATTGGTCTCAGAAACGGGAAACTTTTGTGTCGTGTTACAAAATTCAGTGTTTATCTTACAAAAATCGTTATGAATCCATCATAGCCAACAAAAATGAAGTTGTTTCCATTTTGAATTTTTTTTACGTGACATAGCCGCGAAGGCTTCTAAGCAAAGTTTGAAATCTTTTTCTCCATGGTTGAACCTGATTGCCCTTGCACTCTGTTTACATAGTTCTGCAAATCAGATGCTCGAACATTATTACTACTGAATCTAAAGACCCACCCAGTATTGTCTTTTTAATCATTTCTGAGTAATGGGCAATGAATTACTGTTACTCCGCACACGACACTGTAAAGAACAACACTTTACGACCAGCTGCCTCTTTTTCTCTCGGAAGCTGTCACGCGATTATTTTAGCTGGGTATTTGTACGACACGGTGATTTCTTTCACCAACGTATTAAATAATATGGATTTAAAACTATTATGCACATTTAAATAAAAAGAAAACCACTTTAAGTTGTCAAATCTGATTTTTTAATTTTAGGAGCTTTCGGTCATGGCAATTTTCAACTGTATATTTTGATTATCTTACTTACAAAATCTACCAAACATAGTACTAAACTTTGAATTTGACACTGATGATATATAGACGTGTACCAGCCTGATACTGTGTTTGGAAAAATTTGTCCGTGTGATAATTAATATATGCAGTTGAAAATGGCCATGGTCGAAATCTCCTGAAATTAAAAATACGGAATTGACAAATTAAAGTGGCTTTCTTTTTATTTAATTATCAATTGATGAAGTTGTTTGAATTTAATTTACTATTATTCACTTGCAGTGTGTAGTATCGTTGGTAGCAGCAGGGGTATATTTATATTTGGCACAGAAAACAGCCGGATATTTTAAAATAAATGTATTTAATTTCTATAATCCCTTCCATTCTCCCTTCATTTGGCTTAGTTATAGAACATTCTGATCACGTTATTCTCGATCACCAAATTTCACTGCACTTTTGTCCTTTTACACGTTACAACATTTTCTACATACATTTCAATTTTTACTAATGATAACAATAAAGATCATTCAATTGTTTCTATGTTATTTAAAAAAATCTTGACGTCACTTGCAATTGCCTGAATTGAGTACTGTTTCTGATAAAGATGTGGATTATCTATATCCTCGTCACCATGAACAGTTTTTTATATATACCTAGTAAATTTCTGTAAAACTTTATCTTGTTGGGAATTTAATTTTGGCATTGTACTGAAAAACGTTCATAATAAAAGCATTGAATATATTATGTCATGTTTATAAAGTTGATTTCCACGGTATTATAGAACTAATAAAATAATTTCCCAGTAGCTTGTCAATTTCGACAGGTGACGACAGGTGACAAACGTCATATAGTAATCATATTTTCCTTCTTGAAGCTTGTGGATTCTTACGTTTTTCTTATGGCCATGGAGAGAACGAACATAGTCTAGCTTAACATTGACAATACCTACAGGTTTAATTTATATTAAACAAAAATGTCGAAAGGCTGCAGTCACGACCATACGCATATACTTTATTATTGTATTCATACATATTTATATCTATGTAAAAAAAATAAACCAACAAAAGAAAAATATTGTTAAACAGACCTGTTATTGAATCTAGAAAACAGGTCAAGTAAATTATTATCAATAAAAATAAATAAATAAAGTCACGACCACGGCCAGCTGGATGTTAGGAATGTTAGGATGTATGGGTGCGAAACGTAGACAGTAGGAGTTTCAGAAAGGAAAAGAATAGAAGCCTTTAAAATGAGGTGCTATAGGAGAATGCTGAACATGAATACAATCACTAACGAGTAAGTTATAAACACAAAAGGGGAAGATGGAACGATATGGAGGACGTTGGCCAAGATAGGGGATGGATTAAAAGACCACGTTTTAAGACATGAGTATATTGTAAAATTAGCATTGGGGTAAAGCGTGTGGGATAAGAACAGAAGTGGGAGGCCAAGGATGGAATAAGCTAGGTAGATTATGGAGGATGTGGGATATGGTAATTATGGGGAAGACAGGTTAGCATGGAGGGTTGCATGAGGCCAGTCGTAGGACTGAATACCACATCAATAAATATATATGTATATAATAAGGAAATGTTACATATTGTCACTGAACCAAATACGATTTATGAGGGTTCTCATCGTGCACAGAATCTCTGAGTACTCCTGTTTACTTTTGCTTTGTAATATGTCCTCCACCAGCTGAGACGTCCCATACGCAAGAAAATGCGAGCTGTTATTTTTAGCGTGTAACGCAGACGTTGTGAGTTGCGTGGAGGAACGGGGGCTTGCCAGTGACAGTCACGGAGGGCGCCGACGTCTGCCTTGATTGATAGCGCCGTTCATGTAATTAAGATTGTGCGGACTTGAGCAAATCCTGGAGAATCAAAGCTTCGTCTCTCGTCACTCATACAGCTGCGTAACCACGACTTATTTCGAAGACCTTTTCATGCGTGTACGATGAAATACAATTTATTTGTCCTAGAAATAATTTCTTTTTTCTGGGTCACTTATACTGACGTTAGAAATCATTTTATCTTCGGATCTCTCTTATTTCCATATTATATCTTTGTTCGAGGAGTAAAACAATAATCATGATCTTAGTAACAGGGTAATCTTTTATCTGGAAGATTTGTTATTGGAGCAATTTTTATCTTAAAACTCAATGTAGCGGCCGGCCTCTGTGGTCTAGTGGTTAGCGTTACTGCCTCGTTCCACTGCTGTCCCGGGTTCATTCTTGGCAGTGCTTGGGTGTTTTTGTACGTCTTTGAGTGTTGATGGCCAATCCCCAGCCCACTTGAAACTCAAACTGATAAAAGAATGGCGATCTTGACACCAGAAGGTATAAGAGGAAAAGATAAAGAAAAACTCAATCCGGTATTGTAAAATTTCTTTGATTCAAAAAAATTATTTTATTATTATTACTATATTGTTAACTTAACGTTATCTTAAAAAATATTTTATTGAAAATATGAAAATGTCTGTAAAATTGAAGTCTGGTTAGGTACAGAAGTAGTTGATTAACTGGCAGTGATAAAATTAAATACCACACAATCCTTATTGCTTCGGAAGGTGATTTAATTCCGTAACAGCTACAACAACCGCGCAAAAAATGTTATTCTACTATTAATATTGCCTGTAAATACGAAACATTAAATTTTAAGATCTAGCATTTTCATAATTTTCATAATGTATCCCTTGAGGAAAAATAATATTTTGCTCAAATTCAACCAATTAAAAATGGTATGGAGTGTTCGCCATTTTGTCTCAAGATATCCGCGGCAGTTTGACTTTACTGGAAACTTTATTATAGCTTTATAAAACAACAAAAATGTTTCATCGAAATTGTTCTGTCCGTACTTTCCCGAAAAGCAAACAAAACCAATGTTTGTGACGTTTATCAGGATTATTCTAGACTAGCTATGTCCATGACATCGTTCGCGCGGAACTTTGACATAGCTATTTTTAATTTTGATATTTATGATCGCTTCGGGCCAAACCTTAAAACTCGCAGTTGGTTTTGAACAGGTCCTACTTTCACGCGTTTCGGAGCCAATCCGACACAAACTTCCAGACTGACAGAAACTTCAATTATATTTATTGGGATAAATTATAATTATTTTATTTGCTATAAAAATAAGCAAATATTAAATATTATAATTTGCCTGACGTGAAAAATATAACCTAATTACGTATACATAGTATCGAAAATCCAAAGAAGTTTATTATTTCTCAGCAATAGGTTAATTACGAAATGAATCCTGCTGCAACAATGGAGTAAGAACTCTCGCCCTTCCCTTCTCTCTCATGCTGCCAAAATTACTCTTATAACAACACAGTAATACAGGAACACGTAATCGGAATTATAACTCGCAGTTGGTTTACACTCCTGCTTTCCCGCGGCATTATATTAATAGCTTCTTAACTCTGCAAGATATAGAAATGAAACATATGCGTTAATTTAAGTTAAAATTCCTGTTTCGATCCCTGAAATTTTCATTGAAATCCGTTTCGAAGCAAAAATAGATCAAGAGTATAGGCAATCCGTTTCGGAGTCTATTCGAGACAACCATCCAGATAGAGAGATATAGAAAATTGTAGACAGTAGTAACAATAACCATATACAGTCCCCATAACAAACAACATTTATTGCTGGATTAACGAAGATTTCGAGAATAATACCATATTCATCCTAAAATTGATTTCCAATCATTACAAGAATCCACAATATTTTGACCATGTACAGAAGCAAAGATTTGTTTTCTTGTAACGAATGAAAACCCCATTTTAGGATGAATATTAATTCACTTCATAAGCTTCCGTCATAAGTATCTTATAATGCGATAGAACTGTACACACTCATTATTATTATCTACGAAACCAATTTTTGTAACATCCACCATCTTGTCTTAAGATGGCAGAAAGAAGTTTGATATTGCTAGAAACCTTCTTACAGCTCTGCATAACAACGGAAAAAGTTATATTAAAGTAGAGAAAAATTGTCCAAGACATTAACTGCAGACAAGTTAATTTGTAAGTTTTAACCTCCTTTTGTTTTATAATAACTAGCAATTAAGTGAATGGTTAATGCATCATAAGTAGTATTTTAAATAAAGGGAAATTTATGTTAAATTATGTAATCTCTCCAACTGAGTGCTAGACAGCGAATTTATCTAATTCTAAAGGGCAGCAAAACCGCAAACACATTACAGGTAATTCAAGTACTGCCTGCTTACGGTAAGATTATAACGTGACTTTCCATATTGCACGCATCCTGTGGCGCATTACAGTTTTGTTTCATTAGCCCATTGAATTCTGAGGATATTACCTCGTACAGGGGAATAGAAAGCGAGCCCTTGACAAAATCTGAATGTAAGACGCATTTTGTTGGAATTTCGCAGAAGTAAGGGCGAAGGTGTTGACGCTCACGCACAGAGGGCGAAGTGGTTCCGCACGCAACCTGAATAATGCATCGCACTATTTCTGAAGTCGCGATAAGAGCCCGACCATCGGTAATTACTATGTGCATTGTGGGCGACCTACTGCAGCCAACAGGTGTGACGTCAGCTCATTGTGCCTGCCGACACTTTCCACGAGGGAACTTTTCCAGATCGTTGGGTCGGTCCAAGATAAAGAGACGAGATTGCGCTCTGCGTTATCGAAGCAGTAATTCACCAGGTAAAAACAAAGACGATTCGGCGAATGCCACGGCAGACAATGGTATCAAAGGGCACGTGTCAAAAGCATTTGTATGAGCTTCTGTAACAATTGTTTTTGAGTTGCAAACAGAGTGCTTATACGGAAGGTTATGAAAGGCATACAGTAATGTTGAAATCAACGCACATGCTATTAGATAATACAGCTGCTATGGAAATTCATGTCGATGCTCGAATGATTGGTGCTGAAATCGAATAATGTAACAGCTAATCACATTTACTAAAATTAAAATTTTTGTTACAAGACAGTACTTTTTTTGTATTTTCATTTACAGGTAGACTGCAAGTGGAGTTCTATTGAATTAATTTTTGGCAAACATGCAATCTGTTGTTTTCAATCTGAGATTAAAAGAGAGCAATTTAACTTAACCACATGCAACATATACAACTATCTCAGCCCGCGTTTCAGGGTCTAGCCTCCCCTTCTTGCAGTTCCAACTTACCAATGGCCTGCTGACTCATATTTCTCAATTGTCTTCTAATTTTTATTGAAAAAGATATCATGCATATTCTATAAGCTTCTTGAAGTTCATTTATAGTCAACTTTTCGTTATTAGTATGGATTGATTCGACATCTATTATCAATGGCCTTTGCCAATTCACCATAACACATTATTTGATATCATTTGAAGTGAACGTTCTCACTTTCATGTTGCATTCACTAGGATTTGTTTGGTGAACCTGTAGGATAGATCTAGTGGGTTCATTCTTCACATCCTATATATATTATTGCTGTTGTCCAATATGCTGATGGCTCGAGACATGTGGATGATTCTCAACGGGTTTCTTGAGTTACTTAGCGCTGGACAGCTGATTACTTCTTTTACAAAGTCACTATTTGAATGACGGAATTAGTGATAATTCGGAGAATTTTTGATTGAAACTTTTACACTATTTCAATACCGGATGTACTTTCAGTAGGGTGTCAGACGTCCATGTAGATTTTACAGCTGCTTCATATGCTTGCAATTTGTCGTCCAGTTTCATCCTATGAACCAATATTATATACTTAATTTATAATTTAGTACTTTCTTCGTATACCATGTAAAGGTTATCCAAGTAAATTTCTTTTTCAAGTGAATACCAAAGTATTTTACAGTTTGTGCTTGTGGTAGTGGACTATTATTCAATATGACTTGTTTGGTAAAGGTATATATGGATTGACTTACTTTAATTTGCACGAATTCTTCACTTTTCCATCCAGATGTTAAATTCCTCCAGGTGTTTTTGTAAAAACTGAGATGCAGGGAGGAGTTTGTGGTGTGAATCTTGTATAAATTCATTATGTCCTGATGTAGTCACCCAGCATGTTTTCAGTCTTCTTTCTTTATCGTCCTCAAAATCAGGCTATTTTCTTTCGACAAATTAGTCCTCGTCATCAGAAATCCCCATGCTCCAAATGTCAACCTTTCTCTGGCTCGCTGAAGGTCTTGTCGATTCTATATATAACTTTCTTTATGCCCATCGTCCATGTATTACACGTGTTTGGAGCATTTATTCATATATATATATATTGTTCTACCCCAACATGATTATACTTGGCACTGCAACTTACACCACTTGTATGATCGTGTAATTTAATTCGCGCACCTCATCATATGCAATTACCGGGAGTACAAATTATTTAAATAACAACTCCATCAGGCCCAATAAAATATTAAATGAAAATATATAATTTCTTACAATTGTTCTTTTCACTCTGATTTAAAATATAGTCAATGTCTAATTTTTCTCGTCGGAAATTCACCAGAAGACAATTTCGGCAGCTCAATACTCTTCAGATAAATATAAGCATATAAAATAGAACTCGTTTGAATTCTGATCATTTCAATTAAAATCCTTAGTATCACTGGTTCTTTCTCTAAACATGTGTAATATTTATCAAATTTATTATAAACACTTTCTCACATTAGTTATTACTAGGTATACATATTCAAACTCCAATTTTCAAGTTATCTGCTGATAAATCTTTTTGTTTCTGTTGGACCGCACACTTCCAGTCTCACGTTGCGACTCATCTACTCCACTCAATTCACATCATCAATGTTGTTCAAATAATACGTGAGATTATATAATTAAATTTGGGAGTTAGCCAAAAATAATAAATTATAATTCTGGGAACCAGGACTGGTTTATCGGAATGGGTTTATAAATTTGTAAATGGCAAGACACGAATGTAGAGAACTGCTATGCACATGGTCGAAAAGCGAATAAAAAGTGAAGGCTGGTGGTATTCTAAGTTTAGTGAATGGGATGAGGATGTTTAAATGGAATGTAGGAAGGAAAGATTCTTCGAAGAAGTCTAATCATAGGAAGGGACCAATATTGGGCCATATATTATACGATCTATGACAAGTAATCATGGCAGAGCAAGGTAAATCGAAAATAGTATATTTTAAGCAAATAGAACCTCGAATATATAATTGGCAAAGTGGCTACTTAAGAATGGAATCTGTGCTTCACGTCATGACATAACACACCAGACAAATTATAGTAATTTAATAATATTTATTAATATTATTTTGATCCAAAGATTTAATGGATGTTTAACTTCATAAAGCTGTACGTTAAAATTTTAGAAATATTGTGAATCTACGTTATTCTTTCAAATACAATATATAATATTTTACTGTAAAGTGATTTATTACAATAATTCAAAATGTTCTATAATATTTATTTTTGAAATAATTTACGAGCTTTCGTCAATATTTCCAACAAAAAATGAAACCAATATATGAGTTATAATAAATATTAATCTCTTGAAAAAATATACTATTTAAATACAAAGTTTTTTTGTCATTACGTGGTCACAAATCTAAAGAGGGTTCTCATTATGACCTAAACATTTCTTGTTCTTAATTAAATTATAATATTTATAAACCTATTTCTGGACATTTCTTTAATTCTATTTAAAATACACCAAGGTAAAGAAATAACTAAATTTATTATTATTCAGGTTAACTGAATACAGTTAATTCAAGTCTTATTATTAAGCATCTGTAGCCTCTTTAAGTTGTTCATAGTAAATTCATTTTTCCTTAATTGTTTTACATTAATTAGTTAATAGCGATTACATTAATATATTTAAATACAAGAATGAAGGCTATTATTTGTACGTTTTCACTTACGTTAGCTTTTTTACACAATTTTTTCACAATCGGTTGTAAACGTAATAAAACCAAGGAACATATTTTGGAAGCATCGCCGTTTCCCGTCGAGAACTGTTAATTTCTTACGTATCACAAAACTATTTTTACTGTGAATTCAGTGTACAAGAAAATATAGCATTTTATTTAAATTTTATAATGAGCATATATTTCTATCTAAATTTTCATATAATTTAGTGCGGTTAAATTAATAATTTTGATGCAATTAGTACCTTTATTATGCACAGGTTTAGGCATAAATGTTGTAATTTAGAGGGATGAAACTCCAATATGAAACTAAATATTTGTTCCAAAAGTAGTGAAATTTTTCCTTCTTATGATTATATAACGAACGCCTTAAAATGTTAACTTGTCATAGTACTAATTCTCCTTTATTGTTGTCTTAATTAAATACAATCTGCATTTCCTTACTAGAGCCTTGCAATTAAGAGCACTGTTTTGTATGTTAATTCAAGTCGACTAAAAGCCTCTTTCTTTGTCAACAGAAATAGAACCGTGGAGTGTGTTAGCAATGTTAATTTCAATTTCATTCCAACAAGCTATATGAGGAAAAAGGACCTGCGTGTCCTGGTGTTTGTGTCATGCGGCTATGATCAAAGAGAATTACTACAATCGGTCCAATTATTGCATTCAGCC
Organism: Eucriotettix oculatus; assembly: GCA_034510155.1. Classification (NCBI taxonomy): domain Eukaryota; kingdom Metazoa; phylum Arthropoda; class Insecta; order Orthoptera; family Tetrigidae; genus Eucriotettix; species Eucriotettix oculatus. The sequence goes on from CM067378.1 coordinate 64,757,440, forward strand.
GTATACTGGAAGACGTAGTTACTGGAAGATTCAGAAAAATAGCGGTTAATGTTTCCTTAAGTCTACTTCTGCATAACCTGTGCAAAAGTAAATATTACGTACTTTCTGAAGATCACACTTCGTCTTCGAAAGACATATATATAGCTTGACAAACATGCTTCAATTATGCAAATGCTAGAGCATAAAGCGCAACACAAACGTCCTGAAGCTTGCTTCCTATGTTCATGATTACACAGAGAGCGTGTAAATGAACTTAACATAATAATTTACCACAACTTCGGTAAGAAATGGAGGACCTCCTCTGGTTGCCATGTTAACAAAGTCGTTTTTCTCCAAATGTTTACAGATATTGCACACACATGGTAAAGAAATTAAACCGACTTGTGCTGTTTTGTTTATACACTTCGGATTCGTTTATCAGGATGGCTTATTACAGGCATTCTACACATGCCATCAATACTTAAGTCTCCTCCTTCGTAACACTATTAGAAACTCAACCCAACCCACTAAATAACAATAATATGCAAAAAATACATGGTTTTATCTTTAATTTGGCAGTCGTTTAAAATAGTAAAAATTTGCCTGTATTTGCTTTCTCTTTACGAAATTAGTGAAACTTTGGTATCTTTCTTTGTTATTTCATACCTAAAAAGGTTTTTAAAATCATAGTTCTACTTAGTAGCCGACCTCCTGTGGTCTAGTAGCTAGCACCGCCGCCTCACAACCCAGAGGTCCCGGATTTGAATCCTGGAATGGGTTTGTATGTTTGTGTCGTCATGAACACAGACTGGGATTAAGACTGCTGGAGAATCAATACTCTAACCACATAGCCAGCAGAACCAAGGAAGAAAAAAGAAAGTCCAGCTTGGTTACAGGATTTGAATTGTAAACTGCAATGTGTGGTTTAAAATGAGCGGTATTTTTAAGAGCGTATAAGATAAATGAAAATTTCTAGCTGTATTTGAGTTCTGCACGCGTGTAGCCTTGGATCCGATCAACGGTAGCTGGCAGATCACAGCGGAAAATCTAAAAATCACAAATTACGCTGAGTACGCTTACGGCTCCAACCATGAATTCACCAATGTATCCATCTAAAGAAGGTAACTGTGGCCTCTTGACATAGTTAAACGAACTGGTAAATTCCAAGTCAGTGCCTCTTAATATTTACACCACAGAGAATAAGGGTAAATATTTAGGACGCTATCGTCACAGAGGATTCGGGAGGCACAATCTTCAAGATGTTAAAATAGTGATTTTCAGGTAACTTTTCTTCGGAAACTGTTATAGATACAGAACTGAAATTTTCACAGCTCATTTTTAACCTTATAGTATGTGTCCTGAATCGGAATAAATGGTTTATTATAATTTTAAATATTAGCTTATTTAACAAGATCTGTTTTTGATGGAAGATTTTATAAGTTTTACTATCCATAACTAATAATTCAAATTTTCCACACAAATATCAAAGGTTAAAAATCGGTCGTGAAAAATTCAGTACTGAGTCTCTAACGACTTTCGAGAAAAATATAGAGCATTCGACCACCATTAAAGTGATTATACTACCTGCTTAGTGTAGGAGAAGAAAACAAGAAACCTGTAGTGGAATATATAGAGTAATTAAGATTAGTGATATTTATGCGTTTGAGATAGCCATAAAGTAGCGGTTGACAGAAGGAGATAGTATCATAGATTGAAAAAGACGTAACTGTATATAATTCTCATGAACAGACTTATTGGAGATATTTAATAAATTTGCAATAATTTCCATCAATGAAAACATTAGCCCCCGTTCTATTTACAGGAGGAAACATCTAATTTGGTAATCATGTCCGTAAACTGGCATAAAAGAAACGTATCTAAATCTGCAGATGATGCACGAAAGTCACTTAGGGCCAATGGTGAAATTATCGGTGCTGTATTTGAGGATTATCCACAATTTCAAACGTTCTTTTCTGTTTGAATAAAGAGCTTGAAATTTCCCTGAGCTCAATAGGGACTGTAATCATGTTGATAACTGATTTTTATACCTATCAAGAGTAACATTAATGTGCCATTAGGTTACGAAATATATATATAAGTCGTGAGAAATAGCAAGTTCTGTTAGATACAGGCACACAGGGTAGGAGAATGATGGAAATGGAGGGAATAATTCCTCGTTCGAGGCAAGCTGGAGTGGCGCTACTGTTATTGTTAGAAAAATTTACTATATTCTTATGAGCGGGACATACGGGTAGCAGCAAGGCATTTTACCACAGCAAACCCAAGTTGTCGTAATAAATGTTCGTGTAAAAATAAGCACAGGCTGAACCCCTGGTAAACGGAGGACTGCACATAGTAAATTAAAACGACTCTTTCTTTCCGTTAAAACTTGTTTTTGCATATTTGAAGATAAATTACAGATGCAATCCATTTTAAACAGCATCATCTCTGTTAACAGTTCTTTTGAACTAATGTTTTCGAATTCAACGAGCGTGGGACCAGGTTTACCAGGTTTCTGACTCAAATAAAATTGTTTTCCTGTATTCATTCCACACCATTCTTTGCCTTCTCAGTATAAAGCAGCGTTTTTATAATAATAATAATAATAATAATAGTATGTCAGAGGAGCGTGTCACTATTATTGGGATATATTTGCAAGAGCGGACCTGTGGCTGAGCATGAATTAGCATTTTATCGGTGCCGCAGCCCAGTTAGGTCGCACTTGGCCTTGCCATGACCCAGACCGACCTGCCCTACTTATACACTTCCTAATTCCATAAAATTTCGAATGTCACTATAAAATCATTCTTCAAAATGCATCTGTGTTTAATATTTCATTTCCATAAACTTAATACCACAACATGACGTCATACTTGGAAACAGTTTTTTTCAATTCATCTTGGTAAAATTCCTATATATTATAAATCTTCATATTTATTAAGTTCAGAAAATTGAATAAAATTTAAGATTTTAATAAAAAATAGCAAACTGGAAAAGTATCCAGTTTTACAATGATTATAATGTATGAACGTGGTCATTTGTTCTATTTCCTCAGTATATTTGTAATATAATTAATAAACCTAAATCTACTGTGGCAAAACCCAGATATTAAGGAAGAAAAAGTTAATATTTTTGGTTAATACGAATATATTAAAAAAGTTAAAACTATTGTTCTTTGTTAATTTTTCCTTTTTCTGTGGCAATAAATAAAACTGAAGTGTCTGTCTGTCCGTATGTTTGTCTCAAATAGGCTCTGAAACGGCTCTACGGATTTCAATGAAAATTTGAGTTCATAACAGGAAATTTACTTAAATATTTGTTCATACTATATTTCGATAATGATATTAAATATAAATGTTTATAATGATAATGATATATAAATATTAATTCTACTGGAAGTTTTCTTCGTTTCCGCGCGTCAAAGTCTCCAAAGTGAATGCGGGTTGCCTATACTCTTGATCTATTTATGCCCCGAAACGGCAAAACGGATTTCAATGAAAATTTTTGTGTTTGTTTCATTTCGATATCTTTCAGACTTCACAATTTATTAATGTAAATATTTATAAATCCACTGAATTGTTGCGCGAAAGTAACGTGAAAATTAACTGCGAGTTAAAGGTCCTATTAGAATTCACATACCATTCATCCTACTTACTGTCTTATTATAAGCGTAATTTTGGCAGCATATAGAGGGATGGTGAGCTTTCTCCATCTCTTGTTGCCAACGTGTGAAAGTGGGACCTATTCAAAACCAACTGCGAGTTATAATGATACCCTACTTTCGTTTTTAGGACAAAATAAAAAAGCTATTTCCAAGCGAACGAAGTCGCGGGCACTGGAGTTCTAAAATAATTATTCTATTGGCAACAACAGTTTAAAATATTAAAAACCCAAACTAATTTTGAGTATTTTATGATAAGGGATAATTAGTCTTTTCAACTTGATTCATAACCTAACATTGACCATGAACGGTAGATGAACGAGAGGATTTCTCATGTTGTTGCTCAGCAATAATATATTTATTTTCGAGACGTCCGAATAGGTGGAACAATTCTGCATTATTAAGTAATAATGCTTCAGGAACAATCATCCGATTTTTAAAAATTCATAGCTATTCAGCTTTTAATGGCAGTGTTCTGTTAAGCAGAGGAAACTGTTGAGTTGAACGCGGTTCCCAGTACGTTACAGCAGCGCGCTGCTTAGGTTTTAATTTTTGCCAATATGGCGTCTAAACAAAAACTGAAATTATCCACTGTTCGACGTTTTTCGAAGAACAATCGAGTAATAAACCGTTCAGTGTGAGTTTAGTGCTAGATATGGAGTTGACCTTGCTACAGCCCAGAACATGTGAAGATGGTAGAAAGAATATCAAGATACAGGTTGTCCATGTAAATCCCTCGGGCGCCAGAGTATCTCAGGTAGCCCCCAAAAATCTACTCGTTCAAAGTCTGTTTGTTGTGTGTTTACGTTCGGTTATTGAAATTGCTTCATTAAGGTGACAGTGAACGACGTGTGGAGTTCTGTGAGTTCCTCGGAAGCGCAAAACAACAGCCGTGGAAGCGGCAATTCAAAGTATGCTCGCAAGAGTGTGTGTGGGGGGCGAATTTGAAGACCGCATACATGCATGCATCTCTTATTAAGTACCTTTGATTTTATGTAAAAATATTTGTGCATTTTATTTAAAAGATTAACTACTTAATAAATTATAATGATAAATGCAGATTTTCTATATTCTTTACAAAGTTTCCTATTAAATAAAATTTTTTTTCATAAATTTATTTTGTTAAGTCCTCGACTTTTCAGATTCGACTCAACGTTAAAATCTCAGCGAGATTCTGTTTATCGTCGCACAAATACTACAAAAATCTCATTAAAAAGTTGAATATACATGTAAATTTTTGCTAGTGATATACTACTACATCAGGGAAAATGTATAGAAAAATAGAGCTAATGAATTAGAACTACCCAGACGCCGATCTATTTGATGTATGTTGAAGGAAAACTTTAGCATAAAAGGCGGAGTAAGTCGCGAGCGCTATTTCTGTTGTAATGCTCACGTGTTTCGGCGAAGAGTGCAGAAAATGAGTCCGCGTCACGTAAACGTCAAACATTTGGCGCATAGGTGAGGCAATCACAGGAGCTAAGAACTTTCCACGAACGGAGGCAGCAGGACTTTCCTTTCGGAACATCAGGCTGTTTAGTTACTCGCGTGACGCAGTTTGAAAGTGTCGCGTGGCCGAGTTGCATGTGCCGCTCCTCTAATGAGGAATTACGTTCCTCGCCAAGGAAAAGGCGCCTCCAGAGACAAACTTCGGCGAGTCATAACCGTGGCGTGATTTTTCAATTCTCATTAATCGTCAGTTGTTAATAGTATGATATAATTTACGCTGCAATCATTCAATAAGTCGCGAGATAAATAATGCATGCAATAATAAGTTTGCCTGGTTTCAAAGTTAACTGAGAATGAAGTGGTAACAACTATTGAACCTTTTTTCATTATCGTATGCTATTTTTTATGGACAAATAATAGAAAAATAGACAATGCTAAAATGCGAGGGCGACATACAAATTGTAACAATGTTCAAACTGGAGGTAAAAGTAGCACTGGATAATTAAGTGACCAGAAGGAACACATTCTTAAGAGGCTTGTAAACGAGCAATATGTGGCCGGCAATCATGACCGAGCAATATTGACCAAAATCCAGCAAAATTTCCGGCAATATAAACATATTGCCCGGCAATATAAACATATTGCTTGGCAATATATCAGTATTGCCGAGCAATGTTGCCCACATTGCAACTACTTGCCGGCGTGTTGCCGGTGAGTTCGGCCAGGTATCGAAAATGTGCAATATTGTCCGGCAATACTAGTCCCCAGCCCTCACCTAGAGGTCTCTGTAGCCAATCAGCTGAGTTAAAAATTAATATTAGACGTGGTTAGCGTCGTTCTTTCTCCGTGTTTCGTATAAATATTATTCAGTATTCCAATCACGGATTGCCCAAACGATAAATTTATTGCATATATCGATGCAGTTCAAGCAAATTCATCATTCTGAGGCGTGGGTTATTTGAGAATACCAAGTAAAAAAATGTTTGGCAAACAATAGCCAACAAATTTGACAACTGCTTAAACCTATTTATTGAAAAGTAACTAACAAAAAAAGTATTACAAAGTAATTTCTAATTTTTTAAATAATTATTCAGCAAGTAAAGAGATCCAGCCTGTAATTAAATAAATTCATTTAATCCTTCCTTTAAAACTACGCATACTTCAATCGAATTGTGCACTGAATAAATACGACAAAAATGTATACGACAGAATTTAAGGATAGGTTGGTGTTGCATTCCCCATCACCGTATCCTTTGAATAAAATGTTCAAAGTATTCCTTCGACATAGAAGGCGACGTTTTTGAATAAATAATTATCAATAATCAATTCGTCGCTTAAATTGTGAATTGTTTCATGTTTATTTAAAAAAGATCTGATCCAGGTTTCTTTAATTTATTATCAGCACTAACGATGCGCTAATAAGAAATTCTTCATTTTCGTCCATTATTGCTGTACTACATGTAAGCGAGAAATGTTGTGGCTACACTGTGGCCGCAATATTGCCGGGATATACATTGCAATACATTGCCCGGCCATAGCTTGGGCAACACATTGCCGACAATATTGCCGGGCCATAGCTTTCAGGAATACTGCCGGAAATGTGAAATTTTTGTTGGTCGTTTACAAGCCCCTTTAGAGACCGCATTGTTGAGCGACATAGCGGACGAAAACCTAGTGTGATGGTTTGGGGAGCCATTGGATACAATGTGCGATCTCGTCCCCCATGATTTCTGGGCAAATCTGAACAGGGAGGTTTTAGAGTCATTGGTACTGCCTCTTCTTCAGGCAACTTCACGTGCCATATTTCAGCAGCACAATGCCCGGCCACATGTGGCGAGGATTGTACAAGCCTTCTTCGAAGAACGTCGGGTATCACAGCTTCCCTGTCCTGCACGTTCACCAGACAGGCCAACCATTGATGATGTCTGCCATATGGTCGGTCGGCAACTTGTTCGTCATGGTCCTCCAGCAACCACGCTTTGTGTACAAACTGCGTAGAGGGAGATTCTCTCTTTGATTCCATGCCACGCCGCTTGGAGGTTTCACACAATACTGACATCTCAGGGTTACAGATCATGAAAAGCTCTGTAACTCTAATCATTTGTGTATTGTTATGCATCTATTCTGCAGAATAAACGTCAGTTGGGATGTGGTATACTTCTTGGTGTTTCATTTTTCAAAAACAGTACTATATATTTTCACTTTTAGATAACAATCTCGGCTTGTTATTATTGTGATAGGTAAACAGCTTGTCGAGCCGACCTCCTGTAGTGTAGTGGCTAGCGTTGCTGCCTCACAACTCAGGGGTCCCGGATTCGAATCCTAGCATGGGCTTGGATGTTTGTGTCGTCATGGTCGCGAGGTCCGGGATTAAGGCTAATTGACACAATGACCGCGTATCACCCAAAATTCGGAATGTGTCACGCCTCGGTAGGCCTACGCCCTCAAGAGAGCTGTTGAGCCATTAGAAGAAGAAACACCTTGTCGAGGTTTCCCGAGTTTTAACTAATTCCGAAACTATCCTATAGTGTAACGCTAAAGATTTCACTTATATTCCTTTTAAAATAACCCTGGAACAATCGCTTTTTTTTTGTTTAACAGGCTACACAAGGATGATCCTTAAACAGACAGCTCTTCCTTAATAGGAAGGGTGTTGAAAATGGGGGATGTGGAAGGTAGACAAGGGTTGACTAGGGCCTCCGGGCTATAGTTTAAGGATCCTACCCGGTGTTTCACAATCGTATTGTATTTTACTGTTTTCAGTGATCTGTATACGAAATCTAACTGCGACCACGTGTAGTGAGACATCGAGGCCTCCCACCATGAGTGCCGTATTATTTCAATTACACTGAATAAATAGAAAAATAAACCAAAGTTACGAAACTTTTAAGATTAATTGGCTATATAAGGGTGATCTAGTAAGTAGAAACTCCCCTTTAATAGCATAGGAAGGTAATTTCAAAGGAGGGGGTGCAGAAGGGAGAGGAACGCAGCAAGGGCTTCCGGACTATAGATTAAAGATACTACCCGGTATTCACCTGAAACAGGTGGAAGGCAAATTTCAGAAAACTTGCACTAGATAGCCCGGGCCCTTGCGTACCGAACGACGGGAGACGAGTCGCAGAAAGAAAAATAACGTAATAAAACTTGTCATAGAGATGATTACATACTGAATATTTGTATTTCTATGCCTATAGTGCTGCATAATAATATTATGCGAGAATAATGAATTAAATGTTACACATCAAATGCATTAATGTTGAAACCGAAACATACAATCTCAGCAACATTTATGACTGTATTCTCAAATACGCTCTTTGGTCTCGTCTTATGTATATCTTTCATATCGTGGTCTCAGTTTATTTGTAGAGCACTCTTTATGAGGTCTCCGGATTGTGTAAACATTGTCTGCAAATTATTTTTCTTATAAAATAATTGTTAATACTATCAGAGCCTAGTTGTATATAAATTTTGAGTAAATTAAAATTAAAACATAGTTATGTTACCTATATTTTTTTGTGCCTTGAATTTGAATGAATCTATGAAACGTCAAATAAATTACATTCTAATTTTACATATTATTTTAATAATATTTTCTCATGTTATATATGTTCAGTAATTTTGAAGCACATTTACAAACAAAAACTGTATATATTCACTCCTTGATATTATTGGACAGTTTTTCAATTAAAATGAAAGTTATGTAATATAAATTATCATTAATAGGGCAATTATGAGTTTATCATTTTGTAACAAAGTTTAGCCCAGAGAATAAGTAGTAATACTAAAGTATTTTACACAGTCACATCCGTCCATAAAGAGCAAAAGTTACAAAAGGCAACTTCAATTTAGAAATAAATAATCGTCTGGAACCACTCTTAAACGTGGTAACAATCTCTGGTTTTATTTAGGGAACATGACGAAAGCAAAATTCAGTTTTTGTTTATCTCGATGCAAAGTATTCTCAACTCCATATGCATTACCCTTGTAAATAAAGACTAACAAACAGCTCTGATAAAAGAGATACTATCGTACAAGCTCTTACTGGAGTAACAACGTCACTAGAAAACAAATGAAGGCGATAGCCAAGACAGGGCCAACTTCCTCAGAATTAATTACAAATATCTTTTAACACACTGACACCATTAATATTCATTAAGAGTCACTCATAAAATTTGCAAAGCCATTACACGCACCAGAAGACTCCGGCCTCGGAATCTATATTAGGGCAATGATAAAACTATTAACTTTGTAAGTGATTCAATGAGAAGTGACGTGATATATAATTATACACGTACGATAATTGTTTCTGAATCCACGTAGGTGTCGTAGAGTTTAAATTTGTAACTAATATTAACTGAACCGTGAAAATTACTACGTCTTTCCAATTTCATTATAGGTCAGCAGATATTGTTCATTATGAAACCATTAATAGAAAAGGTGACTCATTTAACAGTAAAATATTAATATAGAAGACATTTTTCACAATACATATTTTTGTTTTAGAGTTTTTCATGCATAAAACGCATTTCTATGACGTATTTCTAAGTTCATAAATGACGGGTGGTTGTAATTAAACTTCCGCTATTTGGCAGGACTTTCATGAAAACCTAATGATCGTAGAAGACTTAAAATTTTTGGAAACATTTATAAAATACATGTGGAAGAGAAATACGGATAAACCTTTGAAAGAAACTCATTTTAATTTCCAGATGAGAGGATAACATTTGTTAACTGCGTATTAGGTTAGAAACGCTGCTCTGTGTGACGACCATCTGCATCTATTACAGCCTCGAACCTGTACACTGCCCGAATAATCTCAGGAGGGATATTGGCTACTTCCCTCGCTATTTTCTTCTTCAACCTCAAAAATCTTAGTGTGCCATTGATTGATTAACCGTGACATTCAGGTAATCCCACAGTCAGACATCACATGGGTTCAAATCTGGTGATATTAGTGGTCGCTCAATTTGTCACGATCGGTCATTGATTCGGACTTGTCCAAATATGTTACTGAGTAATCCAGTAATCTCACGAGCAATGTGACGTGGAGCTCCACCGTGAATCAAATCTGTTGATCACATCTATCCCTTAGAGCTGAGATCACATCTTGGCGAATCGTCTGCCGTTCACGCAGCATGTCATTGGTCTTTGGGGTCCGAGTTCCTCAAAGAAAATTGGGCCAATTATGAACTGTGCCATGGAGCCACACTGAGTCGTAACGCGTTCACTATGCATGAAAACTTCATCAACGTTCGTTGGCCGTGACGATCCCCTAAATGCGACAATTCTGAGTGTTCACTGCCCCACTGAGCTTCGTCACTCCACAAGTCATGACAATAACATAACAAACAACAAAAACTCCGCAACGTACAGTCTGAACATCATTCCTATAAATTTGGGCAATTTTCCGTCTGCAATGGCAATGAGTTGCACATGAAAGGCAGTTAAATGGATTTAAAAAACAGGAATACTTTAATACCGTGACCTATAAATCATAACGTGGTAGTGCATCTGGGTTTCTCTTCCACTCTCAGTGCACAAAAACAGCAGATGACCGCCTTGCGAACATCGTCATACTATAAACAGTATAAAAACTTGTAAAGGCCGCTTTTCTATAATTTAAAAAGGAATATCCACGTTTGTACGAATACAAAAGTAGCCCTCACGTCTAAAAAAATTGATATTTTTAGTCTTTTCATCCTTCTTCACTTCTTGAATTATACTATTTTAACATGCTCTTCTAACTCTACTAATTCGATTTTCTTTCAATAATACTGTTTCACCATCGTATTGAGAGGAAGTTTTAATCCATTTAATAATATTTCAAGTATATACATCCAGTGATATCATGTATTATGACGTCAGACGTAATCGTATTGAGGTTGTTAAAATTGGTTGCATGACCGAGAAGCGGCTGCGTGGCTTAATTGCTTCGCTCCCGGGCCGTTGTCAGTGCTGCCATGTGTAGATATTAGAGTTAAATGTTTTTAAGTTGCGGATGCTGATGAAGTGGGTCGCACAAGTCAGCGGCGAGTTGTACGTCTGCAGTCCTAAGTTTAGCTTCCGCTCGTCCCAGCAGCTCGATAAGTTGCATGACTGTCAGAAGACTCGTAACAGATGGCCCGGCTGTTCTGTCGTATAACTCTCCCTGGGCAAATTTTTCCAGAACACGACAGATTCGTCTAGAGCAGGGATTGACGGTCTCTAATAGCAGTAACAGTTTCTCGGTGAACAATCACGATAACCTTACTTTTCCAAGGGTAATACTCTTTTGTCAAGTTTACGAATAAATGCTACGTTTCCTGGAGTTCAATGTAATTTGACAATAGCTAACCAACTTTCATTTAATAATTCTGTCAGAAAATTGTATATAAAATTTTTACAGTTCTAAAGGACCTCAAACTACAGTTCTCAATTCATGGAACCAGAAAAATATTTTGTAAATATTCTTAATAACATACTATTTGATAAAAAAACGAATATTCAACTGGACCCTCAACCCACATCAGAACCATACAAACACAAAGCCCGCTTCTCTGGAGTACAAAGTCTCACCAAAGGTAAGATATGAAAGTACACACCCCGGAATTCGTAAATATAAATTATATGACATATTTTCTACAAATACGGAACGTCATTTACATTATATCGTGCAGCCATTGAACATTTGAATAGTAGAACATATACTAAATAATGATTTTAGTAAATATTGGAAAGTAGAAAACAGAAGGTTAAACGCATCAAATTCTACATATATAAAATCAGTGAAGTTAACTTAAAATTAAGAGTAAAAGAAAGTCTCTTTACCACCCATGTAAAAACATACACATTTTTAACCAATAACTATATTTTATTGAAATTTATACACTTCTATCAACTATCAAGTTTCTAAAGCATAGGTCCAATAAAAATGTCTCAAAACGTTTCCTCATTCTTGAATGTTTTAATTTTTCAGGAACAATATCCATAACACAAATTTATATATATATATATATATATATATATATAGATCAACTATTATAAATTAACAATGCTTAAGTTCGAAGTTATAATTTCTCCCCACTCTGACTCTCACAATTAGAGACCAGTTAAAAGAAACTTTATCGTTAAAGCAATTGACTAATTGAAGTCCTTGCTAAAAATATGGAAAACAACGAAACCCATTGATTTCATCCCTGTTCTCAACTTATTCATTACTTCAGAAAACATCGCATGAGTTTATCCTCTAATAAAAATTCACGAAGTGAGTGTTACTTTACGTATTATAGTTAAAATTCCTAATAGTCCTTTCTTACAATCAATTTTATCCAACGGATTGAATGATAAACCACATCGGTCCCTCCATAATTCGTTTCAGTTTCGTGACTCTTTCAAACGACTTAAGGTACCTCCGAATCATAAAATAATATATTTTAATGTTGTTACTCAGTTTACGTCCGTCCCTAAAGATATGGTTATTTCAAATTACGTCCAACTAAATAATGCAAGTCTATCTTTTCTAGATGAAATGCTAATGGTGTTCAATTTAGTTTAAAACTCTGCAGTTTTTACTTTCAAAACTTTCCGAAGTCCATTTATATACTTTGTAAAATTTAATAATATAAAATATAACGATATATATACATACATATCGTTATATTTTATATTATTAAATTTTACAAAGTGAACCTATAACGTACAGGTTTTAGAACAGACAATCCTCGTATACCTATATCCTAATATATGATCCTGCTTTTATTCTTGGTTGAATTGGTTTTATGTTAATTTTATAATTGAAATATATTTCATTTAGGGTTTCAGATGAATATGTCAGTGATTTATTCAATAGATAGCAATAGATTCTGCAAATACAGTATTTTGATTAGGACCATTTGCAGTTAAATTTGCAATAAATACTTGAGGTCTGAACTTGATTTACTCACCATTAGTTGCCTTGCTCTTAGTCCGGCATATTCCTTGCAAATTGATATTTTTAAATGTCTCACATAAATAATATATGAGGCTTCAGTGGTTCAACTTAAAGTATGAATTTTGTTACGACTTGGCAAGAATACTTTTAAGGCTTGCAATGTGTATGTCATTCATAATTTATTGTTCCTATGCAGTAGTTCTGTATATAAACAGTATTCCAATTAGGCTATCACCAGGTTGTAAATATAAAGTTAAACAGCAGACGATCGCACTAAGGGCTTATGATTGTGTGAAATCTCTCAATACGCTAAAATAATTATATAAGACTAGACAGTAATATCCTTTTAGTAATTGTAATTGTTCAGCGTGAGTGCTGAGCAACACTTCGTTTCTGACGTTTCCTCAATATAACATGGACCTCTTTCCGATTTGAGGCAATAAATTCAACTTTCACTATGTGAAGTTACTGACACGGCCAAAAATGTTTACACTATTATTTATAGAAAATATCATTAAGAACTCACGTTGTTTCGAGCACATAGATCTGCTCCCAGGTCTAACATCCGGTCCAGAAACGACGTCCTGTTGTCCTTTATCGCGAACATCAGCGGCGTCATGCCTGTAACCTGAAGAAAAAACACCATAAATGTTATTTAATTCCAAATCTCAATATAGTGATTAAATTACAATTGATTAAAAATTAAAGGACATCAATATGTTAATAAACAGTATTAACAGGTGACAAGCTACATAGGCAACTCCCATTTAATAGCATATGAAGGGAATGGAAAAGGATGTGTATGGTAGAGCAAGGTAGCCAAGGGTTGACTAGGGCCCCCGGGGTATAGTTTAAGGACCTTAACCGGTGATTCATCTAAAAGAGATGGAGGGAAAACCCTAGAGAGCTGCATCAAGGTAGATCGTGCTATCAGGTACTATTCCCACGCGCTTCCGAATGACGAGAGATGAATTTTCTGTGGCGTCGCAGCATTCCCTTCTCCATGTCTCCTCGAATTTTAGGAGGCAACTGGCCGACTGATCCAAAGGGATCGACGGCGGACATCTCTTACAGCACGCCCAAGATATTCGACCACGGTGCATATACCTCCTAAAAATTGAAGGTGCCTGGGCACGTGAGAATCTTCAAAAAAACAGAGTACGATGCATTCCCACAGGTGAACCCTGCAGTAAATTTGGGGAGAAATACCTGCGAGAGAAAACTACCATAGGCATATCGTTCGACGGGAGATGAGTCTTTTGGGGGGTAACAGGCTACATGATGGTGATCCTGAAACAGGCAACTCAATTTTTTTGGGTAACAGTCTACATGAAAGTGATTCTGAATTTTGTTTAGTTTTCATTGATAATATTCATAACGGAAAAACAATCAACGATGAGTATTAAGCGTAGTTATTTAAACGTTTCAGTGATGGCATCAAGAGGAAACATCCGTATTTGGCAAAAAAATGAAGTCTTGTTTCATCACGAAAATCCACCAGTGCACACATCTATTATTACGCTGAATAATAACAATTATTTACAGTTCTAATTGCTTCTTCCCACGCTGTAGTCGCCAGATTTATTTCCTTTCCAGATTGAAAATGTGGCACGCTGGTAAAAGGTCTGCCAAGAATGAAGAGCAGGAGTCTGTGGTTGACGGATATTTTGAGTAATTCGATGGTTCAAACAGGGTATCTATTCTTTTGAACATGTCTGGGAAAAATATAGCTAAACAAAGACTACGTTGAGAAATAAATATTATAATTTTTTAATAGATCTGGAACTTCCGGGACTGCATTCGTAATCACTTCATGAAGACAGAGAATACGGTGAAAAATAAATCTTAGCGAATATAATTTGAGAAGAAGAAAAAAGTAGCTCAATGTTTTATAGGACAGATTGTCTCTTTATATCATACATTGAAAAATAACTTGTATCAATTTTAAAAATTAAAACATTTACCTTAAAACACTAAATAACTTCCGGGAGCATTATCCACGATAACCATAAAAACAGTGATTTGCTTTAAAAAAAGTTAACCTCAGCAGCTTAATTTCATATTTCTTATCAGATTTTACGTCTGTGGTGATGCCGTAATTTATGGAGGCCATTACGCACTGAAAGACACGTCACGAGCCAAATGGGCACGGAACGTTAAAAAAAAGTTTGTTGCCTGGCAAATTCATACAATGGAATTCGCCTTTGTTTAGTGATTGCAAGCTCTATGGACAAAGTTTAGAAAAATAACTATGATACAATTAACACAAAATAATTGTATTTATCTTCCCATCAAAATAAAATGGTATCCTTTCTAAGATTGAGTTATTTTCCATTATAATGCAGTATTTATCTACCCAACACAAGCTGATTAAATTTTCTCATATTTTTATACAAGTCGCAGGAAAAATAAGTTTCAATTTTCTAATTATTTATTTTTTCAAATAATCCATCATCAACATAATTTATTAAAAAATTTCTAAAACTCCTAAAATGACCGTCTTGGGTTCTAAAATTTACGTGTCCAGATGTATTTTGAAGTTTTTAAAATTATAATAATATAAAAACAAATATTAACTCTTCTGGATATCCGCCATATATATATATATATTGGAAATTGATCGTCGCGCGAAAAATGCAGGAATTGGTTCGAATTCACTTTCAGGACTTTTACAAAAACTGTTTTGTATGATTGCTTGAAAAACTATAACGTGTATTTTCTTGCGACTGATACAAAATATGTGGTGCATTCAATAGAAAACATATGAAGTGAATTATGATTGTAATTCTTTATACAAATTTAAATGCGTGGCAAAGATTGATACAAAACTTGGTACACATCTTTTTAGAAACCCGAGAAAAAACACAAGTGGGGTGAAAAACGCCTGTCATAAACTTAGAAAGGTTTATATCTCAAAAAATATATACGTATCTGTTGACACGTAAAAGTTTATGACGTCATCGATGTTGGAAACAGGGAACATAGGGAAATATTTGATTCGCCAAAGATGGCTGCGCTGTTCAATCTGATAGGCTAAAACTTGACTTTTGCCCAATTAAATATTGGAATAAATAGTTTAGGAAATATTAAATGGTGATAAAAACCTTAATTAAAATATTTTAATCTTTATAATTTAATAGGTTTGTCGTCAATTATATACATGAGGCTGAAAATAATTTCAAGACTTCTGCAGATAATCTTTGTAGATGACATTGATTTGATTTTTAAATAATGAAAATAAATGTTGTAACTTGCAAAGTTAAAAATTTAAAACAACTAGTTCCTGTTAACAGCCCGCCCGTGAAAAATGCTTGTAATTGTTACAACGAACCGGTATAACTATTTTTAAAAGTCTATAAAAGCAGGTACTTATTTTTAACAAAACGTATCATTTTTCAATAAAATTATTTTGAAATAGAATTCTACTTTTACTGATCAGTGTTCATGAGTGAAAACAATATTTATAGAGTCACGGATGTTGGCGTATAACATCTTATTACCGTACAAATATAGGTAATGCGTACAAGTAGTGGCGCTAAATTGTGATAAATGTTAAAATAATTTAAAATTTACCAACTTTTTGTACTGTAATGAAATTTTAAGTAAGAGAGAGTAGCGCTTCGGAAAAGACCTGGTGGAACATATTTCATGTATATAATAAATTACGTTTAATTCTTTTATTAAAATTTCATATTTTATATTCAAATAAATAATATCCCTAGTACTGACAGGCACTTAACGCTAATATATGGCGATCACATTGCACAATAATCTTGAGTTTAATAATTAAATATACTTCCTTATTTTACAAAAAAAAAATTCTAATATAAGGACCAAATTTTCGGAAAATTTTGAAAAGCAGCTAGACGTTTCGACGCTACTTTGCGGGTTTCTCTTGCTGCATTTAGACTCAAATCAGTGTCGTTCCTCATATTAAAACGTATGTGGAAACTATGGTTAAAAAAATTAATTATTAATTTAATTTGAATGTTAAATCTACATGTATTAAATTTGATGATCTCCAGTTGTGGGATTTTCCAGACAATTTTGTAATGCTGACGAAAAAAAAGCATTTCTGATTCCCATTGCCATTTTTATCACGAAATATAAATTTCTGAAGGTATTTACGTACAATATTCTTCGTTACATTATATTTAGGATATTTGTACATTCCAACTATAAAATCGTAATCGACTGTCTGTACTGAAAGACTAATGTCATTTAGTATTTCATATTTTTTCATTTCATTGCAATTATATTTTCTTTAGTTCCGCGTAGTTTTCAATGTCGTACCTCAAAACTCGAGCCGCCTAAATAATCTTTCTTCGCGATTTTTATTTATAATCTCCAAACTAGCTAATCCACTCCATTTCGCGCTGAAATAGTTCTTTTTATTTTGCCCCAAAACAACAGGTACAGAATTTTGATAAAGTTTAATATATTAAATATATAAAAAGTATGGTATCTATTTATGATCGCTTCAGGGCAAACTTTATAACTCGCAGTTGGTTTCGAACAGGTCCCACTATCATACGGTTCGGAGTCAATAAAAATGAGCAAGATAGGGGGAGCTGCGGGAGTTTCTCGCAGACGCTTCAGCCCAGAGTGACTGTGGGGTTCACCTGATCATGTCGGGGATGCCTCGCACTCTCTCTGGGTATTATTTATCAAACTTCTCATATGCCGAGACACCTTCACCTATTTTAGGAGGTATATGTACTGGGGTCAAAGACCTTGGGCATATGGCAAGAGTTGTCCGCTGATCCCATTGGATCAGTCGGCCAATTGCCTCCTGAAACTGGCAAACTCGTCTCCCGTCATTCGGAAGGGCGTGAGAATAGTACCCAATGCCCGACCTACCTGATGCAGGTTTTCTAGGGTTTTCCCTGCATCTATTTAGGTGAAACACCGGGTAGGATCCTTAAACCATAGCCCGGGGGCCCTAGTTAACCCTTGGCTACCTTGCTCTACCTTCCCCATACCCCCATTTTCAATTCCCTTCCTATGCTATTAAAGGGGAGTTGCCTGTTTCAGGATCACCCTCATGTAGCCTGTTACCCAAAAAAAAAAGAGCAATTACTAAATATTAAAATTTACCTGACATGACAAATAAAACCAATTTACGTATACATAGTATCAACGATCCAAAGAAGTTTATTATTTCTCAGGGAGTTTGCTTTCTGCCAACAATAGGTTAATAACGGCACGAATCCTACTTCAACAATGGATGGACTGCTTCGGAGCATGGTATAGTTGATCATGAGTATAGGCAACCCCACATTCAGTTTATATGTATGTACGTATATATATATATATATATATATATATATATATTAATATCTCCTGCAATATATTGAAATGAAATATGCACGAATAATTAAGTTAAATCTCCTGTTTTTAAACTCTCAAATTTTCAATGAAATCCGTTGACCCGTTTCAGAGCATAATTGAGACTAACATACACACAGTTGTTTTTTATGCTTTATGGAAAATAAAAAAAGATGTATCTAGTAATCTAACAAATTTTTGTGATATTATTAATAATCTATGAAAAGCGAATGTTAGTTATAGGAAGAATTCAAACATAATAACGAAATCGAAAATGAATCGAATCAATTAATTACAAAAAGTTTTAAGAGAATGTGGGCTTTCCCGGTGTATATTATTCATGAACAATTCTCGGGTTTTCAACCGGGTAAGTATAGAGTTGAACACATTTCCATGGCTTGCTCTGCCATCTTCTTCAGGTGAACTGACGGTGCCGAGTCACTAGCAGGGGTTTTTATAGCGATGTCAATCAGCGCCCTCCGCAGCCGCAACCCTGACATCGCTATAAAAACCCCTGCTAGTGACTCGGCACCGTCAGTTCACCTGAAGAAGATGGCAGAGCAAGCCATGGAAACGTTGTGTTCAAACTCTATACTTACCCGGTTGAAAACCCGAGAATTGTTCATGTACAAAAAGTTTAATTTCAATGTTGTTTATAACGCAGAATCTTGGATGTAACAAACATTTAATTTTCATAATAGTTAAGAATACAAATTAATTAATTTTGTTTTCCCCAAAGTAGATGCTTTTAATTTAATACTTTTGTGTCAGTATATAAAACGGTTAATTTGGTATCTTCTTGTAATTATGTTACCAATTATAACTCGAATCTATCCCATTCATTATCAATAGAAATGTTTTCGAATTTTAAATCCACCATTACTAATAACGGGACAACATATTTCGTGGTTTGGTTTCATTATCAAAGAACTTAACTCTAATAATAAGAAAAAATTATATACCATTCTGTTACTTAAAGAATAACTGTCACATTAAAAGCGCTTTATACTAGACGAACAGTATCATTAATTTTTTTTATGTAAATTACATCTTCTGAAAAAATTTAGAAGTGATGATTTAATTAAATAGTTGAATATTTGTAGCGCATAACAATCCCCAATTTAATTCGTATTTTAGGACGAATTATGTTCAGAAATTGAATGAAAATATTCGGAGACGGGCAGTGAAGGTGCTGAACGTCCAGGATTAGAGAGGCGCCAGCCTGTCGCGAAGATCCGTGCCTGATATCTAGGTGCAGGGATTAAAGATGTTTGTCCACCAGAGGGCGATGACCTATGAAATATTCTTAAGACCTACCCCTTCTTTCGCGGTTAGTAAAAATTACGACGGTCGGTGAAGACACGTCACATAAGTTGGCGCCTTTCCATAGAGAAGGGGAAAGGAGTAATTGGCTATGAGCTGACTAGGAAGTGAAAAGTCAATGTTTCTTGGAAGTTGAAAGGAAGTTGGCAGAGGAGAAATGCAGTCAGTGTCTGTGTGAAGCTGGAAAGTACGTTTGAAGTAGGAAAGAAGTAGATAGAGGAGAGAATTACAAGTTTTGGTCGAAAATTATACGGAACATATATTTAAGAGAAAGGAAGACGCTTTCAATAATTTGTCGTAAGCAAACAAATGAATCTGCACAACAAAATTATGATATCAGGCCAAAACTCTCTGTTGATACATGAACTGTATCAAGACGAATTATAGGACGGCTCAAGACTGGTTTTCCTCGTTGCTCGACGGTGAAAACATCTCCGGTTTTCAGCCTGTCAAAATCATCGCCTGTGTGAGAGGAAGGGATTGCCACAACTTGCAGCCTACCTGTTCTCCACGAGGAATTCCCGGAAGTTATCGCTGATAAGTGGTAGAGGAGGTTCCGAAGGGAAGCGAAGAACGAATATCAGCCTTGTCTTAATAAGCTAGATCTCTATTGTTGCCCCACAGTAATTAACCCTGATAAATCTCATGTGTAAGAATACCCTGAACTAAGTAGTTGCCAATTTAATATTACATTTCCCCTAAATCCCACATTTTTAGTAATATATAGTATATATATAATTTTTTGTGTTATTTTCTGGAGGAAAACTGCTATTTTGTAAATATTAGTAAAATTATATATATAATTCAACAAAAACTTCAAAATTTGTCCATATTTAACTAATTAAATCCACACCCTTTACATATTAGATTGATATATTAAATCAGTAGTAATTAGTTTGTGTTGATTGGTAAAGACAAAATGCTGTTGTGAAAATATTAGTAAAACACGTGTAATTTGATAAATTTATGAGAATTATTGTATGTTCGTACACGATGTAAACGTTGCGAATGGCGTCTCAGGTTTTACAGGTATTGAATGTGACTCGAGCATAGATTTATTTGCAATGCAGCTGTAAAGGGTTTCCAGGAAGACGACCACGTGGTGCGGCCATGCCAGAGCGTGGAGAATGCAACTGAAGAATCTAGGTCAGCATTGAGCGACACGTATTTTGGTGGAAGTCGTGCTCAGACTCTATTTGGAGTCATAATCTACTTACTGTTCCTGCAGTCTTTCAGGAAGTCTTCTAAATAACAACAAACAGTCGGGACAAATATCCCATCCAACATTAGCTTCACAGTGTTGGTTACTCGCTTTACAATTACGAATTCGGTTCGGTAAGGGGGATCATCCAGAAATATGACAAGAAGAACATGAAATGGTTTTAGAGTTATATGAATAATGACGTAGGTTAATAAAGTATATTGTGCATTAAATTATACCAATAATTGCTAATCTTGCAAACAGATGATTAAGGTATGAACTAGAAAAAAAACATTGTGCCCAAACAAATAAGAAATCAAGTTGACTAGATTAACGTAGTTAGAAATAGAAATTGTTATTAATAATACAGGTGTTTATAAAAATTGACTTGAAATTAATTTTTCTCAATAAAAGTGTTACGTTTTTAACTAACTAGCTACCGGGTACTCTTAAAAAATAAGGGTATTCGTCAATTCTTCAATATAAAAACAATGAATTACGTGCAATTAATTTAATTATTTGGGATTCTCACTTCAATTTATTTCATCAGTCTTTACAAAGCATTAAGTCGGTTAAATTATAATTATTTTAAATATTTTTAAGTTAAACTGGTATTAAATAATAAAATTAAAAATACACACATAAATACAGTTTCCCAAGACTTCTGCATTTTCGAACACATCCACGTCATTATAACGATTTTAAATTATTATCTATTGTCTTTTATCACCCTCTAATAATTCTTCAAGTTCGAATTGCCAGATATAATTGATCAAAAATCGAGAGTGGATCGTGGTTCCATGAAACATGTTACGGTAAAAGGCGGTTCTAAATAAAGCGGGAATGTATTATATTATGTAAGAGATCGGGAATAAAATATCGAGAAAGAAGACTTATCCATAAGCTCTACAGAAGACAGTCAGCAGTAATTAGAATTGAAGAGCAAGAAAAGAAAGCAGAAATCAAAAAAGGAAAAAGAAAAGGATGCAGTCTGTCGCCCATGCTGTTTAACTTATATTTATACATGAACTGTATCAAGACAAATTATAGGACGGCTCAAAACTGGTTTTCCTCGACAGTTAAAACGAAATATGGGTAATCATACTGCAAGGAGAAGATATAAAGATATAAAAACCCTGAGGCTCGCCGATGATATTATAGTATTACGGGAGTCAGAAAAAAGTTCGAAATCATAATAAATGGCATGAACGTGGTCCTGGAGTATGAGTTCAGTATGAGGATTAATAGATACTTGCGTATTTTAGAATAGTAGTTGTAATATTAAATAAATATAATTAAGGACAGTTAAAGTATTTAAAAATTTCCAAGTGGACAAATGACATTAAAAAAATCAAAGGTGCTGCGATCAAGTCCTTGTGGATTATATATTAGAATCGTATGTTCTCTTGAAGTGTATCCCGAGGGACAACAGCTGTTTCCCTCAATGGTCTTCAAGATATTACATCGAGTTCTACTTAATCTCCCCTGACCACGCCGAACAATATTTGCATTGCTAACGCAACAAAGATTTGGGCGCATTTTGCATCAGCCTCCGTTTCCATATTCATGCGCGAAGATAGCAGATACGGCCCTAAGTTACTTCCTTCGAGGTCGAATTAACCGACTTACAGAAATAGCATCACTAGTCACGCATTTTGCAGTTTCAATTTGACTTCGGTAATGGTTTCTAAAACTTACAAGGAAAAGTGAGTTCGTAAACTGATGTTATATCTGGCTGCAACACACAACCCTTACCGGATTAATTTTGATTCCTAGCAAGAGATGGGAAGCCAGCCAACAGGAAGCGAACACTGGAGCCATAAATTATTGGTCATTCAACTGCCGTCATTAACGTGTTGTCTGCGAAGAATGTTTACGACAGACCAGCATTTTTATTACAAACTTTTCGGCGCTAGAAGATTTTTAACACTCGAAGAAATCCGTCAGTGCTAATGAAGCTTTGCGCATAAGAAACTGTAAATTTACAATGTTTTATCAGGTCGTCTCTTAAGGAGGAAATAATTGCTATATAATAAAATTTGTTGCATTATAATAATTACTTAGTTGTTGTTCTAAAGAATGAGAAACGTCAGAAATCAACAATGCAAATTCCAAACATTTTCATCACAATATGGCTTTGCCGCCGTGTGCAGTCACCTACCTTGCCAACCCGCCTAACTTACTTTACACCAGAGACATCCTATAGTCTGAAAACATGCACTGCAATCAGTGTTGAATGTGTTGCCTTAAAAAATCACCTACTACATAGCTTTAAACTTTCTGTGCCGTTTTTTCTACTATTTCGTTCGTTTTTTTTCGTGTTCTGCCTGGAGCTGCTACGGAAGTCCAGATTCCTGGTCGCGCAGCTCCAAGTAGTGAAAACTCCATTCCGTGTGTTGCGTTTCTCGGTGTGTGTTTGTGTTCTCTAATGTACGCGTAGTGTTTTTGATGACTCAAGACTATACTTTTTATTTATTGAAGATTATTTGTAATTAATTATATACCTTATTTTGTTCTTTAAATTATTTGTTATTTGTAATGTATGACGTATCCTATTTCCTCAATCAAGGACTAGTGGAAACAACAATAAATATCAATAGTATCAGAGAAGAAAAGTAAATTAAAATCCAGTGAAATGATGTTCCCGAGGACATGTGTCTTAAAACAAAGAGAAAGGAAAGGATGCGAAATTAATCAGGAGATTAAAATTAAATTAAAGAAATGTTAAGACAAACAATATCTAAGACCAGATTAAATTTCTCTGGACAAGTCAAAAGAATGGACAGGAATAGGGCAGCAAATATATGGATCTGGAGAGAAATAAAGGGAACTAAACCTAGATGAATAATAATAAGGAAGTTTTTCTGAAAAACCTGTGGAATATACAGAAACAACCATTTATAAACAAACTTCCTGATTATATTGTTGTTGTATTCAGTCCAAAGACTGGTCTGATGAAACCCTCCATGTTAATCTATCCTGCACAAGACTTTTCATTTTTACAAAGCACCATATCCCATATCCTCCCTAATCTGCTTAGCGTATTCCATCCTTTGCCTCCCTATTCTGGTCTTACCCCACAAATTACCCTCAAATGCTAAATTTACAAGACCCTCAAGTCTCAAAACGAGGCCTATTAATTTCCTTGTTCAAAGTCCTCCAACATTGTTCTCTTTTCCCCTATTCTGCTTAAGAACCTGACTGTATTAAATAATTTAAAAAATATTCCAGTTGTATTTAAAAACTACGCTAATTTTATTCATCCGTAAGCTGGGAATTACAATACAATGGAAGAAATAGTTATCATGAAAGGTTATTTTGTTTAATTACTGAAATATTTTAGAGTGGAGAAAATAATTGTAGTGGTTTTGTACTGTAAAAATTTAATTATAATGTGGTCAGTCTTAACCTGAGGTCGTGTTAAGCAACACAAATATTTTAAAAGCTAACAAAGTACATTGTACGGATAATAGTGTTAAAATTTTCACTAAAATATGTCACTATATTGTGCCAAAAACTACCACTTTTCAAATAAACAGCTTCTTAAAACCGTGACCGACAAAGGGGTTTCTTATTATCCATTATCATCAACATATAAACGGTAAAAAAAACCATTGTAATGATTATTGCATAATTTAAATTGTTGATTATAGGCTCAAAACAATGTAAACCTTTGCAAATTATTTAAGTGATTCTATGGAAAATGATTCATTCGTGCCATAGAGTATTAAGCTCACACGTTTTATAAAGATTCGTCTGAGTTTCGTTTACATGAGCTATAAAAATTACTGTATTGTTCATGCTCATTACATTAGAATGCATCAGTTAAACAAGTGGCCATTATGAAAGCTATATGTAAATGAGAAGCACGGTTATCCTTGAGTTCGGCGATACCATCTACGCGCCCCTGAGGAGAGGTAAAAATCAATTCCTCTGAACTACGAGGGAGGTGATTAGCGACGCATTGCAGCGTTTTCTCAGGAGTCCTCGCAGTTTCTGGACAGAAAAGCAACGCAGCTCACGGCAACGTCTTACGGCGTCCACGGTGAATATGGTAAACATTTACCCCCAATCAATATCGTCACGCGACCAAGGAGTTGTACGAACCTTGAACCCAACCCACTGTTGGTACGGCTTTCTTAGAAACTCGCTGCATACCCTTCATTTTCCAAAAAAAAAACTATCCGACACGTCATCATTTATCGAATTTCATCCGCTCGATCTTCCTTCGAGTCCATAGACCTACACATTTACTCAGCGGGAAACCTCCTTCACCACATTGTCTGGAGATTATTTAGGTAAAAAGTAAACATAATAGAGTAATTCATCAAAAAATTAAAAATACACGTAGAAGGATAATAATATTTATTTTTATTAAATTACAGTAACAGTACATTTCCTGCTTCGTTGCAAATTCCATCAATTTCCAAAAAAAAGGACACCCTACAAAAATTTTGGTACATTGAGTGTTCAATAAAAGCTGATCGTTAGATTAGTAATCCATCCCGTTATGAAAGAAACATAGAACCTCAGGTTTATTTAATAAGATTTTTCCGAGGGTTGATAATTTTATGTAAACAATTTAATTGCACAAATGAATATAATTATATTAAAAATTATTTACATTTAAAAATACATTTTCTTTGCTTTTAGCTAATTTTATTAAAGCTCATTCAGTTTTAATTGTGTCAGCGAAATCTTAATAGTTTGCTTAAATTTAAAAGCTCGCCTCTTATAAGTCAGTCGCAACATCCGTTTCTCTAATTGCGCCATTAAGGGTCTACGATATTGAAAACTGGTTTACAATACGCTCAAGTTCCAGAGATAGTCAACACCAAATATATCAGTATTGAAATATTTTCACTTGTTAATGGATCTTTCAATACTACTCTCTTATTCCTATTTGTTAAATAGTATTTAAACCAACAAAAGTTTATTCCAACAATTATATGGCATTTAATTTTCTCTAATAGAATATCATGGTCAAAGCAATCAAATCACAGGATATCGCTTTGCATTTCTTTCTTCTTTAATTTCATCAGTCAGATTGTAGATACCTTTTACTGTAGAATAACCATTCGTAAAAACCGAACTCGTAGTCACTGAGTCAATTAATTTTGTTGAATAGTATAAAAAAATTATCGATACAAGACTAATATGAATAATAGTCATTTTTTGATAAATAGGATTGTCTGAAAGGACAATAAGGTCACTACTATAATTGATATTCAATTGTTGCTGCAGAAAATAGATACTTCTTAAACAATGTAAACATTAATTCTTTTTTGTGTGTTAAATTTATAATAATTACAAAAAGAACTTAATCATTTTAAATTATAATTCCGTTCAAGCTTTTCTTTTGTGTCCGTCACTTGGTTTGTGCCTCCCCCACTGTGCAATCACCTGACGAGCGCAACAAGGATTGCACAGACGTCTATAGTCCTATTCAAATTGCAGTCATTCTGACGTTCAGCGACTAAGAACAGGGAAGTAGATATCGTCTCACTTCCCCCTAAACAAACCTTTACTTCAGGTGTGAGGGCAATAATGTGTGACAACGGAACAAAAATTTGACTGGATGGCGCAAGGCCAAATGGCTCCCATTTCAAAAGGAATATAGTGTCGTATTCATTTACTTTTTTTCGCATATATTTTGTTTTTGAATTGGCTACTCTTCTAAGTATTATAGTTTTACATAGACGTTATGCACATAATAATAATTAAAACAACGATAAGTTTATCCAGGTCGTTCCCAAGAGTAATATGAAAAATTTCCCAATATATCTATAAGATGTAACTGGCTTTAAATTATTTTTTTCTGTAATTTTTTCGAAAAACAATTAATGGAAAGGAATATTCCATAGGAAGTACCGAACATAATTCAGTTGCAATCCAACATAACAATGATTGTTGAAAGCAAACGACGTCGAATAAACGATCAATAAACCCCTAGAAGATACAATAATGGCTTTTTTGCCCTACGTGATTATGTATACTATTGGAGTATGTATATTCAGTTCAAAAATTTTAATATTTATTTGATCCATTCGTTCGACGACGACAATGAAACTTAGCTTCGTGTGTACAATACTCTTCCAAGAAATCCAATTAGCCGGTTTGACGATTTTAAGATAAGACAAGACTTCAAAGAAGATTCAATATATTCCAAATTATATTAATATTTTTATTAACCTTACAATTTTGCTATACATACTGTTTTAATTATTAAACCTATTATTAATTAAAACTAAATGTTGGATTGTGTGTGTGTTTGTTTCGTTTTACCTTCTTCGTAGAAATTTAAACCAGAAGACAAATTGCAACAAAATTTGGTACAGATATTTTCAAGAAGTTGGGAAAAAACACTTTCGCTTGAGAAACACCGATCATAAAGGAGGAAAGAATTTCAGTTCAAAACAGGTTACACCGCACGGATATTTTTTGGATGGAAGGGCGATGATAAACAATACGAAATACTTTTTTAATTACGTGAGGATATATAATTCCGTTTTATTGTTGCATTTCAGCGTGCTTGGTGGAATATTGGCCAACTATGTCTTTGGTAAAAACTTTAGAAGGTACCGAAGGGTGATACGAAACCATAGGTAAAAGTTTTTAACATTTATTCATTAATAGATTTGTTGTCAAATGCGTACATTAGACATTCTCGGAAATCTTAATTTGTGTGCATTTTTAATTATTCGTACTTTTTTAATTACGAAGTCTAACCAAACCTTCTCGAGTGAAAACTTTTAATTATAAACGATATAAGCACGTAATTAATATTTTTTCTAATGAAACGTTAGCAGATGTCGTTGCTTTTTACGTTTATTTTATGTCGTGATCATAATTAATACTTTAAGCTTTATCGGAAATCTCCTAAGATGTAACTCAGTTTTTGCAGCAATAACAGGACAATTTGATTACAACATACCGTTTTTTCAGGTCAGCACAACATTACAAAGTTTTTTAAAACAAAATTCAGAGGTTATAGGTCATATATTATACCAATGAGCCAATTTATCAGGTGAAAAATATTTTTTACTCATTTACGGATAAAGGGAAAATGAACCAATACAAAATAATAGTAAGCTCCTATGTAGGTACGCAAATTCTTGTATGCTGATAGTGATTCAGAACAATTTATTATAATTCTATAGCTCAATTACTACGAAAGTTGGGTAAATACAATGCATGCAACGCGCTCCAGGGCGTCGCTCTAACACACTGTGGTGTATAGTATTTGACCTTAGACGTCTTCCGATCGCCATGAAATGTTGGTGTTTGGTGACGATCATCCCGTAGAAGTTTTCTGTCGATCGATTGAAGATTTAGGTTCCTTCCTTCCCCTCTTTCAAGCCAAAAGAGTTCGTGCCCTAAAGACATATATAACATGCAACAGGATAGATTATGACGCCACGTAACCTGTCAAACTAGATGATTAAATTGCTGTTAATACTTCAATTGAACAACAATTTTACTTAAGTAATGATACATTTTAATTAGTTAATAAATAAGAGAAATGGACCATAAGTCGCAGTGCAAATGAATGAGTCACGTTGTAGATAGACTTGAGCAGCACGCACTCAATCAGACTGCTTAGATGGTTCCAGAAATTTCCTTATAAATATAAATTGTCTGCTTTGCTGTATTTTTCTGTATGTGCTTATTGAAGGTCCTAGTAGATTTTTTGATTCGATTAAGATATGGAGTCAACACGGTGTTTATCGTGAAATTCAGGTCCCATAAAATTAAGTGACGTGCAAAGGGAAATTTTCAAAAATTTGACGCTCTCGCTGACAAAGAGATTACTGTGAAATTAAATACTGTAGACGGCACCGAGCTAACATTTTTTATATAAATTACATGCCATCGCAGTTGGAGATACCTGACAGATGTGAAGCGAGTGTAAAGGTTTTTACGGTATAACGAGTACAGATTTTTCGAATGTAGAAGTAGTGAATTTAAAAGAAATAAAAACTTTTTAAATTTTGCTAAAGACTGATTTGTATTTAGTATGATAAAAAAAATCCCTATGCTAATCAGTCACAATAATAACCAAAACTATAACTTAATTTTCATTTCAAATTTATTTAGCAGGAACTTTCGGCATTGCCATAGTAATCTACAAAATCAAATACATTTTTTTAAATATTACAAATTATTTTTATATAATGGAATTTCTTTAAAACTATGACACTATAAAACGAATTTTGTTTTTTTAATGATTTAATGTTAAAAATATGTAATTCAGTATATATATATATATATAATTTCTAACTTTCGTCATGGATTATACGTGACTCCAGACTGTGCTGGCCTACACAGAGCATTATCGAAGTTCGGAGTTCCAGAAGTTCAATAATTATTTTGCTCATTTGCTAACCAAGCACAATCGGCAACATAAAATTACGAATTGTCGATAACTTATATTGAAAAACTTTCTTCTATAAGTCCTGATATTGTAATTTAGGCAATTAAGTAAATTCCATTAAATAAAAAAATTGTATTTGATTTTGTAGATGACTATGGCAGTGCCGAAAGCAAGCTCCTGGTAAATAAATTTGAAATGAAAATTAAGTTATAGTTTTGGTTATTATTGTGACTGATTAGCATAGGGAAATTTTTTTATCATACTAAATACAAAACACTCTTAAAAAAATTTAAAAAATTTTGGTTAGTTTTGGTTACTATTGTAAATGATTAACATAAGGAAAAACGAGTTTTGGAATGCGATCTTTATCTTGAATGAATTTTTAAAATTCAGGTCACTGTTAGGGATAGCAATATATAGCCTGTATTAAATCTTGTGGATGTACGAGGAAGAGAATGTTCTTACCGGGTCGGAGAGGCCGGACAGAGGGAGCGGAGTGGCGTCTTCGCCGCCGCTGGCCACCATCTTCTCGAGGACCTTGAGGGCCTGGTCCACGGGCGGCCACTCCGCCCTGGCCGTGAGCAGGAGCAGCTTCTGAGCCGCCTCCCGCATCCCTGCCCCCGCTGAGCCGGGCTTGGCACTGCCCGCGGATCCTGTCTCTCCGGAGTTGGAAGAGCGGTCACCCTTCGGAGAGTCCTTCTTCTCCGAGTCATCTTTCCCCCCGCCGCCCGCATCGCCGCCGTTACTCCCGGATTTACCACCACCCTTTTTCACACTTTGGCTCATTTCTAACAACAAACAATATTCCACATCTACTTAAAAAAGTATCTCCGATCGGTTATCACTCAAAGAGTCACTCACTATCAACTATATAAAAATATTACAGTACAGTGTACGTGATATTACATCGGCTTCGACGCTTCGCTAACACGGTATAGAGTATAAAAGACACACGATCAAGTTATTCAACTATTTTCCTAGTACTGTGGCAAGAATTTATAATACACAAAGTATTTCCTCTTCAAGTCATGTTTTCGACGAGTAGCTCCGCCATCCAAAAACATTTAACCCATACCTAATAGCTTGAAGTTCAATTACGTTAAGTTTCCTAACGAGTGCACCTTGAGGAAGCAAGTGTCACAGAGTTTGTTGTCGAGTCCGTGTCCACGGCGTGTGCCTGTCATCGTGAAAGCACCGGGAAACTGCAACCCGCAGCGCGCGGCAGCGTTGCGTGGAGCCGCACTACTAGCTGCCGAGATTGTGAGGGGCTGAGGGGGGGAGGGCGCGGGGAGGGGCACAAATTTGCATGTTTCGTCACCGGCCCCTGCTGACCAATAGCGGCGGGCCTATACAGCTCCTGCACAACACAAATTACGAAATACTCACCGCCATTATACGCTGTAAACATAACATACAAGTGGCGTACAAATCTGACTCACTATCCCCCAAGATTACAAGAAATAAGACACCAGTCTATTCGTCACACAATAAATATAATATTAAAATCTGTACTTACACTACTTATTATTCCTCTTATTTGGAACTTCATCAGCTGTGATTTTTAATCTGAAGTCTCACATTCAATAAAACCAAAATAATATTTTAATTTTTTTTATTACATTTTTAGAGAATCTTTGGGTATGTGCCACAGTGATCTTCATTTGTCCAACTTAAATTTTGGTAAACAAGTAGTTTACCTGACATTTAAATAAATAACAGCTTATTTCTCTGCGGGTTTTTTTAATCGAAATAATTAAATGTACTACGTTTCGTCTCTCATTGGAGACTTCTTCAGGTATAAAAATGTATAATAATAATAATCATATTCCGTAGATCCTGTAAAGAAGCTAAGCTTCAAGGATGTGGAATGGGTCAGGGTGTACATTTATTACATTATTTTATTGTATAAAAGAAAAATATACTTATAACAAATTTTTGTATTATAAACTATTATAAATTACTCTTCTCCGATTCTTCTATAAATTCCTTTATTGAATAGAAGGAGTGGCTAAGCAAAAATGAGCGTAATTCAGTCTTAAATTCACCTTGATTATCGGACAACTGTTTAATTCTGTGCGGCAGTCTGTTGAAGATGGATATCCCTCAATAATGCACACCTTTCTGTGCAATTGACAATGTTTTACATTTTTTATACAGATTATTTTTGTTCCTTGTATTGAAGGGATGAATATCAGAATTATTCAAAAATAAGTGCCTATTTGTAATTAAAAATAACATCAATGAATGAATGTATTGGCACGTCAAAGTGAAAATACCTAACTTTTTGAACAGAGTTCTGCAAGAAGTTCGTGAGGAAACCTGCCTGACATATTGCTCTAATAACACGTTTTTGACTAATAAAAATCTTATCTACGCCTACTGAGTTGCCCCAAAATATAATACCATATGATAAAATAGAATGAAAATATGTAAAGTATACTAATTTTCTTGTTTTTAAATCACTGAAGGTGGACATTGCTCTGACAGCATATGTAGCTGAGCTGAGTTTCTTAAGTAATTGATTAATCTGATCAGTCCAATTTAATTTATTATTTACTAAGAGACCTAAGAATTTAACAGAGGAAGTTTCATTTACATTTTTGCTGTCGTATTTAAGTGTTATAGATTGTAAAGTTGTGTTGAGTGTGTGAAATTGCATGAAATGTGTTTTGTCACAGTTATTTGTTAGTCCGTTCGCATTAAACCATGTTAGCAGGTTAGTTAAATTATTGTTGCTTGCCTCTTCTAGTGTGTCTTTGTTACTTTTTACTATTACACTAGTATCATCTGCAAAGAGGATAGCTTTAGAAGTTGAATCTATGGTATTAGGAAGATCATTTATATATATAAGGAATAATAATGGCCCTAATACTGATCCCTGTGGGACCCCAGTTTTAATAATTCCCCAATCTGATTTATGTATTTCACCTGTGCACGAGTCTTTTAATACTACTCTTTGCATTCTATTTTGTAAGTATGAATTAAACCAAGAAAATGAAGCTCCTGTTATTCCATAGTACCTCAGTTTTTCTAGCAATATGCTATGGTCTACACAGTCAAAAGCTTTACTTAAGTCACAGAATATACCTAATGGGCGATTTTTTTATTTAATTCTTCTATTATGTCATCTAAAAGAGTAAAGATCGCTTTCTCGGTTGAATATCCTTTTCTAAACCCAAACTGTGAATCGGTGAGTAAATTATGTTTGTTCAGATGTTTTATAACTCTGTTGTATACTACTCTTTCAAAAAATTTTGATAATACTGGCAACAGTGATATGGGGCGATAATTTGATATATCTTCTTTATTCCCCTGTTTGTACAGTGTACAGTATCTGTTCATGGACATGACTCCATGACATTCATTACATTTTTAGAGAATCTTTGGGTATGTGCCACAGTGATCTTCATTTGTCAAACTTAAATTTTGGTAAACAAGTAGTTTATCTGACATTTAAATAAATAACAGCTTATTTCTCTGCGGATTTTTTTAAATCTAAATAATTAAATGTACTACGTTTCGTCTCTCATTGGAGACTTCTTCAGGTATAAAAATGTATCTGTTCATGGACATGACTCCATAACATTCATTACATTTTTTAGAGAATCTTTGGGTATGTGCCACAGTGATCTTCATTTGTCAAACTTAAATTTTGGTAAATAAGTAGTTTATCTGACATTTAAATAAATAACAGCTTATTTCTCTGCGGGTTTTTTTAAATCTAAAAAATTAAATGTACTACGTTTCGTCTCTCATTGGAGACTTCTTCAAGTATAATGTATCTGTTCATGGACATGACTCCTTAGGCAGAAGAGATAAATTTTTATACTTGAAGAAAACTCAAATGATAAACGAAACGTAATATATTTAATCTTTTAAATAAAATTTAAGAAACTAACAAAAGGCTGTTATAATCCATTGAAAATTTTGGTATATACATATATAATACATCATTTTTAATTTTCCGTGGCATGTATATGTTTCCAGTAAGTGTTGACTTAGTAAGGGCATTTGTCGAACTTTGGAGTTTACGTAGCTGAAACAAATTTTACCGATCTGATCGCACAAGCAAATTGTTAGTGTTGAAAATAACACCGAAAAAATTTTTGCTACAATGAATGAACACGAATTTTGTAACAATAATTTATCATAAATTTAATTTAAATTATTAGTTACATCTATATATTAATGCGTGACAAAAAACGTTATAGACTTTTTAAGCACATTTCGTGCACGAAGGACTGTGATTTTTGGGACAGGAATCGGAGGAGGAGTGCAGAAAGAGAAAATAATGCATACATTAAAGCAAACAAATAACATTCATTGCTTACATGCATACTAATTGTTAAACATTAATGTCTCTGGTCAAAGAGTAGCATATTGCTGAAGTATTACGAATACATTAAAGTAAATGAAATAGAACGTGTATACATTGGGTATACATTGAATACTTGTGCTTTATATATTAGTGAAATACAGATCGTCCAAAATACATCTGTTGTAAAAAAAGTGTATAATCAATCAGAATTGAATTACTTTTGCCTATTTATTATTGTTGGTTTCACGAAACGTGCGTACATTCAGGTATTCGTACTCACTTCCATTGCGCCTCGACATTGAACATTGACGGGTCAGAGTGAAAGACAAAGGAGATGGGATACTTACCAGTATACACATAATAGTAGGACAAGCACAAATTTGAACTGTGAAAATGATTAAATTATTTTAAAAAATACACTTATATGTGCACTGGATGTCATTCAAGAATTTTAATTAATTTTCATTGTCAAAAAATGGATTTACAATGCAGGTTTTGCAATAACGTTCAAACTTAAAATTTTATTTCATTGCGGTCGAATAACGACCAACCACAGGAATATTAGTTTATGATAATGGTCTAATTATTACATCTGATGTAAAGTATCTCACTCATTAGTCTGTAATAAAGACTAAATTAATCATCTATAGATTTTACATTTTCCCAGTCTATTTTATGATTGTTTAAATACATAAGCCGTTTATTTGGAAAGTCGTGTAATTCCTTTTTCACAGAAAGTCCGTTAATGATTAAAAGAATGCAATCTGCTATAATATTTTTATCTATAAACAGTTCCCGAAGAAACCATCAATATTTTCAACATTATGTCAACATAAATTGTAGAGAATTAGTACTAATTGTAGAGAATTAAATTTAGTTTTATTTTTATTTTGAGGACGGCATCGCTGTAAACTCGCTATGTAAATGTATATGCTTTCTCTTTGGTTTTAGTATAGTTTTTGTCCAAAGCTCATTATAAACACATTTGTATCGACGTGTTAATTAAAATAAAATGTTGATCACAGGTTAAATTAATGAAGAATTATTTATTTTACAGTCACTAATGAAGATATTAACATTAATGAAATTACTAATATAATTATTTTGAAAGTAAGTCCAGTTTCCACAAAATTAGGTAAATAAATATACCACATAACTTCTCTGCTTCATTCATTTATATTTTCCTACATATTATTATACCATCATACAACAATGCTGAAAACATAAAATAATTTTTTTTCATGACGTAAAACGGATGATTTCGTTTCGACGAAACCGCTAGAAAATGTAATACTAAGAGAACGAAAAAAATAGTAATGGCTAAGAGAATAAAGATTCTTGGATAAGAATTTAAAAGTCAAACATTATACATTGCTGAGAAAACTTCATTTAATGCTGAGTTTACAACACTAGGTTTATCAGTCGGACGAGAAAGATACTACTTCTGTATATTCCCCTAATACATCATGACTACTTTCAACAACATTGTAATATGATAAAAATTAAAAATAACATTAATACAAATTTTAAATAAACTTTATGTAAATAGCGAAAAAACGAAGAAATGATTAAATAAAGTCATTTGATTTTGTTTTTCCGAGATATTTAATGGAAGTGGTCTAAGTTTATTCGAGGTCATTAAAAGTACTAAGGCATTTTAAAAAAAGCTTAAATCAATTTAATATTTAAATGCAAAAAATGAGAGTATTGACATATACGAATATTTTTTGAACCATTGAAATGGATTAAATTTTTTCCAGTGTTAAATTTCTTGAAGAGATGCAAATGAATCTATTTTATATAGAAAATGGAGGTCCAATAGTGAGCATTTTTTGGTCTTGAATTGCATCTAAGCTAAATCAACCAAATTTTTAATAAACATGAAAATATCCAATAAGTAATAATTTTTTTAATTATTCTACGCATTAAATGCAAAATATTTGGCTCTTTGTTGGTTATTGTATGAAGTATGGAAAAATTGAAAGTGCATGAGATGAATGCGAATTAAAAAACGACTTAGTTGGTCTTAAACAAATAAAATAAAAATAAATACTGAAAAAGTAAGTCAATAAAGTTTTATTAATACCGTACAAATATACGAATTGGTTACAGCATAAGTAGTCAAGTAAACAGTTGTAAATATCTAGGAAGTATATTGCGTTCAGTTTTACTTAGGTTCGGAAGAACAATTCAATTCTTAGACTCGGAAAAGTGAGGAAATCCTCACATTTCGTAATGATAATTTTAATAAAGGGGAGCGGAAAATTAAAAGACATAACTTTTAAATCTCTGGTTCGACCCATGCTCGACTACGGTACGAATTGTTGAAATTCTTCTAGAAAACACCACACAGAGAGTAAAAAATCTTCAAAGGGGATCAATTGAATTTTTTAGGACCAGAAAGGAGAAAGATAATCTTTTCGGATTGTTTTAATTATACACGGAAAAGGTGTAAAAAGACAGACGGGATAAGGTAGAAGAACCAAAATACATTGCAAAAGGCGACCATAAATTAAAAATAAAAGCGAGACCGCAAAAAAAATTCCTAAAGGAATTTTATTTCTTAAACAGAACGATAATAAAAATAAAGTTATAATTTACTTACACCACGGTGTGAGGAGAACCTTCCTGCAACAAGTTTTAAAATAGCCTAAGTAGTTTATTAAGTGCAATAATTTAGGTGGAGTAGTTTTAACACTTCTTTTTTGTAAGTTTTTTTTTAGTGAAGTGAAGCTTTAAAAATTTAATGGCTAACTTCTTGTACATTATTATCGTATTTCAAAATTGTAATATCGTTTATTTTTTCATGTACTGTTTTTGTATTTGCTCTCATATTGCCATGGGGATTTATCCCATTCGATGAAAACTATATACATTCATACAACATTACTTCCACATTTTTAGACTTCTTCATTTAAAAGATACAAGATAATATTTCTTCCGATGTTAAATTTCTTGGTTGCGAAACAATTAAATCAGTGTTGCTTCGAGGAAATTCGAAGCAAGACGAGATACCCAACGAGTAATTTATATTACAATGATCTCAAATTAAGTATTCCTAATCATTTTAGGTAAATAAATTACTCCAACTTTGCTGGCGCATATTTAATATAATGGCAATAGTGCACATTCTACAAAACGTGAAATGTTTCAGTAAAATCGTTTCTCTTACATCTACGGACTTTGTGTAAATTCTCGAGGATTGACAGTGATTTCATGGTAATTAGTAAGTTACGCGCGATGTGTGATATCAACATGGCTCAGGCGAAGCACGCAATGGACGCGTAACATGACTTTCATTACACTGATCTAATTGAAATCTTTGACCCACTTTTCCTCAATAAAAATACACACACAAACACCCTTTCCCAGAGTCGTTATCTCTAGATTATTTTGTTTGGTTTTACTATTATCAAATTTTAAATACTGTCACAATTAAATCTTTTTGAGGGACTCTAATTTGTAAAATAATAAGTTATTTTATCCTTTTAAATATTTTCATTTATTTCTCAAAAAATAAAAATAAATTAATGAAATTGAAAACTAGTTTTATTCTATTGTATCATGGCTTTTTGCTTGTACTGAATCAGAGCTGTTTTTATAATTCGGTAATTGTTGATGGAATAGAGCTACTTCTTAAATCTTGATATATAACAAAATCGTACATGTATATATTATGAAACATTTCACTATGAAGAACTCACTAATATCACTAATATATGATAAGCAATGCCAACCCAAACTCAACTCAGCCGAGTAGACCCACGCTTTCCCAAATTTCTCGAAGTCCCTAGTAATAAAAATCTTCCTTCTAACGTAACATAAATTAGTGTATTAAATGAATTAATAAAATTAATGAAAAAGACCTTTAACAGACATTTTACGTAGTCATGTAAAGCGACGTTTCAGTACCTATTTGTTCCATCTTTAAGATTAAAATTATGTGAATTAAAATAACATACAGCCAATTTACATTATTTCTGTCTTTTTTCCTGAATTTCCTTATTATATAAAACAGATATGCGACATGTATTATATTAAATGAAATTAAGGAACCTGACGAACCTCAAATAACACCATAACCTTTTTATAACTTTTATAAATATTTTAGAGTAGAATTTGAGATATTACAGTGTGTAACAGTGAATATAATAAAGGAACATAGTATTATTATATCTTCCACTATGTCAGTTTCCGAATTAATGCATTCTCTGAAAAATTTCAAACCGACCTGTGCTTTTGAACAGGACATACTTAACAATCTATTTAGTTACTTCTAATGTGCAAGAAATGTCTATATATTCCACATTAGTCATCATGTTGCCATAAAAATAAAGATTAATCAAAACTTGTGTGTTTATTGGGCTGTTGTTATTGTGTTATTCAGTCCTAAGACTAGTCTGATGCAACCCTCCATGCTAACCTATCTTGCACAAGCTTTTTCATTTCATTATAACTAGCACAACTTAATCTGCTTAGTCCATTCGATCCTTGGCCTCCCTCTTCTGTTCTTACCCCACACACTTCCCTCTAATGCTAATTTTACAAGATCCTCATGTCTTAAAATGTGGCCTATTAATCTATAAGAGCAAGAAGTCGTATATCGACTTTAAAAGCTCAAACATAATATTTCTTTCATTCAGTCTAATAATAAAATTCGGTCATATAAGTCAGAAAATATA
The DNA here is from genome assembly GCA_034510155.1 of Eucriotettix oculatus. Taxonomy (NCBI): domain Eukaryota; kingdom Metazoa; phylum Arthropoda; class Insecta; order Orthoptera; family Tetrigidae; genus Eucriotettix; species Eucriotettix oculatus. Next base: position 64,795,667 of record CM067378.1, read on the forward strand.
TTTAATTCGTTTTTAATTAATATACATACAACGTTTTATCCAACTCAGTGGACTTCTTTTGGTAAATTTAAAATATACCTGTACAAGTCCAAAAAGTAAGATCAAACGTATTTATATTAATTAAAAACGAATTAAATTTATTTGATGACTTATTTGAACGCATTTTTATTTATATATTACATAACTTTAAAATCTAAATTATAATGGTTAATGTCTGTTTTGAATCTACGAATTATTTTATCATATTATATCAGTACTTTATATTTTACCACGTTTGCCCCGGATCATTGGTTTCTGCTTCGAGATGTTTGAATAGACTTTTCTTAATTCTATGAATCTCGTAGACTTCATTTTGAAAGAAACTCTGGGTAAATAAAAAAAATTTTCTGAAATGCCAAGAAAGATATACCGGTATAATGAATTGCGTGACAAAGTTGGTATTTTTAGTAACTTTTTGTATTATAAGTATATATAAGCACGCATCATGCTTTAATAACTACGTAAATATTATAAGGAATCGATACGGTGACCACGTGTCACTCCAAATTCAGAATGTGTCATGTAAGATGACAGTCCGCAGTCGACCCGGTAGGCCCAGACCCTCAATGTGCTGTAGATCCATTGAAGGACGTAACCTTTTATGAAGCGGATGATACTGGCGAATTTTACAGCAAATAATATAATTGGGAGGAAAATAATAGCCATTAATTATTCAAAAATAGTTAAGGTGGATATTGAATGAGAGAAAAGCATATAGCATTTCGTCGGTGATTTTTAAAATATTGTAATTAATTAACTCTAAAAATTTTCCAAAGAGGAAAATTCCAAACAGGATACATTTGTCTCTCATAACACCGCATCAATTTGAACGCACGCTTCCTAAAACACATTCCACGCAGTATCTTTGCTGATGGAGAGAAAGAATAAATCATTCATTATTCCGTCTCTAACATTTAACACATTCGTTGCCACGTCAGCTATATCTTAGTGACGGCTGTGCTTTTGTGTTCAATTCTAATAACAATTTCAGTTGTTTTTATGGTAATTTAATAGAATAACTAACATAAAAATATGCACATTATACTTTTTTATTTATATTTAGGATAAAATATTACGGTTTACTATGTTACATGATATTTGGTAAAACATTATCAGGTGATTTTGGGCTACTGGAAACATAGTACATAGTTTTCCTTGTTTGCTATTTTTACTTTATATTGAGGTATGTACATTTTTCCTGCAGCTTAGGTATCACGTTTTACTCATGTGTCGTACGGGATATCAAACTGTCCGGGGCTTTATCAGAATTTTGAGTTATTTATATCCAACAATAAATCTTTAATTATGAGATAATAATGATTTCAAAGAGATTCCATTCTTGAAAACTGAATATTCATCCGTTGGTATGAAACGTTACGTTATTATATTAACAAAATATTCATTATGCTCTGGCAATGAAAATTTATAACGAAGTTTTTTTTTGTTTTAGGTAAACTTCCATATTTCTTCTATGGTGTCACCTTATATAATTTACATATGATAATTAAGACATTGAATCACATTTTATTTTAAGTATGTGGACATTGACTGTCGTGTTACTTGTGTTTTGTATTTGTTGTGTTCCATTTTTACTAAAAATGTTCGTATCAAGTATGGCGTTATATGGATGGGAAACGTGGAAGATAGGAGTACAGAAAGGAAAAGAATAGAAGCTTTCGAAATGGGATGCTATAGGAGAATGCTGAAAATCAAATGGGTGGATAGAGTCACTAACGTGGGAGTTCTAAGCAGAATATAGGAAGAGAAAACAATTAGGAGGACTTTGACCAAGAGAATGGATAGATTAATAGGATTAATGTTTTGAGACATGAGGGTCTTGTAAAATTAGCATTAGAGAGAAGTGTGTGTGATAAGAACTTTCATCTCACTGCCAATGCCGACCTGTAAGAGGATGCGTCTCGAGAACTGCTGCAGCAATTTATTCCATTCTAAGAATAGTCTAATAGAAAACTAATATTTTCCTACTCCTATGCATTGCTTTGGCAGTAATTTTAGTGAAATACGTCATTTTAATCTAATACCATCATTCGGTTGATGACCAATATGCATCTTGCACAGTTGTTGTCTGGTCAAAAATATATTTTCCATGTGAAGAGTGTATGTGATTAGGACTCGTGCCATTAATTATTAATTTGGGGCCCCATAATTTCAACTAAATGGACATTAAAATTTGGCTTTATGCAGACAATATTTTATTTAGTTCTGTATGCGATTGTTTTCTGTGCACTTTTTTCAATACAAAATTACAAAAGAAGTGGTGAATGGATGTTGAGATTTTTTCTTCTGCCAATTTGACAGAATTTCACAGATATAATTCAGGAGTGATGATGGGACAAAATATTTGAATAGAACTATTTAATATAGCGTGTGTCACAACGTTGTTGGAGTAAATAAAACATGGAATATTTCAGTTGTTAACATATTCGAAGATTACCCGGCCCTAACATTGATCTGGTTTGAGAAGAAGCAGGTCACTCGCTGGTATAAGGCGCGATATGAGGCCAGCGAACTGAGCCAAGTTCACACGCGAATGGATCGTGACTTTATAGTAACTAGGAGCTATCGTGCTGTTTCGGAAAAAAATACCGCAACGATATTTACTTTTATTTAGATTTCATGTACAGACAAATGTTAATAATTACCCGTAATATCAGAGTATCGTACGAGTACATTATGAAAGACATCAATCATAATACTAATAATACATTCTTTGCATTAGTTTGAATCAGTTAATAATGGTATATTCATTAAAACTGAGATTATAAGTTATATGTGCTCACAAAGAAAGCACATATTCAAATGCAATGGCAGAAATACACCAATTTCCAAATGTAGTGACAACCCTACTGATTCTGCTTTCAACAGCAATAAGTTTTTATAGGTTTTTTTTTTTTGCAATTTATTTTCCACATTTTATGAATTCCATTTGTAGATGTCTGCACATGGTGTATTGTAACAATAATTGAAGTATTTGACACCTCATAACAGCATATCAAGTGTAACCAGTGGCAGAGCATACATGGGAGGTTTCTCAGTTTCTACTATCCCAAAGAAAAATAGCTAGTTTACTGTTCTTCTTGCTATATTTTTGGCTTCTGCAAATTTCCTTTACTTCACAAAAAATTCATTTTTCAACCTTGGTTTATTCTTAAGCTGCTATAACTTCAACTGATCTTGCCAATGGAAATCCCAACAATTTTGGCCTCAGTACTAAAGTTTCTCAGCTATTAACCACCATTTATAATTGTAAAAAAATCTTCTCAAGCTTCCAACTGGGTACAAGTGGATTAAGTTCCACAATCACATTCGGTCTTTAATGTCCTACCATTGACAGACACATTGAAAATTGTTTTCTTATTATTAGTTTTAGTACAGTCCAGCAAGCAGGTTTAGAATGTTTATTTCTACCAGTACCAGAAAACTTCAATATTTACTACGCTCCCCATACTTATAAAGAATTACTACTCTGAAAAGTAATTTTTCTTCATTTTTTTTATTCATATTAGTAGTACTTCAATAATACTTTATATTATCATATACAGAATATGTTTAGGGAAAGCTATTATTACCACTTCTTTCACATTTGCTTGTCTTAAATCTTCTGATGAAGTCATATTGCTCATTTATGGAATGAAATATTTCCATTTTCATCTTCTACTTCTTGTGGCATTACAACCCAGCATGTCTTTTAGCCTCTTCAACAAGTTTCCTTCATTCTGCCCTCTCCAGGATGATTCTCTGCCATCCTCTAGCAATGAGTGATTTTATGTCATCTTACACATTGTCCATCCATTCAAAGCCTTTCTCTCTGTCTTCTTCCAGTTGCCTCCATTCTGTAACATTCTTTGTTGTTCTTTTTGTATCCATTCTAAGAACGTCTACTTTTTATTATTCTCACTATATCAGCTCCTTGAATGAGGTAATCCAGTTCAGTGTTAGTTCTGTATCTCCAAAAACCATTATTATCCTGGACTGCCCTGTAGATCTTCTGTAGAACCTTGCAATCAAATATTCTGAGCTGCTGCTCATCACTACTGGTTAATGTTTGTTTAATCATGTCATGTTTAAATATAGTTTATCAATCTAACTTTGGTTATTAATATAATTCCTTAGATTCTTATGTACAGAGGAAAGGCATTCCAGTGGTGTACCCTAGCATTAAACTTCAAACTGGTGTAAAAATATTAATTAATCTTTTCATATTACTAGACTGGCAAATTCTGGAATAAGATGGTGTATGCTATCATTGAATAGTGGAACAATGAATAGACATGTAATGGAAAATTTTTTGCAGCTTATCAGTCTAGTTTTGATGTTAGGTGTTAAGCTCAGTTCTAAGTATTTTAAATGAATAATTTAAAAAAGAGACAAATTTTATTTCATAATTTCAATCCAACATTATATAGTTTACAGTTTATTATATTGGCCCAATGAACTATTGGAAAAAAACACATTTAAGATGCAATCCGGTTTGTTTCTTGTTAAGATTATGGTGATTTTTACACTAAAAAATATTGAATCAACCAAATTATTATCGAATAAAGAAATACCAATGTATTTTTTACCAATAAGTTAGTTAAGGAAATCAGGAATGAATAAAATTATATCAGTTCTTCTCCTTTCCATTGAGTCCCTGTGAGGAAATATAGCGTTTAATAATGTTGTTTTATAAATCTTGATATTTAGTCTCCAACAATTCTTTTAACTTAAATTTCTGTATCTTCCCAGAAACAGTTTTTGGAAAACTGTCAACAATATCAATTATCTGAGGAATCTTAAAATGAGCAATCTGTAATCAGATGTTTGTATATATTTACAATTGATGTATTCATAAATATTTAAAAATAATTGTACTTCATTATTTTCTGAATAAGAAAAACAAATATCAAATTAACTTGAAAATTCTATTAAGAGAACAGAATATGTAAGCTTATCCAATAGAAATATAACAGATATTTATATATTAGGTTATTGTGAAACTTTCATATTCACAACTGAAATAGAACTTAACTATTTACCTTTCCTTTGCAGTAAAGTTTAATTGATTCTTTGTTCAGCGTTGAAGATTTTCTTATCCTGACACAGGCACACACTTTCTCACCAAGACGGACATCAGAAATACCAAACACCTTAATAAAATTTAGGTAAATTAATATACTTCAACATGAAACATTCATAATATATGAAAAATCAAATTACCTGAGCTTCCAAAATGTCATCATGTGTTTCTAGAAACTCTTCAATTTCTTTGGGATAAATGTTTTCTCCTCCTCGTATTATAACATCTTTCAGTCTACCAACTACTTGCCCATAGCCATCTTCCCTTAGAACAAATTGGTCGCTGAAATTAAAATCATTGTAAAATTAATAGAAACTTTTTATTTTTAAAAAAATGAATGGCATTTTATATAGATTTTAACCCTGTTCTAAGCCAGCGGTCAGGTCCAATCATTTCTTGAGTCTTTATAGGATCTGACAAATAGCCGAGCATTATCAAATAACCACGAACACACAATTCACCAGGAGTTCCAAGTGGTACCAATTTACCTTCACTATCAACCACCTTCACCTAGAATCAAATATTAAACAAAAGCTGAAATTGTTATTTGAAATGTATTCTTGTAAAATGTAATACATATATTTAAAGGATAACCTCTATATGATCTGACACATGGCCCACTGTTGATGTCATTTGCTCTTCAGTGTCACTCACTAATGACTGGAACATTACAGGACTTGTCTCTGTCAAACCAAACACAGACTACAACAAAAAAAAGTAATATAATAAGAGAAACTTGTATTAATTAGGTCAATCTATAAATGAATATTATGAACTTTTTTTATAAATATTCATACTACCTTCAAGAAAAGTAATACAGTATTTAAGATTTAGTATAATGGAAAGCGGTCAAATGAGAAGTTTTTAAATATACCTAAAGAATGGCTGATTATCAAAGCTCAGAAAACTTTTTTAAAAACTTTCAATTATTTAAACATTATAAAATTGTTACCACACCTTAATTTTTTAATTTCAAGTATGGCAGACTGATATATCATGTATAAAAAATAATAAGTACCCCAGCAGTATTCTGGCAAATTAACATATCAATAATGATGAACAATAACATGAGGTCTAAATAGATCATAAACAAGATATCCACCATCTTGACTTGTAAAGTACATTATAGGTGGACATGTATAACTATAGAAGCATGTGGATGCATTGTAATATTAGTACAGCATAGTAATTTAAGTGATAGTAACATTGCAGAGATGGTTTTTTCTACTCAGTATCTGTCTGTGTAGATATGACAGTAGTTCTATAAGCATTATTTGTTTACATGCAGAGTATCTCATTGAGATTATATTGTCAGAGCTGCAATCCTTCCTACTTCTCTTTTGTGTTGCGAAAAAGGTTCTTTGACACCATATTCAGGAAAATGAGAATATTATGTAGAATTACCCAATCCATTCCTATACACTAGAAATTTCTACAATCACAGGAACACTAAACAATACATGAGACAAGAACTGTACACATGTTATGTAAGGAAACCTTCACTAAGGAGAAAATACTAATTGTCTACTATATGAAGATATAGCCACTATTGATTGAGTCAGTAATGCACACAGTGGTTAATAATTGCCTCAAAATGAAATATATCCCTTTTTCTCATTTATTTTCAAATTAATAGCTTTGCCATGCTGGAATTGTCCATTAATATGTATCTCTTTAATTACAATTTTTGGAATACATTTCCATGAATAACAAAGAACTTATGTTTTGTTTCAAAGGTTGGTTTGTTCTTTCAGCATGATGGCATACCTTCTCATTATTGTCATCTCAATATAAAGTTTTGTAATCGATGGACTGGTAGAGCACAGACGGAAAGTTAAAATGGTAAAGGAACTTCAGGCTTGTTTACACCTATTTTCTAGTATACAAGAGCATTATAATTATATTTTTCTGAGCAACTCATCATCTTCTTCAATGATCAGAAATTGTATTCAGCTATTCATCAGAACATTTGAGAATGTTGTATGAAATCCACATCAGTTAAATGAAAAAAATGGAATGGTTAGCAAATTAAATTATACATTCATCTGAACCTTGTAACACCATTGCTGATACAATGATCCATCATAATATTAATTTTTGTCCCACAACACCCAATGTGTGTAAATATACTTACACAAACCCTTTGGAGATTAAACTTTTGCTTCAGTTGATTAAAAAGATTCTCAGAACACAGAGAACCACTGCTCAAAGCCATTTCCAATGTTCTGCAAGATCCACTGTGAGCTTCTGCTATTAAATCCACATACATTGTAGGGGTACCATAAACAACATTGCACCTAAATAATAAAATATTAATAATATGGAGCAATTTAAATGAAGCACAGTAATCTGACTGCCATCTTACTTTTCAGTTTCAATTGCTGAGATTGATTTCTTAGCATCAAAATTTTCAGATGGAATGACAAGTGTAGCTCCATGATGCATTGCAGCCAGTATTCCATTGCAGAAACCATAACAATGAAAGAAAGGTACTTGCAAGCAAATTCGATTGTGCTGAAACAAATTAATTCTAATAAGTACATAAGTACAGAAACGAATGCTGCTTATATATATATACCATCCATGAACCTCAGATAAGTCACCTACTTTCTACCCCTCTTTCCGATCCATATTAATTGTTTTAATTAGCATGAAAATGTCATTTCGTTATGCAATTATAAATATAATTAATAAAGACAGGAAAGAGAAATAGAAAGTAGGTGGCTTATCTGAGGTTCACAGATGGCAAGCACTTTGTAAGGTTCGGAGTTCTTTAAATATTTGGAGACACTGCCCCTTTATTAGAAAGTTAGGAAGACATTTCCAGTGATTGGCTAGCCATATAATATATATGTCTAGAAAATCAAACTATATGGTTTTCAAATATAACAAAAGAATAACTTTGTTTTGTATTAAAAACATTCACTATCATGCCTTTAAAATGTTGAGCAAATTACATTCAAATATCATAGTTACTCTTACAAATATCTTAAGAATGTTGAAATAAAATTAGTTAAATTTTATTTTATATGCAACAAAAAGATTTAAACACTGAAATTGTTACCTTGAGATTATACTGAAATCGCTTTCCAACCAGGTACGAATTGTTAACAATGTTATGATGACTGAGCACTGCAGCCTTTGGTTTACCAGTAGTACCCTAAAAAAATATTAAATAATTTATTGTAAAATTCTATATTTTGGATACATTGCAAAGTTTTCAATAATAACTATGCTTAAAATCTCTTTATGGTAAATTTACTGATTTCAGTATAAATTTCCTGTTTGCAAATATTACAACACCTCAAAGGAAAGTTTATAGGTATATCAATGTAAACAAGTTTGTATTTCTTACTTCATATGTACCTCCTGCGCAGTCACATTTGGCCCACAAATAGATAACTTTTTTAAAAATAAATATTACATTATAATCAACAACTTGAAAATATTTTTGCAAGAATCACAATGATACAAAGTTGTAGTAAGCTAAAAGCAAGCCAAAGATGAATGTAAACAAATGACTGGCCTATGTGAAGCCATATTTCTGCACTTTCGTGATATAATAGCACAAAATTGAAGTGAATGTGGAAGCAGTTGAACAAAAGAGTGAGACAAGTCAAATACCCATAAATAGATCATGGACTGTGATGAAACAATTGGATGACAGACAAATCCACATGGCAGTAACAGGGCTTCATCTTAAGTTTGGTAGAACAGGAGAGAACTGTTTGCCACTCATCTATGGCAGATTCCCTATACACTTCTTCCGTCATTGAATGAAGTGCAAATATTAAAAAAATTAATGGACGGAAAAAAGAGATCATGGCTTACCTGAGCAGGAAAACTGCTGTCCACTATTTGAAAGAATTGAAGAAAAGGACCACATCATTAAAATTTTCTCTACTACAGTTTCCCACGGACTGGCCTTCAATTCTATACACACACCAAATGTGGCATTGCAACAATCAACTGCAACAAAGCCAATGATCTCTCTCAAAAGAAATGTTCAAAAAGCATGAACAAAATAATATGCAATAATTACAAATTTCACACACATGTATTAGTTGTCCTGTTCAAACTCACTGAGTATTCTGTTGGAATATCTATATATTTTTTGTTATACGATTAACAATAATTTTGGAGGACAGACTTACTGAAGTAAACTGGATTTGGCATCCATTATCTGGTTGAACATCATCTTGGAGCTCTGACACTCTCGATAAGGCACTAGTGGAATAGTTATTTAATACTTCACTGAATGAGAACACTCCCCTAAAAATATAAGAGAAAAAGCATTTCTATTACAATGAGTAACACTATTAAAATTAGATAACAATTTAAATCAATTTAAGAACTCAGAATGATTTTCTTACATTTTAAAGTTAGTACAATCCCATAAAAAAACCAACTTATTAATTTTTAACAACAGACTTAAAATTATAAGAATTCTTAACATAGACATTGCAATAACTTACGAATATTTTTTCTCACTCATAAGAATAACAGAATTAAGATCTGGCAAAGTATCACTTTCCAATTTTCCTGGCTGGCACTTTTCCAATTCTGGTGCAAGAGATGTGAGCACACTATAACATAATCGTGAACGATAGTGTTCTGATGCTACTAAACATTTAGCCCCAACTTTATTGAGGCAGTACTCCAGTTCTTTTTCCTCATATGCAGGATTTATACACACAAGCACAATGCCAGCCCTAGATGCAGCAAGAGCAGTCAGATACCATTCAGAAGAGCTGGAACCCCAAAGTCCAAGCCGATCTCCAGGTTGTAAACCAATATCCAAAAGACTTGCAGCTATTTTATCAACCTGAAATTGCAGCATATATTTGATGTATTATAAAGAAACATTAATATATTATGTAATCATTTTATGATTTTATGCTTATGACACATGCTGTTCCATCCAAAAAACAAAAATGGTGTATGATTGTATCAGGCATAAAACTATTTCAACTAATGTTAAAACTAGATAGGAAGTCATTTTCATCCTGCTGCATAGAATTAGTAAAGTATGGGGCCCAACTGGAATATACAAATCAACACAGAATGTGGGAAGCATCAGAGAATGCTGTGAAATACAAAAGTACTGATGCCTTATGTATAGAATTCTTTGGAGTGGTTTATTATCAAATATATGATTAACGGTTTTTATAATTAAAGAAAATGTTAAACTTTAATGTTACTATACTAGGAGGGAAATTGTTTCTTGTGATTTACATCATTTCTAATATTAAACCATGGTTTAGAATAATAGTATCAATATAAGTATAAATAAGGCCAAAAACAGACAAAAAATAGTGAAACATAAAATATAATTGAAAAGCAACTACATGTTTCGGTCCTGATATGGACCCTCTTCAGGTTGAACTGAATTATAATTTCGTGCTTTGTAATTCAGTTCAACCTGAAGAGGGTCCATATCAGGTCCGAAACATGTAGTTGCTTTTCAATTACATTTTATGTGTTTCACTATTTTTTGTCTGTTTTTGGCCTTATTTATACTTATATTAAACGTACAGGCATTAATAACTATTATAATAGTATTACTTTTTTACGAACTAACGACCGAATGTTCAAACTTCATTAAACTCACATTTTCCTTAATCTGTTTAAATGTAAAACGGTGCTTCTGATGACAGGAAACCAAAGCTTCTCTGTCGGCCCATTTTTCAGCAGATTCGTCCACCAATTTTCCAATTGTTAGAGCCAATAAAGGTTCGGAACCAAGTTGATGCCAGTAGCTTGGAGCTGAAGACGCATACGCCCTAAAAACGGGTTTCTCATTGGTCGTAGTCAAAATGAATTATATTTCAGCTATGAAATAAATGTCAAACTAGGAAGAGTTATTAAATGTTTTTCAAAGTGTCCGAAAACCTTATGCGTGATGGGGATTTTTCGATAGCGCACTGTATTTCCAGAACTACGCGTCTATACACGTTCGGTGATGATAAATGAACGATTTCATTTCAGTTTAATCTTTCAAATCTATTTAATGTACCTATGACTAACGCACACTATCACATTGGCCTATATTTTTTATTTAATGTTGAATAGGAAACACGGTATTCATACTATCCTCGATGGTACAGAGATGAAGAGTTACCCTAATTGTATTCCCTGGGAGACAAATGCAGTAACAGGTACACAATAAAGAATAAAAGAGCTACAGTGGACCAATACTTGAATTTTTTTTCGAAAGGATCTGCAAGTTGTTCATAGCACAAAAGTCTTTACTTTTGCGTATGTCTAAGCTATAACAGATACAAGAAGACAGAATGGAAAAAAAGGATTGCAGGCGGGAGGTTACAAATTCAGGGACCAGGACAGTAAATTACGGTATAACTGCGGAAGTTTCCAATGATCTGTGGCCGTGACAGTTTAGAATTAGGCAAAGGTGACGATTCAGATTTATTTCTAAAACTGTATTTGTGAAAATCACTGCTTTAAAATGAACTGTTAGTTCTTGATGAGGGATGTCTTCGTAGCACAATAAGTCCTAATGTACCTCATATCATTGGTAATAATTACCTTATTTATTCAAATGTTTTATCATCTTTTTTCGTGTATCTTTAAATTGGTCCTTAATCCAAACAAAAATTAAGTTTCTGTGTTCTACAATTTTCCGTGCCAGGAACGTTGCGGAAAATTGAAAAAAAAAGGTAACTTAGTTTTCCCCCTCTTCCCAGAAACGTTGTTAGTTTCCATTCCGCTGAAGGAAAATAACTCAATAACATTCATGAGTACATTTCGTTCAATGTGGCATTACTTTCTAAAAAATTATTTCTTCTACAATCACTATATTCTAAAAAAACTCAGTCTTTCTTTTGGTTTCTCAGATTTTAATATTTCTTATCAACGCTTCTGGCGAAATAGATTATTTATTTTGCTCATATTTCCTCGACTACGATAACTTGCACACAAATATATTCTCCATTTGAAAACGGTTGCGTGAATTTATTTTTTTACTAATGCATTTTCGTATCTATAAACTTCCCACGATTGTAATACAATGAGCTAGTAGTCTTCCAATTTCTGCTTCAATGAACGAAGAGTTTTCCTATGCTTTATTTTAATATCAGCATATGACTCTTGAAGGCCGTTGACATGTTTCCATAAATAGCTTCGTGTTTTTGAAGCTAAGTTGGAGCGGTTAATCTTTTTTGTTTATTTACTTTATTTCGTTCGAGTCAGTAACCTGTCCGATTGGAATATTTATCTCAAAAAGTGATTTTTTGTTCTGCCTATTCAGTAATCGATAGTTACTGATAACCGGATTTCCGCCAAACAAAAAATATCAATATTGATTTTGAGACAGCGAACAGTTTTCTCTGGTAACATGATGATGAGATTTATTTGTTCCGTCACGTTCACACACAATTAGCATTTATATTTTTGTCGGTTGGAAGCAATAATTTTAGTTGCCGTACCTGCGCATAAAAAATGTTACTGGGCGAATATACGTAAACATGTTGACGACTGTTCTACTACTGAAGATTATTTCTCCTCCCCACGCCCCACCCAACTACCTCCTCACGTGTCGTCAGTGTGACCTTGCAACTAAAACGGAGTGTAAAGACAGATTAAAGTATAAACATATTAGACCGTAATTACATTTCTATTTGGAATCAGCGCAGTTAGCTTCTAGCCATATCAGACATCATTCATTACACCGTTTCTAAACAACCTATTTTTATCCAATGCACTCTCCTCACCGACAGTATCTGTGGGTGGTTGCCTATTTTCTTATTTGTCAGTTAATTTAATTCAATTTAATTGAAATACCTCCAATATTACATGTTCGAACTTATAAAGAAGTTTCATTTCTATGAATTATAAAGCATGTCCAGTCCAAAACTTTTTTTTGCATCCTCATTCCATCTTTTTCCCACCGTGTCAACTGAAGGAGTGTGCACAATTATTTTTAATCTACTTTCTTTTCATCCTTGAGAGGCACGCCAATAATATTGTCTGTTTAACCTTAGTCATTCAGTTTCCTGCCAGTCATCTAATGGAATAAATAATCTATATTCCTTTTAACATAAGTATGATTACCAAAGAATTTAAATCCTTGTGATCTGACACAAACTATTGTCATTCAGTTATTACCACAAACAACACCTCTATATGAGAGTATAATTTGGATATGACAAATAATTAAGATTGAATAGAGAAAAAAAAGATTGTTGGTGATCAAAATTATGAATATTGAAATGCTTCTATTACCAGTTTTAGCAATAGACAATTATGGAATACACAAAGTGAAATTATCTGATGTAAGTGAATATTACAATAATCCATCTTATGTGACCATGGGAAAAAGGAAATACAAGAGTACCTAACATATAAAATTGTAGCACTGAAAAACTAGTTTAATAATGTGCTCTCATTATTTTGTATTATACTAAATGTACATTCAATTTTCCTGTCAGATATTATGATCAGTATTTATGCGATGTTGTAACTAAGTCAGAAAATATGGCTCTGTCTACTAGATATACCATCATAGTATTCTTTCAGTTAAAGGAATGATAAATAATAGTCCATTTCAAATGAAAGCCAATTTGATATTGAAGCTGTTCACTGTGCCATCTAATCAAATGTGGCATTGTCACATATTATTGCCCTCACAGCTAAAGTAAGGGATTGTTGTGGGAGAAGTGAGATATGGCAATGTTTTCTACTTCTCTGCTCTCATATGCTGGACACCAGAATTGCTCCTATTCGAAAAGGACTATAAATTCACATTAAGAGTATGTTTCATTCACCAAGTGGTATGAGTGGAAGCATTGTAAATAGACCCAATATAAACAAAACTAACAAAAAAATAGCTAATGACATTGTGGTATGAGAAAGTTTATCAACAGAAGGATAATGAAATGAATACTCTTGTGTAAGACCCACACTATTTAATTATTTAGGTAGAGTCATAAGGTAGAAATAACACTGTCATGGCCACCTCTGTAGTCAAGTTGCTAACGTCACAACCTCACATTACAGTGATCCCGACTTTGATTCCTGGCATGGGCCTGGGTGTTTGTGTTGTGTGAATTTTCACATTCCATAACTTAGCAAACTGGACTAAACAGAAAATCAGTGTATCAATTAGATAGTCTCTATTGACCTTTGATATTGGTATAACTATAAACACAGAATTTAAAAATAAAAAATAAACCTGTAGAATCACATATCCTACAAGTTCTAGATGAAATCAGAAAACTACCAGCAAATATTCTATAATATTAAAGTCTACTTAAATATAATAACAATCAACTTCAAATGGTTGTATATAAGCTCTACCTGTATCATTTAATTAAGGTGCAACACATTTGTGATGTGAAAACTACTTTATTACTATTTCATAAGCAGTTTAAGCAACACAAAACATATGTATTCAAATCATAGATTAGACCATATAGTGAAAATAGTTTTAATAGCTTGAAATTAGTCAGGAAATGCACATGAACTGTGTTCAAGTAGACAGTGTTTAGTTGTACTTTAAGAACAATCTGAGATTATTACAATAGTCTGCATTTAAGAAAAAATAAGATAAAACGCTGAAATATAAACTAACTAAACAATTTGAAAATGTATGCTGGGACAGGGTATGTTTTAACAAGGAAGTAAAATTAATACTTTATTGACTGTTTCACAAATGAGAGAATTAATAACAAAAGCCTAATTAAAATATAATATTGACACACTTTTATTAATGTTCACTGGAAAGATGAACGGTTCTCAGTTTTATGATCACATAAACTAAGAGTGACACTTTGAATTCCACTTGGTTGTAAGAAGCAGCTGCACAAATAATGTATAAATGGTCACAATACCACAAACAGTAAAGATGATGAACAAAATTCAATTCTTCCAATTGTCCGAAACTTCAATTTTACTGCCACAGTTGATTGTCAGTTGACTGATATTTCCAAGCAGTGCTTTGTAAATAGTCCAACTCTTTACGCAATGATTTAATTCTTTTATTATGGGCATCTCTTTGTAAACGCACCAAGTGTACATCTATATCGTGTTCAAATTTTACACGACCGAGCTCAAACGCAGGGGTTGTGCTACTTATTTCCGAAGCTAAAGTCTCGCTTTGACCAGGTGATATTAAAATCGCTTTCGATAATCCTGGACCACTCATTATTACAGGTATGTATTACAACTGTTGGTCTAATACATAGACGAAGAAAATTTAAGTTAACGAGGACCAGGAATACGGTTCAGAGAATCACTCTTGCTGTTGCACTTCTGCTAGACATGGAGCGATTACATGAGTAAATAAAAATGCTGCCAACATAACAGGAATTTATACACTAAATAAATTACGTTCCCTTAAATACACGTATTCATGAGTTGGATAGTAATAAATACACGGTATATTGTATAAAAGTATTTCATTGACTAGTAATGCGATTATTCAAGAAATAAACAGCATATTTATTTCCCTTACTTGCGGAAGTAAAAAGGCGCAACTTAGTATTTGGTAAATTAACTAAACAAATTTACATATTAAAAAAACTGTTACATTCTTCCAAAACATCTATCAAATTATTTCCAATGTTCCCTTTAATGATTTCACCTAAATCTGTACATACAATTTTAGAGAGTGTACCTCGAATGACGCCATACGAGGAGACCTGTAAAGTGATGTGATGTGGTGAAATGATTTTAGAATTACGAAACAGATAATTGTTTAACTGGGCATGACCCGTCTAGCGATCCACTTTGGTCACGTAATGGTATATCGCATGTCAGAACGACCATGGTCAATTACCTTTGTATGAGAGGAGAATTGGAGTTCGAGGAAACCGACAAAAAGAAACTGCAGGAAACGGAAAATTAGGCAATTAGATGAGGAAAGAAATCTATTGAAAAAAGCGCAGGGTAAATCATTTCCACAATTCAAAACAATTTCCATTAACTTCAATCACGAATATATTTGTCATAGTTTGTGGAGACTATCGTAATTATTAAAGAATGTTTGACCGTAAACTACGTGCAAAAATAATGTCATAATTTGTCACCAGAAAATTCAACTGAAAATCTGAGAATATTAAGCATGCCAAATTCAAACGGCAGAGAACCTATGTAAATATTTAACACTGTGAAATCCAATTTTCTGCTAAGTTGTATAAATGACACCGTTATCTCAATCGCTTTCTAGTTAATAATATGATAGTATATTGAACCATCATATTATATGTATTTCCTCTGTGATTTTAACTATTAACGTTGATGTAATTAGAAAGCTGCTATTATAGTCATTCGTTAAATACGTAGAAAACTACGGATCGAATTAGAAGCTACTGTTGTTTTTTTGGGGGGGTGGTGGGGTTAACAGGCTACATGAGGGTGATCCTGAAACAGATAACTCGCCTTTAATAGCATAGGAAGGGAATTGAAAAGGGAGGATGTAGAAGGTAGAGCAAGGTAGCCAAGGGTTAACTAGGGCCCCCGGGCTATGGTTTAAGGATCCTACCCGGTGTTTCACCTAGAGAGATGCAGGGAAAACGCTAGAAAACCTGCATCAGGCAGAACTACGATACATAACGTTTAATATATATCAAGTGCTAAACTTACTAAAATGCCACCGTAGCCATACATAAGTTCTCACAAAATAAAAACTTTTTTACGTTAATGCAAATAATTGTTCCAATACTACGATATTTAAAATCACGCATTATATCTCAAGTTTAAACAAATCACTAATGACAAAGCTAATTTTGTGATACCAGCATTATTTAACGAATACACTGACCACGTATTACTCAGAATTCGGAATGTGACCTGTAATATGGCAGTCCAGGTAGGCCAAGGTCCTGAATGGGCCGCACAGCCAAGGAAAAAGAATTATTTAACAACGGTATCAGTAAGTAGTCTAGGTATTTACTTTTATTATTACGGAAAATGAATTAATTCCACAGTATCCTCTTGAGTTAAAACTAGCAGCATGTAAACAAATAGTCACTATATTGGGGTCATTAAATACGGCGAATCCTTGTATTCTCTCTAAACTCCTCATTGATATCATAGTCCTACGCGAAATATGGTATCTTCATTTACGCATTTTAAACTTACATTGCACGTTTCTCGCCCCATCCCCTCCCCCCTTTCCGTGCTTATAAGAATATGCGTACCTGTTCACGTGTTAATTTTTTATGAATAACATACAAACATGCATAGTATTTTATTTTTAATATATAGAAGAAAACTTCTAATTGGGGTTTAATAAGTAAAAGTAGATTTATTACTAAGCCCAACAATATGTGTTAGGCTTGAAAACCTTATCAGAATGTTGGACATGTATGTAGCATATGTTGTCAGATAACGAACGAGATGGCTTACCGTCAATCCCAGGTTCAGACCCTTTCTATGACATCATAAATACAGCATCTCGGTAACGAGAAAATGCTTCTGTCTCTTTTACAAATATTGTCTACTGGCAATACCCGAGACTTCGTTCGCGCAGAAATAGCAATTTTTATTTTGCCCTAAATATGAAAGTACGGTATCATTTATTTATGATCGCTTCACGACAAATCTTACAACTCGAAGTTGGTTTTGAACAGGTCCCTCTTTCACACGTTTGCTACAATAGAGGGAGTGAGAATGCTCGCCCTCCCTCCCCCCTCTCTCTTTCATGCTGCCCAATTACGCTTATAATAATATAATGAATGGTATAGGGACGTCTAATAAGACTTTTAACTCGCAGGTGGTTTTCACGCGGCATTTCGCGTTGCACATCAATGGATTTATAAATATTTACATTAATATCTTCTCTGCAAAATATCGAAATGAAATATACACGAAAATTTAAGTTAAATTTCCTGTTTCAAATCCTGAAATTTTCATTGAAATCTGTCGAATCGTTTCGGAGCATAAACAGATCAAGAGTATAAGCAGCCCTCATTCACTTTATGGAGACTTCGAACGTACGTATGCCAAGAAACCTTCCTGTAAAATTAATATTTACATTTTATTATATTAATATCATTATCAAAATGAAATATGAACGAATATTTAAATTAAATTACCTTGTTTTAACCCCTCAAAAATTCATTGAAATTTGTTGAGCCGTTTTGGATCCTATTCGCGATAAACATACGGACAGGCAGTCAGTCAGTCAGTCATCCTCAATATCAGTTCTATGATTTAATGGTAGAGAAGTCATTGATCGGAATTTCACTGAAGATTATTCTGAAGAAGTTGAAGGAAACGAAGCATGAAATACTTCAAAGCGTCAACGTCACCGGTAAAATCAACAAAACTAAACGTTTTACCGTTTTAAATGGAATGGTCATATTTACAACAAATGCCGCGTCGTGACAAACCCAATCGGATTCGAAACCAAAATGGCAATTCCAATGCCTCGTACAATTTATGACAGATTTGCAACAACTGTGACCGCCTACATGGAACTCTTCCTCTATTCCACAAGAGACATTGTATAGTAAATATCAGCAGCTTCATCGGCACAAAACTTTTTAAGTTACAAAGGTTTCTAGCTTTTTTTTTATTAAATTCAGTTAAAACAAATTTGATTCTATTTTGCTCATTACACACGCTATTAGTTTTTCTTTAGAACTAATTGCTTCTCGAAATGTAGACTTTTGCTTTGAACTTAGTATAAAATTTTGGGCACAACACTGATCTTGAGGAATTATAAAATATTTGTAAGAGATTTCATCACCTTGTAGTTCCTTAAATAATGTACGGTATTCTTCAACAAGCTCTTTCTTGGTAAATACTTTCAAAACCACCTTTTTTAGTTCCTTTCTCGTCTAATAATGGTGCAGTTATTGCTACATCACCTGTAGAAACAGTGGCGAAACACCAGCGAACAACAATGTAAGCTTGACGGTGTAGTGTGAATAGGCATCAGATTTTACTTGACGTTGAGTATAGTGTGCATCGACCTTAACTGTGCGTATAGTAAGTAAATGTAAATGTGAATGTGCGCTGTGTTCCACCTGTGGCTTTTGACGTTTGCGTCGCTGATAGAGAGAGATTGAGCTGACCTTCGCGTGGCGCAGTCTTCAGCCGTCCTCACAAGCGCTCACATGAAGCCGACTCTGCTCCGCCTCCGGTGCGTCCTACAACTTGTGCGAAGGTAACACTAACATTTCTTTGCACGTACAGGATGGACTAGCTGCGTGTGTTCGTAGGCGATTTTCCCATTACGTAAATGCGGAACGGGCCAGACGTCACGAACCTTATCTGTGACCGACAACTTTATTCATGTAAATCAATTCACCACGCAAAAAATATTATATTAAATACCAGTTTGTTGCAATGAGTCCGATAGGACAATATTGTTGTATAAAACAAACCCTCCAAGCTCGAGAACAATTTTATCTGTAAGTTACATTTTGGCAGTCCTTCCGATATCTTTCGCTTGCGTACAAATCCATCACTATCTGAAGGCCCTGTATACTGTTTACCAGAGTCGTCCTTGACGAGGATTACATGAAAAATTAAACTGTTGAGAAGTTTATTAATAAGGAGCATGAGAATCTAAAATTAATATTGTTTAATTAGCAGTGAAACCTCAAAAAAAGGATAAATATTCAGCAATTGTTTAAACGATTAAAGAAACCCTTCCTCGTTCAGCCCAGTTCCCGAAATTATCTGTCTTATTTGAATTTTTAATGAATACAACATCCAAATTTGTCAACAATATATTTTAATTAAATAAAACATTAAGTCATATTAATAAAACTAGCATGGCGTATCGTTATTTTTTTAGAACTTCTTCAGGCAAAAATAGACTAATATGGCAAGTCTTAACATAATTGATTTCGTGAAATTTTCTCCACTTTTCTGGTTAACAGGCTACACGAGGGTGAACCTGAAACGGGGAACTTCAATTTAATAGTATAGGAAGGGAAAGTGGGGCATGTGGAAGGTAGAACAAGGTAGCCAAGGGTTGACTATGGCCCCTGGAATATACCCGATGTTTCACCCAAGAGATGAAGGGAAAACCCTAGAAAACCTGCATCAGGTAGGTCGGGCTTTTGGATACTATTCTCACGCCCTTCCGAATGACAGGAGAGGAGTTTTCTGTAGGGTCGCAGCATTCCCTTCTCCGTGTCTCCACCAGTTTGTTTTATTTACCTGACGTTGTTCGAACACGCTGAGACTTTTGAGCTTTGACCTTAGGCGTTCCTAGACAATCATATTGGCGTGAAATTTTGGGTGTTTAGCGGTGATCACCCCCAGAGAAGTTCCCTATTGACCTTTTGAAGATTTAGGTTCCTTCCTTCCAGTCTTTCGGTCCTACCTAAAGACGTACAGACTTTCAAATAGATAGATATGACGTCACGTAATCTGTCAAACGAAATGATTAAATTGCTTTTGAGCGTGAAATAATGTTTAAATTTAACAAACATTTTATTTAAGTAATTATAATTTATGATTATTAAATTAACACTGTAATAAATGTACACCCTGACTCATTCCGCATCCTCGAAGCTTAGCTTCTTTACAGGATCTACGGAATATGATTATTATTATAGACTAGGGCCACACACACACAATTTTATTTTCCGTAGATGTGTATCTACACGCATTATTCCACGGTAATCATACCGAAGAGGTAGTTTCTGTGTATTTTTCTTTATTAATGTGCTAATTTATAGTACCATTAAATTTGAGTCATGGCGGTTATGATGACATTCAGTTCTCGTAAAGGCAAATTTTCGAAAATGTGACCATCTTGCTTATGGTTTTTTCACGTGATTAAAAACAGATTAAATGTCATTTAACTCGTGTATCGGGCTGAGCAAAATAATTCCCGGCCATCGCAAGACACCTTGCTAATTTTAAATATATTTTCAGTTATAATTTTTATCAATTTTTTCCGTATCGGGTTCTCTTAGAATTTTTCTAATTTTTTTTACATTTGCACCTGAATAGGTACCAAACGAAGGACCTAAGGCTGGTTTCATCTATATTTATATTCTGAATTTTTTTATTTTTTGGTTCAATTTCATTTTCATTTTCCAGCATTTACCTTCCTTTCTCTCCTCGTCACGTCTTCACTCCGTCAACAATTTTAACTTACAGTTTTACCACTCAGAAAGGAAATACTTGCTTCTGTGATTTGAGCAATCCCTTGCAAACATAAAGAGGAATAATAAAAAAAATCAGGTGAATTTTCTTTGTGAAATATGATGTAGTAAATGGTAATTAATACCAATCGGAATGAAAAAAAGGTAAAATATACAAATATGAATGTGTAATACAGTCTTAAAAATTTTCGTAATTTCACGAAATAATTTCATATTTACAAAAATTTATATACTAAGCGCAATCAAGTATTGGAAGTAAAATGAGCAGGTGGGCCATAGAATACGAGATTGTAAAAAAAAATATCCACGGGAAATCTAATTTTCTGCAATAACCATAAACAATTTCATTTCAGATTTTTTAATATTTTATTAAAAGTTGACTAGGAATTAAATTGCCTAAAGTTGATGTGGTTTTCTGTACGATTAGCCGCGACAGCGCCACAAAGTTTGCCGTTACAATATGTTTATTTTTCGTGTTTTTCTTGTCTTTTCCTTTATTTTTTATTTTTGAAAATAAAATTGAATCCTTAATTTTTGTAAATGAATTAAACTGAAGGGGATACAATTAGCTACATTGGATACTTGTATGTTTTGTCAGATTCCATTCCATTCCCATTCCATTCCCTATATATGATTTTCGTTAATACTGCATGTATAAGATACAATAAACTAACTGTCATATGCTGTTCGCAACTATCAGCCCCAGTCTTCTTCTGCATGGATATAATTATGTTTATGTTTTTACTAAAATCTTCCGTTATTCTTCCTGTTTTGTAGGTTTTGCAAACTATCCTGAACAGCCATGTTATTGCTTCTTCACTTATCAACTCCACTGGAATGTTATCAATTCCTGGTGCTGCTCAGATCTGTCAGCACCCTATCAAACTTAGACCTTAAACTTTTGTCCACAACTCTTCCTTACCTCATCTTCTTCTTTTCCTGACTGATCTAGATTTACACCATGATCAGCTATTCTATATATTCTTTCCATCTTTCTGCCTTTTCTTCTTCATCCAAAATTGGCTTCCCATCTGCCCTCCTGATGTTCTTGCTAATATTTTCCTCTCTCCAAAAGTTTATTTGATTTTCCTATAAGCTGCGTCTATTTTTCCCTTTCACCATGAAATCTTCAACTTTGCATATCTCTTGGAGCTAAGCCTCTTTGGCTGCATTGCACTTCTTATCTAGCTAATTATCTAAACACCTGTACTGCTCGTTACCATTTTCAACTCTCGTGTTTTTATATTTACACCTTTCATCAATCATTTTTATTATTTCTTGCATTATCCATGCTTTCCTATTGGTCTGAGCAATTCTTCCTATTTTTTCATCTTCCGCTCTAGTAATTTCTTCTTTCTATATTGTTATTTCACCTTTCTCTATTAACCTACTCTTGATATCTTCTTTGAAACTCTGAAGCACCTTGTGTTGTTTGTTTTTCTAATTTGCATTTTAATTTTGATGTAACATCAAACAAATCATCATCTTTGCAGTCATCACATAGCTTGTTAATGCCGATGTCGAAGAAAAATTCTCAAAACTTGTGACACGTTTGCAGATTTTCTTTGCAGACTTTTTGTTGTTACCAGGACCCTTGGTGCCAATTCTCTTCTTGCCATTGGTTGCCTTGGTTTTATTTTCAAAAGACTTTCCAAAAATCTTAGCAGCTGATTTTTATACAGCTTGTTTTTTTTTAATGCATTTTCCTCCCTTACAGCCACTATTTTCACCAAAATACTCTTCAGTGGCTAATCTGTTTATATTGAACAGTGGTTTTTCCTCTTGAAATTTTGTTGCACCTTTACTGAAGCAAATTGTCGAATGGTGGTAACCTTTCTATCTTTTGAGGCTTCAACTCCTTAACTTTTAGTTTTGTGGAACAAGGTATGCCTAGTAATCCATCTTCAGATTTATTTACAACTTCTCTGGTCACTGCTCTTACTGTATGCCCAAGGTTTGTAACCACAGTACTTACACATCCCAAAAGTTATCAAGGTGCCTTGGCATGCAAGAACCTTGAAACCAGCAAAAGAACAAGGCGTCCCTGAAGGTATGCCCCATCAACACCTGGGGATAAATAACTGTGAGAGAAGCTCCTGCAGGTATTCTTTCCCATCTCATCTGAAATAACAAGAAGGTTGTAGGCAAATGTGCATTTGTAAAAGAATTATTTGAATTTTGCATTTTTCTGCAGATGCAGCTCCAATGCCTACAAGTGGCCGAAACCTAGTTACTTTCATCAACCTGGAAAGGAGCCATTGCAGCATTGTACTATAGGGCAATTAGTGTTTAAAAGTTCAGAGAAGTGGAATGACCGTGAAGCGTTGGTGTCAACACATCAAGACCGAAGATTTACATTTCTTGAAGTAAAGGAACATGTAAGATCATTAAAATCATATGTGTGAATCTTACTAAATAGACGCTTTAATATTAGCATATTTTTTAATAAAAGAAATATACATATATTTTATATGATTAAAAATCTATTACTTGTGAGATTTTATTCTGTATAGACACATACATATAGATTTTCAAATATTATTCTCATCAAAATATAACTTACTCATTTAGGTAACAAAATTGTCAGCTGGGTTTCTAAATATTGGCCTGAGACCTGGTGATGCTATTGGTATTTGGGGATCAAATACATTTGAATGGTATATGACAAGTTTGGCAGCTAATATGGCTGGTCTAGTCGTTGTAAGTATTCCTGCAATATTTAGTAAATTTAATCACTCCATTTATAATACCACAGCCAACTAAAGACTGGATTTAGGTATAAGCTACAGAAGCTGTAGTTATGGTTTGATGCCCCCCTCCCCCAAATGATTTTGAGCTAAAGATTTATTATTTTACTATTAATATACTCCTAAATGGTATTTAAGTTTAACTCTTTAGTTATCCCAAAACCAGATTTGTCACAGACATAAAATATCTGGATGTCGAAGGGGCCACGTATTTAAAATAACTTAAGGTCTTGTCAAGTTGAAATCTGGCCCTGGGCCAACTGTCAATTAGTTTTTATTTTGTGTTCAGTCATTGAAACAATGCCAAGTACAAATAATTATATTATCTGAATTATATTATTAATAAAACTAAAGAGTGGCCAAAAGTCATATAAGGAATAGTTAAATTAGAATAAGTTTCGGCCCTGGACATTGCAGGCTCTACTTTGGACATTTTTGGCAAGCACTTACCATTGAATGATTTATCAATTTGCTTTTTTATTAAAACAGTTATAGATAACTCAGCACCAATCTTTTAGTTCTACACTTTGTGTATAAAATTATATGGAATATAATACATTTATTCGGAAGTTTATCTTGCATTTACAGATAACTAATGCAGATTCCTTGTGTAATATGCATTGCAATTTTTAAACAGTATTAAGTTAACTATGTTAAACTTCACACAGTATTGTTTCAAATTGATTTGAGGTGTTCAAGAAAACATAATAAACTGTTTCTTATGGAAACAAACTATGTATATCGTATGTTGGTAAAAGTGTTAGTTGAATAAGTATAAACATATTATACTTCATGAATTCAGTCTCATATTTATCAATAGCTATGTAAATTCACCTACACATGTTTTATTCTCTCAACAAACTAGGTCAATATAAATCCAGCATATCAGGTACCTGAAGTTGAGTATTGCCTGAAAAAATTGGGAGTCACTTGCTTAGTCATGGATAAAACATTCAAAACACAGAACTATCCACAAATGGTGCAGCAATTTGTTCCAGAGTTGGCTGCTTCAAAGCCTGGTTGTATAAAAAGTAAAAATTTACCTCAATTGAAATCTGTAATAACCTTCAGTGAAGAATACATTCCGTAAGTTAAATGACATGTTGGCAATAATAAAATGTCAGTTGTTTACCATTAAGTTCTCAATAATAATGTGCTAACCTATCCTACTATAATTTTAATATAAACTAATTTTTAATAACAAGTATGAAATAATTAGTTTAGTAAATTATTGTATTGTAAATAATGTACTTTGCAAATATATATAAAACTATGTAAAATCATAAACTAACTTTTCTTTTTACTTAAAACTTGAAATTGAAAATTTTGGTTGTCAATGGCTGGCAGCCACTGGATATGGTGGCTTTCAAGAAATTAAAACTCGGGAAGCTGAGGAGAGGTAACAATTCTTTAAATTTTCAGAGACAAGACTCTTTCTTAGGAAGAATATTTGAAGAATTGCACCCTAACCTCAACAGCAGTGTAAAGTTTCAATAAAGTATATTATCATTTTGTTTGGAGAGTAGTGTTGGATAGGAGTGAAAGTTGAACAATAAGCAGTGCAGAGCAGCAAAGAAGCCTTTGAAACAAAGTGCTGCAGAAGAATGCCAATAGTCATATAAGTACATGGAATCCAAATTGGGATGTCTTGAAATGAATTGGTGAGGAGAGAACCTTATGGAGGACAATGCTTGAAAGAAGGAGTAGAGTAATAGGCTACATTATGAGGCATAAATTACATTACAGGGAAGTGATAGGCATGAAAATTGACGAGGAAAGCAAAGGCTGTAATGTGTTAAGCATATCAGGATATATATGGAATTCAATAATTGTGAAAAAAATGAAAATATTAGCTCAGGATTGATTAGTCTAGTGTGTTCCATTGACCTAGTTTATGGACTGACTACCACAATAACAATTATCATTAATTCTTCATACTACATTATTATTATTCTCCTCCTGCACTGTTTTAAGCAATGAAGAATAATTTTATTATTGTATTATGCTCATTATTTAAAATAGCAGAGACTGCAGTTTTATTGAATCCATTTAATGATAAAAATTCTTAATCTCCAAAGAAACATTATATTTAGATGTGATAATTTAAGCCTAGAAAGTCCGAGGAAGTCTGGTTGGTATAACTTTGTCTATTTTCAAAATTGTTATAAATTGAACACAATATAAAAACAAGTTTTAATAGATTCTGTTACTATTTTTGTTTATTTTAGAGGGTGTTTTCGTTATTGTGATGTAAGTGTACCTGTAAATATGAAAGAAATAGAACTTCTGCAAAATAGAATACAACCAGATGATGCTTGTAATGTCCAGTTCACTTCTGTGAGTATAATAGTTTCTTCTGCTTAAAGTGATTAATCTTCCAATAGCATATTGAGGGGTCTTTATCATTGTGGAAAGTTCAAAAAGATAATGGCCAGTAGCCTGCTTCATTATAGCTACTGGCTTATTTACAAGACTTTCAGGGCGTTTCTTCAATTTAGTCTATAAATTTATTTAGGGGAACGGCCACCTGGCATCTGTTCTTTCTATAATAAGGATGATCCTTTAGCAAACAGAAAATTTTTATTTTATAAGAGTATGCTTCACAGCATATTTGTAGGATAGGAAATGGAATTTGATGAGAAGTTGGTAAGGAAATGGTTTATATCTCTGGTTAGCCATAATAGTTTTGGACATCTGTAATGTTGTTTACTTTGGATGATCTAAAAATTCTAATTGTATTTCTAGACTTCTTATACAAGAGAAGATGAGAGGCCTACTCAGAATAAAATGTATATAGAAGGGTTAATAATTAGTTATGCCAGTTAATTATGGACCCTTGCAGGGCTCTACCATGAAAATGTGGCAGCAGGAGCTCTGCAATGGGTTTTGTGATTGTGACACTGGATGAGACATTCACTCAACATCCAAACCTGTACCAGAATTCAAACTGGGACCTCCGAGTTGAGAGGCATCTTTGCTAGCCACTAAACCACAGGAGATTGTCATAATTAATTTTAAATTATTTGTTCTATTAATTTGTAAGATTAATGTAAGTTAAAAAGACAAAAAACATAATAGAGGAAGTAACTGAATCATGTTAAAAGAATGAATGAAGAAAGACTACCAAAAGCTGCCCTAAAATATAAACCACTAAGACAGAGGGATATAGGAAGACCGAAAAAGAAGTGGATAATGAAGGAACACCTGGAAGAATAATGTATTTCAGATCTACTGCCCAAACAGGAACAGGTCTACCTAGTCTTCAATTCTGCAGTCCATGATGTAAGTTAAAATATGTTTGAAAGCTTATAGGTATTCGAGTAACTTCCCTTGCTATAATACTCGGTGATGCATCAGAAGTATTTGATTATTAATTACTACATTCTTGAATATTTCACAGGATACAATGAACAAAACAAGAATGGTTCTACCTCCTAACTAAAACATTTCTCAAAGACATAGTGTGTAATTAAGGTTTTGAGATTGTAGCAGACCTTCAGAATGCTACTTTCTATACAAGCACTATCCAGTAGGCTATAGAATTTGGGAAAATTTCTTGTTAAAAAAAAGTCATACTCCTCACAAAATAATTGGTAGAAAATGGAGCAATTTATGATCAAATCATTTCAGGTGTAATATTCAGTATTCTCTGTAATTGAGTTGTATTATATTCATGATCCTTAGGTTTTCCTTATTTCAGAAACCCTGTATGTCTAATGTGTCATTCCCACAAAATATCATCAAATGATTAAAATCCTCAAAGGATTTCATATAATCTGTCCAGGTGCTTCACAGTGACATTATTAATGTAATGTTTGGACTACAGAACATTTTCATAAATAATTTGGACTTAATTTTGCAAACCCAATTATTTCATCTTAAATGTTGTTTATTAATTACAGGGTACAACTGGAAAACCTAAAGGAACAGTGCTGAGTCATCATATTGTAGTGAACAATTCTTTCTTCACAGGAAATAGAATAGGACTACATAAAAGAGTGAGTATATGCATTTCTCCTCTAAAGAATGATGTAATGGTTTTTTAGAATATAATCTTGTTTATCTCGGTATTGAAGTAATTTAGATACAGACACTAAAACGTCCAGCTATATTTTAATTTTTTTCTCTCTTAAGATGTTTCTCATATTAAAATTATACCTGTATACTAAGATTATGCATATTATTAATAATATATAGGACATAATTTTTTTGTATTTTAAATTATAGGTATTCCACAATTTAACACAATAATTCCAATTATTTTTTTGCTAAGCGAGTTGTACTGACAAATGTTTAGACCAATTGCAGATGTTGGAATGAAGCTGTGGGGTTCCATATCAGATCAGAACAAATTTGGTATCATAAAATTTTTATATTGACAATTTTACTAATTCAAAAACATTTCTCCTGTATGGAAATAAATGTATTTGTACAGAATGAATAAAGAAAGAATGTGGCATTTGAAAAATAATCAATATGGACTTGAAAATGTTTGTTGGTGGTCTATCTGAAATTCATGGTTACTTTCAACATATTAGACAAAAAAATCTATACAACTGAGGGTAACCACAATGTCTAAATTTCAATATATTATCACTCCCATCCACCCTCTCTCTGCCCAATGGGTGCTCCACTCTATTACCATTGGGGACTGAAATTAAATGTAAAGTACATTGTGGGTGACAATCTTCAAATCATTAAAATTGTTTATTTTACATAGAATATTAGTCGTTTTCACATTATTTTTAAATACCTGCCTCGTAAAATTTTCACCTCTAGGGTATCTCATAATAGTGATTTTCATAGATCCTAATCCATGTATATAATTTAATACTTTGCCACAGTACTTTACAATAGTATGCAAAATTAATTGTTTACATATCAAAAATTTCTTTAGTACTATTTACACAAATAATGAAATCAATTTTATATAAACAAAATTTTAATTTCCTAGTGTAATTTTAGTCTCTTGTGAAAATAGTTTATTTAGAATAATTGTAATAAAGTTTAATAATTGTATTACTTCTAGCACCACCGGCTCTGTTTACATGTACCTTTCTTCCATTGCTTTGGAAATGTTTGTGGAATTTTGTGTGCCCTTCATTTTGGATGTACTGTGGTTTTGCCTTCAGGAAGCTTTAAAGCTGAAGAATCTTTGAAAGCAATAGCAAAAGAAAAGCAAGTGTTGTAATTTTTAAAATATACCATATTTAGAATTATAATGTAAATATATTTAAAAATTATAAACACTTATTTTAGACAAGACTATAATATGATCTTACTAAGGATATATATAAAAACTGAATACAGTCTGCTATTTATCCAAAGAAACAAATATTCTCCCTTCCTCATTAAATGAATCCAGAAGCTCAAGAACAATATGCTCATAAACATCTGAAAATATATAAATTTTTACAATATGAATAACATGATTGATAATACTAGTGTTATAATTTAATTTTAATCCAATATGTAAATGATTTTGTTAATAATTTTTTTTCAGAAAAGAGTTTTAAAGCTTCTGGATTGATATGATGAAGAAATAAGTTGTTTCTTTTGATAAATAGTGGCATAATAAATAAGTAAAGGAAAGAGAGATAAAAAGTAGGTGGCTTACCTGAGATTCATAGGCGGTAGACACCTGAGGTTTGGAGTTCTTGAATTTTCGGAGGCACCACCCCCTTCATCAGAAAGAAAGGGGGGGCAGTGCCTCCGAAAATTCCAGAATCAGAAACTCTAGATGGTGCCTGCCATATATGAACTTTAGGTAATCCACCAGCTTCCTGCCCTTATTATAAATAATATCCTTGATTTTTTATGAAAAATATAGAATTTCAATTATTTTTTCAAATATGTTCATTTCAAATATACTACTATTTCAGTATTAGATAGCATAGCATAAACTTGATGTGAAACAGAGTGGTTGATAAGAAAGAAGAATCTCTTTATGGTGCTGCTTATTAATTTTGAGGTTTAAATGCTGGGAAATAATTCTGATTAGCAAAGAAAAAAGGGTTTCTATTTCAATATATAGTATTATAAAATAATTTGTTAAAAGTCTAACATAAACAGCCATGTAATCATTATTCCAATCCAAAGAATATAATACAAGGAACAAATAATATTGGTAATATATGAGAAGGTATCAGAATTTTGAGAATTTTTTTTTCATTTCAGTCACAAAAACTCTACCCCAAACTAAATTGCAATTATTTAACAAGCTTACTGCATGTCGTACACTTAGTCTTAATAATTGTATTATGGCTCTTTATATATTCTGTATGTGTAACTTTTTGTTTGTAAACATAATGGAACAAAAATTTTCAGATGTACTATATTTTATGGTACGCCAACAATGCACAATGATATGATATCAGTAAAGGAAAAACTCCAAATTAATACATCATCTGTGGAAACCGTTGTTAGTGGTGGTGCAATCTGCTCTCCCGAGCTCTTCCAAAAACTGATTAAGACTTTTGAACTTCAAAGAGTTGCTGTAAGTTCTATATAAATAAAATTTAACCTATATATTACAATCCCAACATAAAACAAATGCTAATGTTTCAGTCTTATTATGGTATGACTGAAACTGGTCCCATTTCATTTGTGCCGTACTCTGACGATGATACAGAAAAAACTTTCAATACTGTAGGTGCAGTATTAGATCATTCAGAGGTAAGATTTTAGGTTCACTTGAAAATTATCTCACTTTATCAGTATTTTTCATTATACTTCTAGTGTGATATAATGCTAGGTAAAAGTTGTAGATGCTTCTGGCAAAATAGTACCAATGGGTATTCCTGGCGAATTGTGTGTGAGGAGCTATTCAACCATGCTTGGCTATTGGGGAGAGAGAGAAGCAACAGATCGAACAGTCGATAGTGATGGATGGTTAAAAACTGGGTAAGTTAGACATGTATTGATATTTATTTTCACATACAATAAAGAAACTGGGTCATATAGTTGCTACTAATCTGACTTTGCTTTCCAAAAATTTAGCAGAATTAGGAATTTAAATGCTCACAAGTCAGTTAATTTATTTTTTAATATGAATATATTTTTCAAAGTGTTTGGTTTTCTTTATTTTTATTTGGTTTAAATGTTTATTTGACTTTACTTTCATAAATTGGAAATATTTTAGTAAAAAGTGAAATAGGTTTGCATAATTGTATTGTCAATAAAATACAGATTGCTTTAAAACTGAACTGTCTTCTTCTGAAGACTGTATAGATGGTGTTTACATTATTCACAAAAGGATCCATTACATGGTTATCAGATTAATCTACAATTTCACAGTTTCCCATGTTACAATTTTCTTCTCCCTTACATGTCACCATTAATTCATATACAAACAGATTAAATATAATTTCATCCTGAAAATACTGAAAAAGAAAACTGGTTTCAATCTATAAATTACAAAGTAACAAGTAGGTTACAGAATTTATCACAAAGGTAACTCATTCACAATCCCAAAACTTCAGCTGAAAGCATTTATGTTATAGGGTGAATGATTTTCCTAAAGAAAACTTTTCATAACCAACTTTATATTTGTTGTAGTTCTCTGAAACACTGACTAAAATATTGAATACCCATTGCATAAATAATTGAATTTAATAAAATTCGTGCACCAAGTGAAACTGCTGAACTTGGATACTGTCCGTACCATTAAATATGAACTTTGAGACTCTGAGACAATGGAGTAGAAACCAATGTCAGTAATTTTGGATAGTTTATTATAGAATCCATGTCTAGTGTTGTTGGGACCACTATTTTCTTCATATGGAACTAATTTATTTAAAATATTCACTGTAGATATAATTTTATGTATCTATTGTTAAAGTTGGTTTGTGATACACGTTTGACTATATACAAAAGATGATGCAGAATCATTTTTCAGTGACCAGATAATTCTACTTGAAAATGGCTATGGGGTAATAGTTGGCAGAATTAAAGATATAATAATACGTGGAGGAGAAAATATATTTCCAAAAGAAGTTGAAGAACAGTTAGAAAAACACCCATTAATTTTAGAAGCACAGGTGAAAATGTTTTACAATAATTTGTAATAGTATATTGTAGGTTAAGTAAACGATTATCTTAAAAGGCAAAATCATGTCAATGTAGAATAAATTGTCAAATTTGTTTTAGCTTTTCATCATGAATCTGTTATCTATATACCCATCAATGACTGTTATTAAATGTTTCATTTTAGTAATGTCAAGTTTATGGTTTTTGAACAAGTGTAGTATATCAAATGCATCTTGAGTTACACACTGTCACAACAAATTGTTTGTGAATTTGTTGAAATTTTCTATACCATTTGTTACACTTTAAATTGTACCACTTAAATGCAAATCATTAATGGTATTTTGTAACAATTAATTTGAGTATTAGCTAAACTCAAGAAAAAACATACTTGATAAACATTAGCTTGTATAAATGATTAATTAATTACTTAAATAGTCAAAATAAGATATTGAAAATATAGATACAAACAATTAAAGCCTTCCAGTAAGAAGTTATGTAATTAACAGAAATAAAAGTTTAAATCTATGCTTTACTTACATTACTCATCAATGCAAATTCTACGACAGAATTAGGAAAAATGTAATGGGGTATTTTTAATTTTACATACAATTTTTAGCCATTTTATTTTCTAAAATTCTACTTAATCTTATTCAGGTTTTTGGAGTGGCTGATGAAAGATTGGGGGAACTAGTTTGTGCTGCTATTCGAACATCTGATGACAACTTGGAGAAACATGATGTAATAAACTTTTGCAAGGGAAAAGTTAGTATGTTTGAAACTTTCTAAAGCTATGTTTCAGATGACATTGTCCTGTTTTGAATTTTATTTGCCTTTTATTACAGATAGCACACTTCAAGATTCCACATTATATTCAGTTTGTGAAGGACTACCCAAAAACTGCATCTGGGAAAATACAAAAGTTTAAGCTGAGGGAAGCATTAGAGCAAGAGCTTAAACTGAGTTCAAATAAACCATCTTAACCTCAATAATTAAGTTTTCTGAGCAATTGCATTGAGAAAGATTTAAATCCCACGTTACATGTGAGCACAAGGTGATTTTAAATATGGATATTTTTATTAAATACTCAATCTTTCTGGTGGGTACATAAATGACAAAACCATAATTTGTTCAATTTCCTTTATTTAGTTAATATAAGCTAGACAGTGACTGAGTAACAATGTATTACAAACAGACATAGAAATAACACATTGTGCTTCATATCCTTAAAATGAAAAATATATATATAAATTCAATAAATATGGCATATAATACACACCCAACATACCTACACTTGACTTGCACCTTAATCTTATAATTAAAATCAAACAAAATGCAAAGGAAATTATTGAATACAAATGTCTAGTAGAGGAATGTCCTAAACAAATCTTTTTTTTCACACTTCTTTAAATTCTACCATTTCAAATTGTGAAACCCATAATAAGGATATTTTCCAATGGCAGCATAATGTTTAAGGCATTTAAATACTTTAAGGGTTCTGTCTTATAAGAACAGAAATATGAAAATTAATTTGTCAAATAAAGTACAATAATCAATTTCAGCTGCCCTGTATATTATAAATATGCAACATCAGTATATTAAATTGTTCAGTTATTTTTCTTCTTACATATCTACATCTAGTATATTATACAATTTGTTACAAATACAAATTTGAAGTTGACATTTTCTGAATAAAAAACTAATTATAAATAAATGTTAAAAATGAATTTTTGTAACCAAAAAAACTCTTGAAATTTTAGGTCTAAAATATTGTTTAATTAAAAAATTTACAAACTTTGAATAGCATCCAGAACATAACTGTACAACTTATCACAAATAAGACACCTTGAGTGTCAACAAAATACTCAAATCAGTGTTTCCTATCATATCAGACATGCTAAATTTGAGTATTGTAAATTATTAAGGTAATCATATTTGTTTTGGACAGATTGCTTGGGTTACAGTGAAGCAGTTTACACACATCTTTCAACCTTCAGTTTCTGATGGCATAAGCTCAATGTCTTCTGACCAACTAATGTCCATTGTAGTGGTGGTTGTTGTGGAATCAGACATTATTAATAAATTATATTGTTGTTTGCTTGTATGATCACTTAACACTCTTTGATCAGAATCTTCCAACACTTCCTCAAAATTACTCTTTGGTCCATCTTCATGGGTTAGTCCTCTAGAACTTTCACATCCTAATCCTGATGAGCATTCGGATGATGAATCCTCCTCATCAGAGCAACTCTGTTCATCTGAAGAATTTACTACTTCATGCTCATTTTCATCTTCAGATGTTTCCTCTGATATCATGGCTTCTCCTGCTGAATCCTTGGGAACCAGTGATGGTTGAGCAGCTGCACAAGCTGCCAACAACGAAAGATCACTTGTGCTTCCTGGAAGAGGTGGTAAAGGTAATATTTCAGCTTCATCAAGGTCCAAAACATCATCAGAGAGGTTTTTACTACCATTGAGATGATGATGGTACTCTCTTTCAGATCCACAGCCACTACTATTAACAGAACCATCTGAGCAACTACTGCTTACACTGCTGTTGCTCATACTTGAAGATTTTTCTTGCAATTCTTCCAAAGTAGTTTCAGAATTTGGTCTCTTGGCAGCTAAGCCATTTGTACTTTGATGAATTCTAACATCGTCTTCAGCATCGCCAGATCTTTTTAAAGAAACTTTGTTTGACACATGTATCAGCAATTCCTCATCTAGTGGCAAATGAGACTGCTCCAAATGTGAAACTGGAGTGGAACAATTTGGAACCTCACTCCACGAGTGGTACTCCACTTCTACAGAATCTGTGGAAACTGATCTGGGACGCACCGGCCTGCCATGACCATGGCCGATAGCACTGGCAGAAGCAGACAAAGTCAGGGAAGATGTTTTTGACCGAGGTCGCCGTGGCAAGGTACGAGAATGTGCAGGTGATGAAACTGGAGGTGGAGGGGTTGTACCACGAAAGCTTCCCGCTCTTCGAACTAAACGAGACAACATTTCTTCTGGAGCATCATCCATTTCCAATACCCATGAAACAGAGTCACCTTTCTCCACAACAGCCTTAACTTTAGGTGATGCAGGAGGACTATTTCCAGAAACACCCGAGTGATTATTTTCTTTATGTGGATGAAAAGATCTGCAACATCAGGTATGAGATAAAGTTCAATACATATTCTTTCAAAATGTGTAATTTTAAACTTTTATATTTATAAATGTATTTAATATTTCCTAAAATATGGTTTCAAAATGCCCTAAAGCAAAAAATAAGCATTATAAACAAGTCCTGACTGTACTAAAATACTGAAACATTTTCTATATTAGCCTTACCTGCTAAATAAATTATTAAAACTTGAATCAAAATATTCAGCATCTGAGGACTTTCTGTTGCCATTTGTTACAGTTAAAAGTGGGATGCTGATTGGAGTTCCAGCTAAAGCTGCAAATGCATTAACCACTTCTGCATTTTGTTTCAGTTTCCACTGAAGCTCTTCATTATGTAATGATAAGCGTTTTTTCTGAGCAGTCTCTTGATGATACGATTCCATTAAGAGCTTATTCTCTTGTGATAATTGCCTAAAAGCAAAAGAAAATTAAAAATTATCTGAAATATGTTTCTAACTTAAAGGAAAGCTGTTACAAAAATTTAGCACTCTAAACATATCTGTACAAATAACCAAATTTTCAATTCAATATATAATGTATAACTTATGGACAGATATTTATATTTGTTCTTGTTTGTTGACATGAGGTCCACAGATTTGTTATAATATCTATTTTGTTTGTTTAGTTGCAATACAGGCACTTTCATCACTAGACAGTTTAATGATATATCAATCAAATTGTAGGTTAAAATAAAATTTCATAAAAAATATTCGTGATACCTGTCGATTTATTTTAAAATTATCAATTATAATGATGCAGACCTATCATGAATACTTCAAGTCTATTGGACTGTGAACACATTTGACCAAATAGCTCACTTAATTGTCCACATCTTGGACTGTTGTAAAATATCATTCACAATGACAATGGTTAAAGCAGTGGTGACTTAAGTATTCAAAATTATTTGCTACATCATCCAAAGGAACTATTTTTATGAGGATAATTCCCCTTGCATAAGATACAAATAAAACAAAAATAGTTAGTGTTACTCCGTGTGACATTTCATATATAAAATCAAATTGACACAAATTCCTACCACCTTAGTATTTTTACTACTTACATATTTTAAATAAGGGAAGTTAATTATTAGGAAGAAACCACATATTATGGCAATATTGTATGTGTGACTGCAGTAATTTTCTTAGTTATGAACGTCTTTTAAATCCAATAAACCAAAAGTACATAAACAATCTTTTTATTAGTTCATTTAAAACTGTAGCCTGATGCAGCCACTTGTGTGTCAGAATGTCACCAGCCACCATTGATTAAAAGTAAAAATCATAACAAAAATAGAAAAGGGTGTAAAAAAACTTCACCAAATTATTGATTAAAATATCTTCAGAAAAATTCGGACTTGGCTTACACAAAGAAAAAAATTTAAGTGCATTTTAAAATTTTTTTCAAAAATATGTATGGACGTACATGTCAACATCTAAAGAATAGCCCTTAATCCTGTAGTTGTAACCATATATACCAACTTATTTCACACTATAGCAAAGCAATGGCAGAATTCTCTAAAATCAATCATTTAATGTGAACCCAAGAATAGTAACAAGCTCCACTAACATACTTCTAAATTTTCATGTTACACATCAAACATTGAGCTTGCATAAAGTTTTCCTTTCAGTGTAGTAGAAAAATGTCTGTTGGAATAATTAAATATGAATGCAAATAATCAAAAATACTAATTTTGCAATGCTATAGGGGAAAATTCAATAAAAACAATTTCTGTGCAATTTACTCCAAAAATATAATTGCAACAAAACAGCTCACAAATTAAAATGTAGCTTTAGGTTCAAAAGTATTGTTTGGAATTAAGTTTATCAGACTTCACTGAAATTTTAATAAAACTGAATTTTTTTTAGCTGCAATTCTACATTGAGAGCATCAAATTGTTTAACACTTTTCAGAATCCTGGATGTATGCTAATTAAAATAATGACAGGAAAGAGAGAGAGATGCAGACACGTCTATGAAAATTTTAATAACTATACACAAAACTAATTTTATTATAATAAATGTATAAATTTGATCATTTCTAATATGACACAAACAATACTCCACATTCCTCTGACGATTGTTTTACTTGTACTTGACACTCTTGTCGACACAAAAGTTCTTGTGGTTCAGGATCAACTGGTATAATAACAACAATGCAAGAAAAACCATTGAAAGTCCCAGCACTACATTTGACTCATAATTAGGTATATTCCAAACAATATGTACTCACTCCACTTCCATAGTGTATTATTTATATTTTTGAGTTGTCTAAGAAAATTTTAAGAACTATACACAAATTATTTCTAGTCTAAGGAAAAAGAACTTGCTTTGATTTATATTTCTATTACAAACTGTTATACCTCTCAAAATTTGACTTTCGTTGAAGCTGAACTTGTAAATCTTCAACACGAGCCAGTAAAGCTGCATTTTTCTGTAGAACCTGAGGAAGTTCTCCCGCATCACGAGCCAATTCCAAATTTTGCCTCCTCAGTTCTGCTATTTCTTCACGACGTAAATCTAGAACTGTGCGCAGAGATTCCACTTCATCTTGCAACTCTCGGCAGTGGCCAGCAGTAGCCTGTAATCGTACATATTTAAATTATGTAAAATAGTAAGAAAAACATATCTGTATATTTGAATCTTTTTGTGTATAGAAAGCCATATTTGCTCTACTCTTATTGTCCTCCAATAACAAATGTATTATTGTTTGATTTCTACATTTGCAAATAATTTCCTAGCATCATACTTTCTCCTAATAAATAATTCCACATTTTAGTAATTCATTTACTGTTCTGATCCTACAGCTTTCAAAATTTTCCTTCACTTGTTTATACCAAATATATAGACACTTCTCAATAACACAGTATTTTATATAACTGCATTCTACAAAATATAAAAATAATATCTAACCAACTTTAGTCAGTTTTAATCGTTAGTATTATATTCACCTGTAGTTTTGTGTCACGATCTTGTTGCAGACCATCGACAAAACGCCTGGCTTGTTCTTTCAGCCCCGCTAATTCAGTATCAGCACCAGTTAACCTCCTCTGCAATTCTGCCTCCCTCCTCAGGGTTTCTGCTTGTAACCTTTCCATTTCCTTCTGATGTTCAGCATTTGCCTGTTCTAAACGAGCTTGCCCATCTTCTAAAAGAGCCTCCACTCTTTCAGCATTCAGTCTGTCCAAACGAGATAACTCTCCCTCATACCTTCCCTTCATCTCATCTACCTGTAAATAGTATTTACAGTAAAGACAACCACATGTTATACAAACAAACCTATAAATAAGCAGTGGAAGGTAATGAATGTATGAAAATAGTCAATTTACCTGGAGTTGCAATTTCTTTTCATAGTCTGCCAACTGTCCTTCATGATGAGAAACCACTGAAATATACAATTTATATTAAGTAAAGCCTTGTAATATGTTCTTACTTTTCATGATAAAGTATTGCTACATACATTCAGCTATTTCCTGGCCATGTTTTGTTTCCACCAACAAAATTTTTTGCTGGTAAGATGTTTTCTCTTGACTCAGAGTTTCTTCCAATCTTCTATTCTTTAATTGTAGTTCCTCTGAAAACACAAAATTCAGTTCAATATTACAAAACTCAAAATGGGGAATTATTTAGAATACTGAAAACTTTCTCACCTAAACTGCGCTTTGTGTTGTTGTACTCTACTTTCATCTTTTCAACTTGCTTTTTCAAATCTGGAGTAGCAAACGCATCAAGCTAGAAAAGTTAAATGAACCATATTAAAATTCATCTTGACATAATAATGGAAAAATAGTAATGGAAAAACTAAACATACATCATAAACAAGGTACTGAATGAGGACCCCAAGTGCCTCAAAGCCCATAGTTCCATGGCGAAGGGTTGGCAGGAACAGTTGGTCTGGAGGTACCACTTGTTTGGTTGGCAGTGGTTCCTTGAGAGGCGCACCAGTGCTAGCAAGCCGATTATGATCTGCAACACAAGTGTCACTTAACATTCTATTCTTAAAAAATTGCCCAACAGCACACACACATTTCCAAAACTTTGTAGTAATTACAGACTAGAAAAGAAGTATCTGATTAGGATGGAAACACAATTATGCTCATGCAAGGTATTAGGTGGTAGTCAGGCCAGACCCCAAATTTAATTAGGAAACTAAATATTAATACCATAGCAATTTGAAATTGACATTAACACAGTGTTTTGTGAAGGCTACGTGAATACTTGCAGATATAAGAAAATAATAGTGTGTTTTAAAATCTTAAATAATCTTGTTGAAAATTAACAATTTACTATGATCCTAAAAGTTTTTTGAAAAGAAAATTTGGAGTCAATATGAAAAGATAGATTTATAAATAATTCAAAAGATGGCTAAGGGGCATATTTTCCAGCAATTCAAAACTTAACTCTGGATATGTGAATATCATCATTAACACAGTATAGTTGTTATTTTTGGGGCATACCACACATTTACACTGCTGTGAAGTTGAATGATAATTTTGATCTATACAAATAATTTAACACTTTGACAAGTTTCTAGACAAGAATAACTAAACAATAGTTTTCTATTCCGGTGAACTATACTACCATGTAAATATAAAATTGATGTAATCTTACATATCTTTCCCAATACATTCCCACTAGCAAATGGGCAAGTGAAAAATTTGGTGGCAATTACCTGAAATGGATTTTATCAGAAATCCCAAGGTAAAGGAAAGAAGCACCATTTCATGATAGCGATAATGTACCACCTCTCGCTCGTAGCCAGTAGCGTTCGGCTAGCTGGGAATTAACAGACGGGACTGGAGCAACTTTAGTGCTGTGGTAAACAAGTTTACAGCGATACTTGGTGGGAAGGCCGGTACCAACGGATTCCCAGAGCATCATTGTTCCCGCCCGAATCTCCGGTTGTTGGCTACAACCCCCGTTATTCAATACTTTACTTATTCTTCATGTAGTAGGGATCAAGCGAATCGTACTTTTCAAAGTGCAAAAAATTAACTACAACCTTACCAAACTAAGATAAAACAGAGCGAAGTTAACGGTAAACAGTAGAATTTTGTACATCAAGACCACATCATTTAACCACTTCTATTAAAAACCTTTTGTTGCTTTGATACAAATCCAGATCCTACAAGAAAACCAGATTC
Organism: Eucriotettix oculatus; assembly: GCA_034510155.1. Taxonomy (NCBI): domain Eukaryota; kingdom Metazoa; phylum Arthropoda; class Insecta; order Orthoptera; family Tetrigidae; genus Eucriotettix; species Eucriotettix oculatus. The sequence continues at coordinate 64,835,963 of CM067378.1, forward strand.
GGGAAGGTCCCGTAGCTATGTAAGCTTAACTCGGCGGCTACATTTATTATCAACTAAAATATATGCTATGCGCTAGTTCACGAATACTACAACCCTTATGAGAAAAATTATGTGAAGAAATAATAATGAGTGTTCAAACCCCGAAACAATTAATAGAACTCATCTTGCGTACGGTAACATTATAGAAGTATACAAGATTTCAATTTAAAAACTTAGTTTTCTGTGTAATAATAATAGTAATAATTGAAAACGCCAAGCTGATAAATTGTAGCTTTTTGGTTTTAACAATTTTCTACCTTTAGTTTGTGCCTTTCCCGATCAAATGAAAAAAGTAAAAATTGGCGTCAGGTGCTGGCCCATTTACACTGTTACCACATTTCTCAAGACAAGCAGAGATTTTTATATTACAAAACATAAGTTATCTTCTGACGATTTTAGAACTGCCAAATTTAAGTGATTAATGAACTGAAAGTGTCTGACGATTTGCGATGTAGTCAAACGGTAGATTTTCTTTTATGGCGCGGGTAGCGCTGCTTGGAGGTTGGGAAACATGACAAGGTTCCCACATTCGCTCGTAATAAGGCTTCTGTATACCTGCCAACAGCGTCATCTTGTTTTTATTTTCATCTCGCAATGAAAAGTTATCCAACAATTTTTAATTTCTCTAATTTTAATACAGAATCTTAGAGAGGATGTTACACAACCAACCGGAAATTTTTCCAACCCATTGTTTCAAATCAGAAAGGTTATTTCTGGTACAATGAAAGCCTACTCCTGACCTTTGAAAGGTTTGTACATTCCGATCTTAATGAGATTGAACGAAATCGTGTGTCCCGATACATTTCCAACGCATTTCCTCTTACAAGTGTACATGGAAAACTAACGAAAATCTATAATCTGTATTCTTCTTCTATCATATTTAACCAGGGCAGATAGCTATAAATAGGCAGCAAAAGTCGACATTACCCGAATGTTCACCGAATTTTCTAATTTTCGAAGCAGTTGAATATCTATTTCGGATTTAGAGCAACCGCTACAGCCGAGGAAAAAGTAGTAGAAATAGATAGGCAAGGCAATTTCAGAAATCGCAATTGAAGACGGAGAGATTTAGCTCTAGGTCATGGACACAATCTGAAGCTTACATGAACAAGCTGACGACGTTTTAATTGTTGACTATTTAAAGGTTCTCAATATTAACTAGAGCATTTTAATTGCAATTCAACTGAGCCTTTGCAATGTTTCATTACTGTGGATGAAACGAGATTTCATTATCACATAGTCCTGAGACGAAACAACATTCCAGATAGTGGGACAAAGCGGGCGGAAAACCTCCGAAGGAAGAAATCTTATCTATTACGGCCAGTGCTTTGAAATGCTCATGGTTTGGTTCTCATAGAATAAATGCTAAAAGGCAATACAAATACTGGAAAATATTACACATTATTACGAAAAGAAATCGTTATGAAAAACTGTCCATTGGGCAAGAAAAATGCATTGCCGCGGCAATGCACCTGCTTCGTCTTCGAACTGATTACATGCATCACACCAGATTTACCTCCAAGTGTTTATATCCTGTTCCAGGATTTAAAGAAATTGCTTTCTAGGTGAAGATTTGCTTACAAAGTCATAGCCGACTTATTATTATTTACACAAAACTGCACAAGGGCAATAGCCGGGTGGTAGTTACATTTAATCACGAGCAAAAAACATTAGAACAAAAGAAACAAAATACAATTAACCACACTTGAATCAGTTTTTTATTGGAAACCTCAACGTTAAGGGAAAAGCCTCCAGAAATCTTGAAGGTAACCTATTCCAGTCCTTGATGGTTTTGTTTACAAAAGAGAACTTCCCTACACCTACCCTCTGATCTCTTCCTTTAATTTTATACTCGTGGTTGTTCCGTGATATAAAGTTTGGAGTCTCAAGTCGATTTGTGAGTTCACTACAGGCCGGCTCGTTTTTGTATCGTGCTCCTTTTTGCCTGTCTGAAAGCTTCTCTAAGCAAGAATTCGCTTGAACCCCAGTATGGATGAACGTCGATACCTTTTTCTGAACTTTTTCCAGTGCTTGTACCTTTCTTTAGCACTTTTTTTGCAAAGATCTTTGCGACTACTTTAATTTGTTCCCACGCAGTTAAAATGTTTACAAAAAGTGACTCCCGGATATTTACAGATTTTATCCTCCGCTATCTCATCATCTACTAATCTATATTTTCTTGACGGCAGGTTTCTGGTTTTTGTGAATGTAATCACCTGGCTTTTAGAGGATGTAATTTTCAATTTGTTAAACCGCGACCATGGACATATTCACGACCATACTTCTTGGTCATAAATGAGACAAACACCATTTTCGAAGATTTAGAAATCGTTTTGTGCTGAAGGTATGAACAAACTGAAAAAAACAATGAACTAACAAGTCTACGTTGAAGAAAAAAAAGTGTAAGAAAGCTTTTTCCTTAATTTTACAGGAATAATGATCGTTTGCCAGATGATTAAACGTCTGTTGAGTTTGAGGCGAATCGGTTGGCCGATGCCATGGGCTGACCAGGAAGCAATGAGTTCCTGTGCGTCGCGTGGTGACCTCTATACTCGCAGGCGCGCCAACGAATACGCCACTCCTTGTCGACATTTTTTCTGGAATTTCCATTCAGAGTTAGGCGAAGGGAATCTTGGCAGCACAACTCGTTTCTTATATTTACACGGCAAGCCCAACTTTGCCGCAAGCGAAACGCGTACATCTACATTTCGGGATTCAGTAGAAAGAAAGTCGAACGTATTCGTTTCATATCAACCATGACCCGATTTTTGGGTGTGCTACCCTTCTAGGCTCACATAAATATATGAGATACCTGACAGAACTAAGCAAAGAATTAACACAGAATGACCATTTAAATCATCCATTTTTCTATACTGCTGAACGATAACGTTGAGAACGAGACTTCAATAACTCAAAAGCCTGTAAATATTGCACCTCCAGAGCACAATTCGGCATTAAAAGACAAACTGCATGAGCTGGGAAGGAAATGTATAACCAAATTGATGACATTCAAATTTAACAGAACTGAAAATGATGGGAAAATGAAATACTCTTCTGGACATATGTCCACGATGAATATGTTGCATTTACCGACAGGTATTAAAAGTAATCTCATAAGAAATTTCGTTCCGCATTTCGTATAGTTGTTTTGTATGCTGCGATCCTACTCGTCGAACTAAAACCCAGATAAGGTCAAGCGAATCTGTCAAATAAAGCCACATGATAAAAGGTAGTGTTAAAACGTGCGTTACAATGGGTCACTCCCAGTCGTTAATATTAATTATTACGTAAAGGTTAAATTTAACGTGTTATATATAATAAAACAATGAATGTCCTTTTACAGACTTTATTGTTTAACTGTAATTAGCAACAAAGTTTCGGCATATTTTTAGGCATTCTTCAGGTTTTCTTCCACAACAGTATCAAATCATAACAATGGAGTCACATATGAAGTCGAACAATAGTGATCGAGATCCGAGGCAACAAGGCATAAAAATATACCGAAACGTTGTTACTAATTAAATTTAAAGAATGAAGTCTGTAAAAGGTCATAGATTGTTTTATTAATTATTACAAATATCCTGTGATTGGTAACACAATATATTCTGATCTTTAACCAAATGCACTTTTTAACACTCATGACAATCATGTTTCCAAGTAATTAATGCCGATGTTAGGTTTCAAAAATGTCTCATACCAACACGCAAATCCCCTTTTTCAATATAATTAGATAAACGACAGTTATTTTTAGTCATCAATGTCTTCAATAGTAGTGATAGAAAGAGTTGTCCTTCCGCAGTAAATATATATATATATAATTTCGTATTTATACTCAAGTTATAACTCCAGTGTCACTTTGAAGACGTGAAGAAAACAACTTGAAATATCAAAATTTTCATTTGTGATAGTAACATTGTACTGCCTATTGCCGTCATCAGTGTCAACATGAACGGCTTAGAAACGTTGAAACAACGGGTGAAAGGTTAACGGAATGTCCTCGTTAGAAAACTGTACACCACGCTTAGCAGGAATGAAAAGTAGTCGGCAAGAAAGATTACTCGGGAAATAAGCTGAAGTCAATTAAAATGATGGGGGAAGGAAGGGGGGGAGGGGCGCTATTAAATGCGTCTATCTGCGTACATCTCGGAAAGTTTGAAAATATCAATTTATATCGAACTACTATTTGGATGAGATAATTTTTAATAGAGATTAAAATGGATGCGAGAGATTATAAATTAATAAATTTTCTTGAGTCAGAACAATATTTCTACGATTAATTACAAAAAATATATATTTTTTTAATTCAAGACGTTTTATCCTCTTCTGGGACCTCTTCAGGTATAACAATTTTAATTTTGTATGTAATCCATTCTTATAACAGGCAACAATTCGAACATGATTATTAAATTTGTATGTAGTTTGAAAATAAAACAATAGGGCCAAGAAGAGAACGAAACGTCGTAGATTGGATTTTTTTGTAATGAATCTTATAAATGATTTTCTGTATAAAAGGTCTATTATTATAATAAATGACAGATGATGTTCATTATTTAAGCGGCTTACATTTTATGACTGTTTTCCATTCGCTCAAGACACATTTTGCACAATAATACGAACTGTCAGTCTTTCAGAAAACGTATGAGAGAAACAGCACATCAGTCCGAACACTCATAGTTTTAGATCTATTCTTTACCTCTAATAAGGAAGAGTAACTGTGTGTACTAGCGCCGCGTTGAACAAGCTATTTTACATATTTTAAATGTTAACACGTTAAGATAGCATAATACTACAGAGCGCGAAATAAATGTGTCAAATAAAAAAGTTTTAAATAATTATTAACATCAACACAAGATAGTACCACTGATATTACCGACAACAATGAAAGGTGTAATGGTCATATTACGTCTGTAGTATTGGGGAGTTCACAGCTCGTAAAGTGTTGTTTTCCAAAGAGCAGCAACTGTCCATTGTGGAACATTATTTTGTAGACCAAATCAGCGAGAATTATCCGGATGTAACAGAGCCTAACAATTAGACGATAATCAAAAGTTACCGTAAAACCCAATCAGCGTTATTAATGTAAATATGAGCGACTTTTCGATCAGTCTGTATAAGCTTATGGACCTAAGTATGAAATAAATCCCAGATGCTTTCTTGTCATTGAATGGAATGCCTTGTGTAATTCCGTAAAAAAAGAAACAGTCGCCCACTCTGACAGTAAATTAAATGTGTACTGTAAACACAGAACCTCGTACCGAAATCTACGGCTCAGTTCCAAAGGAACTTTTGCACTAATAAACAAACAAAATTAAGTGACGATTTCCGCCGACCTCCTGTGGTGTAGTGGTCAGCGTCGCTCCCTCGCACCACATAAGTCCCGTGTTCGAATCCTAGCAAGGGTTTAGACGTTGTTTAAGTTCCCATAATGTGATTTCCTTATAGATAGAAAAAAGTTCCCCTAATGGTAAACAGTCGCTAATAACCATTAGCAGTTGGTTGGTGCGACAATAAATAATTGTTTTTAAAACAAGTACTACGCAACGTTTCTGCGATCTTTGCTCAGGTGATTCAAAATCGCAATAACGACACCGAAAGCAATATTGCAGAAACTTGTGTGGTAACTATTACATATCTTAAGTCGGTTTCAATTTACTAATTCATTATCTAATTAAATATGCAGTCGAGGTTAGTTTAAATGTATTAGACAAACGAAGGTAACAAATTGGAAAGGAGTTTCTAAAATGCAATCCCAAGAACGATACAACACACGAATCTGGTCGAAAGCATTGCTATTTAACAATAATGGATCACATCTATTGTTGTTTTTTTTGTGGTGGCGTTAATTTGAAGTATTTAGTTTGTAATTCTGGAGCATTTTGTCAATCAAATGAATGTTTGGAACTGATGATCTGCAATTTCGTCCGTACGTTTCGTAGGGTGCCAAGAAATATGACGGGATATCCACATAATGGTAAATGTGGAATTAAAGGAAATAAAATCGGGGATAAATATATTTTATTGGTTGAAAATTTGGCTATGATCGTAAAGGTGTGAGATGTGACGTACTGTAACATATAGGTTGTATCACCGTAGTTCCTAGAACGAACTTGCTCCTGGGACGGAGAAAATGGTGTTTTCAGAGGAGCAGGAACCAGTTGTCAGTATTTTATATTACTCTAAAGAGCACGAGCTCAGTGTGTTCTAATTAGGAAAAGAACACCGATGCAGCACAAACGAAAAACATAATGGATGCTTGGGTGATCGGGAGGACTCGTAGGATCTTTGGTGAAATCGTGTAGACGAGCCCGATACTTCTCGCGGAGTTTTTAATCTCTGCGCCATGTAATTGACATGTTTGAAGATGATTTATTAATAAGGGTTGGAAGAATAGGCGAAGGCAATTGTACGAAAAACTGCGTCGTGAATTGAAGCTGAAGGAAACGACGAGAAGTTGCACGCACCCGTAAGAGGTAGGCGAGGTGTTGGCACGGCGGATGCGGATGCGTAGCCATGAAGACACAGACCACGTCCAGGGCTGCGCCATGTAGAGGCAAGCGGATGCCTCCTACGTTCGCTAGCGAGAACCATCTTTATTCGCGAGCAGGTTGCACGCCACCTCCAGCGCTAAATCTAGAGCATCTATAAATAAAGGCCGGTGACAAGGATGGGATTTGACTTACGGTCCGCACGCGCTGGGGCAGCCTCGGTTCCCATCGTGGTCACGCACTTACACGCATGGTTGACCACTCGCGACGCGCGTCCGAAGCCGACTGAATTAGCGGACCTTGGCGCGGTGGACGCGGGCCAAGCCCACATGCACAACCTCAATTCACCCAATAAACCACTACTGCTACGTCATCACTAACCAACTCTAACCAAATTACACAGGGTTTCTTTACTTGGCTGCGAAATTTCGCTTCAACTACTTCGATGCCCCAATGGTCTACCTCCGTTCGGCAGCCATAATAGATTAAATGTTGTTGTATTACTACTCAGTCCTTAGACTGGTCTGATTCAACGTCCCACGCCAATCTATTCTTCGCAAGCCTTTTCATTTCTACAGAACTACCGCATACCAAATACTCCAAAATCTCCTTAGCGAATTCCATCCTTGGCCTACCTCGTCTGTTCTTACTTCACACACTTCCCTCTAATGCTCATTTTACAAGACACTAATGTCATAAAACGTGGTAAATTAATCTATCCCTTCTCTTGGTCGAAGTCCTCCAAATTGTTCGCTTCTCTTGTTCTCCTGGTTACTTACTCTATCCACCCATCTGATTTTCAGCACTCTTTTATACACAACATTGGAAAAGCTTCTATGTTTCACATTTATGCAATTCCTACCGTCCACGTTTCGGACCCATATAACGCTACACTCCATACGAATATTCTCAGTAATGATTTACTAACATTCATACTTATTCTATCCGTAAAGTCTTTCTTGCCTGTGCTATCCTACTCTTTATGTCTACTACACTTCTACTATCCCTAGATACTATGCTACCCAATGAGCAGAATTCCTTAACTTCCTTCAAAATATCCCTTCCCAATCTAACACCATTAGTTATCCACTCCATTACCTCGGTTTTCCCTCTGTTAATCCTCAGGTTTCACTATTTCTCGATGGCCACGTTCATGCCATTTATTATGTTTTCGAAGTCTTCTTCGCATTCCCATAATTAACTTTATCATCGGAAAATCGTGGAGTATTTCTTCTCATTGCAGTATTATTAATTTTCCTAAATTCATACACACGATGCACGAAATTAATATTTACTCCAACGTGGCAGATTGATATGAAAGTTTTGTTTTTGGGAACCAAAGATGAAAACAATAAAGACGCCACACGATGGAATACACTAAGGAAAGCTCTTTACGAAGACAAACCGAATGCGAAAATAATTTGAAGGAGGACGACTTAATCTGCATCTGTGTGAGAAATAAAGTCGGTAAATGGTAAGAATATGAAATATACTGAAAGACTAATGGAGTGTACAGTTCAGTATTAGGGTTCTGATATCAATCAAGTTTGAAAAGAACGAGGCGTATGACAGATGAAAACGATAATTGGTGTCTGTGGAGACGACACGACGTGTGCCGCAGTCAAGGCCATTAAGACGTTGATACTACATAAAAATAAATACTACCTAAATACTTTTATGCGAAGCTGCAGTCCGTTAGTGTAAATGTACTCGGCAAACAAAGCTAAGACACACAAAGAATCCTCTAAGTTACGAATTCCTTAGTATTAACAAATACAAAATTATATTTTGTTACCTTTCATTTAATACATTTTTATATTAACAAATTCTTTGGTTTGAAGCATTATGAATATTATTAAATATTTCGTGGAATTGTATGTAATATGCTCCTACAAATAACAGTTTAATTTTCCGGAGGTAAGTAGTGTATGCAAATAGCAAAATCAAGTTAGGTCGCCCGATTGCAGTTCGGTTGTAAATGTCGCGATCTTCACGTCGGGAACTGAGAAATGTCACAGACTGGGCGGAAATGTTAACGTCGGGGAACAGTCCAAAAACGAAATATTTCGTGCCACGTTTGGGACATTCACAAATAATGAAATCACTCGGAGCAAAGTACATTAACGAAACATGTATTTGTATATTAAATTGATTAAATTATCGGCCTTATTATAAATAAAATACGATAATGGTTTCAGGCGTTCAAGTAGCAACACGAAAAATTTTAACATGTAATTAATGAACTGAGCACGTCCCGAAAATTGGTAACGAAACGTTTTAATTCAAATAAGAGTCTCCTATTTACGACTTTTGGCTAATCTTCGCATTTATTTGTATCTTTTACCCACAGTCAAAAATTAAAACTGCCAGTATAAAAATTAATCCAAGCAATTAATTATTTTCGGCTGATTTCATAATTTGATATTTGTGTACTGGTATCTAAAAGAAAGGGGATTTCTAATTCAATAAATACAATACATCAATAAGTCAGCATAATTTTACCGCTATTTAATTAATGTAAATGCGACGTTCTAGACTTCATCAGGCATACTACAAACATAACATTTACAAAAGATTAAGTATAGGCGACATGTTACAATTTTTTATAGATAAAAACAAGGTTCAAAACTCAGAAATTTAGCAATTCATGCCCTTCGAAATGGAGACGTCGCATTGATATTACTTATAGCAATAAAATTATCCTGATTTATTGGCAGTCTTTTTATTTATTTTAAACTATGCTCGAATTTATGATTCAATATTAAGGTTTTCAATGTATTAGCCAGTTTGCAGAAAAAACTTAAAACATTCGTTTTCGATTTAGAATTGCTGCATTATAAGAATTAGGTAGCAATCAAAGTAGCTTAATCAAGTGGAAATACACCAACGTTGAAACGTAAGAAAATGCATCCTGGGTTTACATTTTCTACTTCAAATTCAGTAACTTAAGGAAAAAGTGAAATTTTTCGTATGCACTCGAGTAAGAAGATTTCAAACTAAAACCACAACTTATCAAATCACATGATAAATTCCTTATAAAGTAATAAATGGAAGTAATTTTCTAAATCAGTCATAAGAACTCACCAGTAAGCTGCTGGCGAGGAAATCTCGGCATCGTGAAAACAATCGCCTAAATTTAGCTGGACGGAGGCCGAGTGTCAAAGCACCGCTAACACTTGCGTAATCGCGGTGAATATTCAAAGCGAGGCACTCGACCTACTCAACGGCAATCTTTGGTCGTTACTCAATTGTTGTGGTAACAGACAACCTTCCCAAGATTTGAAATCGCTAGCCAACTTCACAAGTTCATTTACCTTTCAAAGGAAGCAACTTTTTATAACTGGAATAGAATTATCGCTCGCATTTCTCAACATTAAGCAATATCGCTTAAAACTAACGAGATTTGCATCAACCGAAGGATAACAAAAGCCAAATACAACAATATTCTAACTTGAAAAAATGTATATAAAAAAAATTACTAGACGCAGAGAAATTACATAGGGAAATGGCAAATTTGCAGACATAATGTCACAAATTAAATACCAGACAACTCTTATACAATCATTGTTGCTTTCGAAAGTTTGACTAAAGCAAAAAGGAACGTGTAGAAACGTGTAATATTTTTTTAACACTCAACTCTTGTCTGTTCATTGGCAACTTCTTTATTTAATTAATATTCTACCTTGTTGGCCTCAATTTAAAATACGACCAAACAGATCGGCAAATGAATTTAATTAGTATTTAATTAATATAAATCCAACGTTCCATCCAACTTTGTGGACTTCTTCAGGACATTTCTTCCAACTTAGTGGATTTCTTCAGGTACTAGAAGTCCGCAAAGTTGGATGAAATGATGGATTTATATTAATTAAATACTAATTAAATTCATTTGCCGACCTATTTGGTCGTATTTTTATTTATTAGAAAGACTTTAAATTGCCACGCCAAGACAAAACTAAGTCAACGACTCATAATTATCCACGCTTAGATACATGCAATCCATTTAAAATTTACCTAATGACAAACATTGACCAAACGTCGTAGACGTATTAAGTATAAACTTGTTAGCTGACAAATTGTCTGTGTTGTTTATGTATGATACAGATTCCAGCAAATCTACTAGTAAAACATGCGATGGTAAGCAAAATCGATAACACGTATTTATTTATTTAAGAGTTTTTTGTAAGGCAAATCGTAGCATAATTCTACTAGACTTTAATATTAATGCAAATTTTACCGACTTATTTAATCCATATGACAGATTCGAGAGATTTACGAAGCAGACAATGATATACTCTTCGACACAGCTACAATTGGATCAGAGTATACTCGATACGACAACTCCATGCCATTGTTGTTGAACTGGAGAAGTGCGAATATTCGGTTGATCTGCCCGAACTAATGGGAACTTGGTGGGACAATGGTGCTTGGGAAGATGAAATAAGAATAAATTACTAACGTCAAGTATGGGGGCGAGGACTCGTGTACTGTTACTGTTACTGTTACGAGTTGATCTTAAGTAGTGCTTTTCACCCATTATATTTCCATCGATAATTATGATGCTGTTCTGTAACGTGTCTTGACCACACGAGTGTTATAATAGCAGCGTCACTGAAGGCGAAACGCGAAACTGTATTTCCTGCAGTAGGCTGTAACTAATTGTCAAGGCTGTTGACCGAACGCAGTAGTCGAGAAGAGTTGGCCGGGCCGGTAGGTGAACATTGTTACGAGAAAGAGTTGAAGTTTTCTCAGGCAGCGAGGGCCGACATGTGTGAAGCAGATGACTGACTGTAGGAAGCATTAGCCAAGCCAAGGACGCGACGAGGAGTTCAGATTCAGTCGACCCCGTCTAAGCGAGCAATTTTATATTTCGTATAATGACACGTGGGCAGCGCATATGGCCTATAGAAGCAGATATTATATTTAGTCGCCGCTATAAGCAATCGCCCACTTTCAAGTGACAATGCTCATAATCAATAATGGTCAATTTCAAAATTCCACACTGTTAAAGTATTCAAAATGGAAACAATAATTGGCACGCAAAATCTGTTTCGACCGCATCAAGCTGTATTTGGCCGAAACCCAAGACCTGCTTTGTTCATTTTTACTTACCACCCCCAACAATTCCCGTTTCTCGACATAAAAATTTCTATTGTTCCACATCTTTTAATAATGTTATAAATGCGTATAATAAATTCCGATATTACTTCCACAATTTTAAATTAGTTCCCTCATACAGATATTTTTGCGGATGCCTTCACGTCAGCATTATTAAGCCAATGACTAAGGCATCGTCAGATTTCCCGGTATTTCGCGAGCTGCCAAGACGTCTTTCTCACGGATCCTAGCGGCGAGGCGTTACGAAATTAAAATCACCTCACAATAGATCTGCAGATAGCTTTGTTCTCGTTACGAATTACTGAACGGTTATTATTCCGCAAGTATCTCCGAACCGGGTTTCGGAAGCCTTCCACCATACCGGATTCTGTTTTGTAACGCAAGACAGAAAAAACAAAACAATTACTGTGCTATAACAGTATCCGATCGCCCTTGCTGGGATACGGTCTTTCATAAGAGAAAATTATAACCAGGATTGAGTGAAGTTAAAGTAAAAAATAAATCTTCCACACTTAAAACAGAGGCGTTAAACTAATAATGAACGACCATAAATCGTACGGAAAAACTTTTATAAAGATAAGTGAAAACGAAAAATTCACAAACAAAATTTTATTGAATTACTTCAACGTTTCGTCACGGTTTTTCGAGTCAGGTTTTGTGGCTACAAAATTACCAGTTTCTCAATTTAATTAAAATAAATAACTTACACTTTTGAAGTATGTAATTTAACATTAAAGGTCCAAATAAGACTGTTTTCGTCCTGGATTGCAGCCATGAGAACGTACAATCGAAATGTGTTTTAATAATGCAGAGCATCTATGTATTGTACACCGTTAAACTACGAACTCGCAAAGATCACGACTATTATTAAGATCTTCAGCGTCGAACAAAGTTTGTGCTTGGCAACAGTTCTTTAAAGCACTGAACTAAGCTGACATTTAATTTTATTAACTGCATCGTGTGTTTGCCATTTATCCAGTGTGTTCCTGATAGCTAAAATGACAATGACGCGGTGGGTTGTGACGTCATTTCCGTGGCGGAAAAGATGCTAGGCGCCCCGCTTAGATGCCTAAAGCTATTTTCCCCAGTACTTGTCAGCTCAGTAAGGCACTTAGAAGCAGCCGATTTTCGAATTCTTGTTCGTGAATTGCCCCCTCATCTCTTCCCCGAGGTTGAAATTACAATAATCGAACTAATTTACGAGTTTTTTATCTATATGGAATCTTATATCCCAAAAAAAAGTTAAAACGGAATATGGAACAGGAATCATACTGAAAGGAGAATAAATGAAAACCCTAACGTTTACTGATGATATTGTAGTATTAGGAGAGTCAGAAGAAGACTGAGAACATTACAAATGGCATGAACGTGATTCTGGAGGAAAAGTTCAACATTAGGATTACTAGAGAGAAAACCAATGTGATGGAGTATAGTATGGGAAATACTGTAATAACGGAGGGTCATAGATTTCAAATGGATATTTTGAAGGAAGTTAAAGAATTTTGCTACTTTGGTAGCATAGTAACTAGAAGTATAATAGACACAAAGAGTAGGATAACACAAGCAGGAAAGCTTTCGCAAAAAAAAAAATTACTTGCGGGGGTAATTATTATTAAAAATGTTTGTATGGGTGCGAAACGTGGACTGTAGGGTTTCAGAAAGGAAAAGAATAGAAGCCTTTGAAATGTGGTGGTATAGAGAAGAATTCTGAAAATCAGATGGGTGGTAGGGGAAGAGAGAACAATTTGGAGGACGTTGACCAAGAGAAGGATAGGCCACATTTTGAGACATGAGGGTCTTGTAAAATAAGAGTGAGTGTTGGGTAAAACAGAAGAGGGAGGCCTAGTATGGAATACGCTAAGTAGATTAGGTTAGCATGGAGGGTTGCATGAGACCAATCTTAGGACTGAATACCACGGCAACAATTCCCATTTAAAGATTTCAAGCAAAATGTCGGCCATCCGTTGATACGTCAGTCAGTTTGTCATTTTATAAACTCTGTTATAACTTTTATCTTCGGAAACAAGCAATTAGAAAAAAATGCATGGCATAAGAAATTGTTCTGAATAAAAAATTAATATTAAAAGACCGCCGAAGAAAAACGGTAGTGTTTTTCGTAAATTGATTGTACTATAAAATGGTCTCAATAGTAAAATCCGAAATGAGACATTTAATCGACAACAGCGCGGCCAATTTGGAAACTGAAGTATAAACGGGAAATAGGGTGGCGGTTGTTATAACAAAGTTGCTCTTCCACCCATCATTAATGGATGTCTAATTTTAGCAGGTTTTTTTCCTAGATTGTTTCCTTTGCAAAGTTAAAATAAATATTATGCAGTACTATCTAAATCTATTAATATTGCTTGCATGGATGTAATTGCAACCTAATTTTGATCGTAGCAGTGACTGCTCATTGGTATTTACCTAAACAGAAAAAATTAGGAACTTCGTATTTGCTCCCCTATTCGCTAAGCAATTCTGCCAGTGCTTCGTTGTTCCCCAGGCTGCCAGAGGCAGTTCATTACTAAATAATAGACACGAGAAGATTAATCTGTGGGACTTGTTCATGACCCTGCGACGTCGCTGAGAGGTGAAGCCCATGGCAGCCCAGACACTCCACCACAGCTTTCCCCTTTCTCCTATAACGGTCACGGCTTTATCGCCTCCAGCAACAACGATATGATAGCAAAAGACACCGAGACCAACCCGCAATATTTTGGAGAAGTAACGACATTAATCTGGCAATTGTTTTACCGGCTTAGGTTGGCTCTGTATCGGAACAATATTCGATACGCAAGAGCAAGAGCAAGAACAAGAACATTACATAGCACACTCAAAAATATTAATATTTTAGTTTTGCGGACAACTTCAAATTTGTCTGACGAACATTTGTTGAATCGAGCTAATTAACTTAGAACTGAAATAAATGTCTATACTTTTACTAGTTATGAACGACATTTATGAAGTATTGTAAGAAAACAAGTTATGCAATTATCTTCCATTTGTAGCATGGAGTTAGCTAACTAAATAATGGCGATTCAGGCATCAAGCCATGAGAAGTGACCCGTTGGTATAGGTCAAAACTAAGAAGGATGTGAGATCATCAAGTAGACAGAACACAGACGACTGGCCTCAGATCAGATTTCTGGAACAACAATGTACAGTCTTACTTTCGTATGCCAAGGTGTCCAGCAAAGCTATAGATTGTATCTTATGAGACTGTAGCTGTATCCGGAGGGAGTTCTAGATTCAGAAGATTTTTATCTTGTGTTGCAACGGCAGAGCACGATCCTTGCATTGTGTCCGTTTACTGAAGCCCGACAATTGAGCAGTGATGGTAGATCCAATCCCACGTTAAGTTCTCATTTGTTTAAGATGCGATGTTTAAACTGGAATGATTTGTAACAAATCGGTAGTAACTAGATTTTTAAATCTACATTTCTCAAGCCACATTTTTTTATATAGAAAGTGCCGAATAACAGCATAAATTTATTTATGAGCAAATTGACTGAACACGTACGACAGGTTTCCGATTTAATTCATAACTACACAGGTTGACAAACTATTACAGAAAATAAGAGTGGGTTTAATGACACTTTTCTTGTCAAACCGTTGGTACTTCAAGTAGTCAATAGATCATCAACGACGAATACAAACAGCAATTTTAATAATAAACTGTGCCGTGTCGATTATTCAGATCGAAAGGCAAATACTTTTTCCCCGATCCTCAGGCTTTCGAGTTGGCGTTCGGCAATCGGAAGCAAGAAACGTCATAGAACAAGAGAACGGAACCGCTTGGCTTGTCCAGGTTAGCTCCAGTACAAAGCCCGGAGCGTTGATCGAGACATTGTCCGCTACTGGCCCAGATCTCGCACAAATTCGTGCCGCAAAGGTACTTACTCACCGGAACCTTATTTCCGTTATCCGATCTGGGAATTCTCGGGTTTCTCAGAGAAGCACTTCGCACGCGAGAGGCGGGGAGGGAAGCGAAAATCATTTTTGCAACAACGATTTCGGGATATTTCCCCTATACCACACGAGTCAAGTCCTCATAATTACAATTTTAAAAGTCGTGCTAGCTTTCTCCTTGCCTCGCACCTCTTATCACTTCCTCTAACTGAACAGACACGACTGCGTATCTTAAGTTACGCACACTTTCTACTGTCTCGTCCTATTAAAACACGATTTCACTCGAAAATTTTCCCTCGAATTGTTCATTACAACTGAATAATTCATCGTCAAATATTCCAGTTCAATTACCATTTAAAGACCATTCAAATTCTACTTTATTTTACATTAAAGCAGTGTTCCTCATAGGGTTTATCGCGACACATTAGTGTGCCAATTTAGTACGTTTACAGTAAAATCTGCTATACAAAAATAAATACATTACTCAATGGCTCCTTTAATTAACGGAATACAATACAGTGACGTCTACATTAGGCAATAACACTACTTGAATAATGACCAATCTGTATGCCCCATAGATTTATTTCCACATGAATAACTTAAAAGTAAAATAATTACTAATGATTTAGATTACTCAAGTCTCCAGGGGGAAAGTAAAACTGATGACACTCGGAAAATGTCTGAATTACTCACTTCACAAAAAAATTTTTAATACAAAAATAAGTTGATATCCATGAAATGTTTTAATATTTCAAATCTTATTTGATGGTATACATATCTCCTTTTCACGATTATTTTTTGCACAATATTGACAAAAGTATGAATGAAAAAATAGATTACCAACATCATTTTTATGACAAAGTTGAATAAATAATGAGAAATAAAATACGGCCAAATAAGTCAGAAAATATTTTAATTAGTATTTAATTCATATGAATACAACGTTCACCGAACTTTGTCAATTTCTTCACCCAAAAAATATAAATTTGATTATACGAAGTTCCGTTTCATTTACGAAAAAGAATCTTTCCCGTGTAAATATGGTAGAAAAGTAATAAGATTTATTATCATATAAATGAGTACAACAGACAAATTGTAGTGAGATAAACTTTAATAAGAAAATTAATAAATCATAAAAATAGCACATCGTAAATGTTTTCGTTTTTTATTCATGAAATAAATTATTTATAATAATTTATATTTGTACGTAAAGACGTCGTGCTATTGTCATTAAAAATCTCTAAATTATCTCATTATAATTTACATCTGTTTTATTTGGCAATTTTACTAACTTATTTTCAATGAAGTCAGATAAATATAACTATTAAGATTTAATATTTTCCTAGCCTGATTTAATCATACGAATTTTTGGTGCATACAAAATAATTTACTGAAACGATTTCCCACTTACGTTATTAGCTATGAAAATTTCATTCTTCCACATTTGAAATTAATATAATTATATATTCTTTTGTTGCCTCTTGTTTTCTTAACTACGTTATGTGCCAGTAACTCAATTTCTTATAAACCTAAGAGATTATAAAGTTCAAGTGTCACAATTTAAATCCCCAGAATTCACTATTCCTTGAATTAATGTATTTCGTCAAAGTACTTCCAAAAAACAAGGACTTGTATACAGACCCTGTGACAACTTCAGTCTGAAATGGTACAGCATTGAAACCTGTCCCAGATTTCTAATCGCATAACCAAGACAATTCATTACGATTTTTATTGAAGATTGTGCCTGTAAGGATTGTACTACACATTAGACAAATATTAAAATCCAACATATTTTCGAATATTTATGCAACTTATTGCTTAAAGGCCTGTCTAGAACAATATCCCCGTTAAGACGAATAATATATATATATATATATATATGAAAAGATTTAAACGAGTCTCGATACACGAAAATAATAATTATTGAACAGTACCAAATAGGAAATTCTCAGCCCATCTTACATCACAGCGTGAAGATAATGACTGGATAATATCTCCCTCGCTCAATCAAAGAGAACATTTCCGTAAGCTTTTCAAGGACTGCGATGCATCCTGGAATTATGTGAAAGATAATTAAAGAACCTAGAGTGGAAATCCCTTTATTAAATGCACTTTCTCCATGCAAAATCATACGATGTGGAAGAAAGCACTGATTAGCATCAGAAAGCTGAAAAGAAATATTCCAAAATCCTTTTATGACTATCCGAAGTAATTGAACTACTTTTTCGAAAAATCAGCTGTACATAGTTCGAAAATTCTTCATAAACATAGATAATCTGAATATTTCCCATTGTGATTGTATTTTAATAGGTGGCAGTACACATCAGTACCAGGTTGAAACACACATCGGGCAGCCTGAGATAACCACTATATGGAACGCCACCGCAGCCTTTCGAGTTAATGAAAATGACATCTGATTTGTGAGTAGCTTGTGGCACGGGTTGCCGGATGTGTTAGCATTAATTGTCCGCCATTTAGGCAGCGGCATCTGGCCCACATTGATCTCACACCATCCAACTTCATTGAGCAGACGTCTTGATTAGGACGACATCCTCTCGTGCGCGCGCGTGGGTCACACGTCACAATTATGCTTACTCTCAACATTTTTTTTGAACAAACAACAAATTATTTGCGCTAATATAAATAAAAATATGCAACATACAGCAACAAGGATTCATCTATTCTAAATTAAGTAAAATCTTTTTCTTTCGGAAGTTGGAAACACTGTCAAAGATTTTTTCACTCTAAGAAGAAGCATAGACAAGTTTATTTCTTTGACTTAAAACCAGTCCATTCTACCTCAATTAATTTAGTACCACGTTTACTTGTGGGCCATTAATAATTCAACTTCATGAAATTTTCCTCTAATCCAACAAAGTTGTCATTTGGGTAATTAAACCCTTAAAATTTATCTACCGATACTGATCGATAGGCGAGTTCTAATTAATTAAATGCTACGTCAACTTCATCACACATCTCATTCAATTTGATTCCGTTCATTAAACCTTCTTTCTGTATTATCCTCAATTTTCTCCAATACTTCCCTTACATTTATTATTACAGTTACAGTGACATTCACCTCATAAATCCTTTTCGAAAGGTTTATGTTTCCACGTTAATCGCTTGAAGTTCCCTTTTTCAACTTTTTTCCTTTTTTCAGTCATTTTTGTGCTTCGTATATGTTCCAACATTATATTCTTTATTGGGCGTAATACTCGTCTACCTCAAAGTGCAGAAAACGTCGTCTCCATTCTTTCCGATCACTTATAAATTCCTTCCTAGTTCTAGCTCTAAATCGCCGGAAAATTGATCGTGGATTTCGCTTTCGACTACTGGCGCAGACTGCCTAATGCAACCCCTATAAGAACATCTTTACGTAATGAAGGCGTACATTTGAAGCTCGGGTTAGTAGTAATGTGAACAGAAACGGCAGAGAGAAGAACAGGAACAGTCTACACGATGACAATAGAAGTGATGTATAAAAGAACGTCCAACTATATCATACAATGGGCCAATAGAAAAAATATATAATTTAATTTAAAAATTTTCGAAAATTCAATTAAAATATATTAATAATGTTATTGGCACCTAAATAATATGATATGAGCAAATTGTAAATAATTGTAAAAATTCCTGATTGAAAGTGCCACTAAAGATCACTTAAAAATAAACAAGTAAAAGCCAACAAATATTTTTTTAATAATATTCAACATATGTACACAATGTTTCGTCCACAGTTTTGTAACTTATTCAGGTAAAGTAATATACCATCAAATTTTTTGTGAAGTTGACTACAGGCAAATCATTTCAACATTTTAATTTAAATTAAAAATTAACATAATTTGTATCAAAATTATATGAATAATTTCAACCAAACTTACGATATCCAGTAGTTATAGTGATTTAAGTTCTTTGTAACAATTATTAACTTCAATTTACATTGTTGAATTTTAAAAGTAGTTTTTATGAACCTCTATTGTTTAATCGATATGGAATTACATCCATTAAAAATGTAAGTCTTAATATTTTAATAATTTTTTAAAACTAATAATTTATATTTTAACGAAATAGTCAATTTAAATTTATAGTATATTGAAAAAAAATCTTTGTAATTAACGTCAGAAAAAATTGCAAATGTCTTACCTGAAGAAGTCTCAAAACGGTGGACTTAACGTTGTATATAATATATTGAAAAATATAAAATATTCTGATTTATTATCAATTTGATTTTTACTTATTTTTAAATAACAGATTACTTTAAATATCACTTAAAATTACTTTGTGGGAGGTACGACAGTTATAGTGGGAAATATCTGAAATATGAAATGGCAGTTGGATAAAAAGGTGGACAGAATAGAAGATGGCCGGTGAATGAAGTGTGTTCTTCACGAGGGCAGCAATTTGATGTTGAACAGGTACTAAAGTGAATGAAAGCTGACCAATGCATAAAGGAGGAGAAATTACTCGGTTGCATACAAGGATAGACAGCACATAAGTTTCTTTTTGAGGGTTGTACAATCAACAAGTTAGTTACAGAACTATGCATCTAGCTGTCTTACAATTCAAAACCGTAATTTTTTTCGCTTAGAAATGTCTCCATTCCGTTAATGTGGCTAGTAAATGGGATGAAATTCAGTGAACGCACATGACGAACTATAAAGCTGAACACCCGCGAAGGCAAATAAAGAAACATTGGAAACAGCAGCGGCATTATAAGTCTTTGTTCCGGTCTGAAGTGTGCATTCTGCGGTTAGTCACGGCTTCCGAACAGCGTCGAGTTCTTTGCCGGCCGGCTCTTGTGTGCACCAACCTACACGTTCGTGTTCATCGTCATTTCTCTGCGCCACAATCTTACATTTTAATCACTCCAACAATACAAATCTGCTTATTATAACGTTTATTATTCATTATCTGTAAAATATCGTAATAGTAATTAACTTACAATGAATGAGATTAGGTTTGTCAAGGTCAGGAAGAGTAGGTCCAATTATCTACGAGAAGCACTCGTAGACCACACACAACACATACTCCAAATTATCTAACCGTTGGTAACCCTATCGTCACCAGGCCCCAAGAAATATGGTTCATTAGAAATATGAAATATTTCCGTCGTCGAACGTCGCATGTAATTAAAATGTTGTACTGAAGTTAAAACGGTTGCCGCATCCACCGTATTCGCTACAATTGGTCCATTAAACTAAAAAAAAAATACGATATTGCCGAAACGACCTGCGAAAATGAACTTTTAAGACAGCTGAAGTACAGCAATGCTTGGCGAAACGAATTGGGATAATAGTTGAGTAAAAAATTAATCAACCAAAACAAATAGTTCTCTATCCTTTTGTAAATTCTTCAGGATCTATGGAATGACTCTCGTAGCTTGAAATTGTTTTAAATAACAATTTATTATTGTTATAGCCTGATATAACTTATTCATGTAATTTAAAAACGGATGTCGTGACTTTGAATCACATGATAAAATGTCAACCATTACTAAACGTATTGAAGAAATGATAAAAACCACATCGATTCCAAGGTTCTCCCCACAGGAAGAGGAAGGCCCAATTCACGCTTGAGCAAAGCCTCAAAGGCCTTAAGTGCAAAGGAAATTCCTTGGAGGTAGCATGTACGTGAGAACAACACAAAGGATATTCGTAACCACAGGAAAGGGAACTACAATTTTGTATACATGTGAATTAATCCTAATTTTCGTGACATTGCTAGAAAAATGTGGAAAACTTAGCAAATATGCAAGTAACTACATTAAATTTGTTTGATACGGGTGAAGAGTATTTATAGAACTGGAGTTCCAATTTGGGACATTGGAATCATTATGGGCATATACTTAAATAATGGCACAAAAATTATAGTGCATGGCTCAGTTCAGATTTCGTGATAATTTGAGGAATGAAGAATTGGGTTTTGAGGACTCCTCATTGAAATGTCAGTGAATTTCGTTGGGAACCGTTAAAAAGGGCCAACACCCACCAAGAGGAACCATAAATTAAAATCAGACCTCAGAAAAAAGGCAACAGTTTATCGTTCTAAATAGAAGTATTGAGGAGTGGAATAAATTTTCAGCAGCGCTGTTCGCGTAGAATTAGCGGTTTTAACACACGTCTTAAAAGGCTGTTTATGCTTCTATGTAATTCGATATAAAAACAATTGCATTTATTCCCAATTATAAACTAAATAATATACTACTACCCAACATTATGTTGAAAAAAAAGAGGATTTTTTTGGAAGGAAGCGAACGGAAGAACGAAGAGCAAGTGATTGTCATCTTTGACTAGGAATGACAGTGTTGATATCAAGTAACAGTCAATAGCATTCATTGTATAATGTTATTTGATAGAGAGACTATGTGAATGAAACTACACCACGTCTGATGACCTGGTTCACGGTCTTGGAAAAGTTTGTCATCAGTCCGTAGTAAACGTTAACATCCGCATAGAGTGCGGGAAAGCCACGCTTCCTCTCCGCCCAAACTATTTTTGGCGTACAATTTTCATTCTCAAGGCAACAATAACTACCGCCTGTCGGTTTAATGGCGGAAAAGAAAAGGTCTGCCTTGAGAAGTGGTGGTGTATATTTAGTATTGAAAGAGCTTAAAAGAATTGCGCTCATACTTTTGAGAAACGGTAATTACAGTTCCACTGCAAATGTTTTTTCTGGAAACGAGGTGAACAACATTATTTTTTGTTGAATTTATGAGGTCACCTGGATGGTTCCGGGACCAGGCAGGCGGCGCTGTTGTCGATATCCAGTCCAGAATTACTTTTTTAAATTTTCCGATCAAAAGTTTACATATTTTTTTGGATTTCTCACAAAAAAATCCTAATCCCAAAACATCAGTCTGACCGTTTGAACAATGTGTGGTATTTGACTTACACATCAATATATGCTCAAGTTCATTGCGTCGAAGCTTCGCATTGTTTGCCATTTCGGATTTCTTATATGTTGTGTATTTTAATTCTGTGCAAACTGAGTTATTATTTATCGATTAATTCAACATTGAACAAATGAAGTGTGGAAATGTGAAAGGTAAATTATCTGGATTACGATTTATGCAAGTTCATTCCATTTAACTTATGTAAAACATTTTATTATTGGGGTTCTTTTGTGCGATTTCGGTATAGGTGGTGTGCAAAGGTAAACTTAAAAAAAAGTGACTATCTCGGATGTAATCTTCACGGTTAACCAACCGGGTCAGGTATTTAAAAGAACACAAATGCCTGAAGACTGCGGCAGAAGATGGCCGCAGAAACGTTGTGTTCTTTTAAATACCTGACCCGGTTGGTTAACCGTGAAGATTTCATCCGAATTATTCACCGGGAAAGTCTACGTTAATTAAGTGACTATCTGATCGCGTGTTGGCAAATAGATTACTGTCGAATTAAATAAATACTGCATCGGGCTAATATAAATGAATTCTCGGGCAACGGCGGGCACCCAGCTGGTACTCTTATACAAAACGAAATTGATAGAGAACATTATCTTAGTACGTGACTCCTACGCATGCTCTAGTTGATTGTAGGTGGATTGTTTTAATGAGGAAGATAATTAGAGATCCCGTCCGGGAGGAAGGAACCGTGAACTGGAGCGAAGAAGGCTGTTCCACAGAGCGAGCAAGCGTGGTCATCCCCTATCAGACCCTCACTGCTAAACAGCGTCGTCATCGTGAGAAATGAACTCGCACGAAACCATAACAGACATGGAGAAAGTAGGCTGGCGTGGGTGGTAGCAACGACCTAAAGGGAACCCTTCTTTGAAAGGTACATTCGCATTTTACCAAAACGACTGACGTGAAGCAACATCGGAGATACCCACAAGACTATTTTTGAAAGATAATTTTTATCCAATTGCCCGTATAAAGTTAAGTAAAACAACTAAGCAATATTTGCACATATAGAAACTGTTAGACAAATACAAAGTACCCGTACGTTGGACTGATCAAAAAAGTCAATTTCTGAAAATAAGTCCTTAATTTAAGGATCAAGGTCAAAATAAATTATTCAAATTTGATAAAATTTGAAATAAGGGATCGAATATGAAATTGGAGATGGATTAGTGTTTACCTCTGAGAGGTGAAGGCTTGGTCTGTACAGCGGCCTGAGGGCGCCGGGAAGGCTGCTTTCTCGGAGGCTGCGTCTTCATCTCGGCCACTCCGTTCTTCTCTGAAACAGCAAATCCTTGCCTTAGTCTGGCACCTGCCCAGGACAGCTGCTGCGCTTCGCAGCTGCCACCACCCAGCAGCTGATTGCGCTACAGACGTTCACGTTCAACTCAAGTTTCTATTCTAGTTACTAAATTCACACATCTAAAGACATCTAAAGGGAGAGAATATTAGACATGCGAAAATAGTAAATTTTCTAAATTCTATAAATATTTACCTACCATCCACAACCTTCCTAGAGATGCTTTAAATTAATTCGAGATGAGACATTCTTCAGATTCGTTATTTTCGTGAGGGGAACAGAATGTCATTAAAATAAGTTTCAAATGTTTTGTTAAAATTGTATTACCGACTAGGATACATATTCCAACCAGACATTTAGTAAAACTCTAAAAGAGAACGACGAAATAATTTAAGTATTAGTGACAAATAACATTAAAAGATGAATAGGACTGGGTATGAAGAACAAGAACATTTTGAACATACCAAGTGTTAGGAACATAAAACACACAAAACCCCTGGATAAGTCAGTGAAGCAGGCACCAATGACAAGTAACCACTGTCGTAGAAGACTCATCTGAGGCAAGAATAGGAGGGACGCCGACATTACAAACTATACAAATCAGAAAATTAAGGGTGAGGGGAACAACAAGCAAGTCATTTGAAGAGCTTAAGGCAGGTGAGAACAAGAGGTAGAAAACTCAAATATATCCATGAAAAAAGTTGTCAACATTATAGTATAGCTCGCGAGGGACAGCATGGCGCAGGAGGAGGAGTAGGAGGACGATGTGTATTACCGTCGAGCCTACTTGGCACAACGATATTGACATGCATAAAAACATCGATTATTTATACGAGGAAAATTTAAAACCATAGGTTACTAAAGTAAGTCCTTACAACTTCCACGATAAATCACAGATTTATTATTGAATGTCATTTCATTTACAAAGATGATTTAGGTCTATCAGCATAAAAAATCTCGAGTCGACTTCATTAGTCGTACTGCTCACTATGGGAGGAAAACATTTTATGTTGATGATGCCCGAGAGCCAAAACCTACTTTGTAAACGAAATGGCATGCAAGAATAAGTAATTTATTATGAAAATGGTAATACGTGTTCCTCAATTTCCCTAGTAAACTTATGATTGTCTTAACAATGTCTTAATTTTTTTTTCTTTTTTATGGGGGGGATCAGGCTACATGAGGGTTATCCTGAAACAGGCAACTCCCCTTTAATAGCATAGGAAGGGAATTGAAAAGGGGGGATGCGGAAGGTAACCAAGGGTTAACTAGGGCCCCCGGGCTATGGTTTAAGGATCCTACCCGGTGTTTCACCAAAAGAAATGCAGGGAAAACCCTAGAAAACCTGCATCTAGTAGGTCGAGCATTGGATTCTATACTCAGGCTGTAATGTCTTAATCTAAAATTAACAACCGTTATATTCTTTCGAACTGAACACAATATATTTCCTTGCGTCCTTGCTTTTAGAATAGCACTACAGTACCAATTTGTCCAACAAAAACTGGAGTTAACCCCCCTACAATTTTAGGACAGTAGTCCAGTGCGCATCGTATTTACACATGAGAACCTACATCTCTCGACCTGTAACTTATTTCGCGCAGAGACACTACATCCACTCTTTCAAGGAATTTCAGAACAAGCGTTTTCCCGGAGTAAGCGAGCGGAAGAAATTTTCTCGTGAACAACCATCGAAACGCCCTGTGCTTTCGGTTGGAATACCGAGATGACGGCGTCCATGTTAAATGTAAGAACTTGGGATTCTATCAATGAAATACATAGATTTTACTGACAACCTACATACTAGATTTCCCGCTTCACCACGTATCAGATCAACTTTCGTAGCTTAATTCTCTATTAAATTATGTTTACATGAAAAATACAACCCATACTAGTGGCAACTAGTCAAATCTTCAAATACAGATAGCCAGATTACTGAAAAAATAGGTACCTTCTAAAGCTGATTGAACGTCACATTTTTAATTTAGTTATTTTTACTGATAGAAAATATCGGTAAAGCCTGAAGGTTTTGACAGCCACATTTCACAGTAATTCGTAACAGTGAATGAGTCAACATTCTACAAATGATTGCCAATGAATTTTACGTAGTACTGGAATTTAGATAAAATATATAAATGAGAAGCATGCCAGAAGTCACAATAATTCGAATAGTTCACAAAGCTGAAGTGTCTCTCTTCAAACCTAATGGACAATTAATGCATTATAAATGAACATGAAACGATACGAATTAATTTTTTTTAAATCTCACTTCCATAAGCTTATTAGTATTAGGATTTGGTAACTAATCACAGGAACGAGCTTACACATATCGCAATTTAAATCTCTACTAATGCACTTGGGCTTGAATGGCGGCTCGTAGGTCAGCAGGAAAATGCTTTCTCAGAGCCAGAAAATGTTTTCACAGAGCCAAGTTCACCGTGGGAACACGACCCACTAGCAACACGCAGATTATACGCCACAGCATCGAAAACAGCTTAAATCAATGGAACCAAAACGGTACACTGCACAATTTTATCCTTGTATTGCAATGCAGATATAACGCCAAATAATTAATATGGCGTAGCGTAATAAACGGCGGAGCCTGTGGCAGAACCAGAAGGGGTAATGAAACGTATTGCGCCGCATTGCTGCAGAAAGCTATATTCCATACCGGGGCATCCAGAAGGAAAAGATCTAACACTCAATTGGGACTCCCACTTTTAATTTCAGTTTCAGATTCTGCAAAAAAAAAAGGAACGTCACCATACTTTCATTTTATGATTTTATCCCTGTTATAAAAAGTTTCGTGTGCTTTCGATATCGCTCCAAGGAATCCGCCCCCAGAGGTGATGACACTGAGATACTCTTTTTTTCATATTACATGTTTTGGGAAAATAAAACAAGAATATTATGCATTTCACTTACTGTCTATCCATATTTCGTGCCAAGATTCTCTATCGAAACCTAAGGTAACTGGTTCTTCAAAGATAAACAGGTATGACTGGAAAATGTTCAAGCAGAAATTTAGCTTCCGGGAAATGAAACTTCAACTCTACGCCAATTTCGATAGAGCAAAAGTGGGGAGCTGCGTAAAAAAACTGCACACTATTTAGCCGTTATGTTAATCACGATGCTGCGATAGGGCAACTTTTAACAATGAAATCAAAATGAGCAGGAACAGCCACTAGATTGCAGAATCGTGTACGCCGACCGACCACACCTTCCTATTGGAGAGTCGAAGTTCTTGTACCAGCTGAGAGGAAGACAACAGCGTGTCCAGTGAGGCAGTGCGGCAGAACAGGTTCCCGGAATATATTCGTACGTAACAGTAAAGCCAGCTGCCTTATCGGTACACGACCCGGAAACTGTCACTGAAAGACGACACGGATCGTCAATAAGCGTGGGGAAGTGTTACAAAAATCTGCTGCGGGCATCGCAGACTGGTAATGCACTACTCCGGAAAATTCCGATCGCTGAAGGCGCCGCTTGCCGATTATCAGCTCGAGATCTCTCTCCATTTTACTTGGAAGAAATTTGCCAACTAGACGAATTGTTGCGACATTTCATTTAAATAAATTTCTTAAACTCAAATTGTACCCAAATCATGCGTCAGCATAAACAGAAAATTATCTATAATTATAAAACACAAAGTTTCATAAATCACACCCAGAAAGAGGATAGTTCGAACAGGAGTGACCGCTTTCCTGTCCAATGTCAGGTGGAACACTTTCTTCACGATCGATGTGTCACACTTAATAACGGCGCACGCTTATACTCGTTGGGAGGCTATGTTGAATTAACGGAAAGACCTACTCTAGGTATACCTGAGACGTGAGCCGTGTATAGGCCGACTATCAGAGCTGCATGACTGACGACCGTCTCGTCGCCGCTCCGGACCAGAACTGCAGCAGACGCCACGAGGTTGGAGGTAGGGAGGGCGCTCACAAACCTACTCCCCCTCCTCATACCAGGTTCATTGACTGCTTCACCTTGCTCTCCACAACGTACTATGCCAATTTGGTGACGTTGTTCCAGGTCATGTCATTATACTAAGACAACTTCGAAATATTAAAGCGGTAAATAGCTTGCAGGATTGCAGGGTGGCATGTTCCAAGTCATAACATATACGTACTTACAAAAATTTGGAGGGATATTAAATAAGGCAGTGGTTCCCATTTTTTGGTTCCTGACGTCCTTAATATATTTCAATTCTTTCGCGACGTCCCTAAAAGGCATTTCATTGGTAATGGGGTTCGGTTGATTAAAAAATATTATAATGTATGGAACACTAATTTTAAAATAACAAAATTAATTTTTAAGATGAGATTGGATGAGCTTGTTGCCAACTACAAAATTTCTCAAATTTCTGAATCAAAGAGGATACAGCTACCATCAATTACACGTATATCACTTTTATTTTCGCACAATACTTGCTTATTACCATCGATAACCCATTCATAATTACTATGCAGCGAAGTATTCTCTTCAATTAAATGCCGCTCAACCTCTGCTGCTTCTTTTTCTAATGGACAGAGTTTCGGCTCAATATGGCTCTTGAATAAATGCTAATTTATCCATATTATCTGCGTTAAAAAATTTTTTCAGACTATTTGATAAATTGCGATACGTGATTGCAGCAAAAAACAACTTCATTAAAGATTATAAAATAGCGAACAAGGAAAAACAATCATTGATATCATCTTCATTAATTTTTTTTACCGTAGTGGTAATTTTAAAAATCTGACCTGACGAATTTTTGGATAGAACATAGTAGTATTTGATCAAGGCTACTATTTTGTATGTAATTTATTCGTTTTTATTCATTTATTAATAGTTTTTTTTCTAGTGAAATATTGTTCTTGATTGACATTACAGCCATGTTTAGGTCCTTCAGGACGACTTCAACGACATGATTTGGAGGGACATTTTAGTGTAGCGATTCTTCTTCAGTCTTAATAGACTTAAGACAAAGACAAGCACAAATATCAAGGCCCATGTCGAGATTCGAACCTCTGGGACGTGTCGGCTAACTATATATTTTTGTACTGCAACGGATTACGAACATACGTCAAGGGATTTTTAATTAGCCCGTGAAACATTTAACTTGGCTGAATATACTCGGGGTTCCCCTGCAACACAGACGCGACGCCCCGGGGCCTCGCGACGCGTTGGGAACCACTTAAATAGGGCTTAATTGTTACTGTAGCACGGGAAAATAGAGGAAAATATATTGGGAACTAGGGTAGTGTAAGGTACGCAACTCATATGAAAGTTACACGAGGAAGTCAGACCTAGAATAAAATTAGCAAAATTTATTAAATCCAACGTAAGACAAAAGGAAGTGCGCAAGTATTCACTTCTTCCTGCCTTAATAAGAGAAAAAAAATATATTTTATGCAGCAGTATTTTAGAATTCCCATACCTTCAAACTTGTGACGTGTGTATTAAGCACTGAATTTTAAAAATTATTTAACTAACATTCTACACGTTACTATTAAGTTGACTCCGAATCGGTTCTTTGAACCGTACCGCATAGGTCGACTTACCGCGATCCGTTTTCGCAACTGAAGCCTCCGCTGAACTTCCTGTAACGTTTCGAAAACTTGTAGCCGCGAGCGAAGGAACGAACGAACGAAAGTGGCTTCCTCGCGCAGTGAGAACCTGTGAACAGAAACCCATTGTGCGGTTCTTCCCAGCAAACGTTTCTCCATCGTTAAGGAAAATTCGCGGGAGCGGTGCAGTATTTGAACGAAAAACTGAACCTCTGTCTCAGGGGTATAATTTTCGCCCAACTTTCTCCCCGACGTAGCGGTGTTTTCTCCGTAACACTTCACAAGGGCTCCATATGCTCGCTCCACAACGATCAGCCGCCAATTCAAACAATGGCGTGCTCAAGATCGGGTCAACACTTGAATGGAAATTGTCAGCCTGACTCAAAGGTTTTCTGTGTCGTTACCAAAGAAAACAATGGTTCGAATACATGTCTGGCCAATTTTCTTAAGAATATATGGGTGTGAAACGTGGAAGATAGGAGTTGCGGAAAGGAAAAGGATAGAAGCCTTTCAAATGTATGCTATAGTGAATGCTGAAAATCAGATGGGTGGGTAAGTTTTAAACAGAATAGGGGAAGAGGGAACAATATGGAAGACGTTGACCAACAAAAGGGATAGATTAATAGGCTACGTTTTAAGGCATGTCAGTCTTGTAAAATTAGCATTATAGGGAAGTTCGTGGGGTAAGAAAAGAGGAGAGGCAATGATTGAATACGCTAAGAAGATTACGGAGGGTGTGGGATGTGCTAGTTATGAGGAAATGAAAGGCTTGCACAAGATAGGTTAGCATGGAGGGTTGCATAAGACCAGTCTTAGGACTGAATACCACAACAACAAAAACTAATAAAAATTTACGTACACCTGAGAAAAACATATCATTTTTACTTTTACATATTAATTATAGGATGGTAAAGCATTCGTAACCGAGTCCGACGATGCGCCACGATAGTAAATTTACCTGAATTTCAGTCGACATATATTTCAACGATAATATATGTACATCAGTAACCGTTTAAACCTTTCATATTGTAACAGCATCTGAGAGAAAGTCGCCAACCCTCGCACGTTGTACAGTCGTAAACACGACTGACGTGAAAATGTGTTAAACGAAGCCGAATCGAAATAAAACATTCATGCCGAATGTTAATGGCTCCGCTTAATTGCGGGATGCTGTTGGAAAGCTTGCAGATAATTGGGTGTGCGAACGTTCCGAGGCAGACGGGCGTGCCCGACAGACGTGGCGCCACTCTAAACCAACAGCTTTAGATCTTCACTAAATAGTACACAGCTCATATACATTCATGCAACGGCTACCATACAATGCTTCCGTCCAATACTATCCATTTTATCCCTGTATACAATTTAGAAAATAAGATTGTCTTAACCGCTTCAGTCGCTAAATTGGTCCAGCTCTGTTTATGAATGCATCTTTCTTGGTACAGAAGACGTGATAGACACTTATACAATGTAACAATCAACTATCCACCACTAAAATCCAAGTGCTGTGTTATGTATCCTGAGTATGTTTCAGAAAGAAAATCATCAATAAAATTTTATTACCAATTCATATTTTTTTAGGGTGACAGGCTACATGAGGGTGATCCAATAAATGACAACGAGGATGCTGAAGGTAGTATCGCGATGTATCGTTGCGCATGATTTATCGTTTACCCTCCAATAAATCAAAATTTAAAAAACTACTTTAACGAATCTGAAATGTTTTCAATCCACATCTCCAAAACATAAAAAGCAAGACATGCTACTAGATTTTCTTCTATTGGTACCGCAATCAAAACAAAATTTTAGCGAATTTATTTCGGCAATTCCAACGAAAGCTGTCAACAACGGCTACGTGCTCAGCTATCAGATCCTGGAACAGAATTTTTTTCCCACATGGTCCTTATCGGAACCGAGAACTTTCACCGTCACCGCGAGATGGCTTAAGGAGAGAGTTCAGCCGGCTCCATATTAAGCAGCGGAGCTCTTTAAGTAAAAGCGAAAATCGAGATCTCCGACCAACAATACGAGGAGAAATGCTCCGTAGAGAAGACCAATTACGTCCCTAGCACATAAGGACAATTTCACGGCATTCACTTACAATGACGAGCGTTTTGGCCAAACAAATGAATGTTTAAGTTTAAAATTACAAATATTGTGATCTTGGCAAGATTGTTCGTGGAACTCTCCATGAGGCAGCTGCGTAATAGGAAATAGGAAAATTTTAATTGGAAGAAGAATTTAAAAAACTATGAAAAGTGCAAGAAACAAAACTTAGTCTGACCAAGAGATGCGAAGTAACATAACTGTTAGACATCCACCCTAAAGCCTTCAAATATAAACGTCAAAAAATTGAACGTTAGCTATTTCAATAAAAGAAACCGTAAAGTCAAGATATGACACGGGGAAATAGTTTATCTGCGTGCTTGATTCCTTTCAAGGCCGAGATTATTACAAAGATTAAAAAATTTAACTAAGACATCATACATTTAATTAATAATATATCGTTCGATTTTAAAAATGAGAGCTTCAAGCGTTAACGTGACGTAATTTGAAAATATTCACCGAACTTATATTTTAGAATTAATTTCATAATATTTTGAACGAATATAAAATATAAGCTGAATGTACTTAAGACAACACTATTATAGTAAAGTTGTTTTAACTTAAAATTTTAAATAAGTTGTAGGATTTAAGTTTCTACTTCTTAACTTCAGCATTTTATTAGTTAAAAAATTAAAAACGAAATCGTAGTCACATTACGATTGATAAGAGTGTTCTCAAAGTAATTAAAAAACTTATTTTAAGAACGTCAACGACATTTTGGATACTTCAGGAAATGTCCTGAAACGCTTTCGCTTGTAATTAGTAAAAGGTTTTACAAATTTTAAGAAAGATTCGAACATTAAAGCTCAATTTTGTTTTAGCCAACGCAAAGTACTTATATCCCATAGGATCAGATAAATAGAAGAGCCGTGTATGAAAAGTTTGAATGAGTACTGAATATCGTCAAGGTTGATTGACACCGGCGCATGAGAATCCAACGCTACAGTTATAAGGAGTAGGAACCGCAACCAGCTTGTTGAGAATGCAGCTTAGCATACAATGAAGGGACTATGTTACGAAAGCGTGAAGCGATGTTAATCGCGGTACGATAGCGACCGTGAACGCTCCTAGTGCGACGAAGTCAATATAGTCGGCGCCGCGACGCTTTATTGGCGTAGGTCGCTTCTGGCGCCGTCCAGTGACGCACGCAGACGCTGCCAAGTTCGCTCGACCTGTCCATCCCTCTTTGGGCTGAAAAACGGTTTTATCAAAAACGTTCAGGGCATACATAAGCTGTCTAGGAATATTTAGGAGATCCAACGAAAACTTCTCTTAATTCAATCGAAAGAAGGTCCCAAATGCATAAAATAATGTCACTCCAAAAGTAATGCAAATAACATTTACTGAAATATATTTTTCATTCTACATATTTGAAATTTATGGAGTTCGTAGATACATCATTCCGCTTGTGTGCCCATCAAGTGGTTAATGGTAAAAAAATAAGCGGTTCAAGAAGCTAAGAGAAATTATTTAATTCTCTGAATAATGTAAAAATACCCGGCCGGCCACGCCGGGCTCTGAGGTAAATAACGATATAAAATTAACATAGCCTTTATACGAAGTGTACTAAGCGGTGATTGGGGCGTGACTGGGTTTTTCCCACGTCCCGTAAAATTTGGCGACATTGGGTGGTAAGGAGGATGGGTTTTTTCTCCAAAATCGTTGGTGAGGGGGGCAAATGGTTCCTCTCAGAGGCGATAGACAATTCTGACTGGACAGTATCGAGCCCCGCCACAGACGGTATACGAATTAAAGGGGGGATCAATAAAAAATCCCAGCAGAAACGAATTCTGGAATAGTAAGGAAAGGAGAAGTTTAGGACATTAAGGACGTGGAGGATATTATGATTTGATTAAGGACGTCGAGAGAGAGAAATAAGAAATTGTATATTGTCCTGGCCGTGGATATAAAAATAAATGAAAGAGGCGTGAGCGAGTCTGGAAATCCCAAGTGCATACTGGTTCAACGTTGAATTCCAGAAGGGCCAGCTACAAGTTCCAGGCAAGCTGAGACAACACGGTAATACTACCGTTTGTGGCATTTTTCAAATTTCCTGGTACTGCCAGTTCCGAGTAGAATATGAGACGTCCCATTTAAAAGACCCGTAGTGTACGTAGTATTAGCTCTTGGATTTAGTTATAAGAAATTTTACTTTTTTAATTAATGTAAATAAATATTGAGTTTATCATTAAAAATTTGTTGCAAGCAAATTGTATCATATGTAAATTTGATAAATATAGAGTAAATAGTTTTTCATTATAAATAAATATTTTATAATCAATTTTCAATATAAAATAATATATCCCGTCCCATTCATTACAAACAATTATTATCTCTATCTGGAACTACATTTAGATTTTTACGTATTTAGCTGCAGTAAGTTTGCACGCATCAGTCAGGCGTCTCAACTTAGTTAATAATCTGACACCTAGGATCACGCCATTTGGCAAATGAAGTTAACATTCAATCGTTTCGCGTCGTTACGTATGCGAGATCATTTCACGGACAACTTGCACTACACGATAACACGGAGCAAGCGCAACATTTGTGGCAAGGAAGCAAAAAATGTGCTGAAATCCAACTCACAGTTGTAGAAATCTGAGAAAGCAAATTGAGAGTAATTTCGAGCGACAGAGGTGAAGAGCGCAGACAATGGGAAGATGAAGTCCCCGATACGGAGGCCTCTTTCTTCCGCAGGATGTTAGCTAGTTAAGACAATTGCAGGTTACTTCCGGTGTAGATTATCCACTTAATTTTTCTGCTACTGTTTCTAAAATTTAGATAATATTTTCATATCTGTCACCGACACACTATAATGATATTGCCACATACCAGGGTCTGCAGTGATAACAGAGCGGTATCAAGCTGGACTGCAGAAATGTAGACTCGGGTTCGAGTCCCACCCGACGCAACGAATTTTATTTGTTTACTTTGTTTGCCATTAATTTCTAGTGTTTTCTGTTTCGAGAAGGTTCTGCTTCTGGAATATTCCATGCATATATAAATTGTACTGGATTCCGAATCGGAGTCAGTGTTACGCAGTACGAGATTTGTACAGCACTTCGCCGTTAAATAAACCTCTATAGCCTCTACGTGTGTGTGTTATTCAATCTCACGATCCTTCAGAAACGTGACAATATATTTCCCTGAAGCGGATGTGCAGATTATAAAACATTGAGGGAAACAGATGAATGGTGAAACTATTAAATTAGACAGTTCAATTACGATACAAGATCTTCAGATTAAGAATGTTAAGAATAATTCTATTCTACTCAAAAATATAAAAATAAACAGATTTTCAGCATACTTCAAACTAGATTTAGTCTCGAAATAGCTTCTTCTGTAAAAATGTGAATAGTAAGCAGTTGATCCATTCAATCTTCGGTACACGTTGTACTATGCATCTAGTTGATGATTAATAGGATTCGTGAAAGGTGTGAACCGTAGAAATTCCATCGCCTATTAATGGAAACATCATCATCCGAGAATGAGATTCCTTGGTTAGTAAAATAAGTACGTTCATCCTCCTCAACCAAAGCCAAAAAGTGACTGTATTGCCAGAATTTCGCCTAAGGTAGGAAACCCGCAGGAGTCTCAGATTGTTCAAGAAATGTGTGTTTTAAAGTACAGTCTAAACTTATGAAAAATAGAAAAACTTGTAAATGGTCCAAAAATTTATCTTTTATTTTTTTCTGGTTGCATTTCAGCTTTCTAGTTTAGCATTTATATTTTACTTCCACCTAAACATCTTCGAGGTTCTGAGTAAGAACAACAGGGAAATATACGAACTTTGTTCGACCTTAAATACCATCATATCGATTTTTTTTATAAAAAACGAATTAATATTTTCTCGTCATGATGCGTTCCTATATCATAATCCGATTGTTATCAATCTTTGGCAGGTGGTTGTGTTTACACCTGTAAATATTTCTACTAACCTCTCGAAGCCAAAAAAGGTCCCCCCCCCTTAACACAGTTGCAAATATTTTACAATAGGTGACGCGGCGGGCGTTTCAACAAATGATTCCATCTTACATACAAACTTAAAAATTTAAATCATTGCGCCATATACTTAAGGAAAAATGTACACTTTATATGCATAAAGGAACAGATATACAGAAATATTTTTCAGGCACTTAAAGTACCGGAAATATCCAATACTTCCTTAGTCTTCACTTCCATAATGGCAAATCAAATGGTTTGGAAGCCAGGATTCAGTAAACCTTTTCGATGAGTAATCAGTTTCATATTATTTTCAAGCAGAACTGTCTACTGTATAATACTTATGGCCATCATTTTTTATTTTATACTTAGCTAAGCGTGTCTATTGTTTCATGGGGGCTAAAATTAAGTCAGAAATGGATTTACTATTTTTTTGGTGCCAACTCTGACCGGAGTTCTCCAATCGAAGCGTGGCACTAGGGATGTACTTTTTCGCCTTTTTTGGTCAACTCTGTGTAGTAATATTTTTACGTTAGTTTTCATTCATGAAACTTTGTAGGAAAGCACGAGTTTTGAGCTGATTGTAAGCCAAATTAGGTAACCACATAGCCCTTTTCTCCACTCGTAATCTCTATGTTCATTTTATTGCGTCATGAGCAATGACGTATTTCCAGCTATCTAGTTCCTTGAGCCAAGTGCTCCTTCCAGGACAATTACGTCAGCTGCGTGAGTAGCGACGCTATAAAGATAACCAGGACCGGACTCTCCTCTCAAGAGTGCCTCGACGGCTTTCTTCCTTCTCAACATTAGCATTTATGGTCCCCTGCTTAGTTTCCACACCCACAGTAGCTCTTCATACTTCCAAGTGAGCTGATACTATCATTAAATAACGCGGTCAATTTGATGTATATTTTATGAATATAATTTTTGTTTTAAAAATCAGGAATCTTCAAACTATCGAGAGCAAAATAGAACCGTTGTATACTAACAGAGAATATGCACGAGAACACTTTCAGAATAACTTTTCCTAGCTACAGAAAAATGCCCATTTTACACAATGAAGTAGTCTCCCTGCACTTCCATGTAGCACATGTTTGTGAAGCCCGCAGCCCGCATGGTCTTCACATAACACCATAAACTACTTTTCAAAACACATTAATTAAATTCAAAGCGAAGACAAGTACAGATTACTTACGAAAAAATTGTAATTTCAATAATTAATGTATCTGGACCTATAACCAACAAAATCAAATAATATTTTGAGTGAATGTGTTGATAGATCGAAGCATTGGAAACATTGCAGATCATGTTGCGTAGAAAGTTTAATAAACAAAGTAATTTATCACTATTTAACTATAAGCCTCTGCTATAATATATTTAAAAACGTTTACCCACTAACCGTAATTATAGAAAAAAAAGAATACTGACCACCAAATCTACAAAAATAATAAAACACACATGGAAATTTATTCTGTTCATCTAAATTATGCACTAATTCAGGCTTCAATGACGAATTAAAGTGTTAACACGAGCTTACAATCAACTCACCTGTTTTGAGGATCCAAAATCTCTCATTTTCGTTGGTAATTAAGATGGTTTCACTTGTCCAGTTCTAGATACGAAGTTGCCTCGATCAAAGACGAAATTAATAGCACGTTTTATTCTCAAAGACTGATATCAAATTTTTAACTGTGTTTCGACTTTCAGGAATGTTAATGAACTTAATTTTTATTAAAAATACTACTATAATCTACATTATCCCTAAAAATGCAAGTCAAACGAACTATTTCGGAAAATACAAAGTAGCCAGAGTTTCCTCAGAACTGTAGTCTGACAAGTTTTCTAATATATTCTAAGGTTTTCAGTCGCTCTGGGATACATCGACTGCAAGAAAACTAGACGAAACGACACCGTATCGAAAATCAATCCTGTTAAAATAGTAACGCAAATGAATCGATTAGACGGGCGATTTAAATAGATGAGATATATTGGAACCAATAACTCGATCAGAATTATGACTTGTAAGTAATTATAAAATATTTCGCAATGAAAGTAATGCAAGGTTACATCTGTTTTCCTCCAGATGTTTTCTCGTATATGCATGGAAAGCGATGGCTAAACTAACAAATTTTTATCAATAATAATGCTAAAATTTTCTGATCGTGACACTTTCTCAAGCAAGGCACCGAACGCTTATCCGATGTACGTTCAGAATTGTTGGAATAACATTACTGATAAAAACGGGACTTGCTAAACTGATCGATCTACGTTTGCGCAGACCCGTTCATAGCGTCGCTACAGATACAGACTCAAAACAAAACCTACAGACAATCCATTAAATAAAACGTAAATTGATAGAGCGTCCTCATGACAAAACAAAATTAATAGTTAATTAAAGTGCCGATAATAACGTTCGTCTTGACTTGTAATAGGGTTGATTACGATCATTTATAAGAAATTCGAATTAAGATATTCGATCAATAATATTTTTTCTTTTTTCTGTTTCGCTTACAACTATCAAAAATTTGAAGGAGAAACCATTGTTTATTACTTTTACTATTATTGATTCACTCACAAAATAGTTTATTTTAATTTGAAAATGTGAACGACGAATTCAGCCAGCAGATCTACGTTCTACAATACCACCACTTCGTTTAACACAAATAAAATCAACATTACCTAATAAATTTGATTAACGGAACTCTTGGCGCAATGCAGATTATCCTTCGCAGAGTCGGTTCCCACGTAACGTTCACAGTTTACACTCACTAATCTATTTCCTCCCAGTGGAGGATTTAGATGCACGCTCGTGAAAAACTAGAGACGTGTGAAAGGTTCAAACTTTGCACCGGAAACGAAAGTTACACATCAGCTAACGCAACGAGTAAACAGAACAATGCATTGCTTTGCTTTGCCTTGCAGCACTTTAAAAACAGAGGGTTCAACAAAAGAAATGGGATGCAGAGAACGGCACCTGCTAAATATACTCGCGTTTCCGGCTCACGGAGACGGTCAGGGTTCTGGCCGGAAATGCCCTTGCTATATATATTCATTCCCACCCCCCCTGTTAATTACTTTTCCGTGACCTTCGGTGAAACGATCCGGTCTAAGTTAACGGCGCCAATTCGCACGATCAGATACGCACTTTAAACTCCCGCGGCGCATGCGAATCTAATCAGCAACGTGTATTCCTGGACACAGTCAAGAGCCTATTTAGAGGGCAATTGGCTAACGGGGCGCGAAAATATACAACCGTGACATACTCACAGCTCTCTGGCGCATCAAATTCAAACAGCGACACAGAGAAACAAAACGATTGACTTTATTTTTTTCAGAAAAAATATTTGCATAAATAAATAAAAATACGGCCAAAAAATTCAGCAAATGCATTTAATTAGTATTATTTGAATATAAATACAACGTTTCTTCCAACTTTGTGGTCTTCTTCAGGAAAATTTTAAATGGACACTACTACCAATGTGGATAATTTTGTATCGTGGACTGCGTTCAACGACGGTTAAATTATGTTTGTAGTTTACAACAGGATAGAAAAATCTCGACCGGACCGGGAATTGAACCCGGGACCTCCACTTGCCATCTTGGTTCAACCAATTCATTTTAATAGCCTTTATAGCTGAAATTCAATTGAATGTATTTCTTCTGTTCTTGAATTAAAATTTGTACACCTTTATTATTTGCATCTAAACATGTACAAATGGATTTTTCATTCACTTCTTAATGTAAAAAAGAGCGCCTCTAATATATATATATATATATATTAAAAAAATGCTCTGTGTAAGACAAGATATACGGTAATACTAACTTTTACCCCCTCCTTCCTAAATTGTAACATTGAAACATAAAGCCAGAGGAAGTAAACCCAAAGGGAAAACGAAGAACCCAAATATTCTCGCTTTTATTCTGGGTATTTTTAACAATTTCGTCTACAGCCAACGTTAACACCTAAGTTAAAAAGTCTGCCTCTCAAACCTCCAATATTTCCAAATCACGACAAAAGGTCAAACGTGTCAACCGGCTGGACTCCTTAACCTCACAATAGAAGGAATTAAAATCCAGTGGCACAAATCTTGCAAGTACCTACTCGGAGTCCTCATTTACAGTTACCTACATTTCAAAGATCATATAATTGAAACCAAAATGAAAGCCAGAACGTCGTGGGATTAGTATCATAAAAACGATGCTCAGACCAATATTGACCAAGGGCTGCCAAATTTGGAGTACTGAAGATAAAACATTCATAAAAATCCTGCAGAAAATCCAAATCAGATGTACAAGTTGGGTCTTAAAGGATAATAATTACCACCAGAACATTCGACGTGAAATATCTAGACAACTATAACGATTAATAATAGCCTGAAAAATCTATCAAAACTTAAAAAGGTCCAGAGGCTAAAAGAAAGTTATAAATTCCCAAGGAGTATTATCCTGTAATCACAAACAATGCAGTAAATAACTAATAACATTATATAATACTTCTCTCTCTTGTTTATAACGTAGGGGTTTTTATCTGATTATTTCCTCCTAAACGTTAATTACACATAAAATTTAAGTATGTCAAGGGAAAATTATCCCGGAACTGGATCAAAAGTGGTATTCCCAGCCTAATTGAGTTTATATATAAGAAGTCGTCTGACAGTCCAAAATTTTTTTTAGCTTCCAGTATGTAAAGAATAATCTCATAAATTTATTAGGATATTCAATTTTCTTAAATGTAATGATAAACGTATATTGTTTGCGTTTACGATCAAAGTGGTTAGTATAGTTATCTGTACATGGTTGCAGTCCAATTCGTCGCCATTGCAATTGATTGTTAAATAACGGAGTGAATCGAGGAAAGTTTCAGAGGGAGAGCGTCTAAGCTCGTGCTCGCAATCCAGCCACAGACTCTCCAAGTCCGTTACTATTGAGATGACTTGTAAACGCGATGTGACCGTGGCCGTGGCTGTGGCTATGACTATGGCTTTGCTGTCCCACTTCTCTCAGCTGGACGCGCTGTGCTCCACTTGGCGCTTACGACTCGTCCCGAAATTATAAGTTTCGTAACTCTTTAGAAACACTGCTTTCTTTATGAAACCCAGAATACATTAAACAGCACTCAAGAATATTGCGTGCGGGCGAAAGGGAAACGTTAGCTGAATAGAAACCTACGCGCGACAAGAGAGAAAAACAATATATGTGAAAGCAGTAATTAAGAGCCATGATTGAAGAGTCGAAAGCGCCATAAGAAACCCATCAGTGTTTTCTGCACATGTTTCTCGTCCAGAAGAAATTGATCAAAATATTAAAGTTCGGAGAGGACGAATATTGAAATGCGGCGAAACCTATAATGGCCGGGATGAAATAACGCTTGACGAGTTGCGAAGTCTAAACTAGATTAATCCATAGTAGCAGTTCTGCATAAGCCCGGGAAATCCTTGGAATATCAGTCTTTGATTTCCATTTAAACGTTGAGTTATAAAATAATTATTCTGATTCTGTCACTTCACAAAAGGAACTTTGTAATATTTTGGCGTCAATGTAATTTAAGAGGAAATAATACAATCGTTAATTTGACATCAACTGGAAACAACGCTCAGCATTCCGCCACATGAATGTCTTTTAACAACACCGGATTTAAATACTATTTGAATATACTAAATAAAACACGCAGAGTTGTTTCCCATTTCCATAAGGGAATACGTTGCAAAGCTAACTGCATCCGAATTTATCAGAATAATTTAGCTTTTGGCTCTTGCTCTGGAATAACAACGTTTTATCAAACAAAACACCTTCACAAGACAAATAAACATACCAAAATTAAAAGCCTTAACGAAGACTTGGAAACTATTATAAATGGCATGAACGCGATCCCGTAGGAAGAGTTCAACATGAGGACTAATAGAGGGATAACCAATGTGATGGTTTGTAGCATGAGAAACAGTGGGATAACAAAGGGTGTTAGGATTCGGAAGGGATATTTTGAAATAAGTTAAGAAATTCTACTACTTGGGCAGCATAATAACTAGGGGTGGTAGATGTATAGTAGACATAAAGAGTAGGATAGTACAGGCAAGAAAAGCTTTTGCAAAAAATAGGAATTTACGTACGGTTAATATAAGTATGAATAGTAAGAAATGAATTACTAGAAAGGTTCGTATGGAGTGTGTCGTTATAA
Organism: Eucriotettix oculatus; assembly: GCA_034510155.1. Lineage (NCBI taxonomy): Eukaryota > Metazoa > Arthropoda > Insecta > Orthoptera > Tetrigidae > Eucriotettix > Eucriotettix oculatus. The sequence continues at coordinate 64,877,481 of CM067378.1, forward strand.
GGGTGCGAGATGTGGACGGTAGGAGTTGCAGACGGGAAAAGTATTGAAGGTTTTTAAATGTGGTTCTAGAGAATAATACTGAAAATCAGTTGGGTGAATAGTTATTAACCATGAAGATCTTAGCAGAATAAGAGAAAAGAGAATAATATGGAGGATTTTGAGCAAAGCAGGTATAGATTAATAGGCCAAGTTTTGAGACAGGAGGGTCTTGTAAAATTAGAGGGAAGTGTGTGGGGTAGGAACAGAATAGAGAAGTAAGGGATGGAATACGCTAAGCAGATTAGGGAGGAAATGGGATGCGGTAATTGTGTAGAAATGAAGACTTGTACAGTCTGGATGGAGGGTTGCATCAGACTTGTCCAAGGGTGAATAAAAGAACACCACCGAAGAAATATGAAATAATAATGTAACCCATATTGAAAATTTATAGTATTTTTAATAAAACGAAGCCCACGTTAACAGGACGATCGTAATGAACCATCCATCTTTAAATTACATCCAAAGCAGCGAACCAACCAGCTCCATGAAGACGTGCTTCCGTATCGTCTCCAAATCGCTGGAAATTCCGTTCTCACCAACATTCGAAAAGGAAAATAATTAATCGAGCGGCATACGCGTGCAAGAGGCTTTCGCTAGTTTGCTTTCTCAACCAGATCCTTGCAGTCGCTTTCTTCTGGCCTTAGCCGGCGGCAGCAAAGGCCACACACCTTTAACACTCGGCCCACGTTACGGCAATATCGTTTCAAAATATACAAGTAATCCGGATGCATTGGCTCATACTTACTGAAGTCAACATCGAAATATTTGAGTTATCCTAAAACCTCACCTGGCTCAAACGCTTTCTCAGAAAAGGAACACGAAGGGTAGAATCGTGAGAATGTGGCATATTTTTCGAATAACAATTAGAGGAACATCTGAACTGCACAATCAGTTCCGATGAAGTGAATCGTTAGGAAAATTCAGACCTAACACAGAATGGTTCAAACCATTCGACGTTAAAAATAGCTGGTAGTAAACACACTTCTATAGTTTGCATTATTCAAGAAACAAAAAGCGTTGTTGCACGTGAAACACTGATTCAATCCATACTACAGGTATTAAAAATAGCTATACCCATGAAAGGTGTATCCTTGAGAGATAAACAAGAGAAGTTATATTCGACGTTAAAGGAATATTCATCATCGTTTTCAACAGCAAAGCGTAAAGCTGAATTAAAACGCATAGAAATCCAGTTTAGATAAGTGTTCGAAACGCTCAGCAGCCGCTAAGAGTAAAAGAAATAATCGTAAATAAACACAATGCAGTACAAAGAGATCGCCGATTAAAGATAAGGGCGATTGCAACCATATCGTTAGAAAGTGTCCACTTTTTATTGTTATTTTACTTGAACATGTAGGTATGAAACCGCGAATGCTGCAAAATTTTAATTATTGATAAGAAACGCACATGTCTTAGTAGTATCTGAATTTTTTCAAGTGTAATTCAGTTGATCTGTTGTGACGTTTCATTACCGTTGCAACGTGGAATGCCTATTATTCCCGTGAGTGAAGCCACAGGACAAACGATGGGTCGAAGCGTTTCGAAGGCTTTCAAAGACAGTGGAAATAGTAATGGCAACTGTGTTTTGGGATGTGGCCTTGATAAACTATATTGAAAAAAAAGAACAAAACAAACGCCGGAATTTTTACACAGTATTATTGAAGTAATTCAATGAAGAATTAATCCCAAACGTCCACATTTGGGTAAGAAAAAGGTTACCTTTCACAGGGATCACACTCGTTCAGTTAAAGCTTTTAAACTCCACGAATTACGGTTCGAATGGCTTCTACGGAAATTATATTTTCTTGCCAGATTTAGGTACAAGTGATTATTTCTTGGATCCAAATCAGAAGAAATTGCTTGCTGCGAATGGAAAACTTAAACAGAAAAACAAACGCCTAGGTTGAGGAGTTTTAGAAATTCTATTAAACTCGAGGTATAAAGGAACTCATACTTAAATAAAAGGAAAGAAATTTATTTTGTCTTAGGCCGACCACATTACGAATCATCATAGACAGGAATAACCAGCTTATACCAAACTTGAACAAAGTCCGAACAAGTGACTAACAAGAGAAGAGTAAACGTTCCAGAATGTTCCACGTTCGTCATCGAACTTATGATGTGCAATTAGGATTTTGTCAAATATTATCAGGAGGAAATGCTATAAAGACAGCCGCCTTGCTAAGCATATGCTAACAAATAATCTGTTTTCAGAGTTAATTTATCTCCACAAATAAAAATAACAATAACAAACTTGATTGTCGGCTTTGCGGATATTTATTTATTTGTCGAAGAATGACGATAACTTAAATATTATCTTAGGAACAATTGACGTGTTGACATAGATTCCAATAACTTACGGAAGTAGGGAGATTCTCAAGACACGAAATTTAGCGACCCATCAATTTATTTCAAACGCATACATTTTAAAACATCACAGAACTGCGCGGTATTTGAACTATGGAATATGATTCACTGTACAAAAAATAACGAAATCCGCAGTCTTCAATACAAAAAAAATATTGTGCATTAAAATTAAGTTTGTTATTAAACGTGAAGTTGGCCAATCTAAGAATGATAAAAAGATAAACTGTTAATGTTGTACTTAAGAAGCGTCAACGACTGAGGAAAGAAACGTGCGTTAATTTTGTATTTTTATTAGTGTGTGTAACCTTGGCCAACTTTACTTGCAAAGAAAAAATTCTAATTGTGAGTCAAGTCTTCTATTCTTTGAAACAATTTCATCAGGATTTGGATTTATAATACAAAAAATTTAAAATACAGGTATAATCAAAGATTATCGACAATTCTCACTTATTCAGTCATTCTTTGCAATTGACAATATTTTAATCAATGATGGATTACCTACGGTGTTTAACCGTCCTCTGATATTTCCGATGAATATGGATGAAATTGGGCCAAAGTCGTGCTTTTGCGAATATTTATCAAATTAAAAATAATTCTAAATATAACGTGAATATACTAGGCATGAGTATTTAAAAAATTAATTTTTTATCATCATACGCCCATGTGTTGGTAGTTTGGATGATATAATTGATCAAATGTGACTGTTAAAGAAATAGACGCCATATTGCATCGAATTGATTAATTCAATTAATGTGCCAGTGTTAGGTGAAATCACTGACTTAAGGAGACAAACATTCGATTTTTTTTTAAAAAAAACTAATAGTTCATTCCACGTTTCTCCTCGAGATTGTAAGAAGTGTGTACTTATTTTCTGATGCAATCTGACCACGCGTCTAAATGTGCATGAATAATATGCATACATCTTTTTAAACATAAATCGCTATATTAAATTTTGTCCCATCAGGCACGTCAGACACGGTGAGAGTTGTTACGCCTGACACGGACCATCACTATTTTCCCTTCTTCACGCAATTTATTGCCATTTCTCTCTCCGTGACGTAATTTAACACTACGTATTTTCATTTCGACAATATACTAAGCATCTGGACTGTGGTTTTATTTTTAGATTCAGAAATATGTCCGAATGTCGTTAGCTCATAAATATTGCCTACCAAATCTCTCATATCATTTGCATAATCTAATGAATCCTTTCCCTAAACTAACAACAACTTGGTCTGCATTTGCATTTTTAATATTCACAGATAATAAACACTCATCTGGTCTTCCATTGCCTCATTTGTGGAAAGTAGACGAACTAAGAAAGGCAAGTAGAGAATTTATAGAAAATGATGAAGACGCGGAGCCACCAAGTAGGTCAAGAGTTTGGGGGATTAAGTTCTCATGGCTATGATCATCTTTGATATGTCGTTATATCTACTATATTAGACATTGGAAGAACCGAGTAACATTCTCTCTCGGTCTAATTCATGTTATTCGATTTTTAATTTTTTCAATTACGCATATTGTTACATGTAGCAATTACAAGTGACAGACCATACATATACATAAAGTTAACGTATACGACTGGGTCCATCTTCCGAAAGTTAGTTTGAAATTGAGGAAGTTATATTTGGGGTAGTTGGCGTTTTGCAAGAATTGCGCACGAGAGTAGTGAGTAGTTACATCACTGACCACACGATGATCGACTGGTTGTTTAAACGAAACCGCAGATTAGTAGGCCGGGCTGAGCGAGGCGCGGAAGCCAGACCGGAAGGGAGTCTATCGTCGGCATCTAATCGCGTGGAAAATTAACCTGGGGCAAGGTCGGGACTCCGCCAAAAGCCACCCAGGGGCCGGGGCCTGGGCCTGACACAACTACTCTAACATCCTGTAAGCACCATAAACATTTACTAAAACGTCGGTTCTATCATGTCCTACAATCAAATAGCTTCGGAATTTTAAGCATCTGCTACACACGTATTCCAAACCTAAGAAACTAAAAAACGATCGTCTCGTGAAATTCTCCCAACTCCGGACGCTGACTTGTACAGTAAATGTCCTCGAACATAAGTATATTAGCTTTAAGTGCACGAGCGTACAGAACGCTACACGTTCTATTCCCCCGAAGGACACAATCGTAAAATTTTGTATGCTGTGAACTTCTATCCTGGAGAAATGAGTAGCACAGAAACTAGACAGAAACGACAGTATCAAAGCCCGCCAAGAAAAAAAATGTATGACCTACTTATTAATTAAATAACTGATAAACGTACAAAAACTTACACTGTTATTGACAATGATGTTGACATTTTACCTGACGTATTATGAACAATAATTATCAATACGACAAAACCAATTTAATTTCAAATATCCACTTCAATGATTACACCGATATATTTAGACTCCAATTTGGGAGTTCATCAGGTGAACATAAACGTCGATCAAATACTACACACATACTGACAATTTTAAAATTAGAAAAATTCATATTCGTGGAAAACAAATTCAAAAATATATATATTAGGGTTATCCTTTGTCAACTTTGACGTTCTCCTCATGAAGATCCAAATTACGAACGAAACGCAGTACTTTTCAATTGTAATGTACTTTCTGAATAAGTATTAGTTATTAAACCTGTTCTGATGAGATATTGACGATATTTTTATTTATCAACAATAAAGATCAAACCGAGAGATGTGCTCTGCGGATTGGGTTGAGTTATATTCATTTACACTGTAATAACGTAAATGCTCTAATTTAAAAAAAAGTAATATATTTCAAGAGAATGCTCTGAACTTCCTAAAAGAATGTTTGCTAGTTCTATGTCCGACAGTTGTGATATTTCTCACGCCGTGCTGTAGTTTTATCAGCTCTTATGTTTCTTTCGTATCGTACGAGTGTTGCAGATATTTGATTACAACTGTGTATCCTCTTTCTGGTGCAATTTATTATTATTTACAAGCCTACTTCTGACTCCCTTAATACCACAATTTCATCAGCAAGCCTTAGGGTTTTTATTTCTCCTCCTTGCATTTTCATTCCCCTTCGATAATAATTTTTTAACTTTCTTAATCGTCTGTTAGGTATATAAGTTAAAGAGCATGGTCTTACTCATTTCACAATTTCTTTCTTGTTCCTCGATTCTAATTACTGCTGACTGCCATCTGTCCAGGTTATGGATAACTCTTATTTCTCGATATGTTATTCCAGTCATCAACGAAATCCTTAATAGTTTGTTCCTGTTAACCTTATCAAAGGCTTTTTTGTAAATATACAAATGTCATGAACGTAGGTCTGTTCGCTCTTATATATGTAGGTGTGGTTTGCTGATTTTTACAGTATCGCTGCTTTCTATCGCTATTGTATTTTCTTCCGTTTCCAGGGAATTAAACCTGTTGTACGTAAATATGGTATTAGTTTCCATTCTTCCAGCCCTTTGTGCCTTTAACATGTTTCCATAGTATGTCATTTTATCTTCCCCTTGGTCATCCTCACTAGTTGATGCATCAATTGTTGTTCAATTTTGCAGCATCCGTCCGTCAAAGAGGCAAAATAGAATCTCCAGGTGTTGACGACTGCCCTAGTCATTAACAACGTGACGATCTCACGTTTACGGATGCTGAATTTGCACACAGGGAGCATAGTTGTGATGGTCTTGTATATCTGCTTTCCAGTGGCAGCGAATGCTCTGACATCATCATGCTCCACAAATAACCGTGAACGAGTCGCTGAATTTCTACAACCTTAGCTTATGATACGGCAGCAACAAGGCTCGGTACTTTCACTCTCAAACAAACAATTATTATGCAAGTATACACAAATGCTGACAAGTCTCGTAAAGTACATCGTCTGAAACTTTGATAAGCGATGTCGTTGTTAGTAAACTTTATTTTTGTGTCGCGTATCTACTAACTTTCCTATAGATCTTACGTGAAGCATTTATAAATTTAAAAGAGACCAGTATAATGTACACTAACTATCTATGGGGGGCAAATTCAGCATCTTGAGGGACTCTGGATTCGAGACGGTGTCTCGATGTCGTGATAAAAGTGTGTCGCATTAAGATTCTAGAGATTGCTGCGATGGAAGGTACCTCATATGGACGGTCCATAATGTTCTGCATGGGGCTCTGCATATGAATAAGCCACGTCGCCTAGCGTTTATTGACTCCAGACTATAAAAGCTCTTGCAAAATCAAATCTGGAGAAGCGGCAGGGTGATTCAAAGAATTTCTCGCGTCGTTTTGCGGCTGTAGACGAAATATTAATGCTACATTACATCCCAGATGCTACACGGAAAACACAGGGGAAACCCGATTGCCTCTCGTGAGTAGATGTGTTAGGCCTACTGCGTGACATCTTTTGAAGTATTGAATAGAAGGTCGAAGCAAGAAGCTACCAGCTTTAGCGGGTATTAAAGAAGTTAACTTTTTTGTAAACCAGAATATTTAGAAAATGTTATCGACTGTTTCACGGGTCTTTAACCTCATCTGATTTAAATTATAACCCCGTTGTGTAATGTAGCGAATTAAAAGACGTATGTTGAAATCATAAAATTTGTAATGTAATCGAGTATTTAGTTTCAGACTCAATTTATTGAATATTAATAAAGTATGTAGCAATATCTAAACCTTTTTAAAAGTAGCTTACGGAAATACGTCATTCATATATACGAAAAAACAGCCGAACATTAGGACTATATTTAAATATTTACAAAATTATTTGCACCAATAAATGAAATTGAAAAGTCTGATTTCAAATTAAATGCCGAAAACTGGTAGTTATACGATTCTTTAAAAATTCCATGCACTGGAAGACGCACAATCTGAGAAAAAGTTTTAATGTTTTATTGGCACATTCCCGTAAATTTGGTAGTTTAAAAAGGATTTAATTTATGGTGTTACGTTCAAAAATACCCATAATTCTTCAATTTTTACCAATATTAGAGTTACAATATCTTGGTTGGGCATATTGATGAAAATCTGACAATAGGTCTCTATGGTAGCAAACTACAGAATGTTTAAACTTTCATATTTAATTGAAATATGGTATAAAATTGATAAATATAGTAAGAAATACTCGATTTCCATATTTACAAGTGGGTATGTCAATATCAATACTTCCACTATAAACAAACTACCAATGGAATGACCAACAAGATATTAATTTTTTATGAGATTGTGTTGTGTATGGATTGACCATTACAATCTGAAATTATGTCTCGAAAAAGATCCGAAACGTCTGAACGGATTTCAATTAAAATTTAGGATTATTACAGAAATTTTACATATGTAACATTTCGATAGCTTGTAGGATACAGAAGATATGAACATAAATATTTGTATTTCATGACCAACATGCCGCGCCAAAGCCGACAGCAATAGAAAATTCTCAGTGACTGACAGCTTAGTTTCATTTGACATGTTTTGGCGTTGCTGTCGTATGATGCTTTTATTAATCTAAGGTTTAATTTATTGCCTATGCCAGTCTTGAATGTCGATTTAATTCACTATTAAAATGGTTAGATTTTATTTCAATTGAATTACGTCTATTAGTTTTGGAACATTGTATCGTTGATTTCGGAAATGAATTCTTAGGTAAAGATATCCAAATGTGTATTTTAGTCATTTCTGAGAGAGAAAAAAGGAGTCCGCGGGAAAATGAATTTGATCACGAAAGAGCATCGGTGCTATTTGTCCAAGTCCCGCGCAAATAAAGTCGCGCGTACAGCTACCTATAAATAATAATAATTAACAACAGAATTCATTATGTTTCCAAATATCCCCTGCAACTAATGTACATCTAAATAAAATGTTTTTCGCGGGGAGGCATGTTTCTAAAGTGTATCCGGATTTCGCATGAATGCTACCTGAATAATAATATATCTTAATATTTTTTAATGTAAAGATAATGTTTTTAAAATTAATATTGCATAAATTGAGACAGATTTCAAACATATGGGTACCAAACAACATACAATCCGTCCAAAGTTTGGCTACACTCCAAGACCAGTGTGCCTTAAAGACAAATTTAGAAAATGTAATTTAGCTGATAAAAACTTAAATTTTTATAGGGAATGTAAACGGAGCTCACTTGGTTGCGAAAATTCGAAAACACATCAAATGCTGGTACTGCATGCGGGTTGGTCGAGAAGTAATGTTCAGTTATCTCTCTCAGTGAACCTGTGCCATATAAATCAGACGTGGTACCAGGGACACCATCGCGTCATATTGCAATACTAAAAACGGCCGCCGAAAAATTAAATTCCATCATATAAAAAAATTAATTATATAAACGACTTTTGCATCCTTAAAATATGATCTCTTCAGGTAACAGCAATAATTAAAAAAAATTGGAAACTAAACATTAAATTATCTACATTTGATGTAATTAAAAGTCGTTTATAATAAATTTGAGGAAATTTTAATTTTTCACGAAAACTTAATTTTTATAACTTATATGACCATTTTGGCCGTAATAGTTACTGGAACCCCTTACATATGTAATTGTATCCACTCGAAATTTAACGCCAGAAGACAGTAATTTTGCGGATATATATACCTGAAGAAGCCTTTAAATTGTGGACGAAACGTAAATGGGAATAATATGTAAAATTCTGACTTATTGCAACTTACTACTTGTTTTATTGTATAAATGGCAAAGTATCTTAAATATTGCGCAAGTCTGCAAGATGTTTAAATTCACATTTCTTCCAACGAAAAAGGAACCCTGCGACTTTTTTTAACCATAGACAATATTTAAGGAAAAGAAAAATACTTTTAAAAGATTAAATTATGCATTTCATTTCACTCACAATTCTAAGTATTCAATAAAGCAATAGTCTGACAACTATAAATAAATAAACAATACAGCCAATTTGTCATAGAACAATTTTATATTTAACTAATACATCTACAACGATTCTATTGCCGTAACCGTCCCAAAGTTATGCTCATGTTATCCAATTAAAATTCACCACAAATATGGACGAAGCGTTGGAGATGTATTAGATAATTATAGAATTGTTTTCTGACAAATTGTCTGTAGTGTTTATTTATTCGTAAATCATCTTACTGTAGGTTGATAATCTTAAGATGTTTCAATCGTTTATTGATTAATTTCTAAATAAAGTTGACTTCGCCCGTCTTTAATTTGCGATTTAGCTTTTATTTTAGGTTTATGATCACTTCACAAAATGTAAGTAGGTTTTCTAGTTTCCTACATATCGTTCAAAGCTTTGTTTCAGATACAGAATTTAAATAGTCAACGATTCCCAACGTAAAGACTCTTTCAACCCGTGCCCAAGTTCTCTGTATTACAAATTTTGCAATCTACGATTTTTTTTAAAACTTGTATATATATATTAATACATTGTTTCGTTACAGGGATACCAATACCATACAGGAGTATGGAGCGAACCAGTGATTTATAAGATAATTTTCTTGTATATACTTCACAGTTCATAAATTTTTTCTTTTCAAAATTAAGAGATTTCCGTGGTTTTTATGTTGCATTTTTTATCTGCTCTCTAGGCTTAAGTTAAAAGAAAATCATTTATTTGGGGTATTTAAGTGATCGCATATCTGCACTAATTGCCTAACTCAACTCATGGTTACAGAACACGATACAGGGGACAGGGGACAGGGCTACTAGTGGTTCACTCATGCGGGCCATGCAGGGGTGCAGGGCTACCTTGCAGGCGCCGCTGGGGGAAGGGGATGCCCCTGCTGGGACACGTTTTGCCGTTCTTCTCGTCGCTGGCGCCACTTGCTCCCTTGCGGCTATGCAGGCGCATTCTAGCGGCAGACTCTGTCGACACAAAAACACAGCCACATAGACTTCAGCGCTGTGTTGCGGATGGACATCCAACTATCTGCTGTCAGTCACGCGAGGGAAAGACTAATATCTATGTTTACAGAGATGGTTCACAGTACTAAATGCGTTTCCTAAATATGCGCTATAATACATAATGAAGTGTATATAGAAAAATATGAATTCGTTATAAACTTAATTTCTAAAAGATTAGACACATAAGAACATAAGTAAACAATTCAAGGAAAACATAACGCTATGTAACAAAATTAATCTTAAATGAGGGTAAGACCTATTAATTTCGTTGCAGCTCTGCAAACAAAACAGTAAATTACAGAAACTGTAAAAGATTTTATATCAACCTTAAAAAATGAAATTCTGAAGCTGAGAGACGTCTTCAAACCTCCGAACCTATTTGCTGAGAAATTTTGGTCAGTTGTCATGATCCAAACGAAAAAATTATTGTGTAGAATTTTGTAACTGTCTTAACACTATTCCATTTATATTAAGATACATACTTACCTGCGCCATTTAAAAATACAACTTTGAACTTTGGTTTTAAACATACGTTGTAACTATAAATTCAGACTAGTTAATAGGCCCTCAATAATATTTAGAATAACTTTCAATGTTTTGATATTTTTTTTTAAAAAAAAGTACGTTAATAGAAAAGCTCTGCACTTGGAAATTAGTTTATTACTCCTATTTATGAAATTGATTATTTTTCTGGTTTTCGGATGTCTTCGTTAAGTACATGTTAACCGGATGACAAAAGATAAAGAATAAATTATAAATTGCTGAATAAATTACGCACATTTCAATCGATTGTTAAAAAACCTTATTTTTTATCAAAGTTTAGAAACCTTTGATATTCTTATAGCAGATCATCAATTGGAAGGAATTCTTCTGTCTCAATTTTATTTATTGATCGAACGGAATGTTTGTGAATCTAAGGTATATTGAGTCCTTCAAGGGGAATTTAACGCAGAGACATCATTTTTACTCTCACTGAAAGGTACGTTTACGGTAATTTAGAGAAACCGCATATACAATGCGAGTTCATTCGAAATTACTTACATTAATAAATATACATAGCCAGTTATGGAATAATTGTCCAAAAATATATATGTCAAGGAAAGATGCGCAGCTCTTTTTCAAACTCGAATAATTTATTTGTTGCACTTGATAATACAGCGCGCAACTTCGATTCTCACATGAACAAAGCAGATAGGTTTATATTCGAGCAATAGTGATCGCAAGCTACCAAAGAAAGCTTATTTTTAGCGCAGCAGCTTCGCAGCGTCACCAAAGCCGTCTTTCAGCTTTAACAACCACGGAAACAACCGATAGTGTGTTTTCTTAATGCTGCAATAGCTAATTTCACTGCTAAAATTACCGAAAAGCGATTCATGTCTTAACAATAAAAGCAGTCACTTCCGATAGCATTGCTAGAATATTGTTATAACAAGGTGAGACCTTTTTAATATTACAATAAGTTTTAATTTATATTTTCTAATTCGGTTATATAACTATAATTTTCATATATTTTTAAGTACAGTTATTAAAACTTTTAATAATAACCATTTTTCCTTTAACTAAGCCCAGAAGCATCTATTGTTTATGCTGAACGACCATTCTGAATGTAAGACTATAATATTATTTTTAATATTCACTAAAGAAAGGAGTCAATGAATAATACATCAAATATTGAAATATTTAGTACTTGAGGGGAGAATCGTCAGCATAGTTTTATGGCCACGCATTCTACATTACTTCCGCCCGCTGCACAAACGATCCAGGAACGTATGCATTTTTAAAACGGCTGAAAGACAAACACGAATTATACTGTATATCCCGAGTTTCATACTGCAAACCAGTCGAATGATTCGGCAAGTTTTAACTTCACGAGTAGTTAATGTACATGCTGTAGCGCAAGCAACAAAAAGCAGGTACTCAAGTGGCTTCTGGATCACCGCTGTTAAGTCGCAGAAAACAAAATGCAGGAAGATTAAAAAAATGTAGGGTCTACATTGAATAAAATAGTGCCGAAGATTAGTAAGATGCACTGCCAGATCAGCGTGTCGTTAATTAATCTATTGACAATTATCGAAATTGTTGGAATATCTCTTTCACTACGTTCACTTCGGCGCTACAAAAATGGCACATGCTTTACATCACTTCTCTGGTACACCGTGGTTCCGCGTTCTCTTGATTTTGAGGAAGATTATTGGCAAAGCGACGAATTAGGACAATTCACTTTTAATCAATTCCTAAAGTAGTTTTTCCACAAGTACCTTCAACAACGTTGATGCTTCAGATCACTGGAGGTAACTAGGTATATCATTCCGTCTTAGTTTCTTCTCCAAATATTTTTTTTTCCTGTTAGACCTATAATTTTCTGTGTGGTTTAATTTCGTAGCATTGTGTGATTACTTACGAGCAGCGCGCTGAAGACCTCGAGCCATGACGTTGGAAGTGTTGGAATTGGTGGAGCCGTCGCTCAAGGGGCTGCTGGCTCGGCCAGCCTCTCTCTTCTTTGAAGACCCTACAACAAAACAAAATTTTCTTAATAAACACAGAATTATCTACACACAATTTCAATAATTTTTGCAAGCCTACTCCTGTAGTACGTTACCCACAACAAATCAAGTTTCCATGTAAAGATATCTATTTTTTTAACTTGCCATCCTCATTATTTGTTAGATTATTTTTAGACGTTTGTGTCATTTCATTTATATAATTTGCTTAACGTTCAAAATGAACAGATTGTAAATTATTTAATAAACAAAAACATTATTTTTAAAGGGAAAATATTTAAAAATTCAATCGAACACACGCTTAGAATTCACATTTAAGGAATCGATTCTAACTATTACTTAGTTTTTAATTTCGTTGAACTATAAGAAAACCGATTGCTTTTCTCGGAGTAATATTGCACATGAGATAAACGAGATATTCAGAGCTTGTTTGGAAAAGAAAAATATATATAAAACGTTTTTTAAAAACGCTCTTCAGTTTCAAAATGAAATATTTTCTTTTTTTTAAATCTTGAAACCTTAAAATTGTTGTACCCAAAAACCGAAGTTTGGAGGGACTCATAAAATATGACAAATGACCACAGTAATGAAGGCAAGAGTGAAAAAAGTAGGGAATAAAAATTAAATGTGGTCACCTTGGGGTCCGTGCAGCATTTCAAGTCAACAGGTCGAAATTTGAGTTAAAAATTAAGGCCCAAAACGCAAGTCAAATAAAAGGCTGCAGGAAGCAGATGTTCTGAATATTAAGAAGTTCATCTTCAGGGAGCAACACAACAGTTCTCGAGTTTGAATTCATTACACGCGCAATCTAACCTAGTCTCCAGTTTTGCATGTGAGACGATCAGTTTAGACCAAATTAAGTATGCTTTATTTAAACGTTTGTTTATAGTCGCACCAACTGCAAGGTTATTTGCGACTGTACACGATTAGGGGAACTTAAATCCACGTAGAGGTATCATAGTATGGTTTCTCAAACAACGCAAACGTCCAAGCCCATGTTAGGATTCGAAGCCGGGACCTGTGTGGTGCGAGGCAGCGACGCTAGCCACTAGACCACGGAAGATATGCTTCAACATTTAATTTCCCGGGATAACTCTTTTCTTACACATCGACATTATTTTTGAGACGTAAACAAACCCCAAGAAAATGAACCTCCTTGATTTATTCGTCTCGCAAATATTTGCAGAAAAAAACAGACGAATTCGCAAAGTAGTCAGCCGTTTTTCGGAATTTGAGGATAGTTAGAGACAATAAAACATTTTTCTCTTTATTTATTAAAAACTTACAAAGTACGGTTTCAAGTATTTTAATCTAAATTAAGTCTATTTTTAATAACGTAGTTTTGCCGCTATTGTAGTGAATTTTAACCAGTTTCGCTCGCAAAGATAAATTATTGAAACAGTGACTTTTAGATACAAAATGTCGCTTAATATCTGAATTGCTATGAAAAAATCACTATAAGGACATTAATGTCCTCTCCTTGAAATACAGCCGTGCTGTAAATTTAGTCGATTGATTGTAAATTTCAGCGAAATAAAAACCTTTGTATCACACTGGAAGGTGAAAATAATGAAGAGAGATAATGTACAACACGATTTTAATTACCGTGTAATGACTCAGTGTAGCTAACGTGGCCAGTCTAGCTTAGAGTAAGTATTTCTTCTAATAAATATTCCAGATTGATTCCAAAATTATATATAATAATTTAATGAGCGAATAACTTAAAAATATCAGTTTAGTAAAGACTGTAATAGTAGGCTCTAGGTCCCTTACCATATGTAATGACAAAATGATGTCGCTGGTATGACATGTACCTTTTGTTCCGATTTCGACCGCAGTTTGAAATTGGGGTCATACGGAGGTTGCTGGAGAGACGTCTGGAGTCTATAAAACAACTCCAGACGCCATAAAGCCTCTATATTTACGACCGACTCAGAGCGGGTACAATTACTCGTCAGGAAAAATACCTAAAATAATTGACCATCTCCTCATACCAAAGCATGAAGCGACAGAGGTGATACCGGTTACCTTGACCGAGGGCTGTGATTCGCTCGCAGACCCCAAACGAAGACGGCAATGTAATGTGAATCACATCTAATTATTTAAACAGGTCGTATGATAGCTCTAAAAAGATATTGTGTATGGAAGGATGTTCCAAAGCTTGGCAATAAGCACCTCGCTGCTCCCAACAAGCGCGTACGACACGCAAACCTAAAATTAGGCTCGACTGCACAGGAACTACTTGCCTTCAATTCAGAGACTAACTGCAAACACTACCCAGCTAAAGGATGATTCACTCCAGAATCAAACCGCAGAAACATGATACGCCACGGATGATATTACGGAAAGGCTCCTCTAGTCGACCAGTACAAAGCACCAATATGTATGAATATACATATATATCAACGGCCTAATTAAAGGAATTTGCTAAGAAAAAGTACCGGATTATAATAAAATCAACGGATAGTGTAGCGGTGTATTCGCAAACGAAATAAGAAATAGGAAGGATTAGAATTATCGACGATTGTGTGATGAAATTAGAAATTCGAATTGGGCTGGACTGAATTACTTCTTTAAATCCCATGTTCTCTAAATTTTCTCCCTTTCCGTTAAGACGGTGATTCTTAACGTTAGAAATAGCGAATCGATTCACCGCTCTTCATTTCTAAGACACATTTTCCACTACCATTCCCGTTAGTTGGTTTACCTTATTCTCCTTATTCCATCTGCAGTTTAGTAAACTTAACAGTAAATTCTTCAGCTATTTATAATTCGGTAGCAAGTGCAGCAGACTTATTTTTGACAAATGTACACTTGTAACTGCACGTTTCCAAAATGAAATACTGCATTAAGTATACTGAAAGTGCCAAATAAAACCGTGAAAGTTCGTTCTAATTTCAGCAGCTCCAATACATGGTTGGACTGTAATACCCTAAACTACTACTTCTACTTTTATTCTTCAATTTATCATTCACTCTTTGCGTTTTTTCTCACTTATACTTGCCTCATCGATTAACATTACCCGTCACCTTTGGAGTTTCCTGCTCAGGAAATGACAAGTTAATCGATTTATCTATTTACCATTTAGCAGTAAAAAAATCGATTAACTAGATCCAATAAGTGCTATCGCAACGTGCTCTAATTATCAGATTTGAACTTACGAATAAACGCACAAATTGAACTCCATAAAAAGTTCACTGTAAACAGTAATATCTAAATTCAGAGGAAAATTAAACCAAAATTACAATTCATTTCAGCATTTTAACTTCATATTGTTAAGATAATAGAAATTATAGACACGTAAATTATGAGTAGAATTATTCTCAAATGTAAAGTAATAATGTGTGAAAAGAAAATTTATAGAAATTTGCATCAGCACATTTCCCTTATACCAAGTATACACAACAATATACAAATAATAATATTTCAAAATAAACGTGATTTTCAATAATTTATAGAAAGGCAAACAAAAGCAACCAATTCAAGGACAAAATATAAGTTTTATACTATTAAAAGTAAATTATTCAAATTTCCATTTACCAAATTGCTAAAATAAATAAATATTTATAAAAACATAGGTGGAAAAAAAATTAGTCCGAACATGATATTTGTTAAACTTTCAAGTCATTAACTGAAGATGTCCCGAAAGTTTCGGACGAAACGCCTAATTTTTAATTCAAATTCTATTATTTCTTTCTTTTGGCCATTCATGGTACTTATATATAAAAAATATATTACTTACAATTTTTTAATTCTGAATATCAAATATGATAAATTTTTCTAAGCCAAAAATTTTTATATTTGATTAAATACATACTTCAAAATTTTAAGTAATATGATTGATTTGTTTCAAATAAAGTAAAATACTAAATATTTGGATTATATTATTAACGAATTTGTTACTTCAAATTTATAATTTATTATAAAATGTTTTTTCTAGTCAATAACTTGAACTACGAAGTCCCATAGACGAGGACTAAACATAGTAATAATTAGTAAACTTCTATGTTCTATGAAATGGCAGTATATAAATAATAAACTCGTATTTAACTTCCATTAATATTTGCGGTTTGTGAATTACGAATAAAGCATTACGACTCATACTTCCTATTCAGTCTAACTGGTTCTACTTTATATATTGGCTTCCATTTATAATTGTTATACTATTACCGAATATAATAATATAAATATTGTAACAAGCAAATTTACAGGTTTACAGTCGAGGTAGGGCGATGTTAACGCTTCTAGCAACAGGTTTGGCCTTCGTAGTATATATAACGTAACGTTACTTATATTTCTTAAAGAGAATATCTTCCAAATTTTCCTTTTTATCGTATTAACGCCATATTTCAGTATTTTGAACTGGACTATACATGCATCAGAATTATTCATTCAATCAAATAATCTACAATTCATACGATTAAACCTATTTGAAATGGTCTACGTCATAACTAAAAATTGGCTAATCCTAATATAACCTGTACTTTTCATTGGAAAAATATTGAAATTATATATGAATAATTTAATTATTATTTAAGACTGATGAGTGAGATGCTACATTCACAACCAATAATTCGGCCATTACTTTAAAGATACTAATAATTTTAAAAAATTAGGTTTCCTTTTATTATTCAATGAAACAATTTTTTTCGGTTGTTAATTGTTATATTGTGAACGACAATAATACGATTTCTGCAGCTATGTTTGCTCGTTGAGCATATAGTAAATTTTAACAGTTTATCTCTCCTGATTTGGTGAGTAATGTTTCACAAAATTTTAGATGAATCTATTGTGTGTCGTGTTTGTAAATTCTGGTTTTCTTTGTACAGTTGGGTTCAAATTAATTAATCCACCTGAAGAAGTTCTAATGAAAGTAAAACTGTGTAGTACGAAATTTTCTTGTTAAATTAAACTTTGTTTCTGACTAAACTGTCAAATAAATAGATCTATTACCTTAAATAGATCTATTACCATTTAAAATTGAAAACAAATTAATCTCAAAGACCATACTATTAATAAAGAGCTATGCAACCGTGTTAGCTGGAGGCTAAATACGTGTCGGAGCGTTGTGAAGGCAACCATTAGCGCCTCAAGTGCCTCTGTCGTTGTGAAATTGAAAGGCAACTGCACGATTAACGCTTCCAAACTCAAGGCTCTGGCACTGCTTACATAAAGCATAAGCAAGGGATTTGAATTATCTGAAAGTAAACGTCTCAACTAATATTAGATATACCGCACTGCATCTCCCCACTTACGTTAGTTCCTCTTAAATGCGAAGTTCATATTAAAAAGTACTACTTATTGCCTGCCAAATTATTCAAATTAATATTATATATAAACAGGGATTGTTTCACGAAAAGAATAATCTGCGTGTACGTGAGAGGCTGTCTCACACTTGACTATGTGATTTTAGAGCACTACATAAAGTCTGGACTAAAATATTTATCATTTCAATGCTATTATTTGATTCTTATCTAATACTCGTCAACATCGATTTAGATTTATAGTTGTTTCTATTAGTCCTCGATTGAGGAAATAGGATACGTCATACATTAAAAATGAACAAAATAAGGCATTATGGTTCCTTACAGAAACATAGCTGATTTATCATATAGCACACAAAGGCGCCTGCAACTCTGCGCTAATAAGATCCCATACCCTGAACGATATGTTGAAATATACCTACAACAAGATGACAAAGAAATGGCACAATATGTGGAAAACTGTAAAATCCAGCGATCTCCACAAAAACGTCAGAGACTTCTATAATCTAAGTAACAAGACAGATATTGGAAGGAAGGAACAGGTTGCCATCACCAGAATAAGAACTGGACATTGCAAATTAAGCCACGCTTATCTACTGGATAGATCCATCCCACATTCAGTCTTGTGATCTGTGTAATTCTGCCTTAAATCTAGACCATATCATCAATCCATGCCCCAAATACCACCAACACAGACAAAAATTCCTACAGGGCAAAAACTTCAAATCTATTTTGGACTCCCATGAATACCAAAATGACGACATTAAATTTTATAAGGACAGTAATATTTTTGATTTAATTTAAATGTTTTGTATTGTGTTCTTATGTTAAAATCTGAAAATCAAATGTAAAGAAGAAGAAAAATTAGTCAGTGGTAACGAGCAGAAAAATGGATGTTACTAGTATTTGATTATGTAAATTCATAATGGTAAATAATGTGTATATAATTGTATAATGTAAATAGTTGTCACTGTGGTCGCTAATGACCAGGCAGTCGTTGCGACCGTTATAAATAAATTTAAAAAAGAAAAAACAGCGATGAGAGTAAATTATATTTCGACTGCGAGGAGATTTCCAAGAATGCTGGCAATATCCGACACAAGAAAAATACTCAAGCTGCGCGTGAGCGTGGTTCTTCAGAGTGAATATATTTCAATAGTAAAAGCGCAGATTTCACTATCCATTTTTGTAGAAAAAAATTGTAAACAAATTAGATACCACATTGGGCGAAAATGCTTGAGAAATAAACGACTGTATGGTTGACTTGAGGCATTGGCTACGGCAAGAACGTGAACTGTTTGCGTCCCTTGGAAGGTAGCCTTGAGCGGCTGAATGTTTGTTCACGAAGTGTTGTTGGGAGCGAGGTTTTGTTAGTTGTAGCTCTCGTGACAGAGGCTGCAATTTAATGGCTGTGCCCAAGGACCAGGACACCAGGGGAATCATAATGACTATAACACAGTAGCAGCATGGAAATTTTAAGGCTGTAGTGATACGACTAAGGCTATACTCGTCAAGAGTCATTCAAGAATGTCGAGCTATATTCAGATCGAGCTTACATACTATCAATGTGAAACAATCCCAAAATGATATAGTAATTAGTAAACAAAATTAAGAATACCATTTTAATCAACATTTATTACGCTTTATTATTCGTCTCGCGAGTAATAATTCGTTCCATAGCCATGGTTAACAATTTCAACATAAACAGGACTGTCAACCATCAAATCAATTATCCTCCAGAAAGCATATGAGAATCAATGTTGTTGGGGTTGTGGTTTTCAGTCCTAAGACAGATCCGATGCAATTCTCCATGCTAGGCTATCTTCCGCAAGCCATTACATTTCCTTATATCTAGTACAACCCACATCCTCCCAAATCTGCTTAGCGTATTCAATCCTTTGCCTCCCTCTTCTGTTCTTACCCCACACACTTCCCTCTAATGCTAATTTTACAAGACCCTCTTGTCTTAAAAAGTGGCCTATTAATCTATCCCTTAGTCAACGTTCTCCATATTGTTCGCTCTTCCCCTATTCTGTTTAGAACTTCCTCGTTACTTACTCTATCCACCCATCTGATTTTCAGAATTCGCCTATAGCACCACATTTCAAAGGCTTCTATTCTTTTCCTTTCCCCAACTCCTATCGTCCACGTTTCGCACCCATATAACGCCACGGTCCATACGAACATTTTTACCAACGATTTCCTAATATTCACACTTATATTACCCAAAATAATTCTCTTTTTCACCTTTCTTGCCTGTGCTATCCTACTCTTCATTTCTTCTATACGTCTACCATCCCAAGTAGCAGAATTCCTCAACTTCTGTCAAAATATTCCTTCCCAATCTAACACCCTTCCTTAGTCTACTCTTTCCCAAACTACCTTGGTTTTCCATCTATTAATGCTCATATTGAAATCTTCTTCCAGGATCACGTTCGTGCCGTTTATTATAGTTTTCAAATCTTCTTCTGACTCCCCTAATACTACGATGTCGTCGGCAAAGCGTAAGGTTTTTATTTCTTCTCCTTTCAGTATGAATCAATAACCTATCAAAAATGTACAGAAAAATATCAGTTTAAATTTAAAACAGTGACCTTCAAAACGCACTCTAATAGACTTCGTTTATAAGTTATGTAAAATGTGCATAGCACTAGAGGTTTAAAAATATATATTCTTGAGTGCGACAGATCATATCATCATAACATTCCGGAAATTGATAGAGTGGAGTTTGAAGGAATTTATAGGAAGAGCTGTCGCCAAATTCCTGTGTTGTCACCACAGTTACCTTGGCCAACAAAGAAGTATGACAAAACTATAAACTTCAAGGAGGAGGAGGAAGAATACCGGGCACCGTATTTGTAAACAAATTCATTACATGCTCCAGGATAGAGGTTAAGATCACTGAATGTCAACAGGAATAAAAAGTAGGGATAGAAAGAGGCGGTAACAGGAGAAAGTACTTGGAGTAGTAAAGCGCCAAGAGTGTTAGAAAGTGGAAGAGTATGAAGGTAGAGTTTTATGAGTAATAAACGTCAGCAGAGTAACGAGACAGGAAGAATAATCTGAGAACAAACCACAGTCGAGAAGTGCGAGGAAAAACTCCACCATTACAGTGCTATTAAAATTATAAAGCACATGGCCTTTTTCCCGCGAAAGACGTAGCTTTGAATGACCAGTCTCTATCACAACTGTTAAAATGATGGGCGGGATAATCATCTTTAACGAACAATCGATTATATTCAGTGAGCTGTATACGAAGACCATTTGCCACCACGTGAACGTGACATAAGGTCCTCCGTCCATTGCGAAACCTCCAGTACCTCCTAATTTTAAACACACTATAGTACCATCGAGGCTATGGAAATCCCCCATTAATCCAGTAAGTAGCGGCATCGAGCGGCCTATGGCAGACGTCCAATCGACCGGATAAAGCAAAACAAACTGTACACGACTCGAAAGGACGTCAATGTTTACTTATTTATTTATAACCAGACTTAATTGCCACTGTCATGCTGTGCCTCATGGCAAACGACAATAAAAATAGAAACATCAATTATTTCTTATATTCAATTTACTTGCAGCGCAATATTACTTTAAATATCAATACTTACTCATTATATTTCTATGTTCAACATTATTTTTAGATTTTGTCAACAAAATAGCCACGTAAATTATATTCCTTAGTGATTTTTATTAAATCTTGAAAGTATTGAAATACTAAACTAAGAGTTTTTACAAAGCGCTTTTAAAATTGAATGATATTTAAGGGAATTTCAGAGATAGTTCAATTTGTGTTAAGTGAACTTTTCATAATGTACGTGCTGATGGTGTTCAATTATGGAATTTGCTGCATAATCGCCCATTACAGATTACATTGGATGGATGCGCTCAACCTCCCTTCCCGGGTGGCTGGCTGAAAATGTTACAATTCGCGGCCCTTGGATTTGCTAAAGCTTGCCTGCCTGCCTGCCCTGCCCTGAACAGCTGTCTGTGCATATTGCATAACTTTCTGAGGGGTTTTATGACCTAATGTGAAATAAGTTCCCGGACCTGTCCATAAAAACGTTGCCGCAGAACAGCGATTCTGGCACATTACCGATGAATATTCTGAGTTTCATTTCGAGAACGGCAAACCTGCAACGTGACATTAATTAATTAATTATGTTGAGAGATCTCAAAATAAATTATCTGGGGAGCGGTCAAGCGCTTACTATTTAAAATTTTATCCAGCTTACAACAACAATGTTTATTGAAGATGCTCTATTATAATACTGTTTGTAAAATACGGAAATGCTCACAAATTTTAACAAGGACATTCCAAGGTTAAAAAAATTATAACTAAAAATTATCTCCAAAACTATACATTCGCTTTAGGATAAAACTTATCCGGCTAAAAATAATGACAATTATTACCAATAATCAATTGGACAATTCGCACCAATTCTTTCAGAACACTTAAATCCCTTTTGTTCAGTTGCATGTTGTGTCTATAGAGTAAAGGACAAGTCCATTTATTGTGAAAGCGCTACAGTGCAAGGAAGCTTTCACTCAACTCATAAATAACTTTTAAAAGCAGTCCTCAAAGAAAATTGTTAAACTAAACTATCCCACATTCGTGATCACAAAACAAGGTCTCTCTGCACAAAAAAACTATAGCACTTAAGCTCTCCCAAGCCTAGAATTATATTTTTTACGAGACAGAATTACATCAAACCCTAATGTTGCCAATGCGAAAATTAAACGAACTTTCTCCTTTACTAATAAAAAAAATGCAAGGAGCAGAAATAAGCGAAGCAAATTTTTTCGGACGATATTCTACTCCCTCGTCTGTTCGAAGAAATTCCATTTACATTACTGGAATGAGTGAATAGATGTAGAAAGCATGTTCTTGTGTACCAACAAGAATAAGCGATGAATAGCTTTATATTACTATTACCTTTCTATTACTACTGTAAAGCAGACCTGTAAAATTTTTTGAGCTGACATAACCAAAAAAAATCGATAACATTTGAACATAAATCGGCTGAACAGAATTCAATAAATTCTGATGTTTCTATTCGTAGCGATCCAATGTGAGCCAAAGGCTATTCAGTGTGCCGATGTTACGGTTATGAGTGGGGATTTCCAGAAAAATGAAAATATGCTTTACTTATTACCTTCGTTGACTTTATGACTAGTAATAACACTTTAAGACGGACGTTACGCGTCTGAAACGAATGAATTTAAAAATGCGAAGAAGGTCAAAGGCAATAAATCAGTATGACCAACTAATTTCACAAGATGTACTTAATTATGCAGAGTAGAATGATTTACTGTTCAATGTTTAAGTTAGTGGTGTTTTATGATATACCGTAGCGAAGCATGGGTATTACCACGGTTAGTATAGATTAAGAAATTGAGCAAGCTAAGTAATGTAATCTGATGGCTTTAACAGAAATGTGATAGGCGTATACATAAGCTAAGAGTGTCATTTGAGGTTCGATTTAAAACAAAGTTAATAGGATTTCATTAAAGAAACATGAATGCAAAACGACGAGACAGACGCATCGCAATCTCACAGACCTCCTTGCTTGCTCCTCGTATTCCTCCCAATTAGCAGAGACAATGCGCGACAGCGACTGCCATTCGGATGCAAATAGCAGCTACAGGTGGCCGGTCCTTGACCCGCAGAGATAAAGCAATTAGAGTTGGTCCGTGCACGGGGACGGGGACGGGCACAGGGAGTTCAGCGCCCCTCGCGCTATTCTGGGGACGCTGCAGTTCAGTTCAGGTGCGAGCTCCTGCCGGCGCGCAGCGTCGCCTTCCACAGCTGCCAACAACAACCACCCGACCATACTCAGACTCATTTATTTTACTTTTACGAACGTACAAAGGATTACAAACTGCAAACTTCCAATAACTCTCCTGTAAAATATCAACTAATGCTTTGCAGTAACTCAATGGATAAAATGAATCCTAGACTGGAAGGAGACAAGAATAATACCAAAAGGAAAGGAAATGCCAGAAGACAGCAGCGCTGTAAACGTATACTTAGAGGAGATCATAGGGAAATGCTTCGATGGAAAAAGAGGAATATGTGTCGGTGGAAAGAGGATAAAACTCGCAAGATGTTTTGACGACATGGACTGCTAGCCGAAAAAGAAAGTATGACAAAAATAAATTTCTAGATTTGAATGAAGTTTGTAATAAATACGACATGAAAAAACACGCGTCATAAACAATGAGCATGGTGATTGGTCAGGGAAGAAGGGAGACGAAGATTAAGATAGAACAAATAATATCAGTCAAGTACGTTCCTTTAAATATCTGGGAGATCACCGAAGAAGGAAGTGAAGACGCAAGTTGTCATAGCGAAAGATGATAATACAAAAATGTAGATATTATGTGATGAACTAAGTAAAGAACTGAGGAAAATACTAGCGAAGTCCTTTGTCTCAAGTGTGGCACTATACGGAGCAGAGGCGTGGAAATTGAGAAGAGAGGATGAGAAAAGTCTGGAAGCTTTCGAGATGTGGAGGAGGATTGAAAGGATAAGTTGGATGGACAAATAAAGAAATATTGGAAAGGGTTGATAAAAAAAAGAGAAGTAACTGATTAGGGCACTCACCGAGACGGGACTGTTTACTAACGGAAGCTATGGAATGAATAGCTTGCGGGAAGAGGAAGGACTAGATACAAGCCATAGGTAACATCAAAGGAAACTGAAAATATGTGAAACTGAAGAGGAGGGCAAACAAATGAGATGATTGAGAGTTACCATGTGAAAACCTGGCTGTCTGTCGAACACCAAGGAAAAAAGCCTGCATTGGTATTATACAAATATGAGATTTTAAAGGTATTTTCATATTCCGCTAGAAAATATCTATGGTTAATGGTTTCGTTATAATCATCATATGACTAATGCAAACGTGTTATATAATATAGCAGTTACCGAAACTGCCACCAGAGGCTCTAGCTTCGACAGTGTGTAACCCCCCCCAAATAAGGTCCGAGGTCGTCGTAAACGTTTGGAATACGGAAACTTTGACTTCTGTTTTCCTTGGTACAATTTTTTTGTCTTCTCGAGGCACGGAGACAGGAATGCTGCGTCGCCACGGCAAACACCACTAGTCCTCGGAAGGACGCGAGACAAGTTCTAAGAGTTCGATCTACGTGGCCTCTACAGGTTCCCAGCATCACATTTACGCAAATGCCTGATTTTATCAATTTCTACTCTATAAAGAGAAGGGCCACTAAACCGATGACCCTTTAAAAAAACCCGCATTCTCAAAACAATGCAACCTCTATAACGTTAGCTTAAATGGTTTTTATTCACAATTTTTTTAAATATGGAAATTAGAAAAACTTATTTTATGAAGACACTGCGGGAAAAAGGGGGTATTCATATTATGTGAAACAACAGAATGGTGTTTACAATGACATCCTCTAATAATTACACAAATACGCGAATATGATATGAAATTTGGGACCTTTCAGAAGCTTGCGAGGAAATAAATCACTTTTACATTTTATTCTTCATTCATGCCGCGTGTCAGTAGTCGGCAAACCGTAGTTCGAGAGCCTCACGCGGCTTCTTTGGCCTCTTCAGCGTGGCTCTTACACATGCGGGTGCGTGCGTACGTACAGTGCGACTGAAACTTGGTGGCCTTTAAGTAAAGTTTATTCATTTAATTTTAGGGCGAGTTGAGACGCAACAGATGTAGTGTCTAAGATCGTGGAAGACGGTTTGGATACGAACGTACCTTAATCAGATTGAGAAAGTTTTACAACCTTAATAACGTAACCATCTATGAAGTGTAAGTTTTAAAAAGTTGGGTCTCAAAAGAAATTTTAAACGTGGCTCTGTTGGTATTTGGATTATTTGGGTAATGAGTTTGATGACGACTGCCCCGAGTGACTACCAGCTTGCTATATAATCACACAATCAGACGTTAAGAATGTTTGTTTAGTCCTAATAGCATCGTCTTCAACATCCATTCGAAACACATCCCTAAGTTATAGATGAAACCTGTCTCTTATTAATTTGATTAATTTATCGAATTACTCCTGTAGAGGGAATCGAAGCGTCGGCCGGAGGAGACAGCCGTCGATGCGGTGACCTTGCGGCCCGATTGAGCTTAAGTGACAGGGAAATGTCGAATCAGAGAGCGAATGTGGTCCGGTCTTCCCTCGTGTCTGCGGTATAAATTGCATCACAGCTGCCAGCTAAGGTTACAGCTGAGGAGACGCCGTGACGCAACAACAAAAGCCAACCAGCTGCGAGCCGTTTACAGGCAATGGAGAAAACTACAGCTCTCCAGTTGTACCGAAGATTTACCCAAACGTAACCAAGAACGATAGTAAGAACACAGTAGAGTCGAAAGAAGCGATCGTAACGCATATCTCATATCGAATGTATTTGGTGTTTACATAACGTATTTAAAATATTTAATACAGACTTCGAAATTTTTGCTAGTGCCTCTGTACGGTGATTAAATTCCATTTCATTTTATTTGAAAATCATTACGTTAGGTTTACTTTTTAATTAACTAGCTTGATCAGTACTCGGGTAAAGAGAGTACAGACACATTGGAGACATGACAACGGTGGGGAGGCTTATAAGCAGCAGTCTCAATGGGGTGTCCGAAGAGTAAAGACGTAGTTATAAAATGTAAAAAAAATTGCAGAGCTCCTAGGGGAGTAGTGAAAAGTTAAGAGTGACTGCAGGTGTCGTCGTGAACAGATGAAACTTTGCAAGTTTGCGGAGCTCGACAATATAACGAAGTTGAAAGACAAGTGACATTTTTGCCACAAAATATTGCTATTCACATTAGGCCAAAAAAATTAAATTAGTTATGTCTACCACTGATAGTTTCTTTTCATATAGAGTTCCAAAAGGAAATTTGTGCATTTGGTATATTAAATTAAACAAAGACTATAATTTATCCCGTCAAGAAATTAGTTATTACAATGACTCTCAAAATGTTGGCTATAATAATATAATTTATTAAAAGATATCATTACAGGTACGATTATCAAAGCTACGTTAATATCTGGCAAATTACTAGGTGATCATTATCTACCGTACGAAACTGAGTTTAAAGTTGGAGCTAATCTCCGTGAAGATTAAATGGGAACCGAGGTTCTTCCCGGACATGGGGTATTAAGACAATTGCTGGGGGCCAAACCTGGTGGCTTCCTCTTTAGAGCGTTGCAGCCCCTATTTAAGCGGCTCTGCTTTCACCGCTTTCCACCTACAGCGTGAAAGGAAACGGTCAAGGCCACTATGGCCAGGCAAACATCTTCAACGAGAACAAAGCTCGGGAACTTATATTTGAATACAGAAACAAATTTGCGTTAAAGTATTTTGAAGAACTGTAGACGGTTTATAGACTAATGCTGTTCATTGTTTCATTCTCAAATCCAATTTACCGTGCGAATGAACCATTTCGATCTAAAATTCACACCCGCACTGCTTAAGTTCTGTGGTACGCAAGGGAAATGTTGGAAAAAGTTACGAGCTTGAACTAATCTTTTTTACCCCCCGCGTAATTATTTAATCTATAATAAAGGCACAAAAAAAGACTTTTCGATAGAAGAGCCTTCTCTAGTTCTCAACTAAGCTAAATTTTCTCAGATTTCATCATTAGGTTTGTTGGAAAGTAAGCACTATATATATATATATATATATATATATATAGACATATTATGAAGTTTCCGTGCTCAGTGAAATTTTAATAATTCCAGAAAGCGTAATATAAAGATCTTTTTTGTAGTATTTTGAACATATAAAGTAGTAAAAAAAATACCATCGAATTACTCATAAAAGAAGTGTTATTTTTATTTAGATCTACAGGTATTAACTGAATCAGACAGTTATTTCATCGAAAAATGTAGCAGTTTGTCTCTGCATTAACAATTACCTCTCACGGCCTCACTGTTTTAGGTCAATCACTATTGTTTACTTTCAATTCAATTCCAAAGTCATGATATTCTAATATCAGGCCACGTCAGAACCATGCATTAAATTTTGATGGCAGTTATATATCTTTATTAAACATGGTAAGAAATATTTAAAGGAGCTTACAATGGTTTGAAGGTCAAATTCATCAATAATATAAAATACGCAATAGAAATACATATCTCCCAGTTTTGTAAGAGAAGTACATATATTAATGAATGTAATTAAAGAAACAACAAATAGCTAATGTCAGAAAACCATTATAATTTACAAAAGTTCATTTAAGTCGTTCCAGAATCGTACTGGCTGGGTATATAGTACAAAGTTTCGATTTAGAATATTTGTTTTCAAAATTGTAAATTACTTAGTTTTTACTGCAGAGGATGATGAGTATTGTTATTGCGCAGTTCTTTTTATTATAAAAGATTATGACCTAGAAACGGTCGAAAACTCCTTTAAATATTATGACAAAGGCTAAATAAAGATATTCATCTGGATAATTTTGAACCTTTAATAGGTACAGTTCGAGTTAAGCTATATGAAACTTCTCTAAACTACGTCGCAGAAATCACGGCATTTTTGAGATGCGTAGTAGATTGTAAGGAAAGGTGAACTAAAGTGCAACCCACTCACGGTGTGATGCAATGAATTGCATCAGTAGCCTTTCTAAGAATCTCGTCCGCCCTCCCAGGTCTTCGTAATACAAGACAAAAAACAAATGACATAATATTAGACTTGAACGTTTCAGAGTCAGAATTGTGATCCGTTTGAGTTCGTGATAGAGCGTGTTCCGAGTGGATTTACACAAGAGGCACCACGACCCTTATCTCAAGAGTTCTGGCTCACTGCCAGCCACGAAATTTGTCAGATAATCTCAAGTCCCTCGCCAGTTAAGCAAATCCTAGCGTATATGTTAAGTATCCACCCAAACATTTTCTAATTAATTGTTTTGTGTTCCGCAAGGAAATACTAGGATTCAATCTTCATCTACCTTGAAATTCCAAATACTGATATTGTCAATTGTACTTAATATTAAAAATCAAACGGATAAGATTACAAGGTTTCCCAGGAAATTCCCCAGGACTATCAGCTATATAGACTGCAGAAAAGCAACTTCTTTCAGGCACAGCTGCGTGCATTCAATCAAGCGACCCGAGCGATCATCTATTTTTGTGGTCAGCAGGGCGTGCCCCAACGAGGAGCCGAACCGAGAACATGAAGCAATTAGGGCCACCTCCGGCCATTACGGTATTACGGGCCGATCTCATCAGCGGCCTGACTTCCTCTCGACACGAGCTGATCTGTTAGAATAATACTTCTAGGAGGCGAGGGTCTATTTCCAGCGCTGTGGTCACCGCTTAACGCTCACGGTCTAAGAACAAAAGGCGGGTGGAGAAAAATTAGGACGCGCCGCACCTCCAATAGGATTATATTTTTGTGAAGCTGAAGTCGTGAATCTTTTCAAGCCAGTAAGCGCCCATTTTCTGACACTATGTGAGGGGGACAATACTCGTTTGTTACTCGGAACAGGTAACATGTAGTGGTGCATATGGTTAGCTACCAAGTACCTTAAAACAATATACATATATGTACTCCAAACATTAATATTTCACAAGATTTTGTTTTCGAATTGTATTAAGAGTAATTTTAACAATTAAATGATACAAGCAGATCCATGACGAAGTTGCACAACCATCATAAGTGGCAGTTCGTATTTAAAGCTATGTGCTATATCATCTCTAAGGAGCAAATTTTACTAAAATAATTTCTCTTACGTAAGATATTAATAATACTGCCACTAAAGTGTTGATAATATTCCGCGACTCGTAATATGCTAAATTTCATCTAAATTATGTCTAATAGAAACCAATTTAAAAATTTAAAAAAATATAAACTCAAATTGGGGCCAATTCCCAATACGAAAGTATTTTTTTCTTACATATTTTTTTAAAACAAGATAGTTTATTTTATGAAGCCGCCGCATATAATAGAAATTTTGTATGCAGAATCATGACGTTATTTTCAACATGTCGGCAGTTATGCTTTTTTAAAAATTATCTTTGATCAATTCAAATAAACCACAAGTACATAAAAAGTAATATTTTAATTCCTTAAAAATGTTTAAAACTGTTGCCTGATGAGGCCGCCTCTGTGCAGCACGCTTATAATTGTTAAATCTTGGACGAGAAAGAGTTGAAAAGGAAATACTGCGCATGCGCATCTCATTCAAGAAAGGATTCTCGTGCTATGAAGAACGTAGGCCAGATGTATACAGGAGGGAGCGCGCTTGAAGGCAGGCAATTTAAAGACTTCAAAATCTAAGTAAAAATTCACAATCTTATAATTATTATTTTAAAGTTTCTTAAAATTACAATACAAATAATTCCTCCTAAACTAATTCATGTTCACTAGCCACCACTGCAATATATTAACTTACAAATTCAATACGTTAATATGCCAAAATAAGTTGCCTAATTTAAGAGAAAAGACATTGCACTATAAAAACATTTAAAAATAGTTTTCCTGCCGTGTCGTAGTTATTTGTTTGCTTGATCAGAAGAGAGATTATCTTAGTTTAAGGGAGTAAAGATGTCGCTCCTATTCACTTCGACGAAGTCACGTCACGTCACGGCCTTTGAAGAAGTAGGACGCTGGAGCATTGCTTCCACATCCTCGCTTCATCTTAACATTGGTTTGAATGGATTGAGAAGAACAGAATATCACAATTTTTTTTCGGATTTGGAATTTCTGGCTTTATTTTTCATTTTACCACATTGTCAACGTTACTTATTTATTCTGCAAATTATATCATCTACGAAATATTTTCTCAGGTTACAAATAATCACATATTGCCAAATCTGGTGAATACAGATACAACCTCAATTTGCTACTTTTCGATATCAAAACTGTATTGAAGCATAATGAGTCCAAATCGTACAAAATCCAATAACGACGCATAAATTATATTTAAAGATTGTCATTGTAAGTAGTCCAACATCGTGTGAATTCCCCACACTCGTACAGAAACGACATATTTTACAATTTTCGCTTTATTCAGAACCGGTTTGCCTGTTTCCGTAGTTTACAGGTGAAAACACATTTCATCAATAGATCTGGATCGACTTAAAAACGATACAATTGGGACAAAAGGCGAGAATCTAGCCACGATTGCGTTTACACTGTAGAACAATGCGGAAGTCAGGTCATACATGCTATTAAGAAAATTTGAAACAATTGTGTCTGTACAAGTTTGATCAATTTTGATTCAGAAAGGTTTTATTATATTTCTTATGGATCACCAAATAACTCAGCTTTGATTTTTTAGGGGGTTTGACTATCCAGTATTTAACACGAATTTTCATTTTGAACTACTTGAAAATAGCATATATTCATATCGCTAGTAATAAATGAAACCATGCTACAGATATGGCGGCAAAATATTTAAAATGGCACTTTTCAGAAAATATTTCGGTTTCACAAGACGAAAGCAAATTATTGTATTTATAGGCCCACCCTCGTACATTATAAAACAATTTTAAAATACAAAGCACCAATTATATTTAGCTCAAACGTCATTTTCTACGAGTGTGTCAACCTAAATAAAAATTATAACTTCCAGGGGTTTGCAGATCGGCTGTAAACACGAACGGGACGAAATGTTGTCCCACGTGTAGTGCTGGGATTGTGTCATAAAAAGAAGCAGTATCGTCGTTGCAAATAGACTAGGCCCGCTCTAGAAATATCCAAAGCGCAGTAAACAGGAAAAGGTCACATTTGTAGTTAGTAGCTCTGGAAAAAATAACGTCATCGAATGTTTTGGACAACACTACCACAGGCATTGAAACAAACCGAAGTTACAAGCTGAAATTGGTACATACGCCTACTGCTAAATCAGCATGCTTAATTATGTACCATTTCTCCTGGTTTCACAGTAGTAGTTTTTGGCCGGTTTAGATGGTAATTCCAGAAGCGGTTCGCGGGACTTTGACCCCGAGTGAAGAACCGCCAAAACACATCATAGCCCGGGTACACTTCCGCTTCGCACAAGACCCGTATATAGAAACTGACATAACATCCGCATATATCATTCCCCATACAAAGCCGAATTTGTCTTTTTGTGGGCGTGTTACCGCCTTGAATACAGATTGGCAGACAAGCAGCCGTGCGACGCTGGAATCTTAATAGCTCGGGCAATTCACTTCGTATCAAGTTTGGCAACTAAGAGCGCGAATATGTTGGCAAAAACCATAACTTCAGTTCCTCCTGGCTCTTCCGATGTTATCATGGAGCAATAATGAAACAATCACCTAGTTTTGATAATCATACTCCACGGGAGCATGAAGTGAAATTAGTTTAATCAACTTTAATAGAAATACGTTTAGGAGGATTTATTCGTCATAAAACAGGTATCAACGTTTAAATTTGATCCACTTCGTAGTCATTTTTGTTTATTAGGGCAATTTTTACACCACATGTCCTTACTTGAGTACAGTTATGAAGAATGAAATTTAACTTGCACAAAATAGTATGATCGGCTTATGTGGGCTATGGTCCTTCAGCTACAGCTACACTTTGGTACCTTGGTCTTCCCTTGACGTCACCCTATGCAATTATAGGAAAGTCGTCATAACACTTGATACCGTTGTCTGTATAAATAAATATAGATAAACAGACGAAGAGGTTGTGTATTTTAAGAGTTGTTAAAAAGAATCTGGATCCTACCAGTGAGAACTTTCAACCAATCACAATTTTTGCCTTAAAATCAATTCCTGTCAGTCACGTAAAAATATAAGACTTCATTAGTGGTAATTTACGTTATTAGAAAGCCCAAAACTCTTGAGATTGGGCTTGGAAAGTGCGCCATTTCATTAACGAGCAGAGCACGCGGCTCTGATTACTGGACCTTTCACATTCCCTAGACGAGTAATTCACAGTCTGCTTAGCAGGCCTTACACTTCCAGCACGTATCGATCCTGCAGATCAGCTGTTCCCGCGGCCTTGGCACAAACCAGCTCCACCGACAACATTACCAACTAATTGTCAACTTGCAAACTAAAATCGTCACAACCAAAAAAAAAATGTTGGGAAATTTATTACATAGTAAAAATTTTGTTTAATTTGGTTACTAGTTAACTTACAATGTGAATAATGCAGATAATGTAAAAATTAAGAGTTACAGTAAAACGATTTCTTAATGCAGTAACTATCCAAAAGGAATGAAAATTTTAAATAAACTTTGTAACTCAGGTTTTATTTTACTGAACATTAAAAATATGATAGAAATAAGCAAAGGTTTGAATTACAAACGTCAGAATTACCTTCACTACATTTACGAAGCTATACCACACCGAAAATAATTTATGTAAAAATAAAGCTGAAACCTAGTTACGCGAAACGTGTTGTTTAAATGCTCATTTAAATTTTCCTTTGCGAAACAGGCTTCCTTCCCGATAGTGTGGCCTGTGCCCATTAATACGAATGGAATTATTCATAGAAAATTTTATATGAATTTGGAAGCGCTAACAGCGGGTAAGAAAACTCGAAATAAAAAACAGAAAAAACACACACTTGCAACCTTCAATTTGGTAAAGGGCAATTTAAATAGAAAAGCGCATTCAAAATATCCAGAAGTGTATTATTGAAGGAGGAAAAATAAGCTCAGATAATTAGACAAGGACTAATGAATTCTTATAAAACTAAATGAGATCTAGTAATAATAAGTGACCGCGCTCATGTATCCCATCAGTCTACTCTTCTATCAGTAATGTATGATCAAAACACTGAAAATCATGTACACCAAATGGAACTGCAATACGTAATTTAAAAACATTTTTGAATTTTGCTTGAATTAATTATAATGAACATCTTTACAGAATAATGTTTGATTATTTTAATGTTAAGTTCACTTAAAAAACTCTTAATTTATTTGAGCTTCTTCGAACAAGTGATAAACCAATGACTGGACGAAACATGGTGACCACTCAACGAGGAGAAAATTAAAGACTTTTGTCTCCCATTGAAGCGAATAGTAATTTAATTGTAATTACAGGTGTATCAGTAAATTATGGACGACCAGGGAGAAGTTAATCGCAAAACAAGGCTGAAACGGATATTTCACACCATGAACAACGAGAATGATACCGGAGTAGTAGATTCATGAGATAATAAACAGACCGACGGAGTCTCAGAAAGTTTTGTCTGAAATTGTACAAAAGTTCGTTTAAGTAACATATAGAAGTCCAAGACATGTAAACAAACTTTTTAATGGCTCGTACTTTGAAGTTAAGAGGTTCACACATTTCAGTTCGCTTATAGAGCCGAATTTTGTGTTTCATTTCTGAGAATTCAACGCAGCGAGGAAACATCACTGCAGATCGTCTGGATATCATACTTCTCCTTAAGAAGCCAGCCTTACAATCGCCATGGCTCGAATTTTCGTGAGTTACATAAAATATACGATTGAATAACATAGGTCTATAGTTGCCATTTAATCAATATGTCTTTATTTTTACTATAAAACTAATAAGGATAATGTATGAGCCTGTAATTAAATTTCATAATTATTTTTAAATCATATTTAATTTAACAAAAAACGCTTTAATACTGTTAAAAATAATTTATTATTTAAAAAATTGGGACCAGGCTAAAAAATGATAATTTCCATCCTAGGAAGCAGGACTGTTTTTAAATGTATTCATAGGGCGAACAGACATAAACCCTGCGTTGCTTCGTAGTACATAGTACTATTGTTTAGCACCTGCCCTGGTCCCTGGTGCCTGGTACTCGTAGCTTTGCCCGGCCCTCCTTGAACTGGCTGTAATTACGAGACCTGTCGCCCTCCGACGCATATCAAGTTTCTTCAGCCTCTCCCACCCTTATAATGTGGTTTCAGGTAGCCGCCATAACACTTCATTAATATTCCGCCACACGGATAACAAATTTTCATTTTAAAAAAATATTTGCCTCAATTTGCGAAACTATATCTGACACAAAGTTTAGCAGCAATTGAGTAACTGATTACGGTTTTATCGGAAGAATAATTAAACAACGTGGCGGCCTCCTTTGAATCGGTAAATTGTAAGCCGTAGCTTTGCACTGAACGAAAAGATCGGAATAAAAGAATACTACAAAAACAGACGAATACTATGATTGCGGACAAATATGTAAAATATATTGATCATAAATAAAGACATGAGAAAATATATTTAATATACAGAAAACTGATCATTTATTACGTTTTACTATTCATGGTTCAATTTTAATGTAATTGGAAATTCAGCGATTTTATTGTATCAGTGAAGTTTTAATTTATACATCTGACCTAGAATTAGGGTGTGAAGAATTGTGAGTAGTGAATTGTTAGGTGAGCCTAGCTTATTTTTATGGGAATGGAGGGATGTTGAATCGGTCGTTGGATGTCGATTCTGATTAGCTCAGTGGTTAGGACGCCCGACCGGGAAACGAGAGATCCGGCTTTCGAGTCCTTGGTCCGGTCGAAATTTTTCCGCTCTTCTCTTTCTTCTAAAATGTCTAAACGCTCCTGCTTGAGCTTCCAGTGAAAGCATTTCTACTTCCTTAGACTTTAAATCTGTAAGCAGATCTATAATCTTTCATATTTTTCTCAATGCATTATTAATTGTTTACTATTATAGCTTTAAACAGGTAAACCAGTGCTGTCCAGCTACGTATAAAAATGTCTACAGAAATAAGTATATACAAATACTTTGTGTAACTTTTTAAAATATATATTAGAAGACCCAGTGAAACTTGCATTGTTCTATAGACCTGTGGCACTTAACCTGGGGGTCCATCTGATAATAGGGAAGACCCTCACCATACTTTGGTAATTAACTTAATCAGCACCGATAACCCAGAGTGCTCTTCCTTGTAAAATCCCAGCCGGCCTTACAGATTAACGCTCAACTTTCTTTGGCCTCATTAAATTTATAGGTTATATATCTACCACAAGACTACAGTGACGAATAACTCCGTTTCCAAAGTTTACTTTCACAGTGGAGGTTACTACACCCGGGAAACTTCCCACTTGCCGAGGTGCGCAAAATCAGATCCATGTGCGCCACCGTCTGTTTTAGCATCCATAACAAAGACCTGCGTGCTGAGAATTCAAGAGACACATTGCACACAGCTGCTTGAGATCTGGCGACAAAAACTGACACGCATCTACAGGGAAAACCTACAGGGCTTGTATTTATGCATTACAACCGTGTATATGACATTTTAAAAAAGTAGTCAGACACTGGGTCAAGAAGCATGGTGAATTCAGTCATTTGTGAACAGAACCGTGTACTGAACAAGAATGTAACTTAAGAATTTTTGTTCCAACAGTGGACGGTAGCGGACAACCGAACAGTGGAGACTAGAAATATAATCAAAACTATTTTCCTCGCTGTAACAAGTGATCAAAACGCTAGACATGGTCTTCATATCAACTTAGTTACATTAAATCAATAGAATACAAGAAAATGGAATACCATTAGCAAGTGAATTAACCCTCACCCCATTGAATAAACATTGCTGTGTAAAAATTTCAATATTCCCCGAGAGCAAAAATAGTTCCATTTGATCGCTATACACGGAACCCAATCATTGTCTCTTTTCTAACTGGTGCATTTCTGTCGAAGCCATTGTCATATCAATATTTGGTTGACAGTCGTAGCCATCTAAAGGTAAATTCAATGCATAATAGAACTTTTATTGCCTTTATACTACTATTCTCACGTATATTTTGTTTTTCGAGTGTTTTGGTACACAATTTACTGGAGATATGCTGTTCATTCAGAGGGTTTAGATTATTCACTGGGTATTTTGTATATATAAAAACTTAATTATTTGCACCTAATCTTTTAAATAACAAAAAAAATCTATCTAAAAAGTACCTAGAGATACAAGTCATCAAATAAAAAATTACTACTGGGACCTTGAAAATAATTCTATTAATGCAATTTAATAATAAATACCAGAGAACTCTGCTAATATAGCAATGTAATTAAACTAGACTTCATCTGGTGAGCTCGTAATAACCCAGGAGAAATCGAGGCGACATTTCGCGTCTCTTATACTGATGTGTTAATTGGATGACACGTTTGGCCTTTATACTATAGCAAATCGTTATTCCGCTCCTAACGTTTTTACTTTTAAAAATTTCTAAGATTATCATTAACATCAAAGTATTGAAGTAGGCCTAACTGTGCATAATTTCCCAAAAGATTTGGTAAAGACGATTGTAATTTCCGTTCCGACGGTAGCGGCGCGGGGCGGCGCCTCCTGCGAGCACGGCGCCGTAATGTTGTTAATGAAGAGCCACGAGTAAATAGCCTTGAGGAGTTGCACGCTCGGATTGCGATTTCACGCTTGTGTTGATATGAAGACAGTGCGTCTCCGTTCTGCCTGGCCGTGCCGCAGAGTCAACGGCCACAAAGATCTCTTTATAACTTCCACATCCGCCACAAATAAAGAACACAATTCTACACACAATTTCGCCAAAGCTCATCTCAAATTAAAATCATTACCTTTATATGAACATACAGTCCTATATTAGTTTATTTTTCACTGCTCATTTGAAACTGCCTAAAAGACATATGTAACTGGATGTTCGGTATCGCCTGAGTACTTGTTTGTATTAGCCCGGTACAGTATTATATTCCACACTGTTATCTTGGTGAAAGTGTGAATTGAACGGCATCGAGAACGTTATTTTTTTTATACTTAAATTGTCACGCCTACCTATCCGGAAGAACTGTTTATTTCAACACAACCAGCATGACACGAAAACCCAAAGTTATTTAATCGTCTCCTGGTTCATTAACACTCTAAAACACATCCGTCCAATGAGCGGGTGAAAATATCGCCGATAATAAAATGGAATTAAAAACTCTGCCATCATTTAATTCCCTCTTGACACGTCCTCGCAAACTGCACGTTTATGAAGAATATGTAATTTAGCGTCGTGTCAATTAAAATAAAAAGCGTTACGTAGCTCAAAATATAAAGCTCTGCTCTCACAAAAGATTAGAAGCTATAAATATGAATTATGTTTAACTTTACAAAATAAATGTAAAACAATAACGTAATCCTAAACCTCAACAGTTATTTCGTATTTAACAACGTATTAATAAATAAATTTTAAAAACACACATCCTAAAATTCACAACAATTGGCACTTAGTGATTCGTCAGCATTTACAATTGACAACAAATTATTAAATTACATTGTACAAAAATTCTTGACTATTATTTATCATCCTCTGATATTTTATAAATTTCTTATATAACGGGATATAATTTGGAAATTTGTAGAGCTTGAAATCACCCGCGGTTCCGTCAAATATGAGATCATAACAACAGGTATTAACTAAAACGGAAATCTTTCGTATTGTTTCCCATACCATTTTACGTGCCCGTATTTTGCAGGATATAATTAATCAAATGTGAGGGTTGTACTTATGTATTGAACATGGCGTATTTCTCTATATTCTTTTTCAATGCATGGTGGCGTCACAGACTTTCACATTCTGGCACATTCCCCTATTTTTTAACTATATTTTCTTCCACGTTAGATGCGCATCCACAATGTTTTTTTCCTGGATTAACAATGCGTCCCAAGTTTAGTTGAAAAACTTTCACGCGTGTAAAAAAAACACATTCTTTTTTAATATGTAAATGAAAGCGCATAGTCAAAAATGCGTAAAAGCCATCTATCAAAACTCTACGAATAAATTCCACGCGTGAAGGCAAATTTAATGCAAAGACTAAAGAGGGTGTAATTAAACGTGACCAAACAATTTCTCTCTCCTCAGAAAGCTTCTAGCAACATTTCCACGGCTTCCACGGCTATTCCCCACGCTGAGCGACAAGCGGCAGAGACGCGTTCAAATGAATTGACATTAGACCTTGGTCAAAGGTCGCCGATCGCGAAGTAAAAGATGGAGATAGCAACTTGGAGAAATGTGGTTGGGTAAAAAGCACAAAAAGTTCTGCCGATTGCGGACGGCGTCTGCAACTTTCAAAACAGCGGCGCGAATCATCATTCCTGAAGGATATTAATCGTAGTAGCAATTAAAATCTCTCATTTAATTCGAGTATAAAAACAAAACATTTCAGTATTCATTCATCAAACAACGAAGAATCAGTTTAACGGAAATATAAACAGAGATTTGCTATTTTTCAGTCTAACAAATATAAACGGTTATACGTTCTCAGAGATGAGAAGCAGCGATTTTGTAAGTTTAACTGTAAACAATTACAACAATTCTCCAGTTATAGTTTTTTGCCT
This sequence comes from Eucriotettix oculatus, assembly GCA_034510155.1. Lineage (NCBI taxonomy): Eukaryota > Metazoa > Arthropoda > Insecta > Orthoptera > Tetrigidae > Eucriotettix > Eucriotettix oculatus. The sequence continues at coordinate 64,916,731 of CM067378.1, forward strand.
CATTGTACCTTTAAATGTATATCCTTAATAAAGATATTCCTTTTTTTGAAGAATGGCTCCGTACGTACAGCTCCTACGCGAATCCATTACATTCGCACGTTACCCCGGCGGATATAAGGCACGATAGTATTACACAATTTTCAACTTATTACTATTAATGCACAAACATATGTTTAAAAGAAACTTAAGAATATTAAATTCTGACGTCATAGTACGAGAGCCGACGACAACCCAGTTATTAACTGGCTAAAAAGCTGCATTGATCTTTACCTCTAAACGTAAATTCGTGTGAAACGAATGTATCGTTTATACCTACACTGTAATAAAGTTGGTCTGATATGAAAGACTAAGGCTAAGGCTCCGTTAGGAGTGTTCGTGTAACAGTACCGGCCGGCACTTTGCATAGGCTTAGCTTCGGCCCTGCCTGCAGCACAGAAGATTACATCTTCGCAACTGGCGCCTTCCTAGAAACAGTCTCCAACGCATCGCTTCCATGTGTTGCAGCAAATCTACGGACTCCATTAAAATTTTCAAGGGAAAAAACGCACTAATATTAATTTTTATAAAATCAAGTTGTGATTTGTTAAAATTGAACTAGTGTTAGAGAAGCTTCAGAATTTAAAAAGAAACAGACTGGCCCATCAAATTAAAGAATCCTTCAGGGTACTATCACCAGATGACGTGGAGGCATGGCAGGCTGGAAACCTGAGTAATATATCAGATGTGTTTCGTAGCGGTTTCTTCCATTGCATCCTTCATGAAATACTTGCGGCATTATCGATCTAGGTATTTTATAATAACAGTGCTACTTCTTTGTCTTTACGCTATTTTATGTAAATGCAACAAGCAGAAAGTTTCTATTAACGTAACTCAGGATGCCTAGGCACAGACAGATTAAATATAATATTGAAAATTGAGTCTCGTGTTCCAATTGTGAACATGTTTTTCCATACACTTAGGGAAAACACGGTGCAAATTTTAGATAGCTGTCGTTTTTGTTTTGACTTGATCCACAACATTCAACAGTATTATACAGAAAATTACAATACACTGGCCATAAGTTAGAAATGATTACAAATTCAACTTATCAACAAACAAACCGTTACATTCAGAAGTTTAGGAACCTCTTCAATTGTTTCTATAAATAAATAAATATCAATCCATAAACACAGTTGATTTCCAAATAAATAAATTTAGAATAACATGGTTATTTAGTGAAAGTAATTAAAAAAATAATTAGATCTGATTCCTAGAATTAGGATGTGAAGATTGTGATTAGTGAATTGGTAGGTGAGCCTAGCTTAGGTTTACGGGGTGGAGAGATGTTGAATCGGTCCTTGGACGTCGACTCAGATTAGCCCAATTTTTAGAACACATGGTTTATTAACGCGAGGTCCAGGGTTAGATTCCCTGGTCCGGTTGACATTTTTCCATTCACGTCGTTCTTTTTAAATTAACTATATGCTTTACTGAGCTTCAATTTAAGCCTTTCCACTTCCTTAGATTATAATTCAGCATATTAGTTTATCATTATTTATTCAAAAACGACGTTTCGTCTCCTTTTTGAGAATTACTCAGGCGTAAAATTTAGCAACTCATCATATTTATTCCTCGACTCCTTCAGCCGAAAATATTATTAAGTGTAAATGTGAAGAATTACGCCTCAGGAAGTCTCAAAAAAGAGACGAAACGTCGTTTTTGAATAAATAGTAGTAAATTTATATGCTGACTTATTCGCCGACTTCATTTATTGTAAATTTTAAAGTAAAAAAACCTTACAGACAAATAATTACACAACATCCAGGGCAAAAACTAGGGAAAACAATGCTGATCAAACATCACAATACTAACATTGTTGTTAACATTTTTTAAAACATAAGAATTAAACTTTTAAGTATGAAATTTTAAATTCAATATTACCGAATATCGTATATTAAATTAAATTTTTCTGTTGAAATATTTAACACCTTTCACATTTTTTATTATATAAACACAATGTTATGCTTAATTTATTCATATATTTGGAAATCAAATATGTCCATGTATTTATATTTAATTTTTTATTTCTAGGAAAAATGCGGAGATCAAAAAACGTGGAAAACGTTTAGTTCGATAAATATTAATTTGTAATAAATTTCTTTTATTTAATAGTAGCTATTTTATTTAGTATTATAAAATAAATATTTTTAAATCACTTCGTAGTTCCTACAAATATTATACAGACCCAGAAGATTGTAGCAAAGTGACCGATATAGTCTTTGACATCAACTTTGTCGAACATCACATTTCTCATTATAATGATAAATTGATATGGGTTTTTTATATTTAACAATTAAATATTTTTATTTAATTTTTGATACTAAATAGATAATTTTTAAAAATTAGTGCAAAATACAAATTTAATCTGTAAAATTTTAAAAGAAAGGATCCTGGGCTGTTTCTTTTGTGAAAAAATTTTGTGGGGAAATATTCTGGTAAATGTAAGTATTCCAGCCAATACATTGACACATTTTTGTAATAACTTTATCTGTACAGCTTCGCGATGCGACTTTATTTCACTTTCCTTGCATAGTGAAGGCACCTTTCCTTCAACTTTTGAACACTTAATACACTTCACTTTCTTAGTTATATTCTATCGTCCCCTTCCAAAGGATATTTCACAGAATTACTACTAAATTTTCCATAATTTTTCTTCATATTTGAATTTTGTCTTCACCCCGCGGACACTCCAGAGCGATGCTTTTCAAGTGTCTGACACAGAGCCGTCTTCACGTCTTCTATTTCTTCCACCGACTTCTCAACACAAGCCGTCAATAAATGATGGCAGATAGCTCCACGACACTGCGTCGCACCAGTCTAGCCCCGTAATTTTAAATTTTACCTCGTCCCATCATATTGATCGCGTCTATGTACTATGTATCGTCTCCAATACAGAGACGCCAGGTCATAATCAGACTTGAGTAAAATTGTAAAATCACTGTACTTCCATTTATTCGAATGCGTCCCGTCTCATTTTCCGGCTGACTCAATTGGCTCAATTTCAGTAATTGGAAGTCTATTTGCCCGATTTTTTTTAAAAAAAGAATACCTGAGGAAAGTATGATGGAGGTAATAATCGGGAAGATGAACTTTCTGATATGCTGCAACATGGTGAAGCTAATAAAACTGGGTGCATGTATTCCATCCTCTGTATCGCCTAATATTAAAATATTCTGACCACTATTTTAATTTTCATTCATAAAGTGAAATATCATTTTTATCACACTCAACGTCTACATTCATGACCGTCATAAAGATTCGTAGCTATTCTTCTTCTTTCAATGGCTCAACAGCCCTCTTGAGGGCCTAGGCCTACCGAGGCGGCTGCGGACTGTAATCTGGCGTGACACATTCCTAATTTGGGATGGCACGCGGTCGTAGCTTTATGTTCATAAAAATATCGACTAAAGCATCTCCATTTCCCCCCTACATTTCCCGCCCGATATATTAGCCCCTTATGAGTCTGTTGTCATAACTCTTCGTGAATCTTTATAAATAAAACGTATACGTGACTTCGTCAGAGCAAGAAACTTTTCTAAAACCGTTGATCGGATATCTTAAAATTTTTCTACTTTTATTTCTACTGTAGTTTGCACAACTTCCGAGTCCAGATTGGGGGATTTCAGTGAGCTGAAAAAATTCAAATTAATGTTTACGGAAGGTTAAATTCTTCGTGTAGTCAATATCCCGTCAATGAGGGGCAGGCACAGCTATTTGGTCATTCGCTCTGTCCACTGCCATTTCAGATTTCATATACGTCCACTCCTTACGCAACTCTCGTCCCACTTCTCACGAAATTATACGCACGCCGGCCCGAAGTACAGCTTCAGTGTCGGACTAATGGGCTCGGGAGACTAGACATTAGGCATCGCACACAAATCAAGACTAATGAAAATACAAAATAAATTTATCTTTCCAGGTATTCATATTCCTACGATTCGGATTATAACATTATATATAACTTATTGGAAAAAAGAAAACAAGTTAGGCATTTCCAGAATGTAATGAGAAGAAGAATGCCTTTTGCCAAAACATGAACAGAAACACTTGGCACGGGAATTAAACATCAAATTTAACCCTTAGCGAAACAAAAATACTTTTAATATTGAGATGCCGCCGCATAATATTCCAACTAATCGTGGGAGTGGGGAATATTATTTATCCAAGTTGGAATTGCATCATTTCTCTCAATTTTCCGGCTCTATTCGATGAAGTACGTTTCTGTTTGATATCAATAGAAGAATCATCCGAGGCGTGGAGCGATTCGGAGATTTAGGAACCCACTCGCTCGCCTACATGTAGGCTTCCACCCAACACAGTTTAAGGTCGCCCAGATTTGGCGGTCTCGACGAACTTTGTAAACGAGTTTGCACATTATACAAATTACCCTTAATCTAATATGCAATGTGTTAAAAACGTTTACATGGGTTCATTTGCCGTTGTCTTCAGTAATTAACGAAATTCTTTGTCACTTAATCACTTTATACGTTGATTGTTCTTTTGCACTCAAATTACAAATTTAACTTGTGTGTTTTATATTACTCGAATCACCATATCATATTCATGCACTCTGCCATGCTTTCTTTAGCATTCTTAAGATATTTCAGGTTGATTCACGAGTAAGAATCGTCAGGAACATGATTCAAATTATTATAATAAAGTTCTTGGATAGACAATTAAAAACCACATTACAAGAAAATTTATGTCTTGCGAGATCAATTTCCACATAAGGCGGTAGGAAAATTGAAAGTTTATAAGCTCAGTGCCATATTCACTTCAGACATTAAGTTGAATGCCAAAAATTGTGACCACTCGATAAATAGTTTTAAGCCCCGTTTAAACCAGAAGCATGGACTTGAGGTCGACTGGTTGACAACCAGATCTCCGAACTGAGGAATGCGTAACCGTGACCCGATTACATAGTAACAGAGGTCCATATTCTTCTCCTAATCTTCCGCAGTTGTTTAAACATCTTGTGGAACTACACGGAGTAGCGCTAATCATGTTTGAGGAACATGCACCTGTGTTCAGGAAAGGCCAAGGCCGTCCTGCCTTAAAAGGCGCCCAAGGTTACGCCACTGCAGAATTAGGTTCCTTACACCTCGGAGGCTTTTAAAATATTTTATTACGATTTATTGCAAATACCAGCAAAAAAACTAAAAGTACTAATTCACTTGGTTTGCATCCAAAAAGATCACACATTCTACATCTTGCCATGGAGGAACTGATCTACGAATACCGCGTGTAATTGTTTTACAATGACAAATATATTATGAAGAACACAAAACACAGCCACCACGACTTTCCCTACGGATGGAACATTTTACGGAGCACTTCTACCACCTTCGACCACTTTCTCCTGTTGTTTCGACTCTAAAATGAATCCACAGTTGATTAACAAGAATGGAACGTCACAAAAATTCAGTCGAATTGGTATTAAAAAGATCATAAAAGTGCACAGAAATGTTTGACTGGGTTTCTAGTAAACAACCATGCCAACATGAGGCTGAAAAATTCTTCATACTCTGATCTTTATGTAAAATTATGTGGACGAGATCTACAGATATAGAAGGTCGCGTAACTTCGGCCGGCGATCTTTAAATACTAACTTTCTTTTCATTCGTATCGGTTTCTGACGCTCACAGTCTAAAATGTATGTTGGACCACGTTTACAGTCATCCATTTATTTACTGCCTTTTTATAGTTGTCTATCCCCTACACTTCTTTACTTCTCTTCATTACAACCACGAAACAACTGAATATGGGTGGACTTCATAGTATTGCCATCTAAGAAACCAGAGACCATCCTTGAACACGGAATCTCATCTCTGTCAAAGCCTGGCGCTTCACAGTATGAATGTCAATTTATCATCCCTAATAGCTAAGGATCACTGATGTTTCAGCACTCTGGATTCGCCAACTTCTTTTTTCACCGAATGCATTATGTTAGAAAGATACGACGAAAACATCAGGAGTATCGCAATTAAACTACAAGCCATTAAGGAGTCAGATTTCTCGGTCTTTCAACAAGGTCAATATTTTAGCCATCTGCACTGTCATCGCCATCAATCAGCCTCGGCAGTCCACAGGATGTTGTCTAAGCATGTCACGCATACGTTGAGTGAACTTTACAACGTTGGCCCGTTCTTATTCAGAGTAAACTTTCAACCAATATATCGATTGTTAAAATCTCCGAGAATACTCGGCTGGCACAGAATAGAACGAGATTAAAGGCAGCTTGAAAGCGGACATGATAAAAAAACAACGTAACTTTAGTTAGTGGATTCTCGAGCTTGATTCACGTTTTGGTGAAGTTGATTCTCTTGGTATTTAGTAATATGATGGCTGTTGATTCAATAACGGAGTCAGATATTTATGGTTTAGATCTCCGAGGTCTAAACGAGACATCTTCAGCATTGGTACGGTGTTCAAATTCAATATTGGCCACTCTCCAAAATGATAACGTTGTGCCTCGATGACAAATATCCAGACCTATTTCATGCATGAGAATTCTTCCCTTAGCGTACTATGCTACCTAAAGATATTTTCATTTTATAACCAATACTGGGGAAAAAAATTTTCTTACTGTTAAAACTTTTCGATTTTTTCAAAAGTGATGGTAATTTCATAAAGATATATTTAAAAGGATCCAAATTCGAATTTGTGTAATTTAAAGTGATATTCCACAGTCAACCCGGTAGGCCAAGGCCCTGAATGGGCTGAAGAGCCAAGGGAGAATAATTAAAATGAGTCTAAAACTTCAAGTCCTCCACTTAACCAGGTGATGTACTTAACATAACTTCTATAATTTCAATATTCAAAGTCCTCCAATCCATGAAGCTCGTTCCATTATTTTATTTAATACATCTTTCACTAGTGCTGTTGATGGGCAATTGAACTATCTTTTGATCAGCTCGTGGAAGCATTTTGATCATTATATCAAAACGTAGATTCTAAATCAATAGGTTGTCACTTCTGGTGCGGTTCAGATTTTGCCTCATACGAGTTCTTGTTACCCCCAATTAGTACTATATTCAATATTTTACACAATTAATCTACCTCATATTTTCTGTATGCAAAATTATATTGAACAGTTTCAAACAGTAATCAGATTATACAGTAAATATAAAAGAGTAAAACAAGAAATGAGTTTGTAAAACAAGTATAATAGGTATGATCTCTCTGTCCAGTTACTTTCAAGTCACTTTCTCTCAACTAAACAGGGCTGAATAATATTAGAATTATTTTAGTACTAGGTTGACATTGGAAATGACATGACAGTTTAATGCTAAACTTTAATTAATAGTAATAATAAATATAATCTTAAATTATTCTAAAACGTAACAAATGTCCTCCTGAATTTACAAATGTATAGTACATATTTTAACGATTATTAAAATTTCTTTAAAACGAAAGGAACACGATGAGAAAATTTAGATATTACTAATAAATATTTTTCTCACCAAATGTCTCATTTTACAGGGAATTATTTATGTAATGTGTTGTGTGCATAATTGTTAAATTGTATAAGGAAGAATCTCAGATGAACTCTGGCACACAGCACCTCACATAGAGTGAAATTTGCAATTCAGACTTTAAAATATCCGGAAGGGGAACGAAGACACGTCTGATCTGAAGGTTTGCAAAATGCACCGAACACCATTCGTCTGGAACTGTCTCAAGTTAGCCGAGAAACGAGATTTAAGACCAGGGTCGAGAAGCCATCGCTGTCGTGTAACGGTGCGTGTAATTAGTGCGAACAGACTGTAGAAATACCGAAGTCCGCGAGCCAGGAACGCGAATCAAGGAATGGCTCACTAACGGCTCACCTGATAAACGCAAAACACATAGGTCTATCGTTACAACAGGGACTACAGTAATTTTTAATGGAATAAACATCATCGATTAAAAGTCATTCGCGTTTTATCAATTACTATACGAGTCATTAAGTTGTAACTTTCCAAGACTTTGCCACTTGGATAGATTTTTAAAACGGTACAAGATGATAATATGGTACTGTGCTATATTTAAATTAAACATCGATAGCCTGATACTGGTTTAAAATTATTCTTTCTATGTAGATCATAGAGCAGAGAAGGTTGTTTGAGGCTAATCACGTCGCTTCTAAAATAAAGGACAACCTTAAGTCCGTATTTGTGGAAACAGTATCCACAGATTCCACTAGTCACAAGTCACAGATTTCAGAACGAAAATTCTTTTCCCATTCCCCCATAAGATAAAATATTAAATACTCCGTTCACTCTGTGGTGCTAGAAGATAAAAACACCATGTATCCTCTATTCGTTAAACTTTGGAAGAAAAATGAATTCAATGCTGATATTATTAATAGTAAAAGTTATATTGCGAAGAATATCGAACTCAAAACTCTAAACACGTGGTCGAGACAAACTTATACACTGAATACCATAGTCGACTGCATGGGATTGCAACACCCGAAGGCAAGACACGACAAGCAATGCGATACAAGGTATTCAGGTCACAGCAATCAAATTTTAAAGTACAGCTCAAGTAGGGGAGTGGCTCCTGGCAACATCACTTGAACGTCATAGAAACCCTCGTCACATTCGAGATTCGGTCAAAAATTCTTAGAAACTGATACAAAAACCAAATAGGTTTCCTCCAATACATGCAAACTGCATTAGCGTCGGGAAGTAAAATGTTCAGCAAATATGGATGCAAAATTCTTACAGCCGATAATATCATGGTGATAATATTATAGCCGATTATACGTTCCTTGGAATATCATGAAAGCCCGGCTTTTAGGGACCACGTGAAATAAAATTAGATACTACGAGACTTAATGAGGTAATTTCAGCGCAAATGGGTCAGGATATATTGCGCCGTGTTAGGTGTGATACCCTTAACTTTAACTAAATCTCAGGAAACATTAAAAATGTTTGGAATGAAAAGTGATAATCAATTTTCTCATAAAACCAAGGAAAACCCACTTGAATAAATCAAATCAAAGTGAATAATAATGTTTTTCGTCTACACTAAAATCTGATTTATTAATAAGGCAAAACTGACAAACTATAAATAATTTATATATTATCAGGATAACAATGAAGGTATTAAAGATATACATATAATTACCCAAAGATAATAGAGGATAATCAGATTATAAAAAAGATAAAGTATCAAAAATGAATTGTATAAAGGTTGGAAGATACCATATCGTAGATTATCAACTAGCCGAGGCCCGGCGTTGCCCGGGTATTTATAATTATTATACCGTAAAATGAACTCATCCGCACCAATTTCTTTATCAACACGTTATTTGACTGGCATCGAAACAGTTGCCTTTTTTTGGAACAGACCGCGACCTAGTCGATTTAAGGTTAGCTTCAAATTAACGGGGTTGACGACTGGTAGTACATTAACAAAGCTACTTTAAAAAATACCATGTACATTTACAGTACTTTAAAGGAGTTAAAAATTCTCCATGCCACGGAAGAGTAACATACAAGCGGTAGTACATTGAATAAGTAAAAAAGAAACTATCGTTAATTTCTTGGGTATACGACGCATCTCTTCCGGCGGCCCACAAGGTAATATATTAGTCCCCTTTTTAACATTTACTTCCCCCATCACCCATTCACAAACGCAATATGTTTTTACTGATGACACAGCTACCCTTCACCAAACACCAACATTCACCTCTGGCTTTTGTACCGTCCAAATAGCACTAAGGGACCTGGAAACGAGGACAAAAAACTGGAGGGTCAATATAAACCCCTCTAAATCCGCACTAGTTCCATTTACCCTCAAAATCGAACATTCTCGCACTGAATCACTACCTTTTTGGCTCCAAAATCCCAATACCTCGGAGTAATTCATGACTCCAAACTCTCAACAGAAACGCACCAAAATATCCATTTACCTCTCCCTAATCCAGCCCATAGGTCCTACGCCTGCTCCATAGGGAATCCACTGCCCATTCCAATTCAATTAAAATCAAAAACAAACAAAACAGATGGTATTTTGGCAACTCATTCCCTGATCTCCACCACAATAAAATCATCCATATCCACCTTAATCAAACGCTCCATTTATCACTCCAATGATAGCAAATCCTTCTTCCACAGCAATCCACCTCCTCCTTCACACAACCACAGACCAAAAACAAAATTACCCATAGACTACATCTACTCCCTCATTCCGGTATAACAACGTTAAACAACAATAGTGTCACTGGACATTATAATTAACCATGCATTCATTTAATTTTTCATACAACGTATAAATACTATATAGCTCGTCATACCAACTATAATATCTTCGGATATAAGTTATCTTCCATAAATTTTTAAAAACTCGGATGAACAGTATTGGAACGTATTCAACAACAACAAATCTTTAGACATTTAGAGAACCACTATTAAGTCTAATGTTTAGATATTTCGGTTCATTAATGCTTTTACAATGGATTTTATTTTTTTATGCAATGCTACGTTCAAAACATTGAAACCTGGCATATTACGCACCATTTCTTTCTATTTTCAAAGTTAGACTTGAAACTAATCTGAATTTGTATTTGTTGTATTTTTGTAAAATTGTGAAATCATCCCAGTTGAAAATATGACTGGCGTCTAACATATATTTGGAAATGACAAATAATTTATCATGTGGAATCTTTTGGTTACGACGCCTCTCTTGGTTTAGTCTACGTATAACTATGAAACATCCTCGGGAAACTATGATATGAATTTTGTTACATATTTGGTGATAAACTGAACATTATACAGTATGGCAAATTGTCACTTGGATTAAATTCGCGGTTTTCAAAATGGTCAACGGCAGACGTAGAAAGTGTAGTTTTCGTCGTATTTGTGACATATTAGTGAAGGAGAAAGGAGCACGTGAGTCGGAGGCGGGTTGGCCAAGGTCCTGTATCTGGGATCTTTATGGTCGGCTGCCGTGTTCGCCCCCAGGTACGAATAGAACGCTACAACCATTGTTACACGGACTCCACTTGTTGGATCGCGTCCACCGTTCCACAAGAGCAACGTTATACAACTAAACAAAGAAGTTTATTAGCAGAGTCCAAGGAATGTGAATACGAGATGTAATCACCGTTCAAATTTCTATTATTAGAAATAAATTCGGAAATGGTAGAAGTCAAATTCACAAGGCGCAACTTCAACAGACTGTCGCAGAATACTTCCAATAGTGAACATAAATTCAGTTTTATGCATCTCCTTTATTTCCTCGTTATTATGAAAATACACTGATCGAACTATGAGATTAATCACTGGCATGGTGTAATTATCACAGAGTATGTCACTTTATACTTCTCCAAAAAAATAAAAGCGCTTATGTCCCTTGTGCCACATTGAATCTCGACAATTAGAATCCGATTTCAAAGTCGCATCAACTACGTCTGGTTATTAGAGACTGTTTACAATAAATAGCTCTTTAATATTATTCAAATGCAGTCCTGTACAATGTAACAAGGTTAATAATTAGAGTAAACCAAGCACTTACTCAATTTGTAACAGCCAATGTACAGTTTCCCGGAATTAACTAACGCCTTTAGAGGCGGAATTACCGTCGTTTCAAGGTGAAAACAGGGCTTGGCGATGCCAGACTTTGTGATCATGCTCTTAACAAGAAATTACCTCGGTCATAACGATTGTCTTTTCTGAAGTATGTACAATACATATTTCAGGAATTATCAGAAGAAATACACAACACTGTTGAGGAAGCCGAAGTTATGGAGAAGACGAGACTTTAGGGTAATAAGAACTCAGTGACGAGGGTGACGTCACATGTCACTACTACAACAACGTTCAAATGCATTCTTGTAAAGTATATACTCATGATTGTGTATGTACGTTCCCTCATTGATGTATTTGCTGACATAACCGCCAAGATCAAATTACTAGTCAGCGAACATTTTCTGATGGCTCGACGTCGTATAGATGAACATGTGTTTAGCCGATTTTCATTTCCAATAAGGAACATAAATCCAGTGACACATCGAGAATTATGGCTTAACGTGGTACTGGAAGAGAATCAACTGAAGTCGCGAAACTGTCTGGGTAAGTCGAAAAAGTATAATTACATGCACCCTCAACAATTTTTATGGCCTGTCATTTGCATTCATTATTAACGATTAAGAAAAGGGAAAACGTGCTGTAAGCTTGAAAATAATATATAGCATGGCATATACAAATTCAATAAACATGGTGTTCGTCGTGACCGAGTAGAGTTTCAGGAAACCGCGTGACAGCCGGAAGGAAGTATTCAGAAATTGGAAAGGAGGAGAATGTGATTATGAATTCAGGTATTATGTTGAATAATCAAAGCATGGATGTAAAAACGTGGAATGATTCCCTTTCTGTTTTTTGTAACTACAACTTTCGACGGTATGTTGAAAATTTGGAGAAAAATTTCCATGAACTGAAACCGCAAGAAGAAAATATTCTCCATTTTTCAAGAACGATCCAGATTTCTGATAACGACGACATGACATCTCCATCGTGAATATGGCGACAGTGAGTCACCGAAACGGCGCTACAGGCAATAAGAACGCCGGATGAAAACAAGGGGAAATATTTCTATGAAAGTTCATTACAGTGTAATGGACAGACTTCTGTATGCCCCCCAGTACGTTAATGATAATCTCAGAACAGTTTACACACTACTGGAGAAATGATTTCGAGATCGACGATACGATTGACTGTCAGCCAATAAATTAGCTGGGAGAAGTGTAGCGCTATGGAAGGCGTGGGGAACCGTGCCAAGCCAAATAACGATGTCCACCCAGGCGAAATATAGTCGCGCCGCGCTGCGCCGCGACGCTCACACGTGCCTTACCTCTGCGGAGACTCGCGATCCTGACTTTGTACGGGACAGCCCCGCCGTCCCGTTGCTTGGAGCCCTGCGCGCCCATCGTGACCGCGACGAGCCGGCGCTAACTTCGCACTAATTTTTTCCTCGTGAAAAAACAAAGTAGCGCCAGACGCATTCCTCGTCCGATCCCGCGTGGAGAAGCCAGGCTTCCCGATTCAGCTGGCCATCACACGCTCCGGGAACGCGCACGCACGCACTGGCATAGCGAGACCGCGAGTGGCGTTAGTTCGCCCGTCGGCCGCCAGGTCGGGTCCCCTCCACACCGGTTCAATACGCCGAGACAGCTGACTGGGCCCGTCTAGCAGATGGCCTCCTCTTCATTTATTAAGTACCTTTCACCCCTTCTCAAGCTACAACTGCCCAGGATACCCGGAAATGACTCGTTTACAGAGTAAACAATTTTCCCATTTTTGTCTAGTAAAAGTTGAACCATTACGATTATCCGCCTTTCAATACATCAAGACACTCATGAATGAGACACATTCAGAAAAAGAAAATAGCCTTCAGCAAATTTAGCGACATGCTGGTAAAACAACTTCAAACACACGTTAGCAAACAAACTTCTTCAGTACAAAGTGATCTGTAAACCCAATCTGGACTGACGACATGGCTTTGAGTACAACTGTAAAATATCATGGAGACCAAAGAATTCGTTTTATTGCAGCTGTCCACGCGTGGTGACAGTGCGTCAAAATTAGTGCAATGGACATTATAGGCTGTAAGCCTTAAAAGCACGCGTCTCTTTGTAAGCACATTACGAATAAAATAAATATATTAGCCAAAACGAGGAATCGACCGGGACACTACTTGGTTTACGGTCCCTACAACCGAGATGTCCGAGTCAATTTCCCGTCAGGTACGATCTAAAGCCCGAGCACAGGCTCACCTACAATTCCATCCTGATAATTTAATTCGTAGTCTATATGGCTGTGCTGCCGTCCAAAGGAGAAAGGCAACAAGTCTAAAAAAATGCTTTTGAGAAATCAAGGGATAAAGATTTTTTGTGCTTCAACATTTACTTAAAATCCTTATCTCTTTGAAAATGGTTTTATCCGTATCAAGAAATATCAATTTGTCTTTATAAATTAATTATAATACATTTATCCGCGAAATATTTCCAAAACTCGAAAATTTTTACTTACTGCCTTTCTACTTTGGACAGCACTGATCGTTCAAATGCATTTCTATGTTTTGTAATAGGCTAAATTAATTATCCCGTGTTTACACAGCCGCCGAAGCCTTTTCGTTACTTACAAAATTTACGTGTAAAAGCTCTAACCGGTTTCCTATTCTCTCAGGCTTGCCACTGGGTACCATCCTTGGTCCTCTATAATACATCTTGTACACATCCGACTAATGATATAGCAATACTGTCGACACATACAGACCCTGACATCGTATCACAGATAAATCAATAACATCTACCAATACTTGAGACTTGGCTGAATTGATGGAAAACAAAGTAAATGGATCAAAATCATCCCATATAACATTTACCCTTAAAAAAGAACATTGTCCTACGGTCAGGCTCAAATGGAAATTCCACTAGCAGTAAAATATCTTGGCCTTCATTTAGACACCAATCTTAAATGGAAAGAGCATAAAGAAGCAGCAAATAGAATTAAAAAATAAATGATTAAATTGGTTCATTGGACGAAAATCAAAATTAACAATAACAAACACACTACTACATAAATCAGTGATGAAACCTATATGGACTTGTGGAGTAGAACTGTGGGGATGTGCAGCCAAGTCTCACATTGCTATTATGCAACGAGTACAATCGAAGATCCTTCGCACCATAACAAATGCTCCCTCGTATGTATCCAACTTTAGCTTAGATATTGACCTGAACATTACATATGTTAAAGACGTTATCAAAGATAAAATTCGTAAACAACTTACGAAACTTGAAACCCATTTTAAAGCACTACTAAAATGATTATTATAACTTTTTCACAACCGAAGACTGAAGAGATGCTAATCAATAGACTTCTACAGAAACTGAGGTGGCGTTGTTGGCCTTACATCTTTCCTCGACATCAGTAAAAGCAACTTATAGACATTGTACATGTTATCAAATTAGCTTAAAGATTATATACAATCCGATTGTTAATTAAATAAATTTCAAAAATAAGTTTGGATTTGCAATAGAAGAGGATCGAAGTACATAATGATAGCAAAGGAAGCATTTGAAAAAAATTATTTACTACTTAGGAAGAGGATGGAGTAATTTATAATAAACATGTTTAATTAACGAAAAAATGTGCAGGAATATAAATAAGTAAATAAAACGAAATTTGAAACGCTCTAATTTTTTATAAGCTTAGATTATGACTAAAATTGAAATTAATCGCAATTTTCCACTTGCATTAACGTCGGAGCATAGTTTTAATAATTACAGAGTTGCAGCGCATAATGCTTCAAATTGTTTCTCATAATTCGAATAGGTTGGAATTCATTAGACCACACTTCATTCAGATATGGATAGTGCAGGAATGCACGAAAGAGACAGGCGTCAGATTGAGAGTGATGAAAACATTATGGCTTCTAAGAGACCCATGCATTGCTGCAGCTCTCCATGCTTAATTGACTTGGAGTGTTGGACTTACCATAGCCCAAAATTTTAATGCCACGGCTGCTTCTAATGTCTATACCATATCTGTGCTTTCCAATGCTTCAACAGCGTTAACGTCTCGCAACAGCCAGTAACTCTCAGTCCTCGATTTCAGAACTCTCATTATAAATTGCAAACCTTAACTCCGTAAACTTTTCTTGCGTCCGCTGTTAGTATTTTATACGAATTTTTAACCCTGTTAAACGACACATGTAGATCTCGACGTTTATTTTTCAAGGTTGCAAGTAATCTCGTACTGAAAATTGGCGATAATTGTATCACAAGTTTTGCCTTGCAATATTACAAATTCGCCACGAAAGCGAACGAACTGGTGATATGATGGGGCCCACAACCCTTAAAAACGCTAAAGATCTGTCCTTAAGACCCACATCAAAACCCGGATAAGGTAATGCAGTCAGATTAGTTTAACCACGAATCTGGTGATGCGTCCCAAAGTCACGTCCACTGCTATGAAAGAGTTCCACGCCGACCAGCTGAGTGAGAATGAGGGTCGTGGAAATCGATGACGCGTGGTAATCACGCTGGCTGACTCACTACCAAAGTTAAATCAGGAGGGAGAGGGCGACGCTAAAGTATCAGCTGCCGCATTATAGCGATACCTGAAACCCAGCAGCCAATCATTACATCGCAATTTCTCAACTTGAAGGTAAATCTGCTAACTGCAATTTGAAACTCACCGATTGAGGCCAAAGTGACGAGAAACGGGGTCTGAACTCTGAATGTTCTGTTCCTAATATAAATGCCAACCATTGTCACAATCCTGTATTAATATAATCTTACAACAACTAAAGCACTCACAGGTTGTCATGAATTTCGGTTCAATCACCAGCTTTTTTCACGAGCCTGATAATTATCCAAAGCATTCTCTCCGGAAATATTGGAGCATGTACAAAATGCTAGTAAAATATTTCTTTTCGAAAAGAGCACACACAATAAAGGGCATAAAAAGATAATGTGCGTGAAAAGATGTCGGAAATTCACAGCCAAAAGCAATAAAAGGCCGAGTCAGCGAGATGCTGACGACATCACGAGATTTATGCGTAGTTTCCATTTTTCCGGCCTCGAGTCGTAAAATTTTATTGAGTAGCGTGATCGAAATCTGGACAGTCACACCCAAACCATCTAGTAAAATCGCAGAACTGCGTCAGACTGCAAAATATACGCAGAGGTAATTATCGAAGCCTCTGGTATCCTGCATAAATAGAACGTTTATATTTAAAAAGAAATAAAATCAGGACGAAAATAAGATCAAGGTGATCATGGTTCACCAGCACTCCGAGACAATTTCTATACAATAAATAGATACAAATGTGACCTAAAGAGCACCGATCGAGCTTTATACTGCAGAATTGGTGGATAAAATATCATAGAGCGGTGATAAAAAGACATACAAACACATACGAATCATCCTGTATGAATCTATGCACATAATTTCGCCCGGTTCACATGTAATAGTTAAATGCGCAAAAAATCAATCATTATAATTAACTAATTTGATTGACGATGTGTGAAGTCTAAATAAATTTCAAGTGAGAATTCCAAAGAACTGACATTATACATAATTGATAATTCTTCTATTAAAGAGTTTCCGAATTAGGTTATTTTTTTAAATCTGTTTTTTACTCAACCACAAAACATGGTTAAAGATTCTACGAGCACAGGATTTTAAACTTCACGCTAAACAATCCTTTAAATTAAATTGAGGTGACGCTAAATTTCGTGTTCTTCACAAACGCATTTGATTGGACGATTTATGATGACCGTAACTAGACT
Organism: Eucriotettix oculatus; assembly: GCA_034510155.1. Classification (NCBI taxonomy): domain Eukaryota; kingdom Metazoa; phylum Arthropoda; class Insecta; order Orthoptera; family Tetrigidae; genus Eucriotettix; species Eucriotettix oculatus. Next base: position 64,934,057 of record CM067378.1, read on the forward strand.
GAATGAATTTAGTAAATAACGACATGGGGGTTTTTTGTGATACAATTAAAGTAGAGAATTTTTTACTTCCTTAAGAACAGTGCGTATTTTCACCCCCTGTATTCTTGACTCATTTACTGCAACGGGAGAAATTTTTACTCTACTAAAGTACAGGAGATTTTTTTCACTGTTCCAATGCACCTTGATTTTTGAAACTCCTAAGATAGTGTGCTTATTTAATGTACTAGACATCTTGATTCATTAAACTGTATATGAGGAAGTGTAAAGAACTTCCAAATGTAAGCTCAGTATTTTATCTGAAGAAACTGCACTATTTGGTGAATGGTGTCCGAGTCGTCATACATTAAGAACAGCTTTCACGGTCGCTACCGACAGAAAAGTTTCTTTCGCGTCCGTTTCATGACGTTACAGGCCTCCTAAAGCTCTCACGCAAGCTCATCTACGGAGAAAGCTGATATAATGGCAAACCCGATCTCGAAAGAAATTTCCTGAATCTCACCTTAAAACTACGTTTAAAACATTATGCCTAAATTTAATGAATATCAATGGGAAGGACAAATTGTGGAAATTACGATCCCTGCAGATGCATGTACCAGGAGAGATCGACACAGAAGCATCTCTGGAAATCAGTATTGAATTTATATCACGGAAATAAGTGACCTTCAGGACTTTGATTTGTTAAAATGGTAGAAGCCAAAGGAACACGACCAGTTTCATACCAGTGGAATACCACTTGCAAACCTTTGTTTTGCAAACTTGGAATTTTAACCTTACCTTGCCAGTATATTCTAGAAATTTTAAAATTTGTATGGAGCAACATCAATCTATATGATCTAAACGGTTCAAGCCATTCGTACAACATAAGAAATCGTTCTCAGCTCCGTGTTGAAAAACATCGTCTAAGTCTTTTTGAAACTAGCATTCACTATTCCGGTATAAATCCCGGAAGAAATAAGCTTTAAAGGTTCAAAAATCATTTATAAAGAGTTGTAAATCTTTGTTAATGAATGGAGCGTATTATTCACTCAAAGAGTTCGTAGATAGGAAGGACTAAAACAGTTTGCTGGTGTCCTATCAAATTCTTCTTTTATTTTACAACTATACTCTACTAGAATTTAACTACTGACTTATTTTATTTTTCATGTTCGACGGGAACATACGCACGATCTTCTGCTGCCTCCTCCGTCGACTGAAAATTGAATTTTATCTTTCCTTTCTTGTAAATTCTTAGTTGTAAAAGTTTGTATATTTCTCGTAATATTATATTTGACGTATCCTATTTCCTCAACCGAGGACTAATGGATTGAATAATAATAATATACCAGTTTCCGTATGTCATTTTGTATTAGTTGTATCTTATCAGATTCACCACATCATCATCTTAGGACAAGTAAAGAGGGCTTTGATATAAATATAACTTGCAATATGGATGTATATTTTATTAATAAAATAATCAGAAATTTAACAGAAATAGTGATATACGAGAGTTTTATTCAGGCCTATTTTAAAATTTACTTGCGATTTATAGCTTTGAATACCCTGAGATAGTTGCTTTAATAATAATTTACCACCGTGTAAATAACTATTCCTACAATTTACGGTTTTTAATTAATTTTTAACGAAAATTTCTACTTTTAACATCTTAGAATTGAGTATTTCAAAAAATTTAAAAATATTATCTATTCTGATTTAATTAATGTGCGAATGAATAAATATGGTAATGGTAGAATACCGAGCTTTTTTTAAGAAAAGTGTTCTTCGTGAGGTTTATAAAGGAACTTTTTCTAAATACGATTACAGCAATCGAGTAATTATTGGTTTGTGATGTATTAAAAACTTATAGTAATGGCTTAATTTAAAATTTACATTTATAAAATATGCACATAGCGGAATATTTTGTTTAAATATATTGAATCCATTGAAAAAAAAAGTTTTAGACTAGATAAATCCTACTTCAATTTTGGTATATATAATAGTGTACTTCTATTGAAAACTATTTTAGGGATAGTATGTATATTACTGTAATTATTTAATAGAAATTTATGTTATTCCACTCGTATATGTAATGAAATTAAATTTAAAGTAAAAATAAGGAGCATCTGGGTTGATTCATATTAAACGTGTTCATTAATACGACTCCAAGGAGAGAATGCATGCTTCGCTGAGAAAGACATTAGCAACAGAGTTGGGGCATTAACCATGGAGGGTAATTTCTACACGAGAACCTCAACATTTGTTGCGGTCAGGGGAAAAAGTTATAATGATGCACGCTATAACATTATTATTTGAAGGAACCCATAATACAGTAAGCTGAGCTTTCTTATAAATACCCTAAATGAATCTGAATAAGCATCTATAAGAGTAAGCGTAAAAGCTATATTATACAAAATTAATCAATCTATTAACTTTGAACTCCTTGTTAATTTGAAGATTAAATTATTGAACACAAAAAACTTATTTCACGACTCTCGGTAACAATTTTTTGTTATTTTTCTATATCAACACCTTATTAAACTGCTCATGGGTACTCTGATACACCAAATACAAATTTCGGATGCTCAAGGCTAATTATGAAGATCGAAATAACAGTTCCTAATATAGCAAGCTTCAATGCAAACATTGAAATTCATAAAATACATTGTAAAAAATACAGAACGAAGTATTTCGTTGCAAAGTACAAATTAATTACACCAGGGTAATCAATAAAAAATACACGTAAATAAAAAATATTAGCCGTACTCGTTCATTTCTAAGAATAAAATCAGGTACATTACTGTCCAACAGCAATATTTTGATTTTCAATGAAGATCCAATTAAAAACACCTTTCTGAAGAATTCCAAGAATTAATACAAATAATCACGAAACGTAATAAAATTTCAGTACTAATGAAGTAAGTTTATTTTTGGATACTGACTGACCGAAATACAGAAATTTAAAAATGCTACTTTGGAAAAATGTATTAATCATGCGTTAACTAAAAGTTTATGCAAACAAATTAGTTACTAGCAATTGTGGAGAAAGCCTTATGAAACCATTGTTAGAATGTATCGCTATAACTAATTACAAGTTAAACGACGAAAGACCTAAATGAATAAATCTGTGATATCTTGGTTGGTCGAAACTGACAAGCAGGTGGTCCATTAAGAAGAAGCTGCGGATCAATAGCGTATGTGGGCGGTGCATCTTCTCGAAGTTCTTTCACAAAGTAGACAACAATGACACATTGCTTGTCAAGATTAAAAAAGCATGTATTATATTCTAAAATAAATTAAATCGCTCAAAACTATTGTATTATATAAAAATGAATTTTATAAGGTATATTTTTACAAAATGTCGATGTAGAAACAATATACTTCAGAAATTTGTAGTGCTAAACTTTAACACACATCCTGGAAACGTTTGCAGACACCATTTAATCGTTTATTATATTGAAATTACAAATTTCTTATGTAAGTAACAAGATATGTACAGCCAAGCAGTTCACACAAGCATAAAGACAATACAGCAATAATGGATTTCAGCAGAACAGAATATTTGTTTTGTTTTGAATTTATATTGCAGCTATATGAAAAAGATAATCTGCCAACCATTTAAAAGTTTACTAAATTCATATTACAATCTACAGTTTTTTTCTTCTGCAAGTAGGTGTCTGAATCTCAAATAAATGAGTGCAGTTGGAGTAAAGGTTACAGTTTAATGTATTCATTATATCATTAGATTTCATCAATTTCATCTATTTTGGATATCCAGATTTGCTTTGGGTTAATTGTTCAAAAAATATAATTGTATTTTGTATTAGTGTCTTTGCCTTCGAGGCACTTCATGCAAGCACTGTTTGTTGAAGGAAATCTTAATGAATTAGCATCAGTTTTGTACCATTCAGTTGCAGACTTATACAATTCTTGAACATAAACTTCAATGAGTGTCATTTATGTTTTATTACAGTATTAAGATGGCATTAATTAACATATTTTACATAAATTATTAGCAGTACTATTGGCCAAATACTGAAAAATGATTCATTAGGTTGTAACTAGTAGTGGGAAAGGGCTACCAATAGCTAGAAGAAACATTGGACAGTTTATCTCATTTAGTAGTCTGTATTTGGCCAATTGTACTCTCAATTAGTGTAGTTTAAAATATGCCATTTTATTTCTGAAATTTAGCACTTAAAAAAATTAAAAGCTAATTCTGATAGCTCAGTTGAGTAAACACAGGATGAAAATAGTATAATACTTTCAGAAATATGCAATATGATCCAAGTACAACATAATTTGACATACAATGCAATGTTTAAGAAAACTATCACACACATATGACACATTATTTGGAAAATAAATCAAATTACAACAAAGGCCAAGTCTCTTCTTTGTGAAGATGATATTTAGGATTTTTTGGTGGTATTCATCCCTAAGACTGGTCTGATGCAATCCTCCATGCTAAATAAATTCTATCCAGCATCAGCACATATTCAAGTGTCTTCTCTCTTTGTTAATGGCTCATGAATCACCAAGTAGTTTTATAAAATGAAAATAAACTTGCATCGATTTATATGTATCATTTACAAATGCTATATAATATTGATGTTACATATAGTTGTTTGTTGCTGTGGTGATTGTTGCTGTCGACGTGTATGGGAATCCAGTATGTAAGAAAGGAATCATGGTACAGTAAAAAAATTATAAGTTTTTTAAATAAATATTGATGCACAAATTCCCTTAAATCCAGATTCTTCATATAGATTCTTCAATTTTACAATGTTGTCCAAATTTTATTTTAACTGTGTTGTAAATGCACAAAATTTGATTGATGTGACAGTTCAATTAAGAGTCAAATAAATTTACATGTGAAGACATACATAGACCATCTCCAAGAGTCAAATGATTTTGTAATGAATATTAATTAACAATATATTATAAGGTTAGTAGGAAGGTTGATGTGTAAAAATAAACAGTTAAGTGAATATGATATTATGATGTGTCCATAATTAAAAACAGTCTTGAGATATTAACTCAAGATCGAATCAATCTAGTTTATGTTCAAGAACAAATCAGGGCACAGAAGTATGCTTAAGTTCACTCAAACAATTTTTGTATAGGAACTAAAAACAAACCAGTAATTGTGTCAAAACAGTATGACAGAATGTAAAGCCTGAAGTTGTCAAACAAATCACTGTCTAGAGTGAATGGAAACTTCAAATGATCGGTGGTAACCCATATTTCGATTCTCATCTCAAAAAACATTAGTATATAACCGAATGGTAGCTTTTTCATTCATATATCCCTTAGTCTGCATAAGATTTGTAGTAGTTCATTCATGTGGCATATTTGAAATGGCGCCCCTACCTGTAGCGCTCAGTAGTAGTTCACTCGATGTTCAACAGATGGTGCGTGTGGCCGGACCATTGCTGGCTCAACAGCTACACAGCAAGGCCACGTTTGAACTAATTTTTAACGCATTTTATTTCAGTTGTAGATACTTAGTTCTATATAATTGTATTTGAGCAAAAATTTCGTCCATAATTATTCAATTGATTCTGTTCTCTAATTAAATCGAAATATCAAGAACGAACTTTAAAAATTTGATAAAAGTCACACCACAGACTAAAATTAGTTTCATGCATTTCCTTACACACAAGAATGAATGCTGAAAATCTGATAGGTGGATAGAATCACAAACGAGATAAGAACAGAAGGGGGAGGACAAGGATAGAATTGAGAAGGCTTGCGCAAGTTAGGTTAGCATGGAGGTTTGCATCAGACCAGTCTTAGGACTGAATACAACAACGATTATTGCACTACAAACTTCAATATCAGACAAATTCCTGGTTTTAGATTGAATTCGACAAGGAGTCAATGTCTGAATGATGTATGAATATGTAATCTTCGTTCGCACATTGCCATTAGTTACGTATATATTGACTGTAATCAAGTAAATAAACCTGTAGCAAGCTGTAATAGTACACATGCGAGTGAAAGGTTCACGACACAAATTAGAGTGCATCACCGTGAACCAATTTCCTCCTCGTGGTTGAGACAATGCACCAGCGGAAAAAATTGCACACACGAAAACAAGCCGAATATACGCGAACGTAAAATAAACGGGACAGTATAACATCTCGATGACCAGAAATAGTACACAAAAGTGAATAATATATATATTGCTAAAGGGGAGAACGATATATGACCGATTGTTGAGGAAACATTGGGATGAAAGTGTGGTAATCAGACACAACATGCCCGTCACTTTTATCTGAGAAGGAAGTGTGAGACAAGATATGTTTAATCTACTAGATTTGCCAATACGCAAATCTAAAAACCAAACTTGGCGTGAACATGTCTTCAGATAAAAGAAAATAATAATCCCTCGTTACGGAAGCTAAAACGTAACAATTCAATTTTAACGTAAGTTATTACTTGAGACAATCCCTGTCAATGCCAACTCTTTATTAATCTAAAAGTCATTTTTCCAGAAATTACTTGTGAACTCCTGGATTTTTAAAACTATAGTAAGCCAATAAAAATCGCTGGTATGAATTAGGCCATAATTAGAGCTGGGGGTACTTACTGAGGGAGGAGACAGTCTTACAGGTCGGCATGGGGATTCCCATGCTGACGTCACTGGCGGAGCTGTGGGCAGAACTGTGATTGGACAGACCCGGCTGCTGCATAGTCGTGGACGACGCCAGCGTCCGAGCCCTCCTGCTGCGGCAAGACAACCATTTCCATTCACACACACGAAATCAATTCATCTAAATACATCTTTGTACGCAGTAAAACTACAGAACCTACACATATTTAAGTATAAATACAGATCATGAAATTTAATTACGGTATAAATGACGTTGTGGACATTCATAGATCTGGTAAATATTCTACATGTGAACAACTCCGCATCGCCTAAGTAATATTCGCAATCTGCCAGCAGCCAAAATAATAGGCTAATATATCGCAAGACAGTTTCGCTATAAGCATCTCACATTGAGTGAGAAAACACAACCAATCAATATTAATTAATATCACAGAAAGCAGAGTGAATTGTATGAAAAGATATTCCATACTAAAGATTTTACAAACTAAGGAAAATTTCAGATATGTACAAATATCAAACTCGTCGAATTTTTACAATACACCTCATTTATATAGAAACTAACGATTTAAAAGAATTACTAAGTAAATCTAAATATAATATATTCCCTACTAAAAATATTTGAATATTCATAGCATTACTTTACTCTGACCCATATTACCTATTTTAAGAAATGATAATCCTATGTATAAATTAGAATCTTAATAAAATTATTTCGATATTCATAGATGCAGACACTTTGTTACTACAATGGTAATTTAATTTTACGCAAGACTCAATCTTTATTTTTTAAATTAACTTATATTTGTTATTAAAATTATTATAAATAAGTCGCTGTTAGATGATACAAAACAATTATTATTATCAAATAATCGGTGAATAAAACAGTTACATAATTAACAATGCAATCATTACAGACAACTCGAAATATGGATTTCTCTTTGTAGTACATAATAAATTAAGCAATAAATATTAATGTTCCCGAACAAAAATACCGACAAATGGTTGTGAAAATGAACGCTTAAATAGGATGGCCATTTAAATAAACAGTCGTGGGAAGGTTAATTGAAAGTAATGTTTTGTTAGAAAATGGAAATTAAAATTTGGAACCTATTCCTTTACATGCATGAAAGATTCACGCTAATTTGGCAGTAATCGCAAACTTTACATAAGAAATAATCTGAATTGCGACCTCCTATCTGATTCGGAGTGCGACCGTCTGTTCTCCTGGTTATACACGTCAAGAGTACAACATTCCAGCATGGCCTTCGCTTATGAAACCACGTTTCGCTTCAGTATCTTGTACTTTGGATTGCCATATATTATTACGACTTGAAATAATTGCGTAAATATGAAGAAAATAATGTTGAAAAAGTTTGCCAAAAACATTATGGTAAGATACAGAAAGAAGCAGTTTCGTTTCGGATAGACCGTGCATGTGTATCGTACGTATGTACACGTACACACCAACCTTAGTTAATAACAATCGATTGGGTTGATTTTTCAGCTTTTCGCCACATTCTCGTCATTTTCTTCGAATTTTACAATGTGTTTAAGTGAAACTAACCTCTTGCCCTTTGTGTCCGGAGAGGCCCTCTGGCTGGAGGGGGCCGAGACCTTGGTCTTGCTGAGGGGCAGACCTGGGGTCTTTGGGGTTGCGATTCCTGCGAAGACTTTGCTCTTCACCTCCTTGAGGCTGGTCTTTAACACACGATGCTCCGCCTGTCCCTGGGCGATCTTGTTCATGACTGCGTCCCATCGGCCGCCCTTGCGAGGCCGTCTGTTCTCCTGGTTATCCACGTCGGGAGTGGAAGATTCCAGCATGGCCTTCACTTTGGAAACTACGTTTCGCTTCGGCATTTTGTACTTTTTGATCTGGACAGAGCCAGGGTTGTCGTCCTTGTTCTTCGTCGATTGTATGGTGTTGTTGGTATGAGAGGAATCGTTAGAAATTGTTTTCTCTAGCGTAGAGTTGGCGCACTCTATGACCGTAACTTCCAGAGTAGTGTTGGCGGCGTCTTCCGTTACACTCTCTTCAGCATCCATCGGTTCTACGGCACTTGGGTCAGTGACTGTTGTAACTTCCGCTGCGATGGTGGTCGACAGGCCGGCATCCTTGATCTGGCTCGGCTCCGAGCGCGTGGAGGCGCTCTTCGTGGAACAGTCCGGAGAGAAATCAACGGCGTCGTGCTGCTGTGGCTCCTCCTTGCGCTCCAGGTCGGAGTAGACGCCACTGGACTCCATCTCCTCGCTGACGGCGAAGCTGGGGCAGCGCTGATGGCGTTGGTTGTTGTAGTCGGCGCCGTTGTACAGAGTGCCGTCGATGACCTGCGCGCGGCGGTCGCCACCAGGCCCCGGACCCAGCTCAGGCACTGTGCCCGCCTCCTCGTGGACGTCGGCGTCACTCTCCGTGAAGAAGTCGGAGTCGGTCATCGGGTCCTGCGGGGGCTGTAACGGAGGCGGCAATGGCTTGGGCCGCGGGGGCGACGACAGCTCCGCGCCGCGACTGGCTGGCCGACTGCTTTCGCCGTCGCCCTGGTAGCCCGTGTCCAAACTCGTGATCGAAGTCACCGAAGTCATGAAGCTGTTACTCTGAGGCGGCGGCGCTACGGCTACCAGCGACGACTGCGACGGTGGACCCGGAGACGACGAACCTACAAACAAAAAATCCAATCAATAGTACAAGATATTACGTGATAATCATGTTTTGAAAATTTTCACCTAGCAAATAATGTTAATGACTTTAGTAAGCCCGTGGCTCAATCAGCTCTAAAATCTGGCAAACATACTTCTTGTGAAGGTTTCGCAGGAAAATCAATTTTGTCTCCAGATGGAGGATTCACTTTTATAATGCTATAAAGTACACAGCATCGAAAATTAGTTTCAATTAATCGATTTAATAGTTTTCTCGTCAAACAAGACACGCAAAACTTATTTTAATATATAAAGGATATACTAAATCAATGGAAGGTGCCGCTAACCTCTCCTGTTACGAACTCCTTAACTTTATAGTGTGACATTATACTCGCGCCTCGCGTCTGCCTTGCCCTCTTTGAAGGTCGGTTTATTCCTCAGATCCTCTAGTCCGTCGCCACAACATTAAACTATGGTGGTGTTCTGGCGGCCGAAAGCCGAGGTACCCCGAGATGTAGGAGGAAAGGTGGAGGGGAGTAAGCGTGTGCACGACAAAGAGCAGAGTCTTCTTCTGAATTTGGACGTGTGCCTTGGTGGTCTCATGAATAAGGCTTTGTTAATTTTTGTAATGTTGTTTTGGCTTTCACATAGCAACTCGAGAGGTCTAAATTAAAATTCGACGACGAAAAGGAGAGTTTCGTTACAATATGATTGATATTCATATAAGCAATTAATAATTCCAAATTTAGAAAGTAATATTTCCATTCCGGTCATTACATATCGTACCTATCTTTCTGAATATTGAAGCTATCAGTCCTTTTAAAAGGACCATAATTAATTTTTATTCTAATGGATCAATTTCCTATACTAAAGTTAGTACATTGGGTAATATAGGTTCGATGTATTAGATGAATTAATAGATCATATTATCCTGCTTCCAAACATACTGAAATTTAAAAAATCACATTATGAACTCGAATTAATTATTAGACAGGAGGCCTTGTCACCTGTACGATTAGAGTTCTAAACTCCATTCTTCTGGATTTCTGCTTTCCCTGATTTCTTCAAATAATCTTAATATAAAGATTATAGCTCTTCCACACAAGGACACTGTATATCCAAATCTCTGAGGACAATGTGAACCACATAATAATATACACTATGTTTTCATATGGTTGATGAGGTCGTTGAGAATTGGAGCGAAAAACATGTTATGAGTGTTCTACAGGAAACTAACGCTATAAGCTTGTATGTACAGTGATATTTAGCCACCATTATGACACGAAAAAATATGAAAATATTTCATCCATTATAAGCTGTTTAAATAGAAACAATAGAAAGTAAATTGATACTTAAAAACTGTCACCACATCTGTATTTTATTGCCTTGTTTTTACAGAGCTATAATCAGTATTGGAAATCAGTTACGAATTCCAAAATTATCTTTAAAACTGGTTATCAAAGGAGGTTTTTCCAGTAATGAGGCATAAAATGGAGATTATTATACGCAATAAAAATATGAATGCTCGGAACGTACAGGAATGTAAGCAGTTTATAGGCAATACGACCACGTTAAGGGACACGTGAATTAAAATTTCAGCCAAAATCTGAAGAAAAATAGATTTTCTAATTTTGCATATTAATATGCCTATAAATTCAGTAAACTGAAAAAAATAAGCTGTCAAACAAAAGAAGAAAGGTGTAGCATCTGCTGCAGGATAATTTAAATTATTATGTTTGATTCGAATTTAATAAAGTATTACCGTTTTTCAAAAAAAATATTTTTTCCTCAGCTTGACGATTTCTAGTACCAAAACACTTCTGCGTATTAAGATATTGTATTCATTTCTTTTGTACATAATCTATATGTTAATACCTTCAAATACAAGTATTATTTTTTTAATTTTTCACGTAGTTTGAGTGAAAAAAAAGTTCTGAAAACTGCCAATTTTTAAGTGACTATATGAAGCTTGTAGTAAAAGGAAATTATTTTTTCATCACAGTTTCATTCTATTTCAAAAATAATACTGACAATTGATAATAATGGTAAGCCCTACATATCAATGTAATAAAAGAGCAAAAATATATTCAAAACGCAAGCAACATATTCAAAACAGACAAATTTTGAAAATAATTTTTAAAATGTCAACAAAAATAAGTTTACAAAATTTTATACATTGCTACACATGTGCGTTCTTAACACATTTAAAATTTCAGCTCAGAAGCAGTTCATTTACAGGAATTTCAAATTTCAGTCCCACTGTCCCTTAATGTAGAGACAAGGTGCTTCCATATGTCATTAGAAAGTTTCAAATTTGCTAAAAGTCGCGTTTCTCTCACTATCTGTTTAGCATTGAAAACTGACAAAATACAATTTTAACAGTACTTGACGTTACTACAATAAAAAATTGTATATAGTCCGTCTTAAATATGAAGATCGATAGAGTATCGTAAGGAGTGGAACCTTGAATCAACCATTCACAACGCTTGAAATAATGGGTGGTTCAATCAGCATTGCCGAAAATGTGTACTGCGAGTGTGTAGCCTTGTTTTGCTGTCCCAATATGGAGATGCTGGTGACTTATAACTTAAAACGTACTATAGGTTCCTCTAGCGTTTACCCTGCATCACATTTAAGTCGGATAGGATCTTCAAGCTGTGGCCTGGAAGGTCTTTGTTAACTTTTGGAATTCAAGACGTTTGGCAATATGAAATAAATACGAAGTAGGCCTTTATAAATCGTTTACGCACTGGTTGGAATTGTGATGTCGGAGGCGTCTTCCTGCAGGGGCGTGTCCATAGGCAGCTCTTCGGGAGAAAGCGTGCCTTCGGAAACGTCGATCCTGGCGACGCTTCCCGGAGTGAGGTCCTCGGAGGCGGCGCTTTTAGCCGCAGAGGGCGACAGCCAGTGACCGACATCCCCGCCGCCCCCAGTCGCATGCAACAGCGCCACGTCGTCCACGGTGTCCATGAGCGAGTCGTACTCGGGGAAGGAGATCTGGTCGATGAAACTGACTTCGCGGCAAAGCACCCCGTCAAAGGTGGGCGACGCGACACCCAGGTCTAAGGAACCCTGGCGGCTACGCGAGTCCTGGCTTGGCGTGGGCGGCTCTGGGCTCCAGGGCTCCGTCTCGTCAGACAACTGCCTCGGCGCTTTCTGGAATGCACACAACATACATGAAACCATACTCTAAATACGTTGCAAATAGCAAAATTAGGTGAAGACAAATAATAATTAAAATAAATTCTCCTTCATGTTGGGAAATATTAAAATGCAAAATAGTCGCATTGTGTAGAGGGTGAATTCTAAAGTACTATAGTATTATCAACCATGGAGCGAGTGGATGGGCTGTCGTAGACACAGGTAGTCAGTACCGAGCTTGCACACAGGATTACGTCAGGCCGTATTCACTTACATAGTGAACTTCCAATGGTTAAACTTAAACTTAATTTGACATTTTATTTAATGAAAATTACAAGAAAATATGTGCCGTGTAATTTTTTTTATACATCAGTCGTAAAATCTTCTAAATGGAAATATTCTATATTTTAACTAACTTCTATTGTTGTTTATATTATTAACGTAAGTTATAGATTAAATTTTTATTACATTACATAACTAATTCAATAAGTTAGATAGATAGATTTATTACGTTACAATGGGCTGAGCCCGGTGGCAACATACATTTAATATTCCAATAAAGATACATAAGTTAAAGAAATAAAAATTAAAATTATACTAATATAAACATTCAATATACAAATACTTAAACACTAATTCTAAGCCTGAATAAATTAAGTTAATCCATTTCCCTAATTCTGTCCCTAAATAATTTTACACTCTTCGTAAAAGGCGCTAGTAGTCTTGCAGGCAAATCATTCCACTCTTTTACGGTCCTATTTACGAAGGAGTATTTACCCACGTCCGTTCGTTGTCTTCTCTGATTAATTTCTAAGTTTTTTCTTCGACTTAAATTATTTAATTGAATTACAGATTGCTTGGTATAATTTTTCTTCTAATTATGTGTAGAATTGATATGTAATAAACATTAAAATAAAATGACAACAGAAAATTAATCGACAGGCAAGCAATGAGCGGTGAATATCTCGTTCCCTAATCCTCTGGGAAGCTCGGTACTGATTCCCTTGGTCTACGACAACCCAGCCGAGGTACGTACTATATAGGCTAGTCTACGAATAATGTCACGTGTTTGGGAAGATTTCATCTCAGTTATCGATTACTATAAACACTGGAAGATTTTTATTTCTTCCCGGAACTAAACATTTACATATTTTTCATTAAGCCAGATGGGACAGAAGCTGAAAAGGAGAATAAGTAGGAGCTCTATTCTTTCTATTGACTGTACATGGTCTAGTCGCCGTCGATGCTCTTTAACTTAGTTACTACTTGACTATGGTCTTCAGAGCCTTGACCTCTAAAAATAATAGTCCATTTCACTCATTCACTCTCGTTCAACTCTCTTTGGTTATTTTCTAGATTCTCCATCCATCTCGTCTTTGGTCTTCAACTCAGGACTTTATTTATTAGCTAGCATACTAATTCTAATCATCGTCCCCAGTCATTACATTCTTCTTATTGTTATATCTGCTACTATTAAACTCTTCGTACATCTACCGTAGTTAATTGTTTATTTTTATTCTTCAGCCTTCGTTATCTACAGGGCGTACAACGTGGGCCAGGAAATTGACTAAATAAGTATTTAGGTCGCGATAAATTTTATTCGTAACATGTTTCCTCGTGTGACAATGTAGCAAGTCTCACATTTTAACATGTTGTCAAGCACCGATATTCATAAAAGTTAGGATATCTATGTAATTATGTATTCACAGCCCGTGCTGCAATACAATATTTTTTTCTTCTCTGAACACGAATAATACATTCGGACAGTCACTGATCTAGATTTTAAAATATGGTTTAGGCTGTAATAATATTTTTTACCAGATGCAATCATCCATTAATTTCTTCCTCTATCTAATCAGTAGAAGTTAACGACTGTAGATATTTAAAACTTTTAACTACTTCGCAGCACGTGTTCATTTATGACCGGTTCCTTTCTTTCACCTGCGTTTCATGTAATTTTTATATGTATTTTATTTTATCCTGATTTGTAAGTAGCTCTGCTGCTTCCTCAATCGCGTTTACAGAGCTATTCATAGTCCCCGTTTTCACCAGATATTTTAGGCGTCTTCCCTATGAGTTTTAACTTCTCAAGTTGTCTAGCATCAATCTAATTTTTTAACCTTATTTGAGACACCAATACTTTAAAATATATCCACCCATATTGTAGTGGGGGTAGAGAGGAGCTCACTTTAACACTTTTTTGTAAACGTAACGTGGTAGTATGAAAGCAATTCTGAAAACATGGGCACTAGGAAATATATTGCTGTCAGTTCAGGTTATGTTGTACGTCAAGAAACTCATCCGTAAAATGTAATGTGTTAAAAAGACGTTGTCACAGTCTCCATATCCCGTTCGTATGAATACATTAAATGTTTTAACAATGATCGAAGCTTTTCGCCAGTCCGCTTGGGAGGGAAATTCATCCTTAAACGACAATACTCCCCTTCTCATTTCCCTACTCGGATTTAAACATGCAATGTAAAAACTCATGAACTACACACAACTATTTTCTTAAACTAGAAAACTTAGTCTAAGCAGACATTGCGTCCATCTTTCTCTTCAGTATTTTCTCAGTACTTTACGACGTAAAGTATTCCACCTTGCCTTTTAGAAAATCAGAAATTTTCTATCCTGACAGTGTGATTAGTATGTGTGATATTCATACTAGATTCTGAAAATAAACTGAAGTTAATTTCAGTAAATACGACCAATGATAATTGCGAATCTTAAGCGATATAAAGACTGAGCGAAAGGTAATTATATTTAAACCAAAGCATTGTTGTATAAAATAGAAAAGAAGTGGAGGACTGCTCTATATTGATTTTAATACATTACAGCTGTTTCTTGCCTTATTTGCGCATGTTTTAATCCTCGGAGACTTTTTTTAGCCTAAAAAGAATACTTCAAATATGTGTCCCTAGCTCCACCGAAACCGGAATGTTTTCTTGCCGTGGAAGCTTGGAGATAAGCTCCTTATCGTAACACAAACACTAACCTATTTTTCCCATTCAGCGTTTCTTGTAACGTTAGCAAGGTTTATAAGTAAAGCAGTTAAAAAATTCATTGTAAATGTTCAATAATTAACGGGCTGCTCTGGGGAAATTTTCGTCTAGAGGAACGTTTCCCGAGCTTAATGTCTGGTTGCGTCACACAGAAAGCGATAACTGCACCATTTGAGACGTTTAATAGCCCAGGCCGGGCCACTGAGAAAGCACTGTACGTTCTACAACGCTTAGTGTTGCAGCCTGTCAAGATCTACAGCACTTCTTTATCAACCACGAAATTGTATTCGGGCAATTGGCAAGCAATAGCGTTTCAGATAAGATTTATCGACGAATGTAACTTGAAATGTTTCGAATCACGCTATTAATGTAGCCACATAACTAATTTTAAATATAAATGTTGCTATAAATTATGCTTTTCGTCTAATCCAATTATATATTCTATAAATTTCAGTATTTAACTCAAAATTATGTTACTGATTCTTGAAACATTTGAAATTCGTTCACTTAAATTGATCGCTAATCTTTTTAAATTCCGACCACATAATATTAAAATTCTTATACAATCTCGTAAATATTCATAACATGTTTAAAAACATAAGTTCCTGATCCCTTCAGGTTTCAGTGATGAAATAAGTAAAATTAGATTAACGACCAATTGTTGTGGTAATCGGTCTTAAGACTGGTCTGATGCAACCCTTCATGCTAGCCTATCCTACGCAAGCCTCTTCATGCCTACATAGCTACCACATACTTCCCTCTAATGCTAACATTACAAATAAAAAAGGTTCTTTATTTATTCATACTACGTTTCGTCCACAACTTTTCTATTACATAAAATCCTGGTCTTTCGAATGGCGTCAACTAAAAAACTATATCCTGAGTCTGTGAACGATTTATGCCTCTGAAAAAGCTCACTTTCGGCATCAAGTTGTCTACAAAGCTTGTAAATCCTCGGACTTGTAGACACTTATGTAGACATGCGGAGTACAAAATATGAATATCTTGACTACTGTATTTAACCCAGCAGGATTCCTTGAAAACGAGAAAAAATATTAAGTGATTTTTTTCGGCACACTTGGGGGCTTATTCTGATTAGGGATGATATTTATGGTAGTTTTAGTTATTATTTTAATAATCTAATCACTAGGTTTGCCTTGGAAACAATTTCAGGGTCGATTCTTTAATAACTACAGCAATAATATAGCTCAAAAGTGGCATTTTGGGGACGACGTCGACACTGAGGAAAGACCGACTTCTACGAGAAATCTAGGAATGCATATTTCGAACTGAATCTTTGCAGATGTCTCGTCGTACAAGCTGTATGAATTTTATTAAAATCGGAATTGGTCACGCGGAGACTCCTTCTCACGGAATTACCCAACAAATTTTCTCTGTAAATTGGTCGTTTAATTATTTTGAAAAATAAATGTTAGGTAATATATAAGTTACAACAAATATTTTGGCAGCTTTTGAAGTTTTCCAAATAAAAAGCAAAATTTAATAATCAATATTACTGTTTACGTTTTCATCATTCAACAAAATGTTACTGTAAGTTGAAAGGTCATAATCATATGTATCTATTACGTACATGAACTTTACCAATTCTTCATTTCTTCCTAAATTAAGGACGAGAAATTTAATTTAAATAAAACGTTCTTTGATTTTTGTGAAAGACTAAAAAATCTCATCCTTAATTTTCTTGAGACTAAACTGTGTATCGGTATTAGACCAACAGATTGAAGTTGTTAAATTTGTGAGTGTATTTCATATTCTTTTCGGTGTACGATTGTGCACGCTTGACATAAATGAATTTAATCCGCTACATTTCTGTTTGTATGTGCTATTGATTGGAAAATTCTATTATTTCTTCTTACTCAGGGATTTGAGTTTATTGAATTTTTCAAAGTTACAGCCCAGATTGTTTACAAAAATCAGGAGAAATGTAACTATACAGAAAGTATTTTTATATATTTCTAAGAAAATGCGTACAATGTTTAAAATACCCTGTATGTGGTAGATACAAGACTCTAAACATTTCAAATATGTCCGACATTTACTTACAAGAAGAAGTTACATTTTATATTTTTTACTTCTTTAACGTACAGTGCACCTTTGGATTCCCCTCAAGGAACCGAGAGAATTTAAACTCAATTAAAGCATCGGGATTTTTTAGATAATTTAATGAAGCAGGAAAATTCTTGAATATGTTAAGGTAACGTCAGTCATCATCCTGGTTAATTGAAGCCATCCCTAATCGGTATAGATTGTTTATTAAACTGGATTTCTCGTTGTCTAATATGAACATTACCGTATAATTAGATGTTAATAACACCATTTGTAAAAAAAAACCTAGTGTTAATCTACAAGATTTCAAAACAATATAAGCAGAAAATCTTATTGTGGGAGACAGACGACAGTTCAAGGTGAAGATCATGTTTAAATTGGTAATTAAGGAGTTGCCAACGAAGTTACGTGACTGAAAAATCCTTTTCTCGCTGTTAACTCAGTTTATTCTAGTATGTTAGCAGATTATGTTAACAGGTTGCTTCGATGATGTGTAAGTTTTTGTACTTATGTGCGGAAGGAAAATTTGTTTTCCCGTTTTAAATAAACTTTTACTTTATGACGACGTATGCAGATAGAATTTTTTAAATATACTTTCGAAAGTACAGGCTGCATTAGGAAGAAATAACGACCTCAGTAATAAACTGCGTATTTTTTTTAACCGTTTAAAATTTTAAGGACCGAATTAATTGTTTTCATATTACACATTAAAACCAAGCTACGTATGAAATTATGAATATATTTCTCTGAAAAAACGTGCAAAATATGACTTAAGGAAAATAGATACTTAAATTTAAATAGTATTACAACCTTCAGAATCATATATATCCAATTTCTCTCGTTAATAATATGCATCTTCGGATGAAATGTCATAATAGGGACAACGTAGTGTTTTTGTATTAATATATTATATTTAATCTACTCATTGAACTTTAAAATTACAACTGTTCTGACTTCTTGCCTACTTTGCTAATTTTGTTACTGTCATGTAAAATAATTTCTATCAAGTTAGTATATCATTCTCGTTAGTTAAAAATTCTTAAAATCTGCATTTCAACTGCAATTTCGTTAAAAATAAAATAAAAAAAGAAATTGCTGTCATTTTTAAAATGATTTAAAATAATGATTGCAAGATATGCCAAAATTTAATTTTTTGAATCAGCACCAAGTTTGAAAACATGGCTGCAAAATAAAGCAAAATTACAGTGCATGTCAGAAATTTTTGAAACGATGTTACGGGCACTTATTAAATTCTTTGTATTGTATTCAAAATTGACTTATGATCACCTGTTAATTCACTCTAAGTAGAAGGAGGAAAACAGCGTCACAGATTAGTTCAATATCTAGTACGAAAGTTGGGAGTTAAATGTGATAAAGTATCAAAATAATTAAGGAATTTGAAATTTATGTATTTAAATCAAAGCCATGAAGAACAGTCAATACACACATTCGCAAAGACATGAAAGAACATTTCTATAAATTATTATTATACAGCATGTTATCTGGGCGCGAAACGTAGACGGTATAAGTTGCAGAAAGGAAAAGAATAGAACCCTTTTAAATGTGATGCTATAGGAGAATGCTGAAAATCAGATGGGTGGATAGGGTAGATAACCAGGAAGTTATAAGAAGAATACCGGAAGATATAACAATTTGGAGGACTTTGACTAAGAGAAGGGATACATTAATGTCACGTTTTGAGACATAAGGGCTTTGTAAAATTAGCAATTTAGGGAAGTGTGTAGGATAAGAACAGAAGAGGGTGGTAAGGATGGAATACGCTAAGAAGATTAGGGATGATGTGGGATGATGTAGAAATGCAAATCTGAAAAGGCTTGCGCTAGATAGGTTAGCATGGAGGGTTGCATCAGACAAGTCTAAGGACCGAATACCAAAACAACATGTTAACAGCACATTCAATTAAAATTATGCTGTCCTAAGAAAAACATGAACGCCGAGCTTCCACGGAGACAAAAAAGGAAACGTCAATTATCTGAAAAAATATTTGAAAAATTAATTCCTCAACGACAGGCGAAAATTATATCAACCATTGTTAAAAATTAATAATAAAGGATCGGATTTTTGCATGTGGAGCACACTCCCGTTTCAAAGTTGTAAATGATAATGATCCGATTTAAAAGTGGTAATCCCAACAAGTTCAATTTGTCATGTAGGAATGATATGTAGAATTATATGTGATCCATGGACAACATCGTACGTGACCAGAATAGATTTACACAGTTCAGTGATAAAAGTGATTTTCTGGGGAGAACTGCAGGACAAAAGAACTTTCTGATAACATAAGCGTGGACCTCATCCGCTGAACATTCCTAAACTGATAAAGCCATGATAAGTAACGTGTTTGCTAGAGGAGGCTTGCCAAGATGCCACAGTTGTTGACTTGTACCGACACGAACTTCAAATTCCCTGCGGTGTAGTTCGTAGCCTTGCGCCGAGTATCGTAACACCTTCGCAGGCCGCAAAAGGAGAGATTTAACCACAGGCCGCCGACAGGATGAGGAGCTTGCACTTTATTTTATGTTCCGTGTTTCCACGCCCAGTGGACGTTCACTTGTATCGTTCTTAACACGGAACTCTAAAGAGATCTATTGGGCGAAACATGTTACCTATCACGTGGAGAATGTGTTTGTTATTTTTGTAGTCGTGCTGCTGGCATTTCCTGTAACATGTTTGATTGAAATATCGTGCTGCATCACGATTGTAGTTGAAGCAGGGTTCCCTCTAACATAACTTTTACGTTAAATTATTTATTGCATTGTAAATCCAGCTGGTATTACTCGGTGCAGCCTGCGTACGTTACACAAAATGGAACAAGGGACGAATGGACAGCAAGTCTAGTCCGGAGCAGAACATTTCCTTTTCAATGTACGGATAAACGAAATACTTCAGATGGTCCCTATTTATTAATATAATTTCTAAAATTCTTCGCCACTCAACATAAGCCACTATACCAACAACGGAACACACAAAACCCGTTTCTGGAAGATTAATCACAACATTGAAATTTTCAAACCAAGATTGTTTAGTAAAGAATCAGGGTCTCTATAAATACTTCGAAAAAACTGTTCTCGTATAGCACTTGCTGGCTCATAAAAGTTTACTAGTAATTTGAGTAAATTTCCAGGAAGTAACAAAATAAAGACTGGTGGGAGGACGCGTCAGAATGCGTTTTGTCCATTCATCACTGAACCTCTCCGGTTTTACGGAGAAGCAACAAGTTTCAAGTGTCATACGCGATGAAACGTTTTTCGACGGGGTTCAATTCAGCTTTCTTACTTCCCAGCCAAAGAATTATTGTCGTTTGCTACACGTTATTGGAAAGTAGCAGCGATAGTTGACGACCGATAAAATAATAAATGTCTGATTGTGTGGAAGAGATCTCCGACCGTAATGTAAGACAATTGATGAAATTGAAGCTTAGCCATAGAACATGAAACAGAATTTAAAAAAAAATTAGAATGGAAAAATCTCAACCGGACCCCCTGTACCTGCCACTTTTCGAGTTGATTCTCTACTAACTGAGCTAATCCCAGCGATCCGCTTCGAGATCTGTCCAACCGTTGTATACCTGTAACTCAGGTTCACCTACAATCCACTTATCACTCTATTTACAGCGTGGTTTGTAGGATACTTGAATGGACTTCATGTAAATTGATCAAAGGTGCAGAAATTTTAATTCAAAGGCAGAAGATTTGCTTCAATTTGAAGCTCACCTTAAGCACCTATCCGTTTGATGTGGTTAACCAATTACAGTTCAATTAATTTTATGAGAATTAAAAGATACAGGGGCACGACACTATCGACCACAATCCTATAGTTAATAAATCCCCTCAGCAATATTAGGTTACATAATAAGTTTTACATGAATGGCATAATTGGCATTTTTAATGGATAATTGTGTATTTAATAAACCAAACGCCCAAATAAAATCTGAATTGATTAAAACTTAATGAATTAGTGCCTTGTTCCTCAAATTGCTCAAGTCAGCATATCCATCATTATTATGTTTCTCACCTATAGTCCCGTTTGATGACATACAAACAAGAATGAGTGAGTGATTTCTATAAAACTACTTACTTTGGATGCATCCAACAGCTGCACCTTTGACAATGGAGCGAGTATTCCATGTTTAGGCGGGCATGTGAAGTAGCGGACGCCGCGCACGACGCCGTCGTTGAGGCCGACGGATTCGTCCAGTTCGATGCCGCACCAGACGCCTGCGTCGTGTTGAATCCTACCCACGAAGCGCAGCGTGCCCTCCTTGCAGCCCGCCACCACGACGCGCATGCCAACGTGGGCCGTGCTCACGGACGCTTCCTTGGTCACTGGCGCTGGCACCGTCACCGCCACCGGCGCCGACGCTGACGCTGGAGCTGGAGCAGGCGCGGACTTCGGAGTGGAAGAAGCCAACGGCTTCCAGACCAGCTGTGCCGGCCGTTTGGGTGCTGGAGGACCCGGCATCAGGAACGTGTCTCCAGACATGGTCTTCTTCTGATCGACTATCTTCGACGCCACTACGGTCTTGCAGGCGTTCATGTTCGTGTTTACACTGGCGTCCATTCCCCTCGGATCGCGTGAAGGCAGGCAGACCTTTTTATTCCAGTCTGACATATCCTGCTTGCAAAAGTACTTTTCCGCGTTCGCTGACCGAGTCTCGTTGAGTATCCTTTGGAATTGAGTCCCATCTGAAACGGTTCTTGGCGGCGGAATGATGTCCCCGTCTTCGTTCCCCGGCTTCTGTTGAACTACTCTGATTTTCTGACAAATTTCGCCATTAGCGGCTGCGCATAAACCACCTTCCCTGCGCGTGAGTCTGCTTTCGAAACCAAACTTTTTCACTTTACAAACTGGTTCAGAAATATGACTGTCGATTGGTGCATCTTGAACGACGAGAAAGGTCTTCTCGGTTTCTAGTACTCCTGGAGGACTCACGGGAGGCTGGAATCTGCGAGGGAGAGGTATCCGGCTCTCGCCGTTAGCCTGAAACAAAACAAACTTCCGTAAGCACCCAGTAATTAATAAACATTCAGAGTCATGAAACAATTCACATTATTATAATTCACATGTAATAATTAGGAGACTGATGCAATGATTTACGAATTGTTTTCTGTGTTGAGTTCCTAAGTTAACGGATTCACTTTGAACGTTATTACAGGTTACGAAGTTGCAACGACTCCATTCCAACGATTAAGGTCTAGTCATACACCTCAGTGTATTGACAGTGTCGTGAACGGCACGTGATGAGGAAGGAAACGTGAATAGAATTCTTCTGGGATATTAAATGCTAATGTACATATTTTCCGGAGCACGACCGTATCAGTGCTTCGGTGAAAAATCAGATTATTTTCAGACGCTAATTTTTTTTAACTTCCACGGACGTTATTTCTCAATTTTATTATCTTTCTATACTTAATCTGTTTTTATTTTTTCTCGTTTCAAATTGATATTGCTTCATAAACCGGCATGAAGAAAAACGTGGTGAGTTATTGCGCCACTAACTCAGGGTTTTTGATGTACCATCTAAAATACATGGACACAGAGCTCAAGAATACTATTTGGAATACGATAGAGAAGTAAATGCTAAGAAATTCATATATATGTGTATATATTATTATTATTATTATTATTGAACATTAACCAGGCATTTGATAACTAAGTAATTGCCCAGCATAAGGAGTGAAGTATTTATTGAATTTATATCATAAAATGTAGTTATCGTTACGTTCCCTCCTTTAGAAATTAAATTTCTTCCAGTTTGATCCGTACCTGCCGAATTCTTAATAAAGCGAGGCGTCGTCATATCTGGTACTAAACTGGCCACTGAATAGAAATCACCGAGTTCACGGACGGCAGAATCACGAACCCTCCGCATCACTGTTGAGTGTCAGAATAGACTTTGCGTCGACAAATGCGTATTATGAAACGGGATTAGCGAGTTAACATCAGATTCCTCATGAAACTTAAAGACTTCAACCGAAACTTGCTATAATGTTGTTTGAAACTTATGATTCTAATTATTTGTTTATGTCCCAAACTGAAGATACTACAGAAAACAGTACAGCTTCGTTTAAGCTTAATGCTATTCACAGAATGTTTTGAGCAGTTAGAGGAAAGTATGCAGTAGTTTGTTGACTCAACGTAGTTCTTTGAAGGCGACCATCAGTAAGTGTACAAATCAGGTGAATAAACAAAGTTGCAGCATCAGTCTTATTTTTCAACCGAGGTATAATATCATGACATTTATTCATTTTAATTTCAATACTTGGTTAAATGAATCTTTTCAAATTCTTATTTTTAATAACAATGAACACTACGATGGAAAAAACCTTTAACTTAGCATTTCCAAGACCCGAGTGCTATTAACCATAATTTAATAAGTTGATATCTCATTATTCTAGAATGAATCCAAAGTGACAGGAGGAATACTGAATCTTTTAGTTTCGTCCTCCATGACAGGCTTGATTCAAAAGGAGTGTTCGACATTTCACATCAAAGCTCCGTGTCCAAACTTTAATAATTCAGAGCGTAAGAGTATGAAATCATAAAAAATAGAGTTTGAGAAAAATTAATCTGAAAATATTTAGAAAAGGATACCTCTTGACCGTGTAGCGCAGTAGAATCCTCCCTGATTTAATTCGTATTTCAGGACGAAATTCAGAAAATTAAATAACAATAATCGGAAACAGGCAGGGAAGATGCGGAAAATCAAGGAATAGAAAGGCACCATACTATCGCGGAGAAACGTGCTTGCGAACTAGGTGCAGGAGAATGACGACGTTTCTCCCATGTGGACGATGACCCATGTAAGTTTCCTTATAAGAAACAGCGCTTCCTTTCAATGTTAAATTTATGAACATGCTAGGCAACTAGTTTTACCTCTGATTTTTGCAATTGGTTTCAATGTAAATGACGCAATTTCATCCGTATGCATAATAATTTACGTATTTTCAGTTCCTCATTCATCTACGTAGACATTATTTAGTATTTCGTAAATCAATCCAAACAACGAACCATGCAGACACTGTAACCATATAATTTGGTAAGGTAATACGGTAACATTAACTGTAGTAAGGAAGCGTCTGATCAGATTTTATCTAAAGACACCGAGAATATAATAGAAAATAGCTCAGCTACTGAGTTAACTGAAAAATAAACCAACATCAATATTCATTAAAACTATATTTTTATTTGTTTACAAAGATTTATGTTTTCTATTGATTTAACATATTTTCCAGTGTTAATGAGTAAAGTTGAACGCTACAGTCAAGGCTTCCACCAGCGTTGTCCAACAACCTTGTCCCATTGAAATAATCATTGGGCGGAACGCTGTCCGTGTCGCAGGAAGCTCAATCTACCAAAATAGCACGGATACAGCCACTAAGGCTGGCAATTCAAAGCAATATTGCATAATTCAAGTTAATAAGTGTCTAAATACACATAAATATATACTAGTGAATTATGTTTGCCAAGAATACAGAAAAAAATCACTAATTTAATGAGGGATTCAAGATGAGAACAATGAGTGGGAAAAGAAAGGACAGAACGTGGGATTTGAAGAGAGGTAATTCGAGGAAATTAACGTGAACACTTGTCTAGGTAGCAGTAATTTTAGTAAGTTCTACTACAAAACAACAGAATTTTGACAGTACATGAGAAAATATTTCATCAAAATTTGTCTTAACAAAATGAGACTGGTGAATTTACTCGTGGATTCCACATTAAGACTTTATATTATCCAGGTCCCAAATTTACTTAACAGAATAAATATATTTTTTTGCTGTAGGAAAAACAGTTGATTCAGCGCCGTTTCAGGTAACCTACGAATGTGTTGCGCGTGAAAGTGTCTAGTTGTGTTGCGTGTATGTTGATTATCAGCAGGACTTATCCGAGGCTTGATTGCCTCGCTTTGTTTGCTGGGCTACGAGGTTAAGGACACGTGTACTCTCTTCCAATTACGCCGCCGGAACAATAGCTCAATCACAAGATATAAATTATTCTCCATACATGCTATATGTAAATATGAATTAACCATAAAATCTTCAACAAGCTCCTTGACATATCCTCAATTACTGTTTAAATACTTTGGGAAACAGCTTACAAAATTAATGTCGAGGTAAATGGTTATTTCTTCTCTATCACACGTCTACAAATTATCTAGACTCTGGGAATTGAGTAGATAGGAGTGTAATGACACTAACTGGCCATTTATTAAAAAAAAATTATCTCAACGATATGATCTAATGACGTAGAATAGTGACTCGTAGGAAAAAAACTACAAGGATTATAACAACTGTGTGGAAAGCGCGAGATAACAGTCCACCATTGACACTGAACAGACCGTGAGGTTATTAAAATTGTGCCATTTATTTTAACCTGAATAATCATTACACAATTTGCAACTGGAGTTCTAAATAGAAATGAATGACTGAAGAAACAGTACCGTTTATTAAGCAGTACGCGGAAAACTAAAACACCCCTTTATATAATAAGAAAGGACGGTTATTTGTAAATTCTTCATACAGAGTGAAACGCAGTAACGCCGGGCACCCAGCGAGTAATAAATAAAGTAGCCATAAGTTCGAATAAATTACATTAACGACTGATAATATAATTTCACAATCTTGCAGCCTTAAATTTATTACTGGGTAAAATAAATATTTGTATAATTGCCCAGGTCTTCCATTAACTTTTTCCAAAAATTTATGTTATACAAATAAATAGTTAACAAAATTTTGATCTGTCTGCAAAACCTGAAAGGTATATTGTTTAAATTGTTGGCTTTTAATTTATTGTAATAAAAATGTCAATTATAATTATTATAACATAATTGCGTATCTGCTAAATATTTGCAGGAGGAGGCGAGGAGTTTTATTTTCGGAAAAACCTGTTCATTCAATAGAGTTTATAGGTTCATGAAGAATGACGCCGAAATCGTCTCTCCGTCTGGCAATGATACTGGTATCAGCTACTGCAAATCAGTTTCATAATCACACAACGGAACTTATTATCCCGTTTTTCTGACGGTATTTACATTACACAAATATTGCTCTACAGCATGTTACAATTGCAAGCCCTCAGAATAACGGAGTCAGCCAGCATGCTGACCCGCATGAACTTTCAGCCGTACGGTGTACGAGTGCCTGTAAATCAGTTTTTCCTTCCATCAAGATCTACTGTCAGGGCACGTTGCAAATGAAGCATCTTACTGGCAGGTCTATACGTCATGGCTGACCAAAGAATCCTGCCACATGGGGCATGGAACCCATCTCCATTACCAAATAAACTTTGGTTTTACAGCATTGCACAGACAATGGCAGCATAATTTAAGCTTTAAAAGTGAAGATTCACGTCCTCTCGATTTTTACTTTACCTGAATATTTATTTTAATCAATTTTCATATTCAATTTACATAATTCTATAAGGTTTTTAGAAAATGCGTATTAACATCTTATTTGATTTTTTTATCATGAAATTCGCAGTTAATATTCTGTATTAAGTCTATTTCAACGCCTCATAAATTCGTATCAGCTTTATTGACAAATATTGTAGCACTCGAAAAATTTAGACGTATACAAGACGTCTAAGCTTTCTTAAGAATTTATAAAATAACGAGAAATGTAAGAAAATGCCATTCAAGAACCATCGCAGACAACAGATTTTATTCGTTGGGAGAAAAAGTCAGTCAGTGAAAGTTTTTTCTTCAGGAACTTCTGATAAAACATCTGCTCAAACACAATCCGATAGGCCACGACAAGCCTTAAGCGGAAACAAGCAAGAGTGTAACGTTTGCAAACGTGAACGGATAAGTTGACAATTTATAATGCTTCGACCCTATGACTTAACACTGAAGACATACAGTGAACAATGTTTGTAGTAGTCTTCTCTCGGTGTTCCACTTCTTGCAACTTGTTTTAAACTGTTTGATGAACTTCTTTAAAAAATTTAGCGCCCTTGTTCAATAATCATTCTTGGCTCTGCAGCCCATTCAAGGGCCTTCGCCTACCGGGTCGACTGCGGACAGGAATTTAAAGTGATCAGTGGTCGGCAAATCGATTCCCCAGCAGTCATAACAGCAGTCTCCGCGAAAATGACGCTAGGATTCGAACCCAGGACCTCTCTATTATGATGCACGGACGCTAACCACTAGACCAAGGGAAGTCGACTATCCCAACAACTAGAGATCCAATATTTTTCTTATATTTGCATCAGGCGACTACCTCAACATTTGGAGGGTCCAACAGACTGTTTCTACGATTGCCACTAAAGAGGAAAAAATTGGTCTTCTTCTCAAGTAACGAGAGTTGAAGTTATACTAATGTACCTAAATTATAATAATCCCCCCCCCCCCAAACACTATCGCGACAGAAAATTACACCAAACCTTCAAACCATATTCGTCAGAGTTCTACGAAGCATTTTGTCAGATTGAAACTGAATGTTAATGATAATCACATAACCATAAACCTACGGTCAACATTCCATAGTGTAAATACCAGAAATGAACACGTTTGAATGAGGAGCAGTCGAATGACTCAAATTGGTGTGTTGGAGTGTACATACTGTTAATATATAAAATGATACAGAATACAGCGTATGTTAGTTAAGACATGCTTGGTGCCTGCACATCGCGTTTAATCTTGTCCGCGATGAAAGAGGTCTAAGACCGCAACGTTGAGCAGGACGCAAGTCATTCTGACTGACGAGCAAGTCTGGGCGTAATTACTTGTGTCCCAATCAGCCACCACTCACGAAACAGCGTGCCTTCAAATGCCCCTATCCCCTTACAAATAATTTGGCTCACATAAGGACTCAAGACTTATGAAGCCCATCTAGGTAACATCACACGAGAAATAGTGACGGGCAGGCTCCACATACAACTAAACCTTATGACGAGACGAAGTAGAAATACGACTAATTTTACCAGCACTTGCTTATATCCAACAGTCGTCCTGCACTTCATCTACCAGAAAAACTGTTCTACATGGTCCAGGAACATTCGAGGTCACCAAGACCGTTCACTTAAGCAGCGTCTTCAACATGTAAAGTTACTACTCTGTACGAAAGGGCCGCTGTAATTATATGAAATCTTTACGAAACCTCCAAAACAATTGAAGGAGCTTTTCAATACATCCGAAGAAATTAACGAAATTAAGATTAACAATGGCTCGAATTGATTTTTCATTTCAGAAAGTGGGAATTATAGAGCTATTGTAAGTCAGATAGCTTTCTACGAAATTACAAGGTTATTATGCCATGCCTTGGACGATTCCAATTAAACTGCAATATAAAGGGAAAGTATACGGAAACCGCCGAGATTCTGTTACACAGTCGGGATTTTTTCCAACAGCAGGTGTAAATAATCCGTATCGATTTTAATTATCCTTACAGCAAGCGAAAATAAGCGATTTCGACAGCGATTTTCCATAATATTAATGCATTCTAATATATAACAGGTTATCCGTACTAGCAGTGATTAGCCACAAATAATTCATAACTTTATGTCGGACATATTAATAGGGTTTAATAAATTATACGAGTTCAGAAAATTTTGAATACGAGTACAATTACACAGAAAAACATTTCGGTATAGGTGCAGCTTCGAGTCTTTCTCCAACATCGTTTAAATTGGCAGAAGAGTAAAGTAAATACCTAAAACCAGAATTATAAAATTAAAAAAAATTATAAAAAACTTAGATATCATAATTTGTAAGCATTTGGGCGGTTCATAAACCAAATTTACGAAATTATTCTTTTACAATAATGAATTTCTTTGCTCAATATTCTGGGGTCATCAAAATTAAAATTGTGATTGAATTCAAAACAACGCTTAGTAATAGGATTCTGTTTAAATCATAGCATCACGTTTCACTCTATATTTTATCACTGTGTAACTTATTTTGATATTAAAATTTGTCAATTCATTATTAACCGCAAACTTGCATTTCATAACTCCAGAGTCTTTACTTTGTTTTTCTGAGTAATGGTTAAATAAACATTTTCTTTTACAGTACTAAAACTTTAATACTAGTGCGTACGATGACAATCTTGGCTTTCTTACAGAAGCCGACTGTAGATGAATGTTTAAGTTTTATACTATTTGTTCGAAACTATTTGTTTTATGTATTTTACTTTCTGCTTTATCTCGGTAAAGGTATTTAAAATTTTTCAGTAAGAGGTTTTGAATTACTTATCACAACTTGAGGAAAGTATTCGCTCCAAATGTATAGTTAGAAATTGAAAAAACGCGTAATCTGTAATAGTCCAGACTTAATAATTACTTCACCTTTCTATTATTTTATTCGTATAATCATCAGATAAGAATAATTTATTATTGGAAATATTGTGGTCTCAAAAATATTAAAAGTCGTTGAATTAAATAAAATTTCTTGATGGTCTATTTTATTCATACAGAACATTAGTATTTTTATACTGCTTGTGAAACGCTGATGACTTAAGTTCTAAAGCAGAAATGAAATTGTTTTTCTGAAAATAAACGATTGTCAGTTAATGAATCCATTCCCCTATTTTACAGACGTCAATGGCCTAATGAAGACAATATCAAGTGTTCTAAATCCCATATCGAGGTTTTTACAGAAGGAAATTAACTATAGACAAAACAAACGACTGACGCAAGTCTATTATTTTGCAGCAATATCTGCAAGTAAAAAGCACGTTATCGCCGTGTCGATATTTGAATCTTACCAAACTCCGGCCATAGTGAGAAATGATTCAGTTACGCAATGTCGTGTCGACGGAATTGGTGAAAGCGAGATGTAAAAGAACTCTTCTTATATCCGAAACAGACAAGGATTCTTTTCATTGGTCCCTGCAAGCGGACCTTGGCAAATCGCGCTTCGCGCTACATTCCAGGAGTCTGTCTTCACTGGAGTTGGCCCTGTTTCTTTAAAGTCTGCTTGATCTATAATTACAGACTCACATTGATACTAGAAGTAATTAAAACATCAGAGCAGTTGCTTCCGGAGTTCAGGCGATCAATCTACAGGAATATGAAATATTAAACTTATGAAAACAGAGGAACAAAGCAATACAAAGTTATACTTGGGAAAATAATATTATTTTTCATGAACCATAGATACATCAGATTTATACCCCATTTTGAACTAAAAGTATAGAATAATAATAATGAAGGTTCGGTTTGAGTTTCAACATTTAGAGGATAAGATAATACAGCATTCCTAATCACCCAAACGTTTGTTATTGATAACGCCTTGAAATGATAAGATTGTAAGGAAAATAGCGATGGTGTCGAGGGATTGGCAAACTGTTATTCAATTTACAATGTGTTTAAGAAAAACGGGAGGGATAACAGCATTGAACACAAAACATTTATGGACTTGTGAGGAAAATATTGATTGAACATGCTCTGTAAAGTAATTGTGAAACGGACGAACTGGATATGAAAATTTTTATTCTCGTTTGCTCAAACGATGTGCGAAACTACTTGGTCTACACACGATAATTTGCAGTGAATCTTCACACCGCACAGACGATATGCGAATTTGCACAAGTGAACAAACGGTCGACTAGGACTAGTCAACAAGAACTTCCTGCACGCAGAACAAGTCTTCCCACGGATTATGCGCAGTTGTGTAATACTTATTTTTAAGAACCCACGAGACGAACCACGAACAGGTTCTTTCACATGCGTGTAGAACTATACCGCTCGAAAAGTCTCAGTTCTGCTCCATCAAAGAACCACCCGCACTCCGACGTACAATTTACTTACACTCATTCAATAAGAACTTTGTTTATTCACCCGTTATGTAAAACTTCTGGTCATCTTCATCGTACGCCTGCGCAGCATCTTTTCCATTTTCATTTTTACATCTTCCACCACCAACTGCCAATTTGTTTTTGGGTATACGTCACGCGTTTCAAGTCACTAATATTTAACATATAATAAATCTCTTTAGAACTTTTACGTGAAACTTGAGGTTAACCCGCCGACTACTTTTCTTCCGGCGTAACGAAGCGTAACCCACTGCAACTCAGTCGATCAGTCCAGCGGCAACTTGTCACAGCCCAAGCCGCGTCACACCACACGGAAATAGTTCAAGTTACATCAAATGTCTTTTCTTCCTCTTCTCTCGTAAATATTAGATCCACGTTGTGACTTCATTAATCTCGGCTTATCGACTTCCGCGAAGCTTGAGTTGTATTCGTTGAAATCATTGCACTGAATTACATTGCTATTAAATAGGAAAATAAAAAATATTTACAATACCTTTTCCAGTAAATGCAGAAGTTAAAGACAGAATCTTTTATGAATAAATACCAGCTTCTGCACCTTCTGAGAAAACCGAAGCATTTTGTGCGAACGTATGATAAGACTGAAGATTAAAAAGCTCTAATAAATGAGAATGTTATCGCTAAGTGGTGATTTGATATTAATATACAATCTATAAACAATATAACTTATCGTGAGACTACCGCAGAAGTTAAATTTCAAACTTGCATAAAGTGATGCAAAAGTCAACAAATAACGTAGGTTTCAGTACGTGTACACACACTATTGCTTCATTCCGGATAATTGTATTCTTCTGACGTTAAATCTTTGGTTCCTACAGATTTGATGACAATCATATTAAATTAAGAAATCTCGTTCAAAAATTACGTTTCATACGTCGAAGCCAAAAAAAACGTATTTTATCTAGTCCACGATCGAAGATTTAATATACGTCGTAACACGGCACAAGATTTTCTATGGATTTGATATGGATTTTCCAAGTAAAGACGTGAAGAAGTGGGTAGGAAGAATGCGAACCGGTATGACGAAGTAAAGCGAGCTGCAAGACGAGCATGCAACGCCACGTACAATGAGGTAATCAGTGTTTGCAGATTCGCATGCTCAACTAAGGGGACCCAAGGTAAACAGCGCTTATCTAATTAAGTGCATCAACTCGGGAACCAAAGGGTGACGCGAACGTAGCAGCTCCTAGTATCGTCTAACATCAAATGTCACATTCAAAACTTCGATATGGTTTTACGAAAACTCAAATTAAGAAGATAAACTCCTTTCAACGCTATAAAGTGAAAGTTAACGACTGTTTACATAATTTTTGAAGTTAATAAAACTTTAAAAACTACAGCCATTATCCTTCAAACATTTATTCGTTTATAGATATAAATAACTTATATTCTTCCACACTTGTTCAAAACTCGTGGATCTTAGCTATGCGAGAACCGCTAAGAATTTAGAAGTTACCATAAACAGAAACACGCATTCATTTAATCATCAGTATAAAATTACGAAATTATTGAACAGTTCTGCTGTATTCTGTGATTCCTGGGGAGAATCGATATTCATTTATAATTGAACTATATTCGTATCAAATTTTGGATTGGCCAACAATCTCAAATCCATGGAATATAAAAGGTACAAGAATCGAATAGAAGTAATAATAGCATACAAATCAATTAAATACGATTAATTGTAAGGAATGGAACTATATAATGCTGCTAGAAAGAATTTGAGGTAGAAAATCTAATCTTCATACAGTAACGAAAAATTGTAAAAATCAAAATAAATGACCACGTGTCAGGACTATCATTTAAGAAAAAAAGTAGAGATGAAAAAGGTAGAATTCTTAGAATTTCTGAAAGGCGTGAATAGTGTCAAAATTATGAAAATCTCTATAGTTGTGTTCGCAAACCGATAAACTAAACATTTTCCAACACTTCAGTTCGCTCTGCGCTTCTGCGAAGTTGAAATATGCGCCAATGATTGTTTGCACAATAGATCAGCGTTCCGTAATCAGTATTTTGGTGGCTTGGAAGTACAATACACTAGAATCCGAAATTTAACACAGAATTATTATAATTGATATACGTGAAAGGCTAAACATAACGTAAAAAATTCATTTTAACGTAGTTCCGGAAAATTACATGGAAACCCGCCGATAGAGTAACCACCCACCGTAGTTGGTGATTGTTCTGCAATTGTAGCTCATGGAACAACTTGAAACCGACAGTCAAATATCATCTTTCAGCAGGATGGCGACCCTCAACAGTTGTTCGTGATATTACCAGACAGAGGTCAACTTGTTGCTGGATAGGTCACGATGCAGTCACTGACCTGGCGGTACTTCAGTGGCCACCGCGGTCACCGAACATGCGATGTTATCTTGTGGGATTACATCAAGTAAAGCGAATATGTTCCACCTCTTGAGACACCGCATCTCAGCAGCTGTTCTTACCACCGGTCCTGATACGTTGGGGATGGACAGGATTGGATTACCGAATAATTTACGACTGTGTGACGACGGGTGGACACACGGGATGCTTATAAACATTATAAAATAAACTTTGAGACGTACTGTATCATTTGTTACGCTATGTTTAGCAATTTACCAATAAGTTTTCTTTTCAATGTTTCAAGGACTTTACAATTAGCCTGTAGAAGATTTTCGTCACAATAGAACGGTCGACCAGTTTTGAAAGAGTAGGAGTACAAAAACGTCCAGCCGCAATCACAACTGAAGAGAACCATGGGCAAGTTGGAATAATTATTGCATGAAGTGGGAAAACTAAATTCACACTGGGTATGGTTCTGCTAGGGAAATTATCCATAACTTGCTGAGCCAAGTGATCAAGGTTATTGTAGAGATTAAGCCTATTATAACTATTATCAACTAAAATGGGGTGCTTAAAATAATACATAACATTAAAGAGATGAGTAAAACCTTCCCCGATAAAAATGAGCAAGTTAATAAAACTAATAAATATCTAACCATGACCAAATACATCCCTTAAACTAGTGCATCGGTAAGATTTTGAAACGGATAACTAAGTGTATTAAAATAAAAGATGATGAAACTGGTTAATGTAAGTTATCTATTTTTTCAATGACAAATTTATAAAAATTTGGTGAATGCACTTAGTTCTTATTCCGTAAAAATGAACGTTTTTCCAAAAATGGAGTATACTTATTAAAGACGAATCCAGAAATAACAAAAATAGTTCGCAAAAGTTACAGTGATTATTTATATCCTCAAAAAAAACTATTTCGTACTTAAAGGAATATGGAGGTAAATCAAATTTATTGTGCATATATTACCTTAGAAAATTAGATTTTTCTTTGTCCCAAACAGATCAAATATGTGATAATGACGACGGAATACGCACGTCTTATAAATGTGTGAGATGATAAACAATTAAGATTATAGCATATTAAAATCATATTGATGGACAAAGGAACAACAGTATTGATGAACAGTAAATTACGTTTAGGTAGGAATGAGTAATGAGTCGGCAATATTAATTTCACCTACTATAATTCATATTGCAATGTCTGGCGTAACGCGACGCAGTTGAAGCACTGCCATCGATTTGTGCGGGAGCGGCGCCCAATCCTGTGGGATGCGACGCCGCATCGATTGGGACGTCTGGCCGGCGTGGCGGAGATGAGAGGAGAGGAGAGGAAAGGCTGGCCAAGGGCACAATACCCGTACCAATGACGGCCATGATGAAAGCATCCGAGCTTAAAGCCTTCGCAACACAAGGTCGTCACGCTTTCTTCAACGAACGACTATCTCAAAACTTGCAAAAATCTGCAACTATGTAATAACCCTGAAAAGTTCCTACCTTTGACACTGGAAGGGCGCACTATCGGAAACTTCTATTACATGGCTACAGTTTGAGTTAAAACCGATAACATTAAATTTTATGTTTTTTCATAAAATTTGAAGAGATTTGAATTCTTTTAAGTTGTTTCATAAAAATTATTAAATATGTTATTTAAGCCTGAACATGCCAGCATTAGAACCTTACAAACGTGAAGGACATCCAAAATATGTAACAATCAGCATACAGAATGACGTTATAGAATGACTCAAATTTCAATGAGAATAAATATTTCAATTTAACTTG
This sequence comes from Eucriotettix oculatus, assembly GCA_034510155.1. NCBI lineage: Eukaryota > Metazoa > Arthropoda > Insecta > Orthoptera > Tetrigidae > Eucriotettix > Eucriotettix oculatus. The sequence continues at coordinate 64,969,399 of CM067378.1, forward strand.
CAGCAGGATTTTGGTTATCTGAACAAAAAAGTTCGAATCTTTTTGCACAAAAACATTCCTGAGAAAAAGCCCAAGCTGTCAACAAATAACCAAAGAAAAGAATAGATTATCAAACTCATTTTTGCAATCATGCCACTCAAAATAATTATTACAGTCTGATTACAAATGTTTTCTTATAATTACAGAATGGACCACGAAGAAGCCTCCGACACGACGCAAAAGAGGGCAATAAAAACTTTGTGCTGTCATAAAAAATTGACAACTGTTTATTGGCAAACACTATCTGAGACGGTGTAAAAAACAAAGCTTAACTAAGAATTCCGTCATAAAGTAAAATAAAACCCGTTTATAAAGTTTAGCTATTCCCAAATTTCGAAAAGAAATCCGTGACCAATATTCTAAAAGCCTCGTGAAAAAGAATGATTCACGGTGGGTGGCAGAAAGTTTTTTTTTTGATCTGTGGGCAGAGTTTAAAGTAAACACCGATATTTCATTAAAAAATAACATAACGACATTGTTTTCCAGATTTTTGATCAACAATTATTAATTACTTTGAAAATAACCGTCGTATAACGAACGGCATCCTTTGGAAAGTAAAAACGTTTACGTACCACCATTAAAAAATATATACTAAATGATTATTCCCTACGGTTTTCGAGTCTATACTAGCTTCTCTTAATAGTTTTTTCTCCACACTATTATTGTGGTGGTGCATTCTAAATTAAGTATTTTTCTTTAATTAATAAAATCAGTAAGCTGTAAGTGCCACTTAGTCTTGTTTAATGTTTAACTTAAAAATACTGGTATTAGGATAAAATTTTTAAGATCCCGCTTCAGGTAAGTCTTCACCACACCCAACATCCTCAAAAGCTTGACGTAATGTCTATTCTCCGCCTCTATTACAGTGATTACTAGACCAAGATCCCGTAGTACGAAGTATTCATCCGGTCCCACCACGTTTTTTAACGAAAGCTTTTAGTACATATTAAATCCACCGATTTAGTCTTCAGAAACATTGCATTTCAAATGAATGGTGAATTTAGAACCGCTCGGATTTCTTTCTATCCCGTTTCCAGTCGACGCAATTTCTGAAATTCATCTCACAGCAATAAGACTGTTCAGAAAATAAAGAATGTCAAAAATGTCAAGTTCAACAATGTTATGAAAGGGCCAACTATTTGTTAACTTATTTAAGAAAATAAAGTAGGACGTACACATCTCGAAAAGTAAAATAGGATCGTTGATAAATAAGCACAAAAGTTAAAACATATGCTCCGAAATAATTGAAACAAGTTTATGAGTAGTGCCGTCTTTCAATACCTTATTTATTATGGCTCAGTGGTGACAACCACGAAAAATTGTTTTCGTAATAGTTTTACACTTTTTCTTTATTTCATATAAAAATATTTATCATAATATTGTTAGTTGGTAAAATAATTGTTCCAGTATATGCAAGATTAAAATGTGTTTACAAGATTATAATAATGTATATAATTCACATGTAAACAGGAAAGTAGGCTAGTCCATTGATTAGCCTGCTTTAGCAGATGGGTTAGATACATACGAAAAAAATCAAAAACCTGAGAGACATTCGATGAGGGTGGGTGAGGGTTGAGAGGCTGTGTACTGATTATTGGAGGATATATGAGGATATGGTCTGCGGGCAATGGTAAGGTGGGTTTGGATGTACCTGAATGTTCAGGGGAAAGGATGAGGTCGATTGGAAAGGTAGAGATGGGGAGGATTGTCATGGAATTGCTGGATCGTGCGGTATGGGTGGTTCAGGAGCTTTTAATTTGGGTTATGAATTTGGTGATTACGGAGTTTTCGTTGGGAAGTTTAATGTTTTGGTGAATGACTGAATTTCTAAGGTACCAGGGAGAGTTTTTAATGGTGCGTAGGATTATGTTTTGTTTGAATTTTGGCTGAATGAATTTTGGTTGTTGTTCCTCATATTCGTTTGCTCATAGTACACAATAACATTGTGTGGTCAATACTCTGTGGTTGGTTTGGGCATAATTGTTTGGGCCTAATTTCTACTGTAATACAAAACTTCGTTAAATATGGATCTTGCATTACAATCTGGAGACAAGAATTTAAAGATGACACAGTTGTTTGAGCGTGCAAGTCCAATCCCCATTGTAGTAAATCACATGTATTATGTTAAAATATTGAGTAGAATAAGTTTGTATATTCCAAGAATAGTGTTAAATTCATTACAGTATTTTGCTAATTGCACAGAAAGATATGTCTTTTGTTTAATTTCCGCCGTGAAGGTAAGAAACATGACACTGGATATTTTTTGACCAGGCTTAAAGTTTGGGAGTAAGCCTGCTTTTCACACTGTAAGTGTGAATTCTCGGTATACAAAGACGGGCGAGGAGTTTCGTTGCCTGGAAGGGCGTGCACCCGCATAAATTATTTCACCCCACTAAGGGACAAAATGGCGGAAAATTATTAAAATGGCGGCTAATTGGTGGTCGTTTAAAAATTATAGACAGTGATTGGTTTCTATATAAAAGGGGAGGTTGTTGAAAAGGACAATATTTTGACTGCCCGGAGATTCAATGTGGAATCTTGTAGCCTACTTCTGCATTCACGGAGTTTGCCTATGAGCAAATAGTTGCAAACTCCGGGAGAACTGGGACAGCATCGAGATTGCACCAAACTGTCCGCGGACTACAAGAGGCTTTATCATCTTTTACCACCAGCTTCCGAGCTTAATAATTAGTAAATTCAGCGGTAATGAAATATTTTATTTATGTTTAATGGGGTTTGTAAATTAAAGGGCAAGACATTCTCTTATTTGATATTCATATGTATTTTTGTGTAATTTTGCCAACGCCAACGGTCAACCTGAATCAGTCTACTCTACTAGTCGGAGAAAGTTTTAACATGTAAATATTTTTTTAAATAGTTTTATTTATTTATTTATTTTTTGAAAATATATTCATTATCAAAATTAATGTATTTAGAATCAATTAAATAACCTCATTCAGTTAAGCCCCCACCCCTCAATGTGGTGAATTGATTAAAGGTTGCGAAATAAATGTAAAAATAAAATTAAAAAGGCACTTACCGACCACAACAGTGTATTAAATAATAATGGGCAGTAAATTCGTTGGTGTTTGACCGTCTGTGCCAAGAAATCTACAACTGGCTATAAAGAAAGCATAATTCATTTTTCGATAGCGAAAATCGTCGAATTGAAGTCCGTGCTATTTTCGTATCTATAGCATTCTGCATCTTTGCCAGCTTTTTTCTATTTCCTAACGGGAAAAATAGTTCGCAATAGATCATCGCCAAAACAAACGTTATTTTGAGGATTTTTCGAAAGGATTCTTTTTATTAGCACTAAGTTTATAGAACTAAAAGAAGATTAAGTTAAAAAATAAAAATGAAACAACCAAATACTTATATGGTTACTCTAAGAAAAGAATAAATCTTCGTTTCTTAGATAAAATCAATTGACAGCACCATCTCGTAGACATTCAGTCCGTTCCATCAAATAAATTAATCTTAATTTCGTATGGGGAAAGTTTACGAGCTTTACGAAACGTCCAACAATCTACACATGTTATGATCGTCTGTAGCTTTCTTCAACGAGTGGCCATTAAAGTAGACAATTATTTATCTGTCATTGAAATTAATCAGGAAATATGATCAACTTTGCAACCTTCAGCGGAGTATGTCTATCTTTCACCTGCAGTGTACAGCTATTAAAGTACAGACGATAAGTAAATTTTTACTTATAATCTACTGCCAAAATGGGTTCGCATTTTGCGACATTGCTCGGATTTCAAGAGACTCCTGACAAGCCAAAATAAAACTATGGAAGTAACGAGGCCTTACATTTGCTTGTGAGCAAGTTCCCCTCAACCGCCAGGTTTGTTGGTTTGAAGTGTTCTTATATTTCACCAACCCCTACACTGTTTGAGCAAGATAAGGCAGCTTCGCAACCCGACCCGGCTTCGGCTTTTCAAGGAACTTCGCTATCTGCACGAACAGAAAGTCGACTGTTCCGCGAAATCGGAGCATAAAACACAAATGCGTCCGATTGGCCCAATCTATCATCACATATACAAGATAAAGAACCATACCCGATTCATACATAAAAATGTAACCTCAAGAGAGTTTGAAGAACTGTAAGCCTACCGAAACATACGAGTTCCAAGGTAATAAATAATTGGGCTGTTTACAAAAGTCAATATTTCAGGAAACTGAAATTATGCAATTCGCCGTCTTAAAACATTAATATTGTTGAACAATATATAAAAATACTCAGTCAATTTTCTTCTCTAAAATGCATCAGTAAATGATTTTTAGGTCTTTCTTAATATGTTGATGACAGAAGTCTGTGTGTCAAACCGTCGTACGAAACCTTTCTGTAATCTCACAGTTGTCGTAAGATTATTAAAATTATAAACCTTCCACATGCCCCCTTTTCAATTCCCTTCCTATACTATTAAAGGGGAGTTGCCTGTTTCAGGAAAACCTTATATTTACCCCCAAAAAATATTAATTTTCTAAAAACTTTTACAAATAAGGTTTCAGACAACAATTTCTCCATAACCATCTCTACAAAGAATAATTTCATTTTGAAAACAATTTCAATTACAAAATTGCAAAGTTGGTAAAAATGTTTTAATAAAATTAATAATTTATTATATATTAATGGATTTTTGAAGATTATTGAGACTGATTACAAGTACATGGGTAACCAACACACAAGTATGAAAATGTTTGTTACCAATCGACGAACATATTACGAGACGATATTATCACTACATTATTAGCTCTCTAAAATGTCATTAGATAATGTAATTGTATTGACAACAATAAATTCTCATAAAATACGCAATAGGCTTGCAGTTGATCTCGCGTGTAGAATATAATTTCAAGCATAGAGTCAGATAGGGAACACGGCCATTGGCCGGAATCGATCGCGAGACCTCAGCTTCGGGTCAATGCACAAATGCAGAACTAACGCCTTGGAAACGAAAGGAAAGTGCACAACATTAGTCCACAAAAAAAAATTATAATGAAATTGTTCTATAATTGACGTGTTCAATTATTATTGAATTCCAATTCTGAAAAACCACACCTCAATAAATACATAGGAAATTAAACTCAGAATGTAATGTAACTGTCGTTACGTACTTTTGTTTTTGATACAAGGTCTCATCTGTGCAAAAACTTAGAGTTACAAATTCATAAATATAAAACTATATTTGCTGTAGCATATTTTAGAAGATTATCTCCACTGTTATAAATGTAAGAATAGAAATTATAACGAGTGAAGACATTCCTTCATAGAGTGAATTGTTGGAATAATTAGATTTTATGATACTAATCAATTTAATTTCAACTACAGTACCAATAAATTCGATACATTTTAATAAGTGGTGGGACAGTTTGCTCATGATTTATTAGACTAAGAAACTGAAGTTAAAAAAATGTTTATTCTCATTATATAGTTAAAAAATGTTTTAAAATGTAACAGAATTAATGCTGCAGTTTATAGATACACAATATTTATTTTCTCATAAAATACAGAAAATTTTATCCTAACTAGAATCGTTTCATGAATTTTGTTCTGCAAGTATTCTGAACGCTCGACGTCACTGACCGCAGAATCTTAACTAAACTTCTCAAATGAGCATTGCATCTACAGGAAAAGCTTTTCGTGTAAGGAAATTCTTTTTTGCACGCTTGCTTCTATTTTAGCAATCTTGCATCTGTCCTTCGCACCAGCTTTCATCTTTGTGTGTCTTTTCTCTTAACCACGAGATTCTTTATCCACTCGACCTATTTTACTTATGATGCATTTCTTTTCCCAGTTAGCAATGAAAGATTGTAACACCGGAAGCATAAATAAATGACGATGCTAACTACTTAAAACATATCTATGTATAACACTTGTAGACAAGTAAAACTCTTTAAAGAATTTAGTTTCATACAGATGTTCTGTAAATGCTTATTAAGTACCTTTCATTTCGCTTTTGAAATTTACTGGAATATTCGTTATAATGTTTTAATATACTTGAGACCCATTTTCAATGTTATCATAATTTATTAAAAAGTAAATGACAAATTTAATATGAATTAAAGATTTAACTCCTCAATAAATTGGCCATAATAGCCAATTTCCAAAGTGATTCCTTTGTAAAACTTAAAATATCAATAAATTTACGTAAAATTTCTTTTTGGCACATTTACGTATTTCCGAAAAAAATATGACCGGTATACGTTTAATCTCACAACGGAACCTTCGATTAGGAGAAAAGTAACGTTTCAACTAAATCTCATTCTGAAGCATCGTGTTGCGATATCCTGTTTATTTTTAGGACTAAGGCGTACTGCCTACTAATAAATTTGAAGATCAATTTGCATAGATTCGGGTCAATGCTAATCCTGAGAACTTAGGTTAGAGCACGCAGTCAGTTAATGGCCGAACCGTTTCCATGAAGGGCTTTGGGATGAAGTATTTTGTGCACACCTCAAATACCCAATAATCCAGACATCACTCTTTCCTTAACAGATCAATAGTGACATAATTTGTCTGTATATACACTAGTAAAACTGTTCCTTAGCACATTCTGTACACAGATTTAAACGCGAGGTCAAATTGTAAAAAAGTTTGGCACATATTCTTAAAAACTCGAGAAAACAGTAGTACAAGCATGGAACAGATTATGGTTAAAAAAAAGATATATGGGAATGTCTGTGACGTCACTATACGTTCAGACACGCAATTCTGGGAATCAGCCATACTTAATTTCAAACAATATTTCGTCTGTTTGCATAAGTTCTACTCTCACCTTTTACCAATTATATCCTGCTAAATACGAACTCATGGAAGGCTGATGATAAACAATGCGCAAGTTTGTATATTTTAGTTTTTTTTAAACCACCTTGTGACACTCCGGATGGCGTCACATTTATTTATTAAATTATTTTTAGTTTTAAGTTGGTGTTACTTTGTTTTTGTTTTGAACCTGGGTGTTAGACGAACTTCTTTGCTGATTGCGGAAGACAGTCTTTGGTCTTCAGTTGAAATTTTCGTTCAAAAATAAAATCGGATTAATCAATAATTTATTGAAAAATCCACTACGAAGACCCTGAAGTTTGAGTAAAATCCCGAAGAAATAAGAATGAAGTCCGTAATTTATTTTTAATATTGACGCCCTGGCAAAAATTCAAATGTTTTAACATTTCTCGGAACCGCGGAAAATTTAAAACTTAACTTTTTCCGTTATATCCTGTAATACCAACTTACGAAATATCAAAATGTGAAAAAAACCATATGCACAATTTTTTAATCGTTCGATTTGTTAGCAATCGCAAAGACTAAGGCCGTATGTCGAATTGTGTTTCTCTTGATTAAGGATGAAAATTAAGATAGCTATTTATTGAAAGGGAATTGTGCATTCCGTCATTGACGGATTACTCCATGCAAGGAATTAGACGGAGAACTACCCTCGATATTCCTACAGAAGTCAATAATTCCTTATTTGCTTCTTCTCTTAACCATCATTTTTGAATTGAAATACGAGAGAGTATAAAAACTAACAAAAACATGTAAAAGGTTATATGGATTTATTTTAAATTTTTAAACGTTGTTTAATCCTACGCCACTTGAAACAAAACTTGTTAATTTTTGCCACTTGTAAGACATTTTGTATGTCTGACTTATTAATCTAAATAAAATTGTGGAGTGTACAATAAGTTTGAATGGTGAAAGAGGTGTTATTGGTCGATAAATATTTCTGAATCAAAGCAGAAGTTGAACAAAATAGAAAAATGCCTCCGATATGCATAGAGAAAGTAAAAATACTAATCTGAAAATGATAAAAATATGTATAGCAATTTTTGTTTTTATCTCATTCAGACGAGAATGTACGATAACTTTTTATTTGTATAGATAATACAATTGTTTAGTAATGAAGAGGGCTAATGTGGGGTACATTGTTTTAAAATCTGTTTAGGTTTTGTAATTTGTGCTTTTTCTTCTACGGTATATTTTTTCTATTACCTTAACAGAGCACGGTCAGTACAAACAAAGTTAGGGTACCAGAACTGCCGTAAATATAAACACATCAGTTTGATGTGGGAATCGTGGTACCCAACAGATGGAAGGATTCCGAGATAGACGAATCGTTCAAAGCAGTGCGCAGAAGCAATAATACTATGTCATGACGAGTGGCCCAGGTAAAGGTCGTAAGATTTAAGAGAAGGGATTTAGCGTGTTGGCTGATGTCCAAGTGCCAGTGTCAAGGACGAGGCCTCCTGCAGATTCTGCTCTCACAAATCCACATCCCACCCGCACTAGATATTGGCCACATCAACATTCCATTCCACGATAAGGACGCAAAAACGTCGAAACCGACCAACCACTCTAATGCAAGCGCTCTTCTACTACATGGGCTCGTTGATAAAAGTTTTTTATACGAGTTAAAAAAATAAACTACGTTCTGATGTCAAAACAAACTGAATGAAATCTTTCAAATATAACAAATAATTGTATTCAGCATTTAGCTTTCAGAACACATGTCAGGAAAACACAAAACTGAGGAAATTAAAGTATGATGACGATGAACGGGCGCGTGGATTTAAAACCCAGGAACACTAATCAAACTGTTATATATGAAAACTTTAAAAATTATTTTACCCAATAATACCTACAGCAGTTTCTTCACAATCATAAAAGCCACCTTTACTTTGTAAAAGGATCATACGGTAATCTATGAAAAGACTTTCCTGTTTCCCCATTTACCTTTTTAACTTCCTGAAGTTTTACATATAAAATATCAATCAACTACAAATAACACGCCAAAGCGAATGAACTAAGACTGCTTTGGTAAGGGACATTATTTTCATTCGGTTATTTTACGGATTGGTGCGCTGGAGTCGTTCCGGGCACGTCTCAAAAATATTTAAACTACAAAGCGAGCCGTGGGAATAATAGCCCGCGCGCACCGGAATGCCAGTTGTAAACCTTTGTTCCGAAAACTCCTGCCCAGTATCGATAGTCTGAGCACTGAAATTCATATCAAGGGGAAGGGAGAGGAAGGGGGGGGAGATAGCATACGCAATACACGACGCCCAACCGCTCTGAAACAATCGTACATTATTCTAATACAAGTCTACAAATATTTAAAGCGAAAAACGATTAACGAGAGTTTATTAATGAGTCGTGTTTTCAGTGAAACCATGCTCCCAGATAAAAAGAATCACTGAAAGTCGAAAGTAAACAATACTTATTCCGCGAGTGATAATTTGCAGTAATTCTATGATAAACAGATAATACACTGGAATGACTAGGCGAAAAAAATACCACACGCCGTTTCTGTAAAACTTTTGCTGTCATAAGTTGTGTAAAATAGTAGACAGAAATTTCAGAACGACACGCGGCACTACTCGGTCACGTATTCGAAGACCTTCAGACCGTACTCGTTAATTTTTAAACTCAGTTCGCGCAGACCTTAAGTAACTCATCTCCAACCATATTGTATTTATTGTACCTGCTCAAGAGACCGTGTAATTTGTTTATTACGAATTGTTTTAATATATTTATTACAGGCGTAAGATGTTTTCCTTAAATATAATTACATTATGGGACAGTATTTAAAACTATTTTATAAGCTAAATTTGATCAAAATATTAAAATTTAACGTATATAATAGTTAATTTAACATAACTCAGTAGTTCAATATGTCCCCCTCCCCTGCGATGTGTGGTATTCAAATTCTCCCACACACACACTACAGAAAAAGTTTTGCGTTACTGTTATAACTAGTGAATAACAGGAATAATTTTAAAAAATCAACTATTTACAATAAAAAGTTTTGAGACCATAAACGTTAAACTTTTATTTTTGGCTTCTAAAATAATTCATTATAAAGTACGGCCCTTTAATTTTTTTCAGTAAGAAAAGGATGCAGATATTGCCCAAACACACTAACTTAGGTTTACTACAGAAAACAGCGCGTAGTTAAAAATACGTCGCAGATACTAATTTAAGTTTCATCTTTCATGGATGTTGACTGGGCAAACTTCACAATTCCACATTTCAGCAGATAATTTGGCCTGTTCTATCAAGGAGCTGTTTGAGGCAATCTGAGCAGAAGCTACTTCTTTGACGAAATGCATCATTTAATTTTACTAACAGAAAATAATCGTATAAGAAAAGATTACTATCTACCACTTTCCGAAGTGAAAATACTTTTCCCTCTAAATTTCCAACCGTACCAGCTATGAATTTCTCTATTAAGAATTTTTGGCATATAAAGTTGTCTGTGTAGATTAGGTTCATCAAGTTTACTTAAACGGACGCCAGACTGCTACATAACTACTTCTCCTAATACAAGATGACTTCTGCAAATTCGCGCAGTTACCTCGTTGGTTTATAGAGGTCCAAATTTGGACACAAGAAATGTCAGCGTAATTCATTTACGGTTACAGGAAACCAGTCCTCTGACACGTTAGTCATACGTTAAATTTTCGGAGAGTCGAAAATGGAATCGTCCCACAACTTGGGGACTTGTATTTATTAGCTACATTAGTCCTCCGCAAAAGAAACAGGACTATTCAAAGCACAGTTATATATACAGACAGAAAAAACAACAACAGTGAAGTAAACACTCAATTATAAGGATATGTCAATAAAAACAATACTCAAAATAAATATCGCAAACAATTTTTAAAAATAATACACAAACGAGGACATATAAAATAGATAATTCCTAAATAAGTGAAATACGATAACACAGTCATCGTTGCATTTTTAATTGTTGGATTTGCAATGTTGGGATGTACAAATTAAATGTTAGTTCACCATTATTCACACTGTAAACGCACGAATCTGTACTTAAATTAGTTGTGCGTCGGATAACATAAAATTAAAGACTAGTGGACGGAGTGTGCAGAGTTCCGACTTGGATTCCTCGCTGGATGACCTTTAAGTGTTGGCACCTGTACTGCGCAAGGAAACGTTTCCAATACACTGGTTCGGCTATTTAAGATGCTCTTCAATTTACATCAACGTTTCCCAACATTTTCTATGCAGTAGCCAACAAATTTAATAATATAATAAAAATAATTTTAAATGAGTTAAAACAGCCTCTGTCAGTTTTTATTTTAATTTAAATGTTATACTACGTTTCGTCTCTCATTTGAGACTTCTTCAAGTATAAAAATTTAGCTGTACATAGAACCTCACTCAATGAATCCGAAACTATTTAAAAACAATTTTAGGTTTGAGTTATTTATTAATGTAAATTAATTATAATAGAAAAATATATATATTATACGGACATTTAGAGTACAAGACAACGCAACATAGGCAAGTTATGAGAAAATATAGTGAAATGCAAAAACTATTTTAAGGACTGCGGGCGAGTTCAGTGATTAGATATCGCTAATTAATATTAGATTCAAAATTAATCATAACGAATCTTCTTCTTTCTCCACGTCATATTATTTTTAGTATATCTCCTGATTCGACTAATGTTTTTTAGGTAGCATAAAACCTGACTCAACCATATATGAATTTGGGAATCTGATAATAAAACTAATTTTCTAGATATAAATACAACCCTATATATAGGCGATATATATAGGGTATAAACCCACTAGATGTACCCTACAGGTTCGAAAAACAATCCCAGTTTATGCTAAGTGACTTCAAGTAATTCTAAATAATTAAGGTGAATTAGCAAGGACCAATTACCAATACATGCCAAATCAGTGTTAAACGAATTACTTAATGTTCTAACAAGAGCACACTGTAATATTACTTACAAGTAAATATAATTTCAAATAATTCAGTCAAATTGTTATTTCGCCTTCGATGGTTTCATGCCGTTCGTTGTAATTTTCTTTTTTTACAAATCAGACGCAGACAGTGCAACATTTCCCATTCCGGAAAAATATCCTAATATCCTACAGCCAAATATTCTTCAAAATACATTTTGCTGCTGGCACATTTCCCAATCTGTTTAAAAATAATTATTGACAAGTAATTATACTTAAAGTACAGAAAGAACTGTTTGCGATTTATTTGTACGTTCAAAAATAATTCCTTTAAAGAAAAGTGATTTATACCTCGGTTTCTAAGAACTGTTGCGGTTTATACCGGCTGGACCGATTTATGTCTAATAAATTATATATAATTGTAATTATTGCATGATGAGCCTAAATTAAGTCTTAATGGATTCTTTAAATTACAATCTAATTATTCATCAGGGAATGTAAATTTACTAAGACTGAATTTGGGGTTTACATTAATCTCATTACTTTATAGCTTAATTAATAAATAATATTTACTAATTTCATTAAAGTTTTTACGGGAGCATTCGACAAAAATGAGCCACAATCCTCTATATAAAGATATATATTATTTCTCAAACACGAAGTTTGAAAACTTTGACGGACTTAAATCCCTAGAACATCCAATTACATTATTATTAATATTAAATTTTAAGTATTAATTTGCTGAAGATTTTTGTGAATATTCTTAGGATACAATTAATGAATCTCAAGGTTCACTACAACGCATATGTATGTGCAAAACTTTATTTTTAAGAAATATAGGAAAACCTCAACATGTACCCCTACTTCTCAACTCTTGTCACATACGTGCTGACGAGATCATTCAGAAGTTTATGAAATGAACGAACACAAAATATTCTATTTTCATTTTACTAGTGGTTGACTGATACATTCACTGCTCTCAGCCTATTTTTAATTTCCTCTACTCTTCATCGATTCGATGAAAATCTCGATTGACCCTGTTTGGAGCCGCTGGTCTGCAGCAACACGCGGCTCCAGTCAAATAATTACAGCTACCGTGAATTTTGGACGGGTTCACTTTCCAACTCAAAGGCGCTTGTACAGGACGTCTTGGCTCGAGTGCTGTAACTAATTTAGTAATTAGTGTACAGGTCAAATAATTGACTCTGCGCCATGAGGGAGCAAAATACGAGTAGAAAACGTCAAAGGTCGCGTTGCTTACCATAACTAAGCATTAGAACTCGCAGATCCCGAGAATTAAAGCTGCTTAAATGCACATAAAAATACCTTTATACTTCTTTAAATTTCTCTTTTCTACATAATATTAGCCAGATTATTTTAATATTACTTTACAGTCAGTTTAGCAGAAATGTTCGTTCCACGCGTTAATCAACTATAGCATTTTATGAAATGGCACACACGGCCTAGCAATATACCTTCCAAACTAAAACTACACGGAAGGAAAGTTCCCTTTCGTTATCTGGCTTATCCTTGAGTTGCAGTTATCATAATTAGGCCACTTCGTTACCTATATGCTGCTTACTTTATCGTAGTTCGACCAGTCTCTCATAACTTATACGAAACTTTTTCAACAGTTATAAAATTATTTTGGAGTAGAATCATTAGAAATATATTTTAATAAAAGAAAAAATTAGAGCATGTAAATAAAATAAAAATTGGTACGAACATTTATTGCTGCAATTTGTGTAAAGGACGCACGTATAGAAATTTCTCAAAAAAACTTAATACGGTACTGATATTTTAATAAATAACTAATATTCAGAATTTTATAATTTTTATATTATCAGCTGAAGAGGAACGATACATCGCATTCACTTCATTAATACGTTCGCTTTGATTATTTTATTAAAATATATCTAACATATTTGGCTGTTTTATATCTTTATAATTCAATGAAGTAGGAGAAATATTACTTTGCAAAACTTCGTGCAACAGTACTATATTATATAGTTTAAAAAATTTGCCTTCACTCATCATATAATAGTTAATTTTATTCGAATTATTATTATTACTGATGACTGCTTAATAAAAGGTTGTTAACTAATATAAGTTAACAGTTTCTTCGAGGCATATTTTCAATCACATGATGGTCTAATCAGACCAATAAACTTAAGGAAGGTACAAAACATATCCCATGTAGTAATACACAATCGATCGATAATGTGAATAATTTAAAAGACAAGGGCGGACTGGTACATTGGACGACGAGTTGTAACTTATGAAATTAGAATTAAGTACATAATGATAACAACCTATAGTTTTGGGGGACATACAACGTAGGATAATTTTATACGAAATATTAGGTAGGTACAAATGACATGAATAAATACATTGTTCACTATAAAATTTAAAACGTGAAGGTAATTTTAAATGTTTACTAATTTGCAGTTTTACTGAATGAAAATATAGAGGATGAACATGAATAAACATAAAATAGAAAGCTGCCAATTAAAAAGAAATAAAATAAAACTAGTTACCATGAAAAATTGTATTTATCGCCTTACATCTTCTCAAACAGTTTTATCCACAGAATGCCTGTAATGTCGCCAACAATATATAATATTTGGGGAGAAATTATAAAAATCGAGCTTTTGAATAATTATCCTATTTTATATAGCTACCACTTTACAAACCTTCAAGTTCCAAGAGAGTAACGTATTCCAATGCAATTAGGTACAATTACCCTTGAGAGAGTAAAGGGGGAATCAGGAAGCACGATACATGCAAAACTGATAAATGACAATCTTTGACCAGACGTGCTCCAGGTTGAAACAATATCGCACAATACTTTGACCAGTAATTCCTAAGAAAGATTGTGTAAAAACAGTGTATGGTGTATCGGGGACGCAGCCACTGTATGAAACGTGAAACGTCTTGTGCGTGCAGCAGAGTGCAACCACCAACTTGAATTTCCCCCGAAAATCTCCTTTCGCCTTAGACACTATTCATAGATAAAATCTTTGACCCCTTTCCGACCGGTATAGGTATAGGTATACGGGAGGAAGACAGTCGATCAATAGTTAAGTATCTTCTACGAATTACTTTAAAGGCCTTCTACCTCCTGATAAGCACGTATTTCAGAGACCACTTTCGCTCGGAACGACAAGCGTACAGCCGACGTACGCCTCTGAGGCTAAATTTAACTCAAGTTGCGTCACGTGTGACGCGAGAACTGCGTAATCTCCACAAGCAACACTCTTTATCGAGTGATAGCTTTCGTTAATCTGCACAACGATACCAAATTAAGATGCACAAATGTAACTGTTGAGAAAGCCTATGGAGTTAGCAACCAAGTTGCTACTTAGCGATTCGAACACGTTTCGGGTACCAAAAAAATTGTTCTCCAAACCTAAATGTCAGATAGTCACATTAGACTTCAACCTGCAAGTGCATAAATTCCAACCACTTATTCGATGTGTCTGTCGGATTCTCTGTAAAATATAAATATTTTGTCGAGTACAACTAGTTAATACGTGACACGAAAAAAATCCACTCACATATAATTAAGAAAACCTGAGGGAAATACGAAAAACTGTATGTGTTAAATTTTCAATTAATACAAGAAAACTAGAGGTTAGTAGCAGAGCACACATCTTTTTGTCGATCTTTTTATTTACAGTTATAGGGATAGATCTCAAAAAGTGACGTTCTGTCAGTCACATTCGATCTGGAGTTATACTATGGCCTTCACCTTTAGTAGAAAAATCCTAAACTCCAAATGCGTCATGGAACCTCCAGTTTTCGTATACAAAACAGTTTCCACAAGGTGAAAAAATATTATAACAAAATTTTCCTGCGTTTTCGACGAAGTGGGTAGTTGGAAAGGTGTTGATCGGCGAGATTTACACTACCCATTGTAAAATTGTAGTCAACACAAACTTTTCGTTAGCTTGTTCTTTTTCCACCGATTTTTTTAAAAATTTTATGATTTATATATAAAAACTATTATCTTACAGATTCTCAGTTGTGCCAATTTCGATATAGTATATACAATATTTTAAAAAATCATAAAAATAAAATATGGTATATAATTTACATGGTTACGTGAGGGTAGGTTAATCCGTTTGATTAACCTACTTTAGCCGAACAGGTTAGGTTTAATTGTATCTGAGGGGCATACGACGTGGGTGTGTGAGGATTGACAAGCAGTGAACTGGTTTTTGGAGGATTAATGAGGATGTGGTCTGCGGGCATGATGGTAGAGTGGGTTAGGATATGCCTGAATGATCAGGGGGAGTTTTCTTTTGAGGCGACGGTGGAGGAGGATTGTTATGAAATTGCTGGATCGTGGGGTTTGGGCGGTTGAGTGCGCTTTTGATTAGGTTTGTTATGGATTTGGAGATTACTGAGTTTACATTGGGAATTTTGATGTTATCCACCGAATTTGTATGATGGATTGTTGATAAATAGTAGACATCCCGCTGGTCCTGCCACCTCATCACCATTACTCTGTTTCCTAAACGCCTTTATAAAACCGGACAGAACTTTTAGAGGATGTTTTATATTCCTGGGCAAGCTTTTTCTATTTGGCCTCGCAGTCCTGTGTCTGTATGAAATGATGAAAGTGACTTAGTTCAATGAAACTATAAAAATGGTCAATTGTTGGACAGTTTGCCGTATTTATCAAAGGCTTCATCAAACACGTAACTACTTGAGACGAAATAGCTAAATTATGAAATTCACTGTCGATAATTGTTCTTTTGCCGGTATAAAGTAGAGAAGACCAAATGCATCCTAATTACGATTCATATAGAAAATAATATGACAAATCTTGAGCGTTTATTGGGAATGTATTGTTTCCAAATCAATAAGCCCTTATATGACTGATTTTCGTCAATACTGATATCCCATTTAGATAAGTATGCCTACTGAAACATTTTATTGAGGCTTTCGTGAACTCGCCAAATCTTATTTAGTTTTGGATTTGGATGTGTTGCTCGATTATGTGTCACATTTCCGAAAAAATGTAAATATCAATTCGAGCCGAAGGGTGTGGTATATCTGTACTGATGTCAATCTCCGTCCATTCATTTAATTGTTCAGATTCCGAACTTGGAACTGAAGTGCACGAACCACTGTCTGAATTATGCAAGTTCAAATCCTCCCAAACACTGTCGCTGCCCATGATAAAGGGGTCTTGCTTTTACACGAGCAGTGCTCGGGCTGGCGTGATGGAACAAGTGGGCCAAGCGCGAGTATTGCATGTTCAAAGGCATTAAGTGGTAAAAATAACGTGTCAACCGATTTAATGTAGTTCCAAGTCATTACAACCGTCATCAGATGTAAATTCTGGACCTAGACATTTTTTTCAAAGCGTATATACATTATTGATTTTTAAGTCAAAGGAACAGAATGTGCCAGTATAGTTAGCAAAAATAAAAAAGATTATAGTATATACTGTCAAAATGTTGCAACGATGCACAAGATCAGTGAAGTCGCGTCGGTACACTATGGGCGAGATTCGCAGGCGATTGTCTCGTAAAGAGGTCAAAATACCTCCGTCGCTGGATCTGCCATTGATATGCAAATAAGAGCCCTGCTTGGCTGTGCACGCGTTTTTGCATTTTAAATACCTCTCTCTCCACACTTAAGTTTGCGTCCCATATGCCGCTAATACGTGCAATGCTCCGAGATTAAGAAATACTTCTCAAAATTGGTGCCGAATGAACCCACGCAAACACACAAAAACGAAGCTGGGAAGAGTTTTCAAATTCACTCAACTGGCATGGTAATTTGGGTGATAATCAAAATAATGTGGTAAAAGCACATTAGTGTCCATGAAGTTTCGTGTTCAAATCTCTCTGAAAAGAAAACAAGCGACATCAAGTCGGGTCTGATTAAATGTTACGAAAAGTACTTATGTGTTCACGAGTGTGATTATTGGACAGGCAGTTAATAATGTGTTTAGAGTTTCATGTAAAAGTAGTAGTCGATGGTTTAAATTTAAAATTATGGTATATACGGTCAAGATAGAACGAGTTCTGTGGGTATATAAGCTTATAGATGTTTAAAACAAACTATTTAAACAGGTAAACTGACTGTACTAACACGTATTGTGAGTGGAGTTGCCTGTTTCAGGATCACCCTCGTGTAGCCTGTTATCCAAATAAAAGCACAAGCTTTTATAAGAACTTCTCTTTTTATCCCGTGGTGCGTGCTTCATGCTCCGGGTCCATCTATCAAGTGACCGTTGTCGGAATTTCAGTACTAAACTTTTTTCCATAGATTATGTAAGCCCATTCAAACGTGTCCCGCCTATTTCAGACTTGCTGGTTAAACTGCGTGTGAAACTCTTGTCCCACTTCTCATGATGAAATTCCGGGTACGATATATCGAGGTACTTAAAAATATATGATATGGCGGTGGTAGTAACTAAACACGATTGTTTCTGTGAAATAAAATCTTTTTGTAAATATTTCAGTCAAAGAAAATGACATTTAAAATTAAAAATAGTCTCTGGTGGTGATTTAACAAGTCTGTTTGAAATACAAAACGTTTAAAACCCATAACTGAGTTGAAATTCATTATATATGGCTCAGCATGTATTACTACGTAAATACTATTACAAATGACGATCAAAATCAACGATGTGTTGCGTGATAGACGTGTCAAATTTTGTGAACTTGTTGAGGCCACTTACATTTACCACGACACTAAAAATACCGGTATGTTGGGCCCCGCGTTTCCTTCTCATAAAAAATAACGCTGGTCAACATGATTGTCTCACGTTACCAGTAACTGTATATAACGCAATTATGTATCAAGTTTTCTAATATGTATTCGGAATTTCTCCACCACCCATTTTTTTATATTTCAATTTTTTTAAATAAAAGGTTTTTTCGTCCATTGCACTTAGGAAAGGGAAACGTGTCTCAGTAAGAAAAAATATTATTCTGATAGTATTTTCTTTCCGCAATTTAAATTTATCGGTTTTCCACATTCTGCAAGGATTCCGAGGTACTGTGTTTGAAGTTATAAATGCCTGTAATTTTTGCAATCAATCTGACTGAACGTAAGAATATACTATTTTCTGCTGCATATAGTCTGTGAAGCATCGTTGTCGATGGTAAAAAATAATCAGCCAGAATTTAGGATTCAATAAAATTATAGTATCTAGGACTGAAAATTACCGTGATATTCTCCATGTACGTATAACATCTATAAAACTTTGGGTGTAATAATGTCCTTATAATTGCACTTCCTGCACTCGCACCTTAATTTATTCCCGGAAAATCTTGGTGCAGTTACCGATGAGCACTGAAATTTTAGTTTGGATAAGAGGTATCAAGTGGTGTAGTAGCTAGCGTCACTTCCCTGATCGATTCCCGGCAAGGGCAATCTTTCGTGATGATGGGGGGAAAGCGATATATCTGAATACGGGAGTAAAACATCTATTAGAATCACATATTTTATTACCAGAATTAAAAACGTGGTCTGTAATTGGTGTTAAATTTATTATTATTTCAGAGTACAGTTTGGTTAAATCAGTTGCTTGTTTTGTGATTTGCAAATCTGACGCGTTTCCACGGTAATACGGAAGATGGATCAACGACTGGGCTCCAAGGATAGAACGAGTCGAACAACAAGTTTCTGTAGGAAATAACGGCTCGAAAGAACTATAAGTCCGCGAAATCAGACGGGGACGTAATGGCCAATGTTTTGTGATACATGGGGAATTACCCGCATATTGTTTTTAAAAAGAACGAACGATAAAATACGCCGTTGTTTGACCGCTTGAGCGCCTAAGCAAAGAAAGAAGTCCACATTAGGCCGAGAGCAGAGGGCTCTCACATCAACATGGCATAAATCGTCCAATTAAAGGTGGAACTGAAGCAACAGTTGAAACCCTGCGATATTTTCTCGTTTCCTTACACGGGTCTCCGAAAAAATTGAAGTCGAACGATGAGATTAAAGCAGAACCGACATCATCTTGGATGGTTTTTAAAACAATTCTTTATACGATTTAACGCAGTGAATCGATACGAATTTATGTTGAGTAATGAAAGTGAATAAATTCAAAAGTATGTGTTTTTGAGCTCTTTCCAAGAAGCCGTTGACCTAACTTTCTATGTAAGGTTAGTAAAACCTTACGTAGAACGCCGAAAGAATGCATTACGTACTGCGATAGCCTTCGACGAACAAGTCAGTATATCTAGAACCTTCACTAATTGGAAGTGTCGATTGTGATGTAGAGGTGTAAATATAATCAGTTTTTGGACAGCTAAATTTTCCGTCGCTCAAGGCACTTGCAAGGTATTTGCTGAATGCTTTGATTTGTGGCTAGTGGGAATTTTTTTACTGCTGAGTAGGTAAGGTAAGGTTGGTATCCGGTGCATGAGAAGGAGCGCCGCTCTGCGCAGCGCCGCGCCGCGTCGGTTGCGTCACTGCTTTCTCCCTCGATTGCTGAGGAAAGAGACCGTTGCGGAATGGTAGGAGATGCGCTATTGTGCAGACCTGAACCCTCATCCTCAAGACACCTGCCCTAACGGAATTTAGGGGCCTCAAACAACTCCAACTACTAGTTTTGGAAGCGTTATACAGCAGTGATTTGGGTTCATCGTGGGAACAGAAATAATGGATTTCGGTTCTAAAAGGAGGAAGAAAATCTAATGTCAAAAAAATCGTACGCGAGTTGCACGTTCCCGAGGCATTATTAGCAGAATATGACATGGAATGTAATATTTAGCGTTACGTCACGTAATTAATATCGAATCGAGAGATGCGTGTCCTTCACTTTCTCTCCGCGTACTCAGTCCTTTGCCGAGCCTTTACGTACGCTCATTTACGAAAAGGAGAATAAATAACAACGAACAGTATTTTTCTCTCTCGGTGTAATGAACCGCCACGACAAGACTGGAGCTATTGTTTTACAGCGTTGAATAGAATAGGAGAAAAATATAATTTTATTACTTATTTAGTGTTGCTAATTGTTAAGTTAATAATTCAGATAATACAATTATCGTAACACACGAGATGAACCAAATGTTAAGGCAGTGTTTAATATAATTTTCTTTTTATCCATATTATGAAATTAAAGACAAATGTGATGATTGTTCCGATTATATCTCGAAGAATACGGTAGATTAATGACGGGAGAATTAGTAGAAATCCATATTCATTAGAATACAACACGAGGTATCGTTCCTTTCACAGCTGAACAAGTTTGAATGATAGGAACGAAACGTTGTGTTGTATTCTAATAAATAAATACGGTGTTCTGCAATTATGACTAATTTGGCCGTCATTAATCTTCTGCAAATTATTATGAAAGACATAACTAATTTTAGCAGAAAGACAAGAATGGAAAAATGTTGACCGGACCAAGGACTCGAACCGGCTGGATATAGGAAGGTCCTGGTTCGAGTCCCTGGTCCGGTCGACATATTTCCATCCTTGTATTTCTTCTAAAGCAGTTACTATTGTTTTATTACCATTTTCCGTCCTCAAACATTACATCTACATAATTAAGTGTTATTAAATATTAAATGCATTTACCCGTATCTCACAATTAAAACGAAACTTGTTTTTCCTTTAAGACACCGCCGCCCCCCCCCCCCTTTGGTCGTCTATATTGATGAGAAATTGGGCACCTATAGAAAGTAGGAAACTAAATTGAAAATTCAATGTATATTCCGTTAAAATTCGGCGGCAAACAGGCATGTTGATGGTTTATTTATGAACATAAATTTTTAATCAAACATTATTCAAACTCTCTACAAACACAGTTGTGTAATATTTTATATCTACTTCAAAACCAATGATTTATGTACGATATATTACATGCGTCTCTTTTTTGGGGTTTAACGATAAATTGCGCAGCACGTGAAATGTTATCGGAGATAAGACAGACGAAACAGTTAAACCGCATAAAAGCCCACACACACACTCCTAGAGTTTCATCCAAACGTGAACGAAGCGCAACAACGTAAAAACGAAACACAGTCGTGGTTAAAATAAGATCAATCAATCGCCAATGTCATTCGACACGGCATTTCTTTCTCTCTAAAGACGTGAAGAGGTCTTCATGCTTGTTTGTGAAGTAAAAGAAAATATATATTTCTTGGTCTAATCAGCGAGAAAAAATCAACGTGAATTGAAAAGAAATAAGAAACCTCATTTATATTTAGCTCCCTCTTACGTATTTATATTAGAATGCTTCACAACTACGAAATGAGCGATAGTGGAACGAGTATATGATTGAAAAAATACAAAGAAATGGCAATGAGGCAGAATTAAATGATAAAAGGATATTCCTCAACGATTCTGCAATCGTTGTTGCTTTCGTCAGGTGATGAAAAACTTTATAAAGTCCAAATGTACTCACGGTTGAGAATCTGGAAGCTCACTTGCACTGAAACAGCCGAGTGGCGATGAAGCGTGTCATTTCAGATCCCACAGTAAAAAAACGAATCGCGCACACATTCGGCTCAAAAAAAGAATAGAACAGTTACGACACGGAGGCAAAAAATCTTGTGTACAAATTCGTATTTTAACGGCGTAAAGATGGCCACGTGTAACTCGAAACTTATCTTTTCCACTCGACGGACCAGCACCACAACAAACTCGAGACTCACGGCGGCGGCGACTCATTTTGACTCAATTCTCAGACTTGGAACTGCACTTGCATCGTAGACGAGAAAATAGTTTGTACGTCCAACGAAGATAATTGGAACACTTGGACACGAATTTTCAGCAATAACTGTAGTAGCACCGTGTACTCTAACCAACAAAAAAAAAACATGATTCTGATGTTTCCTATGAAATGAATTTTAATTAAAAAATTCTAGATCAGAAACAGTTTCAGAACAGTACAGATGAATAAATACGTGGATAGTTTGCCTCTATTCAACTAGAAAAATTCCTCTATTGATTTCTGTGGCCTGTGGTGACACAATTCCCGTCAATAATGCAGATCAGTAGAACGACATAAATAGCTTTCTTATTGTAAAGGGAACCCACTCTTTTTAAATCTTCATAGAGCAATCGTAGACTATCACAAAGTAAATTAAACACAAAGATTTCTGAAAGGACAAATTTAAACCTTAAAATAACAGTTATTCGACATGAAGACGAAAGTTTGAAGAGAAGGGTACTGAGAAATACCGAGTTAAAAATAAATGCAATAGTGCAATAGTTACGATTTAAGGAGTGAATGGTATAGTGGCAAAAGGTTAGTATTTAAGAAATTACGAGGAGCTTACCCTCAGAAGATCGACGAAAGTCTACGCCGTCCACGTATCAGTTGCATTGTAACATGTGAGGTCAGGCAGCGAGAAGCGGCTCAACATTTACGCTGTGAGGAGTTGCGCTCTATTACGTGGATTGTACACCTGCGCACTTACGTAAGCGCCGTGGCCGCGTTCCACAAGGGAGAGACAGCTCGGACGTTTCCCCGGCGGCGCGCACATCGCGACTGCCTTCGCCTTCACGTTCACGCGGCAGTGCGGCCAGCGGCTCCGTGACGTCACGCGCTCTGCCCTGCACCACACGTCAAACATACTTCATGCGTCGCTCCAACCTTCCTCTCCACACTTGCAACGTAGCGATGTCACACGTCCAACAAACAGATTGCCATAAAAATTGTTTCCTTTACATTTCTAATTTACTTCTCACTTTGTGTTGTTGTGGCATTCAGTCCTAAGACTGGTCTGATGCAACCCTCCATGTAGCCTACCTTACGCAAGCCTTTTCATTTCTACACAACTACTACATCCTCCCTAATCTACTTAGCGTATCACATCCTTAGTCTCCCAGTTCTTACCCCCACACACTTCCTTCTAATTCTCTGCTAATTTTGCAACACCCTCATATCTTAAAACGTGGCCTATCAACCTTCCCATTTCTTGGTCAACGTTCTCCATATTGTTCGCTCTTCCCCTATTCTGCTTAGAACTCCGTTAGTGATTATATCCAACCATCTGATTTTCAGCATTCTTCTATGGCACTACATTTCAAAGGCTTCTATTCTTTTCCTTTCCGAGCTCCTATCATCAACGTTTCACAGGCATATAACGCAACGCTCCAAACGAACATTTTTAGCAACGCTTTCCTAATATTCACACTTGTATCACTCGTAAGTAAATTCCTCTTTTTCGCGAAAGCCTTCCTTGCCTGTGTCTACTATACTTCTACCGTCCCTAGTTATTACATATCCCAAGTAGCAGAATTCCTTAACTTCCTTCAAAATATCCCTTCCCAATCTAACACCCTTTGTTATACAACTGTTTTCCGTACTACACTTCCCTCTATTTATCCTCATATTGAACCCTTTCTCCATGACTACGTTCATGCTATTTATTATGGTTTCCAAGTCTTCTTCTGACTCTGCTAATACTACAATATCATCGAAAAAGAGTAGGATTTTTATTTATTCTTCTTGCAGTACGTTTCCTTTTCCATAATCCATTCTAACTTTCTGCACCGCCTTAAGTAGCATGGGTGACTGTCTGCATCCTTGTCTTACTCCTTTCTTGATTTCTGCTTTCATTTCTTGATATTCAATTCTAATCACTACCGACTGCCTTCAGTAGAGGTTATGTATAAGCCTCCATTCTTGATATATGTATTCCTGTGCTCTTCAAAATCCTTAATAGTGTGTTCCAGATAACATTATGAAACGCTTTTCTTAAATCTACAAATGCCATGAACGTAGGCCTGTTTTTTCTTATCCTGTCTTCTAAAATTAGACGCAAAGTCAATATTGCTTCTCGTGTCCTTACATTCTTCCTAAAACCTAACTGATATAATTTGTTATACAATTAATCACTGGTTTTAATTAAAGATATGTTTATATATAAAGCAATTTTGTTGTACATTCTTATTTAATCTTATTCATGTAATGATTTTATTATATTTTAGGATAAGTATGAGAAAACTGACGAATACTTCCGATAAATGTTTTTCATCTGGTGAATGTTTATGATTATTATTTTTCTTCCTTTCATTTTCTTCCCAAGTTCTAACAATATTTTCTCTACCCAGAATATATATAGAAGTTTTTTAATTTTTGGAGACGTAACACAAATTTTGGTAGGTAGAGAAAGGATACGATACCAAAATAGTTTCTTCTTTCATATCTGTGAAACACCTGAGTTACGTAAGAGGTGGAATTGTTGAGGCACAAAAATTTATGTTGCCGTGAAGGGGAACGCGAACCAGTGAGAGTGTTCTAGAAGCAGCAGCAGCCACTTGGTACAAAAGACGTACAATTTCGCATGTTAGTCGTTTAAGTAGATCAGATACAGAACGCATATTTTGAAGCGAGTAAAGTTTGGGATTCAGTCATACGTAGACAGTGAATTAAGCAGTTAACGACCGTTTAGTCTGAGACAGGAAAATCTTTCGAGTATGAGTTATCTCCTCCTGCTCTGGTGTGGTGCCCGATCCACGTGGTATTTGGTCACCCTGTGGACATTCTGGATGTTTTGTTTTTGTACGTTGTAGCATCCACTTTTCTCTGTAAATACTTTATGAATTTTTCATTCTTGTAATAATTTTTACTATTACTGTCAGATACCGTCGTCTTTTAAACAATTTCAAATTCTACGTTTTGTTAAATGAATTTTTAAGTTCTGTTTATTGGCAGGTCTCAGGTTCTATGATAAGTAGTAAAAATTAATGTTTGCATCGAACAGCGTAAAAGCCGTACTATTCAACGCTGTTTGAAGAGATGGCTGAATAAGGCTTCGAATTGAACGCGGACGTCAGTTGAATAAATTTCGTGGTGACATCAGACTACGACAATCGATTCACGGAAGGTTAGAAAATATTAATGATGCATACGAAAGTTAGGCAGCTGCACTACAAAACGTTCACGAACACAATTGGCTGATAATCCCTTTTTTTGGTTTGTTTGTATGAAATCTGTACTTTATGCAGAACTGAAGATACAGTGAAAAATATGTTTTGATATTCAAGGGCACATTACAAGCTGAAATCATCCACTTCATTTATGATGCCAGACACGTTTATTTCACGACCTCTATCACACACATTCAGAAGTACGAAGGAAAATAATTAAATTTTATAAATTCATCTCTTTAAACACTACAATTCCTAGTTCTGAAAGCAAAAGAAAATATTTACAAATGCACCTCTTGCCAAATGGCGAGATGCCGAAGATAGATTCTTGATCTGTTCTCTATGGGGAGTAGAAACACACAGAATATATGGGAATACTGCCATTTTAATTTGTTATAGTTGAACCTTAGCCACATTATCAATATTAAGTGTTCAGCCAACTGATAGGTCCTTTGACCTTCAAGGCGTCTACCAGCTGCATGCACTCTTCTTCGTCGTCCTGTAACTTCATCCACGAGTCAATCGATAGTCTGTTCTTAGCATGTGTCAGATCCAGTTTGCTTGTCTCTTATTAACTGTAGTATGAAGAATCTCTTCGCCTTTCCATTTTTCATTCAATTAACCTTGTCGATTCCTCTCAAACACCACATTTCAATCATTTTCATGTTTCTGTTCCTCGTTATCTGTATGAGACGTGTTAAGAAGCACAGAGAACAAAATTTCGATTTTCCCTACTTTGGAAGTTCTGAATAAAAGAAAATAAGACGGGCGAGTGTCTAAGCGGCGGTAAAAATAGTTGGATGACCGTTCGGAAAATAAAAAACTTACTAGGCACGATTTCTGGGGGTCTATTAAAGCCATTAAGTTTTATTTCCTTGTCATTACCCAACTTGTTTCCCCTTTTCCAGTTACTACTGGAGACGCGATGTTTCCAGCTTCATGATTTTCCCCCCGTGGGCGTTGTATTTCCGTTGACCTCTACGGACTTTGACGCTTTCACTTATCCGATCTCATCGTTGGCCACGAGTTTCAGTTAAGTTCACAAAGTATTTCTGAGAAGAACGGACAAGCTGCTGTATTCAAACCTGAGTAACGCAAAACTCTGCTCACGCGAGAAAAAGCTAAAAGTGGCTCCGTTCAAACCTCAACCTTTTCTGTCCTGTAGTTTAAATATATAAATACTAAAATGACGTAGAAAATAGATTACGATATTATACTTTTCAAAATATAGGAAATAAACCTCGTTAAGTTGAGTATTCGATGGGGAAAATTAGACCCTGTCAGGATGTGAAATAGTTTAGAAAATGAATTGTAACAGCGATTTGGAGAATTATATACGCAATAAATAGCTGATATAGCTGCATACTGAGCGTAGCCTTAACCTTTCAGAAAGGCCAGGAGGCGAATGAAGTTTTTGACACATGCTTACAGACAACAGTTGGAAGTTTCTGGCGATAGACGATAGCCTTTCACTTTCAGGGTCGAATTTTAATTGGCAAATTCTTTTCTTATATTAATAGCTCACAATATGAGGGGAGTAGTTTTCATTTGACTACTTTCAACTGGACAAATGAAATGGTCAACGTTTTCTTTAAGTGTGTGATGTCTTTCTACAGAAAAATTTCATTTACAAACTTGAAAATTACCTGAAAAAAATAATAAAAATTTTATCCTAGCTTGAGAAGAAAAAAATGAAAGAGGAAAATTCATTAGCATTATTTCAGATTACGCGCTTTAACGAGCGAGAGTAAAATAATTTATTACTTTATAAAGTATAAATCATAAGAAGGGCCATAACTCAAAACCCATGTTTCTATAAGGTTTTAATAATCTCTTTCCCCGTCAGTTGCACTTTAATTAGAGAAATAACTTTATCGTGTAACCGAAAGAATTGTTCTTATTTGGAAAAAATAAATCTTTAAAACTAAAATAATTAAATACTATTAAAACTAAACAATGAAATCTTTTTTTGTGTATGATAGTTAATCAACTTTTTCTCGTGATTTATATTGTTACTTTATTCTGAATGAAAACGTTTT
Organism: Eucriotettix oculatus; assembly: GCA_034510155.1. Lineage (NCBI taxonomy): Eukaryota > Metazoa > Arthropoda > Insecta > Orthoptera > Tetrigidae > Eucriotettix > Eucriotettix oculatus. Next base: position 64,997,052 of record CM067378.1, read on the forward strand.
GTAGCATGTAGAGAAGAGTATTTGATATTTTACAAAAGTCTCATTTATTTTTAATATTACTTTATCCAAATATTTACTATGCGATTCAAACTGGGAAATTCTTTTAATCGGTTAGCATTATTACTTATTTTTGTATCGGATACATGTTTGAAATTGAACTTATCTCTGTAAGATAGATGAAAATAGCTTCTTTATATTAATAAAATACACGATCTTATTTTAAACAAACTTTATTTTCATAAAAAATTTACGAGTAAAATTGGAAGTACCCGAAGTTTCGATGCATCTAACGTCTTTACATAACGATGAAAGCTTGAGGTCTTTGGAAATTGAATCGAAGATCTAAAACAAAAGATAAATACAGAAAAGGACAAAGAACTAAAAACATCATAATTCATTATGATTTTACGGGTCATACTTAATGTTAACGGTATTAGGTATATTTTAATACACAAAGGTGTCCTGCAGAATTCTTAATTTTAAGATTGTTTCCACAAATCAACCTTTTCAGGTAGTTTTCTGGATTTAAGTCTGGTAAAACGAGCTGCTGTTTACAACTTCTCTGGAGCAGCTGTATTATTACCCAATACTGCTAGTCGTTTTTATAACCTTATCTTTATCAATAAATTTATTATTATTATCGATTAGAAAGCGCTGCGGGAGTTTTCTCGCAGACGCTTCAGCCCAGAGTGACTGCGGGGCTTACCTGATCATGTCGGGAATGCCTCGCACTCTCTCTGGGTATTTTTTTATCAAAGTTCTCATATGCCGAGACACCTTCACCTATTTTAGGAGGTATATGTACTGGGGTCAAAGACCTTGGGCATATGGCAAGAGTTGTCCGCTGATCCCATTGGATCAGTCGGCCAACTGCCTCCTGAAACTGGTGGAGACACGGAGAAGGGAATGCTGCGTCCCCACAGCAAACTCGTCTCCCGTCATTCGGAAGGGCGTGAGAATAGTACCCAATGCCCGACCTACCTGATGCAGGTTTTCTAGGGTTTTCCCTGCATCTCTTTAGGTGAAACACCGGGTAGGATCCTTAAACCATAGCCCGGGGGCCCTAGTTTACCCTTGGCTACCTTGATCTACCTTCCGCATCCCCCCTTTTTCAATTCCCTTCCTATGCTATTAAAGGGGAGTTGCCTGTTTCAGGATCACCCTCATGTAGCCTGTTACCCAAATATATATATATATATATATATATATATATATATATATATAGATTAGTCACAATAATGTTAGAAGGAATAATACAAAGTATTCATTGGATTATTTTCAACCAAACTTCGTAATTTAATTTCAAATTTAAAAAGCCACTTATTTCTGTAATTCGTGCCTTTAAATGACCAAAAAATGAATTGTTCAAACTGTGGCTTCTGTTATACACAATTGTTTGAAATTTAATCACGGATTCGATTGTGACAACGCCTCTATTACAAACACGTCCCTTTGCTTGCTTGTGTATTAATCATTGGTTTTATATCTTAGGTTTAACTTTCAGTTCTAAATTTTTCTCAATCTAAAGTTTGTCTACAATAAGGTTATATTTTTATATTTAATTTTAACAGGCGTTAATTTCTACGTAAGTCGTCACACAGGCTGCATTTAAATAAACAATCTAAATCAATCTGTTATACAGTTCCATTGCATTCACCTCACAAGGCAATTTTTCGAAACACACAATGCGTTTAGTATGGGTATGCCTCTCGAAGCTGGATACTTGATTTATTGGAAATCTAAAATACAGCAAAACAATAGAAAGAACCCAAGCTGTATAAGACGTCATTATAACAGCTTTAATCCGTCGTCTTGCTGATAAACATCTCGATAGAAGGTTTGTTATAAGTAAGTCTTTTTATAAGGGGGACTTCGGTGTGGCTTGACGGGACCGCATATAATCTAATTCCGCCTTTATCACAGGTCACAGTAACAGTCCTTCCGAGGAGCGAAAATAACATCAGTATTTACAGTGAGAGTTTGTATAGATCTTCAAAGCGGCAGTGTTTACACGTTTGACGTTGAATAGCAGGAATGTAGACTGTACACGAGAAAGCTTCTGATATCGCAGAGGGCAGAACCTGTTCCGACGTACAAGCCTTAACACTTAACCGGATACTTAATCCTGTTATTCTCATTTTGTGAGCAACTTTTTTTAACATTATTTCCGCTCACTTTAAGGTATTTAAACGCGTTTCACTTTAAATAAAAACCGACCGGCGAAATATCCAAGCGGTTTCTCGATTCGTTTATCCTTGTTAAAAGCTGCTTGATGTTTCACGGCTGTTGAGGATGAACATATTTAATATTATGTTCTATTCGATTCCCAGTCGAATTGTGAAGAGTAATGGCAATTTTAAGCCATGATTACGACTCGTGTGGGATTAAGGTTCTTCATCAGGATTTGCAACAGCTGTCATCTGTTCGGAAAAGAAGATTGTTAACGAAGATGAAATTGCTCGTTAAGATTTCCGAAGGTAACAGCTTTTAATGTGTTTATCTTGTTTGAGTGAAGTACTTCAAGAATAGCCAACGTTCCGAGATACAGATTATAATGTTTTCAATTTAACTTCAAATTTCTCGAGTTAAGGGATCAGAAGTCTTCCAAATTGCCGTGACACTCCAACTTTGTTCCATTTTCACATGAAATCTGTAGACCACTTTCGGTTACTTTAATATGTTGTTATACGGAGACTTAGTGATGGCAGAATGCCATCCTCAGCTTAAGATAAAATTGCCAACGTTACAAAATCAAATTTTGACTGCTTAGAGAAAGTTTGAAAGTCTACTGAAAAGATTTACTCGGAAGCAGTAAATCTCTTTGACATTATCTTAAATTTTGTCATCTATCAGATGAAAACGTTTTAACTTAAAAAATTCATTCTGCTGCGTAAATCATTTTACGGTGAATATTATTGGCAGATAAAAATATAAATACTGTAAAAACGCTTTATACTAGAACAATGCGTTATAAGTAAAGCTTTAAATAAACAAATAAACCGAAGCCATATCCTATCAGTAGTATAAACCTCTGACATCTTCGAGCCAAAAGATAATCATTTTTTACAGAAGCGTACACAATGATTTCAACCCATATGAAAGACAATTAAACAGCTATTAAAATTACAGAAGCACGTACTGACTTTATACGAATAGAGTTAGTATCAACCCAGAAGGCACGCCGACCAACTTGCTGGATTAAAAATATTCAGGGAGCACAGAATAAAGTAATTTTGGGATTTAAACTGTAAAAAACAAAACAAGAATACATATTACACGCTTTATAAATGTTACAGGTATAGTAGTAATTTGTACGACCATAAATCAAATCATGGTCTTGCGATCACGATTTCTCGAAATATTTTCCAAGTCGACTGTTCGCAGATCAGCGTCACTTCCTGCAAGTGGTTTGACCTTCCAGACGAGTAACAATGTAAGCACAGACACTAATCTTCTCAAATTTCCCCGGCATGATTCAGATAATAAGAGGCGGCTTCATTTAATTTTTCGCGTAGGTTTCGTGACTAAAACCAGTCGCCTATTACCGCTGATGATCTAAGTAGTGATAGATCGTAGCCCAAGATGGAAGCAATTGTCCTTCACACGGCAGGATGAAATCCCTTGTGCACGACGGCCAGACGTCGATCCTTATCTAACACTATTTCCCTTATCCTTGTATGTGCATTGCTGATTAAACCTTCTCAGAACCTAATGGAATCTCATTTCAAAGATAATAACTATAGCAATGCATAATTACAAATTGGCCTTGTGTCTAACAAAGGAGTATTGAAAGGGTAGTGAAAAGTAAAGTTGGCCTTTCAAACAATATTCGCAATTTGTTGCTCTTATCTGTGATATATAACTACAGAAAATCATTTTTTCTAATTTCTTGTAAGTCCACATAGTGAAACATCTTTAAATGTCAGTAACAGGAAAACAAGAAAAACAAGTACCGGGAGTTAATCTCTTTCCGATAACTTGCGACAGCTGGATCAAGCAAAGAAAGAGGCCAACGGCCTGCTGAAACCAAATTGATCAGACTACCCAATCTTTACAATTTGTGAACAGGAACAGGCTTTCCAGAAGTTTATTATCCTTCTAAACAGGAAGTTGACCTCTCTGCCGTCAACATTATGAATGAACAAGATGTAATTGTATAACTCCATAAAATGAAAGAGAATTTTCTGCACAGCAAAACGAATGATATTGTAGTAGGTTTCAGAAGAATGTACAAAAGGAGAGTGTCTCAATCAGCTTCTAAGATCCTGGCGTTCAAGTTGTACGTAGAAGTGTGCACTTACATATCATAAGACAACAGTATAATTTGGTAGATTTACTAATAAGAAGATATATATGTGCAACTGAAGCCCAGGTTCGCAATTTAACTTAGGAAGACGGTTCACTGTCTACCGGCGAATCCCAAACTGACACCATTACGATGTTCGCGTGTTGTTGAAAATACGATTTCATGACAGAGGTCTACGATTTTACAATTTAACCAATATTTAACTGCCATTAGATTGACAGTATCACTTTATTAATAATAAATCCAGCTGAATTTAAGAATTAACTATTCAAACTCTTCTAATTTACTTATTTTTAAATCCCATAATTGTGTTATTTCTATAAAAAAAATTATATAACATAAAAATCAAACATTGTATTAGCTTATAAATTCCAACCGTAAAACCATACTATAGTACTTAAAAAACTTTTTCCTGTCCAACTCGAGACTTTGGCCAAAGAAGCTGGAGATATTACCAATCTTGGGGCCCGGACGTAGAAAGTAGCATTTTATGTGCGGCAACAGCAAATCACGCAATGTCTCCGAAATAAGGTTCTACCCGAGGGACTTAGGAACCCTATATTTCGCCATCCCAGAGAAAAAAAAATCACATGGCCAGAATGGAATTGAAGCGGCAAAAGGAGTTTCAGAGGCCCGATTGATAGCTACGGGAGAAATTAGGTCCAATATTTTATATTGCAAATACCTAAAACGAAATCATTCAGATGAAAATTAAGTACAATGACACCATGTGACTCATTGATGGCACTATCTTTATCCGTCAAATACTTAGAGCAGATGTTATAACTTACAGGTATATAATATTTAAAATCGTGAAAAGCCAAACAGATCCGCTCATTAAGTTTAGATTTTCATTCTCCTACAATCAAACTTATTTTTCTGCATTTCATTCCAAAATCGGTGTCCCTTTTCAGATGTTAAAGTATAACAGAAGTAAAAAATTCGAATACCTAACAGACGCCCTTTTGGGCCAGGAAAGAGGAGGCTACTGTATGTACACAGTTCGCGACTTCCATTCACATGAATGGCTTCATTCAGACAGTTTGGATTAGCCTCGCTCCAAGAACAATGGAGGAAATCGGAAGAGGGTTCAAGTTGCCAAAGAATGAGGCGTCTCTTGTAATGATACACCGATAACCGTCGGTATGATTAATAATTCATTTCCCTTTTATACATCTTCGTAAAGGAAAATTAACGACGTATTTATGCCACTACGTTCACCCCTGATCTAATACTGAAATAATGGATTAGCTCAAAGTTTCTCCACTTTCGTCATTATGGTAACATAACCTCTCAGAAATATTCAATCCTCAAAGAGAACCTGCAGTGAATTCTAAATCGCTGACAAATGAATTGTTAGTCATTCTAAGTTAATATTTCTACGAAATTTTATGACTTTCGTAACCTACAAATTTTTTTATGTAAAATTATGTTTTTTATCCACAGATAATTTATTTATTCTGCTTCGATGAACATACCATGAGGTTAAACATAAGTTGTGAAAACTTCCGTGCTGTATCTATAACTGTTTTCGAGAAAAAGGTACCTAATAATCACTATTGTAACGCGTGGGCAAGACACTTCAGACCCCCCTTAAATTAATTTTTTTTTCAGTTATGATAACAGATAAAACGAGAAGTATAACGTATTACTAATTACTAGCTTATTACATTAAGTTATGAATATAGTACAAGCTTCCAGTATCCAGGCCCTCTAAAACACATTGAACTTTACATATAAAATTATTCCATACAGAATCATTCATCATTTGTACTTTTAAAAATCAAGTGTAAGGCAAACACATTTAGAAGATCCTCATCCCTAGAAAACTGAATTCCTTGCAGCTTCATTTTAACACGCAGGAAAAGGGACTGGACAGTGCGTAAAGTGCTCAAGAAATTTCAGTTGTGTACTAGCCCCAAATATTGCCGACTCCCTGTGGTCTAGTGGCCTCACAACACAGGGGTCCCGGGTTCGAAACATGGCATGGGCTTGGGTGTTTGTGCCGTCACGGTCACGCAGGACGGGTTTAAGCTGCTGGGGAATCTATACGTTGACCACGTCTTTCAAGAACCCCCCCCACCACCACCACCACCACCACCACCATGTTACTCTCCCCTGTTGCGTCATCGTGACGTCACAGAAAGCCGCATTCCTGAGTGATTGTTGAATCAGTAAACTACTTCTTCTCTCTCATAATAAAAATTGTTTCTTCCCAGGGCGGGATTCGGAAGGTCAATAAACAGACATTATTTATACCTCAAAGTATGAACTTTTAAACACCTGTAAATAGAAAAGATTTCTGCTAAGGCAATCGCTTGTACAAGACTAGAGGAACGCAAACATTTATATGCAAAAGTTTAATATATTCTTTACTATTAAACATACTTCTATTCGGGTTTTTCCACTTTCATTGCTTAATAGCCTCGAGTGATGATCAACGGTCATATTCTTGAGTTTGTGCTTCTTGGTTCGCACATTGTGTTCCGCTGTCAAGTCTCATGAAGGATCTCTTAGATACAGATACAAACTTTAAGCTGAGGAAGGAAACGTCAAAATCATCAAGAGTTACGTTAAAAGCCATGACAAGAAACGAAGGATTAAGAAGTGAAATAACACAAGAGAATCAGCTTTGTGCACATATACGGAACGTCACACGATATGTTCAAAGGTTCAAACAATATAGGCGATGTATGTGCTATACTGACACAGACCGGTTACTGCACACGGTCGAAAGTGCCTGGATTTTCTTGAATATCAGCAGGAACACAAGAGATATTTCCAATTCAAACTTTAGGAGAGTATTCATGCGTATACTAAGGTTAGTAAAATGGAAGTGAGCAAGATTCCTCATGCAGCACCAAGAAGTTTTGTCTTGTCGCGTCCGTCGAGGCAAGAATCAAGAAAGCGTGACTTCAGAAACAAGCGTTCATCACCTAACAGACCGGTCCAGACACGCCCATCCAGCTGCGAGTTAGCCAATTGAAGGGAAAGGGGGGTGGGGTTGGGGGCAATATACGATTATGAAGTTGCATCAACCATAAGTGCCGGATAGAAAGAAAAAAACACACTTCTTTGTTCACTTTTATTACGAGCTAATGACCCGAAATCAGATTGGAGATATGATAAAACCTATAAACCTTTATGAATTGCCTACAAGCATTAATGTTTCCAACATATAATACTAAAGACGGTGAATATGTAACGTCAATTAATATTCCCCGTTTCCAGTCTTTTGGGTTGGATTGAGAATCAACGACATCCACATTTGTCTATCTCTTCGGCACTCTTTTTCCTTCTTCTAATTTTCCTCTCCACTTCTCTATACTTACCTTTACTGCACCCATCCATTTCTAGGTCTGTTACTTTTGCAGCGAAAACTTGCTTTGCAACCTTATCGTATTTCATTTTCTTGTACAAAATGACGCAGCTTAGTAAATTCTAGCTGTTTCATTATTTTCATGAACCTCGTTTTATCTCAGACTTCACTTCTGTTCTTACCTCTCCATGTTTTCCCTAGAATCACCTCTCAGAAACTTCATTTCAGCTGTTTGTATTTTAATTTCATCTCTCGTAGTTGTTCATTTTCCTCTTGCATACGTTAATATCGGTACATAATATATTCTATAGAGGATCAATCTTCATTCTACACCCATTTTCTTGTTAAATTCAGCGCGGCGCACACACATACGTGTATATTATGTAAAATTAGCCGAATACCAAACCTTTGCTATGGTTAACCATACAAGAAAATTAATATGAGAATCGTTACACACTACGGTAGACTATGTAAAACGGTTTTCGATGTGTCGATTGCAAATATCAAAGTTGGTATACAGCATACGTTTCGGTCGTAATTTTAGCTCTCTGTCTATTTATAAACAGAAAAAAGAACCCTTAACCTAAATGTACGCCACAAAATTAATGAACATAACTGGAACACAAACACTAAGATGATCTCTAGATGTTCAGTACCTATCAAAGTTGGCAACTTGATACATATTCTTTAATTCTGCTATTAAAGTACCCTGACGAATCCTTTCGTTTAATTTTATGATCCTGTGAATTTGCCACTGCTGAAACGATTCGTCAGGATATGAAGTCTCTTCAGTGGAGGAAAAAGACATCTTGATCAACGACAGCTATCTAGGAAACGGTTCCATTTTGGTCTTTGTTGGCACCCCATTCGTCTTAACGAGTATTTTTTAGCACATAAGGTCGAAAAAGAGATTTGAAGCCTTAGAGCGTTTAAATCGAGCCATTTTCCTACCATTAAAATTTAAATGTGTCCACATCTATTACACGCTGTTGAATTTTGAGCGGTCATTTCATTAGCAGTTACAAATAATGTAATAGGAACGTAAATTCTTTGGTGTAAGTAGCCAGTTTTATATTATATATAGATTTGATAGTAAATAGGTTTTTCTCTTAGAAAATATTAATAAGGAATATATGTTTATGGCACTATTTGACGTTGACGTGACAGCTTCCGATTGGTACTCCAAATTGGAGAGAAATGGTGACGTAGAAGCTGACTCTGATTGGTCACCCCCATTACTTCCTCTCCCCTAGCCACGCCTTCCTCAGTCATACAAAAGGGCACGTATCTGTCACATAAGATATTAAACTACAATAAATATGATTGTTTCTGGATCGGTATAGCGGTCGTATAGTAGATCAATACCTCTTATATGATTTAGTTGTGTTATATTAATAAATTAATGATCACTAAATCTGAGTAATCTATTTTATATAAATATATATATATATATATACTTATTCTACCATTCAGTCCATCTGGCTTGCTCGCCACATATTATTCCTGAACCATATTTGTTTTACAGCCGTTTCTAATTCGTATGGACAGACTTTTTCGACTTCCAATAAATTATTCTAAGTTAATTTGCATCTTTGATTAAAGAAGTATAGCGATGGTTTACAGCAACTCTTAAAACAGCTTCAAGGTGTATTATCAAAAGCAGATAACGTGGGACACTTGAACTTCATCAAATGTCGTATAATGAGTCAATTAGTTCATTGAACCATCATATTCCGGGAAGTCGAATTTTATCTTCCAGTGTACACCGTACAATCTTGTCCTACCTTACTGTTGTAGGAAGACCGGTGCTGACCCCAAGAATCACTCGAACTAGTTACATATGAAAACAAAGATATAAAAAAAACACTTGTAATGGTCAAAAGTCAGAAATACAATAATTTAATTTTAATCAAAACGTTTTATCCACATCTTTCGGGGCCTCTTCAGTTCATTCTACAAAAAAAAATATTAGAAGATTGTCAGGTCAATAAAATGTCCTCGGTAATTATTTATTGCGACGCCATAATATAATTAATACACGAACTTTCGGTCATCTTCACGAGTAAAATATACACAGCAGAGTTTCAAAGCATTTCACCTTTTCATACATGCAGCTACATAAATTATGGAAGAATATATTTACTTACAAACAATATTGATATCAGTATTGGAATAATGACGAGTATCTACAATTAGCAAATAAGAGATTCACATAGTCCAATTACATATATCTCCCTCTGTTCTTATAGCCAGGGAACTTAGATCACATAAAATTACATTAGTGCCGAAATAAATACTGTACCGCGCTGTACCGAGCATGGCCGGGCACCCAGATAGTAAGAATGTATAGACGCTGTAACATGAATATAACTGTAAAGAAACAAACTATTTGACAAATTTTACAAGTATGAGAACTTTCAATGGTATTTGTGATGCGACAGCCTTGTCTACCAGATTATAAACCATGGCTTTCTTTGGACAACATGGTGATTGGACATAAAAATAAGAACTCTTCTAGAATACGTTGATCTTTGATACCAATTGGAAATAATTTTTTTACTTAAAGCCCTTATCATAAAATCAAGAAAATTAATAGTGATCAAGTTCTATTTCAAAAGTAAAAATTAAAATTTGATAATTATTGAAAATTTGGATTAAATTATGTAATTTAGTTTTTGTAATGATGCAAAAAATATCCACTTTGTTAATGGTTTAAAATCTAATCAAGAAATACATAAGGCTTCCAAATCTCTCATTACCGTCTCTACAAAGAAAGGTGACAAAGGATCTCGCATTGATAATCCAATTTTTTGATGATGATTATTATTAAATGGAAAATAGGTTCAGTTCAAAATTAAATTCAGTAAAACAATAATCGCAGACGGCGGAATGCTAGTTAGAACTGAATAATTGTTTTCCCGTTATTGTCTGAAACTTTCTACAATAAAATTTTTTAGGAAATGAGTTAAATAGAGAAACAACATTTAAAGAAACTAAAATAAGGTTGGTGGGTATATTAATATTTTGTAAGTTATCCACTTATTGTAATGAGTTTATAACAGAATAATGAACTTCACAATGTTAGCCTTTTTTAACAAAAATAACAAAAAAGTTGTAATTGTGTTGATAAATTTATCATTTATGATAAAATGGGTCCATGAATTTTGGGTACAGTATAGGCTCCTGCTATGTTATCAGAAGTAATTAATAAAGACATGAAGGTTTTATTATCAATATGATTCACTTTCAACCTTCTGAGGATGGTTTATCTACTTTAGTAATATATATATCTTGATTATTTTTCATAAATGTCTTTGTGGCACAAATGTTAATTACTAGCTGGTTGATATAACCTTTATGTTTTTGAAAATATACTGTACATATTTCGCAACGTCGCATTCCTCGCATGACATTTCAACGGCTGGTTATTTGAATGTCTGAGTGCGCACCTGAGCCTGCATACGCGTATAATTGACAACTACCGGTGGAAGTACGGAGGGTGCGGTTCCACTATATCCGCCCGTTCGTTCCTTACCTCAACCAACGCTCATCATGACAGACAAGCTCCTATTGTTATCAAATAAACAGACATGATATGCACATCACCCTTCGACACAATCATAATAATTTAGTTTTTGTACTCGCGTGACCCACTACCTAAAAATCCTGAGCACGTGTGATTCCTTTCGCAACACCAAACCCAAATTCCACTTTCTTGTGATATAATTGCTCTATACATTGCCCATTCCGAGGAAACGAATGCGTGTCCTGATATAGTTACGAAGAATATTTCCGTAGTGTGTATCATACTTTGCGTTCTCTGATATTTTATAAGGTGCATTTACATCTAGTTTCATTGGTTCTAGCTCATACAAACTTCGAAACACAAATTTTAAAACAGGAATGCGGTAACGCAAAGCACTAACAAAGTAAGTTCGTATTTGACAGGACCACAGTACGAAAAGGGAAACCTGTTTCATCAAGTAAGGCCATAAATCTAGATGTTGCCGATACATCAAACGATAATTGGCTCAAGAATGAGCTAATGAATTTCAGGTCAATGTCGTGAATTGATTTCACGTCTCCGTGAGGAGTTCTCGATGTAATTTCTCTTAGAACTTCTACATTTAGAAAATACACTACAATAGAAACCGTACAAACGCGAAAATCACAAATAACTCATTACAATTCGGTAAAATACTCGCAAGTTGATTTTTGCGACATACTTAATAGTATTTTCAGTTTTTCGTTACCACAAACTCTGTTCTGAACATCAGTGGCAGTTTATGTATACGTGTTACAGAACATAATTTAGGAAGCCTTTCAATAATTGTGTTTTAAGAGTGTGAATTTCTGCTTCGATTTCTAATACTGTCTGCTACTGGCGCGCTCACGCCCAGTAAGGTATGAATGTGAAATGCGCATGCGCAACACAATACTGTTTCACCCTCCCGCACCATCCGTAAAGATCCACGTACTGACAATTTATGGTGCACTTAGGTACGTAGTTAGGTGGCGGCATCACCTCTTTCGAATATTTTTGACGAATTAGTAAAAAGATTACCGTGAAATTGTTTACGGGGATGAAGAAGCACATAACTTTAAAAAAACTCACTAGCCGCCATTGGTGACCACACAACGTACATAGAGACCTGCTTTTATTGTGATTGAACCGGGGAAAATTGAATGCGAATGATAGCGTGACTTTTCCTTTGACCGTTCGTATGGATTGAAGCTGGCGAATCCTGAGTTCAGTCGTGCAGTTCCGGGGCTAGTAGAAAAGCCAGCTTCCGTATTAGTCCTGAGCTGACCTAGTTGTACTGTGGTGCGTCCGCAAGTGTATCAAGGTAGGCGGCATTCAGCAACCAAGGGCGAGCCTTCTAAGGCCACTATCTTCACCAAAGTCAATCAATTTTTGATCGGGCTACTGTGAGAAGCAATATTTCACTCGATGCTGCGTCCTGCGATCTACGTCGTGGAACTAGCTGTTACAGTCCATAGAAGGCCGGTTAGGTCACTAACAATAAAGATGGCACTACTTCACAGATAGAAATTCTTTTCAGAGACTTCACTATGTTTACAATTTTATGTGTGTAGTGGGGTAGAAGACCTTGGACACGTGCTAAGTGTTGCCCGCTGATCCTATTGGATCAGTCGGCCGTCTGCTACCTACAACTGGTGGAGACACGGAGGAGAATATGCTGCAACTCATCTCCCGTCATTCCCAAAAGTCCGGTCTGTATTCGAAATTTATAGAAATTAAAAAATCATTGACAAGTAAATTTTTGAGCATAAGCTACTGAAAATTACACACATTAGTTCCTATAAACATTAGATGTAGCTGTATACTCTACAGCCCAAGGCTACGGATTTCCAAACAGCGTAAATTGCTATTCAGGGTAAAATCAAAGGCGGGCGGGGAAGCGAGTGTCCATAGATTTGGAAGGGCTTCGGAGGTCGATACGCAATGCTGAGGCAGCATAGCGGCCTCTTGTATGACCCAAAACATTGTTACGTAACGCTACGCAGCCAAACAATCCCAACTGGTCTGGAATTTATTAGACTACGAAGTGCCCGTGCACATATGGTCGCAGGATTATGGCCCATAAATAGAAACGCCTTAGCATTAGGCCGACGTATGAAGGCGATAAACCCAACTCAGGTACAATCTGAAGTATCATTGCCACCCAAACGGAAATATTCAGGTATATTAAGTTCATAAAAGAAAATTTACAGACTTTTTTGTAATCATTTAACGAGTTCTTCGTCAAATATATATAGCAGAGTTTGTAACTCTTAATACAGTTTTCCGACATTAATGATCGACGATCACAATGCTAACTGTTCCATACAAGCCTCATTATTGTAACGAAGCTACTAAAACAGCTTTATATATATAATAATTGGTACCAAATTTGATGCGGGTGAAGAGTGCGTCACAGCAGCTGCGTTTTTGTGCGTCCACCAAGCAGAATAAATGCTTCCAAAAAAGCATTGTTGCAGATGTCACCGTAGAATGAAACACACGTGACCTTGTTAAGTCAACTCTCACTGGACTGGTTTGTTCGAGCTAACATAAATTATTACAGCTTCCACGTGTACGACATCGAGGAAAGCAGCTGTGTGTGCCGACAATTGAAATAAATTAATTCGGAATACATAGGGTCATGGGGTGGAGAATTTTGTTTGGCTATAGCCACATCTGAGAATCCGCAGTCATGGCTGAGGGGTATAGAGCTGAACTATAGAAATGTGGACTCTTGTTCGAGTCCCACTCAACGCACCCACTTTTTATTTGTTGAATTTAATTACTTTGTTTACCTTTCGTTTCTAGTATTTTCTGTTTGGAGAATGTTGTGTTTCTGGAATATTCCAAGAATGTCTCAATTGTAGTGGACCTCTAAGCAGAATAATTGTTGCCCAGTCTTTGTATGTTTATAATCTGTAGGTGTCCTTCAGAAACGTGACGAAATTCATCACCACTTATTGTATATTTCATTTTAAATAAGGGAGAGTACATTTTTTGAGATACCCTGTATTTATATCCCTACTAAACCCAGAAGTAATACCGTAAATTTGTTAATTGTATAATAGAGTACCTTTGTCCGTGGCTCTACAACCCTTGTAATATAGCGGACTCCTTGACTGTATTAGTCCATATTTCTAATCACCTGTTATCCTCCGCCAAACTGACTCCCAGTTTGTCACCGGTCTCTCGAAATACCTTCACCGAATTTCTATCCTCCACGCCCCGTACATGCCCTGTCAATCTCAATAGTCTACTTTTAATTTCACATGCGAGATCTGGTTCTCCGTACAATAACTGGATTTCTGCGCTCGTTCTCCATCCATTTTCCTTCACAGCGCCAGACGTGCTCCTTAATATTTTCCTATCCAACGTTATAATTTTGTTACCATCAGGTTTTTTTTCATTGTCCAGGTTTCGGCCCCATGCATTTTCAACTTTCTTAATAACATAGATGACCTCAGGAGGGGCAGGAACGCATGGCATATATTAGCAGACAACTTTCTTTCATATCTGTCTGTACTTCATTCATTTTAGTGATCACAGACCCGAGGTACGTAAATTCTGAAACACTTTCAAAATATAACCTTCAAGTTATTTTTATTCGCTCGCTTCATTCCTCTCTACTCCTATCTTTTCTGTATTTCAAGCTGTAGGGACGGCCGCACACTAACACTGGGAAATAGCGACCCTTTCACTATTTAGTCTTCCATTGTACTTACTTGTCTTATCCCCATTGTCGTCCTCTTGACGTATTGTCATCCCAACATCATTGTCGTCCTACGACACGTTGCCACACCAACAAAAACAAATAATTACAAGTTACATAAATTATCTACAAAGGCAACGTCATCTGCACAAGACAGTCACCGAATTGTTGTATTGAAATTTATTCCTCCTTACATTTAGTCGTAAATTATCACATGCATGAAAGGTCTTCCACCTCAGTCTCCCTTGTTACAACGTCCTAAAAACCATGAAACTTAACATTACTAAATCAAACGAACACCTATCCACCAACTCATTAGATAGCTTAGTGATTGGTTATAATGTTTAAACGTGAAAATATGATGAATGGAAGATTCTATTTCTTTCTCCTGAGGGCCTGCAATCCGTATAAAAATTCGTAATTATATAAGCTACGATAGTGGTAAAATGAACTTTGGAACAATGTGTTTATTACGGAAACATTGGGTGCATGAGGAAGTTTTTCTTCAAAAGTAAATATGCTACTGCTACTTAAGCAGACAACACTGTCGACGTTAACCTTGCTAAAACCTGCAAAGTATCCAGCAGCCTACTTTAATGAGCAATTTCAACGATTTTACAGAGCCCACTACACGCTTTTCACATTTCCTGCTTCCCATCACCTCGTTCCTTTTACGAGCTGCTGGCGTGAATCCTACGAGGCATTATCATAGTTTATGCCTAACTTTCATTGAACGTAGTAACGTCCAAGTCTCAGACTCGTGACAGCGTGCATCAAACCCAAATAACATTTCAGTACCGTAAAACAGCCACCACTCAGTAGATGTAATCCTGTGCTACGTCAGTCCAATTTATACGAAATAACAGAAAAATTTGATAAGCAGCATTACTCGGTCTGCTTGACTATAGTTATGTTTTTGTTCATACTTGCAGACGTCCGGTTTTTTTCCAGCTGTATCAAGTGATCAATGGGTGCCCACACACGACCAGATTTCATCGGCCAACCAATCGCCGGATTCGAGCTCAGATAATTGTCTGAACGATCAAATCTGCGTTGCGTTTACACGTACAGAACAGATCTGAACAATTGACGGTCGTAAAGCGCTGAAATATAGATTTATCTGCGTATTCCAAAGATTCCGTGTCAAATTTGTTACAGCTACGCTAACCCTTCTTTGGAATTTAAGCATATTATAAGTTTTATAACGTAAATTGTTGGTTGTAGTGTTGAACAATAAGCCAGAATAAGGTGTTATTATTATATTACAATTACAAAATATTATATAGCTAGATGTCAACAACGAAATATAAAATGTTATTATTTAAACTATTACACTGAATCATTAAAAACAATTTAGCTTCTTAATGCTATTAATTGTGTTGGTAATTTCTAATTATTAAAAAAAATAAAGTCCTTTGACTTGTTTATTTCGTAATTAGAGATAATTATCTAAGATAGTAAAGATATCCCCTCGCAGAGGACAAATGTATTGCGCATACGAGAATCTGCACAGATC
Organism: Eucriotettix oculatus; assembly: GCA_034510155.1. Classification (NCBI taxonomy): domain Eukaryota; kingdom Metazoa; phylum Arthropoda; class Insecta; order Orthoptera; family Tetrigidae; genus Eucriotettix; species Eucriotettix oculatus. The sequence goes on from CM067378.1 coordinate 65,013,428, forward strand.
TCGATCGTAAGATAATTGTTGGCAGATCTTCACTGACGTTTAAACGACCTTCAGATTTCGCGGCAGATGTTAAATCTACCAGATATCTGCCGATGAAATCTGCTCGTGTGTGGGCAGCCAATGTTAAGGGATTCGTGTGGGAGATTTCTCTCGCAGACGTTTCTCCCCATATTGACTGCGGGGCTTACCTGTCTGTCGGGAATGCCTCCTACTCAGTCTTCGTTTTTTCAAGGCACAGTCACCTATTTTGGGCATAAGGGAAGAGTTGTCCGCTGATCCCATTGGATCAATCTGCCACCTGCCTCCTAAAACTTGCAGAGACACGGAGAAGGTAAAGCAGCGACCTCACAGCAAACTAGTCTCTCGCCAATCGGAAGGAAGTGAGAATAGTACCCAATAACCCGATCTACGTGATGCTGGTTTTCTATGGTTCTTCCTGCATTTCTTTAGGTGAAACACCGGGTAGGATCTGGGGGCCCTAGTCAACCATTGGGGGCCTTGCTTTACCTTCAGCATCCCCCTTTTTAATTCCCTTCCTATGCTATTAAAGGGGAGTTGCCTGTTTCAGGATCACCCTCATGTAAACATGTTACCCAGGAAAAAAATCACGTTTCATTGAACTAGAGAAGTTTTTTATGAAGTGATATTTTTTTTTGATCTTATTTATGAAAACGCGGAGAAGCAGTCACAAGACACTTAAACCTACCTATTTTGACTCTCGGAACAATCGTAGCTTAGCAATTCCCTCAAGTATTTTAAGTTCCTCATCCTAGTAGACTAGGGGTAATTCCACGGCTCTACTCTCCAATAAACCTACTTTATTTTCGCCACATAGACCTTGATATTGTCTACTATCATTGTTAAATGACGTTTCGTACCCCGATTAATTGGTAGTTCGGAAAAAACTACAACAATAAACTATCTGCATATACGACAGCTGAGCCCTCCATACGATTGGGTACATAATAAATTGTGTATATGAACAAACTGAGATCGAGATGTGCACCGAGTTTAACTTCAGACCAAAAAAGGCTGTAGGAAGAACCTTTCAAAATCTTATTTGCAAAAGACATGTAAAAAGAGTGACTTGACGGAACTGAAAGTACGAACCAAAAATTGTTTGTATTACGGGAAAAATGATTATAACTGACTTTGGTATGTCTTTGAAGTCATCACAGCTGTCAATTTTCAAAAACGCAAAACTGATTGGCTCTTATGCCGCACAATAGTAAAGTGTTCCACCACCAAGCAAATTCTTCTGCTCTCACACATGTTGCAATAGTTAAAAAAAATGTTGTTTAAGTTTAGAAATCGTTCCATTTCTCAGACACGGTACTACGTGACTTTTGTGCTCTTTCTCTAGCTTTTACGTTGACGAGAATTACTAACATTTTTTTCTACCTAAAAATTCGTTGGATCTAATGGTACAATAAGGATTATATACTTAAAAATAAAATTTTGATTTAATGATAAGTTAGTATAGTTTTGATGCTTTTATCAATTCACACATTTACGTATCAAGTCTTCACTCGTTTCGTAATTTTATAGTTTCTATTGTCAGTCGGGAAAACGGCCTGTCCCTGATAGTGGTGTTGTATGGCTCTCGATAATAATGCAGCAATTGATTTCTGCAGCGCAGGTCACTGCTGGTCGATTCTGCCGCTGGTTTGTGGGCCTCGTAAAACAGCGCGACGCTTTGCCATTAATAATCTCTGCGCCTCTGCTCTATGAAATGAGGCTTTATTCGATTTCGCCGACACTCAGTTTACGCTGTATAAAACGATTAGTCTCAAGAAAAAACTCCTTTCTACCTCCTCCGTCGATACTTTATTTAATAAATTAAGCTTCTGAAAATCGTAATACATACAGTGCAGTAAAAGTATTGTACTTTTTCAGTTAATTGAGGAGTTGATATAAGATACAGTAGCAATATTAATTAATCTGACTAAAGCAAATTCCTCGATGTATTACGCACATAGACTTCTTATTATATTAAACAATTTATTAAAGTCTTATAATGATTATTCATAGGTAAAGAGTATCAAAATGAAAGACCAGGAAAGCATTCCTTCATAAATAGGAATATTTCATTTTTAACTGCTCTCTTAAATTAGCTGTATATGTGTACGCTGACTAACTGAAGGAGTAATAGGTCACACTTTGAAGGATCGTTAAATTATACGTGTATGGTTAGGAACAGAAGAAGAAGACTAGAATTTATTAGGCAAATCAGGCTGTGTGTGGGCTGCAAAAGTCATGTGGAGATTAAAAGACTAGCGCAAGATAGATTAGCACGGAGACCTGCTTTAAAGCAGTCTGTAGACTGGCGTCCACAACGGCAAATGCAGCTGAATAATTAGAATACGTAGAAATAATAAAATTGCCCTTTTCATACATAGAAATAAAAAATCCACAGAATAAGTAAATAATAATTGTTTAAAATTGTAAGCATAAAAGCGAACGTTTTTGAATTTGAAAATATCCTCTTCTTTATCTGGCATTTCGTGCTCCGAGTGACCTTTTAGCCTGCTTTAAATTTGAATATAGGTATTTTTTAATGGCAAGGTAAATATTTTTACGTGAAGTACATTTTGATTTAGCGGAGAACATGCATTATTTTACGAGATAACTTAATAGCGCAGATGACTTGAGATCATCACTGAACACTAACTCAAACATTTCTTCAATTATTTTGAAGAAAGAGAGCTTTTAAAAAATAATAACTTTTGCGAATTTAACAAACCTTTATGATACAGCGTATCTTGTTTTGGTGGTATTTCCAAAATCGAGTATGATTGAAAATAGTCTAATTCTTGTTCATTTCCTCTTAACTAATAAGATAAATAAGTTTAATGTGGAATTAAAATGCGATTTATGGCTTAAATCTAATAATTGTTAATCAAATGTTTAAACCACATCAGGTTTACATGTTAGTCTCGGACCGAAATATTATAAAATTGTTATTAGGTCTATAAATAAAAGTGCCAATACTAAATAAAGCATTAAAAATATAAAAAAATAGATGGTGAAAAATAAACAATGAAAATTTAATTTTGTGGTGGTCGACATCAGAATTCGAAGATTTACGAGAAGTCTATAACAAAAAAAATAGTCTTCAAGCTTAACACGTACCCCGGTAATTCCCTTCAAAGTATAGTAATAGCTTAAACTTTAAAACTTATTTTATCTTATTCGGCTATATGAGAGTATGTATTACGTATTAATCAATGTTTTAATGTGGCCAAAAGCTGACGAGAATTAATAAAATAAAACGAACAACAACAATTAAAAACAACTACAGTTACAGGTTTTTGATTGTTACTTTTAATTTTTTTACAGATTTGTCTTTTAATGTTGAGATTGCAGTATTTGTTGAGCGTCCTGATCAGTACTGAAACGCGTAGGTGTATTAAATTATTGTTGGCAGTATTTTATTAATTTGTCTGTTTTGACCTCATTAAAAGATTAATTTATAATTAAAAATAACTATTATGTGTATTGATCAATCTCAAACGAGGTCTTCTTTTTAAGAATAAATCGTTAAAGTGTTCAAAGGACAGGAAAGTTTAAGGAAACTAAAATTTTCATTACAAACAAAATTGTAGAGACGAATAACGGTACACTACCAGTATTTCCATTGATTTTAGAAAAAATGTTTAGGGATTTCATGGAGCTTAAATCCTAAAAGAGAAACTTTACTGTTTGTAATTTTGGATTTGTAACCGACGAGTGTCAAAGTGCCTGGACAAAAATTTTTAGATTGTTTCGCGTCTTTTGCACTTCGTTCTCGTTAATAACGTTTTTAATTAGTTTTTTACCAGTTTTGGGATTTTATTAACATTGCGAGGTCAAACAGAGCGATTGTTTTCCTCTTCAGATTTATAGCACTAACGCCCTCTTTGGTTCCATTCCGACCCAAACAGCTAGCAATTTACCCGCGTAATTTCCCTTGACCTATTAGGAGAAGCCTCTTTAGCCATGCACTAATCCAAAAAGGCCTCAATTAACCAGAGCAATTTCCTGCAGCCAGATAGGCAGTAGTTAATTTAAGTTCAAGATCAGGCGTTGATTTTGCGAGAGATTTTTTTTTACTGTAGAAATAACGTCTAGTCAACTATGTCAGACAAAATAGTTATGGTCGAAAGTTCTTAAAATATAATTAACATAATTACGAAACTTAAATATTAAAGTGATTTTTATCTTCGACCATTTAAATTAAAGGTTTATTTGATTTAGGATACAAGTGTCAAATAACCCTTTATTTTATTTTTTATGTTAATTTTGTATATACTGAATCATTAATGTCCAAACGGATAGTTGGACGAAAAACGTTTTCTATATTATTATTGAAATAACTTTTAAACACCGGGTAGGATCCTTAAACCATAGCCCAGAGGCCCTTTGCTACCTTGATCTACTTTCCGCATCCCCCCTTTTCAATTCCCTTCCTATGCTATTAAAGGGGAGTTGCCTGTTTAAGGATCACCCTCATGTAGCCTGTTGACCCCAAAAAAATGACGCCAATGCAAGTCAACATTTAAAAACAATACTTCGGCGAAATGAAAGTAAAAGTATCAATTTAAAATCCATAACTTCAAGGATAAAATATATTTAAGAAATAGGCAATGACGTACCTCAAAAGGCAAAATTATGTGATAAAATAATTTACAGAAAGTTCCTGCTCTCTTTTTGCTTTCCTCAGATGTAGGGGTTTAAATTCAAGCAGCACAACCAGGAAAGGTAAAAGAAAAGATAATAGAAAAGGAAGATATATTAATAAGGGATTTAATTTATTGAATTTCATCATCAAATTTGTTCATTAATTTCAATGATATTAGATATAATATTAAAGCAGTGCCAATATTTTTATGTTGCCTGGGTTGTAAATTTCAATAGCTGTAATTAGGTACTTCAGAAGAATGCATTATATTACGGATACGCTGTATTCTATTTTTTTAACGCTTAATTGTCTCTTTTTTTGCCACTTCATAATTTCTTAGTTGATTTTACAATGATGGAGACGCATTTACATTTTAGTAAAAAGAATTTTTTCATAATTTCCTGTTCAAACCTACCTACTGACAAGATAAACTGAGAAAGAACGACAGATGCCCATAAAAGTCCACCATACTTTGTTTCGGTATGGTAAATAATGGAATGAGGTCGGGCTTCTCAGAATCCAATTTAGAGTGAAGGGGGAATAAGAAAGAATATAGGTCGGAAAGCACTTGCAATTCAAGTATGACCCAAAAATCTTCTGAACGTCTCTATACAAATATCATTGCATTACGTTATTTAACCGTTTAATGTTGATGCTGAAGAGATAATATGAAACCCTTTGACGACCACAGTTGTATTTTAAAATATTAATTTTTTACAACGGTAGCTTCCAACAGATTAAACTGCCAAAATATGGCACTTTTTGGCAGTATAATCTGCCGAATGCTACAATTGTAATAAATTAATTTCTTTAAATACAACTGTGACCGTCCAAGGGGTTTTTATTATCTGTTCAACAAATCTCATTTGCAAAGAAATATACGATCCAGGTCTAGCGCAAGAAAATATACGAATATCTTAATAAATGTACGCAACAGAATGGAGAAAAAAAAAGATTTAAATATTCTCTATATCAATCCCGTGGAACAATATGAGATTATCGCAAATAAAGCACTGAAAAACCAAATTTAATCTTACCCATCCATGTTAACTTGCATGTTTTGACGTGTAACTGACTTACAGGAACCCAAAAACTATTTTTCTTGTAAAGATGATTTTCAAATGTGTTCAAACTAAGACAATAATGTATTCTAAATTAAATTGTTTCCAGCGATGTACATAGATATTCTTATTAGTGTTAATTCGCTTGAAAATGTGATTTCAAATAAGCTTTTGAAAGACTTGGCGAAATGAGATAAACAAAAATCAGATAAATTAATAGATGAAAATAGTAACATGTGGATGACTGCTTGAGAGTTTTATAGTCAAACCTCAAGTGTTGACGAGTTTAGAGGATTATAATAAGAGCTTATATTATAAACTAAATATTATTTTACTTTCCTGGCGGTAACTTGATGGAAGGAATCCTTTTAACAGAATATAAACAATTATTCGGAACCTCCAACTCTTTGGTCGTAAGCGGAAGAAGTTTAATCGTGTGAATTTTGTAATATATTAATTAGATTTATATTTGCAACTGCACTGTCACTTCTAGATAAGCAATCGTATGTACCAACTAAAGTAATAATTTTATTATTTATTTGAAGATAACACAAGTGGACAGTTAATGTAAAATGATGTAAAGTTAGACTCACCCTTCTCATGATGCAATGTTTATCCACAGTAAGAGACACAACCAAATATTTTCTGTTATCAACTACCAGCGACCGAATAATACAACAGATGCAATAAACTCAAAATATGTTCTGTTCTGCACGTCCTCCGTACGAGTGCTTTGACGGATCAATACTGACACTTCGAACGTACCCCATTACACCTGTTTCCTATAAGGGCGCTATCAAGTTCCTCGGCTCGCATGCAGATGGCTACACTGTCGCTCGCGAATACGCACGCGCAGAAAATGACCATTTTGCACAGCGGTTTTGCACTCAGCTGATAAGTCTGCTTATTAATCACAGAACCGGCAAAATGGATTTTGGAAAATGTTGCATACATTTGTTATTGGAGTTTTCCGTCCTTAGACTCTCCATGCTAACCAATTCTTTTTCATTTATACATAACAACCACATCCGCCCTAATCTGCTTAGAGTATTCCACCCTGGCCCTTCCTTTTCTGTTTTGACCTTACTCACTTCCCTCTAATGCTAATTTTACAAGACCCTCGTGTATCAAATCATGGCCTATTAATCTAATCCGTTCTCTTGGACAAAGTCCTCCGTATTGTTCTCTCTTCCCCTATTCTGCTTATATATTTTAACCACCCATCTGATTTTCTGCATTCTTCTGTAGCACCACATTTCTATTCTTTTCTTTCCTGCAACTCCTACTATCCACATTTTACGCCCATATAACATCATAGTCCATACGAATATTTTTAGTAATCGTTGTATAAGTTATCCTAATATTCATACTTATATTAGCCGGTAATAAATTCCTCTTTTTTGCTTGTGCTAACCTACTCTTTATGTCTACTATACTTCTACCATCCGCAGTTATTAGGCTGCCCAAGTAGCACAATTTCTTACCTTCCTTCAAAATATCTAAATACATTATACTTTTTTTTGGTTAACAGGCTACATGAGGGTGATCCTGAAACAGACAACTCCCCTTTAATAACACAGGGAGGGAACTGAAAATGGGAGATGCGGAAGGTAGTGCAAGTTAGCCAAGGATTTACTTTAGTTTAAGCATCTTACCCGGTGTTTCACCTAAAAAGATGCAGGGAAAACCCTAGAAAGCCTGCGTCGGGCATTGGGTACTATTCTCACGCCCTTCCGAATTACGGAAGCGAGTCTGCTGTGGGGTCGCAGCATTCCATTCTCCGTGCCTCTAAAAGTTTTTAGGAGGCAGTTGACCCACTGATCCAATAGGATCACCAAACAACTCTTACCGTTTGCCCAAGATCGACCCCAGGACATACTCCTCCCAAAATAGGTGAAGGTGTCTCGGCTTGTGAGAATTTAGCGAAGAAAAAAAACATATAGTAAGCGGTATTCCCGACGGAGTCAGGTGAACCCCGCAGTCAATCAAGGGAAGAAATGCCTGAGAAAGAAAACTGCCACAGGCACGATCGACCTACATTGTAGTACAGTTTCCAACCTAGCAGTTGCAACATATTTTTTATTGATTCTTCGGTTTAATTAGCCTTCATTAAATTGGTAACTGAAAACATACAAATAAAATACAAAGAACGACCAAAAGTCGGAAATAGAAATTCTTAATTTGAATTAAGACGTTTCGTCTCGAACTTTCGGGACCGCTTCAGTTCATTAATTAAAATCTTATTGGAAATTCATGTTACTACTGTAAAATTCAGGGCTGAAATCAATAATAAACATAATGTAAACACACTCCAAATCCATCATTTTTCTTTTCGACCATACAATAGATAAATGCAAATCATTTTAAAATTATTAAAATTGCAAAAATGTAGAGAATCTCAAAATATTAGAACCTATAGATATTTATAAAAATAGAAGTATTGTTATTGGTAGGTCAAATTGTATTAAAATATTTTAAGTCAATTAGAGTTTTAATTGTTTGATTGGTAATAACCAATCTGAAAGTTAAAAACAATATAAACATAATAAATTCTGTAAGAAAAATAAAATAAAAATACAAATATTTTGAAATTTACAAATTGTAATATATTGTGACTGAATGGTTGCCTATGTATAAAGGATAACAAATAAATTCGTCAGTATTAATTAATCTGGTTGATTGGTAATTAAGAAGTTTCGGATAAATTTTAATTAACATCGTGTATATATATATATATATATTAACGTCTGTCTTTTTAATAATTAAATGAAGTTAATTAATGACGGGATTCAAAGTTTTTATTTATTTAATTTGAAGTTTAAATATGGTAACGAAACGTTGATTCACCTAAATAAATGAAAACTTTGTATCTGGTCGTTAATTTATTTCAATTATCTATGTAATTGAATATAAAAATTTTCTATTATGTAAAACTTTTTCGTGTATAAATCATACATTTTGTTTACAAAAGCCTTTTAATCTTCTTAGCACTAACCCATAATTAACACTAATTGTTTTAAACGTTTAAATTGGAGCGTAAAATAATTCGACATAACCGAAAACCGATTGTTGACCTACTAGTTTTCACTTCCATATATCCCTACTTTTTTGAAGGTGTTAAATGAAAATACAGTAAACGAGTACAGATCTATAATTCTGCACGTCTTCTTTAACGTTCCTCAGATTCACACTTTTCCTGTTGTAAATCAATTTGACGATGAAGCAGTTGTTGGCGGTGTTCGCCGAAGCATGGCTCTGATCTGCATCACATCATCTGTATTACAGAATTAATGGCCTGTTAGAAACGCTATAGTATCCCATGACTTGAGCTACGTAACGTGTTGTCTACGTCTCTGTGGATTTGCTCCCAATCCATATGAAGCGTAAGGCATCTGGTGACGAGTCTGTTAAGTTCTTCAATGTCTGTTTTAAACGGTTTGGTTATCCCATGGGAAATCTTGCTAGAGACACGCTTTAGCCAACGACAATGCGTTGGAAATATCTTCTTTTGTACTCTATGTTTGGATCCACAGCGATCAACATATTCGAGCAATGACAATTTCACTCTAGTGACCTTCTCATTACACGATCGCTAATATTATCTCCAATTTCGTAGCAGCGTGTATCAAATATAGCTACTGTTTTGTCTATTACTACCATGAGAGGTCTGTACCTATGATGAATGTGGTGTTTTACGACCTGAAATCAGAAAAAATTCTGCTCAAAAACTGAACCAAACCAGAGCAAAGTTCGGAATTTTTTTTATCCTAGTAGTAACCAACTTTCTTAGAAAGAAAAGAGACCCAAATTATAAGTCGTTTGTAGATATATTATTAAAAATATTATTGTATTGGGACAGGGGTGGGTTTTTTGTTACTCACCAAAACAGAAAAATTCGTCTTTACCCGTAAGAGACCGTCTCATATTGTGCTCTGATGTGAGAAGCAAATTTGAAAGCATTTTAATGTCAAGAAATTTATATTGTGGAGCATTTGGTGATAAATCCACAGCACAGCTGAAAATTGATAGCATAATTTCGTTTGGTTTCCTTTGCTACTGGATGAAAGTACAGATAACGAAGACACGGCACAATTATTCCTCCTCATACATGAAATTAATGAAAATTTCGTTATCCCTTGGGGAATTACTTGTCACGCAATCAATTCAAGATAAAACCACCGTTCAGGACTCTCTTGGGTGTGTTGTGAATTAAGTGGAGAAAAGTGGCTTTCTCTGGAACAAAAATGGTAAGTAAATACAGCAAAATATGTCAGAAAACAAATTTAATTAACAGTTAGTTATTACCAGCAATGTTCGCTACTTCGTTCGCGCGAAAATAGCTCTTTTTGTTTTGCCCTAAAAACGAAAGTGCGGTATCATTTATTTATGATCGCTTAACGGCAAAACTCGCAGTTGGTTCTGAACAGGTCCAGCTTTCACAGGTTTACAAGAGTAGATTGAGTGAGAATGCTTATCCTCCCTCTCTCTCACTCATGCTGTCAAAATTACACTTATTAACTAGCAACGTTTGGCGTATAGCTTCTGAACGACTCCCTTAGGAGGAGGGGTGGAATTGGTGGAATTGGTATATGTAATTAAGGCTCATGTTTGAGTCGAAAAATAAATTTTGAGGTTAATTACTTTTATAGTGTCTTGCCCGACAATATTAGTGTATAATTTCAAACCCTTGAAGTATGTAAAGGGTGGGGGTGGAAATGAGCCATATAAAAATAACAAGGAAATTATCGACTTTGCTGTCGAAACGGGTGTGAAGGGACTCGCTGTGTTGCATTTTGACCTTTAATATGCAATTTAAGTAACGTATTAAGCCTTAAGTGGGGAAGAAATTTTGTTCTGTGTTAAGAGTACTGAAAATATTGTTAGTCCTGCTATTGTACCGGGAGTCTGTCGAGATTCTGGGTTTATATTTGAGGTTCGCATTGTGACTTTTCGAAGCCGGTTTAGTAATGTGTTGACCAAGAATTAAATAATAATTTTTTATGGGTGGAGGGGGGTTAATAGGCTACGTTTACCAGGATAATATAAATAAATACCCGGACAGCGCCGGATCCCCAGCTAGTATTATAATATTTTAGAGTTATTTGCCAATAGTCGATGTTAAAAATACAGTTTGGAATGAAATTGGACTTTTAATTTTCAGTTGCTCCTGCTGGAGGAGAGTTGGAGGGAGCTGTTCGTACTGGGAGCTGCGCAATTCATGGTTCCTCTGGAGCTGACTCAGCTTGTGACTCTCCTGGGCACGTCCTGCTCATTTCCCTTGCTACACGAGCTGCGAGTGGCATTTTAGGAGGTATATGCACTGGGGTCGAAGACCTTGGGCATAAGGCAAGAGTTATCCGCTGATCCCATTGGATCAGTCGGTCAACTGACTCCTGAAACTGGTGAAGACACGGAGAAGGGAATGCTGCGACCCCACAGCAAACTCGTCTCCTGTCATTCGGAAGGGCTTGAGAATAGTCCCCAATGCCCGACCTACCAGATGCAGGTTTTCTAGGGTTTTCCCTGCAGGTGAAACAGCCCGGGGCCCGGGGGCCCTAGTTAACCCTTGGCTACCTTGCTCTACCTTCCGCATCTCCCCTTTTCAATTCCCTTCCTATGCTATTAAAGGGGAATTGCCTGTTTCAGGATCACCCACGTGTAGCCTGTTAAACCAAAAAAAATGCCTGTGGGAGTTTTCTCGCAGGCGTTTCACCCCAGAGTGACTGCGGGGCTCGCCTGATTTTGTCAGGAATGTCTCGTAGTCTCTGATTTTTTTCAATGTTCTCAGTTGCCGAGACTCCTATTTTGGAAGGTATATATATACTGGGGTCGAAGACCTTGGGTATAAGGCAAGAGGTGTCCGCTGATCACATTAAATCAGTCGGCTAACTTACCCCTATAATTTGTGAAGACACGGAGAAAGGAATGCTGCGACCCCACGGCAAACTCGTCTCCCGTCATTCGGAAGGGCGTGAGAATAGTTTTGACACAGTTCGAAACACCTTTAATGCTGTATAATACCACAAAATAACAATTTTAAACGCCAATAGATTTTAGAATGTAGATATTTGAACCGTGCACTTCAAAATTGTCAGTCGGTCTCCCCGTCCTAGATGCACCAGTCACGTGGCACGGAACACATAATTTTTTTAGTAGTCAGTTAAGCAGATAAGGGGCAAAGTACCTGATCCATAATGAGTAGTTAGTAATTGTTTGTAGTCTGTAAAGGAGCAAATCAGAAAGCAATCAGATGTGCAAAGTGGTACTTATTTGGTTGATAGTGGACTCCTGCACGTTGGTGCTGGACATTGTAGTCGCCATGCCACCAAACTCTCCCGTAAAGTACAGACTTCGTGAACTTATAGTTATTGTAAACAATAGAATTCTTTTTGCTACTACTGACTGATATTGCTTTCTTTTAAGTAATTTAAAATAACATGTTTTTCACGTGGCCCCTAAAATACCCTGAAGAAGTAAAAACATATATTATTCGCATCAACTAATGTCTAGAATAAGTATTGTATCGTGTTTGAGCGGTTTTATATGGAAATTCCATAATAAATCTTAATTTTGTAGTAATCTTGAACGACATCTAATAAGCCCAACGCCTTCCATAATCAAATAAGATTAATCCTGACACACCACAACGTGAGGCTATTATATAAAATCACAATAATTTTCAAAGAAATAAATAGTGTTCTATACGAATATGAGCTTAAAATTCCAATGAAATATTGAAAAGAGAGTATGTCCGACAAACTCATTGGAAAAAATTCGTTAAAAGAAAATTTGATAAAAAGAGAAAAATGACACTATGATGATGTGTCATAGTTTTATGTACTCATTAATCATTTAAATCATGGCAGAGGTAGGATATTATTCTAAACTATAAATTTATAAGGAGATAAATTCAAACTGTCGAACTATTTTCATTTTATATAGTAGCGTTGAACCTTATCAGGTGATGTAAATACATGACGTAGGAAAGTTAAAAAAAATATTTAATTATATGTAATCCTGTACTGATTAAAAATGTAGTAGGTTCCCTCTAAAATTTGTTTTCAATATTAAAAATTTTTGAATATTATTTTCCTCGGGCCTGTGTTATTTAGATAATTCAAATGATCGGAAACTACATTTCCACGTAATTTACTAAATTAGCCCTTTCTTCACAAGTCTTCGCTGGCTCATTTTAATATTCGACGAGCTTTCGATTCCAACAATCTCGACTTATTAATATAACATTGCTGGGATTCCAACAAAAGTTCATGTCTTCCTCGAAAAGGCTCATGAATAACGTTAACAATTTAGTTTAAATATAATTTCTTATGAAACGTAAAAAATAAAGAAGAAGTGATGCTTATTAGTTAATTATTGATGGCGTAAGGAAAGTTTAATCAGTTTACAAAAAAATAATTTTTACTACAGGGAATTCTGATAATATTAAATAGTATAACAATTATTTACTTTTAAAAAATATTAATTTTATACCCAATCTTATTCCAGTACTGGATATTAGTTCCGCTGTATTAATTATTGTGTAATGATAAAACACAACTACATGCGGAATTTGACGGTACGGAATCAAAGGCATGCGGCGTGAGGGAAGTTGCAAGTTATAGACAAGAGAATATAACACCTACACGACGGCATGACTGGGGCTGTCCCAAATATCGTGAGATTTGGCGGCATCGTATGATGAGCAACGATGGTGTATTTCGCCAAAAACTTCCACAGAGCGAGGCAAACGACCACTCGGAGAGAGGACAGATAATAATTTAATCGGACAGTATCGAGCCCCGCCACCGACGGAATATGGAATAAATAAGTGGTGACAAATTATTAAAAACTCAAGAAAAATGGATTTTGATTATTATATTGGGACATTTAATATTGGACGTTACGAGCTAGGGTATAAGACAGGACTTTAAGAAAGATTTTGAGTAGACTTTAGCAGTGGATATTAATATTGAACTTTAAGTGTAGATGAAGATTGAGTTTGAAGAGGGAGCAATAAGAAATTGGAGATTGTCCTGTCCGTGGACATTTAAATGCCTGGAGGAAGGCCTGCTCCAGTCCGGGGCTCCAAAGTGCTCATAATTGTTCAACGCGGAAGTTTGGTCGGGTCCAGCAACAACTCCAGCCCAAGCTGAGAACAAAAGGTAATGGCTGTAACCTTTTGGCGATTTCCTGGTACTGCCAATTTCGAGTAGAGTTTGTGATAGTGATTCTGCTTTATGGTATTGCCCGTTTAGACCCTTAGTAAAGAACTCAAGTATTTAGTGTGTATAAATTTTGTAAATATATGTATTGTTAATCGAAAAAAAAGCCGGCTAAGCAAATTAAGATACATCCAATAATGGTACATTGTCATAAATAAATATTAAATTTAATAATATTCAAATTATTAAAATGATTTTTTATTAAAAAGTAACTATCCGCCCCCCCTTCCCCACCCCCCGTATTCAATCACAACTTCTTGTCCATATTCTCAGATAAATATGTGTACATTCTTCTTCGTTTTGCATGGTGCAATTCTAGCGCCTTAAAAAAATCAGTACCGAAAAATGTTTTGACTTACAGTCGCATATCAATGTTCTAGTAAATTGTTGTAATTTTTCCCTCATCAAAGATAATAATTTTTACATATGTGGAAAAACTCGACAGTCATAATTAGATTATATAGTGACAAAAGTAAAATATATCGAGAAGAATTTTATTTCTGTCGGGAAATACGTTTACGGTAGAATACTGTAGTTACTCAGCTAACAATCATAATTATAATAAAATTCTAAGTGATATATAATTTTTTAATCCTATATAAATCGACTTCGGTCTCTAAATCTTTATTATTTAAAATAGAAATAACTTACAGAATCAGGTCAGTTCGTACTACATGTCTTGAAAAAAAAAACAGACATTATTTTGTTGTTGGGCAAGCCTTTTCAGAGCGTTCTCCTTCACAAAGCAAGGTGTTAAGTGGCCGAGCATATACCACTAGAATAAATTCGGGAGTGGTTTCCAGACAAGCTCTAACACATGTACAGACCAGTTGACAAACATCTCGGCGATGAAATAAATCTACTTCAAAATAGAACACGTTAAACGTATGTGACCCTAGATGCAGTTTCCTCTAAAGATGAGAATTGTACAGTTGGTATTATTTTCTGTTTCAGTTTGTAATTTAATTTGTATTACTTTTATGTTTCTCTTCAGGTTAAGACGTTCTTCAACTTGGGTAGAAAATGTGAAGCGATCATTCAATATACTGTTTTCTCTTTGTATTGGACATTGGAATCTTTTCTATTGTTTAGATTCTACAATCATTTATATTGTAGTAAACCACCATGTGTTAGATATTAAGTAGATAAGTAAGTGTACTAGTACCATGTGCTCGATATTAAGATATTAGATATTAAGTTGATAATTAAGTGTACTTACCTACTTAATATCTAGCACATTGCGGTTTACTACAATATAAATGATTGTAGACTCTAAACAATATAAAAGCTTCCAATGTCTAATACAAAGAGAAATCAGTATTTTTTTATTTTTTGGGGGGTTAAAGGCTACATGAGGGTGATCCTGAAACAGGCAACTCCCCTTTAAATAGCATAGGAAAGAAATTGAAAAGGAGGGATGCGGAAGGTAGAGCATGGTGATTTTTTGAGGGGGTTGGAAAATGGAACGTCAAATAGAATGCGAGTTAGTAGACGATAAATTTGGTTTGAGGAAGAATGTTGGGACAAAAAAAGCAATATTAACTCTGCGACTAATTTTAGAAGCCAGCATATGAAAAAATCGGCTTTCGTTTATGGCATTTGTAGATTGGAAAAAGCGTTTGATAATGTGAACTGGAGCACACTATTGAGGATTTTGAAGAACACTGGAATAAAATATCGAGGAAGAAGGTTTATACATAACCTCTACAGAAGACACAGCAGTAATTAGAATAGAAGATCAAGAAAATAAACTTGTAATCAAGAAAGGAGTAAGACAAGGATGCAGTCTGTCGCCCATGCTGTTTAACTTATATATGGAACAGGCGATGAAAAATGTTAAAACGGAATATGGAAAAGGAATAATACTGCAAGGAGAATAAATAAAATCCTTACGCTTTGCCGACGATATTGTAGTATTAGGAGAATCACAAGAAGACTTGGAAACCATAATAAATGGAATGAACGGAGGTAATCGTTGCTAAAAATGTTCGTATGGAGCGTGGTGTTATATGAGTGCGAAACGTGGACGATAGGAGTTCCGGAAAGCTAAGGAATAGAAGCCTTTGAAATGTGGTGCTATAGGCGAATGGGTGGATAGAGTAAGTAACGAGGAAGTTCTAAACAGAAAAGGGGAAAAGCGAACAATATGGAGGACGTTGATTGAAAGAAGGGATAGATTAATAGGCCACGTTTTAAGTCACGAGGGTCTTGTAAATTTAGCATTAGATGGAAGTGTGTGGGGTAAGAACAGAAGAGGGAGGCCAAGAATAGAATACGCTAAGCAGATTAGGGAGGGTGTTGGTTGTGCTAGTTATGAGGAAATGAAAAGGCTTGCGCAGGATAGATTAGCAAGGAGGGTTGTATCAGACCAGTCTTAGGACTGAATACCACAACACAACAAGAAGTAAGTGTACGTTTTTCGTTCATTTTTGCGCGCCAAAGGATAAGGAACGCTGGAAAAATGTTTGACCTGAGTGAGATTTGAGCATTGATTGGAATTAGCTCCAAAATGCAAAAACCTAGTTAGATGGGATAAACAATTCGAAATAAAATGTAGAAAACAAAAAACATATGTTGGTAAATTCCCATTCCTAAATAGGACCACCAACGACTGGAATAATTTACCTGTGAGAGTGTTTGGGGGAAATCCTTTTCAGGAAAATAAATTCAGAACAAGTCTCAGAAAACGTGTGAAGTGAAGTTGTTATTTTGAAAAATATATATGTATAGTCGAACTTAAATGTTATAGCCAAAGTAAAGTGTTAATTCTTGTAGTGTTTCTCTTTTCTCTCTTTCAGACGTATAGTCATTTTAAAGGACTATGATTATTTTTTAGATTATGAGTATTATGTATCTGCCACCAGGCTTGCGCCCAATCGCAGACTAACAATAAATACAATAACATAATCGTTGTAAATAGTTTGATTATATAAATTATGGATAATATACTTATTATCAAAATTAATCAGATTTAATAAAATGTCGTAGGTTTTCCCGGTGAATCTTCTGAGTAAATAGTTCTTGGGCTTCCACCCGGTCTCAGATTTAATAATTTCATTCAGTTGACCTTCCCAAAACTTAATATGATGAATTCATTAAAAGTTGCCAAATAAAGAAAACTGTAAAACCAAGAGGTAACAGACACCACCGATTATTTTATTTTTTCACTTAGCTGGGTGCCTGTATTAGCCTGGTATGGTATTTAATTCGACAATTTCTCTTAGGCCTACTACACACTTCTATACAAAGTCGAGCTGTTTATATAAATATATATGTCTATAAACAATCGAGAGACAAATTCTTGTATATATATATATGAATTTTCGTCTCCCGCATGAAATACACAAATGTGTACACGCGACATAGTCTCTAGATTGTCTATAAACACGACTTACAGACGGTTGATGTACATATCTACATACAATCCCTAGACTTTGTACACAAGTGTATTCTAAGTCTTAAGCCTACTTCGCATTTAGATCTGTCGAGCTGCGTCTGAGACGCTCGGCAAAATTATGTCCGTGAATCTGGAGGGTTGCGGATTGTATTTAGCATGGGTTTTGAGTCTCGCCCAAAATGGGACTCTCTGACGTATTGTTGCCGAATATTCGTAAAAGTGCGGACGTGAACCCGGATCACCCAAGGTAGAATTGCCTGTGGAAGTTTTCTCTCGCAGGCATTTCTCCCGAGAGTGACTCACCTGACTATGTTGGCAATGCCTCGTACCTCTCTCTGGTTTTTTGCGAAGTTCACACATGCCGTGGTACATTCATCTATTTCAGGAGGTATATGTACTGTGGTCGAAGACCTTGGGCATAAAGCAAAAGTTGTCCGCTTATCCCATTGGATCAGTCGGGCAACTGCTTCCTAAAACTGGCTGCGGCCCCACAACAAACTCGTCTCCCGTCATTCGGAAGGGCGCGACCTAGCTGATGCAGGATTTCTCTGCATCTCTTTAGGTGAAACACCGGGTTCGATCCTTAAACTAAAATAGTCCGGGAGCCCTAGTCAACCCTTGGCTACCTTCCTATGCTATTAAAGCGGATTTGACTGTTTCAGGATCACCCTGATGTAGCCTGTTACTGACGCGCCTTTCCCGTAATGTTGTTGTGGTACTCAGTCCTAAGACTGGTCTGATGCAGCCCTCCGGTCTAATCTATATTGCGCAAGCCTTTTCATTTAAGCATTACTACAATTTTCCAAATCTTCCCTAATCTGCTTAGCGTATTCCTTTGCCTCCTTCTTCTGTTCTTACCACACACGTTTCGCTCTAATCCTAACTTTAAAAGGCCACGTGTCTCAAAACGTGGCCTATTTATCTATCCCTTCTCTCTGTCAACGACCTCCATATTGCTCGCTTTTCCACTAATCTGCTAAGAACCCGTAATTTCGACTTGTATTCCGTCCCTGTATTCTTCGTTTAAAACCTTGAAATTGATCAAGGATCTTCCAGCCAATAGATGTCTAAGGGACTCTCCTCTACAGAGGTAGAGGTAAAAACGGAGTAGTTATGGCCGAGTTAGCAAAGAAATTTGACGCGACGATTTTAGAAATTGGTAAATAATTACATATCTTAAAATGTAAGTAATAAATTATGTATTGTTTGCCTATACTCTTCTTTTACTTATTTCTCTCATCTATATGCATGTTTGTTCTGTTGATTATTTGAAATTACCATATAAGTAACCATTATTATTCAGCACTATCAGTGTTGTAATAAGTAGATACTTATTTATTGTATTACTTTATTTAATAAAAGAACGTAAAGTGGGAAAACAGTCTGTACCAATCTCATTTGGTGAGCAAACCAATTATAAACTAGTCCACTAAAGTATCCACATTCATTTCTGTATTACACATCACGATTTTTAATTATCATTTCACTAATTTTAGATTAGAACTATGTGAATTACGTTATTAATAACTTGTATTATTGTACTAGGCTGATTACAAACAGCCGCTTAAATCAAATTAAAATAAAACCATCGGTAGTTTATTGAATTCTTGACATTTAAATTACAATATTTTAATTAAAGTCTGAAGGTTACAGATAATTAAAAACATCAACCAGTTACTTAGATAGCAATGAATGCATTTGATTTATTCATTCTAATAAAACTTATTACATAAATCCTATAATAAAGTCATGGCATTTACAGATATATTGCAGTTAGAGAGTTTGTAGGAGGACATGGGAATCTGGACAGAATATTTTATTAATGAAAAGAATAACTTGGAGCCATTTTATACAGGTACTCTTAAGAATAGGCAAAATTATCTAGTACCCTGCTTCATGTAAGCACATAACAATTGCACATCTTTAATTGTATATACAAGCTGTGTAAATATATAGAAACCAGCATAAAAATGAATAATCCAGCACATTATTTAAGGCATTTTATTTTCCGATGGGCTGCAAAACCTGAGGTCCTCAATTTATATCCTAAGAGAAAACATTGTACAATTATGTACTAAGTTTTTATTATTATTACAGGGTGCTTGAGGTATTAATCATGAAGCCAATTTGCAAATTATAAATTGCTGGAAATGGATTATAATATTATTGGGGCCAAAAGTATCAAAAATATTAACACACTAAGTTTATTCAATTTTGCCAAAAATTTGTACTTTTTTGTATCACATTTTGAAAAAGGAATGTCCTTTTTGTGGAGGGGGAAAGTAATGAGAGGTTATGAATTTTAAGTGTACATTCCACAAACTGGAATGATGCGAGACAAGGAACATTAGTTACCTCATACATACAGATTCATGAAAATAAAGGCTAAAGCTATTACATTTCACATGAACAGTTTCTAAATAGTGTAAATATTATTTTCTAAGAAGCACTTCATCGCAACAAGGCAACATCAAAGGCACCAGCAAGCTAAAAATTTGATTGTCCTCCATTAGAAGTACTAGATAATCTTGCAATAGACATCAAACATACAATAGTTCTTATGACTTTAAAAGCATTTTTGGCATATAAAGTTAAATTTACAAGTGATGTGTAAAAATGAAATATTTAATCAAAGAAAATGATACTAGAGAGATTAGAAATAAAAATTTAGATAACAACTAATACAAGTTAATTTACAAATAAACAATTAAAATATGACAGCATGTACCCATCAATAAAACAATTCACACTGAGTAATTTCTTAAAAATACAACTCAACAACAAAAATATATATTTGTGACCTTAGGAACAATTTGCACGATAATTTAAACAAGCATATAAAACTGCCTGCAGCATATAACTGTATCTTTATATAAGGCTAAAACAACGCACAAAATATTTTGTATGTGGTATTCCTCCATTTCTAACATTTATCTCAAAGCATTTCACTTACACACACACAGCACCGTGCATAATAGCAGTTCAATTGTTAAGTTAATTATATGCAAATACTTCATTTCATAAATATGTAAATCAAAATCTTATTTGCAGAGATCATAGGCAACATTAATATTTCTGTTTCAAAGATATAAACCCCTGACAAAAAAAGTACACAATGGCACACGTGGTCATTTAAAAGTAAATATGCAAAACTTGGCACTCATCTTACACTGTTGTCCTTATTCATGGTAAACATTCATATTATACATCACAGATAAAACTAATGTTCTAATAAATCTAATTATATTCAGATCGCCATCAAGTTTTTGAAGGCAAAACCATTCACAATCAT
Organism: Eucriotettix oculatus; assembly: GCA_034510155.1. NCBI lineage: Eukaryota > Metazoa > Arthropoda > Insecta > Orthoptera > Tetrigidae > Eucriotettix > Eucriotettix oculatus. Next base: position 65,034,060 of record CM067378.1, read on the forward strand.
TACAAACATCCAAATACTTGTACAAACCATACATTAAAACTTTCCTAATTTAATAGTTTCAATTGAAATTAGTTTGGTTTTCTACCTAGGATAACTGTTTTGCCAATATGAAAATATTAAAAGTAACTTTGAAAAATCACTCTTCTAAAAATATTTTCACTGTAAAAATGTCTGAGACATATATGAAAAAGATATAAATTTTTCAGAAAGTCTGAAATTTGAAACACTATCAGAAATAATAGGTGAAACATGTTCTTTGTGAGAACACTACAAACAGGATTGAAGAAACATGATTTTGTAATTAAAATACACAATTACCCTTACCAAATATTTCAATTAAAATTTAAAAGATAAGTTAACATATTAAAATTCATTAAATTCATAACAGGAAAACTCTTTAAAATTAAAAGTGTCAAAAACAAATCCTTAAAAGAATTGGCACGGAATGACTATGCTTTCCTGTCAGATAAGTATACAGAAAATACTAAAGTTTTCTCAAGTAGTAGAATCTTAGCTGTACCAATCCAGGAAATTTGGATATATGGCAACCAAATGCATGTACAGTTCAAGAAACAGAAGAGATAGCATTTAGTGGTGATCCCATTTGGGTTAACACTTTGTCCAACCAATGTAAAGGGCCATTCAAATGAATTTCTACCCAACATGGAGTACTTGTTACATCTTGTCTATGATATTCTGCACCCCATCCTTTTACAAATGACATCCTGAAACAAATTTAAAACTTTATTACAATTTTACAATGAGGATGAATATGTATTTAGTAAAGTACAAGTCTTTAGAATGATGGAGCACATATTTCTCATAATCAGCAATCCCAAACCTTATATATATAATCGGCTAGCCAATCAGTTTATGATGAAGGGGGGCGGTACATTCGAAAATTTAAAGACCTCCAAACCTTACAAGGAACTACCATCTATGAACTTCAGGTAAGTCCCCTACTTTCTATCTCTTTCCTTTTATATTTATTTCAAAATGGACAGTACAGAACAAATCCCACCGAACTGCGTTTACATCAATATCCTGTACAAATTTTCCTTTCAAATAGATCATTAAACATCAGCTCTCTATTTTGGCCAATAAATAAAACAAAGTAATTAAATTAATCAGACTTATTATAAATAAATATGTAATTTATAATAAAGAATTTAAACTACTTGTGAAAGGAATTTAAGTGTTATGTATTGACTAGGATATCGCTTGATATTGTTAGACTTCATATGTTATTGTAATGTTGTGTTTTGATACTGTTGTGGAAGTAAACCTGGAGGATGCATGAAAATATTCTGAAATGTTATTGATTAATTTTAAAGAATAATAAGCAATTGCAAAGACAGTTTGGTATTTAATTTTCTGAATAAGGCATAACCAAGTTTTCTCTGCAACTTACCTAATTGTACACATTTTTGTCAATTCATAGACTGCTTCAAACCCATGGTTGACACTCTGAGAGAGCAACTGAGCAAATTCTTGATTATTAAATATTTTAAGTGAGCATCCAGGTGGAATCTTGCACACAGTACTTGGGTGGAAACCATGATGATGATTACAGTTCCGAGACTGAACAAAAATTGCACTGTCTGATTTATTCTGAGCATACACTTCACCTCCAATGTAAACTAATTGGACACCTGAAACATTTGTAGTTTTAATCAGCTATTAGCAATGAAGACAAATTTAAATACAGAATTTCTTAATGGAGCCAAAATATGTTTAATTGAAAAATGAAAGTATAATAATACTGACCTTTTCCTATGTGCCTACGAGTGTTCTCAATAGTAGAGTTTCTGTTCACATTGGATAACTGACCTAAACAAAACCGGTCTGAGTTATTGCTTGGGTTTGTAAAACCATCAACAATAATAACATTATTCTGGCAATGAAATACTTCTCCAACTCTACAGTTCAACTCATAGTAAGCTATACTGGCCCAATATGTAGGTTCCTAAAACAATACAAATATTTTTATCAATGTCAATGGACTTTTATGAATTTAAAATGTATTTTCTATACACACTATACAATTAAAGTAACTTTACACAGTCACAAATGTAAAAATGAATAATTAAATAAACTATTATTGGAGCTCGTTAACATAAACAATGCACATGAATGTAATGGTAAATTTATTTTGTTATTGTGGTATTCAGTCCCAAGACTGATCTGATGCAACCCTCCATGCTAGCTTATCTTGTACAATCCTTTTCATTTCCCTATAACTACCACAACCCACATCCTCCCTAATCTGTTTAGCATAGTCTATCCTTGGCCTCCCTCATCTGTTCTTACCAACACACTTCAACTAATGCTAATTTTACAAGACTCTCATGCCTTAAAATATGGCCTATTAATTTATCCCTTCTTTTGGTCAACGTCCTCCATATTGTTCACTTTTCCCCAATTCTGTTTAGAACTTCCTCATTAGTTACTCTATCCACACATCTGATTTTCAGCATTCACCTACGGCACCACATTTCAAAGGCTTCTATTCTTTTCCTTTCCGGAGCTCCTATCAACCACGTTTCACAGGCATATAATGCTACGCTACAAACAAACATTTTTAGCTACAATTTCCTAATATTCACACCTGTACGTAAATTCATCTTTTCCATGAAAGCTTCCTTGCCTGAGCTATCTTACTCTTTATGCCTACTATACTTCTACCATCCCTAGTTATTAAGCTTCCCAAGTAACAGAATTCCTTAACTTCTGTCAAAATATCCCTCCCTAATTTAACACCCTTTTTTTAATTCCACTGTTTCCCAAATTTCACTCCAATACCTTGGTTTTCCCTCTATTAATCCTCAGATTGAACTCTTTCTCCAGGACTCTGTTCATGCCATTTATTGTGGTTTCCAAGTCTCCTTTGATTCCCCTAATACTACAATATCATCGGCAAAGCGTAAGGTTTTTATTTCTTCTCCTTGCAGTATGATTCCTTTTCCATATTCCGTTTTAATATTTTTCATCGCTTGTTCTATAAATAAGTTAAACAGTATGGGTGACAGACTGCATCCTTGTCTTTTTTGATTATGGCTTTATTTTATACAACAAAAATAAAACTACCCGCCATTAGACAAACACTTGTTCCATGGTATAAAGGACTGAAGCAACCTCTTTACCTATTTACCTTATAACACTGATTGATTGTAAGTGCAAACCCACTGCACAGTCTCAATAAAACTTTATAATTCACACTAAAAGGTTTCCAAGGGGCTTTCACTTCAAAAAGTCTCAGTCATCATTCTTTTGTACATACAATTTATGTCAATTCACATTCATTTCAAAATACAGAATTCTAGTCTTGTAAAAACATTGCTGCCATTTTCTAGTTGGTTAAAGCAAAATAGAGGAGCCTCTAATGAATTTTATCTGACAGTCAAAATTACCTTCCAAAGATAAATATCATTCATTTTAAGAATTCTCCAACTAAATAGCAAAATGACTTCAAAATATACAAGAATACTCATCAGCATTTAAAATGACTTCCATTTTCATTAAAAACAAAAAACATATTGATATGAAAACTAAGAAAGTTTGAGTCTACTGTAAAAATTACAGATTTTTTCAGCGAATTATTGTACAGATGATTCACACAGTATTCAAACAAACTAATGATATGTTGACAAGTTGTTACAACTATTTTGAGGATGATCACTTTATAACTTGCATAGAAGAGGCTCTATAATTACTGTACTCTTTTCTTTACTCTTAAAAATGCTTCGTTATATTTTCACTATTTGTTTGAAGATATTAATCAGTGTTAATAATTTTAATTTAAATATCAAGTATAATTTTAAGTTCTTTTATTCCTTTACCTGGTAAGAAACAGGAGCTACTTCAGACATGTTAATATTGTTGGATGTATCCATAGCAGAAGGATCACCTAAAGTTGAACCTGGACCTTGTTGGCTGTCTTCTGGTGGGCTGTAAGCAGGTGGTGGTGTTTCTAAAAAAATATCAGAATAAAAATTGTAGCATTTAGTACCCACAATACTGTAAACTAAAACATTCTTTCAAATTCAGATAATTGACATACTCATTTATAAATTTTCTACAATATAAAGGAGACAAGTTAAAACAAAATGAAAGGGAAATTAAAATTCATGGAGTCAAAAGATATTGCAAAAAGCCATTTATGAACTAGTTTTACTGTCTTTCAGTGCTTTCACGCAGTATAAAAGAGTCCCATTTGGCCTACAGGCCAAATATCATCTTTTAAGCAAATTAATATGAAGTTCTGGCAGTCTTCACTGTAACATAATGTGTTTATTGCAAACAATAACAAACACAAACAATCTGCATACCCTAAAATGAAATGAAATTAAGAAAGAAGAAAAAATTAATTTGAGAAAAGATAGACTTAAGTTTTCAACCTATGGAATTTCAACCTAAAATTATCTTAAGTGTATGTACTGTACAAGAATGTTTTGTGTAAACCCTATTATTTGATGACAAGTTGATCCCAGTGATCAATAGAATCTGTATAAATACCCATAAAATAACAATGTTGTTCTGTAATTCACTCAAATTATTGAAAAAAGGAAGAAACCTGAATGAGTACACTCAATGTATTTTTTTTACAGAATAGGAAAAGTAAGATCTGGTTAGGCAAACACATTATGTCACACTTCTTGACAGTAATTGGAAATAGTCAGGGGAGTTTGGTGGCCAATTATTCGGTCAACCTCTACCAATCCAGAAGCAAGGAAAATGTGACATTAAGGAGAAAAACTGTCACTCACAAAGAATACCCGTCAATAAGATCTTAGTGGTATGTCTTGCAAGTAACAGTATAACCTATTGAGCAAGAAATTTGTGTAGCTACATGTATTTAGCCTGTTGAGAAGAACAAAAAACATCACAATGTCCATTCAGATGTTAAGACAAAGACTGAGTGGATAACAAACTAGTTGCTACAAGAAAAAATGTAAAGACTGCCTCAAAACAAATCTGGGGAATACCTGTGGGAGCTTTCTCTCACAGGTATTTCTCCACAGAGTGACAATGGGGTTATCATAGGGGATTATTTGTTATCTCTCTAATATCAAGGTTCTCACATGCCAAGGCACCTTCACCTATTTCAGGTGTATGTACTGGGTCAAAGATCTTAGGTATACAGTAAGTTGTCTGCTGATCCCACTGAATCAGTCAGCCAACTGCCTGCTAAAACTGGTAGAGACGCTGAAAAGCAAACTACTCTCATGTCAGTCGGAAGGGCGTAAAATAGTCCAACCTATTAAATGCACATTTTCTAGGGTTTTCCCTGCTTCTCTCTTAGGTATGCTACTTTGCTGTGCCTTACACATACCCCCTATTAAATTTCCTTCCTATCCTACTAAAGGGGAGTTGCCTGTTTCAGAATTATCCTCATGTACCATTACACCCACCTCCCCCAAATAAAGAACAAAGCACAAAAGAGCCTGTGAGTGCTTATGTTAGCTCTCTCTCTCTCTCCCCCTCCCCTATTTACTAATTCTCAAACAATGTAAACCATACAAAAAATTAGTATGGTTAACTATCAACAGCTACCTGGTAATCCATTACTTCCATATGGACTTTGAGGGTTAGAATGTGCACTTCCAGGACTTGGCACACTGCTTAGTGGAGATGTTGGACCAGGACTAAGATGTGGATGTCCACCGTTAGTAAAACCACCAGCTGAATAGGACACATTGTGAGGCATTGCTGGTTCAGGTAATTGCTGAAATGGCAGAAGTGAATGGCCTGGTGCAAATTCACTATGTCGAGGAACCAAAACTGGTGGCAGAACTGCAGAAAAAATACAACAAATGTATCATTTGTAAAATAAAGATAAATATTAAAGTCATATAAATGCAAAAAAATCAAGACTAAGAAATCCACAATAAATAAATTTTCATTACACTATGACAATTGCTTATTTGCACAAAAAAAAAAGATTCTCCGTCTACAAATAACCACAATTATGAACTAATATAATATAAGAATTGTAGGATGGATATACAAAATTCACTGTGTAAAATCTTTAAAAATAAAAACTTCTCTACCAAAATTATTTTATAAATCTAATTTAGAGCTCGAACAAATAATTGAAATGGTTAAAACCTAGGTAATGGGGCCATCTATATGAAATCAACCAGTAGGTGTTTTTAACATTTTATTTTTTATAGTAATTATTCTTTTTATATAACATCTGGCAGAACAAGGTGACCCTTTTTAGAATTTTACTAGCATTTTGGCTTCCAGCAGCCATTTTTTTATGAGGGTCAGTCATTTTTAGAGTTTAGTGATCAATTCAAAAACTTTTTTATTCATGACGATACCAACTTGAAATAATTATTCTAAATGAAATCACATATGAATAATGTCATGACTAATATGTGTTAAGTTGTAAGGAAATAACCTAAAACAACTACAGTAAATGTGTTTTGATTAGAAAAAGTGAATAATTTAAAGATTTTTGTTTGCAGATGACAAACTCATAAAAAAGAATGGTGTGTTCATAGTAGCTGAATCTCTAATGTCGTATATGAGCAAGCAGTGGATTTAAGATTTCACTCCTGGTAATACCACACCTACAACAAGTATTATTTTTAACAAATAGCATAATAGTCTGGACTAGTTTGATACCATTGTAAACCCACTTCAACCAAGCCCCTCCACCCCACTGTATTGTCTGTCTGTCTCTCTCTCTCTCTCTCTGCTGATCTGAATGTCACAGTGGTTCTACAACGTCACCGACTTTATTCAAAAGGAACTCCAGTGTGCAAGTTAATAATGTGATATTGTAAAGAGTAAAGTGGAAGAGATTTAATGCCTTACTTGAAATATAGGGCCAGTGTTGGAATTTAGGAATTTTTCAGTCACAGACTTTCGACATTGATTCATAAGACAAATGTAGGTGGCGATGATTGTGGGGTGCAACTCCGAAAATTTCTAAATTTCAACACCATCCCAAAATTTCCAGTAAGGCAATAAATCTTTCTCACCTTTTTAAATGAAATGACGCAATGGTATCACAAGTGGTGAATTCGTGTAAATGAATCCAAATCTGGCCATATAACATTTACAACTAGTAGAGGAAATTGCCCTGCTGTAACTTTAAACAGGAAACCAATATGGCAGGAAGAAACCGTTAAGTACCTGGAAATGCATATAGATAGAAGACTTTCAAGGAAACAGCATATATTCCCCAAATGTAAACAATTAGGTCTAAAATTCCAGAAATATTATTGGCTTATGGGACAAAATTCACAACTTTCTCTAGAAACTAAACTACTGTTATATAAAACTACTATCCAACCAATATGGCTATACAGGATACAACTTTGGGGAACAGATTGTAGATCAAACATAGTCATTATCAAGCGATTCCAATCAAAAGTACTGCAATCATTGGTAAATGCCCCATGGTTCATTCCGAACGAGGTCATCCAAAAAGATTTGAAGAAATACAAAACAAACTAGTGAAGCAACTCTTTTAACTCCAGTGACGAGGAGCCTCGGCTCAAGAAATTCAAACCTTTGGGCCTATTAACAATATTCAAGTAAAGTGAAGAAACAAAATCTATAGTGTCTAACTTTTATATTTTAACTTAACCTTGAAAGACTTTCAATGGAATGTTTTTCACCATGTCTTGTGTTTCGAAAATCATACAAATTACTAAATGTCGCTTTATGACAGATTGTAAGCTACAAATAAATAAATCAAAAAAAACTTTACTACCCATATCAATTATCTTTACAATAACACATTATTAACTTCCACACTGCAGTTCTAAGAAACTTATTTGGCTATCTTCCTTTCAAATGAAGATAGTGACATTACAGCACCACAGTAACATAATGGAAAAGTAGAGAGAAACAGACGATACAGCTGACGGAGTTGCTAGGTTGAAGTGGGGTAATGACAGTATCAAAGTGGTTGTTAGCCAAACCTGAATATAAACCTATATTAAAGTTTTTGTATAAGACACGTAATTTATCATTTTAGATAGAACCTCATGTAATGAGATTTAAACCATAAGAAATTTACAATATATGTATAATACAATTATCATGTAAACGAAAAATTAACAACAGAATCAAGAAAATAAAAAGGATGAAAATTTATATATGCACAAGTGAAGAGGGCAAAATAACAGTTGAAACCAATAGCTCATAAGTGTATAATTAATGTTGAAAATAACAATGCATGAAACAGAAGTTTATAATAGTCAAAAAAATAAATACTGTGTACTGTTAAATAAATACATAAAATTATATTAAAATTTTTCAGGTGCATAGGCTATTGTACTATTTATTTATTTCTAAACAGTCAGATGTTGTAACTAAGCTATTATTTTTAATATGATGATAAATTACAAATATTCCTAACACTAAATATAAACCATACCCGGACTTTCCACTCTTTTGTAATGATAAGGGTTGATGCAGACTTCTTTTTGTTTGGCCGAAAATGGAAATCTGCAATTTTCCATAGGTTTCAGTTCATGATGTGACTGTAAATCAGGCCATCTCCATACTCTGCAATAAATCACATGAGGCAGTCCTTTCCTGTGAGAAACCTAAAAAATAAAAACATGGTAATTCATTCATAATTATTTTAATTGAATAATTGAAATGAGATTTATTTTAATCTGAACTTCCATATAACTTGTACAGCTACAGAACAAAATAATTAATACCATCCATTATCCTTAATATATAGGCAACTTGATTTTCTTTCTCTCTTATGACAACTGTTTATCCTCTCCATCTAAATTCATAAGGTATTTTATACTTTAAATAAATATGATACATATCTTCTCTTTGGCAATATTTAAATTATAATTTTTCATATTGTGAGGAAACAGGCAACACCTAATCTTGATAAATGATAAAAGAAATATAGATTTTGTTACCTGCAGTCTCCCATCAAGACTTCGTGGAATTGTGACACAATCACTTGGTTGGCCTGGGGAGCTTAAAGCTCTTTCTAATTCTTCGATGGCACCCTTTTTCTTTTTCAATTTCTTTACTAGAGAATCTACTGCTTTTTCTGCCCATTTTTCCTCCTCATCACCCTGTTTCCAACCTAAAAGTTTCTTAACAGCAGGACTTGTGAAAGAAAAGAGACTATTCAGAGATGAAATGGGACCTCCTGACCCAGATGATTCTGCTTCATCAGCATCCATATTAATTAAGGAAAACACTGCAGTCTACACTGGAAAATGAAAAAATGTATTTTAAAGCTTAAGGTTGCATTTATATTTTCAACACTTACCCAATCAACATTTTACTACCAAAAATTGTACAGTGAAGTCAGACTAACTGAAATATTTAATTTATATAGACAATATTAGATTAAATAATTGACAGCAAGTAACGGGAAAAGACCGGATAAGGAAAGTCAGTATTTTTAAATAATACAGATCATGAAATAATTGAAACAAATTTTGGAATTTATAAGTAAAAGTACTCTCACAATATTTTGTTGAAAAGTGTGACCTATATTAAATAGTTATTCCTTAAATTTACACTCAATTCTAAAGATATGAAACATTTGTTAGGTGAAATTTAATACGGAATGAAGTGTTCAGCTTCTACTACAAAATTTTTAATTTTCAAGAGTCCCAGGATTGTGAAGGCTATATAGATTCAAATTATTTCTATAAATTTATGACTCTGGCAGAATATGAATTGTGTCCTCACTGATGTTTAAAAAAAAATAGATTTTCAGAGAAACTTTTGACCACTAATATGTAGATAGAGGCAAAAGCAACATTCTTAATACAAGAGAGTGAAGAAATGTACAGCAAATAAAGTTGTTTATGCATAATCAAACTAAGTTAGGTTTACCAATAGATATAATATACATGAGCACACTTGCTGAACAGATATGATAGGAAAACACACTAAACATGGTTCAAGATGAGACGGAAATAAGCTCAGTCAGCTTAAATAAAAGTGAAAGTGCTTACAGAAAATATCAATACATGAATTCAGGCCAGATTATAAGCATTTTGAAAGATATGTATGGTGAAAAAGATTTATTGGGCTAAAAAAGAACTAAATATTGTGATAGACAAGATTGCTTCGTGATAATAACAGCAAAAGCTGAAATATAAAGATTTGAAATACAATTTGCAAGTGGAAAAATAACAAGCATCCATTATAGTACTTAGATACAATATGGTGCAATCAGAGTATTAAATACAAAGGAAGTTATAGATATAAAATGGAATAAGACCTGACATGCAATACATATATTCAAGATAAAGGAATCTAAACAATAAAATAAGTGTAATGATTAATTGCTGCTATAAAGCAGATAGAGGATTCTCAGAAGTACCTGAGTAAGTTACAGATTTAAGAATTATTAAATTATTACACATACCAAATTTATAATATGTATATTTGAGTCAACTTTTTTTTTAAAAAAAGCCAAAAAATAACATCAACAAAATTGAGTACTAGTAAATGTGTAGTTAAATACAGTAAAAGTGAAGTTTGTGTTAAAAATAATATGTATCTTGGCATAAAAAGTATAGTACGTATATAAAGTCTATCTGCGATCCGCACTTTAATGTTCAAAAGTGGGAATAAATGACGGTCTTTATGAAAGTAGCAGGACCTAATTTACAATTAAGCATAATACGCATTGAAAACAAAACACAAATAAGGTAAATATTTACATTTTCTAAACACACAACCAGCTTTTTAAGTATTATAATCCAGCATAATAGGAACAATAATCGTTATAAGTCACAGGCGGCTGAGTGTCTATTCTTAATAATACCACTTTATGAACTAAAACCAATGTATAAATCAAAACTACTTACCACAAACATAATATAAAACTTTTATCATTCTCGGTAGTTGACTTCAGATGTTTAATACAGACGCACCATTTGTATTTTTCAGAGAATGTTTACTTGGAACTGCAGTCCTACCTCAAACATATTATGGCTTCTGTTTACTGGCGACTGAAAGTCGGGGACCGCATCACTCCTTTGTTATATTCATCCGCAGTCAGGTAGTAGTTTTTGCAATGGAATCACAGGACTTTCAAACTCTTTTATTGTAATACAGCCAAAAATTTAAGTTTATAATGAAAATCAATTTATTGAAAAATTCCTACTTCATCATAAGAAATTGTATTTTCATTCCGGACCGATATTAGGTCATTTGGTACTTATGACGTCATGACAGGCTGACTCAAGCAGATCATTTTTTGAACGGTGGTACAACATCGTAACTGGTGCTTTCTTTGTTCTCATGTCTTCTAACAATTTACTTGATTTGTTTAAAGCCAAAGTATATGTGCAGTTTATTTTTCAGATTCTAGAATATAAATGATTACTTCTGTAAAAATATGTTTTTGCGCAGATATATAATTCTGTATTGAGATCATCATCATTAAAATGATGTCAGTACAATAGTTTCTAATTAATTAAATATATTTATCTGTATATAACACACCGTTGAAGACCATTGCCATCATTAAGAAGAATCTTCTGACTCACTACCATCTCTCGATCCCCGCTTTTTATACCCTGTCACACACAAGATATATTCCACATTACATTATAGGATTATATGGTTTTACGTTTCTTAATATAAAGCTAAATGAACACAATGTTATGTGAATTTAATAAGTTTATCACACAACGACTCATATATACACTAAATAAAACATTGTGAGATATAAAGGATTAGATTTACTAAGTCTGTTATTTTTTTATTCATATAAAAAAACTTTTATCCTTAAGATTATGAGTTTGGACAATAATAAATAGTCTGTTATTGTTTCTGAAATGCATTTTCTATTTACACATGTAATTGCTTTTGTTATACTTCACTTTATTTCGATAATAATTTTCTTCAACACTTGTATTTCAAGGAATTAATATTATTCCTGTTCAGAGATGGATGTGGGTTTTCACTTATCTATCTTTAAAACCATTATTACGATGATTAAGTTCTATATGTGATATATGAAAGTAAGAATATATATATTTTAAAAGATCTGTTTGGATGTTCCCAGAAGTTATTGTCTTTGAATCCGATAATAAGCTGTCATCAAAAATTTTAGATGAATATTTTGTCAATATCATTCTTGTAGATATCATTGAGAACATAAGTTAATTTGTAAATTTGATATAAAAAGTGTAGCGTTTTTTTCATGAAAAAAAGACAGCCTTAGGAATAGTATTTACCATGTGTAAAATTAGTAATGATAGAAATAATTGTATTTTTAATTCGATACACAAGAAACCTTGTTGATATGTATTTGAATTCCTCAATTAAAAAACTGGTAATATTTTGCACTGTTTTTTCCAACCTAAATTAAATTGGATTGAAAAATTGTACAATCATTTAAATGTCCAATAAATCATTGCCATCCCATTACAATCAGGACCAAATCCAAAAAGTGGTGATCCGAGCCATCACTTAAAGCAATGGTTCCCAACCTTTCTCTCTACTTGGATCCCCTTACCAACGTTCTCAATAATTCCCCTTATTTATTTTATTAGAATACATGTTACAAGCTGCATAAATAACGTAACAAATGTATATTTTACCAAACAATTTTTTCTGGCCTCTATGAACTTTGATTATGTGGTCATTTACAAATTCATAGTTCAGTATGTTATTTTCCCATTGTCTGTAAACATGTTGCGCCATTACTTACTCGTGGACAATAACCATAAAACAGGAAAGTCGATTACATGCACAAGAAATGAAGTTTTTAAGGATTCAAATCTGCTCAAGAATAGACCATATTACAAATGACAAAATCAGAGAGGAATTACAAATATTTAATTTAAATTTTAAGGATTAAAGAATATAGAGGCAAGTGGAAAGGACACCTTGTCCGTATGGACAAGGAACGGCTACCCTCAAAAGTTATTAATTATAAATTTAACGGACGAAGACGAGTAGGAAGGCCACGTAAAATATGGATACCGTGACAGACAAACCCACATAATACTTATCAAAGAGTATTTAAGATACTCTTTGACACTTATAGTGAAGATGATAATGAATATTATTGGCATATCTAATAATAGAATCTTTTTAGAAAAATGTGAAGAGATTGTTAAAAAATTTATTTTATATCCCAAATTCTCTTTTAACTTAGTCCATTTTTCTCGTAAAAAAAACAGTATTTATAATCGAAAACCGGACAAGCAATCGTTTAATTTTTTCTAAAACCGGTCTTTGGCTTTTTTTTCTAATTTTCAAGTGTAACACTTGTTTTGAATGTCTGAAATATTAATGACAACATTTTCAACAAGGATAAATTACATCAAATATTGAAAGTATTGAAAATTATTTCGATATACAAATCATTTTGAACCTTAACACATTGGGATTCGGCGAATGTATTAAATTGACGCCAGCCCTATAATGTTTTTCAAATAGGACCCAAATTTGACGTGAGCCTTGCATGTGTCGTCCAATCGAATTATTGCGACGATGTCCAAGCAGCTGAAGTATAGGGTTATTGATGAAAAAATGATACGATGTGTGCTCTCAATTGCTGAACATCACAACGCTCCCCCTATTAAAAACATCATAGTGCTTTTGTTGCTGTAGGCAAACCAGAGTAGATGACCTTGCAGTTGTTGCGACTATAAACAATAAATAAACTTCAAGAAAACCTATTTGTCTTTTAAAAAAAGAAACAAAATTATAAGAGCTACGTTAACCAGAAAAAATGAAAGTTGAATATATATATATATATGTTTTTTAATATAAAATTTACATTCTTAATGAGCTGACGGCAAAGAGGTTACAAAATGATAACTAGTACCTAATATTTGAGTGATCATGCAAATTTGTATTTAAAACAATAAACAAAAATAGTTAAATAGAATAGAGTCTAAACCTAAATTAATACAATCTCTTTCGAAGATTATTTACTTTTTCAGTTCTAATTACTACGCAATTTAAGTGAAATGCCCAACGTGATTAGCACATTAAAACTATTTTGAGTAACCTTGGGGCTTCAATAATTTTTTATTAATTGTAATGTAGAAATATTTCTTTGTCCGTGGCCATATTAACTCGTTTTTCAAAAAAAAAAAGGTATTAAGAAATCAATGGTTTGGGATAAATCAATCTTTGGATTGAAGTAACGTACTTAACAGATTAATCGAATTAAAATCGAACATAAAAGCTTAAATTGTTTTATTGTAATCAATAAACCGCTGGCATCGAATCATTATCTATTTTACCATTCTTATAAATACTTATAAACCATAAGGTTTTAGGGAATCTATACGCCTTTCTCAACGTATGTTGCGCTCTTGGTCAAGTGGTTTTGCCGCCATAGGCAGTCGCCTACAATGACTGCCGCCAAAGGTTCAGCCCTGACTGTAGTTTTGAATTACACCGACATTTTCGTATTTAGTAAACTTATTGGTATCATGTCTGACGCGAGACAGATACAAAGTCGTCTGTTCTGATTATAATATGTACTTAAAAAGTGCTAACAATAACAGTTCATCTGTAGGTATTTGTGAAGAAATTAAAGAGGGTAGGTTTTACTTTATGTTGGCATTTGTCTATTATTATTGAAACTCAGTGAGAGCAGACTGAGAAAAAAATAAGTTTTTCGAAACGCATCGAAATTCAACAATAGCAGTCACTCTGTACATGATAGCATCATGCTATAGTATGTTTAATGTATGCCTTTATTTTTGGAGTGCGGCGTTTGAAAATACGTTTCTGGGAGCGGAAAAACAACTGAGGCCGAAATGATTATCATTTTATAATTAAATGGAAATATATCAATTTTAAATTAGTTAAGTATGGCAAGTATGAATCTGTAGTTAAAAATCAAATTATAAAATGTTAACGCTCTCTACTCATTTCACAAAAATCCGACTTCGAGATGTGATTAGATTAGGTACATTTTTTCTACTATTATTAACTGAATTTTTCCAGTAAGTGAGAGAAACAAAATTGGACTTTTTCTTTGCACTGTGTAATTTATCTGTGTTGAATTTTTTAGTGTTTCATATTTATACACGGTCTCTGTCATACTCAGCTGCCTAGTCGTTTCTACTAAGCTACGGTTGCTTACTGTTTGCTTCAAAAATATAATCTGCGGGTGTATAATATCCGTGAAATGTACACAATAAATCAATTTTCCCCAGATTCGGTTGAATTATGACTAGCCAAATACAAAGCATTCTTTTATACACACTTGATGTTTCTGACTTAAACATATTTTAATCTAAAATGAGCATGAAACTTCTATTCTGCAGCAATATTTCTAGGTACCGCGTTGGGTAAGTTTACATCTTTCATTTTTATAGATATTTTACATCAATTTTATTTTCTTGTGTCTCTCAATTATTGGACATATAGAATTGTTTAAATATTTAGTTCTATTGAGTGGCTTGGTTCACAGGATATGAAATTTTTACTTTGTCATACATTAAACGCATTGTTTCCCGTAACTGTCAAATAAATTTTCGCGGAATATTTTCTGTACAAGTAAATGACATAGTGAATCTTAAATATTTACCAACAATAATGACTATCTGTTGCCTTCAACGGCTATACGAAGATTTTCCTGTCGAGGTTTGGTTTCATTTAAAAAAATCGGCTGTTTTGTGGAGTTACAACGAGTATTTTCCCTTTAGTTCCGTTATTTTATCTCGCTTAAAACAGATTCAATTACAAAAGACTTCATCACGAATCATCCAGTGATTACGAGTTTTTATTGTCGTTAAATTGTCTTCCACTACTCATCGTGCTAATTTAACCCGTTTAGAAATGAATACGAATTACG
Organism: Eucriotettix oculatus; assembly: GCA_034510155.1. NCBI lineage: Eukaryota > Metazoa > Arthropoda > Insecta > Orthoptera > Tetrigidae > Eucriotettix > Eucriotettix oculatus. The sequence goes on from CM067378.1 coordinate 65,049,853, forward strand.
ACAGTTTTTAATTGTTCTGCTTTGTTTGCAATTCGTGCTTATCATTGGAAGTTGAATTAATGGAATTGCGCAATTTTTTGATTGTCTCTGTTTAAATGGTTACTAATTATGCACACAAAGTATCAGCCATTGCAAGTGATGCATTTCTTAGTGACTCTGTCATTAAGACGTTCATAGTTCGTTTGTAAATAATTGTGATTTGAGCAAAAGCCGACATGTTCTACAGTACCAACTCATATTCATCGTATAGGCAATTTGCAAGACTTTGTGTTTCTGAGAGCATAATTAAACTCAATAAAAATTCGTTTATCTCGCATACCAATTGATTTATCTGTGCAACTTAAGTTTTCTCGTGTGCCACTAATCTCATGAGCCTTTTTCACAGAAACGGGACCTCCTGTGCTGAAATTCAAGTTCAAGGCGGGCCGCATGCAGCCCGCGGGTTGACCGACTCTGCTCTTATCTGAAGAAGAGAGCCAAGGCTCTCGAAATTTATTCGTTTATGTCTCTCTTTCCTACCCAATCAATTATTTTTTGGACTATATCATCTTATTTTTCTTTATTTGTGAGGCTGTTCTGGATAAGTCACAATGTTAAAATAATTAATTCATCTGTATAGGAATGAGGTGTATTGCTTGTGAGAGAGAATTTAGCTTACCTTCAAATAACATTAGACGTCATCAACCTTGGAAGTAGTATTATGTTTCATTTTCATTAGCCAAAGGCTCTTCCATCATATTCAGGATGTTTGGAAAGTTGCTGTACACTTACTTCAACATCCATGGCTGACTATATACATCTAAACCCACGTAATTTTATTGGAAAATGCTTTCTACAGATCCGAATATGATAACTTTCTCACATATGCAGTATCTATGAAAAAACAATTCTGGTAACTTGTTTTCTGCTAACTTCAATTAGGAACTTTCAACACAGTTATATGTTAGTCTAGTGAACAGTGACTTTCCAAATGCTCTATTCATATAAATCAGTGAAACTCCACTGGTAATGGTGCCTCACAGATGGAAATTTTTTTGGGATGTATTTCTGACTTGCCTTAATCACCACAACTTTGCATATGTATATTTCTTAGCAAAGACTTTGTTACATTATTTGTTTTATGGTTATATAAGATTTTTATCAACAAAGTCCAGAATTTCATATTTAAAACATATGCATGTGATCACACATTTAGTTTTAAAAATATTGAAGTTTTTCTTATTTTTCTTATTGTTAGCCAGAGGTCACCTGCCAACAAACAAAATGGAATCATATGAAATGTGTTCCAGTGGACGAAGTCCAGGGAACAGGCACTAAATGTATTTAGTAAAAATCAAAGAAGAAAGAAACATAAGCATTACTTCTTATTTCCAAATTTAATGATTCATTTTCTATAAAGTGAGAAAAAGACATTTATATTATGACATCTTCCATTACATGCATCTAAACTGCTTAATGACATTTTCTTATCATTTACAGACAATTTTATTTATTGGAACAAATATTGTGATCCTAGCCAGGCAGAATGATCCACTTGAAAAGAATTTTTTCACGATTATGCAATCCAATAAATGAGCTGACCAAGAGTAAATTTAATACTGACAATAATGTAATGAATAACTTGCATAATTGGTACAAAAACCTTTCTGTTAATTTAACAGCAGCAAATAAAATTCTAAATCGTCCATTGACATTAACTGAAAAAATTCTGTTTTGCCATTCAAAGAATCCAATAGTGAGTGACAAGAAGTTGTCACTGAAACCAGATCATGTTGCCCTACATGACTATGATGCTCTGTTGGCGATGCAGCAGTTTATGACACTGAAATTACCTAGAGTCATGATACCAAGCAGTTTACATTGTGAGAAAATGATTGATGGCAATTATTCTGTTAACACATTTGATTCTAAGCGTCCTACAAACTACGACAAAGAAATTTTTGGATTTTTATCTTTCACAGCTAGAAAGTATGGTTTAGATTTTTGTAATAATGATATTGGATCTGTACATCAAACTTTGTATGAAAAATATATTTATCCTGGAATGATCATGTTATCATCTGACTTCTATGTGGCATATTGTGGGGGCCTTGCAGCACTTTGTTTAAACACAAATTCATCTAAAGCAATTGATATTATGAGTGGTTTTCCATTTATAATTAAATATCCTCATATTATTGGGGTCAAAGTAACAGGATCACTAAACAAATTTGTTAGTCCTGGTGATATATTTGCAGAAGTTTCTGAATTATTGAAGATGAATCCTAATGAAACCAATGTAATAGAATATTTTGGTTCCGGTATCAATGAGATGCCCAGTTCATGGCTAGCTAAAATATGTCAAATGGGGGCTGATAAAGGTGCAGCAGCATCTATATTTCCATTCACTGAACATATGCATTCTTCCTTGGTAGATTCGGGTCATTATTTCATTGCCCAAGAAGCTAAGAAATACAGCAAACTTCTTCTACGAGCTGATGAAGGTGCAGCATATCACTCTAATATTGATATAGATTTGGGAAGTGTTGAACCACGCATTTTCATTCCTTTCAATCCGAGTATAAATTTTTCTTTATCCAAATTTGGTCACATTATAAAAAGTATCGGATTGCCTACAGTCATTAAAAGTGGGCTAATTGGAAGTTGTTCTACATTAACATTTGAAGATATGTACCGATGTGCATCATTAGCTGAACATTCTTTGTTACAAGGAATGAAAGCAAAGGTTCCTTTGACAATAATTCCTGCTTCTACGTCATTAAAGCATACAATGGAGAGAGAAGGCATAGCTCAAACATTGAGAAGTTTTGGAGCAAAGTGCCCTTCAGATGCATCAGAATCATGTATTGAAACAGATATAATTCTTGAGAAGTCAAAGCTTAAACCTGAAGCAATTATAACCTCTTGCAACCTGAAATCTTTAGCAGAAAATAATATTTCTCCAGATCATAATGTTTTCATAATGTCACCAGAAATGGTAACAGCATTTAGTGTTACTGGTACACTTGATTCAAATCCTACATCTCTTTTGCCACAAGATTTTTACAAGACAAATTTTAAATTATTAAAATGTAACAAAGCAAACAGAGTTACCATTGACACTAAGCATATTTATCTTAAGGAACCCCTCATTATAGGTGAAAACAATAAATGGCTTAAAATAATTTCATCATTCCCTTCAATTAAGCCCATTGATTTTTGTAATCTTATTATATTTATGAAAATTAGAGGAGATTGTGAAACAGAACACATATCACCTAAATGTGGCTGGCAAAAGTACTATGGACATATGGACAAACTTTGCAATAATTTGCTTATATTAGCAGTCAATGATGAAAATGGCTGCAGAAACAAGGTTAGTATTTATGTCATTAATTCCTCTGAATTGGAAAGAGGGATAGTAGAGGTTAGCTTACTTAAAACAAACCTCACAAGGTGTCTACCATCTGTGAACCTCAGGTAGGTCACCTACTTTCTATCTCTGTCCTTTCCCCATTAATTGTTTATATATATATATATTGTAGAAGATCCGGCGTACTTCCGTATTCGAGGATTTAAATGCTTTTTGGGCGCCAGGTATTTTTTAATAAAAATACCAAAAAAGTGGATTTTAATAACTTTAATCCATTTCAGAACATGAGAAAAATTATCACTACAGGGCGTGGTCTTTCTCCATCCGTAACTGCCAACACATCCTTCTCCTTTCTCTACCCCATGATGACTGCTCGAGTCTCGCCAGACTCCATTGTTGGCCCGAGTTGCGACAATTACAACTCGCAAGCTGGCCCGCATTGTTGCGTGTAACTTTTCATGTTACATTATCCCCGCCCCCAATGAATTTAAAAAATTGTACAATTTTTTAATGACACTCACTGAAACACAGTCGTAAACAATTTGACTGACCAACGCCCTTAGTCAAAATTACATTAGGTTTTACAAAAAATTCACTCATAAATTAATTACAAATTTTTCTGACATACCATTCAATCCTTCATCAGCATAAGCATCCAGTAAAATACAATTTCCTCAATTAAATAATTCAAAATTATTATAAACCCTTAACTTTAATTACAACCACATTGTATTCGTGTTTGTAACATGTTTTAATATTTAGTTAACACCGTGTTTCATAGAGTATTTGATCATAATGTGTATAGCTTCTGTTCACATATTGATATACCTATGAACAATTGACACACAGTATCTACTCTTCAATGTTATCCTAAAATTAGAATTAAGGATGTGTTTTACAGAATTGTAAGGTGAGCTTGTGTTCAGGTCTATTCAATGGATAGACAAAGCTTGCATCTAACTGAAAGCCAACAAATGCCTCAGTGGCTTGAGTGACCACATACTAACTAATGGTCCTGGGTTTCATTCATGGTCCTGTCTAGATTTTTCTACCTTAATCTGTCAATACATTTTCATAGATTAAGAACTGAGCTTGATTAAAAGCATTTCTCTGTTCTTCAAATTTAGTTATGTAATGATTTTATTGTTACAGGTAAGAAATAGATTATCAGGGCAATGGACTACTGCACCTTTAAATGCAAAACAATACAAATCCATTCATCAAAACTGGGTAGTTATAGCTGAAGGTACTTTTGGAGTTGGTAATGCATCAGAAGTTATAGGTATTCAGCTTCGTCATATGGGTTGTAGAGCAGTCATTGCCAGGAGTTTTCCTAATGAAATAGAAATTAATCTAAAAAGAAATGGAATATTACCATTAACATTTGACCAAAGAAGGGTTTTTGAAACAATTCACCCATTAGATTTGCTAACAGTTCTTGAAGTGGATAAAATCATTCCACAACAGGTATTCAGTTTTATCATATTTAACTAATGGGTGCATTATTTAGCCTTTTGTATATGATAATGCTGATTTCAATTAATATAATAATAATATCTGGTAATCTTTACTAAAAATTTCTTTTTATATTTTCATCACCCCGACAATTCAGACTGATTATAATGAACAGAGAATTTTTAATGTTTAATCTTTCTTTAATGAATGTAGCCATCTCATATGATCTAATGACTGCTATCACCATCTGTAATAACCAGTTGCCTTGAGGTAAAAGTTATTTAGAATTTCTGTAAATTTTGGATTTAAATGCCTAAGTAAGGGGGTGAAAAATATGGACTACACCCTGGGCAGCTGAAATCCATAGAACACCACAGAGTTATTAATTAAAGAAATGAGTATTTTGTTGTTAAATATACTATTAGTGATTGTACTAATGAATGGAGTAAAAATAAGTAGCAATAACATAAGTATATGTCATTATTTGTATTATCTGCTATGTAGAATGGTTAGATTCGTTCATGATAATGATAGTTACATTGAAAGTCTTTATGGTCCTCTTATTTAACCATACTAATTATAGACTACCTAATCTTTACTAGTAAATTTCCCTACAACCCCATTTTAGTGGATGTGGCATTTAAACTACAATATAAAATTGCAGTTTACATTGCTGGTGTAGTAGCTTCATTATTAGACATAAGTTTTTGGGATGTTATACCATGTATAATTTCAGTGTTTCTGTCCCATTTGATATCACTGCATATTATCAAGGCTATGCCAGAACTGTTTAACCTTTTTTTTTTCAGTAACAGGCTTCATGAGCGTGATCCAGAAACTGCCACTTCCCTTTAATAGTGTAGGAAGGAAATCCTACCCGGTGCAGGGCAAACCCTAGAAAACCTGCATCATGTAGGTTGGGCTATTGGGTATTTTTGCCATGCACGAGTAAAGGTTTAGGAGGCAGGCAGCCGATTGATACAATAGTACCAGCAAACAACTCTTACTGTATACCCAAGGTTTGTGAACACAGAACATGTCCCTTCTGAAAGAGCCAGTGAACCTTTCAAACCAGAGAGAACAAGCCACACTTGAAGGGAAGCTCTATAATCACTCTCAGGAGAAACACCTGTAAGAGAAAAACTCCCTCCTCCTCTATCCTGCTATCTGATTAGCCTTGTCCACCAGTCAGCTTATGTAGGGAGATGAGCATACAAGGTCACCTTGTTTTTGTCCATTTACTTGTGTCACAAAAGTTTCCTTGTTTGTTTCTGATGCAGGAAAGCCACAGGGGACAAAGACTGCCTATATAAGCAGACTGGAGAACAAAACTAATCCATCCTGACCTAGTCTTGATATTGTTTAGTGATATCAAGTTAAAATTGTAGAAATCCTAAACTATATATGGCCCAATAGCCCAAAAACTGATGCCTACTAATAGTCTTATAATATATTGCTACCTTTTATTAAACAAGCACAACACAAAATCTTTTAATTTATTAAATGCTTCCAAAATAAATGTACACTCTACAGATAATATTAAGTCAATTTTTGTAAATATGAATATGGCAGTTTAAATGCCAAAAGCTACATTTATAATAAATTAATCCTTAGAAAACAATTGTGACCATCATCAAAAGGTTTTTTTTATTTCTTCAATATCAACATTAAATGATCAAGCAATCCAATGCACTGTGTATTATTAAATTATCTGCTTACATAATTATTTTATTATTTATTTACATAATTATAAATACAAACAAATGTTTTTAACTAATTAATCAAAATAATTTTGATGATTTACAAAATATGACAGTTCTGCTGCTTTAGTAGTAATAATTAGTATTATTGTTAACCTCAAGTTTATTGGTTCACAGATGGTGACACTTTCAATTCAGCATAGAAGTGGAGATACAGATTTTGTGTCTTTAAATCACTCACTTAATGGGGAAGAGATCAGATGGTTCAAAGCAGGGAGTGCACTGAATTATATCAAACAAAGCCACAATAAAGAAAAAGATTCTTTGTTTGTAAATGCTGTAGATAAAATATCTCCAAAGTCATATTCTGCCTCTCAAAATTCGAAAAAACAAAATGAAACATTCTCTTAATTGTTATTTACTATTGTTAGTTTTTTATGAAAATAATTTTGTATAGTTTCTTTCCTTTTAATAAATTTTTATATTGTATGAAAATATAATTCTGGCTTTTAAGTATGTTTGATAAATTTTGTATGGTTTATTTCTTTTTATTAAATTTTTTATATTTAGTGAAATAAATAATTTTCATTGTATGAAAATATAATTCAGGCCTTGAAGTTTGTTTAATAAATTTTGTATGGTTTATTTCCTTTTATTAAATTTCTTACATTTAGTCAATTAAACAATTTTTACTGTATGAAAATATAATTATGGCTTTGAAGTTTGTTTAAATTTGTGTGGAATCAATTTGAAGTGATTTGGTCAGGTATTCCATTCCTTTGTAAAGAAAAAAAGGACAGGAACGATAGAAAGTAGGTGTATTACAAGGCGCCTGCCATCTTTGTCACCTACTTTCTATATCTCTTTCCTGTCCTTATTAATTGTTTTAATTAACCTCACAATATGTGACAGCAAATGGAACTTTGATAATACTAATTTTTCAAAATTAAAAAAAAACTTTTTGCACAGTTTAAATTCTTTTGGTAGCTTGTTGCAACTCATAATTGCCCTGAAAATAGAGTTTTGACTCTTTCTATAAATTAAATTTGGCAAAATAAAGTTGTCTGTATTACTTTGTATATAGTTACAGTTTTCTTCAAAAGTTTTCAGGACATTTGAGAAGTATCATGGCATCAAACCCAACTTTATTTTGTAAATGAAAACAATATTTTTCATTTCACAGAATTTAGAGCAATTGTAGTGTGTTTAACATAACATTCACACATATATTAATTACATCCCAAGAAGATCCTCATTGCTCTATTAAGTATATTGACCATATAAATGATTGTCCTGAGAAGTGAAAGGGTGATAATATTATAGGGTAGTAGATTGATTTTCTGCCCCAAACACTTAAATATTTACTTACCCTAAACAATACACCCAATTCTTTTATTTTTTCATATAATCAATACGTTCATGAAAATTCAATTTATCTTCTACCACAATGTCTTAATAACAGAAAAGAGATAGAAAGAAAGGTATTGGCTTACCCAAAGTATAAAGCTGGCAGAAACTGTAATAGGTAGTGTGTGTTCAAATGCTTGAAAGAGCATTCCAGGCTGGAAAGGAAAGTGAGAACGAAGGTAACTTCTCTTAAACTCCATTGGGAGAAAATGAAACATTCCCATTTAATAATTATGTTTAAACTTTAAACTGCCCACCCTGCTATGTAGCTAGTTGGCTTTGTCAATGCTACTTACAATTCTACCATATGATTTGTCTGGAATGGGAAATGCACATGTGCAAAATTCGCTTTTAATCCCTTGCACCACTCATAAAGCTCCCCAAACTTTCTTTTCTCAGACTGAGTATGATGCAGTATGTACAAACAGATTCTTGAGGGGATGATATAAGAAATGAATCATAATACATTTGAACCATTCAGTATTTAAAATTTTATTTTAAAGTAGTTTATATTTTAAAACAAAAATAGAATACGTATATTTTGCGTTTTTTTAATCTCAGGCAGTGGTAAATTAAAAGAAAATGTTTAAGTGGCGGCATTTCGAAGACTTGCATCATACTGAGAAAATCTACCTCACGATCCTGAATACACTGCTGTCATGTGTAGACAGTTCTTATTATCAACTTTAATGTAGTAAGTACAAAGGAAAATACTTTTGTGTTAGAAATTTACGTTAACTTTGTAGTAAATTTTTCTGCTATTGGAAACTAAATAGACGGAATTAGTAATATACAGGTCGTTTCATTTGCTGCAGAGTATCAGTAACACTATCGCTGTTGAAAAATTATTTATATTTTTTACGCAAATCGAAAAACTAAAACCATATCACAAAGTTTTTATTGAAATAAACCGACGTTTCGTCATGTTTGGGACTTCCTCAACAAATTTCTTCATATTCGGCTACTACTTTTACGACTTCTTACATTCTGCTAATGAATGACTATTATTGCTACACTGATTTAAAACGGCTTGTAATTTGCAGAGAATAGTTCTCTTGCTGCTGCTAATGGTTAATTGCATGATGGCAAGGCAAGGTCTGTTGGATTTGTTGGCAAATCATTAGTGTCTTGTCTCAAGATAAGAATCTATTATTAATGGTACAAGTATAACTTGCTAAATTTTACAGATGAAAGTATAAATTGCATTTCAATTAAATAGTTCAATTAAAAATTATGAGCATTTAATAATGCAAAAATCTGAAATAAATACATTATAAATAGTGTCCTTAACCTTACTTTGACCTTATTTACAACACCCTTAACCTGTTTCTCTTATCCGAGATTACCTTATGAAACTTGCTCATCACAGACGTTGAAGGCAACCTCCCATAAGATTCAGCTTACAGGAATCTCAGGCAGTTGTCGGGTGATCAGAAGTGTCTGGATTTTTGAACTTTTGTATGCTAAATTTTACAGTTGAAAGTATAAATTGCATTTCAATTAAATAGTTCAATTAAAAATTATGAGCATTTAATAATGCAAAAATCTGAAATAAATACATTATAAATAGTCTCCTTAACCTTACATTGACCTTATTTACCACACCCTAACATGTTTCTCGTATCCGAGATTACCTTATGAATCTTGCTCATCACAGACGTTGAAGGCAACCTCCCATAAGATTCGGCTAACAGGAATCTCAGGCTGTTGTCGGGTGATCAGCAGTGTCTGGATTTTTGAACTTTTGTATGCTAAATTTTACAGTTGAAGGTATAGGTTGCATCTCAATTAAATAGATCAATTAAAAATTATGAGCATTTAATAATGCAAAAATCTGAAATAAATACATTATAAATAGTGTCCTTAACCTTACAGTGACCTTATTTACAACACCCTTAACTTCTTTCTCCTATCTGAGATTTCCTGATAAAACTTGCTCATCACAGACGTTGAAGGCAACATCCCATAAGATTCGGCTAACAGGAATCTCAGGCAGTTGTCGGGTGATCATCAGTGTCTGGATTTTTGAACTTTTGTATGCTAAATTTTACAGTTGAAAGTATAAATTGCATTTCAATTAAATAGTTCAATTAAAAATTATGAGCATTTAATAATGCAAAAATCTGAAATAAATACATTATAAATAGTGTCCTTAACCTTACTTTGACCTTATTTACAACACCCTTAACCTGTTTCTCTTATCCGAGATTACCTTATGAAACTTGCTCATCACAGACGTTGAAGGCAACCTCCCATAAGATTCAGCTTACAGGAATCTCAGGCAGTTGTCGGGTGATCAGCAGTGTCTGGATTTTTGAACTTTTGTATGCTAAATTTTACAGTTGAAAGTATAAATTGCATTTCAATTAAATAGTTCAATTAAAAATTATGAGCATTTAATAATGCAAAAATCTGAAATAAATACATTATAAATAGTCTCCTTAACCTTACATTGACCTTATTTACAACACCCTTAACTTGTTTCTCCTATCTGAGATTTCCTTATGAAACTTGCTCATCACAGACGTTGAGGGCAACCTTCCATAAGATTCGGCTATTAGGAATCTCAGGCAGTTGTCGGGTGATCAGCAGTGTCTCGATTTTTGAACTTTTGTATGCTATTTTTACAGTTGAAAGTATAAATTGCATTTCAATTAAATAGTTCAATTAAAAATTATGAGCATTTAATAATGCAAAAATCTGAAATAAATACATTATAAATAGTGTCCTTAACCTTACATTGACCTTATTTACAACACCCTTAACTTGTTTCTCATATCCGAGATTACCTTATGAAACTTGCTCATCACAGACGTTGAAGGCAACCTCCCATAAGATTCGGCTAACAGGTATCTCAGGCAGTTGTCGGGTGATCAGCAGTGTCTGGATCTTTGAGGTGTTGATCTTGACCCTCCAGTTCGTCTGCAACCCACCCCGTGTTCAGGCAGGCTCCCACGACATTCGGGTAAACTTTGAATAGAAAAAACACGGTTTAGAAATGTCTAAAGATTTTTTTAAAAAAACAGGAAATTATCTAATGAATATTTATGGCATTTAGCATACAGTGAATAGCACACAAATAACAGATGGCACAATCAAAACTGACAATATGGGGAACGTCCAGAAAGGCAGTCACCCGAAATTTTGGGGTCTTGGTAGACAAAAATATTTTGCCTATTTAATTTAATTTTAACTCAAGATTCTTTAATTGAAATACCGCCCTTGCTAGGAACTGGATTATCATATATCCAAGGTATACACACATCAAGGTTTTACCATATACATGTGCTCGTGCTGATAAAGGTGATAGGTACTATCTATAGGATATTGACTCCAGGGCTTTGTCTGGATTGTAAGACATGTTGAAATGAAAGTTCCCATTGATGAAATTCAGCTTCTGAAGATTTCATAAGATGGAAACACAACAGACAATCTGCAAGAAGCAAGTTTTTGACAGATATGTTCAATATTTCAAATCAGTTCTTAATCGGCGAGAATTGTAATCAGGAAAAACGTTAGTGATTGCAAGAATCTACATGCGACAAAAACATTAAATTAATTATGGAAGTATTTGTAAAGACAATGGGGTTAAGTAACGTCAACTAAATCAACCAAACATTTTCATGTGCAATCACTGGAAAATACTGGTACAATAATCGAAGAAAATGCAAACAATAATTACATGTTTAGTCTGTAGAAACATTTATTCAATACATTGAGCATCTAGAAAAATATTTTGTGTTGGTCAATATTAAATGAGATGAGAGAAATAGTCAAAAATTCTTATAAATTGTCTGGGTGCAAAGCAGTACTCACTTCTCTCAAGGATCATCTCACCTAAAGTCGGTGATGTTACATATAAAGAAACTATTAGTATTCATGCCCCAAACCAAACACCATAGTTGAACGACATGAATTACCGTCTACGATGCAAGATTTATTTAGCTGACCTCAAACAATGTGAGTTAAAATGCAAAAACTGTCAAAATGAGAGTCCCAAACTGTTGCCCGTGCTTCAATTCACGATAGGAGTTGCAGAGATACCTTTGAAATGTCGTGCCATAGGCGAATGCTGAAAATCAGATGGGCGGATAGAATCACTAACGAGGAAGTTCTAAACGGAATAGGATAAGACCGGACAAAGAGGAGGACTTTGATCAAGTTTTAAGACGTGTAAAATTAGTGTTAGAGGGAAGCGTAAGAACGAAAGAGGGAGGCCAAGGATGGAATGCGATAAGTAGATTAGGATGGATGTGGTAGTTACGCGGAAATGTGAAAGATTGCGCAATATAGGCTAGCAAAATACCACTATAACGCACGCACACATATATTTCGGGTCCAATAAATTATACTTTTAAAACTACTATCGATGGTAATTGAATTTGATTGACTCTAAAATAATTAAATTGAAGTATTTAAATAGAAATGTTTCGTTAAAACTGTAAAAAAATTTAATTGAATCAAGTAAACTGAATCTCTACTTTGTAACTGCGATGTATATTAATAATAATAATTATATTCTATTCAAATTCGAGATATCGTTCGTACTTGGGCAAGATGGCGCCGTCAGGTTGTCCGCCTTGGCTGACGTCACGGAGCACGGTGACGCGGACTTGACGCAGACAATGTCAACGGCGCTCTATTCGAATTCGGGGAAACGGGGCATATTTATAAACAACCCCGTCCAATCAGATTGCAGATCGGGGTTTTTTGACGTCGTTTAAGGCCGCTGATTGGATGAAGAAGCTCCTCCCGCTGAGCGTTTACGTGGAAGGGTTCACACACGTAAATCCATGGCCTGCTTCTTCACCGCCATTTATATCAACAAACATAATTATTTATTTCTCAATGATAAGTAAAGAGACAATACCCAAAATAAAAATGTGGACACCCTACCCTTCTCGAGAATCCTTCACAACACAACACACACACAAAAAAAGAGGACTCCAAATCTCCTGTTACCCTAATACCTAAACCTACAGGACTTCCGACGCGAAGCTGAAGTAACTGACCACCTTTTCCACGGCCTATAACAACAATGAACGAAGAAATAAGAGCCAAAATCCAACAGCGGGCTGTAGAGGCCAGCGTGGCACACGCAAACTCCAATAAACTAAACTAAACCAAACTACCCAAAATAATAAACATAATGACAATGCCAAGCTCCAACTTAACTGTCCTGAGTTCGACGCCTCCCAGCGCCTATTCAGAATGACAAAAAAAACTAGTATTAAACATTAGCAAAATAATAATAAGAAGAAGAACGCTTAGACCTGTGATGGTCACGAGGACGCAAGTTACGCTCGAGTTCCGGGCAGGAGCTCTTGCCTCTGTTTGATGATAAACAATTTGTTCGTTTGCCTACTTGTCTAATTGGGCCCAGGCATGCCCTAACATAATAAGAAGAAAATTATCAGCCAATATACGGGGCATCGAGGTGAATAATTCGACCAATCAGAACGCGTAAAGCAGGAATTTTGAAGCAGTTCGGCAATTTGATTGGCCGGCGCAGACAGCGCACTATGGAAGAATATATAAGGGGAAAAATCAAAAGCATCTCGGTGAAACACCGCGAGCCTTAAACCATAGCCCTTGCTAGGCTACCTTCCTTCCGCATCCCCCCTTTTCAATTTCCTTCCTATGCTATTAAAGGGGAGTTGCCTGTTTCAGGATCTCTCACCTGTTTTCCAAAAAAGAAGAAGGCGTAAAGCTCTAACATGAAAAAGGCCCAGGCAATCCATCAGCAGATATTCACAACACTTGGATACATAAGGGAATACGTTCACTGATAAAAGCCAAATTTAGTTTTAACTTTTGCATGGCCTGTTCTATATATAACAGCATGGGAGACAAACTGCAACTTTCTAGATTTCGGCTATATTTTCTTCATCTTCAATTCTAATTACTGCGGACTGCCATCTGTACAGGTTATGTATAATCCTTTATTTCGGGATATATTATTCCTGCCCTCTTGAAAATCGAGAATATTGTGTTCCTGTTCACACTTCTGACTCCACCTAATACTACAATAGAAAACTAACTAAATAACCTTTTTCTCATGGATAAATCATCAACAGTTAAGGAACAGAATCATCTACTAAGAGAAGACTTAATCCATTTTTTAAACTGTTACTTTTAGATAACTTAGAAGAAAATTAAAGGAATGAAAATAATAATTTTCAAAAGATTGACGGCAGATTCTTTTTACAGCCTTTTCAAAATACCTCTTTTTTTCTGACACACCTTGTATAATACTGTTGCAATATTAGAGTGGCATTTGAGTGTATTAATAGCAGGAATATATTTTACTATAAGACAACATTCTCAAAGAATATCTTCAACTCCATAAACAATTCCACACCTCGGCAGATAGTAGAGATATTTTTATAACTCATTTAATAAATTGGCTCATTTTATATTAAAAAAGCTTTTGGAGTAATAAAGTAAAAAATAACAATACTGTAGTCATTTATTTCTCTTGTAACTAAATTTAATTTTCATCCATTGAACAATGAGCTTTCCCTCGCAGGTGTTTCTCCCCAAATTCACTGCAGGCTTTCCTTTCTGGATGCCTCGTAACCTCTGGTTTTTTTTTCAACGTTCTCAAATGCCGAGTCTCCTTCATCTCTTTTAGAAGGTGTATATACTGGGGTCAAAGGCCTTGGGCATCCCATTTGATCAGCTGACTCCTGAAACTGGCGGAGACAACTGTGTAGGGAATACCGTGACTTTCCAGCTTACTCTTCCCCAGTCATTCAGATGGATGTGATAGTAATATCAAATAGACCAACCTACCTCATGCAGGTTTTCTAAGTTTCTCCCTGCATCTCATTAACATGCAACACATGGAAGGACTTTGAACTATAGCCCGGGGACATTGGTCAACCCTTGGCTACCTTACTATACCTTCCATTTCCCTTCCTATCCTACTAAACGCGAGTTTCCTGTTTCCTGCCTCCAGTCCTCTTTGGTTTCTGTAAATTCATCAGCATGACATACTTATTAAATACCCCATAGCTTATATCGTCGTATGTAGTTTTCATAGCACTTTATCGCTTCATCTGCTTTCTTATTTCATTCGACAGATTCCTTTCAGATGCAAACAATTCAGAGTCTGTAATTGTACAGTTGTAAAGCTGAAATCTGAGGTAATTCATGAAGGTTAACTATTAGATTCATAAAGTCTGTGTATGGTAAACAACCTACGGTTAAGAGATTGTTAATTTTGCTTTTATTTTTAGGTTAAGAAACTTGAGGATTAACTACTACATGCAATGGAAAACAGATTTCAGCAGCTCTCAGACAGTCGGATCCAGTATTTGCAGGTAAACGACACACATATGCCTCGTAGGAAACAAATATTTCAGGAGTGTAGAGTATCCACTAAACAGAATACAAGAACCATTAAATTGAGGTTTATGTTATTTAGGTGGATGGCTCGCCCACAAACATGCACGTGTTCCCTGTGTATACTGTTTACGTGCGATGGAGAAGTTACACAGCTGGACAACTGTTGTTAATGAAGCAGACTGAAATAATCATATATCAAAGGCGACTCTGTGCATGACACCAATTAATGATTGCAAATATGCTTAATTTTAGCCTCAAGGATGTATTTATTGATGAATTTATGACAAAGGATATTCTACAGTCATGATCAAAAAAATCTTCTATTAATTTGTATTTTTTGGGTGTTAATCATATCTTAAAAGTGACTTTGTGCCTTGGCAAAGCTTAATGATTGCAAATATGCTTAATTTTAGCCTCAAGGATGTATTTATTCCTGAATTTATAACAAAAGTTATTTGGAGGTTAATGACTCAACCTAGGTTGGAATTTGTATTGAAAATGTGGTTGATTTTATTGTTATAGTGTGCGATTGGAGTAGGTGAATCTTTGTTGTGAACAGCGGCTAGAATTTTGGTTCAGAAACATTTAGGATAGAGTTCGTTTGTTGCACCTAATCGCCTATAAATTTTTAGGTCAACTTTCCAAAAAGAATTATTGTCCACCCTCCAACGGCACAAACTTTAACTAGAAAAAAAATACGCAAAATAATGATTTATAGCTATAAACATTCTCCTATCACACGTAATGAAAAATAATTCATTTCGTTTTGTTCAGTAATTGACTCCTTCAAGGGGAATAAAACAAGTAATAGAAACCGAGCCAATTAAACAATTAAAACCAGCTTCAAAGTACATGTGCTGTTTTTATTATTGCTTGATTTCTGTAGTAATAATATAAAGCAATATAACTAAACAACTGTTTTCATCATTTGTATGTATCTATAGTACAGTAGCGTAGTACTGAGTTTGACTTTTTCGTGAGAATTTCAGGAACCCTTCCTCGTTACGTCTATTCTATCACAAATCTAAAATTATTAATTCCTGTTTATTGACATTATGCGTGCGCGAAAACACGAAGGGGAAAATATTCAACGTGATATAAACAATATATTGACACTGCATCATCAACATTCCAACCTGACGTAGTTGCCAAGAAATGGCAGAGAAGTATAAACATGCATCAGAGTTCTCTGCCCGTTCTGTAGTGAGGGCAGCACTTGCACAGAATTGTCAGTGAAGAAGTGGGCAGTTATCTGCCCAGTATGTAAATGGTAGGCAGTGCACAGCCAACCCAACTTCGACGAACATCACTGCCCGTGTAAACCTAGCTTTAGGTGTATTGTTTATTTTTATGAAATGATTCAGATGAAAGAGGAACTCATACAAGGATTCAATTTTAATAAGAGGAAGTGGTATGCGGACTGCCTACTTCCTATGATTGGTAGCTTGTGTAATTGTTTGTCGAAATATCCAACTATGATCAGGAAGCAACTCACCAAGAAATATGGGATTTACCGCAAAATGTGCGAGTAGTTCTCGGTTGCAAGTGAATTTTAATCAGAGGAAGTGGTATGCGGACTGCCTACTTCCTATGATTGGTAGCTTGTGTAATTGTTTGTCGAAATATGCAACTATGATCAGGAAGAAACTCACCAGGAAATATGGGATTTACCGCAAAATGTGCGAGTAGTTCTCGGTTACAAGTGGACGTGGAATCAATTATAGGATTTGTAAATGAATTTGAGCCCGCATGAAGTAGTGAGTGATCCACAGATGTTCTGAACAACATTCGGAGTCGAAACTTTTAATTAATTTTAGTTAGGTTGGTACCTGGCGGTGTGTAAGTAGTTGCAGCCGGTTGAAACAATTGAACTGTTCACTGTTTGACATTTCTGCGATTATGTGTCTTTGTATTTGGGGAAATAGAAGTTAAAGAAAATTGTGAGATAGCCTGATTATTGTTTAGTCGTAGATGCAATTTCAAAATCTGAAGAAAAAATTTAAATTTTGATCTTAGTAGCCTGTACTATCATGTACGTAGTGCATTGTACATATGTGGTGGGCGCGGTTATAGATTAATTATATACATATAAGTATGTAAACTGTAATTTCAAAATATAAAATCTATATCATGGATGAAACAGATATGCAAATATTGGAGACTGGTGTAAGTGAGAATGTCATTAAAGTACTAACTCGATTCATTGACAAGGTAAGTTGAAATTTTTAAGTATAACATGCACAAATGTTCAGCAATTAACTTAAGCCTGGACCTGCATTGAATTTAGGATATATGATTATATTTAACCCATATTATGTTTGCATTATATGGCTACATTACAATAATTGAAATTACTTATTTATAGAATAAGGAAACCTTTATTTTCAAACAACTTGATGAAAATAACAAGCGACAAAGGCTATGGGATGTGATATTTACACGATTAGAAAAGGAAGACGAATGTTTGTGTCATAAATATTGTCTTATTTGTGTTAGAATCTTAAGGTAAGTTTGTACTATT
The DNA here is from genome assembly GCA_034510155.1 of Eucriotettix oculatus. NCBI lineage: Eukaryota > Metazoa > Arthropoda > Insecta > Orthoptera > Tetrigidae > Eucriotettix > Eucriotettix oculatus. The sequence continues at coordinate 65,067,638 of CM067378.1, forward strand.
ATGTTTTGTTCTGTTTGTATTAGAGATATATTCAGTGTGACATTTTGTTTATTACTTTTGAATGTGTGTTAAAGTATTAAGACAATCTTGTTTGCATAATATATTGGTCCAGAACATAAGTCTGTGTTCTTTATTGATTTTTCTTACTTGACACACTGTACTGATTAACCTCTAAATGGCTGTAACAAGCTTCTATTCACAATAAAACTCCAAATAGAAGGAAAACAACTGAAGAAGCACGGTTCAGTGGTGCCAATCCAATGAAGAATGGCATGGACTTGTGCACTGACTTAATACTACAGTTATTCTATATGCTTGGAAAAAAATGGAACTGGACTAGTTTAAGACAGTTGTCTCTACCTCTTCCCACTTCCTCTCCTAGCCCCCACTTGAATCACACATCTGATATTATGGAACCACTGTGATTAAGTTCTGTAAAGCTGTATAAACTAAAGAAAATCTGCTACTAAAGTACAAGTATTTCAATGATAAAGTCTTTAAATAGATCATGATGCAGTATATAATGAAGGAAAATCTATTAGTATATTACAATTTTTCTCACAGAACATTAGAGAGAGAGAGACTGATAATACACGGGGTGTATCTTGTGGGGGGGGCTTGGTTTGAGTGGGGTTATGACGATCTGAAAGTGGTTTTTAGCTGAAAAAATCTATGATGCTTTTTTTTCTGGTTAACAAATCAAGACACAATTTTATTGCAAAACACTGTATAACTGGAAACATATATATTATATATACTGCATTTGCTTGTTCCATTACCTTGCTGTGTTTATATAAAAATGTTAATAATTGTAAAGCAATAGGCTTATGAAATGTTTATATTATATTTGTAAGCTGTTAATTTTGTTACATCATTCCTCTCTGATAAGTAGTATTCCTCAAAAAATGTTTTAATTATCTCAAATTTAAAATGCTAACTTATTTCTTTAAAAAAAAATGTCTACTAGACTAAATTATCAGGTTCAAGAGTATCTGGCCTCTGTACTATTTGGCATGTTTAAATATAATTATACTCCTTAATAAAATAAGGAATACTGTAATTCACTTTGCGAAAGTGAAGAAAGTGGGGAATTTTGAAATCCTCTTTGTCATATGCATAATGCATACAAGTCCATGTATGCATATTGCTTCCTCCCTGTCTTTCACTTTATCAGTTATGTATTATAAGTTTTCGTATAACAATGGTATTTTAAGTGTATGGAAGTGGTAATATGAAAGATACATCTTGCAGTTTGGTCAGCATGTGGTTCACTACTATCTACTGTGTGCCACTACAAATTTGAACTTTCTTCTGTCCTACTTGGTAACACTATTTTTCAAATATATGTTACATATTTCCATACCAATTATTTTGGTGTCACATCTGAATAGGAATAGGAAATAGAGTGGCTAGGAGAGAGAGTCATCCCGTTTAGCACCTACCTGGTTTTGTAATTGGAGGTAGGCTGTTGCTCGCTTTAACATAAACCTTTCTTAAGGTAACTGGGTAGTGTAAAACCTATTCATAAAGCATAGAGACAAATAAATATATTGTGTTCAGTTTAGTGTATGTTGTATGTCAAAAATCTCATCTGTGGTGACACGATCATGTATGTATATCCCATTCTTAAGACTATGACAAATGTTTTTAAGATTTACAAGTTTTCTCTTGATGGCAATACTCCCCTATTGTGCATCTAATACTATTTGCTATTTCTCAATATAAATTGATAGTGTTGCCAGGTTGGATAGCAGAATGTATTATCTTGAAGTTGTTTTGTACTTTATATACATAGTTTTTTATTATCTCAAATTTAAAATGCTAACTTATTTCTTTAAGATTTTTCAATTATATAGCTTTCAAAATGTGGCGCTATAGGAGAATACTGAAAATCAGATAGGTGAATAGAGTAACTAGCCAGTAAGTTCTAAGCAGAATAGGGGAAGAGAGAACTATTTGGAGAACTTTGACCAAGAGAAGGGTAGATCAATAGGCAACATTTTGAGAATTGAGAACCTTGTAAAATTAGTATAAGAAGTGGGGTAAGAACAGAAGAGGGAGGAAAAGGATGGAATACACTAAACAGATCATGAAGGATGTGGTAACTATGTATATATGAAGAGGCTTGCACAGGATAGACTAGCACGGAGGGTTGACTCAGACCAGTCTTAGGAGTGATTACCACATCAACAACAATATTACTAATAAAAAATTCCTGTAAGTGATATTTTGAAATATCTTCAAAATGAGAAATATCAAATGGAAAGCTTATAATGGGACTTCATATTAACTACGTTAATACTATGTTGTTCATCTTTGTATGAACTTATAAAACAGAAGCAGTAAAGTTTGAACAGTACTAATTAATTCCTTATTTGGTGACATTTCTGTTTCAGTCGTGAAAAAGAGGGTCTTGATGACTTGATCAATCAGAGTCGTCTAGATACTTTGCTGCATTTAGCTGGATTAAGATCAGAACAGGAAGCCATCAGTGGTGGAAGTCAATCTGCAAAAGACTATGATGGTAAGATAGAGAATTAGCTGAAATACCCTCAAGTGGGAATATCAGTATGACAAGATAAAGGTATATTATAATGTGAAAAAGTGCTCTCAAAGAGAGGTTTAATAAATGCTTGTCTGTATGTGTCCAATTTTGCCAACTTGAAAGTTTTCACAATTTCAGAACTGTTTTGTATCGGTCATGATGACACTAGCAAATATTTTCAGGCAAGCTATTATCTCATATCTGGGTTGGATTCCAGTCCACTGTAGGCCAGGTGGAGAATGAAATTGAGTTTATATGGTCCAGGAGAGTAAGTTGTAGTTTAGGGGTGTACTAGGTGTTTTACATTGGTGAAGGGTTAGTTTGTTTAGTTGGACAGTTGATAGAATATGATACTTTATTTACATAAGCAAATCTGAATATTTGAAGAATTCTTCCTCTCCTTAATGGAAATACCAAGCTTTTATTTATGGTAAGCCATAACCTTTCTTTCCTTTCCATACCAATTATTTGAATTATTTTGATAGTCACTTTCTTGCTTTCATTTATAAGATTTATAAGTTTCCTTCTTCAGCAGAGGCTAGAACTGCACCTTGTGATGGCTGGTTGCACAACAAAACTTGTAACTCAACAAAGTTCTTTTTCAAATATTTATAGACAGACACATACTTTACATGGAAATTTTTCAAAAGCATCAGGCTCTTCCTTTAGAAGTTGGTTGTGCACATTATTTTTAAATTGATACAGTGAATTACTCCATAATTTTAAAGTATGTTTTATGAATATTGCTATCTTTATTATAGAATTATGATTTGTTTCTATGTTTCAGTAATGTTAGAGGCCTTAAAAAGTTTGTGCAATATTGTGTATAACAGCTCCAGGGCTCAAGAACTAAGCACAAAGAATCATTCAGTGGAAGGTGTGGTGATGCGCATGCGGATGTATAGAGATGAGACCATTCCTACAGTATTGAAATATTTTGACATGAAACTTTTGTTCCTGATAACTGCACTTTGTAGTTCTGTACGACCACTGCTGCAAGGTCCGCTTCATGGTCATACTTATTTGATTGAAAGCCTTGATTTGATTCTTCAAGAGAGTGATGGAAAAAGCCTTTCAGTTAGTATTATAGCTCTTACTTTACTGTAATATTATATTGATATAAATAGAATCTTATTCTCAAGGGTCTTAAAAATTTAGGATCAGTGTTCAGTTTTAACTGTATAATCAGATACAGTTATTTTTATCATGGTCTCATATCATTAACAGGGTACAGAAATATCTTAATTAAAATTTTAAATGTTACTAATGTTTTAATAGATATAACTTAGTTAAGCCTTAAAAAACTTGTAAATTATATGTATTTTTTTTGTTTCGTTTAAGGGAGCAAATAAAGTTTTTATTTCAGTTATGTTTAGATGCAGCAAACTTTAGGTGAAAATGTACACATTATTTAAAATGTATTTGTTCCTTTGGAAATACGAAATCTAAATTTAGGAGGCAAGAGTGGAAAAATGTCAACCAGACCCAGTAATACAACCTGGGACCTCCACCTTACCATGTGGTTGCTCTAACCATTTGAGCTAGTCCAGGTCGACTGTCAAATCTGATGCCACATTCCTCCACTCTTGTAAACCTGACTTGGCTCACCTACAATTTACTAGTCACATTCTACAAAACCTTAGTTAGGAAATCAGTGAAGAATGGACATTGTGCAAATTGATCAAAGGTGCATGGATATCAATTCCAAGAGAGAATAATTGTTTCAATTGAAGCAATTATTCTTACTTGGTATAAGAAAACTAATTCAGTTTCAATTGTCATAATCCAATGATACTTGATGAATACTCATTTGGAGATTATGGAAATTGATATAAATCTTGAAAAATGTTTTACCATTTAATGAATATAAATAATACTTATTCAGATCTGTGTTGATATTTTATGGCATAGAAAGAGTAGTTAAGTTGAACCATAGTTAGTTTTTTCTTAATATCTCCTTTGTAATTAATTCCAACAAGACACTACAAATATTCAAATTCAGTTGTCACACGTTTTTATTATTGGTACCAAATTTCTTAATAGGCCGAAGAAAATATGCTGTAGCTTCTAGTTTGAGTAATGATGAAAGGGGCTATTTCACCTGAAATTGATTTATTACACTCATGTCCATTGTTTAAATGTTGTTTTAACACTATTTGATTCAATTTTGTTCCATATACATGTATCTTTTGCATTACAAGATACTTATATGATGTATTGTATACAGTCTATCATAAAAATGATTATTTTTGTTTTCCATATTCATTAAATCCAACGTAGAAAAAAAATTGTATGACAATTTTCTGTATCACAAAACATGCCCCATGTACAGTAATTGACAAACAAGGCAAAAATCTTTCCCATACATTTCAAAATATGTCTTCTACTGGTTGAAGTCTATAACCATAATATTTAGACTATATTTTCATTTACCATATTTATTATGTGACTTGGATAGTCTATTATATTATGACAAATAATTTGGGTATGTTTTCAACAGGAGGAGCAAATGCAATTAGTTTGTGAAATACTGAAGGTACTATTTAATCTTGCCGTAGAAAAAAATGAAACTGAAGAAGAATCACATTGTCTTAGACTTGTATCCATGCTACAACAATTATTATTAGTTTCTACTCAGCACTCAACATATGACTTACACCAGTGAGTATGTTTTTATTATGTGTAATGAAAGTGAAACTTCAAAAGAAATAATCTTATAATAACAATTACCGTCTGAATAACATGTACAAAGAAGAATTAACAACCCGTATAACAGACATTTACACAAAATTTGGAAGAATTTTTAACATGAACTAGATGTTTTGACCATTCATTGTGGTTCTTGTCAATATTGTTGGTTTCAAATATTGACGATGACCACAATGGATGGTCAAAATGTCTAGTTTATATTAAAAATTATTCAAAATTTTGCAGACATAATCTTAGCTTTGTTGAACACTATGAACTATAGTTTCAATTAAGCAAAAAAGGTCAAAGTGAAACATGATTCACACCAATATACAGGACTTTTTCAGGCATTTCGTATAAAACATTGGTGCAATTGTAATTAAATGATTGCATATTCACACAATTGTAAATTAAGTTTCAAAATAATTAACATATGTATAAAAGTTTCATGGTGTAAATTGGAGTAAACAGTGCCAATATGTACGATTAGTGGAACTTGTATTGTCATAACTGAATTATCTCCCTATTTTTCTTGGGTCTTTAAAATTGAATCATTTATTCATTTGCTTGTGTATTAAATGAATTCAGATATTCAAGCAAAATATCTGTCCATTGTTTTATTAGAAAATATTTATCTTGGAATTCTGTGTAAAGACATTACATGTAAGTGAAAACTGGTAATGACTTCTCTAATAATTTTGATAATGCTGTGACTGTCAATTTTTTGACTTTAATAAAAAATTAAATAATTTATAGGCATGTTGTAAACTTGTTGATGACAATTCCTGGTGCTTATTATTCTGAGCTAATGACTCCCGCTGATAAGAGTTGTCCACCACAACTTGAATTTGAAGGAAATAATATGGAGGCTGTTGCAGTTCTCCTGGGGCTTCTTGATGAGAAATTAGGAAAACAGGTAACTTAAATATTTTTTATATGTTTTCAAGTTTAAAACTGTGAGCTCAGGATTCAGAATCAGATATAGTAACTTCAAGACAAATTGATCCAACGTTAATATTGATATAAATAGGCAACACAATTTGTCAGATTTGATGAAACTTACTGTCCATCAAAGAAACCAAAGTGGAAAAGGAATGTGAAAACTATGGCTTTTAATCTTTCTTATAAAGGCTCGTATGAATAAAAAAGAATAAAAGTAAAATGCTGCTGCTCATATAAATTACATTTTGTTTACATGTTAATATTAAATAAAATTGTTTTAGAAAAGAAGAGAGCAACCAGAAGCTTTAATTGCAATACTAACTGCTCTTACGGAAGGAGCAAAGTGTCAGCGACCAATCAGAAAATTTCTCAGAGCAAGAGTTCTTCCGCCATTAGCAGAAGAAGTATTGTTGAGGCCAGAGGAAGGTGACACATTACGTAATAGATTATGTCAACTTCTCACTGCTGCTAGCCCTATTGGTGGAGCTTCAGAGATAGCTGCAGATTTTATCTTCATTCTTTGTAAGGAAAATGGTATGTATTGTATGAAACATACAATAATCTTACTGTTAGCGGTATAATTACTCTATATAGCACTATTACTATTATTGCTACAACTTCTGTTTCTACTATGATTATCTTCCCATTAGCATTTTGCCTATTTTTGGCAATCTCACTAAATTTTGTAATTAATTTCTTGTAATGTCAATAAATAATTCAAACTTAGTAGACATTTATATAGGTGTTTTCTTTTCACAAACAATGCAGGTGAAAGAAATAGTGCAATTTTTTTATTTTACTAAACTGTTTCTGACTTATTGGCTTTTTTTTATTTACTCACTATATTATCTTCCATGAATTATTTTGGACTGCTTGGCTACAATCAATCTGGAAAAACAAATATTTAACTCTAAAGTAATCTCCTCCTGCTTTAACATACCTACTGTAAACTTGTTCAACCATGCAGTTACACCTACACCTAAAACTGATTGCTATCAGCCTGTGAGATAGCATGGACAGAGGCCACTGTGTCCTAACATCTGTTACCATTCACAGAAATTTTAGAAAAAGTATTATACATGTTACTCATAATAATGTATTTTCTTAGTTGCCAGAATGGTCAAGTACACAGGCTATGGAAATGCTGCTGGACTTCTTGCTAATAAAGGACTTTTATTGGGAGTTGAAAAAAATGCTGGAGCTTTTTCTTCTGACAGTGAGGATAGTGACACAGAGGAATATAAGCAATACTGGCATAGGTATGGTTTTATTATCAGTAGAAAAATATATTCGTCTATAAATAGTGAGATACTTGTTTTCTTTATTCTAATAAATAATTTCTTAAAATAACAATGCATTTACACGTTCAAATATACATAATTATAATGAGCAGGAAAGAGGGACAGAATGAGTTGTTTATCTTAAATTGTGTCTTTTGGGGTGAAAAAGTATTTATAATAAAAAAAAGTCATTAGAAAATGTCATGTCAATTCAATAACATCTTGTTGAGGACTTAAAAAAAATTAGGCATACTTACCCTCGCAAGTCAGTACATTTTCTCATTAATGCTCTTTATGATTAACAATAAAAATTTATACACTACTAACTCAGATGTACGCAGAATTAACACCAGAAATAAAAACAACCTTCATATGGAATGTAAGAGACGAACAATAACACAGAAATTCTGTACACTATAAGGGAACACCACTGTTCAACAAGCTTCCCTCACACATTAAACAGTTCCGAAATGAACCTAATAATTTTAAAATTGAACTAGCCACTTTCTTACTTAGCCACTCCTTCTATTCTGTAAGGGAATTTGTAGAACTACGCAATTATTGTTTTAAAAGTAAATATAAGATTATCCTGTTATTAATGTAATAAATTTATGTAAAACTATTTGACCCATTCCATATCCTCGAAGCTTTGCTTCGCTGAAGGATCCACGGAATATGACTGTTATGTTGTGTGTTCCTAAATTTTGGAGATATACCTAGTGCTTGTCAAACACAGTCATGTCTGACTTCTTGCTGACAATTATGAATAGTTCATCTTATGAAGGAGAAGGTTTAATAATTTATTTTACAAGGTAACCAATCTCATTGTCAAAACAAATATTAGATGGCTTACTTGAAATTGAGGACCATGTTAGACAAGAGCCATTAGCCCCTTTCGCCAGGAAAAGAATACACTGTGTATGCTTAAGCCTCTGAAGATGTCTTAGTGAATTATTTGTTATTTTTTATTTAAAGTGTGAATCCAGTAACTGGCTGTTATGAGCCCCCAAAACCAGATCCAACAGCAGGAATGACTGAAGAACAAAAAGAATATGAAGCTATGCAGTTAGTAAATATGATGGATCGATTAACAAGGTAATATAAACTTTATTTGAATTACTATACTTATACATACTTAAGAAATGTGAGAAGTAGACAATGCTTGCTGTTAACATCATAATCAGGCAAATAGCCATTCTGCTTCCATACAAGTCATATCCTCACTGCAGTATTTTTGTATTCATGATTCTACTTCTGTTTTATTAGGATTGAAGAAACATGCCTATCTATGAATGATGAATCTTAAAATGTATTTGTACACAATAGAAAGTACCAATAGCAACCAAATTACTGTATGATTATTTTTCTAATTATGGTAATATCTATTAATAGAGTACAATGTTTTGTACACTGCTTCAATTTGTATTTTTGGCTTTGTAGTTTATTTTTTAAACATCAGTACTTGTGTTGCATTTCAAATATTTTAAAAACTTTGGGAAAGTTTATATTCTGAAACATGGGGCAGATGGAAATTAATATAATACTTGTAGTTACAGTTGATTTTTAACAATACTTATGACATGCATGTAGTAACAGACTGCTGAACTTTGGTGTATGATTTTCTGATAAAATATTTAACATTAATATTACAATCAATTATCATTTGACTAATAAAATGGTGAATTGATAAATTAATTTCATTCAGAACATAATCTTCTTAATATTTAAGTATGCTGAGAGATGTACTTTGCCTAGATCCAAAAATAATTTGCTGTTTTAGTAACAATACATTTATAAGAATTGCACTTTTGAAATGAATAGTAGGGATAAAAATCATGTGGTGATACAATTCTCATGTTTAATAAGTTTTTGTACTCTAACAGCCATTGTTAAATTATTTTTATTTTAAATAAGGAGAAATCGTTTTTATTTAATTATTAATAATATATATTGTGTTTGTAGAGATGGAGTTGTACAACCTTGCAAAGTTGGGGGTGATGGCCGACCTCAACCTGTAGATCATGTATTACAACTGTTGGAAGAATTGCCCAAGCAACAACTTCATAACAAACCTTAATATTATGAAAATGTTTTGTTTCAATTTTGTATAATTGTTAAAATATTTGGAAATATTTAAATATTGTCATTTGATAAAAAACCTATATTGGAATTATCTTGCCCTTGATATTTAAAGTATATTAATAATGAATATAATGATTAAATCTTATTGAGGCAAAATATCTGGCTGATTCAATCCTCATACACTGCCAAAATAAGTGTGAACATATTTAAAATAACCATATGTACTAAATTTACTAATATTTGAGATATATTTTACTGAAATGTGTAATGTTTGGCCAATAATTTTCAGTAGAGCTTGTTTTGTTATCTAAATGAATGTTTTAGCCATTAAGTCACAGCATATATATTATTTATAAATATATATTTTCATTTTCTCATAATTACTGTATATATAAAAGGAAATATAAATTTGTTTTGTTATGTTACAATCAAATGTGTTAATATGTTGTTCTTATAATTAAGGTACAGATATTATCATGTAATAGTTAAATTTAGGCGACTAGACAGTTTGTAATTATAAAGATTGAAAGTAATATCACAAAATACATTGATGTATTCAATTTCCTTCTTTAGAAATTAAATTAGAGGGAAAAGTTGGATTCCTAGGCAAAGGTTTGGGAATTACATATGCTTCTCTTAAAGTCAGAATTTCTTTGGCTAACTGGATGTGGTATACCAACCTTACCTATTCTGTAAAACAATTGTTGTTGCCAATTAATCCTAGTAACATAAACTAAAAATTTATGCAAAAAAAAGAAGATATTGTACAAATCATAGAATGAAATTTGATATTGCACAAAGTGAATGATTACTCTAGATGGAATAATATCCATGGTGTACATTTAACTGCAAATATGGTGTGTGAAATTTAATTTCACTTGTAATTATATTGTTTAGGGAAATGATGGGAAATATTTCAACTTCAAAAAACTTAAAAGCTTGTTAATTACAAATATATAAATCAATAACAAGTGCCCTATTTTAATTAATCGACATTCAAAATCATTTGTTGAGATTTTAGTCTTGGAAACGTGTATTACGTTTTCATCTGTTTATTTAATAATTTATGATCTCTTAGGTATCAATGCATAGTCCCGATTGACTGTCTTTAGTTAGTTTTTGCGTTTTATCATGCTCATTGTAATTTGTGCACAAGTTCATTTAAAAAAAAAAAGTTAGTCACGCCAACTGCTAATGGTCATTAACGACTGTCTGTAATTGTAATCGGGGGATCTTATTTCTATGTAGGGGCATCGAAGAAATTAAACATCACTATGTACAAGCCCTAGCCAGGATTTGAACCCGGGGCCTCCGTGGTGTAAGACAGTGACGCTGTCCACTACATCACAGGAGTTCGGCTAGTCAGTTTTTTAAAAGTTATCAGTACTTATTTGCATAATTTGTACCTGCTTCACTTCTTGTTAATCTGATTGGCCAAGTTTCTCATTTCCACATTATTACTGATAATAAATATATAAAAACAAATAAATTTAGTCAAGGGTTATTGAAGTTGGCGATTGTTGTGATTTTATTCAAATCAGTGCAGCATTTTAACCAGAGATCTTCATGCAACTACATTGAAATCATTGCATATGTTCTATTTACTGACCTGTTCATATATGTACCAAAGTTGTTTATAATGTTTTTATTAATGTTTTAGTTTCATGAAACAAGCTTGTTGTGCTATTTTGGCTATGCAAGCATGTTGCTTCAATTTTTTGTGATAATGTAAGTTTTCCATAATGGAAATCATTGGTTTTCAAATTATGATTTCACAGAAGCCATTTATTTTGTACGACAATTATTGGGAAATTCTACCAGTAATTGTCAAAGGCACAAAATGTGATAGCATTTTACCAACATATCAAAATAGATATATTTAGAAATCTGCATAAAATTTGTTTTCAATAACTGTCATTTAGCGTGTTTGAATATAGTATATATATTTGTATTGGCTGTCATGATTTTAAATATGGGCTGATTGATATTAATTTGTAAAGATGCTGTTGGAATTATTTTGCATGTTTGCAGAAATTTTAGTCAAGTAATTTGTATGTAATATTATTATTCATTCTAATCATTGCAGAAACCATATTAATTAGTTGCAAACTTAGTGATCAATGTAATTGGGCAAGTATGCCCATCTAAATAAATAAATTTATTTTATAGTCGTTATTCAGATTTTGCAACATGTTCTCTCTGCCGATGTTGTAAACAACTTCCATGTCAAATTACTTTATTTCTAAACCTGGTCAGTTGTTGTCTTATTTTACTATTTCTTTTAGGATCTTTGGTATCCAGTACTCTGTATGTAGCAGAAGTTATGAGTAGATAAAATTTACAGATATTTAAATAGTGGAGTGTTACCTTGAAGTTACAGATTACAGTTCCAGGAAGATTTTAAGTCAAATTTTCTTCTTTTAATATTATGGTATTCTGTGTTTCTACTTTGTGTGTTTCTGGCATGTTTATTATACAGGGTGTGCCGGGAATGTAGTGACAAACTTTTAGGAAAGGTAGGGTACATGCTAAGGATTGCATAGCAACCCGTGATTGGAAATGTTTGGGGTAAGTGGTAGCAGAGGTAGATTAGAAAGGCGACACGATATCATGAATACAGCTCTAAAGTTAGAACAGGGGCTGGGACATTGTCCTACTTCGCAGCAGCCGTGTGGGATGGTGGAAGCAGTTACCGACCAAACTTCTTGCCCTCTTTCTGCAAAGATGTGCTGCAAGGATAAGAGCTGTGTTCATTTCATATGCCCAAAAATCTCTAGTGTCCTTTCATGATGTACCTTTGCTACCACTTGACCTCCAATGTTGTGTGTAGCAATGCAATCCTCACAGTTGTCACTACATATTTGACACTATTATTGTACATACTTCTATTCAGAGACTTGACGACAAACTACTTTGTTCTAATTGATTCATGATTGACCTGATGTGATATTTAAATAAAAATGTGTCTTTTATAAATTCATAGTCTTCTTTAATGCTTAATTCAGTGTTAAACTAAATTTAAAACTTTCTCAATATATGCAAGATCATGTCAACATTATTCAACAATACCAGTTTTACAGACATTTTGTATTTAAACTAGCAGATTTATACAAGAACTGACAATCCTTTATATAATTCAAAAAGAAAATGTTTTTTACTCAATTTTAATGTGATAGTAGTTTTATGTTCTAGTTACTATGAAAATATTAGTTACCAATGTAATTGTTTCTTGTATACAAACTAAAAATATAGCTTTTCCATATGTGATGTGTTTGTGTGTTAAATTGTACATATTAATTGGAGAATACCTAATATTTACATTATGGGAAAGAGGAAATTTAAAATTCTCATGTATTACTTATTTAATGGAAATGTAGCACCATTCGAGGACAGCACATTTGTTTTGATTGCTATTCCTTTGAAGTGTGTTAATGTATCATTCCAAAAAAGACTAATTCAGTACCACATTCATAAGGTAGTAATGATTTTTACAGCGAGAAAACTGTTCTGAATAGAATTTTAATCATTAAAAATTCTTAGCACATACAGTTTGCCATTAATCAATTTTATTTAATACAGCAAAATGATATATTTCAGAATTTTTAGACTAAGTAAATAAAATAATCATTGCATAAATCACAGATATTTCAAAGAGGAATTTGATTTCACATATACTATGTTCTGGGAATATTAATGAAATCTTCCATTCCCTGAACAAGATTTGGAACCTTGCGAGCCAGAGACTGTGCGACGTATCGCCAGTAAGCTGCTCGAATCTTGTCGTGCTCTAGGCACAATGCTGAACAAAGCTGGAAAAATTTCAAGTATTTCATTATAAGTAATTAAATACTTAAATACCATGTAATAAGAGAGCTCAACAGAAAGACAAAGTATGCTGGAACTATTTTCACAAAATTATTACTTAGTGACTCCAATACTAATATTTTAGAAAAAAAAAATGGAATAACTTTTTCCAAGCAAAGACTTCACTATTGAGTTTGTTACGTTCTCACAGCTCACATGTTTATAGTAATCTGACAAAAGTTACGAGGCTAACAGCAACACTATGGTATATAATTAATCACAAACTTACTGTCTATAATTTCACATCCTATTTTTGAAATTTGTTCACTTTGAACGAAACAGTGACAAGAGCAGTAATAAATCTTTTGAAGTTCTTAACTTAGTACCACATACTATATTAAAAAAATTGAGTTTCTTTTTAAGGATGAAATGATTTCTGACATTCTTAAGTTTTTAATATGTTACCAACTTGCCAGAGTGTATCCAGTTCAAAATAAATGTTGAGGGTGACAACTAATTGTAAGGAAAATTGAAGAAACAAAATATTTCATAGCTGGTCCCGAATAAATTGGAAATAATTCTAATGTAAATAAATGTGTGTTTAAATTGGTGAGATAACTCACCGACTCTGCTGCTCTTTTGTAATGTGTAAATGTCAATGTGAATAAGTTTTCAAGATTGCACAAACTTACAAGTGATAGACTAACTTGCTAATTTAAATTCCCTTTAAAATCTTCCCACAACTTCTTTCAGTTTGTTTCAATATTTCAGTGAGTGGCCAGTGCAAGTATGTTCGTGGAGAAGAAGTAACATTTTGATTAATCAAATATGGCAATTATTAAACAATGTAGCAATGTTATGATAATTTTAAACAAATTAAATACAAGGAATTAACTTCATTTAAAAAAAGGGAGAACACAGAAAAACACTTAGAACAAACCTTTAGCGCATATTGGAATAACTCATTTTGTCTTTCAGGTTCTGTATCAATTTTTTCTTCCAATAAATTTACCATAAAGGCCAGCAGATATGGTGATCTACTGCCCTCATTATACAGCTCCTGGCAGAAATCTAGAAGAGCAAGACTGTTGATCAAGTTTGGGTTTGCATATAGCAATATCCTAGAAAAACAATAAATGGTACATCAGATCTCATTTTTACACTGGAGCTTCAAATTTAACATAACAGAAAATTTCCCGTAATTAGTACAGATTTGCCATTAAAATATATTGGAGAGGGATGTTAGTTTTATTACATACCAGCTGCCATGTATGAATTTGCCATATCAAAGTGATTAAAAGTTTAACACCATATGAAACATTCAAATTTACTTTGTATCTCAGATGTGAAATATTGTTATTATATTATTACACTTATATTCCAGAGCAGTGATCAGGTGACAATTGTTAGAACAATTAATACAATGGACAAAAAAAATTAAACCGTAACATTTCTACATCTTGGTTTATGCTTTTTTTGACCCAGGTGGATTACCAAGAAATACTTATGTAACATATACACTTTTTTGATTGTCAGTAGTATGAACAGTTAAACTCAAAATAGACAAACTATCTAGATAATACACAGGGTGAATGCAAGAAAAATATCTGAAGTAATACCAAGTGCCATTGGAACCTTGAGCAATTGCATGCAGCTATGAGATAACTATGCACTGATTAATTTGGATACTATCCCATTAAATGTGATGATATATGAAAATTGAAGTTTGAATGTAACAAAAGGTTGCACCTACAGCTACATCATTCATTATTAAATAGTATGTTACACAAAACTGATAATTTGACACTTTGAGCGATGATATGACAATGTATTCTATCCAGGCAAATTTAGCAGAAGTTGTAGTGTTATTTCATAAAGCAAATAAAGATATGAACCGCAAAATATGGACAAGGTTTTTTACAACACAATAAGAGAGAATTAATTGAATTTAATATTTGCTAAGTAGATTTTAACACGTGTGCTGTAAATTAAAGTGACTAAATACAATACAAAACAGCAATTTTTAAATAGAATATTTACTTTTTGATTAAATTTAGATAGATTTATTACGTTACAATGGGATGAGCCCGGTGGCAACATACATTTAATATTCCAATAAAGGAATTTACTTACATAAAACAGAACAAGAGAAAAGGATTTCGTGGTGTATGTGCCTTAATTGTCTGCACTTCACTTAATAACAATGGCAGTGACCAGCATTGAAATTTTCATCCAGTTGAAGCACAAGAGTTTAATTTAAATATAAGAAATATGTTGTTTTTAATGTAATTAAATATTATATTTAAAGTTTCTACAATTCAAAGGTATGTTTAATTAATTTTTTAATATACTTTTGGTTTCAATATTATTAGTTATTGACTAAATTTTCACACATAAAACTAAATACTAATAAATGAATTAGATCATGTAGCAGAAATCTTAAATTGGCACACCACTGACTGTTTTTATAAATAGCCACTATAATATCAAAACTGATAAAAAGTTTACTAAGTGTATTACAGCAAGTTCCAATCCAAAGAATAGTAAGCAATTCATTAAAATATTAATTATGTAGGAATGTATGATAGAAAAAAGAAGTCTAACCCTTCTAAATAATTCCATGCACTTTCATTATTAACAACAAGTTTAATTTTTTCCTTGGTATATTCTACTTCTCGTCGCACTATATCTGATGAGAAACCTTCATCAGAATATTTTATTGCAAAGTGGCGTTGATTCCATGCAGAATTGTTTCTTACATCTTGCATCAACAGCCTGTCCACAAAATCAAGCTCACCACTAAACAACCTAAAATAATAAATAACAATTATATATAAAAAATGCTAATAATTGCACAAAGGCAATTTATTTCAGAGATAAAGCCTTTATAATATTAACACAAAGTGCATGCTTGCCTTGCTTGTGGTATGTACTTGCAGATAGCAGAATAACTGATGTTAATTCAATTCAAAACACCAGATTATTATGCAACTGAATTGCATGTGCATAACAAATGTAAGGACATACTACCAAACTTTTTAAGAAATGCATTACCAATATATGTTTTTCGATTATTATATCTCCTGATTCCAAAAATATACAATTGAAATTGAAACATATCTCTTTCTACAGAACCTTATAACATCAATACCACTAGGCATTTCAATTCCTAGAAATTAAGTACTAATGTTAATGAAGCAAATAAAAATAAAAAGTCAAAATAATTAATTCATTTTGATACGAAAAAGAGACATAATTAAAATTAATATATAAATGTTTATACTAGTACACAGTTATGCTGAATAATATTATCAAGAAAATTCTTCTAAATTGTAAATAAATTATTATTATTGTAACATAAAAAAAGATAAGTATTGAAGGCAAGATGGGTATAGCAGAAGAAGGAACTCAAGATTAAATACTTCCAACTCACTGCAGACACTACAAGCTTAATAATAAACATGGGTAAAAATAATATTTATTGAGTGTATATCAAAAAAGAACATGAATGTCTAAAAGAAAACAATGGAATTTAAAATAATACATCCAAATGACTATATTACAAATACTACAGACTATAGATGTTAAGGATTCAACATTACTTAAAATGTTTCAGAGCCCATTGTCGATGTTGCCATGCATGGTAGTTTTTAGCATCAGATGACAAGGCCAACTCTGTTACTTTCAATTCTAATGAGCCATCATTCAACCATTCAGCAATAACTCGCCTGTGATGCCTAAAAGTAATAGTATTAACAATAAATTACATTCATGTTGGAAAATATAACAATTATAGTTGGTGTGCTTAACTAACATAGGAGAAAATTATAACAGAGATCGACAGATATGAAGTAGGGTGAAAAGAATAACAGTCTATAACAGCAGAATACCAAATACCAAGAATAAAATACTATTTTGTAAGTGTATAGGCATACATACATAAATAATGAAGTCTGAAAAAGATAGAAATAATGAAAACATTGTATTAATTAAGGATAGTCAGCGGCTTTGTTTGGGCTATGAGGAGAACTCCTACAAATGAATTCCAGCACATTGGATGCAGAAAATATTGCATTCTGAAGCAGGGCTTTAAATGGGGGAGTTGGAACAGGAGGCTCAAAAGATTTTTACTCTGATCAGGAGTAGAGTATGGAAATTGGCTCAGCTAAAATTTATGGTATGTAAATGGCTGGGATAAAAATGAAACCTGGTTAAAGTTGTACATTATAACATTTAAAAGAGTATTTGCCAAAGAAATTTTCTGACGACTGCTGATAATTACGGAGATGGAAAATTAGAATGTGTGACGTCACTACTGTGGCACCCAATTAGCCACAAATGAACAGGAGAAAGAATGTGGTTCATAAATAGTGTGTGTCAATTGTTAGCCTCACAATATTTCCACAGCTTTGTTTCGGCGATTGTCAGTGTTTCTAAATGCCAAGCAGCTGGGCTCAGGGTTCTTAAAGAGATGCAGTCGTCAGCTAGCCGAGCACTAGCAATGTCTTCCTAACTTCCTGATGAAGGGGGCAGTGTCTCTGAAAATTTAAAGAACTCCAAACTTTACAAGGCCTACCATCTATGAACCTCAGGTAAGTCACTTACGTTCTCTCTCTCTTTCTTTTCCTTTATATGTATAGGGAAAGTACAGAGACAGAAAGTAGGTGACTTACTTGAGGTTCATAGATGGTAGACACCTTGTGAGGTTCAGAGTACTTGAATTATTTTCAGAGGCACCGCCCCCTTCATCAGGAGGTTAAGAAGACATTTCCAGTGATCGGCTAGCTGACAACAATATATATATATATGAGTTTATTGTTTTAATACACAGATAACTTATTAAACAATGAGTTTATAATTGAACAGCTATTTGTATTACTTACCATACCTGATAGTTCTTTGGATTATCTTCAATCATTGTTTTGACATATTCAAGTTCTTCTTGTAAGTCTTTTCTTAAGCTCTGTATTATTTCTCTTCTGTAAACAACAAAAAATTCTTTACACATTTAAGTGATCAATTAAGGATGATGTGACAGTTAAATTGATCAATGTGGACATTGTGTCTGTATTATTGTTGTCCCAATGGAGTTTGAATTCAACACTATGCAATCAGGAAAGGTGCAGTTCACAAAGGCAGACAGGAAAAAATATTTGAAAATTTTAGGGCATTGCAGATTGTGCTGGTATTATATTAAAGCAACTAAGGATGGATAATATATACGGCCAAAAAGAGATAAATTACTTGGCAAACATATGCTTTTGAGTATATTACTATGCCTGAGTATAAGCAATCTTTAGACCACATTCCTACTTTTCTCCCATATTATTTTTATTCTCTATCAAATTATACAATGTGTGAGAATTTCTATGGAAAGAGAGATAGAAATTTAGTGACTTATCTGAGGTTCACAGATGGTATGCACTCTGTAAAGTTTGGAGTTCTTTAAATTTTCAGGATATATATGGCTAATATATATTGTTTTTGTGGCATTCAGTCATATCTTTTCATTTCCTCATAACTGCCACATCCCACAGTGCTTAGAATATTCCATACTTGAACTCTCTCTTATCTTTCTTACCCCCACACACTTCCCTCTAATGCTAATTTTACAAGACCCTCATGCCCTAAAAACGTGGCCTATTAATCTATCCCTTCTCTAGGTCAATGTCTTCCATATTGTTTGCTCTTCCCCTATTCTGGTTAGAACTTCCTTACATTTTTACTGAATGAGGTTTTTATGGTGGAGTATACCTGTATTGCCAAACAGTATAATTGGCAGGATTTTGATCTAATGCATCTTGAGTCAGCTGAAGGGCTCTTTCAGACTTCTCTCCAGATTTGAGAATTGCTCGAAAGTAATTATAAATGTCCTCAACTGTAATAATAAAAATATTAACATCTGTCAATGTTTTAATATTTATATACTAAACTATTAACATTAGCCATTTATCTATAAAATTTAATCAAAGATATGAAAATATTCAAACTGTTAAAAACTTTTTTCTTAACAAGTCCTCAGATGGAGTACTGTTGCTAAACAGTTCCAGTTTTTAATAACAATGTTATGGCGTTTTGATTTACATACCATAATTAACAAAGCCCATAGAATATGCCAATTTAGTGGAAATAGGATATTTATGTTCTTCGCCGTGATTTTAGGGATGAAAATAAATAACTTTAGAGTTATTTATGTTTTACCTAAATAACCCATTTTTGGAGGTTAAGGAGTAGAACGATTGTAGGAAACAGAAAAGGTACTCACATTTTTCTGAATAAAATATGGCAACAATTGGATTTTTTCCGTCGTCTTGTGGGACAGGATCAACATCATTCCAGTTTACTCTATCTCTGTAGAATACCCAATTCGCTTCATCGCACAATTCTTCCGAGCTACTATCTGCCATATTCAACTGTGCAGCAGGGTTACCAATACGTACCGAAGATCACCCTGAGACGAAAGGCTTAATATGGTAGATGATGTTTAAGTTTAGCTACGTGTGTATGCTGATTTTGAATTAATTTACATGGCAGAACATTAAGACGAACCAATGAGAAATTTATCTACTCATACAAATTTGCAAATAATTCCCTACCCCAAACACCACATTTCTATAAAATATAAAGCCATGTAAACTATTTTTGCAATAAATAAAATTAAAGCTTGATACCTCTAAATAATTAACCAATTAAAAATAAATACGTCGTGATAATATTGTACAATGTACAAGAAACTTGCTATTTTAAAAGCGGCTCAATTATTTTTCGGAAGGAAGAGATTGTGTATGTCTATTGCTAAAAGTCCTACTATTTATGCCCTATCATCAGGTAATAATATTTTCAACAATTAGAAGCTAATAATGGGTGGGACTTGTGTATTGTGAAAATTTATTCTAAAATTTTGTTTTACTATTTTATTTTATAAGAGAATGCTCATGATAATGTATGCTTTATAGACTTTTTCATTAAAATTGTGTTTATTTTCCTGGAGTTTGAAAGACAGACATCCTTGTTGAAGTTTGAATAGATAATATTTGTCCAAACACTGTCATAAGAATAGAAAGAAAATAAGGAAGATTCCAGTGGTTTGAGGAATGTAGTTGTATTCTTGTATGTATTTTAATATGTTTTAACTTTATCCCAGAAAATGATTGAGTTTTCATTATACAGCATTTTAATAGACAATAATATGAATAAATTGGGAAAATAACTATAACATCTGTTGGGTCGACATGAATTATTATAAGGCTTTGGAAAAACACACACTTATTTCCACAAAAAAATGGAAAAATGTTTACCTAGTGTCTGCCATCATTGTGAGACAAGCTACAATTTGAAATGTATTCCTATGTACATTAACAGAAACATATTATTCAGAATCACACCATTGTAATATAATGAGTTCTTCATGTATTTGTGCACACACAATAAGTTTACTACAGTGAAACTTTGTTTTGAAACTCTAGACAAATAAAAATCCAAACATTACATTTATTTTAATCTCATTTACCTACAAACACATTTAGGTGCAATAGATCTTAAGATTTTCCGTTAGAAATGATAACATAAAGTAAAACAGTTTCAATCACACCCAGTAGTAAAGTTTCCTGCAGTTTATACTTAGAAACTTAGATACATTGTGGTTAGAATATTAATAAATTCACTGGATAAGTGTTCAAAGTTGTGAAACCTTGGCTACTATTAAAAGATTTCTTATTGTTCAACACCACTGAAAATGTAAGAAACAATAAAGAACATAGAATGTCTCTTACAATAAAAGACACCATCAAAAATTGACTATGTTTTGAAGAGTCATAAATTGATTTTAATTCATACATGTTATTGAACTATGGTTATGCTGTAAATACCCTCAAATTCAGATTAAAAGTGCCTTAGTATATTAGAACATTTTATATGTACTTCAAAATAATATAAGCATTTAGTAATATGCTGCTCCATTTTTAAGGAAACAGCAGATGTGCTGTGGCTGTTGTTAGAATTTCTGGTTCTAACTCCAAAGATGTTTGTCATAAAATTGCTGGAATTTCGGAACCAAAACCAAGAATTGCGACACTTCGCAAGCTAAGAGATCCCGTAACTAATGAACTGCTAGACAATGGGATAGTTATTTGGTTCCCAGGCAAGTAGTTTGATCATTGTATTTGTACAAAATATTAAAAAATAGTATTTTATATTCTGGTGATGTGATCAGAAATTTATTTCCATTTTAAATAAATGATACTCAAAAACTTCTCTGTTCTCGTGTTTAAAAGAAACCTTTTTTTTCCCCCCGGTAAATTGAATTTATATATTTAAAGATTAATCTGTTTTCAATTATAATTCATAGTTTGTGTATTAAAATAAATTATATTCGAGTTGAAAAATTGAGAAAACTTGATTATTTGGGATACTATAGTTACAAGATGTATTTTTTTTTAACCTTAAATGGTTTATAATTATTTACCACAATCTGTATTGACTTAGTTTTAGAAATTTATGCTCAATTATCATTTTAAGATAAATGCCGTAGGTCCAAGGAGCTTTACAGGTGAGGACTCTTGTGAATTGCAAATTCATGGTGGGCCAGCAGTGATACAAGCAATCTTAAATGCTCTTGGAAAATTGCAAGGATTACGCCCAGCTGAGCCAGGTAATATTAATTATTAATGAAAAGTATTTCAATTTAATTTGTCCTTCAAACACTGACCATTTGTATTACTAACTACTTGGTTATTAAGAATTTATATAACTGATATAGTTAAATTATTTTGACATATTTAATTTACTTGACAAATTGGATATAGATCTTTTTTGTTAATTTTAGGAGAGTTCACAAAACGTGCATTTATTGCGGGAAAAATGGACCTAACTGAAGTGGAAGGTCTTTCAGATCTTATTCATGCTGAAACTGAAGCTCAGCGGCGTCAAGCACTGCTTCAAGCAGAAGGGTCTTTAGCATTGCTTTATGCTTCATGGAGAGAAACATTGTTAAAATCTGTAGCAGATATTGAAGCATACATCGATTTCAGTGAAGAAGAAAATATAGAAGAGACGGTTTTGAGTAATTCTAAGGAAAATGTACAGAATTTGTATTTTGAAGTATTGGTATGTTAATTTTTTATTAAATACAGGATTATGAATATTTACATGTCAAAGAGAAATACTTTAATTGAAGCTGAGAGAAGGAACATAATACTAAATTTAGAAGACATCAATGGAAAGATGTCAACTGGACCCAGGGCATTTTTCCATTCTTATCTTCTAAACGTAGTATTACGCTCCTGAGCTTTAATTGAAGTCTTTCTCTTTGACTTAAATTTCATGTTCCTTTGATCAATTTATGCAATGTCCGTTCTTCACTTAATGTGATTAGTGAATTGTAGGTGAGCCTAGCTTAGGTTACATGAATGGAGGGATGTCAAATCGGTATAGCCTGGAAGCGGGACGTCCTGGGTACAATCGACATTTTTCCATTCTTGTCTTCTGAATATTTACTAGTTTATGTACACAAAATATGACATTTATACCAACTTTGTAGCTCGTAATGAAATGTTAGGTCATTAACATTTTCTTCTTCCTTAGGTATATTCATAACAAGACTCATTCATTGCCTTCATTAAATTGCACTAATTTTAAAGAACTTATTGTATATTGAAATACCTTGTAACCAAACCATCCAAACATTTCTTATTTTTTATATTGAAATATTCTCCTGAATTAGGCATAAATTATCCCATCGTGACTAATGAGCATAAATCTTTCAGTTATAAAACATTTATCATATGGAATTATTAAAACCAACCTACAACTTGTCTCAGCTGTAATTCTGAGAATGTTTCATTTCCCTTGTAATTCAACATTCAACAACAACTTTTGTTTTTTGTCTGAGAGACTAGTCCAGACTTGGAAAAATCTTTGAGAGTCCATATTTTTACAAGACAAAATGTGATTGACAAAACCTTGAAAACCAAGAACAGTTTAGTCTTGTTTTATAGAAGGGAAAGAGATTTTAAATGCCAATATAATACATAGAATAAAATTTAGTTTGATAATGTAGTGGACATACTTTTTGAATCTTCATTTAAAGCATATCTGGTTTTCACTTTAAACCAGTTGGTTGCCTTCACACATTTCAATTGCTATTAGGGCATGAAGTTGACCGCATGTTATTCTTAAGATATATTATTGGGCTTTATTGCTGAATTTAATATAGAATCTGTATAACACAACTTGAAAATAAGAAACATCCACATATTCTGAATTTTAATATTCACCTAAAAAAATAGCAATGTTAACATATTTCATTTGAATTTACAAAGTTATATTGATCAGTTAATTCTAAATTTTCAGTCACATCTAAAGGATGACCGCAAAGGAGAAATACTTCGAGATGGAGTTCATACTGTAATAGCAGGTGCCCCCAATGCTGGAAAGAGTAGCTTGTTGAATATTTTGTGTAAGTAAATAGTACAACACATTGTATGTAAAATCATAAATAATTTATCATTGAAATTTAGCCCTATAAAAGGTTTAAATTGTTCATAACTCCATTGCTTAAATAATAGCTCCAAAACCTTACCAACTCGCGGTTGAATTCAAAGACATCAAACTCGAGAAGTCTGATTTTGTTCTAAACAGATCAATTGTTTTAATAATATTAATAGTACTATGAGTCGAGCTCTTTTTCATTCATCATTAACAATAAAATGAATCATGAGAATCTGTATATAAATATGCGTCAGAAAATGACATTGTCAGGTTAATTAAAACAATAGGGACAGGAAAGAGAGACAGAAAGTTGATAACTTACCCAAATTTTACAGATGGCACGCACCATGTATTTTTGGAGGGACAGACCCCTTCATCAGAAAGTTAGGAAAACATTTTCAGTGCTAGCCTTCTGAAGAAGGGGCAGGGCCTCCAAAAATTCAATAATCTCGAACCCTATATGACACTTGCTATTTGTGAACTTCGGGTAAGTCACCAACTTTGTCTCTCTTTCCTGCCTTATTAATTATATATATATGCACACATACATACATGTATATACAATTAATCATTTATCCACATTAAATGACAAAATAATTATGAAAACAGATCTCTTTTGTTTATACCTAAAGTAAGTAACCTCTGAAGACTATATTAGAACGTTTTTAGTATAATGTGTAGTTATCAATAAAGAATTTAAATTCATTCTTTTATATGATAATTAAATAGATATTAAAGTACTATTGTGAAAATGATTTTAGGTAGAAGACCAGCAGCTATTGTTTCACCAATTGCTGGTACTACTAGAGACACTGTTGAGGTTCACCTTGATATAGGAGGATATCCAGTGAATTTGTCCGACACTGCAGGACTTCGTAAAACCAAAGATCCAATTGAAGCAGAAGGAGTTTCTAGGGCAAAGTCTAGAGTAAATAAGGCAGACTTACTTTTGATAATTGTGGATACACCAGAGTTATTAATGAAACATGATTGTGATATCATAAAACATGTAAATTTGTTAGATGTGCAAATTAAGGACTCGGAGGAAGGTGATTATCTTTTTTCAAGAAATAGTATTGTGATATTGAATAAATTTGATCTTCTAGAAAATCCTAAATATGCTGCTACACAGTTTGAAAGTTATAAAAATGTTGTCCCATTTTCATGCAAGACTGAATATGGTTTTCTACACCTCACAACAGTTCTAACACAAAAATTGAAGGATATGTAAGTTTGACAATTGTTTTTTAAAATAATTATGATTTAGCTAATATAACTTTACAGATTTTTATTCACATGTGAGACAAACTGTA
Source organism: Eucriotettix oculatus (assembly GCA_034510155.1). Classification (NCBI taxonomy): domain Eukaryota; kingdom Metazoa; phylum Arthropoda; class Insecta; order Orthoptera; family Tetrigidae; genus Eucriotettix; species Eucriotettix oculatus. Next base: position 65,092,780 of record CM067378.1, read on the forward strand.
TACATAACCTCTCTCTTATACTTTGTATAGCTTATGAGCAAAGACATTGTTGAATGAAAAATTGATGGCATTTATTAACTGCAGTTCAGTAGAATCTGAAAGTTCATAAAAAATTTAAAATGGGGGAACCATCATCCATCATTGGTGCAGAGCCTACAACATCAATAATCTTCTCTCGAGGCCATCACATTCCTGTACATTATATTCTATCAAAAATAGTCAATTATATGGAGGAAACTGCCAATTTTTCAGCTGATTAATAAGTTTGCTCTATTTGATATGTCCTAGTGATCTGATGGTTAGCATAAATGTCTACAAAATCAAGGATACCAGGACCAAAACCTAATGGAGGCAATGATCTTACCAACTCCCTAGTGGAATGTTAAATTTAAAAAATGGGCTGCAATAACACAATTAAGTTTCAATTCAACTTCCCTATATTGCTTTATATTTTAAGCCAAGTTTTTCACATTTTAGTGTTAATTATATTAATAAGGAAATATAGCTTAGTTTATAATTTTTGAAGTCTCTAAGAACTATTATACTAACTTCAAAATTTACTCAGATATTAAATGACACAAATTCTATCATGGGTCATAATCTAAATATACAAAAAATAATAGATCTTAAATAGTCCACAAGTGGCTACTACTTGCTATTTCTTTAATACAGATGTGGAGATCCAGGATTAACTTCCAGTCCAGTGTTGACAAAGTCTCGACATCGTTTCTACATTGAAAATTGCTCTCACAGTTTGGAAAACTTTTTGTCATGTGAAAAGGACACAGTTTTAGCTGCACAACACCTTCGAAAAGCTTTAAAACACTTGGGTTATATAACTGGCCACGTCAGTACAGAGCATATACTAGATGTTATTTTTAAGGACTTTTGTATTGGTAAATAGAAATTTTGTGTTAATGTGCCTTAGCTAATGATTTTATTGTAAAGTGGAGCTGAAATAGTGATAATTATTGCAGATTGTTCCTAGAGTATGGTTTAAATGATTTATAGATAATCAATAACGTTCTTAAATAAACTATTTATAAATGCTTTCAATTTTGTAAGTTGACCTTTCCTGGTTATTAAATACATTGACTGCTACGGTATTTTTCAGATTTCCGGTCTGTGTTGTGGTATTCAGTCTTGGTCTGATGCAACCCTCCATGCTAACCTATCTTGCTCAAGCCTTTTCATTTCCACAAAACTACCACAACCCACATAATCTAAGCATCCTTGGCCTCCCTCTTCTGTTCTTACCCCATGCACTTCCCTCTAATACTAATTTTACATGACCATCATGTCTCAAAACGTAGCCAATAGTTTATTCCTTCCTGTCTAAGGAGCCCATTTGGTTTAATCAATAGTACAAAGCAATAATCAATAAGCGTTTTTTTTTACAAATTATCTCATGGTTGGCTTATGCAACAGATCAAAAAAACAAGATCACAAGAGTATTCCACCTACTGAAAAAAAACTGACCGATAATGCCATGCCAATTTTGTACCAAAGCTAAAAACTGGTGTGAAACATGTTCCTTCTGTCCAATCTGCCACTTTGCACCATCATGAAACATAAAAATTTATTCCCTTGTATAAACTTTTTCTTTTTGAATAAATTGTATTTTCATATTGTTCATATAAGCCAAACCTGATTTTTTATTCTTTCCTAAGGCCATCTATTTATATTTACACTGTTGTTCTAAGAGTTTTCTCATAGCTGTACAAATATGGCAAGTAAACGACTTGTACTTTGCAGTCAACATTTTAAGTTGTATAAGAATATGCATTACTATAATTGTGTATAGCTGAAGAAAAATAGCTAGTAGTGTCAAAATATGATGTGCAGTAGGCTCAAATCCCATATTTCTAATGAGCTTTAGGCTATTTCTTGTGATCTATAAATGTATTTCGACTCATCAGAACAGAATTGATAAGGTATATAAATATTAATATTGTTTTGCCTCCTTTCACTTACAAAAAAAAAAAGAATAATTGAAAAGTGTACTTCCTTTCTAAAAGACAAATGACCAGAGAATATTCATTCACAACTTACACCAAGGTACTAAAATTGTCTTATCCAACAAGAAGTATCTGTAATTTACTGATATTTCACATGCCTCTTCACCTATGTGACTGCTAATAAATTTTCAGCAATAAATGAAGCCCTTACATAGAACTTCCAAATGAATTATATTAAATCTCTAACATTGACATTAACATCAGTCTTTTCCTTTACTTATACAAGTTCAGGCAGGATACACAACAAACCATTTGAAAACTGGTGTCTCATTTTACGTAAATTTTGTAAAATTATTAAAAATACACAATCACTTTCTCCCTAACTGACCTTGTCATTAATTAATAATTTGTGTAGTACTGAACCACTAGTAATTTATTTTAACAAAACGTACTAAATTCTGAATATAGATAATAAAATGATCGGCTTAAAAAAAAATCCTTATTATTCTAATGCCTACAAACTGTATTTTAAAATTCAATCTGCAGTGTATGCAAAGATCATAAGTACACAACTTCAAATGACCTTTAGATAATATGACTCAATAGAATCTATTTTTTTTACCTAAAGTCTTTTATGAAATCTTAATCCGATACACTCTTACTATAGAGCTCAAGAACAGATCATAAAGCTAACAGTGGAAACAATCAAGTGCTTGTTCCTTCCTACAAAATTCTAATTAAATTATGACATTGAATAATATTTATTACTTCATTACTTCAATGTACTTTCATAAAACTGCAATGCAACTTTAATTAGCTTAAAGCCAAACGGGATTTCTTTAAAACCAGATTGCATAAAACACACAAATTCTTCTAATGTAGAAGTTAGGAAACATTGTATTCTAGAATTTTTAGAAAATAGGATCTGTACAAAAATATGGAGTGAAGAAAGTATAAATACAAAATAAATAATGATTATATTCCAAAAAAGCACAAATATGTAATACTGTGCAAGATATTAAAACAATTAGAAATAAAACAGAAAAATTAAGTTACAATGTTGCATAACAGTGAACAGTAATTAATCTCTGCATGGCAAGAGATGTTTATGCACCATTTCTTCCTTATTTATGAGATGAGTTGTTTTATTAACAAGTTGCATCAATGAACTCAAGTGATTTGACCACTCATTCAATACATCATTTGGATCCTTCCTTTGTGAAAAGCTGACAACTCCAGCAGGCCTGTCTGTCTTAGCTAATACAGTTTTGTTAACAACAAGATTTGAAAGAAAATCTTCAGTTTCCTGCAAAAAAAGTTTTCAACTTACTATGCAAAGTGATGTGTTAATGAAATATAAAAATGATTTACTGAACTAATGCCATTACAAATAGTTTGTCCAAGTCATATTTAAATAAAACCTTGTCTTTTACTAATCAACTGCTGTAGAACATTGTTTTGCAGATGGAAATGTCTTCCTAACTTTCTAATGAATGGGGCGGTGCCTCTGAAAATTCAAGTACTCTAAACCCCACAAGGTGTCTACCATCTATGAACCTCAGGTAAGTCACCTTCTTTCTATCTCTCTGTCCTTTCCCTATTAATTATATATACATATATAAATTACTGAAATGTTTGAAACGTGATAAAGTCATAAATATTGGATAGTAAGGATAGTAATGAGGGAGAAAGGTGGAAAATTCACTTTACGTCATATCCTTGGCATAGAATTACGCTCCAAGAAAGGGATACGATAAGCATCGACACAGAAGGAAGAAGAAAAAAATAAAGAAAGACATTGCCTGGACTTGGATCCAGACTATTGCAGAACCTCCGGTATATCTTCAGGCTATGGTCACCAACTTCCTGACATTGTCATGTTAATTAAAAAAATTAATAGGGAAAGGACAGAGTGATAGAAAGTAGGTGACTTACCTGAGGTTCACAAATAGTCGACACCTTGTGAGGTTTATTTGTACCAAACTAAATAGAGTATATAAGCATTACCTATTATATACAATTAACAAGGTGGATTAGTTGAAGAATAGGGACAGTGACATAAAATTCCAAAATTATCAAAATATTTACAAAAATATTGATACAAGGTTTGCATTTAATTCTTCAGGTAAGTTATGTTATATTTGCTATCTAATAATGTGTGCCATGATCTGTGAAGGCTACTAAATAGATAAGCCATTGTCATAATTGAAATAGATAAATAAATTTATTGTATGTTATATTTGTTATCTAATAACGAGTATTATGATAAGAAGGTAACTAAATAGATATCGAAGGTTACATAAATTTATTTACGGGAATTGTTCTTGGGTCCCAACAAGGAGGAATGAAGTAATTAGTCTTGGAAGATGTAAAATGTGTTAGTTGTTGATGAAACATAGTGTTTAGCAAACATGACCCAGCTGGAAACCCAAGAACAATTCCAGTGACTTGTTCACAAGGAAAACCTATGGAAACTAATGAATTTATTTATCTATGACTCAAACAAGAATATACTACTTGTGTTAAGTTTAAAGACTTGCAATGCAAAGAAACATATATTTTGTCCATAATTACAAAAAGTTAACATTTTAAAGCTCAATGAATGATCCCCTCCCCTGAATAAACAACAATTCCCACAAGAAATTCTTAATTTCATTAAAATAATGCAAATGTCTGGAATAATAAACATTTGGGGGGAAATGTCTTTTTGAATTTATATTTCATGAAATGAAAGCCATCAGGACCTTGTTGGATGAATATCAGTTGGATACAATAATTGGGCAATGCTATATGTGGCAAGTATCTGCCAAACCCCTACGTTAACTCACATAACATCCTAGTAGTATTATTAATAAAATTTAAATATATAAGATCAGATTTAAATGTCATGCACATAGAAAATGACAAAGTGAACAACAGAATAATTTTTTTACCTCTATAGGCAAATCAAGAAGCTCAGCCATTCTTTTCAAAGTTATTCTGGTGTAGTACTTGGCCATAACTCGAATATTCTGAAAAATAAATTGTATTAAGAGAGACATATATGTGATATTAAAACAGACAAAAACAATAACATGACCATCAAAATAATTGACATTGAGAGGAGAGAGGGAAAGACTTGCGTTGTAAGGCAGTTGAATGCATACACAAATATATACTTCATTAGGGTTTTGTCAAATTATTGATTTGGATACTTGACAGTTGTCAGCAAGATGAAGACAACACACACACAGATAACACACCTTTAACATGTTATTTATATGAAACTGAAAATGATCTTTAATAGTGCCCGTTAATTACTTCATTATGTAAATATCAGATTCTGGAGTTTGAGCTATAAGTTGCATTTAAAAGATATTCCCTAAAAAATAAATAGTATAAGAAAAGTTTAGGGGTTTTTGATGGTGTTAGATATATAATATATAAATAGCTTGCCAAAGATGCAATAATGAGCAATACATCTTGAGATATTTGTTTGGACAATCTAAAATGTACAATAATGACTTTATTTTATTGCTATATAGTTTGGAAGGATTTGTTGCCTGAATCTTTCATTGTATGTTATTAAATCTAGTAGTTAACTTATGTACACTTGTTCACCTGTATTTTATCTGATTGCCATTTTAAACAAAATTCAAAGAAGGAACTCAGAATTGAGAATCAGCCTTTATATATATGAGTCAGGAAATGACATTGTCATGTTAATTGTGAGGTTTGGAGTTCTTGAATTTTCAGAGGCACCGCCGCCTTCCTCAGAAAGTTAGGAAGACATTTCCAGTGATCGGCTAGCCGACGACTCAAGCATTCTAAACCTCACAAGGTGTCTACCATCTGTGAACCTCAGATAAGCCACCTATTTCATATCCCTCTGTCCTTTCCCTATCAATTGTTATATATATATACTCTAATTTATAAAAGTAATATGTTATATTTAGTTTAATACTCACATGTTCTACAACTCTACTACGAAGATCTTTCCAACGCTTTTGTCCTTCCTCTGTATTACTGAAAACAGCGGTTGGCCGATTTTGCGATGAACCTTCTTTTAATTCTTTTTCATAGACGTCACACAATCCTGACCACTTTATAAGTTCAGGATTTATGAACAATTGCAGCAGCGCTCTAAATCAATTCCAATTAATTAGTACTGTTGTCTGACAGATTATTGTAGCAAATAATATTGAAGCAAACCATTCATAAAACCAAATGCTTGAAGTTGTTTTAGGAACATAATAATGGAAGATGGTATATAGGCTCATGTTACTTCTTTTTAACAATTCAAGTTAAATTCAGTAAGAACTGATGGCCTTGTAAGACAGATTTGAAAGCATGAACTACCTAATGGCTTTTATCAATGTAGACTCGCATGGTTAGAGGTTCAGTTCCGAATGGAACAATGTAATGTAATGAAATAAAACTACCCATACTCCCATCTTCATTCGTGAGTTTTCTGAAGTAGGAACAAGCTAAAGCATACCCTTATTACAAGATTTAAATCTGTTGAATAAGATGAAAGTTGCAGCAATTCAAAGCTCAGTAGGTGAAGTCTCAATTCAAACCTGGGTTGGATGTTTTCTCACATAGACAAGATCACTACCCGAAATTTAAATCAAAGGTCACTTAAAATTATATCATGAATTTCTTGCAATAATATTGTTGTTGTGGTATTTAGTCCTAAGACAGGTCTGATTAACCCTTTTCATTTATGCATAACTAGCACATCCTCCCTAATCTGCTTAGCGTATTCCATCCTATGCATCCCTCTTCTCTTATTATCCCACACACTTTCCTTTAATGCTAATTTTACAAGATCCTCACGCCTCAAAACGTGGCCTATTAATCTATCCCATCTCTTGGTCTATGTCCTCTACCCAAAACCCAGAGTTACTGTGGTTAATTTTCGCCACTTAACAATTTATTAATTAAAAATGGTATTTGGTGATATTGCTTTCCATGAATTGCGTATCTTTTAATTTGTTTAACTATGAAGGTTCACTATTCTCATTAAATTTCCAGACAATAACCTTAGCCCTTGAAAACAATAATTATATGCCAGTGCTGGCCGAAACTCTTACATAGTTCAAAATATGAATTAATTTAGCTCTGCTAAATCCCTTACTTGTAAGTTGGAATTTCATCCAACAATTTATCTTCAAGAACTCTATGAGTAAGATCACTCTGTTCATTGTCATAAGGTGCTAGAACAAGATAAAGCACAACATTTTGGAGAACTTCTTGTCTTTGTGCAGCCTCTTCCTGTATGGATGGTGTATTCAGAACAGCTCTGTAATGTTTACACGTTGCAAGATACGAGCCTTCATGCTGATCCAATTCAATCATTAATCTTTAACAAAAAATATTTACATAAGTATTTTTCGCAGGTGTAATTCCATATTATGAGTAAAATTTCTTTCCAATTATGATATTTTCTTAAAATAATTTTCATAACAATAAACTGAAATGAATACATTAAATTATTTCTATATATTAACATGGTATAAAAAATCCAGGTCCAAGACACTTATTATCTGAAGGGAGAAGAACAACATTAGTAGAATAATATTAATAGAGAAAATGTTAAATTAGTTTGTTATGTTAACATTTCATAAAAATTTATCTAATAGAAATGAAGAACAAACATTTTTATCTTTCTTTTTCAAAATATAAAACATGCCAATGCTCAAATTTTAAAGAGAAGTAAAAAAGAAGCTCTAAAGAGTGATCTCAGTAAATAAATAATAAAATCAGAACAAATAATTTAACAGGGTAGTGATAGAATATGATAAAATAGAGCAACAATTACTTTAAAATATTATAAATAAAATGTTTACTTCATTTTAAAAGAATTTTACCTGTAATATTTCAATTTTAAGTCCTGAGTTCCATCATCCTCAAAAAACTTTGTATTGATTTTCTTGGATATAATTTGTGTTCGTATATAATCTCTTTTGGCCAAACAAAGTCTCATTTGCTCCAATATGAGTTCAACCTACGATAGACATAAGAGGAAAAAAGTATTAACTTTATGATATTTGAAAATACACAGATACATGTTTCACTGTCTTTTATCGGTTTATCATAACATTACCTTTTCTCTTTTCTCCATGGAGCCATAAGTTTCTACTTGTAATTCTTGTATAATATTTGCAGCTTCCACAATATTACCTTCTTCCTCTTTGATTTTGGCTAATTTGTGAGTTAAACGTGCTCTTTCCACCTCAACATAAATCTGAAATTTGCAATTACCATTAATTTTCACATTTGTTAAAGTAAGAAACATATACTAGCTAAAGTAAACATTTAAAACTCAAACCACACTAAAAATCATTCAAATAAACCCCACTTATGAGCAATATAAAAAAAGTATCAAATTTTTCCTGGTGTATATTGTGGATAAACAGTTGTTGGGTTTCAAACCAAGAGCTATTTATCCATAAAATAAAACCTTAGACTGCCTCTACCTACAATCTTATTTCCTGGACTACAAAAACTCAGAACTATTCTCCAACCCCCTTACACTGGACTGAATCCAAGCTGTAAAATACATTCTTCCCACAGTAGTCCCAACTTGGCCACAGGATACAATACAACCTCTGCAATCTTGTAGGCCCATGTTAGCCAATCTTGAAGGTCCATGCTAGCCAAATCTTGAAACTATTACAATTCACAAAAATCCTCCACAAATATCCAACTAACTGCATACTGTCCCTATTTCAGTATAAGCCAAACAAACTGACCTCTTCTTGAAAGTATTATTAACCACCATAGCTGCACAAAGCCACAAAATATTGACTGATGTCCACACAGACCCTCCTTAAAGCCTTACACCCCAATTTCATCTTTGAGAACACTCTTCCCAACACATCCTCCAAAAATTACCTTCCCCAATCACACAGACTTACTTTACTTTTCACCTCTTTTATAAGTGTATTGTTGATGTAATATGTATATGCTTTATATTTCCACTGCTTTGACCTACTTTTGAGACAGAGTTGTCTGCTTTGTTGTTTGTCAATTGCTGCTGTTTAACAGCTGTCATGTCAGAGTTTGGAAAATTAATCCAGTGAATATTAAGTTTTGCAACTTGGTGATGCCTACTATCAATCAGTTAAATAATTGGACAATGTCACATTTTCTTTACTTGTTCTATATACACAGAGGCTCTTGAAAATTTGGCTTGTTTGGCATTCCAGCCAGTTAACACTAGCTATTGATTTAAGCCAAGTCAACTGCTGCTCATTCTCTCTCTCTCTCTCTCTCTCTATATATATATATATATATATATATGAGTCAGGAAATGACATTGTCATGTTAATTAAAACAATTAATAGGGAAAGGACAGAGATAGAAAGAAGGTGACTTACCTCAGGTTCATAGATGGTAGACACCTTGTGAGGTTTAGAGTACTTGAATTTTCGGAGGCACCACCCCCTTCATCAGAAAGTTGGGAAGGCATTTCCACTGGTCGCTGTCGGCTAGCCGATCACTGGAAATGTCTTCCCAACTTTCTGATGAAGGGGGCGGTGCCTCCGAAAATTCAAGTACTCTAAACCTCACAAGGTGTCTACCATCTATGAACCTCAGGTAAGTCACCTCCTTTCTCTCTTTCCTTTTCCCATTATTTGTTTAATATATAATTAATTTTTATAGAAAAGAGAGACTGAGAACAGCAGCTCACTTACCATAATTTGATAATGTGTGTCAACTGGCTGGGATGGAGGAAAATTCCAAAATTTTGGGAGCTTGAGCTTCCTTCTTCAATAGTGTAAATCTGAATGGAGGAGCAAACAGCTGCTGGCTAAGACAGCATTCAGAATTCCACTGACTTGAAGATGGGTTATGTAATTGTTAATGATAATAGTTAACTAGCAAACATATATGTATTTATTAATTCAAGGGTAGCCACAGGCTAATTTTTTATGTTTACATTATTACACTACAATTACAATATATAACTTTTAAAGAAAATATTCAATCATTAAATACTATAACATAGCTTTCAGACTTTAAGAATTACAATAAATAAAAAGACTGCAGTAGCCATCACTGGAGATGGTCCATGCATGACACTAAATTTTTCACATGTTAATTCAATAATCTTTTCGGCTGAGGCAGTCGAGGAGTAAATTTGATGTATTGCTAAATTTTATGCCTGAGGAAGTTTCAAAATGGAGACAAAACGTTGCTTGTGGTAAATTTATATTCAGACTTTTTGGCCGTATTCTATTTATTATATAATACTTAAACCTACACAAGGAAGAAAAATTACCTTTCCTTCTGTAACATTTCGCAAGGTATCAATAAGTTTTATTTTAGTTTCTTTATTAGGCGTGTGATCTACATAACTACAGCATTCTTGTACCATTTTAACAACGGCTTGTTTTAGTTGACTTCTGCGTTTGGCGAGAAGAGCTATGTTTTCATTTAATGCATTCCAATTTTTAGCTTCAAAACATATCTGCACAATAGCTACAAGTACTCTGCCAGTTGATACCATATCAGATCCCTGAAACAGAAAAAATTGAACTTATTTCCCACAAGCCTAGATTTATTATACAGTAATAGTGACACCCTAATATGGCCATACTATCTTGATTAGTCTTTAATACTTGTAAATAACACATACATTATTACAAATAACCTACAGAACAGTCACTTCACATACACAACTAAGTCGTTAATGGAGAAATACTTGACAATATAATTGAACGACAAATATATGTTAACTGATCACATTCTTCAATGCACATATTTATATTAAATTATGTATAAGACTCAAAATACAGATTACACTACAGTTCCAAGGGTCCAATATAGGTAGAAACCACAATTAAAAAAACAGCAGAATCCCTTATAAAGTCTTATTTGAAAGTGTAGGAAAGTGGAGCATAAGTACTGATATAAAAAGTCCTTGATAATTACAAATATATTATAATACAAAAATTAGTTTAGAATGTATAAACAAAAGAATGAATTCATTAAAATGTCTGTTAATAAAAAGGGACACCAAAAATGATAAAGTAAAATCTTTTACTGTTGTAAATATAAGCATATGATATATGCTCCTTTAATATTTAAAACTTTTTATAAATACTTACAAATTTATTTTTGAATAATATGAGCTTTCACAGGACAGTTAGCATGGAGGGTTGCATCAGACCAGTCATAGGACAAAATACTACAACATGAGCTAATTAATTCTGGTTAATGTAACTAGTGTCAATGTGACATAACATTAATTTATGAGGTGATTGTGATGGAGTGAGATTTTAGAGGAAACACATGGGGTAATTATGACAGTTAGTTTTTCAAAATAATTCATAGGGGCAGAGTAATGAACTTTAATTGCAAATTTACTCAGTAATTATGAGTAAGTAGTTAATAATTATTTATGGAGGGGACCTTAGAATCTCAATGTTTATGAGAAAATAAACTCAGTCTTTCTTTTCCCATCTCCCAAACAGTTCGATTCCTGAGACATTTATGTCAAACCCTTCTCCAGGCAAACCAAACCCAATACTAACAATGATCTTGCAAATATTAAGAGATATTTTCCTTCATCCTAACCATGCTTTCCAAATTAATTTTAAACATCTTTTAATAAAAAAATTCTAAATTAGCAAAAGATTTTCTTAATTTAATCAAAGCTTAGACTAATCACATGCAAGGGGTGGGACAAGGGAATTCAACTCATCAAATTCCCTAGTATACTCCTCAAACTTTATAACAATTTACTATTCCGACAATGTGGGCAGTAAAACAAAAATAGAGTTAACTAAATTGTGCAGTTTTCAAAGATATTTAAACAGTTTGGCAACAGACTATTCTGGAAATGAAGATTCATCTGTATTTACAACTACAATTAAAATTATATGATAAAAAATTTTGTATGAAATATTTATAAATAATCTTCAAAACTTATTAATAAAGGATGAGGAGAATGCCCTATGCAGAAAAATAAGATGGAAAAAGACTAACAGTTCTTGTTTGCTTTTCTAGAGCTAACAGTGCTTCCAAAGCTTCATTTAATTTTCCTTCCTTCCCCAACTTCTGGCATTCTGGAATTCTTTCATCGCATGTCGCACTACAATCAACTTCCATCTTCACAATCCGTCCAGCATCTGTGGTTATGTTTTCTCCCATTTTTATGCCTGAGCTCTGAAATGCACAACAAATATAAATGTTTGTTATTATATTTCGTACATTTCACGCGGCAAACATTATAAATTATTAATACATTTTTAAAAAGAATAACTTCACGACTCACTACACTTAGCTAAATTCAGTACAATAACAAATTTAAACACACCAACTTAAACCAAGCGAAAAGTGAATGTCAGCCTTCTCAAAGATAACATACAAGGAGCGAAATTAAATACAGTAACCCAAAGAACTTCAACATATTAAGTAAATATTACAAGATAAGTCCATTCACTGTTACTTTTCAAATTAATACTTTACTTAATACGGCTCAGTCAGTAGCTATATAAATAGTTCAAGATATTACTTTATTGATCGATCATGATATTTTTCCGGAATTGAAACAAAAGTCTTCTTTTCCAAGGGTTGAGACAAAGAGAATCTTAAATAGATTAAGACACTCTTTGGGTATTTTAAGTTTTCCTATCTATGACCAATGCCTTATATCGTGTGCTCAATTGTTTCATTCTCAAGCAGCCGATTTCTCTAGTAAAGTGTAAAGTCTGTCGTACGACGATGAATGGTTTGTCTGAGCACTTATAATGTAAATTTAAAAAACTGGCTAGCAGCTAATAACAATGTCAAATATTCAGCCTACTTCAAGACCTATTTCTGAACTGTCAGAAACCGTCAGTGAAGGAAATGACAACCAGCCTGAATCCCTTGTCCAAGGTTCATTGAGCGAAAACACGCCACAGCCTATAAAACAGAAAAGTATGTAGATGTTAAGTGCATGCGACTTGTTGGAAGATTGTGTATGACGCAATATGTGGGACTAATAATTCCCCAATAGACTATTTTAAATGTACGTTTTTCACATTAATATAATTTTCGTTTGTTTTAGTTGATATTCTATTAAAACCTACTGGCAATGCTCCTATTATGAAGAAACAACGCTGGGCAGTACCTGCTGACAGAAAAATAGCAGGAATTATAGAATTCATTCGCAAATATTTGAAATTAGAACCTGCAGAATCTTTGGTAAATATCACTTATAGTAACAAATTTCTTTATAGGATAACTTAAAACATTAAACGAATGTGTTTAAAGTATACAAAGTTGCCAAAATACAGACAAAAAATTAGTCATAAAATAAATATCACAACTCGCAAGCCTTGTTGTTTTTGTGACGCAATGGAATTTGTCACCTAGGTTGTGCTGTGTGTCATTCTTGTGAAAGTAACAAGACTAGCAGAAACATATGTTATTTAGTTAAGATCTTTATGTTTAGTTATAAGTTCAATAGTTAATAGAAGGTTATTTCTGTTAACTTGCAGTATCACAGTTACATTACATGTTGATTAATTCTATGAAGACCATACTATTGTAATTCATGGAAATGGGTTTTCATCCTGTTGTGTATCAAACAAGAAAATCATTTATGAGGATTCGAAGTTATTTCAAAATTTTAATTAGTCAATACAAACCTTGCCCTCCTGAACATTTTGAATAATAGAATAATTTTCTCATAGATTTTCACAAGAAGCAGAGCTTTATAGATGTGAAAGTGTCATACATCTTACATTGTTTTGCCTTTATATCTCATTAACTTTTAAGTAATTAATGGCATTTTAAAATTCAGCACCATTTATATTTTAATGCTTATATGAATGTAACCTTCCATCTATTCCTCTGTTAATGTTTTACACAATTTTTGATATTGAAATTTAGTTTAACTTTCTATAGGAATTATTAAAATGAATTTATTTGTGCCCGTGCATGGCTGTGGCCTGCCAAGCCCCACATGACTACTAGTGCAGGTAAAATTTATTGGGAGAGATTTTGGAACTGGACTAGTTTGGTACTGTTGCCTCGTCCCCCTCTGTCGCTCCTTCCATTGCCCACTCATCTTGAGCACAAACTTGTAAAAATGTAATATCGCCAAAAAATGCATATTTTTTTTACTTAAATTCATGTGTAGTTTGCATGAGCTTTTTTGGCCAAATACACGGGGTGATTGTGGGTGGAATCAGCTCTTTCGGCCTAATATGCGGGGTGATTGTGGATGGAATCCGCTCTTTTGGCCAAATACATGGGTGGAATGAATTCATGGGATAATTGTGTGACGTCACAGAATAGTAGAGAGAGAGAGACGATGATGGGGCGGAGCTTGTAGAGGGATTGGGTGGGAGTGGGGGGTATGACTGTACCAAAGTGGTTGTTTGCTGAGATTTCTTCTTTTCCTGTAATTGAAAGACTAGTTTTCGATTATCCGTTTCCTGTGTCCTCGGTGACGTTTTCCTTAGTCTAGAAATTTCATATTTGGATGTGATTACTCCGTATGTGTTCTTATGTTCCAAACAATTTCAATTTATTTCAAAGCTCTTGTCTCCACAAACAATATTGGAAATGATTTTTTCTATACAGTCACGATTGGACAAAAAGTTTTCTTTATTTTCTGTAAAGTAGAGTATCAAAAAGAAACTTTCAGTAAAGATAAACTAACACCACTTATTTGCATTTATGAAACCTTATTTTTTTACTGAATGATATAAAACAAATGACAAAAAATGCCGTACCAGAGGTCTTTGTGAAAATACATTCCAGTCAAGTGCACCTTGTAAGGTTCCTACCATCTATCTGTGAACCTCAGGTAAGTCACCCATTTGTGAATTCGGTTCACTTGTTATGTGTAAAATAAACAACCCTGAGGTCCCAAAAGACCATTGAAAATTTATAAAACAACTTCCAACAGAACTAGCTAAACTAGAACAACACAAACAAAATATTTGAGCCAAATTCATGATTAATTAATTGATTCCACTGACACCTCTTAAATGTTCTAAGAGGGTTCAGAGAAACATTGCTATTTGTTTCCACAATCAAAAGATTCTTGTTCAAAACAACTTAGTTCTACATGTTCAACCCTAATAATACACATGGTTTATTTATAATTTAAAATTGAATAGAAGTTACTATATTCAACAAAGTGCAGATTAGTATCTACACTATTTTAAATTGCATGTAGTGTAAAATTTAGTAGTTCAAACAGAAAATACAGGCTTGGGGCCCCACAAGCCCCACGAACTACTTATGCCCATGAAGTCCACACGACTTTTTAAAGGTTAATTAATAACTTACTTTACATATGATTGCTTTGTAATAGGATAATATAACAATCTAATGTTTCTTTTATCAAATGATTAAAATTAAATTTTACATTATAAAATTAAAATTATTTAAACTATAAAATATTTCATAATGAAAGACTACTAATAGTTTGTGTTAGCTATTTTCACTAAATTACCAAAATTTCAAGCTTATTAGTAAATAAAATTATTTTTGAAAATCTTGTTTTTAGAGTAAGAGTAACAGCATCAGTTTTTTAAACTGGTTTTTGAATGCAATAAGATTTTTTTTGTTATCAGGAAGTTTGTTAAATTTTGATATTCCAGTAAATTCCACTCTTCATTATGCAGCCAACTGAGACATAACTCTTATGTAAATTATTATCAATCCTTTTATTAAATGAATGCATATCCGAGTAGGTATTAAATTTATTATAATGATTTACGTTAGAAAGACTAAGTCTGCTGAGGTACCCAAAAGTATAATTTCACATTAAGGAATGGAAATATACATACCAGTTTAGCAGTTTTTTGTATTACTGTAATTTTACACAACACAAATTTCATTTGTTGCTGGCTGTGTTTATTAATATATTAACATGTTTTTTCTGGTTCTTTTTACTTCATTAATTACACAGTGAAACTGCATTTTTACAGTTCAGAATCAATACATTTACAGCAAACCAGTTTGTAACAGCAGTAAATGCTTCATTGGCAACCTCTTCCCAAGTATCTATTGTTATTTTAATAAATATTCTTGAATAGAATAGCATTAGTGTCTAGTTTCATTAATTTTTGGCATGTCATTTTATATAAAGAACGTTACTTACGTTTACCTTCAATATTTTTGTACCACAATTCTGGTCTGTATAAGCTCAGTGGTTTATGGTTGCCATATCCTTGTGACTATTTTACCACTTGCATCAGAATATGACTAACAAAAGCAATACACCCTTTGTAGAATTCATGTGTAAACTTTCTTATGTTGAGGCAGAAATTACATGGCTTTAGTAATTTCAATTTATGTTTTTGGTACTTGCAATGACTAATTTATCAATGTTGATTTACTATATGGTATGTCTAAATGTAGATGTGCAGTAGTCAGTTAAACATTACTTTTCCATTCTTCTTTAGCAGCATCACATATCACTAAGATTTTCTACAAACTAACTTTCTTTCAACATTTCTATTGAGTAATAGTGTTTCTCGTTTAGTTTTTCCTTTGTGAATAATTTGATTGAATCATTTTTACAATATTACAAGCTGTTATAGACTTTGTGCAAATTTGATAAATTATTGATCCTATAGTAAATTGTAAAGTTAAAACATGATAGGAGATAATAAAAATTGTTGCAAAATTAGCATTGGCCTTTTTATCTTAGTTACATAAACTTATCAATCCATTTTTAAGTGCTTGTATTGACTAAGTATATTTGTATCTAATAAAACAAATTTTTCCCTCAGTTTTTGTACATCAATCAGTCATTTGCACCTGCACCAGACAACATTGTTAGAAACCTATATGAATGCTACGGAATTGATGGCAAATTAATTATTCATTATTGCAAGAGCCAAGCATGGGGATGAGGTGACTGAATCGATTTTAATGTTTAACAATAAATCTGCCAATATTTGTAATCTTTAAATATAAATGGACTGGACTCATTGTGTATGGTTATGATAAGTTTATGGACAAGGTTAGGTTATCTGTTTTGTTAGCAATACTGTATTGTGTAACCTGTTTTATTTTATAACTACAAATGCAATGAAACAGTTATGTTAAATAATCAATGTCAAATGTCACTTTTGGATGTGATATAGTTACTTGGTTAAACCCAAGACATTGTGAAAGTTTTCTATTATTTCTTGTGTATTGTCTTACAAACAGGATGTGTATTATCAATTATAACATTAAAAATTGTGTGTACCAAATGATTATGCTCAACACCTAGATCCATGTGAGTTAACAAAAAAAGAAACAATTTATATTTATAAATTTATGTGAATATGTAAATATTGAATAGTATATATCATTTTAACTGCTTATGTTAATGTGTGTGTAGATTGCAGGAAAAAACAAATCTGCTTTGATGATAATTTTATTTCAGAGTTTTAAATCTATGAACCTCTACTACTTCACACTTTTTAATAATAATGATAAATTTAATTTTGAAGTTTTAAATAATTCACTCCAATGAGTATGTACACAAATAATTAGCAAGGTTTATTGGTGGTTCAAAGATGATGAAATAAAATCTTTTATTATTTCAAATGGTTTTAAATCATATATAAAGTCATAATGATGAGATCAAATTTTAATTATGGATCTTCAAACACAAATACACACATTCTGTGAAACATTAATATTCTATTAGAAGAATATATTATTATGTTTGAAGGATTACAGTACATGATAGATGAGTTAAATCATTCATATTTAAATATCTACTCCAGATTTTTGTCCCTAATAAGTATTGGTCAGTTTTCTGTAGTTTTCACATTACATAAACATTTTTTACTGGTAGCACTGCCACTTTTCAAAGACTGATTACTTCCTTTAGACTTCTTACTTTTTGTACTTCTGACACTTTCGTGGTCCCCATCCGATTTATCACTCTTCTTGCTTTTGGAGGCAGAATCGTGGTTATTTATATTTTCTTTTCCTTTTTGTCCATTTTTATTAAATGGCCACATTGCTTCTCTTACACTGCATGAACTACGTGAAGAAAGTGGTCTGGAATCAGGATCTTTGCACTCTTCTTCATACTCAAATGGACATGTCCAACGAAAGATTGCTCCATCTGCACTAACACTTATGATGAACTTGCTATCTGGTGAGAATTTGACACCAGTCACTACAGCAGCATGGCCCACACCTACATGCGTTGTTGTTCCTTCCCGGTATTTCCACAACTGCATGTAATAAAATGAATTTTAAAGTGAATGGTACAATATCGACTAACAACTACAGTACAAAACAAAATGTACTTTTCCTTAAATGTAATAATTGCAATTTAAAGGGTAAAATATTAATGGATAACTATATTTCTTTGATTTCTTTTTATGTGTATAATTAAAAATATTTAAATATTATTTAACAGATTTCAAGTATAATTTAGATCGAGATGAAATTGAATGAAAGAGCAGATGTTTAATGGATAAGAAGTTACTTCAAATTCATTAGCTTTCATAACTTAAATACTGCATTATGGAATGGTAAAGTTAATAAATCATTTCAAATCTTTGATTTTATGTACAAGATAGATGTAATTTAACAATTGACTTTATATCACTCACCTTTATATACATGTCACAACTAGCAGAAACAATGTAATTACCATCAGGAGAAATGTCTAGAGAAGTAAGCCCAGCAGCAGTTGATCCTTCAAGTTCACGAATAAGAGAGCCATCAAATGTCTCCCAATAACCTATCTTACGATCTCCACCAGCAGTAATTATATGAACTCCACTTGGAATAAATTGAGCACACAAGAACTGTGTATCAGCAAATAATGTTTGCCTTACAATCAAGTTTCTGTTACAAAAGGAGGTTACAGAATTAGTATAACCATAATAAAATTATTTATTGTAAATAAACAGAAAATTATGAATGTAAAATATTTTGAATACAGTATTTCAGATCAGTCAAGTGTGATGACTAATTTGTCAAAACAAATGTAATTGCACTCCAAATTACATTTTGTCTCATATCCATCTTTACATAGATAATGTTTTGAGACATAGTTGACTCTGCTGAGTCCCTTAGGGGTATTTTATTGTTATCTGAAATTATATGTGATTATAATTATGAATTAAATTAGCTTACTCAATATCCCAAACAATACAAGTGCCATCTGCACAAGCAGTGACTGCTTCAGTGTTTGTTTTATTTATGCAAATTGTTGATACTGGTCCCTTGTGCTCTCTCCTACTCTCAAGCAGTTTCTGGTAATTAGGTTTCATTTCCCATACTTTTACCTGTTGTAACAAAAAAGAGACACTTCCATTAATGATATTTTGTGTACTGTTACTTGAATAATTTTTGTTAGTATCAACGTATAATGATCATACCATTCCTTCAGCACCTCCACTTAATAATTTTGTCCCACAATTGGTAATTGCAACTGATGTAACACCTTTATTGTGAGCATTAGGAATTTCAAACATTAACCGGCCAGTTTGGGGTGTGAATCCCCTTATAATTCCATCATTCCATCCTTAAATTCACATTTACTTTCAATATTATGTTCATTAGTATTGAGTTACAAAGTTATTACTGCTAAATAAAAGTTATCTTTTACCACTTATAATGCAAGCTCCATCACGTGTAAATATCACAGATGTACATGAAAAATTTGCCACTGTTATTCGGAGCAGTTCCTTAGAGGTTCTTGCATTCCATACCCTAATATCATGTTTGCTGCTTGTAGCAAATACACCAGCAAAGGCACTAGATTTTAAAGAAAGCAAATAAAAAATATATAATAAGTGGAAAATAGTAATTTTTTAATGAAATGAAAGGAAAGATGAAACAGAAATAAGTAGTTAGCAACCTGAACATGATTTACAGTCTATAATTGCAGGTAAAACAGACAAGTTTTATTCATTCTGAAAGTTGGTCAGTGTCAGGAGCAGTATTACTTAGGTGACATTCAGTTCTATTACTCTGAAGGACAGGTGTAATGATTATGAAAATTCAAGAAATCCCATTTCAATGCTAACTGTATTATTATTCAGGAATATTAAACCATCTCATATTTTCCTATCCTTCATGTTCCTATAACAGTGTCACCAGTGTTGGTTTGTGTGTTTTTATAGTCATGTGCTACATCAACTCCAGGAACAAATTTTATGAGGATACTTGTGTAAAATAATAATCATATTATTACAGCTACAGTGTTGCTAATACTTCTTGACCCATAATATACAGTATTTCTCATTCCGTCGACATAACTGGTAATAATGACGACTTTTTAAAAGTTTAAAATCAAATTGGCACAAATTCATAACACAAAAGTATTTTTACTTTCTATATATTTTAAATAAATAAGTTTATTTTAGGAAGGAGCCACATATTATGGCAATATTGTATGCAGGATTGTGCAATAATTGTCTTAGTTATGAAAGACTTTAAAATCAGGCCCTTTAATGTTTTTTTTTTCATTTAAATAACTTTTGATTCCTTGAAATAACCCACAACAAGTCTATAAACAGTAATCTTTTGATTAATTCATTCATTTTTTGGTTTTTGAATAGGGGGGAAAAATACTGCGTATTTCTCTTTCCGGACAGTTATTGTGCGCTACAGTGCCACATTAGTGGCAGGGATTGTGCAACCATTCGGGCAGTTTAAAGTATTCTAAATAATTCATTCTTCCTCTGATGTAGTGACTAGCGGTCTCTGGTTCAGATCCTGGTATGGGCATGGATGTTGTGTGTCTAATGCATTTTCATAATCATCAAAGTCATTACAGAGCTCCCATTACATTCACATTGGTAGATCACTGCAAAGAGTTCATTGCTACCATAACAGGTTGTCCATGTATGAGGGTTAAGGTCTGCTCCCTCTCCCATGTAACAAAAAGGTCTTAATACAAATAAAACTCACTTCGGTGTCTACAAAAATTTAAGAACTCCAAACCTCACAAGGTGCCTACCATCTATGAATCTCAGGTAAGTCACCTACTTTCTATCTCTCTTTCCTTTCCTTATTACTTGTTTTAATTAACATGACAATGTCATTTCCTGACACTCACAGACACACGTGTATGAAAAACTGATGTATACATGAGCGTTAAAGATGTATTTAGCAGTTAATTAATAGAAATTTTTAAAAATATTTTCAACAGATAGTTGAGTTAAAAATACTAGGAATAGGGATTTCTCCCAATTTTATTTAGTATCTGTGACATAAAAGTGAAAAGAATAAAGCTGATTATGTCAAATAGTAAACTGTTAACTAATTCACTTGCTGCTTATTATCATCTCAAGAAATATTTCAATTAAATTTCAGAGTTGAGCTCACAACTTACTTTGGAAATGCTATATCATATATCACATCTGTATGGCATGTAACATGGATGATAACATTAAAAGTTTTCATATTGATGGTATATATTTCACAACGAACTGTTCCTGCAAGTATTTCTTGACCCAAAATTTGTATGGATGAGGCACCGCTGTCCAACTTTGCTGTCTTCAGCTAAAAGATGTACAGTAAAAACAATTATACAGTACATATTACTTCAATTCTATTTTTTAACCATCACTACGTTATTAATATAACACATTTTACAGTACTGTGCAAGAAGTCATAAATTCCTGTTTTGGGCTCAATGCAAATTGTGTCTGTAATCAACTAAGGTCAATTTGTAGCAAATATAAACCATTTGAATATTTTTTAAATACCGTACTCATCCCTGTCTTGAATTCTATCACATACTAACTAAAATTCTCTCATTAAGCTTTCCACTAATAATGGTTCTGAATGCTTAGTACAATAGTGTATAATTTCTTGAAATTCATAGAGATGCTGGAAGAACAAAAAAAAATTTGTCTCTCTCAGCCACATCACTTTTTTAAACACTAGCTTTGAAAGACTGAATTATCCATGATGAAATGAAAAATTGGGTGAACTATTTCATCACAAGTTATACACAAAACATTTGTCAACTTTCAAATATATAAACAAATAAATGATAAGTTGCTGTAAAGTACATTAAAATGTGAAAATATTTCAGATGCAATATTATGTAGTATCAAGGTTACAACTCAATAGTAGTGCTTTGAAATAAAGAATATATTCTTTAGAGAAGAAGATGCTCTTCCTTAATAATTATATAATTCTGTAATTAGGTACTTTTTTCTACTTTACAAATTAATTGAAATAATTTTAAACTTGAATAGATTTAATATATACACAACCTAAAATGAAAATATCAAGTATAATTTATATTGTAAACAACATTTCAAAGAAATGGAATAATAATTGACTATAAAAAATAAAATGCAAGCATACGAGATTTAACTGTGGAATACAAGGATCTTTTAATCCACCAGTGTGTTTTTTAATGGGGGCATTACGTTGCTTTACTAAGTCAACTGTCCCATCTCCAGCTGCTATTATAATCTTTAAGTCTGTTTCACTCTGAAGTAGTAATAAAGCTGTAATACCTGAAACATAATATTTGTATTTAGTTATTCTGTTTAATTATATTTTGTGAAGGGATTTATTTTTAAAGAAATTCATTTTTATTTGAAATTATAGTGTCATGTTTTCAAGTCTTCAATTCAGTAATTTTTTTTTATAATGTTTTACTCAAATAATTTGTAAAGAAACAGGAAATTTGACCAACCATTATATGCATTCTTTTGATACAGGAAACAAGAAATGTTTTGAAGAAGAACATAAATAATTTTGGTAACAACAATAAAAGAAATTTCCCAACTCCCTGCATATAAACATTACCCTCAATGTAAAAGTTTCCAAGTGCCATTTACTGTCACACAAAAACATAAAATATTTTCCCCATTACTGACTTTCTGGTGCCATTAAATCAATTTATTTGGAAAAAAATTGCAGTGTTTTTTTAAGCTGACACCATAATTACTAGCTGGCACATTGGTGATGAATTAAACTCTTGTATTTTTCTCATTGTTCAATAAAAATCTTGTAAACCAACTACAATATATGCAGCGCACAAATTGACACTAGTAATACACTAAATACTCCTTCCCATTCTATTTATCCCAACCCAGGGCTAATATTTTCTCCACCCTAGCCAGCTACAAAAACAGAAAGTTTTAATATCTTTCAAAGACATTATACACTTCTGCTAAAGATATCAGAATTTTTTTTTGACTTGTGATATTAATCCATTCCAGCAGAAGTTCCCTGAACCATAACAAAATTATTCTTAATAGCACTTGTCTAAGAATGGCTGGAGGAAAACACCCCAGAAAATTTTATTTTTCTGTGTGAAACATGTTTACCCTTCACAATAAGGTGTGCCATGCTATTTTTTATCTTTCCTGAAGAAGGTTGCCATGATTGTAGGTAATTAGAAAAAAATTCATCAATAGTTTATAGAATATCCAAATTGGGCAGCATTTGTACATCAATATTGATCATGACTTACCTGAATATCAGTATTGTAGAATTTCTGTAATGTTTAGTAGGCATAAATACCTAAAAAAAATACAACTAAAACATTAATGTTCTTTCTGTTTATAAGTTTGATGTCAATCGTTTACTGCCAATAATATTAATATGGCAAATGTATTCAGTTTTTTTTTTACCTAAGCTGTATCTCTCTGCTGACTCAGAACCAGTCTTAGTTGGTACTTTTCCATAACAACCAACAAGTCCAGGGGTTCCTAATGGATCTAAAATTGATGGGTCATAGTCATAGTTAAGGCTAATTTTAACAAGATCTCCTGTTGTTGTTCCACAATAGGCAAATTCATCCCTTTCATCTACCTAGATAAAAATAAATTCAAAAGTTTACAGAATCTGTAACACAACTAATAATTAAATTGGTAAACAATGTTTCAATAATACAATTTTAATATTAGTATTAGGGGAGTCACAAGAAGACTTGGAAACCATAATAAATGGCATTAATGTGATCCTGGAGGTGGAGTACAACATGAGGACTAATAGAGGGAAATGTAATATGAGAAACAGTGGAATATCAAATGGTGTTAGATTGGGAAGGGATGTTTTGAAGGAGGTTAAGGAATTCTGCTACTTGGGAAATGTAATAACTAGGGTTGATAGAAGTATAGTAGACATAAAGAGTAGGATAGCACAGGCAAGGAAGGCTTTCGTGAAAAAAAGGAGTTTATTTACAGGTAATATAAGCTTGAATATTAGGAAAATGTTGCTAAAAATGTTCATGTGGCATTACATGGGAGGGAAATATTGATGGTAGGAGTTGCAGAAAGGAAAAGAATATAAATCTTGTGGTGCCATAGAAGAATGCTGAAAATCAGATGGGTGGATAGAATCACTAATGAGGAAGTTCTAAGCAGAATAGGGTAAGAATGAACAATATGGAGGATGTTGACCAAGAGAATGGATAGATTAATGGGCCACATTTTAGGACATGAGGGTTTTGTAATATTAGTATTAGAGGGAAGTGTGTGGGGTAAGAACAGAAGAGGGAGGCCAAGGATGGAATATGCTAAGGAGAGTAGGGAGGTTAGTTATGAGGAAGTGAAAAGATTTGTGGAAGATAGGCTAGCATGGAGGATTGCATCAGGCCAGTCCTAGGACTGAATACCAAAACAATATTAATAGTAATGTGGACATTGTAATTTTCAATAGTCTCTGACTTAGAATTATGCTTTTGATATGATCAAGAGTAAAGCACAGGCATATTTAAATAATAAAAATTAGAATTAACAAAGATTCCACTTTTGACATTATTATTAAGACCTTTTACCAGGAATTTATTGGGAAACTATAGTGATGAAAAAACTGTACACTTAATTTAGTAAAATAAATTTTTTATATTCTTTGTTTAATAAATCAGTTACCTGACTATGATAAATTTACAAATAAACAAAACAGACAACATGTCAGTTTTTAACACTATTTATTAATGTTCTGTACAATATTTTGCCTTGATGTTTAGACTTCTTCAGTTGCATACAATAATCAATTTGGATACGAGAGAGAGAGAGAAAACAGCAGTTTATTTACCTTAAATGGATAGTAGGCATTGGCTGGCTGGAATGTAGGAACATGTCAAATATTTGAGAGCGTGAACCTCCATCAAGACAGTGATGAACTGCATGGTGGTCACCATGCTGATCAGACACTGTCTTGAAGAATAGGGCTCAGGCTCATGTTATTGCTTCCCTGATTGGAAATGCCTATTATAAATTTAAAGAAGTCAACTTCTTTCTATCATTATTTCCTATTCAGATGAAATAATTATTTTGACATTTTCACTTTAACTTAATTGCTTTATATACATATATTGAAAATAATCAAACATAAAATGTTGCAGACATAATTGTATAACTTACTGCTATGCATATAATGCGTCTTCTTACTAATCCCAGTTTTACATCTAACGGATTAACATGACGCTTGATGGGATCTATTCTCCATACTCTAAGAGTTGCTTCACCACCACTAATAAAGCACACTCCACGTCTATTTGTAGGACATATAACATATGCATCACCAGCTGTTCCCATGCTAGCTGTACTTCCTGGAAAAATTAAATTTATGAGGAGTACTTACAGAAAATAAATGTTATAAAAGCTTTTGATGTCTGCTAAGTCATTCTACACACTCCTAAGGCTATGTAGCTTTAATGACTTTAAATGTAAAACTTTGAAATACCTTGACTACTAATTCTTTGACCAGAAATAAATATGTAATAATATCAATGCATATATAATTGAACTAGCAAAATAACTTAATGCTTAAATAAAATGTTAATTGTACAAAAAACTTATAAATCTTAAATAAAAAAATAATTTAAAAAGTATATATTGTTTAATTAAATTGACTATCAGGCTAATGTAACATGTCCACAGAAAAAGATTATTGACTCTTATTAATTCTTCATTTCTTGTGTCAAAATCACCACTTTTGAAGTTTTTGAACTACTCAGAGCACTGTGATTTATCAAGAGCAAGCTTTGACAAGCATTCAATGTAATTCTGCAGCAATTTTCTTTACATGGTAACAGAAAATCAATGCTGTCCACAAATCTTAGTTTTTAGGCACAAAACTTGACACTATTGAAAATGCGGTAAAATTAAATTTTGTATTGCTATGAGTTTGAACTCTATAAGCTGTCACAGAAAACAGAAATTTTGTTTGAAAGTAACTACATTGACAGCTACAGCCATCAATGGGCAATTTCTGGTTACAAATTTACACACCTGGTGGGTGTATATATAATTTGAATAAAAATTACAAATGTTATATAATGCTTCATATAATATGAATTCATACCACTAATAGTTTCACCCTTTACAACATCCCAGACAACTATACTTGTATCATCTCGGCCACCAAGAGATATAAGGTAGGTACTGTCACAGGAGAAGACCACACTTTCAACACGCACCTTATGGGTTTCATATTTTGATAAAATCTTGAACTTTTCATAATCCCATATTATGACCGTTGCCTGGAAATAGAATATATTTTAATATATACTCCATTTACAACTACAATTATACACATTACTCATTAGAAATACAAACCCTGAATCCCATATGATTAATTTGACCAGAAGCTATATACTTTCCATTTGGTGACACATCTACTTGACATACAACATTGGTATGTCCTATTAAAAACCGTTGTACTTTGGTCTTCCAATTCTGAACTATAACATTGCAACCTAGTGGATATACTATGTGAGTCCCATCAGGATGAACTTTTAATCCATTTACTGTAACACCTAAAACGATTAAAATATTAATTATGTTCAAAAGTTGAGTTTGAATCTAATGCAATCATTACAGGGTGTTTCAGAAGGGATTCCCCAACTTTGAAATGCCATAAGTGAGCTGAGGCTTTCCCGTTGTAGTTCATGCAGAAATAGTTCTCAAGTTTACTCTTGGGTGCAGGTGCGATGAAAACGAGACATTTCGATGACCAAGTGCTCTGTCGTCATCATCAGGCTGAAATGCCATAATTGTAAAACAGTGAGACACAGAAAGGTGAAATGAGTGGTATCTTCTAATTTTTTTCTGGTTTTCAGAAATAGGGAAACAATTAACTAATTCTGATATATTGCAATTTTACAGCAAATTGTTCTCACATTTCAAGCTCTTGAGGATGCACTAGAGAATGCATGGTTTATCTGTGCTGCTGCAGAGTTCCTTGAGGAATACTTCAGTAACCAAGTCATTGCTCTGAATTATTCCTTACACTTTGGTATGGTCTGACCTACATATTCCCTAGATCAGAATCTGTGTGACTTCTTCTTGTGGGGCTTTTTAAAAAACACGGTTTACTCTCAGAACCCTGAAACATTATGACAGCTTGAACAATTCACCTATGAGGCATATGCATCCATTTCAGTACAGACATTACAATGAATGACTTCAAACTTTATCCTTCAGTTGTGTCATGGCAATATCAAAACAATTGTAATGGGATTTGAGCTCTGTTCACAAAGCACACTTTTGACGCTTTTTATAAGACACAGCTCTATGACTACAGTGCCCTCTTATGTACAATATTGGAACAATTTTTGCAATCTAGTGTATAATGAATCCAGACCTATCTAACAACCACTTGTTTCACCTATTTGTGGCTCACTGTTTTGTAGTTATGTTATTTTAAAGTTGGGGAGTCCTTTCTGAAACACCCTGTGCATTAGCATTGTTCATTTTCATATAATTTCTCCACTTTTATACATAGTGAAAATCAAAAATATAAGTATAGTATTAGCAGAAAGATTTGTCCATAACATTGTGACAGTTATATATATATATATATATATATATATATATATACCCCCACATTGACACGCACTCATTCAAACACATCCATCCTCAAAGGTGTCAATACTTAAATATTAACACACATACATAAAACCACCCCTCACTGCATATACCACATACACACACATACCCAGTACACACATCAGGTTTTATCATGCATACAAATTCCAAGAGATTGTGATGTTATTGGTGCTTTGAGGGAGGAGGGGGGGGGGGCGCAAGGTGAATGTAACTATCTATAGGATATTGAGTCCAGGGCTTTGTTTGGACTGTAGGATCCCTTATTAATAATTTTTATATCTTTTGGAATTTTATTATAAACCATAAAATTTTCAGTGTTTAAAGAATGCATGAAATATGAATCTTTCTGCCTTGCTAAATAAATTTGTATTATTAATATTACACAAAATTCTGATGGCTTTCTTTTGAAGTCTGAAGGTAGACATGGATTCTGAAACATTTACCCAAATGATTCCATATTTTATTTGGGAATGGAAGTAGGTGAAGTATATTATGCACAACCTATCTATGCTGATTTGATTTTAAAGAACCCTCAAGACATAGCATAATTTACTTTATTTTAAATTCAAAGTTTTAATATGCAAATTCCAATAAAAACACTCATCTAGAGAGAAACCTAGGTATTTACAAGAATTTGATGTAGAAATAACTTGTGAACCAATTTTTATTGTTGATTCTTGCATTCTCATTGTTGCCACAAGTAAGCCTATATGAGCGTACGCATTGCTTTCCACTTTTTGCTGTGTAGGCTACTCCCATTATCTAGTGATTATATCTCAAGTCATTTTATGGTAATAACATCAATACATGAAATTAAGAATTTGGAACAATTGGATTATACCTTCATGGTACAATATTGTCTAAAGCAAAATAAAAAGATTGCCTTTATATCAATTGCAGTTAAAATTTTACTTTTTCATGAGCTAAGGAAGTCTGGTATGTAATGAAGCTTTATTGTTTATGTGACCAATTTAATAATTTCGAGGCTTTCCCAGGGAATGCAACGTATAAATTCCTCTCCGGTTTTTAACTGGATAGTAGTTTCTTTTTTGGCGTGTAACAGACTACATTAGAGTGATCCTATTCTCAGCTAAGGTTTTTATGATATTCTGACTGAACAAGATGGCGGTGATAAATACTACGTAGTACCGGTCGGAAACCGGAGAGAAATTTATACAATGTAATTTTTTTTTATCGATTCAGTTTAACCACAACTAAAGATGGCCAGTTTAACTATGACCTAGAGTTGGGATAATTAACACGAAGCCGAATATTTCTATCCCCGCAATATATTACGAAATCTGTCACATCTCCCTCAATAAATTTATTCACAAATTTTAACGAGTCCGCTGTGCAAATATAGCTTATCTCTCAATATAGTGTTTGGAAGCACAAGGCTCAACATAATGCTGAAATCAAAAGAGCATATCAAATGGTTAGAGTAAGTATTCTATCCACATTTTAGTTTGACTATCTTTAGTTTCTAATAATGTTTCACGAATATTTGCTGATAGCTTTCTGTGTATACTTTTATTTTTTTGTTATTTTGTAGTTTTGTAATTAATACATGCATTCTAATCTGCTAATATTCACAAGGTACGTAACGACATGCATGATTAGGTTGATAATCGACGACATATTTTAATTATTCACTTCTAACATCGTAAAATGTTTCAGGTAGCATATATATAGTAAAGGCAATCTTAAATTTAAGTAACTATTAGTTACCATCCACTATTTTAATATTGAACTTCCAACATATTAATTAAATTCAGTGCCAAAACACGCCCATAAAATCGTTACAGGTGTTTACGTACCATCGAAACCTATTATTGATTCTATAACCAAATCCTGGACTTCCTCATCCATGTTGAAGGAAATTATAAACAAGTTGCATTATATCGGTTGCTGCACTTACTGGGAGCGTCATCACTATGGTAACGGCTAACAGCTTTCGACGGATGAATTGGAGAACGATCTTTCAAAACAACTATTTAAGACAAAAGTTTCATTTAGTCTATTTACCGTACTCGATATTTTAATTCTGCTGAGTTTCGTACAACATACTTAATACTCGAGAGATCAAACAAATTGTAAAACTGGACATATTAGAGAATACAAAAACTAATAAATGCTGATAACACTTATGAGATGTCTAAAGTTTTTTTTAAAAAAAAATAGATGACTTGATTAAGTGTTGCATTGTTGAGCTGCGGAGAGCGCCCCTAGCGGTCAATTTTAACAGAAAACACGTGTCATCCGCTCCTTATAGGCGCGGAGCACACCGAGGAAACATTTGGACAAGCAGACTGATGAAAAGTGTTTAATGAAACATGGACACTTCTCTGTTTCATGAAACACGTTTCTAGCCAGTGTGCACGACCCTGTGCTATATTTTGTATCGGTTTCAAGAAACATTTTTCAGCAGCGTGCATAGGGCCTTACAGAGTAGGCCTAATCTAATTATCCTTTACTCGTTTATTCAAATTATCATCAATGTGTATGAAAATAACCTCTTATTGTTTAACTTTGAAGACCGGGTATGTAAGTTGTAAAGTACATGTCGGGGTTGACCTTTTTTTGTTGCTTAATTGTAGAGCTGCGATGTTAACATTACACATTTACAAAATTAGAAATATATATATTGGGGAGACTGTTTACCTTGATCATAATGTACCTTGGATCAGCTTCCTGTTTCCTGACAAATGCTGATATTTACATGTACTAAGACAAGCTTTACTCATTAGTATGTGGGTTCAAAAGAAATCCTGTTGATTCCAATCAACGAAGAAAGCTGTTGAATCTGTTACTGGACCTGCAGAGATATCTATCTATAAGAGGCTACTCAATCTTAAAATTTTTACGTTTCTGTGACATCTTAATGATTTTTGAACATCTGGTGGAACAACTTTGAATATTAGCCTAGCTTCTTGGAAAGGTTCTCATAAAGTAAGGAACTGAAATTAGGAGATTGTATTAAAAATAATGCAAAATTGACAGGTCCTTGAATTAGCCTCTAAATTTATTATTGATCAAAAGTAAATTTTCTGGAGGTGATGAGAATACATTTTGGAAGGGTTTAGTCAAAAGGGACGGCCACTAAGTAGGAAACGTTATTTTCCAAAGATCAACGTGTCAGATTCAATTGGAAGTGGCAGCAAATTTGGACCAACGGAAGGAATTTTGTTTTTATTGTATTTGATGAGTGTTACGAAATTCACAGCAGGTCATTCAATGTTAAACTGAAAAAGAAAACCACGCCTCTAATCAATTTTTGGTGAACTCATGGAAGAAATAATAAATATATGATTGCTTCAAAACAAGTTCACTTTCAGTTTAAAAATAAATAAATGCTCATACGAAAATTAAATAGCATTTATGAGACGTTTTTAAGTGTTTTTTTGTACAGTGATAAGACGATATTTGTCGACTGTGCACTACAATAGACTTTGATCGAAACGAAAAGTAACTTTTCTGCTCTTTCCAATGGTGTCAACTAGAAAATGATATTTGGTGTCCCTGTAAACGATTTATCCCTCAAAAAGGCTCACTTTTGGCATTTTTCATTTTGGCGTAAAATTTGCCACGCCAAATTTACCAAAGTATTGTATGCAAAGATGTAAATCATCTGACTTGTATACATTTGTAAATATTTATAGAGGGGGGTTAATTATTTTAATTACTTATCAAATTATTTGAGCTTTTAAAATAGTAATAATTTTATGTATATTATGACTATGATTATTTAAATTTCAACAGACTCTTCAGGATTAATTATTGGTGTAACAACGTGAAGCCAAGATTTCACGTTCGCGACAAATTGATTTCATCTTCTCAGCAATTCCAGAAGTTCTGCATAGTAATTTACGTCTCCCAATCTCAAATTTACAGGTCGGGTTGTGGATTTGCCCTCTGTTAACGGAAGAAGGATTTGGACCTGGTACTGCCCTGTGATTGAAGAAAACCCAGTTTTCCTCCTTTACTCCAACACAATCTTCCTTTCAACTTACAAGCAAGTCCGGATTTCTGGCCTTCCTTGCTCTCTCTCTTTCAACTCTCGACAACATTGATTAATTAATTGTTATTTTATTCTTCTCTCCTACTTCCTCTGCATCCTGTTCCCTTCAACCTCCGAGCAACACTGACTGCCTCTCTGCCTCCTCGCCTCGATCAACTCTGCTCATTTTTCGTGTCCTCACCAGATAACCTATTTTCCCCTTCTCCAAGGAAAGCGCCACCCCATGTGACATGTGTTCAACCAATCTTTATTCGTCCTCCGTCAAGCGTAGGAATTTTTTCGCTGACGCAGGAAGGGTGTCCTTGGGAAAAATTGAAGGGTGAACGTTCATTCAGCAAAAAGCAAACCTAATCTGTTTTAGCTGCAGGCAGGCACTTTCTCCGCCGAGAAATTCCCACCTTTCGCCTGCCTGTTTCCGAGTTAGACTATTCTTGCTGAATTTTGACCGTTTAATATCAAAGAAATTTGAATAAAATTATGGAGGAGGCCACCTACGGTACTCACTCATGCAGTACAAAATATGAATGACGTATCTACTTCATTTATCCCAGCAGAATTATTTGAAAATACAAAAATAAGTTAGGCGAAATTATTTTCGTCAACTTTGGGGACCTGTGATGGCCAGGGATGACATTTGTGTAACTTTTCTTCATTATTTTCATAATCTACGTGTGAATTATAGCTTAGGAACGAACTCTTTAATAACTGCGGAAATATTTTAGCTCAAAAGTGACATTTTTCATGCGACGGCGACTCTGAGGAATGTCAAACTTATACGATAAAGCCTGTATCTCAACCAGAAGTGCATATTTTGAACTGAAATTTTGTAGATGTTCATCTAAGGTTTCGTAGTACAACCTGTACATATTTAATAAAAATCGGAAATTGCTGCGTGGGGTTCGATTCTCAAAGCAGGTCACGTGACATGGAATAGCGAAGTCTAATATTATAACTTAAATAAAGTACTGGAGATCATGTGTCATTCCTAACACGTTGTTTGCGAAGTTAACGAAGAAGTAGTTTGGTGCGAAAGCAGCAGGCTGATGTTGGGGGTTACAAACGGTAGCCTGTGTAGTGTTGAGGACTGGTGGCGCTGCTGCAGTTGGTTCGTGGTGGAGCCGCCGTGGCGCGCCAGTGAGTGTCTGCAGTTGGTCATGGCAAGCAGCTCCCCCTGCGTCGGTGAGTAGAGCCACAGGCGCTCTTTCAAACTGCGCCTACCTATGTACATTCCATCAAAAACTAACATCACGGACAGGACATTAAAGAGATCCTTATAGTCAAACTTAGTAACAGACTAGCATTTAGTGTCAACGTTCACTTATATCTTGCAAAAAATACACCGGAAACTACGGAATTCCAAACGATTATGAGTCCGTAGGCGAATTAGAGTCTTCTCGGTATAAAATTTGGAAAAACAGAAATAACGACGTGGAATACGTCTACTGTTATAGCAATAAATACAAGGAGAGACGGGCAGGAATAGAAAATAATTAATATATTTAACGTGACAGTCTTCAACTTTAAATAGTGAATCAGAGTTAAGGTTGATCAAAAGCGGTTTGAAACGAAGAGTTCGCGGCATCCTCGTCATTACAATTTATCGTAAGAAATAAGTAAAAAAATCGATAGCAGTGTAACTGGTATGAATGTACCTGCTCCTTCAACCAGAGTTGGTAACATTTTTACAAATAATTACTTTGCGTATCGACCGTAGGTCATTCTACGAAATAAGGTCGCAGCCAACATGTTATACTTCACTTTGTGTAGCTTAAGGGATACGGGGACTGAAATTTGAAATTCCTGTAAATGAAAAACTGTTGAGCTGAAATTTAAACTGTGTGTTAACAACGCACTTGTGTAGCAAAGTGAAAAATTTTGTTTATGTAAACATCTTTTTTGTTTTGTTATTTTGAAACGTATTTTCAAAATTTGGCAGTTTTGAAAATATTCCTTCGTTCCATACTTGAATATATTTTAGCTACATTAATATGTAGGACTGACCATTGTTATCTATTGGCAGTATTATTTTTGAAATTGAATAAAACTGTGAGAGAAAATAATTTTTTTTACTGAGAGCTTCCTAAGGTTACTTAAAAATTGGCGCTTTTCTTCACTTTTAAAATTTGTTTCACCTCAACTACCTGAACAATTAGAAAACTGATACTCGTATTTGAAGGTATTAGCATGTAGATTATGTACAAAAAGAATGAAGACAATATCTCAATATTTGTGACGCATAGGGTTTTGGAAGTAGAAATCATGAATCTGAGAAAAACACATAATTCTGAAGAAAGTAATAATTCATTAATTTAGAACCAAATCCATTTAAATTGCTCCTGAGCCTTTAAAAATGTCGACATAGAATTAAAAGTTTTGATATATGATCTTTAAGGCTTATAGGCACATTAATATGAAAACAATTAGAAAATATATTTTCTTTACAGATTTTGGCCTAAATTTCAGTCTCCGTATCCCTTAATATGCGGTTGCTGCCTCCCGGTATCAGAAGTATCCTGCCATATATTTTAAGTGACAGGAGTTCAGTGAAAATAATGTTTCCGTTAAATATGTTACTAAATTACTTGTTATAAAATTAAAAATAATTCACTGTGTATTTTTTTAGTTTTGCTTTTTTACTCGTGCATTCATTATGAACTGTAACACTAGCGTAAATTTTACAAGTGGTCACGCTTTCGTCTGGAGAAAAAAAGTCATATTTTAATATAGCGGTCTTCGTTCAATTGCACACCTGACTGGAAAACAGAGTCATAATCTTAAACAAACTAAAATTCACTGTTAATGGCCCAACGCGTCGCTTTTATATGACGCAGAGTGTGCGTCTCACTCCAGGGATAAATATCTGTGTATATTTTCTAAATACTTAAAATATATTGTTACTTAAATGAAACTTTCATTTCGCGTAAAATAGACCAAATAGATGGATCAAATACCTTATTCTTATAAATAGAATTCATTGTTTTGGTGGCTCATACAAATCTAAACCCGTGGAGCTATTTCAACTAAATATTGCACACGTATTCTTTGCGACTAGAAAATCAGCCCTGTCGGGGTAAGACATGGCTACAACTCAGGTGAATGGTGCGGAAATTTTTAAATTTACAAAATCGGCCGATATTTCTTTCGAATAAATACCTTTCGGGGTCATTTAGTTTTTCTATGTTTCCCGCGACACTATTCGAATCCTTCCTACCCTAATGACATATACAACAGGATACATTATGCCCTTACGCAGCCTGCGTACGGCGGCGACGACGACGACGTTCGCGAGAAACAATAAGTATCATAACTTACGTAAAAAGGCTGTAATGAAATAGAGTAATGGCTGACCTCCTGCGTCTCCACGCATCTTTACTGGTAGAACTTATGCAGGAGAGCGTCTGCATAATACACAGTCTGCTCTACAGACCCCCTGCAAAAAATATACTTCCATATTTGATGTATATATATATATATAAAAGTATTTTAAAAAAAGTGTTAAAAAAATCTCAGTCTGTATTGTAATGTAAAAGAAGTTGGAAGCAGCTATGACTTAACATAGTTTTCCTCTCCCTTCCAATTAGAGCTCCCGCTCTTTCTTCCCTTCCATATTCCGCCAGCTGTGATCTCACAGCACTTTTCCTTCAATCCTCCTACTCCCTATTTCCTTCTGTCTTTAGTTTTAGTTTACTAGTTTTATTATTGTTAAAAAAATAAATATTTATAAAATAAAATAGAATAGAATAAATCTGTAACACAAACATTGTAAGAAATGAAAATAAGGCCTGTTATAGATACTCAAGAAAACAGGCTATTAGTGTAATAAAAAATGTTAATGAAATTAAGGTTCCAATAATATTTTAATGACATTTCAAGATGCTTGCATGTAGTTATATTTTTTTAACAATGGAAAGGCTCTTTGTGAAGTGAAATATATCCACCATTAACTTCCATGTGGTGTTATTATTACAAGTCCAAAAAAAGCATTAATTTATTCCAAGTGCTTGTTACTATGGCGAATAATAATTATTTGAGGAGTTTGCAAAGTATAATTCATGGAATCGAATGTTTCTGATCTTGTGATGTTTTCTGAATCGGAATTTAGTCGGAAAATCCATTTAATTTCACTAATTGTATAGTCGTAGACTTAGTTCAGTTTTATGTAATTAGTTATGCTTTAACGGAAATATCTTATGGTGGATGGTAAAGTATAAATCGTGATCGCGAAGCGGCTGACCGTCAGCGTTAGTATATTACGCAAAATTGTTTGAAGATAAACCAAAAACTGCCACTTCGAGACGAAATAGAAGTTTTATTCCATTTATACTACAAACAAATATCTTCAGGTTTTTTAAAATTTTAAATATGTATTTCAATATTATTCCTGAAAAATATAAAGGTAAAAAAAATCATACTGAACTGACAGAACCGAGCGCAATTTTGCTCGTTATATGCTGGTGTTGCTTTTCGGAGATTACAAAAATTATAGAATAATTAAACTATAAATTGTTCGTATAAAAAAATTCCTGACAAGTCGTTCTAACTTGAGAAGTTAGTCCATATCTCCGTTGAATTTTTAAACCATTCTCTGACACAGTGGACAACTTTTTTTCACTTATTTTGTTTTCGATGGATTAAATATAGAGCTGACAATTCTTCAGTAACGTCGAGGTTGTTGAAGATGACAATTGGAGTTTTTTTGCACTCGTCCACATTTTTAAAGTCGCTGTAGATTTTTGTATATTTTACATTTAGCCGCTGCCGGCCAAATGAGAGATTTTCTTCTTACTCCGGGGTTTTACGCATTATATCTGGCTCAGATTATAGACGAAACAACGATTTCAGTTGAAAAACCACGCTTACTTTGGTTATAGCCAGGCTCTTGTCCGACATGATTCAATGGTATGTGATTTTAAGAGGACTTTTCGAATGATGTGGTTATTTGATTGTGTAATTGTTCCATTGCCTTAACGAGGACTGTTCCAGTTACTAATTGTGACGTGAAGTCGTGAATATGTACGGAGAGTTGAGAAATCAGTCCATTAAGAGAAACAATGTTTACAAAGACTTTCTGTGATGATGAGCGTAGTCATTTCCAGCCCGAGGCCTTCAGTGATTTAAGTAACTTAAAAATATTCTGTAATAATTTATATTCGCCTCAAAAGTTATTGGGGGAAGTCAATATATTTAAATACTAATCTTATTTTGTCTATGAGCATGGGGAGGAAACGTTTTGTAGTTAGTGTTAATTTTAATACATTCTGACTTTTCGCCATGATACATTAATTTTATTTATTAATACAAGTCAGATTAAGTTTTCATTTTATTTATAATTGTTTATTAAATGGATGTTTGCGTGCACTTTTTGTTTATACTAGTGTTAACATTTAAAAACCTTTTTTTTTATTGTCTCATAGAACTTTTTCAGTAATTTAGTATTGTAGTTAGGACACGAATCACGCAATGCTTTTCATCGAATAGCCGACTTCCCTTCATCGGCCTTAGTGCTGATTCCCATTACCGATAAATAGACTTAGGTCGGTAGTTAAATCTATTTTCGTACCTCTAAAAAGCTGTTCATCACTACTA
This sequence comes from Eucriotettix oculatus, assembly GCA_034510155.1. Classification (NCBI taxonomy): domain Eukaryota; kingdom Metazoa; phylum Arthropoda; class Insecta; order Orthoptera; family Tetrigidae; genus Eucriotettix; species Eucriotettix oculatus. Next base: position 65,130,114 of record CM067378.1, read on the forward strand.
TCTATTGTTCTTCTTCGACTCTACGGCCTACCGGGGCGACTGCGGACTGTCATTTTGCATGACACATTTCGAATTTGGAGTGACACGTGCTCACTGCTATTTATTAGTGTCTATTAATATGTACTCCTCCATTTGAAAAGATTATATTATGGCACGACGAAGAAATTATAACAATGTTTATAAAAATAATTTTATTTGAATTTAACGATTTTCAACACCTTTCATAATTTTCGTACGTGAGTCCGGTTGTTTGATGACGTCGTTAAAGTTCAGAGTTGCTTTCCCACTCTGTCTAAATCTCACCTTTCCTATAATCTTGGCTCTCTAAACAGGTGTTATATTACTATACTTATCTTCTTATTAATTGAAATATTCTATTTTTCCAAAGAGCACCACAGGCTTCGACTCCAAACATCTCTCACACAACGTTCCGTATTAAGTTGGTTTTCTTTATTGACATATCAAATGCTGGTTTTACCAGAATCTGTATTTGCTTTTAAACGAATAGTAATATGATAGTCTCTGAATGGGAAAAGCCAATTATAGGAATTCTTACATTACCATTCGCTGGTTCAGTAATTACTTGAGCCTCTATCACATGGTTGCCTAATTCTGTCACAATTAATCCCATTTTTTAAAAATTTACTTCATTTTTTTAGTTGGATTTCTTGTTTTCCTAAGGAAGGCCATAGTTGCAATATTTTAAGCTATCTCTTACACACTTTTTTTACAATAATTACCATTAGTACAAAAGTAAATTAATGCAATACATATAGTTAAGTTACACTGTTAAGCGTCTTGCCTTACCTCAGCAAATTATTTATCTATATATGCCTTTTTCCATTACAGAAGACCTGAATTAGAGCCTACAAAAGAGCTTTTTAGTATAAACATAAATTGATATCAGTACTAACCAGAGCTTACCCGACCGCCACTCAAATTCATTGGAATTACGAATTGCCTTAGAGATGTAATGGGAAATTGCGGTTTCTTCTCTTGCTAAAGAGAATGTAGACTATTCTCTTCCTCGTCCGCATTAACTCATCGCATTATTCATGTCATATGCTCTCAGAAATATTATCAGTATACATGGTGTCCGTAAAAAAAAGTCCCAGTTTTAATGCAATATTACAACAGTTTCATTTTGAAATTTTAAACTAATCATACATAAAATTGAACGTAAAAGAACCTTATTTTACAGGTTACATGAGGGTGATCCTGAAACAGGCAACTCCCCTTTAATAGCATAGGAAGGGAATTGAAAAGGGGGGATGCGAAAGGTAGAGAAAGGTAGCCAAGGGTTCTTCCTGCACATTTTATTTAAACAATTCTGTGTCTCGACTCTGGGAAATCGTTAAGTAGTGGCGGGACGAAGACACGACAAAGGAAGAGAAATGGTAGTGAACAGAGTAATTTCGGGGAAGCATTCCTAATGTTATTGGTTTGGCGCCTTGCATGTAGGCCACATCCGGCAACAAAGTCTCATCCTCTCAAAAAGTTCACGGTGCGATAAATAACAACAAAAAAGCTTTTTGTCACTCGCGCACGTGATTATCTAAAACTGTTTGATTTATTCTTTAATCGTGATCTTGAAACAACATTCTACTACAGTTGATACAATTAACTTTTATAACTGCCATATTCTTCTATGGACGTCCTATATGAATAATGTAACACCTATGTACTTGAGATAATTCATATGTACACATAAAATGTGTATACAAAAAATAATTATTTCCAATATATTTAACTTACGTGTTTAATTGAGATTGAAGGCCTAAAATTTAGGACTATCCGACCTGTGGTGTAGTGGCTAGCGTTGCTGTCTCACAACCCTGCCTCACAACCCAGAGGTCCCGGGTTCGAATCCTGGCATGGGCTTGGATTAAGACTCAATGGGCCAGAGAACAAAGATTCAAGGATATAGAAAAAGTTGTACATTTTACTTATAATTAATAAATTAATTTAATATGATATATTAGCATATTAAGTACTTTATGTGTATCCAATGATTAACAATAGATGAAATACTTTTTAATAAAGTAAGTCAAAGGTGCTATAAAGCTAAATTAGATGATTAAGGGTGAAAAACTCGTGAATCGAATCCGGTTTCTGAGCTTTCCGGGCGGACACTGTACCAACTGAGCTATCGTGGTCGACTCCCAGCTTCGACGAGATTTCTCCATCATATAGACCTCATCCCTGGCGGACCTTCAATTTTACGTATCCCATTATTCATCGTAGCCTGAAATTTTTCATGCACACGGCGATTAAAGGATATATTAGCTGTTAACTGATAATATGTTTTTAATTCTAGAATAGAAGAAATACTTTCACATGAACCAAAGGGGTTCTGAGACTATTGTAAAAGATATGGTCTATAGGATGGAGAGCCCCTGTCAGGGCTGGGATAGCTCAGTTGGTAGAGTACTTCTCCCGGAAACCGGAGGTGTCCAGTTCGATTCCTGATCTGGTCGGGTTGTTTCCACCATAAATCTTCTCAAATGATTAAAATTAATTTTTTACATTATCAAATAATTAGTATAATTTCACTATAAAATATTTAAAAAAAATTAAACACTACTAATAGATTATGGTAAATATTTACACCATTATATTTTACAAATGGTTACAATTACTTTACAGAAACTAATTTAAAGAGTAGGAACGGTTGAGTAGAAATTTATAATGCTTCAATGGGTCCTGAAATGCATGTTAATACTTGCGAATGTAAGAGCCATAACGTTATTATTTCCAACGATCTGAAATTTTAGAAAAAAAAAACAGTTAAAATCAAGGAAGTTGAACGCGGATCATTTTATTATGTGTCTCGGGGTTTAACATGAAATGTAGAATGACTAACGAAAGAACTACGCTAACTTCGAATCATATTATCAACACAAGTGATTTTTTTTGTCATAAGACGATCTTACGTCGGTTGACTTAATTATGTTTCTTCTTTGTGCAGCAAGCCCAATTCCCATTACTCGTTGTATTACATTGAAAAAAGACGGCCAAACAAAAGACTGGCGAACAATCATGACTGAACGGTAGAATCAATTGGTCGCAACGCGTAACTCACTTTTAAACTAAATTGTGAAATATGTGGACTCGTTAACGGACAGTTTTTGAGTTGAGAACTGTATTCTTGTTAAGAGGACAGGCAACGGCACCATGGAGGCGCCACGCGTCTGGACGTCCAACGATGTTATTAATCTCTTTACTCTCAATACTCTGAGTGAAAGAACAGTACATAAAGAACTATTCATAAAGATTAGATTAAAATTATGCTCAAAGACGACAAAGATTCTTCTATTACCTGGGCTTTTAGTATTCAAATCATTAAAAAGTTTAGATAACAAAATCGAAGAGTAGAACACATTCATTTTCCAAAGAATCTCACGAGAAACTTCAAGGATGTGGAAAGAGTCCTACAGTTTACATTGATTTGAACCTTATTCTAAAACCAGATCTTCAGCTCTAAGTCAGAAAACACTTTGCTTATGTCGTGTCGATAGTTTGTAGAACTTTTCTTTCACTTAGAAAAAAGCAAAACTACAAATATTCCCAGTGTGAATGGACCATACTGTGATGGTTATTTTGTTATTCCACTTGTTAATATTTCACTGCTCGCCTCGTGTTTGTGGGAATATTTCTTTTACACTTTATAAGGGATTCGGGGCCATTCATTGTTTCCTTGTTTATGAGGCAATTTATTTAGTTGGGACAAATCAGTTGTACCATTCAAGATGAATTTACAAATTTATGTTCACAAATGTCACGTATAGTTACAATATATAATCGAGTCATTTACATTAGCAATAGACCTTAATCCCAGGGGTTTCTCGTAGGAATAATAATTGACAAATTGGGAAGTCTCTCTGGTATATGAGAAATTTCGTTTCAGAAAAGTTTATTGTTTCTTTATCTGTTTCTCATTCCAATAGTTGATCAGGATTTGGAACCGCATTCGTTATTAAATACTTTCTGAACGGAATCAAACTGATTTATTTAATTTGTGCCTTGCTTCACGTTTTACTATAACAAATCCACTTTCTTTTTCATTGAACTTTATCACGACAATTCCTGCCGAGAACGACCAATGCGCTTGATTCTTACACTTGAGACTCTGAATATAACAGAATTAAAATTAATTCTTAAATCGTACAAATAATGGACATTAACTGAATAAGTTCAACTTTTGCAATGTTCTCATCAACCATAATTTACGTGTGACCTACACGGTGCGGCGGAAACGAATACCTGCGCTCCGTTCAACTCTCCCTACAATGTCCTATTATTAGCTTTACACATTATCTAATTTACCTTTCCAATTTTGTCTATAATTATACCTTTTAGATTTTATTTAGAGACCAATTTAAATACAAGCCAAGCTACTATTTAAGTCATACAACGGAACTTCATCAGGTAAATTTATTCAGGATATTACTATGAAAAAATTAAAAATATAATTTCGAGTTTCTTATATAATTTTATTAAAATAAAAAAATAGTGGTAGTTATAATTTTGAAGTATGTACTTAGTTACTCATTTATTTTGACTGAAAATAGGGGCCCAGATTAATAGAATTGTTATGATGCGAATTTTAAAGTGCATAGTTCAAGTATCTAATTTGGTTTTAAATATTGTTGTTTATTTTAATTTCATAGTATTTCACATTGTCATGTTTGCTCTGTATTACATTTAGGTATGTATTAGGACCTGTTTTTTGGTCAATTTAATATGTAGCTACATACTTAATTTCGTAGTACGGTTTTTTACTTAGTATAATAGATTAAAAACTGAAAATTTTAATAACTATTTTAATTCTTTTGTAATAATATAATGTAGACATTTACTTGATCAAGTCCCACTAGTGAGGACGATCATCGTAGTAATGTATTAAAAACTTGAATTGTCTGTAAATTAGTCATTGGTTTAAAGCCATATTTTGGATTTAATTTTCCTGCCTCAAAATTACATGAGTTCAAGCCTTCATATTTTCTGAAATCAGATGGCCAATGCGTAGAATTTCGTCCAACATAACCGCGGATTTCGGGGAAGATGACATCACGTTAGCATACAAGATAAGCATTTTTCAAGATTAAGATTTCTATTAAAATATCTTGCTGTTTGAGTTCTAAGAACCGCGAGTCTCCGACTGATCCTCGTTCTTGAAGTAGGTTACATTAGGGAAATGAGCGTCAAGTTGGCGGGTTACATTATTGCTTAGAATTCCCAAGTGGCACGTAAAGATAACACGCTGATAATTCGTGTATACTTGCGAGCAGTTGACGTCAGAGATCTGTTGCAGATACGCAAGATTACTTATGGAGCAGTCGTCGCCAACTATACCTCGTAAGTCTGGCGTAACCTGAATTACGTTTCCCCTTGCATCCAGATGATTAGAGCTCCGACAGCTTCCCTCCTTCCTCATCAAAACTCCCGCTCTTCACCACATCCTGACCTCGTAAATGTTATTCTTAGAAATTGAGATTCATCTGCTACAAGGACTTATCCTCTATGGCAACTCGTAACTATCTAAAGTATTTTAATATCATGTAAGCTCTGCATGAAAGGGATAAAAATTTCTATAAATAATATAATAGTCTTAACATGGCATATAATTATAGTTTATAAGAACGCATGTAAATTAGAGTGACCGAAACTGATGTAATCCAAATTAATGTATATTAAAGAAGTTGTGATAATTTTATACTGATTTAAAATCCAAGAGAATCTAATTACATAAAAATAAATCAGTCGTAGTGAATTTATCATTCATTGAAGAAAATATTATATATATATATATATATATAAAGAATATGGAAATGGAGCATAGTCTAATAAATAACGTATTTAACAATAACAACATAATTTTCTGACTTTAAAATTTACAACAAATAAAAAGACGGCCAAAAAATCAGCATATAAATTTATCACTATTTATTCAGAAACGACGTTTTGTCTCCTTTTTGAGACTTCCTCATGCGTAACATTTTCAATTCATCATATTTAATCCTTGACTCCATCACCCTCGTGTAGCCTGCTAACCCCTCCCCCCCAAAAAAATAGTGTCGCGTTTCACCTCCAGCGACAGTTATGGCAGAAATATATTAAAGAATAGTATACATAAAAGTTTTCCATATAAATAAATAAGGTCAAAGAAAGGCAATACAGAAATTATAATTAATCAATTTAATTTAACTAAATGAAATGTTTTTGTCCGCATATGCATTGCCACTGTCAATCTGATGAGAGTCCATATTCTGCATTGCGTTTAGTTAAAATGAATTGATTTTTTTATAATTTCTATTGCCTGTTTTTAACCTTATTTATAACTTAGTTTAAACCAGGGGCGAGAAACCTTCTTTTCGTAGGGGACAGTATAAAAATATATACAATGGACCACAAAAACAATTGATGGTAGTAGTATTTATTTAAAAAAGAGAAGACGCAGATATGTAAGTATACATATTGTTGTATTACATATAATAAAATAATAGGTTTTCAACTCTAACTAATGAGAAAATAAGATTGCCTTTCTTTTGAAGGAAGTTCAATATTTAATGAAAGTGATTCTGCTACGTATAAGGAGGTTTCCAAATTAATAGCAAAGAGGTACATACAAAATTAATTAGACCTTGATATTTATCTTTGGACGCGGCAGGTCGTATGAATATGCAACAGAGAAATTCAGTGACTGGTCGGACAAATCTTGCTGGGGGGCCGGATGTGGTCTGCGGGCCGGGGTTTGCTCACCGTTGATTTAAAAAATACAAACGTTAAAGATGATTTATTGCCGAATTTTATTTCTTTTTACTAACCGATGATCAATGAAATACACCTCGTGTCATTTATGCTCAACGAAAAACTAAAATTTAATACTGGTGGTTATCATTACGTTCCGATTAGATTAATAAATCATGTGTTTGGAAATCGTATCAGGAAAAGCGTATGGTCGCGAAGACCGGGATTAAGACTGTTGGAGGATCGATACGCTCACCACGTGTCATTCCAAATTCGGAATGTGGCATGCAATATGACAGTCCGCAGTCGCCTCGGTAGGCCCAGGCCCTCAATGGGCTGTAGAGCCATGGAGAAAGAAAGAAAAATCAGGAAAAGCGTTGTGTGTGAAGGAGCAAGTGATACCGAAATAAATGCATTGGCATACCGAGCGAATTTTAGGAAAATGTAAAGAAAGCGAACTTTTTTTTATATCGAAGATTCATCCAAAGTAATTGTCTGTAAACGTTTTGGGAAAGTCAAGAGAATCTATTATAGTGAAGCCCTGTCTCAGGAGTTTAAGAATCATTTCTTTGAAGTTAAGGTCAAAATGGATTTCTTATACAATAATATAGTTACAACCTGCGGATCTTGTAGTTACGAGTTCAGTTGATTGTGAGTTCTGTTCCGGAGTAACCGAAAATGAAACGCTGCTTAGCGTGAGTCACAATGTGAACTAATTACATGGTCAGAAGTCAAAAGACAATCGTGGCAGTCAATGCGAAGACGAACATCGTGACCCTTGTGCCGACAGATTATTGAACGTCGGTGTCTTTGAAAGAGTTGCCTGAATTCAGGACTGGACAGCCTGATGTCTGATAGCAACAGTTTTTGTGTTGCCATTGCCCGCAGCAAATAAGCGAACTGGTATAATTCAGGAAGGCAAATGAAAGATTAGTTGATAACATGTTCGCATATGCACGTGACACGATCGAATTAACATTTTGTTGTGAAATCAATGTAACGTCTTGGGTCCACATCATTTTCGTGTCTAAGTTGCTGGCCACGATGCTACTGTGTCATTATTTGCACAGTTGATGATCTTATCCAGAGCCTCTTATTACTTTTCCGGTCGTAATAAAAGGGCTGAGAAATTCTCTTTTCCCGCGGCAATCCACACCTCATTCCAAACACCCAACATCTCTCGACATATTTTCTCCTCGCGGCTAGTGGCTGTTCTATGAATATTAATCCTACAAACGCAGAGCAAAAACTCGCTTGTGTGAGGAGATGATATAATCTGAAAATATAGTTTTATGGAAAGTCAATTTTAACTGGATGCAATGAATCCTAGAAGTAATTGTACAAAATGCAGTGTCTACTGAAGATGGTTACTATAATTATGATTTTCTATGTGTTGAATTTTAAGTGATTCCTACATTTGTGAAAGAAAACGATAATTATTCCACAATTAAATCTATTCGGTGCACAATGTTAGTAATAATCTCCGCTTAATAAACTGTATACGAAGCAAATATTTTATGGGACACCTGTGCAGTTATCTCCAGCATATTTGTCGAAACCGTCTTAATCCGAAACGAAGTTGAACTGGGAATCGATTAATTTGTCCCCCCGCCTTTTTTGTAACCTCTGGAGCATTAAGGAAAGGGGAAGAGTAATAATTAATCAATCATTATATAAAGTAATGTTAAAATATAAAAATTACTGTTTATATTGCTCGTAAACAATGAAATATACAAAGTAAGGGTTTTATTTATTAGGAGAATATGAAAAAAATTATAAATTCTCACAAATGAGTGAAGATCTGTATTTCGATTTTATAAAACGTATAAATAATATTTCACTTGACGTTCGTATTTCTAAAAAATATGTACGGATTAATTAAAATGACAGATTAGCAGACAAAATATTAGTTTTATAGAATTACTTCTAAATTTAACACACGTAGGTTTTAAGACATAAGTCTTCACAAAAGGTACCATTCCAGAACGAAAAGTTTTCTATTTGAACTTATACTTGTTGTCAAGACTAATGTTTAATTACAGACTTTAAATTTTCAGTAACCGGAAGAAATGCGAGGAATTAACGTCAGAAAATTAGTCGTTTCAATTTATCTTTTCATAAACTTATAAATTTATATTTGAAAACAATTTTCAAAAAGATATTTCGCGCTGATTGGTTTTTATAGTTCGTTAGTTTTTTATTTCCGCTTCTCTGAAAAAAAAACTAATACGCATATAAACTGTGGCCATACGACGACTTCGTGAAACAGGCAACTCTCCTTTAATAACAGGGAGGGAATTGAAAAGGGAGTGTGAATGCAGCCAAGGATTGACTGGAGACCCCGGGCTATTGTTTAAGGTTCATACCCGGAGAAAGAGATGCAGGGCAAACCCTAGAAAACCTGCATCCGGTATGCCGGTCTATTGGTTACTTGTCTTACGCCATTGAGAAGTACTGGATAGGAGTTTTCTGTGGAGTCGCAGCATCCGCTTCTCCGTGCCACGACCACTTCAGGAGGCAGCTGGACAATTGATCCAATAGGATCAGTGGACAGCACTTACCATATACCCCCAAGATCTACGACCCAGGAACATGCACCGCCCAAAAGAGGCAGAGTAGCTTGAAACCCCACATAGTAAAATTCGAACGACTTAGAACATTTAAACTAATACATTTAATTAAATCATACTGAAAATATTAGTGTACTCAAGGAAATTTATTACATTAATTATTTCTTCTTGGTCATTTACCTTTGGTTTAGGCTGCCATCTGTTGAGATGAATTTTACGTTGTGTGGAATATTTATCGCAGTTCAAAATAATGTGCACTATAGTCTTTTGTACGTTGTAGGTGTCACATCTAGGTGGCGCCTCTCTAGAAAATAAATAACTATGCGTGTGTTTAGTATGTAAGGTTCTAATGCGAGATAGGACCACTTGTTTATTTCTCGTAAGGGTTTTAGGAAATAACGCTGGGCTAGATAGATTTTTGCAAATAAGGATGGGACCGATGTTTTCTTTTCTTGTGTTATTCATCCATTCTGTGTCAGTTTGTTTTCTAAAATATTCTCCCATGTCTTTCTTGTTTAAACCAGAACGTTCTTCAGTTTCTTCCGTCATGGCTGCTGTTATTTTAACTTCTGCGTCTGCGATCTTATTGCCTCTGATGCCTCATATGATAGTATTATATCATTGGTTTCCTTGTTGGCCAACATAGTATTGCTGTTTGTACTTTCATTTTCCAAGAATTGAAATTGGGGAAACGCTATATTTAGTAATGAGTACATTTGTAAATACAATATATAGAAATACGAACTAGTTTACAAGAAATGATGTGACATGTGCCGTTTGCATTACAGTTACACATCCACACTTTTTAAAAATTGAAACTAATAATTCTATTAATATTTACTTAGATAATTAAATATTTCTCAAAGGAAAATAGTTTTTAGTGCCAAAGATAAATTAACAGGCATTTTATAAAAGTGTCATCAGTTTTTTCTTGAATTGGTTGAAGTATATGTCCTTAACTTACGACGTTATTCTACAATAAACCAGTACTTCGGTATTCCTAAAATTTTTAGTAACAATAACATTTAAAAAATCGCTAACAAGTTTACATGATCAATTTCTAGATCCTATATACCGTAAGGTTTCCTAGTTTTTGGTCCCCACTGGAACTGCGTACTACTATTCTACTACAATTTTCTGCTTTGATTAATTTTGTTCTAGCTTTCGAATATTTTGAAATAGGTTGAAATATTAAATATCTTTTAAAATGTAAAATATTTTTATTCGTTGTCGGAATCGTTTTAGGAGTGATTCTCCGGCAACAGTATTCTGTTATCGGATCCGCTCCGCAGCCATAAATTCAGCCCACTCCTCAGATAAGCACTATACCATAAACGAACAGTTCTCATGTCTCCTCCTTTCCTCTGACTAAGGGAGCACAGTAACTGGTTGAAATGTGTAGCAAATGTCTTCGACGTCGTGGTGCTGTATGTATATTTCTGACTGCGATGTTGAGACATATTTTTTCTATGGAAGATGACCCAAGGATCTCAATTCTGATGGCCGCTTTGAACACTGCGCCACGTAATGATCGACACCATCATATTATTGTATTAATATTCTTCGGAGGATGGATGACACATTGAATAACTTTCGAGACGTATTGTAAACGAAAAAATAACTAATTTGTTAGACCAAGCCATTTATAAAAATATATTCAATAATGTGGCTATAACAACAAGAAATATCTTAGTTTTTCGATTCTAGACAAAAAGTCTTTTAATTATTAGTCTAAAACATTACGTTGAGCCACCAAAACGTGATAGGAAATTAATTAATTTAATAATTGCCATATACGCAAAACATTACAATTTCTTCATTTAAAAATTTTTATCATAAAATTAGGGACTCTTAGGGTAATTATGAAAACTTTAAAAATCGATGTTAAAATTATCTACACTTTGATGTAATGGGATAAAACATCCAGTTAAATATCATAAAATTAATTATAACTTAATGGCTAAATAATAATGATTAACATCTGTTTACTTTAAATTAAGGTATTAGTAAGTTAAAAAACAGTTTAAATATTTTTATTGTCAACCTGATGTGGGCTCATATCCGGACAGAAACATATTGTTAAATGTCATTTATCAATTATAAACTTAATTATCTGATAAAAACCAATTAAATATCAACAGTAGAGATGAAACTACAAAGTATATTATTTACGGAATAAATATTACATTTTCTTCAAATCCATAAAAATTAAAAATTGAAAATAGATTTTCTATTTTATGTTGCTGTATGTCAAAATGACTTCAAGTTAAAGACAAATTGTATTGGTTATTGAATTATAAACCGACACTCGTTGATATCAAAAGCAGCCAACAGTTTGATAAAATTAATGATTTGAAATCATAAATATTGTTTAGGCATTCAGTATCCAGTTTTACATTAATTGCCTATTATTAAATCACTAGCTTCAGGATGAAACGTGTGTTAGATAATATCTTTACTATGAAGAATTTTTATTTTCTTAAAACATTAATTTTATGATTTATGATAATTAATAATTACATTACATTTTAAGACTGTCAGACTATTTTCAATTTCATATTGATACATTAGTACAAAACTGACATGGAAGCAAGACTATGTTTTTTAATTTATTCTTTTATTTAAAATTTTAAAAAATTTCAAACCAGTTAATTGAAAATTGTTCAAGTGTATTCAATCAAATTGTAAGTTTCTTTCAACACATACTAAAATATACTTTGATTCGATTTTGAATTTAGAATCTTCCAGATCATTAAAGAAACTTTCGATGACAATATTAATCATTCAATACGGTCTCATCTTGTTTTTATTGTTACCCGAAGATGTCCCAAATAGATTTATTGCATCGATCACATTGATAATACACCATTTCTCATTGTTTGGCCATTATAATAATTAATAATTACATTTATCTAACATCAAATTAATTAATATATAAATAAACCTGTCAATACGTCATAAATAATTTAATAAAATAGGCAGAACAACGTCGCGGTCCTTTTATTCTCTCAGTTGCTCAAGTATGAGAAATTTTGTTATGATGAATTCTATCGGTATTATCGGTATTAGTGTATATATATATATTATCTATACCAAAAGTATTATTTGGTATTATGAAGTTCTAAGAAATAAAATTGTGGAAGGACGTTTCTACTCCCCGCGAAATTAGATGTACCGCGGCGAGACAAACTTCAAATTTGATTGCATCAGGGGAGTCATATGACCTGGCCTCCACCCTCATGGTAGGAGTATGAGATGCGCTGACATGAGACAAGACGGAAATGTAGAAAAGTCAGCCGGGAATGGATCTTTGAAGAAGGAGGGTGTCAGGAGAGAGTGTGGTAGTTGGACCACGGGAGGCGAGAAGTTAGTCTAGCCGTAGCGTCAGAAAGAGAGGGAGGCGATAATACTTGGTCGCCAGTAAATCATGCGTGAGAGAAATTTGTCTTTAATCTCTTGAACTAACTAAGAAAAGGAAAGAAGAGAAGGCAGCGAGACGGACTGAAGGCAGCAGCAGGTGTTATCGCCGACCACGTAATCATCGCATGAGACAAGAAAAGAGGCCCGAATTCTAGGAAGAAAGATCCCAGCCAGGTGCCTAGCTGTGCCGACAAAGGATGCAGCTGTTTACGAACACAACACTCTCAGGTGTATCAGTGCTATTGCATTAAAATACTTATGACAAATACCTGCTGCATAACAACGCCCACATATTCGTGACCCTGTAAATAGATTTAGTCCCCTGTTAAATTTTAAATCTCGGCTATCCGGGGAATTTAATGGATCCTGAATTTATATCAGTCGTAATTTAAAGCAATAAATTAGTTTTAATGTTAATTTGATAAAGTTAATATTAATAATTCATCCCCTAGTTTTCTGTTATAAGCCAATTGTTTCATTCCAATTTGGACTGAGTAAATTATTTTTAAATAGGAACAACACATTCTGCACCGGAATGATACAACTGTAATTTTAACACAAAAATTGTGTTAATTTGAACTATTATTATAAATAGGGCTTTTCAATAAGGGCCGGTCGATTTTAAAAAGGAGTATGACCTTTCAAATAAAAAATAATTTCGTTAATGTCTAACACACAGCTGTTTTATTCCATTTCAAAATCAACCCATCAAATCCTCTGTATTTTACTAGGCGTGCCATTTATAAGCAAATGTCTGTCAACGATAATGTAAGTTGTGAACATGGGATAATTAATGATCAAGTATCTAATACTTAATAATTTTGCACTTAATAGCGACTTATTCCAGATGAGCGCCTTAAACAGAATAATAAATGTCATACTGATTTTCTTTGTCTTTCATTTTACTCACCTACTGTAAACGATTGTAAGAGACTGTCGGGGCCTTTGTGCTGATGAAATTAGTTTTCCATAAGACGTCCAATGCCGCGTTGTCATGTCACAAGTTCACTGTAACGTGAACCAGAACCGACACATACTTGAGACGGCTAAGGGGCGTGAAATACAAGTATCAAGTTAGGCCTGTGTGACTCACGCTCTACAACAGTGCACAGGCGTCGTTGGTGGAAGTCAATAGACTCAGTATTTGTTTGTAGGTGACGCTGTTTGTGCCACGCACTGGACATTAGACTACCTAGACGACACAGTTGCAAACAATTACAGCATCAATCAACTCGGTAGGAATTGCGTGTTGACTGAACCAGGACTGTTTCATTTTAGACGTTTTGAATCCAGATGAATGTACGTCACTACTCCTTACCATAGACCATCTGTAATCCTCACTTTACGAAGACCTTCTCACTTCGTGTTTTGGTTGAGATTTGAACTGACTTTCCCACGGTCAGAAAATAAGTGATTTATTCCCGAATCTAATGTAGAATGATTCAGTTTAAGATAATTTTCATGCCCGATTTTATAACCTGCACATATATAGTTCCATTTAAGAATTGGAACCAGGTACCTGCATCAATAAGTCCGGTTCCCATTTGTTCTGAAGTGGTTGATCAGTAAGGAACGAATTTGTCGAGTATCTTTCCCTCTCCACCAGAGGTATCTTCCTGTCAGTTTTTAATTTGGGGGGGGGGGATAAGCAACTCCCCTTTAATAGCATAGAAAGGGGAATTGAAAAGGGGGGATGCGGAAGATAGAGCAAGGTAGCCAAGGGTTGACTTGGGCCCCTGGATATAGTTTAAGGACCCTACCCGGTGTTTCCCCATGCAGGGAAAACTCTTGAAAACCTGCATCGGGTAGGTCGGGCATTGGGTACTATTCTCACGCCCTTCCGAATGACGAGAGACGAGTTTGCTTCTCCTTGTCTCCACCAGTTAGTTTTAGGAGGCAGTTTGTCGACTGATCCAATGGGATCAGCGAACAAAACTTGCCATATGCCCAAGATCCCAGAACGTATACCTCCTAAAATAGGTGAAGGTGTCTCGGAATGTGAAAACTTTGAAAAAAAAACGACTTTATCAGGTGAGCCCCGTAGTCAGAGAAAACTCCCACAGGCACTCTCCTTCAACGATATTTTTTGGGGTTAACAGGCTACCTTGTTCTACCTTCCACATCCCAATTTTTCAATTCCCTTCCTATGCTATTAAAGGGTAGTTGCCTGTTTCAGGATTACCCTCATGCAACCTGTTCCCCCCCCCTAAAAAAAACCACACACACACATACACATCAAATCGTTTCATAGAATATGGTAGCAGTCGGTAGATTATCTGAATTTTTATTTGCATTTTCAACCACCAAGTATTGATGAGTACCATATTTTTTTAGCGTTCTCTGATGAGTATCCTTGATTGTTAATAAAAACTGTTAATTTTTGAATGGTTAAAATTGTATTTAGATATTTCAGATTATGACGCTTCCTTACATAAAATGTAGCGCTATGTATTGAATGGGGAAAAAGAACTAACTTTGCATGAAATTCTAGGTCTGCAGCTACATGAATGTGGTTTAAAATTCAGGAATTGTGATTACGCGTAGTATCTGAGCATCGGAAACAGTGGGATGTTGTGTTATCTCGGAAATTAACGTAAATGTCCTTTCGTGACGTGTCGCCGGTCACTGTTACAATTTATACAAATTTACCCCCAATGAAACATATAATGATAATTGATATCATAAATAATAAATTTCAATGGAATGAAACGAACAAAGCTAATTATTGGAGACGTTACAAATTGCTTGGGCGACCTCCAGAATCGTACAAATTCATATAATGACAACACAGTAATTCTTGTAAGTTATCAAATATCCTTTCCATTTCAATACACCTGCCACTGAATCATTTCTTATACCACTCTCTTCTAGGTTTTATTATTTTATATCGCTTTTTTGTTTGCAGGTTTAGTTTCATATAGCTTTGTCATATTTTTTATATCTATCCTTAAAACATATCGAGTGTAACATTATCTACTGGTTTCTATCAGTTCGAATCATGTCTGGACAGTTTTCTGCAACATTTCGCAATAGGTCTATTATAATCGTTTTTAGTCCAGGTATTAGATTAAATTCCGTGGTATCTTTCTATCAGTAATTGTGCAGAAGTTATAGTGCTTTTTGCCATATTAATTAAATTATGGAATATGGTACATATTTTACAGACAGTTTATTTTTATATAAAAATAATTCCTTAATGGAACAGAAGTCTTTATTGAATGTGATTTTATGAACTTATTATCTTTGTTCTTCAAGATATTTAAACTTATTTTGGCAGATTGATGTTTTACCGAGTTTATAATTTATTCATAGCGGATTGAAGAATCACAATTTTTTTATTTTACATTATTTAATATTGTCAGTGTTATAATTTATTATGGCAGTACTATCATAACGGGCTTTTTTTGTAAAATAGGCAGAGATTTGTCTTGTTTGTACAAAAAATACGTACACGAACAAAGGGTCAGACGAACTTGTATTTTTTATAAATAAATAGTCATTATCCAGATTATTATTTAAAATATGGAATGTTTTCAAAATGAGTGTATTATGACTCCCGTCAAATAAATTGTGCTCAGATTTCAGCTATTTTTGTATTACTACTATTTGTGAAGCTCATTTACGTAGTTATTACAATATAATGGTCCGTTATTACTACGTGGATTACCGTTTACTGTCTGTAAGAAACATTTAGGGCAAAAGCATGAGGGGAAAAAATTGGACAACTTTCAGATTTTTCAGAAAGGAGAGCCAGAAACGTGGTGGAAGCTGTCTTCTACTCCAGAAATACAGACACGTGTACGCTATAAAAGCACGCTATACGTCTGACACATCTGTAACGTCGCTCTCAGGTTTGTCAGAATTTCTAAAGCAAAGATCTGTTTGCCTTCCTCAGATCTGACTCAGTTTTTTTTCTTCTTCTTCAAAGTTTATTATCATTTAGGATTTTTATTTAAATTAAGAGATTTTGTTTATATTTTAGTATAATTATAATTTACTTTCTGAATATTTTTATACGAATTTTTTTAAAACTCAAATTAAATTTTTTATGACAAAATATCTTTTAACGGAAATAAAAAAGAAAAACAAAATGAATCTCTCTGCAGTGTCTAAATAGCTATTTTTCCGAACGTGAAATCTTAAGAATTCAGAAAAGCAAGTAACTACGGCCTTCAACCAGACTGATGATAAGGGTTGGAGCTTGTTGGGTTATCACTTTTTCTACTAGATGCCTGGCGAATGACAGGATGATGTTAGGATCTCCCACGTAACCGATTTCGTGGACACTGGCTGTCTGGTGTCTTATCTTCCGTAGATACTCATCATAGCTTTCTGTATAGTTTCTCTGCTCTTCTGTTTGCTTGTGTCATGTTTTGCCTGGAGAGGCTATGAAAGGTCATATTTCTCGTCGTGCAGCTCCAAGAAGTGAAATCTTTATTTCTTATGCGTGTGTTTCAGTTCTCTAGAGTTCGTGTCCTGTTTCCACTGATTTTTATACTACATCTTGTTTATTATAGTTATGTATTTAAAGATTTTCTGTAGTTAATTATGCTATCTTACTTTGTTCTTATTATTATTCGTTACTTGATGTAATATATGACATATCCTATTTCCAACAACCGAGGACTAATGGAAACAACTATAAATGTATATCTAACCTCAGCATTTTCTTTGCTGGGACGCATAACGTCTATATGTGCTCAACTGGATTTAATTGGTCCCACTGGATTGGTGACAAAATGTCTTCTGACAAGCTTCTTCAAGACTGTTTTCTTTTAAGGCAATCCTTGCGACATGTGGTCCCTAGTTTTTATTAAAAGCTCATAGGAAAAAATTTCCTTTATAATTGACCTGACCCTTGAAAACCATTCTCGAATACGAGCTTTGCCTCCTCGTCTCGACTAAATTTAAGTAAAAGATTCTTCGTGCTTTTCCGAGATGATAAAATTACTCATACTTCATGTTTAATCTACGTTTTATGCGGAACGAGACACTTTATAATATTTCGGCAATTAAAAGCGTCGGTATTGTTGGATAAAAGAATTTTGGTAAATAAAATAATGCTAAATATTATAAAATCTTAGGCTATTGATAAAAGGGTCTATAATGGTCTGAGGGAATTTAATTTTGTATTTTAAAAAAGACAATTTTTTAAGTTAATATAAAAACAAAATTTATTAAGACAAATTGATGTAAATACATCTTCTAGGGTCTCCTTAAAATTACCACAGCTAGCTCAATTGCATTTAGTAAATCTCTATCTAGTTGAGTCATTTTTTGAGGGCTTATCGTGCAACAGTAAAATCGTCATCATGCATTTTTTGATATTGGTACTTACACATCTGCGTCGTTGGTGCGGTGGCTGCTTCCTCCATCAGTACAGATAATTAGGCTACTCCCAGACTTCATGTCCATACCTAGGATTCTTTCCAAGAATTCTCCTACCGGGATTACGTAGACCTTGCTGCACCCTGCCGTCTGTCTTCCTACCTCAATTCCAGGGAATTGGGTGAATGGACTTCCACCTGCGGCTGACTTCTCTAATCCTAAGCCAGACTATTTCTTGGCCGCCATGGTCCATCTACCACACTCTCTCCTCTCAAGCTTCTTCTTCCGAAATTATTTCCTACCTGACTTCCTTATCCTTCCAAAATTATTTTCCAGCTGCACCCTCTCTCATCTCCTTTCCACCTTCCTGCTTCCAAGTTCCATTCTCGACTGCCTCATTTCTGCCTCTTCACCTCTCCATGCCTCTTACCAAAGGGGTGGATGGCGGATCACATGACCCCCAGCCTCAATAAAACATCCAGCTTGACCTGTGGTTTTTCTACATACTTTGTGGAGGGAGAGACGTCCTTCGAAATTCGCGGTGTGAATGTTCTGAGCTCATGTAACGTCTAAAAATCCGCAAAACTGCGAATTTTACACGCCCGGCTCGCGGATGTCCCGCCTTGCTGTCGTCTTGTTTATTATTTCCGTCGGGCTTAGTTGTTATTCCCGCCTGGTTGTCACCAATGGGGAAATTTTATACTCCTATTGTGTCGAGTATTTCCACAGATGGAAATAAAATGGCAATCGCCATCTTAATTAATTAAAAGTCGCTGAAAATGATTGTTTGTGCATTGCGGTTATAAATATTTTGATTTTCGCACAGCCTTAATATCGACACTACAATTGCCATTACAACGACTGCAGTTTGGTTCAAAAACGTAGAAAACGTATAGAGAAAAATACTTTTATTGGTGTGATGTTTGAGTTTAGCCGAGGTGGAGTGTCAGTGTTCGAAGGATTGTTTAGGATTCTCTGTTTGGATTTTTGGTAAAATTGTGAAGGTAAAAAAGAATTTTTTTTGTAAAAGCGTCTACAATTGTAAATAACGCACAATATTTTCAGACAAATAATGAAGACAACAAAGAAAAAATTATTTAAATTTTCTTTTCTTTTATGCCACATAAACAGCTGAGCGACAATTTCATTGAATAGAATTATATATTATGGATCAGTGAGGTAGCTTTCTATCTCATCATACAGGTTTGTTTACCTTATGAACTGATTAATTTTTTCTTGGTATGCAACGGAGTAGGTGATCGAGTTGGTGTTATGATTTTCCAGTATTTGGTTTGTTTCTCTTCTGTATTTGGGATGATCGGGTTTTTCCCACCGATCGTAGAGAAGTATTCGTGTTTAAGTGGAAGTTAGTAAGTTTGGACAAGAACCAATTTATATCATCCAGGTTTCGACCATAATGTAGACCTTCATTAAACGGCTCAACAAATTTTTAATTATTGTAATTGTTTAACAGTTCTTCAAAGACCTAAATAGGTTAATTCGTAAGGATGAAACATATGTTTCGAGAATTTTTTACTTGATGGTCATTGGACATATTTGAGATTTAAAGGTCGGAACACTGCTTGGGATAAATAAATTCAGAGTATTCCAGAGACTCAGCTCTTCCGTGAAGTACAAAGAATTTAATAGATTTGGGATTAATACTGACAAAGAAGGCAACAACCAGAATTACGTCGCCATTCAATTTTACTGGTAATTCAAAATTAACGCGATGCATTACGATATTACACATATGTGTGTCTAGTGTTCCGTGTTAACATGTATTGAATTACTTTACTGCAATACTTGTTAGGACCGTTTTGTGTTGTCGTCGGAGAATCCATTACTGGAAAAGAACTTCCTCTTGCGAGGGGTCCAAGGCTGTAAATAACGTAGTATTTTCGTTCACAAGACTGCCGTTGTTTCTTATGGGTGTTGCTGTTTGACACACGCCATTAGTGGAAGGTTCTTTATATAGCCGGAAATTTGAAGAAAGAGACTCACTCTCGAGTTGTATGGGCAACGTCATACAATTCTTAGTATATCTGATAAACGTTCTTGTCAGTGGCAGAAATAGAATGCTCGAGGAGGATGTCAAAAGAAATATATAAAAATAACTGGCAAACCTATATCGTCTAAAAATTTGTTCTGTAACTTCAAGGAAGCGAATGGTTTCCGCTGGTTCTGGAGCTTCAGAAAATTTTGTTATATGTAGAACCATTGTACAACAATAAAAACAAAAGATGAACATTTACAATAGTACAATAGTGTGATTGTACACAATATCAAAATCCGGTCAGGGTAACGCCGCAAAATTAACTTTTCTTTCACAACTGAAGCTTCTATTTTAGTGTAACGTTATAATTTCACATTAACTGCTATTAGCCATTAACATTGAAAGAGAAAATTTTCATAAATTTAAGAAAATAAATGTTTTTAATATAATGCATGAATAATATTTTAATCAATTTAGGCTTACGCTTATTACAAGAGTCAATTTCTAGAGCTTTCAAGCCTTTATATATGTCAATATTCAATTCGATTAATTAATTACAAGAAAAAAATATAAATACTAGTGTATACACTTTTTCCTATGCACTTTACTTATATTACTAGCTGAAGCACCCGGCGGTGCTGGGATTCACGTAAACAAGCTCGAATGTAATTAAAGATAAGCTTATTACTGTAATATAAGGTACGCTACAATCTATTTTCAATCCTAGTTTGTGAAAATGGCGAAAAATATTCAAAATCGTAGTCAATTTGACCCATTTCCGTTGGTCTGAGAAGAAACGGTCATATGACAAAAATTGTAGAGAATCCAATTCCCAATCCAACATATGCCCTCAGAATTTTTCTAAAATACACAGTTTTCGAACTACACGGACATAAAGTAGGAGGGATTTCAAAATTGAATTTTTATTGTATTATAGCTCCGAGGGAAGGAGGGGGAGGGGGGAGGTTGGCCCACTTTGGAAATAAAGAGAATAAACCATCCTCATTTCTTCAAAACCACCGAAAAAGCACATTCAAAAAAGTGGAGTAAACGGAGAATTGTTGATATATTTCCTTTTTTTTCACATATATACAGTATTGTTGTTATTAAAGTTTACTTAATTTAATACTTTTACCTGTGATGAATGCCAATATCAAATGCATAATATTTAATTTGCTTTTACAGATGAGCAATTACTAAATATTTAAATTTACCTGACACAAAAAATAAAACCTATTTTACGTATACATCGTATCGACGATCCAAAGAAGTTTATTATTTCTCAGGGAGTAATCTCTCTACCAATTACGACGCGAAATGTTTATAGTTTTAAAATATACATAGTATTATAGATCAAGTATACATGCAACCCACATTCGCTGTAGGAGTTCTAAATGCGCGTATGGTACGCGAAACCTTTTACTTAATTTTTTTACTTTTTTCTTGTGTGCGAAATTTGGTCAATTTCTGAGTAGTTTGAACGCCTATAGCTGACAGAGGTTCTTAGATATATATATATATATATATATATATATATATATTACCTCTTTTGCCTCCATCTGCAGCATATGGTCGAGAGGACTGTCATCGTTAGCATAATATACTCGATTCGGGAGAGATACGTCTATCGATTCTTTTTCAGTCTTAATACCTTAGGATGGTAGACAACCACAACATTGAACCCGGGACGTCTGTGATGCGAGCCAAGACGCTGACAACGAAACCACTGCTGATCTGTCTTCTGAATTTGACCTTTCTAAAAATGAGACAGTTCTTAACTAACGGCTTATCAAGTTATAGTAAAAGTATTTATTTTCCGTCAAACCGATGGTCTCGTTGGAGACAGAAAGCAGAGGCAGTGATGATAAGTACGATGTTATTTATAATAAAACAGCTCTTTTTAGGAACAAAGCCTAAATCTAACAGCGGAAGGGCGCAAGCTTGTACGGCGACTGAAATATTAAGTCGCCTATAGGCCCCAAAATTCATAAACCTCTTTAATGCCGTACATATCACTTCACTTTTAAAGACTATACTTTTTCTAATTGCCTGTGGGGATTCCGTGCGTTTTCTTTTCTTTGGAGGCGTTCCGGAGTATCTCTAGCGATGGCACTCCTTCAACATTCTCGTTGGGTAAACTTGAAGGCGTGGTGTTTACAACCTTGAGTTGACCTTGCGACCAGTAAGTATATTACTTCCGCAAAGCGGATGGGCGTTTTCTCGGACAGAATCTCTAGTTTCTTCATTATTTAATCGCTACACTTCAGACGAGCAACACACGAAATATACGTCTATATATTATTCTAACGTTTTACCGCTCACCTCCGGTTAATTTGTCTTAGGATACTTGCCACGGAGCCACTGCTTATGCAGAAATAATTTAGATATCTATAAATGCGAAAATCATCTTCAGAAAATTAAAATTACGCTACCGTCGCGACACAAAGAAATTTGACAATACTCGTGAATACTTGAGCCGAACATACTCTCCCATTGCTGGGTCTTTCCATTGATTGGTTGATTGATTGTGGTGGGTTATTTAATAATGAGAAACCAGAACATTTATAATACAATTTAATTGACAAAAGGTATGTACAATTTAGGGCCAATTAGCTTAGCCGTAAAGCTTTTCAATCGGTGACTGTTCCTCTTACATCACACATTTGCTCAGCTTAAAACTGTATTATTGCAAGAAAAACTAATTACATGTTTCGTAATTTAATATAGATAATTTATTAACTAATTACGTCCTTGAGAGGACATGGCATAAATATAGGGAAACGCTTAAGCTGTGGTGATTTCGTGTCGTTGTCCCGTACTTTGTTGATCATAGGTTCGAGCCCCTTACACATCTGCGAAAGCGGCTGTTTTCCATACTGGATAGTCAAAGTAGCATCTCAGAGACTCGTCCGTCTCCGATAACTATACAAAATTATCTATTCCTTAAACATTGTGCGTTTCCCTCACTTCGCGGCCTTTCAAAACCACCCGACCGTCGGGATGGGTTTGAATATATATATTGTTACTATTAGGGTTCCCAACGATCACTATTATTCCTTAGTACCGTGTCGATGCTCCATGAATAATAGTCAATGCAGGGCACAAAACCGACCTGCTAAGGTTAGTTCCGAAGAAACACGCCGACTTCTCCACCCAATTTATAATATCTGTTGCATGAAAAATTTGAAGATGTCGACCAATAAACAGCTTCTCCATACGTTGTGTCCGATTCAGTTACCTTTTTTGTGTTACCAGTCAAAAATGCATTGAATTGTCTTTCTCGCCCAAAATACCAAGATCATAACCACATTTTATTATGTTTAAAATATTCCTAAACATATAACTCATTTAAAGGCATATTTGGGTAAGTATTCACCGAACAGGTTGAACAGAATGAGTGACGAATAAAAGCCTTGTCGCATTATGCATATATCTATATTAGACACGGCTTTTGTTCCAGATCCTTTTAACAGAAAAATGTTCTAATTTATTTAATCGAACGCGTTTTGCCAACAGTAGCTCGTATGTTACTGGCTGCAAGAATGTGTGATTTCAATGTGTATCGCGACAGCAACGTACACAGCGATTCTCGTTGTTTCTTATTTGGCGACGCCGTGGACAGACAACGGAAAAGACAGATCGAAAGCTCTGAAAGTACGGTGAAGGCGACGGCCGGAACTATCCTCCAGGATTTTAAGAACGAAGAGGTTCTTTTGCCGAAACCAAATTACTGTTTCCTGGAGTGCGTAGCAGGAACCTAATCAGTGCTGCCACAGTAGATGTGATTCAGGGAGGACATGGATATTGAAGGACAGTTGTGCTTGCGTGTTGTAGGTATGAACAAGGCGTGTGCACCGTGAGGACATATATTATCATCGATGTTGAAATTCGCTATTCTCCGATTGGAGAAATGGATTGCTACTGAACCATTCTCATGAGATGTTAAAGAGCGCGCTGTTAGAAGAGACCACCCACAATCTATCTACTGGTGCAGGCATGAAAACATTCCAACCGTCAAACACTGGCGCCTGGATGTTTCATGTATTTGGTGGAGACAACAAAGATTTTCATTAACCGATGTGTGTTTGTTACGAGGCCCAAATCTTCTCCCAGAAAGATCGTCTCGGGAGTAACATTTAAAATAACTGTTTGATTTTGATTTCTGTAAGAGAAATTGGGTTGTAGTCTCATTAATAATAAAAACTGTTAATTGGGGTTTTTTGAGAGGTGATGATAGTCTCCCCCTGAATGAGTAAATTTTACCAGTATTAATAAAAGTAAAGGTAAACCTCAATACTTCCTCTTTAACTCCTTTATCTGTCTCTGTAGCAATGTTTACTACTTCAATGACACCTCTAGTTTCCCTTATTTTCCTTAAACATAGCTGATATTCTGCAATTAACTCTTCTATCTTATTTATTTATTTTCCGTTAACGTCTGATGAAAACAATGGTGGTAGCAGAAAGCGTTGAGTTAAACTGTTCCTGTGTCTGATTCTTCTTGCCAATTTATATTCCATTAAAAAGACTAACAAACGACATCTGTGTAAGTTGTGTATTTGGCAGATGCCCTCGTGGTGCGTGACTGTAGCGTGCGGCACACGGAGCCCCTGCTTCCGCTACTCTTTGTTCCCCGCGCAATTGTGTGTTAGTTTTTTTACCGTCAGCTTCCGCCGCGTCTTCACCCGTCTCCTTTTATCGCCTCTCCCTCGCCGTGGTGCTGACTGATGGGCAGGGACGCAGAAGAACCTGAAAGGAATGCAAACAACTCCTACGATAGCTTCCTTCATCTTCAATAACCATACGAATCACTATTAAAGCAATACGGAAACTACGAAATTTAATGTATAGGATTGTGTTGTTCTATGGATTGATAGACTCTACACTGCTGATTCGTTTATGAATATAGTTTATTACAATTACATGATATATATGACAACAATACGGCCGCTGCTTAGTCTCGTACTTCAGCACACAAGTAGAAAGTACGAATGCCAGTAACACAGTTCTCGGGACGGCGTCCCTCGGCGCAAACTAGACACTTACTTAACAATAATACCGTAGTTACCAGCCTAATGTAGTAGTTGTTGTTGTGGTATTCAGTCCTTAAACTGGTCTGACGCAACCTTCCATGCTAACCCATATTGTACTAGCCTTTCCTTTCAACAAAACTACAACATCCCACATCCTCCGTAATCTGCTTAGTGTATTCCATCTTTGACTTCCCTCTTCTGTTTTTACCACACACGCTTCCCTCAAATTCTAATTTTACAAGTCCCTCATATCTCATAACGTGGCCTATTAATCTATCCCTTCTCTTGGTCAAGTCCTCCAGATTGTTCACTCTTCCCCTTTTCTGCTTATACCTTCCTCGTTCCTCGTTAGTGATTCTATCCACCCAACTGACCTTCAGCATTCTCCTACATCACCACATTTCAAAAGCTTCTATTCTTTTCCTTTCTCCAACTCCTACCGTGCACGTTTCGCACCCATATGACGCCACACTCCATACGAACATTTTTAGCAATGATTTCCTGATATTCACACTTATATTACCCGTAAGTA
The DNA here is from genome assembly GCA_034510155.1 of Eucriotettix oculatus. Taxonomy (NCBI): domain Eukaryota; kingdom Metazoa; phylum Arthropoda; class Insecta; order Orthoptera; family Tetrigidae; genus Eucriotettix; species Eucriotettix oculatus. The sequence goes on from CM067378.1 coordinate 65,155,742, forward strand.
AATTCCTCTTTTTTTGCGAAAGCTTTCCTTTCCTGTGTTATCCTACTTTTTATATCTACTATACTTCTACCATCCCTAGTTAATTTGCTGCCCAAGTAGCAGAATCCCTTCAAAATATCTCTTCCTAATTTAACACCCTTCTAATTCCATTGGTTCCATACTTCCCTCCATCTCCTTGGTTTTTCTCTATTAATCCTCATATTTAACTTTTTCTCCAGGACCTTGTTTAATGCCATTATTATGGTTTCCAAGTCTCTTCTGACTCCCCCAGTACTATAATATCATCGGTAAACCGTAGGGTTTTTATTCCTTCTCCTTGCAGTATGATTTCTTTTCCATATACAGTTTTAACATTCTTCATCGTCTGTTCTATATATAAGTTAAACAGCATGGGAACAAGACTATCAAATTGTGTGAATTGGACACTGAGGATATAAAAACGTTTACCACTCTAGTACTATGTTTGGTAAAAAAATTATGTGAGATAATTATTAAAATATACAGTTGATAATGGCCATGACCGAAAGCTCCTGAAATCAGAAATAGAGAACTGACAATTTTGGAGGTTTTTTATTTAATTTGTTTAATATTTAATTAATGAAATTTAAAGCGAAAAATGCCAACACCTTATCCAAAGTTGTGGATATTAAAAATAGTTCGTTTAATTGATTCTTTTATTTACCCTTTGCTTCCTTCTAAATGTTCGCATTGAAGATTATTATATATTTGATGCTGTTATAATCTCGAAGGTAGAGCCTAGTTCGTTTACTATTACAGTATTTTTGTGTCTAAATGCATAACAGTAACACCAACTCTGTTGATGGTTAATAGATGTCTATGGCTTCATGTATTTTTATTAGGTATTTGAGTGTCTGTAATTGCCCTGAGCCTTGTTATTTGGATTCAAAGAGTTTCTTTCTGCTTGCGATGCGACTTTCGGGGCGTAATACACGACGAGCTCCTTGAGCACATAATTACCGTCTTCGTTTGCCTAAGAGAAACGCGGCGATCGAAATAAAAGGGCCCATTGAGCTGGGGGAGCACTTAAAGCTATATATTTCGTGGGTTGTCAGGATGCACGCCTGGTCTGGTCTGGTCTGGCGTATCCCATTTCAGAACTCCAGACGTTCCAGACTCATCTACTAATGGGGCGCGAGAGTCTTTCAGTTGTGAACGACTTAACGAGAATTCCTTAAAAAAATACTTCAGTTTGAGCACTGCGTGTGCTTAACGAATTATATTGTTGCCAATATACGTAATGTGCGTTCTTAATATGACAAACTTCACGTCTCATTTGTATTATTTGGCCTCACATCACGTAATTCACTGGGTTTGATTCCCGACACGAGCGAGATTATTCGCATCAACCATATCCCATTTCCGACGTCACCAACAATTATATCAAATGTACTCCCGCTTCCGCGTTCTCACGGCCCAGCGACGCATTTCGTTAATCTCATCGAAAATAGCGGAAGGAGGGGCGAAACTATAGCAGTAAAAGTACCAAATAGACTGGACGGATTCAAAAATTTTCAGCAAGAAATTGCGGATTTCTACAAACCATTATGAGGACATCTAAATCAGTAATCATTTTTGCATTTACATAAGTTTCATTTTTCGGATATTTGTGATTATAAATTTATGTCGTTATTATTTCATCGTTTTACAGGTATCTTCCGTAAAACGAATAAGTTCAGGTGAAATATATTTAAATGCAGTCGCCAAAATGGCGATAGGCTTTGATGAAACCTACATGTTCGTTATCATTAGTTAAATTATCTGTGTCCTTCGTCGTATTCTGTGATCTGGTAAATGTGAGAAAAGTTTAGGTCTTCTTCATCAAAACTACGCCACTTAATCCTCGCGGGAACAATTCATGATTCCTATACTTAAATAAAAATCTCATACCCACCAAAGTCACTGTTTTAGATTGCCGAACTAAAAAAGTATATCACTTAAAAACAAAATTTGCTGAAAGTGGAGACATAAATTTTAACACGTTAGAAGGTATAAGAATTGTGAAAATTATAAAATATTAGAAACAGTATTGATGATAGTAAACGACAATCAGTAGTCAGTAAGTCTCAAGTTCATCATAATCTAGTTTGACTTCATGGAGGCTTAGAAATTGAGCAACTTCATTACTCTGTCGTAAAAAAAATTGAATTGGGAGGGTTTATTTATTAATTATTTAATATTGCCCCACATTGTTAGAAACCAATTGTAAAAATGATATGAAGTGGGGTTTAATTTACTTATTATGATTAATTAATTATTATATTAAATTATTGTGCAAATTATAGTTTTGAAAGAGAAACAAATAATAATAACAGAAATAAATTTAAAATCAAAGTCGAGTTTTATTTTAACAATAATAAAAAATTTTCAATTAAACTTGTAAAACCCAGAAGAAAACTAAATGAATTTAGACGAAAACGGTTGAGCATTAATAATTTTCATTGTTGAGACTCTTAAAATCAAGTCACCTGTGGGGTGAACCAAATGATGCAAAGTTTCTTTGGCAATGTGAACTTATTAAATTCGAAATCAACGATACCGTAGAGGACTGCAGCTGTAATCCCTGGTGGCGGTTTGCTTCGGTCAGCTTCGGGTTGACGATTTGGAGACACCGGCTAAGTCGATTCTCTTTGGCTGCATCGAATGACCCCTTAGGCCAACATATTGGAAACTTATACCAAAATGTCTCCCGAAGTCTCAAGAGGTCCACCGAGATCTCGCTAGCGGCCCAGAATTTAATGCCATCTCTGCCACAGAACTTCTCTTCATTTCACCTGGTATGGCCTAGAATTTTCCTCCCACCACTTACAATAGCCAATCGGCTGCAATTTTAAATGGCATCCATTTGTTAATAATTACTTACACAATTCTTGCCAATGGGAAAAAAATTTAACTGCAGATGTGAATGAGTCTTCACATATGTTTTGTAATAGTTAAGCGCATAGCTGTTTCCAATCAGCTGCACCAAGCTTCCAACTTAACAGTAGCAAATCCTTCTTGAATTAGGGACTGATGCCATTAATTTAAGAGACCGACACCTATAGTCCGTAAAAACCCTGTTCCATAAATCTGACGAAATGTCCGTTTCCATTGTCTGAGGTAGGGTGTAATCTCCTACCACGCACACACAAAATAATACTCCGAAGGGTTTCAGATGTTTTCTCGCCTACTTTTAATGTATTACACTGTCAGCTGAATTCTAATCATTAATATTGTTTTATCTTTTAACCTTATTTATGAATATGCATATTTCTTCAATGAATAAATCTGACTTATTCAGGGCCGTAGTTTAAGATTCATTTTGTTACTGCGCCCAAATTTGATGCAGAAAAAACACTAGAAATGTTGCATCAGGTAGGTCTGGCTTCCAACTTATATATGTCCCACGCCGTTCCGATGATGCTAAAGGAGTTTTCTGTGTGAAATTAGCATTCCCTTCTCCATACCTCGGGTTGTTAACGAAACAGCTGCCTGATGTAGTTTCCTTCTCATTTAAATTTCCAAATTTTATAAATGGGGACATGAGCTTTGCTTATGAGTCTGTTCCTTCTTATAAATGATTTTATTTCGATTTCGTGATAATATTCTAGTAAATTAGCTCACAAATTATTTATTATTAATAATATATAATCTCTGACTACAGAATTATTTGAAATGCCGCATGAATTACACACAAAAATTTCAGTTGTCTGACGTTGTTGTTCGTAATAACAATACCGTAATGATAATGTAAGAAATAATACTTTTTTATTTTATAACTAGTTTGAAAGTGCTCCAAGATCATTGGAGTGCAGAATCATTTAACTTCAGGAACGTGTCTAATTTATTTGGCTTGGAACTGCGGTACTAATATTGTTTTATTGCTTCAAACGATCCTCATGAAAATAAATGCGCGCACGGTAAAATGTTAAATATACAACCGTTTTCGTCAGTTTACAGTAATTTGAGGATTCTAATTCCAATTAGTAAGTCCTGGAATCAGGAGAACACGCGGACATAGGAAAAAATGCCATTAAGATTATCTTAGGGTTAAAAATAACTTTCATAATTTATATTGTTTAAAATAATTTTCATAAGTAGTTGTATTTAGAAGCGAAGAATGCCTGAGAAATATTCTTGACTGGCTGAACTGTAGAATTTGGTGTTCTCTTATGAATTAGTGAAAATTTTCAGTAGTTAAACGTGACTAACTCGCATATAAAGGCTGACGAATAAAAAGGGGAATTATCACTTTTCAGAGAGATTTCCATAAACAGTCCGGATGACTGGTAAACCGCGAACCATCTGAATTCTTAGTCATCTCTGATAACAAGAGAATGACAGTTCCCAAGTGTCGCGCGATAAATTCATATCTGTTATCTTTGTATTTCGTTATTTCCTGAGAACGAATCTCCAAACTTTAGTGCACTTACAGAGAAATATAATTAAGTATATATCTCTTTATATTATCAGAGAGTCGTTTAATCTTGTAATTTGTTTTTATATTTTTATCGCGTGATGCTCGTGTCTGTAATGAGGCAAATTGGAAACTCTACCCGCAAATACTAAAGCTGATTCCTCTTACTAAATCAAATGTTCCCTATAAAGAAGTAATTACAGTTTCGTCGGCCGGAAAAACAAAGATCATCTTCGTAGATTCATTGTTATTAAAAATGTATTATCTTACCTCAATATACGACGGAAAAACTATCATAGCCGTGATGGGTTTTATTGAAAAATAATTTACTAATACAATATTAAAAATAATAATATCAGAACACACAAATTAAAAGATTTGATAAAAATCAATAATGAGACTTTAAACTTAATGTTTTATATAATAGCATTATCTATCTGATGCTTTCTAACACTTAGTAAAATCTAAAATTAGTAAAACCTATGTAGTTAAAAGAAATGAAATATTTTCAACAGCATCAGATAATTTAAAATTCAGTTTCAATGACTCTTGATTATTGTCATAACCGAATTCTACGGACGAAACGTCGTGATTTATGCAATAGAATTTTTATGACGACATTCTAATATCATTACGTTTTAGGATGTATTTTTCTGATTTGTCTGGTCATTAATTAATTAATTTCTGAAATGTAGGATAATTTAAAATTTTACTCAAAAATATAGTTAAATTCACGAATTTCCATAATAAAGAAACGGAGACGAGATTTTTATGTAATAATTACAAAAATTTTGTCATATTCAAACTTTTCAGTTTTAAAATTTAAGCATTTGGTGAACCGTTAGAATCAGATTGAAGGCGACGATGAAGGTTAAATAAATATATATGTATATATACAATGGCGGCCCGAGCAAAATTTTTATGTCGTGCGAAGTTTCAAATTGGCGAAATTATAATATTATTTTTTTTCGGTTTTTCCCCATGATTATGCTCTGCATAGTTTATATTCCGAGGAAAGGGAATGTAATTTTTATTATCTATAAGACCGGATAAATACTTATAAGTATATCTGAAGTGAAAAATTGTACAAATAAGAAATAATAATAATAACTCTTTTATATGTTTGACAATTTTTATTTAAACAGTTATCCTGCAGACAGTCATCCGATTTAAAAGTTGATAAAAGGACAACTGATTTTATAAAAAACCTAGATGACCACCTTTCTAGCTTTTGAACTTGGTATTTTTTTATGAAATCATAATAATTTTATTTGGGCAATATCATTTTCTATGAACAACGTTCCAAGACAGTATTTTTCCAATATGGCCTTTTCATAAATTACTTTTATGCTGTCTAAACCGAGTGTACAAAACATTCTGAATTGTATCGATCATATGGTAAAAAACGTTAATTTTAAATAATTCTTCCGAACTAGTTGGTGTCTCATCATCGACTTCGTTCTGAAATAATCGTTTCTTTCTCGAAATCGGACGAGCTTAAAAATTGGTTGTATATCAGCCTGAGATGCTATTTCTCTAGCAGCGATTAGAGTAGATGAAATTTCGAGCAGTTTTTTAGTAATTGCGTTGCCGATGATTTCAGCGCCCCCCGTCGTGTGGCGCCAGGTGCGCCCTAGGGCCGCCTCTGTATAAATATCACAAAGGACACTTTTCGAAATAAGTAAAACAGTCGAGAAAAGAGTCCTCTTGACAAGCAAATTGAATCCATCATTATGAAATAAGACGGTAAAGTGTTACATCTAGAGTTGGGCATTGCATTCATCAGGCACATGGGTATTAAGAAAGTGGGAGGAGATAGACGTCGAAAGAGAATTGACAGAATTAAGTCGATATGCATGGAAAGGGGTAAGACGAGTGAATGAAAAGATATCCATCCGTGTTGACTGGTGTGTAAGTGAAACTCATACTGGATGTGACGCATCCTAAGGATGATTTGTTTACTGCACGACATCATCGAAGGACAAATCAATTGATGTGCAGGAGTGGAAGAAGAGAGCAGGTGATAGACGACTTAGAGAAAGGAAGAAAAATATTGTTTGATGAAGGATGAAGTTAACGACAAAGGAAGTGGTATTTATTGACCATCCTGCTTGCTTTGTTAGCCTTTCGCAGAAATCATCTGCCTTCAACTCTATTAACTTTCTCTGATCCACCTACAGAAATAAGCTACTACTTTGTCTATCACTGTTCTAGGGATACTCTTATTCCTGTCTCTTCATCCTCCTTATTACCAAATAAGGAGGATGAAGAGACTCGAACGTGTCTCGGATTGATAAATAGCAGGTAGCAGCGGCTGTCCTATGTGCAGGTTGCGATAGTTACCTAGTGGACTTTTTTCATTCATACTTTAATTTAGTCTAAAAAGTCTAAAAAGACAATAATAAATCGTTCAATATCAGTTTAATTTTGTTGCATCATGCGAGGATGGAAAACGTCCGTTCGTGCTTCGTCATTGGTTTTCTGCGGTTGCAGGTCCTTAGTGACATGTCTCTTAACTTCTTCTCTTTTCCCTCCTTCGTAGTCAACCCTATCCTCCATGTCATCAATCAGTTTTGTTGTTGTTCTTCCTCTCTTATACTTTACTCGTTCCAGCACGACCACTTACAAAACAATTTCTTCTCAAAACGTGTCCAATCCCGTTTTCTTTCTTTTTCATACCATCTCTAATAACTTACGATACGCTCCTCAGAATCCCCCATTCTTCAACTTTTCTAACCACTTAACAAGTAGCAACCTTCTACACGTCCACATCTCAAAAACTTAAATCCATGTTCGTCCTTGTAGTGTTTTAAAACCTCTGGAATGAGTAGGACCACGTTCTTTCTTCTACAACGCCGCCGAAATAGGTATATTTACTCATATGTGGGCACTAATCGTAAAGTTCCTCCTTTCTATTCAAATCGTGCAGGCAGTAAAATGTTGAAGGACGTCATCTCGTTGGCGTTGTTAATTCCGAGAGTGTCCACATGTCGTCAGCAATATTACGACAATATGTCCAAACGCCTCTGCCGATAGGTGTTGAAATTCAGATATGATTGGCAAGATTAAAATTCAGACACACAATAAACATAAATCACTGTGACAATGCAAAGAAAAATATTTATGAGGAAAGAAAACCGTAAAGTTTCTCGTTAGCTAATTCAATGTACCGTAAATTTCCAAATGAATAAAAATATTCCTTGTTACTATTCTTTTCGGCAATCTTCCCCTACGTTATATTTTTCGTATAAAGTTTTCTGCGGTTCGTATTTGATTCTGTTTGTAGCTGTGTGAACGTATTAAAGAAAAAACCACCTGTGTCTTAGCAATGCAAATCATTTCAAACATATACTTAATTTCAGTCCACGCATTTTTCCTTAAATCTGATGTGCTTCACAAAAGTGATTTACAATAATGGGTACTTAATGACCAATAAGAGACAGTTCATTAGAAAATAATTCTGTTTAAAATAAGAATGTTTGAGTCCCAATCTTTACTGTATTTAGGCTTTGAATTGACAGACAAGCTATGCATTAAAATTAGTAAAACATAGAATTGTAAATATTTAATCAGTAGTTTTTTATACACGCACAGTGTACGTTTATAATTTCGAGTTTCACAAAAATTTCTCATACAATAATATTAATATCGGCAGAATATTTTTCTTCTTTCCATTCATACACGTCTAAAAATAGCTTATCTAGCCCTGAAAAAACTAATAAGGTTTACAGAAACGTTATGTGGTTTTTATTTTTTATATATTTTTTCTGTTTATTGATTTATTTTTTCGTAAAAATATCAAATATATATATTAGCCATTAATAATTACATTATGTTACCTCTCTTAGAGAAACGAAAGACTAAACTTAATCTACAGAGTTAGTTGACGGTGATTTATATATAAATATGATAGATAAAATTGTATTTACAATAGAAAATTATTTAAAAATAAATAAACTATTTGTATAATCCTTTGGTTATTGTTTTAATAAATACAGATATATTTGTAAATGGATCAGTATTCTTTAAAAGTAGGGTTCGGACTGTAGTGCGCATTTTACAGCCGTTAAAAAATATTTTTGTTTAATAAAATATATCGCAATACAATGTGCATAGACATCAATTTATGTATGCATCGTATCGACGATCGTAAAAAGTTTATTATTTCTCAGGGAGTTAGCTCTCTGCCAACAATAGTTAATTACGAGAAAATCCTTCTGCAACAATAGATGGAGTCAGAATACCCCTTTCTCTCATGCTGCCAAAATTACGCTTATAATATCACAGTAAGTATAGGAACCCCTACTAGGACTTATAATTCGCAGTTAGTTTTCACGCCGTGTTTTCGCGTGGCAGTTCAATGGATTTATAAATTTTTATAATAATATTTTCTGAACTCAGTCAGATATCGAAATGAAACATGGACGAATATTCAAGTTAATATTTCTGTTTCAATCCGTGAGATTTTTATTGAAATACATTAAGCCGTTTCATATCAAAAGTATAGGCAGCCCGCATTCAATTTTTGAAGATTTGAATGCGCGTATGTCAAGAAATCTTTCCAGAAGAATGTTTTATATTAATATTTTATTATTTAATATCTTCTGAAATATATCTATATTAAACATTCACGATTGTTTAAGTTAAATCTCCTGGTTTTGAACTCTCAAATTTTCATTGATATCCAGACAGTCAGACACACTTCAATTTTATTTATTGGTATAGATTAATTAATGGTACATTTTTTTCTAACTAGCTTCTAATTTAATGAATTTCTCTATTTGTCTCACGTGCTTTCATTATTACTTGTCATCCACTATTTAGCAAGGTGTTCTTGTATTGACCTATTTTCAAGAACGTCTCAAAACTTTTGAGTTCAGTTAAAAAAACAAAAATTTTTGAGATCTTACTTGCTATGGTCTTTGTATGCTTAGTATACGCGTTTATATGTAAAATACGAGGGCATGGGACGAGTTTAAAATTTATTTACTAAGTATTCTGAAAATTTGGTTGCCAAAATTCCTTAACATTTAATTGTAACTTTTCATAGAGAGAAAATTAGGATGCTTTGAATGTAACGAATAGAAAGAAAATTAAGTACGGCAGATGTCTGTTAGTAGAATATTGATTATTATTTATTTGTCAGGGATCCAAGGGGCAAGAAATTACGTTTTCAGCGTAACACATGTAAATATAGTGATATCAGCGTTGCCTCGGGAATAGAATTTATGTTTTGACATTTAGACTAAAATGTTATAAATCGCAGCACATTTCCTAAGGTAATAACCATAATTAGAGTGTTACGTCTGTAATGGCCTAATAACCGGTGGGAAGGAGTAATTCACACAGACGCGAGTGCTTTATAATGGCTGCGAGACACGGAAGATGAGATACGGGCATATTGCCCTTTCACGGGCATTAGCGACGCCCCTTTGACCAAGCCGCTAATCGCAGTATCCAGAAAAACATAATTTCATTCACTAAACTTCACTTTTACGAAATCAATGAACAAGTTTGCTTGTTCTTCCGTTACTGTTTCACTCCAAACAGAAAACACATTATCTGATGGTCTCGTATATCGATACAATCCAGCATTTATTAGGTTATTTACGTATTAGACAGATCTGTGTCATAAACCGCAGATTCTTATAACCAATAAAATAAAAATTGAAGTGTCTGTCATGTTTAATCTAGATCTGACTGTCTGTTTGTCTCGAATAGGCTCCGAAACGGAATTGCCGTGGCGTGTAAACCAACTGCGAGTTATAAGTCCTATTTCGCGTTCCTATATCATTCATCCCACTTACCATCTCTTGTTGCAGCAGGCTGAGAAAAAATGAACTTTTTTGGATCGTCGAAACGATGTATACATAAATTGATAAATTGGTTTATTTCTATAGTCAGATAAATTTTAAATTTAGTAATTTAGTATCAAAATGATATCAAACAAAACTATGTTGTTAAGTTTATGTTATTAATGAAATGACCCGTAAAATGAAAATATTATTGAAATAAAAATTAACATCTTCAATTAAAGTATGATCAACAAATTATTTGTTGCCACGTGAGTCTATTTCTTATTTTGGAGGTGAAATTATATATAAAAATGCATTCAAAAGGCGCTAACAAATAGTCCAGATACCCCCTTAATACTACTGCAGCTTAGGGAATTAGAAACAGTAGGAAATTCACACAGTATTACTTGACTTAAAATTAAAACACCGCAAAGGGAACAACTACCTGTGTAAGTGCCGCGCAGGAAACGAGAACAACAAATTTAAACATTAAAATGATCAGATTATTACAAATTTAGACACGGAGTAATTGGAGCGGTAAATTTCACAAGATTCACGGTTTATGATTTCCAAATGACGGTGAGACGCTACAGGAATGAAGTTACAATAATACATTTAGATTATATATTCAATAACTCCTCTGGTGAGGGAACATGACAAGCTAAAAAACCACTACGTAAATAATAAATTACAGAATGAAAATAAATGACTTATAAGAACAATACTTTCTTTCACCTTGGCGCTGTAGCCCATTTAGGGCCTTGACCTACCGGGACGTCTGCCAGAATGTTTCTTCCATGACACATTCCGAATTTTTTGGAGTGGCACGTGGTCGGCCTAACGATTCTCTTCCACTATTAACGGTAGTTTTTGTGACCGTGCTGGGATTCCAACTCGGGACCTCTAATGAGCGGCGGTGACACCACATAATTTCAACTAATTATGTTCCTTTCAAGCATTCCAGTGTATTTTGAAGTATAAATAATAAAGCGGGAAAGAAGGACTGTAAATAACTGTTAATCATTAAGGATAGAGTAGTGAGTTTTCCTTTGTATGAGAATACTTGATGGCTAGAGAATTTTTAATTTATGTGTTACATTATCTCAAGCAACAATAACGATTTATACGACAAATCTTTTTGCAACTGTAACCACAGCACATGAATGCACCCAATATATGCTACACTACTAGCTATACCCGTGAATTCGTTCGCGCGAATAAAGCTCTTTTTCTTTTGCCCTATGTTCGATTCACGGCAAACCTTATAACTCGCAGTTGATTTTGAACAGGTCCCGCTTTCACACGTTTGCAACAATACTGGAGCGAGAATACTCCCCCTCCCCATGCTGCCAAATTACTCTTATAATAACACAATAAGTACGATGAATGGTATAGGAACGCCTAATAGGACTTATAACTCTCAGTTGGTTTTCACGCTGCATTTCACGCGGTAATGGGTTTATAAATATTTTCAATAATATCTTCTGAACTGTACGAGATATCTAAATGAAACATAAACGAAAGCATAAGTTAAATTTCTTGTTACAATCCCTGAAATTTTCATTGACATCCGTTAATCCGTTTCGGATCATAGATCGAAGTATACTCAAAATCTTATCAGTGAAGTAGAATTTCTAAAAACCTTAAGAGTGAAAATACTCTATTCCATGAAACTAACAGCACGTTGTTCACGGTAATTCCAATATTGTGACTCTCGTAACTAGCTAATAAATATTTGTTGAGAGCCATATCCCGTTGGGCTGCAGGAATTTCATTAGCTGATTTCGCTGTGAGGCACGCGAAATGCGTCAGAGGGAAAACACGCAGGACCAGGCTTGGATGACGTCACATCCAGGTCTCGACACTTCCGCTATGGAAGCTGGAAGATTCGTCCATCCTGCGAGGACGAAGTCATACATGACATCGGCGTAGAGATATGCGAAATTCACTGAATCAACCTGCGTTAGTCACAAAATTTGAATAACAATTATTCTGTAAGAAGGGACACTGGCTGCCAGCCGTGCCAACATCGGAGAAAAAAACAGCCTAGTATTACACTGTATAAAGTAATAAAAATTTAATTCCAAGACACAAGTATTGTTTCCAATTGAAGCTTAGCCAATGACCACGAAATTAACATTAGAGGAGATTTTTCCATTCTGATCTCCTAAATTATAAAATTTAATAAAGTCCTATGCAGCTCTAAGAAAACTCTCTACAGTATTCTGGACGTCTTGGCTTTTTTTTTCAATGTGTACAGTTATCAGCTAAGTATATTAATATTTACTTAATAACCAAACGATACGGTTTTGTCAATTAGTACATTTGTTATGCTAGTGATTATACTTTTCACCCCATGCCCGTTTAATCGTGTGGCGATGAAGAATAATCAGTAAATACTTGGGCAACGCCAGACCACAGCTAGGTTATAAATTTGGCAAAGGAAGTCGTTACTGTTCCTTATGACAAATCAATAATTTCAATCCTGGATTAAACATACAAATGGCGGATATTTTTTAAATAAATCCCATAAATGCCAGGAATATTTAATAATGTTAATTTAAATGAAAAACAGAGAATTGCAATCTATCTTCACCATCACTTATCAAACAGAAGTTTCAGACAATAAATTGCAGCAAGTACAGGCAGTGTGGTAACGACACAATGGGAATACAAGGAAGAACCTTCAGTTTCGCAATGTATCCACTTCTTACATTCTAAAACAATTGCATCTCTTACATGCAAGATTCTACTTTGTCCTGCCCATCTCAGGTTGCTTCAGCTGTCCACAGGTGAGTCGCACAGCTATGATCTCTTCTAAGATATTTTGTTTTAATAATCATAGAATTCTCTCGATTCTCCTCTTTTACACCAAAAATGTAAACCTGAATTATGAGTCATATCTCCTCGCATAATTTCGCAGTCCACCAATATCTAATTCTGAGATCTCCAGTTTTTACTTACCAAAAAGAAAAAAACGGAAAGCAAAAACCATTCATAGTTGAATACTAATAAACACGAAGTAGAAATATAATTCACAAAAGCCAATATTCATAATTTAATTGTTGGGCAATACGTATAGTCGATACAAAATATTTTATAACCGTTCATTTCTCATAGTCAGTTAGTTCCCTTCGATAATATAGTAGCCTGTTAACCAAAAAAAAAAGATGCAGGTTTTCTAGGGTTTTCCCTGCATCTCTTTAGGTGAGTTAACCCTTAGCTACCTTGCTCTACCTCACGCACACCCCATTTTCAATTCCCTTCCTATGCTATTAAAGGGGAGTTGCCTGTTTCAGAATCACCCTCATGTAGCCGTTAACCCCACCAAAAAAACCCGCTGAGTAGATGCTTCTACCTTAAACAATTCTATGAACAATGTGACCTCTCAATTTATTGTTATGAGATGACCGCGGAAAAATGCCAGCACAGTCTCCACATCTCCTCAGCTACAGCTAATAATTTTAAAATAAAAAATCAGCTGTTAAAAGTTTGATGATTGCACAATTTAGGGATACCAACATCATAATTTCGCTTTTTAAGTCAGGCACACTTCAAGTGTGAAATTGAGATATGGGTTGAAATGTAAAGTGAAATTATGACATAAAAGTAATTTCAAATAATTATCCACAAAAATGTGAATGGATTGTTTAAGTAATCATATCGATTATTTCAGGATCACCCTCATGTAGCCCGTTACCCCCAAAAAACAAAAACAAAAAAAATTTTCAATGATTAGTGAAATTGCAGTTCAGGAAGGATAAAGTAGTGTAGGTTTCATGAATCACATTTTATTCTGTCGTTTTTCAGTGTTGCTTTGCATATAAAGAAACTACGCCAAGGCTCCCTTCAGATTCTATTTGATATATTATGACACGAGAAAGAGTAATTTATACCAAAAATACAAATGAAGGGTCTGTCTGTCATCTCTCTCTCTCTCTCTCTCTCTCTCTCTCTCTCTCTCTCTCTCTCTCTCTCTCTCTCTCTCTCTCTCTCTCTCTGTATGTTTGTTTCATATATTCTCCGAAACGGCTCAACGGATTTCAAAGAAAATTTAAGACTTTCAAACCAGGAGATTTAACTTAAATATTCATGCATATTTCGTTATGATATATTTCAAAAAATATTAATTCTATGCTAAGGTTTCTTGGTATACGTGCATTGGAGTCTCCGAAAAGTGTAGGCGAGTTGCCTATACTCTTTACCTGTGTATGCTCCGAAACGGCTGAACGTTTTTCAATGAAACATTCAGGGATTGAAACAGGAGTTTCAATTTAAATTCTCGTGTATGATATCTTGCAGAGTTCAGAAAATATTAATATAAATATTTATAAATCCTTTGAATTGCCGCGTGAAAGCCGGAGTGAAAACCAACCGCGAGTTATCAGTCCTATTCGGCGTTCCTATACCATTCATCCCACTTATTGTGTTATTATAAGGGTAATTTTGGCTTCATTTGTGTGTGTGTGTGTGGGAGAGAGAGAGATCAAATATTGTAATTATTTATTGAACCTTAAAAAACGAAAGTTTTAAATTACTTGAGTATACTAGCAAAGGAAAAATTGTGGAGTCGTTCTGGAGACTACATGATTGTTAGAGTGCTGAGATTTTGTAGTACCAATTTATTTGTCCAAATTAAATAATTATATTACCTCATAAACAAGTAAAAATTAATAGTTTTCAATCCTGTATGAAGTGTAAAAAGTACATAGTCTGCGGAAAATATTAACTGTCATAAAATAAGTTCACCAACGAGTGACATATACGTTGTGAAAGTAATTAATATAAATTTAAATGAACAAAAGTCACTGCTCCCACTTTAAGGCTGATGAGGCATTGTACATGCAGATACTTTCGTGAAATATGAAACTACTTTTCAACTATAACCCTGTTGATCACTATTTTTATTCTCATTAGGTTCTTCACAGAAACAATAATATGGTCAATTACCGTGGCTTTCTGAATTCTTAATGAATACCACACATATATTTACAGTTAAACGTATAGTAAGACCTAGTCGCATAGTGTGACCGACTTACATGGTGAATCAATTCGTATAACTGATCGAATTTTATTGAAATCAGGTATCTTGTAGGTTAGGTATTTACGCATACTTTCAGAGAGCTGACGACATGACATGAGTGAAGTAAGCGCAGAGCCGTATATCAATGGAATTGATTTTCCGTGCTTAGCCGCATCACATTATGCAAATTCCGCATTGTGGCGTTAACACCCATTCAGCTGTCTACATCTTCCCTTGTTTCTCCAATCCTTAAAAAGATCCCACGTAATATAAAGTGTAAACACTTGCGATAAATTAAAGGTAGTATACGTAAGTACCTATTTATCTATGAGGCAATGCTTGGAAATTCCTATCTCAAAAAAAACGCAAGATTTAAATTAATTGACTAGAAATTCAATTATTAACAGCTAGCTATTGCCCGCGACATCGTTCGCGTGGAAATAGCTCTTTTTATTTTGTACAGAATTTTGACAAAGTTGAATTCATTAAATGTATAAAGAGTACGGTATCATTAATTTATGATCGCTTCAGGGCAGTTTGTTTTGAACAGATCCCGTTTTGACGCGTTTTGGAGCCAATTCGATACAAACTTATTTTCTTTTAAAATAAGCAATTACTAATATTAAAATTTACCTAACGCGACAAATAAAACCAATTTACGTGTACATCGTGACGAAGATGCAAATATGTTTATTATTTTTCAGGGAGTTAGCTCTCTGCCAACAATACGTTAGTTACGGCGCTAAAACTGCTGCAGCAATAGATGGAGAGAGAATACTCGCCCTCCCTCCTTCACTCCAACTCTCTCATGCTACCAAAATTACGCTGATAATAACGCAGTAAGTCCGATGAATCTATATGAATGCCTAATAAGACTTTTAACTCGCAATTGGTTTTGAACAATCCAGCTTTTGCGCGACAATTTAATGGATTTATAAATATTTAAATTAATATCTTCTGAACTCTATCTAAATGAAGAATACACGAACTTAACATTCCTTTTTCAATTCCTGCAATTTTCATTGAAATCTGTTAAGCCGTTTCGGAGCATAAATAGATCAAGCAACGTGATCCACTTTTTGGAGATTTGGACCCGCATATGCCAAAAAAACCTTTCCATAGAATGTATTATATTAATATTGATCTTATATTAATATCTTCTGTAATATATCGAAATGAAACATGAAGTCATATTTAATTTAAATCTCCTGTTTTTAAACCCTCAAATTTTCATTGAAATCCGTCGACCTGTTTCGGAGCCTATTCGAGACAAATTTCTAGACACTTGAATATTATTTATTTTATAGATAAATTACAAGTAATCTTATACAGATAAACCAGTCAAACGTAATTAGTTCAGTGACACCTAAAATGAGAAACCATAAAGCGTTTCTTAAGACTTCGTTAAGAAAAAATTGTGGAGTAGTTCTGGAGACCATTTTAGTTTGTTGGTATTTGGTAGTATCAATAGTTATATTTATCTGAAATCAGATTAATTAATCCGTCAATAAAATGGCCAATACATCATAAAACTTGTAATGCAAAATAACACAACGTGTTTTTTCTCTTTTATAAGATCTTGAGGTGAACAATATCCTGTAGTTTCAAAAAATATTAAAACCTAATTTCGGTTGTATTGAGCATGTAACGCACACGAGTTTTTAATGTTTATTGAAATTACATATTATTACAGGAAGTAAATTGTACTCATTAATACAAAATTTGATATGTTATAGCTGTTCACCTGGAGAACGTCCAAAAAAGAAACAAATCTCCTGCTATTTTGAATTAAATTGTTACTGACATGTTCACCGTTTTTTTATTTTGTGTTAAGTAATTGAAAGTTTTATTTTAGGTTTAACTATACCATTATTGAATAAAATTTTATTTTGTAATTAGCGTAGCCTATTGTGACAATTGTTAAATCCGTAATTACGCGTAAGAATTGAAAAAAGAAATTTTACGGGAATTGGAGTCATGATAAGTATCTACATATGGATGTTAACACAAAGTTCCATCCCTCTGTTAATAGGACTTAATCACATTAAATTATATTAGTGTTGAATTAAATACCGTTTTGAGCTAATAGAAATAAGTACCTGAGCACTCAGCTAGTTATATATATATATATATTAAAATTACTTTGTTATTTAAAATTTTTATTACAATTTATTCTTACAATATAAAATTGTTAATAGAAGTTACACAGTTCAGTAATTTAAAAAAGGGAAAAATATTAATTAAGGAAATTATATATTTTTTGTTTATGGTTTCAGAATTGTTACTGGGTTTTGATAATAAGAAAATAATAGCAATCATTGATTAAATTTGTATTAATTCGAACAGTAGTTATCGTTAAATTTGCTTCGTTTGGATTAGTGACAAAATGCAGAAGAAATTCCTCTGCCTGATTTTCAGGTTGTTTAGGCCAACAATGTAAAAACAAAGTTACTAACAGATGATGTTGCGAGCTCTCTCTGTTAGTAACATGTTTTGTTTCTCCTAGCCGATGATCCTTTTGCTTCGTTCTGACCGAAAAGAATCTGCTTCAAGCGGAGAATATTACTGAGTAATGTCCGGAACTCACGTGGTTGAATTATGTGCCAAGTGAATATATTATGATGTCGTCAGTATATATTTAATGGATTACACGATATTTAAAGGAAAATAGAAGCACATTAATCACTCCATTAATTAACGTGTTAATTAATTTTGTTGTCCAGTGCAATTTAAGGTTTATTAACGTGAATTTAATTAACTAATTAACAACGCTAAAAATTCGTGTGAATTTTAGGTAGGTAGAAGGTAATTAAGAGTTAGTGGGATTGACTAGGATGTTGTAATGAGAAATTGTTGGTAAAGAGTATTTTTGTAGTGTTTAGTTCTCCGCTACATTGCGCATTTCTGGAAACGAAGGTAACAACAGAACAGTGAACTCAATAATTAGAACAGTAAAAACTGTTCGTCTACTTAGAATTAAGTAATGAATAGGAGCTACTTAATCCTGCGAAATTGACTTGTAAACATTTTCTTATCCTTTTGTAACAGTCTTCCTTTTCATTGTTATACACTATAGGTACACCTTACTATCTGCTATTGATAAAATCAAATATTAAGTATAAATTAGAAGACCATTCTGGTATAACACCGTATAATTCAATTCCGTTACGGATAATACCGTTTATTGAGACAAGTATGTCATATAAACAATTTCTTATTACTTATAATTCGCCCAGAACGTACTGATTTCCGTAAGGTCGTTTCTGACCATACATTAATAATATACAGTCTTCGTTCGATAGTATTCAATAGTGCATTGTAGGGAGAGGAATATGTAAATTGTGATGTGTACTTTCGATTATATTTTTTACACACAATGCCATGCCAGGAGCCAACTCTCATGGGATTCCATCAACGATTTCCACTTACAGCTTCGCTTGGACTTGACAAAAACCCCAAACTAGCATTGGAATCTTATATACTTCGTCGTAATCATGTTCACTCAACCTCAGCTTGTTGAAACAATGGAATTTAATTTCATAATTTACAGATAAAGATAAATGACTAATTACGATATCTTTAAACCACATAATTAACAATCTCGAACGTTTGGTTATAATCTATGATAAAAAAGCCTAAGCATATTCTCCTCTCACCACAGATGCTCATTCCTCTCTTACCTTTCATCAATAATGAAAAAGTGCACCTTTGACTTCTGCGACCTCATTGAAAACGTGAAGTGCATTTAGATTGACCATGATATCACCGTTAATTTATTTGTCTCAGGGCAGTAGCTAATACATATTTGGAAAGTCTTTGACTATGATTACGGACAACTTAATATAATGATAATTTAAGTGATATTGAGAAAGAATTTACTCAAATTCTCATTGTGTTATTTTGTCAAAGCTTTTTCAATTCAATAAAAATACGTTAAATAAATATTATTATTATTTATATTTAGTTTAACGTAAACAGTTCCATAAATTTCAATACTATTGTATTATACTTTTTTATTATTTTTAAAACAAATTAAAGTCGCGACCAATAATAGTTTTACTATAAGAATACTTTGAAATAACGTCTTTTCGGTATATATTTCTTTGGACTTGGTGGGTTAAGAGCGAGTTTGTCATTTCAGACAGAAATAGTTTTATATTTTTAATCAGTATTTGAAAATTATTAATATTTTTTGTGAGGAAACTGAAGAAGGTAAAATATACCGAAACTTATTGTTATTTCAATTACTTTTTTAATAAACTGTCTATTATTCTCTATATAACATTTTTGAAAATCTTTCTTTGCTTGGTGTGAGACTTAAAAATAAAGTGAACTTTGAGGTCAGAATTAGTATATTGACCCTAATAGCAGTAAAGTCGCCCGAGACTAGTTTTCTGTCGGCGTCGTTTCAGACTCGCCTACAGAAGAAGCCGTCAATTGTTGAGGCCACGCTTCAAGCTTCAGTGCAAGTGCATGGTAATATTGGTAGTTGTCGACGAAACAATGATGGTGTAAGGGTGCAACCGAAGGTTGAGGTGTCGGGTTTCGAAAACTCGAGGTGAATAAAGATAGTGAGACGCCACCCCGGATTAATGATTGTAATTTGATAGTTCATGGCGAGTCGCGGTGGAGGGCGGTTGACAGTGGATTTAAAATAAAACTCTTTTTCTTGGTAGTATTACCTGGCACCCAATTCATGCAAGTAAACAAAGAGGTAGATGGTGGCAAAGAGCCGAGGAAAGTAATAGTGGCACCACTGGACTGTTACAATATGTATTTTGGACTCTCTAGAGCAAGTTTTTTCAGTACCATGGGATTCTTTCATTTGTGCAATTGGTAGATAGTTCTAACGAAAATCATTTTCAGTATTATGATAGCCTACCTTAGGTGATATTAAGGAAATCAGATCCATATTGTAAAAAAATTACTAAGAATTTAGAAACAGTGCTGTTTTTAAAAAATTCGTGCTCATTTCCAAAATAATGCAACAATTAATAAATTCGTGCTGGTTTTGGCAATTCTTGTGATCTAAGGTTTTGGGCCATTTCTTCACGAAATCGGAATATATATATGACTATTTTTCAGTAAACAGTTAAATTCTATGAACTTAGTTGTAATTTTAACGTCAGATGATCAAGTGCCAGAGTTACATCATCTTCATTGAGATAATTTATTGCAAAGGAAGTGTCGCAAGCGCTGTATGAATTAACCAGCAACACCCTTCCTGTCAAGTCGAAGTAACTTCTTGCCCGCACTAATGGGCTGTATTTTCTGGTAATCAGTCCATGTCAGGGCGTGGACTTTCAGGTAGTCCGAAGACTCGTTATTATTACTGCCACCCTTTCGGTTATTTTCTATACTAACATGAAACTTAACACAGACCACTCTTACGCTACATTCAAAAAATAACTTCATAATGGAAAGACTTTAATTTATAGTCCGTTATCAAGTAAAATCATCTTGTTTCATGTGAAATCCTTTATGTAAATCAAATACCTTGCCTGGTTTTCTCATACACTGTTAGGAACAATTCAGTATTCTCAGAGAGTACCATTTCAGGTCGGAATATTTTTTCTTGATCTATTAAATATTCCAAAAACACCCAAATCTTTACAACATTGTAAGCATTAGGAGGTCGGTGTTATAATTTGTAGATTGGAAGATTAAAATAACTTAAATATCGGGCCGACTAGTTGATAGAAACGATATTACTATATAAAACAGCAATAAACTTTCCTATAGGCGCGTCAACGATAAAGAAACTTAGCATTTACCAAAATATCGAGCCGTCGTTACAGGTCTAAGTTAAACGGTGCACGGTTCTTACAATTGTTTCAAACGACGGTCCACTGGATTAATCGAGGCACACGAGTCTTAATTATAACTACTCTTCTAGTTAGACGTGATTTTTCGTCCTAAAATCTCGTGTAGTACGCGCGTTCTTTGCACACCGGTGACTTTATAACTAATTTCTCTCTCTTCTGTGGACTGGATCACGTTATACACCTATTGATCGATGAAGTCACACGATTGACAAAATCACATTTTCTCGATCACCAGCTTTATTTTCCATTTTCGGTCGTCTTAGTTGTTTTTTCCCCTGTTGTTTCGTGACTGTCCAGAATGACGGAGATTAAATTCTCCATATCCGGTGCCTACGAAAATTTGCACAATCTGGCTAATCTCACAACTTATTGCTATTCCTCATAAAAATTAAAACATAACTTATCTAGTAATGTAACGTAATTATTTATTTTTCTGAAAAAGTTTCTTCAACGTGAGCAGATGGAACAATACAGTTTACTCATTCCGGTTTCGACTCAATACTTCTTTCCTATGACTCCAGATTCTTAATAATGGAACGAAACTTTGCATTAGTTCCAATATTTTTGCTTCTCTATTTTCTTTTTCTGCTAACTCCTGCTTCTCTCTTTAAACGTCTAAAGAATAATGCAACAAACACTATGAGTTAAAAGCGAAAAGAAGTTTATGCTTGGAGAGAGAAAATCAATTTCGGGAAAATTTAAGTAAATTATGTGAAGTGATTCAGATTCAAAGGTACTAGCTCACAAGCGACAGAAAATTACATATTTACCAGCCAAATAATTAATTATTTAAAAATATTCTATGCTGTATCGGTATTTTAATGTTTTCCCTCTCGTGAGGAAAAGTAAAATATATTTTTAGGTCACTTGGTAACCTAAACTGACAGTCCTGAAAATTTAATATAATATAGTTTCTTCAACAGGCTTTATTTTAATTTTAAATTATTTTAAATTTCGATTTTCTTTGCAGCAGTCACCTAGTGGAAACGGGTTTTCAATACTATATTCGAAATTTAATTTGTACTTTCATTAGCCAGATTAAAGAAGAAATATTCCGTACAACTGTAGCAGACTATACGTCCATACCAATAAGAAACTAATTTTTTGCTTGTATTTTTCTGGGTGGACTTAAAAGCGACTGAACACGTTACAGTTATATTAGTATTTATTCTTTCGCAAGGTAGTACATAATTTATCTAGTATTTACACGTAAAGATTGGATTGCCAAAAATAAACCTTTCAGAGGCAAGTCTACACTACATTACAGTGGCTGGCCGAACAACCACCAATCATAAACCTCCACGTTAACGCTTTATTAAGTTATATGCCTAGCTATAATTAAAAATATTAAGTAGCTATAACTCTGAGCATATAAAATTCAAGGTAATTACATTAGAGATATATATTTGAATTTCAGAAATAACACTAACGATTTTGTTTATCGTAGCATGTTTTTATTTTCACAAGGCAGCACAATAATGTATATTACTGAACTTGAAACCAATCGATGGGGTTTAGAGGAATGTTAAAACACTTTTGAATTATTTACTGAACTTTCTCTGGTATTAAGAACACTTATTGAGGAATATCAATGATTCTCCCTTACATAAGGCAGAACTACATAATATTTGGATAAATAACAATTGAAGACGGATATTGTACGAGTAATGATTATAAATTTGAAGTGAGGAAGAAGAATTCCAATAAGCATGCAGATTAGTTTGGCAGAACTGCATTATATTTGGACAAATAACAATTGATGACGGATATTGTACGAGTAATGATTATAAATTTGAAGTGAGGAAGAAGGATGCCAATAAGCATGCAGATTAGTTTTTTCTAGTATATTTTCCAAATTATGTGAAATGGATAGGCTACCTCATACCTAATAAAGGCAATAAACAGATAATGATGATTGAAATGGGAAAGAATTTGCCAATAATCTTGAAGTGAGTGGTAAGAGAAGATGAGGAGCGGCTGAGGCACTCCTTCCCTACGACGTCACGAGTCAAGGACGAACGTGCTATCCCAAAAACCTGGTATGTCCTTGCCCAGGGGCTCGCCTCGGCAAACACATCTCGCAATTAAAACAAACCATAAGTATGCTTTTTCCATACCTGCAAAAAAAGGTGCAAAATAACTTGAATTTCATAAAGATTTATCGTGATATTTACATATTATTTCATCAAAATTTGTAATTGTTCAATCCATTATTCAGGATTTACATATAACACTTAAATTTCTAATCATTCCTACTATACCGTTTAAATTCAATCTATCATGGCTTGACGACAGATAGTAAAATTATTTGAATAAAACATTTTTATTTTTTCTTTCACCCCTGATTTGTCAATCCAATAATAATAATCAATAGAAATATTTATCTATATTAGATTTAAACACTTTAATTATATATTTCTTACTTTATGTTTAGGTTCCAACTATATTTGTTTAAAAGTTTGATCACGGAGATGATGAACTTACTTGAATTACTTAATTTTCAATAAATACTTGTCGAAAAATTTAGTACATGTGTTAAACATGAGTAAAAGAATTGTTGGAGCTAAATAAATAATTTTTAACTTAAGGTGTATATTGTGTTATAAATCTGTTAGGGACGTACGGGAATATTTTTATAAATATGCTACCTGAGAGCCATCTACGTAACAGTAGAGGAATGGATGGTAAGTGGAGAGGAAAGCAAGGTAGCCAAGGGTAAATTAGGGCATTCGTCTAAATGTAATGTAGGAAAAACCACAGTGAAACAAACATTATTTAGGGCGCCTTTCGGATGGCTGGAAAGGGACGCGCATTAATAAATGCTAGACAAATAAAAGTGACGTAAACTGTGCTGAATATCAATTCTGCATAAAGGAATAAATACGCGTAAATATTTTTAATGCATAGTATCCCGTTTTTAACATCTTTAACAAGGCTGCTGACATAAAAATTGATTTCTAGTCACATTAGTGAGGTGATTATTATTTTTTTCATGTTAATGAGTGGTAAAATATGTGAGGTCTCTGATAGGTTTCATTACGTCTTCAGGAATTGCGAGTTTATATTTTACACTATCGGTCTATAAATTTAAATGTGTGTGTTTTTTATTAATTTATTTATAGTCGCATCAACAAAAAATTCATTAGCGACTTATACGAAATTACAATTACCGTTACATTTTTGGACTTAAAATTAACAATTTTGTACATTTTTTCTGAACATTTATATTTTCAGTGCTAACCTTAAATGTACCTAAAAGAATATATACTAAAAGTTTACATTTTATGGTATAAATCTGTTTTTTTGGTCGATTTTTATAATAAAATTTATACCCTTTTATTTTACCATGGTTATTATCCTTGTTTGTGTTAATTTATTTATTGTCGCATAATAAATGTGTGTTGTATGATCTAGATAGAAATATTTGTAGGTCTCATTCGATCCGGTTTAGTGGTTTGTGTTTTCATGTTTTTAGTTTACAATGCCTTTCTATAAAATTCCTTATTCAAGGAACAACTTCGTGCTCTGCCTGCAGACAAGTCTCGCGTGTGTCCCTACATCCTATAAATTGCGCCAATAGCGATAATGAAGGTCGAGAAAGCTGAAGTATCTCCCCGAATCAGAACGTAGTCCTCAGACCCATGTCATTTACATACCGATTCAATTTCATGTTTTAGTAGCTTTAGTCTTTATAAATTATTCACTGTAGCAGAAGTAGTGGCAAGTCAGGACATCTAGAAATTTATGGGTGTTCCTGTTAATTTGTTATTAGATTGAGGATACCTGCTTTTTCTTACTTCAGCTCGGGAAATTTGTGATTCCGCTTTACGCATTACACCTTTGGTTGTAGATTAATTTCACTGGTGGGTCTAACAGGGATATTGGCGAGTGGTTTATGAGGTCCCTTCACGTGGTCTAGCCGCTCCCACTTGAGCTGGCCTTCATCTAGCTCCACCACGGCCTTCAAGGTCTGTCTGCATCTGCGAACGGTTTCATCTGTGCCAAGTCACGCAACTCTTGCATCGGCAATCACTTTCCTCATCGGATATACAAACGGGAACAATCTGTTGTGCCATCAGCCACCAGTTGCACGACTGTTTCAAACACACACACAAATATAAATATTTTATTATCTTGTGATCTACTGATAAGAATTGTTCGGTCCTACGTTATTACTAAATTAGATTTTTTTTGGGTAACAGGCTACATGAGGTGATCCTGAAACAGGCAACTCCCCTTTAATAGCATAGGAAGGGACTTGAAAAGGGGGGTATGTGGAAGGTAGAGCAAGGTAGCCCAGGGTTGACCAGGCTATAGTGTAAGGATCCTATCCGGTGTTTCACCTATAGGTGATGCAGGGAAAAACCCTAGAAAACCTGCATCAGGTAGGTCGATTTTTATCACAAATATTGAAAACAGAATAAAATTGACTGCTAGTGCGCGCGGTGACATCTAACTGGAGGTCCTGCCCCCTCTTCTATTGATCGGAGTTCCTTCCTTGTGGAATCTGCTCTGCGATGAATAGTATATATTGACCTATAACATACTAAAAATTTGTCATTACTGGACTGTGACTGTTTTTTTTTTGGTTTACAGGCAACTCCCCTTTAATAGCATAGGAAGGGAATTGAAAAGGGGGGATGCGGAAGGTAGAGCAAGGTAGCCAAGGGTTAACTAGGGCCCCCGGGCTATGGTTTAAGGCCCAAAGCGTCGTATTTATATGGCGCAGCGTGTGCGCCGCACTCGAGAGAGAAACACTTTTGTTTCTTTTTTTAGTACTTAAAATATATTGTTACTTAACTAAAACGTTCACTAAATTCACAAGTTAAACGCTAAACGGACCAATTAGATGGATCAACTACCTTATTTTTATAAATTAAATTCATTGTTTGTGTGAAAAATGATCAAATTTAGAATGTGTGTTTTGTGTATGTTCCGCATACAAATCTAAACGCCTGGTGCAATTTTAACCAAATTTTGCACTCACGTTCTTTTTGACTCATAAATCAGCACGGGTACAACCCATAGGGACATGGGTGGAGAGGGCCGAAATTTTTAAATATGCAAAACCGGCCGATATTTCCGTCTAATAAATACTTTTCAGGGACAATTACTTTTACGGTGTTTCCCGCGACACTGTTTGTATCCATCATACCCTAATGGTATATAGAATAGGATAAATTATGTCCTTAGGTAGTCTGCGTGCAACGTGCGTCCGTGTGAAACAAACTATCACAACTCAAGTAAAACTATTAGCTATAATTAATTAATATCCAGGGCATCTCCGAGCACCCAGATAGTTAATAATAATAATTGTGGATTATTTTAAATGAAATATTTTTGTAATGGTTCTTGAATTAATAATCATTATTGTAATAATTCAAAAATCCTAATCTTAATATGTAAAACATTAAGTTTAATTTGTTCATTTTATTCTTGTTTTAAATTGAAAAAACTTCAATAATTATATTTACATACTTGGACTCAAATAATATTAAATAAATTGTATACTCGGTTATTTTAGAAAAGCTAAAGTACCCGAGAAAATTGTGAGTGAGAACCTTACTGATGAATAATAATATAATTTATAGAGTTTTGAAGTGTAACGCGTCATATTATCTTGTTTATAAAATTACGAAGTACGAACCAGTAACAGAAGTGAATTCTCATGGAGATTTTGAAACTCTTATCCACTTCCACTGATCATTTTTTTACGAATGCGAGCCCGAGCATCACTGCGTATGTAAAATTAATTTAGTTTTACATATAAATTCGACAATCGTCTTTGAAATTACGTGACCCGAGAGATCCAGACAGGGAGATGATAAACATACTGCCAAAACACGTGAGTACGTGGCTTTGATATATCGTGGGATATTGAATAATCAAAATACATTACATTTAAAAAACAATTTAATTGGAATAAGAGGGTATTTGAAATACACGGGTGATGCACAGACACACAACTCCTCAATTGTTGTCTGTTGCTTTTAAATCCACACTATCTTAAATATGCATTATCATAAGAAAACTAATTACAAAAAACTGTAGCATTTTATTTACGAATTTCGCCAAAATCTATTCAATTCAGCACGTCCCTTATGAGGACTGCCGATCATATAAAATATAAGGAGTTAAATAAAATATTTTACCAGTTTTAAACTTGATTATTAAAACAATTTAAAAATCAGAAAACAACGTTTAGGTACAGGATAGAAACCTGAAGAAGATACAAATAAGTACCGAAAAGTTGTTTTCTGATTTTTAAATTGTTTTAAGGATAAAGTCTGAAATTGCTCAAAAATTAATTTAATTATTACATAAATCAGACGTAAAAATACAACCTGTAAAATATAAGTCTCAGAGAGACGTAGCGAACTTATCGCACAGCAGTAATATAGAAATGGAGGGCTTATACAGGGAGTTTCAATCTCCCGGCAGATCCTCTACAGGATCCTCACCAGAGATGCGTCAATCCCAAACTATTCTCCAGACTATTGTTTTCAAAACCGTGTCTGTTTACCACACTTCAGGGGCTGTTATTAAAATGTTCAAAAATTAAGTCCCTAGTATTGCTTCCTTGAGGGTGCTGACCGAAATGAAGGACACAAAATTGACCTGCTACGGCAGACAACGAACCTTGAACAATATTCCACCTCTAGCCGACTTTCCGTATTAATTTATAGTTGTCGTCGCAATGACCGCTAACAGTTTACATAATAAAATATTTACAAATTAAAAATAAAATCCTCATGGACATTTTCAGGTATAAAATTTTATTCTTCAGATTCGTGCATGTAAAGAAGAAAAGATGTTAACAGCTCTAAGCATCAAATACACAACATCGGAAACTGTAACATGTGAAAATAATTTTAGTTATAAAAATTCGCACATTCCATAGCATACCAATTATTTCCCCGTGAAATAACCCCTCAAGGAAGACAACATAAATAATTGTTCTTTAAATTTAAAAGCCTTACAGATAGTTGTGACGAGCACGAATGCAACATTGTGACGTCATATCACTGTTTATGGCACTTAACCTTTCAGCTTTTTTAGTAGCAATACTTTGGCGTTAGTTTTATTTTGTGTAACCCTAACCATATTGATTAGTATTAAAATCAGTAAATGAGTAAATAGTGTTGTGTAGCAAAATTTGTATTTTTAGTGATAAGTTTTAATACTTTCAAATATTGCTAATTTTTCTTCTAACGTTTAGATGAGTCCCGGGTGCATTTCACATTCTTCCGACGTCCCGCAAACGCCGATTACTCAGGGCGTCACATGTTGCAGGTAGAAAGCCCACCAAACACAACTGTCTTGCACAGCTGCGAAGCTTCAGGTAAGTTCCGGCGCAGGATCAGTCATAGAACCGGCCGATGAATTTGTGTAATGGATAACCCAATAAATTAAAAATAAATGATTAAAACTGAATGCTGTATTTCTGTACACACGCATGTTATTTCATTCTAGTTTAAAAATCCTGAATTATCTGACATGTCATTATTATCATATTAAAAATTCAATATTTAAATACGTGCTTCAAATCTATCATTATTTTGAATTTCTGTTCATCTCAAGTTATTATTGTCACAATAATTTTAACTATAGACCTATGAGAAACCCTTCAGCAATTATTTTACATATTCGAACCATCTTTAATTAATCAAGGAATTGTAAATACAGTATTATTTTATTGATTTAATATATTTATAGGTCCATTTCTTAGTGTTACATATTATCTGTGTAAAACTGTAGTAACTCAAGTGAACTATTTATACGGATAATCTTATAGTTATTAGACTTAACGGATGCAAATATTGATACTCGAGCTTAGTAGCGAAATTCATGTAACTAAATAAAGCGGAAGTTGTGCATTTCGCAAGAGATCGAAATGGTCATGTAGATGCTATTAAAAATACATATAATTCTAAGGACATTATTTAACTCAGCACTTTCTACAATAAACGAAGCAACGGAGGGAATCATCGTGTATAGGATATGAACTCCACATAAGGACGATCAGTATAGGCAGCCACATCACTCCGCCCAGGAAATAAATAAATTGCAGTAATCTGAAAATAATAAGTAATATGAACATCAATATATTAAGCATTTTAAATGAAATATTGTGATTCTTTATAGCAATTTTCGAATGATATTGGTATCTATGCGTCTAAAGGTGGAAGATCGTGGAATGAAATGTAATATTAATGTGCGAGTTTCTCAACCTAGATACGGTAGGTGTAAATAAATTTATTGTAGTCCCTAGTTCTTGTCAGTTGCCTTAATGACGTATGCGGTACCGCGAGAAGATTAGAGAATCATATGGTCTAAATCCATGTAGATTCTAATAGTTTCACCAAAAAATAATCCTCGGACTGTGTGTAAAATGTCTGTACATAAATAGTTCTGAGTTGTCTGAGCATATCTACATAATGAAAAATGACTTATGCATATTTGCATACTCGTATTCTTATGCAGATTTAAACGCGAGTATAGATTGCAACAAAACATTGGTACACATATTCTTAAAACGCCAGTAAAAACACTGGGGAGTAGTTGATAAACTAGTAGTCACATACGTGGAATGGATTATTGTGAGAAAGAAAAAGTGCGAATGTGTCAGCACGAAAGTGTGTGACGTGACCGAGCATTGACACATACTACTGGAAAGTATGCCATATTTAATTCCTCGTAAAACGGCTTCTATTTCTTTTCAGTGTGCTACTATCATAATTATCAGTTGTATCCTGCAATATACGATCATATGGAACGATAATGACAAACAATACAATTAATTTATAACCACGGAAATTTGTATATTTCCTTTTTATTAATTTAGAACAGCTTTTTAACAAAACACATTCTCGGATGCACTGCAGATTTAAACTATACTATGTTCTGCAATACAAATTTTAGGAAGCATAAAATGGTGATAAAATAAAAAAGATATATTTTTTAATTATTATAATTCGTAGATTTATTGCCTTTTGAATTGACTGACGGGATAATTTAAGTCAGGATTCTGGAGAAACTTAGGATATGTGTATATTTAGAATTTCGTTCATCTATAATTACAAAGCATGGCGAAACGTACCAAAGTGAGAATTTCAAGGAATATGCGACATTTCATATAATTAATATTTTTGCTATTGAAAAGTTAGCGGATTTATATACTTTTTACATTTGAAATATTCAATGAACCATGATGGCTAGTTCTTTGAAATTAGAGATTTCATGCTTGAACTATCATGGCAAGATAGAGGGAATTAAATAAATAACCGGAAAATGTCAGTCGGTTGATTAGAGGTGGAGTATTTGTGACACTATTAAGGTACTGGGGGAATTTTAACTGACTTTTTGTGCAAGGAGTACTTTTCATCGCGTGCATTCTTGACTCCCTTACTGTATTCCATCAAAGTATCAGGGTTGTTTTCACAGTGCACAAGGACGTATTTGACTCTTTTAATGTAGCGTGTTTATTCAATAAAGGTGTATCAGAAGATTTATGGACTCGATTAAAGTACAGTGAGACATTCTGCCTATTGTGATAGGTAGTTGTGAAAAAACAGTAAAAATCACACGCTGACAAAGAGATAATTGTTGAATTCAACCTGTATCGGACTAATACAAATAAGTACCTGGGGAACGCCGGGCATCCAGATAGTTTTAAAAAATAAATAAAAAATAGATTGAACCGTAGGTTACATAATAGTATATTATTTGAATTTTAAAAAAGAATCAATGTGTATGTTGTAAAAATGCACGTTTATTCGAATAAATTGAGCGTGGTTGTTTAATGAGAAGACGTGTTTGTCAAGGGGCTGATGACCTCAAAGCACAAAATCAAGTTACCGGATCACAATTTATGATAAATAAAAATGGATGTTTGATGCTTTCGGGATTGCTGAGATGAAGCGTCATTCTCAATGTAGTTTACGTCTCATTTGAACATGTGTATCCTTTTCATTGCAACGACAAGTTAGAATCAGTATCGAATACCGTTAAACAATCTAATAGTTAACTCAAACACGGCATAATGTACTTACCTACATAACGTCTGTATCGAAAACAATCGTTTCAACTGTTTACACAGGTATTTCATTAACAGAACACATATACATAATACACAATGTTCATTAATTTGTCTATGCACGTTAGAGCAATCGTTTGAAGACAATTCAACATTTACAACTGGCGGTGGTTTACAACGGACAATTTTTTCGTCCTTTTCAGATAAATTGTGTTTGCTGCATTTATTGCAGCACGTGGAACGCGTTTTATGACAAGCGCACGTAATTCTTGAGCGTTCTGTTAGTAATGTGTTATTTCCAGTCACACAGTCTGCGATCGAATTCTTCCTATTTATCTTCGTACAACTATTTGTGATACGGGGTGTACATTTTTTTTTACGGAACAGATTACATATTGAGAATTTAGATCCTGAAAGCTGTGTATCATCGTCCTGGAATTTTGAACGAGATGGTTTATTATTAATGTCGCAAATGTAGTTTTGAGAGGCTGTATTATTGTAATTTGCAACGCAGTTTTGAGTAGATCTTTTCTGTTCGAGTTGAGTAGGAACTCCAGAAACAACATGTTCCTCGAAATTTGAAAATGATTCTTGCCGAGATGGTTTATCATTAATGCGGTAAATGCAGTTTTGAGAGGCTGCATTCTCGTAATTTTCAACGTAGTTTTGAGTAGATCTTTTCTGATCCATTTGAATAGGAACCCCAGAAAGAGCATGTTCTTCGAATTTGGAACAAGTTTCTTGTCGAGATGATTTATTACTAACGTGGTGAATGTAGTTTTGAGATTCTGTATTCTTGTTATTTCCATCGTAGTTTATAACAGAATTTTTCAGATCGAGTTCTATACGAGCTCCAGAAGGAACATACTGCAACTGCTGCTCGTCAAACATTTCTTCTTGTATGTGCTTATTCCCTTGACTTTCATGCTTTTTTTGTTTACAATTGCACGGGCCATCGTGACAACATCTGACATAAGGCATTTCGTGAAAGAATTCCTTCAAAATGCCTTTATTTTGCAGCTTGTAGGGGCACGTTTCATTCGTGCAATGCTTATATCTTTGGCTCTTATCCGGTACATCTGAACAAACACAGTTGCCTTTTTCAGGAAACATGCTCAATTTTAAATCTCTTGCGGCTCTTCTACACTGATAAACTTGATAATTAACGGGATTCTGTACTATTTTACAAACATTGAATTCTTCTGAATTAGTTTCACGCACTCGTTTGTCCTCGACGCAAGCTTGACTATCCAGAATTGGCCTAAATTTAGTTTTTCCGCTGTGAAAATCGCTTGTATTTTCTCTGAAATTATGGTCCACGAAATGATGAAATGTCAGAGCGTTGATAGCACTTTCCACGTTATACTGGTTCAAGTTTGGACTGACATCGTTGTCAGAACCATAGTCTTCCATTATAATCGTTGTTATGTCATTCCTTTTAGCGGGATGTAAATTTATACATCCGAGTATTTTCATTATGTTGTGTTTCCTCTCGTCGCTACTCGTGGCACTTCTGATTATCATCGATTTTCCATAACTTCTTCTCACATTAGCGTCGAATACATTCTTCCTCAAAACCCTGTCTATAATAAGTTCTTTCTCGTCTCCACACAATGTGCTCGCCCGTAGAATCGATTCTATTTTGGCTCTTGTTTTGTCGTTAGTCATTTCGTTTTCTTTTAAAAAAGCAGTCACTTCGTCCTCGACTTTTCGGAAAGAATCGCTTTCCGAAAACGAGGAATTTTCAGGTTGTTTGCTGAAGATGAACCGTAAAGTTCTCCTCTGTATACTTTCATTAAGATATAGAGCCTTAAGAAGAGCCCGCACAGAATTTCTCTTTTCATTGAATTTTGCAGAGTTCTGTTTAACAGAGTAAATAAGTGTATCCCTCATCTCTTCTATGGTAGTAGTGCTTCTTCGCATTATAGACCTGGTTTCACGATCTCTCTTGACAGGATCCGGCAAAAACTTGTTCAAGAAATTCTCAATAACCGCTCGTTTCTCTTCGCGCGACATGTCGCTACGTCTTAAAAGGGATTCAACTTGAGGGTTAGTTTCTTGGAGTATATCTTCGATAATCATTTGGCACGGCTTTCCTTGCAAAGCTTCCAATACACCCTCAAAAGATTCCTGGTAATTGCGACGAGGAGCGCGGTTATCATCCGTTAATTCATCTCTCTGATGACAACTGCTCGACCGTCGGGTGGCTATTCGATTGTCATTATTTGACAGGAAACTGAAAAATATTAAAGTATTTTTTTATACTATACCATTTTTCTTAATTTAACTTGATATAATGAAGTATAACGTAAATTTATGAGCGTTACAAAAAACGTCTAAGCTAACACTTAAATGTATAGGCCACTAGAGAAAATAAATCAACTATATAGAAAATATTATTAAAAAAACTCAAAAATTGATAAATATATTGATGTATTATAATATAAATTAAGTTAATAACAATAGAAACAATAAAAATAAAAAAGATGACCTGAAACAGAACTTCAAGACTGTAAATAAAGTTAAGACTAAATCAATAGTTATTATAAAACAATTAACAATAAAAAAGCATAAACTTCAGTCATCATTAATAATGAAATAAAAATAAATAACTCAATAAAACGGTGTAAACATAATTATGATTATAAAAATAAAATTTTTCTCAATAAATAAAAAGTATATAATTTTATTACTATTTAATTAATTTAAATATGACTTATCGTCTCCCTTTTGTGACTTCATCAACCATAAAATTTAGCAATTCATGTTATTAACTCCTTGAATTCTTGGGTCGGAAAGATTATTAAATGTACTGAACATATACATGAGAGGAATTTGGTGTAGTGGACAATGCCACACGACGGTTTTAACTTATATTTTGAATTTATTTTGAAATCACAGACATTCAATTATATTTTATTTATTAGTATAGACTGAAAGAAAAGTAGCTTTCAACTACAAAAAAAAGAAATTCACAAAAAGTACTATTTTTTATGAGATGGTCAAGTAACCTCTGCTTTACCACTTGGCATGGCTTGACCCTGAAGCATGAAGGAAACCAGGAATTGAGAATTTCAATAATTGCATAATACTTAAATTTCTCCTGTAGAATACTATGGCGAACACAATAGAAAAGTTCGGAAAGAGTCATACAGGATTCCTAAAGGGTACTGCTTTTTCCTTAATAAATTCCAATGTCGTACGAGTAAGAGAGAAAATGGTAACAGGAGTTCATTATGGGTTCGTAAAATGAATACACAATTTACAGGAATTATCCATGGATCACTTGAAGCTAAAATCAATATTAGGGACTATGAAATGCTCAAAGATGAAATTAGTGAAAGCGTTTTCAGCAACTGAAAATTAATAAAAGCAATTGGATCTCAAACTGGAATTCTGATATATTAATATAAGTTATATACTTATGTTAAAAGTATGTGAAAACGGTAATTACAGTTAATTTTGCTTTGATACCACTATTAAATTTGAAATATTGAATTTCGTTATATGATACATCTATACTGGCAACTTGTGGCTATAATATAACGAAGATTTTACCGGTGTAGAAATGACGAAACTTCGCGTGATATCGACGTGTTTACCAAGATGGAGTCTCGGGAATCCTTTACCATGAAACTGTAATAGTTTTAGTAATACACTAAAAGAGTTGCGTGATTCTTGTTTTTATGTTGACAAGATGATGAAATATGTGAGTTGAATTATATTTGAAAGATAATCATTTTACCTCGCATTATTTTCATGTATGTTTTCAGACGTATTGAACATTACTCTCAAGTTTTCGTTTCTGCTCTTCCTAGCACGATCCGACCATTGTCTACGAAGTTGGCTGAAGGATCGTCGCCACTTCAACGATGGCGTCGGTGGTGATTTCGAATTCCAGTCTTCTGAAAACTCTTCAGACCGAATGTTTTCCTGTAGAATACGAAAACACAATTTAATTATCATTTCGGTTATTTTAATATTTTAGGAGTATTGCATACCCAGTCATTCGATTGTCAGGTTAACTGTAAATTACATCTTACCGATCTTATGGTTACTTTGATATATATATTTTTACACGTCAAAAATCTTATATTCATTGGAATATTTTCCTCACTTCTCTAATAACTAATAATAGCGCTAACTTAATAACAAATAATTATAAATTATTGTTATTAATGCTTGTGCCACAATGTTCGTAAATTGTTAATTGCAATAATTAGAGTTTTATTTTAAGAGTTTTGAACTTTTCTTTGCAGTGTAAAACAGTTACACAAGATTTAAGAACTTGTACAAAGTCAAAAATAGGTCTTTTTTTCTTTCTGCATGGCTCTACAGCCCATTGAGGGCCTGGGCCTGCGGACTGTCAAAAAATAGGCCTACCACAAGTAAAAATTGGCAACGGATAAAATTAATTAAAAACTTTTCAACTTTTTAATATTTTTCTATATCTGTTTTTAAAACCTACGTATTCCGATCGAGTTTTGCATTTTATTCCCAATCTTTTAGCACAACTGACAAAGTTTTACAACTATCAAATACCATGTAGTTAATTTCAGTATTGTTAAAATATTAGAACTAATAATGGTTATCCAATTAACTTCATGAATTCCTACGTATCCAAAATGTTTCATAAATATAAACATCGAAGTAAAGGAAGAAGTGAAAAGATATCGATAACTAAGAAGTTACAGCTGCAGTGGCTGGTATAGCTATTTTTTATTTAAGTTTATGAAGCTTTATACAAAGTTATATTTTATTATTTATAAAATTAATAACAAAATTAATAAATTCCTTAAAAATATAAAGGCAAAATTTAAAGCGAATAATAGCAATACAATAATTGGAGTGAGCATAATTGCAAATAAAGTTATATATGTCAAACTGAACGCACACCTGAAACCATATTAAGATACTAAATAAATAAAAATACGGCATAATAAGTCACCAAATAAATTTAATTAATATAAATACAACGCTTCATTCAACTGGATGAACTAATTCCATTGGTGTTGCGGACCAGTAAAATGATGTTTCCATGTTAAAAAATCACCAAACCTTAAACTATAATCTTGTTACTACCCACATATCAGAATATGGTTTTAAATTAGTGAAAAGATATTACACTAAACTACAACTTGGTTTATCTGTCAATTCCATGCGCATTTTTGACAAACTAACTGGTTGTATTGCGAAATTGATTTACGTATGATCACACCATAACTCTTTCGTTTACTGCTTTAAATGTTTTATTACATCAATTTTCCCTATTCCATTGTTCCGAATGCATATCGAAAATAAAATTTCATCAAATATGTTTGATGCCAATATTGGCTTCACTGACAGTTGAAAATAATAAGGAATCTGCGTATCACCATGAATATTTTCTAGACAAATTCAACAAGAAATGGTGTACAGTTACAGAACAATGAACTACAATCTTTTTAACCAAATTGGAAGTAGTACTTACATCCTTGTTTTGTTCATTTTTACAAATGCAGCTGATGGAAGAACTCGACCCATGTAGTATAGTATAGATACTGCGAGCTTTGGAACGTTCTACCATTCTACTGAATTTACTTACTTCCAAAAAACATCATTTACAAATTGACGGTTTTTTTTGATACATTTAGATTTGTAGAAGACCAAAGATTTTGAGACTTAAGATATTCAAATATGATATAACACATCTCCCAAAAACTTAAATGTACTAGTAAAAGTAAATAATTATTTTATCTCTGAAAGTTTTACTTTGACTGATTTGAAATAATGTTAAAATAATGTTTGACAATAAAATTTTTTATCACACATCTTTTAATAGAAAAGATTCTATTCGAATATTTATAGATATTTTAAAAATATTATATCACTCACAATATTCCAATACTCATTTCAGGCGCTTAAGGTCAACCCCCCCCCCCTTTTTTTAAGGAAACACGTACTACTATTAACATAAAAATGAACATTAGGTCAAAAATATTACGTGGCTCAGTTTATCTTATAACTGAGGTCCAAATATTCAGGAATTTACCAAATTACTGTAATTGTCAAGTTTTTCTTCATTTATATAAAAGTAAATTATAACACACGTCCAAGTATATAGAAGAACAAATGACTTGTGTATGATTTAGCTTGTCTGTATAATTGCGTATCAACCTATATATCTTATCTATTTAACTTCGTTTTTGTATATCGAAGACCACTTTTCTATTTCCCTATATTCATTTTAAAATTTATCTAAGTGACAAAAATTAAATACCGTAGATTCTCAATTATCCGCGTGCGGTTTAACCACTTCGCGGCTCAACCACGGCCATGTATTTTCAAAGAAACAAAGGGACCAACAAAGACGCTACAAGATCATGCTAGAAGTGGGAGGAAAGAGAGTGAGTTCTGTTGAGAAAAGATTGTGACAATGTCACTGAACTATTTTCTTCAGTAGTTCATTTGTGTAGAAAACTATTTAAGGTTTTCTTTGAGAAAGTTCCTGTTAAGACATTAAGATATTAGAGTGGCTAAAGTTACAGCTACAATACCGCACTTCTGAGGCTTTATAATGGAGGACATTGAGTAGGATAAGCTTAAGTAGGATTTTATGACATAAAAAACTACCCTTATTGATTGTATACCAGCAGAATATCTGCTTGTATTTGTGTACTTTGGTTTATCTGCTGTTTTTGATTACCCGCGCCAATTCTCCCTAAAATTATCGCGGATAATCGAAAGTCTATTGTAGTAGATTTTAGCAACAGATAAGGTGTTATAGGATTCACACGTGGTATTCCACAGGGCTCTGTGTTTGGGCCTTTGCTTTTTATAATAATGTAAATGATTTGCTGACCACAGCGCTATGTAAGTCCATACCGAGTAAAGCTGACACTACTTTTAATACAGCTGATAAAGAGCAACAAAGTGAAGCATGTCTCAGAATTTTTAATGTGTGGATCAGAGTCAATAAATTGGCAATCGGTCACTCCAAAGCTGTAAAAGTTTGGAATGGCCACATGACTTGATAAGTAGCAGCCCATTAGTTTTTATAAAATTTTGTGCCACATCATTCCAAGCTAAATTAACAATTTTAATGATTGTAACTACATAAAACACTACAATGGCGACAGTGTTACCAATACACTCTGATAGAACCTACTCATAATATGTTGTTACTGAAGAGTTTTAGCTAGTTGTGTGTCAACACAGTGAGTAGTAGACAGCTTACCTGATATTGTAATGGGGGTAGACTAGAGCACAGTTTGCCTTGACTATTTGTTAAGTTCAGTTGGTAGTGTAAAATCAATTCTGAAAATATTAGCACTAAGAATACATTGTTTTCAGTTCAGGATATGTTGTATTTCAAGGAACTCCTTCATAAAGACTAAGAGTTAATAATATATGATATGGTAAAAACACCTGTCAGTTTATCCCATTTTTAAGAATGTAATATATACTTTCAGCAATATCAGTAGCATTGTGTAGGCATGGTTGTCTCAAAAGACAATACTCCCCTGCTCCTTCTTTCTCTACTGCACATGGAGCATACCATATTCCGTGTTATAGCTCACAAAGTGTACAATTCTAGTTGCATTTACATGATATATGGTCAAATTTTTAAAAGTGGTGTTGACACACATTTGTAACCTAAAAGTATTTCTACTTCGTACAGATTTGAAATGAAGTTCATTTTAGGAAGAATGCACTTATTTTATTAGTATTGCATGTGTTCGTGTCACTGAGCAAGGGAATTGTATGGGAATGGAACAAGATACTAAACATATCTCATTTGAGAGAGCATTTTTGAACTTGTCAAAGTGATAAGCAGCTGGCTGCATTACAGTGTAAGAGACAAGCAAGTGCACCAACAGGCGAACAGTTTAAGGTCGTAGGAATTGACAGTTAAAACACAATTACTTTCAGGAGTCACCAGTGAGAAGTATTATAAACTCAGCTGTAATGTTATTTATTGCTTTTCAAATATTACAAGTCTTATTTATCTCTTTTGTATATGCCTAAATCTGATGGTAACCTACCATTTATTTGTCTGTTCTATTTTTATAAGTCCTTAGGTGACGTTAGGATTAAAATAATAAAATGTATGTCACCGCCATTTAAAGTTTTTCCCGTCCTACTAAATTCATTCTGTTTAACTAAGAGTTTAAGATTAAGTATTCTTGCACATAATATAGTTTCATATAGCTTTTTCATGCTTCAAACAATCTGAACTAATCCAAAATACCAATTACCATATGAGATATAGATTTTGTTGTGTTGTTGAATCACCAATATTTTTTCACAATACATGTTTCATTGTTCTTATTTCATGACACATTGATTCACATGCATAAAACATAAATGTTACAAGAAAATTCAAGTTTAATGAGAATAAACTTATTTGGAAATATGAAATTAAGTAATTAGACTTACAGCGTGACACTTATATTGTCTTTCTCATGCCTTAAAACTATTTGAACTTGCCTTTGTTCCAGTTATATATCCAGTAATATGCTTCAGTTGCAAGATAATGAGACACCTGCCAGTTTCTTCACAAGATCAACTTCATTCTGACTGCATTATTAATGAAGGTAAATGTTTCTGACATGCATTTAATTATAGTGTACCCAGAAATTCTGTTCACAAAGTACTGTTACTTGTTATTCACATGACTATGGGAACATTGAATGTTTCACATGAATATATAATTGTTACATGATGAGATGGAAATTTTAAATATACAACATTGAATATATGCAGTTTTAAGGTACTAAGTTGATAAGTAAACCCACCTAATAGTAAAACTTCCTATGATTTTCATTTTAACTTAAACAGCTTAAATATTATGTCAATTTATTTTAGGTATTTATAAAGAAATAAGAAAAATAGTAGCTGAAGAAGAATTTTCCAATAAAACCTGTACTCCTCACCATATGCATTATATTATATTAGGATTCAAAAATATAAATTGTGGCTTTAAACAGGTATGTAAGAAGCTTTAACCAGTAAAATGTATCTTAATATGTACGTAATATGCACATAAATCTTTACGATCATGGAAATTTATTTTATTTAGAAAGGAATATTATTGTAGGTTCTTGAAGATACTTGGAAGGACTGGACGTCTGCACGATACATTTATATGAATTTACCAGACGAATTAGGTTTAGTGAGAATTACCTTATACTCTCAAGAAGGACCACAGAGTATTAACATTTTTACATATGTAATGCTTGTGGAGTGCCACACAGTAGAAACAAAAGACAAAGAGGTAAAATTAATTCATCTCAAGCTGAAGATAGGTTTTCAAGGAATTTTTGTTTTATGTGACAAATAAAAATTATATTTGAAATAAATTATAATTATTTTATTGTAATTATTCTATTAAGGTCTACTTTAACATTGTTTATTTTGCAGATTCTACTTTTTGATTTTGTCCAACGATTGAGGGCAGAAAGAATAACAGGTTATATATCTGTTTATAAACAAGACATGGGAATCATAAGAAATGGGTTCCATACTCCTCGAAAAGTTAATTCAATACAAAATGAAATCATGACAGAAAAGCCACAATTGGGTTGGGAGTTTAAGTAAGAAATATTAATTCATGAACTATTTATTTTGTAAATACCATAATTAAACATTATTTATCTCATACCTCTTTCACAAACACTCACTAATGACATCCTGAAAAAAGGAGGCTGACATCTCTAAAAACATTTCTCTGTACAACATAGAAACATTCTATTTCTGTTTCCTGTCCATCTTATATTTTGACAATATCACATTATCTTTAGTTGCTTATATACATACTATATGTATATGTACACAAATATTTGTATAGAGTAGCAGATAAAATAATGTAAATATGTCACAGAGAAAGGGAATGTGTGGTTAAAGAAAATAGTAATTTATCCTGTTTATTCAAATAGAACCCTTAAAAACATCAGGAGAGTGTATTGGAAGCCAATTCTGGATAAAGAAGAAAAGGCAGAAAAATAGAAGGAATATCTACATGAGCTGTATCATAGTGGAAATCTAGATCATACAGTAATAGAAGAAGAGATGGATGATGAAGAGTTGGGAGACAAAATTTTAAGATCAGAGTTTGACAGGGCGCTGACAGATCTCAGCAATTGTAAAGTGCCTGGAATTGATAACATTCCAGCGGAGTTGATAAGAACATCAGTCAAAGAAGCAATATCATGGCTGTTCAGGATAATTTGCAAAGTCTGTGAAACAGGAAGAATAACAGAATATTTTAGTAAAAACATAGTTATACATATACCGAAGAAGATTTTGGTTGACTGATTATTTTTTCTTGTCCTGGAGCTCAAACTAAAAATATTGTTTGCAATCAGTTTGAATAGAAAAAATTCTATTTTCTGTCTAATATACAAAGGCATCCTCAAAAATAATTTTTATGTGAAAACTCTTAATGCTTTTTAAATAAAACAAACTTTATTAACATTCTACATCTTTATTCTTCATGTCTACGTATTTATTTCTCAACATGGTTACCCCAATGATGAACACATTTCTCCCTATAAGAGACCAGTTTAATGATACCATCAGTATAGAATGTTTGACTTTGTTGACGGAGCCACAGCCTCATCTCTGCTTGCACCACTTCACCACTAACAAAGCGATCTCTTCAAATGTGTTTCTTAGTTTTGGTAACAGATGAAAAGCAGATGAGGTGAAGTTGGGACTGTATGAAGATGATCGATGACAATTACAGATGTTGCAGCACTGGTATGTGGTCCGGTATTATTGTGCCAAAGGAGAGGAAGTTCTAAACAGAATTGGAGCAGAGCGAACAATATGGAGGACATTGACCAAGCGAACAGATATCCCATAGCACATTAAATTTAGTCAGTTTTTCAATCTATCTAAAGATCATAGATCTGCTTTGTTTTGTCTTATGTATTTTAACTATATTATTAATATATTTTTACCTTAATTGTATAACCTTTATTTATACCTTGAATACTATTTTACTTCCAGTTTGAATGCATAAAAGTAAATCAAACCTGAGGCAGCAAAATAGACTGATAGCTGTTGAAATTGAAGCACCACAAATAGGAGATAGGAATTGTACCCACCTTTCAGAAATGTAGTTCAAGTCTACATATATAGTATATAGTACTACATATATAGTACTAGTATTTCAAATCGATTACAGATGGACACACATTCTCTAAATATATTTCACATGTTACAAATATTGTGTATATAGCTATATTAATTTTTCGTTTGATGATTTATTTTTCACATAAATATTAATACAACTGTATAATTGAATGTAATGATATTATTAATAAAGTTATTAAAATTCACTGAGTATTGTTAATATTTAAATGACTATGAAAATTTTATGCAGAATAAAGAAACTTGCAACACATGCTATCTGTCAAAGATGTAAAGATAATTAGAATAACATTTTGGTTTATTCTCAATACAAAAACATTTTTTTATCCTCCATTAGTAATCAGCCATCCATGAATGTTAATTGTTGTTCAGTTAACAGTGAAGTAAGTGACAATTCTAATGCTTTACAAAATATTAATAATGGTAACAGTAATATGCTCAATAAATATTAAACAATTTTTTACTGAAGATGATATGAAAACCTTATTCATCGTTATTAAATAATTTAATCTTCTGTATGTGATTTTTTCAATACAGAAAATCAGAGGTGGCACGTAAATATTTAAAGTTTTGTGTTATATCACCCCAAGGATCAACTTTTATAAGGTAATTACATAAGATATTAATAATACTAGCAGAGCTACATTGTTGATATATATTATTTTTATTATTATTATTATTATTATTATTATTAAAGCTGTAATAATATTTAATCAAATTGACACAATTTCCCAACTTGAAAGTATTTTTATTTCATGCATATTTTCAATAAAGAAAGTTAATTTTAGGAAGAAGCCACATATTATGGCAATATTGTATGCGGTTAAGTTCTCAGAGTTATGAAAGTCTTTGAAATACCACCCCTTAAATGTTAACTCATTTAAATATCCTTTGTTTACTATCAATAAACCTCAAGTCCATAAATGGTAATCTTTTTATTAATTCATCAAAAACATTTAAAACTGTAGCCTGATGATATCAGCACACATATTTAGTGCTGTGTTCTTTTTAGCTCATATAATTCTTAGTTTGTGGGCAGGAAGGAGGGTGAAACTTTATACTGCACATACACGTTTCTCATTTCAGTCAGTAATCTTGAGTTACAATGCAGAATAGCACAGAGAGTATACTGATTTGGCAGAATTGATCACGTCAGCAAGTGGGCAGTTTAAAGACTTATAAATGGAACCAGAAATTCATATTCTATTATTATAAAGGTCTTTAAATTTGAAACAATTTTTTTTCATACATTAGTTAATGTTCTGTAGCTCATGAGCACATATGTACCAGCTTCACTGCAGAAAATCCAAAAAAGCTTCTTCGTTATATGGCTCTCTAATATATTGCAGCTGACACTCCTTTTGAATTACTTTAGCATTAGAAACTAGAATAGGGTTAGAACTTGAAACAAAATATTGTGTAAGTAAATTCTTCACAAAAATTCAGTCAAATAAAGAACTTTCAAAGTTAGTATTAACTACATTGCACAACATATTCCAACAATTTATATTTTAATTGAATGAAAGATTGCAAAGTCTTAGTACCAATCCATTTTCAGTATTTTGAAACTATAATTTAATATTTTTCGAAGTTATCTACAAGAAAATTTTATTAGTATAAACATGTAATTACTTTTTTCATTTATAGGCAACTAAGTATTGAGTTGAACTGTTAAATGATGACCATTCCCAATTACCTTAAAACTGTGACTTGGTGAAATTGAACAATAGTTATTACAAACCTCAATGTATTCTGATGATGTAATTACCAAATGCTAGACAAAAATAAATAATGGGACCATAATTAATAGTAATGCTTTATAAAAGGTCAATAAATATATCAATTACATTCTTATATATCAAGTAAAGAATGTGGTTTATAATTTTTTTAAATATGAAATACAGTTTACACTGCCGATTAATACTTGCATAATTTTAATTTGTAGGTACCAGAGCACTAAACTCAAAAAAACAAACAAAACAAAACTCCCTGTTCCATTCTTTCTTATTTTTCATGGATGATCATTGCACCTGAAACATATCCTTTGTTGAATTACA
The DNA here is from genome assembly GCA_034510155.1 of Eucriotettix oculatus. Taxonomy (NCBI): domain Eukaryota; kingdom Metazoa; phylum Arthropoda; class Insecta; order Orthoptera; family Tetrigidae; genus Eucriotettix; species Eucriotettix oculatus. The sequence continues at coordinate 65,200,028 of CM067378.1, forward strand.
CTTTTTGGCATTATGTCTGTCATAACTATTCCAAAAATTTCTATCAGATTATGCAAAACTAATTGTCACTTAACTTAATACAACCACATGTTTTAATGTAATTACACTTATCACACAAAAGACTTTTCTTAGGTAAGTCTTGTGCCTGAGCTTCAAGATCAACAATTTGTTCAGCACTAGTTAAAGAAACTGAAGAACGCATTTCACCTACAGGTTTATATTGACTTATTACTGAGGGAGAGGTATGGGACTCAACAATTTCGCCACTATCAATCTGGCTATGGGAAGGTTTAAGACTACCTTTCGATTCCTGCTCCCTGATACTTCGGAGTGATTCAGCATTACCCTTATATGTTGTCTTGGAGACACCTCCTTCTATATCCCTCTGACTTGAACTTTGTCCTTGATAATTAGAATTACTGTATTTGGGATACTGACTATTATTAGTAGAAAAAAGTGCTCTAGATCTTTGTCCCTGGGATATTGAAGAATCAAGATGTGGTGAAGTACTTATATTGTCTGTTGATGGCAGTTGATTTTTACTCTGCCTCTGAATTGGTTTAAGATAAACTTTTGATAAATGATCCCTAATACTTCTGAAGGATTCCATAATCCCACCAAATGTTGACTTTGAAACATCATCTTTCATTTCCTTCATTGACATCTGGCTTGAACTTTGTCCTTGACCTTCCAGAATTTTTTCATTGGAGATCTGATTCATATTAGAAGAAGCATACTGCTCTCCAGAAATTTGATCCTGGGATGAAAAAGAATCAAATTGTGGTGGAATACTGGAATTGTTCATGGCCGAAGTTTGACTTCTGTCCATCTGACTATGACTTGGTTTAAACCTACTTTTTGATATTTCATTGCTTATACTTCTGACAGATTCAGCATTACCAGTATATGTAGTTTTGGAAAAATCTCCTTTTAAATCCCTCTGTGATCTGTACATTTGACTAGGACTTTGTCCTTGTACATCGAGATTACTGTATTTTGAAGGCTGGTTCATATTAGTAGTAGAATAAAGTTCTCCAGAAGTTTGTCCCTGCATGGTTGAAGACTCGAGTACATGGGGTGGAATACTAGAATTGTTCATGGCTGACGTTTGACTTCGTTCCATCTGACTATGGCTTGGTTTAAACCTAGTTTTTGATATTTCATCGCTTATACTTCTGACAGATTCAGCATTACCAGTATATGTAGTTATGGAAAAATCTCCTTTTAAATCCCTCTGTGATCTGTTCATTTGACTAGGACTTTGTCCTTGTATATCAAGATTACTGTATTTTGAAGGCTGGTTCATATTAGTAGTAGAATAAAGTTCTCCAGACGTTTGTCCCTGTGTGGTGGAAGACTCGAGTAAATGGGGTGGAATATTAGAATTATCCATGGCCGACGTTTGACTTCTTTCCATCTGACTACGACTTGGTTTAAACCCAGTTTTTGATATTTCATCCCTTGTACTTCTGACAGATTCAGCATTACCAGTATATGTAGTTTTGGAAAAATCTCCTTTTAAATCCCTCTGTGATCTATACATTTGACTAGGTCTTTGTCCTTGTATATCAAGATTACTGTATTTTGAAGGCTGGTTCACATTAGAAGTAGAATAAAATTCTCCAGAAGTTTGTCCCTGTGTGGTGGAAGACTCGAGTAAATGGGGTGGAATATTAGAATTAGCCATGGCCGACGTTTGACTTCTTTCCATCTGACTACGACTTGGTTTAAACCCAGTTTTTGATATTTCATCCCTTGTACTTCTGACAGATTCAGCATTACCAGTATATGTAGTTTTGGAAAAATCTCCTTTTAAATCCCTCTGTGATCTATACATTTGACTAGGTCTTTGTCCTTGTATATCAAGATTACTGTATTTTGAAGGCTGGTTCACATTAGAAGTAGAATAAAATTCTCCAGAAGTTTGTCCCTGTGTGGTGGAAGACTCGAGTAAATGGGGTGGAATATTAGAATTATCCATGGCCGACGTTTGACTTCTTTCCATCTGACTACGACTTGGTTTAAACCCAGTTTTTGATATTTCATCCCTTGTACTTCTGACAGATTCAGCATTACCAGTATATGTAGTTTTGGAAAAATCTCCTTTTAAATCCCTCTGTGATCTATACATTTGACTAGGACTTTGTCCTTGTATATCAAGATTACTGTATTTTGAAGGCTGGTTCACATTAGTAGTAGAATAAAATTCTCCAGAAGTTTGTCCCTGTGTGGTGGAAGACTCGAGTAAATGGGGTGGAATATTAGAATTATCCATGGCCGACGTTTGACTTCTTTCCATCTGACTACGACTTGGTTTAAACCCAGTTTTTGATATTTCATCCCTTATACTTCTGACAGATTCCGCTTTCCCATATTTTGTAATAGAAGTACCATCTCGAATATGGTTGTCTGAATCTTGAACAGTAGTGTTGTAACCACCATCAGGAATAGCTTTTCCGGATACAACTTCATTAATCATATTCTCGACGTCAAACACATTTCCTCTTTGAGAGTCCTCTTCTAGGATTATAGCTATCACTTCTGCTTTTGAAGAGGGTTCTATTTCTGAATTCTGAAGAATGCTAATTATATTTGCTCTCTTTTCGTCGTTACTCAAGACACTTCTACGAATCATTGATTCCGCGTAGGTTTTTCTCAACGGATCTAGAATATTTTCCTTTAAAAGTCTATCTATAATTTTCGCTTTTTCTCTTGTATTTAATGGACTTGTACGTACAAGCGATTCGATGTCTGCCCTCGTCTCATCATTCGTTATGACTCTCCCTTTAGTAATCACAGTCAAATCATTCATGATCTGACTACAGTAATCACTTTCCAATTCGGGGTTTTCGTTCCTTGTATTGCTGAATATTTGTACGAACGTTGAAGACCTTGTGTTGCTATCAGGTACAAGTGCGTTGATAACAACTCTAGCAATGTCTCTTTTCTTGTCCAGTTTATCTGCATTCGCTTTAAGAGCAGAAAATAATGTGCGCTTCTTTTCGTCGTAGGTTGCTGTACTCCTTCTTAGCATCGCTGTAGTCGCTTCGACTCTGTCAGATGGATTAAGCACCGTATTCTTCAAAAATGCAATAATAACGTCTTGTTTTTCGTCTACCGACAAAGAACTTCGCCTCAGAAGCGATTCAACATTTGCTCTTTTAGTGTCCAGTTCATTCGGCTCTGATTCAAATTGCAACGCAGTGTTCCTTGTGTTATTGTTGATAACAGGAGTTGCGCCCGGGTTCCAAGTTGAACCCATTGAAAAGTGTGATCCTGTGACAGGGTCGAACGATTTAACAGAAACGTGCAGAGTTGCACGTTCCCATCTCGCCCACTCTTGAGCCTGTTGGTTAATAGATGGCGCTTGATAAGCATCGGGTCTCCATTCTTGAGGGTCCCGCAAATTGTGTCCGGTGGCGTATTCTGGAACACCGTTTATGTCGGACTGACCAAACATTAACCGCACGTCTCCAGGAGTCGGATAACTGAAATAAGGGGTTCATACACACTCATCAATGATTAAGCTACACGTGCACAATGAACATAGAAATATCTGTTATATGTAAAGCTATATTTAAAAAAGTGTAGCATTCCTTTCTAACATTTACGACGATTCCAATTTTTTAATCTTCACTTTTTTTTCTTTTTTTTCCCCAAACAAACTGTCGTGCCCTTGATTGCTTATCATACATTAGGTTCAGGCTCAGAGCCGTCATGTTGGGTCGTGACGTAAGTAATGCTACTTCACAAAAATATATTACTTATTATTTGCCTACTATGCAAAGTAATAACATTAATATTAACAAATGGGAATTAACAAGTAGAATTTAGAAACGAATATAGTTCAAGCGTCCATATTCAGATAGTAAGGGAAGAATACTTAATACTATTAAAAAAAACAATATTAACTAGAAAAGTGCAACTCCTTAAGATTTTCAGATGTCTATGCAAAACAAAAAAAATCAGTACTTAATACAATGAGCCAATTTACAGGATTAGCAACTTATTCGGAGAAAAATGACTTGGCTGAACGATTACGTACAGTTTTTGGATTATAAACGTATATAATTTTACTTCTTAATGGTAACTTAGTAGTCTTTTCCGAAAGATTTATACGTACTATGGTTGTATGTGGTCCTCTCGGCCGCTTTTCTGCGTATGGTTCGCCCACTGCCTTAGAAGTTGATCGAAAGTCTCGCGCCAGGCATCTGGAGGCTGTGGTGGTGAGTTTGATTCCCAGCATCTGCAGTATATGGCGCTGTTGCTTCGACTTGTCACCTGCGCAATTCAAATGTATGACTTCTGACGAGTAACCAAGAATATGCAGCGGCATATTTGAACAGGAAACTGGTGATGTCTCTTGTGAATGTCCTCCTTCTTCATTTGTTCTGCAGCCCTTTCAGGGCCTTGGCCTACCGGGTCGACTACGGACTATCATCTTACATGACACATTCAGAATCCCAGTCACCGAGACCATGGCGAAACAAACGTCCAAGCCCATGCCAGGATTCGAGCACGGGAGGTCGGCCTTGTGCATTTCTTACCTCCTTTAAACTCATTCAACTAATTAAAACGTTATGAAAAGCTGTGCCATTGCTGCCATGAACTGTAGTTTATGCGTTTTGCATTTGAAATGGAACAGGTTTAGAAATAGTGTACATGATGCTCAAAAACAAGCACTACGAACATATTATTTTTGGATTTTCTACGTATTGACTTATATTAGTATAGTATTCCTAAGAGAAGAGAACAAGTTTAACATCTTAATGCGAGATGGATTAATTCTGTGACTGAAGTGAAGAAATGGAGCAAGACAGGGTAGAACTAGATGGAGAAGATTAAATTACTCGTAAAACTAATATACATAAAATTTTCTCCACCAACATAGGGTCTACTTCATTGAATACGTAGATAGCACGACACATTAAATTAATATTTAAATCAATATATTTTTTTGGTGGGTAACAGGCTACATGAGGGTGATCCCGAAGCAGGCATCTCCCCTTTAATAGCATAGGAAGGGAATTGAAAAGGGAAGGTAGATCTAGGTAGTCCAGGGTTGACTAGGGTCCCAGGGCTGTAGTGTAATGATCCTACCTGGTGTTTCACCTAAAGGTGATGCAGGGAAAACCCTAGAAAACCTGCATCAGGTAGATAGGGCTATTGTGAACTACTCCTACGCCCTTCTGATAACGGGAGACTGGATTGTTGTGGGAACGCAACAATCCCGTCTCCATACCTCGATCAGTATTAAGAGGCAGTTGACCGACTAGTCCAATGGGATCAGCGAACAACTCTTACCGTATGCCGAAGGTCTTTGACCCCCGTACATACACCTGTCAAACTGCCCAAGGTCGTCTCAGCCTGCAGGAGTCTTAAATTAGTAACCTTGGCCATGGACCAAGGGGGAAGGGAAAGAGGAAAACCAGGAAGGAGGAAGTCAGCCCCTACGGATTTACCAGAACTCCACCAGGCTCTCATTCATTTCCCTATGTCTTATATCCCCCAGCATGATATGATAATGTACGCTCTCGGCTTTATATACCGGGCCTCGTTCGAAAACAGTGAATCTTAATGTTTGGCCCTTATGCGTAATGATTGCTGAGAAATTTTGGTGCTGATTGTTCATTACCCCAGAGAAGATTTCTGTTAGTCTTTCGGAGATTTCTTCCTTTCCTACTTACGGGATAGAATTTGCTACATGGCCCCAAACGGGATGATCATATACCTCTCCCCCCACCTCCTTATTTTTTTGCGAACTACATCGTCGTCGCCGCATGCGACGACGATAGATTTCTTGACTCAATTAACATTTTGAGTCACTACCGTGGTTTGTGATTAAATTCAGGTCTCATAAAAAAGGGGGCGTGAAAAGGTTGTGGTGGTATTGTGTGCTGTAATATAATTAAATACATCTAATAATATGATATTTGGTGGTTTTGGAACCTTTAAATAATATGTTTGGTACGAAAACGAGTGTAAATGTAATATGAAAGGCGATCAATTTGTAATTGACATTTTTCTTGTATATTATTGTTGAGTGTTAATTTATGTCGGGAAAATACAAATTGGTGAAACGTTTTTTCTAGTTAAAACACTCAGTAATTAATGTGACAATATTGGAAATTGACCTTTGTCAATTCGCCAATAGATAGTTTTAAAAGTCACTTGAAGTACGCGTTCTCACTGTCGCATAGTACTATAGCAGCTTTATTGATTGGCGAACAGTTTTTCCCTGATCCCATTGGACCAGACGGCCAACTGCCTCTCAATACTAATCGAGGCACGGAGGCGGGAATGATGTGTTCCCACAACAATCCAGTCTCCCGTTATCAGAAGGGCGCAGTAGTACCCACTAGCCCGAACAAACCTGATGCAGGCTTTATAGGATTTCCCTGCATCACATTTAGGTGAAACACCGGGTAGTATCCTAACACTACAGCCTGGGGACCCTAGTCACCCTTCGCTTTTCAATTCCCTTGCTATTAAAGGGGAGTTGCCTGCTTCAGGATCACTCTCATTTAGCCTGTTACTCGCCAAAAAAGTAAATCTATAAGGAATATATGAGATACCTGAGGGAGATTTCTCTCGTAGGTATTTCTCCCCAGATTGACTACGGGTAACACCTTTGGGAATGCCTCTTGCTATGTTTTTTTTTCAAGATTCTCATATTCCGAGGCACCTTCATCTGTTTTGAGAGGTGTATGTACTGGGGTCAAAGACCTTAGGTATACAGTAAGAGTTTTCAGCTGATCCCATTGGATCAGTAGCCCAACTGACTCCTAAAACTTGTGAAGACACGGAGAAGGGAATGCTGCGACCCCACAGAAAACTCATATTCTGTTATTCGAAAGGGCGTTAGAATAGTACTCAACAGCCCAGCCTACCTGATGAAGGCTTTCTAGGATTTTCCCTGCATCTCGTTAGGTGAAACACAGGGTAGGATCCTGAAAGTATAACCCGGGGGCTCTAGTCAACCCTTGGCTGCCTTGCTCTATCTTCCGCATCCCCATTTTTCATTATCATACCTATGCTATAAAGGCTTATGTGCTATTGCTGTTGTCTAGTAGATTGCTTGTAGATGGCTGGAGGGTTTGAATGAGCTACTTAACTCTAAAGGAGTTGATTACTTTCGTGACAGTGTTACTGTTTAAATCCTTCCTTCCTTCCTTACGGATGAATTTTCTTATTTGTATACTCGAAGTTATTTGGATTCTAATAAGTGTAATAAATTCAATTAACAAGGTCCAAATCAAAAAAAAAAATTATCCAAATAATTTGAAATTTGATTGTCATACAAATATCACCTGCTTAACTTCTAAATTCGGGAGGAAACAGTGTCTACTTTGTGCACATACTTTCCTGTAAATGTAATCATTGAATTTAACATTACATTCAATATTCATTTTCTGACTATTGGTTAACATATTTATTCTGTTATGTTTAATGTCATAAAAATAAACATTAATTCATTAATGTACCAGAAACAGTACTTACAAGTTCCTTTTCTTCTTCTTCATTACAACAGCAGCAAATACACGATGAAGACCTACGTGAAGTTTCTTGGTGGTGATAATTATCTTGCCTGAGATTTTCCATGGTGTTGGTATACTTTGCCCTTTTTTACTTTGAATTTTGAAAGTTTAGTGCTTCCTAGACTTGAGTTTTGCACAAAGAAGTTTACTTGATTAGATGGGCCATTATCTGCTGTCAGCAAGGATGTTTTTTTCTGTTACTTTGAAATAAATAGACATCTGTAATATAAATATAGGTAATCTATGGAAATTTAAAAATAATGCGTGAGCGCCGTAAGTCTGAGGAGAGAATTTTAATAATAATCTCAATAATTTTGGAACTTTTCTTTGTATTTCGTATCAATTGAGTTGTGTCTCTCGAAATTGATAATTACTGCCTTTATTCATTATGAATCTACTTTATCATGAACGTAAAGTTTATTTGATCAGATCGGCTATAACCACGACAGAACCTCAAAACTGGGTAAGTATTATGAATAGCAACAATTTTACGCTCATTAAACCGAAAACAATCTTCTACAATTAAGCAAAAGCGCAATAATCATAAATTTATTTGAAAAATAGATTTAAACTTTAGATAATAAAAATTTCCCTTCCTATGCTATTAAAGGGTGTTGCCTGTTTCAGGATCACCCTCATGTAGCCTTTTAACCAAAAAAAAGTTTTTTTATTGTTACGGAAACTTCATGTATTCCTCAATGTATTAAAATTTCAAAATGTTTTCCGTATTAGCTATAAAATGAGATAACGAAACTGTTCTATTTGGGATTTAATGAGTAATACAATAAATTGTGACAAAAGGTAGTTATTTTCCTTGTATGCGCGCCATAATTTGATGTTGGGTTGCATACAAATAATATAAGCATATTAATTTCCTGCTAGAATTTTGTTTATCATTTAACAGCTACGTTAGAAAATAAAATGTTACTAATATTAATATGAAGATAATTTTTAAAATATACATTATTTTAGTAAAATTTCAAACTTGTAGTAATGGGGATTCTGCTTATTTCACTTACTTTTATGATATTAAATAATATTGAACCTTGAATTTACGTCTTGCCAATTTATTTTAATGACATCAACACTTCTGGAACACTCGTAGACTGAAACCTGCCTCGTGCATAATTGATTCTTTGCTTCTGGAAGGATAGAAATTTTCCTTCAGTTTTAGAAAATTATTATAAATATACTAACGAATATTGGTCCTAATCGGATGAATACTTAAAGGAACTTCGTTGCGAATAATAATTACAAATATTCGCTTCTCCCTAACTTTATTTATTAATTGTATTACACTTCATAAAAAAGCAGTTTGTAGTTATTCTTAAGAATTTATAAGTTAAATGTGTAGTTCGTTTAATATATAGAGATTTAATTGACCATACAGATGAACGGATCAATTAAAAATCCGAGCCCTTCATTTTCACTTCTTTAACATTTTTGAGATGCCTATTTCTGGAAACGTAATTATTATATTGACAGTCTTATGAGTTTTTATGTGGAATGTAATTCAATATTCAGACCAAATCATGACTAGTAATTGAATAACGTTTTGGTCTATAGTTTAACAATGCAACTGATTGTTGTGCTATAGAATTGATTTTAGTGGGAGAAAAAAAAGCAGTTGTTGAAAGGTTGCCGTGGTAATAATTTGAAACGTCGTATATTGCCTTTAGTTCGCGCATGAAATGGAGTTTTTGTAAAATTATACTCAGTAATATACTATCATTCACAAGAATGGAAGTTCCAAGCTACGGGCCAGTTGACAAGTGCTTAATTCAAAATGGCTGGCTTCTTAATTGTATAACCGTGGAATACGTCTCATGATGCAATTATTCCAATTACCACTTTCATTTTGCGAAATACGTAAAAATTATTGAACATGCAGATAACAAGGTTATTGAACGAAGAATTGAATGTCGGGTACGTAATTAGTGTACTTTATTTAGATGCGCCATTAACATAGAAAGGAATAGAAGTCTGCCCATTGATATATGAGATGACAAAATTAACAACGGATGTTAACAAAATATCAGTACGAATAAAGTCCGTAAATTAGCACCACATGGAGCACCAAAACGTGATGTTATTTTCTTCTTAAATAATATAGCTCGGTAAGTTGTTTTTAGTGTCTCATATTATACCCAGTTTTCTCTCTTAATAATGTAGAGAAATCATGCTTTAATATTCTATTTAATATGCTTCAGTATTGGTGTTAATATGATAATTTGGTTATCAAAATTTTTTTTACTTTAAAAATTTATTGCAGTAGAAAAAAATTATATTTATTAAACCATGAAACTATAACTTTACTCAAATTATGTAATATGTCACCTCTGACTACAAATGAGATTTAGTTAAACTCTGCTAATCATGTTGAAACTTCATGCACTGTGTAAAATATTTAATATAATTATCTTAAAGTTTCAAAAAGTTCCAGTAATAATAAACGAGCAAGGCTATAAACAGTATTGTTTTTAATGTATTATATGAACATTTTCTATGGAAAGATCAATCTACCAAGATAAAATTATCCCAAGTGTTAAATCACTTGTCTTTCTTACATCTTCTTTAGTTTTGTCCTAACATATTTTTGAGTTAATGTGCTAGTTCCTTAATGTAGAGAAAGTCAAATAGAACAATATATTTTGCGTAGGGATTGTTAAAAATTATCAGTGCGTTACATACAGAAAAATAGATATATATTTTATATTCCATAACTTTGTACAAAATACATTACTTTTACAAAAACAGTATCTAAAAATATAAACTGTACAAATTTTATAAAATTTACCACTATTATTTTACACAGTCTTCATAACAAATTTGTTATCTAACACTGTAAGGAATATATGATAAAGTTAAATGACATAGGAAAAACAATGCAATGTTCAGCATTAAATTCACAATTGACATATAAATATAAACAGCAATGATTTGTTTTGTTCCATAGAAGTAAATGAAGATTGGAAGATACAAGTGAATTGAATGAACTGAAATAAATTAACAACCAGATACAGACAATATTTCTATTTAGTAGTTTCATCACCATATTTGGGAGTTCCATCGGTAAATTAATTGGATAACATGTATCTAAGAGCACTCTTACTTAACCACTTGGTTAATTTTGCATTGTGGATTGCATCTGAAGACACCTGAACCGGTAATGTTAAATTTTGATGGAAAAATATGCCTAATTTATAAAAATCTAAACTTGACTGTAATTGGTCATTAAGTTATTTCATTTAATTATTGTGAATAATAGATGTTAATTGATTTACTGTTTTTAAATGAAAATTATTAAATACTTAATGTTAATTTTTATTGATCCTTGAAATCATCCAAATTTTGTTAAGTAAGTAAGATACATCTTTCACTCTGTGAAAATTCTTATCCTTTGTAACACTTATTCCTCACATAATGATAGGTAAAACAACCACATTGAAAATCAACAATTTATATTAATGAAAGCCATACTTCCATTAATCTCAATTAATTCCATAAGCTTATGTCATGGACATGCATTTTTTAGTGAAATCACAGAACCTTTGTATGTTAGTCAACTTAATCTTTTCCTTGATGAACATATGGCGAGGGGAGGAGTATTGGAAATAATTCCTACATATTTTAAGGAAGTGCTGTGTTGTAATGGTACAATTAGTAATGCACATTTAAATCCAAGCTAGTATCCTCGAATTACATGCCATCGTAAGCAGGGCCACCACCACCTTCTGGTACTACCCAGTTTATGTTCTGGCTTGGATCTTTAATATCACAAGTTTTACAGTGAATACAATTTTGAGCATTTATTTGTAGTCTTTGTCCAGTTCCTTCTTCTAGAGGAACAAACTCGTATACACCTGAAAATTGAAATAAAATTTTGCAGATATGTGAGCTACTTGGAAAATACCCTCCATAAATAAATATAACAACACACTGAAGTATATTCTGTTGGATTTTGCCACCAGGCTGTAAACTAATATTGAAACTCATTAATTCTTTTAATAACATTAAGCTGTGAAGAATTTGTTTTGTAAGCATGTCCGAGTATATTTGACCAGTAACTGTACTGTCAGAAAAAATAGAATATTTAGAAAATAAATTGAGAAAGTATATGCATTCGGTCAGAGTTGCCCACACAGAATTTTAGCATGCTAATAATATCAGGTATTTAATGGCCACCACTTTCAGTATTTATGCAATTCTAAAAGACCAACTGCAACTTTATTTAAACTTGTGATACTCAATTAACTACTGTGTTAAAATTGTGCAATTTTCCCCTGAATTTTATATGGCTCGTTGTCTGGATTCCACATATAATTATGATACTTAGTTAGAATAAAAATTGCCAAATTTTACATCTTACCTGCAGGGCAAAAGCGTCCTTCTGGTCCATCAAAAACACTCAGGTTCCTACTGACAGGTATTGAGTCATCTTTTAATGTTAAATGAGCTGGTTGATCACCTTCATGATTTGTTCCAGTTAATGCAACAGATGTTAGAAGATCAAAGCTTATTTCTCCATCAGGGCGTGGATAATCGATAGGGGTACTTTCTGATGCTGGCTTTAATCGCTTCCAATCAGGATCTGAATCAGTTTCAAAGTTGGAAAATTTTTGTAACACCTAAATAAATATTACAGGTTCAAATATAGTACATTTCTTAATAAGGCATGACAAATCTCCAATTTTGTTTAACATTTTCTGCCAATCCTTACCTTTCAATGTTAGTAGTTACTGGGAAAATACTCCAGTTTGAATATTCTATTTACTTAAACTCTTAAGTAAAAGTGGTCGCCTACTTGTTTCATCAATTTCATATTTGTGTTTAGGAACAAAATTGAGGATGAATGTCATTCCAAATTCATATGAGAGCAATCTAAAATGGAGCTTTCAACTACAAGCAAATGCTTCAATATCGCTTTGTTTTTAGAAATTTGTGTAAGTTGTGATTCATTAATCTTTAATACAAATTTGAGTTCATCTAACCTCCATGGCTGAGAGTCCAGGGCTCTCTTCCACCAATCATCAAGCTGAAACCAGAATACATTAAACCTCCATACAACCCAAGTCCAGTATGAAATGATGGCCGAATATTTCGCACTGCTTTCAGATCTGACCATATCCAACTCTGTCGTATCTTTTCTTCATATGACTTAGGTTCAACTCCTGATAAAATACATGGATTAACATAGTATATCATTAAATATCCATCTTGATGAATTTTAAAAGAGCAATGATTCTACGAGTTTTAAATTTGAAATGTTGTGGAAATAAAATGACATTTAATTTAATTTATCACATTAAATTATAAAAATGTGAAGTTGCTAAGTACTCAAAAGGAATGTAATAGTGAAGTTTTCAATTTGTTGGGAATTTATAGAGGTACTGAGAAAACATGGAAATCATAGTGAAAGAAGGCACAGTTAGATGTAAGAATACAAGAACAGAAAAATTGTAGAATATGTGTAATAAAATTTAATAAATTAGGAGACTTTATATAGATCATTTGGAAATATGAAGAGACTAGTACTGAACAAAATGGAAATTATATTCGACTGGTTAAAAAGTAGATATAATTGAAAGTGAAAATGTCTATGTAAGGTTGAAATATTATTTTATAGTGAGTTTAATTTGTTAGGAAATATAAATAACATTAATTACTAACCTGTTTCTGTGGTGTTTGATTCTAAAGCATTTATAACAGACTCAGCTGCTAACATCCCGCTCTTCATGGCATAATGTGTTCCTTTTATCTTTGGAACATTAAGAAAGCCAGCACTGCAACCAATTAGACAACCTCCTGGGAAGGTTAATTTTGGAATAGCTTGAAAACCACCTTCATTTAATGCTCGTGCTCCATATGCAATTCTAAATAAGAATTATTATGAATTACATTAACACAATTGAAATTCTTATAAAAATGTTCTTATCAGATTTAATCAATTTTCTCAATAGATTTGCACATACAATAGTGGAAATAATTTAATTATTACTAGACACTCACAGATGTCAAACGACATAAGTTTACCTTTTACCTCCCTCAAATGTTGGTTTTATTGAGGGATGATGTTTAAATCTTTGAAATTCTCTGAAGGGGCTGATATATGGGTTTGTATAGTCCAAGCCCACAACAAAGCCAACAGCTACCAATGGAGTAGGTTCATTTAAATGGTACAAAAATGAACCACCATAAGTATTCCGGTCCTGTAAACATGTAAAGCTATTAATAATAGAAACTAAATATATTTTACTAGCTATTTTAAAAATAAGAATACAATGTACAAACTAATTTTTATGAAGTGATCATTCAAAATTAAATAGATATATTTAGAAGTGCTAACAGTAGGAAGATGTAAACTCCAACCATTTTTAATGGAATATAATTTTAATTCACAACTGCATAATTATTCTTAAACCCTAAAAAGCTATATTTATAATTGCTTATTTACTAGTTATATCCACAGTATACAACACTGAAACCAAACCGTTAACACTGTAAATAAGACTTTTATAGTATACATTACATTAGTAGCATATCTCTCTACAAATAAATGTACATTACTTCCCCATTACACTTACCAGAGGCCAACCAATAGTATGTTCAACTGTGCCTGGCTTGTGCTTATTTGGATCTATTTCCCAAACTTCTTTTAGTCCAATACCATATGTTTGAGATTCACAATTTTCTCGTAAATTGTATTTCTTAAAAAGTTGTTTGCTTAGGTGACCATGACAACCTTCAGCAAAAATAGTACATTTTGCATGTAATTCCATTCCTCGCTCAAATGTATCCTGAAACAATTGTTTGGGTTACTTACTAATATATATTTGTGTTTTTTTCTCTGGTACAATTTACTTAGTGGACAAGTAATATACCTAGTAACAAACATTGAGACATTTAAAATATATAATTTTTTTATAACATGCTAAATGAGTTTGATCCTGAAACAGGCAACTCTCATTTAATAGCATAGTAAGAACATTGAAAAGGGAAAATTTGGAATACAATGTACTAGGGGACTGTAGGATTGCAGCATTCCCTTCTGTGTTTCCGAAAGATTTAGGAGGCAGTTGGCCAACTGATTCAATAGGATTTTAGCCTAAACACTGATTCACTCATAATACATCTCATTGGCAATTTCCCTTTTTACCTTAAAAGTACTTTTAGAATGCTTCATTATCTCCAGGTGTCTTACAAAATGCAAGGATACTGCAGTATTTGTAACATAGCAAGGGGATGCAATATTGAAGCATAGTTTTTTTTAACATTTTTATACTTCTTCAAGGAATTATTTAACATATTAAATGACTGATTTTAATTTTGATGATAATGATGGAAAATCACTTGGTTTTATAAGTTTCACAATTTAAAATAATCAAAATTATGTATATTAATTTTGATTGGAATATTTATTAAATTTTCAGTAGCTCTATATTGTAATAATTCCATATATACTGTATTATGGTTTAAATGTAGCAATTGTGTTGTAAACTTCGTAGATCACTGTGGCATATGGAAAGCTCCTGAAAATTTAATAAATATTCCAATCAAAAGTAATGTATAATTTTGGTTTTATTAAATTAAAAACTAAGGGATATTTCATCATTATCAGTAATATTATTTGCATTACGAGGATAGGCAACACGTTTTCTGAGATATCCTAAATTTATTTTCCTGAAGAGGATTTCCCCCAAATTCTCCCACAGGTAAATTATTCCAGTCCTTGATGGTCCTATTTAGGAATGAAAAACTGTCATCTGTTTATTGTTTTCTTCATTATACTTTGAATTGATGATCCCATTTACCTACATAACTGGGCTTCTGCATTTTGGTGCTAATTCCAACCCAAGGTATTTTACTCTGTAAAAGCTTTGAATAGTAAATGCAGCATTGCTTTCCCCCTCCTTTGTGACAATAATTCCTATCCTAGTTGTATTACTATTTTATTCCTATGGCCTTACCCTACTCATCAAAGCCATTTCTGAACTTTCTCTAATAATTCTATTTGATTTTTCTATAGGGATCCCATAAGCTGCCCCATATTCCAAAATTTGTCTAAGGTTTTGAATTTCCCTTTTTTAGGTCCTCATTATGAAATGTAAGGAATTATACATTTTTCAAGTCATGAAATTCATCTGTTCCACCCACCAAGTCTATTGTTGAAATATATTCTCAGATATTTTTAGGTCGTTGCCCTTGAAATTTGTTCCCCACTAGTCTTTATTCTGTCTCATTTATCAAAATACATTTCACAAACTGATCTGGTTTGTTTTTCATTAATTTTGATTTTAATTTACAGAATCTAGCTATTGATTTTATCTTGTAATGGTAACATGTCTTGTTCATTTATTGTCTTTATGTATATGATCAGTCATATGTGAAAAGTCTGACCTTAGGTTTTAAATTGTTTGTTAAATCATTGATAAATATTAAAAACAGTAATAGGTCAATTACAATTTTGACTTTTCGATACTTTGCTTAAAAACTTTTCTACTTGTAGTACCACTCTTATCTATACTTGTTTTATCTTAGAAGCCAAGAATTATTTGTTTTGTAATACATGGTATCATATTTATTTTTATCGTGCATTTGCAAGTACTGAATCAGTAGTTATTTCAACAATAAACATAGCATATTGCATACATTCATGTAATGAAATATAATTTTTTTTCCATTTAGCCCATGTTTGGCCTAATTTGTATAATATAGGACTAAAACTAGGCACGTCTGTAAACAGAACCAAAATTATTGAAATTTTGATAAGCATATTATATGCTAGTTTTTATTACTATTTGGGAGATGTCTGTTTCTGGATGAAGTATTTACTTTAGGTGAACCATCCTTTGCTATTCCAACGTCATTTGTAGCAACACCTTTTAAGCTGCCATCTGGATGATATAATAGCTCTGCAGCTGCATATCCAGGGTACATTTCTACACCTAATTCTTCCGCTTGCTGCCCAAGCCATCGAACTAGGTGACCCAGACGAACAACATAATTACCATGGTTGTACATGGGTAGTCCTGTATAGATAACAACATATCAACTTCAGAATAATGTCATAAATCTAAATCATAAACATTAATTGCTTAATAGTATGCACTTGTGTAACATAAAAATATTAATTAAGGAATAAATATACCTTGTATAATTAGGTTTAAAATTTGAATACAAAAATGACTAGAACAAACCTTTGAGAATCGGAATCGATATCCGGCCAGTTTCAGTAAGATATCCAAATTTATCTACTGTTACAGGAGTATTGAGAGGGGCTCCCTTCTCTTTCCAGTCCGGAATTAATTCATTGAGGGCAACAGTTTCAATACATGCTCCCGACAAGATATGACCTCCTGTTAGGGCAAAAAAAATTTGTTTGCATATACTATTGACCCTCTTTAATTTTGCTATTTCAATTAAATTATTAATTCATTTTCAGCTGTAGGAGTAAATTGTGTATTTGCAAATGAAATAATGAATATTAGTAAGAATTTTAGAGATTAACTTAAAAGTTTTTTCCCATTAAGGACTTTTATGACTAGTCGCCAATTGTTGATTTGGGAGATTTGGAAAGGTGGAGAAACAAGACTATTCAAGATGATTTTTGGTAATTGCCTCAACTATTTGAATTCTAGTCTACAAAGTGAAAATTAAAGGCATTTTACATTACACGCCTTCAAGGCAAGTGTACGCAGATAATGTCTCAACTGAATAATTTAGCAGGTTGAAGGTTTGACCAGCTTGTGCATAAGATAATGAAAATATATTGCCACCTTGACAGTAAACCAGTTCATTTAGTTAAAAAATTGTTTTCATTGGTAGAAAAATTTAATTATAAAAGGTTTTCCTTTTAATTTGAAAAGAAATTAGTGAATAATTAGTTTAAAAGTTTTTATATAGCATTATTCATTAAAGTTATTCTTAAACTAAATGTCATTTACCTAATTCTGCTGCTTTTTCTACAAGACAGACACGTAACTCTTTACCATTTTCATTAGCTAGTTGTTTTAAACGTATAGCTGCAGACATGCCAGCTGGCCCTCCACCTACAATAACTACATCTGCCTCATCCACAAATCTTTCCATATTAACATCTGCAAAAGGAATTTGATTATTACATAATACAAGATAAGTATAGAAGGTGTAAACTAATCACTTTATATTTATATAATTTAATGAAAAACTCTTGTGTTATGACAGCTAATTAAACTGATTATAGCATATATGACATTCACTTGCACTATGCACACATACCTTTCCACCTAGGATCATTATCCCGTGGCACAATGGTGTAGTGAGTGGTAATTTTTGGAGATTTTTGATCTGAATAGTATCGTTTTAAAAGCCATGATAATCTGCCACCTGAAGTAAAATAAAATAAAAATGCTGAATGAAGAATTAACGGAGTTTTTTTTGCAATTATCTAGGCCACGAGAAGTAAATTATTAGGTACACAATTTTTCTGTTTATCTTTCGAAACAGAATTGTCTACATATTATAAAGATTGAGAAGAAAATTCGTCGTTTTATAATCTCTCAGCTCTTTATGAAGAAATTTTTCCAAAATTCTTACTTGAAAGTTTCCTTAGGCTTATTCCAATTGGCATGTTTCAAAATTCCACGCCAATTTTAGCTTTCTGCTAGTATCAGCTGTAGTATGAAGTCAACTAAGGTCAATAGGTATGTCTGTTTGCAATTCCAGATTACCAACTTCAGATTACAAAAGGGCAAACATTCATTGGAGTAGCAATGTTTCATACACAGTACAAGGTTAGAGAAAGGTTAACTCGCATGTCATCGATTTTCACGAATAAATATGATGGAAACTTTCAAGTCATTCAAATATTTAATCATAAGTGATTCGAGAAGGACCTTATAAAGTATTAGAGGAATATTTTTCAAATTTGAGGAGGCACGTAGTCGAATTAATCAAGGAAGTGTTGGAAGCGCTACTAGCGGAAATGCATTATTCTGTTTTCTGATTTAAACTGAAAACTGTTTAACCATGAAATTATTTGCATTGGAAGCAATTTTTAACCAAGGGACAATTTTCTCCAATCCAACGAGCAACGGAAAATGTTTGTCAGAAATGACAAGTGTCAGTAAATAGCCATAATCACAGTAAAGATGAAAGAAATATAGCAAAAGTTGCTAGTTTTAGCTAAAAGGTAAAAGACTATAATGAGACTTTATAAATAACAACCATAGTTAATAAAAAACAATACAAATTTAGCAAAATAAAAATGTATAAATAATTAATTGGTACGAATGAATTCACCATCATGACCTTAAAAAACTGTTTCTTTTTCTTGTTGAAATATGGATTTCATTAAATAACGAAACAAAATAAAACTATTTCAAAGTTTTATAGGGAATCTGAAGAAATAATTTATTAAAATAAGATTTTTAATTGACTGTTTATGCTGTGTTGTTCAAATAATAATTAAAATAATTTATTCTGCTTCCACACTCATACCGTAAGTTTATAAATAAGCTATGAAAAATTCTAGAAAGGTTCCTGAGAAAAAGGAACTGAAAAACCACAACTTTAACGTTGGCAAGAGATGGGACCTTACGAAACCTCGTAAGATATATATAATAAATATTTTGTTTTGCAAACGTTTAACCTTCTATAACGTTGAGATATGTACGAATGATGCCAATGTTTTTATTCATTCAAATAATTATTTTATTCCCTCAAAACCTGCCTTCAACATAAATTGAGTTTCGTGCTAATTAAGTCCTTAAAATAATTCAAATCAGCTTGTTGCAGTATTCAGTATAAGACTGGTCTGATGCAAGCCTCCATGCTAACTTATCTTCCGCAAGATTTTTCATTTCCGGTTAACTAGCACATTACAAATCATTCATAATCTGCTAAGCATATTCCATCCTTAGTCTCCATCTTTAGTTCTTACCCCACACACTTCCCTCTAATGCTAATTTTACAAGACCATCATGTCTTAAAACGTAGACTATTAATCTATCCCTTCTCTTTGTCAACGTCGTCCATATTGTTCGCTCTTCTATTCTGTTTAGAACTTCCTGGTTAATGATTCTATCCAATCATCTGATTTTATGCACTTTCATATAGCACCACGTTTCATAGGCTTCTATCATTTTCCTTTCTGCAATTCCTACCTCTACATACGAACATTTATAGCAACGATTTCCTAATGTTCACCCTTATATTATCCGTATGTAAATTCCTCTTTTGTGCGAAAGCCTTCCTTGCCTGAGGAAGTAGACTCTATGTCTACTATACTTCTACCATCCCTAGTTATTACATTTCCCAAGTACCAGAATTTCTTAACATCCTTCAAAATATCCCTTCCAAATCTAAAAGCTGCTTCCCATTCTACACTCCATTACTTTGGTTATCCTTCTATTAATTCTCATATTGAACTGTTTCTCTTGGACCACGTTTATGCCATTTATTATGGTTTCCATCTCTTCTGATTTCCTTCATATTACAATATCATCGGCAAACCGAATGGTTTTTAATACATCTCCTTGCAGTACGATTCCTTTTCCATATCAGCTTAATACTAGTAAATAAAAAACCAAATTTTAGTAAAACTCCATTATCTGTATTTAATTTTCTGATTAGGAATATCTTTAAGGAAAATATAGTCACAATGTGATTGTCAATTTAGTTTTTATTGTATGGTAATAACAAGAAATTTAACTGCATTGTTATGTTAATTTAAGACTATATTTTGTGTTGTATTGCTAACGTAGAAGTGCAAATATATTTAGTATTTTATTGAAACATATGTGCGTGAAAAACCTAATAAATTAGATCGTCGAGGTAGTCATTTGAATACCCAAACACAATGAACATTTGAAATACATTATCGTCATTAAATTTCAAACATTTTACAAGTTTTATGTGATAGATGTTTTTAAGAATGATATTTATAACGATAAGAAGTTATTGTGCATGAAATACAATTTTTTATTTCACGGTGTAACTTAACGTTAATTAGGTTTTTATATTTCAGTAATTTATTAATTATGATAAATTAATAAGACAATTATATAATATTTACCGCTGATTGATAACTAATTTAAAGATTGCCTTCCTTCTGTAAGCGACGAATAGCTGATAAATGACCGTTTGACAGTGCTTCAGTTTTAAAAAGTAAAAATAGTATGGTTAGAATAGCTTTTACGATTCTGAGTTGGCATCTCCTCTTGAATTCCTTACTTGGTTATTGTGGAAGTTGTTTAAACACATTTAATATTATTTTCCCGGAGAGTTATCGTTTCTTCGTGTCTACTGCTTATTATGGCCAAAAAGATCCCAAAGTCAGATTGTGGTAAATAGCTCTGCGAACCAAATGCCGAATGTTGGATTCATTAGTTTTATCGCCGAATTAGACATTTGAAGACCCAGCATAATTATCTTATTAAATAGTATTATGTCATTAAATTTCAAATCAAAATTTGATCAGGATTTTTTTATAATGATGAACGGATCTTTGGCAACAAATTTTCAACTGCTTCGATTAGAATCATACTGTAATGATAAAATACAACTACTAGGGAAATTTCGTGGTCCGGAATAAAAGTCAAGCAGCGTTATAGAAGTCTTTGGGATTTGGCGGTATGGGATGATGTTTTTCCCCTAAAACGTTGGTGGAGAGGGGCAAACGGCTCCTCCCAGAGAGAACAGGCAAGAATTTTTATTGGACGAACGAGCCCCGCAACCGACGGAACATGAAATAAGAAAGAGGGGTACAAATAATTAAAAACCCACGAAAAATTTATTTTCGACATTGAGGACGTGGTGGTGAATATTGATATTAAGGACGTCGAGTTGCTGATTGGGACATTAAGGGATAATGATGTGGATATTAAGACTGAACTTTGAGTGTAACTGAAGATTGAGTTTTAAAAGGGAACAATAAGAAGTTGGAGGTTGTCCTGGCCGAGGACGTTTAAATCACGGATCCAGCCGAAGTCCAAACGTGCTCATTTTCGCTCAACGCGGAAGTCCAACGACAAGTTCCAAGCAAGCTGAAACAACATCGTAAATACCACTGTTTGTAACCTTTTGTCGATTTACTGGTACTGCCAATTCCGATTAGGATTTGTGTTAGTGTTTCTGGTTTATGGGATGGCCCGTTTAAACAAGCCTTAGAATAGAGCTCATGTATTTAGTTATAACCCATGTATTTAGTTTATTAGAAATTTAATTTGTATAAATTTTATATATATATTATCATAAAAGGCCGGCTATGTAAATTAAGTTTCATCCAATTAGTGTACATTGTAATAAATGAAAGGTAAAAGTTAATATTTTTCTCATTTTCATAATATTTTTTCATTATATAATAATATACACCCGCACATTCATTAGAATACAGTATACTAAATTTTAAAAAACAAAGATAACGAGTAATTTTAACTGTTATTTATTTATTGTGCTCGTTTCAAGATGATGCATACTGAGGTGGATGTTGCCTGGAAAAGCCTTGATTTGCAGTAATCCTTGATCTATCTGGACGTCAAGATTGAATGACGGCGGCGTGTTTCATCTGACGTCTCAACATAAATAAACCAAACAAAGCGATTGGTGAATGATTAAGTAGGTTTTATCGTAATTGATACTTGCGTATTAATCAGAGATGGCTGGTCTCTTGACAGACGAAACTCAATTGTTTTAACACAAATTTCGCCGTTTAATAACAATCATTAATAGATGTTAGCGGTATAACACAATTGTATACAACGAACATTAGTTACGAAATAATGCAATTGAAATAACGAATTATAAACATTTATAAAATTTCTTAATATTAATTTAGGGAATGTAGATTTTAACTTGGAGAAACAAAGTCAGTTGACGATTTTGAAGTGGATATGTAAGTACCGAAGGTCAATGACACGATTGACATTATGGAAGATTTACATGTGTAAAGGTGTTCAGCATATAAAGAGAATATTATTTCTCCCGATTGAATTAAGATTACATAATTACTAGTACGGCAGTTGGAAAAGGACAAGTAAAATAAAGTTAAGAAGGAGCAAATATTTACAAACAAAAGTATTATTTATGTATGTTACATTATAATTGTATTATGTTTAATTAAAGATAAGGAAGTTCTAATATATATTTTTGCTTTTAAGTTTCTTGACAGAAGGCAAATACCAACGTTTTTAAAGATAAATTATTCAGACTTTCGATTTTTCACATTCTTGGTCGTTATTTCCATCTTTATCTTTTCTCGTATACACATATTCTTCGTGTATTGCATAAGTTCAGAACGAAATTTTCTGCTTAGTTACATGTAAAATCATATGGGACTGATGTCAGCTTTAATTTGCTTAATAAAGGTATTCGCATTGATTTAGTGATGTTACATTGATTGCACATTGCGTATAAACGTGACGTTATTTGTCATTCCGAGGTCTACAATCCAATTTTATCTAAAAATTATAAATATTTCGTATCACGTTACTACTGCAGAGACTAAGGTGATTTAATGAATTTAATGCTTTTCTCGTTATTTATAGTAATATAAATTTTCTGAACATTAAAAAATAAAGGTTCTGCAAGAAATTTTAATTATTTATAATGCATTGAATATAGTCTCTGGGGAATGGGATTCGATTTTAGGGAGTGTTTAAAAAGATTGACAAGTTTGATTTTATTGAAAGACATTTAACCTAAAATAAATGAATTTTCAAAATCTATGTAAAGATAAATTAAAACGACCAAATAAAATACGACTAGAGAATGTAGGTTTTCCCGGTGGATGGACTGAATAAAAAGTTCTCGGGATTTCACCCGGGTTATATCATTTGTAAAATACGTTTCGACAGCTAACTCCACCATCTGTTACCTGAAGACGAAGGCGGAGTTAGTATGTCGAAACTTTGTATTTTACAAATACCGAGAAATTTTTATTGAAAATACGACTTGATATTTCGGTTGTAACTGTCTATGGGTACAGTTTAGATAGGAAAAAAATTATAACTTTATTTTTTGTCAATATTAACGTTTAATTACATACTTCAAACGTTCAAACACTTAAAATAATTTATTTGTACCTGATGCAATGCGACGACGAAAGGTAGTAGAACTTGAATATTACTTCCTCCGACTGTTTTTCTTTCTCCCAGGTTGGCTCAAGGCGAAGGATTTTAAAAACAGTCTCGCACAAACCGAGATGCATTTCGTCAGATTTGAGAATGTATGCTTCGGTGTTGGGCAAACGCTAAAAGTTGTTCGCTGGTCTCATTGGACCAGTCGGCTGTCTTCCCAAATCTGGTCTAGGGATGGAATCTGGTTTGTTGCGTCACCACAGCAAAATCTGTCTCCCGTCATCAGAAAGGCCAGGGAGTAGAACCGAATGACCGACTTACATGATGCAGGTTTCCCTGCTTCACTTTTAGCTGAATCACAGGATGTGACCCTTAAACTAGAGCCCGGAGGCCCTTGGCTACTTTGCTCTACCTTTCATCCCCTCCTTATGCTATTATAGCGGGGAGCTACCAAAGCCGATAACACTCGCGAAGTCTGTCTTTCTAAAAAAAAATACACGACTGTAATTCACTTGAGGAAGATGGTAAAGTGTGCCATCGGAACGCCGTCACTTAAGCTTTCACTAAGCCGAGCGGGAACCCAAGAACTGCTTATTAAAAAATATCTGAAGAAAATGTTGTATAATTGACTATATATAGTAATAAAGTAGACGTTATTGGGAAAAAATTGTCAACAAAATAAGTGAAAATCGATTATCGTTCAATTTAATAATAGTTTTGGAAATTTAAAAAAATATAATACTGTTTATAAAAATTACATTTTTTCCTTTCCTCTATGTGGAACTCCGTTGATTATAGAGGGGAAAATATATAAATATTATTTGTGAAGGAATCATTCCTATTGAATCAAATTTCTTTATTTAACATACTACGAGTAAACATAATCTTTAACAAACGATAATTTTTATTAGTAGAACCGCAATAAACTACTAAAATGAAATAATTCGAAAAACAAATTTCATAAGCTTTGTGTTAAACGAATTTAATTAAAGAAGTCGCCAACTTAAAATGTTGCAAATGCTATTTAAAAATAAATTTCTAGCGCATATACTACAGGTGCAAAGAGACAAGCTTTGGTGTGTGTGTTGGAGGGAGGAAGAGAGAGAGAGAGAGGGAGAGGGAGAGGTCGTGTGACGGTGCCGCGCGGTCGGGCTTGGATCAGGCTTGGATTCTCTCTACATTAATTTGGAGTTCTCCCCACGGCCCTATCCCTCACCTCTGTGAATGTGTGAAACGCTTCAAGCACCGGTATCTGATATACCATGATATAAAATTTAAATTTCAATTACTTCAAATGCTCGGTACATTGGCTGGAATGAAAAGATTCGGTCGTTTTCTCTTGATCCTCAAGATAATTAAACGCGGAAATTATCACTTTATCGCGAAAAATTTTAAAGTGAAATGAGTAACTCATTTCACTCATTAATTACGATATCTATGTTCTAATTACAATACAATGGATGTTCATAATATTTTATGCTCACACTGGTCTTAGTGTCAGTTGAAATACCTACTTACTATATTTCAGTCTAACTATACACAACAGGGTTCAAAGTTACATTCCAAGTATTCGACAGCAAAAAATATGGCATTACGGATTATTTCTAAATCCCTAACGTTTGCAGATTTTTTAAATTTAGTACCGCATATTACAAATAAATATCTGTACCACCTACGTTTCTTAAATATCATGATGCATCTCAGAGTCAGTATGACATTTATTTAATTATTTATAAGACAAAACATCAATGAATTTAATTACTGCATTGACTTACGAAGGGATAAACCAACTTAATTTGTCAGAAATATGCCACTTGTATATAGTTTTAATAATTATCTATTAATATTTCAATTAAGAATATATTTATAAAGTTAATAGTCGAAGTATTTAAGGATATATTGGAACGACTGGGCATGTAACGATGGCATTTATAATTAAATGTTTATTGTGCATTATCACGTGAATACGACAGTCAAGTCACATAAACTGCTTACGTCATCAAAGACTTAATTTTAATTTTTCGGACTAGGAATTATTTTTAGTAAGTATGGCAAGTCCTCGCCGGAATTCTAACTCAGGACCTCTGTGACGCAAGTCTCTAAATACACCACAGGAGTTGTGCATAATTGTATCTTGCATTAAAAGATGAAATTTTTCAAAAAAAGAACGATACGTTCTAATTTTTATATTATTAATATGTAATAGCTTTCTATTTTATTAAAATTTAATTTTTGACAAATTTGGCTGGTTAATTCCTTTATAGATCAATGTATATATGAATTAGCACGATAGAGAATTATATTTAATAATTTTTAAAAGTTCTCTACGTGATGCACATGATTTAAACGTTATTCATTTTTTCTTGATTACAGTTCATGAGATTCTACATGGCGTGTTTACAAGCGCAGTAGGGAAAGTTGGGGAGTATCGTCGTTTGTGGAGGTACTACCCCTCCAACAGGCCTGGAGAAACGCTTCTATCATTGTTAATAACGTTGTCTTCATACGAACGAGATATGGAGACGAAAACTTTTTAACACACCTTATACTTATTATCAATAACATTTTAATGATGCGTTTCTTGACGTTCAACACATCCTGTGGTGACAGCAATATAATTCGTAACGCTAATATTTTCAGAATTGCTTTTACACTACCAACTTGTCTCAACAAAAAACGGAGTAAAAGTGAGCTGATATCTAACGCCCCCCCCACACTACAATTTGGGCGGAGTTGCCGACTGCAAATCGTCATGACACACGATTAGCTAATTATCCTGAACTGTACATTTTTCAAGTAATATGACCTTGCCTTATCGAGTAGAATTGCCCTCCAAAAATTGCAAGTTACAGCTGTTGTACAAAACATGTTTATTTATATTAAAAAATGTATTTAAAACTGACAACATTCTTAAATTCGTCTAATAATAAACATAAGCTTCCACCATGCCGGTAGATGTTTATCTTAACATTTTACAGGATTTATCGAGTTGGCGAAACTGTTCTACGACGATTGTTTAATATGTCAGGTAAAAATGTAACAAATTTATTAGAAAGATTACTTTATTTATTAAGTCTCCATCCTTGCCCCAGTTTTTTCAACCCATCACAACTGTGTCAATTGTGCAATATACTCGTCACGGCCTTATTTGATGAAAATGCTTCTCACCTAGCCATTTTCAAGTTTGGGAACGAGAATAAGGCACTTAAAGTGCCAGGTCTAGTGAATAGGGTGGATGAGAAACGAATAATTCGAATGCCAACTTTCGCCATTGAGGCTGCCGTGTGCCCTGTCCTGGTGAAATAGCACTTTTTTGGTCGTTTCTCAATCCGCATCAACTTCATCCAATTCGGTTTTGATTTGTGTAGCTGTCCAACCGTTCACATGTCTCCACATCTAACTCAACACAAGGCTGCCAACAATAAGCTACGACAGGCATATGTTTAAAACTTTTAGTAATAACTTTGGAAGGTTCATATTTACCGATGATGGGGCGGAAGTGACAAATTAATCGCTGTTTCATAAATATTTACCAGACGTTTCGAACAACCCTCGTATGTGCCCAAGTTAGCGTCCGATAAGTAAGATCTAACCCTAGTCGGCGCTAAAAGGGACATTTTTCAACAGTGGAAGATGTGGAAGCAAAAATGGCGACGGTACTGAGTAGCCTCATAGAATAGATATACAAAAATGTTTTGAGCATTAGGTGGAACACACGCAGAAGTGTATGTTACTTTGGAGGGTCCTTACCTCTTCTCAAGTGAATAAAGTTACCGAACGAACCGTTTACATTTTGTTTTTTGCCTTGTATGGAACGAAAATGAACACACCAATGAATGATAAAGTATGGTCGCTGCTACAAAGGGAACTGAATTAATGGAAATCACAATATGATGTTTTTAAATTCTTGTTTCGTCCCCGAAAAGAAACAGATCACTGAAATACTATTGCTGCACCGTACAATATTTTGATTTCATCAACTGTTTAGCACTGTTCTGTTTTATTTCAATTTATTTTAATGAATGGCTACTTCAATTCCCACTTTCCATTAAATTTGTCTCAAATGTATTTTTATGAATATTAATTTCTCAAAACACTGCTGCATGTGAAGTTTTTCAGTTGCTTTTCATACGAATGAAAAAATTCTATCCGTTTTTTGTTTCCTGTAATTAATTTCCAAAGTATTATGCTTTCGAGTTCTGGAGGTCAGTCCATTTCACTGCATTTGCCCCACGATGTAGTTGACTGCGCTACCCTCACGGTTTTTAGTTCGAAAAACTTTTTACATTTGTATGACGCGCTATTGATGGCTCTTAGCTTAGTTTTCTGTGTAATGTTAATGTTGGGAAATAGCAGTCGAAATCGAGCAGCGCAATGTAAATAAAATTGTGATAATTGGAATAGTCACATATAAATAAAAAGGTGAAGCAGCTTAAGGGGTTCTAAAAGCTTTCGTTTAACGTTCTTGGAAGGTAATTTTGAATTGTAGGTCCGTAATTATTTAGGAGTAAGGTGCGAGCGCCTCGGGGTGTATTTACGGAGT
Organism: Eucriotettix oculatus; assembly: GCA_034510155.1. Taxonomy (NCBI): domain Eukaryota; kingdom Metazoa; phylum Arthropoda; class Insecta; order Orthoptera; family Tetrigidae; genus Eucriotettix; species Eucriotettix oculatus. The sequence goes on from CM067378.1 coordinate 65,228,164, forward strand.
AACTAAGCAGCGTTCTGAGCGTGAGGGAGGGTGAGGCGATGTTTTAATAGCGCACTTTCTTTGCGGATAAAACCTGAGAGTAGTAGTCGCTTTAATAATTCAGACGACGGCCAGAGGGCGGTTGCGGCAGGAAAGAAGCCCGGGGAGGGGGTTCGCTAATTCCGCTGGTGTTTACATACCCCGGTCCCCTCCGCGGCACATTGATTGCTTCTTGCTGGTGGATGATCCACTCACGCCCCAACACCACTGTCGCTACATTATGCATAACGTTATAGGAGCTGCAAATTGCAACGCTGAATATAGCAGCTGCCGGCTTGCGGTAGGTGCAGCTCTGCCACCTGGCCAACTTCCTAGCACCTGATCCTGCTCCTGCCTCTGCTCCTGCTCCTGCTCCTGCTCCCGCTCACGCCCGGGATCCTCCAGCCAACAGACAACTCGCCCAGAGCACCCGTGGCTCGAAAACTTCCTCAGTGATGGACCACGTGCGAGAATAAAAAGCTCTTTCGTGCAGCAGGCAGTAATGACAACAATCGGTTCACGATAATTCTTACGACTGAAGTCAGGTCTGGTAGAATATTTGGACCTCATTGATTATGGTGACGGGAAAATTACCAGAATTTCGGTCATTTCTCCAAATCTAGAAAAACTTGAATGATATATCAAACAAAATCTCTGGATACTGGATCAATCAGAATATTATGTCATGCCAGAACTCTGTACTACATTCATGAAGGGTCTGTCTGCCGATAAGAGAGTATGATCATAATTTCTATTTTAAAGGTAATATTTAACCTCTGTTGCATATAATTAAACAAATTGATGGCCTTGTACAGACTTTATTATATAAATTTACTCGTAACAACGTCTCGGCATGTTTTTATGCCTTATTCAGGGTTTTTCCTCCCACAACAAAGTCAAAACAAAAAATTACATCAGAAATGCAACAATGTGGTAGGGATCCGAGGCAACACTTCAACTCCTTATCCACACGTAATTATTGCTGGACTGTTAAACATGCCGAAACGTTGTTACGAGTAAACTTATATAATAAAGTCTGGACAATGTCATCAATTTGTTTAATAATTTTTATTTCTCCACAAAACTCTGTTTTATCCCTTTTCTAAGCACCAAATAGAACTAAGTCCCATAAGTATACTATGAAATGCTTAATTGGGCACGGAGAAATTTATTTGTTAAGATCGTACGCCGAGACAGTATAAATTGCGGTATTTAGTAGAGGTCGACGTGTTTTACGTCAATATACGGAATTTAATTGTAAAACAATGAATAAATTATTCGCATAATTACGTAATTAATTTATCTGCATAATTCAATATTATGAATTATAATTTAATAACTAATGAAAAATTTACTTGGCCCTCATGACTCAAAGCGAGCCCTATTAATCTACCCCTTCTCTTAGTCAAAGTCCTCCATATTGTTCACTCTTCCCCTATTCTACTTTGAACTTCCTGGTTAGTCACTCTATCCACCCATCTGAGTCAGCATTCTTCTATGGAACCACAATTCTATTCTATTCCTTTCTGCAACTCCTATCGTTCACCTATATGACACCACTTCCACACGAAAATTTTTAATAATGATTTCCTAATATTTATATAATTAATTCCTCTTTTTATTTTTACAAAAGTCTTCCTTACCTGTGCTATCCTACACTTTCACTTCCACCATCTCTAGTTATTATGCTGCCCAAGTAGCAGCTTTTCTTAACTTCCTTCAAAATATCCTTCCCAATGTAACACCCTTTGTTATTCCACTATTTCTCATACTACACTCCATCGCCTTGGTTTCCCTCTATTAATCCTCATATATACTCTTCCTCAAGGGCCACGTTCAAACCTTTTATTATGGTTTCCAAGCCTTTTTCTGATTCCCCTAATATGACAATATCATCAGCAAATCTTAGGGTTTTTATTTGGAGTATGATTCCTTTTCCATATTCCGTTTTAACTTCATTCATCGTATGTTCTGTATAAGTTTAAGAGCACGGACGACAGACAGTAGCTTTGTCTTACTCCTTTCTTGATTATTGCTTTCTTTTCTTGCCCTTCAATTCTAATTACTGCTGACTCCCTCCTGCGAGGTTATGGATAATTATTCTTTTTCGATATTTCAAAATCCTTAATAGTTTGTTCCAGTTTACATTATCCAAGGCCTTTTCTAAATCAACAAATGCCATGAACGTAGGCTTGCTTTTTTCTTATCCTGTCTTCTAAAATTAGACGCAGAAGCAATATTGATTCTCTTGTCCCTACCTAATACCAAACTGATCTCCTAACCCGCATTCTATTTGACGTTCCATCCTCCTATATACTATTTTTGTTAATATTTTGCACGCTTGACATACCAAACAAATTGCCCTGTTCGCATCTAATGATATTATAAAAATATTATTTGCTCTAAAATTCTACAAGAAAGAGCAGACAAGGTGAGGATGAGCAATAAAACATTAATGAAGGATACGATAAAAAAAATTAGCACTAAAATCAAGTATTTGAACCTTTGTGCCCTGTCATTTATAGACGAGTTTGATATTCCCACGCTCCGCTCATAAACTCACTGAGATTATTCTATTTTATTACGGATGCTGGTCTGAGGCCAGTGTTTATGGTGAGGGCCAATAAATTATTTCCAATAAAATACACACAGTTTTATAAAAAAATGAATGTTGATTTGTGTTGAACCATTTGGTGGTCAAAATTAATTATTAAAATCTGTCAATTTATATTTTTCGTATTCGGAATTTACCTTATTGTAGGAATCGTTTGAAAATATGTCAAGAATTCTGACTGAAACTCAAGTCTCATACCTTTTATTTGCCACTGGTGATGTTAACGAAGTTTTGAAAATTTAGTACATGTCATTTATTCTAATATTCTGAAGGTCAAATATATCCAATTTTCAAAGAAATCTACCTTGCGTGAAGGTTTTAATTGTGAACAAGAGAATAATAGCTTTGAATGTACAATTACAAAAAGTTAACTTGTTTTTCCATAGCCTTGCGGAAGTTATTCAAACAGAAGGCAATATTCCATTGCCGGAATTATTTATTACTTTTAGGCGGTTGATTAGGCTGGACAATTGTATCTGATGAAAACACAGCGCAATCCGGAATCTGATCCCGAATTTCATGCTTCACAGATCAAGTACTGATCACTAAACAAATAAATACTTCGGGCATGAAAACACTTCGGTGTAACTGTATCCAGTGTGACTGGATATAAAATTATTTAGATTAACGTGAAGTAATTAATATATTAATAAATATACTATTATTTTAATCAATCAATACTTCCCGAATTTTCAACTCTGTATTGAAAAATGAAAGCGCTTATTGTTATTATTCAATCTCATATTATTATCATACAGCTATGTGGTTCATTATTGTAGTTAATTATCTGAGGAACTTATGAATGTCAAATAAGTGATTCGTATGACAGTGTCGATACAATAGTCAGCATGAATCATTTCTACACCATCATAAAGACTCGTGCACGCGTAATTCTATTAATCAGTGAGTTCAGGTTTTATAATATTTGTGAAAAGAAATATAGTTATGGGAAAATAGGAATTTGCTTCAACATTTCGGTACACATCTTCGTAGCCATCTTCATCTGCTATGGAAATGCCTAATTTAGAAAATAATTTTCGTTCTCGGAGTGGCTACACAAAATATTTTTATGTGTAATTTATTATTTCATGTAAAATATATGTATAAAATATGACCGAGTTTTAATGGTATAATACAACAGTTTAATTTAGGGTAATGAAAGAAATAGCCTCTTCACTTCTGTGTCTCAACTCAGCCTAATCATAGATAGTGGAAAAAGTAAGATTGGATCTTTCATAAAGCCCCAAAAGAAGAATTTGTTGTGGACAGAAAAAAAAAATCATTTGACCCCTTGAATGTAGGCCTCTCCTGGCAATATTCCCTCTTTTTTGTTGTTGAAAAAGTCTACGCTATCATAAATGACAGAAAAGTTTCTTTTGTCTCTTGCCCATGTGATTATTTAAAGACGAAAATGACGAATCGTCAATATGATATTTAGCGAGACGTCAATTTATTTAAAACGTGTAACGTAGCCCGAAAATTATAATTCAGGACGCGCAAAAGATTTAAATTGTTAACTGTAATAATTTTTTTTTCGTGATATACACCGAATGATTTCACATAATGTGCTTTCATATTTGAGATGTGTGTTATAATAAATTTATTAAACAAAATTCAAAAAACACGCTTAACTAAGATTTTAGAGTATTTGCACTCCATCTATTTCGTTAAAATTTGCAAATGACAAAAATATGATAAATTATTGAAAAATCTTACCTTTTTATCAATTGTTATTTTCTGAAGCAGGGGTATACTTGGCCAAACATTGTGTTGTGGTCAATCCCTGAAATATGTCATGCTAAAATGCGGCTCTAAATAAAACAAACATAGCTATTTAAAAAGGTCGTATTGTTTTTGTCATCATGTATTCCTGCAGTTTGTATTAAACAATATAGTCATTCATATTGCACGCAATTAAATATGTTGGATGGCTTGTTTCCTCTCAACTCTCGGTAACATTAAAAACAATAATTCCTTCCTTGTCTGTGTTCGAGGTTTATCACCATCTAGTCCCTACTCCCACAGTTTTCTTAAAAATACATTAATAAAGTTTTGTAACAATTTGTCCTCTCGTTTAAATCTGTTTAATTTATATAAACATCCTTTTTAATCCGACAACTCTCTTTCCCAAAATATAAATTTATTTTTATAAAAAATATAAATTTTCATATCCAAAAGTAACTCTGTTTTCTTTAATTTCTCTTTCCGGTTGAATTTACCTTTTATAGTCTTGTGATGTTGCGTTAATTCTCAAATTTACCTGCCTTTATGTGGTTGACAACTCTCATATCACCTTTCATCAAAATCAATCCATACTACCTGAGAGGGGTATGTTGTATTCTGGTGTTTCTACCCATAGTTGTTTTAACTACAGATTGTAGTACAGCAAAGGTCATTTTTAACTGCAAGCTGGACGTTACCCCAAGACTTACCTGAGGCGTGGCAAATTAATCGCGAGTTTTGGCGTAGTGACGGTCTCGAAGGTCGCAAACGCGCCTCTCTGCCATTTACCTGATTTTCGGAGTAACCGGGCATCAAAGGACTCAGCAATGCACGTGCTGGACACGTGATGCGACTGCAGACTACAACGCAAGGGATCGTAGCAAATCCGGGATTTCAGGCTTCCGATGGCCGTGCTGTGATCACTTCCCAGGCATTCCCAATCACGAGGGTCAAAGAGGCAGTTGTTTCAAGTCTCTGAACTCGACACGAAACCATAAGTTAAAATGTTTTGAACTCATAATGTCCTTCTATTTAGTGGAAGTGAATTGAAAATAAACACTACACTGTGGAAATTCAAAATTGATTACCTTTCCGTTTTATTGTAATAAAAAATTACCCCGTCACTAGTTCAATAACTCAGATATTTTTAATGATTCAAAACAAAAATATAAACTTTATTTGAGTCAATTGGACAAATAATCTCGAAGTTCAAAACAAAAACAATTATTGCACTGCAGAAAAAAATCAGCTGATTATATGTTAATAATCATTAAGAAAGCAATCGAGAAATATGCAGAAATAGTTCTCGGGTTTCCACTCGGGTACAGCTGCGATTAAATATGTTTTTATGAGGGAGTCGTTTAAGCGTGTTTTATGGATTCATTTTGAATGTTAATCTATAAAATAAAAAATAGAGGTATATTTGTTGATATATTTTCTTCATATAAATTTAAAACACTGTACATGCGTTGGCTTGGAAGGGGCGAGAAACCATATGACTAAACGTCATAATGTTAATATATGGTTGTTAATAAAAGGTAACTATAAAATTTTAAAATCTTTCGTATTGTATTTTATCATCATATTACATGTTCGTGGTTTTCACCTTGATCAAATGTCAGAGTAGCCTATTGTAAACAAATAGGAGCCATATTGCGCGCAATTAAATATGTCGAATTTCCGTGTATTATTCTATAAATGAAATACTGCCCACATGTATGGATTATTTATTTAAAATTGTACTTATTTATTGTAATTTTATTTGTTTTTTTCATTGCAAACAGCCCATCTGCAGATTACATAAATTTCTATGTACGGTTGCATCGTTGCATAACTTTTACTAAGTTGTAATTGCAGACCAGAGATCATAATTACAAGTTCTTGTATAGTCTTCGATGCTCGCAGCCTAGTTTGTAGCTTTGAGGTTTGTGTATGATGTATTCCATTTCAGCACTCCATCAGAGCCTACATTGTGATAATATGTGCAGACGAATTTACCTTTCTGTGAAGTATCGCTGATGTAAAAAAAAACCTTGCTTGAACAGTTTTCTCCTCAAACCCTACATTACGATATACGAATCGATCAAATACTTATTATAAACCATCCACCACGAATTTCTATCTCGTACTTCGTAGCCACAGCTACATATGCATAAGTGAGTGTTTTTTAAATCAGTTAATACTTTTTGATAATACGTAGATACCACAATCTACGTAGGGAACAAAGGAATGAAAATTTAGAAAGTTACTAGTTGAAGTGCCGGCGTTGCTCGGGTTCACGTTAATAATAAAGCGGGAACGTAATGTACTTGAGGGTACACTACATTCATATTTCTACTCCAGAGGGATCACTTTTAGCTAGAGGGGCGTGTAAGTGCTTGTTTTATGTTTTACAACAATCTAAATTTCTGTTGTCAAATCCAACCTATTTTCAATCCATACTACCTCAGAGGGATATGATTTGATTGCGTAAATTGCGAAAAATCATCAAAATGGTAGTTTTTTTACAGAAGGTGTCATTTTAACACATTTCAGGTGGTCTAAGAAGGAAAGGTCATTTGATCTTTGTAGAGAATCGAATTTCCAATCGAATTTTTCTAAAATCCTCAGTTTTTTTATTGTGTTGTAGCTCAAGGGTAAGGGGTTGGAAATAAAAGATATCTACTGATAGGTGTCGGTGAGATAAAGAGAATAAGTTCTTACTCGTTTCTTCAAGTTGAGTACAGACTTTGCTAGAGGCGAAGAAACAATGAAAAAACACCTTCAAAAAGTGGAAGACATTGAGGCATACACTATTGTTATTAATGAAGTTTATTTAATTTAATACCTTTGATGAATATCGCTACCAAATTCTTAATATTTTATTTACTGTTACAAATAAGCAATTAATAAATGTTAAAATTTACCTGTCACGAAAAATAAAATATAATTTACGTATACATCGTATGGACCATCCAAAGAAGTTTATTATTTCTCAGAGAGTTAGTTGTCTGCCAACGATATGTTAATTACGACGTGAAATTTTTATAATTTAGAAATATATATAGTATTGTAGATCAGGAATGTAGGCAATCCACATTCACAATAGAAGATCTCGATGCGTTTACGGGACATCATAACTTTTACGTAAAAAGTTTTTCATATTTTTGACATAGAACGTAAGTATATCTTTTTTAAAAATTATAGCTTATGGGAATCTTCGGGCTCTGAGTAACGCGTGTGCCAAATTTGGTCACATTCGGACCAGTAGTTTGGACGTCTATAGCTGGGACATATATTCTGACGAAGGTTTAGATATATAGATTTGATTATATTAAATGGACACATTGATTCAGTCAACTCTAGAGTCCTTCACTTAATATAGATGAGAGGACCTTTTTCTCTATGAAACGTTCGTGTCCTTCTTCCGCTTTTAACAATTTACTCTTCTATAGTCAATGTTAATTACCTATAATATTTTCGATGTTCCAATAATGGGCTCACTTCATGATTAACCTGGGAAAATGTATTACCTATTTATTAAACTATGGTATCGGCTTAGCGAATATGTACAAGTTGTTGCATTCCCCAACCTATTACGCCAATGAGTGCATGAATATCCCATATTGTGATAAAGTAATCAATTGAGCTGAATACACCTGCAGTGAACGAGAAACATACTCAATCGTGCGAATATTTACAACAGAAGCAATGAAATGTTTTTGATGTTTTTTTTTCCATGGGTAACATGTCACAAAATCAACTTACGTTGGGGAGTAAAAAAAGGAGTACAAGCTCTCATTTAGAAATGCAATTTCAATGTTTTCGTATTGGGAGCAATTCATATTTCCAATCCGTAAAATTACTTTCCCAACGATTTTTCCTTCTTTGAAGTCCCTGTGCCTCGTTTAGCTTATTTAGCTGCGGGGCTCGGCTGCTGTATTCGTCGCTTGGAATTAATCACTATTCCCAACGCGCGAAAAGATCAACGATAATTATCAAGGCTAAAGGAGCGCTTTCAAGAAAACTTCGGATCTGTTATCAGTGGATCGAAGTCCAATACTTGACTGAAATGAACAATTGACAGGAGCACAAATTATAGAATTATACGAATACCATGTGAATACTCGCATATGCCCTGCTACTTATTTATATTAGAACGGACTCTAATCTCGTTGACATTTCGAACATTTCTAATAGTTCGTACGCCAACACGAGACTTAACCAGCATCGGAAAAGTCACTGTTCATCTCAACGACACAGAGAACAATAAATTAGAAACTAATACCTGACAATTTTGGTCTTTGTCCCTTTTACATCACCGCTGAACATGGGGACTGACCTTGAACTTAGCTGGCATGATGAATGCAACTATTCAACTCTTCATAACTCTAAAATTACGAATTATATAGAAATCTCAGTTTAAGCTAGCCTCTTTCTATTCCCACCCCCTTTTCTGTGGTTTGTATAGCTGGGGAGAAATAACCAGTCGTGTCAAAATAATATGCGCAGTGGTCCACTGACCAATAACTGTACTGTAGTTGGGGGGAGTCCGTAGATCAATTCAACACACAAACTCTTGGTACGGCAAATTGGTTCTGTGAAAAGTATTTTGAAAACACTGACGTAAAGAAACATACTGTGATAAGTTGAGGGTATGTTGAACGTCAAGAATCTCATCCGTAAAAGTTGAAAGGTGATAATGCCTATGTTTCCCGTCCTAATCAAGGCATGTTTGCGATCGACGAAAACCGAGGTTAAAACTGAAGGAGAATGGCTACGCTGACTAATTGTCACTTTAAAAAATCGGGAATGAGTCGTGAAAGATGGAATTCGTCCCATTCAGTCGGTGAAAATGTCATTAACTTACTCAGCGAACCGAAAACTCCGATATCGACACCAATCCCTGACGAAGACGAACTCAAATGTCAGAATTCAACTCATCGAATCCAGGAAGATCAAAATCAGTCGCTTTTGCATTATTTTATTGTGCCCACCTTTTAATTAATAAATTTATGTTTACAGTGAGTGTTTCTATCTGTCAATATATTAAAAAAATAGCAGGTACATTCCCTTGGTAAATTCACGTTGGCAGAGCGTTTAAGGAACTCGAATTATATATGAAAATATTTACACATCAATTTCTTTGTAAATGATCCTATAATACGTAAAATTCTATATTCATGTTTAGGCGCCACCATAAATATTGATATTTATGGAAAAAACTTAAAAGAATACAATTGGTACACTTTTTAAAATTGAATGATAAATTCCTTTGAATAACAAATATTTATTCAAAACATAGCCTATATCTCTATTTATTAGTTTAAGAACCAACATAAAGACAAGTCTAACTTTAAACAAAAATAAACATTTACTTCACCAGATGTTTAATCTCATCGATTACACAGATATACCACTTTACGTAGTGCATCTTTACTTATAAATATTGTGTAACCATGTGATTTCTTTTACGAGATAATGCAATAGTGTAGAGTTAAATTTTATTATTGTAACAAAACTAGCTTCTTTTTTAAAAATATACCCGTTTCATTCAAACAAAAAATAATTTTCTTGTCTTTAATTTGGGATAACTCTAATTTTTCTGAGTAATGTAACTCTTAACCTCAACAATGTCTACACCTACACTAAATTTTTCGTAACTCTACTTAACTTTTGTTCATAATTTCTTATGTTCTAATGACAATGTTATGTTGAATCAGTTTTATCACTCCTTACAGTACAGTACCGTGCTTTAATTACAGACAGTCAGTCAGTGATATCCATGTCAGCGATGAGAAAGTCTAAGCCACTCGGTTTCATCAGAGTAATTCTTCTAGGTTGGCTCTCCCTCGGAATTCGCGGCGATCACAAACCAGAACTGTTCTCGGAATTTGTTACAACGTCATTAGATTTTTCTTATTTTATTATTCAAGATAATGTTTTACCTAATCATTTCTTTCATTTAGATTTCCCGTTCATTTTGAAATAATCGCATCCTCTGCGGCGGGAATTAAACGTAGACTAAACTTTCACAATATGGCTATACAATAAAAGAAGAACAAACGCGTCTCGTCTACTAAGAACTATTATTTATTCTGAAGCTTAATCGCGTCTTTATTCATTCTTAATTCAAAATATTTAATAAAAAACTTCGAAATTTTTAAAATAAAAATTACAATAAATCCGCTACTCTTCATTAATTTAAAATAATTTCCCAATTAAGAGTAAAAATTAGACACATACTACATCTAGAGAAGCTCAATGCCACAGTTTCACAAGACATTTATTCGAGAATAATATCAATAAATTTCATCACCTCCCCTAAGACGGCTAAGGATGTCCTACCCCCGCAGTGTTTCTTCCTTGGTCGTGTGTACAAAGATCGATATAAATGACTCGATTAGTATAGTATGCGGAAATAAAAACATATTCATTAGTACAAGAAAATATAGTTTAGAGACAATTATTATCACTTTTTACAGAAAAAATTATTTCCCGTTAATGTCAGCGTTCCTGCTTTTTGTTATGAGAGCTTAAATGTTAAAGACTTCTGAATTCAGTACACATCACTACTATATATATATATATATATATATATATCACTACTGTAATTTCAATACTTTATCAGCAATAAATGACGTCACTCCGTGCAAATCATCATCCGTTGATAGAGGGGAAGTACGCCTTGTTGAGCCAGCTTCTCTGCGTGACCAATCCCTTGAGCGTGATGCAAACTTCACCAATTGCAAGGCAATAGCGTTCATCAGCGGTCCCTCTTACATTCAAGTATTTACAGCCTTTTTGAAACAATTTCGGTAAAATAATATTTTATTAATTAAAAAAGGTGGAAAATTATTTTACCGACACTGGAATTTCATTCTTAAAGGAAAATGGTTAAATTAAGCTTCCGCAAAAAAATCCCATTGTAATAGTTTACTTGAATCATAAAAATAGAAACACTACACAGACTTCCCTCTTCGCTCACTAATAAGGTTTTATTTATTTTTATTTCAGTATCTGAAGTGTCTCGGGTATCTGTTTGTATTAGTCTGGAGAGGGAATTATTCCAACATTTTGAAGACATTTCATTTAAACGGCATCAAAAGCATTACTTTTTTACTTAAAATCCCTTTCCGGAACATAGCAGATATTGGGTTAACATCATATTTACCGGGTTGATGAACGATGGTAATTTTCATGGCACTGTATAGCGTTTTTTACCCAGTGTTTGTGACTTTACGCGCGGCAGCTGATTATCGCCGGTTGCCATGACGCCTTCATTTGTTTTTAATTAATTGAACATTTAGAATTCCTGTGAATCCATCACGTTGGTATTTATTTGAATAACAATTCATTATGAATTATTGTCATGCTGTCTATTATATCATACCTCTTGATTGCAAAACATTATATTGTATTTAGATCAATATTACTGATAATTTCACGTGTAATAATAGGGTTGAAAATATACAAGAGATTGTCCAATAATACTCCTGGTGCTGAAAGGGTGACTTAAACTTCGCATAAGATGTGTCATTTCTTATCTCCGGGAATGAAGTTGACACTGATATCCTTCCCGTCCGATCCGAATTCCCACCCTACCGTGCAGAGGACTGAAAGTGAACTTAACTGGCATGTTGAGAACCAGCATTCAATGCAGGGAGCACAAAAACAAAAAAGTGGTTTCGACACACTGTTTGGTCGTCTTTAAGCACACTTATATACTAAATTTAAATTTAACGGATATAGTGAATGACAACATTATACTCAGCGACATCTATAACGTCATATCAAACAGAAATCTCGATCGATTTTGCTTTTTTTCCCTTGCGACTTTCCATTCTCACCCCTGTGGCTGTCATTATCTTACCTTTAGTGGTTAAAATTAAACTGTAACAACTTTTAAAGATAGATACTATCAAATTTAATGAATCCGAATTTGACCCTTAATATCTCCTGTTTTCATGTTACAACTATATATATAATAACTGAACTCGGGGTCGGTAATTGTTTCTTTGGCTCATCCGAAGACGTGCGGTGCCCTTTTCGCCGGTTTGGTGCTTCAAGAAAAACGAAATGTCAGAAATTAAATACTGTATTTTCAGTTTTCTGAGCGCAGTTCTTCGCCGAAAGAGCTGCCAATAGTAATATCTAAAGGTGGGAGGTAGTCCAGCCGAACCACGTGGTCCGATCACACTTCGGGAAAGCCAACTGTCCAATGATTGGGCCCATCTCCTGTCCACAACTGCCCCTTTCTGTTCGTATCCAAAAGTAAATAAACAGTTCTTTTAGTGGTCTAAAAGATAAAGTTTCACTTCTTCCCTCCAGCCTCCAATATCCACCGAAAGTCTGAGGTTGCCTCTGTGTTCGCCTGCCAGAGCACGATGACCGTTTCACGTCGTGGCGGTTGGGGAAATCATCGATCATCACGTTCTGTCTCTAGCATACTGGCAGCGGCCATGTGACACGTATGTAACATTACCGTTTACAAACGCTACGTAGCTATTTGAGTATAATAAGAAACAGAATGGTTACGACCTTTCATACGAAAATAATAAATTTGAGGGTTCATTTGAAGCAGATTTATTTTTAATCTGAGCATCATCACAACTTATTAAAGTTTTAATTTTTTGGGAGAGTATATTTCACGCTAAGTGATTTAAAAGTTTTATGTAGAAAAGATTGTGAATAGTATTTTTTTGGGAAACGTCTAGCACAAGGTTTATGAACTTCTCTACTTCATTACCGAAAATAGTATTAAATATTGGAACTCAGCCTAGTACCCCATGAATCTTCTGAAAAATAAGTAACATCGTAAGCCAATTAGAATACATTAAATGAGGATTTATAAAAAACTACAGTGTATTCATTCGCTTAAAATCGTACTTTCGTAAATTTAATTGCCCATTACATTAATTAACGTGTGTTAAATGAAGTATAAGAAATTACTTGAGTGCATGAACTGAAGCATCTTAGTGTTCTAATTAGATGAAAGGTTTCTATTTATACTTATTCAAGTAAATTATCACAGACGTGGTAATTAACATTTGATATTACTCGAATACAGAGGCAGGGGAAATATTACAATTAACTAAATGTTTCTGCATAAGTTTATTGTATAGAGAATAAAATGACATTGTCTATAACTGGAAATAATCTTTTAAACATAATTTAAAATTGAAAATGTATATCAATTTTAATATTTAGTCAATAAGAACTTCGAACTACTTGAGTTTTATACTAAACGTACCAACGACTTCTAAATAATTTCTGTAAAAATCGCACAACATGCATCAAACGTTCTACACTCGCTTTCAAAGGGCAACTGAAAACTTTTTTTAAAATGTAAAAGAGGAAATAAAATCGAATAATTTTATTGAATACGTCTGTTATACAGGACATGCAACAAATTATACCATACATAACACTATTCATTTAGCGAGTCAATTGTACATTCAAATTTATTTTTACAAATGGATGCGTGGATGAGTTATTTTAAATGTTAATGTTACAAATGAATATTAGTATATCGTTGTCAACAGTCCTCCAAAGAACTTCACACCATAATGAAGAAATAATTAAAGTTCTATATAGTGGATGGAAACTCCGCATCTGCTAGAACGATTATTTATAATATATTCAAGTCGTACAACATTTGTACTTGTTTATCAATTTAAAATACACAGAAGAGGTAACTCCGTAGCTAAGCATTCTGCGATATTGAACAGCTCGAAGGGAATGCACAGGCTAGCGCTTACAAGACTGCAATGATTCCAGTTCCAACATGTCAGCAACAATGTAATCAGCATTTCTTTGCAAATTCATACAACGACAAAAAATCGTACCGTAGTACTATGATATGTAGTATTATCACGGATTCTGTACTTACAACATTATTAACTATTTATTCTCTAACGAAATTTGACCAGGAAAAGAAAAATATTTATATCACATAAAAGTCGGTACAACGAATGGCTCAATTTCCTTTGAGGCATATTTCAAAAAATTCTAACTAATTGCTTAAATTGCTTGAAGTCAGAGAGTTGGAAAATAGATTCTTTAAATTTTGATCCTGGAGTTCAAAATAAAAATTTATGATGTTCAATACGACTCAAACACGAGCGATTTGAGTGGAATTCATAGCGAATCTTGCTGCTATCTTGACCAGATAAAACTCATAGAGAGCTGCAGCAGAAACATCTTGATCGTCGACATCCGCCGGAAAATACTTCGAGAGGCTGCAAAAGAAGAGAAGAAATAATTAACCTAAGTTGCATAAAACAATATGAACAAGCAAAAGTAATAGATCATAAAAACCGTTGCTTTAGAATAATGAAATAAAATTCTCTAGAATTAATTTGACTGGGATGCTTTCGAATTAAGATTCCAAATTGGTAGGATTCCTTATAAAAGTATCACATAATTTGAGCTTTGTGCGAATATTTATAAATATAAGTTGTAGTAACATAGAGACAACCGTGTTTCTCCTATCTACATAAAAAAATAATTGTTTTGAGTTGACGGAGTACCTCTTTAGTCCCATCTAACCTTATTTACTGACACAAGTATCCGAAAGATTATATGTAAAAACGCAGGTGACTGCTGATTTTGGTTACATAGTTTAGTTTTAAGGTGCAAATGGTATATGGACGACTAATTTAATGTTGTAATGTGAAGGGGATTCGGGAGCAATTCTCGGTCATTTTTGTCATTGTGAAGTTCAGGTGGGCCTACAATGAATAATGTTTTGTACGACGACAATAGAGGCCAACAACAATGAAGACTTAAATTGGCTAAAAGTGGGTGAAGCCCCGCAGGGAAAATACCGGGGCGTGTGTGAAATCCCAAGGGGAACCCCCGGAATTTTGTGTGAAAACCCGGTGGTGGGAAAATCCCGGGGCGAGTATTTAAAAAGGAGACGAGATGGGCCCGTGGGGGCAGATGGATGAGACGAAGACGGAGATGTGGGCAGATGGAGGAGCCGACGAGAGGAGAGCTGACGAGGAGAGACGGACCTGAGAGATCAGACGGGTAGGTGATGTGAGAGGAGTTGAGCCAGGACCACACGACATTCCTGGATGTAAAGCAGCTGCAAGGCGTACCTAAAGACAGAGAGCCGCGGAAACATTCCTGAGGTTGAATGTTTGTAGGCCCAGTAATTTTGGGTGTTAACAAAGCTGTGAAACTTGCACATTTTGCTGATTATATAAATTTAAATGATACTTTTTCTATTTTCAGTAACTGCGTACTTCATTTCTCGAGAGACCCAAAATCCCCTGAGATATTGTTTTATGTAAACACTGTGAACATAAAATTGATAAATATAAAATTGTCAAACCGTTTAAAATTTGTACTTTAAATAATTTTAAACCTATCCCATGAAGAGGATATTACAATATATATATATATATATATATATATATATATATATATTGACTTGAAATGCAATATATTAAAAATGTTATTAAATCATGAAATGGGAAATTAAACAATCAAAATTGGGAGATTGGGATCAATTTAAAACATTGCCACGGCTTTACTCAATTGCATGAGAATCCTTCTCATCAGTGAGCTAAGATGGGGAGAATTTTACTGTGAAAATTTGAAGTGCAAAAAGATTTAAAGGGTGTTGGAAGCATGTTGAAGAACGGCGATGGCGATGGATGGTCGTAGCTGCGATTTCGACGCAGCTCAAATAGGTCTACCAGATTTTATATGTCCAAGACTGCAGTGAAGTGGTTGACACGTCTTATTGGTTCAACAAGTGTCTCTTCTTGGTGGCTTTCAAATATTTCTCCCCGCCAATCGAACATTTGGAGTTCAACTACGCCACAAATTTATTTCAGCCCGCGACTATGACCGGCGTAAATTATGGGAGCGCTACTGGGCTCATCCCTGACAGCCGAGGCTACGACAACGGGCCCACACATTACTTCAAAATTAATGCACTTCGCGTCATCCAAAGTCCGCCAGAACACCTAATAATGCATACACTTCATTACAGGTGCCCTTATTATGAGGTTTTCAAAGCGTCAATTGAGCACCAATTATCGGGCTTGAAATTTCAAAGTTATCATGCAGTTTTATAGATGGTCCCGTAAACGGCACAACAATACTGTTTGTATAAATGCATCACCTGATTGTCAGCTTTCTATATTGTTCTCAGCGTTGCATTTCGTAGGTACACTTGCTACAAAATTATCTGAGGTCAACACTTGTTCTTAGCTCTTAGTGATTCCAAAAACCTTTTTATAAGAAACATAAACTAAACTACACCTAAAATAAGTTAAGCAAAGACAAAACTGGAAATAAATTGCTACATAGTTTTCTGACTTCAAAATTTACAATAAATAAAAAGACGGCCAAAAGGCAGCATATAAATTTATCACTATTTATTCAAAAGCGACGGTCTCCATTTTGATACTTCTTCAGGCGTAAAATTTAACAATGCATTATATTTACTCCTTGACTCCGTCAGCCGAACAGATTATTGAATTTACATGTGAAGAATTTAGTGTCGCCCATGGACCATCTTCAGCAAATTATTGGAAGTAAATTAATTAATCTGCCTCCGGTAATGTGGCGTAATGATGCTAAATTAGATCCCTTCGTAGGTCCCTCAACATAATAGTAGTTTTTTATTTTTACGCACCCGATAAAAATTCTTACTTCCGAAAATTATAAATATCTACGTTCATAAACCCATAATAAATCAGTCAATTTGAAACTTCTCACTGGAATCAAGTTTTTCATCAATTTAGTCTTATACACAAACTTATTTAAAGTGAAATATTTTCTTAACTTAAGTACATTTAGTTTGACAATTGATTCAACTTTTGCTACAAATATTGGTAATAAGATTTCTCCCCCCACATTTTGTTTTATATTTTGAGAATATATACTAACTTCTTTGTCCTTCATCGGCACATCAAGCAATTTTGCTTTGTCTCTTTTACTGAGTTGTTCACTGTTGTATGACATCTTCGTAAATCGTCTGTGCATATAATTGATTCCTGATTCATTTTCCTCTTCGCCTCGATGACCTTCAATTTAGCTAAATTTATTACTGCTTCACAGCTGCATTCTTCAATGGCCCTCAATAGAGCTAAACTTTTCTCTTCTTCGATGTTTCCCAATTTTACTATCTTCCATACAAACCGACGTAGCTCCGTTCCAAATTTCTCTAACGTTTCCTTCATACAAATCAATAATAGCTCTGGCTTCTTTCAGGAAATCGACACCAATGATCAGATCAGTAAACAGACTTTTCAAAACTAAACTATTAGCGGCTATAATTTCGTCAGATGTTTTCAATCCAATTAATATACTCTCTTCGTCCCCTTCTCATTTCGATGTCCCAACGTTCCATAGATTCTCAGGTTGGTTACGGGTAACTTTTCCAGCACCTGCCGTCTTTCCTTCAAGTTGGCTTATCACGGCTTATCACGGTACACATGGCGCGCGTGTCTAAATTTCCTTCGGAATTTCTTCAAAGTAAAATTTGACCTTTACTGGCTTAATATCCTGAATTTCATTTTCTGTAATTTCTTCTCCCTCTTCCTTGGTTAAGTCCGTGTGTCCAATCAATAAATCTTTCACTCAATTTAATGCTCCTAATATTTCTGTTGTGTTGTGGTATTCAGTCCTAAGACTGGTCTGATGCAACACTCCATGCTAACCTATCTTGAGCAAGCCTTTTCTTTTCCCAACATCCTTTATAATCTGCTAAGAGTATTCCATTCTTAGCCTCCCTCTTCTGTTCTTACCCCACACACACTTCCCTCTAATGCTAATTTTACAAGACCCTCGTGCCTTAAAACGTGGCCTATTAATCTACCCCTTCTCATAGTCAACGTCCTCCATATTGTTCGCTTTTCCCCTATTCTGTTTAGAACTTCCTCGTTTGTGATTCTATCCAACCATCTGATTTTCAGCATTCGCCTATAGCACCACATTTCAAAGGCTCTATTCTTTACTTTCCCCAACTCCTATTGTCCACGTTTCGCACCCATATAACGCCAAGCTCCTTACAAAATTTTTTAGCAACGATTTCCTAATATTCACACTTACATTAGCTGTAAGTAAATCCCTCTTTTTCGCTAAAGCTTGCCTGTGCTATCCTACTCTTTATGTCTACTTTACTTCTACCATCACTAGTTATTATGCTTCCCAAGTAGCAGAATTCCTTAACTTCCATCAAAATATCCCTTCCCAATCTAACACCCTTTGTTATTCCACTTTCCCATACCACGCTCCATTACCTTGGTTTTCCCTCTATTAATCCCAGTGGCGGCTCCTCGTGAGTATTTTAAGTTATGTGCTACATCACCCCAAAGACAAATTTTAGGAGGATAAAGATATTAATAATACCACAACATCTGCAAGTATCGCAAGTTTTCCCGATGTATTTGTTGCATTGGAGCTCTTGGGCTTCCGACAGAGTTCCTAATGCATCTACAGGCTTATTAATACTCCACGGCCCGTAATATGCTACATTTGTAATTTCGTCTCCATCACGTGCTACAGAAACGAAATTTTAAAATTGCAATAATACAAAACCATTCTGGCGCAAATTCCTAACACGACAGTATTTTTTCTTTTTACATATTTTAAACAAAGAATGTTAATTTTAGGAAAATTGGCATATTATGGGAATACTGTATGCAGAATAGTACTGTAATTTTCTCATAATCATGAAAGTCTTCGAAAATCCACCTGTTAAACGTTTATTTAATAAACTTTTTTTAAAACAAATAATAAACCACAAGTGCAAATAGTAATCTTTTTATTAATTCGTTAAAAACATTTCACGGTGCTGCCTACAGCTTTGTCAACAGTCAGCTCGCTCTGACTGCGCTGTGGTTTCTGTAGCTCATATTACTGTAGGAACTTAGGCGAGCAGGGGTTGGAAACGGTAATACTGCGCATGCGCATTTCTCAGACAAGACAAGATTATGCTATAAAGAATGCAGCCAAGCTACATACTCGAGGCAGCGCGCTGGAAGGCGGACAGTTTAAAGTCTTCGAAATGGAAGCAGAAATTCATACTATTAAAATACTATTTATCTTTAGAGTTCCTTAAAATTATAAAACAAATAATTCCTCTTAAATTAATTCATGTGCTGTAGCACCAGCCGCCACTGATTAATCCTCATATTGAACTCTTTCTCCCGGACTACGTTCATGCCATTTATTATGGTTTCCAAGTCTTCTTCTGATTCTCCTAATACTACAATATCGTCGGCAAAGCGTAAGGTTTTTATTTCTTCTCTTTGCAGTATGATTCCTTTTCCATATTCCGTTTTAATATTTCTGTATGTGACAGTTTCTCTGATGGAGCAGCAGCTGCCGTTTCTAGTTTAAATCATGCGCTGACGTGTTGCCCCCTCTATGGTCTCTATTCGGTCTCGCGCTCGCTGTTGGATTTTGTTCTTGGCTCTGATTACGGTGGAATTGCGGTGTTGATCTCGGCCCGATACTTCCACGGAAGTTGCCTGCTCTTTGATATCTCCATTGTTGCTATAAGCGGTGCGAAACATTGTTGGCGCGTCTCCATCCTGTCGCAGACGCTTAAAAACTTAACTGCCTCTTTGATTGAGGTGATTTTACTAGCTTTTAAGCGCATTTAAATGTGCGTAGTATAATGGCAACAAAGCACATTTACCATATCAATCTCCATCATAGGCATACCTAAATATTTATCCAACGCAGCGTAATTGACAAAGTGCTGCGACATTGTTCTGCCTTTGTCGCGTCGATAAGCGTGTTCATAAAATGTCCGAAGCACCTCTACCTGCATCACTCTGCTGCAATATTTCTGCAACAAGTTGCATTTCGCCTCTTCATAATTTTCTTCTTGCTGGTTCGTGGTTTCTAGCCACTCAATGACATGGCTCTCCAGTCCTTGGATCAGAATCGCGTATTTAAACTGGTCAGGAATCCCTTTCAAAATAAAATATTGTTCCAGTTTATTTATAAAGCTGCTTGGATCCAAGCCGCTTCTCTCCTGGAATCTGGGCAATATCATTTCCACTCCAAACTTTATTGGCTGTAAGACAGTTACGTCGGTTGCGACAACTAGTTTCCGCACGATGTTTCAGTTTCTCCATTTCTTCCATAATGTGGCTTACTGTCCTCTCCTTGTCTTCTGAAGCAATCGCAATTTCATTTCTCAATTCACGAACAGTGTTCTCTAACTTAGCTTCTGTTAGGCTCTATTCTGCCCCAAACATTATCTTCTAATCGCTTGTAACGATCTTCGACATCGTTTACGTAGTTATATTTCACATTGAACATAATTTTAAAAAAAATTGAAATTCGGTTTGCATAGTAGCCATTTGGCCTTTCATTTCGTCGATTCAAATTTTCTATCCATCAACGCAACTTTATTGTTTTCCACAGTTTTATTTATCACTTCTGTCATATCCTTCCTAAGTTCTGCCATTACTTGAAGTAATTTATCGAATTTATCCATATCCTTGTCCCTACTCATTTCCTTCTGCACGACGCTGACAAGTTCAGGTATGTCATGATTTTGCTCGAGCATTCCTTCATCCTCCAATCCTACCAATTTTTCCACGTTTTTGTCACACATTTTTAACTTTTTGCTAGACCTCAACAGCATAAACAAGAGAAAATCAACAAAAATTTGTGCCGACTACCTAGCAAAATGGACGGCGCCCGATTTCCAATACGACAATTATCAAAGCCACTTATACTAGCCACAAAGCTAATATCAAGTATAACATGACGACTACAGCTAATACATAAATACAATATAATATCCAGAGTGTCCAATGCACAAACTGAAATAATAATAATATTACTGAATTCTAACACAATATACAGAATCCCCAAAAAAAAGTGCCTTCGTAAAAGTTTGAGTATGCCTGATGCAGCTTAACTTTAACAAAAAAAACGGACTGATTTTAAATAGAATTTATGATAACCGAAACTATTACAACAACTACCAAAAGCTTCAAAATTTCACTGTAATATCTCAAATTCATGCCCCACATTGGACGCCATAATTTGTAATATACTCTACTGTTTTAATAAATATAAATGAATAAATGGGGACTTTAGAAATAAAAGAAACTGTTTTGAAACAAATTACAGGAAATTTATTGACTTAAAATACAATATATTAAAAAAGAAAATTTTAATAAATTAAAAAATGATAAATTAAACAATCAAAATTGGGTGATTGGGATCAATTTAAAACATTGCCAAGGCTTTACTCAATTGCACGAGAATCCTCATCAGGGAGCTAATTTGGGGAGAATTATTACTGTGAAAATTTGAAGTGCCAAAAGATTTAAAGGGGGTTGGAAGCATGTTGAAGCACGGTGATGGCGATTGGTTGGTCGTAGCAGCAATGTCGACGCAGCTCAAGTAGATTTTCTATGTCCAAGACTGCCGTGAAGTGATTGGCACGTCTTATCGATTCAGTATTACGTTTGCAAGTGTCTCATCTTCGCGACTTTCACATATTCCTCCCCTCCAGACTTTTAGGCAATCGAACTTTCGTAGTTCAACTACGCCGCAAATTTAGGACCAATCACTGACGCGCTTTTATTTCAGTTCGCGACAATGGCCGGCGTAAATTATGGGGTCACTACCTGACAGCCCTCATGTAGCAAAATATAAAGAATTTCGCGTCAGCTAAAATCCGCCAGAATACCCAATAAAGCATACACTTCATTACACTATATATATATATATATATATATATATATTAATGCCGTTTTAAAATTCATTACAATATAATAGGGGTATACCAACTATAAATCACTCACGCGTTGTCTCAGTGATGTCATCAATATCTTTGTCAATTATAACCTGCCAGCGTTCGTGTAGTAATTCAATTTCTCTCCTGTAGAACTGATGTGATTTTGCGGTTGAAGAAATCTATAAGCCCGTTACTAATAGATGGCTCAGCATAAGAGGGCTTTCCTTTTATGTTTTTTAGAGAAAGAGACTGGAAAAGATAACAGCTCGCAGAGGGTAAGCCTGGTGAATTTGGAGGGTGAGGACGTGGTTCCGAATCAAGTTCAGCAATCTCATATGTGGCGGCTTTGGCCCTACATTATGGTGGAGTAATAACACAGCTTTAACAGTTGTTTTGCTTTCAATAGCAACAGAAAGTCGTCATTAATTGGTAGCAATTCATGGTGAAGATTGCCAGTTTCGAGTAGAGTCATTCATTCGAGGGCTAAACCATTCATTCCGCTTCTTTAAGTTCACATACAGGCAACCATTAATCGTTTCCTTGCGACTAGCGAAACAGTCATGAGTCAACAAAATGGCTTAACACACGTGTTACCTATGTACTATCCTTGGTAATATAATTCAATTAAGAAAATAGCTCGTTCATTATACTGAACTGGCTCTTTCAAATGGTTAAACTGAACTGAGTTCTTTGTCTATGCCTTTAATTTAGTTGGTTAACAAGTATAACTTACATATAGAACTGGCGACGAAGAAAGTTAAAAGGGAATATGGAAGAAGAATCATACTGCAAGGAGAAGATATAAAAACCCTACGCTTTGCCGATGATATTCTAGTTTTAGGGGAGTCAGAAGAAGACTTTGAAACAAAAATGAGCATGGACCTGGAGAAAGAGTTCAATATGAAGATTAATAGAGGGAAAAACAATATAATGGAGTGTACTAGGGGAAACAGTGTAATAACAAAGGGTGTTAGATTGGGAAGGGATATTTTGACTGAAGTTAAGGAATTCTGCTACTTGGGAAGCGTAATAACTAGGGATGAGAGAAGTATAGTAAAAATTAAGAGTAGAACAGCACAAGCAAGAAAGGCTTTCACAAAAAAAGAGGAATTAAATTACAGCTATTATAAGTGTGAATATTAGGAAATCGTTGCTAAAAATGTTTGTAAGGACCGTGGCGTTGTATGGGTGCGAAATGTAGACGATAGAAGTTGGGGAAAGGATAAGAATAGAAGCGCTTGAAATGTGGTGCTATAGGCGAATGCTGAAAATCAGATGGGCGGATAGAATCACAAACGAGGAAGTTATAAACAGAATAGGGGAAAAGCGAACAATATGGAGGACGTGGACTAAGAGAAGGTATAGATTAATAGGCCACGTTTTAAGACACGAGGGTCTTGTAAAATTAGCATCAGAGAAAAGTGTGTGGGGTAAGAACTAAAGGAGGAGGATAAGGATGGAATACGCTAAGTAGATTGGGTACGATGCTGGGTGTGCTAGTTATAAGGATCTGAAAAGGCTTGCGCAAGATAGGTTAGCTTGTAGGGTTGCATCAGACCAGTCTTAGGACTGAATACCACAACAACAACAAATGTAATTGTATAATTTTTCTGATTCATATTTCCTAAACTTTTGTGTATTAAAAGGTTTCATGCAATACAATTTACAATAAAAAGTTGCTCAATTGATGAGTTATTTCGTCGTTTATGTTGTAAATGCCAGACTCCACCAAATTATGATCGATATGAATTAACTTTAAATGATTTTAATATACAGGAATGATGAATATTAACGTACATTTCTTCGTTTGGAAAGATGTGAGTGTCCCAAGTGTACGATGCTCTTAACCACTCACGCAAATAATTTGTTTGTAGCGCCATTAGCAAATGACTGTCCTGGTCAGTGTCCATTACGCTGATGATTGTGATAGACAATACAAACATCTATCTTTTACTTACGAGTTCGACCCACCGCTTTCAACGAGGTGAATGTTGCTGTGCCGTGATGTGATGTGCTGTGCTGTGAGGTGAACGCACTACTGTTGTTATCGTTGGCAAAACCTTGTTTCTCACAAAGTAAATGATCAAAATTTGGTGTAACCCATATCAACAAACAACAAAAATTTTCAGACCATTTAAATCAATAGTTTGAAACGTATGAGTTGTCAAATTCAAGCTATATGAAAGACTTTTTTCAATTTTTTTCGCCATAACGCATGTATAAAATGCATTAAAAATTTATTTACATATCTTAAAATAGCATTAAATTCTATGTAAAATGAGACCTTTCGCAATAACGTAGGTCAATCCAAATCGGCACAGCGAGGCTTCAAAATCAGGACTACTATTTTGACGACGACAGTAAGTTCTATTTGAGTAAAATATTAGCATTGAATTTTATAATGAATTTTATTACGTCAACCCCAGGCAGACGTCAAGCTAAAAACACCCGCGGCACTCTACGCGTGACAGCTGTATTTATATAATGTCTATTAAATTTAATTATTATTTTAAGGAAGAGGAATTGTTTCTTGTTCGACCGATAAAATGTGTTCATAAAATATAGAATAATATTGATACAATGGATAAAACAAACAATTTTCTTAAAAAAGGAGTAAATACGCGTCAACGTTTCACATACTTTCCCTAGCAAAGAATTTCTTTTCCCCATGTCTTTTAGAAAATAAACGTTATCGCTGGACAGGGCAGTTATGACAATTCGTAACAGACCAGGCATCAATTAACGTCTGTAAAAATTGTTCCAATCTCAATATACACGGATTATACAAATAACTTTAATTTATTTATAATTAGTTGTGTGCCCGGATAATTATTTGTAGTGGCACAGAATTCATCGCAAATATTTGGGTCAACATGTGATTTAACCGGCATCGAGTACCTCATTTTTAAACATTTAACTTTTCAATCCCGACGGATTTTTTGTTTCCTCATTACCAGAATGATAATACCAAATAAACACGGTGTCTTAAAAAATTGTAAATCATCTCTGCGGATTCGAAGAGTGAAAATATTCCCGGCATTTTAATGGAGTTTAAGTTTGCCTAGTATACTACGTATTGAAAAATAGTATTTATACCTTAAGGAAGTAAAAACGTATTCCTTTAATTATTCCCTCGATCTTGCTACTAGAATAAAAAATCGTTCAATCAGAAGGCGTTTCTGAAGAACATGAAATTTAGTTCGAATCAATTTTTTTTAAGTACGAAATTTTAAATCTTACATGCGCAGATGATTTGGAACTTAAAGCCATTTAGATTAATTGATAAAAAATTAAAAATAACGAAATCCGCCAACTTTTCAATATATAAAACATAAAATATTAATTATTTTTAGAAATTCTCACTTAAAATTATTTATTCATCCTTCATAAAATTTATTAAATTATACTGATTAAACTTTTTGTATTTAACTATTTATTAAATATACAAATAGCAAAATACACATAACCTTCGATTCTAAAGAATTCACACTTAAATATTTCCTTAGACTTTGCAATAAACAACAAATCTATTAAATTATAATCAAATAAACTTTTTAGCTATTGTTTTTATCACCCTCATACGCTTCCTAAAGTAGGATAGGGCAATGTTACAGTTTGAAATCTGCCGCGTTTCCCTGAAAATCTGTTACGTTAAAATGCGGTTATAATTAAGAAGTAAATATACAAAGTAACGAATTATAAAAAAATTATTTAGTACATCCTTCCATATTTTACAGAATATAATTGATCAAATGTGAGTGTAGTTCTTATGTAAATAAATAGACGCCACATTACGTCAAATTAAATATGGCCACTTTTCTCTGTATTTTATGTGTCTTTATACTCTATGAAGTCTCAAACATGCCGACACAATCGCATATTTTTTAGACATAATTCTTAGGGGCTTCTCCCCTTACCAATACTTTGTTTATCCTCGGGGCTTTAACTATATGTGTACCAAGTTTTTTTTGCAATTTGACTACGCTATAAATATGCACATATGAACAATCACACATACAAAAGTATGTCCATAAACGTACATTCTTTTTTATTATGTAGATTAATAAAATTTATTGGGAATTTAATGGTGTTAAGTTTTTAATTAAAAGCTCCCCCTCCTCCCTTTTAGACAGTAGCCGATAAAACCTGCGCTAGTCACGCATTCGCCTTTTTGTGTTTTTAGCAAGATATTAAGCATCAGTTATAATGGGATACCTAGCAACTCACAATTTTTAATACGATTTAATGTTTGTAATCAAGAAAAGTTTTTATATAGTATCCATTTTTATTTGTAACTTCAATTTGACCCGGTTTAGACTAATGCCACAACCATTCCATGAATTTAAGATACGTGTGGGTATATTGATTATTTAGTATATGATAAATTTGTTACAGTAATTGAATCAGAGATATTGGTCGTTTAATGTATCTAAATTTTTAAAAAGTACTCTCTACTGAACGAATGTCAATAAGAGATACGAAATATAACTTGAGTATTTTACTGATAACAATATTGTAATTAAACCTCCAATCCAAATGAATATCTTACACTGATTTAGATCTAAAAATATATACTTAGTAGCACATGACGATACTGCAATCACGCCATATAATAATGTCCAAAACATCCCTAGTATTAACTGGAATAAATCGTTTGCCAGTATTACTTTAAAAACAAATTATTTAAATTATTAAAAAATTATCATTAATGAAATTATAGGAACAATTAATGCCAGTGATTAACTAAAACATATGAAGAATTAAAAACCCATATAACAGACATATATAATTTTATGCATTGGTCAGACTAAAGATCTCTGTCAATTAGAATTAGGGAACATAAACCAATTTAAAATTTTCTTTACATAAACATTCTCCAATTACTAAACCCTATTAATGTAATTATGATTATACTATTGTTTTAGATAAGGAAGTGAATTTTAAGACTAATTTCAGAAAATCAACAAAGTTACAGTCAATTTAAAACAAGACACTTTGCAACTTAATAAATTATTAGAATGTCTTGGTTAATTTTATCTTTTGGTTATGTTCCATGTGTTACATCTTTGGTTTATTTAGTTTATTGACGAGGACCACAATGGATGGTCAAAACGTCTCCTTGTTACACATTTTTCAAAATTTTTATTCAATATTTGTTGTACGGTAGCTAATTTTTCGAATGTTTTAATTAATGAAATTAATTTCTCTATGAACCAATAAACCATACCAATAAAATTATAACAAAATCAATTTTCAGGACAACTATGATATAGTCTACATGATCGATTGTGCCTACTGTGATAAATATCACATCGTCATACCGTAATTTACCTAAGGATCAGGCTATTACATTACAAAATAAGACTTAAACAGAAGTTTAAGAGTAACATGGAGCTCTCGGAAAAATACTGAACCACGAGTTTAGAAGTGAAGAAACAAAAATAATAGATATAAATACACTTAGAACAAAACTTAATTCATAGAAGCAGTTATATCAATTTAAATATAACTAGTATAATTAAGTAGAAGAAGGTTAAAAATAAAAGTATAATATGGCGCCATAATTAATAAATTGACTAAGTATTGCTGTAAATTTCTGGCATCGGTTAATTGGTAATTTCTTACGCTGGCCCCTTATGTATCGATTACTATACTTGTCTTTTTGGTTCAGATCGACTTGTATGTTTTGTAAGTAAACACAATTAACTGCTAGTTGGACGAATTTACTGAACAAGTAAGACTGCATTGGTGCTATTGTTATTGTCATCTAGCTTTTATAAAAGTTATGTTTTATTTTATTGTACTAAACAAATGATCAGATTATTTTTTTAATCTGAATTTTACAGTTATGTACAGTTGAGGAGAATTTGCTAAAGGTGTGTCAAGACGATGCGCAGTGGACAACTCCGCCCATTTTGTAGGGGGGGGGTAGACATCACTTTAATTTGTTGAGACAAATTGGCAGTGTAAATTCATTTCTGAAAATATTGGCCAGTTCAGGACATGTTGGACGTCAAGAAATGCATCCTTAAAATGTAATAGATAAAAAGTATAGTGTGTGTTAAAAAGATGTCTCCATATCCCGATCGTATGAAGACGAACAATGATAGTGTTTCGCCAGGCCTGTTGGAGGGGTAGTTCCTCCGCAAACAACAATACTCCCCTTCTCCTTTCCCTACTGCGAATCTAAACCCGCCATGTAGAATCTCACGAAATGTGCGTAATTATTAACCTTAGCAATTCATGTCGTATGTAATAAATTTACTCATATGTATCTCATAGTCAAAGACTTAATTTACAATAATATATACAATATACATCATAAGACTTAATATACTCATCATCGGACCGGACTTTCAAATACAGGAACCGGATGAGTATAAAAACCAAAATATGGACATCATAACAAAAAATAGAATATAAATTATAGTAATAGTAAGATTATTCAAGTAATTATCTTAAAAAAATTACATAACTCTGTTAATACAAATACAGTCATAAATAATTAGAGTATAAAATTAGTAAAAAAGTTTGAACCTACAACTACTCGACCAACGCGTCATGGAGATCCGGAAACGTGGGTCGTAACCGGAAAACCGGAGTTGTTTCACAAACAAAATGTATAAAGGTGGAAAGGATGAGGAGACAAAGAAATTAAGAATTCTCTCCTTCAGTCTCTCCACGAAAATAATATAATAATAAAATTAGTGTAACAGATGATGATCTTACATGCTAAAACAAATTTAAATATACGCATATACTTTATTATTGTATTCATACATATTTATATCTATGTAAAAAAATGTACCAACAAAAGAAAAATATTGTTAAACAGACCTGTTATTGAATCTAGAAAACAGGTCAAGTAAATTATTATCAATTTAAAAAAAGTCAAAGAAAGATTATGATGTAAGTCGAAAAATATAAAATAGAATATATAAATAAAATTGGTTATTGTGTAAATATTCTTTCTTTACGACTGAATAACATAAACAGCCGAATACTACTCAATCTACTATGTAATAATGATTTTACTAAACACAATTCTGATGCAAATTCCATCAGTTATATCCGTCAATTATTATGAACACTTACTTGGAACTTACTAAACTGGAGTAGAAACTCAAAGTTTTTTTTATACTGGAGACGACAATTAGATCCTTAAAGTGGAGATATGTTAAAAATGGTGGTAGGATTTTGAAATATTAAGAGACAGTACGAAACAGATGAGTGCTCGTGTTATTATTTTGAGAATAATTTGCTTCCAGCAATGTTTTATTTGAATGTTTACATTTTGCAGGTTTGGAAAAAAGCAGTTGTGTGATCGTTTCGCGTGCTGGTCATTAAATAAACAGTAGTGTAGTAAATAGCGAGCGCAAGGACAACACGAATGAAGATGACAGTTGTGGAAAACAGTTGAACTGTAGGTAACAAATAAACATAGGCCGGCAAACGGCAACAAGCCTGTGAAATTCTGATTATGTGTATTTAAGATATCCAAATGGAGTAAAATAACGAAATAGTCGGGGTGCAATAATAACCGTGCGTGGAATAAGGCACAGGTTGCAATTGTTGTCTTCGAAGGATGCAGAATACCAGTTTATTTAGCTGGCCAACTGGTATTTGTTCATTTTAAAGTTTCTCAGACGATGATCGTGCTCTCAGGTTATGATAACCGAAACGTCACACAGTGGTCCCAATAGACAAATTAACCAAGTCGAAAATCAGTACGTAGGTTTTTTTAGGTCGCTGATCTATAATTTGATATTATTCCTTCAAATTGACAATATTGGTATATCCATAGAAATTGATATTGTCTCTGATTTAGAATTGTTAATAAATTAATGATAAAACAATACAAAGAGACTCTAACTGGTTTAAATTGAAGTTCAGCCAAGTACCATGAAACTGAATTTAGAAGATTAAAATGGAAAAATCTCGACCGGACCTCGAACCCAACCCAAACCCTTTCCTTTGCCTGGCAAGATAAATTCAATTTTATTTTTTATTGAATATTTTTCAGTGACAATAAATATACGTTAATGTACATGCAGCATATATATAACAGTAATATAAATATGGATTACCAATTACATTAATATAAACACGGATTATAAATAGCGTTAATATTATTTGTTAGACGAGTGTTCAGATGCAAAAAAAGTAAATTTTCCCCTACGGGATAGTTTAGCAATTCAATTGCCTTGGATTCTAATGATTTCATTCTTTCACCGGCAATTTCCGTGGATTGATATTAACGGATCTGACGATACCTAAATTTTTATTTGTTAATAATTTATTTGAAAACGTTTCGTCCCCCAACTTTCTGGACCTCCTCAGTTCTTTAATTAAAATGTAACAAAAAAATCTTGTTTTTTTTTCTGCTGTAACGTCAGTAGACGAAATTTAGGTTACATTACATATTAAACGCTATGGAATATTTCTCTGTGCTACACTAGTATTTTATACACCTTTTTTTGGATTATTTTTGCTCTGTGAATCAACAATTTATGTGTCGTGTTTGCCATATAAAACCATGGTTATTAAAATATAAATACACGAGATATTCATCATATTTGCTAACATCGATTTAAGAAAACCCAAGAAACTACTCGCAAAATAACGTGAAATCTACTGTCAAAATTTCCTCTACTGCCGTTATTGATGCAGAAATTTTCATTGAAATCCGTTAAGCCGTTTAGGAACATAGATCAAGAGTATAGCCAATTCGCATCTACTTGTGGAGATTCAAACGCACTTTTGTCAAGAAACCTTTCCCTAGAATTAATATTTATTATATTAATATCATTAACGAAGTGAAATATGCACGAATATTTAAGTTAAATGTCCTGTTTTTAAACCCACAAATTTTTATTTAAATCCGTTGAACCGTTTCGGAGTCTATTACAGACAAACATACGGACACACAGTCTGACATATAGACACTTCAATTTTATTTACTAGTATAAATTTGTCGTTGGGCCTTTATATTAGACAATAGGAGTTAAGGAAACATATTTTTGTCGCTTTTAACTAAACCCACAAGATGCGTGAAGAGAGTGAATATATCCAGCCGTTAATAAATTTCTAATCGACTTCCCAGAAAAATTTACTAATGAGCCGGTTCTATTAAATTAAATACAAACATTGTTAACTGCTAAAGCCATGTTCACATAAATTGAGCCCACAAATCCCTGTGGAAAAGAGCTTGTTTGATGTTAACGGTATTAAGATTAGGGTTTAATAATGTGATTCTCTATCTAAAATAGATTTTTAAAGTTGAACGTATGATTTAATTTTAAGGAACCATAATAATTATGCCTGTATTATACTACTGAACTCAACAACATCTATTTAATTTTTACTTCCGAATCTGGGGTATTTGCTATCTTTCTTTCTCGTATTTGCTTTCATCTGAGATGGACAAAAACCTGCAGGCAGGTCGATACTTGAGAAATTAACTTTCAAAAACATTAAGAGTAATTGTAGTTCATTTGATTTATTATAAAAGATATTACTATAGTAATAGTTAAGAATATCTCACTTCTGTGAAATATATTAAGTACTTGGCCAATTTAGTCAACTTAAATTTCTATTGAACAGCAAGAGTGTGTGCATATTAAGCCATGAGATAAATTATTAATTTAAATGTTTTCTTCTACCTGAAGAGGTTACAAAAGACGTTTTAAATTTTTATTTTAATGGAAATTTAACTCTGGCTAAATTGTCTGCGTTATTAGTTTATTATTATTATCGCTGCAATTAACGTTGACACCGATAACAGTTATATTTATTTGACTTGATTCAATTGTTGTGCTATGCAGTGAAGTCCTAAGACTAGTCAGACGCAATCCTTTTCATTTCCGCATAACTAACATCCTTGCCCTCCCTCTTCTTGATTCAATTATATGAGAATGAACCGGAAATATCTGTCAGAAACACACTTAAGTAAAAAAAGAAATTACAATATATTCAAACAGAAAGTAATTGCTTCGGCCAAAGGCATCCTCACTGTAAGTGGGAGGTCCCGTGTTCAATTCCCGGGTCGACATTTTTCCTTCTGATTTTTTTACAGTATAACGTACTTATAAAATAAAAACTAGCATAATCTTGGAACCTATTTAGTTGAAAATATGAATATAATTTATTATTGAAAGTCTCAAAGTTGTGAACCATCATTGCCTTTACATTACTATCATTGGCCTAATTTGTGCTGAGTGTCCTTCTCAAAGATCTTACGATAGTATAAATGTGACGAAAGCAACAAGTTTACCAGAATCGTTTCGTGTTATTTTTTATTATTTAAATTTGCTAATTTTCTACTTCATTGTCTATTTGTAAACCGTCAAATGGCTTACAAATATTCTTATGTGCTTTTATTGTTTTCATTAAGCCTTTCTACAGTTCAAGAAAGTGAAATAGACCATTTTTCGCGTGTCGTGTGATTTAATTAAGATAAATTTTATTTGTAATTTTAGCTGAACAACGAAACCTAAATGCCTGTGATGTAAAGTAATTACAAGTAACAGTCCGTAATTTAATTTCACTTCTCATTTTGTTAAAATTTTAGCAAAAATGTAATATGTGAAAAACTTTGTGCGCACGAGTTTACAGCTTGAGGCGTGTTCTATAGCTTTTAGTTTCGACGACACGTCGCGCTGTAATCGCCTCATTCCTGTCATATTAACCTTTACTGTAATTGCGTAACGACCAGAAATATTATTTCCGTCAATGTGCTGTTTGTTTTGAACCTGCATTTTCAGTTTGCAGTAATAACTCAACAGTATTCGTTCTTGTGATCTTGCTGAGCCTGGCTCACTAATTAACGCCAGCGCTAATTCATTTATTTTCGCCTCAGCAAAAGCCGAAATGGAATCTGGGAGTCGGATTTTTTCCGCCCCCCGTGTTCGCTATTTACTCGGAAGAGCGCGGGAGCAGTTGTTCCACATTCGCTCAATTGACGAGTCGCCAAGCAGCTCGGATGCTGATGAAAAGAGCGACGTGGTGCCTGCCTCGCCTACCTCCCTGCTCCCTGCTCCATGCTCCCTGCTCCCGTAATTACCGCGAAACGTCTTGAAAACTCCGCTAATGGCAAACATTTACCAAAGCAAATTAAGAGGAAAGTTGCCTCTGATCGAGTCAGCGTTACATTGTTATTTCCTGGCTAAAGAAGGATGTCTTTATATAACTCACAGATCGAAAGTAGGCAACAATATTCAGTAACAGATTTAAAGTGGCCATAAAATTAAAGAGCAAGCAGCCACTTACAGTTAATTTAAAAGAAAATAATAAACAGTAAAAGGTCTATAAGCTCAATGATTCATAAATTTATTTATATCGATGCAAAACACGACGTTTCGTCGCTTCGTTTTGGACCTCATCTGATGTTTTAAAGAACGAAGACCAGATGAGGTCTCAAACGTCGCGTATTGAACCAATATAAATAAATTTATTATTATTACTCATAATCTATTTTATCATTTATTATTTTAAAAACGTGTCAAGTAAAATAACTAATGTTAAAAAATTGATTTATTCTACAGTACAATGTGAAGTATTTCCAACTTCTGATTATATACAGGATGAACTGTTCCGTGAATTATCCCTATCCACAGTGAATGACTATCGTCGTATAAACTGGTATATTAAGAACAACGGAGATGCTTTTTGTAAGCTAAGGATCAGTGTTTTTCTAACTGGTCCATTCCTGAGGATAATATTGTGAAATCAAAAATTGGTTGTCAGCGATAGCAAAGGACTGCTATTCCACCTGCATTTATGGTGACAGATTTAGATAACTTTTGTTTCTTTCCTTATAGTGGTTTTCTATATTTTCTGTTTGTGTAGACTGAAGATCTGTTGTATATTCACAGAGCTTATTTCATTTTTGTATATTTTAATTAATTAATAGTTTTTTATAAATTTATTTGAATTTGAAATATCGAGAAAGAAGGCTTATCCATATCCTCTACCGAAGGCAGTCAGCAGTAATTAGAATTGAAGATCAAGAAAAGAAAGCAGAAATCAAGTAAAGGAATAGGACAAAGATGCAGTCTGTCACCCATGCTATTTAACATATATATAGAACAGGCGATGAAGAAAGTTAAAAAGGAATATGGAAAAGGAATCACACTGCACGGAGAAGAAATAAAAGCCCTACGCTTTACCGATGATATTAGGGGAGTCAGAAGAAGACTTGGAAACCACAAGAAATGGCATGAACGTGGTCTTGGAGAAAGAGTTCAATATGAATATTAATAGAGGGAAACCCAAGTTCATGGAGTGTAGAATGGGAAACAGTGGAATAGCAGACAGTTTAGATTAGAAAGGGATATTTTGAAGGAAGTTAAAGAATTCTGCTACTTGGGCAGCGTAATAACTAGGGATGGTAGATGTAAAGAGTAAGATAGCACAGGTAAGGAAGGCTTACGCAAAAAAGAGGAATTTACTTACGGGTGTGAATTTTAGGACATAATTTCTAGAAATGTACGTATGGAACGAGACGTGGGCGGTAAGTGTTTCAGAAAGGAAAAGAATGGCAGTCTAAGAAATGTGATGCTATAGGAGATTGCTGAAAATCATATGGACGGATAGAATCACTAAGCAGGAAGTTGTTAACTGAATAGGGAAAGAGGGAACAATATGGAGGACTTTGACCAAGACAATCTCCCTATTCTTCAGGGAAAAAAATATCCATAAACACACAAAACCTACGATTCTAGCACAGGCAAGGAAACCTTTCTCAAAACCGAGGATTTTACGTTCGGCTTATATGATAGTATGAATATCAGAAAATCCTTACTAAAAATTTTCGCATGGAGTGTGGCGTCATAAGGGTACGAAACGAGGACAGTAGGGGCTGCAGAAAGGAAACGAATAGAAGATTTTGATTCGCTTAAAACGAGACGGGTGGATGAGAGTAACTAAGCAGAAAGTTTTTAGCAGAATACGAGAAGAGAGAATAATTTGGAATACGTTGACCCAGAGAAGGTATCGATTATTAGGCCACGTTTTAAGACACGAGAGTCTTGTAAAATTAGCATTAGAGGGAAGTTTGTGGGGTAGGAACAGAAGAGGGAAGCCAAGGATAGAGTACGCTAAGCAGATGTGGGTTGTGCTAGTTATGAGGACATGTAAAGGCTTGCGGAAGATAGGTTAGTATGGAGGGTTGCATCAGACCAGTCTTTGGACTGAATACCACAACAACAACATTGAAAATAATGAAATAACATATGTTACAAAAGTGGTACATGAGACGAAGATAGAACCTGAAAGCAAAGTCCTCGCCCTAAGAAGCTCTTGTCTTTCTAACTGCTTGAGGTCTCTTAGCTGGGCTCCTGGCGTTGCCTCGTTTTATTTATTAGCCCGGAAAATGAATTAATTTGATACTAATCTCTTAGTCAACACGTAATTTAACTGAAATCGATACCGGAAATATTTTTTGTGTATTAACCCCTTGGCCTATTTGGGCAATACTTTAAAATTAAAGGGGATGATGACGGACTGTATGTTAACCACGTCAAGAACTCTCCTGCTTAATTAAATAAGCGCTTTACCTGAAAGTGTCTGAAAAACCCGGGTGCATTAACAGAGTGAAAAATATTCCTGGCACTTTCATGGAGTTATTTAACTTAAGGCAGTTAAAAATAATTACAGCCCCTTATAGTAGTCCAAAATAAATGTTAAGGAAGTGAATAATAATCCCAGTAAGGGAGTTATGAATATATCCGGTATCTTATGGGTGCGAATAAAGTTTAAAATGAAACATCCTCCTCTAGTTCGTGGCACAAAGATATTACTTTTTTTATGGATTATATATTACATTTTTTATGTAATGTAACAGAGGTTTATAAATATTTGCATTTTTGTAGAAATATTTAAATATTTTCCGTATAAATGTATTTGTGTTGATATATTTAAAAATAGAGAAGTGTAGTAAACTAAAATCCATGCGTACAATTTCACATTTTTACATATATATATATATATATATATATATATATATACAACTGTGTGAAATTTATATTATTGAAAAGTCGTTTCACAAGTCTTTATTGACTTTTATCAGTTACAACCAACTTAATTTGCAATTTATTCTGTTAACCTAACCTCAAAATCTGTTTAAAAACTGTGCATTATTTAAAATAATGAGCATGTTTGGAATATAAATTATATGATTAACGCCACTTTTGCCATAATTATTATAAAATAAAGTCTAATCAGGATGAAATCTTCACGGTAACATTCATTAAAGTCTAATCACTTTTAAATAGCTTAATTCTCCGTGACACATCTTGTTGAATTGGCACAAGTCCATAACAAAATTTGAATCAGTTGATTAACATTAAATGAAAATTAAATCATTCCAAACTCGTTGCAGCTGTATTTCATTAATTGTATTGAATCACTACCAGCAAATAAACTTATGTGTTTCGAAAAATAATCTCCAACCTAAAATTTGGATCAAAAAAACTTCGCAATTTTATTCTGCTGAGTTAATATTTTATTGTATACTAAAATTAGCTTGTCACTAAACCTCTTTCTTAGTCTCTTAGTATGCTGGAAAACAGGCACATATTAGTTTTCGGGTCATGTTTAATTATGAATTATGGTCTCTTCATATAACTAAAGAATCTAATTCTGTCAATTCTTGAACAGAAAAAAATATTAAACTTAGTGAAATGTCGTCAATAATTTGAAATGATCAGTTGAGAACATTTTGTCAGACATTGTAATTATAAATAAAAAACGAGATTTTTATCTTGTATTCTCTGGGCAGATAATTATGATATATTTATAATGTTAAATGTTTGTTGTCCATTTATGATAAACCAATGCAATAAACGATGATTAGTAGTTATGACTGTATTTTACTCACTTAAACTAAGATTCTAGTCTATTCTGATTTCAATTATTCCGTCAGTCTTTGCTGAACAAATCTTTTAAATTATAATGACTGAAAAATCTTACATATGATCTTAAGTTAGTATTCCTAGATATAATTCCGAAAAATTAGATTTCAATATCATGTCACGATAAAAGGCGTTATACAAACGTACGTATTTAAATAAATTCAGTTATTATCATCCTTCCATGTGTTTGTATTTTTCAAGATATAAATGACCAAATGTGAGATTATCACACTGAAAAATATTGACATTATATTACGTGGCCCTGTAGTAATGTGGCTAGCGTCATGGCATCGCATCGCAGAGTTCCTGGGTTCGATTCCTAGCAAGAAACCTTGCAAACTGGACTAAACAGCAAATCAGTTACACAATTAGGTAGTCGGTAATGACCTTTGGTATTGTTGCGACTTTAAGCATAGAATTTAAAGAAATGCGAGGCCGATTTCAACAACAACATAGACTATTATTTATAATAAAATATTTTGAAAATAATGTTTTTATTTTTTTATTTAATATTAAAACCCCTCTTACAGTTTTTGGTATTCTTTTTTTGGTAACAGGCTACTTGAGAGTGATCCTGAAACAGGCAACTCCCTCCAAGGATTTTTTTCTAATGATTTGTTTTAAGACTGATAGTTAAATTAATAATGATGATAATTTTCCCCTTGTTTTTATGAGTCATGCAATAAAAAATATTTCATTTTGATTTCCAAATTTTATTCGGAGCTTTCGGCAATTGCCATAATCATCTATAAATTACAGAATTAGAAACATTACAATTTTTTAATTTATTTTAAATATAAAATACATAAATTTGAAACATTGCTTAGTTGATTTTATTGTACATACCTTCCTATAATTTGAAGGAAAATTTCTTCACGGAAAAGTATGAGAATCCAGGCAATGCTGGCTTACACAGAGCAACTCCCCTTTAATAGCACAGGAAGGAACTTGAAAGGGGGAAATGCGGAAGGTAGAGCAAGGTAGACAAGGGTTGACTACGGCCCCCGGGCCCCTGTTTCACTTAAAAGAGATGCAGGTAAAACCCTAGAACCTCTATTAGGTATGTCAGGTCCTTCCGAATAACGGGAGATGAGTTTGAGTGGAATCGCAGCATTCCATTCTCCATGCCTCCAATATTTCTTGAGGCAGTTGGCCGGCTGATCCAGGGGACAGCTTTTACCGTATGCCCTAGGACTTCGATCCCTAAAAGACATGAAGATACCTTGGCATGCGAGAACATTGAAAACGACAAAGAAAATACGAGGCATCCTCAAAGGTAGGAACGGCAATCAATCTGGGTAGAAATGCCTCCGAGGAAACTCCAACATGCATCTCTTATTTATTTTTTTGGGTAAGAGGCTACATGAGACACTTAAACTTTTCGTACAATTTTGCTATTTATAATATGTTGGAAACTCTTGTTCCTCGTAAAACATAATCTGCCGTGAACTAATTATTTTATTTGGAATGATCGCTATTTTTCCAAGCAGATAAAAATTGATATGAGAGAAAGAGTTTTATTACCTGATTTGCAGTCAAATTAGAGGCAACTCTATAAAAAATATTAATTTATTACATATTAGTTTCCCTTACTAATAATCATCTGCAGAGAGAATACAAGGTACCACAGACATTATTAATATTAAATCAATGAAAATAATAAGTTTGTTTTCACTAATTAAAATTGATTCCAACAATTCAGAGAGTATTTTAAAAGTACGTTTGTTGGATTAAGGATATACGAAGTGGTCTCGTTAACACGATCACGAGTTACAATTTCAATCTTGACGGTGGCTGGCTGCTTTTCGAGTAGCTTTGTGGTTAACATAAACAGCGCCACTTGAGACGTATCGCTGCAGGCGGTGGAACTAACTTGTAAGCATGAGCTTTGAACAATCGATGCACTTTCTCCTGATTACTACTAACATGTGCGTCGTATTGGCGTTTCAGTTTGCAGCAAAATTAAAGCGTCTCGTAAGTTTACTGTAATGATACTCGGCGACTTGGAATCAATGTTAATTCTCACTAAACAGACCTCTCTTCCGAAATTTAAACAACTTAATTCGAGACATTGGACAAAAACGGAAAACTTTCCGAATTCATTTGTGTGAATAAAAAATTTTGCTTAAAGGAAATTCCACCATCAACAGGGTTAGTTAAATAGTTACAATGCACGTTAAATAAATATTTTAAAATGCGTATTCCATGCTTCTATTTTTTAAATAACAGCAAACATAACCTAATAAATACTTTTTCATAATTCTTAGTAATACTTGCGATCTTTGCCATCCATACAAGTTGACCTTTCACAACATCCCAAACGCCTCTTGTAATCAGTTGCGCCTCATACAGTCCTCTTAAATATCGCACATTTAATTTATTCCCTCAACAAACACAAAAGGAAGGGTATTTATTCAATATTTCGAACATTTAGTATGACGCCCTATATATCCCTTTGAAAGATTCAATTATAACATTTTCATCAGAATTTTATTTGCAGTTCTTTTGTGTAAATATTACGTTTTTCCTATAAAGAGGACGTAGAAGTTTCAAACTATTTGGAGATAGTTTGTAATTAATTGTAATTATTACGTTTCACCTTATAAGGTAAAAGCAGGGACGAAGGAAGAGTTTCATTTATCCAATAAAGGTATTGAAGGACCATAGGGGCCTGATTCTTTCACAGATAAAATTTGTTATTATTTCTGCAAGGAATTTTTTAATTACCTGATTTTTTACTTAAATGATGATGCCGAAATCTCTAGGTTTTATCAGTTACACCATTTATTTAACCAAAACTATATATTAATTTCTGTCAAATTTCTTCAATTTTGCAGGAGCTTTCGGCATTGCCATAGTCGTCTACAAATTTAAAAATACAAAAAACTTTTATGGTAAAAATCCCGTAAATTTTTTTATAATGTTTCAAATAATTAGCATTTTTAAATTTGTAGATGACTAAGGCAATACCGAAAGCTTCTGCAAAATTGAATAAATTTGATATCAAAATTAATTTATAGTTTCGGTTAAAAACCTAGGGATTTCACCATTATCAGATAAAATCTGTCGAATGTTCTCGGCGGTGTAACTAATTTTTACCCCAGAGGGAAATCATTTATTAAATGACAGTGAGCCAGGAAAGTAATTACAGATTCATACGCACTAAGATATAAAAAGCACAAATACCGTAATGTTCTCATTTTGCAAATAGAAGATGTGGCAAATTTATAGGGATCGTATCCTAGTACATGACGTTGTGACTATGGAATCTACGCTTAGGTCCGAAAATTAGTAGAGAAGCTAAAATAAAATAAAATGCACCATTTCAAGACTAAGGAAATAATATTGACTTATGAATCTTAAAGAGACCAACGTTAAAAAAATCGATGTGTTATTTTTCATTAAACTTACAGAGAAAAAAAATTATACGGCAATGAGAATCGGAAATGGTTAAATTTAAATTCAGTGAGCCTCTCAAACAACTAATAGCTGAATTTAACTCTCAAATTAATATATGTTACGTTAAAATGCAGGGAAAATGAAAAAAAGTGAAATTAAATATCAATAATTAATAATTGTATAATTAACGAACCGTTTAACAGACATTACACGAAAATTTATAAGAGTTTTAAACATAAACTAGACGTTTCGAGTATCCATTGTGATCCTTGTCAATATTTACAACCAAATATGTTGATATTTATTTTTTATCCTCAGTTGGTTTCAAATACCGACAAGACACACAATAGTTAGTTGAAACGTCTAGTTTAAGTTAAAATTCCTTCTCAATTTTCTTACAAATATCTGTTATATAGGTCGTTATTTCTTCATTTACAAATGTTAATCATAGACGATATTTATTCTTATAATCAATCATCAATGTTTGGACTACTGGCTCACTTCAGCATCAACCTATTTGCCAACGTTTCGCTCCCGGACTCGAAACACGTTCAAGGCTGGACCTAGACTGAGGATACTCTTCCACCCGTTCGCCTTATGTAGCTGGGTATCCTATCTCTTACGTGATTCATAGTATTAGTAAACTAAAAGAAATTTCCTCGGTGATCTCTTGAGCTTAAAGAATTTTCCCTTGCAAATTCTTGCAGTTTCATTTCATGATTTGTGATCCTGAGACATCAGACAAATTAAAAAAACGTAATATAATGTTTTCCCAGTATTTTATTTACTAATAATTTCATTTATTTGATTTTCCCTGGCGGAAGAAAAGCGGCGCTGGATATCAAGGAGTTTAAAAAGAAGTTAATAATGATAATAATACTTCCATTTACGTAAAAATACAGAATCTCCATTATAACAAATATAATTTGATTCCTATAGACATGAAGAAGCCCTAGTAGATGTCCATTAAGGAGGTACCAACTTAATAAGCTTAAATCTATCAGGGTCCTAGAGAATCCTAATAAAATATGAAAATTAAGGAATTATCATACTGACGAAACAAGAATACCTTGAGTAGAAGAAGCAACATAAACATACGGAGAAGGAAACAGCTGTCAACTTAAATACGGACCTCTTAACCAATATCATGGCAATCATGAAAATTCTGGACGCTTGAGAAACTGAAACTAGGCGGTCTTTCAGAATTGGTGCTACAGGAAGAATTAAGTGGGGGAACCTAGAGTCGTCTTTCGCAGAATGGAAGAGACTCACTCAGTCTGAAGAGAAATAAAAGGCAGCAAAAACAAAATAACGGACAACGTCTTGCGTCGCAACCACAATATTGAAACAATAGCTGAGAGAACAGTGGAGGGAAGAAAGAGGCGAGGTAGGCCGAAAATGTCATCAACAAGATGTAGGACTTAAGATTTACTTCAAACAAAGAATTGAAATGAAAGGCATGAAACCACTTCGGACTAATGATCCACTCACGACGATAATGATTCAATGCGGAAAGAAATATTGAAGGGTAAATTTGAGTAATAAATACAAATAGTTTCAATAATATTTCACTTAGTGTGTTACTTAAAAATATATAACGATAAAACAAAATGACTAAATCACACACAAAATCGAAGTTTAACTTAATTAAACGAACGTTTCTTCCTCCCTTCTCCAGCAGGCTTAGGCCCAGTTTCCGTGACCATGACGGCACAGACATCCATTCCTGTCAGGATTCTACCTCTGTGCTGTGAGGCAGCGACGCTAGACACTAGACCACAGGATGTCGGCTCAAAATTTAATTACGTACTTCAAAATTTCAAAACCCTGATATAATGTAGTCGCAAATATGTTTTCGTTCATGGACAGTTGCAACCAAAATTTACGTAGGAAAAATTTCTATTTTTCCTGTAAAATAATCGTTTTGATTAACATTAATATAAATTCTTTAAGAATAAATATTAGTCGACACAGAAGCTATTGTTCTATAGATTAGTTGAGAAGTAAATTATTATTCTCTGACAAGAAAAGACAAGTATTCAAAAAGCATTCTTGTTAAACAGATGCTTAATTTCTCCATTGTACGGTATTTTCTGCTTTTAAGCAATACGTATTATTTTTACTGTATATATAAAAGGTAATCAATTTATCTAAAGACATTAAAATATCTCGAGAATCACACATCGGATTAAAAAAATGTGTAATGAAAAATGTTCGTCTCGAGGAGACATCTGATGATGTTGTTGTGGTAATCAGTCCTAAGACTAGTTTGATGCAACCCTCCATGATAACCTATCTTGCGCAAGCCTTTTCATTTATTTATAACTATCATACCCACATCATCCATAATCTACTTAGCATATTCCATCTTTGGCCTCCCTCTCCTGCTCTTACCCCCACACCTCCCTCTAATGCTTATTTTACAAGACCCTCGTGTCTTAAAACGTGACCTATTAATCTATCCCTTCTCTTAGTCAACGTTTGCTTTTCCCCTATGAAACGCCAAGGGTGGGGGAAGGGGTGGTGGTCGAGTTTACATCAAACGTCCTCCTAGAGACGAACATTTTTCATTACACACTTTTTTAATCAAATATTTGTTTCTCGGGATATTTTAATGTATTCAGATAAATTTAACACCCTGTATATATTTAGATATATTATATATGTAGTAAAAACCTAAGAATAATTTCACCTGAACAGATTTTTTTTTTGAAATGGTGATAGGTGTTTAATCATTGGTAAGACCTTTACATCCTTTCCTTTAAAACCATCAACTTCATTTAAAATAAGACGTTCAATTTAGAAAACGTTGAAAGAGATAATGAAATATCTTATAAACAAACAAGGGGATTTTTTGAGACCATTACATATTATCATCCGTAAGATGAAATGGAAGAAGGTGTCTGACCTGCCACGTGCTCCGGAGAGCCGCGACTCTCCATGGCCGTGGCCGGCTGTGGTGACTGGACGCTGTGCTCCTCGCTGCGCCAATAGAGCGCCGCGACGCTGGCCTGGCAACGCAGCTTCAGGGAGCCCGCGTGTCCGTTGCCGTCGCCCCTGAAGTGCTCGGGCGACGCCACGAACCGAAGGCCGAGCAGCGTCGTCAGCAGGTCACCAGTCCGCAGCTCTACAGGCCCCACCAGCTGAGATCTGTTAGCCTTAAGAAAACACATCAAGCAATACATTAAATTTACTTCTGTCTTAGTAAAGATGGCCAGTTTTACAGACACCTGATAAAAAGTTTAGCTTAAAGTAAGGTGAACCTTCTCAAGTGCAACACAAAACTTTATCTAGAAATAGTGGTCGGGACAATATAAGTCAGAGTTGTCCACAGATGAAAAGTAAGACATACCAGGTGCAAACGTCAT
The DNA here is from genome assembly GCA_034510155.1 of Eucriotettix oculatus. NCBI lineage: Eukaryota > Metazoa > Arthropoda > Insecta > Orthoptera > Tetrigidae > Eucriotettix > Eucriotettix oculatus. The sequence goes on from CM067378.1 coordinate 65,271,910, forward strand.
TGAATGTACTTATCGAGTTGGTATAACATTGAAAATTAAGAGTATAATTATTAATAAATTTAATGTTACTCATTTCACAAATCTAGTATAACAATTAGATTCAAAATTAAAGATATTTATATTATTCCAGTGCATATATACAAAATTTTTAGTAGTAACCGAATTTTTTCCAATCGGTAATTCTAGTCTTCAGTGCCCGCTTAGTTTGCCCCATATAAATAATATTGAGTTAAATTTTATACACTAAAAATTTACAGAATAGTGACAGGGTTCAAAATGGTCTCGTATACTGTCCTTGTTGTAATATAACTTGGTTGTTTGATTTCAAATCGTATTACATTAATAAAGCCTTTACATTCATTTGCATAATAATCGCAAACGAATGAAGTTGCGATGGCATCTTGCTGGTTGTGAGTATTCGTTCGCAATCCCTGGTAGTGTGAACGGCATTTACGATTTTCCATTTTAATGTATGATGGTTTGAAAATTTTGAATATTCGCTTAACTTCTTGCATGCTATGGGACCGTACCGGAAGCAGTGTGAATTCACCGTTTGGAAGGATAGAGGCGTGTCAGGAATGTGAGTTCCGTTAGAGAAAAAAACATAAAAACATTTTCTCAAAACAAAATTCATTTTTACATGCAATAGCATATATTAAACTATTTTTCCTCATGTTTGCAGCCATTCGGGAAAACAACTTTTGTATGACCTCTTCATATAAAAAGACCGCCAATGAAGACAACAACTATTGAACACCGACTTTTACGTCATCGATCGCTGTTAAAGCGCCTTCCTCCAAAATCATGTTTCAAGTTCAAGAACAAGTGCAAGTCAGAAGTTGCGACTTCCGAGATGTACGACGAATAATCAAACCGAACTGTTGAGTGACACCAGCAGAATTACTCAATGCCTTGATGAGCCGAAGTTTTCTCAGTGTTTCACAGTATCCCACTGCGTTGACAGTTTCAGCTCTGGGAAGCAATTCAACAAGCAGAATGTCCAGGCTGTCCCAGTCATCATTTCTTGTGCTGATAACTTTGTTTCGATTTTTTTGGGAACGTGTGTACCTCCACTCCTTTGAATGTTACTTTGATTCTGGAGTGACATAAAAAACCCAAGTCTCATCACAGGAATCAATTCCCATATCACTATATCGGGTAGGAAATGTCAAACCTTCATTTTGTGGGCATCCGTAAGCATTTTTGGGACCCAACAGGAACAAAATTTGCGACAATTTAAGCGTTTACTGACAATCTCAAGCAAAACAGTTTTTGAAATTTGTGAAAACTCCTTACCGACCATTATTATTGTGAACGGTCTGTCTTCACGAATTTTCTGATTTACTTTTTCTACCAAACTATCATTGGCAATAGAACGGCTCCCACTCCGTGCTTCGTCATGAACATTATTTCGTCCATCAACGAATTATTTAACCCACTTCCTCACCATTGCATAATTTTCACCATAAATCTCTACAAATTTACGGTGAATTTTAGCTGACTTAACGTTTTACAGAGCGCATTTCACAGTCGACGGGATCAGAATTTGTCTGCAACAGTTTTAATGATCACTAAAAAATGCAAAGAAACACAATCCAGCAGTAATGGCGTCATTGGAAAGACAATAAATCAGAGAGAGATGTGTGAATTCTAGGGTTACGGTGACGGTAGAATGAAACGGTACTTTTTTCCGGACAGATAAAGATACTTGGGTTATTTCGTCAGCATCTGAAGGATCACAATCTATCAAGATGTTTTCGATTTTTTCTTTACAATTTAGCTCAGGTGGTTTTTCGGCTCCTACATTTTGCCACCATAGGCAGTCGTCTACCTCGCTACCGTCTATAACTCTGCAAAATTAAAAATTGATTAATATATAATATATATTTGTTATGTAATTACTTTATTGTTTTTACAACGGCGATGCGCTTTTTACAAATTTAATAAATACATTCAAAAAAGATATCAAACGGCTCGATGTAGGAAAAAGACTGGCAATCCCTATTTAAGATGATCAAAAACAATTATTGTCCACTTTGTAAGATTTAAATCTCTCGTATAACTTATTTTAAATTTGGCCCAGGTAACGAGGATTAAATTTTAACTACATACATTGTCGCCTCAAATATTCTTCTTCTTATTAAAGAACGAAGGATTTCCCGTTGCTCGGGTTTCCAACCGGGTAATCTCTGCACACAGCGACTTTTCGACAGATAGCAACTCTGTCATCTTCCAGGCTGAAGTGCATTCTTTCTTGGCTCTACAGACCATTGAGGGCCTTGGCCTACCGGCACGACTGCGGACTGTCATCTTAGGTGACACATTCCAAATTTCGAGTGGCACGTGATCAGCGTATCGATTCTCCAACAGTCTTAGTCCCAGTTTGCGTGTCCATGAAAATATTCACTGTTACTCTATAAATCATCCTGAATGCTTAGGAAACTACAGAAGTTGAACGGACAGAATTCAAGTTGTACGAATAAGAAAGCAAGAAACCTGTAACGGAAAATTATTTGTAAACTACTAAAATAAATATGTGGGCCGAGAAAAGCCAAAATGTACACGAAAACTAATACTAAAAGTTGTGTTTAAAGGATAATTATTATTAACCTGCTGATCGTTGATGAACCAAATGAGATGGGCTGCAGGTCGCGAAGGACCAGAGCTGCAGTTTAGTCGCACAGTGTCGCCAACTTGATAGCGTGATCTACCTCCCGATATTCGAGGTCCTCCTTGCGGTAGAGCTGCAAATCGATACAATCAAATTATATCTTTCCACAAACTTTTTAAATTTACCCTCCAGTCGTGTTCTTCGCCGTCTCCGTCTCAGTCGTCCAATTTAATGATCAACGCTGCAAGTGAAGTAAAAAAAATGAAGTGGATACGTAAAATACCAACAGTTGCAGCGGTTAATATCATACACCAGACAAAATTTATTCAGGAACTTTAAATATAATACTTAAAAATAAATGAAAACCAAGGAGATATAAAAATTAAATGTACTATTATATAAATATAAACATTTAAATAATATATTTTTATATTTAAAATCAATTTAATAATTCCTTAATACCAAAATGCCATCCTGATTTTAAATAGTGAACAAACAACCTTTGAGTTACTCATGTTTTATAGAAAGCGTAATCATATTTATTTGTTGTTAATATATTTAAATCAGCACAGTTATATTTAAAACAAGATGGGTGTCCGGCGATGCCCGTGATTTCATTTATAGTAACCCGCTTCGGTATTTAATTTGACACCATTCTATTCTTGCCAACGCGTTATTAATCCACCATCAACACCGTCACATTTGTGAAAATTTACCTTTTCATGCTCCCTACTTTATGAGAAATGAATTTTATGATAACCAATATCTTAAATAAATGTACTATACCGAGAGAGACAATATCAATCTCACTAACAGCAAAAAATAATTATTCTGATGCATATATCTGCCGTTTTATGTACGCCTTTCGTGTTCTAGCCATACAGACCTTGCTTGTTTCCGGGTCGCAAGGAATCCGCGTACAAAATTCAGTCGAAATTGTTCCACACGCTTAGATTTGTATACGGCAAATACAGGGACAAAATTATAATGAAACGGTCAATTACATTTTTAAGGAGAAGATATTCGAACCATCTGTTCGGAATCATTACCGTGAAATAAATTGTAATAATATAATTACATATCTAAGAAAAATAAAATTGAGTGTGTGCGTCCCTCGACTGTGTATAATAAAACTCCACTGCGGCTTGTAAAACGTATACATTGTATCGACGATCCAAAGAAGTTTATATTTTTCAGGGAGTTTGCCCACTGCCGACGATAGTTAATTTCGGCGTGGAATGTTCATGATTTAAAAAATATATTGTATTATAGATCAGGAGTATAGGTAACCGTCATATAATTTGGATATCGCGTATGCGATACGAAATCTTTCCCGTATAATGTTTATTTACTTCTTTTATATTATCTTCTGAACCCTGCAAGATATCAACGTAAAACATACACTAAAATTTAAGTTAAAGCTCCTATTTTAAACCCTCAAATTGACATTAAAAATCCGTTGAGCTGTTTCGGAGTCTATATGAGAAAAACCCCAGACAGACACTTCAATTATATTTATTGGAATACGTAATGTATATTCCTAATCCGAAAACGTTTCAGATATTGAAATGATTTTTTTTGTGATTTATGTAATTAAATTTATTTCAAACTGTAAAATTCTAAGAGGCAGTTTTACTTTTGTATAATATTGCAGTATAGAATAAAATCTAAATAATTGATAGAGTTTTGGACAACATAATTGACTTTGTCAAGTAGAGTCGAAATTCAGAAAGACGTAGAATTTTTAAAAATGTAATGTACACTGTATATATTTAAAATGTAACGAAAACGCTACTTCGCTTCGTCTTTGCTTCAGATTTACACTTTTATCTTTCAATGAAAATAGGGTGCTGGGTAATTAGTTTAAATAAAAATTACCAAAACCCTTAATTTAAAACAAAACAACATTTAATCGAGCCAAAAGATTTAAGTCGCCCCAGAGCGTGGTCATTGAACAATACACAAACCAGGTCACCTGACTTCAAGGGCCAATCACGTACGCAAATTGTCACGCTATCTGCGAGTCTACACATCCTTAACTCTCGTAGTCAGTTCGACCAACACAAGAAAATCACGGGATCGTTTTTGAACGCCGCACTACATCGCGCCGTCGTCCGACTTGCAACAATACTGTCGGCAATTTGAAGATCATTAAGAATGGGCCTTAATTTTCATGTTGCAATATATATATATATATTATATTGATATCTAGGAATTTCATCTTATTTAACTAACGAAACATAAATCTGTATTGAAGATTTCCGAGAACGTCTTTAAATTTAGGAGAAGAATAGAATTGCCATATACTCCAGTCCACAAAATGCATTGATAGTCCGCTTACTGCAGCAGTACTCAGTCAGTAGAATTTGATGATTTATATCTATAATGCCATTATAATGACAATCATATTTAAATTATTTATTTATATAAGCAGTTTAAAAACTATTATTTCCCAAACTTATGGCTACAATGTCCGGAAAATATTTTAATACGAATGATGATTACAGTAGCAATGGACAAATATTCAGGTATTTTTTATTTAATGTCGCTTCGACATCTAGAGAAAAGAAGTTTTGTCCTATTATAAATATATATTACAGTACTCATAAATAAAAATTGTGCATATTTTGTTTTATTATCATATAAACTATAATATTAAAATGACTAAAGTTATTGTCAATGGGTTTTATTATTGAACAGACTTCGGCATTGTATTAAAGTATTCACAATTTTTATTAATATTAAGTAATTATTAAAAAACTGTGTGTGTTAAGAGGCTGAAGTATGCTGTAATGTCTGGGTATAATATCGAAAGTTCAAAATCTCTTCTAAAAAGTCAATTTTAATAAATTGAAAACGCTCAGAAATAAGGTACAAATTTATAGAATTATTGGTCTAAAAATGTAAAATTTCGATAGATCATTGTCAGTTTGAATTGTAAAATACTGAATCTTAGTAACTAAGTAAGGAATATAATTGTCAGTTTCAACAAGCTGTCACAATGATTCAGTGGCACTGGAATTTAATTTCATAAATTGAGATTTCCAGAAACTTGTTGCCCCCCAGCTGTGGATTAAAGTCTGAGTTATTAAAGTGTGTTCCTTCTAAGATAAGAAGTTGGAAGCCTGTTTGTAGCGGGCAACGTTTAACACTAGCAAACCATTACGATCAAATATGTTTACAGTTGCCTAGAAAGATTGAAAAATTAATACCTTCGGGAGATATATTCATGTATAATAGGAAAATCCGTCAGTCTGGTTATAATGGTCTCTCATTCTTTCTGTTCGTGGTTGACGCTTGAATCAGACATTCTTTTTTTGGATGAATATTACTTGGATTACTTGGAACGTTTACTTTGTCGGTCATTGTAACAACTTTATATTTTAATCCAGTCATTATATATTTTTTCTTCGACTATGGGAACTTTTATTGAAAAATTCATGTCATTCATGAATTAAATATATTAAATACTTATATGAATGACAGAAGACGTGGAGGTAGATGATGAAGGGTTGAGTACAGACCTGAGCAATTGTAAAGCGCTAGTAATTGATAACATTCCAGCGGAGTTGATAAGATCATCGGTCTAAGAAGCAATATAATGGCTGTTTAGGATATTTTGCGAAATCTACGAAACAGGAACAATACCAGAAGATTTTAGTAAAAATATAATCACACCCATACCGAAATAAACTGGGGCTGATAGATACGAACAGCAGAAGACAATTAGTTTATTATCACATGCGTGCAAAATCCGTTTGGTTTTAGGAAGATTGTAGGGACAAGAGAAGCAATATTGACTTTGCTTCTAATTTTAGAAGACAGGATAAGAAAAAATAGGCCTACGTTCATGACATTTATAGATTTAGAAAAAGATTTTGAAAATGTGAACTGGAACAGAATTATTAAGGATTTTGGAGATGACAGGAATAAAATATCGAAAAAGAAGACCTATCCATAACCTGTACAGAAGACAGTCAGAAGTAATTAGAAGTGAAAATCAAGTAAAGAAAGTAGAAATGAATAAAGGAGTAAGACAAGGATGCAGTCCGTCGCCCATGCTGCTTAGCTTATATATGAAGAAGGTTAAAACGGAATATATAAAAGGAATCGTACTGGAAGGAGAAGAAATAAACATTCTACGCTTTTCCGATGATATTATAGTGTTAGGGGAGTCAGAAAGAGACCTGGAAACCATAAAAAATGGCTATAACTAGGTCCTGGAAAAATAGTTCAATATGAGGATTAATAGAGGGAGGACCAAGGTAATGGAGTGTAGCATGAGAAACAGTGGAATAACAAAGGGTTTTAGATTGGGAAGGGATATTTTGAAGGAAGCTAAGGAATTATGTTACTTGGGCAGCATTATAATTAGGGATGGTAGGAGTAAAGTAGACATAAAAAAGAGGATAGCACAGGCAAGGAAGGCTTTCGCAAATAGAAGAAATTTATTAACAGGTTATATAAGTGTGAATATTTGGACATCATTTCTTAAAATATTCGTATGGAGTGTGACGGAATATGGGTGTGAAACCTGGGCAGAAAGGAAAAGAATAGTAGACTTTGAAAAGTGTTGCTGTAGGAGGATGCTGAAAATTAGATGGGTGGATAGAATAACTAACGAGGAATTTTTAATCAGAATAGGAGAAGCGCGAACAATATGAAGGACGTTGACCAATAGAAGACATGAGGATCTTGTAAAATTAGCATTAGAGGGAAGTGTGTGGGCTAAGAACAGAATAGGGAGGCCAAGGATGGAATACTCTAAGCAGGCTAGGGTGGGTGTGAGATGTAGTAGTTATGCGTTAATGAAAATGCTTGCACTTGATTGGTTAGCTAGGATGATTGCATCAGACCAATCTTTGGGCTAAATACCACTAGAACGCAGAGGATGTTATTTCTATAAATGACTCAAATAATTTAATAAATAAAATTTAAGTTGGTTTTAGTTTCAATTGAGAGATTTTCAGTTATTTCATATTAAAATTTTACAAATAGTTTCGCTTAATTGTTTAGCAATGAATTTTCAATGAAAACAATAATTTGATTGAATATACTTTCTGAAAAAATAGAATTCTACGAGTAGACTTTTGAAAATTATGCGTCATTGCAGTCATTAGAAAATTTGCTTTGTTAACAGTTTCTATGTTAGCACTTCATATATTTTATAACTTAACTCACGAATCCCTGTTTAGTAATAATCTCCATTATCATGAGTATTTATGATGCACAAGTATAAATTATTAAGCAGAAAATAATAAGGTAGCATACTTTCCAGACGCCTTGTAAGGGGAAGATCTATTTTCTATAATCGCGAATAATAGTGAAATAAACAAATCAGATGAAATGAGCGTTGCGTGTTGCGTTCAGGAAGGGCGTTCAACATTTTTGTAGCGACGAGAGTGCCAGGAGGTCTAGGAGGTGAAAAGGGTTATCGTTCATTATCTGAGAAGGAATTATGAGGAGAGTATATGTAATCTACTTAGAAACGCAGTGGATGGGGGTTAGAGGTTGTTGCCTATAAATACTCGCTTGGGGAAAAAGAACCAAGGATTAAGTAGTGCCTTGCTGTAGCTGATTTCAGCCTCCTTGTACAGGAGCGAAGAAGAAATACACGTTCCAGTGACTCGTAAAAGAGTATGGATAAAATAAATTTATTGATCCATCAGAATTTTCATCGAACAAAATATCATAATGATTTATCATGTAATTTAATGAATGAATGGATTCGGAATTACGTCTTCTGATGCACGTATATTAGAGCTCTGTGTGAGCTGAATTAATAATGATTGAATGTCATTATGCGCGCACGCCATGTTGGCTGCGTTATCGACGGCGTCTCGAATATATTAATTCCACCGTCTACATGAATATACTTCGTATAAATTCTGCAGAGTTCATCACTGTGAAGTCTGTTCGATATGGTTCGTCTGTGACCTATGGAATTACTGGAATGGAAGTGGGCATAAGTAGCAAGGTTTTCCATTTATTTGGTTCGTGTTTTCGTTAAAGGATATTAAGGATACGTTATTCAAATTTTCGAGGCAGTTACTGTAAAATTAATTTAGTTTAAGTATATATAGTATATATAGTGTAACACACATTGTTTAAATATTAACGACGTTTTTCTAAGAAGTTTTTCAGCTAACGTTCCGGAGGATGGAATGATCCATGACGGTTCCCTTTCACTTCCATAACTGTGCACGGATTATGAATGCAGATATAATAAGTATAAAGATTTGACAATGAGGGTACTTACCGACGACTAGCATATCCCCGTGCTCAGAGACGGTCCTGAAGGCAGGGGCTTCCCCGGAAACCTCGCAACGGTAACGACCAGAAGAAGTCAGCTGCACGTCCGTCAGCATCACTTGACTAGCGCTGGACCCACCAGTCTAGATGCAACCAATATACTTCAATAACAGTAAGCGTTTATCTCGGAAAAGATCTACGAATATATGTGAACATGTTTAAAGTGAAATAATAATACTCTATTGCTGTTTTTTTGATGAAAGTTTCAACTCACCAGGAGAAGTAAGAAAGCGTCAGCCTGCAAGTGTCAGATTGCACAATTACCCTAACCATAGAAAGTCACATTATAAGGATTGAAATCCTCGTAAGTATGAAAATTACGTAATATATTGTGGTTTATGAAAGCAGCCAGTGATAATACCTACCATTCACAATCTATTTGATGAATATCTAGCTACATAATTTAACATTAATACTTTTAATGGTTACAATGTCTATTTTGAGAATAAATAAGACGATCACCCTATTCCTCTGGAAAAAATGTTTTTTTTCGTATTCAACTGTTATTAAATACACAAATTGTAAAAACACACAAAACCTACAATTCTAGCACAGGCAAGGAAGCCTTTCGCAAAACTGAGGAATTTACTTTCGGCCAATCTGATAGTACGAATATCAGAAAAACATTACTAAAAATGTTCGCATGGAGTGGGGTTTTATAAGGCTGCGAAACGGTAGGGGTTGGAGAAAGGAAAAGAACATAAGCTTTTGAAACGCGGTGCTATGGGAGAGTCTTGCAAAAATAGCATTAAAGGGAAGTGTGTGGGGTAAAAACAGAATAGGGAGGCCAAGGATCGAATCCGCTAAGCAGATTAGGGAGGATGTGGGTTGTGCTAGTTATGAGGAAATGAAAAGACTTGCGGAAGATAGGGTGGCATGGAGGGTTGCTTCAGACCAGTCTTTGGAAAGTGATGCAGTAACTAATTACAATTCTATCATCATTTTTCGTTTTTCCCACTTTACCATCAACAAGGAAACAGACCAAAAATTTATTTTTCCACAAAGGCGAGAGTATACTCCAGCGGATTTATGACGCGGACAACAGTATTCTTGTTTTGTTTTTCCTTTAATTGAAATTATAGTCGCGTCAACAGTGAATGTTCTTGGCGTCTACAAAACTATTTACGATAAGAACAAATAAATAACATATAAATTGCGAATGACACAATGCAAGGAGTGAGAAGAAACAGACATTTTTAGAAATTGGAAAAAACGATCACAAAGGCACATATGAACTATTACGATTTCTTCCGAAACACCAATTTCTACAAGAAAATTAAGAATATTGTGAACTTCCACTGGAGAGGCACACAGTTCCCGCCTGGAATGGTTATCAATCGTGGACCTTCTGATGTTGGAATAGTGGGGACAGTCAAAAAGGATGTGCAGTACAGTGAGGGCGTTGTTACACTATGAGGAGACCTAGAGAAGAGAAATGAATATATAAGGAGGGAGTGGAAAGGTCTGAGTCTTGCAACAACGACTTGCTGTCTTCTGGAGAGAGTCAAGTGGAAAGAATATCTCCTTGATGGACTCCATTTCATTACAGAGGATTCCTATGTTTTTTCCTCCTCTATCATTAATCCAAATTTCTCTCAGGAGGTGGATGCACCCGACCAGTAAGTCTTTACTTGAACAGGTAGGAATGTCCGAGCGGTTAATTAACTAGGAAGCCTCCTGCTTAGCGGCTTTGTCAGAAATCTCGTTTCCCAAGATGCCTGCATGAGCCGGGATCCAACAGATGGTTATTTTTTGGTTGTTTTTTATGATCTCCCAAAGAAGGTTCCTGATTTCATTTCTACACCGTATATTGGACAATGAGTTGATCGCCATGAGAGAGTCGGTCAAAATCAACGTGAAATCGGATGGGTGGTCTTTGCAATATTGTAAAGCCATCAGTATCGCATATGACTCAGCCGTTGTGACTGAAGCTTACTCGTCAATTGCCATTGAATTATTTAAATTCAGCAGAGATAACCGGGCATCCTACCCATGTACCATCGCTGAAAAACACTCTGGGATGATTATATTTCTCAAGAAGAGAATCCTTGTTAAGTTTAGATAAAAGTGCGTTATGGTAAAGGACTCCGGTTTTTTAAATTTACAGTCAAGTACAAAGATATACTAATTCCTGCAGAAAAGGTGATCAATGAGTATAATATTTCCTTTATTTTTTTAATCACTTTTTGTATTATATTTAAATATTGCAGATTTATTTAATATTTGAAACCAATTCCACGACCAAAAAATATTTTTCCAGCTACCTCACTAATTTTCCAATAAGTGCATTATAACTGATCAATTTAATCCACCAGAGTTTGCCGTTAGTTGTCAAATTCTGCAATTTTTAAAAAATGAACAATGTGTATGAAATAATTCTGGTAACGTTACAATCATATTCGTGTTCGAGCATAAATTCTCAGCTCATCTCGTATCAAGTATGCATATAGCTCTGTAAATTGGATGGCTTTGTGTGCTTTGTGTGTTAATGATGTTGCTGTCAAGTTTGAGGTATCAAGAATCCGTATTGTGTGTGTAGTGGCGTACAACCCGATTTCTGGTGCGACCTATATTCTTTCATATTAATATAGAAATTATCTACGTATTCCTCAATTCTTTTCCCTGTCTAATGTATTTTTGTGGTGTCATGTACGTGTTTTATTATATTGATTTAAAGTACAATTCTACGAATATATTGAAGATGGAAGGAGTAAAACTCAAATGAAACATATAACCACTTTGTTACAAATATATTATGAATTATGACATCTCACCATTTTCAAAAACGCCGCGAAATATTGCAATACAGTTTCCCATTTCTTTAACTATATTGCAGATTATTTTACCAAGTTTCTTTTCTAAATCGCAGTATAAATTGGTTTAAATTATTTTAAATTTCGTTTTCACATGTAAAAAAATGTGATGAAGACATGTTTTGAAATAATATACTACTTCATTTCAGTAAACAAACAACAAATTAATATTTTGCACATTATTTTACCTTAATTATTTTTTATTTATTTTACTGTTTGTAATTGCCACCGGGTGTAATTAAATTGCACCAATAAACTCAATCAATTATGTTTTTATTATCTGGATGCTTATTTACAATCTCAATGTCTAAATGTTTCAGGTTCTTAGCAGAAGTAGAGTAAAGCAACCTTTCGAGAACAAATATGTATTAGCAAAACATTTATATTGTTATAATCACAGGATTGATATGAGTGATATAAATAATTTAGTTTATAAATTAGTTTCCCCGGTTGACGACGAAAATGGATCAAATATATATTCAATAAATTTATAAACAGATACACAAAGTTTAAATTAAATATTTAGCTTAATATTACAGTGATTTAAAATTAAATTTTTTAAACTTTGAAGGTTAATTCTTGTGGTTTGAAACCGTCAGTTGCACTAATCTAAGTTTTCTGATCTGTTTGATTGACATTGTTTTCCCTTATGTCGGCCTGAGAAGTTGAGTAAGCAGGCTAATTTCTTCTGTTGACAGTTTCTTTGATATAAATTCACATTTTTCATGATTTAAGTAACCATGCTATACTATTTGTTGTTTGGAAATAAACTATGCCTATGTAGTTACATTAAATAATTTCTTTTAGGCACAACTGCGAAGGTCCCTAAACATAGGAATGAAACGTTTTGTTTAAACATGATTTAAAAATTGTAATAAATTTCTAACATTTGGCCAGAATATTTTGATTTATTTAATACTAACTGCAGATTGGGCGTTTTCCGCGTGTTTATTTATATTATCCGATAATTAATTGTCAACATATGGTTGAAAACCTCACCATATAAACCTCAAATATACTCCCAGTATTGAGAGAGTTAAAAATACTGTCGGTACAATTGCGGGACTAAAAAAATATTCTCCCCCACTTAAGGGATGAATTTTTACTTACATCGTATATTAAATGTAATAGTGTAACACAGGGAAATGCATTACACCGGGTTCGAAACTAAAATCAATAATTTCCTTTTTATTTTCGTATGAGTCATTTCAACCCCAATCCTTCGCATGCAGAAAGGGGTTAAATTGCACACAAATATTTACGAGAAAACACTAATTAACCTCAAGATTTTTTTTGACCCATATATGAGCCTTTATAACACATAAAATTTCCGCTAATTTCACCCTTCCCCTTAGGGGTGGTAGGCTAATCTTAGCTCCAAAGTGTTTGCTTTTGAGCCGCTAGGAATATGGAAACAAAATTATATCAAAATTATTCCGTCTTTTTAATGTATTATGCAGAAGTGTATTTCATCCCTCCCACCACCCTGTTAGGGGACGAACTGCAATTTAATTAGCATTATGAATGTCAAAATAAAGCTCAAAGAATCACATATTACCGATTTAGATATTTAACTTGAATGTTTTATTTTTATTTTCATATTTCTGCCCCTACACCCCCACCCCTAAGAATATTTCCCATCTATTATAGATAGTCTTGAATTTAGACGCTAGTAGGTTCATAGAACACACTATAAAATTAATCGACCCAGAATTGTATTTATTTGATGGAATTTTTGGCAGATATTAGACAAAATTTTTCACTCCCGCCCCTAGTGGTGGTAGCCGTGTTTTAGTTCAACAGTGTTGATGTCTCAAACTTCAAAAACACGTGTGCTAAATTTAGTTGAAAGTGTTCCATACGTTAAAAATAGTTTGCGGAAGTCTGTTTTATCCATTTCCCACTTAGGGGATTAACTGAATTTTAAATTACATTTTAGATGTCATATTTAAACTCGGTGACTCACATTACACCGGTTTAGATCCCAATATCGATTTTCTCTGGTTCATTTTATGTATTGCCCCTCCACCTCCATCCCTAATTCGATTATGAATGAGGCAATATCACAGTACACACTATCAAATTAATTGATCCAAGAATACATTTATATGTTAAAAAATATTGGCCATTTTTTCTTATTTAACATTTTCCTTTTACTTGATGAGCACTGATCGCATTAGTTGAATTATTACCTGCACAGAAGCTTACGTATTTAAAAAATAACCTCAAATATTTGTTTTAACATTTTGGCAAAACTGTGTTGAAATTTTTATTATAGTAAAACATTAATTATGTGAAATATTAGTTTCTGGCTTGACAATTGAAAAATTTATAAAATTGAAAATACACACAACTAAATTTAGTGGCAATTATCAGGTTGCAATTGATAACATTCATATAATGATTAAAATTATTTAGCTCATGTAGGTTTCGTAATTACTATTGTGTGTAATTGGGGCAAATGTAGTTTTAAATATGTAAAAATAATTAATGTGTCCCATGTATTCGTATTTTGCAGTATAGGTATTACTTTTAAAATGCGACTGCTAACATGGACCCCTTGTTTCTTCTTCAAATATGGCTGATTTCCCCCTACATTCTGTGCGCGAATGGTACATGACATCATAAACTTTTACGTGTTGACACATAACATATATTATATTAATATAATTATTTTCTCCTCTATTTTTTAAAAATATGTGTGCCACCTTGAATGATATTTGTCCACGCATTTAAATTTGCATAAAGAATTACAGACATATAAATATACAAACATTTTATTATATAGATTAGTAAAATTAAGCTTCCTTTTATACAATTACTATTAAGTTATATGCTTGCATTTGGGACTTACGAACAAATAAATTTCTTCATATGTTTAACTACGGAATTCAGAAATTAAAAGTGACACTATTTGATTGAAATATAAACGATTAAAAGGTCAAGTTGCTTAATTAAGTGTGGTAAAAGTGATTAATCAATTTAGTTAAAATAAATTAAAATAATTTATTTACATTTTGAAAAACTGACGTTAAGTGAAATATTATAATTTTAAAAGTTGTAATTTACAATTGGACTCAATTCAACGTGAAGCTATTAAATAAAATCGTAACAATTTTAATGAACTAAAAGGTCAAAAATAAAATCCATTCTTTAGAATATTAATTAGATTTTCATAGGCCGCTGGCCGCACTTACGTCCACGGAAATCCCCAACACTGGAAAGAGCTGAGCCGGAGGATTGTCTCTGGGCACGAAGCGGTAGAATTCGCGGCCATCTTTGTACCACTTGACGGAGTAAAGAGACTCTCCTTCCAAGTCGAAGCGACAGGCCAGAAGGACGCTTTGGTGCTGCACGGAGTGCGCAGGAATGTGGACCTCCATCATGCGAAGACAGCTTCCACCTGTGACAACAACAAATCACTATGTGAGGTCGATTCCTTTGGAAAAATTAAGGTGGTTCAGGTGGCCTACACACAGTCACCTCTCACAACGGTCATACATAAAAATGACGAAAAAAATCTTGTTTGGGATGATCATCAACTCGCGTGTCATGATGACTTGAATGTCATTAGGTCGTCAAAGCGATGACCGTTCATGTGAATTATTATTTTAGAGAATAAAAAAATCGCTTGGCGCCAGATCGGATGATTGTGAACTGGCACGTGTTTTATTCTAGGACCTGAATTACGACTCTAGCCATGTGAGCGGGCGCATTAGCGAGCAGAAAGGAAATATACTCTTCTCCCACTGTTCTTAGCGAGTATTTTCTGTGGATAATACCGTCAATGTAAACAAAGGATAAGAGCATTGATGTCACTCTTCATTTTGTCATTTCCATTTGCTCTGGTCTTAATGAATCATAACGAACCCATTATGGACTTTGACGTTTCGTTTATTCATACTGAGAACACCAATTCACGTCGCCCGCAATGATTCCAGAACAGAATTTTCTGCGTTTTACATTTCAGTTAAGTGGCGTTCATGAGGTGTTGTTTTTGATCGGAAGTCAAGATGTGCGGGACAGGCTTTGAACAGTTTACCTTCATCAAATCATTCCAGAAAATGTGTTGGACACTTGTCTAATAGATATTCAGTTCTTTAGTGATATTTCTTAATGAGAGATGATGGTGGCCTTGCAAAAGATCAACTTGAGGTAGGGTACCACGACCTCTTTTGTCATCGAATGACTCCAGCCCTTCTTCAAAACTTTTAAACCACTCAAATACTCGTGCACGACTTAAACAATTATCGCCCTAAGCCAGTTTCATGGACCCGAACGTCTCCGTTGTCATTTTAGCGAGTACTGATCATTGCTATTTCGTGATGCAACAGCGTTGACTTTCATCCATCCACTACTTAACAGTGCCTACTGATAACTGACTGAACAATTGTACGTCTATCGTTTAGTCGTCTTTAAGCGACAACGAAAAATCATGCCTTGGAACGTTTTGAATTTTGCGCTGAGATTTTATCCTTCTTTCTAATTTCTCGATTTAGCAGAGATATGGGACTCGATGTATGGATTCCATAAGAACTCGAAGTGTATGGCACTAGATCGCACGAAAGTTATGTTTCTCACTATATTTTCGTGGTTGGACAGCCTTTAGTGTGATGTCGACTTAGTGTGTGACACCGTGCATCGAAGTGTATCACACAGAGAGGATCGGTGAACATTTTAAGTGAAAAAATATTAGAGATCATTTAATAAAAAAACGAATAGGAAACAAAACCCCCAAAAATTATTTTTAACTTTGTTACTGTCGCTCTAAAGACCGAATCTAAAAGATGGATGGAAAACTTGTTGGCGGTGCCGCTGCATCACGCAAATGTGCGAACCTTAGCAATTAAATGACTAAATCTGTTAGTTTAATCTCTCAAAGTTGCGCGGCGATTACGTCGCTGAACGTCAGGAACGTTTCAGGCGTACAGCATAAATCCTTCAATCCATGCTCATGGGGTGGAGTTCGAAGAAGTCGGCAGTGACAGCCAGCGGAATACAACGATTCGATAACGGACGAAACCAAATACAGTAGTAACAAACGCTTATTTAAACGTCACGAGAGGATGCAATACACTGGACAATAATGTATTGTTTCTAGACGTGAATATTCTTTTGACGTGGCGGTAATTGGAAAAACTTTGAAACGACACACGAATGCGTGAAGCATTCGATGCGACATCTGTCCAAAGGAGGATGGTACATCTATTGTGCGCCGATGCGATCTCTATAGAGCAAAAAAGGGAACTCCTTCAACAGAACCTTTCTTGTCTGTACTTTGTTTCGCGCACCAGCGCACTGTAACCTTTTAAGAGATCTTACAGGATGTTCACAATTAACGTCTCACAAGATGCAGAGTAACTGTTAAGTAGATGTCTATTTACTGAATAAATACTCGTACTGAAAATCACCGGGTAACTATGTCTAATTTACATGTCTTTTGCTCTTCGTGTCGTGCATCTAGCGAAGGACCTCAGTATAGCATATTACGTTTCGACGTTATTAAAAAAATTCATGCAGACGATAAAAGATACTGTGAATTTATATAGAAAAATATTTATGATTCAATCTATACATTCTGCTACATTTTTGAACTAAATAAATGTTTGGCTACATGTTCAGATGCTTATTAAGATTCCCTCTGTCACATATATACTATGTTCATTATTATAACTTACATTATCTAACTTTACTCGTTAATGGTATTTATAATAAGAAATTATAATAATTTCAGTACCAACCATCCACATCCCCCCTTTTCAATTCCATTCCGTACAGGTTGGCTATGTACATTTTCTGAAATGCTTCTACGGTAACAACTTCATTGATATGAGTATTATTTTATGAAATATATCTATAAATAAACTAAAAGAAAAGAATTAATTTGATTGGAATAATGTTGAAATTTTACATATTTAATGAATCAAGACCTATTTTATGAGAAATGATATATTTTAAAGACCTGCATATACAATTCAATTACTTCTAACTTAAAATGTTAACGTTAATGATTCATTATATTTAATTTTTATATAATTCTATTTATATAATTATTTCGTATTAGTTGGTGATTAAGAATTTCAATTTCGAAATACTTAGGTTCATAATTAATTATGGTTGGTAGCATTTATTATTAGATTTAAATAATGTTAATTATAAATATTATTTTGTTTTACAATTTATTGTTCCTTACAACATTTAAAATAAAAAATGCTGTTTTTTTCATGTCAGACAAATTTTTAAGAAAAAATATTTTATTGTTGTTCCTTAAACCTGATATTACAAAAACATAGTTGTTGTTTTTCTGTTTTTTATATTTAATTATTAAAGATTAATATAGATTTATAATATAAATATGATATATCATGTGATTTATAATACGTTATTTCATAATAAGTGAAATAAGTGATTTTAAGGAGAAATTTGTAATACATTGTTACCGTAGAAAAACAACATAATATTCTTAGAGAACCTGATTAGGGTTCGAAAATGCACTGAAAATGTGTTAATTATTGATAAATAAAATATCTGAATCAATTCAAAGACTCTCTGGTTGGTCTATAAATTTCTCATTAATCGTATTAGTTTTCAGATGGATATAGTTTGTTTAACTATAATCTCCTGAATTACAGTATTTGAGAGGATGTTGTGTTTTTAAATATATGATTAACGAGAGGACTTAAATTGGCTTTTTTATTTGAATTAATTTCACATAGTTTCAATCAATTGCATCTTTGCTTATTTTAATTGTATATTAAATAAATTCATTTTAGAAAATTAAATATCTGATGTCGATAAGGGCATCAATTCGCTTTTGTGTTCTAGTGGACAGCTTTCACTGCGCAATCTACACGAGGTCAGTATTTGCATTAAGTAAAGGAAACACTGAAGTTCCGAACTAGATAATGGGGGAAGCAGAACCCTCCAGCACGACACTAATATAATCGAAGGAAGAAGAATTATTACTATTGTAGACATTAAGAAGGCTCTCTGTAGAATTATTGAAGCATCATAAAATAGTTATTTAAATTAATGACTTTATGTTTATAAAAATGAATGATGTGGATAAAGATACGACGCTAATTGAATTTAAAAAATAGTCAAAAACAGACTTTTTAATTATTGCATGTTCCGATTCCTTCATCAAGTTTGAGGAAACAGAGAGTATTTTAAATATGTCGCTGGATATTTTCTTTATTGAATTTAAACAGACGTAAAGAAATAACCGAAGTGATAGCTGTTCGAAAAAATCTTCCAGCATATTCGAACCCGAAAATTAACCGCCCCTTAGATTTAAAAGTCTGTGTTCCAATTCCGAATACAGAATTTTTCCTGTACATCAAACTTGGATTGATAATTAATGGACAAAAATTGAAAGTGATATATCTTTATATGAAAATTTACTCCAAATTTCCTATTCAATAATAACTATACAGCAATAAATAAGAGAAGCATAATTTAAAAAATTTGTAAAAAACTGAAATGAAGATTCTTCAAGGTATTTAGATAAACTTTCGGTAATAAAACCGGGTATCGATAGGAATCCAAGTACTAAAAAACTATGAAAAGCATGTGAAGAATTATAGTATGATTATTTTAAATTATGGATAGCCGCGAGAAATAGCATGGTGTGTGATTTTCGCTATAGTTGTCTTTGGAAACGATCTATTGGTAGAGGAAAACGCTTTTCTTCAGGTACAATTAGTATTTTGAAGTAATGGACAAACATTGAAGCTAGAATTATTCATATGAAAATTTGCTCGAATTTTCTAAATAAAACAGGTAATAAAAGGATTAGTATACAACGGAAAAGTATTGTGTGGTCTCAACATTTTCTCCCGTTATAAACTCTATATTTGTTATAATGAAGAAAATGAATAAACCAGCCAACTAGGCGGATATATTTTTATTAGATAAAAGTAGGTAATTTTAATCGAACATAAATTAGTTGTCATATGTTTACTTAAGAAAATGAATAATCCAGCCTACTTGACAGAAATATTTTATTAATATAAGAATTTAAAAAAATTATTCAAATAAAAATTAGCATTACGTATTGCTTTTATAAATAATGTTTATAAGAGTAATATTTTTTAAAAATATTCAGACTTGTACAATTTAACATACCAGTTTCTATGTTCGTGTAGTAGAATAGCTTCCATAACACAAGCAAAAACCTAATTATAATATTTCATTGGATTAAAATATTTATGACAACTTGTCTGGTTTATTAATTTATAATTTAACTGAAGTGTAATTAATGTAACTATTATTTTAGAAAAGTGGAAGGGGTTGCGACAAACATATATGAAGATATCAAGTACTATATAAAGTGAGATAGCAGATCGCTGCTGAATTTTGAAAATGTGCGTCGTTAATAAGACCGAATGCCAAAGAAGTTAATCAGATAACATAATTAACCTATTTTTTAATTTTTAGCATTATTTAGTGATGTATATGTTATAAAAATCTTAACTTGATGGAGAAAGACTGTTATCATGTTTATTTTCCGAAAAAAAATCCCATAAATCAATCAAAGGCATTTTTCTTTCAGAAAAAAGTTGTTATAGAGCAATATAAAGTGTCTGAGTCAACAAGATGGAATAGTTTTCCAATTATAATTATGTAACTTAGGAATTAACTGTAACGATTTTGAATGTCAATTCCGTTTGTGACTGAACACTATACGCGCGCTTCTCCACAACTGCCTTCAAAATTAGTGGCACATTTTGGCGGTCTGTTGCTGTTGCAAGGCTTTATTAGGTTCCACACGAAGCCGTAGCAGACTCAAGTGCATTCCGACCGATTGTGTGCCCAGAGGCGGAGAATCTTCTCACTATATTGACTTTACAAACTACAAAGTTCTACCACCTGCAGCTTCTGCTAAGTAGCCTATGTTTTAAGGACGGAATATGAATCCGGAAAATTAAGTAACACGGTGTCAACACTGACTTATCTACACAGAAAATATTATGTAGTCTCCACGTAAACTAAAAGGGTGCTATAACCATCGCAAATTCTATTTTATACATGAATTTGTAGTATTTACATATAATCTTATTTGTTTATTTACAAGTTTGTTCTTCCCCACTCAAGACTTAGAATAAATCTATAGCTACACTTGAATTCTCATCATTTACTGTATTGCAACTAGCATAATGTCAACCTAAAAATATAAAGAATCAAAATGCGAATTATTGATACAATTGAGTCTCTATTGCTAACCTTCATATCAATCAACTAAATATTTTGTTTATATAATCCAAATAAAAACGTAAAATATGTACAACTCCTGTAATGTGGAAAGAGTCAGAGATTGTACATAAATTGTTGTGGTTGCTTTATTACTATTATCTCTATGTTACTATTTGCATCCATAACTTAGAATATAATATACTTAAACTGTACAGAGGAGACAGGATATACAATTTGTACCTGATACATAATATATATAATATCTTATATTCATAAATCAGTGTCTTAACAATGTAGTGTCTATGGTAAGTAAAATGTTAGTTATTTCATGTTTGAACTTGTTTGTATTTATTGTCGACTGTTTAATTAAGTCTGTAAGTTTATTAAATGTGCTAATGGCATTAAAATGAACTCCCTTTTGTATTATAGAGACTTCCCTGCCTTGTATAAATTAATTGCCCGATATAATAAATGACTGGTTCCGATTTGAGTATATATAATTGCTTCATTTTTTATTCCAAATGACTTCAAAAAGATATTTTTGTGTGTGGGTAATTTCTAAATATAAAATTATTTACCTACTTGACCAGTTAAATTAAAGCTAACGTTATTTTTAATTATATTTCTACCAATTGGGTTAAAATATATAGAAGGAAAATAATAAATATTAATACTTGCTATTTTTTTCATTAAAATCTTTCGCCGGTGTTTTATGAGTCGAAAATTAAACACTTAAACTAAATAATCCTCAAATATTTATAAAAAATAATGAACTCAATGAGGTTAGGGCTAAAACCATAAACATCTTGATTAAATGAAAAGCGGCGGAGAATAAAATACAAAATTTTTAAGAAGATTATTAGATCGCACATAGAATTATAATAATTGAGATTTGCGATATTTAAGATTTAATACATATTAAATATCACACAGTAAGATATAAAATTATAATTTATACGCACATACGTGTTTTTTTAACTTGAACAACGTCTCTCGGGTGGTTTTAAAAATTCACTGGGCTTTCCTAATCTTCAATCTTGAGGTCGGAAAGTGATGTTTATTTTATACGCGTGAGAAACCAGAGCGAACAAACACAATTTTCAAATCTTTTGGGCCTGATGAGGATTTCCAGTTTTTTGTTACGCTAACTTTTAAAGGGTTTTAGTTCAACTACCTTTTCCGCCTTGTGATTACAGCACGAAGATAATCTAAAATTCTGGAATAACCCGGTAAGTTTTTATAGCACGGTTTCATATTGATCAGAAAGGTGGACAATAATAAATGAAATACCAGATGTTTTTAAAATTAGGTATTGGAAAAGTATTGAGAAAGTAAATGGTTCGTAAATGATAAAATAAGAAGAGCTTTTTAGGCAAGTACATGAGAAGAGATAACTTTTGACTGTGATTTTTAAGAGAATGGCTAACTGGATCGAACATTCCCTAAGGAGAAACTTTAATACATATCAATTTACATATCCTTTAAGAAAAATCTATCTTATACTGAACTTGAAAAGAGAAGGGAGAAGAAGAAGAGGATAAGGTAAATAAATTTGTAAACCGAATCCAATGACCTGTCAGTATGCATAACAGTTCACGATAAGATAATCATAAAAAACAATAATAAATAAGTACACGGATTATTCCGCTGTGCCGAAAGAGATAGAACTTTTATTGGAATAAATTATATTTATTTTATTCGCTTTTAAAAATGAGCAGTTTCTAACTAAATTTACTGAACGCGACACAACCAATGTACGTATACATCGTATCGACAATCAAAAGAAGTTTATTATTTATTAGAGAGTTAGTTATCTGCCAGCAATAGTTTAATTAAGGCGAGAATTCTGCTGCAACAATAGACGGAGTGAAAATTCTCGCCGCTCTTCTATTCCTATCTCTCATGATGCCAAATTTACGCTTATAATAACATAGTAAGTGGGATGAGTGTCATAGGAACGGCTAATAATACTTATATCTCGCAGTTGGTTTTCACGCCGCATTTCGCGCGGCAATTCATTTATAAATAATTATATTAGCATCTTCTGAAGTCTGAAAGATGTCGAAATGAAACAGACAAGAAAATTTATGTTCAAATTTTCATTGAAATGCGTTGAACCGTTTAGGAGCATACATCAAGAGTATAGGCAACCCACATAATCTGTTTAGATACTCCAATGCACGTTCGCCAAGAAACAGTCACGTAGAATTAATATTTATATTATACTATATTAATATCTTCTGTAATATATCGAAATGAAATATGCACGAATATTTAAGTTACAGTTTCTGTTTCTAAACCCTAAAATTTTCAATTAAATCCGTTGAACCGTTTCGGAACCTATTCAAGGCAAACATGCAAATAGATAGACACTTTAATTTTATTTATTGGTATAGATAGATTATTCTTTGTAATAAATTTTTATGAATTTAGAACATATTTAGAAATAAAATTATGGAACAAATATTTATTGGTTAGTATATTTATTATACTTTAATTATAAAAAAAGGAACAAGAGATTCTCTCGCCTTGGTCCCGGGTCAAGGATTTTTAATTAATTCTTCCCCAAGCCCGAACGACCTTCGTCAGTTTTGAGGGGTGCATGTTTCGGTGTCACAGACTTTGGGCATATGGTTGGAGTTTTTTTATGATCCTATTAAGCTAGGCAGTCAACTCGTTTCCAAATGTGGTGGAGGCATGAAGCCTGGTTTGATGAACCCCCGCGACAAAAGTGATTTTCTATTATCGGAAGGGTGTGGGACCAAATACCCGATGGATATTTCTCTGAGATTTTCCCTACATCACTTTAAGGGAACCACCGGGGATATGATCCTGAAACTACAGCCCCGGGACACTAGCTAACGCTTAATTACCCTGCTCTACCTTCCACGTCCTCCGCTTCCATTACTTCCTATGCTATTATAGCGGAGTACCACCAAAGAGGATAACCCTCAAGTAACCTAGATTTATAAAATAAAATATTAGCTCGATTGTGCATTTCCTATTGTGCTGTATTGTACTATTTTTAAGCTGAATCTGAGCCTCTCAAATCATACACATTTTCGGGTTTTTGAGGTAATAACTTTGTCCGCAGTCACGAAATCTGAGTGGCCGTTGGTAATAGTTCGAATAGCAGCCTATTTCTCGTGGATAAAGTAAACCTGTTTAAGAAATAGATCAATGAATCTTATAGAAGTAGATGAGATGCCTATGGCAATAATTTCAGGAGAAACAACAAAGGCTAGAGCACAGAGCTGCCGGCATAAAAGCGGCGCTGAAACGCTTGTGCCGGCTTTACGACATCCCGTGCGAGGAAGTATAACTTCTTTCTCTGCTATAAACCACGTGCAATATTCATCATGACAATTTGTAGCAGCTATACCTTGTACATAATTCAGAAAGATCCTGCACTGCTCTCCAAAAAAATATAATCTGGCGAAATTCGCCTCATGCAATTTATTCTCATACAACGCCAAATGTGGAGTGATTTAAAAACTCCCAGTAGGTAATTATATACTTGTTTGAAGGTATCAGCTCAATTCTTTGGAAAGAACCATACATGCTGAATTTGGTTCCTTTAAAATTTTAATTTATGTAAATAAAAAAGGAAAAATGTGGCAGTACAAAGAATATACAATATATAAAGTGTTACCCATGATATATTTACCCTGTACGATGACGTCTCGTCCATTATTGTTCTTAATCATATGACAAACAAAGAAATTGGCATGGGTCTGGATTCACTTACCAGTTCGTTCAACATTTCTCCATTCTAATTCTTTAGCTTTAGTAATATTCGTGATAATTTTTTTCGCCATTTATTTTCATATTCCAATGTGCGTACGGCACTCTTTGCTATCTTCTCTATACATATTAAACAAAATCATTATTATAACTTGGCAGATATAAAATAATTTTCAGTAAATTTTATTAAAGCTTATTCAGGCCCTGACACGTACACATGAAAACGTAAGCCTATAAATAAATAAGAGATGATATAATTTTAATATTTAAATTTTTTGACTTTTATAAAACGTATATATAACCATCATATCATCCAAAAACGTATATATTATTTAACACATAAGATACGCTACATCGTTTCGTATACAATTTACAGATCTTCTTCAGGTAAAAAGATATATAATCAATCTTCATGTAATGTTAAAAAAATTTAAATTACAAAATAGACATTCAAAAGCGAAACTTTTTTGTTTCAAATCCCGTAATAAATTTATAATTTTGGACAAACGTCATTGGTCGCGGCGCAGTCCAGGACAAAAAAAAATTCCACTTTTGGACCTCACTTTTGTATGTGAAATATATCCAGACGAAATTTGATTATGTATCTTTCTTATTGAAGAAGTTCCGAAATTCTGGACGAAAACCTGTAACTCATCTGTGTTGAATGATATAAAATAATCTATTTGGCTGCTTTGGAGTTAAATTGATCATACAATTTGATGAGATTTTCGGTGTCAAGTTAAATTTTGATGTTCTTAATAAACAACAATATTTAAATAGTAATATATTGCAATGAGACTCCCTTTTTAATACAAATACTGTGATTCAATTTATAGCAAAGTGCATAATATTATTAATATTTTCTTGCTGTAAAATTAACACTAGCTAATAGTTCTCAGTTTATTTTACTTATTAGTTTACATTTAACGAAAATTACGGCGTTAAATGTCCGTCTGCTAAAGCGTCGCGAGGCACTGGTAAGGAATTCCCTGACTGGGAATTTTAGACTAACAATAAATACAATGAGCTTCCAACTAATGCACAATTTTCCGAAAGCAGTCCGAGGGGGAAAACTTCTCCAACAACCAATCAAAATTGATAACAGATTTGGATGGTGTTGCTAAGACCATTTTCCACAAATTAGGTGAACTGTACGAAAAAGGGAGAGAGGAGGACAGAAAAAAAAGCAGACGGAGAGAAAAACACTTTTTGGGTTAGAATTGACGGAGGAAGGCTCGTGGAAGACGGAGAGAGGAACAGATAGGGAAACACGTGGCTGAATGAACCAGACTTTGATTCCAGCCTGTAGCAGAAATCTTGTTCTGGTAAGCCGCCAGAAGTTTCTTTCCTAGAGTATAATAAATTTTTTTTTCAAGTTTCCATACCGAAACATGACAGCCTGGGGTAGAGTCTGATTTTGGAGCAGTCGGTAATATGTGATTTAACGTAGCTCGTTATCTGGTAATTATTTTATTTTGATTTATCTCGTTGAATAAATGTAGGATTTTTAAAATTTAATTTGTTTCTTTTAATTCGTAGTAGTACTATCACGAGGTGCCCATAAATTAATCAAAGGAAATAGTTTCTGTTTTATTTGAGATTTTTCCTTATTATGCAAGTTGCTCTACACGTTTTATGTTCATATACAAAATTAAAGCAAACTTATAAACGGCATTACTTGTAACATAACACAGTAGTCATATTCCGTGGATCGTTCAGTGAAGAAATGCTTTGAGGATATGAAACGAGTCAAATAGTTTTACATGAATTTATTATTATTAGGATAATATTATATCTTCTTTCCTCTTCTTCCTTCAAATGACTCAAAAGCCCTCTTGAGGGCCTAGGCCTACCGAGGCGGCTGCGGACTGTCATCGGGCGTGACACATTCGGAATATGGGGTGATACGTGGTCAGTGTATCAATTCCTCATAATATTATATCTTGGTTCACATAAATAATTACATAGTTTCATAAATTTCTTTGGAGAATAGAAGAGTAAGAAACTGGCCAGTTCAAAATTAAATTTGTTAGGTTCATTTTGGAGCTGCTTAATATGTGGGGGCAGCTCAGTCTACAGATTTTTGTGTTATTGTTTTATTCTATATGAAGGTTGTTATTCTGTGCACATCTGCGTTCATAGTGAATAAATTTTTATTTTTTCTCACAAAGAGCATTGACTAGAGAATGTACTGACTCGCGAAGGTAAGTATGCCTAATCTCTTGAAAAGACCTGGACAAGATGTTCTTGAATTGACTTGACGTTATAATGGCTCTCTTTTGGATTATAAATACTGTTTCTTTTGCTGAGGAGTCGCCCCAAAATATAACGCCCTGAGACAATACAGAATGAAAATGTGCATGATATAAAAATTTTCGTGTTTGTATGTCCATATAATTATCTATAACTCTTATAGCATAAGAGGCTGTGGAACGTTTCTTTAATAGTTGATTCATACCCCCTTTGTCTATAGAAAGTCATAGAAACTTATTATACTTATATCCATGTATTTCCTTATTATTTACCATTTTTACAGACTGTAAGGATGCGTACGTTGTTTGGAATTGCATACAATTGGTTTTACTAAAATTAAGTGATAGGCCATTCACAGAAAAGCATCAAAGCACTTGATTTAACATATTATTAGCTGCTTCATTTAGAGTGTCCTTGTTACTTATTAAAATGCTTGTATCATCTGCAAACAGTACAGCTTTTGAAAATATGTCTAATATTTTGGGTAGATCATTTGTGTAGATTAGAAAGAACAGAGGACCCAACACTGAACCCTGTGGAACTCCCACCCTTATTTCTGCCCATTCAGAATGAAACTTTTCATCTGTTAACAGATTTTTCAATACTACTCTTTGTTTTCTATTTGCTATACACGATTTAAACCGAGAAGAAGACATTTTTGTTATTCCATAGCATTTAATTTTTTTAATAGAATATCATGGTCTAAAAATCAAAAGCTTTAGAAAAATCACATATGCGTTAATTGTAATTTTGTCTTTTATAAGGAAAACGAAAAGTAGCGTCAAGAAGTCCTACCACTCCAAATTAAAGTTGTTCTGAAAATATAGGATGTGTAATTAATTATTACAATTAGATACATATTAAATTTTCTCTTCTTTAGATTAAAAATAACTTCTGCGTGAATTGTTATTTTCCTTATGAATCACAAATACGTTTATTAACGACGATTTGTTGAGTTTTTCCGTTAATGCGATTTGAGTTATGCTTCGTGGAACAACAAATCCCAGTCATGGATATTATCAATGTTAGTTTTCCGAAAATATCGTGTATTGTTTTTCATTGGTAACAGCAGTCCAAAAGGCAGTACTTCACGTTCCAGCGTTCAAAACCACACACAGTGACATTTATATATGGGCGTGATTTAGATACATCTGTCATGGAAACGATGCGTCCACGCCTGTGCTTTACAATATGGCGCTGAGCCATGACATGTTTACTCGTGTTATGTTTCGAGTACAATGAGTTATTTGAAGGGCGGAAAGTAAAGTGTTTGCAGAATCAAAAGTTCGCGACTTCCTCACACTTGGCTGACGACCAGGTGAGAATATCTGTTTATCATAATAGACTAGACAGAGAGACTGACCAAACATAATGCTGCATTTATACTTGAGTTGCATTTTCTGTCAACATTTCCATAAATTCCTACGAGTAAATACAACGATATTTCTGCTCTGACAAATAGGGGAGACATGCGGGAAGTATTTGTCTGTTACTCTTTACTGTAATATACAAGCGGTCAAAGAGATTAGTGAAAGAACGGGACGTAGGGTTGGTTTTATACACAGAGCGAGTTCGTTGTTCTCCAACACGGATCTACATACACAAGTTAAATATTTACTTGGTAAATAGCGCACGAAATTCCCAGATCCCTTTGTAAAGCACTTGAATGTTAACCGGCGTTTTCATTTTAAAACTAAAGGTAAACACTTAACAGCGTTCATCTTCTGTACAATTATGAGCGCACGAGTCGTGGATTATGAATGCCGCAACTACAAACCACTGCTTCCTCCCTCGGATTGTTGCTCCTGCAATTACATAAAGCCGTAATTTGCTCACTTAAATATTCGCAATTCAATTCTCAGACGTTTTACCAAATTTGTATATTTCTCTTTCATTACTCTCCGAAATCACTTTTAAAAGAATGAAATTATAGTATTTTAATCAATTGGCATTTAAAAATGAAAATCTCTATATCTGGTTCCTTGTTCAAACGAGTCTCTCCATTAATATAATTTTTAATTTTACTGCCCTTTAGGTTGAACAATGTTTTTAGTTTTACTCAATTACAAGCGTAAATCATGAAAATTATTCGCAGATAATTATAATGGACTTTTCCTGTCCTAAAAAAAATCAGTACGAAGAAAATTAAAAAAAAATTAACGTAAAATATTATTATTCCTATGTCAAATCATGTCTACAACTCAAAATAATAAAATAGACGACAAAATCACAATGTTACACATTTCATACATAATTAACTCAAATTTCTTCAAAGTTAAATGCAACTTCGTAATGATTAAACTTTAGAGGTCCAAAAGGAGAAAGTTTTGCGTCGTGTGACGGTTACGACGGAAGTCAAGAAGTCAATTTTTCTCCTTTTGGACCTCTAATCTTTAAATTTGATGCATTTACATAAATTAAAATTTAACTTTGAATAAATGTGTTTATCTTACCTTAAGAAGTGGGCAAAGCGCTATATAAATAAAGTAAAAAATATCTGTCATTAATTTAATTCTAAAATATTATTTTGATTATTAATGACAGCTTAAGTCAGAAAGGTAAATTTTAGTAAAAAATTAAACTTTCCTAATATAGAAACTAATTACATAAATTATGAAGTTTCTTCCAAAAATTAGGATGACTTCAGGTAATTACAGTAACCAGTCTTGGGAGAACCTTTCAACTAAACGATAACTCACAGTCATTTGGATAGTATGGTGTATTACATGCAAAATTAAGATTATGATCCATCATTTTGAAATAGTAACAAGACTTTTTTTAATGTTATTGCTTTCTTTCATTAAGGGCGAGTCGATATTGAAAAGGAATAAAACAAATTGTGTCTGAGGTATTAATGAAATTATTTTTTTATTTGATAAGCCCATTTATGGCTTTTCAAATAAATTAATTTTGTTATAACCTCACATACGGCTTGTTTTATTCCATTTCAACGTCGACTCACCCTTATTCAAAAAAATTTGTACTTAATGTCAACAAGTTCTCTGAAGAAATTTTACTATTTGGAAAAAAAGCTGATTTATTCAAATAAATTCACGACTATATG
Source organism: Eucriotettix oculatus (assembly GCA_034510155.1). Taxonomy (NCBI): domain Eukaryota; kingdom Metazoa; phylum Arthropoda; class Insecta; order Orthoptera; family Tetrigidae; genus Eucriotettix; species Eucriotettix oculatus. The sequence goes on from CM067378.1 coordinate 65,301,902, forward strand.
AGGGAACTATGCTAATAGCAGAGAATAATTATTTATTTAATTATTACAATGTTAAACAAGCCGAAGCTTAATAAACACATTATCATAACCGAAATAATTTTAAGATATGTGCTCAAGCCTACTTTCTAACAAACTCTGATAGTTCATATTAGTAAATAATACATTTTCTTCGGCCACACCAATTTCATCCTTAATAATATGTAATTGATTTCAGTATGCTGTAATTTAGAGGTAGGTAAACACACATCCATTAGCAGTCAAATCGGTGTACTTCTATTTCACGTTTTTTTAGATAGATTTAATTAAAACCGGTTCCTCCTAACCCAAAAGGAGAGCATTTACATACAACCATTGGAAAAATTGAGGAGTCTAAGTTTAAAAATAATCGAAAACGACCGAACTTGCTGTTACTAATCCTATGAGTGAAAATCCAGATCACATTTGAGTGCAAGTGTATCCAAAAATAATCATGTAGAAAATTCCATCCATTTCTTTCAAAAAATAAAATCATTATATACGGCTCTTAAACTCTGAATCTCTCAGAAAATTCCAGCATTTACTTTACATAAATAAATTTACTTTATATATACATATCATGGCCAAGCAGCCAGAAGAGGGTTAATAATTAACAACGTATCTAATACAATTATAGCAGTTTTACAGTGCGTTTCATCGAGAATTTGGGACCTCATCAAGCAAAAAAGACATGAAAAAAGCAATTATTAATTTTATAATCTTAAATTTATTTATTGATTTTAATATAATTTGATAAATAGATTTTCAATTACTGGCTTCCAAAAATGATAGAAAGTATTATCAATATATTTTACAAGCACTGTCTTGTTTCCATGCATGTTGTCAACAATAATAACAAATTTTGGAATAACAATATTAAACGCAAATTAGCTAGAAATTTTCATGTGGTGAGACTAAATTAAATTATTTCTTATTACCAGTACGCTGTACTTTTATTATAAAACACTTGTAAATATATTTCTTAGGTTGGCATGAATTCATTCAAATTCCAGTCCAATAGAATATTGGAAAATAATTACCGGGTCTACCCGGGTAATTACCTAGTTACGTACATACCAGTATACTGGCTACATAGTGTTATCCATCCTCAGAAAAAGGAGAAAAGTTGTATGTAAACATTTATTAAATTATTCGAGTCAAGAAATTTTCCTTTCCCGTATTCATGCAACTACATTGTTAAAGCCAAAATTATTCGCGGGACACGTTACTGAAAAAAAAACTTTTATATTATTTGCGCAGGCTTCTTCAGCAGATTGTAAAATTTTACCTCGACGTAATAAAACTTTTACAGCTCCTAGTTTTCCTGCGCTGCCATAATTTTTACTTCTCACATATTCGACACTTCCACAAATTATTGCCCTTCTGGGAACATTTTTTTTGTTCCAAGAAAGACTGTAACGTATCATAAGTCTCCTGCGAATCGTCTGGTGACGCGTTCTGATACATGACTAAGCAACTAAAATTCATGTGACATGAAACAAACAATGTAAGGAGTTTTACAATTAAAAATGTTATCTAAGACACTCATACAACAAACTAACTAGCAGCATAATAAAGGTTAAAGACCATTGCACTCTTGTGTAAGTAATTAATTGAAATATTTCAAAATAAAAAGGAAATTTAATATCATTCTATATAGACTACTAACTGGGTGCCCGCCGATGCCCGGCAAATCAATTGTATTAGCCGCCTACAAAATTTTATTCGACACTAATCACTTTGTCAAGACGTGATTTAACCATCCCTTTTCTCACCCCCGACTTTATGAGATCGGCATGTCAACATAACCACTGCCAAGCCTTAATAGAGCCAAGAAAACTACTGGTACAAAAATAAGCATAGTAACTTTAACAATTCTGTTATCTATCTCACTAAGCGTGAGAAATATTTATTTGCATGCACATATCTGCCGTTGATTTACGTTTTATATGTTCTTACTCCCCACCCCCACCACTCCCACCCTCCGACCCCAGGCGTGGTAGAAGGGTATGAAAATTTCGACGAAATTGCTCCTCACGTTTAAATTTGCATGCTGCATATACATACTCAAAAATACACTGTAACCATTATATTTATAAGAATAAGATACTTGAATCATTTCGTCAGTCTATGTATCTACGAAAAATAAGATTGAGTGTGGTTGCCCTATCTTCATATAACCAACCTGAACTGCGTCACATAAAACATTTTGCATTATTATTAACTAATAGCTATGCCCGCGACTTGGTTCGCGCGAAAATAGCATTTTTTATTTTGCCCTAAAAAGTAAGTAAGGTATCATTTATTTATGATCGCTTCACGGAAAACCTTATAACTCGCAGTTGGTTTTGAACGTTAACAAAAACTGATGCCAAGATAACGCTTGTAATAACACAGTAAGAGGGATGAATGGTATAGGAACGCCTAATAGAACTTTTTTCTCACAGTCGGTTTTCACGCTGACTTTCTCGCGGCAATTCATTGGGTTTATAAATATTACCATTAATATCTTCGGAACTCTGCTAGATATCGAAATGAAACATACATGAAATCTTAAGCTAAAATTCCTGTTTCAATCACTGAAATTGTCATTGTCGTTTCGGAGCATAAACAGATCAAGGGTATAGGCAACCCGTATTCGAGTTGGAGATTAAAATGCGCGTTTGCCAAGAAACCTTCCCGTAGAATTAATATTTATATTAATACCATTATCGAAGTGAAATGAGCACGATTATTATAGTTACATATCCTGTATTTAAACCCTTAAATTTTCATTGCAATCTGTTAAGTCGTTAAGAGAGATGGAGAGAGACATATTTAAATTTAAATGAGTGGTATGGATGAAAAATTACTAAGGTATGCGAAGATTGAGTACAATTAAATTATACTTATATATATATATACATATATCTTATATATTATTCTTTGCAATGTTTTGGTTTACCTGATGTGGTGTAGCGGTCAGCACTTCGGCGCACGTCACTGAGGTCCCGCCTCCGAATCCCGGTCTGTGTTCGTCTGAGTCATGAAAATTACGGTTCCACTCCAAAATATTCCGAATGTGTCACAAAAGATGGTAGACTCGTAAGATGGTAGTCATCTTGGTCGGCCAAGGACCTACAAAGGTCTGTAGTGCCAATTAAGGAAGAAATAAGCATTTAGCACGCCGATCTACAATATTCTGAAGTCCGGATATGAGACGTAAAATTTATTATGTCAAACATTTCATTGTCGGATTCAAAATAACCTACTTCAAAACTTCGTCGTGGTCAGATCCGATCGTTATAACTGTCTGGTTTATCTGTCTTGTTCCTTGGATCTCCCTGTGTTCTAGTTATTTCTTTTATTTTCGCTTTCTTTTCTTGTACTTCATTTAGCAAATAGAATACTCGTAAGCTTTTCTGTATCATAGCATTACGCAATAGAAAATGTGATGATAGTAATTGTGGACAGGGAGGAATTGGGGACAAGTCGTGTGCATCGGCTGCAGGCTGTCAACGTCACAACTTTTGTTACTCTAATGGTAGCTAAGCGGTATGGATTACTCATGGCGCCCGCCTCAGGCTAATGTCCGCAAAAATACAAAGCGCAGATATATTATGATTGAGTCACTGCCAAACGATCGCTTTGCTCTGATATGTATCTATAGCGCTGTGCGTCGAACCATGATAAAGTTTTTATTGAATTTTGATTAGAGAGGTTCAGATGTGACGCCATTTGCGTATAAAGCATCGGGAAGTATCAACTAGCATTTTACTGAATTAATATGTTGGTAATTTTTAATAACTGTACATTTGTTCATAATAAGCACACTGTGTATGTATTTGCTTCACTTAGCAAAAAATATTCTTTTTCATCTGACTCCACGTAAGAACATATAAAATCAATTACTCGCTATTTTTAACACATATGAAAGCCACTCAGATATTCGTAAGCAAATTGGTTGCAGCCAGAAAATTATCTTTCATCAATATTGAGATAAAAACCGATGTATAAGGTTTATCTATAAGCAACTAAGAATTAATCACAGTTGATATAAGAGATACGATTTGACAACAAATTCGACAAATAATATGTGACGATAATTTGAACAAATTACTTGTGCTTTTAAAAATAGTAATAATTATATTTATTATAAAAACAATTTCTTTGGTGGACCCTGAGCACTATTTACAATTATATATCTTTATTAAAGCGGATGATTGTTTACATTTCAAAGGGTTTCTCAGGGTTAATTATTGGGGTACCAACGTGCAGCAGAGATTTCACGTTCGTGACGAACCTGCTTCATCTTCTCTGAAATTCACAAACTTTCGAATGTAGTGTTTACCTCCCTAACTCTCCGGCCTCCTTTGTCGGATTGTTGATTTACCCTCCGTCGAAAGAAAAAGGATCTGGACCTGGTACTTCCCGGTGATTGACGAATACCCAGTTTTCCATCCTCTTCACACCAACACACAAATACCACCACTTCCTTTCAATTTACAAACAAGTACCACATTCTTCACTTCCTTGCGCGTTCCTTTTTTTTTGGTTAACAGGCTACATGAGGGTGATCCTGAAACAGGCAACTCCCCTTTAATAGCATAGGAAGGGAATTGAAAAGGGGGGATGCGGAAGGTAGAGCTATCCAAATATTTCTCCATCTATTGTTGTAAACATGTTCAAAACTAACTGCGAGTTATAAGGTTTCTCTGAAGCGATCATAAATAGTTGATACTGTACTTTTTATATATTCAATTAATTCACCTTTATCAAAATTCTTTACCTGTTGTTTCGTTTTTAGGACTATTTCGACGCGAAGGATGTATATTTGTATAGTGAAGTAATATATAACTGTTCTTAGATGCAGTTCAGGACAAGAAGTGTACATTTTTGGTCTAAATTAATGCCTAAAAAATAATATCCTGAAGAAGTACTATGAGGACGAAACGTTTTAGAAATTGATTCAAATTGTGGTTTGTTTGTGAACTGTTAATTAATTACATATTATATAATTATTTTCGAAAAACAACGTTAAGAGATATATTAATTTTCAATTTTTTAAATTCATATTCCCAACAGTGTAATTTTTGGTAATTTCTTTTTACCAGTCAAACAAAGGAAACGAAAATATATTTTTAAATTATACTTGTAAATTTTAAAACATATACAATCGATTCTTACGTGTGTACAATACAATTTTTGGTTGTTACTATATGCAACTATTGCTTCAAATAAAGGTTTTTAAGTTATTTAATACTGGATAAATTGTGAACAAATTAGTGAATAAAGATAGCAAAATTATTTTTGGTACAATAAAGTTCAGAAATATGTCTCATGAAAGTAGAAAAAGAAACAAAATTTCATCCCAACTTTTAGACCTCAAACAATAATATATATTACCTAATAAAATCTTTCGTATTCCAATTTTAAAATTGAATTTCTTGTGGTTTTATTCAGATCAATTTTAGAATTAAGTAAACAATAAACACATTGAAATGTTTATGTCACCCAAGTAAATTCTGAGATCATTTTTTCTGTGTTGCTGAAACCGTAATTGAAGAGAACAATTTCCTAAATTTTCAGAATCATATTTTACCAACCAATATTTGATTATATTACTGCTGACATGTGACCGCAATATATTCAGATACTCTCAGTAATTCAAGGTGAATAAAATAATTTGAACTGTACGGTAACTGAACATCACATTATGCCAACGCTTTGTAGCTTAAAGAAGATGCTTTCACTTTACTTAATTTGTTTGTTTCGCTCACACATCGTTTCAAATTTCGTATTTCAATCGCGAGAATAAATTTGACGGAATTTTTTTCAACAGGAAAGCAAACCTAGTACTCGCTTGTACTGTACGTTTGACAACACAAAAATTGAAGGACTGAAAACGTTAAAAAATACAAAATTGTAAAGCTCAACCTTTGTGTTAGGTTAGAGTAACATTTATTTGTTATTGACAAAATCACTGACTGAGCATTGAAAAGGGGTTTCCATTATTATTCGCTAAACTTTTCAGCAAACTTAATTTTATTGATAAATTCAATCTTCATGTTCATTTTAAAGGGAAAAAATTATATTATGAAAGAATAAGTTAGAACGTATAAATAGGACTGAAGCAGTAATATAGGAAAGTTCGAAAAAAACACAAGTGAATGATAGATGCAGACGGTTTTTTTACGTACTATACCTATAAATTTGGGGAAATGGACAGCTGTTTTCATTACGACAGTTAATTATAGATCCTTAAGAAAGATAACGGGACCTGAACCAATTAGCCTGCACGTATTCCTGGGAACACTCATCACATGAATTGTTTACTGACCCGCGTGTCTCATAAAATCATCTCTTTAAGCACTGAGAATTAATGAACAATAAAGTTCAATCTTAAATATGAAATCTGTTAATTTACTCATTCTTGTTGACGGTTTAAAGCTAGAGATTATTAAGTAAATATATGGGGTCAATCAATACTTCCATATACGCTTTGCAGAGTGTAAGTTATGAGCAAATTTTTAATTTATGACATGTTCTGCCGAGAAAATAAATGTGATATGGTGACAAATAATTTAATTACAAATCCTTATTGATAATATTAATACAAAGCTGACATTTAATTTTGTACTTATGGTCTTATTTTATTATTGTTTTTCAACTGTTTTGTTTACTAATAAGGCCAAAAATAGACAGTTAAACATCATTATTTGACATATTTAATTATCTCTCTCTCTCTAATGTAGCCCAAATTACGTTTATAATATCACAGAAATGGGATTAAAGGTGTAGGAACGCCTAATAGGACTTACAACTCGCAATTGGTTTACAAGTCGCCTTTCACGCAGCAATTCAATGGATTTATAAATATTTACATTCTTCTGAACTCTGCAAGATATAGAAATGAATTATACACGAAAATTTAAGTTAAAATTCCTGTTTCAATCCCTGAATTTTTCATTCAATTCCTTTGAGCCATTTCGGAGTCTATTCCAGACAAACATATGGACGGACATACAGTCAGTCAGACAGACACTTTAATTTTATTTATTGGTATAGATTAAATATTATAAATAACGCTCAAAACAAAGTCTCATATTTAACATTAAGAGAATTAGTTTTAGTCTTAATGTCCAGCATTCCGGAAACAAATCTAGATGAATAATTTGCCTCATCCAAAATTAGGTAATTACCCCAGTTTACAATATGATTTGCATGTAGAATGTATTAGGAACTGACAGATAATTTATCATCTTCATGGTTAATGTTTCTAATTCTGTTAATGATGACTCTTTTGGATTGGCCTATCTATGGTCATTGCATATTCAAAATTCTAAGTGAATTGGGCGATAAGATAATTATAAAATCTCAATAGTTGCGTTAATGAACTGTGTAAAATTTAGTGGAATTCCACAGAAACGTGAGATTTTTAACGCTTTGGGTGTATTTTTGTTGGATATGTGTGTTTTTTTAAGTAATCTTTTAAGTCTTAAAGATAGTATTTTCTTATTAAAATGAATTTAATGATTTTAATGTTGTTCTGCTGAAACGTAGAGTGAGACAGCAATATTTCCTTAGCTAATTTATTACAGTTCTACTTCTACTCTGAGCACCCTTTAGAACGAAAATTTTCTGTTACCTATAATTTAAGTAAAATCAAAATCCACTCACAATTTTTCCACTATTACACAAATTTTGAAAGACCGTGTTGATAAAAACAGAATTAATAACTGAGTTTAACAATTAAAAGGCAATGATTGCTTATACATAAGTATAGACATTTCCATGACAACAAAGTTTTGAAATCTAGCGAGCCTCAGACGAAAGTTTAGATAAAAACAGATAAATCTCGATTGTAGTTTAAATAAAGCTCAAATAGAGAAACATAACAAACTATAATTTAAAATCAACTACATGTTTCGGACCTGATCTGGACCCTCTTCAGGTTGAACAAAGTAATAGTGAACAAAAACTATTACATTCCAAAGATATTTCATTAAACCAAAAGAATAAAGTAATTAAAGAACCAAAAGACAAAATTTAAAAAAACAAACTTAATATTTATACATTTGATACATTATATTTCATGAATTTAGACTGAGCATATCCGTGTCTGTTTTTACACTCAGAGTATTAATGTTGTGTTTGATGTGAAGCATTTATGAAACTAATCGGGATTAGAGATTACTGTCTTTGTCTAAAATTTGGAAATTATCCCAGTCAATAGCATGGTTAGATTCTAAGATATGTTTTTAAATAACAGATAATTTCTCTTGTGAAAGAAGCTTCATATTGGATCTGTGTTCCTTCACTCTGGTGCTGATGGTTCGTTTAGTTTGACCTATGTACGCACTTGGACAGTCATTACAATTTAATTAATAAACTACATTGTAAATTTTGTTGTCTTTTGGGTCTTTCATATATATTATAATAGTTGATAATTTATTGAATGCTTTAGTTATGAGCTGGATGTTCCACACTCCATACGAACATTTTTAGTTATGAGTTTTAATATCCCTATTATTAGCTACAGAGTGGCCAATTTCGGACTAGAAAAAGTTACATTAATTATTTCACAATCTCCAGTAATGAGAGTAAGTTAAGAAGCACGCAGAAATTGTGCTGCTAATCGTGAAATAACGCTTATTTTGACTAATATTAATAATGCTAAATGTTTTATAAGTCGCAATGCAGATTGACACTCAATTTTATTCTGCAGCGGGCTAATATAAACACGGTGACCATATTATTTTCTGCCGATCCGGGGACAACTTCACCGTGGTGGTGGGATGTTCATCGCTGCTACCATAAGCGTAATTTTGGCATCCTGAGCAAGAGAGACGAGCATTCTCACTCGATCTATTGTTGCAGCAGGATATTTGTTTGTAGGTGAAAGCATTGTTGTTGAGACTGCGTTGTTATTTCAGATACAGGACTTTCAACATATGTTCACTTTTATTTTCAGCTTCATGCAAACTTATAAATCACTAATCAGATAAAATTAATGGCATGTTATAATAGATTGTTACAGGTAAACTAAATATCCGTCCTAATAGGGTGCAGGCTGGTTTCTGGAGCGAAAGTCGAGAATACGCCTTGCAACCGGAGACAGAGGTTTGAATTCATCCTAATATAATTAAATCCACGGGCATCCCCGGACACCATGCTAGTATACCATAAACATTCAAATAATCCTCAATGAAGTTTTTAAATTATAAGTTTCTTTTTGTCTGTTTTATTCTTATTAGTGATTTTATTTGATTAACGGTGAATCGGATGAGAGATGAAAGTTCAGTTTTGCAATTATGGGGCGTACACTTTGAATATGCAATGAATACGTGATTGTTTACGTTAGATAAAATATCATTCCTTTCTCCGTCCATAGCCGTGCTTTCTAAACCATTGTGGCTTGGAATGGCGGTTTTTCCGAGTCGGAGAAGATGTGGAACTTGCATATAAAGGCGAGTTCGTCCATTGTGCGCAGAGCACAGTTGATTCCCTGAAACATTTTGACAAGCAGACTTTCAAGAGTGGGATCCATCAGTCATTAAAGAAGACGGAAGAAACTACAACGAAATTGCAACTGTCGACTTAACGTAATAGACTTCATCCCACTATATAATTATTTAATAACAAAATAAAGAAGAAATAGAAAGCTAGTTAGGAGAAGATCAGTTTGGTTTTAGGAAGACTGTAGGGACAAGATAAGCAATGTTGACTAATTTCAGAAGACAGGATAAAAAAATTAGCATTAGAGGGAAGTGTGTGGGGTAAGAACAGAAAAGGGAGGGTAAGGATATAATACGCTAAGCAAATTATGAAGGATGTGGAATGTGCTAGTTATGTGGCAATGAAAAGACTTGAGCAAGATAAGTTAGCATGGAGGGTTACATGAGACCACTCTTAGGACTAAATACAACAACAACAAAATATACTAACTAAAGAAAGGATTTTGAGGGTGAATTATTTTCATACATTTTTATTACAAAGAACTTTGTATGTAGAATAGACTAATTTTCCCTGCCTTGGTAGTATGGTTTTATTTATATGCTGGGTGTCTCGTACCAATCTCCGAAATTAGAAAAGAACAGGAGAAGAAATTACATGTTAGAATGATTAATTTAAGAACCATAAGCTAACAATTTGTGGTAGGAATAATCTATAATTCTACCTCAGTTTTATCCGCGGCTCTTGAAACGTGGGAGGTTTGAAAGGGACGCCCTGTATAATAAGCAAAGTAACTTGTCACGCGTTGATCGAACTGATCTGGAAAACGTCTAGTGTTTTCACTGGTGTAGTATGGAGATGGTCAATCCACTCATGAACTGATTCAAAGAGCTGCTTTGACGGCGCGAACGTTCGTCAGTTCGAGGACAAAAGACCAAATTGATCTGAATCTTCCCACAGCTCTCTGATAGGAGTTGACTCTAGTAGCACTCACCACACCTGTGGCTTTTCGAATCTCTCGAATCAATTAAATTTAATTAGTATTTGAACCAGTTTTCAATTAAAATCATTAACGACCATTAACAGACATTTTTTATTTATGAAAGTCAGTTTTGTCTTAACTAAATGGAGAGGGTACAAATATTTACAGAATTTTTGTGCTTCTTATAAATAATTCTTTTCTAAAAAGAAAGTATCATATACTGGTCGTTAATTATATAAAATTTTATATAAATGAATAAATGAGCAAAATTGGTCAAAAATTTAATTTTTAACAGGGTTAAAATATGTACAGAAAAGTTAGGCTGCTAATAAATAAATATGTAAAAAGTGTCTTACTGGTCGTAATTATATCGTAATATAAGTGAATAAATACTTCAGGCAATATTATCAGAAATATAATTTAATAAAAAAAATTGGAACATCATCAGATGCAAGTGACGACTGAATAAAATTTGTTTCATGAAAATTTCTACGTGCGTGCTTTACAAACACAATAGATCTTATTTTGTTTAATTACGTTATCGATTTCTCTTGAGCTTTTGTTTTAAATAAAATCACGTGAATTGTAAAAAAATTGATTTGTATTTAAATTTTTCTACTCTTATAACTGTCTTTTATTTGCAGCAGAATATACTGGAATTTTTAATTGTCAGTTTTTATTTTATTTAAATAATGAAATGGAAGTAGTTATGAAGTGAGGTCCGTGAACAGCCAAATTTTATGCCTGAAGAAGTCTGAAAGGAGAGACGAAACGTAGTATAGTTCATTATTTAAATAAAATATAAGCTGACAAAGAGACACATTTAATGTTTATTTAATTGTCAGATAAACTATTTATTTATAGTAAAGTAAATTTCATTAATCTCCGTAAAAATGAAAATATAATAATTTTTTTTATAATTTTGTAAGATCCAGTAGCAATAACTGAAAGACATTGCCTTTCCATTCGTCCCGTTTGAAGTTTGCCCTAAAGGATTAATATCCCGATGTGTTGTATTCCAGAGGCACAGATTCAAAAAAAACTTTTTCCCAACAGGATCACTTTTCCGTCCTGTTTATGAAATAGTGTGTGGTATTAATATGTTAGCTGTCTTATTATACATACTTTCAGTTATTAATTAAATCGAGGAACTATTTCTAAGAAACATGGTATACATTTATCCAAGAACAAATACTGTAGAGGTAAGCACCCATAGTACACCTTTAAGCGTCGGTGGGATATTAAATATATGCGAAATGGTGTTATATATAGTGATATATATACATATTTTTAATATGTATTTAAAAATTTTGTCCTGACTCCTGAGAATCATAATGAAACTGTAGGTATTGAATATTTAATTTGAACACCTTAGTTGAAAAAAAAACATGTTACAAAGTAATAACACTCAGAATGATTCCTTTTCTAAAGATATGATCCCACCAAATTAGCACCTGAATGTATAACCCAATTATTAAGAAAATGTCCGAAACAGGAAGAAATTATATCTTGATTTTGGTAATATCGGAGAAATCATAAGTAAATAACGTGTATTTTACAAGAGGTAAATAACACTAGCCGAAAGAAATACAAAAGAAAGCTCCTTTGTAGATTTTAAGTTTTTATGCCCTTAAATAAATTAAATTCAAGGAAGGGTAAACATAGAATTCTAAAACTCACTTTTCGCTCTTAGATTTCGAGGAAAAGAGTCCATGAGAAAAGTCACGTCCCGAATAAATTTCCGTCAAGCAATCGATTTAATCATCCGATATCTCACAAGTGACGACTTTTGTGGCGCGAATTGATGGAGTTGTAAAAGAGTATGCTTTGCATCCATTAGCAAGCCTGAATGTTTCATGCGGTACTCGAGCCGGCGGAAACAACTAAAGTCAACTTTTATATAAGATAAAATTAAGTGTTCGTAAAACCAATGTACCGTAATTTATGATACATTAACCGTAATTAAGAATTGAAATATATTTTCGAGCCAGAGAGAATGTGATAGCGCTGTGAAATTAATTATCTGGTAGTAGAAAGTCGGGACGTTATTGAGTTATCGGTTCCAACTATATACTACATTATACCACAAAAATTTATCTCAATTATTTTTTAAATAGAATCTCTAAATCCTTTCAACGTTACAACTACAAAAGACAACTGATAAACACTTGATCAAATTTCAAATATCGTTGGAAGTTTTAGTTACAGTTTATAGCTAATTTTTGGTTGTTTCTTTTTTGGTTAACAGGTTATACGAGGGTGGTCCTGAAACATGCAACTCCCCTTTAACAGCATAGGAAGGGTATTGAAAAGAGGAATGTGGAAAGTAGGGCAAGGTACCCCAGGTTTGACTAGGATCCCCGGGCTATATTGTAAGGTTCCCACCCGGTGTTTTACCTAAAGAGATGCAGGAAAAACCCTAGAAAACCTGCATCTGTATTCTCACGCCCTTCCGAATGACGGGAGATGAGTTTGCTGTGGTGTCGCAACAATTCCTTCTCCGTGTCTCTACCAGTTTTAGGAGGCAGCTGGCCGACTGGTCCAACTCTTACCGTGTGCCCAAGGTGTTAGACCCCAGAACACACACCTCTTAAAATAGAAGAAGGTGCCTCGGCATGTGAGATCCTTGAAAAAAACTCTCGCAGGCACCTAATTTTAGTTAATTGCAATTATTTAAATGTGTAGCCGTTTGGGTTTTCTTTTTGATTCTGTGTTTATAGTCGTACGACATCAAAGGCCATTGAGTAACTGTTTTTCTGTTTAGTTCAGTTTGCTAAGTTAGGGAACGTGAAAATGCGAATCAGCGTCAAGCCCACCAAATCAATAACCGTCCCAATCACACTAACAAAAAAACCCTCCTCCCCAAATCCACCTCTATCTAAACAACTCATTAATCCCTACGAAAACAGAAACCACCTACCTCGGAATCTTGTTTGATTCAAAACCTCATATTAGTTTTCTCCTCTCCAAAATCAACCATAAATACAGAACCCTATATCCCCTCCTAAACAGAAAAGCCCCTGTTACCATCAGCACGTACGCCTCCTACACCTCTCCATAATATAATCCACCTGGTCCTATGCCTCGTCCGTATGGGGAAAAACAGCCATAATTAATTCAGTCAAAATTCAAACTAAACTAAACATAATCCTGCGCACCATTTCAAACTCTCCCAGGTGGCTTAGAAATTCCGTTGTCCACCATAACATCAAGCTTCCCAAAGTAAACGCCGTAGTCTCCAAATCCAGAACCTCTTTAATTAAAAGCGCCCTCAACCACTCAAACTTCACGATCCAGCAATTCCATGACAATCCTCCTCCATCTTCCGTCACCTCAAAAGAAAACTCCCAACCGACCTCATACTTCCCCTGATCATCCAAGTACCTCCCAACCCTCCTCATATATCCTCCAATAATCAGCTCGCTGCCTGTCAACCCTCACCCACTCACATCGTATACCTCTCAGGTACACACAAAAAAAACTAACCCATCTACTAAAGTTGGTTAATTAAATGGAGTAACCTACCACCATGTATCCGTGTCATTTATATACAGTAGTTTAAATTTGTATTCATTTTTTTAATATTTTATAAACTGGATCATTTATTGTACAAACTGATAATCTTTATGTTAAAAGTTTTTTATATGAATAAATAAAGGGAACGTGAAACACCCAGGTCCATGCCAGGAATCAAACCGGGAACCTCTCTGATACGAGGGTGTGACGCCAGCCAGTATACCACAGAAGCGATCTTGGGTATTTTATAAATTATAAATTTAAAAGCAATTATTTTAAATAGTTTTTTTGCAATGTGAGATATAAATTAAGTAAAATATTCACACTGATTCGAATGAACATAAAAAATTGAGGAACTACCTGAGATCTATCAGGTTTAATCGTGGACGTAGATATCCCTTAAACGAGTTAGTCTACTTTCTTGACCTAGATCGTAGATCAGCCAACCTCGCCGTCGTCTCTGCAGGAACTCTACCCTGGAAAATGTCTCCAAATGACAACTACCATGTGAAGAAAATTAGTCTTCACAACGCCACGTCTCTATTCTGCCGACCTTTTTGATCGATCTCGAAGGATCACGAAATCTCATTCGTCAACGTAATCACATGTTCTCCAAAAGTTTAAATTTCTAGAGGCATCTCATCCCACTTCTCAGGCACGTATCCGCACGTGAGGTAAAATCAAGTACCTCTATGATTCGTGCTTTTCTCAGACTACGAGGATTGCAAACCAGAGCCAACAGGCGTCGTTGAGAAGCAAGTGGTAACATGTCAAGTTGTCAGCCCTGGAAGAGATCCACAATGAAGTATATTTTAAATAATAACTATCACATTTCCATATTTTTAAAAATGAACCAAATATAGATCAGGCTGCATAGCGGTTTTTGGGATATTTAATTTAAGAAATTAGAAATAGAGTATAAAGATGAATAATTCATTAGGATTAAGATTTAAAATTCATTGAAATACGCCGGCAAGTGCCATTGATTGTTAGGTAGAGACGTAGTATTCCGTAGAAATAATAATGGCAGACTAATTGGTTGCGCTAAATTAGCCAGCGTGTTCCCTCGTTACTCGTGTAAGGAGAATCGCTATTTAATAATAACAGCGATCCCGTTTACGGGCGGCGAGGCAGCGATAGCCTGAGGCAGGCATTGAACCCAGAGCTGCATAACACACATGCACTGAGTAAATAAGCGCTCCGGGAATTGAGCAGCGCTGTTTGCTCAGTTACGCCCCATCTACGCGCTCGCTAGAGCTGCGAACCTAAGCCATTAGTGTTACTATTTAATTACGTTACACAAACCGCTAAATACTTATGGGATATTTCACTTTCTTACGCAAGTTTTTAATATTTATAAATACGAGCAACAATGCATCTTCTCATATATCGTCATATATCTAGAAGAATAACGAAAAGTTCAACTGCTTTAGTATAACCAGGATAAACATTCTAAAAAATATTTTTTAAAAAAAACGTAATCTGTCAAACGAGATAACTAAATTTCAGTTAAGTGTGCAATAATGCTTAAGTGCAACATCTTATTTCAATACTTATACTTTCTAATTAGTTAATATAACGAAAAATATTTTATAACTTGCAGTTTCGATAGATGATATAAAGACCAAAGTCGCACGCGCTCAATTCTATTTTTCGCAAATATGCACATATCTATAAACATTACTTCACGGTAATAAGACCAAAAACACGGTTCAGTTATCTTCTCTTGTTACAGTGTATTTTTGTGTATGTATGTGCCGCATAAAAAATTTAAAGTGTGGAGCCATTTTGACCAAATTTTGTACACGTGTTTCTTGCGAACAGACGGCAATCAAGGACTGAACAGGAAATACACTATTACTGCCCCGGGGGTCGGGGATAGAGAGCACAGAAATTTAAAACATAAATAAATGCGGATATATGCATGGAAATAAATATTTTTCGCTATGTATTGATAGGGATGGTAGAAGTATAGTAGACATAAAGAGTAGGATAGCACAGGCTAGAAAGACTTTCGCAAAAAAGAGTGATTTACTTACGGGTAATATAAGTGTGAATATTAGGAAATAATTACTAAACATTTTCGTATGGAGTGTGGCGTTATATGGGTGTGAAACGTGGACGGTAGGAGTTGAAGTCAGAAAAAGAATAGATGCCTTTGAAATGTGGTGCTATAGGAGAATGCTGAAAATTAGATGGATGGATATATTCACTAACGAGGAAGATCTAAGTAGTATAGAGAAAGAGCGAACAATATGGTGGACGTTGACCAAGAGAAGCGATTGATTAATAGGCCACGTTTTGAGACATGAGGGTCTTGTAAAATTAATATTAGAGGGAGGTGTATGAGGTAAGAATAGAAGAGTGAGGTCAAGGATACAATATGCTATGTAGATTACGCTTGCGCAAGACAAATTTGCATGGAGGGTTGCATCAGACAAGTCGTAGGGCTGAATACCACAACAAGTATTATACATTTTTAGAATTTTTTTTTAAGTTTCTGTGCTTATTTAAAATATCTGTAGATTTTCGTGGTGGTTGAGATGAAATTTAGCTCTCATAAAAGTAGGGGACCTGAAAATTGCTGATGGTTTAGTCACGTATTGACAAAGATATTGCTATTGAATTACTGACAACTATAACAAAAAATCACTAGCCACACAAATGAACTCGTAGAATGGTTATGTACTGCTGGTTCTACATCCCGATGATTTCAACGAGTGAGGCCGAAAGACTTCCATAAAGACTAAAAGTCAAATAATATAAAAGTGGATGTTTCCCCTTACATGTTTACTACACTACAGCAGATATACTTAATATAATTTATACAGATAAAGGCTATATGTGACTAAAAGAAGGGGAGTTTTTAGCATTATGCACATCGCACTAGCATAAAGCCCGAAATAACAGTTAAAACCAATAGCTCGTAAGCCTGTTGTTAATTCTCAAAATATCAATGGAAATTTTTTTACCAATGAATGAAACAGAGAGTTTATAATAGTAGGGATTAATAAATTATGTATGTCATTATAACATTACAGGTGGAATTATTAGATTTGATGTTGAACATCTCGCACATCAGCATTGAATAAAGATTACATACTACAGCCAATTTTTTTTCCAAATTTTCCAATCAATTTTATGGTTTAAATATATAAGCTTCAATAAGACTAAATAATTCACTACACAAAATTTCAATTTATTTATCTTTAAAATTGATTGTACAAAATTATTTAGTATTACGATAGAGATAATTGAGCAGAACGTTATATAAAATAAAGTGTTGTCAGAAATACCGCAATGGTACAAAGCTAAAAGTTGTGAATTGAAAGTGGTTGTGAGAAACAGGAGTGGTACTTAAGAGCTTAAACTTAGGTCAGAAACTTCACAACTAAGGTATCGACAAACGTTCCCACATCGTTTAACTTCACCCTCAATAACTTCAGATCCGCGAACAATAACATGTAACGACGTCACAAGGAACAGCCTCAAGGTCAAATCGGCTCCCAATTGAAAAGCACTATAGTTGGGCCGCGGGGAAAGGTTGTTCTAAAAAATTGAGACTAATACGTACTTTACCTTGAGGCTTACATAGATATTAAAATTGTATTTGTTTAATTTTTTATATTCTTCCCTGCAGTAGACCAAGTTTGAGATCTAACTCTTATGTTCAGGGGAAAATTTCTTCGTAGCGTCTAATAGTTCTTTATATGTTTGGATCTTAGTCATACTCCACTTCCTAAAATAATAATATTTTATCATTTTTTACCGAACGTGTAACATCTATCACATAAAACGGCTGCCAACAATGTTTAAAGGGTCGCATCTGTCTGACGTTTGAGCTGAAGCAATAGAAAATATAATGTAAACATGAATCATTGAGCTTAAAAATATTAAACCGTCATTAATAGAATATTACAAGAATTATCAATCTCCTCTTAATTTTCACAGTTACTATTTATTAATAATGATTAACAGTCACACTCACCTTGGTAAACATTTTTTAAACACTAATTAAATTTATTTTGTTAAAAATATTTCACGAGAATTAGATTTCTGTTATATAATAAAATTTTATTTACTAACCAAAACAACGAATTATTCTAATTTTTTTGAAAGGTATAATTGTTAAAAATTATAGTCGTTCATGCACCTTCGCGGTGCGAAATAATATAACAAAAACAAAATGAGAGATGGCCCATCACTACAGTGTTATTTATGTGCTATCTCACGTTAGAGGATGATGAGTTTCACGATTTATTCATTAGGCCTTGAAATGGATAATAAATACGAGTACAACGATGCAGTTACGTGCGGAGGTTTAAATTTGATATATTTTCAGACCGATTAGCCGCACGTTCGAATGTCACTGAAACGTGCCGAGCCTAAATTGAGTAATTTTTATAGATTAGCACAATGTTAGGGCGCCTCTGAAACAAACCATGTAGAAATACTGCACAATTTTCAAATTTAATTGTATCGCGCTGAACTAAGTTGTCAAATTCGGAACTGGGTTCATAGAATGTTCTCAAGGAAATTTATATTAATTTCTGATGAATCCCTTTATTTTAAGATAAATAAATATTAAAAACATTAATTAATGCACAACATCGCATCACAGTGGTTCCGGATTCGAGTTCCGACATGAGCATTTTATGTTTATTTTTCCCATGGACAAGAAAAAACTGATCGTAAAACTAATGAAAAAACCACTACGCAGACCGTATAAGCGTTAATAAATATATCGATTGCGATCTAGAACCATCACTTATATCCGAATTGTATAAACTGTTGTCTAGACAGAGGTCCCGCGTTCGAATCTTGGTACGGGATTGGATGTTTGTGTCGTCACGGTCACGCTGACTGGGACTAAGACTGGCGGAGAATCCATACGCTGACCACGTATCATTCCAAATTCGGAATGTGCCACGAAAGATGACAGTCCGCGGTCGACCCGCTAGACCAAGGCCCAAAATGGGCTGCAAAGCCAAGAAAGACGAAGATAAACAATGTCATCCATGAATCTTGCTGTTGCTAATGGCTAAGCTGTTGATGTGACCTAAAGTAAAGCTATTAAAATAGTTACATTGTTATCGCACCACAAAATGGAACTATTAAATAAAGTAGAAATAATTTTCGAATAGAAATATTAGGTTCGTTAAATTAAAAAGATATATATGTAATAAGAAAAATAGTGGAATAACATATAGGAAGGGATATTTTGAAGAATTCTGCTACTGGGGAAACATAATAAATAGGGATTGTAGAAGTGTAGTAGACTTACAGAGTACAATAGCACAAGCAGGAAAGGATTTCACAAAAAGGAGGAATTCTAAACTAAGTTAGTGGGAATGCTCAATTTCAGCCCAGTAAAGGATATAGTTAATTTTTTAGAAGAAAGACAAGAATGGAAAAATGTCAACCGGAACAGGGAATCGCACCCAGGACCTTGCGATGTAATGTAGTGCTATAGAAGAAGAATAGTGAAAATCAGGAGGGCGGACAGAATTACTAGGAAGTTCTATGTAAAATAAGAGAAGAGAGAAATATAGTGAGGGGTGTGTTGAAATAACTTTACTTGGTAGTTAATTTATTTAAAATTCTTAACCAGGTACGTATAAAACAATAAGATCTATTAATAAACACAAGTTAAGGCGTGTACGATAACCTCCCTAGACGTCAAATATTGTTAAATTTGACAGCGTAACTTGTTCGAACGTAGCGTCACCTCTGCCAGATTCTTTATAGAACGCTCTCCTCAGCGTCGACAGGTTGATCTCCTTCACCGTCCAGGACCAAACGACGGTTTCCTTACGTCTTCTTCAGAGAGTAAGATTACCGTTCACACAGCTCCACCGCCGTGTGAAGAAGAATCGAAAAATCAACAATTAAGATCGATTTTACTTAGACCACGAAATCCCAATGGTTCAGGTAACCATGTGGTACTTAAATATTTCGTTGTTTTCCTGGTTCGCGAACGTGGTTGCTGATATTTCAGATCATGTTCCTACGTGCCGAAATGCCATCCCTGGGCATTTAGGCGGCATGATGACGCCAATCCCAGTTACCAATCCTTGCTAAACTTATATTAAAGACAATATAGAGGACGTTGACTAAGAGAAGGAATAGATTAATAGGGTCTCGTAAAATTATCATTAAAGGGAAATGTGTGGGATAAGAACGGAAGTAGATCATTGATTGAATACGCTAAGCTGATTATGAAGGATATGGTAGTTATGTACAAAAAAGGCTTTCGCTGAATAGATTAGTATGGAGGGTTGCATAAGACCAGTTTAAGGACCGAAAACTACAAGAAAAATATTAAATATATAGTAATAAATTGGGATACCTTAAATGAATTATTCTCCAATCATCTGTTAAATTATGTCTAAATTTTCCCTTTGTTATTTTATTTGAAACAATCAATTTAGCTATAAATAATGTCTTTTACATTAATTTGTAGTGAAGAAATATAATACCAACATTTAAGCTGATTTGAAGCCCGAATTTAAATGATTCCCTAAAACATCATGTCTATGATGCAACTAATATGTTGTTAGCATGTCTGTAATACAGTAAACATGAGATATGAAAAGAACGCGGAAGTCTGTATGCAGAATTAATGTTCTGACCCGAAACTCGCTGGGTATTGTGAGACTGTGAAGTAAGGGCAGTTTCTATTTGCTTCGGCACAGAAAAACAAATGTTCATGACGCGAGCCAGGGCTCCAAGTAAACCGTCAATAATTCATCGAACTCAAACACCAGCTCTGCGGCCGCATTCATATTACTGATATAGTGCTACGTGTGCTGTGTAGAGACTCTTACAAAATGCAAAGACTCAACTTTTTTACCAAAAAAAAGACAACATGTTACGTCGCAGAATATTGTTCGGCGTCATCGAATTCATCGGACGGTGTTCGTTTCATACCTTCATTGAAAACTTATATTATTATTCACCAAATTAAGTGTGACTTTAATTCAACTCTAACAATCTAATTATTATTGACAATTTTTTTTTTGCATAAATGATACATAAGAATAAAACGTGGGTTTTGTTGGGTCAGTTGTTTTCTCTTGTTGGCAAACTGAAAAACTAACAGATGGGAAGATGGTCAAAACTGTTCGTTTTAGTGATACTATCGGAACCACTCACTCTATCAAAGGAGTCTTCATGATTTATTGCTCCTTAGACACACACAATATATATATATATAATCCCTTCAAATTCAGCCAAAATGAATATTTCTTTGTTTCCATGAATTTTCATTCTTTTTCCCAGTAAATTTGGCTTTTTACTTCTTTTCCAAAATATTAATATCACTTCCCGTATTTATTAACGAACAAAGAAACAATTATAAAAAGTAAAATAAATGACTAGCGATTTGGATGAGCTGTAATGGATTCGGGTTTTCGTTTAAAGAGGTACAAAGATTTTTGTACATAGTGGATGACTATTCGAGTATTTGTAAGTAATATGTATATGCGCAAAAATCTCTCGCTCTGCTTTGCGCATAAACACGTCATACAGCCCTGAGTAATAAATTTAATCAATTTACTAAAGTCTCTTTCAATGTTATTTCTTTGGTTAGGGCACAGCGGGGCAAATAAAATTCGATAAAATTGATTAATGTCTAAAAATTGTAATTTGTTTAAACGTTTCCATTTGTCAGTTATAAAACTATTTCAAATGTCAAAGTTGAGATTTATTGGCGTCCACCCATAAATATATACTCTAAATTCTTTAATATATTTCTAAATTAAAAATAAAAACTATCTTTTAATATATATATAACTAAATTATTTTGTGTCACAGAATAAAAAGTAATACATTTATTTACAGAAGTCAGGTGAAGATACTTTCTACCGTAACATAGTAATAAAGTAAAGTGAACTATTAATGTTAGTAAAAGCACAGTATTTTGAAGAAAGAATGAAGTTATCTTGAGAGGTTAAAGTGGAAAGTATAGGATACCATTTAAGCCAGAATACATAGACCAATAGTGTTCAGAAAATTACAGACAGAATTTCTGTCTATAATATGGACAATAAGATAAGACAACATTATATTGGTTTTACCAAAATAATTTCCCCGCAATAACTTACCCAGAGAGAAAGAGAAGATCCATGGCTTCCCCAACACGTGTATTTTTGTACTTACGTGTTTTAATTTTTATAATGCAATATTTCACATATTTATTAAAGGTAGAGAATTTTTGATTCAACTAATTCAGTTCAGATCAGAGAAGTGGGGAGATTCAGAAAAGTCAATTCACCGAAACGTTTATCTTAAAATGGTAAGATTAAGTTCAGATAACTTTTGAGGCTTCATATGTTCCATTCCTCTAACACATTTAGTTACGTCATACGATTATTATAATTTATTGTTCCAAAGAATACATACAACGCTTACTGATATTGTCATTTTATTTTCAGATTACCTGCATTCTTTTCTTATTTATATGAGTAAAATTGGTATTTAGAAGCTGAGAAAATTGAAGATGACGATATGATTCGTAGGATTATACTCTTGGAAATTTTTTACTACTTCACAGTTTTATATTTGCATCTACGATGACACCTTTTACCTAGTCCTACATTCAGGACTTGTTGTAGTTAATTTTATTCATCCGAATCGTATAAAATAATGAATATAACATTAGACAGTTATGTAAAAGATTATTCGTAACTTTCAATAATTTATTAATATTTTTTATTTTTCTAATTACTTCGAGAAACATACAATTACATTTTAAATTAGTTAACAACCATTCATTATACCACAATAGTGAGCTGATTTGAAGGTAATAAATAAAATACTGTAAGCATTATCTCGTTAGGTTAAATTATCTGCTCGTAGAGTTCGGCTAAATTATGGAAAACGTGAAATTAATATATTAGTTAATGTGATACAAAGTAATGAAATCAAAATCTATTAAAAATGGACACACATTAAATTATTTATTGGAGGCCATCATAATAAATTGAAATTAAATTTAAATCAATCCGAATGTGTATCTCGGCAGGTAAACAAAAATTAAATTGATTGCTCTTTTTACGGTGAAATGTTTTTGTGTTTTTTTTGTGTCCCTGAGAGATGTGACCTCCCAATATGCCAGTAAAAGAAATGATAGTACGTTTAAAATCATTATTAAAGTTTCGTGTAGCAACTGACCGAAAAATACAAATCTAATAAAACGCGCAGAAGTGTCAAAGCTGTCTTTAATAATATGGCAATATATAATATATGAATGAGGATGTGGATGTGGATGACGTACTACGAGTATGTCCTCGCGGCAGTACGATTCGAGACAATGGCCGTTCCCATATAGCTAACAGTTTTTACTATTTAACATTCGCGTGGTCCTCATATTGAATGTGAGATATGAGGAGCGAAGTCTTCTCCGCCGTCAAGCAACAGTTGCAGCAGAAGATATGCGTGTGCTGCCGCACGAAAAATGGATTCAGCCGGAGGACACCATTCATAACTTCTGATGGAATGCCTCGTCATTTTGCTTACTCTGCTGCCAGGAAACAAAGAACTATCTCATGCTTTCAGGAAGATAAAAATACTTAAGGAAATCAACCCTGCAGAGTTTTATATAAATTCCAAAGAAATTATATAACATTATTTATCGACAGTAACGCATTACGCTTGAAATAATTCCCCGCCTAATTATGATGATAGATATAGGAATCAGGCGGTAACTCCAAAACGTACCCAGGAGCAGATGTGAAATCCGACCATAATCTGCTGATTATGAAATGCAGGATGAAAACGAAGAAACTAAAGAAAGTAATTAAAACAAAATGACGGGAATTAGAAAAACTGAAACAACAGGAGGTGCTTCAGACTTTAAAAAAAGATTTCAAGGGCAGATCAATAGTGAAAGGAGAAAGAAACAATATAAAAGAGAAATGGGCACTCTTGAAGAAATAAATTATAGAGCACCCGATGAAAATATAAGAAGCCAAAAAAATGATTGATCAAAGGCATGCGAGAGATAAAAATGGGAAAGAGCTGTACAGACGACTGAAGAAAGAGATAGATGGTAAGTGCAAAGCAGCCAAAGAGATTTAGCTCCAAGAAAAATTCAAAGTGGTTGAAGATTTCATGGTGAAAGGGAAAATAGACGTAGCTAATAGAAAAATGAAAGAAACGTTCGAAGAGAGGAAACATATTAACACGAACATCAAGAGGGAAGATGTGTTGCAAATTCTGGATAAAGAAGTAAAGGCAGGAATATGGAAGAAATGTCTAGAAAATCTAGATCAGTCAGTAATAGAAGAAAAAGAGGTGGATGAAAAGTTAAAGGACAAAATTTTAAGGTCGGAGTTTGATCTGAGCAATTGTAAATCGCTAGGAATTTATATCATTCCAGAGTAGTTGATAAGATCATCGGGCAAAGAAGCAATATCATGGATGTTCAAGATAGTTTCCGAAATCTACTAAACAGGAAGAATGCCACAATATTACAGTAAAAACATAACTTTACCCATACCAAAAGAGCTTGGAACCGATATATGCAAATAGCACAGGACAATTGGTTTAGTATCTCATGCACGCAAAATATTAACGCAAATAGTATATAGGAGGGTGGAACGTCAAATAGAATGCAAGATAGGACAAGGTCAGTTTGATTTTAGGACGAATGTAGGGACAAGAGAGGCTAATTTGACTTTGCATCTAATTTTAGAAGACAGGATAACAACAAACAGGCCTTTGTGGATTTAGAATAATGTGATTTGATTGATAATGTGATTTGATAATGTGAACTGGAACACACTAATAAGGATTTTGAAGAGGTGTGAAATAATATATCAAGAAAGAAGGCCTATCCATAACCTCTACAGAAGGCAGTCAGCAGTAATTAGAATTGAAGATCAAGAAACGAAAGCAGAAATGAAGATAGGAGTAAGACAAGGATACAGTCTGTCACTTATCCTGTTTAATTTATATATAGAACGGGCGATGAAGAAAGTTAAAACGAAATATGGAAAAGGAATCACACCGCAAGGAGACGAAATAAAATCCCTACGGTTTTCCGGTATTATGGGAGTCAGAAGAAGATAAAAATAACTGGCATGAACGTGGTCCTGGAGGAAGAGCAGAATATGAAGATTAATAGCGAGAAAACGAAGTAATTGAGTTTAACATGGGAAACAGAGAAATAACAAAGAGTGTTAGATTGGGAAGGGATATTTTGACGGAAGTTAAGGAATTCTGCTACTTAGGAAGCGTAATAACTAGAGTTGGTAGAAGTATATTAGACATAAAAAGTAGGATAGCACAGGCAAGGAAGGCTTTCGCAAAAAAGAGAAATTTACTTACGTGTAATACAAGTGTGAATATTATCATTACCAAAATATTCGTATGGAGTGTGACGTTATATGGGTGCGAAACGTAGACGGTAGGAGCTTCAGAAAGGAAAACAATATAAGCCTTTGAAAAGTGATGCAGAAAATTAGATGGGTGGATAACTAACCAGGAAGATCTAAGCAGAATAGGGGAAGAGCGTACAAATTGGAGGACGTTGACCAAAGGGAAGGGCTAGATTAATGTCACGTTTGAAGACATGAGTGTATTGTAAAATTAGCATAAGACAGAAGTGTGTGATGTAAGAACAGAATTGGGAGGCAAGGATGGAATACATTAAGCATATTAGGGAGGATGTAAGATGTGGTAGTTATGCGGAAATGAAATGGCTTGAGCAAAATAGGCTAGTTGGAGGGTTGTATCGGACCAGTGTTAGGACTGAATACGACAACAACAACAATTGTGATGAAAACATGTTATTAATGATTTTCCAGTTGAATGTGCTGTTGGAGTCCTTCTCGGGTTTCCAACTGGGTGGCGTTGATTAGGTGGAATGTTTCGTCTTGATGAAGTTGTCGATGGTGCAAGACGACGAAAACTGAGAAAAATTCCAGCTTTACTGATTAAAATCGTTTTCCGAACTGAAATCCAAAAACCATGTTGATCAGTAAATGATGTCGACACTGTGACCAAATTTTTCATTGTTTTAATATAGTGCTTAAACCAATTTGCAAAAACAGAATGGTAAACATGTGTGAGGATATAAGGACTATTCTTATTGAATTTAAAATGTGACTTCAACAGACATCCATCACATTTTACGAAAATGACCAAGAGAATTGATAGATTAATAGGTCACGTTTTGAGACATTAGGGTCTTCTAAATTAGCATTAGAGAACAGAAGAGGGAGGCCAAAGATGAAATACGCCGAGCAGATTAGGAAGGTTGTGGTTGATATGTATAAATGGAAAGGCTTGCGCAAAAAAGGTTACGATGGAGGGTTGCATGAGACCAGTCAAAGGACTGATTACTACAATAACAAGACAAGCACTACCTGATCCGTTTATTTCATATAATAACTTTATCATCGATTATTAGTTTGGATCAATAATTTTTCTAGTATATACTAGTTAAAATTATGTATTTACAAAATTATAAAAGTGTATATAATTCACATGTAAACATGAAGGTAGGATAGTCCATTGATTAGCCTATTTTAGCAGATGGGGTATATTACGTGGATTGGTGAGGTTTGACAGGCGGAGTATTGATTATTGGAGGATACATGAGGATGTGGTCTGCGGGAATGATGGTAAGGTGGGTTATGATGTGCCTGAATGTTCAGGGGCAGGATGAGGTCAATTGGGAGTTTTCGTTTGAGCCGACAGAAGCGTAGAGATGGAGGAGGATTTTTGTGGAGTTGTTGGATGGTGGGGTTTCGGGTGGTTGAGGATGATTTTTATTAGGGAGGTTCTGGATTAGGTGATTTCGGAGTTTACATTGGGAAGTTTTATGTTATGGTGGATGACGGTATTTCTAAGGTACCAGGGAGAGCTTGTAATGGTGCGCAGAATTGTTTAGTTTTCTTTTCATTTTGATTGCTTGAATTTTTTCTGTTTTTCCTGATATGGACGAGGCATAGGATCAGGTGGGTTGTATTATGGAGAGGTATAAGAGGCGTTTTGTTCTGGTCATAAGATGGGCTCTTCTGTTTGCATTACCTGATGAAGTATCAAATGTGAACCCTAAACTTTGAAGAATTGAATATAATACAGCATTTTTCTCTGAATTGGTCGTTAATTTAATGCTATACAATTATTTAGAAAATCATATGCTAAGTTATATACAATTTAAGGCTTGCGCAGAGTAGGTTAGCATAGAGGGTGCATCAGACAAGTCTAAGGACTGATTACAACAACAACGACTACTAAGGTGTATCGGGAGTTCTCTAAAAAATGGTGAGCTTTATGAAATCCTGAAGATAGTGATTACAATCTTCAATTACAAATTATATATTATTCTAATGTGGTGCGTACTATATTATAGCATAATTACTGTGTGGCAGCTCTTGAAGGGAGAAAAAGAAATTGTTCCTGTAGTCCTTTTGCATAACAACGCGGAGTCTCATTAAGAACATCCTTTCTCGGGTCACGACACAAAAAGGGATAAAAAAATGTCAAGCCAAGACGATTAAGACAGGAATGTGTGTGGATATAGTTCACTAATGTTCTCGTAGTCGCATTTAGATGGATTAAACCGATGTTCACATCCGTAAGGTTCATTTATTTCATAAAACCCGAAGCTTGATTCACATTATGGTGAAAGATTTACCTTCAGGTCGCTCTCTTAATAATCCATTAAACGGATTCTGGAAGATAGGAGTGTTTTTACGCAAATAATAAGTTCTTTGTATATAATCTGATTATTTACCTTTACTACTACATCCATTATCAGAGTATCTGGTTTCATACCGCATTAGAAAATGTCACAATATTCAGTACTATGTAATTATAATGGATGAATGTTTTAGTACAACAAAATACGATATGTCAAAATTTGTCAATGTTGAAAGGGCAAGCTGTTTTACGTACTATTTAATGTTATTAAAGGGAAACATATATTTTTTTCCGTAACACTTCCAGCAACACAAAGGTTACAGTTTTGATTTCCCAATACAACTACCAATAACGAATTGTTCAGGAATGTTTTTTTTGTTAACAGACTACATGAGGGTGATGCTGAAACAGGCAACTTTAATAGCATAGGAAGGGAATTGAAAAGGGATTTTACTTAAAGAGATGCACGGAAAACCCTATAAAACCTGCATCAGGTAGGTCGAGCAAAAGCCATTCAGAATGACGGGAGATATAAAACATAAATATACATAGAAGGATAATATTAGAATATAGTTTTGAAAAATGAATAATATTGTGTTTGGCTGAAAAATATTTTTTTCACCATTTTCATAATGAAGTATTTCAAATTAAGTTCCTTAAGCGATTTCAGAGATGTTATAAAGCAGAATAAATTTATTGCTAGAAAATATTACTATTGCATTTTTTCTAAAAACAACTTGAGAATACATTTTCCTATTAATAATTGTCTTTCGCATTCTTAACAAACAGAGCAGGCCTACGTTATGAACACGAATTTCTCGGCAACATACGGACTTGAAAGCAAAATAACATTTTGTATCGTTAGGGATTGTTTGTCAGGCACGTTGTTTTGACGTGGAAACGTGTGCGTGGAGTTGAGGTCGCGTGGGGTTTTAAGCGCCGTTCCCTTGGGAACCATTCGTCCTCCCGACATTTATTGAAAACCACGAAGCTCCAGGATTGTCAAGTTTATCAGAATTTTTGTAAAGCAATTGCAAATATTGTGCGGATTATTGCTTTTTAAAACAGGGAAAAACTCTGATTGCAATTTCCGCGAATTTTCGGCCATTTCGTAATCTGGACATCGGAGGGCAGTAAATTAAAGGAAGCCCATGAAAATGTTAGTGAAAGTAAAGATTGAATAAAACAATTGTATGAAATACTGCCGCATTATTTCTTGTGTTACTTTCCACATATGAAACTTTACAAACCCATGTACGTGTCAGATTTTGAGAATTTAACGAAAAGGGACTTCAGTTTGCACTGCTGTACACATTGTTGAACGTCTCCATTCGGCCTGTAAATATTATTTGCAATAAGCTCGTATACCGAACTGCAATTGCATTCAATACAATTACCTCTCCGTTACCTCGCCAGATATGCAGTTATGAGCATTTAAATGTGGCGTGGATTTTGTAGAAAATTGTAATTTTTGAAACAAATTGAGTAATTTCCGTATACATTGTGGGCTTCTGTAAATAAATGAGGTCGCGTTAATGGCAAACTCTTTGAAGTTTCCTTAAAGACGACAAGATACTCAAGCATTTGTATAAAGTTGAAATGACTTAAATGTCTTAATAGTTTACTGAAACGTTACAGTTTATTTATCCGTTGTATTTTTCAGTAGACATTACATTTTTCAGTAGTTATCTTTAATTACATAAAATTCACAACAAAAAATTTCTGATCTCTTTGAAAATTTAGCAGATGTTTAACAGTATATACAGTATATACCTTCCTCCAGACAAAATTTCCCACGTAAAGTCATTGAAACCACAACCGTTTACAAATATTGCAACATGAAACATTAATCGTTTGAATCGCCTCAAAATTGCTTTCCACTTCTCTTCCACAGTAACTGATATTTTTTTCACAAATTTATCCTTAGATTTTCAATAATCTGGTCCAAAAATGTACGGTCATCAATATTTATTGAAAGCTTTCATAAAAAAATTGTACACTCGCTTCTATATAAGACCAGGCACTTCGCAAATTTATCAACTGAAACTTACTAACTAATTCAAAGCTGGTGCACAACAACTCTTCGTGTTCGATACTAGAATTACAAACATTATATACGTTTGAGAAGAAAGACAAGACAATCAGTATGATTTTGAGAAAGTGACAAAAATATTGATGGATTGTAAGTGTACGCTCGACTGCAAAATAATTTTATATATTGTTGTTTTGGAAACCAAAATAAAGGGCATGAACGGGGTCGTGGAGAAAGAGTTCAATATGAGGATTAATAGAGGGAAAATCAAGGTAATAGAGTGTAGTATGGGAGACACTGGAATAACAAAGATGTTATATTGGTAATAACTAGGGATGGTAGAAGTATAGTAGACATAAAGAGTAGGATAACAAAGGCAAGGAAAGCTTTCGCGGAAAAAAAAGGAATTTACTTACTAGTAATATTAGTGTGAATATTAGGAAATCGTTGTGAAATATGTTCGTATTGGAGCGTGGCGTTGTGTGGATGCGAAACGTGGACGATAGGAGTTACAGAAAGTAAAACAATGGAAGCCTTTGAAATGTGGTGCCCAAGAAGAATGCTGAAAATTATATGGGTGGATAGAATCACTAACGAGGAAGTTCTTAACAGAATAGGGAAAGAGAGAACAATAGGGAAGACATTGACCAAGAGAAGGGATAGATTAATAGGCCACATATTGAGACATGAGTGTCTTGAAAAATTAGCTTTAGAGTAAGAATAGAAGAGGGAGGTAAAGGATGGAATACGCTAAGCATATTAAGGTTGATGTTGTGCTAGTTATTTTTAAACGAAAAGGCTTGCGCAATATTGGAGGGTTGCATCAGATCAGTCTCAGGACTGAATACCACAGCAACATAGTTCTTTTGTTGCTGACCTCAAAACCGAGGTCCAAACTTGCCGAGGCAAATTTTTGTGATAATTTGGGAATGTTTACATACCTGAACGGCTGACCGTCCTACGTTTTCTATCATACCTTTACATTCTGGGGCAGAAGCTGTGCCTGTAAGCCAAGACCGCTAGAACGAACTTGACATGGCATGAAAGTTGACGCCTGACAGTCTTGTAACTTCTGAACCAATGTACAATGGGCTCTAATATTTTTCATAGTTTAATTACAAAACTTTATGAGATTGTGAGATGGTCGAGTGGAGCATAAGGTGAATTCTCGTGATTTGACGTGGAATGACCCTCACTGCGCTAATCAATTCTGCATAACTATTATAGTCCACACCTACGCTGACTTTCCTAGCGTATTCTAGCTTTGATCTTCCCCATACACTTTCTGCTATTATTAATTAAACGAGTCGTTCGTGGTTTGAAATTTGGTCTATTAGTCTCTACACCTTCTTTTAGTTAGAACCTTCCATAATGTTCCCTCTTCACCAATTTTTCCGATTTGTCTGTCATTCGCCAATCTTCTATATAATGACATTTCAAACACTTCTAATATTTTGCATCTGGACTACTGAATGTGCAAGTTTTTCTCCCGCACAAAGCCACGCTCTACACAAACACATTTAGACTACTTGTCTCGAATATATATTCGATTTGAGCATATTTTTATTTTTTTGTGAAATCTTTTCCCGGCTGAGCTATTAGATTTTCAATTGTTATCCTATGGTCCAAACAGCATAATTCATATACTTCCTTCAAGTATCATTTGTCTGTTACCATTTGCATCACCACTCATCTTTTGACTACAAACCGTTACTTAAGTTTTCCCTTTATTGATACTCATATTGATGCTGCCAAATGTTCTGATAACTCTCGGCAAAATAACAGTATTATCAGCAAACCTGAGTGTCTTAAATTCTTATACTTTTATTATGAGTCATATTTCTCTTTAGCTTCCTTAATTGCCTGTTCAACGTACAGATTAAATATTATAGGCGAATGATTTAAACCCTTCTGGTTGTTTCTTTATTCTCATGCCCATCAATTATAATTACTGCTGTCTGACTTTTGTAAAGGTTGAAAAGTTAACCCTTCGCTCTCTGTATTTTATCCCAATAATTTTCAAATTTCTTAGGAGTTTCTTCCAATCCACATTATCTAAATCTTTCTCCAGGCCTATAAATGCTAAGGAAACCTCATAACCAGGTAATAATGTATTTCATTTAAATTACGTGAGAGTTATGTCAAACAAGTAATTCTAGATATTGGTTCCTAAAATTGCAATTTTAGCCAAGTCTAATTCTACAACAAAAATGTAAATGAAAGAGGTCCCGGCGGACACATCCTAAAAGGTGTGAACTGTATCGAAGAACTTATTAACATTTTCCTGAGGAAAGCTGAACAATAGTATTCTTATCAGTTCATTGTATTTTATTTTATTATTCTGAATATTGTGTCTTTAAACTCTCGGAAAATTTGCCTAAGAGTCAGAGACGTATAGAATCCATTTATTATTATGTCTAAGGCTATAAATTTTAATTTTTAATAGTCCAGACGATTATTAACCTAGGGATCACTTATTTTAGTTAAGGTTTCGTTTTGTATTCTGAACCCCGAATGTCGTTGGTTGGTTAGAGAGAGACTTTTCCAGTTCGTCGCCCTTACCTACGCTATTCTCTAACTTGGCATCCGCTCTTCCGAAGGATTCCCTCATCCTGCGGACTTCCTGTCTGAAATGCGACTGCGCTCCTCGCTGCTTCCACGGTTTCTCCTGCTAAACATATTCCGCCCAATTTTCCTCACATGTAGTAATAAAGAACAAAAGTCTCATAACGGAATTACTCAGACCGAATTTAAATACAAGTTACGACCTCTTGCGACACAAAATTTCGACCTCTTTTAAACTCGTTTTATGGTTTATTGTATCATCCAAATCATCAATTAAGAGAACTACACGCATATTGACAAGATTATCCTATAATGAACGTTTCTCATTTTCCAAGTCACGTTTTGTAGCAATATCACGACGAAGGAAAAACAGTCAGGTACGAACAAATGCTGGGAACGTATTTCTTATTTTAAAACTTCAGTAATTCATTTCTTTTGGAAAAACTGCATTACATTTCATTTTTCAAGAAACACTGAATCTTGGAAAAATTTACAACACTTTAGGTATTTCAAGTTTTTTTTGTACGATCAATCGTTTAGACTCGAGAGAGTCGCTAAGTTAGACGTTATATTTTAATTATTATTTAGAAATTTACAATCTTCTAATGGAGTATTCAGTAAATTAGATATTTGAAGTTGCCTGAGGGCAGTGGACACACTCCAGATTAATTTAAATGATACTTGAATACAATATCATTAAGTTTGTATGTCTGCTGGAAGTTTCCACTTCAGCCTGCGATGTATTGCAATTTCATTTGCTAGATGGCTGACCTCCTCGTGTCCTGGGAGATTGAGCACGTAATTATTGCTGAATCTGTGGATTTCGTATTCGACCGTAGGAATATCCTCGTCGTCATGGCTTGTTTCATTGCTCGCAAACCAGGTTGAGTTTAAGAACGTACGCATAATTTTACATTGAAGACGTAATATATATATTTTTTATTCGAAGGCTTAGTGCAACCCCGTAGTTGGATCCCATATGTCCATATAGGTTTAACAATATAATTATTATTTTTATTTTATTTTTTTAATTTATCTTATTTTCAAGTAACCATTTTATCTGCTGAGGCTTATTTTTGATGTGATTGACGTTAGATGCAGTTTCCAAATAAGCTTGGAATTCAGTATAAACCTAGGTATTTATTTCATTGGTGATAAAAAGAATGGATTATTGTTTGGGAGAAGGTTTTTATATTTGTGAAGTTTATTTGTAGGTTTTGGAGGGCTTATTTTTATTCACTGAGAGTTGAGCCAGTATTCAAGGCTGTCTAAATGGATATGTAGATCCCTAGGGGCTTGATGAGGATCATTATCCCCAGATAAAATAGTAGTATCGCTCGAGTAGTTCGCAATATTTGTGATAGTCATTGTAGAAATGACCACGGTAAATAGGAAGTTCAGGAACGGTCCCTGATACTCCAGAGATAATTCCATGAATTGTCGAGTTATTTTAGAAGTTGACAATCAAAATGAGGTAATACTCAGTGAGTAACTTTAAGTTTTTTAGTAAATCGAGGTGACAAGCACAGTCAAATGTGCGTGTGCAATATCGAAGAAAGTTGCTAAACGATTTTGTTTCTTCTATTAAATTCAGAAACACTGATTTATTATAGAGTTGCGTTCGAGGAGGGAAAATTTATATGTGTGAATTTCCAAGATATCAAGAAAAAGTGCACAAACAGATCATTTTCCAGTTTAAAAAGTAACCCGGAAAGAATACATTCTTGTAAACATAAATTTCTAAGAATTTCTTTGTTTCACGAGTTTCTATATTGTAACGAAACTCTCCTTTTCGTCTTCGTAATTTAGTTCAGACCTTGGGTTGCCACGTGACAGGCAGGGATGAGCGAAAACTAAAACCTACTTCACAGGAGACCTCAGTTTCCGGCCGTCAGAGCGTTATCCCCCATGTCGTATCGTGGCGACGGACAAATAGATTCTAGGTTCGTAGGAAGGAATAAAACGGCGGACAATTAAGGCAAGACGGACGTGTTATGCTAGTGTAGCGTCACCATATATAATACCCGAAGAGGTCCGTTATAGGGAACAAACGATCTGTTTCACTTGATTCTTATTGCCGTTGCAGTTTATTAACTCTTGGTAAAATTCAATTAGCTCAGTGAATATATTTATTCTTATTATTTTAGACAAACACAGGCATAATTTTCATTTTACAAGTGTATGATACGAGTAACATTGAATTGTTAAACAGACAAATTGACGTAGAAGAAACGTTTGTATGAGATGTTTGCCATTTTGAAGTTTATCACAGGCATGTTCTGAGAACAGTGGGAAACTGACACAAACAAGTAGATAAATAGTTCCTTAGATGAGGTATAAATAACCTAGTTTATTGTTGGGCAAGTGTATAAATATTGGTGGTGATTATTTTGAAAAGTACTAAAAGTCACAATCTGCAAAGTTACACAACAATTATTTCTAGGTCAATTTATCTGTTTTATTATTGAATGTTCCACGTAATAATAAAAACAATAACCAATCCTCATTTTAGCAATTATATCAGAATTTTAATTATCATTTAAGAATTTATAGGCCAGGATCTTCTGGTCTACAATTCACGATATTTATCTGAAAAAGAATTCGTTAAAAGGTTTTTTCTATCACAATCAGGTTGTTTGTCAAAAAGTTTTAGTGTTACAATTTTTTCAGTTTTAACATAGTTAATTCCGACTTCCTGTGGTCTAGTGGCTAGCGTCTATACCTCACAACACAGAAGTCCCGGGTTGGAATCCAGGAATGGGCTTGAATGTTTGTGCCGTCATGATCACGGAGACTGAGATTAATACTACTGGAAAATCGATACACTGACCATGTATCACTCCAAATTCGTAAATTATCATATGAGGTGACTGCTCGTAGTCGACCCGATAGGCCAAGACCCTGAAAGGGCTGCAGAACCACGGAAGAAGAAATATTGTCAATTTTCAGACCGAATACTTCGGGTGTGGCAATTTTATGTGGAACACCGGGTAGGATCCTTAAAACATAGCCCCGGGGCCCTAGAAAACCCTTAGCTACCTTGCTTTATCTTCCACATCCCCCTTTCCAATTCCCTTCCTATGGTATTAAAGGGGAGAGTACTGTTTCAGGATCCCCTCAAATAAAATACAGAAAGAATAATTTCCCGCATAATAATGAAAAAGTGAGCAGTTTCATGAACTAAAATTATTGGTACCATTTTACCTTTGCGATTCAATGCATGTCAGGTTATTAAATTACGAACATATTGATAACAAAAACGTATTTTTTGGTGGGTCTCAATGTTTAATTAGTTAAATATTTTTTAATCCGTCGTGCATATACTGTATTTCATTTAAATTATCAGTGTTTTCCATTCATTGTTTATTATTATAGAAAGAAAATCTTCTCTCATTTGTTTCTAAGCTCTGTTATGAAACTTACAGGATTATAACGTATTTGAATCTAAATTTCCAGCATCGAGATATGTTTTCCAGTAAACGTACGAATTTCGTTTGATCTACCAAAAATGTCGACTAATTCATTTAATTAGTGCGTGCCATATAGCTGTACTTTTCAAGTGGAAGGTAAATGAACTTACGACCGTTTGAATAACGATTTTCAAAGGGCTGTGTCACGTCTTAGTCACTGCCCGGAAATGACCAATAAGCAAAATAATGAAGAAAGTTACTTTAGGAATTCGAACATCCTTTAATTGGCAAGAGACGAATATCCAGAGGTTGTGTTTTTTTAATTCTGCGGAAACGTCGGCACTGACTAATTGGAAAGTTTATTGACGCTATGCTAACACAGATTAAATTTGGCATGAAGTTTTGACTTGGCAGTTTAATTGCGTCAATGTTTATAAAAGTAAACATATCTCAGCAAAGTTGTGCTCCTATACTTTAAGAGGATTATAGGAGTCGAAGTTTTGTCAGAACTAAGAAAACTTGGCAAAGCAGTTTTGAGTAATTTTTACATCACTAAATAAATTACGTGATTCCCTTATAGACGAGTGTAGTTACAAATTCTAAACACTAATTAGTTTGAATTTTATTTAATTTGAGCGACGGCCAGAAAGACATCCTGAGTCATGAGGTTTCAAAACGTTAACTACAGACACGGCCAACAAATATTTAGTTTTGTCAGGATTATAAGAAAATATTTTCATGACGACTAATATACTTTTTTGATTGCTTCGGGTTATGTTTTAACTATTATTAATTAATGCGTTTTGAATACATTAATTTGAGTTTTTATGATCGCTTTGGTGAGTGAGATTCTCATATTCGCTTACCTGAAAATAAAGGAGGTTCAACTAATTTCTCTCTTTCATGATTATATTTCCGATACTGGGGACATTAAGGTTATTAAATGCTTGCGCTAACGATTTTCTCAGTATGAATTAGTTGGAATTTTTGTAGTTCAACATC
Source organism: Eucriotettix oculatus (assembly GCA_034510155.1). Classification (NCBI taxonomy): domain Eukaryota; kingdom Metazoa; phylum Arthropoda; class Insecta; order Orthoptera; family Tetrigidae; genus Eucriotettix; species Eucriotettix oculatus. The sequence goes on from CM067378.1 coordinate 65,338,512, forward strand.
GGTGGCTTGTTTTCGATTCTTCACTTGATTCTATGACAACTATTTTACTCAAACACTTCAGTCATTGTCTATCTCCCCGACTCTCTTCTCCAGGGATACTAGTTATTCACTACGTTAAAAATTACTATAATCAAAGATTGTAGGTTTTACTGGTGTAATTGTTAAAGAAAACAGTCTCGAGTTACCAGATGGGTCAAACTGCAATAATAGCGCGACGATTCGACGACATAAGGCACTGTCGTCATCTTCCAGCGAAGTGTCGGGAATCCAAATTCGTTCTAATGGGCTGTCTGTATCAGCTTCCATATAATCTTTTAATTTTTTTTCTTCTTTTAAGTTATATCTGGCACTTCACAACTCATAAAGTCACCTTCGGTTCACTCCCATTTTTTACAAACAACTAAGTTTAATGTTGATTGTATCACTATCATAATGAGTTCTGATTATTTATATTTTTTTACTTTATATTTCGAAACGTTAAATTTCCCCTGATTTTTTTGAGCGCTTAGTTAAACATTTCCGTCAGTACATTTTTATTTCCCGATTCATATTATCGCACATCATATAATAATTTTCCTGGCATGATAATACGATACAAAATCTCATCTACTCCCATTGCTTATCAGTACACAGCACCTTCTATACGAATAGTAAAATTGAAGTGTCTCTCTTGTAGTTTGTCTTGAATAGGATCTGAAAAGGTTAACCGGATTTCAATGAAAGTTATGGGATTAAAACAGGAAATATTAACTGAAATTTATGTGTAAGTTTCATTTGGAAATCATGCAGGGTTGAGAAAATATTAATATAAACATTTGTAAATCAACATATAGAACTTGCAACAGTATAGATTATGCCCTCACATGTCAAGCCTGTCAAACGAGATAATTAAATTGCTGCTCAGAGTGAAACTACGCTCAAGTTTAACTAACATCAATAATACAAATACAAATGTTTTATAAGTCGCAAAACAGATTGATTACATAAAGACCCGGGCTGCACACACTCAATGTTCTTTTGTAGCGGACTAATATTAAAAACGTTATTTTCTGCCACCCCGTGGACAACTTTACTGCAAGGGGGGAAGAACGTCTGGAGAATGATACCTGTTTGAATTTTTTTCTGGAAACTGAGGTACTGTCAAGTTAAACATCTTCCTTCATTTAGCGTAGTATTGGTAGCATGAGATACAGAGAGCATTCTCACTCCATCTATCGTTGCAGAAGGAATTTTGATTGGAGGTCACGGCATTGTTGTTGAGACAGTACTGTCTGCATATTTTCACTTTTAGTTTCAGCTCAACACAAATTTGTAAATCAGTAATCAGATCAAATTAATGGTCCTAATAGATTTAAGGCTAGTTTCCGAGGACAAAACCAAAGATACACTTCGCAGGCGGGTATAGAGGTTTGAAACTGGGGACTGATCCAGGAAAACGGGGACGGATGGTCGCCCTAATATAATTGATTTCCCAGGCATCGTCGGGCACCCAGCGAAATTATTTTCCAAACGTAATTATTTTTCTCCTTTTTTCCACAACACAAGATTTTTACTCTTGGTGTTTGTATTGGACGTCAATAGTTGCTCAGATGACTTGTTTGAACACCCTTTACAGCTTACATATTTATTCCTCGTCACTAAAAGTGAGCACTCCTTCTTAAATGCAACCAGGTCGACACCGCTCCATTTAATTTCAGCAAGAACCTAAAAGCTATTAGCTGCCGAAAGAAGATGTTATATCTCTGACATAACTATAGTACATTGAATACTGACGAAACGAGTGTTATTAATCAGAACAAAGTATTTTTCTCCTTTTTTCTATTCTAATTTTAAGAACACTTCGGCATGTAACTACAAGATACCACAGTTTACCATTCTCTAAGACATAATAAGCTTCGAATACTATTTTTCCAACAGTTTTCTTTCTCTCTGATATGAAATGCTAAATTTAGACAAACTGTAAAATTTGAAATTTCATCTTCCGTTAGCAGAACAGTACAGGCAGCCTATTCTAATGAAACAATTTTATCTGTGAAAGTTTTTCATTGTGCAGCAAATTTTAAAACAAAATATACATAAATAACAAAACATAACCCTAATATAAATAGTAGTACTTCATTAAATTAGCTCAGATGATTCGACCACGGGTGTAGGTTCCATGGCAGAGTAGAATTTTCATTACATTTTCTTTCCTGACTTATTATCTTACTGGAGTAATATATTCTAAAACTTCTTGGATTTATATTACAATTTAATCTAGGCGTAGGGCGGTGGAAAGCGAGTCGTTATAATTTTATGCATGGTATTTGGCAACACGTTTTAGTACATTCTAAATTTTTTATAGCACAATTCCACCAGATAATCATCATTTATAAATTATTTCGTTATGAATCGCACTTTAGAAGGCAATTCTAAATTTATAGTGGACTACTGGAGAATGATACGTGTTTGGATTTTTTTTATTATTCGAGGGACATTCAAGTTAAATATCTTCCTCCATTTAAACATGGTTCTTTATTTATATGAATATTCAACTCTAATATCAAGACTGATGTTTTATTAATTTAGTTCTTTAATAACTCGGCCTTTTAATCATAATTAATAGAATTTTAAATAATATAGCAGCTAACACCTCGTTGTTTCAAAAGCATGACAAATTCATAGACGAACCACATTTTTATTTAATTCATATTTCGTTTCGTCCTTACATCTGGGACTTCAATAGATTCTTTTGACGATAACGCAACAAAAACTCATGCTGTCCTTGGATGCAGTCCACTGCGAATAATTTTATATATTTGGACCTCTATTTTTCGTGCAATATGTAGCAGTAATGTGCTAAACACGTTTACCTGTTAAAGTCCCAAATGTGAGGACGAAACTTTGTAGGAATTAAATAAAAACTTGGTTTGAAATCAATTGGCCGTTGAATAATGCTTTAGAATATAGTTTAAGATTTAGTCAAAACGTCGATTAAGCAGCCATCCACAATTTCTGTCAAATATTAAATCAGAATTTAAACTATAGATGCTTTGAATATATATGAAATTATTTTACTGAAACTGATAAATAAGGAGGGTTATTGAAATTATAAATGTACTTTCTTCTCTTTAAAAATGCTAGAGTTTAAATAAAAATTTTATCTGTTTACTACACAAAAATTTTCAAATCAACATATACTTCGATAACTGATTAACTTGAACCCCTATGCACAGTGTCATAATTAAATTTTATATTCAAAACAAAATTATTTTCGTTTTAATTCAGTAGAAATGACAGTCCGCAGTCGTCCTGTTAGACCAAGGCAACGAAGAAGAAGAAGCTGGGTGCTCATCGTAGCCCGGGTAGTTTCTTGTATTAGCACAGTACAGCAACTGTAATATCTTGGTCAACATGTGATTTAACCGACATCGTGCTCCTCTTTTTTTCAACATTGTCACGCTTACATTACCCGACGGAATATTATTTCTCCACAACCAGAAGAATAACTGAAAGTACTTTATTCGCAAACATCACAGTGCATTGAGTCATTGAAAATATCCCCGGTAATTTAATGGAGTTAAAGGAAGATCAAAAATACATGTGAAAAATACTCCCGCTACCTGCAAAACACATACAGTTGGGCATTTAGTTTAACTTAATTTATTCATTATTATATAATTAAAAATCATTTACGAAAGGTTTTAAATAGAAAAGAAGAGATTAGATTTAAAATTCTGAATTTAATAACAATAAAATAATTTTAACAATAGAATTTAATTTAAAAAATACAAGAATGAAAACGTTAGCATTGGCCTATATTTCAATTGCAGCCAATAGAAAAAATTTCAGTTGCCGGGCGTAAACAAGTGTCGTCGCAGATGTTTCATATTTATTCCGTTGACGATACCAATTACTAATTATTCACGCAACTTCCGATTTTACAGGGGAAAATCCTTCCGAATTAGGGACGGATGACCATTTTGTGACATGGTCCTGTTATTCTATTGTGACGTAAAAGAGGGTCGCCCACATTGTTTAAAAGTATTTAAGGAAAGCGAGGCCACACACAGCAGAAAAATGTTTACTTCGCGTACTTTTAATACATTCAAACCCTATCGGAGTCACAAATACCACTGGTACGTACGCCGTCATTAATTTCATGTCATCATTCTCAATACGTCCAATTAAGAAAAGTTTTTGAATGACACGAAATCTAGCGTCACATCAATTTATTAAAAATCCGTTGCATAGTGCCAAATTTAAAGCCCTATCCGCGAAGAAAATTTTAAGCTTTAGGTATGAATTATGTTTCACTGAATGAAAAAAAAAGTAACGAAATCCGAAGGTTCCTCATATAAAAAAGTAATTATGCTTAATATTGTGGTTTTTTTAATCCTCATTCGACATTATTTTGTCATACTTTACACAGTAATTCAAATTTATTAAATTACGCATTTCCGAAAGTTCGTATTTCAGGATATAATTTGGCAAAAGTCTTTCCGTGTATCAATGTCATTTTACTAGGCGATTCTAAATAAAACGGGGTAATGTAAACTTTCGTATTTAAAAAAATTTCGTATTATTTATTATCTTCCTTCTATTTACAGAATTTAATAAACATAAATATTATTATATAGATATCAGTGCTATATAGGATATTTTGTTAACACAACCGATCCACACGTTTTTTTATGTTAATAAACGGACCGAGGAGGTGAACAAGTACAACACTACAAATACGCCCGTACATAAAAAATTTTAAACCTTCCTAAATAATTATAAGATTGATTACGTTTGATCGGAGTACTTAATTTGGTTATTATTAGCGCCTCAATTGAACACAAACAGTGTTTGATCTTATTGGTGACAGTTCAATTGTGTCAAGCATACTCGTACAAGTATCTCCGACGAAAATCACAGCACGTCATGACAAGATTGATGAACGCTTTGACAATGACGTATAGTGTTGTTGGTGTACCGTTGTCGGTTCTGCGTCTGCTATTTAATATTTATTTCGAACGAAGAAGCGCAGAAGCAAAATATCGGTAGTTCATTATTTTTAAAATAAATTACTATTTTCACGTTATTGAAGGTTAATTTAAACGGCGAGCAGCATATAATAAGCAAAGATTGAAACCAAAGACAGTTGTATTTTGTCTGGTGAGATTTTAGATTTAATATGGATATAATACATTGTTACCTTCATGCAATTAAGTTGTGTGTTTAAGTCTATAAGAAAACTTATTAATTTACAGATAGTGTAATAAAAGCTCTCATATTCCTAGTTGTTGTTGTGGTATTCAGTCCTAAGACTGGTCTGATGTAGCCTATCCTGTGCAAGCCTTTTCATTTCCTCATACCCAACACAACCGTAAAATGCTTAGCGTATTCCGTCATTGTCCTCCCCGTTCTGTTCTTACCCCACACACTTCCCTCCAATGCTAATTTTACAAGACTCTCCTGCCTTAAAACGTGGCCAAACTCTATCCCTTCTCTCCATATTGTTCGCTTATGCCCTGTTCTGTTTAGAACTTAAAATATTATTACTGTACAAAGCAATAATCAAGCAAACATGGCCATAGGGCATCGAACTAGGTCCAACCTGGAGTTCCTTAGAAGATTTTAAATAAAAACATTAAGATACTTTTGCAACGCGCCTTGGTTCGCAACAAACAAAAATCTATAAAAAAATCTGGAAATTTGAACTATGACAGACGTTATCACCCAACAAAGTAACAGGCATCAGATGAGATTGAGCAACCACCAGAATCAAGAATCTGTGAATATGTTGGACAATAGGAAACACGTGTATAGACTAAAGCTCAATCATATTCTAGATTCCAAGTGTGCAAATTGGAAATTATCAGTTTTGAAAAAAATTACAGCAACGTTATAGAGATTTAACAGACAGATTCTAGTTCTAAATGTCGTCTAGCGTTGAAACTCTGCACCATTATTCAGTGTGGATTTAACCACGTTCCCTCAGCGCTCTTGTCAAAGAATGAACTTCCCAGGATTGTTAGTGTCCACAGCAATGCGTAAGTAAACGTCGATAGCACTAAAAGTAAGCACATTCGTGTGTGTAATTAAATAATCTAAAGAATTCCACTTCCAAACTCAAGTTGAACCGAATCACGACAAGATACCCTTATCAAGTCTTCATCCATTTTGCAGATTGTGAAACTTCCACCCGACCTCTTCGGCACGTAAAACTTGTTTATGAAAACACTAAACCATTCGTATGAACAGAAAAGTAATTGAAATCCTGAATGAAAATTATATCAGTCAGGTGTATAAATCCGAACCTCAACAGACCATGATAGAAATAAATGGTTAGCAGCACTCAAGAGTTTCTAGAATCATGTTCTCAATCGATGAAGGTCAACGAAGCTTATTGGTACCCAGGGTGTTTGTTGATTCCTCAAACTCATCTGTTTTCGATAAACCTATACTTCCTCCCCTGAAACTTTTTCTGTGCGTTAACATCAGTTCTGACATTTTCGTTCAAAATTTATTCTTACATTCTTCTTTTTAAAACGTATATTCTCACATTAACGGTAGTTAATTTATTATAAATAATGCTGTATCAGCTTCTACAGTGATGGACACTAGTCCTGACTATAAAAAATTGTTTCATAACTTCGACACACCACAGAATTTTATTTATCCAAAATTCAAATCAATGAGGAGATTTATTCCTAAAATTATCCTATTAAAATATTTTTATATTTTTTCGTCGTCAATAACTCCATTATTAATATCTACTTATAAATCTGTTCAAACTTTACAAAGAATTTTTGGTCAATAATTTTTCCATAATCCTACAAATAAATTTTAAAAATAATTTTAAGTTACCTAATCCTATATTATCACTAATCAAACTTTTTAAAATAATTTTTAATAAATTATGATTCACTAAATTGTAAAGAATTAAAATTTTAATATTTAACTCTGTGTAAATATCATTACAATTTTTTACTAAAATTTATTTCAAAATTTTTAATAGTAATAAATATATAGATTTTTTAATTGATTATATTTGTTTTAAATCTTTTTCACGATGTGATGGTAAACTTATTGGCCATTTTTATTAATGGAGATTCTAATATTAGCTACACTGATGAAAAACCCGTGTGGATTCAGTAAATAAGTATCAAAGGCAACAATCATATTAAATTTATATTCCTTTGAGATCTTTTTGTATTTTATATCTGAATCACCCAAAGATTTCCCGAAATGAGCAATACGGTAAACTTCTGAGACAAACATTTATCTACAATTGAGAATAATATATATCTTGAAAATGTTCATAATTACTCATTTCGGTTTTCATACTGTTTGGTGTAATTAATAATATTTAAGTATGAATACGCTAACAGTTGAAACTTAAATTCGACGACTCTTCGAGACGTCTCTTTCCAACAAATATTACGTAGTAAAATTGCCGTGTAGAATTAAATTGGGCAGATTGAATTGAAGTTTTAACTCTTTCAATTGGCAATTTAAGATAACCTCAACGCTATTTACCATTTACCTGGAAATATAAAAAAACTTTTTCGATACAGTGTCTTGAAACGATCGTCATTTTGAAAGTTTGCGGGTGGTACTTTAATCTTGCAAAACCCATTTATAGAAAAATAAAATGAAAAATTAACTACTCGCATAACAGACTTTTACAAAAAATGAAAAAGCATTGTGGTCCTTGTCAATAAACGATTTCTTTTATTGACGAGGACCACAATGGATAGTCGAAAACGTCTAGTTTATGTTAAAATATTTTCAAAATTTTGTGTAAGAGCCTTTTATACCAGTCGTTAATTCTTCATTTGATTTTGGTTATTCACAGACATTAATTATTCTTACGATCTTAAGAAAAAGAAAATAAATTAATCAAAATTATTCCAAACATTTTTTGCGAAAAAATAAAATCAACAAACTTAATATATTTATTCAAGTAACTTGTACTTCATGTTATAATTTAAAGGGGAACCAGTAAATTTAAAAAATATAAAGTTATCGTTAGTTTAAGAAGATACATCCATCACATTGTTTCAGGACGACGGTTGACAGTCTAATATCGCTGGATTTGTATACCAACGCGAAAGAGTTTAATCAAAATCGAGGCCAAGATAGCAAATAAAGTGTGATAGTAATTTAGACGGCAGAAGTTTCCTTTACCCTGATGCTTGAATAGTAAATATAAGCTCAAATCGCTCAACTCCATTAAATTTTCTGACCATACACTTATTATCTTTCAAGTAAATTGTAGGTGAATCCGAGCTTCAGGTATGCGAAGTATGGACAGATCTAGTAGCGGTTGGGATTCGACTCAATTCAGTTCAAATGGTAGGCCGCCCACCCGGGTTCGTGACCCGATCCGTTTGATATTTTTCCAATTTGATTTTCTTAAAAAAAATAATATTTCATATTTATATACAAAAGAATTTTTACGAGCGGCTTCTTAAGTGTGTTTACAAAAGTGAACAATTTGGAGGGGTAATCCGTTCCCGTAAAGGCTTTCATCAAATAATAGTTGCTCGACAAACAATATAGTCTGAATTTTATTCCAGGAAATTATAGGATTTTGTCGGTACGAATAGCGATAAACAAGGAGGAATAGATCGGTTTGACTGAAACATGTTAAACGATACGATTAAGTAAAATTCGTAACAATTTTCTTAAATTCTGAAGGGAGTATTCTCATTGTAACAATAGGACGCGAATCAGAGCTTGTGGGAAAGCAGAGTTGCCCTCTCGACCGGACGTACCTGGCAGCGCTGCGAAGGAGAGCAACAGCACGACGCTAGCGACGCACGGGCGCATGGTTGTCAGCGACGTACGCGAGGCAAAGCGGCTGGCTATTCCAGACGCAGCATTTCACCGTCCGACGCCCGACGCGCCACTGAGACCCGACGCCGGCGCCGGTCACTGCGCGCGCACAGGGCGGGGCGCTGCAAACAACATCCGTCTTCGTACACTTTCTCCTGCGCCGTAAATAAACCTCCTTAACCGACAACTGTCAACAAAATGTTATTATACCAACAGAAAATCCGCCCGTTACCTTCAAAGTCTGCGCCTGGACAGTGCAGGCAACGTTGAAATTCTGTCACTGCGCCAACAAATGTTGCGTTTAACCTCTGTTTACTCAAAACTTACACAAGACTGTAAAATTTAAGTAGTGTCATATTTTTTTAAAATTTAATAATTGGCTATATTTTTAGCGCTGCCCCCAAAAATAACCTTCATTCTTTCCATCACGTCAGGAGCTTCCGAAAATCGCAAATGAGTCAATCCATGGCAAGTTCTACAGCAGTGTGCAACATAATATTAATTATCTTTTTTAAAAATAATAATCTCCTCAGCCCGAGAATGCTGGGGTATTGTCTCATCAAAATTAAAGCAAGCAACATCTTCCGAGATGCGTCATCTAAGTGGTCGCACTCTGCATGCGGCAAAACGGTGTGAGACGAGTCATTTTTTTGTCAGGCGAGTACTCGATAAAGATTATATATATTTTTACATGGGTTTTTTATGGGTCTCGTACACGCTAGAGTTCCTTCCTAGAGACATGTAAACACGCGAAAGAGTTGCGACAGAGATTGCTCTACTGTGCTCTAGCAACAGAGCGTTTGATCTAGCGTGTAGACGCCATCTAAATCGACTCTATCATCGTTGGTTATATATCTCTGCACTTCTCTGCTTCCCTTTACCAGGCGCTATAAAAGTTTTCTCCCTTGCAGCAGTGTGTGTATTAACACTTCGACAAATATAGGACGGATGCCCGCGGAGTTTTTCCTTGCGGGCATTTCTCTCCAGATTGACCGCGGGCCTCACCTGACATCGTCGGGAATTCTTCGTACTCTGTTTTTTTTTAGTTTCTCATATGCCAGGGCACCTTCATCTATTTTTCGGAGGTGTTGTACTGGGGTCGAAGACCTTGAGCATACGGTAAGAGTTGTCCTCTGATCCCATTGGATGCCTCATAAAATTGGTGGAGACACGGAGAAGGGAGTGTTACGACCCCACAGAAAACTCATCTCCCGTCATTCACAAGGGCGTGAGAAGTGTACTAAAAGTCCGACCTACCTGATGCAGATTTTCTAGTGTTTTCCCTGCATCTCCTTAGGTGCAAAGCCGGGTAGGATCCTTATACTATATTCCGGGGGCCCTAGTCAACCCTTGGCTACCTTGCTCTACCTTCCATATTTCCCTCTTTTCAATTCCCTTCCTATGCTATTAAGGGGAGTTACCTGTTTCAGGATCACCCTCATGTAGCCTGTTAACGAAAAAAAACACTTTCGATAAAGAAGAAATGTCGAAAAATAAGATAAGCCTAAAGGAAGAAAGCTGCTGAATAATTTAGCCCCGTGGAATAGATGGGGCAACACAGTGGGTAGAGTTCAGATGAGGCACCTAATCGCCTAAAATTTAAGAACTATTTCACAAGTAAATGATACTTAACAAGTTTCAGGTGACACGGATAATTTTCTTTTTATTTTATTCCTATATTCCATTATTCCTCAACTGAGGAAACACGATACCTCATTAGATAAAAATTACAAAATAGACCTGTCCAATATTAGGCCTACTAAAAATATAACATTAATGAAATCCTTTAACGTTACTGAAGGTATAATATTTACAGCATGAATACAAATTAACCACGCACCGAGGTATAATAAATTTTTAGACATTTAAAATATCACAAATCACTAATTATGAAATTATTTCACACGAGATTAAATAACACGCACACTAGGGAGAAGCACAAGTCACTTCACGGAACTGAACGGCGAGGAATTAAACCGCAAAAAAGAAATAACTTTGTTTTAAGATAATTAAAGTTTATGGGAAATTACTTTACAGGACTATAGACATCCATAAAAAATAATGTAATAAAATTGTTGCGAACCTTGTAAAAGATATTTGAAAATATCAATTAAACAGGAAGTTAAGAAATATATACATTAAAAGCGTACAATCTGCAGGAGCCAATGAATATAATCCTGTTCTGCTGTTGCCGTTATTAATTGACTTCTGTTGTAAGAGAGAGAAAATACCAGAGTTAAATATCACGTGTAAACAGCTACGACAGAATAGGCAAGATAAACTGTCTAGAGTTCTCTAGCAGCGACTCTGCAAGAGAAGTTTGTGCTAGAGTTTACTCTTTCGTGTAAAGCGTACACCGGAGCTCTAGCAGCTGTGTTGACAGAGCTCTAGCAAGAAAACTCTGGCGTGTACGGTAGGTACTCTTAAAGGTACGCACAGCCGCACACCGGGAGAAACAGTCGCGTCAGACAGTCTGAGACCGTCGGCCTCTGACAGCGAGACAGCTTGAGACATGTTTCAGCGTGTCGGACGATGGCAGTTGGAATTATGTCTCGTCGCATTCTCTGACGTGTCAAACAGCATTGTGCATGCTCTCAGATTCACCATCTCAACAACAATAAAAAAAATCTTTTGTTCGTGCATCCTCTCATGCTTTCGTAGTTTAAAACTATTTTTATTCTTTTCGGTTAGAATAGGCAGACATTTTTGTAACGGAGTGCATGCTGTTTTATTGAATGTATGGTTGTCTTCATTACTCAATGTTAGTTGTCCTACCATTTTCAAATAAACTGCATTGTGTTCAGTATACATCAAATCTCTACTTACGTCCGTAATATTATTTTTTCACATACTGTGCGTAACACAAAGTTATTCATTGGAAATTTCGTTTGATAGTTCCTCAGAAATTGAACATTTTGTGAGACTTGATCATTTTTGTGCTTTTACATATAAGATTGTAGTTACATCATATCATTTTTTTTGGCATAATATTGACGCTGTTTATTTATTTCCCGGGTCAAGCGGTCTAATAATATCGTCTTCATTTATCATTCATCCTTTTTTTTCGATGCGGATAATTAGTTGTATGTTCCAAAAAAAACAGAAACCATCACTTTCCCGGCTGATTTAACGACATTCGCCTTGTTCGCTAGACAGCGAGTCGTCAGCAGACTGTTGTCGCTCGAATGTTAGGTATTGATTTAGAACCTCATCAGAATTTTGACGAAAAAGCGTCAAACCTATGCTGAATCGCCCAATCGACTGCGTTTATTGTCCGCTACTAGCAAACATAACTTTTAACTTTCCTATATTTTAGAAACAATTTTTCATTCTAAAATTATAGCACTGAGCCATGACTATCAGCGCCAATATTTTTTTAAGTACTTGTTGATTTATATGAGTGATAACGTTTGTCATTTTGTCTGATTTTTAAATCGCTAAGAAACTTCTCACTATGTTGCATAGCAATGATATAAAATTCCATCAAAATCAGTCGGACTGTTTGTTGTGAATATCTAAGAAGTTTGACAGTCTGTTAAGAAATCAGAAGATATCTTTTTCGAATTCCTTGATTCATTAAACACTTTGATCTCAGCCAAAAGACTGAGAATTAATGTACTAGTAAAATTATTAATATTACTGTATAAATAGTAATATATTATTAATAATCTCACGCCAAGTGTAAATTAAAATTTGGTATCAATAATTTTTTTGGAATTCCAGTTATTAAATTAATTAATTAATATGGTATAACCAGGTCTATCTCTAAGAGAATGCGTCCAAACGAACCCATCGGATGAAATTATAACGGATGATTGTTTCTGTGACGAGTTTAGCGTCCAATTAATTGTCATAGTAACACAGATCGCAAATGGTGCTAAACGATTAGTGAATAATAAGAGATGTAAACGCGTGGTTAGTTAACCTCTTTAAAGTAAATTGTAAATGAAAATCAAATGCAGATGGAAGAGTGTACTTCAATTAGGAGGTAAATACAGATCACATGTCTGAATTTATGAATATGTTGCCGTTACACTTCGACGTCAGAATGGCTTCTTTATTTTAAATACTATTGAGTTGCATAACATTTAAGTAATGTATCCAGATGACGTTCCCAAAGCACTTCAAAATATTGTGAAGTGTATTTTGTTATTACAATTTTATTTAAACTACGACGCACAATACGACAATTTTTAGTTAACATAATTTCTCGGATCTTAGGAATTTTTGTTGATCTCTCGAATGCATTTGTTTCAGTAGATCATGATATCTACTCAGAAAACTAGATTTCTATTGAATCAGATGAGTTCCCCTTTCATTACTGACATCGTGCTTGCAAAACAAACGCCAAAAAGTTGCGATTGAAAACTCGGATGGAAATGAGTATCTGTCAGAATGGGGAACAATTACCTGCGGCGTCCCTCAGGGCTCAATTTTCGGACCCTTACATTTCATCATATACACTGACGATTTACCGAATTATTTAGATCTCTTACAATCAGTCCTCTACGCTGACGACACAAAATTGGTAATCACGGACAGCGACTCGGAAACTCCGTGCGATAAAGTTGATACTGCAAAGTCTGTTCAACCGTTTGCGTGTTAAATGCGAACATAATCTTTGTTTCACTGCAAAAAAATTTTCTCTTAATCTAGAGAAAACCAAGATCGTTAACTTCACAGCAAACACAAACAGTTCATCTCCTAATTTCAGAGCACGCGCCTTTTCTTGGTCTGCTGATTGATTATATTTGAAATGGAATCACCACATAAATAAACTCTCGGAAAAACTCAGCAAAATATGATTTACATTACGGGCGTTAGCTAGGGAAACCGACATAGCTACATCAAAAATAATTTACCACGTTTATTTTCATTTTGTCATGTCTTATGGCATACAAACTGGGGTCATTCGAATCACGCGCTTCAAATATTCAAACTACAAAAGAATAATTTCTGGTGCGGAGTGGAACTTTGAATACTAACCTTGCATTGTACGTATATCCTAGAAATTTTAAAGTTTGTATGGGGCAACATCAATCTATATGCACCAAACGGCTCAAGTCATTTATACGACACAAGAAATCGCTCTCAACTCCGTATTGAAAAACAACGTCTAAGCCCTTTTTGAAACAAGCACTTGTTATTCCGGTCTAAATCTATACAATACTCTTCCAGAGGAAATAAAAAAATTATTTATAAAAAGTTGTAAATCTCTGTTAATGAATAGAGCTTATTATTCGCTGAAAGAGTTAGTAGATAGGAAGGACTAAAATAGTTACTGGTGTCCTATCAAACACGCCTATTATTTTACAACTATAATCTATTAGAATTTAATTGCCGACTTATTTTCTTTTACATGTTCGACGGGAACCTACGCAAGATTTGCTGCTGCCTCCTCCGTCGGCTGAAAATTGAAGAATAATATTGTTATATTTTCTCTTTTTGTCCTTAAACTTTGAACTGTAAAATTTTGTTTATTTCTTGTAATATTATATTCCTCGGCCGAGGACTAATGTATTGAATAATAAATCTAAATCTAATAAAACGAGGCGTCGTGAAGGCAGCGAGAGCCGCATTGCCTGAGGAATAACCCACCTGTGATCCTCACCAGAGAACAATTTTGCTGGAACGCGGGAAATTTGCCACGAACCAAAGACATGTAGGTCTGTCAACATCTGAAGAAGGTAAATCGTAGAGAGTGGAGTCGTGATTAGCGTTCGCAGCAGACATTTCGGAATTGGCGCTTGAAGCAAGTACTGGTTTGTCGCTAACAGCACCAACACGAACACGAACAAAGAAGTCCTAAAAACTCCTGTGTTTACAAGACAAGACGAATTGGACTTCTTAGAAACAGAGAGGTGGGAATGCGACGCAGGAAGGAAAGAGGGGACGAGGAACCAGACTAAGTCAACTGAAAGCAACAGCTGAGCATCAAAGAATTTTCTGGAACCAGCGCCGAGAGCTTCCCTGTAAACCTTCAGACAACGGGGAAATGTGGCGAATCTCGAAAATAACAGTAAAAGCATGTAATTATCTTCGTATTAAAATAAGTCTCTGATACACGAAGAAACACAAGTATGCCCCTGGGAGACCAGATTGTATTTAGCTCTTTTTTTTAAATTTGTGTTTAAAGTCGCACCAATAGCTAAGGTCATTAGCGACTGTATACAATTAGGAGAACTTATATCTATGTAAAGGCATCACCGAATGGTTATTCAAACAACACAACAACCAAGCCAGTGCCAGGATTCAAACCCAGAACCTCGCTGGTTCCAGGCAGCGACGCTAACCTCAAACACCACAGGAGGTCGGCATTTTGCTAAATTTAATATTAAATTAAAGAATAAAATTAATTTCATATAAATTCAAAATTAATAATTACTTTACTTTTCTTTTGAGTATAAAAATCATTAAATTAAAGTATAAAAATTAATTTAATATAAATTAAATTAATAATTTCTTTACTTTTCTTTTTGAGTATAAATAAAATGTTAAATAAAAGCTTTATTTCGTTAGTGGACCCAAGGATGAATCTTTAAAATTAATTACCTAAATAAAAACAATATTAAATCGCCAATACAATATCCAACTAAACCTTATGACTTATCCACGACAATATTTATTATTAACTACAGTAAACGACTGATACTCAGAGCCGATCATACAGCATGGAGCAGTCGGTTTATAAGTACGTGTAGAGAAGCTTTTACCGCATCATTTAAAATTAATCACATTTCTCGGATAAGATTCATTTGCGCCCCATAACTTTTTCCTACTCGCCTTTAAATTTCCCGCACACCTTCTCTGAAATCCCCTTCTGAGAACTGCGGTAATGGAATGTATTTCCTCAAATTTCCTCTTTCACTTCGTTTCAACCTACCACAGGGACCACACTAAGTAATCCCACGGCTGTGCAGTGTTAACTACACGTTTTCCTCACAAAGGTTTTGACAATTCTTCATTGCCCGACTATCAGGTGCAAGATGAGATAGTTCCGATACAAACGGAGACGTAATATTTCTGAATTAATACATGTTGTGTGTATGTGGATGAGAGGAAATACAGGTAATTAGGTTCTCTTGTGTAGCCATATTGATAAGCGGAGCACCCTGGTCGATTCCCGGACCGGTCCATATTTTTCCATTCCGTTCTTCTAGTTTCAGTTTAGTAACGTTCAAGGCTGAGCTTCAATTGAAATCACTCAGTTTCTTGACAATGAAAATATTTATCATGGGTTGAATGGCGTTCACTAAAACATTCTGCTCCTCACTTGATCTTCCCATACAATCTGATTTGGGGGCGAACAAAAACAAGTCTCTCTGAAATCGGTAGACGTTGTAGAACTTGAATGGAGTTGGGAGACGACTAGGAAATATGTGAAACGATGTTGTTCTTGTGGTATTCAGTCCTAAGAATGATCTGATGCAACCCTCCATGCCAACCTATCTTGCTCAAGCCTTTTCATTCCTTCATAACCACCACATTCCAAATCCTCCTTAATCTGCTTAGCGTATTCCATCCTTACCTCCCAATTCAGTTCTTACAGCACACACTTCCTTATAATACTAATTGTACAAGACCCTCGTGTCTTAAAACGGGGCCTATTAATTTATAACTTCTCCTGGTCAACATCCTCCATATTCTTCGCTCTTCCACTATTCTTCTTAGAACTTCGACGTTAAAGATTCTATCCCACCCATCTCAGCATTCTCCTCATCAAATTTCAAGGGCTTCTATTCTTTTCCTTTCTGCAACTCCTATCGTCTATCTTTAGCACCTATATAACGCCACACTCCATTAGAACATTTTAGCAACGATTTCCTAATATGCACACTTATAATGGTCGTAATTTAATTCCTCTTTTTTGTGAAAGCCTTCCTTGCCTGTGCTATTCTACTCTTTATGTCTACTATACTTCTACCATCCCTAGTGATTATGCTGCCCAAGTAGCATAATTCCTTAACTTCCTTCAAAATATCCCTTCCCAATCTAACACTGTTTGTTTTTCCACTGTTTCCCATACTAACACTCCATCACCTTGGTTTTCCCTCTATTAATCCTCATATTGAACTGTTTCTCTTGGACCATTTATTATGGTTTCCAAGTCTTTTACTGACTCCCCTAAAACTACATTATCATCGGCGAACGTCAGAGTCTTTATTTTTCTCCTTGCAATATGATTCTTTTTCCATATACCGTTTTAACTTTCCTGTTTATATATGCGTTAAACGGCATGGGCGACAGACTGCATCCTTGCTTACTCCTTTCTTGATTTCTGCTCTCTTTTCTTGCCCTTCAATTCTAATTCCTGCACAGTCTTCTGTGGAGGTTATGGATATTTGATTCCTGTCTTCTCTAAAATCCTCAATAGTGTGTTCCAGTTCACATTATCAAACGCTTTTTCTAGATCTACGAATGACATGAACGTAGGCCTGTTTATTCTTATCCTGTCTTCTAAAATTAGACGCAAAGTCAATCTTGCTTCTCTTGTCCCTTCATTCCTACTAAAACAGAACTGATCTTCTCTTAATTAGAGTTCTATTTGTCGTTCCGTTCTCCTATATACTATTCTCATTAATATTTTGCAACGATAAATCCAAAAGAAAATGCTTCACCTTGCAGTCTATCCTTCAGTCATATGAAAACATGTGATACGATTGGTAAGAACGTTACATTTCTGTCCACCAGAAGTAATATTTTTTATTCTCACCTTTCCAACAAAAAATTGTTCGAAAAGCCTGTATCTGATTTATAGTTGATGGAGCTCTTAATAAAGTATCGCTTCCATGTACGTTTACACAATGTAAAGAAACATTGTTAAAATGAGCACATTCGAAATTACTAGAAATTGAGAAAAATATTGTTAATGAACAGCAGCAAAAAATTGGAGCTCTTAGGGTTATTACCTCTTCCATTCAAAAAGCAAGGATAATGGGCTTTATTTATCTCAGACTGTCGCTTATCCCGCTGGACTAATACATCTGAGAATAGTTTTAAAACAATACACACTCCAACCGTAACCTACTAGATTGTCAACGTGCTACTTTTACCCCCGTGTTTTCGATCGTTAAAATGTCTCGGTCGACTGAGCATGTAACAATGGTGGATAGTGAATGATTTTCAATTTTATATAATCGTACTTAAACATTTGTTAAAATGAATCTCCCGCACCAGTACTGGTACACACAAAGGTAATGCTGCTATCAATTCAAATATTTTGTATTATGACTTTAAACTTCACTGTGAATAATTGGGCTTTTAAACGTTGTTATTATCATATGTCGGGTATAATTATTATCATTTACCTCTTATGAAAGCTAAACGAATTGAAGTCAATTACGAAAAAAATAGTTACATTTAGTTTGGAATCGCAGTTCATTAAGAATAAATTAGTGGAGTTTTAAATTAGTGGAGGTTTAAAACGAATTCAATGATCAAAGTTACAGATTCCCTTTTAATCATTATATGGTAACATTTACATGAAATTTTATGTCAAACTTGTCTGATGGAAACTGTGGTGAGATTTCTGAAGTTAAGAAAGCTCATCTAATTGTAAAGAAAGTCAAAATCAGGTGAGGACAAACAGGCATGACACTAATTCTATGTCAGATATCACGTGTACGGAAGAATTTTATGAAGAATGAAAATACTTTTAAAATGGAGACCAAATAAAATGTACGAACAGTTGACTTGGAGAACGGCTTGACCAACATTGATAAATGATCAAGGAATGCAAAAGAACGTTATCCAGGTTGAACAACACATTTGATCGCATCCATGTGTCGAATGATAACGAATTAATATCATAGAAAATTGTGTTCGCAAGTAATTAATATAAATTAAGTTACAGATGTCGACCAAAAACATATAACATTAAAAGCTCAATATCTCAGCACAATGCAATTAGTATTTTCTTATTTTAAAATTATATATTTCTTAACGTTTTAAACTAAACTTGACTAAATAAATTCGTTGTACAGTTACCAGGATCTACTTCAAGTAGAATATCCCAGATTATTTAGGCAATTTCAAAGAGTTGCTGTTATTGGGGACAGGCTAAATGAGGAGAAAATAAATTTGATGCAGCTAAAATTTAAGGTATGAACACTGATAGTTTTAAAAATATCGTTAACCATTTTAACCACTAAAACAGATAATTTCAATTGTTGCAGTCAGCTCACAAGAAACGACTTAATAGAGATATGTTTAGAGACGCTCTGGCTACCATTTGTAAAATAACATTAACTGATCATGAATTCCATGTCCTCTTCATGAAGGTTTGTAAACAAATATATGTTTGTAAAACAACATGTACATAAGAGTAAATGTACTCATGTTGTTGTGGTATTCAGTCTGATGCTAACCTATCTTGCGTAAGCCTTTTCATTTCCGCATAACTAACACATCCCACATCCTCCCTAATATACTTAACGTATTTCATCCGTGGCCTCCCTCTTCTGTTCTTACCCCACACACCTGGCTCTAATACTAATTTTACGTCTCACGTCTCAACACGTGGCGTATTAATTAATCCCTTATCTTAAATCAACGTCCCTCATATTGTTCGCTCTTCCCATATTCTTCTTAGAACTTCCTCATTAATGATTCAAATTTCTTTTGTTATCCATGCTTTCCTATTGGTCTGAGCTATTCTTCCAATTCTTTCGTCGGCTACTCTAGTCACGTCATTTTCCAAGAGTCCCATTTCTGTTCTATATTGTTTATGTCTCCTTTCAATATTAATGTACCTTTGATATTTTCTTTGAAACTGAATTACCTTCGGTTGTTTCAGTTTTTCTAATTCCATCTCTTTATTCTTTTCTTGGTTTTCTTCATTTTCAGCCTGAATTTCATAAATAACATATTATGGTCGGAGTTTAAATCTGGGTAGGTTTTGCAGTCCATCATCATTATAGAGTCCAATTGGTACCTGCCCTTTTTCCATTTGTAGAGTCTTCTGTCATGATTCTTGAACCAGGTAATTGTAACTACTAATTTGTGAGCAATGCAAAAATCTGCTAGCCTATCTCCCCTTTGATTCTTTTCACCAAGTCCACAGTCCCCAACTACATAACTTTCCTACTGCGTTTGTCACTCGTTATTATCAAATACTCGTTTCCCTTGACATACTTAATTATTTCTTTAATTTCTTTCGTAGATTTTCTTAATATCTTCTTCCTCAGCGGAAATTGTGGGCGTATAAACTAGAATGATTGTTCTTTGTTTGTACTTATATTTGATACTATTGGTTTTAAGGCTAAACATTGTTCTATTAATATAGTTGTTGATGTAAAATAAGACAATAGGTATAATCTCAGAAAAAAATTTATTAAGAGGATTAATTATTTGATATTACTCATTGTTTATAAAGGAAAGAATGAATATTATTAGACTTTTTTTAAATGTGATGCGGTGGTTAGCGTGTATTGTAGGCGCAACCAGGGTTTGTACTTAGTACATGATTAAGTTCCTTCTTCTAGCAATCGCGTTTAATGTACCAACAGTAAATTATAAATGCAATACTTCATGTAATTTCACGTTATAAGAATCTCAATTAAAGTATGTCCCCATAATATTTTTTCAGATGACTAAGGCTATTAAAGACGATAGCGTCTTGTTTTTATAATTATGAAGTTACTGTAATAAAAAAATGCAGAAAATTACGAGGACGTTTTATTGATGGAAGACTTTTACATTCAATTTAGTTCTATAGGTAGCTCTTCCAGCAGTACAGATAAAATATTAGCAATCGTGAGCAGTTTCAAACATTTGAAGTACTTTACATTTATTTTTTTGTCAAATAATTAGTTGACAAAATTATGATTAAATTAAAAGACAATGAAAATATATTTAGATAATTCTATTCACCAATTTTATGTATCTTTCATTCATTTTTATTACATAAATTTAGCATGTATCAATGACACAAGAATCACCCATTTAAACTAAACTTCTTAGAAAACCACTTTTCTATCTACTAAATTATTGGCTTGTAAATAGATGGACACAAAACGTGATGGATTTATAGATTGGGATGAATTCCTTTCGAATGTACTACTGGAATTTCAAGAAAAAGAAATGGGAGCCCATTTGTTAGAATTACAGCGACCTATTAAAGGCCACCCTCGTGTTCTCAAAAGTAATCATCGTTTACCTGTGACTCGCATTCTTTTCTCTCCTGCCATCACTCAGGTATTCTATTAGATTAGATTACATTTATCCACCCTTAATAAACAGAATTTAAATATTGCATATCATAGACAGTTTTGAAATAACATTTCAAATATTAATGTGCACAGAGTCTCTTCTATATCTGTTAGAGATGTTTAAAGCATAATGTTTATGTAGTGAATCATGCAGTTGGTAACACAACATACACTTTGTACACAATGTATATTTCAGGACTTTTATTTCTGTTCAGGATCGAATAACTAATTACCTTCAAGGTAAATATTTGTCTGTCAGCAGGGATGGAATAATATCTTATTGGAATATTGACTTTGAATTTGAAAGAACTGTGACTTCAACTGCACGTAAGTATGAATATCTAATTTTAAATTTCTAATGTTACAGAAGCAATAATTAATGAAAGGACGACCCTTATTTTTATTTGCTATGTACAATAATATATCATTATTAAACTAGTCTGAATTCCAGTTGGCTGTCACAAGGGCCAGTCCTGTACTCTCGTGATGAAGGGAGCATAGGAACTTGAAAATCTTTAATATATGACATGGCAAAGCTGACTTTCAATTTAAAGTCCGTCAGCCACTATCTTTTCTGTTTTTTATGAATGCGGGGTTATAAATTATCAGAGTTGTCTTATTTTCCTATATATATGAGTCAGGAAATGACATTGTCATATTAATTAAAACAATTAATAAGGAAAGGAAAGAGAGATAGAAACTAGGTGACTTACCTGAGGTTCATAGATGGATGACACCTTGTGAGGTTTGGAGTTCTTGAATTTTCGGAGGCACCGCCCCCTTCATCAGAAAGTTAGGAAGACATTTCCAGTGACGTCCAGCTGTTGAAATAAAAGTTATTGTGAAATAAATATATACATATATAATCAAATATAAATTTAAAATGAACTAACTTATTCTCCTCCGGTCACTATGGAAGCAATAACTCAAAATCAATTAATACTTCATATAAATGAATAGCAGCCATTCTATTGTCATATAACCTCATTGCAAATTATATTTACTAGTATTTAGATTTAATTTAATGACTTGTTGTTTCTTTCTTTCAATAGTTAATCTTAAAGTACATCCCACATGGGTCACTGATTTTGTTTGCCTTCCTGATGTCAGTATTATTTGCACAAGTTCTACTGAAAGAGATTTGAGATTTTATGACACTACTGCTAATAAATTTGAGCTTAGGGTAGTGGTAGGTATGAAATAAAAGTTATTGAGAAATTTATATTTGGTGTGGCATAATAAATATTAAATGTGCAGTTTGTTATCAAATATATTATAACTAAAATAATTATATGATCTGACTTAATATTATAAATAAAAAACAAGAAATGGCCAAAAGTTGGAAATGGAATAATTTAATTAGAATATGTTTCGTCCCCCAACTTTATGGACTTCCTCAGTTTTTTTATTAATTTTTTACCAATTTTCATGTTGCTCCTGTAACATTACAGGAGCAACATGAAATAGCATGGGACAAAATGTATTCTAATTAAATTATTCCATTTATGACTTTTGGCCATTCTTGGTATTTTAATTATATTAGTTTTGTGAAATATCATACCAGGTCTGATACTTCAAATGGTTCTTGAATTGTGTGAACCATCATGAAATTTATAGTTGATGTTATGAGTTTTATCTCATTACCACAGGGTGATCTGTTTTCTCCTAATGCTATATTTTATTGGAATTTAATTTAGATAATTTCAATAATATTTGTCCATATGAGTTAAATTATGTAATTATTTGCTCAGATCCTATTATTTCTATTAGTTATCCCAAGTACACATATGATCCAGCTTTTATCATAATTTGCCCTCAAGTGATATTTCTGTATGTATAAGTGTAATGTCATATTTACCTTTTCCAAGTTATTCTTAAGCCTTATAAATTTTATGTCTTACATTATTTATTAGCTTCTCTAATATTTTATCATTACCAATATGTTTTTAAATTTCCTGTCATGTTGTTTAAAACATTGCTTCTTGTGTTTATCTTCACAATATATTTAGCCAATTCATACTGCCAATGATTGTTTCATCTGTTTCATTTTTTATCTTCTAGATATCAAGCTGGGATTCAACTATAACAAAGATGCATTATCATTTTTATAAAAATTTTAATGAAGAATCTGTGCTTATTCTTGGAGATGTTAATGGAAACGTTAGAGTATTACTCATTGTTAGCAAAGACAAGGGGCCATTTTATCATAAACCAGGAATTGATGTTACACACATTTATTATGACAGATTGGTACATGTAAGTTTTAAAATAATTCAGTTCAAGTTGTATTTGTTTAGTGGAAGAAAACTGACAAGTGATCATTAATCCACTTGAAATGTTTATAGATGCCACACAAAACATTTCCAATTTTTCATACTTATGTGAATTGCTGTGAATAAAAGGTGTGTGATAATTCTTCCAAAATCTCAATAAACTTCTAATGTCTCTTAACGTGTAGTAACAAATCAATACATTCTCGTTGTCATTCTGAGATG
Organism: Eucriotettix oculatus; assembly: GCA_034510155.1. Taxonomy (NCBI): domain Eukaryota; kingdom Metazoa; phylum Arthropoda; class Insecta; order Orthoptera; family Tetrigidae; genus Eucriotettix; species Eucriotettix oculatus. The sequence continues at coordinate 65,362,027 of CM067378.1, forward strand.
GCTCGTTGTCTAGAATTATCTCATTCAAGTACTACAATCTGTCAGCCAACTCTGCATGTAGGTATTCATCAAACAAAATGTATTTTATAATGAATCCATTATTTATCTTATAAAGAATTAGGAATTTTTCATTCATATTTCAATTTTAAAATATTCATGCATAAATAATTGTTATTCCTCTCAGATAGCCATTTATTCAACAAACAACTTCTAAGTACAGTTTTATTTTCAGCTCAAAAAGCATTCTTTACTATTATAAATAGTATTAATTGAGCTATTTTAAATAATAGTAAGTTATTAATGACTGTAGGTTTCAATGAATGTTTTAATGTGGCCAAAAACAGACATACATCAATAAAACTAAACCAATAATAATTTAATACAACAACATGTTTGTACCTCTTCAGGTGTAACTTAAGTTAACAATACAGTAAATTATTCCATTACAATGATATAAAAGTACAGCCAAAGAATACAAAAGAACATTAATAAAGATAATCAGTATACATTTGAAACATTATATTTAATGGGTTATAACATTATATATACTACTGAGCAAATCCATTTCCATTTTTACATTCAATGAATTGTTGTTGTGTTTAATGTGTAGCAAATAAATAGGATTTTGTCTAAAATTTGGAAATTATCCTAGACAATAGCATGGTTATATTCCATTATATGTTCTGAAATGATGAATAATTTGTCTTGTGGAAGCTTGATACTGGGTCTTATAAATAACTTACAGTGCAAGGCAGTGTTTTCCTCATTCTTTGTGGGCAACTATCCAAATCATATATTCTGAGTCTGAAGTATGAGTTCCATATTTTTCACAATACGTTTGCTATTGTGCCTCCTGCTGTATGATCCTTCAAATTCATGTGTTGGTAGTCTACCAATTCTATCACAATTCACATTCCTTTCTGTTATGCCTGTTGTCATATTTTTCAACAACTGAATTATCTAAAACAATTTATTCATTCCTATATATTATTGGAAAAATATGTTTCAATTTAAGCAGATATAGAGAAAAGTGAAAATAAGGAGTTCTGTATTTTGAAAAATGTATACATTAGAATTGCACATCTACTTTTGGGTTAAAAAACATGTGCCTTTATTAAAACATACAAAATAATTGTTAACTGACACATCAGTATTGTGTATAGTGTATCAGGAAGACTTTCCTTATAGGGAGATTTGAAAGGAATGAGACTATATGAGCATCGCAATATTCATTTTGACTGGGTTAATCAAGTATCTTTTTACCAGAGTTTTAAATCATTCATATCTTGTTCTCTTTGTCCAAAAAATTCCCTTTACTTTGGAGATGTTGCTGGAACTAAAACAAGCTACAGTTACAATATTGAGAAAGGAGTAACTTGCTTCAACTTCTGTGAAGGTATGATAATTTTTGTAAGCTAAGTAAACTAAATCAGTTCATAAAAATTGATGTCTTATAATCTATATTTCAGAAGCACATTTAATAGTAACTGGTAGTCCTGATTGTGTAGTTCGTGTATGGAATATATTTGTTCAACGCAAACCAATATGTTCTCTTCGTGGTCATCATACTAACATTGTTGCAATTATTCTTCAAGATGGAGCTGAAAAAATTTACAGCCTGTCCAAAGATAAAATTATAAAAGTATGGTTATTGCATACTCAATCTTGTATCCAGGTAAAAATCTTAATATTAACGATGTATAACATCTTTTCATAAATTTAAAACAAACAAAACTAAGAAACAGATTTGAAGTCATGACTACAAACTGTAGGTGTGACCAAGAAAGATTCTAGAACATTCTGTAATTATCTCAAACAATGATTTAATGTGGGACAGTAATAAAGAAAGGAGTACATATGTTTATTGACCAACAATATAGATGACAATCAAATTGTTGAACAACATAAAATAATCTGAATAACTTAATACAATGAACAGATAATAATAAAGTGAATGCTCTAGAAATTTAGAATTAAAGCAGAAAAGGGGAATTTATACAATTAATAGTATGCACAATAATTTAAAGAATGTAGTTGTAAGAAATCATTGGGGGAAACATCGTGTAATGTTGTAAATGACTGGTACATTACAATATGTGTGTTTTTTTATATGTAACTATACATATATAGGAGAAATATGATGAATATGTATTACAAAAAACATATGTTTATTTATATCTTTCCTCACTATCCAGCTAACCATGACTTAATCATTTAGTAAAAACTGTTGTTATTATTATACATATATGTGCAATGTATGTGACATTTAAATCATTAGTACAATTGAAAGAGAGAGAAGGACGCACTCACCACAACCTTCTAGAATCATATCAAGAAGAACATGACCTATAAAATTATAGAAAATATAACCTAACATATAATCTACAGAATGAACTACACACACTGCCCAGCCTTTTACATTTGCCAGACAAAGAGGCCCCTTCCTGAATTTCCACACATTTCCTCTGATTGGCTAGCTGATGACTGAGCTGACAAAATTTGCTGCATGGCTAACTTAGCTCTTAAACAATGGACACCGCTAGGCCACCAACTTTCTCTCTCATGAGTGTGAGGGAAGTGACAAGGACTTGATGAGGGCTGTGGAGATGCATGCAAATACATGTGCTTGTGCTGTTACGGGTGGTCAGTTTGGGAAGGGAGGGGGAGAGGCAAAGATATTGTCTTGACTGTAAGGCATGTTGAAATGAAAGTTCGCATAGATGGAGTTCAACTTCTGATGAATCGGGAGGTAGGGCTTTAAGGGGGTCAGTGTGAAGCACTGGTTGAATTTGAACAGTATTAAGAAGGAAACCCGTTAACTTGCAAAGATGAAATCCTGGATAGATGGGCAGAACACTTAGGAGAAATACTTAACTTTGGACCAAACCTGTAACCTCAGGAATTTGACTTTAGTGATGAAGTTCAGAATGCCATAGACAATGATGACTATTATACAACTGTTTCCCCATTACTTGAAGAGGTATAGAAAACAATCAAGTCTCTAAGGAATAACAAAGCACCAGGACTGACAATATCACAGCTAAAATGTTCAAATGTGGAGGAAGATAACTGGTCAAGTATATTCAATAGTTGACATATGGAAAAACGAGGATATGCCCACAGCAATAATTTACCCCATACATAAAAAGTTCTGCTGTGGTAACTACTGTTTTATAGCACTATTGAGTATGTTGTGTAAGGTATTTGCCAAGATTCTGTCTGAGAAATTAACGCCAATTACTCAGCAGCTTTTAGGAGATTATCAATGTGGTTTTCAACCTAATAGATCTACTACAGACCAGATTTTTACAATCAGACAAATATTATTTAGATTTTCAACAGGTATATAACAGCATCAACTGAGAAAAGCTCTATGAAGCTATGCAAGAGCTGAAGGTACCATCAAAGATCATAAGATTGGTAAGCATGACCTTGAAAAATACAAAATGCAAGGGTAACTTACAAAAGAATTTGCAGCTAACCAGAGACTGAGGCAGGGAGGTGCAATGTCCACAATTCTTTTCAATGTAGCACTAATGAAGGACATGAGGAAAGTAGAAGGGAATAATGTAGGATGTACAATATGCAATCGTTTGAATCAGAATCTTGCATATGCTGATGACATCAATTTGATAGCCTGAAGACAGCAGGATTTGGAATACAATTTGATGAGATTAGAAAATACTGCTTAGGAAATGTTACTTCAAATAAATCAATCAAAGACTAAATATATGCTCTTATCACAGACAAAGAAAATGGAGGAATCCAATGTTATACTGTTAAACAGACATCATTATGATATAGTTAATAGCTTTAAATATTTGGGAACTATAATCACAGCAGATAACAATATAAAGGAAGAAATTAAAGCAAGACTGGCTGACAGTAACCACAGTTACTTCTCATTGTTACATGAGATCTCACAATCTTAGCAGTTATCTGAAAAGTACGGTATACCACTCTGTGGTAAAGCAGTGGTGGCATGGATCAGAGACATGGACTCTTAACTGTGTCTGACAAGGAACTATTAAGAAGATGGGAAAGAAAGAAACCTGAGGAATATATATATTGTCTTGTAAATAACAATGAGCAATCGAAAATGAGAAATAATGAAGAAATACTACATAGCAATCCAGATACAGTGGCTGATATTAAAAGCAGAATATTGAGGTGGCTGGGACATCTAGAAAGAATTCCTGAAGGAAGAGCAGTTAGGAAAGTTTATATAGGGAAGCCTGGAAGAAGTAGACTAGATAAGATGGCTGGATGATATCAAGGACAACTTCAGGAAAATTGGAGTAAAGAGTTGAAGGTCAAAGGTGGCAAACAGAGAAGAATGGGCAAATGTTGTGCAGGAGCCCAAGGGCTGTAGAGCCAATAAGCATATTTTTGTCACAGTTACTCATAATATGATAATCAAAATAGTTTCATATGGTCTTTATAAGTACAAATAGTACAATTACAAAATACAAGTAGAACAAAATAGGTAAAAAATCAAAAGTTTTGGATCACACTTAACAGATATGCAATAATAGGTTCTTAAAACATAACTATTATTTATTATTTGACTGTGTACTATATAACAGCTGAACTTTTTTTCTCTGCCACTAAATTGATTGGTGACTCAAGGTTTATTATTATTATTTCAATTAATATGGTTAATCATGTTTAAGATTTTTATCAGGCCATGTAACAATTTTAAAACATTCATTTAAAATAATTCATTAAATTCTGATTAAAATGCTATAAATATGAGATTATGGTATTCATTCAAGTACACAAATGACAAATATATTTGAAAATTGACAATCACCTATGAAGAATTAGTTGGTAAATGTTTACCATACATATTCAATAAAATGTACAGATAGAAAATTAAATGCTTTAAAAATTGCACCACTTCATTTTTTAAAATATCTTGTATCACCTAATATAATTTTGTGCTAGGAATAACTGTATATCTAATTTCTAAATAGCATCAATGCTTATGATAAACTCTAATTTTCTTTGCTTAAATATTTAGACTTACAATTGGATGCCACCAGAATTAGGAGAACGAACACCATTATGTGCTTTTTACAATCCAGCAAACAGAAATCTAATTGTTGCTAGTATGAAAATAGCAATAATAGTATGTTGTGAACAAATAAATTTGGAGGAAATTGATGGATACACACACACTAAACCAGTCACTAGAGCACTGTATAATCCACTATTCAATGTAGTAAGTATATAAATTCAAGGGATATTATATTTCAGTGTTCTTGCATACCTCTTGAACTAAGTCACAAAGTTAATCATGTTAATTAAACTAAATAATTCCCTAAGAATGTTTTAGTTGGTCTTCATACAAATGTGCTTCAATTTAATGTTTTACACTTAAAATAATTGCATCTATTTTTAAAAAAAAACTCCAATAAAACCATCAGGAGATAGTGTATGGGGAAGTTGCAAGAATAATCAGATTAGAAATCAAGTCCTGTTGTCTGATATAATAAAAAAGGCGAAATTTCTGACAAAAATATATATTTTTATGTATTTATAAGTTTAATAAATTCCAATTATTAGATTGTTACGGTTGGCAAAGATTCCTGCATTATGGTCTGGGATCCTTGGAATGGAGTACGGTTACTACTTGTGAGGGATGCTCACTCAATTGTTATTTTTGGTGAGAGACAACCAATTAAAATTACTGCATCTACATACAGCCCTGATTATCAATTGTTACTGACTGGAGCTCGTGATGGTTCAATTAAAATGTGGAATTTCAACACTGGTGCTTGCTTACGAACAATGAATATACAATATGATTGGTAAGAGATTGAATCTTTATTCTCCTTGTACAAATTAAAAACATAATAAACATATCACAATAGTTTCGTTGGGATGCTAATAGTATTATGTTTTCATTTATTATGTTCTGTAATCTCTTCAACTGAAATATATTTTATTTACAAATCTTATTCATAATACAGTTTCAATATATTCCTTCAATTTATTTACCATATTTACCGTGCTCCGAAACAATTATTGCTATAAAATAATATAGTTGTAATTCAACAAAATCATTAAACACTTCTTAAATTTTCAGTCAAGTTTCAGATCTTGTATGGTTACAAAGTCGCATTTTGGCAGTTGGATGGAATAAACATATAACAGAATTTGCAGACACTGATGTAATTGCACCAGGTAAACAATGGGATACAAGGCACTATGAGGATATCACATGTACAGCAGTTTGTCTACCAGAAACTCTTGCTACCATCTCTTACAGTGGAGAACTAGTACTGTGGCGATTGGAAACTGGACAGCCAGTTAGATTTTATAATCTAGCAGATCCCACTGCAGTGTTAGTAAAAATGTCACACTTAACATTCCAGTTTTCCATATGTAGAGATAGAAAATTGGTAGCTTACTTAAGGCGCCTTTTTGAATTTTTGGAAGCACTGCCCCTTTCATCAGATTAGGAAAACATTCTGAGTGACGGCCAGCTGTCATTGCTGGCTGTCATTTGATATACATATATATTCTTCACTAAAGTCTTAAAATTAGGTTGAGAAGAATCTGATTTAGTAAAAATTGTAGATTATATATAACACCACATACAAAGTGGAGGTGCCAGGTTCAATTTCCAGTCCAGTTAAGATTTCTCTATCCTGATTGTTTAATTCAGTATCATAGTCTGACTTCATTTGAAAGTGTAAAGGGTTTGTTTTAATAATTAATTAGTCTTAAAATATTTTATTTCATTGTCTACTCTCCACGCATTAACATTTGCATGTCTACACTTGCCAGCTACTTAGCTGAAACTCTGCATCAACATTCTTATTTGCCTTGCTACAAGCTAAATATGAAAGCCATATCCAGAGGTGCCAACTTACCTAAATTTACATATCCTTTAATTTTACATAATTATTCACATTCATACATACATACATTCTTACATACACACACCTATTTCTTTATTCTGTTGTTAAGTTAGCCAGATTTAACTTACATTTCTCATGCTTTCATCCTATTACAGAAGCACTGTGCCACTTAAAGCAACTAGATTGTCACTTAAAGCTTCAGGCCATAAAAAAAAGCACAAAACAAACCTAGTTCACTTAAGGTAAATTTGAAAGCTAAATATTAGATTTTAAAAGTTATATATTTCCTAATTCTGTATAATTAATATTCAAATTAATTTATTTAGGAGTAAGCGTTTCAGTGAAACAGAGGCAGCTCCAGCCAAGGTTGTGCAGCAAACCTCTTCACAAATAAGTTTAGAGCAAAAGAAGAAGCAGTGGGCTGTAACACATGTAGCATATCCCCCAGAGCTGAAAACTAAAAAAACTATTGCTGCACATACTATGCTGTTTCTTTTATCTCGTCCATTAGCACCTAATGTTGGTACTTTATTGGTGGCTATGGAAAATGGAATGATTCAATTATGGGCTCATCATCCTGCTGGAGGATACATTAATTCATTCTTTTGTATTCATGGCATTGGAGATTATGTACTTGCAATGGCAACAGATAAAGAAAACAATTATTTATTCACTGGTAAGCTACTGAATCATGACAGCTTTACAAAATGACTGGGTTCTGAAGGTCAAAGATGAGGAAGGATTGAACTGTGTATCATGTGTGACATAGAAATAACTTAAACATTTATTACACTCATTTGAAGGTAGATAACTTTTATGAAACAAATTCTTTATTTTGGAAGGTAAAACATAACAAAGACTATATATTCAAATTCTATTTTGTAAAAAAAAATGTTCACTAAAATTATTATTGAAATTTGTATCAAACAGCCCCGTTTCTGTAATTTCTTTTTTAGGATCTACTGTTGGTTATATAAAAATTTGGCTGCTGCAGAATTATGGAGTGCCAAACCCACCAAAGGTGTCTATGCCAATAATACGACTGCAATTCCCTTTCTTACTTTCATCCAGATTTCAAGGAAGGGCAAAAAGAGCTGTTCGAGGCCAGAACCTGCCTCTTCTTTTATCTTCATACAGAGGTCATTTAAGAGCAGTAAATCATTTGGAGTACATAGATTCCTGTAAGATTCTTGTGAGGTATGTAAAGCCCATTAATATAGCTTGCTTTCACATTCCTCAAACAAAGTTTCACCAACTAATTATTACTATCACAAATTATAGTATATACCCAGTATTTTCTTAAAAGTAATTGAGTATCAAAGAATACACATCTAAATTTGCTTATAAAATACCTGCAGATAATATGGGGTATTCCATTTTGAATTTGTAAGTATCAGCACTTCACTAGAAGGGGTAAATGTTACTACATTAACCTATTCAAATTCTGAGCTTGAATTTTTCCTGATGTTATAACATTGTGATATAAAAAGATTTAATAACAGATGGTGTACTTAAACCATATTGTAACATGAAATTATGGTTCCATGTTTAAACACAAGATTGATGGCGGCTACTTTGACACAAGCCGACATTACATTGTTGTATGTGGTGAGGTGAACATAAGCTTGGCAATCAGAGTCGACGGCTTAAGTATGTGTAGCAGGTTCATGACAGGTTGCGACTGTAGGAAGGAGTGCCAAGTCTCAAACAAGCTATCGGATTTAATGGTAGTAAGATATCACACTGATTTCTGATTTATATTTAAGAGTTCACCATAAGGCACAATCTGAGATGGCTGTTCTTGGCGACATTCAAAAAGTAAACCTTACCACACACTGAGAATTTTCTTAAACTCACTGCTCAAGAATAAAGTTATTATTATTTTGATAATTTTTATTTGTTTATTTATGGGCAGCCATTTACTAAATAGCAAATTAAAGTATCTTTATAGAGATCTTAAATTCTCCAATATTATTTTCATTCATACAAAACAGTAAAATCTTATTTTAAATATTACAAGAAGCTTACATTATTTGTCTGTAAAGGTTGGTTCATTTTGTTTATACCATCATCTGCTTTCAGTTCATCATTAGAAACATCTAGATTATCATAAAAGTAATTTTTCATATTATTATCACTCAATAAATCTTGTCCTCTTTGTCTGTCTATGATATACTTTTCCTTTTTTGTATTTACATTGTTAAGAGTATTTTTATAAGATAATAAACAATTTGTAAGCCAAATAACTGCAAATTATAATATGCAAAATAAATACTATTTAAAAAGGACATTTTCATAAATTTCAATGTTTAGTGAATAAAACCCAGAGATCCACTCAATTCTTGGAATATTAATAAATAAAATATATCAAGAATTGGTGGACTTCATCTTTTTAGTTGATAAATATATACAAAATATTATGAAAAACATAAGCCACTTCAAATAACAACCTTGAACAACTTCCAAAGGTTCATTTCAAATATTATCTTTACATAAAAAATATTATAAAACTGCTCTACTCTATATATTTATGTTTCATTAGCTTTGTTCCATAAATAAATATTTCTTACTACTTACAATTAATTATTTATAATATATTACATTAAGCCTAAAAAGTTAGTCATGCTACCTGTGGAACCAGCTAATATTTCATACAATTTTAGTTCTAGCTCTGACAGCACTGTACGATTATGGACCCTAGCAGGTGGTTACTTGGGAACATTAGGAACTATTTTACCTTGGGAACCATTGATTCCTCATATCCCACCACCTGTAAGAAAGAAGCAGCGTGTCCCTCCAGATATAAGAAAAGTAGCCTCGTCAACAACAATTAAGGTTACATTATATTTCACTTTTAAAACTATAAATTCAATGAGAAACATAAATTGCACAAATTGTTACATTTTGAAACATTTTGCTTGATTAGTTTCTTTCAAATATCACATTTAATTTATTTACTATTTTAAACATAAAACTTACTAATTATCTGTAAACATCTTTGTTGTTTTGCAAGAGAAGTTACTGTTACAGTACTGGTTATTTATGAAGAATGTATTTGATATGTTTAAACATGTCAAATGATCATTTCACATTATTATAACCATTCTATTTCAGGTTATTGGAGGTGGTAGAGCTCATGTTGTTTACAGTCTATCGAAAGATGAAACCGAAAAACTTAAAGAGATGCCTTCATCACTCGTTAAGCAAGGAGCATATGGTACCCGTCTGACTGTACCATACCTTGGACATCATTTGGAAATACCTCCCACTGTTCCCTCACCAGCACATCTTCCATCTTTGGACATTTCTCTGCCAGTTGTAAGGACATATATTCAGAAAGTGCTTGCTTTCTATTTTAAAATTAAAGAGTATCTTGGGTATTTTAAAATTAGACACAATTAATCACATACCAATACACTTAATTTTCTTAACATATTTGTGAATTCAGTTACATAACCAATACATCCAGTAATAATTTTTCAAAACCAATCAGCTACCAAAGAATAATGTCTGTATTTGATGTAAATTATTCATAATTTATGAGTTGTTCCAAATGAAAAAAGAGGCTGAATAAGCATTAAGAGAAGAATTGAATTTATATCCCCCTTCAGAGTAACACACACGGTTTTCTCAAATGACATAAGCATGTAATTCTGACATTTATCAAATGTCTTTTTTTAAGCACAAATTAATTGCATCAAGCTACTAATTGAAGTAGCTTCATTTTCCATGAAAGGAACTTAAACTTAATGCTATTTTGCCTATATCTTCTTACAGCAATTTTAAGAGTTTTCTTATTCAATTCTTATTTTCTTTTACAAGATTCATATTTCTCAGATAATTTTCTTTTTGTTGCTGACATTAACATTACTTTACTTTACATTATTTAATTATATATTTTATTTATAATAATGTATTTATTATAATTATTACAGACACCTGTGTATTGCTTTTTGGACTGCAAAGAAATTCATGAAGTTCGACAACTTCCGGACAGTCTTTCCAAGTTTTTGAAACAATCAAATAATTTCTCCATAAGTAGTCAGTAATTTTCAGATGATAATACTAAATTCAAACATATAATATTATGTGCAAAATATGGTGTATATAGAAATTTGCAGAGATTAATACAATCATTAATGTATGTTACATACTAATTAATAAAATTATTAAAGCATAAATACTTTTATGCTGAAGTTTGTTTTAAATCTATAATTGTTAATCTGTACTTTTTATAAAAAATTGACAGACTAATTAATTCTAGAATTCCTTGCTTTTTTTCAACTATTATACATCAAAATGTGAAATATTCTGAATTATACCTACAAAGAGGGCAAAACGTTTCATAGACAAATAATTTGTGTAACTGCCTGATTAAAATGTAGCAACTAAGATTAATTTTACCCATTTGTTATTAAGTTTGAAGACTAATTTGTAGTCACAATCCAATCTGAATTTTGTATCATAAATACTACAAATGTGTATACTTAATATATCCATACAACCCAGCATAGAACTGGCCCTGTTGCCATTCCTCATAAAAAATCTGCTTAAGATACACAATAATTAAGAGATTTTAAGATGTTATAAGTGTTAACATGTTAAAAAATTTAAATCCTCAAAAATGAGAAAATAAATTTTGATGGAGTAAATATAAATTATTAATTACCATTTTTTACTGAAAATATTGTAAAATATTGGTGATTATATATTTTTGCTGAGGTAAATGGGAAATCTAATTTACTCAGACCTTATAATAGTGACATTTATAAAATTAAATATAATTTAAATCTATTGCACTGATCAGCAGTACTAAATTTGTATCTTAAAATTAGTTTGTGAGAAATTCAACATTACTTATGTGTTGTCAAATTACCTTTAATATCAAAATATGCCTGCCTGTACAGTAAACAATACCATTTTAAGAGTAAAACCATTTAGGAATACTATATTTATTGTAAAGGATGTCACCATTAGAATTAGAATATTTATAATTGTTCATAGTTGAGCATAAGTCCCACAAATCTGCAGGGACAAGAGACACATACTGTACAGTGATTTATACGAGAGTTTAATTTAAGCAGTGTGGCTGTGTCACTTCTCATTTCGCTTAAAGAAGTTAATATGAAGTCCTTCCTTCGCAGCAAATAGGAAATAATGTGGATCTGGTGTGACTGGTGACACAGTTTTGGAACATGTCCTAATATCAAAATTGCTGACAATACTGGCAATTCCCGCTTTCGTCTGGGCAAGTGCAAATCTTGTTCCTGTTGACAAAAATAAGAATTATAAACACTATGTGTTTATGCTACAGCATAAGGAGGAATTATTTGTTTTGAAATTTTAAGTGTGAATTTCTGTTTTGATTTCAAAGACTTTAAACTGTCCGCCTTCCAGGGCGCTCTCTCCCGTATATATTGGTTACATTCTTTATAGCACAAGAATCTTGTCTTGAATTTGCATGCACTTTATTACCATTTCAACCCCCTGCTCGCCTAAGATCCAGCAATAATATGTAATATGAGCACTCGAAGTAAGAAGGTTCACAACTTGAGATCACATGCCTGAAAAGCAAGATCGCTAATTGTGGGAGTGCTTTAGGTTAGAGTGACAGGGTCTTAGTCTGGAAAGGACCACTTTATCTCATCTGGATGCCTTTACGGTTGAGCTTAATTTTAAGAGCAACCAATTTTGATTCCACAGAAGTACTAGTTTTGAAAGGGCTTCTTTCCATACATCTGAGTGGCAGTTTTTGCTATCTGGTAGACAGAGATTTTCCCTTTTATTCCCTGGTGCACAGAGACCCAGGCCAAGATGAACTTTACCGTTGTATGGAGATTATCAGTGATAATCAAGGTTAGATCTTGTATTACCAGATGACTAAATTGATGTTAACCTGACATTTGGAATGGAGTGTAGATTACCTCCCCGATATCTTTTTTTTCGTCAACCAGAAGATTCCAGAGACAAATAGTAAATTTAGTACCCATATTCTGTCTAAAAATGTGAGTGATTTATTGACAAAATATGGCAAAGTAGACCGTGAGCGAGTTTAGTTGGAAAGAAAGAGGCGACCATTGAACTATATCTGTGACTGTAGCTTTCAGGTTTTTCAATGCTTGGCGTGTGTAGATGGGGTTATTGACAGATACTCGTAAGAGCTAATGACAATACCCTCATAGTTTTGGTAAAATTATTATTTGTTAAATAAATTGGTTCTGATGCAGGGTTTGCCCTGCATCTCTTTCAGGTGAATACTGGGTAAGATCCTTAAACTATATCCCAGAAGAACTAGTCAATCCTTGGTTGCCTTCCGCTCCCTTCTGCATCCCCACTTCAAATTCCCTTCCTATGCTATTAAAAGGGAGTCGCCAGTTTCTGGATTAGCCTCATGTAGCTTGTCATCCTTTCCCCCAAAATCCCCCAAATAAGTTATTTATATAAAACGCTGCCACATAAAACTGAGACCCGACGAAGAATTTAATTATTTAATAAATCTTGGAGGTAGTTATTCTAAAATGAATGAATGACAGTAAACTCTTTCCTATCAAAGTAAGATAAATTAGAGTTTACACTTTCCACTTTAAGGTTACATAAAATTGACGAAGCAAATATGTGTAGGGAAGGTTGAGCACTTACCAAGACAGATCCTAGGGCCTTCGCCAAATGGAAGGTACGTGTACTTCTCTCGGCAACTTTGCGCTTCTTCAGAAAATCTATCTGGGTCAAATAACTCCGGATCAGGATAATATTCGGGGTCACGATGAAGCGCGTACACTGGAATAACAATAGATGTTCCTACATCCACTTTGCAAGAAGCTCCGTTTTTCATAGGCAGCGAAAACGGCTTCGTGCAAAGGCGTGTCATGAACATTACTGGAGGGTACTTCCGCATAGACTCTGAAACAAAAAAAATTCTTTTCAAGGAGCAATCGTTTTGTTTGGCACACTGAACACAACTGTCTCATAAAAGAGAGACTTATTTTTTAGTAATCAATAATCGACATAGGAGTAAATAGAATATATTTTCATCTAGGACAGAACTGTATATTACTATTTCCTAATGATTTTGCTCCATATATTAGTAAACCGGCATGTGTATAAAATTTCAACCATAATTCCTTGATCACTATTTTCATCCAGTTTCTGAGACTGTAAGAAACCAGTTTTAAATCAGAGGCCTAATATTGTAAAAAAATGTACTCGTAAAGTCACTAATTAGAATAGCAGTTAAAACTTTTTCAACGTTAGCGTAATTTCCTCAGCGTTTTTGGGTAGATGGCTATCTTAACAACCCCAATTGTCGTATATGTGTCAACGTCAAACTACACGAGGTTCACCAGGTAGCAATGCATCCTAAACATTTACTGTTTGGTGCGGATTTTCGAACGGTGGCGTCAATGGCCCGTACTTTTTAAAAACGACGTCGGTGAGGCCATCGCCGTAAACGGCGAGCGCTATAGATCGATGATAGCCGATTTCTTTTGGCCCAAATTGATCGATATGGATGTAGACGATATGTTCTAGCAGGACTCCGCTACGCCTCACACAGCGGACGCTACGATGGACATTCTGCATGAACGATTTAAAGGTTTGGTTACCTCCCGCAGAGGTGACGTCAATTAGCCACCAAGACCGTGTGATTTGGCCCCGCTAGACTTTTCTTGTGGAGTTTCCCGCAGATTTATGCCAATAAGCCGCAATTGACCGTTGCCCTTAAAGTTAATATAACCCAGGCCATCCCTCAAATTCAGCCGGATCTATGCGGCAGTCATTGCCTCGGATCTGAGCCACCATTAAAAGCCGCGGCGGAGAGTTTAACGCTCAAACATAATGGCATACATGAGCCTTTCAAATAAAGTACGAAGTTTCTTATATCCTCAAACACCTTGTATTATTCTATTTCAACGTCGACCCGCCCTTATTGAAAAATCCTTTAGTATGTACCTGACATGACTTTGTCCAACAGAGGCATCTCTTGCAAGTTCTCGTACGTGATCTGTCCTCCAGACACTTCGGCAATTTCCTCACGTAGCTGCTGTTGAAGATCTTCGTTGAGCGCCAATTCAAACAGAGTGAATCCAAGCACGGTTGAGGACGTTTCGAAACCATCGGTGAAGAACATAGTTCCATGTGCTGCCATGTCTTCGAGAGTGTATTCTGCAAGAAATAAAAGTTTTATATATCTTTAAATATGCACTACTCGGTGTCTCAAGATACGGAAACTCCACAAACCGTCACCATTTTGTCTAAAACCTTGGGAGCATGAATAAGTTTTATTGGGCTGCGGCTTCGCTTGAACGTAAGTAGGCTTGGAATGCATCTTTGCAACAATGATAGTTTCAGTACGGATGGTATAACACACACATCATCATTCAGTTGTACTATCATGGTGCATCGATAGCACGTTATAAGTTTATATGGATTTAACCTACAATAAAGGATTATTTCGTTAAAAAATTTATTTTCTAATTAAAGTTAGATTTATTCTGTTCCATTAATCCCAGTGTTAATATGTAAGAAAATATAACGAGATGAAACGTCAATAGCTACAATAATAATAAAATATGCGAATAGTGTAGTTGTTCACCTGGACAATTATAGTGTAATGTTATATGTATAATTGATAAGTTAGTATTTGAACGTAGTTCTGGTTCCATACTTGCACCGACCTGAGCAGGTGATCACTTGTGGTTTCTTTTCAAAGACTAAACCGTTAAGAGTATTCCTCAGCAGCTGACGAGATTTTAAGGGTTAGGTCAGCCATATTTGAATAGGGAACCTTCTAGCGGTTAATGAAATTGTGGTAACCCACCCCTTTGAACCCCTCACCAGCCGCGATGTCCGTGAGCTAGTTGCCCGCGGAGTCACCGCCTTCCCTCAAGGACTCCTTGCACGAACCAAAGGACGTACTTTCCATTTATCTGCTCGTAGTATTGTGTAGACTGCCATAGGCACAATAAACCTAGTATTCTTTACTTTGCGCATACCTTCGGAGCCATAACCAATCGATTGCCAATGCTTGGCCGTCGTCCAGGCAACGGTGAATCCTGTGCTACGGACTTTCCTATCCTCTTTTTGCCACCTCAGCCTTTTCCGGACATTACAACTGCGAGATCGGTCGTAGGTGTGATCGTCTCTTAAATCGTCGATATCAGAATATATGGTCGTCGAAACGTGGCGATTTAACCCTTTATAGGACAAAACTATTTTTTGTCAAAAACTGGAAAACAAAATTATTGCCTAACTTATAGCCTATATGTGTATGTATTATAGTTAGAATTACTTGTTTCGTTTGGAAGTGAGAGAAAAAAGTTTCAGAATGGGTTTGGACTACTGTAGCTGAAGCCATTTAAAAGACTACTTTCTCATACCAGGCACTGTAGTGTACACCTACATTTTAACTTATTAGAGGGATTCTTTGTTATTTTATATTAAATTAGGTAAATTTTTAACTTAGTTTCATGAGCGGCGAAAGTTGAGGGTTCATTGCACTCCAGGTAGTGGGAGGTTTTACTGTCGTCCAAACATCTATTGAAAAGAGTGGTCCTTTGACGGATTAAGAGGTAGCCGGATAACAAGTCAATAAATATGTGTTGGATGCTAATAATCTAAGGTTTCAATAGTTTTTCACGTTCAGATGTTCCCACAAAAGGTTCAGTAACCTCTGGTGCGTGTTATTGCGACTTTTCCGAAAGACATGTGAACCCCGAATTCGCGAACTAGAAAATGTAAGAATGTTTCTCATTGCCTAAAATTGAATTGGAAACTGGAAATGATAGTTTTCGTAGTTCATGAAAGATTGAGGAGAGAGTCAGTTGCGTAGTGGTCGTTGAGATGGACGGATGGTAGCAGTTGTTGGAGAGAGGCTGATGATCGGACGGAAAAACCAAGGGTCACAGGAATGATGCGTTCAGCAGCAGACATCGAAGTCCAGCAGTAGCAGCGAATTCCAGAAGCTACCTCTTCAAGGATTCAATGGTAGCAGTCAGTACCTACGAGTTCCGGTATTTGGTAAAGTACCATAATCCCTCAAGTCGTCAACTGAAAGCCACAGAAACCATTGCCGAAATCAATTAGCCAGACCAAGTTATTTAAGCCCACCATCCCCTGGGAGAAAAATAAATTTTGCTTTCTATTTCAATTTTCAAAGTCAATTAAATTTCTAATTCCTTTTAACAGAATAGGGAGATAAGTTTTATGTTTATTTAATTGTTGTTAATTCTTATTAAAATATAATATAAATATTGTAAATCTTCTTTTAATTTATTCTCCTTGCAATCATCTAATTTAAAGTAGATCCAAACCCTATAAACGTTATAGCATAAAAATTCAATGTTCCATTATAAGGCTTAGGAGTTTTTATAAATATTGTGGGTAGAATTTTGGTTGTGGACAGAAAATAGTGTTTTCGATTATGAAAGCACCATTTCAATAAATTATCTAATAACTCGGATAATTAAAGGAGGACTCTTAAAAAAACTCTATCCACTTAAGTACCCCTAATCTGTTTCAATACGAAAAGTTTTTTTTTAACTTAGCGTAGTTGGTTAATATATTGACCACCATCCTATAAAAGGCTGATAAGTTGTTACCGAAAACATTTTATTCTATTATAAAATCTAAACAATTATTACTAATTATAATTTATAAATTATGATGCTATCCCTCCGTTCGTATTTGTTATTTAATCTTAAAATTTTCTATTAATATTAACATGGAACATGATTTTAATTTTGAGATGCTCACATGAATATGTTTTTGACCTGAGCAATGGATATTTTTAGATATGTAAGTTTTTTGGTAATAAATGCGAAGAGTTCGCTGTAATAGGACGTAGTGTGCTGGGAGTTGATACTTTTTTTCCCCTAAAAACGAAAATATGGTTTTACTGGTTATTTCCTTCACTTATTTACCACGGAACATTCACTAACATATTTACCAAAACAATGTACATTATTATAGACTCATTTCTACTTACTATGAAGAATGCACAGAGTCTGCCAAAGTTTATAAATCGGCGATCCATAACTCTGGCAACTAAAAATCTTGAGTGATACAACTCAATAAGTATCGTTAATGACCAGCTTCCAAAGAAGGAGACGTCGGGACATTTTTTTTCAATTATTTTGATTCAATTTTATTATATTTTGATTAATTGATTGACTTACTCGAGTAATCAGTTCTGACACCGTTGTCATCCTCGAGGTGGCCTGATCTCATCTGCATCATCAACTGCATGAAGTCTGAACGTTTTATTTTGTGTTCATCACGATAGGAAGTTACATCACGAACGACTCGGCGGAAGAAATCCGCAACTTCATCTCCTATGAACCTAGAAGTATAGTCAATTATAATACAAACTATTTCACGAGGATGAATACAGAACAGAACAACAACTCATAGTTCTTGATATAAGAAAACCTTACACCATATATTTGCAATATATATAATTTTTGCATCAATTGCAGCGTCATGATAGAATCATGAGAACTATGTTTTGTGTCTTATTAATTCTAATACACTTTACAGAAAATTAAGTCTATAAAAATTTTGAGGTCTAAAATATATTTGTTTCTAACAAATCGTATCCCGGTTTATAAGATACTCTTGAGGTAAATTAAGAGTATCATTAGATGTCACAAAACATCCAAGCTGACGCAGCAAATGGTCAGAAAATATTTTATACGGCAAAATTAACCTGATTGTTTTTGGGAAAGAGACATTGACATCGAGATAACAATTACAAGAATTGTTCTAGCTACATTGTGTTTTGAAAGCTATGGCCCTGGCTTTCTAGCTGTCCAGAGAAAATTGTCTTCTCCAGGAATTTCGCCTGCAAAATTCACTTTGAACGGGATACCGAAAGTTAAATGTAAGTATAGCATTAAGTTGTAACCACAGGTGTTAATACTAGCATCCTCGGAGAAATGTAATTACCTTACTTATGAAATTTGAGCAATAAAATTTATATTTAAGATGCTTATAAATTTGTCATTAAAAATAATTTATAAAAAAGTTCAAATCAGTTATCTCTTAAAATATAATTTTTAATTGCTATGCACGAATTAACCACCACTTACTTGAAGTTAAAAATGTCAGCGACTTTTGGAGCAAGGATGATAATATTGTGCTGCAAAGACTTCCAGAAATCAGGACGCAGGATACTGCGTCCCATACGCCTGAAGTCTGCGTCGGGATCTTTAAACGAATTTCCTCTCAAACCGAAAACAGTCGAAGCTACGACGTCAGTAGTAAACTGTGCTGATAGCTCCTTGGCGTCCAGTCCCACTGTAAGTTCACGCGATTTTATGTGTCAATTATTGCTTAAAAATTTCAAGTGTACTTTCAAAGTATATTATAATAAAGTATAGGGTCAATTCATCCAAATGGAACAGAAAGAAAAAAGATTGATTACTTGAACATGTCTGAAAAAATTATATTTTCATTCCCTTATGTTGCTTTAGTTTAAAACGTTTTTTAATTTTTACTGTGTCGAGAAATTGCGGCCATTTGTGTTCCAGATCGTTTTCTGCGTTTGTAGGTATTTTCTTAATTACTCTGCGCCGGGTTGTCCTATTATTTTCAAATTAACTGGATTATGCTCAATACATTCTAGCCTCAAAACTCAATCTACATATTGAATATTATTTTTTCATTCACTATGTGTAACACAAATGAAAAAAATCTAATTTAGTTTGAAAATTTCCACAAGAAGGAATAACATTTTACTTTTATGTGCAAAATTGTAGTTAATTTATGTAAACTAACAAAGGAAACTAGGATGCCCTTTAGAAATTCTGTTATTCAAATTGTTTCAAAGTTTGACTTCTAATACCTCTGTTTAGGTGCGAGATAAAATTCTTAGAATTTATACCAAAGTTCGATATTGTAGAGTAGTTACTATATATTGTAACTACAATATTATGTGTAATAACAAAAAATAAACTGAGCCTCACAAACTGTTCCTTCTTAGAGGAATTAGCGTACGAAAAATTAATTTTCTTCATTTACATCAGTCGATAATTTTTTGTGATAGTACACGAAAAAATAATATTAGATAAGTAAATAGAGATTTTATTTGTAGGCATGTAAAGTACTGAACACAGTTAAGCTTATTCCAAAATTATATGACAGCACAGTGCTGAGTAATTAAGAAAATCACTGATAACTACAAATCAGTCAAAAGCAAGCGGACTGCAATACAAAATGGCTGATATTTTTTTAACCGGGGCGAATAAAATTTTTAGATAATTAGTTTTGCTGATAAATCATTGTCAACAGTTTTAATTATACATGTCATGAATATACAGAATGTAATATTTAAACTTAAGTATTTGAGGGCGTGGAAACATTGCTGTAATAAATATTTAGCATTAGAATGAAGCAGAGTGGGGAAGTTTGGCAAAAAAATTCTCATTAATAATAGGCTAATAATTTAAACATTTTGGTGGATTAAATGGATGTAATTTGTATTTACAACACTGAATACACCCATTTACAATTAAATAGAGTCGTACAGTATTTTCAGACAAATTCCATTCAAACGGAAAGAGGTGATAATGTATTTGTGAATTTTGGTTTTCTAGATGTTGAAACCATTTCATTGCTTTATTATTCTTTGTTCGATTCACATTTGAATGTTTGAGGGCGTATTTGTGAATTTTGGTTTTCTAGATGTTGAAACCATTTCATTGCTTTATTATTCTTTGTTCGATTCACATTTGAATGTTTGAACCAACTTTTGCTTCATGAAAGTCTATTAGTTCAAAAGAGGGACGTGTGATTCACATTATGGTGAACATTCGATTAAAAACTTTTTAAGTGATTTCAAAATTAGAACAATCCTGTAATTTCACGGGGATCATGAAACTGGATCAGTGGTAATTTTTTATCGTTTGAATATCTTCGTAATCTGCTATTCCGAGATCACATCATTAGTTTGCGAGTACCTGAACTACGAGCAGCTGGTTCTTTCTCAAGATATTCCACAACTTCTTTGCAAACTTCTAGCATCAAAGGAAAGAGACTTCGAACCTTTCCTGCGGTCAGCGCAGGTGTTAATTGACCTCGAACAATTCGCCATCTGTAAAAAAAATAAAACAGAAACAACTTTGACCATCATTAATTTGATATTCAAAAACAAAGGTAATTTTAACACTTATATCATAAAATATTTTAGTCCTCCATTATTATGAAAAGACTAAATTAAATCAAATTTGTTTATATAGCGAATAGTAATTTAATATATCCGACAGACTAAAATTTTCGTTAGCGCATCTCCTTCCTTTGTGTTTTTAACTCGTTATTCAATGAAACTTGTAAATGAAAATAAATAAGACTCCTGCGTACTTTGAACGTTTGTGTGAGATTTTAACAATACTACGCTACCGAGTTATTATTATAAACCATAAAACATAAAAACGCGTTAACAAATTAGTAAACAAAGTTGAAATGTGGGTAAAGATAAAGTTTCAGCAAAACTATATGTAAATTAACTAAAATATGAAAATTGTTCCCTTTCTTCGAGGTTTTATATAATACTTGTATAATAATTAGAAATAAGATATGAAATCAAATTTCTTCAATATTAATTTTTTTAAATAATTTATAACGCTCATCACGAGTGAATTTATTTCTTGTATTTTACATTGCACGAAAGGTAATATCTATGTATAAATGAAATATTCGGGATCAAATTTTGACAAATATTCGAATATTTTGTATTATTAGCTGAATTAATTATTTTGATAACTATCTGCAAATTAAGAGAAAAAAAGAATACTCAGCTACAAACTGGCCCCTGCTTCTCCTTTCAGATATAAATTTGTCGACAATGGAAAATATTTCAGGCATAAAATATTGAAGTTATTTCGGTGCCAGGGATAATCTTACGCTTTACAAACTTGGACCGGGAACGTTTTAATCACTTAAATGAACTCAATTTATTTCTGATATATTTGCAGGCGTGAACTCTTTTGGATTGGGCATCTATTAACATTTCCTCCGTAAAATATTCATATTAATATTTAAGTTGATCAACTAATAAATAATTTGGACCTTCAAAACAAGGCATTTTAGTATTATGACGATCTTAACGTGAAGTAAGAGCGTCTCTATGCATGCTACGTGTTTTACTTCTTTACTTACATTTCACAGCTATTTTCATGCAAGTCACCTTTTACACGCCAGCTTATTACTTTTGTTCACTCAGAACTGCGCACACTGACTCATTCCGGACGCGGATCTTATTTTATACATACAGGTCATTTAGTATTCGTGTAGCAGTATTCGACTTGACTCCAAACTCAAGTAAAATCAGTCAACTTCGCTAATTGGATAGCGAATATGTTCAACAAGTGCAAAGTCTATAATATTATATACACCTTGAATATATGAGTGTATTTCATTTTTTTCGGTCTATGAGTTAGCACGCTTGACATTATTGAATTGAACCAAATATAAAAAACGACAATTAAAGCATCATTTTCGTTGTAAAATTAGTTATGCCACCCAAACGATAAATATGTCGATCTACCCATCACGCACGAAAGGAAATAGTATCACGACTCAAAAACAGACGAGCAACTGGAAGCAAAACTGCAAACCGTTCGTATGAGCAAAGGTCAAGGCCGTTCGTTTGAAACCATTGACAAAGGGAAGCAAGACTAATAAATATCCGGGCAATGCTGGGCATCCAGTTAGTTATTCTATGAGTAAAAGATTATTTAACATTAGTTTTTTTATATGTATGAATGAGAAATAGGAAATGATTAGTAAATTAGGTACACACCTTTCTCCAGTGAGTACAAATGGATTTCGCCCCAACATCGGGTCGGTCTTTTCACTGACTTGAAAGTCGTTGTCATGAAAACTTTGAAATTCTTTAACCAACACCAACTTTATAAGCTCCGGATCCCGTACGAGAATCGCTGGTTGACGAAACTTAAAAAATCCTCCATAAGGATGGCCAGACAGTTTCCTGGAGATAAAATTGAAGTAACACAAATTGAAAACTGTAAATTTTAAAGTTGACCTCGGTATTTTACTATTAAATTAAAAGAATAAATCAAGATAAAAAATAATCTTAATATATGGCAGATTTCCAGTTTTGCACATTAATTTCCGTTGGTTTTCCAAGTGAAAATCCTATAATTTAACAATACTTGAAAACTGATTGAATTACAACCAGAAATACTATAGGAAGATTATATGTGCGAAACGGAAAAAGGCCCCATTGCTTTTAATATTTTGACATTTCAATTTAATAGATTGCAATTCTCAATTCTATTGGCCGTCAACAAAGTTCAGGAGCAACCATTACTATTCTGTGGTTTAGATTTAGACACGGATTGCTTGTCAGATGGACAGTATTATGTTCACTGATGTAGAGTCGGCAAACCAAACAATCTCAGTATCTGCCCAGATAATGGAACAACAAAAAACATTGTGTACCCACAATCAATGTGTAATTAAAAATATTGTACTTTCTCTTTTCATTCCTTATCATTTAACCGGACTGAGCCACAGCAACGCGTGGTCATGAATATTTCCTTAATTAGGTATCTTTAACTTTCTTTTATCCCATAACTTAACAACCTGGTCGGAATCCCAAGAATGTTTTATCCACTCGGAGAAATTCTTCTCACTCTTACAATTCAAAATGTGTTCGGATTGTAGACCCCGGTGGTCTTCGTTCAAATTAATAAATCTACTTACTGTCACACAAGTTCGTCCAAAATTGCCATCACTTTTTGGACTGTTATTTCAACTCTTGTTCAGCGTTTTGAAGTGACGTTTCACCAAATGAAATAATTCGACTCATAATCCAAACTTCCTTACAGCTCCTGATCAACACTGAGGAATCAATAACACTGAAATTGGTCTTCTTTCATAACTACTGTATAATACAGGTCGATAAGTTTCACACTTGTTGACGTTCTCGCTTTCCAGTTATTGGATTAACCTCTAAACTAACAAAACTACATTGAAAGGTATTCATGCAATGAGAAACTAACCTACGGGCCGTTCTGAACTCACAACAAATTTCACTCAAAAGCACTGTGGATTTTTCGAGTGTTTCTACCGTGTTCAATTTCGATATTAGTAAGCGATCTTAAGTGTTCTACAGAGTTGCAGCCACATGAGTACGCTACGGA
Organism: Eucriotettix oculatus; assembly: GCA_034510155.1. NCBI lineage: Eukaryota > Metazoa > Arthropoda > Insecta > Orthoptera > Tetrigidae > Eucriotettix > Eucriotettix oculatus. The sequence continues at coordinate 65,386,055 of CM067378.1, forward strand.
TGAAAGAAAACACGCACGTCTACTTCAAGCCATCAAAAGATACTAATTTTTCTTTTTGCTGAGTCGTCGAATCCGAAACATTTTCAACTTGTGCACGTGAAATAATTTTGCACCCAAATTCGTCCACAAACGTTATTGTAAACAGCGTCCTCGATTATTCAAATTGATTGGTAGCTGATAGGCTTTGTAAAAAAGAATTGGCCTAGGAAAAAATTTTGCAGTAACATAGTTTTCAAAATTAAATTAATGTATTTGAACTGGTAATCGAAACATTAGGAATACATTCACAATTTTTTGTTAATTATAAAAGTGACTAATTAAGACTTACCAGTAAATGTCTTGATAAACGACGCCTATTGTCTTCCTTCCCACTATAGAGTCTGTGATATTTCCGAAAAAGAATGTAGGTTCTACGTACGGGACTCCGAGCTTCTTCCAATGGCTATAATTCCAAGTGACATACACATGGAAAAGTATTAACAGAGGCACCAAAAAGAAGAGCAGGTCCAGTCTAAATGCAGAAACGAGGTTCGCAATTTCCATCGCTGGAAAGGAAAATGGAGAAGATACATAAAATTACACTTTTATGTCATTTTTTTGGAGTAAGACTACATGAGGATTCATCCTGAAACAGGCAACTCGCAAATATATATTTGACATATACGGTATTCAACTGTGGGGTACTACCAATACCTATAATATCGAAATCCATCAAAGATTTCAGAACAAAGTGCTTAGGTGTATCGTGTACGCGCCGTGGTATGTGCCTAATAACATAATACAAATATAGAGTCCGTGGAGATATTATAACAAATTATTGTGCCAAATACCAAATAGAGCTTTCTGAGCATCCAAATATTCTAGCAGTCAACGTCCTGGACGAAAGTGCTACTCTAAGAAGACTGAAACGTTTTAAACCCTCCGACCTGTCCACGAGATTTAATTAGTCATATGTTCTGTATTTTAAAATTGTAAAACAATAATAATGAATCACATGTTACATTAATTGCAATTGAGAAAGGTCAATGGACTATTCTCGGCCTTTCAGGTATAGTTCGATTGTAACATTATAAATTGACTATAAATTATATATATATATATATATATATATTTGAAGTGACATTTGTCACTTATAATAGGTTACCTGTTGAGGTAGAGTTGCGCTTTTATTGTTGTGGTAATCAGTCCTAACACTGATGCAACCCTCTACGCTAACCTATCCTGCGCAAGCCTTATCATTTGTAAATAGCTACCACATCATCCCAAACTTCTTAGTTTACTCCATTCTTTGCATCCCTCTTCTGTTCTTAACCCACACACTTCCAACTAATACTAATTTTACAAGACCCTCAAAACGCGGCCTATTAATCTATCCCTTCTTTTAGTTCTTCTTTGTTCTTCCCCACGTCCTCATTAGTGATTCTATCCATGCATCTGGTTTTCACCATTCTCGTATGGAACCACATTTCAAAAGGTTCTATTCCTTTTCTGTTTGCAACTCCTATCGTCCACGTTTCGCACCTATATAACGCAACACTTCGTACGAACATTTTTAATAATTATTTCCTAATATTCTTACTTGTATTAGCCCTCAGTAAATTCTTCTTTTTTGTGAAAGCCTTCCTTGCCTGTGCTTTCCTCCTCTTTATGTCTATTAAGGATATTATGCTGCCCAAGTAGCATAATTATTTAACATCCTTCAAAATATCTCATCTCATTATTTCCCATACTACCTCCATCACTTTGGTTTTCCTTCTATTAATCGTCATGTAGAACTCTTCCTCCAGGATCACGTTCATGCCATTTATTAAGGTTTCAAGGTCTTCTTCTGACTTCCCTGATATCAAAATATCATCAGCAAACCTTTTGGTTTTTATTTCGAATCCTTGCAGAATTATTCCTTTTCCATATTTAGTTTTAACTTTCTCCATCGCCTGTTCTATATATATGTTAAACACCATGGGCAGCAGACTGCATAGTTGCACATATATGAATAAATTCAAGAAAATAATGGTAAAGTATGTAGGATGCGGCGACGAATCAAACGATTTTGAAATTTCTGTCAGAAATCAATGAAGTTGTGTACAATAAATTCTTCATATCATCATAATCTACATAAAAAAGTATGCCTTGTTAGTAAAGGAAGTCAACTAGTCGATGTCATTTAAAAAATTGATTAATGTTGTAAGTGAAATATAAATGTTTTTGTATGTAGATTATGGTAATATGATTTTTTTTGTGAACAACTTAATTGATTTTTGATTGTTACTTCAAAATCGCCGGATTTGCTGCCCAACCCTGCATAACAAGTAAGTTATTTAGAAATTACTGTTATGATACTATTAGCTGAATATAAATAAAAATATATTAAGTTTGAATTCACGATTCTGATACAGAAATTTAGATTTATCAACATTTTCAATAATTTTATTTTACATTTTGTGGGGATTACCGAATTAATGCCACTCCTTAGAATTATTGACTAAACGCGGATGATCTGTTTGTATGCGCTAATGTAACCTCTGTGGTCGCCAATAACATCACAGTTGACGCGACCTAAAATTAAATTTAAAAAAAAAATTGCTTCAGACAGATTAGACAAATTGACTCAAGGTTTAGTGTCTCCGACAGTTTCGTCGCTTGCAGTGTGCGGTCAGCCTACATTAAGTCCTGAATCCATTACCAAGTACTAAGCAGCTGATAAACAAAGTTATCGGATATTTCACAATATACCGCTGGCTAATTACAACCGGAAGTTCTGTATGTTCCTGAAAATGCCCGACATGGTTTCCCTCATCAGTTTACAAGTACGACATCAATGTTGTGAGGTAGCTTACCTCGCAACGATCCCTGGCATGTGGTCCTAGTTGTTGAAGAGACGTGTCGTGTACTTCCAGATTTGCCACCTCGTGGCGGAGTGTCGCTAAGAGGGAGCTATAGATATCAGATTGACCTCTGTCTGACGGACCCCTTCAAATTGACCCAATTGATTGTAATTGTAACGCCAGTAGGAGCGAAGGATCTCTAGACGCGCTCTTCTCCTTGTTTGGAGTCCTGGGAAGATAGAGAAACTACATCAAATTTTACACATTTCAACATTCTAATGTTACAGTACAAAATGCATTTGAGAGGAAGGAAAACATCAGCTAAGTTTATGTAAACAAGTGGAGAAACTTAATGACTTTGAGAATTCAGATCAAATCTTGGATATATTTCAGCCTTAATAAACCACAAATAGCTTTAAAATTACATGAAAATATTTCATATGTAAATAATAAGATTATTTTTAGAAGCTTTCGTTCCTTAGGACATGTTCACCTGTGTGGCCTCTGTCAATCACACGCCTGCTTCATTCCAACTAGTCTTTTTCAACCAAAGAAACAAAATGAGCCATCTCTTCTTCTTTCGTAACCTAACTCATTAGCGCCGCTATTTTGCTAAGGTGTAGTATTCTTCATCATGAAGCTTACAGAGAAATTGTGAAGATTTTTAAACAAGGTTTTCAGGTACCGGCAACAATTACACCGTTTACTTTTTAATTAATGGAGCAAATGCACGAATTACATTAACATTACGTGTGCAATAAGAAATGAATACAACAGACACTTTCCAAACACAAGTCAGGTTCCGTAGCCGTACACTGTTGTGTGTTCACACAACGTCAACAGGCGTAGATCATCGATCGTATGAGAGACACCGAATATTTTTTTTAAAATTAGTTATTTACTTTAATTACAATAACGTTACATAAAGGTAGATTTGCAGCATTTTTGTTTGATTATTCGTACTCATGCACCTGGTGTGAACCCGCCACAGGGACAAGCGGTGCGCAACAAATGTAATGTCATGGAAACTTGTTCTATTTTAGGACATTTCCTGTCAGTTTGGTCCTTAAGTGTCCTGTCACGAATTATTTGTCTCAGTGTCCCCCACGCCACTACGTGGCTAGAAATTCACAAACCAGAAAACCGAAGACGAAGCGCAAGACTCAAGGACTCCCTTACCGAACTTAACGTAAAAATTTCTTCAACAACCCACTGATTCGAACATTTCCACTTAAATATTACTTTTCCACATCCATAACTTTTAATTGTTCATACACATAAAATAATTAGTTTTTGGCAGATAATAGACTTGACCGAATTTCAGTTGTAGTTGTCCGCAAAAATGCGCAAATTTTTAAATAAACTTTAATTTAAATTTACTTCTGTCCTGTTGTGGAACCTTATCAGGCATATGAAAACATTAGGACTACTATTCCGTAGAGTAATTAATGGAAAACGCTACGGTTTGCCGATGATGATATTGTAGCATTAGGGGAGTCAAACGAAGACTTGGTAACCATCATAAAGGGCTAGACGTGGTCCGGGAGGATTAATAGAAGGAAAGCCAAATTGATGGAGTGTAATATGGGAAATAGTGGAATAACCTAGGGTTGTGGTGATTCATGACCTTTACAGTCGGGTAAAGCAAAAATAATTTAGTTTTGTTATTTACGTATACAGGACGGAAGACGAGAATGGCTTGGTGGGGCCGAGTAGGCGGGAAAACGTCACCGTCTGCAACATTGTTGGCTGCGACATTGTTGATGGCTGGACGAGATTAGATGGGAGTTGTTGCAGAGAGGCTGCTGGAGAGAGACGCTAGGGAGAGACGAAGCAGTGGCAGAACAAGGCGACATGTATAAAATTTAGTTTCTGCACATTTAAGAAAGGAGATTCATTTGGTGGGAGTACAGAAAATAAAAGGACAACATTTGATGTGAAGGAGAGGCGCTAGAGAATCTTAATATGAAGAAGACGTGACCCAGCAAAGGAACAACCGACATACGAACAAAAACGAAGAACGACGTCATCAGGCGTTGACATCTGGTAACGGCATTTTACCCGGCTTTTACACACAAACCATTCTCGTCTGATCCGCGAATTTAATTTTCAACTATATCGTTCGTCACCCACGTTCCCGGGAGCAGCCATTTAAGAAGCTGCGTAGATTATTATTTTTGCTTTTACCGACTGAGCTAATGATTAAATTGATATCGTAAATTTATATGTTTTCCATTATAACTTAATTTGAGTTATATTTCTGTTCAAATTAAATTCATTATTATTATTATTGTTTGTTTGATTGTATCAACAATATATTTTTGATGGTGTAAACAACGAATACCACAGGGTGTTATATTGCGAAGGTATATTTTGAATTCTACTACTTAGGCATCATAAAGGAATCATATTGCAAGGAGAAGAAATAAAAACCTTACGCTTTGCCGACGATATTGTAGTATTAGGGGAGCCAGACGAAGACTTGGAAACCATAATAAATGGCATGAACTTGATCCTGGATAAAGAGTTCAATATGAGGATTAATAAAGGCAAAACCAAGGTAATGGAGTGTAGTATGGGAAACAGTGGAATAACAAAGGCTGTTAGATTGGGAAGGGATATTTTGACGGAAGTTAATGAATTCTGCTACTTGGGAAGCGTAATAACTAGGGTTAGTAGAAGTATAGTAGACATAAATAGTAGAATAGCACAGGCAAGTAGGCTTTCACAAAAAAAAACAGTAATTTACTTACAGGTGATATAAATGTGAATATTGGGAAACCATTACTAAAACTATTAGAATGGAGTGTGGCGTTATATGGGTGCGAAACGTGGGCGATAGAAGTTGCAGACAGAAAAACAACAGAAACTTTCGAAATTTAATGTTATAGAAGAATGCTGAAAATCATATGGGTGGATAGAATCAGTAACGAGGAAGGTCTAAGCAGAATAGGGAAGAGTGAACAATATGGAGGACGTTGACCAAGTCAAGGGACAGATTTATAGGCTGTTTTAAGACATGAGGGTCTTCTAAACACATCAATAGAGGAAAGTGTGTGGTGTAAAATTAGAAGAAGAAGGCCGATGATTGTGTACGTTAAGCAGATTAGGGAGGATCTTGGATGTGGTACTTATGTAGAAATTGAAAAGCTTGCGCAGAATATTTAACATGGATGGTTTCATCAGACCAATCTTAGGATTGAATACTTCAACAACAAACAGAACATCTCTCAAAAGTGAACTAATTATTTGAACTGGAATAACATATTACGAGCTTAATAACAGTCTGAGAATAAAATTATAAAAATTTAAATTAATGTGTAGTTTAAATATATAATATGACTGAAATGTATTACTAATTTTAAGTTATAACTAATAAATTAGCTACAATTTAAGAATTTTGTATCACAGGACACTTTCCACATCCATTCGCCTGTGGATCAATGGGAAAAGACTAATCTAATTTCAGAATCCTGTACTTTTGCCAGAAAGCACCGAACCAGTGGCATTGTTTGAGACTATTGGCAATAATATTAAGCAAATTTATTTTGTTAGCGTTTGTGTCGATTAACGAATAAATCACGATAGAAATAATGCATTTAAAAGCTTCTTTTGTCTATCTTTTTTAAAGTAATATTAATAATAAAGGATAGGTATAATATATTTTTCTAATTGTAGCTCCCTCTTATACCATCCAATCAAATATTATTGTCCGCACAGCAGAAGTAAGGAGATGATGATTGTTGAGGAGGAAATGAGGCGACGTGGTAACGTTTATTTATCTATATCTCTGCTCTCATTCGCTGAAAGCGTGAACGGCGTCCTATTTGAAAAGAATTATAACTAGTGAGACAACGCACACTCAGTTGTAATTACATGTTTGACGACAATGGAGTGAATGTCGTGTTTTAAGAGTGTAACGTGGGGAACCGGCAAATGAAATCATAGAGTAGAACATACAAATAAATGAGAGATAGAAGTAGGAAAATGGTAACGAAAACTTAAAAGTGACTAAAAAAAGTTGGAAAGGAAAAATTCCACCGTTCATTGTGGAAAAGGAAAACGTTTAATGTCTGTTGAGGACATCAGATTTGGTTCTGTCAGACCGCCATTCTCAACTTTTGCCATTGCTTACCATTCTTCATTAAACAAATTCTTTGTCAAAGATATATTTGTCCGTGACTGCCAGTGAAATTAATTTACAGTCAACGACTGTAACACGGTTAATTGCTCAGTGTGCAGTAAATCTGAGACATTTCACGGCCGTTTTATTGTCACAGTATACGGATATGACAAACTGCGAGGTGATGGTCCGTCCTTGTCCTGTCCAATGGCCATTTAGGTCAATCAAGACAATGAGATGAGCTCGTGCTTGGAGTACAAAGATCCGTGAGAAATTGGTTATAAAATGCCCGACTAGTTTTGTACTGTAAGTGTAAGGTGCCTGAGGATATATTTTTCCAGAGTTATATAAATGTTTCGTTACGCTGGTTCAGAAACATTGAAAGATCATAATTGTTGCGTCCTTTATGGGTTATAAAAAAATTAGCCTCGAATCCGGCGATCTTGGTCATTCTTTTTTGGGGGGAAGGGGGGGGGGGAACAGGCTACATGAGGGTGATCAGGAAACAGGCAACTTCCCATTAATAGTATAGGAAAGGAAATGAAATGGGGGGATATATTAAACCGCTGCAGTATTTAATTCGTCGTTGTCAACACGTGAGTAAACCAACAGACAGATCGTCAGTTTTCATAATTTACCTTTTCACTCCCCCTATCATCGAAATCGCACAAATGTATGCTGAAAATAGTTTTATTTAGGAGGTTATATGGAATGGAATGAACGTGAGCACAAATCGTAATTCAAATAATGCTCATTTCACATTTGCACAAAATATTATGTCAAATACACTTCATTTTTTCAATGACGAATTAATCGATAAATAATACACTTAATGTACACGCAACATGGAATACATAAGAATTAAGAAGTAAACAATCAGAAATGTCTAAACATACTCAAGCTACGGCGCAATGAACTTGCGTATGCATTGATGCTAAGACAAATGCCACATTATTTAAACGGCCAGGCTGATAATTTGGGATCAAATGTTATTTTCTATACAAAATCCAAAAACTAATAATTTAAAACATTAGGTCGTACAATTTAAAACTATATGTATCTCGATAACAGTGCCACCAGCCGGGTCCAACTACAGCTAATAACTATCCAGGTAAACGACCCCATAAAAGCAGATAAAAATAAATTAAATCCTGTCCAGCCAAAGGAAGGAGAAAAATTACGAACACGCACACTGGAATTTTATATACAAAGATGTGAAAATTATACAGGAAATGTATGGAGTATTTAAAATAAATTAATTCTCATAAATAGGTGTGGGTTAGTACATAGCTGATATAAATTGAGGACGAAAAATAAATGATACGGAGAGCTGCCATATATAATCTAGTAACTCAATAAAGAAAGAATTGCTTCATACTAACAAAGAAACGTAAGGGCTGAACACACATTATTTTGTAGTCCCACAATAATGTAATATCATCCTAAAATCCACTTTCTTCATAGAAAATATATTCCACGGCATATAAAATTTGTACTGATGCCGTAAAAATACGTATACAAAATGTAGAAAAAAATCCAACAGCTCCTGCCACTATAAAGTTAAAATTATTGGTAAACGAAACAGGCACAAAAATAGACGAATAACTACTATTTGTACACATAATTTAAATAAACATTTTAAAACAAACAAAACTAGTTAACCTAAATTAAAACCTATTCTTTTAGAAATTGATTTCCTGCAAAATCGGGAATAACTTATTTAAGATGTAATTTATTACTCAGCTCATCTTCATAGACATGGTTCCTAAATAACGAATTAATTATTTTTCTTTTACAGGTAGTAACAGCAAAAGATACATACATTTGATTCTATTTTAAAGAAAGTAATGAACGCCAACTACATCTTCTTTAACGTATGCTTTCCCGGTGTACTGATTTTAAAAATGATTCTCGGTTTATCAACTGGGCCAATCGATTGTTCTCCTTCCATTGTTAAAAGTGAAGAAACTAGGTCTGTTTCATCTGCCAGTTTTAAATCGTGAAGGTTGAAGGAATTTTAAGACGTTTTCGAGATTTTTCACACTACCTCAGGCAGTTTTGCCGCACCTGAATTTCGCCAGCGTAGGCAGTCAATCGCCGCTAAGGAGAGAAAGCCAGGCGACAATATAAGAAGCGAAATAAAAAATTGTAATTAAAAATCTCTTTTCAACAAATATAGTCACCTATAAAATGTTATGTCTTTAAAACAGCCGTTGGTTAATTCAAATAAACCTCAAGTCAATAAACCAAACATTTTAAGCCGTCAAAAGAATTCAAAACAGCACCGGAAAGAGGCAGCTTTTTCAGCTTTAGGGATGGTGTGGGAGTGTGAAACGGAATAATGTGCATTTTTCATTCCCAACAGAAATTGTGTTACAGCTGTGGGTAGCACAAACACAGGGTGACTACTTTACGCGGGTAAAGTATGCCGCGTAATTTAAAAACATGGAAGCAGAAATTCTACGTTAAAGGTTGTTGTAAATGTTCTTAAAACGACGAATCAAAACATTGTTCCTAAATTAATTTATGTGCTGTAGTCAGGAGCACTATTGAATATTCTCGACGTTATTTATATGCCTATCGTAATGTCCCTTCAACTGATATATGGATTATCTATGACATTTATATATATTACTTCCACTCAAAATGAGAGAATCCATTTCTACCAAAATAGAGTCGCATTCACTTATTATTGTGGAAACATAAAATTCATAATTAGTTCCTCCTTAAAATGACAAGTGTAAACATCATCTATAAATACATGTTTTGCTTATCATATTACACTATTATCTACATATTTATTTTGCTAATAGGTTCATAGGCTAGCTTTATCTCATTAATACTGATTATAAACACTTTATTATTCATTCTACCAATACTTACATACACTAAACTCATTCATCATTGACTTTTCCCTCTCCAATTTTGTACAAAAATATTTTTATGGAAATCTATCATGTTTCACAAATATATTATATGTTTTTAAAGGAATTGTCGAGCAAGTATGATTCACAGAGATTAAAGCTTAGACTGCAGTAACGGTTTTTGTAATGTAATGGTGCAATTAATATACAATGTAACAGGACTTCATGTTACTCTCACTTGCCGTTAAATAAAAAGACAAGAATGAGAAGATAAATATATATCTCAATTCATCCCTATATTCATGGGATTATCCTCAATAATTTAAATCTATATACCATCAATTCCCCTGTCACATTCAATGATAAATTCTTTACAACCTGAAAGGTGGTCTATTATATGCCGCCAGATTCCATTTATAAGAAAAAAATATATATATTTAAATATCAAGGATGATACTACAATATGGTGTCCCTTATCAGGCAACCTCATCATGTATTGAATTAATCCAATATCTTTAATGGCAGCAAAAATTGTGTAAATTTCACATATCTTGTCTTGAAAAATATATTGAATCAATACTGGTTCCTTTTACAATTACAAGTACTTTATAAAATCAGATTACACTTCAAGGTAAAATTTATTTACTTTCAGTACTGTGAATTTATTGAAACTGTGGCAATAACATTTGCAAAGTTCAACTAATACCAAACTTGTCACCAATTGCATTGCTTTGATTACATGAAATATTCTCCAGTTTGATTCCTTCCATAAGTATTTCAAAAGATATTTACAAAATTAAGTATTTTATTATCTGAACATTGTTAAAAAATTACATACATCCATCAACGGGGAAAAACAAGGCCAGGAATTTGCAGCCCTGGGAATAGCCATTTGGTATTAGTACATTCTAACAAATATTAAAACAGGTTAATTACTTTATTTAAATTCTTTATACAATCAAAATCTTTCAATGCTTATATATATTGTTCTAAAAACATATAGAATATGTACTCTTAAAGAGTATTTGGAAAATAAAGTTAAGTAGTAACACAGGTAACACTTAAACTACTATTGTCAAACTAGTACATTTTGAAGAAGTTTACAGCTTATGTCAAATTTATAATATAAATTATTGTTTCATTCATTTATTTTTATTAAAACAAATGACATGTAATGAAATATATTAAAAATACAATTTGTCAAAGTATAGAGTACTGACTTCTTGTACAAGTATCATAGAACTATTAAATTACTATATGTAACTGATTTTCACAATTTATAACAGAATGAGTAATAGTAATTATTACTGGTGTTTGTTCAATATAACTTAAGACTAAATTTTCAATTCCTCACACTACTACAACTTTCATATTTCTTATATAAATACTGAAAAACACTAAAACGTTAATTCTGAACAAATTTTACTGTGTTACAATAAAATTACTTCATAAAAATATATTTAATACACAAGAAATGTTCAAATAAAGTGCAACATAAATATTAAAATACAACTTCAATGAGTATTATAAATAGTTTAACTTATAATAACTTATTCACACATATACCAATATTTAAATACTACTTTTGTTCCATCTCACATAAAAATAACATAACAATTATATATTATTAATTAAACTAGTATAGTTTTTCAAAACTTTTAAACAGGAGAAACAAGTGATTAAAACTGAAATAAAATTCTCTTGGCAGTAAGTAACAATTGCAAGAAATTAAAATCATGTTACCAAAATTAACATGTAAAAATGAGAACTTTCCTAGATCTTGAAACAATCTCTCACTACTTTTAGTACCATCAGCTTCTGCGTTTTCTCATCAAAGATTCAACAGACGATGCTTGTGATACTGGCTGTAAAAATAAATAAAAACATGTACAACAAATTTTTTATTAGTGCTTCATTGAAAATTATTTGCAAACATATAATACAATTAACGATCTACTGAAGCTGTGACAGTAATATTTCTTTTGCATTTTGAATAACAAAGACAACTTCTCATGAGATGGCACATTAATGTTACTTCTATTTCTCTTTTCCTCCGAGTTGCATTACTTCCATGGCTAAAGCAGCAACAGCACTATGACAGGTCAAAAAATTAAAAAAAAATAGAGTTTAAATAATTCTATTATTATAGATAAATGAAAACCACACTAATAAATTACATACAAAGTACAGAATCCAATAAAATGTATTACAACTGTTAGCAAAATGAATTAGTAACTATTGTGCTTATAGTTAATGTTAACTGATTATTATGAGAATCTTAGAACATTCAAAGTTTCAGGATGAACTTGTAATTAAACGAGACAAATTTTGGTATAAAATACAAGGAAAAAATTAATGTATTAGGAAACTAACAAAATACACAAGTTAAGTAACTTAAATGAAAGAGCCACAGTGAAAGTGGGCTTAGGTGGGCACAGTTACTGGGGACGTCAAACTGCACATTGCATATTGCTTTTATTTGTTAACAATGAATAAGGTATTTTTCTAAATTGTGTATGTGAAATTTGCTTAACAAATTAAAATAAGTTAAAGGGTCCAGGACAGAAAAATCTCAACCAGACAAGGAATCAGACCTCCACTAGGTGTATTCATATTCAACTACACTCCTTATCAGAAGCAAGCTTTCTCCATTCATTGCATAGGCCACCTCAGGTTGGAGAGAAATAGCTAGCCATGTTAAAATAATAGAATGCATACTGGTCCACTTACAATGGGGAGCCAGAGCTCACTTTACAACGAATCTTCAACTTTGAAGTGTTAAAGTTATTTTGAAATATTAATGGAATGAAATATATTGTGCTAAGTTGACGATATGTTTTCCATCAAAAGACTGTAAAAGTTATATAAGTACATTGTATGGTAAAAAGATAGTGACACTTTCTACACTTCCTATTACTAAGATTACAATGAATGGTTTTAAAAATAGTCATAGTCCATCTCCAACAGCTGTTCCTTGCTGACGAAAACACTCCTTCTCCAACTTCCCCTTTTCATCTACTGTGCACTTCACAGGAAGTATACAAGTTACATCACATTCTCACAGCCTAGTTATAGGATTTCAATGAAGAATGGATATACTGTGTAAATTGATCATACAATGTATTTTATTTCAATACAAGAACCATTCAATTTCCATTTTTCATCAAAGTCCTAAAATTAGGTTGTGAAAAATGAGATTTAGTAAACTGTAGGAGAGTCTGGGCTCAGGCCTCTGATAGTTCAGTTGGAAAAGAACATCACATACAAAGTGGAGGTCCCAGATTGATATTCCTCTACCCTTCAATTCAATTTCATAGTCTTCAAGGTTGAGCTTTGTTTGAAACATTCCTTCTTTGCTTGAATAAAAATAAATTTTAAATCTCCTGGCATCAGTGCTGTTAACTGAAGAGTCTAAGCAGATATTCTTTTTTTGGGGCAGAAATGTTCTCTAACTTAATTTTAAGTTGAGATAATTGTTTGATTTTGGGATAAATTGTAATTTGAGGGCATCATTTTTATGAACCAATTTTACTGGAAGATGGGGAAAGTAAACAACATTCAGCTAAGCTTCCAATAATCAAATTAGCTTAATTTTCGACTATAGTTTCCATTGATTGAAGAGAGCACTTAATTGTAATTTGAAGAAGATTAACCTATAACAATTAAATATAATACAAAGAACTTATTATAACAGTATATTTTACTGGCTTTGTTTTGTTTGGTTTATTTTCTAAAATGCAGTAAAATGTAAGAAAATTGTGATTAATTTACCCTAGGATGAGGATCCTGCCCCAACATTCTTTCTCTAATTCTCCATCTCAAGTCAGAATGTGCATCTTCTCCTGGTACTTTTTGTTTTTGCCATATATTTTGATAATGATGGTAAAGAGCTACTGGATCACTCTTACCCTGTCCACTTCCCGGCTGCAGCTGCCATGGTCTAATAACTACCATATAAAAAGAGAAACATTATTACATGCTACCCATTAAAATAATTCAAAATATTAAATCTTTTCAAAACAATTGCAAATGTGATTTCAAACTACAAAATATAAGAAAATAGATTCTTGTTTAATGCCAAACTAAAACATTGGATGTCAGGTAAGTCTTAATTTAATTTAATGATAAACAATTACATTTTAACACAATATTAAAATAACCATTTTTTTTTATCTGAGATACTGTACAATTGAAAGGGGTCAAACCATTACAATTCCATTATTTTTACTCACATAGTTATAAAAAAAGAGATCAGCATTTTTAAATACTGTACTCTACAAACAGAAATGTAATGATGAATGAAATCCACTGTCAGAAATAATTTAATAATATAAAAATTAACACATTTCATCCACATTTTGAGGACATTAGTTGAATGATAGAATGGGAGTATTATAAATAATTTATATAAATTGACAAATTCAATTAATATCAGGAAAAAAATCAGCCAAGAAACATAACAATACAATGGTGAAATATACATACATGAAGACTTTGTTCTTCCTGTACAAGTTGCAGTATCAGGTTGATTTTCCTTTCCCAATTTGTTCTTGGTTTTTTGTAATTTCTTCTGTTTGCTCCCATTAATAGGAAAATCAGTAGAATCTGAGACTTCTATTCTTGGTTCTTCATATATTGCTGCTAATTAAAACAAAAGTTATTTTTAAATTAATGTTGTTCACAAATTATTAAAATAAAGCTCAACTGACAGGGATGAAGGACAGGAAAACAAATTTTTAAATGCTAATTCTCTAATCTTCAGGGTTCAACTTCAATTAACATAACTTGGTGCCAAGTTATAAAATATGAAAGGCCTGGAACTGTGGAGAAGTGTTCTTTTTTGACAGAGTGATGATGAACTTAAATTGTAAATTACTCTATAATAATGAGTAATCATTTAATAATTCTTTTTGAATGTGCCTAAATATAAACATGATTATGTTTATATTTACACAATAACATAATAAAAATATGTGATAATACCTTCATCTGTAGATGCAGTTTTAGATGATTCAGGCTTTTGCAATCTGGTTGACTGCACATCTTGAGTTTGCTTTTCAGGTATTTTATTTTGATTATCTGAACATGGATTTACCCGATTTTGGGTACACACTTCTACACTCTTTTCAAATGCATTGTCCTCACTTATATTTATGCAAGTACACCTTTCAATATCATACTTTATTAATTTCTTCAAATCTAAAAATTTAAATGAATACTTGTAAATTGTAAATACTTTGACTATAATCTTTGTTTATTTTGATATGTTAACATAATAGTACTACTTTTTTTCTGATGATGAAATAGCTACTCTCTATCTGCTGTATCTTATTCATAAAATTGTTTTTACAAATATTGGCAGGTTATCTTACCAATTATTCAAATTAATAACATAATGATAAAACACATCGGCCGTCTTTGCCGGATAATTGCATAAGCATTCAATATAATTTAATCTTACCTCTTATAAAGTCTCGTAACTGTTCAGCTGTAATATTACTGTACCCTAGTTCATTCAAATGCGACAGTACCTCTCGAGGATCAAGAACAATTGCCATCGTACCTGTAATTATATTATGGAATGACACATAGGATACTCAATATTCCTAATGTGTTGCCAATAAATTCTATGTTACGATTCAAATGAAATTTTCCTTACCCGTACCTTTAAATTTTAAATCTTTTTATTGCCAACGTATGAATACTAAATCGCCTTCGGTCAAGAAACTTCTCTTCACACAAAGATATATACAAAGGAATGAGAAAGTTTGCTTTATAAAATGAGAATAATAACCCTTACGTATGTAATGCATACATTCATACAAATAAAATACAGCGTAATGCTTTGCACAATAAATTCTGCAATAAACCCGTATATTATGTACATACTATATGTAACTAAAGAACTTTTTACAAGTCTGAAATATTTACCACACGTTCCGTCTGATATTTCTTTTAACTTTCGTTAATGACCATAATAAACAAGTCAGAAGAGTAATCTTCTGGAAGTCGAGAAGCAGTATAAATTTCTTCTTGAAAAACGTTTATTTGAATTATCATCACTTTTTGTTAATTATATAAATTAAAGAGTTAGCTTAGCAGAGGAACGATCCTATTAGTTAAATGCAATTTTTAAAATTTAATAACAATTTTATCATTTGTCAATTATACTTTAATTTTATGAAATGTCAGATTAAACTTCCAATTTTTTTTACACTACGTTTACCAATCTGAGTTGACTGCTTCATTTCACTTTCCGCTAAATAATCTCTTTTTTATAGCTATTTGTATTTCATTTTCTTAAATTATAAAATGTATTCATTTTCCTCACGAGGTTGGTTTTCTACGTAGTCTTTTTCTTCTTTTGAATAACTACCCAATGCAAACTCGAGAACAAAACAATACACTGCAATGTTTCACTAAACAAACTCTACATTCACCCCAGAAGCTTTGGAATTGTATATGATTAATGAAGTAGAAGTCTAAAATTCCTAGTTCTATCACTAGATAACAAACTTAACTGGAAGAACAAGTTAATATATTAATAAACAAGTTCAACATGGCTGCTTATGCAATTACACAGTTACAAAAAAATTCAACACTAAAGCATGTATTTTTTTCCATTTATAATGTCACATGGAATTTGGGGGAACTCCACGGATAAAGATTGTCATTCTAGCCCTAATTGGGTGTCAGGTGAACATAAGGATTTCATACAGAAAACTAAATAGGAAATTGGGAATAATTAGGTCTCCTTGGTGAATTCATTTACTTACGATATTTTTAATAAATTTAATACAAGATCAGATAGTCACTGAACACAAGTAATAAAATAATTAACATGAAGAGTATTAAGGCTCTTTCGGCTGCCCGAAAAGGATGGATTCTGTAATGTTTAAAAATTCCCCAATAACATCAAAGAGTTAAAAACTTTCTATTCACCGCTCGTTCTACCCTGTAAATGAATTATTCGAAAATAATTGTATTTATTAATTAACTTAAAATATTGTTAATTTGGTGTAAAGTGAAATATTTAAGAGTCAAAATAATAACAGTTTTGATTTTAAAGTAAAAAATTTAATCTTAATTTATGAAGGCAAAATCAATGTTATATTATTATATATTCTATTGTAAAATGGTTTCATTTTATCATTTACGGGTATTAAAGCATTTCTTAAGTTGAGAATTTAATGAAAATGTATTCATTCTATTCTAAATGGAACTCTACAAAACACTTCTATACATGTCGCCTTCGCCATTCGAACTATCTTTTGGCTTACGCAGAAACGGAAATCATACACGTGAAAACGTATCTGTGACATCATAATACACGGAATACAAAGGCACAAGAAGAGTTTCGTAAAGATATGACGTGAATCAGCTGATAGACAAAAGGAAGAACATGATAGCCAACTTAGAAACTTAAGTACCTTATTGATTTTATTAGTTTAATAGTGCGCAGGGACTAAATTTCTGGGAAATACGTTGATATTTGCCTATCTTATGCAGTAATTATATGTAAACACAAGATTTGTACGTTATCTTTATGCTTTTAAAAGGTGATATTTTCATCAACAAAGTACGCAACAAGTGGCACATTGAGAAGTTCAATTCAAGGCTTAAAAATTTGGAACGACTGTCAAATGAACTTGATACGTGCCTAAAATGTCAAGTTACAATATAACAAAAAGAACATATGTTTAAACGTTAAAAATCAAAATGACTGGCCTGAGAACATTATTATTTTTCTTTACTTTCTTGGCAGTATTTGTTGCTTCATGCAGGTAATATTTTTCATTCAATTTTTTTTCACTTTTAAATCAATAGAGAATTGGTGAATCTTACCTGCGTAATAAATTTTATTTACAGAACTGAAACTTCAAAGAATGACTGGGATATACTTATCTTCACACAACATTGGCCAGTTACAGTTTGTCTTCAATGGAAAGAGGAAGGTGAACAACACAGCTGTTCCTTACCACCAAAGGAAATGTGGACTATTCACGGAATTTGGTAATTTATCATTACTGATTTTCATTAAATCAATATGTAAATCTTAATGTGCACCTACAAGATAAATTAAGTGCTGTATTTTCTCACACTATGAAAATAGGACCAGGCTGCGTTTGATACCTCCAGCTGTGCACCTATATTCAATCTAGAAATTCATAGGTATTAAATTATTGTTGTTTTTTTATTCATTTTGAAAACTGGTTTAAATGAAAAAAGTTTTTTGCTAACAATGGGGAATGGCTTGCTTTGGGGGGTGGTAAGGTGCAGGACTAAAGTCATTGTGAGCCTAAAAATGATTCATAATATGAATATATTATACAGAAGGCAATCAGCAGTAATTGAAGATCAAGAAATATAAAGCAGAAATCAAGAAAGGAGTTAGGCAAATGCAGTCTATCACCCACGGTGTTTAACTTTTATATACAACAGGCAAAGAAGAAAGTTAAAACGGAATCATACTGCAAGGAGAATAAATAAAAACACTATGGTTTGCTGATGATATTGTAGTATTAGTGGAGTGAGAAGATAATTTGGAAAACAAAATAAATGACAGAAAAACTTGCGCAGACCAGACTTATGACTGAATATCACAACACAATATGAATATAATGAAAGCTGATCACTGATATTACAATCATGACTAAATTGTGAAAATTTGGCAATATTAAAAAGGTATCAAAGCTTGTCTACATTGGACATAAGGATGAATATAACATGAGTTAATCTCAATTAAGTGATGGCTTTGTCTTTTATTAACCTGTTACCAAATAAATTAATTTATTAAAATTAAAAAAATATATATAGGTATGTCTTCATCATCAACTCAGCAAGTCTTATAGAGTCCTGGTTTCCCACAGCAGGTTCTTCCACCCTACCCTATCCAGGGCTGCTGTCCACCGTTTCCTAATACCACTTTCTTGAATCACTGTTGATGTGATCTACCCATCTAAGCGCTTGGTATTCCCCTACTCCTATTGCCACTTGGTTGCACACTTCATAATCTTGCAGGGATTCGTTCTTCACCCATTCTTTTGAGATGTCCATCCCAGTGCAATCTTGTCACTTATTGTCAAGGATAATTTTTGTTCATTATACAAGTCGTACAGTTCTGCATTTTGCCGAATTCCATTTTCTTGCAGAGGACCATTTATTTTCTGCACTATTATTCTTTCAAATGTATCTCATCTACTTGTGAAAGTGTCCAACACTCCTCTCCATATGTCACTACAGGTCTCACTAGAGCTTTGTACGGTGTATTCTTTGTAGCTCTGGACAGGATTTACGACTTAAAATGATTTTGAAGTTCAAAATAGCACCTATTTCCTGCTATAAATCTACTTTCAATTTCTTCTTTATTGTTACACCTGTTGTTTACTTTAGTTCCTAAATATGTGAATGAAGAGACTTGCTGAAACACTCTCCAGCCTGCAGGGAGTCCATATTTGTGTCATTTCTTCCTGATATGACCATATACTTGGTTTTTTCTTTAAAAATTAGTAACCCTATTTTTTTAGAGGTGACTTAAAGTGCAAGGAAAGCATCCATAAGGAAGAAATTGGATATAGCTACAATGTCCACATAATCTGCATATGCCAATAGATGTAGTTTTAATGAATATGTGTCCCCTTTTTGTATTTTTGATTTCCGAACTCCCTTTCAAGTGCAATATTAAAAACCATGCACACTAGGGCATTTCCTTGCCTTAAGACAGTTTTCTATGAGCAATTCTTCTGATTAGGTGGACTGTCTGTATTTGTACAACACTTCTCTTCATGATTATCTTAACTAGCCTAATGAGTTTTTCTGGTATACCCAACACCTGCATTGCTTCATACAATTTAGTTCTTGACGCTGTCATAGGCACCTTTAAACTTGATAAAGAGGAGGTGTAATTCCATATATTCCTTTGAATTTTTCAATATTTGTATTAATGAGAAACTTTGATTTTGATCTGTACTAGATCTTCTACTTCTATATCCTGCATGGTACTCACCTATTTCACTCTTGACATATGGTTTTAATCTTTCAAACAAGATATTGGACAAAATTTAATATGCATAATACAGGAGTAGATACCTCTATAATTTTTACAATCTAAAGGATCATCTTTCTTAAGTATTTTCCATGGAATTGAATGGATTAGTTTCCTCAACCCAGACTCTTTGGACCACTTGGAATACTTTTTGTTGTAGATAATCCCTTCCTGTCTTTATTAATTTCACCTGTAGCACATCCCTACCAGGATCTTTATTATCCTATACTTTCTTTAAGGCATTCAGGAATTCCATAAGGGTTGGGGGTCGAGTGGCATCATCTACATCTTCTTCTGTTCCTAGCTCCACTTGCATCTATGTCATCTCTTCAGTTTCCTTTCTCCTATTTAATTCTTTATTATAACATTCTTGCCATCTATGCAATATCTTACTTTTCTCAGTCTCCAACTCTCCTTTGTTCCTACAACTCGGGGGTTATAGAATGCTCTTGACTGGTTAGCTTTTGTGTAGAATAGGACAGTATTCACTGTCTCACAATGATGTTTGATTTCTCCAAGTATTTTCATCCACTGTTGTATTTTCTTCCTTTGATGCAGTCTCTTCTCCTCCCTTCTTAGCAGTCTATATTTTTGCTGTGCTCCTCTAGTTTTCTTTTGTAGGGCAAGCTGATATGCCAAGTTCTTTTCCAAAGTATTCTTCCAGCATTCCTTATTGAACTAGTCATTTCTTTCATTTACCTTTCTTTTTCCTGTAGATTGTTCTGCTGCTACTGATATACACTTCTGTATCACCATCCTTTCCTCATCTGTGTTGCTTGGTGTTTCACTTTGCTCCATTTTCCATTTGATGTTTTAGCCTTTCCCTATATTGTATTGAAGCTCTTGATCTTTTATGCCCTCTGTTATATCTGTCATCTTCTCCCCATGGCCGGTCCTTGCATTTGATATTCTGGCATGGAATGGAAGAAGAAAATGGTTGAATCCATATAAGGCTTTGGGAAAACTCTTGACATCAGTGATACATGTACCACATCTTTCATCAATTAAAATATGATCTATTTGATTGGCAACTTTACTATATAGTGTTCGCCATGTGCCTTTATGTATATTTTTATGCGGAAATTTTCTGCCGCAAATTATCATGTTCTTAGAAAGTGCCATTTTCACCTATCTATAGCCATTTTCGTTGGTATGCTTGTGGGGCTCTACTTTCCGATATTTTGGGGCTTATAACTATCTCTTCCTACTTGGGCATTTAGATCTCCCAATATTATCTTAATATCATGTCTTGGGCATTGGTCATATGCCTTTTCTTATTGATCATAGAACTCTTCCTTAAAATGCATTAACTTCTCTTCTGTTGTAGCATGAACATTTATCAGACTGATACTAAAGAATTTACTTCTTAATCTGAGAGTGCATATTCTGGATGAGGAGGTTTTGATATGAATAGAATTAGGTTTTAACTGCTTACTGATAAGGAACCCCACCCCAAATGAGTCTTTTTGTCACGGCTATAGAACATTGTTGTTATTTTCTTTTCAAATACTAAATTTCCCAGCCACCTTACTTCCTGTACGTCAAGGGCATCCATGTTGTGCTTTTCAAATCAGTTTACTCAGTGCACTTTCTCATACAATGTGCGAACATTTTGTCCGGTTTGGGTGGCCCTACCAGGAGCTTAAGCTCCCGCCAGCATAGCTCTCCAGGTCATAGGGGGACGGGCATGTGGCAGGTATAATACAATTGATATGGAAAAGAGAAAGCGGGTGGCTTACCTAAAATTGAAATTTGGCATTGCCATAGAGGGATAGGTTGGCATTTTCAGATGCAACTGCCTTCTTAATCAGGAGAGGAGAGATTCCAATTGCCAGACAGCTGAAGGCTGACACTTCCAATATTTAGGAATAATTTTATTTCGTCCTTAATCTTGACCCCAAGTATTAATTTTAGATGAGCCCACTAAATTTCTCCCTCTCCTTTCAATATCAGTTTTATATAAGGCAAATGAAGGTATGATGACATTACCAAAATAATTTTATCATTAGAATAGGAGAAATTGATAGAGGTTGCCTTCCCTTAAATTAATGGTAAATGGATGAAATTTTAATTGGGAACATTGAGGGAAGAAGGATTGACAAATAGTTACAAACAGAAATTAGATATTCATAAGAATTCACCTCTCTGGTCCTAGGAACTAGTTTTTTCTTTGTTACTATATAATTCAAGAGAAACAAAGGCTGTAATTGTGCAGTTCAGCATACAGATGAACAATAGCCACATACAAGAACTAAACTATTGTCAACATTATTATTATTAATAATAAAAATGATAGTTTTCCTTCTCTATTATGAATTCATATTAATAGTAATAATTATGACAATACAGGACTATGTGTACTAGTTTAAAATTAGTAAATAGATAATAAACATAGCCAATAAAGACAAATTTTAGAGATAAAATAAATACCACAAAATGTTTTTGCAAACTTTGTTGCATTCTCCTCGTGACAGTAGCATCTAAATGTGATGCATGTAATTATTGTGTGTGTGTTAGTATTTTGTGGAATTTATTTTCCCATTTTTTACTTTATTAATTACTTCGTTATCTTGCTGTTAATTATTACGACAGTATTGTAGTAAATTTAGACTTAAAAAGTATAACTTACATATAAAAACTTGTGAATCAAATATGTAGCAATGGTCAAGGCCGTGTTTAGATTGACATATTTTCAAGATAAGTTAAAATAATTTTCAAATAAGTATTTAAGACAAGTTTAAATATTAATAATTAAAGCACATACTTACATCTCTTAAACACGTTATCTTACTTCAACTATTACAATTTATTGAACGAGTTGAAGATAGCACCGAAAGATTTAAGATACGTCAGCCTATGCCTACATAAAAGAAACATCGTTTCTCAAGACGGTTAGTAGATTAAAGAAACCTGAGTAATTGCCAATGAAACTTAATGCTAAACTTTATAATAAACTCGTCGAAATATAATACAACTTTACTTATCTTATGGGTCAATGCCCAAGTTCAATAATGACTGGGGACTTCCCACTTAGAAGTGTCGCCAACTTAATATTATCTCTTGTTCGGAGGTCGAAGAATATGGAGCAATACATTTTTCACGTTCACGCAACCTGAGGAGTGTTAGAATACAATAATTCCTTACAAGGTTCAGGACTGAACGAAAATTTAAAAATGAACAAATTGGTTTTAAAACAAACGGTGAAATATAAATTAATTTCGGATAACAAAATAGAAATTGTAAGTTGAAAATTTTTTGAAGCAAAATTTTCCCACTGAATTTACAGCTAACACTGTTTTGGGCAAACTATCAGAAACGGCAAGAAAATGTTTTAAATTCAATTACACGTAAATTCATAGGTAAGCTAATCTAAAGCAAAATTTCTGCATTGACAGCAGTTGAAGAATCGTGCCCACCGGGTTTTTCGGTAATCCTGAAACGGATAACTCCCCTTTAATAGCATAGGATGGCAAAATTCATGAGTTTTTAAAGTTATGTGCTACATGACCCTAATCAACAGCAGGAAATTTTACAAGGATAGTAGGAAAAGAATGCGAGTTAGGCTAGGTTTACACGGGCACTGATGAGTGCCAGAAAACGAGGGGCAGTGATGTCAGTGCTGACACGAGAGCACTGCCTCTGTTTTCTTGTAGCGTGTCAACAGTATGTCAATCATGACTGGCGTTCCCCCTCCGCCGACTAGACGCTGCCCACATAGGAGGCCAGTTAGTGACAGTTACGGTTGTCAACTATCGATTGTGAAAAGTGTGGCAGGGATGACTATCGATTGCGCGATGGTAATCAGTTTTCAGTACGCGTGCAGTTTGGTATAGTGTGCGATTGGAGCAAGTGCATCTTTGTCGTGAACAGCGGCTAGAAGTTTGGTTCAGAAAGCATTTAGAATAGAGTTCGTATGTAGTACCTATGAGCCTATAAATATTTAGGTTAACTTTCCAAAAAGAATTATGGTCTACCCCCCAAAGGCACAAACTTCGCGAAAGAATTATGTATAGCTATAAATATACTACTATCACACGAAATGAAAAATAATTCATTTTGTTTTGTTCAGTAATTGACACGTTTAAGGGGAATAAAACAAGTAATAGAAACCGAGCCAAATAAACACTGAAAACCAGCTTCAAAGTGCTGGTGCTGTTTTTATTATTGCTTAATTTCTGTAGAAATAATAAAGAAATTTTACTAAACAGTTCAAGAAAGCAGTCAATGACAGCGTCTTTGTTTTTATAAATTATATTACCTGCAGTTGATTTAAAATTCCATCTGGTTTATGAACCACTCGGAATCCGTTTGGCAACAATTGCATCTACTGCAGCGACTCTTCGAGAAAAATATGCTGAAAAAGCTGATAAGTGTTGAAAAATATACGTGTAGCTCGATTTTGCATTCACTGCATATCTGAACACTAAAACTAACAGAGCGTGTTCTGAAACATCTGTTGCCTCGTCTGGCTTAACTTCCACTTATTCAGATTTTACTTATTTCTGCCACAATTTCTTCACGACAAACCTCAAGCATACAGTCCACCAGTTCGTTCTGAATTGTTTTCGAAGTTCCCGTGAAACTACGATTACTTTTCATGTATTCTTGTACAGCAGTATCAATGCTGCCAACAAAATCTACGAGTCCTAAGAACACGTCAGGATCAACAGAGTTCAAAGGCGCCACAATTATTCTAAATAACATGTCTATTTTTTCTACTTGTTGAATGTGTTTAATAATATTGTCTTGATAAGCTCTACTTACTTATGTTGGAACATTAACGGAGTCAAGCATGGAAAGATCTAAAACATTGAAGAGCCTCTTATTTCACCGTGTGCTTTTCTTCTTGAACCTAAGATCTTTAACGCCTGTCTTACTGAATACTTCGTTGTTGCCAAAAATAAGACAGGGAAAGCAGAAGAAAGAATTTCTCACGTCACAACCACAAATACAGTTATAATTTTTTTATGAAAATGTCAACTTCTGCTTTTTTGTTTTGTTAACGTCAGGTATATGTCTAACCATTTATTTAATTTTTAATTTCTCTTGATAGATTTTCAAGGAACATGACTTTTTCAATAAATTGTCAACGGCATTCATCTTTAAAAGTACCGTGTCACTACTCACCCCAAATACACAATAACACCAACGATAAACAGAGACGGCACAAAGCAATGCAACAGGATTTAAACCACAAGAACTACTAACTCCAACAATAGCGACAGTGTTACCAACACTGCGGCAAGTGAACCCACCCAAATTTCTAATTCCGGCCGTATAGTTTCTAATATTGTGTAAGTTTAATGGTGGAATAATTAAATGCGAAGTTAATACAAATTTGTAATTATAATGTATATTTCCTTCGTGCTTATTTAAATGCAGTTATATTTAGTACCAACTCACGCAAGAATGCGGTATTTATATGCAGGGTCGTGAGGTAGCTTGCCTCAAAATAATGTGAGTCCTCGAAAGGCCGCCCCTTACATTAAAATATTCTTTAATTATGATTTTTTTTAAAAACTGTGCAAGTGGAAGCAAAAACCCTCAATTTTAAAAACACAATTATTGTAAAGGTTCTTGAAATGAAAAAAACCTCCTAAATAAATTGTGCTGTAGCACATGAGCACGTGTACCAACCGCCACATATGTGTGTTTATATAAAGGGGTTTTCAATAAGGGCGGGTCGTTTTTATATTTGAAAGGCTCATGTATGTAATCATGTATGGAATGTAACATCGTTCAAATGACCGCCGCGGCTTCCCATCCCACCATCGCACAGATCCCAGTGATCCAATCGTCAATAACTGCCGCATAGGCCTACATCCGGCTGAATTAGAGCGAAGGCCTGGTTGAGTATAAGGGCATCGGTGAACTGCGACTTGAGGAAACCCCACAAGAAAAAGTCAAATCGCACGATATTGGCCAATTCACGACATCTCTGTGAGAGAGATCTATATCCTCAAATCGTTTATGCAGAATGCCCAATGGTGACATGTAGACTACGTCCATGTCGTTTTATTTGGTCCAAAAGAAACCGGTTATCATCGCCGTTGACTATGATTGCCTCACCAACGTTGTGAGCCGCGGCTGATCTGTCGTTTCTTTGACCGAACTGGTCGTCTCGAATTTGGCCACCAGACGTTGGAGAATCGATTCTGAAAGTCCATAACAGTAACGAAACTCATTTTGATAATAAAGTTTTATCATTTGATAATGCTGCTCAATCGAGTAACTTGTAAAGGTGATTTGGTATCAGTGACTGAATAATAAACAATAGATTAGACAGACGCCACCAAAACAACATGACCGCCACATAATGCCAACATCGACTCGTCACAATTTAAAATCCCTATTCTTATACAGTATTCTTTGAATTTTGAAAATAGACCTGTACATGATACGTTTTGCAAATTTTAGACAATATAAAAAGTAGAAAGATTTAAATAGTGTTTTGCTGAAATATTGGCTGATTTGTTTATTTACAAATGTAAGATGATTGAATTATTAAATATTTAAAATTATTATGACTAAACATACTACTATTGTTTCAGTAATATCTAAAATATGTTTACAATTTAATGTATACTTCAAATATGTCATTCATTGTTTAAACATGGTCTGAAATCCATGAATATAAATGAGCAAATTGTTTTGTTATAAACTAATTCTTAAAAGAGAATTTAAAGTTTGTTTAATAAAAACAAGTTCATTATTACAACTTCTCTATTTTTAGGCCCACCAAACTCGGATCGAAGGGACCACAGTTTTGTAATTCAAGTCTTCATTTCAATATAACTGCTTTAGACCCAATTAAGCCTGAGCTAGAGAAATACTGGATGAATATTTACAACAATTCTCAAGCTGCATTTTGGAAACATGAATGGAAAAGGCATGGAACTTGTGCTGCTTCCTTACCAGCACTCGATTCTGAACTGAAATATTTTAGCACTGCTATAGATTTTTCTATAAAATATAATATGTATGATGTTCTTAATCGTGCTGGAATTCTTTTGGACTCAAAAGAAGGTTTTACTTCCCAGCAATTAGCTAATGCAATAAGAAATGTTCTTTCAGTAAATCCAGAAATACAGTGTATTGAGGAAAAGGTATGTGCAAAATATTGATTCATTTTTGATTTTCAGTAGCTATCATAAATAAATCTATGTCAGTTTAGACCACTTTTTAATAAAATAAAATGACATTTCAACTTTTTCCCAAAAATTTAAAGTACTATATTTACTTCAGCTAACCATGTATTCTCTTTTGAGTCAATATTACGGTCTTGTATCAATTACTACTGTTTCTTTACAATATTTTTATATCAATTGCAAAATTTTGTTGTACACAGAGAACCAGAAACAAAGTTTCAGTTGTTTAATTTTCCCGTGAAGAAATAATAATATTGAGCTCTAGCTACTTATTAATAATTCTTTATTTTACACTACATTCAGCAATTATTTTTTTAAGAAGCTACATTAACATTTAATATTAGTAAATGTTAAATCATTATTTTGTATTACATTGTGACTATATTTGATAGTGTACATACAGAACCTGAATTCATATTTAATGAAAATGTACACTGACAGATTTCTGTCTAATGGTCTTCACAAAGCTTTTGAAGTACTGGATAACTTTCTGAAACTATGGTTAAATTCTTTTTGCGTAGTAGATTTGCAAATTTACTTAAAATTTGAAGAGTAAGATGCTTTTGTTCAATTTGGAATGTGTGCATATATGTTAAACAAATTTCACAAGCTTCTTTCCCTTTTAAGAGCAAATAGGATTGTTTGAATTTAAATGAATTAAAAAAGTCTGTAATCTACCAGATAGTTAACATTGATCCATCCATTAACAACAAAAACATTTGGCTAAAAATGAATTATCTTAATCAAAATTAGTTATGTTTTATTATCGTAGTTACTTTTGTTGATTGTAAAACATTCTTAAATTATCATTCCAGGGTGTTTCCTACCTATTTGAACTAAGATTATGCTTAAACAAGACATTCAGTCTTGTGGACTGTGATGGTATAAAATCTACACACAATACAGAAAATGTGATCTCAAACTGCCCTACCAATAAACCAATCTTCTATCCGAGTAAACTACCTCCATTAGAAGAGTATTATGATGATGAACCATGTTTTGATCACAATGAAAATAATTCCAACTGGCCGGTGAAGATATTACAAATTGTTCAGTTTCTGCAATGGTTTACATTTTAGCAATTTATGAGTTGTCTGTTTATAAATTAATAATCATGTGTTATATAATTAATGTATTTAATTTTATTTAACTTAAAAAATACTATTTCACTGTTCTATACAACAGAATTTATACATGTCACAAGTTTAACTGTCAATATCACATAATTAAATGTTTCTGCTCAATCCGGTGCTACACGATGCTACAAACGCCAATTTTAGACACATTGTGTGGCCGTTGCTCCAACTACAAGTGTCCAGTGACATATGTCCAATGTAGGCGTTGGAAAATGTTTTGACTGTTATCAGTCTTTTGTCCCGCATCAAAGCATTTTCTATTCACTTGCAAGCCATTTGATACACTGCAACATTTGTCCAACCCAGTGAAATCACTTGCATCAATTTGTGTTAATACATTTTTGCTTTGACACGTATGTTTTTTATTAAATATGTATTAATTATTTATCTATTTTAATTTATATTTGTAAAAAATAAATAGTATTCTTTTTCTGTACTAGAAGTTTATAAAATAATGAGTTTCATTATTTTTTTAGTAAAGAAAATTACTGAGATCGCAGGTTTTTCCGGTGTATTTGTTGCAAGTGATAATCACTTGATAACGATGACAGTGTATGTCATTGAAATGTCATGGCCAATTTCACCCGGTCGGAAGCCCAAGAGCTCCTAATGCAAGAAAATTATGGTTTTGATTGAAATTGCACACTTAAGTAAGTAATAGGGGAAAGTTAATATACAATAATGAAATTACTTAATAAAAGTTAATTTATTTTTTATTAAATTTACATACAACTTTCCCACCTAAGACAAAAATTGAACCAACGTTTGAAACGAATGTATTGAATCAAACATTCACTTCACAATGTAGCAATATTTGATTCAAGAGTTAGAGGCCAATATTTAAGTTAAACGTTTACCGCGTCGTGTGGTACCAGTTTAACTGATGTACATTTTATTGCATCTGCCAATATAAAATATTAACTCATAAAGGTACACAGATTGTGAATGATTTATAACAAAATCCGTGGATATATTTCCTCTACAGCCACTCTGTTATGTTGCATCTAAATTAAATTTGGTTACTAGCTTCAAACATTTTGTCTAGTCAATGGTTAACTTCAGTTGCTCTAAATTAAAATAAATGTTATAAACTGATTTAGAGTAAATAGACTATATACTCACATATTAGAGAGCAAATGCTTTCTGGTGAATTTGACTTATATACAATTTTTGGGTTTCAACACTGGTTGAAGGTTGTTTCCACAATGTCATGATCATCAAGGTTACTGTCTGCCTCAGAGATTCACAAACTTTATTATATGGGCACCACAAATGTATTACAAAATTAGACAGATTCAGTTAAGGGTTTCACGGGATAGTAAGAAATCCCTTGATACCAAAAATAAATATTTTTTGTATAGTCTGTATTTCAAAAATTAGAAAAATAACAGATGATTTACTCAATTACCACTTCATTTTATCCTCCAAATTGGGACTTTTTGGATCAGGTTTTTAAATTTCGAAATTACCATGATGGAAAAAAAATGAAGATATCAATGACTTTTCCCCTGTTGCACCAGTTTGTAATCTCCAATGAAGTTAGTTTGAGTTGCAATATAAAATCTTTTTTTTGAAGATCACCTATCACAATTTATAAAATGGTTTAAAAAATACTTTCATGCATATGAACAAATTCACATGGGTTCAAGAGCCATTTGGAGCCAAACCTTCCATCAGAAGAAGAGTTTGGGTGACAGTTAATTAAAGACAAAGTTGGTAATTATTATTACTACTTTGGCACTCACTGTAATAAAAAGAAAGTATTGTGCAAACATTAATATGGAATAGTATTAACTTCGATTAGAAAATTTGAGAAATTGGGTAGTGAGCAACAAGCTCATCAACCCCATTATTTGTTATAACTCTTCAATAAATTGTTTTTTATCATATTTTTAAACTAACCAACAGACTAGAAATGCATTCAATAGACCAATGTTTTGAACTGGGCATCACGGAAACATGGTAATACGTTAAGGGCGTTGGGAGCCAAGACAGTTTGGGAACCACTGATCTACCCGATGATGGTGGCAGGGCTTGCCACTGAAACATTGTGGAAACAAACTTTGATCTGGATTGACACCTGAAGACTATATTTAGTATATATTCATTTTTTTGGAATCTTCCAGGAATAAATGTAAACACAACTGATGTAACTTCATTCATCTTTGAACTTGTTCTTAATGATAACTATATAATAATAATTTACCAAGTGTTTCACATAGAATGTGTTATCCTAACTTCAAATTTTTGATTGGTGAAAATTTGCATAGGTGAACTACATTCTATTACTGAACTTAAAAGAACACAGTTGAATGTAACTAGATTGGTCAAGTTTTTATTTAGCAGCATTTAACATATTGTTTTCTGCAAGCAAGCATACTTGATATTGAATTTTTTGTACTTTCACAGGATTGAGAAATTTATATGACAACATATCATACTACTCAGTAATTTGAAACTTATTTTGATATGTGGCATAAATGTTTTCACAACATATGTAATTAATTGACAACTTTAAGTACAAATCATTTAGAGAAAATTGTAATATCCTTCAGAATGGATTAAATTTGTGTTTTTATTTCAAAATTCAAAATATTTGAGATGTAATAAAGCATGTGAAAACTAGCTTTCCTGAAGACACTTGAAGTGTAATTTGAAAAGACAACATACACAAATTAAAAATTTAGAAAAATTGTACAATAGAGAAATAGCTTGTCATGTTTAAATGAAATGTACAGTGGACTTTTTTCAGGCTAGAGCTTACATTAACTTTAATGCCAACCTTTCTTAGAATAGCTCGGTACTGAAAAAACTATTGTTACAAGGCAACAATCAGTTCAGGATTTGTTCTACATAGAAAAAACTCAACTGTAAAAGTGACAAGTACAGGGGTGGTAAAAGGACCTTGGCACTGTCTCTATATCCCATTACCAAAGATATAATGAATATTTTGAGAAATGCTAGAAGCCACTTTCAAATGGCTCTTGTTCATTGGCGACAGTACTCCCTTACACCTTCCACTGTGTATCTAACACATCAAGCTATTTCTCTGAACCAGAAATTTTGTGATACAAAATGGTTATGCACCATACCACTCATTTATTTTTCAGTCTCAATTGATTAGCAAGGTTGTAACAGCATTATTGAGAGGGTGTGGCCAATTGTGGTTAAAATTATAATGTAAATGTTTAACACACAACTTGTTTTTCCTTTTTCCCAATCCCAATTTTTAAGTAAAAGTTTCAAAACATTCTGGAATATGTTCCCATTGGAAAGTAATTGTGCAATTAAAATTTATATGCATTAAATTTTTATTATTCCTTGTTTTAATACCTTCATTGATATTGATTAAATATTTTCTTATATCTAACACTTATTCAATAACTTAATCAAAAAGTATCTTCTTTGTGTAACTATTCTTACTGATTATAGTGAATTTAACTTGCTTTACTGTTGCAACTGTTATTTCAGGCAAAGGTGGAGGGGTAATGAACTAGTATTACTGGTTCCACTTGTAAAATAAGTTTAATAAATGATTTTTGGCTTATTAACTGGGTCAATTGTTTTCTATTTAAGGTCAAAATATGTTAATTCAGAAATTATTTTTTAATCTTGTCATTTATTTCAAGTCTGTTGGTTTACGAATAAAATGAAACTGCTGCTATTGGAACACACAAGTAAGTGTCCTCTTAAATTGACTGAAAATCTGCGAGGTTATAATTTAGGATAAAATAACGATATCAATGCAAATTAAGAATATTGAATTTATAACTTTTACAATGTTCATTCTCAATTATGCACATTTTTGAAATAAATTTACTTTCAAGATATAAAAAAAATCCTTCCTGAAGTATAAGAAAAATAACTGGTTTCTGTTGTCCTTATATAATTGCAAACTTGTGCCACCTCAAAAGCTCTCAAGATGTTTCAACAGGAGGTGGAAAAAGGAATGATGTATGGTGTAAGTCTCTGTAATCGTTATCTATTTCCATTATTAAATTAAAAAAGGTTTTTCTCAAAAGTTTAAATTACAAAATACTTTTTTTAAATATATTTATTTAAATGTTATATAATAAATTTCAATATTTTACACAAAAATTCGTATCGTCTTATTAAAGCATGAACTTTCAAAAAAATTGTTTTTATGGTTTGCCAAAAGTTCTTTAATGGACAGCTCGGGACACTATGACAACTGCATTTGGAACTAAACCTGAAAATAATTTATACTTTTAATGTTTGTAATAGCTTACAATTTAAATATTATTCAATTACAGTTAAATATATTAGCCTTTCTTACACACATTTTACATCAAATCTAGCTTTCTTTACCTACCCAGAATCATATAAACTAGTTTTAATAAAATTCATTTTTAAGAATTGAGACACTGACTAGGGAATATTGTACACAAGGTCACTCTTACAAAAGTACTTGTATTTTATGCCAAAAAATATTTCATTATAGAAATAAATCTAAGTAATTTTTGTGCTTCTGAATTTCCTTTCATCAGGCTTGCTGAATTTAGAGATATTCTTTGGAAGAAAATTTACTTTTTGAAATTGAACCTATAACTCATGAATGTTTTACTACAGTTACCAAAACTAATACATTAAAATTTTGACTGCTTTACTTAATCCAGATCACTTCCCAAATGCTTGTTCTACAGTGTTGTTGATCTTATATTTGAACATTACAATTATATATTTGCATAGTATATTTAAAGGAAATACAAATCACTAAGATAAGTGAGGTGAGAACAATAAAGTAGATATAGGTATAAAGAAAAATTCCGAACCTACAATATATAATTTTTCAATATTCATGTGAAACTATTATTCTTACCCAAAAGATCTAGAGGCTTCTCATAATCATCATCTAAAAATACTCTTTTAGGAAAATTGGTCATAAGTGAAAAAGGTCCAGCACCGTCAGTACGATTCATTTCCACATATAACCGAACAGCTGAAAGTTGCTCTTTGGAACCAAATGTTTGTGTTAAAGCTTGTCCATTTGTTAGTCTTATCTGGAACATAATAAAACACTAGAGGTCTTCTCAATTTTTATCATTTAAGGTGTATATACATTATAAGGAGAGAGAGATAGAAAGGTGACTTAGCTGACGTTTACAGATAGCAGGAACCTTGTAAGGTTTGGAGTTCTTTTAAATTTTTGAAGGCACCGTCCTCATCATCAGAAAGTTATGATGACATTTCGGCTAGCCAATCACTGGAAATGTTATCTTAACTTTCTGATGATGGGGGAGTTGCCTCTGAAAATTTAAAAGAACTCCAAACCTTACAAGGTGCCTGCCATCTGTGAACCTCAGATAAGTCACCTAATTTCTGTCTCTCCTTCCTTTCCTTATTAATTGTTTAAATTAACATGACAATGTTATTTCCTGACACACACACACAATTAATAAAGGGGGTGGTAACTAAAAATTCAAGAATTCTGAACCCTACATGATACCACTTTAGGTAAGTCACCAATTTTCTGTTTCTCTTTCCTATCCTTATTGATTTATAGAAGGATATGACTGTCAAAATAATCAATTGGTAAGGACTGGAAAGAGAGAAAGAAAGGTAATTGCTTACACATACCATTATTGGTATGGCATTTAATTTAAAAATTTTAAGCTCCACCACCCTCTTCCTGAGGAGAAAAGGGTTTGCAAGACTGTATTCATAATTTTTATTTCATATTATCCTTTGTTATATTAATTTTCTGTGATTTTGAATAGACAATTTTATATTTTCAAGCATCAAAGTTCCTTATTCACAGAATCTTTTTTTACTATATTTTAGGACATATATCTTTCTGTACATATGTTTAAAGAATTTAGATTTCCTAACCAAATGAATTCATTATCCTTAACAATGCTTCATTATCTTACGTTGTTTCCCACACATACATTTGTTGGGTTTAAAGTAGTGATTTAAATTTCATTATAGGTAATAGAAATAATAGTATTTGGTAGATCATAGTATACACTCTTAACAACTCAATAGAAATAGTCAAAAATAACACAAACTGTTGAATGACACACCTGTAGTTTAGTTTGAGTATAGTCTTTTTGAACTGCAGCTTGAGGAGGAGGAGGTGAGGTTGGTTGAGAGACTGTTTCTGTACTCTGTCCTGAACCACCAAATTTTAATTTCCTCGCTATTTTGTCCTGCTCTATTTGATCTTTGACTCTCTGTCTAGCCATTTTCTCTTCCATTTTCTCACGTTTTCTCAATTCAATTAATTTTTTCATTTCATCTTCTTCTAACCTTAAGGAAATACATTGTCAAAGTACAGTGTTTATAGAATGCATCTAATAACATAAAAGTCACAGCTGTGAATTAAAATAATGACAAAATAATTTGGTTTTGTCAGTAACCAATGGACTATTACTCTGAAAAAGAAGTATGATAAGCCTGTAACATTCATCATATATATATATATACACGAATTAATGATTAAAACCTGACGTCATCACACACATTGTATATTTGGACAGAACATGTGGGAGAAAGTTGGGAAATTTGCTCGGCATAGAAATATGCTCGGAGAAAGCTGTGTGATCAGCATAGAGAGGAATAGAAGAAGAAAGAAAGAAAGAAAGAAAAAAAAAACTGAAAATATTAGGCATCGCCAGGACTCGAACCCGGATCATCACAGAGCCCTCGCTTTAGCTACGAGACGCCTGTACCGATTCGGCCACAATGCCAAATATCGTCAGTCTGGGTAGTTAGATTATCTAAGTTGGGATAGATAGTAAAGAGGGATAGAAGAGTTAGGATAGAACATGTCGGAGAAAGTTGGGAGATTCGCTTTCAAGCTTAAAAGCGAATTTCCCAACTTTCTCCCACATGTTCTACCCAACCCCCATCAAGTCCTTGCCTCTTCCCAGACCCTCATTAAGAGAGAAAGTTGTTGACCTGGTGGGGTCAATTGTTTATGACCTAAGCTAGCAGCGCAGCAAATTTTGGCTGCTCTGTCATCGGCTAGCCGATCACTGGAAATGTCTTCCTAACTTTCTGATGAAGGGGGCGGTGCCTCCGAAAATTCAAGTAATCTAAACCTTGCAAGGAGTCTACCATCTATGAACCTCAGGTAAGTCACCTTCTTCCTTCTCTCTGTCCTTTCCCCATTAATTGTTTTAATTAACATGACAATGTAATTTCCTGACTCATTCATATATATATATATATATATATATATATATAAGATATTTGGATAGTAAGTACGGATAGAAATGAGGGAAAAAAGTAAACATTAATTTTATGTATACACATGGGTTAAATAATGACATTTCATGTTAATTAAAACAATTAATAAGGACAGGAAAAAGAGATAAATATTTGGTGGCTTACCACATGTGTTAAGTTGGCAGGCGCCATACCAAGTATGGAATTAAAATTTTTGAAGGCAACTGCTTTCCTTATGAGTAGATTGAGAATAATATTCAAAGTGACGGCCAGCCATCAACTAATCTTCTGATGAAGGAAATGTTACCGCTGAAAATTAAACTCAGCACGGTGCCTGCCAACTTTACAACTTCAGGTAAGCCACCAAATTTCTCTCTCTCTTTCCTGTGTTTATTAATAGGGCACAGGACAATTGCAGACTGTCATATCTCCGATGACATATTCCTAATTTAGAATGACATGTGGTCAGAGTGTTGATTTTCATTCAGTCTTAACCCAGTTTTTATGACCAAGATGAATGCAAATATATCAATGCCAAGATTTGAACACATGACCTCTCTGATGCTCACCGCTACACCATAGCCAATCTGCACTGTTCATATCAATTAAGCAATAATACATATAGGATAGGGATAGGACACAGAGAAATAGGAGATGGCCTATTTAAGTGTTGTCTGTGGCTTGAATGCAATACCAAAAAGGAGGTGATGTTCCACTAAATATAATTTCATTCCTTATTTATAAGTATTACATAATGTGCAAATTAATATACTTTATTAAATCTATTTGACTTACTTTTTCTTTGCTGCCGTCATTTCTTTCCCAGATTTGATTCTCAACTTCTCCCTTTCTAAAGCTTCTTGTTTCTCTTTCTCTTCCCGTTCTAATCGCTTTTGTTTCATTTTTTCTTCCAACTTCCTCAGTTGCTCCCTCTTTTCTTCTTCTGATAAAGGTTTCTTTTCTTCAGTGGATTCAGAGAAACTACTATGTCCAGACTTAGAAGCATGAAATTCTACTTCAAGTTGCGTTTTGAAAAGTTTACCACAGCTATAAAGAATTTAATAGAAACTTCAGATATTCAATGCTTGAAATTATCAAATGTAAAAGTAAAAATCTAACTATGGAAAATAATTTATAGTTTTATAAAATAGCCTTATACTTTTTTTGTATAAAGAACTCGGATTGAAGAACATGTAATTTAATGTGAAAACAATTTTAAAAGTAAATTAAATACTCAGATTTGGATGATTTACAGTATATATACATACATGCCTGTATTGGTAGGTCAAGAATGCTGCGATATCTATATCACAGCATCTTCAATGAATACCTATTGGTTACTATGAAGTTTAATGGAGGTGGAAAAATGAAAGTGAAGCAATGTGTAATACATAACTACTTAGCAGTACAAAACACTTGTTTTTATGAACATCAAAATATAAAAGCAAATTTAATAAATATTTCACTATTTACAGCTGTAAGAAAATTATGCAAGACTGTCTAATTGGAATGGTTCGAGATTTAGATAGGTGGAAAACCTATAAAAGTCAAAACATATGACGCCACATGTTCCACTTGTCTGTATTGTGGATCACCCACAGCCATTAAAGAAATTCTAAAACACA
Organism: Eucriotettix oculatus; assembly: GCA_034510155.1. Taxonomy (NCBI): domain Eukaryota; kingdom Metazoa; phylum Arthropoda; class Insecta; order Orthoptera; family Tetrigidae; genus Eucriotettix; species Eucriotettix oculatus. The sequence continues at coordinate 65,423,012 of CM067378.1, forward strand.
GTTTTAATTTTAAGTTCAATGCCTCAAGTGTCCACAAAATTAGAGTAAATCAATAAATAATATACTCTCCCACAAACTTAAGATTTGTCTCCATAGGAAAAAGGTTGTTGGCTAAGCTGATTCTGGGCCATAATAGACACAAGAAACCCAAATTAGAAAGGGCCTTAAACCTCACCTCAGCCTTGACAATGCCAATTTTTCAAAGCAAAATGTTTGGGTAAAATTCCAAAACACAACATTTTTCAACAAGTTATTGTTCGTAGGTAGTGTTAAGCAGCCAACCTCAGCAAAAATAAATAACATTTATGTAGTGCTTTGCTAGAATTGTTTTTCTATCAAACTTATGATAAAAAATCTTGTACAAGAAGAGTTCAAACTTACATATATATTTTAAAAATTACCTAAATATATAAATATTAACAACTGTATATAAATACAAGTCAGAAAATGACATTGTCAGGCTGATTTAAATAATTAATAAGGGCAGGAGAGATAGAAAATTGGTGGCTTACTGGAAGTGTACAGTTAGGAAAGGAAATGAAAAGGGTGGATATGAGAGGTAGAGCAATGTAGCCAAGGATTGGTTGACTAGGGCTTCCAGGCTGTAGTGTCCTGCCTGGTTTTTCTACTAAAGGCGATGCAGGGAAAACCCTCTGGTGGATGGTTGTGGGAAAACAACAAACCCAAATCCACACCTCAATCAAATTTGAGGGGCATTGGCAAACTGGTCCAATGGGATCAGAGAACAACTCTGATCTCTGACCCCCATGCATACACCCCTCAAATTACTCAAAGTCATCACAGCTCGCAGGAGACTTTAATTTAAATACCGTGGCCTTGGGTTCTTTTCAGACTTTCGTGTCCTTATTAAATAATTATATAAATAGATTTCATGCCACTTACTCAATGTATTATATAATTGAGATGTAAACTTACTCGTCACATTTAAGAGACTTCGCAGACTCGGATTCATTTACACTTTCTTTGTTGTCCAAAGTTTCTGCAGATACAGTTTCAATGTTAGAGTCATCACCTTTACTTAATGTTGTGGAATCCATTCTGTCAGAAACATCTGACAATGGAGTCGGACTCATGGGAATCGTCTCGTCAGAATGTGCTAACAACCTAAGTGTTTCATTTGAATATTTTAATACATTATTACGTTAGAATAAAAACTATCTTCACAATAAACAAATCATTTCAATTACTTAAACACAACATTATTACAGAAATAAATGATTACTGAACTTCTATCAATACTGTTGCTATCGTTTTAGTGACTATATGAAGAAACTAACATTCAGCCATATTTCAAACGTTGTGCAATTAATTACTTGGACCAATGAGATTACATTAAGAAATTTATTAGATAATGTAATGCTAATATTACAGAATGGAAGTTTTCTTAACACTAACACAGGCAACACTTGATACAATGTTTCTTAAACCTACAAAAGATCTATATCTATTTTCATTAAATTACAGTAAAATATAGAAACTAGTAAACAATGTCATTGTTCTAATAGGACAAAATAATTATGTATACAGAAATGAGGCAAGAAAGGCTTTACAATTTTGAAAGCCACCTTGTATAAAATCTAGGAGGTTCTGATCATTATTGTCACTTAGACGTCTAAGAACTCTTCTGTAAATAAATAAGTGTTTAACAGTTGTTCCTAGGAGAAGTTATTTACCGTGAAAGTACACATTTATGCCCAAATGACAATAAAAAGGTAATCTTAAATTTAAAATTAATTCATCACAATGTTAAATGTTCTTTAATGCAGAGGTTTTATTGGAAATCAATAGAGCAATTCATGGTCTATTCAGATCAGAGCATTGTCTTTCTGAAGAATTTAAATTATTAGCTCCGCCAGAATTTACTTCAGGTAAATAATCTTGAAGAAATTCAATTGAGGATCGAGTTACATATATTTATATTGAAAGTAAGTTGCAATTTAATTCTTTGAAATATCACTTAGCTCTAGTAAACTAAAAAGACTTTAAAGATTCCATGTTAGATATCAGAGGGCAATTATTTTCAAGTGTAGAACTTTTGATGCTTATTCGAATATATTTATTAAATGTATAGAAACAGCAGAATTCGAAACTTTGATAAAAAAAAAGATGATATGGAGGATTTGATAAATATGATTAATAAAAATGGGGTAGGTGTTTTAAAGGTTCAATGAAGAATAGAGAATGGAAATGTAATTGATGGGTACTGCAGAATGAATTTAATTGTTTTAAAAGGAGGCTTCTAGAAGGGATACATACAATGGAACATTGGATTTGGTGATTAACTCAAAAGGTGAGATAGCTGTAGTTAGTTCGACATAGAATAATGAAAGAAGTAAATATATGGATTATATGAAATTAAGGGATAAAAGCTATAGCCGAGTGTAAAGATTGGTGAAATTAGCGAAACAGTTTTAATTTGTATTCGGCTCATTGAGGTATGTGTTTGCTTTTTATGACTAAAACTTAAACTGAAATGGACCAAAGACATTGAAAATAAACCTGGGTTACTTCTACTTTCAAAACCATAGATTTATTTCTAGTTTTATATGAAGAACAAAATTCATGTAAACTACATATGAAGCAATGGTAATATTATCAAAATTCAAACAGGAAAACCCAGCGTTTGTTTCTAACACAAAATTAAAAATGAAGTCTTCCGTGATGAGCTTATTGGTCAGGTTGGAATACATACTTCAGAACTTTAACTGAACATGATCAATGTTTCTCATGGATAATTTGCACTTAACACTAAAATTTGCTTGAACATGCAAGTGCAAGGTTGAATTTGGAAATAAATATGTAAAGTGACATGAAAATAATTGAACAGGATGAAATTTAATTAATACATAACGAAATTACCATTCCATTGCAGGTTCTACTCCTTGGTTTCCGGTAACTTCCAGTGCTCTTTCTCTGCAAGTAGAACATAAAATATAGACAGTAAAATGCTACTATATTGAACAACAAATTCATAAACAAAATTATTCTATTGTTTAGAGATCGTACGCTTTATTTCTGGGGAATCCCATGTCAATTAATATATTAACGTCTTGAGATGACATATTGACAATTCAAACACTGTTGAACGTTATAAGCCGACGATATGAAACACTATTGTTACGCCAGGTTCACCATCCACAGACATACACACATTCAGATCAGATACCAAACCTGTCATGTTCAATGCATTTCAGAAAAGATACTGTTTGTACAGAGCCACAAAGCAGATTAAGATTTTGTCGTAGGAGGTTGCTTAATGGAAATTTCAAAATCCAAATTTGATACTTGGCTTTTCACGAGAAACATTTTTATTAAATCAACTGACACATGCGTTTAACAAACAGAAGTTTACAAAGAATAAATGACGATTTCATTAGATCGAAGTCTATCAGTTTTCACATTTTTTCAAGTATTTTAAAGATTATTGTTATTTATGCAACAAATAATGACTGAGGTTGAACATCTAAGTTTTGGGTAATTGAAAGAACTGGTAAAAAATAGGAGCAGTGTGCCGGGCATGGAACGAGATCAGATTTGATAATGTCCTATGCTATTTAAAATACGGGACTCTTTATAATCCTAAATATTCTATATCGATGATAAATATGATTTTCTGATACATTAAGTGTTAAACTGAAATATACTTTCGTAGTATATTGATAATTAAATAAATTTTTGGGGGTGACGGAGCATCCAATAAGCTACATATTTTTTTTACTAGATAATTTATTAATCTGATTTAATGATCGACTTATTTGCCTTATTACAACTCTCCAAATATATCTCCCCGAGAAAATGTATTCAACGCCGCACGTAAACTGGAGTCGCCTCTCTTAATTCTTTTAAGCTTTCCCTTCGAAATCAATATTCAAAAGCTTCTAGTTATAATATTTTGTTTTACCAACTAGGCAAGATCCATAGTAAACAAACGATTGTTTCAGTAATAAAAATGACTGCGTAACAATAAATAGTAGATAAATAGGAGAAGTGAGCGGTTAACTTGATATTATTACTACTGCAGTTTAGCATTCTTTATTTCGTCACTTTTACAAATTTCCCATCTCTGTGCCTCCTCAAGCCATTTAAAAATAAACCTATGAACTATAAATTATGGCAATGCGATTAAATTGTTGTAAATAGTACTTGTATAAAATGTTTTGAGAACTTACACCAAAAGTAAATAATGATCTACCGGATAAGTAGGTAAATATAGCTTTCTAAATTTCCGTAATTTTATTGTACTTTTGCTCCTAAAGGAAATCACAGTTATGATATATTATCGAATGAATTCGTAACATACTTTTACTTAAATTTAATTAAAGGTAGATTGCTTGTCGAACACTAATTTACTGGAAGGAAAATATATTATAAAGCTTCCTTCGAATTCTTAGTTATTTCTTTCTAATGTACTTATGTTAACTACTAAATATAAATGTAATTAAAACAACAATTTTGGCAGTATGTTAGCAGACAAAATTATTTAATTGGTTACGGTGTCCTCAATCTTTGTTTTCAACAGCAAATATCTTTGATATATCCGTCAAAATCAGCTGTTTTTCAAGGATCATCAAAGAGTCGGTGTTTAGTAAACACAATGTGGAATGTGCCATTTACATTGCTGGTTTCAATGTATTAAAAAATGCCCGCATCATAGAAATTTATGTAAAGTGACATGAACACTTGATTTCCTAATAAATATCAATACATTAAAACATTTTAAAAAGAAGAAATGGAGTCTGTTCAGTTCCATCCTGTTATCAGTCCAATTCAAAAAATAGTGTTGTATGAGACGAAATCGGTACGTTTCTCACATAGTTTGCCAATTATGTTCATTGTATGGAAGATGGTCTTCTTAGAAATCAATTAAAAACAGTTTCATTTTATGTAATTTATTTTAAGATATGAAAAGTAATTGTAATGATGTCTGATACTTGCAAAAAAAAAAAAAGGACTTCGTCTAGATGAGTTTAACTATTAATTATTTAACTGTAATATAGAGATAATTATGCCAATTCTATGTAAAATGTGCCTTGAGAATGTTTGTTAATGAATTAAATATGTGAACCTACAATCCAATATTTTTAATTTTCCTTAAAATGAGCACTTTTCATGCATTTATTGCAATCTGAGAAAAGCACCTGCATCTTGTTCTTACTTACCAGTTTCCAAAAAAAAAAAATGACCAAGGCAAATGGAGAATGCTACACTAGTCATGTAACATTTCAAATCTAGAATGTGTCATGTAAGGTGAATGTCTGACTGTAGTGTTATTTTGTTTGTGCCTCCTGATCTGACTGATGCAACCGTCCAGTGTCCAATTTATAGCTATACATTTTTTCGACCATACAAACCTCACACAAACTGATAAATAGAAATGCGTTTTTATTCATATTGCTAGAATAGTTCTGATTGCTAAAAATGATGAAATATAAGACACTAATTCTGCAACATAATCCATCTAAAATTATGCAAACAGAGTTACACCCATTTCTTCTTGATAATACTTTCAAACATCATATGAAATTTAAGTAAGCAATTCCTGTTGGCAGCCTGTATCTGTACTTCCATTATACACTTTTGTAATGATAATACAGAATTTGGCAGTACAAAATAAAAAGCAGTCAGTTTGAGAGAATTGTAAGAAAGCTGCAAACAAGGAAATAAAACCTAGACAGTTGAGATTTGATGACACCTGCCTGTAACCAGGTATTTTCCCCAAACATCATTAGTAAGTGGGATGAATGGCTCCTTCAAAATTCTACTGATAATACTTTTGATTGGAGAGGATGTTGTCCCCACAACCAGAGGAAAAGTTATTAAAAAGGGACACAAATGGATTGTGAGGAATTAAGAATTGAATATGGGCAGTTGGTAAGTGGCAATTGGAAACAGACTTTATGATTAAGTGATTGAGTGTGTGATTGATAGAGAGAGAAAGTGTGGTAACAAGGAGCAGGGTTGACTATTTCAAAATATTGAGTGGTCATAAATTGTATGATACGTGGCAGAAGGCTCATGATTGTGACAGCAGATAAGAAAATTAAATGAGCAAGGTGTTCATTTTGCATCATGGAAGTTTAAAGGAGCGTTTGGGACCAGTGGGGAGGACCAAACAAAGCAGACAACAGTGATTACTTGGTTTTTAACATTACTTCTGATTTCCTTGTCCTGCTAATTCTGAGTAGGGTTTTTAAATCTGCTTCTATGAGAATATGAGTAACTTAATTTTTGTAAATCTTGTGTAAAGATCCTAAAAAATGGCCAGCTTAATAAAAATAATTTGGTATATTATTATAACATATTCATTAATAAACATAAAGCTTAATCATTTCCATCTATATATAATATTCATTATTTAAAACCAATAAATCTCCACATGTTCATTTTACTATCTTTATTGAAAGACATTTTCCCTAATTCGTCTGATGTAAATTTTTATTTGCAGAATCTTTTCCTCAAAGCAATATACTCTATTTTCATTTTAAATATTACATGTTACATTACATTTTCATTGTGAGTGAAAGATTAGTGGTATTGCTATTACAGATTGCATGTGCACAGGCTTAAATCAGTAATACCAAAGAAATATGAAATATCATATTTATTTAATAGTTTCATTATTTGCAGAGATTCTACCTAGTTGGATCAAACTACACACAAACAAGATTCAGAGTTCTTAAAATTGATCGAATGGAACCACGAGAATTAGTAGTTGTTGATGACAAGGTTGAATATTCACAAGATGAAATAAGAGATTTAGTAACAAGGATTGATGTAGGGAACAGAACTCGAATGGGGCACAAAATGTCTAACAATGGTCTTGCCCGAGTAGTGTCTGCATTTGGAATTGTAGGTAAGAATTTATTTAGTTGATAGATTTGTTATTATTTTAAGAATAATTTGATGAAAAAGTATTGTATGCTTGTTCTTGATAGCTTATTTTATCTTTCTGAAGACACTAATAACATTTGAATGATTTTATTCATGTTGTTGCATAGAGTGATAACCAGCATGACATTAATGTAAATGGCAGTGGCGGCTGGTGCATATGTGCTACAACACATGAATTAATTTAGAAGGAATTATTTGTTTTGTAATTTTAAGAAACAAAAATTTTAGTATTTTAAGAGTGAGAATTTCTGCTTTGATTTTGAAGACTTTAAACTGTCCGCATTCCAGCGTCCTCCCTCTCGTGTATATCTGAGCTACATTCTTCATAGCACAAGATTCTTGTCTGGAATGAGAAATGCGCATTATTACCATTCCCACCCTCTGCTTGCCTAAGATCCAGCAATAATATGAGCTACCAAACGCACAGCGTCATCATAGCAAGTGTGCTGACTACTGACACAGCTGTAGGCAGCATCATTAGGATACCATTTTTCATGTTTTTGATGAATTAATAAAGAGATTACTGTTTACGCACTTATAGTGGTTTATTTGGTTTAATCAAAGTTTATTTAAAAAAAATGTATGATCTACATACAATATTCCCATAATATGTGACTTTTTCTTAAAATTAACTTACTTTATTTAAAATATGTAATAAGTAACAATATTGTCATGTTAGGATTTTGTGCTAATATAGTTATATATTTTTACAATTTTAAAATTTTGTTTCTATTACCTGTGATGGAGACAAAATTACAAATGTAGCATATTACGGGTCGTGGAGTATTAACAACCCTGTAGATTTTGTAGTGTTACTAATATTATTATCCTCCTGAAATAGTACATAACTTTAAATACTCGTGAGCCACCACTGGTAAAGGGTACACTAAGGTTTAAGCTCAATGATGGGCTCTATAACACCAGAGATGGAATTGATTAATATTGGAAAAATATATTTTTATTATGGTTCTTTTATATAGTTTATTGACATAGTGAATGTAAATGTTAAGGTGGCATAAGTGGATGAATCTAAGAGCAATGGAGCATTGGGTATCAAGAAATTTTGTGCCTTCAGGGGAAGAAGGCAATTTCTAAGTTTTCATCTTTTCTGATATAGTTATGCATAATTATTGCCTCCACATGAGCCTGAATTTACTGATATCTATAAATAGTTTATTTTTTGGGACTTTATCTTTAAGGATTCATAAATTGGGTTGCCTGTGTGTTGTACGTATAGGTTTGAGGAATTTTGTGTGGAAATGGGTTAACCTGAATAACTCAGTCAGTAGAGTTTCTGCCCAGACCTGAGTGTGACTCCCAGTCTGGTTGACATTTTCCTACCTTGAATTGATACTTCATATTTATTGCCACTTTGGTTTGCTTCATGAAACCAATAATTATGTCTCATTCTTGTTGTTGTAGTAGTATTCAGTCCCAAGATGGTCTGATGCAACACTCCGTACTAACCTATCTTGTGTAAGCCTTTACATTTCCACATAACTAGAACATCCCACATCCTCCCTAATTGCTTGGCATATTCCATCCTTAACCCCCCTATTCTGTTCTTACCCCACACACTTCCCTCTAATACTAATTTTACAAGACCCTCATGTCTTAAAATGTGGTATATTAATCTATCCCTTTTTGGTCAATATCCTCCTTATTTTTTGCTCTTCCCCTATTTTATTTTGAACTTATTCATTAGTGATTCTATCCACCCTTCAAATATTCAGCATTCGCCTATAGCACCACATTTCTGCAACTCTTATTGTCCACATTTTACACCCATATAATGCCACACTCCATACGAACATTTTTAGCAATGGTTTCCTAGTATTCACACTTATATTCCCCAGTAGTAAATTCCTCTTTTTTGTGAAAGTCTTCCATGTCTGTGCTATCCTACTATTTTTGTCTACTATACTTCTACCATCCTTAGTTATTACATTTCCCAAGTAGCAGAATTCCTTAACTTCCAACAAAATAATCCTTCCCAATCTAACATCCATAGTTATTTCATTGTTTCCTGTACTACATTCCATTACTTTGGTTTTCCCTCTATTAATCCTAATATTGAACTCTTTCTCCAGGACCACGTTCATACCATTTATTACGATTTCCAAGTCTTCTTCTGACTCTAAACGTCTGACTTTTGACTCTTAACATCATCGGCAAAGCATAGGGTTTTTATTTCTTCTCCTTGCAGTATGATTTCTTTTCCATATTTCATTTTAACTTTCTTCATCACCTGTTCTATATATATCTTACTCCTTTCTTGATTTCTGCTTTCTTTTCTTGATCTTCACTTCTAATTACTGCTTACTGCCTTCTGTAGAGGTTATGAATAAGTCATCTTTCTTGATATTTTAATCCTGTTCTCTTCAAAATCCTAAACAGTGTGTTCCAGTTATCTGGTCTTTTTTTTACTGAAGAGGAAAGCTAATGCCCTCAATAATTTGAAGAACTTTCTTATCTTCTCAATGGTGGGATTGAGCTTTAATTTCAGGTTATTACAACCTTTCTTTCTCTCTTTCCAATCCATATCAATTCTGTTCATTATTTTGACTGTCATTTTGCTTGTGTTGTTGTTGTTGTGGTAATTAGTCCTAAGACTAGCCTGAGGCAAAGCTCCATGCTAACCTATCCTGTGCAAGCCTTTTCATTTCTACATATCTACAACATCCTCCATAATCTGCATAGTGTATTTCATCCTTAAATTGCTCTTCTGTTTTTAACCCACACATTTACCCTCTAATGTTAATTTTATTAGGCCCAATTAATCTATCCCTTCTCTTGGTCTATTCTGTTTAGAACTTCCTGGCTAGCTTCATCAGAACATTAGGAAAACATTCCAAGCGACAGCCAACCATGGACGGCTGTTATATCAGACATGAAGAAATATTATGAATAATGTACATCCTTTAGTTGGAGTATATAACTATTGTTATTTTTATGTCAGAGCTTTTTCACTGATACTTTTCTGTTATTATACTTACTTACTTGTCAGACTGTGCTGTGTTCATTCCATGTGCTTCTTTCATATTTATTATTTATATTACTATTATATCTGTCACATGGCCATGTGTTTTGCTATTTATGATGACATAGATAAAACTTGGCAGTCTTCATAAAAGTATATACAAATATATTAACTATATAATATAAATTATGGGTCCGTAAAATTGCTTCACCAGGAAGATGACAGATATCACACGCTATGATGCAAGTGATTAGCTTTTGAAAGAATGCTACCAAAGCAGTTGGGGGTAATGACATCTACAGTTTGTATCAAATAAGAGGGTTTTCAACAAGTAACATAAAGAAGTTGCATTTGAGTGATGTTTTCAGGTAAGAAAGTTTTTTTTTTGGTATCATGTAAGACAGAGAAGAGCCTATCAGGATAATTGTTTATCATATTTTTTGTTGCTCAGCCTTATTTTACGGTAGATATTTAATCATTTAACTTCTTATCTAAACAATTGTAACTGAGCAGTCATAACTATTATGTTATTTGAACCTTCAAGTTTTGAAGGAGTTCCCTTCTTTACATGAAATTAGTTTTATTTCACTAAAGGTGACTTCCCACTGTGTTCAATGCAAATTCAACTGCATGCTGGAGTTTTACATACTTTGGAGCTACAGTTTTATAAAAGCAGTATTTAATTCAACTACATTATTATTTTAATGTTATCATCAATTTTGAATACTTCATAAGTGTAATATTTATTATATAATTGTTAGATTGTTTACTGCTGATTCTTTCCAATGATTTAACTTATATTTAAGGCAGGTCTCCAGTTCTTGGTCATTCAACTAATATATGTAAATAAAATGTTAAAAATAGATATTGTAAAGTTTTATTAAAAGTAATACATTTATTAGTAGTTATTTTCTGATAATTTTTAAAAAAATTATACCATAAATAAAAAATTTTAGTTTTGTAGACATCATTACCAGTTTTGTATGTGGATTATATTTTTAGTATTTAGTGCAATTGTATTAGTTACTTAACAATTCTATGTCTTATAAATATTAACAAAGGAATAAAAGAATGTATACTTTTTTAATTTTGAAATAGATTTATATTAGGGAGTATTAACATTTTGATAAAGATGGGGATGTAACTTGCATGCTATCTTAATATTGATGTTCACCTCTGCATATGAAGCATGCAGTTTGTCAAGATTCAATGAGTGCTCTCTTAATGAAATAACATACTTCGTATGTTTACAACATGCATTTTAATGCTAAATTTAAAACCTGTCCTCTGTGATTGCGGTTATTTGCTGGTGTTGTGTAGTTGTAACTTCTTTATTTTCTGTTTGGTTCTGTACATTAGGAAATAAGAAAGTGAATGAAGATGAAGTAGCAGTGGAAGATGTAAACACAGAGATCTTAGCAGATTCACGGAGTTCTCAGTCAAAGATATCTTTCTGGCGTTCTATTTGGAAACGTGATACTTTTCCTAGACTTGTTCCAGCCTTTGGTTTAATTGGTAAGGCTGTGGTTTCTGACCCTACATTATTTAATGACTTCCATAAGCTTTATGGCTGTGAATGGTTTATATTTTACTCCTACTTTTATTGGAAATGCTGAGGAAACAAAATGTAGTATTAAAGTAGACAAATGTATCATGCTACTTTAAACATCTTGTATAGAACTCTATAAAATTTAGAACGTGATTACAATATAGCCTCCCAAGCATTAGTTTGGAAGTATAAATTTCCTTTATTGTGAGCCTTCTACTTTTGTAATACTTTAGTATCTTGACTATTCTCACATTTAAGCTCAATTCAAATTTGTCACTATATATCAGACCTGAGATACACAAATTGTCATTGTTATCAGGATCGTTTAATAAAACTTGCATAATTACTTAATACTTTTTAAGAATATAATTAAAAAAAAAAGCTTCAAACCAAAGAAAACATTTGACAAATAATTTTTATAAAAAAAAGTCTTCACAGTGCAATAGTAGCAAACTCTGTCATAGAAATAAATATGTTATTTTATCAATTCTTTCAGCAAATTTTGTAGAATTCATCATTTCTATTACATTTGCCTTAGAAATTGTGTCAATTTTTGGGTATGCACAGCAGTATTTATATGCAGGTGTTTGACACAATCCAGAAACATTTTATCTTTCTTTAATGATTCACAAAGGTTGTGGTTGTTTAAAAAATATGAAGATAGGAAATTAAGAATTGTCTCATTGCAGTGTAATTAGTGAGTCATTCTTAGATTCCACTTTGTAGTAGTCTTTCAAGTTATTTAGCTAATACTTAATTTGTACAGTGTAAAATTTACTCTTAAAGATATCATTAATTATTCTTCAGCAAAGAACTATCCATTTAAATTTTACTGTTTCAAAGTATATATATATATATATATATAAACAATTAATGGGGAAAGGACAGAGAGATATATAGTAGGTGACCTACCTGAGGTTCATAGATGGTAGACACCTTGCGAGGTTTAGAGTACTTGAATTTTCGGAGGCACCGCCCCCTTCATCAGAATGTTTGGAAGACATTTCCAGTGATCAGCTAGCCGATCACTGGATATATATATATATATATATATGTATTTATATATAAGCACCATAGATGATTAATTAAACACATCTTTTGATGAACTTAATGATATATTATTGACAAAAATTCTGATAACTCGGTGTCATGGAGTTGAATATGTTAAATTTATTTCTGTAATACCTTTGTTTCTCTCAATATGTTATTAATGTTTTGTAGGGGCCGTTAGAGCAATTTAACTTTATTTCTGTATAATTCTGTGCTGAATAAGAATAAATTAACTGTCTATGAGAAATTGACAGTAATTGTATATAAAAATTTTTGATAAGAAATGGCTGAAGTATTATTGTAGCTCTTAAAAATATCTTCAATAATGTAACTGTTTGAACTGTCCAGTTCAAAAGAAATATATTGCATTTCTTTTGAAATTTCTGTTTAATACAGCACTCTTCTTTATGGAAATTCGACTTTATTTTCTTTTAAAGATGATGTGGTTTTCTGTCTATACTTCATTCTATGTAATACTAATGTCAAGACTATAGTTGAACAATTGAATTACAAAATCTTGGTTAAGAATGTTCAACTTTTATTAAATCAAGTTAATATTTGTTGATTAACAGAAACAAAAGAATAAATGTTATGACAAGTTGTGGCTGTGAATAATAAATTAGTATTTTTACTTCATAATTAGAACAGAGCATATGTAATGCCTGGTATTATGGCATATGCAATCAAAAATTAATTTCTAGGTCCCTAATTTGGTGTCAAAATTAAGTATACTGTCATTAAATTGGCATTGAGAATGAAATTGTTAGAAATATTTCTAAAATTATGAACCCCTGGCCCAGAAAATCAAACAGTAAACCTAATCACACAGGACAGAATTCTAGACAGGAATATGTAGTAACTTCCACCTTTCTGGTTAAAATTTCTTTTGTTGTGATAAATTCCAGATTCTACTGTGGATGGGGATACTGAAACACATAAGAAAATGTAGTTTTATTAATATTTATGTAGTTTAGTAGCTCAAAAATGCATGTTCTAGAAATTAATTATTTATGATTTTCTACAACTAATTTTCTCTTGATAACCTTAGCACTATATAGATGCATGAAAATATAATATTAATGTCATATCAATGCTGCTTGCTTTTGAATTAATGAAAATATATTACTTTATTACCTGTTTTGATTCTACCTTGCTGACATGGGCCTGTAAGAGTTCTCTCTCACATGAATTTCTTCCCAGGTTGATTGTGGGGCTCACCTTAGGGGATACCTCACACTTTCTGTATTTTTTTCAAGGTTCTTACATGCCAAGCACCTTCATACATTTTAGGAGATGTCCAAGACCTTGGTCATACAGTAAGAGTTGTCCACTGATCCCATTTATCAGTCAGCCAGTTGCCTCCTAAAACTGCAGGAGACATGGAGAATAGAATGCTGTGACCCCACAGCTAACTCAACTCCTGCCATTTGGAAGGGTGTGAGAATAGTACCCAAAAGCCCAACCTACCCGATGCAGGTTTTCTAAGGTTTTTCCTGCATCTCTTTTAGTTGAAAAACCAGGTAGGATTTGTACACTACAACCTGGGGGCCAGAGTCAACCCTTGACTACCTTGCTCTACCTTCAACATTCCCCTTTTCAATTCCCTTCCTATGCAATTAAGAGTGAGTTGCCTGTTTCAGGATCACCAGATCTAGTCTGTTGCTAAGTAATATAATTTCTGAAGTAAATAAAATGTATTCTATAACTTGTATTAATGATTTTAACCTTCAAAAGTAGTATTACGCTGTATATTCTATTTTGACTATGTTATATATTGAGAATAAAGTTAATTTCTGTTTTTTGCTCTCCCAATTATGTATACAAAAGTATTCAAGCTGTTAATACATATTGTTTTAACATGTGATTTAATTAATAATTAATTATATAACCTTAGTTAACAGTTACATAGGTTGTATAGTTAATTATAAAATATTTATTGTTTTAAATTCATAACCATCATTATGTTGATAATATTTAAAACAAATCTTTATTTTGTATGGATGAGAGAAAATTATTTAAAGAATTATTCAGTTGTTAAAATATTGAACATGATAATAAGCAATTTTATTTTTCAAAATCAATGTACCATATCAATTACAGATACAATATTTCAAGATTAAATTATCATCTTATGAAATGCCTTCTGATACATGCTGAAGTTTCACCTTTTATATACTGTATTTTGTAAATTTAGTATTGATGAAAAATAATATTACAGTTATTTAACTTAATGAAACTAGGAAACTATTTCTGTAGATATGTTTTTAATGTAACCATTTTTAAAAAAATATTTGTACAAACTATGTTTGAAATTGAAGTTTCTGCTTACTTCAATTAAAACTGTATTCACATATGTACGTTATGCCCTTTTTTGCCCAAAATTGCAACAAAATGTTGGGTGCACTTAATACACAAATTTGTAAATCCAGTGTTCTGAGAATAACTACAATGGCTTAATTTTCCTTGTACTGAGTTATATTTTAGGTAAGAGACAATTTGAATATGTTATGTCCACTGAATGTTTCATTTTAAGGAAACTACTTGGGAATTGTGAAAAAGATTTCAAAGCTAGCAGCATATGTTATTGAAATTTATTGTGTAATATTTTATTTGAAATATAAGTGTAAGTAATACATGAAGTAGTTAGTATCATCTGTTGCTAAATTTAAATGCTTTATTTATTCAATCATTGCATTTCAATCAATATAAATTTTTATATGACAATACCAAATGATCTGGTCTTTTTTATATAATCATGAATATTATTACAAATTTTACCCACAGGTTTCATAAGATTCCTTCAAGGTTATTACATTATTTTAGTCACAAAGAGAAGAATTGTAGCAATGATAGGTCACCATACAATTTATAAAATTGAAGACACTAGCATGATTTACATTCCAAATGATGGGATGAAAGTTTGCCATCCAGATGAACCAAGATATGTAAAAATGTTTCAAAACATTGACCTGTCGAGCAATTTTTATTTCAGGTAATAACTTTTATCTAAAATGCAGAATAATTTATAGAGTTTTCTATGTCACACACTTATACTTACATTACTTCCTGCTCCACATGAAGCCAACGGGCCATTAAAGAGAATTACTCCCTCATAAATTTTGGAAGTGTCTCCAATGCTGAAGAAAACTTTAGATGAAATTGATTTTCTTCTCATTCTTGAAATTTATACAAAAATTGTTCTGCCAATGACTTCTTAAATATGTAACATATTTATTTTATTGTCCTTTATAAATTACAATAGCATAACAATGTCCTATAAGAACAAATATACAAGAATTTATTTTCTTATTACTTATATATATATATATATATAAATATGAGATAGGAAATGACATTGTCATGTTTAAAACAATTAATGGGGAAAGGACAGAGAGATAGAAAGAAGATGACTTACCTGAGGTTCATAGATGGTAGACACCTTGTGAGTTTTGGAGAACTTGAATTTTCGGAGGCACCGCCCCCTCTGATGAAGGGGGCGGTGCCTCCGAAAATTCAAGTTCTCCAAAACTCACAAGGTGTCTACCATCTATGAACCTCAGGTAAGTCATCTTCTTTCTATCTCTCTGTCCTTTCCCCATTAATTATATATATATATATAATGATATTAACACATATTGTACATGTTTAAATCAGTTACAGTTATGATATTACTCACACATTACAATGTAATATGACTCCACCTTCCAATGTTGAGCCTCCGTCTTGTCAAACATCCAATAAGAATGAACATTTCATGGAATCTAATCAAGAAGGTAGTAAACACATTTGTATAAGAATAAGTTTTCATTTATTGTTATTTTATTATAGTTTACTGAAAATTGTATCTATTTGTTTTAGATTCACTCTTTGTTTCTGAGCAGAACATACAAGAGGAAGACTTATTTCCATCAAGGCCTCTGGATTCTGAAATAGAAGTGGACAGGTAAATAAGAGTGCATTATAATATAATGCTGTCTGCATTTACAAATAAACCTATAATGTTTTTGACAACTTTATTATCAGAAAATTTATATTTTCCAAGGTTTCATAATAGATGCTTTGCTAATAATGAGAAGATTAGGAATTCTTGTTCAATTAATGCAATATAATTTCTATTAATTTACATTTTATCTGAAATTTTACAACTTACAAAAAGACACTATGATAGTCAAGTACCTTAAATAGGATGTTATGTTTCTTCTTCATTAAAATGTAGTGCGAGGCCCAGGCAACTAGTATCACCATGTTATATGGTTATCGTTTTTAATTTTTATATCCAGTAATTACCATTTTAGTCAACAGAAAGCTAACAAAACATGTTCGATGCCTACACTTACTAACTTATATATATAATAAAGTAATTAAATGTATGTAACATGATGAAGTCACACTCATTGGATATTTGGATGGTAAGTAAGGATTGTAAATGAGGGAGAAAGATAGGAAATACACTTTGAATAATATGTTTGGCACAGAATTATGCTCAGAGAAAGACATATGTCAAGCGTAGAGAACAAAGGAAGAAGAAAGAAAGACTGAAAATATTCGGCACTGCTGGGACTCGAACCTGGATCGTCACAGAGCCTCCACTGTAGCCGCAGAGTGCCTTGACCATTAAGCTACGTCACTGGTGGGTCGAAGATAGTCAGTCTTGCAGGTTATATACAATATATTTTAGTTGGGATGGATAGAGAGAAGTGGGATAGAAGAGATATTATTTGGAGCATCCAGTTTAGGATAAATTACAAATTAATGAAACATATGTAACATGACGAAGCCACACACATTGGATAATTGAATAGTAAGTAAGGATAGTAAATGAGGGAGAAAGATAGGAAATATGCTTTGAATCTGTGTGTGACAGGAAATTACATTGTCATGTTAATTAAAACAATTAATAAGGAAAGAAAAGAGAGATAGAAAGTAGGTGACTTACCTGAGGTTCACAGATGGTAGGCTAGCTGACCACTGGAAATGTCTTCCTAACTTTCTGATGAAGAGGTTGATGCCTCCAAAAATTTAAAGAACTCCATACCTTACAGGGTGCCCATCCTCTGCAAACCTCTGGTAAGCTTTTTGTTGTTTGTACACTTATGGCAATTTATAATTTATAGCTTATTTGTATTGATTTGCAGAGAGAAAAATGATTTAATGAAACAAAATGTAAAAAAGAAAATTAATTATGGAATTAGAAATAAACCAAACTATAGATTTGTTTGGAACAATCATCTCATAAATCAAGTTGAAAAAGACTTGCACCCTGATTGGATATTGTATGTAATTCATGGATTTGTAGATCAGTCTAATATAAGCATATTTGGAAGGTCATTATATGTTACAATTATTGCTAGAAGATCAAATAAATATGCTGGTACAAGATTTCTTAAAAGGGGAGCCAATTTTGAGGTATTGGTTAATGTTTGGTTAATATTCAAATATGAAATAATTCTATTTTTGTAATGTGCGCACATAGTCTATGGAATAAATTAATTATTCAGGTTTCTTAATGTGCAGTTGACTATTCCTCTACTGTATCAAGTGCTACAAGTAACACTTCATATTTATTTATTCACATGACATACTCAGGTGGTATACAACATTTCCCTACTTTTTATTATTGCCGTTGTTGTGGTATTCAGTCCTAAGATTGGTCTGACGCAACCCTCCATGTTAACCTACCGTGTGCAAACCTTTTCATTTCTGCATAACTACCACATCCTCCCTAATCTGCTTAGCATATTACACCCTTCTTCGCTCTTCCCTCATTCTGCTTAGAACTTTCCGTTAGTGGTTCTGTCCATCCATCTGATTTTCAGCATTCTCCTATAGCAACACATATCAAAAATTTCTATTATTTTTCTTTCTGCAACTCCTACCATCCACGTTTCACACCCATATAACGCCACACACAATACGAACATTTTTAGTAATGGTTTCCTAATATTCACACTTATATTACCTGTAAGGAAATTTCTCTGTTTTGTGAAAGCCTTCCTTGCTTGTGCTATCCTACTCTTTATGTCTATGATATTCTACCACACCTAGTTATTACGCTTCCCAAGTAGCAGGATTCCTTAACTTCTTTCAAAATATCCCTTCCCAATCTAACACCCTTTGTTATTCCATTGTTTCCCATACTATACTCCATTACTTTGGTTATTCCTCTACTAATACTCATATTGAACTCTTTCTCCAGGACTCTGTTCATGCCATTTATTATGGTTTCCAAGTCTTCTTCTGACTCCCTTAATACTACAATCTCATTGGCAAAGCATAGGTTTTTATTTCTTCTCCTTGCAGAATGTTTCTTTTTTCATATTCCGTTTTAACATTCTTCATTGCTTGTTCTATATATAGACAGACTGCATCCTTGTCTTACTCCTTTCTAGATTATGGCTTTCTTTTTTTGATCGTCTATTCTAATTATTATGGCCTGTCTTCTGTACAGGTTATGTATTAGCCTCCTTTCTCTATATTTTATTCAAATTCTCTTCAAAATTCCTAATAGTGTGTTCAAGTTCACATTATCAAATTCTTTATCTAAATCTACAAATACCATGTACTTAGGCGTGTTTTTACTTATTCTGTCTTCTAAAATTAGATCCAAAGGCAATATTGCTTGTCCTGTCCCTACATTCTTCCTAAAACAAAACTGATCTTTTCCTTCCTTGCATTTGATATATATTTTTCGGTTAATAGGCTATGTGAGGGTGATCTTTAAGCAGGCAACTCCCCTTTAATAGCATAGGAAGGGAATGGAAAAGGAGTGTTGTGGACGGTAGAGCAAGGTAGCCAGGGGTTGACTAGGACCCCAGGCTTTAGTTTAAGGATCCTACCCAGTGTTATACTTAAAGAGATGTAGGGAAAACCCTCATCAGGTAGTTTGGGCTATTAGGTACTATTATCATTCCCTTCTGACGTGAGACGAGTCTGCTGTGGGGTAGTAGCATTCCCTTCTCCATGTCTCTGCCAGTTTTATGAGGTAGTTGGCTGACTGGTCCAATGGACTCAGCGAACAACTCTTACTGTATGTTCAATGTCTTCAACCCCAGCACATTCACGTCGGAATGTGAGAACTTTGAAGAAAAAAAAAAAAACGAAGAGTATGAGGCATTTCCAATGAAGTCACATGAACCCCGCAAGCACTTCCTGTTGTTTGTTTCATTTATTCTAATTCCCATCTCTTTGTTTTGATTCATTTCTTGAGTTTCTTTATTTTCAGCCTGCATTTCATAATCATCAGATTATGGTTGGAGAACCTATATCTCTGTCGCACTATTTTGTAGAGTCTTCTTTCATGATTATTGAACCAGGTATTGGTTACTACTAATTTGTACACAATGCAAAATTCTACTAGCCTATCTCCTATTTGATTTCTTTCATCAAGTCCATAGTCCCCAACTACATAACTGTCTTTTCATTTTCCTATTACTGCATTCCAATCATGCACTATTATCAAATTCTCTTATTATCTTTTTCTTTTAGTCAAGTGTATGAATAGTATTGCTTCTGTTCACTTTTAATTTAGTTTCTCAGTACAATATGTTTAACAATTTTTAAAATTATTTGTACAATAAATGATATGTAATTTTAGGGCGATGTAGCAAATGAAGTTGAAACTGAACAAATGGTTCATGATTCTGGAATTTCATCATTCAATCTAGGGCATTACACATCTTTTGTGCAATTACGTGGTTCTATTCCAGCCCAATGGAGCCAAGATATTAGTAAAATAGTGCCAAAGCCTGCAATTGGTTTTGATCTCAGTGATCCATTTGCTGAAACTGCTGGTAATAAGATACATAAATTTAAGTTTAAAAACATTATAAATCCATTTCAGTTGCCATTCTTAGTATGCCCATAAAATCAGCTTAAGATAATTTTTAATAGAATTTAAGAGGGCCTCAATGATTGAGATTCTATTTCTTATGACTATGATTAACTAACTCGGCCTTTAAGATTACCTAATTTTCATGGTTGGCCTTTTATTTGTCAAAAAGTTACACAAGAGTGATCATACAAGGTAATGAATAATGCATAAAAATATCATTAAACAGATTAGACAAGATTTGAGTATTCAGGGCACACCCCGAAAGATAGGCAGGTGTAACTGAAGAAATGAATAAAATAATTTATTTTAAAAAGGTAGGATAGACAAGAGACTCCCATACTTGAGTAGTTTTATGCCTTAAACTGGGTAGTTAATTCTTTAATATTTAAAAATAAAAAGATAATATTTACATAAAATTGAAATTAAATTCAAGGATTATTTTAATGTTGGTTCAGGATATTAGGATAGCGAATTTAACAACTATATTTAACACTGAAGTAATTATGGTCAACCAATCAGTCACCGAATGCCCAGAAGAAGCTACTGTATGGTCTAAACTTTTCATTCAGTTAAGTCTTCACTTTAATGTAAAAATTAAAAATTGACTACTTGTATAAAAAATTAAAATATTATATTTATTGACGAGGAAAAGAAAGTCTTGTTTATCATATTGAAAATTACCAAAGCAAATCTATGTGCATGTGTCACAGAAATGAATTTATTAAAAGTATTTATGTCATGTGGATACTTTCTGAATGTAATACAGGTTTCATTTTTGGAAGAAATCACTTTCTTTCTTGTTTAATGCTGCTAAAACTTAAGCTTCCCATCACTTGAAATATAATTTTTATTTAGCTTAGTCACTGAAATTTTTTTAAAGTGCAATGCAAAGTTTATAATATAATATTACAAATTCTTCAATATGTTAAAACATTTCTACACTGTAAGAGACAAAGTAATTCATGATTTGTCATAATTTCAGGTGGTCATTTTAATCAGCTTTTTGCTCGATATGGGTCTCCTATAATTATTTTGAATTTGGTCAAAAAAAGGGAAAAGAAGAAGCATGAAAGTATGCTAAGTGAAGAGTTCAGCACTGCTGTGCGATACTTGAACCAGTTTCTTCCTCCTGATCATCAGATTCAATATGTCAGCTTTGATATGGCTCGAATGAATAAAGGGTAATTTTACTGTTGTGATTTTTATTTAAGTTATAAATACTTATTATAGAGGAAACATGTATATTCTACCTTCTGTGCTGCCTGTATATTGATACTTAATATATTTTTCCATTGCTGAAGAAAATTGTGAAACTCATTCTAATCTGTCTTATTTTAATATAAAAAACTTTTCTTATGTTCTTTCCTCAAAGCAATCATATCACAGATTAACTTTAAAAGGGGGACACTGTTGAATGATTTCTAATTTCCTGTTCTAAACACAATTTTTAATGAAGATAAGGAAATCTTTTAATCCTTTGGCACTATTTGGTGTTTGTAAAAATTTCTCTTCTGAAATCAAACACACTGAACAGTTCTCACTCATTTCTTTGTTTCCTTCAGAGTGCAAACTCAATATTCTCTTAAAGTCTGATAAACTCATATATTTTGGATACCAGACTGAAAAGTTTCTAATGTTCTCCTAGCTTCATGGATTTTTGGAATTCTGTTTGTATATACTCATATTACTTTAATTGTGGCCAAATCTATCTATGTATTAACAACATTTGGGCATAAAATACAATGTAATGTTCAACACATTATCTGTAGGTTTTAGTTTCTTCTCGTTAGCTCTGATCTAGTTCTGATTGAAAGTTTTGAAAGTCACATTATAACAATTATTTTACTTGCATATTTATGCTTATGTTTGTTTTCAGAGGAATTATTTAAACAAGTATATTAAATGATGTTACTTTAATTATAGATTTATAAGCACCACATTATACATTTAGGGTACTTTTCTAAAATATATTACATATTAATGTTTTATGTGTCTTTCAGGAAAGATGGAAATGTAATGGTTCGGCTGGCTGATATTGCTCATAGCACTGTATGCAAGACAGGTATTTTTCATAATCATTCTCCATTTTTCAACCAAAATGCTAACTCTGTTCTGGGAATGTCAGATAATAGCTGCTATGGAATGGGAAGAAGACTGCAGACAGGAATCATTAGAGTGAATTGTGTTGATTGTTTGGATAGAACCAACACAGCTCAATTTGCAATTGGAAAATGTGCTTTAGGATTTCAGGTACTTATTAAAACTCTTACAATTTACAGTACAAAAATTGAATTATATATATGAGTCAGGAAATGACATTGTCATGTTAATTAAAACAATTAATAAGGAAAGAGAGATAGAAAGTAGGTGACTTACCTGAGGTTCATAGATGGTAGACACCTTGTAAGGTTTGGAGTTCTTGAATTTTTGGAGGCACTGCCCCCTTCATAAGAAAGTTAGGAAGACATTTCCACTCGACCAGAAATAAGAATAGTGTATTTAATTATGGCACAAGTGTGCAGAGTGAGAACTTTGGTTGGAAATAATCCTGGCTTCATGTTATCAGAATATAAGAGTTTCCTATAGCAATAAGATGTGTGAAGTAAATTCAAAAAACATAAGATCTGATTACTGTAACTTGGAGAGACATGTCTTCTTGTGATGTGGTATGCTTTCTGCCTATGTACAGTTCCACATTGAGTGTCCTCACAATTTAGAGATGAGTATGAATTATTTCATGTGAGATGCAAAGGCTGTGCAGAGGATATTGTTTGTTAATATATTGGTAGTCATCGGTATCCTGAATCTGATAGATCAGTCAGAAGTTTACTATCAGTTAATTACAATTTTGTGTATAAAGGGGAAATTACTAGAAATATATGATAGTTTAAGCAATTGATAAATTTGCTGCAGCATCATATTATCTCGTAACCAAATCCTGCTGTGGCTACAGTTTACTTAGTCAGTATGTGTTCTAATGCAGTGAACAGTATTCAATATATTCTTCTCAAGCTCATAGATGCTTCTCAATGTCTGTCTGTTGATCATGAGTTTTAAAATCTGTCTTAGCTAAGTTTTTCTGTAATTATTATTTATTTAATTGTACTATCTGCATGTGTTCCACAATGAGAATTTTCTGTTTCATGTCTGAATTTATTTCAGAATTTAAATAATTTAATTCAGCTATTAACTATTTCAGGCTATTTTCTATAATTTATATATTTTTCTTGTGTAGCTCTGTGCTTTAGGTGTATTAGAAACACCTCAATTAGACTTTGATTGTGATTGTGTAAGAATGCTGGAAGAATTGTATGAAGATCATGGTGACACATTGGCTCTTCAATATGGAGGATCACAACTTGTTCATCGTATCAAAACATATCGCAAGACTGCACCCTGGACTTCTCAAGGAAATGATATAATGCAGACTCTCAGCCGTTATTATAGCAATACTTTCTCTGGTAATATTTCTTTTAATATTAAATAATTTCTTTTAATTTCAAGAACATTGTATTGAGTGAGATTGTATTACAATCTGTCACTGTTCCAAATTTATAGCTGTTTCACTCAAACATATTGTAAGGCAGGTTTGTTTCCAATATTGTCAGCTGTTAGGTTAATTTGACTTTACCTACAGTACCACTTTTCTAATGATGACCCCATTTCTTGAGTTTTATATTCCAAGAACACACAAAAAAAATTCTCCATATGTTTAATTTAAATTACCCATAATTATAAATAATAAAATTTGTGTTCCACAGATGCAGAGAAACAACATACAATAAATTTATTTCTTGGATTATTTGTTCCTGATGAAGGACATCCTCCTATATGGGAATTAATGACTGACTATTATCTCCATCATGGAAACAAGAAAAGAATTCAGCAAAGTCAGTGGTGGGATGCTAGTGTAATTAAGTGTTTACCACATGCTAAAAATGAAGTTATGAAACAGTGCAGTGAAATAATAATTGTTGATCAGTATGATGAAATGGTAGATGGATATGCAGATTACTACAAGCCTTATGAATTCACAGTTATGAGCAGTACTCATGCTTATAAAATCAGTCATTCTGTAAGGTGAGATAAATTATTATTTTGTATACAGTCAAGAGAGAGAGAGGGGGAGGGGGGAGAAAGGAATTTAAGCTGCGTGATTTTTTTCTTGAAGTATAGAACTTTTTTTGGGGTATTAATTCATACTTCATCAGGATAATAGTTGGGAATCATTTTCAGACTAGAAAGTAAATGTTTGCCTATTATGATGTTTATGTGTGAAAGCTTGTATATATAACACAACTGCTAAAACTTACATATAAAGTGTATATAAAGAGGATATTTTTGAACTGGTATTCTCATTCTACGATCTGGAGCCAAAAGTACATGCAAAACCCTAACTGTACGTATCCATTAATCCAACAAACTTACCTGCTCGTGGTTTTTGATTGCATAGTTCAGCTAGTCGACAGAGGGATTTTAAGGAATGGGATTGTAGCAGCTAACGATATCGGTACTTGCAGAGAGTGTGTGGTAGTCATAAGTAATGCCAAATGTGTGGTATAAAAATGGTAACAAAATATGGACACAGTACAATAAATAAAAGGCTCATCTTCAGAAAATGAATTTACAGCATACAGTGGCTTTAATGGTCACAGTTATAGTTTTTATTCAATCTTTTTTGGGGGTGGGGGTAACAGGTTACATGAGGGTGAATCTGAAACAGGCAACTCCTCTTTAATAACATAGGAAGGGAAATGAAAAGGGGGGATGCGGAAAGTAAAGCAAGGTAGCCGAGTGTTGACTAGGGCCCCTGGACTATAGTTCAAGGATCCTACCCGGTGTTTCACTTAAACAGATGCATGGAAAACCCTAGAAAACCTGCATCAGGTAGATTAGGCATTGGGAACTATTCTCATGTCCTTCTGAATGACAGGAAACAAGATGTGTGGGGTCGCAGCATTCCCTTCTCCATCAGGTTTTAGAAGGCAGTTGGCCGACTGATACAATGGGATCAGTGGACAACTCTTGCCTTATGCCCAAGGTCTTCGACCCCAGTACATAAACCTCACAAAATAGGTGAAGGTGTCTCAGCATATGAGAACTTTGATAAAAAAATACCCAGAGAGAGTGCGAGGCATTCCCGACATGATCAGGTGAGCCCCGCAGTACTCTGGGCTGAAGCGCCTGCGAGAAAATTCCCGCAGCGCCCTATATCCAGGAAGATTTTTTTTTTTTGGTTAACAGGCTACATGAGGGTGATCCTGAAACAGGCAACTCCCCTTTAATAGCATAGGAAGGGAATTGAAAAGGGGGGATGCGGAAGGTAGAGCAAGGTAGCCAAGGGTTAACTAGGGCCCCCGGGCTATGGTTTAAGGATCCTACCTGGTGTTTCACCTAAAGAGATGCAGGGAAAACCCTAGAAAACCTGCATCAGGTAGGTGGGGCAATGGGTACTATTCTCACGCCCTTCCGAATGACGGGAGACGAGTTTGCTGTGGGGTCGCAGCATTCCCTTCTCCGTGTCTCCACCAGTTTCAGGAGGCAGTTGGCCGACTGATCCAATGGGATCAGCGGACAGCTCTTGCCATATGCCCAAGGTCTTTGACCCCGGTACATATACCTCTTAAAATAGGTGAAGGTGTCTCGGCATATGAGAACTTTGATAAAAAGTACCCAGAGAGAGTGCGAGGCATTCCCGACATTATCAGGTGAGCCCCGCAGTCACTCTGAGCTGAAGCGCCTGCGAGAAAACTCCCGCAGCGCCCTTCGTCTGTATAAGGAAGAAATTTTTTTTTTTTTTTTGGGTAACAGGCTACATGAGGGTGATCCTGAAACAGGCAACTCCCCTTTAATAGCATAGGAAGGGAATTGAAAAAGGGGGGATGCGGAAGGTAGAGCAAGGTAGCCAAGGGTTAACTAGGGCCCCCGGGCTATGGTTTAAGGATGCAGGGAAAACCCTAGAAAACCTGCATCAGGTAGGTCGGGCATTGGGTACTATTCTCACGCCCTTCCGAATGACGGGAGACGAGTTTGCTGTGGGGTCGCAGCATTCCCTTCTCCGTGTCTCCACCAATTTCAGGAGGCAATTGGCCGACTGATCCAATGGGATCAGCGGACAACTCTTGCCATATGCCCAAGGTCTTTGACCCCAGTACATATACCTCCTAAAATAGGTGAAGGTGTCTCGGCATATGAGAACTTTGATAAAAAATACCCAGAGAGAGTGCGAGGCATCCCCGACATGATCAGGTAAGCCCCGCAGTCACTGGGCTGAAGCGTCTACGAGAAACTCTCGCAGCGCTTCCCTCTCTCCGTCTCAATATAGTTACAAATCTAAACTACCTGTGAGAAAATGTAACATTTCAGATAAGGCAGCAGCTATGGACTGATTAATTGAATGCATGAGAAAATGAAAGTAGAAAATTGTTTCTTTTCACCATAGTTTAGTGGTCCACTGGGAAGAAGTTTGTTCTGGATCAACTGGAACTCAACACAAAGTGCAACAGAAGGTAGTACAGGACCTGAGTGCAGGTGGCAGCTGGTGTCTGACGAAACCCTGGAGCAGACACAAGCACAGGTGGAGTCTATTGGAGCTATTGCACAAAGTGAACCAGGGTGCGAACCCAAGGATGGCAGGATGTTCATGATATATAGCATAAATTTTCTATGTCCAGAAAATATGCCTCAATTGCATGAACAGGATTAATAGATTCTAGAAGGATGCAATTTCAATAATACGATGTAGTAAGCAAGCCTATAATCGCTGACACAATATGAGAATGTAGCATTCATCTGCTGCCAATTATGCAGATGACACAGGGATAAGTAAATGAGAAGAAAATGTAAAGAAGGTACTGTTAGAAAATAATGAAATAAATGTAAAATAAGTCAAGTAGCCATTCTAGTATTTTATCCTGAAGAAAAGTTTAAAATTGGAGTTAAGGAAGGGAATTTATTACAACTTAAAGATGGGCAAGAATAAAAGTTGAATTGAAGGGTGACACTGTTGCAATAAATTATGTAAAAATGTGTGTGGCAAAGTGGTATGCCACAATATTTAGAACAAAATTAATTTTTTAGGAATGTTTGTTGAAAATTAACTGTTGATGAATATGTTTAGGAATGTTTTTGTGTCACACACTGTAATTGATCAATATGAAAATATGTTAAGACACCACAATACTTTATTTAGTTCATGTATATGTGATCTTAGGATTATATGATATCTTCATGGGAACATTTATGTTGATTGCAAATAAATGGCATACTGTTTAATAATGTAATAATCAATTTTGATTGTACAGAGACTTCATGCCACATTTTACAACAGACTACAGCCCATTTGCAGTACGAGTAAGGCCAGGACGCCGTAGGGAAGATACAGCATCAAAAGGCAATGCTATGAAAAATCCCTCAATGACAGGACAGAGCTCTACCAGCTCCACTACATCAAGTGCAAGGTAAACATTATTTTTCAACTTTTACCATATTTCCTTTTTTGAAAGACATTCTTTCTTTTAAATCACAATTTTTCCTTGAGCTATTGCACCTGATCTGAACACTTGAGCATGCTGTACTACTATTTTCTTTGAATGATGTAATAATGTCAAAAAATTCAGTATGTACAGTATATGGAGGGAGTTTTTCCTGCTTTTCAACAGAATTCATGCAAATTTATAAATTGGCATATCACCTTAAAAAAAAGATCATTGTGTAAAATGTTGGATATTAAATTAGTAAATTTTCTTAAGCATTCCTTGATTTAATCATTAATAAGATTATCTGTTTTAGTTAACTCCATAGCATAACTACAGTGTTTGTTTTAATTATTATTTTTTCTGAATATTTAGGAAAAATTTATAAGAAATGATGCGAATAGGCGAATAATAATTGCATATATTAATTATTAAATTGACACAAATAAGTATAAGTAAATGGTATTATGAAACATGAGTTTAATAACATCATGCATAAGCATATTCAGAATTGCCTACTTTATCTCTTCAATCAATTTTAAAACAATTTTTTCTTTCTCCATCTTACAGCAAAATATGTCAAAACTTTGTTGATATAAACATTCCTTAACTTCTAATCTAAATAACATGTCCCTCATATTAAACAGACATATGGTATTTAGAATTACTTTATATATTACATTTTCGCAGAATAAGTAAGTGATTTTAGAAAGTGATCTATAATTCTTGTTAATTAATATGTAACATTTTGAGTGATTTCAACTTAATATTAGTTTTAATGATTGGTAATTCTGTAAAACTATTATGGAATTACTTATAGTTCAAGCCCTGAAAGTGAAGATACTGAAGATGAGGGTCATAAGACAGACTCTCAGGCAACACCGACTAAAGACAGTTCTTCAGGAAATGTAACATTTGAAGCTCTTTTTCCATCCATGATGAAAGTTTATGGTGTGGAAATTCAATCCCCAAAGAAATCAGACTTATTATTATACAAAAGGTAAGTTATAAACTTTATTTTTACATCTCAGTTACAAAATATCTTATGAATTCCAACATACAGTATTCCTTGACTAATTTACTTACGAAAATTTTTGTACAGTTGTCCAGTGGTATATTATTTATGATATTGTGGCTATAATTTTGAAATACTAACTATAATTTCACCTGCTATTTACAGGTATGCTCAAGTAGGCAAAAATGCAGTCAATATTGAACTTCAAGAAGATGGGGTAAAGTCAGTACAAATTCTTCAGAGGAATACATTTTCTTCTGATTCCAGTATAGAAGTGTCTCCTCCTAGAGTCAGCCAAAAGTCCTTAGAAATTTACAAATGCTTTGTTGAGAGAGGAATAATAGGATCATCAGAGCCAAGTTCAACAGATATGAAAAAATACCAGAAGTTTGCAAACAATAAATATTTTTATAATTTTGAAAGAGAATACTCATTGTAAAAGTGTAGTTAAATTATTTATTATTATACTAAGTATGGTATCTGAAGGTATGTATACATAAATATAAAATGAATAAAAACTTGATACATGTTTTGATATTAAGCACATAACATTATTATAAACCTGCCAAGATGAAGAGTGAAATAGCATATTCCTTAGAAGTTGTATTCTCCGTTTCAATACATATTTACAGCTTCTTAATACTGGGAATAAATAACAAATGTAACTGTTATTACATTTACAAGTGTCTTAAATGTTACTTTCACACCATCTGTGTCAAAATATTTTATTTTATCTTGTACATCAAGTACATCAGCTGTATGTTTTTAAATTAAAATTCATGTTTGGATACACCAGACTCTTTCATCTGAGTATGAGATGTATCTCAGCCAATACTAAGTATATTGCCAAATCACCTTATATATTAGTGGGATGAAATTCCAAAATAAGTCAGTAAAAAATGTGTATTTTTGAAATTAAAATTAACAAAGGAAATGTTGAATGATCAGTTAATTTTTTTGAAAATTATTATTTTTATTTCATTAATGTACATTAATGCCCGGAAAAGGAGGAGGGTTGGGCAATGGGCCAATACCCTATTTCCATAAAAGACTCAAAACCACGCCTCGGATTAAGTACATAAGAGCTTAGAACATAAATTAATGTACAAGAAAGCCCAGGCAGAAGTACAGAAAAATTAGTATGAAAAAAAAATGGAACATGGGAAAGGAAATGCTCAATAATTAATACATACTTGGGAGGACAAAGAAGCATGGAGAGCTGGAAGATACTGAAGATCATGAGAACAGTTAGGAGAAAAGACATTATATCGCCAATAACACCTGAGAAATGGGAACAATATTTTGAAAAATTCTTAACAGAAGAATGTAGAGAATACATAGATAATAATCAATTATGTAACATAAAAGTAATAGGATCATCGATAAGATTAACGTTTGAAGACGTGGAAAAGCAATGCAAAGCTCTAAAAAATGGAAAAGCACCTGGAGCTGGTGATATATATGGAGAGCTAATAAAAAATGGAAGCAAAAAGTTATTTGAACATTTGCAAAGGAACTTTCAATAAGGTGTAAACGCACAAGAGATACCGGCAGAATGGAAAGAATCATATCTAACACCTGTATTCACAAAAGGCGACAGGAGTATAAGTGGGAATTACAGGGTAATAGCCGTAACAAATACAATAAGCAGATTATACGGAAAAATAATAAAACAAAGAATAGAAAAGGAATACCAACAAATGGAAGTGGAAGAGCAAGTTGGATTTAGAGCAGGCAGATCGACAATTGATCATATATTCTCGATTACTCAAATTATTGAAAAGAAAACGTTCTTTCAACAGGAATTACATCTACTCTTTGTTGACCTAAAGAAGGCAGTGTCCTTTTGAAAAAAACTATGGGAAGCCCTTGAAGAAACTAACATTAACATCGAACTAATAAAAACTAAAGACCCTTTATAAACAATCAAAGACGAAAATTAAGATAGGCAACATGGTTACAGAAGGATTCACAACCAAAAGATTAAAACAAGGCTGCTGCCTTTCCCCCACATTGTTCAAAATCTACCTCGAACACACACTAAAGGGATGGAAGAAAAATTGCCGAAAATGGGGCTACCCTTAAAAGATAACACCTTATTCACATTGTTTTGTTAGCCCAAGACTATGATGATATGAATTACATGATCGACAAATGAATAGAAGAATATTCAAAATGGGGATTAGAAGTAAATATGAACAAGACTGAATACATGAATATCGGAGGAGAACAACAGGACCTAGAAATTGAAAATGGACAACAAATAAAACGATGCAATGAATATAAATATTTGGGAATAAAAATATCACAAAAGGGCACACTGGATGAGTCGATTCAAGAAAGAAATGTACAGGGTAGGAAAGCGATAGCCATGCTAACTAGCATTTTATGGGACAAAAGTATTACGAAACAGAACAAACAAAGAATATATCATAGAATTGTAAAAAAGATGATAATTTATGGCGTGGAAAGTCTGGCCACTAAAATACAAATGACCAAAAAGTTAACAGCGACCGAAATGGATTTCTGGAGAAGGGCGGTAGGCAGATCAAAAATGGACAGGATACCAAACACAAAAATTAGAGAAATTATGGATGTGAAAAACAACATAATTGATGACATAAGAGACAACTGAACTGGTTTGGACACGTACAACGGATGCCAGAAACAAGACTACCGAAACAGATTCTACAATGGAAGAAGAAAACAAGGCAGACCCAGAAAGAGCTGGATTAGTGGCATAAATGAAGAAATCCGAGAAAGAAGAATAGAAGAAAAGTTATGGAAAGAGAGAGGAGTGGCATTTGGGAAAGCGGAAAGCGCAAGATGTTATAAAACGATATATATATATATATATATATATATATATATATATATATATATATATATACTATTTTTCAAACATAAAAATTGAAATATCTAGGTACTTGTGTACAAGTTAATAACACTTTTCAATTGAAACAAAATCAAATATTTATCTTGTGTAATTAAGTTATTAATATTTAAATACTACAATACTTCAATTTATGCTATTACATGTTATAAATAACTCTTTTTAGGTACAAATTTTCTCTTTAAATGTTTACACTATATCATCTTTGGCGAAGTATATTCTTCGATTACTCAGTACTTTGCTGCATTCTTTTGTTTTCTCTTGATGGTCGTATCTCCTTAACCACGTTGTGGAATTATGTGAGTGATGTTTTTCCATAATTAATATTTTTAGAAGCAGTGCATATATTTTCGTAGATATTAGTTTTTCATTCTTCGTTAATAATTATGTGCGTTTGACTTCCATAATGTGCATTTCAAGGCGCACGTGTTATTTTGTAAGATTTTAAAGACTTAACGTGACTGCATGGCCAGGTCTCAAATACGCGTTCCTTAGATATTGCAGATCAGTTCTTATTTTAAATGATGTTAAGAGGTTACTATTTTTTTCGGTTTTCTATGTTACACGCACAAGTAATCGCTATGTATAATTTGGTTTCTCGTGTAAAATTTTATGTGTGAATATTTGCTCAAATTTAATAAATTAACGTTTTAAATGAGCAACATCCTTGAACAGATTATTCAAATGATGATGATGTATTTGCTATCTGATGATAATGGTGACACTTTACCACCAAGATCTCTGAAGAATAGCTGTTCAAGTTACTATGAATACAAATTATAAGTGAAAATTATCTTACAGACAAAATTCTTATTTATAAAATAGTAGTAATTGGTGGACATCCATATAATCAGCTGCCACACACTTGACTTAACTTTAGCACAGCAAATACGATATAACCTATCTGACATTACAGAAGTGCTGACGTCAGTTGGTTATATCAAAGTGCCAATTGATACCAATTTGAAGATTTTTTATACCCCTGTGGTATCACTGTGTTGAATACACAGCAGCCTACTTGTTAGTAACATGCTCCTTATTGGGCTAATATTTATTGTATGTAAATGGCTGGGATAAAATGAAACCCGGTTAAAGTTATCTATTATCACTTTTAAAGAGTATTTGCCAAATAAATTTTCTGGTGACAGCTGATAATTATGGAGATAGAAAATTATCATGTGTTGTGTCACAACTGTGGCGTTATTGTTTTATGGAGCCCCAGGCTACCCATGAAAAGAGAAAATGGGAGGCATAGTCTTGCCTGAAATTTAGGGCCGATGTTGGCCTTACCTGAAATTGAGGGTTGATGTCAAATTAACAAATTTTCGGAGAATATTTTAAAATTGTGTATTATATAAAGTTTGATTAATGCAACAATAGGCCATATATAACGTAATTGGTCACATTTTGCATAATATGGCTAAATTGTATTTGAATGTTTATAATTTTATTTTATTTCTTTAACTTATATTCCTTTATTGGAATATTAAATGTATGTTGCCACTGGGCTCAGCCCATTGTAACGTAATAATTCCATCTATCTATATGTTACAAATCTTAATTTTTAAAGATGTGGCCATGTTTGTAATAAAAGTTTTTCCCTTTTATATAAATTTTAAATGAAGTAAATAGCTGCTAAGATGTGCATTATGTGATATAAAGCCTGGAACTTGTGATATAATACATGGGGCAGTTGTGGTTGAGTAAGCTTTTTCATAATTAATCCTGGTGTGAATGGGGAAGAATGGTGACTAACACTAATTGCGAATTACTATGTGAGCCAAATTGGATTATTTGTGAGGTGTAGGAGCATGTTACTCACGTAAACGTTCTAATTTTCTTTCATTTGGTTGTTTACTGTTGGTGTATCTTGACCAGAAATGTGTCTTGGGTTTCCACCCATGTAATGTTGAACAGAGGTGTTTTGATTACTGGCACTGACATCACTGTTCAACGTTACCCAGGTGGAAACTGGAGAGACATTTCTTAATTTGGTTCATTGCGAAAGCCTTTGATCTTTAGTAAAATTATAAGTTTTTTTAAGTTAGAATCAAAATGTTGTGTCAGGAAATAATTTAATAGTTTTTCTCGAATAGATTTATGAGCAATATTGCACAATAATATTCACTTGAACTACTAATGATAATGTGCTTAGTGTAATGTAATATCAGCGTGTGTGTGGAATTTTGGTCTTCATATTTGCACTTATTTAATCTTTTAAAAAAGTCTAATAATGAGCAATATTCTTGAACAGATTATTCAAATGATGATGATGTATTTGCTAACTGATGATGATGGTGACATTTTTTACCACCAAGATCTCTGAAGAATAACTGTTCAAAACTAATTTTATAATTGTTCTTACTGTACCTTCAATAATGTAGGTGAAAAATTACGGCCAAAATTGGTCATAATTGAACATTATTTATTAATAAAATTATGTCACAGCATATTTTATTTGAATTACTTCAATTATACTCGTTTTATAGGTAGTTTCACACCTGAGGAGGTTCAAAACAAAGGAACGAAATGTCTACATGATTTAAATTATTAATGTTCAATTCTGACCAATTTTGGCTGTAATTTTTGCCTCCAATAGCTGTTCAAGTTACTAGTAGTACAAAATCATTGAAGAATGGACCCAAAAACATTTATTCGTCTGTTTTGAATGGTTTAACACTACCACCCCTTGAAGTTATTTCCGGTTGCAAGGAACAATACAAAATTAGGTCTAAAATGCTCTGTGCTTTAGATTTTTATACAGAATATACATGCAAATGTACACTGTTAATTTTATTTATCAAGATAATATATTTCGAAGCATCATTTTATACATCAAGTAAAATTTTTTAACGTAGACTACTCAATCGACAGTTTTGTTTCTATTACATTTACCTTTAAAGTATTGTATTACATTCTTTTCGTTTATTTTATACGAAAATTTATGCAGAGTCTAATTTTGTAAAGATATGGCTATGAATTGTCTTACATGCACACAATTTCAATCTGAATATTTGGACAATTTTTATCTAACTCTCTTATAGAACATTCTACAGATATCATTGAAGAATGGACCCAAAAACATTTATTCGTCTGTTTTGAATGGTTTAACACTACCACCCCTTGAAGTTATTTCCGGTTGCAAGGAACAATACAAAATTAGGTCTAAAATGCTCTGTGCTTTAGATTTTTATACAGAATATACATGCAAATGTACACTGTTAATTTTATTTATCAAGATAATATATTTCGAAGCATCATTTTATACATCAAGTAAAATTTTTTAACGTAGAC
The DNA here is from genome assembly GCA_034510155.1 of Eucriotettix oculatus. Taxonomy (NCBI): domain Eukaryota; kingdom Metazoa; phylum Arthropoda; class Insecta; order Orthoptera; family Tetrigidae; genus Eucriotettix; species Eucriotettix oculatus. The sequence continues at coordinate 65,458,011 of CM067378.1, forward strand.
TACTCAATCGACAGTTTTGTTTCTATTACATTTACCTTTAAAGTATTGTATTACATTCTTTTCGTTTATTTTATACGAAAATTTATGCAGAGTCTAATTTTGTAAAGATATGGCTATGAATTGTCTTACATGCACACAATTTCAATCTGAATATTTGGACAATTTTTTATCTAACTCTCCTTAAAAATAAGAAACATTCTTGAACAGATTATTCAAATGATGAGGATGTATTTGCTATCTGATGATGATGGTGACACTTTACCACCAAGATCTCTGAAGAATAACTGTTCAAGTTACTTGGACTCCAAAATAAAAACATTTTTCAATAGAAATAGTAATGTTACCAACCCTTGGTGTTTTTTACGGTCACAAGGAACATTACAAAATTAGGTCAATAATGCTCTGTGCTTTTTGGATTTGTATGCAGAATATGCTTACAAAAGTACTTTTATTTGTAATGATGAAATGTTGAAATATTTTATACAATGAGTTTAACTTTTGAACATTGACTACTCAAGAATAGGTTTTTCACATTTATATTTCATGTTGCCCTTTAAAATATTATAATACTTTCTTTTCCTTTATTACATTCACAAGTTTATGATGAGTCTAATTTTGTATTAGATGTGGCTATAAATTGTCTTGCATGCACAAAATTACAATCTGACTGTTTGCATAATTTTTTATCTAATTCTGTTTCAAAATAAACATTCTTGAACAGATTATTCAAATGATGAGGATGTATTTGTCTATCTGATGATAATGGTGACACTTTACCACCAAGATCTCTGAAGAATAGCTGTTCAAGTTACTTGTGGTGCAAATTCTTTTTATTCTTTTCTTTATTTTATTATTTGAACCAAACGATGCAATACACCTATTTAATGACTGCCAATAATGTTATAAGTCATTGATTTGTTCCAAAATATATTAGGCATTTATTGAGACATTTATAATTTTATATCAAATATTGTGTTACCACATATTTCCTTATTATACACAATGTTATATTAGATGTGGGCATAAAGTTTGTTGTCTGTGTAAAAATTTCAATTTGAATATTTGCACAAATTTAATATTTTTAAAATTATTTATGAGTAACATTCTTAAACAGATTATTCAAATGATGATGATGTATTTGCTATCTGATGATGATGGTGACATTTTTTACCACCAAGATCTCTGAAGAATAGCTGTTGAGAAGTTACTTGTGATACGATATCTTGATGCTTCATTATATTAGTCAATTGGTACAATGTAAATATTTTACTTATGTAAACATGTTGATTAAAGTTTCACCAGAAAATGTCAACTGCTCATTTAATTTTTTTTAATTTATAACTTTTGAGGATTGGCTTAGAAAGTTTGGGGTTTATTATTTTAGGATTGGATTTTGTAAGGGACAGAATTGGAAGCATTCAATTAGATAGTTTTAAATAGTAATTAATAATTGGCACTTTTTAATTATATTCTAGCACCGATTTTTAAGTAAATGTGGAGTTCGTTTATTGGTAAATTGTATGGGAACAAAACTGATTTCCTCTGCTAGATTGATGATTTCAGATTTTTTTTTTGTAATGACTTGTGGAAACTTGAGAAATGTAAATTTGAATTTAATTTTTCTAAAGTTCATCTAATTACTCTATTGGGTTGTTTGTTCAATCTGTTGGCAAAAATTTGATTATCATTTTATTTTTAAATTTCAGTGAGACACCATGCAAATTTTTGTGAAGACTTTAACTGGTAAAACCATTACATTGGAAGTAGAGGCTTCTGATACCATTGAAAATGTAAAGGCAAAGATTCAAGATAAGGAAGGTATCCCACCAGATCAACAGAGATTGATTTTTGCTGGAAAGCAGCTTGAGGATGGACGAACTCTATCTGACTATAACATACAAAAAGGTTTAGTACAATTCTTTTGAAATGAATTTATAATTTTTTTCTGATTGAACAAATTGCCATTTATTTATTTTGTGGGAGGTTTACTGAGAATACAATATCTGCTCAAATAAGCTTCAAAATCTTGAGCAGTAAGTTCTGATACACTATATTGCTGGTATGTAGCTTACAACAGGTTTTTATCATTTATAAAAATGACTGTAGTTGTAGAACCTGTGTTGCACAAGTATTCTTTTTACCTCTTTGTAAGAAGTGGTGAAAATTATTAAATTATTCTTAGTGTTGAGAACAGTAGTTTACAATGCAAGTCGTCTAATTATGAAAAAATGATTAATCTGTGTGTTCCAAATTTGTCAGCTATACAAAGTTAGTATCATTATATTGTTAATAAAGATGCTTTTTTTTGGTTTGAATGTAGTTAAAATATCATGTTCTTTTCAGAGTCAACATTGCACTTAGTTCTTCGTTTGCGTGGTGGTGTCATTGAACCCACTTTGCGTATTTTGGCTCAGAAGTACAATTGCGACAAGATGATTTGTCGCAAATGTTACGCAAGACTTCACCCACGTGCTACCAATTGTCGTAAGAAGAAATGTGGTCACACAAACAACATCCGCCCAAAGAAGAAGATCAGGAGTTAAACTTGCATTAATGGGATGTGGATATTGCTTTTATGAGCTTCATATGTATTGGATTTCTTGTAAATGAATAAAGATTAAATTTGGATTAAGCTGTTAATTTCCTTGTGTGGTTGTTCTTTTTTCAGGTCTTGTCATACGTAAGGCTAGTTGTGTTATTGTTAAAAGTTCCTGGATAGTGCTATGGAATGAATTATGTTAAATGTTATTTGGATTTTTAACAAACTGCTGAATATTCTGTTGACAAATAATGCACACAAGTTAAATTAATTCATTTGCACTCTGAATACATTGTGAACAGCCTGCTGTATAAAATAATTAGCATGTAACAAAAAGGACTACAACTTTGAAAATTCATATTAATTTATCCTTTTAACAAACAATAGTTTGTTTTAATTATGAAAATTAACCTGGAAAAGGAAATTACTGGAGAATTTTAGAGAACAAATTGTAAGTGGAAACTGAAGATAGTCTGGTTTGGCAATTGGCTTTCATGACCTGCTAAAGCAGAAGCTTATTTTATTACTGCCAAAAATAGAAATTTGGAAAATTCAAAGTGTTACTGTCTTGTGTTTTGATTTTACTTATTTCAATGTTTGAATCTTGTTGAAACTTTCTTTCAGACAGGCAATAGATGCAAAAATGAGTTTGATGATCATTTAAATTCAAAGGCATTAAGAACATTTTTTCTATTTCCTAATCTTACTGGGAAACCGTTCTGTATGAATAAGAATGTATAAAACTACTGTACACCACATTTATGCTCACATTTTCATCTTACGTAATTCTATACAAAGTATGTTATGTGCTGAAATTAACATTTTAATTTGTTGGTTCTACCACAATTGACAGCGTATACTATTGAGTAGAACATGGAAAAAATTGCTAGCGTTGGAAATATTAGACTAGATGAATTCATTTTTGATGTCCCATCATATTTTTAAATGAAGTAGATGTCCACTATTAAAGTAGAACAAGCATTTTTATTTTATTAATTTTTCTCAATTGTTTCACTGTTTTATCCTGATTGAGGAATAAGAATGGCAGAACAGTATTGATTCCATTTGTACAAATTCTCGACTGCAGGACAGGTGCCTATTGTAAAGGGAATTTTATGCAGGTAAATATTGATTTTACAGTAGTTTAATTTGTCAATTTAGTGGACCTTGGGTGATTGACTCCAGAAATATTTTAATTGGTCTAAATTCTCCGTGAACTGAAAATGTAATCCAGATATGAAATACATCTTGAGTATGCAATGTCAAATTTTTCTTTGTGACTTGTGGAACATGACGGCATGACATTACAAAATATAAAATACAAAGCAGAGGATTTAGTTTTATTTTAATTTGTTTATATAAGAATTTCTCGGCCTTTTTGCTTCGTATTACAGAGTATTCAATTTCTACGGTTCCGTTTTTCAATGCTATTAAATGTGATTAGAATTTTTATCGTTACAATATTAATCAGACTTCTTAAATGATAGGATGGTTCTTTTAATTGTTAAATACCTGCGTACTTTGCTCAATTTATTCAAATGTAGGGGTGGTTTCCTCTCAAGAAATTTAACAAGTTCACTTAATCTTTGCATTAAAGGCTTACATAAGTGTGAACAACCGTTAAGAGAAGACTCTGGATATCTCGTGACGGGTTATAATTCTCTTGATAGAGTACAAAATGATAGGGGAGCGGTGCTAACTACTCTGATTGATTTCGTTGGCTCGTGCGTAAGTTTGGCGGTCCAGGTAGGGCCGCCTACTCCCTCTGCGCGGTGCGCCAGATATCGATCTCAAGTAACATCAACAATTCACCACCCTGCCGGGTGATAAATTCCGCAAAGCCTGGCCGCTCATTTCTGTGTCCGCGGAGTTGAAATATGTCACCGACAGAAGGCCGAGCACGCGTCGGGAACCACAGCCCGAATTAATTCGAGTTAACTTGGCTCCCGGTCCCTGCAGCCCCAGATAAATTATTACTCTCTTTTTGTCTTTCTTTCCCTCTTGCAAAAACTAATAAATGGTATTTTTTCATTGGTATCTCCCATAACTATTATTTTGAATTATTCAATTATTGTTTGGTGGTCAATACGGAAAATCATTTCCTCCCAAATTAATTACAGAAAACTTCTCTCGCATTCTAAACTTGCACAGAAATTTACGTTTCGTTTTGCTTTGCTTTTTTCGTTTACTGCACAATCACATTTTAAAATTAGATTCAACTAGTTTTTGAATTATAAACCTAACCATTGCGTTATATTTGGGCTCAGGACATGTGAAACTATCTGTAGTGTTTTAATCTGATCTGCAGACATTAAATAATGTTACCCAGTTGTTGAAATTTTTTATTTAAAATTTGGGACGAGGTCTTCAATTTACTAAAGGACTTTTAAATAAAATCTTTCCCGAACTTTTAATCAAATTTTGAGATTGGGATAACCATCAATTGCAAATAAGATAATGTTTTTATTGAGAAAATATATGCAAACGTAAATATTCTGAAATCTGTGTTAAAGTATTTTCAAGGTTCTGATACATAACCCATAAAAGTTAAATCTTTGGTCATATAGTTAAGGAAAATATTACTTTTTATACATTATATATTCATAACTCCCTTATTGCTCTTGAATTAAAGAACGTTACGGTTCCGTCCCGAATAGCAGCTAAGACGATTGAGACTCGTTTCTTGGCGGTTTGTTTGAAAGAGGCCGGCAATTGTTGAGGCCGCGCTGCGAGCGCACGGAAATACGAGCAGTTGTCGACGGTCTATGATGGTGTATGGGTGAAAGCGTGGGCTCACGAGAAGTCGCGACCGTTGGTTGAGGTGTTGGTGAGACGTCATCCTCGATTAGGAGGAGAGCAGATGACAAAATTATATGTGAGGGATTCTGCTAATATTAATGCTCGAAAAGAACTCTTCTGGCGATTATCCTCGGTAAAATTACCTGTAAAAGAATTTATTACTCGACGATCTGAGCTGGCACTGGATAAAGCTCAGTGTTTTGTGTGTGTGTGTGTACTGTAGCATGAAAGTTACAGATCCGTCCCAGAAAGCGGCAAAGTTAGCCTCAAACGACCAGACGCATTGTTGGAGGTCGTTTGACGTGACAGCATTAGCTCGCTAGAGTTTGTCCTACGTGATTCTTTGCCTCGGTTTCGAGAGGAATCGATGGCTAAGCGCATAAATGGTATTGGTTAAAAAGGATTGTACTTGTAAGATGGCGTAAGCTAGTGTGTGAGGAGCAGCCGGCGTGATGCGGTGAAGGACGGATGCGTTTTGGCGACCTCGCTATAATTCGCGACCGAGTAGATTATTTCGGCAACGAAAAAGCCACGAATTTAAGTGCTGTTGCGCCGAGTCAAAGTCGGAAACTCGGCAAGTGGAACTTATTTTATTTACAACGACGAATATTTACTTTTTTGATGTTTCCGGCGAATTGGCCGAAGTGTGTGTGATTGTGTAATGACCACGCCTTGTTTTAGATTACTTTTTCTCATGGCTCTGATAAATAAATGGTTGTTAAAATTTTGTTATTTTTCTGTGGCAAAAGCAACTGGCGCCTTAACAATCGAATCTCGATGCCACGAGAGCGCGGAGCTGCAGCTCGCTGGCTGAGGCAGAATAACGCAGAAAACGAAAGGGTTTTTGCCAGTGGTGGCTGGCGCATATCTGCTGCAGCACATGAATCAGTTTAGGAGGGATTATTTGTTTTGTAATTTTAAGAAACTCTAAAATAATAGTATTTTAAGAGTGTGAATTTCTGCTTCGATTTCGAAGTCTTCCAGCGTGCTCCCTCCCATATATATTGGCTACATTCTTTATAGCACGAGAAACTTGTTTGGAATGAGAAATGCGCAGTATTACCGTTTCACTTCCATGATCATCAAAGATCCAGCAATAATATGAGCTACCTGACTCACAGCGCCGTCAGAGCGAGCGTGCTGACACAGCTTCATCACGATACAGATTTAAATGTTTTTAACGAATTAATAAAAATATTACTGTTTATGCACTTGTTGTGGTTTATTTAGTTTAATCAAAGTTTATTAAAAAGACGTTTAACAGGCGGCGTTTCGAAGATTTTCATAAATGTGAGAAAATTACCGTACGATCCTGCATACAATATTCCCCTAATATGTGACTTTTTCCTAAAGTTAACTTTATTTATTTAAAATATGTAATAAGTAAAAATACTGTCGTGTTAGGAATTTGCGCCAATATGACTTTATATTTTTACAATTTTAAAATTTCGTTTCTATTACACGTGATGGAGACAAATGCAGCTTGTTGCGGATCGTGGAGTATTGACAACCCTGTTGATATTGTAGTATTATTAATATCTTTATCCTCCTAAAATTTGTCTTGGGGTGATGTAGCACATAACCTTAAATACTCACGAGGAGCCGCCGCTGGTTTTTACTATTATGTTACAGTTCACTTGAACTTTTAATTGTTTTAAATTGCACCTTGTAAGTATTATTTTGTAATTTTTATGTAATGACGTATACTGTTTCCTCATTCGTGGAATAACGGATTAAAGAAATAAAATCTCTGCTATTCTGGACCCGCTTATTTGATCTGATAACTGAACATAGGCATGATTGAAGAATGTAGTCACTGGGAGACGGAAACACAGATTTCATACTTTCTAATGAGATTAAGGCTCCGGACACGAAGGCTAGGTAGTGTTTCATTAAGTTGTTGCGCGGCATCTGCATCTGCATTTGTGGCTGTGATTTACATACGAGTACGGTGCGAATTGAAGCAGAACCGCCCCGGCGATGTAACTGCCGCTGTCGCAACTCCGCGTCAGCTGCAACGAGCACTTGCCCTGCCTTGCCCTTCCCTTCCCTGCCATGCCTCCATTACTAGTAGGTCGGGAATTTTGCCGGGCTCTCACCTCTAAGTACCAGAAATTGAATAACAACTTCAGGTTGACGTGCCTTATTGTCGACACTGGCCCGGCGCAGTATTTAATTCAGAATAATTAAACTGGCTTCAGGAGCGTCATTTTTGAAACTTCACCTAAGCTTACAGAATGTCAATTTCATCATAGCTGGCGTCGTGACTCACAGTACTTTAATCGAGTCAATTAATCTCCTGAGACCGTAAACAAGTCCAGTAACTTAAATAAAGTTCAAACCCCAACATTTATTTGTCCTGTACCCTCAAAAAGCCGAAAGTACTCAAAGCTTATTCTTTAATGGAACACTTGGTAAAATCGGAAATTCTAACGGAACACTTGACTTATTTTTTAGGAGGGTGATTCCTAGTCGTAAAAAGTAAAACAAGATTTAATTTAGTAATTATTTTTAAATATAGACCTGTAACATAATATAAATAAAGTACTCAGCGACTTTGATGATTCTGGGTTCTATAATTGCATATCTTATCAGGCACAATATTTGTAAATTGAATTCTAATATCTGATGTTTGACTTCATTGCAGCATAATAAGAAAATCCAGTTTCGCATAAATAGGTTGTAGGAAACGGAAGTAAAACAATAATAGCATGTTTTGAAATATTGGGCTACTCTTTTGAACTCGCCCATTAATCACATAAGAGTGATCATTGTATTTTTCTTTCACTGATTAAATCAATTCGATTTTCATAGTCACTTGGACCTAAACCTACAGGTTTAACTGTCACGGAAAAAGGATTCTGAACCCAGGAAACGTGAAAACTAGTTTTCGCTAAATATTGCGAAAGAGTTGATTTCAAGTCATAATAAATTGTTGTAATAAACGGCTGGCAAACAAGCCAGAAAATATGTGGTGCTAGACTAGAGAAGAAACGTGAATAGTAGCGGTGATATTAGTTCGACGAATTTGTTATGATTTGTTTGATAGACGAGTGTTAGGATAAGCACATTGCAATGACCACGCCCTGCCTTAGATAATTTATTCTCATTGCTCTGAAAATTAATTAGCGTTAACTGTTATAAAGTTTGGTATTTCTTATACCAAAAATACTTGTCGCCCTATATTTTTCATTTTTCGAGGTGTAAATTATTATCCACGTGAGCTGAGCAGCCGAAGGAAACGAGTTTTCTCGACAGTATATTTTTTTTAAAGAGCTGGCAGTAAGTTATTTTTTGTTAAAAAAATTTTAATTTATTATTTATTCTCCTTGATAACTAAGTTTAAAGTCTACAAAAATGTTTGGAAACAATGTTGTTGATGTTATCTCATAATGATCGTCAAATTTATATTACAATATAATTTTGCTACTACGATACTTAATAATTTTAAGGGCATGTAAATATATTAATATTAAAATGTCACAGCCAGACCCGCTTTGGGAGAAAGACCTTCACGTACATCAAAAAATTGTTTTTTTTTATATACAATTTTCGTAGGAATTACGGAACAATTTAGCTGCAAATGCCCTCGGAAGCTCTGAATCAGAAGAGCTCTGTGAAAACGCAAGCTACAAAGATTTTCTTTTCAAGGTGCTCACGCTTAAGCTTTGTGTAGTAAGTTCCCGTAGCTTCCTCGCGGAGGATTAGAGCAGCCATTCGCTTTGAAGAACGCGTCCTCGTCTACCAAAGCTTAATGGCAGAGGTGGCAGAATTTTTACCCCCGGTCTAGGGAAATACGTTAAATTTTATAAGGACCTTAGTGTATCTGGCGTCATTGCGTGAAGAAATTAAAGCGTGCAGTGAACTTTATAGACGCAGATTCGCCTTGAACTGTAATCAACTGTCGCACTATACATTAAACGTTGATCATGAATTAAGAAGATTAAAATAGATGATATAGTAAATAGATTTTTCACAATTATGTAGCACAATTTACTACAGACTGGATTTTTATGTAAATAATCCAAAAACCAATCCTGGAGAATCACGAAAATCTCTTATTATATTTATATAGATTATAAAGGTTTAAATTTAACGTCTGTTGTCTCATACACTTTCAATAAAACTTTCTGTACAATGATCAATAAATTTATTGATATCGGTTCTGTACAAGGCGTTTCGTCCCTTAGTTTGGGACCTCATTTTTTAAGCTGAAAAATATAAAGGAAATGTTTAGTATATATATATATATATATATAATACAATTAGTCATAAATGATACGTGCTGTTTTCATATTGATATGTCAGTCTTAGGTTATATGCTGATTTTGCACTTTTATTCATTTCAGGAAAATGTAACATTAATGAAGTTAATGGAAATGAACATTGATTTAAGTAAATTGAGTATGTATCTCTGTGTAAATAGAGTGTGTATATTGGCACGACATTTAGCTGTAATGAATAGATTAGATGATAATTATAAATTATTATAGGCGATAAAAAGATAGATAGGTTTACTGATTTAAAATAGGAGTCATATTGGATCAAAAATTGAAAATGCATTGTCATATAGGTCTTGTAAGTGGAAAGATAAGTAGAAGGTTAGGGATTTTATATAGAGTAGGAAAATTTTTAACTAAGAAATCTAAAACAGTAATTTATAATTGTATTATACTTCCACTTTTTAATTATTGTTGTACTGTGTTGTATGGGCTATGTAATAAATGTATGGACAGACAACAAGTTGCAAAGTTGCATTTATCTTATGTAAGAATAAAATATTTAGTGTCACAGTGATGTTAAGAGAAATGAACTGACTTTGTTTCAAGAACTTTATAAAATATCATGCCATGATATTTTTGTACAAATGTATCAATGTTTTTTTACCGTCCTATTTAAATTTTGTTGAAATTGCTAGTAACATTTTTAACACTGATAGCTGAATGGCTTGATCTGATGTAAAGCATCTCACTTATCAGCCTAGAATTATTGCACTCTACATCTAAAATTTTTACATTTTTCCAATCAATCTAAAGGTTATTTAAATATAAATGCTTTGACAAAACTGAATAATATAAGCTGTTATGTTATACATTATTGTTATGCTCATTAATACGTGCAGTTAATGAGCGTTTCGCTTGACCAATATAACAAGAGTTTAAATTTATACAATTAATTTGGTATACAAGATTATGTTTAACGAAATTATTAATTTTTTAAATATTTTAACAATATTTAAATTATTGTAAGTTTTGTACATTATCCGGATGCCATAATGTTTACACAAGTCAATAATTTTGTGCTCATTTTTCGTAAAAGGGGAGAGAGAGGGATACAATTTCTTGCTTGGTAATTTGACAGGTAAATTATTAATCTAGAAAGTCAGATAATATAATAAAAACTTTCTTTAGATATGTATACAACTAAAAAATTAGAATTGTAAGTGTTCTTTATACATCATTTGACGAACGTCTCTCGTATCGACTGAATCGTAAAATGGTTTTAACAGTGTTTCTATCTGATTTAACTGTCACCTTATAGCTCTTGAAAAGGCGCGTTTATCACTTATTATAAATTATTAATGTATTTTTACAAATAGGGATCCTATGTGCTTATGCTTTTCCTCAAAATTATGTGTTAATATATATGTGGATATCAAGCTACATGAGGGTGATCGTGACCCAGACAACTCTCTTTTAAGAGCTTAGGAAGGGTATTAGAAAGGGGAATGTGGAAGGTAGAGCAAGGTAGCCAAGGGTTGACTAGGACCCCTGGTGTTTCACCTTAAAGAGATGCAGGGAAAACCCTAGAAAACCTGCAACAGGTAGGTCGGTCAATTGCAGGAGCAAAGTGCCGTATGCCGCAAAGTCGGAATAAACTGCCATTATCTGAAGATTAGAGAGCCGCCACGTGGGAACTCCTGGTTATCCCGGGAATAGCCCAAAATAGAGCCGCTCGTGACTCCTTCCAAAGCTCAACGTTTCTGAAACCGGAAAAAGAACGTCGAAAAATTGGCAACATTTCTACGCGATGAGGGTCATCCAACCAATGGCACTAAATTACCTCAGAAGACAGAACGCTCAAAAGGGAGTTCTGGTCTGGCATTTGAAGCATCACCAACGAAAAAGGAGAAGTCTTTAAAGTTCTATGCTTCCAAGTAAAGTCGAACTTGGTTTTATTTTGACTTCTTGGAAACCATCTTACGAACTCCATGCTGAGTCCTTATGCGTGGAAGATACGGAGCGAAAGAGGACGGAAAACTGCATCTGCGCTTCAAGGAAATATTCAGGAAGCTGCACGCGGAGAAAATCCCTGCCGATCTTCAGACAACAGGAAAAATTGCCGTATCTTGACAGCGATAACAAAAGTTTGTAATTCTGTTCGGTTAAAAAAATCTCTACTATGAGAAAATCTCGTCGGTGGCCCTGCTGGTTGTATTTGATCCCGCCTCGTCTTGAAGGAATTCATTAAATATTAAATGGTAAGTTCAGTTGACGTAAGAACAGTCACATTCTATATTAACTTAAAATTATTAATTTATTTTCTTATTTATTTTTGTAGATAAATAACATTACTATTTGAGAACACACAGGCTCACACACACACATATATATTTATTAAATTTGGCATTGTTTAGTTGAAAACTGGTTCATAGCATTGTCGTGCTAGAATGACATCGGATCCTTCTCCAAGTGATTGTATGCGAATTGTGTTCCAGGTCTAATGAAAGACATTTTTGTTTGGTGATGTTATTAGTGCTCTACGCGGTTCTTTTTTTCTTAAGAACTGAAACTGAAAGTATCATTGATGTTACGTTTGCACCATAAACTGTTTCCACTAAAGGCTCAGCAAGTTTCTCACTTAACAACCCTTTCTCTAATAATATTCTCTCCTGAATATTGCTTCGTTACTGAGCATTTCACCAATCCACCTGCTTTCAATCACTCGAACATTATTTCCTCACCGATTATTACTATTAGAAATTCATCAATGGGCCGCCTTTCCCCATCAAAGAAGGGAACAAATTTTTTGCAGTCACATGTTCAGTTTAGTGTAGCCACTTCTCGTCTTCCGTCCCCAATAACCAAACGAAAGTTTCCAGACGCTGTTCCCGCGCCCCTCGTTGTGTGTCCTCTTAGGTCACGATCAAAACTGTTTTTTTAAAATATCATGTAGCGACACATCGAACAATTTTAATACAGTTCTTGCGTCTCGTCTAAGATACTTTGGCAGTCTTCTAAATAATTGGACTTTTTCATTTCTCTTATATTTCACGTGCTTGACTGATCTGTCAGAGTAGAACTGTCAGAATCGCTGATGATATTTGGTTTACAGTTACTTCAGAAGTGAGGAAAATATTAGCAGTTAATGAAGAGGTACATTTCACATCTCTGGGAGATTTTCATAAATCCCTCTGGATAACTGCACCGCTATTTTCAATGAAAGTAGTTGTAAGTTAATTTGCACTGAATTTATTAATTTTTTTTACATATTTAATTAAAAAATCTGACACAAATTAATAAAAGATTCTTTTAATCATTAAGTTCGGTAATTTTCAAGGAGTCGTTTAATATTAGCATATTCAGATAATTATTAATAATGAAATCTCATTTCATAACACGTATAATTTAGGTGTGCAGAGAAGCAGATTTTGTGGTGGATGAACGTGGTATAGACTATATAGTGGGATATTTATTCGACGACCAATAAGAAGCACAGTGTGCAAAGCTTTTCCAGAAAAGTGTCTCCACGCTTGATTAATCTCTCTTTCTCGGCGGGTTCCAGTTGCCAGATTCTCATATTAAAACAATTTAATACAACATTAAAGGCGGAAGAAAATTAAACTGGATAATTCTGTCGTAATTCAGGAAACTGTCTGCCGCAGTTGTTTATCGCCTATTTGCATATTGAGCGCCGGAGGTGTTTGTGTGGCCGGGAATTCGCGATTAAGATCCGCTCCTATTATCTTTCGTTTGCAAAGAGGGTGCCGGGAAGTGATTTTTCTTTTTTTTTCTTAAGCTGAATATTGCGTTGATGGTTTTTGTCTGCTGTGCATAATAAGTGTGGTACAGCCTTTTTATGTCCTCGGTGCTATTACCTTTAGTCACTGTGGATAATAGTAATTAAGTTGAATCTCAAAATAACGCCTTCGAGCGATTCTTCATCTAATAAATAAACTTATATATATAAATTTAATAGATATCACTGTAACAGAATTTCAGCGTCAGTTTCAATCGAAATGAGATTTAATAACGTAAATCGAGAAAATTATTCTGCCGATATCGTCATCGTATTTTATACCGGAAACGTGTAGATCAAAATTGATTTGGTAAACTTATATAAAATATGCAATAAATTAAAGTGATCACATTCCTAAATATATTATTGTCATCGTATTTATTTTTATAAGCAATGTCATATACGTTATTGAATAAGGATTGCTTCATAAAGTCTTAGAGCGCTGTACATCTGGCGGCTCTGGACTTGCTGACTTGTTACACGTGTAAGGAATGTTTCCAGCTAGAGCGTGAGAACTGAGAGATCAACAGAAACTTTCAGTGGAGAGAATTTAAGTGGAAAGGCAGCCATCTTTGAATGACATACGCTACTTCGGCTAGTTAGTTCAGGACAAACATTGCTCGCATGAACACCTTTCCTTAAGGGCTCCTAGTAACTACTTATTGTGTAGACTCCCTTAGGCACATTAAATAGTCTTCTTTACTTTGTGCATTTCTTCGAAACATCTATCAAGACGCTAATCCTTGACTGTCATCAAGGTGACAGCGATCCTACGCTTCCTATTCACCTGTTCTCGTCTATTCACATTTTCCGGACATCACAAATACAGGATCGATCGCTTGGGGAAGCGATCGCCCATCTCAAATTGTGATTGTTCATTCCATCGACCCTTTTCGTCGTTATGAGAGCATATTACACCTATATTGCCTGAGGTATTCGAAAAAGTAGTTTATATCAGGGTTGCTGTTCACTTAAATAAGTATAATTTGCTTATTAACTCACAATTGAGATTCAGGAAAAATGCTCAACTGGCTAAGCTATTTTCACTGTCACTTATGAAGTATTAGAACAACTAAACAAAAAAGATACACATTAGGAATTTTCTGTGACTTAGCCAAAGTTTCCGATTGTATAAACCATGAAGTATTACAGATAAACTGGAGTTTCCTTTTACCTAGCCAACAGGATCAAAGAGTGACTTAAAATGACAGATTTTCTGGACAAATGTTTCATTCAGACTGGGGAAAAATAAAGACTTGGATTCTTCATGGTTCCATTTTGTGTCCATTGCTATTCTTAATCTATAAGAATGACTTACATAAATCCATTAATTCTTCCTCTAAAACCACACTCTTTGCATATTACACTAGTATTTTGATAACAAGTAAGATAAAAAATATAAAAAATGTTGCCAATGATACACTAATGCAGGTGCTTGACTTTTCAGTTAATAGATTGTCAGTTAATTGTGATAAGACCTAAATCATGCAGATACAGACGAACAATGCTACACTCAACTCTGTGAAAGAAGTGAAGTTGAATGTGCAAAATTGTTAGGTATATATGTGGGCAATAAATCAAATTGGAAAGATCACATTAATATTCTCATAGGAAAACTGGGCTCGGCCACCAAATTATATATCATGTCTTCTCTGTAGAACTTAAGCATATCATATTGCAAGCTAAACATAGTCATATGAATGTAAATAGTAACATATAATTAATAGTAATTAAGTAGTCATAACAATTTATATATAATCTCTGACTAGTTTCACATCCCTGAAGCTCTACTTCTCTATGGGATCAATGAAATTTGATTTTAATTCTAATCCTTCTAATACTAACAATTTTAAAAAATTTACTCGTTACCACGTTGAAGCCAATTTGAATATGAGATTAGTGTTTATTATTTAATTAAGATACCTTCAAATATTTATAACAATATTTAAAAATTCTTCTGCATCTACCTGATGACGTCAAACTTTCATTGTATAAAATGGTATTGTAAGATTTCAATATCTCACCTGTACACATACAATACGCTGATTATAGTAGGCATCAAATAAAATTTTTGAGGACACATGAGTATCACGTTGTTCCGTTGCATGAATAAATATTTAATAGAGTGAAAACTCAACAAGTAAATAAGTAACACTGTTCCATTATTTGGTATTTCTTATAGCATTTTGTCGTGGAAACATCTCTAGTGCTCTTAATATCAGGTGGGTAATTTACACATCAATTTGTGATATAAGTTTTAGAGCCTATCCTCGCAATAAGAGGCCACGTCGATATTATAATTACACCTAATTGAGTGCAACATAACTTCATTAGCGATTATCGTATCTTCAGTTTTTAATTAATGAAAATTGGACTAATTAAATCCTTCGACGCTAATAGCGATCCTCTACCCAGGTGGGCCCATCACAAGGTATAATCCGTTTATCAGCCGTCCAAATATAGACCCTCGAATTCCAATTTACCACCTATTCCTCCCCTCACCCTCTAAGATATCTGCACCCTCAAATAAGCACAGGATCCTCTAAATATAAATTCGCTCCAAGTGAACGACGATATCTTCTTTAAGCGTTCCGGATTCCTTTCATTTCAGCAGTTGCGTTCCATAATAGCCAGATATTATTTAAAAGAAAACAATAATTTATATATATATATATATATATATATATATAATACAATGTAGCTGTTTCCAGTATACGCGCCTGATGTCTCTAAAGCTATTCCCAAATTATTTACTTCAAGATTTAACAAATGTTTCGACTTTTCAAACGATTTTGAGATCACTGGAAATTTTATTTTCTGTTTTCCAAAAAGTTTCTGAACATGTAACAGAATTACTTACTTTATGATCTCTTTCTACATTACTTGATCTGCATAGTCTTTTTCTTTTTTGTGATGTATAAAACGGTATTTAAAAAAATTGGGCGAAACTGAAACCAAAATTGCGTAATTAGATGCCGGTCCTTCCAGAAAATAAGAAAATAAAAATATGGCAGGTAGATTAGAAGTAGAATATTGTTATAAAGGGGAGCCATGAGTACAGTGTAACTAAGAGGATGCGTGTGTAAGAATATTTCTCCCTAGATTGATTGCGATGCTCACCTTTGGGAATGCCTCGTACTCTCTCTGGTTTTTCAAGGTTCTCACGTGCCGAGGCACCTTAATCTAATTTAGGAGGTGTATTTACTGGGGTCGAAGACCTTGGGCATCCTGTAAGAGTTTTCCGTTGATCCCATTAGATCAGTTGGCCAACTGCGTCCTAAAACTGGTGGAGACACGGAGAAGGAAATGCTGCGACCCCACAGCAAACTCGTCTCCCGTCATTCGGAAGGGCGTGAGAATAGTACCCAATGCCCAACCTACCTGATGCAGGTTTTCTATGGTTTTCCCTGCATCTCTTTAGGTGAAACACTGGGTATGATCGTTAAACTATAGCCCGGGGGCCCAAGTCAACCCTTGGCTACCTTTCTCTACCTTCCGCACCCCCCTTCCTTTTCAATTCTCTTCCTATGATATTAAAGGAGAGTTGACTGTTTCAGGATCACCCTCATGTAGCCTACTAACCCCCCCCGCCTTTTAAAAAAAAGCCCTTTACCTTCACAAAATGATTTTACAGGCGTCAGGGTATGACTATAACAACTCGAGTTACGACAATATGTTGAAAAATTAGAATGGTAAACTATTTATTGAGTCGATTAGTTACAGTATTTCCTTATTATGTTAGGCACAAGTTGTTAATTCTCGCCTAATTAATAATTTTTCTACCTAAAGAAACTAAATCCTTAATGAACGTAGACTTTCCCGGTGAATAATTCGGATGAAATCTTCACGGTTAACCAACCGGGTCAGGTATTTAAAAGAACACAACGTTTCTGCGGACATCTTCCACCGCCTGAAGACGGCCTGACCCGGTTGGTTAACCGTGAAGATTTCATCCAAACTAAATCCTATTCAACCAAACAATTTCATAACATTTTGTTAACTTGAATGCGGAATTTGAATTCTTGTTGACTTCAGGAACGAATTTCTCTATTTTTGTACTAATATGGTGATGATATATATTTTTTAAGGTGATAGTGCGCAGATAATAGTTTGATATCATTTTCCGAGGGAAACAGGCGGGTGCGAAATTCTAACGACCCGCATCTGAACAAAGAGCCGATTTACGAGTTCTGCGGACGCCGACGCTCGTACCCCGTTTGATGGGCCATAAAATAAAAGCAATTAACCGCGCAATATCACCTCGGTAAAACAGCCAATTTCCCAAAGAATTATCTGGTGTCGTGTCTCAACCGCCTGTTCAGGGAGACTCTTCCAACCACACTTTACATGCAATCAAATGTACATTTTGCCAATTGGAGTTTATTTGAATTCCAGTAAGTAACTCAAAATTGTTTTATAAACTGATCGACTTGAGTTCAATGCGCACTGATGAGTTATATTATACAAAAAATTCTTAAATAATAAGAACTGCCCATAATGTGCTATGACGACCTGCAAAGATTGCTATTTCAATTTTACAACGCAAAGTCAAAATTCATATAAATTAACCCACCGACGTGTGTAAATGTTACTTGTTGGGGAATATTTTTCTGGCTTCACACTTGCACGAAATTCACTTATTGCAATGGAAACGTGCAAGTGTACAATACATATCAAGTTGTTGTGCAAGCGCTTGCAAGAAGTTGCTTAGGAGCCCACCGCCTGAGGTGTGAAAATAAAGTCTTTATAATTAATCTGTAAGTATTAAGAACCATCATGGCGCCACAAGAGAATAACGTTTCGCAACCAAAGGTATTTATTGTTTTCCTTGTGTACATTAATTTGGTACATCTGTAATCATTTTGTTAAAGTTTTTAGAAGTACATGAAATGTATGTTTATTAAATATTTGAAAAAATGATCAATGAATGAGATACGCATTATTTTTTTTAAATTATAAATTATACGTTCCACTCAAAGTTCATTAATCTCCATCCATATAAAAAATTAAAGCTATTGGCAAGTTAAAAAGGAAATAATCCAACATTAAATCATAAGATACTTATATTCACCTGATTCCTTTGGATTATAAATGATTGGTTGTGACAATTCTTATTTTAATTGATTAATATGTTCTAGATATTTTATTTTATTAAAATATTACTGACAAATTTGGCTGCTTGATTCATTCATAATAATAGGTTGTTCATTGCCTGAGATACAGTCCATAGAAAAAAACATGCATGAAATAAAGTAGGATTTTGTTAATGTGAATACAAGTATAACCACGCTGTGCGTTTCACTACAAGTTTTGGTAAGTTTCCTAGAAAGAGCAAGTATTGAATTTAAATAAACCCTTTTCAATACTTTAGATTTATTTATGACGTAATATTTGAGAATCAGAAGTTAGGAATACTTTTCACACGTAAATGTTGCTCCATAAATATAACTTCGTATATTTAATTAAGGTTTGTATGGTCATAATTCTTTTACTATATCGCCACTTATTTTATTATTAATATTTTTATATCAGATTATTACAGATACATGTCTGTTTACTGTGATCTGAAATATACTCTAGTTGATGCTGAAGTTAGTTTGAAGTCTATTATCATATTGCAGTTTTTAATGACTAGTTAAATAAATGCTTTTTTAGAAGAAATTATATAATAAGGAGTAAAGTCAAAAAATAATAAATATATAATTATAATAAATTATAAAGAGAAATATATATGGCACAGTAAAACGGTGGCACAAAAATCTCTCACATCCGATTACCAAATGTGACTAGATGCTCTTTGTATATTTCAGGGTAAATGCTATCTTCAACCAGTTGCTCTGTAAGCGTCCAAGTTCTTGCACTCTTTTTCGCAAACTAGCCACGGGAAGTATTTTTAGAAAGCAATGACTGCACGCAATTACACGCCTGGTGGAAAACTCTTTGTTACAAGCAAATATAAATATTTGCAAAATACTTATTTGAACCAAAAAAAAGAAAGAAGAACATATTCATCATAGTTGAGAAACTATATTAAAGTTTAATGCAAATATTGTGAAACTACAGGCAGAGTATATTAGATAAAGACTGCAATTTATACTCTCTAATTTTTATCTGCTGAATATTTTTTATTGAAGTGATGTCTTCTGTGGAGTATAACCTTTTTTACAGCTATGCTTTGAAAAATATAATTGTCAAACCCAATTGGAAATTATAATCGGTATGTTGTGAAACCAAACGGAATATGCGGGACGTTTCGTGGTCTCTAATTGCTGTTTCCAAATCACACAGCTCTGAATTTTACTTTTTTAACTTCAATTTGTTTTACACTAACCATAAAATGAATGTATCTGGAAGTATTCTAATATGTTTACGGGGACAGCCAATATTAATATAACTTATTGTAAACATTGAACAACGAAGAAAAAAACCTCTTTGACTGTAGATATATGAAGAAATTTGAAATTTGTTCTTTGTAAGGTACAAAATGTGTAAAAAATTAAATTGGTAGAGAGAAAGTCTGCTTTCGCTGTGTTGTTCAAGTGACTAATAAGAAATATTTTACGCTTTCTTCCAATGCATGACTGACGTAATTATTGTTGACATCATATGGTCAGCGTCGTTGCCTCGTATTACGTAAGTCCCGGGTTCGAATCCTGACTGAGGATTAAACGTTGTGTTGTTTCAGTTCCTATGATATTACTATAATGTTCCTACATAGAATTAATGGCAGATATCCACTAATGACTGTTGGTGTGACTAGGTTTTATTAAAAAAAGAAAATATCCTCCTATATCACAGTAATGTTCAATGTTTGAACAATGCATCAACATCTTTTTCAAATAAAGTAGGAAAATTAATATTTAGTTTGATAAATATTCAGTTGCTAAATTTTACGAGTCTCCAATTTCTTAATACCAATTTAAATAAGAGAAATGTAACAATTTCATGGACAATAAAAATAGTGGATTTTTCCTGGCGTTTGTTCTGTCTGAAATTGACTTATATTGAATATATAGTATTTTAAACTTGAATATAAGAAATAATTTAGAAAATTAAAAGTGCTATGAATAATTTATTATCAGCTGTGAGTGTTTGGATCCCTAATATGTATACTTAACACCTTTGATGCTTATAAATTTGCGAAAAAGTTATATAGTCGCGGATTTGTCACTTTGAATTACTAGTTCAAAATTAATTATAAAAAATCTTGAACTTTCAATGTTCTATTTTATATCTTTTATACATTTACATCAATTTATATTTAGTTAGATGAAATGTCACGCAATAAATATTTATGCGTATTTGTTCTATTTTAGATAAAAGCAATACAAATATTTCATCCATAAAATAATAATATTTAACTCTTAAAAATAACGTCACCATATTCTGATTTCGAAATAAGATGGATTTAGTTGAGTTTTCTATTTATCCATAAAATATTATTCCAAGTTGAGTACTTTTATTACTAAAAGTCGGTATTGTGTCTTCAATTCAAGTTCAATAAAAGTAAGCAGATTAAGGAGGATGTGGTACTTATGTACAGATGAAAAGGCTTGCGAAATGTAGGTTAGCATTGAGGGTTGCATCAGACCACTCTTAGGACTATGTACTGCAACAATAACAATAACAGAACGAAGCATATAATGCCGTTAATGACCGATTTCGGACAATTTTTAAGTAAGAAACCAAATGTTAAAACAATTTGACACAACATATTTAACAATCTCACCAAGTTTGAAGGTTTTCCGATGCTGCTCTTGATAATCTAAAGAGGCCAAATTTAACAATAAAGGGGGCCACATAAGTAAATATGACTATAATCGACTTTTGTGACATTTTACAGTTTTTTATAGTTTTATCAATATATTGATATATCACAAAATAGTATTAAGAGATTTATTTATTGTTTAACATAAAAAGTTTCAATATAAAATTTTTTGTATTAACTATATGCGATTAATCTTTAATTGTTTGTATGAAAATATCTATATATTTAAATAAAACATCAAATAAAAATATTTAACCTGAATAGTTTTTAAATAAATGAATTACATTATAAAGAAACAATAAAAATAGTAATATTTAGTAGAAGCATTTTTAAATAAATTTATTACAATACAATGAATAAAATATAAAAATTATAATATTAACTAGCTTAACAAAAGTACGTAAAACATTTTTCAATCGCATAAAACACTAATGGGATATTTTCATTTGTTTCTTATATTCGAATATTTGGATCAAGTCTCGTAACGCAAAGTCTTAATTTATACTCTAAATTAGTATCTGCAATTTTCATTCGAAAAATAAATTTTATTTCTGTCAGGAGAGAAAATTTTGCTGCTGGCAATAACCGCTTCCAAAGCAGAAAAGTAAACAGTGTTATCGTGGGCGTGGATAATCTAGAAAAATTTTAAAAAGTCCATAATTCTATAGGATCTATTTCAGCATCTTAAAGGGATTCAAGTCTACCATTTTTAGCAACTCAAATAACTCCGTTTTCTTGAATATATCTACTAAATGATGTTTAAATACCTGTTCGTCAGTATCTGAAAACGTTCAGCATTTTCTTCTAATTCTTCTTCCTTGGCTCTGTAGCCCATTCAGGATCTTGGCCTACCAAGTCGACTGCATGACACATTCCGAATATAGAGTGATACATTATCAACGTATCGATTCTCCAGCAGTCTTAATCCCAGTTTTCGTGACACTAACATCCGAGCCCGGGACGTCTGTGTTGTGAGGCAGAGATGATAGCTACTAGACTACATTTCTGCTCTATCAACATTTTTTCTAGCCAGCAGTAATGTTCTGGTGTTATTGAGGCAAGAGAGCAAGGTTTTGAAATATGTTAATTCTTGGATATTTTTGCCACATATTATATACATGCATCGTTTTACCTTGCAGGCAAATATTTAAATTGCTTTTGTTTTGTTATAATATCAGACAAAATGCAGATTTTATGCATAATGCTTCATTTGACACAACGCAATCTTCCTTGTTCTTGATAAAAGTTTAAAATTAGTCGTCGTAAATTTAAAACTTTTTTGAAAATCTTCCCAGAGTAGGCAGAGAACGTTGCAGTAGTGTGGTATATAAATGATTATGTTTATTCCCTAAAGTTAGCGAAATTTTATTATTAAACTATGTAAACTGTGTTTTTATTATTGAGTATCGAAAACTAATCAATTTAATATACATTGCTGCGTATGAAAATAATCGCCTTGGTTTCAGATTTTACAGATGGCTTTCGTACGAAAACCGAGGGTTCACTGGTCTAGCTTTTATGAAGGCCGTACAAGAAACGTTCCTCAACTGTGATCTCAACTCTTAAGCCGTCGCGAAAAACAAGTATAGATAATTATAAAAGACCGGTAGAAGGTACAAATACGTACCAAAACGTTCATTCTTTGAATTAGTTGAACAAAATATTAGAAGGTGGACATTAACTGCATTTTTAAGGAGACATTATTTACTGCACGATATAAAATGACACTTGATTAGAGTTCCATGTCATTAAGGATGAAGAGTTTGAAGGGAGGAAGAGGACAATGAAGGAATGAAGGAAAAAGATAAGACAGACAACGTGGAAAAGTATATTTAAAGACCAAGTCTAAGAACTTTCCAGTTAACCAAACACTTTCATTCTCATTCATACTGCTGATACTGTATTCACTGAAATTATTTTGATAGTAGTTAGTCGTAAACGTGAATGAATCACGATCTTTGTAGATAGAAACTTTAAAGCCAAATGGACAAGAAATGACCGGCGTCACGCGAGCTTAAAGTCTCCTATCAACAAACGAGAACTTATCACTGAGGCGCTATCTGATGCGTGTTGCTAACACACCACTTCAACTTTTCGAGTTTCCTGATTCATACAATTTTCCCGCAATACAGGACTCGACCGAAGGACCAGAGAAACGTGTTCGTGCCTCGATACGAAATCTTACCTCAATTATTTATCTGCAAATAAACGTCACAACATGCCATTGAAGAATTGAAAGCAATTTGAATTTCTGACTTTCTGATGTGATCGGAACGGATGCAATATGAGTTAAATTATTCCTGGCATTGTACGTTTTCTTTCTGTATATCATCTGATGTAAAATTATGTGACAGATTTTGTTACTACTAAATTTTTAAAATTATTTCCCCTGTTTCTTTGACGACTAAACATGCTTACAGTTATAATAATAATAATAATTTCTCTTCTTCATAAATGCAGATGATTGTTTCTCTGTTACCACTTGTTATTGTCCTCGACCTAGAGGCCGAGGACTGAAGAACGTTTTTAACCTCGCACAAACAAATTTCAGCCAAAGAGAAACTAAGTCCATGAAAAATGGCAATAAGCTGACACTGAAAGTTCCGCTTATGTGACACTGTCAGTGAAATCACGTAATAAACAGATATTTGTAAAGGGTGAATTACATTTTGTGTAATAAATATAAAGGAAACCAACATTTATCTTCAAAGATATAAGAAACTGGTTACAGTAACTATATATTCAGATTATTTGTCGCAACCCAGATATACATTAGTCATTGAAGAATAAAAACAGGGAGTTTTAAAACTAAAAATTATAATTCACATCATGCTCAATATTTAACGTTTGAATTAATTTTTGAGTGTAATTTCTATTTTATTTTGTGACTTAAAAAATTTTGACCAACAGAGAAATGACATTTCTATTTAATTCCTACATCGTTTCGTCCACACATCAGGTAGGGTTTTCTTTTAAAAATTTATTCGTCTCACTACAATAATCAAATGTCTAGTTTTGTGAATAAGGTTAGAAAAGTTCTTTTGTTCAACATAAATATTTTCAAAATTTTGCTTCGTATTTTGTAAAAATTAATAAAATGTTTCTAGATAAAATTATATTCAATTAAATTTCAAATTTATTTATATTTCTTACGTAAGGGAATAATTGGAATACAAAAATTTTCCTTAACATATTTATGATTGACAAAACTATTATAATTTTTAATATGATTTAAATAATAACTAATATTCGTAATGTGGAAAGCAAATAAATCAAATGTCTGCATTTTAATACGAAATTTGACACCCGGTGCTTGTTAAGTTTTCGTGATCTATTAATTCAAAGTTGTCATTTGACATAAGTACCTGCTCCATATTTCTCCTTATGTTGAAGAAAATCTCCACTTATATAAAAATTATAAACTTATTCAAAAGGAAAAAAAATAGACGGTTGAATGTTATATATGAAAATTGGTTCATTAAATCTCACTATTAATGCAATACCACAAAGCATAACAGAAGTGCCGTTTTCAGGTGAAAATTTTAATTCAGACAAAAGAAAACTCAACAAAAAAGACATAATAGGAGATAAAAATGAAATTTAATTTATATTTTTCTCCAATGAACATTAACAATGAAAGTCTATTGAAGTCTGTCAAGTTGCTCGTACAACTTTTGAAAGGAAACAATTATTCAATAAAATTAGTGAGAATTCTTTAAAAAAATAAACCATACCTGATGAAGCTCCAAATATGAGCACGAAACGTTGTATGAATTGAATATAAACAGTATTTTTCCTACATTTTAGTAAATTTAGAAACCAGTAGTTAAGTTATATAATATTTGAAATACGTATAACGGTTCCTTTAAAATTAACTTAACTTAACTTTTCTCTTTTTAATTTAATAATTCTCACCTCTTTTACTAATTGTTAATAGACGTTATAAATATAGTCAACAAAATTGTTATTTATTTTGTCTTATTTAAAGAAATGAGTTTTTAATAAAATAGTGAATTATTTCTTTCTTTCCGAAAAATGATAAAATACTTACTTGTGATTGATATTTGCTGCAACTAAATTTCCAGCCCGGGTTCAATAACAAGCCGTATATAATCAAATAGAAAATTTAATTTTGCTGTAAATTAAACGGAAATGATATTTTCCGGAGCTGGAGTGTTCGGTTGTAATGCCGGTTGCATATTGTGCCCAGAAGTGGACGGACACACTTTACACCTCACATTGCCCTTCCATTTGGTCTTATGAAGTTAATTACTAGACCTACTTTACGTAGAAACTAAGGTTGTTGTTGTGATATTCAGTCCTAAGGCTGGTCTGATACAACCCTCCATGTAACGTATCTTGTGCAAGCCTTTTCATTTCCTTCTAACTAGCACAACCCACATCCTCCCTAATCTACTTAGCGTATTCTATCCTTTCCTCCCTCTTCTGTTTTTACCCCACATACTTCCGGCTAATGCTAATTTTATAAGACCCTCGTGCCTTAAAACGTGGCCTATTAATCTATTCCTTCTCTTGGTCAAAGTCCTCCATATTGTTCGCTTTTCCCCTATTCTGTTTAAAACTTCCTCGTTACTTACTCTATCCACCCATCTGATTTTCAGCGTCCTCCTATAGCACCACATTTCAAAGGCTTCTATTCTTTTCCTTTCCGAGCTCCTATATAACGCCTCGCTCCATACGAACATTTTTAGCAGCGATTTCCTAATATTCACTCTTATATTACCAGCAAGTAAATTCCTATTATTCTCGAAAGCCTTCCTTGCCTGTGCTATCCTACTCTTTATGTCTACTATACTTCTACCATTCCTAGTTATACGCTTCCCAAGTAGCAGAATACCTTAACTTATTAAATTTGAGCAAATATTCACACACAAAATTTTACACGAGAAACCTAATGATACAAGGCTATTACTTGTGCTTGTAACATAGAAAACCGAAAAAAAAGCAATCTCTTAATATCATTTAAAATGAGAACTGATCTACAACATCTAAACCCTTTGATATACCGCTGTTTCCCAAATTACACTCCATTACCTTGGTTTTCCCTCTATTAATCCTCATATTGAACTCTTTCTCCATAACTCCGTTCATGCCATTTATTATGGTTTCCAAGTCTTCTTCTGATTCTCCTAATACTACAATATCGTCGGAAAAGCGTAAGGTACACAACGCAGAATAATGATTTAAAATTCATCACATCCTATACTCTTTTTTAGTTATCAATGGTATATTTCAACGTTTAAATCTGTAAAAAACTGATACTTTTATTCAGGCTAAATATATATCTTCAACGCTGTCCTGTATTTAGTGTATATATTTTTATTACTCATAACAAAATATAAAACAGTATAAAACCAATAATATGGCTGATACCAGGATATCAATTCCAATAATTAATTTTAAATTGGTTAAAGATGAAAATATCGTTAAAGAAGTTAGGAAAACCGTAGATTATCTTTAGAAAAGAACACATTAAATACCTGATTTAATTACCTACAACTATTCAACGTGATAAAGTTGAATGTCACATACACAACAGTGATGTAAATTAAATAACGTCGAGTTTTCCTTTAATATCATTGTTATTCTAGCAATAAAATGTATCAAAGAAATAAAATATGAAAAGTGAGGGATTCGACAGCGCAGTAATATAAAACCCAATCAGTTTCGTCAACTCTATCAGAGAGCCTCTTATCATTCCATTCGGGCTCACGGTCCGGCGGTTGTTAAATTGGATTCGCGACATTGCTTTTGTGTGGAGTCCGGCCAACCTTTTATAAAACCTGAACTCAAGTTCCACAAGTTTATATAAACGAGAAAATAGCGGGGTAATGTTTTGTATGCAATTCATTGCCTTCCATTTTCATATGGTAGATTAAATACGTTTTACGTGATACGCATATAAAATATTGATAATGGTTGTCAGATTGGAAGTCCAATATGAAGTATTTATTTCCGTATCCATACGGTGAAGTAGGGTGGTTAATTATAATTTTGTGTTCTAATTAAAATTATAAATATTTGTTAAATATTCGGCATTGATTACTATGCTTTCCAATGGAACAAATATTAAAACCTGGAAATTATCCGCCTTCGAAATATGGGTTGAAACATGTTTTAACATGTCCGAAGATTGTTAGAAATATCTTTTCTCGCTCAAAATATGTCACATTCTAAATTCTATATAAATTTATCGTTTTCAGTATTTTATTTTTATTTTTTGTGTTATAAATTCAACTGCTATTATTATCATGCACTTTGGCTAAGTTAGTCCTGTTATTTGGAGTAATTTTAATTTGATGTTGATTCTAGGATGGGAAGAGGTTGTGGTGTGCGTTTTCATGCTCACATATGTTTATATGAAAGACACTTATCCCCATAATAACATTTATTAATTTTATTTTCTATATATGTTTAAAGTGTGCAATTCTTAGGAAGCGGGCTAGGCTGCTTACCAAGCCAACGGCAGAGCAATAATGAACGTGATTGGTTAATTTAGGCCCAATTCTGTTGATACATATGGCCAGACGAGAAACGGGTCCTTAGACCAGAGAAAAATGTGACGGAGTCATGAGTTTGTAACTTGAAACCGACATCTCTCGAAATTAATATTATGTACATTCCGTGTGAAATAAAAACACATGAAAACGTCTTTGCAACAATAAGGAGGGACTTTTTTCGACCTCGAACCCAGGCGAGGCCTGAGAAACACGAGCCACCAAAAACACCAGCATACAAGAGAAAACTGGGAAGACGTTTTCAATACAGTCGCGCCAGACGGATTTGCGAGGGGGAGGGGGGGTTTAAGTTAAGAAAAGAATGAGCGGAGCAGATATTTACTTCAACTGGCGTTACATCATTTTACAGTATTATTACTTTTTAACATCAGTTCGAGTCTACAGAATTTGCTGAGTATTCGACAAAAATTACTTGGAGATTTATTTTCAGCATCCAATGGGTGATTGTTGGCGTCACGACGTCGAGTAGCAGAAGCTAGCCAACACAGCCTGATCCATGACGAGATTTACTATCATCCCGAGCACCTGCATCTGCAAGCAGTGATGTACAACATTCGCGTTTCTCGCCCCTGGTTATTTTGAATGTTAGTAAAATTTACGACACCAAGTTTTTTTTGTACCCCACTTCATCCCTAGAAAAAACTATTGCTCTCCGGTGAGCTAGCCCAAAAAATTTTAAATTTCGTTAAACTTAATTTATAAATTTGTTTCCTTTTTTTATTAAAATTTCAATTTTTAATATTATTATTTTTTTAATATTGATTACACCAAAACCCACTACAAGTGAAACAGTAATCACAGTAAGGATGGAGTGGGGGATTGGTGAATACAGGGTATTCATAAAGTTCATATTTTAAAATTATTTATAGGTTATTGACTTAATGTTACAAGTGGTACAGTACTTGAGAGACAAGCCCTCAATTTTTTTTTGTACGTGAATTCGGCAATTTACTTTGGAAAACCGTCGATAGCGGTAGCAGCTGAAAATTCTGTAATTAGACATCTAATTAGATGTGAAACATTTCAAAAATAGATATAAATGGACAAGAACAGAACATTTACAATGTTTATAAACGTTTTGTGTGTCCACCCTTCGTTAAGCGTTACAATTCTACTCAGTATATCAATGCTGTCCATACCTGACCCTGCGTACCAGGAGTAATGGTAAGAACATCTTCTGTGACGCGATGTTACAAGTGTTCAAGGCTTTGTGATAGATGTGTAATATAAACGCTATCATTGATGTAACATCACAAGATTAAATCATAAGGCATCAAGCTCAGTGGCCGTGATGGTCACTGGAGAGCGTGAGATCAGCGGCTTCAAAACGTTCTATCCAGCGACGTGACAAACTCTCTATATATGGAGGAAAGCCATCTGTTTCAGAGATAAAATCTCTATCAGTTTCAAGTTGATGCATAAGCCGATATTGCAGAATTTTCTGCAAGTACGGTCGGTGACGCCCCTGTCGGCTGTTTGTCAAACTACATTTCTGGTACCACGTTCTACAACAACAACAACTATGAGAATTTGTCTTTCAAGTACTGCGTCATTTGTTCGGTTATGCTTAGTCATTTACCCATAAAGATATTAAAATTTTTCTTGCACTGTATCATTATTCTGTAGTCTATTCATTACTTCTTGATTTGTGACTTGATCTACCCATATGCAGCGCCTTATTTCTGCACTGCCGATTGTACAAGTTTCACGACCACAAAGGGGTTATTACAATATGAGTTACAGAAAATGCAGGTGTAGGTCTTGTAATGAATAGAAGCTGAGGGAATGCGTAAGCTACTACGACCAATATAGTGAGGGATTATTACCATCAACATAGAAACAACATAGAAACGACATACAAGTCTACATGCCTACAAGTGCCGTAGTTGATGAAGATGTTTAGAAAATCTACGATTCGGTATCTACAATTCAGTATGTTATGGGAAATGAGAATTTTATTGTAACGGGTAATTGGAACTCAATGGAAAGGGGAAGATTAGGGAATGTAGTTGGAGCCAAGCTTGGGCGAGGAATCGAAAGACTGGTAGAATTTTGTACGGAACATAATTTAGTCGCCACAAACACTTGGCTCAAGAAACATGTAACTCGAGAATGTATGAAATGGACTATACATTGGTGATACATGGAATCAGAAGTTAGTTTATGGGCTTGGATCACAATTTTTTGGTTGTTAATGAAATGCATGTAAAAAATTGAGCTGTATTTAAAGAAAAGTTAATCATACTTCGACATATTTATTTAATATTTGTAGGGCTTTTAGAATTTTAATTTACAACCAACTCAGAGAAATAATTTGGCCCTATTACACAACTATGTAACAATGGACTTTGATAGCCACCACTAGGCGTGTCAAGGATTGAGACAGGTACCATTATCGCCGAGTCCATTCGTCGTTTTTAATTTCAGTAGATAGACATGGTTTCCCTATTCATCAAATACCTTCGCAAGTGCCTTTCTCAACAGCTAATTTTCAAGTTATAAACATCGGACTCTTTGACTTCTTTACTCGCCTGCGACTATTCGAAGTATATCTCCCTCACTTCTTACTTGGCCCATATCTGGACTGAAAATGTTTCCTTGTTTCATGAAACAAAATTACTGTCGGTAATTTGGAAATCTGAAGTGATCTGCATATTAATATTTTTCACACAATGAAAATTTGTCGCCTGGTACACTCGGTTATCAAACTTTTGTTTTATGGCTGTATTTTTCAGTGCGTGCCTTGCGACCATGTCCGGAGATTAATTAAGCCGACTTCTTGGCGCCACCGAACCCATGCAAACCTTCATCAAAAACCTTATCCTTCTTTAGAAAACTGTATATATATTATTATTAAACCGTAATTGTAAGGAATTCCCTAGTTATCACGCTACAGATGTTATTGCAATAGAGTTGATTGCATTATCTTTAATTTCATTATTACTTTTACTGTTATTATTTGTAACGTAATAGTATATTTAAAGTGTTATATATATATATACAATTCAATATTCGTTAGATATTTATTTATTCTTTTAATGTAACTACCAACGGGCTTATGCCTATTTATTGTTAAATACTAGCCAACATATTTTTTCAGTAAAATAAGTTTTCATAAAATTCTTAATAATGTAAATATTTGAAATAATCAACTCTGGATGAAAGGTGTAGTATAAAATGAAGTGATGTAAATCGAAAGTAAACACGTTTTAGTCGTGAGGATGGAAAACTAATATTTTATGAGTCAAACTATATGCGTCAATGAAACTCTTAACTAAGTCCCTTTGACTGGTAATGTCAAATAGGAAAAAAAATCCAGTCGACTTATGTAGTGGTATTAAAAATATTGGAAGCCCTGAGGCAATAAACCTTAAAATGAATTGAAGTATTTATTATAATAGTAGTGCGCATATCAACTTCATCTTTGAACTATGACTGTTTATGACGTGATTACAGCATAATGCTCCGTGCGATTACAAAGTTCTATTTACTTGTTTTCCGATTGGCTACCCGGGATCACATGAACGGCTTACAGTTGCTGGGAGAAATTGGATCCTTGTCGTTAAAACTGGAAATGAACATGATCTCGCCGAAGGCAGTAAAATTTACCGTAATGAAACGAGCGGTCTGCATATAACAGTCACCCTCTAATTACTCCTGAGGGAAGCTCGTTGAGGTCTCTCCAAATTAATTGGTTCCGATAGCAATATGAGTCCAGCTGGGTGTATCGCGTTCGCGTTGTGACATGGAAACAAATCACAAAAACGAGATTTTTTCGCTTAGTATAATCAGAATGTAGCAACGTTCGTAACCTGATGCTAATTTGGTGCAAAGCCCCGTTTGCACGACGTTGTTTCCGCAATTGACACAAATATAGCCTTTTTTATTGATTTTGATATAATTGGGTTCGGTGCCCCGTAAATTGCACATAATCGACTAAATCGAACATAGACTCAGTAATTAATTAATTTCGTTAAAGGAGGAATATCACGCAATACTCAAAGACGTTCCTTACGCCGCAATTTGAAGTAAACTTTTGCCATTATGAAGACCTAAAACACGCATAAAACCGGTCACATGAAGAGGTTAGTAGCAAACAACTGATAGTAAATTTAAATAAAAGCGTTACTGGAGCCAGTCATGCGCTTGGCGAAATTTTCCAACCACTTTGTAGAAATCAGTGTTCCCAGTGCATATAATATTATTCCTCACAAAATAAAGTTTCCTTCTCAATGTAACTTCATGTCGCAAGTCTATTATTTTAATAATAAAATAGTATTTATATCTCTTGTTCACTTCAAAATAATTTGAACTTTTCTTCCCACATCGCTTCCATAATAATTTAGTAATATACTCCTGTTATAATCAAATAAAAACCAAGCTCACAGATCTTCTTATATGAATTACGTAAACTATATTGTTTTTCAAATATCAGAGTTTCTATCTTTCAGCAAACGAGAGTCGAGAAAGAGACAAACGATGGAACAGGTGACTTTTTTTGGGTGACCAGTAATTGAAAACTTTGTTTTTTTGAGTAACAGGCTGAGGATGATCCTGAAACAAGGCTACTTACCTTAGCACAGGAAGGGGTTTGAAAAGGTTAGATAAAGGTAGCCAAGGGTTGACTAGGTGTTTTTTGGGGGGTGGGGGAGTTAACAGGCTACATGAGAAAGGTAAGTCGGGCTATTGGATATTATTCTCACACCCTTCCGAATGACGGCAGACGAGTTTGCTGTTGGATCGCTGCATTCCATTCTCCATGTCCTCCAGTTTTAGGAGACAGTTGGGTAACTGATCCAATGGAACCAGCGGACAACTCTTACCGTATGCCCAAGGTCTTCGACTTTCCAAAATAAATGAAGGTGCCTCGGAAAGTACATATTCCAAACTGAAGCCCCGCATTAATTCGCTTTCCCATGAAACTGTCTTCAAAACTATCTTCATAAAATGACGCGTCCGCTTCCCTTAATTGGTTTGACAGCTCATATATTAACCCTTATTAAGCTATATTTAAAACTAATGTCGTACTGCTTGTGGAATACAGTGCAGATTTAATAAAGTAACAGATATACAGACTTGTTAAAAAGACGTTCAAAATTAAGAGAAAACATTATGGGCTGGTATCAGTAAAGAAAAGGGCACGTAAGATAGCCGAATACTGCCAAGGTTATACAGAACAATTGAATTAACAACAAAATTATAATCCAGTACGAAAATACAAAAAATTTTGAAATTAAATGTTTATGTTTGGGTATCGTTTAAACTCTAGCGTCTTTGGAAACGCATCGCCCTACACGATAACATGTCTAATAGTACAGAAGTTAAAGATGAGACTTCGAAAAAGTAAATAATTCTGTATCGCTAATGAATTATAAATTAATTGTGAGAATTACGTTTAGATTTGGATTAATTGGTGTTGCCATTAATTCTCGGTTGAGGAAATTGGATACGTCATAAATTACATCAAGGAACAAATAATTATTAGAACTAAATAAAAGAACTTAATTAACTACAAACAATCTTTAAATACATAACTGGAATAAAAATATATAGTTTATACTATATCATATAATTGGAAACACGAAACGCACTAGAGAGGACAAACACACACTCAGACGCATAGACAACGGAGATTTCACTTTTTGGAGCTGCATGATGAGACATCTGACCTTTCGTAGGAGCTCCGGGCAATACATGAAACAAACAAACAAAAGAGCAGAAAAATATGTACAGAAATATTTAAAATCAGGTAATAAGAATTTCATCTGTTAGGGGAAAGATCAAGAAACTCCTGCATAAAGTAGAACGCGCATATTAATAGAATATTATGTTGAATTTAAATACTATTTTAATGAATTTTAACAATTAATCGGCCCAATCGGAAAGGTATTCGTTTACGAGAGTATCCTCCTTCCCCTTCCTCCCCTTGAGGTTAATCCACTTTGTCGTTAGTTCACTAAAACAGCGCATAGCAAGGATCTCTCGGTACTTGTCCCAAACCCTTCCCATTAGTAGAGATTGGGGTGTAGTAAGTATTGTGTCGGTTCGTATTTGGGGATCTCCTCAGCGCAATTCTCCTTCCCTGTTGAACAACACTTGACTGTCCCAACAGTGTGGTGGTGGTCTTGGAAACGGACAGATCTAGTGAATAGGGACGGAGCCATGAAGTTAAAAATGTGTTTTTTCGATTGCCTGGATTTTGGAGTGGTTCATTGTGGTCTCTGACTACCTATTATGCTCTCCGGCCGATCATTAATGCCACCATGGCGCGCAGTATAACTAGAGAAATAGATAGTCCTCTTTATAATACGATTTAGAGTGATCCACTGGCCTGGTGTTGTAGTGGGGCTAGGCCGTAACAGCCCAGTGAAAAACTATTCTGGAAACATTCACGAAAGGAAATATATAGTTTACTGTTCGGGATTTGTTGTGCATCAGAAATTTCATACGTAATAATTAAGTATTAGTATTCAATCATACTCCATTGATCCTATAGAGAAGTAGAAGTGGAACGAGCCAGAGATTGTACAGAAATTGTTATGATTGCTTAATTAATATTACTTCTATGGTAATATTTACATTCATATCATTATGTTGAATTTACAATAAGATGTGCTTAACACATTCACTGCCGATGACGTTTTAAAGCGTCAAGTTCAGATTTGCTTCCGTGTCACTGACGCTTTTAAGAGTTTTCCGATCATTGATGTTGTACGCAGTAGAGTAAGATGGCACTCGTCGTTTTATGTTACGTCAGTGGCAGTGTACCTTTTAAATACTACAGTGAGGACAAGATATATAATTTGTACCTGATATATAATTTGATAAATATTGCTAATATCGTATACTTAAGTCTCAACAAATTTACTAGAAGTAGAGCTTCAGGGATGTGAAATAAGTCACAGATTGTACACAAATTGTTATGACTGCTTAATTACTATTACCTCTATGTTACTATTTACATTCATATGATTATGTTGAACTTGAAATAAGATATACTTAAGTACTAAAGACAAGATAAAATGTACGTATATATATAATAAATATTGCTAATATGTTATACTATAGCCTCTACACTGTACTACGTCTACGGTAAGGTACACTCAACTCCGTGAATTCTTCAACAGTCATTATTTATTGGCATTTGTTTTAAAAAAGTAACTTAGTAATCAAGATAAAATACACTTGATTTGAACTTTACCATAAATGGAAAGATAAAAAAATTATCAGATTTTTTTTAAAAAAAAGTTAAATTAAAATACCATGACTTTCCGTAACATAAAAAAATTGCAGTGTAATAGTATTAACTCGGTTCGAAGCACAAGAATATTTTACCATTGATTTTAAGTTTTTAATTTTAAACGTTAAATATTTCCGGAGCCTGTGGCAGCGTAAGTGCATTATGTTTAAGTTGTTATTTTATGCAAGAGTCCTGTTAGGAGGTTATTTAGGCTCTTTTTCTGGTTATGGGCGTATTAGTTCAGGCGCGTTGAGCTTGTTCCGGCCCATTTGTAGTCTGTTAAGCAGCAGCCATGATATGTACACCATCACTCCTGCACTCCAGGATAAAGCGCGCCATTAGCGAAGATAATATCTGGATCTACAGCAGAGAGATTCTCTTTCTGTTTGAACATACTGCTGTGTAATCAAATAACAGCTCAACTGAAAAAGTAGTGATAAAACTAAAACATGCATGATATGTTCTTCATATTATTTTAAATCTGCATAATTCATTACATTTACATTTAACATAACACATTTGGGTACCGATCCCACATTGACGTCGATTTTAATATTTATTTTTTCATTACGTGAATATTGCAAGAACTTAAGTCCATTGTTTAGTATTAAAAATTTCATTTACTGTTGCAAATATACTTTATTATATTAACGCCATTATATGTTGCATATGAGTTACTTTAAATGACACATTTTTTGGTCAAATGTATCATTCAAACTGGAGGAAAATAAAGACTGGTGTTCCTCAGGGTTCCATATTGGGACCGTTTCCATTCTTAATCGATATAAATGACTTACTTAAAGCCATAAATTCTACCTCTAAAACTAAATACTACAATTTTGTTAACAAGTATGCAAAATAGTCTAAAAAATGTTGCCAAAGATACTCTAATGAAGGTGCTTGACTGGTTTTCAGTTAATGGATTGTCCGTCAGTTGTGATAAGACACCATTTGTGCAGCTTCAGACAAACAATGCTACATTGAACTCTAACAACAAGCATTTGTGAAATAAGTGAAGTTGGATGTACAAAAATTAAATGTAAATCGGTAGACAATAAATTAAATTGGAAAGATCACATTAATATTCTCCTAAGAAAACTGGGCTCGGTTAACTTTGCTGTTAAAATTATAACAAGTTGTAGTGCCCCAAACATAAGAAAATTACTTATTCTGCATATTTTCACTCTTTAATAGTATATGGTATAATATTCTAGGGTAATTCATCAGGAAAAACAAAGTTTATAATCTACAGAAAGAATCAGGTTTCACCAAAAACTGCATTCAGGGGGCTCTTCAAGAAATAAATAAATGATGTTATTTGTGATTAATAACAGTCAGCTATTCACAACAAACTCAGATGTTCATAGCTTTGATACCAGAAATAAAAATGGTCTGCTCCATTGCCTATGTCAGAAATTTTATAGGAAGATGCATGAATGTAAAGAAATTAATCCTATGTATTGAGGTACCAAAACTGTTATTCTTCAAGGAAAAGAGTTCAGAATCACTGCTATGTGCAAGAATTCAAGCCCTTCTTATCGAAATAAACCTACCAGCAACCCCCCCCCCCCCTTCTCCTCAACCACATAAACTTAACACCAAGTCCCACAGCTCCTCAATTAGAAGCGAAGA
This sequence comes from Eucriotettix oculatus, assembly GCA_034510155.1. Taxonomy (NCBI): domain Eukaryota; kingdom Metazoa; phylum Arthropoda; class Insecta; order Orthoptera; family Tetrigidae; genus Eucriotettix; species Eucriotettix oculatus. The sequence continues at coordinate 65,494,547 of CM067378.1, forward strand.
TCTGGAATAGGTACTCGTAAGTGATAAATAGGTCGGAGAATCTTAATGAAGAAATATCTGAAAATACAATTCCTGAAATTCAGACTCATAGTCAAATTATTAATTTATTTTAAATAGTTTGGAGGATACATTTTTGCTTTGAATTATTTTGATCACAATATTTCTTTCAAACGCTCCTTTTGTTTTAATGATAATGCTTCGGAAAGCCGTACGATTATTTGACTAAGATGTATACTACGTACGCTCTTCTCAATGAATCAATCAGGTAAAAGTAAATTTGCTAACAAATTTTGCAGACAACACGTTAAAATGTGTCTGTGGTGTAGGTCTAAGATAATTATCAGATTTAACTCCCACGGCATTCATGGATCTAAGACGTAAATATTCACAATATTCTGCGCAAATTTTTATAGGTGTACCGCAAATAATTGTACAGTCCTGTTCTTTTCTCGATTTCATGAGCGTCAGAGCCGGATTCTGCGATATTTAATAAATTCCACGAAGTTTCCGCCAGACGGCACAGGAATTCCGCCGCTGCAACATACTGCACTCAAGGAGGGCCTGCCTTTTCTATTTCCACAGCGTTTAAAGGCCGCAAATCGACGACGAACGTTTTATACCTTGCAAAACTTTCCTTCGAAATGAAACTTGAATTGAGATAGAATTGGAAACTGGAAGGACGAAGTCCCCGAGGACTCGGCCTTTGCCATCAAAAATGGTAAGAGGAAAAATACAACAAAAACTCTCTAAATACATTACTTCTGTTGCCCTTCGCATTTTTCGCGATTTTCAGCAACACTTATTCAGAATTGACAAATGAAGAGAATCAAGAAATATGACGGTTTAATGGATTTAAACAAAATAAAAATCGCGATTGCGAAAATATCCCAAGAAAATGTGTTAATTACTCACAGTCTATGACAATAAATGTGTTATAAACAAAAATTTGCTGGAAATCATTTGCGTAGGTTAAAAATCATGCGGATTCGTTTCACTCTATAATATGGGTTTTTAATATAAACATGAGGGATTAAAACATATTATTTATTTTTTTACTGATTTTCCTTCAACCTCTTTCTCTATTTCTATCTTAAATAATATACACGACATGACTTTTAGTTTTGCTAGTAATCTATTATTCTAATTTTGAGTTATTTTTCATTTATTTCAGTGCTTCGTCATTTATAAATGAATGTTTCTGAGTAAATGTGAAATGAAAAATGACGAATTGTGATGAAAAATAAAGGAGCCAGAAGGAGCTATCTTCCAATGGTAAAACAATGATTTTTAAGAAGCCCATTACCAGAAACCACTTAAATTTTCCCTGATTATTTGTGAAGAAGCAGAAAAAAATAATTTATTATAGTTAGAATTTCAATCATTAATTTATTTAACTAGATCTGATTATGTTTAACTTTTTAAACTATTATTAATAATTAAAATAATTCGTTCTGCTTTTACACAATCATACCATAAGTTTAAAAATAAACTGTGAAAATTTCAGTAATTTATCTATAACGGTTTCCGAGAAAAAGGGTCCTATTTTAACAGTGGTATGATAGGACCTCCCGACTATCACTTACCGTATTGCAAATCAATTATCCAAAAAGTCGTACAAGTCCAAGGGGTCATAAAATCAGGGGCGCTCACAATTAATTAAGGTCGTGGATCACCTACATGTCAATTGTCAGTGTAGGGTGTGTGAAGAATTATTCTTCAATTCTGATTATATGCAATGATTGTTTGAATATTGTCAGAATTACTGAAGCAATTGGTCATTTTTCAGATAAAAAGAGAGAGAAAAACAGAGTGAATTTCTAATCGTTTGACGAGAAATTTTTGAGGGAACAACACTTTATTTGCAATCCAAAAATTGCAAAATCCTATGATGATCGAGCAGATTTTTTTAGATTCATGGGTGACATATTCCGTCGTATAAACGTCAATTGTTTGAATTAAAATTGAATTCCAAACTACATTATGCTAGATATTTTAATTATTTAACATAATTTATTAATAGACCCAGTAAAAATGTATTACATATTTAAAAGACCGAATAAAAAATAAATAATTTTACTTTCATAAATTATGTTTTTCTAAGAAGGTATATAAATGTCAATATCAAAATTCGATAAGATAGATAAGATAAGATAAGATTTATTGGATCCATTAGTCCTCTATTGAGGAAATAGGACAAGTCAAAGAATATGTTACATATCACACTAAGAATACGAATATAAGAAACAAAATATGGATACAGCATATGAGTAAAGAAAATTATGTATACAATGATAAATAAATAAAACAAAGCAGAGCAAACAAAATATGAATACAACATATCAAGAATATGAGTACAAAACAATAAGAGAGATAGTAAAAGAAACTATGTATACAATGATAGACAAATAAAAGAAAGTATACATAACATATACAAAAGATATAATTTCTAGAGAAACAATGTCAATTTTGAACACTATAGCGGTATAATAGAGATCCACGCACTTCACAATACACTACACTTTGAAACACACGTGTGTAGATCCGTGGGAAATCAGGCTCCAGCAGATCTCGTCAATTTAGGTCATGAAACAAAGAAGAAAAGACCGTTAATGAGAGGATAACGTATAATATACACCTGATATTGTTTGCATATGATAAGCACTGATTCAGCACTTTTGCAAAAATAGACTTTAATTACTTTCAGACCGATTGATAAATTCAGGAATAGAATAATAAACTCCTTCTAGCAGGAGATTCTTGCATGCTTTAGTGAACTGATTATAACTGTTTAAATTTTTTATGTTGTCCGAAAGGCTGTTGTAGAGTTTTATTCCGGAGCAGTGGATACTGTTCTCGTAAAGGTGAAGGCGATGTTTATCAGCTCTGAGGACTGATCGGTTTCTAGTACCGTGTTGATGATAATGCCCGTTGCTTTGGACTAGGCTGAAATTACGTTTTACAAATTTTAGAATTTCTAGTATGTAGACGCACGGAAACGTTAGGATTCCTAAGCTTTTAAATAGAGGTTTACAATGTTCCCTACAATCTTTCGCGCATAGTATTCTTATAACTCTTTTTTGTAACTTGAAGACGTCAGAACTTCGAGGGCAATTACCCCAACTCGTTATTCCGTAGCACATATTTGAGTGGAAATAGGCATAATAGACCATAATCGCGGTTTTAGGATCAACTTGCTGCATTAGTAATTTTATTGAGTAGCACGCGGAACTAAGTTTGCCTGTGAGTATTTCGACATGACGATTCCACCGTAGGTTATCGTCAACTTGAAGGCCAAGAAACGACGCGTCATTAGCGAATCTTTTGTCTTCCACAGAAGAATTAACAGTTGATGAAAACTGTAGTAGTTTAGTCTTTTCGGTATTAAGAGTTAACTTATTTGCAGTGAACCATTGCTTTAACATTCCTAGAGTGTTTTCAACTTTGACATTGAGAGCGTTTATATCACTATCGGAAACAATTACGTTAGTGTCATCCGCATACAACACTGTTTTTAAAGGATGAATGTTTCGAGGAAGGTCATTAATATACAAAATAAACAAAAGCGGCCCAAGTATTGATCCTTGTGGTACACCACAAGATATTTCCTTCCAGTCTGAAAGAGTAATTCTACCGTTTTGGTTCTGGATAGCCACTATTTGCTTTCTATTATTCAAGTATGAATGGATGAGTGAAAATGCGTTTCCTCTGATACCGTAATATTTGAGTTTATTGAGTAATATATTGTGATCGACTAAGTCAAACGCTTTAGATAGATCTGCGAATATACCTGTCACTTTTAATTTTTGATCAATTGAATTCTGGACGTCTTGTACAAATTCGTACATGGCGGTACTAGTGGATTTGCCTTTGAGAAATCCATGTTGAGCCGGGTCTATAATAGAATGTTTTTCCATAAAATTTACTATTCGTGATTGTACAGCTTTTTCTATTATTTTAGAGAAGATGGGGAGTAATGAAATGGGTCTGTAGTTCGATACATCTGAGCGTGACCCTTTCTTATAGATTGGAATAACTTTCGCTAGTTTAAGAGAATCGGGAAATTCTCCCATGGAAAAGCATGCATTAATAATTATTTGCATTGGAAAGGCAATTGCCTCGGAGCATTGCTTTATCAATTTGCTGCTGATGCCGTATATATCAACTGCAGCAGATGATTTCATGTTATTTATTATAGTTTTCAGTTCCTTTAAGGTAACTGGTTCTAGGAAAATAGAATTAGGAGTTTTAGTAGTTACGTTACGTAAGAGGTCGTGGTAGTCACAATCTAATAAATTACTGTTATTGAATTGGTTGTGAATATTTACGAAATGTGAATTAAATTTTGAAGCAGCTTCCCTATCGGTAAGAAATTGTCCTTCATGGAAGAGTGAAGTTTGAGGATTATTCTTCTTCAATTTACCGGTAGCATCGTTTATGATTTTCCACGTAGCTTTGATTTTATTATTTGAATTTGTTATTATTTTTGACGTGTTAAGTTTTTTTGCGGCTATGAGAACATTTTTATATATTCTCTTATATTTTGCAAAGTACTCTAAGAATTGGGGTGATGAGTTCAAATGCTTCATTTTATGGAGATAGCAAAGTTTATCGCGTGATTTTATTATTCCTGTGGTGATCCAAGAAGTACGCTTTTTTTGATTTTGTTTAGTGATTTTTCTTTCTGGAGCAATTTCGTTTATTATGGAGAGAAATATCTTTAGAAATTCCTGGAACATGCTGTCAGCATTTTTGAAATTATTTATATTTAAAATATTTTCCCACGGTAACGCTTGCAATTTTTGGGAGATACACATTACATTTGTTGGACAGAGTTTCCTTGTGTATATTGAGCTTGGTCTCTGCTCAATTTCGCCTACTATTTGTTTGTTGATGTACATTATTTGGCCCCTGTGGTCGCTTAATCCAGTTTCAATTGTATGTAATTCATAAAAATTTTCATGGAAATTACATAAGACGTAGTCTATGCAGGTATTTAGTCGCGTTGGCTCATCGCTCGTAACGGAAAACCCGTAGGAATGTAGCAATGTTTTCAGGTGGCGTGTTTTCCTTGTATCCCGTAAATAGTCTAGATTAAAGTCTCCGGAAATTATTGCAAGCTTATTTTCCTGGTTTACTTTACTTAAGACGCGTTCTAGAATATAGAGAAATGTGTCAATTTCACTATCAGGTTGTCTATAAATTGATAAGATTATAATATTTTTCGAGTTATTCTTTATGGTTAATTCACCCGCACTACATTCAAATACCCTGTCTTTACCGAGGGACCTAATGTCGGGTCTATCTTTGCAGAGATCAGCAAGTCTATGATTAACAAAAATGCAGGATCCACCGTTCCTGAGTGTGTTTCTACTAAAGTTAGAGATCCTAATGTACCCATCCAGATTAAAACAATTTGCTTCTAGTTGACTTTGCCAATGTTCCGTTAGTGAAATTATATCTACACCGTTTTTAAGAGCAGAAAGGCACGTTTCCAATTCGAGTCGTTTGTTTCTGAGGCTTTGTATGTTCTGATTTAATAGCGAGAAATGAATATTATTTTTAGTTACATTGGCATATTGTTCAAAGGAGTTAATCAGCGGTAAAGTAAATTTAGTGCAAGAGTGCTGAATAGCTGTAGGGTTATTCAGCACTCTTACACTAAATTCTGGGTGATAAAAAAATTGTCATATAAATTACGGGAGGTTTCAGAAATCTAAACTGCTTTTCTCATTTTCATTATATTTGTTCCTACTACCCTTATAAGAATATTCACTAATTGAATCCGCTGATATGGGGTGCTTTCTTCACTAAACACTATCTCTTGTGATATTTTGAGTAATATAACATTATAATCAGTATTGAAAATATAAAATATTTTAATTTAGATAAAATGTAATACATTGTTGATTTATGTTACTGTGCTGTGTTTTATCCGATCAGCGATAGTAATTTAACTGAAATCATATCACATATTTCCCAGTAAAAGCCCTCTGATTTATTACAAAAACTTCCCATCTGGATATGTCAACTATATTTTTTATGTGTTATGTGTATGTGACTTTACAGGTGGATAAAAATAATCACAGGAGCATAAAATTTATTTAAATATATAATATTATTATTAAACGCAGTTTTCATTTTCCATTTAGCGGGAAGGGCTTCATTAAACTAAATGAAAACCATATGATATACATTTTACACAATTTAGCACACAGTACGAATAAATTATCCATAGGGAATTGAAAAATTGATTGAAAATATTTGCTTGGATTTTTACACCTATGATATTTAGCCTGGAGTGTCAATATATACCATTAAATAAAATTAAAAAGTCTGTCTGCCTGTCATCCGTCCGGATTGTTATCTCGAATAGGCTCCGAAACGGTTCAACAGATTTAAATAAAAAATTTAGGATTTAAAAACAGTAAATTTAATTGTAATATTCTTGCATATTTCATTTCGACTATGATATTAATGATGTTAATTTTACGGTAATGTTTCTTTGCAAACGTGCGTTGAATCTCCAAAATGGAAATGCGGGTTGCCTATATTCTTGACCTGTCCTGAACCGTTTCGGCTTAACGGATTTAAATGAAAATTTCAGATATTGAAACAGGAATTTTAACCTAAATTTTCATGTATGATTCATTTAGATATCTTGCAGATTTCAGAAGTATAGTGTCAATAATTAAATAAGTCCATTGAATTGGCGCGAAAAGGTGGCGTGAATACCAACTGCGAGTTATAAGTCCCATTAGGCGTTCCTACACCATTCATCGCTCTTACTGTGTAAGCGTAATTTTGTCAGCATGAGGGAGAGAGGGGTGAGCGAGCATTCTCACTCCATATATTATTGTAAACGTGTGAAAGTGGGGCCTGTTCAGAACCAACTGCGAGTTATAAGGTTTGCCGTGAAGCGATCATAAATAAATGATACCGTACTTTAGTTTTTAGGGAAAATAAAAGGAGATATTTCCGCGCGAACGAAGTCGCAAGCATTTCTATTCATCAATAAATTTATGATATTTAACAATATTTACAACGTTTCTGCAATTGTTTTTTCAGGTGATTGAAAAATAAAAAGGACATGACGAAGTCGAAAACAAAGATTAAACGTAAATCTAGTATAAAAGCATATAAATTCAATTAACAATAAGGGACCTAATCCATTGTTTAAATTACAGTGATGTTGAATTAAATATGAAGAATTTAGGAAATAATTGTGGAATAGTTCGTAATGCCCTCATATAAAATATTAGCACTTAGTCATAAAAATGAGTGTTTAGATTTGTTTCTATGTTTTGAGACCACTTGATGATTGCGAAAGGGAAGTTTGAGGATACGTTTTTTGATGTGGGTATACATGACCTTTTTGTTTGCCCAACGTAGCAATAATTACAATCAGAATCTAATTCTGATTGCGATATAGAATTGCAATTAATTTTTTTGCATAGTTTTATTTATTTACGTGTTTTGTTATTCCATTTCGAGTGTTATATATTTAATGAGCGCGTTGTAATTGCTAAGACGTTTCTAATTTTTGAGCTGATCCCTCTGCTTTGGATGGCTAATCTGCGCACGGAGCTGTTTGTACGCTTCTATTTGACAAGCCTTTGAGACTACAAGAAGGGACGCCGCAGTTTGGTATACTTGTTACTTGGTTCACAGTTGACGTTGTTTGTTATCTCGTCGAGCTACGCCTTGTTTGCCCTGTGAACTACAATTAGAACAGTTACCTTGCCGTTTTCGGTGAGTAGAACGTGATGGCTTCGGAAGGTACTTGTACTTACGTGGCTACATTTAATGCGTATAATATTTTTATTTAATGTATTCGCACTTGTAAATCAAGGTTTTCTCTTCCTGGACTTTTATAAGAGCATGTCCAACTCTAGATATTCATTTTTACGTCGAAAAATGGCACATGTTTGCTATTACATTCAGGTAGATACAATATAGCAACGGACTAAACTTAAATATAACACCATATTCCACAGCAAAAATATAAAAATTATATGTACCTAAACGTAATTTAACAGAAAATTTCACCCGCATAATTTCAATTATTCGTATGCATAAGATTACATAAAAATAAGAGGTCAAAACGACAAGTAATATTTTGAAGCAACCATACAGATATTAAAATCAAGGAATCATGATCACAAAATAATAAAATATATGATCTTCAAAGAGTCGTGTTTTCGAATTGGTGTTAATTCACATGAAGTAGAATACTTCAATAAACTACAGTAAACAAGTGTAAATTTAAATATACTTACAAATATTATACAATTAAGTGAAGTGCACCTATAAATGGAACAGGCTGGAAGTCAGAAAAAAATTTATATGAACTTTATTAAAGTAGTTATTACAGGACGTTTCTTTCCTGATTTGGAACCTCGTCTGGTGTGAATTAAGGGTAACAAGAAATTACCAATGAAAATTTAGATGTGCGTGTCACAAGAATAGAGGCTGAAATATTTTTGTGAGTGATTTATTTTTGTAACTAAATTTCTTTCAATTTGAGTAAGTACAATATGTGATAATATACTGTAAATGATGGGGGGATATTAATTAATGACTTTAATAATTGGGTTTAAATATATACATTTATTAATTGTAAACACAATAATTTTATTATGGGTAGTGCGTATATATATTATGTACAAAAATAATTAATTAAAATGGGATTTTATTAAAGATCTCAGGGTATTAATTGTTTGGGTGACCACGTGTTCGTTGACGAACCTGAGGTGTTTTCATAGGCGTCTCGCTGTAATTTCCGTGTTATAAAATTTGAAGTGGCCGGTCGACAATAGCTGCTGCCAAATTGAGGAAACACCGCTTTTTCCTCTTTCTTCCCTGCTTCCTGGACTGATCAAAGCATGGTCTCCGCTGCCACCTCGCCAATCTCCTCTCTCCACCACTCTGCCGCCAATCTCCTTTCGCCACCACCTTGTATCACCAGCCAAAATCTGTCTTAAATTGTCTCCGCCAGCCTCTTTAAAACCTTGTCCCCACTTATCCGACACCTATCACTACGGTGGCAGGGATGGATACTCTCCAATCATATCCCTTGTTTCATTTGGGGAACACACGCCACCCGTCACCAAATTCCTAAGCAGATTAGGACATTCTGAAACCGGCGACGAGGTGTCCGAGCTTTATGGTCCAGGTGTCAGCCGTAGTCCCTTTGTTATTATTCCGAGCCGCCAAGACGGCACGCGGAAAAACCCCTTCTTCTTGGCAAGCGACTTGCTCATGCCGGAATATTTGGTATTTAAGTTCCCGTAAATTATAATAAAAAATTGGATGCGGGTTCTACTGCACTACAATACCTTATGCATGATAGTTTACCATGGAGGATTGCATCAGACCAGTCTTACAACTTACTACCACATCAACATCAACAACATTGTGTTTAACTAAAATTTTTATTTTGCTTTTAATATTTTTGACTACGTTTGAAGTATTTAAAGATTTAACACGCGAATACCATAACTTAGTAATGTGTCAATACGTTTATAATGAATGTTACTGAAGAAGCTGTAACTATAAAAACTGAAATCATCATACGGATTTATTACCGAGGGAATTACTGATTTAGACTTTATTATAATAAATCTTATTTTTATTGGCTTTTTTTCATGTTTGTTAAACACTAATATATTTTCCGATATAATTGGATAATAATTGTAATATATTATAAAATTTTGGCAGCCCAGTTTTATCATTACTCGGAAGCCATATATCGCAGGAACTTCCATTTCTGCCAGAAGTATTCATCATTAAAGCCTAAAGCATGCTTGGCCTACCCACATAACTGCAATCAGAGAGAGTTCCATGAAGTAAATTAGAAGCTGAGAAAGTTATTTTGTGCACTGGCCATTTTAGTTCCTTAATAAACAAGTCAAGTTTCATTTTTAAAGTTGTTATATAAGAGTTACACAAAACGATAATAACAGAGATACCAAAACTAAATGAAAAGATATATCCTGCGTAAGAGGTTCTTCGATGAAATTTTTCCGACCGACGGAGGTAATACCGCAGTTTTATGAAATTCTACGACAATAACAATTCTTTATGAGGACTCTATTTCCCCTTACTCAAGGGTCTGTGACTTAAGAGAGCTATTAGGTGGAACAGAATGGTCGCATATTTCTGTCCATGGTTATAATAACCCTCTATAAATTCAATCACCAATCGAAATTATTGTGAATTCGTTTTTTATTCCACCGTCGGGCGCACAAGAAATAACGAATACAAAATTACAGGAATGTTAAAAGTTATACCATAAAAACATATAAATTATGTCATCGGACGAATATTTAAAATAATAGTATACTATTTTGGAACATCAAGAGGGCTAATTGATTTATGTACTCCTTTACCGATTTATTTATCAATATAAACTATTGCTATTTTTAGTCACTTAGCATCTTCTACTATATAATGGTATGTTCGCACTACCTCAAAGTATTCATTACCTTGCCAAACCTTCTCATGTCTTGTTCAATGTGAACATTTAGTGTTCAAAACTCTCGTGAACAACTACATTTGTTCATATTCTATCCTCCTTTTTTCGTATTCTACAAATTATAATAATGACCAACTTTTCCATTGTTCCAGTACTATATATTTCCTCCGCTTCCCTTGTTGAATAAGGTATTCTCTTAAAAGATTAATTTTTGCGTCCTTTCGATAATTTTAACCGTAAAGCGAATACAAGAAACGTATACCACGACAACAAAGTTTATAGGCAGTGCGTAAGAAAAAGATTGATTACTAAAGTGTTAAATATAATTTATTATGGTCCCTAATCTTCTTTTGACTCCCCTAATACTACTAAATCACTGGCAAAGTGTAGGGGTTTTATTTATTCTCTCCCTTTTACATATTCCGTTTTAACATTCTTCATCGCCTGTTCTATATATAAGGTAAAAAGCATGGGCGACGGACTGCATCCTTGTCTTACTCCTTTCTTGATTACGCCTTTCTTTTCTTGATCTTCAATTATAATTACTGCTGACAGCCTTCTGTAGAGGTTATGTATAAGCCTCCTTTCTCGCTAAATTATTCCTTCTTTAAATCCTTTATAGTGTGTTCCAGTTAACATTATCCAACGATTTTTCTAAATCTACAAATGCCATGAACGTAGGCCGGTTTTTCTTATTCTCTCTCCTAAAATTAGACGTCAATATTGCTTCTCTTGTCCCCGCTGATCCCATTGGACGATTCAGCCAACTGCCTCCTGAAACTGGTGGAGACATGGAGAAGGAATGCTACGACCCCATATCAAACTCGTCTCCCGTCATTCGAAAGGGCGTGAGAATAGTACTAAATGCCGAACTACCTGATACAGGTTTTCTATGATTTTCCCTGCATCTTTGTAGGTGATACACCGGGAAGGATCCTTAAACCATAGCACGGGGGCCCTAGTTAACCCTTGGCTAGGGACCTTCCGCACCCCCCTTTTCAATTCCCTTCCTATGCTATTAAAGGGGAGTTGCCTGTTTCAGGATCACCCTCATGTTGTCTGTTAACCCCCCCCCCCAAAATGCATACTTCTTAAAATAGATCTTTTCCTTACATTCTATTTAATGTTTCATCCTCTTATATACTATTTTCGTTAATATTTTGCATGTATGAGATAATATTAATTGTCCTGTGCTGTTTGCATCTATCAGCCCCAGTCTTCTTCGGTGTGCGTATAATTATGTTTTTACTAAAATTTTCTGCGAATTTTCCTGTTTCGTAGATATTGCAAACTATCCTGTACTGACGTGATATTGCTTCTTCGCCCGATGATCTTATCAACTCCGCTGAAATGTTCTCAATTCCTGGCGCTTTACAATTGCTCAGATCGGTCAGCGTCAAATCAGACTCCGACCTTAAAATTTTGTCCCCTAACTCTTATCATCCACCTCCTCTTCTTCTTTTCTGACTGTTCTAGATTTCCACCATGATAAAGCTCTTCTAGATATTTATTCCAGCTCTCTGCTTTTTCTTCTTTATCCAGAATTTGCTTCCCATCCGCTCTCCTGATGTTCTTGTTAATATTTTTCACTTTCTGAACGTTTCTTTGATTTTACTATAAACTGCGTCTATTTTCCTCTTCACCGATATATCTTCAACCACTTTGCTTTTATCTTGTTCCTAAGTCTCTTTGGCTGCTTTTAACTTCGTTTCTATCTCATTTTTGAAGCGCCAGTACTGCTCTTTACAGTTTTCATCTCTCTCGTTTTTATATTTACACCTTTAATCGATCATTTTTATTATTTCTTGTGGTATCTGTGCTTTTATATTGGTCTGAGCTATTCTTCCTACTTTTTCATCGTCTGATCTAGTCATTTATTACTTCAAGAACGCCCATTATATTGTTTATTTATCCTTTCTCTATTAATCTTGATATCTTCTTTGAAACTCTAAAGTACCTCCTGTTGTTTCAGTTTTTCTAAATTTCATCTTTTTGTTTTAATTCCTTTCTTGAGTTTCTTAATATTCAGCCTGCACTTCATAATCTATTATATATATAAAGTTTACACAATTTACAACTTATATCGTGTTTTTGACACTATTCAAGAAATCCAAATTGGTGGACATAAAAAGTAATTGATTCATTTTAATTTGTTGTTTTATATTTGTATACCTGAGATTATACCAAGAAAAGGAACGATACGTATTGTTCTTAATTTTATTATTAAATTCTTTCTGATATATTGGTTTGTATATTTATTGATCAAATTGAGTTGCAAGAAATATAACTATAAATCCTAAAACTACTTATAATGATATTATTTTGTTTTGGTTTTCTTATTATTGTCAATAGAGAAAATTTAATTAATCAACAGAATATAAATGATATATTGTGCATGATATATATACGTCAACTATCAAAGAAAACATCTACTTATCTAATTTCTTAATCGTTACAAATAAATATTTTTGATTTAATAAAATACTATTTAAGAAACATAGTCATTTTACGAAATTTGATCGTTTATTGAAATAAATTTTATATACCTTCATTATGTAAAATCATCAAGGTATGAAACCTGAAACAATTCTTTGGTATACATGGTGTCATTATTTTCTGTATTTTTATTTTACGATTTGTATCATCATATCGATAGAAGTAAATTTTTTAAGTAGATCGATAATATTAATATAAGTTACCCAATTGTGTGTACCTGGATTAGATTTCAGCATTTCGCATAGTCCATGAATCGAAAGCCCCTGCAGATAGGCATTACGTGATACAAGGTTTAACACATTCCGTTCGGCTCAACAAAAATAAATCTTATAAGTGTTTTTTTTCCAACTGAATCGTGCGAAATAATTTTAAAACAACCATAAAATTTATCTTTCTCTATTCAGGTTAATAATTTACTTTTCGGGAGCTATTTATAATGTTTGACAAATGAGTAATTAAATAATTTAAAACTATGGCTCCTATATTTATGGAAAATCTGAAAATCACTAAATTTCTAACTTTTTTAAATGGTTATATATAAAAATATCATAGTCTAAGACGTTATAAAATAATTTTACTTTTTATGGAAAATAATTCATTAATTGAATCCTGTTCTTTATAAAACTTTTATTTAGCTGGTAAAAAGCGATAACAATATTTTCATGTATAAATTTAACTTGCTTTTAATTTATTTGCATTAATAATTTTACAAAGACTATTACGTTTGAGATGGCTTGTTTTGAAATATATATATTGTAACATCTCGTACGTATATACGTTATTTGACATTGGTGTTGCTTAATTAATATTCAACATTCCAAAGCACTCCTTAAGTCAAGCTTTTACTCTCTGAGGGAGGTTACCAAGCAACAGAGGTTTTTTGAGACATTCGGTGACTCATTCTTTTGTTGTTCTTTTTTTTGGTCTGACTCGAGTCGACTCTGGACCGTAATTATTCAGGGCATTTTGGGAAATACAATAAAGTATTCCTGGCGGAGAAGTTTACGTCGGAAATGTATCGTTGATTCTACATATTAATTGCCCTAGTGTATCGATAAAACCTATTGAGATCTTCAGAAGCTTCCTAATGAGCAGTTCTATTTATAAGATATAGGGAGTCTTTTGGCTGATGCGAAAGGGAGTACGTGGGAAGAGCATCCGACGGAGAAACGAAAGGCGAAGGCACTCAAGCTCCCCTTAATTCCACATAAGAACCACATTAGAACGACTACAAGACGCCACCACATTAAGTTCACAAACCACTAATAGGGTATACGTGGTCAATACGTCACGTTTTACTTCTTTGACACTTTTAGCTTTAAGTTATCTACATTTAAATATAATTGTGTTCGTATATCAATGATTTATGTTCTAGGTTTATTACCATAATGGGAATTTGATGTAAATAAGAGTCAATTTTTCAATTTCCAAACATAATCAGAACGCTGGCACTTTTTGCATTGACTAGTCACAAACAACTTGAAATATGAGTGGAAATATAATTGAATGTAAAATTAATTGAGCAAATAACAGTTAGTAATGATGTAATGTGTTTGAATTTTCCCTTTATTTATGTTTAGAAAGTGTTGTTTGAACCTGGGGTATTCCGGCAAACCAAGTTCATAGAAGTTCGAACCTGAAAGAAATTCATTTCATGTTTTGATTCTTGCCTCACCATTCCATTAGAAGTCGACTAATGGAAAGGAACTAAAATAAAATTAAATCAATAAAACGTTTTAATATATATATGAAGCCTTTTCTGAAAGTTAGGTTTAAAGTTTTCTTATACGTATATTATAATGAAACTAATTATAAATTTGTGTATTTGTTCCATCGTCCATAAATTAATGTTTCATTACAATTTTTAAATTTTAATTTACTTTTGTAATATGGGATTTGAATTATTTTTAACGTGCTAAATAATTTTAATTCGATAATTGTATTTATCCGCGTCAATAATTATAATTTATTTAGTTAAATTCGTCATAAATTAGTATTAATTAGAATTATGTTTAAAATAAGAAATCTTTTAAAATTAGTTTATAATTTATTTTCTGTTTTTGGTAATATTTTGATTTTATAAAAATAATTTAAATAGTAGTGCTGCTTTGAGTTCAGTTATTCAATGAGTTCGAGATGAGTTTGGCTAATATTCTTTATTTTTTTATTAAGGTTTTATGTCGCATCCACCCGATGGTTATGTGACCTTTCAAATATATTTTTACATCGTACTTTATATTTATAATCAATTCATGAAAAACCATTTGACAATAGCAAGAGAATTTTTCTTTGCTGTAGTACAAAGCAGCGTTTTGTCTTCAGATGTACAGTACAAATACATCAACAAATTTAAAATTAATATGGATACGCAGTGAAGAATTATTACTCGAAACAGTTCCTCATTTGGTTCATTATTAATCATTAAATTATAATATTTTTGAAACATTCGTCAAATATCTCATCGGCAATAATCTGTTTTGGAAATATCGTGCCTTCTGTGACGGAGATAACCTGGCTTCCTACTTCCTGATCGATATTTATCCCGGAAAATTAGTAACCCGTTGGCATTCAACCAATCCCAATTAGATCTCGTTTCCGATTTGCTGGAAATAGATGACTCACTCGGGCCGCCAGAGTTTAACCGTTGACACTGAGAGGCGCTTCTAATCCCCTTTACATATCCTTTCCTCGGTTGCTTTATCAATACTTTTCAAATAGGAAGTACGTCATCAACATGCCAACATAAAATTGTTTTTCATAATTAATTAAGTACTGACAGTACAACAATGGACGGAAAAACAGATTGTCATTAGTAGTCTTTAACACTCTACCACTATATTAAGGATGCTGCTCCTATTTCTTTTCATTCACATTATTTTTCACAGAGAATACAATAATAAATCATGATAGGATAATTTAGGGCAGCTTAAATTAATAATAAATTTCAGAGTTAGTGACTTGTCTGACTTATTAGTTTTATTGAAATTAACGACGGGTAGAACTGCCAGTAAAGTTCTGGTATGCAAAGATATGCAGTTATACGTAGACAGTTTAGATATTTTTTGATATTAGTTTAAACTCTACTTCTTGGTTTGAAATTTATAGTCCACGTTGTACGTTGAGAAAAATACAAATATGAAAATTTCTTTCTTTCTGATCAATCGTTTTGGGTTCACCCCGCTTAATCTTTCCGACAACAAATTCTTTTTTCATTAATATAAATTGTATTATATTCCTCATTATCTCGTTCTAGTGAGTGCTTAGGTCTGTTTAATATTGCCGTATTGTGTTTATGTCAACTTTATGGGTTTGTGTGATCACCAGCCGCTAGATGACACATTTGTATTCGCCTGTGGTATCGTTACCACATTAGTCCGCTTTGCGCTGTTATGAAGCAAAGATGGCCGCACCTTTTCCTTGTTTGCACCGAAGAAGAACAGAGTTCCTTAATCCATTTCTTTTGATCTGAAGTTGTACCAGACTTTCAGAACTATACGGAGACAATATTTTTCCACAGTGAAGTGTTTAGAAGTAGATTTTCAAACGTAGTGTGAAGGGTGAGGATCAACACCTCATGGACCGTCTTGCGTGAATTCATCGTAAGTAGTCAGACATCAAACACCACAGCATGAAGCAGTGGATACGTTGCTTGTTGCGTTATGAAAAACTTATTTTTGAGTGGGAATCGTAAAGATGTTGCATCGATGTACTAAGTCCATTGTAAAGCTCTCTGACTATGTCGAAAAATGATTTGATTAGAAATTGTTGCAATAAATTGGTTGGCTTAACCTCGATCCACTCACCTTCATTGCTTGTGTTTATCGTTCAGTTTTGGAAAGAATATAATTTAAATCTTATAAGTAATATGGAGTACGTAGAAATGTCAAGAATATATCAAAAGCAACTATCTTAAAATTATTGTTATATTTCGAAATAGTGTAACGAATTCTCGTTTTCGTGGCTACCACATAGGTCATTTGTCTTGGTGGATGAACAAAGCCCTCAAGACAATCGCAATACAGGTTACCAAATCCGGCAGTTTTTCTGAAATGCTGACGACCAAATTGACATATCGGCGGACAATGACACCCACAACAAACCTTTAAAAGCCACTCTTTCCACGTTTTCAAGCGAAGTCGATCACATACAGCTAGGTCGAATGCTCTGGTTCACTTACTTGTTTGATTTAAACCTAACAGTCTTATTAAAGTTCGTAATATAGACTGTAATTATTCACATTTCTAAAACTACATATCTGTGTTTTATCTGGTTAAAACCCCAATCTTCCGATCCTATCCTGATAAGCTCAGGCATATCTATTCACACTACCAAAACTTACCTGACGAGTCTCGAATCTTTACAACCCTTCGAGATAATCTTCACATCTCATTTCCGTTCCAGGTTCCGAACCAACATCGAGTGAAGAGTCATAGCGAGAATGCTACATCGAAAAGCTACAAAGGATCCCTACTTTTCTTGTTTACGGCTCCCTGAGGAACTATAATCTCAGGAAATAGACAATTCGGAAAAAATATTTAGAGTACAATTATTATGGAATAACGGTGAAGTATCAGTGTCATAACATGTTCTGTCGTTAACGTTGTCGTGAAATCATATTTTTTCTGTAGTTATAAAATTTTGGAAAAACTACATGCTAATAAAATATTTATTAAATTTCACAACTCTCGACGCTCACTACCTTCTTATTCTACTCTACAGTCCATTGAGGACCTGGGCCTTCCGGGTCGACTGCGGACTGTCATCTTGCACGATGACGCTCACTACCATTGCTTAAAATCCTTCAATAAATATTTTACTCTTTCATTTATATGGTATTGTCTGACATGTTTATTTCCTAATTTATTCTGTGTTTGAAAATTTATCTTGGTAAATATCTTCGTCGTTTTTGTAAAATTAATCATGCGTTAAAAATACTAGTTGAATATTAAATTTAATCATTTTGATTAAGGCAATAATTAATTGAAAGACGTCTGCATAATGGAACCCTTGGATCTAAAATAAACTCTACAGTCGCCTCTCATCGTCTACTACGATTGTTTGCGTGGCTGCTAGAAGTGAAAGGAATAGTTTACAGTGAGCTCCATCTTCGAAATTGAATTCATTCTCCGTACATGCTGAGCAGCATATTTATGTAACGACCTCGGCGGTAATCACAATATCGTTAGCCACAGGATCTCCCACCCCTGCAACCCCTCATCAATTACTTCCAAGTTAAGTCGTTTTCGTCAAAGCTCTTATCCTCCATAGCAGCGAAATCGTTAACGAAAACCGAGTCCACGGCACTCGGAGTGGATCTGACCTGAAAAATGACGTCACAGTTCTCACGTCATTAGGCTGCAGGAAAGGGGAGCGGAAACAAAAGAAGTACGACGGCCGCTGCGAAACAAAAGACGGCGGAGACGGCCAGATAATAGACAAAGAGATTGCTGTTTTCTTTATTTCTCTGGAATTGGTTTTTACACCGGATGCCCTACAGCTCTTGCGACGACTACTTGTCGCTTGACTGAGCGAATTAGTGGCGTCTTATTTTGAGACAGATAAATATGGTCTTTTATCGAACTCGTTCAAACTCTACTTCTTTCGTCTTCCCAACTTTTCCTTCTTGTCACTTCCAATAAAGATGTTTTTCTCGAAAACAGCAAACCCTTTAAGGATATAAAAGGTATTGCCCTATCTTCAACTTTTGTTTCACAAAAAAAGTATCATTTATTTTCTTCGGAAAGTTTCTTTATCAAATATTTTTAATCTATAGTTACGCAAATAAAACTAAACATCCCAATACAAAACTTCTCGACGTCGATTAAATGTTTTTCATTAACATTATTTTATTTCAATTCTTCATTCATGCTCCCAAAAACATAATTAAAGGGATGAAGTTGATTCTTAAAGTAAATATAAATTTATGAAAGTAAAATAAACCCTCGTATCTTGTGCCTGTATTATTTATATATACTTTACTGGTATCAGGTCGAAAGCTTCTATGCACTTTTATGTGATAAATTGCTGTGAGACTGAATACGTGGAAACATATAGCACAAACACGAAAGAAATTACAGTTTAAAAAATTCAAATGTGTCAG
The DNA here is from genome assembly GCA_034510155.1 of Eucriotettix oculatus. Lineage (NCBI taxonomy): Eukaryota > Metazoa > Arthropoda > Insecta > Orthoptera > Tetrigidae > Eucriotettix > Eucriotettix oculatus. The sequence goes on from CM067378.1 coordinate 65,513,617, forward strand.
CCCACGTAAGTCTGCAATATCAGAGGGACAGAATACAAGGAAATCCTACAATTTATTTCCGCGTAATACGGCGGTTGCTTGTTTACATTCTGTTACTCATCTCTGATCGATTATACCTTGCAATAAAAACACCATGAATACATGGAAGGATGATAAAAAAAATACTAAATAAGTGTTTCAAAACGTAATTATACATATACCCGTTGTATTTAGAACCACTTTTAACATGAAATGTTTCACAGAACCACGGAAGATTTTTATTTTTGAAAAATCAACTTTTTTAAATTACATCTTGGAATAAGAACACCAGGAAATACCAAAGATTATAGAAAACTATACGCAAGTTTTTTATCACTATGAGTAATAATAAATTGCAAAGAGATGCGAAATAGTTTCAAATGCTATTCTTGAGAATTTATGTGTTTTTGGACATTAGTGTATTTAATAATAATTTTTAGGTACCAAATTAAATCCAATAATTACGATTTAATGGATTCAATTGACGATCTGTGAAGACTGACGAACTATTTTCAAGTGAATATCCCAAAGAATTAACGGCATAAAAAAAATATTTTTTCTATTGAAGAGTTGACGGATTTTGATCAATTTATTACATTTGTTGTATACGGTGATTCATACTTTAAGCTTAAAATTTTCTGCGACAGTCAATGCGTAATTAATAAATTGCTGTGACGCTAAATTTCGTGTTCTTCAGAACACTCCTTTTTGTTGGTGGAAACAAGAGGCTTGTTTGGACGTTTTGTGAATTGTCCTAGCAAGATTGATGGTTTTAAATAAATAACGGTTTAGGTTCCGGGATTATTTCTGACACCATTTAGAACCGGGAGTATTTTTTTCTTCCTTTTCATATTGCATAGCGATAATTTTGATGAAATAAACATTCCGTTGGGATAGGTTGGCGTGGAAATATCACTGTACTAAAAATCATGTGCTAGATCACAGTTAAATCACATATTTACTAAGAGATTAGTGTTGCATTAAATACTGTTCCGGACGAATACAAATAATTACCCAGGCAAATGTCTGCTGATAAATTAATTTTGAGGTGTCATTATTCGTTGTCTTATTAAATAAATTATGAATTCCGTTTTATTGGATATTCTGAAATAGCTAGAGATGACATCTATAAATACATATTTAGTCAGAACTGTAATTATATTACAAATTGACGCTAGTTTTCACAGAAATGTCATATATATAAATATACACATGAAAAATGTTTTCAATTTAATCCCTCACTCCATCCATTATATATAACATGGATGGAGTGAGGGATTGAATTGAAAACTTTTCTTCAATTTTTTTATAATTTATTCGAGCGTGGTATGAGTGAAGATTGAAAATAATTAATATCATACTAATTTCTCGGAAGAGTAAACAGTACTCGACGGAATACATTCCATAAAGTGTTGAAATCGAAGTCAGACTGCCGAACGCATAACTCTGAAAATCGATGAAACATCCCCAATCGGATCTGAACTCGTCTATTGACTGGTTCAATGCAGTGGGATGCGCTCTATAAACAGTTACAATGCAGCGTATAAATAGCCAAACACTGCCAATCGAGTCGCGTACGGAGATGTACACAAGTCCAGACAAAGTTCTACTAGCGAAATTCTTTTATTCAATGTTCTTAATGATTAAGGGTAAGATTAAATAATATAAACCATAGCTTTGAACGGGTTCAGAACGTATTCATAGCAAGTTTTCAAACAGGTATGATAATTTAATTAATTAAAAATATGAAATATGAAATTATGTTAGCAACTGATTGTATCTAAAATAAAATACAAATTAAATTAACTCCTCTGCTATTGAAGGAAATAATTGACATCCCAATCATTAGACAAAACACTTCCAAGTTTATCCGTGGATGTTATCACTTCTTCCTCTTGATACATCCCTAACCAGTACTGATTATATGGACAAAGGTCAATGTTTCTGGAAGGATAAAATTAAGTATATTTTTGAGAAATATAATCAACCATGGTTCAAAGTATAATGATGGGGTAGGATACCCGTTTATCTCAGCTAAATTTAGCGATTCAATGATAATTAACAAGAATGCTTCAGCCAAACCAGCTGAAACATATGCGATACTTATAGCATTACGATATTGCAAAGGCCATCTTTACAATTTCACTTTTATTTTGACCAATTTTTGCTGAGCTTCAATTGAAGAAATTATTCTCTCTTGAAAATGAGTGTATATATTATGTGTATGTATCCAAATCACAGGATTTTAAATTCTGTTTTACTCCTATTCCCGAAATACTGGTTATAACAATGGAGGAAATGCTACAATGACTTCGCTGGCATATAAATACTCGTCTCTAAAAGTGTTTTCTATTACAAATTGAAATATAATACTGAAATTATTTTATTACACAATAATTTGTAGCCAACTTTGAAATTTTTAAATGGAGAATACAAATATAAACTGTTATGTAATCGAAATTAATTTTAAGGTCAGCCTTGCGAAACGAATGAGGCGCGGAGTTTGTTTCACTGATTACGATTAAATAATTAATCTCCATAGTTGGGCGACAATTTTGATAATTGACGATTATGTTATTAACTACAATTAATTAAAAGGGATAAATTTATGAATAAAATAATTTACAATTGAAGACGGTAGCATTATTGATTTTATATTGAGACTCTTTTATATAATGTCACCTATGGAGTGAACCAAAAGAAGCAAAGTTTCTATGGCAAATAGGTTTGACAATGTGAACTCATTAAATTGAATATCAACGATGCTGCAGCTGCAATTTTAGGTGGTGGTTTGCTTCGACCTGCTTCGGATTGACGATATGTACGAGCCTAAATTCGATTATCTTTTACTGCATTGGATGATCTGGATGATGCCTTGGGCCAAAATAGTAGAAACGTCTACCAAAATCTGCTTCTTACGAGGTCTCAAGAGCTTCACCCAGCTCTTGCCAGCGGATGGCAATTTAATGATCTCACCATTCTCCATCTAGCCTCGGGAGATTTCGAATTTTCCTCCTCCCTTTTCTAATATCCAATTTGGTTGCAATTTCAAATGGCGCCCATGGTTAGTATTTGCACAGTTGTAGAAAATAGGAATATTTTTTGCTGCCGCTTATAATGAAGTTTCCTAACATATTTTTTATGTGTTTGTTACGCGCATTAACTGTTTCTAATAATACACACCTAGCTTCCGACTTGATGGGAGCAAATTTTTCTTGGATTAGTAACGGATGCCATTTATTTAAGAGATGGACACCCATTGTCAGTAAAACTCCTTCCATAAATCTGAAGAGAGGTCCGTTCCAAATTTCTGAGGAAGGATGTAAACGAGGACCACGTACATACAAACAAATATGTCGCAGGCCTTCGGACTTTTTCTCGTGTACTTTTAATGTATCAAAGTCCCATTCTTTATCTTTTGAAGTAATAAAAGTATGCATTACCTATTAACTCTGTTCAACAAATGCAGTATTTTTATATTATTTTACAAAAAATCGAAAGATAGAGATTAATAGAAATGATAGTAGTTTAAACTTTTTTCTTAAAAATGCTTAAATTTATCTTATAAAATATGAATATCCTGTAGATAAGTTTCATATTTATTAATCCCATTAGACCTCTGCTAAGAAAATACGACGCGTCTTAACGACATTAATTACAAGATGTAATTAATATATTCATTAGAAAGATGTTTATGACTACACATAAATAGTAATATAAAGAATTTAAAGGGTAAATTCTTGAAAATATGATAGATGAAACGTTTCACATTCCCGAAAATGTAATTAAGATATTTAGCATTCTCTAAGCACTTTTTCACTGAATAGGATTTTTTTACTGCAAAAAGTAAAATATGAAATCTGATGGATTGGTTATGTTTTTCTTTGTACACCCCGTAATGCTCCTACGTTAATTTGGTTTTAAATTATTAAACCAGACTGAGGATTAAATAGATAATCAATCACGTATCTTACAACAAATATTTTATTTTGATGAAGAGCGTAATTGTAAGTAAAAAATATGTAATCAGATGAAAGGAAACTTCAGAATCAATACCTGTAATGCAGTATACTGCCTGAATCCAGTTTCGTCCCCCTGAATTACGTTACAAGACTGGCCTGTCACAAGGGAATGGAAAAGGGTCGTAAAGCAAGACAGTCGATATCTTTCCCGGGTCAAAGGAGCGCCTTTGACCGTTGCCTTATCAAGGCTCTTAGGAGAAATATGTGACTGAATTTATACTGATCCAATTGACAATTCTAAAGCAACCTAAACTTCATTATCTGCCTGTAAAATGAACAGACTGACGACGTTGAAGTGCTACGTTCACTTCTTAGTGTAATTCGGTTGAGGGTAATGACTGTTCGATATAAAAATCAAATTACTAGGTCTCTACGAAAATGATAGTTTTATGACTTCAACGCTTATATATCATATTCCTTATTAGGTATATTTAAACAATAATAAGTACCACAAATTAAACTTTTTTCAAACATATCTATTAATACAATTATATTTTATATATCTAAATTACTAAGATTTGGTTCAATTAACTTTTGTAACTTAAGACCATTTTACCTTAGAAAAATTCCAGAACGAAAGATTACTGTAAAGAAACATATTAACTTCTAATACACAGGTATGCAAACATAAAACTGCATAGGGTTTTTTCTTATAGATTTTTACGTCCTATATAAAATAATACCAAAAAAATTATATCACCTCTATTTATTTTTGTAAGTAAAGTGTTTATGTTTATTTGTTATAAAATTTATCGTTTATTTAAAATCTGGTATTTTAATGAAGGGTATTTAATTAGTGAAACTGAGCAGGTATGAACGTGTTCTCCTCGATATTAGGGGCAAATGTGAACAAACCTAGTGTTTGTTTTAAATCATGTTGAGACAAGTCTAAGAAGTTCAGTATCTAACATGATATGTACGGTCACTCTCGGAAGACATAAAACTTTCCAAATAAACAGCTTTGTTGTTTTATTTTTTAATCGTGGTTCCAAGATGTTTATTGATTCTCCTGATAGATTTTGATTTATTGGTGATGAATACACCGTAAAAAGTCAACAAACATAAGTGATTTTGTGAAGGTTTGTTTTGTTTACTTCAAGTTAAAATTTGGACAAACCATGGACTCCTTACAAGTTGTGTAGAAGATGTTAGGAAATCTTAGTTTGTGGTTTATGCTGTTGTGGTATTCAGTCCTAAGACTGGAATGATGTAATCGTCCTTGCTAACCTATCGTGCGCAAGTTTTTTCATTACCGCATAACAAGCACATTCCACACTCTCCCTTATATACTCAGCGTATTCCATCCTCGGCCTCCCTCTTCAGTTCTTTTCCCACACCCTTCCCTCTAAAACTAATATTACTAGACCCTCATATCCATACACGTGGCCTATTAAGATATCCCTTATCTTGATCAACGTCTTACAAATTGTTCACTATTCACCTATTCTTTATGTTTAAAACTTCCTGGTTATTACTCTATCCACCCATCTGATTTTCAGCATTCTCCTATAGCAGCACATTTCAAAGATTTCTATTCTTTTCCTTTCTGCAACTCCTATCGTCCACGTTTCGCACTCATATAATGGCACACTCCATGCGAAAAATTTTAGCAACGGTTTCCTAATATTACCAGCAAATAAATTTCTCTTTCTTGCGAAAATATTCCTTGCCTATGCTATCCTACACTTTATGTTTACTATATTTCTACCATCCCTAGTTATTACGCTTTCCAAGTATTATTATTCCTTAACTTTCGTCAAAATGTTCCTTCTCAATCTAACACCCTTTTTTATTCCACTGTTTCCCATACTATACTCCATTACCTTGGTTTTCCCTCTATTAATCTTCATATTGAACTCTTTCTCCAGGTCCCTGTTCATGCCATTTATTATGGTTTCCAAGTCCTCTTCTGACTCCCATAATACTACAATATCATCGGCAAAGCATAGGGTTTTTATTTCTTCTCCTTGCAGTGATTCCTTTTCCGTATTCCATTTTAACTTTCTTCATCGCCTAGTCTATATACAAGTTAAACATCATGGGCTACAGAATGCGTCCTTGACTTGCTCCTTTCTTGATTACGCCTTTCTTTTCTTGATCTTCTATTATAATCACTCGTCCTGTCTTCTGTAGAGGTTATGTATAAGCCTCCTTTCTCGGTATTTCATTCATGTCTTCTCCAAAATTCGTAATAGTGTGTTACAGTTCACATTATCAAACGCTTTCTTCTAAAATTAGACGCAAAGCCAATATTGCTTCTCTTGTCCCTACATTCTTCCTAAAACCAAATTGATCTTCTCCTAACTCGCATTTTATTTGACGTGTTATCCTTGTGGTTTAAGGGTAAGAAAAACTTATTTCGTTTGGGAATTTCTATGATAGATATGAGCAGAAAAAATCATACAACCGATTGCTATTCTGTTCATTATATATGTAAAGGGATTTAATACAAAAAATAGAAATAACATATGTTTTTCTAACTTTGACACAGCCATCTTCCAGTTTAGATGAATATTTGAGTGAGTCAAAGGACGAAGACACATTACCGACGATGAATCAGTGAGAAAATGTTCCACAAAAAAAAATATGAATAAATATACAATTGTCAGTAAATGTCACCAAATGTTGTTTCATTTGTTTTTAATTATTTATATATTTCATTCATTTTAATTAATGAGTGCTTTTTACCGATACTGTGTATGTTTTAATTTTGCAAAAAAATCTTATGTGATAGGTAAGTAGATGCAAATTTTGGAATCAGCATATTTTTAAAAATATAATTTACTTAAATCCTCTCGTGCAACTGAACAAAAATATTTGTTTGCAGACCTGTGTTATTCATGTTTCATGCGTATTTTTAAATCATGCAAGTATTTCCGTACACCATATTGACATTTATTTTGACATGAGATTGAGCCAATACTCCAGTCTATTCATTCAACGCATGATTAGTTGTTTTATAAGGATGAAGTCATTGTTTTATGAAGTCGCCTTGTTTGTAATTAATCACGACTCTGTTTTAATTGTTTCTAAGTCTATCGTTTAAATAGAACTCGTCGCGCGTTTCGGCTAAAACAGTGAAGTTATATTGACTCAACACGTTAACTTCGCAGTCTCCGAAATGGCTCTACTGTCAGAGCTTACGGTCCTGGTCGACATCCGGTGCTCCCAAACTTTGTCATTCATTAGTAAATCATGTTCCGGATAGGGGGCTACTTACTTAACTTCGCCCTGAAACTTTGCCGTACTGTTGTCACTGAATTTCTTCGGAAATACTCCAGCAAAGTAACCTCCCTTTCTCCAGAAGACGTCAGGGTTTCCCCTACTGACATCTCGTCTTCAACAAATGAAATAAAAGATTCGAGGAAAATTTATGTAAAGGTGCGGCTCATGCTCATGAAATTTCCAAAGTTAATCTTCACTCCTGTTTTTCTTTCTTCAGCCATTAAAACTTATTAAATAAAATTTATATCGAATTGTATTTTCGTTTATTCAATGAAACTGTTATTAATAATTATTATATAAAAATATAACTATCTACATCTTTTTTACCCACTGAAGTACAACTACGTCTTCGATCCATACGTTTCGTTATGTATACACTATGTCAGAGCGTCCCTCTATGAAACAAGTAATTGTCCTTTTGTACAAAGGCTATCACATAGCGTCTAACGAATACTTTTCGTACATTTACCCATTTAGAATATTCAATCCCCTCAACTGTTTCTTAATTAAAATGTATTCTTCGTATATACATTGAAAATAGTAAAATTATTTCGAAAATAATGTAGAGCATAGCAAAATAATAATCAACTTGCGAGTTTATAACTGGAAAATTTATGAAGAACTAGAATTACTTTAAAAACATTAATGACAAACTGATTATAACAATACAATTCTACAAGCTACATGATAAAGTCTTCTCCATAGACAATCCTTCCTTAGATATTTCTCACAATCACGTGGCCATTTTCGTTGTATTTTGTATTTGCAGAAGAGGGTTCAGGATAGTGTCCGTGTGGTTTGATAATTATTTTTTTTTTCAGTTATGACATCTCTGAGGTATGGTAAATTTAACTCTGTTAATATAGCTTCATGAATAGGCCAGGTGTTCGAAGATCAACTGGCTGAATCTAAAAGCGGCAGTTCAAATACAATTTACATTTACTAGTTGTATATAAACCTCTCAGGTTTCAGGTTATTCAAAAACATTATCATCAATAAAAAACATTAGACCAATCCAAATTCTTACATCGTTAACTTAATTTGGCATAGACAGAAATCACTTGATTTGTGAAGAGCTAAAACAGATTTATTGGTTTCTTGAAATGATAATGTATATAGTGAGCTCTAATGATCACTACAACAATGAAATAATTAAATTAGAGTCTAATTCTATGGGAAATAGGAACCTTAAAATTATCGGTGCATTATGGTTGAAATATTGTGCTATAGAAGAATGCTGAAAATAACATGGGTGGATAGGATAACTAAGAAGGAAGTTCTAAGCAGAATAAGAGAAGGGAGATCAATATGGAGGACATTGAACAAGAAAAGGGAAAGATTAATAAACCACGTTTTGAGACATGTGGGTTTTGTAAAATTAGATTTGTGTGGTGTGAGAAAGGAAGAGGGAGGCAAAGGGTGGAATACGCTAGTCACAATAGGGAGAATATGTGATGTAATAGTTATGTGGAAATGAACATGCTTGCACAATAGATTTGCATGGAGAGTTGAAAAAGACCAGTATAAAGACTGAAAACAACAACGGTACTTTGAGTCAAAATTCTCCCGATAACTTGGAGTGCAAAATACATTTACATAAAACTAATGTAATAAAAAATAGTCCTTTTAAGTTAAAAGATTTTTAAAAATTACCGGTACCTTAAATATTCCTGTTTTTGCATGATAAATTTGGGAATACAAGTTACACCATTTTACTGAAGTAATTGACAGAAATATTTGAAATTATTAGGTTTAATCTTTGTGATCAAGTGCACACTTTCACTCATAGAATTTTGAGTATTTACATTTTCTTACAAATTTGAAAATACATTCGCCATTGTTACACTTGTCTAATTATTAACAATATTTTAGGTTATAGCTTTTAAATAATTATAATTAGCTAAAATATTTGTGTAAAATACAGTAAATTATTAGTTTAGATTCAATTTCCTTAGATCCTGTTGGAATTCAAAACTTCAAGTGGATGATGAAATTTCCAGCGATTTTGTATATATGGCTGTAATATTTCTTCTCGCAGGTATTGCTTTCCAGTTTGATTGCGGGGCTTACCTTTTGGAATGCCTCGTACTCTCTATGGTTTGCTTCAAGGTTCTCACATACCGACGCGCCTTCATCTATTCTAGGAGACCTTAGGCATTCGGTAAGAGTTGTCAGCTGATCCCATTGTATCAGTCTGCCAGTTGCCTCCTAAAACTGGTGGAGACTCGGAGAAGGGAAAGCGGTGACCCCACAGTAAACATCTCCCGTCATTCGAAAGGGCGTGAGAACAGTACCTAAAAGACCCGACCTACCTGATGCATGTATTTTAGGTTTATCCCTGAATCTCTTTTAGGTGAAACAGAGGGTAGGATCCTTAAACTGTAGTCTGGGGGCTCTAATCAACCCTTAGCTACCTTGATCTGCCTTTCACATCCCCCCTTTTCACTTCCTTTGCTATGCTATTAATGGGGAGTTGTCTGTTACACCCTCATGTAGCCTGTTGCCCCAAAATAATTAAAATATACAAGTACATTGAAAAAAAATTGTAACAAATGATCAGCTTTATTTTTTAGTTTTATGATGATGGGAAATTGACTGCTTATATTATCTTTTGTTAACTGATTGGCATTAGTATACATGACTCCCCATTAACTATCGGTATAATGTTTCCGTATAAGTACTTTTAAAAGAACCAGTTTATTTATGACATTGAAATTATTCTTTTGTGAAAGTTTCAAGTAAGAAGTTTCAGTCAGTCTACGCATGTAATAACTTCAACTTTTATCTAATAGAGTTAAATGAATTATTAATGGAAGTGAAATAAAAATATATTGAAATTGCTTGGAAAATACAGGTTAATTTTCTTCTCTGTTTTGTTCAAGTATAATTATTTTTTATTTGCGTGGTTATAGAATCTATCTTATAAATAAGTATTTCGCTGTATGTGTTATGAAGGTACGACCAGTATGTCACGTAAATAGAAACAGAGATATTGAAGTTGAGATGGATTAAAGTAAGCTTGTCTTTGTTCTACGCGGAGAAGCTAGCTCTAATACGAAAGAAAGGCGGAACCACGTCACTTCTTGTCAGACTTCCTCCTAGAAGCATTACAGACGAGGGAAGAGATGCAACAGTGTTCGCACCATCCAACTACCATCATCGAGCATAGAACAGCCCAAAAAAAAAATGTATATTGAATGGGGACGTATGCACGACACCTATGAATTCATTCAACCACGAAGCCATAAGACATATTTCAAGAATAATTTATTGCTAAACACTGTTATTCTTTATTATAGTAAAGTTGTTCATAAGTAATCATATTCACTCTGAAGACCATACGACTGACAAACACAATGAAACGTTATGGGTTTAGTTGTAAGACTGGTTACTTAATACAATTATTTTCTTTTTTCATGCTCTTTTACCGGTTTTTACTTTGTACCGACAAATACCGCATTGTTTTATGAAAAATTTCTAAATGATCATTTATCAATAAATCATGTGCACAGTAAGACATAACATTCACGCTTGTATTCATTATAGACATTAGCAACAGTTCCGTCTGTATTATTGAATTAATAGAAGAGGAAACGACATTCCGATTCAGTCAGTATTTAATTCGAAAATAGTCTCTTTGTACAGCCGGAATCCAGCACGTCAATGTATTTAACATTTACTTTTTCATGCCTACATTAAATAAGCACGCTACTAAAAAAGGTTTAAAATATCTCGACTACTAAGGGAGTCAGGAATGCACGCGGTGAAAAATGCTCCCTGTATCTGACGCAAGTATGAAATCATCCCGGTACATAAATGACAATCACAGATTGTCCAATCAAAAGGCGTATCTGAGGAACACGAAATTTAGCGTCGCTTCAATTTTTTAATAAAGTGTTGCGTAGCACGAACTTTAAAATCCTCTGACGAATTTTAGCGTAAATTATGAATTAAGGTTTTATGTATAAAACAAATAAAATAAATAAATAACGGAGGCCAACTATTTGATAGTAAAAATGTTAATTATGAGTAATGTCGTTTGTTAATTGAAATTATCACTTGAAATTATTTCGTCACACTTTACTTATCGTCAATAAAATCTATTGGATTATAGTGATTGAAATTATGTTTAACTATTATTAAATACATAATATTCAAAAGACATACTTAAAATAATATTCTCTGTTGAAATTATTTCGTCAGAGTATGTAAATGACAGTAATGATTAAAAAATCTTATACCTGTAGCAGCTTTCACTCTCTACAGAGGGAGAATGCGGGCTTACCTTTGAAGATGACATGCTGTATCTCTAATTTCAAAGTTCTTACATGCCGAGGTACCTACATCTCTTTCAGAAAGTGTATGTATGAGGTTCGAAGACGTTGGGCGTACAGTACGAATTGTCAGCAGGTACCATTGGATCAGTCGGTCAACTGATTCCTGAAACTGGTGGAAACACGGAGAATGCTGTGACTCATAGCAAACTCCTCTCCCGTCATTCCGAAGGTCGGGAGAATAGTACCCAAAAGCCCGACCTACCTGATGCAGGTTTTCAAGGGGTTTCTCTGCATTTCTTTAAAGTGAATTGGCGGGTAGGATCATTAAACTATAACCCGGGGACCCTAGTGAACCATTGACTACCTTTCTCTTCCTTCCACATCTCCTCTTTTCAATTACCTTTCTATCCTATTAAAGGGGAAGTGTCAGTTTCTGGATCACCTTCATGTAGCCTGTAAACCCCCGGAAAAATATTTCTATTTTGATCACCCTTAGACATTTCGTCAAGTTTTTATTGCAGGATATACTTGGACAAAAGTCGGGTTTTTCTGTGTTGTGTAAAATATGCCATGTATAAAGAATATACAAGCATCAAGACAAGAATCAAAGACACTTATATACATTCTTTTTTATTATTTAGATTAATATGTGTAGCAGTTGAACTTAAAACGTTTGTTTCTTTGAACCGTAGTTAACCCGTCCAGAAAATGGTAACTTTCATGATCCTGTTTTTCCAAGACTGAGCAATCGTGAGCTCCCGACCGCAGGCTTCTACGACAGAGCAGAAACTCACTCTTAGGAGTTCTAAAATTTGTCCACTATCCAGATGTCAAAATATTTAAGATAATTAGTATTATATTTCATGAACTTGAAACTTGTTTCGTAGTGAAGTATCTGGAGGTCAACGTACAGAGGTCTACAAAGTACTGCGTGATGTTAAAAGTATCTTGAGGTGTTTTCACTCGAAGGATGAGAATTCGCTCAGTTCTCCGCGTTCATTAATAGCTGTGACAGTAAATATTAGTTTAAACTGACTCAGGTTCATGTTGAAGCATGAAAATTCAAGTCGAGCGCGAAGATTCTGTAGGAATTATGGAAAGTGTTGTGCAATTGTAAGGTAATACGGTTAATAGGAGTTGAGCCGGCGTATGAAATAAACAGATCCTCTTGTCTAGTAAGACGCGGATGACCACGCTGCGTCCGAGGTGCAAATATTTGCAGATCAATCTGTTTGCTCAGGCCTCACATTATAAGTTTAGGGAACGCATACATAGGCGAGAGATAGGTCAATATTAGCCCAACTCTGATGGTCGGGATTACAAGCGTAAGGATTGCCCTGCCCTTCGGCTCGGCTCTCGTTACAGATAACAGATTACCAGAGGCTTATCCTGCAAAGAGGCGAGGATCTTACCTGTGCTACCGCGCCTCTTAATCTCAGGAGGAACTGCGCTGATCCGACTACTTTATCAGGCAGGCCCTCAGTCTTCAAATGCACATACAGAATTTTTGGTTTTATCTTAACACGACGGAATTTATGAAACCGATCGCTTTGCTTCCTTATCCCGATTTCTGTCGTCATCCATTAATTCAACTCTGAAGTCAATTCCGTTTAATTTCACCGTAAATTAAAACTACCTGCAGACTTATCCTCAAGTGTTGACATTTTTAAAAAGGAACGTATGTAGAATTATACATTAAGCAAAATTTGGTATATCTTAGAGTATATGTTAGTCACTGCCAGCGGACTAACCGAAAGCAGCTGTAAATAAGTAAATAGTGAAATTCATGCTCGCATACAATTCACCAATAAAAATGTTACAGTAATCCATTTGTCTTTTTATAGAAGTCAACCTATGTTTTTTCATTTATTAAGAGATATTGTAAAAATTAACAAGGATAATCTTGTTAGTAGTGACCTTGAAGATTTACGTGAATTCCCGACCATATACTTAATATAATTAAGTATATATGACTTCCAACTTGTCAAACACCTGACCTTTGTGACATTCAGTGCAGCTAATTACAAATTATATTTTTATCTTCACTCGTTGTGAGGACTGGAACTGGTTGGACGTAAGTGTAGTGTATATACTGGTAAACGGCAATAGTATTATCTATTGTTGTAATATTAAGTCCTAAGACTGATGTGATGTAATCCTCCATTCTAACCAATCTTGAGCAAGCCTTTTCATTTCTTCATAACTAGCACACCCCACATCCTCCTTAATATGCTCCCTCTTATGTTCTTACCCCACACACTTCTCTCTAATGCTAATTTTAGAAGACCCTCATGTCTTAAAACGTGGCCTATTAATATATACCTTCCCTACATTGACGTCCTCCATACTGTTCGCTCTTCTCCTATTCTGTTTAGAACTTCCTCGTTTGTGATTATATCCACCCATCTGATTTTCAGCATTCTCCTATTGCATATTATTTTCCTTTCCGCAACTCCTACCATCCACTTTTTACGCCCATATAACGCCACACACCTTACGAACATTTTCAGAGAGAGTTTCTTAATATTCATACTTATATTACCTGTGAGTAAATTCCTTTTTTTGTGAAAACCCTACTTGTCTGTGCCATCCTACACATTATGACTACTACTTCTACCATCCCTAGTTATTACAAATTCCAAGTACTATAATTCCTTAACTTCCGTCAAAATGTCCCTTCTCAATCTAACACCCTTTTTTATTCCACTGTTTCCCATTACCTTGGTTTTGCCTCTATTAATCTTCATATTGAACTCATTCTCTAGGACCCCGTTCATGCCATTTATTATGGTTTCCAAGTCTTCTTCTGACTCCCCTAATACTACAATATCATCAGCAAAGTGTTTTATTCCTTCTCCTTGCAGTGATTCCTTTTCCGTATTCCATTTTAACTTTATCCATCGCCTAGTCTATATACAAGTTAAACAGCATGGGCGACGGAATGCGTCCTTGACTTACTCCTTTCTTGATTACGTCTTTATTTTCTTGATCTTCTATTCTAATCACTCCTGCCTGTCTTCTGTAGAGGTTATGTATAAGCCTCCTTTCTCGATAAATTATTCCTGTGTTCTTTAAATCCTTTACAGTGTGTTCCAATTCACATGATCAAAACGCATTTTCTAAATTTTCAAATGCCATGAAGGCAGGCTGTTTTTTTATCCTGTTTTATAAAATTAGTCGAAAAGTCAACATTACAGTCTTCCTAAAACAAAACGTATTTCTCCTAACTCGCATTATATTTGACGTTCCATATTTTGCATGCATGAGATACTAAACTATTTGTACTGTGTTGTTCGCATCTATCTGCCCCAGTCTTCTTTCGGAATGGGTATAATTATGTTTTTACAAAAATTATCTATATATGTAAAAATTTTGTTTGTTCCTTATGCTTTCTAATACTATCCATCCCATTGCGATGAAATTTTGGTGAGTTGTTGTACTCACCACGTAGAAGGTTTCTATCGATATTTCGGAGCTTTGGGCTTCTCCCTTTCCCCCTTGCAGACCAAAGAAAAAATTCAACAGAGTCGAGAAACGTTTTCATCCTCATTGCGCGAGTTGCACTGTAGGTTTCCAAATGCGTTAAATAATTTTACCATACTGAGTCGTTTCAACAAATATTATATAATTATATCAGTCATTTATCATTGGCTAGCAGAAATATTGTTTCCTTATTTAAGATACCTGGAATATCCATGATTTTCTTCTTGCGCCGGGACTATTTTCTCTTGCTTATGATAGCAGGAGCATTGTTTACTCCATAAAGGCACCGAGTGTATTTTGACCTCTTTTTATGGCACCGGATTATTTTTAGATCACTTCAGGTACGTGGACAGCTTTTTGCTTCTTTAATGTATTACGTGTATTTTGGTCTCTCTTAAGGTTTTGGAGAATTTTTAATACCTTTATTATACCAGGAACTTTTTTCATTCTCTTAATACACTGGGATATTTTAGTCTCTTAAGGTAGTGGGCTATTTTAACGTTTCAGGGGACTGGGGTAAGGTACCGTCAGTCATAATCATGATTATTTGGAAGCTAACAATAAATCGACCCCAGGTCCGGGTGTGACCATCAAAGGGAATTGATGCCTGTTAAATGATTTGTTGACTGAAAAATTGGTATGGAATTAGTTAATTTTTTAGGCTAATATAAATAAACTACCTGAAAATGCCGGGCACTCAGATAGTTACATAATAATATATTCCCTTCCAAAATATAAATTGAGGGTAAACGTTAATCATTGCGGTAAGTATTTTAGGGTAGTCCATTGTCTGAGTAGATAATTGGAGTAGAGACTAAATAAGAAGTAGTAGCATTGCGAGATCCTGAAAGTAATTTTTTTCTGATGACAAACTTCGTTTCTTATCTGTTCGAAATGTAATTATAATCTCTAGTTTTACTCTTTACATATTTTTTCGTAACCACTTCTTCTGGACAATTTATTACTTCGTCGCTATTACCTAAACTTTCTGGTTTCCCTGTCTTGGAATTATCTCTGCCTTTATTTGGTCTCTCCTGTATATGTAACACAGATAATGGAAAATCCGAGAAATGTTCATAACAATATTTCCTAACTATCGTCAAAAAGTTTTTAAAATTAAATATGACTGCATAACTTTTTATTCTTATCGTAACAGATTATGAATTTCGTAACAAAGAAACTTTAGAATGTAACATGGGAGCCGTAAATTTTGCAATGTAATTTGATTTTCGCAGAATAACAAATCGAGAGGATGGACGCGTATAATTATAGATAATACTAACGTTTACATAAAAATTATCACATTATATCGATGCATATTTAATTCAATGCTGGATTATATTAATTGAATTAATTATGATTAAATAGTCGTGCGTGCGCTGCTTTCAGCGGCAGAGCTTGGACGCTACACTGATAATCCACTATAATATGGAATCAGCAAGGCTGAAAGGGATTGGCTGCTGCTGGACACGTGTGATTTTCATATGGATTGATAATTACCGACGAGGCATTAGTTTTCAAGGAAATGATGAAATGAACTTGGAGGCATTAAAATTTTTCTGCAACGTTCTTCTCTTTATTCAATTTTTGTAATTCAGTTTACACACCCATATTTACGTAAGAGTGTATAACTGCTTTTATCACTTTTTCAAATAACACATCACTCAAGGCTCCCCCCCACCCCAATATTTCAAGTTTTAAATTCATATTTATTTTTAACACTTCTCTAGGATTTACCACGGTCACTATTCATCAATAGAATTATTGAAACCAATTATTAACTCATTGTTACTTCCAAACAACAAATCAAATTCAAAACTGTTTATTTCTCAATTTATCATAGATGTAATATTACATTAATTAAATTATAATGATATGAACATTCATACGGAGAAGGGAATGCTTCTACCCTTTAGAAAACTCCTCTCCCGTCATTCTGAAGGCTGTGAGAATTGTACGACCTACCTGATACAGGGTTTCCCTGCAGCTCTCTTAGATTAATCACCGGGTAGGATCCTTCAACTATAGCCCGGGGGTTCTAGTCAACCTCTGGCTACGTTTCTCTACATTCAACACTCCCCATTTTCAATTACCCTTTCTATGCTATTAAAGGGGAGTTGTCTGTTTCAGGATCACGTTCATGAAGCCAACCAAAACAATTTTTTATTAATTTTTAAGAATACTTTAGATATACGCTTTGATTATATTGTAATAATATGTTGGTAGCAAAGTAAAAATTACCAAAACATAACATATGCTAATAAAACATTGCAAAGGAGAACACCACATAAATATAAATAACTGAAACGCTGAAACTCTTTGATGAAACGGAATGAAACAGCTACAGTGGCTATGAATGGTTAGGAAAATGCTCGGATAAATATGTATATCCTAGAAATATGTATATGTGGAGAAGATAAGATAGAAGTTGATATTGTGAACAATTCGTTGTGGAAGAGAGAATTGGATTGACCCCATTGTCACCAATAATAATTCTACGGAATTAAACCAAAGATGTTGTGTGTTGGGTCTATTATCTAATTTTTAGCCTAATGGTCGCATAGGATTTTCCTGGTGTATTTAATTAAAAACAAAAAACTTCGACAGAAGCGTCGCATACTCCTGAAACGTCCGCCTCAAAATAATTATCTGCAAGACCTTTTTACTATAATTTAATATATAAATACTTATTAAAAATAGAATGTGAATAAACGTATTAAATTTCATGTGGGGCAGCGTGCGGAACAAAAAGTATCCATACTGGTTGACAGAAGCTGCATCAACAGGAAATAACGTTGCGAGTGTTTCCGTTTGACGCTATGCAAAAAAATGTAATTAGCGTCAAATTTGCTATAAGTACAGTTTTATATAAAAGAAACGTCTATAGACGTGAAAGACAGAAGGGTTAGAATGAAGATTAACGAAAAACACATATACTAACAATTATTATTTTACTGCGATGAAACTTAGACGATCTCTTTATAAAAGCATCGTAATAATCTTAAGAGTATGTGAAATTCACATTTTTAATATTGATTAAGTTTGAAGTTCCGACGAAGTTATAATCTCTTATTGGACAACAAATAGCTCATATAAAAGAGAATTTGCTTTAATTATATAGGAGATATTGGGAAGGAAATTACTTTATTCATTTCTTGAATTATTTATTCAATCAGATTAATATTTAAATCAAGGGTACCGGGAAAGGGACTCGAACCCCAATCCAGCTGATCACGAATAACGCAGGCTCTCTCGTTTAATAAAAGGGTCTTACTTTTATTTATTTTTATTCTTCACTTACTTCCCTGATTACATAAAATGGAATGGTATTTAGTGTTTCACAATCTGTTTATTCTGAACATCATCGTAATGCTCTTTAATGGAATTTGTAATTGCTGCGAAAATTGGCTGTTAATTTATGAATGAGTAATTATTTCAATACAGAAATTTCACAGTCAATTAAATGGAAATGACTTTGGGGTTTACGGTTCATCGGCGGCCAAATACCTAAGCTGCGTTTACGTTGAAGGACTATCTTCTCCTCAAATACATGCACAATACTTGGATTAACAACTACGCAGAAACTATCACAAGTATTTCATCAACTTTATTTACGACAGTATTGATAACTATGAAAATACGTTTATCTGTTACACCAGAATATGATAATCAAAGTTAATAATAATTAAGATAATAATGCTGCAAGATAGGTTAGAATGGAGGATTGCATCAGACCACAATAACAACAATTCTGTTATAAAATATCGTCACATAATAATTCATTTTAACGCGAATAACCTATTATATACGAATAATGATGAAATTAAATAATTGCATGTGTAGATCCTTTAGGACCCCATTCAGTTATGATTAGAAAACATTAGTATTTTTAAATTATAAGTAAATTCTTAATTAGCCTTTATAATATTTTAATGTTATCTAGTACAACTTCGCTTTATGTTTCCTGTGGTTTATTTTGGCAAATGGTTTACATAAACCATCTTAATTTATCTGAGTAGAGAAATCCGACAACATGAAGCTCATCTGGACTGTCTGTTTAGTTTTCTGTGCGTTTTACCAGTAGGAGATGCTCCTGACAGGTGTTGCATTATGAATGAATAAGCAAGGAAGACAACATATACAAACACTGCTAGAAATGGCTGGTAATTACTAAACATTTGTGATGCTCAACAGCACGCCTTCATTTGCGGAGAGAAGGAAGGCGAAGAAAATTGACGGGAGCTGGATGAGCAGCAGAGCAACAAGGAAAAGGGGTAATTAAGAAATGTTAATGAGAGAGCGCCGTAGACCGTGTACAATACCACTATGATATCACAATGTCTTTATTTGCTTTGGTAGCATGGATGCATTTCGTACTCTTAAGTACGTTCCTAGATTCTATGCAGAAGCAGTTTTGCGCATTTCCGTTCATCGTCATTACTTTTCATACTGACTTTTAATCTGGTAAAGTTAATTGGTTAAACATAATTTTGTACTTACTTATCTATTAATTGCGATCATTCTTGTCAAATTTGTTAGAAATATAAATGAAGAAAAGCTGAAGCTTACGACTTTATCATTTTTTGTGTGATAATTCGATGTAATGAGCGTGAGGTTGAATTCCTTATATTGAGAGAAGAGAAAATTGTATTATTACAGGGGTTCGGAAAGACATAATTACGAACTTTTATGAACGTTATCTCACGACGACATGCCTTGCTATCGGGAATAAAATGCGAGAATCTGGTTACAATTGACACACGAGTTACATGAGCAAACATGTTTCGAATAAACTTGATATTAAACTGAATTCCTCTCAGCAAGCGCAAATGATTACCCGTTATGTCTAAGATACTTATCCTTATTTGATTGGTTGAAGTTGAATTGACTAATATGAGGCTCAGTTCACATGTCATATGAATTTTTCAAATTTATTTCATTTTGGCTGAATACAGAAAACTGCTCTACTTCGCATTGCATTTCTAACACGGTCAAAAATGTCTGGTGTAGTGACTGATAGTCTGCCACATTTAGTACACGGTAATAATTTTCACAAGCTACGATGTATTCAGGTCAGCATTAATGTTATCCTTAACATTTTTCCTATGGATTAAAATTGTGGCCAGAGTTCTCATTTTAGTCCAAATAACATGAAATGTCGTGATGCACTTATGAAAGCTTCATGAAAGCTCGGATAAATCGTATTTGATTTCTAAACGAAACGTTTTAAACCTATGTAAATACAAGTATACTTACCTATATCCGAACAACTCTTGGAGAACGTTATCTCACGTACAGCTGAGGAGAATTAGCTAGTCGTGGGTCAAGAGATGCGCAGTGGACATCTCCACCCATATTGTAGTTGTTGGTAGACTTCAACTAACTTTTACTCCGGTTGTTGGTCAGAAAAGTTGGTATTATAAAATCAATTCTGAAAATATTGGCGTTAGGAAACATATTGCTGTTAGTTCAGGATATGTTGTAAGTCAACATTTTATCCGTAAAATGTAATAGATAATAAATATAGCGTGTGTGAAAAAGATGTCGTCTCCATATCCCGTTCGTATGAAGACAATCTTAACAATGATAGTAGCGTTTCGTCAGTCCTGTTGAAGGGGTAGCTCGTCCTCAAACGACAATACTCCCCTTCTCCTTTCCCTTCTGCGCATGTAAACACGCCATGTAGAATCTCACAAATTGTACGCCAGTTTTAACCGCATCACTATAAGTTTAACTCGATGCGTACGTTTGTACAGTAAAAATCGACTTTATATAGATTCATATGTCATATTATGCCAATAGCTCCTTTAAAGAAAAATGGTAATGATGTAAATAAATATTTTCATAATTTCGGCCGTAACTGCCGCTGTAGATGGTCCAGCGTGGCACCAAATTCTTCACATGTAAATTCAATAATCTTTTCGGCTGAGGGAGTTAAGGAGTAAAAAGGATGTATTGCTAAATTTTAAGCCTGAAGAAGTCTCAAAATGGAGATAAAACGTCGCTTTTGTAAATTAACAGTGATACATTTAATGCTAAATTTTTGGGCGTCTTTGTATTTATTGATAGATAAATATTATTTTTAATGGGAATACAATTAGAATAGAAATGTATATAGAACTAACTAAAACAATCCAAGCAGTTAGAATTACATTTTGCAACATTCGTATTTTCTCTCAAGATTGTGAAAGGTCGTTTAATATTGCTATAACATTTCATACGGTTATATATATATATATATATATATCAACGAAGTAAAAATCCTTTAAAATTAATTAATTAAATTTCATTACAGCGTCACCTGTAAAATTGATTTAGAATGAAATTCAATCAAGACGCACATGGTGTATACGTCCATTATATATTTTTGAACAAGTGGCTTTATATTTTCAACACAGTAACGCTGTTTGTGACGTGTATTGTGTATCAAGCTTCAATTTAACTTTTTAATGAAATTCAACACGAATTAAAACATTGTGATTGCGTCTCGATGGATTTATTTCGTATATAATTCACATTCCCCTGTTTGTTTTTTTTTCGTCTTGCAGCCGGTTTTTTGATGAGGTTTGACATTCACATTGGATCGAACACACCTGCTTGTGCTCGCTTAGTTTGCTGTTAACTACGAGGCAGAAACTTAATATTTTTTAATAATTTTTAATGCCACTATTAATCATCGTTCATGTAGCTTCGGCGTGGCAATTTTTCATCCAGCCGTGTATTCTGCTAAATCATAATTCATTAACTTTAAAAAGTATTTTAAATAAACAACGACGGTGCCATGTGACAATGTTTCCGACAATAGAGTTACATGACATCTATTGGCAGGGTTTGCGTAGGAATGAGGAGCGAATAATTTACAGACCAACGAAGCTTCCCTGGTTACGGCGGCGTTGACCATGGAATCAACTCGAAGAACAATCTTGAACTTCGCTATTTTCGTAGCAATATTTAATTAATAATTAGAAACTTATTTTGTTTAAAAATGGATGGATTTGTATCTTTTATTATTATTTTCTTGCTAGCTTAGAATCAATTGAAAGTTACATTAATGCGATATTTATTCTAATGAAAAATGGTCTCGAAACGTATTTGGAAAATTGGCTTTCATTTATTTTCCTAAACTATCAAACCTAAAGAATTAAACTGAAATTTTTAATAGGTTAAAGACAAAAAAACTGTTACACAATCACTTATTGAACATATCAAATAACCTAATCAGCTGAAACTCGTACAAATATTTTCCTCCAAATGATTTTGCCCGGCAATGATCTTACAAAAACCTATCAACATTCTCTTTCCCGTCTGAAAACTAACTTTTAACTTATCGAAGAAATGTAATATTTCCATATTAAGGTAAGAAAGGACTCACCTCGATCGTACACAATCCATATATATCTAAAAACATTTGTCAGTGTTATGTATGTCCCTGCTATAGGCGTTCGAATTTGACCAAATTTGGCACACTTGTTCTACAGGGCTTGAAGCTCCCCATGATCTTTAAATATTTTTAATGTACTTAAGTTATATATGTTTTCGTGTCACGCATTGAGAATTTTAAATGGCTTGCGGGTTGCCTATATTCTTGATCTATAATGCTATATGCTCTCAAAATTATAAACATTTCGCATCTTACTTACTCTATCGTTGGCTGAGAGATGATGAACTTCTTTGGATCGTCGATACGATGTATACTTAAATTAGTTTTATTTTTTGCGTCAAGTAAATTTAATATTTAGCAGTTGCTCATTTATAAAAACAAATAAAATATTATACATTTGATAGTGACATTCATCAGAGATAAAAATATAAAATAAATATAATTTAATAACAACAAAACTGAATACACGTGAAAAATGTCAACAAACCTCGGTTTTTTTCAACTTTTTGATGGTGGTTCTTTGGTGGTTATCCACCTCTAGCAAAGTCCGTACTCAACTTAAAATAAACTCAATTTTGTACAGCTACAACTTTAGGCCATTGTAGTTCAATTGGAAATTCGGTTCTGTACAATTTTGGTCATATCATATTTTCTTTTCAGATCACCGGTAATGGGTCAAAATGACACCTCTCTGTAAAAAACTTTCATTTCAACGATTTTTCGGCGTTTACGCAACCTGGGATTGAAAATGGGTTAAATTTGACATCAGAAATAGATTTTAGTGTACCTTCAAGTACAAAAATAAAATAAAATTTAGATAACACTCCTGCTTTAATTTTTATGTGAACCCGAGCAACGCCGGGTACTTCAATTAATTAATTATGCATCTTCATTCTTCTACCCTCCATAGAGTTTCCAGTTCTAAGATATTTCTTATTATTTTCTTCATTTCAAAAGTACGGGCTCCATTTCCCGTTAACTCAAATATTTTAATTATTATATTTTACCTTGCATAAATAATTATTGTAAAAATTTGGTTAAACAATACCGGATTATTTCTGAGAGTAAAATATTAAGACTGGTTTATCTTTAAATTACCGAAAATACAGAGCACACCATTGAATTAAAAACTAAGTTGGTAATTTAAAACCGTCACGAGCCGTTTTCTTTTCATGTTTGAGAGAGGAATTGTTTCAATTGCCCCGAAACGAATATTGGACCATCAACGATGTT
Organism: Eucriotettix oculatus; assembly: GCA_034510155.1. Lineage (NCBI taxonomy): Eukaryota > Metazoa > Arthropoda > Insecta > Orthoptera > Tetrigidae > Eucriotettix > Eucriotettix oculatus. The sequence continues at coordinate 65,537,256 of CM067378.1, forward strand.
GACTAAACACTCGTAACGTTCTGATATTGATCCGAGCTGACCTCAGAACTTCAATCAATAGGACATTTACTCTTCGTCATTGAGTCTCTTATGCGACAATAATATTTTTATTTCAGAGCTTAAGAAAGATTAAACTCGTCTTGCTCACCGGCAATATTATAGCGGCAATCTTCTAATATTATGTTTCACAGACGTTCATGGTTAAAAAAGAAGTAGTTATTAAAAATATATTGGTGTTTTAGAGATAAGTATTAAAGAACTAAATGCAGATTATCTACATTAACCCTGCTGTATCCTATGTTCGAAATAAATCATTATTAACAATAAATATAATTCAAATACATTGGCACACCTTTTAAAACTTTTTTAGTACACATGACGTTCTTTTTTGAGACAATCATAATTGCCATACCATTAAATTGCTTTTAACGTACCTTGCGCTGAGGCTTACAAAATTGACATGCTTCTAGTACGCTTACATTTTAGCGCAAATCACTGTTCTCGTGCATCAACGCACAGTTTTAAACGCTTATGAATAATTACTTCCCGTCATAAAAAATTATATATTAACATTAGATCATATGAAGCACTTAAATATTCAATTATAGAAACTTTAAAAACGTATTGGAAGTAAATGTATATCTGCATAATTTTTAATTATCCTGTAGTTACTGGAAGAGTGGTTAATTTATAGGGATGTATTAATAAGAACTCGAGATATTTGAAAATAATCTTAAATTTTAGGTAAGAATTAACGACCCGTATAACAGACAATTATAAAAATTTTGAACAATAATTTAATTTAATACTTAAGGGAAGTTTCGATGAACTGTTGTGGTCGTTGTCAATATTTAGAACTGATTGAAGTAATAGGAACGAAGATAATGCAAATCAAAGTATAACCAGAAGATGTAACTAACATAGGAAATTTAATAACCCATCATACAATTTATTTAGTTCAGAAGTGTCATAATTTATATTAACAGAAAATATATTGTATTTAACATGTAACATTTCAGAAATTATCCTTTTCTTAAATTTATTTCATTATTTAAAATAAATATAAATTTTAATGCTTTGTCAAATGTCAACATAAACAATATTTTTGTTTCAGTTGACACGTTAGTTTTAAATACTCTACGCCAGCTGTTATTATGGGGGTGACATTAATGAATCATAATTTAAAATGTGGTTTCCCGTTTTATTGACAGTGGAACATATGGGGCTAACACTCCTTCAATGGTATAGGAAGGGATTTGATGGGTGGGATGCGTAAAGAAGAGAAAGGCAGACACGTCCTAACTCGGGCCCCCGAGATAAAAAAAAGAGTAATATGAGAAATGGTCTCTTTACCTTAACGGAGCAATGACATGTGTTGTTATTTGTTCCTTGTCCAACTACTATTTAATTCTCACCAAACGTAGGTATTTTATTATTTATACTTATTGGTTTAAAACAATGTGTGATATTATGTTTATTTTTAGATTTAAATTTATTAGTATGTTTATTTTGTTATAATTGTTATCCACTTTCTTATCCATACTATTTTCAGATTTGTTTATATTAGCAATATTTTCCTGATTTATATTAGAATACAATATTAGATTTAATATTGAAATCACGGGAAAAACCTTATTTTTTATACTGTAAAAATTCCATAAAAATTTTAATGTTTCAAATAATTGTATTTTTAATCCCTTAGAATTGAATAAATTTGAAATCAAAATTAATCTATTGTTTTGGTTAATTAATTGGTGTGGCTGATAAAACATAAGGATTTCACAAGTATCATATAAAGGAAAAAATTAAATATATAACAAGGAAAAACAAAATAGCACTCAGTAATATAATCAATCGAAAATACTTTTAAGGACCGTTTAGTTGGTAGTAGTTTTTAAGATCTCTTTACATGCTTAAGATTCAGGACATGGAAGAAGTGTGATTATTTTCACTTTGTTTTTAATTTTTAGCCTTACCAGGGAAACAAGTATTATGATAACCAAATTTCACCAAGTTTATGATTCGATGCAAATGTTCCCAATATCCTTATTCACATTTACAATTACTTAAATAACAAGAATGAAATTGAAACGGTGGCTGTATTTAATAATGCATTCGTCAAGATAAAAAATGGTAACAGGAAATACGATGCACATAGCGCCAATAAAATTTCTGCGTCGTCCTAGAAGAACAGTGAAGTAGCTGCTTTGATCTTGAGCCGGGTCAAGACGTGAGGGACTTTCTTGCCCCCGATGTAATAAGCACGTTATAATTAATTGGCGCTTTGTCTCATAGGAAGTGTACTGCTTTGATACGGTGTAAGAAGGTACTTTTTCTCTTAAAGATTCCATCTCCATAATTATTCACACAGGTTCTTAATTACAAATCAAATTATATAAATACGGTGCAAATGGGGTGAATATAATACTGGAGCGCTATAAATATATTACTCTTATATTGCTTAGTTTTAAACATCAGGTCTCCAAACACTAGAAGAAGATTAGGTATGCAATTTTTCAGAACTCCTTTTTACGTTCCTAAATCAGTACATGTAATACAGATTTAATAGATAAAGGGGTGTGACTGAAACTCGGAATAATGAAGCTGATTTTTTCTTTTCGGAACGTTAAATTTGATTTATAACTCGAATTTTAATTTCGACAAACTTTTTTTAATAACCTTTCTCTATGATTTCATGTTTTAAGATATATGATCGTTCTAGCCAAGTTCGAATGGTTCTGATCTGTTTTGGAAAAGTACAGACGCTACCAGCTGAAGGTCGACATCTACAAATGAACAGCATCAAGGTTTAATATAACAGCTTACCTTTGTTGTAGTGTTCAGTGTCGTCACTAGATTTACTCATTTTTAGCATCATAATAAAAAAACAGGAATTTACTTACGGGAAATATAAGTGAGAGTATTAGGAAATCGTTACTAAAAATGTTCGCATGGAGCGTGGCGTTATATGGGTGCGAAACGTGGACGACAGGAGTTGGGGAAAGGGAAAGAATATAAGCCTCTGAAATGTGGTGCTATAAGGAAATGCTGTAAATCAGATGGGTGGATAGAATCACAGACGAGGAAGTTCTAAACAGAATAGGGGAAAAGCAAACATTATGGAGGACGTTGACTAAGGGATAGATTAATACGCCATTTTTTAAGACACGAGGGTGTTGTAAAATTAGCATTAGAGGGAAGTGTGTGGAGTAAGAACAGAAGAGGGAGGAGGAGGATGAAATACGCTAAGCAGATTAGGGAGAATGTGGGTTGTGTAATTTATGTGGAAATGTAAAGGCTTGCGCAAGATAGAATACCACCACAACAACAACGTGAAATACATTACGAAGTGGGATTCCGAATTGGTTTATTCTCTCTCAAATTCCAGCGGAAAGTGATGGGAAAACACCGTCTCAATAATTCCGCATTAAATGGAAATACCATACAAAACTCTCTACAAGTCAGTTTAAGGACTGTTAACTAAACGCACAGGAAATTATATTAGAACTCTAAGACATTAAGCGGGATTCAGCTATGTAAGAAGAAATTAAGAGTATTATATTTTAAACGGATCATGTTTTAATGTGTCAAGATCTAAAACTGCATGTACAATCCATTCGAGCATAAACTCTATTCTTTAAGGGACCCCAAGATTGTCTACCATGTTTCTAACGTCAGTACGTACTAGTACGTTCATTTTCCGCTGTATATGTTGTGATCAACATACTCAACTATTTCCGTTGCTGTAGTAGCTAAGACCGTTACGTTTCAATCTAAATAAAACCGTACTATTTTATCAAACGATGTGTGTACAAATGCCGGTAATAAAGTTAATGTGGCGTGGCGTTAATAGTCCCTGGTCCGGTTCTCGGCACATGGTTTTGGCCCATGGCCAAGATAGATTCTCCGTGTCCTCAGAAATACTCACAAACATCAATCTCTTCTTAATGAACATTTAATCTGGAAGAGCTTTTGATAAAATAGGTACCCCGACGTTTTGATTCTATTTCAAACACGAACCATACATGAAAACGCGGAAACACCATGCACTACGCTGACAAGGATCTATTATTTGAATTGCGCGGACAGGTTCTTAAATAAATAGAACGCAATAAATTGTTGATAAGAATAACATTCTCTGACACAAATTATTCAAAATGTCAATAGAAAGTGGAACGTTATACGAAATAATGAAGGTAGTAATATTTATTTGTATAAAGTTTTTCATAATTTAAAAGCAAAAGCGCTACGGTTATAATCATTCATAAATAAAAATAAGTGTTTGTCAAATATATTCAAGCTTTCTTCCAGAAATGTGAAAATTAAAAAGCATACGCCAATATAATCGTTGTTGTTGCGTTAATCGATTCCAAGACTGGACTGATGCAACTATCCATGCTAACCTATCCTGCGAAAACCTTTTCATTTCTACATAGCTACCACATCACACATCCTAGCCTCCCTATTATGATGATTTTTTAAGACGCAGATGTCTCAAAACGTGGCCTTCTTAATCTATCCTTTCACTTAGTCAGTCTTCCAAATTGTTCTCTCTTCTCCTATTCCGCTTAGAACTTCCTCGTTAGTTACCCCATCCACCCACCTGACTTTCAGCTTTCTCCTATAGCACCACAAAGCTTCTATTCTATTCTCCTGTCGTCCACGTTTCGCATCCATATAACCCCACACTCATTACGAATATTTTAATAACAATTTCATAATATTCATACTAATATTAGCAGTAAGTAAATTTCTCTTTTTTACAAAAGCTTCCTTGCCTGTGTTATCGTACTATTTATGTTTAATATGCATGTGTTAATCTACTATCGCCAGTTATTATGCTTCCCAAGTAACAGTATATCTTAACTTTCTCCAAATTGTCCCTTCTCATCTAACACCCTTTGTTATTCCACTGTTTTCCATTCTAAAACTCAATTATCGTGGTTTTCCGTCTATTAATCTTCAAGTTGTACTCTTCCTTTAGGATCACGTTCATGCAATTTATTACATTTTCCAAGTCTTCTTTTGACTCCTCTAATATCACAATATCTTCGCAAACCTTAGGGTTTTTATTTCTTCTCCTTGAATTTTGATTCTCTTTCCATATTCATTTCAACTTTCTTCATCGCCTGCTCTATATATATGTTAATCAGCTTGGGCAACAGGCTACATCATTGTCTTTTCTTGATTTCTGCTACCTTTTCTTGCCATTAAATGCTAATTACTGCTGATTACCATCTAAGGAGGTTATGCCTGCTTTGCACTTCACATCTATTTCGTTCTTCAGGCGTCTGTACTCCTCTTTACCATTTTCTTTCTTTATGTTTTTATATTTACGCCTTTCATTAATCATTTTTATTTTATTTTGTGTTATTCATGCTTTTATTCTTACTTTTCTTCAGCTGTTCTAGTCATTTCTTCCTCTAAGTGTGCCCATTTCTCTTCTATATATTTTCTTTCACCTTTCCCCATTAATCTATTCCTGATTTCTTCTTTCACACTCTGAAGCACGTCCTGTTAGTTTTCTTAATTCCCATCTCTTTGTTTTAACTCTTTTTTTAGCCTGTATTTCACAATCAACAGAGTGTGGTCTGCTCCTGCGTAGGTTTTTTAGTCCAGCATCTGATTTCAAAGAGGCTTGGCTCTAAGAGAAATGCAAAGCGGGTGAATATTTCAAAGTGAAAGGGAATATAATCATTGTAAACCAAATTCTAATAATCTAGAACACAAAACATATAAATTATCTTCTGTAAGAAAAATAAGGATTAATTTTATCATTAACAGACCAATGCTGAATAGAGAATATTACCTAAAAGATTTTGTGCGACCGGACGTTTCGATAAAAAAGGTTTTAGCCGTTAGAGTAAAATTCTAAGATCAAATCGAAACGTCCAGCCCGTATAAACCTTATTAAAAATGTTCTCTATTCAACGTTTGCCTGTAAGTGATTATATTTATCTTGTAAGCAGTTTGGTGCGGGTACGTCTTCATCTGTGCATCAGATGATTTAAATTTTATCGTTCCCCCGAAGCCATTTTACACGTTTTTGCACTGCACATGATTAAAATGTTATAATCATTTCCTTCCGATATGACATGAGACATATAATACCTACTTATAAAGACATCTCTGACTAACCAAAACTAAGAAGGCCCGTGGATGGGGATACGCGATGTTTATTCTCATTTGCCAAAGAGGTTAGACTTCTTGTGGAGACGGGCGCGTCCCCCATGGTGAAATGGAGTGGGCGAGGAATTCCATTCATCTCTCTCCCTCTCTTCATTCTCGAGTCTTTCCAAGACAATTCCTAGACACTGGAAGTCAATAGAGAAATGGACATAGCTGAGAAAAGGACAAATTTATGCTTCAAATTATACTCTAAGTCTTATAAAACCTGATGATCGAAACTGCTCCCAACCTACGTCGCTGTGAACTTCGCGTCGGAGGATGATTTATGTACTACCACCTGGATGACCGGCGTGGCCTGTGACATTTATTTACATTAGCAAGGTACAGGAGTTTGGCAATAATCTCTTGGTAAACACGCGATTAAACTGGCGGAGAGAGGGTCACATTATTGAACCCTTAACTTTTTCATGCCTCTTAGTCTATGTAAATGGATGGAACGTTAATTTTATCATAACGTGCATGATGACGCACAGAACCTTGATCGAGATAATAAATCTACTGATACTTAAAAGAAAGACACTTAGTCTAAATTACCTGTGGGTTTATTTCTCCGCTACATTAAGAGAGATAAAACTACTCCCGATAACCAAAGAGAATCAATGGCACAATAATAAATATTTCTGGTATCTTAATAGATCTCCAAACACTGCCGGTACTTTAAGGCACGAGGGTCTTGTAAAATTAGCATTAGAGGGAAGTGTGTGGGTTAAAAACAGAAGAAGGAGGCCAAGGATTGAATACGATTAGGGAGTATGTGTGTTGCACTACTTATGAGGAAATGAAAAGGCTTGCGCAAGATAGGTTAGTATGAAGAGTTGCATCAGACCATTTTTAGAACTGAATACCACAACAACAACAAAGATTGAAAGAAGGGGGAGGACAGAGAGGGAGGAAAAGGGAGAGAGTTAAAAATTGATTACAGTATTGTATATTGTAATTTAATAAATGTAAATGCCCATTTTTATATAATAGTTCTTCTATTTAAACAGTAAAACCAATATTCATCATCAACAGATGACACATGGCACAATAAATCGAAGGTCTTGTTCATCATTTATGAGACTTACTTCTGCAGATGGTAAATTTTTTACCAATGCGCTGGTATTTTATACAAATTCTGTCCTTTACTCTGAAAGTAACCATACTGATAATTGAACATAGTTCTCGACTCGATTTTACAGAATCTCTATCTATCTATTCTCGAGTCAGCAAAACGGGTTTCCATAATTGGCTGAACTACGAGCGGAACATAATAAGTATCTCTGGTTATTTGATTCTGACACCTAATTTATTGAAGTGGAAGTGTCGTGAAGCACTAAGATGTTTAGAGCTAAATCGAAATTTTACCTGAAATTTCTGTAATCTATAACGGTGAGTGTTTTTACTCTGATATTTCCTCTTCTTTGAATCAAAGCCCAACGCAGGATTGGTGATTTAAGTAATAAAATTTAAGTAATAATGACGTGTAACATATAATACGTTCAATGTCCAATACCTTTTCTGATATTTTCGTCTGAATAAAAGAAATTAATAGCTTACTCTTAGATCCAATCCTACTTTAAAATTTATTTCACATTATTATTATTAAAATAAATGGAAATAATTAGTTTTATGCTGAAAATATACATGTTTGGTGACGATTTAAATAAATTTTTAAAGATATTTAAGCTGATAATAATTTTTTCTTTCCCTTATTTATATCAGTCACTTCAAAAAACCAGAAGTGTATTTCAATTTTGATCTCCAAAATTTATTCGGAAGAAGCTTTCGGTAATTACCATATTTATCTACAAAATAAATTACAATATTTGAAACATTACAATTATATACATAACCATAGTTTTAAACAAAATTCCATAATTAAGTGTATATATAATTTTAAAAATTGTAATGTTTCAGAAATTGTAATTTATTTTGTAGATGATAATGGCAATTGCAGAGAGCTTCTTCCGAAAAATTTTGGAAATCAAAATTGAAATACACTTTTGGTTTTTTGAAGTGACTGATATAAATAAGAGAAAGAAGAATTTTATTATCATAATAAATTATCAGTCTTTAAACAAAAATTTAATAAATACCTTGAATAAGATATTTAAGCTTTTCACCATATAGATGGCGTTAATTCGTAAGTACAATTCTTTATTATTAAGCAGATTTGGGTATGGAATATAGATTGTTTCTAAAAAGAACGGTGTACAAAGCTTAGTGCCGGTATGGTAATTCCAAAACCTGTGCTTGGCGTATTCCATATATTTTCCACGCCGCTTTTAGTGCGAAATCTTTTTCGAGCGGTTGAATTTTAGTGGTTCCTTTGCGAAAAGATTCGGCGCAGCACGCAACCTCTGGAGCGGAACATAAATCTCAGCTGAACTGAGCGTCGAGGCGAGAACTCCGATTGGAGGTCATACATCGTCATTAGGGGAGGACGATGAAAAGATGGAAATAATTGCGTGCGCAGGAGCCCTTAAGGAAATCAGGTACTGAAACCAACCCCAGGCTGAGTCCAGAGTTGCAGAAAAATCGCGTTTGGTTACATGTTCAAAATATCGCGTATTTTTTTCTGCTCGTTTGAGCGTAAGGTGGCGTTTTACAAATTCCGTTTTAATCCAGCCAGAATTACTCGTCTGGAATATTATATTTGACGGAGTGAACACCAGATAAATACCAAAATCAACAACTGAAGCACGTTATGACGGCTACTATTTTAATATAAAGGGATGTGGGCCTTCAAGTAGATGACACTAATACGTTATCGACCATATGTCGGAAAATTATTTTTAAAGTGTGTTTGGTGAACCACTCTCATGAACGAAAATTTATCTAATGAATCAACATTTCACTCAGTTATGGTTATTATATAAAAATGTAACATTTTTACTCGCGCTCTCATTTATTTTTTACATTTCCCGACTTTCATCCTCTGTGAGCGGCAATGATTTATATAATCTTACCTCTGTATATTTTATTACTAAATATTATTTTTAAATTTAAGCCTCAAGAATAATATATTTTCTTTATTACAAATCTGTAAACAATGTAAATTATATTAATAACGGGGAAAATATGTAGGAGGGAGAGCAACAACAGACGATAGGAAAGCATAGTAATTTAGAATGGAAGAAGCGTCCTGCAGAATGCAACAAGAGAATAGAGGAAGAAATAGGGAAACCAGCAACGCTAAGCAAGCGTATATACCCACCTTTGTGAATAATTATCACTGCATGTTTTGCAAATGTTGCTACTTTGACCATTATGTAACACGTGTAATATCTTTAGTTTATTTGTTCTGTTTAATTGAAGGTCAGAATAATATCCAGAATATGTAACGCTTTCAGACTTTATTTTATTATTCGCGAGCAAACTTACTAAGGGATGTCACCATTGTTTTGTGTTTCACTTCAAAATTTAAAGCATATAAAACATATTTCTATTTGTCTGTTCTCTAAAAATATGCGCCGGTGAAATATTATAGTTATTGACGGACGATAAATTTTTCAGCTTCTTTGTATTTGCTGTACTAACTGTTCTGCTTAGCCTCTCGACTGAACTTTTTTGGACCATTTTTCTCAACCCACTTAAGTATACTAAATGTGAATTAACTTGTTCAATAATATAACTGGCATAAAAACGTTTTATCAATTTTAAAAATTCGTTGGCTTTCTTCGACAATACGAGGCTGTGATATGAGAAAAGAGAAATGTCAGATCAAAACGGAAAATTAGGATATGAATAAACAAAGTAGAGAAATTTATACGAATTAACAGTGGCGTAAAATGGATTTTTTTAATGACAGGGATTTATTAATGTTTAGATAATATTGGTGGACCATTATTGGCTTTAAGAGAAAAACTAATATGTAAGAGGGAAATTAGAAAAAAGTTTTCCATCATCACATGCAATTGTTTCGAGAAATTCTACGCTTAATAGAATACGGTTCTTTATATTATAGTCATGGTTTAATTAGATAATAGCCAAATATTATCAGACAAATACACAATATAATTATTGATAAGGCTAGTATAAATAATAAAAAACTGTATAATATAAATAATGAAAAAGATTAATCTAGATTTAACAGCAGGATACAATTTTTTAACGTACGTCTTTTAACAGAATGACGAAATAAATTGAAAGCTTATGTTATAATTTTAAATTAAAACTCGACTTAAGAAGTGTATAATTATTTTAACTTTGAGAAATGACCCAACGAAAACTATACGCAATTATCAACATTTCTTAATAAAATATAAAACATCAGTCTTTGTCATTTTTTTTAGAAAAAAGTAATTATTCGTTCTATGAGTGGCTAAAATAAAATTTGCAAACCAAGGTAAGTAAATTATTATTATAAAGAAGCAAAGACAGAGATAAAGTTTAGCTTCACATATAATCTCTTGAGGAATCTACTGAGGAAGAATAAAAAAAAAGAAACACAAATTTGACGTCTTTGATTCATTTTGATTATGAATAAGTAATTTATTTTAATGGCTTTCAAACAATGAAATGTTGAAACTAAAATGATGAAATTTGTTTTAATAAAGTTCATTAATACAGTTATTTAGGAAATATGTTTATTTACCAGATATTATAGCGTCAGTACTGACAAAACATTGAAATGTTTAAATATATTTAACAGATGAATATAGCCAAATCCAGAAAGTTTCTGTGCAATAATATCTTGTAAATAAAGATATTTCCTTGAGAACTGTATTTGTGCTTTTCTGAAGTGTCTAATATAATATTACCAAAAGATTAATTAAATTACTGTGTTTTGAAATTTAATTTTAAATGTAGAATGCGTTCGACCCCTTATTAAATTAATTTCCCAACCCAGTAAAATATAGAGAACGATAATCAGGTTCATCAATGGTACTGAAATAGCTTTGTTTATAACTGATTATTTGGGAGAGTAATTTTTGAAGGAAGATCTTTTGAAATACAGACCTATAAATGAATCGCAGCCTTGGCCATAGTCTTGGAGAGAACATGTAAGGGCGTTGTCACGGTCTGAGGAGGGGCAGAACCGTACTTCCTTCCACACTTCATGCACGACCACATCAAAAGTTTACCTCACTCTCAGGCTGCCTACTGTTTCTTCGTCATTGTTCAATATAAATAAATGAACGTTATTAAGAAGAATTTGGGAAATTTTCAAATTTCGGTTGGTATATTCTTCATTTTCCGCCCAACATTTCGTTTTTCTTATTTTTAAGAATTCTCATGCATCTGTATAACTTAAAATTATATATAATTATAATTTTGTTAACTCTGTTTTTAACATGAAACCATTTACCAAATTGAAGTCATAATTATGACACTTTTATTGTTAAAGTCTCAGTTAGTCGTATATATATACATATTATTTTCCAAATTTATGTTTCGGGTGTCGTGGATACCTTTGTAAAGGAGAGCGCAAAGTGAAACAAATTTCTATGCTATTGGCGTAAAAGAAGACGAAAATTTGTGGTAAGCAGATAATTACTGCGGTTAGAAAATTAATAGAGAATTAATTTCGTTACAAATAAAACATCCACCCAATTTGTCAGAAAACAATGATAATGTTTATTTAAATGTTTGAACTTATAGGTTTATCCATTTAAAATTTCCTCAGGACGCCCAAAAATAAGGACGAAACGTTGTAGAAATCTTGAATAAATATTAATATTGTTTGCTGATGAATTGAGTGAATTTTTCATTTGTAATTAACGATATTGTCAGATTTTTGTTTTACAGAATTATTTTAACATGAATCATAAGCTGGAATTGACATGTTTTTAAAGTTAGAATATTTTAACATAAGAGAACGTGGGCTTTCCCGGTGTATATTATTCATGAACAATTCTCGGGTTTTAACCGGTTAGTATAGAGTTTGAACACAACGTTTCCATGGCAGAGCAAGCCATGGAAACGTTGTGTTCAAACTCTATACTATACTGAACTGTTCACCTGAAGAAGATGGCAGAGCAAGCCATGGAAACGTTGTGTTCAAACTCTATACTTACCCGGTTGAATACCCGAGAATTGTTCATGACTATTTTAACATGTTTATGTTTATAAAATGAGTGTCTATCGAGATTCAATCCAGAGATGACCAATTCACAAGCGTTGTACTATTATTCAAGGAATGAGTGATTAAGTTTCATTCTTATATATTGGATCCCCACGAGTTTTCTAACAGTATCAATAATCAAAATTCTGTAAATAAATATTTATTTATTTAATTTAAATTTTTTAAAGGAGGTTTAGATCGATAACTTTGCAAGAATCATATCGAAAAACTTTTTTTTCCAAAAGCATTATCAATTCACAATTCGATATTGTTTAGTCAACATCAAAACTTTGTTTAGAATAAATTAAAATTTGAATCGAAGGCTAAACTATTTTTTTAAAATAATTCTAATGTGGAACTCCCATTTTATCTGGTGTATTGGTTCCAATGATTAAGACTACTAGAGAACCGATACGTTGACCAAGTGTCATTCCAAATTCGGAATGTGTCATGTGAGATGACAGATCGCAGTCAACCCGGTAGGCCAAGGTTCTCTATGGACTGTAGAGCCGAGGAAGAAGAAGAAATAATGGTTCCAATAGGAAAACGTGTCGTTTTTACGAAAATCCTGTGGGAATAAATAACTACGTACCTGTGGTTGCAGATACACTTCCATTTTATCTCATTTCAGGTTCGAACGTCATCAATTTATATAAAATTCCAATATCTGAAAACACGTTTAATATATCTTATATATAATAATGACGTCAATAATTTCGACAACAGATCAGTAAAGGCATTTTGTCAAACTAAGATGATTTATTGAATAACTTGATGAGCCTTATGGTCCAGAGATTTAGTAATTTTCGGTAATAACAGGATAAAAAACGAGGCGTTGAAATATTTTGAGTTTGTACTGGAGTACTTTAAGTTAATGCTGGATTCAATTACATAATGCTTTAATGAGCTATTTTACCTAATTAAATAGCTTTTTTTACTTACGTAACTATAAGTCATCATCTTCAACATTTCGTCGATTTATTTCCCAAAAGTAAAAGGGTATTGGTAAGTGAAGCTGGTTGGCAGGCTTATGAGAAGGTGTTTGGGGAAAGCTACTGAAGTACGAAGAGTGACTTGTAAATTGAGTGACTACTTTTTGCCTCGTTAGTTCGTAATTATCATTGACTGGAGGAACTCGCCGAACTAGGGGACCGTGGTTTGATTGCCCATCCGCTCCCTAATACGGTTTTCCGCTGTTAAACTCAACTAACTCTACCTTTTGTGTAGTTGTGCATCCTGACTGCGTAGGCTAGTCTGTGTTATTGACCTACAGGGTGTGATGTGGGTGTAGCTGCAGCCCTTGAGAGTTCACACGCAGCCCTTTTAGTGGACCCCATAAAAGTGCTTCTGCAGATAGCGACGCGACCCAATTCTGAGGGAACGTATTGTTTGTCAATGGGAGTGACCGTCAGGCTGCTTCATAGATTATCTGGACCTTTTTCCCCGCCTACAGACAGCTAGCTGCTGAAATCCGTAAACAAGCAAACATTCTCACGGCACGAAGGGCGGTGCCACTGTGGAATGCGAGAAAGGAATGGTCAACGACAGCTTATTCATCTTTGTCGGCGGGAACAAGAGAAAGTGCGAACAAAAGTACGCATCATTCACGTCCCATGAGTCTAATACGCTCGACAACGTACTCGTGCATAATAGTCACGTGAGCAAGACTGACTGAAACACTTAAATATCGAGAATAAATCGGGGATTACTGACTTAATTTCTCCAGAACACGCAATAATGTTACGACTAACCAGCCAGGATAGTTAACTAGTATCAATAACTTACCCAGCTTATAGAAACTCTACCAGTTTCTCCAGTACAAATTGTTTCTATACAACATTTACTTGGAATTGCTTACTTCATACGAAGACATTTGGGTATTTATTATTGTTATTGAATCACGACACACCTTACACTAACGAATAAGAGATTGTGAAATTTTATTTACTAAAGCGGTATTATAAATTACACGTGTCAGATAGCATGCAATTGCCTCCTTCCTTGAAACTGTTCAAAAATCATTGCTCGGTAATATACGTATTTAACAGACTCCTACTAATGGAAGAAACACTAAAATTTTTACAAAAATGTATATATTGGTGACTTCAAAATTACATTGCAGATGAATGATACATTACACCGACTATTTATAAAATAACTATTAATGTTACATTATAATTTACCACTGTTAGCTTTCTTTTCCATTCCGAGGTATCAAGAGTCGACATTTTCCGGTACATGATCACAAGATGATTTATAGATTTATTTATTTTGGTTTTGTTTGATCAGAATAAATTCAAAAACAGCTGAAAAGATTTTACTGAATTGTCGTATTTGTATTTTTACTTTCTCAAAGCACACCTAGGACTAAGAAAAAGAATTAATTTAAAGTGAGAGTTGTGGGCTTACAGGAATGTTAAAATACATTTCAATTATTGACTACAGATAACTTTTTTGTCATTGGGTTAATAACACTTACTTATCATTGATATTTTTAATGAACGTGATAACTTTAATGCTCTTGGATTAATTTGGGCTTAAACAAATTGAAGATCCATGTTCCCCGTATGAATAGAAGTTTAAAGGTGCTGCTAATAAAACAGTTTTAACAGCTGTGAGCTGCATAAGATATCGAACGGGAACCGCCAGAACTTTTAATTAACCTTTCCTGTTACACGTCAGTATAGGATAGATGACACGCTGATATACAGGTGTTACAAAACCTCACCGACAAACTTCTTGGGATGATACGCCATGCAGAGAGGATTAAATTTTTTTGTTATTTATGAGTTATGTGCACGTATAAGGTGTGCGCGCCACGCACCGCAACCAACCTGAGCGTTGTTCATTAGTCCCGTCGGTTGTCACTATCTTTGCAGTACGCGTTTGTATGGTGGTTCGTTTGTTTGCAATTGTTGTAGGTTGTGGTTGTGAGACATTAATCAACAGTAGTACTAGTTACCTGGACATGTCTTTTTCAATAAATACGTTTCTTTTTGTACACAATTGTTTGTATTCAATTAGACCATTACCTGTGCATAACTGATAAACGATGTATTTGGGGGTTTATGTTTCTGCAAAAAAAACTCTCTGCATAGTGTATCATCCCTATCACGTTTTCGTCGAGGTCTTGTTACACTCAACATATTAAATATTGTAATAATGTTTAATTTATTTCACATATATTTTACTATATTATGCTAGCTTTATTACCATCTTAATTATTTACTACGGATAACTGCATTCCCTTTGGTTTAATAACATTTTCTTTATGGATATCATTTGTTACTAATGCAAGGAGTTAATAGTTCGTCAACGATGACTATGTACAAATACTAATATATATTTAAAGATATAATTATCTATATTTTAAAGCGTTAATAAATTGATTTAAATGGAAGATTCTACGTTCCCAAATTTATAAAAGCGTATGTGTAAACGTCTGTAATTAATAACCACAATACCTGAAAAAAATATTTTTCATGAATCCCAACTCGACTTCCACGTACTTCTAACTGCTCTTCTAAAGACTACGTGAAGCTCTTTTGAGGCCGCTGAATGCTTTTGTGAGGGTGGTATTGTTTATAATGTCTGTACTTGAATTCTGTACTCTATGCTTTTCATTCAGCTTTCACACTCACAATTCTATAGATGATAATTTCGTATTCGCAGCAGCGTTTTGGAATTTTGCACCTGCCACCTAAAACGTGCAAAACTACCGTCAAAGGAAAAAAAACTACCTGCATAATAGAGACCCAGGTAAATTTTAATTAATTAAAAAAATTAAATTACAGATTTTTGTAGACAAAAATTTTGGGTTCTTAAGTATTACTCTGTTAATTAATAAGAAGCATCCTTTTCTTTTATATAGGACATGATTGAATATCGTATTAACTTTTGTTCATGAAATTTTATGTTATCTATGGTTTAACTTTTATTTGCGTTAAATACAAAAGGCGGGTTCAGAAACGATTTCAAAGAATTAGTGTGTTAACATTGGCGCCCAACGTAGGGGAGACAAAATAATATGAACACTTGCATTTACACAATATTTATTGATTAATAAGGAATGGGACCAACACTTGTTTTGAGAACAGCTGCAATTTGTTGCGAAATAGATACGCAGAGTGTCTGAATAGTTTCCCACGGAATGTCCTCCTACTCTTGTAGCAAAACATCCGCCAATTTCCATAACGATGCTGGAAGTGGAAATCTGATCCTCAGTCTCTGATCTAAAACTCCCCGTAACGTTTCAATGATATTGAGATCTGGCGATTGTGCTCGTCAGGGATGACATTCTGATGCTCTACAAACAACGGGTGAACCATTTTGACTATGTGCATGGGCGCATTACCTTAGAACATGGCAGTATCTGGCAGAAATATACCAGTCATAGTAAGTACTTCTTTTTTGAGGATATCGAAATAGTCATCCGGCCAGTAAGGGTTATGATCGGGCCAGCTCAATATCACGATATAGCCGGAAGATCCCCCGGGTTTCACCGTAGGAAGCAGGCAGGCCGGATTGTAGGCTTCTTTTGGTCTTCTCCAAACCCGGCTGTTTGTAGGAAAAAGTATAAACGATAATTGACCTTTCACATTCTTGTTTTATGATTGTAGCACCACTTCTTTCACAGATTTGCGTTGGCTTCCGTTATGATGGGTTTTGAAATTGCAGCCCTTCCATGAATGTCTGCTTTGTGAAGTTCCCGCAGCACTGTTTCTGTCGAAACAGTATTACTCAAGTGAGTGTTGAGTTCTGTAATCATTTTTAATGTTCGTCTGTCTCTGTCACTTACCTTCGGCTTTCGCCCACTTTCCTCTTCGCTGATGATGTTTTACTTCTGTTATTACTGTGGATACTGTCGCTCGTGAAACGTTTAACAGTTTTTGTCACAAATGCTCCTGCTTATCGTGAACCTACGAATTATTCTCGTTTGAAATCTAATAGTAAACGCATTTCACCGATTACTGGTGTTAACCGTCGCAGAACAAAGCTTATAATATACTGCAAGATAACTTCAAAACATGACACATCAACTGGGCACTGCAGACACGTCGCAGAATTTACACGAACACAGTGGTGCCAACGTGCAACTAGCCGTACCCCTTTATGCTTTTATCTGATAATGTATATATGAGTTATGTAGCATGGTCTTAAAATTAATTATACACTTACTTTCAATAGATAAACGGAACCATAGGAAATTTAAATTAAAAAAATAATAATTGGAGCTCTGCACTTAACAGCTTGTTTGGGCTCACTTTATTGTATTTGTAAAGCTAATTTTATGGGTAACGTTCTAATATCTGTTTTGGCTTGAAACTCTCCGCAGCAGCAGCAGCGGCTCTTGAAACACTCTGAATGCCAGGTCAACCATCACTTGAGGCAAATGAGCAGGAAAATGGACAGCATGTACCGGTAGTCCGAAGACAAGAGCTCGGCGTGAAGTGCGGCCCTTAATCACGGTCACAGGAAATGGCTCATCAACGGCTGAGAGCGGCAAAACAAGCCAGTGAAGGGCGCATGTGATTGCATTGAGGCGGCACCGTCGCCATTGCATTTCATCGACAGGGTAAAAGTCAGTCCATTGCGTGAGAGTATCTTCGTCTTCTTTTCAGTGTGCGCTGATGCTTCAAGAAGTAAAGATAAAAACAGGAAATCTGCAGACTTAAGTTCTTGGCGAGTTGCATTGTGAACAATCCACAGAGACCAGATTTGGATCAGATGAAGTTGAAGCTCTAATACTAAACGAGGTGTGATTCCTTCCTTTATAAGCTAAAATTGTTCTGAAACCCGAGAGGGGAATTGAAAATTGAATTTAACGCTGGTCTGGTGTACACCTAATAGAATTAGAATGATCCATGTCTTGTTACTCGGCATTATTAAAACCATTTCTATATGAAAAAAACCCAGATACTATGAATAATTTTATTCTTTTGTTTGATACGAAATCTCTTGTGTCCAATTGGCAATGATATTTTGATAATAAATATACGATTTTACAGCTTCAAGCACCTGAATGAAATATTCACTGCTAAGAGTACTAAACTAAGTAATACATGTTAAATGCATAATTTAGTACATAAACGCAACTTTATCATCATATATAATTCCTTGTTCATTTTTTTCTCAATTTTAGAGAAATTTTCTAAATTGGATAAGTAGTTATTTGGTTTCTACCCGGATAAATGTAAGCTTAAACAACAATGTTTCTATGGTAGACTGTGCCAGGTTCTTCAGGTGAATGAAACGTCGTGATATAAGCTTCCATTTTCCGGAGTAGATACCCCAGATCACCTTTCCAATGATATAATGACCGATCGGTCATTGATTCTCTAAATTGTTCGAAAAGATAAAATTTTTCTGTCCAGGATCAGGAAATTTGGAAGTTTATATATGCATAAGGCAATATGGCAAAATTAAAAAATCAATTCATGATTCTCTGAAAAGAGTGAATACTCTTTAAAAAACCTGAATATCTAATAATTTCAACAACAGAAAAATCAGATAAATGTTTTATTAAATTTACCAAAATTCTAAAAATATTCAATAAGCTCCTATTTCTTTTCTATTTTGTGTCGAGGGGTGGAGAAATATAAACCCTATATGCATAAAAGAACTAGATTATTACTTATTTATTCCCTTAATAGTTATTGGAGGAAATAGGTTTCGTCATGTGTATTGAAACAAATGATCGTAATCTGTAATTAAAGCATCATGGTCTTATAGTATATTAACGAAATTATACTTACATTTCCTTGGAATAACAAAAGAAAATGTAAGCAGAGAAATATATACGGATTTCAGTAATTACTAATGCTCTAATATTTACACAATTCATATGAATTAAGAACTGTATTTATAGAAGCCACAAGGATAAAGAAATACCACATTGTGGAGCCCAATCGATAAAATTAGAAAATTAGAATTTGACTACAAATCGCTAGTGGAATAAATAAATAGTGAAAGTTCGAAAGGAAAATGCAAAAGTATATGCATTGGGAAATGTGATAATTTTTAGTGTCGATTTATAAATATACTTGATACATTAAACTTTATAATTATACTAGCTATGCCCGCGACTTCTTTTGCGCGGAGGTAGCTCTTTTTTAACTGACGTGACATATAAAACCAATTTACGTAAACGTCGTATCGACGATCCAAAGAAGTTTATTATTTCTCAGGGAGTTAGCTTTCTGCCAAGAATAGGTTAATCCTGCTGCAACAATAGATGGAGTGAGAATACTCGCCCACCCACCCTCCCTCCTCTCTCTCTCTCGCTGCCAATAACACAGTAATTAGAATGAAAGATATAGGAACGCCTAATAGGGCTTATAACTCGTAATTAGTTTTCACGCTGTCTTTTGCGCGGCATTTCAATGGATTAAATTTTATTTATTGGTATAGATTTAAAACCAATTATTCTACTTTAAAATATATACAATTTGGGCCTTTATACTTTATTTACAATTTCTAAATTCTAATCGTAATACTTTAAGGTCTCCAGAAGACTGAATAATATCCCAATCATGTATATTATCGGACGTTGGCTATTACTGTGACACATTTACTGGAAAGTCGTTTTCTTCTCCAACACAAATTCCATTCAACGTTTTCAGTTTCTGGGAAAGGCCTTAATAAATTCTATTTCCAACGTTCCCTTCCTTCAGTATCTACGTCGCCTATCTTTTATTGCAGCTTTTGTCTCTAGTGGTCGAAGTACTCTCTGAAATGTAATAAGGCAACGGCCATGATATTAAGTCTTCTACCTCGTCCAATAACGTGTCGGCCGGCCTCTTTCTGCTATCTTACAATTCACTTTATCAAATCAAGTTTCACTCTAGTCCATCCTGGGTCTTAATTTCTTGGCCGCATTTCTGCCAAGCTGAACATGTACCACTTTTCATTTTGCTCTCAGATTGAATATATTTCAAATATTTTACCAGAGTTTCGAATATATGAGAATTTCTGAGAATAGATTTCCTAAAATTTATTATATAATTTCGAGACAAACGGTGCTCATATCCTCTACATTGTGAGAAACATGGCGTTCTTGAATCATACTCATAGCTGTATTTAAGAAAAAATAATACATTCTGGGGCTTTAGCTTTTGTGTATGTTGAAACAAGCTGACAACGAATCAAAGAGTCACTATGCACTGAAGAAATAGAACATTAAATTTTTGACCAAATGCTTTACGAAAAATAAAAGCAGTCTTTATCGAAGGGATCAAATCAACATTACTACATTTTATCCACTTTTGTTATTAACATTTACAATATTAATATTTACAACCTCAAACACACAAAATTTTATTCTCCAACACTGAAGAATCGTTTTGTTTTCCAACACAAATCAAACAAAGATTGTTCAGAGTCAAAGAGAGAAATCCATACAAAGATTCCTAGGGGAAACTATATTATTAGTTATTATTGCTAATATTATCAAGATAAATAAAAAATTATTAATTGGTATCTGTTTCGATCTTTATGTAAACCATTATAAAATAATAATAGTTAGTTCTATCAAACAAAGAATCTAGATTCAAAGAGAGAAATCTACAAAATAAGTCCTAACAAAAATGATATTAGTTATCATTACTAATATTATTAAGGAAAATGGTACAATAGCTACGTAAATCAAGAATGTAGCTGTATACATTCGTTCAACTTGATTAAGAATTGAAAAATGGAATTAAATTATAATGTTAATTATTTCCTATTTTATAAAACTACTTCTTGCCACTTTAACGTCTTAAATACTAATTATTAAATAATCTTTCACTTAATATCAGTTTTTATAATAATTATATACAATTAAATTAACGACTAATTATAGAAAAAATAAACTTTTATTTAATTTCTCCAACGTTTCGTCCTTTCACTTGGAATTTCATTGTATAAATTTATTAAAAAAAGTGACCTCGCAGTTTTCAAGGACAATTTTCGAATATCTGTTCTAAATTAGTGTTTAACTACATGCTTAAAAATGTGAAGAACTTTACCTGACGAAGTGTCGACGAAATGTTGGAATTAGATAAAAACTTTATTAGTCTTCAATTCGTTGTTTAATTTTATATAATTATTGAATCCAGACGTTAGTATTTAAATTATTGTTCTTTTATTCCAATAAATTCTTATACAATGCTTTTTCGTTGTTGTATATTAGTTTTGCAACCACTTTCAAATTATTAAAGATTTCCACACTATTTGAGAAAATGTTTTTGCGAATATTTAGCAAAGGAAGACCTAATGATTTTCTTGTCTTAAACTTGCATGAATTATTTAAGATAAGATTTGGAGAAATATTATCATTACACGTAAAATATCACAGGAAGTAAAGTTGGAGTGTAGAGTAACAAACTGTTTTGGAAAGTTTTGAAAGCGAAGAAGACCATAATATACAACAAAAATATACTCATCTGTGCGTTCAAGGAAATTTGAACTCTACACACCGTTAATAAAAGAGATATAGGAAGGAGAGACATGCAGATGATTTAAAGAAACAACATTATTGCCCAGTCAATTTGAAATTATTTCATGATAATGTATTTATACAATTCAATATTTATTTACAGCTTACATGTTCGCGATGATTACGTGAGGTAAACTACTGATACAACTTAACCATTTCGCATCTATTAGGACGTCGTATAACAAGGCGGATGATTAATGGATGACTGCTAGATGCTTAGACAAATGGGTGTAGTGACATCTGGACAGAGATGGACAGATATATAAACGGATAGATTGTAAGGGGGAAAGGAACAAAAGGTATGAGACGGTATTGCTACATTAATATACATCAAAACTGTTGATGTAATTGTTGTGTGTAAAATTGGAACATGTTAACTTGAGACGCGTCCACTTGACAGACTCAGCACACATCGGCTTATGCAACACTTCCGGTATTTCATCTGAAGATGTCAGCGAGCCGTCCAATCTAAATATACAAACTCCTTGCATAACGGTTCAAAATGAATGCCCAGTCAACTTAAAATATTTGCTGTCACTTTGCCCACGAAACGAAAAAACCAACATTAATATCGACATGAAGGTGTACCAATTTTTGAAGGTTAATAGTATTCAACTATTAATAGACGATAATCTCGCATTTTCATTTTAAGCATTGGAGGTACGATTATTTTTTAAATTAAAGGGTATATATGAGCCCAGATGACTTTTTTTGCTGTTTTGACAAGTTCCCCGAGATATTTCCTCACATTGGTAGTCATTTTTGATTCTTAAATACCTGTTGGTTATCGGAAAGATTTTCTGTGTTTCTATGCTCTGTGTGGTAATTATGGAGCACATAAGTTGAATTAACTGAAGCTTTAAGAAATGAATGGAGCGCTGAACAGCATTAAAAAAAGTAAAACGTTGCTCTATGAATATAATAAGCCTTTCACTTGCGAGGGCTATTGAAAAAATTGTTTTAGGAGGGGTTTGATAAAATTTGGTTAAATATTATAATGTGTAGAACGTCATTGCTTTCAAAAACAAACATCTAAAAGGACAATAAGTAAGAAAATTTTTTTTACATTATTCAACTGATTAGATACGTTACAACGTTTCGCCCATTTTGGGGCTTCTTCAGCTATAATGAAACATGAACACATTTTTTCTGGTATTAAGTAATTTGTCTGGATGTAAATAAATACACAGAAATTAAAAAATGAGGTCCAAAATTGAACAATTTTCACCTGGATTGCGTCCAATGACGGTTAACCGAAAAAAAATCATTGGACTCAATCTAGGACGCATAAAGTGCACTTTGGACCTGTACTTTTTAAATAAAGTATATATGTTTGCATAATTTCAAAAAATTATTTCTGTATCTTTTTAGCTGAAGAAGTCCTAAAATTAGTGACGAAATGTTGGAATTTGTAGAATTATATAAAAATTATTACTTGGAAGCTGTTTTTGTGTTTCTATATTAATTTGATAAATATCAGGTAATTTAAGTATATATATTACGAAGATAATTCAATAAAATTGGTGTCCGTGAAACTATGTTAGGTTCATGATTTGTTTAACCTATTATGTAGTATCAATGTCCAATATTTTAAATTTGTTTTAACGTAGTAAGCTTCAACTTAATCTTATAGCTTACGCTCTAATTCTTTTCTTGAAAGAATATCTTTTAGCTGGTACTCAGGTTCAAACGCTCCTCCTGAATAGAATTCAAAGCATAAAGTTTCTGAGATTCAAAATCTTCAGAAGTTTAGCCGAGTCCTATGAGGAATACGAATTTTCCCCCTTGTTGAAAGAGTGCCTTGGAATGCAAGACCACCCTGGAGCTTGTAGCCGGGAATCGCAGGACAAAGCAGAGGGGCGCATTGTCATGGCCGTGCCAGTAAATTATCCAGCACCTCTTCGCAAAGCTCTGCTCCAATAGTTTTCGTTTGGCAGCACACTTCAAATGCTACCGTATCGACGACTCGACCTTATAACAGTCAGTTATAAATTTTAAATAATGATATGATCGAGTGGAGATAATTAAGACCAACCTTTACAAGAAACTCGCTTCCACCGCTTTGACTTCCTTTATTAAGAACGACTCATCCTCCATCGAGTGAATACTTTCTCTATAGGATCAGAAGGCATGTGAACTGCGTTGTCTTCAATTATCGTTCATCTTCCTCATTCGTTGCTCTGAGGCAACTAACTCAGACTTCCAAGATTTAAATGTTTCAATTTTTGAACATAACTTCCGTATAAATGAAACCCAAACATGTCTCGAAGTCTTCCATTTTGATCAGATTAAACTAAAAAATCGACTGAACAGACTGAATTAATTTTCACGTTATTATTTCTACTTTATTAAAGTACAGCACAGGCTGTATCGTTTGCAGAATTTCAAGAGTGATAGGAAAACATTTGAATTATTGGTTAAGGACACCTTAATTGTTTTTTTGATTAATAACATTTGCTAAACTTATATACGGGAAGTCGGGGTGGAACGGGATAGCCTTTTTTTTTACTGGATAGTGCTGGAGATTACTAAATAGGAGTGAAACATTGTAACTGAACAAGAAAGAAGTCCAGAATCTCAATTTAACTCAAACTTGTGAATTGACTCTTGTTTTGGCGTCTTACATCTGTGACTTTATAATTTTTACAGCATTTTGACAGAAGATAATGTTACATATAAGGTTTAAATCTGCTTGTATTAAGGGTATTAGGGTGCGTGGTGAAACGAGATACTACTATATAAGGCAAAACGTGTTCCTCAAAAAAAGAAGGAAAAGCTGGCAGACTCACCTTACAGGATGCTGTACCCAAAAAGAATATATTAAAAAAGAAAAGGAACGGAGAATCGGGAAAAATGAATTTGCAGTTGGAAAAAAATCTATTTGCGAAAAGAAAAATTGATAAAGCGATAAACTGTATGCTAAATAAGTTTAAGAATAAAACACAAAAGGTGTTAACATTTTTCTTAAATTAAATTAAATTTTATTGCACTAAATGTATATAAAAAATATCCTATCCCGTTCTGCTGCGGAGGAAGAGGAGGAAACATGGGTGGCAAACGGGAAATTTGTAACTTTCTTTTTAAAAATTCACCAAAAATATAAATTCGTTGTTTTCGGTTATTTTGGTAAATAATAGAATAAAGTAATTTATTATACTTTTATGAAGTCGTATTTGTTTTACCGTAATTTTACAATTTTTTTCAACGATAAGTGTCTTGTTCCGCCCCGACTTCCCCGACAAGACAATCGATTTGCCTTTGGATTGACAACACTTGAGGACGTGTGCATTTCTAGAGACGAAAGAGGACGCCAATAAAACAATACCAATTGCACTGAAAATCGTAAGAAATATACTGCTGAACACTATTGTTGAATTCCTGTTTTACTTATATGTAAGTTTAAAAATAGATAATGCGGACGTATTACAAACAATCTTTAGAATGACAATCAATTACAGAGAAAATATTAAATGCCGGACTTTCCATCGCAGCTTACGATCTTTATCTAACAGACTGGAAATTAAATGTAAGATATAATCCAAGAAAAGGCCAAATGGGTTTATAATAAGACAATATATAACACGTTAAGATTTTCTGACTTAAGCTTGATATCAACAGTAATAGGTTGAGGTTTGATACACAACATTTCAAAATTTAAGTCTTACAGCAATGTGGTTCCCTCTCTAAAATGGAGACGTCGTCAAATTCAAGCCATTGATTAAATTTAATACAAATGATTAGTGATAGTGTTGTGCTTACAGATTGACAGATTAAAATTCGGTTTATGTTCCTCAGTTCTCGTATTCAAAATATTCAAAATACCTTGTCGTTTGGTCACAACAATCAATTATGAAAGAAACATTGCTAGTAGAACACCTGTTGGTAGGTTCTTTGTGTAATGAATCAAAAATAAGATTTAGAATTAAGATTTACAGATAAATTATTTTCCTAAATAATTGTACAACATTAAGTGATAAAGTACCACATTAAAGTAAAATAATAAATTCATAATCGTAACGAGTAACAGGTCAGAAATAAAGTTTTTCTAGACAACATTTGTTCAAGTCTCCCTTTGTTAACTCTGTAAGAACAGGACATAAAGATAGGCAATCCAAAATCTGGTGGTAAAATTTATTATTAAAAGTAGAAAACGTGGAATTAAGTATAAGGTTAATGGCAGAGTTAATTTATGTCCAACTAATGCGGGCGTAGTCTTCATAAGGAGTTCATCTAGATTTTGAACTGTGAATAATCAAATCGAAAGGAATATTTGGTAAATAAGGAAATAACATCAAGAGAGGAGAATCAATTTTTAACTTTGGAAATAAAATCTAAGAAATTTATGAACAAAAAGTGAGTTTCCTTATGTAAGGGCAAATAAATTAATTTCTGAAGGAAAGTGGACAGACCACACACGGGACTGATCAACGAAAATGTATACGTTTCTATGGATTTTAGGAAGTGTGTATACTCGAGCACAGCTGTGGTAAGGAAAAGAGTTAAAAAGTTTATTTAACTAATGAGACTCTGTTCCCAACTTTTGAGCAGGATTTTGGACTCGTCAATAATACAATCGAGACATTTGGAAGAACAATGAAGATACGTATTGCAATCCAATAATAAATTCCTTTAAGAAAAGTAATATATATAAGAAGTAGTAAATAATAAGCCAGGATGTTTTTTATATTTTTTAGTGATGCCAAAATTCTTTATCAATTGAGCAACGGGATTAGTTTTTTTTTACAAAGTTTCGTCGTGAGTGGTGCTTGAAGGAAGATTCTTGACTGAGTATATTTTTTCTGTATGAGGAATTATCATCACATTTAAGAATATCAATCTTTTGGAAAGCTCGTTGATAGGGAAAACTTCTGCAGGATTAATGAAATTGTAAAGCTCGTGACAAATTTAACATCAGTTGGAAATAATGAATTCAACGTGCCATTATCGTGTCAGTAATCAAATTTTAAACAAAGAATGTAATTATAAATAACGATTAAAATTAAAACAATTAATGTATTGTATTTACAACAGTCTTTGTGTAAACATACAGTAATTGCCAAGCATAGTTTTAGAAACAAACAACAATTTTTACAGGTCTAAATTTCCAATTATAAATGAAGAATGTAATTAAAATTCACGGTCATAAATGTTGAAAATAAGAAGTAAAAAGGTCAGATAGATGTAAAATTCATTACTACAAAACAATATGCTCCGGGTTTATTAACTAGTTTTATTTGTGTTTTAAAAAGACGTAAATATTTAATTTATATATTTTTGTCTTCGTATATTTCACAACACAAACACCAGACAAGGTTGCAATTGAGAAACAAAACCCTGTATAGATAATTTATTTGAATTTAGCAAAGGAAATGCTGTTTTATTTTCAAGTTATTAACTAACTGTTTATTCCAGAAAAACCAAAGATATTGTTAATTAATGTTAAATTCTCAAAAGCGTTGTTAGTTTTGTGGATAGAACATCCGTATTATATTATGCAAAATGAGTATTTGGTCTTGTAAGTGTTTGCATATGAATACTCCGCTGATATGAAAAAAAAAGATTTTTATACTTCTTACAAACCCTCAGAAATAGACGTTAATTAAATTTGTCGTATCTTAAATTGCGTTTACAATATTTAATATAATTTTATCTAATTTGGCAGAGACGAACGAAAATAATCCGAGTTATTGAACTGAAATAAATGACCGTAATTTAACTATATAAATAACAAAGTTTGTCTCCGATGATTTTATCGATACAACCATGTTCAATTTGCTTTCAGATAAAAGCTTACCAAGGAACAAGGAAAAGGTTTCTTCACTGCATTATCTGCAGTTCGAGACGGCATCCGTTCGTTGTCCTACATATGTCGAATCAATATGCTAATTCCTCCCACACATAACACTTTATGGAAACATTGCAACTTAACACAAGCCGAAGATCCTTGGCTGATATTAACTGTCTCTTGTCTGCCTTGCCAGTAGTAAGACTTAGGTCTCACGCTTACATTCCTTGTTTAATATTTATTTATGTTCTTCCCTCTTTTATATACATTTGATCGGGTTTTCTGTTATTGGTTATATCCATAATTCTTAGAAATTTCATTTATGAAGCTTCTAGTTGTCTCTTTCTTTGGAATTTTTTCAACTGTCTTTGCATCTGCCAAGAAATGTATGGGGAAGTCGGGGCGGAACGGGACACTTATTGTTTAACAATTTATTGAAAATTATGGAAAAAGAACAATCATTTCATGGAAGTATAAAACGTTAGTTTATTCTATTATTTACTTAATATAATAACAATATAACTTAAAACAACGAATTTAGATTTTTGATGAAATTTTAAAAAGAAATTTTCAAATTTCCCGTTCTGCGGGATAGGATGTTTTGTATTTACAATTAGTTCAATAAAATTAAAGTTAATTTAAGAAAAATCTTAAGGCCTTTTGTGTCTTATTTCTTATACTTTTTTGCGAATAGTTGATCGCATTATCAAGTTTTCCTTTCACAAATATATTTTCTTTTGTAACTTCACAGTTTTGGCTAGTATTTTCCTCGTTTTTCCGTTACTTTTCTTTCTTAATCTATTATTTTTGGGTTCTGCACACTGTAAATATTTCGTGTAAGATGAGTCTGCCAGTTTTTCTATTTTTCCTGGAGGAAAATATAACATTTTGTCTTCTTTTATAGTAGTATCCAGTTCCGCCCCTCAAGCATGTTATAGTTTATGGTTTTTCGCCGAGCGTTAATAGAAGCAGATTTAACCGGCGTAAATTATATGCAGCTAAAGACACCTAGTTTACGATTATATAGCATTAAAGAATTAAAAGCGAGGAGTTTTGTGAATTATCTTCTGTCGAAATGCTGCAAAAATTATAAAGTTACAGATGCAAGACGCCAAAACAAGAGTTCATTCACAAAGCGCAGTCAGAACTTTGTCAAGTCGGCTGTCAGGATTTCTTCCTTGACCAGTTACAATGTTACACCCCTATTTATTTAATTCCACCACTACGCAGTATAAGAAATAGGGTATCCCGTTCTACCCCGTTATCCCGTTCCGCTCCGAGTTCCCCTACATTATAATGGTTACAAAATCTTACCTATTGTTTTTATGTTATTTCATTTTCTCATTGGCTCTAAATCCCATGCAGGGGAGTGCCACCCTTTTATATCTCCAGACGTTCACATTGCAGCATATAGTGCTGCAAGAGTCGATTTGATATAGTTTCATGAAATATTTCATGCTAAGAGGTGGTACTAGATAAAAAACATTTTCCAACTGTCGCATTTTTTAAAGTATGTTGTTTATTTTTTCATCCCTCCATTTATTCCTGGTGTTCGTATTGAGAGCCTGTGCGATTATTGTTACAATGACAATTAATTTCTGTTTAGAAAAAGGAAGATTTGATGTCGCTCAGCAGCATTCCCTGTTTAGTGTCAGTATAAAGAAACGCAAAGTCAACTGATTATTTATTTAACAGCTGCTTCTTGTGTAGAGAATGTCCCTATGAGTACGTATGCCGATCCCGAGCCAGTGATGTGTCCGCGGATAGGTTTTCATAGCGACCCGGTCAATAATAGGAGGCTCGATGCCCTGTGCCTGTGCATGGAAGCGAAGGGAAGGGAAGAGAAGAGAAGAGAAGGGAATTCGCCAGCCTGGATTTGGGTCAGAGTTTAGGCGTGCCTCTGGGTGCGGCGGCCATCACTTGCTTAATACTCGATTCTCTGCATGGAATTCAACTACGTTCAATAATCATTCTAATTGTTAACCAATAAGTCCTCGTCGTTAAGTCCACCAGAATTCAATGCCATGAACACAATTTAATTTGATGTGTACCTATCAACACTATTTCAAATACATATTGATTATAGTAAAATTCAATAGACAGTTTCACGACATCTGATGATTCCCCTCTGTATAGACCGGTGAATTTACATAAAAGCGACCAATCGCAATGTCACGCGTTTTGGTTAAATTGTAGGCGCAATTCATCGAGCACGTTAATGATCCGGACGTCAATTCTGGGAGCACTATTTGCACATACCTGTCACTTCAGTTATAATACCATTCATATATGCTTTGAATTGTGTTGCATGCGTGTTTGATTCTTCTATTGAACTCTTCTATTTGGTGATTCTGTCAGACAATCATGTGCCACTCTGTCGAATGCAAATTATTTTCTTTATTTAATTTTCTTCATTTTTTCCAATTCAGACGTCAAAAATCATGTATCAGTCCTGGTAAATTTAAAATTATTAAAGAAAAATCATATTTCTTGTTTGGAGGTGTATTGATTTTCACGACACCTTTTATGTCCAAGCGTTCCTTTCAAATTTTGTCCATCTCGGTTCAGAGGAAAGTATAACCGAGCTACCTGGCATTGTAAGCCTCGTGCTTATCTCAGGAGATTTTGACAACGGTCAAATTATTCACGCTGTGTCCACTCTGAAGTGTATTTTTCCTGCTTCGGTGGAAGTCCTGCTTTCCGGGATCCCGGGATCCCCTGACTGTCAGTCTTGGACAAATGTTCCAGTCACGTCCAGCAGCTCTTGTCCTGCTACATTCTCGCCAACTTCATAATCTGCAGGCTGACAAGGTTAGTTTCTCGGAACCGGAGTTTCTATTTATACGTGCGTGCTGTTTGTTGTCATGCTGACCTGTGATTGGTTCATATTCCGCAAAGTTCTGTTATGACGTAATCTGTAAACAGCGTAATAATCACACGTCTAGACACGGACATCAAATACGTCAAAACTAAGTTGGAGGAAAGAGAGTTTTTGTTTTAGACATTGCATGGATTGAACACACACCTTCAAATTTCTTTTACATTAATAAATACATTAGCAACTAAATATGTGGAAGACCTTGTTTTTATCGACATTAATTATTAAGAGGAATCATAATATTGTCACATTTATTTACCCCGTGACTTGAAGTCACAATTAATGAATTTATAAAAAGTAAATAAATAAAAATGGAACGTACGCCATAAAATTTATTAAGAAACTATATCACAGAAATTCGTCCTTTATTTAGGGCTTGATCAGGTGTAATTTGGGTTTGGACTTTTAGTTTGGTTATAAAAGACATTGTCAAAATAAAATCCGTTTGACATTCAACTGAAAATTAATTTATATATCACTAATTTTAGTTGATTTTAAAATAAGAGTATGGCTAAGCACAACACCTCAAATACATTGCAGACTAGACGAAGTCCTAAACTAAGCATGAATCGCTGTGTACCTGTATTATTGTCTGTTACTTTAATAAATTAGTTTGACTTTATCAATTTAATTTAATATAAAACCATATTTCAGTCCAGTTTCTTTTATTTATTCGCTTTGATCAGTCACATTCATCTGTAATCACAGTTGCACAATTCCATATACGCTCCATATACATGATAAAAATAAATACATTTTACCTGACATCAAAGTCGAGTAGGAATACTTTTATTCTGTCTTTGACACATATAAAGCGATAAGGCAAAATAAAATTAGATTAAACAATAAACCATAATACATAAGAAGTATCAACTTTATATGTGAATGTATTTAATAATGTAATACGCGGTCATTCTCCTCACGGACTTTAAATTTGCAGAAGAAAACTGACCGATTAGAATACTAACAGATAAATGTTTAAATACTTTTTAAATCTTAATATATTATTTTCCTAGGATATTCATTAGAAAATTTTTAAAATTTGTTAAATGTAATGAAAATGTGTTTTTGAGTAATGGAGAATCAACGAATATATGCCGTAAATGCCGAGTTTTTCAGAGCAGACAAACATCGGGTTAAAATTTATCAACGTCGTATTCATAATTCCGGAATAAAGCTATTAGTATCCATAAGCTCTACAAAAGGAAGGCAGCTGTAATTAGAATTGAAGATCAAGAAAAAATAACAGAAATCAAGAAAGGAGTTAGACAAGGATGCAGACTGTAGCCCATGCTGTTTAACATATATGCAGAGCAGGCAATGAAGAAAGTTAAAACCGAATATGAAAAAGGAATCATACTGCAAGGAGAAGAAATAAAACCCATACTTTTTTCCGATTATATTGTAGTATAGGGGAGGCAGAAGAAGACCATAATAAATGGTATGAACGTGATCCTGGAGTAAGAGTTCAATATGAGGTTTAATAGAGATAAAACCAAGGTAATGCAGTGTAGTGTGGGAAACTGTAGCATAACAAAGGGTGTTAGATTGGGAAGGGATATTTTGAAGGAGCTCTGATATTTGAGCAGCATAATAGCTAGGGATGGTAGAAGTATAGTAGAGAGAAAGAGTAGGATAGCATACGCAGTGAAGGCTTTCGTAAAAAAAGAGGAATTTGCTTACGGTTAATATAAATGTGAATATTACGAAATAATTGATAAAAATATTTGTACGAGTGTGGCGTTATATGGGGGTGAAACGTGGACGGTAGGAGTTGCAGACAGGTAAAGAATAAAAGCCTTTGAAATGTGGTGCTATAGGAGAAATGCTGAACATCAGATGGGTGGACAGAGTTACTAACGAGGAAGATCTAAGAAACATAGGGGAAGAGGGAACAATATTGAGGACGTTGACCAAGAGAAGGGATAGATTGAAATGCCACGTTTTATTTAGCTATTGTGGGAAGTTTATGGGGTAAAAACCGAAGAGGGAGGCGAAGGTGGAATTCGCTACGCAGATGAGGGAAGATGTAGGTCTACGGACTGAATACTACAAAAACAACAAAGTCATTAAGGAACCAACTTACGACAATTTTCTTAATATTAACCATATTCTTATATTAATCTCTATAATGAATTTTTTATTCAATTTTTCACACTATTTGTGCAGGCAGCTAGCATGTTAGCAGGTAGACTATTCCAGGATAGTCAGTAATAATTAATAAATACGTAATTTAAGCAGAGAGACAAATGAAAATAAAATGAAGCAATAATTTTCCTCGAAAAGTTGACCTACATATGTGATAATGTCTCACG
The DNA here is from genome assembly GCA_034510155.1 of Eucriotettix oculatus. Lineage (NCBI taxonomy): Eukaryota > Metazoa > Arthropoda > Insecta > Orthoptera > Tetrigidae > Eucriotettix > Eucriotettix oculatus. The sequence goes on from CM067378.1 coordinate 65,569,950, forward strand.
TGCTGATTGAGCATTTGTATGCGCTTGGTGTTCTCTGGAATTATTTATTAAGTAGGGCCCAATCTGAAGTTTAGATTGCCTACTGAAGTGAACTTTTCTGTGGTTCAGGAGAATGAATGGGAGCTCTCTAGCAGCGACGGCAGTCGGCTCCTTCACGGCAAAGTTAAACAAGAAACACCCACACAAGCAAACAAAGTGATAGTCCACCGTCTGTCTCGGACGATAATGGACGATACTGGGTCCTTGAGGGCCTCATTCTCTGGATAACTGCCGGTATTATCCATCGATACATTTGAGACCAATTTATCTCCCACTTCCGAGGACGAAAAGAATCATTTCCGCACTACCAATCGAAGTCAGGACTGGAGGGCATTACAGCTCAATATAGACACTGAATCCCTCGTTGTTAACATATTTAATTTATTAATTTTTTTTCGTAGGGAATGTAAATATTATTTAGTATCCTGAGCTTGAATAATAATAATAATATAACCTACCAGTCTTCATTTTTTATTACAATTTAAATGCATATATTTTTATCATATTGATCTTTCTCAAATGTTGTTATACATTTCTTGCTAATTGGCCACTGAAAGATTCTGACGTTCATCTCCAGATTTCATCTGTACTTCAAATCTTGAGTCAGATGTTTTTGAATTTGATTTCAACCATTAAATTATTATTCATCCAGAGGTCGCGCCGTGGTTAATTATCACAGTTCTTAGTTTTTTATGAATACCTCTTCCGACATCCCCAGTATTGATGGTATTCCTCTTTCGCACTAAACAGCGCCATCTTAAGCACTCGAATCACCAATTATTTCACTTTGTACAGTTATTAATATATATTTTTTATAAAACTTCTAGGATGAAACAACTGTATCGTTAAGGACTAAGATCGTGTAAACAGTACGTAAAAAGCATTATTCGACAACAATCAATAATTACAAAATTGGAAGTACATTACATTTATCTCATCAATTACTATTATCACTCTTTTTCATAACTATCTATTTAACGATTTAGTTTGGTGATAAATATTAAAAGGAAATGTGGTAATAGGCTTTTAAATTACTTAAAATAAAAAAGGCCTTTAAAATTATGGGGAAATCGTGAAGAGTATGAGAGCCGTAATTTACAGTGACGCTACAGTCCGTTTAATTTAGAAAGCGCAACCTCCAGAAAGTTAATTTTAGATTTAGTTGCTTTCTCAGTTTTAGTTAAGATGCTATCACCTATTATTTCATTTTATTTATTTTTAAGTTATCTAAATTAATAAATAAAAAATAATAATAACTGAAGGAACTTTTTAAATAGTTTTTAATTATTAAATCAACAACTAGATGTTTCATTTATTAATTGGAAAACAGGCGGTAATTGAATTCCTTTTTTAAATTATAATAACAATAATAATAGTTATGTTAACAGAGAAGAATAACAATCATTCAGGCACAACATAATTCCAACAGAGGGGCTACAGAAAAGGCTGATCTACGCAATTCGCACTTAAGTTCTATTTTTTAATACAAACGAGGACTTTGTTACAAGATCAATGCAATTATTCGGTTAAATATTTCATAAAAATATAAATTGTAATGTAAGAGTTCAAATGGTATAGATGACATTCTATTATAATTATAAAAAAAGTAGGGGTGGGAAATTAGTACATACCTAAAGAGGTTGTTCTATATTTCAATAAACAATTCCAATATTCCATGTGACTGGAGGAAAGTTATAATTGTATCAATAGATGAAAGGTGGAAAAAAATTGAAGTGAATAATTAATAGACCACTTACTGTGGTTTGTAAACTAATGGAGCATTTTATCGCGGAGGACATTCGTAATGAGCTTGAAAATAACGGTTGGTTTATTAAGGGGAGTGAAGAATTTAGAGAAGGCTTTTCGTATGACAGTAAAATCATATCTTTGTACCGGGTCTTTCATTGCTTGTGAGAGTGATAAGGAGAAAGAGGCCTTCGATTTTGCACCTCATGACATATTGTATGGACTGTCCAGAATTAGAGAGGCTTTATGGATTAAGGAGTTTTTTTCGATGACGACAAAAGATAGTGATTGTGGTGAATGTTAAATAGGAAGCTCCACAATGTTCCGTGGTGTATCACAAAGGCCCTGGGTTCGAATCCCGACAGTATTATTTTCTGTGAGTTTGTCGTAAAATACGTTTGAAGAAATGAGGTCCCCGACTCGTAGAAAGTCGTTAATGATGCGATTATAAAAAAAGAAGGAAGAAATGTTCCACAATTGGTCCCTCATTATTTCTAGTCTAGGCATATCTCGGTTCTTCACATCGATTCGAAGAGGAGCTACTTTTTTATTCAATCGTGTAAATAAATAAAACGTTAGATCGAAGAAAATTTTATGCAACAAGATTTAGATAAAACAAGAGATTGGTCAGTTAATAAAGTGCAAATAGGACAATAGTATCGGAGCAATAAACTGCCTGGGAATATCAAATCGAATATGTGACTAATAAAGTGGGAAAGTCACTATGTGTAATGTTCAAAATGAATTTTAGAAATGGCAAACTCTGAAACATTCGAACTTGAATAAATTTATCATACGTCATCTATGGCTCAATTTGTTGGGAAATACCAGGCACTGGGAAAGCAGAGAGACAAAAATTGTCAAGCGGTGCCTTGGTCACGGAAATGAGAACTCTTAACAATTAAGTTGGGAAATGTTAGAGAAACGACGGCAAAATTTTACTCCTAACGGTTCTTTATAAAACGTATGCAGGTCAGAAATCCTAGATGGCATCAAGATTAGGAGAAGTAAATTATTACAGTATATGCCAGAGGAATTGTCAAACTGATGTTGGAAAATGATCGTTTTTAAAGGGCGTTGAAACAACTTTACCTGCAGAAGTTTTTGAAACATTTCCTCGTAACTTTAAAGTTTCCAGGGAAGTATAAAGAAGTAAAAATGCGGAGCGACAACTAAGTAATTAAACGAGGGATTTTGTCTTTTTATTTTTCTGGTACTCATTTAATATGTAAGATATGTTATTTTTGGTTACAGTTTTTGTCTGCAACTGTCACAGAGTGGAATTCAATTGCAGGATCAATGAATTTATTAATTGCAACTTATTTAACCCTTTGAAGGTGATGCAGGATTCTATGAGCTTAAGAAAATTACGTATTTATCATTAGAAAAGAAATCATGGGAAGATGGGAGATGCTGGGTTTAAAGACCTTGATACCCAACTCTTTTTCAGTGGACTTATTTCTATACATACTTCTTTTTCTTCTTCTTTTTCCTTGAAGGCTAAGTTTTTTTAGTGTTCAGAATATTTTCTATCTTTATTCTTCCTTGTCCCCAAGATTTAGTTCAGTATAGACGTAACTTCTATACTAAACGTCTCAACAACTCTGTCAACGAACTTTATAAGGAGAATAGTTGAATAAATTTTGTCATTTTCGAGAGCTTTTAGTTACCTCGACAGCGGCAATTATTGCACCCCCCAGAAAACCGTTGCAATAATTTTAGTTAATTAATTGACGCGAGCCGGTAAGTTGATGAGCGTTGCCGGCGTGTCGGCCGCCCTTAGGACTGCAATCGAACGGCCAGACACCTGCAGCCGACGACGCGGACGCGACGTTTGAAAGGCGCCGCCGCCATTGGTCGCGTTCGAACGGCGCGGCTCTGTTCCGCGCCGCCATTGGCTGGGACCGGTCCCCCGTCCCGCCCCCGCCCCCTCGCCCGCGCCCGCACCTTGTGCTGCAGCCGAGGATCTCGCCAGTTGGACTGCGCTTCTGACTACGGACGGCTTGCGCGTGGGCCCGGGTAACGTAGTGCGGTGCAAAACACAACTGTCACACGGACCGGAGCATCAGCGGCTTCTGCGGACTCGACAGACACCTCAGTGGAATACGAGCATGGCGTTGCTGCTCTGGCCAGGAGCGTCCCCGAGGCTCCAGTGGTGAACCTCCAGGCTGCCTGCAGTGCGTCCGCGTCCGGGGAAGGCTGCGTGTCCGTGTCCAGGTATGTGCGGCATCGTAGCCCTCCTCAAACACGACCCACGGCTCCATCGCGCTCCCAAGCAGCGCATCTAATAACAATCTATATTACCATGTAGCTTCTTCTAAAATAGGAAACTACAATAATATTCCCATTATCGTTCTTTTACTTGAACGTAATTGACGTTTGAAAAAAAATATTAAAATGCGTTATTCAGAATTACGATTTATTTTTAAACAAGTAGTTTCCTTCTATACTGATGCTAATGCGTGTTAACTCGTGAAATGAAATTCCCACTTCTTAGTGAAGAAAAATAACGTATAATTTATAATATATTAAATGTAATTGCCTAGTAACATACACTATGTCAGAAAATCAGTCTCCCGACGCCTACTGTAAATATTCCCACCAGGCTGATAAGAATGGTGGTAAACATTAAGTATCGCTAGGATAACCCCACATCGGTTGATAAAAAATCGGTCGTCGATGTGGAGCGAGCCGCTGTACTTCTGATAAATCATAGCAGCGTTTATGTTACGACGTCTTCGAATGGCCAAGACCGTGATTTCTCATCCCTGCGAATCCTATAGAGTTTATAATGGAGGACATGTTTGGCGCGGCGCCCGTCGGATATGACGTCGGTCTTTCGGGATTGAGACGTCAGATAATCCTGGGGAATTTCACATCAACTTGTGGTGAAGCACGTCCAGTGGTAGTATAATGCCATTTCTTAATCGATGGCGAAATCTGTGTAAAATACTGGAAGGGAGGATTTGAAATTCTGATGCTGCGATCCCCCAAAGTTCATGACTTAATTTGGTTTTGGCCCTCTGATTTATAAAAACAGTGTAGCAGTACGGAATTGAACGTAATTATGAAAATAATGAATATATTATTTTTCTGAGACTGAGGAAATCGGTTTTATTTTAGGGTGCTAAAATTTTAAGCCCCCTAATTTATTGGCACGTTGCGTTCGGCCTTCGTTTGTTTCTTGTAAATGGAATAATTGAAGGATATCATAACATAGAGAGAAAATATTGTGCGTGATAAATACTTAGATTCTGATCCAGCCAGATGATTAGGTGATCTGGATATGAAACAGAGATTCCTGAAAAACCTTGAAACACTTTGGGAATAGGACTTCCAAATTGACTACTAAAGCTATATCCCGAATGACCAATCAGATGTGATTTGTGTACCGATGGTTAGTGTTCAAAGAGTTTCTTTTGTCCGACTCATGCCACGTCTTACAAATACTTGTTTAATGTAAATTCCAATGTCCAAGCGGTAAATGAATTGTGTCAACATAATTGTCTAGATTTTTTAAAAAAATTTACACATATTGAGGTCAGTTTAAATTTGTGTGTCGAGGAAATTATTGGTCAGCGTAAGAGTTTCCTATATGTAAATAAACCAATCCAGAGATTACTGCATGCTTTGCTGGGCTTCAGCCTCAGAATTTCTTCTAAAACTACAGTAGTAGCAATACACGCTGACAATACGACAAATATTAATACATACAGAAATAAGGATTAAATTATTATTTATAGAAGATTATATTTAATTATATTTAAAGAAAATTAGCGACAAGATAAGGTAGTCCGGTCTATAAGTAATTGATCTGATCGTCCACTTCCTAAGCCCGAACTCATGGTTTTTATTCGAAACATCTGTTTATATTATCTTTCTCTCTCTAGTATATATGCGGGCCTTATTTATCACACTCATTATGTCTCAACCCTCGGCTATTTATTTGTCCAATCCAGATTGCTGAATCGCCTGGCAAATATTTTGGTTTATTGACAATTTTGTTAATTTAAACTATTTCTATATCATAGGAATACTCGACGAGTGTTGTGTGTTTTTATTTGGTGATATTCAGAACAGTAGAGGAACATTGTCACGGTTTAATTAAACTATATGATTGATACGAATCCATGTGACTTTGCGGTGACAGTTTTCTCTACTAAGGCGGTAAGAGAATATTTTGGAATTAAAAAATTACCCACTTCGATCGTTTCTGTGTTGAGCATTGGTTTACTTTAGTAAAACACTTTTTAGCTCTTATAATTAAACAAAAATCTTTGTTAATTTAGTTTTTATATTAATTATGATACCTTGAAAATAATATCGAAGTTAATATTTATGGAAAACAGCGAAGTTAGTGCCTCTACTCGTTACAAAAAAATTTAGTTGTGTAATTCAGTGTATGGGTAGGTTTTGAGTTTGGCTCATCAACCGCGACGCTACTTTCAGAATACGTCCGTAAATTCCGGCCAAGTCAGGTTGTACTGGTTATTTTATTTGTCCTTCCAGGTGACAATTTAATTGCTGCATCTTATCAGATAATTCGTAAATTGGTATCACTATTGAGATTATACCTTTACCGAGTTTAAACGAGGAGGCGAATCCGTCCCTCAAGGCCACAAATTTCTTGGGAAACGCCTATTTTTTGTAGCCCTCATTTGGGATAGGAGGTTAGGGGAATCTTGATGGTCGTATGGAAGCGAAGCTAAACAGCCTTCTATATACAGGGTAAGTCGTTTGCGTCCAAAACTGTTCGAGTTACGTGCAAAGCGTTAACATTAATAGCGTGTTTATATTATAACGTGATTGCATACAGTTTTATAGTCCCACCTAGCGGATGTTTGTTTACGTAATGGGTGGACGCGCATGCAGTCTTTTTTAAAGACGACAGCCTTGGTCCAGAACGCAGGAACGTAGGAGGCAGGTACCGCACTCTGCACTTCCTGCACTCAACGTCACGTCACCAACTCGCATCCACGCACGCAGAGAAAGCGGCGGATCTAGTCCACAACCTCTCAGAGTCGTCGAGCATCACCAAATACTTCGTGAAACACTATTACTGTTTATGTGGGTCACATTCGAAAAACACCAGCGGATTACAAGAAGCATTCACATCAAAGATTTACGTCTAAAATTAAAAAAAAATCCAAACATTGATGATGTAGCATTGTTTAGTCACCAGTTATATTGCATTTCTAAATAGCATCCCATTGTGACACTTATTTTTTTCCTATATCTCATCTCGCCGTGTTTTGCTTTTACCTCTCACACTGTTGAAAAACATGTCCCGTTTACTTTGTGGAATGGGAAGAAATAAAACAGTGGAAATCAGGGGGTAAAGAGTATTATTAAGGGACAAAAATTTTCCTATAAAGAACGAAGCTAAGTATTAGGGTTTACATCTAGACCAAAAAATGACCTGGAAAAAACATGTCCAAAAAAAGACAGCAAATAATTCTAAAATTAAGGGAAATGTCTTGGTTAATGGGAAGAAAATCTAAATTATCATTAGACAATAAACTTTTATTACACAAACGCATCATTAAGCCCATGTTGACTAACAGCATAAAATTGTGGGGATGCACCAAGCCATCGAATCAAAAAATAATTCAAAGGATACAGTCAAAAATACTTCGCACCATGGTTTGTTTTTCCAATTCCACATTACACAACGATCTCAATATCCCATTCATCACCGAGGAAATCAAAAGACTAACGACACACCACATTCAACGAATGGAAGGACACCAAAGTAGGCTAATAGCCGAAATAATCTACACTCCTAAGAGAAGATTTAGAAGGATCATGGCCCACAGATTTGATTCAGGAAAAGCAATACAGAAACTAGTCAAACAAAACACACCATTGAACTTCTAGGGAATCATCATTGGACGATTACCCAAATCACGTTGTAAAACATACTTGCATACAATTTACTTATTGCTTTGTATTGTGACCAATGCAGATTGTAAATTTGTTATTTAAATAAACAAAAAAATATTACTTGTCTGCTAATACATTGTCCTAGAGCAAGATTAACCATTCAAGGCGCCTTTTCTAACACAGTCACGCAACGATTTCTTAACATGTTCATATTTTTCTTCGTTAACGGCTTGACTATTGGGTGTCCATTCAGTCATAACGATACCCATCATATCGAAGAAACCTACTCATACGTGATATTTTATTTATTGGGGAAGATCAATATTTTCGGAATGATTTATCACAGGCTGTGTTAACACACTCAGAAAGGTTGAATTTTTAAGTTTCAGAAGTTTTCTGGCAAAGTGAAGAAAACAAATATATCGAACTGCTCACCAACTGCAAATGAGTTGATCGATCGAGTCGTAACCAGCTAAGAATACAGTTCAAGGTCGAACACATTAACCGCGTGACATGACACGAAAAATAATTCTCAAGCTACGGACTACAGTCTCGTTTTTCTTTTGTTTTACAACTTATTAATGATTATAAAACAATTATCACACAGGATTGGATAACAAATTTGGTTATAATTGCAGCAAATTGTTAATTTGCAGCTGAAGTTGGATGGTTCAGGAAAGATTGCTAATTTGAGGGAGAAGTTCGGCTGAAAATGGAGAAGGTAAAACTTTATACTATTATGGTGAATTATTACAATTGGCTACAGTTCGGCGAAAGACTTTTTTTACTATTCATATATAACGAAGAATAAGTGTAACGAATAATGACAACAATTGTAGGAACCAAAAGTAAATCAAATGTCCTAGATGAGAAACCCATGAACGTCCGGTGAGGTTCCCAAATATTTAGCAATATAAATGGAAATAGCGGAATCTTTAGAAATGTAAATCTATTGGTTTATTAATAAATGAGTATCGAATAAATAAATCTGAAAAAGTTAACGAAAAAACTGACAAAAATACAAATTCTTGTATTAAAAATACCAGAAATTGATGTTATGCAAATGAATTTTGAAAATAATTTCAAAGGCATTTTTTTTATTCATACTACCAGTTATAAATTTAATCATCAAGACCTCATCACGGACGAAACGTCGTGTTATTGTAGTTTTGTCAATTGTTTTATTAATTTTATTCTGAAATGTTGTCAATTTATTTACTAATTTATCGCAAAATTGAAAGGCAACATATAATTAAATCAGTAACGTGTTTATTTTCTCCTTTGTATGGAATCCGCTTCATAACGTCTGAAGTGATTTCAACAATACTTCATCATTTCTCAGGTATTTCCTTGAGATCCAACACGAACTACATAGTTTTCCTGATATCCAGTTAAAATTGTAGATTTTGATAGTCAAAAAACATTTTTATTATTGGCTACGGAAAACATTTTCTTTGGATTAATAACACTTTCTTCATGTCAACTATATAGACAATGTAGAAAATTTTCGAAATGAATAATTTTTTGAATATAGTTTTGAGAGAAGAAATTAATTGTTCATTATTACAAAAAGTAAGTTAGAAAAGGAAGCCTCTTGAAGGGAGACGAAATAGAGGATAATAAAATAGAGAAGACATTGACGATAGGTCTATAAACTTACTACGGATATTGGATGAGGTATATTCATAAGATAGGGCACAATAGAACCATACCATTAAATATATTTATAAAATTTGACAATACACACATTATATAATTTAGGTTTATGAAAGAGAACTTCCCTACACTTTTTTCACGCTTCGTCATCTTTTCACTTGCGATTCTTTTCATTTAATTCAGTATTAAAAATCAATTGGCGAATCAAAAATAATATGTGGGAAAATATAAAAGAATCATTGAAAATTTCTGTAACTGAATACCTCCGACCACTTTTTTTTCATTTTTCATCTGTTGTTGTGGTAACTAGTCCTAAGACTGGTTTCATAAAACCCTTAATGCTAACCAATTATGCTCAAGTCTTTTCATTTGTACATAGCTAACACATCCCACATCTTCCATAATCTGCGAAGCGTATTCTATTCTTGGCCTCCTTCTTCTATTCTTACCCCACACACTTTCCTCTAATGCTAATTTTCCAAGACTCTCATGTCTTAAAACGTGGCCTATTAATTTGTCCTTTCTCGTAGTCAAGGTCCTCCAAATTGTTCTCTCATCCCCTATTCTCCTTAGAACTACCTGTTTAGGTACTTTATTTACCCATCTCATTGTCTACATTCTCCTACAGCACCACATTTCGAAAGCTTCTATTCTTTTCCTTTCTGCAACTCCTACCGTCCACGTTTCGCACCCATATAATGCCACGCTCTACACTAACATTTTAAGCATACGTATATTAGCCGTAAGTAAATTAATCTCTATTGCGAAACCCTTTCTTGACTGTCCTATCCCACTCTTTATGTCTACTACTTCTACCATTCCTAGTTACTATGTTTCCCAAGTAACAGAAATCCTTAACTTTCTTCAAAATATCCCTTTGAATCTAACACCCTTTGTTATTCCACCATTTCCCATAGAACACTCCTTCACCTTGAACTTCTCTCTATTAATCCTCATATTGTACTCTTCCTCCAGGATTACGTTCATGCCACTTATTATTCGGACTCCCCTAATACCACAGCAAACCGTTGGATTTTTATTTCTTCACCTTGCATTTTGATTCTCTTTCTATATTCATTTTTAACTTTCTTCATAGCATATTATATATACAAGTTAAACAGCATAAGAATTTCGTTATAATATAATAATACTTAAACAAAATCGTACTCCCCTAGTTTATCACTCAGATGTAATGATTTCCCCATTTATCTATTATATGTAATCAATACCATTAAAAGCGCGTTTCTGTACTTTCAAAATTAATGGTTTTCACTATTTTGTAAAATTCATATAAATAGTGTAGTAATAAGATGATAGATCATTTATGTTATTATAAATAATAAATTCTCTGAAAATTTTCAAGACTCGAATTTTTAAAAGTGTGATTTGTCTGACAATTTTGGATGTCTTGAGGGTTCTTCACATTCACGGACTTTTGGAGTACAGCCTACACAGAAAATTGCGAATGATATAGAACAATTTGCTTCGACAGTTCCAAAGTTCACCATTATATCATTTTTAACTTGACGTACGTAGTAATCACCACTTACAGGACAGCTGTAGCTGACTAACTACCGGACAAAAAGAGTACTATTTCCTCTCATTTTCAACTTTCACCCAGATGCCTCCATTTCCCTCACAATTTGCATATTTTCATTTACAAACCCAAATTTTTCCATCATAAATATAAAATGAAATATTCACTATCGAATACTAAGATAAACGGTTCTCAAAAAGCAGATCTACAAGATTGTTTTTTTGTTACTGAAAATTACACGACGCCTTCAGGATATCGTTGTTCCAAATAAAATTATTCACCAGCTGAACCAAAGGAGGTTCAAGTATTATTCGGTTATAATTCATCTTTCTTGGTTTCTCCAAATGATTCAGGTTTATACTACGATGAAGTGCTAATTCATAAGCACGTCTGCTTCCCCCAAAACTTTCCAAATTTGTTCAATAATTTGAGATTAATTGGCCCAATGAACTCGTGCTCCTAAAAAATCCCTAACTGTTGTATGAAGACAGTCGCCTCGGTAGAAATCCTCCTTGGATGGGTGCAGCACGGATCATAATAATTCACCTAGTGGTAGGTTATCCAAACATGTGAGGGTTTATAAGTGGGTCTCTTCGAAGGAAAAGCCAGAATTTTACTGTTTCACGGGATTTACAGTATTCCCTGCAGCCTTGGCCTACCGGGCCGACTGCGGACTGGCATCTTACATGACGCATTCCAAATTTGGAGTGACACGTGGCCAGCGTATCGATTCTCCAGCAGCCTTAATCCCAGTCTCCGTGGCCATGACGACACAACTTACAAGTCCATGCCAGATTGGAACCCGGGATCTGTGTTGTTATGCAGCGACTCTAGCCACTATACCACAGGAGGTCGGTTTACAATATTCACAGGGGCCAAATATTTCTACGGGAAATAAAGAAAAAAGAAAACTAGAATTGCATGCAGTTCATATTTTTGAAAGAGATCGAATTAGGCATGTGTAGAGCATTTTTTATTTAGGAACTTTACTTCCCACGACAATGACATTGGTGGCATTACACAATTTCTGTGACTACTCAGAGTAAGATCTGAATAATAATGGTTTCACAGTCATAAAACCGGATTGATTTATTTGACTAAGATCTGATAGATTTCATACACTCTCAACGACCACTATCGTCTATCATTAACCTCACTTTCTGTCATATTTCTCCTCACCACGTTACTCATATGACTCTGTTTAAGGTATTCCGTGTATTTTTCACTTTTCTGAATTTACAACTCATTTTTTTCCTTTTCTGAGCTTCAAACCGCAAGGTTTTCTTGGTGAAACACTTTTCCATTTATAAATAATTACAAACTTTAAGAGTATGATGGGTCATACTTATTTTCAGGATCGTTTTATTTAAATTAGAGCGAATAGTATTCACGCTTGTACCACCAGAAAATATGTATAAATCCGATAATTGTACATAGAATTTCAGTGGTAATAAACGTATTTCTCCTAATTATCGCTAATCCTGTGTCGAAAAAATGTTACAATGTTATAGAAAGTCTCCTGTACTAGAAGCCGACGTCTTTGCAAGAGGTCGGTGTTTTGTCTCGGTATTTGTTTTGAAGTTTCACGAACACTTTTTAAAGCCCAACTGGATACTTTTTCACTAATTGCTTCAAGCATTGCTTTCAAATTAAGAATAAGTACGCTACTGTGTAGAATCTGGTAATAGTATTCGAATGTGTGTCAGTTTGTCTCTAACTTTGGCTGCCTGTTTATAGCTTTTACATTGCGGGCGTTGGAATGGATAGTTTACGTTGACCTAGATGCGGGACAGCATAAATAAGCATTAATATTTAGGTCGCAAAAATTGCAACTGGGAGACGAGAAGAGTTTTCACTCTCCATCTGCACATGTCACTTTCCAAAATGAAAATATAATGTATTTTAATTGATTTCCCTTGAAAATATTATTAATTGTCTGTATTTTTTGTTTTGATTAATTAATAAAGAATATTCGTTTCACTTAATAATCCACATTAATTTGACACGGGTCTATTCAATTCCTATCGTGGTAATAGGGAGTTGCTTATTTTATGATCACCCTCATGTTCTGAAGTTATAGAGATGCCTGTGGGCGCTTTCTCTCGCAGGTATTTCTCCCCAGATTGACTGCGGGCTCACTTTTGGGAATGCCTCGTAATATGTTTTTTTTCAAGGTTTTCACATGCCGAGGCACCTTCCTTTTATTTGTTATGTACGGAGGTCGAAGACCTTGAGTATATGATAAGAGTTGTCCATTGATCTCCTTGAATCAGTCGGTCAACTGCTTGGTAAAACTGTGAAGACAAGGAGAAGGGAATGCTGCAACCCCACAGCAAACTTTTCACCCGTCATCAGGGTGTGAGAATAGTGCCAATAGCCCGACCTACCTGGTGCAGGTTTTCTAGGGTTTTCCCTGCATCTCTTTCGGTGAAAAACCGGGTGGGATCCTTAAACTATAGCCTGGAGGTCCTATGCAACCCTTGGCTACCTTGCTCAACCTTCCCCATCCCTCCTTTCCAATGTCCTTCCTATGCTATTTCTAGTTTCAGGATCACCCTTTTGTAGCCTGTTTACCAAACAAAAATTTTTATTTGTTTAATGTGATCCACATAGCTGTTATATTCTTAACAAGATACAAGACACACACACACCATAATGTAGCTGTAATACTTTCCTCACAGAAGCACTTCCTAGCGCAGTGTTTCTATTCTTAGAACCCGGCCAGATGTAATACCTCTTCTTCGTCACGATATTTCTAAACAAAATAGTTACGTTAACTATTTAGTTTAATAAAGATCGTGTTCTACAATGAGTATAATAGTATATATTATAAAATGCTCGTAGTTTATACCATTTTATTAACATTCTTCCTCTTCACTTCAATTTCACACGCGTCAAACTAAAAATATCAACAGGAAAATGTGCAATACAGTTAGTCCATAGCTAATAACTCCAGTGTTTAATTTTCCAATATAGATCAACTCTTGACTTGAAATTTAAGTACATAGATTTATACTAATATATGTACTAGTTATCCGATTGCAGCGATTTCTTTTTTGTTCTGCGCTCGGGCTAGTGAATACTGTAGATTTTATTTTAGAGTAGGGTCATGTAAACAGTTGTGTGACAGTTTTTGATTGGTGCACGTTGACAGGTTGTGATTCAGGAGCTGGTCCATGATGATACCTAAGTTACGATTTTGACTTTACTCTGAATTCCCACTATTTTCGTTAAATACTCTGAGAAATATAGGCAATGTTATAGGAACACAAACAAGGAAATTCATTCTGACATTTATTTAGTGCAAAACTTCAACCTGTTATTGTTTTATACATTTCGATAGAATGTGCCCTGGTAATTATATACTTCTAATAAATGATTCTCGGTTCATTAAAAGTGCCAATTATTTATTAAAACACTACGTTTCAGCGAAATTCATGTTAGTCGTCCGCTGATGAATTTCGCAGAAACGTTGTATGTTAATGAACAATTGGTCCGGTTTATAAACCGAGAATCATCTATTAAATCAATACAACGGAAAATCATAAGTTATTTAATTATCTTCTTTATTTATACAATTTAAATCTCTACCTGCTTCAACATTTGTCGGATCACCCTGTTTTCAATATAATTAAAGACATTAAAGTAGATTCCATTTCCTCGTTTTCTCTAAATTACGTTCGCCGAGCAAACAGGTTCATAAAGTTGATCATCGAAGCGGAGAGTTCTCTCAAGTATTCTCCAACTTTTGAAATTTATTTTGCTTGCTTTACAGTGATAAATAGATTTTCATTCATCGAATTTCGTACCTTAATATTCAGTATTTATATGCCTGTTATGAGCTACAACATAAGTTTAGCAGAAGTTATCGCCGAACATACAGTTCAGTTTTTACATATATTTATAGCCTCACACTTTCTTTAATTTCCGCGATTCTTCCACGATCAACGTAATAAAGATGGATGTGATGATAAACTTTATTTGGCATTTTGATAACAGGTATTCATGTCTATGGATGTTAGTTTGTATTAGGACGTTCGTAATTTTATATCGTCCCCATCTTATCGTGTTGAAATTCAAGACATAATATTACAACAGAATGTTTTCATATTTGTGTCTGCGCTACGAGAAAGACAGCCATCGAACTCGGTACCGCCAGGAGACAGTCTCCACACATGCGATGATTCATGATTGATCTGGCGTCGTTGCTTTTCTTTTCTTTTTGTCTCTTACAGTTCTGTACCAGGACTGTTGTGGCTGCGCTTCACCAACAGACCGTTATTTTCACAGATAAAAAAAGAGAATCACGCAAAAACCCAATCAGCATTTCCGACGAAGGTCGTTTAAAATTACGTCAAGACCGGAGACTACAATTCTCATTCCCCGCATCACAGCACTGTTACTTTTACTCGGAAAGACGATTCATAGATAACGCGGACTATCAAACTATTGGCTAAAAACTTACTCTTATTTATTTTAATGCGTTGCTCTTTTTGGAGAAATATGTTTAGCACGAAATTTTTACAGGTTTCAGGAACACTTCCTTTGAATTCATCTTGATTCATAAGTTTTTGTCAGGTCACAAACATAGAGTAACAGACTAATTACTTTGAATACTGGCGAGTGTTCCACATTTACGTGACGTTAATTTCTAATATTAATATTACAATACTATGTGATTTACTTCAAGATTTAATTTAAGGTAAAATTTTGAGATTCGCTTTCTCTGAAGGATATCATGGGCCAGTTTCACTGATTCAAAAAACAGAACTTTTGATATTAAATTAACGAAATGAAGGTATTTGACATGAAAAAATTTGTTTGGTCTTACGTTTTCTTCGCAAAGTTTTCAACATTTTGAGGTTCTAAAAACAACAATGAGGCACCACCACTAGAACAAGAACCAGGAGAACTTGTACCTTGATAGCTAAGTGAAGCTGTTTCGACGAACAGACGTCGTACAGATATCCAGAATACTGCAGACAGTTCGCTCCAAATATGAACTCCCTTATCAACTCGCCTAGATTTTAACACACGACTTAATTCTTTCAGGATTTTGTAGTACTGTTTCACATACAGTGGAGCTATTTTCACTGCTACGTGATCCTTGCAGAGTAACGGATTCGGTTGCGACTGTAAAATGTTTCGGTCAAACTTTTGCCACCGACAGTTCTCCGAATTTTCTTTCCTGCATTTGGGTTCTTAAGATTTATGAAATTGAAAAGTCTGTTCCTGTTGAGTTATTTCAAATTTCTCCTAACCTAAGCGTTCGTCTCTGGTGATGAGACCTAGATATAGCCACATAGCAATTACAAAATATTAATAACCGGGTTATATCTGATGTTTTAGGGGTCGAAAAATTAGACTATTTATTCTTAAAATTAGATAAAATATTACAATTGAAAATAATTAAAAATGAAAATAATTAAATGAGCAAATTTTTAAGTTGTCGAGTCCTGTTGATTACAATAATGCCAATAGTTGAATGTGTATAATTTTTCACAGGCACGGAATTTTCAGACTTCTAATTAAAATTATACTAATAATTTTCGGCGAACGAGTCTATTAAAATTAGTTTTTATCACCGGCGGTGTAAGTGTGTTATTATTTACTACCAGTTTACAAAAAAATAATAATTAATAATGAACGACGGTTTGGGTACATTTAGTCGTTCGCATTTTATTTTTTAGACCGAACGTAATTATTTTTATATGATATAACAATTAATGTAAATTTTCCATTTTTTGAGTATTATGAACCATTATCATTATTTTGAATACAGACTTAACATATTCTTTCGATGTTACCTTGCAATCGTAACATGAATATTCATAGTGTTTGATAATTTAGCCGATACTGAAATTAGAACCTTGATTTGCATTGTTTCCAAACAGTTCGTGTAGAATGGCCACAAATGTATCTGGTCTGATTTCACGCTTGGAGGAAGTTTGATTAGAGGACACAATGCGGGGAATTCTGCTGGTAGAAGTTTGATTCGCCCCTTGAGCATAAACTTGGTCAGAGTCGTGATTGGCTTCTCTGGATAGAGCTCTTCAGCTGCAAACGAAGCTGCTTGTATTATCCGTCACAACTGACCACTATCCGAATTTTGGAGTCTGTAGTTCAGCTTCGCGAAAACTGGAGCGAAAGTATCGCTAGCAATTGTTGAAAGACTTCTAGCTTCAAAATGTTATCTTATCATTTCCAGTAGCTCCTTGTTTCATGAATACATTCTTCTCTAAATAAGTAAATAAGCTTATATCTAAATGCGGACGACATTAATTTTGTTCAACACTCATTAAATATTCATAAAACTATTAAAATAAGCACTAACATTTAAAAAGTATAATATAGACATTAAAAGCCATATTAATCAGAAAAATAATATTATTTTTCATTATTCTGACATATGACTATTATAATTTATATGATCAGTGGTCTTGGCAAAGTTTTTCAGCCCTGCCGATTACCTTTATTTGGTTGTTTTTACACATTAATAATATCATACTACAGGATTGTTGTTATCAAATGATCAAATGTGGCAAATAAGCCGACACTGTTGTTCTGAAGTTGCAATATTTCTGTAGTCATACATCACACATCGTGATGTAGACTTCATTGTAAGTTTTGTGATTAACGTATTTGCTTTAGGGTTTTCGTTAATTAGTTCTTAAACGTTATTATTATTTACATTTAATCATCTATTTCAAACCAACAGTAATTTCGTTATCGTTTTTTTAATAAGATAATTTAATTTCCAGTTTTATATTACATATGAATACTTGTAAAATTATATCCCACAAAAGAGACTATTTAAATATATTGTAACGAATTATTTTACATACATGTATTATACGTATTTAATATATGTTGAATCAAACTGTTCACGGCTGCCGTAATATATGTTTACAGGAAACATTAGGCTGAGGATTGCTTGATGGCGTGAGAATTATTTAAGATTAAATACGTGCATTGAAATAAATAGTTCAGTATAAAGAAATCCTTCTGTCCGACCAAAATAAACTAAGCCAAAAAGATTCGTCGTGACATTGAAGAAACACAATGGTGGAAGAATATATCACATTGAAATAGTTTAAAAATTAAAAGAAATGATGGGAAGGAACAATCGCCAGGTATTTGATAGAAAGTATGATATACTTAACACGTGAAAATTCAATTGATTTGATATCTCTTACTGTGCATAGTATTGACCTACGGCACCTTGTAGCCAAGCACGTCAAGCCTAGTTTGCACCTTCAGCACCCTATCCCACTCTACTGTCGTTTAGACGGGCGGATTCCCGTGAATGTCTTCCTACGCCCAAAGCTAGCCAGGGTCCCTCCTCCAGCCATCGTAACCAGGGTTATTCTCGAATCTTCGTAATTTAGGTACACCTTCTGAAAACTCCGCTTTTCTATTGCCCATAGGAAATTAACTTCAGCAGAGAGTACTAATAGCAATGGAATATCCACAAGTTTACGAAATTTATTTTGGACACAGAATTATGCAGCCACCCTCACACATCGATGTCCAGGAGATAAAAGTTATTAGAGATGCTCGCTGGTCGGAAATTTTTAAAATTAATCCTGTGGTCCTATGACCTATCACGTTTCATCGACGACATTGATCCCCTCCACCGATAAAAATGTCTATTTCTCGCAGCTGGACGAACTTACTGTGTCCCCAACAATTAAGGTTACCAAGATTAACGTCTACAATACTGAAATAACCCGGGTCATATTAGAATTTAAAACCGTCATCAGTATTGTAAATTTGCTAGTATAGTTTAGATGAATTTAGGGGTGGATTTTGATCACAATAATCTTCACGATACGAGGCACGTTTGTACTTCCTTCGCCTTACAACGGACTTATCTTTGAATCTCGTGGTTGAGGAAGTTGCAATTATAAGGGAAAGCGAGGTGCGTGTACTGATACACGTAATAGAAGGAAGACACGCGAACTTTGCCGTCTCCATGGAGCAAGGTCACATATCAGTCAGGACATCATGCGAAACTTGGAAACTAGAACGACTCGGGACCCATACAATGTCTGTTAAAGAGGTCAGTTGGATTTAATTATCTGGTATGGAATTGTTAAAAAACTACGTAGAACATTCGGAAAACCAAATAAAATTAATAACAACGCCTCCATCTGCCAATTATAGGTCACGTCCGTGAAACAACTCGTCCCTGTCCCGTGAATCAGTAAAACACTTTTTATAAGTATACTTTACAAGTGCCAAGTGAACTTTTAATTAATTAAATTTCTGTCTGTAACACAAGACTTTCTAGAAGCGTTCCTCACACGTTTTCAATTGTATAAGTAACGTCAAACTGCTGTAAATTAAGATCTACCAAAGAATATGTAAAACGAATTTGTTTTCCCCCTATATTTTAGTGTTATGTCCGGTAATATCCGTGAGAGAAAATTTTCATGTATAAGAGAAACTGAAATTCAAGCTACGTACTTAAATATATGTTATGTCTATCAGAATTGTCCTAAAAACAATCGGACCGATTTCCATGAAACTTTTTCCGATGTTTTTGATGCAGCGAGAACATTATCGACAGTATCAATCTGCAGCTCAATATTATTAGACAAAATGTGGAATGTTCCAGAACCCGATTCTTGGACAAATATTTTGTTCGCTTTATTATTAACCGACTGAAATATTTATTTTCAAACTTAAATTAACGTCCTCCATTTGAAATAATTAATCTATATTTCAGTGAGTGTGTTCAAGAACCTTGTCATTTTATGTAGTGAAAATATTTGATAAGTATAGGCGAGAATATATTCGAATAATAATCTTCTATAATGAGCCGAGATGTTCTAAATATTATTAAATGAAAACAAATGATACTAGAGAATGAGTTATGTGGAACGAGTTAAAGAAAATATTAGATCCAAGACCAAATCTACATACAGTGGACAAACCTTTGTGGCACAGGCCGTGCCCTATGATTTCATCCTTGATTGAAGGGCGGGTACAATACATAATAAGTTGTTTAATAAAAGGTCGGGGAAAGTGAATCAGCTTTATCTAAATCTTTAGGTTGTTTCATGTTTCCGGAGCAGTTAAGTCATTCGTTTTGAGTTGCTCGGATTTATTACTGGTGACTGCTTAGAGACGAAGCCTTTCTCCTTAATAGCTCCGCGGAGAAGTTGTCTTCCTTAAATGGCGGGAAGGTTATCCGGAGGCGGCCATGTTGAGACTACGGAGAACACCCACCTTCTGATGCTGCTCCTAGTTCTGGATCATTCCACGGAACTCAATCGATGTCGTGAAAACACTCAACGACTATCAAAGAAGAATGAGAGGAAGATTTCTTAAATTTCACTTCCCGGTCCTGTTTTTAAAGCTTTATGATTTTATTATATTCAAATTTTTGTCATATTATGGATTAAGATATTCCATAATTTTATATTTCTACGATTTAAATCTAATTATTTTATATTAACATTACTTCTTCCGAAAAGACGTGATCATATGACGAAAATTTGATGTCAATTTTATTATTAAGGCACATCATTTGAAAAAGCGACTTCTGTCCTTGTTTTACTTAACAATAGAACTATTATGAAGAAATATGTATAACTATAATAATAATATTTGACTTACGTATTATTTAATAATCGCGCACATTAAACTATAACCAATTTATGTTATAATGAGGATTGAGTTATAAATAGCACATAAATAATCGAATTCAAGATCTTAAGCAGAATACTCATATTTATATTGATCTTTTTTCATTGAATCTGAATGAATAAGTAAATTAGTTAGACGTAATATTATATTTTATGAGAAAAAATTAGTACATCAAGACGTTTGCATTCATTTCATTGGACCTCTTAAGGTATAAAATAAATTGCTATAATTGACAAACAGGTATAATTTTGTATGTGCGTCAAGATAAATTTTTCTTATTAAATTTATTTATTTCTAACTACTCTGTTTACTCATTTATTAAGAAAATAATTCAATAACAGATTAATTTTATATTTTACTCATCGTAATTGTCCTATTTTTTCACTCGACAAGATTTAATTTCAATCTGGTCGACGCTATAAGTTTGAAAAATAAAGATTTATGTTTATAAATTATTATTTTATCTTAGAAAAAATGAAGATTTCTTAGTTATATGTTGTAAAGTTGTTGCTACTTAAGGACTATGTGTAATTATCTTAAATTGGAAAGGTGAAAAATGCCTTCAAATCTTCCCATGAGTATTGATTTCCATTATTGTGTGTTTGTGAGAGAGTGAGGGGTGGGGAAAGTGAGAGGGAGAGAGAGACTAACCCAAGGAAAGTAATCTCATAGAACAAATAAATACAAAGAATAAATCCAAATTTCCATAGCACGCAATTTAAATGTTACACAGAAATGACGTTGTGTCAAAATGGACGTCAAGTTTATAATTACGCAGAGACCAGAGAAGTTGATATAGATGTCACGAGTAACGTGATAATTTAGCGAAAGATGAAACCTCAGACTTAACAATTGATTGATATGATTTTAGAAAATAGAATGTGTTTTTTGACATTCATTGATTAGGTTCGAAAGTGTTACATTCATAGACAATTTTAGTTATCTGACAGTGAAATATTCCATTCACATATTACATATTAATGATGTTGTAGGGGTAAAAGATAGTTTGTTCACCGTTTCCAATTGTTTATTATATTACCAAATGAAAATAGTCTGTGCATTATAACACTTTCAGAAACATTTTAAAAATCTGTTAATCTCGAATCATTACCACTAAGGAACGCGAGACAGTTCCTCTTCAATATGATTCAGTATTTTAATTGTGTTCGGTAACGAGCTTCTGCAGAAGATTATAATTAATGCAGTCAGCAGACAGGCCTTTAAAGACAAAATCTTCTTATCATAGAAAGTAAGTATATTATCAGCACGTCTAGAGAAGTGAATTTAAGGAGTGGAGCACATTCAGAAATTTATTTTCAGACTTTTAGGTCAACTCATTAACTAATTTTGCACCACGAGGAGAACTTTGAGTTTAGTTTCGAGTGGTACTTCACGTTTTGGGGATATGTTTCAACCAGGCTGCTGAGTATTTGGCCTGAAACTCAAGCAACTGATGTAGTTGGATTTCAGAGCATGAATTTCCTCTTTTTCCTCTCAAAAAATTTGTCAGCGTGAGATATGAACCACTCATTCATCGTCCACACATTTTCTCTTTCTGTTAAAAACCGAAATATTAACGAAGAGTCGAAGCTTTGAAAGTCGTTTCCTCTTACGATGCTTGTAACAACTAAGAAAATATTTTTCGAATTTGAATCTCTATATGAATAAAATTTGGGTTCAAAGAATGAAGACTTAAATAAGAAGGTTGATAAAAGTTCACAATGATTTGAAAAAAACTCAGTAAAACTGTACGAGATGTTGTAATTAATGTCTTATTTTGAATTGCTTTACCTTTCTCGGTAACTAGCACAGACACATTGTACTCTATAATATTTATCGTTACTCTAGTTACCTTTATTTAGAACATACAAAACGTATATTAAAAACCATTGTTAAAGAAGGCAAATTCGTTAGTTTATTATTCATAACGTTTATGGCCTTACTTTGTGATATATATTTGACGTTTTGTCCATCATTCATTAGCTTTAATTTAATTTAGAGTTTTATTAATTCCATTAGCCCTCAGATGAGGAAGTTCTTTATGTTATTTTATGAAATTTAAAACAATTACTATAAACTATACTCTTTTAACCTACATATTCTCACTGCACACATAAATAAGAATGTGTTGCAGAAATCAGTCATTAAACTCCATGCTAACCTATTCTGCTCAAGCCTTTCCATTTCTGCATACCTACCACATCCTCTCTCAACTGCTTAGAGTAATCCATTCTTGGTATCCCTCTTCTGTTCTTACCCCACACACTTCCCCACAAGACCCTCATGGCTTATTAATCTATCCCTTCTCTTGGTCAAAGTCCTCCATATTATTTTCTCTTCTCTTATTTGGCATAGAACGACCTGGTTATTCCCTCCATTCACCCATCTGATTATCGGCATGAATACAGTATAATATTTAAAATTAGTTCTTCAAACAAATAGAAACTTATTAGTAATTGCTTAAAGACGCGAGTGATACTGCATCATTAGCGCACACAGTAAACAAAACTTTTTGACTTCAAGTTAACTCTAACCTTAAAAATCAGTCAAAAATGATTTCATTCCCATATAAAGTATGTGTAAACAGTTAAATTAACCGGAAAATATTTGATTCTATAATAATTTACTGCTGGCCATGTGAATTAATCGTCATCGAGAGGCGACCATTTTTTGAACCTGTACCCTTTCACACTCCCTCGCCTATCTAGGATGGAAGAATGTTAATTGAATTATAACCGGCACTATGCGTTAATCCAGTCGAGAAATATAATGGTATCTCAATAAGAACAGTAACTTAGTACGATTAATTTATTACTCTGGTATCTAGAGTGTCAAAAATATTCCCGGTACCTCCAGAGATTTTAAAACATTCCGGGTACGCTAAGAGATGTGAAATTATTCCTGGTATCTTAAGACACACAATAATGCTCCTGGTATCTTAAGGAAGTCAAAAGTAAGTTAAAAATACTAATGACTTAAAAATATTAGGGCTGTTTTACCCATCCAATGCATGTTCCTTAATCGTAAAATGTAGATAAAGCATGGTAGAAATTGCTCCTTACTTTTAAGATTATACAGGTAACATTGTTTTACCCTAACGTTTAGGGAGTGAACTAAATCCAATACTAAATCCAATCCACCACCACCCCTAAGGCCGCTCTTTTCCCATGCCGAAAGGGGCTAAAAAGTATACACGGAGAAGAGCTGGAGAAATTTTTAGAAACTAACTGACACCGAAAAATATTTATTCGATGCTAATATCGCAGTTTTTACCATCTTTAAAATGCCTAATCGCGACTACCCCTTCTCTTTCCCTAAAGGGGGAAGCATTTGTTTTTGGACCATAGGGAACATGTGTACAAAATTTGGTTGAATTTGTTGCGAAGAAACTGCCGCATTACAAGTCAGTCATACGAAACTTATTGGGATTTCTAAGATAAAGGGTTCTTGTTGGACCAAATGAATTGATTGTGATTAGGCTGTTTATTTTGGTGTTTTTGGAAGGATATATTACTTATCATTTTACCAGATTCATAAATAAGCTCGTTTTAAATATATAAATATTTTTTATTATTCATGGTTATAGAATTAATTTCTCTCGCAATTATATCGATTACACTAATGTCCAACATTGTTCCGGACGGTCCTTTCACCTTTTGCAGTTACAATGGACGTGATAACGGCGGGGGCAGGTTTATGGTGCGGACAGGAAGTGACGCAGGTGCTGTAATGTGATTTCCGGGGCTGCACCACCGATGCCAGGATTAATTCTCTCTGCCCCTACAGCTATTAGGGATTGTCAGAGGGGGAGAAGTAAAATGTAGAAACCCAAAAATAAGGCCTTTCTAAATTTATTGATAAAATTGAGGTTTTTAGGTTATTTGACAGGTGAATAATCTATAATTTCCTTGAACGTTTTGTTGCCAAGTCAAATAATACACGCGGAAATACAATGAAATAGTTACTTCATTAGAC
Source organism: Eucriotettix oculatus (assembly GCA_034510155.1). Lineage (NCBI taxonomy): Eukaryota > Metazoa > Arthropoda > Insecta > Orthoptera > Tetrigidae > Eucriotettix > Eucriotettix oculatus. The sequence continues at coordinate 65,594,440 of CM067378.1, forward strand.
GAGATTAGCGGTGCATGTGTTATATCACGGGATATTCGAGACAAGCAAGTTCCACAATCCGGAAACAGTGCCTGTGTAAATTGTATGGGTGCAATTGTGACCAATATAATTTAATGTGATAAAGAAAAAGGGAAAATTGACTTAAGCACTTTCGCAAAACTCAAAATGAACAAAATACTTGCATTTAATCTTTAGAGTTACATGACTCAAATTTAGGTAGATATAATATAATGTTATGCATTATCGAAACAAACTGATTCCTTTGCGAGTTTACAAATATCTCTTCACACTGAATTCTCCAAGGGTTATAGTATATACTAGTTAATCCCCCGCGACTTCGTTTGCGCCGAAATATTTATTTTTATTTTACCTAAAAACGAAACAAGAGGTATAGAATTTTGATAAAGTTGAATTCATTATATATATAAAAAGTACGGTACCATATATTTATGCTCGCTTCATGGCAAACCTTATAACTCGCAGTTCGTTTTGAACAGGTCCCGCTATCATACGTTTCGGAGACTATAAAAAATAGCATTTGCTACATACTAAAATTTACAAGACACAACAAATAAAACCAATTTACGTATACATCGTATCGACGATCCAAAGAAGTTTATTATTTCTCAGGGAGTTAGCTCTCTGCCAACAATAGATTAATAATGACGGCGTGAATCCTACTTCAACAATAGATGGATCAAGCGTATAGGCAACCCGAATGCACTTGGAGACTTAAACACTTGTATAACAAATATATATTATCTCCTAAAATATATTGAAATGAAATATGCACGAATATTTAAGTTAAATCTCCTGTTTTTAAACCCTCAAATTTTCATTGAGCCAGTTTCGGAGCCTATTCGAGACAAACATACAGACAGACACTTAAATTTTATTTGTTGACATAGATATAGATTGTGGAAGCAGTTTAGTGCTGTAACGAAGTTGGGCGATTATGTAATTAAAGGAAATGAAACCATGCGCCTTATTTAACGGGAAAGACGGCAAAACCTTTCACTTCATTGTATCGCGGGATTGAATTATTTATGACGTTCTCTTAAGTAGAGACGAAAATGTTCCCCGAATTACTACAGTGCATGAGGTAACGCTATCCTTTATTTTAAATTTTTCGATTAAAGAGCGCATTCTTTTGAAACTCAATTCGACCGGTTGGCTTATCCGTCATTTTTCAACATTATACACGATCCTTTAAACGTATACTAACAACCTCTCAGTTACAGAATGAAATTTATTTTCATTTAATCAACCCCTACTCAATTAATTCTGAATAAAATTATCAATCTCTGTGGAAAGGCTCGTTACAAATATTTAATTGAATTCCCTATATTTATAACAACTAGTAGATTGTTATAGTAATTAGAATCGTCATATGCATTATGATTCTGTTCCATTCACCTTGGTAAAATTTCTCAAACAGAAATCCTAATCATATTCATTACAAATATCACAAAGTTTCAAAATACTTGAATTAATATGTATTTTAAAAAAATTAATAAGTGGACACAGACCCTTTCTTTTAAATCTATGATTTCTATCTCTCACCATCACTTCTTAACAGCAACAAATATTCTGTGAAAATTGATTGATTCACACGAGAGACATTTCTTTTGATTAGAAATAGGACGGAATATTTTTAAATGTCTTATTGCCTCGATGACGCGCTTACAGAGGTAAAAATGTGAGTCAATCGTTTCTTTATGGGTTTATTTAAGGTCATTCAAGGGTTACATCTGAGAATTGATTATACCAATCGATTTTTTTTAAAGAAATTTATTATTTTTCTTTGATAGTCCCTTTCAGGAGTTGACCATAATGAGCTCAAACATCCATCTCAATTTTATCCAACCATTAACGTTGCAATGAAATAGACGTAGTTAGTCAATTTACATTTAAAAATCTATAGTGAGTCATCAAAAATTAAAACGTACGTATCAGGGTGTATCGATATAGTATATAAAATTTACTAAATGAGTTTTAATTGAGTGGTCAGGGATGAAAATGGCATCTAAATGAAATGAAATACAAATATGATATCGGTATGATTAAATTATAACAATGTATTAGTTTTTATGACGAACTCCTATGAGTGATGGTAAGAACCCTGTCTGTATTAATACGTAACACAGTCAGTGTTTCTGTTTTTGGAGTTGGGAAATACATGACGCAGGTATTTTCCTTAATAAATATGAAATTAAATTTTGTTTAAAAGGAATGTAATGTAGAGCTTTGATTGAATGGTAATTTTCAATTTTAGGATGATTGTTGCATTTTTTCTTTTTAGATAATAATTACGTAAAATATGAAATGTTCAGCTTTCTGAATGACAAATTAATTACATTTGTTGTTATTTCTTTAAAATAAACTGCAAATTTCTAAACAGAAAATATTAATTCTGGTATTTCTTGAATGTACAAAAAATATTCAGTCTTAGTACATTTTAAAGTAGACGAACATTAACTAAGTCATTTTTGAAAACAGTGTCCGATTAGTTTGGTCTTGGGTTGAATTGAATTTGATTTGATTCATCGATGTTTTACCACCAGAATGGACGTAACGGTTTTTGATATGTGGGCTTCCCTACTTTTATTTTCATACTTTTTATATAAAGCAGACTTTCTCTTCTCCGTACTTCTCTGTATGGGTTGTTTCCACCCCAGTTGCTCCCTGGCGTCCTACCAATCAAACAGCCGCCTTCTTCCCCCTTTATGATCTTACGGGTCCCAGTGTAGAACTATATTAGATCATCTTACCATATATTCGTCACGCAGTGTCCCCCTCCAGATATTTATACGCCTGTAACCGTCGTCCTGCTCTTCACGGACACACTTCTCATTTGTTCTGTTTTTCTAGTTGGCTTTTCAATATAAGGCCACAGAACTTTGAACAACTGGCGCTTTCCGTTCCCGCGAATCTCACTCTTAATTCTTGATATAACAAAGCAATATATTGTAACGGTCTTATCTATTTTCGTTTGTCCATATTGAAATAATTAATAGTAATGATCGATCCATGCATTCCTGTGAATAAATAAACCCTCCATTTAGCTTTTTATTTATTCATAAAATAGAAAAGCAAAATTAATAATTTTGAATTGATATAAAATGAACTCGTCTTCGTTAGTTAAGCTTTCCATTTAATATGTAATGGATTTTGACATGAGAGAGAGCAGAAAATGAGTTCTTTCTCTCGGCGTGTTTCCGCACAGCACAGACGTTTTTTATGCGAAGAATTAAACATTTTGTTGTTGCTTCGAGATACGCCAGTTTAACCTTGTTTTGGAGTTTGGCAGAGATGCTTTCGGCGTGTTGTTGATCTGCTACTCGCAGTGACCTTAACCCAGTTCATCGTTCAATCCTTATCAGACGTAAGGACTCTGCGTGGCGTCCACAAAATTCTTACAACCAGTGAAGTATCTAAAAAAACAAATAAAATAAAGCCAACTCGGCTTGGAAACAGGAGTGCGAAGAATTTTTTCCGTTATGCTTCAAGTGTCAGGGCAGATCTTGCTTTCGAACGCTCTGTACTCCTCGAGAGGTTTACAGCTGATTTCGGATCACCACGTGACCAATTATTTCATTTCATCGTCTTTTTCTCCGTTTTAGCCAAGTTATGCTTCGGGAGGGGTCACAGGAGACGCAATTTTTGGATTATTCCCGGGGAAACCGGGTGTAGATTTGTGAATTACCCATCCGGTGGCTCCTAATCCCCGAATTATTTTACTCTCTCCGACTTCGTGGCACCTGCTTTTATTTATTTGCTCCTGCAGAAATTAAATATCGTTAAGATTTATTTGCGGACTCATGTTGACTACGTAATTAATGTATTCTGCGTCATTAATTAAATTGCATTAAGAACAAAATATGCGTAACAACATTGGAATATTTTGCGTAATATATATTTGTGTGATATATAATCGCAATTGATCTAATTATGATTAACACAGTGAATTTTATGTACAATTGCCTATATAAACTGAATTATTGTGCCCACACTACTCATAGTGTTTTAAAATTAATCCTTTTTTAAAGGATGGCCTTTGTCGGTCTCCTACATATCGTTATTTCCGTTTTTCGTAAGTTCCTTAAATGATACAGGTGAAAAACGGCAAGCGATGAGTAACAATTACTTTTTATTGTTATGAGATACTTTTGCAATAAAAGTTTACTTTGAAATCAAGTAATTAATTCGGACCATCACTGACGCTTCATTATAGTACATCACAGATGAAACACGAGTAAAACCCAACCCACATTATAATTACAACACTTTTGAAAAAAAAAGTTTATTTCACAGTTATTATTTTTTTTAAAAAATAGATAAATGAAAACAACCACTTAAATATTCCTTTTTTTAAATTTGTGTAACGAAATTACGAAATTAATGACTTCATAATTTTGGACATGTAATTACTATACAAATTTTTTCACTGAATTTTACAGAATGATTATGACACATGTCGAAAACTTTTAACCTGTTAACTAATAAGTTTGGAGACTGTTTAATTGGTTGTTTTTTCTTTATCTGATAAACTATACGCAGTCCCAATACCTAGAAAAAAAATACCTTTCAAGTATATATTTAAACAATAGAATTCTTTGCTAATGGTAATGAAAATGTTCTAATTAATAGGAATGACATTATTACACCCCAAAAGGTTCAACTATTAAAATGATGGGAATTTTAAATTAAATTAAAAATTATGATGTGTTTAGTTGTGATAATTACGGAGTTGAACAACATATTTAACTTGAATTATGATCCAATTTTCTCAAATATTTGAATATATATTTATATAAAATTATATACATGTATTAATATGTCGGTTGCACTTGCATACGTTTATACATTCAGGTATTGCAGGGGAAATAAACAACGTATTTTGCAGAGCTCTTCCTCAAATAGTCTTTTGTCCTTGGGAATCGCGTTTTGAGTTCGTTTATTTATTGGCCGTTGCAGTCAGAGCGACAAAGGCGCTACAAAGGTAAGCAGATGAGCAACATTATTCGAGCGAGCGAGCAAAGCCTCACTAAAGAGGAGAGCTACATCCGCGAAAACCAGACCCAAGGAGGAAACTGGCTGCAACAGCTGTGCGTCTCTTCTCAGACTCGGGCCCCTGTGTTACGACAAATGCCGGAATGCTTTAATTGTGAAATATAAAAGGACTGTTGCCAGAAATAAAGTGAACAGAATTGATGCGTCTTTAAACAATTAAAGAGAAATATTGAACGCATACTAATTTAAATACAAAGTTTATATTGCGGATTATCTATTATTATGTATATTATATATGTAGTTGGTAAAGTCAATTGGTAACTTCTGAACACATTAATTCTCAGTTGACACTGTTGCAAATATATCTTTTATAATACATTACAAAGAATGACATGAGCCCCAATTTTATTATGTATCATATTTTGAACGTCCTGTAGGCCACTGAACTTCTAGTAATAATTATCCGTTTTGAAAATGCGAAAAACTTAACTATACCATTTTAAATATTTTATTATTAATTTCTAGTCCCAATCAACTAATGAATATAATTTAAGGTTTAAGCCCAATTTTAACTTGAATAAGTTTTTAGGCTGGAACCAGTTGGGAAACCCCGATATGCCCGACGAAAATCTTGCTAACAGAATCGACATCTTTATAATGCTTTTCAAATGGGAGCCGTTCTGGCGTTCAGCGAAATGGAGGCACATCGTCTCACTTGCCCCTCAACAAACAATACCTTCAGCTGTAAGGAAAATAATGTATGGCAACTGGTTGGATGACAGAAGAAAGTGCTTCAAGGTCAAATAGGCTCCCATTTGAAAAGCGCTATAAGCGAGTACTACCAGGGCGCCAAAACAGATAGGAGTCTTGGACACCGATAATCTAAAAAACATATTTGCAATTCGAGTTCAACGGACAAGCTCGAAAAATATTTCCAATTTTGGAAACCTATTTATACAATAAAAATTCTTTGCCAGTAAGAAATAATTTGAATCGCAATTAAGCCAGTTGAATATCCGTCATTAAATTGTAGTCTCATAAGAAGCGACCATTGATTGAAAAATCTTGACGTATTTAATCATTGTTTCAAATTTAAAATAAACCGTGCTACATTACATTTTTCTCGGTGAAAAATTTAATTAGAGCGTGTGCCCGCGAGCACATTTTTTTTCGGGCCAGAATATTACGAAGCGACAATTTTTTGAGTTCATATCGTCAGAGCATCCCGTAGAGTTATTCAAATATCTCCACCTCGACTTTAAATGTCTGAAGGGGAACATAATTTAATTTATCCTTCTTCTGAATACACCTTATAAATATCCAGCTTTTGTGAATTCCATACGACGTCGATAGTTGGATTCCGTGAAGTATGAAACTGTTTAATTAACTATAATTATATATTAATTATCCATGGTGAAGGAGACTGGGATTAAGACAGGTGGAGAATCGATACGCTAACCACGTATCGCACCAAATTCGGAAAGTGTCATGTAAGACGACAGTCCGAAGTTGATATGGTAGGCCAAGGCCCTGGATAGGCTGCAGAGCCAAGGAAGAAGAAGGGAAATATTACTTATCACAAATATGAGTATAATATTTTTTGTATTATTCCATATAATTGTATCAATGAAATGAACTGTCTTTATCCACATTCAAAGTTTACTTGGAACCTTAATCCAACGTGTTCAGGCAGCGAACTGAATTTTTTAACTGATTATCGTTACATAAAAGTGAACTATTGTAACGGACTTGGTTATCCAATCATTTTGTTAACATTAACTACAACGAAAACATTTTTCTGGCCATGCTCAAGTCTAATGAATTTATTTATAAGTATTTTAACATTAAATGAATTAATGAAAACGTCCTTTAACAGACAGAATATTTTTATTACATACTCATGTGAACCGACGTTTCGGTATCTATTTGTATCCATTTCAAGGTTAAAAATTATTTTCTAAAAGCAAATTAAATAAATCGTTAATTTAAAAAGGTTTAAGAAGCCGTTAACACGCTATCATTCACTATTCCTTCATAAGCCTCTCAATTGTTAATTTACTCAATTTGTTTGAGAATAGAATTTTTAACCTCAAAAAGGGCACAAATGGGCACCGAAACGTCGGTTTATATGAATATGTAATAAAAATCTTCTGTCGGTTGTAGGTCATTTTCATTAACTCTCTTAATTATATTGAACAGACGTGAGACATTTATTAATATATTAACATTAGCTTAGCTGAAACTAATTTCGTCTCAACCAAAACAATGTCACAACGAGTAATAAATACAATTATTTACCTTTCAGTTGTATTTTATACCGTTATTTAAAAATCTACACGTCCATATAATTTTTAATTATAAATTAACTTTCTCTCGATTCATGAAAGGATGTAAAGATTCTAATAATAGATTTTCCACTACCAGTATTGTTTATAAAACTAATTGTACTCGCTGAGGATTTAGTTATATTGGTCAGACAAAAAGGGCTATGGATAGAAGAATTCAGGAGCAAAAATCTAACTTTATTCTTTAAACACAACCCTGTCGGTACGAATTACGTTAAATTTAATCACTGATTTTTTTTGACAACGCATTTATTAAAGACAGGGAAATTCATTACTGTAAAATATTAATTTCTTATATGTTCTTTACTTAAAATCAGCTTGATATTGTTAACATTTAGCAAGACACAGAACATTTTGATACATTATGTCATAACGTACTTTATGTTCTTTGATCTACTTATATTTTTAGATCTTTGCTTTAATTTCCAGTCCTCAGGTTTTTGCCGTTAGATATAGAATCTTAGATTCGTCTACAAGTTTCTAAATTTCTTTGTAATTTTATTTCAGACTGCAATTAGGTGATATTTCTTTTACTTATTTTAATAGAATCTATGTTGAATTAGCTTCCGTTTTCTTACTTATTTTCTATAATGAACATTGAAAAGTTTTTATTGCTTAAGGAAACCGGTAATCATCTGAATTATCAACGCTCGATTTTGATATTTCCTCTACTTGATCTCTTTTTCAGCTGCTTTTATGATTTATGATGGTTTAATAGCTGTATTTATTTAATTGAATCACTTTAAATTGTCTATGGGTCCATCATAAAAATATCTTCTATCTTTGGTGGATGCTAGACGGAATAACTCCTTCATGGTCAATTCAGTCAAATTAATAGACGATAGTAATATATATCTTGAGCAGAGCTCTTTAACTTTCTTTCCTTCACTCAAACTTACACAACACATGAAAGAAACTTATAGGCTATTCAGAATCCAACATCCTGTGAATAGTGGATCTGTGAGCACATAATAGGATTCCGCGAACCGTACTGAAGAACGAAAGAAGCTGAGGAATGTCCCTACAGGTGGTAGGTAAAAAACAACCCCATTGTGTAGGCAAGCAGGTAGGCAATACGTTGTATGCCAATCCAGTATGATGTTAAATATCATTCTTAAAATAATGATTCCGATTTTATACACTAAAAATCGTTAATACTATAAAAATTTAAAACCTGAAAACCACAGAAAATAATTAGATTGGACATTATTTTTGGTCGCAGACTCTCAATTTTTTATAACTAGCTTGGGCTCCGGCGTTGCCCGCATACGTATTTAGTAATATTAGTCCGTTTATGAAATTTATTAACTCGCCAATTTATTAAAAATGAGTTCTATATCACGAACTTTAAAATCTTGCGCACGCATAAGATTCGAAGATTTAAGTATGAATGATTGTTCGCTGTATAAAACAAAAATTAGAAAATTTATCAACAGAAAAACTATTAATTATACGTGTTGTCGTTAATTATTTTTTAATTCTCACTTGAATTTATTTCGTCAGTCTTTACGCGTTGTCAATCAAATCTAGTAAGTTATAATGATTATTTCGTACTTAATTAATATTAAGGAAAGAAAATTAAAAATTCACACAAAATCTAATATTCTGACTTTCGTCAGTCTCAACAATTGATAAGAAATCTAATTTTATCGCTGTTGGATATTTTACGGAAGATCGTATTGCAGGATATAATTGATCCAAAGTCATGTTTCCGTGAAATATGTCACGTTATTTGGTAAAGGAAATTGTAAATCTATGTAATTATTGATTGAAATACAGTAACTAAAATATAAATAATCAGCCTGTGTTACCGGATATAACATTATACTATTAACAATATAAATGAAAATAAACCAGTTTTTAAATCCAAACAATTTTATCACAAAAATAATCTTTGCATTTGCAAAATTTTACAAGTTTTTTTTTCAGTGACATTTTGCAATTATTTTGCTATAAAATTGTTTGCATTGGTTTTATTTTTATTGATATAATAAGGAAGTACATCGTAGTTTTTGTGTTTGTTCGTATTAATAATGTAATTAACTGAAAGATTATTTGACTCATTCCAAATCCTTCAAGGAATATGTCTGTTATGTTAAAAGGTGGTTCTAAATAAAACTAAAATAAACAAAACTTTGATATTTTAAAGACTAATTCGTGTTGTTCCATTTTTTCCTGATGTTCGTATTGCAGGATATAATTGATCAAATGTGAGAGTAGCAGAATGATTCAAATTAGTCTCCATATTGCCCGCAATTAAATTTGGAGGATTTCCCTGGAATCTTGTCTCTCTTAGTTCGCGGCGTTGTCATAGACTTACGCATAATTTGTTACATTAATTCCTTCCCCCTTTATGCAATGGGTTTTCTGATCCCTCGTCATTCCATTGTTTTCTCCGTTTTTTTACAATATGTTTCAATTGTTAGACGTGTTTCAATAATCAAGTATATACAAACATACTGATATACAAACATACATCAGTTTTTATTATATAGATGAAAACCGTACTACTCTACTTCTCAAAAACCAGACGTTGGTGGTATAACAGAGGAAACCCGAATCTCGGTCAAAATGATGGGTTATTTTACGTTCTTCCGTCTCCTTTTCCAGGTCAACAATTTGGATTCAACACTGGGCTTCTGCCATATAGAACGGAAAAGAAAAGAATTATCTGATTCGAAGCAAAGGAAGAACTTCGTATTTTAAATAAAAGATTGACTGGGCTTATTAATATTTTTGAGACACTTATTATCATTGTTGTTGAAATGAAGTGATCATGTTCGTGTCTTTGTCCTTATAGAACTACATTTCGCACAACGTTCCCATTTATCCCTGATATTGAATTTCAGTTTCCAAAAGCTTTCTATTTTGTGATGAACTACCACAACCAGAACACACACGTTTGTCTGATACGTTCTCTCAGGATGTTGGGTCTGAGGTCGTGGGGAACTGAAAGCGAGAGTTGTTTGGAGCCGATGACCTAGACTGCCTTGTCTCGTGTTAAGTCATCAGAGATTCTACTTCTTATACACGATTACTCTCTGAGTAACTGTGTGAAATACGAGGTGTAGATAATATAGGGCCATGGGTTGTGATCGAAGAACGCTAAGTGTTTACTCGCACATACGACAGCTGCCATAAGAAACCAATATTTCCTGGTACACAATGTAATCTTCGGGATTAGTTAGACGATATCAATTGAGGTACCTAAGATTTAAAACCTTGGACGCGATATTCGTTAATGTTTAAATTATATTATTTGTTCATTCCATACGTCCACGGTTGAAATATGACATGAAATTAAATGAACGCAATATGCTACGAGAATACGCTATACTTTTTTTTTAAGTAGACAGGTATAGAAATGTGAAGTAGAAACGAATAAATCACGCAGTTAACGAGGGATGTTCTCTTAGAGGACATTTTTAAAGTTATAAATTTAATTAAAAGACCACGGGACATGTAAAACACTCCCTGAAGAAAAAATAATTGAATGTAAAAATAATATTGATATACACAAATAAAAAATAAATAAGCGACTGATACACGGAACTCAAAAGAGACGATTGACATCAGCCGCAGTGATGGACTATGAGAGTTTTCAATCAGAATCAAAACAAGAAATGAATATAAATTTTAAAAATATGAATAGTGCTTCATAAAAACAGCACGTCTAAAACTATTACGAAGGCAAAACACTACAGAGACTATTAAAATAATTTTACCTTGATATGAGAATCTAAGATGTACATTACAACATTAGAATAAATAAATTTATTCAACACCATCTATGATAAAATGTTTGTTTGTTCATCTATCGTTGGGGTAATTCACAAGTTATAAGGCTACTATCCAGAGGACTTTACATATTCATTCAAATCCTAACCTCTTCGCAACTCTCTACTTCATTCATTAATTAACTTATTTGCGTCGCATTAACTACTGATATTTCATCAGTTAAATACAGCACGTTATAATAAATGGATATAGGTTTATCATTATATCTGACAACGGCGTTGATATATTCCGACAAAAATTTCAACCAAGTTAATAAACCGGATAGAATGTATTAATTTGATTAACCAGGTGTACATACTTCGTCATTTATTATAAATAGACCATTAGACGATTCAGATACCGGTGGAGTGACTGCGGAATTTCCAGGATTAGTCTGGTGCCGTGAAGTCACCTAGGTTCGTGTTAAGAAGCAAAGCTGGTCAGCCATCAGAGGACGATGACCTGTCCAAACTTACCCAGGATCACCCCTCGTGAAGATCGCGATCTAGTAAAATTCAACATGACTGGCGTAGACACGTCACGTGGAGTTCTGTTTAACCTATCTGTTAGTGTGACAGCAGACAGATAAGCTGGGAAGCCGAATGGTGACGAATAAGACAGTTAGTATCACGACTCGGAAGAAGGAGGAGGTCAGCGAAGAGAGGAGAAGGAAAATGACGGAAGAATAAGTCTCGATAGTGCAGTTAAATTCATAGGTAGTATTGACAGACTGCAGATTATAATGAATAATTAAAAAGTAAGTCAGCCCTCAGGGTAAATCAGTTATTTCAACATTTCATCTTTGACAAAAACGTAAGCAGCATAACAACAGATTCTTATTTCTTCACAACTCCACATTGTTCTACGTGTAAACAATGTTCAGTCCACCTCAATATTTTTTAAAGATAAATATATACCAAATTGTAGACTTTATTCACCACCATACATCAAAATGGGATTATTCTGAAATAAAAAAGGGTCACTTTGTTTGTGGAATGTTACTCGCAAATTAGTCTCTCTATTCTGACCAATTTGAAATTGATTGTTATTAGGTTTTGAAAACGAAGTGGTATCTAGATGGGTCACGTACTCATTCTCCGATTTACAGGCAAGCCTGGATCAGAATTTCTGAGAGTGGAAATATTTGGGAATCAAAATTCCGTTCAGTGAGATAAGAGGTGAGGGCATAATAGGCGATTCCCATAGATATCATACAGATTATAACTCGTACTTTTGTAATAGCTTAATTGCCATTATATAATTTGTAGTATGTGGGCCTCAATTTTAATTGTTCAGAGAAGAAACAACTTTTAATTAAAAATTTATTAGAATTAAGGTCCTATTTTGAGTAATGTTTTATTGGATATATCTAGCATGTTTGTTGTTCACATAATACACATTAAATCGCCTCGTACAAACGTCAATTTCTATTTTTATAAGAGTGAAGCTGTCCACCAAGCGAATATTAATATTTCAACATTTACCGTCTGTATATACTTTTTTATCTGGGAACTATGAAGCTGTTAGATTAAGGGAAACACTAATATATTCAATAAAAAAGAAAACAGATTGGAATAATTTGATATATTCTGTCCCAAGTAGAACTTTTATAAATTTATTTATAGTGTAAAAAATTCTAATTTTTTTATTAATATTTGCTACATACAAATATTTTTCATGAATAACTTTATGAAAGTGTCGTTCTTATTACGAAGTAAACTTGTCGTAATCGGCGTAATAAAATGTCATTTTGAGCAATTAATTAACCAACTTTTGTTCTATCGAATAAGAAGAGAAAAATTGTCTCTGAGGCAAGGTTAAAAGAGGTGCATCTTTGGGAGGCGGATCTTTGGAGGAGTCTTCAGCGATCGAATTAGTAAATGTTCGAATTCAATAACTGAATTTGATTTTGAAGTGTATTAAATATTGAGTAACAAACAATGTTATTAATTTTGTATTCAATTGGAATGGAGATCGGAGAACGTCAAACGGACATGTATGGAGAGTAACTACGAGAACGATCCCACTACAGGTTTTCAGTTATGTATTTGCTTTTGTAATAAATGATTTATCCGTAATAAATATTGGTAAATTTTACACCTGAGATGGGGAAATTATTGGATAAATCCTCTGTTCTGCTATCGCTGTGTTAGTTCTATTTCGGGTTTCGCTAAAGTTTGTTTAGTAACTATTGTAAGAGCGTGGGCTGTTCCTTGCAAGAGCCCGTGCACTGAATAAGTTTGAATAGTCTGCGTCGGTGCGTGGGTCGCAGGTCTGGAGAAAGTTGTGGTGTGCGGGTATTCCGTTGCATTGCTGAGCCCCAAGGTCGTGGCGACCCACTTGTTTAATTTCCTGTTCCCCTACCAGGGCGACTTTGAACTCTGCCTATTAATAGTTTACTGCCGTAGATAATGCCGTTGCCAGCGGTCAATTAACTTTCCGCAAAAGGAAGGCATAACCGTAATTTCAAGTTGGGCAGTGTCGCGACCGGCATGCAAATGCCCAAACAGACATTTGTGCAGCAGAGGACAACTTTTGCACTCAATTTCAGAACCGTTATCCTTATGCACTCTGGACCCTCATCCCGTATATGGGTTGTTTTATTACCCTTAATCACAACTGTAGCAGTAAAGGCAAGAAATGAAGAATTGAAACATGTCTCCCTCCATTACATAATGTATATATAAAACATGGAATTGCATAAATCTGTGCTTGATGATCAGGCCTATCGATGTATTGTTGCTTCCAGTCTTTTCGAACGTTCCAACCAATTTAATCGATTGTTGCACAAGGTGTTACAAAAATAGTCATTCAATTAGGCATGTATATACTAAGAAAAATAATGAATATACAAAATTAATGTTTATTTTGAAATAAAGGAAAATACAGTTTTTTTTGACATAACTTAGTGGTCAAAGCGCCCCATTTGAGAAGAACGGAATATTTCTATGTTTTATTCAAAGTCTTCCCACTCTCTAGTTAGGATGTATTGAGCTACGCTTCAATGGCTGTTGTTATGCAGTTCCGCAGTTAGACCACTGTTGGAAGTGGAAGCACGTAAATTGAGTATCTTAAAAGCCCCCAAAAGGAAAGAGCCACATGAAATGAGGTCTGATGACCTTGAAAGTGATGTAAGGCTGAATCATTTTTACCACTACTGCAGAACCATCGTCGAGTAAGTCTATCATTAGAAACTAAGTAAAATTTGAGCTTTTCTCCTTTTACAGTGCATTTTTGGAATGATCTTTTTTGAAACTCTCTCTCTCTCTCTCTCTCTCTCTCTCTATATATATATATATATATATATATATATATATATATATAATGTAAAGAACTTAACAAATGTCTACGGGAGTTTTCTCGCAGGCGCTTCACCTCAGAGTGGCTGCGGGGCTCACCTGATTATGTCAGGAATGCCTCGTACTCTCTCTGCTTTTTTTTATCAAACTTCTCACATGCTGAGACATCTTCACCCATTTTAGGAGGTATATGTGCCGGAGTCGAAGACTTTGGGCATATGGCAAGAGCTGTCCGCTGATCCCATTGGAACAGTCGGCCAACTGTCTCCTGGTGGAGACATGGAGAAGGGAATGCTGCGACCCCACAGCAAACTCGTCTCCCGTCGTTCGGAAGGGCGTGAGAATAGTAGCCAATGCCCGACCTACCTGATACAGGTTTTCTAGGGTTTTCCCTAGATATCTTTAGGTGAAACACAGAGTAGGATCCTTAAACAATAGCCCGGGGTCCTAGTCAACCTTTGGCTACCTTAATTTACCTTCCGCATCCCCCCTTTTCAATTCCCTTCCTATGTTACTAAAGGGGAGTTGCCTGTTTCAGGATCACCCTCATGTAAGCTGTTTACCCAAAAAGAAGAAGAGAAAAAGGTCTCCTAAAGCCAAACTTACATGAGTTGTTTCGTCAGGAATTTGTAAAATTTTTAAAATATGGTGGAATCTGTAGTGTTATTTAAATTATTTTAATTGAAAAGCCTGTTTTCAGTGAAACAGATCATTTACTATTAAACAGATGATTTACTAAAAAATTAATATTTGATCCACGACTCAATGGCGCAAATTGAAAGGGAAATTCATAAATAACATGTCTCATATTTTCTGAGAAGAATTTCTTCACGCCTTGTTCTCTCTTAACTAAACGAAATAAATAGGAAAGTTTAGTAACATTACTTTTATATTTTACCCTAATCGGTGGAAATAAATGTATATCGCTAGTTATGGTGAACGAAAATCAGAATGAGAGCTTTAAACGATCTTCTAATCTCTCAGGACCTTGAGTGAAATCTCCTGGCGACAGTTTTCTCTGGATCACCTACATGACGTTTTTGACCTTACCAATATGGTGAATGAATATATAGTTTTAGACAGAGAATATTTTGACATGGCAGTCGTGGGGATAGGTGATGAAAGTTTTGAATTGAGATGGTCAGCCTGTCAGCAAGGGAGTAATTAACCTCTTGTGCGTTTGCTCAGAGTATCCAGATGAATATGAAATATCCGCAATGAAGTGAAATGTTTGGCGATTCTTCTGAAAAGCCAGAGATTACTCGTGTCTTCTTCGAATGTGAATCGGTTGACATTTAACTTGTCTGAACATCAGCAAAGCGGTTTTCCAACACTTTGCATGCGTTCGAGTTAACCATACCAATATGCACGAGCATCACGCACAAATGGGCTTGCGGTGAGTTACGCGCTAAGCGGATGTTTTTAATTGCACTTTGATAGCTGCGTGTTTCCGCTTCCTGCGGGAGTTTGCTTGCAATGGCGATGCTGCGTCATCTTTCTATCTATGCGGTTCCTGCCATCAAATCATGTTGACGGTTAGCACGTACAGTACTGAGGGGAGTGGGAACAATTCAAAATATTCAAACACTCTAATTGCATATATACAAGACTGTACTTATTTTACAAAAAGGAGAATAGTGTTCGAACGAATAGACTGATCGCACTTTAAACCCTAAGCTTTCAGTAAATACAAATTTTTCAAAGAAGCTCGAAATTTCTGGCTGTTTTACAGATTTAGTCTCTTAACAATTGCGACATAAATACTGGCTTGTCCTTCAACGTATCAGCAAAGAGGACGAAGGAATCTTCGTCTCTTCGTCGTTATTTGTTATATATTGTCATAAGTTGTCAGGCTTTTGACCAACATAAATTTAACGTCCCGTACTTTCATCCCAGGCGACAGAGACAGGTATAAATATAATATAAAATAGTATAATCTTCGTCTCACACTTCTGAACTACGGTCGGTGGCGCCCTTGTTGGTGATTTACCAAAGTAACTTTCTGGTACCGCGTTAAAAGAAAAAACCTTTTGAGAGATTGTCTTCAACATATTGTATCATTTGTTTTTTTATGTTGAACCATTTAACTAATAAAAAATTTTGAAATGTTTCACGAACTTTATAATTACTATCTACCAATAATTTTTTTCGTTAGGAATTGTTTATAAAGTGTGGGCTTAATTTCACGGCTCATCACCCAGATCGAAAGCGCCTGATGTATGAGTTGTTTTAATTAAATATGAACAGACGTTTTACCTATCGAATTTTGGAGTCGATTATTCTTTCTTCTCTTTTTTTTTACATTTTTCCCATTAATAACTCGTATTCGGAACAACCTAAAAGTGTTACGTAAGTTGATTCCACTCAATTATAAACAAGCTTAACAAAAATGTAGTATAAGCGTGGAATGTCTCTTGTAATAGAGAGCATGGGGTTTAAATTAACCATAGCGATGCATAGAAAACACCCTAGGCCTCGATAATTTTATTTCGGAGTTCGCCTCGCAACGTTTGTGCTCAAGGAAGGAATATTTTAATTCCCCACACTTTATTTAATCTTGATAAGTAATTTTCTATTTAAACTGGCAACTGAATGAAGAAAGGGCGCTTTGTATTAATTTATGAATACGGGGAAATTCGGTTGCAGAAATCGGTGAAATGCCAAGCTGGCTTATATTGTTCCAAAGAACAAAGATGTTTGTGACAATTACGAAGCGAATTGAGCAGAATTTTTACCGGTACAAAAGATGCGGCCAAAAGAAGGAAATAATTTTTTAGACTGGAAAGCATTTCACAATAGCAATATTATAGTTGCCTTGCCACAAACTTATATTTGGTTCTCGTTTCTTCACTGCTTCTGCACGTCCAAGGAATAGATGATTGAAACAATGAGAATGGTAACAATTTGAACATGATCTGTAGAACTGGAGTAATTACTAAAGCATTCAGGGATGTTAACAAATAATTAATGATTTCAAACAGTTCAGAAAAATATACAACCCCATATTTCTATGCCACATGTCAGTATGGGTTTTATTATTGTCTATAAATAAGGATATTGGATTTTATTCCTCCTAGCCAAATAGATCCCATTACTTTTTTTTTGTAATGTCCTTCCAGTTCCGTTTTTCGTTATACGGATTCCCAGATAATAGACGCTGTCATTTTTTAGGTATGTCAACGTTGTTTAATGTTACTTTGGGACTCGTAATTTTCCGTAGAGTAAGCCTTACGTGTGTTTATTTTTTTCGTTTACCTTAATTCTATATTTTCGTAGCCATCCTGTAGATTATTGGTAGCTATTTGAAGATCTTGAGAGGATGGCAGTGTCATCGAAAAAGGTTCCTGTTATTGTGTTTTGTGATACTGGAATATAGAATTGAATGTTCCTCGTAGGAATTTTGCGTGACAAAGTAACTGTGTTAGTATTTTTATACTTATTTTTTAGTTTCTATATTGCAGCAGTGGTTTCTTGTGAAGTTTATTGACTCTGTTGTATAACATCCTGGATGAAAGGTCCTGATGTAAGGATTGATTGCTCACATACCATGGAGCATCAACCATGGCTCTGAGGATTTTTGGTTGTGCCCTCTGTATCATGGTAGTGTTGCTAGTACATCACCACAGCTCGATTCCGAATGTTCATATAGGCTTTGTATACGGTTATTTTGTTCTCGAACGAGAGTTTAGATCTCCTACCGAGTAGCCAGTATAGTTCCCGAAGTCGCAAGTCCATTTGTTTTTTTTTCTTTTGTATATGAATTTTCCAGGTTAATCTTGAGTCTAGATGGATCCCAGTTTCGTTGATTAAACACTGATGTTGGTTAAAAATTGGATTGAGAAGCACAGTGGTGTCTTATGGTAAAAAAATATAAAATTGGACGCTCACCCAAATAGCCTGGATTGGAAATTAAGTGCGACCAGGCGATATTCCCCTATGAAATTGGCCGACTGCCCGCTCTAGATCCTTGCGGTAATTTCAAGTCTCCCATCCACTATCTCGCGTATTAATACTTCTGAAATGGCGCGCATCCCAGATATAGCTTGCGAAATAAAAATACCAGCATTAGCGAAGTGGTTAAAATACAGGCGTTAATGGCGGGCGTTGCGTCTCCCACGACTAGCGAGCATCAGCGCCCCCATACCTGAGCTATTTTAATCCTCCAGGTTTATTGCACTCGGTAATCTTTCGCTCCACGTTTTTCCCGTCCACGGTGCAGGTCAACGACTTGGGAGAACATTTGGATAGCGAATTAGGAGGGAGCTCCGAGCCGTCGTCCAGCGACCTCGAGGCGCAAGTGGCAGCGTCCTAGTAAAAGGTGGCGTTATTTAAGATTTCCGTTCGGGACAACATCTCCGGACGAGTCCGGGCTTCGGGCTCTGGAGGATGAGGCCGGCGTGTTCTACTCGCTGGCTGGAAGGTGTTTCCCTGCGACGTTGCCACGTCTCCGACCGTCGGAAATATCTATTCCCGACAAGTAGGTCGCGGGGAATCTGCACACGCACTCACACACACGCCGGCCGCATTATTGCCGACGTATTATTAGCAGGATTCTCGTCCGTCGCAAGGACCAGGGACCTCGTCCGTGTCCACGCGTGCTTGCATGAATGGCCCGGGTTGATGGCCCCGCGCGGTCAAGGCCGTCTGTATTTTGCCCGGGACAGCCAGCCAGCTCGCACAGCTTCGCTCTCACTCGATACGTCGCCCTTCTTTCACCACACTCCGCATGGCGTGAGCAACACCAACACTCTATCACATAAATAGCAAAGCAATAGTATCCAAAACGATGAAAAATCTTTTTGTAAAGAGCAACATGTAACGATTCTAGGATGAACGATAAACTATAAGGCAAAATTATTTGCAAATCGTAAAACAAATTGTCGCCAGTTACCGATCCAAGTCTCTAGTCATCTCTCAACTTCTGTAGAAGGTGAAATACGTTCGCGGTTGCTCAAGATTTATATAGTCGTTCGTGGAAAACCGAGAAGCCAGTTAGAATTATTCACGCCTACGACATTTCGTCTCGATGGAGAAAACTGCTATATGTTGACGAAGCTGATTCAGCACACGTAGGAAACAACGCAACGGGCAGAAAGAAACAGAAAAATACCTATAACAATATCAGAGCAGGTCAAAATCATCTTTAATAATTTTAACAAGGTTATAGCAGAATCATCTTAATAGTAAAATGAGTCTATTCTATTTTCAGAATTAATTATTATAATTTAAACGAATTGTTGATATTTTGTATTGGGCTGCATATGTTCATGATTAGTTGCTTTGACCCCATGTCTAAACTCAATTACAGTAATAAATATTAGTATTTATAAATAATATTTCACTTAAAATCTGGCTTTTTAAAAAAATTATACAGAAAAAAATTAAAACGTCTCATTTACAGACAAATTAGAAATTGTATTAATTAATATCACTTTTCGCCCTCGCATTTGGGACTTAATCAGGTACAAATAAAATTTTTATCATTTTTGACTACAAAACATTGTATAAAAATTTAACATTTCAATACTTCGTTTAAAAATAAATGAATTATATTTTACGTTCCTTAATATATTGTTGCTTGTGTAAT
Source organism: Eucriotettix oculatus (assembly GCA_034510155.1). Classification (NCBI taxonomy): domain Eukaryota; kingdom Metazoa; phylum Arthropoda; class Insecta; order Orthoptera; family Tetrigidae; genus Eucriotettix; species Eucriotettix oculatus. The sequence goes on from CM067378.1 coordinate 65,614,461, forward strand.
TTAATCACGTTTCGGTTGTAAATTTCCATGGATAACAGTCAAGGACAAAAATATATATATTTGGGCTTTTATTTTTAATCAAGATTAACGTTTAGTTGCATACTTAAAAGTTGTAATATTATTTATTTTCGCAATATTAAATAATTAAGTAGATACATTTTTGTTTTAGAATTAGTCGTATGGAACACCATTTAAGACTGGAAACTGTGGTTTAGTTATAATTAAAATCCATAAACTTTAACTGCTTCTTAGGTGCATCGCGTTAATGATCATTGTTGCAATCAATTGGACTATTTGAATAAACAATTCAGGGGTAAAACTCTGGCAGTCGTTACTCATACGACATCGTTGTATATACTGATAAAGATGACGAATGTATCCTTAAAAAAGGTCGTTCGTTTATCAGACAGAAGTTGTTTATCCTTGTGTGTTACTTTTAAATAAACCAAATACAAAAGGAAATTAATTATTGAGGTTTCCCCGAATGGACTCTTCCTTACGGAAACCGCAACGTATATGTTTACCGAGAGAAATGGTTCCACTGATCTCATTATTTCCATATTGCCTTATTATAAGGAAGTGAATAAAAATAGCATCTTTCTCTTGAATGCGTCACTGCGCAGCTTTAAATAATGATGAAAGACCGGAAGCCATAATATTAAGATTTCAAGGAAATGGGATGGATTATAATGAGTATGAATTAATCAAATAGATCAGAAAATAATGATAAAATTGTGAGGATCAAACAGATTGAAGAACTGCTGCATGTCCATTAGATGGAAAACAACATGATATTTTCATTTTAATCACGTCGTGTTTAGCTTCTAAATTTGTTTAACAGGAATTTTCCTATTGCAATGGAATAAATAATTCCTTTTTGTAAGGTTTCATAAAATTACATGTGATGGTTTCAGACGGTCCTGTAACTTTCCCTGTCAGCCTCTTAAGATCACAGTATTTATCTCACCTGTTACTGTGATCAGTGTCTTCCTGCTGTCCGTGCAACACGAAACCTGTGTAGGAATTTGACCGCCAAATCGTCTTACCTGTGTTCCAAAAACTTATTCACTTCACTCGTACTTAATTATTTTTAGCTAGTTTAAGCTAAAGTATAGATGCGGTAACGAAACGACAGTTGTAGAGCTGAATTTATCTTTATTTCAAATTTATAGAACATGATCAGGGCAATTTAAAAATACTAGGCCAGAAAATTTGTCTTAATACGATCTAGAGTATACAGAGAAATGATGATGATAGTAGAGATCATAAAGGAATCACTCCGCTCTACGGATTTATTTAGTGAAAGCTATTATATTGAGATTGGTTTAATTGCAATAATATTAATTATTGAGTCAACACAGTTGTCATTGTGTGAGGCTGATTGAAGTAGGCAAATAATTTATTAATATGGAGCTTATTCAAATAAAATTAAAGCCTTGGAGATTTTTCGGAGTATTAATGTACTTGAATCTTGAAATGCAAGGGAAAAAACTATTATTTTTTTAACTAAATAAAGGACGAATTAATGCCGTTTTCAAAATGGTGTTCATTATTATAGGCAAATAATATCATACAATGTCGTGCCTCAGTCGTCTGCTGGTCTCTCAGATACTACACCTTCCCCTTGGACTCCAAGAAGAGAATAGAACAGTGGGAATGCCTTTCCTCAGTCTGTTTTTGAATAAGCCTCGATCAGGTTTGGGAGTTGTATGTGTTGGCTATATGGTAAGAGTTGTTACTATTGCAACCAGCAGCCTTCAATTCTGATATAGGCATTGAGACGGGAATACTGAACACAGACTCCACTCTAGTCATCGGAAGGACGTGGGACAAGTATTGTTAGACCGAATCACTAATTTAAGATTTATCTAAGGAAGAGTCTCATGAGCTGTTTCCAATCTGAACCACATTCTAAAATATCAGGAGGGCAGCGGGCAACAGTTATTTTAAGGGTAATAAGTAATAAGTTATTATTAAAATGTTATGGAATAAAAAGTATTGTTCATACTTTATGCAAAGAAGAAACACACGAAGTATATATTTTATAAAAAATAACATCAACCTCAATATGAGTTTTTGTATTTCATTTCATTGGCCACATTATAAGAATGATATCCCTACTAGTAAAGATTTATAATGGTGAACGTTGGTAAATTGAGCTATATATTTTGATTTTACTTACGTCATGCTTCAAAACATTAATTCACAAAGATACAACGAAATAAGAAAAAATATTTAATTTGTATATATATGTAATTTTTTACATGAGTGAATTTGGGATGCACCAGATGTAAGCATTTCGCTCATCATTCTTGAGAAGAATTAATTTCCTCATCCAAAACTTCTACATATTTTACCAATCGAAATTATGTGCTTTGCTTCTGAATATATAAGTTGACGTTGTTTTATGCTCTTTTACATGAGTTTTGAATGCTTTCTTCATTTGTCCAATATACAGTGCATTCAACTCTAAAATAATTTAAGTAACGTTGTTTTCCACAGAAAGTTTATTTTATCTTAAATATTTCTTACAAAGTTTAAAATATCTATAGACTTGAAAACAACACCTACACCGTGATTATTAAAACAAGCAAAAATTAATGTATATTGTAATACTCATTATTCATTAAACTTTTTAACCGATCAATTGTCAGAGTTCTTGATTTTATTCAAACTAATTTTGAGATGTTAATTGATGAGATTAATTGGGTAATAATTTAGTAAACGAATATTAGTAACTTTATTTGAAATTTTAATGTGGCGTGACACCTTGATAGGTTTATCTAGCAGATTGTAAGCCATAGTTTTCTTTTGAAAATTTGGGTGATTAAACATGTAATTAATAAATCTTACAGAATTTGGAAGAATTTATATACCAAATGTAAATAGTTTTATTTATTGAATTGTCAACGGACACTGGTTAACACTTGGTAGGGATGAAGGGAATTTTCCGCCTGAATTAACCTTAGGTCAAAGTTCGTGTTCCAATCGCGAGAGTTGTACTGGGAATGATGGTTTATTAAGGAACGCTCTTCGAATGGTAATCGATGTCATACTACGTAAGATCAAACCTAGAAATAGAAAGTCAACTCACGATTTCGTGTTAGCCGCTCGAAGCACTCGAGTGCGAACGTAGAACTGAAAAGCGAGCCGACTTTTGTAACCGCGCGGCAGTGAAAACGTGTGGCTAGGGGTTGGTCAGGAACATTCGTTGCAAACAGAGTGTTGCAAAGGGGAAGCGGAGGTTTCGTCGGTTCCGCGTCCGAGAACACTGGTCTGGAAGCGACCTTGAAGCTGGAATGCATCTCCCGCGGCTGGAAGAAAGTGATTCAACCAGCTTTCGTTGCGTCACGCAGAGGAAAGTGGGCTTCTGGCCCTGTTTTCAGTTTCGTTCTATGCTTTGTGGTGTGCCATTTCGTGCAAGGGTAAATATATATAACGCGGACATTACCTCGGTGGTTTTCGGGTTGAGTGCATATGGCTTCAGTGAAACGCCAGAAGTCGGAAAATAAATCAGGAGAGGCTCATGAAGCCAAACTCAACTCTGACAAAAATAGTATACGTAACATGAAATACGAAAATTACATCCTTACTAATTTTAATTATAACTTTCAAACAAGTATAATTGGAGAGTGAAATTATATCTAGACCTCTAAGCGCACAAGGTAGTTTAAATTTAAATTTTTTATCGACCTGAGAAGAAGCCGTGGAAATATTTTAAGCCTGACAAATTTAGGGCAATTCTAGGGTGAAGTTTGGATAAAAATGAACCATGTTAACATCTGTTTTCATAAAAAATTACGTAAACATAAATTAAAACGACCAATTTACAGACGAAATAGAAGTTTTATTCATTTGGTACTTCACCGTTTGCAAATCAATTTATTCAGGGTTTTGTCTACAAAACATTTGACGTTGTTTTAATAAATAAATATTATTACAAAGAACATATAACTTGAAGTCTACTTTACAAAAGATATATAATTAAATTAACTACTGATTCACATTCAAACCGAGTTATTTTTAACTTATTCATACTACGTTCCTTCCACAATTTTGGGACTTTTTCAGGTAAATGCATTCCAATAAAAATCCGTCTGATATTAACTAGAGACAATTTTTTATAAACCATTATAAATTATAATTTAAATTGTTTGTAAATTGTCTATTCAATTATAAATATTACTTCCCATGTTTAGGTATGGTATTTAAATTAATCTTGTCAGGAAATAAAGGACGAAATATAAAATTCTTCAACCGAAAAAAGATTTGAGCAAGAATGCATTCTCGACCATTTAATTTGACAATGTGAATTAATGAGAAATTGAAATCAAGAAAGGATACACAAATTTGAATCATTATACAGTTTAACTAGACAATGTGTATTTGAATTTGTGGGAATAAAATAGATGAAGTGAACCATTGTCACAAGTGTTTATAAAAACAAATTATTTTAAAACATTTTCTCATTGTAACAATAAATGTAACCAGACGTTGCAAGAGCAACAATTTATTTTGTAATATTTTAATTAAAGAACTGAGGTCCCTAGAGTTCGGGGACGAAATTGTATATTTACGCTTTATTTAGAACACGATTTTAATATTCCATATTTCATGTTATGCGGCAATAAAAACTCGAGGAATTATCAAAGGGTGATGAAAAACAATTATTAAGGTGGTTTAATCATAATTCAATAGATTTTTTATCACTTCAAAGACGAACGAAATAATTTAAGTGAGAGTTAGGAGACATTTCGGTTATGGCTAATTTTTGAATTTTGTATTTTTAATATTAGTCAAATTCGAAACAAACCATCATAATTTAATAGAGTTAAGGGACAATGAATCAAATATGACAATATTAAAATGATGTAATAAATAATTTAATAGTTCTCCTTTTGAAGAGATGGAGAATTTAGTTATTTCCTAACACTGTGGATGATGACGTTCTGCAAGCGTTTTTAAAATACACTCGCAAGAGTACTGATTTGAAAGTTGGGCTATTCTTAAGAGTTTTTAAAGAAATGAACGCGACGCTAAATTTAGTGACCTTCAGAGGTATCTTTCGATGGGATGATTATTAATTGTCTTATGAATATTAAAAGAATTTAATAAATAACAGTATTGGTAGTGGGAATATTTTTGTTACTATTAAAGTCCGGGAGAAGTTACCTTGGGCTAGTAAAATGTAAAATTTTCTTTTTTATTGTACATTATATATAATTATAATAAATCCCACCAATAAGTTCTGAATCAAATATGTAGTTTTTTTAGTCAGACAAAAAATAAAATATTTTTCTTTTGGAAATAAACGTAAACAGCCAAATTTGTCATAAATTATTTAATTACGTGGGCAAGAGATTGGAGATAATATCTATATACTTAAAAATTATCGTATAAGCAAAATATTGATTACATAAAAATAAAATTAGTGTATTATGTTCAAGACATGCTCTATCAAAAAAAGCTCTGGTAACTTGCTGATTAATTTGACTGTTAAAATGAAATTATAATTTTATTAAAACCAGATAAATAGGACTATTAATTTTGACTTTGTCCTTTCATCAATTTTTCTCATATGACGTGGAGCCGTGAGCGTAAATAAGTTAATATTTAATACACGATAAAGGGAATCTTAGTTTGATGCCAATGAAATGCGTATAGAATTACAGTATGAATTTCAGTAAGAGGCTAATGATTAAGAGTTAATATCCGTGAATGGTTTTTACTACTATATGAACTTACTGTTTTATATTCAGTGCATAAGGGTTGTAATGCCCGTCGGGTATCACAACGCCAAATCCGTTTCTTCGTGGAAAATAATGGTTGGACGCTGATGCCCCGATTAAGATTTCCTCCTCGTAATCCATAATGGTATGTATGTTTTGCAGACGGCGGCTCATGCGAACGACTACCGTTGCTTAGAAACGACGTCCATTAGATTCCGAGCTGCGCGGTTCATTACTCTGATTGCCATTCGCTGTTCAGAATAGTAAAGAGGCCTAACATCAAGCAGTCACTCAGAACATCATGTTCAACATTTGAAGAGATATGTTAAGGATATATTTAAATTTAGCGAGTTGAGATATCTTGTGGCTTGTCATGATATGAAACGATTCTACAATCAACATCTTTAATTATCGATTTATATGAACATATATGAGTATTGTGATGAATTATCTTGCCAAACTCTCACAAAAATCTTGTTTACTGCTGGGATTATTGTAGAAAAGCGTTAATTTTCGTTGATGAGCGTTCGTTATGCTCACTAACCTTGACGACCTAGGTAAACATCGCAGTAATCCACTATACAATTTTACTTAGATACCTTTGCTTTGTGAGATCGTGTCCATTTAGGACATGAGAAAGTTTTCAGCGCGATGGCTGACGCGTTTCTAATCGTTGAACAGAAATGTACTCGAATAAACGATTAAGTTCAACCGCGGGGAAATGATCCGTAGATGAGCGAGAAAAGTCACGTCACAGTGTTTTGGGTTCTCGTTTTTCCGGTACTTATGGACTATCTGAATACAATTTAACGTAATATATAATGTCTGATTTTGCAATACAAGAAGGAAATAGTATGACCAAAATTAACAGACAGTTTGATTTTATAAATTCCAAAATATAATGTTTCCTCCACCAATAGGGGGGTGTTCAACAACTGTGGTAAATTTATTTGAAAGGGCTGAAATTCTTTCACTCTCTCGCCAAAGTTGGTAAACATGATCCTTTAAAAGATATTCCTAGTGATTTATTGTTGGTAGCCTTCTATGGTGTTAGATTTGTAGTCAGGCAGAACCAATGAAAGAAAAAACCAATTTTGTGCTGTCATGAAACACTTTAATTTGAAGGGGTTGGACGGCTACACAAACGAAAACGGAATTGTATGAAGTTCATGCAACAGCACTGAAGAGAATTTACTTTTGGAATAAGAGTTTGAACGAGGTAACAGGAGCACATAAGCTCCGGTTGCCCATTTGATGTCAGCACTCAGGAAAATATTGAAATTTTTATTTTGCAATATCGTAATAGAAGATCGCAGACCAAAAGAACGCGAGGTAGCTGATACCGCAGGAGTTCGTTTCATCAGCCATGAGAAACTGGCTTTGTGCGCGATGCGTGCCGCGATTGCTGACATTGAACCAAAAACGGATTATGAAAAACATTTCAACACAAAATCTAGCAATGTTTAGGCGTAAACCACAACATTTTACGCAGATTTTTAGCCGTCGATCAGACTTGGTTCCATCACTACTCTTCACAGACCAAAAAAACAATCAAAATAATGGACAAAAACTTGTAAAAGAGGCGAAGATAGTTTTGTCAGCTGGAAAGGTTAGGTCCATTGCCTTTTGGAATGGGGTAGATTTCGTGGAGGAAAGGGGCACAACTATAACGGGTCTCTATTACGCTGCCCTCTCGGATTGTTAGAAACGGGTGCTGATCGAGGAACGACGAAGATTGTCGATCAAGAAAGCATGACAACGCGCCAGCGATCACAGATGAAAGTTGAATTTTTTTCTCATCCAGCTTATTCCCAAAACCCAGCACCGAACTTGAAAATTTGACTTGGTTGGAAGAAAGTTTCATCAGACGAATAAGTGATTGAGGTCGTCAAGGAGTATTTTTTCAGAGTTTGACAAAACCTGTTATTGTGATGGGTCGAAAAAATTGGAAACTTGTTGGGCTAAGTGTATAGCTAAGGAAGGAGACTATTGTGAAAAAGAAATTTTTTTAAATGTTACATTTTTATCAGACTCATCAAACAACCCTCTTGTATTAGATAAGGTAACTAAGGTTCCCGCGTATACAATCTAGCCAAAGATAACATGAATGTAAAGTTAATTGTGCAAAGGATTTTTTTAAACGCTTCAGTATATTCACACAATTGTTATTATTAATTTTAATATTTATCACTTCAGATATAATCCAGAAGGAATCAGTAGTTTCAATGCCAAGAATCCTAACGTCCGTCTACTTGAAGTGATGATAGTTTGAAATTATCTGTTTAGAAATAACACAGCACTTGTCGATGGGTTATTTGTAATTCACTATGTGTTTACTTATTCCAGTCTGAGTCTGTTTGGCTTGACCAATACACACAGAATTGTAATCCTTCTATTCAATTTTGTAAACAACAAAATGAATTTCCTCAGGGATAAGGAAGACAAGGAACTATTATTTTATATTTTGTTAAAGCGTTCACATTTACATGCTATAAAAGTTATTTTGCACAACAATAGTGCCCTAGGTGGCGTATATTGGATATGTTCCTGGAAAACTATTCGTAATGATCTTTGAATTTGACCTGCACACACCATATTCGCCTGACTTTTGCTACAAGCGATTCCGAATCTAAGAAAATTGCTTACAGAGGAACTGAATTTATGATAAAGTTATAGTTCTACTTCAACTATTTAAACAACTTATTTTTTACCAAACCAAATGCAATCAATGAATCCGGAAAGTCTATGGCTGTGAAGCAGAACTATAAAGAATTTAAAAAGAAAACCTTTTTTAACGCTTGCCGTGACGTTGAGGTTGTTGTCACGGACCAAGTGCAAGCTATTGTAAGAAACACAAACCCGTGTTTCTTCGACACAAAGCGATAGGCGTTAACATCTTCAACAGAATAAAACCGTAAGTCATTTTAGTGACGGAAAATTCTCAAGAAGCTGAGAACGAACAAAGTGAAAAATGTCGCAGCAATCACTGCTATAAAAGTTTGTTTCTCATTGGGTCCTGCAAACAGCACTATAAGGTTAGCAGATACATTAGGTATTTTTTAACATAATGAAATTATATAGCTTTAAAAGTAAATATTATCATTAATGGTAAGGATAGGAAAACCTCTACCAGAATCAGTATCAAAGACTGGAACTCCATTTGGCATCATTTGACAGTAATTCTTTTGTTATTGTCTGTACATAATGTCTTTAAAGTTTTACCAAGCTTCGAAAACATCTATCACAGAAAGAAAAAATAATTGGGTTAACAACTTCTTTTTCACTTAATACTGTGAATGTATTCTTCTTCAGAGGGTTTCCCACAACTTTTTACAATGACCTCTCCTATTGTGTACGAAGTTTCGCAATCCAACCTTTTGCAGTTTCTTGTACGTCACGTTTTGACTCCAGATATCCCAGCACCAGATTCAGGTCAGGTCTAAAGAATATTAGAATCGAGACAAACTCGATCACACAACAATTGTCACCAGATAAGACCATAAATCAATATTTTATATATTGCTTGAATGTTACATAAATACTCCATAAATAATATAACTCTTAACGTCTTTTCAACAAAATAATTATAGAAAATCTAACTAAATGAAAAATGTACAATATAATCGTCTTCCTTTAATTAAATTTCAATTAACGTGTGCTATGATATAATTTGTATTCATTTAGTAATCCTCATGCGAGAGTATATAACTCAGAATATAATATCTGGGTTACTACCGATGCTAACACTATTTGCATTGGCCAGTGTACAAATTTAGTGTTTCAAGGATGAGTTCGGTTACTCGTTTACACGTCAGTGATGACGTCAGACGAGCTGAGTAGTACCAACTGTTCATACAATGTAGCTGTCTTTCAAAATCCCTTACGAAATAAATTTTTCTTATTTTCAGACATTTATGCACCATATGTATAGATGGTTACTTGAATATTAATATTTATGCGACAAACAGAGCAATAACAACTTGTTGAGCGCCAGCTTCGTTTCTTGTTTAGTCCAGTTAACGTGGCAAACCTGATAAGAATTCTGCTGCGGCAATTTATAATCAAATACTTAACGATTCTTAAACTTCGCTACATAAATGTTTTGTAAGATTTTCCCTCGTTAAATAAATACCTCTAAGAATTATAGTTTCAACATTGTCATGATTAATGAATTAGAAGAAAATAATTGGGATTAAGTTGACATTTTAAATTTAGTACAAAATTTATTTTATTACAACATTGAAAATTTGTTATATCTGATTATGTTACATGTATCGTCAACGAGTTAAATTATCGTCAAAATACCTCTTATAAATGTTGTTTATACGTACTTATCTGATTTATTGTAGTGGGTACAAATATTATAGAGTCGTATTTGGCTGTAATTAAGTGGCACACACTTTATATAATAAATCTATATAATAGATATTATTACCATTCGTACCATATCTTCTCGACAGATTTCGTGACAGGAGCCTAACGGTTTCATGTGATGTTACGCCAAGTCGAAAACATATACATGTTATAAGAATTATTGTAGCTACTGCCATTTGAGAGGATGTTTGTTAACTCAATCGCTGATGATTTTTGCTGTGTGTTGTATAAATTGTCATTCATTAGGTGCGCGTCGTTATTGATTTTGTGCGAGCCGTTTGCGACTTTCCTGCGCGATAATAACGTAATTGAAACCGCAACTATTCCGCTCAGATTCCCGCGGCGCATGTGTTGGAGATGTCGCTTTTTGCAATCCTTACGGCGCAATTTATAACTCGGAGCGCAGTGCTTCCAATTTTACTGACGCATAAAGTGGAGCTCGCTGAGATAAGGCGGAGCTCGACCGCACAGAAAATTCGTCCATCGATACACGTGACCGAATGGCGCTTTTTCCGACCCACTGCCGCAAGAACGGCTCTATCTTAGCACGTTAGCAGCCATTCCAACAACCCACGTCTCCTGTAATGTGCAATTACGGTCAATTGACTTATCTATTTTCTGTCGGTTCCTGTGCATAAAAATGGCTGATGATATTGAGAAATAAAGAGCCTGATGTATTGGGAATCAATATGGATATTCGCTCCGGGGGCTGTAAAACCGAAAGAATACTCTACATGCTTCACCTAGGGCGTTTATTTTTCACGTTTTAGCGCACAAAGTGAACTATAAAATGTGACAATGTCGTAATCATGAGTTACTATAACATATAATATTAAATAATCAAATAATACGGTACATTAATAACTAATTGTGGCTACTTCATTGAATTTATTAAGCACGGTTGTATTTTTTTAATTTCATTTTTATTCCTTAAATCATACTTCTATTTGATTCTTCATCACTTAACTACTTATTTTATGAATTATGGAATAACGCAACCCCACAAATAAAGTTGTTAAAATTGAAGTATTTGAGAATAATCTTAAGAAAATATATAATGTAAAAAAATTGGACTCACAATCGGCGTGGGACCATGATTAAAACCACTTTAAAACTAAAGCGAACATAAAACAAAAATCACCGGAGCAAGAGAAATAAGAAAAAAAATGTTCCTTTCATGAAGAAAAATATAATATAAATTGAACAATAATTTTGGTAACTTATAAAGACTTTTTTTTGAGAATCGATAGGCTGACCTTGTTTCAATCCAAATTCAAAATGTGTCATGCAAGATGAGAGTCCGAAGTCGACCCGGTAGTCCAAGACCCTCAATGAACTGCAGAGCCAAGGAAGAACAAGAATATAAAGGAATTTTAGGTTTCTGATAGGTATTACCGAACTTTACACTTTTACACTACCATTTTATTCCAAGAAGTTTATTCGTAGTGCTACAATAAGCACATCTTATTGATCAAACAATTTTTCATCCGGAACAATTTTTTAAAATTTACTAACAGATTTACGGATCATTTCCTTATTTTTGGAAAGAACTTAACAGTGCAGAAACTTTCTGGGAAACTAAAATATTTTCAATTTTGTCCTACTCCGCCTAATTGCTTTATGGAAAATCTTTTCATAGACCGTAGACTCTAAAACCGAATGTCTTTTCAGCGCTCAAAATGCTGTTAATTTCACAATAAAAATTTTTAAGACATTATATAAATGTTTTTAAATAAATTAGACTCTGAATTGAAACCATTCACAATAACAAGCAAGAAAACCCTATCACTTTGAAATAAAGGGTTCCTTGGGGAATGTATTTTGGTGTAAAATTTTTTATTTCATTTTGAATTCTAAAATCGGATCACTAACTCAATAATCATCATTTATGATTTTTATGTACTCTACAAATAATGAAAGGAATTCCTTACTTGTTCCAGGGCAACAGTCAATGGTGAAGGAGAATTTTCGAAAATTCAAGCCATATTTAAGACGTCATAATAAAACATAGGCTACATCTGGAAAAAGGCAAGTTTTTCAACGTTTAACCCCTGTTAAGTTATTAAAAATAATTATAAATGAAACAGGAATACTAATATGTCTAATATTAAATAAATTACAATAAAATGCCAAAAGTCAGAACTATAGTCCAAAATAAATTATTATAAAACAAAACAATTTATCAATTTTAGGGCCCTTCAGTATTTTCTATAATCAAAATCAGGAAGGTATTTTTTTAAAAACAATAAATTAGACTGCTACCACAATATTCAGAGCCGAAATGAGCTGTAGATGTTGTGGTAACGGTCCAAATTTTCGTCCTAAAAGATTATTAATTCCTTCTACATATTTAATCATTAACAATTGAAGAGGTCTGTAAAATTGGGGACGAATTGTTTTGTTTTATAATAATTTTATTTAGTATAAATTCCTGAATTGTGGCCATTTCATTTTAATTTACTGTAGTTTAAATAGTGGGGAATTTTAGAGAACGTAAATAATCCCAGTGAATCAGTTGAATATAGAGTTCTCTGCTTACTACTTAGGTTATATCACTTACGAAAGACGTTTCGATAGAAATCTCCGCCATCGATAGTGATATAAACCGTGTACAAATCCGAGAACTCTATATTCAGTATGGAATTCGTTCGTGTCGGTCAAAATATTTCGGCCATATTTATTAAAATAATGAGAGGAAAATACTGACAGGGTCAAAGTAAATAAAATATTAACGAACCCCAAAAATATAAACGAAAAATGGAGAACACAGCGTAAGATTTCTACAAAAACTATTGCTAATTCATGTGTGGGAAAAGGAATTATTTGAAGCTTTTGAACAATTATTCAGACAATCAAATAACGTTGAAAAGGACATAATTATTATGAGAAATGTTAAAAGGTCACCTTAAAAGTTAAGTATCATAGCTGTTGCCGAGTTTTAATCTATCACTTGGTACCGTTACCTATTCAAATGATTTAATCAATTTGCATTTAATCATCTGCTACTATTTATTAAACAATAAGTCATAAATATAAAATTAAACAATAACAAGTATTTAAACATAATATACAATACATTAATAAAACTTAACAACATGACTGATCGGGATAACTTTGATAATTTACGTAAGTAAAAATCGAGATATAAGATGAATTTTTTGGAAGGGATTTATATATATGAAAATCAAAAAGAGATCTTAAACAAAAGAAATGAAATTGGTGATGTTGGAATTCCTTACGCTAGTGTTTTCAATACAATTAATAAGAAGAATAAAATTGTAAATAAATCGATGTAAATTAATTATCTAAGAAATTAACGATGAGAGCACTTATTTACATTCTTTCACGTTAGAGGCAAATAAGATGTTGTAGTATAGTATTAATTTAAGTCTTTGACGTTATACGTCAATACGAAAATGTAGTTTGTGCGACGTGCACTTGAGAAGTACGAAAATGTTTTATAATGACGTTTGTTAAGTTTTAATAATAAAACTGAAACGTATTGTAGGTATTCTAACTAAATTATTTTAAATAGTTCTTATTGTATTATTATATATTTATGACTTATTGCTTAATAAGTCGAAAGCTACTGCAAATAATTGAAACAGTTGGTCTTTATTTGCATATTAAGTGTTTTACCTGGACATCTAATTCAATTTTCAGTCTGTACACTTAAATTATAGCAGGAAAAACACTCAGCAGAAATGCTAGATTTTTACCATCACTTTGATCTGTATTTTTGGCTACTTTCCTATCCAAAATGAAACAATATTTGAAAATTCTTCAATTAATATAATAATTTTGGTCAGTCAAGTCAGAAGAAATTATTAAATGAATTTCATAATAAAATGTTATGTAATGTTTGATAAACCAACCCAAAGTTTTATATTAATTTCCTCTTGAGGACATTATAAATGTTGGCATGAAATATTGTGTCGTTATTAAATATGAAATGTACCATTATTAATTATTTTCTGATTAATAAAACATAAATCATCATACTACATTATTATTTAAGTGTAAATTTTTGGCGAAGGTAAAGTATTTACTGAATAAATGAAACTAGAATTGTGAAGTGGAACATGAATATTGTTTTCCGTTTCCATTAGGTATTCTGGTAGTTATTTTAGAAACTGGTAACAGCACGGAGCATCAGTGTTTCTGTTTGCTTTAAGGCTCTGTGTGGTGTCGTAATGAGCAGACTGCGAATATAGTTGACCTGGAGCGAACTTACCTCTCCATGCTCTTTACCGTCTCAGTTTGTGTAATCAATTTTAACTATGTGCAAACTCAGGTTTCATTAAATGCCCCCCCCCTCCACAGCCCCCCCCATTTGCAACACTGGTGTTTCGCCAAATGCTTGCGCCGTGATTGGTGGAAGGATAATGACGTGAATGCGAACGAACATGGCGGCAGAAGTAAAAGAGCCGCACTAACGAGCACGATGGATGGCCAACTTTACGCGGCGAGATGCACCACGGTAAAAGGTGTTCAAATTCTCCCACAGAATAATTAGTTAACGCCCTTTACGCCAGAAATATAAGCACAGTCGCTGTGAAATGAGATAGTTGTAATGGAATCTCCTTTCAATACATCCTCATATAAGGTCTCAACGGAGAATTATTGGTCCAAATTTTCTTACGGCACGGAATTTTGGAACGACAGTGTCACAAAAGTACATATTACTAGAAATCTGAAACCACAGTGGGATATGACAAAAAAACATTCCTATTTGAAATTTTAATCGTAATAAAATTATTAAGTGTTAAAATAATGCAATTTTAGAGAAATCTAGGACACACGTTTGTAGTAAACATTCTAAGAAAATGGTCTACTACTAGTATAACTAGATTTACTAGTATAACTTGAGGAGTAGCGTGACTAGGGCCTTTCCTAATCCTCTGAGCCAGGAAAGTACTATACAAACTCCCGCAATAGCTATTTAGATTTAGATTTATTGTTGTTTCCATTAATCCTCGATTGAGGAAATAGGATACGTCATACATTAAAAATTAAAAATGAACAAAATAAAGTACATAATTAAAGACAAATAAACTTAAAATAAATTAATAAAAACAAATGTATGTAGACAAAAGTCAATATAAAGACAACACGGACACACGATGTCACATATACGCTGGGAAACACAAACAAGCACACACTGAGGAACACGCAATGGAGTTTTAACTACTTGGACCAGGAAACTGTCCTTCCCTCTGACGTAGCTCCAGGCAATACATGAAACAAACAAACAAAAGAGCAGAAAGAACTGAATAGAAATTTTAAAGATATGTGATGTGCTATTTTATAAGGCAGCTCATTCAACACTTTTTGCAGGAACCTTGATTTAAATACTAGAAGGACGATTAATAAAATCCTGTACCGAGTAAAACGCGCCATTTAAAAGAATAGTTTTACTCTGCTTCACGAAGCTTTTGTAGGTACTATTTTTAACCTCTGGCGGAAGGCGGAATAGCTATTTGATAGTACTACAGGATTCACGTGCCCTATAAACTTTCCGAAAAAGAAATGCACTTGGTTCAGTAAATTTTCATAACTAAAATTTAAATCGGGTTAATACTATATTTTTATCGCGCCTCAAGAAATCTAAAAGTTCAATGTTATTTGAAAATTTTTTTTATTCCTATTTGAATTTGTAACTCAAAAACATCTGCTATTCGGCAAATATCTGAGAACAAAGCTCAAATTTTCATACCTTAAAACATTTCGAGTTTATGTACGAATACATTATACATCAATCTTCTTCAAAATCTCCCCTGGCTGACCTGTGGCAAATTTGTCTTAATTTTTTGATTATGAATTTTAATTGAAAATGAACACTTCAATTGACTGTGAGCGGCCCAAAGCGTCGTACTTCAATGGCGCAGCGTGTGCGTTGCACTCGACAGATAAACAATTGTTTACATATTTTAAGTACCTAAAATATATTGTTCCTTAAATAAAACATTCATTAAATTGACAAGTTATTTCACGCTAAACAGTCAACTACCTTATTCTTATCAATGAAATTCATTGTTTATGTGTCACAAAATCTAAAATTTCGTACGCGAGTTTGTATGTATGTATGTTCCGCATACAGATCCAAACGCGTGGAGCAATTTGTACCAAATTTTTCACACATATATTTTGCGGTTCTGATATCATCACTGTCGGATAAGACACGGCTACCGCCCATAGGGGCGGGGCTGGAGGGGTTGGAAAATTTTAAATATGTAAAACCAACCGATATTTGCGTCGAATTAATACTTTTCCGGGCCGATTCCTATTACAGCGTTTCCCGCCGATACTTTTTGCATCCGTAAAATGTTAGTTGTATGTATGCATTAATATCCCAGGCACCACGTCGCGTTTTGCTCAAAAGGACTCGTCGTAGTATACTTAATTCATCTAGACATTAAGAGTTAGAAAACTATTTTTAGGACTCGGTTCTCTTGTATACAACAACATACATTTGGAAACAGTACATACAAATTATCATACTGTGATATATTTCTACTTTGTGGTATTATATCCAGTCTTCTTTAAGATTTATTCGTTGTGAAACTGTAAAACTGATAATGACATCGATTTGTGCAACGTGATTTTTAATTTGATTTACTATGATTTTTCATCCTTGTTCATATTAAACATCTGCACTAAATATTACACAATTTATTTTAATAAAGAAAGGTTTAGCTAAACGCCATAATCATCTTATTTATGTATATATTTATTTAGGACAAACTTGAAACTAAAATAAACGATACTTGGTTAAATTTATAAATTTTGTATAGAAAAGTAATTAAAACGATTTACATCAATTAAAATTTAATACAAGATTAAAATTCACACGTTAAATTGTAAAATTATCTTATTATACACACATGTTGCTATAAATTTGTTTCACCCCACAAACATACGTGTGTTGTATTAATTATATACAGCGTAGTAGTGTACAATTGTGATGTGTCCTCAATATTGGAAGATAATCGGAATCATTTTCTTGGAAAAATTAAATCAATTTTCAAAAATAAATTATTTCAGAGGTTTCAATTTTTTAACATACTTCAACTTATTTTTCCCATTGTTTAGCATCTCATTCTTAACGCTATTAGAAAATTATCATACTTCTTATTTTAAATTATATATATATATATATACATTCATTAATAATAAGTCATGAATGAATCTCAGATTTTCTTACCTTTTTAATTACTATGTTTTAAGTTTTGGATGGCTATATCGTCTGAATTATTTTTTAATATAATGGTTCCCTGACTAGCAGGTTTCTGAACTCGTCCAAACAATCTGTTCTCAGCTTGTTTCTACAGCATCCGGTATTTTCCCTTTTCCGGTGTGCAAACAACTGGATTCATCTTCAAGGCTCTACTGATTCATTTACCTCCACGTGCCATTCGATGACGGCATGCTGAAACCATTTCATTCAATTAACATGAGTAATGCTGTTTAATATGTTCATAGTCTGGAAAAGGGGGCGGGGGGAATGACGAGACTGATTCTGTAACTTTGTTTATTCAGCTAAAATGTACACATCAAAGCAGGACCACAAATAAGTAATCAGAGTAGTGCATACGTTTCTACGTAGAAGGTTCTCCACTTTCCCTATTCATAAATTCATTCCTTTTACCGTCCACTCGATTTCGAGAACTACGAACAATCAATTAAATATAATTATGAAAGAGCGGGATGGAATTAGTAGTCAAATTATTCTTGATTTTTGACTCATTATGTTTCAAATTCCAACAAAAATTTCACAACTTTTTTAACACAATTTTTTTTACAAATATTTTGGTAATATTATTGGTTGATTGTAACTGTTCTGAGATAGCGATGCTCAGGATATGAAATAAAACGTTTGTAAAGGATAAAAACAGACAAATAGTAAAACAAAAACCAAAAATAATTTAATACCTGATATGGACTCTCTTCAGATTGAACAATGTGAACTTTCAGTTCAGGATCAGGACCAAAATATGTAGTTGTATTACATTATTTTGGATTTTGTTTTACTAATTGTCTTTTCTTGGCCTTATTTAAACATTAATTTATACTTACTATGTATAAATCGATAAACAATCACTCATTATTATTCAATACACTTGGCACTTTACAGCGATTCCTGCATACTTCTGGGATTTCTTCAGTTAAAAGGATACATAATCAAATTTCTTCTGACATTTAATACAGCGTACAAAATTTTCACTTTTGGACGTTATCTTTTGATTGAAATTTAACACCAGAAGATACTTGTTTCTGTATTACTTTACCTGAAGAAGTCTCAAAATTGTGGACGAATCATTGTAACGAATTTTTTTCTTTTTCCTTGGCTCTACAGCCCATTGAGGGCCTTGGCCTACCAGGACGACTGCGGACTGTCATCTTACATGACACATTTCGAATTTGAAGTGATGCTTGGCCACCGTATCGATTCTGTAGCAGTCTTGATCCTAGTTCAAATCTGGGACTTCTGTGTTGTGAGGCAGTGAGGATAGTCTCTAGACTAAAGGAGCTCGGCGTCGTAAACGTATATAATGTGTTAAATAATATGTTTTTTCTATTTTCTGACTGCTTAAAAGTTTATTTGATAATTTTTTAAATGTCCGGCAAATACATATATTAAATAATAAAGTTTGCTTTGAACTTTTAAATAATCGTGCTTGCTTCTTATGTGATTTGGGGAAGATGGTGTTCCCCATTGCATGGTTTAAAAATTGAAATTTGTTTCTGTATCGTACATCAACAGCTGTATTAATACTCTCGAGGGAAGTAGATTTACCATATATTCAACTTTTTATGTTTCACGAGAAACCTGAAGTAAATCCTCTGATGGTGTAAAACCTCGTTTTTATTTAACTCCTCACCCACTGAAAATGAGTCGATAATAATACCAAATAATGATGAATTAGGACGAACTTCATAACCGCAACACTTTACGGAAAATTGATCCTACGTTACATTATATCTTAAGATGTTTTTTGTGCGAATTGACATACAAATAAACAAAATAAATTTTATTCAGTTGGTAAATTTCTGGAGTTGTTGTCTTAATGTAATATGTTTAATCATGTAAGGAGTGATCGGAATCGTGTGTATAGGTTTAGGTAGTCGTGTGTCAACATTATGTGCAGTGAATAATTTCTTCTGTTTTATAGCGGGGGAATGAAACTTTGAGAATGAAACTTAGTGGTGTAAAAGCATTTCTGAAAACATTGGCTCTTGGAAATACATTACTGTCAGTTCAAGATATTTTGTACGTCAAGAAACACGCCCGTAAAATGTAAAAAGACGTTGTCGCAGTTTTCAAATCCAGTTCGTAAGAATACAGTTAATGTTTTAACAATGATAGCAGCGTTTCGCCATTCTGCTTGAATGGGGAGTTCCTCCTCAAACGACAGTACTCCCCTTCCCTTTTCCCATCCCTACTGCGCGTCTAACATACCGTGTAAAATCTCACGAACTGTACATCTCTGGTTCTATATTTTTTTTCCAGAAGACGAACAGATTCCTTTCTACTTGATCATCGGTTCTTCCTTCCTAAATGACAGTAGAAAATTGAATCATTAGCAATAACTACTATGTCTCCGGAAAACGGAGACTTACCAAGCCGAAGTAAATAATCACATTATTTTGACGAAGCTGATTTCAGCGTTGTCCTCTTCAAATGCTGTGACATCGAAACGTGAAAAGTGCGGGCTTGTTTAATTTAAACTGGGTATCTGAAATGTTCTTTTCAAGCACTATATTCTCAATCTAAAATTCACTATTACATTGTTCCATGATTTTTTAAAATTTTGTATTCTTACTTATACTTAGATGCATACGCATTGTTTTTATACCACCGTATCTTAACTAAATCATGTAGTCCTATGACAGTTACATTCTACTCAAATAATATAATTAAGCACAATGTGAGTGACAAACGAAGTACCTTGTAAAATTAATATTATTTCTCTCATCCTGGTCTGTCACGCTAAAAGCAGCAGCAGTATCACAGGATGAAAGCATGCTTATGCTTATTTATATATATCAGGAATATACGCCCGTAATTTATTTTTCGGTGCTCTTTTAAGTAATCGCAATGTGCAGAGATTGGTACCCAGAGCTTGGGGTCGAGGACCGCTGCGGCAGTTGGAAAGACCTTGGTGTAGTAGCTCAGACCTTGAGCGTGACTTCCTCGCGATTTAATACTCGTACATCCCACCTCTGCTACACACACATGTCATTTATACGTCAGCCTCTTGCGTCATTAATATCTCTCAGTTCATTTTAGAATAATATATTGCTAAGTGGCAAATATTCACAAGAACCCACGTACTACCTATCAATTTGTACTGAAACATAACCACGTTAACGTAATACAAAAAACGTGAAACATTTTCAAAAAATTTAATAATGAAAACATGCACGAATTTTTAGCTTTGTTTATTCATATTAAAATTCGTTAATACTGCTTCGGTGGTATAAGATATTTCACCGATTTTTGAATCTCTGATTAAAGATTCACGTTTTAGCCATCCGGGAGCTTCATACAAGTTTTTTTACTACTCACGGCATCTATTTTCTTGCTGTGTAGTAGTACAATTACCTAAATTAATCAATTAAAGCCCATAAATCTATATAATAGAAAACGATGTATATTTGTTTGTATATTCTTCGCACACATATAAACAAGTGAACAAATTGAAATAAAATGCGGTACATTTATTTTTTTAAATACCATAGAAAATCATCGGTGATGAGAAATTCCGGAGACAAACAAGGAAGGAATTATAATTAAAAAATGTATGCGAATGTGTCAGCACGCTTAAATTTGTGACGTCTCCGAGATTTAAGAAACATACGGAATACAGGAAAAATCCGCCATATTAAATTCATAGCAATATGGCTGCCATTTGATTATGTCTACTTCCTGGAAAACAAATCCAGGAATACACAAGTTTTTTTTAAATACATTAGTTGGTATATACTATTTTATTTTAGAACCACTTTCATAGGACAAACGGCCCATTATTTGAACAATTAACGATATTACACATAATTAATTCTTTTTCCATTGAAATAGTTTGAAATAAGAGTATCAAAAACCGACATATCGCAATTAATACTGTTGGTGGATTTATTTATTCTTTTACATTTTTTGTATACTGCGATACATATTTCATAGTTAAAGCTTAATTTAAATTACAAATCTAAAATAAAGTAGTAGGTCCCCGGAAAATTTAAACTCAAAATTGAAAAATTTGGGAAATTCAAATTTTTTCACTTCACAACACAAGTTCTCAGGAACATCCTTATTCTCCATATATTAACGCCAGGAGTTTTCGGAACTTGACTAGATTCATTTGTCAATGTAATAAGTACATTTCAATACATTGACAGATGAATATGGCCAAATACCGAAAGCTACTGACTTCAGTATCTAGAGAATAGACATATTTCCTGAGAACTTGTTTTGTTGTTTGAACTGACAGGCGTTATACTACCAAAAAAGTTAATTTCATTACAGTGTATCAAATTTTGTATTACAATTTAGCCTTTTGGACGGTCCAAAAAACGTCTAAATTTTGCATATAGTTTACATTCATTACATTACTAGTGAAGTAAATTAATTGTAACGTCTTCTAGTAAATTTACTTTTCACAATTAACTCATAAAAATAAGTATCTTAAGTTTCATTGAAAGAGTATTTTAAATATAAATTTTTTTAAAGTTTAAAGAAAATGGTTCGTAAGAGGTTTCAAAGGGGTGAAAATATTTATAAAATTTTAGCTGTAGCTGCTTATTTTGCCAGACACTTTCAATGATTTATGTTATTATATAATTTAGGCATTTCACATCGAAAAAATACACTGTAGATAATTCAACTCCGACATTTTAAGCATCACTATATTTTCTAACTTCCATTTTGTAACGTTGTGTGTTATGATGCATAGTATTTAAAATATAAATTTTGTTATTTCTTCTTCAAAACTTATTAAATGTGGCTGCCAATTGGTTTAATTTTCGATAATGGCATAAGACGGAAGGTAAAATTAGAAATGGGATTCTGCAAGTTGAAACATTAATTGGAGAAAATGATAGTATCTCTGAACTTATGTCGTTGAAGATAACGAGGAGCTGCAGATAAGAACCGAAATGACTCTGACGGTGAATAATCATGGAAGTTTGTTAGAAGACTGATAAGAAGAGAATAAGGATACTTAAAATAGAATGTATGCAAATTGGAAAGTAAATGGAAAATAAAATTTAGTTAAAAGAAGGCATTCCCATATATAATTGGCGTAACAGTCATGTTTTGTCGAAATGTACTCAAATACCACTGTAGTTAAAGCTTGGCGGGAGAGAAGGAGTTCGAAAGTTGTAATCTGCGTAAACTTCTTCAACTGTTTCAGTTTTTATCGTTTATCTCGGAACATAAATTGAGTGGTGCCAAGTGGTCCAGGTAGTCCAACGTTCACACGACGAATCCAGGAGGCCGTTACTCACTCACTCTCCGTTTAAAAATTTAAAAGTAGCCGCTAGATGAAGCAGTTGGCGATCCAACGACTTCGATGAATTGCAACTCAAGTTCGGCAAACAGGTTTTCCGCACAACGCCGCCGGTACCCTTTTAAAACAACTCCGCACAATTTATTTCTGTTTTGAATCCCTATTGGAAGAGGTGTAGCCAATATAATAGACTGAAACCAACGTCAGTGACAATATAGTAACCGTTTTGGAACAGGAATGCAATTATCACTTATTTTCTCATAGTAGTATTTCGGCTTATCGTCTTTATCGGCGAAAAAATTGGGAATGGAAATTAAACCTAGGAAATAAACCATAGATAAAGGCCAAAGATCTTAAAAAACTTAGTATAACCTGTTAAGATTTTCAGTGTCAATCTTCAAATTAACAGCATAAAATTGAATAAATTAACGACCAATTTTAGGAGAAAAAGTTTCTATTAATTTGTTTTACGTCATTCTTGAATAACATTATGGTTGAAACTGCTCTAGTTTAAAACTCTATGCATTTTTACCTCTATTTTGTCAATCAAAATTTACAACAACGTACTTCATGAATAAATTACCTGATGGAATCCCAAACATGGTGACGAGACGTCGGAACTAAATAAAAACTTTATTGTCTATTTTATTCGAGTTAATTATTTTACAAACTGACGTTAATTAATATGCAGTATTAGGTCGATTTCTAATAGAAATTAATGTTTTAGAGGACTATGGTTTACCGTTTAAAATAGAGGCAAAGTCTAACCAGTGATTAAATTGAATACAATGATTTGAGAAATAGTTGTGTCTACAAGTTGACAGTATAAAATTATATTTATATTTTATTTTTGTATACAAAGTCCATACTTTGAAAAGTTATTCACACTCATACTAAATTATGAGACGAGACGCCGTTTTTGCTTCTCAGGTACATTAATTTATCCAGTACTTTAATTCGTGCAGCATTTATTTATAATTTTTTTCTAAACTTAACTTTATAATTTCTTTGCATAGTTATATTAAATTTGGTTTGCATATATTGTATCATGATACTTGCAGGCTACTCTCTGCGGAACTTGGTGGAACTGTGATTTTACTAACAACAAACTTCGGGGTGAGTTAGTCAACGAAGCGGTTGATATAGTTTCCAAAGTAAAGTTTAGAGGTGTCTGCTAATTTATTGTTAGAATAACATACACGCACACACTCTTGAAGATTGAAGTTACATCTTCCGATATAGTTGATTTGGCACCGTATCGATAGCGCTCCCAACCTTCTATCTGCATGAACAGGTATATGGGGCTTCCCCTTTCCAGTATTCTTCGCTTGAAGCACACTGACATTAACGCTTTTGTAATGTATAACGTTATTGATGTATTATATTTCAGAAAGTAATTTGAATTTATAATTACTGTATATATTTAAAATTTGGAAACTGCCCTAATTCAAAATGAGATTAATTAAAAATTATGTTGATAAATGATAAGAATTTTTTATGGTTAATTTCTTCTTTAACTATGGACTGAATCTTATAGTATCACATTACATGTTAATAATAATATCATTATTAATTCATTATTCGTCAATATTACAGTTATTATTATGTGAAATTTCCCCTCACAAATTTATCGCAGACTTGGTACTTGGCAATGGTGGTTTAAAAATCGCATGAATATTTTTCCTAACTGTAAAATATGGTGAACAACAACAAAAATATCACGAATAATCGTTTTATTCTATTCATTGTGTGGTGTATGAAATTCTGCCTGAGTTAGGAACAAATTTCAAGAGAAGTTGTGATCGTCCATCACATGGTTTTCTTTCTGATTCATTCACATTAATTTATTTCTCGCAACGTAGGTTTGTGCAGTACCTGCAAAATAAACTATTCGGAAATATAGAGAGTTAACGTCACCGGCGTTAATATTGAATTGGAAAATATCCTATTTCGGTGGACAACTACGCAGTCGTCTGTCGTTTACTTTCTTGAATTCTTCAACATATCGGGTGAAGTTCCGCTGTGGTAACGAGCACGAAACCCAATAATCTAGGCAAGGGTACGTATTTTCCCTGATTTCTGTAGATCTCCGAGGCCCATCGCGTTGCCAGTAATCTGATACAATCCCGCTGCCCTCTGCTTCCCATTTGCATTCAATTCGCGTGCACGGTAAATGGCAACGTACAAATTAAATTTGGAACCAAATTATTGGAGGAAATGTCGTGCCCTATTCGTAATTCTATGTTTTTTTTTCTTGTGCCAGACCTTTTTCCTAGTCTAATGCGAGACTATTAGATTCATCCATCGGACATTCCATTACCTGTGACGTGGATCCGAGGAAGGCAACAAAAAACGAAGTAATTTCATTGAATAACATTTTGTTAATTTTAATGTTTAGTCCACATATGAAAGTTTTAATATCTGCGAGCGACTGACAATACAAAAACTGGGAATTAATATATTTCTGAGAAACATCTGGGGAAGCAAAATTTACAGAATAATCGTAAGTTTCCATAATAAGTGTATAACAACAGATATTGGACGGATTGATTTACCAGAAGTTCGTTCTTTAAAGTGAAAAATGTGACGTGTAATTTTAAGTACATAATTAAATAGTGCAGTTGAAACGTTGAAATGCCCAGGAATTGGTGGATAAAATTATAAAAACTGATCAGTGTCGTAGAACACTATAAACAAGTAAGAATACATAAGTAAAATCATTATACAATTTTCTATTCTATTAATGCTTTAACTTTAAAAGGTATTAAACGTCTGTTAACTTCATCATATCTCCTTTTAATGAGTATGTTTAAAGTGAATAAGAAAATTGATGCTATAATAATAACTTTATGTCGATGAAAAAAACTTGTAAAAGTATTTATTTGTACTATGCGCCAAAGATATTAATCACTTGTATTATACAGTATATGTTATTTTGTGATAAGTAATACAGCACACGTCAATGTTAATCTATTGTAATTGATTGTATACCAAATACATTTTATTTTCCACTACGAAAATCAATGTTTATTGCCTGGAATTACTTTTTTCTTTTCCGTATGATCACATATAACCCATAGAGGGTCGGTAATTGCGTCAAACAACCAAGATTTTGAATAAACAGTATATATGTACTTATACAATGAAATTACTTTAAAAATGTGCCACGTATAAAGAAATTTCAAGGCATACAGTTTGTGTTTCCAAAGTCGATTTCTCCAGAATTGATTCGCTCTTGACTGGATGAAGTTTGTTCGTCCATCTTGGAGCGGACCTTGTTGTTACATTCGTATTTCGAAATCTCGTTGAATGAAAAAATTCGCGATACACCAAAATTTTGATCAAAAGTAAATAGTTTTATCAAACATGCCACTAAACAATTTGTGGTGACAGGTTTGGAAAATTAATGAAGTTTCAATTTCGGTGTTTCGTTTAATCTTTATTTTCACGTAATAATGCAATACCAATTTGTCAAATCGCCTCCCAACCCATACCGTTTCATGCACTTTGTCTATCAAGATTGGTGTTTGGTGAATGTTCAACCTTATCTTTATATATTAATATTTATTTGAGTCTAGAATCATTTAATGCGGAAGGAAGCTGTTTATTTAAAGACCATTTCTACTAGTAAGTAAATAGTTAAAGAAAAAACCGCTAGTGTCTATAATTCCATACAGTTTTGAAGCTATTTAAAATTTTTGAATTACCTCTGCGTTCAGTCTATACATCTTTTTCGTGTCCACTTCTTCTGGACGATTCACTACTTCGTCTCTAGTACCGTCGGTGTACTTTCTTCTTTATTTGCTGTGCCTTTTAGTTTCTCCATACTCTATCTTTCAGATCTATTTCTTGTCCTTGGCTTTTTCTCTTTTTTACCTGGCTTCCTCTACCCTAAATATGCATACAACACTATCTAAAGTCCATTCATTAATAATTGAGATACTAGATTGACACTCAAAACCCGAAAGCTTGCACAAATATAAAAATATACCTCTTTATAATAGAATTAATAATTTCAATATTTTGAAATACTGATTTCTAACTTTGACGTTTACTTTATTTCCAACGAACTCCGAGAACCTAATTCAGAAGCGAAAATAGAAACAAAGTTAATTTTCTTGGGATTTTAAAATGATATAGATATGATCCTGTCTCAAATACGCAATTATGTCAATGTAAAGTATACTTTTTAAACTGTTGATATTCATGAGTCTATATTTTAAACTGAACACGGACGACATTCGTCGTGTCTGAACTGTCGGATGAAATTTGTCAGCAGAGAGGTGAGTGGTGCAGTGGGAAGAGCCAGAACAGTGTCTGTCTAGACTAACATTTGTGCTACTGACCTGGATAGTTTAGTGTCCGCTTCACTGTTTCGACACGCTATGAAAATAAGTTTTAATTTACCATCATAATAATAACGCGTTACCAGCTGTCGTTGGTACCACTAGGGTACGTAACGAAATCGATTCCTCAATCATACATTGATTTGTCGGTTAGACGTGTTTTATTTTCTAAAGTACACGTCCATCAGAAAAATTTGTTACTGAACAATCTTATGTTTCAAGTAATTGCAATCAATTGAGGCATTTTATAGTCTGCATGTAATTGTGATCGTAGTTTATTTCTGCTGATGGTTCATTATTAACCAGTTTAAGTTATTTCAGAAGAAATAAGATGTTAACAATATCTTGACATTTGTTTATTCACAGAATTTTATATTAATTTGGTTTAATAACGCACATATAAATTTTATTACAATTCATTATATTTTATTACATAATTATCGTGAGTAAAGTACCTCTTCAGAATAAATTTTCAAGAAAGTAATTTTTTACCGTAAACCTATCTGAATGTAAATACAGATATGTGATTTATTAAAATAATATCTTATAAGTAAGCAATATTAAAATAGAGACCAGTAATGGGACAAATATGTGACATTAACATTAATAATTAAGGTTAAAAGTTAATATCTTAGAAAACAAATAAAGGTGTACAAAGGTAGGGGAGACGTACGATATTCGCGAAAGAAAATATGGAGAAAAATAAATGATAAATTAGGGTTATAAATATAAAATACAAGGAATGAATATATAGATTTATGCAAGAATTTGGTTATGATTACAACTTAAATTTTAAATAACTGATTCTATGTTTTAATATTTAACATCATACATGCTAAACTATATTTAAAGACTATGTTAGTATAAAAATATTTAAAGATATATATTTAACGATAATATTTACAGACAAATCAGTATATTTTTTCAAATTTTGGAATATATCAGGTTGTAATAATTTTTTACAGTGGTTTAAATTTTGAAATATGTAATTAATCATTAACCATGATTTGACTGTATCCACACAAACATCGACAATCGAAATGTACAGACAAAGCATGAGGACTACGATTGGTCAGCCACCGGTGGACGATAACCTGTGGAAAATTTCCCTTCCTTCACAATTGCGGATACCGTGCTCTTGGAAAATTCAATATGATTGGTGTAGACAAGTTACGTGGTCGTGTTTTATCCGTAGTGATGTGACAGAGATGATCTGGAAAGTCGCGAGTAGACGATTCGTATCACGACTCTGAAGGTGAAGAAGGTCAGGGAAGAGAGGAGAAGGAAGGTGAAGAATGATATGTAGATAGAGGACTTAGAAAAATAAGGAGCTCTGAGAGAAGAGAAGGAAGGAGAAAAAATATAATACAGTTAAATTAAAAAACAGAACACAATCCCACCAGAAATAATACCATATTATCCAAAATTCTTTGTTTAGTTATATAAACATCTTTATGCATCAGGAAAACTGGTTTTGCTAGACGCCAGACAGTGCAAATCCACTGTCTTTCGCCTGTTCAGATCGGACCCGCCCATCTTGGAGGGCGAGAAGTTCCACGACTTGTACGTGCCGTATGCTGAGCGAGCCGCACCGAATTCTCAAAAATCGTGTAGTACCGCATCATTTACACCAAGTCACTGGGCTCAGAACAAAACAGATTCGCTTTCCGCCTCAACTTAATAAGCGAGAAATGTGCTGCACGTTTGTTTTGTTTCCTCACAGAAAAAAACCAGATAATTAATTTAAGCTAACTGCAAATAAATTCTCTTCGTTTGGCCTCAATAATTTTTACAATATTAAAATCGCTCTAAATTTTCTATATATATTTTAGACGAGCTAGTGTTTAAAGAGTAACCAGATTATATCAAATAATGATTAATTCTTGATTTAATTAAAAATTTTGGCTCTTTAAATTTCCCCAACCTTCTTTACTTTTTACAATATTTTAGTTCCTAGCATTTTATGTTTTAAATTTTATTTTTATATCTCGTAGGTTACATTCAAATTTATTGTGAGTTTCATCTTTTTTGTAATTTATCTGAAACTGTATTGTAAGGTTAATAATATAGGAATGTTTCTGCTTTAAATTTTTAAACATTTTTAGTATAACTACATTCACATTGAATATAACCCTGAATATTTTAACTATGTTTTCCTAGGTCGTTAATTCTAACTCATAAAAGCAGTACTCGAGAAACTTATATGTAATTGAATATAACGTTTGTAATTGCCGACCTTTTGTGGTGTAGCGGTCAAGATCACATGGACGTTGTGGGTGTTTTTACACTATGAAACTATTAGAGTTAATAAGTAAATGAGTTCCTTACTGTATTCGCTAATAACTATAAATAAAATATAAAAAAATTATAATGAACATATGAGGAACTTTTAAGTCGTCTTTATTTTGCAATAATACTTTGTTTTAGTGTACAAATATGCAGAATGCGGATTCTAATAATTTCTTAATTCCACGAATTTCAATTACCACCGCTGTGAATATCACCGATTCCTTGCACTTGGAATTGGCGACTACGGAACTTGCGCTTATCCCAAGCCTACCTGTATTTGTCGCGGAACATTGTTTTCGCGCTGTTGTAGTGATTGCCTACGAGAAACTGTTGCCAGCCTGTGTTGCAGTATCGCGTGCAAGAATCAACAGCGCTGTTCTTGGCAGCCATTGTGTGGACTGTGTGGCAATCAATACGCTTCGTTGTCAAAACAGTCAGTCCCGCCGCGAAAACAAGTCGACTTCCAAGCATTCGCAAGCTCAGGAATAAAGTTCAAGCTTTTGGACCACTTCGCTGGGCTCCCGACGGAAATGGAGGGCCGACTTAGAGAGAGATAAGGAAACGAGTCCATCTTGTCTGACACCCGCTGTAGGCTGCTTGGACGCACAAATTGCTTAAATTTTGGGAACATGGAAAACATTTAAATTAACGTCAGAATGTCATTTACATACATAAAATATTAGTTTGTCATTTAGGAGAAGTAACCCTCACACAGACCTGCAGAGTTAAATTTTTAATAGGAAGAAACTTTTAATCAAGTTTCTCATTTTGAACAGTTTAAGCAGAAAAGCAGTATGATTCTGTATCAAGTAACATGTGGTTGGACATTATAAAAACGTTATACATCATATAGCGAACAAAGTTAAAAAAATATATATTTAGATAAGTACATTATTAGTCACTATTAGCTAGAATGTCTATAAAGCTACGTTATAACTTGTTAGTCGTAAGTACATACGCCTTATTATGTCGGTAGGAAATAAATTAGGAGGATATGTTATCTGTTACTCATCCGTTATCCTAACTGATTTTCAAAGAAAGCAACATTGTTAGTCCGTGTTACTAAGCTAATGCCTTGGAACAGGAGTTACGTCACATATAAAATCAAGAAACTAATAAGCAATGATAGCATATCAGATTTGCCTAATCACACTCTTCACTAAATACTTTTAGGACATCTATGAAGTCTAGGTATTAAATTCGTCAAAAGTGCATTGATTTGAATTAAAAATGCTTCAATTGAAGCTCAGTCACGATATAATATAATTATAAGAAATGGATGATCTTTACGAGTGAAAATTCAATAGTTTTGACTGTGCCTTGTCTTGACCTACACACCTCACCAGGCATCAACTGATGATCGAACGCCCTTCTCCTACTTATGAGTTTTGTATTTTGTCCTCTGTCCTTTCCCAAAACCACCCAGAGCCGCGTTTCGAAACATCGGAACCAGGTTGATTCTCGAACCTCGGCAATTTAGTAAAAGAGTCTCCAAACTCTTCTTTTCCATTGCTCATAGGAAATTAATCTGAATACTCATCACAATGTGCTGTCTGTAAGTTTAAGAAATGTAGTTGAGTATAGAATTTTGTAGCGACCCTCATACATCGATTTGCCCTTAGAGATGCTCCCTGCTCGGAAT
The DNA here is from genome assembly GCA_034510155.1 of Eucriotettix oculatus. NCBI lineage: Eukaryota > Metazoa > Arthropoda > Insecta > Orthoptera > Tetrigidae > Eucriotettix > Eucriotettix oculatus. Next base: position 65,645,350 of record CM067378.1, read on the forward strand.
TCTCCAGAAAATCTCCTTCAATTGAATCATCTATCAAATACATCAATAATATCCGAGATTACATAACATCTTTGTTTAGTCATATTAGTTTTTTAATTCTCCAACAAACTGTATAAGTAACGAGTTTAAATTTTCCGCCTGATTTGGTGACAATTTTCTCCCAAATTGACAACTTCTCTCATTGTCTCCGGCTATAACGCTGGAAATTAATTTTTAATGTATATTAAAATTCGTTACTCCGTTTATGTAACTACAATATTAGACGTATTGCTGTACATTTCTTTAATCATGAGTATAATTACAGAATTTCATGAATACTGTCCTCCACCAGTTTGGAGAACACATTACCTTCATCGACAGCGTTTTATCAAATATTTATGAGCTTCTTCTCCATTAATATTGATTTTGTTGGCTGTGTACACAATTATATGTATGTATACAGTTGTTTTCGGAAAATTGCACTGGTTGACGTATTTGTAGTAATATGGGAAAGTAAAGAAAAATTACAGTAAGAATACTGTCCCCCTATATCATATCAAACTATATCTCAACACTTGTACGTTAAATTTTTGTTGTTAATAACTCATCTGTAAATTGTTTTACCTTTCAGTGGTTTTGAGTTACTGTTGCTTGTAACTTTTCCGCTTCCCGTGAGATTGCGGTTTGCTTGAAAACCACTAAATCGTATATCCTAGATCGATCCCGTATTACCTTTACAAACTAGAACAAGAAATCATGCGAGATGGTATATTTCAGTTGAGGATATAATCTCCAATCCTCGGATTAAACAAACATTTTCAATCGTGGGAAAGCAATTATCTTATTAATTTATTACTTCTCCATTGACATAAAAACAATATGTTACGTGAAAATTATTTTTATAGAGTTTCATGTGACTGGAAAAATTGGAGACAAAAATCTCAAAGAACAAATTACTTAATATGAGAATGAAACTGAAGTATTAAACTAATGAACATTGAACATTCTCGTGCTTATAATTTTTTATATTTTTTGACAACCGGTCATGTAGTTTCTTGCTTTCTTTCATTTTTGAGTGTAATTGTTTAGAAGTCTAAATGTAAAAACCATATTATCTAATAATAAATTATACGACCTTAGTTCTCAGACAAATTTAGTATGAGAAACATTATGCAGAAGTTTTTTCCTTTTGTAAAATAAAGCTGAACGTTTCAATTCTACGTATTTTGGTTACAGCGTTGGGACATAGAATGAAAAGTAAAGCAAGGATTTAAAACCGCAGATAAGTACAGAAAGAAACAACTTAAAGTAATATATTATTTGCTATGGTTTTAAGTGCTATGTTGAACATTAGCTGAAGCAAATAATTGATTCATCATTGTAACATTTTAATTACATTTAAAATACTTTTCTGACCAACCACTATTTTCTTGACTTAATATATACAAATTTGTACAAGCTCATAAAATGAAATACAGTTAATGATTATATTGTTTTACCGTTTTGTAGTGCTCTATTCTATAATTTATATATCTGAAAAGTTACATATTTCAGTTACATATAAATCTAAACCTTCATTTGCTGGTTTAATTAAAAAAGACAGAAAGATAATTCAATCGTTTATAAAATTCATAGTTAAATTTGTGGTATTGTAACATCAGCCAAACAGAAAAGAATTAAAAAATGAACTGAACAGGCAACCTCATTATCGTAAAATTAATTTCTGGAATGGTGCTTATTAAAAAACGTCTTAATACTGTGAATATTAAACGTGACAAATCTTAACAAATAGTATCGAATGGTATGTCAAGTTCTTTGCGCTTTCTGTAATTAACTGAGGTTTTTAGGTGTTTTCATAATTATCATTCTAAGTTTTAAAACTGGTAAACCAAGTAGCGTCAAATCGTCCATTAATATTTTTTTTAAAACCGTAAAATGTTTTTAGAATAAAAGGTGTGTAGAAAATACGGTCGTATAATTTATTATTAATTAAATCTGCCGTTTAATCCATATATATAATTTCATTAATTACTCAATTAGAAGTACTGGAGGATATTTTATTCTTTGCTTGTATTACAAATAAGTGCAAATATACCGCGATTTCGTGGTCCGATAGAAAATGAAGTAAAACCTGAAGCATGGCAGCATGAATATATATTATTGGTTTAAAAGTTAAGAATGGAAAAATGTCAAAAGGACGAGAATCGAACCTAGGACCTCCCGCTCACTGTGTGGTTTCACTAGTCCAGGTTGACCCCAAGATCTTGTAAATCTGACTCGGCTCACCTACAATTAACTAATCACTTTCTTCTCAACCTTCGCTAGGAAATCAATGAAGAACGAACATTATGTAAACTGATCGAAGGTGTGTGGATATTAATTCCGAGACTGAATATTTGCTTGTGATTTCCTATCAGAAACAACAAACACGGATTTATGTTAAAATTATTTCAGTTTACATTATATATTAATGACTCTTTAATGTTGCGAAGAATGTGATTAGTAAATTGAGAGCCGAGTCAGGCTTACAAGAGTGGCATCAGAACTGGGGGTCGAACTGGACTAGCTCAGATGGTTAAAGCAACTGCACGGTGAGCGTGAGGTCCCGGGTCCGGTCGACATTTTTCCATTCTTATGTTCTAACTTTACTTTCATGGCCGTTGGGTTGAGCTTCAATTGAATCAATTATTCTGTCTTGGAATATAAGTTACTATTGGCTTATGTATATTTATATAATAGTGTGGGATAATCGCACGTAAATATACTGTCGATCGTCGCGCTCACAATTTACACAGCTTTATCCTCCAGTAAAACATAAATGTTACTAAACGTTGATTATTTGAGACAAATTATCCAATTTATAATACCTATCACGAGCTATAAACTTGGACATAGGCCCCAATATTTCTTGCTACAAGCTCTGAAACAACGAGAGCTGAAAAGGAGTAGGACAGACTTTGTCCCGCCATAAAAGAGAACGGAAATAGCCCACGGTTGCTAGTCTGCTGGCCTAGGAAGCCTCTGTGCTAGTTCCTAATTGCGTGCATGTGCATATATACGCCTAATTAGCCCACGTGTAAGGCACGTGTGCACATGACCTTTCGGAAGACCAAACAGCGACGGTAATTCAGCTACGTTGCAGTATTCATGCAGAATTCTGCTGCTTTGAGATTTACTCGCGTATTCAACGCTCTTGACGGCAGAACGGGAAGTGCTCCTTTCATCGTTGTACGTGCTTCTAATATTTTGAAACTTAGTTTTAATTAAAAGTGTGTCAAGACAAGAAGTACTTGTTTTTTAATTGAATTAATGTAGTTTGTTAAATTAATGCAATACATAGTTTATTTGCCATTGTGTGGTCATATTTAGAGACAGAAGTGCTTCTGCGTTTATGTTAATTAAATTTGCTTAACTGATGAATTCTATCTTAGGCCCATTCATGAAAAGTTTAAGTCAAATAACTTAGAATGGCATGAAACATTGACCATAGTGGAATACGGAGCTACTGCCTTTATTCGGCTAGTTTGAGGCTTTCAAACCTGGCTTAAGTTATCTGAAACATGTAATGAAATGATGAGAATACATGTCAGGTGTACACCATACCGTCATATCATTCACCACCATAAACTAAAAAATAGGAGAGTCACACAAGGCGAGGTCGGATAAGGAACATCTTTCACTTTGGTTTTCTGATATATTCTCCTGGATGATGAACGCAGTTGCAGTCCTCTGAAACGTTCTATACTATAACTTCACAATATTGCAAAACTGTTGCATGGTTTTCCAAAGTTAAGTTCAGAATATCAACATAATTTTCAAGTTTCAAGCCGATTGACCGTTGTTGTGGTCTGATCTCATCGTCAACGGATGTTTTCTTTCAAACCGTTTGAACCAATCGTAAGTTCTATTTGTGTTGATAATCGCCTCAAAATACTTTTCATTGTACTGTGGGTTTTCAGAGTGTAAAACTGAAGTTGACTAATTGTTCACTGAAATCCACCGTCGTCAATTTTGTAATTCGTGTAACAGAAATAATGCACAAATCCCCCCTTTTTTTAAACCCAAATTTCGCTGGGAATGCCATATAGAATCTTTTTCCACAGTTCCGGGTTAATTCGCTTTTTATAGGTGAGTTTTTTTAATTATGAAGAAGAAGAAGTTAAATTTTTAATACGTGTTAGATCATAAAATAATGCTCCTAGGGAACTTATATGTCCTCAACTCTGGAGACCTTTATTCCTAGAGGTTTCTATCAAAGGATACATTTTACTCGCAATTTTTATCCGGTTGCAGAATTTTCTGGAAAGTCTTACTACCTCAGCTAATTACAAAGTGCTAACTGGAGACGTTTCGTCGTACTAGACAGTAATATCTATGTCAGGACCATCATAAAATTTATTTTAGCCTCTAGCAGAAGTGAGATGGTTGATGGCTCACCTTAAACATCTGTTCTGTGTGTTTTGAAAGATAGATATATTACTTTTTGCTATTGTACCCCATATTTGACAGCGGTAGGTGAGTATCGGTTGAAGCATGGTTTTAATTACGGTTATTTTGAGTCGTTTATTTAAATATATAATCCTGATCCTGATTCCGATAGCTTTTCTGGCTTTTTTGTTTACTTCCATAATGTGATTGTTAAACAGTAATTTACTATGTGAAGTCCTATTACAAGATTTTTGCCATTTATTATTGGTAAATCCCTTTATACGTTTATTCAAAAAGTGCTAATTGGAGACTAGACAGTAATATCTTTGTCAAGACGTGATTAAACCATCACGTAGTTCGTCACAATTCTGAAAAAATATCTTTTCGTGTCCCCATCATCAAAAAGAACGCTGAAAATAATTTTTTTTACTTAGGAGGTTAGATGGAATTCTGTCGAATGATCATGTGTATAAATCGTAAATTACTCAAAGCACCTTTAAAATTTGCACAAAACATTTCAAATACACTTAATTTGTCCCATTAACTATGAATAATAGACACAGTATGCACGCAATTGCAATATTCGGAACATATCAGAGTTCAAAAATCCGAAATCGTAATCTCAAAACAATGCCAAGCTACAGCGCAATGAACTAGCGCATGTTATTGGTGCCACAGATTATTCTAACTTTCACGCTGCTAATTTAGGATTATATTTTTTATTTGTAAAACTAAAAGAATTTTAATCAAAATTTTAAAAAATATTTTTGTTTGTCGACGACAGAGCCACCTACCGAGTCCAACTAAGGTTAAGAAAAATACAGGTGAATCCATAAATACAAGAAAAGAATTTGTTTATAATCGGTCAGGAATTTCTAACTCTCATATATGTATATATCACCTCTGAGATTCCTGTGTCGAAATCCTGCATCTGGTGATTGCTGAAAGTCTGGTGTTTAGGAAGTGATACAGAGGGAGGCGTGTTTTCTCACGAGACGAACACCTGTGCCTTGTATTGCATTACTGCGCTTCCGTAGAGGCCGGAAGTCCCGAGGGGAAGGGTTCTTCTCTTTCCCTCTGGAATTGGATACCGATGGAGCCTCCGTATATATTGCACTTGACCTGAATGCACGAAACGTAGACTAGTGCAGACCAGTCAGCACGAAAATAAACATGGGATGCAGACCTCAAAAACGGGCATCTGGCAGTACCGAAGTGCTTACCCGACTGCAAGGGCTTATCTTATCATTTGAAGCTCCTTGTTGGAGCTATAGAGGGAACCAAGGGCTGACGCAGATATTGTGGAAAGGGTGTTCAAAATTTATTCTTAGTCGAGTGACGTGGAGTCGCTTACGAAGAACCACAAACTTTTGTTATCATTAAATAATTCCTCCATATTTGCCTTGATCTTCATAAAAGTAAGATGTAACGACAACATTTCATCTCCCGTCAATCGTAAATGTATGAGGTTAGTCTACTTTGTATTTAAATGCTACTGGGTCGGAATAGTTTTGATTCATGATCCTGGCGAGATGAATTCCGTAGTGTGGCATCTGTGATTATCGGCGTCTCTTACCAGGTCCTTCGCCTTCAAATCATATTATAGTGTTAACTATTGTTTTACAATATAATGTGACTAAAAGTAACTTACTTTTACAAATGCTATCGATATCACTCTCTGTTGACTTTTTTCTTGTACTTCTTCTCCCAGCACATTTACCCTTCCAACTGCCTGGCGCATTCTTACCTTTGTATCACCATATTTCAAAAATTGGATGTCATTCACTAATTTGGTTAATTTTGGCGGTATCATTTCTAAGTAATTGTCAAAATTGTTCAGCGGTCGTAGTTTAAGGGGTTTTGTGATATTCTTACGTACTTTTTATCTTTTACGCATTTCACAGATCTAGGATAAGAATGTGACGGAAAATTGTACATACAAATAATTGTAATATTGACAATATACCAGTCAGTATAAGAAATTAATAAGTATAAAAAACAGTAATAATAATAATGATGGAACGAAAGATAAAATTCAGTACATAACTGATGTAGGGTAACCATTACTTGTAGCACTTAACCATGAAATATTACTAACGTAATTTTAACATTTCAAAGCATATTTTGGTAACCAATAACTATAAACTGGGACATTTTCCATATTTTCAATATAGATTGTAATTATAAACATGATTAGTTTCTGAAATGTTACACATCATTCGTACATATGCATTAACCTAATAATAAAACAAACGCAGATTTTGAAGCAGAATTTAAAGTCTGAGTTTTAAAATAATTATACAAGTATTTTGTCCAAATGACTCATTTTTGACATGTTATTCTATAAATTAATTAAATAGAAATTAACAAGCAGTCGCGTTTCACATTTAATTCGGTAAGAAATGTCTCTTTGTAATATTCTTTAACTCTTTCAACAGTTTCTCTTTGTGTATTTTCATTTGGCGTGTTATTTTCTCTCTGGTTTTAGTTTTTCTTTTTCTTTACGGAGACATACAGAGAAGTTAATGTATCAAAAAATGATAAATATATTTTATTCTATAATCAAGGTCCATGTTGCTACAATTTATCATCGAACGTTAAATAAGTCGTAATAATATTATTTGAACCATTGAAGAAAATTGTGATTAATTCTGTTATAATTACTCTGACTCCGGAAATGCTGTGTCTATGTGCAGTTAGTTCTTGAAAAGTATTCTGTATTCATCCTGTGTAACTTGAAAAATTAATTAGAATAATAAGCGGATGAGTTTCAAAAATATTTATCTATAATTCTCTGTGCCCTGGGATTCATAGAACATTTTTAAACGGGAAACATTATACTATAAGTGAACAACTTAATTGTTTACAGCAACGTCAAGAATAAAGTGACGCTGCTAAGCAGTTGTAAATGTAGAAAAATATTATTTTTGGACACTTGAAAGCACTTTCCTCCGCTGACATAAATAATTTCATGCTCACTTACTCATCCGCGCGAAGAAAAACATTTGTGTATCAGTGGCGACAGCTTCGGGGGCGTGTAACTGAAAATATTTGTAACATTCCTTTCAGCGTAAAGTGAAGATCTTCTTTAACAGCATCTGTCAACTCGTCTTAAGGAGCCTAGGCATTGCACCAGCTGCCAAATTACGTTAAGTGGTTGCGACAGAAATAATGCATTAATACTAGAGTGAATGTCCGATGCGGAACGCAGACGTTGCAACATTAATGTTTGCTAAATAAATAACATTAGAAAAGAATTCTGCAACCACTTGCAGCAGTCAGATATTTTAAATTAAAGTTGAATTTTTATATGGCTTTATACATTAAATGAGGAATTATTACTATATAATACCATTTGTTCATTAAGTTTCAGTCTTCATTTACACGTCAAAAGTATTAATAAAAATAATAAGATTTATTTAATGACCCATTAAAAGACATTGTTCTTCTCAAAAAGTTTGCACATTACTTTCATTTTACCTAATAAGTAATATCCATAGTCCGACTTTGGAAACAATTATAACATCAGTACGATCTATTTAGCTTGGCATCGGAAACGTAATAAAAATTTCATTAATATTATAAAAAGAAATTAAAATAAGAATGAAATCAAATTTAGTAAAAATAGTTAAGTTAAAAAACTATTTTGCGTGAGTTGGTTTGTATTCTCCGGTAATATCCTATAAATGACCTCATTTTATATGCTAAATTTTATTTTTCTATTATTGAAGAATCCAATTGAATCGTACCATTACTCTTGAAGAAATGAAATTATTTGAATTCATTTAAGTGTTTTAATGGGGTATGAAATTCAATTCAAATTTATGTTTACAGAAAACAAGTAATAATGACAGCAAATAATTTCATAAAGTATCCAATACTAAAAAAGATATCTAAATATTTGAAGAAATTGGGATTACCTTGAACATATATTTGAATAAAATGTAATAACTAATAGTCACATAAATGAGAAAAATATATAATTCGGTTTGATAAAATTACATTATCATAATGAAATTATTATAGTATAATTTACAACTTATTGTCCCTCAGATTCCGAAGTCTTCGAGCAGTAACAAAAATGAGAGTACCTTGGAAAGAAATATTAATGTAACTGGATTATTATATTTATGCTACTATATAACGTCCAAAATATTCTAAAATTAATGATAATATTTAAATAAAATATTAAAAACAATATATATTTACTGTAAAGGGGCTGATTTAATTATTTAAATGTGAAAAAATGGTGGTTTGTAATTTCTTATTTAATTATATGTATTTAACAAAAATTTCTACTTGGGTCCTGCACTATCTCAATTACCCACAATGTGGGATTTAGTGGAAAATAAATATTGAATTAGCAACACTTAGATCAGGGTATTCTTATATATGAGATTTTTGAAGTTAAATTACTGTGGGGCAACAGCGGGTTGCTGATCTTGCTTATTAAGAAGAACCTGTTTTTGTTCTTCGCTCGTTTCGGAACCATCTTGTCCAGGTTTCAGTGATGACAATTCTGAGATTTAATCGCGGATGGCTGGTAGGCAGCAGACTTTCACTTTCTCACACAGGGTGTGATTTCGGGATGCGGAAAACAGGACATTTATGCACCGTCGAGCGACGAGGAATTCCAGTCTTCCGTTTTGGCTAAGTCGTTCATGTCTCAGCAAAGAGTTTTGGCTGGAATATCTTAATTTTGGTGTCTAAATTTGTTTGCTTCCGAAAAATTATTGAAAGCGTCTTTTTGTCTCCTCTTAAATACTTTTTCCTTACAATTTTCGACCAACTCCTAAATTTCTCTCTTCTTTCTACTTTCTCTTCCACTTGAAACATAGTGACTGCATTTATCCTCTGCCTTATTCCTCTTCCTTTAAACTTCCGAGCAAGACTGCTCCTTTTCTCCTCTACTAACTTCCAGTTCCTTCCAACTTCAAAACCACACTACTTATTCACTTCCCTGTCACTTCCCAGCCAATCTCTCCTTTCCCCATTCTCTGTAATCGTGGACTTTCCACATATTCTCTGCCTGCCTTCGAATCTTCTCATTTAATTTTCCAAATTTAATTCGTCTTAAAATATGAATTAAATTGGGAAGTGCTCTTCTGCACTGCAATATAATACAATTTAAGTATTCAAACATTAGTTAAATAAATAACTGACGTCAAAATAAATCGTGTAACTTTTTATATATCATTTTCATTTATGTTTAGCTGGATGGTTTCAACACAAAAATATTTTGTTTCATTTAATATTGAATTGGTATGTTTTCATATTATTAACAGAATAAATATTAGGGTTGAAAGGTCGGAATTTATGCAATAAAATTTTTGAGGAAATTGTAATTTTATCACATGTTATTATATATATTTGACCATTATGGTCATAATTATGGTTTTAAAGGTGTGTATTCCTATATTTTTCAGGTATATCACGCAATATAGCACATGAAGTTATTTTGTCGAACAAGATAAATAATATATTTCAAGTAATATATTTAATTCTTTACACTTTTTTATTAGTGATTGGGGCTCATACTTCAGTATTTTCTTGCCACTTGACTGTTGCATGGACTGTTTCCTCTCACATAAATTCCATTACATTGTGTTTGAATGACTTTTTTTTCTACCTCTTCTAAGGAATTCTATGACCATTGTTCTTTTGTAACGTTCCGGATTTTCTTTCTTCTTGCTGCTTGAAGTCCTATTATTCGCCACTTAATTTCTTCAAGTTCCTTCCCGAGATTGAGTAAGTAAGCTGCATCACTTGAAGTTCGGAAATTCATGGTGCTGTCGTCAACGCCCACTGTCCAGATTGTTTGCTCTCTCACAGGCGCAGAGGTCCATCCACTTGGTTTAACACGTAAAAAAAATACAAACCTAATTAGCTGTACGCAGGTTATTTAATATAACAGTGTTGAAGGTTTATTCATCTATTCATATAACAAAAATTAAGAAATTAATTACTTAATAGGTATTATCAAAAAGTTTTCCTAAATTCGTCATATTCAAGTATTCAATATTTACAACTGAACTTGTTAGTCACTTATATGACCGTTGAAGATATTATAGTTTTTAAATATACTACGGAAAATAATGTCAATGACTTTGCGATAAGCATTATCATTTTTATTCGTTTAATTCAATCCATGAATCATCAAGTAGCTCAAAATATCTTGAAAGCTGGATTTTGATTCAGGGATAGCAAGAGTAAACTTGTTGCTGCACAATTTAGAGTTATAAACCCTAAAAAATTAATTTTAATAGTTCTAACCTATTTTGAAATCATACAGTAAAACGTATTGACATGTTTTATAATTATGGTATTCGTGCTATTTTACAATCTTTAATTAATAATATGTAAAACATATTAAAGAGAAAATTAATATTTTACACTAACATGATATATAGGGAATTAATTGTTTGCATTGCAAAACTTGTTACATTCGACCAAACAAAACGGAGTATATTAAATTTTAACGTTAAAAATTTAGTCATATCAAAACATTTCTTTAAGTACTTAAATAAATGCACGGAGAACATTTTCCTATTCAAGCGAAATTATTACCAGCTGAGAAATCGTGTTCCCTTCCGCCGGTTGATGATGGAAGCGACGGACCAATTGTAGAACTACCATGGAAACGTGGCAGCGGGAGCGCCGCAATGGGCTGGGATTCGAACTCAACTTTGATGTGTAATACATACCTTGGTATTAAAATGGGCTCCGCCATTGCGAAAACTTGACATTTTCTTGGTCTCCTGTACCTGCCGCTTAACCTCTTGTACGATTTATGTCGCTGTGGCACGTGCTTCAATCGATAGCAACGTCGGTCACGCGTTCAGCCATTTAACCGTCCCTCGCTGTCATTACCAACAAGATCTTATCATCGTATGGTAAGTCTACAAACTTCTAGTTCATCTGAATACATTAAAATCTGATTTAAATTCAATTTATGAACAAGTTTTGAGTTTTTAAATTTTACTAATACGCCCTAGATGCGGTTTTTGAAAGATCGCGGTTATCATTAATTAGCTTCCTTTGAGATAAAAAATTAATTCGAGGTCCATTTAATTATACACTCATAATAAATAATTTTACATATTTATTCTTACCTTAAAATAGCTGCAAACACGGCTTTGCACGTGTACTTATTTGTATTAGCCCAGTACAATATTTCATTCAACACTACTTTCTTGGTCAACATGTGTCGCGTCGTCTCCGCTACCTCGTTGTTGTAGTTATTGTTTCGTGCTTGACCCTTTGTGGATGAGTAGCAGGAGAAGGTGCCACGCCAAGATCGTTTTCACGCTTGTGATCTCATGGAGGACACGTTGAATTTATTACCGTGGTTTTCCGTGAGAAATGGTCAACGTACAAGCATTTTATCATAACACACAGTGCACATTTGTCTTTCAAGAAACCAATAAATAATAATAGTTCGCCAGCTCTAAAACTACAAGCAATAACGGACGCGTGCAGACATAAACTCCGAAGGTTCCTGGAGCTGGAGTTCCCAACACGCGTTTTGGGACGGGCTCCCCTTAGCACACCGTCCACGTTGCATATCGGGCAACGCCGCTTGACAGAAGGGCAGAGCTACGGCATGTAAAGACAAAATATAATGTCATCCGTTCTTGAGAAAATATACAGCAGTTTTCCCGCCAGAGGGTAGGCGCTGCTTCAAGGTAGTCGGGTCGTACAAACCAACCGGTACACACGTGATCTAACCAACATCGATCTCGTCGATCTCGACGAAATATTTCTTTCGTCATATCCATCGTGATGATTCATAGTTCTATAATCCTGTCAAGAAATCCCGTGCTACATTATATAGGCTAACTTAAGAGTCTAAATCATCCCGTTCAATCGAGAGCATGACAATCCGGTAATTTAATGGAGTTGAATATTCTCCCGGCACACTTAGGGAGTCAAGAATACTCTTAAAAAATACGCCATATACATTAAGGAAGTAAAATATTCTTCCAGCACTTTAATGGTGTCACAGAAACTCCCAATTTAATATTCTATAGCTTATTTAATTCTCTTAATCTTCCGACGACAATCATAATTAATCCTATGAAAAGGCGTTACAGAAAAAAAACCATTTTTGGCGTTGCGTTTGCATAACGGCAGCATTTAAACATTGCGCGAGATGAAGATTTGAAGCTTAAATTGTGAACCACAGTTCAGTGTATGAAACAAATCTGAAATGATAATGAAATCCCACATATTGTTATAAATTTTTACTTGAATTAATTTCAGTAGCCTTCTACATACCATCAAATGTCTTAAGTTATACTGATGGAAACTTTTTTGCGTATAGAACTATAATTAAGTGCAAACGTAATAATTATCATTTGAAATTCGCAATTTTAAGTAAACAAATTTCAAACTGCACAAATATATTAGATTCTTGAAAATATTTGTCCAGTCTTTGCATTGACAACAAATATATTAAAGTATACCGATTACAAAACCTTATCTGTTGTCTTTTTATTACACTTTGATATTTATTTAAGTTAAAATTGCATGATGTAATTGGGTAAAAGTCAAGAATATTTGTGGGCGTGGCTCATTTATATATGTCAAGTTAAAGGGTGATTCTAAATAAACGGAAATATATACACTTACTATGAGATAATCTTTCTTATTGTTTTTATCATCCTTGCATATATTGCTGGTTTTTGTACTTCAGGATATAATTGATCAAATGTGAGAGTACGAGAATTTAAACAAAAACCGCCATACTTCTGGCATTTAAATTTGTCGTATTTGTTGTTTTCTCTCAGGCACTACAGATTACGTGGACCTGCACATTATTTTCTAATTATAATTCCTTCCACGTTTGTGATAGCGGTTTCTCACCCTTTTCCCACGCAGAGTTTTTCTCCGGGTATTTAAGAGTATGTTATGTTCTATTTTATCCATGAGTTAAAATTTGTATAAAAAACAGAAAGGACCATAGACATAATAAATTTTTTATAATATAGATTGTTATTCAGTAAATAAAATGAACAATACGATACGTTAAACACAATTTAAAAGTTGGTATAGAAATGAGCCTGCAAACTACACGAATTAAAACCTTAATTCCAAAATCAAGACCTTTGGTTCCCGATTTTGAATTTCATCATGTGAACAAGTATACAAAAATTCATATAGAAATATGGCAGTTCATATCTGAAAACACTTTTTAATATAATTTAATGCAATTATAAATTATATAAATAAAAAATCGTTCTTTAATATGAAATTTATATTATTATTCCAAAATAGATAGGTTAAAGTCATGATTTTGAAATTTGGATTTCAGTTGTTCCTTTGATAGATATGGCATTGTTTCTCAACAAGAGGGTGATCCCAAAACAGGTAACTTCCCCTTTAACAGGAAGGGAACTTGAAAGAGGGCAAGTGAAAGGTAGCCAAAGGTTAAGTAGAGTCCCCGGCAAATAGTTTAAGGAACGTACCCGGTGATTCACCTAAACCTGATGCAGGGAAAAAACTAGAAAACCTGCAGGTGTTGTCCGATTTTTTAAATTTATTTTTTAAGTGGTCATTATTTGGTGCAACACCAAAATTATCATCGAAATTCATTACGTCCATTATTAGCTATATTTACGTCATTAGGGGCAAATTTGTTATTCAACAGTTAATGATTAATCATATCTGCTTTTATTCGTTCACATACAAAGAATTTGATGATAGTGCTCTCATGTTTAATGTTAGAATTTTTAATTATGTTGCGGCTTCTGTAATTTTCTAGCACAATTTTCCTAGTCGAGTAACTGTATAGTGCATATGATCCGGTTATTGTGAAAGGCCGAGAGAAAACTTCCCTACGTAGAGCGAGGAAGGCAGACGAGACGAGACGTGAGGAGAGGAGTCGAGAGGAGAGTAGAGGAGAGGAGAGGAGAGCGCCTCCCTCCTAACCGCGGACAATTACGACTCGGTTTCCCCTGGTAGAGCTCATCAGCAACGCAGACTCCTTCCAGCTTTACTCCGCAATGTTGGCTGCTCCAATGATAAAATTTCACATTATTCTAAATTGTAACCCCGGGATTGTTATGTAAATAAACGTTTTACTTTAGCTGGAAATACTTCTATGTTAATCCCAATTCTAAATTGAGGCTGCTTCTTTTAAGGAACATATTTTTCGGTTCTTACGAAAATAAATTGTATTAAAATATTAATTTTTCTCATCGCTTACACTTTCCATCAGTTTATCGGGTACATGAAATGATTACATTTAAAATTTCTGTGTTCTTGTATTTTGCCCCAAATGTTGCCAGTTGCCTGACAATAATGACGGAGCGAGTCATCTACCAGTTGTAATAAAACTCTGAATGTTTCCATGGCCAAATATACACCTACGAGAATATTGCTGATATTATTTTTATTTTGCTACAACTACGGGTAGATAAATTTCTTAAAATAATTTTTGTCAAATTACTACACATGTCCATGAATTTAAGTCTCTTCAAACTCGGATTTTGTCATGCAAGTCAACCCGGTAGGCCAAGACCCTCAGTGGGGTGTGGAACCAAGTAAGAAGGAGAAGAATATCTATGTATGTATTTGAATATTCACGATTGTAAATAAACTCGGTTACGATGTGAATTGGGGTTAGATCATGAAATAGCTATACATTGAAAATGACTTTTTTTATAATTTTGGTATTCATGCAAGGGTTTCTTGTCAGCCTCAATAAAATAAGTAAAAATACTTAACAAATTTTTAGTTAAAAACTGGAAATTTCGGCCAATATTCCCACATTCATGTATGTTAAACAAAATTATAATTTTTAAAAAGAACATTATAATTTCACTACAAACCAATATATACAATTTTTGCCATCATTAGTATTTATTATCGAAATGATATTATTCTTTGATACTTGGCTTGCGCTACAGTCCCTATAAAACACTGGCCTCCTTTGCAACCTTTAATTCTGTCCATAATCTTCCATTTCCAATTCCTTATCCCCAGGTCCTCCTTCATATCGTCAAGCCACCTTTTCCTAGGTCTTCATCTTCTCCTCTCATCAGGAAATCCTAAAACGCTTTTTTTACAGTCCAAGTTTTTGGCCCATTTGTTTTCAACTACGATATTCATCTGTCCAACAAGTGTTTGCAGTTATGCGTTTTTTCTTCATCTCCAGATTTCTTACCCTCCAAGGCTCCAAGAATTTTTCCTATTATTTGTCAAATATAAGTAATTCTCAGTAAGGTTGTGGTCAATTTTCTCAACGTATCGGTTTTAAGACCATACGTGTGTGTTTTGTGAGATAAACCTGCGATCCAGTTACACACTGATCTTGTCTGACCTCACGATAGAACACTGCCCAACTAATCAAAACAATCTTATGTTAAAAACACCAGTTTTTGTAAAATGACATCATCCAAGTTGTAATCGTCGTATAAGTCAATTTTATAATTATCGATTTTTAACCTCGATAATTATCGTGATTTAATGTGATGTCAGCCATGAACTGAATTTTTCTGACTCTCCAGTCATTGTGTTCCTATAGCTGCAGATCTGAATTTGAGTTCAGCTGAGTTTTTTCGCATGTGAACACTCTGAACTACTCATATACCTAATAACTTGAATTTCTATAGCTACCCCCAAAGTAAGTGCCCATTATGTTTAACTCTAAAGATTTTACGGGTTTGGTTTCTTGAAGTTTTCCTCTTTCATCTGTCGGACATTCCCTTCAAAATGAACGCGCTTAGAATTCAAGCATCGTCAATTAAATCTTAATTTAGCGCATGACTTATTACAACATTTCTATGATCGGAGTGTTCTATTAAATAACTTTGGTATGAATACCCTGTAAATACTAGGCGTTTTTCTACAAAACCTATATATTTCTTTTTTTATCGGTGTACAATTTGTTTTAATTTCATGAGTCGCAATAATTTCATGGAGTGCTATAACGATTCTTAAAATTTTATTAGCTCTCGAATTTTAAAACATTTATTAAATTAACGTACAATATTACAGGCATATGGTACAGATTAATGCATAAATTCTATAATTTAATTTATTTGAGCTGGTAATTTTTCTGTAACGAGTAATTGCACCGCTGGACTTTGTAGGTTGAGTTCGTATAAATTAGAATCCGAGCCATAGATTCCAGGTCACTATTAAAAGGAGCAGATTTTTTTAATATAATTGCGCGTATTTTTCAGTCTCTAATGATAACTGTGACCCGGACAGGCAGAGTCGCGAATGCCGCATGAAAATAAATGGGCCCATAGGAGCAGGTTACGGGCACAATGAGGCCGCGTGACGGATGACGAATATTTTGCTGTTTTCGCGTTCCCGCTTCGCACGTGATTAATGGTTTGCCCTTCCTTACAACGCTTCACTGGGAACGTCTGCACCTTGGACCAATAAGCTCATTCTTCAAAGATGTGGACGACGACGCCAAAGTCATGAGAATTCTTAAGTCGGGCACAATATTTTGAACGCATTAACTTGGTATGTGCAATCCGACGAAGACGGTTTCTGTCGTTTTCTTGTGCCTTCAACACAAAAGAAAGTTTTGTATTTACATTCTCTAATGAAACTGATGAATTCGTGGTCGAGTCACTTTAAATCATGCGAGCAAAATATTATCAGCGTTTGTTATTCTCAGTAATTGCTATTGCCTCAGAAATGTAATCCAAGAAGCTCAATTTGAGCGATTTACAAATAGAAAAAAATTATCTGAAGTACCCGGCGTTTTTATTAAAGATAAGTTTATTATAGTACTTGAGGGTCCACAATAATCTATTTCTGTTGTCAAATCCAACATATTTTCAATCCTTGGTTGTGAAAATATAGAAAAATTGTCAAAATGTAGGTTTTTTTACAGAGAAATGTTATTTTGACTCCTTTTCGGGGGTCAGAGAAGAAAAGGACCAAAATTATAGAGTATCGAATTTGAGTCCTCAGAATTTTTCTAAAATCCTCATTTTTCTAACTACAGTGGCGAACAGTTGGAGGGGTTACTGTTGTTGCTGGGGGAGGGGGGGACTTGGTCCACATTTTTACTGATAGGTCTCGGTGAGACAATGAGAACAAACCCTTTTTCGTTTTTTCAAGTTGAGTGCGGACTCTGCTAGAGCCGGAAAAAACATCGTCAAAAAGTGAAAAAAAACGGGTTGGTTGACATTTACACTTTTTTCACATATATCTATTGTTAATCAAGTTTATTTTATTTAATGCTTTAACCTATGGTGAATGTCACTATCAAGTGCATAATATTATATGTAACTTTACAAATGAGCAATTACTAAATATAAAATTTTACCTTACGCAAAGAATAAAACTAATTTATGTATACATCGTTCCGACTATCCAAAGAAGGTTATTAATTCCCCGGGAATCAGCTCTCTGCTAACGATAGGCTAATTACAACGTGAAAGGCTTATAATTTTAAAAATATATTAAGAATATATGAAACCAGAATTCACTTCAGAAGATCTGGATGCGCCTATGGAACACGAAATGTTTTACATTAAACGTTTGACCACATATCATGGACCACGTTTGACCAGTATATCATGGAAAACGTCGGGCCCTCAGGAACACATGTGTCAAATTTGGTTAAATTCTGACCAGTAGCTTAGACACCTATAGCTGGGGCATATATACTGGCCCATTGGCAAAGGATTTTAGGTATATATATATAGATTCGACTGTTCACAAAACATTAGTCTATAGAAGGCTAAACTAAATAGAATGTATACAGTATGTAGAGACATATAGTATGAGAAGTTCAAATTTCTTACGGTTTGTGAGAAACTAACAAATTTAAGCACTGATGGAAAATTTATATTGTTTAATTTCACATACTACCAATACTCAAAATAAATTAATACCAGTTTTCTTCTAATGGACATTATCCAGAAATATCGTCTATGTACATAAAAATGAACATGTCATACTAATGTTGATGACCAAATAATTCATAAGAAAAAGTTAATTAAAACGATTTTTTGCGTGACAGGCTACGTGAGGGCATGATAAAAACATAATAGTTTACAATATTATAAATATTCGACAAAAATATAAACCAGTGAAATAATTACTTAATTCATACACTAATCAAGGAGAATATAATGAAATGATTGGACTGAAAAAGAAAAAGAAAAATATTGTAGTGGGAGATAAAAGAACTATGAATTGACTAAAGAAGACTCCAAATGACGATAACGTACGCTAATAAATTTGGAAAACCGACTTTTTTTGTTAAAAAATGAAATTGTTTCAACTTGTTTTCTGTGGTAGGAACAAAAATTTCAGAGAAATAAGAAAATATATTAGGGTCCTTCAACATATTCCAAAAGCATATTTAAATAATCGAAACAATTTCATATATTAACTTTCCTGATTATATATACTATTTAGAGTAAAAATAAAGTATAAACTAAGTAAGCTCATAAAATATCGGGAATGTATATAAAAACATTTTGAACGTATGAAATGCTTTTTTCATTTTTCTGTACTTATTATCTATGTTTTTTTTCGTAAGTTTCTCTTTCCTAATGTTTTAATTATTTTCGCAATAAGTGCAAAGATATATACTATATTCATTTACTGAACCTCGTTTTTAGTATTCGAATATTTTAGTTTTGTTAGCTAATATACCAAATCCTGCTTTATTTTTTTACCTCCTGATCTTTTCCTTTGGCGTCATTACTGACGGTCAACATGTAGAAGCTATTAGTGTTACTCGTGCATACAATTTCTGAATTTGACATGAAGTAAAAATGAATCCCTCCGTTTGTTTCGTGATAGAAGTGTATAATTTCACATTGAGTGCCGTCTGTTGTATGTCTTTATAACCATCGAGTTTCTATTGTTAGGTTATCATGCGGAAGGATTGAGTTGAATAGCATGCGTTTCATTCTTCAACGTTTAACTGGAAAATTAAATGTAAACATGTAGACAAATCTCGTCAGTCATCCGCTTAGCAGTTATCTCGCTGCTCGTTTTGTTTCTCCCTTTGTGCCTTCAGTGACTTAATAACGTTGATGTTGACTAACTACCAGGTCTTTAAAAGAAAACAAATTTAGCACATTGTGATACCTTTGTAATATTTTTAGAATGGGAGTCTTTCAAATTAAACCTGGCTTAAATGTTCAGGGGCAACGTTGAGAATCAGTTTCCAGAATTTATTCACGTGATTTAGACCTTAAAAGAATGTTTTCACCAGTTTAAAAGTTACATTTTGAAACGTCAAAGGCTAGTTATCTCTTTCTGCTACTTATTTTGTTTGTTATTTAAATGTCGGCGTCATCTCGTAGATCACGATTATTGTGGATTGACAAAGAAGGATTATCGGAAATACAGGTAAGGATTGAAAACATCGAAACTGATGACAACAATAATATTGTCGTACTGACATAAAAATGGTTTTTCTACGCCAGGAAATAAAATTACACAACTAAATCAGGAATCCAATGTACTATAAAAATAAAAATGTTAATGTGCTTTATTTATTAATTATTAAAACTAACCCCACATTGGTCGAAGCCATTTGAAAAAAAAAAGTTTCGTGAGAGTTTACTTATTATTCAATATATAGCTTCAGAGTTGGGCGCCAAATGAAAAATAATTATTATTAATTATTTATTTAATATGCTCCACAATTTGGCGAAGATTGTGGTTATTTGCATTTATTGGTTTAAAGGAATAAAAGTATGAAGGGTTCGAAAGGGAAAAGAATCAATTTATGATTTTCAATTTGATAACAATATTATTAAGATTCAATATGCAAACAAGAGAAATGAATAAAATGGTTTACAAAGGATGACGGTAGCCTTAATGATTTCATATTGAAACTCGATTAAAGGACGCCTGTGGGGTCAAACTAAAGAAAAAAAGTTTTCTATGACAATTAGGCCTGGCTATGTGAACTCAATAAGTTCCATATAACATACGTAGAAAACTGCAGGCGCACTCTCTAGTGGTGTTTTCTTCGGTCAGCTTTGGGTTGGCGATTTGGAGGCCCTTAAGTCGATTCTCGTTGGCTGCATCGGATGATTAAGCTACCTGGATGAGTGGAAACTTGTACCAAAATCTTCAGGTCTCAAGGGTTCCACCCAGCTCTCACCACCGGCCCGCAATTTAATAAAGTCTCTGCCTCTAAACGTCGCTACACGTCATCTCGCTTGGAGCAGAATTTTCCTCCTCCCTTTCCAGTAGCTAATCGGTTGCAATTTCAAATGCACCCATTGGCTGGTATTTGCACAATACCAACTAATCGGAAAATTTTAAGGTTCCCGTTGTAATCAAGTGCCACTGTACATGTTTTTTGTATTATTTGCACGCAGTACCTGTTTCTAATTATTTCTAATAATTCACGCGTAGCTTCGGAAGCAAATTCTTCTTGAATTAGGGACGGATGGTACCCGTTGTCCGTAAAAGGTCCTTATGCTATTTTCTGAAGAAGGTCGGTGTTAATTGCCCGAGGAAGGGTGTAACGCTGTCCACGCACATACAAAAATATGTGGCAGACTTAAAAGGTTTTCTCGCGTACTTTTAATATATTACAGTTCGAGTCTCTATATACAGGTTTGGTACCTGCGCCAATTTTTAAAAATTTTAATCTGTATATTATGATGATGACTGCATTCCTTATGGGGTAGTTTAATTGTTACGGTTCTGTGGCCCTAAACTCTAAAACAGTGCTTAGACCATAGTTGATTTTACTTGGTTTTAAAATTCCTCAGTCAAAACGTGCTTCTTCTTTGCTCTTAAAACGACAATTAATTTAATTCTTCGTTAACGAAAAACCAAGAGTAAATGCCTCGTCTCTTAAGAATTATTTCTATGACAAAGATATTTATGGATCAAACTAATACAAGTAACACTTTGTTTTTCCTTCGTTTACAATCGTATGTGAACCGCAATTGTCCGCTAGCCTACTACAAGGCCATTGATACTAGTCATTTATATTCACGATATCGATTTGAAAGACACTTTTGAAGGCTGAATCATAGATTGGCGTCTGCTGAGCGGCGCAAAAGTCGAGGAGTGTTCAACATGAAGGAGCTCGTCTCTCAAGCGAATTCAGAGAAAACAAAACCATGTCCAATTACCATTTGAGAACATCGTTTGGGCGAATTAAGTTCCGAATAATTTAACTACGACGCCAAAAAATTTAAATTTTCCCGTCGGAATTTGATTACAAGTACAATGACGGAGAGAAATCGTGCACCGCGCTTGTAAGAGCGGCTTATTCTTTTCAGATCAAAGAGGGCCCCTCTTTTCATTTTTTACTTTAAGGAACCTCGTTAGCAGGAAATTAAGAAAGTTGGGATGAAATGTCCGTCCCTGCAGAGAGTCTGCAAATCAGGAAATGTGTTTCTGACGGCGTCTTTTGAGGGAGGCCGGAAATGGAGGAGCGTTGCAGGAGGGCAAGGGGCGAAGTTCGCACCTCTTCAAAAATCACTGCTGCTACCAATAAATATTTTAGTGTATGAAGCAGTTTGTGTAAACACTCGTGAACTGTAGCGCATAAAAAATCTCCAGCGTTTTACATTTGTCAGCAATATATTTGAGTGTTACGAAACTTCCACAAAATTGTTTTTTTATGTATTTTAATAACGGAATTGCCGATCTCCTGTGGTCTAGTGACTAGCGTCGATGCCTCGCACCACAGAGACTCAGGTTAGAATCCTGGCATGGGTTAGGATGTTTGTGTTGTTTGATCGTGCACAGTCGCTGATGACCTTGCAGTTGATGCGACTATAAACTTTTTTTAAAAAAACGAAATGTCCATTATATAGTTCGCTACTAATGATAATATGAGTATGATAAAATATATCATTAGGATAATTATGTTATTAACAATTAATAATAAATATTGATAATTAGGCGTGAATAATTAGAAACAGCTACTGCGTGCAGCTAATACAAATCACATGTGCAATGGCACTTGTTTATAACGGCACTTGTTTACAACGGGCACCTTTAAACTTTCCCATTGGATGTTATTTGTGGAAATACCAGCCAATGGGTGCATTTAAAATTTCAACCGATTGGCTATTTGAAAGGGAGGAGGAAAATTCTGCTACAAGCGAGATGACGTGTAGAGACGTTTTGAGGTAGAGGCATTATTAAATTACGCGCCGATGGCGAGAGCTTGGTGGAGCTTTTGAGGCATGCAGATTTTTGTAGATGTTTCCACTCATCCAGGTAGCCAGATCATCCGATGCAGTCAACGAGAATCGACTTCAGGAGCCTCGAATATAATGATTATATGAATGGGGAAGAATTGTGGGATTGAGGAGAGGGTTAAATGCTGCATGAGGGTGATCTAAAAAATGATGGTAATAATGATAAAATGAATCACGCAAATAGGAAGTTTTTGGGAATTTCCTGTAAAGCTTAACCTCCTCGTCAGTCAACCAATGAATATTGTATTGTAACCGCTAACTGTATAATGCGTTAAACGCATCAATTGGAAGACCGTTGTACAGAAAGAGCAGAGACTGCTGATCAAAAATCGGGAATGGACTTTCTTTGAGTTTGGGACGAGAAATTGCAAATAATATTTGGGCGATAATTTAACAGAAAATGATATAGTAAGCTGATTTAGAGGTGTATCGCGCAGAGGCTTGTGATTGATACAATTTTGCTGTAGATTTTTGAACATCACCGACGCCGATAAGGAAAGAACTGACGAAGACTCTCAAGCGACAGCAGGAATCCGTGTAAATAAATTTACATCTGAAGATTTTAAAATTTTCTTTCTTTTGTATCTGATTAATATAATTATGTTAAAACTTTTTCAGTTCAGTAATCCTCATAATCATCCAAAGATTGGCAGAAAAAAATGCATTTCACATCTTTCTTTTGTAACAATGAACAATTGGATTTGAGTAACGTACTGTTTACTATGAAACATTATTTACTTATAGCAAAATGTTAATAATTCCACTTAAAAAATATATATATATATAATATTACCTCTGAAATTTTATTATTTTAAACGAGTATTGCAGTATATAAATTAAACACTATCCACAGAACAACGGTTGCTGAGAACTTGCACGAAATTTGATGTTCTATTATTTCGTATAAATTTCCGGGACTTCTTGGTTCAAAATTAAAACTTGAGGGTGAAAAATAGTGCTTATGATTTCCCAGCTCCGTTTATAGTTGTCTGTACTATGCAAGGAAAACATGTTCATTAATCATACTAAAATAGCAGCTAGCTAAGAAATTGAATGATCCATGATACATCGTAGAGAGATTAATGGGAATCGATATAAACGTGGATACAATCGAGACAGGTGTACTGTAGCTCACATTTATTAAAAGTCTTGCTTTTATTGACGATGCCGTTGTTTTCAGAATCTACGGAAAACAATTTTATTACTTCTGTTGCTTTAAATTGTACTTTATTCGAACTTTTTTTTACAAAATAAATTTACTTTGTATAAGATTTCATCAGTTTTCCATTATAACGTGTCTTTCGTGTACCTAAGGATTATTATAATTTCCTTTCAGAATATGCATGAAGATTTATATAAAAAAATATAAATTTTATGACTAATTTGGTACAACCTGTTACTTGACTGAAATTTTATGTACAATTATATAAATATTTAATAAGGAAACAGGTTCAAAACAAAAATATTTATGACAATTTATAAATGAATGCTCACCTTTTAAGTCATAAATATTTTTTATGATTCTAGAGCCCATGATTGTCAGTACAATAAAAACAATCATCAACATGACCTAAATTTCAGCAACATTGAATTTTACGTGTGTGTGGAAAATGACATTAACCAGGACTCTTATCACTTTTGAAACCGAATTGAAAACATTTTATTTGCGGCCTTTCTCTAAAAAAAAGTCATATGGCGCGAGATGAGTAAAGTGTAATAGTGTAAAAATCAGATCGCAAAATGCAATTATCAGGCATGTGTTAGACCAAAACGGGACATGTTTTTACTAATTGATTTGTTGCCACGGATCTCCCAACAGGCCTTGGCCTCTCTAATTCAACCTCGGAACACCATCAGCGTGGTGACAAAAAAGTAATAATATCTTCTATTTGTAATATAATTCTGTAGTAAATTTGGTAGTTTTTGGGTAAAGTTTAAAAATCACGTCTTAAAGCATACAAATGATTGAAATGTATTCATAATAACAAAAATGAATGCAGGTAAGGCCAAAATTATAACAATATAACCGCATACTTTTACATACATTGACTATTGATTTATACTGAAAACAATTCAGGAATAACTTTGCATAACATATTCATACTGTAACTATTACTCTGCAAAATTTTAAATTATAATTTTCTGAAATTCGGAGCTTATAATGAAACATAACATAAAATTACGAAAAATGCATTGTGAATTAATTTAATAACTTTCGCATTATTTTCTTTCAAATTCTAACATGTTAGTTTTACGCGGCGTAATTTTAATTACAACATATTATAAGCTACATTTTAACAGTCTCTAAATAATATAATTAAAAAAAACACAAAGTGGCATGCGACGAAACGAAATGTTTGCTTAGTGTGTTACTAAAATTGCAACACAGAATGGTATTTAATTGTTGACATGGACATTACATAAATTAAAAATATCTTCTTTTTTTCAGATTTCGGGTGCAGACACCACACTGCTAATAATATTTCTGTTGGTAAGTGATAATATTTCTGAATTTCTGTTTTTTTTTATAAAAAGAAAGAGTTGAGCAGTGAAATTTTCATATTTAATACTTTTAATGTTACTTTAAATATTTACATCAATTCATTTACCGAGTATATTTAATTAAAAAAATAAAGGCAGACACATTTTAATATTTTAAAATATGTGTTTTAATTGAAACATGATTCAAATATTATATATATAAGCAAATAAATTCCAGTCTTTTACCTATCTCACTATAAAACTATTTGAAGTTCGTAAAAATACTCAAAAATTCTATTCTTCCTTACCTCAACGCCATCAAAACTTCTTTCTCTAATTTAATCTACTTCACATTTATACATGTTGTTGTTGTGGTACTTAGCCCTTAGACTAGTCTGCTTCAACCCTCCCTGTTAAACTATATGCGTAAACTTTTTCATTTTTGCATAGCTACAACATCCTTCTCAAACGTTCCTTCTAAAAATATCCCTTCCCAATCTGACAGCATTTGTATTTTCATTATTTCCCATACTACAGTCCATTACCTATAAACACTTATATTCTACACTTTCTCCAGGACCACGTTCATTCCATTCATTATGTGTCCAAAGTCCTTCTCTAACTCCTCTAATACTATAATATCATCGGCAAACTTTAACAATTTCTTCTCCTTGCAGTACGATTCATTTTCCATATTCCTTCTTCACTTTCTTCATCGCGCGTTCTTTATGTATGTTAAAGAGCATAGCTGACAGACTGCATCCTTGTCTTACTCCTTTCTTGATTTCTGTTTTTTTTTCTTGCCCTTCAAGTCTAATTACTGCTGAGAGCCTACTGTAGAGGTTATGGATAACTCTTCTTTCTTGACATTTTATTTCTGTCGTTTTCATAAATCTTAGGAGTGCGTTCCAGTTTAAATTATCAAATGTTTTTTCTTAATCTAAAAACGCCATGAACGTAGTTTTTTTATTATTATCCTCTCTTCCAAAATTTGACACAGGTTCAATATTGCTTCTCTTGTCCCTACATTCTTCCTAAAACCAAACTGATCTTTACTTACTGGCATTTAATTTGACGTTTTATCCTTCTAAAAACTATTTTTGTTAATATTTTGCACGCATGAGATTCTAAACTTATTATCCGGTGCTGTTCGCATCTATCAGCCTCAGTCTTCTTGACTTTCAACGTGAATTTATTTTTCTCGGTATTATAATAAACGAATAATTTTTATCTATAGTGTAGTATGGAAGTAACCAATGTTTAATATATATTAAGCGAGTTAAACAGACTAATTAGCAAAAAATAATATAAAATTTTAGGTGAATAATTTAGTGCATAATAATGACAGCACGACGTTCTGTTCGTTTCGAGGGAATCTCTTCACGTGTCATATAAATTCCTACAAAATAAAAAACCAGATTTGCCGACCTCCTGTGGTGTGGTGGATAGCCTGGCTGCCTCGCACCACAGAGGTCCCGGTTCGATTCCTGGCATGCGCTTGTATGTTGGTGTTCTTTGAGAAACCATACTTTGATACCCCTACATGTATATTAGTTCCCCTAATTGTGCAAAGTCGCTAATGACGTTGCACGTGGTACGACTAAAAACATATTAATAATAAAAATATAAAGAAGACGAAATTTTACTAATGTGACAATACAATTTCATGAAAAATAATGTAACATTACAATTCAATTAATAAGATAGAATCGGATAATTTTTTTATGTGCTCAACCCGCAAACATTACGGCCGAAATGACTGTTATTAACGCGCAGCTGTTAAACGTATTGACGTTGGTAAAAACAATTGTCTGAAATGTTAATTTTTTTCTCAATATTTTGCACTAAGTTTGAATTATTACAAGATTTTAAAATAACTCGAATACCTTAATTATCGAACAAGTAAGTTTAATTTATATATAGAACAGCGATAAAGAAAGTTAAATGTAATACGGTAATGGTATCATACTGCAAGCAGAAATAAAACCCCCACGGTTTGCCGATGACTTTGTAGTATTAGGGGAGTCAGAAGAGGACTTGGAAACCATAATAAATGGGATGAACGTGGTCATGGAGAAATAGTTCAATATGAGGATTAATAGAAGGAAAAAAAGGTAATGGAGTGTAGCATGAGAAACAGTGGAATAGAAAAATATTGGGAAGGGATATTTTGAAGGGAGTTAAGGAATTATTACTTCGGAAGCGTAATAACTAGGAATTGTAGAAGTATAGTAGACATAAAGAGTAGATAGCACAGGCATGGAACGCTTTGGCGAAAATAGGAATTTACTTATGGATAATATAAATGTGAATATTAGGAAATACTTGCTAAAAATTTTCATATGAAGACTGGCGTTATATGGATGCGACTATAGGAGCTGCGGAAAGGTTAATAATAAAAGACTTTGAAATGTGGTGCTATAGCAGAATGCTGAAAATCAGATGGGTGGAGAAATTCACTAACGAGGAAGTTCGATGCAGTGTAGGGGAAGAGCGAACAATATCGAGGACTTTGACCAAGAGAATGGATAGATTAATGTTTTCAGACACGAGAGTCTTGTAAAATTTGCATTATAGGGAAGTGTGTAGGGTAAGAACAGAAGAGGGTGAAAAGGGATGGAATAAACTAAGCAGATTAGGGAGGGTTTGAATGTCCTCGTTATTTGGAAATTAAAAGGCGCAAGATTTTAGCATGGACAGACCAGTCTTAGGACTGAATACCACAACAACAGTAAGTTTATTCGGTATGTTTTTAGAAAAGGGTAGTAACGCTGAAATTCAATTGATTATTAGGATTTTTCTGTTAAATTCACACATATTTAAAAATAATAATTTTGATATTATTAATATAGGTTAGCCTGGAGGAGCATCAGACCAGTCTTACGACTGAATACCACAACAACAACATACTTTTAATAAAATGTATATAAATATGAATGATGTTTAATGATATTAACAATTTTGTCGACGTTGAATTTATGAAACAGCTGATGAGAAAACTCGACTACTTGGTGAACATGTTTATAAACCATAGCTTTTCACGGGAAAATGCGTTGTATGTGAATTATTATAGTATGAAATTCATAATTTCCACAATAATAATATTCAACATATTAATTCTCAGTCAAACTGAATTGTAAACAACATTTATGGTTTTAACTCAATAATAATAATAAAAATGTTTAGGTAGATTTAAATGTTGTTTATAGTTTGTTACTGAATAAACATGAAGATCTGAAATGCAATTTGCTAAACTTGATCGTGGTCGAGTCAGTTAAATTAGTGCAATCCCAAGTTTCAAGAATGTTTCATTTCCCTTTCCCACCAAGAGAGTTATTTCGATACATTTCCCTGTGTCTTATTAACTCCATGCCTTCTAGACGGTTCTAAAGTGCTATCGTTTTACTACATTTGGACTTAAACGGTATTGCGATTGCCATTGAACATTTTTACGTCCCTCAAAAACGTATTCACCACAAATATTGATAATTTTTGTTATTATATTGCTTATCCCCCTCTCTTCCCTTCCGCCTCGCCTGGTACACGTAATTATCCTTCCCTTCCTTAATATCCTGGAATGCTCAATATTCTGTTCTTCTTGTTTCCTGTAATGACAACTATACATAACCAAAACATTACATTAAGATATTAATATTCTTCTTCGGACGCCAGGGCAACGTATTCTTCGAAATTTAAAGTCGCTGAAGAATGCGAGCGTTGCAGGAATTTTAAACGGCCGCGTAAAACACTGTAAGTGGCGTAGTTACGCGTTGACCACTGGCTACGTCGTAATATTCGCAACTCGCATTTGCACCGAGCTAAATTTATGTCTTAATGTAGTGGCCGAGCCGTTCCTCTGAGATACGTTATCCGCCGCTGCTGTGACGCCATGGATAAACAAACCGTTAGAAAAGCCGCACAATTATAAACTACGATTACATAAGGAAAACTGTACATTTAGCTTCAAAAATACTTTACATCGACAACAAATAGTCAGCCCATTTTAACTTGCATATTAAGTTAAAAATTGTATATCACCTTAATCCATCATCTATTATTCGCAAGCAATAAATTTAAAAAGGAGCAGTTAAAAACATTCAAATGATGCATATAGCAAGAATCGGACGTACGATCTTGAGAGTAACAGTTAAATTTCTTATAGGATAATATTGTATTAATCGCATTAAATAATCCTCCGTTTGTAAATATTTCATGTAATACACGATATGAATTTGACAAAACATTTTTTTGGTTGTGATAAAACTGGAACGTGATAATTTGCTGTAAGTGCGATTAAAAAATTGTGTGTTAAATATCCAAAAAATTATTTATTTATAAAGCTAATATGATAAACTTAAGGACTTTAATTTGGTAAAAAACTCAATTAAAAAGAATTATTAATAAATAAGGAACAAAGTTTACTTAAATGAATATTATCTGTAATATTTAATAGATATTATTTACATTCCATCTAATACGAGTATAAAAATGTAAGAAACACTTTCAGTTTTTTAATTAATTTCTTTTTTGAATGAGTATGACCTGTAATACTCTACAGATAATATTCATATCCAATCTTATGTGGACAAGAAAGAGTGCGGAAAGTTTTTAATTATTTATTTTATTTAATTATTATAAAATTTAAACAGTGGTCATTAAATTTATCTTTGTAATAATAATACAGACGAATAATAAAGTATTATTATTATTTAAAAAAATAATTTTTTAACTCACATTTCAGTTGAACGGGGTAATATTACTATGAACACAGTTCTTAAGCACTGTTGCTTAAATAAATCAGTCAAGAGTCAGAATAATTTGAATTTAAAAGAATTAAATTAGAGTATTGAATCTCTTGAAAATACAAAAATAAGCACTACAAGGTTTTCAATAAACATATTGTTGAAACATGTACAATCTCTGTTTTATATCTTTGTAAGTGTAATATCTTTATGGTTACAATGATCATTGACTTTTAGATGTCGTAATGTGTGTAGCTGCGTGAACGTGAATCTTACAATGTGCTTCTGTAAAGTTTTGTTTTCCAAAATACATGTATTAATATCACTTACTGTTTATTTACACGCGAACCTAATTCAGCATTACACTTACGGACTTCATTAATAGAAGAGGAAATCTTTGAAATGCAACAAAAACTTTTCACGGCCTCGTTTAAGCATAATTTATGATTGAAAGAAGTGTAAAAAATCAATCAGCAGATTACAAATATATTGAAAATTTTTTAAATGGTTGAACTTCGCTTCATACAAGTTGAGTTACAAAATTTGTAATAATTGTAAATTATTCTGGTTTAACTAGTTCTGATTTACGTATTTTAGTTATAAGTATCCTCATAAAAAGAAGAATTTCAAATGCCTCAGTTATTTAAACTGCCAGATTCAGTATTCTAATACTTTCAGAAATTAGTACTGCGCATAAATATTTTGCCGTTTTTCGTATGTTTGCAAGTACTTGTGTATAATATTTTATTGCAATGTTATGTTAGCGAGTATTTTACTTCCAAAGTTATGTACCTTTAAATTTTTTTACGATATGTTATTTCTTTCTATCTTTCAGATAGTTGTATTTCGTTATTCATGCATATTGGATACATTTTATAAACTGAAGCACATCCCTGAATTTTGTGTGCATGTCAGCTGTTGCTAATAATGGTGGAAATTGACTTCTATCTTGCAGATCGGACGCTGTCCCTTCTGCTGAAAACGAATTACCGAGTATTTTGGAAGTGGAACTCCCTTTGTATTTTCTTGGCTGATCCGGCTTTCAGAGAACATAATCCCGAACCCACTCATGCATTAAATACGGTTTCGTGATGGCCTCATAAACTAATATTGACCTTTTGAATTTTTATATGTCCATATGGGGGCATTCATAGTGGTAATATTTGAAGGATTATTGGTGGAGAGTCCCCGGAGCCACTGGTCGAGTATGCATGAAGCATGTCTCCCTCGTTAGCTGTTTTATCTCTCCCCAACGTTTTTATTGGAGTTGGGGATTATTCCGACACTGAGTGGTGAAAGATGCATGCTACCTTGCGTGCTTCATTTCCGAAACGATCGCGGTTGCTTCATCCGTGGGGACACTGCAAACTGGATTTATGTATTTCTATTGATAACGAACAAAAAAAGTCTCTGCGGATGATTAATGCCTCAACTCTTGTCTTGTTTGCGGGTAATCCGGGATTCGCCGTAATTCTCTTTTCCATTGTTGTAAGAACTAATATAAATACCTACACGCCACTAATGATACACGGAGATATAAAATTTTGACAAATGGTGACTCGGTTTTCTTCTTAATACGATTGTGAGTTTCTTGTACAGGATTCACTACTTGAGAACTATATTCATGCCTGAGTAAAGAATTTAAAAACGAATTACGTTATTCTGATGTCCATGTATAGATATTACGTTTTCAAGTTTTACTAAGCTACTACAATTACGCGCATTTAACATTTGAATAAATTAGGTATCCTTCTACTTCCTTCTCTCTCGATCTCCGAAATTTGGCAAAATAAATCGCCCTTGTTCTACCATGAAAACATAAATAAAAGAATATTAATAATGTGACTGCATTCATAATTGTCTTATGTGATGTTAATTGTAGCTTAGCATTATATTGGAAAATAAAGTGGTATGGTTGCGTTTGATTGGTGCTTGCTCCGCCAACCACTACTTGCTGACGTGGTAGCTGATTTCTGGTTCGTCGTCAGGGGTGTTTGTTACAATTTTATGTTTTAACTTTTTTAATTCGGCAAGAATAGTATAATACAAGTTTGCAAATAAATTAAAATCTGTTGAGAAATAAACGAAAAACCAGCATTACGATAGCTCCTTTTCGACGTTTCATCCACAATTGGGGACTTTTCAGAGTACTTAAAAATGTAATTATAAAGACAAAAAAATTCATAAATTATGAATTTAAATTATTTCGTTTTTAGTCTGAATTAAATTATTAAAATGTAAATAATACAGACTTTTAAAAGTTGATATGGATTAAATACTAGACGTTGATATTTAAAATAATTTCTGAAGTGTTATTTATCAATCCGTTGGTGTTGTAGACCGTTATAATTTAATATTGCAACATTAAATATATAATGATAAGATACATATAATGAAATCACTAAACCACTGGGTAAATTGTTTGAAAAATTCATTTGAGTCGAGCTAACATCAGAAGAAATTTTATTAATTCTGTCCATACCTGAAGAAGCTGAAAAATGTGGACGAATCGTCGTAAATGAAGTTTGTAATTTGTTAAATATATATTGGTTTTCCGATATATCAGAATTGTTAATACGACCAAGGGAATTATGAGGTTCTGCCAGATATAATCCGACAACCGGCAGCAATTTTCAGTGTATGGTTGAAATATAAACTTCGGAATTTCTTCTCTGAAACGCAGAGAATGATTGTGAGGATTCGTCGAACAGGTCAAGAGAAACTTCCGCTCCCAAAATATCAGTCATATTATTGAAGTTAGTCAGCCGGGTTCGTGTTGATTCATACTGGATTTAACGGGATTGTATACCTTCCAGTTTACGAATACAAGGTCCTGTTATTGATTCTTAACACAAAGTAAGAGATACAGATGAAAGTATGCTTATTACATATATTAACGTTGACTGTAGCATGGATTGAAGTGCTATTCGGCATCAATTCTCTGAATTTGGGAAATTTCATTTCATGCTTTAATTACATAACGTAATTGGGTTAGTGACTGCGTTGACTTTTTCTGTAATTGTAAATAGTGGCCTTAGCTTTTTGATAACGCTCTGTAAAATTATTTCCTGTTTCTAATCTGAGACACTTTTCATCGCGCATTGAATTTTAACAGCACGAAAGCAAGAAGCGTAGAATAATTGCCAGGTACTGTAAGCGGCCCTTTGGATTTGAACTATATTTCATGCGTCACTCAACTGAAAACAATTTGCCACACAATTCGTGCAGTAATTGAAATATCATTTATATAGGATAAACTAATGAAAGGAGAGTAAGGGACTGATACTCGTATGTGGAGTTCCCCATTTGGGACACGAGGCAGCTGCGTACGAGCATACGGCTTGTCACACACTCTATAATTGCGACCTTTGTAATTTTTAATTAATTGGACCGCACAAAGCGAGCTAATAATGCAGCCGTGAATTCCTACCAACACTCTGTTCGTCTTCACGCTGGGAATTTAACTTTGACTCCAACAGCTTTATAATACGCTTCAGCAATTAACGTATTTCCCGAGAAGGTTGCTTCTTTACGTGAGGTATTAATTCAGTAAATGCTTTTTACTTTCGTCTTTGTGAATGTCATGGCAATTAACGCTAGCTGCGAAACACGCTAATAATACTACAGTTATATAATTAATATATATTTTCAACTTAAGAAACAGCAAAAGCAAGAAATCCTTGTGATCCTAATAAAATCAACAATGTTAGTATAAACATTAGCAATCCATAATTTTTTAAAACTTAAAATTAATGTCTGTTATGTATACCAATAAATAATTTTTGAGTCTGTCTGTTTATCCGTCTGTCTGTCAGTCCGTATATTTGTCTCAAAAAGCTCCGAAATGGCTCGACGGATAAAATGAATATTTGAGGGTTTAAAACAACGTAATTTAACTTAAATATTAGTACACGTTTCATATTTACATGAAGGTTTCTTTTACATACGTGCGATAAAATCTCCAAAGTGTATGTGGGTAGCTTATACTCTTATCTGTTTATTCTCAGAAATGGCCTAACAGATTTCAATGAAAATTTCAGGGATTGAAACAGGAATTTAGACTTAAATTTTCGTGCATGTTTCATTTCAATATCGCGAAGAGTTCAGAAGATATTTATAAATCTATTTAATTTCCGCGCGAATTGCTAATTTTTTATAGGCTTCGAAACGTACGAGTTATAAGGTTTGCCCTGAAGCGATCATAAATAGATTATACCTTTTTATTTATTCAATGAATTCGACTTTATCAAAATTCTGAACCGGTTGTTTCGTTTTTAGGGCAAATGAAAAAAATTATTTCGGCGCGAACGAAGGCACGGGGTTAGCTAGTAACTAAATAAATCAAATAATGGCATTTCTACAGACTTGAGAAAGAGGTTTGTAAATCCTAGATTCCAGATCAAAAATTCCCCGCATTCAGACTGGATATAACTACTGAAAAGAGATTAAGTGTTGCCTAGGATCTCTGTCACTATTGTTGGACTTCATATGTGATTCTATTCTTATGTTTTGATACTGTTGTGGTAAGTTAGATTTAGTTTCCTTTTAAATTTTTATCTTAACTTATGTTTCCTTAGTTTAATTTGATATGTTTCCACTATGGGACAAAAATCTGAAGAAGGCATAAAAATATACCGAAACGTTGTTACTAATTAAATTTAAAGAAGAAAGCCTGTAAAAGGTCATTAATTGATTTATTACTCTATAATTTTTATTTCAGAGTTAAGGTCAAATTGAAAATTATTATTAAATAAATTAAAGTACACTGACCAAAAGTCAGAAATTTATTACAAATTTAAAACAAAATTAAACATAATGTTTCATCCCTAAGTTTAGCTATCAAGTTGTACCTAGGCATAAATAATTAAACGTAATGATATAGACATGTTTGATTCACAAACAAATAATGGTTCCTTATATAATGAACAGGTTGTAAAATTAAATAATATCTTTCAACATAAAAATAATTTACAATACCTACACAACTTCCAAGATCAAAATGAGGAAGAAAAAGACCAAAAAACTTACATTGTTGTAATTGGTTGTTTTAAACTTCAAAGTTTCAAGTATGTAATTATAAACCATAATAATACTGAATCATATATTGAGTTTAAATTTTGTGCGTTTCTACATTTAATTAATTTATATTTTTTTAAACACTTATTATTTCACTCATTATGGTCATGGAAACAGGCATTAAGAATGCTGGAGAATCGATACTCTGACCACGTATCACTCAAAGTTCGGACTGTCATGTAAGATGACAGCCCGCAGTCGACCCAGTAGGCCAAGGTCCTCAATGGGCTGCAGAACCGAGGAAGATAAAGATTTCGCTCGTTAACCAAAGATAATGGTTAATTTCTAATTACAAAATTTTTATATTACTGCAACCAATCCTCTGATTATTCATTATACATGTTTCGTTAATACAGTGTGTTTATCCAAACTTTTTTAAAATTTTAAAAATATTCTTTAGTGGATTTAAGCGCACGTTTTGTTTGAGCAATATAACAGTATTTTCAGTCCAAGAAACCCAGCTTATATACATGATTATGTTTATCAAAATTGCGACCACTTCTTTGGAATTATTATTAAAACTTAAATTATTAAATGAACTAAATATAATTAAATTATTTTATTCAGTCCCGTTAAGTTGAGAAAGGTGAAACTCACTCAAATTGTAATTATTAATTAGTATTAAGGTAAAATTTATCAACAGATTAATGATTGCCCCGTGGATAATCCTCTCACTCTATTTATAATTCCATAATTGGCAAACATTAATTAATTCAAATTGCACGTTTCCCGAATATAGCAAAACAATTTAACAGTTTTATCTCACAATTTTTAAAAAAACCAGCTCTTTTATGTTGGAGTCTGTTTAAATATTCTACCGGAATTTGGTAGGTTTTTGAGATCAATTATTGAAACGAAAGAAAGTTAATAATGTAGCTATTTTATGATTCATAAGTGATATTCAATAAGGGTGAAAGTTGAGAAAATTATTAACTAATTCATTCAAATTAGATTTGGGAATTATTTAAAGAACCCATCAAAGTGTTATGCTAAGCAATGTGGCTGGAAATCTAAAGAAGCAATCCAAACAATTTTACAAATCTGTCCTATCACAGTAAAAGTGAAGAGAGCCTATTATATATAGGTTCAAGTATTGTAGGCATAACTATTTACACTTCCAACAAAGTTTTGGAAGGAATTGTAGAATGATATTGTTAGAGTAGGTGCAAAAGCGATAATCGAAGCAAAGCATTTAGTAAGAACAATATAAGAAGCATTCATGTACCTAAAAGGAAGTAAGTCGACATATTTAAATTCCAACATTAATATTATACTTCGCTGAACACTGTCACTAAAACTTCAGAAAACCTTCCTTTACTGAATTGTATTCATTAATATGTTTGTATGAAATCTGTAGAACTTCACCAAATAATAGGTCAACTTGAGTAATATATAAGTTGTATTAAATTATTATTTTCGATATAAGGACTGTGTGGAAGATAGCAGCCTGCGTTAGTAGTGTGTCGATCTTCAACCCGACTTCTCCCAATATTTTATTATGGTCCTAAGCGGCCAAAAGATTCTTGGGAAACTGGTCACCTCCCGGCGTAAACCTGTTCCAAACATCGGCCACGGAAACCAAGGTCATGCACAGGCCATGCGTAATCCAGATTCCACAATTTAATAAGTGGCAGCCTCAAAGTGTCAATCAATTTTTCTTTCTCATTTTTCAGATCAAACAAAAAGGTGTTAAAAAGTGTTCTGTTTATCTCGCATGACATCTGTTTTAATAATATTATTACATTTTTTGAAGCAATTTCAGTTTATTTTACAAGAAAAATTTATTTATATAATGTGAACAACTGAAAGCAAACAAGTTAATTTTCTTCTATATCCTAAGGATTATTGTAAGAGTCTCAATCCTAACAGAATCCATTAAATACGACAATAATAATTATTCTCTAATAATTACCGACCGCTGAATTGTCAAAATAGTAAACCTGAATCATACGTTCATATAATTTCTGTATCTCACCAACACATGGCGATCGTCAGGCTGGCTTCTTCCAATAAAACCGTTATTGTATTGTCGAAGCCATGACCTCTGGAACATGGATCTTCACTTTCTACATCGGACTGTTGACATATATTAATTA
This sequence comes from Eucriotettix oculatus, assembly GCA_034510155.1. Lineage (NCBI taxonomy): Eukaryota > Metazoa > Arthropoda > Insecta > Orthoptera > Tetrigidae > Eucriotettix > Eucriotettix oculatus. The sequence continues at coordinate 65,682,322 of CM067378.1, forward strand.
GCAACCTCTATCAACTTATTCTCATCCTCTGAGAACTCGAGACATTTTTCCAGACGCCGACTGACTTTTTACAACATTCCCTTTTCCCAACAGTGGCATGATCTCATTTCTCATTGTGAAAGAGAAGAAAAACACTCCTTCACTCTAGTGAAGACGCAGGTTCTCCAACTCCCCGTTACAGAGGTCAATCAAATCTTGGGACACAAAGTTATTCACAAAAGGTATTTTCTTTACTTCGACTTGTCACGATCGATGGCCGCATTTGCCTTCGTTATAGGAAAGAGATTGCTCGATTTCTCTTTTATGATTCTCTCAATTATTCTCAGAGAATTTTAGAATTTTCTGAGTGGACTTACTTTTTAAAATTATGAAATTTTCGTCTCGCGAAGTTATACGAAATCAACTAATCCACTTTTAAAAATTTTCAATAAATGATAAATAGCAACCAAGTTTCAATTCAGAGTATTTATATTTGTCAAAACGTCATTATTTACACGTAGAAGAACAAAGGTAATGTTCCATTTACACATCTTTTATCGTCTGATAGGTTTACATGGACGGACTGGAAAAGATTTCAGATTATCACTACGGAAGAAACAAAAATTACTGAATACGGGCCTTTTTGTAAGTAGCTAAATATCCTTTAGGTTAATCAATTTTTTAATGTTTTGGATTCTTCCATTTATATTATTCTGTAACTATTTGCCTAGCAGCGTGTAAATCCCTGCTAATTGTTGTGCGCAAAAGAAAAACCTGGCGATTCCAATTTCCACCGGAAGTACAGATTGTTGTTATGGCCTTGAATTGACGTAGCACTCATATATAAATTTGTAAGTTACTTGGGAAATTTTCAGTTCAGACGAAACGTTATTTTCCATATAACTTTTATAGGAAAGTACACCACTTCATTCTCTTTCTCTGCAAACTTCCGCACGCATAAAGCTTGATAGCCGTGGGATATATTAGTTCCCCGGGCTTAAGGGGATCGTTTATTGACTGTTACTCGGAAATGGCTTCCTCACGAAATTTCAGAATAACTTTGCTCTCGTAACAATACTTCAAGACTTTACCAGTTACACGTAAAATCACGTCTCCCGCTAGGTTCCGTGACTTGAAACCTTAATAATGTCTGAAGTTCTGTAAAAACTCGGACCGGTTAATGAACACCCGTCTCGAATAATATGTATTGATGGGAACGATTTCCAATAAATTGAGAAAATTACTTATATGTAGCTTGCCACACCAGGGAAACAATGAAATCAGGAGAATGTCAATAGTTATCTCTAATTTGAGTCCGAGTTTTGTTTGTTTTCTGTTACTGATGGTAAGATTGATTATAAATATACATGTGCCAAGTTATAATCATGTATGTTCCTGCCTTCAGGACTACGTCAATTAAAAGGTGAATGAAATATGCAACATCTGTTCTTCGAAACTTTGAATAGGTTTCACCGTTAGTTGTGAGGGCAGATCGGAACAAGTTTGTTCCCAGAAACATAGTTGGTGTCTGTAGGACTCACGCGCCTCGGCTATTATTAAACTTTTTGTGCAACCTAAACGATGAAAGGTTTTCAGCCACGTGGCGTAACAAGCGGGGAGTCTGCGATTCATGCTCGGCTTCACCCAGTCCTTTTCCTCAGGACTGCATTCCAATTTTCCAGAATGTGTGCTCAGCCCTCTCCACATGTTTGCACTTCTGCTCTCCATCTTTCGTTCCGTGCCTGCCTCACGCATCCCATCCGTGTCTGAATTTACCGACCATTACAGAACGCAAGGGGGAGCTTTGAGATCACTCAACCGGGCTTAAGAACCAAAGACTAAAGAACAAATGTACTCAACTATTTAAGGGGGCTCCATTTGGTATTTTGGGTTTTTCGGCCCAACGGACAAAGGGCTACTAAAGTTCTAAATGAGGAGGAAATGTGATGTGTAATAAGCTTTGCTTAGCTGGGTTACATAAAAGTTGGAGGAGTCGAGAAGATGAAAACTATACTTCTTTGTAATTGTCTATTCCTCATAAACACAGTATAAAATAAAATTAACTCACTTTGAAGTATAAAAATAAATTATAAGTGCTGCAAATAATCAATAATGGATAAAGTTAACATCCCCGTTGCTTATTTAAAGACCTGGCCGTTTAACTACATAAAGTTTTAAATAAATGAAATATATAATAAATATACTAATTAGATTGCCAAGGCAATACGAGCCTTATTTATTTTGAAATATAAAATAAACGAAGTCGGAAGGGCGGGTAAAGTGGCCACTTTAAGGGAAATTGAATTTTCGTGAAACCATAGTTATTAACAGAAGCTTCTGCCATATGCATATCGAATCTACATGCTGTAAGGTATTACACCAAATATTTATAGTTAAAGTAAAATTATATTTTATAGGACATATAAACGTTTCTCTGAATGCTTACATAGTGGTCACTTCTCCCTACCTAATGGTTAACTGTTTAGTTTACAAGTTTTATTTAACCATTGATTACTATTAGAACAATAATACAAATGAGAAAGGAACGCGTTGCAATAAATTGTTGGTACAAAAAGGTCAACACATGTGAAGTATTAATTATTCCTAATTATGTAACTAGAGCAATCAACGAGTAACTGTGGGTTACTATTACAGTCTAGTTCATTCACATTTATCCTTTCGGAAACTATTTAGTCATGTACAAAATTCGCATGTCAAGTTGCCATCGTCCTCATTACATCCAACGCACGATCATGAACCCAGCGTTTACAGCACCGACATCTTATCCATCCTTCATTTTCTTTAGATCTAGAAAAATCTTTCTTGCAGTAAAAGCAGTCTATGTCACTGTGATTAGCAGTAGAATTTTCCTTCTATTTATTCTGGAAATAGTTTTTTAGTAGAAACTCTCTTAGCGTTTGGTCCCGCTTTCAGCTTCTTACCTTTATTTTGTGTTGCCTTTCAATTGTTGTATATAATATGCATGAAATATGGAATTATTTAATTGTAACTGTGATAAACAGATTGAAAATGAACTTTCGGTAAGTGGCAACCCGTCGAGAATAGTGGCCAGCTTGGCCACTTTTACCAATCGGTCGCCATGTCCGTATCAGTGATTTACACGCGAAACAATACAACCGAAAGAAATAACGGTGACATATTTATAAACCAAAAGGCATTGTGTTAAACCTATTACTCTACATAAAAGTGAAGCAATTAAAGTAATTTACGTGACTTACATCAAACAATCGAAAAACCTTAACGTTTTCATGGAAATAAAACGGAGCAAGCTTCCTTTGTCAACGTTCCTGACAACACTTATGGTGTCGATTACACCTAGTTTGGTCACTTCTCGGAAGAAAATAGTACTGTTGAAGGCAAGAAATAAGCAATGGCCACTTTTTCCAACGTGACCACTTGAACCGTCTCTCCCCTACTATCAACCTAACATTATGAAAATATTGTCGCTTAATCAACGGAAGAACTGCATTACATGATGCACGTTTTATATCTTCAAGGAACGCCGAAGCAAAAAAGAAAAATTTGGTTACATCAAATAAGTTTGGAGACTAACAAATTATTTTTAAAAGTTGTCGTGTGAATATATTGGAGCGAAACATGGACAATCGACACTGGACAGCAGAAAGTAGAATGGCAGAGGACAGAACATTATGGAGGACACTTACTAAATATAGGCGAATTAAAAATACTAGCCCAGGATAGATTACCACGGAAACCAATTTGAGGACTGACTACCGCCACAACGTTTGTTTTCACATTAATATGTTCGTAATAAAAGACACAAATGTAAAATATATATAACCAACACGCTACATCAAAAACCACTGCATCGAGTTTTCACTCTAATTTTTCCAACGACTGTATAAAATAAATTAAATACAAGATGACGTCATACATTTCCGTTATAATTATTAATAAAAAATGTATACATTTAGATAAAATTCTAATTATCACTTTTGTCTTGATCTGTAATTACAATAACAAATCTAGTTTTTGCCATCAATAATGATTGTATTTTGAATGCCAAAATAGTTTGTGAGTAAACTATATAGTAGTAGCCTACGTATTAAGCGTCATGTAGGAGAGTTGTTCGTGAATCGGAATATCTGTATAGATTACAGTTTCACATTAATATTATTTTTGTGTTAAGTGGCAATAACCTCCTATATTGTTTGTATATTTTATGACTTAATTTCAAAAATATAATACAATGTTAAAGACATTCAAATTGGAATCAAAATTCTGAAAACCAGCCTCTTTAAAGCTGCATCAACGTCCATTTCATTTTGGTAGAAGCTGATTGCCAGTTCATATAAAAATCATGAGCTAATTACTTCAACAAAGTACAAACGGGTTCTAGAGAATTTTTATGCTTTGTTCGTCATGGAAATGAGAAACAACCGTACCTACATATTTATGAAATATGAATGTATTCTGTTGTTTCATTTGATTGAAAACAAGATTCTGGCACGGAACAAAAGATTATTGTTTATTTACTGATCTTTCATAAATTCATAATAAAACTTATTTAAAGTTACAATGTAAACACTAGCTACGTATAGATGAAACTCGTGAAATAAGACAAAAAAATATTAATTTCAAATTTTTTAGACATATCTTTCCTTTATTGAGATTTAAGTCGCGTAAAGATGAGACGCTCTTGGTGACTACAAAAATAAATTAAATATGAAGCAAAAAATTATGACATTGTGAAGAACACTGAGAAGGAGTGGAAAGAGACAATCACTATTCGACCAGTGTAAAGTCGTTTACATAGATACTTCTTAAATTTATTATATGAATTTCAGGAGAAAGTGAAACGCCACTGGAGGAAAATACAGTTATCGTCTTGAGTGGTTTGCAAGCTTGGACTTTAGGGGACAGTCAAAGCGAATGTGCGGAACCGTCAGGGCGGTGTTACAATCGGAGCAGAAAGACTGAGGAGAACTAGAAAAAATAAATGAATGCGTAAGGCGGCAGTGGAAAAATCTGAGTTTTTCAACAACGACCTGCCATCTTCTCGAGATTATATGTGGATAAGTTATCTCTTTTTAGGACTAAATTCCTTTATAGAGGATTACTACGATTTTTACTCTTCTATCTTTATTCCAACTTTCAGTCAAAAGGTTAATGCACCTGATCATTACGTCTCTTCTTGAATAGTAGGAAGGTCCGATCGGTATAGATTGTAAGGAGGCCTACAGCTTATCCGTAGTGTCGGTAAGTTTGTTTCTCAAAACGGCCGCAAGAGCAGGGATCTAACAGATGGTGATTTCTTAGTTGTGGTTGTTTCCTTTTATCTTTCAAAGAAGGTCCGTGATTTCTTTGTTGTAACCACTTCTACATCAGTGATTGGAGAGTGTGTTTATCGCATTAAAAGAATCAGTCAAAACCAAAGAGAATTTTGATGGGTGGTCTTTGCAATTTCGTAATGCCGTCAGTTTCGCATATTTTTCAGCCATTGTGTCTGAAGTATTGTTCTTAATTGTCATTGAATCGGTAAATTCAGCTGAGACAAATAAGCATCAACTCATCATAAGATTTTGAACCATCCGTGAACAACACTTTGGGATGATTTCATTTCTCAATAAGATAATCTTATCCTCCCGGAAGTATTTATTCGTGTCCTTAAAATAGGAAGAAGTGATAACTTCCAGGGAGGAAATATTTGGGCCAATAATTGGTAGGTTGATTCTTTTATTCAAGAGTAGAGATTTGAGAAGCTAATGACATGGAAATGGGTTCAACGGGGTAAAATGGTAGAGGGTGATCACATGGTCCCCTGTTGTTGGAATGGATATCTTATATTTAAAGGTTACTCATATCTTGGAATTCCTGTTTTTTAAACATTAATGATTAGTTGAACTTTATAATTCAAATGTTTTGGTAACAGAAATAGGAAAATAACGAGACACTATTGTTGATGTTTATTATTATTATTTAACTACCTTTTAAAGAATTGGTTCGTCATGATGATACGCGTTAAATTTTGAGGACTTCGATTTCGCCACTTCGCAGTTTTGCTATAATTTACAATGATATAATAGCACGTAGTAAAAGTTCTTTGCCGCACAACTCGACTCGTGAATGTCGACTTGATGCATCTCGTATGAAGCTTTTCTCCTCCATAAAATTCGTACACCGTGATTTATGCGTCGTGTTATTTATTGCTACAAGACGGACGCTTCAAAGAGCAGAAGCGAAGAAAATCGAAGAAACGTCCGTGTCACGTCACAATCTGACGCAATATCCGTCGCTATTGTGTACGTAGCGCCTGTAAAATACGCACCACTGTTATTATTCCGCCCGACAGACCCATTATTAAAAAATCAGACGCAACGAAGTGTGCAAAGAAACATTTATATTACTTGAAACTTGGATATTTTATAATGAAACTTTATTCGCTAAATTTAATATAACGTGGAAGCGTGCAATGAAATTTTTCAAGAGAAAACGTAGTTTTGTTTTTAGAATACTATTTCACATAAGTTCACAGAACAAGTCAGAAAATAATAACAATACAGTTTTATTTTAACTTTGGCAAAGATAGTAAAATTATTTTTGCTCACGATAATAGGCATGTAATAACCAGGCTCCAACTTAATTCAATGTAGGAAGATAAAAGTTTGTATATCTTTGTTACAATTTGTACATAATATTGAATTTTTCAAGAAAGCTAATAAAATAGAATTGTTCAAAAGATTTGATGTTACTTCTTGGAAATTGCATTTATCAAAATTTTCAACATGAGTACTACCAATATCTTTGCATTACCCTTAAATTCACATTGTAGAAGAAGATTTTAATAGTTTTTATTTAAAATAAAAACTTATTTTTAAGTGACGGAAGAATTATTTTCAAAATTAATAACAGAAGCTACTTCTCTCAAATTACGTTACAGTTTATTATCATGTAAAATTAGAAATGAAATTGACTATACGAACTATTATTCAATTTTAAGTCTGTTTTTTGTACTTTTGTACCTGAGTTAAAATGCGGCTTCTCTGCAACTCAAGTGTCAGATGACGTCACAGAACTTCACAGTAGGGCCAACAATACTTTTTTAAAGTGCGCGTATAATATTTATCTGACAAATAACTGGATATCAATGCCTTCACAGTATCAACAAATATTATACAGTCCTAAAATATTATAACGGAGTCTACACACATACATGTATTTTTCAGAGTCCCGTCTTATAATATAAATAATCACAGAGGTACTTTCCTGCCAATTAATATAAGCCAAGTGAATTATAACTTGTAATAAATTTTCAGGAGATGAAGAGGATTCTATTTTTCCCAAGAAGTGCAAGAAAAATGATTATAATTCTTTAAAGACATTTAACTGTTTGAAAAAATATAAACAATTCGAGTAATAATTTACCTAATTTGTAATAAGTAAAATCAAGTGAGTCATTAAGTAGACTTTTAGTTAACTTTTATTAAGCGAAATAATTGTAGATAGTCGCTAAGTACCTTGACAATAGATGTGACTCAAAATAAATATTAAATAAAATTTATCTGTCCTGGTACTGGGTATGAATATAAAAACTCTTCGTAATTACTTTTGGACAATTATTGTTTATTTCATTGATAATTAACGAAAAGTAATCTCCAAAACATATTGGAATTTTATGTAGGAACAAAATAAGTCACATGCGGAAAGTAATAGCAGCGCTTCTTCATAGATACAAAAGAAAATGGTTTCTTGGCATCGATAGCACATATATAATTAAAAGACGGGACTTATTCAACAGTGTGTTAATATTAGTTTCTAGTTCAAGTTCTCGTTAGTGTAATTCTGTGGTAATTAATTTTGTGATAGTTTTGTAGATTGCCCGTTTCAAGATACGTAATATGTATTTTGTAGAATCAAAATATGTAATTACGGAGATAATAGAATTTAAGGATTTTTACGTCACCACTGTTGATCGAGATTTTTAACTGCAGACCCCATCGTAAATTCCTCGGCCTCTCCCTGTTTTTTTCAAAGTTCTCACATGCCGAGGCATCTTCATCTATTTTGGTACTGGGGTCGAAGACCTTGGGTATACGGCGAGATTCGTCCGCAAATCCCACTGGATCAGTCGGTCAACTGCCTCCTAAAAATTGTGCAGACGCTGAGAAGGGAATGCGGCGACCCCACAGCAGACTCGTCTCCCGTCATTCGGAAGGGCGTGTGAATAGTATCTAAAATCCCGACCAACCTGATGCAGGTTTTTTAGGGTTATCCCTGCATCTGTTTAGGTGCAATAGCACTTGGCTACCTTGCTCTACTTTCCACGTCCCCCCTTTTTTAATTCCCTTCTTATACTATTAAAGGGTAGTTTCCCTTATCACGATCACTCTCATGTTGCCTGTTAACGAAAAAAAACATGAATATTAATATACAGTAAAGATTATAAAATTAATCAATTGACAATTTATTTAATTTTATTATTGTTGATTTTAAGTATCTTCTGTGTACAAGATCTGTTTGAAAGTGTTTGAATAGGAATTTTAACATGAATATGTCTTATTGGAGGTCTAATCATATGAATCGGGACCTGCAAAGGGTAACGATAGTGAATTTCCATATTATGCAAAGTTGAAACGCAATGAAAAATGTTATCGTAAACTTAAATTTATGCTTGAAATTAATTATTTGGACTAATAATCAGTGAATTTTTGGTAGGTTGGTGCTTTTAATTTTTTTTCCGAATTCAGAAGAAGAGATTTTTTAAATTAATATTCATTAATCAGGTGTTATCTAAAAGTAAAATAATACATGGTAAATATTATTCATCAAAATGGGTATTTTATAAGTATTTAAAATAGATATTACTTTTCATTCGTTATTTTTGTCGGAATGCGGAATTGAAAAGAGAATATATTTAATTCCCGTATGTGTTACTGCCTATGTTAGGGAGGTGAGCTTCTACAGCTCTAATGATAAAATACGTACGAGCACCAGAGTATGTTGGTGCAAAATGAACTATATATAGTGTCCGTAAAGGCATGAGTCCATATGCACGTAATGGAGTGATTGTGACAGGCGTATTATGGACGGAACCGCATCTCGAATTACGAGCGGAGTCTGTGTCAGTCTTTCCGACGACAATATTCGGACAGGCTTGACGACAAAACATTCACTGGCGACTCGGGAAACAGGTTTCTCCAGTCCAGAACAGACTCGCCGCTCTCTGCCGAAGAGGATTAACCTTCCCATGGGGAACAACACCTTCCATCATTCCTCCCAGGAAATTTATAATCGATGGACACTGGGCAGGAGACTCGTAAAGCAAGCCATTGTCTCCACATGATGGGCAGTGTAACTAAACTCACTGATTAAATTCAACATAGCTGGGAAAGCTCGTCTTTATTCACTAAATCACATCTATTGTATGATCTTTTAAATATAAGTTTGTCCGTACATCGGGTACGTTAAATACTTTTTAAGGGAGACCAGATTTGATTTTTTTTTAATTTTTAAACGAAATTATAATTTATGTACAATAACATGAAATTATTAACAAAAATTTATAGACAGTTAAATTATTTTTAGAAATAAAATAATGTTAATTTTATAAATCAATTGCATATTGAAATAACATATACAGAATATGTAGGTTATTAGTGCCATGGTTACCAATCAAATAAAAAATATATAATTTTTATAATCTAACGTCAAACATTAAACATTTCAAATTTGTGGTCATAGCAATAGTAACAAAGGTTAGTTTTGAAGTAAGTCCATTTTTTTCGAAAATTATAATCGTTAAAAAAGGTTCGAACAAACTGAGAAGCTTCATTTATCTTTCCGGCTAATTTCCTGACGAACATTTCCAAATTTACCTTCCACCTAGCTCTCGAGTCCGGGCAATGGCGTTCGTTGATTGATTAACCAGTTGATAAAAAAACCATTGTCTTTACCAATGAATTATTTCATTCTCTTCCTCCTGTGCGCACCTTCCCAAATATTTCTGGTATACTTTCTTTAATAATAAACTTTTTTAATAATACCTTTAGCCCGTATATATAGACTCTTTGTCTTCCAATACTAATTATTTCTCTCTACCTATTTCTCTCTCTCTCTCTCTCTCTCTCTCTCTATATATATATATATATATATATATATATATATATCTGCATCCACTCTGCACCGTTCCTAATATTTCTGGTATATTGTCTTTATAAACCTTTATAATAGTACCTTTAACCCATATATGAACGCTTTGTCTCCAAATACAGAATAATTTTCTTAGTTCTCAGTGTGTTCCGCACCCTGACATCTTAACTGTCCATTCATTTCAAATCCACTGTTACCGCCTAGAACTTCAAAAAGTTGAGTTCAGCTGACGCGTTGTTCAAATCAGGTTTGTAGACGTCAATTTTCTTTTGTTCTTGACTTAATACCTTTTTCTAAATTATCTCTACCATTTAAAAAAATGAAAGATTTTATCTGGTGGCTTTCTAGACAGGCGATTCGTTATGTTGGCATCCATTGATCAGCTTACAGCTCAAGCGTTTTACAGGTCTCAAATGATTCGGTTAATTCGTTTCGTTTACTTGGAACTTACGTCAAGAACCCATTGCCGCTCTCCTATAAACTCGTGCGTATATCATTTAAATGAAGTTATTAATTATAATTTTTTACATAAATGACTACTATATATTATCTGAATCATACATTACAAACAGAATTTTAAAGTGTGTAACTAAAAGATCCGTTAGTTTCGTTACCACTTCAACGCTTACATATTAATAGGATAATAATGATTGTAGATTTAACAGTGTCATGACTCAGGAATCTAATTCCTCAATTAGATTCATTCGATGCGTTGATTGTGCTAATCAATTTGTGTTCTTCATATAATAGATTTTTATGCCACTTCTTTATATTTATAAAGTAAATATCAACATATCTGAAGGCGCACGAAACAGAATAATTTCTTGCTTATCAAACAGATACTTGGAAAAATTTAATATAAATATTCCTGGAAAATTAGTGAAATCTGCTTTTATTTCATTTTTTAAACTAGAAACCTTTATTCTTTGTGGTTTAAATTGCATCTGTTTAGCTTTTACATCAAGACTATCTTCTATACAAATAAACTAAGTTTATATTGTGGCAGCGTTGGAATGTTTTCAATTTCTAGATTGGTCGTTACGCTCCGACGAAGTGAAACGCTTTGTCACCCTTCGTTTGTTCTGATCTTTATTCATATTTGAATTGATGAATACATTTCTACTGAAACGCTTCTCAGCGGACTTGGAGCTTTCGTGCCAAAACGGTTACGTTTGACTATTCCATTGTTTCAGTAACGCCATGCTATGAAATAATTTCAGGAATTATTCAGCGATATGTGCAAAAAATTATTAAAATACGATTCAGGAAATGTCAATACCTGAACTTACACTTTCAGCGTATATACTTAAATAAATAATTGTAACATTTTCCCAGAATCGTTCCTTCAGTTCAAATACTATCAACGAAAACACAATCAACAATTCATTAAGATTAACTTCTGAATTTTAGTTTTATATTTCTTATTAGTAATTTAAAGATTTTTTACCTCTGATGAAAAATATAAGAAACTATAGCACAATCAGAAAATTTATTTAGACACTTAATTTCATGTGAGTAATTTTTTTGACTTTTTAAAAGACTTGCCTTTTGATAAAATAATTATTTTTAATATTTTTTTGTTAATTAATCCATAAGGTGAACCTAATATATTTTGATAGTCTTATTCTTGTTTAGTATGTTTCAGCTAACGCGTTGTTCAAATCAGGTTTGCATTTTGTATTCTAATTTCAAATCACCTGTATCTGAAAATTAAACAATTTACTTACAGTCATCAATTCGTGGTTGTAAATTATTTTTTTATTTTATGGAAAATAAGCTGAACGATTAACAAGGACGAAGGGACAAGAACCAACACTTTAAAATAACTCAATATTTATTTAGAATACTAAAAATTTTATAACTGACAATTTCATAAGTCATTTGATTTCTTATATTACTTTTAAGTGTACAAACAGATTCAAAAAAATATTAACATCAGCGATAAACCATTTGGATGATAACATAATGGTACGTTATTATCAATATAGCTACAGGAACATTTAATTAAAGAAAAGATACCATTTCACTTTTCCACATTCAAAAGATTATTCCCAAATTAAACTTGCATATTTCACCTGAACCTTACCTTTGCACAACACCTAAAGATGGTTATCGTAAAGTGAATAACAAATGTAATAAGTAAAACGTATGCCAAGTAGAAGAAAATTATGAAGGAAATTGGCTTATATATATATATATATATATATATATATATATATATTGGTTAACAGAATACATGAGGGTGATTCTGAAACATGCAACTCCACTTTAATACCATAGGAAGGGAATTGAAAAAAGGGGATGCGGAAGATAGAGCAATTTATACAGAAAGTTATACAAAAATGATTTATTAAAATTTTTGCAAGTATCACGATTGCACCGTAACGGGTGACTTTATGCAAATTTAAATCAGCGAGTACAACTTGGTAATAATTTGAAAAGAAACAGAATTATTATAAAGAAACGGCAATTATACGAAGTCAATATGAAAGATCCACTTTGTCTTCGGAAAATACCTTTTTTAGAAATCCAACATGGATCAGCTGCGGGATAGCTTTTTATCAAATCGGAAATTATGACTTCACTTGAAAAAGTTCACGTACAGTTGACGCTATTAAATTTGGCACCAATACATGCATCGGCGGTAATCACTAGCAAAATATGATCCCTGAGAATAATTTACACTTAACCCTTTTTAGGGCACTTCTAAACAGACTACAGGCCCTCCAATAATGCTTCAAATGTTTTTTTTACGACGGAATAGTCTTGTAAACCTCGACCTCCATTCAATATCATACTTATCAAAGCTGCAAGCAGATATAAACACAGTGGAAATGCTTTATTATGCCTCCTTTCATTACAATTTCTTTATTGGTAAAGGTACTTGGACGGTTGAAACTGTGAGGCATTAAAACTTAAAAGATATTGACATATAGTAAACAACTTTATTTAACATCAATACTTCCATTCGATTATAAAATCAACTTTTTAAATTTGATAAACATATTTAAATCTCTAAAACCAACGCAGACATTAAAGAGTCGCTCAGTCCTGATACCTGTTTGTTCCGGACGAAAACTGTCACATAACGATACTTTGGCAGATGTAGTCAGATCGGTAAATGAATACTAAAATATAATTTCCCTTGAATGAATAAATAATTAAGATGAAGATGTTCTTTACTCTTGCAATGAAGCCGTTTGTGCTCACGGTAGAGGGCCAGAGCTGAAGATCTCGAGATCCTTGCGGACACGGACACACCCAAGCAACATCTCGTCCTTCTGCAACGAATGGATAATTTTCTTTTGGCGGCACTGCTTTGATGCGACCAGTGGCCAAGGATGGACGAGAGATTAGAAATTTAAGGGTTATCTTCGGATGTCAGCATCGGAAGGTCGTGTGGTCCGTTGGAGGTTGTAACCGTAAAATCGTTCAAAATGAATACGTACCAACTATCAAAAATAAATAGGTTGTTTTCTTAGGCTACTTTAAAGTTTCTGAAGATTTGGTTCCATGCGAGTTAGCTTGAATTTGACTGGGCAATTTCTTTATTCTTTCGTTATGTCTCACTTATGTATACGTTGTCGTTTTCGCAGACGAAACAACGTTTTGGAATAAATTTAGCTTATTGAGTACGTTTTTAATTCCCTTCCTTAGCTATTAACGGGAGTTTCCTGTTTCTGGATCACGCTATTGTAGCCTAATACACCTTCTCCACAAAAAATATAAAATAAACCGATGACGCGGTTTCTATTTTTTAATTTATAAATATGTTAAGGAATTTAGAGTATATATTTATACGGGTGGATGCCAACAAATCTAAATTTGACATTTAAAACAGTTTTATTATTAACAAAAGTAAAAGATTCTACAAATTACAATATTTAGGAATTTATCAGTCTTAATGAATTTTATTTTCCCAGCTGAAGCCTAACCAAAAAATAACATAGCAACATTTAATTTACTACACTCAGTGCTGTATGACGTGTTAATAAGCATAGCAGAGCGACAGATTATTGACTTTTGTTTCTTACTTTGCATTCATCCTCCCCAGGATTCAACGCAAAGGCAGCTTCCGGGTTGCATGTGAAACGCAGACCTCTGATGTGTTTCCTGGTTTCTAGTTTTATTTCCTGCTGACAGTTTAACCAGATCGCCTCTTCCCTCTGACTCCTTTTAGCCAGCCATTCCGACTTTCCGTTTTACTAGGCCTCCTCTAACCTCTCACAAATTAATGGCAGTATTCTATTGGTTATTTTTGAATACATTAATTTACAAAAAAATAGAGTGAAGAATTAAATAATAAATCTGTCAATTTTTATAGGTAAAAACATAAACAAAACAATGTTTACCTTCCTGCTCTGGTAAAGAAAATATATTGAAAGTAACTCTAACGGCTTTATTGAATGTACATTTGATTGTTGGTACTCTAAGAACTTTTGGAGTGATTGTGGCTGACCAGGTAGCCTGTGACACTGAGCTGATGATGACTGCATAGGTGACGGTGACTTTGAAGTTAACGTCGTGCGGAACTCTTAACGTCTCTTTGAGCTAGTAGTTCATTCCTGCTCTGTTACATAACGATCTCTATCGTTTCTCACTTAAGGTGCGATAATTAATTATTATAAATCTAAAAGGTACATAATAATCTAGGAAATGTTACTTAAAATTATTTAATGAGATACAAATGGATAAATTTTGGGAGTGCTCAAAGCACGAATATTGTGATCTAAATTACTGTAATAAGCGAATATTCCAAGAACAGAAATTGATCTAAAGTTAATGAAAATAAGTAATCATAAATTTTATTAATTTTATGGTATCATTATTTACATTAATGGACATATTATTGTATCTGATGTGTAACATTTTACACATCAATCTAGAAGAATTTGGCACATAAAATTTTAATATTTTGACAATCCAGTGTAAGGTTGTTTAAAATATGAACACGACTGAATAATTTTGAGCGCTGAATATCAAATTATTTTTGTGTTAGTTTATCCGAGCTTTTAATGAGGGCTTTATTTGGCCAATGTAACAGGCTTTACATCAATAAATAAATCATGGAACAAATAGTGCAAAACATGTCAGTTTACGACGCTCGTATTCGCAAATGATTGGCGATATTTTCATCGAGAGGCAAATTAAAAAAATATATGTTGATGACTAAAATTAAGATTCATAAAATCTGCAAATAATCTAACTAAATTTGTGTTTTGAGGCAAATAAATACAATATATTTATTATTTTCTAATTATTGATGAGTTTCATGGACATAAGTCTACCAAAAACTTGTTTATTTGCGAACGTTGATTGATGTGTAACATATGTAAAGACGTGTTGATTGTCACCAATTCTGATAAATTTGTATTTACTGATTCTTCATTCTGAGTAAGACTAGGACGTCGAGCTTTTCGAGTGATTCGCGACTCTCTCTATCTAGAGTTGAACAGTTTGTCTTTAAGGCGTCTCGTCCCTGACCTATGGCATCTGTCTTTCTTCACCACTTTGATTCAGCTAGAGCGTGTTGTTTTTGAAGAGCAGGGTAAATGCTGAGTATCCAGAGAGGAGTTGACGAGGAGCCGTAATACCCCTCGTTGCCCCCTCGCCCACATCGCCGAGGTGCCGGACACCTGAGCACCCAATTAGCGAGCGACCTAACGAGCCGTCTAAATTACCCCTAATGATATTCTCCGCACGGACACAATAATCATCTGTAGCTTATGTACTCGCATTTTTGTTCACACATGGTCCAAACAAATGCTTATGAATGCATCTTTTGTGTCATTGCGATAGCACCACATCAACATATTAATTTACCACAGCTTCTACATTCAGGAAAGCCTTTCTTCTTCTATTTCACAGTAAACATGGTTGGTACTACGGATGCATGTAAGTGTAAGTCAGAACACCCTTGCTATTTCATCAGATGCTCTGATTTAAATCCATCTTTTACATTAATTTTGCCTCATAACGTTTATGGTTCTTTGAAATGTATTTTAACATTATTTCACTTCTAAAGACTGATATATTTTTTGATTTGTAACCAGAAAGAATTACTATATTTCTCAACATAGTCTCTTTCTGTGGTTATACACTAGCCCCAGCGAGTTTATTGTTTTTCAACCCTTAAAAATATCCGCCACGGCCCCAATTACTTCATCATTCGATAAAAAAATTCTTCGCACCAAGCCAAATTTTGATACAAAAAGAAACCACTTGGTGCTAGGTCTGGTGAATAGGGTGGATGAGAAACGAAATTCGATTCCTAACTGGTAAACTTTCGCCATTGATACTAATTCTGTGTGCTTTGGCGCATAGTCCAGCTGATCACCACTTTATTGTTCACCAATCTTGGTCGTATCTCAACGTTTCAAACGGTCCCACAGAGCAGCGTAATAGAGCCCAGTTATTGTTGTGCCTTTTTTCAAGAAATATATGAATATTATACCCTGAGGATCACTAAAGCTTTTCAGTTGACAAAACGGATTTCTTCTTTTCGGTGCACTTCCACCAGATTTGGTCCATGGTTTTCGATTGTTTTCTGGTCTCGCGAGTGTAGTGATGTGTCCAATTTTCATCGATGGTTACGAATCTGCTGAAAAATTCCCATTGGTTACGCCTGAACACTGTAATGTTTTTTCTGAATCCGATTTTGGTCCAATGTCAACGATCGCGACACCCATCCTACCAAAAGCTTTTTAATGGCCAGTTTTTCATGTTGGATGAAATACACTCGTCTAGTTGAGAGGTTAGCTACCTCACGCACCTTTAGTCTACCATTAGGATATTGTAAACTTTTTTCGATGTTTTCCTGAGTGGTGACCTCAATTGGACGACCGGAGCGAGTTTTATCTTCTGTGCATCCGTGACTTCGTTTAAACTCTTTGTCCAGAACTAAATAGTCTTCAATGCTGGTTGAGTGTCCGCATGAATGGATTTTATTTTGCAGCTGTCCAACTCAATTATTATATTTTTATTGTCTCCTCATGACTACACATCTAGCACTATAGAAGACTGACAAGAATGAAGTACGACTAGCACAAGTTTAACAATTTTAGACATATTTTCCCCGCTCTTTCATAAAAATTTACTAGACGCATCAAACAACAGGCTGTTGACATGAACTATCACTCTATCACTCAAATGTCAAGATTTCAGTCATATATTTTCAGTGTTTTAGTTTTCAGTATCCGTCCAAACAAACAGTTTGAATTATATGCAAGCCAGAGTTTCGTTCAGTGATGTAACATTTCTGTTTGAAATACTAAATGACTGCGTGTATATGAAAGCCCAGTCGAATTGAGTACATGCCACATCTGCCCTTGCCTTTTAAATAGCTTATGATTGGGATACTTACTGTACTTCAAACGAAATCAGACATTTAAAAATGATGGGCACTGTATGCAACCTCGACATGAAGTCATCACGGCTTTCTAGAGACGGGTCATGGCTAGGTGATAAGAGTTTTTATTTGCATATTGTGTCGGAAATAAATATCGGCAAGATGGAATATGGACGCAATAGTGTAAATGATTCAGTGGCTTTTTTGACGTTTTATGTCGCAATATTCACGATTTACTACATATATTTTTACCACTACTTGTAATATAGACGCTAGGAAGCAGTCGGAACATTGGATTGAGGCTCTCAAGTAGACAGATGCTGTGAAATTGGCCGGGAAGGACATTATTATTTATTTGGGATGCACGCGGAGTTATCCAAATGACGTATTTAGCAAAATAATAAATGAGCTAACATCCCGTGAGGATTGAATCGATTGATCCAAGGCAATGCATGGGCACATACCTCTGCTTCGATTACTAAATTGTACTGTTTTCCCTCCGAAAACTTAACTACAAATTGAACTATTTGAACAAGTTGGACTAACTGCATCGTTATGCAGTGAGGGAATTATACTAAATTAGTAGTAACTAATGATCATTAGTTGTTTATACGTCTCTAAAATTTAAAAAAAATATGGTATGAATATAATTTGAGCTGTGAATTATTTCGTTTCTGTTTCCCATGTATTTTTTTTGTGATTCAGGAAGCAACGTGCTTATTATTACGTATATTCCACTTTATGCACGAAAGTTTTGTCATTCAGTGGTGAGAATCAACATTCGATCTACATAGTACTCTAATCCGCGTTTCTTGTTATTCGAAGTTGATTAGGGTAAGTCCTGGCTGAAGTTTGGAGCAAGGACGCTGCCTCTCGAATACAATTAACCCATCCTTAATTGGTACTAATGGCCAATTATCGCACACTCACCAAGAGCATACAAATGAAACCCGGCTGTCACTTCATCTGTTTCAATTCGGTTTATTTACTCGTTAAATACTGTCTGTTATGAGAAAAGTTAATGGAAATAATTTGATCTTTAACAGTTTTTGATTATTTAGTTTTACTCTTTTCCTTAGAGTTATAATAAAATCTGCTTTCTAGGAACATTCTTCTACTTTTGCATTTAGTCATACCTAAAATTGATGATTTTAGTATTTTTATCCTTAAATAAGACTTAAAACATAAAAAAGAAATTTTTGGACCAAATATCTAAAGTTTGTCTCCACAAAAGTGTAAACAATCTTAAAATGTATAATATTAGAAATTTTTATTTGGTGAATCACATTATTTCAGTTTAAGCCATCATTATATACTTCTTCCATATTTGGGACAGCCATTATTCAGATTTGTTTTTTTCTTAAATGGTTTTTCATTTTAACTGTAATTCCTCATATTTATTATGCATTTGTTTTTTTTTATTTGGGATTGAGTTACAAATTCGCACCCTCATATTTTGGTCCCGTAATATGAGGCATTAATTTATCAATATTATAGTGAGGTATGTATTTAGAGGAATACTGCATCATTTATAGTAATTTTTATTAGATCGTAGTTTTTGATTAAATTATCGCATATATTCGGCAGTTCATTAGCGTCGGAAGTAATTACACAGGCAAGCGTCCAGTGTTCTGCAGAATACATGATTCCTTCATTTAGTCCCCCGTAGAATACAGCCGCACAAAGGGGATGTGGTGATGCAGAGAACTGCAACGTTCTTCTGAGCATCGAACCTCCTGAGTCCATTAATTTTCGATTATGTTATTGGTAACAAAGCAAATTCTGTGATGGTTTCCTTTGTTTCAGCGCTGCCTCTGTGATGGAGTAGGGCGTCTATTTGTCCAGGTAAGACTTACTTGTATTACCGTAGAGATTGATTACCTGAAGAAGTGTGACTGTTGCAGTCTCCGATTCTTCCCCGCATCAATAAATATATCTCCGCGTTGTGAAAGCTACCTAATATTTAATTTTTTTTAAAAACTGTAATTTTTAGTCTCATCATAACTTGTAAAATATTTGAAACTATGTACGTTACATTCCTTACATTGCGGAGAACGTAATTGAATAGTTCGCATGCACAGCTTGAATTATTTTCAAACATACTTTTCTGACTTAAAGTTTAAATCAATAAAAATATGGCTAATGATTCAGCAATTAAGTTTATTCCTATTTAATTAATCCAACGACGTTTCGTTTCCCTTTTGATTCTTCACCAAGCATATTACAAACATAACATTACAATAGATTACTTATGGGTTCTATGTTACAATTTTTATATATTAAATATGTACGTTTTTAACCATGTTTAATAAATGAAAAATTGAAACATAGAACCCATATGTAATCTATTGTACTGTTATGTTTGTAGTATGCCTGATTAAGTCGCAGAAAGGAGACGAAACGTCGTATTTTGATTAATTGAATTGTAATAAAATTAATTGTTTTCTTATTGGCCACATTTGTTTTTATCTAAAATTATTATTTTTTGAACTTTACAATTCGGAATGAGTGAATTGCTTTAACTCGCATTGAAATTGAAACCATACATAATGTCTAAGATTTCAGTTACAAATTGTTTATTTAGCAATTAATTGTACACTATGTTAACGAAAAATTGTTAGTACACTACGTTTCATCTACAACCCATGAATCTCATCAGATGAACAATAAACATAATTCAAAACGAAAAAATATGTAAAAGGAAACCAAGAAGCAATATTTCATAATACAGTAATATTTGTTGCAGAGATTATTTGTATCAGTTTTAAATTAAGTTTTGAACAATTTTATTTGCTGTGTAAATTAATCTCGCATAAAACTTAGTTTCATAGTCTAATATTGTGAGATTATTTATATCAAAACCGTGGTTGCTGTAGTTGTTGTATTTACTGAGATATTCACGTTTGTCACTGGGCTTTTTTCAAATTGAAAACATTCTCTTTAAGGCGAGGTTTCAGTTGTGTCTTTGTTTGCCCTACCTAAAAAATTGAAGGCTTTGCAAGCAGTTTTGTATAGTATGTTTGTTTGTCTAAATTATAGAACAAAATTTGCAGCATTTTTCTGTAAAATATGAGTGATTTACTTCAAAGATTATTGTAGGATTAAAATAATTCTATTAATTTAAAATGCATATTAATTATAAGCGGAAGAATGATAAAATTTTTAGAAAGTCTCGGCATCATGGCGTTATTTCAAATTTCTCGTAGTGTACACCTGGTGATGTCCACCGAATGTGGATGAAACGCAGTGTTTTAGTAATTTTTATATTAACATTGCGTAAAATATTTTTTATTAGTAAGTAAATAATTCATATCTGACCTTTTGGCCATTTTATATTTGTTTTCTGTATATTTTCTAACTTACAACCTCAAACTGTTTGTGAGATTAGGGAAAGGAAAAGGGGAATATTGTCTTTTGAGGAGGAACTTCCCCTCCAAGCGGCCTGTCGAAACGCTACTATCACTGTTATAAACATTAATTGTATTCATACGAATTGGATATGGAAACTGCAACAGCGTCTTTTTAACACGGCCTATATTTATTATCTATTACATTTTACGGATGTGTTTCTTTGACGTGCAACATTTCCTGAATTGAAAGCAATAATTTTACGACTGGCAATGTTCTCGAATTACTTTTACACTACCAAGTCACGTTAACAAAATCGGAATAATACAATATGGGTAGATATTCCACTGGGCATCGTCTTGACACACGACTAGTTAAATCTCCTAAACAAAAATTGTATTTGTACAATGGCAAAATTGTTTAGTCCATATTTTACTCCACTAGATTTATTACAAAGGAATTTTAAAAATAATATAGAAAATGTAAAATATTTAATTGTATTCTCGACGGATGAGATAACAGTCAAATTGAAGTTTTCGCTATATTTAGGAAGAACCATCTAATGGCAGTGAAGTCTAATATAGAAGGCGTTGGTCAGTTTGCACCCTTGAGAAGAATTTCAGTTATTTATTGATACGTTAACAACTCATACCAATTGTCGTTTCAACTAATTACAAATTTTATTTACCACTTTGTCCTTTTCTAACTACAGCGTATTTATGTCTGCAAATTTGGTTTACATTATTATTACTTGTCATCGTGTTTCCTCGAATGTATGCTTACTAAAATATTTTGGAGTATTTACTACGCCATTGTGAAACCGGGCCTACAATTTAATTTTTAAAATGATAATATGTTGAGTCTAAAACAAGTTGAAGACGTTAATTTTGATTATCTGTTAGACGTCTGCCTTCCTTGTCAAATGGCAAGTTATATATTTTCTACTTTCAAAATAGCGATTTGTGAAATAAATTTCTAGTTCGATAAAGTTGTTGTAACGTTTAGACAGTTCCGCGGTGTCGGTAATTGCTCGGAAGCTAAATCATCCAGGGAAAGTGCCCACGTATGCACGACGCAAATAATGATGGATGCGTGCTGCGTTAGCTACTCCTGCGGAAGGATGAAGCTATAAGGCGGAAACCTTGTGTTCTTAATGCTGTGAAATGACGACGGTCTTCCCATGAGACGATAGCAGTACAAAATATTATTCAGAAGGTGCATGTTACATACAAATACATATCCCGCACGCATTACTTATGCATTTGTATAAGGAAAACGAAAGATCTATTATTCACAACACATTATGTTAGTTCATTGTTCTTGATACAAGAACACATTTAAAATCAGAAAAGCAGATATTTTTCATAATATAATAGGGCATTGCTATGGAATACCGTATTTATTTTATGACCACCATCGCTGTTCTTCGATATTATGCTGGCGGAAACACGAGTAGCTTTCCTTCACTTAGAATTTTATATCTTATGAAAATACACTAGTAGATACGCACACTGTAACCGTAATTGCATATTGTGTACGTCACATATAAATATAAATAAGTAAAATTTTAATAATAGAATTCAATTATACCAAAAATCAAAAGTAACAAAAATACAAAAGTGTAATAACATCTGAAAATTAAAATTCTGACGTTGAGTGGTCAACTGTGAAGGTGATTTGGCTTGTCGAACTTCATTGTGGAGTACAAAGATTCACTGTAATATTTTTATCCATTTGGCCAAAAGTAGCTTTAAGTTTGGATATTTTTATTCAGGCACGAGTTTCCAACATTCAATCATAGCAGAGGCTTTGAGCGGCATTTGAAATACGCGATAATCCTTCATCTCTAATAACTCCAATTCCTCAGCCTTTTTTCAAACACTTGAAATCCATATTATCACAAATATGTTCTTCATATTTCCAAACCTATGTTTGAAATTTTCTTTATATTCATTTAAGTTTTCTTCTCTGATATTAATTACTTTAGTTTTACTCGTGGAAAATGATAAAATAATTTGTTCTCAGGATCGTAAGCAAACGGTCGAAGGTTGTGAGAAATCAGTTGTATTATTTTTCTTTACCTAGTAAAACGAAGTTAAATATTTTCTCAGGGAAAGTTAAATTATAATCGGAGTTGATCTTGGGTCAACGGAGGAATATACTTTTAAATATAAAATGATTGTGAGTTAAAAAAATTTCTGTACCAACTTTGAATTCTCTTTTTTGTTTTTTAAAACTTATAACTACAGATAAGAAAGTATTCATAAAAATAAATACACATTTTGGATACTTGGTTTTGTGATTTGGATCCATTGTAAGTGGGAGTTCGTGGGAAGAGGCCATTATCACATTCTCGGAACGGGTAGAAAGACACTCACACATGATTACTTTCTGAATCTGGAGCTAGTGTTTATCTGAGACTCCGATTCGATATATATAATGAGGACAGGGAAGTGAGGTAGAAAGTTGGTGACTTACCTGAGGTTCACAGATAGCAGGCACCTTGTAGAGTTTGAGGTTATAAATTTTCGGAGGCACCGCCTCGTTCGTCAGAATGTTTGGAAGACATTTCCAGTGATCAGCTAGCTGACGAGTGACTCAGCCATGAGCTTAGAAATGTCACCAGGTGTGGCCTACATTCAAGGCGTCAAGTAACTAGAGTCAAGGTCAGTTTTCCTAGATTACTCTATTCATTATCTTTTTTTGGGGGGAGGGGGCGGGTTTTTAAAAGGCCAGGTCTTTGTTCCGTCACTTCCTAATAATTTACCAGGGTTGTGGTACAGAATGCGAAAGCTTCCAATACTCCGGATATTTTAACCAAAGACTTTGAAGAACTGGATTTTAAGTTCATTGTGAGCCGCATAAGTAAAGCCCCTCATATTTAATTTAAAAAAATAGTTTTCCCTACCTTCAATTTTATGAAATGGTTTTCTGTAAACAGTCTAAGTTAAAGTGCTGTAATAGCCTATTAAATCTGTGGCATATATATATATATATATATAGAGAGAGAGAGAGAGAGAGAGAGAGAGAGTGTTCGATATCCCTCCGCGTTGCTGTTAAGTTTGGTACACTACTCGAATAGCACATCAAACGTATGACAGTTTCGTGATTTGTTAACAACTTCAAAAATGCTGATGTTAATGATTTCTTAATGTCTTAATAACGGTGTGCGATTTATTTTATCAAAGACCAGTTAGTACGTGATAGGTTAACATTATTTAATGCTATTCTGTTTGTGTTTTTTCACGTAATGAATGTATCGTACGTATTAGGTTGAGTTGGTACAGTAAATTTCCATATTTTGATAACGCTAATGGAAGTCGAAGTCTGCGCATTATCTATCATTAAAATAGATTATATTTTACTCGAAAGACAAGAGAATTTATACTTAGAAAAGAATCAAATGACAAAGAACTCGAGATGTAAAAGTTGTTGCTTGACGAAGTTACCAGACGGAAGACTTGAATTAATAGTTTACAAAAGAATCATAAGGTACATCCAACCTTCCTGAAGAAGATTGAATTACTGAAAGGATCAAATTCCGTTATTTTTAAGTAGTCTATAAGCCTAAGAGAAATACGTAGGATAAGAAGCGGTGAGACAACGCTCCTAATTCAATATCCGCAGGGCGAATTGGCTAAAACACAACCGCAGAGCAGAGCAGAGCGGCGCTGGGCGTCGCGGCGCTGCTGACGTCACGAGGAAGGTCGATACGGCCTCGCCCTGCCAGGTGTCGTCCATCCTGGCTTTGAAGTCCTAACACTAAGACATCGTACAATCACTCTCAAAAATTAGCAATTATAGGAAATCTTACAGCGGCGACGCCAACTCATGCTAATCACAAAGAAAAACGGAAGAATTGAACTCAGGTCAACGATTACTAGTGCCACCAGAAGACCCGTTCTCGCTAAACTTGGGTAAATGCCGACTGTAATGAAAATTCTTAATAAAAATATTTTTTTTTAAATAAATTTCCAAAAAAATTTCCAACCTTCGAAGTAAGTTGCTGGAATTTGTTAGTGTTACGCTATTAATATACTTATAATGTAATGGTGTTGACGCATCTGATGTTACGGAGAAGGAAATACTTTAGCAGAGGGCGAATAAACTTATTCGGTCACAGGAGTATGGAAATGTTTTAATTTCGCGAACTTTCAACCTAATTGGGTATAATCATCCAACCTCCCCCATTAATATGTGGAATTGCTTTAATTTTTTCGAGCTATGTATTTCGTTATATTTTTAATTCAGTCACTTTCACGACATGTCGTGTAGTATAAAAATGGACGTAGTACAGAATAATGATTTAAGTAAATCTTGGAATACAGTAACAGTTGTTAATAGGAGAAATTATAATATTATGCCCCCCCCTTAAAAAACAGTTGTGACACCTGTAACATTGCAATATTATACTTCAGAAACAATGTGAGGTAAAATATTTTCCATCCTTTGAAATAAATATCTGAATCATTTGAAAACTAAAACACTAACCTTCGATATAAAGTGCCGGTGTTTTCTAGTGTTGCGCGTTGTTGAATCCCAGAAAATTTCTTATAAACAGAATTAATTATTTGTGTGAATGTGTTTTTCGCACCACCTGTAGTAATTTCGATTAAATTTTGTTCACATATTCCTTGGAACTTGGAAGCAAACACTGTAGAGCAACATACGACTACCACCTGTAACATTGCAATTTTATTTAATTTCAACATTCATATTTTTTTTGCGGGTAAGAGGCTACATGAGAGAGATCCTGAAATAGGCAATTAACATAGGAAGGGAATTTAAAAGGGAGGATGTGGAAGGTAGCGCAAGGTAGCCGAGAGTTGACTTAGGCCCGCGGGCTCTAGTTTAAGGATCCTATAAGGAGGTTACACCTAAAAGAGATGCAGAGAAAACCTGCATCAGGTAGGTCGGGCTTTTATATATTAGCATAGGAAGAAAGTCATAATACTCTATTAAACTTCGACTCACACGCATTGCAGAATAAACCTTAGTAAGTTGAAACGCGGTGACACGTAGCGATGCTTGATCAAGAATTTGAAACTCAATGACCTGTTAACTTACCTCAGAATGAGAGTCACAGATATGGATATAAGTGCATGTGCTCACAAATCATCAGCGGCGAATCAGCAATTTTTTACTTTCATCGCACTATTTTTATTTACTTTAGAGTTGGTTAGGTGATGTTGCAGCATGATGCTTTGGTTTTGTTAAAACGTTTGCCTCAAACTTCAGCATTCATTATACTTGCCTAATGATATAGATGACGTGTCACGCAAGATGACAGTCAGCAGTCGCCCGTTAGACCCAGGCCCTCAATGGGCTGTAGAGCCCAAGAAGAAGACGAAGAATGATGTAGATGATCAAAATAGAACTTTTTAATAATTGATACGAGTGAAGCTAATATGCCTTGCAATTATTATTGTCTCGCTTAATAAACATATTGTAAATATTACGTTAATTAATGCATATTAGGCTCCTTTTATGTTAGAAGAGCTAATAGTATTTTTTATGATAAACTTCAGAAACAATGTGAGGTAAAATATTTTCTATCCTTTGAAATAAATATTTGAATCATTTGAAAACTAAAACACTAACCTTCGAAATAAAGTGCCGGTGTTTTCTAGTGTTGCGTGTTGTTGAATCCCAGAAATTTCCTCACAACCAAAATTAATTGTTTGTGTGACTGTATGGGATTGCTGGATCATGGGTTTTGGGTGGTTGAGGGCGCTTTTGATTAGGGAGGTTATGGATCTGGAGATTACGGAGTTTACTTTGGGAAGTTTGATATTATGGTGGATGACAGAATTTCTAAGGCACCAGGGAGAGTTTATAATGGTGCGTAGGATTATGTTTTGTTTGGTTTGAATTTTGGCTGAATAGATTTTGGCTGTTGTTCCCCATATGGACGAGGCATAGAACCAGGTGGGTTGTATTATGCTGAGGTATAGGAGGCCTTTTGTGCTGATGGTAACAGGGGCTTTTCTGTTTAGGAGGGGATATAGGGTTCTGAATTTATGGTTTATTTTGGAGTTTTTCCAAGAGTTTTCTGTTTTTGTAGGGATTAATGAATTTTTTAGATAGAGGTGGATTTAGGAAGGGGTTTTTTTGTTAGTGTTATTGATTTGATGGGGTTGATGCTGATTCGTCATTGTTCATTGGTTTTTGAGCGTTGATTGGAGATTAGAGAGGTTACATAGAATTTGTCTATGTCGTCTGCGAAAAAGATTGTGCTAGTTTTGAGATGTTGTGGGATTTCGTGGGAGAAGATGTTGTATAAGAAAGGGGCAATGACACTTCCTTGAGGGACGCCCACCGCGATTGAGTGAGTTTGGGAGAGGTAGTTATTTATTTTGACAGAGAAGGTTCTGTTATTTAGGTATTCTGTAGTGGGTGTCATTTAGGAAGTCTTTAATTTTGGATAGAAGGAAGGGCTGTGGTTTTTATAAAAAGCATTTTCGATGTCAATAAAGGTGGTGGTGAGGGATTTGCGCTGTTGAAAGGAGTTGTTTATGAGGTTGGAGAGACGGTATATTTGATGGGGGCGGGAGTATTTTGGGCGAAAATCGTATTGTTGTCTGGAATCAGGAAGGAGAGCTGATTGGTTTCTTGGGGGAGTAGTAGTTTTTTGAAAAATTTGGGTAATGTAGAAAGGAGACTTATTACATGTTCCTGACAACCAACATTTCGGGTTTATGAAGGGTTGACCAATAAATTGTTGTCTAATTAAATACCGTACCGGGATAGTACGAATAAATACACAAGCAAAGACGGGTACCCAGTATATACAGCAGAAGTGTTACAAAGCTATGTACTGTAAACTTGGTTAAAAATTTTATGTTGAAGTACCTGAGAACTTAGGTACATTAAATTCCCATAATGAACGGAGAAAATGATGCCGCAACTTGATGCACGACTTTCGCTTTGTAGCTTTAAGTGATTCAAAGTGTGTGCTGATCAGAGCAATCTCTGTGGGATGTGTAGTTGCGAAGTGAATGGTCGTAATGCCGTCCTCCAGCAGCCTTTGACAGCGACGACGCTGACCCCCGAGTCTTGACAACACTCGTAATCGCGACCGTCTCTGGCAGTTTGCACCAGGCCGCCGATGGAGCGTGGCTATGCAAATTAATCGGGGACTTTATTTCCTGGCGGCGAGTTTAAATGCGCAGCGTATGCATATGCATGCGTGTGTGAGAGTGTGCCGGAAATCTTATCGTGCTTAAATGTAATTTCGCCTGTGGCCGCGGACCACTTTACCGGTCGGGTGGGGAATGGGACTAGTCTGAAATGAAGTTTTAATTGAAATTGCGTTGGGTATTTAACTACAAAAATGTCCACCTAACAGTGCAGAACCTTATAAACGTACTGTTTGTGTAAGCACATTGTAACCACTCAGAACAGTTTCCTAACTTCACGGGGCGATCAGCATCTTAAAATTTAAAAAAATGAATATTACGTTATATAACGCGCTTTATATATAAATAACTACGAAAATATATAAATATTTGCCTTACAAGCTATTGCTGCAGTTCTTTTCAAATGGGAGCCGATTTGACCTTGAAACTGCTCCTTGTACAATCCAATAAAATTCTTGCGGCATTGTCCCATATTGTCCACGCAGCTGATGTAAGGCTTTGTTGAAGGGAAGAGAAACGAAGTGTCAATATTTGTTTCTCTCCTCTCATTCGCTGAACTCGAGAACGGATCCCATTTGAAAAATACTATAGTACTGGCTAATCAACGTATCCCCAAAATCCAAATTTTTATAGTTGTTGGAAAGAAGTTTTTCAGGTAAAAAAATTACGTCACGGTATTTGAATAACAACGAAAGAATATCCATAACTATCTGAATGTTTCACGACCATGTAACATGAAAGAAAACTGAGATAAAAACTTCACTTATTGCGACTGAGAAGAAAGTAAAAAATAGAGTATAATTCCCCTTGACTGAAATAATTTTCCACGATAGGGATAGATCCAGGTGGTAGAAATTTTTTTGGGAAAAATGAATAAGTGAACTTTGAAATATAAATAATGTCTAATAAATTTGTCCTAAAACTTATCCAAACTAATAATCCTTTCAGTTTACTAAACCAAATAAATTAACAAAATATAGAATAGTAACAACACTCCACCTTATTTACTTTAATTTAAGAACCTTTTTCTTTCTGGCAGTTTCCTACGTAGATTATATAGTCACTTATAGTTCTGTTTCATAATGAAAATTAATTAACGTCCGCTTTTTGCGATCAGACTTTCATTTTAAATATGCGGTCCGTTATCCAAATATATTTTGGATTTGTACATTCCACTGTGTATATTTTCACGCTTCGATAACCGTGTTTGATTTAATTAATTCTAAAAAACGAATCACTTTTTATTATTTTTGTCAATGATTCCAACCCTAATTTTTCTAACTTTTCTCCCCGTAACACAATTTTGACTACTTTCTGTAGTTGTTCTTAACCGTTTTTGACTTTATCTTTATAAGGATCCTAAAAATTTGTATCTAAGTTGAGTATGGGGCGAACCAAAGATTTATAAGGTAGTTCTTTTAAATTTTTCTGGAAATTCTCATTATGAAATATAATTATTTATACTTTTTTGTGTCCCTCAATTCACTTGTTCCTCTCATCCTCAATTTGAGAACAAAATGATTAATAGTTATCTCCAGGTGTTTATTTGATGTCCATTCGCCCCAAATCTTATATTTGCACTATATATGTATATATCCAATTTAACTGTTTTCAAAAAATCTAAAACAAACTTTTTCTAAAACAATGAAAACGAATTGATGGTAAATAGAACACGAATATATGTGAACATAAGTAACATTATGCTCATTTTCGAACAAAAATTTAAACCGTGTTAATAAATGGATTTCTGTGAAAAATTAGAACAAATTTTATTAGCCATATTACGTGATTGACTTTTATCAAGTAATGTTACGGTAGCCCAAATATGGAACATTGTTTGGCTGTGAGGTCTTTTCATCTCTGCTAAAACCTAATGAGTGTTTTTGAAATTTCTCAAGAAAGAAACCTGCTTTTCTTTTCGGCGTCTGTTAGAAGCTGTTAGATGATGTCCATTTTAGAGCTTTGCAAGTTGAAATAACGCTACATTTCTTCACGGGATTTATAAGAAATGCTTACTTTTGTTTGAAAAAAAATCTAAATAGGTATCTGTATTTCAAGCTTCACGTATTTTCCTTTAATAAAATAAAAATTACATTGCTTAGAAGGACTAAACAGACAACTGAAAACTATAATTTAATACATAGTCAGTAGAATTCCTTTCAATTAAAACTCTGTGAATCTCAATGTGAATACAAAACACTCAACAGGATTGGAACTAGAACCAATTTGCAGAATGTCCTTTCTTCACTGATTTCCTAATAATTAGGCTGTGTAGGTTGTGATTAAGTAAATTTTAGGTTTGCATGGCCTTCAGGTATACAAGGAATGAACTAGGATTAGGTCTGGCAAGGATGTTCGAGTCCCGTTCCGGTCGAGATATTATCTATTATGATCTTAGAAACTGTAATTTATATAAATTAATTAATCATACTTCTGTCTGGATCATCGGGTTCACAAAAGACTTTGAAATTGTAGATCTAATTGTATATTAAGTAGTCAAATATGATAAAATAAATTCAATAAAAGATATAAATAATAATAAGTAATAATTTAAACTATACAGAATCATTATTATTTAATGATTACGGCTCAAAATATTTCTTGAAGAGAGTAAATAAATGTCTCGCACTTGTACAGAACAGAAAATTGTTGCCGAAAATTGGGATCAATTCAGATTTCCAGGAATCATAAAATACGAGAGGGTGTGATAGATTATAGATAACATTCATTAATGCATTTTTAATAGGTTTGATCACTTGAAAACATCTAATTTAAAACTCCTCCTATTTTTTATTACTTAAAACTATTTAATTATGTGAAACGTGCACAATATTAGTGGTTTCCGGTAATTAATTTCATCCGGTAGCGGTTTCAGCAGACGTTCAACCCATCAACATGTTAACTGTTGGTGATTATATTAAAGGTAGTTTTGCGGGTTACCTGATATGAAGGCGTTACAAAGGCCGAACTAGTGCAGGAACAATACTGAACTGACTAGGATTTTCCACATATTTTGGATTCTTATGGAGAATCGTCCATCTCTTCTATATGTAACTACACAGGTCTCGATAAATATTCACTTATTAATTACGACACATTTATTATCATATTATGATTTGATTCTAAGATTTAACTCCACAAAATGACAAAATAATGTATTGTTCCAGTAGCAGATGATGAGGTAATGTAGCTATCAGTTTATTGACGCAGAAACTGTAATTAATTTGGGTAAGATTAACCTCCAATGTGTACGAAGAATCGTGTAAATTTCTGTTGTGGATGAAGTAAGTAAGCAGGGTCTGGATGGCAATTCTAGGTCATGCTATCCATCACGTAAAGGCGTCAGGTGCGGACGAAGAGCCATTTGCATATCAACACCCCGGCACAGCTGCAATTTGCTCATAGACGGGCGACCTGTGATACAGTTTACCTTTGCCATCTAACCACAAGAATTCGTAATGCACTGCAAATAATCAATCGATTAATACTTGTCTCAAGTCCAGCAAATGTAAAACAATCCAACTACAATAAATGAAACAAGAAAATATTCTTCCACTCTACTTCAATGGATGGTTGTTAACAAATATTTATTACAAATGAAAGTTATAGCTAACAAATAACTTACAAGTACTTTAATATTTGTGCAATAATTTTTATGCTTTGTATAGTAGTTTATTTGTTCATCCCACAAATTTCTTATATTTCGTTTTTCGTAATTTAACTGTCTTAAAAATTATCCTGATATGCGAAGACATGATCCGCTAGCCTTATGTGAGCGTGAGATGGTAGGCAAGCCTGGCGACTGCCTACCGCGGCAAGATTTGGAATCGGAAAAATTGTCTATGCTAGTGTGCTAAAGAAAACCTCTAGAGCGTCTTAATACTTTAGAACTGACCGTCTAAAAGCCTTTTCTTTAATTTAACAAAGAAGGAAGATCATTACTTGCCTTAAAATAGAACCATATTTGAGAATTGCTTTAAAATTTTCCTAACGTTGCCCATAACTGTTACAATTACCGAAAGAAATTAACTAATTTATAAATAATAATTGATGATGTACGAACCATATGTATTCAAATCGTCTCCATGGGTTACCTATGTTGGTCACTGAACG
This sequence comes from Eucriotettix oculatus, assembly GCA_034510155.1. Lineage (NCBI taxonomy): Eukaryota > Metazoa > Arthropoda > Insecta > Orthoptera > Tetrigidae > Eucriotettix > Eucriotettix oculatus. The sequence goes on from CM067378.1 coordinate 65,714,380, forward strand.
ATAATTTAGTAATGAATTACATCTGGAAGAAGTAAATCGTTATTACGCAGTAAATAAACTTTGATTCAGATTATTTTAATTTTTACTTTGAAAAGTATTTACCTTTTCCTCTTTATTGTTTTAGATGTATATTTAAGTAATCTCTGAGAGTTGTAGGCAATAATAGTCTTTAGCTTATCAGAACTATAAACTTCTGATGTTCAATAAAAAGCTTTTTCGTAATGTTGTTTGAATTAGTATTGTTCTATTACTGTATTATTCTGGTTAACGTCGTTCGTTTTGTTTTTGTTTTCGTTTATTGTCTCATAAACCGACTTTGTTATTAGTGACCACGTTCACTTTACATTTACTCCTATATTTATGATAATAATATGTACAATACAACAATTTAAAATAATAAAAAGGGTGCAAAACAAAAACTAGTAGAGGTACTTATTATTGAATAGGTTCAAGTCTTTTAAATAATTAATTATGGGGTTTATAAATCGTGGTTCATTGAGGCATTCCTTGAAGTGTGCACATTCATTTATTATGTGTCGGGGGGTGTATGAAGAATTACATTAGTCGCGAGTGATTGGGTTGTATTTGGTCATTAAATTTCCATGAGAAAGTCTAGAATGACCAATTCTTAGACGGCATAATGCTTTTTGTACACGCCTGTTTAAATTGTATAGGGTAGGATTGTATTTAATAAATAGTTCCTTATTTCGAGGAGTTAAGCCTGTTTACTTATCCATTCATTGTTCCAATTATTCTTATTTTTGTCTTTTACAGTCTTTATCACGTTCTTGGGCGACATTGACAGGATAGTTGCGGTGATTATTTTATATGTATCTGTTGAATAAGAAAAATTTTAAAACTTTTTTTGAAGATGGCGGGTTGCATTTTTAGTTTTCCTAATGCGCTATGACTGGTCCTGATTCCATTTCGTCACTTTTGCGTCATTGCCATTACGAATAATGAATGTGTGACATGTTCTTGGTCAATAAGGTCAATATTACTTACGAAAGTAGGTTATTGAATAGAAATACTCCAGATATTATTTAATCCAAAACATACCGCACGTATTATATAGAACTATATTTATTAAAATGGAATTCAGAAATTTAATTTAATTATACCAAATTTGTTCTCCTTACGAAGTCCATAAATGGAGGTGAATTTGCGTGTAGACCCAGGATAAGAGAAAAATGACGTTTGTTTTTTTCGACAGAAAATTTTCCTACAAGACATATAAATTGCTTTAATTGGAATTCGATACTACTACAATATTTAATAGGGACATAATTTTTTTCAAATATAACTACTTTCCACTTGAAGCAAAAGTATTAAGGGTATATTTCACACTAGTTTTAACGTCGTGGGTAGATTTTATCGATCGATTCGTGAAGCAGTCAATCTAAACTCACTTTGGATAATCTGTAGCGTCGTAATGGGAAAGGATCAGGGCTTTAATCACTTTCCTCACATCATGATTTGGGTTTCCTAAATTATTCCAGGTAATGTGAGCAAGCAGTCGTAATATGGATCCAGGCTACATTTTTGTAAATGATTTCAATCAGTATACCATTATTACTTTAAAATATAATCCGTAGAAGCCCATGCGAATTTTTGGAAGCATCGAGTACTGTAGTATCCCTTTCGTTTCAATTTAAAATCATGTTACGTAAAATTGAGACTTCATTAATTCGTACTCTAAAAGCGATAAGCTAATAAAATACTTGTCAAGATCATTATTGAAAACCATTTCAGATCACTAGACTTTTATAAGGGTGGTTTAGAGTGGAGCTCGAATGAATTATACGAAATTGCTACACCCGAAAATTCAATTTAACATTGTAATTGTTCCGCGGGACATTTTCGGAATTCGTTCTTGTCCTGACGGGAAGCAATTATCGCCGCTTGTTCTTCGTAAGAAGGGTTTAGACAGCAGCTGACACGGGCTTGGTCGAGGAGGTTTTCAAACATGTCTTAATTACGCAGCCAACCCGTCGAAAAGTTTAAAATGAAAAGAGGCACTTTTTCGCTGCACTCGTTGATGGTGGCGATTCTTTTCAAGAATCTGACGCTGTAAATAGTAGCCTGATTACTCTTACAAACACTGAAAGCCTTCCTCTTCACAATTTACATGTTTTTCAACGGAAAAATATTCGCATTGAGGCAGTATGTATTTATAATTATTTTTATGTATATATAAACATATATTAGGTGTATAATAAAGTTTTTCTAGATTTATATAAACCTTGCGCAATAGCTTCATGTTTACAGGAAAGGAATTTGCATTTACTAAGTAAAATAAAAAGTATTCCCGTTGAAATGACAATGGTCTACATGAATTCCCAATAAAATAATTCAGAACATGTTATACAGCATATTAAAATTCAAAACTTGAAACAGATAAATCTCGTTTGAAGAAATAGGGAGTATTCTATATATTTTCTAATCATGGCTAAAGGTTAACATATGTTAATTTATTGACAGTACTTATTATATTTTTGTTGTTGTGGTATTCCTTCCTAAGACTGGTCTGATGCAACCCTCCATGCTAACCTATTCTGCACAAGCCTTTCATTTCTACACAACAATCAATCCCACATCCGCTTAGAGATTTCCATTCTTGGCCTTCCTCTTTTGTTCTTACCTCGTACACTTCCCTTTAATGCTAATTATACAATACACTCATGTTCAAAACGTGGCCTATTAATCTACCCCTTCTCTTGATCATTGTCCTCCATATTGTTCGCTTTTCCCCGATAATGTTCAGAGTGTCCTCTTTAGTGCTTCTCATCTGATTTTCAGCATTCTCCTAAGCTCCTTATTTCAAAAGCTTCTATTCTTTTCCTTTCTGCAACTCCTATCGTCCACGTTTTGCAATCATATAACGTGAAAGCCTTCCTTTCCTGTGTTACCCTACTCTTGTTATTATGCTGCGCAAGTAGCGGAATTCCTTAACTTCCTTCAAAATATCCCTTCCCAATCTAACGCTCTTTGTTATTTCACTGTTTCCGATACTACACTCAATTACTTTGCTTTTCCTTTAATTAATCCTCATATTAAACTCTGGTGTTGGTTGAAGCAAGAATTGTACATTGTCGTACAATAATAAATAGTTTTTCTATAGAAGAAAGTGACTGTAAACTGGATCAAATAGTAATATAATTTTGAAACTCGTTAACAAATTATCTGAAAAATCAGAGACAAATTGATGTCGAAAGAAAAACGGTTTGTTTTGTTTGGTATTTTCATGATTTTAGTTTGGAGTCATGCCATGAGCTGAGAAAACCTGAAAGATAAAAATTGTATATTTTTATAACTTAAAAAATTGCATCGAAAATGGTATGTGCTTGAAGTTTGCATGTTAGTTGGACAACGAGAGATGAACCTTTTTCCCGTTCTGAAGGTGAAAAAATGGCTAAAACCATTTCTGTAACCATTTTACAGTATGTTGGAGGTTGTATGAATCGCGGAAATGTTTATAACTGATAAGAACAGTTGTGTACGAACTTAAGCGACTGACGCGCAAAGTCCTGGCCAGATAGTGTCAATTCCTTTGCCTGAAACGCGCATTTACTACATTATTTAGATGAGCAGCGTGCAGTGCCTACTGCTCAGACATGCTGATGAATAATCTAAATGAAGCAATGAGATAAATACGTCGCGGATCTAGAAAGAAAGGCGTAATATTTCTCCATGACAATCCTCGCCCGTACACCGCCAAGATGACCTAGGAGACCATTGAATAAATCAGTTGGGATGTAGTATAACAACCTCGCTACAGTCCAGATTTGGCTCTTTCCTATTTCCATTTATTTGGTACACGTAAGTCATTACGACGAGGTCAAAGAATTTGTAGAAAACTGGTTCAAAGACTTCTTTTGCTGCAGGTTGGGACAAGTGTATTAAAATCCGTGGGGATTATAGTGAGAAGTAGTAAAAGACTCATTTTGTATTTGCCTAGATGAATTAGTTTCTTTAATTACTGAATATCCCTCGTATATACGCAAATTCGAAAGTTCTGTTAACGTTTAAAATTTCGTACGAAATTATTTATAGATACTGTTTCTAAGGTAAATATTTTATATTTTTTGTGGTTTGAGTGATTTCTAGTTGGCTAGTTGAATGATAGTTATAATGCATTTGGCCAGTCTGAAGAATTTTAACATGTATCATGTAATCTATGTATTAAAAAACTGAATAAATTTGCAGATGGTAAACGGCAAAGTTTGCTATGAGAGACGACTTTAAAGGGACACCGCCGTGGGCGTGTTTTCGATTTCTTAATTTCGTGTCTTGTGTGTGTAATTTAGTGTAATAGTGGAGTACTGTAGCACTGTAGCACTGTACGTGTGCCGCTATTGTGGCCCCAAGAGGCAGAGCAGTGTTGCTGCAGTGCGATCGATAGGCAGCCAGCTCCACCTAAACATCGCTGCCTGCAAAATCCCATATTCGCGGTATCTAGGCCGACAATTGCCGCTGCTCCCTCTACACTCATTGGTAAACCAGCCGCCTTGTTTTATTTGCATTTATCGCTACGAAGGGTAACACTAACTTTTCGGCAGAATTCGTTAAACACAATACGATGGTCGCCTGTAAACACGGCAGAGTCGATAGCCATAATTTGAAAACGACATAATCACTAAATAATATCATTTTTTTCAAGGACCACTGTCACGTTGTATGCTATTACTGGTTTCCCATTTACGCATACGATAACTCATTATGAAATTTGTTTCTCAATCCCACAATTTCTACTTCAGACGCTGAATAATTCTTCAAAAATATGCATTCTGAGATTTAAAAACAAAAATCAAAATCTATAAGAGCATAATACAGAACATTCTATGTTATTGAAGTAAAACGTGGCCCCTGACAGAATTACAAAAAAAATCGAACAGTACAATTCGATTCTCTGAGGAGAAGTCTTCAAAAAACAAGACAGTATAAAATTAGAAATGAGCTCATTTGGAAGAAATGAACGTAACTACGTCCGTTGTTAAAAGAATTGAAAATCAAACCCTTAAATGGTATGGTCATTTACAAAGAATGGAAAACGAAAGATAGCCATCTCCTGGAAAAAATAAACGGGGCAGACCCAGATTAAAGTGGGAAACCCATGGAAAAACCATAATGGAAGATGGGAATTTGGAAGAGGGAAATTGGAACCACAGACAGAAATGGAAGTTGAAGACGGCAAACCTGTCAAGAGGGAAAAGCCGAAGAAGAAGATTTATAATTTGAAATGTCCCTTTGACCGAGACTACACATCAGAACGTCAAAAGGATTTTCATCGATTATAGGCAACGAATTAGGGTAGACATTTGTATTTCATTTAGGGTTTCATAATTTAACGACTTCATACCAACAATTAAATCATAAAATTTTGGGAATATGAAAACAGAAAACATATTAAGCCACAGTTATCGACAGGCATTTTGTTACTTTTAGTAGATGAATCTAGAAATAATTTACAACGGATAATGATTACGACTGTAGACCGGGATGAAGTTTTTGAGCGAGTCGCCGAAAGCATCACATGGAAAAAAATTATTATTTCCCAAAATTCAAGTAATATTGCCTAGTATTTACCATCTCCTGGAGTAATAAGGAAGCTTTGACATAATCTATTAATGGCCTTTGTTGAGATGAACTAGGAAATAAAAGCATTAGGGAGTGAATAGACAGAGACGTTGAAAGCTGCGTGTGGTTATTAAAACTAGTGCCTCAGTACCGTCGGAAATTAAGTATTATAAATTGAGAAATTTTGGGTGCTCCTTGAAGAACTCATGTCAGCAACATTAGTTAAAATGCAATATATATTATTAATAAAAGAAGAGTAGAGTGATATAGTGCTGACTAAAATGGTTTTGAGCTTATAGACGTTATTTTGGGAAGCCGGGTATTGTGAGGAAACGGACAAAATGATGAAAATGTTTATTGTATTTATTGTAGAATAAGGATAATATATTTTAATCGTTGGTCATCAAAGAGAAGTGTGTGAGTGGATTCTCTCTGGCGGTGAGAGACTGCAATGTATAATATGAAATAAAAATATATTATGTTTCATTAAATAATTTTACATGTACTGCAGTTAAACGACAGTAAGTTGAATTTTCCTACAAAAGATATAATACAAATAATTACAATTATTTAAGATCGATGTGTTCAGTTACGGAATAATTCTGAGATTCGTATCGTTCATGCGCAACGATAATCGGGGTTGCAATTTACCAACGACTTAATTAAATTGCTGGCGCCCATATTATATATTTAAAACAATAACCTTGAAGGTTTATCATTTTAGACATTTAGGATAGAAATAGGGGTGAAAGGAAGCCGGAACATACTGGAACAACGTTCCGGTAAAAGATGTGGACATGGAACGCTGTTCCGGGTTAAAATCAACAGCAAGAATGAAAAATAACAATTATTTTTGGAAAACATTGAAACAAACATCAAAATATAATGATTTCTTACTGAAGTATTATTATATGTCCCCCCTATAAACGAATTTGACCCAAGGTCGTTTGAAAGAACCTGGCTAGGAAGAGGAAGAAAGGAAGGAAAAGCGCGGTGTGAAAGAAAACTATGATAATTGCTAACTGAATTTGTGGAAACTATTGTAATTATGTGTTTTTGTATGATTAAGTATGTAATTTTCTGTTATTTTTATGATTATTTACAAATTTATGATTATTTACAATAAAAAAGGAAATTATGAATTTTTTTAGACTCGGCAAAATACGTTCCGGTAAGACATTTATTATACTTTCACTCCTGGATATAAATATCATAATTCTTACAATATTATGAACAGTCGTTGACGGTATTAAACTCATCACAAAAAGGACGACTTCAGGATCATGTCGCCACGTCAAGAGCTACCTGGCTAATAAAAAAATTTAAACTCGACATGTCACGAGATTATTACGGCCATATTTAGGACAGTTACTGTTATGATATATGACCAATACATATAAACCATTTGCCACAATATCATTGCGAATTACAATTTGCCAATATATCTGCTCTCAGTAATTTACTCTCATAGAAAGATTTCATGTTTAATTTCTATTTTAAAATTGTAAAAGAAAATTTGTAGTTTGTAATTACTTCTCAATAATAAAGTATGAATAAATAATATAAAGCAGGATAATTTTGAAAATTAATCCTTCAAAAAATTTAGACAATGGAGCTCAATCTCTTGGCTAAAATAATTTTAAATATTAATAAATAATTATAAATTGAAACCCTTTTTTTAAACCTCTCTTTGAAATTCGTATTATAAGAAAGAAAATCAATCCTTATCATTAGGCTTGACTTTGAGTGGAAGAGTGAGATATTTAGTCATAGTAGACAAAATAAGTAAGTACTGAGATCAACAGAAAAAAAAACGGCCACAAAGGAGGTGTAGAAACTGAAGAGTTAATGACATTTAGAATTTTTATTAAAGCATGGAATAAACAGTGAGAAGGAGACATAATTAGAGAAAAGACGTCCAGTAAGATATTATGTCAGGAAGAATTTGAAAGTAATGAGACTTTGTTTGGAAATATCAGTTTCATGTCGCAGAAGTATTATTTCGAACAATATTTTTAAAATGCTACAACTGAACAGAAACCAATAGGACATTTAGGCGTATTACGAGATAAATTCTATTATCTGTATACAAATAGATGCTACATAATCAAGGGCACCTTCGAGCACTTAACTTAATGAAAGGTTAGACAATTATTTTAAATTGTGGCTTCAGATTTGGACAAACATTCTATAAGCGTAAATGAAACAGCTGAACTTAAAAAAATAATTAATGCCTAAATGCATAATTTTATAACTCTTATTAAGTTATTTAATTTAAAAAAATTAAAGGCGAAATTTAGTTCAAAAACCAAATTCAATCACTATAATTGCTTAGTTACAGACTAAGGATTACAATTTCTAAATGCCACAATAATTTACCTAAATAATAAGTAACAAAAATTGATTCTGCATTCTTCTACTGACTTTCCGTACGTCTTTTTTGAAATATTTTAGTTCACAACACTATTAACATATTTACGCATATTTTTATTTGCTTTGTAACGTTTATTGCAAATTACTAATAATCCAAAATAAATATAAAAATTATTTGATAAAAATTGCTCTAACATTATGATCGCGCTATGAACGGGAGAAAAGCTGAACAGAAACATTCTCTTCAGTACATATTTAATTAACAGAATTAAGTTTAATATTGTTTCGATTGCAGCGGTGGTTGATTGAAAATATCGACCATTATTTAACAATACGAATTTTAGGTTTAAGAAATATGGATTTTAAATTACAGCCGCATCAAATAACATAACTGCGAACCCTTTCAATCTTTTTATTCCTCATTATAATTATTTTCTATCCTAAATTCGTAAAGATAAATGCCTAGGTTCAAGATTAACTATCGGTTGACGTTTAATAATCTGCTGTATGTGATACAGATCACTGTCGATAATCCTTTAAACCTTATCAAGGTTTGTATCAGATGTAAGACTGCGTTAGCGAGAACTTAAAACAACTCATTTTTGCAGATGGCGTTTCCTATCACAACGACAATTACGTCTATTACACGCGCTGGGAACGCCGTGGAATGTTTTTAGTTAAGCGTATTATCAAACCTGCAAGCCGAGGCAATTGTTTCAAAATATAACTACGTCGGATCGTCATTCGTTCACATCACGCCCATTACAGTCCTATCGAAAAGGAAAACACTACGGTAAAACAGTTTAAATTACTCTAAACAATAAACGCAACGAATTTATTAAATTAAAAATGTCCACCCACTAGTTTATAATATACCACGTAAATTAGTGCAACCGCTAGAACCGATTCAACCAGTAAAAATTATTAATAATTGGGATAAGTTATATATATGCCTTTCATAATTTGAGATCATACAAATAAATTCTCATTGCATATTGGCCAGCTCTAGTAATTGGTAACTAAATAACTATTACACAGATTGTTAATTAAAAATGGATATCAGGATACGTCAAACCTTAAATACTTAATTTATTCGCTTTAGTAATCGCAGTAAAAGTGCTTTATATCGCCTGCTTATTACCGCAAACTAAAATATTATAACTTTTATTCCACTGATGGTGATTTAACGTACCTCCAATGAATAGAAACGGCCAAAAATATTCAAATTATGATTTAAACAATACAGATACTTTTTTTGGTCCTAATGTTGACCTACATCAGGATTGTAAATTTAAACATATTAAATTGTAGATTTAAAAGTAACATATCGACTGATGATATAAGATTAACAAACGAAAATGGTAAAAATTGGGACGGTTTAAAATTTGGACCATTATGTATCATTAAGACTGAAACATAAAGCTGTATTAATTAAAACAGTAATACATGCTTGGCAGCGTAGTAGAAGTTATGGCGAATAGTTCCAAAGGTACCACGAATTTGGTCCAAGCTTTCTTTACTGTCCTCAACCAATCACAACTGCCTACTCTTTGTTCCTGTTGGCGGTCCCAGTTTTGAGTATTCGTTATAAACATTGTTATAAAGAATCACTTTGTTGATGCTCATTTTACAGCCTACTGAAAATGGCACGTTAGAGTTGACATTGATGTTGAATCACGCTGTAAGGTGTAAAGACAAGGCTCCAAAGATTCCCCACCATTTAGTTTTTTCGTTCCTGCATACCTTTTCTTGGAGACCAAGAGTTGTGTAGGAATGTTCTGTTTCGCGTGACAGAATTCATTTCGAAGGTCCTCTTCCTCTTCCAGATTAGATTAAACTTGTGCCTCGTCCCGGTGTCTTCTCGGAATTCGTTTTGCTCGTTTGTGTGAAGTCTCTGCACTCATTTTGTTGCAGTTTGTTTTCCATTTGCGCCCGGCTTTGTCTTGCTTCTTTGTTTCTGGTGCCTCTTAAGATAGCAGCCGGCGTGCCACCTTGTGTAGAATGCACACTCGCCATCTAATGGCTGTTTCGCTACACACAAAAGACCGACCTTGTTCTCGTACTTAAAACTGTACGAGCTAAGTTCCTGTGACAATAGATTGTGAAGGGCAAGTGGAGACGCCTCAGCATAGATGCCCACACTGCATCAGCATTTACGGAAAATCCCCTGATAAGTCTCCTGGTTCCTCTGTTGCGCTGCTGCTCTGCTCTAGCTACAGGGGCTGATTCCTTACGACGACCAACAAAACTCCTCACTAATTGCACAACATAAATTAATATTGACTCTCACCTTTCTCATGTAGAATCAGAAAATCTAAACACATACTGAAAGCTCTTGTCATTCATCCGTCGCCTAGCTTATCTTAGGATCACATCAACACAGGAATACAGGTTTGCGTTAGGTATTGCATTTAATGAATAATAACATAATTTCAACGATCATTTTGACGGCGCTTATTAAAATTTAAAAAAATCAATAATCAAGATCATTTTCATACATACTTGTACTCTCAACTGATAATCTATGAGCATTATCAGTTATGTTGTTTCTATGGTAACTGGATATATTTTTATTACAAATTTCTAGTCTAATTAATTCTTTTACTTATTATACGTAACACAAATTTCTTTTAAAAAAAGGACATGATTACTTTATGATTGGTAACATTTTCTATTAAAAACAAAATATAATGATTTGATTTTACATGTTATATTATATTGTAATTTTTTGTTCCTTAAACAATTTAGAACAATGTGTTTTACTCCTTTATATTTATTAGTCTAAAGAATGTTATTTGAAATAAAATATTATTTGTTCTTTACTGTACTTGTCTTGACCTATTTTATTTTTCAATTTGTAATTTTAAATGTTCTATTTTTTTCTTCACCTCTCGGAATGTTTACGTGGTTATCGGTCCCCTTGAATCAAGAGTTCTTGGGTTACTTTATTTATTAAGTTAAATAAAATTAAGTTATTATTAAAAGCAAATTTTATAATGAGTATAAGTAATTATATCAATGATTTCTAGGTTTTGAATAATAATTCGTTTTATGTTCTGTTATCGTAGAAACATTAACTGACGAGGATACAGAAATGTACGAAAAATTATGTTATTGATTATTATAGAGACTTATTTTTTGCTTTATTTTGAGGTGGCATCAATGTAAACTCGCTATGGAAATTTTTAATAGAAAATGTTACCAATCATAAAGTAATAATGTCCTTTTTTTAAAAGAAAATTGGCAACTTGGCAAAAGTTCACGGTCCCTGAATGAGCTTATAGAATTTTTAACACGATTTTACATACTAGGTGAAAATTAATAGCAATATTAAAAAATCTTTAGTATTATATATATTAAATAGTAAATAAGGAAAAAGTTACATCCAGAACTAATAATAAAAATTAATGTTCGCAAAACGTAAAATCTGTTATGCAATGAATTTATTCATACATTTGCATTGTTAAATAATCACTAAAATATTTCTTCAACTAATGCATTCTCACACAACTTCTAATACAAAAGTTTGCAATTTATTCCTCGTTCTATTCCGATGTAAATATCTGAAACAGTTCATAGGATAAATTTAATTGATCATATGTTATAGCTTCTATAGCAATAGAATCATTTACTAGTACTGTTTTTTGGTAACAGACCACATAATGGTGATTTATATATAAGAAAGAATTTACTCTACAAACACAGCAATAAAGCACCGTTGATAATTAAACGATGCCCATAAGGCACCCAGTTACAACAGATGGAAGGTCCTGGAATTGTATAACGGCACAAGCAAAATCTCGGTGCAGAAAGTATAATTGTGAAATGAATTCCAATTTATAATACTAATATTTGTCTGTAAATAGACCAGTAAAATTCTTAAGAATTATATTTTAATAAAATTAAAACATATTTATAAAATTAACCCGAGGTAACGTTTCCTTTTTTAGAACCTATTCAGGTGAAAATATAAAAAAATTACATTCATACATGTAATTTATTTCTTGAAGTTAGGTGGAGAAAATTTTGGTGTGTAAATTACATACATACTGCAGCATAACTATTGTACAAAATTATTTTGTAAATACAACCATCACCTGAGAAAATGCCAACTTTATGAAATATAACTTGTAAATTCTTCACACAGTTGTTAGACTTAATCCGTAAAATAATATGTCTATTTAACTGCGCAATAAGTTTGCACAATAGAACATGACTGGAATCGTAAGAATGAAGGTAAAAAATTAAATCAAAGCTCTAATATAACATGAAAGCCGTTTAGGTTCAAGAAGTAATAATTTTTCGGAAGGAATCACAGCCTACCGAGTGCCAAAACTCTGGGGTTAATATCAGCTTCACAACAGACACCTCAATTCTGGTTTACATAAATTTCAGCATAAATATCCTCCTCCAATAGGCCCAACCAATAAACCATGAACTGCTAAAAAACTATAAATTCATTAATAAAAAAATTGCTGCGGTTATACAGAAAAGAAAAAGGAACCGACGAAAAGATAAGGAAATAGTAACGTTTGGTAGTAACAAAAATAACCGAAAAAGAAAGGCTTGGTTAACATCGAATCCACCCAGCACATAGCAACCATAACATTTTTTATTCGTTATCAAATATGTCATAGTTGTTGACATCCGGTATGTGTATAGTAATACATGAAATAATTCCCGAATAATGAATATTTGAAACGCTGTATGTTCGTAATACTAATATTCCCCGTTGGACTTTTATATTTAGGCTTTGTAGACTGATATACATTTTAAGTTCGGATCAAGGTATACGGTTGTCGTAAATGCAAAGACATTATCTAGTTCAAGTACTATTCGATATGTAGTTACGTATTTAACACATTTTGTTAAGAACCATGCATATATTTATTCTCCTATTTTTCAAATACCATAAATTTGGTACCTACAGAAAGTTAATCTTCCAGTTTCCCTACAACAAAAAAAGATTGTGTATACTGCCAACACTACCACACTGCCTTTTATAACATCCAGGGGTCCTTGTATAATTCCACCGAACTTTAAGAACTTCTTGGCCCCTTTAGAAACCAAAAAAAAATTATCGTATGCTTAATACGTTTTACCTGTAAATTGTAACTAATTCAGCAACGTTAAAAATAATTATTTTTTCAAATATTTTAAAATTATAATTCTTAATTTCATACTGCTGACTTATTTATTTGAAACGTAGCCGCAAGGAAATGTTAACGTAGTAAAAGGTTTCCAATTTCCCAACAGTATCTGGTGCACAATGTTCTTGTGGAAGCCGGTGGCATAAATCTATTAAACTAATATAATTAGAAATTCATTTTCATGCATCGGTTGTAATTTTAGTGAGGTAAGAAATAAGGGTTGTTTTATAATTATAACAGTTCGTACTTTTCCCTCCACTTTATTTTACAAAAATGGAGCATCATTATGCGCAAAGGAAACATAAATATACAGAAGCGAATCTCGTTACTTCACATTCCGGCAAGTTATTAACGAAATGTCGTGAGGCGCGAGTTAATTATAGAAGAGCGGCGAGGCTAATATCGTAGTCCAGCAGCTAACGCAATAAGCTATAGGGTGTCCCCGCAATCACGGCGCTAATAATAAAGTTTTGCCTCCCCTCGTACAGTTGGCGGAGTTATGGCAGCTTAGCCTTCAATATCGCTATTGGATTGTGGCCTGGCCACACTCACTTTACCTTATATACATCGTTATATTACACGGCAAATAAATTCGTTCCGCTGACAACGATAATAAATTTAAATCTTTCTAATAATAAAATACATAAATGAAGACAGCCAATAAGTCCGCATATAGTTTTATTACTAATTAATTAATATAAATACGACGTTTCGTTTCCATTTTGAAACTTTTTCAGGCATAAAATTTAGCAATTCCTGTCATTTCCTCCTTGACTGTCCCGTCCGAAAATGATTATTGAAGTATTTACATGGAGAAAAATTTACCGCGACAGTTACAATCATAATGAATTTGCTAAATATCATGTCTGATGAAGTCTCAAAAGGGAGACGAAAAGTCGTATTTATTTTAGTTAAATAGTAACAAAATTATATGCTTACTTATAGGCCGTCTTTTTATTTATCGTAAACTCAAAGTTAGAATACTATGTTCGGATAAAATACATAAATTTGTGACTCCTGTCTTATCTGAAAGAAAAACATGTTATTATCTGTATATATGTTGTGTTTACAATATTTACATACTTTTAGTATACTGTTAAAGCTTGTTTGTCAAACGCAATACGTAATAAATTTATGTTATTTCAAATTATGCTGAATTCACTAGTTCCATTTCGTGTTCCTAGTAATTAATGAAGGTTTTGTAATTTTACAAATATTTTTTATCATACTATCGAAAATTCGCATTATTAATATTAAAAATGACAACTGAGTATTTAATAGCGCAATGGTACCATAAGGTTCCATTTTTCGTCGACTTTTTTTCTTAATTTATATAAATGGACCTGAATTTTTTTGAAACCTGTCCTGAAATCCATTTACTAGCCAATCATACAAGCATATTTATCATAAAACAGTTGAGTCTAGTACAAACTTTCAATCATATATTAAATTAGTTTACCTCTAATATGGTATCATTAAATTTTGACTATACACACAGATAAATATTTCATGCGCCTAATTCTACTTTTCTTTCGTGTAACCATTGATTGAAGAAGAATAAATGGATCCCATGAAACTAAAATATTAACGAAAATAGTATATAGGAGAATGGAACATCAGATAGAATGCGAGTCAGGATAAGATTAGTTTGGTTTTAGGAAGAATGTAGGGACATGAGAAGCAATTTTGACCTAGCGACTAATTTTAGAAGACAGGATATAAAACGGCCTACGTTTATGGCTTTTGTAGATTTAGAAAAAGCTTTTGATTTTGGGAACTGGGACGAACTATTAAGAATTTAGAAAAGCACTGGAATACAATATCGAGAAAGGAGGCGTATACATAACCTGTACAGAAGACAGGCAGCAGTAATTAGAATTGAAGATCCAGATAAGAAAGCCGTAATCCAAAAAGGAGTAAGACAAGGATGCAGTCTGTCGCCCATGCTGTTTAGCTTATATATAGAACAAGCGTTGAAGAAGGTTAAAACGGAATATGGAAAAGGAATCATACTGCAAGGAGAAGAAATAAAAACCTTACGCTTTGTCGACCATATTGTAGTATTACGGGAGTCAGATGAAAACTTGGAACCGTAATAAATGGCATGAACGGGGTCCTGGAGAAAGAGTTCAATATGAAGCTTAATAGAACGAAAACCATGGTAATGGAGTGTAATTTGGGAAACAGTGCAATAACAAAGGGTGTTAGATTGAGAAGGGATATTTTGACGGAAGTTAAGGAATACTGCTACTTGGGAAATGAAGTAACTAGGGATGGTAGATGTATAGTAGTCATTAAGAGTAGGATAGCACAGGCAAGGAAGGCTTTCGCGAAAAAGAGGAATTTACTTACTGGTAATATAAGTGTGAATATTAGAAAATCGTTGCTAAAAATGTTCGTAAAGGAGCGTTGCGTTATATGGGTGCGAAACGTGGACGATAGGAGTTGGGAAAAGGAAAAGAATAGAAGACTTTGAAATGTGGTGCTATAGGTGAATGCTGATGGGTGGATAGAATCACAAACGAGGAAGTTCTAAATAGAATAAGGGAAAAGCGAACAATATGGAGAACGTTGACTAAGAGAAGGGATAGATTAATAGGCCACGTTTTGAGACACAAGGGATGTATGTGGGGTAAGAACAGAAGAGGGAGGCGAAGAATGGAGTAAGCTAAGCAGATTATGCTGTATTTGGGTTGTGCTCGTTATAAGGAAATGAAAAATCTTGCGTAAGATAGGTTAGCATGAAAGGTTGTATAAGACCAGTCTTAGGACTGAAAACCATAACAACATCGAAACAAAAATAAATTCACGTTAATAAGTTTCAAATGATGGAAGATATATGTAAGAAATAGGACGTGGCCATAAATGCATATTTTGAGACACCTGTTTCAATTAAAGCATATAATTACTCGTGTACGTCTCCTGGCTCATTCCACATCTTGAAATTGCCAAAGGGACCTCGGCAGTTATTAAATGGAGAGTCTCAAATCTTTGAATAATCTAATTCGTATTTGAGATATAATAAGAAAACATTGTACCTGCGTCGTTAGTAATCGCAGATCTAATGTTTGTGCGGCTGCAAGTAATGAGGCCAATGATGCACGCAGCACTTGTGCGGCTATCCTACGTACCTCAACACCTACGAGGGGGAAACTTGCCGCTCGATAGCGAGGTTGGTATCGGGCATTCATTTGAGGACTTCCACGCCAGAGCAACAGGCTCCATAACAAAGCGGCGTTCATTACACATCACCAGTTCGTGGCATTCCACGTAGCTCTATCCTGGCGCCTCTGCTAACGTAGACGCCATTGTTACGGAAATAGTGGCACTACTGGGAACTCAGCTTTGACTCCGCGAATCGCCGTACCCTAGTACCCTAGTAGTCCTCAACACCGTTGGCTGGTTGGGACTCATCGATTCTCATGCAGGATTATAAGGAAGTACAATGACACAGATACTTTTTTTTGTCTGATATAGTAGGACGCAGCTTGATTGGCAGGATGGGTTGAAAGAACTTCTCACCCGTGCATACCGTCAAGTATTCATCTTCTTGTAAATGTTAGTGTATGTAGCCTCCGATGGATTACTGTAGTTTTCCATCAGTCTCTTCACCTTTTAGAGCAGTTTTCTGTGAACAACAGATTTAGAAACAACCCACGAATGTAGACAAGTATAGTGTAAGCAAGCCAAAGGGATAGCACTGAATAATTTAGCAAAGAAGCTCAAACCTCGAACTACCACTTTATTACACCCCAAGAAAAGATTGCTGCAGAGACTGTTGTTGAATTAAGAACTGTCCACAGCAAAATATTAGGCCATCACTATTTTACAATAGGTACATTCTGGTGTTCATCTTAGTAGTGAGTTATTCCGACTGAACTCAAATCAGCAGTGATTGATGGTTAGCTTTTAATTTTTCTCATGTAATTTAATAGTGTTAATGAACGAAAACTTTCAGCGATATGTTAATAGTGGCTAACTTTCTGGAGACAACATTTGTAAGTACGATCATGTCTTACTGGTTGTCAAATTCACAACTTATAGTTGCTAGACTTCTGCCTAAGCGATGCTGTGCTGCTTGCCTAAAACCAGCCACTCCGAGTTTCTGCGATTGGATTGGTGGCAAAATCTTGGAATTCTTTCGTAAGATCTTCTTGAGTTAGCATACAATCCTGTTAGTTGACTTAATGAACCCAATAATAATTCGAAATCGCGTCTATATCAGACAAACTTTCTTCCGAAAGGAGATGTAATAAAGCTTAAAACTACATTTATGAAACCACCTGACCCTGGGTCTATGAAATGTGTTTTTGTTTATAATTATTTCATTATCATTGAATACTTCTGTGATGGTATAATGAAGTGCAGAAATAATGTCTAAGTTTCATTGGCTAATATACATGTATAACAGAATAAAGACGATTATATTAATGTTTTTCTTTATAGTGGCCCATTGGCAGCAATATTGCCTTTTAATATGCCACAATAATTTGTTGCTCAATTGACATTTTAAGTTACGAGGTCAATGTGTGAAACTGCCACTCCGCTGTTTGCTACCCCCTCCCATATGTGTAAAGTTAGCAGTTGACCGCCTTGCGTTCTCCGCCCAACTATAATTTTCAGTCGATGCAGTTTAGTTTCTTCCATCTGTTCCTATGTACGCAGAGAGATCAGAACCTTGAACCGTTTCCCCTCGTAAGTCTTGACGTTCAATAAAACCGTATTATGTAAGCAACACCATTTAGTAACCGACGCAGTAAAAAATGTAAATGTGATACACCGCCTCTGTTAATCGGCTGCATGAAATCCCTTTGAGGTCTCTTAAACTTGGAATTCGTTGTCGAAGACCACGTCTTGCGGCACCTGACGCCATGCCACATCTCTGCTCACTTCCGAAGTTGTCGATACTTTACATGCTTCTACTCACTCCGCCTCGACTTAAGATGATCGTTCTTCCGCGGAAAGTTTGTGCAAGAGATAAAAAGGAAGTGCATCTGTCCATTACGTGACTCGTTCTCCTGTCACGGCTGTAACTTCCCGCCGCGAGTTGTTCTAAACTTTCTTGATTTTAAGTCGAAAGTAAATGTTCCAATGATTCCCTGATAGAACTGCGTAAAGCAAAGAAAGTCAAGATTGATAAATCCCTAATGTTTTTTCCTCCATTCATTTTACTGACTATTGTTTTATATGAATTACAATATCTATTAAAAATCTTTTCACACCTTCTAAATTCAGAAATTGGAGCTTTAGTACGTTACATATATTACTATTTTAATTTTTTATTACCATGGAATAAAACAAGCTGAGTGCGTTATATTAAAAAAAACTCGTGTTTATTTTCATTTACTTCACTATGGCTTGTTTTATTCCAATTAAACATCTACCCGTTCTTATTAAAAAAAACCCTACACTTACACATTTCCCCCGTTCTGAAATCAAAATTTTATATGTTACTTTTCCTTTTCGTCTTATAACAATACTAATGTGACCGCTTTGTTTGTTAGTTTTTCTTTGCACAAGGATAGACTGTCATAATATTGAGCGTCAAACAGAAAAGGTATTTTATAATAGTTATTAATGCATGTAAGTTTAAATAAGGTCAAAGAAAGACAAAAAGTCAGTGAAACATAACTAACTATAAATTAAAATCAACTACACGTTAAGCTTTCACAAATTATCTATTATTTCAAACATATTTTAGAATCTAACCACACTATTGACTCGGATAATTTCCAATTCAGATGAAGACATTAATTACAAATCCAGATTAGTTTCAGAAATGCTTCACATTAAACACAACGTTAATACTCTGAATGTAGAAACGGACACGGATTTGCTCAGTAGTATATATAATGTCTTAATTCGTGAAATATAATGTATCAAATGTATAACTATTATCTTAGCTTTTTAAAATTTTGTCTTTTGGTTTTATAATTACTGTATTCTTTGGCTCTACTGTAATATCTTTGTAATGTAATAATTTTTGTGCATTGTTACTTAGTTCAATCTGAAGAGCGTCCAGATTAGGACAAAACATGTAATTTATTTTTAATTATGTAAAATGTATTTTGCAATAATTTAAACTTTTGAATAAACGCACATATTCTAGAATGTAATTTTTTAGCTTCTGCGAGAGTTTAAGAATGAAGTAAGTTTTAACAATTGTACATAAATTAATTATTATCTACGTTTTCTAAAATTCTAATGATCGTTTTAGAATTAATAGTGTGAATAGTCAGAATTGAACTATTATTTATACGCAATAATTTTAAACCGAGCTTCTTTCAAGTTTCCTTAACGTTCAAGAAACGTCAAATTATTTTCAAATGAATGTCTTCATGTATTCAATAAAATTAGAATTGGAAAATAATATTTAACAAGACATTTATCGTATCTTCGAGTTTCTATTCTTTTTTCCTTCGAACATCTGAAACTACGAATTTTTTCTATTAGACCTTTTAATCACTCCTTTTTTTCCATTTCTAATACCACCCGTTCTCGCAATTTAAGTTATAACGTCGTAGTTACGTTCCCTTGCAATTAATTTTCCTTCCTTAAACTCGCCTTTCTTTAAAAAGTGATATCCCTCTAGCAGTAATTAATGACAAAATAATTTCTTTCACATCTAGGCGGTTCCTAATAACCCTGTTTCCTTAGTCGTTACTAGGAGGTAGTTTGTTAATATTTCTGTGGTATTTTCTTTCGCATTTCATTACCAGAAAAAAAGCATTCCAACGTTGTTACGATGTAATATACCGATATGTAAATTCCTACTCGTAATTTCCTTCCATAAATTGTATTTGCAACTTCTTATCAGTAGCTGTACTGGGAATGAAACATAATGAATATGTTATAAAGGAAAATATTCCCTTTGGTTAAATTATACATTCAGCTATTTGTCTTGTGGAATTTATTGTTTTTAATTCAGATTAACTGGTTCCTATTTTTTCACCTTCCCTTCTCAGTTCTTCAACCGAACTCTCTTCTCTGTCTGTGTTTGTCTCGTGTACTCGTCAATAATGATCTGTCCTCATTTGTTCTATAACTTTTTCGTTCACCCTTTCCTTTCCCTCTTAACTTGCTTAGCAATTTTAAAATATGTCGAAACGATTAGGCACACATTTGCTCAACATAATAGGTCGGCCCCTTGAGCATCGGAGGCATTGTTGCATGTCTTCCGTAGGAATGCCCCCTCCACTTCCGCTGCGCCCGATGCGGGAGTTTCCCGGAGGTCGATAGAGAGGGCAGAGCGAGAGGCCGTGACGTCACAGCTCCCGTCGTGACGTCACGGCAAACTTCTCCCTCGGCACGTGTTCGCAGTTTCCAGGCATGTCACCGGCACGGGAAACCCAATTAACCTACAACTTTAGATATGACTTGCACCTCATCCTATGCATTAAAACTAAAAGACAATATCAGAACATAATCTATTATTAATGACTTCTCTATTGAAATCAGTTATAAAAGCAGCCTTTTTGCTCATCATTGTATTCGGAAGATTGCGAAACGGCTTAGTTGCACTAATCACTTGAACTGAAGGAAATAAATCATATAATCAGAAAAGCAAATCATTAGGGTTCGTGCGGACGTACGAGTGGGTTGTAACACAAATAAGGGGGAAGAAGCTCAAGTACATTCTGCGGTTCGGAAACCGTAGAAATCCATTCATTCCGTAATAAAAACATACAACAGGCAGAGCGGCTAATCCAAATAACGTACTTACAAAATTTCTGGTCCTTACACACTCTAATATAGTGCAGGTTTTCGGGATCCTTAAAGAAAAGATTACATAAAATAATAAGAAAAAATAAAAGGATAGAAGCAAAATTTGTAACTCGTCTCACTCTTGGCCGAGATAAAGTAGAAAGGAAGAAAGTTAGGCTTTGCGTACTAATAAAATAATATTCCATCCAATAGATTATGGAGTGGTTGTATAACTTTTCAACTTTAGCATCCTTATCCGAACCAAAGGCACTCTAAAGTGTCAGCAATAAGACTCTACCAATAAAGATTACTATTGCGTCTAATTCATGACAACGAATCTTTCTCAAGGATTCTGAAAATATATTTTTCAGTCGGGTGCCATCCATTTTCGAATCATTAGTGCTTACGTTGACAGAAATAAAACATAGAGAAAGAAAATTTATCCATAACCTCTACAGAAGACAGCAGTAGTTAGAATTGAAGGCAAGAAAATAAAGCAGAAGTCAAGAGAGGAGTAAGAAAAGGATGCAGTCTGTCGCCCATGCTGTTTAACTTATATATAGAACAGGCAACGAGGAAAGCGGAATCATATTGCAATGAGAAGAAATAGAAACCCTACGGTTTGCCCATGATATTGTGGTATTAGTGGAATCGAAAACGACTTGGAAATCGTAAGAAATGGCATGAATGTTATCACGGGGAAAGAGTGCAATATGAGGATTAATAGAGTGTAGTATGGGAAATAAGGTGTTATATTGAGAAGAGATATTGTGACCGAAGTTAAGGAATTCTGCTACTTGGGAAGCGTAATAGTATAGTAGACATAAAGTGTAGGATAGCACAGGCAAGGAAGGCTTTCGCAAAAAAGAGGAATTTACTTACGGATAACATAAGTATGAATATTAGGAAATCATAGCTAAAAATATTGGTATGGAGTCTGCGAAACGTGGACGATAGGACAGGAAAAGAATAGAAGCCTTTGAAATATGGTGCTATAGGCAAATACTGAAAATCATATGGGTGGATAGAATCACAAACGAGGTAGTTCTAAACAGAATAGGGGAAAAGTGAACAATATGGAGGACGTTGACTAAGAGAAGCGATAGATTAATAGACCACGTTTTAAGACACGAGGATCTTGTATAATTAGCATTAGAAGGAAGTGTGTGGGGTAAAAAGGGAAGAGGGAGGCCAAGGGCAGAATACGCTAAGCAGATTAGGGAGGATGTGGTGTGTGGTAGCTGTGTAAAAATGAAAACGCTTGCACAGGATAGGTTATCATGGAGGGTTGCATCACACCATTCTTAGGACTCAATACAATTATGCTTTACTATTTCACTCTTCTTCTACAATTGAAGTTCAATGATCGTTTAATCATTTTCAAATGAACCTGCGACCGTGGCAAGGAAACTGTTATTTCCGAAATACAAAGTATAAACCAGCATTTAATGTAATATTAAATAAAAGCGATCTTCTTTTGCTTATGCTAATTTTCGCTCATAATTGCTATTCAAGCATGCGAAATGCATAACGATAGCAATCTATGGTTGTTTCTGAAATGAGTTACTTGTCTTTATTGCTGTTCTCCTAGTCATAATTCAAACTGATAATACTGATACACATTCCGCATTTCCTCTACGTTCCGATTTATTTCATTGTCCAATACCATTTGAGAAACACAGTAAATTAGTTAACTGAAAATTCAAGCTGATGTGGAGGCGCGAGATATTGAAATGAGTGGATAATCATACGACGGCTCTGTTATAAATAACCTACAGTGACCTTCTATGGAAGTCCGACATCCTTGGATTTAACTTAAACTATTCTAACCATTATATGAAAGCTTGTAGACTCTTTAAACGTTCAGTTATTCAACCTAATTCTTAAAAATGTAAGATCCGTTAATTATTTTATACAAATTTCTCAAAGACAATGGGACTCTCGATGTTTTCTTACAATTGTCAGATTATTATTGTTATCAATTAAATTTATGACAACAATTAATGGATATATGGCATCAGTTTTCAGTGAGTATGAAATACTATTTCATATCGTATATCGAATATCATATCATATCGAATATTCCTGCTTATAGTTTTATTTTATTATGTCGACCTGGAAATGTTTAGTAGTATTATGCGTTACTAAATCCATGTATTCTAAATGTTGATGGTATGAGTATTTGTGGTGTAGTGATAAGCGTCGCTGCCTCGCATTACGAAGGTTACGGGTTCGAATCCTGGCAAGGGTTTGGGTTCTGTGTGTTTCTACAGCGTGAAAACAGTTAACAAAGACGCTATTGTAGTTGCTAATAACCAGAGCAGTTGATGCAACTCTGTTATATATTTATTGAGAATTGCAAATTTGAAGCCTAAAAAATATCCAACTTGAAACACACACTACCTTTTTTTACATAACAAATCCTTTTTAATTCAACCTGGTTTCTATGACATCTGAAATGTAAACAATTTAATTAAATGTAAATATATACATTATGTTAAACACATTCACCTTTGCTTTTTCATACTATCCTCTGAAGTTTGAAAGTTTCAATATTAATATAAAGTTATACCTAAATTTTGGAAATAAACCATAGAGGTGTGACAATTATCGCTTCGTCCCTAGTATTTTCCTCCTACGTTATGATTTCAAATCTCCATATTGCGGAGTTCGTTTTAGAAATATTAAAATTCTTTCCTGCGTCGTTTTCAGCGGTACTTTTAATATTTTCCGATCGAACGTCAAATGACAGTAATGTAATGTAAGGTAAAGTACGCCAGACAGATCTAATCTGTCTGAAAGGTTTCTCAAGTGTCTCCGAAGGAAACAGAAAAAGTTCCCCTTCGAACATATATTACAAACTTTAATGTCAAAATACATTTACATAATTTTTTTGTTTTTAAAACCTCGCCGAAAATGTATCAAAAAAATTCATTCGAATGATTGCCTAACTCTTCTCTGTTAAACTTGTTCGAATTCAATGCACCTGTGATCAATTAACGCAATGTCCATTATTCACGTATTTCCTAGAATTAGGGTGTGAAGAATATGATTAGTGAATTGGTAGGTGAGCCTACGGGAATGGAGGGATGTTGAATCGGTCCTTGGACGTCGACTCGGATTAGCTGAGTGGTTGAGCGCCCACCCGGAAATCGAGTCATTGGTCCGGTCGACATTTTTCCATTCTTGTCTTTCTTCTAAAATATCTACGCGCTCCTGCTTGAAATTCGGGTGTAAGTACATCCTTAGATTAACTTGCTTTAGAAAAAAATTCGGTATCTTTCTTTCTCTTTAGCCGTTAACTTCGTCAATTTATTTTCCTTTAAGCGTTTCAGTTTGTATTTTCTCAGGAGCTTTTAGATTTCATTTGTCGAATTGTGCTTTGCCTCATTGTGACAGTTATCACCAGATTTCTTCGACGTCGGCTTTATTAATATTAATAAATTCATCGGTGTTTCCCTCCATGACAACAGAGTTAATTTGGTTGTTTCTCTATATTAATTTATTCATATCCACGTCATATTAGATTGCTTCTTAAAGTAGGGCATTAATGTGTATAATCAGTAGCTAAATGTAAGGTATATTTCAACTCTTTAGTTTAATTTATGTCTCTGATCTTCAATCACATTCATATTATCTATTTTGTTGAAATACCATATTTTTGATAGACGAAAATATTTTTCTACTCTAGAAATGTGTTCAATCCTCATCTCTATTCTTTTCCTTGGCGCTCTTCAATTATTTGAACTTTTTCTTTTCTTGTAATTACGCGTTCTGTTTTACACTTAAATTCCCAACAATCACATTTACTTATTGTGCGCCTTTTTGACAGATTTGATTTAGGGAGGTTAAAGTAGATTTATTATAATGGGTCCTAATTATTTTTATTTCCAAGGAAAAACCCATAAGAAAATTTCAATCTTTCATAGCATGCCGAAATATATATTGCTATGTTAGATTTCATTTTTTTAGAATAAATACTGAAGACGGTTCATAGAAATGTAAGTAGTTAAATAAGAAACTAAAATGTTACCCCCAAAACATTCAACACATTTCACTTACTTTCTCTATAACGTCATATTTCAAATTTGTGTTTTTGAAAATATTTTTCTGTTTAGTCTGTTTTAAATTTCTTACTTTTACCAGAAGGAAATTACAGTCGCTTCCTTACGAAGAAAAATAAATCTTATCGTATCAAGTTTCGTAACTACTTTCAATGAAATTTCAGTTACCCTGATGGTTATTCATTACTCGCGTGAAATGTTTCAATTTTCTCTACTTTTCTTGACAAGAAAAAGTTTGTAAGCCAAGGGCGCTTCGCGGATTTCCGAAATGAAACGCCTCTTTCCATGTTAACGTTGTTTAGTTTTTCCGTCTCCGTCTGCTCCAAACTTGCAACTTACTCGTTTCCTCTTTTCATGGAATGTACGACTGTCTTTCCCATTTACGCCGAATATTAATTAACTACGGGGACAAGGGTTAAAGCTCTTATCATTACCCTTTAATTATAACGTAATTGTCGTAATGTACAACTTATTGATATTGTTTATATAATACCTTCATGGCTTTCAAATGGCTGTTAATAACAGTGATATTATTCTATTGTATATATATATAGGGTGTTCAGTTTATCTGAAGACATTGAAATATCTCGAGAAAAACGTATTGGATCCAAAAAAAGTTTAAATAAAAAATGTTCGTCTCAAGGGGGGGACATCTAATGATCCGAAACTCGCCCCCCCCCCAATCTGGG
Organism: Eucriotettix oculatus; assembly: GCA_034510155.1. Classification (NCBI taxonomy): domain Eukaryota; kingdom Metazoa; phylum Arthropoda; class Insecta; order Orthoptera; family Tetrigidae; genus Eucriotettix; species Eucriotettix oculatus. The sequence goes on from CM067378.1 coordinate 65,739,937, forward strand.
GGTGGGAAGAGTTAAAAAGCTTAAATGGGAACCCTAATTGTTTATTGTAGATTCGGATTTTCAGAAAAAATTACTCCAATTTAACCTATGATTCAAGCCATTTCGGTCATAAATGGCGTTGTAATCGAAAAAATCAAAATGGGTGAAAAATCGTTGAAAAATCTGGATATCTCAAGAAATAGCCACCACATCAGCAATATAAAATCAAATGTGTTTGATGTTCTTACAAATGCTACTTAATAACTGTCCCGCGGGGTGGGGAAGCAAATTATGTAATTGAACAATGAAACGCAAGGGAACGCACCTAAATCCAGAAACATTAGGTGTGAGAAGCAACGGGATTCACCTAAAACAAACACCCCAAGCGAACAGAAAACAAATACGTCCACATCGTTGTTCCCGGGTAACGCCAATCGTAGTTATTACTTATCAGTAAACGAATAAAATAACGTCTTCGTTTCTAGAAATAGTATTAAATAGTTAAATATAAATACTTAGACAGTTAATTTCCAAACAAATAAATAAATTTTGTGTAGAACAAAATTTACAATCTTATTACAGACTTGTTTAATCTACAAGACTTAAACCTCAAAGTATCAAGTATGCAATTTTAAATCATCATAATACTGTATTAACAAAACATGTAAATTTGAATAGACTCATTATTATTATGTCTATATATTTATATTTAATTATTTTATTTCTAGAAACAAATGAAGAGGACCTTAAAGATTGGGACTAGTCATTTTGTATTTGATTTTGAATCAAATTTCTGTTTCTGGTCCGGTTTATTGTATTTTAATCTTTGAAACTAAGTCCGATTAAGCTTATTATTTAATTTAAATATTAAATATTTTTAAATAAAATAAATAAGAGTTTGTCTATAAAAGTTAAGTTCCAGGATGGTGTCCTGCTTCCTGTTGTTCGAACTTTCCAGCCGCAATCACTAGTTGATAATAACCTTTCAGAAAATTCATAGTTGACATATCAGTCATTTTGGGTAATGCATAGACTGCTGATCTATCCCGCGTTCATAGAGGTTTGAACTTGGACTTAATGCATCAGGAGTGTCACTATTATTCTCAGTAGCTCCCAAATTTATGTTCGACATTTATATCGGCAGCGTTAGCACTATTATTACGTGTCAAATCGTTCCGCCCACAACTCTAGGGGGTTTAGAGTTTGGTTGAAATTAGTTAATGCTTTGAAAAGTGTATGCAAAAATTTACATATTCATCTACGGATAGATATCAGAAGAAAAATTTGAAACCTTAGGCACACGAGCTGAGAATAATGAGTATTTATTGAAGAGAATTTGTGTATAACCGTTCGCTGCGGTCGCCCTGGCGCGCACTCGTAATGTTTTACAGCGGCGCGGCGGCCAACATGAATTTTGCAGCGTGCCCTGTCGATAAATTGTTTATGAAAGCAGAGACGCTGGAAGTAATTGGTTACTCGTCTGGTCTGTTCTGAATAAGTAAGACGCCCTGCAGTCCCAGAGAACGCCATTATAGCATTGTTTCCCACGTCAGCAGCCACCCTCGATAAGAATTTGCACTTTATTACGTCCGCCAGTAAAACCGGCTTCTACAGCCATATCCGCACCACTCTCCTACACTATTTTCTCCTACACTATTTTCATTGTAACTATTTGCAATAATTTTATTTAATTTTAAGATTTCTGTATTCAGCTCTGCGTTACGCATCAAAATTGTTCATGCCTACTGCCATACGTGACACAAATATCTTAATAATTTTCAGTCAGATATAATAATACCTAGCAGATATATTTAATGATTCATAAAATGGATTTTTTACAATTCAAAGGGATTTTATTAATCATAAAAAATAATTATCAATATACTTGGTAATACAAACTATACTATTATCGGATAAAAGTTGTCGCAATAAAATAATAATTTACAGCACAACGTTTTTGGTGCCCTGGTGAGGCTGTGATCCGACAAAAAGCGTTGCCATGGTTATTGAAAATATGTTATTAAAACTGAAAGTTAAAACACAATATGATACAGTAAAACAATTATTTAAACGATAAACATGAATTAGGTTACATTTTAGTATGGCATTAGTCGAAATAGTACAATCCGTGTAAATGTATTAACTATCAATACCTAATTTTGTAGACAAAATCCCATGAATTTTGTGTTTTCCAAACTGTTATACAATTTTACATTTTGTTACATATATATTGACGTATGATGGCCTGTAAAATTTAGTGTGGCCCGACGCGCGTATTCCGCTGAAGAATACACGGAAACGAGGGAAAATCGAAACCGATCGATGCTTATTGATTGACTGAGAAGCTAAAATTAACAGTCGATAAAATTCAAGGATGTTAACTTAAAATCTTAAAATGATGTAAAACTGTTTCAATAAACTGCAAGAACCGAAATAATAAGATATTAATGTGTTCGGTAAGAAAAAACCGATAAGGAACAACAGCCTTTTTCTGATTGATGTAAGCCTTTTCAGTAATAATTGTGAAAAGTGTCACGTAAAATTGAATTCGTTTAGAAGTTGAGGATGGAAAACTTCCTTTATTGTACTAGAATCGAACCCGGATCCTCAGCTTAACGAGTAAGAACTCTTCCAACTCATCTACACAGGTCATTCATTCTCCATCCTTGAACAGAACTGAGGCTCCATCATGCTTTTAATTTACTTAATCACATTGTTCATGACCTAATTTTAGGACATCGATAAGGAAATTATACTACGAGTAATGATGCAATGATTTCAATTCAATAACAGAATTATACAATTTGGTGCTTTATATTCCAAGTATAATAATATAGTTGAAATATGGAATCCTCTTTTGCCATTTTGTATGGTAGAATAAAACCTGATATTTATATCCTCTTGGGGCAGAGAGGCGGAGGCGCCCCACTTCCTGCCCCTGGAACAGTCCAGCCGCAATCACTTGGAGATAGCACTACAATGGCACGTACTATGGCGTTTGTGTCAGAAGTTTAGGCCTTACCGTTACTGGACACGGGAGATCGCGAGAAAGTGTCAAAAATAAATGTCCTAAATTATTCGATTTATGTCGAATTAATCATTTTGGAGAACCCAGAGATAAACAAGAACACTCAACATTTATTGGTAAGGATGGTAACTGATGGGGCGTGTTATGAGGAACCAAAAAATGTATAAAAAACTAGGATTATTGTCGAATCCATAATTTTCAGAATGATGGAGGTGAACAGTGTCATTCACTCTGTTAGTTAAACCCACAAGGATGGAGAGATGTGGTTAATAACAACATTCTAATTTATATGACTATTTGTGTCCTTTTCTTGTCTAATAAAATTTAAATAGGTAAATACCCGGGTTAACAACGTTTTGAAACATATTAATGTGTATGTGTGTGAATTTACGGTGTTTTAAAGTTGAGTATTCATATTCTAGAATATTTTGAAATCCGTAATGGTGTATACAAAACTTTCATATGGACATACAATATTATAAGTAAGATATTCACTATTAGAATCTATAAAGTTATAAGTAAAATATTTTTCTGATATTTTCGCTTCTTCTAATATTTTCACTTATTAGTCACATGATTGACATTTATTTTACGGAATTATCTAAATACATAGATTCTTTGTTAAAATTTTATAGTTTCAGTAGTGCATAGTGAACTAATTAATATGTTTGCGTTGTGTTGTACAGACGTCAATTATTTCGATTTTAAATATTTTCCAGTTACAAATATCAATAATTAGTCTTTCTGATTATATAATAAAAAGTACACGTACCTGATGAAATATTTGAGGTTGACCATTTCTCCAGAAATTTATAATACCCAATGTTTGAAATAAATCAGTTTTAGAAGTCGTCGGAATGATTTTGGCCCCATATATTAAGTCTTCGTTGGTTCACTTGTCACATAACTTAATTTTAAAAGGTATACAGTATATGTTATCTTATTAAATAAATATTTCTGATTAATTTAATTATTTTTTATTTCATACGTTAGTTGTGAACGGATTTCAAGCTCATTATACATGTCCCCATTTTTTTCAATCTTAATTTAGAATTACGATTATTATTGCATTTTTATGCCGTTTAGTGTTTGTAAATATAATTTATTTACTAGATGCAGTCTATAAAGAAAACCTCTGTTCTCCATCGAGTGCTTTTACAGATGATATATGCATATATCAATATTATAAAAGCTTGTGTTGCTTCTCACAAATATTTATATTTTAATGTAGGAAACGTTATATTTTTAATAAACAAGCATTTCATGTGCATCTTGACATCTAGCTATAATTATTTATTACAAATGTTTAGTCCTTAATTTGATATGTTATGACCTTAGAAATTGCGCGGATACTCATATAAATTACGATTAATAAATTCGACATTAAAATATTGATTTAGGATCAGGAGTATACTCTCCGGAGTAAAAGAAATAAGTTAATCTAAAATAGTAGGGATTGAGGAGGTATAAAGATAACTGGAGTAAATAACGCTTGGAACTCACAGGGGAAATTAACATATTGGCTGGAGTTTACGTTCAGTTTGGAAAGTAGATGACAGAAAGCAACGGTATATCATACGAGCTGTTGTAAAATGGTATCTGAGAAAAATGTAGGTACAATAACCAAAACACACGATGAATTCGAACAGAAACTTTATTTTCATCAGCTTATTTTCCACTAAAGATTTATTGTCTTTTAATAATACTGATTGACAAAATGTACTGACATTAAAATTTCACTAATTCTTTCCTGGCCATGCTTTTTGCTTCTTTGAGAAACTACGGCGTATACTTTTGTATCATTTATCAAACACGAATGATTTGAATTAGTTTACCGATTTAATTTGATATTAGATTACTGATAATTTAAGTTTTATAGCGAATAATTAATCACTAAATGACGATTTCCAATTTTTCAAACACTTGCTAACAGTTTACTATTATTAAAGATGGATGTGATTGAATTTGTATCACCATACATCGATGTTGTACAGGCATGATGTACACAACTAAAATATTATAGCTCCTGGATACGGATAATTATATAATAAGTAACATATTCTGTTGAAAATAAAAAAGTTTAGTGTTAAATTGGTGTTAATCAGTTAAATAAGAAGCCAATTACCAGGCAAAATTATGTGATGAAATGAATACCGAAAACGTTTCTACAATATTTGTTGTTTTCGTCAGACGAATAATAAATGTTTGTGCCGAGTGTCGTACCAGCGGCCCCTGTGTTTCTTAATCACCTGACGAAAGCAACAAATGTCGCAGTAACGGTTTTATTGTATCACTTAATTTTGTTGGTCAACTGGCTGCTTCTACAGCTAATTTCTTCATATATATAATTAAATATATATTTATATTATATTATTTATAACAATTTAAACCCAGGGAGAAAGTGCAACAAATTTAGGTACACATATTCTTAAAACCCCGAAGAATGACTTATTAGGTGGATAAGAAACGCGGGAGGAAGTATAGTTTAAAATATCCAAATATCTAAGATATATAAGTTATTGACGGAAAGGAAACATAATACAGAGAAATACGCGATATTTAATTGAGTATAATATCGCGGCTATTTACACTCTGTTTCTCTCACATTTGCTGAATTACATCCTGCAATACGAATACCAGGAAGTCAATGAAGAAGGGTAAAAGAAACGGCACGAAATTTTTTAAACACGCTAGTTTGTATATTTTCATTTTACTTAGAACTGTCTACTAACGTGACATATTTCACGGTTCGACTTTATTCCAATTAAGTCCTACAGTAAGAACCTCTGTAAATATCGAAATGTGATAAATTCAATAGGTAAGGTTTCTTTCTAACCCTTAATAGTTTAACAGACCTGTTGTTAATTGCAAAGACTGAAGAAATAATTTATGTCGGAATTATAGAGAATTTTTTTATAATTTTTCATAATAGTTAAATACTCTATTTTTGAATCATTATACTTTAATAGATTAGATTGATGATTTGTTAAGATTGATTAAATAATTTCAAGTATTCACTTCAAACAATTAACGGCTCTACAAATAATTATATTTTTTTCTATTAAAGATTTTTTGGATTTTTTACAGCAGTTGCTAAAAATTTTATCCATTTATAAATATACTTCTAATCGATGAATGCGGACGTTTTGCCAGTTTCTCTGAACCGATGAAACACTATAGTAAACGTTCTTATGTCGGGAAAATGGCTGTCTGGATAAGGACGAACGTTTCTTCATCTTGATTTATGTCCATTATAGCGAAACATCACCGTACACAGATAACCTACTACTTTTTATTGAGTCCATAACACGATTTTCGACTTAAATTTCTCAGTGTTTTTTTTCTAAAATTGCGTCTCTCACAAAACTGACCCCCATTATGGTCCCCTCCCCTTCATTATGTTTCTGTACTAACTTGCAAAGAACAATGAAGTTTTATGGCCAGAAATAAGGTGCAGTAAATTTGTAATATTTGATATACCTGTTTATTAGAAAATTAATTTTGGTTTTAAAATTTTCTGTCTACTTTTCAATTCGATTGAATCACTGAAAAATGGGGAACTTCAACAAGGCTGGGACAAAGGTCGGAAACATAAATTGTTCCTCATAATAACGAATGCAAAACCTATTAGCGGCGGAATGAGACCACCGGTGTTGAATAATCATAAACAGGGAGCAAGTGCAGAAGTTTCAATCATGCATCAGGTTGGCCGTCATCACAGAAGCTGCTCGTAAAGAGACCTGCTTGCTCATACTCGCACCAGCATATGTAAACAATTCCTTCGTCAAGATTACCTTACAAACTACGAAAATAAAGACTCTATACTGTGGTTTTCGGCTTATCCTCTAATCTTGCTATTATCGATGTACGATTAAAGCAGTATTTGCGGACAAAATATTACTTTTATGAACAATATCCGTAGCTATTACTTCAGACATTACAATTAATCTGATTCCTAGTGTAAAATCATCGGGTTGTTGTAGTAGTAATCAGTCTGCAACACTCCATGCTAACCTATTCTGCGCAAGCATTGTCTTTTCTGCACAACTACCACACTCCACTCCCTACCTAATCTACATAGCATATTCCATTCCTGCCACCCTCTTCACTTCTTACTCCACACATTTCCCTAATTATAAATGTCTCAAAACTTGGCCTATTAAATTATCCCAACTGATGGTCAAAGTCGTCCATATTGTTCTCTCTTCTCTTATTCTGCTTAAAACTTCCTGGTTAATTACTGTATCCACCCATCTGATTTTCAGAATTTGTCTATAGCACCACATTTAGAAAGCTTCTATTCCTGCAACTCCTACGGTCCACGTTTCGCACTCATACAGCGCATCTCTCCATATGAACATTTTTAAAAATGATTTCAAATATTCATTCTTATCTAGGCCGCAAGTAAATTCCTATATTTTGTCAAACACTTCCTTGCCTGTCTACTATACTTCCACCATCCCTAGTTGTTATACTACCCAAGTAGCAGTTTCCTTAACTTGCTTCAAAATATTCCTTTACAATCTAACACCCTTTGACTCTATTAATATTCATGTTTTACGCTTCCTCCAGGACCACGTTTTTCCATTTATTATGGTTTCCAAGTCTTCTTCGGACTCCCTCAAATGCTACAATTTCATCGGCAAATCGTAGGGTTTTTATTTCTTCTCTTTGCAGTACGGTTCTTTTTCCATATTCTTCGTCGCCTGTTCCATATATAAGTTATAGAGTAATCGTCAACGGTGGCAAAATAAATCATTTTTTGATTATGATCCTTATTCTCCGGATCTTCTATTTAGGTTCACAAAATTTTCATTAGTCTTAAATACCCCCCCGTTCTGTATAATTTGTAGTTTCCTATCATATACTTATATTTAAACATGGTTTCTGTTCATCCTCGTTGTTTTCCGAGTCAGGTCGAGATGTTCACAAAGTTTCTAATAGCAACGTATTTGTTACAGTAATTTTCTCCATTCTTATTTAGTAGCACACGTATCAGACATCTCCAATGATAACTCATTCTTGATCTGAACCTAAATATATTTTGAGGCAGGTTTCTCATTTAATAAATACAATTTAGCTAATTTAAAATATTTTTAAAATTGTCAATGTTGCTTATGATTTTGTATTTTTCGGGTATTTCAGTGTCTGCGTAAAAAATTAAGAAGAAACAAAGCAACCATTCCCTTGCTTCTTCATTTTGATGCTAAATATTGAGATCTTTTTCGCTATCACAATCGATCGATAAATATTATTAACTATCTGATTTAACTGTCTTGACTCCTGCTATCTCTGATTTGTTTCTCCATTTTCTTGCTGATCTCTTATATATTTTGTGCCTAGTGTTCTTTTGATGTTAATCTTTCATTGCGGCCTTCTTCATGTTCTATTCTATTAATTTTCTTTTACATAAATCTTTATTGGAAAAATTTATTTTTAATTTCTTCCTGTATTGTATTCTGTCTGTAAACAATTCATACTATATATTTTAAGTATTTACTGTAATTTTATCAATTTCTGCCAAAGTTACATCACTAAAAGTGCTCACATTTTTAAATTTTTTAAAATAAAAAACAGCAACGCACTGACGTTGCAAAATTTTTATTTGTTAAAATATCAAAACTGTATTGAAATTTATTACATACTGAAATCCTATTTTTCCGAATAGCGCTGACCAGTTTAGTGGTAAATTAAGAAAACTGCACAGAACATTTTGGCAGTTTACTTTTTTTCGTATTACTCGTATGAAGTTATTAATTAGTATAAACAAGCGGTAACTACGTGCAGTAGTGAAGCGCAGTTGATGTAAAATCCGCATGATTCCTGTCTTAATTTATTTTAGTTTGAAAACATCCAAGTGACAGTATAGTAATATGGTTTATTGTTAATAATATATGCCATGCATACTTACAATATCTATTAGTTATGCTAATTTTGAAAACTTAGCTGCCACCAGGTAAATTACCAATAAATGCAAATTATAATTAAATTTAAACCCCTTCACATTCTGTATGTCTATTCAGCATCTCAAAGACTGTTTTATCTGGTCAGTAATCTCTAAGCTAACCAGGATTGCGTGTTCTTTCAGGGCTTCAAATGATTTTGTAACAGCGTTTTAGTTCTTGCATATTTTAGTAAATAATCTGCTGAGACACTGCATTACATTAATTTTGTTGTGATATTTCTTCCTATTTTCATTCCGTCTATAATTGGATTAACAATTATACCGAACACTGTTAGCACCAAATTCTATATTAAAAATTTGCATGAGATTTTTATTTACCTTCATATTCAATAATTAATTTAGATAGTAATTCATGTGACGTTGGTCATTCAGTTATTTGAGCTCTATATTCTGAATCCAAATTTTGCGAAAAAGAATATATGTTGAATATTCAACGTCAATTCGTATCTAGCGCATTTCTATTTTTGTCACTAGTAGCGAGAATTATTTTAGTGTGTTCGACGCCATACACGTGACGGACAATAAATTTTTTAGATGAGAGTTTGAAAGCGAATGGCACGCTATCGGAAAGTGCTGAAACTTAGATAAGCCAGGCTAACAGAAATTTATTGAAAGTGGTCTCCTCTGCACCTATTAATCCAAGCCTCGGCTGGCCGCCATACGCTCCAAACATGCGCATTGCCTATATAGACACTTGTGCTAAACTCCTTCCCCTTGCATTCAAATTTTAATCCACTAAAATAAATTGCTCAAAATATAACGTATTAGACGCAAAATTAATATTCTCATTAAACCGTCTATTAGTTTCTTTTAACTGTATTTTTACGTATTCAGAAAAGAAAAAAAGAAAAATTATTTTTTCTGAATAATTAGAGCTAAAGCGAAGCTTTCTATAAATTTTATTTTAATTAATTTTAAAATAATAGCGGGATTGAGTGTGGGTATCGTATAAATAAATCCTGTGATATTATTGAAAGTCAAGTAGAAATATAATAAAATTTATCTAATCTAAACGTTCATGATAATATAAACTTATTGGCCATTATAGCAGATATTGAAGTTCAAAAATTATTTTATTTATTGTGTATTTTCTAAAACAACGTTTCCACACAATTCAACAGATTGGCTACGTTACGTTTCTATGGTAACAGATTATAACTTAAATGTCTTATATAAAAATAACTATCAAGTTTCTGATAGATCATAGCGAATTGAATCAAATAATGAAGGCTCAAGAATCTAATATAAGAAATATTGATTAATTAAAATATTCAAAACCTACAAAAATAAAGTCTGACAAATTTTTAAAAAGTAAATAATTGTAGTTACTCTAATTTGTAAAGAAAAAAATTGATGTTCTTGGAGAATGAAGTAAGTAAATTGAAAAATGAGATATTAAATAAAAGAAAGATGTACCCAGTAAAAATAAATGAACTAATTATACTAGTGCCTTTCCATTTCTTTCTTCCGAACTACATGTTACCAATAATGTATCATTCCTTCGTTTAAAACAAGACAGATATAAGAGTGTATTAGAAACGAGATCTTACATTCCCTACGAATAGTAATACTTTACATGGAATTTATACAATGGGATCATTGCTAAGATTTCCGTGAAAATTGTTTAGCCTTCGAAATTTATATACCATGCATATTATTTCATATTTAATTAACTCACTACTCTCATAATTAAAATTAATGCTCCTATAATAGATTACATTAAGTCTGTTAAATGAATAAATTTTATAAAGATAAATCAAACGACAGCTCTGAAGTATTAAGTATGATGTTTCATCGAAAAACGTGAGACTTCATGAGGCACAAAGGAGAAATGAATAATTTTTTATAGATGTTAAATTTCTTTACTTATACATAAAATTCTATAATTATACACAAATTTGTATTTAAAGAATAGGTACAAATAGAGAGTTCATGGCAAGTTTGGTATTTGCACCTCTACCTTTTATCAGTTACATAAATTAAGAAATTTTAAACATCCTCTGTAGCTGAATAAGTCATAGATCTGATATAAAAACGTAGTAATATAAAAAAACTTTTGAATTGTCTGTAAAACCGGTCGTTTAATTTCTTTTTATAAAATTAGTGCTCCTATGTTTTATGCTTCGCATTAAGTTAATGTAGTTTGTAAGCCGTGGAAATCTAAATTTCCCATAATTACTTGGTAGATAAATTGGTGTATATGAGTCTTATGGTAATGGATAATATCTGACACGCTCATTTAAAGAGATTTAAATGTAAGCCGCTATGAAGTAAAATATACGAGCAAACTAAAAATAACGAACGTTTTCTTACGAGCTTGTCATTGTCATTATAGTAATTACAACACTCAAAAACTTAATGATATAATTTTCAACGCTACGGTTAAATCAATTAAAATGTTATTAGTAAGGAGAAGAAACACTTGTAGAGAAAGACGACCATTTAGCAGAAACTGCAGACAGTTTGAGGAAAACCTTTTGGTTTGTAAACGGGAAGCGTTTCGTAGTGTGCAAGATCGCGGACTCCTTCCAAGTGCGGAAGCCGATCCTTTATCAATTTCCAGGAGCGTCCGGCCAGTCGATTAATTGGATCCCGAGAGATGGAGCCGCATTTCTTTCGCCTTTTTCATTGGAAACTCCTGCCAAGCTTTATTTAACGGTCGAGAAATATGTCAGGCGACAGAGTTTCGCGAACAGTTGCACGTTCAGTTGTATTAAATAATGACGACACGAGTTATTAGGCTGACAATCAAATTACCCAGTGCTTGATTTAACATATCACAGTCTCAGAAAAGAAACAGCCGACATGTGAGTTATATTGTGTACCTTTACATTAGAATGCAAATTGAAATAATAATTATATTAATTCAAATAAATGAGTATACACAAAATTAAATCATTAGACAGATATAGTACACAATGGGAATTTCTACGAATATAAATAAATAACGTTACATTATTAATTTTTAAAGAAGCCAGTATTATATCAAAACTTGTAGTATGACTACAAAGGAAAATAAAATAAACATATCTTTTCCTTGTACGAGGAAGAATTATCATCTTTGTCTGGATAACATCCTATGGAAAATATTATGAACGAAACTATTGGCTTAGGAGAGTAATGCAGAGAGAAATATTTTGATTGGAGACGATTGAATAGTAAGATTTTATTATTATTGTTTCATAAATTGGCATAAACTGTTAAATCGTAAACTTGTTTTTTTTTACTTAAAAATTTAATGTCGCATTAACTGTCTTTAGTCTTTACTGACTGCACATACAATCTACAAAAAATAACTAATAAATAACATTTCAATTACAAATATTTTGAAAAACACTGAAATTTTGTTGCCAATCCATTAAATTATTAACATTTCCATGTTTTCTGGAAAATGTTCTGGCTTTCATGAAGTTCACTTTGTTGTCCAACGCAGGGTGTTTCCGATACTTCTTGAGACTGTTTGTATATTTTGTGAGCAGAAGAGCAGGATTCATTCCGCCATGGTTTGGTATTATATGTATTATTCAGGTATTTCCTCTTTAACGTTTCATCCGCCGCTTTGATTATTATATTGAAAAATTCTTGTTTAAACTTTTCAATTAATCTATTTAGGTTATTTTTTCTTGTATTGAGAATACGTGAAGCTTTATGACGTCATCAGCATTTTATTTCTCCTAACAACGAGCCGGATATATTTTAAATTAGAGTATTTTTGAATTTGTGATGGAATTATTACAAACTCCTTCTCACTATAACTATAAATGCTACTAATATAATCAAACTTAATTTAAATATTAATTCTAAAATTTAATAGAACATTTTAAAATTTATTTAATAAATACGAGACACATTACTAAATTGGAGGTGTCATTATGTAAATTTAGAGATTTTACTGGTCTTTTAATAAATAACATTTCAGATAAATTACGGTTAAATAAATGTCATGTAGGACATATGTGGGACACTTTCATAAAATTTATATGTATTGTGATAATAATATATAATCCAACTCTAAATTATTTCAGTCTATTTTATTTTACATGTGTAACATTTTATTGCATTTTAATAGATAATAACGGTTGTTGAATAAATATTTCTAATAATAAATAGTTTATATAATTAGAACGATCATCGCAATTCCAAACAGTATAAGAATTTTTATCCGAAAATAAAATTTTCTATTAAATGTCTGAGATATTTTATATCTGTATGATTCATAAATTTAATGAATTAAAAAAAGTTTGTTACGTAGCTATAATATAGGGATTGTACCAATAAAACGACGACCGATATATTAATGTTTTATTCAGTACTTTAATCATTTCTTTTATCTTAAACGAAGAAACGATACGCTATATATAAATTGGCTAAATCATTTACCTTAATGCCTCAATTTTCAGTTATGGCTAATAATGGAAAAATAAATTCATGCAGAAACTACAAAAGTTGTAAGCTCTTTATAATAACATCATTTGTTCCACAAAATGTATTAATTTCATAAAAATGATATTGCTTTTCTTCTTTGGGGGGGGGGAAGAGGGGGGCGGTAGCGAGAACAATCCCCACCCTCCACGAATCTGCTACAACAGAATTGAACGGTTTAATATGTGCAATAAAAATTATTTTATTTGGCAGGTTGCATAAGGTTATTTATTGCAACATTCATATGCAAACGGCCAGAGAAATAATATACTAACATGGTAAAAAGAACTGAATTGTTATTAATGAATCAAGCAAGGTTGCCCCAACAATTGGTAGTGTTACAGCCTTTTGGAACGATTGTTTCTGGGGCCCTTCAGAAAAAACTGCGCAAGCATTGATCTAGAAATTTAAATTAAAAAATAGTACATTTTTACATCAGCTGTAGTTAAGGCACGTACTCCCATTTATTATTCTCCTACGATATGTGTTAGCGTCACCCTTGCCTTGAAAATGACAATGTTAGAAGCGGCTCTGTCTCGTATTAGGATAATATCGCTTCATTTATGCAAACAACTCCAGTTACAGGCAACCGTCACCCTGTTATTTGAAACATGTTCGACCTGGTTATAAGTCCCGTATTTCTCATGGCTCCATGCCGTTGGTGTTCACGTAGTTAATTATGGATCCGCCGTTTCCATTCTCTTCTAATGAATAATCATTATTTTAATAAAACATAAAGCTCCTTGGCAGCTGTCTAGAATCGACTCAGAGCAGGTCGCACTAGTATCATACTACTAAATTGGAACGAGTAAAATTTATCTGGTTATTCTGATAAAAGAAACTCGGACCGGGAGCAACCCGCACGGAAAATTGCCAAACTGTGTGGGCGTGGTAATTTGTCCGCATGACTTCTTGCTCGCTCAGACACAGTTTACTCGGCAAACACTTCATAAAAAGACGAAAATGTCCGTTGTTTTTTTTCTAAAAAAAGGCCAATTTAATGTGATCGGAGATAACATTTACAGGGGTTTTATATGCCCTAGAGCTAGTGGTTGTGTAACGTAACTGCCTGAGTTGTGGAAGAAGGAAAAAGCATTATTATGAAACGAATATCAGTGCTAATGACACTTCAAGATACATTAAAAATGATTTTTTAGGTAAATTATCAAATTAACAAAAACCAAATAAGTTAATGTTTTTAAAAAAACTCGTATATACTACATGGTATGAAGATCGGTAAGTCACTCCTGTCCCAGTGAACCAGTGCCGGGAAGAGAAAGGTGTTTCGCTTCTCACACATCTCTAGACGGCACATCAATTATTCAGATGTTATCCGCACTCCCCAAAAACCCTTATCTTGTAAGCAAATAACTACCATCTCCTCTTCTAGCGTTTCTAAACTCGGGAAAGCCTTGCTGAGACAGACTTTACATCTCCCCTCGAATGCGATTAAGCTCACTGAATTTCCTATCTAGAATTATTTAATTTATTTTAATAAATTAGTTCAGACCAGACAAAAATATTGTTCCATGAACAATTAATTATTTTGATTGTAAAGCTCAGTACTTAACTCGTAAAACAATTTAAAGTTAAACTTTCAAAATTATTATCGCTTGAAACGACCATTATTTGGATTGTGAAAATTTAAATGTTTTATGTCAAGAACCTAAATAGTTTTTAAGAGTGCAATATTGTTCATTTCTTCTAATAATTAGACTATTAAACTAAAAATTGATACCTACAATTTCAATTGCAGATATACTAACTTAGTATTACAGATTTTGTTTTCAATGAATGTTAAAAATTTTCTTAGTTTTAAACTTCAGTAATATGCAATAGTTGTATTTATATTAAAATTTTCTTTCACTTGAAGAGGTAACAGAGATGTGAAGGAAACGCTGTGTTGTTTTGAATAAATCTAAAAAAATTATTTAAATTAAATTAAGCATTGACTAAATGTTATTTAATATATTATATTATTTCAATGTAATTATATTAGTAACATAATTTTTTAAAAAACGCTGCAGGTTACCTTCTAATCTCTCTCCCCCTGCAATCCCCACTTTCCTCTCTACGCTATATATCAAGTACAAAGTACCAACTTTTTAATTTATCATACATTGTAATATAATTAAGTCGCATTAACTACCTTCTTTCTCTGTAAACTATTACATACTGAAAATCGAGTTTCCCAGTAAAATATTTCTTCATGTATTAGTGTCCATTCTCACAACGTTAAATTATAAAATAAAATTAATAAAATGACCACCAAGAAGTTAAAAATGTATACAAATACCTAAAACTTAAAAATACGTACATTTTATAATTTTTTAACGTCTGAAATATAAACTCTAAACAACATAAAACAGTTTCTTTCTGTACCTCAGTTCACTCGTGTAACCACTCAATACTAATTGTTTTGTTAAAATATGTTGCTGCAAGTTTATTCATTTATTGTTACATGGATACCAGAAAAATATTATTATAATTCAACACTGCTTTGAAATCGGTACGCTTCCATTAGTGGCATTAAATTGAATTTAATACAGTATATTATAAAATTAGGTAATAATCTTCTACAAAAGTAAATTATTAGTTTCGTCTGACAAAGAGCTGAAACCGATTTCATCTCAACCAGCCCTTGTCACTCTGAATTTTTTACGCTCTTCGCAAGAAGCGATGGTAGTCAATTTTTTGCTGAAACTTTTTTCTCTTCTATATAGAGTCATGAGAAGTTGTTTTACCAAATACGAATAAAATTACATACGTTGTCTCTGCACGTTCATGGTTTCATCCATTGCTACGAAGCGTTCAACACTTGGCACCTGTGTGAACTTTTCAACGAAATCGGTAAACATAATTAAACTATACTAGCCACCGTACTGCTGATTAAATTTCTAGTATAGTTTCTCATTTCTCTTAATATTTATAGATTTTATAAAAAGGCAACGGACTAGTAGCAGACTATTATTTTTGTTCTACTATGATCTAATTTCTGACTATTACTTTTAAATAAATGCTCTGATTCTCTAAACAGTTTTAATTAATTAAGTGAATGTGAATCTCATTTTTTACATCAAGTAACCTGGAGTGTTCCACATTTTTTTAACTGAAGAGATCTACCACGCAGACTTCTTGATTATTATTTATTCAGTTTATTAGAAGATCCAGCTACGTAATAATTGTGAAAATTAATTATATGTGGCTGATCATAGTTATTGCTGTTATTTTTATTTCACAATGTATATTTTGGTACGACGAAATAGTATTACAAAATCATACCGTAGTCTGTGTGTGGAGTAGTTTCTTTTATGTTCACTATTGGCTTAGGCACTTGACGGTAGAGCGTCGCTGTTTACTGCGTACGCCCAACTGATGCTCGTTATTACATATTTCAGCAGTGAGTAGTGTTGTTGACAGAGACCCCTATTGCCGAATTTACGCCTGACAACGAACCAGTCAGGAGCTCTCAAGGTAATTCAATTATCCTGCTGCTATTTTAGCTCCATACAGCCTTTATTTAATCCACAAATCACCCCAATTTTCTGTCTTAGATCGTGAAGCATAATCCTACGTTTTGATGCAAAGCGACCGAATTATTTTTCGTTATTCGACATTAAACTATAAATCATTGGTTGAAGTATCAACCTGGAACGACCTCTTTGTGATTAGCTTATTTTGTATCCTTTATTCACGTTTCTTCATAGAACCCTGTTCCTCGGATGAGATGAATGCAGTGCCAGTTCCCATGTCGTTCGATATTTGGTTATAACAAGTGAAATGGTACTTTTGCCGTCCGGTAGATCAATTTTTTTATCTGTAGATAGGAACAATTAATTTAATTTATTGGCATGGACCACAATGGACGGTCGAAACGTCAACTTAATGTTCAAACATTGTTGACTAGGGCCCCGGGCTATAGTTTAAGGACCCTACTCGGTTTCACCTATTGAGCTGCAGGTAAAACCCTAGAAAACCTACATCAGGTTGGTCGGGTTATTGGGTACTATTCTCACGCCCTTCTGAATGACAGGAGATGAGTTTTCTGTGGGTTCGCAGCCTTCTATGTGTCTTCACCAGTTTTAGGAGACAGATAGCCGACTGATCCAATGGGATCAGCGGACAACTGTTACCGCTCACCCAAGGTCTTCGACCCCAGTACATGCACCTCCTAAATTAGATGAAGGTGACTCGGCATCTGAGAACCGTGAAAGAAAAACTGTGAGGGTACAAGGCATTCCCAACGTATTCAGGTGAGTCCCGCTTTCAATGTGGGAAGAAATACCAGCGAGTGAAAACTCCCACAGGCATCTCTTATATGCAACTTTTATTTGAAGGGGGGGAACAAGCTACATGAGGATGATCCTGAAACAGGCAACTACGCTTTAATATTATAGGAAGGGCATCGAAAACGCGGGAATGTGGAAGGTAGAGCAAGGTAGCCAAGGGTTGACTAGGGACAACGGGCTATAATTTAAGGATCCTAACCCGTGTTTCACCTAAAGAGATGCGGGAAACGTTCACCTGGTAGAATATTTCAGATTACATCAAGTCTTATTGCGTAGAAAGAGTTTTTTTATTGTAAATCCGTTACAAACAATTACTCTCAAAGTCTGATAACAATTGTAATAATTTCTTATGGATTACTACCGCTGTGAACTTTTTGCAAAATAAAATTTTAATACACAACTCCAAAGATGGTCAGCGAGCTTTTGTTGTGCTCGAAGATAGCTTTCTGTGAAATTGTGTGACGAAAAATAACAGTATAAAACTTGTGTTAATAAAATGTAACGTCGCAAGTGTAAGTACGAGGGTAACACTGTAATATCATGGTGATGGTCACATTGTTCAGGTGAATATTAATTAAAGTATTGGATTGGGTTTCATCTTTTTTAATTGTGGGTAGTGTCCATAAAGTAATTTTCAACACTGTACAATAGAAATATTTCGGAAACACCCTCAACCTCTTTCTTATACATAAATGACAACGAAAAAAAATTCTTAGACCCGCAAATACTCTAGTTGAAAGTAAAGATGATCTGACAACCTTCAAACACTCTTTAATATGAAGCACTCGTGGGCACAAATTTTCTTCTTTATCTTGTATACTATTCCAGACGTTGGTTTCTTAAATTTTTCGCTTTGGCATATTTATTTTCACCTTTTACGTTTTACTTCAGGAGTACATATTCTCTCACGTTAACAGTTCTTTTACTTATAGAGGTAAATGAAAGCCGAAAAATAATATCTAATGATTCCACACCGTTGCTCTAAATTTCAATTCCAAGCAAAAGAAGCGTCTCCCGGACCTACTGAAAGGAGAAATGGGAGGGGTATCGGCTGTTGTTTAATTGCAGCGTATTAATATGCTTCTTTTTTACTTTGTCCATAATTTTGAGACTTGAAGCGAGAGCATGCAGCGTCGTGGGACTAAATGGCAGCGTCCTATCCGAGGGTCGCGGCCTGGCCCCGGCGATCAATAGCTCCCCCCGCCTGCAGACAGCAACGCAGTCTGGCGGCGGCCTGCTCAGTGTCGTGTGTAGAGCTGTCACCTGCGAGCGTGATGCGCTCCGCACCGAACCGCAAAGCAATAACAATTCTAAAACCTGTCCCACGTAGCTAGCAAGTTATTTTCGTAACGTGTCCGTCGTCAGAATAAGTCATTGAACGAGCGAGTGAGCGAGTGACGTGCTGCGGAGACGGGACTGTGTGAGACTGATCTAGTTGCTGTGAAGTTGCGTTTCTGTGATATTAGCGTGTGAGCGAAGTGGCGACCACGCCCACCTCCTGTCCAGGACCAGACCAGCAGATGACGTCCCGGAGCCTCTGTTAAGGTGAGTCGCCCTTCGACGCCCGGCCACACCCCTCACCTCGCCTCTCCGCTCCTCGCCTCGCCTCGCCTCTCCGCGCCGCGCCTCTCTTGCGTCGCGTTGTATTTGCGTATGACGGGAGGGGAGTCCGCTTCCCCTGGATATCTGGGCACGGACTACATGTGAGTCGATCCGCTCGTTACAGCTGTGCACTTTCTCCTTTTTCACATGTCCTTCTCCTTCTGCACCAACGCTATTTCGTAGACCACAAAACACCCTCGTAGCGATTGGGATTTACCTTAACTTCGCTCAAAACAATCGGCTTATCCCGGGACCATGCGTCATTTCTCCTGATCATCGGTTAACTATATCCTAAAAACAACGTGGAAGGTTTCACTGCCTTGTTAATAAATACGTGTTATGCTCACTTACGAAACCCTCAGCCTCACTGTAATTTCATAGACACCAGCTTAGAACTTACCAAACTTGTACATTGACTGTGTTGAGGAAAATAACCATGTTTATGAAACTACCCGTAATCGGGACCACATAACCTCTATAAACACTATTATAAGAAATAAACCCTGCCAGAACTTAAAATGTTCTCTTTGGAATTTTAACCAATTTAATGACGTTACTTCCTAAATACAAATTTCTAACATAGGGCTTTACATTGTAAAAAAACTAACTTTTAGGTATCGTTTTCAATGTGACAAACTCGATAGGTTTATATTTAATACAGAGATTATAAATCATCTATCATCCTACGATCAGGTCAAGTTGTAGACGTCACTGAATTTGTTGTTACGTTCTCTGTACGAACAACATTTTGAATAATTTGTGATAAGTTATTTTCAAGTTGTTGTTTTTTTTTCCGTTGCAGTCTGTACGTGTATTTTCCGGTTTACGACATCATTTGTTTTGTGGTGGTTATTGCGTTCGCGGGACAACGGTGTCTGTGAAATTCAATATCGGTGGGAGCATCGCGAAGAGCGGGAAAGTTCGCCAGGGAACATACTCAGCTTCCGCATTTAAGCCCTTCATGTCTTGCGCAGATGTATCAGGCTGGGATCTTCTACGATTACCGTCCAGCTAGCTTCAAAAAATATTGTTTCGAGGTGATTCGTAACCGAAAAATTCTTGTACGGATTAACATTCTTTGAAATAGAAGTGGATTACTCTGAAAATTTCCCATTCATAGTTTTGTTTTGATAAGTGAAGTAACAATAGGGCCACACTTGAAAATGGATTTTTCTCTCCTTTTGATCCTGCAGTTGCAACTCGCTACTCACGACTCTGTGATCTTTGCGATATATTCCAGGTGAGGGAAGTAATGAAAATATAAATAAAATTATACGTGTTCAGATGTCTTATTTATACGTCGGAACCAATTTTTTATTTTGGTTTCTGAAAAGTATATATATGACGTTCATGGGAAATTTCGAGAAAATGAAGACATCGCTCTGTTATTTCGGTATCAAAGGTCCCCCATGGATGCGCTTTTGAAGTTCCACCGTTTGCGGCAGGAATGCATTTATTAAAGTGAAGCGCCTAAAATTTGCATAAGCAAGAGATCTGCTGTGTCTTATCTCGCCCAGAACACTTATAAATTGCTAAAACACCGTGTTTGCTGAATCTATCAGCTTCATTACTAACGTCGCATTACAATCCTTACAAATAATTCGCTAGAGCTTGGGACGATTTGCTTGTAAGGATAAATTATCTTTAACTGCTAAAAGACAGAAACCGTAGAATACAATATTTTTTTCAGTCAAAGAAAAAAATACACTTTTTCCTGGTTAAATATTTTAATCATAATTTTCTGATCGGAATTTCTCTGCATAATTGCATCTCTGGACGGTAAAAAAAATTGACACTTACTTTCTTGCGTTCCACTGCAATTCAAGTCACACTCCTCAGTATCTGCAAAAAATATCACTATTGAAAACTAGACTATCAAGGAACGAAAATCCACAGCTTTTTATTCACATCGATATCATCCTAACGGAAGTGTCCATTATAGTCAATTTTTTAATACAAACTAGAAACATGTTTATTGCGTTGAAAACAATTCCAAAAAATTCTAATATTTTGCCAACTTACAAATAATCAATAACATCGAAGAGGTTACTTTCCCTAAGAAAAATAAAACAATTGTTCATACCACTATTCCAATTGAGTGATATAATTCTCTAAAGAAATAGGAAGCTAGAAATGTATTAAAAGGATATATATATATATATATATAAAGCTGAGCAGCAGTACAGTCACAATATATATATATATATATATATATATTGTGACTGTACTGCTGCTCAGCTTTTTATAAAAAAAGAATACGTTTCCTGTATATTAAGTACACAATAAATTTAATTTTCTTTTCACCTAACAACAGCCGTAACTAAGAAATATATAATTCAAGGAGTTCAAACACACTCCGACTGGATCGTAAGGGCCCTAAAAGAAATGCCACTATAACTAATATTTCATATACTTCCTGCCTACCTAGAAATGAGGTATCTTTATGTATTAAATTTTGGAATCAGACTACTTTTTAAAATCTACAAGACATCAACTGAGCTATAAAACTTTGATAATCACCGCTGAATGAAATACCACTGGCTTTCTGAAGGAATGGTGTCATGATGGACTTCATGACTGACTTCCTAAACATGGTTCCTAACATCTTTGATTCGTGTTTTAGTTCAGTGTTAAGATTATGATGGTCTCAAACTTCAATGGTTGCTGACAGGTAATTATTGTAATTATCGCGGAATCTGACTGGATGTCTTGTATGTTTCATGTTAAGTAGAATCAAAGGTAATGATGACGCGTGGACTTACCTGCCGTCTTTTTGTGTTTCCCAACAAATATTACAGGGCGCTTGATCAGTAATAGGTAAATTTGAAATTAATATTAGTAACGTATAAGATAATTTTTTAAAAAAACTCACCTATTCTCAGAGACTACAGGAAAAAAATCGCATTTAGCTCTTCTCATTACCATAATTACTTATTAATTTAAGAAACTATACGATTGTTTGTACAGAAATTCACACTATACCGAAATTTTATTATAAGGACCAAAAGAACGTAATCAGCAGAAACTATTAATAACATAGATTGTATAATCCGTGAAATAACGCTTTCCAAAATATATCTACGGCTGAAGCATTTGATGGCGCTTAACAATAAAATCTTCCAATACGCATTCTTGCACTTTCAAAGACAACTGTAACTTTAAATTGAGAATCCACTAATGTTATTATTCCCATTACTATATCATTTATTAACGGTCAAATCGCATTCTTAACATCATTACGTTTCATTAGAAAGTAAAGTTTGCGTCACGATAGTATATTTGCTCGAATTTCCCTAGTAACATACAATTCTACTGGCATACGATGATTTTTAAATAAAATAGTTCCTGAAATTTTCCATGGATACTATGTTTAAACGTAACAAAAACTGTAGAAAGGAGAACATATTCATGATGCTCAGAAAACGACGTTTTGCTATATAAAAAATATAGCAAATTTCTTTTATGACGCGTAATTTTCAACTGGATAACCAAAATAGTCCGTACTAAATTCACAAATTGTAGGAATACGTTTAATAACATAACAATTATTTGGCAGTCACTATGAATGCTCGCTTTGGGTTTAACTTCTAAATATTATAAAATTTCGGAAAGTCTACGAAATTAAAATATTAATAATTTAAAATTAAATGTAGATACAGATACATAAAGGTAAATATAGATTTGTTTCTTTGAAAGTATGTGAATGTGAAAATTGTTTGATAACTGATTAAAAATAATAAATATGAACTGAACAAGAAGTTCTCGGGATTTCACCCGGGTGAAATCCCGAGAACTTCTTGTTCAGTCTATCCACCGGGAAAGCCTACATTCTCTAATTAATATGAAAAAAGGAATAGAAAATAAATAATTGAGAATCAAGACGGTATTTTAGGAACAAAATTATATAAAAGAGCAGACTCATAGTGGACACATTCTTACATATTAACTTCAGTTAGTATAGTATGCAGTTTAACACTTCAAAATCGTGTCTTTACTTCACAAAATAACTTCATGAAACTTGTTAAAAAGGAAAAAAGTATACTATATGTCAGAAGGGAGAATTTTATCGTCATCAGGAAAGAGCAAAAGAAATAATTAAGACAAATTGAATCAAAAGAACGGTAACGTACTGGAAAAAAGTGATTAATAGAAGGTGAACGACTGTTCGCCATCATGGAATAAGAAATCTATATCAAGAACATAACAGTCAATTGTTATATAATACATCCTTAAATCTATTGATATGGTTTTACATATATATTTAGAAACTTACAACCTCAGTATTTGGAAGAAAGTAAAATGTCTAGTTAATGCCTGCCTACACTACACGAATCAATACATTATGCGTAATAATTAGAATAAGGTTTGGAGTCATTCAAATTGCGAGAAGGATTAGGCAAAACCTTAAAAAAAATGAGACTGCAGAAATTGTATAAAATATAAAATTATATTTTTGAGGTAGATTTTGGCTTTTCCGTAAATATGTGCGTAATATAACACAAGGAACGTAACGCCAAACGTAGCACCAATAAAAAGTCGCCACGTCAGCGATCGTGAACATATGTACTTATTCTTGTATATTTATTAAAAAATGAATAAAACCTCTATCCAGGAATTTGTGTTATGTTAGTAATAAACTCCTTAGTTCATTCCAAGAATTTTATTATAAATATAATTTGATCGTTAAAATATAACCCGTAGCACAACTTTAAGTTATCACAGTTTATAAAGTGTAGAGATGTCTGATAATTTTAAGGACAGTAAATAGACACAAAACGGAGGTACGCCTCTCTTACTAATCCTAACTTAACCGACTTCCAACAAGGGTACATTACCAAACAGCGTAATAAATATTAGATTGGATTTATTAACTACGAACCACGAATTTATGCACCATCTAGAATGCTTTTATAAATTATTTCAAATTTAGTAAGCTTACAAATTTCCTATTATTGTATCATTTAAATTTCGCCTTAAAATGCACGTGATGATTATGTGTGCTTTAGATTTTGTGCCAATAAATAAATGTATATATATATATACATTATATATAATTAATGTCCTGAGAATTACGATTCTGAGTTTAATGGAACTTAAATTGAAAAATAATCACATAAATCAGATGCAATGAGTAACAAAAACTAATATATTTTAGCATTAATGTAATTTTTTTGGAATAAAATTTATTAGAAATTCAAGAATGTATTTAACATTAGTCAATTACACAAATAAGCTAGGATATCGGGAATATAAAGTTTTTAATTACTTAAGCATCTCAAAGTTGAGTGTGAGTTTGACTCTGCGGTTTATGATTGCGCGCTGCGAAGAATTTCAAACAAAAATTAACCAGGAATAAAATGAAAATATCTAGCGTGTTCATTTACGCCGACAAAGTCTGCCCCAGTTTTATAGTTGATGAAGAGTTAATTTACATTCGAAAAAAAATAATTTTGCATTTCAAATTGAATCGTTAATTTATGTTAATATTACACAGAATAATGCAAGGCCAATGAATATTCAGGAGTTTAATTTTTGCTTATATTGTAGTTTCGTATTTATCCACGCTCTAAGGGGAATGTTGTCCACCAGGCGTTAAATTTTTTATCAACCAAAAATTAATGCAGCCGAATTCTTTAATAATGAAAGAGAATCTCGTCGGAATTGCATTCATCTGTTTTTCGTTCGCTTGCGCAACAGAATGATTAATTGCCCGCAGAAAATCTATAAGGACATTAGGATTCTATCTGCGAAGAGAAAATAACAGGCCCAGACTTCTGATTTATTCGTCGCTATAGAATTGAACGTATTTACCGTTTCTTAAATCTAGTCACAACTACAGTATTCGAATTCACGAATGTGGAGAGAAGCGTCGTAATATATATAATAATCTAATTGTAGGTATTTCTTATGTCACAAATATATATATATATATATAAAACGAATAAATTTTGTTTTAACGTCAAAATAATTAACTCATTTGGACACGACGGACGAATAGTTGCTGACCGTCATGCAGTTTAAACTCCTGAAGTAAAAGGGTGAGGGGGACAAAGGCACACAAAAATTAGATGTTTCTGTTTTCGCACCCTGGTGTCGCTTTCTATTGATCTATCCTTCTTTCCTATCTATATACATATTCGTCTGCTTCATATATATATATATATATATATATAGACTTATTTATCGTCGCATCAACAAAGTAGTCATTAGCGATGTATACGAAATTAGAATAACCATTACATTTTGATATTTAAATTAACAATTTTATAAATTTTAACATGTCATTTATGTTTTCAATGCAAAACTTAAATATACCTAATGATATATAATAAAAAGTTTACAATTTATGGTACAATTCAGTTTTTTTAAGAATTTTATTAAATTTTCCTGAGTATTTTTCCCTTTTACAAACTGGTTGAAATCATTTTCTTTTAAAGTTTCTTTCCTCTTATCATCAAATTTCGGACAGTTCTTCAACAGGTGTTCAACTGAAATCTGGATATTGCACTGATCACAAATCGGTGGGGGGGTCTTTTGTTATAATGTAAAGATGTGTAATTTTTGTATGTCCAGTTTTTTTTTCATATTTTAAGTAGGGACATGTACAAGTATACATTTTTTTAACGACAATCTCAAATTACCACACGAGTACAAAGAACAGAACTCGTTAAGTAATAGTGCTTTGTTCCTGTAGTGTTAGATCTTTTTAGAATCATTTTCATTTACAAATAAATTTTACCGCTGTGTCTGTTTAACTGATGCTAACCTTTTCTGTGTTTATTATTCAAATTATTTTGAAAATGTATATATAATTGAAACTGAGTAACAAACGCAATATTCAACTGCTGAAAATTCATAATATTAATGTAGCTGAATTTAAAATGAAATTTAAAACCACTAATTCACATTTTAATCAAATGCTACAACGTTTCGTCATAACACTTTGAACTTCGTAAGATAAAACTGGCATGTCGTTGACCATTAATTTGTCATCGAATGCAGTAGACCACGAAAATTTTTATGTATCTCCTCATCAATTTTTAATCAAACTATTATCTCAAAAGTAATTTACCTCATTGTGTCCCAGATGCTAAGACGAAAACATGAGGAATTGAATAAACACTTCGTGTGTCTGTAAATATTAATTTTAGTAATCGATATCCTTCATGTTCCATTCACCCTCAAAACCAAGCATCCCCTTACTTGCTCATTCTATCTTTTTGGTTCCCAAATCCCAATAAAAAACTCCATCACTTACCTCGGACTTGTGCTAAACTCCTAACTTCCCTGGAAACCCCATCTTACCCACCTTGCATCCAAAATCAACACCAAAATAAAACTACTATATCCACTCCTCAACAGAAACGTTCCAATCTCCATCTCCACCAAAAGACTCCTTTACCTCGCCCTAATCCGCTCAATATAGTCATATGCATGATCCATTTGGGGATCTACTGCCAACTCCAATACAAATAAAATCCAAACAAAACAGAATCCTTAGAATCGTTTCCAACTCCCCTGGTAGCTTCTAAACTCTGTAATACATAATGATATCCAAATTCCACTCATCTCCACCACAATAAAAACATGTATCTCCTCCTTAATCAAAATCTCAATCAATCACTGCAATGACACTGGTCATAGTTACCTTCACCTCCTCCTCCACACATCCGCAGACTCAAAAGAAAATTACCTATAGACTACATCCTTCCACTCTCCCAATCCGGCATATCCTAACAATAATTTCTCCCTCGGTTAGCTGGCATCTCACTTCATTCTCCGTTCTTAAACCAACTATTCCTTTACTTATCTTCATCTGATCCCCCTTCTACCCTAAACTCTAATAATACTCACCGTAAAACACTAGCCAATCAAATATTATAAACTGTAATAACGTGTTACGTCCACAGCTCTGACGTTTCTCTCGCCTTTAAATTGATAGTCAATGGATTATCAATTTATACAAGCATTTATGTCAATTATTTATTCTTCGAATAAATATGTACATAACATGTAAAAAAACTGTAATATCTTCGGATAAAAATTTACAATAATATTCAGTCTTCTTTAAACAAAGAATTACTGTATCTCCCATTTTCTTCTTTACGTCTATACAAAGGTCAATTTGTTCGAAATCAGATACGCTCAAAGTGTGATGTATAGAAAATTTTCCCACTTCCCAATTCATATGTATTTGCATAAACATGTATAGTTTTAAATCGTCATAAATTCACGTAGATGTGATGCAGCATGTCACTGGTACGATTCAGCGTAAAATTCAATATATTCAACCTATTATGCTGTAGTAATTAAGAATGCTATATTCCACTTTTATTGTAGAAACGAATTTTAAAGTACCGATGTTAAGTAAAGCAGACCCAATTGTTGAAATAATTTTTTTTTCAAAATTGCAAAACTATATTTACCTTTTTTGAGTTTGAAGTGATCTTTGAAGAGACGCGCGCGTGTCTGTCGTGCTGAACGTGAGATTTAGAGAATCACCTGTCAGAAGGGCAGTGAACGCCAAGGACAAATATTTACAAATACGTATAGCGGTTGTGCAGATCCGTGCGTGCCAGACAGCTGGCAAACACATGGCAGGAGACGCGATACCAGGATCTATTCCTGGAAGCTCTCCGATCAATCATAGAGCACGGGTCTGCGTGCGCCACTCGCGGCATCGTTACTTCCGAAATTTACAACCGTTCAGTTCGCCTGGCGTCATGATCCGTCGTCGTTCCAGACATGGCACGGTGTCCCGTGAAGGACTCCGTCTTCCACAGCACCGCCGCTGTAAATCTACTCAACACTCTTTTTTTTGACGTTACTGATTATATACAAAGGTAGAATAGGAAAAATTAGCATGTTTGAGTCTTAATTACCAATCTAACAAATGTTTCATTAGAGGGTGAAATTTTTTGAACCACGACCGTGACCATGTATGATAATACATTACCAACGATATTATATGACGCGTAATTAAAAAGTCGATATAATATTTGAAGTATTTGGTGTAGGTGAATGGCTAAATATACCGTAACAAATGATACAGTATTTTGGTAACTGGCTACATGAGGGTCATCCTGAAACAATGATGCTTCCGAGTGTTTCACATAAAGAGATGCATGGAAAACCCTAGAAAACCTGCATCAGGTTGGTCGGGCTATTGGATACTATTCTCAAGCCATTACGAATAACTAGAGATGAGTTCTCTGTGTCTCCGCCAGTTTTAGGAGGCAGTTGGCCGACTGATCCAACAGGATGTGGACAACTCTTACTGTATTCCAAAGGTTTTCGACCCCAGTACATACACCTCCTAAAATTGGTGAAGGTGCCTCGATATGTGAGAACTTTGGTAAAAAAACCAGATTGGTTACGAGGCATTCCCAACGTAGTCAGGTGAGCCCCACAGTCAATTTGGAGATAGAAAAGTACTCTACGTATTCCGTTGTAATGAACCTATTTTTTGGATAACAGGCTACGTGAAGGTGATCCGGAAACAGGCAATCCCCTTTAATAACATGGTAATTGAAAAGGGGGAATGGGAAAAGACGGGGCAGTCAAGCGATAATGTAAAACTGCCGAAAGTAGCGCCACCGATCGTAGTTGCTGAAATTGTGACTCATGAAGCAATTTGAAACTAATAATAAAATTTAATCTTACATTAAAAGTGTCATTCGTACATAATTGAGTACGAAACAAGCCATGTTGCGGCACCACGGCCACCCGATTGAAGACTTTCGATTTTTTATCATGGGGTTATATCAAGAATAATCCACCTCTATCACTAATTATCGAAGGCTTGTGACACCGCCTCGAAGGAACAGTTCTTACCGTCACATCTAATATTGAGGATTGGTTATTGGAGAAGGACGGACACATTGAAGATTTATAAACAATATAAAAATAGTATTTAATTCGTCTGCAACACAGCCTTGTTACTTTGCTCTTAGACGTTTTTTTTTCTTCAAATTTATTTTATGTCGCAACTGTGGTTCACTTGGTCGTATTTAATGATTATTTTTTAAATGGTTCACGTCTAATCGGAAGTCCAAGATCAGAATTTTCTGGCACCACGTTCAAAAAAAAACTTTACGAATTTATCTTTTACGGACTGTAACGTTTGTTAAATTATGTTGAGCCATTTAACTATAGCGATTATTTTGAAATGTTTCATGTAATTAATCTCTATATCGAACGTAACATTCATGTAACTGTTTTGTAAAGTCTGACACTTCATAAAATCACGAGTCTGTTTACTTACACTATTATTTTATTGTTACCATACTTTGAAAAAGTGTACTTACTTTTGATTCATCCTGAATAATAATAATACTGATGATGATAAAAATTGGTCCAATGAGTAGCAATGATAAAAGCATGTCTCCAGAACATTGTTTAAGCTTTTAAATGGAAAGTAGGTTGAAAATTAAACGGTGAAATCTTAACCGGTGTATTTGATGAATAATCTCGTCACGTTAATCCATCCCAATAAACTCGTCGATATCGCACAACGTTTCCATGGCTATCACCGTCATCGACTACTGTTAAAGACAGTTGCGATGAAAGCCATGGAAACGTTGTGCGAAAACGATGAGTTTGCCACATGGAGCCCAGAGAAGAGTTTATTTAGTTCTAAATTTATTCCGAGAAAAATTAAATGAAATATTGTCTAATGATAATAATCGCACTTTCTATGCTAGAAGACCAACAATCAGCGATATGTGTAAAAAAAATATTCTGCCAATACAGAACACGAACAGAAGCTATTCTTTCAGTCAATGTTCAAGTGATCTACTTCTGAAGCACACCAGCCACAATACGTAAGTGCAAACAGAGTCCACTAAGTAAACATAGTATGGTGTATTGGATATTTATAATTTCATTGTAAGAGAAACAATAGGGCTGCTGCATATTTCAGGACAAATGTCAAGGCAATGAAACACGCAAAAAATTATCCTAATTTATAAATAAACAATTGTGGTCCTAAGAAGCAACTACACAAAATTTTCAACTCAAATTAAATCCGACTCGGGCATTATTCCAAATTTTCCTGATTTCTCAAGAACATATTTTAAATTTACAAATTATATTCTGAACTATTACAATTTTTATGCGAACGTGTTGTAATAATCTAATACCAAATTGAAAATTACTTTAGCTTTAAATATGTCCGGCTCGTTATGAGAAACAAAGCGTCGATGACGACATAATGCGTCATAAAGAATAGCGTAAACAAAATTTCTATTCTTCCTCTATGGGTTGTATCGTTGTTTTATACGCAATTTAAATAATTTAGTAAATCTACAAAGATTACGTACCTTATTAACAAAATATTTTGAATGAACCAATACAATCGGCTCATCGTACAAATCAAACGTTTCTACCCTTGGTGAATTCACTGTTATATGCTTCTCAACCAAAGTATTTCCCTCAATCTCTGCCGTTTAAGATTCGTCTCTTTCCATATATTTTTCTCTCAAACAGGGTAAACTTCGTTACAAAACCCACCACCTGATCTCCAGAGACGACACACCTCTCTGCCAAAGGTGATAGATATGTTTTCTTCCTCGTCTATCGGCAAAGATGTTTTCTTACTACAGTGTTACTCACTGGCATCGTTAACCAATTTCAAGTACCCTTAGGATTATTTACACAGGATGCCTCACAAATAAGCACCTTTTATTATTTGTTTTCAATTTATTAAAATAAGTAGTTAAGTGAATTCTGGAATACAAACGAATATTTGGAACATCTAGTACTTGGGAACTGCGTCACCGTTTGAGTGATGAGTTCACGCAAACAAGTCAGAAAAGTTGCGAGTTATTTTCAAAGACAAATATTCAGCGTTGTTCTAATTTAAAAAAAACTAGAAATCATTGTCGTCGCCACTGTTCAGCGACAAATATTGACCAATAGCGATTCTTAACAAATAATATTTTAAACAAAAAATAGATAAAACTACACGGTACGTATTATCTCACGTAAATCTATATCTAGTTCTAATGGATTGAAATCATTTTTGGATTACTATTGAAAACTACTTTCTGATAATGGTTACAAATTTTTTCGTGTGTGACTTTAAAGTTTACACTAGAATTAGAAAAATACCACGTTTCGTCCCTTAATATGAGACTTCATCAGGTGAACCTAATAACTGTTGAAGATAAAGACCTAAATAATTTTTGTCATACAAAGTTCCTATATGCTGTTGAATGTCTCTGTTAATTTATTGACTAAAATGATTATACCATCAGTTATTAGATGCTAAATATTGTTTAATATAATTGAAAATAGTTTCGAATGAAATTCCATACTAATTGCAACAGAAATTAATTTATATATTTATTTTATGATAATACGACAATGTTCACATGTTTATCTTATTTCAAGATTGTTGCTTAATTTTATTTTCCACGAACGTTATTACTTGGAATACGTTTTGTTTTGAAATTTAACATCGATCGGATCGTCTCTGACTTTCCAAATACTGTGATTTAGAAACATGGAATTTTTGCGTAACCTTATCCTTCCAATAGTATGGATCCCGTATGGAAGACAAGCAGGCTTTGATTCATGACGCAGCCGAGAATTATATCGTTCCACAAGATCGCGTTAGGGAGGGAACAGAGGTGAATTCGTTTATCTGCTCTGCTGGCTTCCCAGAGGACTCCATATTGTAATAGCCTCTGGTTGCCAGTGTTGAAAATCCATCAATTCCATCGCTTCAGAAGTCTCTTTTTAACAGTCAGACTTGAAATGAAAGTCTGCAATATTAGAGCTCCCGTACCTTGCACCTGAGATACGTTTATTTCTATTCCTCCGTCTTAGGTTTTATAGATAATCTTGTATAATATAACAATTAACGTTGATGGTTAAATTTTATAAAATAATATAGTTGAAGGGAAACCTGAAACTAAAATAAATGATTATAGAATATTTTTCATGTTATACTAATAAATTAATGAAAACAACTTTCGGGCACTGCAGATAGAAATTGTAAACAAATTTTTTTATATAATACCAATATTTGGCTGATTTTAACCGAAGAATTTGGCAATGTATGGTAATTATTTAAACCATTCTCCACCTGGTAAAGATGAAAAATCGTGTTAAATTTAAAGTATTTTATCACATTAAATTATTTATGACAAATTTGGCTGATTTAATTCATTTATAATAATACTGAAGGCAGAAATAAGTATTATTGTATTTCATGAACTATGTTTCGGCCATCACTTGTCGTTGATGGACTATTAAATATTAGTCCTATATTAATCTGAATGAAGAGGTAACTATAATATTAATAAACAGATACTAATACAAAGACAATGATGCAAATCGTCGCCAATATTTCAAATTTTACGCTTTCCTCTGAATCCCCGTTCTTTACTTAAAATTCAGGGATTGTATTGATCATTGAGAAAGTTGAAATTCAAATAAGTAAATTTAATAAAATCTAGTCAAACTTTTCTCAGTTTATCTATTCAAACGTCTCAACATATTTATCAGCGTACAAGTTATTCTTTAGTTATAATAATAATTATCGTCTGTACAGTTTATATTGAGTTATTAATGAGGCCAAAAACAAACAATTAAATTTTTTATTGATTAATTTAATTTCCTAGTGACACTTTTCTGTCAAGATGTGGACTCGTATCAGGTAAACAATAAAGATACTAAAAGTTATAGACATGAATTTCAAAGACACTAGAGGATAGTCAAACGATAGTAAAACGAAGAAGTAACAAAGATAAATAGAAAAAAGTTTGGATGGTTGCACACCTTAGATCAAAACATAAGTAGTGCTCAGAAAATCGATATAAGCTAATCTGAAACGAACTGGGATTGCAGACTTTATCCAAAATTTAGAAATTATCCCAGTCAAAAAATTATTCAAGTCTAAAATCTGCTTGTAAATTACCTAATTCTGGTAATTATGACTCATGATTTGGCCTATGCAATTGTATAGGCCAAAACAATATATATATATATACGTGTGTGTGGCTGAAAAATTATAGCTTTTTATTTGGTAAACTACTTGTCGATGTTGTTAATTGGTAACGTAAGTGAAATGTCGCTTTCGCAATGACTTAGTTGAGATGATTATTTTTTAAAATTTATTGTGATGGTGGCTTTAGAGAAGTACACGATTCTGTGGTCAAAGTCTTGATTGACAAATCGAGGAAGACATCTATTTGCATATAGGATTGCATTAAAAGCAAATAACAGTTGTTGGATGAATCTGAATGACTCGAAACCAGAATCCTCTTCTGGGTGTGATAAACACAATTATTTATAAGGCATAAACGACAGGTGTTCATGAAATAAATGTGCAAGAAAATCTTTGATGGTTGGATGTTCTCCTTTCCCCATGAGACGTTGGAATTGTTCACATGGTCAATGAACCCGGGAGAACCGTTCTGAATAACGACGGCAGAAGCGTGCGTTCTGTCAACAAAATGATTGAATATGCAAACATTGCCACCAGAAGCGCAGTGACCAATAGGGAGCGCAGAATTTACATAGACTACATGTAACGAGTACATATACTGTTTCTGTCCGTGGCATGTACAAACACAAACCCTACACCCACATTTACGAGTATACGTCAACTATTCCAATTCTTCTTCGTACTACTAAAACCTAAATAACATTTTGTTTGTCTGAATATAAATAATAACGGTTATAATTCTATATACTCTTTTGAGCTGACGTCTGCCAATAGTAATGTGTAGACATTATTCATCTCACACGATCTATAGAGTAATATTTCCGTCCAATTCATTTTGAATAAATACGATTGCATCGAAATATGCAATCTGTTGCTATATGATAAATCTGAAAATTAGATGGGTGGAAAGAATCACTAACGAGGAAGTTCTAAACAGAATAGGGAGGAGAAGTAATAGATTAATAGGCCACATTTTGAGACGTGAAGGTCTTACAAAATTTACATTAGAGGAAAGGGTGCGGGGTAAGAATGGAAAGGTAGGTCAAGGATGGAATGCGTTAAGTAAGTTAGGGATAATGTGGAACGTGCTAGTTATGTGGAAATGAAAAGGTCTGCGCACGATAGGTTCGCATGGAGGATTGCACCTGACCAGTCTTAGGTCTGAATGACACAAAAATAAGCAATCTGAATTGAAACAACCTGTATACCCGAAAATAATACTTGGTGGACAACAGAGAAGAGAAATAAGGTTAAAAATTTATTTATATTATCAAAGAAAACGGCGTTAACTACTTGAATTTAAAAGTGAAGTAATGCTCTTTCATACTGGTAATTTATTCATTCTTTTTATTAACGTTTATTATACGTCTCATGCTTTGTTTTTGTTATTTTATCTTTCTATGATCTTTAACCACCCTCTAGAGTCGTTTTACTGGAATGTCTAAAAGTTTAAATATCATTAATCTCAACCTGATTCGGGTCAATATCCGGACAGAAATATGTTACTATGCTAAATTAAATTATTTAATTATAATTTTTATTGTTTTATTTTGTTATTTTATCTTTTCATGATCTTTGACCATCATCTAGAGTTTTTAATTGGTATATTTAAAAGATTTTATATCTTTAATCTGAACCTAATGCTGGTCTATATTCGGACAGAAACATGTTAATTTACAATAGATTAATTAATTATAATTTTTGTCTGTTTTTGATATTATTTATAAATTAATATTGTATATACCTAATTGTAGACTAACAAACCAAAAATGTTTGGTTCAGAGTTACATTATATATATTTTTTGCGAGGACATATATATATTGCGTGTGTGTGTGTGTATTATGTACCACATTTGAATGCTAGTTTAGTAAGTATATTTCACCAGCCTTCAATTGTTTGTGTAATTAACGTAAATTACACACTGAATTACAAATACAGTATGTGAATTTTAATCAACTTTTATATATTACAATAAAATAGATTGAAGTTTGATCAACAGAATTCCAATAAAAGCCTTCCCTAATCCACGGGGCTATCCGCCGCTCTCCGTAATTGATCATACTATATACTTATTTGCATAAAAATCTATAATTTACACGAATTTGTTTAATCTCCTACCCTTCGTCTGGAATTATTCGAAACCAAATTTTTAAACTGTACAAATTTTACTGTAGACTTATCACAGCTTTACTTTTTGCTAATTTTTATTCATCGTAATATTTTGCGTGGAAATTATTTTCTTGCTTCATCTGCCAAGATAAATCTTAGAAAGAAGCTGAGAGAAAAATAACTGAAATATGAATTTTGGCTGATAAATCATTGCTGGTATGATCTGTAAGATTTATGTTTTCTAAACACTAAAATAATGATGACGATAAAACATAACGATGAATTTAAAACATATATTAAAATTTTATTTACAAATACTAAATTGGTTTTTTTCTACGGAAATACCTCGTTTATATATGACTACTTACTAAAAATTAGTTTTCACCCATTATACGAGCATAGTACTTACATTAATTCTTAGTTTATAATACATTTTCGTTTTCGGACAATTGAAGAGATTTTCTTCTTTATAACCGCATTGCTTGAGTACTTAAAAACCTGATGATAAACAACGCCTGGGAATCTTTTCCAGAAGTACTGGTTTCACCAACCAGTTCCTGTTTTGTCGTAAGAATCACAAGTTAATGCCTTTTCTTTATTCTAAACCCACCTAGTACCTCTTTCTGATTGGTTTGCAATTCTGAATATTTGAAACGGTTTTTTGCATTGTTCCTTACATTGTCCTAATTACAATTCAAATTGCAAACCAGGACGCAAATATCGCAGGAAAGCCTGCAGCTCGACTGTCACCGCCAGAGGCGCGCCTTCACTTATGAATATGCATGCTTTTCGTTAACTTACGCAAAGCTGTTTACTTATTCAATTGCCATGTATTTTCAACCTGGAAAATGCTTAGGGATTATTTCAGATCTGAATAGTACGCTCCTTCTACATCCGTTCATTTTAGTTTGCAATATTCTGTAACATAAAAGGTGTAGAGTTTTGATTACTTAATAATTTAACATAAACTGTAATTTAATATTATATTGTTATAATAAATATATTATAAATATTATTACAGTCTCAAATTAATATTAGGTAAATCACAGTAGATTTTACAACTATTGTTCCACATTCATCTACAATATTGAAGTATTTAGTAAGCATTCACAACATATAACGCTTACCATTACATAAAGTAGGGTTATAAAGGATGTTTTTTCAATTATAATTATTCGCGACACAAAAGTTTTTACATATATCATGAATGTTCTTAAATACTTAAATATTGCAGATGAATATGGAACAACAGTTCTGAAGTCTTCAGCTGCCTATTACTGGTCGCGGCAAGGAGAAGGGAATGCTGCAAACCCATAGCAAACTCCTCTCCTGTTATTTGGAAGGCGTGAGACAAGTCCCCAATACCTGATTCAGGCTTTCTAGAGTTTCTCCTACAACTATTTCAGGTGAATCATCTGGTAGGGGCACCAGTCAACCCTTGGCTATCATGCTCTACCTTCCACACGCCTCTTCCTATGCTATTAAAGAGGAGTTACCTGTTTCATGATCACCCTCATTTAGCCTGCTGACACCCCCGTACAATAGCACCTTGGTATAAATTAGAGACTGTAATAAAGACTTCGCAATTAAAGGAGATTATTATTATAACAATAACACTTTAACAAAACCAATTAATAAGTAATTATAGATTTAAAATATATTGACAATTTCATTAATACTGAGCTCTATAATTTTAATAGAGCCTACGTCTAAGCAGTATTCTGATTAAATTTATATGTTGTGAATTTTACCGATTGTTTCAGTTGTTATGTTTAACTGTACCTCGAATTTTATCTGGCTGGAAGAGCAATGTTTCGTTCTTTAGAATAATTATATATCAAATTTTCCGTCTCTATTCTACAAATTAGCGTAGCGCTCGTTTAAATCGTACCAAAAAATCCTCTTCCATTCTCTATTTATTCCGTTACATAAACTAATAGATAATTAATAACTTTTCATTAATGTTAAATACCTTTAAACTCTCTCTCGCTTCCTGTAACATTATTGTAACATGAAGTTACTGCTCCGTCCCTAATAACATTCAAACCGCTCGGGACTGGTTTGTTGGCGGCTTCTTTTGAGATACGTCAAAGGAAGGGTACATTATTTATATACCGCGAGGAATGCGAATCAGTGCAGTGGGCTGAAAATTTATTAGTCTATGAAGAACCATGATAGCGTAAAGGATGATAGTGGGTTCGCGATAGGTCACGATTGTAGGTGTAGGTGTTGGGCCTCGAACACTCTACCGTAATAGTGGTAGCTAAACGCCATACGCGTTTTAATCGAGGCAGTCGACGGCAAGGCACGGCGAAGAGCAAGTTACATTATATTAATGACCACGCCCTCAGGACTATTTTTCACTCATCGCTCCAATAAATTTGTTTATTTAAAGAAATTTTGGTAATTTAAATTAAAAAATTACCTGGCACTCAATTAATCTAAGTAATCCAGTAGCCGAGACACGTAACATTGGCACCCACAAGCCTGCTACTATATATTTTTCGACTTCTTCCGGTTAAAACATACGCAATCGTATTTCTTCTCAAGCTAACTTTAAATGGATGCAAATGCGTAAGTATGCAACATCAGAGATCAGAAAAGAGATAAATTTGCTTCCGTAACTGCGCCCAGTAACGGCTACTGCCGAAAATGTATTTTCATCCATTTAACTCAACTTTAGAAGAAATTTTATTATTTTTCAACCGGAAGAAGTTCAAAATTGAGGATGACACGTCCTGAGAATAAAATAATATTAATAAACTTGGTTGATCTGTGTATCCTCTTTAATTTAATTTACCATTCAAATACCACCACAAGCATTTTACTATTTATTCAAACGCAAACACCACATTTATTGTACAGAGTTTTCAGATAGCAGTGACATGGCTCTCAAAAGTGACTTACCGTAATGCCAATTTGCATGAAAAACAATTATGAAGTGATTGATCATTCACGGTTCATCAGTATCGTTTCTAAAATCGACTGCCTGAATATTGTATCGAGACCGCAGAAACATTCTGATGTCTAAAACAGTCCTTATGAACAAACCAACAATAAGTTGGAGTGCATGACTGGGTATTAAATATGTTCTACATTTGATGGTTCTTACGTGAGAGATGAATTCCACGTCTTCCACTGTCTGGATAAAAATTAAGTCGCTTAGGACGTACTGCACGTCACATATGTGTCAGGCGCCGGAAATAAAAATCCGTTTCTCACCATATAAAGCTGTGTTCCCTAGCACGAACATACATATGTTTGTCCACACTGTCAACGGTGAAACTTCAGAGAAATATGATGAATCAGACACACCTCGAGCTGTAGCACTTTATTCGAGTTGTCTTTAGTTCTCAACCGCCAAGTGCTCAACTACTACCGTTGCAACGGACAAATCACGAGAAGCACTTTCTGCAGCGTCTTGTGACAGAAGGTCGTGTACATTTATTAAGAGAATTGAGCGTGTTTCCCAGGTTTAATTGTTTGACATGATTGATAATAGCGGTCGCCAGGAGGACGAGTCCCGGAGGTCGGCCCACACTGAAGCCCCTAATTTCGAGCCACTTTTGCAGCGACTGTGACAATGTTACATGGGCTGTGGACCACGCGGGGCTTTTAGCACTCAAGTGGCAGACATGTCCTCTACATGTTTGTGTTGAATTTGCACCTTGAAGCGAGGTTTACCACGTCCGCTCTGAAATTAATGGCATTAGGAGGCGCTTCTGCACCCACTTCAATGCTATCGATTTAATTTGCATGACAATTCCAACTCCGCCATATTGACTTTGAAGCTGCTTTAGCGCAGAACTATTCCCGCGTCGTGATTGGCTCATTGCAGGAAGCTCGGAACAGGCGACGCAGCAAGAAATGTTTATGTTCCAAGCCTCGCTTTCAAAACAACTCCCGGCTTTGCTTGCCGAACATACCCAAACAAACTAACGAAGACTAACATCACTTAACCAACAACACCATAAGAATATCGCTTTTTGTAAATGAAAATTGACTACTTCAGTATTTTCCTTTATTAAATGTTCAACAGTCTAACGAGTATGTGTAAAAATACCCAGTCACCTATATTAATAATGTAAAAAATAATTCTGATATTTGACATTTATTACTAATAGCATAATAAAAATTATTATTTTTAATTCACTTCCATTTAATCTTATAATAAGCCTAGATTTTATTATGTTATTAACTTTATTTTTATTCTAGCTGTTTTATATTTTACATTTCAAACAAAGACAGGCATTTATTTAATAAATTAATCCAAAATAGCAACAACCTATCAATAAACATTTGCACAATCATTGTGTTGTGAGGCAATGTCTCTCGATTAGTAATTATATTATTTTTCAAATTATTAACGTTTGTTGAAGAAAATATTTTTCAGTTGTCATTATGAGTAGCCTTGGTAATTATTTATATTAGCACGGAAAATGAATCAATCAATCAATTTCTCTCTAATTTATTGGTAAACATGTGATTTAACTAGCATCGAGACCGTTCTTCGTTTTTGAATCATTAACCCAATGACGGGCGCATACGGACCTATGTCGATTTGGGGTTAACTTCAATTTACTGCGATGATGATGCGAAAAAGATTCCGAGTAGGGGAAGTCGAGGTAGAACGGACCACCCTATTTTTTACTGGGTAGTGCTGGAAGAAACTAGGGGTGTAACATTGTAACTGGTCAAGGAAGAAATCTTGACCAAGATATAACTGAGCCTATAGGATTAACATTCGTTTCGGCGTCTTACATCTGTGAATTTATAATTTTGCAGCATTTCGACAGGAGATAAGCTACAAAACTCCTAGCTTTTAACTCTTATATATTCGTAAATTAGTTATCTTTAGCTACATACAAATTACGTATGAGGTTTATATTTCCTTGTGCTGAGGCTGGGTGAAAAACATTAAACTAAAACTAGAGCGCGGGGTGGAAGGGCTTACTACTGTATAAACACAATGCAATGTTTTCGTCAAGATAAAAAAGGAAAATCTGAGAGGCGTAGCTTAGATGAATGAGTTACATGGTGCTGTACCAAAAAAATAATAAATTAAGAAAGAAAATGAACGGAAAGGGAAAAATGATGGAAAATACTGTGCAGTAAAAATTGACAACACGATCAGCCGTACGATAAGTAAGTATAAGAAAGAAAATACGAAAGGTGTTACGATTTTTCCTAAATTACATTTAATTCTATTGCACTTATTTAAATGCTAAACACCCTATCCCGTTATGCCCCGGAGGAGATAGGGTAGAGCAGAATGGAAAATTTCTTTTTAAAATTTCATTAAAAATCTAAATTTGTTGTTTTAAGTTATATTGATATTAGATTAAGTGATTATTATAATAAACTAATGTTTTATACTTTTATTAAGTGATTTTTTATTTCCATAATTTTACAAAAATGGTTAAAAATTTGTGTCTTGTTCCACTCTGACTTCCCCTACGTCAAATTTGTTAAAAATTCCCTGGGTACCCTAAAAGAATCAAAATGCACTCGGTACAATTGAGTCGTTCCTGTAGTGTAAAAGGGCTAAAATTAATCCTAGAGTTTTATGGTACCTTAGGGCAGTAATAAATACTACTGATACCTTAGGATACTCCCTATACATTAAAAAACCAAAAATTATTCTTCTTGTCAATAAATTATAATTATAAAGTGTACCTATTCCTAAAGTACATGATAAAATGCTTCTCTTAATCCGGGAACATTCGCAAGCCATGTATGGAAAAATTTTGAGTGGTCCCTTTTTGTCCTGACAGTTGAAGAAAGGGACCTTATCAGGGGTGAGCACAACAAATCGCCAAAATTTCTTCGCAATCGGGTTGTTGGCAAAGGAACGAATAAGGGACAAACAATCAATCATTCCTTTTTATTCATAGACAATACACTTTTGAAAGAAATGATAAAAATACATTTTATAAAAATCATATTTTTTGTGGTAAAGTTGCTAATTTAATATGTAAGAGTCACAGTCTACATACGGAAAAAGTGTACTCTATTTTTAATTTAATTTCCTTAAACGTGAGTTATTGGAGGAAAAATTAATTAAATTACACTTTTTATATTAAAAACTGTTGTAAACTACGCCAGTAATTTTAATGATTTCAAAGATATAGACATAATCTTATATTAAATTAATATTTTATTTCAACTTTTTAATACAAAAAATAACGTTTGAAGGAGAGAGAAATTTTTCTCTTCCGCAACTTATCTTTATTTAATCATTTAATTTTTTTGTTTACTTTGTATGTAATTGTTCACGTTAGGTAGTCCCGAATGATATGCGTGTCAGACACCTGACGT
Source organism: Eucriotettix oculatus (assembly GCA_034510155.1). Classification (NCBI taxonomy): domain Eukaryota; kingdom Metazoa; phylum Arthropoda; class Insecta; order Orthoptera; family Tetrigidae; genus Eucriotettix; species Eucriotettix oculatus. The sequence goes on from CM067378.1 coordinate 65,781,604, forward strand.
CGATATCTTTACACCCGCATTGTATACTTCCCAAAGCAACTGGGCTTTCGATCCTTTCTGAGGCCATCTCACACTTACTCCTTTCAACACCCACCTGGACAGGCAACAAAAAATATACGACCGGTTTGTATCCAATCCTACTACTGAATGCATTCGTCTCTACAGACATTCTACACGCCCGCATATGCCCAAACAAATCTGATAGCTACAAACTTGTATGGCTTCCTCTGCCATAAAGATGGCACTGTGCTGTCAAATATTCAGTTGCATTCATGAAAGAAAATATATTCTATAATTTAGAAAAGTATTTCTCTGATGTCAGTAACATTTCAAATGTAAAATTGTTAAAGACTCTACGTGGAGTTGGCTGGTGTTCACAAGCGTTTAAAACCGACTATAATGAGTTTATACGTGGTTGGTCCTTCACAAATGAGCATTTCTTGAGAACATTCTGAAAGGTGACCACGATATATATATATATATATATATTGTGTTGAGTAATTAATGAGTCAAACAAGATATGCTACGGGATCCAAAATTCAAGAAAAATTACATTTCTAAGAAATATCAACCAAAAGATTACTGCGTTTTCTCAAATTTTAAAATTAATTGGAAATCGTCTTGACGATTTACTGGCTGGGTTAATTTTTTTTATATCAACCCTCACGAGTTTCTTCGTCTATACTACACTGTTTGATGAAGCATGGATCCTAGTACACTCGGTAAAAGAGGTGGTTTCTTTTGAAAATTTTATACACTTTACATTTTAGATTATTATATTTACTTAATTTTTAATATCGTATTTTCATAATATATTACTCATTTCCAAATAAAATTACGATAAAAATGTTTCCGGGAATGTATTATTCGGCGAGATAGACGACAGAATTATTTGTGGTTGTCGCACAAACGTCTTTGTGTAATATTTATAACTGCTCTTGTTTTTCAAAACTAAATACATAGTGAGACTGTAATTAAGCATTGAAATTTAGTAACTCGTGCCAATTCGAAACTGTTACTTATTTTCAGAAACCTAAGGAAAGTGATCTTATTTTTTAATTTTCTCTAGTCTAACAATTTATCACTCAATTTAGTAATTAAATTAATTCAATTCGTTAGAAAAGTACAGACACATAATTGATTTTAACCCTCATTTTACCACTTAATTTTGTCTGTAACTTTGATCATTTTTATAATTATAGTGTACTCGTCACACAATTGTTTTAAATTTTATGTATTACTAATTTTCTATAGTGGTTGTGCGTATTCTACTCTTTATCGTGAGCGTATTTTCGATTTTTTTCTTCTCATCTAATTATGTTGTGCTTTACTGTGTGAATAACTGAAACTAAAACAGGCATTTTAGAATGTTTTTAAAGACATACTATGCGTAACAATAGATATTCTGAGAAGTAATGAAAAAAACGCGAAACTTGTTAGATTGGTCAATGTTGAATTTCTTCGTGTCGTTATTTTTTACTGTTTTTGTAGTGGATACAAGGGACATTGCAAATAAATTCTTCAGAATGAAGTTTTTATTATTTGTGAATAATCGTAAGCTCTTTGGAGCGACTCGTATCCGTCAATATAAAAAGATAAACTTCCACAATATAATTTACTTGTCATTTTAGTTTCGGTGATTACTCGTATTTAGAACCTTTTACATGAATATCTTTCAAATCAAAATATTATTCCTGAATATTATTAATATTTTTAAGTTTTTCAAGTGCAAGTAATTGTAATATTTCTGTGACGGTTAGCTCTGTCGCGGTTTCCAATATATTGAAGGAAAATAAAGCATACGTATCCCACGCGTAAGTCTCGGCTATATATGAGAATGAGGGTAAGATGAGAAGAAATTGTTTTTGTCAACTACAGGTATTTCTTTCAATTTTTGATGGTGTTTCATTCATTACGTAGTCAAAAGATTCAACCGAATATAATTATAAAATTAGTTGAATACTGTCTCATTTACTCATTGTGACTTTTATATAATCCTTGTACTTCACATAAATTGTAATGGACAACCCAAGTTTTCATTTAATGGCTACTAATTGAAGATTTTTAGTTATGAATAGACATCTTTCGTAGATCCTTTGGAGAAGCAAGGTTACAAGGAATAACATTTCTCAGGTTTCTTAACGGGTAACAGTGATTACAACGCGAAGTTTCGACTGCCGTAAGCTCTGTCGTCATCTTCATCTGAAGACGAAACGTTGCCTCTTAACCGCCGTGTGGAACCCCGAGACCTATTTCTTGAATAACTGCACCAGGAAAGCCTTCGATCTTTAAGGTTACAAGGAGTTTGAAGTGTGAAGTGATATCCGACTGTAACTTAAAATTAATTTCTTGGTCCGTAAGGCCGTAACTCATTACAGTCGTGTTACATATTTTTAATTTACAGTAAGTAGTAGTTTATGATATTTACATATTATAAGACTATGATTGAAATAACTAAGTGTAACATACATATTCCACGTTTAGCTCTGAAATAAACGGAAGTACATGACCAGAGAAAAATAAAATTAATTATTTTCTGAATGAGTATGTTAAGTAATTAATGTTTCAAACTGTGAGACGGAGGCAGGAACGATGACGTTATAAGGAAATTAAACATCATCTGTAATGATTTGTATGGTCGAAATGTCGATCCAAGTAATAATTATCTTTAGTGCTGAGGCCAGATCCAATAATCTGCGAATTGCTTTGTTGTAGCCTGACGTTTCTAATACAGAATTACTATTGCAGGGAAGTTGAACTTTACGATCCTCGGAAACTAACAGTTTCATAAAGTTGAGCTCACTTGAGGGTTTCCTGAGAGGCAATTCTCCTGGGCAATCTGCTGACCTGCGGCCGTTCCTCGCTATTCAGATTCTCGAGATGTTCCGCTATTCGTGCCACTGCGAACACTTTCTGTTGCGTACACGCACTCGGACTGTGATTTATTCCACGTTTCTCGCATTTTACACGTCTTTTTGAAGAAAACTTAAATTTCTGTTTTAAACCTACCAGTGGAAGGCTCAAATTAAATTTGGGTTAAGTAATAGTTATGCTTCACAGGACGTGTTCTAATATTATTCTACTGAAAATTGTCTAGTTGTTTCAGAGAGAATTATAGAAAACTAAATTTCTACAACAATATGTGATTTCTATACCTTTAGATTTCAAAATTTGGTGTAGCTCAGCTTCAGATCTTAGTGACCAAATGTGTCGTTACATTAATAATGTAAGAAAAACTTATTTACAGGGACTCCGGACATTATTAAAAATATTTTTAGCCAAATTAATTATCTTTCCCGTCACTCATTTTCTTTCATGTTGTTTTGACAGCTATTAATTAAGTAATTCAGTTCACAAATTGGTATACATGAATAAAAGCCAGTAGTCTTCATTATATCTTACTAATCAATCATAGATTATTAAAATATTATGAAGTATTCACTGGTTTTTATTCGTCTGTATCAACTGACTTAAGCTGCGAAAACTCCTTATCTTTCTAAATTAGAATACTTTATTTGCATCTGGAAGTGTCATTCGATTAAATCCTAATTAGTGGAAGGATTACAACATCAGGCCCTATATGTTAAGATTTTTCTGTTATGCTTAAAAATCCAAGAATAAACTTCACCCAAACCTATTATAGTTACTTATTCAAAATTAAACATTACATGCATATCTGAATAATTAAGAAGCAACTTTATGAACGTGTGAATAGGGTAGAAACCAAACTATCCAGATGAAATATTAAGTTTTTTTATTTCATCTTTATCATCGTACAACTTTGACTATATATTTTGCAGTCTTTCCAGTCAAAAGTGGCAGTTTGGGGGAAATAAAAACAGGAAATAGCTTTACAACTGACAATCAGAAACTTGCCAGTAACTTCGCTAGCAAGAACCAATGAAAAACCACCACGTCAACAATTAATTTAAAGTTGCACTTAACTACAATTGACGGTTTTAAATATCCGCAAGGCGGGACATGAAACATTAACTGAAATATATAACCAGGAATGCAATATAACGTTGTAAAATTTAAAATATATTACTTACTATTAAGTATATCTTGTATAAATGTAAAACGTTATCGATTATTTGTCAACCCGTATAAATTGGACAGAAATCAATATCAGCTGAACTTTTTCCGTGTAATTCTATACGTACTTCTACTTTTTCAATAAGATTTATAGTTTTCCTCGAAAGTCAAATCTAGGGCTTTAATAAACGTTTAAGTTTTTTAAATATTGGACAAATACAGCTGTCTTTGGATTAATAACGCCTAGGTTTAGGAATATCATTGACCGTTTTTATAAAACAGATAACTTGTCTCTTATTCATAACACGTGAAGATTTTTTTGGGGAGGATACAAGAGGGTGATCCTGAAACAAGCAACTTCCCATTAATACTAAATACACTCTATGTTTTACTTTAGCGCCAACATTATTCAACTGTAACTATTAATATTTTTTATTTGGTATTCGTTTATGAGTCACAGCAGTGAAGCACGTGTGTTGCGACTAGCATAAAATACCTCAAGAACTGTTTGTGTTCATTTCTTAGCAACTGCAACTGTGTATGTACGACGGGCATTCAATAATTATAGAGAAAATCAATCTAGAAAATAATCCCCACGAATATTAACAAACTATTCCCAAATTATTTTTTATATCTGATTCATAGTCTTTGACTTGATGTTTCCCAAATTCTTTGACCTCTTCATTCCTATTAATATTTTTTTGACTCTGGTTCAAAATGGTCACCCCAAGTTTCAACACGTTAAATATATTGTTTTGGAAAGGGTTACCTTACTTTCATAGACTCTCGTTTCCTTGTGTTGTTGCGTTCACTCTTTTGGGACCCAACTTACACTTGATTTGATGTAATTGGGACTTAACGTCATGAACTGTGCCATCACTTACTACAAATTTGTTTTGCCTTATCTTAAACAGAAACACGTCGGTCAAACAAAGAAGTTGACAATTCAACTGACTGGCCAGGACATTGCACGTCATTCAATGAGGTTTTCCAACTGTTCCACCCAGTTTTGAAATTTTCCGCGGTTCATACAACTTCCACCATCCTGTAAAACAATCCGATAAAAGATTTTAGCCGGGTTTTCACCCTCATAAAGAAAAGCCCAGATAATTGAACGTTGTTCAAGCGGTCACGCCATCGTTAAACCCAATTTTGAAGCTATAAACGAAACATTTTATCCGTCACGTGTTCTTATCTCAGTAATTCTTTAAAATACCAAACACTTCCTACTAAACTTTTCTCTACATAAGTTTCTCTCTTTAATTATATAATGTACTTATATAATTGGAATGGAAATATTGTTTACATATATTCAAGGGACTGTTTTGCTGCATAGCTGAAATGTTATATGACCCTATATCCTTCCTGAGCTTGTCTTGTTTTTCTGAATAGGATTCGTCATTTCTTGAATATAAATTTAGAGAATGTTTGTCTACTAATTAAACCTTGAACCGTTATTCAGTATCTCATTCACCTAATCGTTTTGTAGAAGCACTGCTAACAATTTAAATTAAATGAATATGCTACAAAATATGTTTCGAAAGGATAGAAGTTAACAATTGAACGAGGAACATTTTATCAATTCTGAAATGACTGAGTACAGAGGGCTACAAGTAGCCACAGTGTCCCATAATGAAGTTTGGGGACGACGCATCCCCATCTATCTGCAGTAGACGTCAGATTTCCTTTCTTAGGCAGGTTGGTGGCGAGATGTTGGCAAAGCTGGTGCTATTGTTCGTTATCGATTGAGCGTGGGAGTCTACAGCTCTGCGATAATGGGTGGACACGGCAATTCCTGTCCCAAAATACGAGTATAACGCAGCTGCGAACGCGCACAGTTTACCTCTGCCAACAATAATTTTCATTCATTGTCTATGTGTCGCCATTGAGCATTTCAATTTCCCAATAATATTCCGTGCTTGCGGTAATTATAAAGTGGGCGGGCGTCTATAGAAGCGGCACAATGCCGAGAGACAAATGCTTTATTCAGTTATCGCGCTTGTCTCTGCGCCTAATGTATGTTAACGTTTAACATCGTCAGTGTCTAAGGCCAAGGAGATAATTATTATGCGTGTTTATCAACACCTAATTACGTTTTCGTAAATACGCCCAAAACGAGAACTTAAAGTTTAGAATAATTACACTGTTTCCATAGAAACAATAACAGAAGCTTGTGAATTTAATCGTGTGTATTTTCTAACGTTGACTCCTAAAGGCACCTTCTTTCCTTTTCATTGCGTCACAATGGTCCAAACAACGCAAATTTCAAAATTTTTAGAGCCAAAAAATTGCGAAAATATGCAACAACAAGAAACTATTTAAATCTATTATGAAGACTCATATTTTACCAAATTTTCACCTTTTAATAATTTTGAAACTTGCGATTCGGCAATAATTTAAAGTTGGTTTAACCGTGAAGACTTTATCCAAATTGAAGATCATTTTGAACTCAGCGCAAAACATACATGATAGTCAATTACCAACAATTAAAACATTAAAACATCGAAAGCAAAGTTCGTTCTGCGCGATTCATTTGAAATGACAGTTTTAGTTTTTCTGAACACCTATAAGTAATCATATTTAGTGAAAGGAATTCGCAATACGATAAACTTTCTTGTAAAATGTGTTGTCTTGCGGATCGCCGAATTATATTGTTTTTGCACAAGGTTAATTATAATATACTCCTTTATTTCCGTAGAATACATAAACACCGCTTACCGTTTAAACATGGAGCGGTTTGGTACAAAACAAAAGAATTAAAAATTAATTCGATTGATTTCAGTAGAATATATAGAGTTTATAACCTTTGTACTGAACAAATTTGTTTATATTTTAAATTTCGATACTTATAAGTTATGCACTAATTGTCATTATCATCATTATTTTTCACGGTTAGTTTTTTGCAAGATTTCACAAATCTGTATAGTGCACACAAATATCTAAAGTTCGGTACGTACGTGACAACTTTAATTGAAATTGAAAATATAAATTACGCAAATAATATTGTAAAAGAAGTTCCAAATCTATATTGCTATTTATTGCGTACTTTTACAGTATCTCTACGGGATCCTTGGCTGATACGCAGGCCTAAAAATTTTAATTTCTAAAACCATATATTCCGTAGCGTCAAAGAAAGACATTTTATTTTATCATTGTTTGGTTTTTCCATTAGTTCTCCACAGAGTAAATAGCATATGTCAAGAAATACAACCATTGAATTTAAAACACTGCAAAATTATTTAAATTACACGTTGCTGTAGTTATACATAAATATTAAAAATAAAGCAAAAAAAACATTTAGGATATATTCATGCAAAAAGCTGGAGGACAGAGGAATTCAATAAAATATTTTAAATATTTACTTGCCTATTGCGGAATTCCAGCTATTAGTATATTCCAGTATTTATGTGGGCTTTTTGAGGAATTAAAAATTCCATTGAATAATAAATTATTACTAGTTTTTATGAATTTTTATATGATTTATATAACTTGGGAGACTATTACATACGTTTACGCCAGAATAATGCTATATTCAAAGAGACCAAGGCTATGCATCCGCAGTCGATGATGTCCGTGGCGTTAAAGTGCAGCAGCTTCGTCCCTGTAAATTGATTTTCCACGTTCCGACGTTCACTTGAGCTGCCACTCAACGCAAAAGTATCATCGACGGAATTCCCAGCCGTTTAAGAAGGCCGGGTCCTAAAGAATCGAAACATCCAGACCACCAAACAGCTACAACCGTTGCCCGTCAGTTACAAGATCATTACGTGCAGTTTCAGTGTTCGATTCATATGTCTCTGAAATGACAAAGTCGAACTTATTAATCATAATAATAGATGTAATTATACTAAAGCTCAGTCTGGAAGCTTCATAAAATCAAATTTATTTCTCGGATATATTGTAAGAGTTTACCGACATTGGAAACCCTGTTTCAGCTACATGCCTCAAGATATGAATGTTATTATGTACTTAATAATAAATAAAGCCCCAAATTAGATTTTTAAGAAACGGATATTTATCTAAATTCCATAATCCTATACAGATATAGTATTACCCCAAAATAATTATGAATTTCACTAATATTGAAATGAATTTAATTAACTTGCTATCTGGGTGTTCGGCGATGCCCGGTATATTATGCTTATATATAACTAACATTTACTTAAGTTATGATAGTTTTTACTCTCGCGAACGTCGTCGTCGCCTCCGCCGCACGCATACACGCAGGCTACGTTAGGGCATAATGTCGCCTGTATTAAGTTCTACATGTCATTAGGATAGTACGGATACAAGTAGTATCGCGGGAAACGCTGAAAAATAAATGGACCCCGAACGAGAGAAATATTGACCGATTTTTTGTATATTAAAAAATCTACGGCCCCTCCACACCCGCTCTTTTGAATGGTAGCCGTGGCTTACCTTCACGGTGCTGATTTCCGAGTTTCAAAGAACTTGACACACAAACAATTAATTTCATTTATAAGACTGAGATTGATGATCTATCTATTTGTCTGTTTAGCGCGAAATAACTTGTAAATTTAATGGACGTTTATTTAAGTAGCAGTGTATTTATAAGTACTTAAAAATATATACAAAAATGTTTACTCTCGAGTGAAGCACACACGTTGCGCCATATAAATATAACGTGTAGGACCGCTCACATTAATTAAAGGACATTACCTGCTGGGAAATGAGTGAGAGCCAGGTGGAGGTTGACTTCCTCCTTCCTGGTTTTCCTCTTTCCTTCCCCCCTTGGTCCATGACCAAGGTAGCTAATTTAAGACTCCTGCAGGCTGAGACGACCTTGGGCAGTTTGAGAGGTGTATGTACGGGGGTCGAAGACCTTCGGCATACGGTAAGAGTTGTTCGCTGATCCTATTGGACCAGTCGGCTAACTGCCTCTCAATACTGAACAAGGCACGGAGGCGGGTTTGTTGCGTTCCCACAGCAATCCAGTCTCCCGTCATCTGAAGGGCGCAGGAGTAGTACCCACTAGCCCGACCTACCTGATGCAGGTTTTCTAGGGTTTTTCCCTGCATCACATTTAGGTGAAACACCGGGTAGGATCCTTACACTATAGCCTGGGGGCCCTAGCCAACCCTGGGCTACCTTGCCCTACCTTCCACATCCCCCCTTTTCAAGTCCCTTCCTATGCTATTAAAGGGGAGTTGCCTGCTTCAGGATCACCCTCATGTAGCCTGTTACCCCCCAAAAAAAACCGCTCACATTAAATTTTGTATAGTTAAAGATTTAAGGTTATTAACGATATAATTCTTTCATCACTCTCACCATTTTATTGCTACATTAATACGGCGATGATGATAGTGTCCTTATAAATCATTAATATCAAATAAATCAAGAGAACTAATGTCAGAATATAATTATATTTATCTAGAGAAACAAACTCGTTGGAGTCAACTAACCAATTTAATGAATAAAAAAAGAATGGATTAAGAAAATAAAAATTGGCACAACGTGCTGTGATTGGAACCACTTCAGGTTACTTATAAAATAAATGTAAATTACTTTAAAATTAATAATCATAAGTATAGTCTTAATATTCAGACAATCTTTATAATAGGAAACAATTACAAATAAAAACATGTCAATAAATACGATAAGCTACGTTTTTAAATTTTACTTTGTAATTGTTTCTCATTCTAATGATTTTCTGAATGTTAAGGTCGTACCTTTTATTATAAATGTAAATGTTTTATTTTACAATGCAACAATTCATGTTTCGAAAGGTTAATTTTTCATTACATTTTATATTACAATTGTTATTGAAGAAACTTATCTTTGATATATTAAGGTTAAACTGTTTATTATGGTAGATATTAATTCACACTTTCTGCAGTGTGTGATCAATCTACATACTTTTATAAATTTTCTTCATAAAAGAATTTAATTATGTATTTATGTTTCAATAAATAAATTGTATTGAGGCTTGTAAGATTTGTGTTTTTGAAGCTGAAGAGGAATGTGCTATGGTTTCTTAATTAATAGGTTCTACACTTTTAAACTAAGTTACGTTGCCGTTTGTTTATTTGTGCTATTTTTTTTTTGGGTAACAGGCTACATGAGGGTGATCCTGAAGCACTGAAGCAGGCAACTCCCCTTTAATAGCATAGGAAGGGACTTGAAAAGGGGGGATGTGGAAGGTAGAGCAAGGTAGCTCAGGGTTGACTAGGGCCCCCCTTATGTAATTTGTATTTATTACTTACATTTTGCGACCAGATACAAATAATATAGCAACGTAAGTAAGTAAGTATATAATTTGTATTTATTACTTACATTTTGCGACTAGTTACAAATAATAAGTAACGTTTAATTCCACAACTTGACTGTAACAATTGTGGCTATCATCGTGTGTACAGTAAAGTTCGCCTTTCGATTAAAGGTGCTTTTTTATAATTAATAAAATCTATATAAATAGAAAAGGAGAACAGGCTGTTTAGTTATATCCTTACGTCATCCTACGATAGCGAACAGAAAGCAAAGCGGAGGGGGCTAAGAGCTAATGTCCGCTGTCCTGTCGAGTGTCTAAAGTGATTAGTGTTGATTGCGCGATACAGAACGCGTCCTCAGAACCCTCGACGTTCACCTCGTTAAAATTGCTGCTGATCGACACTTCTCCACTTTGCTCCGAGGCGGGGGTCTCTAACCGAAGATAGAAGACCACCTAATATGCTCTTCTGGAGTGAAGGAATAAGTTCACTTATGTGACACGAGATACAAAACATGGAAATGTGTTCTTTGGTATTAATCGATAACATGGAGACGTGTCAGATAAGATTGTTGTACTACTTTTGAACATCCAAAAACATATAATCTAACATCAAACTGCCTTCATCGTTATAAAGCTATTTAAAAAGATATAACAATTAGGAGTAAATTGGACCAGGTGATGCTCTTGTATCCTTCAATTTTATTTGATTTTCATGCATACGCTGATATAAAATATTCTGTACTCATTCTGTAATAAAACACCTTATTATGATATTGGAATTTTGCAGCTTATTCTAAACTAGCTATACCCGTGACTTCGTTAGCGTGGAAATAGCTCTTTTTATTTTGCCCTAAAAACAGAAGTTTGGTATCATTTATTTATGAACGCTTCACGACAAACTCGCAGTTGGTTTTGAACAGTTCCCGCTTTCACACGTTTGCAACAATGAATGGAGTGAGAATGCTCACCCCATCCCTCCCCCCTCTCTCTCATGCTGCCAAAATAACGCTCATAATAACATGATGTATGGTATAGGAATGCATATTAGGACTTTTACCTCGCAGTCGGTTTTCACGCCGCCTTTCGCACAGCAGTTCAATGGATTTATAAAACTTACATTGTAAACTCTGCAACAATTGAAATGAACAATACACGAAAATTTAAGTTGCAATTCCTGTTTCAATCCGTAAAATTCTCATTGAAATTCGTTAAGCCGTTTCAGAGCATATATCAAGGTTATAGGCAATCCGCATTCACTTTTTGGAGACTTCGGCGCGCATAAACGAAGAAACCTTCCCTTGGAATTAAAATTTATGTCTATATATCATATTTATACTTAATAACATTATCTAAATGAAATATGCACCAATATTTAAGTTAAATTTCCTGTTTTTAAACCCTCAAATTTTCATTGAAATCCGTTGAGTCGTTTCGGTGTCTATTTGAGGCAAACATATTGACAGACAATCAAACAGACAGTTCAATTTTATTTATTGGTATAGATTGGTACAGAGAAGCAGGAGATGAGACGAAGAAGATATCGCTGGAAGAATATAGAGTATCGTTGGAGATCGGAGACTTGTATCTTGTTGTGGAGTAAATAGGTTATTATACATAAAAAACATGTAATAAATGATTTCATGTACCTAAACAGAAATAAAACCCAACACGTTATCGGCAGATAAACTTCAAAAATATAAACTCCTGAACTGTGTAACATATTTAAAAGGGCAACGAGGACGCTAACTTTAATTACATTCATTTCAAGTTTCACTAATATTTATATCTTATATTCAGGAATAAACAGTGATTAGTATTTTATTTCCACGTTTACTACCACGCCTTTGTGGACATTTAATATTTCTCAATATCCATTTTTAATATTTTGATTTATCAGAAAACAATTGTACTAATTGTTATAAATAAAATGAATGGGCAAGACATAATTTAAATTATTAATTTCGTCCCCAACTTTAGGGTTCTTCCATTAATTCTACAAAAAATTAATGTAATTACATAAACATAGTTGAATGTAAATAATTTAATAAGCTTTGTTTGATGTAGTTCCATCAATTAGAAACTTATTGTTCTGTCGTGTTACTACTGCAACATTCAGAGCCGAAAATGAGGGAAAACAATGCCAAAGAAATAGATCGCAAAACTTATATTGTTGTAACCGAATTTTTCAAACTACAAGTATTAAGTTTCAATAATGCACAATTCAATTATTATAACACAGAGTCATTTAATGAATTTATATTTTGCATATGCGTGTTTATATTTATAGAATTTACTTTTTATCTTATGTGAAGCACTTTATTGATTAATGGAAGATAATAAGTGCTTTCTCCATCTAAAATTTTTCCATTACTACTATCAGTTCTGTATTTTTCTTTAAATATACATGCTAGTCGGCACATATTGTATATCTAAAGGTCGTTTTAAATTTGCTGAATTGAAACTTGCGTTTTGTCTGACCAATATGACAACCTTTACAGTTCAAACACTTAATTTTATAAACAATATTGGGTTTACCAATAGTAATATATATAACAAAATTTAAATTGATAAATGATTTTAATATTATCCTAACAACGTAATTGGCAAACAAGTTAATTAATTTGTATTGTATTTTCTCTAAATATGGTAAAATAATGAACCTGTAAACTTTTTACTATTATTGGTTGTGGGTTAATTACTTTTATAATATATTTATTAATCAAACAGAGAAGATGATAATTTAAAAATAGAATATTACTTTTCTTTCCAAATTCTCGTTGTTGAATTTATGAGATAATTTAATGGCTTTTTCCACCGAACTGAAAACCATGAATGTAAGGTAAAACAATTGAAAATATTATGTAATTAATTTCGATTATCTGAACCGTAAAACTTGCTTAACCTCTTTTTTCATTTCGTAACTTCAAACGAAATGCATTAAGAACAAGCAGAGCGGCAGACCAAATTAATTGAATTTCATATTTCTTCTTTATTAGTCATTGAACAAGGAAGTAAAATTCTACATAAATATATAGCACAGTAGCTTCAAATAGTAGTAATATTAATTGTCCTACAAATGCACTGTCAAATTACTGATAATTGATTGTTATCTATAAAACGGGGAACAGGATATGAAAGGTGATTCCATATGTTCCAAATTAGACACACGCAGACAATACACAAACATAAGCTCAACACACAATTTCTCTTTCATCGATGTCAATATTCGTACGCTACGATTTGGGGGTTTCACCTTGGACAGAAAATGAAATAGAAAGAATTAATACAGAAGAAAGATACAATTACTATGTAGTAGGTCCTACGTATTAAACCGATGTAAGTATGTATACAAAATAATTTAACACGTTTGAGAACTATCCAAATCGTATAGCAGGGTTAATAATTTCAGTTTACAGTGCTTCATAAATTTTGTTTTAGTATTGCAAATATTAATTTATTACAACTGAACTGAACCATTTCAGCATATAATACAGCCTTACTACTATATAATTAATATAAGAATGAGAAGAGGCTGAGGGACTAAAATTAAAATCTGTAGTTTATCTGAAATTCTTAAAAAGTCAGTTTTACCTTCCCCTATTTCCATCTGGATTTTCTGTTCAGAAATTTGATATATGTTGATAAAAGTACTACCTCGGTGTATCAAATTGGTTCTAAAATATTTTTATTTTTTTTAGAGATTTTTAATAAAGATACATAAAATTATTACGTATTTAATACTCATTACCTGTGTAGAATTCTGAGGATTCTTCATTATTTGGGGTTATAAAAGCACAACGTTGCAATGCTGAAGAAAGGATGGAAATTAAGGTAGTAATACTTTTAGTCTAATGCCATGTGTCATAGACTAATCTGGATGGTGGACCTTGAATGCGTCTTGAACAGTAAAAAAAAATATAAATGTAAACCAAAATCATAATTTACTATGCATGGAAAAAAATTGAGTTTTGTAATGTTCCATACTATTTTTTACAAAAAAAGGTATTTTTTTTGTTCTGTATATTTATTAATCGAATAGAAAGAGTGTCTTGGAAGAGGTTTTGTTTATTTTTTAGTCAAATATTATCTTAAAACTGTTTAAGGTAATGGGCTCCATTCTGTGTATTCGCCAATGGTTTGCCTTGTTTATATAAATTATTTTTGGAATAAAATTCTGAATATCTGAGCTGGCACTTTCTAAATCCTCAACGAAAAATTGAGCTACCATAATAAAATATGCTTTATAGTCCTTCAGCAACTCTAAAATGGAACTTAACTGTTTACAAAGCTTTTATGCATCTCTTTCCTTGATATTGAAAACTAGCGACGGATGTTCATTCACCTTAAAAGAGTGACGAAATATCATGAGCTAGTTGATATCTTGTGCATCATAAATGAACAACCCATTATATTATGCATGTTGGTGTCAAGTTCCTCGTAAATAGAGAACTGTCAAGTGTAATAGTGTGAATGTTTGCGTGTTGCAGGTGATGGTATCGCCGGCGCTCTAACAGTGACTATGGAAACAGAGGGATGGGCACGCGCGTGGACCGAGTGGTCACGTGGTGTCGCCAGGCTGTGACGTTCCTGCTCACGCTTGCTGCCTCGAACCTCGTCTGCTTGTTACTAGCACCCCTAGGTGAGTAACCTTCTATAATGCAACGATAAATCACGATTTGAATTAGTAACAACTGCCATTGCCATTCATATTGGCTGATTGCGTGGCGTTACCCTAGCGTGCATTTATCGGAATCATATTTAAAATGAATAAATATCTAAATTTATTGTAAAATATAATTAATTTTATTTCCTATTTAAGATTACAAGTACAAATTACAAATTCTGAAGTTTTTATCAAGTATATAATTTATGGCAGGTGGCAGGTTACATATAGGAATTTACGTGGGCGTCTCTGCTTTTAATAGCATAAGAAGGAAAAGAAAGGTGGGTTAGGATTAGCTAGGCCCCTCACACTATAGCCTAAGGATCCTACACGGCATTCTCCTTGCAAAAAGAATCAGTAAGTTCGGATTCTTGGTCCTCGGCAGAAAAGCCTGACTTAATTTTGGAAACGAATAAGAAGCGTCTGAAAAACTTCAACTCTCGCAGGTTTTTTTTCTTGGGTAAGCAGACGTGGAAGCCAAGATTTTTCGGAATGAAAGGTAGTTTCGGAGTTTCCAACACTGGTTCCCGTTTCCTTACTGATGTATGCTATAGTGAAGCGATGATCTCTCTCAATGAGCTCACGAACAGACGTAATGCTGGAGCGTCTTCGGAGATTCAAATTTTCCACTTTTTCAAGTCCTTCTCTGAACTCGGCACGCTATAATTTCACTCGTTGCTATGATACTGCACTCTTTCCGAACTGTGCACGCACTCGACGCCGAATTTCGAGTGATTTAACGCCTTCATTCGTTAAAAACTTTATTATGATGTGTTACGCAACCGACGGATGAACCACTCTTTCGCTCATTGTGAGGACAACTAACGAAACCGGTCAAGCTGTCGTCTTTGCCTTGAGTCATCCTTACTCTTCCTGACGCTTCGCCTACCTCCGACACGCTTTCTAAGTCCTCAAATAAAAGGCTGATTTATATTTGAATGCCCTAATATAATGTTTCCAATAGCATATCTATACTACAGAGATTCCCCAGGTTCTATTTCCTGTACGGTTAAGACTATTTCATCCTGATACTTCAATTGAAACATTATTTATAACTTCGTTTGGAGGTTACACAGAATTTTAATCTCCATTCATGGGATAGCCGTTCGCCAAGGACCAAGAGTCCGAACTTGTGACGTGCGAAGAAATTTGGATTCACCACTACAATCCCGAGTCTAAAGGGACCAGTATGAAGTGAAGAGCCAGGATCATTAAGAACCGTAACCCGCTTGTCTTCGCATACGATTGTGACCATCTTGACCAGGTACGAGCTGCATATTGGTGAAAACTCCGCCGTCAGCCCATTCCAGACGTTCTGCTCAAGCATGACAATGCAAGACCACACACTGCAGCTTTAACAACTATGTTTGACCACCCTCCCTATTGCCCTGATCTTCCATCACGCAATTTTTATCTGTTTGGGCCTCTCAAAGAGGCACTTGGTGGAGAGCGTTTTGTACTTTAATTCAATTTCATAGCCTCTTGGCTGAACTTTGTTAAAATAATTTCTACTATTCCGTAATTTAAACTCGAGAAGAGAGAAAAACTAAATTGTCCAATGAATCAATCCTGTAGTAAAAAAGTGAAGGAATATGACGATTTCAAATCCACAATGCATCAATTAGGTCGGACTTTTGGGTACTTGCCTCATGCCCTTCTAAATGACAAGAGAGGAAAATTCTATAACAAATATTAATTTTTATTTGGGAAAACGAAAGCGAGATATTTTATCTTCCATGGAGATTTCTACGATATGCTAATAAAACCACCAATTTCGAAAATTTGATATAGAATACTAAATTCCCGTAAGCGTAGTTACGTATTTACTGAATAATTTTAGATTCGTGAGTGCCCAGGTTTTGAGAATATATAGTGATGTGCTTTGGCTTCACAGAAAAATAGTCAGTAATTCGGCAAGATTTTCCTCCTCGGACAAAAATATTCCACCGCAAATGTTTTTTTCCCTCGCGTCTTACTGTAGATCTCTCTTATCTCAGATTAATAAATTTGCAACTTGTCTGAAGTAAGGAAGCGACACTCCAGAGATATAAAGTGCGCAACTTTGAAAAGAAATTAAGCAATATTAATTTATCCAGCGGCAAATGCAAAAAGCGTCGATTACAAAGTTTCAAGTTGTGAAGACAGATACGTAAGAGTTCTCACAGAGACAAAGCACCTTTAAAGAGAGGGGAGACAGAAGCTGTTGTAATTAATGCTGCGCTGAGACAGAAAAGAACGTGAATACTCCACTAACAGGACGCCTCTACCCAGCTCATTTAAAGTAACTAAAATGTATATTTTACTGCTAATTTAAAGTATTATAAAATTAAATATGGTCGAGAAGACCGGGATTAAGACTGTTGGAGGATCGATGCGCTGATCACGTGTCACTCCAAATTCGGAATGTGTCATGCAAGATGACAGTCCGCAGTCGACTCGGTAGGCCCAGGCCCTCTCAATGGGCTGTAGAGCCATGGAGAAAGAAAGAAAGAAAAATTAAATAAATGTTAATTACATTGCTTGGAATGTCGATCGAAATTTTAAATGTATTTTTGAACGCAAAAATTAAAATCATCTGTAATTTTGTGTAATTGTTAATAATTTAATTAAGAAGTTTATTTGCCTTATGGATAGGGAAATTTGTGTCTTAATTTATATTTTTGCTACAAGTAGGAATGTCCGGTCAGGAAACGTCACACTATTTCGCGATTAATATAGTTTTAAAAGTAAGATAATCTATTATCTTATTTTACATATACTAAAAATGATTAAAATTATCAATACTTAGTAAACAATCATACACTTCACAAAGAGCTAATTTGCATACGAGAGAGGAGGCCTGTATTGTGAAATGACGACGTGTTTTCTTTCCCTTTCTTGATCTTGTAATTAAAATAAAAAATTAGACAAGTCAGAAAAAAATGCTTATTTAATACAATTGAATTCCAGAGACATATCTCATGAAATTACACAAAAAACTGCAATGTTTCGTCCCTGATTTGGGAACATATGAATTAATTATTTTTTACCTACACATATTACATAAAAGAATATCCCCTGCAATTTTTATACATATTTTTGGAATGTATATAATGAAAATATACAATCCATGTTCTGCCTTTTCTTGCAAGTTGAGTCCAAACTTTCTTTTTTTAATTTTAATTTTCTTGGTGAACTGCGTGTCCATAAGACGTAAAAGAAGAAACTGTTGAAAAACCTAAAATGCACGTCATACGCCTATACGTCATAGCGCTCTTATCTTGAGCTTTTTCTTCCGTGGATGGTGTTATGCAGTTTCACAGTTCAACTATTGTTGATGGTTGTGGCAGCTCATAAACAGAGTATTTTATAATCCCCCTCCCCTCGCACCTCACACATGGAGTGAAGTTGGTCTGGTGACGTGTGATATAAGAAAACTATATTTTTAATGTTCATATCAATATTATACTAATAGCACAGGTATGACTTTCACCCCGTTTCAATTGTCGCAACGAACGTTTTCCAAATTAATGTATTAAATATAAGTAGTCAACATGTTCTACTAGATATAAGATTATCCTAATCTATATCTATACCATTAAATAAAATTAAAGTGCCTGTGTGTCTGTCTGATTGTCTGTCCGTATGTTTGTCTCGAATTTCAATGAAAATTTGAGTGTTTAAAAACAGAAAATTTAACTTAAATATTCGTTCATATTTCATTTCGATAATGATATTAATATAATATACGCATAACCATTAATTATACGGGAAGGTTTCTTGGCAAACGTGCAATTGAATCCCCAAAAAGTGAATGCTCTTGATCTGTTTATACTCCGAAATGTCTCAACGGATTTCATTTCAATGAAAATTTCAGGGATTGAAAGAAGAATTTTATATTAAATATTGGTGTATTTTTCGTTTTGGTATTTTGCAGAGTTCTGAAAATATTAATGTAAGTATTTATAAATGTACATAATTGCTGTGCGAAAGGAGGCATGAAAACCAACTTCGAGTATAAAGTCCTATTAGGCGTTCATATACCATTCTTTCCATTTACTGTGATGATATAAGCGTAATTTTGGCAGCATAAGAGAGAGAGTGGGGGGAGCGAGCATTCTCACTCCATCTAATGTTACAAAAATGTGAAAACGGGAACTGTTCAAAACCAACTGCATGTTATTTGGTTTGTCGTAAATAAATGATACCGTACTTTCGCTTTTAGGACAAAATGAAAAGAGCTATTTTTGTGACCTTTTCAGTTTCCTTCCTAAGCTATTATAGCGGAGTTGCCTGTTTCAGGATCACTCATGTAGCCTGTTAACCCATAAAAAACTCATTCCATATCTTTGAAGCATTGCTTCATTGAAGGAGCCACGAAATATGACTATTATGTTTGTTTGCAATCGCTTCACGCCATAAATATAAAAAATATAAAACTTTTCAAATCCCACATTACAGTCCAGTAAAATTATTTATAAAAGCTATTATATTTCCAGAATTAGTTATCAACTTAAAGTCTTAATTATACATGGTTACAAGTTCCTCCCAAATTGTAGTGGAACCCTTGTTTATGTAACTAACTTTGCCAATGAAAATAGCTTGCTATTACTGTACTTCTATTCATAATAATGTTGAAGAACCCAGTTTTAAATAAATAATGTAAGTTAATAACTAACCGTCAATTCAAGGGTCGGAATTGTTAAAACAGTAACAAAGGAAAATTTGAATACATGAAAGTTGCATGACTCTGTCCGAATAAACTATGGAAAGAAACCATGTGAAAAAATTAGGGAGAATAATAACTATTTACAAGACTAAGTTGAATGTATAAGTTAACGATAGCCATGCAATAAAGTATTCAAACGCTCAACTCAAATACGGTAATTTTGTGTTAAATATGGATTAGATGTAATGCATTTTTAATGTCGAAGTCGCATGTAATGTATCGAGGTTACACGTCCTTACCCCCGATGTACACAACGTTTGCCTTATTTATTTACTGTTTGACCAATAAAATTTTATAATATATTTAAAAACAAATAAAGAAAGCTTATCTTCCAGCTCTGTCAAAACAATATATATAATTAATTTACAATTTATAATATGGAAATGCAAATTGATTTTTTTCCTGAGGGATGCGTTGGTATTTATACTTTTAAAAAAGAAACCACTGTGACATTTAATTGACGGATTTTATGGATTTATAGTCTTATAGGGTACTTAAAATCTGTGATCATGAACTATCTCTGGCAGATCGTCACCAGCATCTTTGCTGCTTAAGCCGCCGCCTCCATTAACAGTATCGTAAGACTCCTTAATCACGTCCCTTCGATCATTCACCGTCTCACCTCTCGTACATCACCATCTTTCGATAATTCACATCTCAACATACTCCTCTCTCACTTCCCTTCGATAGCTGCCTGTCTGAAATCTACTCTACTTCTCTACCATATATTAACTGCCTCTCATCATCTTCTTCCATTCAGCTCAAAAACTCCGTTCTCCCTTTAAAATCCAAAAATTAGCCAATGGCAAGCCATTTTCCATCCCCACGGGACAAAACGTCTCTTTCCAGTAACGCGGAACCTCCGGGACCTCACACTTAAGGTTACTCCCACTTCCTATGTCAATATTGCGCCACCCTATTCTATCCCAGGGAAGAATTTATAACCTTGTATTGGGTAAGATGCGACTTAATCCCTAACACACCGTCGATTGAGAGAAGATTTATTTTTCCACGGCCGTTGGTACCCGAGGTGCAATGACCCCACCATTTCCGTTTCTGAAGCAATTAAAATAAATGAAATAATCCCAAACTATTAAACGTATGTTCACTAGAAGCTTGATATCACGCACCTTTTAACTTTGATACCTTGTTTTTGTAACCGACTGTCATTAATTTTACTTGTCGGTGGCCCCCTTGTAGATTTATATTCTTAGAGATAATTTGGTTATGATTAACTCAAACGTAATGAAGTTCCTCATACATTGACTCGAATTTTTTTACGTTTCACTAAATTTCTTATTTGTGAAAGTATATGCAAAATAATCTGCATATCATTTGCTTACTTTTTCGTACAATTTTACTGGCAGAAAACTGTGTGCAAGAACAGATTCACTCGACAGAAGGCAAAGAATTTATTACCTACTGAGTACAATTTGAAATAGATGTTACCGTTCTACGAAAGTAGTTGATAAAGATTCCGATCTGGAGACAATAAAGCTTTTTCCACAATCAGTAATCCTGATTTTACCGTACCTGCTAGAGGTGTTGTTTGGATAGACCTACAGAATACTCGGCAGTATTGGCTCTTGACCACTTAGAACCGAATGCGGGTATTCAAAAAGGGCTACTCCAAGTGGCTTGGGCAACTGATTTAGAATAAAATTATTGTGATTAATAGTTATAACTTTTATATTCATTCGATTACCTCTAATTTTCTAATATATAATATATTGTTGGGCATTTACATGAATATAAGTGTATGTCGTTTCCTCTACGTTGACCATCTTAAGTACACCTCAAATTATCTACAACAAGTCATTATATTTAAAGTCCAAATAAAAACGTTTTAGAGATATCAAGTACCCAGAAGAAATATTAGAATCAACAATAACATTACTCTTAATATCCAAAATGACACTGAAGCACTTAACAAAATATTTGACCTCGTTTAAGCAAGCAACAGCTAGCGATTTTTGTCCCTCCAGGAAAACGAAAGCCCGCGATAGCCACAAAACTCCCGCTGCATTTTAACTAGTTTGCGCGCACAAGATGTTAATTAGAGCCTTGATGTGGAGCTCTTATTAAGTATCGGCAGCTGCGCGCGCCATTTTGTTGGCAGCTGCGTTCTTCCGGCTTCGAAACGCCTAATGAAGCCAATTAGCGCGCTCATACATGACGAACAGCTCGGTAATCGAAGCAGCACCCTGAGCGCGGGAAACCTATTGCTGTTCCGACTTTGTAATGCTTTGCTACGCTCATTAATGTCCATTCCATTTAGCGCCGTAGGGGTACACGCGCAAATTTCATGTGTGTCCTGTGTTAATAAGTGACGCGAAGAGAAAATGTGGAACCATATTCCAAAGAAAATACTCAACTTACAGCGTAATTTGTAGACTGGGCTATTTTTCTAAATGAGAAATTAAGAAGCTCGATGAAGCTTTTGTAATGTCTGCCATTAGTTGTTAGTAGTAGGCCAACGAGCTCAATTAGTAAGTGATTTAGTCAGGGCAGATAATTACTAATATACTCCACATTTATGCTAAAGAAAAATATCAGTACTGAATTATTAGACGTGAATATTGCAATACATGTATGCAATCAATTGCATATACAGCCTGGAGGAAATTCCAAATTTGTGCGGGTTGCTGGGGCAACCAGGAGGGCGACATATTTATAACCGTAAAATCGGCAAAACTACTGGTGGTCAGTGACTCATTCCAGAGAGAAACTGAGGAAGTATTCGCCTGAACAAAAAGTTTTTTTGTGTGCGTGCCTTAGGGGATACCAAATCCCAATCAGGTGTAACAAACCAGTAGCCAGGAAATGTATAAATACTGGAGGAGAAGAATGAGGGGGCATGCAAGGAAAATGAGTGAGAGAGCCAGGTGGACGCTGACTTCATCCTTCCAGGTTTTCCTCTTTCCCTCCCCTTTTGGTCCTTGGCCAAGCTAATTAATTTAAGACTCCTGCAGGCTGAGACGACCTTGAGCAGTTTGAGAGGTGTATGTTGGGGTCAAAGACCTTCGACATACGGTAAGAGTTGTCCGCTGTTCCCATTGGACCAGTCGGCCAACTGCCTCTGAATACTGATCTAGGCATGGAGGCGGGTTTGTTGCGTTCCCACAGCAATCCAGTCTCCCGTCATTAGAAGGGCGCAGGAGTAGTACCCACTAGCCCGACCGACCTGATGCAGGTTTTCTAGGGTTTTTCCCTACATCACCTTTAGGTGAAACACTGGGTAGGATCCTATAGCCTGGGGGCCCCAGTCAACCCTGGGCTACCTTGCTCTACCTTCCACATCCCCCCCTTTTCAGGTCCCTTCCTATGGTATTAAAGGGAAGTTGCCTGCTTCAGGATCACCCTCATGTAGCCTGTTACCCAAAAAAAATGAGGGGGCACTCGAGGAGACGGACGAGCAATGTAGTGTGGTTGTTCAGTTTTGAAGTCTGAGCAGAGAGAGTCTGTAAGAAATATTAACTAGACAAGTGGAAAGTATTTCCCATATAACTTGGGTATTCGGGCGTCATCGGATGCCTACCGATAGGGTCTCTCCATGCCAGCTGCTCCATCAGTAACAGTGATTTAATTACTCGCATAATCAAGGACTAAACCATACCCAGGAATTCTTGCGTAATTGTTCTGATTCTGCATCACGTCATGACCCTGAGTTCTTTGATGTTGCTGAATAAATTTAAATTTTATTTAAATTATTTTACTTTTACATTAATACATATTTGCCCCACACAAGAGTTGAAGAATAAATATAAAAGGAAAATGTTATATCTTAACGTCAAGGAGTGCGACTCAATTAAATAAATATTACAATATGTTTTGCAGTGCTTTACTACAAATCGCTTTGTTTCCTTGAGTACCGGTGTAAGATGACGTAGCTCGACGTAACTGCGTTTACCTCGTTCTGTCTCACTGCCTCCATAACCTCAACACACTGAACAGATATTACATTACATATACATTTACTTATCTACTGATAAATTACTGAAAATCTATTGTATGTTTACAAAAACCAACGCAAGCTTCGACTGCAAAGAAGACGGATACTAAATAATATAATCATCTATGTAATAAAAAAAAAGCATATAGATCTAAACGTGTGGTCAGTTTCCAACAAAATTGCTACACATATTCTTAAAAACCCAATGAAAAAGGCTGAGCGGGAAGCGGGGCCAAAAGTCATTAGTAATTATGATTAAAAAATATGTGAATGTGCCAGTCCGTTATAGTTTGTGACGTCACCGAGTATTGACACTGAATACTAGAAAATACCCCAAATTTTAAATCCATGCAATAGTTATTTACAATATGCTACTACCACATTTGATCAATTAAATAATGCAAAGCACACGAAATGATTATGATAAACAATACAAAAGATTTTTTAAATGTGTAACTTTATTTATTTCCGTTTTACTTGGAACTACATTTTAACATTAGCCTACATACATTCACGATTCACGGCAGTTTACAATCTCAACTTTTGTCCAGTGATATCCTGCAATATAAACTTGAGAAAATATGAAATAGTGATGAAAACCATAGGTAAGATTTTTAAATCATTAGTATAATAATATATTTATTGTCAATTTCAAAGATTGTCGGAATAATTTAAGTGAGAATTATCAAAAATATTAGGCTACGTCCGTATTTATAATTGCAAGCCGGAGAAATAATTTCAAGTGGGAATTTCGAAGAATTAATAGCATTACACATAATTTATATTTTCTCTATTGAAGAGTTGGTGGGTTCATTATTTTTTATATTTGTTTTGTACCGTGAACCGTGATTTAAAGTTTAAACTTTTCGCTCGCAGGTCTGCGATATTTTAAAGTTAGCGTGTTAAAAATAAACTGACGAGATGCCAAATTTCATGTTATTTGGAAAGGAACTTTTAAATTGGTCGTCAATTATACACATAATTAATATTTTTTAATTGAAAGATTGGTGGATTAACTTTTTTTACATTTGATTTATACTGTGAACCATAATTTTACATTGAACTTCGTGTACAGGTCTATCATCTTTGTCTCGAATAGGCTCCGAAACGGCTCAACGGATTTCAATGAAAATTTGAGGGAAATTTAAATTTAATATTCGTTCATTTTTCATTTCAATAATTATATTAATGGTAATATTAATTTTACGTGAAAGTTTCTTGGCAAACGTGCGATTGAATCTCCAAAACGTGAAAGCCGATTGCCTATACTCTAGATCTGTTATTGCTCCTAAACGGTTTAACGAATTTTAATGAAAATTTCAGGGATTAAAACAGGAATTTTAACTTAAATTTAATTAATTTAAGTACGGTATCATTTATTTATGATCGCTTCAGGGCAAACCTTAATAACTCGTAGTTAGTTTTGAACAAGTCCCGCTTTCACACTTTTGCAACAATAGACGGAGTGAGAATGCTCACCTTCCCCTCTCTCTCTCGAAAGTTGCCAAAATTACACTACGGTAACACAGTAAGTTCGATTAATGGTACAGGACCGCTCAATAGGACTTATAACACGCAGTTGGTTTTCACGCCACCTTTCTCGCGGCAATTCAATGGATTTATAAACATTTACATTAATATCTTCTTAACTCTGCAGCGTATCGAAATAAAACATATGCACAAATTTAAGTTCAAATTCCTGTTTCAATCCCTGAAAATTTCATTGAAATCCGTTAAGCCGTTTCGGAGAATAAACAGATCAAGAGAATCGGCAACCCGCAATATGCACGAATATTTAAGTTAAATCTTCTTTTTTAAAACCCTCAAATTTTCATTGAAATCAGGTGAACCGTTTCGGTGCTTATTCGAGACAAAGATACAGACACTTCAATTTTATTTATTGATATAGATATACCACTTTGTATCACAGTAAGGTGTAGTTACAAAAACCGAAAACTGACATGAAGTTCAATTGTTCATCCATTAACGTAATATGGATATCAATAATCTCTGCGATGTTTACGGCTGTATTGTCAAATGACGTCTTTGTTTTTACAGCGTATATCTTTGTTATAATGTTTGTTTCACTTTATTTGTAGTGTACGCAAAGTGAGGTCCATGTAATCTGGAATAAATGTAGTCTTTTGGAATCTTTTGTGAAAATATATCTACTTGTAATTAATTAATTGTTAATTGTCTTCTTGGCCATTATATATTATTAAATTGACAATTATTGACACATCCATTAATTCGTGATTCGCTCCAATAAAATTGACTAGAGTGAGTCAGTTTAACAGGAAATTACTTCATATAACTAAATTTTAATTTCTACGATTGATAAAATACGTTCTTCTGTTATGTTAATTTTACACGATTGTAAACTTTTATTGCCGATACATAAAGCCGATGTCGTTGTTCCATTGGTTGTCTCTTTCCTCTTTCCCGGGTTAATGGGTTAATGAGGGAAGAAATAAGAGTGCGGCGATTTCTGGGAGCTGTCCGCATTTTCTAGGTAAATTTTAAAGCGAACTGTACAAATAGTGCTCGTGAATAATCAGCTGATGCTGTTAGCATAGTATGTTCGGCGCTGTTTCGCTTATTCAGAGCGGCGGGGTCCGTGGAATCGGCGAGGTTCGCTTGAATTTCAATTAGTCCTGAGAATGAATTTAGAATCAAGTTACACAATCGTCCAATTTCCACGTACGGCGTTGACACGAATGTCAAATACGATAGATCTTGCCATCCTTATCTGCAAATAGATCGCGGCGGATGTTTGAATATTCGACAACACAAGGAGGAAACGTGACAAATCGTAACTTCTACGCTTCAGCCAGACCACTCCGATCCCCTGAATGGGAAACTCCAACTTTATTTAATGTAATATACTCATATTTTACTTATCAGGTCTAGATTTTCAATGATGTTTCTATAACAAAAATTAAAATACATAAGGGGATTAAATTCAAACGTTGGAAGTATTTCAAAATTTATTGATTAAACATTAATTGACAGCTTTTACTACGGTAGGGTGCAGTTTCGGAAACACAATTTAATTTATTCCAAAATTATTTAGTAATAAATAAAATGGAAGCGTCTGTTTGTCTGTCTGTCTGTCCGTATGCTTGTCTCGAATAGGCTCCGAAACGGCTCAACAGATTTCAATGAAACCTTCAGGGATTAAAACAGAAATTTTAACTTAAATTTTAATGTTTCATTGAGATTTCTTGCAGACTTCGTTTTTAGGGCAAAATAAAAAGAGCTATTTCCTCGCTAACGCAGACGCTGGTATAGCTAGTTTAGTAATAAATACAAACTAAATTTAATAGTAAATTAGGCCTTATTAAACGACATGTGTTGATTATAAAATAAAGAAGCTAAACAACCTCATCAGTTAGAAATTAATTTAAATTTAATGAGAAAAATTTCTCAGAAATAACGTGACATTTCACTGGAAAATTTTCATATAGTGATTTGAATTATACTTGACAGTTGTATTTATAGAAGGAAAAGGTTAAACTTTAGGGTTAATTCAAACTAATTTATCAAGAAATGAGAATTATTGGTAGTTTTATAGTGACACACTGACCCAAAGCTTTTTATTACAAACAAATATCGTAAACAATCCTTTACTACTCATTATAATTTTCTTTAACCTATCACCATCTCTGCTCCCAAATATAACTTCCAAAATATGTAAAAGGTTAATTTTTGAGAAAAACGTAATTGTAAATTACAAGTTAAAAAATACTGTTCTTCAGTTATTTATAGAAATTAAGTTATTCTTACCTGTAAAAAAATTGGGATTGGGGTTTATTTATTGAGCTATGTTTTAATTAATGAAGCTAGTATTTAAAATTGAGAAAATATAATTTAAGTGAAAATACATTAATAATAATAATAATGAAAAATGAATTTAAAGCAAAGTAGACATTTATTTTAATAAATATAATTAAAAATCCAGAAGGAAACAAAATGAATTTACGTAAAAGGTAATGTTTTAATAAATTTATAAGTTGCATGAGATTCGTAAGAAATCAGACTCACCTGTAGAGTGAAACCAAAGGAAGAAACATAATTTATGGCAATGTGAACTCTATAAAGTCATAATTAACGATACCCGAAAAGTCTGCAGCTGTATTATTTGGAGGTCTTTTACTCTGGTCTGCTTCGGTCCGCTTTGGACTCACGATGTTGAGGCGCCTGTCGATGAGTGCATCGGGGTTGATCTCGCTGTATCGTTGACGCCTTGGGCGGAAGCAGTAGAGACTTCTGCCAAAATGTGAATTTGCGGAAGTCTCAAGAACTCCAACACTCTCAGCAGCGCCTCTAAATTTTAATCATGTCACTCCGGTGGCTCACAATTTTTTGTCTCTCCACCTCAAAATTTGCTTCCACGTAACCTCGGTAGATTTCCAAAATCCTCCTACTTAGTTCAAGTAGCCAATCAGCTGCGATTTCCAATAGCACCCATTGGCTTGCATGTGAAGAATTGCAGCCAATTGGACGTAAACAAGTGCAATATAACAGTTTCCCATTAGTTCCGTACTCAGTATCCATTCCTAATTTTTCACGCCAAACTTCCAACTTGACGGAGGCAAATTATTTCCGAATTAGATACGGCTGACATTGTCCGTCAAAGCCTCCTTCCATAAATCTGAAGAAAGGTTCATTTCCATTGTCCTAGAGAGGGTGAAAGCGCTGCTAAGCACACACACACAAAATGCAACTTAACTCGCATACTTTTAATACATTACATACTTCTCTTTTGGGGAATAGACTATTTGAATATTTGTAAAAACGTTCCCATTATTTCCGTTATGCATGCCGGTGGCGTGGACATGTTGGTCCTTGTACTACGAATTAATTTTTTTTAAAAAAATAATCCTTCTGTTATCGCAAGAAACTGCTATTGACAATCGCAGCGTTATCATTTAAAACTTTTCTTATGTTTCAAGGATAACTGCGGTAGTGAATTCGGGATCCTTGAGGGCATCCCACCTATTTTCACTAATCAATATGATGTGTGCACTGTTAGCGAAAGGTTTGTAAAATGACATTATTTAACCCATCAAACGCAATGAGATGTCACCGATGACAGCCAACCGATAATCCCTTTCTGGTTTGAGGTTTGCATGTAATTACAGAGTTGACGTGCAATCACATGTTAATAGGCATAATTGTAAGAGACACGTTTCTTTCTGTGTGCGTAATCCATGCAAGTTCTCGGTATAACACATTGCACGACATTAATTTGTCTTATGTGTTATCCGGTTACCGTCTTCTTCTGCCGTTACTTCTTTCCGTGGATCCCTGTAATGTGATGTTTAAAAAATGTTCAAGTTCTACATAGCTTTTCACAAAATCTCATTACGTGATTTTTTACTTAATTTTAAACTTTACCTCTAGCTTCACACTAGAAAAACAGTTTTATCGTTATGGAACACAATGTCAATAAGTTAATTTAGTCAAATAATAAAAAATTAAAATCACAAGGTTTGCTTTTCAAAACTCTTCTGGATAAGTTCTGCAAGGTTTGCAAAGTCGGAGTATGACAAGGTGTTTTAAGTCAATTTTTTGTATTCGAATCGAAGCTATTTTCATAAATGTCAGTGATGGTAAATTTCCTGCCGGGAATAATATATTACAGAGACTATAATACCTTCACCTATTTTGGAAGGTTTATGTACTGGGGTCGAAGACCTTGGACATAAGGCAAGAGTTGTCTGCTGATCCCATTGGATCAGTCGGCCAACTGCCTCCTGGTGTAGACACGGAGAAGGGAATGCTGTGACCCCACAGCAAACTCGTCTCCCGTCATTTGGAAAGGCTTGAGAATAGTACCTAATGCCCGATCTACCTGATTCAGGTTTTCTAGGGTTTTCCTTGCATCTCTTTAGACGAAACGCCGAGTAGGATCCTTATATTATAGCCCGGGGGCCCTAGTCAACCCTTGGTTACGTTGCTCTACCTTCCACATCCCCCCTTTCCAATTCCCTTCCTATACTATTAAAGGGAAGTTTCCTCATCATGTAGCCTTTTTCCACCGCCACCCCATCCCCCCACGCTTCACTTATATATATATTTTTTTTGCTTTTAAAAATGATCAGTTAATAAATATTAAAATTTATTTTACGCGTCAAATAAAACCAAAGACGTTTATTATATCTCTCTGCCAACAATAAGTTAATTACGGCGAGAATCCAACTGCAACAATAGATTGAGTGAGAATGCTCCCCCTCTTTCTCTCATGTTGAAAAAAATACGCATATAACAACACAGTTAAGTCCGATGAATGGTATAGGAACGTCTAATGTGACTTATAACTCTCAGTTGGTTTTCACACCGGCTTTCGCGCCGCTATTCAATGGATTTATAAATACTTACGTTAATATCTTCTGAACTCTGCACGATATCGAAATGAAACATACGCAAAAATTTAAATTAAATTTCCAGTTTCAATCCCTCAAATTTTTATTGAATTCCGTTAAGCCGTTTCGGAGCATAAACAGATCAAGAGTATAGGAAACACGCATGCACGGTATAGAGATTTTAATGCGCGTATGCCAAGAAACCTTTCCGATAGAATATTTTATATCAATATTTATATTATAGTGCGTTATATTATATTAATATCTTATGAAATATATCGAAATAAAATTTTCACGAATATTTAAGTTAGATATCCTGTTTTTAAACTCTCAAACTTCCATTAAAATCTGTTGAGCCGTTTCTGAGCCCATTCGAGACAAACTTCCAGACAGACATTTCGATTTCATTTGGTATAGATTTCAATAACAAGCCTTACTAATTTTTTACAGAAGCCATTCATTGTCAGAATTTCCTCTCGTTTGTAAATTTATGTTATCTGGAGACAAATTATCCAATAATAAAATAATGGTTCCATTGTATTGTTGAATAAAAAATAGCTCGGCTATGAAAATAATTTGAAATTTATTGTCAATTTACAATAGTTAATTAGAGGATACACACGTAAAGAACGTTGCTGCGAACGCTCGGGAATTTTCTTGAGTAGCAATATGGGATGGAAGCATCAAAAATCTATAATGTATCAAGGAAGGCGTGACACTTCTTCCATCTCGTAATGAGAAACCAGAGCACAAGCCTACAAGATATTTGTTGAGATCTTCACATGGAAAGTTCCACAGACGCCTTGTAAAGAGACAAAATATTCTTCTAATTACAAGGCAGTCATTCAATAATATAAATTATGTCCTGTCTCAAAAAAGTAGTACTTTGATTATGTATATATAGTAGTTTAGCTTTTAATTTCACGGCGATCGATTTAATATCGTGTCAGGTTATTATGTTGGGCGTGGTCCTAACCTCACCCCGATTAAAATTAGTTATTAGTGGTAGTTGTACAGGTAAAAGACTGGTACACACATAAATGAGGAAATATTCACTACATCTCAAATCGTTTATTTTCGTATCAACGGATGTAACAACAATAAGATGGTAGCATTAACTATAAAATGTGTTATAATTAATTTATAATAAGAAAAAATTAATTATATTAAGTCAATTAATGTTCATGAGTAACTAGAAATTTTTTTTATTAGCCGTGGAGTAAGTACTTATTATATTATTATAAATGAATAATTTCTTAAAGAAATCATTCTTGACAGATCTTGTCGCTGCAAGCCTTGAAACTCTCTGAAAACGTTCAATTCAATTTTATTATTATTATTTCAAGAGAGCCATTTAGTACTCTTTCGATATTATTTAAATGTGTTCAAATGAAATCTAACTTCATTTAATAATGCTCGCCAGCAATTTAATGACGATAAATAAAAAGACGGCCAATAAGTCAGCCTATAATTTTATTGTTATTTAATTAATATAAATGCGGCGTTTCGTCTCCTTTTCGAGATTTCGCCAAGACTACTACAAACTTAACATTATAAAAGATTAAATATGGGCTCTATGTTACGATTGTTTTATATCTATATTTTATGTGGTATGTTTTGTGAAGTCTCGAAACTGAGACTAAACGTCGCATTTATGTTAATTAAATAGTAATAAAATTATATGCTGACTTATTGGCCGTATTTTTATTTATTGTAAAATTATAGTCAGGAAACTATGAATGTAGTGATGCAACCCATTACACGAATTGTTTGATCCAGCGAAAATAAATCAGCTTTAGGATCCGAAATAAAGAAACATGTACACAAAAATTCTGACACTGACTTGAAAATTGTTGTAGACGTTATATACTGATAATAGACAGACACAATTTAGAAATTGATTTTGAAGTTTTATGATTCCATGACACGTTGGAGAAGTTCTTTAGTATGGTTTCACTTCATTCAAGTGTTATTAAATTAGAAGCTGGCAAATTGACTCCTTTTGAGTAAAACTAATCAGTAGACGGGTTACTACCGCCGCTGCTAAACGCGGTGAAAAGCGGTACATGGCAACGGTCTTATGCCAATCAGTGCCTTAATGAAAGGAGAAAATCCAAGGAAAGGTATAGTCCTGCTCGGAAAGGTCATCGGGGCATCGGGTGTGCACAACTTCACAGCCATCGATCTGCCCAGCTCCAAGTCGCGCTGTGATGGATCGCCATCTTGCCGTCTGCGACTTACCACCACTCCACCTACACGTGCCTTTAATTAAGTTGTTAAGGAAACGGAAGCTCGTTGCAAAGGCTTCGCTTCGCACTGTACCTACGACAAGAAAAAGTAATGTGCACAGATTTTCTAAATTTCACGGTGGTACTCTCTTCGTTTAAGTTTCGTTGTATTTCACTGCAAGCATTTGAACTCTGGGTCTTTCATCAAAATTCATGGTTTCCCTAAATGATTACTTTTTATCAATCGCTTGTGAAACAAGTTTCTTTTCATACCAAACCATTGAAATAAAATTCCTGTTTCATAGATTGCAATAGATTTAAATTTTCCAGGTGTTTTGTTGATTTTCAAAGATGAAGGGTCAGACGGTTAATCTGCAATGCAATCTCTCCTCTCCTTTCCTCTCCGAGGGAGTTTTTATACCACAGACTGTCAGTGTTAACGGATCCCTCGCTACTTGACACCTACACCAGACACGGTCACAAAATCACTTGCTTTGATTCTTAATTCCTGCTACATAGGGTAAATTATAAGACCAATAAAATGGGTCCGAAACCAATCTCCATATTAACAGTTTGTTGCTTTCAAACATAACCTCCACTGGAAATAATGATTGGCCAGAATGAAGTTGACACCAAGTGTTATCCCTGGATTATGTTACAAATTGTTTATCACTTCACGTCTGTTTTGAAATAATTAAATAGAATAAAATTAACCACCAATTACAGACAAAAAAAGGTTTTATTTGATCATACGACGTTTTGTCACCACATTTGAGGCTTCATCACTTAATATCTAGTACTATATTACTACATTAAAACATTATAAAATATACTGTAATAATATTACGTCTTACATAAAAAAAGTTATTAAAGTTTCCGTTTTTAATTAATTTTGTTAAAATAAATAATATTAGTTACAATCTTGAAGTATGTAGTTATAAATTAATTTTACCAAAAAATAGAGGTCCAAATCAATAAAAAATACAATTCTTCCTCCAATGACATTTGTAACAGAAATTTTTAAGAATACTGAGCAACGATGTAATTTAGATCATTAAACTTAACAATGTGGACTTAAAATAAGTTAATAAAAGAGTACACACATTTAATCGTTAGACACTTAAACCAGAAAACGTAAAATGGTGAAATATTAAAATAAATAAGAATATATACGATTAATAATCATAACAAGAGCTTTATAGAAAAAATATAATTTATCAATGTAACAATAAATGTTACCAGTCATAAGTTATTTAAACTCAACCTATAAAAAATTATAAAATTGATACATTTTTTAAATATAAAAATTTAAGTGTTTGCAGTTGTACCAATAAATTGCATTTAAATAAATTTAGTTAAAATTATAAAATTTCAACATCATCCCAATTAAATTCATAATTTTCTTCAAATTTATGGAGAGCGTCAATATTATTCAAGATTTTATGATTATTTCAGTCTAGTTTCAAGAGCACGTTTGGTTTACCATATATAACATTTTATTTAATTAACCACATAAAATTTTATATATAATAGTATGTAATTTTTTATTTATCTTTCCCTTTATTTATATTTTTAAGTTTTAAAAATGACCTTAAATTTAATTTTTTTTAAATTTCATATATTTTTTACACAAAACGGGTGCAACCACTTAGCACAATTTCCCTTGACATGTTCGTTCTGGAAGGATGTATTGAGTAGCATGTGGTGTTTTTTCACCTTCGTGAGCTTCGTAGAAATTCCTGGAACTTTGGGGTACCTTCTCCCATCGTTTTCTTCAGGAAATCGTTCGCCGTTTCACTAGATTCTGACTACAGTACAGGTCTACAAGTTTGACAATATATAAACCGTTTTTATTTTCTAAGTCATGTGACAAAACAGTTCTCGTACATACTTTCAACACGTTCTTTCTAAGCTTTCATTTTGGTTTACTAAAATATATACCAAGATATTGCAGTCTTTCCAATCAAACAGACTGTGTACTATGGTTTATCAGTAACCAAGACTTATCTCACTAAAAGCAACAACAACAAAAAAACGCACGCTAAATCACGCCAATGAAAT
The DNA here is from genome assembly GCA_034510155.1 of Eucriotettix oculatus. Taxonomy (NCBI): domain Eukaryota; kingdom Metazoa; phylum Arthropoda; class Insecta; order Orthoptera; family Tetrigidae; genus Eucriotettix; species Eucriotettix oculatus. The sequence goes on from CM067378.1 coordinate 65,815,848, forward strand.
CATAGCCGACAGACTGCAGTAAGAAGATTGAACCTTCGTTAATGCGGTGACTAATCGTTACCTAATGCATCCTACAACAAGAACTAGCTATTGATTTCATACTCGCTCTCCCGTCACCCAAAGCTATCGTTATAAGCATACAGCACTAGTACTGCTGGTCTATCGGCTGCTTGCTATTGGTGAAAAAGACGTCAGCACGTGTAGTTGCCATTCGAGTCAACAATTAATATATTCACAACAAGTCCAATGAAGTGTTAAGCATAAACCTTTTGGCTATTCGCTGTTGCAGGTCTTTGTTTTCAAGATGCAGTGCACATCACCGCCATCTTGGGAGAGTCGGTTGTGTTCAACTGCCACGTGGAGTTCCCCGGCGACCACCCCGTGCCCTACGTGCTGCAGTGGGAGAAGAAGGTAGGCGACACGGTAGGCCAAAAACTCTGTTCTATTTCTCTCGTCAAATTATTACGAAACAAGAGTGAAGCGTCGCACTGTGAAAGTGGTCTCTAAACCAAAGAGTCATTCAAGGACGTTATCTCGTTGGGAAACCATGGAAGACACCGTCGAAGAGGTTCGTCGCCATTTCCTTACACGGTCATGTGGGTTCTCTAAAGTGTCTTATCTGTAGTTATTTCATTTAATTGTAGAAACAAATATGTGGATATATATCTCATTATCATTAAAACATCAGTCAAGACCAGATTTTTTTTCTTTTGTCAATTATTTGCTGTTTCTGTAAGGTACATAGTGATATTTGACAATATAATACAATACAATTCTTCCAATCTTGCTGCTTTCTTCAGACACACCGTCCTCCGATCCAATATACGTATCTTTACCAAGCTCCGGACCTATCCCACTTTTGATCAATTTGTTTATAACTCTAATTTATTAAGTTTTGAATTTAAATACGTACACATTATGGGCAACTTAAAAAAGAATTATATTTTAAAAACTTGAAATTGAATGAAACTCGTGTATTACTTTGATTAACTAATCAAATATTCACTCATTTTCCGATACTCTAGTGCATAACCAGTCCTATATACTTGCACACATACTCCATTTTTCAGTATTAAATAATGATGTTCCTTCGATTGCAATTTATGCTTACATAAAGTATTAATCATATACATGGTCAGTGACGGATGGTTCATTTGTGCTCATGTGATACAGCACATAAGGAAGAATTGTTTGTTTCCCAATTATAAGAGTCTTTGTAATAAGTTTTGATAATATTTTAAGATTGTAAATTTCTGCAGCGATATCTAGTACTTTAAACTGCCCGTATCCCAGCGCAGCACTCCTTCCTGCTAAAGCATACCTTGTGCTATCCTCACTGTAGCACACGATTCCTGTTTGGAATGAGAAATGGGCATACCCAGTATTACAATTACTCTGATGCACCACCCGTAAAACTCAACAGATTATGTCTGGTGCCTTAGTTTCACGTAGAGGCAGACCAGAGACATGATCATCAGGAGGGCACCGCAAGAGACCAAATAAGCAGCGTAATAAAAAATATTCAAACCATTCAGTTATTATTAATATTAAAGTATATTTTTAAAACAAAAATAGTATTTGAACATTTAGAAAGTCATCACAGCCGATTGTTATTTTTATATCAAAAAATATATAAGCTGCTGGATTTCGAAGACTGCAAAAACCACCTCAGGATTCTGCATAAAATACTATCATTATGTGCCGCTTATTTCTAAAATTAAATTTATTTCAAATATGTATGAAGGAAAATACTTTCGTGTTACAAATGTGTGCCAACTAATTTCATTTTTCCATTTAAAAAAAATTATTATAAGTTATATCGACGTAATTAGAAAATCAGAATATTACGGAATATTACAGAATATTGGGGATGATGTAGAGCATAACTTAAAATAAAACTAATGAACCGCAACTGATCTGTTTTTTGTCTAATCTAACACTCCCGTCACACAATTTTTGTAATTTTTATATGACTCGACATTTCGAGTTTTATAATAATTCGAACAGTAAAATTGTTATTGTTACTACAGTTTTATACTACCCTATTTCATCTATTTATTCTTCAATACATAAATTAATGTGACATTAGTAACTGCTCATGCAGTTTATTTAACAATAAAAACAGCTCATAAATTTAGAATAACACTAATTTGAGTTGAAAAATAAGTTATATAGATATTCAGGTTTGTATAACTAAACAATTAATTAAACTACTCAATATAATTTTGAAACTCATATGATCACAATTGAGACATTTAACCTCATGTCAGGCTATGTGATATTAAATCAATTGGCTGATCCAGTATTACTCATCAATATTCAAATTACAAATATCCATCAAGTATGTTTCTTATTCCACTGTCTGCAGGCTTCATTATTTTCTTCTGCAAGTTAAAGTCTGGGAATTTAATTCCTTCAATAATCTCTGTAAGAGTCAATTTTGAAGACAAAAATATATCTCATTTTAGGATAAACAACTCATTGGTTTAGAGAGCAACAAGCAGTGCGATGTAATTAGAATTGATTGGATGATCTGTAATCACTTTCTCCCACGCATAAAAAGCAGCAAAAAGTGTTAATCATACATAAAGAGCTTGAATGTTCAAATATGGTTTATAACAACTAGTGTAAGATTTGGTTCGTTGACTTATTTTTTCCCAGGGTAAATCTGAATTAAGTTGATGATAGTTTCAGAATTAGTTCAGTTTCTTGAACACAGTTGTCTATTTCAAATCTTTGTATATTTTATTCCCATAGATAACATAATTATTATTAATTTCTTTTGAAGATGTCTGAAGTTTTTATATGTACTTCAATTGTCTGTAGATATGGACAATTTCTTAGATTTCACAATTACATGACATATTATTACAAAACATTCCTCCATTATCTTGTCATATAAATTTTGGAATAATTTCCCATTTTTGTGAATATTTCATGTTGATAGACACTGTATGTTCACAATTCTGTACAATAACTGCCCTACAAAGTCTTAAAGAAAACTGGAACTTATTATTGTCATTTTATAAAACACATACTGTACACAAAATATCATTTTTTCAGCTATTGTCTATTCTGCAGTGTTATAAAATGCATTACTATAAAGCAGTTAAATGAATTTCTAATTACAATATTAAAAGGTAGCACCATGGGTGCCATAATGAAATAGAGTGAACTTTGATCTTCATTTTATTGATTTATCACATCATAATACAAGGCCAAGGTCCTTTCTTTTCAATTTGTAAATTAATGTCAAGAGAAGTTTAGAAAAAATTGAAAAGAATCTGCTCATTAACCACGTACCCCTTCAAGCCCAGAATGGATCACATGAAGTGACAAAATTGTACACATCTTAATAGCTACTAGTCATCTGAGGTTTGTATGCAGCGATGATAATCTCAATTAATGCAACAACAGCCAAAATAAACAGACATTCTAAAGTACAAACCTAAGTCACTGCAATATAAAAAATACATAGCATATTCAATTCAAGCTCTTTGTATGAAATTGCTGGTGCCTATTTTTAAAATTTTGTTTTATCTATATACTTACATAAATCAGTATTTCTGTACTTTGGCCTCTTTCCGCCACATGGGAAAAACGACCAACAAGACAAGTCAACAGAGAGAGAACAGAGCTTTCTGAGCAATTTATTTATTTTATTTCACATTCATTATAAATAATTTAGATGATACTTTAAGGGTGTCTTAACACGATTTTATTCCTTCTGTACTGTTATGGTAAAATATATAATTTTAGATTCTTGATCACAGAATTAGCTACTATTATTGGAAAATGTAGTTATCTGTTTTTCATTTTCAAAATGTAAAGTTAAACTGCTAATAACACATCTGTTGTGTAAACATATGGTTTCACCAATAATATTTCATTCATAATTCCAGATGTTAAAACATATCTACTTTAGATATATTTAACATAATGCTAAATATATATTAATTTGAATAAATAATAACTCTGCGTAAATCGTGATAGAACACCCAACATAGAAAATATTTATGAATTAAGGTAATGCCTTTTATCCCTATTTAATTTTACTGGAAAAAGTCACTTTATTTTATTGCACCCATAACTGCACCAATATCTAACAGAAATTGAAAATGTCATTATTAACAAGAGTATGCTGGTATATTAATGGCTCTTTTGTTCTATGAATCTTTATTCTGAAAGCTTTTACCACCAAACTTTTAAAAGAATTTATTTTTCCCCAAATTGTGACTATTTAATTTTTTACTCCAATTAATTTCATTTATTCCCAGAAGATCTGTGAGTTTATCTTATAATTTAAACATAGTTTGTGCCTTTCTTCCATTTAAATGAAAATATGGCCTAAATGTTTGACTTCCTGTTATGATAAATTCAGGGCTCGACGATTTAAGATTACATAGATTTTTGAGTGACAGTATATCAGCATAAAATTAATTGATAACTTAAAAATTATTCCACATACACAAAATTTTGATAAAATCAGTGAATATACCAATGACCTCACCTTTAGTTGTTGCAACATTTGTACAAAATGAATCTTCCTTAAACCATAACAAGCACTGCCTGTAAATACACATCAACCATTCACTTTAGTGGTGATTATACACAGGAGAAGGTAACTTCATTAGTTGTGTAATAATATAATTTCTTTTATGATTGAACAAAATCAAAAATTCATAATGTTTCTGAATAGTACGTAAAAATTGAGAAAATTGTTACATTTATATAATAATAAATATATTAAATCACATAAATGAATGAAGATACTATCTCCATTGCACAACAGCAGCTCATTAATAAATCCCTCTGTCTCTCTCTATCTCTGTGGCTGTTTAGAGGTGCTTTTTTAAATTGTTGTAGTTGGTGTTATGCAGCCATATTTTGTGTTTTGATCAAACTATGCATGTTTATTACTAGTCTTGCATCAAGGAGAAACTTTTTTAATGTAAAAAATTTATTTATAATAGTGAAAGAGGTAATAGTTTTTATAAAATTACTAACCTATATATTTCTGCTTGTAGTTCACAAGTATGTGGAAATAAACCATTTTGCTAATTTTATAAATTATTTGATTTAAACAGAGTACATTTTACTATACAAACGATTTTAATTTAGAAGAAAGACAATTTTAATTGATCAAAATTAGGCAATTGAGTTGTAAATGCTGGAAATGAGAGAAAAATCACGAGCTGCATAAGACTGAAAAATAGTTTTGAAATATTAATTGCAAAAGTTCATAGCCATGGTTCTTTCTCAGCAGATAGAATAGTAATCTTTTCTGGAAGGTATTCCAGAGAAGATGACTATGGCCCTAGAGACTGAAAGCAGTTGACACTGTATAATAAATAATTATATATAGTGAAAGTGGACAATTGATTATAATTTTGTTTAATATAGTTGTCATATTATAAACTACATGGATTTTTTTCAGGTGATATCTAAAAATTGTCTTGAATTTCACAAATTATGCAATAAAGTCACAAAACTTTGTTTTATTCGAGTTAACTAAACTAATCACTAGAAAGGAAGTTCTAAACAGAAATCGGGAAGAGCGAACAATATGGAGGATGTTGACCAAGAGAAGGGACATGAGCTTCATGTAAAATTACGATCAGAGGGAAGTGTATGGGGTAAGAACAGAAGAGGGAGGGCAAGGATGGAATATGCTAAGATGATTATGGAGGATGTGGGATGTGATAGTTATGTGGAAATGAAAAGGCTTGCACAAGATAGGCTAGCATGGAGGGTTGCATCATACCAGTCTGAATACCACAATACAACTAAACTTACATAACTTTCTACATATTGTTAATTCTTATATGTACACTTAAACAAATGTTGATTCGGTAGGTGAGATAAATATTTTGAGGCTCAATGTGCATATTGGCATGAAAACAGGAGTTGTTAATTCTGAGATGTACTAATAAGATCTTCCTTTTGCCTTTCCATGGGTATAAATTAATAAAATGTGGTATAATGTTGCCTGATGTATTTAAAAATATAATTGTATTAATTCATTTCAATTTTTTTAAAAGAAAGAGGAATAAATATCTGTTAACAAAACAAGTGGAGTGATCAACAATTCAAATATAAGTCAATTCAAAATGTGTTGTATGAACGTTACTAACACACAGGACAACAAGGATTAATTGTTTCTTTTGATTAATTGAAATTTGAAAGATATATGTGTGTGAATATGCTGTAATAGAATTAAATGTTATGGATATTATTAAATCTATGGAGGAATTTATTTACGTTCAACCAGAATCCAATACTCGTTTGGCACGATTTATATATTAGCTCAGACAGATTCAGAATTAATCGTATGAAATAAAGTAAAATGATTTATTTCCAAATATTATGATTTAATAATAGCTAGTTAGTTGCTTGCTTATACATTTTCTATACTCATAGTATATAGTTCTTAAACACTAATAATTTATGTGCTGTCACCATGTATATATGTGGCTATGTGTTTCAGCAGCTGCTTACTAATTAACATGAAGTAAATTGTGTTCTAATCTAGAATTATAAGCCAAAAGAATGAATATATATGGCCTAAATTTTAAATTTAATTTTATTACTCAACATTGTAGCATTATGTTTAATAATACCTTTCAAGTATCAATAGATCAAGGAGAAAATAATTTTTATTTAAGTTAATATTCAATTATTTTATTTCCAGTTTAATAAGACAAACTAAGCATAATCCCAATGCATGTATAATATTTTTTAACGAGCTTCATTCCTTCTGCACACATCTGTTATGGTATTCTATATTACTTTGTCATAACCAAATTTAATTAATTTGGCAGTGCACCAATTTATTTAAAGACATTTTCAATATTGTTGTTGCTAAGTTAATTAATCTTTAAAAGTGCATTTTGATGATTTTTAAAATTTATTAAAATACTTAATGATTGCTCATTCTATTTAGCTATTCAATTAGAAAACATTATTCCACTTCTCAAAAAAGACATCAAAACAGGATTTATTTTCATAAATAATGGTTTTCTTTTATTGATTCCATTCCAATTATCCAATGTGTGACTTTGTCACTAATAAAATCCGTATCATTGCATACATGATCAATAGTCAATTTAAGAAATATTTTATGAAAGGCCTCTCCTCTAAAATGAATTTTTGAATAATAAAAATTTTAAAGTAAATCATTTATTACTAATTTTCACAAAATGGAAACATTACACCAATTAAAATTATATGACAGCATTTAAAAAAATTAATTCTATTAACAATTATCTATTTATTCTTGCTATCTATTCATTGTTTTATCTTGAATGTGTATATGTGGTGCAAATGTTTTATTTCTTAGTTATTAGAGTTGAGAGTCATTGGTACAATGATTGGCTTACAACTTGATATTTTCTACAATTAGTATCCCAGTATCCTATTTTGTAACTACTTTTAAACCCTAAATTTATTCAACTACTTATCCATAATCCAATTGTCATTTTGTTTTAAGTATATTACTTATTGTAAACATAGAAGTTTTCAAATAAAATGCATGCATATAAATTGTAATTGTTTGTTTGACACGCACATACACCAATAAATATATACAGTGTAAATATCTATTGTATTTAGAAGTATTAAGAATATTCATCACAAAGATATGACTTTTTGAGTACATTTTATATTGCAACTGATTGTATATCAGACAGATAAAACCGTATAATGTTTCTTTAAAATGATAATTTATACTACTAATTAAATTCAGAGAATAAATAGGGCTGCCTATTTAATGTAAATTTAACAGACAAGTATCCTTATCTGCAAACTTAGTTTATTAAACTTTTAAGTAAAAAATGTTTTCATTTTTATATTAGTTTCATTCATGCTTGAAGTCGTTATGTTTCTGAGGCTCATATCTTTCTGATGAGTACAACTCATAGAAAAAAATTAATGCATCTTGCTCTCTTATTGTGGAGAATTCCATATTGTTGGCTTTGATATGTATGTTCTGCTGCTCGGTGATCCTGGCTGCTAGGGTTTGGAGATACCCATCTATATATGGTACGACAGTTACCCAACACACAGTGGAGAGGGTTATGAAGGGCGTGTTTCACGTGTTTCTCCGGATTCTCCATATGGTCTTGCTTCCCTCAACCTGACCAACATCCGAGAGTCGGACCAGGGTTGGTACGAATGTAAGGTGGTGTTCCTTAATAGGTCTCCAAACCAGCACAAGAATGGTACCTGGTTCCACTTGGATGTTCATGGTAAGTTATTTAAAAGAGCTATTTAGTAACAAATCTTCAGATTTTTCATACTTCACTTCTCATAATTTTGACAATGCTACAACACATTTATTACATGAATATAATGTATTCATTTCTAAAATACTGAATTTGTATTGAAAATTTAATGTTAACCTCATCCTATGTATTCCTCTAAAATATCAGTACTTCAATTTATTCCTTACAATCTAATATATTCATAAACCTCAGATTTATAGGGCATTTTTATAAGCATACAGTTATATGCATTAAAATATAGTATTACAGTCTGATATATCTTATTTCAGTTATTGATACATATTAAAAGTATATCTATCAAATACAATTTTATTTCTTCGACAATATACCCTAATGTTTAGTATCTTAAAATGTTCAGTTAGTATTAGTTAGTTTCACTTAAAGTGATATTTAAATGTGAATGGAAATCAAATAAGTGTAATTTAATTTTGTTGAAACTAAGTATTAAATTAAATTTGTTTGTTGCAGCACCTCCACGTTTTAGTGTAACTCCTGAAGAGATCATTTATGTTAATTTGGGTGATGCAATAATTCTAAATTGTCAGGCAGAGGGTACCCCTACTCCTGAAATACTATGGTATAAAGATGCAAATCCTGTGGAGCCTTCTGCTACCATTGGTATTTTTAATGATGGTACAGAGCTCCGAATTTCTAATATTCGGCACGAAGATATTGGTGATTACACCTGTATCGCTCGTAATGGGGAGGGCCAGATTAGTCACACAGCCAGGGTAATAATAGCTGGTGAGTAGCCTTTTCTGTTGTATGATATAACCATTTTTAATATGTTCAATTACTGTATTAGACTTAATACTGTACTGCAGTATTTTTTATTAGCCTTATTATTATAGCACAGTAATTTGGAAAAGCATAATACAGACTAAATAGTAATATCTATCAACAACTAATGATTGTCAATATTAACCAAGCATAGAATTAATCGCTTCCATGTTCTATATTTATTTAATCATAAATAATATGGATCAAATAATTACTTGAATGTTGAATTCAAAAGAAAACAAAATATAAATATTTGAAATTTATGCTGTCTAAATTGTAAATCATTTAAAAAATTATTTATAAATGCTTACAGTATAGCACTATAATTTATTCTTTATTAATATTTCAATATAGTTGCATTTGTTTATATTATGCCATAAGAGGATACTTTTCATTCAATGTTGTCACATTGGTTTTAAGGAGGGGCAGTGATCATGGTGCCCCCTACAAATCAAACAAAAATGGAAGGTGAGAAGGTACAATTTTCTTGTGAAGCTAAAGCACTGCCTGGGAATGTGACTGTACGGTGGTATAGAGAGGGTACCCCCGTCAAAGAAGTTGCTGCTCTAGAAACACGGGTTACAGTCAAGCGTGATGGCTCACTCGTTGTTAATCCAGTAGCAGCAGATGACTCAGGGCAATACATGTGTGAGGTGACTAATGGCATCGGAGAGCCTCAGTCTGCCTCTGCCTTTCTAAATGTAGAATGTGAGTATTTACATTATGTTAAAGTAAATTAGGTGTCACTTGACATATTTATCTTTTGAAAATTCTTTAACAATTACATAATGTATGAATTATATATAAATAACTAATCTTTTAATTTAAATTCCAGTTGATTATATCTGAATGGCCAAAAGCTCCTTATATTTTTTTAAACTTTTGACTATTTATAGTTGAATTTTTTAGGCCTGGATGAGGTGGCATTTTTAATTTGAAAACAAAATTCATAAGTGTTTATTAATTCATTTTCAAAATGTATTAAATGTAATAATGAATTTGTTCTTTTCATTAACTAAAACATAATTCAATTCTTCTTAAGTATTGTTCATACATCAAACATCAGTGTTTTAAAACTATAAAACCTCACAAATGCTGAGCAACCAATTATATGATTTACATTTGTATTGAGTGATGCTTAATAAATGGAACATTATTTATTTTGCAGACCCTGCCAAAGTGACATTTACACCTACCATCCAGTATCTGCCTTTCCGTCTTGCTGGCGTAGTGCAATGTTACATAAAAGCTAACCCACCTTTGCAATATGTTACTTGGACCAAAGATAAACGCCTTCTGGAGCCATACCAGACCAAAGATATTGTCATTATGAACAATGGCTCCTTGTTGTTTACTCGAGTAAGATATATCAATTTTCTAACTTTGGTAATTAGAGCATTGTTTAAGGAAAACTGTATCATTTTCAGAAGTTTGATGAAGTCACATTTTGTCATAGTTTATTTATTCACTTCAAAAAATATTTAGCATTTTTTATAATTTTCATATTCTTTCTCAAAATAAGTCTTAATCTAACACTTCCTTAAGATAAATTAATTCAGAAAACAAATCAAAAATGTAAAATTCATTCATCTTCTTTTATGTCCTTCTCAAAGAAACCTATGACATGTAGGTTGGAAATTTTAATAGTAAGTTCTTTACAGGATCATATATTGCCAACCTCACATACAATGACCATGCTAGAAATAAGCATAACAAAAATTTTGACAAAATGATCCACATGAAATTTTTCCTTATAACATTATTAACGGACAAAGTTTTTAGGATTTTTTTTTGCAGTTGTTATAGTCCATACAATATATATTTTGCAATGAATTGTCATCAGTCTGCTAAATATTAAGAGCAATGAAACATACAATAAAAAACACCCATGATGTTTGCATTCAATTTAAATTAATTCATAGATGTATTAACTGTACATTAAAATGTCATGCAGACAATAAATAATTGAATATAGGTTGTCTCCTATTTTATCAAAATGCAGCAAGAACACTATCTGCCCATCATTCAATCTAATACAAACCTCCAGAAGCCTTCAAGAAAACATTACAAGACTCTCACCACACATGTTTTGCCTACCAACTTTATAGTCACAAATGTTTGAGTTGCCATCTAAAGACTATTTTAAGTTCACACTATGCAATCAATCAATCAGCAAAAGGTTCACACCTATCTCCTTAGGCAGCAGGCTAATTAATGTGTCTCAAAAGTTGAAATATGCTTCATGTCTAACATAACTTGTTCTAAAACTGTGTACAAGTGTGTATGTAACAGTCTAAATTGTTGATTAAACAAACAAACATGTATATGTAAATTTTATTAAGGATGAATTCGCATCACAGATTTTAATTTATGATACAGCAAACAAAAGTTTTAGTTTTCTTTAAATATGTCAAAACTTTCTTTTTCTTTCAGGTCAATCAGAGTCACCAAGGTCGATATACCTGTACTCCGTACAATGCTCAGGGCACCCAAGGATCCTCTGGACCTATGGAAGTATTAGTTCGTAAGCCCCCAAATTTTACAATAGAACCTGATAGTTTGTATCAGAGAAAGGTTGGAGAAACAGTTGAAATGCACTGTGATGCTCAAGAAGCCGAGGGAACTCAGAAGCCAACTATTCAGTGGCAAAGAGTGAGTAATTTTCTGTGTAATCATGAGAACATAATATAAAATAAAATGTTTATTTCAAAGGTAATTATTCCTTTATATCCAGTGTTATATCATATTCAACATAATTTTCTACTAAATATAAAACATGAATAAAAATAGCCTATGCTGTCCCATTCAGGGCAAAGGCCTCCTACAAGTAGGGGTAGCTGTTAGTAGGCTCACACTGCATGATTTACACACTGTCACTTAGTTGTAGTTCTAGTTCTTTCCACTTATTTCTGTCTCTGGTATTCTGATATAAAACATATTCTTATATTTTTATCCACTTTTTCTGTGCACAATGTAACCTTTAAAACCCCTGATGAGAGAAAAGATTCTACCGTTAGTTTATAGTAATGCTAATAGATTTTAGAAAGGTACTGACATTTTGGATAAATTTCAATAGGAACATGAAATATCATACAAATACATATTCAAAGTGGGTACACATATACTTGAGGAGTTATGGGTGATCAGCTTGAGGAAGGAAGGGGGGAGGGTGAAGGTTACTATCTATAGTATGTTGAGTCCAGGGTTTTGTCTAGACAGCAAGAAGTGTTGGAAGGAGAGTTCCCATAAATGGAGCTCAGCTTCTGAAGAACCAGGGGTAGAGTGTTAAAGCACTGCTTGAAATTATTAGTGTTATGACTCTGGGCATGAGCAGCTATGGGGAATTGGTTTTTTGAAAGTTTAACTGTGCTGCAGTGGTTAGCAATCCATTCTGGGAGGAGTCTCCTTGTATGGCCAATGTAGAAGGCTGGACAGAGTGTACAGTTTATTTCATATGTAAATTAATTAAATGTTTGAAATGTGACAAAGCCACACATATTGGATATTTGTATAGTAAGTAAGGATATAAATGAGGGAGAAGGGTTGGAAATTTTCTAATAGATACAAGATTGATAATGTTTGGTGGGTTGGTGACCATAGTCGAGTGATTCTGTAACAATCTGAGTTCCAGTCCCGGTGCTGCTGAATATTTTCAATCTCAATCCTGGTTATAATTCCCAGTCCTGATGCAAATTTTTATAGCTTTTAGAGCTGAACTTTATTGACAGCATATCCTTGAAAAAAATTATTACACTAATACTTTTTATAACTGTATTTGTTTTTCTTCATATTGTTAATCATTATATATTCTTGATATACTTATTTAAATTGATTTTAATTGTTTAAAAATTGATATTTCAAGTTAACAATAATATTCTGAATCTTTATGAATATAAATTGATGTGTTTATTTAATTGTATGCATTCAATTTATTTTACTGTATTTTTCAGAGAGATGGATCTCCTCTACAGAGAAATCGTGTAAAAATTCAGGGAGGCAACATAACAATTGAAGGGTTAAGACGAACAGATTTTGGTTTCTATCAGTGTGTAGCTTCAAATGAAGTAGCAACCATTGTAACAGCTACACAACTTGTAGTGGAAGGCACTCAACCTCATGCTCCATACAATGTTTCAGGAAATGCTAGTGAATTTGCTGTCACACTGCATTGGTTACCAGGTTACAGTGGGGGCCCTGATTACAAACAAGATTATACAATTTGGTAACTATTTTAATATTTGTTTGCAAGAATTGTTTGTAAATGAAAGTGGTGATTGTAAATTAGGATCTATGTGATCATTACTTTTATTTTTTATTTGATATACCAAAGGTAACCTAAATTTTAGTTATTGCTTCCAAGTTGTATTTATAATTAAGTTACTATTCAAACTACATTGCCTTTGTGGTGTCATCCTAATATATGACAAATGAGTACAAGTATGTTTGGGAAATAAATGATATTTTTCACATAACTGTTTGAGATGGCTTGTTTTGTGAGTTTCAAGCACAAGAAGGGTGCATATGGCTTTGTTTCTATTAATTAGATATTCGGTGATTTTTATTTTTATTATATTCCATTTAGGGAAAAAAATTTAAAAACAAAATATGAAAATTAGCAGTATTACTTACCTAATTTCATGAAAATCTTAACTGGTAAAGTCAGGCAGGTGATTGATCTTATGTGGAATTCTTTATTATTCAGAAAGGTCTCTCTTAATATGGAGAATAATATATAGACAAATTAGTTGCAATTTTTAAATCCTAATTCATAAGATAGTATTACACTACTTTTATACAATAAATTTATTTCCAAAACAGGTATCGTGAAGCTGGTTTCTCTGATTGGTCGACCATACCAGTGCTTCCATCTGGTAGCACTCAGGTAACAATCAATAGCTTGAATCCAAGTACAACATATGAATTTCAAGTCGTGGGAAAAAATGCCTTGGGTGACGGCATGCTCAGCAAAGTTATCACCATACGAACACTTGGTTGGTATTAAGTTTAATTTTTTTCATATCATATAATTTTTTTGTAATGTTATCAACATAACATATTTTGTACATTGGTGTATGATTATTTGATTTATATCAAATAAATTTTTTGTATCACTTTAAAAGTTGATGATAATAATAATTAAACTACTTACATATGTTCGTTTGGGCATGGATTTATTATGCTCTTTTTAATGAGTATGATGAACAATTATTGATTCATTTATCACGATGTTTGTGAACTTATAATAGATTTAAAAAATAATAATTGCTTAAACAGTTTACTGAAGCTGGTTTCTTGGAAAGCAACAGAAACCCTTGTTCATTGCACACATATTTTTAATGTTCATTAAATTAAAGGTTTTTACTCAATTAAAGTTAGTTTTACATGTATATTTGTTTTTAAATTTGCCACTAATTTTAAGTTTTATCCAGTTTATTATAAGAGATATGCCTGATCACACAATTGTTTCATTATCAGTTACATATATCAATATTAATAATTAAGGCAACAATTTTTTTAAAAAATTCAGAAAAGAAAACTTTGTGTACTCTTACATATCGAACCAAATGGCCAACTATTAATTATTATTATTTGACAGTAACTGCTCAGTATGTCTGGTTTGAATTTTCAGTTTTATCCAGATGTATTTATCAGTTAATGCAGAAAACGATGGTCATTCTCGGTATTTTCGCTGAATAATTTCAAGCATCTCAGTTTTAGCTTCAATCATCAAACTCTTTAATTATCATATTGCAAAATTCATATATTTTATATTTGACCATTTCATTTTTTTCAGGCATAGTTATTTTAGTTTGCTGAATTATTCTGAAATAAAAATTACAAATTATAATCATGATTATTAAATTTGTAAAAGTTAACTTTTTTCATAAATAATAGGTTACTGAGAGAAAAAAATATATGATATGATATGATATGATAAAATCAAACATGGCTCCCATTATCTTTTTTTTTAATTTATTGACGAGAACTTATATCTAAAGTATAATTACTTTGTATGGCAAGCAATATAGTATTTATACACTGTATTAAGTAGGGATGTACATAAGCTTGTATTACACTGTTATTATCTTTATTGTTAGAATTTCTGTGGTGATGAATTTTATCTCAGAATTTGGGATAGTTGGACTTGTCTGCTATGAAAGAGTGGAAATTATAGGAAGAGTTTATGAGAAAAGGGGAATTAGGTGCCAGGTCATTAGGGGAGAATTAACATTGAGTTATGCCACAATGAGAGAGTGGTAGGTTGTAGTTTGTCGGTAATTTTTATTTTAGTTTGCAGTTGTAGAAGAACATTAGCATGAAAAGTGAACACTACAATGTGCATAGTTTGGAATTTAATGATGTTTTGTCATTTTATATTGATTTGTTATTTTTAATAAATGTTATGTTCACCTTATAAAGTCAGAACACCTGGAAATTTTAATTCCAAATTCTATAAATCATGTTTGTTATAAGGTGATATGGTCAAAATAATTTATATGAATAGGACATATAGAGACAGCCAATTGCTTCCCTGAAACATATTTGGACAATTTTTCATGATGGCACTATTTACTATAGATTAATGTGTGAAGTAAAATAAAATGATAGATGAAGTTAACAGTAGTAATAAATGTACAATATGTGAATAATGTAAATAGATTAATTTTATGTTGAGGCCTTTGGTGTGTCTCAAAATCTTTTATAAGCAATTCTAGTACATTTCCAATATTTTAAATGCAAACATACTTTAATGTTGAAGTGTACATATTTAATTTCAGCTTTTATTGTGTACAATCTTTCTACTGCCATTGCTTAGAATCTTACTGTTAAATGGAAATTATTGAAAGAGCTTATATTTCTTATTTCACTTAAAAAGCATTAATTTATTTATATACATTGTTCATTAAATGGCCATGCAATTAATTAATTTTGTGACAGTATGTACTCTCAAATATTAAGATATATTTCTTTTTCCATATAAAATATGTTTCAACTGCTAGATCTTTTATCTAGTTGGTGTTCACCTCTTTATATAGCTTAGAAATCTAACAAAACTTAACTATAATTATGTTTGCAACTTTATACTAAATGTCCATGTTCTATAAGGTTGTTGTTATCTGTTTTCTCATTGTATGAATGTATCTTCCAATATCTATTCTATGCTTTGACTATGTCATTTCCTTTCCTTCAACTTGCACAGATTATGGCATGCCGACCATACGTGTTAATCCGATATCAGAGACAGATTTCCCACCTGTTCCGCCTCCGGGTAAGATGTTTCTCACTACTTCATTGCACTGAGTTTTTCTGTATTTTTTTCAGTGTAGACAGTTGTCGGCATGCCTTTATTTAACTGTAATAGTGTCATGCATATTTATATTTATTAATCATTTTATCTTTAGAGAATGTAAGTAAACATTTTCATGGAAATGTATACTTTATATTATTGGCAAAATTTAAGTTATGGTAGCTTTGCTTCTTCTATAATTTTTGGTAGCAGACAGTGTTATTAGAATAATCAACTTTGTTTAGTTTATTCAAACCATAAAATAAATTTGTATTTCTACAAATCATTTTATGGTAACTCTGATCATAAACAAGTGAAAAAATGATTGAAGAAAATGTTATAAGAATTATTTAATCTATTTGGTATTACTTTCTTACTTTAAAAAATAATGCTTAATATTGGTGGTTCTCAACTATATTTACTGAAAGATACACATTTAGGGTACCAGGTAATTTTGTTAAAAAATATTTTTATTGTGACTTTACGAAAACAAGCATGAAAAAATTTACATGTTTTTCAGATGTGGTTTTTGTATCTTTACGATAGTTCCTTAATCCCCCTGATGTTTGAAATACAATGTAAAATTTTAAGACAGACATTTGTTTGCAATTCTAAGTTTTATGCATTATATTTTATACTCAAAGTCGTCAATTACTCAGACGGTATGTGTCTCGAGTCTTGTGTGACTTCTAACCTTTGAGCCTACATGTAGCTTAACTTTGCTACTTCCTACAGCATGCAACAAAGTAATCCCCTGCCGCTAGCATAAATGATGCCAAAATTTCATAAAAACAATGTGTACAAAGTTTTGAAAAAAAATGTTATAAAATTGTTCTAATATAATATTATGCTATATGTTAAGTATTGAGAAAAAATGAAGAAGAAGAAAATACTGAAAATATTCAGCACAGCTAGGACTCAAATGTAGAACCTCTGCTATAGCCACAGAGCGTGTTAACAAATCCGCCACCACACTGAATAGTGCTTATACTGAATATAATTCATCTTATATAATAATAATAGAGACCCATTGTCACCAGGCTGGAAGCAGTAATATGTTAAACTTTCACAGGCCTGAACCCCCTTCTTCAAGACAGAATGGTATGGCAAATAGCTGCTGCTCCGACACTGTGTCTTGAAGAAGGGGGCTCAGGCCTTTGAAAATTTGATACATTACTGCTTCCAACCAGTTAAGGTAAGTTAATGGCTCTCTATTCATCTTTCTTATCCAAAATGAGTCTAATAATTATTTATTATCATTGCTTCCTTCATTAATACCTTATAAGTAAACAATATGACTTTCTATAATGCTGCTCCAAAATATTTGTTGCATGAAGTTGTCTTACCACAGCTTTATATCCCCGGTATCTATTGGCTTGTCATCAAACACATTAATAAGAGTTATTGGTGAAGCTTTAATCCATGTAAACTTTACTAAACATAAGCTAGTTATGACATGAATGTGTCCCATCTCAGAATTCCAGGATAATTTTTTACTAAATGGTTTATAGTAAGATTATCAATTTATATAATTAACTTAATTAAAGCTTTTCTGAATTAATTTCCTGTAATAATGATAATAATAATTAAATCAATCATTGTTAGAACTGATATAAATTATCTCATTTATGACTATTCTGAAATAAGCTCTTTAGGATCGTCTTATGTATATCTTTGTTACATCATTAACTTTATTTGTAGTGCACACCTGATGAGATACATTGATTGTGGAGGAAACACAATGCATTCATAATTTTTTGTTAATATAAAGTTCAAATAATTTTTCTTCACAATTAATTCTTTACTGACTTTTTTGTCATTATATATTTTTAAATTTTGTTGTTTCTTACAACATTTTAAATAATAACAATATCTTCATTCAATTGTAGTTTATCACTTGAAGGCCTGAGATTTTGGATTTGTAATCACTAAATTACTATTTGTGTCAGAAAACTGTAGGTGTATGACCTTGGTTCCAAGGTTGGTAACTTGATATTGGGCTTCTTATCTGTAACTAATGGAATATTTGTTTGAATCTATTGTCACTTCAGAAATTTTTCAATGAATCCTTGCCAATTGTATTTGTTATTTAGCTTTTCTTATCACTCTTGCCTCAGGCATATATTTTGATCAAAACCTTTGTTAGTGTATTGCTAATATGTTACTCATGCTATCCTGTAACGAGTAAGTTTATATATAAAAGTATATGAAATACTAAATCCAAGAGTGGAAGAAGACCAGTGGACTAGTTTCATTAAAAACTTTATGCTAAATTCAAAATGTTTGACATATACAGGTTGACAAAATGTACTTTAAAGCCTATGTAATAGATTTTTAAGCTATTAAATCACTTCTTTTGTCTCTAAATGAATTATGACATATGCAAGAAATACGACAAAATTTCCTTTAAAAAATTTATTATGTTTCAAGATAAAGCCCAAACAGCATTTCAAATATATATAATTATAAATTGGATAAGAAAGAGAGTCAGAAAAGGCTATTGACTTACCTTAAAATTATATTAAGTCTCAACTTGCATTTTTTTACTTCCCTGAAAGTTCACAAGTCTACTTTCATTTTAAGATATTTTGATAGCTTCTTTTCTCTCTCCTATCAAATTTATCATGTTTCACTTTGTTATTTGTTTTTTCTTATGCACTATTTCCATAATAAGAAAGAATATTTTTCTTACTATTGTTTATTTCTCTATAAATGTTATGTTGTAAAAATTAAAAACTCGGTAATTTCATTCATCTTCATTATTTAGTTTAGCTTGTTTTGATATACAAAATGTATAGTTATTTCATTTCATAATCAAGCCCAGTTTCAGTTGTAGTAATGATTAGCTGCCATGCCATTGTTCCACTATACAAACAGAAATAGGAACATCATATGTTTGAGTCTTTAATTAGAAACATTTTCATTTGATACCCACTTTTGTTGTTTTTTATGATACAAAATCAATCCAATTAGCTATGCTTTAAAAATTGATTATTATTTCTTTCAATATAAGTACTTGAGCAGCAAAAATGATTTGGATGCTAATATACCCTTGTTAAATCTATCTACATATTTACTAAATGTGTCATAGTTAAACAAATATTTTCATTTTTAAAAATCCATATATTTAACAGAACTTGGATGAGATCTTCAGTTTGGTGATGGACAAGATTACTTCTTCATTACTTTCAATTTGTTTTGAGTTGCAACATAATTTCCTAGAAAGCTCCTATGGATAATTTAAAACTTTTATGTTATGCTTAATTTATTTATACAGTATTAAGCAGTTATTTAACTATTTACTTTTTTTTCCTATAATATTCATTAAAAACTTTATGCTAAATATATTATACATCTTTCATTAGTTATTTGAATTTGTAAATACTCTAATTACAGTGTATACTGACAAATCAAAAAAGAAAATTGTTGTAGAAGTAAATATATCTACATTATTAACAGAAGTTTGTTAATTATTCCTTCCAATATTGCATCTATCATTAATATACAATTACACTTGAAGTAATTTTACAGACTACAGTTTCAATTTCATTATAAAATATTTTGTTCAGTTTTAATGGTTTGATAATTCTCACTTTTATATATATATATGTATATGTATATATATATATATAATATATATATATATATATTATGTATTGGAAAAGTGATGAAGTCACAGATTGGATAGAAAGAAAGATAAAAATATTTGGGAGAAAGGTAGTAAATTCAATAGTATGTGTGGTATAGGATTATGTTCAAAGAAGTATATATGTTAAGCGAAGAAAGGAACTGAAGAAGAAAGAAAGACTGAAAATATTTTATATCTGGCTGTGTTGAATATTTTCAGTCTTTCTTTCTTCTTCAATTTCTTTCTTCACTTAATGTATGTATTTCTTTTAGCATAATACTTTGCTTTACATATGATATTTATATGTTTATCACTATCCCAAATATCTGAACATAATATTAAATTAGAAAAAAAACATTGATATAAAAAAGTAAGGATGAATTGCTGAAGGTGATCCATATTATTTTATGACTAAAATAAAAGTTCTGTCTTGTAATTAAATCCTAAGAAATAGTGATCACTGAGTTGTGGTATATAAATTAGATTTTTGTATAATTTTTGTTTGTCAAACTATTGTATGATTTGAAGTTATTAGTCACCGAAAACAGTTGTGTAAGAAGGTAGTACGAATTTTATATTTATATTATAAAAATCTCAAGTGAACCAAAAGTATTTTGTTTGCATGTTCATTCTTAAACATTAAAATAGTTTTACTTGTGATGCATTTTTTATTCATTATATTAGCACTCATTTCATTTTTGCATGCTTTTTTTACTACTGCTGCAGAGTTTTGTAGTCCTATTTATTTGTTTGATTGGTTTTTGTTGCTTTATTTCATTCCAGAAATTTTTGATTATAGTGTTATTGTCTTTCCAACTGATTCCACAGGCGCCTCTTATTTTCCACCGGTCCTGCGACCTAAAGGTATTAAATAACTTAATTTCATTTTAATGTATCTTTTTAAACTGTTACATTTATTTGAGATGGATTTTAAAAACTGTCAAATACTGAAGAAATAATTGTGCCGTTGGATATATTATAATTTTCAATCCATTTCTCTCTCATAATTTTGGCAACAGGGAATTTGCTTTTTTGAAAAAAAGCTTTAGATATGTTTCTTACTGTCAGCGATGAAGATACATGCCACATACTTATCTGAAAAATTATGAAAGTTTATAAGATATGTCTCATGTACATTTTATTATATTTAAACAATCATAATTTCCATTGATTATGCTTGGCCTTCAATAGTAAACTTTCAAAGAAATATATTAACTAGCTATTTTTGTGTGTTTCGAGAAATTATTCTATTCGAAATTCCATTAAATATATATTTTTAGTTTCCATTACATACATGCTTTGTGGTAATCAATGTTGTTTATTTGATAAGTGAAACAATGCTTCATGTTATTGTTGTTCGCAAAAAGTGTTTTGTTTATTTGAACATATTATTTGATTTATAAAAAGTTGTTACCCCAATGAAAAAATAGAACCACTGATCTCAGTTAAAATCATACTGCCGTCTAAGACAGCAATCCTGGATATATACAAGAAGATACTATTGCCTTGCAATAATTATTTTTATTATAAAACACTGTATTTTAAAATTAATTTTGTATATTTAATAATATAAAACATAATATTTACAATATAAATTTGTAAACCATCTATGGTTTGTACTTCAATCACAAATTTGAATTTAGTTTTACAACAAACTATTTCATATTTCTTAGTTTCAAAATACACACATCAATAGAAATATTATTTTTACTAATATTGTTTCAAAAAGTTTCACAATATGAGAAAAAAATTTTATTTATAATTTTATCACTGTTACATATAATTCTTTATATTTCAATTTGTATAATATGATAATACAGATGACACTAACAATTTTAATAAGTTAATAAATGCACAATCAATAAAATTGGTATCGGAACAAAAGATAGTGTGTTGTGGACCTAAAATAAAGGGCATGGTGTTGCCACATTAGACATGAGATACTTCTTCAAATATTCAGAAGCATTAGCAACACTCACCAAGAAAAGTGTGTCAATTTGTTGCATATATATGTATATATATAAGTATAAGAATATAGGTATATTTGTGCTTTTTTTTAAATAAAACAATGAATTTCAAAATTTCTTCAAAGTTTCATGTTCAAATATTATGGTTACTATATTGTCTACATGCTATATATCCTTTAAAAATAAGTATTCATCTAATTAAGTTAGTACTTATTTGATGAAAATGTTAATATAAAATTCTTAAAATACAGGACCGAAGCCAGGACCACCTCGCAACTTGACTGTAACAGAGATTAGCAATGGCTTCCTCATTACTTGGCAAGCACCTCTAGAAAAAGCACACCTTGTTCAGTACTATACAATTAAATATCGGACAGATGCAGCTTGGAAAACTTTAAATAAAGGTCAAATTCGACCTGAGGAAACATCCTACCTTGGTTAGTTAAAACTAAGTAAAATATCTAATTACTTGCAACTTTTGAAAATATAATATCAATTCAATATTTCCTTTAAAGCATTAGAATGTTTTAATCACAAATATTAATAATGACATTTATTGTTAGAGTAATGAATCAAAAAGTTCTTTCTTATATAATGGTATTGTTTGAAGAACATGTTCAAATTTTAATGATCCCACACATACTGAAAACCTTTGGTACATTTTTATTACTTAGGAAATTGGTTTCTATGCAAACTTATATTTGTTTTATTTTCAATTTATATAATTAATTATAAGGAAAGTAAGAGAAGTAACAATTGTAGATTTCTGATATTTTAGAGGGAATTAAAAATAAGGTATAAGTATATTTTACTGTAAATGTATATGGAAAAATTACTTTATTTTACAGTTAAAAATTTAGTTGGAGGGCGAACATACTATTTTCGAGTCCTTGCAAACTCTCTGAAAAGTTATGAGAGCAGTGAGGAAATAAAATTTCCTGTGCCTGCCCGTGTGAAACATAAGGCAATTACTGCTGGTGTTGTAGGTGGGATCCTCTTCTTCATTGTAGCAATCATATTATCTGTTTGCGCTGTAAAAATATGTAATAAGCGAAAGAGACGGAAACAAGAAAAGGGTGAGTGATTTATTATTATTCATAACTATGCTGTTTAAATAAAATTGACTAACAACAAAAATAGTAGTGAAGTAATAGACAGGTAAAATAATTGTAAAGCTCCATACTTCTACTGAATTGTCCACTAGATGAAACATAAAGAAGCAAGTGTAGAAGTTGATTATTGTACATAATTATATTTACATTTGGAATTAATGCCACAAAAGAATTTGTTTAATATCATTGAATCTACTGACATGATACTAGAAACAAAATGTATTTTGCATACTGATTACAAAAATATTGTTGGTCAATTATATTCATGAGACTTTTGACAGTATCAGCAGTCCTGTTCATCACTTATTACAATCTCAAGACAAACAACCATCAATTTTTAATCCATTAATCTTTTTACATTAAAATGCTTTCATGAATTAATTTGGTAGTCATTTTTCTCACAAAGTAAGTCAACAATACGAATCATAACTCATGACTGTCACGAATATCCATTACTTATCAATTGTACAATATTTTCATTCATTTATTCTTCTTATGGAAACAAATTAATGGAATTTTACTACATAGCTCTGGCTATATGTTTCTTCTTTGTGTTCATTGATTATCAGCCAGTGTTATTGATTATGACAAGTTCAGTATGAATTAATTCAATGATCATTTTGACAAAAATTAATTTAAAAAATTGGTAGGACATCTAAGAACCTTAACTTATTATTGACATTTATTAATTTGTATGTAGGTTTAAATAATTTTGAAATGTAAATAAACTTCCTAGTAAGGAGCATAATAATCAGTCTGCTTCTTGGCTATATTAAACTTTTAATAATTATGAGTGCACTTAGGGTAAAATATTGTAAACTGTAAAATTGATAGTCTATATTTAACTATACTCCAATTAATTAACACTATGCAGTTAACCAGATATATATAATATTAAAATTTGGGTCACACAGATTTGCATAATGATATACTTTTACTACTCCAATGTACCAATTTTTAATGCAAACAGGCCTGCAACATTGGATTAATCAGAGTGGGAAAGTGAGTACACATCTCGACTTTTCTGATTCAATTTTAGGTGTTTGTGACACAAATTTTAATTTTTTCTCACATTCTGTTTCATACAGAATATCATTTCCTTCCTTTGCTTATTTCTTGAGCTTATCATCTTCCTCACAGCTGCTGTACACATTATTCTTCATTTTGTCATAAAATTATGAAAACACACAGCAAAGTTTACTCTAGCACATTGTCACAAAGTGTATATGTTGTGTAACTATCATTTCAGGTCATTTAGAAAATTTGAAATTACTCCCGATTTTTGTAATAATTATTTTCTTGTCATTGATATGCTTAAGAAAATTCATTCACAACATACAATCAAAATTTTGATTACTATTATTAACTACACCAAAGAGATGTGTATTGTGAGTGTAACCATTGCACACTTGTTATATAACGTATGAAATTATTAAAAAGCATGATGGAACAAGACTGCAAATGCTGGTAATCCTTCCAGGAAGGAATGAAAATGTTATTGATTTAATTACTATTACATTGCTGTTTATATTATTGTTTTTAATGAACTCTGAATAATCATTGTTTCTCTAAGTAAATGTTTCTAAAATAAAATTTAAGTAACATAATATATCAGTGTCTCTTTTGCAAAATGCTTAAATAGAAATAATTAACAACCAAGGTAATTTCTTCAGTATATTACTACATAAAATAATACAAAAATTTAGAATATATACTGGCTGACCTCCTGTAGTGTAGTGGCTAGCATTGCTGCCTCACAACTCAGGGGTCCCGGGTTCGAATCCTGGCATGGGCTTGGATGTTTGTGTTGTCATGGTCACGAGGACCGGGATTAAGGCTGCTGGGGAATTGATACACTGACCACATATCACCCCAAAATTCGGAATGTGTCACGCCAGATGACAGTCCGCAGCCGCCTCGGTAGGCCTAGGCCCTCAAGAGGGCTGTTGAGACATTGGAAGAAGAATATATACTGGATAACATGACATTAAAAATAAGCAGTTACAATTTCATGTTTCTTAATTTATTTTGTTAAAATAAATAAATAAATAATATTACTTTCCATTTTGAAGTATGAAATAAAGTAAGATACTAAAATCAAATTTAAACATCCAGCTCATCTAAATTTTTGCTCTATTGTTCTAAATGTTAAGATTGACTGTTAAAAGTCTTATTTCTTGTTATTATTTTTACAGCCGTTAATATATAATTGTGAAGTATGTCGTTACAAATTAATTTTGACAAACAAAGTCCAAATGTATGATAAATTTTGCTTGATAGTGTGGCAGCTGGTGCAATGGGCTCATGTATTGCAGCATATAAATTGATCAAATTTACCATAAATCTGGACCTGTATTCTATTTGTCAAAATTAATTTATAACTACATACTTCAATCATGAGCAAAATTGTCATGTGAATTAAATAAAAACCTTGTTGCCTGTAAATGGTCATTAATTTAATTCTAGTAATTAGTAGTGACTTAAATGTTTCTAGACAACATGAGAAGCGAATATTATAAACAGTCTTAAAACAAAATTAAATGATCAAATTGGATGTGAATTGTTTCTGCCTCTGTATAGTTTATGGTACATTAAATCATGTGAGAAAAGAGTGATCAGGTATCAAAAATTATTCTTAAAAAAGTTTAATGGAGTAACTAAGAGGTTTGGTCTCTTATAGTAAAATTATTAAAAATGTCAGTTCTTGCAAAGCATGCACTGCCACAAAATGCAGGATCAATAAATTCATTCATTCGAGTTCATTAAAAATAGATTTTTGTAAGACATCTTTGAAGATAATTCTGAACTAATGTAAAACTGAGATAATTGCACAACTAGAGGTAAATAAGTAAATTAATTCTGTCCATTTTTATTAATTCTGTTTTAGGTTTACTTATTTTTGTTTTCTTGTTTACTAATTTGTCAGTAGCTATAACTTTGCTACATTTTCAGCATACAACATGGTCGCTTGCCGAGTTACCGATGCAAGAAACGGTGGTCAACCACCAGGGGCCAGTCAAGTGCCTTTGAAAAAGTAAGTTATTTACAACAAAAGAACTTTAAATTATTTTAGACATAATGTGTAAAAAGTTACTACTGTTTATTGTTTGTGGTTGCATTCATAGTGTGTGATGAAGCTGAATCTAAACAACTTTGTGCACAATGTGTCATTATAGTAAAAAAATTGAATTGAATTTTTTGTATGGTGTCAAAGAACTTAAATATTTTTTATCTAAATCATGGTTATATAATAACAAACTGTTATGGTTTCATTAAGATATTTGCATTATTTTTAAGAAGCAAACAGTATAGGAAAGAGAGAGAGAAAGGTGGTGGCTTACCTGTTGTAGGTTGAAGGAGTTCTTCAAAGTTTCGGGGGCAATTGCTCCCTTTTTCAGGAAAAAGAACATTCACTCCAAGTGACGGCCAGTAATGGAGTGTCCAAGGTTCAACAGAGTTAATCAGAACTTTTAGATG
Source organism: Eucriotettix oculatus (assembly GCA_034510155.1). Lineage (NCBI taxonomy): Eukaryota > Metazoa > Arthropoda > Insecta > Orthoptera > Tetrigidae > Eucriotettix > Eucriotettix oculatus. The sequence goes on from CM067378.1 coordinate 65,842,382, forward strand.
AATATAAAATAAACACCTAAACTGAACTAGTCAAAAAAATTATTTGGAACATGGTTAAACAATATAATTGTCTCTTTTTTTGCTGTTAACTGTTAATTTTTTCATTGATGGAGAACATCTTCTATGGAACTTTTCTGTGTCTATATGAAACATTTTAATGACTGTTGTTTTGTTACCAGGTATAATTTGTTTAATATTTAATCTCTTCAAAAGTGTAAGCAAAGTTGTACATAAACTATTCACTAGCTTACCAACACACTCAACCAAATTCTTAATTTGTTTTAAATAATAAATTATTATTATTATGAGAATAAATTATAATTCCACTTTTACTCACAGTTATTAACTGATATTACATATGGATAGCTGAATAATTTTGCAGAAAGTTAAGAAAGCATTGACCTACATGATTACAACAAAAACTTTATTTTCAAAGGAAATATCATCTTCACATTTGGAGATCATATAAAAGAGAAAACATATTGCTTGGAGCTGAATAGCTACTAGAGTTTTTCTTTGATTGGGTTCATATCTTTTAATATTTTCGATATTTTGAGTCATGCAGCAGAGCAGCCTTAATGATTTTTAATAGGTTAACTAAATGTAAAAATACATACTTAAAATTTTCTTAGATTTACCCCTCAATCTTGCTTAAACCACACACTAAAAGACATTCATTCAAGGTTCTGCTGAACTTGTTCTTATGGAATGGTTACCCACTCCAGTATTTGGATATTATGATGTGCTGCGGGCATGTTTGTGCACAGGTATGGGGGGATTAAAATCTTCAGCAAATTCTTCTTCACAGGAATTCTGCTGTATCAGTGATTTTATTTGCCTTTTAAACTCTGCTTCCTCACTCACTGTACCTCATTCCAACATCTTGCTTTTACTCTAACAATATATCCTAACTTACTCCATTTTGTCTCTAACTCTGGCATCTAAAAATATACCTCTCTCCAAACCTTTTCCACCAAAAGTGTGGCAAGACATTCCTCCCTACTAGGACATCACATGTTGATTTCAGTCAATGCCTCTTTTGACTCCCCATATTCAGCCCAGCAAAATTTGTCAGTTCTCGAGACATTAGAATGTCATCTTATTTAGACGAAAGTCATATTTCATATGGTGTAATAAGTATGATGTTTCTATTTTCAAAAATTTCTTTATTGTTGGAAGCACAGACACATCCCTGGTCAGTGACCAATCAATACCTTCCTAAAACTCTCATAAATGCATGGTCTAAATGCATATCCTATCAATTTAAAGTTAATAAACTGATTTCATAAGAATCGGATGTTATACCCTGGGTTACAAGAACATAAAAGGAGATTGCAGAAATATACCTTCCTACAAGAAAATATACAAGAAGGGACATTATGAAACATGTGTCTCTCTGCTAGAACATAAACTAAAATTAATTTTTCTTATTCTTTTGAAAATGTTATTTGTCTTGAAATTGCCAATTTATTGTGAAAAATGGAAAATGTCTTACCTTAAATTAATTATCAATCAGCAGGATGTATCAGTTATAAAACATGTATTTTCCATTTTCACAAGGCAGAACAAACAACTGTTACATAACAAAGTATACTAATGTTGAGTTGTGTTAGCTCTATGAAATTTTGTATACAGACTGCCTTCAGTCCATTAATTTGGAATTAATCTGACTCTTCTGTGAATAAATAAAATGAATGTGTCATATTTATAAATGACATCACATTATTTATTTATATTGTTACAAGTAATACTCCGATTCAGATTTTTTGTTAATATTCTTGTTTTAATGATGTTGGTTATATTTAGCAAAGATATTTCACCCTTAAGTAGTAATGCCTTTGAAAATTTAATTCAAGTTTTTTATATAAATAATTAGAAATATAGCAATAAAAGCATGTGAACTTTAATTTTAAAAAGTGGGCAATTATTTTTTGGAAAAGAAAAACAAGTTGCAGTAAATATTTACTATATTCTATTATTCTGCATGATTGTAGAGTAATAATAATAATTAAATTAAAGTAAAAGTTTTGTAAAATTGACTTATTTATCCAGAATTCCAGTTGATATTGAGCCTGATCTATGATTGCAACCAACAACACAACTTTTTTGTTCAATGTACATATCATACAAGTGCAATTGGTTTCTCATCCAAAGCATTGATGTGTTTGATTGGATAGAGACTGATTGTTCGTATTTCTCCCCTGTGTAGGAATGTTGATTCCGAAACATATCGGGACACCAAGCACGAGCCCGCTTAATTAAACCAAAGCAAATGAAACTGGACAAGACTGTTGATAAATGAAAACAGTAAGAGTCACAACACGTCCTATTTTCCTTTTTTTACCTTTGGAATTAAGAAAAAGTGTTAAAGGTGGCAGATAAAATGAAGCATGCCAGTGTTTATTTTCCTACAGTTCTGTACATTTCTGAACACAGAAATTAAAATCTTGTTTTTTCTTCAATAAATTTTCCAATTATATCCTATTTAGTTTAAAAATTCAGAAAACATTAAATGATCAAAACCTTAGTTTGAAGTTATTCCTAAAACTATCAAATGAAATATTTAGTTTTAAAATGTATTTGATTAATCTGTAAAATCTTAGTTTTCCTTTTTATGTGCTGTGTTTTAGTTTACCCTCAATGAATTTCAAATGTAATAAATCAATTTGATATAAATTATAAATGATCTTTGAAAACACAATTGAATGAAATAAATGATTCTCTAGTTCTCTGTAAGTGAGGGGATAAACAACAATATTTTTTGGTTTTGTTCTGAATTATGTTTCTTCTACTTTCATTAGAAGAATAAATCAGTTTTACATCAATCATTAAATGTGAATTTATGAAAAACATAATATGGAATATTGGAAATTAAATAATATAAAGGTAATTTTGTTACTATACAGTAGTATTTTATTGGTGTATTTTATAAATTAGATATTATTTAAAATCTGTTTGTAAGAATCTAATAAAATGTTACATCTGCTGATGTTTCACAAGAATATTAATGAGTTCCACAAGATTACATTAAAAAACAGACTAATATAAAAAGCTAATTGTTGAGAAAATAATATTATTTCACAACACACGACCAAATTTATTTATAACTGAAACTGTGTTCAGATTACAAAACTGTTAATTATTCAAAGCTGGATATTTGCTTATAAAGTATTATGTAAACAAGATCTTAAGTCCTTACGAATAACATTGAGAACATTATCTTAATGCCTCTCAAGTTATATACCTTTTTTGCTTTAGTACATTTTGTATTCGTTGCTCTATTAGCAGCCAGTGTGAATCTGATGTTTTACAGTTTTAACGTATATATTTTTTCTAATTCTAAAATATTTCCAGCTTTCTTAAAACTAAAAATGAATTAGTAAGCAATGCTTCAAATGATGGAGTAAAACCTTTTAGTGTTACTAGCTCTGTTTTTGTCAATTTAAGTATTATCAATTCTTTTATTAGTCATATTTTCAAATCACTCAATGTTATTCTGAGCCAAAGTACTTGAGGGATTGCTGCCTAGTCTGTTTTTGCTTTGGAAATATAAGGCTACTAAGGATGATTTTAAGTTATGAATGGCTATTGTACTGAAAAAATAATTAATTTAAATTGGTCTTAATTTTATGGTATGAAATTTTGAAAGGGAAAATCATTTTGTAAGTAAATAAAAATTATTGGCATGCATATGTTCTCATCTTCAGTGAATCTTGAATAATAGCTTTTACATGCCTCATTTATTTTTATTAAGTCATTAAAAATCTTTCTTAGTTCTATTTTATTTGTAAATTTAAGTATATTATATTACGATTTTTAAATTGTCAAAAGATAATGTAGCTATTTCAGCAAATATAAATATCAGTAAATTAAATACAATTTTGTTAATTACATTAAACTACTTTTTATGTGGAAATATAATCTGATCCAAAATACCTGTTTCTCTTTTACTTCTCATTTGTGCTGGTCAATCAGGAGGAAAAAAGGTGAAGAGTTTGGAAACAACTGTTGAAAAATTGCAACACTTACTTCACTGCAATGTACACACTCTTTTATACTGCACTATTAGTCAGTCTTGTGCATGATGTTATTAAAAGCATGTAAAAATTAATTTGTTGTACCATTAGGTCAATTCAATATCATTTTACGTTTCATGTTAGATTGGATATATAATTATAGATCTGTAATTACCTAAATACTGTAATCAAACATTGAGTCTGGAGTATAATATCCTTTTGGTTGCATTTGGATCCAGAATTTGTTATACAATGTTTCAATTGTCATCATCTTCATCAACTACAGTTCTGTGAGCATCATAATAAAAGTAAAATGATTTTCATTTTGCAATTTCAAAACTGCAAACTCATTATAATTAATGTATTTAATAATAATGATAACAATGAAAAACAACTAAACTAGTCAATTAAAGATTTTACTATTTTTCTGTTCATTCACTAAGTGAATTTTGTAAACAAATTTGAAACTTAAAGCTACTCATATTTATTTTTAATTTTCTACTATAAGTAATAAAATATTCACATAGTTTACAACTGTTATGTTTTACTGAATGTAAAGGCTAAATATTGAAATAGAATACTATTTCCTTAATTAATACTCAAAATATTGTTTAATTAAATTATATTATTTTCACTTCTTATATTATTTCTTTTATTTCAAAATATTACACACCTTTTGCTTTCAGGAAGTTCTTTCTTATACTTATGTATACCATACAGAGATGTTCTCTTTGACTAGATTTCAAGTGAATAAAAATTCTATTCACTAAGTTGCATATTTCAAGAATTCTGCACTTGCATGCTTTTTCCATGCAAGAAACACAGTAATAAGGTGCTTTAAGTAACCATAAACTACTACAGAAGAGCTAACATATTTCATCAAGGGAATTTAAAATAAAAAGTCTTCCTTACTGTTCCTATGTTGTTGTGGTATTCAATCCTACGACTGGTCTTATGGAACCCTCTATGCTAACCTATCTTGTGCAAGCCTGTTCATTTCTGCTTAAGTACTACATCCTCCCTAATCTACTTAGCATATTCCATACTTGACCTCTGTCTTCAGTTCTTACCCCACACACTTCCCTCTAATGCTAATTTTACAAGACCCTCATGTCTCATAATGTTGTCGCCTATTAATATATTACTTCTCTTTGTCAAAGTTCTCCAAATTGTTCTCTCATTCCCTATTTTGCTTAGAACTTCCTGGTTACTAACGCTATTCACCCATCTGCTTTTCAGTATTCTTCTGTAGCATCACATTTTGAAAGCTCAACCCCTATTGTCCATGTTTTGCATCCATATAACACTACACTCTATACAAACATTTTTATAATGATTTCCTAATATTCATACTTATATAAGTCATAATGAAAATTTTTTTTTAGAGAAAGCCTTTCTTGCTTGTGCTATCCTAGTCTTTATGTCTCCCTAGTTATTATGTTGCCCAAGCAGCATAATTCCTAAACTTCCTTCAAAATAAATAGCCCATCACATACAATTGTACAACTAAACAATTTTTATCTATTTATTAATCATTAAATTTCTACGCTGATTATCATTAATTTTTCATACCTATGTAAGAATCTTCAAAACATAATAAAACTATATTAATAGTGCATGTAACTTGCATGTTTATGTTAACAATAAATCTTGTTTTTCTCACATGATTACATAATTTTTTTGAATGCAATCATTATTTATGAATTAATATAAAATTCTATTTCATTGTGATTATGGCTGTCTTAAAATATTTTAATATGATTTATGTGTAGTTACAATTATAATTAAACATTATGGAGAAAATTGAGAATATTTGGGTGTAACAATGCCCATTTTCTAAAGAAACTAGTAAGCATTTTTGGAGATTAGTTTTTTTCTGAATTATTTGTGTTAGTTGTTGCAGTTTGTTTAGTCATTCTATAGTGCATTTAATTAAATGAGTGCAACCAGTGTTATATTGCAACATGTTATTGTGTTGCATAAAAATCAGTCAACTTTATTCTGTTCATATATCATTTTTTGTACATTTCTAACAATTATTCACAAAATTGGGTTTTTATCATTTCTCACGTATCAGCATTCTGCACCATCCTCTTTTCTCAATACTATTTATGCTCCTGTTTCTATAATATAACTTATTTTCATTTCTGGGTGTTATTTTCTGGTACAGTTATTTATGTGGTTATTGGCTAAACACTTTTATAAAGATTGAGCATAATATATGCTAACTTGAATTTAATGTTATCACATTTTTATGTCAAACTAAAATTTAGCTTACAAAACTTATTTCAGATTCATGGGACTATTTTGAGTCCTTTGACAAACTGTATAGTCAAAATTATAAAGTCAAACTTTGAATGTGATTAGTAAATTGTAGGTGAGCCTTGCTTAGGTTTACAAGAATGGAGGGATCTTGAATCGGTCCTTGGAAGTCAACTCGGATTAGCTCATTGGTAGAGTGCCCACCCAAAATAATGGGAGGTCCAGGTTCGAGTCCCTGGTCCGGTCGATATTTTCCCATTCTTGTCTTTCTTCCAAATTATATAGTCTTAAAATCACAAATGTTGAAACATTGCAGTTATCAGCACTAAGTTTTCATTATTATCCATTAATATTCAAAATATTATTATTTAAATTAAATAGTTTATCACAAAGTAGTTTGTCATAATAACTTCTTTCACAAACTGCAAAATATATTGTTCGCCAAGAAATGTCATTATTACTAAGTAAGTACTCAATCAATTTTGGCAATGTTATAGTTAATATTGAACATACACAAAAATTCTAAATGTTCTTCATTACTTTAATTTATCAAGCTTATATTTTTATTTTTAGTCCTTTGATTTCTTCTTGAACTATATTTGTGCTTCATCCAATTTAAATATTGTATTTCTATACTCATTATATCTTTCAACAGAAATCACAAATAAAAGATATTATAATGGGTTGTCTTACACAAATCCCACATTGAAATTTTACATTTGTGAGCTATTTGAAATATTTAATAAAAAGTTTATGCATGAAAGAAATTAAAACTTACTTAAAGTAAGTTTTTTAGCTGAGTATAATGCAGTATAAAAATAAAATTTTATTTAAAAATTGTTAATGAATATTTGCTTGTTTATTATATTAAAAAGAATGTGATCCTTCTATTTATGTACATTTCTAATTTTTTTTAATGTTTATAAAGTATCATAACCACATTTTCATATTTTAATTGCATAATTGTGTTTTTGATTTAGACTTAAGCAGAGCAGAGTACCAAGTGTGATAGGTGCAGCTCTGAAGGGTGCTCGCCTGGGTCTGGCTAGTCTGCTTTTCTGTGACTCTGTGTCAGAGCTTGATGTCGCCCCACACTACTGGCATCCAGATTACAATGGAACCCGTAGCCTGGGCCGTATATCTAGAACAGCAGATGGTCGTTTTGTGTTGGCGGATTCCTCATTGACTGGCAGTGTTGCTGGCACATCTACAAGTTCAAGTGATGATGGAGGCTTCTTACCTCGCCGTGGTGGTAGACGACGAGCATCATGGCGTCGACCACTTATGGCATGTCCAAGTCAGTTGAGCCTGCGGTCTGATGGTTCTGGTGAAAGTGGAGTTCTGGCTGCCATTCTGGAAAGACATCGATTACCTCGAGCCCCTCTTTCAGGAATGATTGTGCCATACATACAACCCCCACCTCCTCCACCACCTCCTCGAATTCTACGAGCTAGTTCACCAGCACATTTACTTACGACAGCGTGGTCCCCAAGCTACAACTTTAGTGATTTGAGCTCTGTACGTCGTGCAAGTTCTGCAGAGCGTTCGTTTCCTACACCACCATCATATCTTCAGTTGCGAAACATGCATGAACGATACTCACAAGAGTTACCATCTTTACGAGCAATACATGAAGAAGCTGGGCAGGTGTGGCAACCATCATTTCTCCCAGTGCAACCATTGGCTACAAGTTCACCTCCTAGAGTTCGTATACCACCACACCCCCCTGTTCATTCTCCATCAACACCAACAATCCGACCACAACGTGTACGTTTACTTCCTCGACATATTCGACATGCACGCAGTGCTCCAGATTTAGTGGCTGATCCAGATGCATTTTTTGCAGAAACATCTCCTTCAAGTTCAAGTGGTTTTGGAAGTAAAAATACATCATCTCAGCAAAATCAAAGTTCACAGTCAGGCAGTACAAGTGTAGATTGGCGACTTCCTCCATATAGACCACCTCCACCACCACCACCACCACCTCCCCCACCTCCATTGGTCAGCCATTGGCTGGCTCTAGCTGCATCAGGGCATCTTCCTGATACTTCCCCACCACACTCTGAACCAGGACATCTTCAACCATTGGATGTAAGTGTAGATGGACACTATGAATTTGATGCAGATCCAGCTACTTACCAAGAACCTCCATTGATCCGTAGGCCTTCTGATGAACGTGGTATTAGTGACTCTGAAATCTATGCTACATCTTTATATCCACCCAGACTAAAAAGACTCTCCAAGTATGACAACATAGAAGCCCGGGTCCAAGCAATGAAAGAAGAATTTCACGAGTTTCGCAAGCGACAGGCCAAGCGCAGACGAAGTGAAGAACTGGAAAGTGCATGCTAGTAAATGAGTCTGTCTTGTTGAGATTTGCTTGTATTATTAAATCGGTAAATAATTCCAATATTTCCAGACATTTGTAAATATATTATTGAAAACAAAACAAGCATAGTCTTAACATAAAATTATTTTTTAAAACTTAATTCCCATGCATATACTTCCTGACTTATTTAATTTATTATTTCATTTTGATGAGTGGCAAAAACAAACAAGTAAGAAACAATCTTATTCTTTAAACATATTAACTATTAAGGCAATTATATGAATTTCATTAAGAAAACTAGTTGAATATATATATTGCTATAAAAATTATGAAATTGAAAACATTTGTAACCACACATTTTTGAGTAAAATACAAAATTATAAATGACTTGCTCCACTCATAGAAACCTTGAAACTAACAAAATTTTATTAAATGTTTTAATTAATTTAATATTAAAGTCAAGAAGTCAAATTTTATTCAATATATCACTAATGAAACCCTGACATTGATATACTTTCCCTTCATATTTTCATTGTCATAGAAATCATTTTATTATTTAATAACATATAAGTAAAGGAGGGGAGTTATTCGTTGTTACTTTCATTATCTAACAACCTTTCTTCTCTCAATATTTCTGTTGGACTTTGGTTAAAGTCTGTTAAGTTAAAAGCTGTAAGTTCAGTAAATGTTGGTTTACATGGGACATGTTCGGAGAGAGAATTTTTAGAATAGTTTATAGAATATATTTAATTCAGGCATTGACTTTTCTATAAATTAATTAAATTCAATAATATTAAAAGAGCAGTATTTTTAAAACAATAACAGCTATTCTCAACAAGACCTCATGCCAGTGAGAGATATGAACTGTATCAGTTACTCATTTGTGATTATAAACTTGTTACTCTTCCTGCCTCTTCTCTAACAATTACTGTGACTACTAATATTATATAAAAACATTTAACTAGGCCTATTATTAGTCGCAGCACTATTAATATAGATGATTTAGAAGTTCACTACAAGAGAACCAGGAATTTAAATTGAAAATTGTGTAGAAATATTCTCTATTATAACATACTAAAACTATGCTTTAATTCAGTACATAAGGTACTAGTGGATATTTTATGCTGGAAGTGCATTTATTGACTTAATGTTGTGAGAGATACAATAGTGGGTACTTCAGTGTTGTGAATATCAAGATCCAATTGACAGAAATACGTATATTTAGAGCAAGTCTATTTATTAGAGTGAGGTGAATTTGAATTTATTTAATTACTGAAGAAGAAGGTAGAAATAAAAACATTATTAAACTCCAACAATTTCACATTAACTTTAAAACTATTTAAACTGAGTGTATTGTGCAAATATAGAGAGAGTGACGTGTTGACATGAATCAAACCATCCTGTGCATTAAATCTCATAGATTTTTTTCAATGAGCAAGAAACATAAATACATGAACTTAATATATTCTGAATCTATTAAAAGGTTTAAATTATACATTAAAAGAAATTGAAAAATTATTTAAAACTCATTAAACAATATGATGAAGAATATTATAAAGTAATATACATTTTATTCACTCATTTCACTGCAAAAAATACAAAATTAGAAATATATATATATACATACATATAAATAAATAAATACTATTCAGTTTTGCTCTAATCAAAAGTGAATCATGGAGCTCAAAACATAGAAAACTATAAAGAGGAAATAAACAATTTTATTATTGAAATATCTATTGACAATTGTTTTATTAAATTTAAAGTTTATTTTTGTCTTGTTTTTTATCATTTGTGTGTGAATGTGTGGAGATAACACAACTTGTGAAGCAAGTTGCTGATGTTATTTCATGAATATAATTCTAACGCTTTATCGTTTGTCTGTTTCTTTAAATATAAGGGAAAGATAAAACGACAAATTTTACATACATGCTGTTGCAATAGGTGTTAATTATTAGAGCTAATGCCATAATAGATGATATACTGTATTTTATTACTTTGTAAAGCTTGTTTGTGCTGGCATTTGATTTTTAAATGAAAATTTGCCTCACATGTTGATTTTAATAAATTTTAAGTTTTCATAGTACAAAACAAATAAATGTATAAGGAGATTTTGTATTATTTTTATTGAACATATTATATTGTGTATATTATTTAAATATGTAGAAAATGAAAGCCATCCTCTCAGCATAGTGGGCTTTTATTTAAAATTAATGAGTTTAATAGTTGTCATTTCTATATCAAAGGTTTTTTTAAAATTACTTAAGCAAAATTTGTAACCTATTTATTCAGAAAGGCTAAAGTATAAAGAAAGCAATACATGTAAAATTGCCCAGTTTACAATGTCTAAGGAAATGTATATTTTTAAAAGTAAATTTCAAGTTTTAAAGCTAGCCTACACACAGTATAAAGACGTGCAATAATTCTATGCATATATTTATGGAATTACTTTAACTGTATAAAACAGAACTTAGTTTTATAAGTCTTAGTCACTGGCTTACAGTATTTATTTTATAGTTTCCTAAATTGAAATAAGTTTCATTTTTAAAACAAAATATTGTTGATTTTGTATTTTAAAACTTAACTGCTCAGGCTGCCCACTTTTAAAATATTGGACGTGCTTTCTGTATTAAAATAAACTATTTGTTGATTACTGAATTAATTCATTTGTAATTTATTCTTACTTAATAGGAGGCACACTAATTTATGCACTGGATTTGCATACTTTTTTCAAGCTTCTTTCTATGAAAATGTCAAAAATCAGTGTGCTATGTGTTCATTATAGTAACATGAAAATTTCCTCACCTTGAGGATGAAATTTAAGGAACAAATTTCAGATATAACAGGAGATTTTTAGTACATAATAGCATATATTTACTTCATATAAAGGCACTTTTCTTGCAATATTATGTACACAAATTTGGTATACCATTTCATTTTCAAAATCAGTATACCAGAAAATTCAGAACCAAATTTTATTTTATAAATTATGATGACGAAATTTTTCCAGTTCCAATACAAATTTTGCAAATGGGTGGGCAATATCTACTTATATTTATACTGGTCTCTTAAGAAGTTGATTTATTCCATAAAGTGTTCTATATTTTATCAGTATGATGAAAAAGTATAAGTACTTCTTTCAATTATTACAATCCTCATCATCATTTGTGAGTATAAAAATCTAGAGTCTATGGTATGAAGAGTATTGTAATATTTATTTCTGCCCATCCTAATTGGTATGATTAATCATTTCATTATAAGATAAAAGTTTTTGAACTCTGGAAAACACTGATATTGTTGATGTAAATATACAATTAAAGACCTAGTGATATTTGCTTTGCATTGTTTTTATAATATAGTCATAACCATTCCTGTTGCATTTTAATTAATGTCAGAATAGAACAAATCTGTTAATAAAGCTCTGCCATTTACAGAAATATGACATTAAAATGTTGCATATAAATCTACTAAAATTTGATCAGAATAGCATATTTTTCTACATTTTAAATTTGGATCTGTTAAGAGGATTACATGTAAATAAACTCATCATTCATATATTGTCAAACTAAAAGTGTATCAAAAAATTATTTTATTTAATATTAATTATAATTTTTGTGACATTTGGCAAAGTCGATTGCATTTATAATTACATTTGAAGTTCTATAACTCTTATATCTCTTACACTTTTGTAACTCATAATCTAATTGATAAAATCTTCAAATATTAGATTGCCATTAGCTGAAGTTTTATCAAATTTGAAATAACTTAAATAAAAAGAAAGCTAAACATGATTTTAGGCTTATTGTTGTTTTATAGTGTATGCCAATGATAGTTTAAAGTAGTTGTGAGCAGGAGTAATAAATATCCTTGGTTCATATAGAAATAGACCCATATAATAAACAAAATATTATTCGTTACAATGTTAAAAGAATGACAAAAACATTGGTGTTTCAAGTTGTCTCACTAACAAAAACTAATATTAACTTGCAATGAGTCAAGAAATCAGTTTCCTATACACTTTTGAAACAAATAACAATACCAACATTCATATTTGAATAAAGTATAGTAGTTTTCACAGTTAGAAAAACTATGACACCAATGAAATTTAGTAAGCGAGGAAAAGATTAAGAACCAATTGATTTAGCACTTAAAAAGCCTTGAAAGTTAATAAATTGCTATTAATTAATCTGATTCCCAGCAAAATTATAAATATGGATTAAATTTTGTGCCACTATCAAATAAATATTATGATCTGGGCTTAAAAAGCAAAATGTGTTCCAAGATGTATTTGAGTTTATAAACCATTTGAAGCAGCTATGACATGACATAACACAGAGAGATGTCATTTGAATTTGTGCTCAATTCTATAGTTTAATAAATTATCTACATTATACCAAGCATGTGGCAGGGAATAGACACTGTTCGAAGTTCATACAATTTATGATTTTACTATCATGTATTAGCCAACAATGAGTTCAGTTGGACTACATTGTTTCATATAGAGAAGTCATACTAGAAGGATGTGGAATAAGTCAGGAAAATCAACCATGCTTTAGATATCTTTTATTAATTATAATTTGTGGTATTACATTGCATTTATATTTGTATGTTATTGCACAATATTTTCTATAACTAAGACTGCTAGTGCTTTTAATATCTATGATTAGTAAACATTAATATTCTTGTCACACATTTTTGCCTTAATACTGCAGTAAGTATACATGTAGCTTGACTTAGAGATATAACTAATTTGATAAATTCATTTGTTGAATTGGCATAGTTAAATAAAAATCTAATTAGTTAATGATGGAATTTGCTTTTTCTGTGTCTCAATGATTAGATAAATATCTGGGAGATTATTTAAATACAGCTTTCCTAGAGTTAATAGTGTTTTATTGCTTGAATAATTAAATTGAAATATGCTTATTAAGACTGAATATTGTTTTAATATAAATTGTGGTTATACTGGGCAGGGACTAAACAAAACTATGATGTTTTATTTTTCTAAGTAACATAATACTATACTTACATAATCCACTTATTTCTTTACATATGACTCACTTAAGTCAGAAACAGGTAGCTGCCTGATTTATTTTATTAAGCCCTTCATACATACCATAAATATTCACCTGTCTTTGACAATTATCAATAAACCTTCAGTCATTGTAATTTATTTAATACCAATGTAGTTTCAAACTTTAAACTACTATACCAGAGCCAAGCTAACACCAATCCCAGAATTTGTGGGATGTGGGATAAGAGATTGCCAACACAATGCTATTTAATAACAATTTTCTCTCTTCAGTAAATCAACTCCAATGTTGATTGAGTTCTTCTGATGTAGAAAATTCTCATTTTCATAACTCCACCCTGCATATTTACAAATCTATCAGAAAACTTCATTCCAACTTATTATAAATTATCGCCTATTGAAATTTACATAACTATTTTTTATGTCTGTCCTTAACCATATCTTTGAAATGATTGAGTGCTTATACATCAAATGAAACTTACTGACATTGGGAAATAATATAAATCACATACAAATATGAAGGTAATGTTAATGATAACACATTGCAAGATTGACAGCACAATAATTTTTATTTCTCATAAATAGAACTAAAAGTAAATTTTAATATGTATTTGCCACTAACTGTAAATATATCATTATGTATGTTGACTATATATGTTACAAACAGGTGCTAATAAAATTTTCAAATGTTTTTTCTCTTTTTGAGCAGACAAAATACTTTTTGTTCATTAAAGAAACTAATCAGTAAGTGGCATTTTTTGGCTAATGTATATAAATTACAAACTGATTGCAACAAAATTATTTGCTAGTGGCAAAGAGAGAAATCTGTATGAATTATTTATTATCTTATGATGAAAATGTACAGGGATTTAAATATGAGCATATTGAATGAAATTTTAAATGCTCACATTAAAATTATTGATAATTTCCAATCATTAAAATTTTGTGTCGACCAGGAATTTGTGGAACTTATAGTGCTTTTAAAATTGAGTGTTTCAAATATCATTACACATGACCATATTTTATTCAATATGCTTTTTAAACTTGACTATAAGGTGCACAAATCAGACTTTTTTCTTTCCCATAAATAAAGATGTCTTTTATAATACATGCACCTTTTACAAAATATACTTGTAGGACAAGACACATTATTATTAGCTGTTACTAAAGTAATGATCATGTTTTTACAGCCAAAAAACGGATAAGGGAAGAAACCCCAGGACCCATATGTTACAAATTTTTGCCTTAACCAAAAGCCAAGTTGGTCTAAGCTAATGTTACTTCTCACATGTCTACAAACAAGTAAATTTTTGTTGTGGTCCAAATTTAAGACAAAAGTGTAAAGTAATTCTATCATTATGAAGAAAAATCTGCCTCCATTTTATAAAAGATGAATTATTATACTACTTCTCTTACTGATCATTACCATATTTTGGAAATGAAAATTTTTCATTGGAAAACAATGGTTGAGGAAGGAGGGATGGAATGTGGCTTAAAAACAAAAGTGATAATATGAACTGTATTAGCTGGTTTTCCGATGAATTTGTTTATATTAGCCAACTAAAGTATTTGATTAGACCAATGATGGGCAAACTACAGCCTGAGGGCCAAATGCGGCCTACTGAAATGTTCTATCCAGACCGCATTGTGAAAGGAAATAGTTCTCAGCTACACATGCAAATTATGTATGCATATATATATTCTATATATGGATTTATTATAGTGCCCATTGCAATGCTTTGGAAACTCATTGTGAATTGAGTGCGATGCAACCATTAAGTTCACGCAGTCAAGTATAACATGCGTGATAATTTTGATATTTCAATTTAACGTTTTTGTATGCTGGGGTGTAATAACTTAGTTAAGTACTTTAGTGGTACACTTTCATTCTGCTTGTGCATTTTGAGAAGCGCAGATGCGAGTCGGGTTTCCATTTCTTCTGACGCCGTTTCTCGAAAGAGTTGGTGGATTAAGTACCACCATGATAACAAAAAATTAATGAAGATTATATTAATGATCGCTTTGCACCAAGTATACAAGTGATATTGGTGTCTATTCCGGGGTAGTGGATGTTACTGAATTTAATTGACTTAAAATGCAGTACAGCCCGAGTGTGTGAGGGTAGAAGTCGGACGCGGATGAAGAGGTTGAGACAATAACACGAAATTGTCCGAGATTCCTGACTATTTTGGGTCTATGAAAGGCCTACAGAATTCAATTGTGTACCAGGTCAATACGAGGTTGTTATTTTTCTCTAAAAATATTTATTTATTCATCAATATCTACTTTGCCCCCTTCAAAATATTTCCCCTTAGATATAATACATTTGTGCCAGCGCCTTTTTCAATCCTCGGAGCACTTCTAAAATGCGAGTTTTTTTGGTATGACCTTAGGCTCTTCCAGTGATGCGGTCTTGATCTCCTCAATCGTGGCGAATTCGTCGTCCTTTCATGGGTCTTTTCTGTTTTGGGAACAGGAAAAGTCGCAAGGGGCCAAATCCGATGGCTGAGGCGTGATTACGGTGTTGTTTTTTCCCAAAAAATCAAGAAAAAGCAATGATGTGGCGCATGACTTA
The DNA here is from genome assembly GCA_034510155.1 of Eucriotettix oculatus. NCBI lineage: Eukaryota > Metazoa > Arthropoda > Insecta > Orthoptera > Tetrigidae > Eucriotettix > Eucriotettix oculatus. The sequence goes on from CM067378.1 coordinate 65,858,596, forward strand.
AAGGTAATATTCCTTTCTGACCGTACGACCGCTTGGTAAGAACTAACGATGCACTTCGCGATTGTAATAGAAGGAAACGGCGAGTAAAACCATTTGACCCAACTTGGCGTTCTTTCTTCAGTCATGGTTCTATTGGCTGCTTCCACTGGGATGGCTGTGCTTTGCTTTCAACTTCATAACCATATACCCACATTTCATCATTAGTTATGTCCCTTTTGAGCAAATTTTGATTATCGTTGACGTCATTCGTCCGCTCCTGAGCGCTGCTCATGCGATGGTTCTTGAGAAATTTCAGGACCAACCCCTGCCACAGGTTTCATGTCCAAAAATTTGAAACACTTGCATGGCATGAGCGAACCGATATGCCAGAATCCTCAGAAAATTTTCTAATAGTGATTCGACGTTTCTCCATACCAATTTTCTTCACTGATTCAACGTTTTCATCGGTTGTCGACGTGCTGGGGCGTCCAGGTAGGCCAGTGTCATCAACATCTTCTCGGCCTTCTGTGAAGAGCTTGTACCACTTGAATACATTTTTTTGTTGTTGCTCAAAGTAGACTCGCCAAATGCCACGGTCAACATTTCAAGTGTATTTGAGCACTTAGTTTTATTTTTCAAACAAAATTTAATACAATTCTTTGATCCATTCTTTCGATTGCAAAAAAATCACCGAAACACCAAAAACACGTCTATTTGCCAAAATCCAATTACAAACTCAAAAAGGCTGATCATGTGTACGCATGTTGGGAACATGTTTACCAACAAAAAATCCAGAATCTGATATACGTAGCCCGCGAAATTTGAAAAGTCACGCTTTACTTGGACAAACTTCGTATAAATAAATACCCTGGCAACACCGGGCATCCAGCCAGTTTTTTTAATTAAACCCCATTACTCTCAATCTGAGTTTGTCATTGGTAATCTCCATTTTAAAAAAAATACAGAAAAATCCGTCTTCGTCCCGTTGGCAAAAACCGATCCCCAAACTCGAGTTTGTAATGAGTATTTCCATTGGCTCAATCACCTTCCTCTTTCTGCAACAGAATAATTTATTGTGTTTAACTCATATCTGTAAAGTGCCTCTCTTTTTCACCATCTAGAAGTCGCCATTAGTTGGAGTGTGACCTATATGTAAGAAGAACTTATCCAAGGGCCATGTCCACGTGACTGCTACATAATTTCTGATGCAACTAAAGCCTAAGGCTGACGAAAGAGCCGTGGGAATTGAGGCAGGACAAGGAAGCCGTATGACCTGTGTCGGAGCCCGACGACAGACCCACTGTCAGTGCGGCCTCATCAGCCGCCGGGGAAGCAGCTGCGCCGCAATACACTACAAGGTACTCCATGGCTCTCATTGTCGGCTACTTTCCTAATTCATTTCAGAGACCAACTGCAAACATGTTTCTTTTTTTAATTAAAGATTAAATAAGAACATGAATTTGCCCTCAATAAATCCACAATTAGGTTTGCTGTATGATGTTTAACACTAAAAGTTTATAGCTAATATATAAAAATGTAGTATTGTTTTAATTACAATTTAAATTGTCTCTAAAAATTTGGATTGACTCCAGAATTTATTTTCACCGCTAATTCACATAGTTCTGATGATTCTAAGACCCCATAAAACTTTTTTTTGAATATATTTCTGCATTCCACCCTCGGAAAATTTTATTTTTTTAGAGGGATGGACAGCTCATAATTAACGAGCCATATGCAATTAAATTATGGCAAATACAAAATTTAAATCCACAATATTTCACCGCATTTTTCGTATTTCTCCATTCAAATATTCATTATTTACAACAGGATTTTCCTTTATTTAAAAATAAACAAAGAAGAAATAACTAATGCTTATTTGTTTATACATTGAAAATTTTCCTTGGTGCATTATGACGTCACTAGTAGCGTGAACAACACGACCGAATGATGGCTTCTTTTTTTAGTCAAATTTTAAAAACAGGGACGTAAAATTTAGATTCAATATATTTTGAATTTTAATTCTTGTGGTTTCTTGTTGAGTTCTGTTTGTTTGGCCCCGGGTGTTGCGTTAGCAGGACAAAATTTTCTGTTAAGGCTTTTAATTACGCATTATGTAAGTAATCATGTTATACAAAATTCATTTGGAAATGAACTGCGTATATAAGTCGGGGCGGAAAAGGATACTTATTGTTTATCCAATTTGTAAAATTATGGAAAAAGGAAAATCACTTCGTAAAAGTATAAATCATTAGTATATTCTATTACTTACGTAATCTAGTATCAATACAACTTATAACAACGAATTTAGATTTTTGATCAAATTTGAAAAATAAACTTAAAAATCCCCCCCCTTTTTATGTTTTTTTCTTATTCTTATTTGCCGTATAGTTGATCGATTTATCCTTTCACAAATAGATTTTTTTGCGACTGCACAGTCTTTTTCCGTTTTTTCCGTTCCTTTTCTTTCTTATACTGTCCTTTTTGGGTGCAGCGGACTGTGACTCATTCTTATAAGGAGAGTCTGCCAGTTTTTCTTCCTTTTTTTTCGTGAGGAACATTTTACATTTTGTCTTACATCCGTTCAGCACAGCACACTAGTCTCAGATTAAAGATTTTCACCGAACCTGAATAGAGTACATTTAAACCTGGTTTATGAATATGTACTATTAAAGAGTTAAAAGTGAGGAGTTTTGTAGCTTACCTTCTGTTGAAATACTGCAAAAATTATAAAATCACAGACGTAAGATGTGAAAACAATAGTTGTTTCACAGCTGCCAGTTGCAATGTTCCACCTCCAGCACTATCCAGTAAAAAAGTAAGGTATACTGTTCTACCCCGCTATCCCGGAGCCCATTAACTTGGGGACGAATCTTATTGTATTTGATTTTAAATCAATCATCTATTTAAGTATTTTGGTCAGTTTATTCAAACTAAGTTATCTGTCTTATTTATAATTCATGTGACGTTGTCACATATTGTTCACGCTGCTGACCAGCAGTAAGGAAATTTTTGAAAATCGTTATTGGCTTGTCAACGTTTATCTATTTCCCTCCTCTCATTCGCTGAAAGCCAGTACGGCTCCCATTTGAAAGTCCTTATTGGTCCATACCCTTAGAAGAACATAAATATTCTCGGTGAACTCGCTGCTTCTATGAAGTTCCCGTCACTGATTTGTCAGTTTGTTAAATAATACTCGTTCGAATGCCTCATAGTTATTTTTTCGTTGTCTCAAGTGTTCTCATCAGCTGTCGCTTGTGAATTTAGGCGTTATAAAGTTATTAATTGTAATTACATTTATTACTATATTGAATTTGGATTTCTTGTTTTGAATTAATTATTCATTCGATTTTAAGGAAAAGAAATCAAATTAAATATTATACAAAACTGTGAACTAATACTAATACTAAGAAAATCACATGATTGGAGTTAACATAATTTTGGAAATACATTTACTGCACTGTATATTAGCAGAATCAAAATACTGTCCTATCCGCGGATTCTCAGGTTGCCCGTGAGTGATTTATATTTCAAAATTTTCTAGCGATTTTATAATTGGCCTGGGTATGAAGAAGAACCAAATACCGTGATGGATTGTTGTGAGAGGTTGGTTGTAGTGGCGGTGCGATTCAAAGTCAGGTCACTTAGACGAATGCTGAATCCACTGATATTTATAGAGGTGAGATGAGTTGGAGTTCGTCAGCAATCAAATGATATATGCTGAGCCGACCACGTAAGGAAGTTACCAAACTCACTTTCCATAGGTCGTCCGAGCCACATGGTAGCTTCTAGACATACGTTAATCTAACAGATACGTTTCAGCTCGTTGTCTTTCTGACGTTATGCTTGCTACTGTCCCCAGAAATCTCGTAACCGACCATTGCCCTCAGGCCAATAATCTGCCCCTTGCCATCAGAAAAGAGTATCTTAAATAGATAGAGAGGCAATAGCAGCGCTCGGAGCGTGACGGCCACTAGGATCAACTTAGGTCCATAATAATCCATGTAAAAACAGCGCTTTTTGAGTCCCCTAAAATCTATCTTATAACAGCAAAAGACAAATTACAGTGGATTATTTAATTACACTATATCTCAGTATTTTTAAATATGTAAGATACAAATATTAATTTGTACGGAATATTAAGAAAAGTGTCCATGTTTCGAAATCAATATTGCGAGTTCGATGCGAAGTTATATCAACATGTTTTTCAAATAAATATTAGAAATATATAATTTTATATTCGCAAACGTTGGAGGAGAATCTAAATTGTTTTTCCTAAATTCGAAAATAAGATATTTTTTCATATATAATTGAGATATTTCGACGTTTTGATGCGACATTAGCATCTTTCGCAAATGGCTCTTGTAGGGAATTTAAAGTTTTTTTATTAATTCACTTTGTTTCTTAAGTTTTGTAAGTTAAATATGGTCGCAGCAGTTGTTATTATGTTTCATTGACGTCAATGAAAAAAAGCGAAGTATTACGTTGTCTTCATTGTGAAAGACTTTTCAGGCAGTAAATAGACGATCGAATGGATTAAGATCGGGTAATCACCTTTACCATTGGACGTAATTTTTTGAGTATATTGAGCAATTCCAAAACAACGAGGTACACGCAAATTGGTTGATTTTATTTATAATTGACAAACACATTAATATCAGAAGAAATACAGATTGAAAAAAATACAACAGAAACCAAAATTCAAAAAGACATTTTATACTAAATTAATACAGTTCAGAAGTCACTAAGATATAGGGAATATCTTATTTTAAGAATTTAGATCCAAGGAAAAACAGTGTATATTCAACTGTAATATTTTATTTTTAACTTCTCTTTCTTAAATATGATGGCATGAATTCGTAGGCGAGTAACTTTTTCCATTTAAACTCTTGTAAATATATTTTTCTTGTGGTCGATCAGATTATGAAAATGAAGATGCAGTTTTAAAAATAAGATCATTGTGAAATTAACAAAATTCTTGAGTCAAAATGTTTAAACTTTCTGTAGGAAGTTTCGACCATTCTCAAAATTTGTTTAAATTGTTATAACTTTATATAAAAGTGAAGAAAACTTTAATATTTTCCAAACACACAAAGAAATAAGTAAAATATATTAAATATTTATTTTCAATCAAAAACTTCGCGTCCAAAGTTATAATAACATATTTACGTAATTTGAATGTTTATAATTGGTTTTCTATCAAAATGTTTAAATAACGTGTTGTAATGTTTTATGGTGAATTAAAAAAAGGTGACATTTCAATAATTTAATGAGATAGTATTTCATTTTTAAACTCCATTCGACCCAAGCATATTAAAAAATCTCTTATTTTCTGATATTAGATCCTAGGGAAAACAATTTACATTCCTCTCCAACATTTGCGAATAAAAAATTATGTATTTTTAACGTTTATTTGAGAAATATGTTGATATAACTTCGAATCCAACTCGCAATATTGATTTCTAAACGCTGTCACTTTTCTTAATATTCCGTATGAATTAATATTTGTACCCAACATATTGGAAAATACTTAAATATTATGTAAATAAATAATCCACATTAATTCGTCTTTTACTGCTTTAGCGGAGTCAAAAATCGTTGTTTTCACATGTACTCTTATGAGCCTACGAACGAGTTGATCCTAGAGGAGTGGGGATTACCGTCACGCTCCCAGCGCTGCTATTGTCTCTCTGTCTAATTAAAATATTCTTTGGTCACCAGCGCTCATGCGGCCAGTGCGTATCCAAACGAGATTAGAAAAATTACGGTAAACAAAATAACGCCATTATCTTGATTTTCTAATATTAATTGAGTTTAAACTAAAAAACTATATAATTAGAACGTAATTGTAGCTTCAGTTACTTTCTAAGTTAGCGAAATTCCTTTTTAATAGCCTGAAGGCTGATTCATTATTAATATATTTTAATATAAATATTGTTAGAGCGTAGACTTTCCTTCTGTAGAGTAAGAATAAAATGTTCTCGAGCTTCCACCTGAGTCCTTCTTCGTCAAAAGGACCCGATGGAAGCCCGAGAAGATTTTATTAGTACAAATATTGTCATGTTTCATGTCAATGGTTGGTTTATTTGAAAGATAAGATTATGTGTATCCTGATCTGATACAGAGAATAAGTATGTGTGGGAAAGGAAGGGAAGGAAACGGAGGATTAAACCAAGTAGTGTATCGTCACACCCGCGTAGAAATTCTGCAAAACTCTGAACGACTCCTGCGCTATCTATCTTATCCCGAGTCTATATTTCACAACTGTTTCAATATCTTATCTTCCGTCGAAGCCTTTTGTTATACAGAGAGTAGTTGTTATGTGTACTCTGACAGCGATTTCCGAAAATTTACACGATACCGATTCCGGTTGTTCCTTTCCGAAAGTAAGTATACTTACCTCACTTATACCGTAAGTTAGTTTTATAAAAACCGTTCAGCCAATGAGACGAAGACAAATATCACTGCATTTACTTAGGTGTTAGAGTAATTGCAACAAGCATCTTGGATGACTTTCCCCAAATGTTATTTGTTTCTCTCTCTGTTCATGTCACAGTCACATTTTCTTGTTTTAGAGTAATATCAAATCTCTCATTTTCGGCTGTATTTATCGAAACACCAATTTATAATCTTTTTTCCGCATGTTATAGTGCTATCTTCTATTATTCTATTTCTTTATTATCAGTTTCATACAGGTACTGCATCAGATTCCAACAATTGGTCTTGACAATTGTAGCAGATGGTCATTCAAACAAAATCAATGAATACTTTTCTTAATCAAATGCTCAGTCAGCTTCGGCAGTGAAACACTAACGGCCGTTTGAGATTCTTCCTGAGAAAGCAGATTGTATAACAGAGGTGGGGAAACTTTCTACCATCAGAGGCCACATTTAAATTAGGCAGTGATAAAGGAGGCAGCATAAGTTTATATACCTTTAAACGAATTTTTTAAATGAAATTATTATACTTTATGCATTGTATAGACACAACACAAAACAACATTAAGTGATTTATTCATTATTTACCGTAACAAATTTCACATTTTAAAATTATTTTTTAATAAACAACTATATACAAATAACATTTTAAATAAATATAATAAAATGAAAGGAAATATAAGAAAAAGAATAGAAAAATAATAATATTAAGTAGAAGCAGTAATAAAATTATTAGAAGTATTTTTAAATGAATTATTAAATTAGAAATGAATGAAACAAGGATTTTGAAGATGACAGTAATGTAATATCGTGAAAGAAGAGTTATCCATAGCCTCTACAGAAGACAGTCAGCAGTAATTAGTAAGACAATGATGCAGTCTGTAGCCCATGCTCTTTAACTTATACATCGAACAGGCGATGAAGAAAGTTACAACGCAATATGGAAAAGGAACCATACTGCAAGGAGGAAAAACAAAACCGCTACGCCTTGCCGATTATATTGTAGTATTAGGGAAGTCAGTAGAAGCCTGGAAACCATAATGGCATGAACGGAAAGAGAAAGAGTTCAATATGAGGATTAATAGAGGGAAAACCAAGGTAATGGAATGGTTTACGGGAAACAGCGTAAACAATGTTAGATTGGGAAGGGATATTTTGAAGTTAAGGAACTCTGTTACTTGGGCAGCGTAATAACTAGGGATGGTAAAAATATTGTAGGATAGCACAGGCAAGGAAGGCTTTCGCAAAAAAGAGGAATTTACTTACGACTAATATAGGAATGAATAATAAAAAATCATTATTATTCGTATGGAGTGTGGCGTTTATGGGTGCGAAACGTGGACGATAGGAGTTGCAGAAAGGGAAAGAATAGACGCCTTTGAAATGTGCTATAGGAGAATGCTGAAAATCAGATGGGTGGATAAAATCACTAACTAGGAGGTTCTAAGCAGTGTAGGGGAAGAGATAATATTTAGGACTTTGACCAAGTGAATGGATAGATTAATGGGCCACGTTTTAAGACATGACGTTCTTGTAAAATAAGAAGTGTGTGGGGTAAGAATGATGGAATACACTAAGCATATTAGGGAGGAATGTGCTAGTTATGCGTAAATGAAAAGGCTTGCGGAAAGATTGCATCAGACCAAACTTAGGATTGTATACCACAACAATTACATTTAAATTCATCATTAATCGATGTGTATCGCTCGATTGGTCCACACATATTGAGATATTGGGCAAGTCTAAAGTCGATAGGTAAAGTGTGGACGCAGCATTAGAAGTGGGACTGTCGCTTTTAAATTTGCTGCTCCCACAAAACTAATCAACGTATAACACTAAAATCTGCAGTATCCTCAAGTTTCCGGATTACAAGTCTTACATTGATAAAGAATTATCTTAACTGTCGGCACATGGTTCGTTAAATGTGTACATAAGATATTTACGAACTTCTGAGAGTTTAAAGAATGCTGATACATATTTGACGCATTTATTTGAAAAAATAGTGATTTACAGTTGTTTCTAACATTTGACTTTTGATATTATTACGATCTCGGAGGTCCGTCAAACAAGACTGCAGTAAATTCACGCGAATATATATTTTTAATTTCACACTATATACAAAGTTAGCAAACATTTATGTTCTCGTCACTAACTGGGTGAGTACCTTAGCGGTGTACGTGCAAGATACTCTTAGCTGCGGCGGGAAAAATTTATGTGGAGCTTCAGACTCCCAATAATGAGATTATACGGACAACAGCAATTGAGAATTAAGATAACACAAAGTTACATCGGGCGGTAATGTTAACTTTTATTATTATACTAGCTGGGTACCCAGTGTTGACCGGTAATTCATTTATATTAGCCCCCTGAAGTAATCTCTTCTTCAATACGCGATTAAACAAATAAATAGATCGTCAAATTTCTAAAAACTCACTCCCCCTCTCATCAAATTCGCACACATGAACGCTGAAAATAAAATGTTTTCTTTAGGAAGTTACATGGAATGCACTAACATGTGTATAAATGGTAATTTAAACAATACACCTTGCACATTTACACAAAATATTATTTCAAATACACTTAATTTGTCCAATGTCAAATAAATCGATATGTAGTTCACTCAGCATGCACGAAATTACAATACACGGGATATATCAGAACTCAGCGACCCAAAAATCGAAATGTTAAAGCAATGCCAAACTACGACGCAATGAACTTGCGCAGAATTGATTCGCAAGACAAATGCCACAGATTAGCCGAACGGTCTGCCTAAATATCTGAGGTAAAATGTTTTTCTATGTCAGAAATTCAAATAAATGTATACATGTAAAGAAATTTTGGCCGGAAAATTAAAACAAAAATATGGTTCTCGACAACAGCGACCACCATAGCTGAGAACCATTCAGGTGATCCCATAAATACAATAAAAAAATTTCCCTTAAAATTGGTCAAACCGTTTTATGAGGACAGGAATTAAGAACACACACACGCAGACGGAATTTTATACAGACTGATACATTATATTAAATCGTTTCTTCTTATTTATTTCGATAATTTAATATATATTAGGAATATTTATTTGTTTTAGTCGTAGGTACCATGCATGCGTTACAATAGAAGTATACAGCAACTACAATGAACATTATTTTAGTTTATAACATTTCTTACATTAACGAGCCATTTCAAATTGAGGTTAGTTTCATATTTAAAAATAAAATTACAAATAAATATATATAGAAGACGGTTAGGAATAGTAAAATAAAGAAGTGGAAGTAATATATTTGAAAATAAATTAAATGTGTTATTGAGAAAAGATTTTTCTAACAGGAACAATACTTTGTGTGTTAATAAAAGAGAATTTTCTGCGGTTTGAGAGAAGTATCATTGTAAAAGTTATTATTTTTAGATTAGTATATCTAAAAATGACTTCACATTGAGCGATACAAGATGATTCAATTCGAAATAGACACCAACACACACAAAAAATAACGCTTCATTTATCAGATTTAATAATTCAAATATTTGAAATTTAGCAAAAAAAAATTATTATCCATTCTTTTCAATTACAATTTATTTTAAAGAAAGTAATTTCTATATTTATTGTTTATAATCCACGGCAGCCAGATTGTTTCCAATAAAATATATATTATTTTCATTTAATATTTGAATAATGTAATTAAGATTGATTTGAATTAATTTACTACAATTCATTCAGTCAACGTCAGTAAAACTTTATTACATCCTTAAATACATTTATGTAATTTAGTGGACGTCAAAGTTTAACTTTTTATTTTAATTTCTTTTAGGTCGCGTCAGCAATTAAGTCATTAGCGACCAACATAAATATATACTTACATTGTTTTAATTAAATGAGGATAATTAATATTACTAATTTAGTTATTTAAAATACAATACTAAAAATATAAATCCAAATAAAGACTCCTGTGATGCGCATAAATATCTTCAGACTCCCTTTATTTATGGCATTTACCTTCTAGATATTTTAGACGTAATTAATAACGTAATTTATCAATTTTACTGATAGAAGAATAATCTCAAACTCATTATAAATTCGAGAATGTGTTATTACAGGTATATAGATCCATATTGTTGAAGCATATCAACCGAAAAATAATTGAGTTTCACTAAAACGGCACGTTTATGTTAGTTGATTGCCAAAAAAAAAGTTATGTATTTATCAAGTTTGTAATGACTTAATGAAGATTCATTTAATACAAACTTAAAGCATAATATTTTATTTTAATGGTGTATTTCGTTTAAGTATATATAAATATCTTCAGGTTTTTTAATCTTTAAGTATGTCATTGAACATTAATCCTGACGAAAATCAGGTGTGCAAATATAAATTTATAGATACGATCCTACTGAAAAAGCGGTTTCTACGAATAAGATTCATTACAAAGAACTCCCACGAACGAAACGAGGTACTTGAATTTCCATGCCACTCTTCTAAGTGAGTTTAATGTGTTGAAAACCTTGACCTGATAAGTAAGAAAGTTGTCAATTTGCTCAATTTGTAATTAATTTGACTCCGTATTGATAGCAATCACTCAAGGGCATCCTAAAGACATATTTACATAATATAATTTAGTACAGTAAGCTATATTTATTTTAAAAAATCGACATCTATTTACATAAAAACTTGCTGTGTTAAAAACCAGTAGTGCCAAGAATGTCAATGTTGTAAAGTTACGTAAAATCTTTGAAGTTGTTACCATGTAACTAGCTGTAGAGCTCCTGGGATTAATAAAATATGCACGGGCTTCTTAACTTATATATCCTTTTTGTATTCCGCAGAGATCAGGTCCTTATATAAATGGTTAGTATCGTGGCTTATTCAACATGCAAACCCACACCCACTTATATTCTTACGACGTGGCTCCAGAAGTAATTATGATGAAAATCTTTAAATACAGCAATAATTTCAAAATTTGAACTTTTCCTCGAGACCGATAACTTTTCTCTTATATTACAGGATAATGATTGTTGTGTTCATTTCTCCATAGTAATAATAATGCAATGAGAAGGGCGGTTCATTAAAATCAGAATTCGTAAAAAACATTTAGAAAAATGTTAAGCAATTTTTTTTGGCGGTGACTATTTGGCTGTCTGAGGGAATTCGACACGGTCGCCCTCTCTTCCCTTTTTAATTCATACAAAGGTTTAGAAAGGGAGGATGTGGAGGATATACCAAAGTGAGCCACAAGCTATATTTTAAAGCAGAGATAATCGTAGAAATTCTGTTCAGGTAGGTCGGGATCCCAGCACATGTACCACGCCTGACTCCATCGACCACGTTTAGAGGCAGCTGGCCGACTGTTACATTGGGAAAACAGGACAACTCTTGCACAGCATACACTACTAGATAAACACACTTGTACAAGAGTATATTTTAATAGCTAACAGACCTCCAGACTTCCGATAATAATTCTTAAATGCAGGTGTTCGTTCCCAAAGATGACGCTTGAATCATAGCTAAGGTCCAATAATTAAAAAGAAACACTTGGATATTCGCTCCAAACAAACAGTATTTCTGATTAAATAGTCTCTGTCCTTGCAAAGTTTTTTTAATTTTTTTTAACAGGCTACATGAGGGTGATCGTGAAACACTCAAATCCCCTTTAACAGCATAGGAAGAGAATTGAAAAGGGAGGGATGCGGAAGGTAGAGTAAGGGGACGAGGGGACACATTTGTGATTGGATTATTCTTCAGAAATAACCCTAACTTTCATGCTGCAGAACATAAAGGTGCTATGTATATTATATATATTATCATAATAACTGAAGTAAATTAATTAAATGAGACATCTATATAACTTAAACACTTCAACCTCTTGTCAGCTACACTGCACTCCTCACAGACTTCATTGAGGAATCAAAAAAGAGAAATATTGAAAATTGTGAACTTTTGAAATATCAAAATTATTTTAAGTATAACGATGTGAGACAGTTCTCAATGGATTATTTCATAATGAACCATTGTGAAAAAGAAGTTGAAAACATGCTTATAGTATAATATAAATATAATACAATATTGTATTATTTCAAAGTAAAATAAAAAGTTCTTTACTTACATCGAAATGATCTTCACAGAAAAATACCCACGTGGTGTCCTTTATATATTTCTGGTTTCTACGAGAGAGTTTCATACACGTCTTACTCATTTTTTCATTTCTAGGATCATTAACAAATATTTTTTTCTTGTGTTCTTATCAAAGTATATGTGCATTGCGGTACTTCACACAAGTTATAAGTCATTTCTTCTAAATCGCAACGAACTTGGCAAAGCCGGTCTCCTTGTGTACTACCTTGTGACGCCAAGGCAGCGTTTTGGCGGTCTTTTTTTTTCATTTAAACTTTATCGCAAAATTTTTGGCGAATTAGGACAGTAAACGCTAAAAAATCAGATATCGTTGGATAAATTGACGCAATAAACAATCTAAGATGATTTTCTAAAAGTAGTCAAATAGCCTATTTCGACACCCCTGAGGGCGGGAGTTGAGGGGACAAAATTTGAAACGCACGTAAATGGCAGATGTTTGCATGGGAATCAATATTTTCTGCTCTTAGTAAGTGCTTATTTAAGGTAACAGAAGATTTCTCTATTAGGATACTGAGTCATGGCGGTGGTTATGATTAAATTCTGGAGCGTATTAATGTCGAATGTAATAGTGCAGCGGGCTAATAATTCCTTAGTAACGCCGGGTACTCAGATAGAAAATAATAAAATACAAAAACAACTTTATATACTAAAGAATCTCTATCCTACAGACAAACGAAAAACAACAATGCCATCTACTTGGAAACAGTCTTATTTTTATAGGGCACTTCCTTGTCATACGTGGAAACTGAATCATGCGTAACAGCTGTAACTTCATTTCCTAGGGGCTTGCTTGGAAAAGCGGCCAGGGAACTTTTTCTTTGAAATCTGACATAACGTAACACTAATTTTTTTCCAACTTATTTTAATCCCGGTATGCAGTTTTATAAGTCGCTTTATTTAAGCGTCTGTATTATTCATATCTGTTTGAATTAAGCATATTTTTTTAAACTTATGTCCTTTTATTTGCTCAATTTTTAATCGTTGTTATTGAGTGGCACGCATAAATATCGCGGCAGCGTTGTTAGTTGTAACAAATTTAAATAACAAGTTCAACTAGTGAAATTACCATTTTAAATTACTTTAAAGTAATTGCGATGTCACTGCTGGGTGAAAAGGTCAGAGGTCTTGTCAGAGCGTGAACCTAATTATTGGCTGTGCGCGAGGAATCAAGACAAAATTGCTAATAACCAAAATGAAAAAAACTCTTGAGGGCGATCTCGAAACAGGCAACTTCCTTTTAATAGCATAGGAAGGGAACTAAAAAAAGGAGGGATGTGGAAGGTAGAGCAAGATAGCCAAAGGTTGACTAGGATCCTTGGGCTGTAATTTAAGGATCCCACCCGGTGTTAATCCTAAAAGATATGCAAGGAAACCCCTAGCAAACCTGCACCAGGCAGGTTGGGCTATTGGGTACTGTTGTCACGCCCTTCCGAATTACGGTAAAGGAGTTTGCTGCAGGGTCGCAACATTCCCTTTTCATTGTATCTAACAGTCATAGGAGGCAATTGGTCGACTGATCCAATGGAATCAGCGGACAACTCTTTCGGTATGCCCAAGGTCTTCAACCCCACTACATACACCTCGGCTTGTGAGAACCTTAAAAAAAACAGAGGTATTCCCAAAGATGAGCCCTGCAGTCAATCTGGGGAGAAATACCTGCGAGAGAAAGCTCCCACAGGCATCTCTTGATCCGAAACTTTTAATCTGATTTTATGTAACTGAAAGGGCCTGCGGAATAGGGAAAAGAGATGCCTGAGGGAATTTTCTCTCGAAGGTATTTCTCCTCAGATTGACTGCGGGGCTTACCAGACTATGTAGGGAATGCCTCGTACTCTCTCTATTTGTTTTCCAAAGTTTTTAACCTATTTTAAGAGGTGTATGTACTGGGGTCGAAGACCTTAGGAAACGGTAAGATTTGTCCGCTGATCCCATTGGATAAAAAGACTAAAAATAAACGTATTAACAAATTATTATATTATAGAAAATTTTATAACTTTTACCGGTATTAACAAATCTTATCATTGTCAGTTTTCTAACTACTATAAATAAAATATACAGAGAGATTAAAAAGTCGCAAACATGGAAATAAATGTGCCTATAAATAGTTTCTTTTATTATTTTTATCTTCTATCATAAGCTATCAGGTGTTACGGACAATAATGTTGGGGCCATTTAAATGTGTACTGGTCACACGATGTCTGTAGTACTGCAGATTTAATAGCTTCGTAAAATATTGTTTTCCCTCGAGCAGCGAGTATTCATTGTTGAACATTATTTTGCTAGCCTTGCTGTAGATCAATGTCGTGCGCGATATCCGGATGTAAATGTGCCTAACAATTCGACGATAACCAGAATAACTAATCCTTTCCTAATCAAATCGAATCAGCCACAGACGAGAAAAAAAATGGGAGATTTGAGCGACTTTTCGATCGCTCTGTAATAATATTAATAGTTACACAGACAATAATATCGACAGAATTTTTTTGTAAATCAGATTAAATGTATGATCAATCAGTGTAAACAACGGTAAATGGTGAATCTATGCACATCATTTGCTCATTTGAGAAATATGTTCCCTAAATTCGTCTTTTTCTTGTAACGGCAGAAGTCAAAATTTATCTCCTCCAGATTTCTCGTATGGTGATTGATTATCCTGATGATCATTCAGTTAATCAGTTAGTTTTATTCCTCTGCATTATACCTTTGATATGTCCTTACCCACTGACTTTCGCTACTAACGATCAACGGCATCCTATTTTTATTTGTCTAAATGTCCAAGAGATAACATTTGTGGAGTTCGTTGACTTCAGTGCTGCCACCTGACAGTTAATGATTACGTGTTGTTTACGTTCTGGAAACGTCCCAGGAGTACCAATCGTAGCTGCCCGACACCGGTTCAGGTATTGGGGTCCCACAGCTTCTTTCCGTATGTCAGTGAGGTAGGAGCTCAGCCCCTACTAGAAAAGGTCAGCCACGTAAGGTCAATCACAGGTTGGCGATGGCAGCGCACAGTGCGACCAGCTCAGGGACTATGGAGGCTATCGCAGTTGCGCAATGTGATCATTAGGTCCAGACTATGAACAGGTAGGAAATGTTCCGCTAGATACGTTCTTACTCTATACCATGTTACAATATATTAATTTTCCCTGTGGTGGATCAAGTTGGAGTGGAAACTGATTTGTAAAATACCGGAAGCACATGTAATATAGATAAAAGGGACGATCTCTCGAACTATAATATACTGACATTTAGTAGACTATTTTCAGGGGAAAATAAGCTTACACAAAACCGCAATATCTAATAATTTATTTACTCAAATCATAACACGGTTCGGTGCGGAACATATTCTCTTTCAAGCAGAACGGTGAACTTTCGCTCTAATATCTTATGCATGCCTTAAAAATGAGTATTTAACAACCTTCCCGTCTGAGAACTACTATTTGTTTCGAGCTTCCCTTCAAGAAACACTTCACGATTTTTTTTTCAGATATGTTCCCATGTAATATTTTAATCTTTCAAATTTTGCTTCTTGTTTCTTATTCGCTTTGCCTTGCTCCGTGACCCGGTTTTCGTATTTGAGGCTGTTCTATGAAATACTTTTCAACAATTCTTTCCTGTAATGACCCCGCCACACTAAGAAAAACTAGAAACCTGGATGAATTAATTATTTCGATTTTCTGCAGGTCTTTTCAAAAATTCTTAGAAGATTTTTGAACATCTAGAATTTTATCCTAAATTTTATCATAGTATTGATTTACTTAACGACTGCTTTCTAAAAACATTGTATAAAGATGAAAAAAAACGATCAATTTACGAGCAAAATAGAAGTTTTATTCAATCACTTCTACATTTCGTCCTCACTTTTGGGACTTATCAGGTACATTTACATGTCTAAAGTTCTCTTAAATTTGTAAGTATGTAATTGAACATTAATCCTGACGTCAACAAATAAAAATTTACCGTCCCGGAAAATATCTATGGACTGTTACAACCGAAAAGAGAAAACTTTTATTTTGTCTGAAACTAGTCGTTTTAATTCATCTATATTCATTTCGGGTGTAAATGTCCATGACAACAGTCCAGAACGAGAAATATTATATTTTGACCTTTATTTTTTGGCAAGATTAATGTTTAATTGCATACTTCAAAATTTCAAAACCTTGAATAAATTTAATAAATAGATTTGTTATAATAAATAAAAAATACAGACAATTTATCAGCAAAAATTTAATTTATAATTAATTAACATAATCACATCATAAAAGTTCTAATTTAACGTCTGTTGTTGTAAATTAATAAAAATAATTCTTGACCTTTTTACAGACAAATTTATTTATCCAATCTAAAAATAAACAACGTTTCGGTATATATTCACACGTTCTTCAGGTTTTTCTTTCTGTAGAAGACATATTTACATGCAGTTATATTCAAATACAATCAAATTTAAATTCAAATTTCATTCAACTTTATTTAATTTGCACACCAATATATAAATTTAATTGTATGTGAATCTAACTTTATGTAAACATGTCTTCTACAGAAAGAAAAATCTGAAGAAGGTGTGAATACATATCGAAACGTCGTTTATATTTATAATAGATAAATAAATTTATCTGTCAAACGGTCAAGAATTGTTTTTAATAATTACATCATTATCGTATTGACTAAATATAAATTAATTTTCTTTCTGTATTTTTTGTATTATACTGAATAAATTTATTAATACCTTATGAAGTCCCAAATGTGAGGACGAAACGTAGTAGTAATTGAATAAAACTTCTATTTTTTAGTCAGTTTAATTTATTGTTATATGAAAATAGGTGAATTATTTAAAATATAGAATGAGCCACTTTGAGTATCAGCCCGGCATTTTTCTCATAATCCAATTAAATTTATTGCTGTTATTGATTTACACAATCCGTTACTTATCTTTAATATGTGTAACATCAACGCCTCAAAGTAATTTTGAAAAATATATATCGGTTAACATTTTCGTATCTTTTTTGAATGTAGATCTTTCTGTATTTGGAATAAGAGTGGATCGATTACTGAGCCCTGTGGCACGCCCATGTAAATTTTCTTTCATCGCTCAAACTTTCCTAAACGAAAGCATAGCCTGCATTTTAATATACGTCGTGGAATTTAAAAATAAATTATTTTAAAGCTCTACGTTTGTAGGCTTTAGCGAAATTACAGTAGGATCGTACAGAATAATGTTTATCATGTAATTTTATAAGTAGCTACAAACTGAATAAAATTACTACTTCTCTTGTTTCACCTCTAATGATACGTCATTAAGGATGAAGAAATGTTGGACCCGAGAAAAAGGGTTTGACCTTCTTTTCGCCCATTATGTAAGCGTCAAGTAATATTCCGCAGAAACGAGTTTGAAGACCTCTTCAGCATTATTGATAACGGACTATTAGAATATTTGTTTTTGAATCGAAATCTAATCTCTCTGTTGCTTTAATAATGAGCACACGTTTATTTAACAGGAAATATAGGTGATAAGTGAGTAATGAAAAAGAGATTTCTTCCGTATTTCTCTGAATGGCGGCCACCGAGTAATAATGTGCTGACAACAAATTTACGAAAGTAAAACACAATCATTGACATTCTGTTTATTTTCTCTTAATATTTCAAGACGAAAGAACTTCAGCCTTATTAACTAATTTTATAAACTACATTCAATTTTAATTCATAATAATTGTCGCTATATGCTGAAGATTTCTTTGAACTATAGCTTCGCTTCATTTTACTTTAAATTAATATACTCCTAGTACAAAATGGTGACAGTCACTTGCCTGACGACAATATCCACATTGACGTCTGCCCGATTGACGTTTTTTCCTATAAGACAAAATCTTGAAAGAACATTATTTTATATATTTTCGTCACATACACACATACAATTTTCATAGTAAATTAAGTCATCAATCTTCACGTGCAACAATTTCAACCAAACTTGGTAATCAAGCCAGTTAGTATGCGGGAAGATGCAATCGCGCTTGGCTTGTGGCGTCGAAAAGTATTTTACAATAATAATCATTAAAAAGATTATTCAATACAATTACAATATTAAAACTTTACACCTCCAATCCTCCTCATACCTGCCAGTAATCTATACCAATAAATAAAATTGAAGTTTGTTTCGAATAGGCTCCGAAACGGCTCTACGGTTTTCAATGAAAATTTGATGGTTTAAAAACAAGAGATTTAACTTAAATATTCGTGCATATTTCATTTCAATATATTACAGAAGATATTAATATAATATAATACAAATATTAATATAAAAAATTCTACCGCAAAGGTTTCTTGGCACACGCGCATTTGAATCTCAAAATTGTGAATGCGGGTTGCCTATACACTTGATCTGTTTACGCTCCGAAACGACATAACGGATTTTAATAAAAATTTCTGTGATTGAAACGGGAATTTTAACTTAAATTTACGTGTATGTTTCATTTTGACGTCTTGCAGAGTTCAGAAGGTATTAATATAAATATTTATAAATCAATTGAAAGGCCGCACGAAAGTCGGTGTGAAAACCTACTGTGACTTAAAAGTCCTATTAGGCGTTCATATACTATTAATACGATTTGCCGTGTTATTATAAGCTTAATTTTGGTTGAGTGAGAGGGAGAGTGGGCGAGTATTCTCACTCCATCTATTGTTGCAGCAGGAATCGCGTCGTAATTAACCTATTGTTGGCAGAGTGTTAACTCCCTGAGATATAATGAACCTCTTTAGATCGTCGATACGACGCATACGTAAATTGGTTTTATTTGTCACGTGAAGTAAATTTTAATATTAAGTAAATGCTCATTTTTAAAAGCAAATTAAACAAATATAATTTATCCTAATAAATGTAAGTGAAGTTTCTGTCTTAGGTTTATATCGAATTGGCTCCGATACGTGTGAAAGCCGAATTGCGAGTCACGAGGTTTGCCCTGAAGGGATCATAAATAAATTATATCGTACTTTTTATATTTTCAATGTATTCAACTTAGACATAAAATTCTGTATCCGTTGTTCGTTTTTAGGGAAAAATAAAAATAGCTTGTTTCCGCGCAAACGATGTACCGGGTTGGGTGATTTCAAATATACGGAGACCAGAAGAAGGCGCAAAGGCCTTGGAGCCTCCCACAAGTATAAAAGAAGTTTTTTCCCGTTATACTTACATAAAGTTGACGTTTGGTTTTAGTAATAAAGTTCATATCTATGTAATTAGGAAGTGGAAAAATCTCATTTACAACGTTAAATCCCATGTCGAATCGGCTAGGGTTTGTGCTCTGATAAAGGACCAGAGTTCGTTCATTCGAATTCTGCAAGGTACGTAGATTTATTTTTGATTACTCAATAAAAAAAAATTCTCTCTAAGGCTTTGGTTTTAGCTTTGACTATAATGCCGCAGCTACCTGTATATCGTTAAATTTTATGTTGCGAATGGAGTATTTAATAGATCGTGAACAGAATAGACACATGAACAATTTCTTCTAATTATTTCGTTGTCTTGTAGATTGATTTAAAACGTACCGCTTGATAATTACCTAGCATATTTATTTTTATATATTCTAAAATCGATACAAATAAATATGCTTGCATGCAGCTGTAACAGGTTTCACGGAACGCATTTTTAAATCATGAAAAGTACCTGCCGTTTATATAAGAAAGAGGAAAATGTTCAGGAATGGAATGTTCTATAATAAAACAGGGTCAAGTCTCTGCGAACATTGAAGCAAGAATTACAGAATTATGTAAAGTTCTGTCGAAGTTAGGGAAGGATAACAAGTACAAGTTGGGCCTACAAGGCTGTGAGCTATAATGGCCGGGTTCAGGAAGTTAGGGTGAACATCACTAATAATGCTACGAGGAGAAGGAAAATATTTATTACAGCACGGATCAGCTGAAGGTGAGAAGGAAGTTAACCTTTAATTAATTCAGGTATCATTGCTCTTTCCAAGACCAATTAGTAAAGCACTGTTATGTGGGCAGTTTTCCTCGTTTAAAACCTTAATACAATCCACTTAAAAAGTCAAAAACCTGAAATACCGTCGGAAATAGACTAGTTCTTGCCATGTCTACATTTGTAACTTTTAATATTGAACTATTTTAATATATATTTAAATTTGTACAAAAAGCATAATCAATAACACTTTTGAATTAGTCCACTTGATATTATGTTGCAGTTTACAAAGTTGAATTCAGAACACATCAAATCGCCGCTCCGAAGAAAAAAAAACAGATAAAGAGATAATTGCTTTGCAGCGGCAAGGTCTTTAATTTTTAATTAGTTAATTATTTATTCAATCATACGGAAGGAAGGGGTGGCTAATTATTATTTCGCAACAGTTTCTTCTAACATTATTTTCTTATTGCTATTCGTGTGGTAGAGGACAAACTCAAAGTTTCAAAGTATTTATGGGCATATATTAGTGGCTTTTTTAATAAAATAATGTATTTATTAAAATAATTATTAGCGAATTTTTAAGTACCAAGAAGAATATCCGTTTGAAAATTGAACAGTAATCTTCTAAAAAATCGACGAAGACTCAATAAGAGTGTTGCTATATTGTAATTTGTCTTAACTGAAATATATTCTATACCAATAAATAAATAATGATCATAAGATTAGTATAATATAAATATTAATTCATTATAAATCAATACGTTTCTTGTGATTTTATTAGATAAACATAATAATTTGCTAGCTTTTTACAACCAAATTTTGAGGAGAGAGGTTAGATTATCCGTCCAAGTGTCTTGACATGTTCGGCTCAGCTTGCTAACGGTTTTCTAAATAATATCATACATGCTGTCTAATTTTTATCTAAATTTTGAGGTTATAGGAATAAAATTTATTGTACACTAGCTATGCGTAAATTGCCCTTTTTATTTTGCTCTTGCAAAAATAGATGGAGTGAGAATGCTCGCCCTCCCCCTTCTCTCCCATTCAGCCAAAATTACGCTTATAATAAATGAGTAAGTGGGATGAATAGTATGGGAACGACTGACAGGACTTTTAACTCGCAGTTGGTTTTCACGCCGTCTTTCCCGCGGCAATTAATTGAGTTTATAAATATTTACATTAATATCTTCTGAACTCTGCAAGATATCGAAATGAAACATACACGAAAATTTAATTTAAAATTCCTGTTTCAATCCCTGCCATTTTCATTGAATATCTGCTTCATTACGGAAATTCTCACATTATATAGTAGGGCAAGTTGGCGTTGATTAACTTTCCATCATTATTAATTGAGCATTTCTTAACGTTAAAACAAATTAAATAATATGTTTATCAAGTATGGATATGATTCATTTTTCGGGCTAGTATAAAGACGTAGCCAGGCATCGCTGGGCAGGCAGCTAATGTTTAAATACAAAACCGAGCTACGCACTAAATTTAAGTATTGCACGCGGTTCACCGTATTCATAGTATTTGAGAGAACCATAATATACCACAATATCGTTATTTAAGTTGTCTCACATTCGTTGTAGATGAATTTTTTCCCTGTTTAAACGGATCAACTGCCGTTTCCATATATGTATATTCAACTAATTATGTATCTTCCAGAAACGATTTAATTTCACGAATACCACAGAGAATATGAATTGGCAGTCTCTGAATGGTGAATGTGGCAGATGTTTCTAGTATCCTATATCACTAAGGTTCAAATGCTCTGCGGGTCATAAATCTAAGTTGTAAATGGGACAAGGATATTCCATATCAGTGCCTCAAGCAATTGTTTGATAGCCTTCTGGGGCCATTCAAGGGCTATCACTTATGATAAGAGGAGTGGATCCATTGGGGGAAAAAAAGCTAAGCCAATTGGTGCTGCTTCATTTAGCATCTGCTGTACAATACATATCTTAATTGCGCAGGTTTCATTTAAGATGAGTGTGAACAACCATATACATATAAATAAGTTAGAGACAGTCTGGACAAGCTATCTAAAATAAATATAAGACAGGTCCAAATAATAATTCAAGGGAAATTATTTCCTGTGGTGATCGGATGCCCTCTGTGGTATTTGAACACATGTATGCTACCACGCAGTACATCTTTTGCCCTTGCCTGGGATCCAATCCGGGACCTCTGCGTTGTGAAGCAGCGACTGTCGGCTGACAAATTATATGGATTCATTAATTATTTTATGCAGTTAATATTATTACCAATCATTATATTATAGGTTTAATAGTAAATATTTTATATTACCTTAATTAACTCAATTGAAGTTACAATATCTACGTTTAGGAGGTCTACGTGCTGCGAACATTGAGGTGATAAGAACGAAGACTTTGGTGCTGCTATTAATTTTTTACGCAATTGAGAACTCAACAATGCTATATCTAGAGTTAAAGCTGCGCTGACTATCTGCTTGTCGCTTAACGGACGAAATATTACAGTGGAAGAGAAAATTAGTACTTATTAATAACGGATTATATATACGTTGATATAATGGGCAGAGTAGGCCGCAAAATGAAATAATATAGTTTATATAGTGAGATGAATATGCGGGGTTTTAACTATATTTTTAATGAGGATTATTATGTGAATGGTGTGAATAAAATAATTTATTATGAGTTATTCTTACGGAGCCGGCTATTTTGTTTACACTCAATATAAAATTTTCAAGATTTAATTACTTAACAACTTACACGTAGAGCAATAAGATCTTATTCTAGGGTCCTAATTAAGCACTTCTCATTCAAGCAGTTTTTTTAAAGAAATTTCTAACTGTGCAGTAAAAATAATTTGGAATAAGGATGTATAAAGAACAATTTCTAACAATACCGGTTCTGCACTGCCTGAAAATCGTCGCTGGTTATCAGATCTCGTTCAAACAGATTCATCTGGACTTCCGGTTAGGAAATGAGCACCTTGTTCATTTAAATCTTCTCAAACGTCGTCGAGATTAAGTCCACCCTGGATCATCAAAAGCAGAACCATGTAACAAATAAAAAACAGTCTATCACTCTTGCACCCAGCCTCCACTGTCCCTTCCTATCTCTCTCCTTAACACAATATATGCCTTCATCGCCTCCAAAACTCATCAAAATCCTTTGGTAGAACCTTTTCCCCACTCCAGTATCTTATATCCATCGGATGACACGGATAAATTCCTCCCCAATGGCAAGTATCCACGACGAAAATCTTGGAGGAGCATTCACCCCATCTACCACCGATACTTGGTAAATTATAAAGCATTACCAACAGCAAAGATCTAACAAAATATCACCGCTTCATAAAACCTTGATCGGCGTCAGAATGTCTGGGTTTTATTACCCTGTCTGTAACCTGTTTCAATTTCACTCACTTTGACTTCATACCACCAAATTGTTTATCATTACAATTAATTAAATAATATAGTTTGTATAGGAATGGAAAAAATTTAATACTTTATTAAACTAGTCATATTATGATTATGATGTTCCAAATAACCATTCAGTAATTTCGTACAATTATTCTCGATGCTATTCCGCTGTTCGTGTTTATATAATTCTCCAAACTCCTGTGTTTCAGCTTACTGTTGTATATATTGTTAAGAAATAATCTTTCATATGACATGAATGGCAGCGAAATGGCCTGATTTCTAGATTGCTTGTAAAGTAGGTCGCACGTGGGCGAATAGTAATTATGTTTATTGGATTAGAAGTGGCGCGTGTACCTAAGAGCATTACCGACAATGAAAGAACTTGCGGCTTTGAAAACGAGAAATAAAATATAAATTGTTATTTTGTTATTAGCATCTTCCATAATATTCAGGACTGAGATGACATTCATATATTCTGTGTGTGTGTCACCCTTGGTATGAAATTAATTTTATACTAAGTCTATATCAGCGTATGAACGCTCATTTATTTGCATCACATATTGAGGTATTGATATGTATCTAAAGTCAAGTATTACATTTATTAAGTGAAACCTACTGAATTTTTTTTTCAAATTCCAACAAAATTCTAGGAATACAGACTTGCATACGGTAGTTCCATTAATTTCACCTCCACGCGCTGTATTTAATAATTTTTTGTTATGTTAAAGTTCCAATGCGACGATAGAGGTTTGAAAATCATTTGAAAGGCGTGAGACAACTACCGAGAGCCAAGTCTACCTGATGCAGATCTCTCAAAGGTACCCCTTGATTCATAATTAAAGGAATTACAGCGTGGAGTTCTTAATCTACAGCCAGAGGACACTAGTTAACCTTTGGCCACTTTTATCTCCCATCCACATCCCCTATTTCTTTCCCTTCCTATATTATTAAAGTGGAAAAACACAACGTGACGACCCGCAGGTATCCTGACACCGCCAAACAACGTATCATGCATATCATGAACTCATTTCGCAATGTTTAGAATTACTTTTAATGGGCAATAATATACAAATAAATTAGAATATATTTTAAG
Source organism: Eucriotettix oculatus (assembly GCA_034510155.1). NCBI lineage: Eukaryota > Metazoa > Arthropoda > Insecta > Orthoptera > Tetrigidae > Eucriotettix > Eucriotettix oculatus. The sequence goes on from CM067378.1 coordinate 65,883,547, forward strand.
TGAATACAATTGTGATCCTCAACAAATGACAAATTCGAAATTATTTAAAATTTGGCATGAACTTCATAAATCATCCAAAATACTATACAAATATTTTTTTAATTATTAGATTAAAAAATCCTATTATTCTATCTTTAAAGCTGAACCCATAACTGGGATGACATCAAAACCTTTATTTATTTTTCCTTTTAAGCAGCAGTTTATCAATATTGAGAATTATAAACGTATAATGCTGTCCCTATTATAATTCCTTCATGGTGTTTCCTTCAGAATTTATAAAAACAATTTTCAGAGTAGTAATTTTTAAAACATTTACATTTCAACGCCTTCCTATATTTAGTGTGACTACAAAGAAAAAAACATATTGGCATAGTACGTGAAGAAAGATCATATTTGAGATGATGGGGAAAGGTATCATCTCTGGGTATGTCCTATTAGCTGGAGATGAGAATGGAAAATATTATGAGGGAAAGTATTGTGTTAAGGAGAGATATGCAAAGAGAATTATTTTGATTGGAGTCGAATGAGTAATAAGATTGTATTATTATTTTTTCATAAATTGGCAAAAATTGTTGATTCGTAAATTTGTGTATTGACGCGTGGAAAAGTATAATGTTGTTCAATATATCGTTTCAAGGTATCTAAACTTTATTCATTTGGATACTTACTAAATTATTTGATTGCAAGTAAAACCATGATTTTGAACTCTGAGAGGAAGAGTAGATATTTTGATTACGTGACTGTTTTTGACGTCAGTGATTTGTTTCTCATAACAACGATACGGACATGTTTAAAGTAATTTTGAATTTGGGATAGGATTATTACATATCACGTCGGAGTCATAACCGGATTGATAATCGAATCAAGAAATCCTCTGGTACATTAAATAATCACGCTACCTTAAAAGAGTAAAATATACCAGTACACTGAGAGCGTGAAACATATCCGGTAATATAATGGACTTAAAAATTCTCTGATTGTAGCATTTAAATCAAATACGTGGTGAAGGAAATTAAAATTCACCCTGTACCTTAATACCTTAAATACTCTTGGTACCTATTCCGTTATTTGTTTGATCCCCTCAATTCTCACGACAATCACAGATCCTCCAATCAAAGCCCGTTTCGTAAACGAAAATTAGCGTAGTGCCAATTTATTTAAAACTCGATGCGTAAGTTGAACTTTAAAATCGATGAGCGCGGGTGAAAATTAAAATCTGAGCAGGATGTCACGCAATTGTCCCTACATTCGTCCTAAAACCAAATTGATCGTCTCCTAACTCGCTTTGTCTGTCGTTCCATCCTCCTACATATATTTTCTATGCATGAGATACTAAACTAATTGTCCTGTGCTGTTAGCATCTATCAGCTCCAGTCCTCTTCGAAACGGGTATAATAATGTTTTTACTAAAATCTTCCGGTATTCGAACTGTTTCGTAAATTTCTCAAACTGTCATGAACAGCCATGATATTGCTTCTTCGCCAGATGATCTTATTCGTGTAATATATCACATAAAAATGTGGTTATAAAAAATAGAACCATACAAACTTGTATTTAAAATTTTTTTAACGCTTTTACCATATTTCAATGTGTTCCTCTAGTTGTCATTGCAGGATGTAATTAATCAAATGTGAGCAAAGCAACCAAATTCTCACGCCGTATTGGACGCAATTAAATATGGCGGTCCGTGCTGTATCCTCTTCTCTGAGGTCATAGACTTCCACATCCTGATATGTGCTGTCATTCCTTCCCACACCGTTCTTTCTGTGACGGTTTTAAGAATATGCGTACGTTTAAATTACTATATGATATAATATTATTATATTATTACTATATGATATATAAGATTACAATCAGAAAGAAATTAATATAAACAACTGAAAAAAAATGTTTTCTGAAACAGTTGATAAATTATAAAAGTTACGATAATGTAGTGTAAAACGTGAAAAATCTAACCATACAATTACGGATGGTAATTTGCATACGGGTGGATACAGGTGGACCTCATGACTTGGAGAACAAGGAAAATCCTGGAAGGACAACGACATTGCATATGGCCCGGCAAATGAGGCATTGGTGTGACATTGGACGTTCTCCGTTGAGCGAACAAAATTAAGATACTTTCTCCGTTCATAACAGTACATAATGTCGAAAAATATTTTTCTCACTTTTGATAGTTTATAATCTGACTTGGCAATCCAAGGTTTAAGAATCTATAGGACTGAGTCATGATTAATTTTTCGAAACCGGATGTGAGCCCAAAAAGACATTCTCTCGAGAAAAAAGTCGACACGAAGACTTCGGACTTTGCCCAACACTGCAAAATCATTCCATGTCCGAGAAATAATTGTTAAATACCCTTTACTGCTTACAATTTCCAATCGTAGGATTTGCGTACCGGTGAACTTTATTACATTTATTGTATAAAAAATGTCAAAATTAAAGAAACGATTAATCGATACTGATCTGCGTTTTAGAGGCACCACAACTGTGATGTTTCCTAGAAAATGCGCCAGTGTTTACGAGTAGAAAATATCGCCAGCAGAGAGAATTGCGAATACGTCAAGGTTATGCGAGTCTCACCTTGTCAAGTGAAATAATTTTTCTTACTCTGAGTATAGCGAAGCTCAGAGAACATCAGTCAAGCAGTAGTACAATATGAAGGTAATTCCAAATGTTGTAATACTCTGAGCTGACGAGGGTTCCAAAATGGTAGCGGCAAAGTTTAATTGCCAGTATTGACCGACTTTCAATAAAACAATTATTGTGATAGTCATAAATCTTGCAGTTAAATGTAATTCCGTTTATGCATTTTGTAAATGTAAATAAAACTGACCCAATAACGTTCCACAATATTTTTTTGATTGTTTCTGCTAAATTTACATGTTTAACTTTAACAAAATTTAACCTTTTAAAACTACTATTACACTGCAGAAATTCAAAAAAGAGTTGTATATGTTGCTCCCTATTCTGGGTCTTTAATATTTTACTTGCATTTACAAGCAGTGTTTTCGTAATTTTGGGGTATTTTTTGTACTTAGGATCAAAGAGATAAATCCTTGGGATTTTAGTTTCTGTCCACAATTCCATGATTTACTAACGTATAAATTATTTTAATCAAATTTAAAGTAAAATTTGAGTTCCGTCCATCCGGACTTCTGGCATTAGTAAGTTTAAATATGTTAAAAAAAAGATTAACTACCCATGTTTGTGCGTCAAAGAATAGTCTAATAGTCGATTTTATTCATCTCAGTTCGAATCACGGTCATTATTACAGTGAATGATTTGACGTTATCTGAACTTCTCTTCAGTGACGGGTGTGATATGTTATCGGAATACTTGATCCAAAATCTACGAGCCATCGGAATTCTCTTAGGCCTATTAAACTCGATTGAGTACATATCACTGGCATCTTACAGTAGCAGTAAAATAAGTCGGCAAAAATCAGACAATGGCAAAATGATTTATTATCAGTCTCTTCGCTTCATTAATCGCCTCGTTTTTAGGATAAGGTGAAAATTTAATTAAACGGGCGAACTCAATTCGTTCCCCGGACACTGCTCACATATCCCGAATCTGTTTATTCTAATGTAAAAACAATCGGGTTTAGTCTCAGAAGCACGGAACATACAGTTACAGTCATGTGTTTGTAATAACATATTCACAATTGTGAACAATGAAATATTATGAACCATGCTAGTTCTTTTAATTATTTTCCGTGATTTTTTCTTGAGGAGGTATATGATAGTCATTCCAAAAGTTAATCACTCCATTTCCCATAACTAAGTTGGTGGTTATCAATAAATTTCTTAATCTCACTTCACTCACTATACTTGTCATTAATACGAGTCCTTTTCATCCTATAGATGAATACTCCAATTCAGGTTCTTTATTTCTCTAAATTATTAAGTTCTTCAGTGGTGAACACGTCAATGGAGGGAAGTATTTTACATTTATGTCACTACCCCAATAATTCCTAAAAGTATTTTCTTTATAAGAGGTATGCGGTTATATAAGACGCTTGTAGTAGACCAAGGAGATTGTGTTCATAGGTTACACTTCATTTTACTTCACGGCAGTTGTCAGCTGGACGTTATATTTGTGAGTAATAAGTCCACGAAATATTCTACATTATAACTCTGAAAAATTTCATAATATCCGTAACTTTAGTTAATATGCCCAATATATACAAATCTTCTCCATTAATTTAAAATGGAACAAATCTAAACGAAGTTAGTAAACTTGGGTCGTTTCACGAGGTAGAAAATAATTTTGGCTATAAAACATATCCGTTATTGTAATAATAATAATATTAAAAATATAGTGGATTATCCTCAAAATATATCCTCCACAAGGCTCATGGAGTACGTTTATTTTATCTCACGACAAAGTAAAAGGGTTAGCTTTATGAGCCATGTGCTTAAATTAAACGCCTCAACACTCAATGCACACGAACATATGTTCATGTTCAATTTGAAACTGATGAGTTCAGAATAAGATGCAAGTTAGAGTAACATCTATTATATACCCACCTAAAAACTTTGTTCCACAAGCACGTATTACAATCCCTGTACCCTTAAAGTGATTATTTCTGATTTTCTCACTTTCCCATTAACAGAAAATATTTTTATTTGGGGGAAATCCTCTTCCGGAAACTAAATTTAGGATAAATCTTCATAAACGTGTGAGGTTATGTGACTGTCCTCAATATTATAATAGTATAGTCAAATTTATAATATTGAATCCAAAGTGAAGTGAAGTATTAGGTTAACATTTCTCGTAGTATTTCTTTTTTCTTTTTGTCACAGATATACACATTTTAAAGAACAATAGTTAGTTTTAGATAATAGTATTAAGTATATAAGTAAATTTAATTACGTATCTGCCCCGGGTTTACTCCCAATTTTAACCTAACAAGTAAATACCAAACTCTACGGTAATTTGTTCTTACAGTCTTGACCTTTTCCATAATCGCACATTTATCTTTATAACGGCGACTTAGAAAAATATGTTCAATTTGCGTAGTTGTTTCTAACACTTTTTTTCAATATTGACTCCTGAAATCGCACAACTATCCCAGAAACACTGCGTTATCGTTCCACTGTAGCAAATTCGTGAACGTTGTCAGTCTATGATGTTTCTTATTTACAAAATGTAAAAACAATAATTTGATGTGAATAATTCCATAAGTTAAGAAAATAAATTTCAAATGTGATACATATTTTTTGGTGTGGTATTCATTCTTAAGCCTGGTCTGATGCAACCCTCCGTGCTCACTTATTCAGCGCAAGCCTTTACTTTCCTACATAGGTACTACATCCCACATCATACATAATCTGCTTAACATATTCCATCCTTTACTCCCTCTTCCTTTCTTACCCCCACACGCTTCCCTCTAAGATATTACAAAACCCTCATGTCTCAAATCGTTCCTTGGTCAACATCTCCATATTGTTCACTCTTCCCCTACACTGCTTAGAACCTCCTCGTTAGTGATTTTATCCATCCATCTGATTTTCAGCATTCTCGTATAGCACACATTTCAAAGCCTTCTATTCTTTTCCTTTCTGCAACTCCTATCGTCCACATTACGCACCAATATGACGCCATACTCAATACGAACATTTTTAGCAATGATTTTCTACTTTTCACACTTATATTACTCGTAAGTAAATTCCTCTTTTTTGTGAAAGATTTCCGTGCCTGTGCTCTTTATGCCTATTATACTTCTACCATTCCTAGTTAGTATGCTGCCCAAGAAGAACAATTCCTTACCTTCCGTCAAAATGTCCCTTCTAACACTCTGTTATTCCCATACGACACTTCATTAGCCTGGTATCCCTCTATTAATCTTCATATTGACCTCTTTCTCCAGGATCACGTTCATGTCATTGATTATTTTTTCCCAAGTCTTCTTCTGTCTCCCCTAATACCACGATATCATCAGCAAATATTTGGATTTTTATTTCTTCTCCTGCAGTTTCCATACTAATTTACAACTTTTTTCATCGCCTGTTCTATATATAATTTAAAGAGCATCCTTCATTTACGTATAAGGTTTTTAAAATGTTACACGGAATTTATAGTTACCCTGGATTGTGTTATAATCAAAATATGTTGCATATCAAGAAGTCGTCAATGTTGAGGGTTTGGTAAAAGAAACCTTACCATTGCCAGTATATCCAGGTCGTATCATTATAATGAATATTTTTTATCATTATGCCAATTTAGCTCCTGTTTATTTCCTCTGACAACCCCTCCATCTTTTATCTCTTTCTTCTCATATCGTAAGAACTTACAATGAATTACTCAATGGAAAATTGGGCGAAATCACTACAATCGCATGGTTTCAGTTGCATGAGATTAAAAAGTTCCTGGTTGGCGGTCAATGTGTATTTGAATCACTTGCTCTCCTTCTTAATCACATTATTGAGTTTGTTTACATAATTTCATACACGCAACCATGACTAATGGTTTGTCAACTTCATCAAGTCTTTTCTCGTTTATTAAGATTCAGGCCACGGACTAGCTCAGTGTTGTCATCAGTAGTGGGCGTGGCTGAACGTCCTCACTTTCTTCGTCAGGTTTGATCGACTGCTTTATTACGTGGAATTATTTTATGGATGATTGTAAGAAAAGTGCATTTAATTTTGATTTATTCTCGTAGTACTGAAAGAAACTTGTTAGGTTCGGTTTGTATTGTTACTGCGTAGTTTTGTCAATAGAATACTGCGGAAAAGTACCCGAAAGACCAAAGACATCGCTTATCGGTCTATCCTTGAGTATGGGGCTGTGTGTTGCGATCCCTACAGAACCGATCAGATACACGCGTTGGACAGGGTTCAGAACCGGGCAAGGAAAAGCAAATATTTCTAGAGACACTGGTATCTGGAGGCGCTAGCAACTAGAAGAGAGAGGGCCAGGCCTTGTGCACTGTACAAAGCGTATACAGACGAACCGGCCTGGAGCCATATCAAAACTCGTATCATTTACCGACATATGTAGCAAGAAATGATCATCCATTTAAAATTAATCAGAGAAGACAATGAACGAACGTGGGTAAATACTCCTTCGTAAATACGACTGTAAAAGACTGGAATGATTTGCCTGCAAGTCTACTAGCGACTTTTCCAAAGAGTTTAACATTATTTAGGGACAGAGTTAAGGAAATGGTTTAAGTTAATTTATTCAGACTTATAATTAGTATTAAAGTATTTGTATATGAATGTTTATATTGGTAAAAAAAATTCTTTAACTTATATTCCTTTATTGGAATATTAAATGTATGTTGCCACCACCAGGACTCAGTCCATTGTAACGTAATAAATCTATATATCAGGACTACAGAAACGAATCGTTGCGATGGTGTGTAGCATAGGTATTGACTGTGAAATGTTTGTTGTATCATGTGAGGTTATCCAATTGGACGCTGTTAATTGCGAATTTGGGAATACTGTGAAGCTGAGAAACGACCGGTGGTTAAGAACAGATGCAAGTGAGGGCGTGATTTATATTGGAAGACCTTAGGATTACCACAAGCACTGGTTGATTGAAAGTGGCGCTGCGTGGCGCAGTAGAGGGGATTCATATTACGTAAAGTGAATGGGCTGGACGTTACATTCGTCGCTCGTGGTACAGCAAGCGGACGTTCCCGTCCGTGCCTTACAGGTGCGCTCGCTGCCTTCAGGACTCGCTACAGGTGAACCCGTGACCTCAAATATGCTTGCTTGCATGTCTTCCCTCTCTCATTAAGACATTTCCGACGCAGAGAAAGTGATGACTTACACGCAGTGACCTACATCAGACAAGAATAATGGAAAAGAAAATTTGTCAATCTTCAGAGAGTGTGTGAGGTCACTAATCTGAATACCTCACAAGTGGACCTACTATATTCAGCCACGGAATGTGTATGCTTTGAGCGTTCGTACAATCCGGTAAATAACTTCAGTATGATAATATATATATACACCATAACGAATTGAGAAAATATAAAGTTTTAATAAGTTCAAGTTGAGAATTATTTTTTTAATAATGTATTGTCAGTCCACATTACATCACAGTTGACAAATGCTCCTGAACTGTCGTTCATCAACGGTTACAAATTTCTATTCATTCAACGTTGCTCTGATTGTGTTTGACAGTGATCAGGAAACTAAAAATATACAAGTGCGTGATTTCTCAGTGACCTGATACACAGGAGATCTTACGTATTCAATGTTGTGTAATTCGGATTCACAATTCCTTCAGAGTTAATTTGATTAGTCCGTATAACCTTCACAAGAACTAGCGCTAAGAACTAAGTAGGAACTAGGTTCGCTTCTAAATACGACGATTCATTGTTAATAATTTCATTTATACGTTTCAGAAAAACTGTTTTCGTTATATAACTATAATCATAGACCGATCAATGTATAAGTTCTAGCGTCTATTTACACAAATTACTCCTTACCTACCGAATGTATTATCTATAATAGGTAAAAGCTTAAAATATAAACGTCTGTTTAAAGTGTGTAAATTACAAAATAAGTAACCAAAATACAGACAACAAATTAGTAATGAAATAAATAACACACAACGTTTCTCCTAGACTTGTTTCCTTGTCAGAGACGCGAGAACGACATGCACCAAAAACCAATTGACGAGCTGAAATACTTGTTTTCGTAATTTTTATTCTCATCAATAATAATTAAAAATTGACCGCTGATAATGACTTACGTGAATAACTCTGTAATAAATTTAATTAAAACGAAAATTTATTTATAACAATACCCAGCGTTTCATTCATATCTTTAAAACCTCTTCAAGTCTAAGAAAATTTAAAGCGAAAAACTCCAGAGAAAACATGCATGATATTAATTGTAACAATTGTAATAAATATATATCAAACATAACTTACAATTTATCTCATGAATTATAGAAAATAGAAAAGTATGCACACGTTGAAACCCAAATAAACGCTACACGCGTACGACGTTGGGCGCTTTATTGAAACTTAAAATTACCCATGGAAAATTTTTAATGGCAAATAAAAAAAATTATATAAAGAATCACATATTTTATTTAAATTGCTTTTAAAAGTAACAGCCGAATTATTAGATCTAATTTTCAACATTTCACTCGTCAATCTTGAAAATTTTGGTTCTTCATCTAATACTCTTACATTTTGCCAATCAAAATTATATTTGTTTAAACAAATTGCTTTGAAAGGTCTGAATAATTTTTAACGTTAACTTTAACTTGACATGTTCATTCACAATAACTCGTATTAATGAACACGAGTGAAATGTTGCAGATTATAACTAATAATTTAGCTGTACATGTAAAAACTGATACCAACAATTTAAATGGGGTCTATGATTTCTTTTTGATATAAATTTTATTATTAATTGTTAAAAGTATTTTGAATTTTTTTTAACAAAGTAGAAGTTTCATCATCCATTGTGGTCCTTGTCAATAAACAACGTCTCCTTTATGGTTAAAAATGCCAAAAGTTTGTGTATAAATACAGGACGTTAATTCTTCAAAAGTATTTCCAATTCACATGCGTTAATTATTCGTACATTAAAAATATTTTATTTTTAATTTTAAACCTTGATAATTCACCAATAGTTGTGCCTGTATAAATTTCATTTCTCCCGCAACGTTTTTATATTACGCACGTCCAAATTATTTCTGCTTAAATTCACGAGTTAAATTGAAGGTAATGTTCCATATATATTTTTATTACAATGCGACGTATGCAAAAGTTTTTCAGATTTTTTAGATATAAATTCTCTTTTACTTGAAGTTCGAAAGTTAAGAAGGCAACTTTGTGCTTGCTTTAAGTAAATTTATTACTAAGTAAATTTGGTTGTGTTTGCTATTTCATTAAAGAAATTTTTACCGTATATTTCTTAGAATACAGTTATTCCAGTTTATAGTTCCTGTTTCATGCTTTTGAGGAACCGAATAACATATTCTATTACCCTAAATCTGTACATTTCTGAAAAGAAAAAATGTCTGTAGCTGTATTCAGTTTTCTACTGTACCAAAAGGACATTCTTTGTAGTTTAAACTGCTACCCGCCATCTGGAGACCCAAATCTTGATTTTTTACTTTCTTCGACGAGGATTTTGTTAGCTTCACAGAGAAAAAAATATTTCCACCCATGAATGTTTTCAGAATAAATTTTTATACTTCCTAGTCGTCGTAAGAAAGGTTCGTGTTCGACTGAGTTCCTGCCTATTCCCACTATAACTAAAGGAAAGTGGTTCCGTGCTCATCGCATTTTGAGACGCTTTGATGTCTTTGTTACACAAACGGGTCTTAAGAGCTTTGCTGAATCCATGTTAGTATCATCTTTTGGGAATGTTGACAATTTCAAACACCATAATTTTGTTTTCCTATCGAGAAGCAATGATTTCAACTAGAAATTCTCTCAATTTATCGCTAATATACCGTTAATCTCTTTTTGATATTACAAAATGAATACATTAATTTTAGAAGCAACTGTTGTGGATTTATTTCATAAAATTCAGCGGAGAAAACGCAAGAGGGTAATCTTAATTGTTAAAGAGAACCATAAGTAACCAGAATGATTTTTGTCTGAACCGCTAAGAAAACTTGTAGACTTCCTTCAGTTCTCATCCACTATTTGAAGGAGATCGAACTTCGGTTTTATTCTGCCCTAGTTATGTTTAATTTTTAGGCTCATGTTGTTCTTACTTGCTGTCAAGGGTAGTCAACGATATAGGTGAATATTTTCGCCGGAAACCATATCTTCAGTTTAAATGAGTAAACGTTATAGTAAGAAATAAAGACGGCCAATAAGTCAGCATATAAATTTATCACTATTTATTAAAAAACGACGTTTCGTCTTCGTTTTGACACATCCTCATGCGTACTAAAAACATATTGCAATTTTATAATTATAATTTTTTATATATAAATAAAATAAATTGTAACATAGAACGCATATTTAATATAACAATTTTATAATTATAATTTTATATATATAAATAAAAAATTGTAGCTAGAACGGATATTTAATTTCTTGTAACATTGTTTGTTGTACGCCTGAGGAAGTCTCAAAAAGGAGACGAAGCGCCGTTTTTGAGTAAATGGTGATAAATTTATATGCGACTTACTGGCATTTTTTTATTTATTGTAAATTTTAAAGTCAGAAAATTGTGTTGTAAATTTAATACGGCAAATTTCCGTACATCACAATTTTGAGTTCCTTTTTATTGGAACCTCTTCAGGTGGAGAAATTTCTGATAATTGTGTTATATATATGTCATGTTTGCCTATCTTCGTATTTTTCGATTTATAGCAATTTATCAACCCGGCTGAAGGGGCTGCAATGAAACGGTGTAATAATGTTTTCTTATTAACGATGTTGTTTCCTCGTGTATTTTCAAAGAAGTCAGACCAATATAACTATTAATATACTTGATATTATTTAATACATTCCCGTGTTGGAAATTTATAATCTAATTCTTCATACGTGACATGTGATTCCCCTGCACTTTGTGAGAGAAATCGTGCATCGTTATCTGGTATATAATTGTAGTCTAATCGCGTAGATGTTTGCAAATCATTTGTTCATATAAAAACTTGCAATCGGTTTTAAATAATTTCACGTAATAAATGGGGAAAATATTACCTCACTGACGTTCAGGCTTTATTATTAAAGACTATATTATTTCTCACGTAATTAAATTTAATAATGCACAACTACATCGCTACTTCTCAACAGTCAATTCTATTATTATAACTTCAAGGAAAATAAATTAATGCAACAGCGAAATTAGTCATAAATAAAATTTAATGAGAAAAATTTAGAACATAGCACGATGTCCTAAATAATTTGTTATTAAATTTTATTTATGGCTAATTAATGTCAATATCGCGATTTATGTTCTCAATTATTTCTTACTAAGTTTCATTTCTGGCTAATTAGGCTGATAGTCATTCATTTCATTTTATTGTTCTATTTCAAGTAAGCAATTTTTTCTGAAGTCACGACCATGATCTTTAGCCGGAAATTTTTTAAAAAGTTGTTCTGTAAGTTTTGGTAATTACCTGTCTGATCCATTGCAGATTAGTTCTGCTATTAAAATTCAAAGTAAGTGTCCGGAATAAATTATATCTTGTTACTTATATAACATCGTTGTTACCAATTAAAATATTTCACATTTAATAATTGAAAAAGTTCGGAACGAAAAACACTTAATCGTCATTTCTGTTTTTTTTACATTCAGTCTTCTCTGGAAACTAAAAAAACTACCGAAATTGAGAAATTTTGTCTTCCAACAATGAATTCCGCTGAGTTTATAATATCCCGGAACAATGATAAAATTTGTCGTAGTGTATCATTTGAATTTTTTAAAAAATTGATCACTATTCTGTTCTTCACTCTTGGACTCTATTTGTTTACGAAGCTCTGATCGTACTATTATAAACCGCATAGACACCAACATCTCTTATATTACTTTAATGTGTAACAATATCTGTTTATATGTCTTCGGTATTATAAAGACTTCTTATGCGTTTTCCTTTTATTATTATTATTACTTAGAATTATTTTATGTTGAGCGAGACTGTTTAGTAACACTTACTTATTTTTTGCGCGAGTCACGTTTATAATTTCGTCACAACACTTTTCATCGTTATATATTAATTTTTTAAAAAAATTTTAAAATTACAGAAAACTTATATATAAAATATAAATTACTTTCGCAATTCTAAAATAAAGGAATCTATAGAGTCTTTCTCTCAGGGTATTATTTTAAAGTTTTTGGTGATGATAATTGATAAAATTACAATTATGTTGCATAAGTATTATACTTATTTTAGCTACAATGTTTACAATTTTTGTCCTTGACATTTCTTCTTTCAACAACTCTCTCCCCCCTCTACCCGTATACCCTCTCTCTTTCCCTCTCCATTCCCTCTCTCTCTCCTAACCACTGCCCCGCTCCCTCTCTCACCTCCCACTCTTATCTCATATCTCTTCCTCTCCCGCCCACCCTCCGTCTTTCTCCCTCCCCATCTTCTCTTTCTCCCCTCCCCACTCCTCTCTTCCCTCCCTATCACTCAGACACTTCAACCATCCCCTTATTCCTTTCTCCTGTCCTCTCTCCTTATCCACTCCCTCCCTTCATACTTCCCCTCTTCCACCTCACCACATTCCACTCCATCTCTCTCTCCATTATCACTTCAATTTTGTACAGTAAATTTCTCTGTTTATTTATCAAAAAATCACTACACGTATATTTTAATCGCGTTGTATTAGACCACAGGTGGGGATGTGCGACTTCCAAGAGTTTATTGCGAGGGCTTCATTAAAGCTAATAAAGTAAATCCTCGGTTTTCGTCGATTAAACGTCGGAACGCGATCGGCTAAATCCCAAACATAGGCAATTGTTTTCAAATAAAGCAATTTATATTCAATGAGTTCATCTCGGTACTCAACACCACATTTTATAGAGAATATACAAAGTTGAATAGTAAAATTTTACTAACCAAAGTTTTGATCTACCGTACTACTGTAAAGTTCTCTGCTTTCTATGTGATAGGTCAGGTGAATTATTTTGCAGAAACTTTGTATTTTTCTATATCATGACAAAAGAAAACATTTTAAGTATTTGCCTACATGATAAAATAGAACACTTTGCAGAGCTTACATAAATGTTGAAGATGCAGAAATGTGAAAATAAAATATTCGATTAATATACATGTTTCTTGAATTCCTTACTAGAAGAATCTGCTGAAAGGTTTTCATATTTTGGTGGCCAATCTACCGCTATGAAACTTCACTTAGTAGATATAACCAAGACTCCTTTAGAACTACAAATGGAATTGTTTCAGTTGCAGAGGCTATTACATACTTAAATCCTGTTTTCATGCTGAAATGTATCCAGTAGAAAACTGGAATAATGCTGATGATTTACGGAAACATGTGCCATTCACATTGGTGATTTGGAAGTACTTCTACTGCGAGGAACGTTTTCTCTCAAGATAAAATGAAGACTGCAGATGATACTTTAAAGGATAGATTAAGGCTTCACGACACGAAGCTTGATCCAAATATTAGATTAATTTAAATCTAAAAATAAATATAAATATCCCAAAAACGAAAAGTTTCTATCTGATTGAAAAATATTTACGTATTGATGCTGAGATATTTAATACTATTATATCATTTTTATTTATTCCGAAAGTGATAAATTATTTAAAAACACTTGTACTAATTTTGTTACCACTTATACTTAATACTATTATTTTTCTGTTCAATCAATTAAGTTACTTAAAAATGCGTTTATTATATTACTTTTATTTGACGTGTTATTTAAAGATGTAGTTGTTTATTAAAGAAATACTTAAAAAATTATGAATAAAAAATATTCTATATTGAAACTTTTCATATTAAATAATGAATAAATCACTGGATCTTCTTTTGAGATGTGTCTATACAGTGGAAACTATAATAATTTAATTAATTAATTTATAGTTGTAAATAGTAATGGCCTCCTTTATGTGGCTAATGGTAGGAATACCTGTGTATTAGACCTTCGAAGGAGCACGACGTCACCCCTTAGCTGCTGTCTCTTTCCGAATCTCTCAACTATATTTTAGCTCCCCACGAAGCTCTTCAGGCTTCTCTTCATTATAAAATTTCGTCCTTTCTATGCCGCCACTCAACAACTGTCAAACTTTCCCCTAATTTTCTCGCTTCCTGCAGCCCTGAGAACAGATCTCAAAGTTAACTAACGCTAGTTTTAGTCACAAAGGTTAGCCTGATATTATTTTTGATATAAGATGGCTTGGGTCTACTTCTTACTTCACGCGATCCGTATAACGCGTTGTCAACTATCAAGTTTCTTTTATATATTCCTCTTTTTTACTTACATGGTATACCTATAAGAGGATTAATAGAAGGAAATCCAAGGTAATGGAGTGTAGTATGGGAAAAAGTAGAATAACAAAGGGTATTAGATTGGGAAGGGATATTTTGAAGGAAGTTAAGGAATTCTGCTGTTTGTGATTAGGGATGGTAGAAGTATAGTATACATAAAAAGTAGGATAGCAGAGGCAAGGAAGGCTTTCGCGAAAAAAAGGAATTGACTTACGGGTAATATAAATGTGAATATTAGGAAATCGTTGCTAAAAACGTTCGCATGGAGCGTAACGTTATATTGGTGCGAAACGTGGACGATAGGAGTTGCGGAAAGGAAAAGATTAGAAGCCTTTGAAATTTGGTGTTATGAGAAAATCAGATAGGTGGATAAAATCATTAAAGAGAAAGTTCTAAACAGAATAGGGAAAGAGCGAACAATATGGAGAACGTTGACCAAGAGAAGGGATATATTAATAGGCCACATTTTGAGAGATGAGGGTCTTGTAAAATTAGCATTAAATGGACAGAATACGCTAAGTGGATTATGGAGGATGTGGGATGTTGTAGTTATGCGGAAATGAAAAGGCTTTCGCAAGATAGGTTATCATGGACGGTTGCATCAGACCATTCTTAGGACTGAATACCACTACAACAATATCTAAGATTATTGTATAACTACTTTCTTCCCTACTCTTGACAAGAGAGTTTGTCTACTAACAACATGAATCGTAAATATATAGGGCAGACTATTTTTTTAAAATCGTGGATGATAAATTAAGATTATCGTAATTACTGCGTCAGAGGCAGACAGACCTGTTCCCTCCTGTAAGCGAACAAAGTTCATGCCCAAGTTGTTAAAATCAAGGATTTGTAAGGAACTCCGCTTTGTCTCATACGACGGATGGCAACTCGATATTGCACGACTATTTCTTAAGGCGCCATATACTCATAAAAATAATAATAACAAGGGAGAATAATTCCTTCTATTGATGCTTGGAGCGTAAAGCTAAACTTAGAGGATCAGAATGAGCAAATGTCGACCGGACAAGAAACCCTTCTGATCCTTTATAAAACACGAAAACAACTTTAATCGAATTTGTTTACGATTTGTTGTGAAAATCAATTTTTTCAATTAATCTGACATTTATAAGATTAACAAACACAAAACCATTAAATCAGAAAACCACATTACATAGATATGTTACAACGTTTCGTCAAAAATTTTGTGACTTATTCGGGTAAAAACATATGTAATCAAATTTCTTGACGTGTTTTCAATGGTTACAAATACATATATCTTAATAAAAAATATGAGTCAAACAGTGAGATGGATTAAGTTCATACCTGAAGAAGTCTTAAAATTGTGGACGAAACTTTAGAACGTTTCTATATAATTTGTTTATTTGAAAATCGAATAAAATGAAACTTTCAGAACGTCCTCAAGTGTCTCTCCACTATGATACTTTGACATCGCAAATAACTTTCTTCCGGCTACATATAAAATTGAAAAAGATGTACTAAATACACAAAAAAGTATCCAAACTTCAGATAAAAATAAGTGCTGAAGCTAGTACCACACGACGTTACTGCAATGACCTACTTGTTCCTTTCGTTAGGTGTCTGAAAAACGCAAGAGTCGCGAGAACGACACACGGCACATACCAGGTGACGAACTCAAAAGCAAAGCTTAAAGGCAACAATAATATAAAAATAAATTAGTCTAACAATTACGAATAAGTCTTTTTTGAACTTAACAAAATCAGCGTGTACGTGAAGACTGTAGAGATGTTTTGGGTTAACATCAATCATTTCAGCTTGAAGAAATCAACGAGGGTTGCAAATATTTTAAGTGGTACTTATTTTTGTCAGTAATTTACATATTTCACTGTGCAAGTATTTATTTATATTTAACACAGACTTTTTATTTTTCCGAAACCGTAAAAAGTTTAACCGAAACCGGTTCCGTATTCTTGTTAATTGCGAACAAAATCAGCATAACAGGAATTTAAATGCCTTCTGTACCCGATTCCTTAACTCACAAAAAGTGAAGATAGACTAATATTTCTGGATACTCAGCCATGATCAAAGAAAACTATTATTTTTATGCGTATTATCAAGTAAAAGAAGATCATTGTATTCTGACCGTGTATGTAAATTGTTGATGCTATTATAACTTTATATTAATTTCAGTTAAGTTTAACACTGTCTATGTTTGTTTAAAATAATGAAGCTATTAACAATATACGATTGACTTGAAATTTAGTAATTTCTATTTAAATTCCAAACTAACGTTGTCTAGCTTATAATGTACGATATGTATGAAAATTTTCAGTATAGTATATGATGAATTTTTAAGGGTGTCAATTTACTGTTGTAAATTTAGTAACCGATGCTCTCCTATTTATTTACAATTTGGGTGTTAGAAAAAATTTCCCTTAAATAGTGGCATCTAGATACAAAATTGATTGCGTGAACTATGTCATTAATATTCATTAATGACTAGCTGGGACCCAGCGCGTCTCGGGTATTTATTTAAATTTCAGGTCAAAATCCTTGGAAGGGAATCCGAGATAGAATGAAAGAATTGACTCGGTACAGGGAGAGTGATCACTTGTTTAAATCAAAAGTGAGACAGTAAAAATCAGATTTTCGAAAATACTCATTCCTAAATCTGGCACGTAATGACTGGAACAATTTGCCTGCAGGAATGTTTGCAGAGCTTCATTTAACGGAAAGAAAATTTAGACTTAATCTAAACTCTGTAGTGAATATAGATTAGTGTAGTGTAATACAGTGCTCCAAAATCTCTAACAATATCCTAAAGTGAAATAGTTTCCCTGTTTTTGGATATATTTCCAGTTTTTTTTAAAATCATATTATTCCTTCTTAAAAATTTATCTTCTATTAATATCATTCCATGTATATTTATTTATTTATAAAGTGTATATGTGATTGATATTGAAGTACCATAATTATATTAATTATTTGACCAACTTATTAATTGATAACGCTTTTCAAGTCCTGTCACCGGCATCTGCCCATTTGTAGAATAAATTAATTAATATATACACACACGCATACGCTATTTGAATTTCTTGCCTGCCGAAATACTGACGACTTCTCCTCTGAACAGTTTAGGAGTAGGTTAAGGATCACACACACACACACACATATATATATATATATATATATATTTCTTAAACTCAGTGAAGTGCTAAATTAGTTTCTAAATAAAAATTTAAATAGTGAAGTGAATCCCAAGTGGCTCCTGACTTCTACTTTCTTTTAGGTCAAAATTTCGTCCAACAGTACTAAATTCTTCCTTAGGATAAATTGTATTAGATATTTACTGTATTCATATTTTATTGTTCTTACTTAGTATATAGCTGCCACCAGGAAAACACCCAATATGAGCTGAGAAATGATAATATATGTGCGTGTTATTTAACAAGCGTAAGCTTACTCAAATAAAGTAAAATGTTAAAGGAATTGACTTCAGATGTGTTACTTGTGGAGATTTTCTCTATGAGGCAGCAACGTCAATCTTCGAGCACTGCCAATAGAGCACTTAACATAGGTCAAGGACATTAATGCGGCTACCGCAGGATTCCTAGACAAAAAGTTAATGTACCCTTCTATAATATTAATCCTGCTCCCACATATATAATTTTGATAAGCTCAGAATGTTTATCCTGTTGATATCAATTTACGAGCTCAGTACGTATACTGAGTTAATAATACTGTAATGTTAATTGACTGGATCGTGCATTGTTTGTTTAATGTCGTCATATTATACATTTTAATAAAATTCAAATTCATTAGACAAAATCTCCAGGGCATTTGACAACCTCTTGTGGATCTAATAAAGGTACGAAAAATTTAAATTCAGTAATTCCCAACGTAAAACAGGTCTGCAAATGTATATCTTTTCAATAATTATCTAATATTTATAAAAAAATTATTTTACGTAGTCCAGGAATCAAGTTTTTTATTTCTATTTATTTTTATACACTCAAATTTTAACTACAGTTGGAATTTGATTACTTTTATGTACTTGAAGAAAACCCATAATTGTGGGCGAAACGTTGCCAAAGAAAAATTACTGACATACTGGTTCAATTACTTATTTATGAATATTTTTCCAATAATGAAATTAATTTTTTTAATCATCAAGTTTATCAAAACATGTGTCTCTAAAGACGTAGGTCTATTTTTATTGTCTTTCAAATACAAATTACAGGTATTTCTATTTGAGGAGGTAGAGCAGTAAGACTTTTCACATTTATATTTCCAAATATTCAAATTCAGAGGCAGACAAACAAGGCGTGAAAATACCTGCATTAAGAAGTCGCCAAGGTTTCCCATGGAAATAGTGTCTGTCTGCAAGTCCAAAGGATTAGAGGTTTTGTTCGGGCTAGGGCATCAACGCCGAAAAATTTCCCAAGGACATTTCTACCTTTTGTCAGTGCGGAATCCCGCACTTGACGAAGGACAAATAAAGATTGGTGAGCACGCGTCATGTGGGGTGGTGTTTTCCAATTGAGAAGGAGAAAGGAGAGTTTGGCAGAGAGGTGAAAACGCTGTAAATTAGGTAGTGTGGCTTGGAAATTGAAGGGAAGAAGAATCGGGGGAGGCAAGGAGTAGTCTTAGACGGAAGTTGAGGGGAGCGAAAAGTTCAGTCTTGCTTGGAAGTTGAAGGTAGGAGAAAGCGGGATAGAAGAAGAAAAGGGAAATATTTATGTAAGTCAGTGTTGGATGAAGGGTTCCGGGATTCCAGTCGGGTGATGTCGTTTGTAATCCACAACGTTTCTATGGTTGACACCGCATCATCTTCAGGTGAAGTGCTTTCGAATCAAAAAACCGGTGGTTTAAATAGTCCCGATTGACGGTGTTAATAGGAAGTTAAAGGGAGGAGGATGTAAGTGACGAGAGACAGAACAGTGCATGTTAAATCCAGGAGAGCATGAGGAGGAAAACTGGTTTTCCGTCAACAGAGAGCAATATCACAACTCGGTCGAGGAAGGAAAATACGCTACGAGGAAGTTCCAGAATCGGCTAGTACGTCAAGAGACGAAAGAGGACCAAACAGGTTCGACCGGAAAGAACGTAAAGTCTTTGCTACACGTTGTTACCCCAGTAATGAACCCTGAGAAATCCCATCGATAATTCAATAGTAATTCCCCTTAATATGTAAAATTGTTAATATTGCACAGGATCCAATAAGAAATTGTTTTGATAAATAAATTTATTAGATCTTTTAAAAACGCAAATAATTTTGTAAATATAAATAATCCGCCTTTTTTTAAAATCATTTACAAGGTACTGGCTTCTCATTACTTAGAATAAACAATAGCTCCCAACTTAACTCATTTTTCCTAAATTGATTATTATAATATATAACTTATTTGAAATCTCTTTTGTAAATAATATTTTGGTAAATAGGGTGGTTAAAAATTTAATTGATTATGGCTCACATTTGGAAGCCCAAAATGTAAACAAAATCCTGGAGAGTTAAAACAAAATTAATTTATTTAATACCATATTAAAATTTTCATAATATTAATTGAAGGGTTTGTATTATTTCTGCACAATAAAGAAGTAAGTAAAATTGACTCTTGCGTTCACCAGCGTATTTATGAGCCGTAAAATATAGTACCCAATTTAAGTGATTTGATTTTAAATAGCATGCGTTCTCTACCACACATGCGTGGCAATGGCGTCCGCAGTTAAAACTGAATACATGAACAGCAAGGTTTCTTTATTGAATTTTAATTTAAAATTTATGTGGTGAGAAATAGGTAAATCATGTGGATGTCAAGTATGTTGAATGGTGTTAATAGCGTTCTTGCCAAGATGTGTTGATGGCCTGGGTTGTTCCTGTCTGTTTTTTCTTGCCATCTTAACTCTTCCTCCCAACGTTAAAAATTTCTCCACTTCTCGTCAACTATTCATCCTTCAGCGATTTCTGCAGGTCCTTTCCAAAATGAAAATAGTATGTAGGGGAATGAAACGTTAAATAGAATGCGTCAAATTTTATAAGATGGGATAAGAAGAAATAGTCCTACGTTCATGGCATTTGTAGATTTATAAAAACCGTTTTAATAAGGTTATCTGGAAGAAACTATTAAGAAATTTTGAAGAAGACGGGAATAAAATATCGAGAAAGAAGAGTTATCCATTACCTATGTAGAAGGTAGTCAGAAGTAATGGGAATTTAAAGGCAAGAAAAGAAAGCAGAAATCAAGAAAGGTGTTAGGCAAGGATGCAGTCTGACACCCATGCTGTTTAACTTATTTATAGAACAGGCGATGAAGAAATTTAAAAAGGAATATGGAAAGTGAATCATACTTCAAGGAGAAGAAATAAAACCCCACGGTGCTGATGATATTGTAATACTAGGGGGAGTCAGAAGAAGACTTGGAAGCCATAAGAAATATGGCATGAACGTGTTCCTGAAGGAAAAGTACAACATGAGGATTAATATGGGGGTTAGCGTGGAAGACTGCATGAGACCAGTTTAATGAATAAAACTACAACATTGGCTCCCTGATAATTATTTGCATATCTGCATATCCAAAAAGAACAAGACTTACGATTCATTATGAAATTGAGCTAATATCAGAAATAGATTAAATTCTCTTGTCGGGTAAAATAATAATTTCATTTTTGCATTGTGATATATATTCAACGAGTTATATAAAAATATTACATTTTTACGTGGAATCTCTATGTACTATCTACTGACCTAACAATTACTCTTTTACGGTGAGAAGTATTTTTCTTAAAATGATCACATCATATAATTGTAGTTCATGACGGGAATTTTATGTGCCTGTGGCTTCTGACACAACGTTAGTCTCTAATTCATACAGACAAGGACGAAGTCTGAAAGCGATTCAGACCTACACATCTCGTCGTGCTTACACGGATCACACCATTCCGTGCGCAAATTTCTTTCACACGTGAGTAACATGACCGTTAATTTAAAAACCTATTCCCAGCGGCCTTAATTAGTATTCATTCTTTTACCATCGGGGGGGGGGGGATCATTGCATAAATAAGTCCCCAATTGCTGTAATTCCAAGATGTTATCTAATACGCTAATCACGACGATTTTCTAGCAATTTTCTTCCTACTGGGGTTTTCCTACATTCAAACCTGCTTTAAACATTAGACGCCTCTTTATTAAATGGATCGTAATTCAACAAAAAGTTTGCATTTCAGAAAAACTGCAAGTGATTAAAATGTTACTTTCCCGATCATAGACCTATAAAGCTGAAATTTAGTAAACAATGAGAATACAAAAACAAATAATTTAATTTTGAGTAATTTTAACCATTTAGTCAACTTGTAACTCCCAATAACGAAGCCAATAAGATCAAACACAAGAGGTCGAAAGTTGTGAGATTCGAAATCAGTAAGGCGGCAAACTAATAGACAAACAATTGCTAATAATCCACAAATTATTTGCACGCAATATTTCCGTTCGTCTATGGCCGCACCAACCGACCTTAAGGCGCGTTTTGTCGTAGTAAATATAAATGTTTTAATATTAAGTTGCGTCATGTTTACTTGGAAAATCACCAGCTAATATCCGGCAAACTCGGCAAAAAAAATAGAAAATATTTTCCCTAATTTGCGTTATTCTAAAGAACCTGAAGCCGTTTTTCAAAATGCTATGACAGAAGTCGGCTTTTGGTTTCTCTATCAAAGTCGGTTACCACATAAATAAACACAAATATAAAAATATCATGTATTGATGAATGGTTCACTGGCGATATGATTAACGCAAGCTCTCTGGAAGCCGCTCAGGCTAGGACCTTTGGAAGATGCGCCTCATTTACACATGAATTCCTTTTATCTTAACAGTTGCCATAAAATTATTTTTCAGAACGTAATAAGATAATTTTGTCGTCCTCCAGTAGTCAGCGTCACTGTCTGGCATCACAGAGGTCGAGGTTTGGATGTTGAACGTGTGTTTTCATAAGGAGAATTCCCATTAAAATGTAATTAGTATCCCGAAAATTACAAATGTAACAAGACCCTGACGATAACAGTTGTTGAGACGATAAATAAATAAATAAATATATATATATATATATATGAGTTCACGTGTTTCCGCTGCATAAATTTGAAATTAATTACGTCATCTGCCCTTCAAAAACTTCCAAACTGGATTGTAAAAAACAAAATATTCCATATAATAATTTTGAATTATTCAGGAAACAGCAGTGAGTTCAAATCTATGTAATTATAGTAATCTGACTTCTCTGCTGTCGCGGAACATGTCATGATGGCAGATCAAGCATCGCATTTGTGAATGTGACAGTTTATTTATATTTATATATATTTACGATATATTTAGTATTGATAAGTAATTAGATTAAATAATCAATTAAATATCCTCTTGCTATAAACTATAACTCAGGAAGATAATCGGATTCTATACAGATCCGCTAACGTGAATGAATTGGTCCGTGTTCAATTAGCGTTTTGAGGGTGGTTTTAGGTAACCTTTATACGTTCCTGATGACGTCAGATCCTGATTACTAAGAGCATTAAAAGTTACCAACTGAAAAAACATCTATTCTTCAAAATCACTTACGTAATTAAATTAACGTTTATGCTGATCAATTCCGCAATGATTATCTGTTGAGCGCCAACCTCGTTCTTACTTAATCCACGCTAATGTGGCGAATCTTAGTAAAAATGCCACGACATAAATTTAGTGTCAGATAATTTATCTCTAACTTTTTAATGCGTAAATTTATACTTCAATATATCTTCTCCTTAAATGAATAACTTTACTAAACATTTCAGATAATCCGAATAGGTGTTAAAACATTAGTCATCATATTTTAAATTATGTCAAGAAATGTATTCACCCCTGTTTGCTCTTCGTGCTCATAATTCATATATATAAGTAGTTACGATTTATCAATACTCATATTAATTACTTTTATTAATTAATATTTTTTAATTAATTTGAACGTGAACAATATTTAAATTCTTAACCATGAATGCGGGGAACCTCAAAACTCGCCAATACAACTCCTCCTCCTTACATGCTCTTTTCCCGGGTACATATATATTGCTTCGTAAAACTTTGCGACTATCTTAGGAAAAGTCTTACTGAAAATACATTGAAATATTGTACGCAAAGCAAGAACCCAACTTCCTGAACCAGAATATAGTGTTTAGCAGCTGGACTGCCTGTTTCAGGAAGCAGTTAAGTTTTGGAAGATACAAACACAACAGGGCCAAGTGTTGGGTAACAGACCCTTATAGAGAAAATAAATGTTATCTTGGCACTCTATTTTGGAAAAGAGATTGTTTGTTCCTAACGTGTTCTGTACCATTTATCCCATTGCAATGTAAGTTTCGTGAGTTGTAGTGCCTGTCGGTATTTAGGAAATTTTGATCCGTTCCCCCAAAAAAGTCCCCATTTCCGTAGAAACACCTCCGTAAAGTATAAAGATGTGGTAGTCAGTGCGAAGGTTTACGAATTAGTTGAAGCAGTTTGCGATACTATCTAGTCGTCTCAAAAAAAGGCTTTGTCATATACGTAAGAAAAAGGTAAATTTATATCTATAATTTATCATAGCTTCCCTTAAGTTACAGTGATTATTTTCAGCAGGTATAGGGACTATTTTTTACTTCTTTAATTCATAGCGTGAATATTTAACTCTTGTGTACGTGAATAATTTTAACTCCTTTAAAGAATCGGAAATATTTTCAATTTTCTGACTGCACCGGGAATTTCTTAAAGTTTCTTAAGCTAGAGAGGTAATTGAATACAGGTGGAGAATTTTTAACTCGTTTAAGTTACCGTCAATCATCATACTGGCTATTTTTAAGCTAACCTCAAATTAAGTCGGGGTGTGCTCATCAAGGGGTTATTGTGTCAAAAAAAGGAAAAGTCCTGATGACGAAGCAATAGCTGTGTAATTAATTTCCTTTTACCGACTAATATAAATAAATAACCAGGACCACACCAAGAACTCAACTGGCGTTAAATAAATAGTTGCTTAATTCGAGTTGCTCGTGCTAAATATAATTACTTAATTAAAAATAAAAAATGAGGTCGCTTTACAACCGGTATTGTATTTGCCGGAAAGAACTAGTCGACAGACTGTTTTATAAGTCATTGTGAAACTAACAGTTTTTCTAATGCACTACATGTCTACGGTTTACTTGAAGCAGCTGAAAACAAAATTGTCTGAATTCAAACAATTCAGTTTCAATTAAAGGAATAACAATGCTTTATAGTTTATTGAATTTGAATTCACGATCCTGAGTTTACTGGAATAGCAAAATATTTTTTCAATTAAGAAATGCAGTTTTTTTTCAATGTATTTGGATTAGTAAGTCATTATTTCTTTTTGTTACTATTTCATAACGTATGCAGCTGTACACAGCATTATAATCCTGGAAATAACCATATCGTTATGTTTTTGATTGTAGCACGACTCTAGAATGGTGGCTAGCCACGCTAAAGTCTCCAGCCTGTCTTCGCGGCCGCCGCCCTCGTGCCGCCCTTGCTTCCTGGTCAGCGCCGTCGTTGGCCTCGTCATGGCCGCGGGGGGCGCCGCCTTCGCCTTCTACTGGCCTACGATCTTCGAATTACTTCTCAACAGGGTAAGCACCATCGAGTTTAGACTACGACGTTGATTCCGATGTCGGTCCCAAACGTTAAATAAAATGCCGATCAATTCACTGAGATATTTGTCAATTGCCAGTAATTATGATCGTGATTAAAAAAATACAATATTTCAATACAGAATTAG
This sequence comes from Eucriotettix oculatus, assembly GCA_034510155.1. Taxonomy (NCBI): domain Eukaryota; kingdom Metazoa; phylum Arthropoda; class Insecta; order Orthoptera; family Tetrigidae; genus Eucriotettix; species Eucriotettix oculatus. Next base: position 65,909,215 of record CM067378.1, read on the forward strand.
AAACAAAGTTTCTGACAATATGGTTACAGTTAAATATTATGCAGTTATTTACGGCAGATTTAAGAAACCTGCCGCGAAATCTGAAGGATGTTTACACGTTAGTATAGGTCTGCCGACATTTATCTTACGTACGAGATCCGTGCAGATTTTCGGATACCTGTATACTATTTTAGCGATCGCAAAGTATAAGTGGGTCAGCAATGGATGTCATACTTGGTGTGTGAGGTTATAAAGTACGTTCTTTTGCCGTGAAATCTGTTTCAATTTGTTCTTTTGGATAAATTTTTCATTTCATATAAAAACATTTTCACGTGCTCAGCGAAAAAAAAAAGTGATCTGAATTATATAAATGGTCCAAAAGTTTGTGTTCCCGTATTCGAAAAAAAAATCACTGAATAATACAAGTGGTTTAGAAAGCACAACAACAATCAACAAGTATCCGTAGAAAACTGGAGGAAGAAAAGACATAAATAAAAGTATTGTGACTGATTTGAAGTTGTAATAAAGCAATTGAAACAGTAGGTTAAAAAATATGTTGTCCATTAATTCAAAATTACTTGTAAATAATAGCATTCAGTGCCATGTTTAAATTATTCTAGTTCCTTCATTTTATTTAGGAAAGAAAGGAGATATGACTATTATTCAGACTGTAAATATTAGAGCTGTGAGATGTGTTCTTTTAAAAGATAAGGCTTTTAAAGCGTTAATAATACGACCCAACTTGATGTCAGCTAGTGAAATACAATGTTAATAAAATATCTTAACTATTCTTTTTACTTTTTAAGTCAATACTACAAATCATTTTTCTTTGTTTAATTTTTAGTGGTAAAGCAGACGTTTTCAGAAATTTAAATGGACACAATGTTATTTCTTTCAAAATTTAGAACACAAAGTTACAGATTTGTAATTGAGTATTAAGAATAGATTTGTTGTTTATAGTTACATGACGCGATTTAAAAATAATTTTTATCTATAATTAAGAAATAATCAAGTCGAAGGTCTACTTTATTGTAATTAATTATCAAAAATTACCAACAGAATAATATTAAGAAACTAAATTATTTTTATTGGCTCAGTGGAATAGTTAAAATAATAAAATGTTATATTTCGTTGTTGACTTCGACTGTATTATATTTTGTAATTATAATAATAATAACATATTCTGGCTTATGTTTCACCACTATAACCAACAATTGACACTATTAAACTTCTATTATGCTTAAATTTAACAGAAAGGTTAGCGTAGCTGAAACAAATTTGACACGGAATCTTCGGAATACACAAATAAATATGTATTTGGCTGATTTTCAGCCTTGACCACCGTCAATTGGACATACCTGCGTTCCAATCCGATTGGTCGACCGATCAGATCAGCTCTTGTGTGGTCACTCATTATGGTGAATCGCATGTCAGTGTAGTCAATGTGCGGTTAAGGTAGGATCCAGCTCGATGCTATCCAAAAATACTTCGTACTCGTCGTCCAATTGTTGCCGCGCAACAATTTACAGACTGTACAGCCTACATTTCTTTCTCATTATTGCAAGAAATTGTCTCCTTGTAGCGGAATAGAGATGACAGTATTTGCTATCAGACTATTCTTGAATATCTGTTCTATTTACATAGTAAGAGTATAAAAATTCCAAAATTTGTGTCGAGTTTTAATTACGGTATGAATGATGAAGTCAGGGATTGTTAGTTCGGGTATAATACCATTCGTTGATCAAGGGCGCGTGACTCTAGTTGACACTGAATATGACCTAGCCGATACTTATCCGAGGACTAATCTGTAGGTCAAAAGTCAATTGCCGTGTTTATATTTCGTCGGATATCTTCAAAAAGTTTCGACATTTTGGACTATTGCTAATTTTTGAATTAGTACTGTATATTTATATTAGGTTCTAAAAGAAACTAAAAACAACATTGATTTACGAGTTTATTTTCCGTAAATTTGTGGATTTAACTTTACTTAAGTTCACGTAAAGTATAATTTGAAAATAAGTTTGTAACAAGTAAATCATTTTAAGGTCAGCTTTTGTCACAATTTTTAAATGTAGACTACGGGTTTATATTGATTCATTAAATTAAACTTGAATAAACAAACGACTAATTTGAAACGGGTAGATGTAGGTTCCAAAGCAAACCGTCCAAGTAATCATCCGATATGACGTGTATCGAAGCTGAGTCCTCTATTCTCCGTGTGGAAAAACGTAAGTTATCCGGATCGCCCCCCCCCCCTTTCCGTTACCCATATGCCTCACCACAATGCAACCACAATTTACAGACAAATTTTTCCTCTTCATGATCTGGAAATTTCCGACAGTTACGGAAAAAGATTCATTGAGTGTAAACTTTAAGTATTTTGAGAAAGCATTGTTAGTGTCATGAAGCATTGTGAATGTAAAGTATCAAATGCAATTATGGATAAATATTAACCGTGTCGAGATCGGAACCCAGGTTTCTAGGTGGAAACTATAGACTAGGTTATCCGGGTCTACTATACCGAACGAATTTTTTCTGGAAGGGATCGATCCAGATAACTCAGTTTGTAGAATTGGGTTCGATTCCCGGTCCAGTTGGCATTTCCCCTCCGTTGAAGTTTATATTTCGTATTCTCAATTATCATTTTTCAACATATGAAACTAATTTAGAATAAAAGTAAATAATTTTTTAAAAAATTACATAACAGAAAGAAAATGAATATTCCCTCTTAGACATGCACGGCTTATATCTATCTATGCGGTATTCAAATACGTCCCACACTAGCGAGAGCATGTCTTGAGTTACTGCTACTACAGCTGTTGCTAGCAAATTCCGCAGTAGATGGTTTCGTTTTTGTCTCATTTTTTTTTGTAAAGAACAATTATAGTTACTACCCAATTGTTTAAAAGTAAAAATTCCTTCCTTATCGGTTGTTGACAATTCCTATGTCGCAGCTAACTGGAACATTATTTTTCTTAAGTGAACCAAAGCGTGCCTTTAAGCATTTGAAATACAAATCAACACTAATGTTCATGATATGAATTATATGCATAGCCTAATATTTTGTAGTCATCACAAAGATGACTTATTTATTTCCATCTGGTTTATCTCAATTCTCGAGCCGTGAAATTAATTCGTTTTCCGTCAAAATGATCCTGCGTCATATATAATATCTTGGGCATTAATTAGATTAGAGACGTCACAGAGACGTTCGAGATTACACGACTCCAATTAAAAAGATTTATTGGCGAACAGTTGTGTTCATGACTATAACCCTTATCTATCAGTCGTCACTAATTAACTTTGTCGGATCAACAGTTATCTCCTACTTATCTAATTTTCATTTCGTGGACCTTCATTCTTAATTTGACAAATTTTGGGCAGCAAAGATATGTGAGCGTATTTCTTGTGTCGTTCATAAATTCAACAAATTGTCTTCAAATGATTTATAAAGGTTCTCTTTAAAGAGAAATGAATAAATCTTGTGCCATGAACAAGACTATTTGGGATCGATGAAGTTTCCTTCGACAATCTGAAAGACATAACATGAAATAATTATGGTAAATTTTCCAGTCTTCTGATTAAACGATAACTTCAAATAATAAAGTCAAATAAGTCAGTGTCTCTGTTAGTCTGCTGTTACAATACACTTCAATGATTTCCACACAAATAATATAATTCAAAACTGTGATGAGTGGAGTTTAGTCCCTTAGTTCGATGCCAAATCGTCATCTTCTTCTACCTTGACTCAGCAGGCCATTCAATGCCTTGGCCTACTGGGTCGACTGCGGACTATCATCTTACATGACACATTTCGTATTTGTAGTGATACGTGGTCAGTGCATCGATTTTCCGGTCTCCGTGGCCATGACGACACAATCATCCATGGCATTGTGTTGTACGGCAGCGGCGCTAGCCACTGGATCACAAGAGGTCGGCGTCAAATCAACATACCTAAATGAATGTTAGTTTTATAACCACAGTTGTGGAGAAAGTTCTAGATTGGTCGAATAATTTAATCAAAGTCTGCTCTGCAAAGAGAAAAATAGCGTTTCCGTAAAAGAATTGTGCACAGTTTTCCCAAGAAAGATAATATAAGAATTTAGTATTTATTAGGCAATAAATTCTAATATATAGAAGACAAAATAACCAACGAGAATGTCAGTGCAGAGCCGAAACTCTTGAAGCCAAGGACATCCAAATTTAAATATTATTTTTTAAAATAAATTCTTAAAGGATTTATTACTAATAAATTTTAGTAAAAAGATAATTATACCCATGCCGAAGCAGACTGGATCTGATAGACGTGAACAGCACACGACAATTCGTTTAATATCTCATGCATGCAAACTATTAACGAAAGTAGTATATAAGAGAACGGAACGACAAATACAAACCGAGTTAGGAAAATATGAGGTAGGTTTAAGGAATAATGTTGTGGGAAGAGAAACAATATTGACTTTGCGTCTAATTTTATAGGACAGGATAATAAAAATCAGGCCTACGTTAATGAGATTTGTAGATTAAGAAAAAACCTTTGATAATGTGAACTATTAAGCATTTTCAACAGGATAGGAACACACTATTAAGAATTTTGTAGAGGACAGGAACACACTATTAAGGATTTTGTAGAGGACAGGAACACACTATTAAGGATTTTGTAGAGGACAGGAACACACTATTAAGGATTTTGTAGAGGACAGGGACAAAATATCGAAAAACCTCTACAGATAGCAGTCAGCAGTAAAGAGAATTGAGAGGAATTGAATTAGAGAAAATAAAGCAGAAATCAAGAAAGGAGTAAGACCTGTTTCTCCAAAAATCGCGAAAAGTATGACACCCAGAACGATTTTCTGGCCGCAAAAAGTACCCTTTCTAATGAACATAAGAGAATTCTTACATCAATCGTATTTGAACTATTTTATCTGATATTTAATCAAATTTGTATGGCGAAAACTGTGTTTATTATATGGTTTCAAAACTTTTTTAAATATTAAAGATTCGATGTAGGATGAAAACCACTCTTTCACAGTCTCAATTTTTTCTATTTCACTTAGAAATTAAGTCTTTTAATTAAAACCATTGATAACATTATCATGAGCTATATTCGTCCAAAAAGATAATTATATATTAAATAATTTACACTTCCTCTGTTTTATATTATATAAATTTAATAACTATTTTAATAACAATTTCAAAATGTTGATTCAACTACGACTACGTTCCTTCCACAAATTTGGGACAGATAAAATGAAAACTAATTTCTTCGGATTTTAACTACTGACAAAAAATTGAAAAGTTTAATTGTAAATTTAAAGTGATAGTATTTAGTTAAAGTATGAATTATTCATATTAATTTTGTTACAAGTACATACATAATACAAACTTACATTTTTGAATGTAATAGGAAAAGCAATGAATTACAGAATTCTCTATAACATACATGAGCAATCGAAACAAAAAATTAGTTTTAAATCTATCCTCTAAATGAAAACCAGTGCCAAGGAACATAACGTAATAAAGTATACACAGAGTACTGGTTGACAAGTTAGTAAAAGTTGTTGGGATCTTAAGAGAGAGTATGACCAGCATGTCAGTTTTCTACATTAACTTGTTAAAAAGTTTCTATCAAAGCATCAGACAACTGGCGTTTTAATTACACAAACTAGTTTCAGATATCGGAGCATGATAGGTTTTATACATACAACGTTCGAAGCGGGTCAACTCATTTGCATTCACTTCATTACGTTGTCAGAAATATCGTTGGCTAATAGATTTGAAGTATTATATATATATTATTTATTTAATATATATAATCGTCAGAGACGTTATATCATAACACATCGCAGGCCACGGTCAGTTTTTTTACTTACACTTCAATAATATGCATACGTGCTAAAAATATTGTATTGGTGCCCGACGTTGCAACGGGCATTCATTAATATTAGCCCACTACAATATTGTAATCTCTTTGTCAACATGAGAGTAAACCGTCAGCGAGAACGTTACATTTTTTTTAAATATACCTTTTCTCGCCACGACTCGGTATCTGAAATGTATACTCTTCATTTCATCAATGTCTTATTAATCGATAAATAATTCACTCAGCGTGCACGCGAAATATATCATAATTCATCAATCTGATCGAAATGTCAAGATTCAACGCAATGAACGTTCGAATGTATTGATGCCAAATGCCACAGGTTATTCAAACGATCAGACTCGAAATTTGGGATTGTGTGTTTTGCAATTAAAAAGTAATTGTTCGAAAAGTTAAAAATATTTTGGATTTTGATATCAGGTGACACACTGATACACTCTCAATTAATATCATTTCAATTCTCTAAGACAATAAATCTGTTTCATGACGTGAAAAAGTTTAATGCGATGGTAGACTTATTGGTTTCCATGTATAATTCCCCTTGTAACTTATTACGGAGTATCAATGCCACGAATCGTAAAATACTGTTTATTTAATTAAATTCCGCATCCATTCTATTTTCACATTGGTTAGCGCTTCAATTAATGAATTATCTAATTCCGAAACACCCCGGATATCTTTGTTAAAATTCGGGTCTTAGGGCGTTAAATTAAAATAAATTGGTAAATAAAAATTGAGCAACTATTGCACCAAAAATTGGTGAGGTATCGAGGTGAAGCCACTATGAAACTTATCTCGTATGCACAATTCAAAATTCACTGGGACAATAGAAATAAGAAAAAAGCATACTTTATTATGAAGAAAAGCACAATATAAACTTTATAATATTGTGATTACAACCATTTTATGTATTTTTCATAAAACAATTTTTGGTTTCTGATCGGCACTTCACAACTTAACTTTTTTTATATGACCATCCTGTCTTACGGGGTTTATTGTATGTGCTATAATAAACAAACCTACTTGCAGCATTGTTACATGCATTTTTGTAAACTTCACTAATAGACTTAGGCACGTATCTTCTTTCTCGAATTGGATTTTGGATAGAACCTACCAGACCAGTAATTACTGCAAAACTAAAATATTAAAAATTTAATCTAGCTCCAATATCTAAAAAAAACATAAAATCGTGGTCACACTATGTATTTCCAATGTATTAAGGTTTTAATTTTATTAAAAGCATGTATTATGCATGTATATTGCTAAAAGCGAAGTGAAACTATAGGGAAAAAATAAGGGTCTTATTATAAATCCGCTATGAAATAAAGATTTCCTTTTCATATAACCTAAATGTATTACACTCACATAACAGCTTCTACATTTCTGTTTCTGACATTATAAGAAACGAAATGTTACTTTAAATTGTAATTGTTATTTAGGAACTCACTCTGACACCGCACTCAACTAGTTTTCCAGTCTGGAGAGACACTCCCGTTCCAATGATTCTGGATTTCTACTTCTGGAACTGGACGAATCCAGAAGAAATATTGGATTTAACGAAGAAACCTAACCTCGTTCAGATGGGACCATACCGTTTCAAGTAAGTCTTTTTTTATATATTATAAGTTGAAAGTTAGCCAAGAGAAGGGATAGATTAATAGGCCTTGTTTTGAGACATGAGGGTCTTGTAAAATTAGCATTAGAGGTAAGAACAGATGAGGAAGGACAATGATGGAATACGCTAAGCAGATTAGGGATTACATCGAATGTGATAGCTACGTAGAAATAAAAAGGCTTGCGCAGAATAGGTTATCATGGAGAGCTGCATCAGACCAGTCTTAGGACAGAATACCACAACAACAGAAACAAGTTGAAAGTTATGTTTCCACATGTTCTAATTTGAATTATTGCATTCTTAGCGATCCCGAGGAATCTTATTACACAATCTATACTTAATCAGATATCTGTTAATATTTATGACCACAATAAAGTTCAAATTAATAAATCTATTCTGTCCAGTAAGATAGATTATCACACTTGCAATTTCCATTTTCAGTTCGATGGATATTCAACAGTTCATGAGGCAAATTGATGTACAAAAAATAACATTTTGTAGGAGGTGTTTGATACTTCCATGACTTCAGTTTGATAACACTGGGATTACGTGAGAACTCCTGTTGAATGAAATTTTTTATAACTTCAAAATTTCATTTAGCGATAGCGTGTCCGTTTAAAGTTTGCACATTAGTTTAAAGACGTTCACTGATCGGCTTTTTAGGTTTACGAAGATGAGAAACCAGCGAAAATCTTTTCTGGAACGATTCAGCAGTATGGTAAAAATTGTATGAACTGTAAAAATTTTTAATGGCCGAACCTCGGTGACATGCGTGACGTTCAGGTTGGCCACTTGTAAGTGTCGAATCCTTCGCTTGAAACGCTCATTGACTGACATTCGTGAAGACCGACGTGTGATTGTTGAAGTTTCAGTAAGTGTTGGAACAGTTCATAGCGTTATAAGTAACAATCTCAACTGCAGTTAAGCAAAAGCAACGTCGGAACGTCCAGCACGACATTGGAAAACTATTACCACATCCTCCCTGCAGTCCAGATTTAGCTCCTTCAGAATATTTGTTTGTTCCATTCAAGGAGGCAATAAGAGGGGGGAAAAAATTCGGGAACAACGAGGAGTTCAAGAATTTGCGGTAAAGTAGCTCAAACATCTAGACAAAAACTTTTTGCATCTTGTGTAACAAATTAGTTCATCGTTGGACAAATGTATTAATATTCGTGGGGATTGTGACGATTTTCTGCAGGGTGGGCGGAAAGTTCCTTTACACTGAATTTGCAAATATAGGTACGTACAGCGTACTTCCTATGGGTCCAAAACGTCTGTGTGGGGTCTCTCCAAGTTCGTAGCATAATTCAATGCGTTTCCATGTCCGATTGTTCATCTGTTAGGTGTGATGTTTTTAAACGCCGCACAAACTGCGTTTTCAGCTGCTCATAGTTTAGGTCTTGTGTCACATGTTCTTTCATAATACCCCACAGTGCATTATCAGGTGTGGTGATGTTGGGACATCTTGCAGGCCAAAGTAATGGTGCCGGAGTTTGTTCTGAACCACGTCAAATCTAGCAAAATTGGAAATTTTCGCCCAGGAGTTGGCGGATGCGGACGGAGAAATGAACCTTTTGAAAGAAGATGGTGTCGGCAATTCCTCGTGTCGTCAATTCTGGAAGTATCCACTCTTCCATCATTACCAAATAAGTGTATTGATTCACAGACACATCGAAAAAATAGGAACCCAGCAGATATTCCGTTGTCATCCCTACCCAAACCATAACATGAGGCGGATTATTCTGAATTTCTTAAAAAAAAAGTCAGACAATTGTCTTTCGCCCAGATGAAGACATAACGTGTACGAGAACTGCGACAAACCGTTCACTCGTCTGAAAACATGACTTTTTTGTCCTTTTCATTCGGAAAGCGTTCAAGTAGTAACTGACCTGCATGGACACGTTGATCCAGGTCAGCACCTGACAACCATCACCAGTGGTTGGACGAAAACATTTCATTTTTAAATCTTTCTTTATGTGGTGCCGCATTGTCGATGTCGGAATGTCCAACTTTGCAGAACGTTTGCGTAATGATTTCACCGGGGAACGTTGAATTGATGCTTCCGCAGCTGAACAAGTTTCGACTCGAGTGCTCAGTCGTATACGTAGTTACGCATCAAGAACACTTCCCCTGGCTGGCAAGTCTTTTTCTCCCACTGCTATAATGTTAAACGTGACTGTTCCAAAACGCACACGAAATCGTTATGGATGCCTTCCATTGTTTTTCCGGTGTTTCGACGTTCGTGGATCCACACAGGAGCCACCAAACGCTCTTCCACACTGAAAGGACTCGTATCGATCAAATCATTACTAGCCAATTTGCGTATTGTTTCCGGCATCAGCACCAGCATTCCTTAACTAACTGTCTTATCGATAATCGTATTTGTATTACACATTTCGTTCCTTCTTTGCTTCTTAGGTTAAGGCAGAGTAAAGTGACTTTCCGCACACGCTGTAGATCAATTTATTTTTTTAAGTATTGATTGTTCCTCCGATGTTACAAACTGAAGTAGTAGTCGGACGGTAATGTCTGAAAAAAGTTACCAATACAACCTTAGCTTATCCTAAGTGGATGTTCTAGTTGATAAGATTACAATCACCAGAACATTCTATGATGACTACTTATCGAACTTTTGTATTCTGAAGTAATACCTTAAGACATTCTTCACGTGTGCAGCTTGGAAAAAGAATTTTCCTGCTGAAGTTGGAAGTACTTTAACATGAGTATGGTATATTGGAGAGGAATCTCGTATTAAACGTTATAAATCATCACGTGAATTTCGGGGTTCTGGATCATCCTACAGATCCGCGATGGTTGTGGAATCGAATGAAGTGAAGAATGTTTGCTTACCTTTTTCTGCTGATGCTTCTGCACATGCTTGTAACGTCACCCATTTTCTATCCCAAGAGTCCTTCCCCCTGATTAAGTAATTTTAATCTCAAATATTAATTATTTGCGATGTCACTGCTTGCCTTGACCATTAAAGTCCGTTGAGTCATTTAACGCGCCCTTATATTTTAAACATTAGTTCTTTCGTTGTTACTTCTCCGTGTTTCTCTTTTACCGGGAAACTGCGGGGCTACTCTGTAGTCTCCGAGGTAATAATATGGCAACAGTTGTTCTTACAGCCTTCCGTTGACAATAGGATAGGAATGGAGAGCATAGAGCAGGAGGAGAAATTGACCTTTCAAACTGCTTTCATCCGGATTAGTGGAAAACGTTGTCCTTACGAGTCTGGACATAAATCTGATTGCCAAATTCTACAATTCCTGATGGCGCGTGTGATTTCTCTTCTTGTAGTGCGTTTCGGTGTCTCGTAATGTGCTTATTTTCCCGTTCTCAACGACACATTCTCGTCTACAAACCAGGAACGTGTCCATTGTTACACAGTGAATACGTATAATCTAGTACATAAATAATTGCATTTGTTTGCTCCTTCAAATAACATATATATATATATATATATATATATATATACACTATAGTTCCAATATGAAAGCTGAATATAATTCTTATAACTATCGTTTTTTCAAAACATTTCATTGGACGAAGTTGCTCTGAAATCGTATTTTCAACTCGGATTTGCTACTTATGTATTCGATCCCCTTGGGTTTTTAATTATTCTCAATCATTTTATAACTTTATTAATAAATATTATTTAATAATTTAGTTCAATTTTTTACCAAGGAGCTTTCTGCCAAAGTTCTGTCATAAACGTCCATAAAAAATTATAAATTACAAAGATCTACAGTTTTTGTCAACATTTAATGTTTTCAAATACAAGAAAAAGTTCATCTCGCGTTCGAACTTCCTCACTTCTTTAAAATCTCTCTAAAAGAATGGGGAGTTAATAAATGAACATCAAAATAAAATATCAGATATATTAAATTTTTATTGGTTATGGTTAATTTCTCTGTATACTACTACTGAAATATAAATGGTGGCCAGTCAAACGATAATATACTTGCATAATTATGTTGTATGTATCTCACTTGACGATGTCCACAAAAATTGTGGAAGTAACTCCCTACGCTGGTAATTTTAACATGTAAATATATTATTGGCTGCCTGTGGGCATAATTTATATCTCATTAAATTTATATTCTTAGAAAAATAATTCTCATTTGTTTTCTGTGTAAAAATCACCGGTACCAGTCGGGTTTGAACATTTAAAAATTATTTTGTAGTCTGCCTTATTAAAATTTTAAATGCTTCACAATTGTGTTTATTGAATAAATAGTCTAGACTGGTGCATTTTAATTAATAATTTATTTTTTAATTTGGTCTTGTTGTAAAGGTTGTAAACGTTCCTTTACACAATATAATCTAATAATACTCTTAAGATCGTTGTATATATTCCGCTTCATTTCATTAAGATGAAATTGATTTACTTCAATTATCTCGTGTCGGGATATACTCGAAATATTTGTGACGTAAAATTATTGCCCGAATGCTCGTACATTTTTAATAATAATATTTTATATCTTTACCTCGTCTTCAATTCGTCAGGGTCGTAACGGGAATAAAACACAAGCGTAATAATTATTATATGAATTTCATACAAGAACACAATTTTTTTATCAATTTTATATATTAACACATTCGAATGCATGTAAACATTTCTCAAGCCCCCTCCAAAGATACGCCACCCACAGACGGTAATTAGAATCTCTGACAGATCACAAACGTCTCTTCTTCTTGGTGTAATGTTACAAGGTTTAATACCAGTCCTTTACAATGATTCTGATTTATGTCAAAATTCGATAATGTATCTGGTGACGCTGTTGATGCAGTTAATGTTTCATATCTCTCTACTTCTAATGGAACCTATCACCTTTGACGAGTCCTTGGTGCTGTGAATATTATAGCTTTCCTCGTTTATATAACAACTTTAGCAAAAAAGAAAAGTCGTGGGGAAACCTGATTTAAAATTAGGAGTTACGATCTTGTGGCTTGCAATTGTTCGATCTGCTAACTGGTTTCAGAGCATACGTTTTGCGTGACTCGGACTATGAGTTCCTTCTCACACAACCATTATTCAATCGAATTATTTGAAATTATGAAGCGCGAAACAATGGTTATGTAACCTCGTTTTTATCCTTACGTTTTTGTTTCCTCAAATATTTATTTTCAACTATTTCGTCCCGGAAACATTTACCGCACGTTTACCAGTGTTGAACACGGTAAGTATTAATAATTTTTGCAAATCGTTTAACACTATGAGAACTCAAGGCCTCTTTGTGCAAAGATGCATCAAACCTGCAGCACAGTTCAGTTTCACTTATACATTTAACTCTATTAGAAGGCACAAAATAAGGAAGCAGCCTGTTTTTCTTGTCATTAAATTCTGTCCAATAATAGTTAAAAATTAATGTCTGTAAAAAATATTGATAAAAATGTATGTGGCCTTAATAAACACAATGCCAAGTTTATAAGAATACAATCAACCGTACTATTTTTTTCGTTCGTCAACGTAATTATACATTAGATGTTTACATCTTCGCTTTTAAATTATATGTATTTTTTATTTAAATAGGCTAAAATGTGTTATGAGTTTCCCATGTCACAGTGTCGATTTTATTTTGGAGTTTAGGCTTTCTTAATTCCAATGCAATACTGACTAATTAGCGCAGTCACGCAAGCAACCTTGGTCTGGACCTGATTGACTGAATTAAATACGAGTGTGCGACGTACGGCACCGGTTTCTGGGTGACATTGCTCGCAATGGTTCAAAGTCTAAGATTACGTGAAAGCAGGCGCTGCGTCTGTTTGCCGCGGCAAGCAATTGGCAGCACGAAGAATTGCAAGCAATTGGGTGGCCCGTAATTCTGCCTCGTTTAGCAGGTCGTAGCTCTGTCCGTTTAAGCTAATTCGACCTAACGAGCGAGATTGCAAATCAGGAGCCAAATCTCATTTAGTAGTCCTTCGCTGGCATCAAAGGCGTCGATTAGATCCGGATGAATTGGTATTAATTTTTACCAACCCTTGTTGATTATCAAAAGTTTTGATCGAGTCCTCAGGACATCCAAAATCTATTTGAAGTATAACTTGTCTCTACTGAAACTTCTTGTGTGTGTTGAAAGTACGATGATCAACGCGCGGTTTAACCGGCATTGAGGGTGTCTGTTTTTGAACATATACCTTTACACTCGTACAGAATTTTAATTTCATCCGATCTTAAAATATCCCGGTGCACTGTGAGAACAAAAATATACCCGGTACTTATATGGAGTATAATATACTCTTGGTACACTGAAGGAGTCAAGAATATAAGAGGTGAAAAATACTCTCTGCACCTTAAGGAAGTAAAACTTTTTCACGATAACTTAATCTTAACGATTTTCCGTTATTTATTGAATTAGGTCAATCGTAAAATTGATCACCAATTTAAAAAAGGGTTTACTGATGAAAACACTATAGCTTTAACAGGCAAGCACGTATAGCTTTAAGTATGAAATATGGTTCACTGCATAAAACAAATTTAAAAAATGAAATCCTCCAATTCTACTGTACAAAAAAAATATTTATGTTGTGTAGCGCCTTTAATTATTTTAAATTCTCACTTGAAATTACTTCGTCAGGCTTTGCAATTGACAAAAAAATCTATTAAATGATTATTATTAAAATATTGCAATTATATTTTTTGTCATTCGTCTTTATTTCCTTAAGTTCGTATACCAGAATATAATTGGGCAAAAGTCAGGTATAAAATCTGCCGTGAATGTATGTCGTATTAAAAGGTGACCCTAAATAAAACTGAAATACACAATTAAAAACTTATGTATTTTATAAATCATCCTTCCATTTGTTCGTATTTTTCATATAATAATTCATTAAATGTTCCAATAGGGCACTGCAAACAAGTAGACACTATATTGCCTGAAATTAAACATACCGTATACTTTTTCAGCTACTTAATCTAGAAGCTTCAAAAAGTGCGCCTCCATACTTTAAATTATTTTTACGTATTACTCGGTCACATTGGTATCAATTTTTATATTTATTTACGAAATACGAACGCAAATTCATTAAAATGTGCTTGCTCTTCGATCATCGTAACAAATACAACTTATATCTACTTATTGTAAAAAAGTAATTGCATAATAAGAAGATTAACTGGTTCTGCATCTCTAGCGAAACTCGTATTTATCGCTAATCACGCCATTCTAGCTCGGTTTCATGCCTTTCACTAGCAACATTAAACAGCAATAGAAGTTCAGGTAGCATAGCTGGAGGGAATATTCAATATTTAAATTATCTGGCATTTATAAAATTAACAGATAAAGAGCCAATAAGTCAGAATTTTATTATTCAACACAATTTTTTGCGGCTTCTTCAGCTTAAAAAATACAAAATCAAATTCCTTCTGGTGTCTAAAATTTTTTTGAATGGAATGAAAAAAGTAAAAAAAATAATATTTCGATTATAATCATCAATTGACGTAGTCAAAGTCACAATTTTCATTTGTAAACCTCTATTTTTTAAGTAAAATATATGTATTTCCAACAATTTAAAAATTTTAACAACAGAAGCAAATTTATATATATATATATATATATATCTTATTACCTGAAGGAATTTTAATAGTTATCGATGAAACGTAACGAGTCTAATTTCTTGAATAATATAAAAAATTCTTATTTATTGGCTGTTGGGGAAGAATAAGTCCGTATGTATTAATTGATTTCATTTATTTATATCTCAAAGTACCCAATTAATCCTTCAAATTGTTTTCCATCCACCAAATTCACAAAAATTCATGAACAAAGAATATCAAAGTGATATTTTAGGAAGAGATGATAATTTTCCTACGTGTGATTGCGCCTTATAAAATAATTTATTAATAATAGTTAATCTTCAGACTTCCAGTTCCTCTCTGATTTTGTTTCATATGTTTTGTCAAAGAAGTTCAGGTCTAATATTAGTTTTCGTTATTTCCAAAAAAATTGAGGATTATATTAGATTCCAGAATACAACTTGTTAAAATATCGTAACTCACGTAATCTCCACTCAGGCCGAGGATCCTGCAGCGGATTTGGCCATCATAGTGTTTACATTCGTGTAGCACTACGTAACGTGGCCGCTTTTTTTGTTCTGGAAATCCTGTGATGATGAATCATCCCTGAGGAACGCCCTGTCACGAACGGGTCAAGGTTTCTTACCTGCAACCGGTGCCTGCCACTTTAATATCGATGGCGAAACTGCTTTCTTTACGTAAGACAAGTCCCGCGCTTCCACGTAGCAAGCTCATTCACTACCGTCTTCCTCATCACAGCAGCACCTTCACATTCTCGTGCAAGACATCAATTATACAAGTAGATTGGAGAATGTGTGGAAATATCCAAGCACATTGCCTTATGTTCAGAAAGGAGTTAGTCGGTCACACTCATTATTTTGTCGAAGCCTTGTCAAATTAAGTATTTAGGGCAACGCAATGAGAAAAATATCGTGCTTAAGTATGATACGAGCTTATTGCCTCATTCTCAGTTTTATGAAAAGCCATATGAAATTAGCACATATACAGAAACATGTTGAGAAAAATATTGTACTTTATGTATGATCTCACATAATCCGTATAGAGAGAGCAAACGCGATGGAATTGCTTCTCAAATCCTCGAAAAATGATTGTTAATATCGTTCTGAAGTCAGTTGTTTGCAGTTATTATAAAACGGCTCGTTATACATAGTAAGATTGTGACTGAGTTTCAGTAGTTTGTTGACTACAGATAGTTGACTAAGGTGAAGTGTACGGTTAACGATATCAAGAGACAAGGGTACACTAAAAAATTGTGTAAAGGGTTCAGAGGACAAATTGTAAAATTCTCAACTTTTGCTAATATTTCTAATTTAATCGAATGGAACTAATAAATCTTGAGTAATTATTAAACTGTAGCTTTAATTAACACTAACTTATTGAGCTGAAAATAGTTCTTTGTTCTTTGAGATGAATTATTGGTTTAATCGTCCGTATATAAACATTCTGGTAGCGCTGCATGGCGGAATAACCAGCCAATTTATTAGACATTGAGACCTGGAGGCACTACCAAGAATTTCCAATAAACAAACAAACTCACTTCAATAATTAAAATTCTAGTAATTGTATAAATTAGGAGCATTGAGCTCACAATCCTCCGGTGAAAAGAGTTTCCCTTCCCCTAAATCAATGTGACTGAACAATGTTTAAAATATATAAGAACTATATTATAACGAATATAGAAAATAATTTTCTGTGCCGAAATATTAAAGTAAATAAAGTGAAGATTTATCACAATAAAAAGCAATATAATAAAATAAACTAATTTTAACCTTTAATATACTCACAATTGGGACAGCCCAAAATGGGTGTTTGAAATTCAACTATATCAAAAATAATTTAATGCACATTCTCTCTAAGAACATCAATTTCTGGTAGAAAAATGATCATTGATATTACATTACAATAGAGAACAGAAAAGGCCAAACTGAATGGAATTATTAAAGAAACGAAAATATTTTTCTTCGTCGGTTGGGGTAACCTGTACAAATACATATATTTAGAAGTGTGTTACAAGAGATGTGAAAATAACTTGCCGTTACACGATGGGAAGTTGTTGTTCGCTGTTTTTAATTTGATAATCTCTTTAGTTACCCAGTTATCAGCATAGCTATATTAATTAATTATTTCACAACCGGTGCAGAATATTTCGGTCGTGATGTTACCATTCTTACGTGTATATCCAAATAACGTGACCACAAACTTCAGCCATATTTCAACAAACTAACTTATATTCAAAAATCTTCCATTTTCTCAATTCAATTTATTTAATTTTATTAATGATTACTTTGGCAATCATATATCGGAATCGGGAGAATAGATTTAACTGTTGATTTGTGATTGACAGCGAGGTGCACGAGAAAGTGAACATAACGTGGCACGAAAACGACACGGTGAGCTACCGCCAGATTCGACGCTGGTACTTCGACGCCGAAGGCTCCAACGGCACTATGGACGACGAAGTCACCACGCTCAACGTCGTCGCTCTGGTACGTACAACTGAAACTCGCTAATACAAATATCCCGCTAACGTAATGACTCTAGAAGTAAGCAGCTGTTAATAGAAACTACTTTACATTTTGTACGAGAATCTTCTGTAATTGGTGCATAATTAAACGCTGGTAACGTAATTTTGGTTTATGACTTATTACTACAAGAATTGAGTTGAAGCAACATCTAAAGAAGCAAGAAACGGAAGAGATGAGCTGAGGATGTAAATAAAGATGATAGAGAAGGGGAAGGTCGTAAAGCTCCTCCACCACCTCAATCTAGTTGTGAAACTTTCACAAGGAACATTAAAGATCAAAGGAAGTTCAGATAACATTGCTACAGTAAAATAATATTAAAGCGTTCACCTCCGAATAATAGAGCCGAACACAAACTCTCCTTCAGCAACATTCTCAGATTTCTACAACTACTGGGAGATATTAAATGCTAGCCAAGATGATTTTTAATCTCGACAACGAGAAAAGACAAGGAAAATGAACTGAAGATAGGCGAACCGTTGAAATGGTTCAAAACATTATACTTGAAAGACTGCCTGAGGGACATTGATTTCAACATATTGCAAAATTGTAATTAACAATAATTGTATTTATAATTATAAATTATTCATATAAAATGAAGTTTCAGGAAGTTGACAAATCGCCACAGTTTTAGCCTCTCTCGGCAACAAAATTGATACAAATTCGTTTTTTTGTATCTTAGACGCTTCAAGTAATACACGTATATATCTTTACCAAAACTGTTTTCTAGGACGTTCCTGTATCATTCTGTAAGTGTTCTCCCATATAAAATGTTTGTCAACAATATTGGTTATTTACATAATTAACTTCCTTAAATTCGTTTTGATATCTGGTTGTCCTTTTCTCCACTTGAGATATTTCCTTTATGAATCGTAAAGAAGGAATAGTGGAATAAATTGTTTTTCTTCTCCTCTTACAAGCGCATAAGTTATTTAATAATAAATCTTCTAATCTCTAAAAACACTTTTTAAGTAAAATTCTATTCTATTTTATTTTAAACTAAATATTAATCTGTATATTTTTAAAGAGTGTAGAATAATTTCGTTGTATTGTATAAGCATACTTGTGACGAATTCAATTTTTTTTCATATGAGGTAAACTTAATCTATTCTAATCTCATGAGTCTGATAAAATTAAATGATTTGAACAGCTATCTTAGTGGATATACAGCTTCCGAATTCTACTCGTTAGAATGACAGTATCTCTATTGATAATCATATGTGATCACATCAAACGTAATTGTCGCGAGAGGTCAACTAAAATGCCGTGAGCGTCGTAATCGGCCGATTACGTTGGTTTTCGCTTCAGCAAACAAACGTCAGAATTTTATTCTTAATTGATCAATAAATTTTGAAGCACAGATTCTCTCTTTAATTACAAAGTGACCTTGGTCAAGTGGCTAACGTCACGGCTTCGCATCACAGAGGTCCAGGGATCGATTCCCAGCATGGGCCTGGGTGTTTCTCTGTTCACGTCGCAAACTGGACCTAATAGCAAATCAGATACTCGGTTAGATAGTCGCTAATGACCTTTGATGTTAGTGCGACTATAAACAGAGAATTAAAAAAATGAAAAGAGATAGCCTTCGGTAGATTATTGGCATATATTCCCATAGTCTATATATCGATTATATCTTCTGACACTTCTTCAATAAATTATGCATTTCACTTTTCTTTAAAAATAAAAATCCCAAAATAGTTGACATTGAAAGTATGAATATGTTCCTACATAAATTGATTGCAGACTGCAGCATTCGTGATCCGTGACTGGAACTACATGATGAGGGTTTCGCTGTCCATGACGATGACTGCGATGAGGCAGAACATCCACATCACCAAGACCGTAGGGCAGTTGCTCTTCGAGGGCTATGACAGCCCCCTCATCAGCATGGCGTCCACCCTGCCCGCCCTCGAAGGTCTCAACATACCCTACGATAAGTTTGGCTGGTTTTATATGGTAAATATTTTTCCCCTTTCTCTTTTAAAGATGTACATATTGTTTGTTTTATGAAAAGAATCCTTTATTGGAAATGAAAGCATCTAATATGTATTTTGAGGTTACGTAATTAGTAATAGAACAATTGAAGGAATGTTGTAACAATTAACAAATACTTCGGTCACTGCAATAGTAATGTACACTATTTTTATTTAAACTTATTTCTCATTCTGCGTCTTTGTAATTTATGTAGTTCATAGACACATCCTTCCTGCATACATTACTTTTGTATTAATTGTTCAGTACTGATGAAAATCATTCTAATATTATCGCTTAACTTAATTATCTTAATACGTGCATGACAGTTACTCCTATTCGTAAAATGTATATATTATGTAAATTTCAATAATGAAAATATAATCCCAGAACGACAGTCATCTTGGCTCAACAGCTTGTAACGCAATAGAAAATAAATTAAACGTTCATTCAGTCGTTGACACATTTTGTGTTTTCACGTTTGTGTGGCTTCCCTGCTTCTTGCAACCCTTTTTTATTTATAGAGATAATAACCAGCACACCTTCATCGGCTTCTCAAACAAGTTGTTATCACGGTGGTGAACCCGTTTACTTCTAGTGCTTCAACTCGGTGGTCTTCGTTATTCCCTTCGTCCACCAGGACATTGCTATTGTAAGTTCGTCTGTTGCTGCTGTTCGCCCCAAAATTCAAATAAAAATTTAGCGTTTAAATAATTACGAAATTTTTGTGACTCAAAATAATGCAATAAATCAACTTTTTAAAGTAGCACTAATACATGTCACTGCTGTTAAAGAAATTCTAAACATCAATCATCAACATATAGCATGATTTATTAAATTTGAGAAAATCAGCCCATATTGTTTCATTCTTTTATTCCCTGAAATTTCAAGTCATGATATAATTCAACCCAGTCAAAGTCTTTATTAATTTACGTCTTACCTTGTATTTACATAAAATTCTATGGCTTAACGCTTTTTGCACCTAATAACTAACCTAACCATGATTTATCTAAAATGAGATTATTGTATATTAAAATTGACAGCATCATTATTTATAAATAGTCTACAAAAGCATAAAGTCAGTAGTTAAGCTTAGGAAAATAAAATGAAAATTAATGGAAAGAAAAGTAGCTCAATCTCGTTTACAAAACGCACGTTGTGAAATGAGACAGAATAAAGAAGAGGTGGGGAACTGATTCCAAGGGTAACGAGCTGCACATACCTGGGGATATATTTCAACAATAGACTTGGATGGGAAGAACAGGTGAATTTAAAAGGCCCGAAAAGCTTGGAATTCCTCACATTAAAAAAGGGAAATTAAAAATCAAAGGAGATGGAATATTTATTCTTATTTAAACCAATTTTGGAATACGGGGTAGCTTGTTGGGATCCCTATAGAAAAATCAAATAGAATCATTAGAGAAAGTTGAGAAAAGGTCTGTTAATTTTGTGCGAGTCGGGCCGGGTCATGCGAACGAAAATGTAGAAAAACTTGGTTGGGAGATATTATCATAAAGAAGGGAGAAAGCAAGACTGCATTTGCTATTCAAAGCTTATATAGGGCAAAAACCATGGATTGGAATTAGCTCCAAAATGCAAAATCCTAGTTATATAGTTAGATTGGATAATCAATTCAAATTAACATGTATAAAAGCAAATACAGATGTTGGAAATTCTCATTGCTAAATCGGTCCATCAACGATTGGAATAATTTACCTGTGGGAGTGTTTGTGGGAAATTCTCTTCAGGGAAATAAATTAGTATAAATCTCAGAAAACTTTTGAAGTTGTTGTTTTGAATTATATAAACGTATAGTATAATTTAAATCTTAAAGCCATAGTGAAGTGAAGTGTTGTGTTAAGTTAATATAATTGTTGTAGTTTCTGTTTTATTTTCTTTCAGGAGCATTGACATTTTAAAGGACGATGATTATTTTTAGATGAGGAATATTATGTATACGTAATTTCATTATGTATTTACCACCGGGCTTGCGTCCAATTGTAGACCAACAATAAATACAAATAGTTAAAAATTGTCTTAGAAGTATAACGAATATGATAGGAACACAAAATCTGTCTCAAAGTAAGATCTCCGTGAATCATAGCGCGAACACCATTATTCACAGACGTTACTTGTACTGTACGCTGTTAACGTTGATGACTATCTGGAAGTTCATGGGAACGTGGTTCCCCCAAGGCTCGTGTGAGCGAGTCACGTGCGCGTACGCGGAACTAAAAAACCTAGGATGGTTTTGACCTGTTCTCTGATTTTGACGTAATTAGAAATATCGTGTGGTTTCAAATACTTAACGTACTTGATTTAAATTAAAAATTATTATATCACAAGACATTTCAGTCGATTCTCAATAATACTATATATATGTCTGTTGATTGCATGTTGCGTAGATCAACAGTTTAGTATTATATTTATTAGCATAAACTGGAATCATAATAATTTTGTTAGACTAGTTACATTTCTCCTTCAGGATATATATGGAGTAAATGTTGTACAGTTATTTCCTTCTATTTAGTAATTGTCGTTTGGAATCCTTGTGGAAAAAATTGGTTCGGATGGTATGTTCGACTCTTATTAACTAGTAAAGGAACAAAAGCTCGGATATTGCAAGTTATGAAATGAGTAATGCACTTTTCGCGTTGTTTTACAATTCAAATATTCAGCTATTCATATTTGAAAGATAACCATCATAATTACCTGTAATCATTAATTAATGCAGCCTATACTGCTCACGGTCGTAAGATAACAGGTCAAAACATTGATGAACAAGTTGCCGAACATCAGCGATACGAGTGTGTTTCTCGTGTGTACACAACACGCGCAAACGTCACTGCAACGAACCGGCCAATAACCGACACCAAGGCACCTGAGGACTGCACGCTACTCCCCTTCATACGCCGTGACCTTTCCCTTGACTCAGAGCTAGAACAAGGGCGCCGACTTAGAGATGAGGGGCTCTGTGTTAGCATCAGTCTCCTATTTCTCCCTCAGCTATAATCGTTAGTCAACCCTAAAGAGAAAGAAGCTAGTGTAGTAGTGAAATTGTATGAAGATACGTACTGAGTACCGGATAAGTACAAGCATCGAGGAAGGTGGCTGAGCATAAAAGGAATGGAAATAGGAAACACTCAAAGAATAAATAAAAAAACTACGATTCTTGCATGACCACTACCAACAAAATATGAAGAATTTAGTAAACTATAATGCACGAATCATTAATCAGGTTTCACATTAACGCGAGAAAAACGAATGAAGCGTAGAAGTCGAAAATACCAGTGACGGCTTCGGAAAAAGGATTTCAAGTTTGTTTATGTGAATCACGTAACGAATGTAATATTATTAAAACAAAAGAATAAGATCAGAGAAAACGAGACGACACGATAGAACTACGGTCAGAGTGTAATGAATAATTACGTCATATATATTTACTTTTTAATATAACACAATATAAATTTAAAATACACTGTTCTTTGATACAATTTCTTAAACAAGGTAACATCGCATGGAGCTTCATCCCAGGTACATTCACAGTGAGGAGATAATGCCACCGATTAAAATCGTGGCTTAAAATGTATTCAGTATTGCTGCACAACAATTATACATATATATATATATATATCATTTATTCACATAGGATTGTCCAGAATAGATTTCCTCCTTCTCCTCGCGAACTTTATCTTCACAAGACTACTGCCCAAAATAAATCACTATACCCTGATTTTTTGAATCGGTTATTTTTATTTTTATTTTACCTTCACTTCTATTACTATCGCTATTACTTTTATTCTTTCTTCGTATTAGCTTCATTAACTTTAATCTCGACGAACTTTGCCCATCTACTGCTTCAAACCCAGCCATCTATATTTGCTCTCCAAGGAGCTCTGTAGACAACTTCATATTTTCTTAAAATTTCGTCAGATTTTAACGCACTGACCGTGCAACTCAAAAGGACCCGTCGTGGGTCTCACTGTACAATATTTCTCCCTCGACACGTTGTCGTCAGCTCCGTCCTGCGTGCACTGCCCGTCTGAAGATCGTAGCATTCGATTTTATATTTACTTATCAAAGTTTTAACTCATTACTAGAGAGCTGCGAGTTGCTGTGCTGATATAGAGTATTTCCGGTGTTTGCAGAGGAACGGGTCAGCGGACTTCGACGGCGTGTTTAACATGCGCACGGGCGCCGGGGACATGTCGCGCCTGGGCGAGCTCGCGCGCTGGAACTACGACTCCAGCACGCGCTTCTTCCCCGGCCACTGCGGCCTCGTGCACGGCTCCGCAGGGGAACTCTGGCCTCCCAGGCGATCCCGCGGCGACCGCATCGGACTCTTCTCCTCGGATTTGTGCAGGTCAGTCCTCAAATACATCCTCCTTCACAAACACTGAGACAACTATCCTGTGGGAACTTTCTCTCGCACGTATTAATCCACAGAGTGATGATGGGACTTACCTCCGGAGATTCCTCCTCCTCTCTCTCTCCTTCCAAGGTTCTCACCTTCCTCTATTTTGGGAGGTGTATGTACTGGACTTGAAGACCTTGGGCGCACGGTAAGACTTGTCCGCTTCTCCTATTGGCCTAAAACTGGTGGAGAAACTGAAAGGGGAATGCTGCGACCCCATAGCAAACTCATCTCCCATCATTCGTAAATACGTGATAATATTACCCAACAGTCGAACCTACCTGATCCAAGATCCTACATCTCTTTAGATGAAACACCGGCTACGACCCTTAAACTATAGCCCTTTCTAAGCTATTAAAGGGGAGTTGCCGGTTTCAGGATCACCCTCGTGTAGCCTGTTACAAAAAAATCCCTTCGTTTATCATTTCTTTTCGCAATATAAGTCTTTATATGTCACTTGGTATTTATTCCCTGTCTTTCGCGTTTTTTTACAACCAACACTTATATCTAATTTAAATATATTCTGAAGTAATGGCCACGGCGCTTCCAAGAATGAATTCTCTTTATCTTTTTTTGCCACGCCTAGCAGGGTTCAGTAAATAACGGAGACTGTGTCAAACGAAAATGTGTTTCTTTTGGTCAGTGCAGGAACACAAATGTGAACCCAAAAACCTTGGAAAAATAAAAAATAACTAAAATTTATTTAATTTCCCAGTTTAGGTCCTCCAATTAAGATAATATACTGTAAGTAAAACTTTGTCAGTTAAATGCTTTATTGCCAACACGAGTTCTCGACCGATTTAGGTTATATTCATCTGTTTTTAAATATTATATAGGCTGAGTGGCTAAATTATTATGACCACACCCTCAATACCATGTTCCAACAACCTTTTGCTCTTAATACTGCTTGAATTCTTCTGGGCGTGGATTTTATGAGATCTTGGTCGGTAGTAGGAGGCATTTCAGGTCATATCTGATTAACTCTACTTTCCAATTCCTAAAGATTTGATCCTACTGGATCCATCTATCTGTTTCATCTCATTCCTCAAATTCTCAATTGGATTGAGAACTGGTGATTGTGCAGGCCAACGAAGCAAGGTAAAGTTTCCGTCATACTCGTAGAATCATCTGAGGACAATGACAAGGAACATTGTCCTACTGGAAGCATTAACATATGTTTTTGATCCTCGATAATACGTAAATACCATTCAGACGTTGTTTCGCAGGAATCAAAGGGCCCTACCATACCAATAAAACATCCCCAAAACCATAATATTGCCATCTTGAATTGTTGGATCATGTGGACCAAGTTGCTTGTTTTCTCCACACTCGAACTGTCATCTGCATGTTGCATTTGAAATCGCGTTCATCAGACCACACGATCTTTTTCTATCCTATCCTTGTGCTCCTTTGTGAACTGTTGTTGAAGGCAGTCAGCAGGGGGTTGGGGGGGGAGGCTTTCAAACAGAACGTTGTGCGGCGAACAGTTCGTTCATAAACATTGATAGTTCGTCCTTGTTAAAGATTCTCCGTACTGTTTGGTCTCTTGCACTGAACAACTCTGGCAAGTCTTCTTTCAGCTCGAGCAATGAGTAGCGGGTTATGTTTTGCTTCATAGCCCACTCTCTGGAACACTCCTTTAAGTGCAGCCATTTTGCTGATACCGGTTCCAACGTATCGAGCACCTAGGATCATAACGCATAGAACTCTGTTAAATCACGTCTTTTGTCTACATCTTCGTAAACAACACAGTAAAAACGATGATTCACTTCTCCTTCCTTCCTTCCCATTTTATAGATATCTCGCTATACTGTCCTGTGGTCATAATAATTTGGCCACTCGGTGTATATCGGTAACAAAATTCATTTCTCATTTATATACTAATCACTCAACAGAGTCTCGTCATACTTCTTGTCAAACTACTACAGTATACAGGCACTAAACTGGTTTGTCTTTGTGTATATTTTTCTTTCCATATTTTTTCTTTGGGATTTCATACAATTTAGTATTTTCCTCCATTGTCGTATCTTGTTCTCCCTTTTCGTAGGTTAATTTCTCCGTGTATATTTCATGCAGGTCCATCGAGCTGGAGTTCAGCGAGGAGATGGAGGTGTCGGGCGTGTCCGGGCTGCGGTTCTCCGGCGGCGCGGCTCTGCTGGACAACGGCACACTGGACGTGGAGAACGAGTGCTTCTGCGCGGGCGAGTGCGTGTCCTCAGGAGTCCTCAACGTGAGCTCCTGCCGCTACGGAGCCCCCGCCTTCGTCTCTTACCCGCACTTCTACCTCGGAGACCAATCTCTTCGCGACGCCGTCCACGGCATGGACCCACACCAAGACAAGCATCGCTTCTACGTCGCTCTCGAACCGGTACGCCATTTGCATGCTTACCGCTAATCCAAAAAAAATAATACGAGTTGTATTCGTATTCCTCCCAGGACAAAAAAGCGAACGCTACAGCAGTGCGGGTGCTACTATAGAGAAAATGATTGAGAAAGAAAGCGACTTCGGAGAATTTATGGGAACTATTGCAAATGTTACTTCCTGCGCAATTACCACATATTAGAGAAATTAGAGAAGTACTGTGGTCATTACGAAGGTACACACACTACTATGGAATAGTAACACGCAACAATAATCACAATATTTTATTAGTGTTCTGCTTAACAACAGGTCCAAGTGAGGAAAGTTCTCTACGGAGAACGTTTTCCTCTTCCGCCGATTGAATCAGCAATGCTCTACCATGCAAGCGTGACAGCGGGCGTTCTGCAAAGGGCTTGTTTATTCTGAAAATGCATTAGACACACGCGCGCACACAAACATCGATGCCCTTACCGGGGTTCTGACCCGGGGCCTCCGTGTCTTGAGGCAGCGACGCTAGTGACTACAACAGAGGACGCCGGCAATCACAATTTATAATTCAAACAATCGAGGTCAAAAATAGCAAAAACTGTGTTACGAAGTAAATTGCATTGCATTGTGTTGTTTAATGTTGATGATGAAAAGTTAATTGTAAACCCTTTGACAGTCACAGTTGTTTTTTAAATTTATCAACGGTAGCTTTCGCCAACTTTAAACTAAGTACAAAAACAATAGTATACAAATAAATCAATTTCCTATCAGATAAATTCATTTCTTAAATTTTTTAAATATATATAAAATATAAGTTTTTAAAAAATTTATAACTAAAACCTTTACGTACTTATTTTACTTGAGACAGTACTACTTTAACAACATTATCAGTACAACGTACTACGTAAAATTTAAAATGTTTGTGTTATTCAACACACAGTCTGCTCAAAACTGGCGGAAAACATCAGTCAAAGCAAGTTAAGAGGTCATGCACTATCGATCAGTTGATCGATAGTGTATAATTACATAGTTAAAATTTATATATATATATATATATATATACTGGTAATAAAATTATTCTATAATAATAATACAATCATTTTATTCAGGATATAATATTGAAAATTATTTTAGTGATTTTAATTTATTGATAGCTTCTATACATGACAACCAATTTCATTTCTGAATTTTACTACTTCTTTTCTATTAATATTAATAAAAACTGAATATGCGAATCCAACCCTAGTTTTAAAGTTTTTGTACAAAATACGTATTTTTTAAACTCAGACTTTTCCATTTACGAATGCGTAACATACAGTGAAAATTCTTTGCGTCGAATCGTCGTCTCATATTATGTTTCAATATTAATTACGGCGGCTCATTAGCTAATACAGTCAATAGTCTGTTTAAACGCCATAGGACTAACCTCATGCATGTCCAGGAAACCGAAATGCCACTAATCAACCTTCGGTATTTAAAAATAAAAATTATCACTACGTGTTCGTTTCTTAAATATTTTCTATTATTGTAATAAAAAATTATGAATGTATTGATAAAAATATTGAATTTTTTATTGCTATTGACCAGTATTTACCATTTTATTTAGAATTATAAAATATTTTCCAATGCTTATTCAGATTAATTGGATGAAATACAGATAAATTTACTCGTCTTCTCTACGGGCGGGAACTCAATCGTTCATATTAATATCAATCAAACTTTTACGTGTTGGTGTGTACTTAATAGGTTACGTAAACCTTCAAATGTGATGAGTTACACATGCGGTGTCATATCAAGATGTAGTTGCGTTGCTGTGGTATCGGCTTGTCTTCGCTAATGCTTTCTCAAATTATCTCTCTCTCGTTTTTCTGCACCTTTCTCTCCTACCCCTTACTATCACTGTGTCTGTCTGATGATTTTCAGTATGAAATCTTGTTCCTTCTTTCCTCTACGATACTTGCAATGGTTTCAGGTATAATTGCTTGTTATTTTATAGTCATCCTGACAATCAAATTAGATACCCTTTTATTGAGGACACATCTTCGGAAGGTATTCATAACATTTGCATTTCTATTCAAAACTGGACGATTATTCAGCTTTTTGTACTACATTTATCTAGATTGAGATCACCATTTTAGTGACCACATATATCGTAATTACATTATGATTTCGTGAATTATAACCCACGTCATTGTACATTAAAATTAATTCCACAGCTTGCATTGAAATGATCTGATTGTTTTCAGGAGACCGGAATACCTCTAGATGTTGCAGCACGCTTCCAGATAAACATACTTCTCCGACCTTACCCAGGAATTGGGTAAGTCAAAACTAGAAAAGTTTTCATCGAAAAATGTAATTTAAACTTGATTTTTTGTTCAATATTCACATTGGTGGGCGAACTCTATAAGCGATTAGAGTGGTAGCGAGAGGTGCATGTCAGAAAATGAAGGAAATGACTGGAATAAAGGAAAACCGAATAATTCTAAGGTCCAGTTACTTCCTCATTGAAAATAATTTTAAGTTATTTAAACGTGCATGTGTGTCAATGTTGTAACGCTGTTTTTAAGAAATAATTCTTGTCCGTATTCCAAATCTGGATTGTAGAGCTTTCGGCCGTATTTTTAAGATCTCAGGGCCAGTATAGAGGAAAACCCGTAATTACTGTGTAACTGTTCATATGAACCCATTAACATTAGAATGACTTGTTGAACTAACAGATTGACTTGTGCTATATTACGTCCTGAACGGTTGAGTAACTCCGCAAAGAAACGATTGGTAACACTCGCTACGTTTAAAACACAGTTCATTCCATAATTATGATATATAATTGAAAGTTCACTTTATTATCAAAGATAGTGTTAGAACCCGCTAAACGTGGATACTGTACACCTTTGCTGACCTTGGATAAGTTGTGCTCGTTAGCAGGTACGCAAAAGAAAAATTAATTGAAGGCCATAAACATTGACACTAACTAAAGCCATAGTTTCTTGCGTATGAACGAAACCTGTTCTGCGTGTTTTCCGTGAATGTGATGTCCACGAACCTGTGGGACGAAACAAGCCTGTTTCCTGGATGTGAATTGACAGCTCATAAGCCGCCGGAAGCGCTGATATCGCATCAACTGAAAGCTAAATAACCTCACTGTAAACATGCCAACAATTAGGAGCATTGGCAGGAAAAAGTCGTCATGAAAGGACTTGCTTCGAATCAAGGCTAGCTGCCTAAACTTTTTCGCGGCTAATACTATTGATAGAATTTTATATGTGCCTTATGTAAACTGAGAACTATTGCCGTTAATTTTATGCACGTTTAATCATTGAGTATAAACATTATTGGTTATGCATGTTTCAGTAGAATCAAACCTTAAGTTGTGGAGAATAATTCCCACTCAGAATAGAAAGTTTCCCCGCTGACTCCTTCTAGAACTCGTGAACATTTGATTTCAGTTCCTGTACAAATCTCACGAAATTTTCTTAAAGAATGTAATGCAATATGAATATGTCCGTACAGGATGCTCCGTGGGGTTCCTCGAATGCTGTTCCCAGTGATGTGGTTTGAGGAGAGAGCGACGATAACAGACGAACTTGCGACGCCCTTGAGTTACCTTCTGCTTCTCCCGAAGGCAGGATTGGCTGTCTCGCTCTCCATGTGCGCCATAGGCCTTCTGATCCTTATGGGTCTTGGACTGTCAGCCGTAATCGACCGCTCTCGGTATTCCAGAGTTCCCACCAAAGAAGAGTGAGTATCCAATTATTTAATACATTTTTCTCCTCTTCCCATTATTTCTGATTCAACTACAACCTTATTGAACGCAGACATGAACTGTTGACTCAATGTTAACTCGCAATGAAAGTTTCATAATTATATTCTATAAGTAATAATAAGAATTTATTTATTTCCATTTATTTAGCTTAAGAGGTTAGCACATAAGCCGACCTTCTGTGGTCTAGGGACTAGCGTTGCTGCCTCACAACCTAGGGGTCCCGGGTTCGAATTCTGGCATGAGCTTGGATGTTTGTGTCGTCATGGTCGCGAAGATTGGGATTAAGACAGCTGGAGATTCGATACGCTGACCACGAGTCACTCCGAATTCGGAATGTGTCATGCAAGATGACAGTCCGCAATCGACCTGGTGGGCCCAGGCCTTCCATGGGCTGTAGAGCCGAAGAAGAAGAATACCACGTATAAATGACATGACAAACTGAAAACTTATAAAGTATTGTTTTTGACATACACCAATTATTTTCTTAAACTGGATTATCAAGTTCATAGTACTAATTTTATTTCTACGTTCTAAATAGTAATCTTCCTTATACTTAGTTAGGAAGTTATGTACATCACTTTTTTTACTCACAAGTTAAATATAAACATAGCATCACAAAATATTTTGTACATTATATCTAGCCAATATAGTTCTCTTAACCTATCCACAACTACCTACTTCCACCTAAAATATCTCATTGCTTTATTAATAAAATTTTATAATCTGTCACTTCCTCCCCCAACCTCCATTATGTACTATGTAGGGGTGGCATTACTAATGTTTCATTATTTGGCTTTCTGGGATGAATTCAATTTCTCTAATTTCTTTCCTCCAATTGCACAGTAAAGAAGGAAATGTTTGTATTGACCCCCTATATTGCCCCTTAAAGTTTAATCACTTAATGTACAATTATATTTAAGAAAGGCTGCTCCCTAAAAATTGCTACACAAAACTGAATTATAAATATCCTTTTTCATTTATTCATAATGCAGGAGCATATTCTACATGCATTTCAGTTGAAATACTTTCCCTTCTTTTTCTTCCAATCCAATTCCTTCTGTTTTAAAAGTAACATTGGCTACTCTCATTATATTGTCTTGTAATTATTATAGTTACAATATTGTAACTTCTCTACATACCAAACAATATAAACATAAAAAACAAAACTCAATTCAAATTAATTAAATGTCTTGGAATCCCCCTTGTTCATCAGTTAGAAGAGTGAATGTAACACTTGGTTTAATATATTTCATGTAATTTTCTTAGCTACAATTCATTAATACTGCTATACTCCAAACATTTTGTTTACAAACTATTATCCTCATGTTACAAATTATATTAATTGTGGATATCTATGGTATAAATAATCAAAATAGTGTTGGCATGATTTCCTTACCAAGTACTGAACTGAGGGAAAACATTCTTACAAATTCTCATGGTAACCACTGTTGAAACTAAGTTAACTACAGTTTCTATCCAAAACTTGCATATAATTCCTTTATTGTTAGACTATTTTTATATTATTAGCATTATTTTTAATATAGACATGTTTATATTTGTAAAAGTGATTTACTTCAACATTTTTTATCTTGATTACTCAAGTGAATAACATCTTCAATTCATTTTACAAATGTTCAATTCGAAATTCATTATGGGTAAAACATAAAATATTGTCCATCACAAATACTGCTCCATATTGTTTTACTGTCACTGCTAATAATGAAATTATTTTTTAACTATTTCATAGAGTACCATTACAACCCACTATTAAAATATTCCTTCTTTCCTGTAACTGATAACCATATTGTGACTCTATTTAGGTTATACATTGTTTAATGATATTATTTATCCTGCTTCATCAAGTCATCCCAATATTTTATAGTATGATTAACATAAATCTCTACTTTTTCTTTACAAGATCCTGATCCAGTCTTCCCTTACCTCTACAGTCATGGAACATATCTTAAATTTAATCTTCATTAAGAAGAATTAACTTATTGAATATCGTTTAACACTATTAATTAGAAGAATTTTACATTAATCATAAATGTTCATTGAGCATTGTTAATTGAAAATCTAATGTATGCATAGTCAATATTCATATCCATTTATCTTGGCAAAATTCAGGACATTCTTCTCAAATATCCTCTTTGTTTATATCTTTGTTTTGTTTATTTGTAAGGAAATTAAATATAAATTTGTACATCTGATGAAATCCACAGATAAGTAATGTTATTTAAATCATTCTTAATTGATTCCTTGTTCGTTATATATTATTAATTGTAGTATTTATTCTAGTAATGTTATTCAGATCTGTTAAGTCTGTGACATTCTGATTTGTAGATTAGTAGACACGCTGTTTCCATTGAATGAGCCAGCTGTGAAAGTTGTGAAGAATAGTGGAATCAATGCTTCCATGACCTGCTGATGATTAATCTACAGCATTCATCCTACCTGTGCATAGTAAAGAGCATGATTGCATATCCATCAAGTCAAGAAATTGATAGTCTTCAAAATATTACTGGTTATACTTGATATGAGGTCTATTAACATAAGACTGGTTTTTATTTGTCTGTGTTGTTTTTAATACTTTGTTGTAAAGATGTATGCTTGTTTAATTTAGGGTGGCCAGTATTACTTCAACATTATAATAAACAAAGATGAGTAGGTAACACAATAGTGAACATCCTTGAGGAATATTGATTCTTTATGAAATATTGTAGGAGTGATAAAGAAAATTAATCACTTAATTCAATTTACCAACCAAACTAATTTGCTGATTTACATTTAAGTCAAACATGTTTATTTTTACCTAATCCATAACATTATACATTTCCAATAATAAATTGATCAGGTGTATCAAGTGGGCGCAATTGCATTCACAAAAAAGGTCTGTACAGAATGAAACTGTACTTTCAAACAAAGAACAATGCAATTCTTCCACAAAAGTCTAGCTGAAAGTCTAATCACTATTTATCTCAATACTATATATATCTTATTTATCTCAAATTCTATTTTATGGCAGTATAAATATAGATTCATAAGCATTCCCCTTATATCACATTATATTTTACTAGTAAAAATTTTATTAGTCTGATTTGATTTTTAGAAATTATAAATGTATATTAATTTACCATTACAATTGTATAATATTCAGATCTTAATATGATAATTTCCATTCAACCAGAGCTATAATATGTACTAAATACTCTAT
This sequence comes from Eucriotettix oculatus, assembly GCA_034510155.1. NCBI lineage: Eukaryota > Metazoa > Arthropoda > Insecta > Orthoptera > Tetrigidae > Eucriotettix > Eucriotettix oculatus. The sequence continues at coordinate 65,942,464 of CM067378.1, forward strand.
AATATTATTTTTTAATTGCCTCCTTCCTGACTGTAAACAGATTAGTCTTTCTTTCTCATTTTATTGTAGACAATCAATTGAAATATGAAACCATGGTTATTATACAACCATTAATAGCAGCCAAAATAATAGTTATTTTGACAATAAATTTGTTTCCAGCATATTAGTGCAAATATTATTCTACTTACTTATTTGTATCGAATTGGATATTTCACATTTCTTTGTCTAGAGAATATAACTTGCTATGTCACTGAACATTTACTCTTCTAGAGTAACCCTCTCTTTGGGAACTTCACATTCTCTTCCCTGTTGTTAACATACTTCAGTTTAGAATGAAAATCTGCCAATCCATCTAATTGACATTTAGGTGTTCTATATTATTTATTTCACAGATTGTTGGATTTTACAGTTATTAAAATAAGTTATACATTATTCTGTTTGCACTTCATTTTTCACAAGACCACTCTAAACTCATAACTGTTTAATATACTCTGGCTCTGAGGAATGTGATTGTCTCCAATCTAAAGATAGTCTACTACAGCCTTAAAAGGGAAGAAGAGATGTTCAACCATATTCGTAAACTCATTGTCCTTTGTTTCACTTAAAACAAGGGTGTGAAACTTCAAGTAATAGCTTCTTTGCTCATTTTAAAACTTTGTTAACTCCAGAGTAGTTTGTGTGAAGGTTATAAGGAATGACAGTTGTTTCATTTTTTGGTGAAAATATAAATATTTATTTTTAAGAAAATAGCTAGATGTTCAGGACACCTACTTCAGTCTGAAACTGAAATTTTATCTGGTCACCTAATTTATGAAAATTAAACCAGACTGATTGTTTAGTATTTAAGTTTTAACTCTGTTAGCAAAATCAAATCATTAATACACTTAAATGTTTATATTAATACTCATGCTGAAGAATAATTTATTCTTTACTGTATGGTTGTACTGATTGTTTCAAAGACATTTTATTCTCTGTATTAGATTTGTATTTATCATTGTATATATAAATTTGAGTAATTTATATACAATATATCCAAAGTACCTTTTTATGATGAGATTTGAACATCATTGTGAATATCACATATTAAATAGTACCATTTATGCCAAATATATGTAAATGTTTTATACAATGTGTGAAGTAGTGGCATTTTTTTTATGTATATATGTACCAGTTTCCACAATTGCTCAATTTGTACATTTAAAACTGTGTTTCAATAAATCGAAATTTAATATAACCTTTACATTAAGTTATTTGAATACTTCCAAACAGTACCCTGATATTGGTTGCCTGACTATTAATAAAAGGTTATCAACCTTGAATAAGGACAACTCTGACAGAAGGTATAGTTGCATACATTATCAGATTGATTCAAGAAAGTTACACTCTTCCATTTGTTTAATAACAAATAACCTATTTTATCAATTATGTGTAGAAATTAGATCATAGGAAAGTCAAACAGAATAATATTAGTAAAGTATATTGCAAATAATATATACAATGATGAAATTAACAAACATTTAAGTTGAATAAGAGCACATCACTATTATAAAATATGCATTTAAGTAAATACAAACAGACACTATGAAAGTTAATTGAGGCTGGCATTCTAATACTTGTGTTTGGAATAGAAACTTCTTTTATACAATAATTCCTTTACATTATATCATTATAGTCTGTCTATTTCTGCTAGTAATTTGTTAGCTACATTACATTCATCCAATATCTTTTAGTGCAGTTTAGTATTATTTAGGCATCTGTAAAGCATTTAAGGTGTGCATGAATAACACAGATGAAGCTATCTTTTTTTTAAAATAAAACAGACTCTTTCAATTACTTGCATGCAAGGGACAGGAAGTACCCTAAGTTCTCTGAAAATGGATGTGATAGGAGATCTGAATCCTTTATAAATTTTTTAAATTGTTATTTTGTGATGTTATCTTCAGAAAGGTATCCCAAAAGATATTAGTGAGTTTATGTAATCTATGTAAGCTTTCTAAAATTTTATTCATGACTGTGAATGCATAGAAGTTTAAACAATTTTTCCCCAAACGTAGATGGTAATTTAATTCATAGAAACCATATTGGATAAGATGAGGATTTACAAATAGTAATGTCATACCACCATTGCACAATTCACCGGAGAGGATCTATGTCGTCATGGAAGCAGATTAGTTCAAATTTTTGTTATTGTAATGTTATTACTTTAAATTATGTAAAATTTGTATGTTATCACTAATGACCTAATGTCGAAACGACTTTAAACTTTAAATAAATAAATAAATTGTAATTTTAATTCATTTGTCAACATACCAATTTGAGATTATAGCAGAAATAGTAGCATCTAAAATTTGAATCCCTTAAAGATGTCATTCAAAACAATATCAAATTGACACCATAATATATAAAAACTCTCCATAGTCACTTATAGAACCACTTGTTTAATTCACATGTATGCTCTCAAGATTACCTGCTTTACAAAAAAAGATGCTACAAACTATAACAGACCTATTTTGATTTACAGTGGCTCTTCTAGAAATATTGAACTATTTTTTGACCAAATCCATAATTTAATATTTATATATATGTGTGTGTGTTTAAAGTCATATGAACCTTATGGTCAATAGGGACTGTAATTCATAATTTTTACATAAACTGTACCCACTATAAAAAAAACAGCATCATAAAAATGTGCCTTTCTGAAAATGTATAAAAGGGCATTTAGCTGAAATATGGATCTACCAATGATATTAGAAGGTTTACTTATATATTTAGTTTCCCAAAGGTAGACAAGCCAGCAGAGTTGAATAATGTTTTGTAAAAAAAAAAATTCTGCATCTCAATTATCGTTTTGTTGATTTTAATAAGACCATAATTTGTTTTTTTCATGAACGTTCTTTATATCAGGTTTTCCATGCGAGTATTCAAGAGCATATAGTAGAGTGTCACACGAATTACTGTTTGACTATGAACGCCAGGTTGTACCTCCTCTGCATAATGACCGTGAGTGCACACAAGTTCATGATACAAGTAGGTGCGTGGAATAATTAGTTTCCTGCATGATAACGTTTGCAGTTCCCTACGTAAACGTTGGGTTACAACACCCAACAGATGGTAGGTACTGCGGACTGCCGTGTTTTGTTACGTTACACAGGATTCAAGCGATTTTGCAGTGTTTCAAGTAGTCTGTTTCCTCCTACGTGCGGTCACTAATTAATCCAATAGCCTCCTTAACTGGTGTGTGAGAAGTTAAGACAGTCCACAGAATATAAAAGCCTCGCCATGCTCGGTAGTTCCATAACTTTTCCCTTATTGATATCAAACTTCTCACGCATATTATACGCTCATCAATTTCCAAATCAATTAGAATTTCTCGAGCCCATATCTGGCCTATCATACACTGGGGCAGAGTTTCCTGAAGGATTACTAGTTACATCAGAACTTCTCAGAGAGAGTGGAATATTCGAATCCTACCCTATTGGCCTGACATCCTAACACGATGACCTTCAGAAACATCGAGTCATCGGTTTAGCGTCAATCAGTCTCTTGGGCTGGGAGACGAATTTTATGCAAAATAATACATTTGGCTCTCAAATCATAATAAAATGAGTCTTTCCACACTCGAGATGGAAATGATGGGGAAATTTACGCATAGTTGGCCCGACTAGAAGGCTTTGGAGAAGACTGCAGGAAGGAGTGAATAATCTATTCTTTTACAATCCAGTAGGCGAAGAGAGAAAATAAATTGAATTTAAGAGTGAAATCAGGCCACGTGGGGCGCTTCGCAGGAAGGAAGAGGAAATTCGAAACCACCGGTAGGAACATCGACAAAGTGGCTTTCGGGCACCTTAACTTTGAAATGTTTGGCGATACTTCATTCAAAACCGGCATTGGCTTGTAAATCTATCTCAATACGTAACTCAACCATGATCACCATCTGTAGATTTGTCTACCGCCGAAAACGATACAAGTAAATAAAATAAAAGAGTAAATTTACAAGGAAATTCCAATCAGTAACAATAACATCAAGTATATAATAATAATTATTGCTCTGAGGCAGACATTAAAGAACAAACAGAGGTAAACCTGAGATGTTTGTCTTTGATTGGAATGTTCTTGCATATTTACTTTTTTATTTCATTTTTTCTGTTATTGTGTTTGGTGTAAATTTCAAAAAATTATTAAATGTATTTTTCTGAGTAGATTAAATTTGACTTGTTATTTAAATTATAATTCAATACACTCAGTGAATAACATTTCAACTCTTTCATACAAATTCACATCAAACCGTGTTCAAATATATTAATAAAGAGACGTCTGATTTAATGATATAGACATAAATAAAATTGCATATCTAACATACGCTTTCACTTACTTTACGAAAATAGAGAAATAGATCAACACCCTATCATTACCTTTTAATTGTTTAGCCTTTAACCTTTATTCCTATTCTATTTTTTTAACCCTTTGATTCTATATTTTACTGTCCATTTACTGAATTACTACACGTCTGCTGTTTTCTTTCTCGAGTTAAAATTGTTACAGTTTTCTTGGTCTGATAATTTTAAAACTCGCGATATAAGCGATGCACGTCTACTAAAACGCTAGAAGACACGTCACACAAGAAATTCTCTTTACGAATCGCTTATTTAATATAGGATAGTATTTGCTGACATGCATGGAGTTCCCAAAGTTGTAAAAGATATATATAGTGGAAAGTCGATAGATCTCTGCTCTATGCTTAAATCTCATGCAACATAGTTCGTCTGTGTTAAAACTTCCACGTACTAGAAGCTCACAACGTAAATACTTATCGTTATGCGTAGGATCTTAGTTACTTACAATTTTCATGCTACATAGTTAAATAATATATATTTAAGTCAGAAAAATATTATGTAATTTATGATACTTGGCCTGAGAATCAGTAAACATTTGTAATTTGGAATATCTAATTCGAAACTTCTAGTAAAATGTCATTCCTAAATTTGATTAAATACTAAGGGAGTCAAGGATTAAATAGGATGTATTGCTAAATTTTGAATTTTTAACCATGTTTTGTATATATAAATTCAAAATTATAACATAGAACACAGAATTAATTTATAGTAAGCCTGAAGAATTCTCAAAATGGAGATGAAACGTCGCTTTTGTTAATAAATAGTTGTATATTTAATGCTGTCTATTTTGGCTGTTTTTACTTATTTTTAATCGCCGTTTTTGAGCTTCATGTTGACGTAATAATATTAGCATTTTTTAAACAAATTATGTGTTTAATATTAAATTAAAAATTTCTTTATTTACGGGGCACTCTTTATTTCCTTAACTCTGAGAGAGTGAAGTTGCTCCCTTCAATCAACTCAAAACAAAGCTCAAAGAGTGCCTTTGTGTAGAACTTGATGTTTTAAACCTAGCTAAGCTTTCTGTGTGTTATCTCTCTCAAGAAGCTGACTGTTTCCAGATAACGTAGACAGCGATAAACTTCCATTCTTTACAATCGCTAGTCTGTTAAAGAAATGAATCACTTCACAACGCTGAGACATCGACGTCAATTCACAGAAAGCATGAAATGAGTATAGAATTTGTTACAGTTTGTACAAAAAAAACTATCCCGAAATGTAATTGGCATTGAAAATAACTATTATTGAAAGTTGGACACAACAAAATAAGTTTCGCGTTATCTACCCTACTTTTAAAAAAATATGAATTAACAACTTAATATTTTAAAGATCTAAAAGAAATATTAAAACATGCGAAAACTCAGAATTTTTAATATTATTTAACACATTTTTGGACTTCTTCGTATACAAAGACACATCTTACAATTTTTATTATTTTTTTGGATTAACAGGCTGCATGACGGTGACCCTGAAACAGGCAACTCCCCTTTAATAGCATAGGAAGGGAATTGAAAAGGGGGGATGCAGAAGGGTTGACTAGGGCCCCCGGGCTGTGGTTTAAGGATCCTACCCGGTGTTTCACCTAAAGAGGTGCAGGGAAAACCCTACAAAACCTGCATCAGGTAGGTCGGGCATTGGGTACTATTCTCACGCTCTTCCGAATGACGGGAGATGAGTTTGCTGTGGGGTCGTAGCATTCCCTTCTCCCTGTCTTCACCAGTTTCAGGAGGCAGTTAGCCGACTGATCCAATGGGATCAGGGGACAACTCTTGCCTTATGCCCAAGGTCTTCGACCCCAGTACATATACCTCCTAAAATATGTGAAAGTGTCTCGGCATATGAGAACTTTGATAAAAAAAACAGAGAGAGTACGAGGCATTCCCAACATAGGTCAGGTAAGCCCCGCAGTCATTCTGGAGGGAAATGCCTGCGAGAGACACTCATATTTCTTACAAATTACCACAAGAAGTAGAAGAAGTAGCTAAAATACAAGCAACAAATTAGGATCAGAGCTGCGAGAACGATACACAGCCGATAACCAAGTGATTTATTCTATGTCTAATTTACTGTCTGTTCTTTGGTTACTTCATTTTCTAACTTCAAATAGATACATGATCATATTTCTTTTGGTGTTAAATTTTTTGAATGGATAGATGCATTCAGATCTATTTTAATTACAAAATAGAGGCCCGATAGTGAATATTTCGCTTGCGTCTTATGCTGGTTGGTACTGACATACTCGTTCGCCTGATCCATTGTTGATGAGCCGGAAGTGCAATATCAACCATGAGAACAGAAAGAAGGTTTCCTTGAGCCCCCTCTACAAGTAGCAAGTGTGTACAATTTTCGAGCAAATGTCCTTGTCGACGTGAGTAGTGTGAATGTAAATAAATAGTGAAATACAAACCAACATGAATATTCATGTAATTTGTAATTAATGTAAATAAATAAACAATATGAGTGAAACGTTACGGCTGTTTTGACTTGACAAGCCCAATAGCTCGTTTCAATATTTTGAATCGATCTCGGAAGTAGCTAAATTGACTGAAAATATGCTGCTGCTTCTTTTGCACCGACAGTGATCTGAAATCAATGTAAATGAATGTACAGTGTACACGTTAAAAATTAAATATAAACTTTGTAATATTATCGAGTTGTTGACCTCAAACGCTTCTTCGGCAACTAGAAATTTCAAGCCAATACTGTGATTTTTAATCATGAAGTTAACCGAAAATCATCTTCGTGTGTACGTAATTCACTTTTAATATTCTTTTATTTTCTTCTTTTTGTAACACTTATTTGCCAGTTCTACACACATTTCAACATCCATTTCTATTAATAATACAATTGACTAACAAGTTCTTGTGCTCTATTAACACTATCTGGACGTGTTATCTTCACAAAGAAAAGACTGGTGATTTTTGACATGTTTGGTCGCTGAAGTATGTCGAAGTATTTTGTTACACCAAATGCATAACGAAGGAATTTCAGGAAGAAAGACGTGTATTTTTTGTTACAATTAATTTAATTTGTGACTCATAGACCCCTAATGCTACGATTACATCTTATATATTAACATAAATTCGCAGTACTTAAAAATAAGTCGCATATTTGTTTAATGCAAAAGCGAAGCAATTAATAGGGGAGTCGTGAAGGTGTTGAATGCTTCAATAACTATAGATTATGAGGCCATCGGTTCCTTACCAGAGAAAAGCCCAAAAACGGCGTCGCTCGTGAACCATTTTGCTGGAACGGTGTGAAATATTTAGCGGAATTGGTCACGTGATGAGTGTCATCGGACCAATGACACGAGGTCGCTGGTCAGCTCCCGAGGGAGACAGGGAGTTAGTTTTTGTTCATCATTCAGAGAGTAAATGATATTATCGTTCTAGCTTTCGGCGACCAGTGAAACAGTCTCGGTTTAGTGTGCATATTCGATAGCATCTTGCTACTTGGCTCCACAGCCTTTATCCAAGAAGAGAAGAAAGAAGGAAATGACGAGTCAGGTTGAAGTTACCGAGAACAACAACTAATCATTAAGGAATTTCCTGGAACCAGCGCGGAGAGCAATGCTGTCGACCTCCAGATGACGGAAAAGTTTGGCATGTCTGGGAGATATGAAATTCTCTTCATTTAACGATTTTCTACTACACGATAAAAGACCACTGAAAAACGGAGGAGGGAAATTCTGGGCCATACGAGGTGAAATGGAGAGATGTTCTGGGGCCGTTGGCGAGAGCTGGGTGAAACTCTTGAGACCTCACGAGATGTGGAAATTTTGCTAGAAGTTTCCACTCCATTTGCACAAGGCGTCATCCTTGCAGCCAGATCATCCTCGATGCAGTCAACGAGAGGCGCCTCCAAATCGTCAACCCGAATCAGACCGCTACCAGAGAATACAGCTGCAGTCTTCTATCGGTATCGTTGATATTGAATTTAATAAGTTTACATTGCCAGATATATTTGCCATAGAAACTTTGCTTCTTTTGGTTCACCACACGGGTGACCTGATTTTAATGAGTTTCAGTATATAATCTTCCGTGAAAATTCATTTTGTTTTCTTCTGGGTTTTACGAGATTCTCGCAAATTTTATTCTTCTTCAAATAAATATCTACTTTGTTTTTCAATTCATTTCTGTCTTTATTATCAGTTTCTCTTTCAAAAAAATAATTTTCCCAATAATTAAATATAATAGCACCATAATTAGTAAATTACATCCCATTTTACTATTCTTTTTACACCACTATTCATAAAGGTGAGATGTCCAAAGGGTTGTATGCCATAGCAACCCTCCCATTCAGTACGTACTACTATTTCTTTATTAGGCATAGTAAACAATAGTCTCCGAGTATTTTTTAGTTTATTTAACTGCAAACTTTCAAGTGTGACTGTATAGAAAGTAAAACCTTACCGAACGCTTATTTAAAATTCCCCCCCCCCCCTCATTCCGTGGGGGAACACAGGTCTAGAAAGGAAAAATTATAAAAGCTATAACTACCATTGTTATTGCAATATAATTTATATTGTCAGTTTTAACATACTGGTAGTTGCTTGATTTGTTAAAAATAGAGTTGGTACGTTATGAAGAACAGCGACCATACGGGTATAGGCGGTAGGTAGACTGCATAAGAGACTCAACAGGTTGATCCGTGGGGATCACAACCGCGAGGAAACTTATTGTTTGCTGGTGTTCTGCAGCAGCCGGAATGAACTTTGAGCAGAGCAGTTTTAGTGTCGTGGACGAAACAAAGCCCCCGGTGAATAGTCGGCGATCAATATTGGCACGCCAGCGTGACTGGGGCGAGCAGGTGGCAACACTGGCGTGACGTCACGGCGGGGCCAGAACCAGAACCAGCGTGAGCGGCGCAGACAGCGACACGCGGCGGACATGGTGGACACAGCGGCTGGTCCTCGCGCTTGGCTGCTCCTCAGCGCCCTCCCGGCCATCCTCGCCATCGGTAAGTGGTGCTCTCAGATGGATTCTGACAACTGGCGAACCAATCATTCCTTTCAGCTGGTTTCATGGCATCGCATTTTGTTGCAGCGATTTTTCTAAACGGCTAATGTCAAACAACAATGTATTTAGGAACGAAGGCTTTCCCGGTGAATTTGATTCAAATATAATTCTCGGGTTTCAACCCAGGTAAAAGTTTGTACACACAACGTTTCGACGGCAAGCTCCGCCATCGTCATCAGGTAGACACAGTCTACCTGATGACGATGACGATGGTAGACAGTCTACCTGTTGACGATGACGATGGCGGAGCTTGACGTCGAAACGTTGTGTGTACAAACTTTTACCCGGGTTGAAACCCGAGAATTATAATTGGAACAATGTATTTGCAAAACATTTTTCCGTGAGATGTTACCGGAGACTTTTGGTGAACAGACTTTACAGCCACACAGTTGTTTAGTTGAAGCGTTCCAGGGATAACCGTGAATCTTCTACCTAATGATCTTTTTATACGACTGAGTAAACATTCACGAAAATACGTGAAGTTATCGTTAAACATCCAAGACATTTCTAATAAAGCCAGGGCCAGCGTGTAGAAATCTCATTTTAAAAGGTTATCGTCGAACGAGAAAAAAGTTACCACCTTCTCGCCCTCACTCTGTCCGGTGTTTTAACTTTGTCTCAAAATGAAAAAACAATTGAAATGATTCTTGTTTCCCTTGATGACACCCAAGCTGATCAGTCATGGGAACACCATAGCTGGGAAAATTCCTTCGAGATTGCACCTTCATATTATTAATTCTTCCTTTACAAGTCCAGTGCGTTTACTTTGAAGGTTGCAGAAGAAACTATGAAATGAAATATATTTCACTCAAGGGAATTGCTTGTTGTTCAAAAATGATACGCATGATATAGTTTTTGATCAATTTCCAAGTGTTGTTTTCGCATATAGAACTGACGCTCAATCAGCATAAATGTTACTTTAGCCTCCGGTCCCAGAGTCGAAATGATTTAAGAATTACAATATTAATTATCAAGTTTATATTATTTGTCAATTTATAATTCTGCACATTTTCTTTGTTTGGTGACAATATCCACAGACTTCATGTCGAAGTCTGCATTACCTTCCTGTTTGTTTAACAATGGCTGCCGTTTATAATTTACGATTTCATTTTCTTTAATTCACAGTATGTATTTCAATATTTCTATCATCATGAAGATTCATTGTCTAGGAAATAGAATCTCCACATGAAAGACTAGTCTTTTTCCCTCAAGTTTAGCATTTAGAATTGTTGTTGTTCTGGTATTCATTCCCAAGACTGATCAAGCCTTTTCATTTCGTCTTGTTCCATACATGATTTTACGGATAAAATGAACTTGTATTACGTCTTCCCAAAGGGGTCTTAAAATCATCACGATTATCGTAAAATGATAAAAACTCCTCAGTCTAAATCAAACATAGATGTTAACGTATGTAACATTAATTACGGTGAATTATGCAGACATACTTTAAATTGAGAAACAATTACACTAAATCAGAGGTGGGCATCTTTTTTTAGGAGGCCGTAAAAAATGTATGGTGGGCCACGGGCCAAAACAAAATATAAAAGTAACTATTTATTTTAAAAAAGAGAAGTTACAAATAAGTATGTATACATAGCACTAACACTTGTTAGTATTACATAAAATAAAAGTGTTACAACTCTACCTAATGAGAAACTTGGGATTGCTATGCGTAAGGAACTTTCCAAATTATTATCGACAGTTGGAAATATGTACTGCCAAAAAGGACATCATTTTACATATCAAATTAATTAGACTTGTAAACGTAAGCTGTATTAATATGTAACCGAGAAATTTAACAACAAGACGGACAAATGTTGCACGTGGGCCGGATGTGGTCCGCGGGCCAGGAGTTGCCCACCGTTGCTCTAAATCCAAGCCGTAGGGATGCTTTGCATAGCATTATAGCCTTTACTTGGTGACGTTCCATTGCTGTTTAAGCGATGTCGTATCATTATTGATTAATCGTTTTAAATTTGTAGAGCCTCGTCCTCAATATAATATTTTTAATTGGCCATATCTCCTGCAGATATTGTTTTTCCTCAATTATTCTTTTTGCAATTTCTGTATACAAGTATTATTATTTGCGAAAGAATTTCTAAAAATTTTGGGACTATCCGAACTCTTCCCTAATGAATTAATAATTCGATTTATTAATAAACCTAAATAGACAATTAAAATTATAAGATACTCCTCGAAGAACCAGCGGTACTTTAAGAGAATTAATATTATGTTAGTTGTAAAGTATTTTGGAAGCTAATCTGAATTTGTAATTCTTGTGTTGTCTAAAATTTTGAAATTATCGTAGTCATAAGTATGATTGATATCTAAAATTTATTTGGAAAATGGCAGATAATCTACCCAATTGTGGTATTGCTGGTTTTTTTGTCTAGGACTATTTATGAAGGTGAATAGTTATTGCATTTCAATTGGTAAACAACATTTTGAATTAGATTAATTAATAATAATTAAAAATTATCTCGTTTGGTCGCGTTAATAACAAAATCTAAAAACAATTACATCGTTTTCTGGGTAATTACCCCTATTAAACCGTTCATTAATTAGAGTTGGAATGAAAAATAGTGTATCCAAAAAGTCAAATACCTTTCTTTCTTTCAATACTTCTTACGTGGATTATTGTATGATATGTAACAGAATAATGCTTTTGGCGTTTGTCGTATATTAGCCATTTTCCTTTCATAGTTTACAATACCTTGGTAGTAGCTTCATTATTGCTTGTATTTATCCCCTTTAGCTAATAGAACATTAATTAACGAGAGTAGAGAATGCTTTTAAATTCCCCAAGGCTGCGCAAATTGCTTGAAACTCTTGTTTAACTCCCTTGAGCTATGAGTTCTCCCTTTAACATTGCAGTTCTTTAATAAATTGATTCATTACAGATTTATGTTATTTAAATAATCCTGTAGAGTTAATGTGTGTAAAACTGGCACATTTTATGTTGTAAGGTAAACTAGCTCATATATTAATGTGGATCTATGAATTAGAGAGCGAAGGCTTTCCTGGCTAATTTGTTCCCAATACAATTCTCGGATTTCAACCTGGAGCAAAGTTTATTTACTCAGTGTTTCGACAGCAAGCTCCGCCATCGTCGTAGGGTTGACTGTTTAAACGTTATGTAATCAAACTTTGACCCGAGAATTGTATTTAGAACATTTAAATTAGTTTTGCTATTACGTGTGGTAACAGACACGTAATTATGATAAATAAAACTACGCCAAATTTCCTCATATTGAGAGAAGTACAATGTGAGTCCAGAAAAGCACAAACTGAGACTGAGTAATTAACTTAATCCTCATGGAATACGAATCATCGTGATGCACTATGCCGTCAAAATCGAAGAAGAGAGTGAACATAATCTTGGCATTCGACCGCACTTGTTGAGCTTTTGACAGTCTTGTCGATCTAGAATCCTTCCATTAGGAAGATTGAGTCTTAGTTTTGACTAATCTGTAAACACATTTTTCATCACACGTTTCAGTATAATTTTGCATAGCATACAAATATGTAATGCACAAATATAAATTTATACGGTAGATTAAGAAAAGTAATCATGTTTCAAAATCGATATTGTGAGTGAGATACGAAGTTTATCAATATATTTCTCAAAGAAAAGTTAAAAATATTTCATTTTTAATCCGCAAATGTTGGAGGAGAATATTCATCGTCTTTCCTCGGATCTAAATCTGAATTTTTCAGGGTATTCTTCCATTTTGAAAGTTTTCCTTTAGTTTAAATTATCAAAAATGATAATTTTAAAAATATTAAATACTTATTTTTCAATCAAAATATTGAAAATGTTATATTTTCGTAATTTGAGTGTTAATAACTAGTGTTGTATCAAAATGTTTAAATAATTTAATAACAGCTATTCGTTTTTAAACTCCATTCGGTCCACGGATATAGAAAATGTCTTGTTTTCAGGATTTATATGGACGGAAAAACAATGTTTATTCTCCTCCAACACTTGCGGATAAAAAGATATAAATGTTTTTTTTAACTTTTCTTTGAGAAATATTTTGATAAACTTCGTATCTCACTCACAATATTGATTTTGAAACATGGTCACTTTTCTTAATCTACCGTATAAATTTATATTTGTGCATTACATATTTGAAAATACTCATTGTTCAAATAAGTAATCCACATTTAATTCTCTTTTGTTGCATTAAGATAGATTTTGCGGGGTTCAAATAGCGCTGTTTTCATATTGTCGCTCAAGGAGCAAGAGCGACTGGCAGGAAGGAGTCACGTTCCTATCTATATTATGATGATCTTTGCTATTGCCACTCTATGTATATTATAATGCTCGTTGTGGCTAACAATGTATAGATACTTTTCAGACATGTTTACCAACACATCAACGAAAAAATTACATGAATCGAACTAATACAAAATTCCTCATCCTTTTCTTAACACGTTCAATAGAACAATCTTACTGTTTAATAATTCAAATTAGAGTCTGATGATTATCCCTGCTATTCGAAGAATTTTTTATTACATTCTTAATAGTGTTTCATTTAGTTTCCGAGGAATTGGACTCAAAAATTATTTGTGACCAAGATTTCGTAGAATGACTTGATTTTCGTATTATATTCGCTATAAAGGTTTTGTTTTCAATATAGAAAATGATTACCAGGGGTGTTTAACCATTTATATATTTTGATCTGATTTTTCCCTGTCGAGAAAGCGTTGCGCATGGTCGTTCACGTAATGTGGAGGAGTTTGGCGCATTGCCCGAGTCACGCAATCGTTCTTTCCTTCGCCTCGTAGCGTCCCGCGGCAGGTACAATACTGCCCCACTAATTACAGGCTTCACAAGCGTCTTCAAATAACATTTCCTTCAAAACATCCGCTTGAATTACTAGACGAAGAAAAAAAAGAAAGAAACAACTATTTACAATGTCAGACTAATTACCTTGTAATAGAAACTGCTGCAAACGTAGAATTTGTTTACTAAATATAATAATTTAGAAATATATCGTACAGACAAATTTCAATAATGCGGAACCTCTTTGAATGAAGCTAAACTACATGAACAAGGTGACGACTATAGAGGAAGTCATTAAGTCATTGGAATAAAGCTGAGTGGTACACATCATAAAGCATAATACGTATATGGACCAACAAAGCGGTAATAAAATACGACTGTGATGTTTATATAGGACAGATAAAGAAGGAAGAAACACGTACAGCTGAATCACGAGTAGACGATAGGAATTGTAGAGGACTTTTCCTTTTTAAAAACATAATATTAATTAAATTATTACATTTGGTAGCTGTAAGGGGAAAATTACCAGCATGTTGTTGAGAGAAAAGACACTGACTATTATTTTTGTATTGATCAATGGCTAGTAGACAGCCGATCACCTAATCACTTAAATTAGGATAATCGTATCATTGCGAATCTTTCGTATTACATGAATTTTATACATTTATTTATTATACGTATGTAAACACCTCCTGTGGTGTAGTGGTTAGCAGTGCTGCCTCGCACCACAGAGGTCCCTGGATCGAATCGTGGCACAGGCATGGACCTTGTGATGTTTGAGTAGCCATAGTCTGATGCCCTCACATAGATATAAGTCCACCCAATTGTATAGTCACCAATGACTTGTTGGTGCGACTTTAAATTTTTTTAAAAGCACTGCTCCAGAACAAGAATATGGTGAATGCAAGGTATGTCCTCTTCTCCACGCTGAAAATGTAAAGAGTGTGGACGTATTTGCAAAAGCAAATAAACTGAAAGAACTATCGAGTGATGCGTATGAAGGAAGATAATCCATGTCTTGCTTGACTGAATAAAGTGTGTACGTGCCAGTGGAAGTGTTTTCTCTCTCAGCAGTTTTGAATCGTGCAACTATCCTCCATTATGAATATCTGCTATAAATATTGGGCTGGTATTTTCCGAAAAAATAGTTTATAAAACTGACACCTCACCACCGATAACGTCAAAATCTGTTTGAACAAATATTCAATATTGGCGGAGAACTATTCGAAAGCAAATATCGAGAATTAAATGTATAAAATGTCATTCTACGGTACAAAAATAGTGAATTTTGGATACTTCACTTAAAAGAGAATCATATTATGCTCCAGTTAAGTTGGTTTCATTTAGAAGCTTAGTACCCGCAGTATGTTTAGTGTGACGCGATCCATCGAGCCAGTTGTAGGCGATGATCCTGCTCTATTGAGTTGAAACCATTTAGTTAGCGTCGTACCCAACTCCGTGCCACACAATGCCTAGTAAGTGTACTATTCAATTTAATTTTACTGATTTCACTTTAATTTTTTTATGTCCGAGTGATGGAAGTTTGATTATATCTTGAGACGTCTGGAATAACTGTGGTACAATATTTGTTCTACAATTAAAATCGGTTATTATCGATAACCGATTCTCGCGTATGATTACCAAGAAGTCTTAGAGTCTGTATATATGGCAGGTTTAAACAAAGTAAGGTTATGAAGAGCATGCTCCAACATCAGCCATACCCGTGAAACTTGCAGCGACCCAACGTTTTGTTTTATTTTTTTATTAGTCATTCAAAATGAATGGATATATTTTACAGGATAACGTTCAAAAATATATTTACTGTTATGGTGTTTCTGCAGTTACTACACAACAACCAGTGTTCCAACAATTAGCCTATACTTTCTAGTTTTTGTTTTAAATCAAAGATATTCTTTAAAGATTAACAATTATTGTGTTACATAATCTAACAAAATACCTTTCACGAGTTTCTAAAATAAACTGCATTACTTAATCCATTTAAATTTTTAATCCCTAACCATGTAAATTATTCTTTAAGCATGTCTGAGAATTAATGTCATAGTTACATGTCAGCTTTAATTCAGAACTAACCATGTTATTTGTGTTGTGGTAAAGGAATGAGCCACAATATTATTTACTACTGCCTGTATGGAAACTCTCTTATCTTAGAATAATGGCATTATTATGTGTACAATTATTTATTTCTGCTCTTTTTCATTGTTGTCTTCATTAAACAAATTAGTTGTGTAGGAGAATGTATCACAAGAAATTGATTACTCTTTTATGTTTCACAAGAAGTTGGACTACAGGTTGTGTTATTAAAGACCATTTATGTAATGTTGAGAAATCTAGTGACTGCAATACTGATGTGGTTTTGATTTCATTACTATTGGTTTCATTTTACTAATATTTCTCACCTCTTCCTGTTTCATTTTGATTATTTATTATCTTATAAGTATTATAATTTATCTAGCACAATTAATGCAATTATGAGATGTCAATATATAAGTTATTTTAGAAAATTTAAGCTCAATACTGTTGAATAGACTATGTATCTTAAAAATAATTTTCTCATGTTATGAATATTTAGTTGTCCATGTTACATTATTTTAAATAATCTATGTAGCTTATATATAAATATATCGAGCTTCAGAGAAACATTATTTTGCAAACTTTGATAGTTGAACAGTGAAGGCTGATACTCTGAATTAAACAAAAGAGTAATTGGCAGATTTTATTACTTATGAACACAAGATAACAAACTGTGTAATGAAAATATAAAATCTGGTGTATTTCTTGGATCATCTTCAGTGTAACATTACACGAGGTAATAAATTTTAATTTAGGTTTTGCTATGATGTAGTTTTATTTTCCCCAATATTTAATTAAGAGAACATTTTAATATCATACTAAAAATATCTTGAAACAACAAATATATTAAATGCTGTAATTACATTTACACAGTGTGAATTTAAAACCATTCAAAAATATCTCAAGTTAATAATTAGCTGTTATATCTCTCTTTAAAATGGGGATGATTTGACTGTCTGATCAGAATAGCAAATTTTGTAATATGGTGGCTATTCATTAGGTGAAATTGTATGTATACACTCTATGGCTCCCCACTCTCCCTGATGCAGAACTTTGTTGAATCAATACAGTTTTGGTTCTTTAATTTGGCCACACGTCCATGATTCATGAATTCAACGACCTCAAGTGTATTTGCTAGCAACAAACGGGTTTTTTACCGTCTGGTACATACTAAAAGCTGCAATTACTGAGGAAAGCATCTGACCTTTTAATTTCTGGGGTTGATTTGCTTGACATTTCCGCCACAGATTGGTAAGTGTTCGCCTCGTCCCCTCAAATTATTTCGCTAGTTCATTGAAAAAAAAAGATTACAATTCCTTATAATTATTTTGATAATTACCGTGCGAATGTGGGGAATATTATTTTTCTGCAAAGCATACATGCCTGTTGCTTAGGAAAAGGCTAATGAATGTTTAACGAAAAAAACTTCATCTTGTCTCGTTTGCTCGTATGTAAAGGAGAAAATAGGTATGTCATCCGTGAAGTGGAAGCAGCACAATAACTAATTACTGATTCGACCTTGTTTTTCAGCCAAGGTTTCCTAGTTAGCCATTGACAGTGACAATTGTACCTATTCAAACCTTCGCAACTTCTATAACTTATTCTCCATTAGACCTAATAATATAATATAATATATATCGAGCTTATTAAAGTTTATGACGTGTTATATTTGAGCAAAAAAACTTACAATTGCACATCTCCTTCAGTCGGCCGTCTCCAGGAACTCGAAATCCTGTTGTGAAAACCGTATCGTACAACGACATATATGCAGGCAGCTAAGTATTAAAGTATTGAGTGTATCAATTTTACCTAACAGTATTTTTAACAGGTAAATTTTTTAATGATAAACTGTGGAGAGTGCATTATTTAAAACCAAATAGTGTTTTCAGCGTGTCATCCATCGAAAGGGTATGAGACAAGTATCGTCTGCCCGCCCTACCTGATACTGGATTCTCTAAGGTTTCCTCTGCATCAGATTTAGGCCAATGCCTGGTAGGTTCCCTAACCTTTAGTCATAACCATTAGCGGCCTTGTTAGCCCTTCCATATTCCCCTCTCTATCCCTCCCTAAGAATGTGGTCACAACATTGATTGTTCTCAAGTAACCTCATTCAGATAAAAAAAACGCCTAATTATGTTAATGTGATATGGCATATATTACCACTCATGTACTTTAAAATAAGTATACAATTAAGTTCGCGTATTAATGGGTTATTAAATACTTTTGGAGACGCATTCCGCATAAAATAACTTGAAACCATTCTTACAAATTACCGACTTGCGTTAAGTTTTAATACTATTTCATCATACATCTGCTTATATTATTAATATGTAAAGCGAAGTGTAATTTACGACAAATACGACAGTTAATCAAAAAATCTATTTCAAATATTGTTTCAGTACGTACTTCTCACAACCGCCCGGTAATTGAGAGGTCCCTGGTTTCCTTCAAACTGCGTCGAATCTGACTAATATTAAACAAATTACAATAAACAGACCAAAGGTCAAATTATTATAAAAACAAAATTTCCTACAGTTGTCCACATATGAAACGCAAAATAAAATTATTATTTTTAGCCACTGCCCATTCCGACAATTTCAGTTGGTGGCAACTTCGTAGGCCAACCAATTTATGCACCATTTAGAAATACACAGCAATTTTACGATTACAGTGAATGTTATTTGTTGAAAAAAGTTTTGATTTAGCCTTACAAGCATCGGATCAGCCATTTTCGGCGTTCGCTATACGCGAATAGAATTTATATATAATTAAATAGCACGTCATTATAATCGTCTATTTCACATGCATTTCAGAGTGTCTGTCGTTATCACATTTTTGTATTGCTTAGTCATTTTTCTTTATTACTTTATAAGTTACTATAGGCTGCTTTTATTCAATGTTTCTGTTCTACATATCAAATGACCTTCTCTAGTTCGCTTATGGTCTCGTGGGTTGTTTGCATCCACTTTCCGTGCTGTGTTGCCGAATGTCATTACATTCGTTCCAGTATTTCCATTTCACACAGCCACTTCTTAATCGCTCTTTTCTATTCTTGTACGTTGCTCGTACCATACGTCGATGAATGCTTAAAACTCCAATCTCGGAAATATACGATATGTATATTTGTTCTTTTATTAATACCTAATAAACAATTGAGTTTCAATATTATGGAGTTTCATCAAACGAGCGGACAGTTCTTGCGTGCATTATTTGCCTAGAAAATGTGGCGTGCTTTGTCAACATAAGTTGTATTAATAATGTTGTATTCAACCAAATGAATGCATAATCTTTAAAACAAATTTTCTTCAGGAGGTAGCGTTACTGTGACGGTGGCGGGGGCGGAGAAGCCCGACGTTCCAGAGTTCTTCCCAGAGCTAAAGGGTGACCTGACAAAGGTGACTTGGGCTCACGCTGTCAACAGCCAGGAGAAGCTGGAAGCCGCTCTTGCAGGTGAGAAACAAGTGCTTTCTGGATATATCATCCCTTCCTTACTGTTAAAGGGGACAGACCACCACGTGAATGACCCACCTATGGATTGTTACTATGGTATTATAATGGCCCCTTATGACATGGACAGAGGGGTCGTCTTGTGTTGGCCGATATTGGTTGAAAGTTGGCGAATGTTATTGGGAACGGTTTACTCCACTCATCAAAGGGGACCAATATGCTCAAGTTAAGTGCGCAGTGACAAGGTGACGTGTCCATGATGGGTCATATATTGGACCTCTGGTTTGATGGAAGCCAAGTGGTGGCCAACATTGGCCAGCGACCAAATATATGGGCCATATTTTGACTCAGAATGAAGAGGGGCTGTAAGGTAGTTTCCACAATGTATATTACCCTCCAGTAGCCGATTCTGAAACAAAACAAAAAACCTTGAGCGAAACAGGTAAAAATGAAACCATAAACTAATGGTCTTATCTGATAACTAGGCCCGTCTAATAAGTACCTTCAAAATTAAATTGGAAAATAATTCAGCATTAAAAACAAAATAACATATTACTTTATTTCTTCGAAATTATTTGAATACACTGTCAGAAGCTCCAGGTTCCTCAGACTGCATCAATCCTATAACTTTGTAGGTCTGCCTTCAAGACTTACCATCTCTTAACTTCTCCTCTAGAAGAGTGCAGTATGTATCGCTTCAAAACCAAATAATATTTCTACATGCAGCATAAACAAGACTTCTCTATGCCTGGATGTTTCCTTCATCCATGCATCGACATCATCATGTTGTGCAACGACATTTTTTTTCTTTGTCGAAAAAAAAAGCCTGAGTTGATTTAATGTCTCCTCCTCCGCGCCACCACATTAGAAAATTTGAAAATGCCATCTTTTCCCATTTCAGCCGCATGCAGTATCGCCGACCAGACACAATCAATCGCGTTGATACGAATTAGATATATTTTCAGTTCTTTCTCCAGAATCTGCTGAACAGATTATTAGTTTCTCTTATCGATCCGGTTTCAAAGATCATCTACGCTATGTAAATTAATTCGGTCGTTTTGTATTTAGGAAAAGGATTCTAATGCGTGGTTAAACATGGCTGCCTGATCCTATTGAAGTTTGTAGGGGTGAAGTACTAACGCTAAACCGGACTAATGAAAGAGTTTAACATGCGCTTAATCTGGAAGAAAGGCATTAACCCAGTTGGATACAGCGCCCTGACGCCAGGGCGTGGCCGTCCACCGGGGAAGTAAACATCCTTCACGACTTTTAAAGCAGTTTGTTAAAATATTCGTGACCTATCTTGCCACGTGTCGGCTGTGCCCTCATTCCGAACTACATTACTTACGAAAATCAACGTAAGAAACGCTTCAAGGCTATCACAGATAACATTGCCAAAGTTGCAATTCTTATATCAACATAACCCACCCCAAAGGACAGAGTTATAATATTTCGTCTACAGTATTAAGATGAGCATTCGGCAAATAAGTTTGGAAACTTATTGTTGTTGTAGCAGTAGTCAGTCCTTTGATCTGATGCAAGCTTCCATGTTAAATCATTCTGCGCAAGCCCTTTCATTTCTACATAACTACCACATCCTTCCTAATCTTCATAGCATATTCCATCCTCAACCTCTCTCACACTTCCCTCTAATGCTAATTTTACAAGACCCTCATGTCTTCCAACATGGGCTCTTGGTTAACGTCCTTCATATTGTTCGCTCTTCCCCTATTCTGTTTAGGAATTCCTCAGTCTATGGTTCTATCCACCAATCTGCATTCTCCTATAGCACCACGTTTCAAATGCTTATATTCTTTTCCTTTCTGCAACTCCTATCATTCATATTTCACACCCATACAACACCACACTCCATACGAACATTTTTAGCAATGATTTCCTAATATTTACACTTATATTATGCATAAGTAATTCCCTCTTTTTTGTGAAAGCTTTCCTTGTCTGTATTATCCTACTCTTTATGTCTACTAGACTTGTGCTATCCCTAGTTCTCACAATTCCCAAGTAGCAGAATTCCTTAACTTTCGTCAAAATATCCTTCCCAATCTAACACCCTGTCATTCTACTGTTTCCCATACTACACTCCATTACCTTGGTTTTATCTGTATTAATCCTCATATTGAACTATTTCTTCAGGACCATGTTCATGCCATTTATTATGGTTTCCAAGTCTTTCTTCTGACTCCCCAATACTACAATATCATCGGCAAAGCATAGGATTTTTATTTCATCACCTTGTAGTATGATTCCTTTACCATATTCCATTTTAACTTTCTTCATCAACTGTTCTATATATAAGTTAAACAGCATGGGGAACATTACATCCTTGTGTGAGTTTTTAAAGGTTTGAAATGGATAAATGTGATGGTCTGTTTTAAAAGCCACCCATTTACACATATATAAATGTATATGGCCTGTTTAGTTGCTATTTATAGTTTACTGTGGACTGGAAGTTTGTATTATCAACAAATCGAACTGACACTGGTCAGACAATATTGTATGGCAAGATGAGCAAGCATCAATGAGGGGGACAACATTTGATTACTTATTGACTAGACTAAGATTTGGATCTTCTATGTTGGTGAATGTAACAAACTGTTTCCCTGATTGTTAAATATGCCTTAAACTGGTTATTACATGCTTCTCTGCTTTCTCAAAATTTCAAGCTTATTTAGGAGGATTGAAGTCAATTGTGTTACTAAAATATAAAAACTAACATGCAGAAAACTTTTAATGTTGAATATTTCTAATATTTTGTGTTTTTTTAAGAAGTTTATAACTTCAAGTTTGAACTATTACAGGAAGTGTAATGATGTTGGAAGCAGATATAGTTTTGGGAACAACGAATGAGACCACAGATGTGGTGCCCATAATGGCCCATCCTCCCAATAATCATTCCGACCTAACACTCGAAAGCTTTTTAAATCAAGTGTATGAAAAAAAAGTTCAAAAAGGGATCAAACTTGACTTCAAAAGTACTGAAGCTTTTAACAAGTCTGTGGATATATTAAAGAAAATGGATGATAAGGTAAATGTTTGACATACTAATACCATTTATTATTATCAGGCATTGTGTGACATCAACTTAAGAACAGTGTTTCCTGTTAATGTATGTACTCCATTAACTTGGAAAAGGGATATTCTTACTATGATAAATATTTTTTGTGTTCTCTACTATATTAGTCCTTTCAAGTTTGTGTACCTAAATATTTATAGTATTATATATTAAAGTATTGCACTCAATTTTAGTTGAAAAATTCTAATTTTCCTCAAAATATTGTAGCTAGATAATTTACTCACATTTTAGAAAAACTAATAATATTAATTTACAGCTCCTGTTTCCTGTTTGGTTGAATGCTGATATACTTCCTGGACCAATTAATGCATTTGGAGCTCCAGTCAATTCAACTGTATTTATCAACACTTGTAAACAGCAATTTCCACACAGAACTATATCAGCTGGTTGGAACACAACATCTGACACAACAAATTATGAAGGCTATTCTGAAGAACAACTTGATTCAATGGTAGATTTGCTTAAGAAAAACAACATCAGCATGTCTAAACATCTAACACTTCCACTACGGGCATCATTTGCTGCTTATTCTAATGAATCATTGCTTCCAGTTCTCAGAAATGAGTTACCAAATGCCACAATTACTCTTTGGAGCAGTGAAAATGACACTGTAAATGGTACCTTGCTTTTGCAGTTGGTCGAAGCCATTGGAAAGACCAGGGTTTATATGGATTTGCCAGAGAAGATACAGCATTCTTTAGTGATCAAAAGTTCATCAGCCATAAATCTCAAAAGTGCTACAATCCCTATTTTTATTGTAATTCAGGCACTTCTAATATATTTCAGTCACTTATTTTAATTGATAACTTGAAAGTACAGTGTGTGGAATCATAATTCACGTGAAATTGAGTTTGAAGCTGATTCCAGCTGTAGTTACTTTGAAATTAAATCTTAAAAGTTGTCAGTATTATTGAAAAATACTCAAACTTTCTTACATTCAACTTATTATATTCTTTATTTCTCCATTATTAAGTGGTCTCTACTTTTAAGATTGGTAACAGGGTGTCTAAATTAATATTTTAAGATAACGTCTCTGTTCAATTTTATTCAAGTAAATATTTTCACATAAAAAGTTGTAAATAACTTTTTGATTGTGTTTCTTCCTATTAAATGTGATAAAATGCATTTACAAACAAACATTCTCATTAATGAATGGTGATATAAAAATAAATGCAAACAGAGAACATAAATGTAAAGTACCAAATTGTATTTTTGTGTGTACAAGAGTATCTTAAAACTCTTGAATGTATTATTTTCAATGTGATACATACTGTGAAAAGAATTCATGTATGCTTGAAATCATATATTTTATTTGAAATTAAAAATATATCAAAATTAAATCTTTGTTGCAATTGGTATTTTAATTTTGTCAAAATACAATGAAAAATAAAATCCAGAAATTCCTACAAAGTTGTCCCAACTGCTTGCAGAATATTATCAGATAAAAACAGATAAATTACTTCTTTGAAAGTGTGGCTTTCATTATTTTTTGCTATTACAGGCAATCATACTCTTAAGATGAAGTTGTCAATGATGGACATAAAGCACTCAAATATTCCATTAGACATTGATAATTTGATAGCTAAACAGATAAAAATATATTAGACGTACCATAACTGTCATTAATGGCAAAAAGTTTGTAGTAGCATCACTATGCCAATGTGTGTAGTATTATTCTTTCCTTCTAATTTTCTTCACACTAATAACTATCCCCAAATAATGATATTGTTCTATCTATAATAAATTATATGAAAATTCCATTCTATCAAGTGTCTTTAAGATAGAAAATCTCTCAATTCAACATTCCATCTCACTATTGTTCACAAATTATTTGAAGCAGATTCTGTAATTCAGATGTGACATTTGATAGGTATGCAGGAGATAATGGAGTGTATCATTGATTTCAAAACAGAAGTTGTAACTAGGCAGAAGAGTGCTTCAAACATGTGATATTTTAAAAATATGTTTAGTAAATTAATATTTCTATTAAAAATAACCATTATAGCAATATTTTAAAATAATTTAATTTTATGTTTGTAGATACATTTAATAAATCTCAATTTAATATAAAAAAATACATTTATTAAACAGACTTTGGGAAGGTAGTAAACAGAAACAAATAACATGGAAAATATAAATTGATAAATTTTTATACAAAATTAACAAATATGACAAGAGTAAATCAAACTGTCATTTACGAATAAACTATGAACTTTAAGTATTAAAGTTATTAAAACGATAGCTACCAAAGTTGGAAATGTTGAACACTGATGATTGGCACAAGATGTTTCATCATTTCAACAGCCAGAACAATGTAAGGCAACAACATTTAGTAAAGTTTTAGAAAAGGCAATATTATTTTGGCTTTAGGTTTTATATTAATAATAGGGACAAAGAAATGTAATGCTTTAATGGCATAAAATATAATTATTGAATTTTTACTTATTTAATTTTTCAGTCTCTCAAGGTACCAGAAATATATTTGACTATTAGAATATGGGGAACAGTATTTACACCTGTTTCAATGAACTGTAGAATTTAATTTTACATTTTTTCAGGTTTTCAAAGTTAGTGTTTATTTAAGGTACCAGTAGACGTCTTCACTCAATTAAGGTACCGAGTTGTCACAGTGGTTATGATCAAATAAACATTCTGTAGACCTCAAAGTAGAGGGCGTTAAAAAGTAAATATAAAAAAATGAAATAATGGTTTCAGTGGCACCCAGTGCATATGTGCTACAGTACATCAATTAATTTAGCAGAAATTATTTGTTTTGTAATTTAAAGAAACTTTAAAATAATAGTATTGTAAGAGTGGGAATTTCTGCTTCAATTTTGGATACTTTAAACTGCCTGACTTCCATGATGCTCCCTCCCACATACATCTGGACAACATACATCCTTCATGAACAATTCTCAGGTTTTCAACCGGGTAAGTATAAAGTTTGAACACGACGTTTCCATGGCTTGCTCTGCCATCTTCTTCAGTTCAAAATTAGAAATTTAGCTTATCATTGATCATGGAGTATTATCGACACTATAGATGATGTATATTATCATCTGACATAAGGGGAATGTCCTAGTAAAACTTGTTCCATGGAGTGATGTAGCACATAACTTTAAATAATCACAAGCCACCACTGGTTGATTATGTGTTTACAAGAGATAACTGTCGAATTAAATACTGTAGCAGGCTAATATAAATGAATTCTCGGGCAACACCAGGCACCCATCTAGTTATAAATAAATTATTTGCATATAACGAATTTTTTAAAAATTCTAATACTTTATTCCTTCCACAATCTATGGACCATGTCAGGGATGCAATACAAAGAAAGTAACAGGAACCTTTTTGTATTATTACCTGATCCCTTGGCCATAATATATTATTAATTTTCAATGTTAGCAAAAACTATGTAAATTATAATTTTGGAACATTATATGTGAGGCACATCTTTGTATGATATACATCTACAGAAGAAAATGTCAACTTTCAGTTGCATCATTAATACCAAATACTCCAGAAGATGAAATAAAAAATTTCAGACTTCTGCATTGAAGATGTGGAGCAAATACTACTTTCAAACATCTTTCTTGGAATTCTCGGGACCTTGACATATGAAGACGTGTAGTTACCAGATTAGCCCAAGCAAGACCTAGAGCAGCGACTGATTCCGAAGAGTTCAAACCAATTGCAGCAGTTACCTGAAACGTGATATTTAAAAAAATGTTAGTTTACATGTTAAAATATAATTTCACTATAAGTTACATTTGTGCCAACACATATGAGGTGTGTTCTATAAAACTGATATAATCAAATACGCCATTTTTGAAATTAATGAACTCTCTATTAATTAGAATAGAGTGCCAACATACAGAGCGATTCAAAGCCTCTGCAATAAACTCTGGGGGGTGATAGATCTAACAATAAGGAACCTTTGTTAAGGAATGTATATCTTCTGATGCATCATTTCGAAGTTACAGTTGAAAATGTTTTTTCATGAGAGTACATCAGTGTAATGTGAATTTGTGCACCCTGTTTGTTCAGAGCACCTATGTTACCTATTGCTTCATATATGGCACAATATAAAGAAACTTGGTATTATAAACAATTACAAAATTGGATTTACCGATGTATTACCTGATTTACACAGATGACAACTAAATTATATCTTTCTGATAAGAAATGTAATCTCCCTCCTACATGTCTCAATTCTGTGGCTCTGCTTATGGCATCTGCCTCGTAATCACGAAATACACCAGCAATTGAATCAATGACCAGTAATCTAACTCTATGGTCATTTAATAACCTTGGTAATCTAACATTCAGACACTGTTTCAAACCTTCCTGAAAATAAATAAGATTAAAGCTTTTGCTTGATATTTCACATAAGTAAAATATCTTAAATGGATCATTTCAACAGATAAATAAATAAATGAATGCTGTAGTAAATCTATGATATTCTCTACTCTAATTAAAATTATGTTTAAGTTAACTTAGAACATAAAGATACACTTGCAACATGTGAACTGGTGTTAGCTTTTATAAAAAAAAAATGAGGAAAGAAAATAAATAAATGTCTGAAACATAAGTGTCATTATTAAACCAATTTCCAACGATTAAGATAATAAAAAATTAAGATTTTATTTATAAAACAGCTATGTATTTTGTAATACCATTAAATTTGATTGGGTCCATGTATTGGAGAAAATTTTGAAAAATAAAGACAACAAATAAGGTAAAAAAAATAGTTAGTGAAAGGGGATCTGAACATAGTTTTTAGAAGAAAGGCAAATCCTGCCAGATATAGATAGACTTGATGACACCCTGAACTATATGAAATGTGGAGCTCTTTAAGAGTCCAAATATTTATGAGGATGACAAACAGGATTTCCGATACCTAAATGAATAAACTAAAATACAATTTAGTAGTATATTGTGAATAAACAATTCTTGGGTTTCCACCCGGGTTAAATGGAGTTTAAGCTTAAACTCCATTTAACCCAGGTGGAAACCCAAGAATTGTTTATTCAGAATATATGCCGGAAAAAACCTTCATTCTTTAATAGTAGTATATTGTAAGTGAAATAATAAATCTGTAACTTAAACTCTGTTTTGTGTTGGGCCAAAGCTTACATCAAGCTATAGCTTGTGTAATTTATCTGTATTACTGCCTATCATCATTAAAGGACTTGTGGATAGATCCCAGATTGGGAAAAGAGGGTTTCATATGCTAGATGGAAATAAATGAAATGAGAGCTAGACATGACATGAAGAAGGAATTGATAACCCAAGGACCTTACATTAGGGAAAACATGTAATTATGTGTCTCTATGAAGTAATTTCTATAAATTTGTTTATTTAAAATTTTGTCAATTTTCTGAAAACAGCATCAGAGTTAAATTTTGAATAAAAGAGCAATACAAATACTTACCACATCAACAATATGCTCAATAAAAATATTTTCGCCAAATTTAATATCATGTGTTACTTCTTTTATTCTTGTTGGAAAAACAGATATTAATTCCTGTAATCTGTTTGAAGGAAACACATCTTCAGTGCAGATATAAACTGCACCTGTAAGGACATTAAGAAATTACTACAAGAAATAAACAAATACATTTCACTGTTAATTAAAAATAAACTAAATAAAAATTTGTTGAAATAACTATTTTAAACTGACTAAATTTTAAAATCTCACCAGCTTCAAGTCCACCAACCAATGTTGGGTACTGCACCATTAATGAAAGCTGCATACATATTTGAGTTTTTCCACAGCTACTTTCCCCTGCTAACTCAGTTATTCCACCACACTGCATACCACCATCCAGCAAATTGTCAAGAATTTTACATCCAGTAGATAAACAATCTTTACGCTTACACAGAGCCATAGAAACTAAAACATCAATAAATTCTATTTTGGAACATTAAAAAATTCAATTATAATAAGATATGCCAACATTAGTCATATGAGTATAAAAACAATAAAATTTTGAGCTATCATGTCATTAATGTTTGCACCGAACGAATCTAAGATTTGAAAATATGGATTCTCGAAAATCTGCATATACAGTTTTACTGAAGAAAGGGACCTGTTGTTTTAAAATATGACACATGCGAGATTCTATTCATTAAAAATATCCTGTATCTTAACTTTTATTTTTAGATTACCTGGTACAAATCCATCCTTTTTTATTGATTTTGCTGCACACGTTCGAGCAAAATTCAACTCTTGTCCTGATAAATTTGCGACTTTACGCAAATATGTTGCCGGAGACAGTAATATAGCCGACTGGGAATAAATGCTAGCTGGAAAAAGAATTCTGTAGTTTCAATAAATAAGTTCGCTAGCATTTAAAAATATTAATTATACCATTTATAAGTTTGTCTCTAACAGCAGATTCTTTTGGCAACCACTCATCTTCCATTATTATTACTTATAGTATTTGTGTCATGAACTGTACAACAAATTATTCGTCGCAATCAATGAATGATTTTGGTAATCTAGAAACGGAAGACGCGGTAAATTTTTGAATTTTGTCAGGGATAATGTATATATGATAAAATGTTGCCAACATGACAATATAAATGTAACCTTTTTAATAAACCTTAACTGGTTGTAAAACCCACCGTTTCTAGGTATTTTCGAACATTTTTTGACGATATTAAGGCCCCCATACACGTGGTGAAAATCCTCAAGGTACAGACCTCGAAGACTTCCTTAACATAACCATCGCACACACACGCGCAGGAAATACTCTAGCATATCCTTGAGTATGTTCAGGAGTACCACAACTTTGGCCTGTAAACACTTGTCAGCATATGCTTCTGTGACTCCTTCGTATTTTTAATGTCTTCGGAAAGCGCTTCTCAAATTATCAATTTTATTAACGCCATCTTTTGAGGCATTCGTCTTTCATTTTATCTAAGAGCTTTGCGTCGCCAGCTTCTCTTTTCGCTCAAACATGGAATTCTTTTGAGCCGACTTGCTCGTCTTCATTAAGTTTAATAAACTTGGCTAAATGTTCCCTAGGACATTTTCCTTACTGATTAGATACCTTGAGATTTTAGTACTTGGGTGTATGGCACACATGATTCTTAGGCAATGCTCAGTTCCGGCCGTGAGAACAAGTCGGAATTGTCTTTCAATTCCTTTTTCGAAAACTGTAAATTCAGCAACCGGCCTCGTGGCTGCCCCACGCCCTTACAGGATAATTTTATTTGATTCTTAAAACCATACGTTAATATTTTATTTCTTGAAATAATGTTTCAAAGGCTACAACATCGCGTTACTTAATTTTCCCAAGACTATTGAGTCTATAATGTTACCAGAAATGACGGTCGTTAGTATTTCACAAGGTGTAATATTTTATTTCGGTTTTCAAGAGAAAAAGATTAAAGAGAAGTTTCTGACCAATGTTCAAGTTTTCATAGCCCAATTGCTCTATGGTGCTACCTCCGAAGCTCGGGGTGGTGTCTGAGGCAGCATCACACTGAAACCACATTTTCTCTCTGATATGTTAGGGTACTATCTAGAATAAAGCAGAACCTCCAAGAACGTTCACCAGCCACACCATATATAAAGTACGTGTGTCACACTTATCTCCATAAGTTGTACACCAGGCTGATATTGCAACTGTCACTACTCAATATGTTGTTTTTGTCATATCTCCCATTTTAGACATTGAGAACACTGTATAATCTTTTGAATGTTGAAAAGCAGGCTACTCACCTGATAAATGTATGTTGATATTTCAAAATTCAAAATGTTGCCTCATAAAGGATCAAACTGGGATTTCCTTTTTTTAATATCATTTAACTGCCATGTAAATGTTATTTCCACATCCCTTCACAAGTCTAGACACATAAAAGGAAGCACCCAATATATACAAGTTTGGAAAACAAAATCAAATAATTATTTGTGCCAAGAGAATACTCTTGTTGATGCAGACTCAAATGACATATTAAATAAGTTTCTGCAGTGCATTGAAAAATGATTTCATGGTTGCCAAATCATTATGTATTAAAAAATTAGTCTTCCATACGTGATGAAAAATATATAAACTGATGTGCATCTTTTTTACTAACATGCCTTTAATTTCGTTTACTTATAACTTCTCGTTCCAATTAATAAATAATTAATGCCAAAATGTGATACAACATATGATGTTAAATACATTTTTCAACTATTTTCATAAGCTTGACTCTAAACACATACTTTAAAATAGATACAATAAGAATATTATAAGCACATCATTTCTTTCTATTATCTCATAAAGTAGTTTAATTTGTACAGTAAATATTATCTTTGAGTTACTTATCACCAATGGCAAACCATTTGAGATGTGCCAATAATACAATAGGTATTCAGACCACAATGTATACACTTGAAACATCACACAGCATGATTACAAGGTTTTGCTGTCTTATTAAACTCAGATCCATTAATGAATCACAATTAAACAATACGACTCATTTTAATTTCTGTTTAGATTAGAGGACAGCACCGCTTATGTTATTCTTCCATGAAGGAATTGTTAGGAACAGCTTCTAGTTTCTTTCTCTCAGACAATGGAAAATTCTAAAGAAAAAACATCTCTTTATTCACGCTTTTCAAAGAAAATACTAAACAAATACAGTTCTCAATGGCTGCTCATTTTGTCAGTCACAGTTTCAACAACTTCAAATTCTCTCTTACATTTTCAGCCTTCACTAGCTCTTATATTATTTTCATTTTGGAACTTCAGTGTGCATGTTCTGCAGTCAAAGTTATTCACCGATTGAACCATAAATTTTGAAAATGAGCATTTCTATTTTTATTTTCATTAAATTTAACATCCTCTCTATAGCTCTAAGTACATATACTTATGAAGACCATGAAATTTTAAACAAAATATCCTCCAAATAAATCCACAATAATTAAATTTCAAATACATATTTCACCAAAATTGAAGAAATAGTAAATTTTACTCTATATTCGAATCAATTTAATTGTGTATAAATTGTAACATAACATAACATACATGAAACATTTTTCTGTTCATAATCACTATAGCTAAAGAAGGAGACTGATGCCTCTGAAAATTTATTTTCCTCAATGGCAACAACAAGCTTTAATTTCAGTTAAGCCACCACCTACTCTCTTTCCTTTCCATATTAATTGTGTTAATTCCTTTGAGATTGTCAAATATATTGGTATGGAAAAGAATGAGAAAAAGTGGGTGGCCTTTCACTCTTCTTCTTCAGATGGCATCTGAAATTTTGAATAACTTCCTCCTATCCTGAATTGTGAATACCAATGTCAAATTCAAGTAAGAATCCACTAATTTTTGTCTTGATTTTCATACCAACTATTTTGACAAATACATCTTTGCTATATTATACATCAGCAAGTCGAGTGATGTAGCATTACTCAAACAATTTGGACAGCAAAGAGAGCAGCTCACTAGCCTTAAATCATAAATAGTTGGACTCGTCAGTGTGTGTGTGTATATATATATATATATATATATATATATATATATATAGTCAATGTAGTACTTCAACATTGAACCATGAATTGAATTGTAAAAGTACATATTTTTATTACAAATACAATCAGAACAGTTTTATGAAATAGTTTATGAATATAGTACACTCTTTTTGTAGAATTCTGCATGAACATGCGTTCATTACTTTTTTGCAAATGAAATTTTCATTGCATGTGACATTGTTATCTTAAAGTCCTGTAATGCATCCTTAGCAGCGGCAGACTGTAACTCATTTTCAAACTCTACAAAAGCAATGTCATGCCGATTAGGCACCAAACGTACTTCTTTAAAACCCGGAAACTGGTTAAACAACATGGAAAGCATCATGTCATTTGTCTCTTCAGGCAAGTTAGTCAAAAACAAAATGCAATTAGGAGGCTGCTCTTGAACTTTTGGTCCTTGTGGTGTGGGGCTCCTTGGCCGGGGTGTTAAATCAGTTGACCTTCCACCTTCCTTTCCTGATTTCCTCTTTACTTTCTTTGGATCAACATTTTCTTCTGGTGTTAAAGTAGTTGATTTTTTTGCTTTCTTTGGTTTCTCAGCCAACGTTCCTTTGAATTTTGCGATTACATCAGAGTCTGTTTTGCAATATTGAATATGCATTGGTTTATCATAAAATGGAAAACCTTGCAATGAACGTATTGCATTAGTAGAAGAAGTAATTTCTTTGAAAATAACAAATGCCTGACCTCTCATTTTCTGAGTTTTCAGAGCAACAATATCCAAAATATGGCCGAACTGAGAAAACAATGCATAAAGTGATCTTTTCAATTCTTCTTTCTTAACCTTTTCATTTAAGTTGTTTATGTAAATCGTGTGATTTGGCCGGATATCCATGTCTACAGCGTGTTTAAGACCTAAACAAAAATAGTTTTGTTATAAATTTTCTAAAAAAATTGATGTTTACAACAATACTAAAAAAGTTATTCAATTGAATTCATTTTAAAAGATCAAACTAAATATGTATATATTTACATTTTAAAACTAGGAACCATACATTAAAGACTTTGTAAATAAGATTGTAGTTAAATGCAACAAGAAAAGTTTGGTAACTCCAGCCCTACATCACAATCCAAACCCCAATTTGGTTTTATAAATGAAAATCATATACTAACAATATGGTGAGGCTTACTTGATGAGGGCATATGATGTAGGATTGAACATATTAAACTATTTAGTCCAAATATATAAATATAGGATAGGTAGAAAAAATTAAATAAATCCTTATTTTTTAACTTGAACCACCAAACTATTTCAAAGAAATCTTTTGTTGTGTGTGTGGTCAAAAAGTGGAATTTTAAACTGTGGTTAACAGCTTTGTAACAACCTACTCAAAGGAACAACTAAGAAAATAGATACTAAAGTAGCCCAAACTACCCAGATAAATCATATGGGGATCAATAAATGACACAAATAATTGCATCATTATAATAAAAATATTAATCTAGTGAACTAAACTTAAAATTGGTATTATTACATATTGTTGAATATTTTCATCCTTTTGAAACAATTATATTAATAGAATACAATCTCGTAAATAATTTCGAATAGAATTGCAAAAAATGATATAACTTTGGGTTAACACTGTCAGTGTCACAGACTGATAATTTAAATTACATATATCTATGTAATTACGAGTATGGATTAAGAAACTTCCTAAATTGTATCTTGATTCATGGTAATTAGCTGTAAATTTACATGATGCGCTGTCACGGAAAGAAAAAAGCTGAACAAGGTTAACATTTTACACAGCAGAACATGACAACTCTTGTTGAAAAAAAATATTAAAAACAGTATATTAAAGATTAATTGAGAAAATAATACAGAAGATATATATATATATATATATATTAATTAATTGAAGAGGTCCCGACAGTTGGGAACGAAACGTTTTAATTCTTGTTTCAGACTTTTGACCATTCTTTGTATTTCATGTAGAGTACTATGTTCGATTAATTTAATTATTTTACATATATCATCAAAGAAATGCAAATACAATCTATACAAATAAGCTTTGTGATTCTTTACTAACCTCAATAAAGTGAGTAATATTATTGCATTAAAAAACTTTAACGAAGCAGTAGACTTTTTATACTGTTTAAGTCTTTTATAACTTACCAGAAATGAGCTTATTATTTATCGCATCGAAATTTCTATTCGATGTAAAATCTAGTATGAATAACTAATACTTCACAGATAACAACAACATATAGGTTAGAATTAACTTTTACCGAAGCCGGCTCACGTAGTTTTGCCAACATCTGAAACGTATTTTTCCCTCTCTTTCTTTGTATAATCGATACAACGATAAATATAAGATTAGTAATATTTATCTGGACACCTTGTTGATAATGAAAATAATAATTTATACCACTTCTTGACTAAATGTGATTGAAGTGTCAACGTCGTTTGAATGTTTAATTTCTCTAAAAATAATGCAGTCATCCGCGAAGAGTTTTATATTTGACTGGATACCGAAGAGAAAATCGTTTATATATGCTGAGAACATTAAAGGCCCTGGGACACTCCTGAAGTTATTTCAACAGGATCGGACCGTTCGGAATTTATTTAAACTTTGAGATTTCTGCTCTTCAAAAACTCCCGAATCCAAATTAGTATGCAAATATAAATCCCCATAACGCTTAATGAAAAATCTAAAATAAAAGCATCGATTCTTCGTCAAGTTTATCGCACACCGTCATCTTCGCAAGAGTATTAAAGATGAAAAACATGTTGATCGTTGAATAGAAATCAGTTTTCCCCAGAGGTTTCTTATGTAAACTTTCTAAGCCCCTACACGTGCCTGGCGTTAAAATTATCGGTCTTTAGTAGCTAG
Source organism: Eucriotettix oculatus (assembly GCA_034510155.1). Taxonomy (NCBI): domain Eukaryota; kingdom Metazoa; phylum Arthropoda; class Insecta; order Orthoptera; family Tetrigidae; genus Eucriotettix; species Eucriotettix oculatus. The sequence goes on from CM067378.1 coordinate 65,977,663, forward strand.
TTTTTGATCTTGAACCCGATTTGTAAATATGAATAACAGTAGCTTATTTTCCAATCCTCTGGAACTACGGATTCATTGAAGGGACAATAATACATTCGATTAAATAATTATCCATCACACGTTCTCCATAAAACTCTAAACAAAAGAAGCCCTCGCAAAACCCAAGACATATTTTTTTTATTAACAGGCTAATGAGGGTTATCCTGAAACAGGCAACTCCCCTTTAATAGCATAGGAAGGGAATTGAAAGGGGGATGCGGAAGGCAGAGCAAGGTAGCCAAGGGTTGAATAGGGCCCCCAGGCTATAGTTTAAGGATCCTGCATGGTGTTTTACCTAAAGAGATGCTGGGAAAACCTGTATCAGGTAGTTCAGACTATTGGGTACTAGTCTCATGCCCTTCCGAATGATAGGAGACGAGTTTGCTGATCAAATGGGATCAGCAGACAACTTTTACCATATGTCCAAGGTCTTTGACCCCAGTACAAATACACCTCCTAAAATAGGCAAAGGTGCCTCAGCATGTGAGAACTTTGAAAAACCAGTGAGAGTATAAGGCATTTCCAACATAGTCATAGGTTGCCTCTGTTAACATCCCCCACAGCATGAATCCATTTCACATAAAATATCAATTAGCCTAAACTAAGAAATATGGAATTCTTTATCATTCACAAACCCTAATCTCCATTCAACAAAGTCCATTTTATAATCAACCTGATGTCATTCATTATCCCTCTTTCAATTTTTTATGATATGGAAACCCCAAAATCTTCTTGAGTCAATAGGCCATGCATTTTTCTAACTGAAAAAATGTTCGGAAGTTCACTATTTTCTTCTGTTAGTCGTGAATATCAAAATAGCTACTAAATAAGTGTCTACTTGAGATTATGAACAAGTAATTGTAACATTTAAATGATTTTGTAATTTAGGTCCTCACAGTACGGGGTGGTGGAGTGCCAATAACAAAATATTCATGTATATACCATGGTTATGAAAATAACTCAGTTAAATTGTAAGATTCAAATTGAAACTTAAAATTTGAACTAAACTTAAACATATGATGGGTAAAGCATCCATAAAAACTATACTTTTTCACTATCCTAATATACTGGGAGTTACTTTTGTCTCCATTATTGAGTACCTGGATGAGCATAATAGACTAAGAATATCATAATTTCAGCCCTAACACACCAGAGAATAGAATGTACTACTTTTTGCCACTCCTTTTATGGTGTGAGGATTTTTCAATTAAGGTCATTAAACCAATCTCATAAGCAGGATAGAGATAGTCATTAAATAAGTTACAAACACTCAAGCACCCAATTATTTAATATAATTGCCTTCACTAAAATTTCCAAAAATTGGAACAAATTCTTAAAAAATTTTCATGGAATATACTTTATTATTTCACACAGTATAACATCTTTATTTATATCACTGTAATGTTAGAAAAAAATAGAACCAAATGCTTCAGATCTGTTGACATGATGCCCTTTTTACATACTTTGCCAACATTGGGAATGTTTATCTGCAAGTTCTGAAAACAGCTTCAATCAAGAGCAACGTCACTTCACACACCCCAAAATTTATTATCACTTCTGCTGTCTATAGATTCATTTTGTGTGGCAATACCTTTCTTGATCTATATTGGGCCACTATTGTGTGATCATTGTATAAGGAGTCAATTTAGCTACAATATGTGAATGCAATCCTAAGATACCACCCTATTTTCTATATTGAAGAGTGAATAAAAAAAAACAAATTTAGTGGAGATGCCAAATGAATCTCAAAATATTCAGCCACCGCCCAAGATAATAATTGGTTTCAACATAAACTAGTCCCAATGAAGTATAAAATAAATTTGAAGTAAAAGGATAGTTATGTCACAAAATAATGAGTAAAGATTAAAATTCACATTTTAAATGATTTATTAATCAAATCAATACAATCTCTGAGGTGGACCCATTGTTGACTTTACATGTAATGAGCGAACATTCTGCCAGTGCTTTTTTAACAGAGACACCAAAAAGTTAACTGACAAGTGTACATTCTGCACCAGTTCATCTTCAGACATGCCCACGTGGCCAACAGCAACAGATAGACACAAAACCTAGAAAATGGATTTCAAATTAAGCACAAATTGAAATTAAACATTAAATAATACTGTTTAATGTTTGATCAACTGCAAATCTCAATCCACAAGAATCAAGACATCTGCAAGACCATTTTATATATGCACTCTATAGAAACACACCATCCAAAACAGGATGAGTGTAGGGTTCTGGTGCAACAATATTTAGCATTATTCTCTTACCTTCTTCATCTGGAATTTAATAGTAGCCTTGACCTCGTCAATCTTGGCCATCATTCCTTCTTGATGAGACAACAAGCCCGGGAATTTTCCTGCCTTATTCAAACCAGGCCCCAAGAGACGTGGAATCTGTTTAATCAATGCCTCACTGGCAAGGAACGCATCATATTTCTTAGCTGAAAATGAAAAATGTTATAAAAACACTGAAAAATCTGCAAAGCAATAAACTCACTAAGAGATAAAGAATCACAAGAAGATATGCGAGATTAAAGAACACATAGCATAGTGAAATAATCTTACTTAATTTCTTGACCAACTTCTTATTTTTGTTTAACTTTTTTAATGCTTCAACATCCATGAATGGAACATTATTTGCCTTGGCCTCATCACAATGTTGTTGATCACCAAGAATACACACTTGCATCTTCGGACGAGGAATATGCTTCAACCTATGAGCAATAAATTCATTAAAGGAAGAAACAATTGGATAAAGATAAAAAGTATTAGAATAAAGTTTCAGTGAAGTGTATCATCAACCAGAATCAGTTAATACATGCAAACATCATTTTGTATGACTACTATACCCGTAGCAGACTGTGCATAATGTAAATGGTGGTCAATTCAAGGTTTCCCTCCATTTACATGATCCTCAGTCCAGTAATTTAATGAAATTACATAGGACTAAGTGAACACCAACTCACCAATTTGTCATACTCCTCAAACAAACTTTTTAAGACCTTGGACTAGGTCCGCCAGGTGAAGCCCAGCTCCCTGACAGCATGAGGTGCCTTTAAAACTTTCGTAATACATTACCAATTTACGAACGAGCCAAGGAAACTTAATTAGCTCATGTAAAACAACTCGTAAATTGAAATGTAATGAAAGTAAATTCAGGGTTCTTAAAATACCTAGTGATAAAGGCAGCTCAAGGCAGGTATAACATACTTGACGGTTCCGGAGAAACGCTTGTCCTTCTGTGGATCATAATTCTTCAGGCCGACTTGTATTTCAACAGTCTCAACAAATTTCCTTTGCTTGTCCTTAGAATTGTTCAGAACAGCATTAACACACTCGTAGAGTGTATCACGAGATACTTTGGAACTGAAAATTATTTCAAATAAATTAATAAATTTACAATATATAAATGTAATAATAATACATGGCTACTGCTTTAATAAAATTTTGCACAAATACTGTAGTCGGAAAATAAAGAACTTATGATGAAACTGGATTTAGATTCGAAACTCACCTCATCCTACCACGTTGTTACCCAGAACACGGCTATTACGAAAAAGAACACTTTGCGAGATATGCAAACAAAGATGTGTAAAACCAAAGATAAACTGTATCTAATATTATCGAATGCTTAATAAATATTTTGTGGTAAATAAACGGAATATACAATTTAACGTTAAAAATAGTGAGAAATATTATAATATTCAAACGATGATGTATTTGGGAAATTTATGGAAGATAAAAATGTGTTTGATAACACAATAGTTTTCAAATGTTGTTAAACAACTCGGAAACCGAATGATTTTTTTGCCAAATTTACAATATTCTTTAAGATACTTATGAGTTACAACAAGCTACTTAAATCGGTGCAATATAAAATTCTTCTGTGTAAGAAAATTGTATTTGTTAATATAGCATTATATGTATTCCATTTATTGTAAATGATTAATTTTATGTACTTACCCAGTAATAAAGAAGTTTAAATTTTTCTGAACAGTATATTTTACACTAAGTCTTAGTATTAAGTCATATTCTAAAAACTCTTTCGTGAAACTTGGATTCATGATATAATAATATTCAGTAAATATTATTCAATCATTTCGAGGGTTTTGACAAAGAAAGGGGTAGATTTATACGACACGTTTTTGGCACATGAGGGTCTCGTAAAATTAGCATTAGAGGGAAGTGTCTGAGGTAATAACAGTAGATTAACGAGGATGTTGTAGCTTTGTAAAAATGAAAAGGCTTGCACAAAATAGACTACCATGGTGTTTTGCATCAGACAATTCTAAGGACTGAATACCACAACATACTATTGACCGTAATTTCTATATTTCGCTATGAAATGGTTATATCGAAATTTTGAACTTCCTCCTGACCTTTTTTTCAGCAAATATTGCAATTGGAAGTAACAGATGCTTCAATTACTTATATAAATTTCAAATAAAATATAATAGAAGACACACGATTAGTCTTAGACCAAGTTGCAAGTACTATTGAAACAAGAATATATGTATAGTCGGCTAATAGACATGATTGCATATATATATATATATATATATATATATATATATCAACATTTAGACATAAATCGTCTCTACTTGATTTAATAACTCCATTAACTATTTAGGTCTTCCAATTATCCATATTTAGCGATTATAAATGTTCAATGTCATATCTTTATACTTTATTCATCTTTGCTTCTGCTGTGACAGATGCCAAGAAATTTAAAATTATTCAGTAATAGAGTATAAATCCGATTTATCGCAATAAACATTACTTTTTACAGATATGGCTTCCAGAAGCTTAACTGACGTCTTTATTTTAATGCGTAATAATTCTATGCAAACTCGGCATATTTATTCAGAACAGGTTTGTAGTTAATAAAATTGAAAAAAGTTGCGGCAAATAAACAACAATATTGTAAAGGAAATTCCTTGTTCCAGATTTATTTATTTTGTTATGATTTTGACAATTTATACTTACTTTATTCTTACCAGGAATAAATGCCACTACATGTAGTAATTTACACCATTTTCTCCATAATATACTTTAAATGTGTAATAAGAACTATCCTCAAAGGTTTCAGTAAATGCTATCTATTTTAATAGTCATCACATACTGATTGTGCTTATAGTTCAGTTATTTTTGTATCTTTCCTAAGAAGTAAATTATTTTACACAATATGTCAAAACTGTGTCTGCCGTATTAAATTTGCAAAAAGTGTTATAATGTATATTTATTATCATATTTATTACTTACTATTAGTTGTGTTTCTTTTGGGCAGAATCCACTGTAAAACAGAATTACATGCAATCTGCCAATGTAATAAGTCTAAGTATTCTATATGGAAGTAAACAAAATCCTGAATTTGTGTACTACTTGTAAACCAGTACTAATGAATCTGAAGTAGGTTCGAATTTATTTTAAAACCTTTGAATATAATTCATTATTTGGAAATGAACCAACTCCTTAATTAAGAAATTGTTTGACTTCTATCAATGTAATTTTCTGAGAGTATACTACCAACAGTCTTAAGAACGCATTTCCTTAATTTAGCAAGTGATTTTATTAAAACTGCAATGGCCATAGTTGCGTTTCATTGGTTAGATAGAATTTGTTTTCTATGATTGTAGACTTGCACATCAGAAAATTGAAAGGTTTCTTTTTGTCAAACATCAGCTAGACCATATATTCTCTCTCTCTTTTTTACACCGATATTATATATAATAAATAAAGGGAAGAGAGTGTGTGGCTGACTTACTGTAAATTTAAAGTTGGTACAACTACATTAGATAGATACACAATTTCAAAACATTGATACATTCCTTCCTCAGAATGAAGTACTGAATATTAACAATTGAAAATTTATGGACATTAATTTCATTATTTATCATTGTTAAAAGTGAAAATTTGTTACCTTTTTACAGAATGTAACAGATCGAATGTCTTTGGTTAGTGGTGATATTGAATCTGGATATGAGATGCGACGAGGAGGAGGAAGTGGGTTCCCACCACCCTGGGCTGATGGACTTGAAGAAATTCAATACTCACTCACACGTCTTAGAGCAAAAATTAGAGAATTGGAATCTTTACATTCTCGCCATCTACATCGCCCAACATTTGATGAATCTTCAGAGGAAGAGCATCACATTGAAAATTTGACACAGGAGATAACAAGAGTTAGTAAATATGTGTTAAATACTAATTGATTAATTGAAAATTTTGATTAATTTAATTGACATCTAAACTTGACCTTAAACAAGTTATGTTTTGTCTTAATAATATACAGCTTTACATATACTGTATAACTTAAGAAATGTAAATTATTTTAAGACATTACTTGTTTCAATTTTAGTAATAATTAATCTGAAAGTATCCAAAATATTTCTGCTCTTAAGAATGTTTGTTCTTCCTACAATTTAATCCTACTTTGTTAACTTGCCCTCCAGAGCTACAAAATCTACTCCATTAATGAGTATTGTTTCATTGGTCAATACCTATACCAATCCTTTATTATTTGTAAATCAAATTTATCTTTAATTTTCTTGGATCCTCTTTTAATAAGCATAGTCTTTTTTATAAAGTTGTTGCAGCAATGTCAAGTTTCACTTGTAATGCTTTTACAGCTTTAGAAAGTTGTTTTGCTGTACTGATTCTATGATGAAAATATATCTGTTACAGATGTTTGGAACTGCTCAACGCTTAGTTCAACAAATCCGTCAGCTGAGTAGTGAAGGGCATGGCAGACAGGAGCAACGATTGTCTTATAATGTAGTATCTACTCTTGTTGCAGTTTTACAGGAGCTTTCTGCTGCATTTCGTCAAACACAGAACTCCTATGTCAAGAGTGAGTGCCATACGCATAAACGTGCCACCTGTGAATACACAAAAGGCTAATGTTGGTAATTGGGTTAAGAGGTTAATTTGAAAATTTTAAAATTATGTACATTCACATATTTGGAGTAATGTAAAATGTTGAGATAGATACAATGAAACTTGTTTACAAATTAATATGACTATAGGTAAACTTTTTTGGAATTGGTGTTCTGATGAAACCTATTTAATAGTATGAGGAAATGCCTTCAATACTACCTACTTTCTTTCAGTATCAAGGAGAGTTCTGTGAACAAACAAACAGATGGAGCCTGCTCTGGGTTCTCCTTCCTCACCATCTTTTTAAGAAAAAGCCCTTCACATGCACCTATAAATTTTAGTGTTTATACCATCATATTAATATCTTGTTCATAATTTGGCCATACAGTATCAATATGGTACCAAGTGTTTCTGTAATATCTGAATGGAGATGGAAATAATGCATGACTTGGTTACTGTATATTTTGAAATAGCATTATCTTATCAGACTTGTTAACAGAGCCTGGACTTTTATTTGATGCAAAAAGCCTGTCAGTGGAGATATATTAGCTGAAAGAATCATTCCATAGAAATTATTTTAAGCATACTAGGGTCTCAATTATGTAAAGAAAGAAACGCCCTGAATAGAATATATCAATGGCTACATCCTCCTTGGCCTATGCTGGGCATATCTTCAGTGTGGGACTATTCTAGCCAAATCTAATACTTTATATTTCCCAGAGGCTAAAATTTGTCACCTGTTATAACTAGTTAGACAGTATTGGATTAAATGTTGTGGGTATGGGCAAACAAATCAACAAGAAGGTAGTACCCATGTACATATTCATTGAATATATATACAGCTCATTGGTGATGAAATGCAGTAATTGAAATCTGCAAATAATTGTTACCAGCTACTAACCTAATGACCATGACAGTGACTGAGTATTGTGTGTAGCATTATATATGATTAAATATTTAATCTCCTTGGAAACAAAATTAGACTTTATTAATTTTAATATCTTTAATTTAGAAATCTAGGCAATATATTTGCACCTTTAAAGAAATTAAACATTAATTTTATTCAAAAGAAATAGGTAATTTGTCAGAAAATTAAATTACTTTAAATTTTTAAAGAATTCAATTGTTTATTGCAGTCACTATATAGCATTTGCTATAAAATATTGAAAAGATCTCTAGTCATCTTTTTAGATCTCTAACTGGAACTGCTCAATGCATAGTTCAACAAAACTGGCCCCTGAGTAATTTATTTTTGTGGTCTGTGCTGAATATATTTCAAGAGATTGCATGGAATGTTATTACATTTTTCTTTTTTCATATTCATATAATTTTTTTGCCGCTATTCCCACTAATATTCATTCCAATTAAGTTTCGTTTATTGCATCATTGTGTTTAATTAATAAATTATGGAAATAGTGAAGCAATGATTAATATTTTTTGTTTTGTTTCATAAGAATTTCAGTACATGTTTGACTTTATTGTTTAGGGAATAATATTGCTCACATCTACTCAGTAAAGTTTCATCACTCTACTTCTGTTTCTAACAGTATGAATATATAAAAATAATTAAATATTTTATGGTGCAATGCTACTTCTAGTCTTACTTTTGTAAAAGCAAGAAAGATGCTAAGAATTTTGGGGTTCTACAGTGCACTATTTTTTATAAGATAACATTCTTGGGTTTCCACCTGGGACAAACCACTAATATTGCATGATGTTTTGATGACCAACTGAATCTTCTAGATGAAGCTTGATGTTTGTGCAGATGTGCTAAATTACGCAATCTGTTTGACCCAGTAGAAACCTGAGAATGTTTTCTTCAGTACAAGAAAGCTTTTGATCTTTTAACATTTTCTAAATTTTCAGACTTGTGTCTTTCACAGAACATAAATAAAAATAATCTTGACAAATGTAAGTTTTGCTGGTAAATTGGAGGTTCAGTGACTAACTGAAACATTGCTGTCAATATAGTTAGAGCTAACTGATAAAATAAAACATTGTATTTGATATGAAATCTAACCAGTGTTGAAACCAAAAACTCTTAATTTGACTAAAACTAACTTATTAACATAATATTCGGAAAACTTGTCCATTTTCTTTAGTATTTTTAACTTAGTAATAATTGGTTTATGGTAAGATGATTATTATATTTTATTTCTTGTTAACAAACATTGTGATATTTAGTACTCTGATTCCTATTTATCATTACAGTTTCTTATATTACCATAATGTATTAAATTTGATGCAAGTACACGCCTGTATATTCAAAGTGAAAAACAAATTGAAGAATTTTCATGTTGTAGTTTTATAGACAATTGTGAGTATACAAAAATTGTAGATTGTAAGTTAATATGTGGTAATTTTTATAGAGTTAGACTCGAGAGAGGAAAGGTCACGTCAGTTGCTTGCATCACCTCTTCAAGAGTATGCTGATAAGTGGGAGGTTGACACTGATTTGGAACATATAGACAAACAGTTTGCCACACAGACACAATTATTATTATTGGAGGAAGAGAACACACGCTTGGCTGAGCATAGAGAAACAGAAGTACGGGAAATTGTTCGTTCTATTTGGGATCTGAATCATGTCTTTAAAGATTTGGCTCATATGGTGGCAGACCAGGTATGGAATTTATTTTTATATTCACAATTCATATGTTCATTGGTTTACAATCTAAAATTAATTGATCCTACATTGTGTGTATATGTATCATTGACACAATAATATTTTCACGAGTCTTAGTTTTTTTATTCATGTCTGTAATTTCCTCTATTTTTCTTATTATTATTATCTGTGTAACAGCCTTTGTGTGGTTTATAAATATGGAGTGTAGTTTTTTCTCATCAGATCCATTTAATGTGCATTCTGTTTGTCTCAGGCATTACATCTTAGGAATCAACATGAATCAGTTACTATAGTAGCTCCCCAGCATTGTTTATTGATTTGTTTGATAAATGCCACCAATAAAAACCTTATCTTCCTTATTCACTGTACTATCTTCCCTAATATCACTCTGCTTAGAGTTACCCATTTAGAAAGGCCTATGTATAAGGTAATAATAATTGGAACTGCAGTTTACAATTCACTGTAGAAATATAGATTGATCAATTTCCACAGTTAACCTTAAAGTAGATAATTTAAAATTACTGACAAATTGGTATGTGAACCCACCTCCTCAGGACTTTTCTTACCATCCTATTAATCAGAAAAGTGCTATGGTTTATAATTTAGGTGACAGCCGTACATTAAAATTCTGTTTTTGATTTGAATTCAATTATTGTGATTCACATTTTATTGACTAATTTCTACTCAATCCATTTCATATCAATAAAGCCCATCTTATAAACCCTGTGAACACAATGCTCTGAAAATTATGATTGTCCTTTCTTATAAAGACTTACGAATTAGAGTCTCGCATTTATGTTTTTGTGATTATTACTGTGAATTTATTACTATTGTTATATATAACGAGTGTGTGTGATTTACTTTTTTTCCCCCATAGGGAACAATTCTTGATCGAATTGACTACAATATTGAGCAATGTCAAATAGAAGTGCAGAAAGGTTACCAACAACTTAAGAAAGCTGATGAATACCAAAAGAAGAACCGAAAAGTATTGTGTATCATTATTTTAGCAGCTGTAACTTTAATTTTAATTGTCATTCTGATAATCGTAAAGACTTAATTCATTATTGATGTGAAAGTATTAAGTTTATCAATTGTCAATTATTTATGACAAAATACCAAAGATAATTTACTGAATAAACTAGGAAAATAAAGTTACATTTTCCATATTTATTGTATTAATAAAGAATACTGTTTTTGACAGTTTTGTTGCTTAAAAACTTTGATATAGCCTTTATGAAGAAATTCAAAATATGTTGAGTGAGAGTGGTATACAATTTGTTTACATGCTATTGTATTTGAAAAAATGTTGAAGGTTGAGAACTGTAGGTTATAGTTTCTCACATTGTGGTCAATTGCTTTGGGGCTGTATCAACATTGCTACATCAAAACATTGTATCAATGTTTTAATATATTTTCATCCTTGATGTAAATATTGTATGTATGTCTGTAGTATTATCAGAATTTTGCAAATATATAATTTATTTTAATAGCTTTGTTTATGTTCTTAATTGATTCTGTATTTGTGAAAGCAGTGGTATATGTTATATATATTTTTCTAGAGTTATATACATTGTTTATTCTATGAAGACATTAAATTATTCAATTCAAGTGGAATTTCCAATTTAATCAAAATAAATATAAAATTGAATTTAAATCAGTGTTTTTAGTATACGAATGATTTTTTAACTGCAGACAATTGTGAACGGTGGCCAAAATTAGCTAAACAAATACATTTGTTAGATCATCAGGATGGACCATCTGTCTAATTGAGCAGTGGCTTGGCACAAGGTCCCTCCATCCTTCTTATAGATCTGAGATCCTCAGACCACATACAATTCATTGTATCACATTTCTCATGGCCTAAATTCAGGGCATCATGAAAGGATGTAAATTATATTTGAATTGATCCTGTGTGCTATGTTTTACAATCAAGAATGGAAGAAACACAAGAATTGCTTACTATACATAATAGTTTATAGCAAGCTGTGTGGGAGCAAACACAGGCTTTTTGAACTTCTTTTTTGGTTTACGAATTTGACATTGCATTAAATGCTAAAACAGCTGACAGTTTATCAGTATATTCTTTCATTAATTAATTAAGTGGGGACCACGAGACTTGTTTATACAGTACTACATTTTTTTCTTGTTTTGGTGTGAGGAACTTGTGGCCAAAGTTTGTAAAAGAATTATTGAAATATCTTGTGTATGATGAGATAATCAGGAAATTTAGCATTGTCAAATAATTTATGTGAGAGCGATAAAATGGGCTTACCATAGTGTATGGAAAGAAAACTTTCAGAGAAGTTGTTGTACTGTACTAATAATTGAGTAAATAGCCACTTTCCTCTTTATATTTAATTTCACACTTAATATACAATTTTAATATACGGTGAAATATGATGATATAGTTTGGCTCATGTGAATTTGACTCTAAATTTCCAATAGGGAAATTTTAGAAGTCATGCTGTTTGCAATTTGGATTCCTTGGTGACAGGAAGCTAGACATTATCACTCAAATGTATAGTATTAAATGAACCACGATGCTGTGTAAAGTATGAATTGGCGAGACAGGATAGTTATTTAAATAACAATGTACATTTCTAAATGTAGTAATTTACCTTTGTCTAACTTTAAAGACATTTGGTATTCACAAAGTTCATTACCAATTAAATAAATGAAAATATTTTTGTAACCCTTATCACAGTACTTTATTTTAAGAAGTAAAACTCCATTTAAAAAATATTTTAAGCAATTTGCTTATATGGTGGTAATTAAACTAGGATTCAATACTTACTGGATTAGGATATTATTGAAAATGTCAATAGTTGTACAAGATTCCTTTAAAAATTCCTTTTAAAATTAGTATTTCAAAAACTTGTACCTGCACCTTTTATTCTAGTTGTGAACCTCTGGATGTTTTTATGAAGAGTAGGCTGTTTATTTTCACAAATAGCACTAATTATTGTATTCTTACATATGTAATTTATATTTTCTATAATGACATTTTCCTGTATAACTTGCTTCTCATAGCTAGGACTAAATTTGTGGAAACCTTACATTGAGTCAGTTGGTGAATTATTGCTTAATTGATATACAATTCTACTGTAATTTAATTTATGTAATAGTTTTGATAAAATCAGGTGTCCTATATGTTGAAAGTAACCTACAACCACTAATGTCTAAAAAATATGTTCATATTTATGCTTGCAAGAAACATTTATCCCTATTGTTTATTTTCTACTGTTTTTTGAAAAGCTTAGTTCATAATGGAAGCTATTGATTTTTATGACAGAATTAATTTTTTATTTACATCACTTTGATGTCTGACAAGAGAGCTGATAATTTTTGCCAAAATGTATGTAATCTAGCTTCTAGATCTTAGATAGTAAAAATTCTAAGATATTAGTTACTGAACAAAAATTGTAGAGAAGGCATGGAAAACTCCAATAAATAAATTTTCTGTAGCTTGCTGTACTCCTGCAGTCGTGAAATCTGAATGGAAAAATTTACCAATTCCTTTGAATGAAAAGTGGTGTCTAAGGCTTTGGTTATGATTTCATAAGAAATCTAGATTCAAGTTTTTTTATACAATAATTTTGTATTTCATTTTAGGCAAATAATGGAGTAATATTCTCAGCTTTCCATCGAGGCTAGGTATATATAAAAGCACAGCCTATCAAAGGTGTGCTCTGCTATCACTGTCAATTGAAATTCTTAACCTGAATGAACACTTTATTTACTTGGTAATTATTGTAAAATAACAGAACATTGAAGTTGCAGTTTTTGATTCAATTTATTGGCATCAGTGTGAGTTAATTTTTTATTGATAGAAACTGGAGCAGTGTAGTATCTGATCATTGGGTAGTGAACATGCTTTGGGACTATAACAATAATAATTGGAGATGGTTTGGAAACTAAGTTGACCAAGGATTTGTCTGTTGTAGGAGAAATCATAATGGTAAGTAAAAAGATTCAAACCAATGTTTATAAGAATTTTAAAATATATTCATCTTAAGGATGAAGGCAGGAATATCTCAATGGTACTATTGAGTCATGGTTTTTGTAGTACGAAATGTTTTATTTCGTAGTTGCATGGTATTTCCATAGTCAGTAAAGATGTGATTGACCAAATGAATGTTGTTAAACATTAGAACCAACGTTTATTCCTCCTCAAAGCAAAATAGATGACAATTGATCACTTCGGACTGATCTCATTTCGAATTTATTCATTGTCACCTTTATGGGCTTGTATATTTGAAAAAAATTGCGTCCAAATAAATCATGTTTAAGCTTTGCACACGACTGATATTTTATTTTATGATTCTCAACTCATTGTAATACACGAATTTGCTATAAATAACATCATTATTGAGTTCATTTGTTATCCGCTGAAAGAATGGCTACTTATTTTTGGACGAAATGAAACCGAGCCGTCTTCGTCTAAAATCATTTCGAGGTTGCCGATTTCAACATCTTCACTACCACTTGAGTCTTGCAGATTTGAAGAGAGCAAATCGTTAATAAGATCATCCGCATTTACCCGTGTATCCTCTAAACAACGCCTATGAGAAGAATATCCCATGACAACGTTAGTGTTACGAGTTTTGAATGCAGATTTGTCGAAGCTGAAGAACTTCCATGACGAACCGAGGCTTTTGGCTTTATTCTGTTTGGCACAAGGCAGCTTTTTTTTGCAACATTTTTGAGGATCCTGACTGGAGTAATCTAGAGAATTTGTTTTACTTTTGTGGGAAGGTACATCATTGTCATAATTCAGGCTGTTAAATAGTGTAGCAGATAAAGGGACGGTTGATTTTTCAGAGTTTGGTAGTTCACAAGAGTTGAACGGCGACTGAGGGATTCTGAAAACGATGTCACTAGAAACCATGTTCATTCGGAACGTTAGTCTGAGCATCGCGTTGTCTGGTCGTTGGCGTTCATCACAGCAGTCAAGAATACAGCTCTTTGTTACTGCACCTAGCCCAGCAAACTCGGACAAGTTAAAATCACAGAATCCTAATTTCTGAAACGATTTCCCGCCATTTATCTCCCTACGTAAGAAAGCACGCAATATGCATGGGTCCAAAATCAATGTGGATGAATCTGCACTGATCGTACAAGAAAACTGGTATGAAGTAGACCACTCAACACGGTTATTGCGAACATCTTGTTTTGTAGATGTGACTGAGAAATGACCTCCATGCAGAAGACGTAATTCGACAAATAACACGCTGTTTACGAAAGGAACACACACGAGATCATGAAGAGATAGTTCTACGAGAAACTTGAACTTCTTTCTTTTCCAAAGAAAAGGCATTACAAACAATACTTGGGGACGATATACTTTCACACATCTCAGTTGCTCGGAGCAGGAAGTTTCTGATCCCAACAGCTGGTCTGACCATTGTTCTGACTCCAATCGTCTTTGATTTTTACAATGAAATTAAAATACAATTTTCTAGATAAGTAGCTGAATTGCATGTTTCTCCCGAAAATTGTGCATCCATTCAGTCTTTCTTTAAACATGCTATTTTTGCGACTCGAGCTTTTTGAAGTAAAAGCGTATTAAATAACCAATAAGAGTATTTAGTTATTACTTGGTCACTAAACTAATTTAAATTTCAAACAGTTTAATTGAAAGATATGCGTTCATCATTTGCCTATCTTTTCTTAGTTTCTTAATGATTTGCCTATCTTTAGTTAATATTTGTTTTCGAAAAGAATAATAAAAAAACAATATCCATGAAAAAATTAATGAGTGAGACTCTTGACATTGCAATGTAATAAGGTGAATGTGGAGTTTTCGCCACCGGAATTGTGATATCAGTAGTAATGATTAGAGTTTCATTAAAGGAACTGTGAAACGTCGACAAAGCATTTTTTAGAATCATTAAATTTGTGGTATCGATTCATGATACACATTTCTTAGATGTTTGGAAAGTACGATTTACCAACGAGAACAGACGATTATCAGACTATTATCAAGTAAATGAAATAATTCAGGAGCTTCAAAAGACCAAATAAAGAAAAGGTTTCGAGGAATTCGGATATTTGGCTCAATGTGATGTGGGGTGTCCCTTAAGGGCCAGTAATAGTACCACAATTCATTCTTATCTATATCAACAATATGGCGGAAGTTATCAAATCAAATGTTCGACTTTTTGTCGACGATTGTATTATATAAAGGAAACTAAAGAGTATTTTGGATGTAACACAGTTACAATTATTGGGAAAATATTAACAAGACGAACATAAATGTGATTAAAAGTAGTTTAACTTCGTTTACAGAAAGGAGTCCTAAAATTGTTTAAATTAAAAAAATTGGCGGGGAAGAAATACCGCAACAAATTATTACAAGTGTCTGGGGATTTGAGTTTAAATTTAGGATGAGTGGAGATAGCTAATCACGAATCCCGAAAATCCTGTACTTCCTTACATTTTATTAGTAGCATGTTAAAGAAACTGAGCACCAGAGCAAAAGAAGTGGCACATAAAACACTAGTTCGCCTTGTAATGGAATACGGTGTATGTTTTTGGGACCCTTCTTGGAAAGCCCAAATTGAACACAGAAAACAGGAAACAGACGTGGGAAAATTCTCTCTCCTGAACAGAACTATCGAGGACTATTATAAGTTGTCTGCAGCGCTGATCATAGAGAGTTCTCTTTCTATAAGCATATTTAACAGAAAGCTTGAAAAGACTTCAATCAAATGAGGTGAAATTGATTAGACCTTATTTGTACCGGGTGTTGCTGGGGTTCACGTAAATAATAAAACAGGAATGTAATTAAAGATGTATTTATTACAGTATTTGAGGGTTCACTAAAATCTAATTCTGTTTGCAAATCCTACCTATTTTCAATCGTAGGTGGTGTAAATGACGAAAAATCATCAAAATTGTATTTTTTTATCGAAAGGTGTACTTTTGACTCATTTCCGTTGATGAGAAGAAACGGTCATATGGCGAAAATCGTTGAGAATCGAATTACCAATCGAACAAGTGCCCTCAGAATTTTTCTAAAATCCTCTGTTTTGAGGAATGGAGTTGGAGGGGTTCCAAAATTTCGTTTTTTTATTGTGTTGTTTTTTGTTGTTGCTTTCACATATAAACAATAATGTTCTTAAATTTTATTTAATTTAATACTCTTACCTGTGATTAATGTCTCTATCAAATGTATATATTTTTTTGCTTTTAAAAATTAGCAATCACTAAATATTAAAATTTACGTGACGCGAAAAATGTAACTAATTTAACGATCGAAAGAAGCTTATTATTTCTCAGGGAGTTAGATCTCTACCAACTATAGGTTAATAATGCCGCGAAATGCTTATGATTTAAAAAATATATTCTATTATAGATCAAGTATATAGGAAACTCAAATCAATTTAAGAGATATTGATGCGCGTATGGGGCACGAAACCTTTAGCGTAAAATGTTTTTCACTTTTTTCACATATATAAAAGTATATTTAAAAAAATTAAAGATTATGGGTAGCTTCGGGCTCCAAGGAACACTTGTTCCAAATTCGGACCCATAGTTTGGACGCCTATAGCTGTTACGGACTGACAAATGTTTTTAGGTATATTGATACCGCAAAAATGAAAACAAAAATACATTTCATGTAATTTCCGAAAAATAAGTGCAACTTTTCGGCCCAGATATGTGTGGTGGACTCCATGGGACAGTGTTTCTCAATAATAGGCAAAACTACGAATTATTTTTTTAAAAATTGCATCGTCTGATTAGATTCCGTAGTCCGCGAGTTTTGATTTTCCAGCGAAATGGTTTTACGATATTTTATTTCACTAGGTTCTGATTATTTCGCTAAAATTAAATAATTGCTTCCTCACTTTACAAGCAATTATTAGATCAAGCAGGACTTTTTTTATACATTTCAGCATTGCGAGTTACTATGGTCGTTAGTATAATTCTTGCGAGCCCCCTGTTTCAGGGCAATGGGGTGAGTGCGGTGTTAATACAAATTTTAGGTAAGTTACCACGAGTCCAGCGTGTTATTTTGTGTTGTCGTACGTTCAGAGTTGCGGGTGGAGCGCCACAATCAACCTTCCGGCCGCAGGCACTTCCGCTTCTTGCCGCAGTAGCGCGTGGCTCCTCCAGAGGTACGTACAGCCTCCAATATAAACATTACACCCTTGCATCTCAACTCCAATCTCACATCCGTACGTGAATTGTCATCTTGTTTACAATTATTCTAAGATAAGTTCATTTATCATATCGTTAGCACGAGTTGTCGCGTAATGTAGTAAGTCTTTTTTCGGTATTTCTGTTGTCTAAGAGTGATGAAAGTATTAGAACGGGCGATAAGATTGAGGACAAACATTCAAAAAGAATTGTTTGTTTTCAGGGGAAGAGGAAGGGAATTTGGGTTATGCCATTGAAAACTGATCTATCCGTTTCAGACAAAACACACAGAGACACAAATCTTGGCTGTCTTATATTTCAAGTGTGAAACATTTTCAGTCACTCTTTAAAACTGTAATGACGATTCGTCACCATAAAAATGCACAGAAGGTAACAATTTCCAATGCAAAAAGACAATTTAGATAAAGTAATTTCGCCCATCGAACTGGGATATCCATAGAAGCAAAGACGAAAAAGGAAACGGAAAGTGAGCAACCTATGTACATATTCAAGTATTTTGTCCGAAAATAACGGCGATAAAAATATGAAGCACTATTATTGACGTCAGAGTTAGCTTAGGATCTTTATATTTTTATTTAACACGTTTCAGGATCAAGCGTTTTGATTTAATTCTTTTTGTTACTTCTTGACGTAAATATTAGATTTATCTGTTGTTATCGTAATCAGTACTAAGACTGGTCTGATGCAACCCTCCACGTTAACTTATACTGCGCAAACCTTTCCCTTTCTTCATAACTATTATTTCCCACATGATCCCTAATCTGCTTAGCGTAATCCATCCTCTGCCTCCCTCTTCTGTTCTTACCCCATCTAATGCTAATTTTTCTACACCTTCATGTCTCATTTGGCATATTAATCTATTCCATCTCTTGGTCAAAGTCCTCAATATTGTCTTTCTTCTCCTATTCTCATTAGAATTTCCTCTTTAGTTACCCTATTCATCCATCTGATTTTCAGTATTCTCCTATAGGACCACATTTCGAAAGCTTCTATTCTTTTCCTTTCTGCAACTCCAACCGTCTACGTTTCGCCCCATATAATGCCACAATTCACAGGAACATTGTTAGTAATGATTTCCTAATATTCATACTTATATTACCCGTAAATAAATTCCTCTTTTATACGAAAGCCTTCCTTGCCTGTGCTATCCTACTCTTTATGTCTAGTATACTTCTTCCATTCCTAGCTATTAAGCTACCCAAGTAGCAGAATTCTTAATCTTCCTTCAAAATATCCCTTCACAATCTAAAACTCTTTGTTATTCCAGTGTTTCCCATACTACACTCCATCACCTTGGTTTTATCTCTATTAATCTTCATGTTGTACTCTTCCTCCAGGAACACGTTCATGCCCTTTATTATGGTTTCCAAGTCTTCTGACTCCCCTAAAACTACAACTTTAGGGTTTTTATTTCTTTTCTTTGCAGTTTGATTCCCTTTCCATATTAGTTTTTATTTCTTCATCGCCTGCTTAATATATAAGTTAAATAGCATGAGCGACAGACTGCATCCTTGTCTTACTCATTTTTAATTTCTGCTTTCTTCTCTTGCACTTCAATTCTAATTGCTACTGAAGTAATGAGTGTCTTCTGTAGAGGTTATGGATAATTCTTCTTTCAATCCTGTCATCTTCAAAATCCTTAAGTGTGTTCCAGTTAACATTATCAAACGCTAAAGAGGAAAGTAAATTTTTGAAAGTGAATATTTAGTATCAACTTTCGAAATGAAAATTTAAGAAAACCTTAAAGTTATTTACGGATTCTGAAAAAAAACATCCAGCTTATTTATTTTTTGTAAGGTAACGTTCGTATTTTCTTCTTGTGTTTAATATTGAATGAAACCTTTCTACTAGCGAAAAATAGTAAAATTGAAATCGTGCAATTTTTTCTTAAAAAGCGAACTAAAGAAGTGTCGCAGGCAGAATTTTTTTACTATTGAATCATTTCTAAATTTATTTTGATCAATTTTGGCTTTCATTTTATCAGTATATTGTCTATTAATTCTTCTTTATATAATTAGTTTTAAGCGTATACTGGTGCTTTTTATTTTTTCAACAATTGGCGTCTAACCGTATTATTAGCATTTTTATCTATTCTATCTTTTTATGTATTTTCTATTTTTTTTCGTTTACGGTTTTTATTTCATCACTTGATTTTCTTTTTCAATTGGCTGCCTCATTGTCTACTTAATAAAAAAGTAATTAATTTATTACATACATTATTGAATATACTTTATGTAAATTTGCTTATGTGGGACAATTGTTACCTTACGATTTTGGTCTGCGTATTGAAAGCGTGACAGATGTTCAAAGCACTCATCTATGTGTTACACCTTTATTCCGTAACCTGAATTTGAGTGCTTCGTGCGAGCTACATGTACCACCTGAGGCACCGTTTCAGCCTTTACACAAAGCTGATCAAATACAAGCTACAATGCCAATAAACGTGCTCTGAGTCGTAAGGAAGGAAGCAACTTCATTACATCGGTCCGCTTGCTAAAGATTTGATTTCACTTCTCAGGATTATGGGAACGTTTTCGCAAATTTAATACAAGCGCGGATTGATTCTTAGTAAATAAAGATTGAAAGTGATAATATCATCAAATTTCTATTAAATGTTAATACAATTTAAACAAAACATTCAAACAAAAACGAGTAAAAAATTGATACTTCTTTCAAATCTTAAATGTAACCTTTAAAAGGAGTGTTTGTCTTAGGAACGGAATACGCAAATATTTTACAAATATATATATATATATATATATATATATATATTATTTCTCTTAGGCTGAATCGGGGATTTACTCCTTTTTTAAGGACTAACGGAAATAACTCCAATTGAGTCAACAAAACTTCTATCACCGACGGTAAACAACACATATATATGTCAATGTTGGTTATATTGCATTTAAATAATAAATATCAAACAGTGGAATGCAGAAGACAACGTTGGGTATACTGTAACCGGCCGGCAATAATAAAGTCAAAGATTTCTTTCGGGCAGGAGATAACAACACTGGTATTATTAACAACAATGTGTACTGGTCACATGACGCCTGCAGTATTGCACAGCTTCGTAAGCATTTGGTTTTTTTATGAGTGTTGATTGTCAAAGATTATTTTGACAGTCGTTCATGTTTACTTGTAGAGAAATTTCGTGAGAAATAGCCAGATGTATCAATCGTCCGTTTCATTTTGGACATTTGCTGCAACGTTAATGTGCGCGGCTTTTTTTCGAAGTAATTGATTATGCCGGGAATCTCCAGTGATACCCTCAATTTTCCTGGGTCAACATTGAAACCTGATTATTTATAGCCTTCATCGATTTCTGTTTAGATTACAGCCAACTAATTAAAATTTCTCACCGTAAGGGGATTTATTGAAAATTACAATAGTACACGACTTGAAGACATACTACTTGCAAAGTAATTACTACCTAGATAATGTAGATATATTTCCTTTTTAATTCTATTAATTTGAAAACTGCTTGAGGAGGGAACAAAGGAGCACAGACAGTGTGGTGTTATTTTTAAATTAAAAAAGTCTGTTGATAGGTCATTAAATTTGTCATTTTAATAAAATAAGGTATACTTTCCTAGTGAATTGATTAAATAAATGATTCTCGGTTTATCAACGAGGCCGAGTGTTTATTAAAACAAAACTTTTCAACGATTTCATCTGACGATGGTGGATATGAATCTCGACGTGTTTTATTAAACAATTGACCTTGTTGATAAACCGTGAATAATTTATTATATCTAATATTTTACACCTTAAAATTAATTATGCATTTCCATCTGCAGTAAAAGGGTGACATAATTTGTACGACGGGCATGTATAACGCAGTATCTAAGGGATTAATAATTGCAGTCAACATTGGAAATAATTGCATATTTATAGTATATAGTATCAGACATTCGCACGTTGAGACACATAATTAACATTTTTATTAAGCGAATCTGCTATGAACTAACGGAGTAGGAACCGCATACTTACATATTTTTAAAAGCTTTGTGTCATTTAATTATTTAATTTGATTGGTGTGATTTTTTCCAAATAAATATTATTTTGGTGATTATTATTTGTAAATAGTAACACTAACTATGTATTACTCGTAATATTAGATTAATATTATTGAATATAATTTGAAACAGGAAAAGTGAAATTTACGTAAATGTGTTCATTTATTCTGCCGGCATCGTTTCACCACTAAATATAATTATGATTGTAACCATATAACCTTCTATAAACACGAGAACACTATATTTTCTATTCTTAATTTTCCCGACTTGTTTATTTTATTTTTGTCTATCACGACTTTATAGATCCGGCGCAGTCGTCAAAATTAGAAATTGCAATTGCCGAGCTGAGTGGTGCTGGCAGTTGTAGACTCGAAATGCCTTCAAATGAGAACTTTTCCGAGCTTGATGTGTAATGAATTTATTATGTGTGTTTAGGAGCAAGAAATCCACGGAGCAGAAGAAAATTCATGATTAAATCTCTTACGTCGCGCGTAACTTTATATTTTGGTATTTGTTCTTAATATTGTTTCTGTCGTTAACTGGTCAAATGCGACCAAATGAAACTTATGTGAGACATTTTTTCCCCACAAATGTACCACTCTCATTCTTAATCTAAACTAGATATGTTAGCGGAGCAAATGTAACTGAATCAGAAAATCTGACGTCTACTTTTTCATTTTCCACCCAGGGGATTCTGGTGGGTTATCAATGCTGCAGGTGTTTTTTCTGTTTTAATTACACTATTTTATTGTATTGCACAGCCAAGAAAGATGACATCTTATACTAAACGAATGAAATTGTCTGCAACTGAAATTAGTGACTTAAAATTAACCTATCCGAAAGCTAAGAAGATTTTTTTACGGAAGAATTAATACTTTCTTCAGTAAATGAAACAAGCAGATATGCAACAGAGAAGTTGTCGGTTTTATAAGACTTCAGAGGAATTCTATTGCAGGTACACATGAACCAGTTTAATTTATTGAAATAAAAAATTATATTGGTACGATATTAAGTAAATCCAAAATCCTCTACGGATTACTTTTCTACAGAATGGACCGCAAAGGCTTAAATAAACAATTGAAAAAGTGATAGAATGCGATTATTTCACCGTAGACACACAGCACGCTTTTCTTTTCCTGAAATACTTTCTCTAAATATGGTTTTGGTAATGTCATTTTCAATTTTTATAAATAATACAATAAACTAGAATGGTATCATACCAAAATACAAGAGAAACTTTTCTTCATCATTATCTAAGTTCCTATATAACATCCAATAATCTCCCTCAGTTTTCGTTCAACATAGAGATTCGTGAATCCAGTAGCGCCTCATTGAAATTTTCCCATTTTCCTCTTCCTTGTCCAAAATAATGGCAATCATTGTCAATTCTCGTTAAGCTACTTTTCTAATGGGTATGTTTAGTAAATTTACAACAATGTATGTTCACAATCCACAAACTGTTAAGTTGTAGCTACCTCACACACTCCTCTGCAAAAAAGGAGATGATGCAGCGACCGGTGCCGAACGACCATTAAACGGGTATAGTTAGGTTATCATACGCGTTTTATATGGGTATAATACGTTGTTGATCCGTTGCAGTGGGCATAGATGTGACCGGAGCGGATTTCCGTCCCTGGAACGGTCCTAGTATCGTCCGTTCTAGTGGGCAGAGGCCTTAATCTGTTCCCATGTTTGATCAAACGGTATCACATTTTATGCATTCTGTCCAAGTTGTCCATGTACTTTCATTTTCTTCTTCCAACGATTGAAACAGAATAGACCTGGTTGAGGTCCACATTAATCTAAAAATTATGGGTACTATCCTGTTTCACACGACGATTTTCCATTCCGTTGAATCAGGGACTACGCTGGAAATATTACGAGTGGTGTATAAGTTCTAAATAAGAAAAAAAAGTTTTGAAGGGGAAAAGAAAGGTAATACTGAATGAACGCCATTGCTGCCTACTATTTGGACGATAAAGTATACCAATATAATTAACGATAGTTCACAATCTCACAATATTGATCTTCAAAATTTGTGTCGAGCTTTCTATAGATCAAAAATCACTAAATACAATCATTGATTCATATAATTACTCTTAAGTATCAGTAATAACCCCAAGTGGCCATGCCTTAAAAATACACACACACACACACACACACACACACACACACACATATATATATATATATATATATATATATATATGTCTATTACATAAACTGTATGCTTGGTCTGTATTCTGTAAAATGACCTTCGTAATATTCAATTCAAGTGGTTTTTAAGTTTATATATATTATGTAATTAAGAAGTCATTGTCTGTCGGAAGACAAACGTCTTTTACGACTCATTGACATGCTGGAAGCCATTAATGCACTACGCACGGTACTCGGTGACGTCACAGCATTGATCGCTACGATCTCTGACGTCACGTCTCTGCCAGAGGCACGACTCCCCTCAGGCGCTAATTTTATAGAGCCCCGGAGTTCCTCCAGTGTACCAGAATATTGTAAATTGTCAGCCGCATTCCATATTTCTTATTCTCGGCGACTCGAATGGATAAGATACCGTAAAACGTGCAAAATAATTTAATAATAATAAATAATTGCGAAACAGCAAATGTTTAAAATTAAAGTATAACGTAGTATATTTCAAAACATTCTTGAGAAATAATCTATTTAAAAACAGTTTCAATTTCACGACAAATCTATTTAATCACTTTATGTCTAATGTAGAAAACAGTGATGATTATAATATACAGGCCAAACATGTCGTAGACTATGTCAAAGTTAAAAGGACTTGAGCCCTAAGCAGGTATAGGGGCTTCAGAACAGGTTTAACGATGGATGTTTTATTATTATTTTTGAATAAATATTTGTATCAGAACGAAAGATTTGGGTCTGGTAATGGATGGAACAATACTTGTGCCAAAAGATGCCTGATTTCGCCCGAGGTCCTACAAAACTGAAATATTTCTTAAAGTACTTATTTAGATTTCCGTTCTTTATGAATAACAGTGTTTAATATCTATAATAATATTTATAAAACTGTTAATCGACGTAAGTTAACTATTTATAAAGACAATAAACTCCGAAAAAATGGAAAATTATTAATTTTTGCGATATTCTCTCTTTATTTTCTATATAATATATTATTTAAGCCGTACTGAACAAACATTTAATTATCTGCAATATCGTATTTAAAATTGAATCATAAATGAATTTAGAAAAACGTATTTTTCTAAATAGTTTCACGCATAATTATTTTATTATGTCTTATTATTCAAATTAGGTATTAAAATAAAATATTTTTATTAAGTCGAGACGAAATGATAGCCATATAATAATTATATAGCTAAAGCCAAGAAGTAGCACGAAATATTAAACATTCTTTATTCTGAAACTATAAGAATGTTAAAGAAGCATAAATACATCCGAACCCTAGACATTCAATACTTACTAAGGCAGACATATTTTAATGATATTTTATTTTTTGACCGGTTTTAATAATAAGATATTATAATAATTTTATAATTAAGCATGAAATGAAAAATGTTATATAGGACATAAGAAACGTGCTCTTGAAGCCACAAAACAAAATTTATTTGAATGTAATTTATAAATGAAACACGAATTAAAACAAAATACAAATACCCTGAATTAAAAGAATTTATTTAAATAAAGCAACAATTATAATACATTATTTTTAAGTTTTAATGTTATTTATAAATTTACGATTTCTAATTTTGATTTGAATAATTCTATTGTTCATAATTCATTTATAATTTTATTTTAAATATATTTGTTCGTGCGGTAAAGATGATCGTTACAGTAAGACTCGTGCATTATGGTTTCATCCATATAAACCAGTTAGTCTCTTATTTCTACTTACTTTTTCATGTGGAGACTTTAAGATCTCATAGTGTTAAGTTATTATGAAATTTAGGTGAAGTCGGGGAGGAACGGGAAACTTATTACTCAACAATTTTGTGTGAAATTATGGAAAAATATAAATGACGCCAATATTAGTTTATCCTATTACTTACTTAATCTAATATCAATATAACTAAATAACAACTAATTTATATTTTTGAGGAATTTTTAAAAAAGAAACTTACAAATTTCCCATTCTGCCCCACCACTTTCTCTCCGAGGCAATCATGATAGTATGTTTTGTATATGCAATTAGTGCAAACAATTAAATTTAATTTATGAAAAATCTGAACATCTTTTGTTTTATTTCTTATAGTTATTTAGCGTACGGTTGATGGCGTTATCAATTTTTCCTTTCGCAAAACGATTTTTTTTGCAACTGCACAGTCTTTGCTAAAAATTTTCCCTTTTTTCGTTAATTAAAAATAGGGTTCGTCCGGTCTACCCCGCTATCCCGTTCCGTTCCGACTTCCCGTAAGTGTATGAGTATTCTTGCACTGTACATCTGCAGTGAATTATGAGCACGAAAGAAAATCGTCTAGCACTTTAAATGTATATCGTTAATGTCTAGAGTCATTAAAGACAAACTAAAACATATTTAAGCGAAGACTAGAGTAGACTGTTTCACAAGACGAATAAAATACTGCACAGAGAAATGTTGTGTAATTAATCCAGTTTTGTCGATTTTCTTAGGTTAGATAGAATAGCAGTTGGGAATTAATTTAATATAACAACTAATGCTGGTACAGTTTCGTGTGCCTTGATTCCGATGGTGTTACGTCACACTCAGAATCTTGAGCTCCTGTAACAGAACGTTAAGCAAAGAATGTTAAAGAAACCTTTGAAGGCTGAAACTCTAAACGGACAAAATTTATACGTTTTACTAGAGAGCGACGATGACAGACACACACTTTTAACAAACGGACAAAACAAAATGATGAAAGTTACAACCATCTATTATATATAATAAAACTAAAATTTAGAGTATTTTATTGGTGTCTGGAAACGGTAAAAAATATTTCAATAAACTCGTGGTATTTGTTCACATAGACAGCAATTGAGATTCAATCAGTAGTTAATTTAATAAAAAAAAAGTACATCTTAACTCACATTAAATTACATTACAACGCTTGCGTATTTTAAAGCAGCTATAAGTAGCTTTAAACAACGACGGTTAGTATTAACTTGCACCGGACGGCCTATTGTAATTTCACTGGGGGATTATAAATAGTGAGTTTCCATAATAGAATATAGATTTATGTTATTAACGGTTCGCTCAACACAGGATACTAAGTTGGATCAAAAGAGAACTTCTGAGTTCGTGTTGGCGCGAGGTAATGAGAATTGATATTCTTCAGAATTATTAGCCAATTCTATCTTCGTATTATCAATTCATATTCTCTGGCGCACGAACTGTGATTACTCAATTAATTGAACGAGTTCAGAGCGAGAGAATAGCATATTACAGTACAGTTTAAGCAGCAATAAAATAAAATTATTCAATTTCTTCAATTCATACATACATAATAGTTGTGATATAATTTTATACATACAGAACACCATAAAAAGCATAACAGTGGTAAATTATAACCAATTCCTTATGAAGTTTGAGCCTCACTTAGGCAATAACTCGCTCTCTAAATCAAAACAATTCTTTATGTATATTGTTGTACTTTTTCGCCATATACCTATCAAACCTGGTCGAGGCATAAAATGGGAATGCTGTGCCCCAACTGGACATTCCACCTCCAGAGTTTTCCCTGCAACAAATAAGAGAAATTCTGGGAACAATACTTAAACTTTTGTCAATTATGCATACCTGATTTCTATCCCTTCCTATGCAATTAAAGGAGATATGGAACAACGCGAATAGCTTTCAAGTAGATTCTTTTATAAAAAAATGATTCGTCGTAACATACTTTATTTCCTTTGCATTTGACACGTTTGTTCTTATGTATTATTCCCTAATTCATATTTTATTTTTTCGTGTGATTACCTCAATATATTTATTCTGCAGTAATGATTAATGTACCCAGCATAAAAGCCTAATGGAATGTCATAAACGGATTTATTTACTACAGTTATTTTATAATTTCGAATAATTACAGTAATTTTATAATTAATTTATGTATCAGAAAATTGTTTCACGTCACATTTACCGGCAAGAATTGTAATAATTAAAGAATTCGTCCTCAGATGATGAGGATCAGGTAAATTTAATCAGGATATAAAATTTTGAAATATTTAGAAGAAATTCTGAAGTTCACATTAATTTTGACTCAAAATAGAGGTCCGTAACTTACATCTAAAATAATTTTCCTGGACTCTATCCAAGTAATCAATGTTTGATTGTAACTGTACTTAGTTGCAGCCCACGACAGACATTTTATATATTGGAACCTGTACTTTCTGTTGTCAAAATTTATGTGCAATGACATCCTTCAAACTTTAATATTGCGAAGAAATTTACTTGATGAAGTCCGAGATGTGAGGACGAAACATTGTTCTACTTTTCTAATTGATATCAAGTCATACGGAATCATTTCTTTTTAGCTGTAAGGAAGGTGCTTTAACTTTATTGTTAATTAATTGCTCATTTCAGTTCTTACTGCTGGAAGCGCGAACAAAGCGAAGGGTTTCACTCTCTAAAGAATGTTCATTTCAGGCTAATTTATATTTTGCTTGCAAAAGGCTTCCATCCGGTTTACGCGAGAGCAACATCCACAATTTCCTCTCCACAAAGCTTAACTTGAGATACATCGTATGCTAGCCCTTTCAAGGAGGCCTGTAATTAACAATCTACATCAAAAGTACACGACATCTCCAGTATCATCAAAATTGCCTTCCATCCAAAATACTTAAATAAGCGATATATTTAGCCACACTAATGAATTGTGTTGTGTTGCGCTGGTGTGGTACTTATTTTGCAATTGCTGGATTTTCCCTCGAGGAAATTGTTTTTTTTAATCCCAATTCGATAACTTACTTGAGTATCATAGCTTTCAGATCTGATTAAGAGAATTTATTATATTCTGTAAGTTATATACTTAATTGAAGTAATTCCACAACAGTTCCAAGAACTAAACACAGGAGTTTTATAAGTCTGTTGAAGTTTTAGTAAAAAATAATAAGTTATCATATCTTTAATTAATTTTAAATTACGAAAATTATTTTTTAGAAATTTAAAGAGTAATTAAAATCGATTTATATTTGAAATATTTATCTCCTCCATTTGGTCTATAATAAGTATGAAAAACTCAAAATATAAGCCAAATAATCCCACAATTACGAAATTAGTGGAATAATAAAATCCAATATACACAAAACAAAAGTTACGTATATATATATAAGAATTTTAACAATAAAAGACAATTTAATCGGCGTAATAAATATATTAAACTAGTTTAACTTAAAAGTATTCAAATTCACAGTTTTGACTTAATTTCGGTAATATATATAAACACTTGAAACTTACACTTTTCAGTGTTTGCAAATATATATGTTGTTAAAAAGTAGAGGTCTAAATATGAAATTTTGTGACATGGACTGCATCCCACTGTCGATAATAAGTGAAACATGATTTAAGAATTCAGACTATAATTTGTACCGCCGCTTTTAAACAAGATACATATGTATATATAATTACATACATATGTAATTTACATATATGACAAAATACTGTTATTTAAAAATTCCACGTTTGAGTACAATTTTCTGTCTGTAGTTAAAATTTTGAAAAACATTGTTACCTGCTTCAATTTTGTGAAATAAAGGTTCTTGTTATTGAATTAAACTTTTAATAAAATGGTCATTTAATTTATATAGTTTAACTTTTTAAATATATTTTAAATTTTGTTAATATTAAAGTGTTAAAATTTTTTCTAAAATATTAAATTTAAGTAAATATTTAAATTAATGAATATAATAAATTCAGATCAGACGATATATACAAAAATGAAAACGCATAATGCAGGATTTAAGTGAAAAGCAAATAATCTAAAAATATTTTATTAAATTACAATCGCAAAATGTAATGGTTTTAGCTACTTCAAGTGGCCAGAGAAGCGTCGGGGAAGGTATCTATGCTACTTAATTGTTCTGAAAAACTTTATTTAAGGGAGAAGGAACTTTCGTTTATTACATGTTTCTTGGTAGTATATTTCTGTCTCGGATTTAGATACTACATTGTTCTTGATTTACCATTGAACATTCTAAACCATAGGTGGCCAAACGTGGTGCTTTGGACGATTAAAAATGGCGCTTTGCTTCCTTGAGCCTGTTTGTATTTCAGACGAGAAGTCCCTTTTAAATGTTAAAAAGCTTTGTACAGGTAGACATAAGTTATAAATAAATACAATGAATGATCAAAAGTCAGAAATAGAAGAATTCAATTACAGTTCTTTTGGCAAAGAGAGAGAACAGACGATTCCAAGTTCCGAGCTAAGACTCTGTCAGCTGCAGTAGCATCATGAAGCTATCACCGTCTCGTACAGGAACATCATTCTTGACTTGTGTATATTTGTACTTCATAAAACTAGTGTAAATTAATTAATTTAACAGTGTCAAAGTTATTACTATCCTCATATCTATTTACCCACCCCTAACCACGAACGAAAGGCGATATAAAATGTGCTCCAGTCATTTGGCGCAACTGAACTTGTCTGTCAAAAAATTGGCGCTTGGTATGTAAAAGATTTGTCACCCCATTCTAAACGTTTTAATGCATTCTACAATGATAATTAAGAACGGTTAAAGTAGATGCGACGCGCCCGACCATCGAGATTTTACTATACGTTCATCACTAGTTATGAACTATTTATTTACAAAATCTCTTTTATTTATTAAGGACTCTTCTTAGTATACAAGTACACCAAAATAAATATTTTCATTTACGCCTATATTTAAAATATACATTTATTCATCCTGAAATATTTCCATTCAGAGGTAATTAATTCCTAAAAAGAAGTAATAAAACTTTAATAGCTCAACGGGAGGCCGACTACATTAACGCCGTCTTTTTAAGACTTATGAAATGACCAAAGGTAAAGAGTAATTAAGAAACGACGGTAGAAATAGCTTTCTTCCGTGGATGGTGTATTCCAAGACACAATCAAAGCACGAAATTCTGATAGGATTTGTTTCAATTAATCTTATGTTCAGGAACAGGGGCACCACATAAAGACTTCAATCATAATCTTCGTAATATTGGAAAATACAAAATATTAAAATATAATTTCATTCACGAGAAAATCTTAATGATCATGCATGTGATAAAAATGAAATATCTCAAATATGACTCAAACTTATTAGCTGCAAAATAACTGAAAACTATATACATATTTTATGAGGAACGGATTAAAGTACTTAAATGAAAACAAATTTCATAATCGAAAAGGGACAGAAATGATTGATAGTTTTTTGAAGAGATGAGTGCATAAGTAATGAACAGAAAATTATGTTCATTTACTCAACGCTAGTTTCACTGTAAATAAACGCAATATTCGCACCACACTCTACATACTGTCAGCGTACTTCTATAATTCAGAACATTCAGAATGCTCACCTTTAATAAGACTGGAAATACGGAAAACACAGACAACTATGTCTAAACCAGAGACGAATAACCGTTTTTGATAACGACACTACTACAAATTAAATAATTTTACGCTGGCATATTTTTAAAACTAATAAAGGAATATATGACAGACAAATTATCTGTTTATTAACAAAATGAATGATTATTTAATTACATCTTATTTACTAATAGCTTACTGCTCAGACAGAAGTCTTGCTAGATTATGTATCATGCATCCTTCGATTTTTTTATGTATGTAATATTTTAGTTTCATATTCCCAATTTATACAATATATACGAATATTATTGAACGTAATTTAGTCGTTGTTGAGGTACAATACTATTTTTTATATTAGTATTTGCCTCGCTTACATAGGATGCAGTTTCGTAACCTTCACGCAAGCGGCGATACGCATTTGTGGCGAGAAAATTTAACCAAACATAATGACGGTTATAACGGAGGAAATACATACGGTTTTGAGTGAAGATGATTGTGAAAAATGTTCTTGATACAGTGTGTAATTTCAGCTTGCTATAGATGTATATATTTTTCAAAATCTTATACTATTTTCGCATTTAAATGGCGTAAATATGAAATGACTTGCCATGGTTATTAGTCACGAGTTTATCGAAAGCTTAAATATACGAAATAAACTTTTATACAACTTTTATATAAATGATAATAAGTTTTGTGATACATTTGGAATAGAATTTGTTTAGTTACATTTATTGCTCAACCTACCCTTACGTAACTTAACAAGGATCGCATAGATCGTAACAATCTCCACCCAATATCTCATTAAATTGTCATAACAGCATTACGTAAACACACTAACACTTAATAAGATCACTTAGTTGTTACCTGCTTCTTGACTAGTGTGAATCATTGTTTATTGGATACAACGTATCATAGTGTGTGTTATCAAGAAGCATTATTAAAAACTGCATAATTAATTAAATTAAAACTTATGGCTAAACTTCGAAAGCAACTTAAAAGAAAAATGTGTCCAGTGCTTCTCAGTGAAGGAGTCTTACAAAGAAACACCTGATATACTAAAAAATATGGCCGATAACGGTTAGAATAAATTTATTTGATGAATGAATTAATAGATACATTAAAACTTTATTTGTTACCAAAAACCAACATTTTCAAGTCGTGTTTTAAATATTTATCTGATCATTATGAATTGGATGCTTAGGACCTGAAAGCGTGTTTTAGGCGAATGAAAATACACTGAAAAATTATAAGTAAACAGTTAGAAAGGTCAATAAAAATTTAAAATTTAAATAAAAATCACTAATTTATTTCTTTGTATTTGTATCTCAATATAGCGGAACATTCGTATTTTAAATAATATGAGGGAAACTTATTGAATTTATGAACCTGAAATAATGACAAAAATAAATGTTTTTTTAAATTTCATAATTGGTATTACAATATGTAATTAAAAGCTTCTCAAGATTGTAATATTTAAATTCAAGGTGTCTATGGATAAAATATGTTTGTATGTTAAAAAAGACCTTTTAGCATCTAAATATATCATTGAAACATAATAAATAATAATACTGTATCTACATTCAATTAATTCGTTTAACAGCTCATTTACACATAGTGCTTAGAAACGGTGAGATGAACTTATACGTAGACAGATTAATGGTTTCTAATTCCTGAATTCTGTCAGAATGAAGTGAAAAATGGAGAGAAATTCAGGCCAAATCTGTTTTCAGTTTCTTTTCTGTTAGCGCATTGCCGCATCATTCTCTTCAAATTCATTTAAAGCTCCCAAAATGTTTTGAAAGTTCTTGGTGCAATACGCCACTATTTTCAACTATATCCCCTACCTCGTTATTACAGGTTCAGGGGACAAGGATGTGTCTGGTAACTTTCCTTTAAATATATATATTCTGGAAGATAATTTCAAAAATTACTTTTTTTAACCCTTTAAATTAATTTATTTACCGTAGGGGCAAGTTTTCTAACCTCTTCCACTACTCGTTGCAAACCATGGGCTAGACAAGTTAGATGTGGAAGATTAGGAATAAAATACTTCAAAAGTCTGCTGAAATAATTTGCGCAACTGCATCTTGTCAACATTAAAATTATCCGTTAATCTTCAACCTCATTCAGATAATTTCAGTCCTGAATTTATAAAATATACAGCACTTTCATAATTCGTTTTATTGATTGCTTTTGAACACAACAGATAAGACCTTACAGAATTATTTTCACAACAATTGAATTTACAATTATGACGTCTAAGTGAATCTTCTAATTTACCTACCGAAATCCAAATACTTTTGTCGCTAAAATCATTTACTGTCAGCAGATACTCTAGGTCTTGATAGTATTTTCTTCCGACTCGAAAGAAATATTTTTCTTGCAGTACTTTTCTAAGAGCCCTTTCACTGTTGATTTTCCCACAACATTACTAGGAATTCCAACTCCTGACGACTTGATTCTACAACGGACGGGTACAAAGTGTCCCTGTATTTTGTAGTTTATTGTATACATTTTAAATTCAAATATTATTTGTGATTACACTTTCCTGTGTCACAATATAATCGTGTTTTATACGACTTTTCCCTCCAATAGAATATTGATATGTAAAAATATATTACGAATGTAAACTGTTGGATGCACATATTCACTCTTTAGAATGTAAGATACTTACGACACTTCATAACCACATGTGACTCAGACGTTCGTCCATCACTGGACTGTATTGTTGGACAATTATTCACATATTAGCTGCTTCGTACCGCTAATTGAATATAATTTACGACGCTGCAAAGTGGGTGTTGTGACAGCGGTGCTACGTGTAATTGAATGAAGCGGTGAAGTTATATTGCTGTCGTTTTCAGAATTGTAATTTTGTGGCTTTTCTCCAATTGGTCATTACGGAACACTACATATATGATGGACGTTCGTTATTATTATCTTAAGTAAACTGCTTTTGAGCATAAAGATCCTTGACCACGCTTCAGGCTCAAAATATCCTGAAGTATATATGTTACTTTAATAGCAGTTACTCTCCACAAGTTCTCTAAATATAAAGGATTCATATAATCTCTTTATTTGCGGGAATTTTTCAAGTAATACCAAATAACGAATTCTAGACTGGTCAAACTTGTTCGAAATTTGCGTCTAAATTCTTTGTTACACTATTATCCTAAAATTTTATTTTCTCATAACTTTTCTACGTCAATTTTTTTGTCCCTTTTTTGTCCTCTGCCATTCAATGGTCTTACCCTAAAGACATAGAACAGAATAAATTATGCCTCTCCGAGGTCTTCCAAGTGAGATGCTTATCCGTTGCGTGCTGCGACGAGGACGTCCGAAAAAAAGTAAAAAGTTTCAAAACTTAAATAAAATATCAGTTACATGAAAGCATTATTTCACTGTATAATACTTACATTTAACTAATATTTAATTTTAGTAATGATACTTTCAATAAGCTAATAAGCATACAAAATGTTTTTAAAGTTACAGGGCAGATTATTGAAGTTCATCAGTGTCGCACACATACAATTTTATTTTCGAAGATGGATGTATTATTTCACGCTAATCAAACCGAAGTAACTTCTCCTTATATGTATATATATATATGTATGTGCTCATTCACGGTATCAGGTATCTTGACTCCATTAAGATACCGAGTCATCGCGGTGGCTCAGACAGACGTAATAAAAGTAGGAGGCGTGAAATGGTAAAATTTCGAATACGGATATTTGGACAATATTTGGATTAAAGGCACTTCAAGTACAACGTTGAAAATTTTTTGTGTAGTTTCACGTAGTTAATATCTCGCCAACGACCGGTACTTATACAAACGTGTTTATAGATACCTATTAATTTAAATGATATTATAAAATAACAATTGAATATTAATAATTAAATAAATGAAACGTATATAAAGGTGTGGATGAGAAAATTTAAATAGATGAATCAAAACTCCAACAAAGATTTAATCAGGTTACACGATTGTACTAATGATTTTATTTCTTTATTTATTTTGTCGAAGTTAAATCTCATATTAAGTTAGATCTCATATTAATCCATTCATGCTTTTCTGATTCTCTTTATTTAAATAAAGTGTTTCAGTTGAGACATACGAAGAAAACAGAATTAAAGATTAAGAGAAATTTCTGTAAAGATGACTGAGTTAGAATATTTATTTTATTTATTCATATCAATTGAGTAAAAAAATAGTGTCGAATTAACGAGGGCATTTTCTAACTTACGTTTGCTATCCTAAATCAACCTGGATGAAAATATTGAAAATTGACTTTTTGATATACTGTGTATATCTGTCAAAATACACAAAACTTCAATATGAAACAATATTTGGGTTGAAAATTAAAATTATAATTTTGAAATTGACGAAAGCAAAATATCCAATGCTTAAGATGTGTAATAAGTGTTAAGAAAAACTCAGCAATTTTACATTACTTACACTGTTGTAACTGCATTCATATTCACAATAAATAATGGGCGAGAAGTCTACTATCAATAATTTAATAAAATAATTAGCATAGAAAACGTTTCTTCCATAATCCATAGACATATTCAGGTGTATATGACATATCTCAGTTTACTACGTGTGAAGTAATAAATGGTCAACTGCTGTGTTCTAGTTGAAAATGTCATATTTATTGTATTTTTTATTATTGAGCATATTTCCTTCCTTTGCTGTTAAAGGGAAGTTGTTTGTTTCACGATCACCCTCGTGTAGCCTGTTCCCCAAAAATAACTTTTTTTGCTTCTTGTTTTATTTGTAAGTTTTTCAGAATCATAAGAATTCATATTCATGTATTGGTTGAAGGTAATAAAATTATCACCTAACTTTTGTTGTACCAAACATTCTGAAAGTGATGTAATAATTGTTAGTAGTTATAGCTAAAAACGCCATTGAGTTAAGATGTTTAGTAAATATATATTAAATTTTCAGCGGATCTGGGAAATAGGGTAGTTGCTGCTCGCTAAGCACAAAAAGTTACCAAATGATGTTATATATTGAAAAGTCACTTATTGCATGCAACATGTTGTTCCTATTGAAAGATTCAAATGTGTTTTAAAAAATTCTGATTTATGCTTACACTTGTGCAATTCGTATTCTGATAATGTTAGTGAGAAACTGGAAATTGGAAAAGTGCTCAAAAAGAATCGAACAAAAATATAAAAAATAGGTTTACTTAATAAATTAATCTCGGTTTATAAACCGGGTCAATTGTTTAATAATACACGCCTGCGGAATTTATCTCAGCCTTTTCGCTGAAACATTGTTTTCTCCACACCAGAGATGAATTGCGCGGAGACGTTGTGTGCTAATAAAATTGACCCGGTTTATAAACCGTAATTCATTTATTAAGTCAATACGCTGCGAAATCATATGCTATTTCAATAGATATTTTGTAATGGAATAATCCAATCAAATTAACCAGGCAACGTCGCAAAACATGTGGATTAAGTAAAAAAGGCACAGTTGCAGACAGTTGATATAATTAAATGGGTCATGTAGTTATTTAATTAATTATGAATCATCCCACTCCACTATAGTGCATAAAGACCTGTAGTATCGTTCTCATGTAGGGGAGTAAAAGCTCCAAATTATCGATTT
This sequence comes from Eucriotettix oculatus, assembly GCA_034510155.1. Lineage (NCBI taxonomy): Eukaryota > Metazoa > Arthropoda > Insecta > Orthoptera > Tetrigidae > Eucriotettix > Eucriotettix oculatus. The sequence continues at coordinate 66,014,520 of CM067378.1, forward strand.
TATTACCAACATGGACACCAACATTAGTTTTTAATGAAGTCTCATTCTTTGTCTTGTCCTTCCTATACGTCATATTTATAAAACGTAATAACAGTTCCAATATTTTATTTAACAATCGTCACTATTTTTATCAACTGTTTAAACTCATATTTCCTCTGTAAATATATATTTACGACTCATAACTCCCATTTTTCACTCGATAGATTTTATTTCTGATAATCACTCCGTCTCTTCATAATGTCCTTAGACAACGTAGCAAAAAGCCTCCCTCTTAGACGAGTGTTTGCCTCGTGGGTTTAGTTTCCATTAAGTCTTCTCAACGTTCCACTGCTACAGTAACACCCACTCAATTCAAAAGAGTGATAGAAATTCGACGACACTGAAATGAAATCGAGCAGGCAGAAAATTAACTGAAATGTGATTTTGGGATTCGCCTACCTACTAATCAAATACTTCAACGATATCATACGAGATAATAGACGAAATGAAAATTGCGTAAAAAATTTGTGACGCGAAATTTTTATTACAATTAATTTAATTTGTGGCCGGTAATGCTACGTTAAGATAAATTAAAATTTTTTAAAGGAGTAATATCAAACATTACCATAAGCAAAGCTATAAACCGAGGCGCCGTAAAGGCGACGAATGTTCCATTGTCTGAAGATTAAAAGGCCGTCAGGTAAACCAGTGACCTCTTCCAGTTGAACAATTTTGTTGAAACGGTGGGAAAAAGAAGAAAATGATTGGTAAAATTGGTCAGGTGTTAAGTTTATTGGGCCATTAACACAAGTATGTCTGTCAGCCATCGATGGAGACAGACCGTTAAAGAAACAGTTCTAGTTTGATGTTAAAAGAGAACGGCAGTTCTGGCTCAGCCTTCAGAGAGAAAAGACAGTTTTGGTTTAGCGAGCATAGACATTCACATATCTTGCGAATGAGAAATAGTCCTGAGCCGAGGAAGGAAAAATGAAGAGCCAGGCTGAGGTTATTGAAAACAGCAGCTGATCATCAAGAAATTACCTGGAACCAGCGCCGAGGGCAACCTTGATCTACATAAAATGGAAGAATTTGGCGAGTCTCAGAGAAAAAAGAAAAATAATTTGTGATACCAAAGTGATAATTAAGTCTGTTACAGGACAGAAACACGAGACTCCCCTGAGATAGAAGATTAAACTAATTGTTAAATTAAAAAAAATATTAAATTCAGCCCAGATATGAAATTAAAATCAATTAAATTCAAAGAATGAATCATTTTTCTTTAATTATTTTGGCTAATAAATTTAATGTTCTTATATGGCGACTAAAGGATCAATCTTTAAAAAATAATTTACGCTATTTAGATAATTAAATCAACTTTACAATTTGATAGAATGCTATAGTGGGAAAATGGAGCAGATATTTTGTTGGTTGACGTTCAGCGACGATAGGTAAGAATAATATATGTAATTAAAATTATAAAAAAATCAGAAACTGTAATGTTGCTACCAGAGACGATGAAATATTTACAATAAGTATTTTGAAAAGAAACCTGACATTAGTAAAGACTTTAATATATATACTGCGCAAATGAAATAAAATTTTATTTTTACATTTTCTTTAAATAATTCCCTTATGTGCCGGTTTTGTATTTATGAGGACCTTTGCTTCTTCTCACTATCATTGCAACGTTAAACCTTTGGTGATGCTAATGACTTAAATTTCAGAAGACTGGTGTAGTCTAGAACATTTAGAATAGTTTGTCTCTCAGTTTTTTCTCGTCTTTATTTTTCATGGTACTCAAAAACAGTTTTCAGAACAGGAAATTCAAACGTTTGCAGGTATAAGGTGTTATTCGATGCTTGTAGGGGATGAAAGGTCTGCGCTTGATAGTGCTAGTTGGAAATGATTATATTTGAATTAATTGTCTGCAGGGTTTTTCGGATTTTCATTTCAAACATTAAATCGGGAAGGAAAGCTGCAGGTGATAAATAAAAAAATATATAATGATACGTGGTAATGGACTTTTGGTAAGGGAAATGAGGTTAAAAGTAGGCTGGGTTCTTCACCTGGGAAAGATGGAGGGATTCGCAGTTACCTATCAGTATTGTGTATGTGTTGATCAAACGGAACGGATAGTTTTGGAGAGGCGTTGCCGCCAGGAGGCAGCAGCGGAGGCGACGAGCGCCGGCGCCGTAGACTTCCCTGCGTCACGTATCGATCCTAGCCGCGGACACAGCTGGCCATCTTGGGACCGCGTTTCGTCATGCAGTGAAGAGCCGGCATCCAAAGGTAAGTCCGGTCCACTCTCGACAATTTCTATCATGGCGTTTCAGGACAACTCGTGTACTTGCCCGGAGTAGACCAACAACATCTAAATGTCTCCACGTAAAGCATCTCACATTTCCAGGTCCGGAGATTCCGAGTCGGTTGTGTGCGTCAGCCGTGAATTTTAAAAATACGCAATGCTTTTAATTTGGACATCCATTCGCCATATTTGTGCTACTGATTTCTACTGCCCTACACTTTGACAAATTAACATCGCCTCAAATCTCTACTGAAAGAAGTCAGAGACTACTTCGACCATCTTCCAATGAATCCTCGTAAACAGATTTTATCAGAGGATTGATTAGCACTCATCGTAACTTCTTTAATGATCATCCAAAATGATACGTGTATCATTTAATTATGGAAAGTTTGAAAATCGCTGGAACTTATTATTGTCTTTCCCCCCGTCAGTATCCATTGGAACATTGCAACGAACTGGGGAATAGCAGTAAAAATATTTGTTCACCAACTTTAGTGACGGTAAAGTTATCAGAAAAACGTTGCATGGACCAAAGTTCAGTCAAATAATTTTCTCAGAAAATATAATAATTAATAACCAATTTAAATCCTTTGTTTAAAAATAAATATTGGATTTTTAATTTTTCATAGCTTAATGCCAGACAAGAAAGTTGGAAAAAGAAATATTCTTGTTTCCTTCCTGGTTGTGATTATTTCCCGTTGCAGTTTTTCTTTAATTGGATATATCAAAACCCACAATAAATTGTGTAACTATTAATGCTGTGTCTGCGGAAGTATATATTTACTCGATTGGTTAATTTTGGTGAGTTTAGGGTAAAAATCAGTTATCTGGGTCTAAGCACCCCGGGCGGGGAAGGTCATTGGTTAACCTTAGCACTGCCTCTCTGTACCGTCAAAGCACCGTGAACTCTGTGGACACCACAAAGCTTTCAATTGCAAGCTATTATTCAGCACTCACCGTACGTTCACTGAGAGTCCGACAACTGTAATGAAATTAACATTTTACGAGATGACATTCCGCGCAGTAATACGACTCCATATAGAGCGCTGCATAGTTGAAGTATTCACAGTAATTGCCAGCACGGAATGGTTGACGTAAAATTCATACTTTCCCACGAAAAATCACGTAAAGGTTGTCTGGAAAATAATTTAAAACCGGTTTGCTTTACTTATGATTTCTGTGATTGCCTCAACGATATGAAGACTTACACGTCTACGATTCCGTAAGTAATTCTCAGAAATAAATTATATTACGGGAAGCAATTGCTTTTTTATGTCAAGATATGAGATTCATCTGTTAGACCTATCCCACGAAGTCATTATATATCTTTACTGCGAAAAAAGAAGCCGCTTGAGGGTATAAATAAATTAGTGTAAAACGAGAACGTGACATTTAAACGACTGGCTATGTAAGATTTACGATGCAGCTAAAAATGCCGTAGATATCAGAGATTTATTAAGTAACAAACCGAACAGCATCCGCGATCCTAGAAATTCTGTTTGGTTCGCAGTTGAATGTCAACCATTTCAATTTCCTCGACGTTTCCTCCTTGTCGACGCCTACGGAGGAAGACGGGAGGAAGCATCCACACTCTGGAATTTACTCGACTTTAGCGCGAAAGAATTTTTAATCAACACATAGTGATTGATTTTTAAAACAGAGGCGTTGACATATAATTAACATTCTTACATGAGGAATGGAAATATAAATAAGAAACTGCAGTCTTTATCGACTTTATTTTCCTTTGCAATTAGAATAAAAAATATTTTTATTCATATCATCAGAAATATGTAAATATTATCTATGCATATAATTTTGAGGATTTACACTCGGGTACGTATCTTAAAAATGTACCTGGAGAGATTTAATATTCCTAATATGAACAAATTTACAAAAAAACACAACTAAGAATGAGATTGTTTATTTGAATCATTTACAAATTATATATATAAATATATATAATAGACTGAGCTAAGAAACTTGAATTGCGCTGAAATGCAAGGGTGATTTGATTTTTTTGTTGTCGGTTTTTGTACTTTCCAACGTTTTAAAACTGAATTAAATTCCTTTAAATATCAGTCAGAAAAAATATTTTTTTTGCTTTAAGGTTTAATAGCAATTAAACTTCAAACGATGTTCCGGAAGCGTGATATTTGAAATTTCAATCGTAGCCATGTCATTAGATTTAGACCTAAGGTGTATGTAAAAAATATTGATGCTTGTTTATCGTTAGTTAATGACGTTCATCATTTATATTTATGCGGTGTTACACAGTTCATATGGTATAGCCAAATATTATCTGTTTATACTCATATTTTTAGAGACACTTAATTGATGACTATACATTCTGATGAATTATTTGATTGTAAAGCTCTATTTTTTAATTCTATTTTCAACTTACAGTTAAATAAGTTCATAAATTATGAAGTTTCATTACTTTTTTTTATAAAGACACTAAATCTACTATTAATACTCTAATCTCTCTATCCTATTAAAAAAGAATACTCGAAAATTTTGGAACATTAACATTTTTATTGTCTTAAAATAATTAAATATTTTACCTGTCAATGAAATATACATTAAATGAGTTCTAACAGCCTCTTTGTCAGTTTTATTTTAATATTAAACTATAATACGTTTCGTCTTTCATTTGAGACTTCTTCAGCTCTAAAAATTTAGCTGTTCATGGATTCACTACATTATTCCTTCGGCCGAAAAAAAATTATATTTGTATCAAATAATTTAGATACTTTGTTGTTTACATTTTATTATGAGACATTTATTAGGTCTTTAAATATCCAATTAATAAGTACGCTAGGATGTTCAAGTATTCTTAATTTTTATGAATTAAAGTGTTTGTTTTTAATATAACTTCGGAGTACAACATGTAACAGGGACATTCTATTATGGGTGCGGATACTACATAATTCACGACAGACGAAACATTTGTCCTAATAATAATTCAGAGAAAATGTTTTTAAATATTTTGTTTAACTTAGAATACTTTATTTAAGTGTATTTTGTTAGACTGCGCCGCGCTATGTGGACATGCTACATCTAAATGTGGCGGCAAAGTTATACGTAATGAAACAAATTGCATATCTAGAGTTTCTTTTCCAGAACAATGACTTATAGCGTAGGTCTTCCGCCGAAGCATAGTGACCTATATTTCCTCTACCCGAATGCGGCCGGTCAAATGATGCTTAAAGTTACTCTATTATTAAATATTCTCCAATATCTGTGTTTGGTTAGCGATATATAATCGTAGGACTCTGCCAGAAATTTATTGCATTACAATACTAAGTATTATAGGTTATGCAACCCGCAGAAGAAATTTGAGCCGATTCACATTCCTCAGATTATACAAATCCAAATAATGCCTTATTATCCTCTTTGGGTTTTTTAGTGTTCCTTTATTAATGTTACATGCGAAGTATGTTCACACTGTTAATGTTACATGTTCACACTGGGCTGCACTAGTGGAGTTTAACCAATTTATGCATATAACTTCAGGATTGTGGTATAGAATTCGAAAATATTCAACTTTAGAGTGCGGTTTCAGATTTAGAAAATCGACCAAATGCAGGCTTCTACAGATGAAGAGAAAGCCGTTTAATATTTATTTTCTTAATTGACAATATGTGTTATTAAGTTTATAACCCTTGCTCTCAATAATTGTGATTATTAAGAAAACGTATAAATTAGATCAATAATTCAATTATTCGTACCCACAATTTCTGAGATTCATATATATTTTATTATCATTCTTTCAACCTTGTTCATCTCAATTGTGGTCCTCTTGGGTCAATTGGAATAAACCCATTACTTATATGAATGTGTAATTCTGTGACAGTCTTAATTATTTATCGTTAGGATTAGCAGTATATAACATAATATAGCTATTACAGAAATAATAGTATCTTACTTTATAATTCCGCAACTCTTGATGCAAAATAATTTTTATTTTATATATGTAGAACCAACATAACAATTGGAAATTCAATTTCACGTGTTTTTTATTTCAATTATATGTATTTTTACTTTACTTTCATATTATAAGATTGAATTTTATCGATTTGTATGGGACAAAGAATAACTAATGAATCAATTTATTTCAACTGCAAATATATTAAAATTTATAGGGCGCAAACATGCTAGATTGTGAATTTATCGGACAAGTAATTGAAATGCGACTTTCAATAGCAAATAGTTTTCGCTTCTACGAAAAATCACTATCGAATTTCAGCTGTGTCACGTCCCTGTAATTTTCGAGGCTTACGTATTGGATTTGTAATAAACGATATCCGTTTCCGAAGGTACAGTCGAATTTCAGCGAGGGCCCAGCGATTCCGCTGAAGAGGCAGTGCAGCCAACTACGCACGCTTAATCGATAAAACATCCCGCAGCCGCTGCCCCACTTTAGCACTTCAGTTCTGTTAGTTGAGGTTGGTTGCTTGCCCTTTTAAATTCGCCCGTTGGCAAGAAACAAGATCAACTTTTGTTGATGAAAAGAGTTTAACGGTCTAACACTCTAGCAGAGTTAGGCTCTTTCCTTTTTTTGTTGTTGAGACTGTAACATATGTTTCAGTCTAGAACTCTCGTCGCTTCGCTTAATTATTTGACTTTGGCCGAATTTTATTTTACAATACTTTCTCTTCATGACCAGATAATAGAAATCTTTAAATCAAACTTTTCTGACTCAAATGAGTGAGCCTTCTTCCTTTGCCGTATGGTTAGTGACCGAGATATTTATTGTTAACATCATAGTTTCTTCGTGGTGACGGAGGTAGCGTTCGAAACGTTACCAAGTTATAGGATATATACCTTTTTATGTATTGTAATTAATAACATTCTTAAAAGTGTATTAAAATGGATTATGAATGGCAGTTGAGTTGATTCACAGCCAGATATTAAATGCATAACTGTAAATATGAATATTCAGCCAATATCTCTTCTCAGGTTCTCACATTTTATCTCCTATCGTTTGATAACTGGGGAGTGAAAATAACTAGTTTTAAACATATGTATCTGACTCAGAATTTTTCTATTAATTTTACTCAATTTCTGCGTCTCAACGTGGTGCTAATTAAACGTGATTATCAAATAACATCTGAAGATATCAAGTGATTAAAAACAAGATTTATAGATGAAACCTTCAAAATTTATATTGTGCTTTTTATTATTTTTATTTCTTAAAATTAACAATCACTGGTCGCTAACCACAATACAGAATCACAATTGCAAAAACATACCGAAACGTCGTTGGTTTTTTTAATTAGTTTTTCAAATAAAGGTTTCTTATTAGTCATAAGGTATTTATTATTTTTTTCAATGATTTCCTCACGCGTATATAAAAAATCAGATGTTAAATTTCGATCTGTGAGAAGTTTTCAAGCTGTATTAGTTAAAATATATCGTTTTTGAGGATGAAAACGAAAAATTTTCTAATACATGCAGACTTCATATTACGCCAACAGAGCTTGATTGTTTTTTGCTCTAAATAAGTCAATAATCTGTTTTTGCCTTTTAGACGCTCACGCGCCTTGAAATCGATGCCACTGAGCTCATGCAAGTGAGATTTATATAGATACGAGTAGTGTGCTTGCCCTTTTATTTAGCTCATAAAGCATTGCATAATACGTCTTTTCAGTAGCATAAGATTTTCTTATTAAACAATAACAACAATTATTACGTTTATAGAGAACAAGTGGACAAAATATGGGGTGCAGTTTCCATGAGACCAGAAGATTAAGTAGAAAAGAAAATATTTTATTTTTAATGTTCAAAATATGAACATTCTTTCAATTAAAAATTTACTTTTCTCTAAAAGGTTCAAGAATTTGATGTGTCCTATAGTTAGGGTCTAAAACCTGTTTCCCTTCCTTAATATATTTTCTCCAAGTTATTTCGATTAAGTGTGAAACCTCCTAACAAAATACTCATTCGTACTAATTTGGAAAATACTATGTCTCTGAACTCGAAATAAAGTTAAAATTCCAAGGAATCGGTAACGCCACGATACATCGTCATAGTAAAACCAATCACAACTCTTATAGCACTTATGATTCGCTGATTAGATATACTAAATTGAAATTAATAGATGTAGAAATATGCTTCATAAACATTTTATAAAATAATATTTTTTTACAGGTGAAATAGAGAAATTAAATAATTTTTACTTTGCCTACTGTAAATATTTTGTGATAAAAAATAAAAGTGTAGGCTTACTTAATATATCTCCTATGAACTGTGTTTATTCCATGAATAATAAATGAGTTAAATCAACCTCTTTGTCAGTTTTTATTTTAATTTAAATATTAAACAATACTACGTTTCGTCTTTCATTTGAAACTTCTTCAGGTGTAAAACTTTAGCTAAACATGGAACCTCACTCCATGATTTCTTCGGCTGAAACCCTTCTTTTCGGATAACCCGGTAATTGCCGGGCACCCACCTAGTATAATAATAAAAATGGAACATAATAAAGCGGTCTTAATTTGAATCCATCTACATAAAGTTTAACACAGTACAATGAAGGAAAATAAATTCTCTTAAAATCAAGGATTTCAATAAGAAAGAAATGTTTAAGAAAACGACTTATCGTCGCTACCGTAAAATTATCGAATCTGACAATGGCTATTTTTCAGTACAACAAAAGACTGCTGCAATTATTAGGAAAAAGAGTGGGATTTGACACTATGTTAAGGCCAGTATCTCGGTTTCTAAGGGAACTAGAAATTCGATTATTTGTAAATTTAGACATAATTCTAAAAGCAACTGCAAGGTATCGTATATAAAAAAAGTATTTTTGCAATTTGATAGTTTGACATGGTAGCGACGTTATGTACTTTGTAAAATTTGTTTAATTATTTTATCTCCCTTTGAATAAAAACAATTATTTTGTATTAAAACGCAACAAATAGAGTATTACTTTCTTTGGGGGATTGAAACTATTTTAGTGTTGTGTTTGATGGGCACACTTGCACTTTAGCGGATTGCTTGAGTAATTGAAATAGAACCTGCCTACGCATAGGCTACAAAGCCTTTCCAATTCCTGGCGAACCTCCAGATTGAAATTGTATATTCAACACTTGAGCCATAGAAATATCTTACAACTCGAATTAATTAAGCTGTTTGGGTTCCGAATAAGGTTCGTCGTCGACGATAACGGACGTAAAATTATGTTTCAAACGTTTCGTGAACATCCGCCTAAATGTTTCTTAAGGTGTGGTAACTATAACTAAAAATTTTTTTCAAATGTGAATGTATGAAATAAAAAAATAAACAGAACAAGCTGTGAACATTGAACTGCTGTTTCTTCTTGAATAAGACTCCAAAAAAACTTCCATATTCAAAAATTGTGTTTGAATGTTTGACTTAATTTATAAATATTTATTTTTTCATAAAAATTATACTTAATTTCACTTTTAGTTTCGTACATTGAATTTTATTAATGATTTGATAGCGAATTCTATGCTACCTCGCGAATTATTTGTAATATAAGGAGTTTTAATGACGAATATTTTGTGGCTTAACTAAAAAATACGAGGTCGAGTTAATAAGTTTTCAAATTTTATATTTTCATACTTCCTCTTCTGTACTTTCTACCTATACTTAACAAATTATAATATTTGACAGTTAAACACTGCATTCAATTCTGTGCTTGCATTTTTGCGTAAAATTTGTTTGACACTCAAAAATTTATTGGGTTTAAAATTCCAAATATAACATATAAAAAGCAAAAATAATTTTATAAAGAATGATAAATTAGTCAATAAAAATTTATACATTTCTGAACGGCAACGTATATTTTTATTCCATTAATGAGATTTTCCTATTAAATTTTTCCTCTATTTTATATTACATAATATTTATTGTATTAACAAATGTTTTACGTTTCCCTGGGTTTCATTAACAACGGACGAAAAGAAACGATTAAAAAATTTTATATGGTCAAAAAAATAGAACCTGAGAATAATAATAATAAATTTCATTCCCAGTTTTACTTGTACATACAAGTTTTTAGCATTGTTATATTTGATAACTATAAAATACAATTATTACTAGTAAAACATAATTTACATTTCACATATCTTATACAAATCCTTATAATATAATTTAAGCTAGTTCTAATCGTATTAGTAGAACACAGCTTGTTGTCACTTGGAAATTTATGTAACTGTCATTTAAGTACAAGAAAGAGGATTCTTATAACTAACTTTTCGATACAATAGTTTCTAAGGTAATGAGTTTTTATCCTCCTGTCATAAACGTCTACGTTTTCATTTGTCATAAATGTATTCTTATTTTGTAGAAACGTTTCTCGGGTTTCCAACCGGGTAGTCTCAGTAAACAGCGACGTTTCGACAGATAGCAACTCCGTCATCTTCCAGGCTGAAGTGGAAGATGACGGAGTTGCTATCTGTCGAAACGTCGCTGTTTACTGAGACTACCCGGTTGGAAACCCGAGAAACGTTTATACATATTCTTCACCGGGAAAGCCTTCGTTCTTTATTCTTATTTTGCCTAACTAATAGTGTGACCTTGTATATGAAAAAGAAAAGCTCAGTCAATATATTTTTTATTTCTGAATACTGTTTTACAACTGTCCATCAGTCTAAGATTAAACATAATTATAAGTCATTTCTTTTCAAAAATCAATAGTCTTCTCAGATAGTTTGAGACACAGGTTCCCCAAATCTCATTACCATTCAATAGATTCGTTTTAATAGTTCTTTATAACAAATTTTCTTAAGTTCAGAGGTTACTAAGTTCTTTAACTAATATTTTTACATACATGACCAGTTTATAATGCCAAGTTAAGTGTTTAAAAAGGACATGCTAGTAAGAATACAGATCATTAATCAATTTTGTATACTTCCAATCCTCTTCGCAATACATACAGCTATTAATATTTAGCAACCAAACTCGTATAGAAAATAGCGAAACTTTTCAGTTCAGCGTACATGCTGATTGCGTCGTCAGTGTCAGATGAAAATTGTCTTTAAAAAATATGTAATTCCTATTTGAGTTAATTTTCTAGTTTGCACACGTTTTATGGGAAACTATAATTAAATTTGAATGTGAAAGAGCACTGAAATACTTTGCCCTTTGAATTTTTTTACTGCATTAGATTCTAAATTGGAGTAGAAAATGATGTTGATAGCCCCTTCACTTGTCATGTGGATGTATCATAAAATTCCCTCAAAGTAAAAAGCCGAGTACAGTTTTCACTGAAACCGAGATGAGAAAGTTAGTCAATATTCATTATTTTTGGATAGTGAGTTTTTTTTTCAAAAATCCATGTTTTCATCATCGATTTTTGGGTTATATTATGTGGTCTGTCTATTATAAGAAGTGCATATGTGACGTACGAAAAACACTGAATGGGCCAGTATCTTTATAACTTTCTTTATTTGAGAACATATTCCAAATATGTCACGCGATGCAGCCATCGACTTCATTCAACGACACGTAAACTTTTTATTAGGAAAAGTAGGGATCGATTTTTACAGTCAGCGTATTTGCTTCCCATTCATCTTTTCTAGACAGCTAAGTTGTATAGTTTGAAATAGTTTACTCTATTGCTGAAACTTTATCCTTCGAAGATCCTAAATACTACGCCTGTTACAGTAATTCACGAATTTTACCAAAGCAAAAAATTTTCTTTATTATGGATTTATAATCCACGATTTAGGTCTTGTTGAAAGTTTATTTTAAAATTAAAATATCAATTTAAGAAATTATTTACGGTTTATAATTTAGATACAGTATTTAGAATCTTGGGATGAAAAAGTTTCGAATTTGGAGTGAAATATTTAAAACGATACAAACTAGCTGTCTTGAAAGGAAGAATGGAAAGAAAATACGTTGGCTAAATACAATTTTATTTAATATTTATAGATTTAAAAATATTTTCTTTTAATATAAGTGTGGGCCTCGCAGTAGTCGGAAACTTCTCTTTTTAAGATTTTACCTTGCTTGGAATTGGCAGCCTGGGGTCTTTATAAAGTTTTTCTATAGCCAATTTCTCTTCCAACTTTCGGCACTCCACCAATCATGGTATTCATTGCGTTATCTTAGCTTCGCATACAGGCTTCCAATGCATCTCCTTCACATTCATACTTTGTTCAGGAAAAACTGTTCTGTGAAGCAGTCAACATCAGTTCCCAAGCCTTCGCGCGACACAAGCAAAGCAGCTTGTTTTTAGTCTAGAAACCGTTCCAACCATCTGAGGTTTTGTTTGTAATCCACGTTTGGATATTTTAAACGTCTCCTAACGCACGTGAAACCAAATACTGGGAAGCTACATTACTATGTTACTACTCAAAGTATTTTTACAATTTGATTTTTACGAGCAAGAGCATTGAAAGACCTGAAACCCGATTTAACCCTGTATAAACATACAGCGTAGAAGCTTAATGTATCCATATTATATACTTAGGACAATGTTCACTTATTAATCTAACTTTTATTTTTTACATTACCTACGTAAAAAAATGATCACTCCACGTATTGAATACATAATGCTAATTATCACATTAGATTTTTTACACTTATCATCAGCCATTGTTTAAATAATAGACTAAAACCAATAGTTACGCCTAAATTAAAGAAAGTAAAAGCTTAGATGACGTTTATGCATCTTATAATCTATAGAATCTTTATTTATAAAATTTAGATGAGCCTGTATTCGTAACTTTCCTTCTCCTAAACGGTTTGCCTGATTTTGTTGAATTTTTGTTGTTGTTGTAGTCACCTGGATAATTATTTCTCTTAGTTGGATCCGGTAGGTGGGGCTGCTGTCGAGATCCAGAATTTTGTTTTTTAATTTTCCGACCTACTTTTTTATATTTTTTGTGATTTCTCACTTAAAAAGACATTTAATCCCAAATTTTCAGAGTGACCGTTAGAATAATATGTTGCATTTTATTTTCACATGCGCAAGTTCATTGCGTCGTAGCTTGGTATTGTTTTGACATTTCGATTTTGGATGGCCGAGTTGATTTATTCTATGTATTATAATTGCGTGCATATTTAGTGTATTAATTTTCCAATAATTCACCGCTAAACAAATATTTTGGCAAAATGTGAAAGATGTATTGCTTGAAATACGATTTATTCACACGTTCATTCAGTGGCATTACGTCTAGCCTCCTAAATAAAACATTTTATTTTCAGCGTTTATTTGTGCGATTTCAATGCTAGAAAGCGTGAAAAGGAAAATTTTCAAAAATGTGATATTATTGTCGAATAAAATACTGCAGTGGGCTTATATAAATGAATTACCGGGAAACGCCTAACATCCAGCTAGTTATTTATAATTAATTAGGACACTTCTTTCACATTATCTGTTGTTTTAACAAGCAATAGTCGTTTTCTAAATCCAGTTTCAGAAATGAATATTCAACACAAAATGGGTAATTTTACGTCGTTCACTAAATCAAATACAAAAATTCGGAATGAATAACAATACGCACTTGGTAAGGGGCTTTTTAATGCACGTAAAACAATTCTCTGAGGCTCTCCTATTTTAAGTGTGTAAACAAAATTCCATGCAGCTAATAATTAATTCAACCAGTAGGTTTATTGGCTGTCATAATAATGACTGCTAATGGAGTGATCGATATTCGTTTTTCACGTGGATCTAGTCATACTTAGACATTCTGTTTCCTAATACACATCCCAGTTGTTCCGTTTTTCTTAAGCTTACAGATGTAATCTGTAACACAAATTACTTTAACGTGACGAGGTACAAATCATCTTCGTACTTAGGTATTGAAAATTATTATAAAATCTATTTCTCGCATTTGACTATTGCATGCCTGCTGAGTATTATTATTTACAGAATAATTTGTTATCGTAGATTTTTGTTGTGACAGTCGTTAATGATTTAATTCATAACTACGCTACGTTTCTGAGTTGCTTCGTATTGATTGTAAAATCCCTTGCCGCTGCGGTTACGTCTCGCCGCATAGGACATAAATCCTTCCAAATCCACGAAAGATTCAGTTATGAAGATCGTATCTTGTTCGCGGATTCTATTAAATTTTATTTGAATATTTTTCACAGCTTTTTTCTACAACGTAACTTACCCTTGCTGACAAACGTGCAATAAAGAGATGAAGGGTTGACTCTTGACGATACGTGTGATTTTTATTTAGGAACGTGACTAAATTTTAAGGAAAGTGCCTATGCGTCCTGTATCTGTAGTTTTTCTGAGATTTTTTACTCTTGTAGTATTTTTAAATGAATATATTTTCCATCGTTTCAGGCGGTTCTGTAATCGGTAGCAATTATGGATGAAAACAATTTAAATCGTAATGAGATGAGAACATATATTTTATGTTCAATATATAACTTAACGCCAGTTTTTAAAAACAAATAAATTAATTGCTAATTTACTGACAAATGAAGTTTTTTATTTTATTCACTCGACGTTTCGTCTAAATTTTTGGGCTTCTTTAGGTAATCAGATTTTTTTCCGACACTGAGCGCAGTTCAGGAAGCAAACTTTTCTCTTCTTGGACCTCTTATGTTTCATTGATATGCATTTGCAATAATTCAAAATGTAATCCTGTATTATTTATACTTTAACGGCTTACTTAAAAATTAAGACATTTATATTTTAACTTAATGTTTATAAGAAAATTTTTTCTTTGAGTAACTTCAGAAGAAATTTGATTGCCTGAATAAGTCCAAAATTGTGGACTAACTCTTCGTATGAATACTGTAAAGTTGGTCGTTAATTTAATCAATTATTTTTATTTGTCTGGGTTTTAGTGCACTTATTTCAAGAGGGTTCTTGGTTGAGATAGTTAAATTGAAGATACATTTCTGGATAAATGTAGTCATTTCTCGGACTAAGCAATTATTCTACTGACGTCATCAGCTAAATACGATTTTACAATTGACGTTGTGATTATTCAGCGTAATATTCAGAATTTCTTTTATCCAAAATTAATTTCATCATTCAATATTGCATTAATATCTTAGGAACATATTAGAAACCTAAATTAAGACTATCTTAGATTTGACAATCCTCCTGACTTCAATAGTCAGACTGAGCTAAGTTTGTGTTGCGTCGTTTTCATGGAAACACATTCATTTCTTACGTTTCGCATTTAAAATCCTACTCTTGGCTTAATTGTGCACCTGAAAAATTTGTTAATGAATTTCACTTGTGTCTCATGCTTGCGAATGTGATGCTGAAGTTAAACTTTTCGTTGGCAAGATTATCAGACGACGGCTTATATACAGTATAAATTCCTCTCCAGATTTGCTCCGTGAAACTGGCAAAATCTCAGAAAATGGAATGCTGCTATCGATTGTACTCCTTGCGGGAATGTAGACCTACTATAAGGTTAAACATAAAATCTTCTCACATTTATTTCTCTTAATTCTGATATCAGGGCCATTAATGTATATTTGCGTTATTCAATTACATTATAAGCGAATAAAAAATGTTACAAGTGTCTTAAAGATCACGTTATGCGGCCTTTTAATTTCTCACGAAAGTCTTCTAAATTAAAACTAGTATATTAATTAATTCTGACATTCAAATAATCAAATGCAATAAATGAACGACCAGTTTTATAGACACAGTTTTTATTTAGATTAAACGACGTTTCGTCTCCTCATTTGGTACTTCTTCAAAAGTTACTACAAAATTACACAAAATATTTATATAAAAATTATTAAGACATCAGAATACTAATAATATTAATCCTGTGCCACACTTGAGCGGGACGGGCCGCAGCGGAAGATAATTGGTGCGGATATTGATGTGCGGGACGGATAAGATCTGGATGATTAAAGGAACTATATCATTTTATTGTTTTATAACGCAATCAGGAACTGTGTTAAAAAGTCAGAACACATCATCGTCAGCAGAAAGTGAATTTCACCAAGTTGCAGGAGTTGTATCATTAACACTTCAAAATAAAGACACAGTTACATAAATTTATAAAGGCTAATAATGGGTTGAGGAAGATGATCAAAAGAAAGAAGTACATATATTTTGACAACCCCCGGGACCAAGTAAATCATTCCACATACTCGCCTGAAATTCCCCACGGTGACCGGACGCACTTGTAATAACACAATTAAATATTAAAACTGTTAAGTAAACATTAAACACTAATTATTGATTAAAACACATTTTACAGTTTTCTATTAATTGTTAATGCAATGATAATTTAGTTCAGGGAAATAATGTCATTTTACATTACTGTTATTTTAATTTATTTTTAATAATTCAGTATTTCACTATGCTTTTCGAAGTTAACATTACATAATAATGCAAAGTTGGTTTTCTTCCCCCCATCTTTTACAATTATGGCGGATCACTTTACCACACGAGCTAAAAGTTGCTTCGTCTGGATTTTGTGTGGCCTAAGTTGCAATTTTTTATGGACAGGGTTGTGAACAGTAACTTTGGAATACTGATCTCTGATCTGGCCCGTCGAATTGATTTCCTCGGGCGGCGTTGAAATGCTTGCCTTAACATCTTCAACTTTAGCTGCGGGCGCTGCTGTTCTGCCATTTCCCATTTTCCTTAACAAAGAGCCTGTTTCCTACATCTGATTATACCATTTCATAATGGCGCGACTCTCTGAAGCATCTGCACCATATTCCTGCCCTAATCTTATTTGCACTGTAAATGGGAGCTTCAATTCGGCTAACCAATAGCAACATTTCACTTCCTGTTGCACTCTGTATGTTGTCATACCCCACGCATGCAGTCATTAATCTCATTCAAACCTAACTTTGAGTGTTTCCACTTAAGACAAGACACACGAGAAAAATATTTATACATTCACTGAGTAACGAGATATTTATATTTATTTATGGCAGTGATTGAACGCGACACACAATCACTGCCTAACTTGCCGTTAGCTCAGTACCAGTTTGAAATTCTTGCAACTGCTAAACGATTGTTGAGAGCATTTGAAATGAAGCTGTGTCAATAAATTTTGTTTCGAACATGGACCAACAAATGAGTGATCAACGCTGTGCTATTAATGTTTGAGTAAGACGGCCACGGTGTCTTATGAAAAGTTACAAAGGGTTTATGGAGAACACTTTCCATTCAAAATACAAGTGATCAGATGGCTCAAGCCCTCTTGAGAAGGAAGAGAAATAGTTGAAGATGAACGTCGTGCGGGAAGACCGTCAACCACAAAAACGGATGTCAATTTTGCATCTTTTCTGAGGTCAGATCATGATAATAATCAGCAGTGAGTTAAATTTGGGCGTATTAAATGCCCATGAAATTTAAAGACAGGATTTGGCTATGAGGAAATTATGCGCCAAGATTTTTTCACATAATCTCCTGACTGATCAGAAGGCCAATATGATAGACGTGTGTCCTGATCTTCTGGAACACATTGAAAGCGGTCTGGAATTTTGAGTCTTTAAAGTCAAACTCTTCCCCTCCCAGAAAGATAAGAATGAACAAATCAATCATTCATTTTTGACTTAGAGAGGGATTTTTCATAACGGAATGAGGAAAGAAGTGTAATCAGACTTGAACACTTTTGCTTGCTGCAACACGTCATTCAGTTGTTTCGATCAGTGAATATTTACAGGGTAAAAGGATCCGTGTTGATCCTTAGTTCCTGTGACTTATTTTTATTCCCCCTGACCCAAAATTACGTCAAAAAATTCAATAAGAATGTAACTGACGAGCTGAATCATATAACCTTCCTACTAACTCTAGAAACATCTTCGTCTCTGTGAAACTGCCTAAGGGAACTGTTTCAAAAAATAAAATTCAGGGTCAGAATATAAAATCAGTCTCAGTTTTTTTAACATCCCTTATGCAACAATTTCATCAACGCAGTGTGAATTGACTCACGTGAAAATGTTTCTTAATTTAGACGCATTGGTCGATCTACTTTATATATTTAACCGCAATGTATTGCATTGTCCAGTGAAAATCTTCAGTTTAAAGTTAAGTGTTTTGTGAAATACGTACTTTACTCAATAGCCGTGGGAATAATAGTGTTGAGACTTATGAGTGTAGTATACAATATTACGGAGCCTACTTTTAAATCGAGGAAGACTTAATAGTGTCAAACGGAAGACGCCTTCCTGTGTTTCTTTGCCTACAAGGTCTGCGTAGGAGGCGCATGGATTTATCTTTGCATGGAGTCCATTGTTCCACAAAATAGTTTAAGAATTTAAGAGGCAACGAGCCTGCATAATACTTACTATGTCTAACGAGAAATGTTGCCATTATTTAACAAGTTTATTCCGTCACATTATTTCAGTAGATGCATTTGGAACCAGCGCATTATATTAATTGTAGTTCAAAGATTGAAAAATAAATGGCGCTGTTTATAATGTTTCCGTCGATCAGATTTAACTGTAATTAGTGCCGTCCAGGAAACTATTGTCTCATATTGTGATTGCGATGACACCGCCCTCTCTATGGAACAAACGAATAAGAAATAAGACACGAGCTATGCTTAATATTTTGTCCGAAACTCGGTTTTGTGTTTTCACACGCCGCCAATGCATATTTCTATAATCTATGGTTCAATAAGATGAAAAAGACATTGTCTTCATAACTTTATACACTTTGAAACTAGATTGAACGACGCTGTTATACAATTACTTTTTTTTTGTTTCTACAAATCGATTCAAATGTGTAAGGAGGACCATTGAAACGAATTCGATTAAATTTGAAGTCATGCTTAAGAAGATAAGGGAAGAAAAATTGATACTTAAAGATAAAAATTATATCCGTTTGTGTAAGTAGATGACGGTGAGCAATGGCGTTTTAATAAATATTTTGGTTATTTAATTATAAAACATTTGTTACATTTACGGTTTCTATGTAACATAAAAATTGATAAAGTCAACAAGTTTCTCTATTTTAACGGTCAACACTTAAAATTCGCAATGAACAAGTAGGTGAAGTCGGGGTGGAACGAGATAGCAGGGTAGAACGGGATACCCTATTTTTCGGCGTTTTTTCGGTTAACAGATTACATGAGGGTGATCCTGAAGAGGCATCTCCCCTTTAATAGCATATGAAGGGAATTGAAAAGGGGGGATGTGGAAGAACGTAGCCAAGATTGACTAGGGCCCCCAGGCTAACTTAGTTTAAGGATCCTACCCGATGTTTCACCTAAAAGAGACGGAGGGAAAACCGTAGAAAACATGTTGGTCGGGCTATTGGGTACTATTCTCATGCCGTTCCGAATGACGGCAGACGAGTTTGCTGTGGAGTATCAGCATTCTTTTCTCCGTGTCTCCGCCAGTGGGATCAGAGTACAACTCTTGCCGTTTGCCCAAGGTCTTGGACCCCAGTATATACACCTCCTAAAATAATCGATAAAGCGATCAAATGTACGCTAAATAACTATTCGTAAGAAAACACAAAAGGTGTTAAGATTTTTTAAAAATTAAACTTAATTTTATCACACTAACTATAAATACCAAACCCTAAGGGCGGGGCAGAACGGGAAGTTTGTAAGTTTCTTTTTAAATATTCATCAAAAATATAAATTCGTTGTTTTAAGTTAAATTGTTATTAATTAAGTAATAAAATAACCTAATGTTTTATACTTTTATGAAATGATTTTTCTTCTTCCATAATTTTACAAAAATTTAAAAACTCCGTTCCGCTCCGACTTGCCCTATTTGAGAGACGATTATTTCCTAATCTGGCCCTTGGCATAATTTATGGAATCAAAGACGGTTTTGTACGTTGATCATTAATATTGCATTTAAGTACCTGAATATTATAGATTTTCTTCAATCAATTGTTCAGGCTATTTTATATTCTTCAAAAATTAAATTGTCTTAAATGTTTCTAACAGATTCTAAGTTAACTTATTCATGAATATGTTTTCCGTTCTTGGTTAATTTAGCTGTAGTAGGAGAATGATTAATTTTGCTTTATATTATTTTGCCACAGGATGTAGTTTTACTCTTCTTGCCAATATCTACGTCATTCCACTCCCTTGATTGGCAGGATGTGGTACAGTAAATAAGTTAATTACTGGAAACGTGCTGTGCAGTAAGGTAGGCAGACGTTTCGCAACACCCGAGAAACTAATCTCAATCGAATAGTTGTGCATTTACCGTGAGCTGTATGTAAGAGTAGAACGGATTGCTGTAACTGTCTAGAGAGTTAATGAGCTTAGCGCTCCCGAAGTAATTTGTGTAATGAGGCGCGCGTCTCGACGCTCCAGACGCTGCGAAATGGCGGCGCGTCGTGGAACTCGTGGCCGATTCCAGCGTAGGAATGATTCAATGTTGTTCTTTGTAGCCATCCTTTATGTGCTACGAATTGATTGGAAAATTTGGAAAAAAAATACCTGCATAAATTCCCCATACGAAAGTGATCGTCCTACTGCGCATGGCTGTAGCTACACTTTCATTGTTGCTCCTATTCCACTCTATTTTCTTGTCGATTTACTGTAGTAGGTTCTGTAATAACCTTATAAATAATAGATATTTATGTTTGTAGAAATACAGAACGTAATCATTGTGGTTTCTCAGATATAATTAGTGGAACCACGATTGACATTCCTGTCGGACCCGCCAAGAACTATCACTCTTGCTTTGTTACACATGTCATTGATAATTCCCAAATATTGCAACTTTTATTCTTACCCTTTTATCCTTTTTTCAACTTAAGATTTCAGCATAGTTTATTTCTGTACATCCAATTTTACCACTCAACTTTATTAAGCAATATGTATTTATCGCCCTTGCGAAATTTACAATTTCCACCTCATAGGCTGAAAAATCACCGAGTGACCTTGTCAAAATTTCCCCTTACATGCAGACAAATATTATCTTACATAATATACACTGCTAAATTATCTAATGGCCTATACACTGACATTACATATTATAAATTCCACTAGTGAAGAGCCAGTGAGTCCGACAAAAAATAAAACATTCACATTTTATTTCATTACCAAACGTTTCCTGGAAAGAAACGAAGTGAAAGAATATGAAAAACTTGAAACATATTCTGCGATATTTCTGCCAGCTTAAAAATATTTAGAACTGCTCACATTATTATCTCGGACAGATCCGTTGATTTCACAAATCCCGAATAATTTATTTAGCAATAAAGTTATTTATTTACAATGTATATTTTAATCACAGGAAACTATGCTATTCTTAAAATTGTAGGGAGGGGTGAGTTGGAATAACAATATAGGATAGTTATGAAACAAATGAGGAATAAATAAATAAAAAGACGGCCAATAAGTCAGAATATAAATTTATTACTATTTATAAATACGACGTTTAGTCTCCCTTTTGAGACATCCTCAGGCATAAAATTTAGCAATTTATTTCATTTACGTTTTTAACTCTCTCACAGCCGAAAAGATTATTAAATGAATTGAAGTATTTACGTCCAAATTCATGTAGCCTGTTAACCACACCCTCCCCCCCCCAAAAAAAAAATTATTCAGATGTAATAGTATTAAATTTATATCCTGACTTATTGACCGCCTTTTTATTCATTGTAAACTTAAAGTCAGAAAAATATCTTTAAATTAATTTAATTACTATTTAAATAATATAAATACGACGTTTCGTCTCCATTTTGAGACTTCATCAAGAAAAAATGTAGCAATCAATGAAATCTTCGTTTTTTAAACTTAAAGTCAGAAAATTATGTTTGAAAACCCTTATCAAATGTAATATTAAAAAAATATCTAAGTTGTGTCAAGTTCCATCTTATTTCTGACTTACAGATTATATAATTATTAAATATAATGGCAACAATTGTGAATATTTCAATTCTGTCTACGTAAAAGTAGATAATATTTGACTGAATAATTAAGTTTTTTATTATATGAGACATTCCGAATCAATAAAAACCTCAATATATATTTACGTTATTTTATTTATTTTATCGATCAACAATAATTTAAACGAAATTTAAGATAAAGATACGGCTAAATGACAGAAATAGGGAAGTAATTAAAAATAAAATACAAGATGTTTTGTCCCCAACTTTCGGGATCTTTTCATTTCTTTCTAGGAAACATTAAATAATCGATACAAAACTGAGTATTTTTGTGAAATTATTGTGAATTAAATTTTTAATTTGTTGAAAAGAATTTTAGTCTGTAGTTAACACCAGATGAAATTTGATTATCTTTTTACCGGGAGAATTCCAAAAATTGGAGACGAAACGTTGTAACGTATCAGATGTGTCAACTCAGGATTATTGTCTGTTTGGCCTGTCGGTGTTTATTTTAAATATATCCTTGTCGATAGTGAAAATCCTTATATTGAGCGTTACCAACTTACATATTAATTAAATTTTGTATTGGGAAATATTTGCTACTTACGTGTTAGTCAGATATCACACTGTGTCGCGGATAGGTAAAAAAGGGGAATTTTCTTTAAGTGTGTAGGCTAAAGGAAGAAAATTAAAATAGATATATAAAAACAAACAGTTTATTGTTTTAACGAGAGACTATCTTCGAATTGTATCGATTACTTTACCCCATAAGTTGTATTTATTGCAGTATTGGCAACATCACTGATTGAATATTTCAAGTATGCTGGGTAGGCTGCGTATACATCAGAAGCGTATCCTATTGTGCTTTTCAAATGGGAGCCTTTCTGAACAAATAGACAAACGTTGCCACAGAGTCTCACTTTCAACTCAACGAACCCTTAGTTCAGCTGCGTGGATACATCGAAAAAGTTTGTTGAGACGGTAAAGGAAGAGCTCCGAGGATAAATCGATTCACATTTGAAAAGCATTTCAAATAGGAATACATACACTATTGTTTAATTCAGAGAAGACGTATATGCCTTATATATGCGTGCTTTAGTTTATCCGCGTATCGTGGACAAACGCCTGATTTTATATAGAGTTTCTTTTAAAATGGACTGTATAATATTTATGCTTAACATTAACCAACATCAAAAGTAATAAAATCTTTTAAAGTGCGCTTCTATAATGCAATGTCTAACATCTGTTTCAATTGATTTTTTTTTTGTTTCAGCGTTAATCAACAAACATGGCGCCTCGACTGTGGAGGCGAGATGTTGAAGGAGGCGACGAAGGGGGAGAAGAGGGGAATGAAGGCGTTGATAAGCCTGACATCAAAGATATAGCTTCGGACAACAAACAACTCAGTTTCGCCGCCACAGGTAAACTAATGAGCTCAATGCTCGTTATCTCTGCAAGCACGTAAATGTGAATAGTCAAATAAAGTTTGAGTCCAACTGTACTCATGTGACACAAATTAGACTGTAAGGCTTTCAATCTGAGAATCTCCTAAAAAAGGCTTACAAACCAACTCGGTAACCATTTACACCAAACCTATACAATTTTTGAAATCGTAATATTGCAAACATCACGTTATCACAAGATCTTCAGAAAGAATAACTTTCTAGATCTGTGCTGAGAATCAATAATTGAAGTATAAACCGTATTCTGATGTAGCATTAGCAAAAGCTACAAATTACAAAACTAATTGTGAGCGAGAAAAGCATCTCTTTAATGAAATTATTGCTATTATAACAATAAAATCTCAAGGCTGCCATGGAACATTCTTCCAGATTGTAAAACTTGTTAAAAAGTGGGGAAAATATAGACGTCGATGTTTCGCAAAGTAAATAAATTTCTAACAGATCGAAAAATTTTTGATCAATAATAGAAAAAGCTTTGCAATTAGATCTCCTTTGCTGATGTTAGAGGTTAGAACAACATCGTTTAAAAAAAACTGCCTGCTACTGATATCAGAATGCATAAGTAATTTAGAAGGACTTATTAGTTTCGTAATTTTAATTTCCGCTTCGATTTCGAATACTTTATACTGACCGCCTTCCAGCGCGCTCCAACCCGAGAATCCTGCCTGGAATGAGAAATGCGCTTGCCCAGTATTTCCTTTTCATTCCTTTTCTCGTCCACGATTTAAAATTTATATTTTATTATACGAAAGGCACAGCGTCGAGCAGTGCGTGCGTGCTGATACAGAGGCGGTCTCATCAGGCTACAGTTTTAAACGTTTTTGACAAATTAATTAAAATATTACTGCTTACGGACCTTGGTTTATTTGAATTAATGAAAGATTATTTAAAAGAAAAAATATTTAACGGGCGGCATTTCGAAAACTTTCATAATTCTGAGAAAATTACCACACAATCCTATTGCCATAATGTGCGCGTTCTTCCTAAAATTAAATTTTTCTATTCAAAATATGCCATTAAATTAATCTGAGTTAATATTATAAATAAAACACAAATACTGGCCAAAAAGTCAGAAATGAAAAAAATTATTTTAACAAAATGGTTTTTCGGCCGTGAACGTTGGCAGCAGCAACTTAAATTTTTTGTTATATGTTAATTAAAGATCTGAGGAGATAACGAAAGTTGGGGGACGAAACGTTTTCAAATTAAATTATTTCGTTTCTGACTTTTGGGTCATTCCTTGTGTTCTATTTAAAATATGCAAGAGGTAAAAATACTTTAGTGTTAGGAATTTGCACCAATTTGATATTACTTTTTACAATTTTAAAAATTCGTTCTTATCACACATTATGAAGACGAAATTAGAAAGGTTACATATTATGAGTCGTGGAGTATTCAGCACTGCAGGTGTTGCAGTATTATTAAATGTATTACGTGAGGGAAACTATTCACCCAATATTTGTTCTCTAGGGTGATGAAGCACAAAAGTTTAAATATTCACGGACCGCTACTGATTTGCTACAGTGTTTAGAGAATTAGTCAAGGGATGTAAAAAATATAATAAAATAAATAATATCCTGAAAATTTTTGCGTACATATAAAGTAAATACAATACTCCAGATCCTTGGCTATTTCAAGAAACTTTTTGACCATTTAGAAAAATTGATATACGCCATGAATTAACTCTGTGGATCGATAAACTCGTTAAAAAGGGAAAAGTTATAGTAAACGAGAATTTATTTTAATAACAGAACCATTGACTTACCGTGTTTGAAGACTCCCGTCTCAAGTACTGCTGTATGAAATCACGGGAATTTTCTTCACAAAATATACAGTAACTAAATTAACTTCAACGCCAAGCCAGAAGGCTTAAAAGCAAGTTTCTTTTCTAAGGACCTGGAAATGAAATATCAACAATTGGAAATGAGAGAAGGCTTGGAAGCTCCGTGTTCTAGGAGTATTTTAGTCCATTGGTAGATTCATTCGGCAAATGATCGATCTAACATATATCCAGGCAAAATCATATCTGAAGCTTTGAGTTAATCGTAATTAATCATATGCTTTACTATAAACTTAAATAATACTTTATATATTGAAATGATTACAAAATGCCTTTATAAAAGTATACGAACAAATATTATTTTGGTAATAATTGAAAATAATTGTTCTTTACTATGTTTGAGTTTGTGGTGTGTCGTTTCGTAACCTGATGAAATGCTTTAATTTGTTGATCTCTTGACAGTCCTTTATTCCTATCAGTATATGAGCATTGATTACACTGTTGAAAATTTATGACGTTTTTTTAGTTTCGTTACTTTATTCCTGAATATTTCATTTTATTCAATAGATTCAGTCACGAACTATTGATTAAACCCTGATTTAGATCGAACAATGATAGAACTTTTTTTTTTAGTTGCGATGTGTAATGTATTAACTGTATTGTTTGGTCATGAAGTATTTTGTATTGTGGTTACAATACGTCAACATTTACAGTAATTAAAGTGCTTTAGGTTTTTAATATTGTAATATCGAAAGGTGTAAAGCATAAATCGCTATTCCTGTTTGTCAAAAGTCTGCTTCTGGTCACACGAAACGTTATTGTATCTAAAAGTTTCGCGGCCAGATGATGTTTTTAGATGACAATTTCTCTTTAGAGAGAAATATAGTTAAATATCATTAAATTAACGACCTATTCACAGACAAACAATTATTTTTATTTTATTCAAAGCACGTTACGTTCACGAACGAATTGGTCGTTAATTTAATTCTTTTTAAAAACAAACGTTAAGTGATATAATAGGAAATATTCTTAATTATTCGATATATGAGTTAAATCAACCTCTTTGTCAGTTTTTTAAAATTTAAATATTACAACTTTCGTCTCATTTCAGACTTCTTCAGGTAAAAATTAGCTGTTCATGGAACCTCACTCCATGACTTTCGGTCGAAGGAGTCATGGAGTGAGGTTCCATGTACAGCTGAATTTTTAAATGAAGTCTCAAATGTGAGACGAAACGCTGTAATGTTTAAATTAAATCTCAATTAAATAAAACTGACAAAAAAGGCTGATTTAACTCGTTTATTGTATATTTAATTTAATTGGTCGTTTCTCGATCAGCGAACGTTTCAAACGATTCAACAGAGCAGCGTAATAGATCCCAGATATGGTTGTGTCCCTTTCCAAGTAAATCTATGAATACTCTACCCCGAGTATCACAAAAGATATTGGCCATCTCCTTCCCAGCTGACAAAACGGTCTTCGCCGTTTTCGGAGCTTCCATTGATTTGATAGTTTTGTTTCTGGAGTGAAGTGATGGATCCAAGTTTCTTCCACGGTTACGAATCTGCGCAAAAAGTCTTCGTTACACCTAAAAATTGGTAGGTTCTGCGTTGAAATGTTTTTCCGAATTCGTTTTTGGTCTAATGTGAATAGTCGCAGTTCCCATCGCGTACAAAGCTTTTTCATGGCCAGTTTTTCGTGGAAGATTAAATTCACTCGTTCACTTGACAAGCTCACGGAATCAGCTACCTCACACACTTTTAGTTTACGATCTTCCATTACGATATTGTGAACTTTTTTCGTAGTTTCCCAAAGTGGTGACCTCAATTGGGGGCCCAAACGAATTTTATTTTCTGTGCTTCTGCGACCTCGTTTAAACTCATTAGTCCAGAAGTAAATTGACTTTAATGCTGTTGCAGAGTTCTCATGAACTTCGTCCAATTTGGATTTGATTCGTGCACCTGTCCAACTCTTCAAATGAAAGTGTTTAATGACAGTGCGAAATTTGTTTTCTTTCATTGTCTCCGCCTAACAGTACAGAAGGCAGCCAACAATGAACTACGACTGGCATAGTCTTTATATTACTGTCTTATTATAATAATTATTTATCTTATAAGTATGATAGAAACACATACAATGATAGATGTAAAGCAGAATTAGACTAGGGCTAGGTTAGATTTAAAACAAAACAGTATATTTATTAGAGGCATAAAAGAATTTCAAAATATTTTAGGACGCCAACTTTTTTATGATTTCTTCAGAATAATTAATTATTTCTTATTGATACAAAAGAGGAAACTAATTTTGAGCAAAAAATGTTTTTTCAATAAAATTTAAAAATTTATGAGTTGTGTTCGAGCACTGACATGATTTAGTTGCCTTAAAGATTCAACAAATTCATAACAAAAATTTGCAATCAAATACTGTTATGTATCAGCATCTCAGAATTCAAGATACGTTTATGACTCAAGCCCTCCCTTGTGTTCTTTCCCAGTATTAAAAAAAAACCTACTCATAGGGTTTTCCTTGACATATTTAAGATTTTTGAGGTCTGACATATTGTTTTCTAATACGTTTCAAAGAATCCAAGGGTAAGTAGATACGCCCAAAGTAAGGCGCGTGTCGCGTAGTGCAGAATATCATCTATGTGTCTGGTTTATATGGGTAACTAACCAGGGAGTTCTAAACAGAATAAGAGAAGATAGAATAATAGGCCACGTTTTGAGACATGAGAGGGAAGTGTGTGGGGTAAGAACAGTAGAGAGAGACTTATGATGGAATATGCGAAGCAGATTAGGGTGTGGTAGTTATGTATAAATGAAAAAGCTTGCTCATAATAGGTTCTCATGGAGGGCTGCAACAGACCAGCCAAAGGGCTGATTACTACAACAACAAAATAAGTATTTTTATTCTGAATGACAGTCTCTGGAACCTTTGGTTCGTTTTAAACAATTTTTCTTATCCCATCGTTTTACCGACTTCTTTATTTCTTCAATATAAAACAACTTTTGTTTAAAATTTGGTGTTTGAGCTATGACATTCATTTAAAGGAAATCTTCGTCGGGCAAGCTATTTCTTTAAACTCGGGAAATATTAGTAATCACTTGGAGCTGATCATTCTGATGCACTATGGTGGCGGGAAACAATCATTTTATCGGACTAATTCGGATGTATAGTCGTAACGATATGACTCTACCATCCGTTAGCACTCTTCACTGGTAACACATAATTTTCTATCTCCATAATTATCTCTTGGCACCAGAAAATTTAATTGACAAATACTCTTTAAAAATGATACTAGACAACTTTCGCCAGGTTTCAGTTCAGTTCTCTCCAGCCATTTCCATATGCTCAATATTATCCTAAATATCCCATTAGACTTATCCAGGTTCAGCACCTCTTACTGGTTTGAGGTGCACATCTATCTTGGTTTGTTTGACCTAAGTAAATTTTGATTTTTAGGAAGTTAGTGTAAATGGAAAAAATAAAGTAACTTATAATATATATATTTCTGTACACTTTTCAGAGACAAGTATGTTTCCTGAATCAGAAAGCAGTACCACTACAATTACACCAACTACTCGCAGCAAAACAGCAGAGATGAGTGATGAATTGAACAAAGTTGCCAATAAAATTATGTCTGAAACAGGACTACCTAAATGGGGACTAGTTGCTATAGTCATTGGTAATTAAAATATAATTTAGATATTAATAATGTGAAAATATATAGTTCAATATTTGTCATGACTTCAAGCACATAATGCCAGTTATATGCTGATTATTTACCACAAACAAGTATTTAAAGTACTTGGGTCATCAAGTATAGTTGAACTACTACAAATAGTTACAGTAATATTAGAGTAATAAATTTCTCCTTCTTCCATGGCTTTACAGCAATGAATTACTCGAGAAATACTCCTCTAGATTTCCGCTACTCTTTTTAGATGTATAAATATGTCAATACATCTTGAATGGTATTATTCTTGTGTTGTGACATGGAATTGTTTTTCTTCTTCTGTTAATCAACTGCATCAAGGTTAACATCACATCTGAACATCAATGCAATGGTTTCTGCTTTAAGAATCCATATATAATATCACATACCATTTTGAATCTCCATTAACTTATTTTTCCTTTTGGATATGAGCACTTAGACTATTTGATTTTGATAACATTGAATGTATGAATGTGGAGAAAATATTATAATAAACAAACTTTAATATTTTATGTGCATTTCAACATACCTTGCTTTCTTTGAGAATGTAATATGTTATACAGCTTGTTTAAAAGAAAATAGATTTCACGCTATTGAATTATTTGAGACAGTGAAACTCCATTTACAAATAATAAGTTAAAGTTCATGCATAAAATATAAAAGACAATATTCTTTAATATATAAAATATTATAAATATAAATAAAATGAAAAATTAAATGAACAATATTCTTAGTGTAATATTCTTATATTTCAGCCATATGTTTAGTGATACTCTGCATTTGCATCTGCTGCATCCGTCGTTGTTGTCGCAAGAGGAGATCTAAAGATGGGAAAAAGGGTCTGAAAGGAGCCGTGGACCTCAAGTCGGTACAGTTGCTTGGCTCGGCATACAAGGAGAAGGTATCCTGTTGCATGCAGCCTGTGCATGATATCACTGACACACACATTTACACTGTACTCTAACTCAAGAAGTTGAATAATTTTAAAGCAATGATTAGAGTTCTAAGGGGAAAACTGGATATCTATCAACATATTATTGATATTTTGATAATATAAATGGTATATTAGTTTTTGATTAAATAATTGCTACCAGAATTTTCAAAGTAATATTTAATCAATGAAATAAAAATATTCAAGAGCATACTTATATCCATATAAACCACTAATAAACCATTAATTTTATTAAATAATCTATGCAGGATGAGGTTCTAAAACTTAACTTTCTTTAATTTATAAGCAAACTCATCTCATTGTGAATTATCACATTGTCTTTAAGGATTTCAGTATTACACATGCAGAATATTTACCTACTTTCATATAAAATGTTTTTCTTGGAAATATCAGTGAAATGCAAATACTATAGGTAGTTTTGTGGACTTGAGGTGAGCTGAAGTGAAAGGTACACTAGTATTTGGAATGAAATGCTATTCAAGAAGTGTATACAGATTTTCAGACTTGTTTCAAGAGAAGTACAGGCATTTTACACTTTGGTCATTGATTATTTAGGATCGATAATCTGATTTCAGATTCAACAATGATATCACAATGGACTAAATTATCGAGTAATATCTACTAGTTTTCTAACATGAAGTGTCTTGAAAAATTCGTCTATGGATTTTTAAGAATAAATATAAAGGGTATTTCTTATTACATATACTGGGAAAAATTGTGCCTCATGCAAACCCTATTTCTGAAACTGAAAATTTCCTAAATTGACCCAATATTTATTGATTAAGAAATTTGCTTCTATACAGGAAAGGCATGAAATGATTAAATTATGATTAGTGTAATTCACTAAATTTAACATGATCAGTCATATTTATACAACATACTTCTACTCAAAAAATCTGTCAGTGAATAATAATATAATTCCAGACAACATTTTTTAAAGAATGATGTGTTCAAATTTGCAAAAGCATTCGAGCTATATAATATGATTCAAAAAATAAACATAAATGTTAATAATCTATTCTAATTGAATTTCATTATTGAAAATAAAATATTTAGAATAACATTTTGGCACAATGATTTCCTTTAGATTTTTTAGACTGAAGTGTTTTTTGTTTGAGTTGTGTATTAGACCAAGTGTTTGAGGTTATTTGACAAGTGTTTAACTCCAATTAATCTAAATAAGTTTTGTGTGGTAAATTTAGAAACAGGTATTTCAATTTTTAATATTAATTTTTGCAATACTAGACAGTTTGTTGTATTTGCAATAAAATCTGTATTTTATATTGAAACATTAACAGGTGAATAAACTGAATACTTTGGAGATTAATATTATAATTGTTAATATATTAACTATTTGTTTCATAACAAGTCTGATAAAATACCTTTAATCTGAAAATATTACATAAGACAAAAATATTATATAAATTTGAATATTATACATAAAATTAAAAAAAATTGTTCCTACATTATGTAATACACATATTTTTAAATGATTTTAAATATTGTTTTATTAACTTTATTTTGGCAGGTATAGCTACCATCACTTTTCAAGTGAAAGTTCTCATCTGAGGTAGCAACAAAATGTTTTATTAACTCAACTATCATGGTATTTAACATGATAGCTTGTTTATCAATCAATTTCATCACTAAGGTCTTCATCCCCAAACACTTCATAGTCCTATATGCAACATTACTTTGATACATAAACTACTATATACTCTGATATGAACTAAACATGCTTTCCCACCCATGAATTTTGAACCGACGTAATGATTGAATAAATTAAATAGCTGAAAATAGAAATTATAATTTAATAAATCAACCTACACATTTAGGAACAGGTAGCTTGATTAATTGAATTATTCAATTGAACAGTATTTTTATTGATTCATTATTCAGAAAGCAGTTAAAATAAATTAACAGGATTTTGGAAAAAAAATTCACTTATTTTATTTGTTCAAAAATGAACAAATTCAAATCAAATTACTTGAATGGTTCTTGAAATCTAATTTTATGGAAGTATATCAATATAAATTGACCTGAGTATGAAGAGACCAATATTCAAATCTTTAAAATTGAAAAGAGTTCCAATATTAAGAAATTGCACATGGGTATTGCACTTCATTGATGCTACATAGTACACAATTAATATTATCAACATTCTACAGTTGTACAGAATAAGCAATAGCCTACATATTCTTCAAGTTGGCCTTTATAAAAATGCAGAATTTAGAAATATGGAAAATTTTATTCTTCTTATTATTTCAGTGCAATGTATGAAATCTCCTTGTTATTGCAAATTTAAATTTCTATATTCCTCATCATTACAATTATTTATTTCTGAGTAGCATTACACAGCTGACACAGAGTTCCTCATTATATTCTTTTGAACTATTAATACATGTTTTTCTTATAGTGAGTCAAGTATTACCTCTACTTCAAATGATAAACATGTAGTTTCCAAGCATTTTCCCATCATTAACATTTGTGCTCATTTCAAGAAACACATGTTCTCAGTCTGAGAAATATATGCTCAATTATTAATCACAGATAATACTTTTGTTTAGTATGTCTGTTTTCATTAAACCTTTAACTTTTATGAATCATACATTCTGAATGCACAATTCTTAAGACTGTAGCCTATTTATTTGAATTTGTGTACCACTGTTATATTTGATACAATATATATACAACTTTCTTAAAATCTGAGTACAAATATGCTTATTAAACATTTAAAATGGAAATTTTGGAAATACTGCAGATATAGTAAGAATATTATCTTATAAGTAAACAAAATAAAATATTTAGCAGATTCTGAACTTTAATCAGCTCTTATTTTTTCACTTCTTACAATATTTTATTACAAAGTAACTCAGAAAAATTCAAACAGAGAGGCAAAATGTAAAACAATTTTTATTATTATGATCCGTACTTCAATAAGGTCTACAGTTTTAAGAAAAATACATAGATGTGTCAGCAATATTTTACTCTGAACTTATGTGAATTAATCTATACATCGTATGTTTCATTTGGTACATTAACAGCTGAGGAAACTTGTGCTCTCACATGTGATTGAGACCAGTAAGTCAGTTTTAGTGATGTACATTTTTAGTATCGAAGGCAAAGATTATGTAAAAAGCAAACATCAAATTTACATAATTAGAGGAACTTTGAAAAATAATAATTCTTACTTTCAGTCCATAATACATAATCCTCCTGGAATATAATTTTTGAGAACATAGTACTCTTACTTTACATTTTCTCCAAAAAAAATATTTATGCCTTGGTTAACAGTGATTATTGTACAATATGTTTAGACCTTCAAGATATTGGATGAAGTATTCATCACTTGAAGGACAATGTGGATTTGGGTGACATCCTTCACTTTGGTACAACTGTCTTGAATAAGCTAATTTATTCTTAGAATGAGGAAGCGCATGTCTCCAGACAAAAAAAAATCATTTTTATTGTTCAAAGATTGAATATTATGATCACAAAAATGTACAAGTTACACAATTACAACATAAAATTTTGTAATTCACAAAACATTTTTCTGCATGATTTGCATTTTATCTGCCTTAGTTATGCCTCATTAATTATTTAAACTATTTAACATTTAATTTCAGACGTGAATGGCTTTTATGTTTATCAAAGTTACATTTTAGACTACACAATAAATGAATCATTGATAGCATGGTTTTCATATTGGAAAGAAACATTGTTTTCAAATTACAGATTCAAAAACATTTTATTAAAATAAATTGTAGTATTTTATTATGGTTGCTTTTAAGAATTATGACTAATTGGAAAAATACTAATTGGTTACTTTAAAGCACCATAAGTTATTCCCAATTATGTTCTTAGAAATATAGCTTGTCTTCAAGCATGGAAAGGTTATGCACGGCTTTAAGACAGCAGTCAGAAGTGGAACATCTGAAACTAAGAACAAATACATAGGAATGTGATTGTCAGAACCGAATAAGCTTGAAGGTATAAATATCAGTCTCTTGTGGTGCATGACTATCATGTTTTACAATTTTACCCTTTTCTCTGCAAAATTATCATCTAATGCTGTTTATTGTAGATGCTGTGCTCAGAAGATTGCAAAAACTGAATAGGAAATGTATCTTTTTAGTGCATAGAAAAAATATACAGTATTTACTATTCACATGTTATGGACTGTTTTCTTAGTACATACATATTAAAACTGCATAATTACCTGCATATTAGCATATTAGCAAGGTACACTTTGTTTGCTGCATTTATATGAATGAAATAAATTCACAATAAACAGAAAATGCAGAAAAAATGAAATTTTGGAACTGTTCCAGTGCCAGAGGAAACCTATTCTGACATATTGCTGCAATACTGGGTGATAATAGTTGTCATTTTCAGAATATATCAATGGCACATAAATAGGCTCATATGACAAAAAATAGAATTAAAATCAATTACTACTGCATAAATATCTTCTGCATTTCAGTGATAATAATTAGGTTAGTTATAGTAAAATATTTTTATCCAATGGGTATTATTAATAACTGCATAATAAATCTATTAGAAGAAAACTGGTGCTAATTATAATAATTTCAATTTTTGTCACCAATGAACATCACAATTAAAACAATTATATTAGGTTGACATAATAAGACAGCAAATGAGGCACACAAGTAAATATTGAATCATGATATTATTTCTTATGTTTGAAGAGCTTCAAACATATATAGTATACTGATAGGTATCATATGTTATTTAGGAAATCAAGGCTAAATAAATAATTCACAATAATTGTAATGTAGTTTAATTTTATAGCTTAGAATTTAAAACACATTGAAGTCCTTTAATCTTGAGATTTATTTAAATTCTGTACATTAAAGGACTAATATAGTGTATGACTGACAGGAGTTGCAAATAATCTGTCTCCTAAGGAAGGGGGATAACAGCTTTAAAATTTTGAATTATGTATTCTATCCTGAATGGTGATCACTATCCACTTTCATGTAAGCCATGATAACCCTGTCACTCTTTCCTATCCCTGTCAATTATTTATATGTCAATGACAACCTATCACCATATTGTATAGAATACATAGCTTAAAATTTTGAAGATGCAATAGTATTTCAGGAGATAGATGGTCTGACACTTGTTACTTGACTACACAGTGACACTGTAAGTTAACAATTAAAACTTCCATTACTGTATAGTTAATAAATAGAACAAAAATGGTATATTAATTTTATTAAACATTTTATTTTTGTGTGAGAAACAATATTTATTTAGAATTTTTTTGATATTAAGTGCATAAACTAAATTCATATGTAAGGATTTACTTTTTTGTTATTTTGCAATTTAGTGGCTATTTTTTTTTCTATCTGGCTGAAATAAATCAAACTTTCGTATATATGAATAACTAAGTGTACCTTGCTTGAATATTTTCTGTAGAATATTTTAGCATGCAAACTGACTCAAAACTAATGGTAAAGAAAAATAATTCACAGCTTTCAATAGGTTTTGATTTTAACCACATTTACTGACATTCTGCTAATTAAAACGGATAATTTCATTTTTTGTTCAGAGGGCTTTGTTAGTATTGTTATTAGGGGAAATAAATAAGTTTTAGTTCAAATTGTTTTCATTGGTAAATTATTTCCAGATTTAAATCATAATTATTCTCGATCTTTACTGTATAACATAATGATCATTGTAGAAACTTGTCTATTTGACCAATGTTGTATATCATGTGGTAGAAAACACATAAAATTAACACTGTATCCAAAGTTTACTAACAGAATAATTAAAAACTCATCTGATAAATAATATTGTAATTTTAAGATTTTATTTGCTCTTCTTACTTTTATACTCTTGGATTTATTACATTTGTAAACATAACAAGGAAATATTTTAATGGAACTTATATTATTATATGTTATTATTGTTTTTCCCCCATTTACTGAAACTCTGGTCAGTAGTAAAGTCATTAGTAAAAGTATTTTTAATGAACTTTATATTGAACATTTAATTTATTGATCTGAGCAAAATTTAACTACTATTAATAACTATTAACAAATTAAGATACTAATAATTTAATTACATTTTAAATGTAATTTTTAGTCAATGATTGTTTATGGTATAAAAATAATGAATAGAAAATAACACACCTTCAAAAAATAATTTTCCATGCATATATTTGATGGACATAAACAAATTTTCGTCATGAAAATATTTTAGAAACATATATTTTTAAAATTAATTTAGAGGTTTTTAAATAATATGTTTAGGTTGTTACTTCAAATTAAAATAACTAAAAAGCCCTCTGAACAAAGTAAATTACATTTGATAGGTAATGTTTTATTTCACGAAGGCCCTAACAAGTGCAATGTTTACAGGTTCAGCCAGATATGGAAGAATTGACTGAGAATGCAGAAGAAGGAGGTGATGAAGCTGAAAGCAAACAAAGTGAAGTGAAATTGGGAAAGCTTCAATATAAGGTTAATATTTTTTTATCATTTTGTGTGACAATTGGCCAAATTTTACTAATGGAACTAATATGATTTAAAAATGTACAGTGATAAGTTTTATCATTAATGTGATTGTAACATATAATATATTATACAAGCCAATTGTGAAACAGCATCAATACATTTCACCAAATTATTAGTATCTGTGAAGTACAGTTACAACACAGTAAATTTTAATAAATATTTACTATTTCATGCAATTGGCGCTTGAAAAATTCACAGTTTGCAGAGCTGTTTAGAAAAAAACAAGATAAAAATATCAGAAAGAGTAAAAGCAAATTCCATAAAATTTTAGTGTTAATTCAACAATAGTAACAGAAAGAATCCATGAAAACTGAAGGGAATATGCAATCTTTTTGGCAACAACCAAAAGAGGTTTATAAATAATATGTTTAGGTTGTTACTTCAAATTAAAATAACCAAAAGAAAAATTAGAATGCATCCCTATTATAAAATAAAGAAAATGAATTTACATGATTGATTCCTTGTCACCAAACTTAAAACACTCAAAAGCTTAAGGTGGTTCTCTAATATGTATGCAAGATGGAAGAATGCTGTGGTGATAGAAAGCAGGCACATAAGACAGACCAAGTAAAGAAAGAATGCTGTACTTTTATTTCTGATGTTTTAAATTTATAATACAAGAAGTTATCATTTTTAGGAATACTGTAATATGTTATCAATTGGTACTACATAGCTGTTTTTAATTTTGCAGCTGGAATATGACTTCAATTCAAACAGTCTTGCTGTCACTGTCATACAAGCTGAGGACTTACCAGCTCTTGATATGGGTGGTACTTCTGATCCATATGTCAAAGTATATCTTCTACCTGATAAAAAGAAGAAATTTGAGACAAAAGTCCATCGTAAAACATTGAATCCTGTTTTTAATGAAACATTTACTTTCAAGGTAAGTATAGACCCATACATATACAATAATATTAGTTACTTTTTAACAAAATTAGTGTATGTAAAATTGAAGTACCACAGTTTGCAGGGTTCCATTGTAACAGTTTTTTGTTAATTTTACTTTTATATTTTATCAATATTCTTCATAGGTTTCTTATAGATGAACTTGATCATTATTCAGTCTTTCATCGCCCCCTTTTTATTGTTATTTGTCCTGCATAATTCTTATATCTCAATTTATTTATTGAAATTGATTCATTGAATGAATAATATTTATAAAATTTGACATTGCTCTTAAAAATTTAACAATATGGAGCACTTGTATTTTCAAATTTCTATTAGTTTGCATTATAGTAACATCAACCAAATGACATCACTATAGTGAATTTTTAGTACTATGTTCTCTAACAATATTTGCTTATCTAACATAAAAAAAGATATGTTGCAAAAGAATTTGCATCAATGCATTACTTAACTACTAATTTTAAAAAATTTCTTTCCTCAAATAAATTTACTTCTATCCTTAAAACATGCCATTATGACAGTGTAAGATGTAAGATAATACTAAAAAGAAGTGTTTTTCTATTATTGTATTAAAGATAGTGTATTGTTACATAATTTATTAAAATATATGCAAATTTGAAATGTAAAGCTAATAAAACTAACCATATTCTGCACAATCTATTTAATTGTAGTATAAACTATGTATGTATTCATTCAGAATATAAGAAAAGAATATAGCATATCCATACATATATGTACTTACACTTCAATGAGAACATGTTTGCACAAATATTTCAGTCTGAATATAATAATGACAGTCATTTCAATCAAACTTACTATAAAAATAAAAATGCAAATTAGAATATAAAAATTGAATTACATAACCAGAAGAGATATATTTCAGATTACAGTCAAATGCTCATTCATTTCGTAATACTATTTGACTACATGCAACATAATACCACTGTTGTTTGTTGTAGAGGAATTCAGTCTTAAGACTGACCCTCCATGCTAACCTGTCCTACACAAGACAATACCATTATGTAAATTATATGAGGGAGATGGGAATATTAAAAATTTATGATGGTGATGTAACTAAGTGTTTTTTATGACACTAAGTTGACAACATCCAAATTTATTATCCAGTTTCTCATAAAATTTACCCCTCAGGTTGCTAATATTCAAGCTTTTTCAGTCTATGCTCACATAATTAAAAACTACATATATGGATGGATTGTGAATCTTTTTTTTTCTTTGAAATCTTGTGTAGATTAAGATCATTTCTACTTCTCATCCATAATATATCCATTTTCAATATAAGGCAATGGGGTACCATCTACCACAAAAATATTATCTTAGACTTTCATTCATAAAATTATAAAACTGGGGGCAGGTTTTATTGTTCCCTATAGCTTGTTTTCTTATGATGGATATAAATTTAGGTAATGCAATTCATACTTATATGACATTCCTCTCCTTTGTTCTAAATTCTATCTTGAAACTCTCCGTTTGTACTACAACTGTATGTATGTTGTTTATAGAATCAAGAAATCATGGTATGATATTATTTTGTTGTTCAACAGAATGTTCCATATGCAGATGCCATGAACAAAACATTAGTCTTTGCAATATTTGATTTTGACCGATTTTCAAAACATGATCAAATTGGTGAAGTGAAGGTTCCCCTGTGTCAAGTTGATCTTGCACAGACAATAGAAGAATGGCGTGAATTACAAGGTGTTGAAGGAGAGGGTGGTCAGGTAAGTTCAAAACTTTGACTGTCTTCTTGTTTGTCATTAGAGATCAATTTAATCAATGACAAGAACCTTCTGAGAAGTACCTGCAAATATTCTTAATTTGTCATTCATTTAATCAAATAAGGAACTCTAGGAACATATTGTTTTAAGCAATTTTTTTGTGTAAAAAAAGGGATAAAATATTTTAACAATCTAAATTTCACACAGTGAAATGGAACTGCTGTCATAATGTGTAAGTATAAACAAAAATATGAAACTGTTAGAGATCATTAACTCCCAGGTATAAAATAAAATATGTAATAATATTGGAAATTTCTTAATTATTTTATTCATAAATGTGAAACTTTTCATCATAGTAAACTAAATATTGTCTTCAAAATGCTTTCTGTACAATTTTTTTAGCAGTTTTTGTAAGGACCTATTATTAAATTTTATATTTTACTCTAAAATGTGTATAATTTTTCACTGCAAAAAGTTTTAAATTATCATTTGTTAATAATAGATGTATTTTATTTCAATCATGAAGTTGCAAAAGTTATGCATATTTCAGTAAATATTAACTATTTGAAGTTTTTATCAAAAATTCAATTCTCTATGTAATTAATTTTACAAATTATAACAATATATTGAATAAATTATGATCAATTCTTCATAAATTTTAATTTTAATATTTATATAGATAAGCATGAACTAAAAATATTGAAGAAATATGAAGAATCAGTAAACAAGTAATTTGAACCTAGATTGTATTGATATGGGGAAACAATGCCAAGGATTACTTAAAAGTTATAGTGGATTATAGTGTCAGCAGAAATTAAAGACACAAACATGAGTTAGCTTCTATTATCAGTCACGGTGTGTGTGTATATATATGAGTCAGGTTAATTAAAACAATTAATTAGGACAGGAAAAAGAGATAGAATGTAGATGACTTACCTGACAGATGGCAGGCACCTTGTAAGGTTTGGGGTTCCTTAAATTTTCAGAGGCACCGCCCCTTTCATCAGGAAGTTAGGAAGATATTTTCAGTGATCGGCTAGCCGACGAGTGATGAAGGGGGCGGTGCTTCCAAAAATTTAAAGAACTCCAAACCTTACAAGGTGCCTACAATTCGTGAACCTCAGGTAAGTCACCTACTTTCTATCTCTGTTTCCTGTGCTTATAGACAACATAACTACACATGTCTCTTTGAGAAAAGTAAATCATTCTTCATACATTTTTGTATCATCTATCATTCCACAAAAAATGTAACACCTCAGAATATCTATGAAAATATGTCTACCTTGCTTTTTAAAAATCCATTTTAATATGAAGATAATAAAAAAGTAATAAAATTAATTACTGCTCTATATCTAAATGTAAATAGTGTGAGTGTATGTGTTGAGTGGTTGCATAACATGGATCTCTAAAGTTTGAAAATGTTGTTCACAAGAATTAATTATTTTTTAATATTATTTTTAAAATACATGTTTTATTTTCATATAAAAGTTTGTTTATTTGTGAAATACTTGCTTGTTTTATGTATAGCAGCTGAAGCCACTTTTTTAAAAACTCAAATTGAAAATAATGTTGACAATCAGAGATTGAAAGTTTTCACAGTGTGTTTGCTTTCCACCCAGATCAGTGAAAGGCTAAGTCACATCATTTCTATGGTACACTGTGCCATCTTTCTCACTTTAGATAGATGGTTAAGTGTACCATCGAAACATTGTCGCTTATCCTTTCATTGACCCAGGTAGGAACCAAAAAATGGCTTACGCAATTATGATAATAGTAATTACTAAACAAGACAGACAAAAATACTAACTTCAATGAAAATGTCCATAATAACAGAAGACCTACAAACAAACTTTCACTCAATAATTTTTAAGACTGCATTGAGAACTTTTAAGCTTCTCCATTATAACACATTGGTGCTATTAAGAACCATAAATTTCAAGTATTAAGGCATTTATTTTGTTAAATATTTGGGAATTCAATATAGTATTTTAATTATGAAAAAAGCTATACATTTAGAACTTGCACTTAATTATACAGAATAGAAACTAACGAAGTAAAGTGCATTAGTTCACACTCAATAAGTTCTGAGAAATATATGAAGTGACAGATTATTCAGGTTTTGAAAAATTTGATATTGATTGGTAATAATCTGCTGACTTTCTTCTGCCAAAATATGCAAAAACTCCACATTTGTTGAACATTTCTGAGGTAATTTCTTATATAATTTTCAATTCAGATAGTAACTTTGATAAAATATACTTATAAATTCTCTGATTACACTCACTGGCCATGTAGCTGAAACTTTGTGTCAAAATTCTCATGTTGCCTTACTAGAAGCTTAATATTAAAACCATATCCAGCAATGCCAACTTATTTAAATTTACATATTCTTTCATTTTACATAAGTATTCACATTCATACATACATTACTACATACACACACCTACAGTGCTAAAATCAAAGTAAAATTACTGACAAATGGTTTATTATAATATTATGCAATGTATGCTTTTCCATATAATTTATCAATCAAACATTTTTCTGGTTTCCATCAATATTGCTGACTGAAAATTATTGTTAATATTAGTAATGTTATTTGAAATTGAGTCTTGAAAAGACTTAAGTATATAAAAAATCACAATTTAAGCCCTTATGGATATTATGAGCCATACCTAACTATCATGACCAAATTCATTTCATAAGTAATTTTTGAAAATAAAAAGATGTATTCTTGTTAACATATTATTCAAATTTATGTTTAATTCTTCCTCAATATATTACTTGAAACAATGTTCCTAGCTTATATTCTATTTATTCTTTTACACTCCACTGTAAAAGCTGTTATACTCATCAATCACACAAGTTACTTTTCCTTTTTTTTCTCCCTAGTTTTCTAAAACACTTTTCTTTAGTCATTCAGCCCAAACTTATTTTGTTCTGATCCCTTATTTACTTAATCTTTGTAATTATTTTAAACAATATAAATAAAGTTCAACTGCATTAATCCAATATTTGCATTAGATGATATTTAAAGAAGTATGTTTTGTATAAAACACCAGTTTTAATAAATTTATTTGGTGTTAGCATATATTGTAATTTTTTTTATTTCTTTCTAATTTTGTTTTAATAGTTCATAACATTATTACATGTATTAGATATTATAGTTGTTTCATAAACTAAATTACCCTCTTTTGAAACTCTAGCATTACTTCTCGAGTTATGTGAATTTGACATATAGCCTTAAACAATTTCTTTAACACATCTTCTCCAACAAACAAATATTTCTAAAGTGTAATAAAATATCATATATTTCCTTGATAGTATTTTGAAAATTGTCTTTCTATCTATGATTGTTTACACTTCGATTCTAACTTATCTCTGACACTATCTCATTGTATGTAATAAATTTAAATTCATGTTTCTCATTTGGTTCCTTAGTGTATTTAGTTTTGAACTTCCCCATTCACTCACTTGTATTTATTTTCATATACCTTATGTATATTTATTTGTTCACAGTCATTAATATTTCATATTTTACTTTTGGTTTAATATTTTCTTAGCATTAATCTTTCATTACCCTGTTCTCTTTTCAATCTTCTCTATTAGTTCAATCTTTCTAAACCTGGGAGGAAATTCATTGTATTCACATTTTACCACTTATAAAATAGTGTAAAATAATACTTAATCCATGAATTATGGTTATATGAAAGGAGATAAATTTTTACAAACTTGAGATGGACAAATAATTCATGCTGTCAATCTTTAGAGATCCATAATTAATTATAAGTAAAACTAAGCTAAAAGAGATTATGAAGTGTTATTTATTTATTGAAGATATGTTTTGTTTTATAATTATATTCTTTGTTCTCAACAGGTTGCACAGTATGAAAAATACTTTATAATACTTCTATATTGTATACTGGGATAAAGTAACTAACACAGTTTTCTATTATCTTGCCTTTTTACACAAAAGGTCCAATTAACTTTTATTTTACTACAATCATTATACGACTAGTTTTGGTATACAAAGATTTATCCATTGCTACAAAACAGTACTAAGCAAATAACATTTACATCACATGTTTTACAGAATGCTTTGCACTTTCCTTGCAAGACTCTGCTTAATATACATATATTGTCATGATATTACCTTTAAAATTATGGAAAAGAATATTTGGTTTCTGATTTGTTGAATCTTGTTCTTTTTGATAAAATTTTCTGAAATATTGATGCCTGTGTTCAGTAACACCTGCATGCTTGCAGTCATATGGGTGGAAATATTTTCTGCAACAAATATTTTGGTTTGCATTATACAATAAATTAGAAAATTAGATATTTAAACCTATACCAGATTGACACAGAAATACAAATAGTATATTATGTGAAGAGTATTAGAAATTTAAGAAGGAAATGTATGAATATAGTTATGCAAGTCTTCAATATTAAAAATTGCATTTTATTTTTGCTATAAAATAATCAAATCATGAACAATAAACAATGACACTTGTTTATCTTCTCAGTTTTTGCACTATCAATATGCTTACATTAATGAATATTTATAATTAAACTAAGACTAAGATAATATTCGTATCAAATTTATTTTAAGCCTAATAACTGTAAAAAAGAAAAATGCATTAGGTTACATATACAAATAAAGTTAACAAAAAATTAAGAAAGATCTTGACTTAACTGAAAACAAGAGTGATGTTAATAAAGCGATAGCTTTGAGAATAATAATCCTCTTCTACATCATTCAGCTGCACTTGAACCATAATTGATCCTGCTGTAAACGTAAGTGAAGATGAGGACCAATATCGTTTAAAATTTTTAATAGTCAGAAAATATCTGCAACATAGCTTTACCTTCCATACTTTTACAAAAACTACACACTCACTCAGACACAAATAGAGAACAGCACAGACTATATAGTTAATAAACTCAGTCAGCTGTCACAATATGCAATCCTATTCTATATTGAGAAAAGGAGCTTAGATATTTGAAAATTTGACATGCTTTGTAAACTCAGAATTTAAGAAAAGTCAATTGGTCTAATTCATTGGCAAAATAATTAACCCAATTAATAATGACACAAAAGAGAGAATAATGGAAGGTATATAGGTGCTCTTTAATATTTTTAAGGCAACCACCCCCTTATTCAGGAGAGCCACATTTGGCTGTCACTTGGAGTTTGTCTCTCAAGAAGACGGTAAAAAGGAAGAACTAAAATGAAGGAAGTTAAAGGATGCTCATTTGAGTCCAGA
Organism: Eucriotettix oculatus; assembly: GCA_034510155.1. NCBI lineage: Eukaryota > Metazoa > Arthropoda > Insecta > Orthoptera > Tetrigidae > Eucriotettix > Eucriotettix oculatus. The sequence continues at coordinate 66,058,891 of CM067378.1, forward strand.
ACTTGCCTGGACTGTAAGGTGTGTTGATAAAAAAAATCCCAAAGAAGGAATTCAGCATCTGATAAATCAGGGGAAAAGGCTTTGGGAGGGTCAGTGTGATGCACTAGTCTAATTTTGTTGTTATGGACTTTGGGATAAGTAGCTACAGGGAATTGTGTTTTGTACAGTTTGCCAGTGCTGTGGTGGTTAGTATTGAGTTGAGGGAGAGGTTGTTTAGTTTGGCTAAAATAGAAAGCAGGACAAAGTTTTCAATTGATCTGGTAAATCATGTGGATGGACAGGCAGTTGATTTTTCTTTAATTTTGTAGGTGTAAATTTGGGATTTTTGATGATTGTGATAAGTCGAAGGATAGAGCATACATGGCACCTGTTCCTAACGCAGGGTTTGCAACCTGGCTTTATTGGTGGATTGTGGGGCTGGGTCTTACAGGGGTGGATAAATTGTATCCAATTTATTATTTCTTTGGTTTTATCATCTTTTGTATTTATAAATGATAAACTGAGTTGGAAAGAGAGAGAAAGATATTTACTTACTCTAAACTAAAAGTATGGGCCAACTTGCAGGGAAGTACTTCCATAGATGATAAGGAAATGAAGGAGGCAAAGAAAGTTGGTGGTTTACCTTAAATTTGTATCTCCTCACTATCCAGTTACCCAATTGTGTTGCTTTGTCACTATATAATATCATTATCACTGTAATTTACCAATAATGGATGTTCCTAACTCTTCATTTCCTCTTCTTTACCATTCCCAACTATCCACACCTAATAAAACTACCTATATTCATTTCAGTTGGGAAGCGGCATGGTAGCTTAAATGGCTAGTGCTTTGTGGTTATAGCTAAATTAAATTTCTGGCTGTACCAAATATTTTAAGTCTTTACTTCTTCTTCCATTCCTCTCTATGCCTTAAACATATGCTTTTCTTTGAGTGTATTACTATGTCTGAGCATATGGAATTTTAAAGCACATTTCTATCCTTCCCCCAAATTTCTATCTCTACTCACTATATGAATAAAGTCACACTCATTGGAATATGCCTTTCTCTGGGCGTAAGTCTATGCTCAGCATATGACTTAAAGCGAATTTCCTACCTTGCTCCCTCATTTCCATCATTATATATATATATATATATATATATATATATATATATATATATATATATATATAATTAATGGGGAAAGGACAGAGAGATAGAAAGAAGATGACTTACCTGAGGTTCATAGATGGTAGACACCTTGTGAGGTTTAGAGAACTTGAATTTTCGGAGGCACCGCCCCCTTCATCAGAAAGTTAGGAAGACATTTCCAGTGATCGGCTAGCCGACGACTGATGAAGGGGGCGGTGCCTCCGAAAATTCAAGTACTCTAAACCTCACAAGGTGTCTACCATCTATGAACCTCAGGTAAGTCATCTTCTTTCTATCTCTCTGTCCTTTCCCCATTAATTGTTTATATATATATATATATATATATATATATATATATATATATATATATATATTAAGGATTTTACAATGTAAAAATAATTTGTATGGATAGGAAACTGTTAATTGAGGGCCAATGTCACCATATTGGACAGGAATAAACATTTCAAATTATGGGGGTGTTAGCCTCCATCCTCAGGAGTGATGTTCACAGCATCTTACCAACTGGACAGTGCATATCTCTGCTGAGGAAATATTCTAATGGCCCCAAAAAATAAAGTATTTCTTCTAGTCCAACATGACGATACCAACTGTCAATTTTATAGTAAGCTCATGATACTCTCTCTTAACCATCTATATTAGTTATATGATATATAGATTTTCAGAAATACAATAATTACAATGAGGAACTGTCTCTCATAAGCAAACAAAATGAATATTTAGAAATTAAGAATAAAAGTTGTTTTGTGGGCAAATGTATACTGTGAGGGCAAAATTTTGCACACTAAATTTTTTTTCTGTAGATCATGGTCTAAAATACTCAAGAAATAATTGATGAAAAGCAAATTATTTTATAGACACAACAGTGTCATCAGATGTATAAATTAATAAAAAGTGAATACTTTATATTTTCTTAAAAAAGTGTTGATCAATATTTGTGAACTATAAATAATTGTATGTAACAAGAATATTGTCATTCACCTTTTTATTGTCTGTGGAAATAAAAAATGTAGAGCATCATTTTCCATTTATTTGCCAATTTTTTTTCCTACTTTTATTTTCTTAGTTTGATATTTCCCACCTCAACTTTTTTGTTCTATTCTTTTTTTTTCTTTTAGTTTTGTGTTCATCATATTTCTGATTTGTCTAAAACTTACCAGTCTGTATTAGTGGAATATGGTAATTTTTTTAATTGTGTAGAACAATGCTCCAGTGAATGTTCTCTAAAATATATTATGATATATCATTCTGTGATCTTAAAATATGAGAATTATCTCTTTTTAATTAAATCTGTGTGGAAGGTCTGATGGCTTGAATCTTGTTAATCTTCTTGGCTCTTCCTCATCCTCGAACAGAGTAGTTTTGCAGAACTGGTGTTCATTTCAAGTTCATGATATAATGAAAGTAAAACATACAATTTTAAATTTTCAAAAAGAGTTTGAGAGTAATCATCATTGAATCTATTAAGCAATTTATAATATTTGTACTTCTGTGTTTTCTGCAAATTGTTTGATTATTGATTTCAACTTGTATAAAGTTGAATACATTTTTGCTGCAACTAACAGCATCACCACATTTTTACACAAGTTTTGAGAGTAAATTAAGTATCTGGAAAGTGTGCAGTGTACTTCTATTAATTTTTTGTATGCAGTAGGATGTTATGGTTACATTAACATATTTTTACATATATTATTTTGATTTTTTACTCTTGCAGTGCATGAAATTAACAAATAATTTCTAAAAGCATTATTCTAATGATTGTCACAATATTATTAATTACTAAATTTTGCATGGGTTTTACTTGCAAACAATATAATATATTCAGTTTTAATTTTTTATGCCATGTCACTATTTTGAAATTAAAATGAAGAATCTTTTAAGTTTATTGGATGTAGCTGAAGTGACTTAATATTTAAAATGAATTTATCTTAAATGCTGACAGTATAAATAATGAAGTAATACTAACATTTTTGAATATTTGGATGATTTAAAATTATATTCAAAATATAATTTTTCTTGAATATATATTAAATAAATATAGATGGAAAATTGTGGAATAATTTTTTTATAATTAAAATAATTCAGCTGCAACCATAAATCTGTAATGATTCTATATATAAATTTGAGGGTCAGCATGGTAAAGAGTGGAAAGATAAATTGGAAATGTAGAATAAAAAATAAATTTAATCCAGATTTTACATTGTTTTATTCAGAATCTATCATTTTAAAGCCATAAATAAGCATTAAAATGAATATATACTCATTGTTTGCTACAGAATAAAGTACATTAATGCAGACCAATTTTAAACACCTTCTTATTTAAAATATTTACTTCATATGTTTACTATATCTTTCCTCTCTCTATGATATTATCCTCATGTACAGCATAAGTTTTATTTATTTTACAAGTAATAAAATTAATTTATAATGCAAACAACTTTTCAAAACAGTAGTATACAGAAAAATAAATTCATTAAATATTGATTTATATTTTTACTATTCTATGTAACATATAAGATACTGTTTACTTATACTTACAGTGTTTGATATGCTTTGAATAGCTTGACATATGTCAATGAATGCCAAGGCCAAAAAGGCATTTTAAGAATGAAATTAAAATTACATATATCGAACAGTTTATCTTAGGCCGACATTGAAAGTAGTCTTTTATTCATTAATTAATTCATGTTGACTCTTTTTTTCTTTCTCTTTTCCCCAAAATTTACTCTACTCTGCTTTTGGCCTGTGTAAATGGTTGTGCTCTCCGACTCATTTGCATGATGCTTCAAAATAAAAAAACACGTAAGTATTTTTGTATCAAAAATAGCTTAACTCAAACAGACAATTGAAATATTGGAAAAATTACACATAAAAGAAACATATATTTCTATGATTACTTGATATTCACTAAATTCATGAAAAGTCCTGTAAATATATAACTTAGTTTTAAATAGATTTTTATATAAATATGTTTGTATTTCTTATTTACTGACTTCTTAAGCATGCTTGTAGATTTTCCCTTATTGCTTTGCTTTTGTCAGTTGATTATTTTGGCTGTGATCTGCTTATTTAATGAGCTAAGCCAAAAGAGCTTTCAGGTATTTACATAAGCATGTTTTGGAATGATTTTTTTTTTAAGTTTTTGTGAAAGCTTTCCTAACATTAAAATACTTTTCACTATTACTCTTATTCATTGTCTTCAACTTACACTGATGCTATCGTAAATTAGAATCTTATAGCCACATTTTTTTAAAAAAACATATGAATATTATACCAGCAGTTTATAATCTAGCTAGAACTACTTATCCCCTTTTTCATTTTACCCACAATCACAGTAGCACTCTATATGAATTCTTTGTGTAACAATGTGTGTAATTATGTGTGTGATTGAGTTATTGAAAATTTATTCTGAAGTAAAAGTTTTTAATGGTCAATTTTGTATCTTCAAAAGTAAAGTTAATTGGAAATTATTATTTTTACATACTAATTAAACTATAAACATATCTTAAACTTTGACTTTTAACAGAATACATGCTCCAATGAAATAATTTTTAACCATGTACTATACAACATCATTTTCATGTATTAAATCTTTCCCAATCTTTGAAAATTTTCATAAATTTTAATTTAAAGTAATTGGGTATATATACAAAATTAATATACTGAATACACAAGTTATTTAATCTAACAAAAGTTTTCAATATGTTGTATAACTTTAATACAACATTGGTTGATTGACCAGAAAAAATTCATATATATATATAAATATTTTTAGTTAAACAATGTATTTTATTTATCTAATTTCCAGTTGGTCTAATGAAAGTATGTATTAGTATGAGTGTGTAGTCCTACTAGATGCGAATATGTTCACGTATGTAGTAAATATAACCATGAGTTTTAGATATTTTTTTTTAATGTCTGGCCCTATAACATTTATTCTCTGAACTGTCAATGTATGTGTGTTGTGTCACTGTATTTTCATTTACTTTAGACATTTTAATAACTATGTTATGGTTTGTAAAATAGGTCCTTCATGAAGAAAAGCTCTACAATTATTTTTTGATACAAAGATTGATTCTAGAATTCATTTATTTATTCCAAAAGAAAATATTGTAGAGTTTATTTTCATTGAAATAAAACAATATTTTAAGATATTTATATTTTTTCAGATATTAATATAAATGTATTTAATTCATATTTCAGGTTGCTATACGTTTACCCCTCATGAATTGAACTTAGTTTTATATAAGCTTTATGTATAAATTAAAAAATTAGTGCAATAGTTTTTAACACTATGAGAAGATCCTTAAAAAATAATTATTATATAGAAATATATGCAATTGACATCTTTTTAAAAATTTGTTGTTTAATGATAAAATTTACTTCCAGTCTGGATGAGAACTTTAATTTTATATGGTTTCTTTATTTGTAAACAAGAGTGACTTATTCATATATAAAACTTTTTAAACAATCATTGTACTAATTGTTAGTATTGGTAACAACTTTGCATGACAATTTAATGTTCTATGTTAAATCTACTGTTTGAATTAAGTTAACTTTGTCATAAAGTTATAATCAACACTATGATTTTCAGTTTCTATATATAAACTAATTTATCAATTATCTTGTCATGTCTTTGTAAGGCTTTAACAGAGAACACACGTCAGCTTCATTTTTCAATAACTTTACTGCACATCAAGCCATAACAATTGATTCCAAAGAATACAGCAAAACATTTAATAGTATATAATACATCCTCATAAAATATCAATTTTATTCATTAGCAAATTAATTCATGCTTATATAAATACTTCTGAAGTTAATAAATGGATCATGGAATTTAATATTTAATATTCATAAATAGTTACATTGAAATTGTTTGTATCTAGAGATGTGTACTAACAGATGTTAATATAGGATTATGAAATATATTCCTGAGATTTATAGGCCCTGTGTTGATATTGGTAAGTGTACTTCTTTTAAGAAGATATGTAGGAACTCAATTTATATAATGAATTTAAAAAAGTGAATTGGGGTGAATTATATGAATCTTGCATGGCACATTTCGAATTTGGAGTGACACGTGATCAGCGTATCAATCCTCCTACAGTCTTAATCTCGATCTTCGCAACCATGACGACATAAACATCTAAGCCCATGCCAGGATTCGAACCTGGGACCTCTGGGTTGTCAGGCAGCAACATAAGCCACTACACCACAGGAGGTCAGCCTTTTTACTCTTCTGTAAGAATATACAGACTGTAGATCCATAACGTGCCACCTGTTTGGTGATGTCGTTTCAACATACAGACGTGCTAGACAACACATTTTAATTAAAACATGTTTATATTTTAATTAATATAATTTGTTGAGTTATAATTTTAATATTATTTATAGATTTGATTTTATTATTTCAAGATAGTGGTGGATAATTAGGAACAATTATTATTATTTGTAATATAATATATATGAATCAGGAAATGACATTGTTGTGTTAATTAAAACAATTAATAAGGAAAGGAAAGAGAGATAGAAAGTAGGTGACTTACCTGAGGTTCATAGATGGTAGACACCTTGTGAGGTTTGGCGTTCTTGAATTTTTGGAGACACCGCCCCCTTCATCAGAAAGTTAGGAAAACATTTCCAGTGATCAGCTAGCTGACGACTGAGCCTATATATATAGGTATATAATATTTTGCTCATATATCTATGGAATGTTGCTGTTGGTGAAGAATGAACATTGTTTCTGCATTGTTGACTGACATCCTGGTAATGTCCTTCAGAAAATTTTTTCTGATTAATAGTGTGCCTCTCTATATCTCTTGATTAAGAGTGTCAATTTCCATATCAGTCCTCATAAATCCAGCTTTACAGCTAAGAACTATTTTGTACATCTCTCTATACTAAAAACTAAGCATATTTTCTTGGGTTGAGAAGAAAATGTATCTCTTACATGACCCCTCTACCTCAAATGTAAAAATAGCATGAAAATGTCCTTTACTTAAGATGCACAAACTGTATCCTCTAATTTTAGTATGCATTTGTCGAAATGATCCAACCCACAATCCCCACTTCACAAATCGTAAATCTCACTAAAAGTGTATGGGTTATTCTCTTGAATAACACCTATTATTATCTTGTAAGACTATTCATTACATTCTTCAAAAACACACTTCCTTGGGTTACAAACAAAAATTCAACTTATGAATACACATTGTTTACAGCTTTCTTTCATCCTCTTTTACTCAAAATCAAAACTTGTTAGGATCAAGGCACAAATCTGGAATTTCTATTCTATCATTTTTTGGATCCACTAATAAATACTTTTTTTGTTATTATCTATGGAAATAAAATTTGGTGAAATTTTCTTTTAGTTAGTTTGAAGTATTGGCTACATACACTGCACACTTTACTGTATGTAGTATAGACTTACACCTAGTTACTTGCACTTGGATTAAAGACATGTATAGCAAGTAGAGTGAGGTGCATCACCTTAACAAAGTTATGGTAACTCAAGTGATTAACTTTTTTAATGTCAATGTAATGTCCTACTAAAAGAAATTGTAAAAAGACACAAATATCCTTAGATTGCTTTTTGGTCCAGGAAGACCCAGCTAAAAAGACGCATTAAAAAAAAACAACTAACATTATTCTTAATATTTCATAGTTTATAACTGTACATATATTATTCTCTGTATTATATAATATAAAATTTAAAGAAAATGTATGTTTAATATTTTTGAGAGTGGAACAAATTGAAGTTTACAGGTATTTTAATGGGAAAAATAGATTTGTGTTTCTTCACATAATTCTATGTTAACTGACTTAATACAGTTAATGTAATACATACTATGCAAGAAAATTGATAATTGTCATATTTGTAACAATAATTACATTATAAATAGTCTGTATATTTCAATTATATGTGTGAAAAATAAAATGTGTACATTTGAAAATTAACTTTGATTTGCTGATTATTTAATTTGTGGCATAGTTTTGGACAGTCTTTTTATTATATTTATTATTTTTTTACACATTTTTAAGATATTATCTTATCTGGAACTAGACATAGCAGATTTTATTCATTAATTTATTTCACAACTTAAATGCATTGAAACATTTTTCATTTGTCTACATAATGAAGTTCTCTAAAGCCAGACTGGAAGCCAATAATTATTTTGCTATACATAAACACTTGAATGAGCTGATGAATATTTGACTTATTAGGAAAACAAGTTGGGAGACATCTGCTTCTCTCTTCGTTATGTCCCAACAGCTGGAAAACTAACAGTTGTAATTTTAGAAGCAAAGAATTTGAAGAAGATGGACGTTGGAGGACTTTCAGGTATAAAATTACTTTTTGTACTTTGCCAGTTGATAATATTATGATTCCTTTCAGACATTAATTTATATACAAACTTTGCTAAGTTAAGCTCTGGGCTGTTCAGTTATTATAGTAATAGAGAATATCACCATTCAGGTGTATTTAATGTCATGAATTATTATTATAATTTGCAATGATTTTGGTATTTTTTAATATTAGGAACTTAAAGTAAACATACTGCAGAATTACATAATATTTTTAATATACATGTATAAATATTTAGCTGCAACCTTTAATTTTTCCACTTTTATTTTCGGGAATGTAAGATGTTAATTTCTTCTTAATTATTCTGTACTGGATGAGATCTCAAATCGTTTGGATATAAAAGTTTTAAATAGTATAATCTGGTAACTGTGTTAATTATGAGTAACACATTATAGATAAGGATGTAATATAACATAAATTAACTTCTTACAAAGTTGACTACACAGTTGAGAGAAATTTATTATTCATAATACTATTGAAAATCAATCAAAAGAAGTCTCATAATTTCAAGAGATTTATATGTCAGTCAAAAGATGTAGCACAAAGTTTGTCAGGTTTTTGTTATCCTTCTTACACTCTCATATAATGATATATAATTATTTTTTCTACACCAATGCTTTTTTTCACATTAAAAATTATGCAATCTAGGCATCAAACACATTTTATTTAAATTTCTTTAGAACTACTAGGAACTACAATGTATTTTTTTAGCAATATCTTTCATGTGATTTCTTGACACTAATTTTGTATTCTCTCCATACTTATTACTCTATCCAAAGCAGCCTTTATTTTTTTTATCTTCATAAAATATATTAAGTTGCTTTTCTAATGTTTACTCCACTGTTTTTAAGGTTTCTATCTTTATTATCCACTGTGACAGATGGTAACTTCTGTTCAAATATTCTGCATAAGAGGAAGTATCAAAATTTAAAATATGTGAAGCAAGCAAACGGACATTAATTTACAGTTCACAATAATTGAGTGTTTATCAATGTTTCGTTATAAGTTCATAAATATATGACTCAGTTATTGATGAGTTGATATTGTCAAATTAATTAATGTCTCACCACGTTGGATAGTAAGAAGCATGACAAAGTTTAAATAATACTGAGCGGCTGGCTACTATACTGTTCATACATGAACTGCCTGAAGAAGGGAGCTTATATATGCACATTAATTCATTTGGCTAGGAAAGAGACAGAAAAGAGAATATATTTTTAAAATGATATGGAGGGGAAAGAGAGACTAAAAGCAGCCATACACTTACCTAGAATTGGCAGGGATGTAAGAAAATGTGAATTTTAGAGAGCCAGAGCTGCCTTCTTCAGACAGAGCATATTTGATTGTCTTGGCAGTTAGCTGCTCAATGATGAATTCAAAATATGGCATGTCAGCATCAATCGCCACCCAAAAAAGCTCTCTTTCTTTCTCAAGGATAGGTTGCAATTATGGGACATGTCCTTTGCCTGAGCCTTCTGCTTCATGACAGTATGTCTGAACAGTGTGATGGTCAGCCACGCAGACACTGTTCAGAAATAGCGTCATGAAGAAGGAGACAAAGGCATAAGGAAATAGAGAAAGAATTGCCTTAAAATAAAAAGTTAGTGTCACACCAAATTTTTGAGAGTGTAAGTCTCCTTCTCAGGGCAGCAGAACTAAATTTTGTGCAGACACATGCTCAGTGTGTATTTTTTCACTTCCTATTTCGGTCACTGTTATCTGATAGTTGAGTTGTACAATTTTTTATACTGTAGCATGTAATGTAAAAACAACTATATTTTGTTTGAAATGTATTTAGTTTTCATTGGAACTAAAATATTTTTATACAGAGGAATGGGAATATGTAGACAAAATTTTATATGGCAGTGTGATATATCTCATTTTTCTACTATTGGCCTAAGTAATAGTTTGATTATTTCAATTAGATCCATATGTGAAGATTGCTCTGATGCAGAATGGTAAACGCCTGAAAAAGAAGAAGACCAGCATAAAGAAGTGTACTCTGAATCCATACTATAATGAATCATTTACATTTGAGGTCCCGTTTGAACAAATTCAGGTGAGAAATAATTTAATATATATTTTTAAATATTTTATTTTGTAATTTTTTAAAAAAGTTCAACAGTGTGCAAGAAAAAATAATTTTTCTTTATTTCGAGTTGTTTTTTTGGTAACTATTTAATTTCAAAATAATGCCACAAGGCAGTTAAGAAGTGGGTATTGAAATAATTTATCTTTTTTTATATAATCAGCTATGAAAGGTTTATACAATTACTGCTTTTTTAATTAAATATTTGTCATCTTTCTTATTTACCTTCTTTTCATTATTTTATTTATTAAAATATTATTTTCATTGTCAATTTATTCTAGATACCTAACACATTTCACCTTTAACAGACTATTTACAATTATAATTCATGAATTGTACTGAGCCTTTAAACATTCATAGACTCAATCTTTGTTCTTCATTTATTGTTATTGTAAGACTGAACAATAATAAACCTTCTTTCTTACTACCTTGGAAGTCAAGTCCGTCTCCCTACAGCCAACACCTCTTGCTGTTCTGAAGATTGGACTTGGCTCCAATCCGAATAACAATCCATGAAGAATTATTTCCTATCCTATCACCAGTCCTTGACAACTCTTATTTCTGGAGGTGAATCTTTTTCACTCTCCTACTTTCTCATAATGAATACCATCTCCACATGCTTCCAAATCTCTACATAGTGACTCCACATGGATGATCATCACGACAACAGCAACCAAAGTTATTATTTTGTGGTAGCTGTTGGCAAAGTCTACTATGACTGAAAATAATTCATTATATTCATCAAATACCTATGTCCAACACCTCATCTCAAATAAAGGTGATAGAAGTGATTTTTTTTGGTTTAATTCCTTGCTGAAAACTCATGACACAACTTTTATTTTCAAATTAGATATTGTGCCATTTAATAATCAGATCAAAGTATTCTTACTGGGCATCCAAGTTTCTGTTTCTGATTTGATATTAAAATTTTGCGTTTTAGTTTGAATTATCAATTTGAAATTTCTACTGCTGAGCAAAACATGGTCTATTTTGCTCATTTAATTTAATTAGATATATCTTTTTGTCAAAAGATCATGGTCAATTTGATTTCTTTTTTCATTTCCTGTGCTACATTCACATCATTGATTATTTGCTGTACCTAAGATACTGCTTGATCATATGGTCAAGCTAAAATAGGGTAGTTTCATACAAGATGCATCCTGTAAATTCATTTGACAATCTCATGGCACCAACATTCCCATGTTACATTCAGATTATAGCAAATATTATTATTATTATTATGTTGCAATTTTGATTCTCATTTTCTGTACTTCTTTCTAAACTTAATGTGTGAACTGTGTGTTTTATTACAGAAAGTCAACTTAATGGTGACAGTAGTAGATTATGACCGTATTGGAACCTCAGAACCAATTGGTAAGGTTGTTCTTGGTTACAATGCAAGTGGAACAGAACTGCGCCATTGGTCAGATATGTTGGCATCTCCACGTAGACCAATTGCCCAATGGCATACACTCAAGGATCCTGATGATGACAAGAAGGATTAAGAGGTATTGTTGAATTATTTGAAGTACAAATTATCATGATTTGTTAGACATAGCTCATCTTTGTTGAAAATTTTTGATCAAATAGTACTATTTCATTCTTATTGTCAAGAATATAAACGTTAAAATAAATGCCAAAATGCATTCAACTAATGATTATTGATATATATAATTCCATAAAGGGACAGTTAAATAATGTCAATTAAATCTGTAGAAAGTGATATTATATTAATAACAAATACTAACAGAAAGGTTTTAAAAGTTATGCATGTATGTAAATTTACATTAAGTTTAAAAAGAAATAAAATGTTCACTAAGTGCTTCAATTTCAATAAAAATTGGTTACATTAAATAAGTTACTTATATTTTGAATATTAAATGTATTTATGACTAAGAATAGCATAAGATGATTTATAATTGACTGTTTTATTTATAATTTAGTGGCTTATAGTTAAAAGGAACACTGAAACCATCATCTAATCAAAATACTGTTTGTTCTGTATAACACTATATAATTTTGTTTAGCAGTTTTGAAAATTCAGTTTCTTTGAAAAGTTATTTATCCAATAAATATGGATTATTTTCAGGTTCCATCCAAGTAATTGTTAACATCTAAAGGGCATAGAGAATTCAGGACTGAAAACATGGAAAATATGACTTTAAGGATTAATTTCTCATATCAAGTTTTTACTATGTTTCAATGTGCAGTAAAATAAAACTTCAAACTATTTTCAGTAAGATAGAGAAATGAAGTTACCTCTGAAAGATCAATTATCTTTTCAGGATTGTGTTGAGTAGATTTTCTATTACATTGCCAGGTAACCTAGGACATGTTCATAAACTTATGCAAATACATATACATATTTGTGTCAATAATGTAAAATAATATTGGGTTCACTTTTTGAATTTTTGTTAGAAGAAAATAATAAGGGAAGCAAATGAATTATTAGTCCTGAAGGTATCATCTTCCATTTAACAACAGTGCTTCTAGGAAACATCACAAAATGAATTATGTATTGTAACTTACAAAACTATGAATATAGCTACACAATTATTGTATCCAGTTGTTATGTTCTCATATCACACTAATCCTTTAATGAAATAAAAAGACCATTGTGATTTAAAAGGACAGCACCACAGTTTTATGAAGTAGGAATAGCTATTAGAGTGTGTAAACGACAATTTCATTTTGTAAATGAAGTATTGACAATAGGAGCTCAATATAAAGTTAAGAAACCAGCATATTATAGATTTTTTAATGATAATTTCTTTTCTTCATATTTTGATTGTATTGATTCAAGGTATGTAATAAGCAACTTTAGCAAGTGTGGCTTGATTAAAATTTTATCAAATAAAGGGTTTGTGAAAAGGAATTTTTATTTTCCCCTATATATTTTGCTAATATACTGTAGACAATATTGTATAAAACCTCCAAAATTTTATATAGGGGGTTAGAGTTATACTGTATGAACTGTTGATATCTTATTAAACATAAATTGGTGTAATTCTTCAGAATTTAACACTCACATTTAAATTTACTACAGCTTAAAACAAGACCTACAGTTTCGAAGGTAAGCAAAGGTATTTCATTAATCATACACAAGAAAACAAAATTAAGTCAGATTGAAATATATACCAGAATGTGACTTGGCTATTGAAAGAGCATATGCCTTAAACTGATGGAGATATTTAGAGTAAAAGGTCTTACTGAAAGAAAGGGAACGAACTTAACCATCTGTTACAATAAACAAAATTATGTGTTTTCATTACATTGTTCCCTATTTAATCTTGCTGTGAACACAAACAAAAATATATTATTGTGCAGAATTAATATTTTGTAAATAGTTGAATTGTACAAACAAATAGATATAATGCTGTATTTATTAATGGAATTTGTCAAATTTGGCTTTACTCCTGTAAAGTTTTTTATTACACTTATACATATATGCCACTTCCCTGAATGGTGTGCCTTTACATAAAAATGTTGGGTTCATATCTTTATGTATTTCATGAACTACTGAAATTGAATTTTATTCATTCAAAAATTCTTCTTCTACTAAATTAGTAATACTGATTATGCACTTGCAGTCTTGAATTTCCCATGTTCCATATGTATTGTATATGTTCCTTACTAAATCTCCAGTTTATATTAAATCCTTTATCATTACTTCATCAATATATTAAAATGTCAAGTAACTTTATGATAATTTTGTTAGTTCAAATATTATTGAAATGTAATGGTTCATCATTTAGCATATACACAAATCCAATATAATCATATTGATGAGTGCAGGAAAATAACTGATTGAAAAAGCTATTTGCAAATTTATGAAAACTGAAATTATAGATTGCCAGATATTCCAGAGTTACTAATTAATATTTCCTTATAAATATTGATAGCTTCTTCAATAATGACCATGTGTATATGTTTTGTGTATATGTATATGTGTACATGTCAAATATCATAAAGAGGTGTAGATATTGTTGGACTGTTACATTGAATATTAAGTTCTAAATGTAACTTATGTCCAAATTGTATTGTTTGTATTTCCTAAGGAACACATCCCAATGTTGAAACCAGATTGTATCATAGAAAAAATGATGATTGTGAAATAAATGCATACATGTTGTGTGTTTGTGAGAATGTTAAATATATGAGAGCTTGTATTATAATAGTCTGTTTGTAGTGTTCACTGTGTACCAAATAAATCCTCATTAGTTGAAAAAAATTCAATTAATCCCAAAAAACCATACCCAAAAATGTTAAATATTTATCAAAATCTACATATTTTTTAGATTTTGTACAGTGGATGAGAATATCTAAACAATCATTAACAGATAGAATATTCATATCTAAAACGAAAAGTGGGAACAAATATAAAAAATGGTTCATATTTCTTAAAATAATTAAATTGCAAGTTTTGTAATAGTTCATATTTTGGAACTTTAAGATGAAATGAATAAATTATGTAAAGTGGAAAGTAAGAATCAAATGAAAATTGATTGTAACTGTTTGAAAACTGCATAGATTGTAATAAATCCATAGAGTTCTCACTATTCTATATCCAAAGTAACTGAAACTATATATATTTCAACTTATATTAACATTAAAATACATGTTAATGTATTAATTCAAACAATTGATTGGAAAAATATTCTTATGATTATTTTACCTTGTGACAGATATAATTGTCTTCTTATGAGTCTCAGATTTGTTTCTTAATAAAATGTGTTACTTTGATGACTGTATTTAAATATGTCCTCAAAACAAACGTCAAACTGTAACACGCTTTCTGATGTTAATCGCAACCCTACTTATAATGCAACTTTAAATTACCTGTACTTTGGTTATGCTCAGATAATTAAGTTATGCTGAAACATCTTTAGTTAAGTGAATATATCACTTGAATATATCATCTATTGAAATCAAATTAGTTAAGCACATCAAGGCATTTTACAAAGAATACGGTTTTTAATATTATGAGTATAACAACTGACGTAAACACATATTTTGGTAGCATATTTTCAAAATATTATTATTTCAACTATGTAAAAATCATTCTTGCTTTTAATATAAGAGTATAATATTGCATCATTTTTTGAATAATGAAGTTCATCTGAGTTTGCATTAATTGTAATTTTCGACTGATTCTTTGTGACGGCAATCAATATGATCGAAAACAAGCAAGTACTAAAGACAAAATAGATAAACATTTTCTGATTTTGCTCATAACGTATGAATGACAATTTAAATGCAACATCACAATGAGATATGAAATTAAAAATGAAAATACTCTTAATAAATGTGAGCAGTCTTCAGAATGAAGGAGCATTTTTTAAAAAGAGTACTCATGTCAGAAAAATATTTTAAATACTTCTAAATTAACTTACAGGCTACACATGCACAAAACTTCGCTGGAAGATATAGCTTGGATGAATAAACTGATCGCTTGTTATGTCCAATGGATTTTATTGATTAGTTACTGCATTTAGCAAGATTTTTCATAATACAATAAAAATGACATTTAATCTTGCTAGCAATATATTGGCCAATTTTGAACCAATTTTCTCTTGCTCATTCATTAAGTTCTAAAAAAATCATTCAAAATTGTGTTATTAATAAAACCAAGAAAATTACCACCATTTTCTGAGGACTGGGTAAATGTCTATAATTTTTTATTATAAATATTCCACTACTGAATCTTTATCATTGCAATAGACACATGAAATAGTAAACTCAGATTCATGACTAACTTAAAACAGAAACATCAGACAAATTGCTGTAAAACATTATATGCAGGGCTGTTGATGAATATATTTATTAACAAATTGCTGTATCATTTCAATTTTAAATTGCAATTAAATAAATTTATGCCATTATAGATGAGAAAAATTCAAGAGTGATATGAAGTATTTAACACCATACACATGCATTTTAATGACTGGGCAGTAATAATGGTTTATGTGAGTTAAAGCAACTATGAAGAGTTGGCAATTCAAAGGTTCAGATCAATATTTTCATGCAATACTATATAATGTTGTTTGCCTTATGGAGGAAAATTATGAAGGGAAACCCAAGAATCCTTTTTTATCGATCCTATACGCAACTTATAAGCACATCAAATTATGAATTCCTTTTCACAGTAAAACTGAACAATTCTAAATGAATTTTTTGTTGCAGTTTTAATTGTTATATATATTCGAAATAGTATAACTATACTTATGTACAATTTTTAAAATTTCCATATGGACTCACAAACTTTACATATTTATCACTAGAAAATAATAAATCTGTTTTATAAAAATTAATAATTTCATTTATGGTGGAATAATTGATAGTCATTGCTCTATAACAAACATCACACACATTGCAAAGTAACTTTATTAATAGAATAAGAGAAGATGATCTATTGATCCTGTAAGAGGTCTCACAAGGTTTATGTATTCTGAGCACAGAATATATATTATTTCTTTAAATAAACAAACTAACACACCAAAGTCTTTGCAGCATAGTGCAGTAGTAAACATTTATATATCACTAGTTTCCTTCTCTGTTGGAACAATAGACTGAACAGTCTAATCCAAAATGGTCTTGGAAAAACAAAAAGGTATATATAAAGGAAGATAATTTCAAAATATTTGAATTAATTGTACAACATTTTTTAATATTTTAAATGATGGTATTTCTTGGACTATTACAACACACACACATATTATTCTGAATAATTTTCAATTGAGCAGTCTATTCTTTGAATTTTTTCAATAGTCAAATTGTATATATTACTCTTTGGCATGGAAGAACAGCCACTGAATCTGACCATTGAATCAAACATCAGTACATTTGGTTTAAAATGATTCTGGAGCTGATTATATTCAAACTAAGTATTGCTTTGAATGACCTAAAACAATATTTATAGTAGTCAAAAATATTATTTTGAGGAAATATCTCAAAATCAACAAGCTGAAATCCAATAATGTACAAAACACCAAAACCTTCACAATAAAATGCTGATAGTTATTCAACAAGAAATTCAAATGTTTTATACAAAGTCCAGTCATTAGTTTTTAATAGTTTCAGGAGTTTTTCAGTGGTCTTGGAATAAAAAGTAATTGAAATATAAGTCTCGTTAAAGATTAAATAATCAGCATTGTTAATGATACCTGGAAATCAGACAGTATTTTTATCTGTGCAGTATTGTGTCATGTTACTCTTTATGAAAATAATGTATTTTCAATACCATAAATACCATAAAAATGTTTAGAAAGTTCACAATCACATAAGTATTTTTTTACCTGTGTTCCTGTTCCAATTCATTTAATCTTATTAACCAGAGAAAACTACTTACATATTTACACTAAAATAACTTAAACTACCAAATACACACTTCATCGTGATTAAAACTTTCTCAATATGTAATCCACTTCGAGGTACACGTGCATTGTGCTACTTACCCTTGAATTTTCTTGGGTCTTCAACCTGAAGACCAGTAACTTTTGTTACTAATATTGATGAGTTCAAAAAGTAATATCAATTCTTCTATACATACAGCATTAGGCCAAAAGCATTTACATCTACATTTTGTCTCTATGGTATTGGACTGCACTTTTATGAAGACCTCCATAATAGACATTGTTGGCTTGTGTGTGGGTGTGACACATTTTGTCCTGTCCTGAGGAAGGAAACTCAGACCTTCAAAAATTTGACATTTTATTGCCACCTATCATGGCAAATTAAGGTAAGTCTATCCAAATGAGTTATATGAAGGTCTATATATATAATTCATGTTGTGATACTGATTAAATAACTTACATGAAGTTATGGATTAGTGTGTCCTTGTCAGACACTAAGAAAGATTTTGACAAATTTATTTCTTTGTATCCATTATTCACCATGCTATAATGTGGAGTCCAAATAAACTGTAGACATTTTTTATTGTATTGATTGAATGTCATTACCTTTGAGGAACAATTATAACAAAAAATGAGGCGGAATTATAGCAATTAAGGAATTTATTTACATATTTATGGCTATGGTTTGTAATGGCGGGGATGGGAGGGGCAGTACTCGGCATATTCTTCCCAGGTGCAACCTTGGCCATGGCAGCACTCACTGGTTATGCCGCCGGAAGACATTCTCTTTGAGCGCACCAAGGTTCTAGCACGCGTGTTGTCGATGAAAGGGTCTGTTACAAGAAATTCTATTATTTAGTTCAATATATAGCAACAACAAATGTTGTTGTTGCACGTTCAAGGATACCAAGCATCACATACACGTGATGAACCTCCAACCATGCTGAAGATAC
Organism: Eucriotettix oculatus; assembly: GCA_034510155.1. Lineage (NCBI taxonomy): Eukaryota > Metazoa > Arthropoda > Insecta > Orthoptera > Tetrigidae > Eucriotettix > Eucriotettix oculatus. Next base: position 66,077,800 of record CM067378.1, read on the forward strand.
TTCTTAAATCACCATCAACGTGCATCAACAACAAAATCAACACACGATATGATCAAAATTATAATAGTAAATTCAAGAATTATTTTAATCACAAAAAAGTTAAACAATTAATTAAAGCTAGAGAAAGAATATGACTAATATAAGTGGTTTATGTTTGCCGGCCGAGTTAACTGATAGACTGTGAACTTAAGTTACATTATGGATGTTGGGAGGTGTCTTTGCAATGTGCCTTAGAATTTTCTTTCGTTTTTACTGCATATAAGAAAGAAAATGGCTTTTAACTTTAGTTAGATCTTCATTCTAACTGAGACGAAAGACAATAATTCAAATTTCGACAGAACCAAGGACTCTAACCCCGGACCTCCCATTTTAGGACAGTTTCAGTCAGCTTCAATTGAAGCATTCCACTAACTTTCATTTGAATTCCATACATCTTTGATCAATTTACATAATGTCGGTTCCTCAATAATTCCTAGGATTAGGCTGTGAAGAGTGTGATTAGTAAATTATAGGTGAGCCTGGCTTAGGTTACAGGAATGGAGGGATGTCGAATCAATCCTTGGACATCGACTCGGATTAGCTCAGTGATAGTGACCTCCCGGAAAACGGGAGGTCCGAAGTTAGAGCCCTTGTTCCTGACGACATTTTCTATTCTTATCTTTCTTCTAAATTAGTTGTAAGCTATCAGTTAGCTTTTATTGAAGCATTGCACTTTCGTTCATTTCATTCTAACATTTTCGGAACGATTATGAGAAAACAGTAAAATATTGTCAGGTTGAGGGGAAAGACATTCGGAACCATATCAGCTCTGCGGCTCCTCATCGTTTGGTTCATTATAAAAAATTAATAACTCAATGGTGAGTAATGTGTGTAGGTATAATAATATATCATTAATAATTATTTACTGTTCTGCCTAACGGCTGGTCCAAGTTAGAAAACTTCTCTACGGAGAACCGTTTTCTCTTTCAAGGGAAATTACACAGCGGTAGTTTCTCGTTGCCTTACGCCGGTTGATGGTAAACCCTTGCAATATTCTACCAAGCGAACGTGGCAGTGGGAGCTCTACAATGGGTTTGGTGACATTCAGTCAATATCGATGTCCAGGACGCAGGGAAGTTATCAAATAGACTACAGAAGGCAATAAGATATATCTATACAAAAATAATTTTTGGTTAAGTACATACTTATTAATTTGCAATTAATGTTCGTCACCACATCGCCCCAATCATCCCATAAATTATGTCTATAAGCTCATTCCAGCAAAATCGCTCCATGTCAAAATCTCCAAGCCTTACGTCACGTCATTCGTGGTCTAACATAACCTCTCGGTGGCTGTTTACTACTCGGGCACACCACCCTGTCTTCGATTACTTTGCATCTTGAACTGACAGCTCCAGAAAAATAGGTCAAGTGTTCTGGTCCCAATTTGTTTTTGTGATTATTATTAGTCTTTGCTATCCGATTGATTTATTCAAAAATTAAAATATAGCGACTTGCACGTTGAGTTCATTAGTATGCGAATATCTTCTGGACTTTCCATAGTAGACAAATATCACTTTCCATCAAGATTAATCATAATTTTTAAATTTATGTGTAGGACTGGGGGGGATTGGAATACTAGTGCTTCTGTAAGTCTCAGTATATAATTATGTATCAGGGTAAATAGACTATTACTTACATACAGGTTTAGATTTATCGTAAACCAGCCGATAGATGTCTTTCTCGCATGCCCAGAAAAGATGGCGCAGTAGTTCGTGGCGACACCTGACGTGAGTCTCCTTGTGCCACACATCTTCCCAGTCTGCTCTTGTTCTACGAGAAAGGAAATATAGTGAGCACTTCAGATAAGCCGAGGAACATTTTCCAGTCGAATTTATTTATTAAAATTCATTATTCATGCTACAATCTATCAGCGGAGAATCACTGATTCACGAAATATATGTATGAGCACGTTTATCTGTGGCTTTGTTCGTGTGAATTTTGGTTTGTTGCAGACAACAAACACAAATGTATTACCTTGTGTTCTGTTAAGCAGCGAATAAATTTTTTTAAAAGATTGATTTTTACTTTAAAAATAATGGTGAAATCCCTATGTTTTATCAGTCACACCAATTAATTAACTAAAACTTAAATCACATATTGATTCCAAATTTATTCAATTTGAGCTTTCGGTATTGTCAAAGTCATCTATAAATTTAAAAATACTAATTATTTAAAACATTACAATTCTTTTTATAGAATTTTGTAATGATTAAAATAATTTAAATTTGTAGTGGTACGGGGGTGGAAGAAGAGGAAAATTTTAATTAAGGCTGATTTTTTTTATCATATAAATGCATTTTAATTAATTTGATAGTGTGTCCTCCGATTCTGTTAGCGTATAACTTCAACCCCATCCATAACGGAAGAGAAGTATTATTAAGGGTGGTGGTGGAGGGGTTAAACATAAAAATAAGCAGAAAACATTAGAGATTGGATTCTAAACCGGTGTAATGTGAGCCGCTGAGTTTAATTTTGGCAAAAAGAATGCAACTTAAGGTACAGTTCATCGCCTAAAAGGGGTTGGAAGGAGGTAAAATAGACTTTCGCGTACTAACTTTAATGGATGGGACAATTTCAGCCGTTGTTTGAATGTGTTCTTGGCGAATCGAACGCAACACTTGGGGCGGGGTTGAAGGGTTGGTAATTTTTAAAAATCCATGAACTAACATTTTTTTCTAATATATATTTTGGGTCAATTAATTTTATAGCGTTTTCAGTGATTTTTTTTGCGTATGACATCAAACCCATTCATCGTGGGGGTGTAGGGGGCGTCATATGAAAAAAAATAAAAGAGCCTAGTTTGGTATCGAAATTGGTGTTATGGGAGTCTTTGGGTTTGAATCTGACATTTAGAATGCGAATTAAATTGAAGTCATTACCTTTCAGGGGGATGGGACGGACTAAATCACAATAATACATTTAAAGGAAATAACAATTTTGATAAAATTTTGTTTCCATATTCATTGCGCATTGGAGTGGAATTGATGGATTTTTTATATGTAATAAAGGCTCATATTTGAGTCTAAAAAGAATTCTTGAGATCAATTACTTTTATAGTGTGTTTCCCCGACAGTATTTGTGGATAATTTCGAAACCTTGCAGCATGTGAGGGGCGGGGATGGAAATGAGTCATATTAAAAATAACAGGAAACTATCGACTTTTGTGTCGATACCAGTGTAAATAATACATGCGTTTATATTTAATGCCTATATATATATATAGCAGGACCTTGTTCACATCGTTAGATAGAATATACACGTAATGCACAGAAACACGAAATTAAAACTGTTAAGTAATGTATATTGTAAGAAGGTCTTGAGAATCATTTCGTGCAAAATATTACGAGAATTTAACGATGGGGGTGCACGGCGAGCACCCGTGCATTAAAATTACCGTTCTCGAAACATGTTTTCATTATCGACTTCAGAGACTCCTTCGACGAGCACGAGCACGAGCAAAGCGGCGACCACAGAGGACAGGAGCATCTGGAAAACAAATTGAAAAAAAAAGAACTATATTAAAATCGAAAACATTTTCAATTGACATTTGTATCATTGATATCTTAAACAAGAAACATGTTGCCTGTAATGTCCTTATAGCGATTATCTCAATAGATCATGTTGATCTTTAGTATATTCCTTTTTATCGGGTGACAAACGCGTCAAAAGACGCCAAAAAAGAAATATTACTAATAATTTTATAATTGAGGGAACTGGACGCGACCGAACCGGCCTCAGAAATTCACATAAAAGTAATAAAGGCAGAACTCTAGAGAAAACCAGGTATTAGGTTTTCGTCGCACGCTCTTTTGATTACGGGAGTCAGTGTTTGTTGTGGGGACACAATGTACCAACTTTGGTGCAATAGGATCAGCGGACAATTCGTACTATGTCCAACGTCTGCGACCCTGGAACATGCACCCCCTAGGTGTCTCAAGACTATAATTTAAATTCCTTGGTATACAACAAAGATGACGAATCTCCTGGAGGAGGAAGTTCTTCCCATAATATCTGCCTAGACTGTACGTAACCTTGGTTTTTCTCTATATAAAGAACCTCATTCATCTTCATTGAGAGTTTGAAAATCTTTTTCATAATTACATGATCATTACATTTAAAAATTATTTCACACTCAAGGAACCAAAGAGATGGTTTCGTTATATTCTTTTTATAAATAAAATTGAATGTTTAGTGCGTACAAATTGTTAGTAAAAAAGAATGTTTGTTCGTATATTCTGTATACAAATTTAAACACAATGATTTCGACAAAAATTTGTAAAAATGGTTCTACGGCCCGGAAAAAAACAGTGTGGGTGAAAGACATGACTACAGTTATAGGGTCTGGGATGAACGTGTGTGGAAAATTTGAAAGATCCAAAAACGGCTGATATTTGCCGCGAATAAATATTTTTAGTGAATAATGAGATTAATAGTATTTTCATCGATGTTATTTGCGTATAATTTCAATCTCTAATGTCATCTATCGGATTGGAGATGGAGGCGCGTTTCCAAAATAACAGCCAAAGGAATTGAGATTGATTAAGAATCCGGAGTTATGAAAGTCGCTGAGTTTCGTTCTGTCATTTAACATACCGATTATGATGTAGTTCAGTCCCTAGGAGAGGGGGTAACAAAGTTCTACGTGAAATTGGAGCAATTTGTGCCAGATTTTGTACACACTTTACGACATAGAACAAACACTGATGGGTAAAACTACTCTATCACCCAGGAGGGTTGGAGTCGCCAGAATTTTCCACTCTCTCAGGGTACCGGGACTATATTTGACTGTCTTAGGTTACTCTTGAGGTATCAGGAGTATTAAATTTACCCCTGTTTTTACCCAGCAGATTTAGTCAGTTGAAAATTTATAATCAATGTACTATGGAATACATTTTTACTTTTCAGTATCATAAAACATTTTCTATTTCTTTAAGATACGAAAATTTCTATAGGACGAGATGAAGCTGTCAGTATGTGGATCATGTAACGGAAAAAACAAAGCACCTCCAGAAATATAGTTTTTAGGTGTGAACATGCTCTTTAATTTCCACAAAAATTAATTTACACAATTACACAGATGTTTCTTTGAATATTAGAACTAAGATGATTTAGATACATCACTTTTTTAATTCCAATACTTCTTTCATAAATTTATATGTAAAAATACTCAAAATTCATTGATGAATTCCTCCATGAAGTTTGCATCAAACTTCCACGTTCAAAAACAACATCAATAAAGGAAGCAACTTCAGCAGCACACTTTGAATCTCTTTGCCATGGTTAAAACATTTTCTTTCATATCTGAACAATTGATAGGGTATTACATCATTATTATTAAATTTTTTGACGCTTCAAAAATTATTACAATTGCGTTTGTATAACGTTTTCGATACTTTTCAGGATATTAAAAAAGCCCGTGTTTCCAAATGAACTACGACAACATTTTTCTTTCGTCACAAACATCAGAGTGATGCAAATTCATCGTTAAGAAGTTACACAAATAAATCGCATAATTTCCTTTCAAAGTTTTACATTCATTAAATACGCCACCAAAAACGAATAATTTTCTAATTAGTTTGAATTCATATTGAACTTAATTAGCGGTGGAAATAAAGCCATTGGAATAGCACTTCCATTTGAAAGTTTAATAAAACACTTAAATTCTTATAATTTAGTGTCTGTAAATTAGGCTAAGTAATAAAATCGAGAATTCGATTTTTACTGATCTGAATAAAGCTGAGAAATTTCATCTCATTGCTACAAAATGTTAGATTATAAAATTTTATTCTTTAAGCGCAGTAATGTAGAAATGAGATCATATATATTAGAAAACCAACAATTATGTGAATAAGTTGAAATAATTGATACTTCACATATATTCCGTATTATATACAAACATTGCTTTCTACGACCAATTTTTATAGGTTCATAGTAATTAACGGTCACAGATTTAGACGGGTAAATTATATTTAGTTAACGTCCCGACTGCTTTAAATAATAAATTTGTATCCGATGCTACTAATATACAACACTACATTCCTCAATGGTCTCTCTTGTTTTTATTTATTGAAAATGAAACAATTTACTTTAGACTGTCATAGACAATTAACACATTATGTTACTGAGAATATCAATCGCTTTAATATAACTTAATTTTAAATGTACATGGTTAAATAGTTAAACTAATTTATAGGAGATAATATCGAGTAAAAATAAATTATAAAGTGAAGAGAGAGACGTTGTCGTTCGTACCTTTGGATCGCTGAGTCCGAGGCAACTGGCGCCTGCGACTGGTCTTCGCGGACCTGGTAATTTCTCTTAGGGTGGCAGGTAATATCCCCTCAGTCGTGCGTCTTAATATCACTGAGACATGTATCGAGTGGTTGCGTCAATAAGGAAACCTAGAAAATCGTTAGATGCTTTACTTGCTCGAACTTTTATTAGACATCGTCAGCGATTATTTGTCTTTTTATTTTTCAACTCCCACAAACCTTGTGTGCTCCTACCTCAAACACAACAATTAATCAGATAACTGAAAACGAATACGTTCAAATAAATAATCGCAACTGTACCCTTCATCTTTTTTATGGCCTAAATTCATTTCCGACAAGTGAGACGATCAAAATATTGTCTACAAACATCGAGTATGTTTCCGTTTAGCGCTGTAGAACCCTCCCTAATTTAATTCGTATTTTAGGACGAATTAAATTCATAAAATTAAATAAGAATATTCGGAGACAGGCAGAAGAGATGTGGAAAATCCAGGAAAGGCATCGGGGTGTCGTGAAGATACGTGAATGGGATTAAACATGTTTGTACATCGGGGTTCGTTAAATCATGGAAGTTTTCCAAGATTTACCCCTTCCTTTCTTCGTAAGTGCAGATACCGGGCTTGGCGAAAAATTAATAACGATTGGTAAAGACATCACGTGATGTGGTGTTTTTCCATAGAGAAGGGGAAAACAGAGATTGCCTGGGAGGTGAGAAGGTGGTGAAATATTCAGTATGTTTGAAGTTGAAAGGAAGAGAAAGTAGGAGAGGAGGGACGAGCAGTGTTGCTCGGAAGTTTAGAGGACTAGGAAGTATGGAAAGCAGAAATGCAGTGAGTCTGATTTTGAAAACCAGGAGAGAGGGAAGGAGCAGTGTTGTTTGGAAATGGCAAGGAAGAAGTATTTAAGATGAAAGAAGACGCTTTCAATAGTTATTAGAAAGCAAACACAAAATATGCATAACTAAATTACGATATCCCGGCCAAAACTCTGCTGAGACATGAACAACCTCGCCGAGACAGATTTTCCTCGTCTCCCGACAGTACGAAATCGTCTGCTTTTTTCGCTTACCCTGTTGGAGCAAGGATCGCCACAGCCAGCTGCGTCCACGAGATATTCCTAGAAGGAAGGAATTGCTTTTTACCTGCACAAAACTCAAAGTAGCTGAAAGAAGAATAAAGACAGGTTCGTCGTAATAAGCGATATCTTTGCTTCTAGTTGTTGCCCCACAGTAATTAACCCAGATAAACCTCTTATATAAAAATACTCTGAGCTAAGCCGTTGCTAATTCAATATTTCATTTATCCTGAAATCCCACATTTGCCAGTAATAAAGTTAGTGCAAGATAATATATAATAATCTATGTAATTGTAAAAAATTAATTTTTTAATGTTTAAATAATTAAATTGCCCCCCCTAGTCACTCAACAAGTTGAAACAATCTGGTTACGAGATCTAAGACCTAGAAAATAAATAAGCCTGTTCATGAAAGAACAAGGTGAGTGTGTTGCACAATAGAGTATAACGTGTTTGGGTTTTTAAGTTGGTCTAATTTAATTTAATGGAGTAATGGGAGATGGATGGGCGACAATGAATTTGAAGTATTATTTAATGACTCACAACGAAATATAATGTTTAAAAAAATATGATGAAATTTTAATGATCTGAAATTTATTTTACTTCTCCGTGGCTATTCCTAAATGTATAATTATAGATTATTATAGATTAAAGAAAAGGCATAGCTAGAGACAAAGGGAAATGTAATCTACTTTGTTCAGGGCTTTTCCATTCGTTTTACGTGTAGAACTGTGAGATAGTGAGAGTTTTATATTGCTTTTGTTTATCCGTACAAAGCAGTGACTTTTGTAGTCTTTTTCCTGGTTCCGGGTTAACTAACGGCCTCGTGGAGGGTTGGCAGACGTGCAACTCCCCATTGTGGTGATGATGAGTGCTGGAACATGCCCCTGAACTCGACCAGAGCACGTATATTGAATTTACGCGTTGCTGGACGATATAGTTTACGCTACTGGTTGGTTTCCTCATAGGAGTAAATTTTCTTCGTTGGTTTGTTTTCTCTGTGCAGAGGTTGTAATAATTATAATTTTGAATTGTTCGCTGCGTCTCTATGCTATACATCTCTGGAGTTCGAGCTAGACCGTCATCTGTAGTTGCTGAAGCAAGACTACCCTTTGCGAGGTTCTCGCATATTCGAACTGTACTCTCGCTAATGTCGTTACTGTTTTTTTCCCAATTTCTACATTTCATAGGTCACGTTCCTACTACTCTCCTTCAAACCTCAAATTGTAGTCCTGTCATTACTTCGGGGCATCAGGAATATTTTTCCAGCCGCGCGAAATCTTGACACAAGGGATTTGCAATCCGACTGTCTTGTGGTCGTCGCGACGCCCAGTTTTATGACTGTTTGCGTAGGATTTAGCCGCGCTCCGTCAAGCGAAACATTCCTAAATGTATAATTATTCACTTCAACGAGTCACAGAAACCCACACAAAACGATGAATAATTAATAAATTAATATGTATAAAAATAAGAATTAAATATTCATGGAGGACCAATACACGTCACAAGATGTTGCTATAATAGTTGCATAAGGAAACAAGAACTCAATATTTTGGATTCAAGACTGCGCCTCAGACTTTTTATTTATTAACTGCATCATTCCTATGTGAAATTAAAATTTTTTAAGGTACGGGCTTCTGACAGAAGACAGATAAAATTTCTATTATTCAGATAAAAATTGCAACCATAAAGTCTTCAGATTAAGTACCAATTATGTTGTTCTTGAAGTTTTCGGAAATGTATTAAATATTTATAAAAATAGTACATCTTTACAAGAATGATGAAAGAAAATTATATTAATATTATGCCATGACATTGCTTTAATTTAAATCGAAATATGAATGTCAACTATATACACGAAGTTGGGAAATTGAAAATCATTATGCAACGAAAATGTTTAGTAAACCGTAATTTATTTTTACCCTTGAACTGATAAGACAATTTAATTTACATACATAGGTAATAGTTAGTTATAAGCCACTGTGAAGCGCGGCAAAGTCGCAGATCGAGGTTCGAGTGTCATATATTTTCTGCGTCTTCATTTTAGCAGAAGTAGAATATTTTAAACATAATTCATGTGACATACTTATAGTACACCTGACTGTTTTTTGGGTTACCTCTGTAACTGTACTAGAACCCAAAAAATGTTCTATACAAAACATAAAATTAAAGGAAACCACAGAAAATAAACAAATACAATAGAATTTGCGACTTCTTAACATGAACAATATTTGGAAAAAATAATGTGAAACTTGAATAATAAATTTTATGATCTCAAATTCCTTAAATGTTGTTGAATATTCTGATACTAAAATTTGAAACTACAGCACCACTTAAGAAATATTTGAGCATGAAATTAAACATTAAGGTCATATAATCTGACTTTAAAGGATTTCCTACCTGATTAAGTCCAAAACAATGGGCGAAAAGTTAAATTAAACAAGTTAATAAATGAACCAAATTTCTATGAATTTTAATAGGGACTACAACAGGTAAATTTCTTCAGGATTTTAAAATTTGAAGTGTATTAATATATACAAAAATTATAGGTCCAAATATATATATATAATTTCGGCTGTAACTACAAGCACGCACTACGCCCGAATTTTTGGTGGTATTCGAAACTCAATGCAAAGAAGAGCAACTGCCTGTATTCAGTCAAAATGAGGTCACTTTGAACATTATTAGTACAAAGAGGCAATTTATATTCTTGCAAATGTATGAGATTCGGCCAAGTAACTTAGACATGCGAGTGCTAAGAATTAATCAGATAAACTTCAATTTTATCTGCAACATGTTTTCTCGTGTAACAGTTGTAACTAGTTTTATACACACTATATTTTTATTAAATTTATTGCTTTGCCAATTATTGCTTTTCCGAACTGAGGCTCAGTTTATTTATGGTAATTCATTACATAAGTTTTCAAAAGCAATTAATTTAAAAAAATTGAGCTGACACTTTCTTGTCGAGGTGAATCCTTGACCCATATACAGAAATAATATTTTTCGTAAATCTGGTGAACTTATTAATGAGAAATTTAACACTTTACATATTGAAGCTGCAAAAAGGAATTACACACCTCGACGAAACCGTCATGGAATGCGGCGGCAGACTACGATTGCCTGATTCACACTATTTTCCTAATATTGAAATGAAAAAGTAAAATCAACGTAATCACAAATTTTTACAACATGCGGTTTGCCAATTGCCTTTTTATAGGAATAATTTCTAACAAAAAAATATACATTGAGGGAAAATAATGTCTTTCCAGAATTCGTTCATTCGTACTTTTTATTAAATGCTTTCTTTACACTAATATATTTTCTTATGTGTGTAAGTTATGTAAATTAAGAATTGGCGGATTTTCAAATATCACAAGTGCGTATTTATACAAGTTTTGATATTCCTTGTGTAACATGTAATTTTAAATTGAGTGATCACAAACGCTGAGACATTAATCGGGTAATTTATTTGTATATATTCAAATAAACGCATTAAAGATAATTATCTTTTTCACAATATTATTGATAATGAGTAAAACTTTGGAATTAGAGTAATATTTCGTTCATTTACGGTACAATAAACTGGTTTCAGATCAGGTCTTGGATTTCACTTGACGTAAAGTTATGATGCTCTGAGTTCCCGATCCTGACTTCATTACAGATACAATGAGATATTTTCGTTTTTGTGTATAATAAGACACTGATCTGTCTAGAGGTTGCGGCTTTATATTCTTTTAAACAAAGAGAGTGTTTAAACGTCATTCTTAGTAAAGAATATAGTAAGTTTCAAACAGAATAAGTTGTGCATCAAGAAGGACGCAGTATTTTCTTGGTAAACAAGTAAGAGGTTCATTTACTCGATTTGAACCTTTATAATAAGTCACGATTATTTTGTCACATTGACATTTACTTCAAACAACTCACTTGATTCGGAAGCTTTTTTTTTCACATAGTCGCAAAGTGCTTCTTTCCATAAATGTTGAAAATATTAAAAAATGCAACCACTAACGTTAATATACGATTGATATCGTTGAAGGAATGATTTTGAGGACACACGCTGACTTCTACCCTCAGAAATGCCAATCACAACTGCCTAATTTGTATTATTGTTAGTCATCCCTATTTTGCGTATTTATTGTAATCATTTCCGAAAAGAAGCACGTTGCAATGATGCTATAAAAGAAATCTTTGTTTTTGTATTTATTTTTCGTCTCTTCGTGTCTCACCACGTCTCTTGCAATCTTGCATTCCTATACAAAAATGCATGTTTTAGTAAGCTGTACGACCCTCTAAAGTTTGTCCCATGATCGTATTTGCCTTTAAAACTGCCTTCAACCAATATCTATAATTTATTGAATTCCGAGAATTTCATTTAGTAGCACCTAAACGTACTTTAAAAAAGTTCTTTCCAAAAACTGCCGTAAGTATTCTACTGTTGAACGGTTTATTGGCAGACAATTAGTGTCACATTTAAAAAAATTCTAAGTTACAAATTACGTTGGTTAAAAAATGATAAATTTATGCCTATAATAGCTGTTAATTTACAGAATTTTCTCGATAACTTTACAAAATATGTGATATAATAACTACATATTTATTTATGGCAGACAATTACATTTTTGATCTCTTGTCATTTATATCGTTAGTGGGGTTTTCAACTTTTCGCTTCACAAAACGCACAATAATAATCTAATACAATGAAAACCTTCTGTGTTGTGCTTTGCCAATTTGTCGTTACTAAGTAAAAAGATAAACAGGTTATAACTGTATCTGTTAGGAGAAAATATGAGGACGATTGATAGCATTGCTTTGGTGGAACCACAGAACATAGAATAGATCTATTCTATGTTCTGTGCGTGGAACCGACAGCCCAGTACTCATTTAAAAATTTTAATTATGAATTAAAAATGTAATTATTTTAGGAAAATATAACAATAAATAATATTTTATAAATAAACGGTACAGCCACAATTTTCCAAAATAAATTAGAAATTAAAATTTAATCTGACGTGCAACGTTTCGCTTCCATTTTTGGGACATTTGAGATGTTAATAGAAATTATAAAATCGTAGACGTTCTACGTCACATTAAATTTAAATTAATAAAGTTTATGACACCCTAAGATAATACCATTATCTCATAACTCTTTATATTCCCTAAACGGAAAGGTACAAAACACATAAGTGAAGGTTTAAAGACATCAAAACGTAACATGAAAACGTGACATGTATTTAAATGTACAGTCTCAACCATATATATTTTTGGAAGAATACAATTAAGATTTTCTTTACATCAATACATTAAATTCAATCAACTAAATATTTACATGTTATACAATTTCATAATTAAATATTACTTTTTCATTTTGACTTCGTTTGTGACTCTAAAAATGTTCAGGCAACCATAGAATTCAAATTTTTATTTTATCAATAATGTCGGTAGTTAAAATTGTTCAGAATCTTTCGACAACAACCTGATAATAATAGTCTGCTTGAAAATATGTTTATATATTCTACGAATGTTTCTTATAATATCGTATTTTAACCATATAACAGAACGTAATATAAGTACCTGCCACGTGATATTCACACAAAACATTTCATATCAAACTATATTTAAGTAAAAATTTATATATATTTAATGTTACAATTTATTAAATATAGTTACAGATTATTGAAAATACTTTGTAACTGAGGTAAAATGAACAATATAATACTGTTTACCTGAAGTAGTAATGGTGTACTTTTCATGTCGAAATATTTGCAATACCCTTGAGTGTGAAATTTTATACTTGTAATATAAACTCTATCGCAGACCATTTAATAATTAATGTTAAATTCATAGCCTAACTATACTTATTCATTTGTCAATTATTATAAAGTATGGCGTATAACAAAAACAATATTAGATATTACGGCTTTCACACTGCCTGAGTCTAAATGTTTGTGATTTATGGAATGAGCGTAAATACATTACAAAAATAAATTCTCAACAATAATATAGTAAAAACTATTCTTGATTACGTTATTCAAAACTGGCCTTTCAGGGTATGCTATATATATATATATATATATATATTAAACAAAATCAATCATTTAGATTGATCATCAGAAATATGCTCGAGGAAAGGGTTAATTTTATATAAGAGTGTATTGTAGAAAATTTAGGAAGATCATGTATAAGATATCAGATCAGCCAATATTAATGTGCTTTTGGTTCTTACCATAAATGATGGCAAAGTGAGCTTCAGTTTTTAATAAGGTAATTTATAGGTTCAAATTACTAATTGGAAGAAAAACCTTGATAAAATTCTCATTCTGAGTAAAAATTCTATGAAAGACAGACTTGAGGTGGCAATAAAAGATTTGTTTGGGATGTGGGACAAGAGACGCTGGATTGACTTGATATCAATATATTACAGGACAGCCTTGAAGAACAGAATTTATTTTCTCGTGTGGTGTATTTTTTTCATTTAGGCCTTATCAGTAATAGTCTTATACATATGAATGGGAATGTTGTCATGTCAGTAGCTAGCGTTGTTGCCGCGCATGGAGATGCTCATGCGTCTGTCGGCGCGCCCCTGGGGGAGGCCCTGTCCTGGGGGCGGGTAGCGCCACTTGAAAGGCCTGGATAAGAGGTGGCCGTCCGTCGAGGCTCGTCCCCGGAATGGAGGCAAGGACTCTTCCTCGCCGAACTTCGCAGTTGCCGCCGCCTTGCCGCCTTCCTCCTCCTCTTCCTCCACGTGCTCGTCAAGGTCCACCTCCGTCCAGCGACGACCTGAAAGCCGTCTGTAATGAAGCTCATCACGGTCCTGGGAATTGCTATTTTCCTGCGAAACTTTACGACTGACTGTCACTTATAGGCTCTAACGACGAATTAGAGCCGCGCGAGTTGCTGGGAATTAACTACCGGAGTTAACAGCAACGTGGCACTCAGCTGTTATTAGAAAGTGCACTAATCTCAGGTGACAGTTTCTTAAAAACTACGCCTGGATTTTACTCACGTGAAGCATCAAGTGTATTTATGTAACGTAGACTGTGCCGGTGTATTAAATTTAATACTTGAATCTCGCTTCATTAAACGGGTTAACGCTTCTGCGAAATTCCTCATTCCCTTGGCGACGACGTAGATGAATTTCGCTGAAACGATGACACGGTTGATAAACCCAGAATCATTTATGTATTATATTGCCGACCTGCTGCGACCACATTTGGAGGGTTCCCGTGTTCGAATACTGGCATTGAAATCTTTGTGACCATCGTGGTTACGGAAACAAGGGTTACGACTGAAGGAGAATCACCAGGCAGAACACGTGACACTGCATACAATGGCTAATGTGTCAGCATGAAGTACCTCAATACAGGGGGCTTAGTTATACAGAATTCGAAGGCAACTGTCAGGTTGAATTCGGAAACCTGTACCTTTATAACAGAACAGAAACTTAAGAAAGATGTGCAGGTGAGCTAAGGAAATGAGTGAAAGCCAGGTGGAGTTCTGGTAAGTCCGTCAGGGCTAATTTCTTGCCTCCTGGTTTTCTCTTCCCCCCTTGGTTCATGGTCAAGGAATTAAAATTAAGACTCCTGCATGCTGAGACAACTTCGAGCAGTTTGAGAGGTGTATGACGGGGGTCAAAGACCTTCGGCATTCGATGAGAGTTGTTTATGATCCCATTCGACCAGTCGGCCAACTGCCTTTGAATACTGGTCGAGGCATGGACATGGGTTTGTTACGTTGTCACAACAATCCAGTCTCCCGTTATCAAAAGGGCATAGGAGTACCCAACAGCCTGACCTACTTGATGCAGGTTTTCTAGGTGAAACACCAGATAGGATCCTCACACCACAGCCCGGGGGCCCTAGTCAATCCTGGGCTACCTTGTTCTACTTTCCACATGCCCCCCTTTTCAATTCTATTCCTATGCTATTAAAGGGGAGTTGCCTGTTTCAGGATCACCTGCAAAGATATATGTAAAATGTACTCAATGGTTTCATGCAATGTAGTTAGATATTTGATTCGAGTTTCGTATTCAAGCACATATTGTGGGGTGTTCGTTTGCACCCTCATATACATAAGAAAGACAATCATCCCTATTATACCTGTATATCTACCGTACTAATCTTAAAAAGAAGGCTAGACTTCTAACCAAGCCAACGGCAGGGCAATAATGAACGCGATTAGTTAATTTTAACGTCAAGTAGAGATGAGAGCTTGTACCATTACTACCATTGGCTAAAATATTTGGGAAGTAAAACTGAAACGGGCAGCTGCTGTAGGTCTTGTAAATCAAGTACAACTGGCACGTTCATATCCCTTGCTACAATAATTAGGAAGGGACAGACCGTGGAAAGAATCCGAGTCGAATCGCCGGAGGAAATAGAAATAATACGTCCCGCTAGCCACCATTTTCACGATCGAAGAATCCGGGACACTTTCGCAAGCTGAACAACTGACTTCAAACCCCGCGTAAGAGTTTGACAGACGATTAAGAAGTTTTTCAACCCTGCCAGACGGACGAAGGTGGAGAAAAATTAATTAAAGACGGACCTGAGGAGATTTACGAGGCATTGCACTATAATTATTTGGAGAGTTTTTAGATTTTCACTACATCCGGAGTATCGAGTCTACAACATTCGGCAAATTATCTGAAGGATTCTCTTCGCCCACTTGGCTGATTGTTGACGTCGTGACAACGAGTAGCAGAGCCGGTCACCGCAGATGACCAAGAACGAGATGTGTTCCCGTGCATGAGAACATTTTTAGGCCATAAGGCTTGATGTAATCTAAAACATTCTCGCAGATTGATGCTATCTACACTGTACCAATATTAGTTCAATTTATCAGTGTTGATAAAATTGTTTAAGTAGAATTGTTTGTTCTTATAATTTTTAATATTCATATATTGTTTCTGACATTAATGTTTACTTTTAAATTGTTGCATAACAACCCGTTTTCTTTTTATTAAATTTCAGGCAATCGTCATATAGTTTTGAGTTTGAAGGGCATATTTCGAGATTAATTATGACGTTCACTTTCATATTAGGACTGGAGCCTTTTTTAAAACTTTACATCTATTCATTTTACCTTCGATACGGGTTCATGCTTCTCTAAAAATTCGCAGGGTGTTGAATAAGAAAACGTATTTGAGTCGTTTTTTTTAGTTAGTTGGATTGCGTGATGACGATATTATGACAATTTAAAAGATGCATTACCGATGACGAGCCCGTTCTTGGAGCAGAGAAGACTCACAGCTTCGGGACTGAAGACGCTGCCACCCTGAAGCTCGCTGCAGGACCGCTTCAGTTTTGGGCATTTGTTATGCAACTTCCAAAAGCGGCAAACGTCACGGAACACGGCCCACACCTGACAACAGAAAACCTTAGCAAATAAATTTATTTAGAACTGAATAGAAGAACAACATTAACGACACGGAACAAAACATTTAAAAGTAAGTTCATGATATATTTACAACGGTAATAGAATAATTTTCTGGTGAAATGATTCAGAGGTATACATATCAGTTTAAAACAGAGACATTTTGATGATTTTATAGTAAAAATGCCTGATTTGAAGGTTATATGTACCCAGATTGAGATCGCTTTAATTTTGCTCTTTTTACATAAAATATTAAGTTATTTGAATAAATTTGGAATGGAAAGAACAGATACATTCTTACATTTACTAAATCCCTTGTGAAATACGAAATAAATTATTTATAATACATTGCGGGAATTCATTAACAAGAGAAAACTTCATTGGAAGCAATTCAATCGTGAACGATACTTGGGTAAATTACATTAATAAGTTGGAACCAGTGTAAGAAAATTGTTCAATAATCCAATCATTTTGTTTGAATTTTAGAATAATTTTTTGTTCTTAAAACAATATAATTGTTACCATTATGTTAGAATTACAACAGTTAAAAAATTAGTAAATTAAATAAAAACAAGTAATACAGTCTGACTTGTTTAATCTTTAATTAATTATTAATTACTAAGTGTCATATTCGTTTAATAAATGGAAAAAGTGAGACAATTAGCTTAACATAAAACAATGAAACTACCAGATTCACGACAATCAAAAAAGTATTGCCATACAAGTAGTACTTATAATTTTGTTTTATGTTAAGCTTTTGTTTTCATTTATTAAACGAATATGTTACTTATGTCTAAAGATCCTGTTTCATAATTAAAATGAGACTGTATTACTGGTTTTATTTAATTTAGTAAATGAATATCAGCATCAGTCTGTATTATATAATTATTATAAAGATTAAAAAGTGGTAGAGTCTGGTTATGCTACCCGCTATACCGATGCGTCTTGGTGATGATACTTGTCTTTCGTTGACGATATTTGAAAGAGTTATTATGAAACAAAGGGTTACGTAAAATTATACATTTAACAAACATGACAAATTTATAGTTTTGATACTGCTCACACGTCTATCGTGGTTCAAACAAATTAAAATAAATGTATCTAACAAGCAATTTTAATGAGAGTTGGAAGTCTATAATCAAACCAGTCACCTACTGCAAGGGAACTTAGGTGACTATTTTTTTCTTTAATTTGGTAATATGTGAAGAGGTATTTCTCTATACGTTGTATTGATATTGAAGTAAAATTCCCGAAATCAAACAGGCAGTTCAAAGAACAGGTTGGAGGAAAATTCTTAAGACAAGTAATTTTGCGTGCATAAATATATGTATCTTTTTAAAGGATGTCAAAGACCGTAGGCGTCGACTAAGAACTAGTGAAATATACCTAAACTGTGGGTGATTATTAGTGCTTTACTCCCATTTCAGAGAAAAATTATTATCTAATTGTAGTTGACGTTTTTATAGACTTTAAAAACTTATTTTCGTCTTCTAGTTTTATCAACTTATTTCTAAAACTATTTACTCTCTTAATTATGTTAATAATTAAATTGATGCTATATCAATATCTTTAAAATTTCCTAATTGAATTTGATTTCAGCCGCAGTATTAATTGTCTACTTGCCTGATCGATGCTCTCGCGCACAGAGATCTCGTGGAAGCAGACGCAGCCGATCTCTCGACCCCGACGCTGACCGTCCTCGTGGCTCACCATGCGGTCACCCCACTGGTCAGTCTTGTTGCCCACCAGAACCACAGGCACGTCCGCAACAGCTTCCTTAACAGCCACGCTCATTAAAACATCACACACATGTCGCTTTGAGTTACCCGATCTACTATATAAACGATGATTTTTAGTCAATTTAGTATCCTTCATTAATTATAACTAATTATTATAAATAACTGCGATTATACAGAAATTTAATATGGTTCGACAGAGGGCATATGTGCCCAAATCGACGCCCGATACAAGAAAAAACAAAACTATTATATATATATATATATATATATACCTTGTGTTGGAATTTAATTATTATTTCAAATGGGTAATAAAATTTTTATAGATGCTTTGGCGCAATTTACTAATTAACGCTTTTTATATTTTACATTACGTTTCTCATTTTTTGAATTCATTGATCATAGTGGTTAAACTTAACATAAATTTTTGAAAAGGTGAACTTGAGACAGGAGAAAATGAAATTTCCAAATTCTCCTCCAAGTCACGTCAAATGTTTACTTTAATTTGTAATGTGTAAAACACAACTAAATATGAAATTTGGGCGGTAAAAAATCAAAGTCAGGGGGTCTGAGAGAAATTGAAGTAGGTTACAGACAGAGTAATAAGACCTAGGCAGTTTGGCATCGGGATGTTTATTCTAAAGTCTTTGAGACTCCACGACATCTGGCTGTGAGCAGACGTGCTGTTTTTCCCAAAACATTGTGGAGAGGGGTGAATGGCTCCTCCCAGAGACGAAAGATAAATACTTTTGATTGGAGAGGATCGGATTCCCGCTGCTGAAGGAAATTTAAAGGTGGAGTGGGGAAAATAATTTAAAAATTGAGGAAATTTGTTTTTCGGGCATTAAGCAGTGGACATTTAAGAGTTAAACGTTGGAAAGTAAGAGATTGGAGATTGCAATTGGCTATGAACATTTGGATAAAGGTGGAATGCTTGTTCTTGTCCGTGGCGGCAAAGAAGAAGACAAAATGAGCAAGGTGTTCATTGTTCATCAAGGAAGTTTAAACGATCCAGTTGTGACCCATTGGTGACTCCAGCGATAATTAACAGGCTAAGCTGTAAACGATAACTACTCTCTAACCTTTTACCGATTTCCTCATTCTCCCCATTCCACATAGTGTTTGTGTGATAAGGCTCGTGAAAACGAGTCCAGAATAGATCTCATGTTTCTAGTTTGTAAGAATATGTGTAAATATTGTAAAGTATATATTGTTAATCATTAAAAAAGGCTGGCTTTGTCAATTAAAATTGATTCAATTGTAGCATACTGTGAATTAATAAAATGTTAATTTTATTTTTATATATAATAACTCATAATTGTAAATAGTAAAATCCCTTTATTTTCATTTTAAGTCTTAAGGTCATGGTGATCTTTGTGATTAGCTGCTGTCCTCAGTGACGTCAGCCTGGCTTATCTGTCTGTTCTTTTCAACTGGACTATGTCGCATTCACAAGATATGCGAATATCTATGGTCACTTAACCGAATAATGTCGTTTCTCACTGAACGCAGAACAAAACAATTCTTTGCTCTCTCAAACAAAAGCTGCCTTTTCACTCTGAAACCTGAGCCTGATATATCTCTAATGGTTTGTCTTCCTCGAAGGTTGGCAGGTTACCTCGTGTCATAGGTCCGATGACACTCGTCTCGTGACCAATTATTTTTTGTCTTTCCCACCTTTGTAGCAAATTTTTTTCTGAGGGATGTGTCACAAGCGACGGGGTTTCAGGCTATTCCCAGATAACAGGCGGTCGAAATTTTAATTTTCAAACAAATTGAATATTTGTCACTTTCATGACGACTTGCTTTATCACGTTGGATTTGGCAATGGGTGGTATTTCCCCTTTTAACCCAGTTATAATTTTAAAGCAGGGTACACGTCACGAATTGAATTAATTGTAATAAAAAAAATTGAGTCACACGCTATTAATCAAGGCATAGAGTCTCAAGAAGAAATTCAAAAGAATTCCGAATTAAGTCTTACAAAAAATACGTATTGATGGTAAAATAGATTAAAATTTTATAAAAAATGTGTTTCGTAAGTAAAGTCGATTAGCAGTCAATATTGATATATTAAAAACAATGGCTCACAAGAACAGAAGAGACGCAGAACAGATGGAAGTATATTTGATTGTCATCTTTAAAATACGGATATTGCTCAAGACTGGAGAATGTACATGACGAGTCGGTGTGTATCGCATATGAAATACGGTAATTATTGAAAGATTTCGGATGTAATACCGAACAGTATGAACTGACTGTCATTATATACTGAATCACCGAACAGTCCAAATCAACAAAATAAAGGTAAAATTTTAGTAGTAGTTACTATGTAGTACTTGTACAAAAGATTATTTGTAACAACGTTAGTAAGTACAAGTTAAATATTGTTCTCTAAACTGTTGTATTATTCATTACCCGTAACCAGAGAATATCTAAAGTTATGTGCTACATCACCCCAAGAAACAATCTATACTTATTCTTTAGTTAGATACTAATAACACATTGCTGCCAATACTCCACGACCCGTAATATGCAACATTTCTAATTTCGTATACATAACATGTAATAGGTAGGAATTTTTAAATTGGTAAAATAAAATGAAGTTGGCGTAATTGACGAAATTATTTTTACTTCTTACTTATTTTAAATAACAAAGTTATTTTTAGGAAGACGTCACATTATGGCAATATGGCATACAGGAACGTGTTATAATTTTCTCAGGGCTATGAAAGTATTCGAAGTTCCGCCCTTAAATGTTTTATTTATTTTAAATACCCTTTGATTACTTCGATTATACCACAATAAGTCCATAAACAGTATTATTTTTATTAATTCGTCAGTAACATTTAAAACTGTTGTTTGATGATGCCGCATCTGTGTCAGCACGAACGCCCTGCCTGGCGCTGTTTTCTTTGGAGCTCATACAATTGTTAATTTTTTGACGAGCAGGGGAAAGAAAAGACATTTCTCAATCCCAGACAGGATTCTCGTGCTATAAAGAATGTAGTCCAGACGCATGTGGGTGAGAGCGCGATGGAAGGCAAGCACTTCAAAGAATTCGACATCGAAGCGGAAATTCTCTCTTAAATTACTATTATTTAATTTAATTTTCTTTAAATTACGAAACAAATAATTTCTCCTAAATTAATTCGTGTTATGCAGTACATGAGCACATATGCACCAGCCGTCACTGACCGTAAATATTATTCTTTTAAAATTTTATGTAATAGCATATGTGACTGATGTCTTTTTCTTTAGCATCTAAGATATCCTGACGTGTCACAATTCATTTTGAATTAATAACTGAACTAGGCTCATGCGAATATAATATTTGTGTTTACGAAATCTGTGTTTATTTTATACCGGAACATGAAATATTCAATCAAATTAGGAAATACTATATCTGTCGGAAATCAGTACAGCGTTGATTATTCACCGCGTCTGAAATTCCACAGAGAACAAAGTTCCCTGGTATTAATTAATCTAGTGACGCTTCCTGTTTACCTCGACGCCGCTCCCACGGAAACCAATCTGCACTGAACAGAATTTGAACTCGTCAACGGGCGCAATGACGCTATAAATATTCCATTTTTTTAAAAAAGACATAATATTAGCTTTTTATGAATTGTAGCAAAAATTAATATATTATCGTATCTAGCTGGTATTCTTAGGTACAGATTACATAACTTTAAAAAAATGAGTGAGAGACTTTAAGAGCAGTAAGAATGGAGCATCAACTACAGAGACATATTCCATTCGGTTATGGACGAAAGCAGCTCCTTTAAGTATCAAGCGTCTTAGATAACCAATTTGAATATATTTCCTTCTGTAAAGAAAAAATATTATTTCTGCGACAATAATAGAAACTTTGAACAAAGGCCTATCTCCTAGTGGTCTTAAACAATGCAGCTGTATTAAACGTGAGAGTGAAATTGTTTTTGGGAAGTATATGAACTGGGGTCGAAGACCTTGGGCATAAGGCAAGAGTTTTCTCTGATCCCATTGTATCAGTCGGCCTACTAAAACTGGTGGAGACACGGAGAAAGGAATTCTGCGACCCCACAGAAAACTCGTCTCCCGTCATTCAGAAGGGCGTGAGATTAATACCCAATGCCCAACTACCCGATGCAGGTTTTCTAGGGTTTTCGCTGCATCTCTTTAGGTAAAACACCGGGTAGGATCCTTTAACCATAGCCCGGGGGCCCTAGTTAACCCTTGGCTACCTTCCGCATCCCCCCTTTTCAGTTCCCTTCCTATGCTATTAAAGGGGAGTTTCCAGTTCAGGATCGCCCTCATGTAGCATGTTAACCCCCTAGAAATGCTACCAAGACAAACAGTAACTTATGGATGCCAAGTATGGGGATCATCGGCAAAGTCCCATACTAAGCAACTGAAAGTGACACAAAAACGTCTTCTCAGATAATCTCTGGATAGTAAGTCAACCACCATTCAGTGAACAGCCTATTTCTGCATCTATTGTTCTTGTTAGACCATTTGATACTGTATATTGAAATATCTTTTCTAATAGGTCTTTGTGTCTTATGCCTTTTCAATATCTAGAAAGATGCCAGGAGCTATATTGTGAGTGCTCATAGATACTATGGCCCTTTCTACTTAGCTGATCAAGTGGATTGACGTGTAGAGTTCAAAACCAAAGGCGTATGGACCTCCACAATTGAACAGTGTGAATATAAAGACACTCTTTTAAAACACTACTTTTCTTTCTCCTAAGAGGACAGTTACTGATAAACGAATCAACACGGTGTTATTAAGTGTGAATTTATACCTTATTGTGCAAACACGAGCTACAATACGGTAACAATAATTTATTGCTGAATTCATGACACTTAAAACTAATTGTTTTCAATAGAAGAAGACTTAATAAATTATTTATAAAAGTTATTTATAGCATACATTATAAAAACTTGGAGTAGAAACTTGCACCTTACCTTAGAGCTGTTGGATCCTAACCGACGACGCCTTTTGTTGTAGTTTATGAGAAATTTGAGCCGGTTGCACTCATCGAATGAACATTTATCGGTTACTGAATACATAAGAATAAATGCCTCGGCCCAGCGAATATTTGCTTCCAAGGTGACACATTCCGTCTCCTGGAAATAGTCCAAACAAAATTCACAATTCAGATAACTAGTGTAAATGCCTCGTAACACTATTGTTACAATTTAAAACTTTTTATTTATTTAAATATTTGAACAGGAATGTAATTATATGGAATCGACGTCTAACCTTCAAAACTACTAAAGTAACATACGATATTTTTTACTGAAAAAATTTATTTCTGAACATAATTGCTATGAAGATTTTTGTTTAGGTATATAATACTCGTTTAGAATTGAGTTCTCAATTCTCCTATAATGAAACAATAAAAAAGCGAAAAATTACTTAGAGGTCTAATTAGAGAACTATTGAGTATCGTATAGTTGTAATTTACCTGATATGGCATGAGTAAATATATTAACAGAGCTGTTACATCAATGGATAGCTTATTTAAAAATCTCAGAATATGATTGTTATTAAAGGAGATTTAAATGAATGTCTGCTAATTCATTCAATGCCATAGATTTAAATAAAAATATAATCAGTGTTCTTTTTCAATCATTTATTTAATTTATCGGTCATTCAAGTTATCGATTTTCGCCAATATCAACTTCATATGTCTAATTGTTTAATTTATAGTATGAAACCAAAATTTATTTGTACAGTTTATACATATGTAACTTTAAAATATAATAACAAAGTTTACTGTTTATATAATTACAATTAAATTAATTGATGTTACAATTACAATTACAAATTTAAAATCTATGATAATATGTTTCATTAACAAATTCATTCAGACCTATACATTATGCTGCTAGTGAACTGAAACTTTATTAATCATTTAAACTATTGTATTTATTAATTCATAATGAGTTTATAATAATGAAAATGTCCATAATAGTTAAAAATGTTAAATTAAATAGGTATTTCCATGCTTAAGTCGATGTCCAGATTTTTGAAGTACCCTCGTACGTATGGGATTATAGTATTTATTTGTTTTTCTATTACAGTAATTTTGTTAATCAACATCGTATTTAAGAATGCATCTAGATATTGTACTATTAAATTTTAAATTTCAACTTATAAATTTTTAAATTGGACATATGAAGTTGAAGACTGTGAAAGTCACAATCGCTTACGACTAATAAATTGAATTAATGGTTTAAGAAAGTAACTGTTATCATGATTATATTTATCTGACTGAAAAGCAGTCAAATTTGTGAGGATTATAATTTCATAAATAAGAACTAATTAATAAAATAAATTTTGAGGCAGCGTTTACGTAAAGAGCACATTCTTTGAATTTTTATCCCACAAAATAGTAGATAAGGGATATATTAATAGGCCACGTTTTGAGACATGAGTCTTGTAAAATTAACAGAGAGAAGTGTGTGGGGTAAAAACAGAAGTGGCGAGCTAAGGATAGAATTCGCTAATTAGATTAGGGAGGATGTGAGATGTGGTAGTTATGCGAAAATGAAAAGACTTGCGCAGGATTATTTAACATGGAGTGTTGCAACAGACCAGTTTTAGGACTGATTACCACAACAAAATCATCATTTAAAAAGTCATATTTGAAAAAGTATATTTATTTAGTTAATATACATATGTATGTTCAAATGAATTTCTGACAAATTAGGCTGGTTTATTCATTTACAAGTGT
This sequence comes from Eucriotettix oculatus, assembly GCA_034510155.1. NCBI lineage: Eukaryota > Metazoa > Arthropoda > Insecta > Orthoptera > Tetrigidae > Eucriotettix > Eucriotettix oculatus. The sequence continues at coordinate 66,103,025 of CM067378.1, forward strand.
TTCATTTTTTGACGGATTTAATCTTTGGATTTTGTATGTATTAACAGAATTGTATGTTTTGTTTAACATAATCTTATGCCTACTAAGTTTAATAAGAGGTTAATTGTGTTCCTATTATAAATTAGTATTATATTATAACTGTTTAGTGAAATAATCAAGTAATAAATAATTTGAGTACACCGTTCTATTTAATAACTTTAATGTTTGTCTCAATTTAAGGAACATTCAATAGCTGCTGTCGGATTGCGTGTATTGTTTTCAAATATATCTGGAGGTTCAAAACTTGCAAGAAACGAGACGGAGATATAGTTACCAAGAAAACCTGTTTGAGGAAATAAAAGAGCTTTGTTGCTTTGGCCTCCGGCACAGCGAATATTTTTAGACAGCGGTTACTTAGAGGTATACAAAGAAGTAGTATACACTAAGGCATTTGTGTCTGATTTCTGAGAGATAAAGCTTCTTCACAATTGTCTCGGTGTGTTTCAAGTTTATACTGGCTCCCAGCTTTATCCTGACTCTCTACAACTAAGCGGATCTTCCATATGGTAACGATAACATTTTCACGAGACGTAGTTCCTGATTATAGAAGGAAGTCCTTCGTTATATACAAATAAATCATGCTGAGACGTGTTTATAAATTCTAGGTAAAATAATCCGTATTCCAACCCGATGAGCGTTATGATAATTTTAATTACTTTGGATGAACTGAAAGGAATGCGCAATTAGTACTGTAGACATTCCGTTATTATAAGCACCACACATGAGAAAAAACGTAAATTTGCTCAATAAAGTCCATATTGACCCGTGCGAAAAGATAAAGTCGAAAATAATTCGGTGATTTAATATAACGTCAGGCAATTTGAATAATAGTTTAAAAGTGTCGTAAAACATAACAGTTCTTCAAACATAATTTTCTGACTTTAAGTTTACAATAAATAAACAGACCGCATATAATTTCATTGCTATTTAATTGATATAAATGCGAGTTTTAGTTTCTCTTTACATTTAATCATCTTTCCGGACGAGGGCTTCAAGGAGTGAAATTGCTAAATTTGTAAGTTTTAACCATGTTTATACATGCATATATAAAGTTGTAACATAGAAGCTATATTAAATCTTTTGTAATGTTTGTAGGATGCCTGAAGATGTCTCGAAAACGTCGCATTTATATTAATTAGATAGCAATAAAATATATGCTGACTTATTGGCCGTCTTTTTATAATAACAGTTATTAAAATATTCATCTATTGTGTTAAAAATACAGTAATTGCAGAAATAATTAGCTAATTATGAGACAAAAGTTGATAAAATAAATACCACACAACGTTTCGGCAATCATTATCGGTTTCGTCAAGTGATTTAGTAATGCAAGAGCCCTAAAACCGACATACAGAACAAACCAGGGACGAATTCAAAAATATAGCTTAAACGAAACGATAAGTATAAAATAAATTAACTTAGCATAACATTAAGGGATCACAGCCTTTGTTAAGCTTCACAGAATGTCCCTAATTATAGTTATGTAGAATTTAATATAATTCAGGAATAGCGACTAGTATTCACATCACTCCTCATAACATTTTACCAAAAATATAATGTTTATGTATGGTATTTATTTTATCACTTTTTTCCTGTAATTTGGAAATTTCTTTGCGGGATTAATGCTTGTTAATATTTTCGTCTCATTAATATTTATTTTAATAAATTCACATTAGATAAATCCATGATAGTCACACGGCAATAAATGTATGAATTTAAATAAATGTATCCTAACCAATTGTTATGTAGAAAATAATTTGGTGTAAATGGCTTCTGATTTTATTCCGATAACGTATTCTTTATATTTTACCTTAAACTGCTTAAATGAATTCATTTAGACGCATTTTTTCGAAAAATACTTTGTAAATTAAACGAAACGTAAATTTAAAATAGTAAAGGCGAGAACTTGTTAAAAAACAGATGAAATTTTTTTCATGGGTAATTGATTTATAAACGTTAAACTTATATTTTTAATTCAGGTAAGAATTAAGACCCACACACAGGATAATTATTAAAATTTTTAACAATAATTTGAAAAATTAATTCATAATAGACGTTTCGGTCAACACTGGTAGTCCTTGTCAATATTTGTAAGAGACTAAAGTAATAAGAACAACGAAAATCCAAATCAAAGAATAGGCAGAACGTGATACAAAGAAAATTTAATAAACAATCATATAATTTATTTAATTGAAAAGTGTCATGTTTAATGTGAACAGAAAATTTGTTGATATGTAACATTTCAAAAATTAGCTTTTTTAAAATAATTATTTCCTAATTTAAAGTAACATAATTATCAAAACTAAACGAATGATTTTGTTGCAGGCAACGTTTGTAGGAATGAAAATTTAAATTACTTCTCTTTCTTACTTATAATTAATAAAGATCGTTTAGTCCGATGGATTTAGCAGCAAGAAAAATTATTATAAGATATTTTATAAATAACATTAAGGCAATCAAAAGTATTTAGAACATCGTTAATTTTTTTTAACAAAGATAAAGTTATCAAATTTGAAAATCTTAAATAACATTTGAAATTTAGTAGAAAGTTGATCTTAAAAGGTAAAAAATGCAATTATTTGAAGTAGATTTTAGAACACGATTATTTGTATAATTATAATTACAATGAATTCTGAGTTTACTGAATTTTACAATGAAATCATCGGGATTGTAATTAGAACACAATATTTTGAAAAAATATTAATCTCGGAGTGGTAAGGAAAATAAGACTTTGTCAACAAGATTAAATAGCTGATTTTTCCGATTTACTAGACGTTTATATAAAAATTTTAAGCTTCTACCAGAATACGTCGATTTGTGGAACCAATTAAAAGACAAAATATTATTTATAAGATTTGCTTTATCGGTACGTGTTTTAAGATTTTGCAATTTACATAATTTTTAAAATAAGTACCGATAAAAATGATCAAGTGCGGGAAATAAAATACAAATGACATTAAGTTGTTATGTATTATATAACAGTTATGTAAAATAATTACTAATTAAATGAAAACCTTTAAAATTTAACGTCATCATTTATTTATTTTTTAAAATAATTACTCACATGTCAAAATAATAAAAAGCATAATTTAACACTGAAGTAGAATTTTTTTAAATTTACAGGAAATGAAATGCATAAAACAGAGCATATTTTAAAGAAATTTTTCCAGAATAATTGAAAATAGAAAGTTCTTGAGTTCATTATTTGAAGATATTGAATGCTTACTAAGTCTTTCGGTAATTGACAAAATTAGCCAATGATAACCGAAGGTGACCAAAGTTTTGCTAATTTATTACTGTTAATTAAATTTTATTTATTGCAAAGTTAAAGAAAATTCTTTGCAGTAAGACTGAAAAACTATGTATATCACATTTATGGGTGATAGTTCTGTTTCATTCCTCCTCGTTTCGGCCTAAAAGTAATAATATAGAATAGTTACTGACGTGCGGCTGTCCCGCTGTGTCCAGGATTTCGAAGAACACCATTTCACTGTCGATGACTGTGTGGAATGTATACATCTTTTCCAACGTTGGGTCGTACTCTCCAATATATCGCCGCGTGATGAAACGAACCACCAAAGCTGGGAAAAATTAGAAATAACATATGTAACAAACAATAATTTAATTTTCAATACTAATTATCGTGTATCGACAAGAACTCTGTTTTAATATTTCACTATAAGATTAAATTATCCGTTTTCTTTGGCATGCTGCCATGGAAAATTAAATGTTTTATTGAAATGCATGCTGACAACTCTGAAATAGAAATCAACGGCAGGAAGAAAAATCCCAGGGAAAAATAATTTTAAAAATAATGTAAGAGTATCTATGCTCCTCCTTCTGGACGATCATGTTCACACAAAATGGAGTAAGAATAAAATTTTAACGAGCTGGCCTTGCCATTTCCCAGACATTTTTCTATGTTACTGTTAAATTCTTAACTCAAAAATTAATTGGTAGGCACAAATTTACGTCCAACCTTGATGATTAAAATGCTTGTGATATAATTAAAAATATTTTCTACTCAAAGAATAAAAGAAATTCAACTTAACGCACGAAACTATGATTAATAGTGATTATATTTAAAAGTACAAAGTAAGTATCTTTTTGGACTATTACACTTCTCAAATTTGAATGATATACATTACGGGGAATATACAACATAAGAAATAAATTAAAAATTTGATTCTCTGTACGTACAAATTAATTGAAACTGTTTCAAGTATGACACCTCACAGCAAATGTACGAGTAATCACCATGAATCGTTACTGTGGTTTCACTTATCCTCAACTATTTCCGCGTTACCATGAAAGTTAAATCCATTGTTTGATTTTATATGAATAGCTTTTATACACCAATACATTGAAATTCCATTAATATATATATGAACACTTGCTTCGTACATTTTCTTGTCAGTTGTTTACTTTAATATTGTTGGGTTGTGGCATAAGAGACTTGAGTTGAAAACACAGACATCTAATTTGAGAGTAATATAATTTTCTCTGCAATAGAAACTTCATCCTTTTCTGCACGTGCGTTTTATTTCCTCACGACACAATTGTTTCTCGACGGAACAATTCTCAGCTCCTCTGTTTCGATTCACAATAGATCCGTCGCTTTGTTTTCCCCTATTCTTGGCTTTAAAGGACAATTAACAGTTTCCTTTCCTATTTAAAAAGATACAAATATAATTTTAATTAACTACGAAAGTGAATTGATATTTTTGTCATTCCAGTATTTTAATTTACACATCATAAATACTAATTACAAATTCTGATCTGTACTGTATCCAATAATTAAACCGGATATTCCCTGTAGGTCTCGTCAACGAGTACAGATTGCATTCACGAAGTAATGATTGCGAATCAAACAGTAACAATTTAAATTAAATAAACAATTAACTTTTTTAATAAAGAATGAAACCAAATACCAGCGTCTCTGACTATTGCGAATCTCACAAATAAATATGATTATTTTTAAAACTCACGTTAATTTGTCTCCTTATTTGTTTTCTTCTTCATTATCTTCCTATTTTAGTTCGTTATTTTTACATTGTATATATTTTATATATTTGAAATAATAATGGTTAATTTGGCATTTTTTGAATGAATATTATTTAAATCTCTTATTCATGTTTTTTAACGTACGTTGTTTTGAAAGATTTTATGTAACATTAAAACTGTAATTTGATGAATATAAAATGTAGAAATTGTAAACAGAATTCCCAGGATTGAATTCAGTTCAACAACGGAGTTCAGCGATGTAAAAGGATGGTTACATTGAGTTCGTAGGACACACAGGGATATAAAATTACAGAAATAATCTGAAAAGTTGCTGTTATCAACCCCGATCGAAGATAAATTTGGTGACATCAATCAGTCGGATATATTACGAGAAGCTGAACGGATGATTTTTTCTCCATGGATAATTGTGTTTGGAGGAGGAGGAGAGATCAAGTACAAAATTGGCAAAAAAACTTTCCTATCCGTTCTTTGCAATCAATTTCATTCTACAATTCAATTTTTGATAGTTAATTTTTTTGGGGGAGGCAACCTGAGAGGACTGTTCATTTTTGAGAAGTGAAGTTAATGTGGAGATGATTGCCGTACTTTTAAAGGAGAGAATTTAATACAGAGCTTGAAGTTTATTTTCGGACAGAGTTGAAGTGTAGACGTCAGGAAAGAACAGATTTATCAAATATTTTTCTGATCCAGGAGCGTTCCACGACTGCATTTGTCATCTCGCAAAAATAAAAACCATAATTGTAGGTCTGAGAAGATAATTTCCTCTATACTCCTTAACGCTCTGCAGTAAGGTCCATAAATAATCTACAAATTTGAACTTCGAGATTTATTTGATGTATTTTATATATAATAAATGATTGTATAAATTTAATTTACAATAAATTACAATTTATTTTTAAAAGCAAGCTAATTTTTTATTTCAGCAAGTTGTTTTGATTCAGTTTGGTGTATTTTTATAATTGCGTGCTTCATTGTCTTTCTCGTCGTCTGTGTAATCATGCTTTGACTTTTCCAATTTATTTAATGGAGAATGTGATCTAGTGAGTAAGGTCACGACCTTTCACCACAGAGATACCGGCTCCGATTTCTGGTGTTTGTGTGTTTTCAAGTTCCCTAACTGAATAAACCCGACAAAGAAAAGGAAAATAAGTTACATAAATAGCAATTACCTCGATGTTTGCGCGACTATTGAAACATTATGCAAATAAATGTAATCAATACATCAAATCAAACTGCCGAGTAAACTTGCAGTGCATGTTTCACTAGTCCAGAGTTCACTGCATGGATTAGTTTCTTACAATTTTGGTGCGTATTGAAAATAAACATAATAGTGAGCATATTCATCATAAATATGTAGGAATACTAAAAGAAAATTTTCAATTTTTTTTCGATGCACCATAAAGACAATCTACAAATCTGATGCCAAAAACTATATAACACTAATTTTACGCATTTTTGTTTTGTTCTTATAAATACGTAAGGAAATCTATGCAATTTTTAAAAAGTTAATGCGTCTTTTGAGCAATTGGTGTTATTAAAATTTGTTTTCATTTTTAGTCAAAACTGAAAATTTAGCCATTAAGGTAAATGGTTCAATTTCAATTTACATGTATCGTGTTTTCGTTGAAGATAAGAAATTGATTAATAAAGTGGTAAAATTTTCACAATATGTCGATTATTGTTTTATTACTATAACCACTTTTTATACCTGCATGGATAAACCCACTTGTTATTAATAAACTAAATTTATGAATCATACAGAGCTCACAAAGCCAAAGAATTACCATTTACATTGTATTTTTGGATAACAATTGTTATATTGTCTGGAATTGTGTACGCGATGTTATGTACAGGAAGTCGGGGCGGAACGGGAAACTTATTGTTTAACAACTTTTGTAAAATTATGGAAAAAGAAAAATCACTTCATAAAAGTATAGAACAATATTTTATTCTACGATTTACTTCAGCTAATATCAATATAACTTAAAACAACTAATCCAGAGTTTTGATGAATTTTTAAAAAGAAATTTAAAAATTGCACGTCTTGCCTCATCCAACGGGACAGAACGGGATAGGATGTTTGCATTTGCAATAAGTGTAATGAAACTAAATTAAATTTAAGAAAAATCTTAACTCCTTTAGTATTTTCATTCTTATACTTATTTGGTGTACGGTTCATCGTTTTATCTATTTTTTATTTCGCAAAGAAAATATTTTTCCAACTGCACACTTAATCTATTCTTTGTGGGTAGAGATTCCCGTAATCCATACTTATAAGAAGAGTCTGCCAGGATTTTATTTTTTTCTTGGGGAACCTTGATACAAACAGATTTAAACTTTATACGTAACTTATATAGAACTAAAGACACCTAGTTTCCGAATATGCACTATTAAAGTGTTAAACGTGTGGAGTTTTGAGAATTACCTTCTGTCGAAATGCTGCTAAAATTATAAAATCAGCGATGTAAGACGCCAAAACGAGAGTTCATTTACAAGGTAGAGTCAAAACTTCTTCCTTGACCAGTTACAATGTTCCACCCCTATTTACTAACATGCAGCATTATCCTGTAAAAAAAATAGGACATCCCGTTCTAATCCGCTATCCCGTTCCGCCCAACTTCTCCTATTACTAATTATTGTTAAATAAATATTTATTCAGAAATAATTATTATTTATGAAATGTGTTATAAAAAGTAACACTGTAAATGCATGTCTGCGTTCTACTGGAATTATGGAATTATATTCTATACATTACTTATTGAAACGTTAAAAAGACGCTATCGTTGGGGAATGTATTACGTGTTTTATTACTGGCTCCTCGCGTTAAATACTCCTTTCTTCCAAGTCTATCGCTCTGTGAAGAGGTTTTCCTGTAGAGGGGGTAGCAGGCAAGAGTGCATGAGACGAAGGTATTGAATTGTAGAATTGATTCTCCTCGTCTTCTGCACAATGCACTCCAAGGCTTTCCCGCTGAATAGGACGCTTTGCTTGAAATATCACTACCTCTATAGAAATCCCACAAAATTGAAGAGCCCACAAACCATAAAGTTGTTATTTTGTTTGTAGGAGAAGGAAACAAGCGGCTGGTGTACTTTTACCAGCTTCCGCATTCAGCGGCAACAACATCTAACTGTGAAGTAAATAGACGGCGGAATACACGAAGAAAACAAGTACAGAGTAATTAACACATTTAATATCAAATTGAGTAAACTTATCTCAAAATGTTAAAACGTTTCAACTTATATATTTACAAGCTAATTCCTATTCTAATAAAATAACATTTAATTTCAATTAATGAATTTCATAAAATGTATACAAATTATATAAATGAGGAAAAGAAAAACGAGCTAATTTTGTTTAATTTACATTTTAAAGTACTATTAATAGCACAAATAATTCCACTTCTAAGGACTGAAAAGTAAATATAATTATACGCATGATAGCTAACATAAAAATAAGGGCAATATCACAAGGTAGGTTAGAACTTTGAAGCTACTAGACTTTACAAGTGAGGTAATTTTTTATTAACAATATAGTACAAAAATAACAAATCATTAGTTTTTCTGAGAAAATAAAAAGAAGCTAACATTATCAAAGGACTTGCAAAACTGTAACTCCTAACAGATATGGAACTTTTAATTAACTTTCTATCAACCTGAGGAATAGAATACTTTCTATATGAATTCCAAACTACAATAACATATTCAAATACCTGACAGGCAAGGTAAAAATTCTTTGCTATTTCTATAAATTAAACCTAGCTTTTGTTAATACTTCATTAAATTGATATGAATATTAAAATTTTCTCGTAAATCAAAGACAATATCACATTATGTAATGACCTGTTCAAAAAGTCTGTTTCCATTATGGTCTTATTATTTAATTTCATTGTAAATATGATATGAAAGGATTTAGAAACGGTCAATTACAGACGATTCTTATTGAAAATCATTTGTAACCGAATTAAATATTTTATAATTATGATCATTAATATAATTGAATGATATTCAGTTATGGATCTCTTGATTAATTTAGATAAATACTGCAACAGTTGTGTGTATATGAATGTTCAAGTACTTTTATTTATTTCCGTTCTAGACATAGTTGTGTTGGTGTCAGAGGAGACATGAAAAATTCTGTGTGTGCGGATTGTCGTTAGTCTTTCGGTTTGAATGATAAAATCGCCACAACGTTTTCCAGAGGAGATAGCAACAAAACTTAAAATAATGATGACTTGCTAGGGGCTCAAACTCACTACACGCCCTCTTTTGGACAGGAGCAGACAATATTTAGAAACTAATAATTTCTCTTAATAGGGAATAAGCAACGAGTAAAAAACTTAAGTTTATATAAAATGAATTTTTTTTTGAAAAATATTATTGTATTAGTAAACATTAAATTGGACCGAAACTATAATTCATATCTTATTCTGTGCAGGTACAGAGAAAATTCCGGATATTTATTGAAAGTCTTATTGAAGTCTAGTATACGTAGGTGAAATTAATCCATTAAAGGTTATCTTCATAATTTATTTATTTAATTTTACACTACAATTTTAATATTCTCGTGTGCAGACTGCACCTGAAGCAAACATCTACAAGCGGAATCACGTTAAGATGATTAAACATGGTTAAGAAAGAACATCTGACAAAACAATTCTTTGTTCCCAAGATTTTGTACGTGCGCTAAATTTTCGACGGAGGTTGGAGCCCAACGTTGAGCGCCAATTTTTAATAATTTGTATCCTTTGAGGATAACTTTAACTTTTCTCCAGAAACTATAACCTTAAAAAATACACTAAATTTAATAAATAATTATAATTTATAAATATTGTAATTTCCAATATAAATATGAAGTAAAATTATTCCCAAAACAGAAATAATTTTTAATCTATTTCATAGTACGTGTAATAGGATTATCTTTTCAAAAGTAATGGAATATGTGTTCTTATATTTATACAATTGATGATCACATGATGCAGAAGGCTTGAGAAACTAGCGAAGGACCGCCTGGAGAAAAATCATATACTAACTGTTCATCTGGCTTACTTCTTTCCCCACTATTCTCGAACAATTCTGTCATACTGAACTTCCAAAATTTCGCACTAAAAATGAGGATGTTTGAGTAATTTTTTCGTTTAACGCTAAAATATTTGCAAAGCTAATAATTACATTCAAACTGTCAGATAATTATTCATATGCGCCCAATTATCTTTGAAAATAATTTTTTTTCGTATGGAATCGGAAACATAAACATAAAGTTACTCTGGAGATTGATGATTTTGAAGTAAGTATAGTATGATTATTTGCTTACCTGACTTTCCAACACCTCCCTGGCCAAGAACCATAACTCTTAGAGGTTTCTGACGGGAGCACAGCCCTATCTTGCAGAAAGAGGACTTTGGCGATGACGTCATTGCTACATCTACGCCATTACGATCCTGTGAGAGGAAAAAATAGGATTCAGCTTAAATTAACGTCAAATTACACTGCTCGAAATCACCATTCTCAACATTGCGAATGTAAAACGAAGCCACACTTTCTGATTTATAAACTCATTCATTTAATTGGGTCACGCTGAAACAATAGCCTAACCGTGCTTGTTTCCCAACTTTGCTGAATCGTATTGCAAGAGTTCAGATACAGTTGTAGAAAATAGTTTGAGCCGCTATTCAGAAAATAAAGTGGGCTCATTAAGAAGGAGGCTAGATGGGGAAAATACGGTAAGTATTCTTTATCTTGAACTAATATAATGAGAGACTAAATCGAATCGCATTATATGCAGTCAAACATTTACCTGCCGAAGCAGTAACTACATGTATCAAGGTCCAAAATTACCAACACAAAAAATTACAAAATTAAATAAATTATTTCATATTTTGATTTCTTAAGTTAGCTTGAAAAAATAAAATACGAATTTTTAGTGAAATGTTGTTTGAAATAGTTAATTTCATAGCTTTCATTAAAATTTACCTTGTCATCGTGTTAGGGTTCTGCTCGTTGGAAAATTAATCATTTTAATGTCAATCAATGAAACTGCTACAGTGGTTAAAGAAACATAATTGATTGTTAAAAATATCTTGAACTGTCACAAAAATCAAAAACATTGCACTCCTAAAATATAGACTTAAAATTAAAAACTTGAATGTTGTAGTCACAATGACGTGGCGACTTCTGATTGGTGTGTGGAAAGAGACCAGTTGCCTGCGGTTGCCCTCGCCTGTTTACAAGTTATAGTTGGACATTATTGTCTTTATTTTGGCCAAAACATAATCTTAAGAATTCCTATTATCATCTATGTATCCAGAGATAACATTTTCCCACATTTCTCTTGTACAGGCTAATATTCTGACCCCGCCAAGGCGTAATGCCAGTGTCTGAGGGTGTGGGGTTGCTCGAATAGTATTTTTGTAAGTTCTTTCAACAATGATCAGTTTCCTCGTGGAGGCGATCTACATATGACAGGCTCTATATATTCGTTACTGCCACTCGACTTTTTTTGTTCGCTGCGGAATCAGCTATCGTTTCGGCGCTAAAAATTTCAAGAGATTGAGAACTGCCATGATATGATTGTCCAATTTTACATATTCATCGCTTCATTGCACGATCCTTGATACTCAAAAAATACAGGGTAATTCAAATATAGAGTAAAACTAAGGCTTATTTATTCTTTACTGTAACAACATACAGAAATGAAAGTGACATGAAATTTTAGAAGAACTTAAGTTTGATTATTAGTTTTGATAAAAGCCGCAAGAGGCACTAAAGTTTGTTTATTTAGTTAATAGGGAAAATGGCTGCCTCGAAGGTGGAATGAGTGATTTGTATGGTTGTGGTGGCTACAGTAACAGTGCAGAGACACTTTAGAACATTAGAACTTAACTTCACGATGGGTCGAGAAATTTTAATTTACCGGTTGTTAATGTGTTAAGGAAATTCCCGGATGTCCACGAACAACGGGGGAAACAGTGAAGAGGATCCGAGCTTTATTTCAAAGTAGTTCAATAAAATCAACATTTGCAGTAGTAGAGATTTGTGAAGAAGGATTTCCCCGCCCCCACATTTCTACAGGACTCTTAGACACGCCTTTTTCATTTGAATTCATTTCGTTCATCAGAATTTTACATTGCCCGAGGAAGTTCAAAATATGGTGAAGAAACATCGGTTCAAGTAAATAAAAACTACTTTATCTAAAATGATCTTAAATTTTTTCCATTTAATGTATATATTTGTTGAGTATTTATAAAACGCAATATACGCAGGTCAAATATATAATGTTTTTTTAAAAAAATGGTGAGCTTTATCTGTAATAATTATTGACGTTTGGGACTAACAAACATCGGTATAGGAAATTAAAAGATTGGTATCGAAGTTCCACATAAATTGGTATCAACGAAATGTAAAAAACAATCCTATGTTTTTGCACACGGAACAGATATCTGTGTGAATGTAAAGTATTATTTGGTGTATCAGCTTTGAAGACGTCTATGTGTTATTGATCTGACGGGACGAGTTTTATTCCACGTCGCCAAGCCCGTGGTCCGCCGAGTCGAATTTCGCACACGACGTCGATTAGGGAATTTCGTGCTCCACTGACTTTTTCCATTCACAGCGCCGCATGCTTTGTCAGCGAAAGACAGAGCTCATTTATGTGCTTTCCAGCTAAGCCTGCACGTAATTAGTTTATGCGGAGAAGTAATTATTTCCGAAGAACTTGTTTCGTGTTATCCACCGAAGGGAAAATAGATGCTTGTAATTGCGCTGTATCGACGGAATACACAATGAAACAAGTTCATTTTTCTTTGTAAAGAACTACATTTTAAATATTGCAATTTGAATGACAAAGTATAATAAAAAAATATAGCAAAGGGTAGTTAAAATATTCATCCCGAGAGGATTTATTTTATCAATGGGGAAAGCTTTGCTTAACCATATCAAACAATTTGAAGCGTTCATTTGATAATTCAACAAAATAATTTACATAGAATACGGGCGAGACCGCACATCAAAAACGGTAGACAGATATTATACAGCTCTGTGGTTTAGTGATTGGAGCAGCGGCTTGCAAACCGGAGGGTGGATGATTGGAAGTAGTGGGGATTAAATGAAATGTAAACCGCATTGGAAGTGTATTTTTTTGTACATAATCTACTGAAAAATCGAGTTTTCGTATTGTTATGGTAATACACAAACAATTTACATTTTAAAAATTAGTTAATTTATGATTGTTACAATGCTTCATATATGAAAAAAGTCTAATTTTTTTGACAAAAAGTTAGTTGATGATAATAATGAATGCATTCTGCTATGAACTTTCTATCTATACACATCCAGAAAAAATCTTTAAAAATTTTCAACGTTTTGACGATATAAATTTACGCAGTTAATGAAATTATAAATATATGTTCTGTGACTGTAACAGTCGCTGGAGATGGTTCGCGACACTCAATTCTTCACATGTAAATACTTGAATACAGTTCATAATCTTTTCGATTGATGAATTCAAGAAGTAAATGAAATGAACTGCTTAATTACATGCCTGAGGAAGTCTCAAAAGGGAAAAGACACGTCGTATTTAATTAATTAGTAATACATTTATATGTTAACTTATTGGGCGTATTTTTATTTATTCTAATTTTAAAGTCTGAATTTTTTTTCTCCAGATGGAGAAATAATTCAATACAATGATTTATAGAGGGGAGACCAAGGTAATGGAGTGTAGTTTGTTATATGTATGGGAAACAGTGGAATAACAAAGGGTGTTAGATTGTGGTAGAACAACAACTTTTAGGTTTCGTTTGTGTATTTTGACTGTTACGTTTTATGGTTTAATAATTTCTATTTGATCTTCTTTTCCTTATATTCTTTATTTGGGCTCTTCGTGATGTTGGTAAAACCATTTTATTATGAAATAAGATTTCCTATTATTTTACTGTCTTTTTTTATTGCTTTCTGTTTAAATTATTTTTTAATAAATAAGTTACATTCACTATGGCTAACGTTGGTTATCTGTATGTAGTAATCATGTTTAGTTTTAACTTGTTGTTGAAGGTGAGTCGGAGTTGGTTTCTGGATTTAATGTTGAGTATGGTGAGGTCTGTTAAACATTATTTTTAAGTGAGTCTTCAATGATAATTTTTTTGAGACATTTATGCTTTTTTGATGTTCATTTCTTTTTTAAGAGATAATTGTACTTTCCCACGTTATCGTTATGATAAATTCTTGTGCCTGCCTTGAAAGAGAACTTTTCCGGTTTCGTTGAATTATTATTTTTTGGTGTCTATGCGGTTGAATATTTTTATTTTGCAATAAAATATCTACTTTAATAAAAAATTTAAGCTTTTGATTTCATGTTTTTCAGACATGATTATTAGCATCTTAATATATTTGATTATTAGGGCTCATAAGGTTTAGACTGAGGACTTCATATAATTAATATTTGTCTTGTTGTCGTATATGCTTATTCTACTTCTTCTTTACCAAGTCCAGAAAATAATGTCATTTATAGAGTAAAATTGTACTCCTTTAAATAGTGATTTATTATAAAATTGTATAAAGTGATTGGGATGGTTATTATTAACTTCAAGTTTATTAGGAATTGATCGTAAGATCTTGTATGTTATTTATTGGGGGGTGGAGTACCTAATTAGCTAGCGGGAGAAATATTGTATTAATCTCTTAAGATGTATGTGAAACACAAGGAAATTATTATTATACTTATGGCTATAATAAGAATAGTAATTTAATTTTTAAAGGAGAATAATGGAGAAAATGGGATTTTTCTTAATCTATTTTTAATCGTACAGGACTGTTAGACCCAGTTTTATATACGAAAATTAATTGTAAAAGGTTTTTTGCCATCTATGGATGTTACTATATTATATCGAGTGTACCATAAGGTGTCTAATTTTGTTTTTTATATATATATTTTTTGGATATATAACATAAAAACATATCATCCCAAAGTTTCAGCCTGTCCCTTTGAATAATTTGTGGCACTTACGCATGCCCAGATTCATTACGTTGTATCTTACCATTGTTTTGACATTTTGATTTGGTATTGCCGAGTTCTGATATATTCCGTGTATTGTAATTGCGTGTATGCTGACTGTACTATTTATCGATTAACTTGACATTGATCAAATGAAAGTATTTGAAATAATATTTTGAGCAAATATAAAAGGTGAATTATTTGACTTACGATTTATACATATGCCCATTCGGTGTCATTCTATTTAACCTCCTAAATAAACCATTTTATTTTCAACGTTCATTTGTGCGAATTCGATTATAGGGGGCGTGAAAAAGTATATGAAAAAGAATGTGACGATCTATCTGATGGTTTAATCATGTGTTAAGAAATAGATTACTGTCGGATAAAATAGTGCAACCGGCTACGCCGGACACCCATCTAGTTAGTAATATAGAAGTTTCTAAATAAATTCATTGAATCCTCGTAAATTAAAAAATCATATTTGGTTCATGATACTATCTTTTCATAATTCGTACATGTATTTTCTTATATATTTTTAGTTACACTCTGTTTATAACAATCCTTCTGCAATATGAGACACGAGAATGTTATAGAAAATAATTATTCACATGCAGACAATATTTTGTCAGTATATCATTACAAATATTCCTCTATCTACTGTTATACCTTCTCAACTACAACTTAAATATAATTTACACTGCAGTTTTTCTAATACATCTCTTAACAGACGTAAACAACATATATTATTTACAAACTATTGCTAAACATTATAAAACTTATAAAATAAATCATTTTTACCACAACGTGCTCTTAAAAAATTCACTTTATTTACAAGCTTATTTTATAAATACCAGGTAAATTGTGCAATCTTGAAATAGAAATTACAAAATTATAACTCACAGTATGTTTTAGTTGATGAAAAGATGTGTAATGAAATTTATTAACAGATGAATAAGACCAAAATAATCAAAGTTTTAAATGTTATGAATGCATGTAAATAAAGTGATTTTTTTAAGAGGACGTTGTGGTAAAAATTATATCTTCACCTGTTATACAATCCTTACTTCTCTAAAATAGAAACATTTAATTTTATTTATGATATTTAATTCCTAATAAATAGATTAAATGTTCAAGCAAAGTAATGTTTATAGGAACAATTAGTGTCTGTGAATAAAAAATACATTTGAAGAATTAACGACTTATACACAAAAATTTTAAACATTTTTGAACATTAAGAAGACGTTTTTACCATCCATTGTGGTCCTTGTTAATAAGCCAAATCTACTACAGATATAACACAAAGAGCATAGGCAAAAGATAAAATTAACTAAGACAATTTAACAATCCATCATATAATATATTTAGCTGTGAAGTGTCATGTTTAATATTGACACTAAATTTGTTGTTTTAAATATGCAGCATTTCTGAAATTAATATTTCTTAAAATTCACTTCCTTATATAAATAATATTATTAGAATTAAAAGATTGACTTTGTTCCAAACAGTGTTTAGTAATCGGAGAGTGTTTATATAAATGTTTACATGTAATCTGTTTTAGGTGCTCTTTAATTTATAAAATGATTATTTATTATATGATACAGTTGTTTAAAGAAGTATAATTTATAGTTTCATGTGCTTGTCTCTTCTCGGAGGTAGAGGGCAACAACCTCGACAACGATTAACTAACAGGAACATTTGATTAATACACGCAAACCCACTGGTTTACAAGAGGCCGGATTTCTCAATGTCTTTTAATGAGTAACTGTTTCCGTTGTGATGTCTGGACGTACCCGAGCTCCTCCGTGGTGATCTGCAAGCAGCGCCTACCCCAACTGAGCCAGATCCGAGCCGTGCTTTCCAAGGGCAGGCACTTCCAACAGCTTCGGATTACAGCGAGTCCACGCACGCGCCCAAACAACACTATCAACTACCTCAGAGCGAGGGTTTGCAGCGTCGCTTCAAGTAAAGGGACTTCGATCATGCAGCGCAATAGTACGGTCCAGAATCCATACACCAACATCCGACGTAGACGATCCAGAGTATCACCACAGTGCCGGAACAGAAGCGAGACCCTCATGATCTTACTTATAACACAAAGTGGTGTATATTAATGCCACATACCAATAAAATAAAAGTATTATTTATAAATTAATTAATTACAAAAAGTACGATCCCACGACGTCTTTATAATACGCAGGCTAAGCTTCGGGAATTGGGAAAATAATGTTTGCTTCGTGTTAAAATCATTAGGGACTGAGAGGAGACAATCAACTTTAAATACAAGAAATATATATATTGATAGCACTTTCTGTTGTGGTATTCAGTCCTGATGCAACCCTCTAACCGATCTTGCGCAAGCCTTTTCATTTCTTTATAACTAGCACAACCGACACCCTCCCTATTCTGCTTAGCGTTTCCACCCTTGGCCTCCCTCGTCTGTTCTTACCCCACACACTTCCCTCTAATTTTACAAGACCCTCGTGTCTTAAAACGTGGGCCATTAATTTATTCCTTCTCTTAGTCAACGTCCTCCATATTGTTCGCTTTTCCCCTATTCTGTGTACTTACTCTATCAGCCCATCTGATTTTCAGCATTCGCCTATAGCAGTACATTTCAAAGGCTTCTATTCTTTTCCTTTCCCCAATATAGTCCACGTTTCGCACCCATATAACGCCACGCTCCATACGAGCATTTTTAGCAACGATTTCCTAATATTCACACATAAATTACCCGTAAGAAAACCCCTCTTTTTCGCGAAAGCCTTCGTTGCCTGTGCTATCCTACTCTTTATGTCTACTATACTTCTATCATCCCTGGTTATTACGCTTCCCAAGTACCAGAATTCCTTAACTTCCGTCAAAATATCCCTTCCCAATCTAACACCCTTTGTTATTCCACTGTTTACCATACTACACTACATTATCTTGGCTTTGCCTCTATTAATCCTCACATTGAACTCTTTCTCCAGGACTAAGTTCATGCCATTTATTAGCGTTTCCAAGTCCCCTCCCCGCCTTTCATTTCAGGCATACAGGCAAATATACTTTCCACCTTAAAGATATATAGAACTTGCAACAGGGTAGATTATGCTCTCGAATAGCCTAAATGATTATATATCTACACCAATAAATAAAATTGAAGTGTCTGACTATCTGTCCGACAGTATGCCTGTCTGTCCGTATGTTTATCTCGAATAGGCTCCGAAGTGGCTCAACGGATTTGAATGAAACTTTGAGGTTTAAAAGAAGGCAATTTAACTTGAATATTAGTGAATATTTAATTTCGATAATGATATTAATATATATGTAACGAGCGTTAAAATCTTCTAAATGAATGCGGGTTACCTACACTCGATCTGTTTTTTCTTTAAAACGGCTAACGTATTTAAAAAAAATTCAGGGATTGAAACAGGAATTTTACCTTAAATTTTAGTGTATGTTTCATTTCGAAATATTTATAAATCCATTGAATTGCCGCCCGAATTGCTCATTTTTATTGGCTCCGAAACCTATTCAAAACCAACTGCGAGTTATAACTTTTACCCTGAAACGATCATAAATAGATGATAATGTTCTTTTTGTATATTCAATGAATCAACTTTATGGAAACTCGGTACCTGTTGTATCGTTTTTAGGGCAAAATGAAGAAAACTATTTCGGCGCGAACGAAGTCTTGAATATAACTAATATTTTAGTAGAGTAATGATTTCTAATTGTTTTTCGAAAACGTCGTTGTCACTGCCGCGGCGGATATGCCACTCTTACTAATTTTTATAATGGTTGGTAATGCTGATTTAATCGCGTGTAGGAAAAAAAGATTATTGTCGATACCGTTGACTAACATATTATTGTCGATTTCAATACTATTTCGTGCTAATATACATAAATATACGAGCAACGTCGGGAGCCAAGCAAGTTTATATAATAAAAAAAGAGTTTACAGTATGTTTATATATTTGTTTATAATACTTTACACACATTTAAAGGCGTGGACGGATTACTACAAAATTTAGTATACATTTTCTTATAAACCCGAGGAAAAATACTGGGAATGTTTAGTGAGAAAATCCTAGCACTGTGTGTAAAGAATTGTTTTTAATTTCATTTATAGTCCCGGTCAGGTCATTAGCGTGTCTTCAATCAGTGTAACTGATTTCTATGTTACGGTGTCACAGTATGGGAACTGACAACGACACAACGTCCAAGCCTTAGCCAGGATTCGAACCCTGGGCCTCTGTGGTGGGTTGCAGTGACATTAACCACTCCAGCACTAGAGATAAAACAAAAAATTTATTTACTGTCTCCCCGTGTACGCGACTGTCTCCATGGGAAATCGAACAACCCAACGTAAAGGAAGTAATTATAGTTTAAAATATTCGTATGTGTCAGTATACGACATTCAGTGACGTCACCGAACATTGAAACGCGGAATAATAGGAAATACGGCATATCGTATTCCCGAAAGTGGCTGATATGTTTAATTTCTGCTGCGGTCACATTTCATCAACCATGGCCCACGGATTATGCCTTCGAACTCTCCTCTTACCCAGTGATATCTTGGAATAAAAAAATTGGAAAATTTCTAAGTGTGGTAAAAACCATAGGCAATATTTTTTAATCATTATAATTTTATAGATTTTCATTCAAAGTCTGGCGGAATAATTTAAGTGAGAATTGTCGATAATATTAGGTTATGTGTGACTTTTAAATGTCGTATATAAATTCAAAGACAGAGGAATTACTTCCAATTTAATCACGTACAATCTACAAATATTATGAGAAGGATTTGTAATTATTGTTTGCTGATTGACTTGCTAAGCAGTTGAGTAAGGCTTTAACACAAATATTTTTTTAAACAAAGTTCACGAAATTAATAAAGGATATTTGGATTTACAAAAATAATGATTTTTAAGTCTAAATATATTAAAACTTCTATATATGTTGCGTTGCTGTGGCAGTTATCTTCAATATTAAACTGTATACTTAAATGACGACAAGCTACGACTCGATTCATCGACTCAGTTGCACTGGGTGAGCAGCTGAATATAATCGTCTCTTTACGCTGTATTGGAATGAAAAGAAGTGATCAAAGCGTATTTGTCGGATTAATGGGTAGAGCAGGCTTTAGGCACTTATTTCAGTTGATGAAACTTTGACATTAACGTACGATCCACAAGCTACTATTTATACGTTTTTTTACTGCAATTGTAAACACGAAAAATTTTAACTTTTAAGCCAAATATAATGTATTCGGAATGAAAAATTTGAAAATGTATAACAGAACATTAAAAAAGTCATCTGAGTTTCCGAAAGGAGATTAGTTTGAAGAAACAAGAATGCTTATAGCTTACTTATAAATATACATTTTGATCATAAGTCAAAATCAAAGTAACAAGTTTTTCCATCAATTTTATGGCAATAAAAGCAAAAAATATTTGGTGGATTTAAATATATATATCGCTATTATTTAAGGAGTAACGAAAACTCGACATAGTTTTGAAAAGCTTCTCATTAGTTTAATTATATTTAGACATTGAAACTACAAAAATTAATTTTTTATAAATCTCAGACTTTATTTTACTGGCCGAAAGATATTATACCAACATATATAAAATTCTTAAACAGCCCTAATTAAATCAGAGCGTTAATTATTCATTTATTTCTTGTTAATTTCATAATATAGACGCATCGTTCGTATTCATTATTTCTTTTTTCTTAATACAGAGCAATTCATATATTTTAAAATGAGTCTAATTATACCTGCTTTCTTTTCGTTTAAAATTTGTTTAGTACGTTTCACTACGTACTGAAGAGTTTCTCTTAGTAAAACGGTTATCGTTTCCTGAATCCGGAAGAAAAGTTAAACCATTTACTAGAGGAATTTTTAACATTGAATATTAACTAGAGAATTAATTGTTATTTCCAAAGAGGGAGCTCGTTTCATTATAATATTGCATTTAACAGAGTACACTGCATGCTGCACGTTGTTCTCCTTGCTCCAATTTGTTCAGAGGCAGTTCAATGGTCTGAAAAAGTCGGTGTAGGGTTTCATCCAGTTTACACTTCCACGGTAGAAAGATTTAACCAGAACGTTACCCTAAAGTCATATTAGTACAAAATATCTGCGGGTAACAAATGGGTTAAAACGCATATTCTACAACTATTTTGAATGAACTGAAATACAGGAAAAAATAGTTGCTTGAATGCGTATTGAGGATGTCAGTCAGTTTTACAAAATCTGACAGTTTGCCCAAACTTTATTTGAAAAATTGTGACCCAAATGAATACATTATAGATGCCAAGTTAGTTACAGAGGAGAGTAATAAACGTTTTTAGCAATATTTTTTATTTATAATTATCTGACTGTCTTAAAGGATAATATGAATGTTAATAGACTTATGTCAGAAATACTTATGAAAAATTACAGCTCTTTCAAATATGAATTTTTATATAAAGCAAATTTTGTCCCAATATTAGGACCTCTTTGAGTAACAACAATTATGTAACAGTGGTTCATAATATACAACACCCAGTTAAATATAAAATTCATAGATTTGAATTTTACGTCTTATAAATTAATAATAAGTTTTCACAGATATATTTCAACCGAGAAAAAATTACTCCAATCATTTAAAAAATACATAGTTTCGACAGTTTCTTGCGCCCTTCTGTAACAACATTTAACGACACACTGAAAAGTAAATAAAAGATATAGTACAAGAAAAAATTTATTTGCTATACCTTTTTCCATTATGATGTAAACTGACGCAAAGTAGCGTCGAAAAGTCCGGCAATGTTGTGTATTTAAAAAGATGTCTAACCCTTTCTCATATTAAAATTTGTCTTAACACTAAGGTCGTATAATTTATTAAAAATCTCAAATTGAAGGAAATTAAAATTTAAAACCAATAAATATTAAATACGAAGATGAAAATAAAATGTATGTAATTTTCTTCGTATCTCAAGTACATGTAATTAAAATATTATACCATAATTCATAAATATAAAAAATTCATATTTTAGATTTGGTATATTTTTTAATATATAATTGATGTGAATAATTATGTTATAAATTATTACACGAAGAAATTATAATTTTTCATGAAACTTATATCGCCATTAATATTTACATAATATTGGTATTTTTAAATGTTACTTAACATTAGTTATTACAATTTAATAGTGAATAATGTATTTTTAGGGTGGCAGGCTACATGAGGGTGATCCAATAAAAATGGCAACTCCCCTTTTATAGCATAGGAAGGGATTTTGATAGGAGTGGTGCTGAAGATAGAAAAAGGTAGCCAAGGATTAACTAGGGCCCCCGGGCTATAGTTTATGGATCCTGCCCGGTATTAACCTGAAAGATATCCAGAGCAAACCCTATAAAATCTGCATCAGGTAGGTCAAGATGTCCATTATTGTCTTACATCCTTCTGAATGGGGGGAAAAGAGTTTTCTGGCAATCGCATCATTTCCTTCTTGGTACCTCGACCCCGAAACATACACATCTCATAACTGACCAAAGATGTATCTATTTGTGAGAGTCTTAAAAACCTGAGAGAGAAGGTGACATCTCCGATGGTACATAATCTCTAGATAGAGGTACCAGCAAGAACTAAAACCACTGCAGGCAGTCATCATCCAGTAAAACAATAATTTCAATTGAACTTATTAAATTTATAACCAAGGGTTTTCCTTATTTAACTAGTGTAATTGGATCACAAATGGTATAGCTTTGAAAAGCATCATTGTAGATTTTTTTGTAGGAGGAAATATCCGAATAACAAGTGTCCCTGATGAGTCAACTGAAAGTGATCTAGACATAATATATTTCTGAAACTAAATGCTATTAATTATACTGTGCTGCTGCGGAAAAAACGTTTAGAACTTACGTGCATGTAAATATATCAAGGGACAAAATATACAAAATTCATGTAAAATACATCATATAAAAATGTTTTCTTAGATCTACATGGCCTGAATTGTTTATTCTGTTTCGTCTCCGTTGGAAACAGTAACGTGAGAAGCGTGCGAGGGAAGAGGCTGGAGCTCACTCGGAGTTTCAGAAACAGATTCGACTAGATAACAAGGCAAGCGCTGAGTGTTGCTAATACAGACTTTGAGAGCCAACAGAAGAAAGTGTACGAAACACTTTTACCGTTCATTATCAAGAAAATACAACTTTTCTGCTTTAAAATGATATAAAAATCACTATTCTCTATACTGCTT
Organism: Eucriotettix oculatus; assembly: GCA_034510155.1. Lineage (NCBI taxonomy): Eukaryota > Metazoa > Arthropoda > Insecta > Orthoptera > Tetrigidae > Eucriotettix > Eucriotettix oculatus. The sequence goes on from CM067378.1 coordinate 66,126,314, forward strand.
TGTAAAAGCATACCTCTTCAGGGTATAAAATAATTAGTATATATCAGAGGTATTTAAGTATAACTAAATAAAATTTATTATTCAGCAAGTGATATAATAATTATTTAATTGATTATAAATGTTTTAATAAACTCTATTAGAATTTATTTTAACACTAATTTCCATTAAAATTTATCAATTGTTGAAATTCACGAGATCTTTTAGTTTCTTTGATCCACATTCATAAGTGATGCTTATATACGTATATAGATTACAGATGAATATTATTAAAATAAGCCGAAAGGTTCTGTAAATGTAAACTATTTATACAATTTAATGTAAATTAACTTTAAAATAAAATTTAATACAGACAGTTAAAAAAAGACTATTTACAATTATAATAAATTCTATATCCTGTAACCAAATGAGAATTTAATATTTAATTTATTGTTACGTTCAGTAATTATATTAAAAGTGAAGGAATTAATCAAATTTACACACTTTTCGGCATCAACTTTAGCTTAGTCAATTTAAAATTTATATATTTTAAAATGTCTTTATCAAATGAAGTGGGAGTTTTCTATCTCAGGGATTTTTCCCCAGATTGATTGCGGGGCTCATCTCACTGCGTTGGGAATGGCTTGTACTCTCTCTGGTTTTTTTCAAGGTTCTCACATGCCGAGGCACCTGCACTTATTTTAGGAGGTGTATGTATTAGGGTCGAATACCTTGACCATACGGTAAAAATAGTCTGCTGATCCCTTTGAATCAGTCGGCTAACTGTCTCTGAAAACTGATGAAGACACGAAGGAGGGAATGCTGCGACCCCAGAGCGCGAGAACAGTACCTAATAGCCTGACTACCTAATGCAGGCTTTCTAGGGTTTTCTCTACATCTATTTAGGTGAAACTATAACCTAGTCCCTAGTCAACACTTTATTACCTTTCTCTACCTTCCACATCCCCCCTTTTCAATTCCCTTCCTATGCCTGTTTCACGATCATCCTCATGTAGGCCCCCCCATAAAAAATTATCATATGAAATATTTTTATTTATAACTTGATAATTGAATTTACTGGGCATACGTGAATCCAAATAATCATACTTCAATTTAAAGGCACGGCAAAAATATTTTACCTATGGGTTTATTCAATTAGGCTATATTATTCTCATTAGTATATATGTTTTACCTGAAGAAGCCCCTTATTCGGGATGAAACGTTGTGTTTCTTTTATCCATACTTTGACTGACATATTAATTTTATGATTTATTGGACAATACATTTATTTTGGTATAAATTATTTTCTAAATACTAGGACTTACTGCTGAAGTTATATATAATTCACAAATGCTTTACAACTTAATATGGAAGAATTGTCTCCAATTAATTCTCAGCGAAAAATCTTTGAAAATGAATCGAACCCAGGACCTCCCGCTTTCCTTGTTACTGAGCTAGTCCGAGAAAATTCTAGATACGACGGAGAATGTTTGAGACAGAATAATGAGGCACTAATTCTGTATGGTTTAAGGTACTGATTGCATTACGTTGTATGCATATAATTAAAACGCTGCCGTTAATAGCGTTGGAAATTAGTAGCTCGTTACGAAGTAAATTAGTCAGGACTTTGAATTGAAACAGAAGTTTCTATTAAGCTGAGAAACGCTATAAGCAATTTTGCTACCCTGTATTCTCTAATCAATAGTTAATTTTGCATTGACATCCATTGTTTTTAGTCGGCGGCAAAGATACGTTACCAGAATACAGAGAACAATATTCAAGAAGAAACTTACAATTTAAAGCTTTCCATGTATTATTATTTTTCATGATAAATTTACAAAACATAGATTCACCACATCAAATTGATTTGCCTCGTGTGTCCGGAATCCATACTTGGCAAAGAAAGTTCTCCGTATTAGCATTTGTTTGTACTACTGTGCGCATGTATTCACAATACTTCGTTCTCCATCTCCATGTTTTTAAATACAATGTGTTATGTTTAATTAATCTCTTTCAGATGCAGTGGTAGCCGCCTTTCTCTACAATACTAAGAATCTATTAAAACTCCTACATCCCCAGATGTTTATCAAAATTTTAAGACAGTCAACCCAACGAAAATTTCCGCTCAAACTTGGAAGCGCCACGGTAAGTTACATATACACTAGCCACGCTTGACACTAAACTTTCATTTGACAAACATATCCATTCCCTCGTCAACGAATGCAAGCGCCGATTAAATATTCTGAATGTAAAAACTGTGCAGTTAACAGAAAAGTATTTATTCTCACACACCGGAGCATAATAAGTCCAAAACTCGACTATTCTGTATGGAACAGCCAACAATAATCTCCTTAATCAACTCGATTCCATCTATAATGCAGCTCTAAGGATTTGAACCGGATGAGTTACATCAACTCCCATGGGCAGCATATTAATAGAAGCACAAGAACCTAATCTGAACCATAGAAGAAAAGTGACGGTAGTCAAGCATGGATTAAAAGAACTTAAATCCACAACCCCTTAATGAGAAACGACGCAACCTGCCCGAGGATAATATACCTTCAGGCCCTCAAAAGAATACTCCCTTTCATACAAGGTTTATCTCATTGTGACAACTTATACAACTTATTCCTCCAAAATTGGAAATTTACAAATATCAGACAGAGTATAACAAGTTCAACCTCTCCCAACATTTTCACCGACGGCGCCAAGAATAAAGATGGCGTCAGCAGTGCCATCATCTCTTCTAATGCCCGCCGCTCAACGCCCCTTAACCTCCATTCCTTCTTCTTCTTCACTGCAGAAACCTGAACCATAAAGGTTGCTATAGACCGTTGCTCTTCGTCCTCCAAAATGAACCACTTAATCCTCTCAGACACATTTTCCGCTTTAGAAACCATCGCCAATGAATACGACTCCCAAGAAGACGTGGTCCTATCTACAGCAAGATCAGGCCACTCTAAATTATCACACACAAATAGTTCTACTCCAATTTGTGATCTCTGCAACACGATCATCACCAATGAGCCCCTGATTAACTCTTGCAATACATTTCGCCAATATAGATGCATAATACAATTCCGTATTCTGGACATAATTCATGTGTAAAGAATATAAGGGGTGATATTATTCAACAAATTATTAAATGATTAAATTTTTGTAATAATTACAAAAAACAATTTACTTTGACAAAAAAACATATATACAATAATAATTACAATTTCTTAATGCTTCAATATTTGCTGTGGCACTTATTTTCAATAATAACTACACTTATATTTACAAAATTATTTAAATATTACTTAAACACTAGCAATTTTAAAACACATCTCAGGGATCGCACTTTATGGGCCTTCTCATAGAAAAAAAAACTAATCCACTAGGACCTGGCAGAAAACAGAACATTACAAAGAGTCATAGATGCATTTACCGTGTCGGCTTTCCACTTCTTCCGGGTTCGTCCTCCCTTCAGATCAAAGCTGCAGATCACCGGTCTCGCACCATCTGGCCAATTCTCGTCGCAACGATCACCAATCTGTGTCTCCACCATTCTCTACATCTCTCAAATTTACTCTCTACCACCAATCTGATCTATCTCATGCCACCGATCTGTAGCCAAAATGTATCCGCCTGCCTGTTTTAATACTTCTTCCCCACTTCTGCAACATCTATCACCAAGGACCTCCTCCAATAATATCCCTCGTTACACTTGGGGAAAAACGTCACCCGGTCGCCGATTCTCACACAATTTTGGGAAACTCCCGAGCTGAGACGCTGAGTCTAAGTTTTATAGCCCAATTGTCAACCGCTGTCTCCTTTGTTTTGATTCCGTCGCCAAAGTTTGAGCAGATGTATTTGTTCGTTACATAGTTCTGCATATGAACATGAACAGATGAAAAAACTGACTTGATGATATACTTTATACATTTTTTTATGAAGTTTCAGATACAAATGATCTTTAGCCAAGCCTGTTAGACGTCACTCTCCTCTATAAAAACTCATTTCTTTCCAAACAATTTGACAGAGAATAGATGTGGTCAGTTTTACTATTGTATTTAACGTAGTGTTGAAACGTTTAAAAAGTCATGAACTGGTTATATTTCAGGTTGGGCGATATGTTCCTTTCTGAGAATCAAAAAGCTTTATTTTAAAAAAAATCTAATATTCATCTGTTCGCTGAGTTTAATTTGATTCGTCTTCAAAGATTCTTGCATATATTGTACTTTCCTTTTATCTCTGCTTTTTAATCCCTATTATATGTATGTGTGTGTGTTCTGGGTGGGTGGGAGTGTTTAATTGGTAAAGCACGCGTAAATAATAAGGAACATGACACACTGTTAGTAATTAAAGTACTGCACGTTGACAGGATGGAGGACGCTGCGTAACATTGATATGAAGTTGGAAAGCAAACAACGGAGTATGTGACGCGCTTCGTTATTAAGGCCATAATTAATTCAACGCAGCCCGGCTTCAAGCCAATGACACTACGGTTAATGGCGTGGAACTCGCATGACAGCGACAGGCGCCCTTAGCCATTATAGAGGACAAAAACAATACTTCCCTGTTAGATCTTCACCTTGTACTTGTACATACGGCGCTGAATATTTCAAATAACTCAACAGAAATGTCTTTATATTAGATGAGGTACAACCTGTTTTTGACACAATGCAGCCTATTTTCAATGATGACGTAGGTCGAGAAGCAACCGAACTGAAAGATAACGCATTTTAAGTGTGCTTAAGAATAGAAAGTTTACGGGATAAAATATATATTCTCGTCCGTAGTAAGATTTCAACTACAAACAAGATAATTGAATACTCTGAATAAATATTTTATTTGTGTTCCTGAATCACGTTTTATCAAAAGTAGAATTTAATTGTCCCCAATTTACTTTTTATAAACTATATTCTGGCATAATACTTTTTTTTGAAGCGTCAGCTATAGCTGTCAATTCTTAAGTGGAAGAAAATCGAGCGGTTAAGCAAGGGAATCCTTTCTACAAAAAACTATGATACTAATTAAGAGCATCATAGGTTATATTTCAGGTTGGGGTGAAACTAATTGACGTGGCCAAGGGTTTAAATGAGTAATGCCACACGAATACTATTGAATTAATTAAAATAAAATGCTTAAAGATAAAAAATTGTACTCTGTGCGGAGCAATTTCAAAACAAGTGATTGCCGAAAGCGGAAATAGGAACAATAATTTCTTAATTACGTATTGTAACTTATATAATTCCTTAGGGCTCAGTAAATGGGCCCTTGATTTTGTAACAATCATTAAAACAATATTCCAGTAAATGAAAAATAAGGAGTGATACCAATTCTTTAGTAGTGAGATAAAAATATACTAGATATATTTGCATTATAAGAATACAGTTTACAGATAACAAAAGTAACATATCAATTAATCCTAAGAAAATATATTTAATAATGATTAAAATAGATTATGATAAATAAACCGGAATGTAATTCAGTATAAATAATTCTCAGGCTGTTGAAGAGCAAATATTTTGGAATATTATTCAACAATTAATTTTGGTGACAGAATCAGGCAGGCGAATAATCTGTATTTAACGTTTTATTTATATTTAACGTTAAATAGTATTACTAGTTAAACATGCTGTAAGACGCGTACCAGACAATCAATCCTTACTCTGATGACAGGAGGGTTGCATTTCAAAAAGAGAACAATATTTGGTTTCAATGAGTGCACATAATATTTATGCAATGAGAGGCATGAGAGGGACGTGGAGATTTTTGAGAATGTTTTGTAAAAATCTCTGTCAACTATAAACTACGTCTCTTTTCGAACCTACATCTAACTTGTGTTGAAATTTAGTCTTAAAATGAAACAAATTTTGTTTTAATGTGTCATAAATTACTATGAGAATAAACGTTTTCAATCTAGAAATATAAAGTTGGCATGCAATTAAATAAACTATTTCCCTTTTACAGTATTTCTAATTTTATAAATTGTATGCTAATCAGCTAGAATGCTCAGCCTGATATTTTGAAAAGAATGTATATAACCGTATATGTCTGTTATATCGAAGGTTAATAGCGTTGATATTATGTAAGCAATAGTGGGTGAAATTTTAGTTAAAACAAAGTTACTCAATAACCCATAAAGGTTGATTGTATGAGAAACATATATTTAATTATAGGTTTAAATGTAACTCACAACTTTTTACATTGTGCAATAAAGGTGCAATATCTGTATATACTGTAAAAAACTAATACAAAGTGTTAGTAATAATAAAAATAAAATTTTACACAGTCTCAAATTAATTAGGACTTCAGATTAAAATTTTTCAACATTTGATATGTTCAAAAATTAATTGTCTGACATTAAGTATAATAAATAAAAAACAGCCAAAAATTAAGTAATATTTATTCAATATAATTATGATGTTTTGTCCATCTTTATGGACTTCATCAGGCAAATTTTATGGGTGTAATAAATTTTGTGCCGTGTACGGTTACGGTCGAAAAAATGTTATTATTAATATTATATTACATAAATATTAATTAAATTCTTTGCTGAAAACATATGCTATATTTTTATTTTTATGGCATGTTCATTCTTTAAATTGAATTTATTCTCAATTAATTAAACTTTTATCAACTAATAATACACTGTAAGGTTTAATAAACAATTTATGTATTTATCTACATATAGGTTGGATTATCAGTTTAATGTTGTATTATTAGAAATAACAGTTTCTTATAAATTGACAAATGTTATTTATGATTTTAAAAATTTTAATTTAAAGAATGAATATAAGAAATATTGAAAGATTTAGATCTGAAGAATTAATAAATTAGAAATTATGTTAAACGTTTCTCCAATATTACTAAAATATAAAATACAGACAAATATTACTCAATGGATCAATGGAAATTCTATTTAAAATAGATCAATAACCAAATAATAATTCAGAGCCATTTTGATTAGTTTATAAATGATATTGCCCGAGCAGTATTTATAGTATTCTATAACACTACGGTATATTTTATGCCACTGCCATTGTAACCAGGTCAAACACTTTTACGATCCCCATTGCTCAGGGTTAGTGTGTCATTTATTGTTGTTGGCCCTCGTATAGTGAGTAGTAACTCAGTGTTTACCTCTGTTAGTTTACCGCAGAACGTGATTGTTGTAAAGCGCCGACAAGCGAATACGCTACAGTTACGGTTTGTGAACAAGTCCTCCTGCGAATCAGGGCGAACGAAACAATGATGTCAGAAGAAACTGAGAGGAGCTATTCTGTTGTTTATCCTATTGTTTCCACACGACTCCCGGATGATCCCCGCACGTTAAATTCCAATTTGGTACACAGATAATTGAAAGAGAGATGATAAGGACAATGTTCTTGCATCAAGCAATGTATGACCTTAAAAATTCTATCAACCTTTTCATTAAAGCTTGTGTCCAGTGGTGAATCGTGAGTATTTAAAGTTATGTACTACAATACCCCAATACAAATTTTAGGACGATAAAGATATTAATAATGCTACATCATCTACAGGGTTGTTAATACTCCACGACCCGTACTATGCTACATTTGTAATTTCGTTTCCATCACGTGTAATAGAAAATAATTTTAAAATTGTAAAAATATAAAACCATATTGGCGCAAATTCCTAACACGACAATATTTTTTTCTTATTACATATTTTAAATAAAGAAAGTTAATTTAAGGAAAAAGTCTCATATTATGTGAATATTGTATGCAGGATTGTACGGTAATTTTCTTAGGATTATGAAAGTCTTCTAAATGTCGCATGTTAAACGTTTTTTTATTTTTAATAAACATTTATTAACCCGAATAAACCACAAGTGCATAAACAGTAATCTTTTTATTAATTCGTCAAAAACATTTAAAACTGTATCCTATTGATGAGACCTACAGCTGTGTCCGCACTCTCGCTGTGCGTTTGGTAGCTATTATTATAGCTGGATCTTAGACGAGCAGGGGCTGGAAACGGTAATACTGCGCATGCGCATTTCTCATTCCAGACAAGATTTTCGTGCTACAAAAGAATGTAGCCAAAATATATACGGGAGGGAGTGCGCTTGAAGGCGGGCAGTTTAAAGTCTTCGAAAGCGAAGCAGATATTCACAGTCTTAAAGTACTATTATTTTAGTTTCTTAAAGTTACAATACAAATAATTCTTCCTAAATTAATTCATGTACTGTATTAGATGAGCACATATGCAATAACCGCCAATTCTAGTGTATGTTTTTTAATGATATTAATTCAAACATCGTCTGATAAAAAATAGACAAGAGAGGAGCGATAATGATGAAATTCAGACAGATATGCGCATATGCAGATGACATGAACTTCTTCAGGTAAATATTTAAATGGATGAATAGATTTTATTATGAGTAATTTAGTGTCGCGGACTATCTCCCACGACGGCTACGGCCGAAGACCCGAAGAAGTCCACAAAGTTGGATGGAACGCTGTATTTATTAAATACTAATTAAATTTAATTTGCTTTATTGTTATTTATTATAAAGTTAATTGTTCAACTGGGTTTATATTACATTTGGCAAACTTAAAGATTATTGATCCGAGTATTAAAAACACAAATATTATTTTTTAATCACAGTACCACTACTACATTGTTATAAATTTAATCACAAATTTGATCTTGATAACGCCACAATATTTAATAGTGATCCTTATTATTGTACAAGAATCATTTCAAAATATTTTTTATTAAAAATAATACATATACTGTCAATTTTAATACATGAAACTGATAAATTTAACAACATATATATCATACTTCGATGTTTCGCGGTTTAGCCCGGTACATTTACCATAACATTAAACGTTGGAAGTTAAATTAATAAATATTGCAGAATACACTGGGAAACGTAGTCGAAATTTGAAATAAGTGGCACTGACAACTATTATAAGAGAGTAACTTGAGTTCCCTTGGGCTGAACTTGATCTATTATCTTGCCCGAGTCACATTAAAGTAGTGAAAAGATGAGTTAACATGTATTTGTTACAAGTTCCAAAAATAAATAATGGTGTTGGTTTACTTGAAAGTTTGCATGGTAAAATAAAACCCGTGGGGAATATTTGGAGGATGTGTAAAGGCGATAACCTCTGTTTGACCTTCATAGACGTACGACCGCAAAACCGCGACGTGCCCTCACCGTTTGGTAACGCGATCTTCCAGAAGCCTTCCTTCCGCAAATTCGTTGGCCTCGGTCAGTTCGCCAGTCGTTCAGCAACCTCAGTGCCTAAACTAAAAATACAATTCTCACAAACTAGTGGCAAAGAACTTCAACTACTCTTGGTACACACTGAGATGACGTCCGTTGTTGAACTCGAAAATTTAGATCCCTGAACGTGTTTGATCGTGTTATATACGGTCTTAAAGTAGTACTAATAATAAAACCAGGTAAATAATAGACTTTTAAAATTTGCATTGTGTCGTAGAGGATGATTCTTCAGCCGCAAAAATTGTTGCTCCAATTAAGATTTTTGATACAATTAATAACTTTCAAAATTCTTAAGTAACACGTACAAAAGAACAACAAAAAATCAATTAATCGGTGCATGAGTGTAACTGAGTTTCGGCTTCACGTAATATACCAGGAGTTCAGAAAGAAACTTAATACTAGCTGCTACGTTTGCCTATGGCGACATCGGCGTCAACTTATAGAAACGAGGAAAAGCCACCTACAGCTTACGTGATGCTTTTTTTTCTCCGTCCATGATTTTCACGTTTCTTTCTGTTGGCACTGCTTGATACGCACACGCCGCCACGAGTGTTCGGTTTCCAGCCGAACTCCCGATATTTTGAGTTACTGCGTATGTTTTCACGTTATTTGTTTCTTAGTCTATAAAACCAGCCCATTAATATTCAGACAGATTAACGTGAGGAATATACCTGATTTACCCAGCTGCCAATACATATTATTTTTATATGAATTGTCACAGTTGAATTATCTATTCTTTCGTCAGACACAGTCGTAAATGTAGCATAACGACACATCGCCGGTTTTTGTTCACGACTTGTACGACATTAAACACGAAGAAAACATTCCATTAAATAGAATAGCCATAGTTAATTTTTAAATACACCGCATTGTTCGAACGGATGCTTCTAGTTAGGAATACGTTCAATTATGGCGAAGATAAGAATTATTTTTTATAAAAGTTATCGCATGCAGACGATAAATAGTTCGGAGTGATCTTCATGTTTTAAGAAGAAAGCTTATTAAATGAGTACAATAAATTTGTTATATATTTGCGAGCCATATATTTTATATAGTGGTCTGGTCAGAAAAATCTATCAGTTTTACAGTATAATACCTGCCCTTGTTTTTATTTTATGTCATATAAAAAGAACGGTATCATGTACGCATATATTTATTTTTCATACAAAAATATACATATATTTTTTATGTACATATTAATATTTGATTTCCAAAAGAACAATTAATAAAAATTAAAATTTACCTGATGTGAAAAACGAACCAATTTACATATACATCGTATCGACGGTCGAAAGAAGTTAATTATTTCTCTATGGCAAAGATGGGTAAATTACGGCACGAAAAGTTTATAATTTAAAAGAATATATAGTATTATAGATCAAGAGTATAAGCAACCTGCATTCACTTTTTATGAGATCTCTCTGCGCGTGTGGGACACGAAATCTTTCTCATAGAATAGTTTATATATTAATATATTCCAAACCTCGCAAGATATCGAAACGAAACATACACGCAATTTAATGTTAGGCCTTCTGTTTTAAATCTTCAAATTTTCATTTAAATGCGTTGCGCCGTTTCGGAGACAAACTTCCAGACAGACCGATAAACAGAAACTTCAATTTCATTTATTGGTGTAGATTATATGCATGTATATATGTTATTTTCAGCTGTACTTTACTTCTGTATGAACGTGAGTATAACTTTACTTCATTGCTTAAAACAGTCAGGGAAGTAAAAATAGTTAAGAACAAATATGAGAGTGCCTCCATTTTTCTCCTTTTTTGACCAGAGTAATTAAATGCAATTTACAAATCATAAAGCCACATCATTGCCGATTAAGTTTTGCTTTTCAATATAGTCTCCAATGTTTACCATGGTTTTTGTCAACTTTTTAACAAGGGCAAGCGTGGTGTTTCTTCCGAGGCCATCGACGCACGGACTTTTTCATGGCTGCAAAGGAATGAACTCAAGTCTCACATACAGACACAATTGTTCCAAAAAAAACACCTCTCCGTACCAATTGAAGCGATATGAGAGTTCAGACGCTATTGTTTTTCATGTCTCTATATTCTGGCCGGTTAACACTCTTAGTACCCACCGTGCGTAGTTGTTCAATAATCGTCATCGCACTGCCTTTACTGATGAAGATAATGAGACACAGATTATTAGTTGTTACCGGGCGGTCCTCTCGAATGAGCAAATCAACTCGCTGAATGTTGAATGTGAAGTCACTGCAGTGATCGGCCTCTCGCTTCGCTTTTCAAGAAGCAACATTGTTCGCCCTTCAGCTTCGTTATAGCAACGAATCCATCACTAAACAGTTCTGGCATCCACTGTTGCATCACCTATGTTTTTCTCCTTTATTTCACACACTTTGTTATGTCTTTCATGAATGCGAATGGGTGTTTCACTTTCCGTATTTATGAGTTCAATCAAAGAACACTGTCTAATACATACGTCAGTGTCAGCCATTTTCCATTAGGGTGCAGTGCTGCCGCTTGTTGTATTAGGACGTTGTTACTGCAGCGGAATGTAGAACAACATTTTAAAACTTTCACGTAACTAACTTATTTAAGGGGAAAAAAGTAAGAAGCATTGCGTATTGAACCACCCTCGTAAATTTTAAATAACACTTCAAAAATTCGTGAAATTGTTCTAAAGTATTAAGTAACAGAAGTAAATTCACATACTTAAATGCGGGATAGATGTGAACAAAAGATTTTTCCTCTTGGAAATTTTTTGCCAGAGACTACGTTGCTGCGCAACTTGAGAAAAAGAAAACTAATAAATGGAATTTGAAAAGCGTTTACTCTGCCTGTAAGCTGACGGGGAAGCTTGGGGAAGTAGGCAAGAACAAAGGAGAAGATACGCTTATCGTTATTCAGATAGGCAATTTCCCAACGTAAGAACATTCGCTGCAGTTTCGTTGAGTCAGAGAGTCTGGACGTGTTGAGACAGTACGGACGATAAGGACCCGTAGGAAAGTCCGCGCCAATCGATTTCGAGACCATGTAGGTAATTTCAGAAATTTCTCTAATTATAAAAAAACATGTTTATGTAAAGTTAATTTCTTAAGTTAATTCATGTCTGATGGCAGCCGTGAGGCGGGAGGCACCCATTTCGAATTATAATTCTCAGTTTTATATTAACGGAGTAACGAAGTGTCGTAACCATGTCTGCCACAATCCACGAATCAAAATTCTTTTGTAATGTATGTATTTTTATCCAGTTAAAACTTAGAAGTCCAAAAATCTGTAAAAAATGCTGCTTTTAAATAAAACAGCATAAATGTTTTCTCTCTTGTTTACATCTAAACTTTTCAATGTTAGATAAATGATGTACAGAATGTGATATGTCTGTACAGTATAAATGAGTTATAAATATGACCAAAATAAGCAATTAAAATTATAATTTATTAATTTATTTTAAGCACATGTTTCTTGTCCGCAAATTATAGATATAATTGCAAAAAAGGATTAGACCAAAGCCAAAGATTAGAAAAACTTTAAATAACAAAATATTTAAAGGCTGGAAATTTTATATTATGAATCAAAATATTATAAATACGGTGCCAGTTTTGATATTAATAGAATTATTTTAATGATTAACGCGAATCATTTTGGAAATTGATGTGTAATTACTGCCTATACGTAACATTTATACCAGTCGAATGGTGTCTAAAATGAGTTTATCACGACGAAGTTTAATCTTGTGTCTACTGTTCCTAATTCTGGTTTGACATATGTTTCTGTCGAATCCAGTATTATTAAGATGTATTAAATATTTAAGATTATTATAAAATATTATTTCAACCATGATATCACCCAGAAAAATAAAACGGAAACGTTCAGTCTTTGTACTTTATCTAAACAAATAAATGGTTTTCCATAATCTAATCTTAGCAGATGCATTTAAAACCTGGCGGTTGCGTGCCGAATGCTCTTTACTGGTGCAGATGAAAGATGTATGTTTGGGTGAGCATTTAATGCGACTTTTCAACACTGCGAATGCAGAAATACATTCATTGCTTTTGTATAAAAATAGAAACGGTTTTCAACGCTTCATTGGAAATAGTTAATGATGAGAAAACATTTGGGGGTGTGGAAACAGTCGTAAAACTGTTTTTTAGATGCAGTCAAATAATAAAATTGCTTTATATGGAATTTAATAATTTTTTATGTCTTTGAAACTTGTTTATGTCGAACTAGAAAATTTGAACACCATGGTTGATAAGTAATAATGTTTTATTTGTGTCAAATTGTAATGGACGGAGTTTGCTTTATTAGTGACCTTACACGGTGTTTTAAAACCGGAACAAGTGTGCTTCCACGTGTGAGGAAGCTCTGAATAAACGTGAAGTGTCGTCGCTTCTGGTACATATTAGAATTTTGACGGAAATTTATGTGTTGAATCTTAGCCAACCAGAGTGGCGGAAGAAATAATCTTTGCCGAGACCAAAATAAACTGCCTATGTGGCGGTTCACCTGAGTCGCTCTTCATAAAGGCTAACGCGGTGATGTGCTGACGATTATTTTTGAAGACCTTCAGCTATGTCGAGTCACCAGTCTGCGATTGCACTGGTTTCCTTCTTTTTCGTGATCCACTTCTCCTTCAAGGACTTACTTCTCCATAGTTTTCTTTCATCTAATGGTTAGTTCAATGTAAGAGCTTGGTGTTTCTTGATGCTAGGGCCTCATCTGCCTTCATCACCTTAAAAAAATTATTCATTAGTTTCTCTGACCGTCAGCAACATACATAACATTCTTTCCCAGACCTCACTTTGAATGTTTAAAACTGCTGTCACTTCCAGTGTCCACTACCACTGGCTGTTAAAGAGAAATACAAACTCCGTAAATCAGTATATCTTTGTCGTTTGTGATTCATACCGAACCATGAACTCTGATTATTCTATTTCAGTTGATGTTAGCTTACTTCATCGCTTCTTTCCATCACCTACACGTCTCTGTTCAGTTCTATAGATCCTTGTGACTCTCTTGTTGTTGTTATTATAAATACTAACTAAATAATTGATATAGAATATAATACAGCAAATGTTATATATTCCTTTATTTTTATATATTTTTAGCAAGTTAATGTCAGGTTAGTTTTTCACTATTCCTCCATGTTCTAGTATGAACCTCAATAAAATGATATAGTTTCTGACAATAATTTACTAGTTGAACCTTCTTTTTTTCCTGTGAACCGAGTCGGGATATACGATAAGTGTTACAAGAACAATTAACGTCTGTGAATAACATAGACAATCGAAGAATTAACGAGAAGAATGACAGACATTTCCAAAAATTTTGAAGAACTTTTAACATAAGTTAGACGTTTCAAGCATCCATTACGATCTCTGTCAATACCAACTGAGGATATAAACACAAGGATCATAGAGTCAGAGAACAGTAAAAAGATAAAATAAAGAAAGACAATTTAATCAACGATCATATAATTTGTTTAATTGCGAAGGATCAACTTTTATATTAGCAGTAAATTTATTGCTTTTAATGTACAACCTTGCAGAAACTAATCTTTTCTTGAAATTAATTTTTTTATCTAAATCTATAGCATTATCAAAATTAAAAGAGTGATTTTGTTCCAAACAATGTTTAGTAATTGGAGAGTTTATATAAAGGAAATTTTAAATTGACTTTTTGTTCCTTAATTCTAATTGGCAGAAATTTCTTAGCCTGGCCAATGCAATTAAATTTTTATCACTAGACCTATGTTGTTTCCATTGAACTGATGTCCAAATTTTTTCGTTAATATTATTTTTCACTTCTCCCATTAATAATAAGATAATAATATTGTTTCCATTATAAATCAATTGAAACATAAAGAGAAAGCTGAACACAAATTCATTTCCCGTAGTTGACATTCTTTTGTCCTGAGAACCAACTCCTGCTGCAGCCAATCGACGTAGCATCGTAACATCAAATTCTCAGGATATTGGCTTCGAATAAACGAGATGAGGGACAGTAGCTGTCATTTGTGACCAGCTATGTGGGAAAATCGGATTTTCTGTGACCTGTACGGAACGTTTCAGTGGGACAACGACGGGCCTCGAAAATATTATTGAATCAATATTTACTACAGTTGTCTCCTATGTCCATAAAATCTCGTTTGTCCTAATAAATTGACTTACATGATGTGAAGTTGTGTGGTGAAGTTACGTGAATCAAAATTATTTTAGGCCAATTAGTGAATATGTTTTGCAAGTTTGGAATTCAGATTCTACTTGAACTACTTGAATGTTTGTAGAAAGTATACTACATTCGAGTATTTCGTGTGAGTAGAGGACGACGGTTCGATTTAGTTATCCTTCTTAATAACCATCACCAAAATAAGAGAATAGGGTGTATCAAATTTTCCGGAAAGCTAACCTAAAAAATAAAGTGAGGTAATATGATGTAAAGACCTCATGGAAACATTGTATTCTAATAAATGTAAAATTTATGTATAGGGTCGTAGTAAAATACCTATGACCTGTAAATAAATTTGTTTTATGCATGCAAATGATGGCCATAGAGACGAAATTTTCTTGAAGCTCATGTTTTTGTAATAAATTTTACAGACGCTTGTTCGTAAATTTGTATCAAATATACAATTTATTTGAGGACTGATAAAGTTATGAGATTTTTTTAATAATTACCAATTTGCAGGAAGCCAGTATGAGAAGTGATATTAGATTACAATTTATAATTTATTGGCCGATTCCTACAGCACATGTAACAAAAAAACCTATTTTTATAAATATTAACTGTCTGTTAATATATATTATATTAGACAAGTTGTTTCCTTCTTGAGTGATAGCTCAGAAATTTTCACCAATTTTTTTGAGCAATCGAGGAACAACGGATAGTGTTTGAAAAACTTAAAATACTTCAAATGTATGACTGTAGTGTTTACCAAATGGGGACCGGTCTGGGAAATGAGAACAGAGAAAGTCAAACGCTGCAACATCGTCTCACTTCCCCCATCACCAATCAGCTTCGTGGAAATTAATATGTGACAACGTTGCAAGAATTTTATTGTTTGGCGGCTCCCATTTGAAAAGCGCAATGTACGTACGTTTCGGACATCAACTAACAACGGATAAAACAAAAACAGCGCGAGAAATGTGAAAGTAAATAATCTGAATACTGTAACTACCAGATGTCTTTATGACCACGTGTGTTGTAAATTTTGTTTAAATAATATATATATATATATATATATATTATACTTCAGATGTGTATCTGGGAGACTGTAAATCAATTTCACAAATTTGAAATTATTATTTTTGTTAAACATTAGATTGAACTAAGTTTCAATAATAAGTAGTAAATGAATGATCAATAAATGTATTTGTGTTCATTTTCCTTTAAAACTTGAAATGCATTGTGTCCAAATTTTTATAATATACATTTCTGAGAATAGTGAAGATATATATATATATATATATATAATGTTTATAAAATCACTAATAACGTGTTATTGGCCATTAATAAATAATGGGAAGAAAGTAAATCAAAGAGTTGAGAAACAATATTTATGTCTTAGAGTCTACTTACTTCCTTTCAATACATATTTTTCCTGTAATGGAAAATTGATAAGGGCCTATTAAATTAAACTCAACTCCCATTCCATAAAAGTTACCGTAAATTTCTAGATTATAATAGGAAGTTGACTGAACTTAATGTTGGTTGACGAGCCAATATACGGTTAGTGACTAGTAAATCTGTAAGCGCGTATTTATGGCCCCCATTATAGACAATTTTATCGCTGGAAAAACAAATTATTGGAACATTGTGATGAAACTGTTTGACCTGCAGTAAATCCAGCTATAAATACGGGGTCAAGGGTACAAGCGTCAGCTCTGGTCGGCTGTCACTCATACCTGAATTAGGGCTACTTTTATATTATAATTAATATTGTACAGGTCACGGTTTTTTATCTCATACGTGCTAAAATTTATTACAAATTACTTTATTTATTGTTGAAATATAATGATAGTTTTCTGACTTTAAGTTTTCAATAAATAAAAATACGGCCAATAAGTCAGCATATAAACTCATTACTCAAGAAGTAAATGACACGAATTACTAAATTTTATGCCTAGGAAGTCTCAACAGGGAACCGAAACGTCTTATTTATGTTAATTAAATAGTAATAATATTTATATTCTGACTTATTGGCCGTCTTTTTATTTATAATGATTTATTGTTTTCATTCTGCTAATAGTTCATTTTTAACGAGAAAAAGATATATATATATATATTTATTTATTTTTCAGTCAGCAAAAAACGGGTTAGTAATTCATTTTGTGATTTGTATCCTGATTTATTGAACTCCAGAGCGTACATCTGTTGTCTAGCGTCCGAAACATTTCACTAAGATATATATGAAATAATATAACTTACATTTCTTATTTTTGTAACAGAGTTAAATATAGACACACTATACACACTTGTTTTGCTTATTTTTAGTATTATTTATATAAAAAATTTAAATAGAAAAGAATTTTAATTGTGCGTTATAAAACATATTTTAACAACTACTTGATTGGAAAATGAAAATATACAGTAACATAAACTTCTAGAATACCAGGAAAGTGAAAGGATTTCATCTATGTCTGATAATACAATTGAAAGAATACGTGTCTTGATAGCCATTTTCGGTCCTTCAATAGGTATTATTTGTATCTAAGTATTAAAAAGAGTATTTTTATAGTTAAATATTAGCAATTATTTACAAATAATTCCTTCTAAAGCCCACAGGTGATTCATTCAAGTCCAACTATAGAAGCTAGTGCTACTTGTTCCCACTGTGGCTGCTGTTACAAATAACTAACTAACATTTCATGTTACGCAAGGTTACGTGAGCTGACTATTTTAATGGACACTGAGAGTGTATTGTATTCGTATTGAGAGATGGCTACTGAATACAAACTTCAGAAACGTACTTTCAAATTTGACTAAGAATTACAGACATGAAAAATATTAATTCTGTGTAACATTCTTATAGGATTATTACAGTCGGTGATAGGCAATTTTTATTTAAAAATTGTGTTAATTTTTTGTTTATAATTTGTTATTGCTACTGAAGACTTCATGTAAATAATATGCTCAAGAATTTTAGGTTATGTAATTCTAAATAGTTGTAGATCAACTTTAAAATCACTTCGCTTTCAATATAATAAATGTTTGCTAAGATAATAATTTAATTTTCAACTCTCGTTCACTCTAATTTAAGGTTGAATGATTCGTTGGCTGTACTGCGGAATATACAACTGAAACTTATTAATACCACCCATAAGTGGCTAATAAAACTTTCATGGAGTCTGTCGACCATCATTTTAATATACTATCGTAATGTCATTTATTATATGCGTGGCCATTTTTTCAATCGGCTTATCATTAAATCTCTCTCTCCCTCCCTCATATTTTAAACATTTATTTAAGAATAAAAATAAGACGAGAATTGGGTATGATTATGCCACGTAAAACGTTGATTCTCATTGATGGTCGTGCATAAATGGAAATTTAATTACCACACCTTGAACAATTAAAATAAAAAAATTTGAAAATTAAAAATGGAAAATTTATTTTAAGCGTGACGTGAATATAATAGAAGAAACTTCTAAATTACTGATTTGTATTCACGTACTTATGTGTAACTAAATGACGTGAATACTCTTGCAAGTATGGTGATCGTAGTAGGTTTTCAGCTACGACAAACTGATGTGATGTTTGGAGAAAATGACAGCAACATTTTTAAATTATTAATAAAAAATGTAGAAATCTATAATTGTATCTTTGTTTCAATGGTAAGATAGCAGGACTGGCTTTTGTATCTGAAGTACTGAAATATTTTTACACCCTTTAATAAATTGTTTAGCTTATGATTAATATATTAACATAATTTACTATGTTACACGTTGGATCAATTACTAACTTTATTTCCTGAAACTTTGACTCGTCAATATTTTGTCAATGACACTGTGTGCCGTAATATCCTATTATTGGTAATAAACTTCCGATATAATTTTAGTCCCGAATATATCAATAATAAACGAATGGACCAACACATATATTCAATTTATGGGTAAATCTGTATAACACACATAAAATCACGGGCAAAAAATTCACTCCTTTCCTTCGGGGTTGAAAACTAGACCATCATGTGCTTAGCAACAAGCCAGAACTGCTAACAGCATAATTATATTTCTAGGACTATTTTAAGCGAATCGTTTTCTGGCAAGACTGTGCTGGCACGAGTAAAAGAGTTCGGGGTAATTACCCCACCACTTAATGGAAAGATTCCAGTTCTTAATGAAACCCCAAATCTCCTTTCCTTTCTCTGTGTTAAACGGCTCCAATTAATTGAAAGAGTAGTGATGTGTTGATGTCTCGCTCATCAAACAATGTATATTTTGCTACTTAAAATTATACTATGCACATTAAAATATTAATAAAAAATTATAGCTGAACACGTCCGTAAGTATTAAATAATTAAAGTTGTATAATATTGTTAATATGCACTTTATGGTAAAAAAAACAGAAACGTACTTATACATGCAATTGACAGGGAACATATTAGATGCTTTTGGGACTGAGAAATTACAAACTGACTGGACACAATTATATCCACTCCATCAGTACTACGTTGATCCACTCCTTTTCTTCATCAGTGCCACAATTCCTCATGGCATTGACTCCAGAAGATGTGGTGAATCAGACACTATGCCTGATGAACAGCGATGTCCAATTCAGTAATATTTTATGGCTGACAGCCGACCAATTTCGTTCTATAAACGCCCAATATGATAATAGATCTTCTGTTAGTGAGGTAAAGTCTACCTCGTTTTCCTAAAACCACTCCTGAACAGTTCCAGCGCTGTGACAAGACCCATTATCTTGTTGGAAGTAGCCATCAGCGTGGTAGGATGAATGTGATCAGCAACGATACTCACATGACCTGACCTGAAAATAAACGTTTCCAACGCTCACCATGCCAGTTTTAAGGATTGTGCTCATGTATATAGGAGCTATTTCTTCCAAATTCTCACTCTGCCACTAGTATAATGAAATTGACATGATATTTTTCCATTACCGAACTGTTAAATCCCCATGTTCCTGAGATAATTGTAGTCATTATTAAATGCATGCACCTTTGGCTTCCATACTCCAGAAGATTTCGTTCAGACATCATTGAGACGATCCGCGATCAAGGCCGGCACTAATTTGATGCACTCCTTCCGTTATCTTGACCTAGTCTTTCAGCTGACAGTACAGTCTTTAACACTTTAAAAACAACTGTTATAGAAAATTAAATGCATCTTATTTCCCGATACTCGCTTCATGGCTCCGAGCGACAAGAAACATTCCTCGTTGAAAAGCTGTTAAACCACCTTTGTTTCAGCTACGCTATGGCGCCTGATTTCCATACCCAAGTAAGTTTAATTGAAGTAGTTGTCCTACAAAAATATTTCAGATAAACATGCTCACATACATTCGTGAGGAAATTTTGAAATAGTTACTGATTTTTTTTTCGATGTAACGAACGATATGAAAGCATAATGAAGCTACAAAAAAAACAGCGCAATACTTTCAATTAAAATGTAATTGATGCCTGAAGCGTACAATCTTATGGATTCGTGGATCTCGAAAGGTAATCCGCAGTTAGAGAAAAATTTTAGATAATGATGTCAATAGTTAAAGTTATATGTCTAGTCACGTCCCTCTCATTATTTTTCCCATATCGACACGATCGGGAATGTCGTCGTGAGATGACGGGACCATTTAGCTATCAGTGCATCAAACCTTCAGAGACACGCAAGGGGAAAATATCAACAAAGCGGATTGATTTATGTCTGTCGATCTTGATTAAACGTAGCATCAACTGAATTTACACATTTTTCGTTATTGAGTATAAAAATAATTATAAACAGTGTCGATATTGAACTTGCTAGGTAACGTATTCAATAACAATCAGAAGCAAAGCTATAAAGTAGAATTTATTTATTGGGTAGATCATATTGTAAAAGCTGCTGGAGATTTTCGTGCTCCTCCTTTTTTATTCCCTGCCTTAAAGTGTGACCTACCTGTTGCGTAGTGAACGCGTCGACGTGATGCGGTCGGCACCGCACTTTGAAGCTCACTGTGCCGAGTAGCGACGCCGGAAGCGACCGACGCCGACGCCGCCGATTGCAGGGAATGGACGCAGCCGGTCTGCGGGGGAGGGGCGTCGTAGTAAACAGCTCTGGGCGGGCTTATGTCCTTGACAACCTCACCGGTTCCGTTCAATTCCAGTGCGTATGTCAGCGACATTTTACATAGTCGATTGATTATTTGTATTACTACTACGATTATTCTACGTTTCTTTTAAGAGAGCTTCAGACCATCACACATAAACACATACAAACGTATACATCCAACATAATCAACGTGAGTGAATAGGGAACGTTAATTGTTCTTCAATTTTACATACAATAAAAAAATTCCATATATTATTATGCACGTATTCTACGCGACTTTAACGTTTGTGCGAGGAGTTTTGCACCGTTCGTCAATATTGCGATTCCGACCGGTTCGCAAAACTGCCTCTACAGAACTTAGACCTTTATTAAACTTTTTCCTCCACTCGTACTGGCGACTCTAGCACACATCACAATAATGCGCATTCACACTGAAAAGGATTTCAATTTTAAAAAGTTTTACAGGTTCTGTTGTATCGAGCGTGTTATAACACCACCGTCGGTCCTTCTTTTCCTTTCATGATGTTGAATCATTAAACTGCCACTTGTTGGATTTTACAACTACTCACTGTTGTTGTTATAGTAGTAATCAGTCCTTAGACTGGTCTGATGCAACCTACCATGCTAATATATGCTGCGGAGGCCTTTTCATTTCTCCATAACTACCGTATCCCACATCCTCCCTAATCTGCTTAGCGTATTTCATCCTTTACCTCCCTCTCCTGTTCTTACCCCACACACTTCCATCTAATGCTAATTTTACAAGACCCTCATATCTCAAAACGTGGCCTATTAATCTATCCCTTCCCTTGGTCAAAGTCATCCATATTGTTCTCTCTTCTCTTATTCGGCTTATAACTTCCTAGTTAGTGATTCTATCCACCCATCTGATTTCCTGCATTTTTCTATAGAACCACATTTCAAAAGCTTCTATTCTTTTTATTTTTGCAGCTCCTATCATCTACGTTTCGCACTCATATAACGCTACACTCCATATAAATATCTTTAATAATGATTTCCTAATGTTCTTAATTATATTAGCCGTAAGTAAATTCCTCTTTTTAATGTATATTTTTTTGCTTGTGCTATCCTACTCTTTACGTCTACTACACTTCTACTATCCGTAGTTATTATGCTTCCCAAGTAACAGAAGTCCTTAACTTTCTTCAAAATATCCGTTCCTAATATAATACCATTTATTTTTCATACACGTTCATGCAACTTATTATGTTTTCCAATTCTTCTGTTATTAAGAAAATTTGTAATATTAGGTGTCAGGAAATTAAGAGTTCCGTAAAACGATCCATGGTTCACAAATTTACATACAACAACGTTGACTGTTCTCATTTCTTTGTTCAGTTATAGTTCAAATTAAGAACTTAGTTACAAGGGGAATTCTACGATAATCTAGAAAAAAAATTGAACATAAATTCCTTACTTTGTTGCAATAGATAAATTTCATTTCTGTTTCTTATCGTTCGTATCTTGGTATAAGAAACTATTTGTAATAAATTCAATATGAAACTTTTCCTCCAACCACCCAAAATACTTAAATTCAAAACTTCATTAGGAATCATTGTCGGCGATAGGCAATAGGTTTATAAACGACTTGAAACCAAATATTCATATCTTATAGAATAATTTATATCTTCAAAGTTTCATTATGTAGCTGTAGATACTCAATCTGAATAACAACGTGTCTACATTTAACGATACGCCAAAAACAATTTTCATTAAATTGGTTTCTAAAATCACTCGCAGTTTAACCCAAACAAATATATTAAGAAATTAAATATTTATTTTAAAGAACTTATATCGACCACAGTACCAATACTGAATGGTCGATGCTGATTAAGTAATATCAACAGTCAAGCATACCAGAGTCATTTTAAAGTAAGTGCCTATGTGATTTAAACAGGGTCCCTTCCTTATACTTTATATAACTGTATATGATAATGCTGAAAAATAACGTACCGCTAACAACGGTTAATTATCTTCCTCTATTTATGTAATTTAGTTTTTGTCACATCAACAATATATTCATTGGCGACTTATACAATATGAAATTCACAATTACTTATACACATTTAATTTTAAATTATATAAATACAATTTAAAATTGTGTATTCTGTTGTAAAATTTACATTTTGTATTCAATTCAGTTTTTTAGGAACATGGTTAATTTCAAATGCATTTTTTTCTTTCACAATCTCGTTGATGTCGTTTTATTTTCACTCATCATCAAATTTCGGCCAGTTCTTTAATAAGTGCTCAACTGTAATCTGGTCGCATATCATCTTTTGTTATTATAATATGTCATTTTGTAATAGGCGGTTCTTATCCTCGATAAGTTGTTTTTGGTCGTTTTCCCTTGAATGCGTTTGTTATTATAATATGTCATTTTGTAATATACAGTTCTTATCCTCGATAAGTTGTTTTTGGTCGTTTTCCCTTGAATGTGTGGAAGTCGTTGTTTTCATAATGGGTCTTGCTGGCTTAAAATGACTTTTATTTTTTATTCCATGGTTGTGTTTGCTTTTCGTGGGCTTTTATCCATAATTCTTTAAAGGCATTGGTGATCTCTGTGGGTCAGTACAGTATTGTAGTGGTTTCACATCTGGCACTCCATACTCTATTTGGTGACAAATTTTTCTGAGTCTTGTAGAGAATGGGACGTATTTGGATGAACTTTTAGTGTAGGTTTCATACCTGGGGAGGATATTATTTCTAACTAATGGGTGGGGGGAGAGTAATGCTTTCAATGCGTATTCGACACAAAGGGTGTTCAAGGGCGCGTTCTTGAGCTTACTTGATGATGCTACCTATAGGGCTCTATGCAAGCAGCCTGCTGCTATTCTTAGTGCTGTATTGTATACGACATCTAGTTTGCTTAGCAGCTCTTTTTTTTGCTGTTACGTAGAGGATACAGGTATAGTCTAGTTTTGACCTAATTAGGTTTCTATAGGTGAAAACAAAAATAAACCTGCCTGCTCCCCATTTTACCAACAATTACTTTTAGACAATTTACAACGTTTTTACATTAATTGATGACATTTCCGTGAGTTTCGGGTCCAATAGTTTTATGTTAAGGACAGAACGTATCGTCACTTTTCCAAGTTTTATGTCGGTGGGGGCTGGATTTGGATTCTTGGAAAAAATAGCATTTAATTGTAACGTAAATCCCATTTCCAGGAGTGCGTTTCGGATGTTGTTTTTGCTACCTTCATTTTCTTACCTGATGCATTATGTCGAAATCTGAGTGTCTACGATGTCACTGATCGGTATCGTTAGAATCCTAACAGATTTATTTTCTAATGAGTGTAACTCCCAAGCCGAAACATATCAATTTGTAAGTTTTAACAAGTAATTAATCCTCGACTGTTTAATAACGGTTTTAACTTCTGTATTTCATCTATTTACGCCAGTCACGATATTTTTACTTTAGCAAAATTGCAACAGATATTGAAGTAATTCCCTCAAAGCTTTCCAGGCTCAGCGTTTCTGTCTGTAGAGAAAAAAGAACTGAAAAGTTTAAAAGTGAAAAATACTGTGTATTGGTCCGACCTATTTTAATAAAATGTTGTCTTATATTTTATATTCAGACTATAAACAACTTTATCGAATTATTTGCAATGTCTAATATAATACCGACTTATTCACTCTAAATAATTACACAAGAGTGAGATTTTTATAAGGAAGCAGCTGGAGTAATAAAATTATAGGAGGAGCCACAGTTGATAAATCAGTCTAGCTGTTTATAAAAATATGACAAAATATAATTGCTAAGAATTTATGAGTTACGAATTCCTTAAAGTCAATGCATATTAAGCTGATAGACGGGATGAAGAAAAGTAAACCTGAAGAAACTTGTTGAAGTTAATATCCATTTCATCACACTCGAAAATCTTTACTACAGTAGACACGTTGAAGTTGTAATTTCAAGGTTTTGTGTTATCAGTCATTTATCTCATTCATTATAATATATTTATCACTATTTTTGTATAAATAATTTCATGTTTACGAAACATGGCTATGTAAATATTTCATTAAGAACGCTTTGGATTTATCAATGTAAGTACTGATTTATTAAATTCGTAATGTATTTATTTATTTATTTCAGCTGTGATGGTTATTTCCTCCCTCAGCGGCAAGGAACAACTTATTTATGCAGAAATGAAACAATAAAAATAAAGTAATTCTACAAGTCGTAAATTAACAGCGTCAGAACGGGATATCCTATTTTTGTTTTTACTGGATAGAGCTGGAGTTTCGTGAATAGCGGTGGAACATTGTAACTGGCCAAGGAAGAAGACCTGGAAGCCGACTTGACTAAGTTTTGACTCCACCTTGTTAATGAACTCTTGTTTTGGCGTCTTACATCTGTGACTTTATAATTTTTGTACAATTTGGACAGGAGGGAATTCATAAAACTCCTATCTTTTAACACTTCAATGATGTATATTCGTACAATAGGTGTATTTAGTTGCATATAAGTTATGTATAAAGTTTAAATCTACTTGTATTAAGGTTCGGCAAAAAAACCTTAAAGCTTAAACCTTGTATGCAAGGCGGAACGGGATACTACTGTATAAGGCAAAATGTAAGGGTTCCTCAAGAATGAATTATTGGACTCTGTAACCAAACAGAATAGACTAAAAAAGAAAATGAATGGAAAAAAGGGGGAAAGGCAGGCAAAGACTGTCAATCGCCAAAAAAACTCTTGCAAAAGGAAAAATTGATAGAGCAAAATAAACATAAAATCTGTTAAGATATTTCTTAAATTAAATTTGGTTGTGTTAATTGTAATTTTAAAACATCCTGTCCCGTTCTGACTCATCCCTGGGAATTTGTAAGTTTCTTTTTTTTAAATTATTAAAAATCTAAATTCGTTGTTTTAACTTATATTGATATTAGATTAAGTAGGCAATAGAATAAACTAATGTTTTATACTTTTATAAAGACACTTTTCATTTTCCATTACTTTACAAAAATTGTTGAACCATCAAGTGTCCCGTTCCGCCCCGACTTCCCCTCTGACAGAAAGAGAATTTAGACTTAATCTAAGCTTAGTGAAGTGATCAGTGCTGCGAAATCTCTAAGAATATACTACAGTGAAATATATTTCCGGTGGTTTTTTTTCAGGCAAAAACAATATTATTCTTTTTAAAAATTCATCTTCTAATAATATGCTACCAGACTTATTTATTTATATTAAATATAATTATACATTCAATTATAGGTTAAATATGGTCCTTACGACCAGATTATTAATTATTGTTTAGGTTCTATGTATCTGCCACCGGGCATCTGCCCATTTGTAGATTTAATAAATACACATGCACATACACACAAACACATGTATGAAGCTCCTAGGAAGATAAACTCAGTGAAATATAGGTAAGATTATGTTTGTACACTATTTGTGTTTAACAACCTGAACATGTATTTTTGACAACCATAAAGAAATTGTTATCCATCCAAAGAGACAATGCAATTCTTCGTAGTTCATAAATGAATTAATTACCATATTCCTCTAAAACCCCACGCTTGGCTCACAATTCGGGAATGTAAATACAAATATGAAATACTTAAATCTGTACAGCCGTATTAGAGTTTGTACATTTTGAACGTTCGACACGTTAGCATTTTATTTATATATGAAATATTAAGTATATTGTTATAAAAAAGTATTCACATTATAAGTTATATGTAATTAAATTTACAGTACATAACGGCCTATAAAGTTTCTTAGTAGTAATAAACGTAAATATAGAGAAAATTTATGATTTTTTTACAGAAAAGAGATTCTTAACGAATTCTATTAGCAACTTTTTACCGTCTACTTTCATTGCGTTGCCGATAAAATACAATACTGGCTGATTGGAAACTCGATACAAGTAAATGTGGCACGTTATTTCTCATTAATTCAGGAATCCCTGTTTTCTTTTTATTCCGGCAAGACTCTTCTCATTTACTAACGTCTGTTTACAAAGTAAAATACGTATCACGAACTACAGATAGAGGACAGTAAATTTTTTAATAGTAAATGTATGTTATTATTTACTTGATAATCTACAATTGGATGTAGGTCTGGTGGCATAAACATAATTAAATTCATATATATATATATATATATAATACTCCTAATCTAAATGAATCGTTGTTTTTTAAATGTCCATTCCCCTGAAATACAGGAATACACTGGAAAAAATATACTAAGTTAACACTTCACTATATATTTTAAATTTTATATTGGACTATACCACTTCAACTATCACAATTTTATTAGAATGAACTTTTGAATATTTCAATTTTTTTCGTGTTAATAATGAAAAATATTTATTCTAAGAATTTGAAATCTTCGAGCGACTAGGAAGATGCCAGTAATTAAAATCTTTTTCGTTTACTTTTTTATTATTATTTTCTTCTTATTAATAATTTTCCATTAAGAAGCCTTTTCTTATTCCAATTACGTTTTGGGAGAGTCGATGTTTTACCTCTCAACTTCTTCCAGGAAGGAAGGGAACAATTCTTCTGGTTTGAAATTTTGCTAAAGTTTGTAAATAGCAGGGAAGATCACAAAAGGGACTGACTTAATTAGCTGGCCAGTATTGCTTCTGCATGACCGACTTCATCTTTGCAAACTTCGCGTGAACAATTTTTTACTGTTCTTGGAAGAAGAGATTAATTTTTTATATAATCACCAGCAAAGAACGAAACTTAAGAAATACAACCAATTCGTTGAAAATGTACTCTAAAACTAGAAATGTACAGAATATTGAATGCATCGTGGACTCAATTACAATTAAAAATCGCATTCATTATCAGCTTTTTGTAGTTGTAGTCTGCTATTACTAAAAATGTAAGTGAAAAGTTTTTATTGCTCTGTGAAATTATTAAAAACTCTCTATATTGTAAGTGGGCCTTTCAACTCTTGTCCTTTCATTTTTTGGAATATTTGGGGATATAAATATACTATTTCCTTTGGTTTTGGAAGCTTTTAGGCCATCGTCTTTTGGGCAATATGGATCTAGATTCAAACCTATTTAGCGTTGAATATGAAGTTACATTGACTATTTTGTATATCCAGTTTGAAATAATAATCTTTATTATCGATTTTAGAAACATAGTGTTACAGACAAATTTCTGCTTAGTGTTTGACGGAAATCTAACTATATTTTACGAAAGTGTAAATTTCAGTAAGGGTCTGCTGGCTTGTTTACTGAATAGTATATTTAATTGCCGACTTTGAGACTTCATTTTAATGTGTGGGAAAGCAGCGTTACACAAATCTTGCACTCAAGACGTGTACGATTTTTTTCGTGGTGTTAACAGGTTACATGAGGGTGATCCTGAAACAGGCAACTCCCCTTTAATATCATAGGAAGGGAATTGAAAAGGGGGGGATGCGGAAGGTAGAGCAAGGTAGCCAAGGGTTAATTAGGGCCCCCGGGCTATGGTTTAAGGATCCTGCCCGGTGTTTCACCTAAACAGATGCAGAGAAAACCCTAGAAAACCTGTATCGGATAGGTCGGGCATTAGGCACAATTCTCACGCCCTTCCGAATGAACGAATAATTGACGGGTATTTCAATAAAGAAAACGTGCATGCGAGAGAGAGGGAGGGAGACTGTGAAATATGAATAGAAGTAAATTAACAGAGAATTCTAATTATACCTTTTTTGATTGTATATTATCATAAGTTACTTACTTTTTAATTTCAAAATTATTTTAAACATATATCTAATTTAAACACTACATACATAGAATACACAAAATATTTATTACCACTTAAATATTTAATACTATCAAAATTATTACAACATAGTTTTTTACTTTAAAATTTAGAATAAAAAAAATAATAATGACAATATTAACTTTCTGGAAAGACATAATTTTATCTACAAAATTAATTGAAACGCATTATATATTGGACAAACTAAAAGAGCTTTAAAACCTCGTCTTAAGGAGCATTTAACCAACATAAAATTAGATATTCAAAAGTACACATTGCGTCCAAACACATACATATTAATAATCACAATCAAAATGTGGAAATTTTAGACGAAGAAAATAATTACTTCTCGAGTATTATGAGTGAAATGTTTTATATCAGGTACAACCCTCATGCAATCAATGTTAAACATGACACGAATTTGAACAAAATTTACGATACTCTTTTGTTGTAGTAGTTAAACGTTTTAATTTTCTTCTCTATTGTTAAAATTTAACTGCCGAAATCACTCATTCTTACACATCATTTTAGCCGCATCTTTCCTTGGAGATGGTCCAATGCGGCACCACCAAATTCTTCACATGTAAATTTAATAATCTTTTAGGCTGAATGAGTCAAGGAGTTTATATGAAGTATTGCTAAATTTATAAGTTTTGAACCATGTTTTTTATATATAAATGAAAAATTATAACATAGAACCCATATTTAATTTATTGTAATATTATGTTTCTAGCACGCCTGAGGAAGTCTCAAAATGGAGACGAAACGTCGCTTTTGAATAAATAATGATAAATTTATATGCCGATTTTTGGCCGTCTTTTTATTTATCGAAATTATTAATTTAGAAATTTTATGGCACTAGAATGTCGCATAGTTTACATCTATCTTATTCAACCTACCTCTTTTCTTTATTATCTCCAATATTCCCTGTGGTGCTTATAAATTTGTACTCACTCAATTTACTTTCACTTTTCCCTGCTAGCTAATAACATAGGCCATGTGACTTTGCAATCACTCACAGTACATTCAATTATTACTCAGGCTTACTAAACCGTGCATGTAGAAAAGGGGAATTTACACGAAGCACTATGCTGCAGGTGACCATGCGTCACCATTATCACCCGTTATCTTATGCAGCTTGGCTCGCATGCACCTTTCCACACCTCCAAACACAGCTCCTGCTACCAGTCTTGATAATATTAAACTACTCTTTACTTAATAAACGAGACTTGAATATCCCAATATTGATTCACAGCTAAAATCATTAACAGAATTGCTTCAACTGTTCGGAGATTTCTACTCCTGATCTGATTTCCGTCCAGACTGTTCCCTAACTCCACACCGACTGCTTACCTACGACTTACTCAACTTTCCGTAGCTAACTTCCCTCCACTTTTCTGGCGTGGGAGAATATAATTACGTCGCATACAGCTGTCAAACACGAAAATTTTGTGACCACGGGTCGCGGTCTGAGAGTACCTCTGAGTGAGAACGGTCACAATTCCTTTTCCCATAATTATATATAATAAAAAAATGTGGTATAACTCCTTTACTTATTTTCTCATAGTTCTGTTCAATACTTATATTAGAATCCATTATTTATAGGAATAACAACAACAACAAAAAACTGTACCACGGATCTCCTTCTTCTGTAACATTCTTAAAGTTATTATTCGGAATTTAAATTATCCACACTACAACAATGTGTATATTACAATATATTATATATATATATTGCAAGGAGTATATAATCTGATAATTAATATCATCAGGAATATTGATTCAGGATTTCTGTAACATATGTTTACAGGAATGAGCTGGTTCTGAAATGTTTCTTTAAAGATTTGCACTTTAAAATTAAAATTGATTTAAACTTAAACGCATGTATTAAGACATAAAAAACGTATTTACAAAGTGAAAATAATTCCTTTTTTAACCAGAAGTAAACTATACCAACGGAAATAAATTTCAAGAAAAGAAAATGACAATGATGGGATAATGCATTACTTTGAAATATCTTAAATTTAATTTAATGTGCAAGAAATAATTGTCAGGATATAGCGAGTGGGGAATTTTCCTTAGTGCAATCAAAATCAGAAAGTATGATAGCAGTGTTGTTTTAAGAAATTTATACATTTTATATGAGAACTACAATATATTTTGCGGTGCGGTTTCTTGATATACAACACCTCATAGCTATGCTCGTGGGAACTTGGTTACTGCGTCGTACGTCCTACCATCAGCTGTGTTGTCGTATGCACGGGTGAATGACGCTGGATGTTGTTCTTTCCGAAAATCAACCAGGACGGCGCTTCCAGCCAACGGAACCATGATGATTTCCGAAACGCCGTAAATTTATGGAAAGCAGCTTCAAACTTGCGTTTCAATCTCCAAAAAGTGAATGCGGATTGCCTCTACACTTGATCTGTTTATGATCGGAAACGGCTCAACATATTTCAATGAAAATTTCAGGGATTGAAATAGAATTATAACAAAATTTTCGTGTATGTTTCATTTCCATATGTTACAGAGTTCAAAAGATATTAATACAAATATTTATAAATCCATTGCTCCGTGAGAGTGTGAAAAGCAACTGCGAGTTATAAGTCCTATTAGACGTTCCTATACCATTCATCCTACTTATTGTGTTATTATAAGCGTAATTTTGGCACTATAAGAGAGAAAGAAGCGCGTGAAAGCAGGATATGTTCAAAATCAAGTGCGAGTTATAAGTTTTGCCGTGAAGCAATTGTAAATAAATGATACCGTACTTTCGTTTTTAGGGCAAAATAAAAGAGCTTTTTCCGCGTGAACGAAGTCGCGGGCATAGCTAGTCTATAATATTTTTAAACTTGGTTGCTGTTGGTGTAAAACAAAGTGCTGTAGGTAAATTATTCCTGGTCATGTATTAGAAATTTTGTACAATTTGTACTGATAACATGTAGTGGAATTTAAGCATACTTTACTCTCGAACTTCTACGTAATTTATTATTTAAAATTTTAATTCAGGATATCGATTCATTATTTAAATTAGTGAATATGAATTGTTGGTGTAGACGACGTAAAAGCGTCATTGAATAAACTTTTAAGAGTTTATAACAACCGATCTTCCAAATATAATATAGTGAAATAATTATGCAAATATTGTTGTGGCGGTGTATGATGTAGTAAACGTCTGGAGGTATTCATTGTGTTTGTACGATCACCAGAAACTAGAACTTTTTCTAATATTGGCTCAATCTTGCTAGTCAAAAGTATTCTTATTAACTAAGCTTTTTTTACTAGAACTTGCGGTGTGGCAGTGAAACCTTTGTCTATTTTTCGAGCAACAGATTTCGTCAACAATCACTCACAAGACATTAATCAACTACCTAAAATAATCTATTGTCTTTATCCAGACAGGTTTCATCTGTCATCAATGTTTCCTGTTGATTTCACATAATTTAGGCTGCTTATAAAATACATTCGTTAGAAATGTTGCTGTAGCTTGCAAGAATGACCACTGTTAATTTATAAATGTTGTTGGGATTTTTTCACAAAATAAAATAGAAATAGTCTATTTCACGAATTGAAGACAATGATCTCTATCTATATTTTCAATTTAGTGTTATATTTAGTACATGAAAGCGTATATAGTTTTAATTTCCTCATTACGTCAATATTGATTTACTATTTTTTTAATTTATTTTTATATGCGACTTAAATCGCGTAACATCAGCGAAATAAATGTTACCAACTGTAAAGAAACTTTTATAAGAGACTGAAAGAAAGGGCCAGCCAAGTAATTGTGCGAATTATATAAGAATTAAATAAAAGAAGAAACATCTTCAATGAATTTATAATTTTTTTTATTAATAAATAACATTTTTGGTTGAGCTGCTGAGTTGACTTCAAGGTTTGCGACGAACGGCAGTTGGGTTGAATTGCGGTCCCATTGGCATTTCCATCATACCGGTTCTAAAAGGAATTCCCATTCCTTGTCCTGGCATACCACCCATCATTCCACCTCCCATGCCCATTCCAGGCATTCCACCTCCCATGCCCATTCCAGGCATTCCACCTCCCATGCCCATTCCAGGCATTCCACCTCCCATGCCCATTCCAGGCATACCACCCCCCATGCCCATTCCAGGCATTCCCATTCCTCCCATACCACCGCCTATAGGCATCCCTTGTGGTCGACTCTCGCAGAGAGCGAAGAGAGCAAGGATGGTAACTATCTGAAACAATAACATTAATATATTTAAAACACATCCGATTTAAGATTTCAAAAATACATTAAGTAATATTTTATAAAATAGAACTGACAGCAGTATTTATTTTTTCTTCCCGTGTATTCAATTTTATTTTTCCATTTGAATCTCAAAAAACTGTAATTTAGTTACAATTTAAATCTATATGTATTTCAGTAACAAGTAGTGATGTTAAATATAATTATTTTATGAATATTTCGCTTAATTCTTTATCTAAACCACAACTGTTGTGATTATGAAAAACATGCAAGTAGGTTTCGAAATGAGGTGCTATAGGAGAATTCTGAAAATCAGGTGGATAGGGTAAGTAACCTATAAGTTCTAAGTACAGTAAGGGAAGAGAGAACAATTTGGAGGGCTTTGCGCTAAAGAAGGCGCAGATTAATAGGCCACGTTTTGAGACATGATGGTCTTGTAAAATCTGCATTAGAGAGAAGAGTGCGGGGTAAGAACAGAATATGGATGTCGAAGATGGAATACGTTAAGTAGACTAGGGAGGATATAGGATGTGCTTGCAGAATAGGAGCGTTGCATCAGACCAGCATCTGACTGAATACCACCAAAACAACAAAATAGCATCGGGGCACGAATGTGATTGACTGGGTTTTGGCTACTCTTGAAATTAACTAGTCATAGAATGCTGGGCTATCGTCACACGTGGTTTATTATGCATAATTCGTGACTATACCTGGTCACATACCAAACATGGTGTTTTAGCCCGTCCGTCTCCGACTATTGTGACGCACGGACACAATTTATACAACCTTACCGACGTAAACATTATGTTAAAATAAAATATATATTTTCATAACGTGTTGTAGTAGTCTGCAATTTTCATACGCCACTGTATAGATAACATAGAAATTCCAAGCCATTAATAACTTCAGCTTTTCGTAAAAAATTTCATATCCGCCTGTGGAACTTGAACAGCGATAATAGATAAAAGGAATAATTCGCATATCTCTTAAATGATAGAAAAATAAATGAATACTAATATATTTTCAAGCACGAATGTAAGGAAATTACACGAAAAAAATGGACGAATCGTCAAGAACGTCGATTCGCTTTTAATGTAATTTACAACAAGCATTTCAATTTTATAATTAAATTTTGTCAGCTCATGATTCTAATTAATAATTTTTTCTTAGGAAACGATCAAACCAAACTTTATGAGAACCATTCATATGGAAATGAAATTGTTGTCAACGATTTCTAACAATAG
The DNA here is from genome assembly GCA_034510155.1 of Eucriotettix oculatus. Lineage (NCBI taxonomy): Eukaryota > Metazoa > Arthropoda > Insecta > Orthoptera > Tetrigidae > Eucriotettix > Eucriotettix oculatus. The sequence goes on from CM067378.1 coordinate 66,160,990, forward strand.
TGTTACTTTTGATACAAGTAATGTCTATGGTGTTCACTTTTGTCTAACTTCATTTTACAACTCAATGTTTATTTATCAAAAGATCCTTATTTGTTATTTATAAAATATACTTACTCTTGTAATCAAATATTTTGTTTACAAGAACTAAGAAGACTTTAAAAAGGAAAGTAATTTAAACAGACTGAATTTTAAACATTAAAATTTAAGAATGGTGGACGACAGCTCAAGGTATCCTCACGGTTTTTTATCACCTCAGAGGAAAGCTATTTAACCGTTATTATGTACAGCGAACAAACCTTAGGACATATCGGGTTTAGGAACGTTGGTCATTATGTCTCACTTTAATGGCTTTTAAATTTGCGAAATAGCTGATTATGTGTCTGTGAGATAAAGGTATATAGCTTTGTTGTGAAAATAAAACTAATGCAATGTTTAAGAATGTCCAATATTGGCTATTGTCTGACAAATAACGACAAAAATCCTTCTGAAAATGTCCAAAGGTTTTCTATTGTAAGGGAACAAATTCAGCATGACAGGAATTTAGATGCAATCGGTTTCGGCTTCTCTAATGACTGAAAATGTTTTATTTAGAGGGTTAAATGGAATGCCGCGAAATGAACATGTGTATAAATCGTAATTCAAATAATACAACCTAACATTTGCACAAAATGTTTTTTCAAAAAGACTTCATTTGCTCTATGTCGAATTAATCAACAAATAATCTTCTTAGTATGTACGCAAAGACAATACACTGAGTATATCAAACCTGGGCAATCCTGAATCGAAATGTCAAAACAATATCAATCTACGACTCAATGAACTTGTGCACGTATTGATGCATGTCATATGCTCCAAATATTCAAACGGTAAAGCTGAAATTTTGATAAAATGTTTCTTTATCAGAAATACAATAAATTATAAAAATTAATAATTTTACGTTTTCTTTTTCCTTGTCCTTTAATATGTCCTAAAGTTTGTTTTGAAAGATATAATAGCCAACGTCAGGTTTGAAATCTCCGTGCTTACGTGAATATATATGTCAGATTATTAAGGTGGTTCTAAATAATATGTAATTTTACAAACTTACATATTTTAAAATATTTCAATTTAAGAAATTCAATTTTCATTATCCTTCCATGAGTTGGTACTTTCAGGAAATATGTGATCAAATACGATACTACAATGAAATTGACGGCATATTGCACGGAATTAAATCTGACGTATTTCCCAGTATTGTCTCTCAATGCTCGGTGACGATACAAACTTTCCCATGTTTTAATTATAATTCCTGTTGTGTTAATGCTCTGGTTTTAAGAATATGTGTACCTATTTGGTTGAAAACGGTCTACGTGTTTAAATTTACGAATATATAAACATATTTATTCTGTTAAATAGAATATATATATATATATATATATATATATAAAAGGATGTAATCTCAGACCCACTTTTTCTTTAAAGGATTATCCGATTATGGATATAAGCTCTTAATTTAAATGTAAAATAATTGTAATGATATCGCGATAAATATTTTAATATGTGCAATGATAGTTAATACCATATTACCGAAATATTTATGCATGTACTCGTACATTCTTTCGTGTGTTTTAACTATGTGGGTGAACCTAGCAGCCGCTATACAAGTTTGTGTTTTGAACAGACTGTCAGACTTTACTAGAGAAAGTTTAAAGGAAATATAAAAGAAATGACTGGAAGCGGTGCTGCAGAGATTGGTAATGTAATTACATGTGCCTCCTTTTTTCATTTTCTCCGTTTGAACGAAACTATTCAAGTTCTAATTAAATATGTTTTAAAAATTGACAATCACTTAACCACAATAAATAACAGAATGATTTTTTAAACATCTGTGATCAATATTCAAGTTCAAAAGTAAATAGATGATAAAATTTTAAATGAAATAAAAGTGTTTGTGTACTTGAAACAAGCAAATCAAGAAGTGATTATTACGATCTGCTTAACATATTAGGAAAATTTAATGTAGCTTGAAATATATTTTTGAAAGTCTACCTAAACAAATTTAAACAAATAAAAGTAATACGAATAGTCATCATTTGTATTTGAAACAAAATTCTTCTTCTTTACACGTGATAAAACATGGATTTAATTTTTTTTTGGCCTTTCAGTTATTGCATCTCATTTTTTTCTGTTTGGTGCAAGCCGTCCAACTTTTAATTGTCCTAAGTTTTCAATCTGCCTGTACATTATCCTCCGATCTGTATTTTGGTTTTCCTTTCTCTTGCATATCCATTGGCAGTTTCCTCTTAATATCTTTTTAATGCCATATTAATTTTATCTCTAGGATTTTATAAAGTTGACATTATAATAATTTTACGTTTAATTATTCTGTATAGTTCTTCATTATACTTGATTATCCATCGGCTTCTCAGCATTTTTCATTCTAATACTGCTAATTTGTTTATCAGATTATTTTAAAACTAAGGTTTTATTTCTTTTTTTACAACAGGTCTAATGAGACAGTCCAGTAATTTGAATTTGGTTGCTCTTGGTTATAATTTACTCAAAGAAATTTTTTATTGCCAACCAGTATCCTTTCTTTGGTCTCTTACTCTACTCAGTTATTGATTTTAACAATTGACCCTAGATATTGAAAAAAATTAACTTCTTCAATTTATCTGTCACTAATTTCAAAACCCTTTACATTGTGAATATCTTTAGGTCACCTCAAATATTTTTTATTATTACTAATTCCAAATTATTTGTATGTTTCTGAGATATTTACATGATCCAGTAATAGCGCTTTTAGAACTGAATTCAAAATTGCAATTACTAGAAATTCTTCTGACTTTTTTGAGGGATGGGGTAACAGACTACACGAGGGTTATATTGAAACAGGCAGCTCTCCTTTAATAGCATAGGAAGGTAATTGAAAACGGGGCTAGGGCCCCCGGGCTTAGGTTTAAGGGTCCTATCTGGTGATTCACCTAAATATGATACTGAGAAACACTACATCAACTGCATCAGTTGGGTCGGGTTCTTGGGCATTATTATCACGCCCTTCCGAATGACGGGAGAGGAGTTGGTTCCGGGGTCGCAGCATTCCCTTCTCCGAGTCTTCGCGCTTTTAGGAGGCACTTGCAAGACTGATCCAATAGAAGTAGTGAACAACTCTCACCGTAGGACTGAGGAAAACGACGCCAGTATATACACCTCGTAAAAGAGAGTGAGGTACCTCGGCATGTGAGAACCTCGAAACTAGAGAGAGCTTTCTGGCCCCTTATCTTATTTTTCAGTTTTGACTTCTGTTTAAAATCTTTGTGCCATGAGACCAAGGACAGTAATCCAAATAAATTAAATTAAGGGAATATTCAAAAAATATATCGTAACACACACAAGTAAAAACTATTCAGCTCATAGATACCATAGAAATCGCTATAATTTTGGAAAATGCTTGTAAATTACGTCCCGTCAGTTTAAATGGCTTCATTTTTTGAATGAATTGAAAATGAAGTTTTTTAAAAAACCTATTATTTATTATGAACATAAAAATACACATTTCAACAGTTACACGAATGATTAATTAAGATTGCTACAAATAACGTGGTGCAATTTATGTCATTTTTTGTAGTTTTGTAATTTTTTTTAACTGAAATGTAGTTATTTTCCGAGGTAAAAAGTTTGAAATAGCAGTTTCTTAACAGGAAAACTGAGAACGAAACATTTTACGGCTCTTATGTGACTAAAAGCTTTCCTGTTTGCATCACGTTATCTTAAGACGTGTAGTTCCATAACATACTTTCTTGGAATTTAATTTCGTAACGAACGAAAAGTGTTCACGTAAGAATAATATAAGCAATTTCTTTTGAGAGACTCTAGCCCGCCAGGTTTTATGCAATCCAATGTTTTTGCGCTGAGTTAGTCAATATCTCCCAGCGTACAAAGCAACGTGTAGTGATTCTTAGATAATGAAAGGTGTAATCAATAAAAGTTAAACTCTTTGGAAATGTAAAACACGACACAATGATACTGACGCGTAAAAGGCAACATTTTTATATTAAAGTTGGATTACGTTCAACTTTAGGAAATAACTTACTCCAAATGATATTTTATCTAGCAATGTTTCCAACTGGACCGTTCAAAATTCTGCCACTCTTATCGCAAACCATTTATAAAATTATCGATAGATTAAATCCAATACTTTTTCCGCTATCCATAAAAAATTTAATTTTTAATTTTTTAAATTCTCTTTTGATGTATGATATTAATAGTACTGATCCCATTATTTTGATACAAACTGTTACCACATTTTCTTTTCAAATCAAAAGTTTTAACATACTCATGTATATAAATGAAATAATAACTTCCTTTGTACAATACTTAATATGGAGTGATAAGTGTTAAAAAAATTATATTCCGTATTGCTAATTTAATAATCAAGTAATTCTACTAAGAAAATTGAAATATACTTTAACGAATCTCATCCCTGCAACTGTTGCATGCAAGAAAATTTCAAACTTTTTTGTGTCTAATTTATTTATATGGCTTAATTTTTATACCTTTTGGTTCTATCTTAATTAATCGCAAATTAAACATAATATAGATATTTATACGTTTTCAATATTCTTGAATAAATTTACTGAAAGAATTTTTGTATATTATCGACTAATAGAAATATCATGCAGTTTAGTATAAATATAATATTTTTAAAATTACTCAAAGCTACAGACATGTTACATATTAACACTCAATTTGCATGTGGGCGTAATTTGTTAATATGTTTATAATCTACTAATTGAATTTTTACTCCTCCATATTTTAGCTCTTCACAGTCATGGAAATGTTGTTTTGTATTTACTAATTTAATTTTGGTCTTCATTTAATTATTTTAAATAATATAGTTCCAGAACAGTCTCAAAGCTTAGTCGAAATGCTTATCTTCTTCGTGTTATTGTAATTCTCCACTTTAATTGAATTATATTCAAATTATTCTGATTTTATATAAGGATCTATTTACTTTATTTATGCTTAACGGCAGATAAATATTAATTATTTAAATTAATTACACAAGCAATAATTTAAACTTCTATTGTTTATTACTATTAAAGTTTAATTGTTTTTATCTTCAGATTTTAAAATAAAATTATGAATCCGTAATGTAACACAATCAACAAAACTAGCGATACCTAAAGTGTCATATAAAATCTTGAACGTTTACTAAAATGATAGCACATAATTTTTTTGAATCATGTGAATGATCACAATTTTGATCCATATAAGACTGTAAATATACGTTTTCATATTATTTACGTCTAATTTCTGATAATGATATATTTCTGGTCACTGTTTCGTATATAGCCTACTGGTGTATTGACAACAAACATTATTGTTACATTTAAGAGGAGTAACGTTATAAATCAAGATGTAATTAGGGAACACAGCCATTATATTCGTGACAAATGAACTATGTTTAAAAGCAATCCGAGCGACAATTGTGAGATCTCTGAATTGCCAACCGTAAAGAAGTTTTCGTTTCGTTTGTGGTTATCGCTTACCTTGAAGACCCCATTAGTTAGTTGAGTTGCCATGGCTTGAGTGAAGCCAAGCTTTGTACGAACGTCAACTTATATACCCCGCCACCTCGGCTGATAACAGCAGCCATACATTCCCCTTCATTTCGCATAACTTACTGTTCTTCACATGAACTCAAACAAAGCAACATAAACACTTACCACGAATTATATTTCCTCATTATAGAGTTTGGATTTTGAAAACTTAATAAAAATGTATCGTTATGTAATACTTGAGTATAAAACTAAATACAAATTTTTAAAGCGATCAGAATTTTGAACAATAATATTAACACCTTCTTTATCGTATATTACATTATACTCCTTCATGTCCTTATGCATTCCTATGTGTCATTCGTTACTATGGAAACTTTAAAAGAATATCTTGGACAATAAATATTCTACAGCCAATTAATCATTGACACAACGTAAAGAAGGTAATAAGTAAATAAACAACATGGCCAAGTAAGTCAGCAATTGATATATATATATATTAACAGTTCACCATTATTCATAGGAAATTCTACTATAAAAGGCGCAAAACTTGGGAGAATGAAAGAAAAAAGCTCAGTAAACATTTCACTGAATTGAAATAACTGAGAATGCGCTGTCATACTGGTTAAAAAATACAAATTCCGTGATGGAAAACTATGATCCGAAGTTACCTGAAGAAGTCCACAAAATTGAACGAAAATTTGTATTTATATTAATGAAATATTAATTAAATTTATTTGCTAATTTATTTGGCCGTTTTTTAAAATTATTTTATCATTAAACGTAATGTCATAAAAATGATGTTTGAAAGTAATGAAGCGCTTTTCAGGTTCTCGGCTAATATTTTTTGACAAACTTACTGCAGTTGTAATTTCCCATCCTCATAGTTTCCAAAATTTCTGTGTACTATATTTTGTCCCTTTGCATTTTTTGATTGGAATATTCGTACTTTTCGACAGAAAATAACTCTTTAACATACATATTTATTATTACAAGTTTATTTGTTATGGTATTCAGTCCTGAGACTAGTCTGATGCAACCCTTCATGCATTCCTATCTTGCGAAAACCGTTTCATTTCCGCCATAGCTACCACATTCCACATCATCCCTAATCTGCTAAGCGTATTCAATCCTTTTCCTCCCTCTTCTGTTCTCACGCCACACTTCCCTCTAATGATAATTTTACAAGACCCTAATCTCTCAAAACGTGGCTAATTAATCTATCCCTCCTCTTGCTCAAAGCCCTCCAAATAGTTCTCTCTTCTCCTATTCTGCTTAGAACTTCCTCGTTAGTGATTCTATCCACCCATTTCATTTTCATCATTCACCTGTAACACCACATTTCAAATGCTTCTATTCATTTTTCCCTTCTGAAACTTCTACCGTCCACTTTTCGCGCCCAATAACGCCACGCTCCATACGAACATTTTTAGCAATGATTTCCTAATAGTTACGATTGTATTACCCTAAGTAAATTCCTCTTTTTTAGGAAAGCTTTCCTTGCCTGAGCTATCCTACTTTTTATGTCTACTATACTTCTACCATCTCTAGTTATTATGCTGCCCAAGTAGTAGAATTCCTTAACTTCTTTCAAAATATCCTTCCCGGTCTAACAACCTTTGTCATTAAGCTGTTTCCCATACTACACTCCATTCCCTTGATTTACCCTCTATTAATCCTCATATTGAACTCTTTACTCACAACCACGTTCATGCCAATTATTATGGTTTTCAGGTTTTTTTCTGACTCCCCTAATACTACAATATCATCGACAAAGCGTAGGGTTTTTTATTTCTTCTCCTTGCAGTATGATTCCTTTTCCATATTCCGTTTTAACTTTGTTCATCGCCTGTTCTATATATATATTAAACAGTATGGGCGAAATATTGCATCCTTGTTTTGCGCCTTTCTTGAGTTCTGCTTTCTTTTCTTGATATTCAATTCTAATTACTGCTGACTGCCTTCTATAGAGGTTATGGATAAACCCTCTTTCTCGTATTATTACATACCCATTATCTTAAATCAAACCCATATCTACACATCCTCAAATATACATATATAGTAATTTGTGTGTCAGAATCATGTTTGACATAAAATTCATATATCCTCTTTTTGTTTAACTTTGGATATGAACCGCAATACAGAGTTTATTTCAATAATAAGGATGACCAGAACCAATCAGAATCTGTCAATAAACATATTTAAATTTACCTCTTGACGTCTATATCGCGCTGATCCTATTGGATGAATCGGTCCGCTGCATCTGATACTTATCGTGGCACGGAGAAGGGAATGCTGCGACCCCACAACAATCTCCTGTTCCGTGAGGGACGTTAGACAAGTAGTCAATAGTCTGAACCTTCCAGATGCAGGTTTTCTAATAATTTTCCTGCATATTTTTCAGGTGAATATCGGGAAGGATATCGTTATGTCATGGATGGCTTCTTCTCCCATCCGCATCACCCCTTTCAAATACTCTTCCTATGCTATTACAGACGAGTTGTAATTAAGAGTATCACTATCATGTAGTTTTTTCACCTTAAAAATTATGCAGACTATCACCCTCAAAAAACTTCTCACATCAAATTTTGGAGGTCCAAGCTTCTTTTTGGAAACGTTTTGAGATCTGTGATTTTGTAAACTTCCTCGATATGGTGTAGTGTAATGGCGGTGAATCAAACAGGAAAAAGACAAGTTCCGTTCACAGGCTCTGTGTGTTACCTGAGCCTACCGAACGATATCGGAGGTGTGCTGTCAGTTTTGTGACAGGAATGAGTACAGAAGACTATAAGAAACAGAACTCTGGAAGGCAAGAGATTTGAGCGGCTTGAAACTTGAATAATGGCAACTCCGGTGGGATGAGTGCAATAAGGACTGATGGAACCGTAGATAAATAAGGTGTATTAATGGGAAACAGAGAAGTGAATTATTATCTCACTCAACTGTTGACCGGTCACGGTTGCTTCAGGGCATATTTCTACAGGTTTCCATAGATAATTCACCTGTATTTTCTGAACTAAACGTCAGAACACGTGTTTTTCTATTGCTCGAGGTTTTCAGATGACAGTTGTAGCCTTGGAACAGACTGCCAGCTGTCTGCTAAACTGGATGAGGCATGGAGAAAGTAATGCTGTAACCACACATAAAGCCCTTCTCCCGTCATCGCAAGGGCGTAGGACAAGTGCATACTTGAAATAGGTTTTCTAGAGTTTACCTATATACGGGAGCCCTTTTTTACCATTTGCTGCCTTATCACCCCTTATATATCCCCCCTCTCACATACTTTTCTATATAATTTCTATACGACGTGAATTACCCTCTCACTCTCAAACAAAAACTAAGGGAGCTTGTGAGAACTGGTCTCTAAGTTGAAATATTCCATCTGCTTCTGAACTATATTACCAGTATGTAGTTCAGTTTTGAGAACTGTTAACTCCAGGGTTGCAAACGAGTATCTATTTTCACGTTTAGATTGTGTACTTTCCTTTAAGTAAGCACAATTCTATAATTTTGATCCTCAAAAAGGATAAACGAAGCTGTCGGCACAGGTGATCTAGGACGAGTAACATTAAAGTATTTGTTTTGGCCGTTGGAATAATTGTAATTTGTTTTTAACTCAGATAGGTGAACTCAATATTATCTGGAAGGAAAAGTGTATTGAATGATATATTATAATTGATCAACTCGTAGGTTTAAATGTGTTACTTCTTAATTCATATTTATTACTATTATGTTTAATAAATCGTTTAAAATCCCTTGCCAATTTTTATTTATAGTAAAGATTATACAGTCGTTTTCTGATAAATTAATCCGCGAAATGTGTTCCATTAATACAATTTGTTACATTATTCCCTACCTGGTCCCATTTTTTACTTTTCACCGGTCTCACTTACGGTCGCAATATTCAGACCACGTTAACAGTTTTTTCTCTAGTACTTTGTCCAAACTTTTTTCTCCATCAACTGAACCCATGTTTTTGGAAATTATGGAGTCATTAATTTTTTTATCTAAGCTTTATTTCTGTTTCCAATACTATTTGAAATACATTGGAACAGAACAAGTGACAATATATAACCAAGCCGTCCCTCTTTTCTCGATAACAGTTTTCTATTTTCAATAAAGTAGCGTCGCTTCGCTAGAATTACTTGATAATTTTCTGGTGACGTTCCGCTGACGTATAATGCTCGGAAGCACTATCTTCGAGTAAGTAAAATGTGAGGAATTTCAGGTTTTTGCACGAACACAGTATCGACAAAAGTTCCGACAAGTCAAATGGCACTTGAATTATAAAATAAATCTTCTGAAGTCTTCGTGCGCTTGATAAAATATTTTTTATAAATAAATTAATTTCCTTGATTAATGTATTAAACAATTTTATTTACGTACTAAATATTTTTAATAAACAAATTTTCTTTTACACATTATATTTTTCATTTTCTTTTAATATAAATTACATAATACAAGTATATATTGTAATAGATATTTATTATATTTGTTTATACGAAACAATTTACTTGACTAAACTTATTTTAAGTTAAATGACGCAATTACAATAATAATATACAACGCTTGGCTCAGTTCCAGAGATACTGTACAAATATAAGTGGTGGGCTATTAAATAAACTCTACTATGTCCCGGGAAACAGTAACATAGATTTATTAACCACTTACTGTGTCGTGGCGTCTGCTAGTTTGGCGGTGAGGAAGACACGATTGCTGCTACGGAAAAATATAAACTTTCTGCTTCTCGCAGGTCTGTCTGTTTTACTCGGGTCTCGGGCTCATTTTCTAATTCCCTTAACTGCTGTTTTCATACTAACTGCGGAATATGTCAGAACTCATCAATTCGAAATCGAAATGTCAAACCAATGTCCAGCTTCGACGCAATGAACTTGCTCATGTCCCGTAAGCCAAAAGCCACAGATTCTTTAAACGGTGAGGATGGAAATTTGGGAATATATTTTTTCTTATCTGAGAAATCCAACATTTATGAATACATTAAATTGGTAATAAATTATAAAAAAAATTATGGATCTCGTCAAGAGCGCCATCTACCGGATCCAACTATAGCTAAGGATCATCAACGTGACCCCATAAATACAATAAAAAAATCATCGAAATCCGTCAATCCGTTTAGGAGGAGAAAAATTACGAACATACGCACATAGGAATTTTATGTGTTAAGATTTGGAATATCTTGAAACGTATCTTTAAAACCTACATACAATTCAAGAATACACTCAAAACTTTTTAAATAGAAATCATTGAAATATTTAGAGACACGACGCGGAAAATTCAAAATTAATTTATGCATACTTTTCCGAATTATTTATTAAATATTGTAATGAATTTCTTAAAAAAATCTAATGAAAAATATGGGATCAACAAGTTTTAGCACCTACCAGTCAATTCTATTCTTATGAAACATTAAATAAATTATACCTTGAAAGGAATTAATTATATATTATTAAATATATTGATCTTCTAAGAATAGTAATAAATTAAATCCGAGACAACGTTTTATTTGTGTATGTCTAAAACGTACGCATAACAAATTTCTGGTACACGATATGACTACAAACTGAGTTAACGTATTACAAAGTATCTGGAAAAGGGAACATTTAGAAAACTACACGAGAATGGACACGTGTAACGTGACACCAGATATGTCCATGTCATCTTCGACGCAATTACCATCACTTAGTAACTACATTTTCACCAGGAAAAATACGCGAACAACTGATAACATGGTGTGTGCAATGAACTAAAACACAAGCGTATTATTTTGACATGCCACACTAAGTCATTTTCTTCCGGAAGCCAACGATGAACCGTCTCTGTGCCAAATGGTCTATGCTCCCATTCCCGATTTTATATCTGTCCTGCATCGCATTTGACTCGTATCGGATATGAAAGATATTTCCCCTGAGTGCCCTGAGTTATTATCAACTGATTACCTCCAGGGATCTTGGCGTTCAAGAATTTGGTTCATTATTTTTTATGTCTACGTGTTCAGTTCCCTCGACACGAAAACAGGGAACTTTCATCCAAGTTGAATGTCCCAAGCCTGAGCTTACTTTCACGCGCAAAGGTGATTATGGTAGTTTTTTCTCGCAGGTATTTCTCCCCAGATTGATTGCAGGGCTCACCTCTAGGGAAGCCTCGTGCTCTCTCTTTATATTTCAAGTTTCTCACATGCCTAGGCTCCTTAATCTATTTTACGAGCTGTATGTACTGGGGTCGAAGGCTTTGGGCATACGGTAAGAGTTGTCCGCTGATCCCATTGCATCAGTCGGCCAACTGCCTCCTAAAACTGACGAAGACAGTCATTCGGAAGGTTTTTTGCCCGGTCTAACTGATGCAGGTTTCTATGGTTTTCCCTACATCTCTTAAACTATAGCCCTGGGGCCATAGTCAACCCTTGGCTACCTTGCTCAACCTTTCTCGTGGGTCATTCTATGTGGAGTGGTCTGGATGGTCCCCGCTCGACAACTTCCAATTTCAATTAAATTTTGTATGAATTTTTATAAATGTCGCCAATGAACATTAGTTAAGTTTTTACGTTCTCTATTAGAGTACTTGTAATATAGTCATTTTTATGACTTCGTACAGTAAACTTGTTACAATACGACTCGGAAATTTATGCAATTTTAAGATGTTATATCCTGACAATATTTTATTGTAAGACATGGGACGTTGCTGTCTTTAACAACATTTTGTGCTCTTTGAACCCCAAAGAACAAACAAAAGTATGAACAAATTGGGCGTACATAATTTGATGAAAAGTTGGCCGAAAAAGTAGTGTGTGAAAAAAATTCCTTTTGGCTTTTCATATCTCTGGTAATAAAGGTATAAAAATTGTGGAATTTTGCACTTAATAACTTACTATCACAAAGATTTTGAGTGTAAGATTTCATTTACCTGTTGCTCTACAGTACTTTACAAATTGAGTGTAAAATTGATGATTTTTGAAAAACAACAAAAATATTACATTTAAACCTTCTCTTATGAATTATTTTGTTAAAAGGAGCGTGTTTTAAACCATTTTATAATGTGGTAACGTTATTTCATGGCGGGCATTTAATGCTTTAAAATTGAGGACAAAAGTATGACATTTCTGTGGCATTTCTATGACATTAAAAATCACAGGTTTTGCTAATTTGCCAAATATTATTGCTGCTATTCCAGCAGATAGTATTTTTTTTCAGCTACCACTTTCCACACTCGTTTAATTTTTTATTTAAATTAGTCAGTTTTTGGCTATTCTCAACCTTTGAAATTTTAATGGGGAATTCCCTAATTCAAACTCCGATTGACAGTGGCGGAAATGACCATATAATTCTCTGATGATGAAGACTCCGATGTGCCTTGGACCCTAGAAACGAATTCAAATTCACACTTGGAACAAATGTTTTGACCTGCTTTCACTTTTTTTCTCAAGTTTCTTAAATCAACAGAAATTGATGGCTGGATTGACTTTCAACAGCCCATGCTTAGCTCTGTGGTTTGTTTCATTAATTGGGATGACTTTGGCCTCATTTCATATAGTTCCAAAAAAATTACTTTGTTATGAAAGTCATTGTCTCCTCGTCGAGTGAGAAGTATTTTTTCACTTGCTGACAAAATGTGCACATAACGCAGCCCAATTTACTTGGAATAGAAAATAACATGGCAAGTTGATGATAATTTTCCTCCAACAATGAAATTTGGAAAAGTAGAAATAATTCCAATTAACTTAATGGCATCGATTTCACGTATGAAAATCATTGAAAATTTTGAGAAAAAGAAGTTTCAATTGCATATTACAGAATACTATGCTTAAAAAGATGTTGTATGGTTATGCCTTTAGTGTAGAAGCACATTCTAAAGCCAGTGAAAAGTGACTCAGGACAACTTAAACTCTAACAGAAATAACGGGAAAATAGTACGCAAAGGCGTAATTATGCATAGCATAAATTAAACAAATTAACAATTTGTCATATTTCCGAGATCGTATATACCTGCGATGAAACATGGGTCCTACTTTTTTTAGAGATTTAAAACCTAAATTAAAAAAACTACCTGAATGCACATTGAAGTATACAACACAGTATTCCAAAGTTATCATGTTTGTCCTTTTTCAAAGCCTATACGCATGCGATGAAAGATCACGTCTACTTTTTTCAGAAGTTTAAAACATGCTCTTACAAATAAAACTCATTCAAGTATATAAGATAGTTTTTCACAGAAGTTGGCTGCAAATACCGTATTTTTGGCGTTTTTGGCAAAAATCGTCAACTTTACACAGAATTTTTAAGGCACTGGTGAGCAGCAGATAAATGGAATTTTACAATGTAAGACATTGTGATGCGAAACTTTTAATTTTTATTCACACTTTTAATTTTTTTGGCCTATTTTTCTTTAATATATCTAAGCAAAATTACTCATCGAAGTATTTTGGATTTTTACGATTAAAAGTGCACATAACTTTGTACAAGATAGTCAAGTTTCATTTTTTTATTATAATATACTGCCAGAGATCTTACATCCCAAAGCTGCTGAAGTTTCAGAGTCATAGCGTAAAACGTTCCTATCTGGAGTTAAACTACATTATCTCCACAAATTGTAAATTTTAGAATGTGAAAATTTACCAATGTTCATTGGGAACATGTATGAATGTTCACACAAAATTTCATCGAAATTCAATATTGTCAAGCGGGGTACTTTCCTCAAATCAGACCACTTGACAAAGGAATCCGCCTTTTTCAATTCCGTTCCTATGCTATTAAAGAGGAGTTTCCAGATTCAGGATCACCTTCATGTAGCCTGTTACACCAAAAAGAAGAAAAAAGGTAACACGTGATCCAATTCGACAAAAGAACTTCACAATTCCAATCTATATCAACCCGCAGCTTTCTTTTACCTTATCCTTGTCCTTGCCTTATTTTCTTCAATCAAACTATTACAATAATTCTACAAGTTAACGATCCGGTCTAAAAGTAGGTACTTTTTCTTTGGCGTCTTGTCCAGCGGAAAGTCTTCCTCAAGTATTGCTTAGATCTCCTGGCCGTTTTCATTTCAGCTTTCTTGGATATCGTATTTCCAGAAGGAGGTTCATAAGTGTGTTGGTGTCGTTTTCTCATTTGATGAGTTCATTAATTCTTTTTTCAGTTATGATTACTTAAATGTCATTATGAAGCGTGTCACTAGAGACTCTGGAAGTTTACTAACCATTTCATTACATTGACATTGAGATCTATCTGCTTACTTTTTTCAACGAAATGTTGTTCACATATCAGTTTGTTATGTAAACGCAGTCCTTGGTATTTTGTACTAGATAATATAGATGTTTTTATGGCATTTAGATAACCAGGGGGACACTGGTTTATTCGTAGTTAGGTTTAATTGCCCCGACCTCCTGTGGTCTAGTGAATAGCGTCGCTGCCTCACAACCCAGGGGTCCCGGGCTCGATCCTTGTGCCGCAATGGTCGTGAAGACCGGGAATAAGGCTGCTGGAGAATCGATACGTACAAGATGACAGTCCGCAGTCGACCCAGTAGGCCCGGGCCCACAATGGGTTGATATTAATCTACACTTGCCTGCCACTTGATTTTTAATCACTATTTTCTAGTTAAGGATCGTCTTTGGTGCAATTCCTACTCTCCATTTCTTGAAAATTTAAATTTGATCGTTTTGAACAGGTAGCATATGACGAAATTAATTTACATTTGCACTCGACAAAACTGACTCAAATTAAATCAAATAAATTTACAACCAACAAAAAAATTATTTAACTAAACCGTAAAGATAATATTAACATTGTTAGAAATATTTTAATTAACAATTATTATCCCTTAATTTCACTAAAAAACATATTAAATAAGAATTAGGAACCAGTAATCTAATACTAAATTTCTTAAGAAAAATAATGAAACTAAAACTAATCAAAGGGTCAAACAATTCATAATATTACTCTTTTTAAATTAAAAAAGGAGTTAATAAGTTTTAATTTTAAGGTATTTCTTAAAATTAATAACCAACTGAAAATTATAAAAAAGGAAAATACACAATTAAATAAGAAGTGTTACATGTTATTTAAATATTAATTGTGAATAATATGCAATAAATGACCAAAGTCAAAAATAGAAGAATGTTTAACTTCTTACAATTAAACATTTTTTCTTTGTATTCTTATGTCTCAATTCAGTTGACGCTGCCAGTCCACTATAGATTTTTATAAATTCGACTTCTGTTTGTTTATCAAAATTCACGATATGTACTTCAAAACTGTAAATTTCATTTTTATTTCTTTTACTAATGTTATTTCGTGGTAACATTTGAAGAAATTACCCGAGATAGTCCCTAACGTTCCCAGTCGATTTTATTTAATTTAATCTGTCATTTATTCGTAAATTGTTCGATTTATTTATTGTGAAAAGCAGACGTTAATTGATTTACTATATATGCTAAATGTTTTTCACAGCACCAATGTTTTCAGTGATTACATATTATTCAATGTTATTCAGTTATTTTTCTTTCCCATGGGCGTGGGAATGAACTCATTTCAAAAGTTTTCCACTAAAATTACTAATGACTTGACATAAGATTAGTAAATGTATAAAAGAGTAATTAGGTACAGTACTTGGGAAATGGGAATAATGCTTAAAACACTGAAGACGACAGACATATGATTCTGTTGTAGGAGAAATATTTTAGATTCCAAAGAAAATGTAATAAACAGGAAAAATGCTTTTTCAGAATATACATACAGCAGGTGTTGTGACATAAGGTGAAATAATAAATTCAGGTTAAACCTAGTAGTGAGTGATTAAATTTTAATTTTGAGAGGAAAATCTTGAAGACTTTGACACATTGTTATAGTTTGTGGAGGTTTAAATTAAACTCACATAATTTTTAATTAAAATGCTAAGACGTGTACAATTATTTGAAGTAAATAATCTCATTCATAAACTTAGAATCAGCACTCACGGATTTTATATTCATTTCTGTATAGCTGTAACCTTAAATTTTTATTAAAGGGAAAATAAATATTAGTAGATATCTCACGTCTGTTTCATATAGACTGAAGCTTTTTATTACATATTCATGTAAACCGACTTTTCTTTACCTATTTGTACACTCTTCGAAGTTAAAAATTCTGTTAACTTTTTTCAAATAAATAAAGTACACTAACAATTGGAAAAACGGTTAACAAGCAGTGAATATGCGCGGTACGTAGACACTAAATGTATTTACTTGAGAATAGTTTGGATAATTTTTAACATTGGAGAGAGTGGAAATAGGTACCGAAACGTCAGCTTAAATGAATATGTAATAAAATGCTGGTGTCTGTCAAAGGTCGTTTTCATTAATTCTCTTAAAGTTATTATTCTTATGAAAAGACTTTCACTTTCCATGTTTGCATTAATCAGTATTAAAACTGAAGAGTGAACATTTTATTGTATTGTTCTGGTATTGCGGATTGTTGACAATTGTAAAAATATCGAGCTTTCATTTGTTTTTAATAAAAGGAATTATTAGAGATGGAAGGACTTAATGCTACTTGAAGACCTCGATAGAAAAGACTACTATTAATATATTCATTTCTGTAGACTTGTTCTCCTACGCAAACAGATTTTCTACTGTTTTTAACATTCTTTTTCTCATTTATTTGATTTTTTAACATTTATGGATATTGTAGGACACAGTAGACTCATTACCGATACTTTTCCGTACATTTCAAGTCCTATAAGAATCAATTAGTGCATAAAGGTCTGTACGTGTTACCAATGCTGGCAACTTATGATAACTTGACAAAAAATACAACGAAATTCTTTACGTTTCATAAGTTCATATAACAAGACATGTTGTAAAATTAGTGCTTAGATAGGAAACGGACTACAAAGCTACCTCAGTGACCTCGACGAGTACCTTGGATGGAAAGGTTACCTTATCTGCAGCTGATAGGAGAAATATTCATAAATTAACGAATGTTTACCTACATTATTGAATATCTGTACATAGTTTTACTGTAGTTTAACATTACGTCGTATACTCCCTTTAGTATCTTCAAATCTAGAATGAATTAAAAGATTACCTACATTTTTGGTATAGTAAAATCAAAAGTGCACTGACTGACGCTATGTTAAGTTGCTCCAAACAAATAACAGAGTTTCGACAAGACGTTTTTGTATAGAAAAGAAGAAAATATATATGACGAGACACTATTTCCCTCTGAACTTGGTGTGCAGTCTGTGTATTCCTTGTAGTGTTTTATAATATAGAGGAACAAGTTTCATAGAGAGGACGTTATCTAGATGTATGAACAAACCTCGAAATAATTCTAGGCCCATTATTAAATACTCATTTTACAAGTGTCTCTAAGTATTACAAACCAAAAGGGTGTTCATTATAATGCTATTACCATATTTAATAAACTTCCATAATCCATTAAACAGTTAAAAATAAATGCAAACATGTTCAAAGATGAACTCACTACCTTTTTACTTAGCCACTTCTACTCTGTTGACGAATTCATGGCAATTGAGTGTATCTTAGTAGAGACCAGGTGTGGGGAACATTTTTACCATCACTAGGCAGTAATAAAAGTAATAAAGGAGGCAGCATAGGATTTGACTTTTGTGAAATTATTACAGTTTTTTATTTCTTAACACGAAAAGTTTAAATATAAAATTTTTCTATAGATACAGAAGGGTAATAACTGGCTATAACATTAATCTTTAATTATTTGTTAAACAAAACAGTATGTTTTTCTTCTCTCGCGTTTTTATATTTACGCCTTTCAACAATTATTTTAATTATGTCTTGTGTTATCCATGCTTTCCTATTGGTCTGAGCTTATCTTCCTTTTTTTCAACGGTTGCTCTAGTCATATCTTCCTTCAGAGTTCTATATTGTTTCCTTCTCCTTTCTCTATTAATCTACTCTTGATGCTTTGAAACTCTGAGGCACTTCCTTTGTTTAATTTTTTTAACTCCCATCTTTTTGTTTTAATTCCTTTCTTGAGCAACTTCACTTTCAGCATGCATTTCATAATCAACTGAATATTAAAATAAAACCTTTTAAAATAAATTTATTACGTAATTAAGTAGAAGTAATAATCATACGGGTTAGAAATATATTTAATATAAGTAGAAGTAAATACATTTGTATCATTAAAAATTAATACAATATAAAAATAATAATTTTGAAAAACCACGGGAACAATACTAAAGTAATTTTACATCCGATGGATGAGATATTTTCATTTATTGTCTATCAAGCTACCTAACGCGCAGCCTTACTTGAACCTGTAAATGAGCATATAAAATTTCAGTTCCCAAATTAATTTTTGTCTTGAGAGAAAATGTTGACTTACAGTAATATGTACTTCCAAAATAGGAAAGTAAAAGGCGAGAATTTACTCGTAAGCATGTCTGTTTAGCATCAAAAGAAAATTTGAGATATTATCTTCCCGATCTCAAATAACAGCATTTGTTGTTCCTTAGAAGCCTTCTTTTTTATCTCTCATGGAAGGTGAGCAATCGGTTAACACACCGACTAAGTTGCTGGCACTTGAATATAATCATTGAGATACTTCTCTGTAATTTTCGAAAATTTCAACTCCCCACTTCTTATAGTTAGTGTCCTCAGCGTAATCAAACCACGGATTATTGACGAAAACCGAGGTTCCACTGTGCTATCTCTTTTGAAGGCCGCACAAGGAACTCCGGAGACCAGTGATATAAAACTTAACATAGACATAGTACATTGTCAAGATACTAATTTCTTAGTATAGGATATTATAAATATTATATGCCAGGTACAAATTGTATAGGCTGTCACCTTAGTAGAATAGTAATTAAATAATCATAACAATTTATGTACAATTTCTACTCGTTCCAGATCTCTGAAGTTCTCTATGGAATCAATGGAATATGATTTAATAATAATAGTAAAAATAGACCTGTATTAGCCATTTCCCTTTTTCTTATTTGTATTATCATCCGAAAAATAACCCCCAACCTTGCAATGCTTACCCAGTGTAGTAGGTAAAACATTTGTCCCTAGTCCTATTGATCTGCTGAAGCAATATATGTTTTTGTTTCAAAAATTCTTGTTTGGAAAGTATGTGTGCAGCTACGCTATGTGTTGAAACTAAATATCACCTTTCGGAACAAATAGACTCTAAAATCACAACTGTGGTGAATTTTTCTGCTGACAAAGTCAATGAAGTTAAAAAAAGAAAGTTTCACAATACAATAAATAAAAAACAAGAAAAAGATATGAGAAACGTTTCTACTAATATTGTGCGTTACATGATAATCAATGTGGTTTGAACAACCATACTACAGCATTGATAGATCTGAAATTCTTAATTTACTCATATTTATACAATACCACTGTGAGATAATTTTTAGGCAACCATTTTTGTTTTATAGTTGTTATTTAAGTCCAGCATTCAGTATCTAATTCTAAACTCTAATGGAAATTGAAACCAATAGAAGGTTAATTTACCTGTTACTTAGTTCAATAATTATAATAATTTAACGCATAATACTATCAACTGTCGTTGTTATCATATATTAAATAATCCGAAGGAAAATAATACCGTCATCAACAATTATTCCTTCGCAAGAATGTTGTGTAGAAATATTCACAGTAAATGAGCCATAATAAGTATTTATTTTATAATATGAGATCTATAAACAAAAAAGGTGACAAAATCATCAACTATAAGTTAAAAAGTCTGGAAACAGATGAATTGTTTTATTTGTCAATTCAACATTCAAATAAAAAAATATATTCCGAATTTTTTTTCTCGTTAAATTGTTGGGCATTATATTCTGTGAACTGCAGTGTACATTAACTCACTTCTTTCCTGATTACACAATCACATTTAGAAATACCAGTTTCAAGATGAGAAAATTTTTAAATCCTTATACTGACAATAATATCTCAGTTTACATTATGTATACGGAAGAAATTCATAATCTTAAAATATCACTGTGCAAAATTATTAAACTCGTGAAGGCGCACTTAATTAAATACAGGATAATATGCCAATGATAACGACTTATCACTCCAACATTTATGGTCTCGTTTCACATAAATCTAGTACGATCCTTCAACTAGTCCAAAATCGGTGATAAAGAGTCAACCTTATTTTTATTCATAAAAGTTTAATTAAAATAAGAAATTTAATTACTATTATGAGTATGTAAATAAAGCTTACAATTTCAAATTAAACCATTTACGAATTGAAGATGTTAATACCATAAAAATATTTATTTATTTATTTTATTCAATTATTAAACCTAACAGTCCCATTACGCAACTGTAAGGGACTCACTATTAATTTAATGAATACTCCAACTTTATACATATCCTAATCTTTAACTATTTTAAATCTGTACCTTTAGAGAAGTAAGGATTTAACAGAGTGAATATAAACAAAAATTTACCACAACGTCCTCATATAAAATATATGCACTCTATTTTCAAGTTTTTGAAACATTTAAAACTTCAGGAGGTTTCAACTTATTTTAGTCATATTAAACTTAAATTAAATTAGACATGATGACATCAACTGAACATGTACTCATAGTATGTTATATTATGACGAAAAAGTATTAAATATGACGAACACTTAAAAATAAAGTATATATAGTTTATATGAGGAGATTGTGTTAATTTTTTTCTATTCAATTTAATATTGTTTCATTTAAAATTATGTATATTTTCAAGCGTTAGCTACACACGTAAGATTTTTCGGAGAAAGTTCAAAATAATTTTAAACTTAAACAAATATATTTTAAATGATACTCTACGCCCAATTTTTAAACTATTAAAATAATTTTATTTGATTTCAGTAGTGTGTAGATTAGTGTAACGTCATTTAAAGGCAATCAAATCGGAAATTGAGCATTTATTTATAGAGCTTATGGAGAGCTAAACTTATGAAATTTATATAATCATTCTTGTCAAGAAACATTAATTTTAACAATAAACTCTCCTACTCTGTTTTCAGCCTGACATGCATTCGACCGCTGCACAATGACTACATGTAATTCATTAAAAGTTGCGCGTGGAGAATTTTGAAGGAATGTGAAGTATTTTTTGCGTGCGCGGTCAGCGCTACACCCGTCCTTGGACAAAGAGACCGACCTTTCTTCACACAAAACGGAACTGACAATGGGTGTCAATATCTTAAATAAATGACATCCCTTCCTAATCCAAGAAAAATTCTTCCATCAAGTCAGAAGCTACGCGTAGACAATTGGAACCAGCTAACTATGTAACTAATACAAAACGTATGGAGACACTTGTTCACATCTGTGGCTAAAAGATTTCCTATCGGCTACAATTGTGTAATACCAACCGATTGGCTATTGGAAAAGTGATGTGGAATATTCGGGGCCATGCAAGGCGAAATGGACTGAAGTTTGGTGCAGACAGATTGATTAAATTGCGGGCCGATGGCGAGAGGAAAGTGGAGCTCTTGAGTCCTGACGAGATTTGAATTTTAGTAGAAGTTTGTACTATTTCGGGCCAAGGCATCATGCAGGCAGGCAGATCAACCCCATCCATTTAACGAGAATCCTATTGCTTCGTTTGGTTCACCCCACTGGTGACCTGTTATTAAAGAGTCTCAAAAAATATCACTAATGCTACTGTTTCGTGTAAATTCATTTTGTTTTTTTCTGGGTTTTACGAGTTTACTTAATTAAATTTTATTCTTGTTAAAATGTTTACTTTGAATTTAAATTCATTTCTGTCATTATTATTTGTTTCTCCTTCCAAATATATAATTTTCCCAATAATTAAATGTAAAATCTTAAATAATAATTAGTAAAAAATTAGTTGCTCATTTCCTATTTATTAAAATTAAAATTTAATAAAATTGGCTTCCACCTATGTGGTGCTATTATTAAATAATAAATAACTCCTCTATTTATTATATACTTTAAACGCTTTTATAAATTTCGAATAAGCTTATGCAATGAGATACACCCTTTTGGGGAAAAAGCCGCATAACCATGATATTCTTACAAAATCTGGGAGATATTATAAAAGTAAGGAAGCATAATTTGATGTAGTAGTAACGACAGTAAAATTTTGGAGTGGGCCGGGTTACTGTTCTGTAATTATTTATAAACATCCTTTCTTTTTTCCTCGCAATTGTTATGAATATCGTATAATAATTCTCCATTATCAAAATTTTATGAATAATATTAAAATATAATTACCCAACAAAAGTAATAGTCATATTTATTGTATTATATCCTTTCTCTGTCAATGCATAATTTTAGTAGTTACGAGACCACTTAAACATAATGAACCTGTTAGCATGACTTCACCTAATGTGCGTCTTATTTGCGTAATATAGCAGGAAAAATGGAAACCATTTACAATGACCTTGTATGACATTCTTTTTACCGTGTAAACTTGAGGAAACAACCATACGGTAATTCACGAGGGATAAAAGTGCCGTTTAGGGCTTCATATTTCAATCCTTATCCAACCGAATTCCATTTTCTTTGTAATAATGTACCGATATGTGTCTGCTTGCCATCTACGTAATGTCGTAAATAAATAAGAGCGAAAGATTAATTAAATTATAAAGTCGATATGTGAAACACATTCATTCTCGCAAAAATTGCATCAGTGCGTGTTATCGAAAGCTGTTAAGTTGACCATGAAAGGAGTTTTCCCATTCATTTTTAAGCGTAATCATTTTATAAAGAACCTCAAGGTTCCAATATATTACATATGTTTGTGAAGTAACATTTTTAACACATAAAGATATCAACAAAATTTGAAGAAACATTATCGCATTATTTAGACAGTTTTTATACTATTTTATTATCTAATTGTGAAGTTCAGCATTATTAGTCCACATTAAATAATGGTTAAACACAACATTCATCAATAAATATATGTTATGATAGTATGTGTGTTCCTAAAAAACCAGGCTCACATTGGCTTGATCTGATAGTGTAATTAGGATGGGCCATTAAGGATACTGAATCGTACTTGTATTCATTTTAACTGTAAGTAATAAATCTAGTTATCCTTTCAAATGTTCCTGGTGCTCGTTTTTTAGAATATAGTACATCAAATGTGTTAGTCTAGACTAATAAATATAGTTGAAGTGTCTGTGTGACTCTGTATGTTTGTCTCGAATAGGCTCCGAAACAGCTCCACGTATTTCAAAGAAATCTTGAGGTTTTAAAAACAACAGATTTAACTTAAATATTGGGGCATATTTCATTCTATATTTTCAGAAGATATTCATATAATATAAATATTAATTCTACGGGAAGGTTTCTTGGTATACGCACATCAAAGTCTCCAAAAAGTGTATTCGGGACAAAATAAAAAGAGCTATTCCGCGCGAAATCGCGGCCTTTTTCTCCGTCTTTTTTACAATAGGTCTAAACATTTCAATGTATATTTAAAAATATATAAACATACAGACATCCAAACACCATTCCTTTTCTATTATATAGAAGAATATGTGGCCTCATAAATGGGCTATCGCCCCTCAATGTGAAACTCATGATTTATACTTCACCCTACAGTAAAACTTTTTCATGTTAAAAAGAAAGTCGTTTTAAATAATTACCTGTCTCATAACCAAAAAACGTCTGTCCATTATATATGGTAGTTGTGATAAAACACCTCATTTATATTTATTTTATTCCAATTGTATTTACAAAAGCAATACTAAGACACATACAGAGACATCTATTGCACCTTAAAAGTACAAATATAGTACATTAGGACATCGTAGAAAAGTATGTGCGACAAGGGCAACAAATTTAATTAAAGTATGATATTCAACAATCTTCTTAAATATACACTGCGTGAGGGGATTGTAGGCAGTAAGTATTCAAAATATTTATTACCGAGCTAAGTAGAAATTACGGAAAAGGAATGCCTTGCATTGGTCTGCCATCTTACGGAAACGTGAGGTACAATTGCTGTTTTTTTATTTTCAGGAGTAGTAACGTAATACATAATCTAATATTGAGGTTAAACGAAAATCAAACGTTATATGATTACTTAATATATATTTTGTTTGTTGTGTGGTGTTTCCATTGTATTTTTAAGAAAATGAAATTATTTAATTGCGTGTCGCAACACTGACATAGATAAAAAATTGCTTCGTCCATGCAAACATTTTGAAACAAACTCACTCTTAGCAAATAAGCAGCTATAATAATCAAGTTTCATAACGTTGTTTTATAATTAATTCATATAAAATATTAACAACCCGTGTGTCAGACATTTACAAAAGAAACTGACTTTTTTTTAAATTATTTGAAAAATGTGAAATACGGATCGTTAGTTCTTAAATTTTATACGTTATTCATAGACAATTGTTCTTATGATTAATTCAATTTCAATGCATTAATTTATGGGACCATGAACAATATATACGCATACATCTAGTTTTTCTCTGTTTTTATAGCGCACTAACAACGAGGTCATTACCGAATTACTATTTAGGCACCTAGTTTTCGTTCTCTCTGTCGGGTTTACTCTGTCAGGGTGCTTTAAAACACTCACAAACACCCATGGTCTTGCCGGAATCGAACCCGGGACCTCTGTGGTGCGACACTGTGACGCTATCCACTAGGCCACAGAGGTGGCTAAACAGCTAAACCTTCTCTGGATTAAGCCTTATTCTTTCCATCTAAATGAAGGTAAATATTTTAGCAAAATAATATGCGATAGTTATTTTTATTTGTATTACTTATTTAGCTAATAATAGGCGATTAATTTAAGTATTATTAATAACCATTAACAATACATAATAGATCAAATGAATTTACGACCATGTTACAGATTAAGTTTATATTTAATAAATCTTACGTTTTGTCAACATTCTTCAGATAATTATTTTAAATTTTAAATACTTGGTTGTAAATTTTAATGAACAAATAGAAGTCGAAATGTATAAACATCTAAAATGGACTTCTGAGACAATTTTAGATGTTAATAACTTTTTACTTTTATTTGTTCATAAAAGTTTAGAATTAAGTTATTATAATCTAAAATTGTAAGAAATTACTTAAATAAGTCCCAATTATGATGACTAAACGTCTGTTTAATGAAATAAAATATCGAGAAACAAAAGTTATCCATAGTCAGAAGAAGACTTGGAAACCATAATAAATGGAATGAACGTGATCCTGGAGGAAGAATACAGCATGAGGATTAATAGATGGGAAACCAATGTGATGGAGTGTAGAATGGGTAATAGTAGAATAACAAAGGGTGTTTGACTGGAAATTGATATTTTTGAACGAAGTTAAGGAATTCAGCTACTTGGACAGCGTAATAACTAGGGATGGTAGAAGTATAGTAGACATAAAGAGTAGGACAGCGCAGACAAGGAAGGTTTTCGCAAAATAGAGGGGTTTACTTACGGGTGATATAAGTCTGAATATTAGGAAACGATTGCTAAAAATGTTCGTATGGAGTGTGACGTTATATGGGTGCGAAACGTGGACGGTTGGAGTCTCAGAATAGAAAAGAATAGGCAAATGCTGAAAATCCGATGGGGGATAGAATCACTATCGAGTAAGTTCTAAGCAAAATAAGGGAAGAGAGAACAATTTGGAGAACTTTGACCAATAGGCTACGTTTTGAGAGATTAGGGTCTTGTAAAATTAGCATTAGAGGGAACTGTGTGGGGTAATAACAGAAGAAGGAGGTAAAGGATGGAATACGCTAAGCATATTGGAGATAAAGTGGGATTTTGTAGTTATGTAGGTTGCGCAGAATAGATTAGTATAGGTTACATTGCGCCATTCTTAGTACTGATTACCATAACAACAACAACAATAAAATAGAAGGTTATGACTTTAATATGTTCGTAATTTATTCGATTTAATTATTTAAAAAACAGACTTTAAGTGATATAACATTAACATATATTAATATATTCCATAGTGTTTCTCTATTTTGTTCGTGTGATACAGACGTACTCCAAATTATTCTACATTTTTACATCTATATTTGTTAACATATGAAATTATATTACAAATCTTTTTTTTGCAATGTGCATACTGGCCGTAAAATTAATTCAGAGACAATTATATTCTTTATTCTATCTCTCGAAATAATATTTTTAAAATGGCTGAATGTGGACCTTGATTTATTCTGTGAATTTATTGTCCTTTTTTGACATCAATACAAATTTCATTTATATTTCCAGTAATGAGCAAATAGTGTTACGTCCAATTCTGTGTAATTTCTGTTATTTGTATTCAAAATAATGTGAACATTTTTGTATCGTAACCGGCTTATTCAATCATTGTCATTCCAGAGGCCAGGATAGTGTAGGAGGGCAACGATTAACAATAAACGTTACGAAGGGAAAAGTTGAGATTAATCAATGGGAAATGAGAATATGCTTCAATTATAAGTATAATAATATATAGTCAACTGGGATTACACATGAAAAATTAGTTCATATACGAGTACAATCAGCTGGAATTTATAATTGTCAAGAAATGAGTTATGAACAATTTTATTTGATAATAAAAATTATTCGTACTCCGTGATAAGAAATTACTAAAACACAACGTCTCATCCCCTTTTTCAACTGTGCACTATAAATATTTGGAAATAACTATAAAAACAAAGATATATGAAATCAAACCAAAGAACGTTTCAAGAATATTGTCATAAATGTTGCTCATATTGTTTGTAACCGCTTTAATATTAATTGAGGAATAACTGGATTTGATGTTTGACATTTAGTGCACCGATCTTATTTTATACTTTCTTATCGTACCGAGAGTATTTTTGAGTATGTCAAGATATCGGTAGTATTCTTGCAATTTTACGGACGAGAGGAGTTTTATTGTGGCCTTAACTATCGCTGTGGCTTTTTTACCGGTAAGGATACCTTTAAGGTCGAATTATTGGCACCTTTTCCCCTCTTCTTTCTATCTCTCTAACAATCTATCTGCAGGAACGACCTATTAAAGGATATTAAGCCCTCAGGTACGGTCAAACAAAGTTCCTATTCCTTATGTTACTAACCGCACGTGGGGGTAGAAAATGGTAGACCCCCATGCAGGCGGTGCGTGACTTCTCGAGGGCACCGCCTTTGGGGCCTTATGTCCCATAAAAAATACAAGACGGTACTTACCTTGAGAAAGATGGCAGAGTACGCCATCGAAACGTCGCGACTTAAGCTTTCTTTAACTCACATGGAAAGTCATGATATGTTTACACAGAATATTCACCGTGAACATACTCGATTCTTGATAAGAGAATTCTGTTGAATTAAATTCTGTTCTGGATTAATATAAATAAATATCTGAGCAACGCCGAACTCCTGCAGGAGAGGGCGCTGTGGGAGTTTCCTCGCAGGTGCTTCAGCCCAGAGTGACTGCGGGGCTCACCTGATGCCTCGCACTCTCTCTGGGTACTTTTTATCAAAGTTCTCATATGCCGAGACACCTTCACCTATTTTAGGAGGTATATGTACTGGGGTCTAAGACCTTGGGCATATGGCAAGAGTTGTCTGCTAATCCCATTGGATCAGTCGGCCAACTGCCTCCTGAAACTGGTGGAGACACGGAGAAGGGAATGCTGCGACCCCACAGCAGACTCGTCTCCCGTCATTCGGAAGGGCGTGAGAATAGTTCCCAATGCCCGACCTACCTGATGCAGGTTTTCTAGGGTTTTCCTTGCATCTCTTTAGGTGAAACACCGGGTAGGATCCTTAAACCATAGCCCGGGGGCCCTAGTTAACCCTTGGCTACCTTGCTCTACCTTCCGCATCCCCCCTTTCAATTCCCTTCCTATGCTATTAAAGGGGAGTTGCCTGTTTCAGGATCACCCTCAAGTAGCCTGTTACCCAAAAAAAAACGCCGAACTCCTAGATAGTTGTTAAAAATTAAGATACAGTACTAAAATGATAACTAATTCAATGGAATATTAATGACGATTATAAGAAATAAAAATTTTGGCCCTTCTCTCAATCATATCACTTAGAGAAGCGGGTGAAATAAGGCCGTGGGA
Source organism: Eucriotettix oculatus (assembly GCA_034510155.1). NCBI lineage: Eukaryota > Metazoa > Arthropoda > Insecta > Orthoptera > Tetrigidae > Eucriotettix > Eucriotettix oculatus. The sequence continues at coordinate 66,189,559 of CM067378.1, forward strand.
ATTCTGTATTTTTTATTTGCATTTATATGAAACGCTTCTACACATATGTTTAGGTTTTATGTTTTATTACTATACATTTTTATATTAACATATATAAATACGTTCATTGTTGATACATTTACATGGTTTATACCAAACGAAAATACAGAATACTGCTATCGATTTTGGTATACAGCAATGCTATGAACCTTACAATTCCCCTGGTTTAATAAAGATGCACAATTAAAATATATCTTTAACAACTATTGCCGTAGACATTCAACTTGCTTTTCTTTTGAAATTACAACCAAGCGATATCACAGAAAATATTATGTCGAAAAGGACCCAAGTTGAAACTAGGGTCGCCTGACCGCTGTAGGATTGTAATCCATTCCGTATCCGAACGGGTACCCCCCGGGGTACGGGTACATGGGGATTATGCGGTTCATCATGTATGGATCGTAGAACATACTCCGAGCCATGACTGCGCCTTCGCCGCTGCACGCCAGCGCTACAAGGAATACCACCTGCACATCAAGGAAAATATATTACTTACAACTCACAACGAAATATTTTACGCTAATACACATCATTACTGTAACGTTATGTCAGTAATATACTATAATTATTTGGAAACTTATTTATACATATATAACATTTATCTAATGTATTTGCCACCGATTATCTGCCCATTTGTAGATTAAATAAATACATACATACATAATTTATATCATTATATGTATGCTATTTTGTGTTATAGCACATCATGAGCGCAAATAAAATATCATGCAAGATTTTTTACAATAATTCTTCTAGTAATGAGGTTTACAGGATAGCTGTGTGAGGATATAATATCAGAATAAGAACTATGATGTAGCTTTGAGTAGAATGGTTTAGGGTATAGGTACAGAATAAGATTTATGGTGACTTTTTAATGGTTCTTAAATTACCGGCTCGTATGCGAAATAAACGAATCTATAGATACTGTAACAGAAACTCTAAAGTGTTAAGTTATATTTAGTGCTCAATATATTTAGTCGATGGACAGAAAACACACTCGCTTCAACCAACAGAGAACATATCTCAAATTATCTGTGAAATAATAAACAAAAAAATCCAAACTAAGTTCTTAATTTCGGTGCCGAAAAATATATCTATTAAACCACATTTGTGGTAGTTCGGTGTTACTGCTTGGTGCACCTTATGCTTGAAGGAAGACAATCTGAACATCATCTTTAACGCTACATTCTGGATTTCTGTTCAGCCTCTAGGACTCCTCAATGTAATCCTGGATTTGGCTGTGGCCAAATTAGGAAAAAAGCTGTCCTCGTCTACTATTGAGGCTTAATTTCAGAGTTTACCTGAATGATTTGCGAAATACACGGAGGATCCAAATCCAGTCGCCGTAAATTTACATAAAATGGAATTTTATTTACAAATTGGTCTTCAAACCAAAATTACGTACCCTTTCAAATTAGTACCTCAAAGACAGCTGTTAATGATGTGAAGATTCTAATACAAAACAATTCCATGACGGGAAAGTATCTATTTTCTGTTTACTAAATTTTGGTGATTCAAACATCTAATTGATGTTCTAAAGCTATTGCTTTACGATGAGCACGTTATTTCTGGAATTCAATTTAATGCCACTGTGTAAAACTTAGGTATTCCAGTAATATTCCAAACGGGAAAACTTAATAAAACTATCAGAAAAAATTAATTTTTAATAAATATAAGTAAATAAGACAGTTTTGGTAGAATGATCATTTTAAATACGAAACGATAGGAAAGCACAGCGAACTGAGTAAATGAGGCTAAATATCGCTATTAAGTTAAAATAAGGGAAAGTTTATTAATTGTGTTGGCGATTTTATTTGACTTGAGAAATTTATTATAAGAAACATAATCAAATAAAATACATTTCGTTACAATTTGGCATTTATAAATGTCATCATTCGATCAGAAGAATGTACTGGACAACCATTGTTTTCCACATCTACTACTAACAATGAATTTTTAATGTGATTCTATTGTAGACCGCTTTGGATATTTTTGAATCTCTCTTACCAGGACCAATGCTCGTAGAGCGAACATGTTGACTGGATAACTTTTCCTCCAGAGCACGAGCTGCACCTTCCTTTTATATAGACCTTCTATCTGCTGACTCAAGGTTCTAGTATTTCCCACTCACCTGCCCAAACTGATAACAATGTGTAAGTAGTCATTATTTCGTGGAATGGTCACCATTATTTCACAATGTTACTCCCAGGAAACTCGACTGAAATAAATGAGCAATGTGAAAAAATACACAATAGGTTAACTTTTTCTTTCAAATAAATAATGAAGAGGCAGGGGTTTGAAATAAACGTATTTATTGATAACGTAACAGAAACTGGAATATTCAGAGCTGAATATATTTAGCCCATTAACGAAAGCACTATTATTGAGGTCACTAAATTAAAAATAAACACTCAACATAAGGCTCTAAATAATTCACACTTAAATGATTTCGTCAGTGTTGGGAATGGACAATTAACCTGATAAATTATAATATTAAAGACTCTTAACTATCGTCTTCTGATATGTACTAATTTTTGTATTGCAAAAGTCTATGTGCTATGGTTCTGTGTAGTATGTTATGTTTAAAGGCGATTCTAAGTAAACCGGAAATAAACAAACATCCATATTTAAAAAATATACTTCATACCCTAACATAATGTAATCATAAAAATTATTGTTACATAGGACAAACTAAGCCGACCTCATGTGTCGTCGTAGTGGCTAGAATTGCTGTCTTACAACACAGGGGTCCCGGGTTCGAAGTGGATGTTTGTGTCGTCGTGGTCGCGAAGACCGGGATTAAGACCGAATCGATACGCTGACCACGTATCACTCAAAATTCGGAATGTGTCATGCAAGATGACAGTCCGCAGTCGACCAGGTAGAGCCGTAAAGAAGGACAAACTAAAGGGGCTCTTGAATCTATATTAAAGAACACAAAAATAATCATAAAATTTTGAATCATTATGTTGTCACTATTTTCAAATTAAAAGAAAACTCCATACGGTTGAAATTTTATATTTTGGACAATATGAATTTTAAAGTATTTTATGTGAAGTTCTTTTTATTAAAATAAAAGTAAATTCTCTAAATTAACGTAATGATAAATTAAGATTGAGTAATACTTTAGGACCATAATTCATTTTAAAGTAACAAAATGTTACATTATAATATATATATATATATATATGGCAGTATATATTATTGATTAAGTTTAATTATTTTATTATTAGTAACGTTTATTATTTTCATTGAAATAAGATTTTTTTATATATGTATTTTAATATTTGTTATGATTTATCGTATGGAATCTTTATTTACATTAATGCTCACAAATTCACAGTTTCAAGTATGATTTTTTTGTGTTCCCCTATTTATTTCATTTATATCTTTATTTATCACTATTGATATTGTTAAACCGCCACTGGACGCAATCCATGTAACAAAAGGTTTCTCTATTTTAATATCTGTTTATTCAATTTTTTGTGCATTCATTCCAAATGTAAGTCTATATTATTTATAATTTAATAATTTAATTCAAAACTAATATTGTAAATAAATATTGCCAATTGCAAAAATTTTTTGGTTGTAGTGAACTTCATAACGAATTTGATTACGTCGTATGAATAAAATAACTACTTGGTTTTTTATGTGAATTGCTCATTATTTTAATTTTCATTGATTCTATTAAAAGAGGTGTTAAGTGAAAGAGTATTTTTATTCTGTTTATTTCAGTCTAATAATATCTATTTTAATACTTTCTGGTTTATATTTTATTATTAAAATGATATAATTTCATGTAAATTATGGAAATAATATTTTATTAACAAGAAATCGCAGTGACTATACATTCCTTAAATACAGTCATACTTTTGTAATTACAGTTCAAATAACTCAAATTAGTCTAATACATTATATGCAGTTGCTCTTTCTTTTTTGTAGTTCAATTTTCCATTTTATTCGACTAAGGCAAAGACCATTTTACAGATACAAGTAGTCGAAGATAAATACGATTGTATTCAAAAACAATGTGCAATTAGAGGTACAAAATTATTTAAAAGGAGATACCGAACAATTTTAAGTTTACAGTTGTCTTTAGTGTTCTGTAACTTGAATAATAAAAATATTCAAGGAATCAACTGAAAAATATATAAGCAATTTGTTAATTGTAGTGCAAAAAATACTGTATCTTAATGCTTCAGTAGCTGAAGAGCAGTCCACATATAGGAAAACAATTATTCTTTTATCATCTGCCAGTCATTTTATAAAATAGAAGCTATCGACAGTAACATTCGACAGAAAAAAAAACATGAATATAACTCATTATATTGAATTGTTACTTTCTTACATTTTGTGAACTATGTTTTGAATGTATACAAATTAGTCTTACATAACATCGCTCCTTTTATTTGCCATATATCTTCTGCTGTGTACATTTTCATATTATTGATTTAATTTTAAATGCTTTGAAACATAAATACTTACAAGCAGTATTTATATATTATGTGTACCAATTATTTGCTAAAGTGATTTTTATAGAATGGAAAATCACATGTCTCGCAGGTTGAAACTGTATTGATGATGAGGAATTTATAATTTCTTTAAATCGTTTTACACCCATCGGTGTTTCATTTGAGAGAGTTGTTGCTCACATCACCCTTATTTTCAAGTTGTTAGAAGTGTTAATCACACTGGCTGATATGATGCCCACGGCCAAGGTTTCTGTTGAGATAAAGGAAGCGTAAAAGTCAGTAGACTGGTGTCACGCGGAACACGAACACAACGTTCCGTATCGTAGAAAATTTACACAACTCAATGTCGGTAACAAGTTTATTGAACGCAGGAAGTTATCTGAAAGTCGTGACGATGCCAATTCATTGTACCGATATTTTCCAGGGTTCTATGAGCAACAGGGGAACGTTAAAGTCACTATACACAGTAATTCCGTCTGAAATTGTACCCTTTCCATTCTCAATTATTATTTTCATATACATTTGAGCACGCAGTTCAGTGCTATACTAAAAATTATTTTCCCTTTATAAAATTCTCCAATTGCCTCTGCAACTTAATTTCAAATTTTCTACAATCGATTAAATTCATAACGCATAACTGCCTACCTTTCTTTCCAATACTATTCATTAAATTGTAATTTTAAGTTTACGTTATAATTCTTTGAACCATATATTTTCAAAGGTTTCTTTGAAGTTTCCTTTCCTATTTTCTGGATCTATACTATCATTGCCAAACGTGTAGAGTAGGAGAAGTTAGATTCGTTGGCGTATTTGCTACCACATTATGAAGTTATTCTTTCCTCCATTATCATATGGTGTAGATAATTTCGTCCTTTTATAACAATTATTCCGTAGTATTTTAATCCTAAAAATCAATATATGTTTCCAATACTTTATGCCTCCATAAATTTGAGTACGCAAGTTTTAGTTTGAACTTAGAATAAATAAATACAACACACAAATCACTAAGATAATTTGGTTGTGTCCAATAATATGGACTTAAATAACCATAAATTTGATTATAAAACATTTTAGTTGAAAAATGTAAATATTATTTGAGATTGATGAATGAAATATTACATTAGACAAATAATTAGACTATTTATGTGAAGAATGATACTAACAATTGAAATAAAATTTTCAATTACTTATTGTGAACTATTTTCATCAGTTAATGTTAAAAAAATTTCCACTGGAAATTTTAGCTGCTTTAATGTGCAATGGTCATTATTGATACGTTTTCGTTTATATTTTATGAAATACATTGTAAGCATTCATATAGACCCAAATTGTCATGTTTATAAACTCAAGTTTTCTTTGTAATTTTTATTCTTTATTGAAATTTAATTCAGGATAACTTTCTTTACGTAGTCATTTACTTTCAATGACGTCACGTAAATACAACTATTAAGTCTAAAATGTCTAATTATTTGTTTTGTTGGTAATTAATGCACCATTCTATGTTAGATAACATTATCGTCTGAGCATCTACTAATCAATTATTTTACTGTGTCATAATAAATATCTTTTTATTTTATCAGTTATAAATATTACATTTACACTTGTATACTTTTTATGTAAGCAAAACTTAATAAACAATATTTCAACCAAAAAGTTATGTTTTTGAAATTTATTCCATTGACAAACTCCTTTTATATTATATCTTTCGAAACGTGTTTAAAATATTTGCATATTCAAATGTCATTGTTTACGGACATATCCGGCTACATTTATAAGTTCATGACTGTGTTTCTTATTCTTACAACATCTCTTCTCTTTGTTCTTTAAAATCCGCGTGTAGAGTATTGAGACAGCAACGTGAGTCAGCGTACAACATTATGATTATGCTATCTCTCTAAAGAGAGAAAGAAACTTCTCAATATTTTATGTGTAATCATTCAGAATAATAAGCAACCGGATGTCATAATTCTTCCTGTCACTGACATTTTTTACCCTAAGTGTAATTTACCACATATTATAAGAATATGCAAAGATTTTGGACGATTAAAATTGATGACCTCAATTCTCTAAGAAAGTTTATGATTTTAACCGTCTTTATGCTTGCTAACAATAAGTCTGAAAAAATGTGATTTGTTCTTGTTCAATGCGCTATTATATTACCACAGGATTATTATTTACCAATGTTCAGTTTTTTTATAATAATAGTCAAACCTGTTGCTGAGAAATTGTGTTACAAAGACTAAATTATACTTCTTTATACATAGAAATCAATGTATCTTTGCTTGTTCCATATGCGTTCCTATTCCATTCATTCGATTGCAATGAAATTTTGTCGAGCTGTTTTGCTCATTCTGTCGACGTTTCGAAGACTTTATATTCCTTCCTCATTACCTCTCAGGCCAAAAACAACTCTACATCCTCTAACCAGTAGCGAAAACCCTCAACAGATGTCTCGCGAGTCGCACTAAGTAGTCATTTACTTTCAACAGAAGTACGCGAAAAAATTCTACCATCTTCCACTAGGTTAAGGCAAGTAGATTCCATAGTGCGTCCACTTGTCACATTTAAATTGCATCGAATGTACTCAGCCTTATTTCAATTCGTGTGCTCTGTTGAGTGTGAAATTTCAATAGATAATAAATATCTCGCGTACCTTCTTTACTATTTCCAAGCTAATTTGAAACCGTCGTCACAAAGCATTATTTTTAGTGTAAAAACAATAATGCCATCCAAACAACAAGCGATATGATTATGTGCGTGTGTACATAGAACTGTGAAATTTTAACTATTTTTTTATGTTATTTTACATAGAGATTTGGATTTATTACAATTCTTTGTTGTTGTGATGCAACCCTCCATGCTAACCTATCTTGCGCAAGCCTTTTAATTTACACATAACTAGCACATCCCACATCCTTCCTAATCAATTTAGCGCATTCCATCCTTTACCTCCCTCTTCTGTTCTTACCCCACACACTTCCCTTTAATGCTAATTTTACGAATAACGATATGTGAATTAAGTTGCAAGTCTTTTGAAGAAGAATCGTCGATCAGTCGTGGGACGTTAAAGTCGTTATCACAGACCACTGCATAAAAAATAATGTATTGTTTTGTTGTTTATCAGCAGTTACGTGTAATTTATGTTTATCTCCAAGCTGGATTACAGGAGTTCAGTACAGTAAATAAGCAATATGACATACATGTAAGACATTTTCCTGGAACTTGTTCGAAAAATGTCATATTTCGTTCAAGTATTATAGTTACGTCCAATTATACAGAAAGGTCCGTGTCAATCTTCAGGAGTTTGATGTACAAAGGAAAAATAAACAATAGGTCCTGCTAGTCACCCTTTTCACGCCCTCAGATTCTGGGATACTATTGTCCGGAAGGATCGTAACCTGGACTGTTGACCTGCATCGACGCTTTAGGGTTTGGATTAACAAGACCACACTTTGCTGGCAAGGACACACATTCAACCCCTGCCAGAAAGAGGTTAGCGGAGCAAAGATTATAAAATACTGAACTGCCGAGAGGAAGATAATTCCTTCTGATGATATTCTATCAATCAGTCATTCCTTCTGACGCCTTTAAAATGTATCGAATCGGTAGCATTACTGGTGTCGTACAACTGCTAGTGGACTTTTAGGCTTGGAATTGAAGCCATCCTTGCTGATGATTCGGCATTGATTTGGAGAACTTCCTTCATTTACAAATGGCCGATTATTTGTGCGTTCAAGACAACAACAAGAAGCTGTTTCCCGCGACTGCAGCATGAGGACTCACGAGCCGCACCAACATCCTGAAACTAATGATCTGCAAGTGATGTACAAAAATTCACATTTCTCGACCCTTGTTACCTGAGTGTTAGTCAAAATTCGATGCCAACCGTTACTCTCTGTTGAGTTGAATGAGAAATAGCCGGCCCATTTTTTAAATGAGTGAATTATTATTTTTTATATATTTTAGTAACCAATAACTGTTACAGATTAATTGAATGAATTAAATTGTATTTCCTTTTTTTAAATTTCATTTAATTATCAACAATAAATTATTAATAATCATTATTTACCCTACCACATCCAGGTGCCAAATAAATTATTGAAACAACAACCTTTCATTTTTCAGTCACAGATATATATATATATATATATATATATATATATATATATAAGCTTAATGCAACGTATATAGTATCGGTGGAGCCGTGATAGTGGAAACTGAAACACGATTTAGTTTCTCAACAACAAAATCGATGTTACTGCAAGACGGGGATCCTTTCTAAAATATCTCCGTTGATTAAACTTGACTGCATCGGAAACCAAACAAATCTACTCCGACAACGCTAACAAAAATAATTCAGAAATGATTGTTTCTACTCGAAAGCTATTCATAACTGTTATTGGAGAGTTGCGTGAAATATTGCCAAGATCTATCAATCTCAGGAGGCCACATTTCAAAGGATGTTTCAGCACGTAAATGGAAGGCCACACATTGCCGGAGCTGTTCCAGATAATCTGGTAAAAGTCAATTTGAAGTCTGTTACTCGTCGTCATTATATTTATAGAGTGGCAGTCCACTTTTCTTAAGAGTGGCAGGAGACATGAAGATAATCAACACGATGGCAGCTTCACTTAGCATAGGAGGGATTGGAAAGGAGATTATATAAAGGAGGGCAAGGCAGTCAAGGGCTATCTGAGACCCCTGTACTGTAGTTTAAGAATCCAATACTGTGTTCGCTAAAAGTGATTCAGGGCAAACACTAGGTAACCCGCATCAGGAGGGTCGTCTCTCGGTAATTGCCATCACCTATCCGGTATTTGTTGTGGGGATGCAGTATTCCCTTTTTTTACATTGACCCGTTTAGGTACAACGACCCCGAACCATACACCTCTCATAAATTAACGATGTAGCTCGATTTGTGAGAACCTTAGTATAAAACAAGAGAGAGAGAGAGAGAGAGAGAGAGAGAGAGAGAGAGAAGAAGAAGAAGAAGAAGGCATCTCCGAATGTAGCCACCCTGCTTCACTTCGTTAGGTTCCGCCTGCGAAAGTTGAGACCAGCTTCCACAAGTACCACCATTTATCCAGTGGCATCTCTTCGTTTCTTTAGAGTGATACACTAGGCTACATTAGAGTAATCCATATGTTGGTAGGTCCGCTGTTATACACTTGTAAGGGAAATGAAAATTTCTTAAACCAGAGGTTGATTTTATTTCTTCGGATATGAAATTATGTTTTATATAAACTAATTTATTAAAAAGTTACATAGTTAACAAAAGTGTATAACATTTAATTATACGACGCGAAGGTAATACATAATTTCTGATATTTATAATTATTAAACTTACAATCAAAAACTAAGCATATTCTTTATTTGAAACTTATGTACACAATTTTTTTAAAACGTTTATCTTAAATATTATCAGTACAAAATTTACAACACTATCTTCTTTCTGAATTATAAATATACCTATTTTTATAAAACGTTTCGTATTTTGGCACTATTTTTACTTAGTAGTTTGTGTGTATTTAGTGTAGATATTTGAGTGGTTTAGGCATCATTGTTGTCAGTCCACTATAGTAGAGCTACCGTCCATATGGATTGTATCCTTGCTGACCGTATGGGTTGTATCCTTGCTGGCCGTATGGGTTGTATCCTTGCTGACCGTATGGGTCGTATCCTTGCTGACCGTTAGGGTTGTTACCTTGTTTCTTCCAACCGTCAGGATCAAAATAAGGCTCTTGGTTACCGTTACCGTTACCATTAGGGTTGGATCCCATGTTTCCAGGTCCGAAGCCATCAAAACCCATGTTGCCCATTCCCATCGGACCGTATCCGAAGCCATTTCCCATTGGACCAGATCCGAAGCCATTTCCCATGGGACCAGGCCCAAAGCCATTTCCCATTGGACCAGGTCCAAAGCCATTTCCCATAGGGAATCCCCGACCAAACGCTACATTCCGCAGGCTGGCTTCACATGTGATCACCACCATCAGAATCACCTGTAACTCACATATATTACAAGTAAGTTCATAAAAATATAGTTCAGAACGGACACAGTATTTATTGCGTTATATATTTTTACTTCTATAATGAGTAAAAGAGAATGTAGCTTTATATCTACTTATATAACTAGGAAAATGGAAAGTTTATAGACGAGGAGGAGTGAAAAAGTAATAGATATGCAAATATATCATCTCATCTACACTAACGTCCTAAATGAGAAATTTTATTTTCAGTGTTCATTTTTTCAATTTCGTGAAATGGTAAATTCTGAAGAATGTGACAAAGAGATTACTGTCAAATTTAATACTGTAAGTGGTGATAAACACGAATTATCAGGCAACACCGGGACCGAGATAGTTTAATTATAACGTCGTTCATGAAAACTGAAAAAAAAACGATGGTGAGCGAAATGTATATCTTCGAGACCATAGAAAATAATCGGCATATTCCTTTCGTCTGGCATTAGTATTTGAGGCAAATTTACTTCCTACTGATAATACTGAGATTATCAGAAGATTTAATTTTTGTTTCTTATATTTCCAATTATACACACCCAACCCACTTTCTTCGCTATGTATTGAGGTGGCTTCACTAAGAAAATTTTCCTAATGTTAATCCTTACTATAAGTGACATTATCCATCATTTCGGTAGTACATAAATTTACTACCAACAGATTTAATTAAGCGGCGTATTACGTTAACAAAAACCTTGTTATTGGTGAAACTACTAAGTTAATAGCTTTGCCGTAATCTATTACACAAAATGTTATGCAACAACATTTAAAGCAAAGGAAACTGAGGTCTTTCAGAAGATGAGTTTCATAACACATGTGCTAGGAATTCCTTCCTCTACAAAATTTCAGGAAGTAGATGAACCACAATGTTTACATGTCTAAAGAGCTACAAACGTTACACAACCGGAACAGTGTTCTCATTTAGGACGAGTTTAAAAACAAGGGGCCTTAAATAGTATCTTCATGAAAATATTACAAAAGCAAATGACTACTTAGGCTTTCTAGTCTGCTGACTGACTTAAGAGAAAACTTCGATAAAGATGCTAAGACTCCTATCTTTAGTTGTATAACTTTAAGGAGTAACCGAGATAATTCTCTTTAAATAAAATTACAAATTAATTCTGTTTAGCCCATCGATACTTTACGTCACATCGTTCGCAACCGAGTTGGCAATTGTAGTTTAAATGTTGGATGATTTCTTTTTTTTATAAAGGAATTAAATTAAACAATGATGGTTTTTAGACAGTTTTCTCAGTGACGTGAAATTATCACTCAATTTGTAATACCTTGATGGTTATGAGTTTTCTAGTAATTTATGAATCATGCAAAGTTTCTTGATATCCAGCTCTCGGGTTTCTAATTCGCTTATATTAACAGAACACATGAGACAGATATGGTCGCTTTGAATAAAATTAGTATTTTTTTAAATATTGTTATTATTTAAAAATATTAAAATGACGATAGGACGCTTTTAGTGTTATCTACACTCTATCTGCAGATTTCGAAGATAATTTTACTTTTAATTTCACTTTTTATAGTGATGAACGTCCAGCGAATTGTTAGCTATCTATATTATTCAACTGTAAGTTTTAAACTAAGTTTTAATGAGTTTTTTGAAGTTTGACTTACGTAACTCTTACCGTTTCTATCGCAATACTACTGCGCATTTACTATAATAACTATATCTGACTCGCTCATAAACTTTTTATCATATTGCACTAAAATGCAGATCGCATACTGTGTCAACACACAACCTCCTTTTCGATATAATACCCATTTGAAATTAGACCAAAATGTTTTCATAAAAAGGTAGCTATTTGCAACATAGTAAAATTTTCTCTAAAAAAACACCATTCTTCCAATGATTCTTCTGACGAACATATTTATTACTTCATCCTCCCTTCAGTCCACTCAAGGAACCATTACGTGGAAAAAAAATTCAGCAACAACGAGGAGGTCAAAATTTGTGGGAAACTGACTCAAAAAATAATATAAAAACTTTTTTGCATAAGCTATAAGAAAACTAGTTCATTAGTTCGACAAGTGTATCAGTATTTATGGGGAATATATGGAGAAGCAATAAAACTCTCATTTCATAAAAATAAACCGCTACCTTTTAGATCACTTTATCTATTTAATTATTGAATGTCACTTGTAAATTTATTGTAATATATCATCAATTTTAAGAAAATTGTTCGTCAAGCCTGACATTAACTATAACGGCGTATCTAAATTTTATATAATGCAAAATAAGTATTTACAGCGTTTGTCTTTTCTCGATTCAAAATCTATCTTCCATTTTCAAAAAACGTAGGTATTACGTTCGTAAGTTATAAAGTACATTTACATAAGAAATGACTATCGCAAAAAAATAATTTCAAGATATATTCGAAATCAACGGTTATCGAACACAGATTATGTCGACAAAATCGTCTGATGAATAAATTTTACAAACTGCCACTGCTGAGATATGTAAATCAGGTTACGAAAAATATTTTGATCAAGCGGTTTTCAAAATCTCCTTGAACATCAGTATAAAAATATACAACTCTCAAATGTTTCTTAAAAATTCTACCGTTTAAGCAATATTTTGGATTATCTATAAAACATATTAGGTCATATAAATGCTGAATGTAAATTGACTTTGTTACGAAAATGGAACTTGTTAACTCGGCGGCAAAATAAAAGAACAATAAGATAAATTTAAAGACAATTTTAACAAACTTTATTATAATGCAGACAGTATTTTATTGTATGTTGATTATTGATTAATAAAATATTTTTGAATTATAATAATGTCTGTTATTATTTCATTGATAAAAACGGAGATCAAAATAAAATATTTTAAAAGGACCGCGAATCAAAGCCCCGATACTTCCTCTACATTTTAATCTATATATTTTAATGTCGGTTTCAACCACTAGGGGCGGGCGGATGTCAATTTCGAGGTCCCCTTATTTCGGTATTTGAAATCAAAAGTCTCTAAATTCACAGAAAGTCTGAACACCTTTCAGGCAAGAATATGTTTGTCATTGTGTGTTGCACGGTGTTCAGATTGCAAGTAATTGTTATTTTTTGTAAAATTTTACTGCCCCCAAAATGTGGCACTGGATGCTGTTTCGCCTCTGTCACGCTAAGACTCCGTCTCATTTGGCTGAGAAATGTTACTATTCTTGAATTGAAATTAAAACATTTAAAATTAATGAACATACTTCGGAAATTTTTATCAAATTAAAAAAAATTCTTGAATAAAATCTAGTGACAGTTGCTACGATAACAAAAGTTTTTTTTCTGTTTGTCAATAAAATAGCTTCACTATAATCGTAAAGAAAAAAGTATTACAAAAAATAATTAATATTTCAAAAATGTGTTAAAGAAAAGACAGCCGCAAGCTCTATCCTATGAATGAAATAGGCAGTAGACAAGTCTTTGAGCCCAACTCTAAGATCCGGCACCCAACTAGTAATTTTAAAAATAGCATGAATTTATTTAAACTAAAGGGTTATAGAAATTAGAGCAACCTTTTTTAATTGAAACTAAAGTATATTCAAAATAGCCATCAATGAATAAAAATTACTCGTATCATTTAGAGAAATTTAACCAAGATTTAAATGCTTCGTGTGCATTACACCCATATTTCTATTTAACCAAATTTATGAATCACATATTTTAATCAAAAATATAAGTTTAGACTTACCTATTCAAATTTACTAAATGGTAACAGATTTAGATGCAAATTCTCAGGTCGAGCATCAAAAATTCAAACACAGCTTTCTGACTATAAGTTTACAACAAAAAAACGACTGCCAATAAGACAGCATATAACTTTTTAACAATGGAAAAAGAGTAATTTGAACAAAATTTATGATACTCTTCCCTTATAATTGTTGAACTATTCCCATTGTTAAAAATATATATGCTGACTTATTGGCCGTCTTTTTATTTATTGTAAACCTATAGTCAGAAAACTATTTTTGAAAAATTGAAGCATATAATAGCACTCATAATAATAATTTCCACAAAGATCTGATAAGAGACGTTTGGTAATAATTCATAAACTAAAAGTATTATTTAACTGAGTTTTTAATTGAAAGGAAGCAGAGAAATAAATCTTCGACCGTAGTTTACGTCAAATTGTGAAGAAACTTACTGTCGCCTCATTTTTACATTTTATCTTTTCTAGTAGTTTGTAGTTTTGCAGTAGAATGTTGAAGAAGCATTTTGTAATTTGAGGATAATTACCTGAGTTAGCAGGACTGTCGTAGACGGCATCGCTACTATTGAGAAGTGCCTTTGCTTTCCTCAATGAATCTTATCGACCCCTGCAGGGTATTATCTATGACGCGGACCCATAGTGACGCAATTGCCAGCTAATTCGAATAATGGAAAATCCTTGCATTTGTAAGTGTCAACACCATCGGACGTTGTTCACCCAACGGAAGCTTTCAGCTTACAATGATACATCCGGTAGTGATACCCCTAATAAACTTGACCTTGAGCATTTGAACTTCCTTCCGTCTGGGATGGAAGTTGCTTGTATGTACATTAGCAAAAAGACTTTTTTAGAAGGCTCATTTCCACCAAGATTTCGGCTTACCCTTGTGCAATTAAAGTCCACTAAAACGGCCGGAAATAAATACGATCCTCGATCTAATCATGGCGTTAGTACAAGTTTCCTAACATTCTATTTTTGCACCCTTTTTAATCTTAGCGCTTAACAACAAAATTCACCCCACAAAGTTTATTTTATTTTGGCCCAGCGATGCTGACGACTTCGGTCGCGTGGAAATAGCTCTTTTTATTTTGCCCTAAAAACGAAAGAACGGTATCATTTATTTATGATCGCTTCACGGCAAACCTTTTAACTTGCAGTTGGGTTTGAACCACTTTCCCACATTTTCAACAATAGATGGAATAAAAATTCTGCCCCCCTCCCGTCCCTCTCTCTATCTCTTCATTGCTGCCAAAATTAGACTTATAATAACACATTAAGTGGGATGAATGGTATAAGAACGCCTAATAGGACTTTTAACTCGCAGCTGGTTATCAAACCGCCTTTCGCACGGCTATTCAATGGATTTATAAATATTTACATTAATATCGTCTGAAATCTACATTATATCTAAATGAAACATACACGAAAATTTAATCTAAAATTCGTGTTTCAATTCCTTAAATTTTCATTGAAATCCGTTGAGCCGTTATTCACACCGAAATTCCGTAAATTCGAGAAGAATGGACATCGCCTAAGTTGATCAAATGTGCATGGAATTCAAGTCAAAGGAAGTAGAAATGCTTTAATTGAAGCTCAAGTAGGAGCGTATAGCTAATTAGAAGAAAGAAATGTCGACCGGATCAGGTAAGTGAGCCCTGCGGGAATGAACTGATGTTGAATCGATCCTTGGGTATCGACTCGGATTAGCTCCGTGGTAAGACGACGTGGAGGTTAGGGCTTCGAATCCCTGGTCTGGTCGATATTTTTCCATTCGTGTCTTTCTTAGAAATTAGTTATACGCTCCTACTTGAGCTTCAATTGAAGCATTTCAGCTTCCTTTGACTTGCATTTTACAATTTATATTTGAATAAATTGGTTTATCCTCTGCGTAAAACTATTACTTTATAAATAATCTGATAAATCAGTATCTCCTAGTATTAATACTCGTTTGACCATTAAATATATTGCGATTCGGTTTTACTACAGTCGAAGTGCTCTGATTGATGTTTAGGTTATAGCGGAAAAAATTATTTATTATTGTTTATTAATTTGTTTTCCGGTGTAATCGCTATACATTGTATAAGAATCACCTATTTTTTATTATATATATATATATATATATATATATATTTATATACTATGAATACCACAACAACAACACATGTATATACTACGCTCATTGCGCGCACGGAGGAGTTTGGTATTTAGCATAGTTAAGGTTCATATGGAGAAGGAATGCAGAATGATAATATTTATGCATAATATGTGTTTTATATACCTTCATTTTTTACATTCATACTGAATTTTGGATTGTGGGTTTATGGATTTACAATGCAAGTTTACCAATAACGTTCAAACTTAAAAAAATAATTAATTACGGTCGCATTTCGACCAACAACCGGAATATTAATAAATTTAATTTGCTTTTAATGCTTATGAGAAATAAATTTAAAACGTTAGTAGTCAGGTTAAATAATTTGTGTGTCGCTTATACGAGTAGAAACTTACAGCAACTTACACATTATTTCTTTCTTCCGTTATACTTATTTTGAACAAATATAATTATTATACAGTATACGAATGTGTTGCATATATTCAAAATAGGCTTTATCCAACTTAAAAAACCATGTAAGAGATTTTTTAGCTTCGTAAGGAAGGGATTTGGGAACAGATATGAGAAGGTTTGAACCCCCTGTAGTGAAAGGAACCGCAGATCTTTACAGGGCTGCATGGTCGAGCCTTATGGAAAACCATTTGTTGTCGCCATAGCAACGGGATTCGGAAATTGGGCTTCAAGCAAGCGCAAGCCTGAATTGTAGCACTAGAATCAAGCAAATACAACTTTACATTCATCTTGTATGGTTCCAAGTTAACATGTAATTTATAAAAAAAATAGTAAAACACTGTGTATCCAATTCGTTTTTAATGATGGCACAATCATTACATTGCAAATTGTTTTAGTAACTTTAAAGATTATCGAATTCAAATGTGTTTGAGAGCGGAATAAGATGTAATGCAAGTCATTTGCGGACATTTTTTTTATAATACTTCAGATAAGAATGTTCAATAATATACGTATTTAGAATAGCAATTGTGTCCTTGAACACTAATGGTTATTTGTGTCAAAATGAAATACTTATATTTATTATCTTGGACATTATTCACCAACGGAACTGACTACCCAATAACCTTGGATTACTGACGTCACGTCTGAAACATAACGTGGCAAGTTGAAAATTATTGAAAAATATTGCTATGTTAATATAGCCTCTCAATAGCTTTCACAAATCGCATATTCACCATTTTTTTCAGTTCTAAAACTGGTTTAAAGGAATTCCTCAATTATTTTCTGAAATTTTGGCAACGGGCATTTCCCGTTGACTTTCGACGTGTGGACTGAGGTGATAATTATAAAGCCAAAAACTAACATTCTAGCCCAAACCAGGATTTGCACCTGAGTCCCCTTTGACGAAAACCACTACCACACATTTATGAAACATGAAATAAAACTGAAATATTAAGTAATTTCTCGAAGTGAGCATTTAGTTATTTAAAATTGTTTTTATCCCAGTTTACTGCAACGTAACTTAAGAAACGTTTTAAGTAGTCACTGGTTACCTTTTAACGAAACTCAGTAACATTAAATTATTCGACATAATCGTTTAATGGTTATTTCCATGTATTTTGAAAAACATTCAGATAAGGGGTTTATGTATAGCAACAATATAATGATTAACTAAAACGAATATGTTGTATGAATATTTTTAAAGACCATTCTTAGATACAGGAATCGATAATATAAATTATTTACCCTAAAAATGTGAACCAACAGTATCCGTCACCAAGCCATCACATACTGTTAACATTTTAGGCATTTTCAGTTATGGTAATAGTTTAAAAGCAAGTTTCTTTCGTCAAAGATATTAATTTTTTACCAATATAAAGAGGACTTTTTTGTAATTGCTTATATTAAGTTAAAAGTAACAGAACATTATTTTCCAGATATTTTGAAACTCACATCCTCTACTCATTAGGAATACAGAAGCAACTGTCAAGTGACGGAATGGTCGGGAAGTCGATTAATCATTCTAACAAAGGTCGGCATGATGATGGCTTTCATCGCAGATGGCATTTCTCTTTGACAGAAAATGGTTTCTTTCATTCATTGTTGGTTCCCCATATATCTCAAACAATTTCCGACGAATTTTTGTTACCGCAACATTCATTTCTTTCTAGGAACGAATCACTGATCGACTGAACTGACTTCACAGTCGACGTTCGTTAAAACCTTTTCTCAATGCTCTAACAAAAGGCAAATACGAAGTGACGATGTTTAACAGCTTCCTAATGCATGGAGGTTGTGATTGATAGCAAAATACCTGCAAAATAAAGTATTTTATTTTTTAAATAAATAACGATTTATTAATTATATTAATTTAAAAACAGTTATCGTATTTACATGCGCATGCCTTTTCATTTATACATAACTACCAAGTCTCACATCCTCCCTAATATGCCTAGCTTATTCATCTTCTTTTCTTACCCCAGACACTTCCGTCTAATGCTAATTTTACAAGACCCTCTTGTCTCAAAACGTGTTCTATTGATCTATCCCTTCTCTTTGTCAAAGTCCCTCATATTGTTCTCTCTTCTCTTGTTCTCCTTAGAAGTTCTTGTGTAGTTACTCTATCCACCCATCCGAATTTCAGCATTCTTCTATAGCATATACAGTATATGAATGTGTTAATATATTTAAAAATAGGTTTCATCCAAGTAGTGTAATATATTATTATAATTTTGTAAAGAGAAAATCTATACAATACAGTGTTAATGTTTTTAAGTTTAGAACGAAATAAATTTAAAACTATATTTTATTTTCTCATGGCACAACATACACTGTGTACTTTGAAAATTTTCCTTGGGGAAAGACAGAAAGACAAACGACAAAATCGTGTAAATTTAGCAGGTGACCAATTGCTTCGTCATTGGCACACTAAGCACCAATCAAAAAGCACAAATTCGGTTGTCTATTGTAAGTATTCCAATAGTAATACATAATTAAATGGTTGAAATGGGAAAACAAGCAAGATAACATGGAATAAATTTATTTATTTTATGTATCTATATAAATATAAACGCTAACTGGTTTGTTTGTCAACCAGTTTTAGCATAATGGACTTAACAATACCTGAAGCGATTTAAATTATATTTATTGATTGCGAAATAGGCTATATATTGTACCTAATTTCAAGTCAAATTGTAGTGTTTAGAGGAAAATAAAAATTCTATTGCCTTCGGATTACTACACTGAATTTGGAATAGTAACACATTTGTATGTTATATATGAAATTCTTGTGAAGAAAGAGGATGTATATTAAAGCGTATTACCTTGGGAGAATGTTGAAAGATATGGCAGAGTAATGTTTTAATTTCCTTCGTAAGTAACCATTTTTCGTTATATTTGTTTTATTACGGCCAATAATTAGTAAACCTTAATATATCAGATGCAAACACTTTTTCTTATTACTTAAGCTTTAAAAAAAATTATATGTAAGGCTCCATTGGAATGAAAATAATTATATTTTTGTGTTTATCGGAATGCACGTTAAGGTTGGTGTACCTGCTTATATCGTCGTATCACCAACAGGAAAACCCCTCACATACCCAGTAAGTCATCTCTGATAACGCCTTTACTCTAATATTATATTCAACTTACTGGAAAAGTGTTATTCCCCGAGAGTAAGTGAATAACATTAACTTCACTCTCATACAGATAGTTTTGCAATAAAAGTATTCTACAAGTTCTTACGTTTTTACCTGTAAAACATATAAATTTTAATTATTTCATCAGCATTTTATTAACGTCTAATATTTATAATTGCATTTGGTCATTTTTACAGATAATGTGAAAAAATTAGGTAAATTTACAGCTTTTTTGATATTAATCGGTAGACCGGGAACAAGTCATTACTAAGAAAGTCAAAAGATAAAATGTCGGATATCTCTATCTGTTTATCTTTGAACTTTGTTTAAAATGACTTGTTCCCGCTGAAGAAATACACGTTGTACATTTAACTTATCTTGTTCACATGCCAACTGTACGTTGGTTTCTGAGATGAAGAAGTAGCTGTAACTACAATTCATAAAAGCACTGATAGTAAAAGTAAACGAAAAATATAAAAGAAAATCATTAATGGTTTTAATGAAATTCAAGACAATATGCGGAAATCAATGATAATGATATAATGCAATAGAAAACGATTAATACAAGGCTGAGCTCCACCATTTTCTTCCTATTTCATTATGTAAATCTAATTCAGATTTTAAACTACGGAATTATATTTAAATAAAAAAATTCTGTCTCTAATCAGCATACATTCGGTTATAATATTTCTACAACTTCATAAAGTATAGTCTGCGAAACAACATCTATTTTTTTTATTTCTGCTCCTAATTTAAAAATCTTTTTAAATTACCTATGAGTTTATTTGTACTGAAGGATGTTTAACTGCATGGATCCTAACGATGTATTTTCCTGTAAATTATCTACGGGTCATACTACAAATTCATACCTGTTCGTTTCTTCTCTACTTGTCAGTCCCCTTGGATTTATGTGATAGAATCGTGTGTTCTCTTTCTGTATAAATCGGAAAATATTTAAGTTGCTGATCGTCGGTGACACAAAAGACATGAGAACTTTTCATTGTGTGTAGATAAGCCATTCTGAGTTGCTCCGTTCTCATCTGGTAACCTCCTGTTTTCCTTGGTGTCGATTTTTTAATTGAATTCGTTTTTTTGATAGTATATGTTACTTTCATTAGAAGTATTATTTTAAGGAATATTTCATGGTAAAGGATTGGTCAATATATGAATAACAAATACAATTTTCTGTTTAAAATTCTATATTTCTAACTATGAATGAAAATACAGTAGCTTGATGTTAGCATAGGTGCATAATTTTATCAAACAAATAGCGAACATGAAATAAGTTAATGTTAGTATGAATGTAAGTAGCCAAGTCTTGCGTGTGGATGGAGGTATGATGAGAAGCCTTGATCGGTTGATTGTGTCTCATCCAGACACGGGCTTCTTGTTGGGGCGTTTGGCGGCCGTGGGGTTGAAGGGGTACAGCACCCCTGGAGGCTGCACCACAGGACCTGGGTAGTAACCACCTCCGGGTGGGTAGTAACCTCCACCGCCAACTGGTGGGTAACCACCTCCTCCAACAGGTGGGTAGTAGCCGCCCGCAGGATAAGCGTAGGGGTTTCCATAACCGCCACCGCCGTAGGCACGGGTTCCCACGTTCTTGCCGGAGACTGGCTTATCATCAGCAGCGAGGGCCGAACCCAGGACGCAGGCCGCGAGGACCACCTGTAAAACAACAAACACTGGTGTTATCAACATTATTAATCGAAACCAGGACCTCCACTTAATCTTACCCAATTGAACTTGACTCCTCCTCGGGTAAGAGCCTTCTCCTTCCATTGTGAAGAGCTGCACTCAGGCTCATATACAAATTTACTGAATCATATTCATCACGGTATAATTTCATGACTCCAAAGAAGAATAGATATTATGTTAAATTATTCATATGTATAATTTCATGACTCCAAAGAAGAATAGATATTGTGTTAAATTGTTCATATGTGAAATGATTTAAACTGATGAGCAGAAGAGACTGTTTCCAAAGCTGAGTCTTGAGGTTCATGTTCCCTTAATTCAGCAATATAGAATTAGAAGTTCAGCTCCGCTTAAAATAAATTTGTTCTTCTGTAGAATTAACAATGATCCATTCTCTCCAGAACTATGTCGATACTTTTTGTTTTTATATCAATAATATAGCCTAATCGTTAACAACTTCATTTTAATAAAAGTACGTCGAAAATTTAGTAGGAGTGTCCTATTTGCGATTGATAAGTCACGGATAAAAGTATCATAATAAATAAAATATATATTCAATATGAAATCAAGTCTCAGCCCTTGGGGTAGACAAGATGACCCAGATGCATTGTTATCGGCGGCGGGGGTGTAGCCTTTGACATAAGGCACATATCGTTATGAGCTGACAGACGGGCGCAAAAACATGGCAATCGGGAGAATCAAGTCAGTTCGCGGCGGGACACGACTCGAAGATGTGTTCGAGTCTCAACAAATTGCCGCCAAAACGGCAATGAGACACCAAACCGTAATGTTAACTAAATTTTTAGTTCGTCTTTAGTCTCGTTTGAAGGAATTTAAAGAAATACGAAAACGTTATTCAAACCAATTTCCACCACAACGACAGTGAGTAGACAGAACAGTAATTAAATCAAATCGTAAAGTGTTCGCGGAGAAGGAATTGGTGATGGCAAAGTATTATTAAAACAATGGCAGTAGAACTCAACCACGCCCTGAGAAAAACTAATTATCAAGGCTCCTTAATAAAGATTTTTTTTTCGTAATTTTATTCAGCAAAATTAGCTGGTGCTCAATAAATCAAACTCGTAAATTAATCGACGGCAGAGTTTAGCTAAGGAAAGACGGAATGGCTCGTAATTCGTCACCAAAACAACGACTTCATAATAAAAAAAGGAAGTATGTTTTTATCCGCTTCATAGAATTTAAACGCATTAAGAAATTTCGTCTAAAATTTGTGCATAGCTTACTTACGACACGGAATAAACGCTGTGGGAGTAATACGCGAGTATCTCCCCCAGATGCGGGAAGAACGTAGGAGTACTTCTTAAAACGCGTAATACGAATAAATGTTATTCAATGTTTTTCACGATGTTTTTGTATAATTTCAACCCCCTTTCAGCAAGGGTGGATCATCCTGTATTTGTCACTGCTTGTTACCGGGACTTTTGTAGACTCTTAAGAAACCGGGAGTATTTTGACTCTATTAGAGTACCAGTACTTTTGTCTCTCTTAAGGCACTGGGATTATTAAATGTGCGGCGGTTTTATAGTACAATTTATGAGTGACTGGCACTCGTTAGTAAAACATATAATTATAAAATCTAAATAGTTAAACATTTTTAACTTTAATGGTGGTTCTGAATTTGATGACAGTTTCCGTTTGCCGTTGTTACAACAATATGATAATTATGGTTCCGCCAGATTTGAATAAATTAATATATATATATATATATATATACATCTTATTTATAAAATGAATCATTGAGGAAAGTACATTTAAGATTACACAGTCAGTAATTAATCTAGCCAATGTTTCTTGAATTTTGAGAAATTATATTATGAGACGCTCTTCTGATATTAATATCTTCAATTCTGTTTGCTTAACACATTTCTTTCTTTTTGTGCTGCCTTCCCTCTTTCACTCATTTCTTCCTGTCTCAATCTCTGATAAGAGTAACGAGTTAATTGCCTTTGCCGATATTTTTAGATATAACTTAATCATACCTGCCATCTTCTTGCTGCTTAGAGCTCGACTATTTGAACTTTTTATCTCAGTTAACTAACTAGACCTAATTACGCAGTACATTCACAGTGTGCTCTAAAATAAACACATGACAATTATTTAACTTCTCAATAGTATTTTTATGCTGATACCGTACGAATATTTTATGTTTTTAGGTATAAACACATTTTCCAATAATCATCCCCCAACATTTACAACCATTATTAACCTGTGGTTTATCAACTGTGTTTTTATTCACCTAAAACTATTTGCTTTCAGCATGGATCTTTTTGAAAAACACACTAAAAATTCGTTTAGTCATGATGGGTCTCTTTGATTCACCTGGACGAATCACATGCTGCTGCATATTCAGCTGAATATACTCTATTCCTAGTATTATAGTATCACAGTCTTCCTTGAACCTTTCATCGCCCTTCAATTAATCCCGTACTGTGCAATGTATGAACAAGAGAAGCCTTGGCCGATTTCATCGATTTCATTCTTCCACTTAACATTTAATCAAGCGCTCTTTAAGTAATTAGCTACGTGCTTGCTTTGTTATATAGCCCCATCTCGTACCGATCTGTATGCCTAGCATTCGTCCAACCCACAATCATTCCCTTCTACGTGTTATTCAACGGCAGATAGTCATCCTCTAAAGTTTACTATGAAATAATCTAATAATGTTACGTAGAAAAAAATTCCGTAACTTTTCTCTTCACTTGCTAATATCTCTTAACGTTCATTTTCAGCATTCTCCTATAGCTCCAGATTTCAAAGGCCTATATTTTTTTCCTTTCTGCAACTCCTCCCGTCCACGTTTCGCATCCATATAACACGCACTCCATACTTACATTTTTAGCAATGATTTCCTAATATTCACACTTATATTACACGTAAGTAAATTCTCCTTTTTCGCGAAAGCCTACTTGCCTGTGCTATCCTACTCTTTATATCTGCTATACTTCTACCATCCCCAGTTATTACGCTTCCCAAGCAGCATAATTCCTTAACTTCCGTCAAAATATCCCTTCCCAATATAACACTCTTTGTTATTCCACTGATACCCATACTATACTCCATTACCTTGGTTTTCCCTCTATTAATCTTCATATTGAACTCTTTCTCGGGAACCCCGTTTATGCCATTTATTAAGTTTTCCAAGTATTTTTCTGACTCCCCTAATACCACATATATTGCATATATTTCCCGCAATACAGTTTAACTCATATATAATCCTTTTATTAATATGCACTTCTGAGTTATTATCCTATCGACCATTGTAACATTTACGTACGTAAAACGTACGTTACGCCAGTAGTTCAAATAATGGTTGATATTAAATACCTCCGATTTTCACGGGATAATTATTATTTTAACTCGCCGGAATTCGTAAAGAGTTACAATAGCAAGTTCTAGAATATATCCCGGAGTTTATTCCTAACATAAAATTGATTATACTGAGAACCGACTTCCATGTTTTAGTTATACATTTCTAGACTAATTTTAACTGCCAAGTCAATTAATCACTTATATCGATTGATAGTAATCCGAAATACTGATGAAACAAATTATAAAGACTTAATAAGTACCTATGCACCAATGTAAATTATCACAGTAACTTAATTTTAAATTAAAATTATATTATACTTATTTTGGAATATGAAACTTATAGTGACAATTACCGAAAACCTTCCAACATTGAAATAAATGGTTTCAAAAAATTTAAACTTGTTATTTTTGTATGTCGATGATGAACATACAAGGCTAAATAATAAAGAACTTACCAAAAATATAAATCTCGGTAGTTTACAAAACGTTGATGATTTTAAAACAATATTAAATTGAAAAATTTCTTGCTGCTTCTACTTGTTAAATTCTTACGCAATGGTATTATTTTATAATGCATATAGTTTAATCTTAAATGAAGTATCACAATAATTCTATGAGAAAGGTACGTGAGAAATAATCTTAGCAAGCTCACCATCATTCCATGTCGTACGAGAAGAGCCATCTTGGATTGTGTCTCATGAAATCAAGCTGGGCCTTATATATATACACCAGTTCCTTATCTCTGGGTGACCCATCCTGTGCTGTACCGGAAGGTATCCATTAAGCTACACGACTGACTTTGTGGTCTTGGCCTTGCTTCTGACTCGTTCACCTCAGTACGAAGATCATTCGCCAAGAATGATGTCACCGTACTAACCTGCAAACGCAATATTTCGTCACCAACTGCAATAGTTTAAGATGAATCTGAAAGCATACTGAAAGGAGAGCTATTAATGTAGAAACAGTTAGAAATCTCTTGAACCTTGTACGACAAAAGTAATGTTGAGTGAGGTGAATTGAGAGTTAATAAGAGCCATGATATCAGACACTGGGGTCTATATAGTTAATAAATGCTTAGACTCGTGTGGAAAGCTGATGTGACTCTGAAGAAAACAAGAGTTTAGAACTTTCTTTCCTTTTCTTAGCTTTCATCACTTCATTAATTTTTATTTTATCTTACTACTTCACTTTTCTCTAACATAAACAACAGGCGATGAAGAAAGTGAAAACGGAATATGGAAAAGGAATCATACTGCAAGGAGACGAAATAAAAACCTTACGCTTTGCCGACGATATTGTAGTATTAGGATAATCAGAAGAAGACTTGGAAACCATAATAAATGGCATTAACGTAGTCCTGGAGAAAGAGTTCAATATGAGGATTAATAGAGGGAAAACCAAGGTAATGGAGTATAGTATGGGAAACAGGAATAACAAAAGGTGTTAGATTGGGAAGGGATATTTTGACGGAAGGTAAGGAGTTCTGCTACTTGGGAAGCGTAATAACTAGTGATGATAGAAGTATAGTAGACATAAAGAGTAGAATGGCACGGGTAATATAAGTGTGAATATTAGGAAATCGTTGGTATGGAACGTGGCGTTATATGGGTGCGAAACGTGGACGATAGGAGTTGGGGAAAGGAAAAGAATAGAAGTCTTTGAAATGTGGTGCTATAAGCGAATGCTGAAAATCAGATAGGTGGATGGAATCACAAACGAGGACGTTCTAAACAGAATAAGGGAAATGCGTTCAATATGAAGGACGTTGACTAAGATAAGGGATAGATTAATAGGCCACATTTTATGACACGATGGTCTTGTAAAATTAGTATTAGAGGGAAGTTTGGGGGCAAGAACAGACTACGAAGGCCAAGGATGGACTACACTAGGTAGATTAGTGAGGATGTCGGGTGTGGTAGTTATAAGGAAATGAAAAGGCTTGCGCAAGATAGGTTAGCATGGAAGGTTACATCAAAACAGCCTTAGGACTGAATACCACAACAACAACACAAACAACAGACTACCCGAACAACGAATCCACTGGGTCATTTGTTATTTTACACACCCTACATACTTATTTAAAGTATAACATTGTCTTATTTTCATTTCAATTTAACAGAATTGATATACTTATTTCCAATATTAATAATTAAAAATACCAATAACTGGCCTCCAAATAGTTTGATTTATTTTGATTATACCGTTTGTAAAAAATGTTATTACATTCGAACCTCCTCCTGACCTCAGATCAGGACATATCATGCCTATCTTTAAAAAAGATAGGAAAAAGTAGAAAAAATTACCATGGAAATTTCATTCTAAATTCACTTATGAAAATTTGGGGGAATAGTTAAAAGTAAATTGGAAGATGCATTTAAATCTCAAGAAGAACAATGTGGCTTTACTACAGGAAGATCTTGCATAGAATACAGTTTCACTCTGAAATAAATCTTGGAGAAATGTAATAGATAGGGGGAAAGTATTGGAAGCTGTTCGTAGACCTCGAAAAAACATAGGATTCTATACACACGAATTTGCTTTGGAAAGCATTTAATATGCTGAACATAGATCGCAGCTTAATTAAACTAATACAACACATTTACAGAAACAATATTTATCAGATAAAATGGGTACAAAATTCTCAAAAAATTGGAATAAGCAAAAACTACTCCAAGGATGTTCCATGTCACCAACATTTTTCAAAATTTAAACTGACATCATACTGCGTGTGTGGTCCAAAAAAATTAGAGAATGTGACTAATGATAACAGATGAAATATATTTACATCGCCAATTATTCGCGGAAGACCAGGAGAAGATGGTAATTTTACATGTCATCAACTATCAATGGAATACCAAAGGTGAGGCTTAAAAATTAATAATAATGAAATAGAATATCTGACCAATAATTTAGTATAAAAAAATATATTTTTTAAAAAATTCCAAAATTTCCGCTACTTGGTCTCAATACTGGAAACAGAGGGTACAACGAATACGGATATAAACCAAAAATAACGAGTCGGAAGAAAGTAATTGGAATGTTAAATTCAGTTTTACGGAGTAGGAATATCATTAAAAGCACAAAAATAAAACTATTCGAAATCATACTACATAGCATTCTATGGAGCAAAAACATGGACCTTAAATAATAATAAAACATGCTAATAAGTTGAAAGCACTTGTAATGGACATCTGGAGATGATAGGCCGGAATATCCAGAAAAGATAGAATAAGGAACACAAAAATCCGACGCTGTATGGACGTGGAAGAAGTAAGTTACAGTGGAAAAGAAACGACTTCAGTGGTATAGCCATATATGCAGAATGGGAGAAGGACGAATATCCAAGACTATACATGAATAGTAAATTGAGAGGAGAAGAAGAAGAGAACGACCTGCTACCACCTGGATACAGAACTATGTACGTCAATGAAAGATTTAGTGCAGTGGAAGAAGGCGTATGAGGTAGAGGAAAATGGCAGTGTAGATGTCTAATTTTATATATTTTAGAAATTTATTAATTCATTTTTTTGATATAGTTCTGCTGGAGATAATTCTCTGTTTGAGGAAAATTCTCAATAAGAATATAGCGTTCAGGTGAATTGGCGAGAAAGAAATGCGATGGGTGTCGGAGTATTTGTGAGGGGCAACGAAATCGCTGAAGTTAGGTGGTGTTCGTTGCACGTTTGGGTATTAGTAAGTTCCTTGTTTTCGACAAACTAAATTGCTTTGGATTCGTGAAATTATTATATATATTTATTAGTTGTACATCCACTTTAGAACTCTTGCAAAAGATAACAGCTTTTCGGTGGTAACGTACATATGCAGCTGAATCTTTAAATTCCGAAGAAATTAACCGATGATGGTGATAAGTTGAACAACAACTCGTATGTTGGAGCACCATGTTCGGTCTATCCCAGAAACTGCCTTGCAGAAACGTTCAGTAGATGCAGAGCTTGACCCATTTGTTCACCTCACGTCTTTCTTCTCACTTTTTACCTTTCCTTGCGTAGGTATCTGCAGGTCAAGGTCTTGAGCTAGCACTTCCCACTGGCCTCCTCTAAATACTGATACCTCGTAATTTATTCGGATACTTTTAGGACTAGAGACAAACTCTTCGGAAGGTCACTACATGTTAAAGATACGAAATGTTGCCGTTGCCTGGACGTGATCCAATCCACAAGACTCACGAAGAAAAGGCTATTATTATTTACTCATTGTCACATTAACTACTGATGGTCTTTTTGCCATACCAGAAACTCATTTCTTTCTAGGGGTGTCACGGTATGGAAACTCTAACACACTACATTTATGTCCATGCTATTGATTGTAAGACGGGATCTCTGTTGTGCGAGACAGCGATGCCAACCGATAGACCGCAGGAATTGTTGTAAGAATAAAGTAATGATTGCTGAATGAATATATATATATATATATATATATATATATATTATTTGCCGTTATATTCCTTCCTACGAACCTCAGATCCTCTAGTCTGTCACCACGATATTATACGAGTATATCACTCTGGCGGCCGAAAGCCGAGGTATCCCGTGACGTAGGAGGAAAAGGAGGGTAGCGAACGAGTGCCGTAAGCACGACCACGACGCCGGCGTGTACTAGCTTCTATGAAGTTTTAAAATATTACTTTATTTCTGTTATTCACGTGATTTATTACTTCTTGTTGGTACCACAACTCCAGTGGCTCTCAGAGAGGTTCTCACAAAGATATTTTATATGCGTTCTCTTCTCCACCCTAATATGTTCTCTGATCTATTTAACTATCGTTGAATTTATATCCTAATTTTCTGATCCGTAAATCAATATTGAAAATACGTTTACGTGAAACATTAACTTACTTTGTTCTAATGAAATAATTAAGTTTCTCCAATTGTCATGTGCTACTGATGTATTTTTATAGAATTTCTAGTGCCAATTCTTTGTCTTATATATTGATCTAGTTTTATTATTTCCTAAACATTCTTTTGGTTTGTTTTTCCAAGTTAATTTTCTTTTAATATTTAATTCCTACGTGTGCAAGGTGATTCTACGGTAAGGTTTAACTTACGAAAACAAACATGTTTGTACAGGAATATATGGTCGGAAGTGACATGTTGAACCAAAAATACAATCAGGGAGACATGAAAAGAAAAACATCGTTTAAAATTTTTTAGTTGTATATTATAAGGCTCGTTAATTCTTATTTAATTTATGTACTTATGAATACCTCACGCGTCACAGCTGCATAAAAAAGGAATATTTTAATGATTATCATAGTGAGTACAGCTTCAATTAATAACTTTAAAATGAAAACTGAATATATGAAATGAAATGTATGAAAGGCTGTGAAAATTTTTTTTAAGTGTTTGATTTTATTTTGGTAAAAATGTAGAAATATATACACTCATCCAGACACAATTGGATTTGATTTAAATTTATTATTCTGTGCTTTCGTTAGATAACAGGAAGATATCTTCTATTTCTTCTCCTGGCAGCTGTAGGATTGAATGGATAACCCATCATTCCCATCCCCAATCCCATACCGTAGTCCCCGTAAAAAGGGTCCATCATGCCTCCATTCACACTCCGAGTTGCAACTTTTCTAGAACGAACTGGAATGTCGTCCACTGCAGCAGCCAGTTGCATAAAGCACAAAGCAGCAAAAACCATCTGTAACATAAAGTAATAATTTTGCGACTATTTATTCATTCGATATCTGTGGCAAGTCTCGAATGAAGACTTGGTTTTTCTACTTTGAACGCCATTTCTGTCCATAGTACTTTCATGTTTTTTCATCCGGCTGTAGGCTACAACAAAAATGTTTAACGTTGACTGTCTTTGATTACCGGGTTTACCCCAGAAAGATGCCTTGCAAACATCTCAGGATAAGTTCTCTATGGAACTTCATGCAGAATGCTTAGTATTGTAAATTAATTTAGATAATTAAAATAAAATATAGAACTAAAATTTATACGCGTCACAATATATATGAAAGAATGTAATTTGTAAATATTAAGAATTCCAATTTCGTTACATATTAATTTATTCCATTATTAAATTAAGATACAGATTTATTAAACTAGTTATAAAGAATAAAGGATTAAGTCGAAGTGAAGTGTCGATTGCTATAAACTCTTACAGAGAAAATTAGAGTAAGATCAAACTGGCCGGATAGAATAACGTTTAAAATTATTTGTAAAATGGGAATAGTTAAACGAATGAAATATTACACG
Organism: Eucriotettix oculatus; assembly: GCA_034510155.1. Taxonomy (NCBI): domain Eukaryota; kingdom Metazoa; phylum Arthropoda; class Insecta; order Orthoptera; family Tetrigidae; genus Eucriotettix; species Eucriotettix oculatus. Next base: position 66,220,766 of record CM067378.1, read on the forward strand.
TAGTGCATTTACTAAAATGATTTACAATTTAATTAAAGTAAGAAATATATCATTATTAATTTATTCTCAGGTCTTGAATAAAAGTAATTTCTTCTATCAACTAATTAATTTGCCGTTTAAGACTTATAGATATGTAAATATTTCCAAACTCTTCCTCTCCTTTCTTTCTTTACTTCTCCCAGGTCATGATCATCCTTTCATCTATCATGAAACTAATATTCCTTTTAATCACGATAACGTTACACGTTTTGCAACTCAACTTTTATTTCTGAGGTAACTATTTTTAGATCATATGGTTCTATCTCCAAGAACTCTCCTTTCAGGTAAAAATAATTGCTCCAGACTTGGGTCATCTTTGAGTGCTCATAAAGAAATCATTCATCTAAATTACCCCAAAAAAATCCTTAAATATATGTAACTTGGAAGGACGGATAATTTAATTTCAATGCATGGGGAATCAAAAACGTTAATAAAATCCATGTTACAATATATATGAATATATAGGAGTGAAAGAAAGGAGAGGAAGAGTTTGGAAATATTTACATACCTATAAGTCCTAAACGACAAATTAATTACTTGATAGAAGAACCTACTTTTATTCAAGACCTGAGAATAAATTAATAATGATATATTTCTTACTTTAATTAAATTGTGAATCATTTTAGTAAATGCACTACGTATAAGATTTCATTTCTTTAACTATACAGTTTATAACACAATTAATTTAGTGAAAAAATAACAGCACATTTTTGTCAGGTACGTACCACACACAGAGCTTGAATTGAAGACAGCATGGCTTCGCTGAATAAGAACTCAAAGGAAGATGTTAAACGATTTATATGCTGCTTGAAGGGTCGGAACCGTTCAAAGCGGAGTTTTTTTCTTATCGCTATCGCTCAATTTCCTTTGACTCAATGCTTTGTCTGCTGCTATCTGGCTCCCTCGCCTTTCTCACAAAAGCGCACCCAAAGCCCCGCTATATTAATTTTGTGGCTTTTCTGCCTAAGCAAACTCGGTAGGAGGTTGCGAAACACTTTAGTGTCCTCTATTCTTAAGCGGAATTTCATAAAGCAGCAAAATTACCAGAAACTTTTCTATGCAAGTTTTGATAGCGATTTTCATTGTTCAACCAAAACGGAAATGTTTCTATACAGGCAATACTAAACTGTTCCCCAGGAATAAATTATGTTTCCTTTTTTAGTAAGTAAATGAATATTTTCCCTAAAATTTGTTCCCACACCGAAAAACCTGAGGGATCCCGATCAAGTAAGCATCAAGTCATCTTAAACAACTAATCCTTGTAACGCGAAATTACACACTTATTACAGAACGAGAACAGAGACAGAACTTTTGAATAAAAAATAAAATCAGGATGGATAAATCTCAATTAGACCAGGAATAAATCCCTGGATCACTGCTTTGTACGTGGTCGACTCATCGTCAGGTACGAGATTTCTCTATCCATTTTTAGACATGAATATAGGCTCACCTCCAATTTACTGAATCACATTCTTACATTGTCTACATTTAGGACTTCACTGACTGAATATTTTGGTATTCTTGAATTGAAATCATTATAAGCTTTGATAAATTTACACATAATGCCCATCATTTATAGGAGAAATCTCGCACCTGACTGGGAGTTGACTCAGGTAGCGCTGAAGTTTGAAAGCATTCTTCTTCTCTTGTAAGAAAAATTTCTAATATTCCCGATAATTTGTAAATTATGTCGCAATCCCCAGTGGTAGATTATCCACGTCTGAAAAAATTGATTGAGTTATTTGTTCACCAAGTTCCCTTTTAATGAAGTCCGTTTCCTGGAAAATTGCCTGAAATTCTTCTCGAGGTAATTCCGTTTTCCTCTCACGCAATTCTGAACTATTCAAATAATAGAACAGTCCCACATCGGCTGTGGTCATAATTATATGAAACACTGAATGTTCCTTCTATAGCACACAAATTCTTCACAGTAGGTCGTGGACAAAATGAAGGCGGTTCAATTCACAGCGTAATAGAGAAATGGAAGAAAAAAGCACTGAAATTGAATCTCTTTAAGCACTTTCACTATGTGCACAATCAGACTGCTAAGAAGGCTGACAATCGAGAAAATGAAAATAGATGATTCTTTTATATGAAACATTTAGCTAGTCAAATAGGTAGCAGCTCCATCATGAATGGACAAGGAGAAAAAGATGTATGGAATGGCATAAAAGTGGTGCCAGCGAGAAACGATGCACCATTCATTCTACAATATAAAACTTCTCGTACAGGAGAATTTCAATAGATCAATAAACAACGATGTCGTTCTTAAACACGATTTTCCAAAGATTTGTAAGTAGTCCCCTAGCATAGAAGAAGAACTTAGTGTTCTGATATAATTCCCAGTTTCTTTACAATTTATAGAAACACTATTACAGAAAAATAAGAAGATTGTGAAACATTGTAAAATAGAGTTCGTTACAAGTAATAGTTCGTGCTCTAAAATTAAACTAATAAATTTAAATAACTTTTACTCGTATTTTCCTATTACTTATTTATGTTTATTTATTGAAAGTTAAATAAACAAGTTTAAATAAAGACACTTAAAAGATGGAAATAATGTAAATTTGTGTTTTACCAATTTATTAAAAACTGCGTAGAAAACTGCCACGACTGTAAACATTTATTTTTAAATTTAAAAATATGCATAGACCACCTAAGGGATTTGTAATTGATGAAAGAATATTAAACAATGTTAGAAGTTCCATACACATTAATTTTACTTTCCTGAAGTAATGTTTACTATTATTTCTATTGTCTCCAAATCTTTAAATGCTTCTCCTCTAACATGTAACCATGTAAATTATATACACTATTTTATCTTCATGTGCTTTTTGTTTTCATATTGTATATACTAAATCTAAATTAGCACAACTGAAAATCTGTAAAGATAATAGTTTTTATACATTAATAAAAATAAAATGCTTCTCCTGAAAAATTAAAAAGTTTGACTTGTGGGCCAATCCATGATAAGTGGGCCAGGAAAATGGAAATTGGTTGCCGCATGATCTCAGAAAAATTAATATTTTGTTGGTGTGTTTTACCAGTTCAAAACTAATTTTTTTTTTCATTTATATTGTGTCCGGTTCACAAATAGCCGCCGCTTCCGTGTAGCAGGCCTTTTCTACGAATTTCTAAATTATTCGGGACGTATCCTTTTCAAATAAACTGCATCGTGTTGAGTACATTCAGGCCAAAAATTAAGCCTCCATTTACTTACCTAATATTATTTTTTCATGTACTCTGTGTAACACGAAGTTGTCGATTGCAAATGAAGTAAATTAAATTTTAGTAGCCTTATTTTTTCAAGAAGAATCCGTTTGTGAACGTCAATATTCTTGGTGCTTTTACATAAAATAGAGTAGTTACTTTATATAAATTATCGGTGGTTAAATGACGTACCCTTTACAAATTACAACCTTTTAAAAATGGCGTTAGTGAAAATTTCTCGGATTTCCAACCTGGTATGGTAGTTTAAGTACGACGTTTCATCAACATGATCTGGCGAAGTATACGAGAAAATGTTGACAATGCATGTTAACGAAATGTCATGCCTAACCTATGATACCCAATTGGAAATTTCAAAGAATTAATGATGTTAAAGATAATTAATATTTTTTCTATTGAATAGTTGACGCATTTCGTTAGTTTTTTACATTTGTTTAGAAGAACATACCTGAAACTTCTTATCTTTTGATTGTACGAATTGTTACTATCGTGGGTAGATTAAAGGAATTAAATAAAGGGACAAGTTTCATTTCCTTCAGATTTGGGGCGTACTTTTCACCGCGTGTCTTCTTGACTTCCTTAGTGTACCAGGAGAATTTAAGTACCGGGAATGGTTTCATTCTCTCATTGTACTAGGGTGATTTATATTCTATTAAGCTTGCGCGCTTATTTAACTAACCAGAAGATTTCTTGACTCGATTAAGGTACTGTGATTCATCATTCTGGTCAACATTAAACAAACATTACGTCGGGTTAGGAAAAACCAGCATCAGCTAGTTGTTAATATATTTGACCTATAGGCGAATAAGATCATTTCAAATAGAATGCGAAATTTATGGCAAACGTTAGTTTTTTAATGCATTCAACCGTGAAGTAATTTATTTTCTGATGAAATTAATAATGAAATCCTTTACATATCTCCAGACCTGGTTAATATTCAAATAGTTTGCAGTTTTAAGTATTTCTTCTGATAATTCATCATTAATTCTAAGCCTGTATTCGTATTCATTTCACAATCCCGTGACTCAATTCATTATAGAGTTCTAATGGAAGAACCATGTTCAGTCTAAAACAAAAGGATAATTTAAATAAACCTTTTCTGTAAGTCTTAAAGGTAACAGACTATGAAATGACTCAAAGGAACGTTTGCGATAATGATAATCTGGGATCCGTTGAGTTCGTGTCGTCATTGTTAATTTCTTTGTGAGTTCCGTTGCTCAAGCCAAGTATAAAAACAGAGCACTTTGCTCTAGAGCCTCATTCGAACTTAACCATGAATACTTCAATGCGAGCTCTGTTCTTGGTGAGTATCATTTACTTATTCTTCTTTACAGGATTCATCATTCTGAATTCTCTAGTTTTACTCCATACCGTTAATTGTACAGATGCGAATCTATTAAGGCTGATATTATGCACATTTAAGCTTCAAGATATATGCCTCGTCAAGAAAATGCAAAGACGATGGATTTTCCTTTTTGTTTTCCTCACAAAGAAATTCATATTTTTTATCTTTACCGATATGTCTGAGGTGAACTCCAAACCATATTCCGACGTAGGTGAGACCACTATTTTAATTCATTTGCAGGAAACTAAAGGCTTCTATGAAAAAGGGGTTTTTTGTTGGGGGGAAGGGGGTGAAAGGCAGACTCCCTTTAATAGTATAGGAATGAAATTGAAAAGGGGGGATGTGGAAGGTAGAGCAAGGTAGCCAAGGGTTGACTAAGGCCTCTGTGCAATAATGATTGACCTGAAAGAAATGCAGGAAAACCCTAGAAAACCTGCATCAGATAGGTCGGGCTTATCCCCTACTTCCTTGAAAATAGAACTATAAACACGTGCATCATCTGTTTGTTAGATAATACCGTCTTTCAAATGCAGTAACAGTATATTCTAAATGTAAAACAAAAATAGAGGAGAGAAAATAAAAATTAATTATAGGTTATAATAACAACATTTTCCAGTTGAATTATTCATGACTGCGGAACTTTCGGCATATTAATGCTAAAATATTATCAGTCGTTACACGAACGATGAAACAATTATAATTTTTGTGTAATACTGTATTCGACAAAACCACTCCACGATTGATAATATATTCATAATAAGGCAATTATACGAAAAGAGTCATGAACACGGAATAGTTATTTAATATGTTTATTGATTATAGACAAGCGTTTGACTCAATACATAGGGTTAAAATTATGGAATGCCTTCAATTTTATAAAGTCCCAGCTAAATTAAGCGATTTGATTGCGCAAACACTAACCAACAGCAAAGCAAGAGTTAAAATTAACAATCAGCTGAGTGAAGAGTTTGAAATAACCTCCGGTGTCAAACAAGCAACCTTATTTAATATAGTCATAGATGTAATTATGAGAAGAATGGAATTCAATGGAAATATTATCACACGTTTAAGACAGATGCTCTATAAAGCATTAAATCATTAAAAGATACTCTTCATGAACTCAAAACAATTTCCCACGAATATGGGCTAATCATTAACACCAACAAAACAAAATTCTTAAGATGTAAAAAAGGTGATATTACCCCCACAAGTGTAACTATAGACGGCGAGAATTATCAAGAAGTAAAATCCTATAAGTATCTAGGCTCAGTGGTAAATGGAAGTAATAAGATCGAACAGGAATATGGAATAGAGCATACTTTGCATAAAACCAAATTACTCTCCAAATCTACCAAAATAAGACTTTACAAAACCACAACCAGGCCACAGAAACATGGACCCTCAATAAGGCAGAATTTCAAAAATTAATGGTTTTAGAAAGAAAGATTCAGAGAAGGATATACGGACCCATTAAAATAGAAGAAAATACCTGGAGACAAAGATATAAACATGAATTGGATATGTTAATAAAATAGGCTGGTAAAGAAAGGTTACCAATGGAACCCGTTGACATTTAAAACAAGAGGAAGACCAAAAAATAGATGGAGGTATGATTTCTGCAAGATCTTAAGAAGATGAACATCATGAATTGGACGGAGAAGGCTATGAATAGAAAAAGTTGGAAGACTATTATAGAGCAGGCCAAGGGGATGAAATAAATCGTTGTAGCGCCTTCTGAGAAGACAAGAAGAAGTGTAATATTGTATGACCAATATAACTTGAACTGTCGAAAGCTTCCGCAATAATAATTATTGGTTCATGTGTACAATATATTGAACTGTTATTTTTTTAAATACGTCTTTTATTTACGAAATGGAGACGGGGAAGGAAAATAAATTCGACTTACAGCAGAAAACGCTAGTAATTAGATAATTCAAAAAATTTACACGAGATAAGTTGTGAAGTTAAATTAAAATTTGGGTTACTAATAATAAAACAAAGGCTGAACAAATAAAATCGTATTATGCGTGATATAATTTTTTTAAATGTATAACTCAATTAATTTGAAAATACTTTCAATTAAAACTACTACTTCTCAGGGAATGATTGAAACACAAAAGCCTGGCTACAATTGATTTTCAGCTTGCAAGTAACAGTGATCAGATAATAATAGTTATGTTTATGTGGTATCATTGAAATAACAATTAAAATGTATTTAAATTAACATTTTGAAAACAATTTATCTCATGAGCTTAAAGAGAAAACATTTTCTTAGATGGGTTTAATGTACACATATGGCAACAGAATCTTTTTCTTTAAATTATAATTTTATTTTGACTAAATATGCGGTGTTATTTATGATCAAATAATACCCATATTATAGTATATCTAGTAAGAAAAAATTATTACATATTAATGGCAATGGAACCTTCACAAGTGCAATAGTAAGTTATTACAAATAAATATTACTATACCTAATTAATACATACGTATAAGTTATTTGGGATGATTTATAGAAGGCGAATAGGAAGTAACGATTCTAAGGAAAGAGGTACATAAATATTTTATTATAGCAATGCAAGTCAAATCGATTTATTATCAAAGTAGAATTGGATTAAAAAAAACAATTGAGAGACGACTTATCCTCAGAATTATTGTAAAGAATGTCTTTGTCGGTTTGAAGGCCAACTCAGATGTTAGTGTCAGAAATATACAATATTATTGCTAGTGTGTTCAAATATCTCTCGTCAATTCTCGTTTCTTCTAAAATGTTATTGAACTGCTTCCTAGAAAACCCCGAAACAGATACCAATTTTGCGACGTTTTAATTAGACAACTCATTGCTCGGTGCCGCTGTAATCATAAATAAAGTTGAAAAAAATATTTAATGCACATTTTCTTGCTTCGTAATTGTGCTAATTGGCACGCCATGTGCACACATTCGCATATCCATAATTTATGTCGCCAATTCGTCATTTGTCGAGGTCAACGCTACCATAGCTGATAGCTCGGACAAGTCCTGCGTCTTGCTCAACTCACCTCGTGATTTTAAAATACACAGACACAAACATGAATTGTTTAAAATTCCGCAAATACTTAAAACTTACAAATATTCTACACGATGTATGAATAATATTCCTTTTTGGTGGTTCTTCCAGGTGGTGGCGCTTTCTTCCTGTTTGCTGAAGGTTGCTGCAACGGAGGACGACATTCCTGTGTATTACCACAAAATCGCCAAAAGGAGCTTCTACGGAGGAATGATGGATCCTTTCTTCGGAGGCTACCCTGGAATGGGGATGGGGATGGGCATGGGGATGGGAATGGGCTTTCCCTTCAACCCCACAGCCGCTAGAAGACCAAATAAGGGATAGAGACCGAATGACTCCAGTTGATTTCCACAATTTTTCATTTAAATATTTATGTTTTTATACTTTTGTACACAATAGAAAAAATAAAATTTAAATCCTTTAATATTATTCTGTTATCATGCTTGAACTTTCATCAGCAATCTCGAGCGTTCTTTTCAGATAAAATAGTGACACTGGTCAACCGATTTCCAAACATGATTATTTTTTCGTAATATTTTACTTTGGTTTTTTTAAGAAAAACATAATTCAGAAGTTATTTTTTATCAAATAATACCAAAATTATCGTATATCTAGTAAGAAAAATTATTACATATTAATGGCAATGGAACCTTCTCAAGTGCAATAATAAGTTATTATAAATAAATATTTAAAGGTACAAAGAAAAATGTTGGGAGTGCAAATAACGTACTAAGAGAATATTCTGCTGCAAATATTCTGGTGTAAAATTTAGTAACGACCTATCATAAACGAAAAGTGTAAATTCACTGCCCCCTAAGGAATGAAAACCACTAAACATCGTACGCAGAATTTTAAAGAGAAGCTCCAGAAATAATGAGGCCCTTGTTATAGAAGTATAGTGCGACCGATTCTAGAGTATGGGTCGCCATGTAAGGGTTCGTAAAGCAATGAATACATACAGGTTCTTGAGGCAATTCCAATGCTACCTCAAACCCAAATATAAAAAATAAAATTCCCTTTATCCCGCACAAAACAGGTTCGCCGCATTATGAAACTAACTCCAAAAGCAGCTAACAAACCTAAACTCCAGACACACAAGAAATTTGTGAAATACAACAAAAGTAATTACGATTCAAAGACTGTAAACCGGGTGTGGGAAACATTTTTTGTGGGGGCCGTATAAAAAATGTATGTTGGGCCACGGGCCAAAAGAAAAACAAAAATGTTCAGTATTTGGAGAAAGTGGTGTTGTTGCTACCCGTAGGAAGTTTCTCCAAATTGTAAAGTCGTACAGGGATATCATTTTATGTATAAAATTAATATTCAACAGAGAAATTTAGTAACGTACGGGACAAATCTTGTCCAAGTACCTTATATCGCCCAAGGACCGTATGTGGCACGCGTGTCGGGGTTTGCCCGCCGTGGCTATAAAAAAATAGTGAAAAATTAAGCTACTTCATAATAAGTAAAATCACATGTATCAATTATATTAAATGTAGTTATTTCAGTCGTTAATTACCCTGGTAGTAGATACGATTTAAAATAAATATTATTTTTTTAAAAAATCGGAAAGAAAACTATGAAATTATCTTGTAGGCTTGCGGAGTTAGAGAAGGTGTCAAGGAAACGGACTACACATCATGAATTCTTCAGAACACACAATAACGAACCACTTTGGATAAATGTAGGCCTAAAGTAACGTTTTACCTCCAACTAACATAACTAAAAACTATCAATCATACCACATTATACGAAGGAAACAGGTAAATTTTCATTCTTAAATGGAATCGTTTGATATTTGAATTGTTGGTCTGCAAAGTTAGTGGGAACGTGACTGCTGAGTAAAAAACAATTTTTGAAACGTTAAATATGGATTTATTATTTAAATAACAGGATCGATATTTAAAAAAATTAATAAGTAGAGTAGAAAATTGAATCATATTTTAATAAAGGGTGAGTAATTAAATATAATTTTTAAGGTGTGAGACGTGCAGAGAACTTTTTGACGTCACTTATAGCCATTGTAATGAAGTAAGGAATTGAGTACAAGTTTATTCAGTCAGTAATGATACTCATCATTCACACTGGTTGACAAATTCCTTATTGACGCCAATCAACCGGCTATCAGACGGAGATGAGCGACCAGAACGTGCGAAATCCTAAGTGAAGTGGATTAGCAGGCGGTTATCTACTCTGGGCGTTAAACCCCTCGGGAATTTAGAAGGTCGTTTCTCCCTCCCAAAAATCAGATGATCATTGCGGACCAAGCTGGAAATTTGATTGGAGCAGAGGGTAATCTGGCATCCACCATCATGGTGGGGGTATGAAGAGAGTTGGCCTCAGACGAGAGAGAGGAGTGGAAAAAGGAATTTTGAAGAAAGAGGAAGTCATGCGACATAGGATGGAAATAAAGTAGCGGGGAAATTAATTTTGAAGAAATGTGTCAGGGGAGAATGTGGTAGTTGGACCACGGCAGATTAGTAGGTAGAGGGAATTGATAATAGTTGATCACCAGTCGTTAATTTAACTGACAAACTGAGAGAAAGAAAGAAGGCGGACACCAGACAGCGGCAGGAGGCATCGCCCGTTCACATAATCACCAGACCAGAATTTTTGGAAGAAAGGACGTACCTTTCCCGGGACACAAACTCCGGCAGCAGCCCAATTACGTGGGCCGACAAATGACGCAGCCACTTCCTAACACGGAAAATCAGGTGTGTCAGTTCCAATGTATCAAAACTGCGTACGACTAATTTTCACATAAATGACCCTATAAATATAACGAGTCTCTTGCTAAATGTTAATTTGAGCTATCTGTCGAATTTTAATGGACCCTAAATTTTTTATTTATCGTAACTTGTTTTAATGTTAACGTAATAATTTTTTATAATTTAAATTAAAAACTTATTTCCCCCAGTTTCCATTGTATCATAATGCCAGTTAAAACTTATTAGTAGTAAGTAAAAAGTTTTATATGACTTATAGAGCGATTCTACACTTATTTATTTTGCCCTTACATGTATATAGTTTCTGTTCTTCGTTTTTTGTATTCTAAACATTCCCTCAAGGCTTCAATCTAATTGAATAAATGTACCTAAAGATTTAACTTTTAAGTATAATTTCCTCATTTAATTAAATATTCTAGACTTAACTACATCAATAATTTGCCAGCACTTGGAAATATCGTATTATACGCACATGCATATTAGAAAACAGCAATTTTCTTCATGCTTTTCAGCAAATGATCTGGTCGGAAAAGGTACTTTTACAAGTTGGTAGAAGAATTTTAATCGCAATTATTTTCAAGCACGCGGGCAAAAAGTATAGAAGTGTGCATTGTTCTCTGAGAAGATCCGGGGTTGCATGAAGTATGTAGAAAGCTTTGCTCTGTCCGCAACGTGAGCTCACGTTCACGTGCGTTGTATATTTCTGCCCTTGTGATAACGCTTCGTGGCCGGGATGTAGCCAGGCGGAACAGGACGTGACGCACAATTTAGTCACTCAAACAAACTCTTGTGTAGAAATCGATCCTCGGCAGACTTTCGAAACACTTTCAAACAAAGCTTTAATTTGGCATGATTTGTAGGACAGGAATACTAGCACTTGAGACTATTCCCAGGGAAGCAAATACAATTTAAAAGCAGAGAAACAACCATTGTTTCCGTGAGGCGAATATTTTTAGTCAGTTGTAGATTGCTCATTTTATTTATTCGAAAAAAATGGTTAAACATAGTTTACTGCTTACTCGTATTATTTGTCTAATTGAAGAAAAGTATACTTTATTACCAGGAGTATGAGAATCCGCTGTTGCTCATAGATGGCGTTAGTGATCATATTAACCAAAGACATATATAAACAAATATCTCTTTAATATTAACAGGTCCGGTGCGGGGCCAGATTGGATTTCTTTTTGCGAGGCCCTCTATATATTCAATATTTAAATAAAATGCAAATTCTATATATATATATTGAATTTGCATTGTCATGGATCATAAGATAGGCAAACTTCTACATACATTAAAACATAAAAATGGACAAAACACATTTTATTGAATTTAAATTTACATCACTGAATTTGAATACACGAATTATCATATTTCTAAGTTTTTGTTCTGTAAATAGTTCTACGATATTTAAAAGTCCGACTTCCTTGCTTCTTCGCTTTCAATCGGAATAATTGCTAAACTATTTAATCTATCCTGAGGCATTGTCGATCTCAGATAGTTTTTATTGGTCTTAAAATGATCTCTCTCCAGAAGCAACGCTCACTGTAAATTATTATTATTACGTACGTACTTAGCTGCTTTTGGGCATGTTAAATATATTCGGAGAGCAATGAACAAGTTTGGAAATGCCGTTGCTCTGTCATTTTCCTATAAAAATTAGAACATTTTTAATGGATTTTCAAAAAAATTCTGATGGAACGATTGATTTTAAATCCTCCATTTCTTCAACTAGCATTTTTCCATCTGTATCAGCTTCCTTCAATATTGGTGCATCGTTTTCTGTGAACCTAGAATCTGTTGGAGAAATTTATAATTCAGCTGCATGTTTCTCAAGTGCTTCTTTTTCCATATTTTGAAATTTTCCAAAAAACCCAAATAAATCATTATGATTTTTCAATTATTCAAAATGATCTTTTAGTGATTCTGTAGCTTTGTGTAACACAAAATTTAAAAATATACATTTCTTGAATGCATTTATCTGATCTACAATAGGTTCATCATCGCCTTCTGAACCGAAACCTTTTCTTTCGAAATTCTGAAGAAATTTCCAAATCTTCTGCTTGAACTAAAACTTGTTAGAATCCAGCATTTCCGTAGTCGCTTAACCATATTAAAAGTTTTTCAAATGAAGAAAGTGCAATGGATACATCTACAGATTTACTTTGAAATTCCTTGCTTGCATAACTGACTTGTACCAAAAAACCGGTGATACTAAAAGTTTATAGTATTTCATTGCATTTCCATGAGATTCTGCCTCGCTTTTAATTTGTGGATCTTTGGATTCCCACCTGGTATCGCAAAGAGGCTTCACAGTAAGTTCGTCAAAAGCAATTTTTCTTTAAATTTCGAAAAATAACTTTTTTTTTTGGTGGTGATGCGGGACCCGATTGGACCCAATCGCCTTTAATCCGGGCCTGCATATTAAGCTGCTATGGGTTTGTCATCTGTCAACAATATCATCAGCAATTTTAAACATCGTATATTTTCCCTTTGGTAATGATGTGTACTTTTTGCTGAAAACTCCGCTGAAAATTCAATTTGAAAAATCAGCCGTCGAATCGCATCGAATGCTTGTGGAGGCCTATGGCGATAATGCTTCAACGAAAACAACGTGCAGATTTTTTTTTAATTTCGGTTCCAAGACAACGTCTTTGACTTCAGCGACAATAAGCGTGTAAATCGGCCATATACCATAAAAAATGACAATATGCAGAATAAACAATTGCAGGCTCTTTTGGACGAGGACGATACCCAATCGCAAAACATGCTTGCCGAGGAATTGCGTGTTACTCAACCAGCCATGTTCGAAGACTTGGAAAATGGTTATCACATGAATTGAACGAAATCTTGCTCACCAAACAAAAATGAAAGTCGTTCCTGCATCGGATTGTGACTAGTGATGAAAAGTGAGTGTATTTCAAGAATCCTAAACGCAAGCGTTAGTTGGTGACGGTGAGCCATCAACAGGGTCAGCAGGACCAAATCGCATCAGATGGGAAACGATGCAGTGTGTGTGGTGGTATCGTCCACCATGAACCGTTGAAACTATTGAAAATATTACTGTCTTATATCCACTATACTATGTACTATACTAAGATAACTAAACTCCATGAATTCTTCAACAGAGTAGGGTGGATAAGTGAAAAGTTGGTAAGTTAACGTTTGAATTTATTTTTAACTGTTTAATTGAGGCTGGAAGCTTATTAAATATGACAATGAACACCCTTTTGTATTACAGTAGTGTAAATTATTTTTATTTCTGGTATCAAAGCTACTCACATCTGAGTTTGTTGTGAAAACGTGACTGTTATTAATCACAAATAATATCACGAATTGAAAAGACTAGCAGATAAGATGACAACTTTTTTCTGTAAATTAAAAACTTAGTCTTTCCCTGATGCATTACCCCAGAATATTATACTTTCTCTGCAATGAAATACTTTGCAAAATAAGACATTTTAACGGAACCATTTGCTAATTTTTTAGGTAAATTATTTTTAAAATTTAATTATTATTGGTGATAATATAAAACTGTGTACGATATAAACGTAAAAATATTTTTAAATAAAGCATTTCATGACTTAGATGATTTTGGGTCATTGAATTGCTTATCTTGTTGATGTCACGCAAAATATTTGTATGTTGACCACCAAAGTTAATCCTCCACGCCGAGTTAAAAGTACGACTGTGACATGTTGGGCGTCGTTCTGCGATAACGATACGACGCCCGCCGCGTTATTTGTCAAGTCGCGTCGTCACGAGGGTGTATAATCTGATCCACAAGTCTGTCAACTCACCGGAATAAGTACACAGAGTTGACACGCAATTCGTTCTGTAACACGATTCCCTCGCACCTTGCAGATTCTGCTCAAGTGCAATCGACGGATTACGCATCTAAATTCTATCCGCGTATTCACTTCCGAATCAGGATTATTGCATATCTTGAAATATAGAATTAAGAAATAAATACGTGGATAATAAAGTCAAGTCTTTTATTGATATATAAACACTCGTATATTCAAGATCAATTTTAAAATATTGCGTATCAACATCCTATACAATAAGCAAAAAAGTATCAACGGAAAAGTGTTTTAAATTTGTACGCGTGAATCCTGTCCATGAGACTGAAGCAATTATTACAAAAGGAGAACAAACGGCAAGACAATATGTAACAAAATTCTTTGCTAAATTTATGAGTGATATATAAACACTAAGGTACAATTAAATTTGAAACATTCAAATTTCTTATGTTGAGATTACGATTTAAATTAAATTATTGCTATCTCCTATTACCATAATTATCTGATGACTATAAATTTTCACTATTGTGCCTTATGGATCCAGACAATCAGTATCTAAAGACTGAGTAAATAATGTGCTGTGGTAATAATTAATATAATTGAAAGAAGAAATTGAGTTTTTGCCTTTCATTCGGGTTTTAATGTCGAAGCCCCGTAACTTCATTTTGGTTGGTTGTATTTGAACAAAGTTTGGTACAATAGACACTGAATTACTTAAAATATATGGAAACGATTGAGGAAAGCAGGGACTTAAAGGAATAACAGGTTATAAATGTAAAACAAATATATTTTTAAGAATACAAAACATATCAATTCAACATTTACAACTAATCACAAAGTTTATTTCTGCTGAATCAACAAGTTATATGGTAAAATATTTAGTTCTCTGTTACTTCCACTGCCACACATTTTGTTACAGTCTTGCTTTCTCTTCTTTGTCACTTCATTGTCACTATTACTACTGGAGTCTTCACCAGAAATATCAGAGTTTGTGAAAATTAAACTTTTTCGTTCATTTCTTGACAATTCCTTTAAACATCTCTTCCTAATCCTCAAGAATTCCTTCTTTCCAGTATTGTCAAATTCATTGTCTTCCAACTCATTATCATCTTCATAATCTACACAAATATAATTAGAAATAAATAAAACTAAAGATAATATAGGCAGGAAAGAGAAATTAACACAAAAAAAAATACAGAATGATGACTTGTGAACTGTAGGACTTGTTGGGAAAATAATTTCCGAACTGGACCTACAGCACCTGATTAATTAGGAGACTTCCAGTTATATAAGCCTGTAGTCAAAATTGCTGGAGGTTTGGGCTCATAGCAAGAACTGTACCTCATTAAAGTGCTTAGGTAGGTGACAATATGATTAGGTTAAGGCCTTTTAGTTTAGCCAACATAGAATTCAGGACAACTGCAATTTATTTGTGAGGAGAGGTAAGTTAAAATCTTTTCAATATCATATTTTACAAAAAAAAAAGTAGTTTTTCATTTGTCAAAGTGTAATTTTTTAGTCAACTATATTGGAACCCAAGAAAAAATTTAATTTTCTACCAAGAAAGCAACCTTTTCCATAAACTTTAATTACTAGATTCCACTTTTACCAGAATGTGCAATAAGTTCAGCAATATACAAGATGCAGCAGAAATAATTATGTTCTTTGAAGTGTTACCTTCAAAAATAAAAAGTTTTCTTTATATATGCTAGTTAGCTTTTTAATCTCACAAAAATTGCCCATCTGTTCTGAAATAAACTCAAAAATAATTATTTTTGATTATAAATAAAAGTAGTAAAATTAGTGAATATTTCACAATGTTCTTAACATGTGAAACATTGTGTGTGTGTATATATATAATGACTAAGAACTGTAATATAAAATAGAGTTAATATTAAACATAAACTTGCCTGTATCTATTATATTATACATATTTCTGTTGTGATTAAATATCACATGAATAGTAGGAAACTCAATAATAGTTTTTCCTTCCAGATTTCCTTTTAGGCTTTCATCTACATCTAGATGATAATATTTTTCTTTAGATTTCTTAATGTTTTCTGCCTTCAAAAGAACTGTAACACCTGTGTGCCCTACAGACTGATAGTATTGCAGGTGATCTTTCAGTTCAAGAGGACAATATTCTGGATGCAAAAATTTGTTCAGAATTGTTGATAAACGATCATTTTCTGGAACTCTGTGAAAAAATAATAATTTAATCCTAATTAACTTTGTAATATTCAATATGACCACTGAATGACACAAACCTTTTATCAATATATTTAATATATCCAGCTTCAGGAAAAACCCATTCTATTTTCCAAGAAATTATCTGTGTTTTCCAGTTGAGAAATGTTGTATTATCTTTATGTCGTGTGAAACTTTGAGGCATAAAGCATAAATGAATTCCACGACGAGTTGCTGCAGCTCGAAGTTTGAGCAGATGCTGAAAAAATGTATATTCTAAAATAAAGCATATTTATATGCTGAAGATCATTACAACTTTCTAAGTACAGAAATAATAAAAATATAAAATTGAGATGATGAAGAAAACCTCAGGGTTCTGAATCGGTCACATATTTAATAAAACCCAAACCATATTTTAGTTTTGATTGCAAATTTTATAAAATTTTAGAGGATCTTTCGGCATATGCCATAGTCATCTTCATTTATCAAACTAAAATTTTGGTATTTCGAAATTTTTTGGGGAATATATGACTCCTGAATGTGTTGGCTTCGAAGTCATAAAGTTTCACAAATTTTACTACTACAGTGCTAGCCAAACACAATTGACAAAATACAACCATGAGTCATCAAAAACTTACATTGAAAATTGCTTCAACAAGACCAGAACTAACTTTAAAATAGCAAAACAATTACATGTATCCAAATTGTTTTGCTGTTTTTGATAGTTTTATAATTCACTATTTTGTGTATATATATATTGTAAATATTTTAAGTTGAGAATGGCTATAGCTGAAAGTTCCTGATCTTTGAAAATAAATAATTGAATACAAGTTGTTTTATTTGAGCTCAACAATTTCAATAGATTTAGTAGAAACATGGATGAATTAATATAATAAAAAGAGGAAAGTTACATTAAAAGTATGGCAATGTTCTTAGGTGTATTGAATTCAAAAAATTGAAAAGTAAACTAAACTTTTTTTTTCTTAACCACTCCTACGGTAACATAAAATATTTTATTAAACATAATACTGTAACTTTTCAGCATGAGTTAATGCTTTCATATAGCTTTTTAAATTTATGAATATAATAACAGATCAGCAAGAACTATTATTTATTTAATTATAAACTTAATCATGTAGCATTATGTAATAGTAATAGGTATTACGTGGACAGAGAGTATAACAGATTTGGAGATATAAAGAAGAGTACATGGAAAATAGATCGATACAGATATTATGAAGGCCAATAAAAATTAAAAGCCAGACAGAAAACTCACCGTTTAACAACATGTAGGAAAGAAGAATACACTTGATGTTAAAACATGAAAGCTGAAGATAAAAGTAAATGGAGAGTAATTTTCACTACAACTATTAAATAGCTATGCTGTTAATCAATCTTTAGTAGGCAATTGAACTCTTCTCTACACTCAATAATTTACTGAATGTTCATTATACATGATGAAACAAAGCCTCGTATGTTATTGTTACTTAATAGTCTATTAGACATGATTAAAAATAAAAAAAATGTTTCAAAAAGTGAACACTTCATAATTAGCAAACAAACATTAATGAATTTTTACTACCTTCAAAAAATAAATTGGTTACGAAGAAAATGATTTTACAACTGTCTAAGGAAATTTTTTGAATGACTTATATGACTAAGATTTTCAACTGCTATAACTCAAGACCGCATATTGTTTTATGCATTTTTTGACATGTACCAAATAGGAAATGGTCACTAGACATGCAAACGAATCAACAATAGCACTACTGGAAAGCAATACAGATAGCAACCTTTCTATCCTACATGTAGATAAAGTATTTTGGATTATTTGTTTCAGTTTGAAAAACACCAATTTTAAGCACAACATAATTGTGAATAATAATTTCCAAAACTAATTTAAAACTTCAATACACTAGATCTGTAATTCAAATATTTCCTATACTCTGTAATTCTCAAACATAGTGAATGTTGATAGCAAAATAATAATCAAAAGAATCTCACAAATGGTAATTGCTTGTTAATGCGAACATGATTCTTAGATGGATCTCGTTTGTAGTTATCAACAGAGCGTGTTATTCCTTCCATCAGAATATAATCTGAAATGAAAAACATCCATAATACGGTATATCATAGGGGTACATAAACATCTATTTAAATGAAGAAAATATAATAAATCAAATCTAAGGTCAATTTTGAGACTGTTGGTTTCTATTTCTTAACTATTTTTGTAGTCAATTAACTAAGAATAATGAGAATGGAAAAGTGGTGATCTTATTATTCAGTATGATTAGCAAACGAACATTAACACTCGTAAGTTAATTTAACTGCAGAACTAGTAGTCACCTTATGTTTATTGTGTAATAAAATAATAATCTGTTCATTTAATATATAAATGACAAAAAATTAAAATAGTTAATATTTTATATATTTACTGACCACAAGTACATATGTATGAGTAAGTGAGCATATACACTGGTTTATGTGTGTATTTCTAGTACCCATTAAAACCTTTCCTTTGTCACGCCATCCCTTGAGAACAAAAGTTAGTCACATATTTATTGGTAACTGCTAGTTAGAACTCCACATTCTGAATGCAGACTGCACACACGCTGAAAAATTAGGCTAACACTCATGTCCTAAATACACCATACTTTAATATCAGAAGTCGTTTTTCTCGTTTTCCTAACAATACATTTTCAGTGAACAGTGTGACAACAAGCAGCTAGGGACTATTCAAATTAAGGCACACCAAGCATTAGACAGTAACAATCAACAGCCAATAATACTCTCTATATAGGATAGGTCATAACAATGGTGAAGTAAGGGAAGAGTAAAGAAAAAAATTCAAACAAAAAACAGAACACACACAAGTAAGATTGAAAACGGAAGAACCACGATACAAGGCTCCTAGATGATGTCAAGTTCAGGACTTTGTAGTGAAGGAAGTATTGTTGACCACTTTCATAGTCATACCCCCACTCCCACCAAGTCAGTGACTTCACAGTATTTCCGTAATGTCAGATAGAACGTATTTGCTCATGTTTTGTGACTTGGCAAAGAGCAAGGAGGGGAAGTGGGAGGATGGAAGGGCAGTGAGAAGGCATGAGAGAAACCGGCGGTATCAAACTGGTCCAGTTTCAGCTTGCCTTAAGGAGAGGCAAGCAGAGCAGTCAAAATTATGACTGTGATTCTAAGATGCTAATTATAATTCTTCTGATCAGCAAGCCAACCCATATTAAAGGTGCAGTAAATGCATACAACATGTAATATGTGAAAGGAAAGGAACAACACTGAAAACATTGTAAGAGATAATGGGAATTGAAACATGGAAAAATAAATTGCTTCACTAACAAGGATATAGTAAAAATGTCATGTAAAATAGAAATCATAAAATAACTATAGTCAGGTAGATAACCTCAATAGATTAAGATTTTAAAATTATTTTTATATGTAAATTATTGGCAAAAAAAGTGAAGTCTAAATAGATAAACATTTTTCGAACATAACTTTGAACATACTAAATCATGAACTTAATTTAACCAGTGATTAAGAACAAACTTACCACTCTGTAAATCCATATTTGTATATTTCGATAATTGTTTAAAAGACACCTTATTTCTTATGCCGCTGCATTGAAGCTCTTTCTTGTGTATAGTAACACACTTAATGCAGCATGTCTTAACCTCACATGCCGGACAAGTGTATTTTGCTAAATTGTGATTGCATACTTCACAAATTCCAAGCCTATAAATGAGATAGATTGTAGAATTGATGTTATTAACTAAAATGATATGAAACAACCAATTTACAATTCCTAAATTACCTAGCATTAACTTCGTTACTCGTATGTGCCTCCATTCGTAGTTGATAATAGCACAATAAATGGACTGAACGTATTTGAATGTGTAGGGAATTTCGTATTAGCCAACGTGAAGTATTTAATGATAACTTCAGTCTAAAGAAAGATATGCTAACATTTTTGTATCAAATTTTAGTCTTCTCTTTCAATTTTATGTGGATTTGATTGGTTTTTTAAAAATTATATACTTATTTAAACTCGGAAAATAATGATAATAATTACATCATAGAAATAAATTATATGCATGTCAATAATACACGCCGATATAACATCGATACAAATTTATTTTATAAATGTAAAGAAAACACTTGTTTGAAGGTGATTTCCGGTTGTTATGTTGGCTAACATTCTATGCAATGTTCAGATATTTTAAATATTTCTAATTTGTTACGTCCCGTCCGTGCAGTATGTGAACTGCTATTAGTTCATCGACCCTTGGTAATAACTTTTGTTTTAGTACGCTGAACAGCCAAGAAAAGTAGAGCTACCCCTTTCATTGCAGGAGCAAACCTGCTCGTATATCAAATAATCCAGCTGACCTAGTTTCAAGTTACCGTGCCCTAAAATCCGTCGTTCAGCATATGCAGACGAAATTTTAGATTTTAGTTAGAAAGGATGAATCCCTTTATTCCATCGACACTGAAAAGAATCTGTGATTATCAGCAATAAAATTATCGCAATCTTTAACGAAGTAAGATTAATTACTATTCCTAATAAGTTGTTAATTTTTTCTTTGGTTTCCAGTTGACAGTGACATTTTAAAATATTGTTAAAGGCAGTTTGTGTTCAATGTGCGTTACGAAGAAAAATAATTTTATGTGATATAATTTTCAGAATTTTGGTGGTTTTATATTTGAAAGTATTAAACGTTATTGTAAAATGGCAAGTTTTGCTGCGCAGGCAGCTATTCGCTCCAAATGGACCGATTTGGTCGAATCTTCTTCCTTTGATGTGCCCGGAGAAGTTTCATCAGGTGTGAGAAGTGTTGTTGGATGGCTGAAACAGGTTGCATTAACTAATACAATAATACTTTACAAAAATATTAGCGCGCACTTTCATTTTATTTTGAGGCTTGTATCTCCTAATTTTGAAATTTTACTTCAGTATATGTTGTTATTGATATCACTTATTCAGTTTATTTATTTTGTTACAGTAATTTGCTCGGCAACATGTGCCATAGCTTATAGAGTGGTATGAAGTAATTGGATTAGTTCACCTTGTTAGATTATTGTGCATGTTCTGTTCTGTAACATCCACTAGGAACCGTAATCATATCCACAGTGAAATTGCTTTTACCCTCTTCCTCATTCTTAAATAATGTTTAAGGCATTTACAGAAGAATTTGAATTTCTTATGTTATCGAGTCACAACTGTGCACGGTTGTTAAAACTTTAAATTCGTTGTTCTTTTGGAGACTAATTCAATTTTTAAAACATTGCATATATGATCTTCGAATTCAGGCTTAAAATTTCATTTGTTCGAATATTAGTACTCGGTCATTTGTACTAAATAGAAGTCAATTCTTGAGTTTCTGATAACTACTTTTCCCCACTTCTGTAATGTGCGATCACAGGTTAATCTACTGATATAACTGCAATACATACAACTTAATCCTTGAAAATGTTTTTTGTAAAAGTTGGCAGGGATGTTAACAATTTCTGGCCAGTTTACAATTTCTACATCATCTACTTGTATATATAATTATATTATTCATATACAAAAGTTATAAAATTGAAATTCTGAATTAATTGAAACTTATCTGATTTGGAAATTGGATTTTTGTTCTGTAGGCCAATGTATGTATGCATGTGAAACAATATATACCAGTCTTTAGTTTATTGAACTGGAGACTGACCTTACAGTGGTTTAATATTGAATCCAGAATAAGAATAGGAGTGTTTTGGAGGATACATTAATTGTTATAAAAAAAAACATTTTGTAGACACAAAATTTACAACACATGCATGAGCAATGTATGTATTTTAATACATATATATAGTCAGTTATCAATAAGATACATAAGCCAGAAAAATTGGATGCTTAATCACAATAATGAATGTACTAATAAGTGAATAGAAAATGTATATCAAAGGTTATTCTGATATCGGATTGTTTAAAAATGCTGTGTCTTGAAGCTTGCTTGTTTCATAATTTTATCTCGCCAAATCTTGTTTCTGGTTCTGCCAATTATTTTATGCATGTATATCTTATTGAGTTTTGTGTGAAGTGCTATATTTTTTATTTAAAACTGTATTGTTTTTGCATGAATTAATTTGATAATAATATGGCACTACCATTGTAATGTGAAACAGATGAAGGAAGCACAGATTAATTGAATATTTAACAATTCAAAAATAATAATAATAATATAAGCATTTTTACTGTTGCCAATATTCCCCCACCTTTTATTTTCAGCCCCTCTATGCACAGCAAACTGTCACACATTCTTTCCCATATTACATGTCCTGTTAAATACCACAAATAAGGATAATACCATTTCTTGAAGTGAGTGACATACATGAGAGGGGGGGGGGGGGGCTTACCTGAAATTGAAGACAGGAGAAAGTTCAAATTCTCCTTCAGGAGAAAAGGAGAAACATCCTGTGTGGTGGTCAGAAACTTTAACTTGTTTGGATAGGAAAGACTGATAGAGAGCAGCTAAGCAACTGGCCACCATATTATTCAGACACACTTTCTTGCTTGAGTGGTTAAGAAAGTTGCAGAGGTTTTTCTTGAACCTCTGAAGACTAGGACAGGTGAGTATAGATAATACACTGTGCAATAATAATTACATATGCAATTTCGGAATCAAGCCCGTTTAAATTGAATTATTTTTTGGGTACATGATTGGTTTTACATTTAGGATTATGTATTTTTTATCTTTATATATATATACACACAGTAAATTTCTGTAGCTACAGAGAATAAGTTAAAAACTGATAAAACTATTTTAGAGGGCCTACTGCATTCTGCGAAAAAGCCATCTGGTTTGTTTCAGGTTATAAAAATGGGGCTTTGGCTAAACCAAGTAAAAAGTAGCAACCTATAATTTTCAATTCTATTCTTAACCTATTTCTTGTTACACATTTATTCATTTGCCTTTTGCATACTTCTAATTTGTTTTTCTTTCTACCACGTGTGTCATATCATTTTACTTTTCATATGAGCCTTTGTATGTCTTCATGTTTCCTTGATTTGTTCTGAAGCTTTATACACACATTTATTTTTAATTCTAGACTTGTGCTTATCATTCTCCACTATTTATAATTATTTCCTTCATCAAAGAACTCCTTTTCAGTTTAATTTCAGGAGCCAAAACTTGCATATTGGCCAAATTCACTATTTTCAAGGTTTGTCTGAATGTGAATCTCTAGTCAGAGGGATCTATCACATTATATTTTGTACCTACACATACATGTTTTAGTGCCACAATCTTGAATCTCCTGACTCAAAGTTATTGAATATTCTTTTGTCTTATTTACTACCTTACAGCCATGCATTTGCAATGTATTTATTTATTTTTTCTATTTTTTATCATCAATACTCCCTCTAATTTGATTAAAATGAAGTTTGGCTGCTCATAAAAATTGAGTGGGCCTTTAATTAATAAGTTTATACATCGTACAGGAATACAAAATTTGAATGTTTTGTCATTTTAATGTAACATTGAAATTTATTTGGAAGCAGATTACTATATTCTTCTTCTTCCAAGGCTCTGTTGCCAATTGAAGGCCTTGGCCTGCAGGGAAGAGTGTGGATTGTCATCTTAAGTGACACATTCTAGATTTGGAGTGGCATAAAATATCAGCTCTCTATCAGTTTTAACCCTAGACTCCGGGACGATAATGACACAAACATCCATGTCAATGACTGGACTCAAACCTGGGATATCTGTGTCATGAGGCAACTATGCTAGGAGGCTGACAGATAACTATATACAGTTAATAAATATTCAAGACAATTTGTAATGCTGAAAATTAACTTGTGAAAACAAATGAGGAATTTAATGAATGCATAGGGCCAAAGTGCATTGTAGCCTAACTAGAAAAATGTAGGATGATATTTGTACCTAGGGAATGCACTTGAAAGAAACTAAAAGCCTTTGAAAAAAATTGTGTTAGAAGTGACACATTTTACGGATGTGAATTGCTTCTTTTGGTAGATCAAAAACCGATAAATTGCACAAGTTTAATGTACAGAAAATATATAAGATTAATTGATGCATGATTAATGTCTGGTAATGATATTGTGGCATTTATAAAATCAGTACATACTGATTAGCACTACAATAATATGCACACACTACTACAAACTAGGTAGTATTGTTAAAAATGTTAATATTGTGCATCAACAATAACCAGTTCTTGAGACAATTTTTTTCAGAAAGTTTACAAAGAAAATTTAGAAATCTATCAACATTTTCACAAGCATACACTCTGATACAAATTATTAATTTGAATGAGATAAAACTGACTGTGTTTGTTACCATGTGAAGTTCATAATCAGAGAATACAATGTGGGGGCAATGGTTGAAGCTGTTGGAATCACAGAAGGAAATGTTAACTGCTATTCATATATGTTGTGTATTGAATTTACTTCTGTTTATTCTATCCATTTATTGGTAGTGTTGGCCAATGTAACACACTGTTCATTTAATTAATTGAGACAGACTGTCCTCTTGACATCCAGACATACTGTCCTGGAGAACAGGACTTATGCCCTTAAAAATTAGACATGTTGTTACTTCCCAGTCTGGCGACACCAACTATATATCTAAGGTTCTGTCCCCACTTTCCCATCCAAATGAGCAATGATAAGCAATATATTTGAAAAATTATTGTTTGGTCTCACAAGTATAAAATGAAGATTAGTGTTCACAATTTTATAAATATGCTGTGTGCCATACCTGAGGGGTGGGGGGAGGATATGACAGCCAAGAGTTATAAGAAATTTTCCATGTTGTTGTCTGCCATTCGTCATCTTTGAATATGTCATCTCCATTTAAATATAACGAATATAAGCCAGAGCTAATTAAAGACTAAATAAAGAAAGTACAGAAAGAATTGTAAACACAAATATACAAAAGTAAGGGATGTATTTTAACTAAGTAACTGAATTTAATCCAGTTCTTAATATTTGTCCATAAAACAATATTAATTTATTTGAAGTCTCTCAACAGTAATTGAGGGTGATCTCTGCTTTGATTTATTAATGTCTAGTTATGTACAAGGAAAGTGAAATTGGTTTTCCATCCTTATTTATGTTTTTTTTTAATTCTTTAGGCAAAGACATTCTCAATTAGAAAACCACTACTTTGTTATGTAAAGTAATCAAGTGCAAGTATAGCTATTTTTAAAAACCTCCACTTATTCACACATAGTAAAAGGGCTAAAACTAGATTTAGTCATAGTTGTTGTAATATATAGTTGTTGCATGTGACATCACAAAATAGTATCTAGAATTTTACATTTTGTAATTAGTATTCTGTCCATTATATGTTGAAGGCTTTACTGCTGATTAAATATGTCTTGCATTTGAACACACAAAGTTGTTAAAAATATAGCATTTTTAATAGCTATACCAATATTATCTTGATTATTGTATCTGAGCTAAGTGTCACCTTGTTGAATAACTATTTTATCCATTTTTATTAGAACATAACTTAATTTCTGTCAGGATCTAATATTTTTCTTGGACTTTGAAATTTTTTCAAATGATGATGTATAACAGGCATAAGTTTTCACATAAAGCAGAGCACTAAAAATACATTTAATTTCTAGGCTTCTTTAGAAGTAAGGCAAGCTGGCAGAAGAACACTCAACACTATTGCCGGTACCATGACAAACTCATCCATCACTATTCTTCATTACAATGATGCATACAATATTGAATCAAAATCAAATGAACCTGTTGGAGGAGCTTCTAGGTTCTGCACAGCAATAAAATCATTCTCTTCCTTAAATCCCCTTATACTATTCAGTGGAGACATATTTTCACCTAGCATGTGTAAGTATAATACATTAAAATTTATCACATATATGTTGGCTAACTTTTAAGTATTAAGGGTTTATGTTCAAATCATTTGAAATGTAAATATCAAATACATCAGCTGTGCATTATACAACCTAATTTGTGTATTCCAATTCCTCATTCTTGTAGGCTCAGGTTGAATGTTTTTTTTTGTTTTGTTTTTTCTAAATAAAGTATTAAATTAACCTGACTTAATATTATGAATAAATGACCATTTCAGTCCCAGATGTTGTGAAGGCAACACAAAATTTTGTAATATTTTAATTAATTAATTGAGGAGGTCGCAAAAGTTGGGGACGAAACATTTTCAAATTAAATTCTTCAATATGTTTTAATTGTAGGTAATATTTAGAAACATTGAATTATTTTTTGTGTTAATTATTCAATACTAAATATGTTTATTACACAGTGACTAGCTTTATTAAAGGAATAAAGTTAATATTAATATTATTACATATTTAGGGGAATGTTATATTTAAGATATTGTTTGTTGTTGAAGATTTGATAGTCTTCTTTTATTTAAGATAATTTTTCCATATATCTTGAATTATTAGTTCTCAAGCAAGTTTTAATTTGTAGGGCAATAACCTAACATACCTAGTTGATTAAGGTAAAGAAACTCATTTTAGAAGTTAATGATAAACTTCTTCACACTGAATGTATAATATGGGAGGGGAGAAGAACAATTTCAAAATGGTTTTTTACAGTTTTCATTATGCAATATACACTAATTAAATTTATGATAGTTCATTGCATCTGTCAATATTTGTTGTTTTGTGTTGAGTCTCCAGTTTCATGGTTCTTAACTTATAGTTGCTTTATTAGTGAGAAAATGAAATGAGTAAGTTTTTTTAGTCATATAAAATGTTGATTACACTACAAATTAAACCAGCACAAGGTCATGCTATACAGCACAGATAAAGTGGCAAATCAGATGTTTGTGAAGTTCATATTTGAATTTTACTGGATCATTTTTTACTTAATGTTGACTGAATTTTGTTAAAAAAATTTACTCTTTATACTCCAGTCCTTTTATTGTAATCAACAAAGACTTTAACATTTATATGTACTTGGCTTTCTTTTTTGGAAACTGATCAACAGAAACCATCTCTGGGCTAAGCAATACAACTCACCAAAATTTCAGCGCAATTGATTAATTGTATAGGAAAACATAGAGGACAATTCATCCAATTGCAGAGAAGGTTTCTGTTGATTATCTTTGTATCTGGAAGGGTCACTTTGATATATGTATATTATAAAACTTTTTTACTTCAATTGTGCCTTTATATTATGTTTTGTGTGGTTTATTTTCAGTAAGCACTTTTACAAAAGGAGAACAGATGGTGCCTGTTCTGAATGAATGTGGAACACACTGTGCTGTTTTTGGGAATCATGACTTTGGTAATAAATTTATTTATATTTATATATATATATATATAATAAATCTGTACATATTTTTAAATTTCATGATTACTTCTTTAGCCCATTTTCGTCTTAAAGAATAAATTGTTGGCAATTAAAAATTCATAAAATAAGTATTATTTAAATTAGAAATGTATTTACTGTCATTTGTAAATTATTGTTGTTGGTAAGTAGTTAACAAGAAAAAATAATTCAGAAAACATTTACAGTTTAATATAATTCTACAGAAAATTTTATATATATAAACAATTGAGGACAGGAAAGAGAGACAGAAAGTTGGTGACTAACCTGAATTTCACAGATGGCAGGTACCATGTAGAGTTTGAGATTCTCTAATTTTCGGAGGCACCGCCCCCTTCATCAGAAGGTTAGGAAAACATTTCTAGTGATGGCCATGGTAGGAGGAATATGAGACCATATCTGATGAACTGCACTTTCCATTTCCTTAAGATTTGATGGTACTGAACACAGTAGCCTGATGGTCCATTCTATATCATCCCACAAATTCTCTGGTGATTGTGCATGCTTCCGAAGCAAGTTAAAGTCTCTGTCATGCTCCAAACCGTCCAAGGACAATGCCAGCTTTATAATATGGAGCCTTGTCCTGCTTAAAATAGAACAGGATGTACTCGATCTGTGATAATATTTAAAAACCCTTGGGCATTCAGACATTGCACAGGTATCATAGGACCCATACAATGCCAAGAAAACATTTCCCAAACCATAATATTCCTGCCACCAACTTAGAGCCCTGCCATCTAGATAGTGCATTTGAAATTGTGATTCAAAAGACCACATGACACTTTTTCAGTCATCTACTGTCCAATCCTTGTGCTTCTTTGCAAACTGAAGATATCTGCTCTTGTTCAAGGCAGACGGTAGAAGTTTTCAAACAGTTCATTTAGAGACATTCACAGTTAGTCCTCCACTATTTGATGCACTATTACTCTTCTGTTGTACTGGACAACTCTGGCTAGTCTCCTTTAATTTCAAGTATTGAGTAGTCTGTGATGACCACAAGCCTGGCATTGAGACCCGGTATATTTATTCCACTCTCTGTAAACATTAATAACTGTTGCTCTTGAACAATTCACGTCCTGATAGTGGTTCCGATGCATCGAGCACCTACAATCATTAAGCTCGGTTAAATCATGTCATTTTCCCATGTCTTAGCAAACAACACAGTATGACTGATGACTCACTTGTCCTGCATTCCTATTTTATAGCTATCTCACTCTCTAGTGGCAACACTGTGATGTGGTCAGGTGGTCATAATAATTTTATCACTCAATGTAAAAAACGGATGTGACATTGGCAGAAATATTAACACAGTTGAGAAAGAGAGAATGAATTTGGGTGACTTACCTTAAATTGAAGTTTGGTGTTTCAAATTTTGTGAATCAATTATTTCTCAAGGCAGATGAGTGAATTGTTTAATATCTGTAGTAATCTAAATGCTTGAATGTCAGAAATAATACTAATAATGTCAACAAAATTTATGATACTCACTTTTTCTGACTTAATTTTGTATCTTTTCACTATTTATATTTAATAGTCTACAATACCAACTCATTATTATATACCATTTCAGACATAACCATCTCTGGACACAGTCCAGAATGCAAAATTCTCTTTGCATTTATGTATTTATATAAATTCAAAGTGTAAGTCTTTATTATTCAATTTGAATTATGCACTTTTTCATGTAACAAAATTGTGTACATTCAAATTTAAAATTGTAAAAATAATTATTATATTATATAAAAAAAATTGGACAAAACAATATCTGTATTGTTTATCTGTAAAAATGTCAGATAATTGATGTATTGAGTTATTATTATAATTTTTAGATTTTGGGCTTGAAATATTAAGTGAATGGGTTAGTCAAACTCAGTTTCCATGGTTGATGTCTAATGTCATTGATCAAGAAACTGGAAGACCTTTAGGAGATGGCAGGATCACTCATGTTGTAGATTGGAATGGGAAGAGAATTGGTCTGGTAAGTTTATATTGTTAGAACCCAATTTATCATGCCAAAAACCATCCATTAAAGAAGAAAACTGATATTATTTATAAGAATAAAACAAAATTAAAGTCATATGTATTTATTTATACATGTGAATGTTATAATTTCATGCCATGTTTTCATATTAAATTTCATGTCACATGATAAATATGGCTCATATCAAAACCTACATGTGTGTTTTTCATGCATTTTTAAACTGTTATATTTAAATTTTTGTTATTAGTTTCCTTTCAATTTATCGAGTAAAATTGATTAAATGGGTAGGCAATTGCTATTTGTCTGTGGTTGTAATGTTGACATATGGCATCGTGACATTTTCCTGATGACAAATTAGTTTTGCAGAACACAGAGGAAAAGAGTCCATTATGAGTGTTCTGAAGTTATCAGAGAAACAAAGAGTATGAAATAAATTAATGATTTTATTTACTTTCTATTGTGTTTTATAGTGGCATATACTTTATTTTTATAAGTACTTTTCTGTTGATGTTTGTTCTTTCAATTATTCATTTTGTCTAGGTTGGTCTGGTTGAAAAAGAATGGTTAGATACTCTGGCTACTATAAACCCAGAAGAAGTCACATTTCTTGATTTTGTAGAAGCTGGGAGAAAATTGGGAGCTCAGTTAAAACAGGAGGTAATACTGATATTTTATATTATATCTTGGTAAACATCATCCAATCATATCACTTTTGTGGAAAATTAAAAAGAAAATTTGCCAGTTTTATTGTACATAGTCTTCACAGTACATACAGGTTTTATTCAATATAAAATTTGTAAGTTCTCATTTAAACACATGCTGTAATGTCACTTCCAAAGTCTTAGTGAATTTTAATTGTTAAATGAAGAATAATTTAAATTTGATTTTACTTTGATTGTAATAATTTTTATGAACATATCTCATTACTTTCTCTGGATTTACCCTTTTCTATTTAGGTTTAAATTTCTGTTTTCCTTATGGATGACGTTTCAACTTCTAATCATGTCCCAAGTTTTCCAATAATAAAATACCTCATAATAACTTATTTTTTTCAGGGCTGTGATTATGTAATTGCTCTTACTCATATGAGAATGCCAAATGATATTAAACTTGCAGAGAATGTTGAAGAAATTGATTTAATACTTGGGGGCCATGACCATGTTTATGAAGTTAAATTGGTAATTTGATTAATATTTTAATATAGATTGTCATAGAACAAATTTTTGCCCTGTAATGTAAAGTATAATTTGATATTTTATTTCAGATTAATGGGAAATATGTTATAAAGAGTGGAACTGATTTTCGGCAGTTTTCCAAAATTACTTTAACATTTGATAAAGCCCATGTTGATGTGAATGTGGAGGAAATAACAGTTACATCTACTTATGCAGAAGATACAACTCTCAGCAAAATTCTTGAAAAATATTCAAGTATGAGGCTTATTTTAAGATTAATGAACAATTAGAGTTACAGGTTTTAACTGCTAAAGGACCATCAGTTCAAAATAATTTAAATAAGGCAATGTTGTTGTGGTAATCAGTTATAATACTGGTCTGATGCAACCCTACATGCTAACCTAACCTTTGAAAGACTTTTGATTTCTATATAGCTACCACATCCTCCCTAATCTGCTTAGCTTATTCCATCCTTTGCCACCCTCTTCTGTTCTTACCCCACACACTTCCCTCTAATGCTAATTTAACAAGACCCTCATGTCTCAATGTGGCCTATTAATCTATCTCTTCTCTTGGTCAACATCCTCCAAATTGTTCTCTCTTCCCCTATTCTGCTTAGAACTTCCTGGTTACTTACGCTACCCACCCATTTAATTCTCATATAGCACCACATTTCCAAAGCTTCTACTCTTTTCCTGTCTGCAACTCCTATCATCCACGTTTCACACCCATATAACGCCATACTACATAGGAAAATCTTTAGTAATGATTTCCGAAACTTCATATGTATATTAGTCATAAGTAAATTCCTCTTTTTTATGAAAGCCTTCCTTCCCTGTGTTATCCTACTCTTTATGTTAACTATCCCTTCCCAGTCTAAAACCCTTTGTTATTCCACTATTTCTCATACTACACTCCATCACCTTGGTTTTCCCTCTTATTAGTCATCATATTGAACTCTTTCCCAAAAACCACATTCATGCCATTTATTATTTTTCCAAGTCTTTTTCTGACTCCCCTAATACTCCAATATCATCATAAAATTGTAGGGTTTTTATTTCTTCTCCTTGCAGTACGATTCCTTTTTTAAAAAATTCATTGCTTGTTCTATGTATAAGTTAAACAGCATGAGCAACAGACTGCATCCTTGTCTTACTCCTTTCTTGATTTCTGTTTTATTTTCTTGCCCTTCAATACAAATTACTGATGGCTGCCTTCTGTAGAGGTTATGAATAACTCTTCTTTCTCAATATTTTATTCTATTAATTATTTTGAAGATGACAGTAATAAAATAATGCAATATATTCTGAATATTTATGCTTCTTTTCGTGACCTTAGAGAAATATTTTTTAATTTAAAAAGCCGTCATTACTATCATAAGACTTTCTCATAACAAAACTTAAAATATACACTTTTATAAATAAAAATAAAGGCAAATTAAATAAGGATAGATTTTACAAGTTATTTAATTTAAATATTAAAAATTTTAGAAAAGTCTGTATGTTTTCTAAATTTTTTAGCTATTCCCTTAATGAAGATTTAATTAGTATAATTCTTAAAAATTCATTCTTTTGTCCTGTTTCTTCATTTTTTTATTTGTTCTAACTACAGTATATAGTTGATTATAACTTCAATTTTATACTGCCAAATGAACTTAGTCTGAATTGATATTTTAAAATTGACACAAAATAGTCCAAGAATTTGGCTTCTATTTCTTAGCCTTTTTTCAGGTGTAATGGAGGGCAAAATGGATGAAATCTTGGGGACATTTGCTGTACCACTTGATGGAAGATTCGAAAAAATTCGAACAAGCGAAACAAATTTGGGTAATTGGGTGTGTGATGTTGTTTTAGCTGCTACAGGTGCAGATCTAGTGATTCTCAACTCCGGAACTTTTAGGTCAGATATGGTTCATCCTGCTGGACAGTTTATAATGAGAGATCTTGTTACAGTAATTCCTATGATGGATCCTTTGGTTGTAATTTCTGTTACAGGTTTGTATAATCACTTTAATTATTTCAGTATATGTATAATATTTGACTGCATAATGTCAGATATCTTGAAAGGTTTTGAAGTATTCACTAGAAAACATTATCATATGTACAATTATATTGCTAAATACATATAATGTGTTGATTCTTTGCTTTATATTATAATTGTGACAATTATTTATTAAATAAAATAAATACATCAAGGATATATAAAGTACACAGTTTTTAGTGACATTTTGGAAGTTATTGAAATTTGATAAACTTTTTCTGAAAATACAGCACTAGATCACCTATGTTTTATAACAGTTGTTGAATAAAGTAATTATCACTCTCATTTTAAATATTAAACTTTGTATATAAAATATCAGTTTGGCTCACTGAATTTTTTTCAGTAAATTGTCTCCAACATGTTACTTTTCAGGAAAAGAGATTCTTGATGCCCTAGAGAACAGTGTATCAAATTACCCAAAATTGGAAGGCAGGTTTCCACAAGTAGCCGGAGTTAGTTTTGCCTTTGATCCTAACAAAGAACCTGGACAAAGAGTTGATTCGCAATTAGTTCGTATTGGAGACGAATACTTGGTTGCTGAACAGCAGTATTGTTTAGCTACTAAAGTGTATTTATACTCTGGTTGTGATGGCTACTCAATGTTGAAAGATGCAAAAGTTGTAGTAAGTCTCATTTTTTAGTGTACATTGGCTTATAAAATTAAATGTATATGTTGGCAGGTGCTTTCATATGGGGAATAAAGAAATGTAGAAGTTTTTAGAAAAAAAGTATTATATTATTCACAATGTAAATTGATCATAGCAATTTTAAAGTAATTTTTAATAAATTTCAGATAGATGAAAATACAGCCAAATAAGTCATCAAATAAATTTAATTGTATTTAGTTAATGTAAATACAATGTTTCATTCAACTGTGTGGAAATAGTCCAACCATTTCAAAATGTAGATGAAGTCCACAAAGTTGGATTAAATTATGTATTTATATTAATTAAATACTAATTAAATTTATTTCCTGACTTATTTAGCCATATTTTAATTAATTTATTATTAAACTTAAAATCATAAAAATTATGTTTGTAATATATTGTTTCTTCCAGATTGATGAAGATGAATGTCCTGAACTTGGCTTGGCTATTCAAAATCATTTTCATGCTATAAATGTTAGAATGGGTAAAACTAAACGGCACTCTAAACACAGGCAAAGCCTTGTTACTTTATCTCGCAGGTAACCTCTTTTCCTTAATATGATTATTTGAACTTGTTCTAAATATTGCATAGTTATAAATTAAATGTATTAACAATAACAACATAATGTATAATATTTGTGGGATCTTCATTCAAATATTTTGGACGTACAATGTAATTGAAATACTTCCTTTCACTTGTACAAAGTGCATATAAATGCTTTCCTGAATCCAATGGTTTAAGATGCAATTGGATGATGAGCAATGATTAATGACAAAGGATTGGAAAACCCTTCACTGTATTCATAAGCTTCAGCCTCAGAACTATTCTACTCAATTATTTGGAAACTATAATTTGACAGAAGAGAAGTATAACTGTGGAACAGCTAATAGTTTCATTGCTTTTGAACCTATGAATGTTAAGTTGTCACATCACATCATTGACATTTTGTCAAAGTTAATAAATAATTTTGGGAGCATTTATTGTATTGCATCAATTTATAGGACTGAATTTGTGCTACATCACCAGTTGTGTTAGCAACTGATTTTCTTTGTATTAACAATGTGACCAGCAAAAGATACTGACATTAACCCATTCTGATCTTCTTGGCCTTTGCCTTATGTCCTATTGTGGTCTGGTGCCCCACCTATTCTATTCGTGTTCTGGTCCGCTGCCCTTCATGGCGGGAAGTTCTTTCCTTATTAGCTATTTTGTCTTCCAAGAATTACAAAATTTCCTCAGTTGCTTACAGAAATGTTCGACACTGGCGTTTCCTTATAGTAATGTGATTTTTCTGTCATAGTTTTTTATTGTGTTGAACAATCAGATGTCATCTTATACTAAACAAATGGAATTGTCTGCAACTAAGTGACTTAATTAACATATCCAAAAGCGAAGACAGTATTTTTTTTATGGACAAATTAAGAACATCTATTGTAAATTAAACAAATATGCAACAGAGAAATTGTCATTTAGAACAGTTCAGTTCTATTCTATTTGGAATATTAGGGAACCAGTTTAATTGATTGAAACAAAAGCTTATCTTCATACAATATTAAATATGGCACTAAATCAAAAATCTCTAATAAGGTTTACTTTTCTGTAGAATGGATTGATTACATGCCCTTTTTGCTGATATATTTACATTCGTTAGGATTCACCAAATTCATTGGATGTTACACATCAATCCCCCTCCAGAAAACAAAATAAATATAACGGACGAAAGACGAAGCAAAGTAGGTAGTATAGATAATCATTTTAAAAATCTCCAGGATGGCAAAAGAAGACATTTTTTTCTTCAAAGACATGTAAGGTAAATGCAGGAATGCACCCAGTTAACTGTTTTGAAAAATATCATTCTGTATTAAATTATAATATTTGATTGTGAAAACACTAAAGCATAGTTTCATGTTTGTAAGTTTGGAAAACATGTGTATATTGTTTATGATTGCATAGGCACAGCATGGTAAAGATGCTTGATGGCAGTGAGCTTGATGGACCACCTCCCTTGCGAAGAGCTAGTACAATTGACATGGGAAGTAGTGACGGAGCACGCCACACCCCCAGCCCTCCCCTACAGCCACGAGGCAGACTTACTCGCAGAGCAAGTCTTGATGATCTGGAACAAGAATCATGTCAGCTAACTCCACGAATAGAAGGCCGAATTGTAGTTTTGAATGAGCAGGTAAACTAATAAAGTTTGGTTCATTTCCATTACAAGTACTAATAAACATAAAAACTGAATTCCATTACTTGTCAGATATTTTGTCTGAATATAAGTAGTATTTATTTAGCACAAATTTAGGAATTTCTTGATAATATATAAAGACATTCAAAATATAAATTTGCCAGCACACAGACCCCGAAATATGTTCTCGCATATTAGACACATTAGTTCAATATCAAATTCTTTAATTGATTAAAAAGATAGCTGGGATTAAAATTATAATCTCCAATTTTGAATATTAAAACAAAAGTTGCAGAAATACATACCTTCTTTAAAAAAAAGTGTAATTCTTAAATTGTGTGTATATTAAAGCCTGAAGTGAAACTATTGTTTAGAATATAAAAGAGCTGATATTAATATTCTGAGGTTATTCAATAAGGAAAATTTTTATTTATGCTGTAGTTAAATTTGACATTACTTTAAAAAATAAAGTATGTTGACCCAAACTATTAACTTCCACAGAAACGACAAGAGTTGCTTCTAGAACGTCAGAGATTGGAACAAGATTCTGTGATTCCTGAAGTGGAAGATGAATGTTCACCTCAGGGAAGCATAGATTTATGCTAAAATAATTTTGCACTTTCCATTTATCATATTTAACTTCACATTTTTAATTTAAAATTTATAACTTGTTATTGTTGAAGTTTTTAATGTAGAATGACCAATAGAATTTTGTAATGATATACTTAATTGAAACAAGCATTGGCTGTGGGGTATTCAATATAGTTGTTAAAATTTTTTTGTTCTTTCCTAATGTGAACTTCCACTCATTCATTATCGTGCTCATTTAAAAATAATCTATATGCTGTATATAAATGTATTTTATCAATTTATTTGTAACAGATCTTTCAGGTGGCTCACTGTGATAAAATTTTATGTATATATGTTGAGAAAAAACTACAAATTTCTTTGATAAAACTTTATTGCTTGCTAAGGCACTATTATTTGTACTTCTTTGTCTAATTAAGACTTTTTGTGGTTTATATATTAAATGTTATTGTTTTTTGTGAACAAGCTTTATTGTGAATCTCTGTGTAACAAGAAATATGAAAATTCTGTTATTTTATGTTTTCATGTTTCAATGCTGTGCTTGTATTTTAAATACTTGTAATTTTATATGTAAACATTTACTTACACATATTTGATATTACTTTGATTATAAATATTTTGAAAGACATAAATATGTATCTAAGATAATTTAGTATGAGCTTTAAGTGAAGAATTATTTTTTAATTCTGTTGGTAATTGTATTTCACAAATGTATTTTTTTAAATTTTTTTTTGAAAAAAAATTGGATGGGCTTAAAACATGTATTATAAAGAAGCAAATTTATTTTCTAATTTTTAAAAAATGTACAAAATTGTTACAAAGCTTTAAATGTATATTTTAATTCTCAATTGCTGAAGAGCTTATGAACTTTTCTAGTGTGTGATTCATTGCACCACTCATATGTAAATAAAGTCACTATAAGATTTGAGCACTGGTAATTGCACCACTTAAAATCACATTTCACAGAACATCGACATTTAGCACCAAATTAGGTAAACTAAATTAAATGCTGTATTCCCTTTTTAAATTCTAACTGCACATTTGTAACATTCTAGTCACATTATTAACACTTGTTGTGAATCATTCTTTACAAATGATAAATACATGTTCAAACTTTTAGAAAAGTATTATAAAAAGTATATTAATATGTCTTCATGCACCTAATTGAAATGAACATTTAGCTGGTCTAAAGAGGCTTATCAGTGTTAACTCGTAGTTTTTGGCATATTAGAAGTATTGCATTTAAAAATTAAAGTCAAAACACCAAGCTGAATATCTATATTTATTATGCTTTGTCTTTTTAACTGCATTACATAACCACTACTTGTTAACAAATACTAAGAATATTTATACAGTTATGTGTTTTGTTATTTGTGGATTTTTATTCTCACTGTTTACTTTGTACCTAATGTCCATGACAAATTTTATTTGTGATTATTAAAAATTTTAAAGATGAAACTTTTTCAATAACGTTTCTTAACTTTACCTGAAATGAAATGGAAAGCTGGCGAATGCCAGGATGAGTGAAAACTTTTCAGTTGGTCCAGGGACCCCAGATTTGTTGGATACTAACAGAGTATGTGTCGACTGTAGTAGAGGCCTTGTCATCATTGTTTTTATAGTTGCAGAGGCACAGGTTAGGTTGTAGGTTGGTGAGGTTACATGGGATGCTGGCGAAAGTTATTTAGAACCTGCCCCTAATTTAAATCTCAAACTTATAAATTCTTTCTTCCTTCCACAGCTGCTCATAATTGCACCCCTTCCTAATTAGATTCCATAAACCCACAACCAGCAGCACACATTTAATGAGTTGTAAGGATGGGAAATAGAATTGAAGGCTACATTTTATGAGCAATTTGGAAAGGAAGTGAGTAGGTTCCCTCTGTTGGATGAGAAATTGGTAAAATGATTCTGTATGTAGAGGCATCAGTCAATCTGTCCCACAAAGGACTGAAGGAGATATTCTACCAATATAATAGGGAACTAACATTCCTCAATTTAGTAGTTTCCCCAATCATTAAATCATGGCTTTAGTTTTAGCTATGTGAAAAGGTGTTAGGTAGGGGAAAATGTAAAACAATTTTTCTTATCTAGGACAGAAAGTATAAATGATGTTACATTATCAGTTAGCCAATTTAATTGGAAATAAAGCCAATACATATTACAATTTGCTAGAATGATAATGTCAACATAATTAATTCCTTTGGATAATAAAGAAGGACATGACTGATGACTTATCTTAAATGGATAGTGTAAAACATGTCAAATTTTTAAGAGCATGAGCTCACCTTCATCAGTGGCTGAACAGTATGACAGCCAGCCAATGAACAACATGTTACTGCTTTCCAGGCTGGCGACATCTACAGTCAACTCTCTGACCCTCTTACATTTATATAATGTTAAAATGTTGGTTAAAATTCAATCACATCCATGGTGTATACTTTTTCTTTAGTTTACCCCATTCCTGATAAATTTGAAGTACAGACAATTCTCCCAAATTGCAAGGATTCTGAATTTTCTTTCCACAACTCCAATCACACAATTTGCTACTGTGCCGTATAAGTTGAATTTGAGAAAGCCACAAACCAACAGCAACATCTTCTCCTTGGGGCCATTTCCCATCAATAGTTCCACTTTCATTGGAGCACATGTATTGCAATACATCCCAAGAGAATACATAACCAGCCCCACATGGAAAGGGTGGGTATATATTTCCGGGTATATTCAAATCCTCTTTCCATTTTCCTGTGTAATGTACTGGCCAACCTTCTCTAAAGTCTCCCCACCACCAATTTGTTATATTTGGTGCTAAACTCAGCAATTCATTGGCAATTGCTTCCATGTTAACAAGAACATCATCATCAACTTTCATTACAAAACGAGCATGCTGTTTCATCTGTAACCTAGATTTTGAGATGCTAATTAAGAGACATTGAATAATAATAATTATTATAACATTGATAATCATATTCAACTAAATTGCTTTAATGTATACGATTCTCATTTTAACTACTTTACAGTAAAGAAAAACAAACAAATTGAAAATATTGAACTACTATCGGTAAAAACTACCATATCCTGTACATTCTGTATAGAACCAGGTTTCAAGACTATTATTTACATATACAAAAAATAACATTTTAGTCTTCTAACATATATCAAATACCACACAATGTTTCAACAAACTTTGTAGCTTTATTCAGGCGTTGATACTTTCTGAACTTGTTTCAACACAAGTTCTCATTTATGTTTACTAAGGTTATACCACACGTTCAAAAAGCTCTAACCGATATCAACACCTAAAGAAAGCAACAATGTTTGCAGAAACATTGTTTGGCATATATTTTTATCACTTAAATTTGTCTGCTTTTGAGTAACTTCATTGCATAATTGTTCACAATCATTTATGTTATTAGTTGCATAATCTAGCCATTTACTATTGTATAACAACACATTTTCTAGTGTCGGTGGTGATTATTTACATTATAACTTTATTCTATATTTCAGATATTTTACTAAGTAGCAGGATCTACTTTGATGAGGGTTTATTTAGACCTATAGACTCAAAGTCCTCAATGAAATGATTTATATTAATTGTTTTATAATAATCTGATATATAAATTTGTAGCCACAAAATAAAAAATTAACATTATTAAATGGAACAATTAGCTTACAGTAAACTAAGGAAATAGATTGAAAAAGTTAAATATAACGAAATAAAATTATTGTAGCAAGTCTAAAAGTAATATAATTTTTGTATAGTAAAATGAATAATGAAAATTATTTAATTATGACACACCATTTTAGAAATAAGAACATTTTAATTGGCAAGTTTCGATAGACATCCACTACATCCACAAAGAGTACATCCTGATGATCATCTTTCTCTTGATTTAGACTCTCATTTAATATTTGAATTTTAAGCATCCATTCAGATTTTCGTTGCTGTGTTAAGAAAATATGTTTTCTTAAAGCTTCAGCATCTGCATAAGAGTATATATATAATTTTTTTTTTTCAAATAATATTTGAACTACAGTTAAGAATTGCCAAATTAATTTATATAGACGATAAAGCTTAAAAGAATTGTATTACCCAGAAATTGAGGGCTACTGAACCGCACATTAGTGGAATGGAAAGAACAACAGAGTTTACTTGAAATTCAGGGCTTATGTGATGAACAATGCTGTCGACTGGCATAAAGTATGACTCTTGCAAAGGAGGTCATGCACACCTCAGAAAATCTGAAATATTACTCCGCATCTACTGACCCTCAATTTCAAGTATTTCTTTTCCTGCCTACATCAATTATGGTAACTTTAATACATTATACCTTACAAGGTGCCTGCCATCTGTGAACTTCAGGTAAGTCTCTAACTTTGGGTCTGTCTTTCCTGTCCTTATTATATGTTTTAATTAACCTGACAATATCATTTTCTGATATGTGTGTGTATGTATATATATAAAAATTAATAGGGAAAGGACAGAAAGATAGAAAGTAGGTGACTTACCTGAGGTTCATAGATGATAGACATCTTGTGAGGTTTAGAGTAGTTGAATTTTCAGGGGCACTGCCCCATTCATCAGAAAGTTAGGAAGACAATTCCAGTGATCGACTAACCGATGACCGCCGATCACTGGAAATGTCTTTCTAACTTTCTGATGAAGGGGGCGGTGCCTCTGAAAATTCATGAAATGACCGGTGCAAAAGTAGAATATGGACTGGTTATTTTAAGTACAAACATTGTCCACACACGTCTTGGCCAAAGTGTGGAGTTGTAACATACATAAATTGGGTAGGAAATAGAGACAGAAGACCTTAAATTGATAGTAGAAATTGACTGGCTAGGAAGTACAAATGTGAAATTTTAAAAGTCTAAACTCCCCTCTTCAAATAGTGTTTGAGCAACCTGTCACTTTGACCATCTTACAAAATGTAGTCCAACCCTAACCACAACCTACTTTCCTGGCCTAACTGGACTGCAATCCAATTAAAAACATACTTACCACAATACTCCCCATCTGTCCAAGAGTCACCTTTGGGCCCTTTCCTAACCTTTACAACATTCACATCAACCCCTTTAGGTCCCAACTCACAATCAACTGTCAATATACATACATACATGTGCCATGTATGCCCTATTCTATCACCATAGTAAATAATCGTCACCAAATGGGCAAATAGAAAACTATACGAAACTGCCTGCCATCTCACATCATTTATCAGATTAATTACCAACTCTGTCGAACATTCTACATCAGCCAGACTAAATGGCCTGCCCTGTAATGCATTTCTAACAACCACAGAACTTTCAAACTGTCCAAAACCCAATTCCCTATAGCTACTCATGTCCAAAACCGTAACACCAATAATTTATGCCAGTGCTTCACACTGACCGTCTTCAAATCCCTATCCACCCTGTACTCCACATTTGAGAACTTTCTTTCCAACACATCCTACAGTCCAGGCAAAGTTCTGGAGTCAATATCTTCTAGCTTTGTTTTTACCTTCCTCCTCTTGTACTAGTTCTGTTTTTTGTTTAAATATTTTTTGTACTTCTTGTCAGTTACTTTTCCATTGTTACAAGGTATCAATTGTTGCCATCAAATAACTGTGGTACCACAAATTGAATCATCACCTAGGAGCAGACCCCACGCCATTCAGACACTCTTTGAATGAAGAAAGGAGTTTATACGTTCGAATATTCACATTTTCCGACTTCCCTGCCAGTTTATGCCTCCTATCAATTTAAAGTAAATCAATTAATTTTCTCTCAGTTTCCTACCTAATTTATACTTATTTTGAATTTGCATCTTATTTTTATATACATAGGGTTTTCCCATCAGTGCGAGTCAATGTTGAAATGGAGAAAAACAAGCCATGTGTGAGGTATTGACAAAATTTATTTTTTTGGTAAATAAAAAGATGGCCAATAAGTCAGCATATAATTTTATTGCTATTTAATTAATATGAATATGATGTTTCATGTCCCTTTCAAGACTTCATCAGGCAGACTACAAGCATAACATTACAAAAGATTAAATATGGGTTATATGTTACAATTTTTATAGTCAGAAAACAATGTTTGAAATTCTTTTTTTATTTGAAATGCTCATGCACATACTTTCAAATAAAAAAATAATTTAATTCATACCTCACACACAGATTATTTATTCCATGTCAACATCGACCTGCCCTTATTACTAACCCTATGCATATGTGTGTGTGTGTGTGTGTGTGTATATATATATATATGAAAAAAAGTATATTTGGATAGGGTGTAAGTATAGAAAATGTGGGAGAAAATTGGGAAATTCGCTTTTAAGTCACAAGTTCAGCATAGAAATATGCTCAGAGAAAGCTGTGTGATCAGTGTAGAGAGGAATAGAAGAAGAAAAAAAGACTGAAAATATTTGGCATCACCGGGACTATATATATAAACTGTCTTACAGACCATTTAGCACATACTGTAGAGAAGCTGGCAACAAAGAACCATTTCTTGGATGTAGCAAAGTAAGAACACCTCCTCCATTCCACTTCATGCCACATTTCTGTGATTCTGTTCTTGATACTTTAACAATTATCTCATAGCCTTTAGGTAATAAAAGAGGTGCTACTCGTTTAGAACCACCATCAGAAAGAAATGAGGTTGAAAAGAGTCTTTGGTGTGTTAAAGCATCAAAAGCTTCACACCGAGAGCCATTTGTAAAGCCTTGTGGCACTAACACATTATGAACTACAATGGGATATTGGACTCTGAAAATAAACTCTTGAACTTCCTCCTTGGTATCG
Source organism: Eucriotettix oculatus (assembly GCA_034510155.1). NCBI lineage: Eukaryota > Metazoa > Arthropoda > Insecta > Orthoptera > Tetrigidae > Eucriotettix > Eucriotettix oculatus. Next base: position 66,263,881 of record CM067378.1, read on the forward strand.
GAACATGTATAATGACCAGTGGATAGATTAATTTCTGAAAACAAAAATGTTTCAAGAACATAAATTTATTTTAAAAACTGTTCAATATTTAATTATAAGTTTATGACACACTTAAAGTAATCATGCTCATCACTCAAGCAATGACTTATTTCAATGATAAATTGTTTTTAAAGCTTTCCGATGAAGGGGTCAGTACCTCCAGAAATTTAAAGAGCTCTAACCTTACAAGGTGCCTGTCATCTTGAACCTTAGGTAAGTCACTACTTTCTATCTCTCTTTCCTGTCCTGGTTGAAGTTGTTGTTGTGGCTATGGGCATGGGCAGCTATGGGGAATTGCGTTTTGTGGAGTTTTTCTGTACTACGGTGGTTGGAAATCCATTCGGGGAGGTGTCTCTTTGCATGACCAATGTAAAAGGCTGGGCAGAGTGTGCAGTTTATTTTGTAGATGATGTGAGAGACAGACAGGTTATGTTTTCCCTAATTTTGTATGTAGTGCTGTTGGTGGGATTCTGGAAGGTTGTGGTAGGTGGGAGTATTGGACAGACATGGCATCTGTTTCTGCCACATGGTCTGCAGCCAATTGTGGGTGTGGGATTTGTAGGGTCAGACCAGAATATTGCAGAGGTTAGGTGGGCGCCTAAAGGCAACCTTTGGACAGGTGGGTAGTATGGTCGGGAGGATGTTTTTTGTGTCAGGGTTGGATTGTAGTCCAGTGTAGGCAAGGCGGAGGAAAGAGTAGTCCGGGGAAGTAAGTAGTGGTTAGAGGAAGACTATGTTCAGTATGATGGTTAGGGGTGGGACTGACTATTTGGGAAGTGGAAAGGACATGGGTTATTTGCTTTTGGAGGAGGTCTATGGGGTAATTTCTGTTGCGGAAAGCATTGAATATGCGGTCGGTATAGGATGCTAGGCTGTCCCAAGTAGAGCATATGCGGGCTTCCCTAAGGGCTAGACAGTAGGGGAGGGATCGTTTGGTATGTTCAGGGTGGAAACTGGAAAAGTGGAGGTACTGAAGGGAGTTAGTTGGTTTTATGTGGACAGAGGTGGTAATGAGGCCTGAATTTAGTTGGATGTCCACATTGAGAAAGGTGATGTTAGTCGGGGAATAGTTCCAAGTGAACTTGACAGGGAATTTAGTGTTGAGGTCGTTAAAGAAGTCTGTGAGGGCATCTTGTCCGTGGGTCCATAGCATGAAGATCTCATCTATAAACCAGAACCAGATTAAGGGTTTGATTGGAGAGGAATTTAGATGATGATGTTCCAGTTGCCCCATAAACAGTCTGGCATAGGAAGGGGCCATCCAGGTGCCCATGGCAGTGGTGCTCATTTGGTGGTAAATTTTATCTTGGAAGGAGAAGAAGTTTCTGGTGAGGACAAACTGGGTGAGTGCTTTCAAAAAGTGGGTATTTGGGAGAGCATTTGGAGGTCTATGAGACAGGAAGTGTTTGCCACTAGTGTGGGGGATTTTGGTGTATAGGGAGACAACATCTACAGTAACCAGTAGTATGTCCCGCGGGAGTAGGTGTCTTGGATGAATGATGGAGATTTTCCACTACTATTGGCTGGAGGGAGTCATCTGTGTGTGTGTGTGTGTATACACACACACACACACATATATATATAAGGTTCATAGATGGTAGACACCTTTCTTATTAATTGTTTTAATTTACATGACAATGTCATTTCCTGACTCATATTTATATATATCCAATAAATATTTTATATATATATTAAATTACATGGCAAGAAATATTCAGGGAATCTGACAGTCACCTCGCTATATATCCATCAAGTTATTACATTTATCTCTTCAAAGAGTAGAACTATAATTAAATGCAACTATAATTAACTATAATTAAATGCAACTATAAATGCAAAAGTACAATACCAGAAACCAAACATGTTTCTTTCAGGTGAGCCATAACAAAAATTCATTGAATAAAGACCCATACATCATTGGCATCAACCCATACAATGGCCTACCCAATAGAAATCAAACAGAGCATGGCATCTATCTTCGAAAAGAACTTAAAAAAACTTCCATTTGAAAGCGCTCTAAATGGTCCAAACGAATGGTAAATCGCTTAATATATTCTACTATAAGGTAGTAGTCATTATTTGTATCTTTGGACTAAATAACATAAGAATACAATACACTGTAATTACACATTTATTTACACCACAGTACCCATATTATCAAACATAGGTAACATCTACTACACATTTTAGTAACATATACTATAACTAAACATTTACATGGTTTATTACCTTTGGGAAAAGATGCGTTCCATATATCACATGAGAAGTTATCTAGTCTGTCAGCAATAGGTATAGGGCATGAATGTTTTCCTATGATGAAGAAGTACTTAATTTGTGGATTATCATACACAACATTCAACCATGTTTCACGAATACTTTTTCTATATTCAATATTATTTTGTGCAGACATTATTCCAATGATGAGTAAAGTTTCATTTCTCTCACGGGGGTCTAAGGGAAAGAAAAGATTAAGGTAAAAAATTGTTTTAAATATACTGATTTAAAAGAGAATTAAATAATCCAAGTTTTGATACAAAAATTCATGAAAGCTAACTTTTACAATATTTTACATAGTTTGTCAAGATTAGTATATCTTTATGGCATTTAATTACTTTTTATGTACAAATCTGTTCAAGTTTATATACATTCCGCAAATATGTTAGATAATGCTTCATTGTTTCACATATACAATCACCAAATGAATTGTTAGCCATATAAATTTTCAGTAACAAACAGATACAAACTAATTCTCAATATGCAGTACATTGAAAATAAAATCAATAAGTATTACTTTTATTTAAATGTCATAACTGTTCTTATTTTCATAATATGCCAGCTAATCTTACAGTACATTTATTTTTCAAAAATTTGTTTTCAGTTCCATGCTTACATGCTATTTAAACTTCGATATCTCTGAATATCAATAAGCTAAATCTTCAGATCTTTTAAATACTGAGGAAACTTTTCCCCCATTCATAAACATACAGTAGACGTTTTCCTTAATACCAATAAAGACTAATTATACGTCCATATTAATTGTTGTAATCAAGATTTAATTAAAAAAAGGCCTGCTCTGAAAGCATAACATTTTAATTGCTCAGAAATTACAAAAGTAACTTTCACAAAATACTTATAAATTCTCATCTGTAATTACCATAGTTTGAAATTGAGATGAGACACATGAAGACTGGTAACATTAATGTGTGTTTAATATCATACATAGTCACGAATTAATGAAGAAAAATAAATTATGCATCACAAAGGTTTACTTATATCATTTTATTAATAACGATCACTATACATTTATTTTCATCATTCATTCTATTGAACTAACACCACTTTGACAGGTTTAATTATTCGTCTGGTACTGAAACGTCGCAAATAACATTCATAAACACCCGCCATATCTGAATAAAATCGACTACTACTCAGAGATATCAGAATAAATATATGCTAATCAAGGTCTGCTTGATGCTAATTACAGGTTATCTTTGGCAAATCTGACCGTCGTACAGACAAATAGAGATATGTGAAATGTTGAGGTTTGTATTTGATTAAACCCGATCATTTATATAAAATGTATATTTGGACAAAATAATAATAAAATGAAATATCAATTTGTCCACTAAAGTCACTAAAAAGATTTTACAAAGATGTCATAAAACTGCGTAGTTGAAAATCTCTATAAAATATAGATTTTTCGATCATGTTTTTCTTCCAGAAACCTCATTATTACTCTTTTTGGTTATTGATTCGGCGTGTTTGTTAAAAGATTTCTCCATAAAGATATTCTTTTTAATTTTCAGTATTTATAAGTTTATTTTGAAGTTTACTTTATTTGGCTACTATAAGGTTTCTCAGTTTTTATTAATAATATTATATTATATTAATAATAAGATAATAGTTTTCTGACTGAAATATTTACAATGAATAAAAACGGCCAAAAAAGTCAGCATAAAATATATAACTATTTATTAACAAAAGCGACGTTTCATCTCCATTTTGAGACTTCTTCAGGCTTAAAATTTAGCAAAACATCCTATATACTCCTTGACTCCCTCAGTCGAAAATATTATTGAATTTCCATGTGAAGAATTTGGTGCCGCGCTGGTGAAGTGTAAATTCAATTATCTTTTCGACTGAGGGAGTCAAGGAGTATATAGGCTGTTCTGCTTAATTTTAAGCCTGAAGATATCTCAAAATGGAGATGAAACGTCGCTTTTGTTAATAAATAGTTAACCTATATATTTTATGCTGACTTTTTTGGCCGTTTTTATTCACTGTAAATATTGATAATAGTATCTTAAAACGACGACTTGAAAATAGTATTAACGAGAAATAATACATGTACTTAAATTGAATTTTGTGTATATTAGTGAGTCTTATTCGTAGGCTAGTCATCTCGCATAAATGGCTGGCACGTAAAAGTGGGAATAATCACTTAATTTAACGCACAAGGGAATTCTGACTGTATTGAATTAATGACGACTAGGACTATTCGTCTGAGTAAAATAGAGCAGACCAAAAGAAGTATAAGAATTTTAGAGAATACAATGTTTACAGAATGAAAAGTAGCTCGTTACAATTATGTATTTTGAACAATATAAATAGGTTAGAGATAAAGCCTAATTGGACCTAGTACATCAAACCATTCATATGATTCATGAATGAGAACAGAACAGAATATGAAAGTATTTGAAATGAGACCGATAATGCTGATATCAGAGTAATTATTAAAACATTCTTGAATTGACGGAGATAATCTCAATTCTTTGACCACAGCGAGAAACGTCACTTTGACGTGCATTCCGCCATTTTTGTTTTCATCCTACAGAGATAGCAAAAAGTTGTAAATTGTCATTACGTAAATCTTTCGGATTGACAGTAGATTACATTTAATAAAAAATATTTGAATATGGCGAGCGGGTCGCCAGCGGATAAAAATGCGGAGAGAAGAAAACGAGTATATTTCATATTCATCTTATTATTATTAAAAAATTTGTTTGCTAGGTGTAATTGTAAAGAATTTTTAACCATTTCAGGTTTTTGTTGGAACACTTCCATCTGATTTTCTTCGAGTATCCAATGATACAACTCAACAGCAACAAGAAGCTGCAGATCAACAGGCAGCTTTAGCCCTCCACCAGCAAATGGTGGGAATGTCATTTACCCAAAATACAACAGGAAGGCTTAGTATTACCATAGGTCAGGTATGTTTGCAAATGTCAGTGGACTAATTCAGTTGTATCCAGATATATATTATAGGGATAGATAAGTGAGTTAAGTTTTTATTATCTTAGAAGAAAGATTAACATTACAACACACAAGATACGAAACTCAAAATTTTGGAGGTATTATCCTCCTTTTTCACAAGTTGCAGGTATACTATTTTTGGCTATTGACTAATAATAAAATGAATGGATTCTCATTCCTGTCAGCTCGTTGTGGATTGAAAACATGCTTGTTTCAATTATGAATAAATATAAATCTTTCAGGTTTGTGATTTTTCCTGCTTTTAACTTATATGATTTCACCATACAGATAATTACGTTTGTTTATAATCATATTTTCACTAAATTTGTAACACATGAAATATAGTAGTAAGTAAACTGTGATGTTTCATGTAGTTGATGTGTTCACAGGCAAAGCTAGTTAAAAATTATGGTATGACACGAATGGATCCATATGTTAGACTAAGAGTTGGTCATTGTGTCTATGAATCCCATACTGATCCAAATGGTGGAAAAAATCCAAAATGGAACAAAGTTATTCAGTGGTATGTATAACAAGAAATTTAATTTTAAAAAAAATAATATTTTAGAAACACTTTGTAGTCATCTTGATTCCTTCAGATACATTGTTATTGTTCATTACTAATTTACTTATTTATAATCATATTACATACACTTCATTGTGTATTGAGTTTTGTCTTTATTCAGGTTTAATTAGCAGCTTGTGTTGCATTGCTTGTTCAATCCTTTGAAGTAAGAAACACTGTTTTTGGGTTACATGAATTAAATATTAAATATCATTTTTTTATAATTCATGTATTGTTAAAAAATTCTATTATTTACAGAATCTTCAAAACATTGTTACTATCTAATTTTATGTAGTAAGTAATTAGTGAGCATTTTGAAATAGGCAGTTGTACAAAATAATAACTTTACACATCCTATTGTATCAAAACCAGGTCCAAATTTGCTGAACTGACACAAAGCTTTTTTTAATCTCAATAGCATATTAGTCAATTTATTTCTAAAACATAACTAACCTATGGAAAATTAAATACTTTTTAATTCCTTGTTTTTCATTTTAAGAAGAATCATTTTTCTAAATGTTTATTACATTTGTTTTTGCAAAATATTTAGTGTATCAAACGTAAAAATTTGAAGAAGAAAAAAATGAACTGAAATTAATTAAGAAAATCTATTCACTTCAATAATTCATTTACTAACAACTGTTCTTAAAGAACTAGTCTGTTTAATGCAGATCATAAAATGCGAAAAATGTTCAGGCCTCTGAAAATCACAAGTTTTCCTGTTGGATTGAATGAAGAAATGCTTCTCAGGTTTCCACCTGTGTAATATGTAGAACAGTGACATTTCTACAGCTGAAAGTCAATGGCAGTGAAAGCCTTCAAAACGTCTCTGTTCTACAATATTACCCAGGTGGAAACCTGAGAAGCTTTTCTTCATTCAGAACTCCATTGTGCAGATTTCTTAGTTTGATTATTATTTATATTATAGATTAAATGCATTTGTTAATTTATTGCTTCAAACAATTCTTTAAATGTGGAATAAAATTCAGTATTTGGCAGTATGTAAGGGACCTTTCTTTTTTCAAAGTGGAATATCTAGAATAATTACAAAGTAATGGGAAGTTCTTATTCATGTGCATATTTCTTCTATATTTAATGAATAATAGGCATTTTAGTCAATGTGGACATAGTTACATAATGTCATTTATTGCATTGCATTGAATTCTAAAATGTAAAAAAAAGTATGAATACAATATTATTATTATTTAGCTTTATTAGACCAAGTACACACTAAGTTATTTGCAGCTATCTGCCCCAAGGAGTGACAAATATTTATTTGGAAATTTATGATGAATGTTCATTTACAATGGATGAGTTGATTGCATGGGCACATATTCCAATATCACAAGCTGTACTGAACGGAGAGACTCATGACGAATGGTATCAATTGAGTGGCAAGCAAGGGGATGGTATGGAAGGAATGATTAACCTTGTTTTGAGTTATTCTGTAAGTAGTAAACATTTTGACACTATATTTACTGCAATTATTTTGAATACTTGTATTTTAATTTAAGTTATTAAACAAAAACACTTTTATTTTAAAATATTGTTTCTTCTATTTCATTTTAGAAGAATCAAATATATAACAGATATTTTTTTCACGAATTGTCAGCCTTGGTAGCATTTAATGATAGTGATGTAAAACTGTTTACGGGAGAAAATGTTATTTTGTTTGTCCATTGCCTAGATAATTAAAAAAATTAAAATAAAGAAGTGTGAAGTTTAAACAACAAAGTAGTACTAAGAAAATAATATTGATAAAAATATTTCATCTTCAGGGTTGAAGAAAGCTGATTTGTTATACCTGAGTTTATTTCTACTTGACTCAGTTATAATAATATTCTAAATTGATCCACTTATTTATCTTTTTTTAGACACACCCTGCTACTCCATATTTATATCCTCCTGTGCCTCCAGTAGTTATGGTACCATCTGTACCATCATCAATTTATGGTAGACCATATACTCCTGTGCCAGTGTACACAGCTCCTCCAGCAGCTGTACCAGCACAACTCAAACTACCTGAACAGGAACTGAAACAGGTAAGTTAATAAGAAACACAGCATAATTGATATCTTATGTTTATTTTTCCACATTTTTCACAAATTCTGACTACTTTATCAAAAAATTGATGTATCTATAGGGTTGCCAACTCCATAATGTTTCAAAAAAGAACTGTATGGAAAAATCAAGATGACCATCATATCAGTAAACTGCTTACCTTTTTATCTATTCAGTTAGGGCAGCAAAATAACATACCAAATGGTCTTCTCAGTTGTTGCAGACTACTTTAATAAGGTTCATCCAAAGAATTTTTAAAGAAACCAAACTAGTATTCCATCGTTCTTCCTTCAAAAAAAAATATTTATCCTATAAATCCCATATTTTTTATAAAGATGTAAAAAACAATTATTTATTTCCAAACTAGGCATAACAGAGATTTTTATCTCTAGTCAGATCATATTCATCAATTCTCTATACACACATACCATTGTACTGTTTACTTTTAAAACTATGTGCTGATGCAATATGTTGTATTATCATTGTGTTCTTGAAGTTTAGCAACAAATAATTGTGATTGTACAAAGTTGGAATTGTTTTTTTACAAAATATGTCACAGTAAGCATTCAAATGAATCATATATCTTTTTTATCCAGTTTTATGATAGCTGTATCAGTTTTAATTTTTCCCAACAAAATCTTTTATGTTAAAATATTTAACTTCTTATATGTGTGACGGAACATTGGTTTCTGTCTTCATACCATTTAACATCCATGTTACTTAAAGCTCATTCTCAATAATCTGAAGTTCCAGGAATAGAAAACACAAAATATTTCAGTTTTGTAATATATGAAAGGCTTGGGCGGCTATGTGTTTTGGATTTATATACCTGGGTTTGAGTCCTGGCGAGCCTAATATTTTCAGTCTTTCTTTCTTCTTCTATTCCTCTCTACGCTGAACACGCAGCTTTCTCTGAGCATATTTCTATGCTGAGCTTGTGACTTAAAAGTGAATTTCCCAACTTTCTCCCACATGTTGTATCCTTACACCCTATCCAAATTTACTATCAGGAAATGACATTGTCATGTTAAAACAATTAATAAGGAAAGGAAAGAGAGATAGAAAGTAGGTGACTTACCTGATTTTCATAGATGGTAGGTACCTTGTGAGGCACTGCCCCCTTCATCAGAAAGTTAGGAAGACATTTCCATTGATCGGCTAGCCGACGACTGAGTAGCCAAAATTTGCTGCACAGTTAGCTTATCCCTGAACGAATTGCCAACCACCACAGTACATTAAAACTCCACAAAACACAATTCCCCATAGCCGCCCATGCCCATAGCCACAACACCAACAACTTGAACCAGAGCTTCACACTGACCCCCATCAAAGCCCTACCTCCTGATTCTTCAGAAGCTGAACTACAACTTTCATTTCAGTATGTCCTACAGTCCAGACAAAGCCCTGGATGCAATATCCTATAGATCTTTGCCTTCACCTTGCTCCCCCCCCCCCCTCCCCAAAGCACTTATAACATCACGAACTCATTGGAATTTGTATGTGTGATAAAACCTTGTGTGTGTATACCTCTATGTGTGTTTGACGGGTGGTTGTATGTATGTATGTGTGAGTGTATTGTGTATACCTTTGTGTGTGTTTGAGGTGTGGTTGTATGTATGTGTGACTGTGTTAATATTTAAATATTGGCACCTTTGAGGATGGATGTGTTTGAATGAGTGTGTGTCAATATGGGGGTGTATCATTTAGATAAGAAAAAGGGAATGAGAACACTTCAGTTAAGTGTTCCATTAAGGAAAGTTTTATTTTAAAAAAATATTTCAACCATATTCATAATTTTGTTGTAATACATTATCCCTTATTACAGATAGAAGAGATGTTTCCTAACATGGATAAAGAGGTTATTAAATCGGTTTTTGAAGCCAACAGAGGTTACAAAGATGCCACAGTTAATTCATTATTGCAAATGAGTGAATAAAGTCTCACAATTGCATGTTATTCATATGTGAAAATTCCATTTATGGTATGTAAGCTTTATCTGTTTCTGTAATATTGGTAAATAATTAGGACTTGTTTGATTTTGTTTGAAGCTCAGTCAGGCCTGGAATTATGACTTATTAAAGTAGTTAATTAACAATAGAATCTCTGAAATGGTTGTAAATTAAATATAAAACTATATCACCAAGTTTTCTTCGCTTCATTATGATTTTTCTGTTTACTTGATGTACTAATTTTGTGTAATATAATAAGCACTTCAGTTAATTTTAATAAACAATATTGAACTAAATGGTTATATTCAATTTTAAATTGTTTTATTTAGTTATATAAAGTTAAAAAGAAATAAAAAACAAACAATAAAACAGGTTCATCAGCAATGTTAATTTCCATACTTATTAATACAATTTCAGACAACAAATGACAGATAATGAACATTGTAGCATTGATTCTTCACTCTGCTAAGATTCTCTTTTAATAACTTTTTTTTTTTGCTCCTTAACTATTTCAGTGTACCTAAATTGTTGAAAATAAATACTACTTTGAAATGAATTCATCATCTGAGTTAAATAATGTAAGAACAATTAAATAATTTGAAAATATTTAGGTTACTAGTAAAATATTACTTTACTGTCATTAGTCCAGGCCAAAACTATAAATGGTGCAGGTTTTATTGATATACATTTGCAAAAAAGTTTAAAGTAGCCGGAAAGGATATTATCTTTCTGCTGCTGCTCTCTTTCAATCATAATGTATTCTTTTCTCAAAGTTTTTTAATGCAAAAATATGAAACTTAATTTAAGTGTATGAAATAAAGAATTCATTTTGACAACTTGGACAGTTATTTCATTATTTGTTAATGTTATTGTAGTTTATCTGTTATCTTATGGTAATTAATGTTTACCATTCATAATAATTAAATATGTAATTAATTTTAAATTCATTGTCTTTATATGAAACATTATAAATCATGTTTGTGTTAACTAACTGTACATCTTTGTGAAACCTGGTCTTGTTTCACTTTTGATTTCATTCATTAAATTGTAATTTTTTGTTGAATTATCATAATTTGACAAAAAAGTGTTATAATTTCAATTATTTGTTAATTATCAGAATTCACAAATGTTTCAAAAGGTGTTAACATATTACATGGATATAAATCAAATGCTTGTTCATACTTTTCAAAACATTTTATTTTCAATTGCCAATAATTCTGTTTTTAACATATTTTCATATCAAATTATTATTACTTTCCCTTTGAAGTGCCTTTTCTGTTGTTCTTCTACTTAGGCAACATTTATAAGGTTCAGTGTTGTTTTTAAATTTATATTAAAATACTAGCATTTTTTTAAAATTATTGAACAATGTCGTAGATAAGGTTAAAACTTAACTTCTTGATCAGAATTAACTTTTTGGGACTGCATACAAATTTAATTATTAGCATTGTCACCTTTTGTAATTTGCCAATATTTTTATTAGTTTATCATTTTCACATTTTGACCACATTGGAAAATTGAAGTCACAAAGTAAATCAAGTTTTCAGCCATATTTTTTAATGATGAAATGATTGTCTATTATGATTTATCTATTAATTGGTTAAAGCATTGTACTAATTTAGGAAATATAAATTATAATCTTATTCTCAATTTGTAAAAAAAGGACTCAAGAATATGTTTTCTGAGTAACAAATGTTTGTTTCTAAACTTCTGTCTTTCTTTCAGTTTCATCATAAATCTTAGAGTAAATTGTTCAACTTGATTGACATGATAATGATCAATAAAAAATAAGCTAATCAGCTTTAATATGTTTGAGAAATTTGTATATATCATGGAGGCTATATTTTTTCAATCTTTCTCATTCCTGTATAAATGAAAATTTAGCTTCAAATAACAAATTGTAAAAATTGTAATAATGTTGATTGTCTTATTGTAAAGTCACAAAATTGATGAATGTGATAAGGTGCCATTACAGAGTTAGTTTACCGATATAAAAAATCAAGTGTGCCAAATGTTATTTTGTTTGTTATTTTGGTGGTGGCAGACTATGTTGCACACTGTTTTAACTGTTGATTGTTTATACAATTTCACTTCACAATTTTATTGCAAGATTGAAGTGCTGTATTTTGTGTACATTTAAACGTCAATAAAATGTTAACAGTAATATTTTTATGAATCAATTACTGCAATCCTTCATCGTTCATTAGGACACATGTAAAATTAAAATAAAAAACTATCAGTGAGCTGTAACCTAGCATTTCCTATCGCAGTAGAGAAAGGAGAAGGGGGAGCGGAGTATTGTTTTTTGAGAAGGAACTTCTCCTTCCAGCATGATTGCACAGCGTTGTCATTGTTGAAAGCTAATATTATATTCTTACAAATGGGATATACAGACTGAGCCTACATCTTTTTATCACAACCTATTTTTTTTAACTCGTAGCTTGCATGGACTAGTTTCTTGACATACTGGAATTGAAAACAATTTATTTTCTTAAGAAATGTTGTTGGTTTCCACCCAGGTAATGTTGTTGAACAGTGACGTTTGGTGGCAATCACTGCTATTGTCTTTAAACTGAAGTACTCTGGTGTGGCCTGTTTATATATGCCCCATCAGGACCCTGGTAGCAGAGTGAAGTGTCCTTATTTGTCCGCTGCTGTACGCTGTGTGGGGGCAGTGGGGTGCCCTATCCCCGGCATCACTTATCGCCTGCAGTTTGATATAGCCAGGAGAATGACTACCCTCCCTCACCCATTTCTCCCATAGCCAGTGGATGGCAGGAGCCCAAGTTTCACTAAATATAAACATAGTGTCCCTGCTCTGAATGGCATTATCCCAGAACATCTCAGCATGTTCCAATATTCTAATTTTTCAAGCAGCGCCTTATGTCGTGTAGTAAGGTCATGTTCAGCTAAGGCTGCTTTTGTAAGCTGGTCGAGTCTTGCTGCCATTTGATGTTCCACTACTCTATCTTCCGCCGTTCTAATGGTTTAACTCACATACTGCAGGTCACACTCGTGTGGTATATTGTAGACTCCTGGGATCCTGAGGCCTCTAAGATCTTCAATAGCTTTCAATAACATGAAGCTCTTTTTGGAAATTGAGCTCGATGGGATGTTGCCCTTATTCGACATACTCATCAGATGTAAACCAGACAGGAAATTAAGCAGGGCTGTGTACAGACACAAACCTTTAAAAGAGTCATATTGAAGAGAATAGCTTGATAAATTTCCACCTGTGTAATGTTGTTGAACATCGGTAGCTGTCAAAACATTGCTGTTCAACAACTTGGATGTCAAATTGGCAACCTAAAGTAACTGTATACATCTCTCTCTACAAATGTCACATCTAGAGAATAACACACTGGTGATTTTAGACTTAAAAAAACTATTTGCCATAGTTGTTAGAAGCGAGTGTTAGGAAAACAATTTTGACAACCAAACCCACATATAATGAACCTGTTAGGACTACGTCAGACCGTGGATCAAGGGTTAGTCCACCGAGACCTGTAGGGAATGTTATTGATTTGCCTACTTAACTCTTTAGCACACGAGCTACAAACAATAATTGTTCAAGCCAAAAGCACTCCTAAAAATTATTTTATAGAAATATACCTCAGATATATCTAGCAGTGCATATATAATAAAGAATGTAAGATATGATTGTCAGAGAAGTACTTAAAGAGCTTGCTATTGAAATATTACCTGGCAATTATAAATTGCAAATTTATGGCATTTTGAAAGTATGCTATTGAGACAGATCTATTCAAGAAGACCTTTGAAACTTACTGTAACAAGATATATGAAAGACACCTTTATTATATGACCCTATGACTGTCCTATTAGACAAGTTTTTACAGCACACGAACTAAAGTGCACATTGACATGGTGACCCATGTTGTTAGACTGTCTGATGCAACTATCCATGCTAACCTATGCACAATCCTTTTCATTTCCATGGAACTACAACATCCCACACCCTTCCTAATCTGCTTAGCCTTCCTCTTCTGTTCTTACCACACACACTTCCCTGTAATGCTAATTTTACAAGACCCTCAAGTCTCAAAAATGTGACCTATTAATCTATCCCTTCTCTTGGTCAATGTCCTCCATATTCTGCTTAGAACTCCCTGGTTAGTTATCCTAGAGGTTATGGATAAGCCTTCTTTTTTAATATTTTATTCCTGTCCTCTTCAAAATCCTTAATAGGGTGTTCCAGCTCATTTTATCACAAGCTTTTTCTAAATCTACAAATGCCTTGAACATAGACCAGTTTTTTTCTTATTCTGTCTTCTAAAATTAGACATATACTATTTTCATTAATATTTAGCATTCATGAGATACCAAACTTATTTTCCAGTGCTGTTCACATCTATCAACCCCAGTCTTTTTCAGTATGGGTTTAATTGTTTTTACTAAAATCTTCTGGTATTCTTCCATTTTTGTAGATTTTACAAATTATCCTGAACAGCCGCATTGCTTCTTCACCTGATGATCTTGTCAACTCCACTGGAATGTTATCGATTCCTGGCGCTTTACAATTGCTCGGGTATGTCAGCGCCCTATCAAACTCCGATCTTAAAATTGTTCCCAAACTCATCATCCACCTCTTCTTCTTCTAGATATCCCTGCTATCTTTCTGCCTTTTCTTCTTTATCCAGAATTGGCTTCCTGTTCTTGCTAATATTTTTCCTCTCCCCGAATGTTTATTCGATTTTCCTATAAGCTGCATTTATTTTATCTTTCACCATGAAATCTTCAGCCACTTTGCATTTCTCTTGGAGCCAATCTTCTTTGGCTCTTTTCACTTTCTATAAAACTCATTCTTCAAGCATCTCTCTGCTCTTCACTATTTTCATCTCACATTTTAATATTTATCATCATCTTGCATCAATAATTTTTATTATTTCTTGTGTTATCCATGCTTTTTTATTGCTCCGAGTTATTATTCATATTTTTTCGTCATATGCTCTTCTTGAAGAGTGCTCATTTCTCTTCTATATTGTTTCTTTAGCCTTTCTCGTTAACCTATTCTTTATATCTTCTTTGAAACTCTGAAGTAACTCATGTTGTTTTCAGTTTTTCTAATTCCCATCCCTTTGTTTGAATTTCATTCTTGAGTTTCTTCATTTTCAGCCTGCATTTCATAATCAACAGATTATGGTCAGAGATCACACCTGCTCCTTTGCAGTCCTGCACCTGATTCCTATATCTGTCTCACAATTATATAGTCAAATTGGTACTTGCCTGTGTTCTCTTAGCTTCTCCTTTCACCAAGTCCATAGTACAACTACATAACTTTCTCTTCACTTTCCTATCTCATTGCGTTCTAATATCAAATTTTCATTTCCATGGAAATACTTCATTATTTCTTTAATTTATTTATAGATTTTCTACATCTTCTTCCTCTGCAGCACTTGTGGGCATATAAACATGAATGGGGGGTTATAATATACCAGTAAATAACAAACAAATGAATTCTGGGTACCATCTGTAAAAAAAACAACAACAAAAGAAAACACTCTTTTATGAAGCTGAAATATAGTTTATCAAATAAGAAGGCTTATTGAAAACAAATTCAAATCCATATGGTATGCAAAAATATGAGGTAATGGGAGATTACACAAGGTATTTCAAAGCTTTTCCCCAAGCATAGAGGATGCAACAGAATGCATTTGAGGTATGGTATGTAAAATCAAATTAGTCATGGTGTTTAGAAGTAAAATCAAAGGTGGATTGCAAATGTTTATTCACAGAAGGCAGATAATCACCTCAGTTTTATACAGCCTTGAAAGTGTGAAATGTACAAAAATGATGAACCTGCCAAAACCTGATCATGAATTTTATTAGTTCATTGGTCAGTAAATTAGCCAACCCACTGGTATTTTCCCCCTCTTGACTGTTGGCAGAAAGTTCTCAGTAACCCAAAAGAATCTCTTATGGAAATTACTGGAATATGAACAATGTTGAACAAAACATCTGTACTTTTTTAAGGACAAGATCTATAGCATCATCCAAATCCTGTAAACTAAAACCTGAAGTTGATAATTTTGTCACATCTAAATTTTCAATTTGAAGTATTTATTTTAAAATTTATATAACTTTTTTTTCTATAAAATAGATACATAATACATTAATCCACACATCAGATTGTAAATTATTGTATATTTCAATAACATAATTTTAGTCTCCCTTATGCTAATTTTCAACATATAATTCACAAAGTATCAATTACTATAAGAAATTTACATTTATGAACCACAAAGATTCATATTCAACAAAATATTATTAGGTATAATGAAATTTATTGAGCTTAATGTTAAGAGTAAGTAAAGCATCTTTCTCACAGAATAAACACGACATTATTTTATAAATAATACATTCTACAGATCTTAATATGCAATTTGTACTAATAAGTTGCACATAACCCAATGAAGTATAATATTAATTATAATAATTGAAGTGTACATTTACTCATATACACAATTTTTTGTTTGAAAATTAATCATATAGTTTTAATAATTTTGTCAAGAATAGAAATGGATACTATTAGGACAAAAAGTTGTCTGTATAAATTAAGTGGTTCATCAAACTCCTTAAATTAAGTATTGGGTAATTAAACAAATGATTTGTACATCAGTCTCCTTTATTTAACAACTAAGATTATGTGAGTATAAAATCTTTTTACACAAGTTAACCATTCAATTTATGAAAATTAAAGGAAATACAGCTGTATTCTTGACAGAAGTCCGATATTATTTTATTTCAAAATAGATCACATTTTATGTACAAATACTGATTGTAATTTCTTAAATTACATAAGAAGCATAAACAAAGGAAATACTTTATAATAATACTTTCACTTGCAGTAATTTTAAGAAAAAAAAGTACCAATGGTTCATACAAATTATCATTAGTCATATGTATGCTAATGTTAAAATGTGTAAATAGGAACTATACAAGATAATTCTAATATATCTTAAATATTTGAGAAAAAATGCAATTACCAACTTCAACCATTTACAAAAATTTGATAAAATTTATACAATAAATATTTAGAAGTACTCACATAATATTAAATCTTTTATACATTGTATAAGCTAAAAATCATAGGTCCTACCTGGGATATTAAAGTAGTGCTTTAGGAAAAAACCAAACTGAATAATACTACTTTGTTCCATTTATATACATAAATGACATTAATAGAATTTGTTTTCTGCAACTGAGCATTCTTTGGTTTATACATGACTAGTTATTAACTACACTGCACCATTTTAAATCTCAAGTAATGAAATAGAAATATCACAAACTGACACAAGATGAAAGCAAAATTACATTGACAAAGACATACAAAGAATATAAAAATCATTTTCAATTTTCTGGAAGGGTGTCAGTCTTATTTGTACTTTCACAGTCTTGCTTCATTTGGCCTTTATTTACTGTACAAGTTGCAATTACTGTCAATGTAAGACCAATACACTATGCAATCTTCTCCAGCACAGGCAAATCTTTAACAAGAGATTGTTCAGCTTTTCTTTTAAACTTCTCAACATTATCAATAAAATCTTTCAGAGCTGGCAAGTCTTTCACTGAACATGGTAACCCTAGTACTTGATCATAAAATGTCTTCAGATCCTTGTAGCTCAAATTCAGCTTAGGCAAAACTTCTTCCTGTTCCCTGTCAAATGTGTAAATAGTGAATTAAAGTTATTAATTAATTAGGATACAAAATTATGAGGAACGATACACAAAAAAATTGGATACCAACTAAGAAAATTTTATCAATAAATAATTTATTGCATTTACCCTATTACCTATTTTTAGACTCTTGAAACAATCTGGATGAAATTCTTCCCAAGATTTCAGTTGGATATATTTGTCGAAAACAAGCGATGTTTTGATGAATTCATCCAGCTGGAATCACGAGAGAATTTAATCCTCAATTTACACTTTATAATGTGAAAATCATTTTTCACATGTATATTAGGAAAGCGATTCATTTGAGAATAGCTGCAATTCCTCTTTTGTTTTTGATACTTGCTTGGTGTTGCTAGGGTGATTTAATCCTGGTCAGAAATACTGCTCATAGCTCATAGACCAGTAATGATCAATGCTTTGTTTCACTTCAACAATTACTTGTATCATTAACATCAACTCTAAATAAATTGTGTGAATAAATAAGCAGAAGCAGCAAAATTATAAAAAAGTAAATCCAAGTAAAGTAGAAAGTAAATTTAGTGAAATAAAATGCATAAAAAATAGCATTTTAATTTTATATTGAATGAAATTTCAATTATTACTGGGGTAATAATTTTTAAGTGTACCAAAGATAAACTCAAAATATGTGACATTTCTGAATTTAGGCAAAGTGATATAGATGAGAGAAATAAGATCAACAGATCATTCATTATGAACTTTAAGGGCATTTTTTGTTATCCTGTATATTAAATTCATTTATACAAAAAAACAAAAGTAGTTTTCAAATATTAACCCACGGGAATGGAAGACTCCTGTGAAGTCCGTGTACCTTTTTTTATGCTATAAATATTTACTTCACTCTAGCTTTGATAATTTTTTCACTAAATTATATACCACTTTTAAATCGCAAGTTGGGCTTCACTGGACCACACAATCTCGAGGGTTAATAAGTATACTAAGACAATATTTTCTGATAAAACAAAAGTACGAGTATTATAAAACAAATACATTTTTAAGTGCTTACAACATTTTATTTAAAAATTAAGCTTTAAAAGAAGTTTATAAAGGATGGGAAATTAATATGTTAGACCTGGTTTTTTCTCTACATTTTTTTGTTATCCTAGCTAAAATATGGTGTTACATGAAAATTCCAGATTTTTTATCACATTGTCTATAAATCCAAGACTTTAGGTGAGCCCCCTGTGTCCTTTATCTTCCTCATATTCAGTGATTGTAATTAAGACAGCAAGATATTACATGCACAAGCATCCATGAAATTCATAATTGATTCACTTCATACTTGAGTTTTATTTTCTCTGATCGCAAAAGTTGTATCACTGCTACACATTTCTCCCCTTCATTAACAATTTCTGACAATAGTTTCATGAGAGAGGACTCTGGAAACTTTTTCCTCTTTCCTTCTGCCAACAACTTTTTGAAGACTTCAAGATCTGTGAGAGAGAAACCACCAGTAATTAAGGAATGCATTAATTAAAACATTTCTTTGCACAAAGCTAAATTCTTAGAAGAACTATTTTCATAGGTTTGATAAAATTAATTCCCAATGAATTTGGAAGTAAAAATTGTACATAGCTGAAATAATTGTCTGGTTTCTCAATACACTGTTTGAAAATAGGTATTTGGAATTTAAAACTAAAAACAGCCTCTAATAGTCAAACTTTGATATATAATTGCATGATGACAAACAACTGTTATCTGAATGAATAATATAATGTCACAGAAAGTAAATAATTTTTTATAGTTCATGTAACTAAGAAAAATTGTTATACAATACATATTGTATTTACAAAAGTATTTCATTTGAAAACAAACTTTTTGAAGATTTAAAATTGAACATAAGGAAAGTAAAATTCTAAAAATAAATAGACAAAACAAATAACAAAATTATATTGAATCAGTATTTATTTTAATGAAAGACTCCTCACCTATCCAAAGGCACCATTTACATTCCTCCTAACCTGCCTCATGTTCGACTATGCAGTCTCCAAACTTTGCACTACTGTATTCAATCCCTGTTATTATTTATGTCCTACAGACTTCCCAATCACTCCTAAGTCTTGCATGGAAATTTACCAAATCAAAGGAAATTTAATCTGCCCCTTCACTACTTCTTCTCCAACCTTTTTCCCATGTCTCAACACACTATGAAAGCAACCTGTACTGACACATATCAGTTTCTCCATTAATATCACATCTCTATCATTCTACAACTTATTCTCCTCGTACCCTTTAACAGTTTTATTTAGCACATGAACATGTAACTCCTTCAAATTGTACTCAATAGAGCTCTCTTTACAACCTATCTTATAAAACTGGAAAAGCATGGGATTAACATAAATTAAATCTTGATGTAAATTAGATGTTGGTGTATTACATTTCACCAATCTCCCCCACCCCCTCCCTCCCTACAAAGGAAAGTATCTGTAGTTTCCTCATTTTACTTTTCATTAACCCACTTTCAAAAAGTAATCACATGACAATATAAATCCCTATATCTGAATCACTTTACATAATCTATACAATGTCTGAAATAGTAAAAGAAATGTGTAGATAATACATGGATATGTTCTATGTAAAATTATAGTCAAGGCTAAGTTAAAAAAAATACCTGCTTTGCTTGAAGAGTCCACATTCAATACTCCTTTAACATTGTCTAACCATTCATCAAATGATTCTGCCCTTACTTTCAATTTGAAGAGCATATTTGAAAGTTTATCCAAAGTGTATCTGTAACTATAATTAAGTTATTAATAAGTTTTCCCCATATAAATAAATTGCACTAATTAAATCATTGTTACCATACCATAAAGTTATGTTCTCAGGAGAGCAGATATTGCACAACTGCTCAAAATGTTTTAAACAAGCTAATTTATTATTGTTGCAGGAGCAAGTGACAGCTGACAAAAAACATGTAGTTTTGCAAATATCACATTGCCTCTCGTCATCAGAAATCAGTTCAAACATTTTTTGTTCTGCAGCACAGCAACCCTAAAGGACAAGTAAATTTACTATAACTTTAATTATAAGACAAAATTAATATATTTTATTTAGTAGCATTGGGTATAAGAGACTTCATATTTGGTAATATTGTAATATTTATTCAATTTCATATTATTTAATAATTAATGCAAGTCCCACAGCTGCAAGCCAAAATATAACATACCCTATTTAATTATTATTGGGGCATACTTTAATGGAAAAATAAATAATGAAAGAAATTAATTAAGTTATTAAAATTAACATTTATATAACAAAAAGTGATAAATGAAATTTATAGTCAAACAAAATGAATTAAATGAAAATTCCTGTAAATATCTCAGGGTTATATTGTGGAGCAGAATCAGAACATTTAATTAAAATTCTTGACATGGCTTGGACCTTGCTATGCTTCACATAAATTTTTAATAACTTACAGACCGCATGATCGTCAAACTGTAACTACAGCAAACTGTTCCTTAGGCAAACAGGCTAGCATGAACATAGGCAATCATTGAGTGGACCCAGCTAGGGAAAATCATTTGATGCTCCGCAGCCTTTGATATAAAAAGTGGGAATATTTCCCACTTGTCCTATTACTGTGGCTTACAGTCTTTCTCTATTGAAACTACAACTGATAACCCTAAAGAGCGTGAAACTCAGCACAACAGCTCATCCCTTTCCATGACAGCCACATCAATGAAAGCTCATTCTTTTTTGCCCTGGCTATTGATTTCTCACAGCTGAGTAGGGTTCAGTCTCCACAAAGACACAAAAAAAGTTTTTGTCCACATGAATGTGTCAGAAAAGCTTCACAACACCTATTGGGAAGTGCTCTTCTAGCAGTTTTAATGTGTCAGCTAGTGAAATGGGAGACAATGTTGACCAATACTTTCTCACCACCACCCACTTCCAGTTTGTGGGAGAGTATTATGAGCAAGTCAATACCGAGGCAATGCACTCTCCCTGGCCATTGCAAACTTTTATATGGAACATTTCAAAGAAGAAGTCCTAAGAACTGCTCACTTAAAACCAAGTTGGTACTTCAAATACCTGGACAATACCTTTGTTATCTGGTCACAAGGTGCCAAAATCTTACAGGACTTCTTATATCACCTTAATGGGAGACATCTCAATATAAAGTTCATTACGGAAGTGAAAAAGAATGGAAAGTTCCCCTTCCTGGCTGTTTTAATTAGGAAAAGACTGGATCGCACTCTTTGACAAAGTGTGTACAGAAAACACACACACACCTAAACGCATGCAGTTTTTCACCTCCAAGCACAGAAGACAACAGTCATTTCCACATAGGTACACAGAGCACACATGAAATCATATCCCGAGAAAAAAAGACACTAAGAGAACAACCTATATGCCTTTCTCTGGACAAGACACCGGTCAGATTAGCTGACTGTTAAAGATACACTTTTTTGTTCACAGATGAAGTTTCAGGACATGTTATGCCCATTTAAAAGTAACATTGGCCTCAGAAAACCAGAGGTCTACCAACTTCCCTATTCCTGTGTTTTGAAATATATTGGCCAAACCCAGCGGACCGTGGATGAAAGAAGGACTGAAGCGTACGGTTAAAGCAACCGTCAAAGTCAGCCATGGCAGAACATGCACTAATGACCAGGCACAGTATAGACTTCGCAAAGATTGAGATACTGATCCCAGTCAGCAATTCCTGGTATTGTATTCTAATGGAGGTTGTAGCAATAAGGACTGCCCAAAATCAATAGGGACACCAGTTACCACCTCAGCAAGGCCTGGAATTTGGTACTGGCCAAGCTACAGAGGTCCCGTGCACTAACTGACGCACCCACCAACAGATTCGCAGGTGTGCCACAGTTACTGGACGCAAGGCAGGCGTCAGCAATGATCCGAAGAGTGAGCAGGGAGGGGATACAGTGGGTAGCCCACGCCTACCACTTATGCACCACACCAGGGCCAATCAGAGGAGCTTCAGCTTTGGGACCTCTGATATGGGCCATATAAATGATCACGCCTGCACTGAATGGCGACAGCCGTCAAAACATAGATACCTGAATGGAATCCCGATAACACTTCATTCAATTTTGAAAATATGTGACAGACAGGCGCAAATATGCCCTTGTCTCTCTCAAACAATGCTCGAACCTTCCAATCCCAGCCTTCTTCAAACTATCCACTGCATTGGATACATGCATTCATTGCAATATCTCAACTCTCAAATAATAACAATAAACAATATTTTATATGTAACCATTAAGTTCAACTACAAATCTAATTTGAAGACTAAAAAGATACAAAAATTTTGTTTTACAAATACATAAAATAGTAATAGCACAATGTCTTATAAAGTAAATAACATAGTATTTCTGTATAAGAATTGTTTGTGTGCTTGTGTGTCTAATTAAGCAACTGGAAGGTGAGAAATATTAATGGAATTCCGAAGTTTTAGTTTGTCGAGCCCTTCATACTAAAAACTATAAACTAGTCTCATATATGCTCAACTGTTTTGTACCACAAGTTGCAAAGCAGTTGTGTGTGCAATTGTTTGGTGAGCTCTACAATATACAAGAGTGGGAGTGTACACACAAGAAATTTCAAATCAGCTCACAACTGGTTGTGTGATTTTTTTTTTCCAGTAACAAAATGGTTGAACTACAAGTAAAATTAAAGATCCTACAAATACACAGACCTGTACTGAATCACTTGTGCTTATCCTCAGTAAGAGGTTGCATTTTGATTGCAAACTGGCTGTTCTTCAATATCAATAATTCAGACACAATATGAACTTATTGATCACAGACAAATAATGGTTTGTTTTTCACTTACCCAATTTAACAACATTTTTCTCTGCTCTTTTTCAGTTTTAACCATATTTATCATATCTTCATAAGTTGCAGCAGCAATGTCTAGTCTCAAACTTTCAGCAATATATGACATTCTACAAATGAGCTCATCGTGGGAAAATACACAATATCTCTTAAGAGTTGAATAATGACTCATACAATCACGTCCAATAGGTAGCTGTAACAAGCATATAAGTTTCTTGGAATATCATATTACACAATGATAAGCTACTGTTGTTCTATCTTAACCTGGATGCCATGAATTCAAGTGCTACATGATTGTGCAGAGCATTGTATGTTGACACTACTATCATGAGAACATAGTACAGCTAAAATCAATTTTTGGTAATGATACATTTTTGTTTTTTTGACTGCCATTCTCTCATAATTCTAGAAAAATTACAGAGATTTACATATAATTATGATGTAATCTGTTAAAACAAACCCAATCTGGTGGGGCAAAATTAACTGCCTCTGCAAAGTTGTATCCTTGATTAAAACCTGCATGATATGCTCTTGGAAATGTAACAACAAATTCTCCAGCATGTTGATCTGCACGAAACACTGGAACACCTGAAATATAAATTCTAGAGTGAATGAAGTGGGAATTACACATATCGACGAGAATTTTTAAATTAACAACTAAAGGTCATAAAAATAGAGTAAAAAACAGCATAAGGCAAATTAAGGACATGTTTCAACAACTTCAAACATTACTACATACCAACTCTGAAATGAGAATTATTCTTCTACATGTTCTACAAACCATAGAAAGACATTCCTTAAATTTCATAATTTTTTCTCCAGATAATGAACATAAATTTTTAAGTATCTAAGCCACCTTAGACCCCTTCCTTAAGACAGAACAGAACTGCGCCTTGTGATGGTTAAAAATTTACAGTTTATAGTTAGCTATAGGTCCATCGAATAGCCAATCACTGGAAATGTCTTCCTAACTTTCTGATGAAGGGGGCGGTGCCTCCAAAAATTATACAATGAGTGACGACGTCACATTTCAATCATTAATTTGTGTTCTATCCAAGATGGATGCTTCTAACTCTTCTATCCCTCTTCACTCTCTATCCCAATTTAGATAATCTAATTACCCAGACTGGCGATATTTGCCGGGTGGGCACCATGGCTGAATCAGTAAAGGTGTCGAGTCCTGGCGATGCCTAATATTTTCAGTCTTTCTTTCTTCTTCTATTCCTTTCTACGCTGGTCACACAGCTTTCTCTGAGCATATTTCTATGCCGAACTTGTGACTTATGAGCGAATTTCCCAACTTTCTCCCACAAGTTCTATCCTTACACCCTATCCAAATATACAATGTGTGTGACGTCATGTTTCAATCATTAATTTGTATATATATATATATATATATATATATATATATATATATATATTATATATATATAATATGGGAAAGACAGAGAGATAGAAAGAAGATGACTTACTGAGTTCATAGATGGTAGACACCTTGTGAGGTTGGAGAACTTGAATTTCGGAGGCACCGCCCCTTCATCGAGTTGAAGGGATGCGGTGCTAGCTCCGAAAATTCAAGTTCTCCAAACCTCACAAGGTGTCTACCATCTATGAACCTCAGGTAAGTCATCTTCTTTCTATCTCTCTGTCCTTTCCCCATTAATTGTTTTAAACATGACAATTTCATTTCCTATCTCATATTTATATATATATATATATATATTATTTTGTGTTATTCATTTGAACTGATTCGATTTAAATAATCAATGTCGGCAATTCATTGAAAAATGCAATTATATAAATATTATTTAATTAATATATAATTATATAATTGCATTTTTCAATGAATTGCCGACATTGATTATTTAAATCGAATCAGTTCAAATGAATAACACAAAATAATGAAATGTAACACATTTGAATGGTTTCAGAAAATATATTTATGGAAGTAATTCAACCTCAGATTAAATAAAGAAAGCCATTTTCAGACATATTCATAAGAATCTAAGAGCTGATCGAAGGCTTTCCTAGTGTAATTGTTGCAGAAACAGCTCTCGGGTTTCCACACGGGTACCATAGTAATCAATGTGCGACGTTTCGACAACAAGCTCTGTTGCCATCTTCCAGGCGGAATGTCGGGACTGTCTTATATTATGGGAATTACTATGAACAGGTCGATGGCGTGGCGATGGGTTTGCCTCTGTCCCCAGCAATCGCCAACTTCTTCATGGAATATTTTGAGGACCTGGCCCTCAATAGGGCTCCATTACGGCCGAAACATTTCCTACGATATGTGGACGACACATTTGTCGTGTGGCAACATGGCCCTGAAAAACTAAAAGACTTTCTTATGTACTTGAATGGCCTGCATGTGAATATTAAATTCAAAATGGAAATGGAGAAAGAAGGGACTCTCCCCTTTCTCGATATTTTGATAAGGAAGAAGCCTGATGGGAGCCTGGGTCACTCCGTGTACCGGAAGGCCACTCACACGGACCATTACCTACACGGAAATAGCTTTCACCACCCGGCCCAGAAGAATGCAGTTCTTGCGACCTTGGTACATAGGGCCCAGACAGTATCAGACCGGGAAAATATAGCAGGCGAATTTCAACATCTCAAGGCTGTATTTCCTCTCAATGGCTATAAAGAAGGACAGATAAGGCGAGCCTTTGCACCCCGGATCAAAGGTAAAATTAGCGAGAAGGAAACATCAAAAAACTCGGCATATCTTCCTTTCGCTGGAAACACCACAGACCAAATCAGGCACATACTGGCAAAACACAACATTGAAATGGTATTTTTCCCACAGTTAAAAATCAGGGAAATGCTGGGCTCAGTGAAAGACCACATTGGGTTAGGAGCACCCGGGGTGTACAACATACCATGCGAGTGTGGCAAAAGTTATATTAGCCAGACAATTCGCACTGTCCAGGATAGGTGCACAGAACATCAGAGGCACCTGAAACTACGACAAACGAGCAAATCGGCAGTGGCGGAGCACGCTATTGTATCAGGCCATGCCATTGACTTTGAAAACACTAGGATTTTGGATCAGGTAAATGGCTACTGGGAAAGTCTGCTCAGTGAGGCCGTACACATTAGGACGCAGGACAACCTCCTCAACAGGGACACAGGGTTTCAACTGAACAGCCCTGAGCTTGCTGCAGGAGGACAGTTGGGAGAGATACTAACGCGGCCCGCACTGGAACCGACTAAGTGCTGATTGGCCCTCGTCACATCACACGATTAGGACATACAAGCCTGGTATTGGCTCTGGCTAACCAGGGGATATGTATATAAACACCGATAGAGACTGGCTACCTAAAGCGATAGAAACATTGATGAAAATGGCTTGATACTGGTAAAATACACAATACTGGGTCTGTTGAGACACAGCACAAGACAACAAAAGAAGGGTTACTTTTTCAAATTGAACATTATATACAAACTAAACCTTAATTACTCACCAGCATCCATAAGAATATTAGGATTCATTATAGTAACAAGTTGATGCAATAAATCGGGCTGAGTATGAAATAATTCAGGCACAACTTTTTTCATTTCTTCTTCAAACTTTTCAGCTTTTGAACCTGCCACACCATACCAAGTTTTTGGTTCACCCCTGTAATAATAAATTAGTGATATATATATATATGGCATATATGTCATGCCAATTAAAATAATTAATAAGAACAGGAAAGAGAGATAGAAATTTGGTGGCTTACCTGAAATGTTACAGTTAGCAGGCACCATGTTGAGTGCAGTTCTTAAATTTTGAGATACACTGCCCCATTTATAAGAAAAAACATTCCGAGGGATGGCTAACCATCAACTGAGCCGTCAAAATTGCTCCACGGCTCGCTTTTGCAGGGTAAATAATAGACCCTACCAGGCCACCAACTTTCCCTCTCAACATCCACATATTGATACACACAAGAAATCACACATTCAGATATAGACACACCCACATCTTAACACATACATAGATAGAAGGGTTGTAGTGGGTAGAAATAGGTTTATAATTTGACATTCCCAAGCTGGAAAATCATCTCATCTGTGTGCAACTATAGGTCCCTAACCAGGGTGGAACTTTTAATTTTATTGTTGCTTTTGAGGTTGCAGAGGCTACATTTTGGCCACAGGTTAGGTTAAGTTGTTTTAGAAGGGAGATAAGAAAAAATGGAGAAAATAAAGTAAAGATAAATATACTGAATGGAATATATTTGTTCTGACAACCTAGTTGAATTCAGTAGTAATTAAGAGATGTTAATTGAACTTAACATGTTTATGATCAATACTACAAATCATTACTCTCTTACCAATGAAGATAGTTAATAGAATAGCTCCAATGGTCTTCATTATGCCAACAAAATGTAGCAAAGCACATTCCAACATACATCCAAGGAATTTTCATTCCAGATATATCAGCATTTAAATATCGAAGAACTGAACCCTCTAGTGCTGGCATATTGTTCAAGTTCCATCCAGAAGTCCTATAATCCTGCATAAAAATAATTTCAATTTCACTAATTTTTCTGAAGATACAAATATATTTAATTCTTAGTGAACAATGTACTAAATTTTGTAGTTAATGTTAATCATTAAATGAGATTTGTTATTCACTTACTATACAATTATGGCATGCTATTAGCATGATTAAGATTTAACTAAAATTTAACCAGAGACATGGGTTGCCAGCAGCTGGCACCACACAAATACAAAGGTAAAGTTAGAATAAAACCCTGACTCCATATATACTACCATAAAAGTCATCCCACGGGAATGAAGGTCCTAGAAGGACATACTATGATGATCAATGAGGGAAAGAAAATTATTGTGAAACAGTAAGTCACACGAGATGGGTGACCAATGGTTTTAAAGTATCGGAGAGCGATATGCTCCATATATCAGATTGACTTTGCATGTCGGCCCAAGAACATCACCCAGGTCTCGTAAATGTCATTTCAACCTTTAGCATGGAGAAAATTAAATTGGTAAGCTACAAATCCATGTTTTCAGGTAATGCACCGTTTTGCAACTGAATTAAACCACAGTTAATCCTAAAGAGAAAGAGGTCACATGTCCTCCGAGTGTAAGCTGGCCAAATAAATGTAATTTTTGTATCTATAATTAAAGAGATACTGGATGTGACAGAAACTGTAACCAGAAAATATTTGAGGTAAGCATAGAACTTATTAACTCTACTATTTAATTAATATTTCAAGATGAAGATGAAAGATTGGAACAGGTATAAAAGTAGAATTTAATTATTCTGTTGTCAGGCCAGAAGGAATATTTGTAATGTATATTATATGAGATTTACAAAGTACTCTTGTGACAATTTCTGTCCACACAAACAGAACATGTGTTAGAGCCACAATTTTTGCACCCAGAACATCCAAACAATTGATTAGCATGCTACAAATGATATACCATCATACATAAGCTCCCTATTAGTGATACAGTATTGTGATTATCAATAATCTATTGACAATATTTATCAGTTGTAGAAGTACTAGGTTTTTAAGTTACGTGCCTAAGTTAATGGCTTTACGGCTCTCTTTAAAATGTTTGTATTATTAATAGATTTACCAAGAGCAATATTTAACATTCCAATATTTTGTTCCAATTTGTTCTGTTCTCAAATAAAAATTTATTGCAAGTAGAGTAAAAAAATAACTGAGCACAATGAACCTTGTAAACCTTTGAAAAACCTAGATAATCTAATTTTGACTATTTGATTTAAAAATTATTATACCTAATATAAGTTAATAAGCACATAAACTTCTGACATTAACCTCCAAAATCACTAAATGATTTAAGTGTACTTACTTCATCCTTGTTATCCAACTGACTTATATTAGTGGGAAAACCTGAACCATGGTCCATTGTATGTAGGTCAGCTCCATATTCAACAGTTACGTTTTCATCAATTGTTGAAACAATTCTCCAAAATTCCTTTTCCACTAAGCTCAAGGGAACCAACTAAATGAACAGAAAATACTTTTTTTACTTTAATAAGTTTGTATTAGCAATGATTGGATAGGTAAGGCATTGCAAGGAAACAACATACAGTCAACAATCTCATTGCCACTTAAAGTTTATAATAAGACAAAATTATTAGTTTAACATATAACAACAGATTAGGTAAAGCTTAAAAAGATGAAAACTTATACAAATTTTAACACCCATAAATAATTATATCAATTACATTAGTCTGTAATTGGATAATGATTTGCTAAAGATTACATCAGAAAATGAAATTCCGCATTTCCTTGATTTAATAACTGTGACAATATCAAAGAATTATTTTATAGTTATTTCTAATAGAATTTTCAACAATTATAACTTTCCTTGAACCAGCAATGGCCCCAAGCTGGACCATAGCCATGGTGTAGACGGGAGCTGATTTGTATTGTATTGGACATGGAGCTAGCCAACATTGGCTTTGGAAGTGGTTTTTTCCACACATAAAAGGAGGCCAATATATGCAAATAAAGTGTGCAGTGAAAAATGAGATGTGTCCATATTGGCTGAAGTATTGAGCCATCATGTAGTTAGGAGCCAAGTCAACAATGATTGACGGCCTATGTATGGCCCAGCTATTGGCCCATAGTGAAGAGGGACTATAAGACTCCACAATTAATTCACTGGTATATGTTGCACAGACTTTTTGGCTTAATCAAATCTTAAGGAATTGGAAAATGCAATTCATCAGATAAGGTCTCAAATTTCTCCTACCAACATCTCATAGAATCCAAGTCCATAAGAATTCAAGCAGTGCTATGAGCAAAAGGTGGCCCAATATTGTATTGAGGGGGTGGTTATAATAATTTGGTCACTCGGTTTATAAGTACCTGCACTGTTAAATTCTGATGCAATACACTACAGAGTTAGCTTCAGACAAGCTATAACATTTGCTGCTGTTATAAGTTAGTATCATTGATTCTGTTCACTTCACTCTTATATTAGACAGTCTATTTTCATTTATTGTCACCTCACCTCTTTCTTATGAATACAAAGGATTTAATTTCTCCATAGATGTTTTACTAATAAAAAATTGAGATAGTAGCCAATAGATCTTTACAATAATGTGAACAATACAAATTAAGCTTTTTTTTTAATAGAACATGGTGATATAATAATGATAAGACCTTAAATAACACAATACATAACTTACATGGACAGGCATATTGAAGTAGTCACATTTAAACTGATCAGCCATTTCTCCAAATTCCTGTAGGGTATACTCTCTTTGTGCTTGTTCAAAGCCAAATGCCTCCACTGGCTTACTAACTTCTTCTGCTAAACAACTTGGACAACGCCAACTACCTAAAATCAAATTATTAACATTAAAAATATTAGCTGAAGGTAATGATTATTAACTAAAATAAAATATTTATATTCATTTAGCAATCCACCAAAAGACATGTTATATAAATACCCTTAAGGATGACTTTTAAATTATGTAACCTATAAGTAGAAAGAATGATCTGCTTCTTATGTCAAATTACAATGCAAGATCTGTAATTGAAAGAATCATTTTACTTACCATCTACAATTTTTATCTTAATAAATTATAGTTAAAATTAATTAAAACAGCTGAAAAGATCTGGATATAGAAGTAATAGGGCAGAGGGTAAAAATTGATTTCAGTTTATAATAATCAGTTTCACCGATTATAGAAATATATTTTTTTTAAGTGACAGTAAAACAACAAAAATATAGGTAAATAGAACTTTTCCTATATACAAATCTTTCTCACCAAGAGCAAACTAGTATCCAAGTTAATTTCAAATATTACTCAAAAAGATATTTTATTCCATTCCACCTTTTTCTAATTTATGTATTATATAAGTACCATTATATTTTGACTGCTTACTGAAAACTGTGTTTGATTTCCAAAAGGCATGAAGAAACTTTGTAAATGAAATGGTTTGTCATTTTAATGAAAACAAAATTAAATTATGTTCTAAAAGTTTGTTCCTAATAAATGTGTTATTCAATTTATTACTAAAAATTGCTATTCTAATTAACTTTTACCTTTAGGGGATTCTGGTAAGGAAGGTTTAAGGCATTGGAAATGGTAACAGTCATCACACTTGTCACACAAAAGGAGAGACTCTTCAATATCATCCTTAGAGCAAACATGACAAGTATATTTTGCAAGCTGAAATCAGATATAAAGTAATGATTATAACATTACAGAATTATATACGATTATAAGAGAAAGAGAAAATATTCAGCAGCACTACAAAGTACAATCAAGTGAAAACTAGTAAATTTATAATTTGATAAATTGAATCACATAAATATCCAAATTACTGTAATATTTACCTAATACTGTAAAAACTTAATTTATGTAAATATCTGTTCCAATTATGTATATAAGTCAAATTTACTATAATTGATCAAAGATTTGAGAAACACAATAATAGTAAATATTTAGTGATAACACAAGAGAAACAATTAATTAGACATACTTACAGGGTCAAAGATTATTTTCTGCTTTTTGCCTCTTGTTTTTTGCTTTGTTTTGCCTCTTTTTAATTCAAATCCTGCCATTTTTGGACCAGCACCATGTATTTGTAGTCTTGTAAGTTCCCTGCAATGAGGTACTGTTTCTATGGCACTCTGAAAAATGTTTTACTGTTGCATACAATAATATTCCTGAATTAAAACATTGCTAATAATATTAGCTTATAATGTAAAACACTATTCTACTCAGAAAACATGTAATACACTTTACTCTTACACTACCTATTAAGAGTGTTAATTAATAATTCATTACAGTAATGTTCTGCCAGCAGGAGTTTTAGGTTCTCTATGGAGAACCTTTTCCTCTTTCAAGGGGAAATTACACATTGGTGGTCTAAAATTAGACAGTGGTGGTTTCCCATTGCCCCTTGCAATTCTCTACTGTGCAAGCATGGCAGTAGGAGCTCTGCAATGGGTTTGATGATTGTAAATTCATTACACTCTCCCACAACATCCATTCCCATGCAAGGATTCAAACAGGACAATTATAAAGCAAATATATTAATGATACAAAGTTATTATGAAATCAGTTAAAATTGCCACCTTAATTTTTCACTAGGATGTAACATTCAACTAACAGAAATTTAACTAATTACTCTTCTATCATGAAATGATTTTATTAGAAGTAATATCCTTGATTTGGAATTTTAATTCACTGAAAACACTAACATATCAAAGAAAAGATGCACATCAATCTTAACTAAAACTGTTAGTAAAATTTTATATCAACTAAAAATAATATACACATACTTTCTCATCTTCACTTTCAGATGATGAATAACTTCTAGACTTCTTCTCTCTTAGTTTCTGTGGTGATTTATTTTCAATTGGTACATTATCATCTTCTGTTTTAATTTCTGTCTTCACAATTTCTTGATTCTGGGAACAATTTCAATACACAAGTAGTGAATTGATGACATAATTACACTCATAATTAAAATAAAAATATCTAATATCCAAATTGTGTTTACAAAGTGAATGTATTTAGTTCCTTATATTGATTCTAACCTTTTAATTTCAATTGACAAGCTTGAAGACAAAATTATGTTTGGAAGAATACTTCAATTGATTATGGACTGTGTGTGTGAAAAAAAAAATTAATATAGAAGGTTCTAGAATTACATGAAGCAAATACAATAAATATAATGCTAAGTAAAGGGTAGTCTGTAGATGTTGAAAGTTCAATGTTCATAAAGTTACCATCTAAAAATGTAGATAATTATTATAATTCAGCTAAGAAGATTGTGATTTGACCAAAATAATACAGGACAATTATGAATTACACCTGACTAATTAAATAATGATCACTAACAGCAAGTCTGAAGCCAAGGATCATCAGTCTACAATTAACAAGTTCCAGGTTTTCTATCACAATATTAAACTGCCCAGAAATTGGCTATCAATAAAAACCACCCATTCAATTGAAAGGATTTAACCACCTATGTTTAATTTCAGAAAGGCATAATTGCCAGTCGAAGTTTGTGAAAACACTAAAAGTAAAATAAAGTAAAACAGCTTGAGTTAACAAATTTCTACTGAAAACAGGTTTTAAATTGATAACATATGTAATAAAGACAAGAGCATCTGCTATTGGTTAAAAAGTATGTTAATGTTAAATTGCACCACAAGTAGCACAATTATTGTAATTCAGGGGAATTTAACTCTAAATGCATGGTTTGAAATGCTGTATGGAAACAGAATTGATATCTGCATTTGGAAAATCCAAGACATTTGATTTCATAACAGCTATGTTTAAATTTGAAATAAATTTATGGCTGATGTTCTAATAATATTTTTTTATGATATGTACAGCAAAAACATCTACTCACAACTGAAGACTTATTCTTCCTATCTTGAAAAACATCATAAGGATGAAGAACTTGTTCATAGTATTGTTTTAAGTAGCCTCCAGATACACGATTTGTTGGTTTCTCCAATTTAGTTGCAATATCACCCCACTTTCTTGCAAGTGTTACAGCTTCACTTCCCCCTAGGAGAAAAAACTTGATTATTAAAATTAAATTCCATACATACTTTCAGAATGTTATAAAATTAAAGTAATTATTCTACTCATTGTATTGCAACCATATATGATTTAGAAATAGTTGTCTTTGTCTGTAATACATTATCTGTGATTCAGTGGTAAATTGATTATTTGAAAGAGAAGTAGCTTCTAATAATTTTGGTGTAGCCTCACATCAAGAAAAAAAAATTGTGTATTTACACAACTGCTAAAAAAAGTTGTTAGTTATAGGATGTGTTGAACACATTACTCACAATTTTTAGTGTTCAATATGCATCTGATAAATTATTTATAGACACAAAGTCATAGTGATAAAAACATACAAATATTTTCATATCAATACAGCTAATTTGAAATCATAAAATTTTTGTGATTTAGTGCAAGTCAAATATGAAAAATACCACCACAGTCTACTTTTAAAGTTAACTAACTGGAATTCATCAAATCATAATTCTTATTATACCCAAAATACGCTTGCCTAACCTTGATCAAAACATTTTTTGAAAATTTGTTAAATATATGTGGTTTCTTATGGTACTCGCAAAAATTTCAACAAGATAACTTTAAAATTGAAAAGTCTGATTATAACACCACTGACATTTCTGGACTATTTATAATGCTATTACAAGCAACTATATGAATGTAAGACCAAGAATTTATACCTCAAAGGGCCAATCAGAAATTGGAAGTCAATATGCAGCTATTCCATAGTAATGATTTCTTTTATTTAAAAACTGCATAAAATCTTTAGATTTATGGTAACATAGCTTTGGACACAATTATATGTTTCAATTTATTTGGGACATAAAAGAAGAATCTGCAATTTTAATAACTAGAGATCCTTATGAAAAAATCTAATTAATACCAAACTTCCTGATGAAATAGTAACAATAAGTAACAATAGTAACAATAAGTAAATGAAATAGGAAGCTTAATCTGACTCAATTTGAATAAATAAAATAAACTAGCTAAAAGTCAGAAATAGGAATTTAATTCAAGATCAAATACAGACATTTCATTCCAAACATTGGGGTCTATTCAGTTGTTTATACAAATAAAATTAAATAATTGAATATAAATACATATATGTAGTTGACTTCTAAACAAATAAATAAATACTGCAGACCATAGCTACTACTTGCATAATGTGTAATTAAGAACAGAATATTTTGTACTGCTATTACAATATCAAGGGCCAAATTGAGGGGAAACAATGCCAAACAAACAGAATACTAATCTTACATTCTTGAAACAGAATTTTTTAAACCACAAGTTTGTAGTATCTTGACTAGGCTCAGGACCTCCTGCTAACTTTGTAGTTTTCCGTACCACTGAGCTAGTCCAAGTCAGTGCTGAGAACCAGATGCAAGATCCCTCCACCTTTATTTACCTGAAGCTCAGGTTTACAATTTTATTGATCACACTCTTAACACACTAACTCTACGAATTCTTATGAAAATTATAATACTCAGTCATAAAATGAATTTAAATTCTGTGTATTTCTTTTATATTAATAGAATTGACATTTTGTAATATGAAGCATTTTACTCATTAATTAAGGATAATAATTATCTTTTACATCCCCAACTAATCCTATGATTACTGTAATATACATGTTTTGTAAATACTGTTTTTTTGTCTAAGGGTTGATTTAAATTTGAAAAATGTTCATTAATTCTGGATCGAAGCTTGCATTTGATCTGACCAATACAACAGCCTCCACAGTTTGAACATTACAATTTATATACACCATTGTGTTAATAATTTTCAAGAAATTTTAAATTACTAAATGATCTAAATATTACTCTACGAATGTACTCTACACATGGGAAATCAATGAAGCTTGAGAGTAAATTATTTTTATAAATCAAAGAACTCACTCATCCCTATTAAGGAAACTGGGAGGATAATAATTGAAAAACGAAATATTACCATTTTCCAAATTTTACTTGTGGAATTTAAAGTCGGATAGTTTTACAGCCTCGCCTGTAAAATTAAAAAACCACATCCCTTTTTTCTGCTTAAGGGGGTGATTGAAACATAAATCAAATATTCAAACTGAATAAGTAGGTTATTGAAACCATTAAGTGAAAATTTTATTAATAAAACACTTTAATAAAATATGGTTATGGTCTTATTCATAAGTGAATTTTAAACTAGGGTGAAATTTGAGAAAAGAATTAACAATTTTATTGAATTAAGATTTAGGAATTAAGAAAAAGTATCAGCAATGTATCTAACATAACAAAGCAATTGGAAATCTAAAGAAGAAATGAAAGAATTTTCTTAAGCTCGCAGCAGTAAGAAATGATGATAAATCTCATCATTTAATAGAAAAAAATTAAAATTTTACATAGGGGGAAAAGTTTATTTAGAAAAATTATGTGCCATCTATTTCGAAAATCTTCAATTACTAAATTATTTGGTAACAAATTAAATAAAGATACAACAAAGAAAGGCATTAAAATGTGATCACATGGTAAATTTAAGTTGCCTAATTTATTAATAAATTCAGAATAATTTTTAACAGTAAAATGAGCTTAATCATTCAACCCTTTTCTAAATGAAACTACTGATCTGTATGAATTTTTGGGAGGCCATAAGCTCTAGTAATATTGGCTGAAGTGGTAAATAAGTTTATTCCAAAAAATGACTAAATTTAAAGATATTAACTCAAAATCTCAAAAATAGATTGAAAAGTTAAAAATTTTATTTCATTATAATGAAAGCAGAAATTTGATAAAATTAAGGGAGGATGTACTTAGTTTACCTGGACATTGTTAGTATTATAAAAAAACACTTTCTATTATGATTCATGTCTGGATAGTCGAAAGGGGCAGGATGCCTATTTCAACTATTAAAACTTTACTGATTGTAAAAATTAACACAGATATGAACTGTAGCGAATTTTACAATACATTTTAAAACAAGTTTTTGTTGTTAAAAGATAAATTTGCTGAAGAATATCAGGAACCAACAACATCTAATGATGAAAAATAATTATTTTTCTCATGTATTTTAATATATTTTTTTTCAATAGACGGTGGGGTAGAGCCCTGAAATGTCGTGTTCATAATTTACTTCCTAAAATTATATGTAACAATGAAGACAATTTTACAAGATATATGAAATACACATGAATATGAAGCATTGCTGATATTGATGGAGTTAATTCAAAGAAATTCACCAAGACAGCAAAAGGGACAAAAAATTAAGGATTTAGCTTTCTTTGTTTGTTATTCAATTGCTGATTTATTTATTTTACAGGGTTCTGTTAACAGCTTTACTTTCTAAAAGTTATGAATTTGCAGTATCAAATTACTGTAATGCAGACAAACCTGAACAACAATATATTTAAATAAGGAATTCTGAAAATAAGTTAGGAGAGAGTTTGATATACTTACCTGCAGCTTTTACTTTTTCATGCAATGAATAAACATCAATAATTGTATTTTCAAATATAGGTAGTTTCATTGTAGATCCCTGCAACTCCCAAAACTTTCCTATTTGATCAAGATAGTTGAGCTTAATTCTTGTTTGTGCCTGGAATTATAAAATACAATATTGAAACACAAGGAGACACAGATCTCAGTCTTGAGGAAGAAGGCTTGAGTGTGCTCCTTCCTATCAAAAACTGAGACACTGTCTCTTAATTTAAGGTAAGCATGCAACTCTCAACATCACAAAAGCTAAGATCTGTTACTTAAACCAAACAGAAATAAATTTGGAGATCTACTTTTTCCATCTTAAGAAGTTGCAATTTCACCTCTGGAACCAGTCACACATCACATGCTTTAAGGTTACAAGCAAACTTAAAAATTCAATTATTACTCATAACAACTTACAGATAAATATCATTAATGCTGGAGGAAATAAAGGAAAATAATCATTGGTAAGCTAAACATATTATATTTTACAAATCTTATGTGCCACTTACTTCCAATTCATTTAATTTCTGTACTCTTGGAGTAAACTTAAATTCCTCAACATTTAAAGTAAATGGAGGTTGCCAATCCTGCAAAGTAAAAAATATTTAATTGACACAGCATAATTAAAAAGATTACATCTTATGAATATCAACAAATTGTAGTTTTTATAAACTCCAAAATAAAACATTGTTGGCTTATTACTTATCATGAAACATTGATTATGGTAGAATCATCTTTCTCAAATAACTTTATATAGGTCTTGATTTCAGTTTACCCTACGAAAACTACTGAAAAGCCAGATTCAGAAAATTACTGATCAAAGTAGTGTATTAATTTCATAATTTTCCTTACCAGTTTCCCAACGTTAATTTGAATATTCAATGTGAATAATGTCCTTGGCAGTTATAGTGAATTAGTATTATCACTTTACTTACAATACAATACCAGCTGTAAATCATAATTACAATAACAGCTCATGTCCAGAGCCACAAAACAAACTATTTCAATCAGCGCTTCACTCTAACCCTCCTTAAAACCCTACCCCACAATTCTTTAGAGGCTGAACTCCATTTGTGGGAACTCCAACATGTCTTTTAAGTTCAGACAAAGCCCTGGACTAAACATCCTCTTAAATGTACCACAAGTACACACTTGTGTCGATAAGTTATTTCTCTCTCTATCCTTTCATTATCAATTACATTAATAATTCTGACAATGTCACAGCCCTTCCTAAAGTTATGTGCTTGGCATAGAATTATGCTCAGAGAAAGATATATGCTATGCTTTACCTAATCCTGTCTCTAAGCATAATTCTGTGCCTAGCACTGTGACTTTAGTAATGAAGATCAGATGCTGCATGTTAGTTGAATATCTATGTTGATAGATATCATGATATTCAGTATTATTCTGAATTAATATTATTTTTTTCAATATTTCAAAGATAAAGAACTATTTTAATGCAGACCTGTAATTCATTTCTCATGTAGGAAAGTGTTATGGTAGTATGTAGCAGACTGCACGATTATTGCTAGCAACCCAAGTCAAATAGGAAGCATTCCATGAAGGAAGCCGTTTAAATTAAAGCCTATGGCAAGCTAAATAGGAAATTGTATTGACATGATTGACGAGAAAGGTTCTTGTACTATAATGGTCCCTGAATACCATGGCAATTGTGTGGCTGGGGGTTGGTTTGTATTGGCTGATGTTGGTGAAGGTTGGAAATAAAGTTGGCTGACATTAGCTTTGAAAGCGTTTTCTCCACATATCAAAATATGCACGAAGTGTGCAGTTAGTCGATGTATAGGTCCATTGTGTGGATAGTAGACAAGTCAACAATGATTGGTGGCAATTTATGCCAGCTATTGGCTCATGGTGAAGAGGGGCTACAAGGTTGGTCTGATATTTCTTTAAATGTGTAGCCAGTCTTTTTGACTCTGGAGACTGTCAGTAAAGTGAAAGAGTCACTTCTCTTGAATGCATTGAAAATTCTGGCTATAGTCTACAATAAAGAATATGTGAGGACTGAAGGAAGTGTTACTGTAAGAGTGAAACAGATTTTGTTGTCAGTTAGAGGGTTTTACACGAACAGTGATTTTTACACCTAAAATGTGATTCTGATGGACAATAATCAGGAAAGTGTTAATTAAGCAACAATCAGTACAGCAAATTAAAATTGATTACTCCATTATTTCAATTTAATTGCACAAGATATGGTTCAACTCAAAACTGTTATATCAACTAATATTGAGTAATAAAAGTGTCAGATTTTAACTTCTATAGAAGAAAGCTAATTGTTTAATGAGAGAATGACTGTCTACACAATATCCAAGTAAATTTGTCTTAAGATTTAATTAAAAGAAAGCAGTACTAATTATAAGAGCTTATTCTAAACGAATTTTCTGTGACAGCGAATTCGAAATGAATCGGTAATATAAAGTTGTATGCCAATTAAAAAAATAAATACACTATCTTGTTGACATGGTTCGTGTAAAATGTTCAACATTTATAAAATCAGAAGCAATTATAAACTATTTAAACGGTGTGTTGTAACAGCTGATTGTAACTTATTTCAACGAAATTTAATTCTATTTGTCTGTGGAAGCTTTACGTATACATGCTGCTAGACAAAACTAACGTTAATTATAACAAAATAGTTGCTCTATATTGATCTGAAAATATTTTGAGCAATGAGAATATGTTCGCAAGGACAGAAAGGAAAGGGGAGAGGGTGTCTTTAATATCTCGTCGTATATTTAAGTATGCACAAACCAAATTAAATATCAAATCCGACAAATACAACTGTGGAAATGTGGCCGTAATATGTCAATTTCGTAATGAACTGTTAATAATATATACAAAAAGGAAGAATGTGACAGTTATAAATGAAAATAGATTTAAAGATTATATTTTAATTATTTAGGAAGTTTTAAGTATCTGAGCAGAGTACATTTGGTGAATAAATGAAGGACATTGTTCGGAACAGGTTTTATAACGTTACAGTAAGTCGCTAAAAGATACGCGTATTAGTGAACATATTGCGTCATGGGAATTGTTATTCGCGTTTCTTAGTTAACTGAAAGAGTAATAAGACAGAATTTACTATAATGATGAATGATGAAAGTACTATTTCTAATTGCGATTCCCTAGTTTTTATTGTAGCTATTAAAGTGAAGGCGCCCAAGTACGACAAACAAGCCACAAATGGCATAGCCATTGGCTAGGCTGCCGTTCTCACGTATTCAGTTCTTTATATTTTTAAAAATCAATAGAATAGTTCTCGCGTCCAATTGAGGAACTTAAACACTATTCATTAAGAACTAATTTACTAACAAGTGTTAACATGTGAAAATTCTGCAAAAATATACCTTCGGATACGTACTAAATCTATTGCACGTGAGTTAATTATTTTTTTACGTGATTTAAATCGAGCCATGCAAATATATGATTATCAATTTACTTATATTAACGAATTAATACATGAGCAGTTCTTCTTACCGGTGGTGGTTTGATTTTGCAAATTCCAAAATTCTCCGCGACTGGGCGAATCTTGCTGATATATAATAAAGGATCTTTAAATTCCTCCGGAGACGGATGAAACGTAGGCGCCTCTTTTGGTAACTTGAAGCTAAAGTCTCCAATTTTCCGATTCTTTAATGGTCTTGATGCACGACTCATTTTCAAGTCCAACGTACTCATTGTTGTTCAGCTCACAAATAATACTTGACCCGTGACCGTGACAATGGACCACACTGCCTAGGCCTATTGTCAAAAAATTTTTGCCATATCGAAATTATTTCCTGTAAAAACTCGACATCTTCCCGACTTCAGGTGTCAGGAGTTTCACAACAAATTGTGTTCAGCCTTCCCTTATGTACAGTTCACCAAAGATATAATCAACTCGTGTCCATCGAGAAGAAAATTCTAAAATAAAAAAAAGTAAATTATTACAACTGAACGAAGGCTGAAAGACGACAAACGTGACTAATAAATGCGAATGTGGGCGCAGCGCGTAAGAACAACACTTCGATGCGAAGCCAGACCGTACGATTGCAGGACTCAAACAAAGAGGCGTGGACTGAAATATAGTATAGCTTTTGCAAAATTAGTAGTAATTCAAAATGGCGAAAGTGGATAAGTATAATCCCTCATTTCGTAATTAAGAAGTGCGCGATACAGTAATTTAGAATGGATAATAGATTATATTTTCCTTTAAATTCAACAATCATAGATACGAAATAAAGAAAAATTAAGCTGCAAAAATGAAAACATAAAAGGTAGCGCCTGAAACAATCTAAAACGGCATAAATTCTTATCGGAAGATAACAACTAATTACGTATTATTCAATATGTATTTTATTGGCACCTTGATACAATAATATTGATCTTACGCGTATCACGTATGGAATTCCAGTTAATTTCTAACTCACAGTAAATGAAGCCGAATCCCCATTTATTTTGCCCTTATCAAATTTCTAATAGATATTTAATAAGTTAGTAACTTAACATTGTAAGAAATGTCTTCGCCCTTGTATTGGGATGGCACAGTAGTTTGAATACTGAAAAATGAGAAATGCCTTTAAAATTGATACCAAGTTTGTATAGCATTCCTAATTATGACAAATTAACATCAAATTTGTTTCCATTTAAATACCAATAGTGTTTACATTTCAAGTTTTATTTCTATATATATTTAAATCTCAGTAAATATTTGTACTTAGATGTTTAGAACTATCTATGCTTTAGTACTATTTGTTTACAAGCATGTGATGATAATTTTAGCTGAAGTATAATCAAGTTTTTGTCTTAATTTGAGATTACCAGAATGAGACTTAAAATTTTATTTATTGTTTGTCTTTTTGGTCATGGTTAACTTTTGATCTTCCAAACATTACATTTAGAGGCTCTCCCTGTAATTCATTTGATTGAGGTAAAACATTTTAAAGTGAAATTATAAATAATATACCATACAGTAATAATGCATTTATACTGGTCATTAAATTATGTTGCAATTAATTTCAGGGGTCACATTTAAACACTTGTGTCTGTTGGTCATCTAATTTTCATTTATTTGCATACAAGAAATAATTATTTATTTTTTAAACACTTAAAATGAATCCAACACAATGATGATGCTTACAATCTGTTTAAAAAAATTTAAGTGATATTGCTACACCCATTTCATATGTTCACATTTTGCCTAGTGAAATTTCAGGACACTTGGTGCATAATATTACTGTCAAACATGTATAAAATACTATTTTAAGGCATCCAATCATATTTGATGCAGCTTATTTTTTATATAAAAAACTTTTAATCTTCCTTTGGATGATTTAATTTACGTTATTTTATGACCAGTTTGTATGAAGCTCGTGGATCTGTAGTTACTTAATTTCACATGCATAATTTTAATGATAAACTTGAAGCTTATATCATATCAAGTTTTTTGAACCCAGGAATCTTCTGTTCTTTTAAAGTGTATTGAAGATTGTCTTTGAACTTAAATCAGAAGCTGGAATTAATTAAATTTGGATATCAGTGTATCATTGCACTCACCTCTGATTCTCTTAAGTTGGTTTTTAAGTTACATATCATTATTGCAGGATATTTCTTGTTGTATCCACTGACATCTTGGATAACCTAATTTCCTCCATATCCAAAACTTTTATAGGAATGGTGGCGCTAGTGAAGTGTTGATATAGAAATTGCCTATCTTTACACATCCCTCACTTTTTAGTCTTCATCAAACCTGTACAACACATTGTCCTCACACAAACAGATACAGCTGCCCCATTTTCTAAATAATCCTTTTCCTCATGAAAAACACTCAGAAACCTTAATAATGAAAGAATACAACACTCACCTATTCCTATATGCTAAGTAATGGATTGTGTTTTATATTTCATTCTCAACTGTCTGCGTTATTAGCATATAATGCTATAATGGTTATATTTCATTCTGCCATTATATATTAGATTAGTTGACATTTAATCTTCTATCACCACCATTATCCTGTAGACTAATGGAACAATTCCATTTTAATTTGTAATTGTGAACTCCAATAATATCATTTTATTGACTTCAAACATTACAAGCTACTTCTTGTCACATATGTCATTCATAATATTAAATTCAGCAAACTTGGAGGATAAAATATATAAACATTTCCTGTAATTGACAGAGTACTTTTTTGCATAAATCAATATTGCTAATTCACTTTTTTTATCATATTAGTAGTCTTCTAATGCTAGCACATTATACTTTATACACTATCTTATCATAATCAATCATATCATTCTTGGTGTTGTGATTATAGTTATAGTACAAGCACAGTTTAAAAATTTAATTTTTACTACAGACAAAATTCTTGGAAGAAATCTTAAATAGAGTTTCCCTAGTTTCCAACCCATGGTTATATCTTCAATGGCAAACAGTTTTTTGTCTACTTGTTCCAGTATAATCAGCAGATTAACTGTATAAAATCTGCATTAGCTAAAAGAATTCCATTATTCACAATCATAAATGCAACAAAGAAGCTAAAAGTAAGTTATTTATTAATATTGTAAAAGGTGCTGAAGTAAACGTTACCTCAGTTGTTAAACTTTTATAATATATTTATATTTTATTACCGTCCTCTTTTGGATTATTTAGTTATTCATACAGGAAAGTAGCAGTAGTTTTCAGACAAATTTATTGAATTATATTTCGAAATGTGAGTGTCATTGTCAAAATAATTAACACAATTGATAAGGCAGGAAACAGAGAAAGAAAGGTGATGCCTTATCTGAAGTATAAAGATGACAAACACCATGATGAGTGCAGGGTTATCTTTATTTATATATATACACCTATATATTATCGTGAAAGTATGTCATAATTTCTAATCCGTCAGGGTTGTATATAACCTATATCCTATGTATCAAAAGGTGAAAAATATAGAAGTGTAATCCTGATGTGTATAATGTGCAAGTGATAGGAAAATTTGGATTCAAATATGAAATTGTAATTATTCAGATTTTAATTATCAATATGTTTGTGTTGATCTGAGGGCGCAAGCTGAAATTTATTACTATTATATGATCATAAAAGGTATTTTTTTATAATATTAATAACCTAAAAATTTTTGTCATTATGTATATAAACAGATCATGTTAATACAAAAATTTCAAAGACACATTCTAATTAATATCCAAAATATGACAAATTCTAATTTTTCTGGCATTAGTACAGACAATTAAAAGTAA
Source organism: Eucriotettix oculatus (assembly GCA_034510155.1). Lineage (NCBI taxonomy): Eukaryota > Metazoa > Arthropoda > Insecta > Orthoptera > Tetrigidae > Eucriotettix > Eucriotettix oculatus. The sequence continues at coordinate 66,308,495 of CM067378.1, forward strand.
AATTTTTAGTAATACAAGCTCTTATTACCAGGTAAGTGCACATCTAAACAGAAGAAATCAACACTATACATTTGATAAATATTAACTTTTTTTTTCATATCTATTTTTCCTTGTCAGTGAATGAATGAATGCCATTAATTGTTTTATTATTCAAAGTAGTAGCCAAATTAAACATAAAAATAAATAATAAAATAACTTGTAATTTATATACATTCACACATGCATTTTATATCAAGATAGTTTTAATGGTTAATTAGATTCATCATAGTTTCTACCATTGCATACACATCGATTTGTTACGTAGAAGAATATTTCATATGTTCAAGTAAATCAGTAATTACTGTAGTAGTTTTGAGTAGTCATTGTATAACAGTTTTCAGGAAATAAATGTATTTTGAGATATGTTTTTATAATTGGTATTATTTTCTGCTGTTAAAAAGTAATATTCTTATGTATACACCTTTATTTTTGTCATCCTTTTTAAAATTAGTCTCATTACCTAATTATCATCACAAAATATAAATTTGGGGAGCTTTTGACAAAAATAAAGGTATATAAATATTATTATCTTTTTTATATCTATGAAAGTAATATTCATCTGCCAATTTCTGCTATCGTAGTCTTGAATAATTAGCAAATGTTCAGTGACCTTGGATTTAAGAATTTAATTACTCCTCAATAATTTTAAACAAAATCTGTGGAACTTAATCTGAAGTTAATTTACAGCACTTAAATGTCAATGCTATCTGTAGATTATCATAGTTTTATTTGTCCATGTAAAGATGTATAATACAGATTTATATGTAATTTTGTTATTATAGTAAATTTTTATGCTGTAGTAAACAAAGACCATTTTGGTGTGAATTGTGCTATCTGAATCTAATTGGAAAAGATTATGGTTAGTTTAAAGCCTATTGTGAGCTACTGTTAAGGAAAAAAATATTAAAAGTATATATATAAGTAATGAATCATAATTGTCTACATTTTGTCTACCAAATAATTGAATAGAACTGATTTAGAAAGGTTATTTCATGTTTAACTCATACATCATGATTATTTTTATAAGGTTTTTATAAACTATTTTCTTTTATCAAATTAGACTCATTCTGGCGTTAAGAAGAGAAATGGACAAAATTTGATTCAATGGCAAGGTGCAAGGAACAACTTCAAGTTCCCATTTGAAAAGTACTGTAGATTAGAGTACCCATTTTCATTCAGTTTTGGTCTTTACAATGAACCTGTGTTTTTAATGTTTCACAGACTTTTCTCCTAACGAAATGGTTAGTTTGACTCTTTTGTAGTATCCCAGAAAATCTAAATGAAATAATTTTTTCATATGAGATTTTGAAACTTTTCTGTACGATTTTTTAAACATCTTCTCTTTTACAAAGCGTATTTTGAAAATAACGAACACATCGAAAAAGAGAAGGTGTTTAAAAATCGTACGGAAAAGTTTCAAAATCACATAACATTAAAAAATTCTACGAGATGGCTTCTTTACATCCGTGCGTTTGAATCTCACATGTGCTTGTGGGTTGCCTATACTCATGATCTGTTATGCTCCGAAACGGCTCAACGGATTTCAATGAAAATTTCAAGGATTGAAACAAGAACTTCAAGTTTCGTTTATTTTTAATTTCGATATCTTGCAGAGTTCAGAAGATATTAAAGTAATTATTTATAAATCTATTGAATTGCCGCGCGAAAGGCGCAGTGAAAATCAACTGCGGGTTAAAAGTCCTATTAGGTGTTCCTATTCCATTCACCCTACGTACTGTTTTATTATGTGCGTAATCTTGGCAATTTCTTGATACGTAGCGGACAATCCTTGACAGTTGACAAATATTGGTGGCATTTATAGTTTAATGTAGAATGATAGCAATAAAAGTACTAGCTGGGTCAAGACAACATTTGAGACTGAGGAAATTAGATTGTAAATGCGGTGCAGATGACTTTCTAGTACGTGATCGTACTCGGCGATTAACTGAATCTAATCCCGATAACTGCCTTTATTGACCGATTCGGCAGATTGATATTGGCCCCTGAAACTCGTTTCCGAGGAAAGAAACTACATCGACAAGTCTTCATTGTACTTTTGATGACTGATCAATTTATGAATGTATCATAAGGTTTTTATTTCCAAATACATTGAAAATTATAAACTTTACATACAGAATGTATTTTTATAATTTTGTGAAGATTATTCAAATCACATAATCTAGTTATGTTCCAAACAGATTTTTCAATACCGAAGAGCAAGCAAGGCCAATGGTACTCTTGGTGGGTTGTTTCACAGCCTGTCAACCATTTACTGATGCCAACTATACGTTAAATTGTAGCGTGAAATTTTTAGTTGTTAAATTACATGGAAATGGTGCTGCTAAACCTTTAACAATAATTTCCTTCTTTGATGAATGATGAAAGGAGGAAAACCCTTTACTGAGGTCGCAAGCGTTGGCTCCGTACGCTGCGAAAGTGTTGCTTCCAACTCCTCTTTATTTCACGATGTTTAAAGGCGTTTCGCGATATATTTGCGCCAAGAACCCGTTCTTATAGATAGACGGTATGTATTAATAACGCACAGCATTACATAAAATACCTACAATGTTTTAAGAAATGAATTCTTCATAAGATAGTACAGATGAAACGACACGCTCATTGTCGAGCTGGACCATCCGTGGAAGCTGGCTAGTCAGCGCAGGGTGAGCAATATAATTAAGCCTAGAGCATACTTTGCCGCCAAGAAGGACTACGTACTTAATTTCACGATGAAAACGAATTGTTTCCTTGAGGACAGTGATGGAAACTAAACAGACCTGCGACAACGAATGTGAACCCGAAAAGACGTGAATAATACGATAAATAAGTGAGGGCGTGGAAATTTAGGTACAGTACCTGGAGAGTTACGGAATTGTTGTTTGTTTCAGTATTCAGTCCTAAGACTGGTCTGATGCAATCGTCCATGCTAATCTATCTTGCGCAAGCCTTTCCATTTCCTCCCTAATCTCCTTAGCGATTTCCATCCTTACCTCCATCTGCTGTTCTTACCCCACAAACACCCATGCTAATTTTACAAGACCCTCATGTCTTAAAACCTGTCCTAATAATTTATTCCTTTTCTTGATCAACGACCTCCATATTGTTCGCTCTTCCCCTATTCTGCTTAGAACTTCATCGTTACTCTATCCACCCATATGATTTTCAGCATTCTCCTATAGCAACACATTTCAAAGGCTTCTATCCTTTTCCTACCGTCCAGGTTTCACACCCATTTACTCCATATGAACATTTTTAGCAATGATTTCCGAATATTCATTACCCCTAATAAATTCCTCTTTTGCGAAAGCCTTCTTTGCCTGTGCTACCGTATTCTTTGTGTCTACTATACTAGTTATTATGCTTCCCAAGTAGCAGAATTCTTTAACTTCCTTCAAAATATTCGTTCTTAATCTAAAACCCTTTGTTATTCCATTATCTCCCATACTACACTCCATCACGTTTGTTTTCCCTCTATTAATACTCTTGATGTATTCTTTCTCCAGGACCACGTTCATGCTATTTATTATGGTCTTCTTCTGACTCCCCCAATACTACGATATAATCTGGCAAAGCGTAAGTTTTTATTCTTTCTCGTTGCAGTATGATTCATTTTCCGTTTTCGCTTTCTTCATCGCCTATTCTATATATAAGTTAAACAACGTGGGCGATAGACTGCATCCTCGTTTATTGATTTCTTCTTTATTTTCTTGATCTTCAAATCTAATTACTGCTGACTGACTTCTGTAGAGGTTATATATAAGCCTTCTTTCTCAATATTTTATTCCTGTCCTCATCAAAATCCTCAATAGTGTGTTGCAGTTCACATTATGAAACGGCTTTTTCTAAATCTACAAAATCCATGACCGTGACCTATTTTCGTTACTCTGTCTTCTGAAATTAGACTCAAAGTCAATATTGCTTCTCTTGTCACTACATTCTTCCGAAAATCGAACTGATATTCTCCTAACTGGCATTTTATTTTTCGTTCCATCGGCAAAATATTACGGTGTACAGTTCAGGAGAATAAGCTAGTCGTGTGTCAAGACGACGCACAGTGGACAACTCCGCCCATATTGTAGTGGGGGTAGACATCAGCTCAATTTTACTCCTTGTTTTGTTGGGACAAGTTGGTAGTGTAAAACAATTCTGAAAATATTGTCGTTAGTAAATATATTGCTGTCAGTTTAGGATATGTTATACGTCATGAAAACGCAAATGTAATAGATAATTATAGATTGTGTTAAAAAGATGTCTTCGCAGTCTCCATATCCCGTTCGTGTGAAGACAATTAATGTTCTTAGTAATGATAGTAGCGTTTCGCCAAGCCACTTGGAGAGGTAGTTCCTCCTCAAGCTATAATACTCCCCTTCTCCTCTCCCTCCTGCGCATGTAAACGTGCCTTGTAGAATCTCAAGAACTGTAATTACCCTTTCTTCTCAGCTTAGCCTGGAACTTGTGGCTGGACTCATCCGAACTTCCATGGGTAAACTATAATAAGCACCTTGGAGCCCCGTACTGGAGCACACCTTCCTCCCGTTATTCAAATGTCCACGGCCAGGACAATCTGCAATTCCTTATTGCTCCCTCATAAAGTTCAATCTTCATCTACACTTAAAGTTCAACCTTAATATGCTCTCCTAATGTCCAATCATAATGTTCAGTTGTATCTCCACTCGTCAAGTCCCGATAATAATCTATTTTTAAGTCCTGTCAATATCATAATGTCCAAAAATCCATTTTCTTGGGGTTTTAATGCCCTGTCCCCAAGTCATTATTTCGTTTCCGTCGGTGGCGGGGCCCGATCCTGTCCGATATACATTATTATGTATTCTCTGGGTGAAGCCTTTTGCCCCACTCTTTCGACGTTTTGGGGGAGGGGGGGGGCATCACCTTCGCTTATCACCCGATACCGCCAAATGTATGTATATTTATTTAATCTACAAATGGGCATATGCCAACAATATAGCTATATTACTTCACTATAAATCATATATACCCCTAATAAATATAATGGAATGGTATTATTAGAAGACAAATTTTGAGAAATGAATAATATTGTTTTTGCCTGAAAAAAAAACCACTGGAAATATATTTCAATGTAGTATATTGTGTTACACTACAGTAAACTTTATTAGTTATAGAGAGTTTAGATTAAGTCCAAATTTATTTCCATTAGAGGTAATTCTCCAAACACTCCTTCAGGCAAATTGTTACGGTCATTAATTGTCGTATTTAGGAATGAGTATTTTCCAACATCTGGTTTTTGTTGCCTCGCTTTTAATTTAAACAAATGATCACTCCTCCCGAACCGAGTCGATTCTTTCATACTACCCCAAAGACTTTGGAAATGCCCAAGTCGTGTCGGGGTTTTATTACTCCTGTCTTTATCTACAACTTCCCTCACGCCGCTTGCCTTTAATTCCGTACCGCCTAATTCCGCATGTAGTTGTGCTTTACCATTACAACCTTCCTCCGTTTTTTTTGTCGTAAATAATCTCTGGCAGCTTCCTTCATGAGGTATTCCGTCAGCATATTTCCGCTTACTACATCGTATTTCTGTTTTTAATATTTCATCGGCATTTTGTGCGCCGTGTCGCGCGTTGTTGCAAATCCTGGTTGATATACTGCAGCCCCACCGTCGGTCCTTGCTGGGAGTTCCACCATGGGTCAGCTTCTTCCTGCACTGGCTGTTTCGCCTGTCCCCCGCCAGGCGGCTGAGATGTGCTGTGGAGAAGGCTTCCATGACACCGCAAAGGCAAACGTAGACACGGAAATGCTTTTAAAATACATAATCAAGGGTTGTTGAAACACGTTTACTTTCTTGGCTGTGTACTTTCCAGTGGCATTTTATGAACAGCATCCCTAATTATTTACCTGAGCTTGAGTGCATCAGGGGTGGTGATTCCCGCTTTAGAACTGGCTTTCGAAATGAACCTAGATTCTGCACTTTTAACAAAGAGAGGGTATCCAGTTAACGTTCATTAAATTCACAATTTCTCTTACAATTCTGCAAATTTAGGTAGTTTTTTGAGAATTTTACTAACGCTGCTCTTAACTAAATAACAATATTGTTACCTGCGAAATGACCTTTACTAATTTTAAAATAATAAATGAATATGTAAGAACCATAAGCACTCAGCCGTGTTGGTCACTCATAATGAACATAGGGGTGAGGTAAGGGAGGGGTAAGAGTTCGCACTTAGTGGTTGATTTGACTTATCTGTGGAGGTAATAAAGATATCAACTCCAAAATTGATCACAATGTTATTTAATATTTAGTAATTAATCACAAAACGTTTGATAAGATTACAGCAAACAAGCTTGCCATTAAAATATTTTAAGAAAAATTGTCATTAGCGTTCTCTTGGCCTTCTATGAGGGTAAGAGTACGCACTAGCATTGGTCACAAACAAATTTAATTTTTTGGTCCTTAGATCCATCTGAAATTAGCTCAGTTCAGTTTTTAAGATGAGCTGCTTATTTTGTGTTTGTAAAACTAGAAGAGGTAAAATTGTTGTAAAAGTACGAAAGGAACATAATTTAATTATTTATAAAGTGAAAATAAGCATTAACAAAATAACCGTGGAATGAAACAAGATAAAATGGCCATTATGTTTGTGAGGCAAAGATTAGGCCTACGCAGTGCTACATATATAGGAAAGAGGTAGAAAGTTGGTGACTAACCTGAGGTTGACAGATGGTGGACACCATGTAGGGTTTGACGTTATAAATTTTCGGAGGCACCGTCCCCTTCATCAGAATGTTAGGAAGACATTTCCAGTGATCGGCTAGCCAATGACTATGTCGCCAATCACTCGAAATGTTTTCGTAAGCTTCTGATGTTTTTTTTTTTTGTTGGGCAACAGGCTACATGAGGGTGATCCTGAAGCAGGCAACTCCCCTTTAATAGCATAGGAAGGGACTTGAAAAGGGGGGATGTGGAAGGTAGAGCAAGGTAGCCCAGGGTTGACTAGGGCCCCCAGGCTATAGTGTAAGGATCCTACCCGGTGTTTCACTTAAATGTGATGCAGGGAAAAACCCTAGAAAACCTGCATCAGGTAGATCGGACTAGTGGGTACTACTCCTGCGCCCTTCTGATGACGGGAGACTGGATTGCTGTGGGAACGCAACAAACCCGCCTGCGTGCCTTGTTCAGTATTGAGAGGCACTTGGCCGACTGGTCCAATAGGATGAGCGAACAACTCTTACCGTATGCCGAAGGTCTTCGACCCCCGTACATACACCTCTCAAACTGCCCAAGGTCGTCTCAGCCTGCAGGAGTCTTAAATTAGCTACCTTGGCCATGGACCAAAGGGGGAGAGAAAGAGGAAAACCAGGAAGGAGGAAGTCAACCTCCACCTGGCTCTCACTCATTTCCCAGCAGGATATCTTCCTGCTTATCCCGTTTATGTTCATATTCTCAAGCTTCTGATGAAGAGGCTCCAAAAATTTAAGGGCTTGAAATGTTGATCGGCCCGCGAGATATTATTCTTAATCTGACAAATAAAAAGGAATACAGGCTAGAAGAAAAGTACAGTAAATATTTTCCTCTTTCGTTTCATATCAGTGAAGACATACATAGATATTGGAATGTTCTGTTGAGAGTGAGAAGCACAGGCTGTTGGCAACTTTGTAACAAAGAAACTGACAACGGAGACTATCCCCTGATTCTGACCTGTCTTAGCATTGTTGGTTTGTTCGTTTTACTCTGTAAATTGTGAAAATTTTCTGCACTAAGATGTTACTTAAGAAACGTAAAGTTTATTCTAAGTGCCGTGGTTTCAAAGATGAATGGACTTGGAAGTACGTTTTCAGTATGTCTCCTCTGCAACGAAACAGAGGAGACATAGTGGTTTATTTCACGACACTAACTCTAAACACATCGATGTCAAGGTTAAATCCATGTACGAAGAAGAAAGAAAATAAAAAGCAGAAGATCTACGCAAAAATCTATCAGGTCAGAAATTTATTTTTATGAAAGCAAATAGTTCTCAGCAAGCAGCTACACATGCAAGTTTTGTTGTAGCATACAATATTGCTGAAAGTAATAAAAGCTCTCTGTGATGGAGAGTTTGTTAAACACTGCATGCTCAAAGTTTGCGATATTTTAAGTCCTGAGAAAAGAAAATATTTTGAAACAATATGCTTCTCTCGGAAAACGGTGACTTCTAGTTCGAAGTAATAGATAAAAACATATCATCGCAGTTGGAATCAAAGATTGGCCAATTTAAATTCTGTTCAATAACTATGGATGAAAGCTACAATGGAGAGCCTGCGGGAGTTTTCTCGCAGGTGCATCACCATAGAGTGACTGCGGGGCTCACCTGATTATGTCGGGAATGCCTCGCACTCTCTCTGGGTTTTTTTTTAATCAAAGTTCTCACATGCCGAGACACCTTCATCTATTTGAAGAGGTATATGTACTGGGGTCGAAGACCTTGGGCATATGGCAAGAGTTGTCCGCTGATCCCATTGAATCAGTCGGCCAATGCCTCTTGAAACTGATAGAGACATGAAGAAGGGAATGCTGCGACCCCACAGCAAACTCGTCTCCCGTCATTCGGAAGGGCTTGAGAATAGTACCCAATACCCGACCTACCTGATGCAGGTTTTCTAGGGTTTTCCCTGCATCTCTTTAGGTGAAACCGGATAGGATCCTTAAACGACAGCCCGGTAGCCCTAGTCAACCCTTGGCTACCTTCCGCAACACCCCTTTTCAATTCCCTTCCTATGCTATTAAAGGGGAGTTGCCTGTTTCAGGATCACCCCCCTCCCCAAAAAAGTGCAGGACGCGTCTTCGAGCGAGTTTGGCAGCTGAAAGACGAAATGGTGACATTCTTCCTTTAGAAACAGGGGTATGTAGAGTATAAAATCCTGTATTTTACATTTTTTCACGGATCTTCTCTGCCACATGAACAAGTTTAATGTCAAGATGCAAGGCAAAAATCAATTTATCGACGATATATAGGGCCATATCAAATGTTTTAAACTACAACTTGGTCTATTCGCGAATCAGCTTGCTAAGAATGACTTGTCTCACTTCCCAAGGTTGAATTCAATAGCCCCGGTGATGAAGGTAAAGCTTAAGAGTTATGAAGATAGCCTGAGAAGACTCCAGGTGAATATGAACGAAGAATTTGAACTTCAGGGGCATTGAAAGACTTCGAAATTTTCATTATGCCTTTTAATGTGAACTGTAGTTTTCTACAACGAAACTTCGAAAGAGTTGCCTCGGAAACTGACTGACAGATGAGCATTAACTTCTCTTCTAAGAATAAGTGCATCCCAGTTCAAACCAAATTATGAGAAACTTTTAGAAATGCAGTCACAGTTTCATTCATCACATTCTACTTCATAATCTTTCAGCAATTAATACATAGGGTTTAGTACAAAAATATATAAGAATTTTGTAAAATGGGTCATTGTTATTTAAAAAAAATTATATTGGCCCACCAAAAGTTTTTCTCTGGGCTAGCCAATTCTGATTGAGTGCACAGTGCATCCGAAAATTCAAGAGTCCGAATCCCTACACGGTAGGCACCTTGCAAGGTTTGGAGTTCTATTTAGTATTTCGGAGGCACCGCCTCCTTCGTCAGAAAGTTAGGAAGATATTTACAGTGATCGGCTAGCTGACAACTCTGGGAAGCCCCCACCGACCCACCCCCCCTTATTTTGGTCATTGATTTAGAATATGTAAAACTTAATACGTTGGGAATAGCTTATTGCATATTTTGATTTGTATAAAATTTACGACTTTTGCCACTTATTGTAACTTTAATAATATTGGCAGATGAGGTTCTCCAATTTATCTATCATTTATATCAATTCTTGAACTTTATTTTATCCCAAAAACTCTAGAATATTTATTATTTGAATATGTATGATAAGTTTAGTTCATAATGCATAAATATATAAACAAATTATAATTTATTGCAGTCAAATTGTATACAAACAACATTATAAAAATATAGAAAAATATTAGATAAACTAATATATTGTACTGTAATCTGTCAATGTTCAGTAACACAATTTTATACTAATTTTTCATTTACTAATCAGTTTTTACAGTTGCACATGAAAATGTGGCTCAGATAGGTTTGAATATAATTATCACAAAAAGTTACAACAGTTATAAACTTCATCCTGAGTATATTTTTTGGTCAATCAGTTTTCAGAATGAGAATATGAACCTATCACATTTAGTGTGCCAGAGAATGGCATGTTATACCTAAAACAACATTATACAAACTTGTACCAACTTGGTACACTAGTTGAAGAAAATCTGTCCAACATTTAGTATACCTACATATTTTATAAAGTGCAACTATCACACTATTAAAATTTACTATAATTTCTTATTAATATAATAAGCTCAATATAAATAAGTTGTTATAAAATATCAGCTGGAAACAGTCCAAATACTTATTTAAGAGCTAAAAATTACTAATACATTTTTATTTTTAATTGTGTCATTGGATTTCGTGGTAATTAACTTCAGTCTGAGCTAGAGGTACAAAGATTGTACAAAATGATATGCATATATAAATTTAGAGGTATTGCAAGATTAAATAATTATTAGTACTGATTATTTTAAAAATTGAGTGCACCTCTCCATATACATACTTCACATAAACACACATTGTAACACTTTCTATTAATATTACCTTTCAAACTAAAATCTATTAGGAACATTCACTTATAAACATTTATTTACATCCTTTGATACATTAAAAAAGTTGTTAAAAGTATATCTAACTTGTACTTAAATTCTTCAAAATTTTAATTCCATGAATTTGTGAGTGAAAGAATTACAGTACCAGTTTTACATCTTTAAAAGTACTGAAGACAATAAATAATTTGCCTCACAATTTGATTCATCATTGTGCAGCTTAACATTTTAAGACAAGACTAAGCATTGCAGTTAAATTAACTGCAATGTAAACCTACTTTATGAATTTGAAACCTTGTGCCACAATTCAGCTGTTTTCACTAACCTTTACATTAAGTTTATCTGCACAAATAAAAGTCAACAATTACAGGTTTTTGTGCAAGTGCATTTACAAACAAGTACATAAACCATGAAATAAATTACATACAAGAGAGCTTATTCTGAACGAAAAATACTTGCAGATACCATAGTGAAGTAATAAGAGATTCATGTAGATAATAAAAATATTATATAACAAATTCTGTAAGACACTTAGCATTATGAAAGCAGATCTGTATTCTCCATTAAATGAAAAATCTAAAAATAAATGTCTTAATTTTACGTGATTAGGACAGTGCATATGTATATAAAATATCTAAACAAATTTAACACACGGCAAGACTGTAAATTAAAATCAAACGAGGAACTTTTATAAATAAAATATTACAGAATAACTAATAAATAGTTTTATTTTATGGTAATAATTCTGTAATATGGTGTCTAGTGGCAAAACTAAAATTTTCACTATAATTCACTATTAAACTGAAGAGTTATGAAAGGTGCTTTCATGAGAAAGATCATTTACATAACTCTTATTGCAACAATTCGTTGTGTCCCATTCATAATCAACTACAGACTCCTTTAAATTCTAGGAGACCAATTGAAAAACCTGAAAAATATAGCTATTTGGGACCCAGTGATGACAATACTTAAATTGGTTAAATCATACCACAATCTAATGAATTTCATAAATAAATTATTGGTCATTATGTCTTTATCAATAAATACAACAAATGTATATCACAAATGACATCGAATGCACATCTGTAGAAATCACTTCTTTAAACTCAGATTGTGAGTGAGCACTGCACATTGCCTTCCCACATGACAAATATGATTCATATGAATGCATCTATCAAAATAACTTGCTAGTCAATCTCTATAGCCCACTTGTGCTTAACTCTGCCATACTGAATATCTGTCAAGGTTTCAAGGGCTCGCCTGAATAACTGATTGCTTACTTCCATTGTAGGTATTTTGAGAAGTTCATCTTTGTACAATATTGACCCCACGGGGCACACAACACAGGCAGTTCCTGCACCAAATAACTCCAGCAACTGAAAAAATACATCAAATAAATTAAGATATGAACAGCCAAAATATTTTAATGGGAGCTAAAACCGGATATTTAAATAATGTGTAATGCAATTGTACAACTTTTGTGGAACACAAATAGAAATTTTAACTTTGCTGTGCAATCAATCTACAGAAAATACTGGAACAAGATGTTAAAACAATTTTAAAAATTATAATTATAAAAATCTACAACATAACTTCAAAATTACACAAATGAGAAGCCAAGTCAGACAAAATTGTGAATTCTTTGTTGCTTTTGTCAGTTAAGATTGAAAGAGCAGAATCAGAAGAATGACACAGCAGAAACTGTCTCGCATTTATTTTAACATTTAATTTGTCTAATTTCTTTGGTATATTTTTAACACAGACTATTAAGTTTTAAGATGACATTGTTGCATATTAAAGGCAAGAAAGGTACTGCTAATATGGATATAGTACAAGGATTCATCAAATTTTAATCATATTTCAGCTTCTATTAAATGGCATAAAAATATAAGAAATTGACTAGACTTCTTTACATACACCATTTTTGGAACAGTTTTCTGAGAAAATTTGTAATTAAATAAGAGAAATATAAGTAGGTATTCACATAAAAATACTGAACACTTAAATTTAACAATTTAATAAGATTAAGGGTGAAAGAAGGTTATTTATATTTTTGGAAAAAGGTAACCAAACTTTTATTGATATGTTAAAGATAGAACACATTAATATAATCCCTTAATGAAGAAAAGAAACTCCTATAAAAATTAATATCCAAGATCAAAAAGTCTGCAAGAGATTAAACTATTTTGAAAAGATTCAGGACTGCATCAAACCAGTTATAAGGCTTTATTACATAATGAATACATAAAATGTGGAAATAATTACTTGACAAACCCGAAGTTTAAGATTGATAAAAATTACTAATCTCAGTTTACTAATCCTTTCAAATTATAAACATACTAACTAAATGTCCTGTTTCCCTTGCAAATACATATTGACATAAATTATCATTTTAATTTAAATTAAGGTTTGGGTACCAGAATAAATGAAAATCAGAACAAAATATATCTTAAACAAACTGTTCTAATACTCAGCACTGTGACTGAAGTGGTTATTTTTGGTTTGAATGTAATGCTTAGTGAATGAATGAAAATAGTTCCATACAGTACCCTTTTTTCATTTAGGAGATGCTTCACCTCTGCCATTGTAATTTTGCGTTCAGATATTTTATAATCTCCCCATGCTCTGCATAGGTCTAAAATAGAGAAGCGTGTAACTCCAGGCAGAATAAGACCATCCAAGGGTGGTGTAACTACTTCCTTTTCTAATTGTAACAAAGGAGAAAGATTTATGATCAAAACAAATTATTGACAATTATTTCACAAAGTTCAAGATCTTTTTATTTAACCTGTAAGCAAATGGATAGTAAGGATTGAAAAAGAGTATAGTCATGTGGTGTACATACAAGGTGTTAGAACAGATTACCGCCGTAGTCAAAATAGTAGAGCCCTGAGTTTTAAGCTTCACTGTGCCCATTCGGATTGACCTATGTTATTTGAAAAGGTCTCATTTTATGCATATTTTAATTCCATTTTGACACATTTATGATTTTTTTTTAAATTTATATCAAAAACTGAAAATAGGGATTTTCATCTTTCTTTCATATAGCTTAACTTTGACAACTCAGATTTCAAATTATTGTTTCAAATGGTCTGAAACTGGAGCAAAAGACAGTTAAAACCATTCCAAATCAATCCAAAAAGTTTAAATCATTTATGTTTCTTACTTTTTTAAATTTAATTAATTAGTGGACCTCTACTAGCTTGTGGACAACGCATTGCCGAAGAGTGAAACAAAGATTTTCTTGTAGCGGTTGAAAGTATAAAATATAAGCTTGTAGCAACTCAACAAAATTTTGTATGATTTTTTAAAATGTACAGGGAGAAAGGAAACGTTTATTGGAACGGAGGCTAAAGTAGGATGGCACCACTGGCCATGCATTTAAAGGAAAACAACCAAAAGAGCTGCAGAGAATGGTCTTAAGGAGAGATAGATAGTAGTCGAGATTACTATTGTGATTCTAATATCAGAACTGTGATACTACAGCTATGAGACGAAACTGAAGTAATTTTAAGATAACACTAATAACTACTCAGTTATATGCAGTTAAAGAATTATTCTTTATTTACAGAAGTGACTTCATACACGAGCTGCCTGCTTGTCTCTCCTCAAGATACCTGTTAATTTTACACACACACACACACACAGAATTTGTATTATATAACTCATTGAATGTTAGTAACTATTATATTTATATTTTATAATTATGAATCAACAGTCTGAAAATAAATCAATGTTCATGAAGTATGATTAAATTGAAATATTTTTCATTTTAAGACAAATTCATGTTAATGCAACATAGGAAACCTGGGTGTATAATAGTACAACGGAAAGACAGTGGAGTAACTAACTGTTTGGATTTGTGGTTGTTAGTGGCCTTGGTGGAGTAGTTTTAGGTCAGGGTGAATATTTTACTAATGTTTGTTCAAGAGAAGCATCAGCAGACAAAAGTAAAGAGTGTGAAAACAAGTGATATAGGCACAAATCTTATTAAGCTTTTGAGCCAATATAATTGAATTCCTGATTGAACCGACCATTAATCTACTGTCAATTTTAACTTTCAGACGATTATGGCTATGAGAGCTGAAAGCCCCTGAAGTTTTATGTAATGACTCAATCTTCACATAAATTTGGCAAAACTGAAATCAGTATGCATGAGGAAAAGCTTGCTTTCTTGTGTGTGATTTTGAATATGAGCGTACCCTATTTAACTGCAGAAAAAAATATTTTTCCAAGGACTTCACATGGAATATTCAATTTTTTTCACCAAAATTTTTCAGAGGTTTTTCCAGTTTTTAATTTTTCTACATTTTTCAAAATAAACATCAAACTAGTTTGTGTATAAAAAGCCAATGTCTGATAAGGGTTACATACAATGTAGGTGTTGTACATCTTTTACAGATTATAAACTGTGATAAAATTCTATAACTTCAGGTACCACCAACAATGTATTTACCTCCTTGTTCATTGATGTAAACCATAAATATATTCATGGTTCCCACCTCCGTTAGGTAGTCTTCCTCTCCATACAGCCATAAAACTTGTTGCATTCCCCTTGAAGCTGCCTCAGCCTAAAATATTTCATTACTCAATTTTAAAGTTATAAATCAATGCAAGTTTTTATTTACTTATATTTGGCAAAACAAGCAATAGATTAAATTAGTCAGTACAGGCATGTATTTTTATATTTTTTACATTTGGAAGTGTGGAAAAAATACAGCTAATCTTAAAACTAAAATGCAAAAAGGAAGTGTAATATTTCTTCATTTGAACAAAATTGTTTACTTGTCTTGCTGAAATATCCACAGTATACATGATCAAAGGCAATTTACAAAAATTATTAAATATCTACTGAATCAAGATTATAACAGTGGAACATACATTTGTTTTCTGATGATTTTTTTTACCATGTATGAAAATGTAATATATAAATCTGTAGAACTTACTTGAACTCTTAGTGTTGGTCCATAATTTGAACCCATTTTTTTATCACCAACACCACCAGGCCATGCACGGGTGTACTTTGGATCTGCCAGCAGCGAGACAGCTTTCGCATCTGTTTCAAAGTACCGACCAACAGGACACATTATAATATAAAGAAGGGCAGATGTAGATGAGGCAACACCTAATGTTGGCTATAAACAAAGAAAATATATTTGGGTGCTGTTTTACCATTATTAGGCACATTATGAAATTTTATAAATATTTAGCCATGAGTGACACTTGACACAAGTGTTAATAAATTTAAAATTTATATACTTTTTCCAATTAATATCAATGTTATAAATAAACCCAACACAAAAATATATGGAAAGTGGACTGAAATCATTTTTATAATTAATTGTTTTAATGTAAACTGTATTAGAGCTGAACAGTAATAATAATAATTTTGTTTTATCTGTTCACAACATTCTAGGCCAAGAAAAGATTTACATCATAAATTAAGTAAAAGAAATATAATCAAAAACTATTACATCATTGTTAAGAACCATTGAAAATATACAGTCTGAGAGCCTATACATCAGAAAAACTAATATAAACTTTTACTTTTAATCCAATTAAGTCAGATAAATTAACTAATTCTCAATGATAGTTTATTACTGGTTTCACGATGAAGTGAAGTGTTACATTTGGATAAAGAGAGATTTAAGTATGATACATTAAATTCAAACATTAAAACTTACGTCAATCCCTATAAGTGAAGGCCGAATGTATAAACTTGAAGCTTCTGAATGTGGCACCCATTCTTGATCAATGCTAACTAATCTGCATAAACATCGTACAAGTTCTTCTCCATCAAATGTAGGCAAGCTTGCTCGAGTTGCAGATTCATTCATTCTTTTCATGTTCATGTCTGGTCTAAATAATCTGATCTTCCCATCTACACCTCTATAAGCTTTCATTCCTTCAAACAGCTGAAGTGATGAAAATGGATAAATAATTTGAACCAATCCTTATAGTTATACAATAAAATTGTGGTATAATAAGCAAAGTTTACGAAGCACAACAGTTTAATTCAAGCTACTGAATTAAATTGAGGTAACAAATAACAGTTTTAATGACAATAGAAACTACTACTTGAATCAGCAAATGTATGGTTAAAGACTTGACAGAACATACAGAAAGATTATCAGGGAAATAATTTTTTATAATACAAGAAGTACTTCTTTTGTGGGCAGGAAGTGAGCTTTTAATTAATTTTAATTAAAAGAGTAAAACATAAGTTCTATAAATAATTATCAATTTATGTGCATTAATTCAAAAAGTAAACTGGAATACTGTTTAGCTCCAACTCTTAACACACTAATTAAAATGTAATAACCATAAAACCAGGTAGAACAGATTATGTCATTTCTTTATCAACAAGTCTAATGTAATTTGACACACATTTTATCCACCCTACAACTTATGTAAGACTATAGTTCCCCAGTCGTTAAATAAAATTTAAGTGATTTTTATAAGATATGATTCTCATTGGATTCTATTATATATGGCACATGCATGATACATATGTTTACAGTCATGACGTATAATGTCTGAATAATTGTTTGAGACACTTTCATACTGGGAAATACATTGGCAGTAGAATTCCATAACACTAACATTTTACTCCATGCTTTTACCTCAATAGCATAATGTAAAACTTTGGCTGCTGGATGCAAAACCAAATTTTCAAAGGGTATGATTTGAGGTCGTTGCCACCCACCCAAGGATTCATGGTACATGGCTTTCAGCATATGATCAGTGAAATATTTGCCAAACACGAGATCTTGAACATCTGGCTTAGGCTGCAACTGATCTGGAGAAGCTAGTTGTACAGACAGTTCTGAATACTGAAAAGCAAATGCAGAATTAAAGCAATCAATAATACCCATTAATATATTATCATTAATACAACAATATTGTTCAATTTAATAAATTCCAAATGCTTTGGTCCTCTCTTAACTCAATACTCAATTGCTCATTTTAAGAGCTTGTGGTAATGTATACACTTGCACTTGTAGAAATCAATAAAATTGAAGTTATTTATAAAAACAAGACAGTTTGAAAAGAAAAATATTAGACTATTAATAACAATTCAGTTAGAAAGATAATGAACTTAATGATTCACAAAAAGTATGCAAAAATGATTTGGGAGAAAATATAGTTTTACAATGTTCTGTTAAGAATCTTATTCATTTAGATAAGATTCCACAGAAGCAGATTTATTTATGATATAAGAGTCAATTAATTGAAATAACACATTTGATGAACGTTTTAAGTAAAAATAATATCCAACGAAAAGCACACAACCAGCCTGTATAGATCAGAATATATTGAGCATTTACAATTTTTTGAATGCAAATGTTTTACACTGAAGTGTAAGACATCAAAGACCTCTGGTCAATTTTGAAGAATAAATTATAAAAGATTCTGAATAAAATAAACAAATTAAAACTGCATTTATTCTATCATACAATTAGCATGCAAAGCTACTATATCACAGTAAACAAAGAATTCAAAACTATGAAGTAAGATGATATATTTAAGTAATTATGATAACAATATAAGTTATGAGCATATTTTATAAGCATAAGTATTAACAGTTTAGAGAAATAAAAATATTGCCACATTGAAGATTTCTGAAAATCAACAAAAAACCTTATTGATGCAAGAAGCTGGTGAAAAAAAAATATTAGCTCTTAACATGAGGTCTCAAATCCAATAAACTTTTGTGGGAAGAAGATTTTTATATATTTCACATTACTTCACAGCAAGTCAAGTCTAAGTCAGAAAATAGATACAACCTAATTAAGTATTAATCATTACAATATTACGGTTCAGGACTACACACGTGCGTGCAGGCGTAAGTTTTTTTTTAAATATCATCCTGAGACTAAAACAATTGCAATTTAAAACTTTTAAAGTTGATCATGAAGTTTGTGAATGTCAACTAATACAGAATTGAACTGTGAAATACTTGGTAACCAAAATACAATTAATTTGTGCAACACAAACTACAAGCAACAAAAATATATTTAGTATGCACTAAACTGATCTATCATGCCACAAATCTATGCATGTCTCAACAAAGTTTACACAAAACTTACCCAAATGTTGTTGCTTTGTCACCACATCAAATTATTCTCAAAATAATTTAATTTGAAATTCCTCTATGTAATGAAACTATAAAACATGAAATTCTGACATTCTCGCAGAGCCCACAAGATGATAATTGACAAGTTCAGCAATAAAGTTAATATCTACAAACAATGGTATTAACTTTACTTTACAATACTATGTCTACATATTTACAGTAATTATGGATTAACAAGAAAGTGGTATAACTCACCTTAAATGTAGGATGAACTTTAAGAGAAAACTGGTGAACAGATTTCATGTGGTTTGTGAGAGTTCTGGAAAGAAACTATAGGTATGATGAATTTTAATAAACATAGTCAAATTTGTCTCACTTTTTTAAATGTATTTTAAGAATATGGAAAGTCAACCCAAACACTTTCATAATAAACTTAAAATGCTTACACGAGCATAATTAATCATAAAATCCATCACTATCTGAACACATGGAAGATGTGCTTCAGTAGTATACAATATGGAAAGGCAATTATTATGAAAATAAATTATTAGCATAAAATATTGGCAGAATTATAAGCAGTAGAATTTAGATAATAAAAAATATATTTTCAAAATTAACATACAAGCGAGTATTTTAGTCAAATGTTTGGAGTAAAATACACAATTACTTATGATTAACTGTACAGATTACTCGATATGAAAATCTCTTGAACAATTCTAATAAATAATCATTAAGTACTTTGAACTTACCTTCTGTTTGGATAGTAATAATGATAAACGGTAATTAACATGAACCATAATGACGTTTCAAATACGTTTTTTATTGTTCTCTAACTGGGAATAATAGTACCTGTAAATAATAGTTTTTTTTAATAAAAGTATTTGTTATTCAAATAAATTTAATATAATTAGTATTATTGTTTCCTTTCATATTTTGACAAAGTTGAAAATATTTAACAGAAAAAAAAGAAGTAGTTTAGAACCATTTAAGTCATCTGTAACATTCCACGACAAACTTAAAATTTTCTTAAAGCAGATCGTCGTCTATTCACCAAGTATGGCCAACTGAAACTATAGTATATACCACTTAAAAAATTTAAAAGCCCTATTTAATAGATAGTCCCATAAATCGAGGAACTACAAGGCATCGATTCATACAAAAGTTTTAAACATCTGATCATCTGTAAAGGATCGTGGCACCTGCAACGGACGACTATCAAATAAAATATTGAGCAATTAAAGCTCAGTACTATGGTATACAATGCTCTTTTTGTGCAAAATATTACTATATTATGATATGAAATATGTGCTATCTCTTGAATTTTTTCCCTTAAAAATAAGGAGGAACTGCTATATATAGGTTAATTACTTTTGACTTAAAGAAAGCGAATTGTGGTTTGTTCTTTCGAAATCATGCTACGAATGTTATCTGAATCGACCCATGCAAATAAATTGTGAGCTTCTGTTCGAGCTTATGCCTCAAAACTGGTTCTATAAAAATAGTTCACGAACTCTGTATTAACAGCCTTGTTCCAGAGTATGAGATTTATTTTTGTTACACGACCAATATTAACTTTAAATTCATTTTCAAAAGAATAGTTCGTGGAAGTACTCCACAGATTATGCAAGTAGTATCAATTTTTGCCTGTGATCCTCTTACCATCTTTATTTCCGAAACACGTCTTTTAATGATGCTGTGTGCAATGTTGCGATATCGAATCACATTAATGGTGAATAAAACAACAATGTAATATTGTCCGTTATGAATTTTATTAAGATCCGCATTTACGTTTGCTATCCAGCTCCAGGCTTTCATTTACAAAATGGCGACATTGGCTTGGCGGTAAGCGTGCACATCTTTTCAAATTTCCATCAGTAACTTAATGCAAGGATCTACGAGTAAAATATTTTGAGTTCTCTGAAGAAAAACAATCACACGATATTAACTGCTTGAAGTAGGAGGCGTAGAGAAATAATCAATTCAAATTATTGGGTTCAACTGGTGGTTTCTGGTGCTCTTGAGCTACAGCACATGAATATATTTACGAAGAATTATCTGTTTCATAATTATAAGAACTTTATAATAATAGCATTATGACAATTTCTGTTGGTTTCCAAGACTATACTGCCCACCTTACGGCGCGCTCCCTCCCGCAGCACATCGGGCCATGCACTGTACTATCCTCTTTGTAGCACACGATTCCTGTCTGAGAAACGCGTATGCGCAGTATACAGTAGCACCACCACCCTCTTCCCATTAACATTCCGGAAAGCTCTACAAACTACTCATTAGTGCTGTGGAATCAAGTATTAGGCGGTACCGGAATGGGGAGGCGTAATCTGCGAAATAAATTCGAACCCTTTACTAACTACAAATTTTATTTCGAAGTAGTTTATATTTCAAAGCAAAAAATTGAATCCGTCCATATTGAGAAGTATTTCAAAGAAATAACAGTCATTTCGAAGACTAAGTCATACCATGAAAACAGACAGCAGGATCCAGCATATACGACTACCATAATGTGTTCTTTATTCCAAATATTAAATTAATTAAAAATATGTACATTAGTGTTACAAATGCGTGTCAACGTGTTTTAAATTTTTCTACTTTTAATAATTAGACCTCGTCATGTTACGTCGACAGAATTAGAAATGTAGCAAATGACGGGTCGTATCATTTACAGATACGTATTGGAAACATTCTCGCTGTTTGATTATTATCTTACGTAATTATCTTCCTAAAAATTATTGATATGGGTGATAATAAGCAGAGGCGCTGCGGGAGTTTCTCGTAGACGCTTCAGCCCAGAGTGACTGCGGGGCTTACCTGATCATGTCGGGGATGCCTCGCACTCTCTCTGGGTATTTTTTTTTTATCAAAGTTCTCATATGCCGAGACACCTTCACCTATTTTAGGAGGTATATGTACTGGGGTCAAAGACCTTGGGCATATGGCAAGAGTTGTCCGCTGATCCCATTGGATCAGTCGGCCAATTGCCTCCTGAAATTGGTGGAGACACGGAGAAGGGAATGCTGCGTCCCCACAGCAGACTCGTCTCCCGTCATTCGGAAGGGCGTGAGAATAATACCCAATGCCCGACCTACCTGATGCAGGTTTTCTAGGGTTTTCCCTGCATCTCTTTAGGTGAAACACCGGGTAGGATCCTTAAACCATAGCCTGGGGGCCCTAGTTAACCCTTGGCTACCTTGCTCTACCTTCCGCATCCCCCCTTTTCAATTCCCTTCCTATGCTATTAAAGGGGAGTTGCCTGTTTCAGGATCACCCTCATGTAGCCTGTTACCCCCCCCCCAAAAAAATGATATGGGTGATGTAGCATATGACTAAAAAAACTCACGAGCCGCTACGTGGCACAAGAGTCCAAAATTCTACTCATTGAAAAGTTAGGCCTAAAAGCTTTAAATACGGGCCTTCAAAGCTAATTAAGATAATGACTACTTAATTTTTGTTACGACAACCGTACTAAAACATCTGGATTGAAGTATATTTTTTAGGAAATCGCTTTGGTAAAATGCACAGTTTTCATTTATGCATTAAACTTTTAATTCCAAAAATAGCCTATATCTTTAGTGCGTATCTAATCTAAAACTTCAATTAATGATAATTTATTTTCCTATCAGTAATCTTTGTGGTCGAGATTTATGTATTAAACTTGAAAACGCTTTATGACTAAGCTTCTTTCGCCTACTGTATTTCGAAAACCACTTTATAGAGCTATGCAATACAGTTAAATGCTGTTGTATACTGTATCCTAAGACTAGTCTGATGAAACCATCCACGATTACGTATCGTGCGCAAGCATTTTCATTTCTGTATACCTACGGCTCCACACATTCTCCCTAATTTACTTAAGCGTTTCCATCCTTGGTCCCCCTCTTCTATTCTTACCAAACACACTTCCCTCTAATACTCATTTTAAAAGACGTTCATATCTCAAAACGTGTCCTATTAATCTAGCCCTTCTCTTGTTTAATGAAATGAAATATATTGCATATAAAAATTCATTTTCAGATGTGTACGCGATTGTCATCGAAATTTCAGAATATATTTAAAAGTATTAAAACGGAAAAGTAAATTTAGGTTTCACACATAGATAGCCAAAAGTATCGAGGTTGTAATTAAAAAATAAAAATAGCAGGAATCATCCTGGATCATGTATTAAGCTAAATCGGAACAAAAAGTAGAGTTTAGAAAAATTATTAAACTTTATGCACACAACTTTGAAAAAAATAAAAGTCTGGTCAAGAAGATTTCAATAAATAGAGTGAAAAAAATATAAAACTCGTGATTCCGGTAAAGGATTCACTGAAACTTTCGAACACACAAGTGTTTTCCTCAAACAGGCATAGAGAATGAAATATTGCATCTCTACAATTAATTACTCTCCAGTTAACAGAAGGACGTGGGACAGTGTCCACGAGTCCGACCAACCTGATGCAGGTTTTCTGGTGTTTGATAATAGACGAATGCCAAGAAGGACTTAACTATAACCCGATGGTCCTAGTTAACCCTTGGCTGCCTTCCTTTTTCCCTTCCCTACTTCCATTTCTGTTACAGTGGAACGTGGGACATCTGCATTTGCACTTCATGGACAATGAGGCAATGTTTCAACTTAAAAGAACGACATTTCCCATAGCAAAATGGTCGATAAAATTCATAGTAACGACCTACCTGCTGAGATGTTTGAATAAAATAAGATTACTGTTCGGACTTTCGTCCCCCAGCTCTGACAACGCGTCCAACATAACGTTACTGTTAGAACGTTGCAACTACTTTTCTTTTTACTTGTCACTTCTTACAATTTTTATTTCATCTCTCTACTTTGCTCTTTCCTACCATAGACAAAAGGATTTCTGAAACGGTTCCCGCATTCATCACACTATCGTCCACAAATTTCAAATTTAGATCGACCACTAATCCTTCTAAATCCATTCCCATTTCATTCCCTATGGTTTAACAGTTTCAAAACTTCAAAAATTGCGTTGCGGAACCATATTTGCAGTCTAAGATATCTTCTATAAACGAATATTATATAAAATCTTTGAATCTCGTAGGATCAAATGCATTGGGATCTGAAACGAAATAGTGAATTTTTTAAAAAATATATTTTTTACGGGCCTTGTCATTTTGTAAGTTTTAGGTCCGAGTTTAAAACAGAAGAACATTGCGACATGCTAATGTAAATACAAAGGTAAAATAGTCTTGGAAACGTCAAAGAAACGCAGATGGTCATAATCAATTTACATCATTACTGCATACTTCTTTCTTTTTTGAAGTTATACGCGGCATTACGCTCTTTACAAGATGGCTCAAAGATATTATATTACCGATAACTTGCTCAAGGACCAAGGTTTCCTCAGTTTCGTAACTCTTGGCAATTCGCCAATATAATGCAGTTTGTCTGTATTACTGATTGTTAAAGCACGAAGAGAGTGACAAACTTACCTACACGCTAAAACAGTATTCGTAAAATTAATCAATAGAAAAAGGCAGTTTATAACCTCCATACAAAGCTGCAATATATATTTATTTACAAAAGGCTAAAAAAATAAATTCCCATTTTATTTACATTTTGCTTTAGGCGGAGGAAAGTAGCAACTTACAGCCACAGTTATATTTTACTTTTAGCTTATTTAAAATAACGATTAAAACAAATAAACCCTAATCAATTCGTACTAAAGAAAAAAAAACAATTGTACCGAGCATTCTAAATACCCCTATTTAGACAATGTTTTTATAGACGGCCTTGATATCATTTCGCAATACAAAAATTTTAACCAGTTATGTGAGAATGGCCTTGAGGGAAAGTAACGTTTATTTTTTGTTGTATGCTAAATTTTGTTTACATAAATAAAGTATAATGAATTTTTACTGTAACAGAATAGGTTTCCTCTATATATAAATAATTAAATTTATTTTTGCATGTCTAGTTTAGATTCTCTAACCCTTTGCGGTCGTTTGTCTACTCTCGGCCACTGTATGAATCTTAACTCCATTCATATTAACGGGAAACTGCCTATATTACGGCAATGTGAAGGTGTGAAAAGTTAAGGTTTTCTCTGTATGTTCGAACAGAAAGCTTAGGGGTGGAAGACGCGAAACTAATTATTTTTGCGATGCATGCAGTCTAAAACCAAGACTGCATTTTGGAGACCGCTTTCAAAGATACCACACAACAAAGAAATAAAATATATAATTTTTACATAAAAACATTTTATCGAAACAAATTGTCTAAACATACATCGAATGGTCAAAAAATAATAAATATTTTTTATCCTTCATAATCTTGCATGTTATGCATCACTGCTCTTTCAATGGAAATTATTTCAGACCAATACGATAGCCATGTCCAAATTTAATACGGCCGCATAGGATTAAATTAAATTCTGATTTCACAAATAATGAACACAGAACCTGCGTGTCTTCATTGGTCTTATCGCAAGAGTAAAAATTATTTAAAAGAAAAAGTGTAAGACAAATCAATAAACCAGAAGTATGTGCAAATCTATTCGTACACTCGTTAAAAAATTAAAATCATTGGAACCATACGTAAGGTAAACTGAACCAATTTGGAACCGAGGCAAGGATTAGGCCCAACATCTACTTGTAAAAGGCCGAAATTTTTCGAGATTCTCAAGTTTCGTGCAGTTAGGTTTGCTCCGGCTTACGACAGTTAACAGTTGAAAATGTAAATATTTGAAGGCGTCAAAGCCTTAATACATGGTACGGATTTGATGCAACCGGACGGAGAAGAGATGATGCGAGTTTTCCAGATCATCACAGGAGTTGCGAAATCATCTCGCACGTCACCGACAGAACAATCCCGACACGATACATTTCCTCATCGGGAAATCAAAACAACGCAGACGAGTGTTTTTTAACGCCGTCATTCTTGCACATTTAGATAAGGATAAAAATTTGCCTCTTAGACAGTTTCGTGACGTCCATACAATTCAAAAATAAAATATATAATTTTATTAACTATCAATTAACCCACATGTTAAGAAGTGATTATACAGAAACGAATGAAAAAATAAACAGGCAGAGATAAAGCGTCTGATAACCAGAAAAAAATTCTTTAACTTAATTCATCTGTGATTTTTTATCAAATCTTGGGCTAAAGGAATGATTATCTGGGGAAAAACTGAAGAAACTTAACAAGATTATATAGTTCACAAAGATTCAACTTAATATTGATTAACAAGCCATGTCCACAGTCTAACGAAATGAGCGTCTGGTGGGCACCAAAATTTAAACCAAATATTACAGCTCGTGACATTATCAAAATTAAGGGACATTCGTACCACATTAACGAAACATTTCAGTTTAAAATATTATTCAATGATGTTTTAACAACGGAAACACGATGTGTGGTTGCATTAAGATCACAAAAATGAGAGTTTGGTGTCAATTGTTAACATTGCTTTATAGTGTACTGTGTACCATTTAATTACGCAACTGTCAGGAATAGAATTACAAAAGAGGTAAGAGTAATGAAGTTTCGTATTTAAATTTTGAAACCTTGCTGCTTTATTTTAATAATATAGAACGGACTCCACAAAACTATTATTCATGAAAATTTTAAATCGCGTTTTAGGTAAAATGTCTATTATCGTAGGCATTATTGAAACACTGAAATCTGTAGACTGACAATATCAGATTATTTGTGGTCTTTCAACAATACATTTTCTGTAGTGAATACTCTCTCGTTGAATCAACACACAGGTTTACCATTTGGGCCATTATTTATATTTTCGAAAGGTATGCAACATACAAAATGTGTATAATCATGTATGTAGAAAATAATACTGCAATTTTTCGGTGGACAAAAATTAATTTTTGTCAATTATACAGAAGCAGTCAAATATGAAATTCTGTGTTTATAAAATATTTTTCTTGCTGGTAAAAATAAACAATCTGAATAGGACATTTTTAAATTCAGCTCTTTCGAGAAATTGATTTAATCCCTTAATGCTCAAATTGAACTGTTAGTATTCTTTAACTTCAAGCGTTCTTGAAAGTGGTTTAAAATTAACACCCATATGTAATCCATAATGTTAGCGATATTGCATGCAAATGTAATGTTTGTTTTGAAAAAGGAGAAAGAAGCATAACCATAAATGCAGAATATTCATTTGAACAAAAACAATACTTCTGGTAGGTTTTCTCACAAAAGAAAAATGTTCACGGGAGTAAATAACCAAGGAATATTACTTTTATGAACTGTGAATGTTAAATTCAAAATCTAAGTTTTCCGTTTATAATTCGTTAAATGTAATTTATTTCGATTACCACGAATAGAATCTTTGGTTTAAGCTTTGCTTGCATGGGATATTGTTATTATCCAACATCCATTGCATACTACAAAAGGAAATTACGAGAGAAACGTGGAAAATTAATGGCAATAAAGTGATCAAGAATCAAATCTGTGCACATAATTCCAAACACAAAAACTTTAAATTACTAAAGTTACAGCCCTTTCCGTAGAATCTGCTAGCATCCTCTTTTTTTCCCATTAGAGATAACAGAATACCTCATACATTTTCCGAACACTTTCAACATACTTCAAAGTCAAAAACGCTAATATAAGTCAATCCATGATAACATACTTCAAAGTCAAAAACGCTAATATACGGCAATCCATGATAACATACTTCAAAGTCAAAAACTCTAATATACGGCAATCCATGATAACATACTTCAAAGTCAAAAACGCTAATATACGTCAATCCATGATAACATACTTCAAAGTCAAAAACGTGAACCGAGATTCACTTGAGCTAATTTACCAAATGCTTTAACCATAAATTGATATTCATTATCCTCTGTTCTATATCAAGGTATACACTAAATTTTCAGCGGGATCTTATCTGCAGAGATGGTAGCAAATAGCACTTGAAAACGCTGATAACATTGAAACCACTAGTCAAAATATTTACCTTGAATTTCGTCGTGAAGAAAGCAGTTTTTTAAGATAACTGTAAGCGTGTTACATAAATTCAGGAAAATACCAAATAAGATGCTTTTAAAACGCACAGTCTGATCTTATTGAAGTAAAGGAATGCATGAACATGTACGTAACGAAACAAGCAAGCGCTGTAACCTGACTGCACTTCCCTCTATAATAGGGTAGGGATATTTTTTGTTTGAAAGCTGAACCGTAAACATAGGCAATTATGCCTCGGCTAGTCCCTCGACGCGTAATCACCTGGTGTTCTCCACTCCAACGAAATATTTATATACTAAAATATGCTGTAATTGCACACAATTTCTACAGATTTGAAATTAACATTTTTGCTCAGAATTAACATCAAAACTGATAAAAATAAATTACGTACTGTATTTTAAGTAATTCTTGTTTTAATTCAATAAGTATTTCCTTTTTTTTCTCAAGTCAAATGCGAAAAACGAAGAAGTACAGTCGTTGGTTACTATCAAAATAATAGAGTAAAGTATATCAACTGCGATCGAAGGCAACTATCTACTTTGAATTACAAAATCCAAAGTTTTAGTGCTGCAGTTAGAACAAAGAAAGTAGGTGTGAACAACACTAAAAAGTGTTAGAGGAAATAAGAGCTTGTGATGATCGGTTCTATTAACTATACTGAGGTACATCTGCAACTGTAGGAGAGGACAGAGTCGTGCCGTTCCTTGAAAACTAACCAAAAATTTCTCAAATGGAAAATTTGTTTATAACTTCTCCAAGACTCCGCATAAATGTTCTCTTAAATTAAGTTCAGTGCAATCTTATCTTCATCGAGCCTTGTCATTTAAATTAGTTTATTTCCCGAACAAAGTTTTCTTTCAGTGTCAAAGTTAGTAATAGTGAAACACGACCAGATTACTTTCAAGCAGAAGTCAATACTTTAATACCGCAAACGATGCCCAATAACCTCCGTACAAATTCACCGTATTCAAATTTCCCGGCTGGTATGATTGAAATCGGGTTGCGGTGTTTGGTAAAACTTGCTTTGGAGAAAGTGTGAAGTCTCAGATACTGACCTACAAGGACGGTTAAGGAAGGAACTCTCTGATTTCACGGAAGACATGACATACGTACTATCTCGTCATCGAGGCACAAAAAGTGCGAGCGCGCCTGACCTATCTCAGTAAAAATCTGATGTTTACTTTCGAATTCACAGCGTAGATAACCGTGTCGTAGTAAACACGTGCACATGTTGCCCAGAATTATTTTGGACTTGTAGGATCATGCGATATTGCGTCACGATACACCGACGCCTGTGATTGGACGAGAAGGTAACCTCGCATTCCACGCCGACACACCTCCTTGTTTTCGTTTGTACAGGTCTCAAAGCCGGTCTAACGGCCGCAGAACTGACCTTTTAGAAGTCTAAGGGGATAAACCCTTCTACCTGCTGCTTTCGGCGTTCACCTATGCCTTGGGGTCATGATAAAACGTTGCATATTCAAAACACTACATCTTTGTGACGATCTTGCTCCTAAATACAATGCCCTATTGTTTGCAAAGGAAATAAGCTCAATACCTTAATCGCAATACACTTAATAAAAATATATTTCCGGGTTTCAAGAACAAGTCAATTTCAGGTAAATTTCTTTTAAAGTTGGTTGTAACACTACAAATTTATGGCGCCAATTTGAAGTTTAAGATTTATAGTCTTATCGGTGCCGCCGTGATTTCATTATATCTCCGGGCAATATTTATATTCCTTAAAACGTAAACACGCATAACATTTTATTCCGATTGAGTTCCGGAAGTAGTCAGGGGGTTAGTAAAATTAAGGTTTTAGAATAAATTCTTTACCGAAACGTCACAATGTGAGTTTTCGTGCGGTAACATTCTGAAACCATATGACGTTCTACAAGAAAATTATTTTAATTCATTTCCGTTTACCGAGCAGAAGATTAACAGTAAAGGTATAACATTCCAAATAAAATGAAAAATCGAGGCCCCGAATATATATTTTTTATAAAATCAAAATTTACTGTGTAAAGGTGAAGGTTGTTTACGACATAGCAACACATCGCGCAGAAAATTGAAGGTCAGTTTCAGAGCTATAGCGATTTGACCTTGAAAATATGAACCACGAAAAATTCGCTTTTGACCTCTGCAATAATTTCATAATTCTTTCGTTTGTGGTCAAGTGTGCTTTATACAGCCGAAACAAATGATGTCTCCTGTTGTCTTTCGGTATTTCAGAGTGGTAGAAAATGGCTCATAATAATGGTCGGTCGAGCACGTGGTTGGTGGGTCTCGCGGTGTCCATCTCCACTACTGAAGTTGTGTGCTTAACCTGCAGCACCCCGGAGGAAAACTCACCTATTGGATCGCAGCTGTTTACTGTGCAAGCGTCCGCTACAAGTTCTGCCAAGGAACTGATAGCGCAGCCTTGGAGCCTGGCTTGCCATGTGCTTGACTTTGAAATTGCCTAACCTACAGTAGGAAGACAAACACTTACTTGAACTTCTATGATGTCACAGTAGGTAGAACCGCAACAACGCATTTCGAAGCTGGAGGAACTTCTGCGCGGAAATGTAAAAAGACGGAACTTTGTTTTCCTCCTCACGAGAAAACTTCCAAGAAATAATTATTCCAACTACCAGCTCATGATTTCAGCTTATATGGCATAAAGTACTTATTTGGGAAACCAGAGGATATCACAAATTAAGAAAAAGAATGTAAGAGAACAAAAGTTTATAAAGTTGTTGATCGTTTAAAGACATAATTCAGATCATAATCTGTGAATATATTTTTGATAATCCAAATTCAGAAACAAGGGTTAAATAGGATGTACATTTTTGGGGGAAGCTAATAATAGAATTCTTATGGCTTAACTCGTCTTCCGGCTTTGACAATTAAAGCAACGCCGACTAAGGTTTCCACTCCAAGTGGAGTTCTTGTATACCATTTAATTTAAAGGTAAATGACAGTTCAAACAATAATATTTTTAATTATTCTGGTGTTATATCTGAATGACGCAATAACAACTCGAAAAACGTAGGGGGAAAGTACACAGATCAAAGATTTGAAATCCTCATTCAGGATTATCTTGCTTACTTAGGTCAAACTAAC
The DNA here is from genome assembly GCA_034510155.1 of Eucriotettix oculatus. Taxonomy (NCBI): domain Eukaryota; kingdom Metazoa; phylum Arthropoda; class Insecta; order Orthoptera; family Tetrigidae; genus Eucriotettix; species Eucriotettix oculatus. Next base: position 66,339,350 of record CM067378.1, read on the forward strand.
GAGGAAAAAGTGGTTTTAAGATTACGATGTTCAGTTCAAAATTTCGTTCTCTAAAAAGAATTAATTCATGTACGATGTCGCGCATAGCTTCTAATTCATTATGTTTGGTATATAGATAAGTAGTATTTATTAAATTCGACATCACTTTTCGGCACAGTCCACCTGACAATTGTGTCGAATTATGTTCTAAACACGTTTGGCTAATCGAATTTAATACTCTTACTCTACTTTCAATTTAGTTGCGTAAATACCAGTTTCACATTACCCTAATTTTTTTATTAGCGGATCCAGGAAAACAATCGTCAAGGTTTCACGAGAAGTAATCAGCCCTAGTAGGAACAGTAAATAAGAATCTACTTGCTTTTAAAAAAAATCTTTCTAGGAATATAGATGCCAATTTCATTCACTATTGGCAGTAATGACGTAAAACTCGCAAGCGACGTTAATTTTTATGACATTAACCAACACAAACATGAGATGAAATCAGCGAACACAGCGCGACTCTGAGAGCTTGATTTTATTGTGCCACACATTTCGCGGAAATTGAATGTCAAAAGACGTAATAACGATTCAGTGTTCTTTTTGTTGGTATAATCAGTTGTTCAATTAAAGATGTTCCCAGTCTGTGAACAATAAAATTTTACCTACCACTGCTACCACCTTTACGGTCTTGATCTCCGGCTAGATTAGTTAAAACTGATTGATCGGATGTGTCTGAATTTAAATTCACTGCAGTCGTATTATTTTCTTTGCCGGTTTTAGAACTTTTCCTTAGACTATAGTTAAAAATGAACTGAGTGATGGTAACCGAGGCAATATCCAAATAATGAAGTAGATTACAATTACGGTAGCTGAATTAGGCTTATAGTATGTTTAATACAATTCCAGTAAATATAGTACAAGTTTGTAACTTCGGAAATACGAAAAATTTAAATAAAGTAAATGAAATGAATTTGTCTAAATAAGGCGAATTGCAATGATTAATTTTTAATTACTTTTTAACGTAAGCTTTGAACACTTAAGTAAGAGAAGAAGAAATGCATTGAATCAAAGCTCAGCTCACCTAATTAAATAACGTATAAATATATAATCATCTCGAGTGGACCAGGAATCGAATCTAGGAACTTCGTGGAGCACCTGGGTTCGATTTCTGTTCCGGTCGAGACTTTTCTTTCTGGATTAGTTAACTTCAGTAATTGATAAAATGAATCCGGCAATCAGAGTGTGCATAAAGGTTTATAATACTATTATTAAATTTATATCACATCTTCACTCCCACTAATTGAGCTATAAATAATACAATTCATAAATAATTATTATTGGAATAAAATACGTATTAAATGAAACAAAACTCACGTTTTTATTGAATAATTTAACCATTTACCATGTATCCTCAGAATTGTTCAAATAACGCACACAGATAAATCTCATTTTATTCACACAGATCTTTTTGAGACTGAAGTGGTAGAGCATGAATAATATTTTGAAATGAATCTTGCTCGAGTGAGATTGCGTCGGCTGTGACGCGGGTGGGCTGACCCAACAGTCTGACCTCTGAACTATCAAGGCGATGTACTGCTGCAATGCTAGCTAAAGCGAAGAGCTGTTTTTGATCAAACTTAATAGATACCTATATATAGCAGAGTTCATAACCAACTGCGTTGCCTGACGTCTTCGGAGTGTGTAAGATTCAATGCCGGTGGCGTCATTTCATGTCTAGTATGTCGAAGAGTAATGGCTGTGAAATTATCAGATTACGTCAAGATGTGAGCTTATGAAAGAAATTATTACTCTGTGTTATTATCCCACACGACAGTTCCATAGGAGGACTGAGAGATAACAGTAACTCTTCAGCCATTTGAAGGACTAATGCAAGTAAGGGAGGAGAATCAACCAGCACCTGTAATAAGAACCTCCTAATACGAAATGGTCCGGGAAAACAGAACAACTTTCATCGAGTATTAATTTCTCTACTAATGATGCTAACTATTTTGAATGGAATCTTTCACAGCTGCCACGAAACATAAGAAAAATAAGAGAATTGCTGGTTTTCTAATCCATTCTAGCGTATCTGGTGTTATTCATCACTCACATTTACGCTCAACTATTTATTTATATGAAATAATAACTTTCAACAAACTTTAATCCACTCTAACCATACAACCGAGTTATTTATCGCCACTTATGATTACAGTGTCAATACATTTATTCATTGATGTTATTTTTAATAACAAATAGGCACTTATTTTTTAATAATTCTGATATTCATCCCTTCAATACAAGGAACAAAAATAATCTGTACAAAAAATGTAAAACATTGTCCATTGCACAGAAAGGTGCGCATTATTCTGGGATATCCATCTTCAACAGACTACCGCATAGAATTAAACAGTTATCCGATAACCAGTCTGAATTATCCTCATTTTTGCTTGGCCCCTCCTTCTATTCAGTAAAGGGATTTATAGAAGAATCGGAGACGAGTAATTAGTTTATAATGTTGGAATCGCCTTTCTATTTGGTTACAAAAATTTGTTATAAGTATATTTATCTTTTATATAATAAAATAATGTAATAAATGTACACCTTGACTCATTCCACATCCTTGAAGCTTAGCTTCTTTACATGATCTACGGAATATGATTATTATTATTATTAATGATAACAACCTTCCGTTGCGTTCACGAACCGTGTAATGAATTCACTATCTATGTTTTCATTTATATCCTATTCTCTAATTCCCGTTCTATCCAAGTGCGAGTTCGTCAACGTCTGAGAGTTCAGAGTCGGAATTCTAAGTTGTTCTTTTTTAAGAAATAAAGGATTTTGTTGTGGATATATGGGATGCTACTATAATATTTTTCCCCTCTGTTGATTTAACTATTGTGTGCTGTTTTGCTACACGCCGCGGTCATACTTGTAGGTGATTCTACTTATCCCAATTTAATAATAACACTAATATATTCATTTTAAATCTCTTCTATAACTTTTCAGGAAAGTTACAAAAACGGAGAAATTTTACAAGATATAAAAGAAAATTTGAAAGATGATATTTTTTCATGGTTGGCTTACATGCTCTTCACTAACAAAAGACAGCCTATTATGCTGTTATTTTCAGTTTGACAGATACCGGCGTAACTGCTTGATATTTGCATTATTTCTCTTATTAAAGAAATGGCATACAATTATACTGAAAGTAACAATTACACCCTTAATCCTAGTGAAGAGAATGACTTAACAACTTTAAAATATAAACGAAAGTATAAATATATGAAGAAGGCAATTAAAAGTCTAGTTTTTGTAAGCTACTTTATTTCTTATCTATTATTACAAAAAATAAAACATCGATATAAATGATGAACAGTGATTGTAATTTTTAGATGAATGCCGCACTGTGTGACCAAGTGTCGGAAATGCAAGAAAAAATATTAATAGTCAAAGAAGAACGAAGGTTTCTGCTGAAAAAATTATATCACTTTCAAGCTGTGTCAGGTATACTAATATCTATATATACACTCATAAAATGTAAATTATTATACGCTAGTAATTGTCCATACCTATTACAGGATACATTGCTATTTTGACACTACCTTTCCAGCCTAAAATAATGTATTAAAAATGAAAATAACTGCTTAATATATAAAGTAGTAGCTTATTAAGGCTAAAGGATATTCCCTTCATTGTGTACACATTAATAGCCTGTGTCGTCTCTAGTTGTGCATCAATCATAAGTTAGAGGCGTATATGTGGGGAATATAACTCCACCAGTTACACTTATTAACAGTTGAAATAAATACCACAAATTTCTGCTACCCTTTTTGCATTTGTCAGGTAGTTAAATCAAAAGCTGAGAGTGCCACACTGTGCAAACCAGATAGTGAATAATTTTATTATACTGAATATGAGAGTAGTACCACAAGTCGTATTTCATATACTCTCCCGAAGCTAGTCACGTCCCCCCTTTTTTGGCTCGGAAATTTTCTACATAAAGTTGCTCTTTTCAAAATAGAGGTAAGAAAGGGATGTGATGGAACTTGACATAGGGCTGTTCTGACTTTGCTTCAATGACAGTAATTTGAGGATTTTTTTATCATTTCTATAATTCTGTCTGGATCATATTGTATGTTACAAGGAAAAGCATCCATATTAGAATCAATGGGAGGAATTAATGCTTCAAAATATATTAGATGCTATAAAATATATTTTAGCTTATCAAAAACATTGTGGCCAGTTTTCCTCTAGTAGTTGACCCATCACTTTAACATTACATGTTATGTTACATCCTTGGAGTTGAAATTTAAATTTGTTATAGAAGCTGATAATCAGGTGCAGTTACCAAAAAATATTTCATCTGCTTTGAATTCACCATCTTCCCACGTAGAAATTACTTCTTCAGGAAAAAAAGTCCACGGAAAGAGAAAATCAGCAGACATGATTGGTAAATAATTGCTTTTGTTCGTGTACAAATTAGTCTGAAAATTAAATCAACTTAATTTATCTTGCTTTTTATTTATAGAACATTGGAAAGGAAATCAAAAAGCCAAGAAGACAAGCTTGAATAAAATTAAGAAAATTGTTCAGCCAATTCCTTTGGATTTTACTGGTCGACCTGTATTTCCAATAGTTCTTGGGGGTCTTACTGTACATAGTCTTGGTGAGGTAAGATTTATATATATACTTGCACTCGGAACAATGGCCAGCCATGGAGCACATATTGGGGTTTCTATAACTGTCCCGTATATATCAACTCCTTTGAATTGTGGGTTTCTTTACTTCAGGGCCATAATTTACACAGAATGATATAGATTTCCATTTCAGCATGGTTGACATGATTCATTGGTTTATCTATGATTTTGTTTCTTATTTCCAGTGCTTATTACTTGTTCTGCATATCAATTTGTCTCTGTTACAATATTTTCAAAAAAATGTGCTCTTAATTATTATATTAAAATGTCTGTATAATTTTTTCTTGTACTCAGGCTATCTAAATTGGCCTCTTCTATTCCCAGAATCTCCTTATACTTCCACATTTTTCATTGATTTTCTTTTTCTATCCCAATCCACGACTTCAATGGTTGATAATATTTATCATTGGTATCATCTCCAATCACCAGTTGCTGATAATGTTTTGATACACTAGGTAAAATATAACTAAAAATCTGTGAAATCATTATAACTGGCCTTCTTAGCATTATCTTTTCTGTACATGGTTTAACCACTTTGCGAATCAAATACAGCATTGTATTTTGAAAGACAAAAGGGGACTAACAGAAATGCTGCAAGACCCAGCTTGGGTACTGGTCAATCTGTAGTAGTGGTAGGAAGGAGAGTTCTGTTGAAAGAATAGTTCGATCCTATCTGTCACTGAACTGTATTCTTCAGTTATTAAACAGTACGCAGTAGGGTAATTATTCCGAAAAATATTAAAGTTTTTGTGTGTGAATGCTCGGGATTAATTTTTTTTCTATAATTGTGACTGCTTGTTCAATGTTATTGCATTAGGATATTAGTGTGGCTAGAGTTACAGTGCACTTGATCTATAAATCTACAATAGATCAGTTTCAGCTATAATGAGCTATTACCACACTTCAGAAGCTTTATAATGATGAACATTGACCTGCATCACAAATGATAAGGGTTTCATAGTGTAAAATATTAACATTGTTAATTTTATACAAGTATGTCTCAATTCTGTGTGTGTATTTTACCATGGGTAATCGAATTATTTTTGTTTTGTATTAGATTGCGATTGTTTAAATTTGACAGGTAGTATCAGATCGCCCAGATTATCATACAGAAGATTTTATTTTTCCTGTTGGATTCTGTTCTACACGAGTATATGGAAGTCTTGTAGACCCTGAAAGAAAATGTCTATACACATGCAAAGTTGTTGATGGTGGTCTTAGTCCAAGGTAAGAATAGTATGATTATTTGCTCTTAAATCTTGTATAATCCAATATTATTTTTAACAATAAACATGTGTGTTTACATAATTTAGTTTTAAAAGTAAAATTGACGCTGAAATAATGTTTAATTAAAAAAATTATTTATACATTCAAGACATTTTTGTTCATATCTCCACATATCGATAAATAATTCAAGCTGTCACTGTAAGAAGTAAACTATACCATTTAAATCCATAAATTTACTATCCAGATTTGAGATTGTCGCCGATTCTGATCCAAATGCGCCATTGGTTGGAAGCTCTGCTAGTGAATGTCATTCTCTGTTATTGAGGCGAATAAATCAAGCTGTTGGTATAGATGTCGTCAACACACAGGGTCGTGGACCTGACTTTTTTGGCTTTTCTCATCCTACTATTCAGAACCTCATTCAGAGTTCACCAGGAACAAGAAAATGTGTATCTTACAAATGGAGCAAATTTGAGGTATGATTTATGACTATGATATAAAATTATTATTTACTTCAAGCCCTTGTTACATAACAACAATTTAATAATCTAATTGAATATACTGTAGTTGTAATAGAAGTGGAGGGATAGGTGGATAGGAAAGTGAGACAGAAAACAGCAGTTGATTTATGAGGAGGGAGCTTATGTTCTCAAAAATTCATATATACATAAATCCTCGTCAGTTGACAACCCTTTTGTGCAGTAGATAGTATTATACGATGTACGATATACTACTTGCAGCAACATGCTACAGAAATGATGTGCTAATAAAACAAATTTCTGTAGACTAAACTCCTAAGCTAAATTTTAGATTAAAATTAATTTGTACATTTTACTTGATTTCAATATGGAAGATTTAAAAACAAAGCACTATATATAATAGAACCTTACAGTTCATGAGCTTAACAAAATGGTTTTCCAAAGTCCATTTTTCTTACGTGCTAAACTCCTTCTAGGATGTTATTGGCATGAAAATGGGAAAGTATGTTTTGTTATTTGCTATGGTTTTTGTTTGTTTGAAATTAGAAGTGTTGTACAGTCAGTTCCTTATTTCTCTTTGAATTAACAACATACTCTTTCACTACATCCAGAATCATTGATTTCACTTTCATGCAACTATGTGTTTAACTAACTGGTTTGGGCCAATTTTGTGTGCTTTCTACAGATAACCCCCATTAAATGCTAATTGCGAAAGCAGCACTTTCTTACATGTAAATATACTTCAGTTTTACCTGTTTGCAGGTCTCTGAGTAGATACTAGCAGCACTGTCAAAATTTCCAAAACCCAATTCCTAATAGCTGCTCATGCCAGAAACCATAACACCAATAATTTAGATCAGTGCTTCACACTGACCCTCTGCAAAACCTTACTTTCTGATTCATAAGATCTGTCTATGGGAATGTTCTTTCAAACACATCCTTAAGTCCTGACTCAACATTCACAAGCTTCAATCTTTACTTTTCACACTGGTTTCTTTACACTTTTAATCTTCATCTTATACTTGTGTGTTGTGTTTTGTATGATTTTTTTTTAAAAAAATTCTCTTCAATTACTTGATAACATTATGTAGAATAATGACCCTGCACATGGTAAAATTTTAAAATCATTTTTCTTAATCTGACTATATGCTATATCAATGTAATCTGCTGATAATGATGAATGTCATAACCGTTTAGGTGAATCGAACTGGAGAACCACCTGTGGAAGAAAATGATGCATCCCTGAGTTTTGAAGCCTTGCAGAGATGCATTGGTTTCTCAAAAACTGTTGTGAAAACAGAACCCTCTGAGCAGCTCCTGCGAGAGTCAAGTGCAACCCTTCGAGATTTGCTCATGTCTTGACACAACACTGTTAATCCTTCAAAAGTTTAACTTGAAATTGTAGTTTCATTAATGAAATAGTGACTAGTTTGTAACATTATTTATACTAAACCAACATTAATGCCAATTTTAAATATCTGTAAAAAGTATGTAAACCTGTGAAAACAGAAGAAAATAAAGTTTTGAATTAGATTTAGTTATAAATTCATTACCGTAATTTAATAAACCCCACACAAAAGTATTCTGATAGTGTCATTCTGCTTTAAACATCTTATTGTGGAGTTGGAAGATCCAGGAAATTTAAAGTGTACCAGCTTTTTTAATACTATAAAATTCTGTGTCTGTCTGTAGAAAAAGAATTCACCAGGTACATACACACACCACATGCATTCATTCTGTGACTTATCTGATAAAACATTCTTCCAACACTTCTCCCTGATGACAGAAGTATTTGGATTGTTGTGGGATTGATTTTTTTACTATAAACTTTATAGTGGAACTGAGGATCTGATATTCTTGTTAACACAATACCTTTGATATTTGACCTTACCTTCATTGCTTGAAGACTCAGTTCAAAGACTAGGCTACGTAACGTGTAATTATAAGGTAAATCTAGAATCACACATTAGAAATAAAAGTAAACTTGTAGCATCATAAAAAATTATCAAACAATATATTTATCTAATGGTTTTAAGATATTTTACAAAATTTACAGGAATTGCACAAATGACATTTTATCTTGTCAACATTTAGAACGTCATTTTATAAAAAAAAGGCAACATTAAAAGTGTTTAATAAAACAAAGTTGGTTAATTAACTAAAGTAGAGTAACTGTTTTCATTTAGCGTCACAAATATGACTAGATTCAAACTTTCATCACATAACCATATGAACACACTAAGTAAAAGTACTTCTGCAGTTCGCAAGTATGATCACTGGTCACTGCTACCATCAATAAAGAATAATTTTGAAATATATACATATATATATATAAAATTGTAAAAAATTTGGTCATATAATATGTCAAATATAAAAAAGCGTTTGTTATGTACAATAATTACATAAATAAAAACACTGTGCCTTCATTAATATTAACAATATAATAAATTTTGTGAACCTGTATTACAGTACCTAAAGTGCTATAATTGTATTCTTTTTCAAATTAATATCGTAAATATCAAAGTACTTGATCATTTGCACTATCATCTCTGTGCCCTAGATGTATCAACTGCCTTAGGTCCAATTGTTCGACTAAAGAGCGCATTAGATATTGCAATAACTGGAGAAAATAGCTGCAGTGGATAATCACTGAAACAAAATAACTTGATTGATCAAATGTATTAAATTTTACAAATTAGTAGAGAAACAGACTGTATTAACATCACATCCATTAAACTCCTGCAGTATTGCCACATTAGGAATATGCAGTCATGGCTTAGAGCTGGACTGCAGAAATGTGGACTCGTGTCCACCACAACTATTTTTTTAATTTGTTTACAATTAGTTTCTAGTATTTTCTGTTTCTGGAATATTCCACAAATGTATGAATCGTTCTGGCAGAGGCAGTTTTGCACATTATTAGCCCTTTGTACACCACTCGTGTTAAATAAATGTCTATAACCTGTAGGTGGGTGTATCTCACGATACTTCAGAAATATGACAGTATATTTGATATAAAATAAACTGGGAATAGATATGTAATTGTATCTTGAAAACATTTTATTGACTTGTTAAAAATTTAATTTAAAAAAGTTATAAAAGTTGTCAAAAATTGGCAAGGCTATATAAAAAAGTTAAATAGTCAATTGTTGGTTAGTGTAATTCATATAAAAAAACACAGGTACAAAATGCCATCTACTTGATTCATGCCATCTTTAATTTGATAAGAAAAGGTAAATCTGAGTAAATCCAAGTTCATATACAACTTTGTTCACAATGAAACATGAAATTGTAGAAAATGACACCACTGAAATAGTAATCATCTTATTTCTACACTTTCTGCACTACAACCTTAAGCAGATTGGAAGGCAATGAGATAGGAGCTTTAATTGTTCATTTGTAATAGGGAAACAATCTATGGTTAAAATGTGATGATAAAACAACAAAATAAGATAAAACTTACCAAACTCCTGTGACAGGATTTGCTTCATTTCCACTAATGATGAATAAAGGAAACAACATGGAAAATAGACAGCCACTAGAAGACAATGAGAAATGTTAATAGCAACATGTAAAAAAGTGATATTTATAAAAACGTAACAGCTCACCTGGTAATGCAAGATGGAGGCAAAGCAGTGATAATAGCGAGGGGTAGGCCAAAGCCTACAAAATACGGCCAGTTACTTTCTATAAAAGTAAGTCTGCGATGAAGCTCCCAACCCATATTCACCCATTTGTATTCAAATGCATACAATGAATATAACATGCACATATGCACAATACTTAATATTTCATTAAGAATCATAATTGGCACTAGGCTCACCAACATACTCTGAAAAATTAAGCAGAAAATAACTTCATATTTTTAAAAATATAACTTGAATATCAGCAAAATTTATTGATAAGAATGGAGTAGAACTTTGTTTAGTTAAATAAATATATTTATTAAATTAAAGATTGTTCAATTATTTTCTCTTATTTGCATATTTTTCTTATTATAGCATAATAAAGTAACATACTTATTTTATTCTGATATAATAATAGGATTAAGTAAGGGTATATAAGTTCAGGAAAGAGAGATAGAAAGTTGGTGACTGAAGTTCACAGATTTAGGCATCATATAGGGTTTGAAGCCCTTAAATTTTTGGAGCCTCTTCATCAGAAGATTAGGAAAACATTTCCAGTGATTGGCAACATAGTCATCGGCTAGCTGAACACTGGAAATGTCTTCATAACATTCTGATGAAGGGGAGGTGCCTCCAAAAAATTATAGTACTTAAAACCTTACAGGGTGCCTGCCATCTGTGAGCCATTTTTAAATGTGTATCTATTTTTTATTCCTTCCCCAGGAAATTACAAGAATACACACACACACAAACAAACAAACATTGGAATGATTTACAAACCTGGACAAGAAATAATGCCTGGACAAGGATGCTAAATAGCAAATCTGCTATAAGTTTGCTAACACTAGATAACATCTGAGGTCTTCCCCTACTGTGTCGATATGCTGAATCTGCTATATCCTGAAAATACATTAAATTATTTGATAAGAGAAAAATACATTTTAACAAAATTCAATGTGAAATTATGTCATCAAACTTGAACAAATAAGAACATTATAGTCTACCAAACTAAAAATTGATGAAGTAATTTTATTAAAATGTATACATTGAAAATATTTTATAAATATAAATTGGTAGATTTCTTGGCATAGAGTAATCAATTTTTTCAACTGTTTTTACCAATGTACATAAACAAGGATTCTGAACATCACTGTAGGAAATTAAGTATACCAGAAATTAATAACTGATTATTCAATTATATTTAAATAAAGTTGATAACTTGTTCATTATATAAATTAGCTAAATAATTAACTCAAATTAAATACTGACCTGAAACCAAAGACTGTTGACAAATTTGCTCAGTAAAAATATAGGAAGAACCCAAATAGCACCAAATGTCCAGGAAAGAAATGGCTGCATATATTTCCATACTATATTTCCTGTCTCAGAACTGCCACCAAATAGAAAATACAAGAAGTACTTCAAAAGCGGTAAAACCGCTCTATCAAAAAGGAATATACTGAACCAAAAAAGGCCACCATTGAGAAAGCAGCACTGAATTGTCCTTTTCAAAATTGTGGGCTCTCTGAAATTCAGTGAAATAGTATAATACTTGAACAAACTTCAATATGCAGTCCTTTAAATAAATCATACACACAATTACTATAATGGACTAAAAAACTTACTCGTTTTGTAAGGTTACTTCTGATGATTCCTCTTTCTTTGATTTTCTTTTACTTCTATCTTTGATTGGGGTATTTAGAGCTGCCTTCTCTTTCATTTGTCTATTAAGGTGGAAAATAAGGATAGACCCTTTCAGGCTATCAAAAGCACCTCTTACGATGGCACATAAAATTGCCTATGGATAGCAGAAATAATAACTAAATATATATTTGATTTTTCTTAGTATAGTATGCAACGAGAATAATTCAGAATTCTGTGAAATTAGGTTTCTGTTTTTCATAGTAAGGTAAAACATGTTTAATTTGTTTGTCAATAATCTTAATAATAATTTCAATTTTGTGAAAAACTGTAAACATGGTATTAATAATTTTTATAAACACAATGTTGAGTATAAAATTCAGTGTTTAGACTGCAAAGATTGTTGTATTGGTTAGACGAAACACAAGCTTCAAACAAGAAATAAAGAGCATTTTGCAAACTTAAAACAACCAAAAGACAAACAATGTGTCAACTAAACATGTATATTTAAAAAACACAGGATTTATTGGAATAAGGTCAAAATATTAGGTGTAGAAAGTAATTATTATTTCAGATGAGCAAAATGTTTCACATGAAATTAAATAATTTTATAAATGTAAAAACAGAAATGCAAATTTTAAATTCTATAAATGACTCGATATTATTGTTATTTACTTGTGCATTCATGAATGTTTGAAATATAAATCTTGTAGTTTAAAAATATTCCATTAGAAGAAACTGAGGTTGTCCTGAAATTTGGGTAGGAAATGTTTTCATATAAAATTATTTAGATTCTGACTTTTTGCAATTCTTTATTATTTATTTCCTTTTAGTTCATATAAATTATTTGACTGTTTTATAAAAATTAATATGAACAGAAAGTCTGGCCTATCATTAGCTGAAAGTTAGTGTTGTTATGTCATATAGTAAGGAAGGTGAAATTATAGGGACTGTATCTTAATACTGCATCCTTGGTTGTTTGTGTGTGAAAAGATTAAAAACCTATTACTTAGATGTTTACTACACATAAATACTATGACCTGTAAACCTATTTTATTACAATACCTGCAGCATATGCACATTTCATAATGAAAAATTTTCATTTACCACCTTCTCAATAATATTGTTTCGATCAGTACTACAAAAATAACTCTCGTCATACATCTTTTATCTTTAAGAAAATAGCTCATATATTTTATACTGTTTCAAGCAATCATTCATGATTGTACACAATTATGTTGAACCTGAATGAATACCCAAATTTGGACTTGTTAAAATAAAACCTTCCATATTGAACTTGAACTCTACTTCACAACAAAAATTTGACCATAAATTACATTTTGTAGAATGATGTACTCATTAAAAAACAAAATAGTTCGTTTTATAGCAATACTTGCTCATTAATTATATAATATAATTGCATTTAATATATTGTCACTTAGACTTATGAAATATATTTTTCCTTCTGATCTCAATTGAAAAAAAATCAGGGAGCAACTATTTTCAAACCTTTATTTATAAATAATATTGTATTGTGAATCTTAACATACTATGGGTGCAATAAAATTCAAAGTTTGATTTATCACAAGAAACTAGAAAGAGATCTATTGTCCGGGTTACTAAAATCTATCAGTATGTTTTAACTTACATATGTATTTTCCATTTTGTATTTTCCATTAAAACTAAAGTTGTTTTCATCCACATGGATAAATCGTCAACGAGTAAGAAAAATCGATATCTTCAGTATGATGAAAGACAAGAGTTTAATACTTTGTGCAATATACCTCCATCACACAACATTAATTCTGTATGACTAAATCCGTATCTATCACTGAAAGTTATTTATGAAAGTAATATGGAGTGGAAATTTATTTATTAACATATATTAAGGCCTCACAAACCTTACTTTTGCGCAATCGATAAATATAAAATCGATATTTGAAAGATGAGAGTTGTTCATTATCAGCTGATTGTCAATGGGAACTTTATTTGAAACAATGCAAATCTGTAGTTCATATCGTAATTGCACTCCACGCTAGCGTACTTTGCGAAAACTGTTATTAATATTTTCTTACATGCAATTTAGTTTTCTAAGTGAACAATGGTGATATATGGAGTGTACATAGTATCTAAATCAGGTGGATTAATTTTTAATCACGACCATAATGTACCAAAAATTGAAAATGAAAAGACTTTTAGTTACCCGTTGGATATTAAACTCGTGTATGAAAATAAAAAAATAGTAGTTGTATTTGGTCAAAGGGACGGTATAGCAGGTTGGTGAATTTTAACCCCTTATAAAAATTATACAATGAATATGTAATTCATGTTTATTATTAAAATATTTTGATGTTTGAAGCAGCACGATATATGCCGGGATAATAGAATACATAGGCATTATTATTGTAAATTATTTGGTCTTGTGACTGGTTTAAGTGCTTATATTTTCAGATTCCTATTTTAGTTGTTATAAGACCAGAAAATTATAGTTGTACTTGAGAAGGTCTACCAATAGATAGCGGAATCATTGTACTGTTCTTCTTATAAAATATGGTTTTATTTGGCCTATTATACTATCTTAGTTATTAGGCAATATGTGTGAACCACTGAAATACTGCATATAAAATTTCTCCGATGTTTTATGAATTATTACAATTTATGTAGTCAATGAATGATTTAATATTACCATTAATCTTGTGCCCAAATCTTCATATTACATTATATAAAGCAGCAAGCATATCAATGAACTAGTTCATAATATATAATTATTTTATTTGTACATTACACTCAACAGTGTTACGGGACCTTTAACTACAAGTCAGGATGACCCAGAAACTACTTCCCGAGTTGTTATATTGTTGCATTTATGTTGATATAGCCTATGAGATTAAGCAGTTTTAATTTATTCATTTAAGTGCTATAATTAGATACAAAGTAAACCCTTTAGTAATGGACCCATTGAAAATTATAAAAACACTAACATCATTTGTTGTGGTGCAAATGTTTAATAAGACAAACTGATAATTTCTTAATAGAGAACGTAATAATTTCTTGTTAATTATATAAATAACATAATAGGTTGGGAATAAAATTTATTAGGTGCTACAGCTGCACAGTAATTGCATTAGTATTTTTATCATGAGACCCTAAAGTTGTATCATTATGTAGGCGTAATCTTAAAGAGTACCAACATTAAAGTTAAAAGGGTATATTCTTACATTTTTATTGTGTTATATCTAGCAATAGTGTGTTATTACCAACTAATCATTAGAGGGATAGCTTAAAATCATTTACAATATAATTATTTTATTGCATAAAATGAAATATAACTTATAAACACATCATTTGTGTTGATGTAATTCAAATTATTTTATTTTTTGTGTATTATCTTAAAAATAGTGAGTTTTTTTTTGTGTGTTCATTATTAGTTGGTCATATCCTCAATGCAATCAATGGAATCCCAGTTACTGGAAGGCAATTAGATGATGGGAGAGATGCATTTGAAATTATTGAGAATGAAGAAAATTTTCCTCTTAACCTAAAATTTGGAAGACCAAAAATGACTACAAATGAGAAGATTTTCTTAGCTAGCATGTTTTATCCTTTATTTGCAATTGCAAGTCAGTTAAGCCCTGAACCTAGAAGTTCTGGAATTGAAATATTGGAAGCTGATACATTTAAGCTTCATTGCTTTCAAACACTCACAGGTAAATCCACATATTTCTACAATTTATATGTTATATGATTGGTAATTGATTAATTGTTTTGTAGGTGTAAAATTTATATTGATCGCTGAACCTCAGCAGCAAGGAATGGACATTATGTTGAAGAGGATTTATGAACTATATGGTGATTATGCACTAAAGAATCCATTTTATTCATTAGAAATGCCTATAAGATGTGAGCTTTTTGACACTCACCTTCAGAATCTTCTTGACACTGCAGAAAAGCAGGGTATTGGCAGTGTGTGATACTATTAGTTTCTTTCTTTTGGAGCATTACTAACTAATATATCTCACAAATAATTTGTATTTAAAAATAAAGTTTTCAATACCATTTATATTTTATATCTAACTTACATATATTTAAATATGTAAATTTATCTTCTTTTATTTATTTATGAGATAAAATTATTTTTGGTAAATATTAATAATGTATTTGTTGTATCAACACTTGCCGACACATGTATATTTAATGAAATTTAAACACAAGATGAAATGAATAAATTGTAGATTTATTGGAAATGTTTTGTTTCTTAGTACAGTACATCAGATAATTAACATTAGTAGTTGCCAATGTTACTTTCACTCCCGCAAAAGCAGCACATCAAACCATGTTTTATACTATTCCTGGGCTGTAGCACACGATTTCTGACTGGCATGAGAAAAGCGTGCATAGTATTCCATTTCAATCCTTGCACCACACACAAATTTTTTGAAACTGACACTTTCAGATGATACTGACGAGGTAGCGCTTAGAAATCGGTGCTGACAGAAGTGGCCTTATCAGGTTATACTTTTCAATGTTAATGAGGAACTAATAATAAGTTTATGCATTATGTCTCTACAATTTTTATACTTTGGCTAATATTATCGATAAGCTACAGACTTGGTTTGTATTTAAAATTGAGTGCTTTTATATTTTACCAGGATCATGTGAAAGTGAATATCTAAAATGTATTCATAATTGCTTAATTCCGAGAATAATCATACATTGTACATTATCTTTGACCTTTCTGGCATTTAAGTTTTGATTAATTACTAGATGATTGTTCTTGTTGTTGTGGTTTTCAGTCCTAAGACTGGTCGGATGCAACCCTCCATGCTTATCTCTTGCGCAAGCCTTTTCATTTCCTTATAACTAGCACAACCACAACCCACATCCTCCCTAATCTGCTTAGCACATTCAATCCTTGGTCTCCCTCCTCTGTTCTTACTCCACACACTTCCCTCCAATTTTACAAGACCCTCGTGTCTAAAACGTGGTCTATTAATCTATTCCTTCTCTTAGTCAACGTCCACCATATTGTTCGCTTTTCATTTATTCTGTTAAGAAATTCCTCGTTTGTGATTCTAACTAACCATCTGATTTTCACCATTCGCCTATAGCACATCATTTCAAAGGCTTCTATTCTCTTCCTTTCCCCAACTCCTATCGTCCACCCATATAACGCCTCGAAACATACGAACATTTTTAGCGATGATTTACTAATATTCACACTTATATTAACCGTAAGTAAATTACTCTTTTTCGCGAAAGCCTTCATTGCCTGTGCTATCTTACTCTTTATGTCTTCTATACTTCTACAGTCCCTGGTAATTACGCTTCCCAAGTAGCAGAACTTCCTTCAAAATATCCCTTCCCAATCTAACAACCTTTTTTCTTCCAATGTTTCCCCATACTTAACTCCATCACCTTGGCTTTCCCTCTATTAATCCTTATATTGAACTTTTTCTCCTGGACTACGTTCATGCCAGGTCTTCTGACTTCCGTAATACTACAATATCGTCGGCAAAGCGTAAGGTTTTTATTTCTTCTTCTTGCAGAATGATTCCTTTTCCATATTCCATTTTAACCTTCTTCATCGCTTGTTCTATTTATAAGTTAAACAGCATGGGTGACAAACTGCATCCTTGTCTTACTTTTTTCTTGATTACGGCTTTTTGTTCTAGATCTTCTATTCTAATTACTGCTGCCTGTCTTCTGTATAGGTTATGTATAAGCCTCCTTTCTCGATATTTTATTCCAGTGCTCTTCAAAATCCTTAATAGTGTGTTCCAGTTTACATTATCAAACGCTTTTTCTAAATCTGCAAATGCCATAAACGTAGGCCTGTTTTTTTTTTATCCAAAATTAGTCGCAAAGTAAATATTGCTTCTGTTGTCCCTACATTCTCCCTAAAACCAAACTGATCCTCTCCTAACACGCATTCTATTTGACGTTCCATTCTCCTATATACTATTTTCGTTAATATTTTGCAAGCATGGGATACTAAACTAATTGTCCTGTGCCGTTCGCATCTTTCAGCCTGTTCTCTTCTAGATAATTATGACTATATTAACCGAATGTTAAATTTTTTTAGTGATTTTATGTCCTTGAGTATATTTCTGATTAATTTAATTTACATTGTTGGGTCGATGCTAATGTGTTAAACTATACCTAATGACCTAAATAAAACTGCTACTAATTGTTATCTTTCAGTCCTTCATGTTGTTAAATCCTAGTATATTCGAAAAAAATTATTTGCACTCATTATTTTATTGCATGATTTAAGGATTACTATCAATTTAATCAGTGGCTGACGTTCCAACCATCAAATTTTCCGATGGTAATTGCGTAAGATTTTAATATTACAAAAGCGAAAGTGCTACAAATACTCTGACCCAGTGATGTGCTATATTTCTAATTCCAATTACATAACATATATTAGTGTCTAATAAAATTATTACACTGTATATATATATATTGTAATACTCTATTCTTAATAATATAAATTGATAGACGGGGACTTTTGAAATAAAAGGAACTATTATAAAACAAGTTGAAGTAAGTTTATTTACAGATCATTTCCACGGCTTTCATGAGGGTCCTCATCAGGGAGTTAAAATGGGGAGAATTTATTTACAGTAAAAATTTGATCAATTGTAATATTTAAAAAGGTGTTGGAATCACTTCACATGCGAGTATGTCGTGTCTTACTGTGGACGTTTCGCTGGTTGATGCACGGCCGTGGCGATGTGTGATGACGATGGTGATGGTCGCAGCCGTGGCGTCGTCGCAGCTCCAGTTGGTTGAGCAGCAAAACCGCTGGCACGTCTTATCCCTTTTGTTGTATCGTTCTTAGTGTCCGTTCTTCTTGGCTTTTTAGATATTCCTACCCCGCAAGTACTCTCTTAAACCAATCAGATTTCTTAAAATAAAACTGCTCAGCAGAATTCCAACCAATCACTGACGCGCATTTGTTTCATCCGCGACAATGACCGTCGTAAATTATGGGTTCGCTACTGAGCTCACCCCTGACAGCGGATCCTACAACAACAAACCCTCGCATCATTCAGGGCCTGACAGTTTTAAGATGCTGTTGCTCAAGTCCAGAACACACAATAACACGTGCACTTCATTACTATATATATATATATATATATATGGTATCGTTTCTTTGTTGAAGATCATACGGATATGAAACCTCTCAACAGCCAAAGTATTACCCCTTATCAATTTGTTTTGTTGTTTGACATTCTGTACGTCCTGTTAATTATAATTACGTAATACTTATAATTGTTGAATAAATCTTTATTCATAGCCATTATTATCTATTAAATATGTAATACCAAGTAACAGATATGTAGAATAGACCAAAGTGATTTCTGTTGAATTATACAAATCAAATATAAAATTTACAAAACTGTTACTCCCCCAAGGTATGCTACTGACAACTAAAAAGGTTTCATCCATACATATTTTAAATAAAGTTCAATTTAGGGCAGTATTGTATCGCACGGTATTTTTCGGAAATGATGAAATTCTTTGAATTACTGGCCCTTAGTTTTACCTGTGCTAATTCCCAGTCAAATTCGGCTGATTACAAAACAAAATATTCATGTTTATTGTGCGATTTCATTATTGCTACATATCGAATTATCAGTTTTAGTGATTTAGTATACAATTGATTCTCGCTCACTCGGTGATCCATTAGTCCATTGTTTACTCTCCTTATGGTAGTCTTACATAGGCTTTCTTGAAATGCTGTGTATGAAATTGATATTGTAGTATTCGGTCCTTAGACTGGTCTGATGAAACCCTCCATGCTAACCTATTCTGCGCCAGCCTTTTCATACTATATAACTACTACATTCCACATACCGATTAATTTGCTTAGCATATTCCATCCTCAGCCTCCCACACACTTCTTTATTATACTAATTTTACTAGACCCTCCTGTCACAAAAGATGGACTTATAATCTTTCCCTTCTCTTGATCAAAGTCCTCCATATTGTTCTCTCTTCTCTTAATCTGCTTACGACTTCCTGGTTAGTTACCCTATCCACCCAACTGATTTTTAGCATTCTTCTATAGCACCACATATCAAATCTTCTATTCTTATTCTTTCTGCAATTCTTACCGACCACGTTTCGCGCACATAACGCCACACTCCATACGAACATTTTTTGTAATGCAATTAAATAAATACTATTGTTATTAAATGTTCTACCTACTTTAGATTTTGTAAGTAAATTTCCTCCCCACCTTTCCCTGTTCTTAGATTATTTATTAATCAACCAATATATTTTTCTTTCTCCCTTCAAGTCGTCTTGCAACTGCATTCTTGTTCTTCTACGATTAGGAAATTCATCCACGTGTCCTTCGATCTGTTGTGGATTCCTGTTGGACTTTCCTTTAAAAATCGTGGTCAAGATAGGTCTCTCTTCACACACTCTTTATGGATTTTCCCTTTATTATTTCAATTATTCTCCAACTCCATGTTTCGAAATTTTCCAGCTATTTCGTCTCAATCTTTCTTAATGTCCATGTTTCTGATCCAAACGAAACCCTATTCTAGATGCAGTACTTTATTCTGTTTACACGGCATTTTAGTTTCGATTTGCTTGTTAGTAGGGCTCTGTGGCTAAATGCAGTTTTGACCATTGGGATACCTTAGCTTGTTTTGTTATGTATTTAGGTGACATTAAAGTAAATAAGACTCAAATGGTGTTTCCTTTTATAAAAGATGTTGCCATTAGTCCTATTTGTTTCGTCTGTGCTTCAAAATAGGATCGGATCTCTATTAACATGTCGACTGATTACTATATTCTTGAGAAATATTTCTGGACAGTTCGAGGTATCCCGATATGAAGAAAGTTATAGAACATTATATTTCGCAACGGCATAAAGCATGCTTATTAACTTTTACGTGAGAATCATTTTTGTCGTTCATGAACAAGCTGAATAATTTTTCACGGACAGTTGGCAGCACACACCTCACGACCTTGCCAAGGCCACATACGTCATCAAACTTTGTGATCGGACCGCGGATTAAGCGTGATTCATTGAACACTTCCGGTGCAAACTTGATGCATATTTTTGTATACATTTCACGAGTTGTACATATGTTTTGTTTCGGTGTCATTTTCCTACAGCTTCCACTAAATCTACTTTACCCTTAACGGTATTATGAATGCTGATATTATGATTCTATCCTTTTCTCTTCATACTCCGACCTACCTGATGCAAGTTTTTTTAGGGTTTTCTCTGCATCTCTTTTAGGTGAAACATCGGGTAGGATCCTTAAGCTATAACCCCCCCTCCCCCCCCGCCACCATTTTTCCTCCTGTTTCAGAATCATCAGCCTCATGCAGCCTGTTACGCCCCCCCCCCCCCCACTTAATAAAAATAATTTTTCTGCAGTTTTCCAATCGTTTAATTTTAACATCTATACCAAACATTAGCTTAAAGTTGCAGTATTTTATGCAAATCTTATCTGCCAGTGTCTCATTGTTTTCCTTGACCACCACGGTATCCTCCAATCAATCAAAGGAGAAGTGGGACAATTCACGTCTCTTATAACGTAGTTAGATATGAGAAAATCCTATTTAATTGTTCTGTCAGAGTATGCGAAAGGCAAATAGTACGTAGTATACCGGCAAAGAGCTTTACAATTAGCGTCGATGACTTGCCAAGACCTTTCCTTTTCATTTTCCTGTCGCTGTAATTATTAGTATCTTCATTTCGTTAATATTCAGCTCGGTCGAAAAAATTCATTAGTTTGTGATTTTTTGACGCCTGACATGAATTTAATGTTTTAACTGTATTAATAATACAAAAGTAATTACATTTAAATGTACTTAATCATCTTTAATGCTGAAGTTGTCCGTATTTGAAACTGGACTATCCTCTAAATACGAGGGTTGTTCTGTGAATCTGGGAAATATTTTTGGAAGAGCGGGAAAATTTTCACTTTCGCGTCATTGTTGGTAAACCTAATCCTTTCAAAAATATTCCTAAAAGTTTTAAACATATGCCAGTCTGAGTTTATTGTTGGCAGCCTTCTGTAGTTTAAATGTTTAGTAATACGAATTTGCTGTCGTTTAAAGGGTTGGATAACTGTACAAATCAAATCAGAATTGGATGAAGTTCATGCGTACTCTGCACTAGTATTGAAGACCATTTTCAGAATTAATAAGTTACACGAGGTCGCAGAAGCACAGAAGAAGAAAATCGATACGGCCAACCAGTTGAAGTTCGAAAAGATCGAAACCGTTCACAATATTGTAATGGAAGTCTAAAACTACGTGAGGTAGGTCATGTTGTAGACTTCTCAACTGAACCAGTGAATTTCACCCTACAAGAAAAATTGGCCATGAAAAAGCAATGTGGACGATGGTTGCCGCGACTGTTAGCATTGGACCAAAAACGGATTCAACACCGATTCGTAACCTTCGATGAAACTGCGATCCGTCACTACACTCAGGAGACCATAAAAACAATCAAAACAATGGATAGAAGCTGGTGAAAGTGCAGCGAAATAGGTGAAGTCCGTTTTATTACTAGAAAAGTGATGACCACTGTTTTGGGGGATTCTCAGGGTAAAAATATTAATAGATATCTTTGAAAAGGGCACAACCATAACTGGGATCTATTATGCAGCTCTGTAGGGTACTGCTTGAGAAATGACCCAGAAAGTGACGTTTCACCAGGACAATACGCGAGCTTCAGTCTCAATGGAGAAAATTTACGAGTTGTGATTCGAAATTGTTTCTCATCCAACCTATTCACCAAACCTAGCACCAAGTAACTACTACTTATTCTCGAACTTGAAAATTTGGCTTGGTGGGAAGAAATTTTCATTAAATGAAGAAACGATCGAGGCCGTGACTTAGTTTGCAGCGATTGTGATGGATTGAAAAAATTGGAAACTGGGCGACGTTTATAGCCAAGGAAGAAGAATATGTTCGGATATCAAATAATTTTTCTAACAAAAAGTCCTTCTTGTTACATTTAACGGACTCATCAACCAACCCTCGAAATGTTCTCTTTTCAGAAACCGTCTTGCTTGATTTGGAAATACTAACTGCTTACCTGATTTTCAACACTTCAAAAATTTTTATCTGTATTCTGAAATATTTAGGAGCGATTACCTTTTCGATCGGAAAATACTGGTTAAGTAAATTAAAAAGGGTGTTTCAATTGCACATCTTGGACGAGCAGGGAATGAAAAGGAAATATTGCGCATGCGTATTTCTCATTCCAGACAGGATTCTCGTGGCAGAAAGAATGTAGCCCAGATGAATGCTGGAGAGTGCGCGCTGGAAGGCGGGCATTTTAAAGTCTTCGAAATCGAAGCAGAAATTCACACCCTTAAAATACTATTATTTTTAATTATCTTAAAATTACGAAAAAAATAATTCATCCTAAATTAATTCATGTGCTGTAGCACATGATCACATATGCACCAGCCGTCACTGTTTATATGTAATATGAAGAATGAAACATTTACCGTCCTAACCATCTAATGATACTTGAATCTCTTGAACGATAGAAGAGTTGAGAGTCTGGACACTAATAAGAAATGTATACTATTTTCAGATCTAGAGAGAAAGTTCTCTGACATTTCAATCACTCAATTGTTACCTCAGTTTGACCCACGTCTTATTTTGCACCGATATCACTGCTTGTACACTGCAAACCGGTATTTTGTATTTTTTTTTCGCTGTTATGTTAGTCGAAATCGCTTTAGACAAAATGCGTAATATAGTTACGCAGTTTTGCAAATACGTGCTTGTGTTCATGATTCAAGCACATGTTTCAGCTTAATGGTGCTATTTTTCAATGAACATTGATATAGTGTACGACACGAAAAGTTTGTGTTTTTGTTCTCCGCTCGTCGGTTAAAGCAACTTCTGAGAAGACAAACGCCGGCCGTTAGGATTGACTCCGATTGCAAGAAAGGCCCCGTGTTCGTGAATGAGCGTCTATTTGTGCGCCGCGTGCCCTTGAGTCACGTTACGCAGCGCAGGCAGGCGCCTTTCTCGCCGTTCATTCATTTCTGACTACGGGATGACGTCAGTCGTGCATCGCCACGTCACGGAACAGATGTTGCCACACAGCCTACTACAGTCACGCTCCCCACACTTCCCGCTCACTCAATTCAGATTTGTCTGTCGCCAGCCTGCTGCTTACCTCTTAAGCTTAAGACAGACTCACTCCGGCGGCGAACTTATCGAGGATAAGAGAAAGCAGCAACGGTAGTAATAAAAGAGGTATAAAACGTTTTTTAAACACGCATTTAATTTATAATACACCAAAACGTCTTTTTACATGTTACATGCGAACAAAAAATGTCTACTACCCAAAATAATGGAATGGAGAGCCCATAATATATTTCATTCCGAAATTATAACAACTTTCATTCCAATACATCAGAAAAAATGATTAATATTTCTTGAGAGATTTGAGAATTCATTTTTTTCGAAAAAAATAATCTATTCATTAGAAAGATTTTCATGCTATTAATTATGTTTTATCATGACAATTTTTACGTTGTTTTCTTTTAAAATTTTAATATTCTGTATGGACAATAATAAACACCATTAACATTTACGAAGTAGTTATTATTATTAAGAATATTTGGCCATGTACTTTTTCTAGTTTTAATTTTGCTGTATATAATACTGCATTACAATATTAAAGGGTCAAAAAAATTATTATTTTTAAAGTTTAACTTCGGGTCATTGCCGACGGACCGAGGAAAAAAAATGCTAACTAAAATTTAAAACCCGAAATATTTTTTAATAAATAATAAGACACCGCATGTTAAAGATTGTTATTATTGTATATATATATATATATATATATATATATATATATAAAGTTTAATTAACTTGTCCTCTTATACCTTCTGGTGTCGACGTTTTTGGCACTCAAATACGTACACACAAACCCAAGCCCTTGCCAGGAATCGAACCCGAGACCTCTGTGGTACGAGGTTGTGACGCTACCTACTAGATCACAGACCATATGAATAAATAAATGATAAATAATATAAAAATATTTATATTTAAAAGGTATTATTTCTATTTATGAAGAGTTTTATTAATGTACTGTTTTTTGTATTCTTAACATGTTACAGTTTTCGGAAGTTCTCGATACTATTTAAAGAATTTCCAAAAAAATGTTTAGTATTATTTATAATATTAAATTAACTGTAATTTTAATTTTAGAATATACATTTGTGCAACGATTTAATTGTGTTTCAATGTAATGTAATTTTACGATAGAAAATACTTCCGTATTGCAGATATTAAACAAAATATGGTCGCTCGAAGCTCTTATGTTTTGCTATGAATATTTGAATGTTTGGCACATATAATTTATTTTAGGCTTATAAGTTCATTTGAAAATAAACCGTTTTGCTTAGAATGATTGAAAATTTAATGTATTTTGATGGTATGAAACGGATATTTCGTTGAGTGGACAAATGTGAATTTTTATTTTTCATATTTTTTCTTTGGCTCTGCAGCCCATTCAGGACCTTGGCCTACCGGGTCGACTGCGCACTGTCATTTTACATATCACGTTCCGAATTTGGAGTGATACGTGGTCAGCGTGTCAATTCTCCAGCAGTATCCGTGACCATGACGTCACAAACATCCAAGTGCATGCCGGGATTCGAACCGGGGACCTCTATGTTGTGAGGCAGCGACACTACCCGCTAGACCACATACATATATGACGGTGCGAAAATTCAGAGCTACTGTAGATCGAGGAAGAAGCTGGATTATTGATTACGAGATTTAGAAGCGGACACACAATGAGTCAAATAAAAGTTCGTAAAATGTATGCAAACGTTCAAAACTCGTACGGATGTCTCTATATTACAGGAAGGAAGCGTATACTTAAAGACAAAATTTTGTAGACTAAAATAATAGGTGGTCTGCTAGAAGGCATCTTCTTCGATGGAATTGCAGTGAAAATAATAAATTGAAGTAGGAATCTAATGAAGTTAACTGTAGAGGTATAGTACAGCTGTATGATTGATCTACCAAGATTATTATGGAGTCTGTGAAGTTTGAGCGTTTGGAATAAACGCGGTTATTAAAATCGTAATATGCCGATAAAATTAAGAAGACACACTTTTAACCATGTGAAAATAATTATTCGCGACTTTGATAAAATGCATAGATCTGCGAAAAATTTAAAATGGAGGAACTTCGGAAATCTTCATGACATCACTTGAGTTACATGCAAAAGAATTAAGAATATTATAAACAACCAAACGTTTGACCATATGGTGCATGCGATGTGAAAGTTAAGAAAACTGCAACGCCTAATTGGAAGAAAGCATCTTAAAGTTGACGAGAAAGGAAAACAATAGGTCTTCAGTGTATAAATACACTTTTCCCGTCGCCTCAAAAGAAAAATTCCAATTGACCTCTTTCTTCCCCCTGATCATTCAGGCACATCCTAACCCTCTCTACCATCATGCCCGCAGACCACATCCTCATTAATCCTCCAAAAATCAGTTCACTGCTTGTCAATCCTCACACACCCACGTCGTATGCCCCTCAGATACAATTAAACCTAACCTGTTAGGCTAAAGGAGGTTAATCAAACGGATTAACCTACCCTCATGTAACCATGTAAATTATATACAATATTTTATTTTCATGTTTTTTTTGTTTTCATATTGTATATACTATATCGAAATTAGCACAACTGAAAATCTGTAAAGGTAATAGTTTTTATACGTTAATAAAAAAAATACACTTGACGTGTAAACAAGAGGGATATATGCGGGATCTGTACAGACACTTGTGATGACACCATTATTTATTATTGCGGAGGAAGCGAAAATGTATTCTTCTAATTCTTATACCATCACAATTAGACGTGACCCTGTTAGTATCTAGCATTTATGTTACATAAATCTGTTCTTCTCTAAGTCATGATAAATTCCAACGTAGAAAATTGAATTTCACTTGGCATGAGACATTGGTTGCGCAATAAGTTAATTTTACCGGTAACTGTGACTTGAGCCTCTGAAGAAATATTTTCCAGAAATGAGTCAACTTGCTAGCAGTTGTGATGTAAGAGATTCAAATTGATCTAATGAATGAGAAGACTATCTCACACTGACCTACTACATACTTTGATATGTAAATAGTACGACACAGCGCGTTATCGCGAGTGCCGAGTTACATAGCAGGAGTCCTTGGAAAGTCTCACAAATATCAAGGTTAGTAGTCATCGCTAACGACATCACCAGCATAAAACATGTATTATCTATTTGTGACTCATTGTTCTCTTTGTGAACTACTATCATATGGTTTGTACCTTATTTGATGCCAGAAAATTAATAAAGCAAACGACAGGTGCACGGAATAGCTGCGTTTTTGATTATACGCCAAGAAGATCAACTTGTTCTTGGGAAAGTGTGAATAATAGTATTGTTTCAGCGGATAGAGCAGAATAGAAAAGTCTTTAAAGACGTCTGGCCTTGTTCATGCCGTCATCGTCCCAGATGTGGTCAGTCACTCATATATGTAAATAGCAGGTGGTAGCAGCTGCCCTATGAGTAGGTACAGAGCAGCGGTCCAAATAGTAAAAATATTTAATTTATTCACGTGATCGATTAAAGTATTAATTAAAAACAATTTCATTTTTACCTTATTAAAAAAACAAGCTAATTGTAGTACATTAAACATACCCGTTTCGGTACAATTAGCAACGTGCTGTCTGAAAAGCAGCGTGCGTAAAATTTGAGAGTTGATGTCAAAATTCAAAAAAAAAAAATATTAATGTAGTTGGTATTTCATGATAGTTGACGCAAACCTCTTTCAAAACCCTGTCCTTTCTTGCTTATTGTCGCAAGGGATACTTTTTCTTGGTGTTCGCGGAGTGAGCACGTGAAGTTGCTCTCGATTTACACCTTATATTCGCAAGTGTCTGACTGAGACAAACAGTCAGTATTTGTCACGTTCTTTAGGCCTCCAGAGACTGCCCTTTCAATCATTTCTTCAAATTATTCGAGCCAATGATAGTAGTGGTACAATATTCCCGTTTCTCCTCTGGCTAGATTTTTCATACAAATTGTATGTTATTATTGGCAAATCGCGTTCATTATTACTCTGTCGTTGGCTTGATAAGAAACCTAGTCCGCTACTTAATATTTATACGTTACATACAAAATTAAATAAAAGCACCATAAATATTAAAATCGGGATAATTGTTTTTTTGTTGTTGTTGTGGATGCAAACGCATAAAGTACAACTATTGGTACTCCTCAGACAAAAATCACGAATACCAATAGTTTTTATTAAATAATAAAATAAGTAACTTTATTGAGTTTTTTCATTGTTAATTTTCACTATCATCAATGCTAATACTTACGCTCTATAGCATTGTGCAACGTGAGGGAAAATCACACGCTTTTCTCCGACATCTATTTTTTTATTTAAGTTACAGGAAATATGTACTAATGTTCTGGTTTATATTCACAGAATTGTATTATATATTTTTTGATATAATCCTTATATAATTTGTTTAAAAATATTTAGATATTCATATTTTGTATAATTCATCTATACCAAATTTGGTATTTTTGTACACCTGAGAAGAAAATGAACGAAACGCGTTTTTTAAAATTTTAGTAAATTGTTTCTGACGCGGATTGACGGTTTATTTATTACATACCGTACAATAATTAAAGCAATTTTCTGTGAGTGAAATATTTGTTTCGATAATTTTTAATGTATATTGTGCACGAAAACTGTATTAGATTGAGGCGTTTTCAGAGTTGGTGACGTATACTTTAGTCGTTATTGCACTTCTGCAGTTCCGTATCGAGAAAATGGTTTAATTATGTTGTCTTTATCCGTTCGTTTTCTGTTATTTTATAATCGTAAGAGTGTAGTGGAGGATGTTTTAAGGTCACTCTAAACTGATTACTAGTAATCGTATCGCATTTCCTCAAGTGAGAAGTAAAGCAGTTAATCAGGTACGCTCACAGGTTCCCCCGCTCCGCTGTGACGTCGCCCTTGTGGCATGTGGCCAGATTCCCGCGATGCTTTCTCAGGCTGGTTGATTCACCTCCCCGCGGCTCAACCTACTTCCCTCCCACCACCAACTCACATTCTCCGACAACTGCATTTCACTTTAAATACTCCAATATTAATAATTGCTTTACTTCAAATGAATTAACGTTTCACGCAATGTGCATGTCTCCGGTTCGATTCCGGATCTGTCCGGGTTTTCCCGACGCGTTCCTCAACGACAACTGACAGTCAAACTTTCTCATTAAAAATGCTAGACAGGACAGTCCACTTTTCACCGCTTTTAATAGTTTAATGTTTGCTGATTTACAATCCATTGAACGATACTTATTTGAACTTCACCACCGTATCAATATGACAATTCTCTAAATAATATCTATTGAGAATTTCAAGTAAAAGTAATCTCAATGAAGATCTCTATCAATTTTTATTTCATCTTATAGCTCCATTATAGCTAAGTTAATAAAAAAAAATTAAAACTGCCCATTAAATAAACGATTTTATGGCGATTAAACAATGGAACAACGAAGACAATTTTATTTATTAGTCCAATATAAAAGGTAAAGGAATTCCAACAACAGATTAATATTTAATTATAATCTTACATGTAAGGGGAGTTTTTACTTAAACGTGAAACTTCTTTCCATTGTATTATTGGAGAGCCAGCGTTACGAATTTTTTTTGTTAGGCTGCGTGTCAAACGTAACGAAGCGGGAGATATATGGGTAGAGAGAGAGAGAGAGAGAGAGAGAGAGAGAGAGAGTCAGCGTCCTTGAGTCTAGAATATTATACCAGCGAGTACGTTATATAATATCGGTTACCGTGGAATGTGGGTTTTCGTTCCCTGTCTCTCTTATTCGTGTTTTCCAAGAATCCTACTGCAATTAATGTTGTTCAAAATTTGGAAATGAAAAATTAGAATGAATATTATTCTGAATTAAAGGAACATGGTGGAAAAATCTTGATCGGTCCTGGAATCGAACCCGGGATCATCACTTGGTAAGTGGTTCTACTTATCAACTGTTGGGTACAAAATTCCTCCCTCCATGCTGAGGTTCACCTACAACTTTTGTGGAGGACCCGGGTTCGAGTCCCGCTTTGGTCGAGATCTTTCGATCGTGTTGCTTTATTTCAGTTTCATGGTCTTCAAGACAGTTACGTTTTCAAGCATTTCTTGACTTGTTGAATATTATTCCTAATATTAAAATTTCATCTTAAAAAATAATTTAATAAATAAAAAAAATTAATGCTTAACTGAGGCCAAAAAACACAAAAAATTAATAAAACAAAACCAAAAATAATTTCATACAACTACATGTTTTGGTCCTGATCTGGACCCTCTTAATTTAACAAGACAAAATTATTAAGTAACATCGACATAAATTTTTTTAAAAAAAGAATACAATAATTAAATAACCAAAAACATTAAAATTCAAAGATACAAAAACAATCGGTATGTCTTTGAAACATTATATTCCATGGATTAAGACATATATATATATATATATATATATATGGCCTCAATTAAACATTAATTTAAAATTACTGACGTTAATAACTATTATATCAAAGAAAAATAAAGAAATTTTATTTACATATTATATAAAATTACATCAATTTAAGGTCCCTCGATTCGCAAATTGAGAATCAAATTAGTCATCTTAATTTAGTTTGATAATGAAATTCGCGCTTCAGAAAATATACAACAAAAGAGACAATTGTAAGGTGTAAGGTAAATTAATTCCTCTTATATTGCTTATATATTAATAAATGATTTAAAAATTAATTATTAAACAAGTTTCATCACTAGTACACTAATTTCTTTTCTGATTTTGGTGATTCTTACCTCGACCAGAAGGAAATACTCGAAATATTCTCTGTAGATTATTTTGCAAAGTTGGTATTAGAACAAATATATGTGGACCGCACTTCTGAGCCCAATTAGCAGACGTGAATGCCCGCGTATTGGAATCCCTTCGCTATCGGGAGGAATGAATTAGATTCCCCCTGAGGGCAGGAATTCGGGAACGAGTCTTTATTGTTTTATTTGTCGGCAGGTACGCGTCCTTGGCACTGGATTTGCGATCAAGGTTGAGGCCGGGGCCCTTTGTACGTAATTTCCTTCTCATGGGGACATATATGTCTCTTAAAACACCCACGCACTTAAATATTCCACGCTTGTTATCAGATAAAAATTCCAAGCATTCCTGTTGAGCTTCACAACTGGTTCGTTGCAGAAAGGGAGTTGCAAGAATCTCAGATTAATGAGTCGATATTTACCACTTCGGATGCAATTGAATGGCATCATGAAGTTTGATAACAATAGCGCGGATATTATTGGTACATTATTATTACCTATAATACCAGGTTTCCATTGTCTGACGTCTAAAATAGAACATGGAAAACGTAAAGAGATAATTTCCGCATCTTTTTACAGTTCTTATTTCATTGCCTCTGTCCGCCTTTTCAGTTGAATGCTATATTATTTTAGATGGCGGTTAATTCAACCCGTCAACAAAAAATTCAGAATAACTACTTTAAATAGCTTCATGGAAGGACGTCGCTTGATCTGATAATAGAAAATTATCAGAGTGCAGTCAATACCAAGTCGAAAATTAATGACCTCTGCGAGCATCCAGCCATAAAAATGAGTGTATTTTCCGTAAATATCATTAGATGTTTTAAACTACTTTCTGCATTGTAAAGAGAATTAAATTGTCTACAACTTTTTAAAAGACATCTTATTGTACTGCCGACCATTTTGGAGATATCAGTAACTGAAAGACGGCAAACCACAAACAATACCCGATTCGCAACACAGAGATTGTTTGAGTAACCATACTGTAATGCCCTTACATAGAGATAAGTTTTCTTAATGGTTTACAGTCGCTAATGACCTTAGCAGTTGGCGCGACTATAAAAAAAACATCGGATGACTCCCATAACTCTCTTCAATAAAATTTCATAATCAAATATACCAATCGACGTAGAACTTAATGCTCTACAATTTATTACTGGACATTGTTTCTAATAATTCATGCTTTAGTTATTAACGGTAAACTAAAAAGAGGACAAAATTTCGCGTTTCATTGGCCACACTATTTTTTACGAGGTCCTTCGAATTAGAAAATTAGGTTTTTCACTACTGGCCGCAACAGTAAAAATCAAATACCCGACCTTTTTCACTGTCCATAGCTGCTAGCCTAATACTGTATATCGTGTTCATTTATAACGACAATCACGCTATTCTTCTGAGACTCCTTGGCCAACCACTTCTGGTGATCTAAAAAGCTAAGTCGTACAAGTCTGTTCTTCAGTCGAAAGTTGCTTTGGAAATGCCGAAAAATGTGTAACGATATCTTTTTCTCAATCTGTTGTCAACTTGCGTGAAGCAAATATACACTGCTGTTTTTGAAAATTGGAACACCCAGAAAGAATGGCCCGTACAGAAAATCAAGGGATTCGTAGGCCAGCATACCGTCAATTACGTTTTCAAAGAGATGGCCTCAACAGTGACATGCTCGTGTCACCACCAAGGGCAGTGTTATGGCGTATTGAGTACGTAAAGAGGTTGCATTAAAGGCGGAAACGTGAAAGTTAGTGCAGATATGCCTCGTCGATATGTAAGGACCTGGGAGAAGGAAGTAGGTTTATCATGCTGTGACATTGCAGCTCGTACAGGGCATGCTGTTACCACAGTGATGCGTGCATGGAACCAGTGGAGAGAAGAGACGATCGGGTTCTGGGCCAAGTAATATGACCACAGCACGGGCTGAGCGCCATCGTGACGGACTGCACAACTTCGTCTTCAGTGTTGAACCGACATTAGTTATGCAATAGGTCTGAACCTACAAGCGCGAACGGTTCGTCGACGTCTTTTGAGGGCCACCAAGACCTCAGACTGCAATAGGCACTTGAACGACGTCACTAGTGTGGTGAGTGGCAAAATGTAGTGCTTTCGGACGAGTCCCGCTTGAACTTGTCCTGCAATGATGGCCGGATAAGTGTTAGACGTAACCTTGGTGAACGCAATCTTCGAGCCTGCATTGTTGAGCGCTGTAGCGGGTTTGGATACAATGTATTCAGGGCATTCTGAACAGTAACCACTACTTTAGAGAGGTTTTAGAGCCCGTGGTACTGCCTCTTCTTCAGGCAACTTCTGGGATATGGTTGGTCGACAGATTGTTCGTTATGGTCCTCCCTTGACACTTTGTAGACTTATAATGTTATGTTGTCTTCTCCATCGTCGCAGTATAGTTTCACTCAAAATTACCACGGACTTGGTTATTGTTGTCGTGGTGATAGTCTTTGTGTAGTCACTCTGTAGAGGTTTGGTAGCTTGTGTGGACGGCGTTCATTATAAGAAAGGAGGAGAATGAAGTAAGATTCACCTCCAGACACGAGTTGTGTAGGATTGACGATAGGATAGATTTCTTCGCGGATTAGGTTCGGATTGGAGCTAAGTCCAATCTTCAGAACAGCGAGGAGTGTTGGCTGCAGTGAGACAGACTTGACTTCCAATGTAGTAGAAAAGAAGGTCTATTATTATAGTTCAGTTTTACAATAACAATAATTGAAAGACAAATATTGAGTAAATGAATAGATAGACAGATTTATTTCGTTACAATGGGCTGAGCCCGGTGGCAACATACATTTAATATTCCAGCCTGATGTCTAAAGGCTGAGTGCAATTCAAGAACTGCCTTTCTGGACTTATTTTACCGACATTTTATATCGGCTCTTAGCCTACAAATAAGAAGGCCACGGAGAAGAGTGTTTGGATAAGAACTACATCAGCGTTCTACTTCGCGGCAGGCATAATAGTCTCGATTAACCGAAGCAAGTGTCCTCTTATTACAGCCAGTAATTGCTACATTACAGACTCGCGTAAAACTGCATGGAGGGAGAATCTCCAGGAACGTATCCAGACTCTCTTTGAGTCCATGCCACTCCGCTTAGAGGTTCTGATTGTAGCACGTGGGGACTTCACACAGTACTGAAATCTCAGGGTTACAGATCATGTACAGATCTGTTGTATAATGAAATGTCTGTAATATGTGGATTAAACTTAATTGTCTTCTTCTTTGTGCTGCAGTAGTGTATACATATTTTGGTGTGACGTCTTTGTGGCCTGCTTCGCAAGGAATCATTTACAGAATTATTTAAATTCATAGCAGATCGACGAGAACTGAAATACAGTAATTTTAGTAATAAAATTAACAATTCGAGGAAATTGAGTGAAAAACTCATTTTCAAAGGTCCATGAAATCGATAAGGCAAAGCTAAGACTGAACACTCAGTATTGCGATTCCTCTGCAACTACTTTGCCATGAGTAAATTAACCAATCACAACAGATTATGCAGTTTCAAGCCGTAGTATTGTTCCAGCTTGGACGTTAGTCTTATTAAAAATCAAGATAAAACCTATAATACGATGTTCATTCTATTATAGTACGGTTTCTTGTGGAATGAGGCATTTCCTCAATTATCTGTCTCGAAAATAAGAGGTCCCCCTGGCATTGAGTCTGTGATTCGAAAGGAAAATCTGTATTCAGTTGGAGCGCTTCTTGTAGAAAGTCAGTTCTGAGAACCAGTGTTGATTAAGTAAAGGAAATCGACGCTTTATGTCGTTAGTAGAATCAATTCGTATTATTGGACATGAAGACCGCATTTATTTCAGGGAGGGGTCAAAACAATGAGAGTACCACACATCCATGTTATAGTTGAAGAATAATTTAGTGAGCGAGTCCTGCCACAGGGATCAGTCTTCGACCAATTGAACGATGATTTGATTGGTTGACAATGGCAGTGGTCGTGACAGTCAAGACATCTAGATGTGAAACGAAGCCTTTTTTTGGGGTTAACAGGCTATATGAAAGCGATCCTGAAATAGACAACTCCCCTTTAATAGCATAGGAAGGGAATTGAAAAGGGTGGAGCAAGGTAGCCAAGGGTTTGACTAGAGCCCCGGGCTATAGTTTAAGCATCCTAACCGCTGTTTCACCTAAAGCGATTGCAGGGAAACCCCTAGAAAACCTGTATCAGGTAGGTCGGGCATTTGTTTGATTCCATTCCCATCGTAAATATGATTTTGGGTTTTATACTATTCCAAGCTTTAGGACGTTTAGGTGTGTTATCTATTCTTATTATTAAAAATACGTTATCATATATTTTCTTCTATTTTGAAATACATATTTTTTTGTGTCTCTTTTAACTACGTAATTTAATGACGTGGAATTCCTACATTGGAAGATCATTTATTTATTTGTAAAATTATTTTCAAAAGTAAAAAAGCAATATTATAAACATAATCTCAGTCCCCCTAAGAATATACCTTATTGGTGGAATTGCTCGTCCATTTTTATTATATAGTTATTTATTTTTTAGTACTATTTGTTTCGCTTTATCTCCTTTTATTAAATAATATCGTTATTAGCTTTAAAAGTTTTTATTTTATAATTTTATAATCGCTCGATTAAGGTTTAGAAATTTTGTTTCTATTATTATTGTTTGTGAATTGTAAATAATTTAAAAGTTCATAAAAACACACTTTTGTAATGCACTTTTGGTTTACCTGTTTTAATTAAGCATTATATCTCACTTTTTAAATTTCCGGTATATGCTGCACGATGGAAACAAAAAAAATATTCCGATGTCGACATTTAAGATAAAATTTACCAAAGATTGTAACATATGCTTAGTGGTCGTGGGAACTCTGACTTTTTACAAGACGTTTATGAGTTCTGCGCGTCACATTAGTTTAACCACCATAGTGATGACATTGTTGTGTTATAATATGATCATCGCGACTTTTAAAATCAAAGTACTGACTGGTAACAGGTTTGAAGCACTTTACTTTTGACGGCCGTGTTTTCTGTGAAATCTAGACGAAATTTCTTGCGTAAGTTTCCTGCGAATCATACGAACCTGTATCTTCCTTGTTGGGGTCGTTGCTTACAAAGAACCTTCGTTCACGTGAAAGCTGTGCAATACAATATGAATACTGCAGTCTTCTGATCTCATCCGTAAAAGGAGAATAATAATAGCTTATCTTACATTTTGGTGGCATTGTTAATTATTAATCAATTTGTGTACGAAAGTGCAAGACTTATTGTATGAGATGACGTCATCTGATGCCACTTATTTCCTTTCGTTCTGTGCTTAAGGCTCGTCTTCTTCATAATATAGGTTCCCCGAGCAATATTATACTATACAACCTCATCTTGCCGTAAAATGTGCATTGGTAAAACAGACTTCCACTACAAATTATTTTTTTTATAAAAGTTGCGAAAAAAGTTAATTCATTTATTAACTATCAATTGCTGGATTTTCTAGATGGAACAATAATAGTCCAGTGTATGAAGGCGTAATTAGTATTACATAAAATTTCGCAATACAATAAGTGTTTTCACATAGTTTCTCAACTCTGAAACAATTTTGTTCCATTGCATAGACTTACAAAATAAATATCCTCATGAACAAAAATTCAAGGTTGACTCATGTATACCACACTAACCCAAATTTACTATGTTCAAACGCAATATAACCGAATATCCTAATTCACTCCAACCGCATTTTTTTAATAAGTAAAACATATACATTTATCGTTAATTATATATTATTCGACATTATATTTCAGAAAATACATAATATGAGAAATAATTACACTGATTTTTTAGTATGCTGGTTCTTTATCCCGCTACTTTGTATCGTTTTCTGATAGCTTTAGTACATGGAATGATACGTAAAACAAAGATCTAAAAAGAAAAACCAAAACCATAGTACTTGAATAAGATATTTAGGGGGATTCGAGGTGGTAAGGGATAGCTTATTTTTTGACCGGATAATGCTGTAGTTTAGTAAATAGGGGTGTAACATTGTAACTAGTCAAGGAGGAAATCTTGACAGCCGAGTTCTGACTGCGCCTTGTGAATAGACTCTTATTTTGGCGTCTTACATCTGTGACTATAATTTTTGCAGCATTTGGACAGGAGGGAATTCACAAAACTCCTATCTTTTATCACTTCAATGGTGTATATTCGTACAATAGATGTATTTAATTGCATATAAGTTAATTATAAAGTTTAAATCTACTTGTATTAAGGCTCGGTAAAAAACCTTAAACCCTGTATACAAGGCGGAAAAAAATATTACTGTATAAGGCAAAATGTAAGGGTTCATCAAGAAAAAGGGGGAAAATGGCAGACTCACCTTATAAGAATGAATTATTGGACTCTGTAACCAAAAAGAATAGATTAAGAAAGAACAGGAATTGAAAAAAGGGGGAAATGCTGGCAAAGACTGTGCAGCTGCAATAAAGTCTCTTTGCGAAAGGAAAAACTGATTAATCGATTAACCGTATGTGAAATAAATATAAGAAGGAAAACACGATAGATGCTGAGATTTTCTTTAATTTAAATTTATTTTATTGAATAAATTCTAATTACAAAACATCCTATCCTGTTATGCCCAAGGGAGGTGGGACAGTATGGGAAGTTTGTAAGTTTCTTATCAAAAATTGACCAAAAATTTAAATTAGTTGTTTTAAGTTATATTGACATTAAATTAACTAAAAAATAGAATAAAGTATTGTTTCATACCGTTACTAAGCGATTTTTCTTTTCCCAAAATTTTACAAAAATTGCTAAACAATAAATATCCAGTTCCACCTCGACTTTTAATATTTTAGATTGATATAGTTTAAAACTGACAGCGTTTGAATGAAAAATTTCCTAAATTAATTTTTACAGTAATGAAGTACTATGTCTAATATTGTGTTATTATTAAAATGAAAAATTTTATTAAATTTAGTGAAATATTTGAAATCGTATTGTGTTTGCTAGTTATATAAGCAGATTAGGGTTATGGCAGGTATAAGGAAATGAAAAGGCTTGCGCAAGATAGTTTAGCATGGAGACCAGTCTTAGGACTGAGTATCACAACAACAGTAATATATTTTTAATTAGACTTACGTTCCGTATACCTCGTACGATATAAGAAACTGATTTTAATTTTAAAGAAATAAACATTGCCAATAATAAACAGTACAGGACGTAATCGGATTTACTGAGCTGGTAACATTTGTCAAGATAGTGCATAACTCTCTGGTTTCATAGAGTTTTTTTTATTTTTTACAGTTATGCTCCTATGGGTATTCTCTACAGGGTGTCCCATCTGAAACTATGTCAAATTTCCCTGATTATCCAGGTAACGAAAAAAAGTTCAACTGTTTCAGATGGAACACCCTGTATCTTTTTTTTTGAGGGGGGCGGTTAACAGGCTACACGAGGGTGATCCTGAAACAGGCAACTCCCCTTTAGTAGCATAGGAAGGGAATTGAAAAGGGGGATGTGGAAGGTAGAGCAAGGTAGCCAAGGGTTGACTAGGGCCCCCGGGATATACTTTAAGGATCCTACCCGGTATCTCACCTCGAGAGATGCAGGGAAAACCCTAGAAAACCTGCATCAGGTAGGCCGGGCAGTGGGTACCATTCTCACGCCCTTCCGAATGACGGGAGACGAGTTTGTTGTGGAGTCGCAGGATTCCATTCTGCGTGTCTCCAATTTTAGGAGGCAGTTGGCCGACTGATCTAATGGGATCAGCGGACAACTCTTGCCTTATGCCCAAGGTCTTCGACCCCAGTACATAAACCTCTCAAAATAGACAAAGGTGTTTTGGCATGTGAGAACTTTGAAAAAAACCCAGAGAGTACTAGGCATTCCCGACATAGTCTGGTGAGCCCCGCTATATATAACACATACCTCTTTTACCAGGCCTCACCAAATAAACAATTGATAGCACCAATTACAATACATAACTCTCCAAATATTATTTAACTAATATTTGCGTTCTTTCATTAACAACCTATGTCTAATAGAACGTCTTAAACTAGTTTATCCTCCCTGTTGGTATGTGTTTAAGCCAAAGCACTGCAACAACTAATAATTGATTTGTGACTTTCGTTTCCACCTTAGTTAAATGTTAAGGTTTACATTGTAATACTTTGAGCGATTGGAACACTGCGAAAACTCTGTTGTCATAATTTACGTACAATAACAAATTTAAGCTATACGGACGCACGACTTACGATGTTAGCCTTTAGCGGATTATTTACGTAACATTTGATTTTGCTCACGCCTGAAAATTGGTTGATGACGTATTCGTTATGTGATGTCAGCTCAGAAATGATACCCGAACTCGACGCGGAGTACATCCGTAACGTCTAATTAGGAGCTTGTTTCTATCAAACA
This sequence comes from Eucriotettix oculatus, assembly GCA_034510155.1. Taxonomy (NCBI): domain Eukaryota; kingdom Metazoa; phylum Arthropoda; class Insecta; order Orthoptera; family Tetrigidae; genus Eucriotettix; species Eucriotettix oculatus. Next base: position 66,378,304 of record CM067378.1, read on the forward strand.
ATAAATACGAATTACGGCATAAAAAGTCTCGTGCCTCCGTTATTCGCATGTGTAATATGAAAACTAAAATAATTTAAAGGAAAATATATTAAACGATGAAATATACAATTCGGTAATACTGGATTTATATACGCGTTGAACAAAAATAATCAAATTAATGAACAAGTGGAAAATTTTGGTTTTCTAATAAATATGGAACCTAAGAAACAGAAAAATTCAGGAATGTAACATATAGGTCGGTACGATATTATTCATCCGTTTTTTAACTATCCCAGCTATTTCAATCTATTGCCTTTGATGTCAGCCACTAGAACTGGATTGTTGAATAGATTTTTATAATTATTGGTTATTTCATCACCCTTCCTAGTTCATTATCATTTACATGTCCGTATTGTAACATGAAATACGGACCGTTCCTAATAACCTATGAATTGCCAGGCAGCATTTTTATGAGTCAGACGGCGTCGTACAACGCGCTAGTACGTGATTTTCGTGTTTCGGATGAACCGACTGCTACAGTTAAGGGTCGTAGGGCTCGCAGGTTGCGGTACAATTTAAGCTCGGGATTGGCTGATGAGGTCAAGTGTGAGTGATGGAATGAAGATGTGTAGGCGCATTCGCGAAAAATTAGTGGAGGGTCTCGAACAAGCCGCAGAATTAGGTGGAGAGACGCTAAAATGAATTTAGTGTTTGATTAGGATGGGTTGATTATTTTACGACGACGATTTTGTTGAGTTTGTGGTGAAGTAGCTTAGAGTACGAAAGATGGAAGTTTATTATGTAACGGCCACAGCCTTGGGACGACTCATATCTCTTGGTTTTGTTTTAAATGGAAGATTTTGGTAATTTTTATTTATCAAATTACCTGGCGTCCCATTTTTATCTAAAAACGAGAGTGTGAAGCTAAAGCAAACCCGAGGCACAGTAACGATAGAAGAGTTTACTTACCAATATATTTCCCTTAGTATGTTTCTTCCCCATTTTCTCAATAGTTCTTCAGTTAGGGTCCATGTCTCCACGGGACAGCATACCTAGTTTTTCAGGTTCCTGCTAAGGTTGCAACATCTCAATACACGTAACAACTGCCTGACTTGTCCTTATTTCTTCCATTATATTATTCTCTGCCGTGACTATGGTTCCCAAGTATTCAAAGCTGTTACTTATCTCATAAATGTGTCTATTTAACTAACTGTATAACATCGCCTCTTCATTTTCTGTGCCCGTGATGAGAAAATGTAATTAGTTTAGAAGAAAGACAAGAATGGAAAAATGTCAACGGGACCAGGGAATCGAACCAAGGACCTTGCGATATCCAGCCGCATGCTCTACCAACTTAGTTTATAATTAGTTTTTGATTTGATTATTTTAAGTAATGTTTTATCAGATGCGTCTTCTAATATCTTCAAATTAGATTAGAACTCCCGTTTTCTTGGAGGTAACGAATAAGCCAGATTCTGGCTGGAACGGTTGCATGGTATACTTCCATGGTTATTCACTTGTACTTTCTTCATGACTTGTAATGCTACATTGACGATAATTGTTGTCATTTCCTTTCCCCGCGTTAGTCAGTGAGTAATTGCCAAATCTCTTGTATGTTCACCCTCAATCTTCATAATGTATTTCGCGCCTTTTAGGAGCATGTTATCCATGTTGGTGTGTCCTATTCCCTCGCATTGAGTTATCAGTAGCATTATCACCTTTTCCTCTTCGAAGATTTATATCCCCCACTATAATAAGAAAGAATTGAGCACGGTTTTCAACCATTCATTTGGCAGTGGATTAAGAGCGCTCACGTCACACTCACGCATTGTATGTTAAAGAGCATATAATAGAAAACGATGCAGTTACGAGCTCATTTACTGGCGTTATGTCACCAATCTATATTTATAAAAGGAGAAGCTTACTTACATATCCACTCAGATCCGGAACGGGAAACAGGAACTTGAAATTTAGTTTAGGCTTAAATTAAATGTAAATGGCCAACTTACATTGCAGTTTGCATAAAGGAATATGAGGATAATTCATTGTGTCAACGAAACGCTCTTAAAAATTATGATTTTGGGACATCGCAAAGTTGTTACATAATGAACTTTTTGAAAATGTTTATGACCTCATTGTTATTACTATAATGTAATACATTTGTTGATAGTTGCCCTTTAAATGAATTGACGCAACGCTAAATTTTGTGTTCTTCAGAAACAACATTTGATTGAACGATTTGTGATTGAAGTAACAGAGTTGAGGGACTTAAATAAATATTTTTGATACCATGAATCACGAGATATTTTAATGTCTTAAGGTAAAGGGCTTATTTTTATCCATGTGTATTCTTGACTCTTTTAGTGTACCGTGAGAATTTTTAACTCTATTAAAGATACGGGGTCGATGGGCCGGGTTATTTCAGACTATTTTAAGGTAGTGCGTTTAATTATTGTACCATGATTCCATTTAAGTATTGCCAATCATAAACGAAATAAATATTAGGCCGGAATAAGTAGACGTGAAAAGGTAAACGATTTACAGAAAGGTAACGCTCTCGACATGTTGACCAACAGATTAGTGTCGAATTAAATAATTAAGCACTGTAATAGGTGAATAGAAATATGTTCGTTGGAAACGAAGGGCACCCAGCTAGTCAGGTAACCAAAATATCCATAAAAATCGAAGAGGTGAAGGGAATAATACATTTCGTTGAATGTTAAATGTTTTTTTTATTGCCTGGTTTATTATTTATTAAGTTAAATAATTGTGTTATATATAATAGTTAAATTTGGTGGCGAAGACCGGGATTAAGGCTGTTGGAGAATCGATACGCTGACAAAGTGTCACTCCAAATTCGGAATGTGTCATACAAGATGACAGTCCGCAGTCGTCCCGGTAGGCCCAGACCGTCAATGGGCTGTAGAGACAAAGAAGAAGAAGACAATAGTTAAATTTTATACTATGTAATAATTGTTCACGTGTACCAACTCTCTGAAATCGCTGATGGAGCATTCTTAGCTCTACCTTCTCACCTTTTTTATTCAATTGTCTTACTTCAGATTTCTTATATGAAACACTGTTCCTGTATTCGGCTAGTATATCAAAGGATGACTCGATACACGTTTCATTAATTCGCAAACGGGCAATCGTGTATCTTATTTGACTCTTTTGGACATGTAGTTTTTATTTTTGGTTCGTTGTCTTACATTTTTTATACATACCGTATCCGTTCAAAGACTGCAAAATGTTACAAACACGGAGAAAACACTTCTGTTACGGTCTTGAAAAGTCGTGTTACAATCCGGTAAGAAGTGAATGAACGTACTCGCAATACAGAGTAACGTGTAACATCCAATAAGGAACGCTTCTCAGGTATGAGCCTTGGGATGACGTGACTCACGAGGGGCAATTAGCATGGTCATCTTCGTGATTAACTCAAGTGCTGATGTGGGTAGAAACGGAATCGGATTGAAGAAGATCGGTCACCAGTTAACGTAAATTGCTTTTGCTTCAGCAAAATTATCGACGAATTTTTAATATATGCAACTGTACTGTCTTTCTTTCATTTGATGAACTTTCAAGAATATAAATTATTAGAATTTGGTGGCTAATTATCTCATATATCAGTCTTAGCTTAGGAGCGCATAGCTGATTTAGAAGAAAGCCAAGAATGGAAAAACGTTGACAAGACCAGGGACTCGAACCCCGGACCTCCCGTTTTCCGGGCGGGAAAATTTTCTTATTGATATGAGCAGCAATCCCCTTCACACCTTGTACATTTGTCAGTTACGCACAATTATATTCTCAGTGGTGACTTGTGCCTCAGAACATGTTTGCAAATAAGTGAAAATTTGGTGAGAAAGATCCTGAAAAGTCCGAGGAATGGAATATAAAGCCATAGCTGACTAAAGAGAAAGCCACAATCTGTACCAGTCACATTTGTCGTCATTGATTTTTTCCGTACCTTGAAAATTTGTCCAGTGTTTCTATTGTAGAGTTTCCGAACGAGATTGTACATATTTAATTTCATGTTATGTACAAGTATACAGTGTTCCGTGTTTTCACTTTAGGTGTATTCACTGACGAATATTCTATAAATCAACAAAAAGTAGTGGGTTTTATGCGAGTTGTTTATTATATTCTCCGATAAATACTTCCAGGATACATCCACTTATATTTTGAAGTAATTATTTTGAGACTATCAGAGCTTATGCGAGTTGCCCACATGGCTGCAGATCATCTTTAATGGAAAAGAAGGGATTTGAAAATCCGGGGGCGTGGAAAGGAGTAAAAGGTAGCCAAGGATTAAAAAGTAAGGGATGTGGAAGGGCTAGAGTCCCGGACTAGAGTTTAAGGATTCTATCTATAAGCTATGCATGACAAATCCTGGGAAATCTACATATAAATTTATATTTATAACCCAAGAAATATAAGGCACCACAAGAGTCGATACAACTGATTTAAACCTCTTAGTAAATCTTATTCACTATTAGTTGTAGCTATGGATATGTTTTTAGCTTTTTCTGGATTATAAAGATGTATGCAACTGAACATCATTTATAACCGGCGTCAAACCTTTCGTAGAGTAATTTTACGACATTTATAATAGAAACAGCCTCCGCGCTTTAGAATGTCAATTAGAGAGTGTCATACTTTCGTGTCTTGGGGCTGATTCGTGGGATTAAATGTATGTTCTTCAGATTATTAATTAACTCATATTAAAAACCTCGGTTATGTTCATCTCACAATTGCTACGAACAAGAATCATTATATTGACGATATGTCTGTAGTATGTTAGCAAATGCTGCCGGACGAATTCAATCCATAGAAAAAGCAAAACCACGGCATTACTTGTCACCAAATTCTTCGAGTCCCATTAGGTTTTTCCACCATATTGTCTCTCTATAGTGACATTTTCCTTCCACTGATGTGACCAAATTTGGCGACCTTTAGCTTGGTGGCTTAATACTAGGGACTCGATTTCTTTTAAAATTGTTGTATATTATTTAGTATTTTGTATTAAATTCGTAGCGCTACGGTAATAGTGATAACTACGTGTGAACTATCTTTTTAGTCTGGGTCTGTGAGTTGAGTTGTTACACAGTCGACGCCTAAGGGTCGCTATTCCTGCTTTTATTATTTACCACTGGTGATAGCTGTAAACGGCTGAGGGGCGTCGTACTGACAACTGTCTTACTGTACATCCTACTTCCTAATTGTGCGATAAGTAACGGAACTCAACAGAGGCCGTATTGTAGACATGTATAAACCACAGTGTGTGTGTAATATACCATTACGATACAAACTGTAGAATCGATCAATACATCCAAACAAAGAACACAACCCTACAATTTTTTTTAGTTCTTCTGGTCACCTATAAAATGGACTATACTCTCTTCTACAGCTCTACATTTGCTTTAATCTGCCATATATTTTCCATGCTCAGGGTCCATGACTAACTACTATAACATAATCTGTACCAGTCACATATTTGTCGTCATTAATTTTTTCCGTACCTTGAAAATTTGTCCCGTCTTTTCATTGTAGCGTTTCCGAATGAGTTAGCTATTTCTTCAGTCACTTACGCTTCTATCAAACATGAAGTTTCGACGGCAATTTAGAAATTAACTGACGTAAAATCCTTTGCTTTTAATTTTCTGGGCAGAAATGAATCCACCACAACCCGCTGGAGCTTTTTCCTCGAGGGAACGTATCAGTTGCTTCTCATTCTTAAAATTTTCGTTTACTTTAAACTCCATTTATGCGGACTTCTTATGAAACTCGTCTTTGTCTAGTTTCATTGTTGTTTTTTTGGGGAGAGGGGCTAACAGGCTACACGAGGGTGATCCTGAAACTACTCCCCTTTAATAGCATAGGAAGGGAATTGAAAAGGGGGGATGCGAATGGCAGAGCAAGGTAGCCAAGGGTTTAATCGGACAAGGAAAACCCTCGAAAACCTGCATCAGGTAGGTTGGGCATTGCGTACTATTCTCACGCGTTCCGAATGACGGAAGACGAGTTTGCTGTAGGGTCGCAGCATTCCCTTCTCCGTGTTTCCACCAGTTTTTGGAGTCAGTTGGCCGACTGATCCAATTGTATCAGCGGACAACTCTTGCCTTATGCCCAAGGTCTTCGCCCCCAGTACATAAACCTCCCAAAATAGGTGAAGGTGTCTCGGCAAGCAGAACCACACATTTATAGCATTCAGTAATTCTTAATGACTACGGGAATATTTTTCCTTTCAAACTGAAAATATTGTTATTTATTGAAGGTTCTTGGTTTCATACTCTGAGTTGAGTCATCTAATTTTTATTAGAACTAATTTTCTGGGTATGTCTTTTGAAAAACATTTTCTCTGTAATGCCTTGCATTTTTGTGCATAATACATCATTTTTAGCAATTTAATAAACTTTATAAACGTTGGAAATGCTGCTTTTCTATATTTTTTTCAGTTTGTTTCTTATTAAAACATGATTTCAAAAAAGAGGAAATGTAATTCACAAATAAATATCCTAGATGAAAGAAAAAATTATGGGTTAGTTTGACGTAAGTGAACCTGATAATGAGGAAGTTCATTGTAATGATGTTGATAATGAGAACGAAAGCACTTTTACAGGTCTAATACTTGTGATATCGACAGAACATGACGTTTAGGTTTAGAAATTTGGCAAAATAAAAAAAGAACATGGTAGAAACTTTTGCATTTGTTACTGTGCTACAACAGTAAATGGTATTGGGCGTCAAACTTATTCCTGTTATATATATGTATTTCCCTAATAAAGGATGTTTCGTGAAAATAACGGATTTGTTTTCTTATTTATGTTTCCTAAGTAATTTTTCTTTTATGCATACGGTAGATTAATGGTCGTTTCACCATGATATCACAACAATTTTTGGTGCAATAGTTTTTACATATATTCTATTAATTTGACGGTAAACAACTCTAACTTAAACAAAATCATTCGTGTTCCATTAATACATGATTCATGAATTGAAAGGTTAGATCTTCCAAAGACACTTTTCTTTATTTTATGCTCTGTTATTCGAATAACTTACTTTAGAACAGCAGTATATGCAGTGGATTTTGAAGAGTATAATATCATTAAACTCCTTTACATAGAGGGTGTAGATGATACTTGGAAAATAAACAGATGTAGTCGATGAATTCACTTTGGACTAATGAGGGATGCAGTCAATATATTCCCTTGAGTGGGATAATAATTTAAAGGAATCTTAGAGACCAGAGAATAAATTGTATGCTGAGACCACGAGAACAAAGAGAAATAGATGTAAAGGGATAGAGTGACAGAGACCAACATTTCTAACAGGGATACGTCAGTCTTCAGAGAGGATGTATCTCAACTTTCTGAGCCTTACTGATGACTGGTGGAAGGGAGTCCTAGATTTCTATGTGATCATCATAACGTTGTCAAAGCATCTTCTCGTCGCTGATTTTAGTTTCGTACCCGTGGAAGGCATTGCTGATGTTTGGAGCAGCTTGTCGTGATTGGTGAGGAGTGTAGAAGATGGCGCCCAGGAGCTGTGGATGAGTCAGGCCCGTGGCTGGCGCGCGTCAGTGGAAGCGCGGCCCTCGGCCATGGCGGCAGAATGCGCTCTGCTGGGGCTCGATCGCGGGTAACTCGCTCCACGATGACCAACACCGCGCGCTGCACCAGGAAGGACGTCACCGTCAGCGGCGGCGCCGCGACGCCCGACACGGAGCAGCCCGCGCAGCCCGACGCCGACGACGACAAGATGGTTCTCGTCCCGTCAGGTGAGTTCCGGCCCGAGGCCTCGATGATTCAGTCTCCTGGTCGACGCGCCGATAAACCGTTTTCAAGATTGTTTCCGCGAACCGGCCTTGCGCAACCATTTCACAGCTGAAACGCAAATAGAGGAGCTTGGCACGGAACTTGGTGATCTGGTGGCTGACAATGTGAGTCAGTTGTGATTACGGGAGTAACGAGGAAGCATTTCTATACATCTTCATGGTGCAGCCGCCGCGTTATGTGATTTAGCCGCTCGTATGAATTTTCAGCTAACGTACGTACTATGACTTGATAACTTTGAGTCGACTCTCACGCTCCTATGACTTCGTAAAACTTCAGATTGAGTAACAAATTTAAACCACACCACTGTAATCAAGAATTGTATTTAATCAGTCGACTTTGGCTATTTTTCTATATTCATTTGCTGCAATTCTTAAAAACTTGTATATAAAACTTTCAAATAAACAATTCATACACATCTATACGCTATACACAAGTTGTCGTAACATTTAACTGATTAAATAAAATAATTGATGACTGTGATTTGGTTTAAATTAATTAGTTTTTTATTGTTTAAACCGGAATAGTTTTGTTATAAATTAAATTTGTTTCCTATTTAGTTTTCAGTCTTAATTTTGCTTCACGGCCTACATACTAAACACATTTATTTCATTATACAGTAATTCCTTTAGACTAGAGCCTCTTTTTCGACTGATCAACTTCATCTACCTTAAGCTCCTTGATGACATTAAGAATGTCATTAGGTTTAAAATTACCAATCCATTTTAAGTATTACTTCAGAGGGGCTATTGGTGACGTTAACACGTATTTTTAGTAGCGGAATATGATATTTTTATTTATTACAAATGATTTTTATAATGAAAACCTTTCTCGACTTGGTGAGTGACTTTAAAATCTCAGTACTTTTGAAGTTATCTATTCGTATGCGTTTCGCTGTGAATGAAATATCACTTAATTATTTCTTTCCATAGCTGTGCTATTATACTCACAACTGCCACCATGTAATTACCCTAAATTAAAATTATTTATAAAAAATTAGGTTTTTAGACTATTGATTTTTGAGCCTAAAGTAATTTAAATATATAATTTTAATGGCAAACCAGTCAGGAAATATTTATTAACATAGTAAATAGTATGGTTAGACCTTAAAATGGGAATTAATCAGACAAGAAACACAAACAAGATGATATCTAAAAAATGGTTTAATTTTGTAACATAATATTTATTAAAAAATCTATATGCTGATAAATTTTATTAAAATTCCCTCTAAGATTTTCAATGATTAGATCCCGAAATTTATTTACTATTATAAATAAGAACTATGAATATATGGTCTCGGTTCTATATCTGTTTGAACCGAATTTAATTAATAAGTATTTTTATTTCTGTTTGGCTATCATATTTATTAAGGTATTATAGTCAGATAAATATCAATATTAATTAGTTTAACTTGAGACCTAAAAAATTCAGTCCATTATTATAGTGAAACTATATTTAAGTATGTATAACACACCTGGAAAATATTCTGAGCATGAAAAGTACACTCAGAAATTAAGATGTAGTTCATATTAATTTTTATAATATGTAGCACGATACAGCAATGTTGATTATTTCGTAGGATGTTGATTACTCAATCTATTTCCTATAGTTTAATTTTCAAACCAATTTCACAGACTTGTTTATTAGTGTAGTTGGAACCGGTGTTTTTTTAGGCTCAATTAACCAATAAAATTCCACAATTTAAAAATTATGTCTATTCATTTGTGTGAAACTCATTGTGATGATATAATAACAAACTAGATTCTTTATTATGTAATTTATCTAAACCTATTAAGGTAATGATTTGAAAATAGATACTAATGTCTGTACGTTTAATATAAGTTAAAATAAGGCCAAAACAGACAAAAAATAGTGAAACATAAAATATAATTGATAAAAAACTACATGTATCGGTCTTGATATGCTTAAAAAAACACAAATTTAATAATTTCAATGTAAAAAACTGACACCGATTTGCTCAGTGGTATATATCTAATATCTTAATTTATAAAATTTAATTTGCTAATGAATAATTATAAATATTTTTGTCTTTGGTTTCTTTATTTACTGTATACTTTGCCTCTATTTCTATATCTTTAGAATGTTATAATTTATTGCTTTCTAATTCAGTTCAACCTGAAGAGGATCCATATCAGGACCGAAACATGTAGTTGTTTTTCAATTATATTTTATGTTTCACTATTTTTTTTGTCATTTTCGGCCTTATTTAACTTATATTAAATGATTTTAAGTTTTAACATATTCTCTTTAACAAAAAATATATATTTAATCGGACTAATATTTTATAAATATCAAAATTACTAAATTATGGTTTTGTGTTTTTATGTACATTTATCTCAAGTTTACTCACCAGTAAAATAACGTATAATATTAAAATACATAAAACTTTAATAAAATGACTTTTTATATCTGTAATATTGGTTCTAGTTTATTTCTTAATTTAATTGGTATATATAATTCTGTAGTTTTTAACTATTAAATAAATGACGTGAAAGATTCACTTCTTAAGTTTCTGATCGATCATTTGCATTTTTAAAATATGAGTTTTAAATCACCCGTTCCATAGACTCAAAATGTAATGATATTTAACTTTTGTTCACAAATTCTTTACAAAGTTACTTCTGATCCCTAATGAACTACGCGTTTATCTGACATACGAGTCTAGGTTTGTTATAGTTGAAATTCGCTCATTCTTTTTTGAACTCAAGTCTGAAATGAACGAAAACTGTAAATATATATTTTATAATTAAAGAAGCTGTTCGTTGATAAACCAATAAGTAAGTTCCAGATTATGCATTGCGATTTTGATGATAATAGCTAATTATTTTATAGACAAATAGTATAAGTGTGAAAAACTATCATACACAGTATGTGAATTTCTGGTTTAAAAAATTATAATTCATATTTAACGTTGAAAAATTTGAACTATTTTTTTATGAATAAGGCAGAGTTGATTAAGTTGATGTATTTTATAGAACCGTCAATATAACATCCTTAGAACTGATAACTCAAGTTATATTTGCCAAAATTGATTGGATTATAATACAGCATAGATACGTAAAAATTGTTAAAATATGTGTAAATATCAAAATAACACTAATATCTTGGAAAATAACGAAACAGTTAAAATACATTTCAAATAAGTCCAACAGTTCTTATTCAATGATCGCGGCCATCATGTTGTGACAGAGGATGAATTCAACCTTAAAAATACCGTGTATGAGAGAGAGAGAGAGAGAGAGAGAGAGAGAGAGAGAGAGAGAGAGACAGATGCATATACTCAAAGAACAAAACCATATTTCCATTGATAGATAAATAACTTAATCACTTTTGGATCCAATAGCTTCGCAGCGATTTATTAATCCTGGAACGACATCGCAAGCGCACCTTCTGACGAAAAAGAAAAAATTCTTCATGATCACCACCGGAATCTTTCATAGAAAGTTGAATTCAATCCAATAAGAAAACACGCGACCGTTGCTTTCAAATCACTTTCTGTATATGTGAGAGGAAGATAGTAATGCTTCTCACTTTACAATATAACTATGTTTTAATTTTTTTTAATTTAAAAAAAAATGCAATAAATTTTAGTAGCCAACCTCCTGCGGTCTAGTGGTTATTGTAGCTGCCTCTCATCATAGAGGTTCCGGGTTCGAATCCTGACAAGGGCATGTATGTTGTGAGAGTATGAATGAAACGTCTCGAATCGTAGAAAGTCGCTAATGACCGTGGCAGTTGATATGTTTATAAATGAATTAAAAATATATTTTATTCCTTTTCATCCCTTATTGGCCACTGAATTTACGTGTTTACCCCATGATACACCTTTGCTGAACGTTACACCCAAGTATTTACAGTTGTCGGATACTTCTATTAATTCGCCTCTAGTTCTTAATTTGCTCCCTCACAATTTTTTTTTGTTTTGTAAACCTAATTCTCTTACTTTTTGACTGCTTAATACCTTGTCTAATTCTGACTAAAGAGCGTCAACGTCAGAACATTTCATAATGAAATCCTATAACACTCGAACCATCATGATGGTTAAGCTGACTTCTTGGGATGTGGTCGTGTACTCGGAGAGGTGAACTCTCTAACCTTCACATTCGTCGATAGTCGGCTCACTGACATCAAATAATGCTTCAGGCACAATTTTTATAGTACTAACAACAATTCCATACCTATATATTTTAACCAATTTCGGATTTTATTTTTATGCTGCCTTCTATCTCTCTAACAAGTATCATTCTTCCATTTCTCGCTAAAATACACTCTATCTTATTCTTTATTTTCTTAGAGGCAGCTCACAACCATTGACACTACAAATTGCCATCTATTTGTTTATGATATCATACAATCCGTTGGAACTTATACAGTTATTTTGAGATAAATGTTTATTTCATTGGTTTCTCCCGTTCATTGGTCTCTTTTAGTCTCACCTGAAGTTCTTAATTTTTTTTAAGTTTGTGTTGTGAATAATAAATCATTTAATTTTTCAAAAGAATGATATAGCATTAAATTAACGACTAATTAAAGGTTTTGTTTGATTCATACAAATAAATTACAAATAGTGGCCAAAATTCAAAATAGAATAATTTAATTTGAACTAAAACGTTTCGTTCCCAACTTTCGGGTCGTCTTCATTTGACCAACTTTAATTCAATTATGTCATTTTAAAGTTACTTATAATTCATAAACATTTGGTCTTAACCTTTGTTACTGCATCAGGTTATTTTTTTCAGAATATTAAATTCTGAAGTCTGTAATTTGAAGAAAATATAGACCCGAACTGCATCTGGTTGTAACTGTCCCTGAATGCAGTTCGAGGCAATAGAAATTATATTTTTGACCTACATAAATATGTAACTTCATATTATAATTTCAGAAGAAATTTACCTAAAGAGTCACAAATGCCAGAACGAACGTTGTATGAATTGAGTCTGTAAATTAGTGGTTTATTTAATTCTTTATATCGTAAAGTTATACAATTAGCCTACCATAAAAAAGTAAATAAATGATTGAATTTTTAAAAGCCCGTCAATTATCTTCCCATCATGGTACGTACTTCGAAGTCTTTCAATATTATCCGGATACCAAATTCTTACCCTTTTGATCAATGGATAAAATTACTGTATTTTAATTAAATTTCAGTAGTGCAAATGGTTTATTAATATTTTTGGTTGCTATAATAGAGTAGCGTGATCTTCAACTAGGAGCTCATCAAGTTCGAAAATTCCACAATTTTTTTAGTAATACCAAAGAAACGATGCTTAAATTCGTTTAAATTGTCATACCGGTAATATTAAAACATGAATTACACCATGTATTAATAAGGTATTAGATTCTTATCCATAGTTGAGATTATTCAGATGGCAAGAACATTATTGTTCTCTCGTTGAGCGATTTCACGGATGATCAACTCACCTGAATCACCCGACACGATTGCGAAAGAAAATACAATTGTGATAGTCATTGGCACAGGTGAATCAGTCAGATTGCTTGGAAAAGACATCTTCTTCAGAGACTCATTATTAAAATATCAATCAGCTACATACTTAAGACGGCTTCCCCAGTTTTCACCTCATGATTCATCCACTGTGAATAACCGATGCTAAGAAATGGTTTGCATCATAACACTTGCGGTTTACGAAAATCTCACGTGCTCGTCAGGGTTTTTCTTGACTCGCATGAATCAACAAGGGATAGGGAAGTATAACACAAAGATACTTTTCAGTGAAGTGCTGCGAGGTTTGGATGGGACAGGGAATAAGTTTGTACCTAAATGATAAAATGATTCATAATTAGCGTGTAAATTTTGGAACTTATTATTGTAGGGTACCACTGATAATTAAGTAACCTTTCACGTACTAAATTGGATAATTCACTAAGTAGCCTTCAATCGGCATGAGCAATCACCTCACAAAAAAACATACCAATATTAAACAACCTGAACCTGATTCCAGTCCATTGCTTTTCTACCTGGGACTTGAAGTACTTCAATGTCAGGAGTGACGCGGTTTTCGCCTTTGCTATTCTCGGTCCGTATGTGTCGTTGTTTAGAATTCGTCGCGACAGTGATTTCAAGGAACACTCATATGCCCTTATAAGAAATGCGACCACAGGTGTAAATAGCTTTCGGGGAAATCCATCAAGGCCGATTATTGCAGTGTTCGGTGGAAGCCGTTCCTGATCTGAGCGTCCACGCACAGCTCATTATCATCAAACCAAAACCTGTTACTCAAGGTATCACAGCTTCTGACTTTCATCACGAGCCATCCAAACTCTTCAATTTGGTTCAAAGTCAGTGAGAAAATACTTGAGCCAAATTTCAGTTTAAAATAGACAACATTTAAAGTTACTGATAGAGAGAAAAGTATCATAAACTAATGTTTTAATTGTCTTAGAACAGTATTCACTCTATTTTTTAAATAATAAAAAATAGGAAATATAAATAATTTTTATATGTAGCATAGATTGATTTATTATTAGAACTGGATCATATTCCATAGACCCTAACGAGAAGCTCGACTTCAAATATTTATGAGTCGTTATTTGTTCAGTAATCATAAATATACTGTGTATCTATTTACTATGCCATTTAAAATTATGTGCAATAATATTATTTATGGAAATTTTAATCAAAATAAATATAATTCTCTGAAATTCTTAATTCAACATGAGTGATTAAGAAAATAATTGGTTAGTTCCTTATTTGGATGTTATTTTATTAAATTTTAACTGTTTAATTTTATCTAGTAATTTATTAAATATAATAATTCTATTAATAAAATTCCATTACGTGTAATTTACACTGGTTTACTTCTTCGTACAAGGCATTTTTGTTTTAAGGTTATGCACATATGATTTAATTACGAATTGATTATTATTATCTATCACAAATTCCATTAATGACTGTATGTACTGACTGGATGAAAATAAGAATTTCCAATTGTTTGAAACGCTTCCTACATATTCTTGGACGTCGAAGCCATAGAACGACAGTACCAAATTTTTAACGAACACTTGAGCTGCTAACGATAGATATCATAGAATTTTTAAAATATATATTTTTGACTTGAGGACTTACTTAGGGGCTCTAATTTGATTGGTGACAGTTCAAATGAGATTTAAGCTGAAGTTTATTCAACTAGAACTCATAGAAAATTCAAGATGTGTAAATAAGATGAACAACAATTTAGTAAATCATTCTCGAAGCCCTGCATATTTCTAACTTTATGTGTTGTCAATCACAAAAGACTAGAGCAAAACTGTTTCAGCACACCATTAGCCTGATGACGAGGAAGGAGGTGAATTTTTGTAAAACGTTGTGTTATAATAAACAGTTGGCCCGTTTGACAACCGAGAATCATTTATTAAATTAATACTGAAGAAAGTTTTCCGTATTTGAAGATGAAGTCATTATATTAGGAGTAAAATAAGAGGCTGAAACAGTTTCTATTCCAATTACTTTTCCCTCTTTAATTCAAGAGGTTAAAAATTCCAGTGAGACTTGTAATAATGATCAGGATCAACGAGTCAGAGGTACGATGGAACTCTGAAAACTTTTCGGCCTTACCGTTATATGGTAGACTAACTTGAATGATATATGCCTCTGATGTTTTCACAACTGTCAGTAGACGCTGTATAAAATTGCAAGAAATTCCGTCTAATAGTTAGCTACAGTCAGTCGTTTAAACTACATACAGTACTACCGTTTTCAGAAATGTATCGTGCAGTGACAATTAATTAACAGCGATTGGAACGTTTTACGAAAAACAACATCCATTTCCTACGCAAAGATGTGATAGTAAATGGGGAATACTACTATAATTTTCTAACTTAACTGAATACAATCATTAAAAAAATCATCTTAAAACAAAAAAGACGTTAAAACAGTCTTGGGTAGAAGAAAAAAATTTCCCACAAAAGGACACTGTCGTAAAAATGGATGAACTTGAATTACGGGAACATCTACCATTTTCTCCTGAATTTGCTTCTTCCATCTTAAAACTGTTCCGAAAATTCAAAATTTTCCTAGCTAGGCCATGTTTTCTGTCCTATCAAAGCATTTTGCGGGTACTTTGCAACTGTTCCGGTATAACACAACAGAGACCGGATTAAGGCCCTTGACGGAAGAAATGAATAAATTTTAAAGTTGATTATGTTGAAAATTTAAACTTTTAAAAAAACCTAGTCATTTTCAATATCGGACCCAGAAATTTTCAATACTATACATTTTTGGTGGTAGGGGGCATAGACTATATGAGGGTGATCCTGAAATAGGGAATTAATAATAAAGGGAGATGTGGAAGGTAGATCAAGGTAGCCAAGGGTTGACTACGATGCCGGGCTATAATTTAAGGATCCTACCCGGTGATTCACCTATAAAAGATGAAGGGAAAAGGTAAAAAATGTGCGTAAGGCGGGCCATTGGGTACTATCCTTACACCCTCTCCAACGAAGGGAGAGGAGTTTGCAGCATTCTCCTTTCAGTGTCTCCACCATTTTTCGGAGGCACCTGGCTGACTTATCCAATGGGATCAGAGGACAACTCTTACCGTATGCCCTAGGTCTTCGACCCCAGTACATGCACGTCCTGAAAGAGAATGACCTACCTCAGCATGTTAGAATGATAAAATTAGGGAGAGAACGAGGCATCCTCGTAGGTAAGTTCCATTACATCTGTTGAAAAATACCTGCGAGAGAAAGCTCCCTTAGGTATAAATACTACTACAACATAATAATGGAAATGAGGTTATCATGTTTCTCTCATAATTAATATTTTCAGTGAATTTATCAAAGGCTTTATGCATATTGAAATTATAAATATTTGTCAACAATTATAGGTTGATTTATTTCTTTTCAAGAGGTGAGTAAATAAATACCTGAGCACCAGCAGACAATCAGCACGTTTAAATAAATTTTTAATAATTTTTTACTATGAAGTGTTATTTTAATAATACATGAAATATTATTCCAGAGTGGTAGATTGACATGGTTCTGAGAGGGTAACAGTAAATATTGGGAGACCTGTATATTTTTTAGCCCCTGTTTATAGTCGTATCAACTGCAAGGTCATTAGCGACTGTGCACAATTAGGGGAAACTTAAATCCAAGTAGGGGTATCACGGTATGGTAAAGCTATATTGTGAGACCATTTTATCGGGGGGGGGATGTGATCCTGAAACAGCAAACTTCCTTTAATGACCTATGAAGTAAATTGGAAAGGAAAAGACATTAAATCAGATTAATATTAGGGAAACCGACGAGAATTGAGTCAGGGTGAAACGAAACACCGATCACGTATCAAATGCAGAATCTGTCATAGAAGAAAACAGTACCTAGTCATCACAGTACGTCAGCCCTCAAGGGCTACAGAGCAAGGGAAAAAAATTGTCAATGAAGAAAAGTAACAAAACATTGTCGCAGTTGTCCAAACGCTAATTTGGATATACTTCCAATTACTTCCTAGTGATTTGATAATTCAGTGATGAAGAAAGAAAAGAAAACACGTCGAGGAAGTAACAGCTACTTGTAAAGATTATAATAAATCAAGCCCAACAGTCTTCACGGAATAATGAATTATAATTAACGTTTATGAGTCGATAACATGATAAACACGAACTTAGTAGCTACAGTAATTTTAAAATCTTCAATAAATATTCTTCCTTCTTCTTCCAATGGCTCAACAGCCCTCTTGAGGCCTAGGCCTACCGAGGCGGTTACGGACTGTCAACTGGCGTGACACATTCAGAATTTGGGGTGATACGTGGTCATTGTATCAATTCCCATCAGCTTTAATCCCGGTCCTCGCGACCATGACGACACAAACATCCAAACCCATGCCAGGATTCGAACCCGGGACCCCTGAGTTGTGAGGCAGCAACTAGAGGCTAGCCACTATCTAAAAATGTTCACTCAACCTAAAATAAGAGTCCAACATTGATTTTAAGGACTTGCTTTAGATCATATTTTACGTGAAGTTTTTTTTCAAAAAATCCTATTAAAGTTCAGGTGTTTTATTATTTAAATACCTCTTTTATAAACAAGCATTAGGATTTGGCAATTCATGTTGTCAGAAAATGATATAATTTACTTCTTAATTTTTTCTGTTTATTGGCTACTCTACTTCATTATCCATTTCTTACTCAAGCAATAACGTAATGTGAAAGCCCTGTATTTTTTCTGGCGTCTGTCAGTTCTTTTATTTCCTCTATTGGTTTGTTTTGGTTCGCCCTCGAGCTTTAGAGGAACAACCTGAATCATTTAAATTTGGTCTGGAAGGCGCCAGTTTGGAACAACTTCCCCTTAGTGTCTTGTTTCTTTCTCTGGTCCATATTACTCTTCTATTTTCTCTTCTTGTTTTCTCGGTAGAACGAATTTCTTTTATAATTAGGACTTTCCAAATTTTCCTCACAGGAGTATCTTTCTATTATTAACAGTTCATGAATTATAATGATTAAGTAAATTGGATACCATGGATTTGGTTATCCAGACCCTGTAATTTTTATTAATATCTTAACCATAATGATAAATTATTTTCATTAAATACATTTATTATACATTTGTCATCATTCCAGGATATGGACCAATCACTTGAACTTGAATTTTGATGCAATCAAAAATATATATCGACCAATAACTGAACACCAGTACTACTACTTTGTAATTAAACAATAAATTATTAATCGTTGAAATTGTTACATAACTAAAACGAGTCGTTAAGGTAATATATTATTTAAATATAGATACACAACAGAAAACTCTTCTTTTCCATCTAATCTGGTGGTTTCTGTCAACCAATTAAGAAAATATATGGAGAATAAATTTTTAATAACCTAAAACTTTTAAAGATTAATAATTTTTTTGAATTATAAATATATATGAAACAAAATAAAAATGATTATAAACGACCCAACGTGTCGCTTTTGTGTGGCACTGTGTGCAAAGAATTCGAGGGATAAACATTTTTATATACTTCTAAGTACTTTAAATATATTGTAACTTTTAGATTAAATAAAACGTTCATTAAATTTGCAAGTTATTTCCCGCTGAACAGACCAAATAGATGGGTAAGCCACCTTATTCTTATAAATGAAATTCATTGTTTATGTGTAAAAAGAGCTTAAATTTCGTACGCGTGTGTGTCTATGTATGTTCGGCATTAAAATATAATCTTGAGGAACAATTTCAAGCAAATTTTGCATACAAGTTCTTTGCGACTCGAAAATAATCATTGTCGGGGTTACCACCCCTAAGAGAAGGGGCGGAAATTTTTTAATATAAAAAATCTGCCTATATTACCGTCAAATAAATACTTTTCAATTGTTTCTCTGTGTTTCTGTGTTTCTGTCCTACTCCAACGACATGTTGAACAGGATACATTATGACCTTACGTAGCCTGCGTGTGTGCGTGCGGCGGCGGAGGCGTTCACGAGAAACAAAAAGTATAGTAACTTAGGTATGTTTTAGAATTAATGTCCCGGGAATCAGCGGGCACCCAGAAAGTTATAAATAAAATTGGAAACTTATTCTTACTTACGTTAGTAAATTAAATTAAAGTGTAATGGCAAAAAGTCAGAATTTATTCAAATTAAATTCACGTTATACAAAACGTTTCATCTGCATGTTTAGAGACCTCTTCAATTGTATATAATTATCAAAATGTGATATGAATTTACATAAAACTTCGTAACAGAATTCTGGCCTTGGAAGTTGTGGAAAGAAGTCTGAACTTTCTCTATTAAAAGGATTTATGTAAGTTGATAAAACATATTGTTAATTATATAAAATTGACGAGGTCCTTAAACATACGGTTGGGACATTTTGTGTAATGAAATTTTAATAAAAACTGCCTTGTGGACATTATACTTTAATTATAATAAATATTAATGGCAGTTATATATTTATATATATACATATATATATATGGTTACTAAATCAAACTTCAAAATAAACTTTGAATGATATATAATTTTCGTTTCTGTTCTCATATGGCAGGGAGTTGTTGAAAACCGCGTAACGCTTCATCACGTCGTGACGTCATCACGATTTGAATCATGGCGCCAGTCTTAGACACAATTTTCCGGGATTCGATTACTCAGGGCGTAGTCATAGCGGATGCTGCACGTGCTCCCGACTGGGGCAATACAAAAACATGAGAGTCTGCAAAAAACACTCTGAAAGCACGTGAGGCGAACGAGAATACGATGGTAAAAATAACGAGGGAACGTCGACAAAACTAGATTCGGAGCAGGAATCGCGCTTCTGCAGCGAAAATGGCGTCAGATTCAGTAGAAACACGAAAGTTGTCCTTATTGAATGCCTGCAAGACAAAGAAGTGACATCAACTTAAATTTCATAAATTATAAAGGGGTTTCCTTTGAATAATGTGAACAATAAGTTTTAATGAATCTGTCTTCATATATTAACTTACTTTCTTGAAACGATTAAAATTAACTTTTATTTTTAAACAAAATTTTTATGTTGGTTAAATTATTTGCTGGCTTTCAGTAAATATGTAGAATAGTGAAACCCAAGAAGTTTTCTTCATTCAATTTACCAAGAAATTCTTAGATTTACAGTAAATATGTTACCATAATTTGAAGGAGCTCATTTTTAAAGTTGATAAAATAATTCTTGTCCTTTTTAGACAAATTTATTTATAAAAAAATAAATTTAACTGTATGAGAATCTTACTGTATGTAAATATGTCTTCTGCAGAAATAAAAATCCAAAGCATGCGCGAATATGCACCTAAACGTCGTTCTTTAATTTTGATTTTTAAACAGCTTGATGTATTAAAACTATGATCTGACTAACTATCAAACATTGAGCTTCTGAGAGTACACAAAAAGTTTAATTTAGTGCTTGCGAGCTGTAAATCCCTCCTCTTAACGATTTTGTCTGTAAAATTATTTAATATGCTCTTCGTCTTAATCTGGCCTATAATCTATTTACAAACTGAAGAAGGATCATGAATCACGAATACATATTTTTAAAGCTTGACCATTTATTAATTATACTTTACAGACGTGTTCTTTAACGGATGATATTTATAAATAAAAGAAAGTATTGTTAACTAATTTTATGTGAGATTTAATACATGCAGCGGTTTAAAATGTGCATAAGATCAATTTCCTTTATTTTATTTGACATATTTTATATAATAGACAGACGTCCTCATAATCGTGATAAATTTAGAACAAAATTTATTCATATTTTAATTCTTCCTAGAATTTGGAATACTCAATCGTGAAATTCGTATTTTTTCGATTTAGCATAGGATATCACCAATATAATTTTCAAATGCAATTTTAAAGGAAATCCCATAACCCTAATCACGGTTATTAACTAAATTTAGGAACGAGAAAGGAAATTCGCCTTCATTTTTGAACGCAATTATATGCAGTTTATTATACTTATATGCCGAAACTCTTCAAATGAGAAACAGGATTCGACGCTACAGGATTCCACATACAGCAAATAGTAATATAGACTCATGCTCCAAATAGTGTAGTATAATTTTAAAATAATACAAATTTGTACACAAAGAAAAGCGAAGTATCTCACTTACTGTGTATATGATGACTGATTAAAATATTTTTAAACACACAATCACTATTGTAAAGGAGTAATATCGTTCTGATAATATTGGGAGAAGAGAAATGTTAAAAATTAATCAGGATCAATTGCGATTTCTTCACAAATGTATTGATATTAGGATGACTAAATTTAAATACGAATTTAATACTTCCATGTTTAAAAAAATTCAATTCAAAATTATTGACTTGTATAAAAATTATGGCATCGCATTATCTTCAAAACTAGTTGTATACTAAATTAATTGTTTAGATTGCTATTGTTATATCGGTCAAACCAAACGCTCATTAATTATGTGCATTATTGAGCATAAAAATAATTAGAAATATAATATACAAAGTTTTGTGAAAGTATATAAATATTTAAATAACCATCAGATTGATTGGAAAAATCTAAAAAAATTAGATGCTGAGATCGGTGCTTTAGATCAGATTAAACAATTCGGCTATCAATGAAGAGGCTTGCGCAAGATAGGTTTGCATGGAGGGTTGCATAAGACCAGTTTAATGAATGATACTATAATTACTATTCTCTTCTGTTACTTCACTTATTGTTGAACTTTCGATTGTTGTCTGAATTCTGATACTACGTTTTAAAGTTGTTTGTTTTTAGTGTCTTTTCGATCTCTGCGTTCGGGTGACATGTACGCCAAAATTACTTCCGTTTAAATTTATTATTTCTGTAAGTGTCACTTTTTAATCGTATTATACATATTGTAAACATTTCCTTTGCATTTTTTTACTTAAAGCACCAGATGAGGATCTAAACTGAGGGACGAAACGTCGTTTAATGTAATAATTTTAATAATTCTTCTTTATTGTATATAATAGTATATAACGTGAAACATGTTAGTGGTTTTTCAAAACAAACAAAGTTTGAAAAGATAAAAAAATATTAAATAATTAATAATATGGAAGGAATATTTTAAAAAGCCGTATTACGGTGTAAATCTAGATCAGTCAATAATACAAGTAGAAGAGGAGGTGGTTAATGAAGAGTTGGGGGACAAAATGTTTAGGTCAGAGTTTAGTAAGGCCCTTACAGATCTGAGCAATTGTATAGCGACAGGAATTGATAACATTCCAGGGGAGTTAATAAGACCATAGGGCGAAAAAGAAATATCATGGCTGTGCAGGATAGTTTGAAAATATACGAAACAGGAAGAACACCAGAAGATTTTAGTAAAAACATAATTATACAAATACCTAAGAAGAATGGGGCTGATAGATGCAAACAGCACAGGAAAATTGGTTTCGTATCTCATGCATGCAACAGATTATCAAAAATAGTATATAGAAGGATTGTACGACAAATGTAATGCCAGTTAGGAGAACATCCGTTTGTATTTAGGAAAACTGTAGCGACAAGAGTAACAATATTGACTTTGCGTCAAATTTTAGAAGACAGGATAAGAAAAAACCGATCTACGTTCATGGCATTTGTATATTTAGGAAACTCCTTTTTATGTTAACTGGAACACGCTATTAAGGATTTTGAAGAGGAAAGGAATAAAATATCAAGAAGAAGGCTTATCCATAACCTCTACAGAAGGGAGACAGCAAAAATTAGAATTGAAGATCAAGAAAAGAAATCAAAAAAGGAGTGAGAGGGGGAGACACTCTGTCAACCTTCCTGTTTAACGTGTATATATAACCGGCGATGAAAAAAGTAAAAATGGAAAATGGAAAAGAAATCATGCTGCAAGGGGAAGAAATAAAAACTCTACGCCTTGCATATGATATTGTAGTATTAGGGGAGTCGAAAGAATACTTGGAAAATATAATAAATGGCATGAACGTGATCCTAGAGGAAGAGTACAAGATGAGGATTAATAGAGGGAAAGCCAAGGTGTTGGAGTATAGTAGAGGACACAGTGGAATAACGAAAAGTGTTAGATTGGGAAGGGAATTTTGAAGAAAGTTAAGGAATTATGCTTCTAGAGCAGCATAATAACTAGGGATGGTAGAAGTATAATAGACATAAAGATTGGATAGCACAGGCAAGGAAGGCTTACGCAAAAAAAAGGAATTTAGGCACGGCTAATATAAGTATGAATATTAGGAAATCATTGTTAAAAATATTCGTATGACGTGTGGCGTTATATTGGTGCGAAACGAGGGCAGTAAGAGTTGCAGAGAGGAAAAGAACAGAAGCCTTTGAAATGTGGTGCTACAGGCGAATGCTGAAAATCAGATGGGTGGATAATATCACAAACAAGGAAGTTCTAAACAGAATAGGGGAAGAACGAACAATATGTAAGACATCGACTAAGAGAAAGAATAGATTAATAGGCCACGTTTTAAGATACGAGGGAAGTGTGTGGAGTATGAACAGAAGATGGAGGCCAAGGATAGAATCGCTGAGCAGATTAGGGAGGATAATGGATGTTGTAGTTGTTGCAGTAACGAAGAGGCTTGCAAAAGATATGTTTGAATGGAAGTTTGCATCAGGCCAGTCTAATGACTGAATACCACAATAACAACGTATGTGTTTTCTGTGTGTTGATTTGATGAATGGTTCTCGGTTTATGATGACGGGTTGTCACTTAATCGTTGAGTTATAAAAAACCAGGTTGATAAACCAAGTATAATTTAATTAAAAATAATTGAGAGATTTATTTGATTATATTTCAATATAAATTTGTATTTGGTTAGTAATATTAGTGGCTGTATATGACGGAAGAGAGAGTAAACGAAGGTAGGGTGGGGGTGTAGAAGGCTGTGGAAAAAAGAATAAGCGGTACATGTGGGCGCCACATGACAGCATGACGTATGATTTTGGAAATCTGAAAGCGAGTATAGCCTTCATTCATAGAAGGACACTTTAGTCACTTATGGTCCATGATTCAAACTTACAACGAAGCCCAGGCCTGCAAATCAGTTATTAGTCACTTCTGAAGTTGTGCAACGTTGTGTCTCCAGTTCGTCATGAAAATTCGAAGAATTTTTTTTGCACGAGAAGCTTTTGTATCCTCTTTAATCTGCACAGTTTCTATTCGTATTAATCTTACACACAGCATTCAATTTAGAACATCCTCAGTCTCTGTTCGGAGGTCATTATATTTAAATTTTATACACCTACAGAAACTTTCGCATCATTATATAAGTATAAGTATTAATGTGTGGCACTTAAGTTATTTTTCTATTTTATATTAACATTTACTTGGCGCTTAAGATTTATTAATGACCCTTTATTGTGATAAAAACAAAAAAAAATGCTTTAACTGTTAAATGAAAGTATTCCGTTCGCCGTGGCAACACATAACCTGTGTCTTTTCTATATTTTTCTGTTACACTGCGCTTATAATTATAGAAATATTATAGGGCCGTGTGATTCGTAATTTTACCCAAAAAAATGAAAGAAATTAGCATAGTTAGGTTAGTCATATTTCGGCTGTTATTTTATATTGGTAGATTAATGAGCTCAAAGAAGAAGACTTATATATCTATATATATATATATATATATATTTAAATTGGGGAATAGTTTTTGGAATGCATTGTATTATTACGGGGTCTTATGCAACCCGCATGACAAGACTGTTAGAACGGTTGCCCAACTATTTCATCCGCTGCTTAGGCATCAGCTTGATGGAACTATGCAACATGAAAGCGGATAACTGTAAACCTTCCATTTCTAAAATATTTCGGAATTATGTACATCCTGTTTGCATTGGCTTTACGTGACATTGTCATAGTTATGTAGAATAATTTAGAATGTTGTAGTTATGGTTCGGTACTATGAAGACGTACCTCAAATTTTTAAAATAAGGTTTGCTTTATAATGTGATGCGATTAACCTAAATTTAATTCGGAATGATGTTGAAACTTGATCCAAAATATTTCCATAAAATCCAAATCATTTAATAGTTGATGGAGTAGTAAGAATCCTACCCAATATTGAAAATTACTTTAACTTTAAACATTTCTGGTTCGTTGTTATGAGCAACACAACGTTGATGACCTCATTATGCGTCATAAAGGTCACGTAAACTAATTTTCTACTCTTTCTTTAGCTTGACATCAAATAATTTAGTAAATCTACATCTGAATAAAGTTTTCATACCTTTTTAAAACACACACACACACACACACACACACATATATATATATATATATATATATATATATATTACACTTCACCACACCAATTTTATGAATCATCCTTCCTTTTTCTAATTTATGAAAATAATAATAATGCAATCTTATTACTCATTCGTCTCCAATAAAATAATTCTCTCTGCATATCGCTCCTTAACCAATAGTTTCTTTCACAATATTTTTTCTCCACCATAAATAAAATTATCTCCCGCTAACAGTTCATATACGGAGATGATACCTTTCTCCTCCTCAAATATGATCTTTCACCACGTACTATGCAAAGATGTTAAAATTTTTCTTTGTAGTCACACTACAAAGTTGATATACTACGTCTTTTAGTCATGTCATTCATTATAATTTTCAGTAAACATTTTTGAGATCTTCTTATTTGTTAATCGCGTATGATTAATCTCAGTTACCAATTATTTTTTAGGTTTATAATTTAACATTAATTTACGGTTTTTTATTATTAAATTTATTAGTTTCATTGCTTATTGAATTACTTAATATTACAGGACATAAATTATTAGTAATTTTTTATTTATATTTCAATATTTGTTTTAAAAGTTCTTGAATAAATAGATATTTTTTTCTTTGAATTCTAGAATTCATCAATAGCTCATTTAATCCTGAAGATGTTCCAAAATTGAACAAAGCGTTGTTTTTTTATAAAATTGTTTCTGAGATTCGTCCGTTTTATCTATTTACTAATGGAAATGATACAGTTGACAATGAAACTCTTAAACGATGGTTTCTTAAGGGTCCTACCCGGTGTTTATCTGAAAGAAATACAGGGTAAATGATGGAAGAGGGGTTTGCTGTGGGGTCGCAGCATTCTCTTTTCTTATTAATTTAGTAGGCAGCTGTTCCACATTGCGCAGGTCTCCGATCCCGGTAACAGCAGACCAAGACGCCTCGAGGTGTGTGAACCTTTAAAACAAGAGAGAACTAGAATATTCATTTCTAAAGTTAACCTAGTGAAAGTGTTATTATGAAGAAAAACTTTTCGTGTTTCCACCCCAGGCTGAAGACGCAAGCAGTGAAAGCCGTCGAAACGTCGCTGTTCTTCGATATTACCCGGGTGGAAATCTGAGAAGCTTTTCTTCATTCAATTCACCGACAAAGTCTTCGGTCTATTGCTATAAGGTGTTCCTTGCATTCATAAATGCGGTATAAATACGGCGAGCGGTTGACGGAACATACAAAAATTACTGCTCGGCTAGCTTTATCTCATAAAAACTAGATCTCGTCAGTCGTCGACTGGAAATGTTTTCCTAACCCTCCGATTAAGGGGACAGTGCCTCCAAAAATTCAAGAATCTCAAACCCTACATGGTGCCTGCCATCTGCGATTTACTGTAATTCACCAACTTTCTACATCTTTTCTGTCCTTATTAATTGATATAATATATATATATATATACAGCATATATCAACTTGTAAATAATATATATATTAATTATAAAACTAGTGAAGTGCTAAATTATTTCCTTTCAAAAGATTGAAATAGTGAAGTGGCTCCTGACTTCTCTTTTTCTTTCAGGTCAAAAAAGACAGTACAAAATTGTTCCTTAGTGTAAATTATATCAGTAATTTTTCATTTTCATTCTATTGTGCTTACTTTACATAAAGTTGCCACCGAGCAAATGCCTAATATTAGCTATGTAATAATAATAATTAATGATAGAGCGTGTTCATATCTGTAATTAAAAGTGTTTGAATATGTCTGATTAATTTCCTTTCGTTATATAGCCTATTATGATACGTAAAGATTGCTACGTCCTCACTGAAGTACTGTTTCAGATCCCGGGGAGTGGGCGGCGGTGCACGTGGCGTCGTGGCTGCGCTGGTGCACGCGCCAGTTCCGGCTGCGACCGGCGCCGGACCCGGCAAAGTTTCCCGAAGACGGTGTGCAGTTGATGCAACTGTCCAAGAGCGAGTGGGCGGCGCGCGCGGGCGGCGACAGGGCGGCGCGCCTGCTCAGTGTGCACCTGGCGCATCTGCGTCTCGCGGCTACGGGGCGCCCCAGCAGCCCCCTCGCTGAACCCCTGCACGATTCCGACACGGAACCGGACAATGGTGAGCTCACGAGTTACCCTAAATAAACATATGGAAAGCCGCAAATAAATATTTGACCTTCGAATGCGATTTTTACTAATAAAAAAAATATTCCAGAGAATATTTTCTCTCGTAATATTGAATTAATTCTTAATATTAAAAGAATATATCTTTGCATTTAATGTATAGTTTCATATAGCATTCTTCCAATTGCTATGACACTTTCGTAAATTGTGCTCACGCACTTTCGAAGAGTTACGCCCCCTTCCTCCTCCATTTCAGGCTAGAAAGCAACACCCCCTCCCTCCCCAAAAAAAATTACAATACGTGACGAGGGAGTCTTTTCAACAAGTAATATACAATCTAATTTTTATCTCTAAATTAACATATTTTTTACCCCTTAAAGTACCAGGAATATGAATTCTCCCTTATTGTACCAGGATTATTCTTCATTTTCATTAGGTTTACTACGTTGCGAATATAAGCTTCCGTAATGGAAACGGACTTTCTATTACTTCTTTAGTGTACCGTGTGTATTTTGAACTCTTTGAAGGTACCCGGAGTTTTTCAACTTAGTATCGGAAATACTCAATGCATTAGTAGTTTCTTGCTCTGTCTTCTATTGACTTGCTCATTGAATTTATTAGGAGAATTATTGTGTTGGTTAAGGTACCGCTGGTCATCATCCCTGTCAATTTGAAGCTAACCCTAAATAAACATAGGTCGGGGTGTGCCTATCAAAGGGTTCTAAGGGTTGATGGTTAAAAAAAAATAACGGTCTCGAAGCCAGTCGACACAGAAACAGAGCTAAGTTGTAATATTGAACGCCAATACATTTTTCAGACAATAAAAAAATTTCTTTCGCTGCGTTCATTTGTGAAACACTTTAAACAAAATTAATAATTAAAGCAATACGAGTTAAATTACTTTGTTTTGCAAAGGAAAATCAAATATTTACAGTAAGATGACGTAACGATTACACCGGTCATTTGAAATTCTTTTATTTCAGACAGGAAATTAAATATTCAGCACTTCATTTAACTAAAATGTTTGCAATTGCAACTATTAAAGGGCAATGACTAGAACTAACGACACCTGTAATTTAGATGTTGACTTGTTAGAAACATTTTTCTATTTTAATCTTTTACGGAGTTTTTTACACTTAAAAATATTGGTAACTCTGTTAAATTTAGGAATGATAAGTATGAAAGGCGTCGAGTGTGAATTAGGTCAATCGGTTCAAGTGTGTAGGAGACATGAAAGGGTACAGCGTTAATTAATATTTTTTTAAAAGTTAACGTTGAAGAAAGTCTGCGGAGATCTAAGAAGGGCCGGAAATGACGCATCCGACCTGTTTCTTGCGTTCCAAGTCACAGGAGAAACTCCAATTGTGATTCACCGTGATCGGCCTTCCCATCAATCTTCCGCGGTCGAGAAAGTTAAACACGCAGGAGCAACAAACCCTTCCTTACTCGTACATTTCGCAAAACTTTCTCTTCTGTGGGACATATTTGGATTTTATAAAACATTTTTCTGCAATTATGTTTCACAATAAATAATTAAAACCAAGGCCAAATACGACTGCAAATAAATTTAATTAGTATTTAATTCATATAAATACGTTTCATTCAATTTTGTGCACTTCTTCAGGTAAATTTTAAATTGGATGAACCATTTACATTATTGGTGTCGTGGAAAATTTAATTTAAATAGTTCATCCATTTAAAAAATTACCTGATGAAGTCAACAGAGTTGGATGAAACGTTGTATTTATATTAATTCAATAATAATTAAATTTATTTTGCTGACGTATTTAGCCGTATTTTTATTTAATATTTAGGTTTCATTTTTATTATTAATGGTTTTATGTTACAAATTCAGTACAGGAGAATATTAATTAATAATTGAGTAATAATACTCAAAGCTAGGGTCTAAACGATTTTTCTGAATAGATATTTAATTTAATAGATTCGAAATTAATTTATTAACTACAACAACAACACCTAATAATTATTTAAAAATTCTGTTTATATATAATTAATAAACGATTTTCAGTTTTCAAAGCCTTCCGCGTTTCGATAGAAATTTTTATTTCGATAGTCCAAATATTTGGACGTAATGTTTCAGAAAAAATTTTAATTAACTATAATAAATTTATCCATCAATATGAATGTTAGTATTTTCATCGGTAATGATAATTTGTATCTGCTGTGCGCGTTAGTAATTGGTAAATCTTCACGCAGAGAACTATATTTCACCGACTACTGGATTGATACGAATAACTTCAAGTTGTCCATTTGTAATAAACTGTTCATATGGCATTCAACTGTGTGGTTGTGCCAGCAAAAGCAACATAAAGATCATGCAGCGATTCTAAAACATAGTTCTAAGGGACATTGGAGATGAAACTTGATACTTCTGCAACAGTGACATTCATCAGGAATTCATAAGATTGTCACAAGCCATAAACAACCTAAACAACATAATTTACAATCAGTGTGGTCTCAAGCGAATTAAGCCAAACTACAACTAGTATGATACAGACAAAATACTAATTTACCAGATTTATAAGGACACAAATGAGTGAAATCTTAGACGCAAACACATTTTAGTATTTTAAATTGAAAAGGAACTACTAATCAAATACTATTAATTTATTAATCAGATTATAGTTTGATAATATAAAATTATCCGCTAAGAGGTTCAGAAAACCTATTTCAGATGACTTAATAATCATTTACCATAAAAGAAATGAAGCCAATAATTTAATACGTCAGGCATTAACAGATAAAAAATTATTGTCTAATTAAATAAAATACATAAAAATATTATTATATAATTTGTACACCAAAACATTGATGGATAAATTGTTTTATTATATTTTAAGTAAAGTGAATAACAACAGAAAATTAAACAGTAATAAGACAGACCAAAAATGTTAAAATAACGTACAGGTTAAAAATAGACTAAACTAAGGAAACATCAATTAATATTTTAAACCAATCAGTAATAATAAAGAATCAATTTAAGTAAGCAGTGATAATGAAATAAAAATGAACAACTCAATAAAGGACAGATTAGAAATAATTTTAATGATAAAACTATAAAATTTGGTTCCTCAAATCATTGATAAACTAATTCCAAAAGTTTTTAAAATTCTCAAAAATAATGGGATTAATGAAATTAAAGATGGGTTGAAAGTAGAAAACTTAAAGACAGAAAAAAGCACAAACATGTAATTTATGGGATAGACTGTAAATTTTGTCATAAAGTCCATACCCTATAGGACTAACAGATACCAATGTCTATAAAAATAATACTAAAATAAATATAAAACTAATATTGCATTGTCAAAACCCAAATTTGGAAACTAAACGAACAATACATTATGACGAAGTAAAACTTTTACGCAAGCAATTAAATATGAATTCCCGAAAATTTAGGATAATTAGGTTAACTTTCTTGGTATAAATTTTAAAATTCGATATGTATTAAAATTTGACTTTTTACATAAGTGACATACGCGTCTAGTACCACTTGTATCAATATAAGTTTTTCAGCTGTGTCATTCATTCAGAGGAGCTCTATCATGACGATCTAAGTTTGATAAAAAATAAAGAAGATATTTCTTGAAATTTTATGTGCTTGAAGCGTATCACGACTACTGGAATGTGGGCGGTTAACACGTTCCTATAGGAACCGGTGCACTGTGGGAGAATCTGAGCTCCATATCAGAAGTGCTTTGGAAAATATTTAGAGATATGTAAAATATAATCAGAGGTCATTCGGGAGTTTAATTAATTTTTTCATCTATTAATCATATGAAATAATTGACAAAAGTATATGTAAATATTTTTGAAAATATTTTATTTATATTATTTTTTTTTAGAAATTCTTAATTCTTGTGGTCAAATCTAAATGAATAAAATGGGACGGTGCTACGTGTCACACAACGTACCAGACTATGGCATTGTTACCCTAAAACTTTCCTTGAATTGTTATTGCACAGAATGTTGATGTGAAATGACAACGTATTTCGTAACCCTTTTCACTTCTCACAGTAGGTGAAACAAACAAAATTTCACGCGAGGCATTGACAGTTTTTTTAAAAAATGACAAGAATTTGTTATTAAAAATAAGTTAAAAAATGCTGAAGGAGAGTATTTGAATTAACCATATTTTATAATTTAACACCAGATCCAACGTATGCGCGTGAATCTTACTGTAAAACCATTGTTCTTGTTGTGGTAATCAGTCTGGTCTAATGCAAACATCCATGAAAACCTACTTGCACAAGCCTTTTCATTTCCGCAATACTACCACATCCCACTTTTTCAATTATCTGTATATCGTATTCAATACTAAGCCTCCCTCTAATGTTCTTACCCCACACACTTCCCTCTAATGCTAATTTTACAAGACCCTCGTGTCTCAAATCGTGGCCTATTAATCTGGCACCTCTTTTGGTCAAAGTCCTGCATATTATTCTCTCTTCCTCTACTCTTAGATCTTCCTCGTTAGTGAACCTATCCACCCATCTGATTTTCAACATTCGCCTATAGCATCGCATTTCTAAAGCTTCTATTCTTTTCCTTTCTTCAACTCCTATCGTCCACGTTTCACATCCATATAACGCCACGAAACATATGAACATGTTTAGCAATGATTTTTATTCATACTTATAAGTAAATTCCTCTTTTTTGCGTAAGACTTCCTTGCCTCTGCTATCCAATCTTTATGTCTACTATACTTCCACCATCCCTAGTCATTATGCTGCCCAAGTAGCATATTTCCTTTACTTCCTTCAAAATATTCCTCCTAATCTATCACCCTTTGTTATTCCACTGCTTCCTATACTACACTCCAACACCTTTGTTTTCATTCTATTAACTCTCATGTTCCTGCAGAACCACGTTCATGCCATTTATTATATTTTCTAATTCTTCTTGTGACTCCCCTAATACTACAGTACCATCAATAAAACTTAGAGTTTTTATATCTTCTCCTTGCAGTATGATTCCCTTTCCATATTCATTTTTAACTTTATTCGTCGCCTGTTCTATATATAAGTGAACAACATGGGCGACAGACTGCATCCTTATCATACTTCTTTATTTTCTTGACCTTCAATTCTAATTACCGCTGACTACCATCTGTGGAGATTATGAATAAATCTTCTGATAAACCATTACGAGTATGAATGTGACATTCGTCTTCAGAAATTATTTAGTTCTTTCTAAAATTATAGAGAAACCGCCTCCGTAGCTTCCACCTCATTAGGCTTGAATTTATATTTTTAAAATTATAACATGTACAAGGATAAATTAAAATAGCTATAAAATTGTGTGCTAGTTTTAAGATAGGTGCATAGATAGTGCTCTTAACTATTGTAATTAAACCGCGTTGAGGCCGGCTGCGCATGATTTATGGCCATGTGTTAGACATGCAAAGTCTCCCACGCTTTCGCGGCCCTTCTAGGAATCTAGGGAGAGCGAGCGGACTGGAGTGTGGAGTGGAGGTTTTCCCAAGGCAAGGTCATCACAACGGTCGTCGAGCTGCTGCGAGTCTATATGACTGCAAATATTCGCACTGTTCGCTCTACTTGCTGCGCGCAAGGAAGATCCAACCCGAAATTCGTAAAATCGCTTAACGCGTCACGTAGGAATGTGGCACAGGACCACCCACTCGTCTAACCAGGCAGCATACGAGAGAGCTCAAGAGGTCATAAATTATACTTGAAAGTACCTTTCACAATGTAATCCATTTATAATGTATTATATAATATATGTGACGTAAATTGTGTAGGTATTTACTCACTTCGTAATCCATCAATTCAAGTTTTTTGGAATAATAAATATATTTTTTCTCAAAATAATGCTGTGTATTTAAAATAATGATTTACATTAATTTAACACGTTTTATTTCTAATTTTAAACACCATCTGTGCTTTACAACTGATGACTACGAATACAATCGTTTTCTTTAAAAAAATGCTACAGCACTTGATTTTAATTCAGTTTTTCTGACTGATTTGGCAGTTAATAAAAATTAAAACAGTATTAAACAGACTCCAGTTTTTTTCAATTTTAGTTTTATTGCATAGCTTGACTTTATGTCAACCTCGATTGACATTAAAAATGAGAATGGTTTATGTTAATACACAGAGGAAATTAATTAAGGTTGATGTTTAACTTGCGGAACT
Organism: Eucriotettix oculatus; assembly: GCA_034510155.1. Taxonomy (NCBI): domain Eukaryota; kingdom Metazoa; phylum Arthropoda; class Insecta; order Orthoptera; family Tetrigidae; genus Eucriotettix; species Eucriotettix oculatus. The sequence goes on from CM067378.1 coordinate 66,412,093, forward strand.
ACATCTGGATGAAGTCAACAAAGTAATTGTTAAAATGTAGTTACAAAGTTCATTCTTACAATGTTTTTTCTCACTTTCAATAAAGATTGAGGATAATGTAAAGTCGAAACCGGCTAAATGGGATTCGTCGATGAATTGCAGTAATCTTTTGGATCTCAACGTCTTTCGGTTTCAATATAGTATTTACTTATTCTCCTCCTTGGTATTTTATACCAGTATATTCCATTGAAATAACTGGAATCTGCTTAAAACAGTTTTAATATCTATAGAATAATAGAAGAGAGAACAATATGAAGGACTTTGACCAAGAGAAGGGATAGATTAATAGGCCACGTTTTTTTTGACACGAGAGCTTTGCAAAGTTAGCATTAGAGGGAAGTGTGTGGGGTAAGAATAGAAGATGGAGGCCAAGGATGGAAAACTCTAAGCAGATTAGGGGTGTAAAGGCTTGCGTAGAAATGGTTAGCATGAAAGGTTGCACCAAATCAGTTTATACACTAATTACAACAAAAATTTACCAAATAAAAACATGCTACTTCAAATTTTATAAAGATATTACAATTAAAAGTAAAATCATATTTTTCTTATATGTCCATACTAAAAATGAAAATGTTATGAAGAATAAATTTATAGAAACATCACATTTGGGTTGCAGAATACTCCACTGTGCATTCATATATTAATCTAAACATCGATGTATTTCTAGGTCCTATCTCTTATATATATATATATATATATATATATATATATATATATATATATATAGTACTACCGCAACCTACAGGAGTTTTTAGTTAATCAGCTTGTTTAACTTAAATGAGTCATTGACTGAAATGTTTTCGTTATGTCACATTATAAATAACGATTTATCTGTTATCTAAATGTACAAGTTTTTTTCTCGAACATGCGTTTCAAAACTGAAATTCTTCCGTGCTAGTTCATTCGAATATCATCTTAAAACAGATTATTTAGGTTGACTCTTTTCATTAAAGAATTATTGCGTGAATACATAAATCAGTATTAACAGCATTTTCTAATCTCTCTCATATATTGTTAAAATTCAGTAATTCGCTATGTATTACATTTTTTATAACAATATAAAAATTTATATGAAATACTAAATTATTTACAGAAATAATTCGATGCAAGACTTTTAATTTAATTCATAAAAATTAAAGAAAATAAAAAGTGGATAAATTTTAGTATCACAATATAAATGAATAAGTCGCCTTTAATTTAAAAATTAATTATACTATGTATTTTATTCATGGTGACGTTTCGTCCTCTTCTGTGACCTCTCCAGATATAAAAAAATTTAATCAACAATTTAAATATCAAGCAATACAAGCATTTTTTAATTATGTGCTGAAAAAATTGTTTTTGTTTAATTTTACTTGCAATTCTGTACATAATCCTTTCTTCCATAAATAATTTTTAAAGACTAAAATTCATTAAGTTTCATTACTAAATTTTACTGAGCGTCATATACATGAATTTGTTAAATGGCAGAGTTGTAGAATTGTTTTTGTGATATTTCGTGTAATTCTCGAGCACACAAAGTATGGCAATCATTAAGCAGGCTTCTTGGGATGCAGAGATTAATTGCAGTAATATTTTAATTCCGTTTCAATCGGTACACTGATATTTACTAATTCTCCTCTTTGGTATTTTACACCAGTCTTATTCTTATGTTTCGACTACGTTCCTCTCATAGATATCAAACGCTCGCCAAGACTCCGTCTGTTCTTTTATACCTTCCTTAACATCTCATTCCGCTTTCCCCGCGCCTCATTGAAAGGACACCCCTTTCATCTTTATTATCCTATTATTGAACTTCATCGTCACCGACAAATTTATTGATCTCTCTCACTCCGCCACTTACTTCGTCCAGCTGTCGCCCTGCCTCGTAAAAGGATTAAGTAAAGTGCTTGATCGTTCCTTCTTCTAGTTCCGGTACTGCTGAAATGTGTTAACAGATATTTATACTTAGAATTTTATCGTGCGCATTTTCATTATAGACTGATGCAGTGTAAATTATTAGTGGTTTTAGAGAGCTACAATTAAAATATTTCTTAACTATTTTAATGTTCGTTATAAATATGCATAATTCAAAAATACTTTTGTTTTAAAATTTAATAGAGTTGTCACTGAAGATACACAAAAATGTCACGTGACCTCACTGGAGTACTTCATTTAAGTAACCTCTAAGCCTTGACATGGTCATTGCATACTTCTCATCCTATTTAACCGGAAAACGTTTCCAAGGGCGAAAAATTTGAATTTAGTGTTATTTGTGTGCATGAGATAAGAAAAGTGTCCATCGACTGAAATGGGCATAAAGAAACCGGTATTCATGTGAGTGAGTTCCGGCTCCAGTCACCAAATGGAGACGGAGACACGCCTGAAGGCCGCATCCATCCCTCCACATATTCACCAATACGAATACATCCGCGACCGCATTCCACTCCAAACATATGCCCGGAAATTATGGTTTTGTCTCTTTTTCTTTTTCATAAAATTAACCAGTCACACCTACCCTTTCGAAATTTTTTCACACACTTTCTAATAGCACCAGTAAATTAGCACCAGACAAAAAAATTATTAAATCAATGCACGTTTGACTTTAAATAATAATTTTATTTGGAAACTGGGAATTTCTACTAAATGATTTAATTCAAATACATATGTGTATAAAGGCGTGGTGAAAATTATAATTAAATAAGATATAAACCTGCAATATGACAAATATTCTATATTAATAATTTCTTAATATCGGGAAAGAAAATTTCTTTGTCTCATTACCTTGGCTTAACTTCTTTTAAAAAAAATAATTATATATATATAGCTATCTATTTCATTCAGTCATATATTGAGAGTATTAATTTAATTAACCCGTGAATTGTCATCACATAGAGAAAGTCGCGACGGGACACTTACTGTTAATTTTTTTTAAATTATGGAAAAATAAAAGTGAGTTCATAAAAGTATAAAACATTAGTTTATTCTATTATTTACTTAATCTAAATTAAAACAACGAATTTAGATTTTTGATGAATTTTCAAACAGAAGCCAATTTCTCGTTTTGCCCCACTCCTTGTGCCAGAACGGGTAGGATGTTTTGTATATACAATTATTGCATTAAAATTAAATTTAAATTAAGAAAAATCTTAGCACCTTTTGTGTTTTCATTCTTATACTTATTTAGCGTATGGTTGGTCGCTTTATAAAGTTTTCTTTTCGAAAACCAGATTTTTCTGCAACAGCTCAGTCTTTGCTAACAATGTTTTCCCTTTTTCCGTTCCTTCTCTTTCTTAATATATTATTTTTGGGTTCAGCATCCTGTAACTGATTTCTATAAGGAGAGTCTGCCAGTGTTTCATTTTCTTCTTGAGGAACATTTTGCCTTATACAGTAGTATCCCGTTGCGCCCCGCACCCTAGTCTCAGTTTAAAGATTTTCACCGAGCCTTAATACAAGCAGATTTAAACATTATACGTAAGTTATATGCAGCTAAAGACACCTAGTTTAGGAATGTATACGGTTAAAGAGTTAAAAGCGAGGAGTTTTCGAGCTTACCTTCTGTCGAAATTCTGCAAAAATTAAAAATTCACATATGTAAGACGCCAAAACAAGAGTTCATTCACAAGGCGCAGTCAGGACTTCTTCCTTGACCAGTTACAAAGTTCCGCCCCTATTTACTAACCTCCAGCACTATCTAGTAAAAAATGCGTACTCCGTTCTACCCTGCTATCCCAACTTCCCCTACATTGCACAAATGTGATACATGTATACAGAAGTCTGTCATTAGGTCAAAATATAAAATATTACACATTTATGTCTGCTTACTTGACCTGAAACTATTTTTTAACATTAATTTGTTTGAAGCGCAATTAAATGTGAGTGTTCCAGTGGATATAAATAAATAAATTTACGTTGCAAAAAATGTGCCTGTAATAACGTCGGGGCTGTCTTAGAAGTAATGATATAACAAATTCATTACCATAGCTTTATAAGTGCAAGTGAGAGTTGCAATTGCACCTAGAGTTTCCCAGGACCTCAACATGGCGATGGCAGCACTCGCCACCCAAAGCCAGAAATTTGTTTGAGAATCTTTGAAAGATAGCTACTATTTACAGCTCTTCCAGGTGTGCAAAATGAATGAGACAAAAAAATTTCTTTCCCAATATTAAGGAATAACACATACATTTTTAGTTTTGTCATACTGAATATTTCTAGTTTATTTCTATACGGTTTATCTCGTCTTTACATACACATTGTATTTAATAGGTATTGTACCCTTATGCACACGCTTTTTCATTTCTTGTCAGTCTCATGATCTTGGAAAGGCGTCCACTGGGAAACTCACGCTAACCCTAAGTTGTATTACGGAACTAGACCTAATTTCTTAAGCTGCCATAAAATTGCACTTTCGTCTCGTTGGCATAAGAGTGTGATACTTAAACATAACTTCCGTTGTGTTAATTTCTCTTTAATCCGCAGCTATATTCGACATACCCCCCTATCTAGCTATATATATATATATATATATATATATATATATATATATAGAATATTAAAACCCGAAGAATATATATATAATATACAAGTATAACATTATTAAGAAATGTAAATTTCTCATAAAGACATTAAAATACGTTTATTTCAAGATAGTTAGGACCGTTGCAATTGACACACACACACACATATATATATATATATACTTGAGAGAGTTACTATATATATTATAGGTTTCTGTAAAAACCTTATAACAGTCACTGGTATTTTTAATTATTTATTTTCTTTGGAAGCTTTCGGTCTATTATGACCATATTCATCCAATATTTCCTGGTAACATGTAATAAAATATTTTTGAAAAATAATTATTCACTTGAATTTAAATGAAAATATTTTATTTGTGAACTGTAAACAATTGTTTTATATTTATACGTATCTATCCCAAATTTAAATAATAGTTTGTTTAATATTTATATTGAATGTTACAAGGAAATATTGGATGAATACGGCCACCGTGGGCTGAAAGATTCTCAATAAAATAAGTTATTAATCAAAGCAGTGACTATTATTAGGAATATTAGTCCAGAATTTATCTAACGACGGTCAGATCAAACTAATACGTCCAAGTTATATGTATTTAAATTTGTATGAATGTTTTTCTATAAACTAATAATTATTATTAACCTTCTATATTTATTTGTATTAATTCTCTGTATGTATAAATTTATTATACATATCGATATTAAAATATCTAGTATTCAATGAATAAAAAATCATCCTTTTGCGGAGGAGTGTGGAGATAAAATACTTATATCAAGAACATCCTCATTCCTTAAAATATTTAAACTGGAATCCCCATTTTTAATGCAGATTTTAGCTTTCCATAAACATTTACAGAGAAATGACCTATTGAAGTAATTTCCATCACAAATGACACTGCAAAAAATCAAAATCGATAAAAAATGGGAATAACTTGACAAATTAGGACAACAAAATAAGAATACAGTTCTGTAGACGTTATCGATATTTTTAAAATTCTCTATTCAATTAATTTGAAATTTAACGCTCTAACTCCACTCCTTGTGGAATATGTCCGTGTATCTTGAAAATATTAAATAACATTTCCGAATCCTATTTTTGTTCTCTCAACGGTCTATCAGAAGACGTAAAAACATAAAAGTATAGACTGAAATAAATAATCGTTTTTACATACTTTAAATTTCGTTTTGCTCTATTCCTCTATTTCTAACAACAACAGCGTTTATATGAAAAGTCTCGAGTACTCGCAATTCGTTACTGCCCTTTTAAGAATGAATTTTCCTTATATTTAACTTCTCATTTCGTAGTTAAATGTCCTTACGAAAGCATGTTGCTAAAATTTTAAAACAAAATAGATTCCGTTTCTTGATGCAACATTTAATTATTTAATACAGAAATAATTGTTTCTCATGAAATATATTTCATCACCATTAATTCATTAAAATATAGTAAATATATTTGCCTTATTTTTACGTCCGTCCCCCTTCGCAAGTGTAAGGAAGTGTTATATCAGAAATTCAGTTAATTATGTTAATCGTTTTTCAGCTCAGAATGTAAAAACCAAAATTGCGTTATGAAACTTTAAGTTCAAACAGCCAACACCAACGGGATTTTTTTATTGTGGAGCTGTGATTTATTAGAGGCAGATGTCTCCTTTATTAAAATGTTAATTGTCACCGGCGGCTCCCACCGCGGGGAATTCCCCGAGCAGAGATCGTACACCCTTTCGCAGGAGATTTATTCCTCAGCAGCTCATCTATTTATTTATCACCGTTATATGCAAACGAACTAGAAGGTGATTAACGATTGGACGATATATGTATGTATATTAAAACATATTCTTGTGTAATTAACAACTCCGTTTTAGAACAACAAATGATTCATTATGAGAACACTCTTATGAAAAGCAGATCGTATAAATTGTTTGCGTTAAGTACACTCGGTCAAGAATTCTCCCGAAGTTTCGTATCAAAATTCTCATTTCGATCGATTTTCCAATATTGAATACGTCTGTGTGAGTGTTAATCGCTTCAACTTCATGAAAGCAAACGAAGTTGCAAGGTTCATAAAGGATTTCACAGAATCATATGTCATTAAATTGCTCAGTGAATTCACGTATATGCCATGTTAAATTTCTCTTTTTATTTACTCATCCTTCTCAAAATATAGTATTGCAAATGATTTGATAATACATTAATTTTTTGTGGATTACATCTAGAGCTCCTCTTGACTTGCATGGAACACGTTTAACGTTTCAAATAATTCGAATTCAAATGTAAGATGATTTGAAATTGCGAAGTTCTTACAGTTTTATTTTTTTAACTTTTGTTTATTAACGTTAACTTAGCTTACAGCTGTTACCTATGATCAAATATTTGATCCTAAAAAATTAAATTATATTAAATCCTCAGCAAAATTGTTTAATATCTTTCTTTAGTCGATGAAGATGTTTCTTCATATACGGATTATACTTACTGAAGTTTGTATGCATTTCCATTTGCTTGTCTATATCGCTAACTTAAAATAACTGCTACTTGAATAAAGTCTGAAATTGCTCATATATGTTTAAAGAATGGAAACACATTAATCTTTGTAATGTTAAACGATCTTTATCTTCGAACAGTAATTGCCCTATCTGAGAATAGTTAGATTCGGTTAGATTTGTAAACTTTTATAGGTTTCAAAAATGTATAAATAAATCTTTTCGATGAATTTTAATAGTGTTTAACATGTTTTGTTTGTAAAGGTAAGAATCTAAATCGGGATGTATTGAAATTTAAATAGACCATTAGTTAGGCTTTAAGATTATTTATAATTTCTTTCAACAATGTTTAACATGCATTGCCACTATTTGCACCATACTAAATCTATTTCAATTTATTATTAATTTCGTTTTAAATAAATATATATCACAAATTTTCAGCAGTCTGTTTTATCTTTGATTTAACACGATGATATTCTGCTAATATATATATATATATAGACTTCAGAGTGGCCAAGATAGAGATGTAGATATAAGATAATTACCATAAAAATTGTCAGAAATTAAGAAGCATCTTTCCAATATGCCAAGATTTATATTACGTTATTATTTACCATCTCTGGCGCGTCAGTGTTACTATTGTTTTTTACTCTCAATTAATCCCTCGTTTTTTTATTCATATATATTCTTTGAGAATTGTATAAACATTTTAAATAACCTGATACTCATCTAAATTATAGTTATATTATTATCGAGTTCTCCAATGTTAACCAGATATTTAATATTTCTCTTTTTTTGCTAGTTTCTTGCACAACTATAAGTACCGCAATAGCATAATTCATTAAATGTGTTCATCTGAAATTTATTTCTTTGTTGTGACGATTCTTGAATATGTTTCACCTTTCTTTTATTAATTGTAGATTATTACAGAACAATCGGTGAACATGTATTTCTATTATTATTATATTCAAATCTTTGGTTTCCAACACTGATCTTAAAAATTGAAATCTGTATTTTTATAACATTTGAAATTCTCTTAAATATTGTTGATATATATAAATCAAATAAAATATTTCGGATTCACCGATACGCTATCGGTGAAAACTTTTCTGTTTAATATCAACAGCAAAAAAAATTGAAAATTACGTTTTACGACACACTCAGACATTTATTTTACTTTTGTCAAATAATAGGAAGGAATTCGTTTTTAAAAAAACGGTTAGTTTTTTCTAACGATCTCGGAATGTTATCAGTGATACAGTGCATAAAATATTAGTTCCATATTAATTCAGCAGAAACATTTTATTGCTCAAAACAATCACGAGTGACTCGAACTTTAAGTTAAATAATAAATTAATAAAAATACGGGCTAAAAAGTGAGCATATAATATTTAATGAGTAATTCTTTATTATAAATACAAGTACGTTGTATTTATATTAATTAAATACTAATTAAGTTTATTTTCTGACTTTTTGGCCGTATTTTTATTTAAATTTAATTAAATGCTACTCAGCGAAACAGAGCCTGGAAAGACAGAGGCTTACGTAATGATTTAGGAAAGCTGCCTAAGGGACGGGATTGGGGGTAATAAATTCCAACCAAATTTGAGCTAGACGTCAACAACCAAAGAAAGTTTCGAGCAACTTTGTTGCAGGAAATCTTTCAGTGCAATAATAAACGTTAACTACTGTATTAAATAAATATATTTCTTAAGTTATATGAATTCATGTAGGCATTTATTTATTTTTATTTTAGTGGTGTATATAGACAGCTTGGCATTTAATTTCAGTCGAACATTGAAGTGTTGTACACGAGAATTATTACGTTGTTTTGTTGGATAAAGTACCCACCGAGAGTTATCTCATTCGGTGTAAATGATTTCATGGCGTCATTGTAGGATTAGGGTGTGGTATGACGAGACGCTGCGGCTAATGCGTCGCTATTAGAAGAGTGTAGGTGGATAACTGTGCGAGAGCTGAAAGCTGCGGTACTTTGTCAAGGAGAGAGGAGGTGTCTGTATGCAGCACGCGGCGGCAATGGCCTCGATAAGGCGCCATTACAACAGGAAGGAAATAAATTGGGCGAGCGGCCAAATCACTTCCCGCTCCGATAAGAGCTCTGTAATTGAGGCTGAGGGTTGGCCAAATCGCACACAGCCTGCAAAAGCACGCCGCTTCTTTCTCCCCTCATCACACACAAACGCCTAAACGTGATTAGCGAATTTCGAAACGATCCTAGCCGTGATATTGAAGAGATCGCGTTAAGCGTCGAAGATAATTAGAACCGGTTGGTGTTCAACTGACTCAACCGATCAAAATCTCGGCTATAAAGAGGTCTGTTGAGGCATAGCTTCCCAGTGAAGTACTAATGAATGTTGAAAAAAGACAATCGATACAAAAATTTTATGTATCAGGGTTGTCCAACCTGGGGCACAATTGAAGAGAAAGAAGAGTTGTTTTCGGCTGCACAAAACATACATAATATTATCATTAATACAGTGGCATATAATTAACTCAGTTTCGTCCTGTACAATTTGCATATAAAATTATAGAATAAATTTTATTTCAACTTATAAAAAGAGCTGGAAACCATAACATTATTGTCGGCATTCGTCACCGACACTTAAGACACTATTGCTTCAATTTTATTCAGTGATTGTCAGCGAGGAGTAAATGTGTTCTTTCGATATTTTACTCCTAATTTCACTCTTACTATCCGATTGCACGAAAACGCATGATTGCAACTGAACTGCGGTTATTTGTCTGCGTGTATGGGACGTACATAAACTTTAAATGGACTTGTTCAAAGTTATTTTGAAGTTGGATGTTATATTTCAGCTCCATACAGCCCGTTTTAATTTTTATCTCAAGTCGTATGTATACCGACAAATAATCGCTAAACTACAAAAAAAAATCCGAAATACTGAAATCTGTTTTCTAATTCTTGTATCGAATTGTAAAGTAAAGCTACGTAACCCACTTTTAGCACTGGTCACCATTTTGAAATGTAAAGTGTTGTTCATATTTTAAAAGCATAAAGACTCACTACACCATCAATATTCACCATGTGTTTCTTCGCTCAATTTTATTAATAATTTGATTTCAGTTTGTCGTATACCTGTAGTTAGATTAACATTTAGATCAATTGCAGTTTCCATTAGTCCTCGGTTGAGGAAATAGGATACGTCAAGCGTTGCATATAACAAATAATTATAAGAACAGAATAAAGTACATACTTAATTACAAAAATTCTTTAAATAAATAGCTAAAATAAACAGGGTATAATCTAAAATAATTAAAACAATTTTTAAATGCATTTTTAAATTTTCAAATGACTGATTTATAATTTATGTGATAATGGCGGACAACCCTAGGTTTTAATCAGTCACCAATTTAATGACATATTAAAAAATGAGAATGGTATGAATTCTAGATAGCAAAGAGAAGGTATGAAAACACTACGCTAAGGTTTTAGAGTATATCAAAATTTTAGAGTTTTAATTAACAATTTTGTTGTTTAAGACTCGTTGTACGAGATTCTATAAGTTGATTATTTATTTTAACGATTAATTTCGAAGTGACTAAATTTTAACCCAAGTTTTGGACTCATAGAAAGTTTTTTCGATGTAAATTTCAAAGACTCGTGGAAGTAAGTTATGTTGCCGATTGTGTTTCGTTAGTACAGGAACCAAAAATTTGTTGAACTTATGCAACTCCGAAGTTCGACAATTGCGCTGTGTATGCCAGCGTAATCTGAAATTCCACGAGAAAATTTAGAAATTATCTATTTATACACAAAATTATTTGACAACTGAGAGCATGTACAGTTGTTTTAAGATTGAAATTATGGTAAAACCAAATTAGTTTTTATATTCTAAAACACTTCATATAATTCTGTAATGTTTCAATTAATTTGTGTTTTTAAATTTATAGATGACCACGGAATATGCCAAAAGCTCCTGCAAAATTTAATAAAATTTGAAATCAAAATTAATATATAGTTTTTGGTCCTTAAATGGCGTGACTGATTGAAACCTAAGGTTATTCATCATTGTCTTATAATTAAAACACTGCCCGCACACTAGACAGCACAAACACACGCATTAGAAATGGAATCAAACTAATAACAATAAAACTATTATTTAAAGACGAAGCATTAGTTTTATTTCTAATATATGTCACACTAAACCTGTTATACTTATCGACTAGAGTCTATCCAATTCATGGGGTAAGAATATTAATCACAATGGTATATGATAAAAGGAACTTTTTCTACGATAGTACGATCAATACTTCTCTACAAAGGCAGAAATAAAAGTCGTGAATACTTTTTTTTTCTAAAAAAACATATTTTGTTTATCGATACAAAATAACGATGATGATACATATAATGAAATTATCATTCAGCACAAATAAGTCGTTCCTAGTAATTATATTTTTTATTATTATTTTCACTGTTTTTATGCAGGTTAGTTTTGCTGTTCTGGTTCATCAGATTATTCAGTCTATAATTTAATCTGAATACCCAAACTTAAAAAAATTGTAGGTTAGACTTTTAATAGTTGCAGCAACTATCTTTTCAATTAAATATTTTACTGTGAATACTGCTGAATTATTATTCTTTTTATATAATAACCAAATTATAGCCATTGAATGTAGTTCTTGTCATTATTCTTATTTTAAGTAACATTAAGAACTCAAACTACAAATTTAAGTTTAGATATAACGACACAACAAAAGATTATAGTACATAGGAATGGCAATAGCATAAACCTTTTTCGGCCGCAATGTTTGTGCGTTGAGCACGTTGAAGAAAATCTTCCGTTTGTTATATCTTGAAAAAAATTATTTACAATAATTTGGCCGTTCCAATTAAAGAAACGACACGTCGTACAACTGTCATTACTATGCGCTAAATTAATTTATTAATTAGAAATTTATTTCTCACTAATTAGACTGTTGAACGCTTTTTCTTAAACTTACCATTGATAGCTTCAAATCCAGATAGAACGTATCTCCAGAAAACGTCCATTTTACGCCACATATGAACCACATGCTGTATCTCATACTCAATTCCTTCTATTTTTCTCTTTTAACAATATCAATCATCACCGGGTCAGCAACACCCCTTTTGGCTGAGTTATAGTGAATACTTACCTGTTACTATTTGTCAACCTGTTCGTTTTTTTGGCTTGGCTTTCTTAGGTATGTTGACGAATCATTTCTTTTGTTCTTGTGTTTTATAATTATAACCTCAAACTCCAGTCACATATGAAATAGGAAATACACGCTGGCTCAATTTCAAGATGCCTCCGCTTCGGTGTTGGCAATATATTACTTGCCAATTGATTTCTCATACTGCCCTTTTCTGGAAGGGCTTGTAATTTTCGCTCAAATCATTCATTAATGCCATAGCGCACTATAATTTAGTTTAAAAAACGATTCGTCTTTCCCAACCTAGTAGCCATAATAATCAGTTGAAAATAGTTTTGTCGACAAATTTATATCAGACAGATTTCCTCAAAAAACAATATTATGTCAGCACAATTCTGCACAAAATCAAATCTCCTAACAACTTAGCCATCAGGCATATGGTTTCAAATAATTTTATCATTCTTTCATTCATAAAGAATGTTTGTGTGTTGTGGTATTCAGTCTCAAGACTGGTCTGATGCAACCCTTGCGAAAGACTCTTAACTACAACATCCATTATCCTCTATAATCTTATTATCGTATTCAATCCTTACCTCCCCCTTCTATTCTTACCCCACACACTTCCCTCTAATGCTAATTTTACAGGACCCTCATGTCTCAAAACGGGGCCTATTAATCTATCCCTTCTCTTGGTCAACGTCCTCCATATTGTTCGCTCTTCCCCTATTCTGTTTAGAAATTCCTAGTTAGTGATTTTATCTACCCATCTGATTTTCAGCATTCTCATATAGCACCACATTTCAAAAGCTTCTATTCTTTTCCTTTCTGCAACTCCTGCCGTCCACTTTTCGGACTGCATACCAACATTTTTAGCAATTATTTCCTAATATTCACACTTTTTCGCGAAAGCCTTCCTTGCCTGAGTTATCCTACTCTTTATGTCTACTATACTTCTACCATCCATAATTATTATGCTTCCGACATAATATCCCTTCCCAATCTAACACCCTTTGTTATTCCACTGTTTCCCATACAAAACTCTATTTCTCTGTATTAATCCTCATACTGAACTCTTTCTCCAGGACCACGTTCATGCCGTGTATTAGGGTTTCCAGGTCTTCTTCTGACTCCCCTAATACTACAATATCATCGGCAAAACGTAGAGTTTTTATTTATTCTCCTTGCAGTACGATTTCTATTCCGTATTCCGTTTTAACTTTCATCCCCTGTTCTATATATAAGTTAAACAGCATGGGTGACAGACTGCATCCTTGTCTTACTTATTTCTTGATTACTGCTTTCTTTTCTTCAATTCTAATTACTGCTGACTGCCTTCTGTAGAGGTTATGGAGACGCCTTATTTCTTAATATTCTATTCCTGTGCTCTTCAAAATCCTGTTCACATTATCAAAGGGTTTTTCTAAATCTACAAATGCCATGAACGTAGACCTGGTTTTTCTTGTCCTGTCTTCTAAAATTAGACGTAAATTCTACATTGCTTCCTAAAGCCAAACTGATCTTCTCCTAACTCGTTTTTTTTCGCTCCATCCTCCTGTTCACTACTTTTGTTAATATTTTGCTTGCAAGAGATATTACACTAATTGTCCTGTGCTTTCTTCTTCGGTATGGGTATATACTAAAATTTTTATAAAGAATATATATTTTTTCAATTAACTTAATTATTGATATCACTAAACTTTGATGTATAAAACGTTACAATAGTTGGGAAAACACTTAAGCACGATTTACAGATTATTACGGCAGCGGCGAAAGAATTGAATTAATTAGTTCTTGAGTTTAATTTAGGGGATTCTTCGTTTATTTGAGAAAACTGATGTGAAATTTGAGCGATAAATCAGTGTTTGGAGCCAATTAGCGGGCAATCGTCACCTGTCGCTATCGATCGGCGTTTGAGGGACGAGTCTGTGCGTCTTGTAGGAGGGATGGTGCAGAAGCCACATCCTTCCGCCCACAGGCGCATCTTCCATTGGTCGCAGCCGTCACGTGGCCCGGCCGCTCCGCCCGCCGACAGTTTAAAGCCGTCGTCATCAAGAAAACAATATCAGGGAGCGCCCGCTGCGAGCTAAGCCCTCCGGCTTTTAATGTTATTTAAACAATCATATATCAGGGCGCGGAGTCAAGTGGGGGCGGCGCGACGGGGCGCCATCTGAAAGTCAAATGCGGCGGCGGGACGGTTATTGCCGCAGCGGCGGCTTAGCCCGGATCTGCGTCACGCGAGGCTTATGTTTTATTCCGGTCTCATCACCTACACAAAGGTCAACACCTTCAAGATATGGCGACGAGCGAACTCATATCAGTTACTAATAAAAAAATTGTGGCGTTAATTCCACGTGCCGAGAGGAGAGTTTTGCTACCTTAACTTACATGCCTTTTCTATTTGAAAACATGCATTGAATCAACTCTGTAAACCCAAAGGCTAAAGAAAGTAAAGCATTTCAAAATATATGGAAATAATGCAATATCATGAATCGAAATTTTGACCGAGCACAAATATCTGGAGGAGAAAGGAAAAAATATTACAGTCGAAAAAAAAATATACAAGAAAACACAAATCTTTAGCCTTGGTATCAAACATACCCCAAAAACGATGATAAAATACGGATATTTACACCAGAAATTTTGCAATCATTCTTATTCTAACATGTTTATCGGAACTGACTCAAATAATTCGGAACACTGAATGTATCATCCAATCATTCGGTTTAATACAAAATAATACCACAACTCATACGACTTGAACCTACAGTAGTAATAACTATGCTCCTAAATTATTTCAGTTTTATTTCAGCCTGTTTGAACGGTATTTCTTGTCTGAAAATGTCTTCCAATCAACTGCAGTTGCCCCCATTTGTAAGGAATCATAAACGTTTACCGATGACATTGGACAGTTGAAAATCCCTTTCTTCATCCGAAAAAAAAAGATTGTATATACTGAATTATTATTGACCAAACTGATAGTCTTCACGACAAAAGTTCTTTATATGAATAAAATGAAGAAAATCCGAATAAACAAATTTACAATGTTTTTATTTACGTCTGTAATATTTAAAAGAATACTATAAATCTATATCCTAATTAACAAAGCTAAGTTACATGTTTGTCCCAATGTGAACTCTTGTCAACTTTCTTACAACAAAGATAATGAAGTGATTAAAAACAGTAAAAAAGATATTAAACTAAATTCAAAGATAAGAAGACACTAGCCTATTTAACCTATAAATTCAACGGAGAATTTCCAACGCTCACCTTTTAAAACATTTTTGTACAATATTTTCCTTGAAGATTGAGTGTTTCAAGCCTTAGTTTTATTAAGGCAGTTACAAAAATAAGTTTAATTAATTTTCATTACGTATTTAAACAGCAGAAGTTGATGAATTTGTTGTGCTAACGAATGAGTTCTATGAAGAATGGAAAATTCCAAATAAGGATGTAATTTAATTTGTAAAATTTAATTTCTGCCTTTAACAGTATTTTTATTGCAAGAAACGTGAATTTAATACTGCAAACAAGTGACAACTTTGTAAGAGTTACAAGTAAACATATTCTAATAATATTAATATTCCTCCGTCAAAAAGATATTCATATTCTTATTATCGCTGAGCAGGATCATTGTATTTACTAATCTCTTTACTCCTAACTAAAATATGTTAATTAATTCAACATTGAGATAACATCTTTCTTTGTCAAATAAGTATTCATGTACTTGATTCATATACTAATTATCGCTGAGTAGAATCATTGCACTTACAAATATTAAAACTAATAAGCATTTTACTTTAATTTAAATTTTTTATGTGAAAACACGTGCGCTATTTTTCAAGTTTATAAATCTGAAATATATTTTTTCAAACTCTCATTATACAATCAGTTTACGAACTATTTATTAATAAACATTTCCGGAAATCTTTTTCTTGCGTCCTACATTTTACAATTTTAGTTCTATTTTAATAAATAGCTTGTGTTTTTAATTTTTTTTTCGCTAATACCCGTCCATAACTCTTTTCCTGCAATTGTAAAGGTGCAAGCTGCTGTTCCTGAATTTTGCACAGTAATAAAATTAAATGACTGTTTCCTCTAACAAAGCACCGCAACCTTTCCTAACATAGCTTAACAAACTCATATTTATAAAAATCATAGTTCAACTTATAAATTAAATCCTTTATAAAAAGACTTTTGTGTGTGTCCTGTGCCTGTAAAATTGATCAATTGTCACTGAAATAGTAATTTTGACATTAGTAATCATGTTTATATATTGGGATATAACCAGATTTATGTTACATTCATCTAATGAAACTTGTGTTGGGGCTATAAAAATTTGATTATATATATTATTCCATTAACTGATTTGAAGTGCACGATCACATAAGTCCTTGTTTTTTGCAATTAATGTGATCATTTTCAACAGAGCACATGTAAAGTTTAATTTCCTGATGAATGCTTTATGACATCGTATCTTACGTTTCCCATAATGAAATTATACCTGTAGGTTGATTTTGAGTTGCCGTCGAAAAATTAGCATTTCGTTTTCTCATAACAGTGGTTTTATTTTGAGCTTACTTGCAGGTATTCTTCTCTGAACCTCTTTTTAATTTTTATAATTGATTTAACGAGATTGTAATTAATTTATATTGGTTTAAACCTAATTAGTTTAGGATTTCTAAAACTAATTCATTACAATGCATTTACTTTAATTAGAAAATAATAATATCAATTGTACAAGTTATAAAAATTTATTAAAAAATCCAGTTTTCAGAGGATAATTTATGAGAAATCTCATTATTTTCTCTTTTACTTGTCAAGACAATTAAATGTAATTTTCACAGCATAGGTCCACAGCATTAATGATTAAATTTTCACTTCACAATATAGTCTCCGTCCTTGTCCACGGGTTTTACCTACCTTTTAAAAAGGGTATGTTCTCCACTGCGGTGGAAAGATGTTTTCACGGTCTCCTCATCTTCAATGTGAACCCCACGATTAACTTCCTTTAGTGGCCTGAAGAGATGGAAACCTGCTGGTGCTGAGTCAGGGCTGTATGGTGTGTCGACTGGTGTGTGGCCTTGCATTGTCATGCTAAAGAAGAACATCCGTTTGGGTTATCTCGCGAATTTTCCAAGGGATCTGACTTATTGGACAGAATTTATTTTGTATCCCTGCATCCAAGAATAATGTCGCCTAATCTTGTTTGCCCTTCAGCTTCGTTACGGCGACGAATCCTTCGCCGAACGTTGGTGACATCCACTGGTGCACCACCATACACATTTTTCTACATTTCGTGAAAGCGAATGGACGTTTCACCTTCCCCATTTAATAATTCAATCACAGAACGCTGTTTAATACATATGTCAATATGAGCCATTTTGTAAGACGGTACAATGCTGCCACCTGTTGAGTTAGGAAATTGTTCCTGCAATAGAAGGGAGAAAAATGTTTGATGGATCGCGCCAAGTTGAAAACTTTCACATAACTAACTTATTTAATGAGAAAATACTTTTTGAATTTAAATAATTAATAATATTCTATTTATTCGTTCTAAGCAATATTTCTGATTTGCTTTGTCTATATTCATATTTCAAATGCAATTACTCCAGCAAATAGAGTTCTTTTACTGCCTATTTATATAAGTCAAATAACTATCTACCTATTTACTCCAATAATTGTTTAAATATTTTCAACAATTAACTCCCCTTTGAACCAATCGCTATCTCTCCCCTTACATTTTCAATGACTACAAACTATTTTTCCATATCCAACACCCACTCGCTGTTTAGTGTTTTAAAAGCTCGTCAAATATAACGAAATGGTGGTTGAAATGGAAACTATGTATATGCCGGAACTCGTACGTATTATTATATAGAAACACAGTACTGGTGATTATTTGTGTCATCGAAATCTTGTAAACGAAATTAATGCTGTCACCATATTTCTGTTAAAAAGTGATAAATAAAATCCGATTCAACGATAAAAGTATAATTTTAATAATTTCATTTTCACCAGAGTGTTGAGTGCGGTTCACACTGGTAATGCTTGTGGTTCGTTCTAATTGAAGTTTAACAAAATAATCGACTAGGGTGAAATACTGAAATAATCTTCCACTAGTTAGCGCCACAAAAATCCAATTCGCATTATTCCTCATTTTCTGGTAAATATAGGAAAGTGAGTAGCAAACAGGTGCAGAGGGTCGTGCCATTGTGTCTTATCGCCTCGTAAGTGGCTATTTACCGGACGTGAGGGCCTTTGTCGCTTCTTGATATTGATTTATTGGTTTATCAGCAGTTGCCTGGGTTTAGTGGCTCTCCCCGAAGCAGGGGTGACCACTGTTCTTTTAGTCTACGGTCATGACTAGTGTCTTGTCATCCCGAAGGTCTGTGGAAAAATTTATTAACTAGAATATCATTGGAACTGAATCCCGTAGCATGATTAAATTCATATTGTCGCAAGCACAAGATTCCAGAATTGCAACAATGTAATTTATCGCAAATAGCATGAACATAAATTTCTAGTGGGGATTATTGAATAGGAACAGTTATGCAGCAATTAAATGAAAAATAAATATAATAGGAAATTTTTCACACAACAAATTTTTGCATCGTGATGCGGTGAGATGATCTGTGGTTGTCCCCAGAAATTTCCATCCGTGCTGTAAATCTGTCTTTTATCTGCAGTCAAACTGTCGAGATCAAATATATATATATATATGTCGGGGAATGCCTCCTACTCTCTCTGGGCTTTTCCAAAGTTCTCACATGCCGAGACACCTTCACCTATTTTACGAGGTATATGAACTGGGGTCGAAGACCTGGGCATAAGGAAAGATTTGTCCGCTGATCCCATTGGATCAGTTGGCCAACTGCCTCCTGAAACTGGTGGAGAAGACGGAAATGCTGCGACCCCACAGCAAACTCGTTTCCCGTCATTCGGAAGGGCGTCAGAATAGTACCCAATTCCCGACCTAGCTGATGCAGGTTTTCTAGGGTTTCCCATGCGTCTCTTTAGGTGAAACACCGGGTCGGATCCTTAAACCATAGCCCGGGGGCCCTAGTTAACCCTTGACTACCTTACTCTACCTTCCGCATCCCCCCTTTTCAATTCCCTTCCTATGCTATTAAAGGGGAGTTGCCTGTTTCAGGATCACCCTCATATAGCCTGTTAACTAAAAAAAACTCATTTTGGTGACTATTTTCATCAAAGCTTCTATCTTTTCACTAAAAGCTATCCTTCCCTTTCTCTAACCGCCTTTAAATTTTTACCCCTAATTTATTACCAAGATAAATGGTGGCGGTCTGATTTCGGATTGGCTTGAAAATTTTAAACGGATCAATGACATTCTCGAAGAATCAATGTTTATGAGTGTCTTTGTTCTTTTACCTAGACCTCGTCTCTATTTACGTTTTTACTATTTACATAAACAAACCAGCTGAGTAAAGTTAATACGCGTTTTGCAAAGTATGTTAATAACTGCAAAGTTATCTTCACCGATGGTGGCAACCCTGAACTTACACACGACGATTAAAGCCTACATTTATACAACTATAAAGGATATGTGCTTGCGTGTTTGTTTATTCTTAATGGAAATTTAGTTTGTAACAAAATTTGATTCATATATTCTTAAGAACATACTTGGGTGGGGGAGGGGGGTATTAAAGAACCCGTAGTGGAAGGAATTGTAGTTAAACAATATGGTAATAAGACTCCATGGTGACGTCAGACAGACGGAATACAATACGCCATATTTAATTGCTCGTAATATGGTGGATATTTGTTTACGTCTTCCCCATTCACTTTTAATAAGTAAGATAATATCATAATATAAGAGATTTGTTGTAAATTGCAAACACTGACGGAAAATTAAAAGTGAGTGTTCTTGAGAATCTTAGGTGTATTTTGAAATTTATGTATTTAAATTTGAAAATGTTGACGTAATAATTTCAAGTGCAAATTATTAAAATATCTTCAGTTATAAGTGTTTTTTTCCATTTTGTGCAATTTAATAGAATTTATTGACAACATATAAAGTGTGACAAAATGATTTCAACTGAAAATTTCAATGAGTTGACGAAATTAAACGTAATTAATATTTTTTATTGAAAATCTGGCGAATTATATTTATTTTTATATTAGTTTTGTACAGTGTACCATTATTCATACTTAAATCTTAGCGCGTTGGCTATGTCTGTTATACCCTGCAACTATTTTTAATTCCAAACGTGCTCGCGGTTTTTATTTACGCAACGGATTTAAAAGAAAGCGACGCCACGCGTAATTCAGTGTTCTTTAGAATCGCATTTATATATTTGGCATGATTGGACGATATATCATTGCAAGAGGGATTTTAGTAATTAACATCATAGGTTAGATATTTATGAACGTATTAAGATACTGGGAGAATTTTTATACTTCCTCAAGTAGTTGGAGTATTTCTTGTGTACTCTTGACTCCCTTAGTGTACAACGAGAAATTTTAACTCAATTTTAACAAGGGTATATTTTCACCGGACGTTGAAAACAATTTTAAGATAGTGTGCTTATTTAATGTACCAGGAGATGTCTTCACTTAGTTACAGTCTAATGAGTCATCATGCTGGATATGATGAAATAAAACTTCCCTGAGGATAGGTAGGCTTAGGCTGATAGAAATGAGTACTCGGACAACGCCACGCATCCAACTAGTATTCATTATGAAATAGTTAAGATTTATTACCATTTCGTCGGAAATGTTCGAGAAAAAGCGTGAACTGATGAGCTCAGAGCGGTTGTTTTTTTATTTATAATATGGAAGGTATGATTTCTTTGTTACTAACAATTGACGAAGAGACAGTCACTCGTGCAGTATTTGTAGTGCGATAAGGAAATAGGTCACCGAGTAATATTCACCTTTTAATAACTATTTTTGATTTTATCATACTTGGTGAATACATAGTTTCACCCCCGAATACCGAATACATGACATGAAAAGTGTCCGCTAATGTTAAATTTTACCGAGCTTCAGAAATAGTTTAAATTCTACTTCATTCTGAATAGATGTTTGCTAAATCTTACCTTGATCCCATGATATTTACCGGTTTAACGTTTTAGTTTAAAATTAACGAAATTAGAAGGGAATGAGATTTTATATTTTCTGGTTTTGCTTTTTTAAGACCTATGGTCAAACGTCTGAGATTGACGCTGTCCAGATATTCTGCCCGAAAAATATTGTTTTGTAGTATTCAGCCCATAGACTGGTCTTTGAAACCCTCCATGCTAATATATTCTGCGCAAGCCCTTTCATTTTTATATAGCTTTCACATCCCACATTCTTCTTCATCTCCTCAGGCTATTCCATCCTCGCCCTCTCAAAAATATAGGCAGCCAGCATTCAAATTTTAGAGATCTCGATGCGTGTAGGGGAAATTTTTACATAAAATGTTTTTCCCCTTTCTCTCATATATAACTTCACAATATATTTAAAACATTCAAAAATCATGGGAAGCTTCGGGCCCTGAGGAACACAGGTGAAAAATTGGTCAAATTCTGACCTGCAGATTGGATGTCTATAGCTGGGACATACATACTGACAAAGGGATTTAGATATATAGATACTGTTTTTGCTTTTGTTTACGTCGTGTAGATCAACGGTTGACAACATTGTAGATATTGCGGACCACTAAATTTGCAAGTTAAAATTTTTCGGTCCATTAACGTAATTTTTGAAGAGAAGAATTAATGTCAGCATTATATGTTATAAATGTATATTTATATATTAGTAATAACTATTGAATTTATTTGATTACACGAAAATAAAAATCAATGATATATATATGTATACAAAATTTCCTTCTATTAAGGAAGAACAAGAACAAATTTGGAGTAACAGTGGAGTACTGGATTACTAAATCTTGGTTCAAACCCGTCATCGCGATACGTGAAAGGGCGTCTATTATGTTTGTTTTTAATAGCTGTTAACACCTGAGAAAGTTTTTTTTAACTTAAGTCGTTGTGAATTGGATCAAATTTATTGAGACTTTTTCACTCGATACTGAACGTTTTCTTTTTAGAGAAACAAAAAACGACTGCTCGATGATGGGCTGACTTTTGAGACTAACATGCCACGACAATTCGATTAAACTTTTTCTCATTCACATTATAATAATTTATCTCATTATTTGAGGATACATATATTTCCATTTCTAGGGAACATTTTATTTACGATAATAATGTTCAAAAGATTGTTTAAGCGACTGCCTACGGCGGCAAAATCCGTCTCAGCTAAAATACAAAAAAGAAGTAAAAATTGGTTTGACAGGTGGCGATTCTTCTTCTAAACGCTTTAGTTTTTCATTTTTTAACCATGAAAGTAGATCCATTTTCGTTCTTAAATTCATTAATTCCCTTAAGACTTGGATAATGCTTCAAGAATGTTGCTTGGGCTGCCCACAACTTGTTCTAGGGGCGGAGGAACCTTTATTTAAATTACTTGAGAACCATGTCGACTCAAAATCGTCTTAATGGGTTAGCCGTGATGGTTCTGACCGCGAAATGAGTAATGAATTAGATATATAAAACGTTATTTGAGATTTTTCACAAAAAAAGATTGTTTTAATATACGTGTTTGGAATTTGTATACTATTTAACTAGTTTCATTTATTGCTCTAAATTTATATTTGAATTATCTTTGAAAATAGTAGGTACAATTTTTAGTTTTGTTGATTCTTTCTTGTTAGGATATTAAAAATTTTAAATTTATTTTTTAACACAGCAATTATCTGTAAACTGTATTAATATTATTGTCTTAATTCAGTTAAGTCAATTGCCTGGTTAACATGCTATTAAGAATATTTTTAAAAGTGTTTACAAGTTAACTGCGAAATTTTTCCGTGTTGCCTAGAGTGGGAAAACAGCCACTTTGAGTGACTGCAAGTGATCTTGTGCGATGCGCATTATCGTTTTGTTTGACGCATTTCCCTTAAAGGTATCCACCAATATTTTAAAATCTTCATTGATTAATTGTGTTTTCCATAACAGTATCATCTGTAATTTACCTTTGAGGTCGATGTTTTGCAAGACTGATCAGCGGTTTTAATAAATTAAACTTTTTTATTACGCCGTACAGCGTAAACAAATTTTATTTGTTAACTTCCAATAATGAGCTTAACAAATTTAAATAAGACCTGGTTTTATTTTGTTGCGGCGATTACCGTCGCAGGTCAGACCATCGGTTGCCGACAACTTGTCTGGATAGTAGTGGTGATATTGTGGATGAAGCTACAAGAAAAAGTAATCTTCTTTGCGTTGAATACAAGAGTTGAATTTTTAAAGCCTGAAATGTATATATTTCCTCATCTTTTCCTTTAATGATTTCCTTAACATTTTCTTATTGCCTATACATCTTATGTCTACATTCCGCTACAGTTTCGGTCTTACTTGTAGCTGGAGAACCGAGTAGATGGAGAGGGGAGGGGGTTGCTAGCGTCGCTGGAGGGAGGGGGCGGGGGAGGGGGAGGGGCAGGACGCGGGGCGTCGCTCGCGCTGGCTCAGAGGCGCCGCGATGTGGCGTCTGCCCGCCGCGGATGACCTGTTGAGTGGACGTCGGAAACTGCTGTACCACGGTGAGTCCAGTCGAAATATTCTTTGCACGCGTTTTGTTTCAATCAAAAGTCAGTCCTTGAGAATTTTAGCGACGTTTCAAAATATGCACACGTGTTTCAAACTCAAATTTATGCCGGCGTAGAGGGATTCATGTAATTAAGACCATATACGTATGACGTGTCCCGACTCGAGCCCTATTACCACCTTTTTATTTTCACCTTTAAGACCATTACGGAACTCAGTAATTTTGGACTATCGCAAATCGTTCCTTCAATATAAATTGCACCCTAGTGGAATTATTTACGGATAATAAGTCGATGAAATGTTATACATTAACAACAAATAGTCGGTACGTTCGTTTATATTCCCCCTGAGTATGAAATTAAGAGAACATATGTTCAACATAATTTTTTCACGCGTTCTTCTTGTCAATTTTGCCGCGTATCATTATATTTAAAAAAACAGATATGTCAGTATTACTAGGTCCCCTATAAATAGTTATTGCTAATATTTTATATTTTTCGCATTAAAAAAAACACGCTTCAACAAGTATACTGTAAGAGACGTACGAATAACTATATTTTAATGCAAATGAGAGACAAATTAAAATTGTTCCGATCATAAACTTAATCTATAAGCGTATTACTTTATTAGGTACCAAATTTTGATCATAATAAATGCTTATTCTAAAACATTTGATACGCACTTTATTGGCTGAGGAATCGGTCATTATTTTAAGTAAAATCTAATTTAAGATAACGTGGATTATCCTACATGTAAAATAAAAAATAGATATATACCAACAGAATTTTTTCAGGAAAATACGTCAAATGGCCTAATTTTTAAACACCAAAAAATACAGTAATTAAAATACGGGTATTTAAAACACTCAAATCTGAAATAAAATTAAATTATGATCACAGTTGTCGTTTCTTAGCCACCAGATGCGACGTCGAGGACGGCTGTGAATATTTTCCGAAATTCATAAGAGTTGGTTGAATTTCGCCCGCAACTGTTAGCATCGACACTAAAGAAAATCTGTCCCCAAATATTTTTTATAGCGGGATTATTTAAAAAATATATTTTTTTTTGCACCAAAAATGGTTAGAGCGAATTGTAGTCGATCTGGGGATCAACGATCGAAAAATCAAAATTAATGGAGCACATATCGTCATAGAGGGAAGCCCAAGGTAATGGAGTGTAGTGTGGGAAACAGGTGGAATAACAAAGGGTGTTAGATTGTGAAGGGATATTTTGACGGAAGTTAAGGAATTCTGATACTTCGGAAGCGTAATAACTAGGGATGGTAGAAGTATAGTAGACATAAAGAGTAGGACAGCACAGGCAAGGAAAGCTTTCGAGAAAAAGAGGAATTTACTTACGGGTAAATAGTATTAGGAAATCATTGCTAAAAATATTAGTTTTATAGGTGCGAAACGTGGATGGTAGGAGTTGCAGAAAGTAAAAATAATAGACGCCTTTGAAATGTGATGCTGAAAATCTGATCACTAACGAGGAAATTTTAAGCAGAATAGGGGAGGAGAACAAGATGGACGACGCTGACCAAAAGGAGGGATAGATTAATAGGCCACGTTTTAAGACACGAGGGTCTTGAAATATTATCATTAGGGTGTGGGGTAGGACCAGAAGAAGGCGGCCGAGGATGGAATACGCTAAGAATTTTAGGAAGGATGTGGTAAGTGCTAGTTATGTGGAAATGAAAAGACTTGCGCAAGATAGGTTAGCATGGAAACTTGCATCAGACCAGTCCTAGGACTGAATACCACAGCAAAATCCTCAGGGATAATTATGTGGGGATAGGAATATGCCTTCTTGTAAAATAAAACGGACCCAGAAAAGGAAATTATCGATTGGATATTTTCCATCTCGTAATCTTAATCTAAACTAAAGAGTACACAGTGTAAATCTCTCAAATTCGATGCATTTATAGATTAAATATGGTAACACTCGCTTCCTTCCAGATATTATCACACAATCTTAAGCCTTCACTGTTAATTTTCGTTTTACACAGTCTGATTCCGAAGTGCATAAGTACATAGTACGTCAAGTATAGTGAACGGAAATCCATAAACATAATAAAAGGGCAGAATTTAATTAAAATGTTCACTCCTTGACTTATAGGGTCAATCCATGCCAGGTGACACACCAGAGATTGTTTACCACCTCATAAAAACTTAATATATTGTTCGCTCATTCTCTAATGCCTTTGTAGTACAAAACTAATTTTTTAAATAATAAATAATTAAAAATACGGTTAAATAAGCCAGCAAATAAGTTTAATTAGTATTTAATTAATATAAATACAACGTTTCATCCAACTTTGTGGGCTTCTTCACGTAAATTTTTAAATGGACGAACTAACTACCCTATGATTAATTTGGTGTCTCGGACTATAACAATATAATGTCAGAATAATTATGTTCGGATTTTCATGAGACTTGTAATGAACATATAACGTATTTAGTTGAATGAATCCTGGTCATTGAAAATATTTAAATAGTATATAACGCGAAATATATTAAGATTTGTTACATTATGAAAAAGTTGGTTGAAACGTAGTATTAATGTTAATTAAATTTATTTTCTGCCTTATTTGGCCGTATTTTTATTTATTTGTTATTAAACTTAAAGTCAGAAAAATGATGTTTTAAGTTTTCATTATGTATGTTAAGAAATGGAGGCACAATTTTGTAGCAGTCCGCATGCTGTTCGTTTTTGATTTTCTTAAGTACGAAGCACTCGATTGTGCTATGATTTTCAAAATAAACTGCATTGTGTTCAGCAATTCTACTTATTTTCTAATCTTTTTTTTCACGAAGTCTGTGTAACAGAAACTTATCGTTTGCAAATGAATAAATTCACTTTTCGTAAACAAATTCTTCAAAAAAGGAACAGATTGTAGTTTTCTCAGGTAACGCTGAATGGTGACCGGCACAGATTTAAAAATTGAGTTTTTGATTATTTTTCGAAGTTTCAGCTCCAATATCACTGTTAGATTAATATCTAAAAATCACACGCATGAAAAATGTCTTTGTAGTATCAAACTTCAGTACAAGTTTCAACCTATTTTTAAGTATGTTATTGGAATTTAAAGAGAATTTAGTTTCATTAATTTTTAAATTTATGAAAAGTTTTAATAATTTTGAACGTTAAGGACTCTGTAGAAGTAATGCTGGCATATGGTTGATTCTTGTTGATATTAAAACTGTTTTGGATGCACAATCTGACAAGTCTGAAGTAAGTCTGAGCCAGTAAATATTTATTTATAGGTTTATTTTTATCGTAAAAGGAAGAATCAGAATCTAAATGGAGCGCCTAATTAAGAAATGTAGTACATCGTAATCGTCAAAACTAGTGTTTACTCGAAAACTGTTCGTTGTGACGCTGAGTTATGCTGCTTAGTAAGTTACTCATTTAAAATGAAAAAAAAATATTCCAGTGCATTTTTCCCTTGCGCGTTTTCCCACTCAGTAGAACAAATAATTTTAAAAATTCGTAATGGAGTTAAAACGGTTTGTTATTGTATTGATTTAACCAAACGTACAGTCAGAAAGATGGAAGGTGGAATTCTATTTTTCTGTTTCGTTGGAAAATACGCGTATATTTTGACTTTTCTTTCAGGAATTTTGCAATTATGTTTCAGCGATTGCGAGTATATTATTAAGATGCCAGTAAATTATGCTTATAATTAGTTACTCTGCATGTTTTATATTTTTATTTAATCAGCAGCCAGACAACAAAGTTTTGCACACTCTATTGTGCTGTTTGGCCGTTTAATGTTGATGATGAGGAGATAACAGTAAACCTTTTGACGGTGACAGTTGTTTTTTGAAATTAATTTATTTCAACGGTAGCTTTAAGCTGCCATATTCAGATAAATAAGTTGTAAGTTCATTAGACGTGTGTAATTCAAATTAAATTTGACAACTTTTAGACTGGAATATTTTACGAGACGATTAATATTTTGATACTCCTAATGAAACCGACTCTTACTTCTCAAATCTTTCGTAAGTGCGGCTCTAGTCATGTGATAAGAAAAGTCGATTACAAAAATGACTACTTAAAGCAATAGAAATTGAAACAAAATTATAGAAATATTTAGATTTATAAATAACCTGGGCTTTCCTGGTGTGCTGTTTTAATAAATTGGTTTATCGACGGGGTTAATTGTTTATTCTAACACAACGTGTCCGCCACAATCAACATCGTCGGTACAGTATATCTACAACACGAAAATATCGTAATTAGCTGAACTTCGGCCCCCTGATCGGATAGCAACGACCTGAGTCTTCGCTATAAATAGTGCAAAATTATCACGACACACCAGCCACCTGATGACGGCGATGTTGATTATCGCAGAAACGTTGTCTTGTAATAAATAATTGATGCAGTTAATAAACATAAAATTAGATGTACGTTGTTTTCAATTAATTTTTGTTCATTTTCATTGTGTCTTTGCATTACATTTCCTTCACTGTGTGACTTGTAAAGCGATGACTCAAATAAATTATGCAAATATGAATCATTTAATTTTCTTAAAATATTCCGTTTGAATTCTATAAAATAAAAAATAGGGTAATTGGCGTAATTTGGAACGGAAGACGCACAGACTGTAAATGAAAGTGATTCGTTTAATTGTGAAGTATAAACAGATATATCATATTTTCTGCGATTGAATAACAACTACCGTTTATAATGTCAACGTTGAACCAGTTTTAATTGTTTCAAGTTCATATCAGTGGATTTGAACATTCGTGGTGCTTTTACCATTTAAATTAAAAGTCTGTTTCCTATAGAAGTATTTTCATTCCACTGTAAGTTGAATGAATTTTTTTCTTATATTTTCTTAATGTTTTATATTTGGAGAGAAAATTATTTTATTTAAAATAGATTTATAAATAGTTATTACTTAAGTAAGTACTTATTATTTTTTAACTTTAAAAACGCGACACAATTAAAACGATACATAATAGTCAGTAATTATTTATGACATATGAAATAGCACTATCTGACATTTGTCTTTATAAAATTTCCAGCAATGTAGCCAACCAACAAGATCGTTTAAATTTCTGCCACTTCGTAGATCTTTTATATACAATTATATATATGTATATATTTTTACATATAAATTATTTAAAATAAAATGTAAATAACTACATTTTCATGATGCTTGGTGGGTGAATAGAAACAAGTGGTAATGACATACATGTGTTTATCAAACGTTGGTTAACTGACAAAAGTAACGTTTATTAAAAAGTTACTTAAATGGGTAGTAAGTATTGAATAAACGGTAAAATTGCAGATCTGTGATATGAATACGAATATTTTACGCAACTCATAAACACGTGTGATCTATCGAGAAAAAAAAAGTGGTGTGGCTTCTTAGTGATGAATCTTCACGTTAGATTACCGTCATCTGGCTGATATTCTTTTCCCGATTATTATAAAAATATTACCTCTCTCTAATGCAGACTTAACACTTGCAAGAACTTGCTGTAACTCAATGGAACGCGCAGCGTTTAATACTTACGTAATTACGTGTAAATAAAATCATAATTTATTTTATGCCTGTATATTTTGCCCATGGACATGGCAATAAACACTCTACCTTATCAATGTAAAAAGCAGCCAAATTTTCCAGAAATATATTTTAATAAAATAGAACGTACAATCAAACGCATCAGATAAATATGATACGATTTTATTTAACTTGTCCATTGCTTTTTTTTTATTCGGGAAGGGATTAATGAGTTATGAGCTAAACGTATTATTAATAATTGAAGGTTATATTTTAACGAATGTCCGATTCATTTATTTAATTATGACTAATTTCAAAATGACTGTAAAATGCAATTATTGCAGATGTACCAAATAAATCACATAACTTTGGAGTCGAAAACTTCTTCACTTGGCCTCCCAGGTGCTTGCAGAGGAAAGATAAAGGGTATCTATTTGTGCACAAACATTCACTACATTTCTTGTCGGGTTTCTAAACCTTCTTGCATGTTGCACAACGACTTGTCAGGCAATTAATATCAATTAATAGCAGCAATTTCTTGCAAGCGTAAAGCCAGACTTGTAAACTTCATACGGTCGACCAAAGGATGTAAAAATTTTCTTTGAAATTCACTGCAGTATATATTGTTTTATTGGCAACCTTCTACATCACATAATATTCGTCTTTAAGTGGTATCTATCCAAAGTTAATACAGTTATCATGTATCAAGTATCGATTATATTTCTAAATAAATGTTATTAATCCGAAGACAACGCAGTTATCCCTGCCAATAATTGATAAGTAAATCCCTAATGTTGACATGAAGTCAGACGAAGTATATATGAGTGAAATAGTATAAATATACAAATATGATAATTCAATGAAGTCTTTCCAATTGTTTTCCTGTTTATCCAATTTAAATGGGCCGACCAACAGAGATACGCGTTTGATTCATATAGAAATAATAGGTAAAACAATCGCATAGCGTGGGATTCAGACCAAAATGTCCGCCCTCTTATTCAAGTATTTAAAACCAATACGCTTCAAAATTCACAGAAATTCTAAATAACTTTTCAGCTCAAATAAATTTGTTATTGTGTATTGGACTGGGTTCAAATTTTTAGTTCAGATTACATGTTTCTTTTTGTGAAATTTTGCCGCTCCCAAAAAGTGTCATCCCTTGCCTCTCAGGTAATATGTGTATCGTCATATCGTATTCCCAGTGAGTCTTTTGTGTTCCGCATCATGGCTATTTATTATTGTCATTTGCAGCTTATTATAGAAGGCGATTTTTGATTCGTTCTTACTCGGCCAATGACTCGACGTAGAAGTCGATCTTGATTGGTCACCCGATTGATCCCTCTAAAATCAGCAAATCATATACCAATGTATAAATGCAAATAAGACAATTGTTTGAAATCATTTCAACCATTTTTAAGTTGACACAGGAGAGTGGCTTGATTTTCACAACAAGAAATCCGTAGCTAAAGCACGCCTTGCCCAATCCTCGTTGTGGACTTTCCTCATATCGTTTTTCTTTTTTGTGTGTGTGTGTCCTAGAAATCAGATTGGCCTAACGGCCTTCCCATTGAACAAAGAGAGCCGCGGAGGGAAAGCCCTGTTATAATCACTGCGGTTTCGCCGACTTACCTGGAATACCCTCGCAAGTCGGCAATTAAGCTCCTGTCACGTTTATGTTGGCGAACATAAAGGCTTCCGACAACGCAGCAAAGCCGAAGAGACGTGTGACTTTGGACATCTCTATTCAGTTCTGTATTGTTTCTCCTCTGAAATGAACATGTATTACTTTAAAATAAGGCGGCTAAGAATATCGTACGTACTCGTGGTTTCATCAAGTATAGCGATGTCTACGTCAGGTTCTAATTAATTCCTGAACAGGCACAAATCGAACAAGCTGATTTTCTAACCACATTCTGAGGGAAAGTCCTCAGAGAAATTAGTTTATTGTACTTCTCATATAAGTGTTTATCTACTTATTTCGAGTGCTAACGTTTAGATTATGAAGTAACCATACAATGATAACGTTTAAACATCTGGAAACTAAATGATATTTACTGAAAAAGTTCATGAAAAATACTGAAAATATAACTCAAACAAATGTAAATGTTTACAATAGTATTAGTGACAATGAAAACATATTTGCTGCTTTAGTAAAAACGTATTCATTTCTTATTCAGTGCTAGGGGAAGTCTGGGCAGAACGGGATACTTGTATTTTAACAATTTTTTAAAAATTATGTAAAATAGAAAAATTACTTCATAAAAGTATAAAACTTTAGTTTATTCTATTACCTACTTAATCGAATATTGTATTTTAACAATTTTTAAAAATTATGTAAAATAGAAAAATTACTTCATAAAAGTATAAAACTTTAGTTTATTCTATTACCTACTTAATCGAATATCAATATAACTTAAAACAAGAAATTTAGATTTTTTATGAATTTTTAAAAAGAGACTTACAAATTTCCCTTCTGACCCACCTCCCGGAGCAGAACGGGATAGGATGATTTGTAATTATAATTAATTCAATAAACTTTAATTTAATAAAAATGTTAACACCTTTGTGTTTTATTTCTTACATTTATTTTGAGTGCGGTCGATGGCTTTGTCAATTTTTCCTTTCGCAAAGATTTTTTTTGCAACTGTTTCTTTTCTTTCTTAATTTATTATTCATGGCTATTCACTCTTATATGGTGAATCTACCTGTTTTTCCTTTTTGTTTCTTGAGGAACACATTACATTTGCCTTATAACTTAGAGTAGTATCCCGTTCCGTCCCGCACGCTAGTCTCAGTTTAAGGTTTTTCTCCGAGCCTTAATACAAGCAAATTTAAACCTTATACGTAACTCAAATGTAACTAATGACACCTAAATTATGGATACTATCTGTCGAAATGTTGCAAAAATTATAAATTTACAGATGTTAGATGCGAAAACGAGAGTTAATTCACAAGGTTCTGTCAGAACTGGGTCTAGTCCGCTTCTGGGACTTCTTTCTCAACCATTTACAATGTTCCACCCTTATTTAATAAACTCTCGCACTATCCAGTAGAAAGAAGGGTATCCCGTTGTACCCCTCTGTCCCGTTCCGCCCTGAGTTCCCCTACTTATTTCAACCAGTCCGAGAAGTATCCAATTAACAGACCAAATTAAGTGATAAAATAAATAACAGACAACGTTACTTCCATCCATGTTGCTTTCGTGAGGAGATTCAAAAACAAGAGAACGACACACACACGACTCAACGCAAAGATAAGACAACGATGAAGTTAGGGATCGTAGCTATTGTTGAGGTTCATCGTACCACTTTGTACTTTTACGTTTTAGACTTAATATTAATCATTTCGTATATAATTCTGGTATAGAAACTAGTTTCAATATCTAAAATCTTAGCATTTTGACAATAAAATGTATGTTTCTTACTGATTATATGTTTGTAGACTGCAGAAACCGTGTCTATGGAATGCTTGACACTCAACAAATGTACTTTGACGCGGTTACTTAGTAAAATCGCTCTCATTTTTCTTCCTTACTTCTACTAACTACGTAGTTTAAATCCCCCTCTTATTCTCTCTTCACATACCCTTCATTTCTCCTTTAAAGAATGTCACATTCCTGCACAACCAGTCTTTTTTTCTTTCGTTTAACATAGCAATTTTTTTTTTCTTTTCCCAAAGTTTCTGACACTTTTCGTCTTGGTAAATGTCCTCCTTGTTATAAGAGCCATTTGCGAAAGATGCTAAATGTAACATCGAAACGTCGGCCTATCTAAATCACATTATGTATTTATTTAATTTACAAATGGACAGATAGATGCCCGGTGGCAGATACATAGAACTTAAACAAAAATTAATAATCTGGTCGTAAGGACCATATTTAACCTATAATTAACAAATATTCATGGCTACAGCATCATATAACTCACTCTTATATGGTGAATCTATATTAATAAATATATTAATAAATGCTAAGATATTAGAAGATAAATTTTGAAAAACTAATAATATAGTTTTTGCCTGAAAAAGAAAACACTAGAAATTTATTTCACTTTAGTATATTGTTAGAGATTTCGGAGCACTGATCACTTCACTTCACTTTACTACACTACACTAAGCTTAGATTAAGTCTAAATTTTCTTTCTGTTAAAAGAAGTTCCCCTGCAGGCAGATTGATCCGGTCATTAAATTGTCCTATTTAGGGAATGAATATTTTCCAACGTCTGTTTTTTGGTGCCTCACTTGTAATTTAAACAAGTGATCACTCCTCCTTTCATTCTATCTCGGATTCCCTGCCAAAGTTTTTGACCTGCAAAGGCTCTGTAGAAAATGTGTAGGCTAGCTCTTTCTCTTCTTGTCTGTAGCGTATCCTACCCTAGTTGCTTTACCTTTTCGTTCCCATGCACAGGTCTCATTTGTACGAATTTTGTGGCCTTACTTGGATTATATTTGAATTATCCTGTTCGGATCCTAGCATGTGCTTTTGGCAGTTAAATTCTAACAATGGAGGAGTATATTAAAGCGTTAAACTTCTGCAACAAAAGAGTATCGTAAATTTTGTTCAAATTATTCGTGTCATTTTTAACGTTGATTGCGTGAGGGTTGCACCTGATA
This sequence comes from Eucriotettix oculatus, assembly GCA_034510155.1. Classification (NCBI taxonomy): domain Eukaryota; kingdom Metazoa; phylum Arthropoda; class Insecta; order Orthoptera; family Tetrigidae; genus Eucriotettix; species Eucriotettix oculatus. Next base: position 66,446,018 of record CM067378.1, read on the forward strand.
TACATTTCACTCATAATTCTCAAGAAGTCTAAAATTCCCAAATTTTGCCAATCGAAACTGTGATTATTAACATGTATGTGTTTGGACACAACTTTTGAATGTCTAATTTCATGGTGTTTTTATGCTCCTTAATGCGCTGTTTTAAAGCTCTTTTAGTTTGTCCGATATACAGTGCGTTATAATCTAAACAATTAATTATGTAGATAACAGTATGTCTTTTCAGAAAGCTAATTTTGTCAATAATATTTTGAACGAAATTTAAATTATTTATTGATTTAAAAACAACATCTACACCGTAATTATGAAACAAGTCTATTAGTTTATATTGTATGTTAGCTAGGTATGGTAAAATTATGAAATTCATTTTTCTGTCATTAATCTTTTTAACAGATAAATTATTGTCGGGATAGCTGATTTTATTCCATCTTATTTTGACATGTTTGTTAGTGAAACTGATTGGATATGAATTTAGTAACAGAATATTGGTAACTTTATTTAGATTTTCCCTGAGGTATTTGTGAAGTGAAAACTTGAGTCTTATCTACCAGATTATAAACCATGGCTTTCTTTTGAGCAATGGGGTGATATATTCTTCATTGTTAAAATTTAACTGCCGAAAGCACTCATTGTTACATCATTGCGGCCGTGCGTTACACTAAATTCTTCACGTGTAAATTCAATAATCTTTTCGGCTGAGGGAGTCAAGGAGTAAATATGATATATAGCTAAATTTTTAGGTTATAACTATGTTTTTAATAAATAAATTAAAAAATTGTAACACAACCCATATTTCATTTATTGTAATATTATGTAAGCCTGAGGAAGTCTCAAAATGGAGATGAAACGTCGCTTGTATGAGTAAATAGTGATATATTTATATGCTGAATTTTTGACCGCCTTTTTATTTATTGTAAATTTTAGTCAGAAAACTATGTTCGTAATTTTAATTTGCATGTAAAGTTACATCTGATTTTCCTGTTGAATATGATTTCGAATTTATTTTTTAAATTGTGTAAATTAAATTAACAGTTATGATTTCCTTGCGAATTTTTCTAACGAGTAGTAATAGGGTATAATAAAATTTAAAAATCATCAGGATTTTGTCCAAGCCCAATCAAAAGTCAAACATACCACCATTCTTAGTTTAATCTCGTCTAAAAATATATAATTTATATTTAATATGATGTATGTTGATAATTGTTTTCTGGCAGCCTCGAAGTTGTAAACACACAGATTTCGAGCGTCTTTGAGTCCGTCTCAATCACTGTGGAAGCCATTTCGGGCCTCGGAAGCCCTGCAACAGGGCGCCACTACAGAGTCTGCCTGGCTGCAATTAATTAGATTTCGTCTATTCGTACTCACTGCTACTAAAACACTTCGTCCTATCGAAGATGATGAGTCGGAGCTTTTCGTATTCTAGTCGGTTCCAGTCCTTTCAAGCCAGGCACTGGAGTGGGGATCATCATCGTGAAGCGAGTTCCACGAGTGGTTTGCCATAATTATGGCCGTTTTCGTCGGACTGCTTCACGCAAACGCCGAATAACTTCTATGTAGAATTCCTTATTTACGCTACGACCACTTGATAAAACTCATGAAATAGTGAGGGGAGCCTTCACATTTGATCGAACTCGTCGGAAGTTTTTCGGTCTTGGCTCTTCAGTGAGCTTCCATTGGGACAATTGGACCTTGGTTTCAACGTCATTTTTTTCGGGTATTCCGTTGTTTGAGTAAAGAAAGAGAAAATGATAGATGAGAAGCGAATCAGATAGAAGGATATAAGAGAAATCAAACAAATAATTTGGGTTTATCCGTGTGAAAGAGACGCAGTGATACGACTGGCAGGAAAGGGCAGTAAAAAAGATATTAGAGAAAGAAATCAGAGTAAGAAAAGAAATTAGCAATTAGAAAATTATTCCAAGAAAACAGAGAAAGGAAAGAAATTAGAAATCACTCCAAGAAAACAGAGTAGGAGAGAATTTAGGGAAACGACTCCAACGTTTCGAGCAGTAAGGGAGAGGGGATCAGATGCGTAATACGAGAGTCCGAGCAATCATCAACACGTAGACTTACTCAATTCTGGGGCTAGTCCACGCATATAACAAGGAAGGGCGGTCAATAACGATATTAACTCACCATTGTCAACAAACTTCAAAACCAGGTCCATACAGCCATGTTTAGTCACCTGTTATAACCATTTTAAGACATTCTAGACTTTATTCAGCAATTCTTGAGTGATGTCTACGCGGCATTTTCTTCAGCCACAATTCAGCAATTTTGGAACAAATGTTGCAGCTTACTGTTTCATGCACAAGACATCCTAGAAAAAAAAGCTTGGCATTAGCTAAATGTTATCAATAATCATTTTCTTCACTTGTTGGACATTGCCATCAGTTGTTGAAGTGTTAGGGTGTCATCGTCATCATCGACGTCTTCATGGCCCTCTTTGAAACGTTGGCGGCTGTACCACTCGTAAACGCCAAAAGCTACGGTTAAAATTTCGAATACAGTGCTGCAGTTTATTGCAATTTTTGTTTTTTCAGGTAAATTCTTTGTTCAATATTTTCACAAAGAAAAATCGCTGCAGCACACGAAAACTCGCTTGACCTTTCCGACTGTCATCAATAAACTAAGCATTCAAAATGACTGCCAATTGCAACATACTTCAGGAACAATTGTACCAACAAATTAAAATATATATTTGAAAATCGTATTTATGAAGTCTGCAATTTTTAAAAATTACCGTTATTTTCTATCACGTGTCGTATATCTGAGCTCTACGAGTAAAGAAAGATCCGTTGCGCTTCCTGCTGCAGTTCTCGCTCTTACTCATCGTCTGGAAAGTCTAAAACTATCAGCGGAGAATTTTAAGCTTTGAATTCCTTTCACATACAGCTTACCCGCCTGATTTAGTTCGAAGCAATTACTTCTTGTTCTCGAATATAATGAAAAGGTTTGCTGAAACAGTCGTAGCTGACAGGAGCGTCCATTTACGGAGTTCAAGAGATCGTTCTATACTTTAGATATAAAAAGCTGGAAATTCGATAGGCCAAGGAGAATTGGTGTAAAAATGAAAGATAAAATGGTTAAAGTTTTTTTTTACTTTCTCAGGCCATCCGCTTCCCAAGGCACTGATAAGTTTCCCCTCTTTCTGGCTCTAATGCTTGTTCCCTAAATAATTCATTCATTGTTTTCCATTAAACAGTTGAAGACCTTGTACAGACTTTATTATATAAATTTACTCGCAACAACGTTTCGGCGTGTTTTTAAGACTTCTTCAGGATTTTTCCTCCCTGTAGAGGAAAAATGTACAGAAAATTAACCCTAAGAAGTTGAAATTAAGACTGTAAATGATGGGGTAATATTAATTAATGAATTTAATAATTAGATTTAAATATATACATTTATTAATTGTAAACACAATAATTTTAATATGGGTAGTGCGTGTATATATTATGTACAAAAATAATTAATTAAAATGGGATTGTATTAAAGATCTCAGGGTATTAATGGTTTGGGTGACCACGTGTAGCAGATTTTCTGTTCGTTGACGAACCTGAGTTGTTTTCATAGGCGTCTCGCTGTAATTTCCGTGTTGTGGAACTTGAAGCGGCCGGTCGACAATAGTACGAAGTCGTGCTGCCAAATTGAGGAAACTCCGCTTTTTCCTCTTTCTTCCCTGCTTCCTGGACTGATCAAAGCATGGTCCACCTCTCCGCTGCCACCTCACCAATCTGCTCTCGCCGTAACTTCTCTGCTGCCAATCTCCTTTCGCCACCACCTTGTATCACCAGAAATCCGTCCACCACTCTCCTTCAATATCCTCTCGCCATCACCTTGTATCACCTGCAAAAATCTGTCCTAAAATTGTCTCCGCCAGCCTCTTTAAAACCTTGTTCCCACTTATCCGACACCTATCACTAAGGTGGCAGGGATGGATATTCTCCAATCATATCCCTTGTTTCATTTGGGGAACACAGGCCACCCGGTCACCAAATTCCCAGGCAGATTAGGACATTCCGAAACAAGCGACGAGGTGTCCGAGCTTTATGGTCCAAGTGTCAGCCGCAGTCCCTTTGTGTTGATTCCGAGCCGCCAAGACGGCGCCCGGAAAACCCCTTCTTCCTGGCCAGCGACTTGCTCAAGCCGAAATATTTGTTATTTAAGTTCCCGTAAATAATAATAAAAAATTGGACGCGGGTTCTACTGCGCTACAAGACAAATTTTTAATTTAGTACAAAGTTTCAGTTTATTGCATACCACCGCATGTCCCTTCAATTTGGCGGATGAATCCAATGGCGCTGGAAGAATCTGACAGATTTTTCGGTCTTGTGTCCATATTCGAAAGGTTTCAATTTAACGTCTGCTATATATAATTAAACAATTGATGACCTTGTACAGACTTTATTGTATAAATTTACTCGTAACAACGTTTCGGCATGTCCTTATGCCTTCTTCAGGTTTTTTCCTCCGTCCGCACCCTATCTATATAAAAATAAATCGCCATACATTTATGTACACGCATAACTTCCGAACGACTACACCAAATTGGATAGTTCTCTTTTTGTTGTGTTCGTTATTGTCAGGACAAGGTATGTATAAAAGGAAATTTTTTAAAAATCGTACGGAAAAGTTTTTAAAATCTCAAAATATGAAAAGTGGGTGAGTGAGTGAGACAGAATATAGTGGGGGAGATCTTCAATATAGACAGATTGACGTTCAGTTGTACAGCCAGCAGGTGATCACTGGAAAGGGAGTAGTTGAGGCGACATTGGCAATGTGAAAATTCCTGTTGAAACTTCTACTGACCTCATTTCGTTTCCACCAAATTTTGGTCAATTCAAAGCGTCAAAGGAAGAATTAATATCGAAAGTGTTCCAAATATTGGTGCAAATTACAAAAACCTAGCTTGGTTTAGCCATTTTAGCAGCAAAATATAAGGACGTACATGATTTGAATATAAAAATTCAGAGTCAATTTGATGGACAAATGCATTAATTTAAGTCGATCGATTCCATTACCGATCCAAATGAAGTGGCCAATTATCCAACTGAATTCCTAAATTCATAGGATTTGCCAGGATTACCGCCACACAATTTCAGCTCAAGGTTGTGATAATCATGCTACGCCGAAATTGTGCAACGGAACAAGACTCGCTGTTAAAAAATTACGAAAAATTCTATTGAAGCTAATCATAGGAAAGTTCAAAGGCGAGGATGTACTTATTCTAAGAAATGGCAACCGACTTTCCTTTTTAATTTAATCGTGTCCAGTTTCGCTATGACAATAAACTCCAAGGTCAATCGTTAGAAGTGTGTGGAATAAACCTTGAACTGCCGTGTTTATCGCGTGCTCGAGGGTCGGCAAACCATCGATGCTATTTGTTTTCCCTCCGGAAGGAAAAACAAAATATATTGTACATTACAATAAAGTACAATATTAATTCATTTTATTTCATCACATGGTTGTAACGAAAACGGAATATTTTTTCTCATTTTTTTTTCATTAAGTACGCCGCCCGATAGCTAGTCCTTACTATTTGATGTGTTGGTAGATCCGTACCAACTGCTGAACGCTGCCGGATCGAGACTGTTGGCGCAAGGCTCCGGCCAGATCCAGCTGTGGCAGTTCCTCCTAGAGCTTCTGGCGGATTCCAGTAACGCGGCCTGCATCGCCTGGGAGGGCAGCAACGGAGAGTTCAAGCTCACTGATCCTGACGAGGTGGCGCGCCGATGGGGCGAGCGCAAGAGCAAGCCCAACATGAACTACGACAAGCTCAGCAGGGCGCTCAGGTCAGCTCCTCACCCTCATCCTTACTCAATTTCAACTTCAATACCAACAAATTATATCGAGCCGTCCGTACGGACTAGCACTGTTTCAGAATCACTAAATTACGTAATTTTCTATCGCGGGCCACAAGTAACAGTCGAAGAGCTTAATGCTAGAAGGTGTTAACTCAAAAAAGCCATAGGAGATATTAGAGATTTTGCAAATTTTCTCGGAACTTTGTATTGATCAAAAAAACATTTCTATTTTTCTAAATATCCCTCTTTCTATTTATCGTCTGATAAGATTGGCGCAATATCTGTGATCATAATTTTACTATAATTGCACAATATTGGCATTATTTATGCAAGGAGGTGTTATGTCACCTAATGTATGAATACTTCATGAACCAAACTGCAAGAAGGTGTTAACACCACACTGGGAAACATTTTATAAAACATATATTATGAAAACTTAATTGCTAAGCAATAAAATTTAACTGATTGTATAAGGGATTAATTGATTATTCTCTAATTAAAATAGTACTTTAAAAGTTAAACAATTCACAAAATTTTTACACCCTTTAACACAAGTATAACTTCATTTTGTCTCAAGTATTTGGTAGAAATAAAACAACATATTTTATTCATAACAATTGATATACAAATCAATACTCTTTCTTCAGTCTTGAGGGAATCCCTGAACAACTGGATAAATATGCTGGATTTGTTTCATTGACCGAATTAGGCAAATCTTTCATATGCAGGAACTTATCTCCATCCTTGTGACATTGTAGTATTCCTTTAGGCACTATATATAATGGCCATCTAACCAGAATGCTGTAAACAAATTTGCTTTTTAAATGCAGCAAATTCCATTAAGTATGACCTTCTTCTGGAAACTTGTGTTTTATAGTATACAGCCAAACAAACACTCCAGAATCAAACATTGGAAACACCAAATTGTGAAAAAGTTTTTATTATGGCCTGGTGCACAGTTATACAAAGCAATATAATTCCAGACCTCTTTGGGGCTGTTTCTATAAAAGTCACCAAACAACTTGCTACTTGAGAACACCCCTGCGACCATCATTATCTGTCCAGAGGTTTTTTATTATTATTACTACCTACGATCACATGCAAGAAAGTGCCAACTATTAAACCTATGATTATTATTAAACCAACAGAGCAGCATAATATAGCCTAGTTTTAGGACAATGCCTTTTTCCATCTGTCACCTTTCAAGCTGACAAAACGATCATAGCCTTTGTTGGTGTACTTTTACTAGCTTTTGTCTCTGGAGTGTTGTGATGGATCCAAGTTTCATAAACGGTTACAAATCTGTGCAAAGTCTTGTGGGTTACGCCTAAACATTGAATCTGAATTAGTTGTTGCTCCAATATCAACAGTCACTGCATCAATTGTTCATAACATTTTTTCATGGCCAATTTTCCTTGGGAGGATGAAGTGCATTCGTTCAGTTGAGAAGCCTATGGCATCAGTTACCACACACACTTTCAGTCTGCGATCTTCTATATTGTCCTGAGTGGTGACCTCAATTGGGCGGCCAAAGCAAGTTTCATCTTGCGACCTCATTTAAACTCATTAATCCAGAAGTAAATGGGGGTCGTCAATACTGATGCAGAGTCATTGAATTCGGTTTTATTCAATCCTTCGAAGAAAATTGTTTGATGACAGCACGAAATTGGGTATCTCCTAATTGGCTACCTTAATCTAATTAGTTTCAAACTAGGTCGAAGTATGTAAGCAATAATTTAGAATCCATTCTACATTACATAATGGTTGGCCTTTTTATTCATAAGGCTTAAACAATTTATCCTCATTCCAAATTTTAGCTTTACTAGTATATTACATTTGCTTGCAGGTATTACTACGACAAAAACATAATGACTAAAGTTCACGGAAAACGTTATGCATACAAGTTTGACTTTCATGGACTTATGGCTGCTTGCCAGGCTCAAGCTCAAGCAGGATCTAGTACAACAGGAGATGGAGTTCTTAGCTACAAATACCACACTCATCACAGTGAATTAGGGGCAGCTTTGTACCCAGCACCAACAACTAAACTGCCTCTCCTCCCGGCACCTGTCACACCGACAGTGTCACCCTACTGGAGTTCAGCAGCAGCAGCTGCCAGTTCAGCGAGTTTGCAGTCCATTTATTCTGTAGCTCCCATACGGTACCCATATAATCCTGGAAACAACTGATGTGAATCCAATGGAAGAGACAAACACTAGGATATTACATTCCATTATATATGACACACTCATGCAATCCAATTGAGTGTCTTGTTTACTGAATATGAAAATGTATGTTGAATATTTATATCAGGTGCAACTTTAAAGCCAATGTAATAAATTAATTAATTACAGAAAAGTTGAAAATGTGATTGTTAAATTGGCACATAAGATATAATATTACAAAAAAATTTTACTATGTTCACCATTTGATTTTAAGTTATCTAAACAGAAAATGTTAAAAATAACTGAACCGAAATCATATCCACTCTTTCCTATTAGCAATAATGTGTGTTACTTACATAAATTGATTTCAAATCCAAAGAACATAAGTGGAAAAAAATGCCAGTTCCTATGATTTATAGTTATTTATAAAAATGTGTCAAATATTTATAAAGTCATTAGAATTTAGAAGCCATGCATCAGCCAAAATAATTTTTATCTTGGAGTCTTTCAAAGAATCTTCTGGTTTACACCTGCTGAAATTGTTTTAGAGATTATGGGTATTTTAACTAATATAACACAATTCATTTAAACAAGCAATAAATTATATTGTCTGAAACACTCACAATATTTGACTAAATCCAAAGCTAATTACCAAAGGTTAACTGGTACAGTTTATTTTGAAAAGAGATACCTTGCCAGTTTCTCAAGATAGACAAATACCATGGCTACATTTTCTTTCTATCAAATCTTTCCATATGTCTTATTTTCTATTCATTAACCTAAAACTAAAAAGTGTTGCAAGTGAACTAGAAAAATACATAACATTTGAAAATAACACTTAAATTATTATATCTTTACAGCACATTTATACTCTCTTTTTCTCAGTAATAAAAAATGTATAAATTTATAATGAGAATCTGGCATGAACAAGAAGTATTTAATATATTAATAATAATAATCTACAAATATTTCATTATTACACGATTGATTGGGATTATATAACTTGGTACTTTAATATAAAATCTGAATTTAATTTAAAATTGGTACTTGTGTTTTCCACAAATCTGACAAGATATAAGAAGCTACTCACCTCATTTGTGTAAATAAATATAATGTATGGAAAAGTAATAATCCTATATGTAAATACAGTGAATATAAACCTTTATCATGTGTAAGTCCAATTTTTAGATGTGTAAATTTATCAGCTGTTTCAAACATAATTTTGAACTTCAAACACATTACAGAATCTAATGTCACATGTTATTTACACATTGTTTATCTTTATGAGCAAGTTTGTATATGAAGTATAAATAATAAAATTTAAGAAACTGGAACTTAATTTCTTCATTTAGTTAATACCTATATTATCTGCAAGAATTAAGGTAGAAAATAGGAATTAAAATAAAAAAATTAATGATACAATCATGTACAGTATCACCCATATCTTACAAATCCTAAAGAACATTTATTATTTATAATTTGAACATGAAACAAACAGTAATAGAGTTATATATACCACTTCAGTAACTTTCATCAATAAAAAAAGTATCACCAAGATCATAATGGAATTATACTGTGCAGATCCTATATTTAATTTTCCCATAAACAAAAAATAAGTCTGCTTACAATAATCAAATATTTTTTGACAATTTCACTAATAATCCAAACAGCTTTATAACATTTTTTGACATTGATTTTACAAATGTGAAATACAGAAACATTCATGTCATTTGTTATGTACATAATATATAGTTAAAAGTGCTACACTAATCAACAATGATAAATTAATAGATAAGTACATACAAAAATAACTGCTGACTTCAATCAGATTTATAATAATTTATACACAGACAAATATATATTATTTTGTTCTACTGTATACACCTTAGTTCCGAGGTAAAAACTTATGAAATATATTAAATAAATCATTTCACTTTGAAAGTAATAAACTATTCATGCTATTTGTTTTCCAGAAGATCCATAATCAGTTGTGTGATAAGTTCAGTAACTTCTTTAGCATTCGGTATATAAAACCTGATAAAGTAATCAAATAATCATTTTAGTGAAACTGGTAAATCATATGCCTAAAATACACAAGATAATATAGAATATATTATCAGAAAAATTTTAACTAGTACATTTTATAAATTTTACATGATATATACAGAAGCCCTGCTGGCACTGAGCTGCTCTGATCAATAGGTAAATAAGTTCACATACTAGGTTATAGAAACCAGCTGACTAGTAGAAACCACATGAGGTTGTGAAATGTGAATGAAAAGGCGTGTGGTTATTAGAAAATTGTATATATGAATACATGGGGAAGTTAATACAGAGATAATTTTAGTACAAATCTACATGTAGTGATGTAGGTGAGAGAGACAAAACTAATGGGCTAAAATTGTATAAAAATACACAGATAAGAGTGTGTCAATGGATATACCAATGTTTAGAACAATTACAATCTCAGTTTATTTTTATATGGGAGATTTATTGGAGCATTAACATTCCAGTGCAAAACTTACCGACATGGATCTCATAAATAGGTAGTCAAGTTTTCTGTATCTGAATGGCAACTGTAGAAAGGAGTTTGAAACATGAACTTTGAGTGAGTTCCAGGTTTGGTACCAACAAAAATTTTATATTCAAAGGATAGCTATTTACCTTACTTCAGGCAGGATCAAAGGTTCGTTGACAGAACAAGGTATTTGTGCAAATAATAGCAGAGTGAGAATATATTTAAGCAAACAGTTTTGTTTGTTATTTTGGGGGGAGGTGGGGGGAATAATTACTATTAAATATATTTTTATTATTAATGGTTGCATTTGCATTATTTGTGCATTTTCATAATAAGAGGTTAAAAGCAATGACAAAATATATTAAAAAACACACATGTTCATGTTCAAATGTACACAAAGTAATCCTTCTTATGTCCATAAAGCAACAATTTTCCAAGAGAGAAAAGACCAAAACTCTGGATGAAACATCATAGAGAACTTAAATGAATAGTGTTTTGTCAACACTTTGGCTAATTTGTTTATTAGTTTTTGTCAGATAATTGATTTATTAAGAAATGTGGTAATTAATTCATCAGCTTACCTGTCCATATCGGAAATTATAATACGTTCATCTTGCTGTACACCATATTTAAATGTAATAACTTTAGGATACTTTTTTCTTGATGTGATTTTCACAATAGCTGATAAGGGACGACTCACAATTATGTGAGCATATCCCTTTTGATCGGCAATTTCTCTCAGAACATACATGTGTGTTTTGGTTGCCAATAAATGACTATAACAGTAACAAAATTATCATAATTAACAACATATAAAATAGAATATAATAAATTTTTGATTGAACTCATATTTTAATAAGAATGTTCTGTATACAAAACGTAGTCTTCCTCTAACCACTACCTACTTCCCCGGACTACGTAAACTCAACTCTTTCCTCAGTATGGCCTTCACTGGACTGCAATCCAACCCTGACATGAAAAACATCCTCCCGACCATACTACCCCCATTTAGGCTCCCATCTAACCTCTGCAACATTCTGGTCAGACCCTACATACCCCATGCCCCCAACCACAATTAGCTGCAGACCGTGTGGTAGAAACAGATGCCATGACTGCCCAATACTCCCACCTACCACGACCTTCCAGAATCCCACCAACAGCACTACATAAAAAAAACAAAACCCGTCTGTCCTCCCACACCATCTACAAAATAAACTGCACACGCTGCCCAGCCTTCTACAAAAGAGACCCATCCCCAAACAATTGCCAATCACCACAGTACAGTAAAATTCCACAAAACCCAATTCCCCATAGCCGCCCATGCTTATAGCCACAACACCAACAACTTCAACCAGTGCTTCACACTGAACCCTCCCCCCCCCCTCCCTTTCCAAAGCCATATCCCCCGATTCTTCAGAAGTTGAACTCCATCTATGGGAACTTTCATTTCAGCATGTCCTACAGTCCAGACAAAGCCCTGGACTCAATATCCTATAGATGTTTACCTTCATCTTCCCCATGCCCCCCCCCCCCCAGACAGCTATAGCAGCACGAGCTCATTGGAATTTGTATGTGTGAGAGTATGTGTTAATATTTAAATATTGACCTCCTTGAGGACAGATGTGTTTGAATGAGTGTGTGTAAATATGGGGGTGTTAGTATTCATATCCCCCAACCCCCATCAAGTCCTTGCCTCTTCCCAGACCTTCATTGAGAGTGAAAGTTGGTGATATTGTGGGGTCAATTGTTTATGACCTAAGCTAAAAGCGCAGCAAATTTTGGCTGCTCAGTCGTCGGCTAGCGATCACTGGAAATGTCTTCCTAACTTTCTGATGAAGGGGGCGGTGCCTCCGAAAATTCAAGAACTCCATACCTCACAAGGTGTCTACCATTTATGAACCTTATATATATATATATATATATATAGGTTTTGGATATTAGGATAGTAAGTAAGGATAGTAAATGAGGGAGAAAGATAGGAAATACGCTTTGAAACATATGTTTGGCACAGAATTATGCTCAGGGAAAGACATATGTCAAGCATAGAGAAGAAAGGAAGAAGGCAGAAAGACAGAAAAAATTCGGCGCCGCCGGGACTCGAACCTGGATTGTCACAGAGCCTCCACTGTAGCTGCAGAGCGCCTTGACCATTAGGCTATGTCGCCAGTGCGTCGAAGATAGTCAGTCTTACTCCATCACAATTTTATTATGTACTAGTTAGGGACCTGGCATTGTCCGGGTATTTATTTATATTATTTCAGTACATTCTTGGTCAACACACAAGTAAACTGGCATAAAAAATGTCACAATATGAACCTCAAATATACTCCCAGTATCTTGACAGAGTCAAAAATACTCCCGGTACAATAACAGGATTATAAAAATTCAGTATTCTAACAGATTAAAATGCATATTAAACGTCATAATGTAACATAGCAACTCACATTACACCGGATTTCAACACCAAAGTCTATATCCTTGTTATTTTTATGACTCATTCCCGCCCCCACCTACCACATGCAGCAAGGGATTGAAATTATACACTAATATTGTTGGGGAAAACACTATTAAAGTAAATGACCTAAAAATTTCCTTTTCAACTCAAATATGAGCCTTTATTTGATATGAAAATTCGCCAAACGTTCATATGTAATTGTTACATTTAGCCATCTGTTTTGTCACCTCTCGCCTGAACCCAATGGTATGGGTTAGTAGTAGATTTCGCTTGAGAAATTCTCATTCTGCTTGCCTCCAAATGCTGCCTACACTGTTCTTCAGTCTAATTGTCTGGAAGATTATGAACTCTACTTGCATTACACGTATGTCAACCTAAATTTTGATGCCCCTCTGGTGGAATTTTCTTATCACTAACAATAAATAACATAGCAATAAACACATCAAAACACATGAAACACAACAAGTTTTGCTGTTGAGAAAGAAATGGTAATTGAATACGAATGAATGTCAATACTGTATGAACATGTCCATCCAGTCCGGTGGTTGACAAAGAAGAGAGAGAAAGAGAGCTTATTATTGCTTAACAGCAAACCTTATAACTCACAGTTGGTTTGAACAGGGCACACAACAATAGATCAAGTGATATTGCTCACCCTTCCTCTCCTCTCTCTCTCATGCTGCCAAAATACGCTTGGATTCATAAATATTTACATTAAAATCTTTTGAACTCTGCAAGATATTAAAATGAAACATGCATGAAAATTTAAGTTAAATTTCTGTTTCAATCCCCGCAATTTTCATTGCAATCCATTGAGCCTTTTCGGAGCATAAACAGATCAAGAAACCAGTTTTAATGCATTCATTCTAATTTATTGTTAGTAAGTTTTTGGTTCCCCTTAAAGTTATGTCATTTACTTCAAAACATTCATTATGAAAACAAAAAAACACTTCAGTTGGAAAGTATTACTGTAATATTTAATAACAGAATTAATGAGGACTCAATGTTTAGAATTTGTCAAAAAGTTTAAGAACAATTAAAAGCCAATAAACATCATTTCAACCCTATCAAAATCTCATGAAATGTAAATACAAGGTGATAATTCTTACATGTATTTAAAAGTAGTCTACTTGTTTAATGAGGAAGAGTACATCATCCAAATCACAATCTCTATATTATAACACAAACAAAATATAAAATAAATACCATTTTGTTGTGGAGCCACTGACTTTAAGCTCAAAACATGTAAATGATTTAATAACTTCTGGTTTTTTTAGCCACATTGAAATAAACACAACATCTTGAGACTCATTTTCTTCCTGATCAACTGGATTTGTAGTATCTAAAAATAAAGAAATTAATTTATAGTGAACACACTGAGATATTTCAATGAATAAATAAAAGTTTAAATCCATTATTAACATTACATTCCAAAAGCTGATGTTTTTGTAGACTATAAGTGTTTGTCAATAAATACTTCAACAAATTGAAATGAATATTAAGATTTACATACATTTGTTATCAACTATGAAAATGCAAAAAATGCAAACTGCATTCATAAAAATGTTTGTATGTCTGAAACTGAGGAAGATTTATCTATGGTGATGAATCATACTTGATCCGATGCGTTACTTACCTCAAAAGAGTATCCAAACCATATGTTGTTGTTCTTTAGATCAATTGCAATCTTTCATACAACCTTGATAGTGTTCTCTTATTATAATCAAAAGATACAATATAGGAAGAACTACTTTGAATTTTTATTATTTAACCTTCCACTTACAATTTATTTATTTAAACCTATAAGAACAATCCTATTAACCCAAATAGAGTTGTCAGTTATATTGCTAACAGCAATTAAATTTGTCCCATCACAAGAATATTTTTGTGTAAACACATAGAGAGCATAATTTTAATTTTTCCCAGAATCGAAGGTAGCAGAACATACAAATAATTAAATATTCAAACCCAATGCCTAATTTAAACAAACTTCTAAGACCTAGTAATATGTAAATGGCCAAGCATGTAGCTCTTATGGAGTGGACATTATGTACTATTGAAGAAGGGGCATTGGAATCTTCTGATGCAGTGGGTAGTTGCCTCCAAATATTCGTAAGCACTCAGCATGGTGATGGCAAACTTTATACTTCAGTTAAGCCACCAAATTTCTCTCTTTTTTCCTGTTGTCATTAAATGTTTAAATTATTTAGACAATGTCATTTCCTGATGAAATTAAATATCAAGAAAAAATAAGAGTAGGAAACTACTTGATGGCAGAAATTGTAATAACATGATGGACAGTGACCAAATTATGGCATTATCTTCATGTATCATATATTTTTATTAATAATTTTAAAAAGGTATAATGTGAAAATCTACAGCACAACAGAATTGCAGCAAATATATGTGGAATTCAAAATAACCTTTTTATAGTGTAACTTGAAAATATCGTGAGATAATTAACACCTACCATGAATTACATTGCTTTCTATGCCTCACAATGAGCAATTATTCAAATATTTCAGAGGTGTAACTGTTGTATTTGTTGTAGTTTCAACTTCTCAATTCTGAAGATAGCTTACCAAATTTCAAAACAATTCAATTGTAATTTTTAGATTGTGATGTTAGAATTCATATTCTTATTACAAAAACTTTCTTCTTATTTTTATGTTTCATTGAAAAATTTATTGTTCAGTTCACTATTTTGAAGCATAATTCACAGTTTTATAAAATAAATATTTATATAGTTGCCACTACTGTTACAAAAATTTTATAAATATGAAGCAAATAAATATATAACCAATAATGGAACAAAATATTTTGAATTACAGATTTCTTAAAAAAGCTTTGGATTTAAGGAACTTCAGTTAATATCTCATTTGGAACACCACGTAAGTTAAGTTTTCAATTCTGAAGTAGTTTTTTGAGAACATGCTTTATAATTCAAACATGAATTACAAACATGATATATCTGGTTTACATAAAAAACTAATAAATTAAATAGTAGCAAAATTTTTCATAAATTTAAAATATGATTAAAAATGTTAAGCATTAGAGAATGATGATAATCGATGAATTGAAAATTTTAAATGAATACCAACAAATTAGCAAACCATATATCATGAGTGTTTACAATCCAAGAGCTCAGATTCTTGGTTCAGGTAAAAATATAAGGTTTCATTCTCATAAAACATTAAGTTTCCCAGGATATCAAAATTGTCCATTAAATTATTTTAATTGTGACAAATATGTCTGCCACAATATTAGATTTGTGTTTAAAACAGGAACAATACTGTACTAAAATATCACAGTAGCAGAATGGTATAAAATATGGCAGTAGTTTAAACATTGTAATTACAATTAAAACATACCAATAATTCTTTTTACTATTAATACTATTAGCACACTGCATTTTGCAAGCCACCAATTAAAATTTACAGTCTGTGTATGGCACTATACACAACTATTGGCACATCATATAATATGATAAAGCTCTAAATGTTGTAAACTCAAACCAACATTTTACAATAAACAATTGGTTGTAAAAATAAATTTTATATAAAAAATAAAATCAACTATAATCACACAGAACTATAATATCACTATGTATTATGTTTGAAATGAAAACAATTGCAATATTTTTCTAAGAAAAAATTAATTATAAATTCATCTTTTAGCCTCAAATAATCTCTAAAATTAAAGTAAAATTTAATAAAACACCGTTAACATTAAGTACAGTTTACATAAAATAAAGCTACTTCAGAATACTGATTATGGCAAGAATACGCATAAAATTTAAAGAAAATTGAACACATTAGGTGAGTGTAATATAAGATACTTTAAATGATATGAACTCCCCTCTGTTTGGTGTTGTCACATAATAAAAAAGTTAGTAACCTCACAAATTCCTTTGGCAAGTCTTACTTTGTTCATCTGAAAATGTAACCTCCTATCCAAACAAAGTTGTTTACTAACACACACGGCACCAACCGCTGTCCTGTCTCAGTTAGCATCGGATGACCTCCCATGCCCACCATGCCGACTCTGACTTTCAATCCTCCTTTCTGTGCCTCAAATATTCAGTATGCACTGATCACGGGACGTTTTCTTGTCCTGAAATTTTGAAAAATAAAAAAAAGAGGCTTTCAGAATTCTGGAGAAATTGACTGACAGAGGGCACTGTTATCCTAACAATTGTGGATTGTAAATATTTATATAAGTAACTACGGACTTTATGAACAAAATAGTACCAAGAACTATAAAATTATGTTAGACAAATAGAGGGGAGTTATGGAATATAATAATGAAATTAAGTCAGTTTCCACAATCATCTAATCCAATAAAACATAATTAACAAACAGAAAACAACAACAGTAGTGAAACAAGTAAATTACATTTCTAATTATTCACAAATGTTCTACAGGCACTGAATATGTTAACATAAAAATTTAGGAATGTTTAGAAGCTTTTACAATATTTTTCAATACATTAGCACTATATTGCCCTCTGCACAACGAACATTAAAGTATAAAAACGTAAGGAGACCTTTTTAAAGGGAATCAAATTATACAACATAACTATAATAGTATGACGAACTAGACACCATTAGATATCATTAAAGTACACTAAATTATGTATACCTTACATATTTTAAGTTACTATACAATGGCATAATTGAATAACATGAAACTATTTTCTGTGAATAAGTTGAACATGCCTCTAAAATTCAAATGTGTGGAAGTAGAGTACAAAAGAAAACCACCAATAATAGACAACAAATAAATAATCTAATAGGTATTATTAGACTGCAAATATGTATCACGACATTTTACAGAATTACTGTAGGAAAAATACACATTTTACTGGATAAAATGTGAGGAGTTAATACTGTAAAAATCAGAAAATTACTATGGCAATTGTTGATAGTTCCTACCAAGTCCAAAAATAAGAAAATATTCTCAAATAAATTGATGAAAAACTGTTTTTATATAATAGCATCTAATAAAAAGGAAATACAAAGGTATAATATAAACATAATAAAATCATTATAGGCCATAATAATTTAATAAATAAAGTAATTAAATTAATCTGACTTGTTATAAAATACAAACAATAGAGAAAAGTCAGAAATGGAATAAATTTATTTGAGAACATTTTGTCCCCCAACTTCAGGGACCTTCTCAGTTCTTTAATTAAAATATTATGAACTTCATGTTGCTTTTGCAATGTCCAAGACCTAAAGTTGGGGAATGTAACAGTTTTGAAGTTGAATTACTCAATTGATGACTTTTGGCCATTCTTTATATTTTATCATAATAATTTTAATTATGAATTTGATAGGATACAAATAAGCTCATCCGTGACATAGAACAAGTTTGTTTGTTAGCACTATTCACATTAGCTAAGAGAAAACCAAAATATGAAGTATAAGTTGTACAAAAATCAAAGTTTTTCAATCTTATGAACATCAACAAGTTTTTCAATAAATATTTCTCAAATTTATCAAATGAAAGACTCAGAAACATATGTAAACATTCTCCTTACAGTCAAGATTTGTTAACCTTGTCAGCACTTGTTGATGAATATGTTGAAAAAAAAAATTTAAGTATGTTTTAAATGTTTTCATTTAATATATTTTTTAGTTAACTACAAATTATATATACTTTAAATTTTTTGACAAAGACTCAGCCATCAATAAATTCTGAATTTAACCGAATAAGTTTAGAAAAAAATGCCTATTAAAATTCAGTCTAACCATCCAGTTCAGTCAGAAATAAATACAAATGTGGATAATTATTTTACCTTTACATCCAAGTGTCACATCAAAAAATCTAGTTATAACCTAGCATTACAGTTTCTAACCAATATCATTTCCCATCTATCAATAGACAGATTACTCTTATACAGACATCAATATCACAACACTTGATCGTTAACAATACAACAACAAATCATAACAAAAATTTCATCAGAAGTCCAACAATATGGTAGAGATCCGAGGCAACAAGTATCACATCAACTCCTTTCCCACACATAATTATTACCAGACTGAATGTTGGCCAGGAATCTGGGAATTTCCAACCTCCCTGCCAGTGGGAATGGAGTGACAATGAGTAACGGGAAGCGTCAGATCTCAAATATTTAAGTAACAAAAGGGAAAGGAATTATAGGTAACAGTAGTAGTAAATGAACCCAGTTAAACTAAAATAATACAATAAAAATTATATATATGAGAAGAATAAAAAAAATCTGTTTCAATTTCACCACCGTAGGATTAATTTTCTTTGCATTTTCCTCTACAGGGGGGGGGGGGAACCTGAAGAAGGCATAAAAACATGCCAAAACATTGTTACAAGTAAATTTTATAATAAGGGTCAGTAAAATGTTGAACTTGAGTGACATCCCAGATTACTCTAAAAATATTTTATAGTAAACATAGTATTTCTATAAATGTGTAAAGTGATACCTATGTAATATCTATGATGTATTGATAAGTTATTTAACTCTGGACTTAAAAAAATGCCTCCTCTCTTTCCTGTTCTTACTATATAGCTGATCACTGGAAATGTCTTCCTAACTTTATGGATGAAGGGGGCGGTGCCTCAGAAAATTCAAGTACTCTAAACCTCACAAGGTGTCTACCATCTATGAACCACAGGTAAGTCACCTTCTTTCTATCTCTCTGTCCTCTCCCTATTAATTGTGTATATATATGTAACCATCACTAGAGGTGTGGCATGCGTCTTACCATTTCCGCTACCTTGTAGAGTATGACTAACTGAATATTTTCAGTCTATATATTAGGTTTTCTAGGTAGGATGGATAAAGAGGGATGGAAGAATTTGTAGCATCCATTAAGGATAAATAGTCACACTCAAAGCGGTAGCAGAAATGGTAAGAAGCACGCCATGGCTCTAGTGGCAGCTACACTACTGATTTTGTGTATCGAGGTTCGAGTCCTGGCCATATAGAATATTTTCTGTCTTTCTTTTTTCTTCCATTCCTTTCTTCGTTTAACATATGTATTTCTTTGAGCATAATACTATGCGAATTTCCTGCCTTTCTCCCAAATATATCTATCTTTCTTTCTATTGAATTATCCAATGTGTGACTTCGTCACTTGTCTCAGTCGGCAGTTAGCCAATCACTGGAAATGTCTTCTGATGAAGGGTGGTGCATCCAAAAATTTAAAGAACATCAAACCTTACATGGTGCCTGCCATTGTGAACCTCAGGTAAGCCACCTACTTTCTATCTCTCTTTCCTGTCATAATTAATTGTTTTAACTAACCTGACAATGTCATTTTCTTATGCATATAATTTGGTTCCATATGGGACAAACTGGTGTGAAGCGAACATGATAACAATTGTGCCAAGGAATGTTGTTTAGTACAAAAATTCCCTTGCATACTAACGAAAATCTCAATAAATATAACTTGCTGACACATATGCATGTTTTTTAACTATAATTTATTCCACATTTGTCCTACAGGTTTCTCACCTACCCTGTGTTTTTCTTCAGAATTTAAAATACGAGTATTCCAAATTTGATTGCAATGTGTCCATGTACTTAAATTTGTATAAAGAATTGAGCACATACAAACTTTTTTATTACATTACTTATAAACCAAGACATTGATTGTAACTGCTACCCATGGCATCAGTTACAACAATTTGTGCAAATGCTACCCCCTAATTCTACATATTCTGAATTTTTATTAGTGGAAAGTTTCCTTTGTCTCTGCCATTGTTCTTTAATATAAGCATAATTCTCTTTTCCAATTCACTTTTCTTTCTTCTTTTGTATAACTTCTTTCATTGAAACCTTCCACAAACTTACTTAGTTATTTCCAACTGTCTTCAACCTTCTTATATAAGATTTTCACTATCTCTTGTGCTTATACTTCCCTTGTAATATTATATTAATAAAGCCTGAGTGCAAGTAACTATAAAATAGTAGAAATTATAAAGAATGTAAACTTGGAAATTTGGCAAAATTTTATATGTAGAACTTCAAAACACTGTATTACCTTATTTATGAGAACTTAGGTATTTTCTTAATGACACATTTTCTCTTTAAGAAATGCCGACACATTATATTTCTTGAGTAACTAGTGTCTGCCATAAACATGGATTGTAATGAGTACACAAACTTGCTTTAAAATAAGTTTAAGTAATAACATATATATTGTTAATCAATAACATTTATCTACAAATTTATTTCAGTGAACAGAATATACAAGTGATTTCTAAAATCTCCCATACCTCCATCCTGATCGTCATCTATGCTGAACACTGGTGCAATGTTACGATATCGTTTCCCCAGTTTATCAGAACTGCTTACATGGCGCTCAGTGGAATTAGTACCTGTTGGGTTCACGATGTATTCAAAAAGTTTATCTTTCATCTCTGCTGATTTTGACTTCATTGCAGCACTGTGTAATATGAAACAAAAAACTGATTTTGAAAAGCAACACACCACAGTTTATAGACGCTTTTTCAAGCATTCTTTTATATATGAAATGAATGTAACACAAAATAGGGTCAGAAGAGAAGAAAATGAGGATAAATAGTATGCAAAGTGAAGAAAGAAAAAATCATACATTTTACCAGTTATAAAGTATCTCATACATGCAAAATATTAACGAAAATAGTATATAGGAGGATGGAATGATAAATAGAATTTGAGTTAGAAGAATATCAGTTTGGTTTTAGGAATAAGGTAGGAACAAGAGAAGCAATACTGACTCTTCATCTTAGAAGAAAGGATAAGAAAATACAGGCCTATGTTCATGTCATTTGTAGATTTAGAAAAAGCCTTTGATAATGATTGGGATGGGATATTTTGAAGGAGGTTAAGGAATTCTACTACTTGGGCAGCATAATAACTAGTGGTGGTAGAAGTATAGTACACATAAAAAGTAGGATAGCTCAGGTTTCTTTTTATTCAAAAAAGAGAAATTTACTTACAAGTAATATAAGTGTAATTATTAGGAAATCATTGCTATAAATGTTTGTATGGAGTGTGGGGGTTTTATGGGTGCAAAACATGGATGGTAGGAGTTTCAGAAAGGGAAAAGTGGTGCTATAGAAGAATGCTGAAAATCTGACAACTATTTCTGCAGCAACTACACCGGGAAAGTCTTCATTAAATAATGTATCTGCATAGGTCACCACACTTTTATAATATATTTCACAGACAAACTACAGTTTATGTAATAAACATAATAACAAACCTAATTTTCCCCAGAAGATCTGAAGAGCTGGTGTTAGGTTTAACAGAGCTACTAGTTCCATTGGGTGTATTAGGCACACACACTAAGCAGCTCTGTGGATTGTGCTCTTCCAAACACTGGGCCACTTCAGTTCCAAAATAAGTATGTATTGCTATGAAATGAGACATCTATGAAATCTTTCATCATTAAGTATATTTAAATACAACATAGTTTTGACTTTAAAATTAATAAGAAATAAAAAGATGGCCCAGAAGTCAGCAATAAATTAATCACTATTTATTCAAAAGCAACGTTTCGTCTCCATTTTGAGACTTCCTCAGACTTATTGGCAGTCTTTTCATTTTTTGTATATTTAAATACATTAACAAAATTGTAAGGTATACTTCCTTATAGAACAGATGTTTCATAATTACCTAGATTTTGGATAATTCAACTTTTTTCAATCATTGAACTTCAAAAAAGTTCAATTATTAATCAATCATTTTCATATGCAATTCAGATAAGTTTTTCCTCCATAAATCAAATGAAACAAATTTAAACTCTGACATTACACCTTCCAATACTAAGATTTATATCACTAATAAAAGTGAAAACTGACAATCAATTAAGAAGTTTAAGATTTATTAATCTTGAGTTTTGTAAGATCTGATTAACAACCAGTACATAGGGATCAAATGTTTTACTGAAGTAACTTTTTCTTAGTGAAAAGATCTTGAGATTCCAACTGGGTAACAACATTTGTTTGTCACAAAGTTTTGAGAGCTTGCACCACCATCTTCTGCAGGTGGTACAGTCTACAGGTAAAGAAGATAGTGCTACCAGCCATTGAAA
The DNA here is from genome assembly GCA_034510155.1 of Eucriotettix oculatus. Lineage (NCBI taxonomy): Eukaryota > Metazoa > Arthropoda > Insecta > Orthoptera > Tetrigidae > Eucriotettix > Eucriotettix oculatus. The sequence goes on from CM067378.1 coordinate 66,469,023, forward strand.
TGTTGTGACCATCATCATTACCTGGTTAGAATCCTGAAAACACTCTATACATCAGTACATGATCACTGTATAATAATATTTTATAATGATTGTTATCTGACAATGTTGAGGTTACTCATCTTGTAAATCTACACAATAATTCGAACATAGCTTTCTGACTATAAGTTTACAATAAATATAATTTTATTGCTATTTAATTAAAATTAATGCAACATTTCGTCTACCTTTCGAGACTTCATCAAGCATTAAATTTAATTTCACTCTTGACTTTCTTATCCAATAAGATTATTAAATGTATTGAAGTATTTACATGGCAGGAATTTGGTGTTGCACACTACCTCCTGTGACAGTTACGGCCAAAAAAAAAAGGGGAGACGAAACATCACATTTATAGTAATTATTATCAATAATATTATATTGACTTATAGGCATCTTTTTAATAATTCTACAATATAAATATTTAAGAATGATAAAGATAAACATTGAAGTCAACTGGATTAGTTGTAAGAAAAAGCATGTGTTTATGCAATGAAATAAGTCACATGTGAGTTAGTTTTGTATTACAAAATGACATCTACAGTTTTGATAACTATTTCAAAATAACTAACCCTGATATCCTCCATGCAGCATACTAACGTATGAAGTATGTTTTTGTAAGAATGATGAAACAACCATGTGAGTATACTGATCTTCTTCAACACGACCAGAGCCTAGGAAGCACAAGTGTTCTCCACCAGCAGCAGAGTGAGCAGCTAATGCTTGTTTCTGAGCTGACAATAGTCCCTGCACAGCTGTAGTAAAGGCTGCAGGTTCTTGCAACATCTGGAAATAATGTATTCAAATTATTCTACAACATTGAAAATCATGAAGCAATAACTAACTATGGACCTTTGGAAAGAAAAAGTTCCATGCCCCTAACGAAAGAAGTGATTTATTCTTTTAAACTGGTTTCCACAATAAACAAATCACAAACTGATCAACAGGAAAATGTGGAAATACTTAAACAACCTTCTTTCAAATAGCTGTAATAGAAAACCTCTCCTTTTGTTTAAGTAATTTTTATATTAACAAGTGTCTTAATTCTTAAGTTGTTAAGAAACAATAAACTAAATTGTTACTAAGACAAAAGAAGTGACAGAGAAAAAATAATTTGACAATTTGACAATACCCTGATAAGTTACTTGCAATTAAACCAAAAGAAGAATTACAAAAGCAATTAGAGCTCACCAAATTACTGTCCAAATGGAAGGCTGTTGGTAGATGACCAGCATTGTATTGATCAGCTGGTCTACAATCAACCAAAAAAAATCTCACACTTTCTACTAACTCAGGGCTGTCCACAGACGATTCTGCATTTTCTATAAGCTCCTGAGCACTAACAGGAAGACAAAGTGCTTGGGAAATTATAGGGACAGCAGCACCTGATACACCAAACACTTCTGAAGATAGATCCTGAAAATAAAAAAGGATATAATTAATAATATAAAACTAATTAGGTTGAAGAAAAAATTGCATTAACCTTAAATCAATTCATATTTCGGTCTAATTAACTAATAAAGTATATGCAATGATAGTGAAAAAGCAGGATCACAGTTGTAAAGAAATTTGAGCACACTGAAAAAATATATTGTAAATGCAATTTATGCTACAGAGCAGTACTTTTGCAATAATGCTCACAAAGTCGTTGGATACAAATTTGTCATATTGAGTTTGTAGCGCAGTAGAACCCACGTCAAATTTTTTACTATTTATGGAAATTTAAATCGCATAAATATTTTGGCATGTCGCTGGCCCGGAAGAAGGGGTTTTTCCACGCGCCAGCTTGGACAGCGGCTGACACTTGGGCTATAAAGCTCAGACACCTTGTCACCGGTTTCAGAATTTCCTAATCTGTCTGAGAATTTGGTGACCAGGTGGCATGTGTTCCCCAAATGTAACAAGGGATATTATTGGAGAATATCCATCCCTGCCACCTTAGTGATAGTCACGTAAGTGGGAACGAAGTTTTAAAGAGGCAGGCAGAGACATTTTTGGGGAGATTGGCAGCAGAGTGATGGCGAGAGCAGACTGATGGTGGAGGAGTGTGATGTGATGTTTGATGATTGGAGGAAGTAGAGTGTAGGGTGAGACATTAACAAGTGGAGGAAGACTGAGTAAATTATGGACTGATCCCTCAGAGGAGGCAGCAGAGAGGTGTACCATGTTTTGATCAGTCGAGGAAGCAGCGAAGAAAGGTTTTAACAATGAGGGAAGAAAGAGGAAAAGGCTGAGTTTCCTCAATTCCAGCAGCACGACTTTGTGCTATTGTCTACCAGCCGCTTCAAGTTCCACAACAAGGAAGTTCCAGTGACATCTGCAGCAAGAGGCAAATGCAAAAAACTCAGGTTTGTCAACAAACGGAAAATCTGCCACATGTGGTCACCCAAACAATAATTACCTGAGAACTTTAATATAAACCCCTTTAATTCTTAATTTTTGTACATGATATATACACGCAGGACCCATTTTAGAAGTATTGTGATTTTAGTTCATAAATGTACATATTAAAACCCAATTATTAAATTCATTAATTATATCCCGCCAATCATTTACAAGTTTGAAAATTACAAAATAATTAAAGCAAATGAATGCATAAAATATAAAAGAAAATGAAATGAAGTATTAAAATTATGGCAAAACCTAATAACTAGTTCATGATAGAGATGATAGCAACAGTTTAACAAGATCAATGTAAATGTAAATGACCAAGTGGATAAGTGAGATTAGCTCAGAAAAAACTGAAACTAACAAAATTTCATTCTTATCTGTCTTTCAAGAAAATAACTATGTGATTTACAAACTATAACTAATAAGAGAAGGGTGTTACCATAGTAACTTTATACAGAGCATATGTCCAATTTGCAACTAGCACAATAAAGGTTTACACATTCAAACAAAACGACTAAGTTTATGAATATGAATCTCAAAAAACCTGGTCTCGTTATGTACTTGTTGCAAGTTTTATTGTAATAGTTTCTACAACTGAATTAGGCAAAGGAAAAAATTGACATTATTCAAAAAAGTTAGCTACTTTTTAAAAAAGTAGTTACAAAAAGCACAGTTATGGGTGAAAAAATCCAGTTACAAAAGTGCTTTTGGTGGAGACTGGTTTTGCAGTGGATTATTTTAAAAATCAAATTATACAGTACATATTTCCAAAAAACTTGCCCTTCTAAATGTGGAGGGTGTCCGGAATGCATAAAATTGCGCCAATGAACAGAAATCATTAACATCTTCAGCCTCCATTCCACAGGGTATTGAAATAATGAGGTCTATAATTTTTTGTTTATCTTCATTCTTCAACTTCAATATTTCATCCCTAAATAACATTTTGTCAATAGTTTATCAAAACATCAAGGAAATCATTTATATGAAGAAATTTAATTATATTGAATCATGAAATTTCAAACATTTAAACACTTCATTTATCCATGTATTATCTATGAGTATTTGCATTTATTTGATGCATTAGGCAAAAGGTTACTGTAAGTTCTAGATGACATATATAAAAGATCAAAAGGAATTCCTTATAAAAACACATGATGTAAATAAATTGCATAACCAATAGTATATATAAAAGAATATTTTTTTAAAAAAAATGATAATTATCAGATCAGAAAGGTTTTATAAATCTTATACTTGATTACTGACCTATAATTGATAACAATAATGAGCCCAAGAAAAAATACAAGAAATGGGTCTCCGTGCTGGAAATAAACATCCCACATATTCAAAACAGCTTGCAAATTGCATGCCGCGGCAAAGAGGGACTGGAACTGGAAAAAATATATGCAAATAATTCAAACTACAACCACTTGATGAGAATGTAACTGAAATTTTAAAATAGCCATGCTTTTAAATTTTATTTTATTAGATTATTTTATGGAATACATGGTAATTTATCATTGAAAATTTTAGAACTGTATACAAGCCAATTTATAAGAACATTCAAGATCTTTGAAAATAAAATATTAATTAATCATTGATCTTCCCTTTTTGTTTTATGATTTGCCCTATGAAGTCCCACTTTGAGATGACAAGCAATGACTTGTTGAATTAATCATATTGTTAATTGATAAACCCTTTTACGGAGTAATATTTATTTATTTAAACAAAAATGTTTCCAAAATTTTTCAAAATCAAAAACTGTTTCTTATGAATTAGAATGATTCATGTTCTTATTGTTAATATTAAAATTCCTGAAGGTCCTTAAGCAACAAAAAAAACAACAATAAATTTACAGTTAGAATTAATATTTTCGTGCAAGATATCTAACTCACCCAAGTGAGGCAGTATTTATCAGGACTAATTCGTTTAGTATCCAAAAATGAACACAGTTCAGGATCATGATATTGCAGTAATAAGCGAAACAAATGGAATGGGGTTTCATTAGTCTTGCAATTCCTGCAACAAATAAATATATATCTAGATACACGCAGTATAAATAATGTTTACCAATTAAAGAATATATTTGTTATTTTTATACATAGTACAGGTAGAAAATATATCAACACAATAAAGGAATTTGAAAACTAAAAAAAATTATTATATGTATTAACAGTGTTACTGGCATACATTCACAATTTACTTCACACATATGGATACATCAATTTTCCAAAAACACCAAAATCTATGATAGGAGTAATGTGATGTCAAGGCATTAGATCTCAAGCTGAGAAATGGCCAAAGAGGCTCCTTGTACATGTATTCACAGTTCAATGGTGCTGGTGGTTGAAGAATGTATATTGTGCTGAGCTTCATTCCATTATAAAAAATTTAATTCAAATGCTTTGTTGAACGTTTAAACAAGTATAAATTTTATAACAACCAACAATAAAGCAATCAAAGAATATGGCTACAAAAATTGAAGTCAGGGACAATAGTCCAACTATATTATATATTATCCACATTGAAAAATCATAAATTCAATCCTGTATCATACATGTGAACTGTCAATGTCTTACAGTTAAAAATATATTTATTTGCTACATAAATAAAATGAAGATACCTAGGAATATAGCGAGAACAAATTGCTTCAAATAAATTGTATGTTTCAGCACGAGGTAGCTTTAACGAAAGTAAAGGTAATAGCATTTCAACCCATCCACAACCTTGTTCATACATTAAACCATGGCTCTTGCAATAAAATGTCAGGATGGATTCCAAATCTGATACAACACACACTTTGTCTTCATCTTCATTTCCGAGTTTGTCTGTGAACAAAAATTACATACTTAAACTATATAGCTAATTATGCTATCAATAGACAACACAGTAAATTGTTAACCAATTTCTATTTTTCTGAAGAATATTTCTCAAACATTTTAAATAAACAAAAATTAATGAGCATCAGTCATATTTATTAATAGAACCTCTTACATTAACCACTATTGTTATAGGGGCTTGCACTTCAGAATCTGAGCTTATAGGCACAAAAAAAAAAAAAAGAAATATTTGGTGCTTATCATGAAGTAGGCCCTAAATCATATGTCAGTTTCTTGAACACAACTACCTGGAAGTTTGCAGGACTAATGCGTTATAGTACACTAGAAAGATTGTTTATATATATATATATATAAATATATAAATTAATGAAACGTTTGTAACGTGACGAAGTCACAGGTTTTTGGATATTAGGATAGTAAATGAGGGAGAAAGATAGGAAAGAAATGAACTATGTTCAAAGGTAACACCTTTATTTTGAAACTTATATTTTACATCCTTATCAATTAGAAGACTATTTCCATATATCCTATATCCAACTGACTACGTCACTTAAATGTTTCATAATTTATAATATATATATAATATAATATATATAAATACAAGTGTATTATCCTATCTATATACCTCATGGTAAGTCATCTCTTCTATCTTCTGTCTTTCCATCCATAATTATTTAAAACATACCTGTCATTTCTATCTATATTTATATATATATATATATATATATATATATATATATATATATGTCAGGAAATGACATTGTCATGTTATTTAAAACAATTAATGGGGAAAGGACAGAGAGCTAGAAAGAAGGTGACTTACCTGATGAAGGGGGCGGTGCCTCCGAAAATTCAAGTACTCTAAACCTCACAAGGTGTCTACCATCTATGAACCTCAGGTAAGTCACCTTCTTTCTATCTTTCTGTCCTTTCCCCATTAATTATATATATAACAATTAAAACACTTAATGGGGAAAGGACCGTCCTTTTCCCATTAATTGTTTTAATTAACATGACAATGTCATTTCCTGACTCATATTTATATATAACAATTAATATATATAGCTAGTCATCACTTGGAATGTTCTTCCTTATCTTAAGATGAAGGGGCAGTTACCTCTGAATTATACACTGTTTATGAAACATAATGAAGTCACACATTGGGTAATTGGATGATGAGTAAAGTTAAAAATATGGGAGAAATGTAGCAAGTGCTTTCAAAATCACATGCTTGATATAGTATTATGCTCAAGTGATTTTTAAATCACATGCTTGACATAGTATTATGCTCAAAGACAGGCATATGTTAAGCATAGAAAGAAATGGAAGAAGAAATAGAGACTGAAAATCTTTGGTACAGCTGAAGCTCAAACCATATCTTCACAGAATTACCACTGGAACCACAGGATACGTTGGCAACTTCTGCCACTGCTCCGAATACAACTTACTGACTATAGTCAGTCTTATTATTAGGTAATATTCATTATTAAGATGAGGGATAGGAGAGTTTGGAGCAGCCATTAAGGATAAATTATAAACTAATATTTTAATAGAGTAAAAATAAAAATCATACCATCAGTCTATCGTTACTCACAATTGAATTACTCAATGTGTGACTTAGTCATGATTCAAATACCATTCATTTATATATAAATATAAGGTAAACAAGGACTTTTTTCTCTCTCTTTCATATCTTATCCAATAAATATAAATGGCAATAGACAGAAAAAAATTATTGACTTGCCTTAAATTGATAGTAGACATTGACTGGCAGGAAAGTAAAATATCTGAATTTTTGTTAGTATAAACTCCATTCAGCCATTTCTACTTCCCTGCAAGTCAGTGCCTACGATCAATTTAAGGTCAGTCAGTAACAATATACAGATAAATATATTTAAAATGTTGATTGTTATTAAGCTTGTAATATACAGATTTATAAGAGATGTTATTACAAGAGCAATATATAATGAATATTCAACTGTTGAATTATGTAGACTATTATAAATAATATTAAAATTAGTCATTATTTGCAATTGTTAAAATAACTAACCAACAAAGTTTTGGCACTCTTCACGTAATATATTTTGTTGTGGAAGATCAAACACATCATTGAAGAGTAATAGTTGATTGCCTCTACCCAGAACTCCAAGGTTGGCCTGCCAAGCTTCAGACCTGTCTCCAATATTGTCACTTTCTTCTTCAAGCAATGCATTCTCCAATTCCTGCATCCTAAATGTTGTTTGTATGGTATTAAGACAAATCAAGCAAAGAAATATGCAATTAAGCAATGAAAAAAAAAAATTAGTAAAAGCACAAAAAATTGTTAACGTTTTGCCCTCAACCTATAAATTAATGTAGTTGGTTTTAAACTGTAAAAAATATGATTAAATTAAATTGTAAACTTTTTGCTATTCCTTCAGAAATCAGGAATATAGGAAATTATATAGTCATAAACAGATAATTGTGAATATTTTGAAGACGCACAGAATTAAGTTTTCAATGCTTACTCTTAATTAGAGAGATTTATGCAAAACTGTACATTGAAATTTAGGTTATATTCCCTTCATTTGTTTGTATTTATTAGTTCTGATATTCATAATTCCTTAATTTAAGCCACACATTTGCAATAAGTAAGAAAAATGTACTAATATATATTTTCTTCTACACTGAATATATCCCTTCATTAGCACTGATGCCTTAAATCACTATTGTTGTCCACATGGTGACCATTTACTCTAACCCACACAAAAAACTGAAGAGACTATGTCAAATAAATAAAAATAGATGGGGTACTAAATTAATGACAATTTATCTTGCCTTCAATTTTGTAAATAATTTGAATGAATATGAATGGTAATAGAATAAGTTGAAATTTATTATAAGTAGCAAACATCCAATATAAATTATCAGTATAACTTAATATTAAAATAGGTAGATATTAATTAAATAATATATCCCCTAATAATTGTTTGAAAAAGAATTGAAGTAATGACAAATTCACAGACACACCAAATTTTTTATGAATAAATTAAAAAGCTTGGTTTGTATATGAATTGCTCATTAATTTAACTCTAATCAAATAAACAGAAACGAGAAGACCCACTAAATTTTATTTAACTTATCAAAAATCTCTTCACAAAATATTAATTATAAGTCATTTTATAATACAGTTCAAAGATTTATAATTGCCTAAAATGACATTTAGTCTTAAAAAACAGCAAGATGTGACAAAACACTTATACGACTGCAAGAGATTAATCATATTAATTCCAGATACAATTTTTTTCTTAATATTTACATGTTCGCTTCTGGCATACTTTATCATTTGTAATTCAACAATTTTAAATAAAATACAACTGAAGAGGTCCTGATAGTTGGGGAAGAAATGTTTTTAAATTTAAAACTCTTCTGACTTTTGTCTATTATTTGTAATTTTTACAATATTAAGTTGGATTAATTTTATTTTGTAATTAAACAACTCATTATATTTCTTGAACATGATTTAGTACTTTACATATTTACTAATCTTCAACTGATCCGCTTCAACAATTAATTTTAAATTAATGTTTGTTCTAAATACTTTTCATATACTATATACATTTTCCAAATGTTCTATTCTCTTGATGAAAAATTCGTAAGTTTTTCCAATAACAATAATATGCGGATTTAGTTTTCCACGTTTTCTAAGGATATCTTACGAACACAGTAAAATACATATCAGAAATAATAGTACGAGTTTTAATCTGATATGTCAAAGGACCTTTACATTCTAACAGATGTTAGAAGTAAATCGCCATTGAGGTGGTTTTTTAAGTAACGGGAACTACGCGTTAAGTGGTACGTTTAACGTCGATGCTGCAACGTTTTTGTCATTTACACACAAATGTAAACAATGTTTACCACATAGTACTTAAGAACTTATCTCTAATGACAACTTACACAATACTCATATCTTCGGTACTGCAATTTACACGCTAAGCATTGTAAATTTATATACTCGATGCGCAAAATGTATTCAAATGAGTCCATTTTCAATAGGAAATAACAAAAACATTAAAAACAACTGTTATTTACCATGATTTATCATTATCTTCTAATGCCATTTTTCCATCTTGCCCTCCTTCGTATACTTTGGTTGGTGATAGGCATTTGTTCCAAAGAACATATATTCTTCATCGTAATGAAAAAGATTCAGTAGACGGCAGCACGGTATCGGCCTTTCACATATTAGGGTATGGCAGCGTCTAAAAGTGTCGGTGTGTCTACATCCTGGTCAAAATGGCAAATTGCCCTTGCTGTCAGTGCTCCGGTAGCAATCGGTTTAGGGTATTGGTATTTAAAACAAAGTGCTGCATCGTCCGACGAAGAAAAACAGGCGTTTTCCAAATCAAAAAGTAAATTGTCAACTGTTGCCGGCAGCCAAACTTCTACGGAAAATCCAGATATTACTCCCTCGTCAAAACCAATACCAGAGGTTAGAAAACATATGTAACTGTAATTAAAATTGTCGAAAGGTAATTAAAACACTATTTGCGTAAGAGCATTTGTGTTAAAGTCATTTATATTTTCAGAATCCACTTGATAGAGCTTTGTATCATAAAGACCTGGGAAATCAACATTTTAAGTCTGGAAAATACAATGAAGCAATTAAATGTTACAATGAGGCTATTAAAGTATGTCCTCCGGAGAAGAAGACAGATCTGGCTACATTTTATCAGAACAGAGCTGCAGCATATGAGCAGTTGGTATGTATAAATCATTTTCTGTCTATTTATTAATGTAGTTTTTAATTAAAATAATTTTTTAATATATTTATATTCATATCAAATATTGTAGTTCTCTAACTTCAAATTGATTGAAAATGAATTCAAAAACTTATAATTTATATTTTACTCTACTTTTAAATAATTATTTTTGCTGATAAAAGAATCTTTGTAATTGGTAGCTGTACTTGTAACTGTACTAGTTGAGCAAAAGTGCTTGTTAATTTTTATTAAGATATGATTTTGTAAAATTTGTGGTGTGTGGGCTATATGAAAATGGGAAAAGAAATATAATTTTATAATTGAAACTTTAATGTCTAAAATGATCATTTTAATACTTGCATTTCAGAAATTATATAAAGAGGTGCGTGATGATTGTACTCATGCATTGGAGTTAAATCCAAAATATGTGAAAGCTTTGCAGAGGCGGGCTAAGGCCTGTGAATTAACACATGATTTGCAACAAAGTTTGGAAGATGTTACAGCAGCTTGTATTTTGGAATGTTTTCAAAATCAATCAAATCTACTTACTGCTGACAGAGTACTTAAAGAATTGGGTATGTAAAGTTATAACCAATCATTGCATTCGTTAAATTATATACTTTGGGGATTTCATAAAATTTCCTTTTCTCAGTTAGTTTTCTTTAAAAAAACTAAATAATTTAATAGGAAGGAGTCAGAAAGTGACAGGTTAATTAAAACAATTAGTAAGGAAAGGCAAGATTGGTGGTCAACCTGGACTGTACAAGAGGCAGGCACCATCTGTACAAGGTTACCAGCTACTAGCTGACAAATTCACTATCAACTAGTAAACTTGCCCAATCTGCAATTAAAGTTGATTGTGGGTTTGTTAGCTAGCAAACTTGCAAGTATCTCTGTCTTATTTAGTTATACAAAATATCAATGGAACATTTGTGTGCGAGTCATGTTATCATATCAAAAAGGGGATAAAAATAATAGTAGTAATTGAGGCATAGAAAAAATGTGGATAAAATCATGACAAGAAATATGTAAATATGGTGCATTAAGCACTGAAAGAGTCAAATTAACTCCTTTTCATCAACGTCACTATAAAGACTGAAAATTTCAACCAATATTTTAGATCACAATCTTTTTGTTCCCTTTCATGTTCCTTAGTACGGGGTAATGCTCATTGATGTTAAGGAATTACACCATATTATTTATGTTCCACTTTTTTTTTAATGCTAGAACATTGAGGAATACAAGCGAATTACATAAGAAAACAAGTAGTTTTGTGTGTGATCCTCACTACCTGCTAGCTGACTCTTCTGCTTTTAAGCTTGCTGGCTAGTAAACTACTTCAATGTAAATTACCTGTAACCACCAGGTACACCACTGACTGCATCAGCGTATGAAACAACTTTTATAGTTAAACAATTTATTATCATTACTTTAATTATTATAGCATAGAATTTCCAAAAATGAATTACTTAAAACTTACTTACCCACTTACATTACACACGTTCTTATTAATATTGTGTATGTAAGAGTAGGAATTATACCACCCAATATTTTGCTGAACGCAAGAAACACCAATTTCGACACATTCTTCCCACCGGCGCAGTATTATGCTCAGATTTTGGACTCCATCTTTGAGAACTCTCTTAATCACATCCTACAGTCCAGGCAAAGTCCTGTACTCAACATTCTAGCTACTGCCTTTTCCTTTCATTACTTTTTTGATTTCACCTTTTGTATGTGTGTTTTGTCTCAGTGTTATTCTTGTTTCAATGTTTATATTGTTTGGTTCCTTTTCTTTTCCGTTGTTGTGACCTATGCTTGACCAAGAGTTATTGGGTGCCTATTGTTGCTGTCTTAACAGCTGGCACGCTGAAGTTTGAATTCATCTAAGAGTGGCTGGCTGCCATGCTGTTCAGACACATCGTCTTGAAGTGTATGAGCATCAACCTCATACTCAAAGCAACAGTCTGACAAGAACTTAAAAGCATTAGTCTCTAAATGTTGTGCAATGTGATAGAGAATTTCGGTAGGCACTTGAAAGAATGCATCAACTGGGATGGACTCTGTAACTGATATTATTTTTATATATTGAACTAGTTTTAAATGATTTTGATGTAGGATAAGTTTATATCAATAAGATTTTGAAAAATAAATTAATTTTAGACTTAGGATTTAAATACATATTTATGACCCTTAAAACTAACCATTTCTTTCTACATTTAAATTACTTTGAAGTATTCACATAAATTCTATGTTCTTTATAGGAAAGCAGCATGCAAAGGAGGCAATGGCCACAAGGAAGCCAATCATGCCTTCCAAACAATTTATAAAAACATATTTTGCATCATTTATAGAAGATCCAATAAGAAATACTTTGTCTGAAAAGAATGAAAGTGATTCAGCTGAAGCAGACATTAGGTATAGAGCCATTATTAATATAGACATTTAAATTTTAACAATCATAATCCCACTTCAACCAAGCCCCTCCGCAAGCGTTGGAATTTGGGAGCTTTTCAGAGTTTCTTAATAAATTAAGTTAAAAAAGCTCGCTTCCCCCACAATTGCCCCAGAGCTTGGTTGTAGTGGAGTTACAACGGTATCTAACTATTCCAGTTCCAATTTGAATATTAATAAATATTTAGATTTTTTTGCACAATAATAATGCAAATTTGAATTTTCCTATCATTATTTGACATTGGTTTTTGGGCTGTTTGGCCACGTAAATTCTCAGCGTGTCTGCCAAGCATTATCAAGGCTAGGCCGAGAATTTACATGGCCTAACAGCCCAAAAACCGATGTCAAATACTGAAGTTACGTCGGCCACAAAAAACATCTGTTATTTTATATTGCATTATCATATTTGAGGAATGTAATAACATTTAGTAAGCAATGTGTCAGCATAATAGTCAAGACTTAGTGTATTACTGTCACTCTATTCAGACATATGAAGAAGGGAGCTTAGGCCCTTGAATGTTTGACATTTTCCTACAACCCTGCCAGTCGACATCAACTTTCAAAATCAGTTGACTGTTGTTTCTTCAGGATAGTAAATTTGAATGCTGTGATGGTCAGCTGTTATATATAATACAATTAGTTAGGACAGGAAGAAGCTATAAAGGTGATGGCTTACCTGAAGTGTAAGGCTGGCAAACGCCATGATGAGTTTTCCTGAAATTTCGGAGGCAATCAACCCCCAGATATCTCTTGACAAATCTCCAAAAATTCTAAAAACCACTCAATCATCATTGTTTGCCAGCTTTACACTTCACCGCCTTTCCTTCCCTCTTTCTTGCCCTTATTAATTGTATTAATTATCTTGATAATGCCGTTTCCCTACAAACATATATTTGGTTTCATTTTGTACAAGAATAACGATATATATTTTTTCTGCAGCGCACTATTATTAATTCTCACATAGTTGTATTTTTCAGAGGATTTGCTCGAGCAAGACAAGCTTTCATCGCACAAGATTATGAAGATATTATACCTGCATGTACAGATGAAATAGATTCTGACTCACCAGAACACAAGAATGAGGCTCTTGTTTTAAGAGCAACTTTTCGCTTATTACTCGGGGACCATAATGGATCCCTCAAAGATTTTGAAGCAGTTATAAGCAATGAGAAGGCAGATGTTAAGGTGAGAGTTACCAGCTGGACCATTTATTAGTTCACTACTGGTAATGAATTTAAGAACGGAGTGATTGGCTATTTTAGTTTCTTTATTGCCTTGCTTTGAGGTACATAATAATGCGTAGAGATAAATTGGTTGTTGGCGCTTTTAATACAGGGGTGACATTTCTTTCTATAAAATCATTATTATAAGGTGGTATTGGTGTTTTTTCTTCAGTTCTTTGAATAATCATTTTACACTCAGCTGAAGTTTTAATGCATATGAACTTTTGATTCCTTAAATTAATTACTAATATTTTTAACATTTTGTCAGGTAAAACGCATTACCAAGTGTAATTTGTATTTTATAGGAAATATATGCCATGCTAAAGAATAAAGTAAAAATATCTAATGCTAATGTTTATTTCTTCAATTAAATGTGAATTTTGAATAAGCCTAGATTCATTTTATGCTGTTTCAGCTCCGCATAAATGCATTAATAAAGCGAGCATCACTCCACATGCAACTGGAGGATACAAATAAATGCTTGGAAGATTTTAATTTAGCTGCAAGATTGGATTCAAACAACTCTGATGTTTACCATCACAGAGGACAGGTAAGCTCCTTTGTTATAATTATATGAAAAAGCATTGTGTTTGTTCACATTTCCATTAAAAGAATAAGCAAAACTTGGAAGGTCAAACTCTGGCCTTTCTTGCCTAAAATGATTCAATGTATGTAATAATTGTAGTTGATTTGTATGATCTTTGATCTGTTCTGAAATATGGATTAGTAGTGCTATTAATTCCTCCTTACATTGTGTATAGTATTTCTGGAGTACTGCAAGATAGTTTTATATTTCTTTACCTGGTTATTAACTTTCTGCAAACGTTTCCTCTAATTTCCTTCAAATTCTCATGGTGCACCTCTTCAATTCTTAAGTGTCATTGTTAATTTTGTTCCATATTCATATTCTGAAAATTGGAACATAGTTTTCTGACTTTAAAATTTACAATAAACAAAAAAGTCAGCATATAAATTTATGTTTGTAGTACATACTAGGAAGTCTCAAAATGGAGACGAAACGTCGCTTGTGAATAAATAGTGATAAATTTATATGCTGACTTTTTGGCCATCTTTTTATTTATTGCATATTCTGAAAAGTTAATTGAAACTTCACCTTCAGTTTCATCCCAAATAATTGATATTGTTAGTATTGCATTATTTACACTTAGCTATTTTATCTCAAATAATGTTCTTCTAATACAATTGCTAGTACTGTTCTGTTTTCATTAATAGCCAATGTCTTTGAAAATTGGTAAGCTCTTCTAACAGAGCAAATCAAAGAAACATAAAAAAGAAAACCTGGAATAATGTTTGTTATTAGAAGTTTTAAAATGTAAGCTTTACAACAAACATTTACCAAGTAAAAACATAATCCATATACTTTAAACACACGTAGAACTTAAAATCACTATAGCAACAAAATTTCCTTGTTCAAGAAATTATTTTATGCAAAATGTGAGCCAATTTCCATAATTACATAATGATCTAAAGCCATATAATTCACATTGTGTGTGTTGACCACTAGTGGTTTATAGTTTTGTTCATTTAGGTAAATTTATCACTCAAGTCTAAGATTTATAAATAAAATAAGGGGATACTCACATTAAATAAATTACAATAAACAGTTCTAAAGTCATAAATTCTATAACATGTCCAAGATTTTTTTTAAGTCTATAAAAGTATGATTTAATGTTTTGTTCATTTTTGTAAATTATATTTTAGGTTCATTTATTAATGGAAAAGATGAATGAAGCTATGGATGACTTCAAGAAAGCTGTTACTCTTAACCCAAATTTTCCCATTGCTTATGGTCAGAAATGCTACACAGATTACCGTTATGCCTTCCAAACTAGAAATGTAGAAAAGATGGAAGAGGTAATGAAAGAGTTTCGTAAAGTTATTGAAAGGTTTCCAAAATGCTCTGAATGTTATACTCTGTATGCTCAGGTATGAAAACTTTTCATAAGAACCACTCATTTTCTCAAGTGTTTCCCATAGCGTTATTTCATATTTTTTTTATATAATTTCTAGGTCCTGTGTGATCAACATGAATATGACATAGCTGATTCATACTATCAAAAAGCTATTGAAGTTGAACCTGAAAATGCAACTTTTTATGTTCATAGAGGTAATTTTGAAATTGATTACTGCAATTAAGTAACAGAATTTTTAAATATGAAACAGTATATATGAAAACCAATTTAATTTGAAGAATATTTGTTCTACATTACCGGTTATAAAGTTTTACTTTTATAAACTTGTGTAAGAGTTTCAATTATTAAAATTCCTTTCATTACCTATAACTTACTATATTTACAAGTGACATTAAATTTATGTCGTAAAATAGTCTTAGAATGTTGTTTCATAAATTCTTAAATAATTTACATGTTTGCATTTGAATCTATGTACCAAAATAGAATTGTTTTAGTTCTAGTAATAAAATTTCTAGTAATTTCTAGTTCTAGTAATAAATATTATTTTAGGTCTATTACAGCTGCAATCATCTGGTGACGTTCCTAAAGCAATTGAACTTATTAGTAAAGCACTTAGAATGGATGACAAGTGTGAGTTTGGATATGAAACCTTGGGGACAATTGAAGTTCAACGGTTTGTACCTTAAAAGATTGTGAATTTACTTTGTTGTTACAAACATTCCAATTACAAAATATTTTAATTTTATGAAAATTACAAATTTCTTGTTTTAATCAATAAATAAGAAACATAGTTGTCTGGATACACAGTTAACTAATTTCTCTATTTCAGGGGTAACCTGAAACGTGCTGTTGAATTATTTGACAAAGCCATTCCACTAGCAAAAACTGAACTTGAGCTAGCTCATTTATTTTCCTTGAGAGATGCAGCAGATGCACAGGCCAAAGTAGCAGCACGAATGGGAATACCTATAGCACCAAGTGTATGATCCTTCTTACCAGTCAACAATAGCGAGTTTTAACTTGTTATGTTAGAGTATAAATGAAGAACAAAGTGCTTTCAACCACGAGTATCAATTTTGGAAAAACCAAAGTATTGTGCTTCATTTGTCAATTTTAAGTACTTCTATTTAGCCACATTCTATTACAAAATTTAATAATTTTGTTTGAACATGGTTGTTCAAATGTTCTGTGGAATAATTTCTTCTAGTGACTGTTTCAATTAATGCTTGAAGAAACACCAAACTGTGAATTTGCTAATGAAATTGTGCAATAGTTAATTCCAAGCATTTTTCATAATAGTACTATTGTCACTTCCTTTCAAATGTTATACAATATTTACAACTTAATATATATAACTTTGGCAATCTGAATTAGTGAACAAGTGCAGTCTGTAAAACATATTTTGTACCAACATTTAAATTATCATGAATTGCAGGAAACAATTTTATACTGTTGAGCATTCCAAGAACTGCATTGCACTAGGCTTTAATTAATGAAAGATTAACCAATGTTTGAGTGTAAAGAATGTTGAGACATTTTTGTTCACAAATATGCAATTAGTGAGAAAATACTTAGTAGATGATTAAATTGACTATTCTCATAGTTGGTCACAAATTGTACAATAAAGTTGTTTAAAAAACTGTATGGAATGTTTATTTCATACATGTCATAACACAATTAAAATTTAACTTCTTTGTTTGTGGAATATTGACCGTCCAGGATTCTTATTGGAATAATTTTAATGGCTTTGATACGTTGTCATATATAAATTTTTCATCTGTTCTTATTTTTGTCAAGAGTTTATTAGCCTTCTTTTTTTTCTGAAATTTGTCAACCATTTCTATCATTATGACATGGATGCCAGAGATATGGCTAGAAATTGAAAAATTATATGAATGTAAAAATAAGTAAATACAGTCTTACCTAATGGATCATTTACTTGAATATCTGCAGTCTCCTAAATGATCTGATAGTAAAGGTTGGTCAGTGTTGAAATGGAATAAATCAAGCTGTATTAAAATTCTTGTTTATTTGAGAGGCTCATGTATGCAATGTAACATCATTTAAATGTCAGCCACAGCGTCTTGTGGTGGCATGAATCAGAGTGATCCAATTTATAAATTATTGCTGTATAGATGTGGCTGAATTTAAGGGTGGGTTATGTTGACTTTAAATGGTCCCGTATGTGCTAGAGCTCTGGTATACCCTTTCACACTAGAGTAAACTCTCAAGTATTTCTGTCTCAGAGTAGCTGCTGGATAATATAACTGGACTGGATAATCTCTAATACATTCTCTTGTAGCTGTTTACATATTTTTCTCTCTTCAGCAGTGTACTGTGTAGGATCCCAGGGACCCTAGTCAATCCATGGCTACTTTCCACATCCCCTTTTCAATTCCCTTCCTATTCTATTAAAGGGGAGTGGCCTGTTAAAAAAAATGCAATGATTTCAACAATAGTTGCTGCTCTTTAGGGGATGAAATTCATTAACAAAAATATTCCCAATAATTGGCTCGTGCAACTTGTCAGCTTTTAAAGTATATTTTCCTCAACTCTGTTTAGTTGACATGCAGATCTTTTAAAAGTTCCTACATTATTTTATATGAATTTCCCTATAGACCTGCAAAGTAATGCTCCATAAAATTGGATTTTATCAAAAAAAGATGTTTTGTGTGTGGAATATGGATCCTATACCTGTTAATGAAGTGAATTGACCATTTCTGTTTGTTCTTCTCCCTAGTGAGAGTGTTTAATCTTGTGCATTTGTGAATTTGAGATATTTAATTGTCTAAATAATTATAGGGTGTAAGGCACTTCACTTTGTAAACAGGGTCTTGAGGAAAGTCAAGAGAAATACCAAGATTTCTGCTCACAAAACACTGGTCAGGCCAATTTTAGAATACGGGGTCACATGCTGGGATCCATATTGAAATGGACACACTCTAGCATTGGAAAAAATACAAAAAATGGTCTGAAAAGATGTTTGGGGCTCGATTTGCGAACAATCCTTACTAGAATTTAGAAGCTCTCGGTAATAGAAGGAAACTTGCATGGTTATGCGCAATATATAAAGCTTATAAGGGTGAACCGGCCTGGAAAGAAATGACAAGTCATCCTATGGCACCAAATTATATCTCTAAAAATGATCACACATTCAAAATTAAAGAAAAAAGGGCAAAACACAGATATACAATAATTTCCATTTGTAAATGGATCAATACACGATTGGAAATCATTGCCTGCAGAAATACAGACAAATTTTCTGGCTAGCATAAATCAGTTTAGGAATAGGCTAAGGAAACTAAAGTGAGCAGTTATTAGAATCGGTGAAGTGATTTGTGACTCGACTTTTTCTTTTTCAGATCAAAACCTCGTAAGACACTTCAATATTGTTTCTCAGTGTGAATTGTGTTTTCTTTGTATATAGCTGCCACCAGGCAAATGCCCAATAGCAGCTAAGTAAGTGATAATTCCATTGGGATTTAATTATTCCACAGTTTTGTTCCTTGATGTTTTCCTTTTTCAACTTTATCTTTGTCGGTGTCCATAATATCAGAAAACAAGTATAAACAACAAACACTGTGGCTAGAGAGAAACAGAAGTGACGTCACATGCTGTGATGTTAGAGAACAGCAAATCAATTTGTTTCTCTGGTAGCAACTCTTTCTCATGTTTACACATCTCTAGTGTGTACAGGGCCCATAAGGGCATCGGTTGATTGCAGCTTGTGAGCATAGATCTGTGACATCTGGAAGCCCCACAAGAAAAAGTCTATTAGGGTCAAATCAAACTATCTTGGTGGCCAACTGACACGACCTCTGCGACATACCTTCAAATCGTTCATTGCTGGCAATGTGTGGCATGTACCGACATTCACGTTGTCTACGTCCATATCGTTCAATATGACCCAAAAGAAATCAGCTGTCATTAAGTAGTGCTCACAGTTGACGGTGATAGCCTCACTTGTGTTGAGTTGTCTTGAAGGACCACCATGGTCTGCTGTAAAATGGCGCACAACATTTTTGATAACCAAGTATTATCCTTTGGATGTGCTGCTCAATCATCTAACTTGCTATGGTGATTTGGCATCAGTGACTGAATAATAAACAACACAAAAAAAACATGTCCATCACAGGCTGCCAACATCAGCCCATCTCAATTAAAAACCCTATAGCAATTCAGCATATAATGTGGACTGTAACAGCACAGTTAAAATGAAACAAACTATGTATATGCTCACATAGAAATGACAGTCCATCTAGATATTGAAACACTGGCAGATATTCTGTTGGAATCGTCTAATTGGACATTTTCAAAACTCAAATGTAATCAAACATATGCTTTCATATGAAGTGAACATTTAACCTATCAAATTAATAATTTTCAACAATTATGGCATTGACCCAGACCCTGATGTATAGATTCCTAGAAATTTGTGACCTGCAGTAGCAGAGTTCTGTAGTAATCAAGCACAACCACTGGAAGAGTGCCTGCTAGCATTCAAATATTCATTATTTCCTTAGTAATGGTATATACAGACAGTGCTAAGACATTTTAACAACACCTTATGTTTTTCAACCAACTTTTAAGGAAGCATTTTTAATGTAGAAGTTACCTATAAATTAACAGAATGTCTCCTTGTGTCAATGTTTTCTGAATAGCTTTTTTTTCTTCTTATGACAAAGAATTGTGTTAAAGTGTGCTCTGGCCTACCCCCTCTTCAGAGCATCATACCTCAACACAACTTCCTTTTTCTCTCCATTTATATTAGGCATAACATCTAAATACAAACTATTTAACGTTTTAAATGCCAATGAGGTCATCCTGCATTAACTACCCACTAAACCTGTTAAAAGCTCCACATTTGCTAAAATTCTTTTCAAGGAGAGCGGGTATACAATTGACAAAATATTATTTTAACATGTTAAGTTTATTTGAGAGACAAAATAATTATACAACCAGCTACATCAAAGTGAATATTCAAAGTATTAGACTTTGTATCCAACAATATGACGCTTCCCAATACATTCTCCAATATAGAACCAACATATAACTTCCACAGTTATCAATGTATTCAGCCAACCCTCCTGAAATCATATAATTATCACATTAGTTTACTATTAACAATATGTGAACAATATAAAAAATTTTCTAGATTCTATGATTAATTTTTACTATGTCCACTATCAAGTCAAGTTCTTTTTTCTGAACTGAGTTTTCCCCCATCCTTCGATTGGTGCTGCAAAAGGAAGGGAAAACTGCCACTTAATTACAATAATTTAATTAGTGTTTTAAAAATCTAAATAAAAGGAAGGGAAAACTTTCACTATATTACAAAAGTGACAATGATAAAGGCTATAAATTAATTACAAAGTCAGGAGGGGTTTAATCATGAAGTATTAAGTTTGTGGGATAACTTTCCTGTTAAGCTCTTTCTTCTGCCACTTTTTACAATCCATTTTATTCATATATCACTTTATTTACCTTATCTTCTGACAAAAAGGACCGTGGCTTCCGAAAATTTAAGAAAATCTTGCACTCTGCTATATACTTCAGGTAAGCAACAACCTTTCTCTCTCTCTCTCCCCTGGCCTTACTAATTGTGTTACTTATCTTGTAACAGGTTTAAATTTTAGAATACTTAATAATTATGATGTGGTAATCATTGTGGAGTAAAGTTTGGTAATCTTTATTCATGGAATTTCATTAATACTAATTAACTCAGCAAGAAAAGACTAAGTAAGACCTGTATATTATGAAAGATAAGACTTTTTGTATTTAAATTTTACCTTTACTGTTACTTGCTTCCACTTTCCAGTTCGTGCCGCAGACAATAGCTTTTGTATTCCGCTGGCTATCTCAGGGAATTCTCCTGGGGTTGGTGGAATCAATTCCACTTTGGCGTATTTTAAAAATGTTTGCAATTTTGGCTGTCCCACCTCTGAAAGTATTATTACATTGAAATATATATTTACGAAATACACAAACAAACACATGTATATATGCGAAATATATTGTTTTTACGTACCTCTCGCCCATATAGGTGCCTTGGTTACTAAACTTGATATCAGTTTTGCCATTTTCCCAAGCAACTAACACCGTGCAGACAACTTTCAAGGAGGTGCAAAGACGAAAATAGGAAGATGAAAGATACTACGAAAACTAGATACTCTGTCAATATCTATACTATCTTTGCAAACAAAGGTTTAAAAAGAAAACTACTGTAATTTTTTTTACAGATATGTTTGCAAAATTTAATATACTAAAGAAATTACTTGGGATCCCAAAATGTGGCGACGAAATATCATATAAATAATTATAAACAAATTATTTTAAAAAAGACATTAAGTGATATACTAAAGTTTTTTACGGTATTGTGAGACAGGTGGGTATAGACTCACATCCAACTCAACGACTTGACAGTCTAGTCCACTAAAACAGTGCTGTCCAAACCTGGCACCTTGGACGATTAAAAGTGGCGCATTACATTCTTGAGCCTGTTTGTACTTCGACTGAAAAGTCCCTTTACATTGTTAGAAAGCATTATACAACTCGTGAGATTCTACGTGGCATGTTTAGATGCGCAATATGGAAACGAGAAGGGGAAGGGAAGTATTGTCGTTTGAGGAGGACCTTCCCCTTAAACGGACTGCCGGAATGCTACTAGCATTGTTAAAAACATTAATTGTATTCATACAAACGGGATTTGGATACTGTGACAACGTATTTTTAACACACCCTTCACTTATTATCTATTACTTTAACAAAGTTAAAGTGAGCTTCTGTTTACCCCCACTACAAAATAGGCGGAATTGTTCACTGCGCATCGTCTTGACACAGGACGAGCTAAAAATTAGAAATAAACACATTGAAAGTTCGAAATAAAATAATTTAAAATTAGTTCTTCTGAAAAACGGAGAGAACAGACAATTCCAAGTTCCAAGATGATCTTCTCAGTGGCAGCTACTGTAGTTCAGAGTTATCTTCACCAAACGAGCATCATAAAGCAATCACCCTCTCGTACATGAACATCATTCTTGAGTTTTGTAAATTGATGATTTGTTAAACTAGCGTAACTCAATTAATTTAATTGGGTCAAAGTTATTCCTTACCGTCCCCTAAACAAAGCAGATTCTGTCATCATATCTATTTACCGACCCCTAACCATGAACGTATGACTCTATAAAATGTGTTCTAGTCTGATGGCGCATATGAACTTGTGTGTCAAAAACTTGGCGGATTTTCTTATTATGTTGCAATGAATTTAAAGTGCAGAAATAGGTTCCGCGCCACACCAGATATTACAATTCAACTTACGAATATCGTGTCATATATAATAAGATATGAAATTCAAACTCATTGGCTGCTCTATTTATTCATATTTTTTAGGTTTATATTACAGATTTATATTTAAAAATAATTACTAAATTATAATTAAAACTTTTTACATGTAGGAATTAACCAGCATAAAAAATAAGCCAAGTTTGAGAAACTATGGATTAGTGCTTTTGAGTCAGCAGTCCAAGAGTGTATACTTGACAACTCTTGAAGGTGTATGATAGCACAGAAAATTCAGGGAATAGACTTATGAACTCTTTATAAACAAAATTCCTAAGGAATTTCACATGTAACATTTAAAATTTGTGAATTTACTCGATCATATAAGACATTTTATTCTAAATAAACAAGGTACTTCCAATCGTAGGTATTTTTTTAACAAAAAATTGTTTTAAAATAACTACAGATGTGCACTTAAAATTATAACTCACCTTTCAGCAAACAAAATAATTGTATTCAACAGTTACATAGGTAATTTGTCTTTAATACTCCGACAATCTGAATACATGTATATATAAAAATCGTCACCTAGTCGATCACTGGAAATGTTTTCTGAAGAAAGGGGCAGTGCCTCCGAAAATTTAAAAAACTCCAAACCTTTCAAGGTGCCTGCCATCTGTGAACCTCTGGTAAGTCACCTACTTTCTATCTCTCTTTCCTTTCCCTATTATATATATACACCATGTGATCAAAAGTATCCAGACACCTGGCTGAAAATGACTTAAAAGTTATTTAGAAGACATTCATTTGATGTATGATTAGTTTATTGAGTCTTTACTCAACAAACATTACTCAGACAAATTTTAATATGAAGACAGTAACAAAATTTTTTAAAATGTGGTTGGACATGTTTAACAAAGGTCGCAATCTAATAATACATGATATCCCAAGAGTTTTCTTGTCGTTGGACGCCGAGAAATCTGGCACTCCAAGGATGTAGATTTCTGAAACAAGTAGAATAAAAATTAACAATTGTATAATTGTTTTGCAATATGGTTAAGTATTAACATAAATAATATCTTATGTGGAAATAATTAAGAGAAATAAGGCATTTAAAAACATATCAACTCGAGTTTAGCATCTTACTCTGAAGGCCAGTATTAAAATTAACACTAGTTGAACTAAAAATCTCACTTTCTGTAAAATGAGAACAGATTGATATCTCTGTCTTTGTACAACTTAAATTAAATTAGGTTCACTCTCCAACCTGTCATCAGAGTTGTTCTCACATTCTCCAATAACTGGCTGATCTTTTACAGCACGTACGCCCATTCTTCAAAAGCATCAATATTCCTATCCCTACAAGATTTTAAAAACATATTTCACCAGGTTCCTGGCTGTTTTTCTTGCTCCCACATGGAGTTGCAATTGCCTTAGCGGATCAGCTCGTACATTCTATTGAATTAGTATGGGCCCCAGTCTCTGGGTCCTCAGAAGTGACTGTGATTTATCTGAAATAAGTAGTAAAATATCTAAAAGACATTTCTTTACAAAATCATTTATAACTACAGTATCTTACTTTTAGGTGCTCATCTTTGGGGCAATCCTAGGCATGCCAGCAGTAACCTCGTAAACACACGTCTGAAACTTTCAAGAACTTCACTTAAAAATTATGTTGGAAGGTGACAGCATAGGCCTTATACACTAAAAGTACCGGAATTAATCATTTTCTGTTTGTGCTAGGAAAGGTGTAACAAATGAGGAGGAAGGCTTTGTGAAATTCTCTCAAAATAGTCAAACTCAGTATTATGCTACACTATAGATACAAAAAATGAAATCTATTGTTTAGTAATATTACTTCATATTATTACTAGATTAATTAAGCGCCTATACTTTGAAGCTGGTTTTCAGTGTTTAATTGACTAGGTGTTTATTACTTGTTGTTTTATCCCCATATATGTCAATTACTGAAGAAAACAAAATGAATTATTTTTCATTTCGTGTGATTTTAGTACGTTAATAGCTATATATCATTTTTTCGCGTAGTTTTTTTGCCAGTTAAGTTTGTGAAGGGTCAAGTGTCCTAGGGGTCCCCACTCGACCACTTCAGATTTTGCATACATGTACACTTATGTATTAGGCGACTGTGCAAATTTTAGGCTTGGTCCAAATTTGATATTTTCTGTCCTGACATTCTTTAATCTAGTACTTATTACAGCTTAAGCATTGAAATTGTTATTCCTTATGCTATTTGGCCCGAAAGTGCCTTGTAAAATTTGCCACGGAAGATTTAGGTTATACTTCAATTACAGAGCAGCTGGAGCGTTGATTTTTAGTCTGCTGACCAACAACCTGGTCATCGTCATATTATCGTTTATGAGTTAACAGTTCTGATTTTATTAAGCCTCCTTCTATATGCAAAATTGAAAATTGTATTTTTTACCATTCTTCAGTCTTTTTCAATACGGGTATCACCTCTGGTCTACACGATTGGAAGGAGCACAATTTTTTCTACAAAAAACCTGAAGTAGTAGAATGGTAAAATTCTTATATACATATTTATTATGGGACACTTGGTATGGAATGACCCAACATTAGAATTGATGTAATATCCAAGGATTGCAACAAATCACAAACAGAAAAAGGTTGTGCTTAGTATTTAAAATATAAATAACTATTGTTGTATTCAGTCCTATTGTCTCATGCTAAACCAATCTTGAGCAAGCCTTTTCATTTCTACATGTGAACTGCTTAGTGAATTCAATCCTTTGCCTCTCTTCTGTTCTTACACCACACCCTTCTCTCTAATGCTAATTTTACATAACCCTCATGTCTTAAAATCAAAGTCCTCCATATTCACTTTCCCCCCTCTTCTTTTTAGAACTTCATTAGTGATTCTATCTACCCATCTGATTTTCAGCATTCTTCTATAGCACCACTTGGCTGCAACTACTATTGTCCACTTTTCACTTCCATATAACTCTACATGAACATTAACAAATAATTCTATATTTGTCAGATTATTTTTTTAAATAACTTATAAATATTAACACATATAAGACAATTACAAAAAATTTATATTTCGATCATCACTCAAGATCCTTATCAATACTAAGGCCAGACTAAAATATTATACACACGTGACTACCAAAGAGTATTTAATAAACCATTTGTTTTCTGTAATTTACTTCCTTTTCTGGACTATCAAAATTAAAATAATGATAAAGTTCCAACCATGCTTAGTAAATATGTTAACCTGCTTGAATTGGGTATTAAATTGTCTGTATCTGACAAAAACCTACATTAACATAGTAATATTCAATATTTCTAGTCGGTAATCAAGGTCAAAGTTTATAAAAATACACATTATTAAGCCATGTGCTTAGGCATCCAAACTGGAAAGAGGTGGTACATATTACACATTTACCTGAAACAGGTAATTAAGGACACAAGTTGTACCCAATCCATATCATGGAAATATCAATGAAGGGTGTATCAAAATAAATGCATAAAGACCAATCAATTTAATAGAAACACTGCCCTAAAAATTAGGCTATTTTCATATCTACTTTTTTATAATAGAATGTTATATAAACAAGAAATGCAAGAAAATTTTATGTTAAATTAGAATTTTTTTATTCACAAATCATATACTTACAAGATTCAATTAACTTCAAAAAAATTATTAATTCTTATACAAGTATTTTCATGATACATTTTCAGCAAATAATTATGTCAATAACAGGATGTAATATTAATAAACTTTGAACAATTTTAAAAGTTACACATTAGTAGACTTAAAATATTATATGAAATCCAAATTTTGGTCTTTGTCTTTCATAATCTGCCAATTAGGTGATGGCTTGTCACTAGCTAACCAATTAAAATCATCCACAAGATCCCAGTTATTTTTATTCACATCTAATCCAGATATTTGAAAGTGTGAAATAATATTTTCATATTTCCACTGGTATGGTGCAAAACGTACATCAGAAGTATCTTCTATAATAGCTCTGCTAGTAACATGTAAATAAAAATCACTGTGTCTTGTACCATGGACTCTTAACTGTTGACAAGCTAGAATAAATACACAATTACTACAATTTTCTATAAAAACTGATGTGGATACAGGACCACACATCACTTTACTATTATGAAGATTAGTTATGTGCAGTGTACTTGGAGCTCCTGTTAGCTGGACTGTACAATCCTCTAACGCAGATAAAATTATATCTTTCTTATAAATTTTCTCATGAGAAAGGGAGAGAATTTCTCCAGATTTGTTGGAAAATCCATAATTAGTTTCTATATAATTACTAACAAAATTTGGGATAGTTGGAACAGAAGAATCAATTGTATCTTCAATTTTCTTACTAGATATATCATCTTTCTTACTTGTTAGTTTGCGACCTTTGAAACCAAATTTCTTTTTAGGAATAAGCTGTTCTTCAGATTGTTGAACTTTCTGTTGTAAATTCTGAATAATCTCTTGTACTTTTCGAATATCATACACCCTCAAGAACAATGTTGATGTTGATATGAAATGTTGTAACTCTTGTATATTTTTCCTAATTTTATCAAAATGATTTGGCAAATGACTTCTCTCAATAAAACCATCTATAGCTAATTTTAGAGCATCATCTACCTCTCTCTGCTTATCTGTAAAAGTCTCATAAAAGAAACCAACCTGCTCTGAGCACGAGGACTTTTGTTCCTTCAATTCTCTGTTACGCTCTATTAACTGCTGCCGTTCAGCCTCTCTACGTAACAACTTCTCTTTCACAAGCTGTTCTTTACTCTCATCTAACATATTTTTGTCCATTTTAAATACTACTACTAAACTAAAACATGTATCTCCAATATTATTTTTTGTGTGACATATATGTTTTCATAGAAGCTTCTAATTCCTTTGGTGCCTGACAATAAATTGGTTTTGAATCATTTGCTGCTCCTTGCAATATATTAATAAAAGCTTGCTGTTTATTTGAATCTTCCTTCTCACTTCGGAGTTTCTGCAAAAAACCAAATTAATGTCAATTATTAGAAATATTTCAAATTGGGTGTATGCAAATTATCACAATAAAAAATTCAGTGCTTCAAAAAATTCCACAATAAGAAGGTTTAAAAAATTATAAATAATTAGTGTTTTTTTAATGCAACATTATACAAAATATGTGTCAAGGTAAATATTTAGCTTGATGGTTGCTCTAAAATCAATGTGCTGGTCAGTAAACATATTTTCCTCATATTATTGGCTGATTTTTAAGTGGGAGGAACATAATACCTCCTTTTACCCAAATAATTAATATAGCACTGTCTGTTACATTATTTAATCATTTGAACTATTTTATTAAAAGACTTATAAGATATAATTGGCAAATACCAATTAGTCAACAATTAATTTGCAAACATTAATATCCAAAATTATGAAGTTATCTTTAATGTTATATTTGTACAAACAAATTAACTACAGTAAATGCAAGATATTACCTTACCTTCTTGAATTCATCATTTGGTTTGGTAAAATATAACAAAGAAGCACCTAAGCCAGTAAAACCACACAAATAAATAATAGCTTTTGCTAATGCCATTACATGATTATTTATGCTTGTTTGGATAGTTTGCCTTCTTTCTCCCAAGTATCACGGTCTTGTTTACGAGTATCGATATTAGAAATGTATTCACCTATAGAGTAATAACCTAAAATGAAGACATAAAAAAGGACTAAGTTTTTTTAATGTAATCCTTCTTACTATAAAACACAGGAACTTACCATCCAGAGCCCAACTGCAATTGTCATGCATAAACAAACGAAATTCTGTAAACAAATAATAGAAGTTAGCCTATAAAATATTATAAAGAAAGTAATTACCCGAACACTAAGCTAGCTATTATATATTTTTCACATACTCAATTAAATACTATACTAAAACATGCCATTTAAACGTTTGAAATTGTTACCTTATATGGCACTGATATGACATAAGGTGTGGGCGATACATATTACGCATTATCATTCCTGACTATTTTTCAAGTTATTCAACCAATCTTAATCGAATTTAAATAACAAAGCATTAATTAAACACAACCTATAACTTACCTCGAGATGTATTCATACGGTACCATACACAAAACGACCCAGCAAATAAAACAGTCTCCGCAACAAATAATATTTTAGCGACACCTGTAATTTTTTTTAAAAACTGTCTCTTAGGATATTTTTGAAGCATCACAATTTATTAAAGACATCAAACTTAACGCAATAAAATCACATAAATTTGGGCATGGTTAAATACATCCAAAAACAATTATAGAACATGATACATGCAATGCTGCTCTGATACTCTTTGGCTAAGCAAATTCCAAGTGATCCAGTTTAATTCAAAATTGCCACATACTAATAATGTTACAACGACTCGCAAAATCACGTGCTACATAAAAACAATAGGTGTTAAAACCGCAAGAAAATAAACATAAAAATGATTTTTGTTCTGGAATATTTATATAAAAAAGTTTCATTCTACGTAATGTGAGAATGTTCTTAACTCATAAAATTTAAACTTAATTAATAATATTAAGGGATCTTTGGGAATTTTTCTGTACTTAAATATTAAAAATAAGCTTGTATATACAAAACAAAATTTGGCACAATATATTTTTGGAATTAATCACAAACATTTAAAATCGTGTCATGTACGAAAAAAATTATTTCTGATATAATTTATCTAACTGTTTATATTAGTTTAATTTACCAATCGAATTATGTTACACATAAAGATTCAGAATGAATTCACTCGATTCAACTTCAGTTTTAATTGGTAATTCAGTCAGAAAAAAATTGGAAGAAAACTTTCTTTTATTTTGCATAGCCTAAGCATATAAAATTTAATATAATCACGTTTGCTAAAAGTGTACATAATTGTAATAAATTTATTCCATTCATATTTAACGATGTAGAATAAAAGACAAAATATTAATAATTGTTTACATTACGATCCTCATCTGCCGTCAAAAGGAGAAAGGCTGGGAAGTCTAAAAAATACTTTTGAGAAATAAAGTGATAAAGTTGTTTTGAGCTTCGACATTTACATAAAACCCTTACATCTTTTAAAATGGTTTTATCCGTACCAAAAAAATATGAATTTGTTTTTATAAATTAATTATAATACAATTATCCGAGTACTATTTACAAGTCGAAAATTTTTACTTACTGGCTTTCTACTTTGGAATGCAGTACGCTTATATCTACTTTATTGATGTAAATAAAAATTTGAAATAATGGATTTTACAAAAAACACGTGGGTAATGTTCATTTAAAATTTTCAAAAAAAAATATGTACATTCAAAAGAACCATTTAAAGATGAAGCCATTTTGATAAAGTAAGTCTTTATTATTATATTTATAGAAAGTCGAAAACGGAATTTATTTTAACTCGCTATTGGCCTCCATCAGTACGGAATTTATTACAGTCAAGTTTAAAAAAATTACCTGATAATGTCACAAATATGGTGACGAACCGTCGGTTCAATTAAATATAAACTTTGTAATTGGTCCGAAATTTTTCGATTTAATTATTGTGAAAACATACATTAACTGCTTTAGTATTTATAATTATTTATATTTTCTAGTGATCCTTATATGTGATTGTAGGTTTTATTTTCATTTAGATTTCAAATACATTACTTTCTTGTTTATAATTGTAGAAATATACTTAATTAATCGGACGTATTGCTCTTTTTTAATAGCCATTTTTGCTTTATTAAGCATTTTATGAATTCAATATAATCAATAGTATAATATTATTTTAATAAACGATTCGAAATTCAACACCAATATGCGTAATTATGTATAATATGAATCATATTTAAATGATTTTAAATGTTACAACGATTTAATTGCAGCCGTGTTAGACGATATCGATTGCATTGATACTTTTATGAAACCAAATTTCTCTAAGGATATTGCATTTACAGTAGAACTAATTAGGTTAATTCGATTGATCGGATAACCGAATTTATAAAATTTCAAACTACAGGCACTTTATAGGCCTGTTAATAAATGTTATACAAGATTGAGTTAAAATACAGTTTACTATTAATAGAATTTACACTGAGCCTCGTTATTTTCCGTTATTGCTGTTTAAAACTTAGTTTTTTAAGCGGCAAGGTATCCAAGTATTTTTAGTATTTAGTCACGTCGTTGTTCATACTACATTTTCTAAAACGACAATGCTTCTGCATTCGATGAATCCTTATTTTAGTAACCACCATTTTATATAATTATTTTAAAATTTGAAACTCTATATCAGAGTCACTTTCCAGCCATTCATCTGGATGTTCTTTATCTCATTCTTGAAATCCTGCTGTTGATTGAATTATGTTTGGAATTTTATTAATCTACTGCAAACAACAAACATCAGAGATTAAGAAAATATTTATAAGGAACAGAGGATTAAAAAGTAATGTCGGTCTTTCATCTCCGACTGTATTTAGCAAAAAACACGCTCTGCGGCTTCGTTGGCCGGGGATTTTTTTTATTTTAACCTGGAAAAGTAATTAAATTATATTGCTTGGTCAACACGAGGCATGCCAATAGGGTTGAAAATTTACCGGACTTATTACTGTCGGTACCTTTACTGAGACAAAATAACTCCTGGTACATCAAATTAGTACGGTACTTTAAAGAGTCTAGAAATTTCTGAGTATTAAGTTGGTATAAAATATTCCTGGTACCGTAAGGGAGTAAAGAATAGACGCCGGTACCTTACAATAGTCCTTGTATCAGAAAGGGAAGTTAAGAATACTGCCGATACAATATGGCAAATCAGCTGTATCACACATCCAAATATTAATTTAACGCCTAATCAGAAATTTCGTACCTAAATTCGATGATTTATTAACAAACGGAGGTTAATTAATTAGAGTTCTGTTAACCTAACCAAAAATAGCTATAAAAACTGGGTAACACATGCAATATAAATAACACTAGTCGACACTATTTTGAACTTACGAGTAACAATAGTTATGCTTAATGTAGTTTTGTTAAAATTGTGTTTTCAAATAAGTATTTAGAATTTCCCACTTGTTTTTAAATGTACAAATTAAATTTTGTAAAAAAAATTTCCTACATCCATTGCACTCGGGAACAAAAAGATCAGAAAGAAAAATATTTTTTTTCCCTCTTGCAGTCAATTGATATAGGTTTTGCCCTAGTCACAGACACTTATAATTTCAAACACCGTAATATTTTCTACAGTTTTAACTTCAGAATATTCAGACATTCTGACTCGCCTATGAAGTAAGAAATCATGATTTTCGAACTGTATTTCACCTGAAAAGCATCGCTATTGATGATTCCAACAATAATCGGCCAGCATATTTGGATTAAAAAAAGTTACTCTTTTGGAAAATTAAAAGGCGGAAATTTGCCGTGATATTGTCCTTGAAAATACTCTTCCTGGAAAAGTATCTAGATTTCTTCCCAGTAAATCTTAGCATAGTGGGAGATGAACACGAGGAACGGTTTCATCAAGAGATTTCCGCTATGAAAATTGAGTTATCAGGACAATTGGAATCGTAACATGTTGATTGATTATTCTTGAGCCATCAAGATGGTAGCTCCGCAAACGAAATATAACTGAAAATAGTCTTTAATTACTATTGTTGGAATATATAACAGTGCTTGAAATGCCTTCATGTGAGGCGGGGAATACCCGATATTATTTTTCAATTCAGGATCACATTTTTTTAGAAAATAAAAAAAGCTTCTTTATCATTCCTGAGAGTAATTATGTATAAATTTCGTTATTGTTCTATATTTACCTCCTCAATTAGTGGTCGACTTGCAGGAAATTCTTGTTCAAAATTTAAAATATTAAAATTAGATATAACTGGAGAAACCCCAAATACGATGCGCAATGGTCCGTTTGACGTGGAGGTATGAGGCAGCTCACATTAATACTTACATTTATGGGAACTTCATGGAGTAAAACCTATTCTGAAAACATTGACACAAGGAAACATGTGATCAGTTCTGGAAATATACGTCGAAACAGGCTTCCATATAATGTGAGGAATGTGTGGTAAAATAGTCTCAGTTTGTATATCCTGTTACTAGGAATATAATAAATATTTTTAAAAGTGGTAGTAGCCACTGTTCAACAGCTATATTTACCGAAAACAATGATCCAACTGCATCCTTTTTTCAAATGTTCTGAAAACGTTTACAGAAAACCGTAACTATGCAACCCATAAAATTGACAACTTTTTTTTACAAAAATTAAAATATAGAAAGAGCATAAACTATTTTTATAGCAATTTTGGGTTACAACAAGCTACCAAAAGACATAAGAACTGTACAATATAAAAACGTAAGAGAATTGTATTTGTCCAATTAGGATTATACGATTGACATGTGTTGGCTTAAATTAATTATATAAATATGTAAAAATGAAAAGATTTTTTGTAGTTCATATTTGCCAATTAAAATTATTATTATTCTACTGTGCATGTCACATGCCATTTCTCATGACCTCATAATCCATTTCATAAATTCATTAAAGTCATTAAAAAAGGAAATAAATTACGAAGACATCAAATTATTTGCTATTAAACTCCTGAAGAAAATGCAACAAAAAATCACATTACATATTTTTTTCTGACTTAAATATTTACATGGCCAAAAAATCAGCATTAAATATATAACTATTTATTAACAAAAGTGATGTTTCATCTCCATTTTGAGACTTCTTCAGGCTTAAAATTGAGCAATACATCATATTTCTACTTGACTCCCACAGTTGTGAAGAATGTGGTGTTGAGGACCATCTCCAGCAACAGTTTCAGCCATAACATTAAATTGTTTTTGATAATAAAAGATTTTTTATTATTATATTTATTTATTATTATTACATCAAGTCATGATTATGATCTGTACTTATTCAAAATATCTAGAACCCAATCCATATAGACTACAACTTTTGTAAAAAGGGTTTGCTTGCCCTTGCAGGGACCATCAGGTGATTGCTCGCCAACACTGGCCACACCTTGTAAAAACCAGTATTGTTCGGTGCCAACCACTGATTCAAACACAAGACCTTCTCCACCATGTCCTTGACATATTGATGTTCCTATTGAAAAGAGAGGTTTTTATTCTACACATTCAAAACTTAATATTTTTACTCCATTTAAAATAATTATAAGCAATTTGTATGATTTTCAAGAACAATTTTAATTTAACTTGTATGGTACTTGCTTGTATTATGTATACCAATTAATGATGTTTTACATTTCATAAAATGGTAAGAGGCAACTAGGGTTACATATACTAACAAAGTAATTAATGTTGAAAAATATTTACCATTCATATTTCTAGCACAAAACTTGTCATTTATAATGAATGGCCTAAAAGTTTCTAAGACTGATTTTTTACATTCATTGTAACCAACAAAAGGGAGGTTTGCTGTTTGAAGTTTCTCACTGTCTCTATCATTTTCATTTATGCCCCATCCAGCAACCTAAAATTAAACATACTGAGTAGTAGTTACAAACTGTACATCCATTTGTTTGATATTACTTTAAAGGTACACACCTTAAAATTAATTAAAAATTGTATAATTTTTGTAATGTACTGTAAATAGCATCACAAGCAATGGAAGCTTTGTGCTTAATTTATACATCGGGTAACACTTGTTCTTTCAAAATGTCTAGTCTGTACTTAGGTGAAAGCTATTAACAATTCACATCAGGTGTTAAATATGTAAGAATGTAGTTGTTTCCACTAGCATCACCTTTGGTGAAGCTGATCACTTTTCATGGATTTGCCTGTAGTGGTATTAATTACTCATCTCAAAAGTTTCCACTGTAAATGTCGGTTACTTTTGTTAAAGCAATGCTGATGTCAATTTGGGGTTATCATCTGCTAGAGAATATATTTTATGGCAAATGGTTAGAAAAGGTAATGATTTCAAAGCAGCAAAGTTTTTTTTCATGAATTTTACAACAAAGAAACAAAATAAAATTTGATATACCTACCTTACCAAAACTCCCTTCATGTAGATGAAAATTTGCATGTTCTTTATTGTAATCCAAGCAAACCGGGCTCACAAATTCTGTTATATTCACTTCTGAGTTAAGAACTAATATGCCTATGTCATTGCTATACATATTTTCAATACCAGCATAGTTTTCCATTGTTTCTATACTCTTTACCTACAATTAAAAATGAAATTTTATGAACTCTGAAACAAATTGTCTGGTATAGTAATATTGTTACTCACACTTAAACGTTGTTCTCCTCCATCAACAGTGTTCCAATCCCTATGAAATTTTCCAGCAATAACTGTATAACTCTCTGGGTTATTTGATAATTTAAAGCAATGTGCCGCTAAAGTATAAATTGAGGGAAATAATAAAAAAATTATGATTAATAATTATATAAAATATATTATGGGTCACCTGAACGTGAAAGTTGGAATGCCCAATACAGATTACTCAGAGTATTTGTCAAGAAACCACTCCCAGCAAGGAGTAATGTAAAGAATCACAATGGAATTCATTATCATATGAATATATTTGTGTTTGTTTCAGTGTGATAAGAAGAATAAACCCTTTGAAATTTTGAATTATGGCTTCAACAGTCATGGTGAGCCACAAAACTCCCTTCTTATCCATATTAATTATAATTACAATAATAACATAAGGCATGTCCCATAAAAACTTAACTTACCAGTCAAAACTAATGTTCTACTAATGAGGCTCCCACCACAAAGATGAATTTTATTTTTGTTGAAATAAAGGCCAACGTGCCAAGGAAATTCCCCTACTTCAACTTCCTTTCCATTCTTCACATAAGTTACTCCTTTTGGAATAAGCCTTCCACATTCTAAAGAAATGGAAATAGTATTATATAACTTAACAACTACCAATATCTTATACATATAAAGTTAGTAAACCAAAGCAAAAATGTTCTAAGTTTTTTAGCCATGTAGTATTTGAAGTTTTTGAATTTTCAGAGGCACCACCCCCCTTCATCAGAAGGTTAGGAAGATATTTACAGTATCACCAGCCGGTACCAGAAATGTCTTCCTAACCTTGTGATGAAGGGGGGTGGTGCCTCTGAAAATTCAAAAACTTCTAATCCTACATGTTGGCTGCCATCTGTGATCATCAGGTCAGTTGGCTTGCCGCCTCTGGTCGTTTTTCTATAAAGCATTCGCCCTCCTCCCATATTTTATTAATATACCCATTGAGCATTAGCAGTAACTCATGTTCCTGATTTAGTAAGCAAGGTCCCATAAAATACATAGCTTAATAAATCCCTTTTTTGTTACATTTAAAAGTTATAATTTATTTTACCCCTTATTGTTCAGAATCATAATCATCTCCCCCACCTTCCAATAAATAAAACCCATACCACATAATTTATGGTCGGCAAGCCAATCACTGGATATGTCTTCCTAACTTTCTGATGAAGGGGGCCGTTTAAACATTGAGCGGTTTGGTACAAAACAAAATAATTAAAAATTAATTTGATTGATTTCAGTAGAATATATAGAGTTTATAACCTTTGTACTGAACAAATTTGTTTATATTTTAAAATTCGATACTTATAAGTTATGCACTAATTGTCATTATATATTAGTTATAATTTTTTTATGTGGGACATTTATTTTGAAAAATTACATTTTTTTAAACAAAATCTATGGTATATATGCAAGTATAAAACTCTACAGTCTATAGCAAGCTTAAGTATTGGATGGATGGATGAATGAATGAATTAATTTGGTCCTGCAGTTACATTACAACTCAGTGGTAGTAGCACATAATAAAATTAAAATAACAAATATGAATAAGGAAAAATTACCATACACACAAACATAGTAATATTAATGTTTGTTTTCACGGCATGTAGGAGTGACTCTTAACATCTGGGTAGAAGGGAATTGAAAAGGGGGGGGGGGATGCGCGAGGCAGAGCAAGGTTACCAAAGGTTGACTAGGGCCATCAGGCTATAGTTTAAGGATCCTACCCAGCGATGCAAGGAAAACCCTAGAAACCTGCATCAGGTACGTCAGGAATTGGGTACTATTCTCATGCACCTCGAATGACGGGAGATGAGTCGCTGTAGGGTCGCAGCATTCTCGTCTCCATGTCTCCACCAGTTTTTGGAGGCAGTTGGACAACTGATTCAATGGGATCAGTGAACAACTCATATCATATGCCCAAAGTCTTTGACCCCAGTACAAGGGTGAAGGTAACTCAGTATAAGAGAATTTTGAAAGAACCAGAGAGAGTATGAGGTATTCCCGACAGAGTCAGGTGAGCTCCACAGACAATTTGGGAAAGAAATGCCTGAGAGAGAAATCTCCCACATGCCCTCCTCAGGCATCCATAGCAATGGAATGGGTCAGGAAACACTTAAAGGTGTATAGGTCACAGCTTGAAAATGGTGGAATTCAATAACAAATTTATTAACACAAAATTGAGTATGTAAATATTATAGAAAATGAAAGTATAGGACCTTGTCCTTCTGTGATCATTACACAAATCAAAATTATAGATTAAAAAAAACACTTTATATACAGTGATTAGAATTTATCGTGCACAAATATTTTAACTTAATTTTAAGTAAAATGAAAATCTTCAGTGAGAGAGAATTTACATAATATATTGTTCTTCTCTCACTCGTGAAATAAGAAATTGCGAAGTGTGATTTTAATTATAATAATATGTGCGATAGTCTATGATAAAAGCAATATTTACTATTTACGCCCTTCAAGTTCAAATGGCTGATCGCTACCAATACTTGTATCCGGCTGAGAGTGGTATATGCTTTGACCAAAGCTGAGTCACAAAAATGCAGCTTTCCAAGAAATAACCTGAGCCATTTGAAGCATGGGCGTAGAAGTCACAGGAGTTCCAGACAGATTAGCAACAGTCTCGTCGATGAATGATGCCCCTCAGAGTTCTTAATAGAAGCAAGGACTATCACAGATGCCTGGCTTAATTAAATTTTTCTCAAGTCCATCTCAGACTAGCGAATTGTTGGAATGAAGCAACTAACGTTCCGGTTCTTCAAGACAAACTGTTGTTTCTCAATACAGAGAAGTGATCACCTCTATGAAAAATAGTGGAGGGTAAAAAGTAGATTAAACTTCTAAAAATGCAAATTCTAAGAGAATAGAACGAATTCAATGATAGTAAATTAGAAATCCTCAGTAATAAGTTGGGTATATTTTATAGAATATTTACTACATTACTTATGCACAGTGTTTATTTCTTAATTTACATTTATATTCTATTCCTATATAAAAAAAAAACAACAAAGGACAGTATCCAAACCTCACCTTTTTCACATTTTGGTGGAAGAGCTGACCAGCCATTTTTTCCGCAAAGCACATTTTCTCTACCATCAAAGAGTACATGTTAAGTAATAATTATTTTATGTATAATGTATTAATAATTAACAATTATATATGAATCTTTCGTTTAAATTCTCTTTGTGCTACTGCCCATTAAAGACCTTGGTTTGTCAGACAACCATTTTCTGTTGTTCAACTAACAAGAAATGTAACAGGATAACAACACAAAGCTATATATATATAAGGGGAACAACAGAATGAGGTTTTTTCCCCTCTTTCACAATGACAATTATTAGATTTGATGCAAGGATTCAAACTTGGGAGATCTGTGATACAAGGTAATGACTGATTGCTGCATCACAGCACTTTAGTATTTTAGTCTGTATCAACCTATTAATTTATTTAATTCTTTAAAACATATTTTCCTAAACAAATATAGTTGCCTCAAGGGTAATTATATAACACTGATAATCTTTGATTTGTTTAGAAACTTGGAGGTAGAATGCTACAGAATTCATGTCAACTTTCAATTTTTAGTCTGAAATGAATGTATAGGATATCTGACTATAAAATTATTTTTAACTATCTACTTAATTCAGTTTATGCTTGCAAAATGTCAATAACAATTTTCCTAGACTGAGTTTGACATTGTCAAAATAAAATTAAGTTTCTTAGATAATGCGCACAATTATAAAACACTGTGCATCTATTTCCTGTATTATAGCAACTTACATTTGATTCCCACAAGTAGTTTGTGTTTCATCCGAGCCATCTGAACATTCTACACTTCCATCACACTTGTGCGTTTCATCAATGCACTGTCCTGATTTACATTGAAATTTGTCGGGCCTGCAGTCATAAAAGCACTTTTTTAACATAATGAAATAGATCAGGTACTAACAATTACATTGCACCAATTATGTATCTGATCTAAGAATGGGAATTAGTATTTTTTTATTATTCATGTTAATACATACCCACATGTTTGTGGCATGGACCGATTATCTGCAGAAACAATCCAACTTCCTAGAAAAATAATTACTCTTTTCAGTTGCTAACAAGAGAAATGCTTCCTCTATCCTCTGAAGGACAACTTAAAAAATTTAAATTCTTTGTTTGTTACATTGAAGAGGGCTATGATAGACCATCTTTCCTTTAAATCAATTTGTAATATATATGGTATCAAAAAAGAAACAGATGATGTTTATTACCAAAGTGGTCAAAATGGGGCATACAAAAATCTAGTAATAGAAATTTCAAATATATATTCATTTAATTTACTAAATGGTTTCAGAGGAACATGGAATGGAGAAACCATCAAGAATGCATCAGATTTAAGAGTACATTTCTTGCTCTTAATTTCTGTATTAGTGGGTTTTGGCCCACAATCTCATGTGCATTCAAAACGCTAAAAAATTTGAGTTACATCAAGCTATTTTGAAAATGTATAAGAAGTTTTTTAGAACATCCTGTATTGGGTATCTGGATTAGCTTTGGAGGAAAATGATGTCATTATGATAAAATAAATTAGTCATTAGGTAGATGAGGGGAAGGGAAAGTATTCAAGTCAGTTATGCTCCAGAGAGTGAACTAGCAAAACGTCACGTCTTTACCGGCCGCAAGACAGATGTCAAACACGACGCCAAACGCCGCAGATGCAATAAACACCGTGAACTAGAATTAGCCATAAATTGAGTATTGTCATTCTTATAGTTTTTTTGTATTTATAGTGATATTTCAATTGTTCAGATCCAGTGACTCGTAACAGTGCCCTCAGATACAATGTTATTGCTATTGGGACGACTATTATTATATGAAGAGATCATGTTATTTATGTCTTTTTCCTAAATCGTCACCTCCGGTTGTAACTGCGGGAAATCAATTTCGCCATCTGTTTGTCTGTGTGGTAGAAGTCTACTGAAATACCGGAAGAATTTCGAAAGCATCGAGGCTCAAATTCCCGCATACTTTAATCACGTATCCCTTTAAAGGAAAGAAATTCTAATTATTGCGAATTTAAATAGTTTCAAATTATTTCGATGGTATTGAAAATGTTTGACAAATAGCTTGCAAAATATAGTAGTTTTATAAAGCGAAGGTATCAACGTATACGGCTCTCCGGTTACATTTGAAATATATTTATCTCTTTCCAGATGAGCTAAACACAACATGAAAACCAATATGGTAATTAGCTTGTATTTCAAAATCTTAAAAAAATTACTGTAATTATAATTTATGGGATTCAATATAAGAGATACTGATTCCCCTTTCTTGTCCAATGATAATACATTGTGCACGTTTAATTAGCCGTAATTACGACGCACATAAAATATGCGTTGGCACGGTGATCAGGATCAAAACGACGAGTCAATCTGGACGTATAAAAATTTTCATTAACAACTTGGGTAAGACAATAAAAATTAAAGACTATACTTACATCAGTTTTGAAAACGATAAACGAATAAAAGTGTTTTACGGAATGCATTAAAGTCGCTTGTAAACCATCCTAATTTAAAGAGAGTTTTACAAACGTAACATGAAATCACGGCATTCTTCATTCTCTCTCTTATATGTAATATAAACCTACCTGATGCAGGTTTTCTAGGGTTTTCCCTGCATCTCTTTAGGTGAAACACCGGGTAGGATCCTTAAACCATAGCCCGGGGGCCGTAGTTAACCCTTGGCTACCTTGCTCTACCTTCCGCATCCCCCCTTTTCAATTCCCTTCCTATGCTATTAAAGAGGAGTTGCCTGTTTC
This sequence comes from Eucriotettix oculatus, assembly GCA_034510155.1. NCBI lineage: Eukaryota > Metazoa > Arthropoda > Insecta > Orthoptera > Tetrigidae > Eucriotettix > Eucriotettix oculatus. The sequence continues at coordinate 66,510,041 of CM067378.1, forward strand.
AGGATCACCCTCATGTAGCCTCTTAACCACAATAATAATAATAATAAAACTATAGGCGTGGAGAAAGTTTACGGCCCGAAAACAAAAACTCGAGTACCACCCCTTGGGGAAATGCGGATGTGGGATTTTAAAATTACCGACAACTGATATTTTTTGGACACTTACTTCGATAGAAAATATTATATATACATATAATAGTATTTTTCTCGATGTTTTTTTGTGTATATTTTCAATTTCATTCAGAAAGGTAGAGGAAATTCCATTGGGATCGGGGCTGGAGGTGCGTTATATAAAAATAAACAGGAAACATTGGAGATTAGTGTCAAAACCGATGTTATAGGAGTTAAAGAGTTTAAACAAACTCTTAAAGTCTTAAACGGGTTGAGAAATTTGGGCAAAATTTTATTGCGATTCGAAAACATACAGTGTGGAAATAAGACACGACTACCTCCATAGGGGAGGAGGATGAAGGAAGTAAAAATAGAAAACATAAAAAAATGGCCATTTAAATTTTTTTCTGGTAAAAAAGATAATAGAATGTACGAAATTAAATACGCTATGTGAAACTTAAAGTCTATGCATCTGTTTTCCTAGCTGCGTGGAAGGTAAGTCGCATTCCTTGGGACAGAAGAATGACCTTTTCTGTGAATGTGTGAGAGAGGCCCATTCAGGGGCAGTTTTTGTATTGTGTAATGCAGTTACGAGGCGAACATATGAAAAGATAGATAGCCAGAGGTAAGCTAGAAATTTTATCACGCAAAACGTTTAATAACAAATTTGATTAGGCTTTTTCTTTTTTCTCGTATCTGCATTACTTCAATCGCGAGTGAGCCACATGTGCCTGAGCATTTAGAGTCGCATGTAAATAAAATTTTGTAATTTTATTAATATAATTGATTTTAATTTGATATCAGTTTCAATTAATACAATAATAGAATATAACAATACATATGTAGTACGTAGCGCGGTAAGCTAAGATGTGCATTCGGTTAGGGAGCTGTAAATGGCCTACGTTGCTCGGGAATTTACAGACCTGCGATTGGTGAATGAGGTCATATGACCGTGATTCTTCAGGTTGCCGCGGGCCCCGAGAAAACTTGTATACGAGTCGGGGACATGTTGTGGAGACGGGAGGACGTGATTTTGGTGGTTCGAGTAGTAGTTGATGATGTAATTAAGTTAAATACGAGTGGGAGAAATGTTGGGTCAGTGACTACGTTCTACTTCAGATTACCCAATTCAATAAATTTTTGTCTTAAACTTCTGGTGTTTTTAGATGAAAACCTACCTGGCGCTCTATATTTTTCCTTGTCCGAGGGGTAAACCTTATAACGACGTACAGCACAGCGGACGGAGGATACTAGTTCGTGTTATAATAAAAATATATATATATATATATATATATATATATATATATATATATATATATTGTACATGACATCGACTCGGATTAGCTCAGTTGTTTGAACGCCCGTACAGAAATCGTGAATTTGAGTTGAAATTTAATTTTATAAACGCACCATATTATTTGGAAGGAATCTAAGCAAATGTGCCAATTTGCAGGTTTAACAGCTGTTGTATCGATTGAGGAAAACACAAATCATGACCACCGGAAAAGCATTCATATCCTCAGACGTCAATTGCTTGTTTAAATACCTAAAATTTGTTCTCTGTGTTAGTGATTCGTTTGAAACCAGTAATTTAATCTGCGAAATTGTGATGTAATTTTAATCAATTCCAATATATTTTTTCCTTGAGAAACGTTTCCTCCAATTTCTGTAAAAGTTTCCTTTTGATGCATTAATAATAATTAGTTCTGAATTGCGTCATGAGCAGCATTCCTTGGTCAGGAGGGGAACGTCGAGCAAAAAAGTGCTGGTTTGACGTGCTCCAGACCAGAAGCAGCAGGTATCACTCACCTCCCAGGAGGAGAAGCACGCACAACCGTGTTCCGTGGAGATCCATCATACACTACGGAGTTCAAAGAACCGCTCGTAACCATCCACGAGAGACACCTGGTGGTCAAGGCGCAGAACTCCTTCATCCTACAAAAGTACTCGAGGTGGTAGATCGACGATTTTCCATACATTACCGTCTGCGCCAGCTTCCAAACCTGGAGACCAAGGGGAGAATCCATGATTCATCAGCGTGACATGACAATTTAAGTGGAGTTCCCGAATAATTGCAGGTTAAAGATCTTTTCATACTTAGGAACCAGGAACGTGACATTAAGACACCAATACAGATATTTATGGTGGAACAAGGAATTTGTGACGTTGAAATAATTACTCGTAGGACCTTCGTTTTATGTTCTTACTACGTCGTTGTCTGAGCTTTTATTTATACTATCCCGGTAAATGAATTAATCGATATTAATCTTTAAGTCAAGGCACAATTTAACGGGTAGCGAGACGTGCACTTTTCTTAGATCATTAACCCTTTGGTGGGTTCACTCCAACCTTTGTCCGTTGGAGGTTAATTTAATATTCAAATATCAATTATGGGGATGTAATGTAATTACCTTGACCTACACTGTTTTACAAAGAAACCAAATTATTTGCTAAAGTTTAAATTAATTATGTACAACCGACAGGCATTGCATTCCTGAACAGAAACCATTAAAATTATAAATACTGTCTAATTCAATTCCAAATCCTTGAAGCTACGATATATTTTAAGTAGGATAAAATGGCGTCCGGCGATGTCAGCTTGTTATTCTCGGAAGTGTGTGTTACACCAGTGGTTGCCTTGCTGTGGGCTGGATTTTATATCGGGATCTTGAAATAGATTTCACGTTTTACCCCGGGCACTAAACAGCGACGTAAGTATATATTTTATTGGCCTGCTCCTATTTAGGTTCATCAACTCGGCGAACCGTAGAGTTTTTGATTTCACCGTCATATTGAGAATCACCTGATGACTTCAATTTATTTTGCACTACTCTTCCTACTCACTCATACCTGTATTTCTGTAACTGTGCTACATAATTTATGCAATTACAAGTTTCTTCCTGTTGATCCACGTTCTTGTATGAACTAATTTCTCGAAATAGGTTACTTTCGCAACGACATGACTTCAGTTAAAAAAAGTCCTCATGTCATTTCAGTAGTCATAAAAATGTTTTTTTTTGTTATTTGGGGTAGCAAAATACCAACTGGTATTTATTCTTTAAATTGTAATCGGTAAACATCGTTATTGGCCACGGAACTGCAATAATTACAATTCTAACCAATGAAAAACACAAAATAAATATATAATTACCATATGAAGACGTTTAAAATATTACAAAGAACTCAGATACTATTGACAAATATATAATGTTACTTAAAGCATTTACTAGAAAAATTTAAAATTACACCATCATGATTATTACGATTCTGTAGATGAATCTGTAAATTGGGAGTGAAAATACTCAGTGAAATAACACGACATAGGTAGATCACGTCGGAATTTAAATTGGTCCAAATATTTACGAATGGCACAGCAGGTGTACATTATATCGAATGTCAAACGGGAGAGTAAGTAAACAAGATATTAGTCTTCATTGAGAATTGTTAAGAATTGAAAATTTTGTTTCCTTGTTGTGTACGAGGAGGCTGAAGGTGGATCGAACCGGTTCATCCAAACAGGTTAGAATATCTGACCTGAGAACTGCGCTATCCCAAGTATTTCGTCATTGCTGCTCTAGGGTTTGCAGTACGAAATTTAGCCACAACGACGGTCACTTTATTGCAATCGAAAAAAGTACTCCATGTTGTGCAGGGACACTATTTACACGACTACATTTATGTTAAAACATTATAAGTGGCCAAGTTGGTGGAACATTGGTATTTGAAGGAGAGCTTTATACTCTAAGATAAAGTGGTAGGGCAGCACAATTACTTATATCATAGCTTCTATGAGCATTAGCAGCTTAGCGTTTTGTAAATGATAGGACAACCTTCAAAGAATATTGAACCTTCGCGATATTTGTCATTCAGATGACCCGCGGGAAGGGAGTCCATTGCACTTCCGGGTGACAACAACAGCCATTTACTTCTTCCAAAAATCCTACTATAACTGAATATGTGACAGAAGAAAGGAAATGTTTCAATGAACATCGGTAATATATGTAAAAAACACATGTCATTCACTCATAAATGCAAAGCCAAATAAATATTTTGTTCAAATGTTGCTCTACCAGAAAATAAATATTTTAACGTTGACATTAAAACTGCGGATGCATCTGAATGAAAAATTAAAATTACAGCCAACCAATTTCCGTACTTTTTCTGAATACGGTCAAAATAAAATATTAAACTCAACATCTCGTATTGCATATTCTCATTTATTAGAATGAAATGTACTTTAATTATATTACGCATGAACTTGTGAATAAACAAAAAGCAAAAGAAATTCCATACCGTCCTATTTACTACACATTATCAATTGCATCTGTATTCTCTAACTTAGGCTAATTTGTATCATCTGCGGGTTGTTCGAACAAGAGTTCTGTAATGGCCAATTGCTCATTATTAAAGGTCGAGAATTGAAAAATGGACTGCTTATCGTTGTAGGATTCCAAACGATAAATAATTTTAGTGACTGTCGGACACAAACATAGAAACAACAAACCTGTACATGTGGTGGCTATAACATCCACTATGATCTAACAGCGTGAATAACCATCTAATCAATCAAACAAACAAACAAAATTTGAGGTTCAGTAATACATATTAATGCTAAACCCAGAACTTTCACAGTGGTAGCGGTCTATAGCCCATCCAGACATGCAATAAATAGTGACGAATATGAAACCCTGTTCAATTTATTGGGAAATAGGTTTCAAGCCGGCAGCGATTGGAACACGAAGCATGTTAATTGGGACTCGCGATGCACAACCCCAAAAGGCAAAATCCTACTACAAGAACTTGTTAACAACAGCCTCACCCAATTGTCAACTGGAAGAGCAATTCGACCACATTAAACCGCCAGACCTGCTAGACTTCTCTGTAGTTTTATTTTGTATTTTACAAATACAACCCAAGAGGCAGCATGGAACAGTATGCCTACATCAACCTTCAGCAAACTTGTTGATAATAACGTACCTTTACAAATCAGACAGCTCTTAACAGATAAAAGACGCGCAAGGCACATATGGCAAAGAACTCCGAGTCCTGTCGATAAAACTATATGCAACAAACTAACAGGACTGCTAAAATCAACAGTATAGGATCTAAAGAATGCTACATTTAAAAGATATATAACCACACTTTCATTAAGAAAACAAGACGGAAACTGGGAACGGACTAATGAGGAGAAAGCAAATACTTTTTGTAGAATATCTAGCAAAAACTTTCAGCTCTCCAGAAACCGAACCCTAACGTTAATGATGTAAACATATACACGTTTCTGGATGCACATTGACCGATGACATTTACTACCAAACGATTTTCATCATAAGTTTAAAACAATTAACTCCTAATATCAAGTAGGAAGAAAAAGGAAGGCACGATTTTTAAGGTAGGGAACCAGGAGATTCGATTGCAGCAGCGCTGCCTAAAATACCTGGGCGTTTGGATAGACAACCGATTAAATCACCTAGAACATGTCAGGAGGACAAGTACTAAGATAAGAGTAGTGGTAGCAGCATTGAACAGAAACTACATCAACATGCTGAAGGCTGTCTACCGTAGATGCGCGCTCATAGTAACCTGTTCTTTCCGAACGGTATTGTATGATGCGATGTGCTTGATTGGCGGCATGACCCCAGTAGAACTTTTGGAGGCGGAACGCAAAAGGTGTTCCATCGTCGAGAAAACGCACAAGGTGATAGGCCTGGTGTGTCTGCTGAGGAAACCACCTTAGGCCGGCTGTAAATGCTCGCCAGGCGACCCGAGCACGAGACATTTCTGAGTAACTATGAAGAACGTGGTAGTTTGTGTGCCTGGAGCATATGCTGCTTATTGTTATTACAAATATTTGCATGTTATTTGTGTTTCACAACTCCACAAGCCTTGGAAGAAAAGAAGGTGGTGGGTGAAAACAATCAATCGGAACAGAACAAGGTATTATCCACGATGAATTTGAATATATTTTTGTTTAATTTGGATGAATTGTTTATACAGGGAACACATGAGCAATGAGTTAGGCGAGTTGCTGATGGAACCTGATGGTGATTTAAAAAATTTTACTCGAATGGCCGTAGTGGGATTTTGAGTATCTTTTGAACAAAATCTCACCAATGATTTCCAAAAGAGATACTCCAATGAGACAAGCAATCCCTCAGGAAATACCCTTTGAAATTATTTTGAGATATTTTGCTACCGGAGACAGTTTCAAAAGTCTACACTATTTATTTAAAGTTTCCAGTAAAATAATAAAATAACTTTCAGATATTCGTTGCCAATCATCTGCTACTTTTTCCTTTCTTTTATGGTTTTCGTGAGAGGAGTCTCATAAACAGAGTTCGCCCCGTTTAAATTCCAAGAATTAGAGGGTAAAGTCGTTTGTCCAGTCCATTACACACAACAAAATTCAATCACCAAAAACCAAAATAAAAACACTGCACCAGAACCCCACAGTTCATGGGACGGTGGCAGATCTACTACGGGAAGATGGACCCATCGGCTCATCCCTGACGTCGAGTTTTGGATGAGACAGAAGCACGGAGAGGTGAGCTTCCATCTCGCCCAGGTGCTGACGGGGAACGGGTGCTTCAAGTATTACAAGGATGCGCTTCAGAATAATTGAACTCCCAATGTGCCCAGCATTTCAGGGACGCAGAGCAAGTGTTCTTCGGCTGCTCGCGTTTCATAGGAATTCATACAGAACTGAAAGAAAGCCTTCAAAAAGCAGTCACTCCAGACAATATAGCAGCTCGGATGGAGGAGTCACCGGAAAAATGGAATGCTATCGCACATTTTGCAACAAGCGTCATTGAGAAACTTCGTCTCGAAGAAAAAGAACGTGCGAATGACGCCGAATTGTCAAGGACTGTTAAAATATGTACAAACATTATAGTGATTCAGACGATTTAATAGTATATAGTTCGATTTAGGAGTGTATATAAAAAAAGTGTCGGCCGATAAAAAGCCATTGATTAAGAATTTAGGATAAGACTCGAAGTTGACTGCTTTTGGGAGTCATGCCGGCAATCAAGCACATCGCATCATTGCTGCTACCACTGCACTTACCTTAGTTCTTGTTTTCTTGACATGGGAGAGGTGCTTTAGTGGATAAGAATCATACCTTATGCCCACGCATGGCAGTTGGCCATACTGCATGGTGTCTTTTGGAAGATTTTTACCTGCCCTCACATACACACAGCATACATTGGCTGGAATTAATTATTAATTTTCTGTTGAGAAGCCTAAGAAACGACTCACTGACTGAATATATAAAAACAGCCAACTACATCTTCTTATATGGAGTCTGTGGGGAAGATGACAGAAAGTCAGGAAGTGTTTGTAGCTCAAAAAGGAGCTCTACGGCATCTGGTAGAATTGAGCCCCTGTGAATCCTGCAAGTCACTCTTTCTCCAAACATAGGCCCTGACTGTTCCTAGTCTTCACCTTATTGTGGGTTCCTCAAACTATGAGTTTAAAAAGTAAGCAGAATTTATGGACTGAGAACAACTACGGCCAACCTCGGACCTGCGATGCTGGGAGTGAAACTATAGAACTGGCTACCTCTGAATATCAGAAAGCTCACTACCTCAAAATACTCTGGACTGTAAAATAGATATTATACAATAAACCAGTATATAATGTTGAAGAATTCTTTGAGTTATATCAGGATGGGTACTTATTTTAATCAAGTAATTAAGTATTGTTCATAATCATACTCAGATAAAACCTGACACTTGCTTCACATTAAATTGTTTTTGGTAATAGAAGATTTATTATTATTATAATTACATCAAGTCAACTTTATGATTAGGATTCATATTTTTTCAAAATATCTAAAATCCATTCCATATGAGCTACAACTTTTGTGAAAAGGGTTCGCTGTTTGCTGCATTTCTGATCTGCTGATGTCTGCCCAATACTGACCACTCCTTGTAAAAACCAGGTTTTTTTGTTGCCATCCGCTGTTTCAAACACAAGACCACCTCCACCATATCCTTGACATACTGATGTTTCTATTGAAAAGAGAGTTTTTATTCTATACATTCAAAAATTAATACTTTTACTCTAAATAAAATGATTCTTAACAACTTGAATGATTTTTAGAAATAATTACAATTCTACTCAGTAAGTGGTATACATAAAGAGTAGGATAGCACAGGGAAGGAAGGCTATCACAAAAGAGAAGAATTTACTTACAGGGAAAACATAAGTGTGAATATTGGGAAATCTTTGCTGAAAATGTTCCTATGCGGCGTGACGTTATATGGGACGATAGGAGTTGCAGAAAGGAAAAGAATAGAAGCCTTTGAAATGTGGTGCTATAGGCGAATGCGGAAAATCAGATGGGAGGATAAAATCACTAACAAGAAGTTCTATATGGAATACGGGAAAAGCAAACAATATGGAGGACGTTGACCAGGAGAAGGGACGTTTTAAGTCCTGGTAGTCTTGTAAAATAAGGATTACAGGAAAGTGTGGTGGGGCAAGTTCATTTGATGGTGCCAAAGGATGGAATGTGATAAGCAGATTAGTGAGGATGTGGTTTATGCTAGTTATGAGGAAATTAAAAGTTTTGTGCAAGATAGGTTAGCATGGAGGGTTCAGCAGACCAGCCTTAGGACTTTATACCTCAACAACAAGAACAAACAGGTGGTATAGTACTAGCTTGTATTATGTATACCAATTAATCATGTTTTGCATTTCATAAATTTCTAAATGGCAAAAAAAAAAATATGGTGGAAAAATATTTACCATTCAAATATCCAGCACAAAAGTTGTCATATGAAAAGAATGGGATAAAAGTTGGTAAGACTGATTTTCTACATTCACTGTTACCAACAAAAGGAATTTTAGATGTTTGAAGTTTCTCACTTAGTGTACCATTTTCATTTATGCCCCACCCAGCAACCTAAAAAGTAAACAATAAACATACTGAGTCTTAGAAAAACTCTACATCCATTTGTTTGATATTACTTTAAGGGTACACATCTTAAAATTAATTAAAAATTGTATAATTTTTGTAATGTACTGTAAATGGCATCACAAGCAATGGAAGCTTTCTGCTTAATTCTCCGCTGACCCAGGTACAAACTCGAATACTATTTATACATCGGGTAACACTTGTTTTTCAAAATGTCTAGTCTGTACTCAAGGTGAAAGTTATTAACATTTCACATCAGGTGTTCAATATGTAAGAACAGTTTTCTCTACTAGCATCAACTTCAGTCAAGCTGATCACCCTTATTTGATTTTCCTCCAGTGGTATTAATTACTCACCTTACAAGTTTACACTGTAAATGCCATTCCCTTTTAAAAAGTGATGCTGATGTCAATTTCGGGTTGTTATCTGATAAAGGATATATTTTTTATGGCAAATGATTAGCAATTGCAATTATTTCAAAGCTGAAACTTTTTTTTACTATTGTTGCAACAAACAAAATAAAATTCAATATACTTACTTTACCAATGCTTCCTTCTGTTAGATGATATTTTACTTGTATTTTATTAGCATCCAAACAAACTATGTTCACATATTCTGTTATATTCACTTCCTCATTAAGAACTAATATGGCTATGTTATTAGCAAACCTATTTTGAGAACCAGTATACAGTTCATTTACCTCTATACTCTTTACCTACAATTAAAATTGAATATTATTAACCATGAAATAAATTGTCTTGTATAATAGGATACAATATATTGTTACTCACACTTAAACGTTGTTCTCCTCCATCAACAGTGTTCCAATCCCTATGAAATTTTCCAGCAATAACTGTATAACTTTCAGGGTTACTTGATAATTTAAAGCAATGTGCCGCTAAAGTATAAATTGAGGGAAAAATTTAAAAAAATTGTGAAACAGATAAAACATTATAATGTATTAAAATAATTATTATCATTAATTATATAAAACAGATTATATGTCACTTGATCATGAAAGTTGTAATGCCCAATACAAATTACTCAGAGTACTCGTCAAGATACTACTCCCATCAAGGAAGTACATAGTAATATAAAGAATCAATATGGATCAATTGCCATATGAATATATTTGTATTTGTTTCAGTGTGATAACAAGAATAAAACCTTTGAATATTGAACTATGGCTTCAACAGTCATGGTGAGCCACAAAACTCCCTTCTTATCCATCTTAATTATATTTACAAAAATAACTTAAGGCTCTTTTTAGAAATGTCATATAAAAAACATAACTTACCAGTCAAAACTAATTTTCTACTAATGAGGCTCCCACCACATATTTGCACTTTATTTTGATTGAAATAAAGGCCAACATGCCAGGGAAATTCTCCTACTTCATCTTCCTTTCCACCCATTATATAAGGTACTCCTTTTGGAATAAGCTTTCCACATTCTAAAAGATAATGATAAAGTATTATATAGCTGAACATTTGCCAATATCTTAATATAATATAAATATAAAGTCAGTAAACCAAAGAAAAAAGGTTTAAAACTATTCTTAGTTTTTTTGGCCATGTAGGATTCAAGTTCTTAAATTTTCAGAGACACCATCCCACTCATCAGAAGGTTAGGAAGGTATTTTCAGTGACCAACAGCCATTTCCAGAAATGTCTTCCTAACCTTGGTTTGAAATTTATAACTTCAAATATATCATATGCAACAAAAGTCCTAAAATATTAGAACATTTAAACTTTTTATCACAGAAATACCCCTTTGCTTAAATAGTGTCATTACACACACAAATGCTAAGAAATCATCACTATTCAAAGACAAATATTAATCTTTTGAACTAATATCACTACAAAGGAACTAGTTATTGCTTACAGAAAACAATAGAATCTGCATCCATACTGCGTTGTTTCAAAAACATATTTATATGAACATATATTTTTACCATAGGAGGGACAAAGCTAACTTGCTGACCTGGTCTACATTGAAAAGGTTCCTTTGACCATTTTCCTGTCTCAGCGCATTTTAAAGGTGGGTTATACAATTGTTGTACTTGGATGAAGTTCTGTCTACAATTTAGAACAGCAATTGTTCCAATATCAACAGGTTTATTACACAGAACTTCTTGTTTATTTTTGTCTACACAATGTACATCAAGGGTATCATCAGAAATTGGTGGGCATTGTACTGAAACAGTAATCAATGTATTAATTAATTTTTGTATAATTGAATAATCAATTGTGTATTATATGCTTTTATATTACAACTACAGTACTATTGTCTCATGGATAAACATAAAGAATAAGCAAGATTATTAAAATAATATTATATGAACATTCAGCTAACTTGATAACCTAACAGTTACATTACATAATGTGTTGCAAACAACATACTTTAATTGCCAATGTAAACTTATAAAACTTAAATAAGATTATTCCCACAATAATAAAATGAAATTTTTATTTTATATGCTAAAGGTTTATATAATTGTGTCGAGCATTTCCATATCAATTGCTACTGTTATCTAGGTTCTAGATTAACAAACTGATACAAAAACATTTATTCAAGTAACTTATCCAATACTTACTCAAACGAAAGGACCAACATAATTTTACAAGATAATCATTATATCCTCAGAAATAAGTTGAATATATTGTATAGAATATTTACTACATTATTTAAGTACATTGTTTATTCCTTAATTTACATTTATATTCTATTTCTATACAGAAAAACATAGGACAGGATACAATCCTCACCTTTTTCACATCTTGGTGGAGAAGCTGTCCAGCCACTTTTTAGGCAAATCACATTTTCGCTACCATCAACCTTATAACCTGTATCACAGCTGTAAGTAACCAAACTTCCTTGAGGAACATTCCCACCTGGACCAAATTGGCAAGCAGGTAGATCACAATCCCAAATTTTGAAATTGAGATTTGGTTGTTTCAAAGGTAATGTGCATGTTTGTTTTAAAGGGGTGTTACATAGTGTTTGGTCTTCATCAGAAGAATCTACTTTGCATTGTACTTTTCCATCACACTGGAAACTTTTGTTGATGCAAGCTCCATAAGAACATCGAAATAAATAATCAGGGCATCTGAAAAGTACCATTCAATATGAACCCTGAGCTCTGAATTCTGAACTCAGAATTAAAATCATTAATCATTAACTACTGAATATATTTTGGGATTCCCTGAGGATTAAAAACTGTGCAGTTGCCACAGCAATCCTGACATTTTTCATGCAAGCTGGTTTTAGGAAAATACTTCACTTTAGCCAGCCAAAAAAATCTTCACAGTTAGGTTCATATACCATTAATGTAGTACAGGTTGTGAAAATCTACAATGTGTCTGGAAGACATATAGAAATTCAACAATTCTATAAAGAAGTTACTAGTAAACCTAAAAATATATTAATTAAAATACAGTCAAATTTGTCAGCAAATCATTTAATTAATAATTAGTTAATGTAATTAAGTCTCAAACACACGGCGCATAACTGCATTAGAATAAATGGGTTGACATCTAAAAATAGTTTAACAATAAAGTATTATCTGATATTTCCTACTAATAAAATATAATTAACTGATCTTGACTAAATTATTAATATCCTTCTTCTTAATTCCCATACTTAACATCCACAAATATATAAGAATTAGATTGATTAAGATTGAACATGGCATTAATAATTTACCTGTTACAGTATGTAACACTAATTTATATTTAAAGCACCCTTCTCCTCATTTTTTTAAAAAAAAGGCAGTACAAACATATTGACCTCTTTAAAATTATTGTATCAGTGTTATCTTTAGATCGTGCAATAATTTAAACATTGTTAAAAATATTAAATACAAAATTAGTAATTCCAATAAACATAATGTCAACACTAATTGTAGATTAACTGTTTAGCTGCAATTCTTGTTCCTTTGGTAAACCAAACTCACATTAAAAACTCATATTAATGCTGCCACCAAGGCATTCCTGCCTTATGCAGGACAAGTTACTTTAAAAATAGGAATAATATTGAAATGGTATAATATCAAGACCATTTTTAAACTTGCAAATGAAACTGAGGAATATGCTCATGTCTGTAAAGGACGGAATTGGCTTGAAAACTGATATCCTGCCATTGGACTTTAATACATCGGCCAAACCATCCGTACCATAGACCAATGATATTCCGAGCCGGATTCTCTACTAATATATATAAATGATCATTCATTGGAAAAGAAATTACATTTTTATTTATTTTCTGAACAAGCATATAACACAAGAGACACCTTACACTTTGACAATTTCATAAGTGAACTGTGGTGGCACATACCTTGGAAACTGGCCACAATATAAAATTCAATGACAACAGGTTGTTGGACTGAGTCAATAGACACTGGTACGGTATCATTTCTGAAGGTATTTGGATAAGGATGAATGACAATCTGCTCAACAGGAACATGGGGTTTCAATTGAGCAGAGGATGTGAACCAACTTTGACTACATGCATTCAATGGTCGAGGCAGTGTGCTATGTAGTGTGAGACTGTTGGTCCCTCCAGCCAGGGAGAGGGTGTTGTTGCTGCTGGACCCTGGCAAGGCATTGATTTTGCTGACCAATCAAGGCCTACATTGGGCTCTCATGGACCAAGGGTAAAATGTCTACATATCGGTTATTGAGAACGTCCCAGCATTGATTGGGACTGCGATAGGGAATTGTAAATAACTAGATGGAATTTTGGAAAGTCCATCAGGGCTGACTTGTACCTTCCCAGGCTTACCCTTTCCCTCCCCACACCTCTTGACCTGAGGCTAAGATATATAATCCAAGTCTCCTGTAAGTTGAGACAACCTTTAGCAGTTTTAAGAGTGTATGAATGAGGGTCAAAGACCTTCGCCATATGGCGAGAGTTGTTGACTGATCCCGTTGGTCCAGTTGGCCAACTGCCCTGTAAATGTGGTCAAGACATGGATTTGGGCTTACTGCATTCCTACAGCAATCCAGTCTCCCATCATGAGAAGGACTAGGACCGCAAATATACTGTGCCATAATCCGGAAAGAATTGTACGTTTTGTTTTTATTTGATTGTCATTCATCGCCTTATTAGGTATTTAAAAAAAAATTCCCACAGGGTCACACGGTTTTGTCCTTATATGTTAACATTTACTTAGGCTAATGTCATAATTAACACTGAATGAATTCCATAAAACATTGAAATAACAACCACTACGTCAAGTTTTTTTTGCTCAACACTTCACACATATCACATTCAATATTTTCACTTTAAAGTAATGTGCTGTGAAGTAATTGATAAAATATTTCATCATTTTCAATGTTGAAAAGTATGGCCACACGTACCGAATACAGTGTCAACACAATAACTATGTTCTTACCTTTACAAGAGCGGCAGTCACAGAATGTACTTGAGTGGAATTGAGACTGTAATTAATTAATGTACTTGATTTAATATTTCAATGTATCATTTACATTTTCATTTACTGAAAAAATTATTTATGTGTCAGTAACTTTACGAATAATGATGAACATTCTTGGCTATTGTCTGGTTTTTATACATAATTCTCACCTGTTCTTTAATTTTGTACACAATCTATTGAATTTGCAATATGTGTGTGTTTGTCATTGCACTGTGTAAGGTTAACTGATAATTATTATCAGTAAATATGTGCGTCATTCGAAACAATATCCATCTGTCTGAAAAATACAGACGATACTTGGTTGACAATTTAACAATTTCTTTACTTTAATGACTACCCTGATACACATTCCTAGTGTTCCAAAAGAAGTTTGCTAACTTGATACTAGGTGTAGGCATCGGTTTCATAATTATTCCAAATTGTGAAGCTGTATTTGATATTATGCTACATCTTATACATCCATGCATTCCACTACCACTTCTACGACGCTGTTTGTTGTAACATGTTATGCTTCCCACGGCCAGATTGCAGTGTTTTCTGATGAATGACATGGTTCACTGCTTAAAGTTACTATGTTTTCATTTAAACCAAGTGCCAAAGAGTACATGTTAAGGAATAATTATTTTATGTATAATGTATTAATAATTGACAAATATATATGAATCTTGCGTTTAAATTCTCTTTGTGCTACTGCCCATTAAAGACCTTGGTTTGTCAGACAACAATTTTCTGTTGTTCAACTAACAAGAAATGTAACAGGATCACAACACAAAGCTATATATATATATATATATATAGAAAGAAAGATAGAAATATTTGGGAGAAAGGCAGGAAATTCGCTCTTTGAAACATATGTACGGCATGGAAACATGCACAAAGAAATACATATGTCGAGCGTAGAAGGGAATGGAAGAAGGAAGAAAGACTGAAAAAATTCGATGTGGCCAGGACTCGAACCTGGGTGCACGAAACAACAGTGTATCGCCCCTAAAGCCAGGGCTTGCGTCTATCCACTCCGCCACCGCATCGAGTATGACCAACCGAACATTTTCAGTCTATATATTAGGTTTTCAAGTTAGGATGGATAGAGAAGAGGGATGGAAGAATTAGGAGCATCCGTTAAGGATAAATTACAAATAAATTATATATTGGATAAGTGACGAAGTCACGCATTTGATAATTGGATAGAAAGAAAGATAGAAATATTTGGGAGAAAGGCAGGAAATTCGCTCTTTGAAACATATGTACGGCATGGAAACATGCACAAAGAAATACATATGTCGAGCGTAGAAGGGAATGGAAGAAGGAAGAAAGACTGAAAAAATTCGATGTGGCCAGGACTCGAACCTGGGTGCACGAAACAACAGTGTATCGCCCCTAAAGCCAGGGCTTGCGTCTATCCACTCCGCCACCGCATCGAGTATGACCAACCGAACATTTTCAGTCTATATATTAGGTTTTCAAGTTAGGATGGTATATAATTTATTTATATATATATATATATATAATATATATATATATATATATAATATATATATAAGGGAAACAACAGAACACAATGACCATTATTAGATTTGATGCAAGGATTCAAACTTGGGAGATCTGTGATACAAGGTAATGACTGATTGCTGCATCACAGCACTTTAGTATTTTAGTCTGTATCAACCTATTAATTTATTTAATTCTTTAAAACATATTTTCCTAAACAAATATAGTTGCCTCAAGGGTAATTATATAACACTGATAATCTTTGATTTGTTTAGAAACTTGGAGGTAGAATGCTACAGAATTCATGTCAACTTTCAATTTTTAGTCTGAAATGAATGTATAGGATGACTGACTATAAAATTATTTTTAACTATCTACTTAATTCAGTTTATGCTTGCAAAATGTCAGTAACAATTTTCCTAGACTGAATTTGACATTGTCAAAATAAAATTAAGTTTCTTAGATAATGCGCACAATTATAAAACACTGTGCATCTATTTCCTGTATTACAGCAACTTACATTTGATTCCCACAAGTAGTTTGTGTTTCATCCGAGCCATCTGAACATTCTACACTTCCATCACACTTGTGTGTTTCATCAATGCACTGTCCTGATTTACATTGAAATTTGTCGGGCCTGCAGTCATAAAAGCACTTTTTTAACATAATGAAATAGATCAGGTACTAACTATTACATTGCACCAATTATGTATCTGATCTAAGAATGGGAATTAGTATTTTTTTATTATTCATGTTAATACATACCCACATGTTTGTGGCATGGACCGATTATCTGCAGAAACAATCCAACTTCCTAGAAAAATAATTACTCTTTTCAGTTGCTAACAAGAGAAATGCTTCCTCTATCCTCTGAAGGACAACTTAAAAAATTTAAATTCTTTGTTTGTTACACTGAAGAGGGCTATGATAGACCATCTTTCCTTTAAATCAATTTGTAATATATATGCTATCAAAAAAGAAACAGATGATGTTTATTACCAAAGTGGTCAAAATGGGGCATACAAAAATCTAGTAATAGAAATTTCAAATATATATTCATTTAATTTACTAAATGGTTTCAGAGGAACATGGAATGGAGAAACCATCAAGAATGCATCTGATTTATGAGTACATTTCTTGCTCTTAATTTCTGTATTAGTGGGTTTTGGCTCACAATCTCATGTGCATTCAAAACTCTAAAAAATTTGAGTTACATCAAGCTATTTTGAAAACCTATCCTTGCAATACAAAGTAACAAATGCAGAAAAGGTTGTTTTACCATGATAGATGATACACTACTAATTTTAAAAATGTATATTTTCACACACTTCTTACTGCTGACATGGAAATCTCAGACAAGTAAGTTAATGTGGAATGAAGGTAGGAGGAAACCTGAAGCCAATTTGTTAAGACCTGAGCCTTAATTGAGACTAATAACAATTGGACAGACTAGGTCAAAAATGGAAGGGCAAATGGAAAAGGTTTCAGACGTATTATTTGTTCCAGCCTGCACAAATCATAAGTTAACAAGTAGATGTACTACACAAATAAGAAGTTTTTTAGAACATCCTGTATTGGGTATCTGGATTAGCTTTGGAGGAAAATGATGACATCATGATAAAATAAATTAGTCGTTAGATAGATGAGGGGAAGGGAAAGTATTCAAGTCAGTTATGCTCCAGAGAGTGAACTAGCAAAACGTCGCGTTTTTACCGGCCGCAAGACAGATGTCAAACACGACGCCAAACTCCGCAGATGCAATAAACAGGTATCGCCTCACCGTGAACTAGAATTAGCCATAAATTGAGTATTGTCATTCTTATACTTATTTTGTGATATTTCAATTGTTCCGATCCAGTGACTCGTAACAGTGCCCTCAGATACAATGTTATTGCTATTGGGACGACTATTATTATACGAAGAGATCATGTTGTTTATGTCTTTTTCCTAAATCGTCACCTCCGGTTGTAACTGCGGAAATTCAATTTCGCCATCTGTTTGTCTGTGTGGTAGAAGTCTACTGAAATACCGGAAGAATTTCGAAAGCATCGAGGCTCAACATCCCCGCATACTTTAATCACGTATCCCTTTAAAGGAAAGAAATTCTAATTATTGCGAATTTAAATAGTTTCAAATTATTTCGATGGTATTGAAAATGTTTGACAAATAGCTTGCACAATATAGTAATTTTATAAAGCGAAGGTATCAACGTATACGGCTCTCCGGTTACATTTGAAATATATTTATCTCTTTCCAGATTAGCTAAACACAACATGAAAACCAATATGGTAATTAGTTTGTATTTCAAAATCTTAAAAAAAATACTGTAATTATAATTTATGGGATTCAATATAAGAGATACTGATTCCCCTTTCTTGTCCAATGATAATACATTGTACACGTTTAATTAGCCGTAATTACGACGCGCAAAATATATGTGTTGGCACAGTGTAACTACACGGTGATCAGGATCAAAACGATGAGTCAATCTGGACGTATAAAAATTTTCATTAATAACTTGGGTAAGACAATAAAAAAAACTTACATCAGTTTTAAAAACGATAAACGAATAAAAGTGTGTTACGAAATGCATTAAAGTCGCTTGTAAACCATCCTAATATAAAGAGAGTTTTACAAACGTAACATGAAATCACGACATTCTTCATTCTCTCTCTTATATGTAATATAACATTGTTTATATATTCCGCATAAACATCTAAACGCGTATTGACATGGCAGAGGCGCTGCGGGAGTTTCTCGCAGACGCTTCAGCCAGAGTGACTGTAGGGCTCACCTGATCATGTCGGGGATGCTTCGCACTCTCTCTGGTTTTTTTTTTATTTATCAAAGTTCTCATATGCCGAGACACCTTCACCTATTTTAGGAGGTATATGTACTGGAGTCAAAGACCTTGGGCATATGGCAAGAGTTGTCCGCTGATCCCATTGGATCAGTCGGCCAATTGCCTCCTGAAACTGGTGGAGACACGGAGAAGGGAATGCTGCGACCCCACTGCAAACTCGTCTCCCGTCATTCGGAAGGGCGTGAGAATAGTACCCAATGCCCGACCTACCTGATGCAGGTTTTCTAGGGTTTTCCCTGCATCTCTTTAGGTGAAACACCGGGTAGGATCCTTAAACCATAGCCCGGGGGCCCTAGTTAACCCTTGGCTACCTTGCTCTACCTTCCGCATCCCCCCTTTTCAATTCCCTTCCTATGCTGTTAAAGAGGAGTTGCCTGTTTCAGGATCACCCTCATGTAGCCTATTACCCCCCCCCAAAAAAAAAATAGGCATGGAGAAAGTTTACTACCCAAAACAAAAACTTGAGTAGCACCCCTTGGGGAAATGCGGATGTGGGGTTTTAAAATTACCGACAACTGATATTTTTTGACACTTAATTCGATAGAAAATATTACATATACATATAATAGTATTTTTCTCGATGTTTTTTTGTGTATATTTTCAATTTTATTCAGAAAGGTAGAGGAAACTCCATTGGGATCGGGGCTGGAGGTGGGTTATATAAAAATAAACAGGAAACATTGGAGAATAGTGTCAAAACCGATGTTATAGGAGTTACAGAGTTTAAACAAACAAGCGTATCCAGTCTTAAACGGGTTGAGAAATTTGGGCATAATTTTATTGCGATGCGAAAACATACAGTGTGAAAATAAGACACGACTACCTCCATAGGGGTGGAGGACGAAGGGAGTGAAAATAGAAAACAAAAAGAACAGCCATTTAATTTTTTTTCAGGTAAAAAAGATTAATAGAATGTACGAAATTAAATACGCTATGTGAAACTTAAAGTCTATGCATCTGTTTTCCTAGCTGCGTGGAAGGTAAGTCGCATTCCTTGGGACAGAAGAATGACCTTTCCTGTAAATGTGTGAGGGAGGCCCATTCAGGGGCAGTTTTTGTATTGTGTAATGCAGTTACGAGGCGAACATATGAAAAGATAGATAGCCAGAGGTAAGCTAGAAATTTTATCACGTAAAACGTTTAATAACAAATTTGATTAGGCTTTTTCTTTTTTCTCGTATCTGCATTACTTCAATCGCGAGTGAGCCACATGTGCCTGAGCATTTAGAGTCGTATGTAAATAAAATTTTGTAATTTTATTAATATATTTGATTTTAATTTGTTAACCGGTTCAATTTATACAATAATGGAATATTACAATACACATGTAGTACGTAGCGCGGTAAGCTAATATGTGCATTCGGTTAGGGAGCTGTAAATGGCCTACGTTGCTCGGGAATTTACAGACCTGCGATTGGTGGATGAGGTCATATGACCGTGATTCTTCAGGTTGCCGCGTGCCCCGAGAAAACTTGTATACGAGTCGGCGACATGTTGTGGAGACGGAAGGACGTGATTTTGGTGGTTCGAGTAGTAGTTGATGTAATTAAGTTAAATACGAGTGGGAGAAATGTTGAGTCAGTGACTAGATTACCCAATTCAATTAAATTTTTGTCTTAAACTTCTGGTGTTTTTATATGAAAACCTACCTGGCGCTCTATATTATTCCTTGTCCGAGGGGTAAATCTTATAACGACGTATAGCACAGCGGACGGAGGATACGAGTTCGTGTTAATATATATATATATATATATATATATATATATATATATATATATATATATATATATATATTGTACATGACATCGACTCGGATTAGCTCAGTTGCTGAAACGCCCGTACAGAAATCGGGAATTTGAGTTGAAATTTAATTTTACATATCGCACCATATTATTTGGAAGGAATCTAAGCAGATGTGCCAATTTGCAGTTTTACCAGCTGTTGTATCGATTGAGGATAAGGAAAACACAAATCATGATCACCGGAAGAGCATTCATATCCTCAGACGTCAATTGCTTGTTTATATACCAAAAACTTGTTCTCTGTGTTAGTGATTCGTTTGAAAACAGTAATTTAATCTGCGAATTTGTGATGTAATTTCATTGAATTCCAATATATTTTTTCCTCCAATTTCTGTAAAAGTTTCCTTGTGATGCATTAATAGTAATTAGTTCTGAATTGCGTCATGAGCAGCATTCGTTGACCAGTAGGGGAACGTCGAGCAAAAAAGTGCTGGGTTGACGTGCTCCAGACCAGAAGCAGCAGGTATCACTCACCTCCCAGGAGGAGAAGCACGCACAACCGTGTTTCGTGGAGATCCATCATACACTACGGAGTTCAAAGAACCGCTCGTAACCATCCACGAGAGACACCTGGTGGTCAAGGCGCAGAACTCCTTCATCCTACAAAGGTATTCCAAGATGGTTGACCGACGATTTTCCATACATTACCGTCTGCGCCAGCTTCCAAACCTGGAGGCCAAGGAGAGAATCCATGATTCATCCGCGTGACATGACAATTTAAGTGGAGTTCCCGAATAATTGCAGGTTAAAGATCTTTTCATACTTAGGAACCAGGAAGTATAATTCCAACGTGACATAAGACACCAATACAGATATTTATGGTGGAACAAGGAATTTGTGACGTTGAAATAATTACTCGTAGGACCTTCGTTTCATGTTCTTACTACGTCGTTGTCTGAGCTTTTATTTATACTATCCCGGTAAATGAATTAATCGATATTAATCTTTAAGTCAAGGCACAATTTAACGGGTAGCGAGACGTGCACTTTTCTTAGATCATTAACCCTTTGGTGGGTTCACCCCAACCTTTTGTCCATTGGAGGTTAATTTAAAGTAAACAGGTATAATTACGAACAGTGGGCCTACCTTAACCGAGAAATTAAATTTCATACAACATTAAATAAGCATACTTTAAGACCAAGTGAAAATATGCCTAGATATTTTGTAACCCTTTACTTTGATTTCTCAAAAAAAAGAAAATACAGCACAATCTATATGAAAATTTAAACCAATATTCAAATATCAATTATGGGGATGTAATGTAATTAGCTTGACCTACACTGTTTTACAAAGAAACCAAATTATTTGCTAAAGTTTAAATTAATTATGTACAACCGACAGGCATTGCATTCCTGAACAGAAACCATTAAAATTATAAATACTGTCTAATTCAATTCTAAATCCTTGAAGCTACGATATATTTTAAGTAGGATAAAATGGCGTCCGGCGATGTCAGCTTGTTATTCTCGGAAGTGTGTGTTACACCAGTGGTTGCCTTGCCGTGGGCTGGATTTTATATCGGGATCTTGAAATAGATTTCACGTTTTACCCCGGGCACTAAACAGCGACGTAAGTATATATTTTATTGGCCTGCTCCTATTTAGGTTCATCAACTCAGCGAACCGTAGAGTTTTTGATTTCAATGTCATATTGAGAATCACCTGATGACTTCCAGTTATTCTGCACTACTTTTCCTACTCAGTCATAGCTGTATTTCTGTAACTGTGCTACATAATTTATGCAACTACAAGTTTCTTCCTGTTGATCCACGTTCTTGTATGAACTAATTTCTCGAAGTAGGTTACTTTCGCAACGTGATTGCAACGACATCACTTCAGTTAAAAATAGTCCTCATGTCATTTTAATAGTCATAAAAATGTTTTTTTTGTGTGTTATTTGGGGTAACAAAATACCAACAGGTATTTATTCTTTAAATTGTAATCGGTAAAAATCGTTTTGGCCACGGAACTGCAATAATTACAATGCTAACCAATGAAATACACAAGATAAATATATAATTAACATATGAAGACGTTTATTACAAAGAACTCACACTATTGACAAATATATAATGTTACTTAAAGCATTTACTAGAAAAGTTTAAAATTACACCATCATGATTATTACGATTCTGTAGATGAATCTGTAAATTGGGAGTGAAAATACTCAGTGAAATAACACGACATAGGTAGATCACGTCGGAATTTAAATTGGTCCAAATATTTACGAATGGCACAGCAGGTGTACATTATATCGAATGTCAAACGGGAGAGAGTAAGTAAACAAGATATTAGTCTTCATTGAGAATTGTTAAGAATTGAAAATTTTGTTTCCTTGTTGTGTACGAGGAGGCTGAAGGTGGATCGAACCGGTTCATCCAAACAGGTTAGAATATCTGACCTGAGAACTGCGCTATCCCAAGGAGTTCGTCATTGCTGCTCTAGGGTTTGCAGTACGAAATTTAGCCACAACGACGGTCACTTTATTGCAACCGAAAAAAGTATTCCATGTTGTGCAGGGACACTATTTACACGACTACATTTATGATAAAACATTATAAGTGGCCAAGTTGGTGGAACATTGGTATTTGAAGGAGAGCTTTATACTCTAAGATAAAGTGGTAGGGCAGCAGAATTAGTTATATCATAGCTTCTGGGAACATTAGCATCTTAGCGTTTGGTAAATGATAGGACAACCTTCGCGGCATGTCATTCAAATGACCCCGCGGGAGGGAGTCCATTGCACTTCCGGGTGACAACAACAGCCATTTACTTATTCCAAAAAAAATCCTACTATAACTGAATATCTGAAAGGAAATGTTTCAATGAATATCAGTAATATGTGTAAAAAACACATGTCATTCACTCATAAATGCAAAGCCAAATAAATATTTTGTTCAAATGTTGCTTTACCACATAATAAATATTTTAACCTTGACATTAAAACTGCGGATGCAACTGAATGAAAAATTAAAATTACAGCCAACCAATTTCCGTACTTTTTCTGAATGCGGTCAAAATAAAATAAAACATTAAACTCAACGTCTCGTATTGAATATGGCCATTTATTAGAATGAAATGTACTTTAATTATATTACGCATGAACTTGTGAATAAACAAATAAGCAAAATTAACTCTACACGGTCCAATTTACTACACATTATCAATTGCATCTGTATTCGCTAACTTCGGCTAATTTTTATCAGCAGTTGATATAGGTGCAATAAAACCTAGAACCGGCACCAGGTGGCATGTTTTCCCCAAATGTAACCATGGATATAATTGGACAATATTCATCCCTGCCACCTTAGTGATAGAAACTAAATAAGTGGGGAGGAAATTTTAAAGAGGCAGGCGGAGACATTTTTGAGAGATTGGTGGTGGGGTTTGGTAGGAGAGAGGTTGCAGACTGTGGGAGAGAAGTGAGATGAGAATTGTCCACATGGTGCGAGAGTGGTGAGATGGAATTTTGAGATAGATTTTGGAGGAGACTGTTCGAGAGCGTTGACAAGAGAGAGCTGACTCGAGATATTTGAGTAGGAGGTTGGCAGCTGTTAATCTGAAGGGAGAAGAAGTTGAAACCTGCATTAAGCCAAAATGGTAAATACTTCCTGTGATTCTTTGTAATTTTACTGCCAGGTTCGAGTGGATTAGTGTAAAAAAATGTCTGTTCTATGAGAATGCACATAAATGTGAACCTGAGATTAGTTTTAAAATTGTTAGTGTTTAGGATTTAATATAAATAATTTTTGTAAATATATATGTAGTGCTGGTGTAAATTTTGAAATATTAAAAATTTTAATTTTTATTGAAAATATATTTTGTTGTTTAAGTAAACTTTTATTGTAAAAGCTTAGCATTATGTAATTAATAATTAATATCACCCCTTATATTCATTATAGACTGATGAGGAGAAAGCAAATGCTTTTGCAGAACATCTAGCAAAAACATTCATTCTCTCCAGAACCCAATCCTAATGTTAATCATGTAAACATATCCACATTCCTGGATGCACCTTGCCCGATGACACTTCCTATCAAACAATTTTCGTCATCATCAGAAGTTCAACAAGAAATTAACTCATGCAATATCCTTAAATCTCCTGGGTTTGACATAACAGAACACATCCTTAACCAGTTACCATGGAAACCAATAATACTATTAACCATTGTTTATAATAGCATGTTAAGAGCAACATACATCACAAAATCTTGGAAATTCACACAGAGAATACTGATACCTAAACCTGGCAAACAAGCAATCTCTCCTTCGTCATATCACCCCATAAGCCAACTATCACAGTTATTGAAGATATTTGACTAGACTAGAGACTGATATAAAACTGGATGAGATACTACTGACACATCAATTTGAATTCCACTCACAACTCTACAATACATCAGTGTCACAAATTGTGAATGAAATAATAAACGGCTTAGAAGAAAAAAGTTTGTATTGCACTTTTCTTAGATATTGCACAAGTATTTGACCGAGTTTAGCACGTCAGTTTACTATACAAACTTAAACTTACTATTCCCCCTGATTATTACCTCATCTTAAAATCCTATCTAAGTGATTGCTTCTTTCAAACTAAGCGTAACTTCTACAATTCATCACATTGCATCTGTAGTACCACAGGGTAGAGTCCACTGGGGTCATGCTGGCAATCAAGCACATTGCATCATACCATACTGTTCAGAAAGAAGAAAAACTGACAAGTCATCCTTTAATCTACTGAAGGTGTGACTTTACCAACTATACCTAGCGACTTCAATTCCTTCGGGTATGAGCTTCTGAAGCAACTAAATTATTCTTGCTCAACAAAGAGTTTCACGAGGCATAACTCATGATGTGACGAGGACCTCAGATTATTACAAAGTCAATTAAAGTTTACCACTGCTTATAGAGCCTCAAACTTACATGAGAACAATATTCAATTACAAGATTAAGGACTACATTAAGAAAACTGTGTAGGCAAAATAAAATAGTAATTAACAGTCGCATCTTATGAAACTCTGCTCGTAACTCCAAGGCCTACTGGAAAATTGTAAAAGGAGTAGTAAATATGGAACCAAGAACCTCTTGCAACAACCCTTTAAATGAATTTTTTGTAAGTGCTCCAAGTACCAAAGCTTCCATACCAGACATGCTAAAGATACATAAACTCCTGAACCAAGATGGTATGTGCCTTCAGGGTTCTATTTTTCTAGTGCCCGCCATTGCAAAATAAATCCTGGTTATAATAAGCCAAATGAAGACCTCAAATGCTGTAGATTTCTATTGTTAGTCCTCTAAATACTAAAAAGCACCAATACAGAGGTATTAGACTGCCTAGTTGCTGCGATTAATTCTGTCTTCAGTACTGGAAGTTTCCCCAGAGGAGTGGAAGATATCTATTGTGACACCAGTCTATAAGAATAAAGCCAAATTAAATGACACATCATCATACTGGTCAATTTATTTTGTGCCTATTAGGCCCAAAGTACTGGAACACACATTAAAAAGTAGAGTAACTCTTTCGGAGAATTATAATCATTTAGATATTAATCAACATGGTTTTCGATGTGAGAGATCAACCAACACAATACTAAATAATTTCCACGAAGAAATTCTAGATATCCATGATGATAAAGAACTTGTAACAAATCTGCTGGATCTGAGTAAAGTATTCAACACAGTTCCTCATAAAATTACCTTGGAAAAACTGATTTCAGAATCTTTAAAACATGCCCTCAAGCTAACCTGTTACTTTTAAACTGAGAAAAAAACACAGCATATTATGTTTTCACTAAAACAACTATACCCAGAGAAGTGTTCATAGCTCAAAAAGGAGCTCTGCGGCATATGGCAGAATCGAGCCCCCATGAGTTCTGACTGTTCCTGGTCTTCACCTTATTGTGGGTTCTTCAAACTATGAGTTCAAAAAGCAAGCAGTTAGAATTTCATCATGAAAAGACTTTTGAACAGGAAAATCTCTCCATTCACGGACTGAGAACAACTAAGGCCATCTTCGGACCGGAGATGCTGAATATCAGAAAGCTTCCTACCTCAAAATACTGTGGACTGAAAAATAGATATTATACAATAAACCAGTATATAATGTTGAAGAATTCTTTGAGTTAAATCAGGATGGCTACTTATTTTAATCATTCTCTGATAAAACCTGACACTTGCTTCACATTAACTTGCTTTTGGTAATAAAAGATTTATTATTATAATAATTACATCAAGTCAACTTTATGATTAGGATTCATATTTTTTCAAAATATCTAAAATCCATTCCATATGATCCACAACTTTTGTGAAAAGGGTTCGCTGTTTGCTGCATTTTAGATCTACTGATGTCTGGCCAAGACTGACCACACCTTGTATAAACCAGGATTTTTTGGTGCCATCCGCTGTTTCAAACACAAGACCACCTCCACTATCTCCTTGACATACTGATGTTCCTATTGAAAAGAGAGTTATTTATTCAATACCTTCAAAAATTAATATTTTTACTCTAAATAAAATAATTATGAGCAATTTGTATGATTTTTAAGAACAATTATAATTCTTCTCAGTAAGTGGTATACATAAAGAGTAGGATAGCATAGGAAGGGAAGGTTATCATGAAACAGAATAATTTTCTTACAGGGAAAACATAAGTGTGAATATTGGGAAATCTTTGCTAAAAATGTTCCTATGGAGCGTGGCATTATATGGGTGCAAAATGTGGAAGATAGGAGTTGCAGAAAGGAAAAGAATAGAAGCCTTTGAAATGTTGTGTTATAGCCAAATGCTGAAAATCAGATGGCTGCATAAAATTACTAACGAAAAGTTCTATACAGAATAGGGGAAAAGTGAGCAATATGGAGGAGTTGTCCAGGAAAAGGGATAGATTAATAGGCCACGTTTTAAGACATGAGCATCTTGTAAAATAAGGATTAGAGGGGAATGTGTGGGATAAGAACAGAAGAGGGAGGCAAAGGATGGAATTTGCTAAGGAGATTAGGGAGTATGTGGGTTATGCTAGTTATTAGGAAATTAAAAGGTTTGTGCAAGATAGGTGCAGCAGACCAGTCTTAGGACTGAATACCACAACAACAACTAACAAGTTGTATAGTACTAGCTTGTATTATGTATACCAATTAATTATGTTTTGCATTTCATAAAATGCTAAAAGGCAACAAGGGTTGCAAATACTAAAAAAATTATTAATGTTGAAAAATATTTACCATTCAAATATCCAGCACAAAACTTGTCATTTGTAATGAATGGACTAAAAGTTGGTAAGACTTTTTTTTTACATTCACTGTAACCAACAAAGGGGAGGTTTGCTGTTAGAAGTTTCTCACTTTCTGTATCATTTTCATTTATGCCCCATCCTGCAACCTAAAAAAGTAAACATTAAACATACTTATTTGTAGTATACTGGGCATACCTTGGTTTGATATTAGTTTAAAGGTACACATCTTATAATTGAATTAAATTTGCAAATTTTTGTAATGAACTGTAAATGGCAGCTGAGGCAATCTGTACATCAGGAAACTCTCATTCCTTCATTATGTCTAGTCTGTACTCAAGGCGCGAAATTATTAACAATTCTTATCAGGCGTTAATACGTAACAATAGTTGTCTCCACTAACATAAACTTTAGTCAAGCTGATCACCTTTTTTGATTTTCCTCTAGTGATATTACCTACTTGCCTTGCAAGTTTACACTGCAAATAACAGTCACTTTTGAAAAAGTAATGCAGATGTCAATTTGGTGTCATCATATGTTAGAGGATATATTTTTTTATGACAAATGGTTAGCAATGGCAATGATTTCAAAGCTGAAAAGTTTTTTTACAATTGTTACAACAAACAAAACAAAATAAAATTCAATATACTTACTTTACCAATGCTTGGTTCTTCTAGATGATATTTTGCTTGTACTTTATTGGAATCCAAGCAAACTATGCTCACAAATTCTGTTATATTCACTTCCACATTAAGGACTAATATGGCTATGTCATTTTCAAACCTATTTTGAGAACCAGCATACCTTTCCTTTACTTCTATACCCTTTACCTATAATTAATAAAGAAATTTTATGAACTCTGAAACAAATTGTCTGGTATAGTAATATTGTTACTCACACTTAAACGTTGTTCTCCTCCATCAACAGTGTTCCAATCCCTATGAAATTTTCCAGCAATAACTGTATAACTTTCAGGGTTACTTGATAATTTAAAGCAATGTGCCGCTAAAGTAAAAATTGAGGGAAATAATAAAAAAATTGTGAAACAGATAAAACTGTATAATGTATTAAATAATTATGATTAATAATTATATATAATCTATTATGGGTCACCTGATCATGAAAGTTGTAATACCCAATACAGATTACTCAGAGTATTTGTCAAGAAACTACTCCCAGCAAGGAGTTACGTAGTAATGTAAAGAATCAATATGGATCAATTGCCATATTATATCTTTGTGTATGTTTTAGTGTAATAAGAAGAATTAAACCTTTGAAAGTTTGAATTATGGCTTCAACAGTCATGGATCTTATCCATATTAATTATATTTACAATAACAACATAAGGAACTTTTTTTAAATGTCACGTAAAAAACATAACTCACCAGTCAGAACTAATGTTCTACTAATGAGGCTCCCACCACATATTTGTGTTTTATTTTGATTGAAATAAAGGCCAACATGCCAGGGAAATTCTCCTGCTTCAACTTCCTTTCCACCCGTTATATAAGTTACTCCTTTTGGAATAAGCCTTCCACATTCTAAAAGAAAATGAATAAGTATTATATAACTGAACATCGGCCAATATCTTAAATATATAGTTAGTAAACCCAAGCAAAAATGTTTGAAACTATTCCAAGTTTTGTTGATGAAGGGTTCAGTACTTATATTATGATTGCTACAATTAAGAAGCCTAAAACTTTGTCATATCAATTAATATTACATGTTTTATGTATTCCCAAAATTATTACATAACAGTTACAAGAAATTTCATATTAAAATTGAGATTATTATCAAACTGGCAATGAAATTTTTTATCAATAATGTACCTGTGGTATATTTCCAATATAATCAAAAACTGTCTGACTAACAAGGCTCATAGAAACATTATTAGTATTCAGATTGTTGTAAATTAGTACAGATGTACTTAGCATTTTAGGTTAGCTCATGTGCATGTGAGAAAAGTTGTATAATGCTCAGAAATATACTGATTGTTGGTATAAACAAGCTACCAATATCTAAATGATTAATTATTCAGAAACAATTAGTATCCTATTATACTAATGAGAAAAGCCATTACCTATGCAGTATTTTCTTATTTACATATACTGATTATGTCTTTTAATATTATATAGAATTAAGTTATGCTCATACAGTGTAACAAAAATAATTTTTTTTTGGCATCTTTAATTGTTTGATTATTAGCAAGTTGTATGAAAAATGTTACAGCTCTGTAGAGTATTAATTTTCATGTACTTGATTAAGACTAATGTTGGGGATAAAATATGTTTTTATTCCTAGTGTAATTAGAGTTTGTTCTGAAAAAACACAAACAGATTTTTTATTGTATTTCTTTGTAGTAACATCTGACTGAAAATTATCACTAGGAATGGCTGATTGTATTTCTGCCAATTTTCAAAATGGAATAGGTTTTTATAATTCTTAATTTTTAACTTGGCAATTAGCTCAATGGAACACTTTATATTATTCAAAGTATTTACAAATTAAATTGCAGGATCTAACTGTCTGATTTGCAAAATCTGAAACTAACTCAAGAATACTAATGAAAGTAGTAAATCCTTACAATAAATATATGTAAAGATTTATATTCTTTAATAATTATTTTGTTTTTGTTATTAATGAATTGATATTTTGAATCTCACAGTCCAACTTGAATTCATGACATTCCTTCATAAAGCTGTGTTAAATTGTAAGCACCTAATACCTGAAATTTACCTATACTGTTTCTATTTTGCTAGTGGGAATTTATATTTCCAAAATATACACTCTGCAACTTTATTTGTGAATAGATTATTAATTCAAGGGTTCAATAAATTACATGCTTATTTAAGGAATATTAAATTACTTTTCAAGTTTGTGATAGAGATATTTGTTACTATTTTTTATTTAAATTCTGTTTTTATCGATGCACAACATCAAGGGACATTAGCAACTTCATAATTAGGTAACTTATTTTATTTTTGTCATTTTTGCTTAGTCAGGGAACCTGAATACACAAACACAAACACATAGGCCCTTGCCAGGAATCTAACCCGGGAGCTTTGTGGTGGGAGTTGTGGCAGTTGACGCTACACCACACAGGTCAAATATAGTAATTTATTAATTCAGACAGGCGTTGTATGCAATGATTCAAATTTTTTATAAATAAATTCAAGAAAATGATGATTTTTTATTACCTAAATTAAAGACAATTATTTTATCTTTCTGTTGTTTTTCATTGGATATTTAATTTTATTGAAATATTTTGAGCTTCGAATAAAAAATGCAGCTTTTTCCAATTTACCATGTTTCACAAAGTCTCTTAGTGTCAGTGACATACATAAATAACATACATAATAACTGACCATGTCTAACACAAATTGAAAATAACATTAGTTGTGCATACATGTAAACACACAAAAAACTGTTGAGAGTATAGAAATGTTGGCTAGTTTTCGAAATGTCTATATAATGTATTGAAGTAATTCTTTAAAAAAAAAATTCACAAAGGTTATATACATACATACATACACACACTATATATATAAATTATATATGGGATTATATATATATATATATATATATATATACACACACAAATACACTCGGCATATAATTCTCTACAATTGAAGCACAAACTATACAGGAATACAAAGCAAGAGGCCGTAACTCTATATATAATCAATAATACAATAATGTTGACCATGTAAGTTTCCTTAAGCTAAAAGGTCCTTAAATACTATACAACATTTAAACTTTTTATCATTGAAATACCCATTTGCTTACATTAAACACACAAGTGCTAAGAATTCATCACTATTCTATCACAAATATTAATGTTTTGGAGTAATATCAATATGAAAGAACCAGTTATTGATTAGGGAAGACAATAGAATCTGGATCCACACTATGTTGTTTCAAAAAAATATTTACATGAACATTTATTTTTACCATATGAGGAACAAGGCTAACTTGCTGACCTGGTCTACATTGAAAAGGTTCCTTTGACCATTTTCCCGTCTCGTTGCATTTTAAAGGTGGATTATAGAATTGGTCTACTTGGATGAAGTTCAGCCTACAATTTAAAACAGCAGTTGTTCCAATATTGACAGGTTTATTACACGGAACTTCTTGTTTATTTTTGTCTACACAATGTACATCAAGGGAATCATCAGAAATTGGTGGGCATTGAACTGAAACAGTAATCAATGTATTAATTAATTTTTGTATAATTGAATTATCTATTACATATTATATGCTTTTATATTACAACCATTATACTGTGGTGATCAGGATGATTAATTATGATAAAAATTGTAATGTCAATAAGAATAAAAATACAATTTTATTTTTTTAAATTTTGCACAATATGAATAAAAATAAAATAAACATTAAATTTTGGGCTGGCTGCTTGCTAAACTCAATGTAGAGCAAGAGTATCTATCTTCTAAGGGGTGTGGGTGGGTATAAACAAAGCTTGGCATTGAAATCTATCACTCAAATAAGTCAAGGCGGGCAACATAAATCAGGTACATCACCTCTAGTAGATCTAGGAGCTGGTGATGATACAACATGTCTTCTTCAGTCAGGTTGTGGTCTCACTGTTTCTTAGCATCAATACTCATACAATCAGCTATTAGAAGCTGAATTTTCTCCGAGTCACCATACTAACATAATGTACTCTAATGATGTAACTGGCGTTATGGCTTCTCCACAAATACTTTTCGAAAATCTGCTCTCCTTCTGCTTATATTAGCTTAAGCCCCACCTTCGTTTGCCTGGCAGGGTGCTTCTCCAAGGCTTGACCTGGTCGGAGTTGGAATCCGTCTCTTCTTTATTGTTGCAACATGTGCTTATATTGCAACAGGATGTTTTGCGAGTCCCAAGCTCAAACCTTTGTTCCAATTTTCATGCCTAATGGCTGACCTGCCACTCTTCTAGTGGTACTGATTTGCGTTTCTCTTTCTGGCTAAAGATATCGTCTCAATTGGATGTTAATTTAACATCCAATTGAGACGATATGTGATCATTATTTACTTGCCATTGGCCTGGCAAGCAACCTAGCCCACTTCCTAATAATTATCATCTATATACACATATACAAAATTAATAAAAGTTATGGGGAAATTGGTTTTCATACAAATATATATGTGAGGGGTGCAAAAGCACACCACAGTATGATGTCTCATGAATAAAGATAAAGAATAAACAGGATTATGAATATATTAGCTGTAGTCATACTGCTAAATTTTGTTAATTGTGTGGAAAGTATCAAGAATTGTAGAACTGTTTTATGGTATTTATTTTTTCACTTAATATTATCTCTTTATTGATAGGTACTTTTTGTAGTTTCATTATCAATGTATATTTATACAATTTCTTTAAAAACTATAAAATTTAAACAAGAAACAGTAATGTTATTACACAGCACAATTACAAGCATGTGATAATTGCTAGAATAATAATTTAGTGTATGGAATTCTTCTTTGATATGCTTAAGGTAGATATAATTGTGTCAAACATTTACATATCAATTGCTACTGTTATCTAGGTTCTAGATTGACAAACTGATACAAAAATAGTTCAAGTAACTTATCCAATACACAGTCAAATGAAAGGACTAACAGAATTTTATGACAGTCATCAAATCCTCAGAAATAAGTTGGATATATTGTATAGAATATTTACTACATCATTTAAGCACAGTGTTTATTTCTTAATTTACATTTATATTATATTTTTGTATAGAAAAACAAAGGACAGGATACAATCCTCACCTTTTTCACATTTTGGTGGAGGAGCTGACCAGCCATTTTTTCCGCAAATCACATTTTCTCTACCATCAACCTTATAACCAGTATCACAGCTGTAGGTTACCAAACTTCCTTGAGGAACATTCCCACCTGGACCAAATTGGCAAGCAGGTGGATCACATTCCCAAATTATGAAATTAAGATTTGGTTGTTTCAAAGGTAATGTGCATGTTGATTTTAAAGAGGGGCCACATAGAGTTATGTCTTCATCTGAAGAATCTCCTTCACATTGTACTTTTCCATCACATCGGAAACTTTTGCTGATGCAAGCTCCATATGAACACCGAAATAAATAATCAGGGCATCTGAAAAATTACTATTCAGTATAGTAAATAATAAGGACCATCAGTTTTACCATTTGCTGAAAATATTTTGGGGTTCCCTGAGCATTAATAATATTACAGTTACCACATTAATCATAATTTTTTTCATGCAAGCCATTTTTAAGAAGATATAAATTTTTACTTATAAGAAATTTGCCAAAATCATTACAGTTAGGTTCATACATAAGTAATATAGTACAGATTGTGAAAATCTACAATGTGTTTGGAAGACATAGAAAATTCTACTTAGAAGTTGCCATTAAACTAAAAAAAATTAATGAAATACAGCCAAATTTGTCAGAAAAACATTTAATTACTATGTAGTTAATATAATACTTTTCATCCATCTATTTAAAAATTTACCACAAAGATACATGATTTGTAATAATTTTAATTAAATGTTTTCTGACAATATTGTCAGTAATTAAATTATTTGACTTAGTGCCAAATAATTAATTTCTGAATAAATTCAATTGATTTGTCAGGATCCTTGTAATTGTAATAAGTGATTTCGCCCCTCATGCGTTTTGTGTATTTTCGTCACTTAAATGTGTGTGCGGTCGGCCATTGTTACCGTCAGCGGGTAACTTCGGTGATCCTTGGTATTGTGTCTTGGTCAAATGTTTTGATCTGTTGAAGGATAATTGACCTGCAGGCAGTCCACGACCGCTAAAGCACTGGTCAACGGACAATAAAAATTTATTTGAACCGCCTCAAGAAGTGGGGGAAGTATGCGATGTGAAAAATATTATAACAGTTTGAGAGAGAGGAGGAGATGGTTGTAAGTGGTGAAATAAGATGATTGATGTGAGCAGTGAGCAAGGGCAGTGTGTATTTTGGGCAACTGAGATATAGTTCAGATATGGATGTATGAGGAGGTGAAGTAGGGAGAGAGCGAGAGAGGACAGTGTGTACATTTTGAGGAGGTGAAGTAGGGAGGGAGAGAGGGAGAGAGAGGACAGAGTGTACATTTTGAGGAGGTGAAGTAGGGAGTGAGAGAGACAGAACAGTACCGTTTTTCGTGGAGTTGAGCGACAACCAATAAGATCGTGATGCTTTTGCGATATGGAGCTCATGACCATGCAGTTGTGACCAGTGTACTTGTATCAAGGGATCCAGCAAAACTAATGGACATCATGCCACTGCAACAGATCAACATACAGTACACCTTCCCTTCCCATAATCAATTTATTAAAGCCAAGACCCTGCGAGTCTCGTGCTTAGCTCAAGAACTCATGTGTCATGGCTCGACGGTGGCCATCTCCCTCTGGATCATGAAGTTCACGATTGCAGTTTTCTTTTATTATAGATAGATATATATTATTTCTGCATATGCAGTGGCATCTTAGCCGAAACGGATCAGAAAGAGGAAGAGAGCGTTACATAAAATCCTATATGTAATGTGAAAACCCTATTATTAATTAATGAATAATTAAATGAAAACCTACCATTAAGATGGATTTTATTTAATATTGTCTGTAAAAATAAGATGGAAAATATAACCTTAAACAGCCAAACATGTAATTGAATACAATACTGACATTTGGATATTTTGATGCAGGCTTAGCATCTACTTTAAAGATAATGTAAGATGCAAAGCTTGCATCAAAGCATCTGAACACTAGTTTTTAAAATTATTTTTTGATCAATTTAATTGTTGTCTGTTAAAGGCTATATTATATTTATTATGAAATTTATTTATTGTTTCTCATTTTGAGTAATCATTTGGTAGTAACTTTAATTATCTAAGCATATGGCATATTTTACAACAAAAAAGTATTCAATAAGTATGTAATATACAGTAAAGGAATTGTATTTACCTTAAGGTGGAGCACTGAGTTAAAGTTTCATCAGAACCATCTTTGCAGTCTTTAGTACCATCACATTTTGCAGAATCATTAATGCATTCACCTGAATTACATTTGAATTTTCTTTTACTGTAAGCAGAAGTTTGAAGTCATTGAGATTAAAATGTATTAAAATAATAATTTCTTTATCAAAATTTATTATTTTGAATAAAAAAATTTTCATGTTCTGTTTTGGTTGTAAAATGAATGCTAACTATTATAAGTCAATTATTTTATTAATGAGATTTAAAACATAATGATTGTTAAATTAATGTCAGTTTTGAACAACTGTATTTTAGGTTATGAAAAATTTATTTACTTGTATATGAAAATTGTAAATATTAATATATGAGAAAGATTCAATTATTGATTCATCAAGTATAAGTGGCTTAAGTGTGAAGTAATTCTTCAATTTTAAGGGTTTGATTTTGTAAATTATTATGTAAAAAACTTTGGGCTGAAAATGATTTAAATATATTCCATTAAAATGATTTCAGTGTTATTTTATCCTTATATAACTATTTATTCCACACTAATACACTGTTAACTAACAATTGTAATGTAAAGTTTATTATTTATAAATGTGATTTCCTCACCCCTGGCTATTTTGAGTGTTAGTAAATTTTCAATGCCAAGTTTTGTTTTTATACCCCATTTGATCACCGGTGAGCTTAGCAAGTAGCCGGCCCAAAATTTTAAATGTAATGATCTTTATAACTTAATGGTTTATTTAATTTTGCTAACCTGAATTATTTGAATTTAATTTATTAAAATTATTTTCTTTTTATTAACATTAAAACCCACCACAAACCCTGTCCTCTACCCAAGGATAGGTCACAACATTGGAATAGCAACAGAAGAAAATTATAAAAAACTTTGACTATTCATAACATTTTAAGATTATAACTGAAAAAAACTAGTAGTTCATGTTAACTATGTATGTATATGTTCCATTTTAACTATCCATAAATTTTCTGTAGTGTTGATAGTCACAAATTTGAGAAGTTCACATTTGAATTTAACTGAATTATCTCTAAAATTATTATATTGCCTGAATGTTTGTCAGAAAACTACTTCTGCAGAATATGATAAAGATTTAAAATATATGAGAAAATTTATTTTGTTTCTTGGATGTGTGTTTGATACAGTTTGTACTAGATTTATTGAAATTGTTGGAAACTAATGTCACGATTAATAAATTCCTTTTTATTAGAACAGTCCTTTATATGGTACATGTGATTTAACTTTATTAATTAAAGAGTACAAGTATCAGTGAAAAGAGTTAATCTGGGAAGAAAATATGAGGAATGCATGACGTGTATTTTGAAATGTCAAATCTTTAATGTTACAGCTAGAACTAAATAACAAAATGTAACATATTTACATTTTGAAAAAGTATATTAAGATTTAAGCAACTTACAGTTTCATAATTAAAAATAAATATAATTCTTCACATACATTTTGTTTATAAAATGATTTATTGTTTCCCAAGTGTGCTTAAAATATAAACATTGTGCTCTGAATGTAGACATACCCACATGTATTTGGTTGAACTCCTACATTTGGGCATTGAGGCAACAATTCATCTGAATTGTCAGCACAGTCTTTAATGCCATCACACTTTGCAGAGCCTCTAACACATGCCCCATAACTGCATCGGAATAAGTAGCGAGGACATCTAAAAATTGTTTGACAATAATGTAAATTTAGTAGTTATCTGATATTTCCTACTCATAAAATATAATTAATTAATCTTGACAAAATTATTAATATCCTTCTTCTTACTTCTCATACAAATATACTATAATAGGATTGACTAAGATTAAATACAAAATTAATAATTTACCTGTTAAAGTACCTGGTACAAATTTATATTTATAGCACTCCCCCACCCCCTTTTTAAAATCTTGCAATTATTAAAACTATATTAATATATTAATTAGTAATTTTAATAAATGTAATGTTATACACTAAATTAATTGTTTGAGACATGAGGGTTTATTGAAATTAGCTAACAAGGGAAGTGTGTGGGGTAAGAACAGAAGAGGGAGGGCAGGGAAGGAATACACTAAGCAGATAACGTCCACGCAGTAATATTTAAAGAACAATAAAGTTGATTGGAAAAATGTTAAAATTATAGATATTGAATGTAATCTTTATATAGACTGACAGTGAGATGCTTCACATCAGATTCAATAATTTGGCTATTAATGTTAAAAAGATAGAAATAATTTAAACAAAATAAATGATTCTCTACTATTACGTATAAATTTTGTGACAGGCATTGTAAAAAAAAATATTTTTATTTTGAACAACAACACATGATGAGCATCTGTCTTTAATTGTTATTTCAGTGTCTTTTCTTGTGCCATTATGCTGGTATAAATTTCCAACTTCTTTTTAATTCTGTTTACGTTACGACTATATAATTAAATAATTCGACCGTACTTTATTGTAATGCCTTATAATGTATAATATTTTTCGTTTTTCTTTCCGGAGAGATTCTCGAGCACGCAACGTACAACAGCCCATGCGAAAAACACGGCAATTCAAGGTTTATTCCACACATTACTAGCAATTGACATACCTGATGAAGGTTTTCTAGGGTTTTCCCTGCATCTCTTTAGGTGAAACATCGGGTAGGATCCTTAAACCATAGCCCGGGGGCCCTAGTTAACCCTGGGCTACCTTGCTCTACCTTCCGCATCCTCCCTTTTCAATTCCCTTCCTATGCTATTAAAGGGGAGTTGCCTGTTTTAGGATCACCCTCATGTAGCCTGTTAACAAAAAAAAAAAAAGTAGCCTGTTCCCACTCCTGTAGGTGTAACTTGCTCGTAGGCCAATAAGAGTCCAATCAGCCTCATGTAGCCTGTTAACCCCCCCCCCCTCCCCCCCAAAAGAAGCATTTTTTGAGTCCGCTATAATCCTTATAAAAGCAGCAAAAAACAAATTAAAGTGTATTATTTATTTAAACCATATCTTAGTATTTGCAAATATTTAATTTAATTCAAATGGGAATATTAAAAATATTGAGCATGTTTCGAAATCAGTATTGCAAGTTGGATACGAAGTTATATCAGCATATTTATCAATTCAATGTCAAAAATATATTTTTTCCATTCAAAATATGTTGGAGCAGAATGTAAATTGTTTTTCCTAGTATCTGAATTCGTAAAATAAGATATTTTTATAATATAAGTTAGATAGGTCGACGTTTCGATGCGACATTAGCATCTTTCGCAAATGGCTCTCACAGGGAATTTAAAGTTTTTAATTAGTTGACTCTGTTTCTTAAGCTTCCTGTGATAAATAAAGTCGTATATCTCATGTTAGTAACGCTAGTGTCAAAAGCCAAGTTTTGCGTAAGGATAACAATGCACACTGAATTGTTGACGAGCGAGTGAAAGCCATCTACCTTTCTCAGTTGACTTAGGATCGCTCCAACACTAATTTGTCTTAGATGGGAACTTGTTCAGAATTTGACTCTTTTTGGTTTCACAAAATCATCGATTATTTCCAAAAATACACCTAAATTCAAACGAGAAACGGACAAATAGCCGCGTTATCACTAGTAAATTAAAATTTATAATCCTTACTTTTTCAAATTAACTTCACTTTGCATAGTTAATTATTCGATTAAATTAAAAATATATCAACCGGACTTATTATCTCAGTCATGTTCTTTTATTATTATTATTATTATTATTTAATCTCCCTGATTAATACATAAAGTTTTAAAAAACATTTTCGTAATTTGAATTTTTATTATTATTTTTCTATCAAAATTATTAAGTAACGTATTGTAATGTTTTATGGTGAATTAAAAAGGGTGACATTTCAATAATTTAATAAGATAGTGTTTCATTTATAAAGTCCAATCGGCCCAAGCATATAGAAAATACCTTATTATCAGAATTTAGACCAAAGAAAAAACTATTTACATTCTCCTCCAACATTTTCGAATAGAAAATTTTATATTTTTAACATTTAATTGAGAAATATGCCGATATAATTTCTCATCCACCTCGCAATACTGATTTCGAAACATTCTCAATATTTTAAATATTTTTATTTGAATTGATATTTGTACCTTATATATTTGAAAATACTAATATGAGCGTTTTGAGTTTTTACTTGAACACTCGTAGTGTTATGTCGTGACGATAGCTGGATGATTGACCGGGTAATAACAGATTAGTGATTTCTATCCATTTTGGGTTGCACGTGAAAGTAATAAATAAACCTGGTCGACCGTATTGGCGCACATAAGTCATAGCATCTTGTGCGTATTCGTGCATGTGTCTCGGGATTTCCACATACGTTGCTGGTAAAATAGTGAGTCGTACGACATTATTACCGTTAGCATCTGCTTTCATGGCATCGCGCAATTGAATGAATTCTTTTGAGCGAAATTTTTTTCTGGTTTATACGTATATATGTCAGACGTTCCGTTTCAATTTTGACATACATATCAATGGCGAACTGATGAAACACGCGACGGCATTTCAAAATGGGATTGTCCTCGTTTAGACGAATCATGATACGGTATGCATAAAAATTCATGGAATTGATATTTTTGTTTAATTGATTCTGTGGGTTTTTCTTTACAGATTGACTGCGGGGCTCACCTGACTGTTGAGAATGTCGCGTATTCTCGTTTTTTTTTCAATGTTCTTACATAACGAGACACCTTCACCTATTTCAGAAGGCGTATGTACTGGGATCGAAGACCTTGGGCATACGGTAAGTGTTGTTCCTTGATTCCGTTGGATCAATCGGCCAACTGCCTCCTAAAACTGGTGGAAACACGGAGAAGGGAATGCTGCGGCCCCACATCAAATTCGTCTCCCGTCATTCGGATAGCGTGAGAATAGTATGCAATAGCCCGACCTACCTGATGCAAGTTTTCTAGTGGTTTCCCTGCATCTCTTTAGGAGAAACACCGGGTAGGATCCTTAAACTATAGCCCAGGGACCTCAGTCAACCCTTGGCTACCTTGCTCTACCTTCCACATCCCCTCCTTTTCAAGTCCATTCCTATTCTATTAAAGGAGAATTGCCTGTTTCAAGATCACCCTAATGTAGCCTGCTAACAAAAGGAACAACTTTTTGTTTGTTTCTTGACATGTAAAAGGATAATTTACTTTGGTTGTATTCTTACATATGTATGGTATGACCACAAAAAGAAGGCCAGTGTCAAAAAGTGACAGCACTGTACATACCAGTCGCTGGTTTAATCATCTCGATCAAAAAATGATATCCATCCTCTCCTAGGCATGCTTTGCTGATACGCTGAAGGTTGCCAACGTCGTGTCATTGAATTACAATGTCGTGAGCCTCTATATGTTCTCCAACAACCATTGTGGCAACTTCATTTAAAATTGGTGCATTGAATTGTCTCATGTTCTCCTGCTGGTTTTTTGTCTGCTCTGATCACTATAATCATCTGACGGCTTCATTTCTGAGGCTGTTTTGAACAATTGGACCAACTGACAGTGCTCATGTAAA
This sequence comes from Eucriotettix oculatus, assembly GCA_034510155.1. Classification (NCBI taxonomy): domain Eukaryota; kingdom Metazoa; phylum Arthropoda; class Insecta; order Orthoptera; family Tetrigidae; genus Eucriotettix; species Eucriotettix oculatus. Next base: position 66,551,375 of record CM067378.1, read on the forward strand.
AAAGTGTTGTTGCTGTTGCATGATTAATGGCACAGCGTTGATTTACACCGAATTTTGTTGCAGCCTCTGCTTGGAGGCAAAAGATCTCTATAAGTCATAATAATTTTCTAATGTACATATCAAGCACCATACCGAAACAGTAACTCCATTGTTCTTATGTTTCCAGTCATAGACTGTTATTTGGTGATTTGGTTTGGAATGATCCTAATGCCCACATGCCCTCTGCCAGAATGTAGCTATAATTATTTAAAATGAAGCACGACAGAAGCATAAATTATATTGTATCGAAGAAAATCTAGGAATTCACAGTTCTGTGCTTAAAGAAGTTACTATGTTTTTGTATTTATCCCAAGTAACAAAATGTAGATGCTAAGTAATAATTAGTTTATGTACAATGTAAACATAATTAACAAATAAAATATGAATCTTTCTTTTAAATTCTCTTGGAGCTACTGGCCATTGATAACATTGGTTTGTCAGACAACAACCTTTCATGATATTGCCTTTATGAAATGGCACATTGCAAGCATAGTGATTCTCCTCGAGCTATAGCCACGGTTTTTCAGACAATGACAAGCGCAAACATCTATTCCATACCAGGATTCAAACCTGGGACATCTGTGAGGAAGATAGTGACCGACTGCTGCACCACAGCAGACTGGCATTTTAATCTGTATCAATCTATTAATTTAATTTATTCTTTAAAACATAATTTCCTAAACAAATGCATTTATCTTGAGGTTAAATATTTAATGAAGATAATGTTGAAACATTTGATTTGTTTAAAAGCTTACAGGCAGTATGTTACATAGTTCATGCCTACTTACTTTCAACCAGTCTTCCTGTACAAGTAGTCACTATTTTTACTCCAAAAGTGTCAATGATATTTAGAGCAGCTAACATGCTTTCTGTACAAATTCACCCCAACTTGTGAAATCAACCACGAGTCTTGGCCTGCAGCATCAAAGTAACATTAACAATATCATACGGACAAGTTTGGAATAAAAATCAGTTTTGACTAAATGTATAGGATGACTGCTTAATAAACTGTTTTTAACTATCTATTTAAATCAGTTTATACTAGCAAAATGTCAACAACTATATATTCCTAAACCTAAATTTGGATTTGTTGAAATACAACTTGTTAATTTAGATAATGTGCACACCTATTTCCTGTACTATAGCAACTTACATTTGATTCCCACAGGTAGTTTGTATTTCATCTGAGCCATCTGAACATTCTACACTTCCATCACACACGCTTGTTCCATCAATGCACTGTCCTGATTTACATTGAAATTTGCGGGACCTGCAGACATAAAAGCTCTTTTTATTAACATAATGAAATATATCAGATACTAACTATTAAGATACACCAATTATGTGTAGGAAGAATGTGTAATATAAGGAATCTAAGAATGGGAAATAGTAATTCTAATTACTCATGTTAATACATACCCACATGTTTGTCTCACGGACCGATTAGCTGCAGAAACAATCCAACTTCCTAGAAAAATAATTACTCTTTTCAGTTTCTAACAAGAGGAATGTATCATCTATCCTCTGAAGGATAGCACCTTAAAAAAAATTGAATTCTTTGTTTGCTACAGTGAGGTGGGTTATGATAGGCAATCATTATTTTCAATCAATTTGAAAAATATGCTATCAATTTAAGTTATAGATGATGTGGCTTACCCAAGTAGTCTAAACGTGGCACCAAAGAACCTAGAATAATACTAGAAATTTTGGGGGTTACCCTGCTACTTTAGAATTTATATTCATTTAATTTACTAGATAGTTTCAGAGGAACATGGCTTGAGAGGAAAATGGAATGGAGAAACCATCAATGTTTATAAGATTTATTAGCTCATTTCTTGCACTTTATTTCTGTATTAGTGAAAATTTTGGAGCCAAAACTTGTTGTGAGCCTCACAACCTCAAGTGCATTCAAAACACTTAACATTTTGGTAACATTGACTTTATCAGTTTTTTAGTTACATCATAATTATCTTGGAAACCTATTCTTGCAATAATTGCAGAAAAAGTTGTTTTACCATAGTACATTATACATAAGCAATTTTTTTAAATGATATATTCACAGTCTTCTTAATGCTGACTTCCTTTTCAATGACAGCAATATATGAAAACTCAGATTTGGAAGTTAATATGATGGCAGGAAGGAACCTGAACATAGTTTGCCCTGGGCAAAAATTGTGACTAATAACAATTGGACAGACTAGTTCAGTAATGGTAGGACAAACTGGAAAAGGGTCCAGAAGCTTTCTTTGATCCAGCCTGCACATATCGTCAATTAACAAGTGGATGTCAAACAACTATTGACATGCAGTATGCCACAATCATCCTAATTTTGGTATCTGGATTGGCTTTGGTAAAAATGAAGACATGACGCAGTGTGCTTGTTATTTTTTCCTTAATGTGTTGTGTGTGTTTAACTAAGAAAAGAATTGATAATGTAATTTTCCTACTTCAAAATAAAATTAATTTCTTGATTTAAAAATCTTTTACAGTTTAGTACATGTTTTGCTGATTAAAAATCCTCATGGTTGCTTATGATTTGAAAAGATCTAATTTTCTCCTGGTTAGTCACAACCAAAATTTTAACAAAAATGGTTAATATGATTTAGTAATCTGTCTTCAATTTCATATAAGGGATTTGTATGTGATTCGGGGCTTCTTGTGGTGCCTAAGACTTTTTCATGGATAAACTCCATTAGGCCCCTTAGTGAAAATTTTTAAGTCGTCGTGAATACACTTGTTTGTGATGTACCAGGGGGCATTAACAACTGGCAGTGAAATTTTTGACTGGAGTTTTTGTATAGTTGCAGTAAAGTTTTTCTTAGATTATCCCAGAATACTAATTAATTGCACACTAATTTCTGGGTCAACGACTGTTACTTTTTTAGACTATTAACCCTTCGATGGGAACACGCCGACCTATGACCATTTGAGGTTAGCTTTAATTTAACTGGGATGAAGTCAATATTCGTCCTGGTACATTAAAATAGTTTCTACTTTAAGAGACTTTCAAAAATTCCCAGGGCAGAGAGAGAATGAAAAATATTCCCAGTTCTTTAAGGAGTAGATAATTCTCCAGTTACACTAAAACTCAAAATATACTCGATACAATAAACAAGTAGAAAATTGGCTATGTATATAAAACTGAGCTAAAAATAATCCTGGTATCTTAAGAGAGATTAAACATACCCGGGAACTTAACGAAGTAAAATTATTTTCGACATCTTTAGCATGTGAAGAATAATCCTGGGACAAAAGGGAGTCATGGGTAATTCCAGTACTTTAAGGGGGTGAATATATTTTCGCTTGCCTAAGTTAAACCAAGGGAGACATGAATAATCCCGGTATCTTAAGGGGAAGAAAATTATTTCTGCTTACCTTTGTTAAATTATGGATATAATGTGTATTAACCAGTACATTTCTTTTTGTTTCATGTCCATTTGATTAATTATATCGGTAATTTGCTTGTTATCCAGAAGTAACCCAAATATTTCACAGAGAATGATTGAAATATCTCTGCATTGTTTATATAAATCAGCAGACCCTAAGTTTTGCTTAATGTAAACTGTACATGGGATGATTTCTCTTAATATATTTTGATTCTCCAGTTCTAAATCCATTGGAGTTCAGATGCTTGAGTGACGAATCTTTGTTGATATTCACGTGTGTTGCATGCATCAGCGTATATTTGTAAAAGTTCCTTGTACAATCTTTTCGGCCGTTGGGAAACAATACAACTGTGGCCCTAGGACATTGCCCTGTGGAACTCCTAAATGAATAGGGTGAAGAAATTAGATATCTTGTTTAACTCTTGTACGGAATTTGCGGATTGTGTCGCTTGGGGCGACATTGAAGGTTTCTTAAATATTTTCATGATCCAGTTTTCATTCAGTACTCAATCTTAGTATCAATTTACGATTCATTCAGTTTCTATTATTAGAAATATGGGGGAGACGTTTTTGTCTTTTATCATATTCTCAGTCTCCTGAGATAAGGGACTCTTTCGGATAGACCGAATTTGCAGTAAGTCATATTCGTACCTTTATCATTGAATGAGAAAATGCCTCCTCTTTTGTTTGAATTGCAAATCACTACTTTGTATTAGAGGTGGCATGTACGTGATGACAGTTCCAAAAATTTAAACTAGCTCATCGATTAAATATCATTTAGAATTTGGTATCTATTTGTGCGAACGCTTATCTCCCCACACTCTTTTTGTGTGTAGATCAAAAGAGTACACAATGACCGCAGAATAAAAGATAGAGGTGTACGTATTCTATATCATTTTAAAATTAATAAAAGACTTAGTTTGTTGTTGGAGTGCGGACACATTTTCTATTGAATTAATAACTAAATGGAATCTGTAACTTGTTCACGAGTGAGTTACAGCTAGCATAATATTCCAACGTTTTCCAATCTCTTATCTCTTTCAGGACGATTTAAAGACAAATGTTTTGGAAGAATTGCGCCGAATATTACCGGACGTATTATTTTTGCCATATTGCCAATGCTATTCGAATCCATTGCGGTTTCCCAAATCGACACCTCTGGCTCCTGTTGTAGCTACGGAAGATCAATTTCGCCATCTGTTTGGTAGAAGTCTGCTGAAATACCGGAAAAATTTCGAAATTGTCGAGGCGCTTTTTCGGTCTGTTCCCGCCTACTTTTATCACGTATCCATTTAGAGGGAAGAAATTTTATTGCTAATTCAAATTTTTCGATGATATTAAAAATGTTTGACCAATAACTTACAAAATGCGACGGTATCAACGTATCTATCCAGTTACATCTGAAATATATTTCTCTCTTTCCAGGTGAGCTAAACCCAACATGGAAATCAATATGAACTAATAAGGTAATTACTTTGCATTTCCAAAACAAAAAAATAACCATAATTATAATTCAATGTATGATATTCTGATTTTATCCCTTGCCCAATAATAATACATTGTACACGTTTAAATAGCCGTAATTACGACACACAAAATACGCGTTGGCACAGTGTAACTACACGGTGATCAGGATCAAAACGATTAGTCAATCTGCACATATAAGTAGCGTTATTAATAATTTGGATAAGAGAATAATATTGTAAAAATATAATTGCATCAGTTTGGAAAACGATAAACGAATAAAAGTGTGTTACGAAATGCATTAAAGTCGCCTGTAAAAACATCCTTATTTAAAACGTGTTTTGAAAACGTTACATGAAAATACGACATTCTTAATTTTCTCTCTTCTACTTAATATAATTTAATATAATATACAAATCTAAACGTATTATTTTCATAGTATAACAAGGAAACAATGGAGAATTGTGTCGAAGCCGATGTTATAGGAGTCACTGAATTTAATTATGATTTTCAACTTGCCGGTAAAGTCACACTTCAGCCTCTAAGTGGGGGTGAAATCGTGTAAAACAAAACTCTGCATACAATAATAAACGGGTGGGGCAATTTGGACAAAATTTTTATGCGATGCGAAAATGAACAGACACGATGGCGGAGGATGAAGGGAGTAAAAAATTTTAAACGTGCAAAAACTGACAAAAATATTTCTTCGGGTCAATGCGATTAATAGTGTTTCTCCCGTCGTTATTTGTGTATAAATTTAACCCGATTTGGCATGGGAATGGAGCACCCAACCGAGATAGTTGTCTATTCTGAGCTCAACTCTGACATCAACATACAACTTAAGTTCTACTCCAGTTATAGGGTGGCGGGTAGGGGAAGAACGAGGGTGAAAAGGGAATCATTCAAAATAAACTTAAATTTGGATCTATCCCGGTGTTATGAAAGTTGTGGAGTTCAATGCCGACATTCAACATCCAACTTATGATGTACTTCACGGCCGGAGAGTGGTGTTCCGTCATATTAGAAAGAATAGAGCGTGTAAAAATGTTAACTTTCGATCAATTTTACGCTCACAGTGCTGGTTTGATCTACCGTTGACCAAGAGATTAATGTTAAATTAAATACTGTAGGGACTAATAAATAAATACTGAGACAACGCTGGGCACCAGCTAATATAGTAATAAATTATTAGTGTATATATAAGATATGTAAAATAACTATGAGCAATGAGAGAAAATGATTATAAGAACAGCAAAATGATGAACAAAGTTTAAGACCGAGTACAAATATAATTCCCATGTTTCAACCCGGCCAATAGTTATGACAGCAAGTTTCGGCATAGTCATCAGGTTGACTGTTCAACCTGATGACAATGACTAAGCTTACCATCGAAACGTTGTTTTCTCGACTATTGGCTTGGGTTCAAACTCGAGAATTATATTATCTATTTCTCTCTCTTCCTTTCTCTTATACGCCATAAGGTTTTCCTCCTTCGTGATTTCTATGTCACACTCCTATTTTCTTTCTAGTCAGTCTCGCAGAACAATATACCTTTCGTTTGGCTTTCAAGTGCTAAAAACACTTCACCTACACACGATTTCGTATCCTTTTGTTAATGCCGGTTTTATTTTGCGGTGACAAGCAAGATTTCTACTGATTCGCGAATAGAATAATATATTAAATCATTTTGCAACCAATAACGCGGGAGACCAATAAATTACAAAATTTGAGCCGTTTCCCAATAATTATTTATGAGAATGAAGTGTAGTGTTCTTGTATTTTCAGTGAACGCACGTTTCAGAACAACATAAACGCAGTTTTATTTTAAAAAGGGAAAGTGCAGGTCTAACAAGTTGTATCGATTTAAAACAAAAACAAAGGAAAACACAAATCATGATCACCGGAAGGGCATTCAAAATTGCGAGACGGCGATGTCACGCTGATCCGCCACGTTGACTGTAAAACAGCTAAATACCACTAATAACAGATTCACACAATCTTGTTCCTAGCGTCATCAGTTATAATTTGATGTTTTCTCTACGAAAAAGTAGAACTTGGATGAGAAACATAATTCGACCCTTAGCGAGGTGTCCAAATGGAATCTACTAAACAGGAACATGACTGTCACTCGTCAACAATACACGACTTCAGTATTATTGAATATAAGCATTCTCAAATGCTTAACTTGAACAGTTTAAGATTATTTCATTTAATTATAACATTTACATTCTATGGATATCCGATTTGTTTTCTCTGAGTTCACTTTAATAATCGGATTTTTGAAACAATATTATTCCTTGAATCTGTTTCTAAACATCTTTTGTCAATTACCTTCTTCTCAACACTTACGGCTTACAAGGTTATACCTAAAACTTGTTTACTGAGTTCGTGATTTGTTTGAAACCAGTATTTTAATCTGCGAACTTGTGATGTAATTTATTTCTGTAGAATTATCTTCTTTTTCTTGAGAAATACTACCTCTAACTTCTGGAAAAGTTTCCTTGTGTGTTTATAGGAAATAGTTTCGAATTGCGTCATGAGCAGCGTCAGTGGTGGAACGGCGAGAAAACAAGAGCTGGGTTGACGTTCTCCAGACGTGAAGCAGCAGATAAGAAGTCACGTCACTCACCTCCCAGGATGAGAAGCACGCACAACCGTGTCCCGTGGAGACCCATCATACACTAAGGAGCTTAGGGAACCGCACGCGAACCATCCGCGAGAGACACCTAGTGGTCAAGGCGCAGAACTCCGTCATCCTACAAAGGTAACTCCCCGAGACGGTCGTCTTCTCGGTATAAACCGTCGATTTTCCATACATTACGTCTGCGCCAGCTTCCAAACCTGGAGGCCAAGGGGAGAATCCATGATTCATCAGCGTGCCATGGCACTTTCGGTGGAGTTCCCGTGTAATTCGAACGTGACGTAAGACAACAATACGGATCCTATGGGGGACCAAGAAATTTGTGACGTTGAGGGACTTTGATAATCGTGAAGGGATAATTACTCGAGTGATGTACTTATTACCTTCGTGCACGTCGTTGTCTGCGCTTTTATTTATATTATCCCGGTAAAGAATCAGTTCGATCCAAACTCCTGGTGAGCGCGTGATTTAACTGGTAACAAGACCTGCACTTTTCTTGGACCATTAACTCCTTGGGTTCACTCAACCTATGCACATTGGAGGATAACTGAAAATTAACAGGGATAATTACGGACAGTGGCCTACCTAAACGAGTCAAGGATTTTCGAAGCGTATTTTAAGACAGACTAAAAGATCCCAGTCCTTTAATCGAGTAGAAAGTATCCCTACTTATTGAAGCCCTTTACCTTAAAGTAGTTATTATCTCGAAAATTTATAAAAAATAACTTAGAGAGGAAACATTTTTTATAGAAAATATTCCGTTAGTAATGATGGAGAAGTAATGTATTTTAGCTTGATATGCACTACAGTACAAATAAACCAAATTATTAGAAAATGTTTAAATTAATTCTGTACAACTGACAACCATTGCATTCCAGAACAGAAATCATAAAAAACTACAAGTACTTATAATGAAATTGATCAGGAATGAAAATATAAAAAAATGTCTTGGGGTTTTATAAGAATGAGTGTACAACGTTTTGTTAGAATTTGTCCATGCGTTTATATCTCTTCAGAGAATTTACAAACATACAAATATACCAAGTATTGTACATATTTTACAAACGAACAAATTTCTTTTTTTTATTGTGTATATTGACGTTTTCCTTACTTTTTCAAATACAATTTGAAACTGTTTACTTCAGCCTGTTTTCTCAAAAATCTATAAAATAGTTTCCGTTGTGTAGGAAGCTGGATGAAGTACTCTCGTGGTTAATGATGTCATTTTCGAAACATCGTTTCCGATTTCAAACTCCATCCGTCAATCTCGGCTGGGATACAGGAAGACGAAGAACTAATGTCGTGTATATCATAACCGCAGATAAAATAATAATTTGAAGGAATAAGACCAAAGTGCTCAACATCGGTAATAACCTTGTGAACCTATTATCTGACAGTTAAACATCAAAATTTGAAACATTCTGAAATTTAATTATTTTGTTTCTACAGGACAGGGTCTTTTTTGGCGACAGGCTACACGAAGGTGATCCATTTCCTACAAACTTCCATTTATTATGCATAGGAAAGGAAATTGAAAGGAAGGATGTAGAAGGAAAGCAGCCAAGAATTAACTAGGACCCTCGGGATACAATTTAAGGATCCTAACCGGTATTAACCTGAAAGAGAAGCAGGGGAAAATCTTAGACAATCTGCAACAGGTAGAGGAGTTTTGCTGTGAGGTCGCAGCATTCCCTTCTCGTACCTCTACAGGTGCCATACTGATGCAATAGGATTAGCGGACAATTCTTACCTTATCCCCAAGGTCTTCATCTCAAAACTGACAGAACTGCTTCGGCTTGTGAGAACCTTTCAAAACCAGAGACAGAGAGGAGGACGTATCCCCCAAGGAAAGCCGCCATCCTCTCTTCTACAGAATTTATTATATACATCGTTAATATAAAAGGCAAACCGAACTAACCTATCCTTTACACCCGAAAGGAATAGGGGCGACAATGAGGGACACGGTGAAATATTTTAAAGTTGGTGATCCTGATTGTGGAAATTAAGTAACAAAAAGATTAAAATACAGGCATAAGTAGTGAATTGCGCGTTACTTCTAGAAAATGAATAAAAATTTATTTAAGCAGAAAGAATAACCCATAATAATGAGTTACAGAAAACGATTGCAATAGTCAACGATGTTGTGGTATTCAGTCTTAAGGCTGGCCTTTTTTTCGCATGACTAGCACATCCCGCATCCTCCCTAATCTGCGTAGCGTATTCCATCCTTCCCTTGTCTCTTCTGTTCTTACCCCGCACACTTCCCTCTAATGCTTATTTTACAAGACCCTTATGTCTTAAAACGTGGCTTATTGATCTATGATCTATCCCTTCGTTTGTTCAACGTCCACAATATTATTCGCTCTTCCCCTATTCTGTTTAGAACTTCCTTTTTAATGGTTCTATCCACGCATTTTTGTATCTCAACCGTCGATGTAAAGTTATCTCGAAAAAGGCCACTCCCGAAACGTGAATGCAACATCACTTCAACAACAAAAAATAGTCCTCATATCATTTTTATATTCTAAAAAATGTTTTTTGGGCGATTTGGTGTGGGAAAATACCAGCTGGTGTTTACTCCATAAATTGTACTCGGTAAAAATCGTAATTGGCCACGACATTGCATAAATTAAAATGCTAGCTAATGAAATACATATGACGATATTTTTGTCGACACCTTCACTATAATAGACAAATGAAGACGTTTAACGTTTAAAATATTATAAAGAACTAATGCACTGTTGACAAAGATGTAATGTTACTTAAAGTATTTACTAGAAAAGTTTAATATTGCACCAACCTGTTTAATCAAGTTCTGTAGATGAATCCGTAAATAACGAGTGAAAATACTTTGAGAGAAATAACAGGACATAGCTAGATCATGTCGGAATTTATATTAGGCCAAATATTTACGAATGGAACAGCAGGTGTACAATATATCGACCACCAGGGATATATGCGTTCTAATACATGTGTTTGGTAGTAGAAGGTCAAACTGGAGAATAAATAAAACACGATATTAGTCTTCATTGAGAATGGTTAAGAATTGCTAAATTTGTTTGGACAAAAATTCCTTGTTGCGTACGAGGAGGCTGAAGGTGGATTGAACCGGTTCATCCAAACAGGTTAGAATCTCTGACGTGAGAACTACGCTATCCCAAGGAGTTCGTCATTGCTGCTCTAGGGTCCACGTTTTCAGGTCTAAATTCAGTCGGAACGACGGTCACTATTTTGCAATCGAAAGAGTACTCCAAGTTGTGCAGTGACACTATTAATGTAGAAATATTATAAATGGAAAAGTTGGTGGAACGTTGGTGTTTGAAGTAGTGTTTTGTCCTCTAAGATAAAGTGGTAAGGCAGCAGAATTAGTTATATCATAGCTTCTGGGAACATTAGCATCTTAGCTTTTGGTTAAATTATTAGGATATCCATAAAAGAATGATGATCATTCATTGCATTTGTCATTCAGCTGCCCTCACGAGGAACGAAGTCCATTGCACTTCCGGGTGACTACAACTGCCATTTACGTCTTCCAAAAAAAACTCACGTAACTGAATATCTGACAGAGGAAAGGAAATGTTCCAATGAACTTCACTAATATGTGTAAAAAACACACGTCATACACTCATAAGTGCAAAACTTTGGCATTAGAACTGCGGATGCAACTTAAAGAAAAAATTTAAATTACAGCCAACCACTTTCCGTACTGTTTCTAAATGCGTTGAAAACAAAATAAGCGATTAAACTCAATACTCGTTCTTGCATATTGTCATTTATTAAAATGAAATGTACTCTTATTATAGTAGGCATGACCTTGTGTATTAACAAATAAGCAAAAATAATTATACACAGTCCTATTCACTGCATATTAACAATTGCATCTGTATCTAACTCCGGCTAATTTTTTATCATCTGCTATAACGCGGCTTGTTGGAACAAAAATTCTTTAATGGGCATCTTGCCTATGATACATTTAGTTACGGGCGAACACAAACATAGAAACAACAAACCCTTACAAGGTGTACATGCACTCAATATTGGAATAAATTTTTAATCTGTTTATACCCAATAGCTACATTTCTGTCTATGGCTTACTTCACAAAAGGTCAAAAACTTGATTGTTTTGTTCTTTTCCAATTCGATAGATCCAGAAATAGTTTCGCGAAACCTCTTCTGAGTATTTCTGTAATAACTAAAGCAGTGATATATTTGATTATAAATTTAGTTTATAAAACTGAACGAAACTATTACTTTAATATAGAATATTTTTTATACTATACGAAATAAATTCATCAGACGCTGGAAAATGGGCGGTCGTACGCTAATTTTTTTAAGAAATTTTTTTTTCCAAAACATTATCTCCTATTAATAATCTATTGCGAATTTCCGAATATACACCATTTTTTTCTGTTTTCTGCCTCCTTATAAGCGAACTATGAAAAGAGAATCGAAATTCCGTGGTTTTTAGGCCTCAGATTGTAGCCACGATTTTGTACAGTAGACCAAATATTCAAGTTGCATTATTTTGGGCATCGCTAGAGGGCTGTAACGACTATAAATTATCTAAAAGCATTTTCATACGTCAGAGTGCGGTTTTGAAACTTACTCTAAATTTCTTTATATATATATTATTTTTGGGAGATATTAATGGAAAATATTAGCATTATTTACATACTCTAAGTTAAATTAGTTTTATACAATTTTATAGAACAATTTTCTTTACATATTAGATTCATAGCACTCCATTTCTTAAATTAATAATTAAGGTCTCATACATCACATTTTTAATCATTCATATTCGCCTCGTGAAGTCCCCAAATAAGGACGAAACGCGGTGATAACACGTTTATGCTGACCTTACCTTAAAATTGTAATTTAGGCTAAAATTTTAACACGCCATTAGTAATATTTCTTGTACTTTTCTCGTAATGAATATAATTATAACGAGTATTGCAATCTATTTTCAAAGTTATTGTAATAGAAATACGAAATACATTATTGAGAAGAAAATGTTGGTTTTGGGACTGAAAACAAGGTTTACTCAACTCTTATTATTTTAATTGTATTAATTACTCTGTCAATTATTCATGTCTTCCTGATTATGGCAATTTTATTTATTTATTGTAATATATTGAATCACTACGAATATAAAACTTCTGTATTTCTTCACTCAAAAAATAATTAACTCTTGGAATTCTGCAGAATATAATTGTAATTTAAATTCGTTGAAGAAGTTTCTTTTTATTTCATAATTTAGCGCAAATTGTAATATTTGTGTTACTACTTAGTAAAATTTATTAAAATAAAATTCCTTCCACATTTATGTTAACCTCCATCATATGTTTCTGTGAGATTTTAAAAATATGTGTACTTGCGAATATTTTAGAAATTCTATAGCAGAACATTTTAATGTTTAAGGAAATTTACACGTTACAAATTGTGGAGTTAGATTAAATACGATTGCTAATTATTTTTGAATTAATGATATATTTTACTTCAGCCGAATTGGAACGGATTGTTTGAACTATTGCCATATAATTTCTACTTACTGATTATTAAGAACTTTATCGAGCAAATTATCTTTGATCCTTAAAATTAGTAATCAAAATTCTTATATATAATACTTAATCTCATTAATAATAAGTTGGTTAATTGTAAAAAAAAACTTATACAAGTTTTTCACATTACTGATTTAGTCATTCGATTTTAGCCATTTGATGTATAAAGGTAATAAATATACCAACTGATGTACAATAAGAACGAGTATATCTGCTTTTTATATTTTCTTTGCAATAAAAATACGTGAAATGCAGTTGAAGTTCAACCTCGACAATCAGCTTTCGTTTTTTTTGGAGTAGTTGTAGGGGTAGGGGTGGATAGGGGGTGTTAATATCTGATGGATATAAATTCAACCCGAAGAAAGCATAAACTTGCTGCCTAGGTGTCGAGGCGTTACTTTGGGAATGAGGAATCTCAGCAACCACTTCCTCATCCTGTTTTGTGTTCAGTGTTGTTATTCCACAAGCTGTTATACTGCAGAAAAAATACACTTTTCACTGGTTTAACAATAGAAAGACAAAGGTGTGGTTATAATAGTCCTGTGAGATTTTTCTGCGTAGGGATTCCGAATCTCTTATAACACATTCCAGAGAGTTTTCTGCGCGGAGCTGCAAAAAGATTCAGGAGACACATTTTAAATATTATTGGATTGTTAAGCACTAAAACAATTTTAAACTCTAAAGACGTTCCGTGTAATTATAACTTAACATACAGTAATATGAATGGAAATATTTTTTCTACTCAATTATTACCGCAGTACAACGTTTTCAATTAATCAGGAAAGAAAAGTCCATTTTGGGTGTCATAAATTACTGATTTTTAATTAAAAATAATTAATGAGTGATTCTGGACTATATTTTGTATTACTTGTACTTTTACGTCTGCTTTATATGAAGAGAAATTAATGAAACGAGCTTTAACATACAAGTTCTTATTACATAAAACCGACCTTTCGGTACGTATTTGTACCTCCTTTCAAGGTCAACATTTCTATTTTCAAATAAAGTAAATTAACAAACTAAATACAGGGGTTAACATTTAGTTGACACACTAACGATGAGGTCATATACTATTTTGCTCCTCTACCACAAAGTAAGTCTTACGTTCAACGCTTGGAAAATAATTTAGTTAGGTTATTGAGGGGGAAATCATTGAGGATAGTTTTAGAAAATCAACTCATTGGATATGCTTTCGTATGTGAACAGCTCGACTTCAGAGCCACGACTCCGCCAGCCAAGTAGTTTGGTGGAAACAATCCCTCCTCGTAGCGGAGGGAACATTTGTGATTAATTGAAGCCGTCGTATTATGGTAATAATAGGGCGAGCAAAATGTATTAAAAGGATTCAATTTAGAGTGATTTCCTTCAATACAGAAAATATCTCAACATACATATTCAGATCTGGTTTATTTCTAGAGTTACTTTTTCTCGAATGGGACTCTTGACCGTGAATAAACGTTTAATCAATCACTAATGACGTAGATACAAAATACCTGTATACATTTCTAGACAAACAAAGAGTCCTTTTGAGTTCTCGGAGGTTTGGGTAAATACTTTAGAAAACTGAGTACCAGCCATTTTAGATTTTATTTACTTACTCTAGTTTTGATTCGGAATTCCTCGTTGTTTCAACCATGCCAACATTCACTATTTAATTATTTTTAGTATTTTCAACCGGGATGTTTTAAAAGTTTTGATGCTCCATAACGATATGCCAATCTTGTTTAAAGTCGCAAATAAATCAATTTTTAACATTCGAACAAAAAATCGGTTTGTCCTGCCTGAGGAAATAGTTTTCTTCGAAGATGAGGGCTGCTTGTGGATTATGAGAAGGATCCTTTTTAGTGTTGCGGTGTAATAATTGAATTCAGGCTTTATCAATTGAACAGTAGTTTATCAAACGACAACAGTTGAAATTTTTAATTGTAGTGGATGCGTCTGTTTAAGAAGTTTCATAGCTTATATTGTATTTGAAGTAGGATTCAAAGTAGGAACATATTTAGTCAGTCCAGTGTCGAAAATTAATAGCTCTGAGTAAGAGACGGGAATAGAGTTGTAGATCGTTTTTGCTGCTGGGCGACTTTGATACTCATCCGACTCTCGTTGGCAAAAGTGTCCAGGAGGGTCTAGTCCATATTTGTACAAATGCAGAGTATCGCATGCGTAGGGTTTACCCGCATTATATAAATCTGCAGTCTAAGCGTGCAGGCTCCATAAATTTATTTACTTAAAAATTATACTATATACAATCTTTAAGCTAATTTGATGATATGTACTATGTTTATAAGTTGCTTGTGGACAGGCGCCTCAGTTTCTGTAGAAGTCTAGCGGCCAGCCTCTGTTCAGTCTTCCTTGTAAAAATCTTGTAGCACCCGCGGGCAGGTCTGTGAGATAAATCATCAAACCGGGGAAAAAGTGTGACGACAAATCAGGAAACCAAAACAGGAAGAAGCATACGGAAGGTGCAGATTTTCGTCAACAGCCCGACGTCTAGCGAATATGAGTTTGCATAGCCTTTTATTATTTTTTTAAAATATGTATGTATACATTATATATATATATATATATATTGAATTGTACCAGAATTACGGATCAATCTCAGCAACCGCCACAACCACGAGAAAAAGAAATTATGAAACACATGCACATATTTTAGTAAATATAAAAACTTTTACATGAAACGAGAAATTAAATACAACCACATTAACTATCCAACAGGTTTCATTGCGGTTTTACATACAACTAATTTATTATGACTTTACTTCTCTTCAATGGATTTTGGAGACGTTTGTAAAATTTATCACGGGAGAGGAAAAATATTTAAAAAAATAACGATCGACGAGTTTTACTTAAAGAAAACAAAATGCTTGATTAATAGAATTGCAACTATGACTAGTTTTTAGTAACGTTATAACAATACCGTTCCTTTCTTTTCGACGAATTGCTGCAGATGCTACGGAAGGAACTTGTAATTTCAGAGAATCTGAAGGCGAACATATGACACCAATGGAATTAAAACCATACATTTTTTTTCCCTTTTAGGTATGCCATATAAAATAACAAACATTTTCAGAAAATTTGGATGTGGAAAATCAACTCGCTACGTAAGAAACAGTCTCGGGGAGCTTTTAGAGCTAAAAACAACAAATAAACTACAAAGAAATATATCTAAGACTTACACAACCCATACAATTTGGAAACGCGTTTATTAAAAAAATTTCTTCAGAGGGCAGGGCAATTGCCACGATAAAATGGCCGGGAAGTGGAAACATTAACTGATTCAACTATATTAGAGGAGAGCCAATGGGATGAGTCAATTTATACAACTTTAGATTTATTTATTTTTTCCAATAGTCTTCGAAAGAGAAAATAAGATTCGTTAGTAAAACAAATACAGGTTTACTTAATATTATGAAATTTAAAAAAATTGCGAAATGAAGAGGCTTATGCGTCGTAGCTCGTTGACTTCTACAATTGGTGTTTTTCTTCAGGAAACGAGAACAGAGAGCAGTACCGGATCAATGCCCCTGGTCTTTGACCCTGAATATACCATCAGGATTAATGGGGTGACATAATAACAAAAACCGTTTTAAACCAGATGATCGGAATGTTTTGTCTATGCCTCATAGTTATGCTGTTGGAAGACCGAGAGGTGAGATTGCAGCGGCTCGCTAGTGCCTCCCGGCCACCGCAGATGTCTCTGGCGAGGAACTTGGCCTTGCTCGTGTCCTCAGTTCTTAGTCCTGCCGTGTCCTCACTCCTGACAGCAGCCGAAGATGGCCACGGCGATTCTCTGGTTACTGTTGGGTAAGTCTTCGTTTAAGTGTACTACGATTGCGAAAAACAGCAGTTCGTTTTCGGATGTTGGCATCAACTCTCTACTAGACGAATCTCTTCATTCAATCTCGTCAAGATGATCTACAGAGGAAATCCGCTATCAGAAAGATAATGTTTTATATGTATGTAAACAAACAAAAATTGCTTACTGGATTGTCTTAAACAATTTTATTTATATTGTTAGGAATGCACTGGTTGAGAACAGTTTTAAGGTAAGCGTGTATTTGCCGTTCTCTTTTTTTTCAACATGTTCTGCGGATCAACATTGAATTGCCTACAAAGAAATGACCGTCTCGCCTTAGAAACTTCCTCCTGATATATATTTAGTTTCTTGTCTCCATTGAAATGTGTAAAGCAGGAAGATCAACGAAAAGTATATGATAAACTGAAATAGTTTATCAGGTAGTATAACTTTCCTTTCCTGAAAGTATTTATGGAATCCGGCGTAAACGAAATCGGCAGAAAAAAATTAGTGGCATTTTGCTCTAGTAGACATTGTTCAACACCTGTTGCGTGATTAGCCGGGAGAGAGAAATGTTTTCGCCAACAGTATAACAGGTTATGTCGCATCCTGGTTCGACCCTTGGCCCTATAACTGTTTAACCTCGAGTAGCTCTCAGGAAGACGTCATCATCATAAGAAGAAAAAAAACTAGTTAATTACGGCAGGGTACAATGTTTGATTTTTTATGGAGTGCTGAAACTGTCTGCGGCTTGCCGTTGTTGAGGTATTCAATTTTAACCGTGCTCTGAAAGGGTACTTGGTAGAACCAGGAACGGCCTTAACACTCGCAGAGTTTTTTGACGTGGAAAATATCCATACATTTTAAATATACACGTAATCGAATTATTTTTTGGACTAAATGCTCGAACAGGTCTCACTTAACGTTCAGTTATATTTTCCGTGTATCATTTTCCTTTTGTTTTCACCAAGTACTAAGATTTACTCGAGCTGGCCTTCCGGGAAATGCCTCTCTCCATTTGCGGCCGATACTTGTTTTTCACAACTTTCCTTGATGAGCTGTGGATAACAGCTGATGGTTTCCTAATAACTTCCAATGGCCTCCGAATTATGGACCTGTATCTTAAAGATTCCAGGGGACATTTAAGACATCACAACTGGCGTCTTATCGGTGTATTAAAATCCAATTTTGTATCCCCGTCGAACCTTGCAACAAGGCTCTTCAATCAGCTTGCACCTCATCGGCTAACACAAGGAAAACTTGCTATGGAAAGTAGATTAGTGAAGTACCACCTCTAAAGAGAAGGATGTGGCCTGAAAGTATGGTAAACACGTATTTGTGAGAAACATATTCATTAATTAAGTTACTTTACAGAACAATAGACTGATACTTTAAATGAGATTGTAGTGAACACCTTACGAGTTGTTTGTACCTAGTGTACTATTGCTTTAGCCTGTCATTTAATAATATGTCAATGATTATAGATATCCATAGAAATGCTTGCGATTACTGTACAGAACCATTGGTGTGCAACACTGAATGCCTATATTATATAATTCTCTGCTACACACATTTCTAAACCTTAAAAAATGATCGGTTCTTTATTTCAAATTAAAGTTACTTAACGCGAATCATGACAGCGGAATTTTCCTTCCTCTACTGATACACCTGGTGATGCACATGAGTCACTTTAAGTTTGCAGAATATGTATTTAGTAATTTCCATTAATTACTCCAAATAACTCTTAGTTACTAGTAACTTGAGCTGTTGAGAACGAAACTCTTTTATACAAAATTAAAAGTATTCTTTGATAAGTATTACCTCTCCAATAATTGTAAATTTCAACACTGCTTTTGAATATTTTTATAGAATTAATTTAAACTAGGATGATTCTCAGAGAATTTGTTTCCCCTTTGCGAGAAATGCTCAAAGATATATACATTTACTAGAAACGTTGGTTCTTAATTTATGCATGGAAGATATTACTTAAACCAATGTCTTGAAAATTTTCCTTATTAATTATTATGAAATTCGGTCTAGGGGATTATATGAGTAAAGATTTCCCTCCATTCTACCACGGATACGAACCAGCGAAAAGTTTATCCTTGATAAATGTTTGAACCTTGTGCATAAAAAATAAATTTAGAATTTAACATAAATATATTTCATTAGTATGGCCATTAAGTTTGATGACATTGCTGTGAAAACGGAATTTCTTCCATGTGGTAATTCGATTGCACCTGAAGTTCTAGAATCAGTTGCTCTGAATACTTTCTATATCCCCCAAGGCGAACTGAACTTTTTGTTGAATGTAACCTATCATTTTAGCCTTCCTACCTGATACTTACTCTATTTGAAAGCAATGCTCAATTTTATTACTAAATATTCAGACAAAACCCATAACACGGTTAACAAGAACTTCAGCAATATTTATACAGTCGGATTCATTGTCGGGATTCAGGTAAGGGTTTTAATAGCTATAAACATATGCAATATACAGCGGCCAAGAAGTCATTTACGAATTAATTGTTTACAAGGAAAAATCACCGTCCAGGATCCATAGTCCTCATCAGGTGTGCACTACAAATAAATTGAAACAGCGATATACACTTGAAAGGGCCTATTTAAGAATACAATCAAAAATGTTGCCGAGATATAAGTTTTAACATTAATTTATAAACACTCAGTTTCATGTAACAGTCTCACATAATATTTAATTTAGGAATATAATATTGAAACCTTCTTCCAATAAAAACTGTTGTTATTTGAGTATATGCTTATTTCTATTTTTTTTTCGCTTTATTTGTAGTGCATATCTGATGTGGTCCACGGATTGTGGATGAAATGTAGTGTCAATGCCAGTCAGTAAAAATAACGTTAAGTTACAAATATAGGGGAAGTCGGGGTGGAACGGGACACTTATTGTTTAATAATTTTTGTAAAAGAAAAATGACTTCATAAAAGTATATAACATTATTTTATTCTATTATCTACTTGATTTAATATCTTAAACGAATTCAGATTTAATATGTATTTTTAAAAAGAAACTTACAAATTCCCCGGGGTAGAATGGGACAGGATGTTTTTTGGTTACAATTAACACAACAAAATTTAATTTAAGAAAAATCTTAACGAATGGATGGTCACTTTATCAATTTTTCCTTTCGTAATTCGATTTTTTTACAACTGCTAGCATTTCCCTCTTTTTTCTGTTCCTTTTATTTCTCACTCTATTCTTTTTGGGTACAGCATCCTGCAACTCATTCTTATAAGTTGAGTCTGCCGGTTTTTCGTTTTTTTCTTGAGGAACACAACATTTTGCCTCATACAGTAGTATTCCGTTCCGCACCCTGACGCTAGTTTCTGTTTACGGTTTTTCACAAAGCCTAATTACAAGCAGAATTAAACCTAATACGTAACTTATATGTAGCTAAATACATCTACTTTACGAATATATAACATTAAGGAGTTAAAACCTAACGGCATTGTGAATTAATTACCTTCTGCCAAAATGCTGCAAAAATGACAAACTCACAGGTATAGGACGCCAAAACAAGAGTTCATTCATAAGACGCAGTAACAAGTTGGCTGGCAGGACTACTTCCTTGACCAGTTCAGTGGTCTGCTGTTAACTAAACTCCAGGACTATCCAGTAAAGAAAGGGGGATGCCGTTTCTCCCAGACTTACCCTACTTATCCTTTCCCGTCATTATCACACAAAATTTGTTGTTAAATTATTCTAGCAAAGAAAAATTCAAAATTTTGGAGAGATATTAATGACAAAATAAGTCAGAATGGAAAGTTTAACAGCCAAATAACAAATTCTTCATATTAATATGAAAGACAAACACGACGTTTCGTCCTAATATTCGGATATCTTCAGGTGTTACTTACTTAGGAGTCGTCTCTGACCAATAAATAGGCTGAGTTTACGTTGGTCATTAAATACTAGCAGATAATTTTTAAATTAATTATACGACCTTAGGTTTCAGACCAATTTTAAATATGAAAATCAGCGACACTGAATAATATCTAAAATACGGCTGGACGTCTCGGCGCTGCTTAGTATGTTTCTGTAACAGAATTTTATAAGTGAAGAAAAGCTCAAAAACCAATTATTGTTTCCCATATTAATATTTGTCTGGAAACTGACGTCGTATAATTATTTATTCAGCAAAAACGACGATGTATATACATAATAATAGAATTATAAAATATGCTATGTATGACGTATTTTATTGAGTTTTTTATTTGTAGTAAAATGTAAATAAATAAAACCCTATAAAGTGTTTTGGAGAAATTGTGTAAATGCTTGTACTCGTCTATTTTATACAAGGAATACAATTTATATAATGTCAAGACTGTATAGGCATGTGTTTTCTTCCACGACTAAAACGTAAGCATTCTGTAAATGAGAGCATTGATTAATTGTGGACTTGTATATAAAGAAATTACAGGTTATTTGATTTCGAAAATTTTGATATCAAAGAATCTCTGTCAAATTTGTTATTAGGATCTTCGATATTTTTGACTAAACAATAGCGGTGAGAATGGATCTGTAAATAATTTTGATAATACATTCTTTAAAAATATTGGATATTTTTAGAGTGAATAATAAAGGATAAACAATATGATTTTCCTGTCAATTATTATTGAATGCAATCAATAAATCTTTATTAATAAATAGAATGGACTAATGTGGGATATTGAGAAATTTCTAACTAAAGTTAAACTTAGTGTGAAAGTAGTATATGGTTTCTCCTGTCGCCTTTTTAAAAATTTATTTGGAGGTTTGACGATTTTTTTTCTTCAGAATCCGCCCAGAATGAACCGATTTTCTACAGCAATTTTCGAGAATTTTGGAAATGCAAAGAGAGACATGTCTTAAATTAGTCAATTGTAAAGCTGCACCACAGTAACTACATTAAAAAATTATAAGTCAAAAAACCAGAACATATGTAAATGTTTTGCGAAAATATTTCAGGTGTACTAATTGCGTTATAAATACTTATAATAAAAGATGAAAAAATAATCTTTTTCTAGCACGATTACGGAACGTATATTTAGGAAATAAAGCTTTGGGTCCCTTATTTGGAAATATGATTCTATGAACGTTTATCGCTTATAAAATTCCGTAATATTGCTAAAACCACAAAAGATCCTCACCGTAATGCTGAGTTTCCCTTTATTTGCAATTATAGTGAAAATCGGGAAATTTTAATGACGGATTAGTAAAGTTCATTCCCAAGATGTCGGAAATTTTAATACTCGCTGAACGTTCCAGTTTAATATCTGTTTGGAATTTATCAGAGGATTAACTAGAATTATTCACGGATAAGGAGGAATAAAATAGCTATTATTTAATCGTGCATGAGGAAATTTTCTTTGGATCGTGAACTACGTAGAACAACTCGGGAAAAACGTTCAAACGATGACTTGCAAATTCAAGATCCTCTAAATATTCAGAATTAATATGACGCGATACCTAATGTGAATTTTTAAAAGTCGATAAAAGTTGGATCAAATTTTCGATACTGTTAACAACACAGCGGACCTGAATGTTGCAGCGTGATTGTATTTGCAAATACCTACTAAAGCTTGGTGTATATTTTAGACAATATTGGATGTTATTAATTTTACTAGAGATTTAATATCCACAGGAAAATATTTTTTATTATGATTGTATATAATATTGTAGAATCTTTGGAAAACACGTAGTTCCGGAAAATAAATTTTGATTAAAAAAAGGTAGGTAGGTTTCCGTTCTTTCTTTTACATTTCATATACTGGTGACGGTTCAGTAGCTTTCTTTGGATCTGGGTCGTTCTTCCTCTTTATTTTCTGCACACCGGAATTTCCCTCAGGACACATCCTGCAGTATTATACTGATTTCCTTATTTCTCCAAGGTAGAAATGAAAACGCTAAATTCACTGTTCCATAAGTAGAAAAATTACTAACTTTAAAATTACTCCCGTATTGAATTATTGTTTTGCCAGAAATATTTGTTATTGATTACGATCTGAATATGGGTATTTCTAAGGGTAAGCACAAAGCTAATACATATTTTTTAAAAAAACCTTAACATTAAATAAAATTGTACAAATTTAATGTCAAAGGAAGTTGAGTAAGAATATTTGAATTTATATTAATTTGTCTGCTAATAAAACATACTTAAATGTGTGACAAGGAGGATAATAACATTTTAGTTGCGAATTTCAGGATCTTCTGTTTAGAGTGCTGTTGGGAATGATGATAAATTAATTTCAAGCGATTCTTAAAACATTGAAACGTTTATTAGTCTTCGATTCGCTTCTATATTTCTATTTTTTCGGACAACGAAACACGGATATAATCTGGGATTATATTAGGAACATTATTCCTAAATAATGATAAATACGACCATTAACAACAACAAAAAAGACTGAAAGGAGAACATTACTAAAGTAATTGAAAAAGCTTGGCACCCTTCTGTGGCATTTTGTCAAATAAGCTGACACATTTATTTAAAAAGTTAATGTCTTGAAAATAAATTGGCTGAATTGCTACATTGGCCAAACGAAGAGAATTAAAGAGGATATGTTAAACCAAATTCAATCACCGGGTAATGTATCTTAAATGTTACATATTAAAAATCAATATAATACTGTGAGTGTTAAGAACGGCACGGACAATCTTAATAAGTTGTGTGATGTATTATTTTAAGTTCCTTGGTCCTTTAATGTTTTACCTCCGATCTTCCCATGTTCATCTTACGGTCTTAAATTAAGAATACTTTCCTTCAGTCTCTCCGCGAAAATAATAAAACAATTATTACAGTTGACACACAAATACGGTCTTTATGTCATAGCTGTCAGCGAAAGTTGCTAATCTCGCATCGAAACGTCTGACCTGTTGGAATTATTTCATTCTTTTCAATGTTCGTATTTATCAGTATTATTTTTACAAACATTAAATATTTATATAGTATTAATAAATAATAATTTTTACGATTAACTTCCAAAGAAATACGAAACATTTTGGCCTTCTATAGAAATTGGCGGATTTTACTCCTATTGGGCGTCGTTGAAACTGGCGGCCGGACTGAACACCAATTCGTATATTCGCCCTATTTTCACTTCCCTAAGTTCTAAATACTAGGAACCACGTTTTTTAAAGTTTTTATTACTGCAATATGTCTGACAATAGTGATTAAACTAGATAAAAATATTGATTTCACACTAAATAACAGACAAGAAATACGATTGCAAGTAAGATTTAGACAAATGATCTCAATTTATTTTAACTCTGAGTCTTTTATATTATAATTATCCATGATATTGATCGCTTACCAGGGTTACGACATCACAAATATAGTTTTCATTTAGATAATCTGGATGTGCTTTTTCCATAAAAGTTTCTTTTTATTTTGCTGTTTTAATTATAGTTAATGTAGTTGCAATAAATACTAGTTGAAAATTAAATTTTAAATAAGTTTTATAAATACTGAATGGATTTTAGTATTAATCGTGGAATTATTATTACTATAGGTACAAATAACTAATAAACACATTTTGTTATATATTTTTCAAGTGATAGCGACACGATACAGCCGAAAGCTCAATTTTTGAGAGTAATTATATGAGGCTGTGATGCGGTTTCCTATTCGAATTTTTGTAGCGTTTTTATCTATACGAGTCTACGTTGTTAATGTCGGTAATGCTAGCATAGAGGAATCGGGAAATCAATAAATTATTACGGATAAGGAAGATAGAGTAATGATTCCCGAGGTAAGGCTAGACTTCAGCAGAGTGCGGACACGGTCTGACCGAAATTTGAAATTCCTGTAAATGAATTGCTACTGAGCGGAAATTTTTAACAGTGCGTTAACAACGCACATGTGTAGCAAAATTATTTTTTTGTAAACCGGTTTTTTTGTCGGGATATTTGAAAATTATTTACAACATTGGGAAGTTTTGAAAGCGTTTCATGCGTTACGTACTCGAATATATTTGAGCTTTTTTACATTTTATGTAGGGCTGACTATTGTTTTCAATTGCCAGTATTATTTTTGAAATTGAATAAAACTGTGGAGGGAGAATAATTTTTTTTACTAAGAACTTCATACGGTTACTTAAAACAGACATTTTTCAGCACTTTGAAAAAATTTTCCACTCAAAGTTCTTAAACGATTAAAATGTTGCATTTGAAGGTATTAGCACGTAGATTATATGCAAAAATAATGAAGACAATATCTTAATATTTGTGACGCATAGAATGTTTTTGGTCCCAGAATTCAAAGAGATGAGAAAAATAAATTTTTCTGAATAAACATAATAATTTATTAAATTAAAATCAATTATATTAATTAAAATTGTCCTGCAGTGTTACACCTTCCTTCTTTTGTTTGGCAGCTTCTTATTTCAGTTTACCGAATTTATAGGCATATTAATATAAAAAAGTTAGGCAATATTTCTTTTCTTCAGATTTTGGCTATGTCCCTTAAGGACATTGGGAGTCCCGTACTCACGTGCAAGAGTAATATTCTGCTTTCTCTTCTTCTTTCATCAAACGAAGCAAGTAATATTTTTAGGTTAGTTTTATTTTATAAAACATCGTAGAGAAACCTCGCAACTAGCACGATTCGGCACAGAACCTTCAACGTAATAAGCATCGACGTTCTTATAAGCGCATTTTATAATCCATAGCACTCGCAAACCATTAGCAGCCAATCATCTCTATTTACGCTACTCATCATGTTTTCGTTTATTTTACCGTTGTTTGAGGATGTTTTTAGTGTCTACATGAATCCGTTGGATGTCTGGCCTCGTCGGGAAGTGTTCACCATTCACTACCTCGACTGTGTTTCGGCTTTAAAACGTACGAAACCAACAATCAGATGCATTCAGTGTCAGAAATATAGTTGGTTTGCAAAGTTGGTGACTGTATTTATTTAAAAAACCTAATTAGGTCTGTATGGTTTAAATTATTGATAAGGCCAAAACAGACTTTTCAGTCCGACTATCGACTCTCATGACGCGACATGAACGTCTAAAATTTCATCCTTTTGATTTATTGATTCTAGTTTAGATTACACCAGATGATGTTCCCAACTTAGGAACGAACGTTTTGTACCACCACTGCTAAATATAAGTTTATATTAATTTTTTTTCCAGCGTATAAGCTTATGATATTTTTTTCCAAAAAGTAAGATATTGTAGGTATAAAGTTATTAAAACATCAGTTATACTCTAACAAATATATTAAAAGGAGAGGAAATGAAGATAAGTAGTATAATTGGTTGGAAGATTGAGAGAGCAATTACAAATCCATGTTAGTTTCCAAAATGTTATTCATTAAGAATAATACAGATCCTCTCAATGTTGAGAGAACTTATTAAATAATATTTTTAATATAATATTCTATGACATAACCGTTTAGAGGATACCTGTGGGTGCTTTTTTTCCCTATAAAGTCTCTCTCTCTCCCACCAGAGTAGTAATGGAACGCTTCTTTCTCTCTCTGGTTTCAAGGTTCTCACATGCTGAGGCACCTCTGCCTCTTTTGAGCGGAGTATGTTCTGGAGTCGCAAACCTTGGGCATACGGTAAGATTTGTCCGCTGATCCTGTTGAATCAGTCGGTCAGCTGCCTCGTAAAATCGTCGAGGTACGGAGAGAGGAATGCTGCGACCCAACAGCAAACTCCTCTTATGTACTTCGGAAGGGCGCGAGAATAGTACCCAATTGCCCGACGTACCTAACATAGGTTTTCTAGTGTTTGCCCTGCATCTCTTTCAGGTGTATGCAGGGCAGGATTCTTAAACAATAGCCCGGGGGCCATAATCAACCCTTGGATGCCGTCTTTCGTTTCCAATTCCCTCCCTTTTTATTTAAGGAAAGTTTCCAGTATCTGATTCACGCTCATGTAGCCTGTTACCACAAACCAAAGAAATAACCTTCATATATTTAGTTCCATTTATCTACGTTATTTCATTTTTTATGTAAACTTTGACTATCCATTAATGTAATTGTACAGTTATATTTATAATTTTTAATAACTTTAGTGTTAACCTGATGATCATCCAAGTTCAGACTGAAACATGTTGATAAATTCAATTTTTAAATTATAAATATCATATGTTTTGACGCTATTACTGAATTATATATATATATATATATATATATATATATATATTGTAAATATAGGATTCACTTAAATATCGTGATCCATCGTCGGTCACGATTTGTTCTAAAGTTCTCCTCAAATGAAACGTATTCATGTTAACTTCGTCGTTCGTGGTTACTTACGCCTTGAAACACGTGACTGTTAATAATATTATTGGTTGACTGTAAGAATAGATTGCCCTTCAGGTTATTGGTTCTGCTTCCGAATCGACATCCCAAGTAATAACAAAATAAAGTATGAAAAGAATCTTGACTCCTGTCATGAATTTATCATGGATCATCGAAGCTGTGGCGTGAGAAAAACAATAATCGATTACCAACGAGTGTAACTTGGAAGGTACGTGAAAGATATTCTTATGCAAAGAAACCATTTTTTTTATGAAGTCGTTTAAATGTTCTGAGGCGAGTAGCTCTGTGCTCGACTCTTGACACTTCCTTGGATTTCCAATGTTTGTAGTCATGATGGTGTAAAAGCCAACTATGCTCAGACGTCAAGAAATAACCTCGCTGGAAATGGTTATTTCAAATCATCAAGTGATATTATTTGGCAGCATGAAACTGACGGATGTTGAAGGATCATGGCCACAAATGTCAAACGAAATGTTATTTGATAAATATAGCGAAGCTTTCATCTTCAAGAATCGCATTCGTAGATTGCGGCAATCATTTTTTTCCAATCAGATGATGATTTCATTCTTAACGTGAACTATAATCAGGTCAGGATTTCCTTGAATACTGCACGAACACACATTTTTTGCGAATAAAAACTTTCCTCACACGTACTGTAATACAACTTTAATTTAACTGTTTACTGTTTTACTAACTTTAAATATATTAAGTTTTTTATATGATATCAACCCTGTGGAACGTAACTGTGAAATTATTTCCATACCAAATCTGGGCCCAATGAATTGTTTCTGAAGATAGTTTCACTTTCGTTATATTGAAATGCCATTTAATGTATCTGTAGTAGTTATTGTGGAATGCACTCTTATTGACGGAAATGAAAATCAACGTCGTGGTGTTTTCTGATCATCTAACTGACTCGTAGACGTCAGTTACACGTGACAAACATTACGGTTCTACCTCTACGAGGAAAACGTACTATAGGATTTCCCGCTCGTCCGGAAATCATCATGGTATTTTCCACCAACCTAGCTATCAATAAAGATACAATTTCTAGCGTTCTAATTGCTGACAACTATGAACTATCTGCTACTGAATTGTGTAACAATCAAACGACTCCAAACACTGTGCTCACAAATCTCATCAAACTGTATTTGTGACTGAGCAAAATTAAAATTTCATTAATAATAACTCTGTAATAGGGTTAATAATGGGTGTTCGATATAATAAAATTATTAAATCAACTAACGTCTGACATTAAAAATTAAAATGAAATAATTTCCTACCGAGTTTTTCGGACTGTCTGAAAAAACCGGTCGTAAATTATTTCATAATAAAATTATTTTAATGTCGAAATTGTAAAACGATATAGACGAATGCAATTCAGGTTTGAAATAATATTTTTATTCAATTACCGACTTATTACATAAATAACAAACGGTTTAAACTATTATCAATGATTAACGGCCACCTTATGAACAACAGTAGATAAGTATTTCAATATCAATTTTGTTTCAGCCAATACAGTTTACATACTTATTTTCAGATTGCTCCATATTGTCTGTTTATCAATTTGCCGAATTATATCTATTTAACTTTATTTTTATATGGCATAACATTACTGTTTTTGAAAACGTAACACCAAGAAAGAATGGCCCCAACGATTCCAAACCTAAGGGATTTGTAGACTAGTATTTGTTGTAGTATTCAGTAGTGGACTAATGCAACCCTTCATGTTAATCTATCTTGCGCAAGCCTTTACATTTACGCATTACTACCACATCCCACCTCCTGAATTTGCTTAGCGTATTCCATCTTTTGCCTGCCTCTAATTCTAATTTTACAAGACCCTCATGTCGTAAAACGTGGACTTTTTAACCTATCACTTTTCTTCATATTGTTCACTCTTCCCCTATTCTGCTGAGAACTTCCTCGTTTGTGATTCTGTCCAACCATCTGATTTTCAGCATTCGCCTACAGCACCACATTTTAAAGGCTTCTATTCCTTTCCTTTCCCCAACTCCTATCGTCCACGTTTCGCACCCATATAACGCCACGTTCTATACGAACTTTTTTTAGGGACGATTTCCTAATATTCACACTTATATTACCCATAAGTAAATCCCTCTTTTTCGCGGAAGCCTTCCTTGCCTGTGCTATCCTACTCTTTATATCTACTATACTTCTACAATCCCTAATTATTATGCTTCCCGAGTAGCATTTATTTGTTATAATATTGAACAAATGTAGTCAGTCATTTTAATTTGAGAAATGAAATGTTACGAACAGCTTATTTTAGCAAAGTATACTGCACACAGTAAAATTCCACTGGTGACTCACAAACGTACAGGTCCTTCATTTTAGGTACATTGACTACGCGTAACAGCCGCATTCATCTTTTCCTCAAGTAACGAACAAAAGGAAATCGCTAATCATCTACAGAGGTTGTTCTGAGGAACTCGTTATATAAGATTACATCACTATCGAAGCACACGTTCTCATTGTATGTTAATAGAAATATTCTATATTCGGTTAAAATAAATAAAAATAATTACGACGACGCACGAGATATTAGATTGCTTACCAAAACCTCCTTCCTGTTGTCATTACAGACTGAAATGCGCTCTGATAACTGTTATGTATCAAAAAATGAAATAAATTGATTCAACTATATAATTGGAGTGAACTATGGTGTAATTTTTAAAGAACATATTGAAATGTTAAATTACACTAAGCAAGGCTTTGCATAGACGTTACCACGCTATGCCAGATGAAAAATGTATTTGGTACTTCTTACTGCATCTTACATGAATAAGAGCTAATCTATAGATCATTGCAATATTTTTTCGTGCTATATTAATGTAGTAACTACATGTTTTTACACACATTTTTATCTCTATACCCTTCATATGAAATACATGTGACTCACTCCGTTCTCTGTCTTCAACTCCGGAGTGGTATGCTTTTATTAATGAATGCATAATAGAAAGCCATTGTTTTATGAACTCAACTTTCCAACTGCCTGGAAAAAATTGGCTTAATTTAGCCAAAATTACCATCAAGAAGAAACATTAATGACTAAAATGTTTGACTTTTTAGTTCTCTTGCAAAGATTTTATGTATTTGAAGTTGTGGGAATTAATTTTTTGGTTCAAAATTTAATGCAAAAACTAAATAATATTTCATAATGACAGAAAAATGTATGTATATAATTATAGAGAAACATTTTAACAATTACGAATTACGTTGTAATTTTAAATAAAAAATAATGACGATTATGGCACATTAGTTGCCGTAAGCTGCACTTGTTGACTTATTGACAGCACTGTTAATTCAATATATTCTTATCCTATTTTATGAACTGAAACTTAATATTTCAAACCAAAATACGAACACAAGGAAGGATAATGACGATGAATACGAAATATTTTCTTAAAATTTTCCCACATTTCAAGTAACCACGGAAGATTTCAAACTATATTTGTCTAAGACAAACATAAAACCAAAACTAAGATTTGTTAACCATTATGATTTAATATAATTTTTGTCAACTGTACAAGTGAAAATTTTCCACGAACTTGGTTATGTGTGTGTTTAAAATTTTGTGTTTTCTAATTTTATGCATTTGAAATTATAATAAAATTGCAAAGTTGTTTAAAACACAAGTTTGAGATTAGAGGTTATCTTTTAGGTTCAGTACGACTTGCGATTGTAGGGGAGTGATTGGTGAAGTCACAGTGATATATCTCTGTAATTACGTGTAGGAAATTTAAAAAAAACGAAAATTTACTGGTATTGGAATCATGATGAGTATCTACAAATGACGAATAGATTCAAATAATTTTATTATTTATATGTATATATATCTCCCTCTGTTAATAAGACTTTCTAAAATCGTTCTTAGAGTCAGTGGATACGGAGGCCTGAATATTTTTAATCGCGGCACTTCACTTTTGTGTTCAAACAAAGATCTGGCAAGTTCGTCGGGATGAATTTCAGTTCTAACATAATAACATATACTAAATCTCTTAATTTAATCTTTAATCGATGGAGCCTTTAGGTATTTTGCTATTTGTATGTTATTGACATTTACAATTTTTCTTATCACTTTATTTTGGAAATGTTGTAAGATTTCCAGGATTGAATTACTTGTCATTCCCCATATAGTTGGATCCCATAGGTCCAAATCGGCTTCATCATAGACTTGTATAGCACGAGCTTGTTTTTCGGTGTTAACCGAAATGGTCTGACCATAAACCAGTATATTTGCCTCAGCTTTAAACAGATTTGTTTCTTCGTTGTGAAAATATGAGAAACAAACATAATAAAATATATTTAAACTAGGAGGCTCCCTCATCGACTCCATATTCAAACATCTAATTAAATGCACATTTAGTGATATCCATAAAAATGTAAATTTGTTTAATTTTTTTCCTAGTTCTACTCTTTGTATAAACAGATTTTTGAAGCTAATAAAACTACTACTACTAAAGAATCAAACTCCCATCTGCCACTTGCAGCAAAAATGGCGAACACTTCGAAGTCTTGAATAGTTATAGCTTTTCTCAAAGAAGAGCTTGGGTCAATTTCAATGAAAGTGTTATTTCATGCTTTATAGAATCGTCCGAATGTTCTTAGCAATACCAAAAGACTATTCACGATCTGGAGACAAAATGGCTGACGTTTCATAGTTTGATCTTAACTGCTTTTTAAAGGGTTTTTCGCTATGCAGAAAAACGGCTGGTCGGTATTCCTCTGAAGCTCTAAATTTATGTGGGAGACTGTTTATTTCCATCTAATATTTGTAACGGTTATTACTTAAAATTCAGCCTGTCCAGTTTAATTTCTTAAAATTTATTGGGCATGTTAGGTTAGGTTTTATCTGGAAGAAGTGACTAGATTATGAAATAAATAGAAAATTAAGAAATAAAGAATATTTTAAAGAGTACTATAAACGGAATTATAAGTAACGCGTTAAATGATAAGAACGAGAACCCTATTCCTCAGTTAAGTCTATAAGAACCTTGCAGAATGTATGAAGGACGGGAAACCAGCTATTATGCGCGGAAATTAATTATCAGGCTAGCTCAACGAACAGGCGCTATTAAAAAACAAACAAAAAGAAGTTAGATTAATACTGGTTTACAATTTTATTTTACTTGTTTTTCCGAAACAAGATTTTGATTATTAATTTTTACGATAAACCAGTCGGTTTGTATTTCAGTCTTGATTCCAGAGATTATTCGGTATTGTTAAACATTACTAGAATGTTTTTATGTCTATTGTATTTGGACAAGCTTAACAGAGGAAGCTTCTTATAGTATAAGAAAAACTGCGAAACTAATTTCCTAAACTTTTGTCTGTATCACTCACTTTATTATTAAAATCTACTGTTCGACACGCATAAAGCGTCATTTAATTACTAAAAGATAGTGGAGTGTTTATATGTCTCAATACACATGTCTTAAGTTGTTTTTCCGAGGGGTTCGCAATCACTTTTTAATTACTATATGAAAACCATTTGATTATGCATGCATCAGTACTGTAAATGGCGACCTAATGCACATGAATGGAACACCGTAGTTTCTGAATTTCATCTACCAATGCAACTTTTTTCGCAATTTATATACTATTATATAATTTATATATTGATTATTAAATTCCAGAAATTAACCTGACATAGTAATGTATTTTCTATTTTAAGTTCTTTGGCTTTTTTATGTATTTAACTGTGGCTTTAGATCTTTGCTTTAATTTTCCATTAGATATACACTAACCTGCGTCGAAACGTCCGGGTTTTTAAATTTTATTTGTTTTTTTTAAAATTAAAATTAACTGCTCATAGGGTCAAACGTTTTATCATTAATTTTATCAGATGTTAATTTCTATGTTAAATTGACAGGAATGTTTAGATTTGATGGCGATTCGTCGCATTGTCAGGTGACAGTGAATTATTCAGAATGATAACCTCAAATAATAAAGAAAATAATTACACTAAACTGGCAACAAGTCGGATATAGAAATATAATATAAAATCAAAGAATTATAAAACAAAATGGGTTAAGAAACCTCTTCAGTTGTTTATAATTTAAAATGTGCAATTAAAAACTTAATAACATACAATTTTGCACTGCTACTACAACAACCAGGGTAGAAAAAAATCTCAGCCAAGTAAAATGTTTGTGGTAGCAGCAGAAAAATTTATGTTATGTTTTTAATTTCACGTCTAAATTATACAAAATTGAGGTGAACCCTATGCCTTGATGTATTAAAGGATATCGATACTTTTTGATTATATTTTTCTATGAGTTTATATCTTGCTTCCTATAAGTTCCGGAGTAAGCAGATTTCAACGAGAGAATTCGTAAGGACGTCATCAATTGTAGCGACTGAGCTACGGCCGACGTGGATCTAAATCTGAAGCCGTTCTTGACATTAAGGAAGAAAAATATCTGCAATTCAACCAAGTGTGGAGTAGCTCAGTACATGAATTACTTGTTTAAAATGGAAAACGATATCTGACATGTACTTCAACGACAATACCGTATTTTAATACATGAAAATATATAATTCGGCATCTGGATAAACCGACGATTTTTTAAATTTTGAAAGTTGTATAAGCTGAAATGCGCTCGGTGAACTTAAAGAAAATTCATGCTCCGCTGTTCTAGTTTTCTCTTAAAACTAATGTTATATTAATCTTATTGTATCGATTCTTTTACATGCTCTTAACTATTCATGCGTAAAAATTAAAATTTAATTATAAATGCTCGTAATGAAGGTGGTGATATCTACAAACATTTTGTGGCCATTTCGTGCAAAAACGTCATCACGCACTTTTCGAGGTTGGCACAAACACACGTGAGATTTATTGTCTTCGTCCTTTGTCCATGCCGGTATCTTGAGGTCCACCTTCCAGGAAGTAGGATCGCCTCCTGGTATTATTCCTTGTCTCTGGGAAATTACTTTTACAGGAATCCACCTTCTTCCAGTTCGCCTCGTTGTAGGGACATCCTTCCTTCTATTATTGAAGCAAGATTCTTCTTTTTCTACTTCAAAGCTCGTTCCTGACTGGCTAAATACTCTCGTGCCGTGGCTCAATGATTATTCCCAACTCACCCTCTTACTTTCAAATTCCATTCCCGACTGATAAATTTCTCACCCTTCATCTCCCAAAATCGTCACCCCCCAGCTCCAGTCAAATATCCAGCTTTTCCCGTGGTTTTTCTACATAATTTGTGGAGGGAAATGCGTCCTTCTAAATTCCCTGTGTGAATGATGTGGGCTCAGGTAAATGTTCCTTAATCCGCAAGACTGGATTTAACACGTCCCGGTCGTTTATTGGCGCCAGCTTGAAGCCTGCTAGCGTGTTGATGCCGTCTGAGTGTCTCCAGTGGGGAATTTCTCAGCCAGTGTATCGTCACTAATCAAGTAAATTGGAAATTGACACATTCACTCGTTACAGTGTCAAACAAATTATATTTAGGAAATCATAAGTTTTCAGAATGATAATGGAAAATATAGCTGAAAGCACACAATAAATAGTAATAAATTATAATTACCTGGCAAAAAGTCAGAAATGTAATAATAAATCAAATAATTATCTAACAAAACGTTTCACCAAAGTTTAGGAACTTCTTCCAAATGTAGATGAAGATTAAAAATATTATATCAAAAAAAATTGTGCTGCTAACATAACATCCAGAGTCGATAACAACTCAGCCCAATAAAAATAAAAAAATTATTTTACAATGGTTTCAATTCCACATTTTGCAAATAGAGGATGAAACATGTTTTATAATTATTTTATTTTGTGTTAAATACCTAATTTCTACTTTTGACCTGTTTATTATAATTTATTTAAATAATTCAGATTAAGTTCCTGTTTCATTTATATTAATGAAAATAATACTTCGTGACTGATAAAGATGGTTAATATATTATTATTATATTTTCGAAAATTAGAGTTCGAGTTGCTTATTTTATTAATCCCATTATTATTAAAATTAAAGTATCCAGAGGTTTTTAATATTAGTAATTATATATTTCTTTTAAAAAAAGATTCTTAAGTCTTATGTATAATACCAGAAAATTATGCATAAATTCAAGGCAATGTAAGATTTTCGTCAAAATTTGTTAGGTGGTTCACAGCGTGTATT
This sequence comes from Eucriotettix oculatus, assembly GCA_034510155.1. Classification (NCBI taxonomy): domain Eukaryota; kingdom Metazoa; phylum Arthropoda; class Insecta; order Orthoptera; family Tetrigidae; genus Eucriotettix; species Eucriotettix oculatus. Next base: position 66,586,709 of record CM067378.1, read on the forward strand.
CAGATGATAATGTTAACTATTAATTTTTTTGTAGCTTCAAATAGTTTTTGAAACAGGGCGCGTACAAGTATCCAATATTTTGCAATTATCGAAGGTGCATCCTTAAATAGCAAACAGTTTGTTCAGCTGAAAAAATCAACATCTGGCTTGTAGGACGCCCTTGAGCCAAAGAATTGTTTTCGTGCACGCAAACTTTGCAACCTCCTCAAACACTGTCGGGAGCGGTACATAAAATTGCATTGCTAATCGAATTGAAACATTTACATTAGTAGAATTGTGTTACACATAGAGCTTACTGGAAATCCACTGTTTTGAATTCAAATAAACAAGAGACTTAAAGTCAATCGCATTTCTTGAAACTCTTTTATTTCAACAAGTTCTCTTAAACGTTTTGTGTATGTTTGACTCGCCTAAATAATATTGAATTATAATTGATGTTAATATTAAAAATACTTTGGCCCAGGTTACAGACTAGAATTTTTGGTAATATTTTTTTAAAATTAAATTTGTTACATTTCACCCCGGCTGTGGGTCTTTAATAAAAAAAGATATAGATGAACTATTGAAAAATATCAATAGCTGTAATAAAGGTGAAAGTTTCATTAATATTAACATCAGACGTTAGATATGTAATAATATTATTTATATGATCTAATTATTTTCATTAATTTTCATTGTTGTTACTCTCTGCGTTTTCTTTTCATTTGTTATAAGCCTAATTTGCAATATCTTTGTCAATTTTTGACTACTGTTAAGTCCTGTTAAACAATTTGATGATCTAAATGAGCTGCTTGCTGTCTCATGCATTCACTTCATAGAAGTAAGCTCGTATTATGTCCAGCTTCAAAAAAATTTAGTCATTAATTAATTTAAAAGCGTTTTTTCATACGTTCAAGTTATGTCACTTGCTCTTTGGTCTCTGAAAGTTCCTAACATTTGTTAATCTGCTTCAATATTTAAAAAGTGATGGTCTGGTAAAATATAATGGACGATTTAGTTTTAATTGATATTATATTCACACGTTTATTCTAATTTCTCTATTCTTCTTCATCCTGCGTTTGCTGTTGTGAATTTTAAATATTCTGTTAATGCATGTCAAAGTCGTTACCTCACTATAAATTGAGACAGGAAAATAAGGGAAACTCCACCATATTCAATTGCACGCAATATGGCGTCTATTTTAGTGTGATAGTCTCACATTTGATCAAGTATTTCTTGCGAATACGAACACATGGAAGGACGAAGATGAACGATACGAAAGATATACGTATTTAATTAAGTACGTTTGCATATTTACAGCCGCCTTTTAAAATGAAATATTTCACTGAACCATGAAAAATTTCAAACTTTTGCTGAATTATATTTTGCTATACAAACTTCAGGAAAAATCAAAGGGTGAGAAGGAACCATAGGTAAGATTAATTAAATATTTGTGTGCAATGACTGCCGGAATAATTTCTGTGACAATTCTGGAAAATCTTAGGTTATGGGTGTATTTTGAATTTTGTGTTATGTATTAATAGTTCAGTACTGAAAAGTTTTTATATAGTATAACTTAATAGATTTTATTGACAGTATCTAATTGTCAGACGAAATAATTTCGATAAAATAAAGAGATTACATATAATTACAATCTTTTCTATTGAAGAGTTGGCATATTTCGTTAATTTTTTGTGCATATGTTTCATACAGTGAACAATAATTTATACTTTAAGCTTCAAATTTTCTCCGCACTCAGGATTTTAAATTTTGATTTGACGGTTTGTGATTGTCGTGTCCTGAAGACACAGGACATATCTTTCATAGTGTGTATTTTTGACTCCCACACATCGTTCAGGGAGAATTTTTACGGCCATTAAAATACCGGAGATATTTTTACTTTCAATGCAACAGGAATTTTTAGACTGTTTTAAAATATCGTGCTTTATTTAATGTACCAGGAAATCACCTAACTGTGAGCCATGAAATAAATCACATGTTGACCAATACGTCAATTACGAATTAAATACAGTACAGGGCCAAGTTCAATAAGTACCCGGGAAACTCTGAGCGCCCTGCTACAACACGATATTATTACAAAATTGAAAACGTTGGTAACCGTGATGGGAATCCAGACAGTTTTGAAGATGACGGCAGTTTCACTCGTATAAGGAAAGTTAAGATAAAACACAGTTTTCTGACTTTACCTTTATAACAAATGAAAAGACAGCCAATAAGTCACCATATAAATTTATTACTATTTAATTATATACGACGTTTCGTCTCCCTTTTGAGACTTCCTCGGGCATAACTGCCTCTGGAGATGGTCCAATACATTAAATTCTTCACATGTAAATACTTGAATACAATTAATAAAATTTTCGGCTGAGTGAGTCAAGAAGTAAATGACATGAATTGCTAAATTTTATGCCTGAGGAAGTTTCAAAACGGAGACGAAACGTCGCATTCAATTAAATAGTAATAAATTCATATGCTGGCTTATTAGCCGTCTTTTATTTATTGAAAGTTCAGATATTCCAAAGAGTTAAAGTTAAATGATTTACTGTACGCTTCAATTTGCCATATTTTCTCGTAATATCAAGAGATATCCATAATTATATTAAAAAAATTATCTTCACTGTACCTTGCCACAACCGCTTGTAATCTATGTTATTTATTTTTTCTTTACGAGCTATTCAATAATGGTCCTGTGTATACTGGACTGCTGTAATGTAGGGATTAAGATTTTAATTGAGTCTGTAGTCTTTCTGTGCTGATAATAAGAGGTCTTTAGAAATAGATACGAATATTGTTTGAATTTAAGTGAGAGCCTTGTAGAACGGCATTTGAAATGACATATTCCTTTATTAAGAATAAGTTTCAAAAAGTATTGCTACAAGGCGGTGAGATTTAAAGAGTTTGAGAAATTACCTTACCACATTTTCTATTACTAGACGCTTTACGTAATAAAATTCGAAGTGAATACATTTTAAGGACACCTCTAGATAATTGATTAACTACGCGGATTATATTAGACATAATAATTGTCTATAGCAGGATCTCCCAGCAGGTGGGGAAGTGACGTTTTCCTGCTAGGATTGCTTCAGCACTTCCTGGAATGAGTTCGCTCGGCCACAAGGCCGTCGACTCCATCTCCCAACGCACCTTCAAATTCGCGCGGCCACATCACCAACACATGTACATCATTGCCAAAATATTTCGCTCAACGAACTATATGAATCACTACTCGGACATGACCTTATCCTATTCTATTTTGGTGACGTATTTAGATTTATATCTCTTTACCTAAAAGTCCTTGAACTTTTATACCCCGGCGTTTTTAAGCGGGGCATAAAATAAATAAAAATTAATAAACTTCCAAAAATTTTCTTGGTATTTCAATTCAAAATATCAGGAAGACAAGAATGGAAAAATGTTAACCGGACCAGGGACTGGAACCCAGGACCTCCGATATCCAGCCGGGCGCTCTACCAACTGAGCTAAACCGAGTCGACGTCCAAGGACCGATTCAACATATCTCCATTCCCGTAAACCTAAGCTAGGCTCACCTACCAATTCACTAATCACACTTGTCACAACCTAATTCTAGGAAATACGTGAATAATGGACATTGAATAAATTGATCACAGGTGCTTTTAATTTTAGTCTAATAAAGGTGAAATGCTTCAAATAAATCTCAGGAAAGCAATAGCTAATTTTAGCAGAAAGACAGGAATGGAAAAATGTCAACCGGACCAGGGACTCGAACCCAGGACCTCCGATATTGATTTGAAGTATTTCCAATTCCTTAGACAAAAATCCAGAATCTCTTCATAATACCAGTACTTTTATGGGCAATAGTGGTCTGAATCGACTAAATTGATAGCATGACAGCGTTGTTCTTGAAATAACTACGAGAAGGGTCAGTGTGGACTGGTGGTTAGAAGTGCAAATAACAGGAGTCAAGTCATGAAAAATAGATAAACGATTCTTGGGTTTCTATCTGGGTTCAATATTTACTGACGCAGAACGTTTCGATGGCGCGATGTGCCATCGTCGTCAGTTGGATTGTAGTAAATGTCTAAAGACGCCGAGGAGCTGTATGCAGGTACGTTGAAAGTTAGGGTGTGAAGAATGTGAAATATGACGAGAATTGGCTGCATCGGGTGGTGTGTGTTTTCCACAAAAACGTTGGTGGAGAGGGGCAAACGGCTCCTCGCAGAGAGGACAGATAAGAATTTTTAAAGGAAAATATCGAGCCACGCCACTGACGTATTATGAAATAAAAAGTGGGAACAAATTATTAAATTAACAGGAGAAATGGATTTTCGATACTATTGAGGACGTTGAGTATGGTATTATTAAGGACGTGGTCACTTAGATTGAACATTAAGCAGATTATGATGTGAAAATTAAGAGTGAACTTAAAGTGAAGCTGGAGCTTAAGTGCAATTACAGATTGTCCTGGCCGAGGACGATGAAATTACTGAGGAAGGCGAGATCCAGTTCCAATCTCCAAAGGGTTCATCTTTGTACAATTCCAGATGGGTCCAGCAACAAGTTCCAGGCAAGCTGAGACGATACAATAAATACCTCTGTTTGCAATCTTTTGCCGATTTCCTGTACTGCCAATTCTGAGTAGGATTTGTGTTTAGACTACCCTATGTTGGAACTCGTGTATGTAGTTGTAAGAAATTTAATTTGTATAAATTTTGTAAATATATAGTGTTTATTATAAAAGACCGGATATGCAAATTAAGATTCATCCAATTAGTGAAATTGTAAAATTCAATATTATTCACTCTTTTATAATATTTTTTCATTATAAAATAATATATTACTCTCGTATTCTTTTCGGTTAACCGGATCCCAAGTTTTGTGTTCACATTTCAAATTTTAGTTTTTCAAATGAAAATTTGAACTGTAATGTGGATTTTAAACTTTTTTAGATACGACTCATAGCGAATGTTTAAAAAAACAAATAAATGTAATGTATTTCTGAGAAACAGAGAAATAAATGGAGGAGTTTTTCCTAACGTGTTTGTGATCAACTTCGTGTTGTTCTGATGGTTATTAGGAGATTCTGACCTTGACGCTTATAATAACAGCTGATGTAACTGGTATTAATAATTTTTCAGTCCCATGTTTGGTTGAACGATTGTCGAAAAACTCTCAACTGAAACGTTTCGTCTTGAAGTGAAGTTCATTGAACTTTCAACAGGCAAAAAGATCTATAGTGTATGAATAACGTCTTTACTCTTTCTTGTTATCATGGTCGCCTGGAAAAGCTTGAGTTAAATAAGTTTGTAAATCAGAGGGAATAGAATGATGCTTTAAGCGCAATTGAAAAAGTTTTCTGATACAAATTGTATCAGTTGGAAAGTTACGTTCACTACCATTCTTGAGTTCTTAAAGTACTATTACTTTTAATGAAAGAACCTCGTTGATTAATCCTCATGGAATGAAAAACATATTTCTTATGTTGCTGAATTAATAAATAAACTACCTATAGGAGAAAATTTTAATTTACAAAAGGTCTAATAAAACTAGCCGTTATACAGTATATAATTTTGCCGCAGTTGAAGTTAAGTGTCTATGGTGGAGCGTTAAATTAACAAATGGCAAAAGCTTCAGTAAAGGTAGCCCTGTATCTCGTTTAGTCGGTGTCGAATCGACAAATTCACAATTAAGGAATATGTACAGAAATTTACTCATTAACTGTCTAGGACGCGCTAAGGAAGACTGCAAAAGGATAAATAATTTGCGCAAAGCTCAACTTGCAGTGAAGGTGAGCGGGATCGTCCGTGACCCTTGGCAGTGGCCAGCTCAAATTACAGCTTCAAGTATGAAGAATGCACGTAACTATTGCTGCCTAAGGCTAGTGAGAAGTCAACCTCCGACTCTCGTACTTGTTCCACCGATTATAGTGAACTACAGATTGTTAGTTTGCCCGTTTAATAATTGATGGCAGTTTTCAACATTATTGTTGGTTTCTTTCTATAAAAATGAAAACAAATTATGAATGAACGAAAAATCGTCGTAATAAACTAGAAAACAAGAAGATGTGACTTGACTACTGCTTACGAACTAGTTATGGGTAAGTAGGTCCTTTTATAGCTCGCTAATTTTACTGAACTAGTTCTTCAAAGTAATTCAAATGAGCTGAATAGTTCTCTTTTATAAGTACGTCACAAATTTCGTTGGTTAACACGTGCAGGTGACAAATGGCTGGTTCCAGAATCATGAAAGACTGAAGAAGCCGGGGGACAGAAGCAGGCATCAATTGGACTACACAATGGTGAGTCAGAGATACAGGAATCAGGTGCTTGGACTGCAAAACGTCCCCAGGAGCAGATGTGAACTCCGACCATCATCTGTTGTGTGTGAAATGCAAGCTGAAAACTCAAGAAAGGAATTAAAACTAAGAGATGGGAATTAGAAAAACGGAGACAACAGGAGGTGCTTCAGAGTTTCAGAACATATCAAGAGCAGATTAATAGAGAAAGGAGAATTAAATAATAGAGAAGAGAAATGGGCACTCTTGAAGGAAGAAATGACTAGAACAATCAAAAAAATTGGAAGAATAGCTCAGGCCAATAGAAAAGCATGGATCACACAAGAAATAATAAAAATGAATGATGAAAGGCGTAAATATAAAAACACGAGAGATGAATATGATAAAAAGAGCAGTGCAGACTCTTGAAGAATGAGATATGTAGGAAGTGAAAAGCAGGCAAGGTGGCTTGGCTCCACGGGAAATGCAAAGTGGTTGAAGATTTTATGGTGAAAGGTAAAGGAAAATCAAATAAACATTCGGAGAGATGAAAAATATTAGCAAGCACGTCAGGAGAGCGGATGGGAAGCCAATTCTGGATAAAGAAGAAAAGGCAGAAGACCTGTATAACGGTGGAAATCTAGATTAATGAGTAACAAAAGGAGAAGAGAATGTGATGAGTTGGGGGACAACATTTTAAGGTCTGAGTTTGATAGGGCGCTGACAGATCTGAGCAACGGTAAAGCGCCAGGAATTGATAACATTCCAACGGAGTTGATAAGATCAAGGGGCGAAGAAGGAATATCATGGCTGTTCAGGATAGTTTGCGAAATCTACAAAACAGGAAGAATACTGGAATATTTTATTAAAACCATAATTATACCCTTACCGGGCACAGGACAGTTTAGTATCCCATGCAAAATATTAACGAAAATAGTAAATAGGAGGATGGGACGACAAATTTAATGCAGGTTAGGAAAAGATCAGTTTGGTTTTAGGAAGAATATAGGAACAAGAGGTGCAATATTGACTTTGCGTCTAATTTTAGAAGACAATAAAAAACAGGACTACGTTCATGGTATTTGTAGATTTAGAAAAAAAATCCTTGATAATGTAAACTGAAACACGCTATTAACACACCTTAGAATAGCTGATGAAGAATGTTAAAACGGAATATGGAAAAGGAATCATACTGTAAGGAGAAGAAATCGAAACCCTACGCTTTGCTGATGATATTGTAGTATTAGGGGAATTAGAAGAAGACCTGGAAACCATAATAAATAGCATGAACGTGATGGAGTGTAGAATGGGGAACAGTGGAATAACAAATGGTGTTAGATTGGGAAGGGATATTTTGAAAGAAGTTAAGGAATTCTGCTACTTGGGCAGCATAATAACTAGGGATGGTAGAAGTATAGTAGACATAAAGCGTAGGATAGAACAGGCAAGGAAGGCTTTCGTAAAAGAGAGGAATTTACTTAAGAGTTATATAAGTGTGAATATTAGGAAATCATTGCTAAAAACGTTCGTATGGAGTGTGGCGTTATATGGGTGCGAAAGGTGGACGATAGGAGTTTCAGAAAGGAAAATGATAGCAGCTTTTGAAATGTGGTTCTATAGGAGAATGCTGAAAATCAGATGGGTGGATAGAATCACGAACGATGAAGTTCTAAACAGAATAGGGGACGAGCGAGGACGTTGACCAAGAGAAGGGATAGATTAATAAACCACGTTTTAAGACGTGAAGGTCTTGTAAAATTAGCATTAGTGGGAAGTGTGTGGGGTACGCGGAGAAGATGGAGGCCAAGGATGGAATACACTAATTAGTGTATAGTTATGTAGAAATGAAAAGGCTTTCGGGGAACAGGTTAGCATGGAAGGTTGCATCAGACCAGTCTTAGGACTGAATATGACAACAACTTTTGAAAGAAGAATATGACACCATTACCTTGGTATCAAAGGGTGATCTGTGTGGATTTAGAAATGGTTAACTTTCTCGTAGGGTAGCAAGTGGCTACACAAAAATATCCACGTTTCTTGCGACTTTGGGATAGCAGAGAGAAAACATGGTCGTCGGGGAAAATAATGTCGTTAACAAACCCTCAGTTGGACAAGAGAAAAAAGCACCTTTCTTTCACTGCATATAAAGCTAGGCCTAAAGAAGCAGTTGGCTAAAGTTCTTGATAAGAACGGACCAGATACACAAAATTTAAGTTGCACACTTAAAACTTTGAATTTTTATTCTCCTGTTTAAAAAGTCAGTTACAACAGTGTAAGTTTTGTAATCTGTTTGATTGGCCTTGTTTACCTTTATTTCGGTTATGGAAGTTGTGTAAACAGCCTACATTTTTCTATTGAAGGATATTATTTAATTATTAACATTTTGAATTATATAATTAAGCACGTTACAATATATTTAAGTCTTTGGAATCAATATGAAATATGTCATTATATTAAATTATTTATTTCTAAATACTACCGATGAAGATGAAACTTTTTGTTTAATGTAAATTTAAAGTGGAAGTAAATTTCTAGTTTTTGGTCAGTATACTGCAATTAATTTAATATTAATCTCCCTATTTTATTTATAGTTTTACTAAAAGTTGTGTCACACCGTAACAATCACGCATGCGAGACGGCTGAGTGAAGAAAAAACAGACACGCAGTCAATAAAAGAAAAAAATAACAATAGATAACAATAACGTACAACTCAAAGCTTGTAACAAACGAAACGAACGGGTCACCACTCATCGAGAATGTGGAACACGAACGAAACCCATAGTTGACAGAATAGTGAGTTCACGAACTATATTTCACTAATCAGTGAACTAATTTGGAGAACTTTGACTAAGAGAAGCGATAGATTAATATCCCACGTTTTGAGTCATGAGTGTTGGGTAAGAACAGAAGAGGGAGCTAAGGATAGGTTAGTATGGAGCGTTGCATCCTGCTAGTCTTAGGACTAATTACTACAACAATAGTAAACCATCTACACAGTTCATTTTTCTATATTAGTTCGTTACTCATCACTAGCACAAACTAACAAACAAAACAACTATTTTCTTATGAATTTGAAAACTGCGGAATAGGAAAAAACCTCCTTCATTGAATTAATATTTTGGGTTATCACAACATTAGAATTCGTGGGAGAACTGTGGTTAATTAACTCTTTATTAAAATAAATAACAAAGACATTGAGTTGAATATTGAATGATTAACTGAATCGCTATAGGCCCTATATAAAATGAGAAAATAAATTAGATGCTTTATAATTGTTATAAAACCCACACAGAACAATCAAACTTATTAAACTCTCTCATTAAATCCCATGAGAGGTTTAGTGCTATAACTGAAGGCCTACAACATAAACTGCTCTTGTATGAATGAAGCAATATTAGGAGGGAATTGAATTATATGACAATTATGTGAACTGACTTATAATTAGTTACAACATCTGACAGATGGGAAATCAATAAATAGTATATTACTTTTTCTCTGATTTATAGGCTTTTTACTATTTATTGAACTGACTACTTGTTCATAATGATAATCTTTATGAACAGAATATATTTTCTGCAACATTGTACAGAAAGATTCATTTATCATAGGGGAAGTATTTTATAATACACACTTAAGTGATGAAATTACAATCGATGACACAACTCTAAACATTATAAATTCAGACTAGTACTGACACATTACACTTTAAATTATTGCAATCAATTTTAATTTTTGGTCTCCATGTGTATAAATTATTGGGCAAGAAAATTATCAAAGATGGGACATGTTTTCTCGATGACTCTTTGCTGTGTTTAGTTTTAAGTATTGTTGTTATGTGGCGAGTCATGTGAATGTATATATATTATAATGTAATGTGATAATAAAGGATGTGATTTACGTTACAACAAGATTATCACCTTATCAAGCAATATTATTGTTTGGATTTTAAAGAAGCAACGTTCATTCAGTATATTTAGAAGATATCTATGGATCTTAAGGTTGCTGGAAACAGTGAGTTCAAAAAAAAATGTATTTTGTGTTTCAATCAGTTTTCAAACTTGACCCTGTACATGATAATTGATTACCAAGACGTTAAATTTATGTTGCCATATCATTTCCGTATGCAATCACTCTTCTACATAATAATTAAAAATAATTTTTATGCAATGAAGTGAGTAGGAAATAATGTGTGTTTCAGTACCAGCTTTATGCCAAGCCAGTTCATTGCAAAGAATCAGACGAGCAGGAAAATGTGGGTAAGTGATAAGTTATTTGAACCATTATATCATTTTTCTTACATATAGATTCTTAGTTTTTCTGTCTGTGATGAATTAATATTTCTTGATTATTCATCTTAATGAACTCAAATTACATTTATAGGGCTGAACAGTTTGTAATCTGTTAGTGCTAATTTATTTAAATGATGGTGGTTAGGTCAAAAAAAATTTAATTTCTGGTTTTGTTTCTTACAGGAACAATCAATTTGAATGTACATCAGGAACATGTATTGATTCGAAAAAAATTTGTGATGGTACCAATGACTGTTCTGATGCTTCAGATGAAACTCAGGCTCTTTGTTTAAACACTTATGTGTGAGTTTTTTAAACCAATAAGTTGTAAATTATATTTAAGATGTTAATTACTATCTTTGTTATTTTATTGATTTCTAACAGAGAAATTTATTTGTTTAAGTTAAATTTACTGCATCAATGGAATAATGTTGCATTAATATAATTTTATAAAATGAGCTTGTTGAATACAATATTCCTTTTTAATATTTTTTTGAACAAATTGAGAGTACTTTTAAATATACTTAAGTGCATATGTTTTTCTTGTCTTCGAAATTTTTGTGCAATATACAACATTAAATTCTGAAAAATTGGAAGAACATTCAAAATATAAGATTTTGGTTTTAAAAGTTTAATACTTATTTTGCTACATGTGTTAAATCAAGTAAGAAATCAATATAAATAATTTAATAACTTTTACAATATTAAAATACATTTTCATTGGGACAGGCCAGCACTTACAAATTTCATTTCAAAAGAGATTTTACCTTTGGTTGAAACATGTCCCAAAGGCACATTTCAATGTGGTATTGGAGGCTGTTTGGATTTGAAGGTCAAATGCAATGGAAAAGAAGAATGCTTGGATGGATCTGATGAAAATTTGCCAGAATGTCCAAGCACTGGGTGCAAGTAAGATCATTGCTAACAATATTTACTATTAGTTTTTTTTATAATGTTGGCTTTAAGATAAAACAAGTGGATGCTATTTTAAAGTTTAAAGAGAAAGGCAATGAATTATTACTATAAGAATTTGAGATGTATTCATATTTTGTCCAGTATAAGGTTAATATGATCATGGCACCACACTGAGCCCACTGTCTCATTTTTAAAATTAATTTCATTTTATGAAAAAGTGTAGTAAATCTTATTGAAAATTAATTTTCTTCCTGGGAAACATCAATGTTCATATTATCATTTAATATTTATTAATTTTTATATATCTTTGTTATGTATGCATATATATATATATAGGTTTTTTGATATTAGGATAGTAAGTAAGGATAGTAAATCTATCCATCCCAACTATATATATATATATCGTATATATATCCAAGACTGACCATCTCCGACGCACCGGCGACGTGGCCTAAATGGTTAAGGCGCTCCGCGGCTACAGCGGAGGCTCTGTGACGATCCGGCTTCGAGTCTCGGCGGCGCCGAATATTTTCAGTCTCTCTTCCTTCTTCATTTCTTCTCTACGCTTGACATATGTCTTTCTCTGAGCACAATTCTGTGCCAAACATATGTTTAAAAAGCGTATTTCCTATCTTTCTCCCTCATTTACTATCCTTACTTACTATCCTAATATCCAAAAACCTGTAACTTCGTCACGTTACATTTTTGGAGGCCCCTTCCTATGGAGAAGGACTTACATTTTGAGCAACAACCAACCAATGGAATATATGTATATTGTAATATTTCCTTCACAAGCTCTTTGTGCATCCTCGTAAGTGGTGGTGACAATATGCAAAGAACCCTCTTTGCAACAACAATATTCAATGCACTTACCTGCCCAACACAGTCAGTGTGTCCTATTAACCTACATCAACCAGATGCAGTAAAAAGCAAGGAATGGGTTCAATATTTAAGGTGAAATGCAAATACTTTGATTTGAATGTATGTAGGATTTTTGAATTAATATTGAAAATATTCAAATGAATGCCCTAGCATTTTCTAGAGATGTGGTTCCCCAGGAAAATTGCAAAAAATTAAATAATGAAATTATCTGTGAGTGGATACAAACTTTGCTATCATACAAGAATTTAAGCATTGAGTGTAAATGATGCATCTTATGTAGCACAAATTCACTTTTTTAAAAATACATTAAACTAATTTTATTATGCATGAAAAACACTGAATTTACTAAAAGAGATGAAGGGAAAACCCCAGAAAACTTACATCAAGTATGTTGGGCACTATCCTTGTGCCCCTCCTATTGTCAGGGGAATTTGCTGTGAGGATGCAGCATTCGCTTCTCAATATCTCCACCAGTTTTAGGAGGCAGCTGGCAAATTTATCCAATGGGAACAGAGGACAACCTTTACCATATTCCCAACATCTGTGACCCCTACGCAGTGATTCACCTAAAATTGATGAAGGTAAAACCCTAGAAAACCTGAATCAGGTAGGCCAGACTATTGGGTACAATTATTATGCGCTGCCAAATGGTGGCAGAGGATTTTTCTGTATGGTTGCAGCATTCCCTTCTTTGTGCCTTCACCACTTTTAGGAGGCAGATAACTGACTGATCCAATGGAATCAGCAGACAACTATTACTGTATGCCAACTGTCTTCAACCCCAGTACATGCACCTCCCAAATGCAATCAAGGTTCCTTGGCATATGAGAACCTAAAAATTAGAAAGAGAATGAGTTATTCTGAAAGGCAAAGCCAATTTTCACTCTTTGGAGAACTACCTGCGAGAAAAGCTCCCACTGGTATCTCTTGCAGCATTCCATTTTTTTGCTTAACAGGCTGTGTGAGGCTGATCCTGAAACTGTTAACTCCCCTTTAATAGTATAGGAAGGCAATCAGCATGAATTAGAAGAGGCTGTGAGTGAATGGAGATCTCAGGGGCTTTCAGTTGTTGATAGATTTGTGTAGGTGAAAGTGGATTGTTACCTCAGTCAGAAACAGGTGTTGAAATATTAATCCATGATCATAGTTAAAATCAATATTTCACCACAGGAAAGTGAAAAATTACGAAAAATTATTAAAGTAGAGTAGAATTGACAAAGAAATTTCTCAGAAATCAATTAAGAATTTTGTACAAAAATCTGGGAATAGGATGTGACATCAGAGACACAAACTTCTGACAGTGTAGAAAATATTCCAGAATGTTTTAGAAGGAGTCTCAACAATGCAGGATATTGATATTGACTTAACAATAGTGTTGGCATTTTATGAAATTAGCAATTAAAACAAGTAGTTCTATACCATAGACATAGTCTTGACCTTTATCATTCACGTCCTTCCAGTGTCTCCAAGTCCTTTTAACCCCCCCCCCCCCCCACCCACCCAAGTGTTAAACTATAAGAATCAACATTCACTGTGCAGAAAGCTGAGATAGCTGTCTCTCTAGGAGACGACTGAACCAAGTAAGTTCATGTCAGTTGTTTAAACTCTTGTGCATCTGGACTGAAGCCTTTCTACCATGAGGAAAAACAGAATTTGTGTACAGTTTGAAACATTGGTTTCCTAATTGTTTTTGTTTATTGTTTGCAATTTGCTTATTTCTTTCCCATTCCTAGAACTCCTTTTCAACTTAGGTTTATTCATAAGCCTCTATAACTTTAAGCTATTTAAAAGTGAAAAATCCATCAATAATATCTGTTGCTATCAATGATTTTAATATTCATTTGTCATACTTTTTTGTTTCAGGAATGATGAATTCCGTTGTCAAAATAAACAGTGTGTACCACGATCAAAACAATGTAATGGCATAAGGGAATGCAGTGATGGATCAGATGAAACTGGATGTCAGACTTCAGTGATTCCTCGGTAATAAGTTCTCTTTGTTCATTTTATTTTGAACTGTCTTAATTTTTTTACTCAATATCATTTGATGTGACATTTATGCATTCTAAAGCTTGATTTTCTGCAAAAAGCAATTCCTGATGAGTTATACAAAATTTGAGAATAGTAAATCAATTAATGTCTGATATTAAAATAATTATATGAAATAAATTAAGTTTTTACACACTCAGTTTCTATCTGGATTAAACAATGTTTTGTCACAACATTTGGGACTTTTTCAGGCATTACTACAATTATTATACAAAATATTTGCATTAAAATTTATTAAAATATCAGAATATTAATAAATTTTAAAATTGTAAGTTTTATTATTAGTAATTTTATTAATGTTCTGATTTTTTGAGGCACTGCCCCCTTCATCAGAGTTGTTGGCTAGCCGATCACTGGAAATGTCTTCCTAACTTTATGATGAAGGACATATATATATATATAAATTATATATTGGATAAGTGACGAAGTCATGCATTTGATAATTGGATAGAAAGAAAGATAGAAATATTTGGGAGAAAGGCAGGAAATTCGCTCTTTGAAACATATGTACGGCATGGAAACATGCACAAGGAAATACATATGTCGAGCGTAGAAGGGAATTTAAAGAAGAAAGACTGAAAAAATTCGATGTGGCCAGGACTTGAACCTGGGTGCACGAAACAACAGTGCATCGCCCCTAAAGCCAGGGCGTGCGTCTATCCACTCCGCCACCACATCGAGTACGACCAACCGAACATTTTCAGTCTATATATTAGGTTTTCAAGTTAGGATGGATAGAGAAGTGGGATGGAAGAATTAGGAGCATCCGTTAAGGATAAATTACAAATAAATTATATATTGGATAAGTGACGAAGTCACGCATTTGATAATTGGATAGAAAGAAAGATAGAAATATTTGGGAGAAAAGCAGGAAATATTTCTCCCAAATATATATATATATATAAAAATATGAGATAGGAAATGACATTGTCATGTCTCTGTCCTTTCCCCATTAATTGTTTTAATATATATGTATATATATATATATAATTAATGGGGAAAGGACAGAGAGATAGAAAGAAGACTTACCTGAGGTTCATAAATGGTAGACACCTTGTGAGGTTTATATATATATATATGTGCATTCAGATAGTGTGGTAATCTGTGCAATAAAGATAAATAAATAAGTAATACAACAGCCTGCACACCAAAAAAAGATATGTATTTAAACTTTTATTGAACAGAAGTACACAATGTTGGCTGCCTGTGTAATATGCACACCTAATTTTTATTCTTTTCAATCTTTTGATTCTATCTAAAATCATACCTGATGAGGTTCCATATTTAAGAAACACAACATCCTGTATTATTGTTTACAAAAGGTTTATATTGATTTCTGCCCTGATGAATAGGGTGTTATCTTATTTATTCATTTCCAAATGGTCAGATATTGTAACTAATAAAAATGAATGAAGTAGAAACTTGGAAGGAGGTGCCTTACTATTTTCTGAAGAAGTTGAACAACAGCTCCAAAAGTATTCCAAAATTCTCTGCCCTATTGAATTAATTTAAACACAGGTCTTTCAGACTTTGACAAATATACACATTATATGCATTTCCTTATTATCTTTATATGCTTGATAGCATTCAAATTTATTCATTAAACTATTCTAAGTAATTTATTCATGTTTATGATTTACAGTCCTTCAAATTGTGTGTTTCCTGAGTTCCCCCAGCATGGTACTTACATGGTGTTCTACTGCAATGATCAACCTGTACCTGGACAGAAAACAAAAGGCGAATGTCTTTTACAATTCATTTGTAATGAAGGATTTGATATCTCTTCCACTACACCCCTTGTTTGCAAAGATAATGGGCAATGGTCTGCACCAATACCAAAATGTGAACCAAGTAAGTTTTGGGATAGAATTAGGTAGTTAATCTTGGAGGCAGTGTGTGAGCCTATTGCAAGGCAACAAATTGAGTCAATTTATCAAGCCCATTCACAATGAATTATTTGATGTTTTGCCAAAATAATGAGTTCTTATTCCTCACATTCTTTGCTTTTTTTGTGAGAACAATAATTTGCATACTATTCTGTAACTTTAATTATTTATGTAGATTGTTTCCTTTCAAATTTATGTGTTTGACTATTTAATGTGCCAATTTATTACATTCTTTTTTTGTTAATTATTATTATTTTTATCAAATGTATACTTTGTAGCATGGGTATCTTTAATCTTAGAATAACTGGATTAATTTTATGTTTTAAGGTGGAATAAGATATGTTTAACTTGCAGCTAAATTTAAAACTATGCTACTCTAATTTAATTGTGGAGTTTGAGATTTTACCTCATAATTAATTTATATATGAAAGCAGAAATAGACCAGTGTCGTGGACAAGACAATGCTTAATAACACAATTAACACATGTAGAAAATAAAATATAACGTCAAAAAATGTACGCTTTCTCTATGTATTGATTATATATAAGCTTCTGGGTTAATCAACCAGGTTAATTTGCTATACACCTGATGACAGCGAGTTGAATTTTGCCGAAATATTGTGTTAAGACAATAAATTTACCAATTTGTGTTATTGTACAGTGTATGTAGTTGTTCTTTTGGCAGTCAACCTTCCATGCTAACCTATTCTACACAAGCCTTTTCATTTCTACATAGGTACCACATCCTACATCCTCTATAACCTACTTAGTGTATTCCATCCTTGACCACCCTCTTCTGTTCTTATCCCACACACTTCTCTCTAATGCTAATTTTACAAGACCAACCTGTCTCAAAACCCATCTCTTGGTCAAAGTCCACCAAATTGTTCTCTCTTTAACTTTATGGTTAGTTACTCTATACACATTTTTCAGTTTTCTTCAATAGCACCCCATTTCATAAGCTTCTATTTGTTTTCCATTTGCATTTCATATCATCTATGTTTCTCACCCATATAATGCCATACACTTCATACAAACATTTTTAATAAAGATTTCCTAATATTCATACTTATATTAGCTGTAAGTAAATTTTAATTTATTTTGTGAAAGACTTCCTTGTCTGCGCTATTTCACTCTCTGTCTGCTATACTTCTACCATTCCTGGTTATTATGCTGCACAAGAAGCAGAATTTCTTAACTTCCTTCAAAATATCCCTTCCCAATCTAACACCCTTGGTTATTCCACTATTTCCAATACTACACTCCATCACCTTGGTTTTCCCTATATTAATCTCTTATATATATATTGTTCTCTTCCTCCAGAGTCACATTCATGCCATTTATGTTTTTAAAGTCTTCTTCTGACTCCTCTAATACTCCAATATCATCATCAAACCTTAGGATTTTTCTTTTTTCTTTTTTATTTCCATATTCATTTTTACCTGTTTTCATTGCTTGTTCATTATAAAAGTTTAATGGTATGGGTGACTGTTTAAGGGAACATAAATATGCTTCACGACTTTGAACATAAATATCAATATACAAGACACATATATTTCTTAAAAATAATGGGAAAATTTTTAAATTTCATTATTAAATAATAAAAAAAACTTTATTTAAAGAAGTTTCCAATAAATCTTGTATGCATAAAATGTGCATTTCTATGATAAAAGTATACTGATTACACAAAAAAGTAGCCAATATAGATAAAAATAAGTAATAAAGTAAATACCACACAATTTGTTCTGTTCAGATTAAGGAACAGTCATTACCAATCTTTGCAGTACATACAAATTTTTGTGTTTATTAGACAGAGAGTGTCTGAACCGTGTGACAGTCAGCTGATGAACCAACAAAGCCAACAACTCCTCCCTCTCTCCTGCTCACTCCTCTCTCCTTTCCCCCATTCTAAACTCCCCTCTCTCCCACCACCCTCCCTCAATCCCTCCCTCACCCCTCCCCTTTCTTTCTCATCACTTTCTTTCTCCCTTGAGGATAGGTCAGAAGAAGAGAACAAACATTCAAACCAGAAAACACACATGTACAAGAGTTAGAAGATAATAGTAAGAATGCGAGTTTGAAAGGCCTAAAGGTGGAGTTCAGCATCTGATGATTGCTTTAAGGAGGATTAGTGTGAATTATTGGTCAAAATTGTTGGTGTTATGTTTTTGGCATGAGCAGCTAAAGGGAATTGGATTTTGAGTAGTTTTATGTGCTGTGGAGGCTAGCATTTATTCAGGAAGAAGTTGTTTAGTTTGGCTGAGATAGAGCTGGACAGACTTTTTCATCTTATTCTTCATTCCATTTATAGTGACAGAAAGCTGGTAGCTTACCTGAAGTTCAAAGATGGTTGGCAACATGTAGAGCTTTGGAGGCCAGCTTCCGAAAATTTGTGAGCGAAGCCATACATGGTACCTGATATCTGTGAACTCCCTGTACTTATAAATTGTGTGTGTGTGCGCATAATACATGAATATTAAACATTTGGTACACTTGCCCACAGAACTTTCCCAACAAAGATAAAACCCTTAAATGAATAATTAATGAGGCCAATATGTCTTTATTAGCTTACTTATAGGTTGTTTAAAATATAAGATATTGCAGTCCTTTATTGTTTGAATTATTTCTGTATATTTTGTTTTCAGAAAAATGTCCAGCAATACCAACTACCAGTGTTACTATTTCTTGTACAAACTCACTCAACATTCCATGTGACATGAGTCTACCAGTTGGAGCCATAGTTGATTTAAAGTGCAAGAAATTTTTTTATGATGTTAGAAACACTCAAAGAATTGTATGCCAGTCTAATGGTATATGGAGTGAAAATCCACTTTCTTGTAAAGAGGGTGAGTAATATATGTTTTGAGTTGTGCAGCTGGCACTTGTTGTTATGTTTTTGGCCAGCTGCACTCGGTCGAGTAGGTGAGGTTCTGAGCAAAGGACCTGTTATGAGCATTGTGTATTGTTTACCACTCTATTTCTTGAGGGAGAGGTTTGGAACACATGCCTAGGGTAGAGTTGGGGTTTGTGTTAGGATGCTCTGACTTAAGTGCATTGTTGGTTTGAACTTTCCTTCAAGGTACTATACAACTATTGGGCTGGTTAACTACAATGTTCTTCATATTAGTGATTGGACACAAGCTATAGTGGCTAGTTTTACTGTGAGACCAACATGATCATTTACCCAGCTGGAAAAAGTTGGGTCCATACATCTGCCATAATTTGGAGGCAGTGTACCTACAGAAGACCTGTCGTATGAGTCATATGTTAGCAGCTTTCCACACTTATACAATGTATTCAGGAATTAAAGTACCTTACAAAACATTATTCTCCCTGCATTGATCTATCATCTAACTCTATTAGTTTGTTGATGAGGTCTGTATATATAGAACATGAATTTTCTTAATATTTTTGGAGGTGTGATCTTCTCCTCAGAAGAGACATCCCATGTGCCTGCTGGCCAAATACACTTGCAAAATATATGAAATTTTAATTATAATTCAAATTTCTAATTCTATGAACATACATTTTGAAATGTAACTGGAGCTTTTTGTTTAAAAGTTTTTTGAATTGATTTTTTCCAGAATGTGGCACTCCAATTCAACATGGTAATACTTTGTTAAGTAATGCTAATAAAACTGAAATAGGAGACTTTCCATGGCATATAGGAATATACCTAAAGAAAGAAGATAACAGCTATCAACAAATATGTGGTGGTTCATTAATAGACAGAAAACGTATTCTAACTGGTAAGCATTTAAGTAATGTAAAATTTATAAGTAATAATAATAATTAATTGAACTAATTGATTTTATGATTCCATAACTACATTGTTACAGTAATTGGTAATATAATGATGTTTGGAAATTGCTGATACTCATATACAATGAATATTCACCAACTACCCATAACCAAGGATAGAAATAATAATAAAAAAGACTAATCCATATTAGGAGATATATTAATACATGTCAGGGAGAATTGTTTGCATAAACTTAGAATGTGGCATTTACTTGTACAAGTCTATAACTTACTAATGCAAATGGTATTCATTGTAATAAAAATTTTCAAAAATCTTCATAGTTGCCCATTGTTTCTGGAATAAAACCAGTGCTGATGTAGTAGCAGAATCATATTTTCTAATTGCTGCTGGAAAGTACCATAGAGACCTCAATAGAATGGATCCGAATCAACAAATAAGAGAAGTATGTGTTAACATTTTATAGATTTATGTTAAATATCATTGTAATGAATTCATTTATTGCTTCACTTATGGACCTCAGGAAGGAATTCACGGGGATTGAAACCTACATAATTTGTGAAGTTAAAATGAGGCTGTGTAATAATTAAAGTTTGTAAGAGTGCATATATTATATTTTAACATTTGCATTTTTCTCATTAATCATGATTTAATGGAAACATTAAAATGTTATTGTTTATTATTTCTTTAAATTTGTGCACCTTCTACTTTAGTGATATGATTCTGATTGTTAGATTGATATATAATTCATTTAACTTTAAATATATTATTTTATAATTAACTTTAATTATAAGTTATTTTACTATTCTTGCTAGTAGATTGTTAGATAATGTAAGATTAATATTTCAAGAGTGCAGAATGTGGTGTATTAACACTTATGCATTGATAGTGTATATTAGGATCAGCATACTTATTACTAGTTTTTCATGTATTCATCTGAATTTTAATTAATCCATTATTAACAGGTGCCAACAAAATCAAATTTCATCATTACCTCAGTTGGATTGTGAAATAATTACATTTAAAAAAATTAATTTCATATTTTGATACACTTATTGTATTTTCAAATTAGAAGATTTTATAAGTGTACATGATATTACTAATGTTACAAATTAATGTAAATACTACGTAAAGATTTCATATATTTTTTATTTAAATTTAACAGGTGAAGAAATTATGGGTCAATGAATTATATACAGATTCAGTGGGCAATTATGAAGCTGACATTGCCATAGTAGAAGTTTCTATTCCCTTTAATATATCTGAAGTAGTACAGCCTGTTTGCATTGACTGGATTGGAAGATATGAAATAACTTCAGATATTCCAGGAACTGTAAGTATCTATGTGTGACAAAAACTTTAACTCATATATATATATATATATATATATATATATATATATATGACTATGCTACCACTTTCTTATTTTTTTAAAGTAACTATGCTAAGTAAAAAGTTTTAGTTAAACTTCAGTAACCATTATATTACGTCTGACTAGTTGGGTGCCCTGTGTTGCTAGGAAATTAATTTTGTAGCCCACTACAGTAATTAATTCAACAGTAATCGCTTCATTAAATCAACACATGAAAAACTTGTACATTGTTTTTGTGGTATTCAGTCCTTAGACTGGTCTGCCTTTTCATTTCCACATAGCTAACATATCCCACAGGCTCCCTAATCTACTTAGTGTATTCCATCCTTCCCCATCCTATTCTGTTCTTGCCACTCACTCTTCCTTATAATGCTAATTTTACAAGACCTCATGTCTCAAAATGTGGCCTATTAATCTATCCCTTCTCTTGGTCAAAGTCTCTCTTCCCAAATTCTATATAGAACTTCCTGGTTAATTACACTAGCCACACATCTGATTTTTTATTTTCTCCTATAGCACCACATTTCGTAAGCTTCTATTCTGTCTGTGTCTGCATTTCCTATCATCCACATTTTGCACCCATATAACACCACTCTCCATGTGAACATTTATAATAATGATTTCCCAATATTCATACTTTAGTAAATTCTTCTTTTTTGTGAAAGCCTTCCTTGCCTGCACTATCCTACTCTTTATGTCTGCTATACTTATTATTATGCTTTCCAAGTAGCATAATTTCTTAACTTCCTTCAAAATATCCCTTACCAATCTAACACCCTTTGTTATTCCACAGTTTCACATACTACGCTCCATTACCTTGGTTTTCCATTGATTAATCCTCATATCAAACTCTTTCTCCAGGACCATGTTCATGTCATTTATTATGGTTTTCAGGACTTCTTCTGACTCCCCTAGTACTACAATATCATCAACAAAGCATAGGGTTTTTATTTCTTCTCCTTGCAGTATGGTTCCATTTTAACTTTCTTCATCACCTGTTCTATATATAAGTTAAAGACTGCATCCTTATCTTAGTCCTTTCTTGATTTCTGCTTTCTTTTCTTGATCTTCAATTCTAATTACTGCTGACTACCTTCTTTCTTGATATTTTAACTATTGGTTTATATTTCTGCATGCTTCGCGTCTTCTGTCCTCCATTAACAATGTCTGAATAGCTTACATTTTTTCCAGCATATTGTTGATCATTCTTTAAAGTTGGGTATATGCTGACAGGTAGCACTGTGGAGTGCTATTTGGCCTTGTTTGAATTTGCCCGCAATTTTTAAGTTCAGTCTTAGTTGCTAATAATGGTTATTACTGATGTGAATACTTTCCACAGGACATTTATGGAGTTTAAAATCTCTTGCTTCAGGTCAAGTCTCAGGTTTTTGTTTTTTTCTGTCACATTCAGAAGCCATTATAACACTTGTTTGAAGTTTTCTTCTATGTTATCCATAGAGATTCCATTAGTATTAACGCTGGCAGGTAGATGCCCAGCTCTGTCACGTGCGGGCGAAAGCGGGTGTGATTTCACACTCCCAAAGGGCAAATCCAGCCAAGGATGGAATGTGCTAAGTAGATTGGGGGGGATTTAGGATGTGGCAGTTATGTAGGAATGAAAAGGCTTGTGCAGGATAGGTTAGAATGGAGGTTTGCATAGTGTTAAGACTGAATACCTCAAAACAACAAAATATTAAAATATTATACAAGGTTATGAGAGGGTGTTTTCATAGAAAATAAAGTCTGATTTAATCAAAATAAACAAAAGTATTTTCCTTCACAGGTTGTTGGATGGGGAATTACTGAGAAAAGTGCAGCAAGTGATGTACTTTTACGTATTGATCTCCCTTTTGTGGAACGCAAAGTTTGCCGCAAAAATTTACCAGCAGATTTTCAAACCTACTTTCTGATAGACAAAATGTGTGTTGGTGATTTGAACAGAGATAAAGGTAATAAAAATAAATAAATACTTTTATTATTTTATCATTGAATACCAAGTACACATATCAAGTATGGTCTTAGATTATCGTCTTCAGTAAGCACCAAAATTCCTATGTTCCCTTACAAAAACTTATCCATGGTATTCATTATGATATGATACCAATTAGTTTGTGGGCATTAATGATGTTAATTCCATTACACTAACCTATGTAATATATTGGTGTGTACTTTATAAATGTTTGGATTTTGTAACACTTTTATAATTACTTGACAGTTATCTATATATATTGCAAAACATTAATTTTTTTAGTTATATTTGTTTTACTTGTGTTTCAGTCCAAACTGTTTGCAATGGTGATAGTGGAGGTGGGTATGTTCAAGAAGTTGACCTGAATCCTTTAAGTGAATCTAGGAAGCGTTATATCATTCAAGGACTGGTTAGCATTGGTGTTAATAGACAAATATTGACATGCAACACAGAAAACTATGCTCTTTTCACTCGAGTGTCTGCTTACTTACCATGGATTAGAAGCATACTAAATAAAAACTGAGATATTTGGTAAATTTATGTTTACAAGTCCATTTGTCACAGCTTCCAAAACCACAAAATAAATTAAATGTTTTAGTAAAATGAAAATGCTGCCACTATATAAATGGCTATGAACATCTTAAATCAGAAATTTATACCTATCAATTTTTAATTTTTCTAACCAATTATAATAAAATTTTAAATACTTGTGTCTGCAATAAGTGATTTGAAATAGTGGTAGCCCTACTATGTAATTAAATGACAATTGTTTTGCTATTTAATTTAATATGGAATTATAATATCTTGGAATTTTTAAAAAACTGATGCCTTACACATAATAGTTTCAGACTTTGTTTATTTTTGACTTTAGTATAGTATTTATATAGATAAGTACACCAGTGAATAAAAAAATGATTTATGTACATTGCTCAAGATGCATTACCCATATTTTCAGTTTGAAATTATATTACTTTAGTTATCGCGGATTCTCTAATACACTGTTTAGATAAAACTAAGGAAAAGGTTATAATTTTAAAATAAGTATACTTTAATTCAATGATAAAACTTGAAATATAATGCCAAATTGAAACAACTATTATATACCTGAAGAAAATATAAAAATTACTCTATGTTACATATCTGAAATTATTGTGCCTTTGATCAATGAATGAACATTTCAAAGAATTTATATTTTTGTTAATTTATTTTTGTATCTGGTTGTATTCATCAAAGTATTTAATTTAAATTTTATATGAAAACAGATGTACTTGTTCAATGATAAAGTGGTCCAAATAAGTTTTGTACAGAAAAACACATATTTGAAAGAGCATTTGATATATTGAATTCCATACAAACTTATGTGTATGCATGCTTTAACTTATTTTGTTTAGAAATACAAGTTTCTGGTATATACTATTTATTTTTTGGAGTAACAGAATTAATTATATTTTAAGCATTATGGGCTGACAATGAACAAGACCAATTTCTTTGTATATACTTTCAAATATACAGTTTAATAGCATACATTAAGTTTGTTGGTCAAGTTCTTTTCTTGATGGGCTTATTATATTGTTTTTCATGTTTGAACATAAAACCCCATCTGTAAAGGCAAATAATTGTGTTATAATTTCTTGCCACTGTGTATGTTTCAACAACTTTTTAAAGATAAATATTGACTACACATTTCCCGTTTGAATTCTGTCACACAGTTGTTTCTCAATTTTGTATGAATAAAAAAGTAGAAGCAGCTTCATATTCAATCTAAAAGAAAACCTTGAAACTTTTAATTAATCTTTTAGGCACTGAATAATATACAATGACCATTAGCAGTAGAGATTTTCAATAAGGGCGGGTTGATGTTGAAATGGAATAAAAAAAAAGCTTTGTGTGAGGTATTAACAAAATTATTTTCTATTTGAAAGTGCATTTATTTTTTTTAAAAAAAGGTCAATACCTCACACATAGCTTGTTTTATTCTGTTTCAACATTGAAGCATCCTTATTGAAAAACCCTATATAATTAAACAACATGTGGACAAGAGAAAAATTATTATTTTTTGTTCTTCTAAGCCATAACTTAACCTAAAGAAAGTTGTCAAATATCAGATCAGCACAAGTTGTATACCAATTTTTCTTTTGTTTGTATGGAGCATCAAAATGCATGATTTGTTTGTAATTGTAAGATTTTCTTGTCTGTTTGTGAGGAATGTAGTTTGCTGAATTCATGTTGCAGCTTGCTGTAGGTATTTGGGCATTAATAATGCAATGAAGCATCCCTATTTTATGTTGCTGCTGTTGTTACTAGACACAGTAGTAGCATCTGTGCTTGAAGAAGTATGCCTTCTCATGGAATCCTTGTTAATCCACTTTAGAGTAGTAATAGAATTTCTCTGGTGTGATGAAGGGAGGTTGTGTGGTTCTCCATGGGATCAATCCAGGAAACAGATTTCCTGTCCTGCCAGTGAAAGCAGCAAAGGTTGACTTAAGATGGTCATCAGGGCATTTGTGACTAAGGTGTTGAAAGTGTTGGGGCTGGTGTGGCGTAGGGGGTTCCAAGCATGATGCTGGTTCTTGCCGACACTGTCTGGGATCTCCAGGCCGTGGTAGCCCTTGCACTTCTAGTTATCCGATGATGAAACTGTCTGGCCATAAGCATCTGACAGCACCACCCATGCTGTTAGTAGCAGGATGCAGACCTAGCTTGAAAGCTCACTCTGACTTGCCAGAATGAGCAGACTAGCTTCAAGACCCATTTAATGGCAAGTGCAACTCCTCTCTGAGGGGCGACCCTGAACCAAAAGGAGCTATGCGCACAGACGATCAATGCCATCCTTTGGGGAAGTTGGTACCTCAGGGTGCATGGGTACTCTGATCTATCCTTTGCAGGCTCCAAAAGCCCACCTTGTGGTGTCATGTTCATGCCCATGTCCCAGGCCATGGTTTTTCTTCTAGTCTTTCCCAAGGGAGCAGGGCCCTTTCTACAGTTTTTTTAAGTATGTTAATTCTCTTTCAGTCCTTTCTTCTACCTCTGTAAACAAAAACATCTATTCTTGTGTTGGCATTTGAACCCAGGAGTCAATGACACTGACCACTAGCCCATAGTAGGTTGGAAAGACTGTTCTGTATTTAAGCATTAAATTTTACTTGTCAGTTTTTTAGTACTGCTAGTAAATTGTTGAAAAATTTTGATTATGAAGACTATGTTGTCTTACCAAGAAACTATGCAGCTCAGAATTCTGGGTACCACAAATTCTTTTTGATGGCTGTCTGATGTTATCTGAATCTAAGTGTGCATAGGTAATGAAATATACACTGAGAGAAAGTGTACTCAATAGAAATTATACTGGAATATGGTTGTAGTTTAAATCATGTACAATGAAAGGAATAGTTTAAATGTAGTCCTATTAAAGTATTGAAGTTGATTTTTTAAATGAGTAATATCAATGTTTTAACTTAAAAATATGCATACTGATATTGTAAACTAATAATCCCTAAAAAACTAAAAATAATAACTCCTAATAGCTATTTTTTTCCTTGTGGTTAGTATATTCCTGGGACAACAAAGATGGGATTTTATTTATTTTCATTTTATTATATTACGTGGATAGTATAATTATGTCTGTCAATAAAAGATTGAATTAGAAAAATTAAGGTGGTAAACAATTTCTCAAAAGTGATTTTAGTTATAGAACTATTATTTGCATCTACTTTTAAATATCCTTCATTAATTACCTATTTTAAATGTAATTGTAAATTTCTTATGCTCACCCAATTTCAATTTTTTAAAAGAATTTATTACATAAAATTGAAAATGATAAAAGAAACTTGAACAAGTTGCTCCTCCAAGTAGTTATTTTATTAATCGTTGTTGTGGTAATCAGTCCCAAGTCTAGTCTGATGCAACCTTCCATGCTCACATGTCCTGTGCAAGCCTTTTCATTTCTTTATAACCTTCACATCCCCTTTCATAATTAAGCTGCTTAGTGTATTCTATCCTTGACCACCCTCTTCTGTACCTCTATGTTAATTTTACAAGATCCTCATGTCTCAGAACTTGGTCTATTAATCTATCCCTCCTCTTGGTCTAAGTTCTCCAAATTGTTTACTCTTACCCTGTTCGGCTTAGAATATCCTGGCTAGTTAATCTATTCACCCATCTGATTTTCAGCATTCTCCTATAGCACCACATTTTAATAGCTTCTATTATTTTCATCTGCAACTCCTATCATCCATACATAATTCTTTAAATTATCATTGGAATATTTATACACAGAGCCTATTTTTTGACAGAATTCATAAAATAGGAAAGGAGACAAGAATAAAACTTAGTTTAAAGAAAAAAGAATATGCTTCTCTTTATTCACAATAGGCATTATCAGCTGTTTGTATAGATACTTTTCAGCTAGCTAAGTGCAAGCAGATGTTAACATGTAAATAGATGTGCTTGGCAGCAACATTGTAACTACAAATCTCACCCCATTGTGCAACACATTTAGAGCATGAATTTACTCCTGTTGGTTCACATGACCAACTAACAACACAGCACTGCAGACTTGGTACACAGCCAGCTTCACCCTGGTAGAAAGCAGTACAAAATGCAAAATCAGCACATTGGCCCTAGAGTGATTCAACTTTAACTGAAACTCTTCAATGTTGCAGTCAGGTACACATAACCTGTTATTAAATAATTACAATAATAAAATGTGGTAAATGTAACAATAAGTATCCACATTTGATTAATTTGTAAGGGTTAATAATTTAAAAGTAGTAACATTTTTCAACAATTTTAACATATCATAATAGCTGGTTACAGCATGCTAAAGTAAGAAAAATCTGTTAAAAATTTATGTATATTATAATGATTTCTGTAATTACATTCCAATAAGAAATTGCCAGATTGAGGATTATAAAAAAACATCCCAATCATAGGTTAACTGCATGGTAAATTCATTAAAACAAAATACAGTAATAAAATTGGATATAGTAATTGAAACTAATAATTGAGAATACAACAAACTGGAAACCATTTTCCAATTAATAGCTATTATTTGTATCATTTTTAATCAAATTTATGAATCCATAAAAAGTGCTGAGAAGTTTCATAGACAAAATTTCTGTTTGAAAGTTTGATATGAAGTCAAAACAGTGGTTTAGTTTGACATACTTTTATTTTTACACTTGTGATTACAATTTTATTATTTTACAGATGTTCCAAAAAAAAACTTATTTTAGAAATTGAAAGTAAATGAGCACACTTCTTTCTAGAACATTCTACACAATGTAAAATTAATCAGTCGACAAAAACATATAAGAGAATGTTACTCATTTTGTAAACTGACATTAGCTCTTTATTTTTACCTGGCTGCAACAAGAGGCCTTACTGGTATAAAAAGCACAGCTGATAGAATATACACTTGACTGCCAGTAACTAGCTAATAGTTGTCACATCCGTTTTGTAAATTACAATATTTAACATTGTTTAAAAGCAATATTTAAAATAAATCACAACTCTATACCTACTCTTTCACTATAATAAATTTACAATATTATGCTTAAAGTCTTTTCTTCCCTTCAACAGTGCATTCATTGCTTGTTCTGAGTTTGCCTCTGAAAGTTATAACAACTTAATCACAAATAGTTTTTCCACAGATATCAATAAGGAATTTTACACATACATCAAAGACATCACACAAAATTATACGACAAATAATCACTTTTGGAGGCTTTCTGTAAAGTAAAACAAACAAATATTTATTGTCAGGTGCAAGGCTAGGATAAGGAATTACAATACAAAGGTATCAGGTATACCAGCTAGTGGCACACACAGCCAGCCATAAAATGCAATTGATTGTGACTATGTCAGAATTGCATTTTGTATGCACAATGTAGCCTGCACCTTTCAGCATGAAGTTCACACTTCAATGCAGCTTACTGGTAACATTTAGTTTACTTAATTGAAAATATATAGATACATGCCTTCTTGGTACACAATAAAGTGAATGTTACAGATTGCAGTCAAAAGAGGAATGTTTTAGTCTAACTTACTATTAATTTTTTACATTCAGTACAAACATATTTACTCATTAATGGTGCCAATGGAGATTACAAACCAAGTAGATACACGATACACACATTTTCTTAACACCTTGAATACCTTACTGAGTTCACATTTTAATACAGTAGCTATAACAAGGTAATATAAGAGTTTTAAACTATAAAGTTTGTCAAATAAACTTGTTTGGGATATTTACAGACTTGGAAAAAACAGTATAAAGCTCATTTTATATTCATATTAATTAACAAATATGCAACAATGAATAACTGGCAGCGGGGAAAATGTAAGTAAAGAAACACAAAATGAGCATAAAAAATTAACAAAAGGCTTCTATAAATATATTAGTTTCATTTAAATTAAATGGAGAGCAAGAATTATTAATTCTTTTCTCAAAATGCAAAAGTGTGTGTCAATTCTTCACCAATACTTCTTGCCTAATATTTACAAAGGGTAATTCATGTATCCTCTGATACATATATACAAAATCAGTTTTGATATCTGTCACAAAATTGTGTCCACAATATCCTAGAATTATCTGTCATTCACAGGTTATGGGAATGCTTACAGGTACCAAGGAATTAATCATCCAATTGTAATGTATTCACATAACAGTGCACAATACATTCTTTGAAAGATTGTATGTTTCTTTAAATATATTGTACTAATTTGACAATTCAACTATTTTCCTTAACACATCTCAACATTTCATTCAGTCAACCATTAGGTGCTTAACCCTCAAACTTTATAAAATAACTTGTCATTTCATATGGATATATAACATGTGGAAATGAAGATAAAAACTGTACAGCAAGCAGTTTTTTTTATTATAATCAAGATATTAAGTATAATAATCATACACTTTACACTTCACTCCTTTAAAAAATGATATTACTTTTCACATCCTCGTCAGTGCCAACGATGGGGCAGTCGTCGTGTATCGAGTGTCGGAGACAATAAGGAGCGAAGGCTGGCCGAAGGGGGCGAGCTGCTGAAATACCTCAAAGTAAGAGGCGACTGTAAATGTCGGTGTTTAATAACCTCCCGTTCTGCAGGTAGTGGCCATAGCTCCTGAAATCAAGAACAGCCAAAGTTGATTTGTGATCTGTACAAAAATAGCTTTACTAATAAAATATTTTTAAGTAATGATAAAATCTTTGTGAAGGGACACATATTTCTTATTTCCTCACACACCTGTGCCTCAACCACAGTGCCCTTAATATAAAGGTAATGATGCACAAAAACTATTATGATCCTGGTTTTGATTCACTTCATAAAATATATAACTTCAGTTAAACTTTCAGTGTCGAAGTCTTAATTGCATATATGAAGTTTAACTTGATGTACCTGCAGAGAAAGGGCCTCATCTCAGGATTCACTTCCTTTGAGTCTTTTTCCAGTAAGGCTGCCGACCAATGATTTGAGTGTTGCACCCAGACCTTTCCCAGGAGTCTGTGCTCCAAGTTGGCCACGATTCAGACTCTGAGGATGTGCATCAAGACATTTCTGATACCTCAACTGAAACAGGAATGTGTTTATTTCATATGTCAATTGATAAAAGTTTATTTAGAATGAAGAGGATTGAGCCAGTGATAGGCACTTTTAATAGATATCTTAAAAGCAAGTTAGATGCTTTCATAACATTGTAACAACTTGAGGAAAATTTATAAAAATGGAAGTAATTACCAACAGGAATTCAATATTGCATGCTAACAGAAAACAAGTTTGTGTTTTTCAAGATAATACAGTATTTCTAAAAGATAGTGGCTAGCAATTATTACAATTTCATGATGTAATTAAACTATACTTAAGGATGAGAGCACTGAATTGTGCTTATAATTAGAAATTGTTTTTCATTTAAAAGCTAATAATATGTTTTAAAAAGTTAATTCCAAAATGCCTGGGATCATATATTTCAAATCCTATCTTGATCTGTGTAAACAGTGAAATATCACAGTTAAAATATAATTGCTAATTTTTCAAATAAATCACAACAAACAAGTAAAGAGCTTATTAAAGGTTATTACTTTACAAGCAGCTTCCACGGTTTTGCAGAGAGCTCCAGATGATGGCTCACAGTGAAATATGTGTGCTATGAAGAGATCTTGAGCCGTGTGCATGATGAAGCCACATTGTTTGACGTTACGTCCTATTCCCAGAAATGAAAGGTAGCGAACTCGACACTCTGCCAGCAACTTGCTTTCATCCTGGATTAAACAGCAGATTTTTAGTTGGTACTCTTGAATAAATTCCAAACTTTTATAATTAATTATGTTAAATAATTAAATTAGTTGATAATTTTATCTAAAAGATTTAAGAAACTTACTCCAGGTAGAGAAATAGAAATCATGGACGGTGCAACAGCAACATGGACTGTTTGCCACTTATCTTCTGGGATTGTGGATATCATGTGATCAATGGAATCATTTAGAATGTCCATGCCTGTGGCTCTGGATACTTGAGTAGATCCTAGGTATTGTGCCTTCAGAACCTTCTTTGGTTCCTCCATAGGTGTAGGGAATGACTGAGCTGGAAAGTAATCAGCCAAATTTTTCTATAAATCATTCAGAAAATATAATCACTTCAAGATAATATGAGTAATTACAATAAGTGTCTATAATGATTAATTATTATTATTATTAATAGTAAATTATCATTTTTATATAGAAAATTTGTAATTAAGAAAAATGCATTCTGAAGTATAATTTCTCCCCTTGTCAATGCAATTCCTTGGTAGAATAAACAACAAATACACATAAGAGGAATATTATAATAAAAAAACATTTCAGAATATTTGAAATATATATTGGTATAAAACATTTTTTTTGTTAACTAATGGCTAATCTGTTTTTAGAAGATAAAAATGTAAAAACGTTGACTGGACTCAGGACTCAAACCCACTCGAACCTGTTTTCCAGGTGGGTATTCTACCACTGAGCTAGTCTGAGTTGATATCTGAAAGACCAATTCGACATCCCTCTATTATTGTTAACCTAGGCTAGGTTCACCTACAAATTACTACTATAATTACTAATCACATTCTTCACAACCTAATTCTAGGAATTCAGCGAAGAATGGACATTGTGTATATTGATCAAAGGTGCATGGAATTCAAGTCAAAAGGAGGAGAAATGCTTAGTTGCAATACCATTAACTGACTTTTTTTTACAATAAAATTAACATAGCTGTTTAAATACTCTAAAAATCAATTTGAATCAAACATTATTGCTGATACTATGTGACACATACTGACTAATGCCTGGCCATTGCGTTGGTGGAATCGCCTATGCTCTGTTGGTAAATTTGTTGGTCTTGTTGCTAAACCTGATCTCCCTCCAGGCCCACTTCCACCTACAACAACATAATTACAAATTAAATAAGAATTTGTGCATTGTAGATATGGAAATACCTCTATATTTTATTTTTAATACCTATATCTATGGGCTTGGCCAAGTTCTGCTGCAAACTACGTTCAATCATAATCTTCTTGCATATATCTCTCAGTGTGTTTGCAATTGTTCTTGCAGGAATGTCACATCGAAATACATGGCACATGTGTTTCCTTGTTGTACGGTCACGAGCAACATATGCAAAATCCCTAAAACACATTCAGATTCCATACAATACAGATTTTTAAATATAAAAAAACATGAAGAAGGCTCACTCATTGTAAAGAAAAAATAAAATATCACTACATTGTAATTAATTAATTGATGTAATGTAACAAATTTGCAAAATAATCACTAAACTATTGAGGTAAAAAAACTGAATTGTGCTCGGCAAAATACTGAAAATATTTGCATTCAGAAATGCATATATAGTGAAGCAATTAAGTAACTTGAAACTGATAAAAGGTCAAAACTGTGGAAATTTGATCATATAATCTAAATTTTCAATAAATATTTATGAAATACAGCAAATAATGAGCATGCACAATCTTTCTAACAATTTTTCAATTCTGAAAAATCTCATGTAACAAGTAAAACACTGAATATGAAACTTCAGTTTAGATAATGAATATTTTTAAATATTTACTTCAATTATCATTCTTATATTATTAACGTTAAAATTAACCAGATGTTATGTACGATTGAAAGTATTAACTGTTATAATTTATAATAATCAAAAACACATTCTGTCAAACTTATTTAATTAAAGTAATTTATTTTACTTGATCAGTAAATTGTATTAATGACATTCAAAAATGTGATGCTATCTTCAAAATGCAGTTTGTAGTTAATGTTAGAGGGAAAAATCCTTATGAGAATACTATGCCAACAATAAAGGTATATCAAAGTGAAAGGAAAATTAGTAAAATCTATTAATTGTATTTATTGCATTTTGTATATTTATTATAGTGAAAATTGTGAAGTAAAGAAGATGAGATATTGAACGTTGATTTCAAGAGGAGATGAAGTACCAGATACTGCAATATAAACATAATACTCAAAAAAATTAAAAATTTTCCACACCATAAAGTTCAATATGCCACATGGCAATAATAAGTTCACCCTGGACATAAATAATATAGTTTTAGAATTGTTGGTTTCCAATTTAAGAAATTTGAGAATTATTTTGGTTATAATAGTTGCTATACACAATTGTGATCTTTTTCTCATGCTCTGATGCATTCATGTTTGTCATGCTGTAATTTATAAAGACATTAATTACAATAGATCATGCAGTGACATGCGTTAACACTTCAATGTTGCATGATTACCTCTCCCTGATGAAGAGTCCAATATCACCACAGCAAAGATATGTGGAGAAAGACAGAAATGTTAGCTATCTCACTAATTACACAAGCCCAACAAGATGTACTCATTTGAAATAATAATGCTTTATATTACTAGCCTTAGACACTAAAACTAAGATACTGAAAAAGAATTCATTGTCGTGTTAAAAATGTGTTTTGTAATACTAAGAAAAAGTATTTCTTTTATAGACTTTAACCTTTTGATTTTTAAAGTTCAAATGAAATGAGTGAAACATTTATGGAAAAATACCACAGTTCTCAAAATTAATAAATACTAATTTTTTAATAATAAAGCAAGTTCATAATGAAGTCAATAGGTGGGTTAAACCACCACTATGAACAATGTATTTAAATGAGGAATATTCCAAATCTATGTCAGCAAATCATGACTGGTAGTCTGAATAAATGAATTTTCAAAACTACAAACCATCAAGACTTTATATAATGAATTGTACATTTACATTAATGTTATTTTTTTTTATATAATATGATTTCATATGAGATGATATAAGCCTTAGATTTATGGAAATATATGTTATGCAGATGGCTCTATTATATCATCAATGGACTGTGCTAATTCAGCAGTTTGTATTTAAAGGCATATAAACTGAAGTAATCACAGAAAACAATGACATTTGAACAAGTCAACTATTTTTTGCCATTGATAAGTAATATTCTAAAAATAATTACACTGTTAACATTAAATTATAATATATGACCATTCTGACATCTTAATAGAACATTAAGTGTGATTATATTTTCAGGAAAAGATCATTTTGATTTATGTAGTAAATTTAATTTCAGTAATGTTGTATGACGATTTTGTTTGTACATTTTTCTAATATTTTATTATAATATAAACAATGGAAAAGAAGGACATAAATAACTTTTACACATACATTATTATTACACTGTTGTGACATATTAGGCAACATCCAAATGAGCACCTCTATAATGCAGCTGACTATACCAACAGAGGGGTTTATAATTTTACCCAAGAAAAACACTATTCTAATCAAAGTATCCATAATTTTTAAAATGAAACAGGCAAATATATAAACATTCAGCAATTCACAGAAAAACATTTGAAAAAAAGTGTACTATTAATATAACAAAAACGATGACGTTTACTTTTTCAAATAACAATTATATTACTTATGTCAGTTTATACTAGCTACAATTAAATAAGTTGATTTAAACAGACATTCCTGTATATGATACAATTATCTTCCCAATAATATCAACTCTAAGAGTATAATAATTAATTTAAACTATTTAAAAACTAACACTACCTGATTGAGATATAAGCTATCCTTAACCAACAATTCTTAAATGTTTACTTAAAATGATGAGCTGATTCTTAATGAAAACATAATATGAGAAGTGCATGCATACATAAAGGAACATTTTAAACTTGACAGTATGATTTTATTTGAAATATATCATGATATCAAATTTTAGTTAATTTACTGGTTAGATAAATCTAATAGAAACCTCTCTTTCAGAATAAGAAAGTCTGCTCCTGTTGGATACCAATATAAAAGATAAATCTGTGCCTACTAACCATTTATTTAGTTATGATTATTCACCATCTGTGGGAAAAAGTGGAATAACAAAGGGTGTTAGATTGGGAAGGGATATTTTGAAGCAGGTTAAGGAATTCTGCTACTTGGACAGCATGATATCTATGGATGGTATATGGAATATTATTCTATAATATTTTACATTTAGTAATTACTAACTCATTGTTTAATAATTTCAACATTTAATGTGGGGTCACCTCTGGGTTACAGTATTAAATTTAGTGAGTCCTTTGTGCTCGATGCTTACTACAGAGAGTTTATATTAGTCAGCTTCAGTCTCAAGGCTTCCCCTGAACAATAAGATTGTTCCCCCAGTGGAGAATGGAGCTGACATTGGGAAACACCACTCTAAGATATCAATTATTCATCACATTATGTTACATTATAGTTATCCAAGAAGAGAAAGTAATTATTACCTGCCATTGTCTCTTCCAACACCCCACACTCTGATTGTGTGTATTGGTTGAGTGTTTAAAACAGTCAGATTTTCTGGATCAATAAGCTTCAGAGCTCCTTCATCAAGATCCATGAAAAGATCCTTACCCTGGAAAATGAGCAGCCAGATAGAATATTTCTTGTATCATATTTTTTATACTATGATCCATTGTTTACATACATCTCCCCAACGCCCAACAACATCCAACAGGTCATTTCTACCAAGAGAGAGGTCCACAATGCACTTGTTGACTGCCTTGCTGCTACGCTCTGGAGTAAGGTCTTCTTCAGCAATTTCTACCCATCCTAGAGATCTTACGGCAAATCGGATGGAACGTTCCTTACTTTCAGGCTCAGCCCTTGCAGGATAGCTTCTCCTCCTGTAATCATAAAGGAGAGTAAATATTTAATAGGCATGTAAACAATTACTGGTGTGTAAATACTTAAAAAAGTTTAACTAGATACAGAGCACACAATTATTCTTCCATCATTATTCACTGTAGTTTAATATAATTATCATCAATTTTATTCATCTGTTGGTCCATAGTTACATATACTAGTGGAAAAGCTCCTGTGAATTTGATCAATATGTGGGCTTACAAATAAATAATATTAATGTGTTAATTTGATTTGAGAGCAATATGAAGAGATTTCAAGTGGAATGAAGATCTTTGTATACAAAGAGAATATAAGACTAAGTGAAAAAAAAAGAATTTTTCTTACTTCAAGGCAAGTTCTTCTTTCCTGTCCTCTTTTTTCTTTGAGTCTAATTCCTCTAGGGCAGAACTGGTGTTGCTTCTTGTTACACAACCAATCACCCCTGGTTGAAAATTGGCCAATACCTACAGGAATTACATGTTAACTTTGAAAGTAAGCATCATAAATGAATGTTGTCAGATAATAAAAATTAACAAACAACTTACACTATCAGTGTCTTTGACAACTGATCTTCTGTTTTCTATTTTCCCATTAGAATTCTCTGTGGGAGGTTCTCTCTGAATAGTTCCACTTTTGATGTGCCAATAGTAGGGACCATCATTATCTGAATTTAAGTATAATAAAATTACTATTATGTATGTATTGTAATAATTAACAATTCATTTTACACTAAATAATAAATAAAGAAGTTTAGAAAACAATGTTTTAAATTTTTTTAGGTATAAAGTAAGGAGAAGAAACTTTTAGAAATAACTGAAACAAAATGAGTAAAATGTATGCATAAAATATAATAACTCTGCAAATATACACTAACAACTGTGGAAAGATGAGAAGTATTGCAGGGTAACTCAAGAATTTCATATTTGCAGAAATTAGTGACAGAAATTCACAATGAATGAATAAGATCAGAATATAACGAAAGTTCAAATTCTATTTATTCATTTGAATTGAGATAATTAACAACAAACAATTTTTGTAAGCAAAGTAAGGAAAACTTAATAA
Organism: Eucriotettix oculatus; assembly: GCA_034510155.1. Lineage (NCBI taxonomy): Eukaryota > Metazoa > Arthropoda > Insecta > Orthoptera > Tetrigidae > Eucriotettix > Eucriotettix oculatus. The sequence continues at coordinate 66,624,348 of CM067378.1, forward strand.
ATGCAGATATTTCCTCATTATATTTGTAATTTCAGAAACTTGAAATAAAAAGTAATATACAAAGAGACTATAATTGACAGAGTATAGTGTACACTTTTGTTTAACCTGATGAGTAAATATCACTAAGTTCACAGGACTCCTCATTAATCTCAGACTAATGTAATATAATTCTTAATTAAGTATGTATAAACCAAAAATAACAGAAATTTACTGCAGCATTTACCCTCATGTTTCTCCCAACCTGGTGGAAGGTCTGATTCCAGAGCATGAGAACGTCTTTTAACTGGCACAGCATACAAATCATTATTCAGTGAACCTGGAATATGTGGTATCTCCAACCTGTGTAAAAAAAAATCAATACTGTACCTTGGTAAAAGTAAATACAAGTCACAATAAAAAAGCCCAATCAATCTTGATGTATTCTTTTACACATTCCAAGATATAATTATAACAAATTCAACTGATCATACATATTCATGATTGATTTTCCTTCTGAAGCAGAATTATACATCTATTTCAGTCTAAAATAGCGCTCTTACAAAAATAAAATTCCTACTGATTTGGAAGGATATGTAAGTAAATTTTTAGGCTATTGCCTGTTCACGAGTGTAAGGAAGAGTATGTTTTAAGAGCAATGAAGCCTTGAAAGAAAAAAAACAGATTAAGTGCCAAAATTTTAGAAAAAATAAATAACTTAGCCTAGACATCATAATGAAATAAATTGGGAGTGGTGAAAACTAAAATACATATGGAGTTAGACATGGCCAAATAGTTCTGCAGAAGAGTTATAGTTGGCTGCTAGAAATATTCTAATATGAAATAGCTACAGTGTTTGACAGCAAACAAATTTTAGTACTCAGGATTTTAATGAAAACAATTTAAGGCAAAATTTGTAGTCTCTTGTTAATAGACATCATGTTTTGATCAGTTTCATGAAAAGTGAAGTAAAATGTCAACTGGAAAGAATGGTAAAATATTAATTTATTCCCACCAATTCTTCTAATTCTAAACATCTATATTAATCAGAAATCAGAGTAAGTAAATTGAGTAGATTAATACCTTCATTTTTCAGATTATTTTATTTTTGAGAGAGGAGGTTGGGGGGGGGGGGGAGGTGATCCTGCCTGAAAGAGGCAACACCCCATTAATAGGTTAGGAAGAGAATTGAAAAGGGAGGATAGAGGGGGTAGAGCAAGGTGACAATGGTTGATTAGGTTAAAATATAGCATGTGGTAAAAAAAAAAGTGCTGGACTGATATTGACCTGTCTTCCACCATGATGCCTCAACTGTTGGGTTGCAGAATAGGGTTCAAGCTTTAGACTTTAGTCACAGATCACTTTCTCTAAGCATGACTGGAAGCTCTGTTGCTCATATCATGGGCAGCTTCTGACATGGCCTTTAATTTGTATTTTTGCACAATTATTTTTACTTGCAGTAAAGTTTATATGTAGGTGCAGTACTCACATAACTTTAGGTGCTAACATGAGTAGATTTTGGTTTACAATCTCTTAACTGTCCCCATTTAAATCAACTGGCTGATTATAAATATATGTATTCGGTTTGTCAACCTCATAAAAATGACTTCAAGTTTGTTGCTTTCGATAAAGTGACTATTGACATAGATAAGAAAGATGAACAACATGATACATTTCTGATAATGGGAAGCTTATAAAAATTCTTGCGTAAGTTGTTGTGGTGCCTGATGCCACCCTCCATGCTAACCTATCGTGCACAAACATTTTCATTTCCACATAACTACCACATCCTCCCTAATTTAATAGCATATTCCATCCTTGGCTTCTTACCCCACACTCTTCCCTCTAATGTTAATTTTACAAGACCCTCACGTCTTAAAAACGTGGCCTATTAATCAGTCCCTTCTCTTGGTCAATGCCCTCCATATTGTTCGCTCTTCCTGTAGTCTGTTTAGAACTTCCTCGTTAGTGATTCTATCCACCCAACTGATTTTCAGCATTCTCCTATAGTAATACATTTCAAAGGTTTCTTTTCTTTACCTTTCTGCAACTCCTCCCGTCCACGTTTCGCACCTATATAACGCCACACTCTATACGAACATTCTCTTATCCATAACAAAAGAAAAATCATTTTAATTTTAACTGCTCGTAAAATGTTTTTAGTGTAGGACGGGCGCTGCGGGAGTTCACCCCAGAGTTACTGATCATGTCGGGAATGCCTCGTATTCTCTCTGGGTAGTTTTTATCAAAGTTCTCACATGCCGAGGCACCTTCACCTATTTTAGGAGGTATATGTGTTGGGGTCAAAGGCCTTGGGCATATGGCAAGAGTTGTCCTCTGATTCCATTGGATCAGTCGGCCAACTGCCTCCTGAAACTGGAAGGGAATGCTGCGACCCCACAACAAACTCCGTCTCCCGTCATTCGGAAGGGCGTGAGAATAGTACCCATTGCCAGACCTACCTGATTCAGGTTTTCTAGGGTTTTCCCTGCATCTCTTTAGGTGAAACACCGGGTAGGATCCTTAAACCATAGCCCGGGGGCCCTAGTTAACCCTTGGCTACCTTGCTCTACCTTCCGTATCCCCCCTTTTCAATTCCCTTCCTATGCTATTAAAGGGGAGTTGCCTGTTTCATGATCACCCTCATGTAGCCTGTTAACCCCCCAAAAAATGTTTTGAATAGCACTTACCCATCGCGGCGTTGCTCCGTGGTCTCTATGAGGTCTGGCTTGGCGTGCAGCGTTCGTCGACCCATTACATTTGCGTTATCACTGAACGAATTGTCTAGGGTCGTGCTGCTGTCTTCCCTGCAACAAATTCCTGCGCTTACTAAAACGTATCTATATTGTACTTATAATTTATAGCATGGTGACATGAGCAATACGTTTCACAACGGCAGATAAGAAGACTACATCAAGAGTTCTAATAGCGCCAAGTATGGAATTAAGAGAGGTTGCTTAATTTTAACAAAAGAAAACGGATTTAAAGTACAGGGCAACCAGGGATACGCTGTGTATGCCAAAAGTGGATACCTTAGTTGGAAATAGGAATCCTCGTCGACAAACTTTCTCTTACGATTCGTAATTTGGTCAAATCTTTTATACGTTACAGACTATTTTCTGGACTCCATTCGAGAAGCATGATTCATCTTTTCCTGCGGTCATTAAAATCCTCTAATTCCATCCGGTTTCTTTTACACGAAAGAGTTACATATTTGTTTGAAATCTCATTAATGAAGTCTTCGATAATCTAATAGATATTTACTGTACAAAATTTAAAGTGAATGTTTTATTGGCGCGTAACGTCGTATAAACCGTGACTGGTTTTACGTCACGGTAGCAAATTCATGTGAATCTCAATTATTACAAAACATCCTACTGATATGATAGTATGTAATTGACATAAGGTGTATGTGGTAATAAATATCTGGTAGTAAGGGATAAGACTGCGTTGTATAGGGCTACCAATAAGAATTATCTGTCTGTGATTTCAAAATAAATGCCAAAAGATTGTGAAAATTGTTATATATATATATATATATATATATAATGCGTAATAATAAATTACCGTTTTTAGAATTTTTGTCTGTCTGCCTGAAAGTTCGTCTTGTAGTGTCTCCGAAACGGTTCAACGGATTTCTATGAAAAGTTTAGGGATTAAAAAAGGAATTTTAACTTAAATTTTCATGTAAGTTCCATTTTTTTTATATCTTGCGGGGCTCAGAAGGTATGAACATAAATATTTGTAAAATCCTATTATCATCATTTAACGGGTATCTTGATCAACACAGCCGGCTGGAGTAGAGAATTCTCAATGACGGAGTTTATAGTTTCATTTGGCGCAGCTGTCATATGAAGCTTTTACAGTCAGATTTTTTTTGTCTATGTTATTTCCAACTGTCGATTTAATTTACTAATAAAAAAGGTTGGATTCTATTTCAATTGATTTATTATTAGCGCTGATTTTGGATATGGTGAAACCTTAGGTAAAGAAATCCTAATGTGTACTTTAATCGTGCCTAAGAGAACCACTACGTGTCTCATCAGTCACTACTAGAGCAAAGAAAAAAGGAACCAACGAGAAAATGAATCTGATCAAGAAAGAGAGCATAGCGTAAGTATTGAAAGCACAATACGTTCAATTGCTTCAGTCAATGAAAGTTCACCAGAGAGGGCTCAGCGCTTAGAATATAACAATTCCCGATCTAGGGTTCATCAATCCATTCCTTTCCGTGAGCAGACTAGAAATTGCATGCTACCTCTAGAAGCCAAGAAACTTTCGGAAAAGTTTTTTAGAACAGACGGATTATTATTCCTTCTAGACGAGCGCATTTCAAAATTTTACGTTAATGAAGTCACAAGCGATTTCTATATTCAATGAATTCAATTTTGTAAAAATACTCTACGTGTTGTTTAATTTTTTAGGACAAAATAAAAAGTTGTATTATCCAAATCCCGCGCAAACGATACGCGGGAACTGGAAACCGAAATCTGTTATAAGGAGAACGCAGTTATAATGAGAAAATCAGAAATTGAAATAATTGATGTGTATAAACTGATCCGGATCTAATGTACAAAACCTCTCGACCTTCGGAATTTCCTTGGGGCTACTGTGACCAGGTAATACATATCCCTGCCTGTTCCAGACCGTGTCTTTTGAGGTCAAAATGAACGTTTAACATTCTCTATAAACCGAGAAAACATTTTAGTATGGCGAATTTTACCAGTCACTTTTCGTCCCTGCCTTTTATAAGACTGAGAGTGCAAAAATTTTTCTTCAGTTAAAATTCTACCGACACGGAGCCAAGAAAGCGCAAATGACTTTCGAAAAAATTGAAATCTTAAGAGAAATCGTACGCCGCATCAAAATGATTGCGTGTACAAAAAATTGGATAATCATCTTGAACGGTCTGAGAGTTACGGAAGAATAAACAATTCTATATTTCATCCTTCGAAAACCAGATAACAAGTGCAAAGAAAAATTACAAGCAATCTAGACAGTGCAGTAATTGAGTGGTTTAAAATTCAACGTAGAAAAAGAGTAGATTGTTTTTGTGCGTTTATAACCAGTAGTTCACATTTTTTTACTAAGTCGGAAAGACAGTATTTATTTCTTGTTTTTCAAAATATAAATTTTTAATGGCTGTATCGTTCAATTTTACACTGGACTATTGTTCTATAGTAAACCCAAGTAAATAATTTATTATTATAGATAAAAGTATACAATTTCCAGAGATATAAATTATTACACGTGGTTAGAGGTCGTAGTAAAATATGAGCGGTGCGTATAAATAGTGATATAAAATAGATAGGAATGAGCGGCCGAGAGAAATAGCAGTTGGCCTACTTTACACAGGATTTAAGACTAAGTAAGTTATTAATATGAGAATTAAAGAAATAAAACAAGTAACTTATAGCCTACCACGAAACAAACGACGAAGTAAATTACCATAATATTAGAAATTGTGATGTGCTGCATTAAAATCTGCTATGGTAAGCAAACCATAACATTTAGTACAACCTTAATTGAACACTTTAAAACAGGAAGTGTAACGTAAAATGGTAAAGAATTCGATTTCTTTTGTAGGTCTTGCTCCTTAGTTTTCAGATAATGTGCATAGCAAGACACCATTACAGGGCTTCTTCTACTTGGCGCTTTTCCGGTTTCTTGGAGCTTTGTTTTAGCGGAACCAGTATAGATAAAACCCACAGAGGGATACAAATAATTAGTTCAATAAAAGACGGCAATACTTCCTTCGTACCTCAACAGTGCGGCGTGATGGTATCTTGAAACAGTTTAAAAGATCTCCCCCAATTATGGAATTTATTTTATATTAGTATGAAGAAATAGTTCCAACATTGGACATTAGAGATCAGTGCTTCGTGAACAGTGGACAAATCACATTACAGTGATTTCGATATGGCCACCGTCATGTCAGGAACATGACGCAAACGCAGTGTGAAAAAGTTCGAAGTCACGGATGCACATGCCTCACAGATGAGTAGCTCAAACTGATCCAATCTTTGAGGATTCTTAGAGTAAACAGTGTCTTTCAAGCAGCCGCACAAGAAGAAGTCACAAGGATTCAAATCCGGGGAGTAACAAACTTTTCAAAAATATATTGAAATATTATCATCCACGCTCTCAACTGTCCAATCTTTGGGAACAAAAACGATATCGCTGGTGAAGGCATTGTTAAACAATGCATGGGATACTCTTTGGCATGGTCTGACTCAGTGCGATCAACATCGGTTTACAATTGCTCCCACACAATAAATACAAGTGCATACGTATAAAGATCAATAATTTATTTATATAACACGGATGTACGTGAAGTATGGCATATTCTGAAATCATCCCATTATTCGATTGCTTACGTTGTACGTTCTCATATCATTATTTAATAAGTAAATAATTAAAGACAAGGATGAAGAGAGTGTGGCTGTGAAACATTAAATAGAAGTGGAAGATTCCGGAAAAAGATCAAGAGACATACGCCAGAGGAACATTAAATGGAAAATATGTAAATTTGATATCAAATAAGAAAAACATTAATCTGTTGTGAAATAAATGATAATTATATTTGTCGGCGATGGCCCTATAGAAATTAGGCAAAGAAGTAGCCAAATTAATTATTATTTTTTTGGGTAAACAGGCTACATGAGGGTGATCATGAAACAGGCAACTCCCCTTTAATAGCATAGGAAGGGAATTGAAAAGGGGGGATGCGGAAGGTAGAGCAAGGTAGCCAAGGGTTAACTAGGGCCCCCGGGCTATGGTTTAATGATCCTACCCGGTGTTTCACCTAAAGAGATGCAGGGAAAACCCTAGAAAACCTGCATCAGGTAGGTCGGGCATTGGGTACTATTCTCACGCCCTTCCGAATGACGGGAGACGAGTCTGCTGTGGGGTCGCAGCATTCCCTTCTCCGTGTCTCAACCAGTTTGAGGAGGCAGTTGGCCGACTGATCCAATGGGATTAGCGGACAACTCTTGCCATATGCCCAAGATCTTTGACCCCAGTACATATACCTCCTAAAATAAGGTGAAGGTGTCTCGGCATATGAGAACTTTGATAAAAAATACCCAGAGAGAGTGCGAGACATTCCCGACATGATGATACAGAGTGAAGTGCTATTGTGAGTGTGGCCGCTGGAAGTAGCGAGGAAACGGCGTATTTTATTCAATCTAACAATTATATTTTACCAGTGAACGACGTGTATTAATTGTAATCACATTCTATGTAGAAATAAATTATCATCATGAAAGGATGCTTCATTTGAATAATTTGCTAAATCTGGACTTTTCTCGGACGCGTGAAAGTCAGTGCAATAAAAGAGTACCAGATTTGAATTTTTTTTTTTTTGCAATCAGCCGTGGATCCTGGAAACAGGTCAGTAAACCTTCATACTTTCGCTTGATATTCCCCTGAGATATAGAGAAATTTTACGCAAGTCCGGATGACGTCATCAAACGTCATAGTGCCATCGCAAAATAGTAGTGACCGCTGGCGCCCTTGGGAAGATTCTAGTCAATGAGCCGGAAGTTTGAATGAGAAATCTGAAAATGTACAGCCCGATTTGGGAGTTATAGGGACACTCAATTTATGTATTTAAAAAACTTGATTCAGTAGTAAATTATAGGAAGAGACTTTGTTACAGCTTGGCGCCAACGGTGAGGCTAGACAATCAAAAAAGAAGTGTATTAGCTACAATACAATGTTTCTGTAATCCAGAAAACGTCAGGCAGGTCTGACAGCAGCGCTGCTAGAAATTCCTTTCGTTCTGGAAGATTAATCCCGGCAGTTTTGAGGTAGATGGCGCTGAACGGAAGATCGCGTGAACAGCAATCCTGTTGGAAGTCGTCATTTGCGATTCGTAATTACGAACACATGCTGTAGTACAACCTTTTAATAAAATGTTTTCTGTCCCATTAATGCGTTGCTGTTTCGCTTCTTTGCACCATAGCTCGCAACTACGGCATTTGCGACCCTGGATTCCTATGTGATTCTGTGTCGTCTCTGTACCCCCTACACCACCTGCAAGCGCGAGGGAAGTTAAGGTTACCGATAGAGGTAATAAAAGATGGACATGATGGCGCGACGGGTGTTTTTCCCGAGTATCGAAATTTGGCGGCATGGGATGGTGAGCAAGGACGGTGTTTTTCCCCAAAAACGTTGGTGGAGTGGGGCAAACGGCTACTCCCAGAGAGGACAGAAGAATTTTTATTGGACAATATCGAGCGCCCCCACCGACGGAATATAAAATAAGGAATTGGGGAAAAATTATTAAAACCCCAATAAAATTGGTTTTAGTGACATTAAGGAGGTTAGGATTGAACATTGAGGACGTGAAATTTGAGACAATAAGGAGGTGGTGATTAAGATGCCGGTTATGCAAATTAAGATTCATCCAATTAGTGAACATTGTAATAAATAAATGGAAAAATTTATATTATTCATATTTTTATAATAACTCTGTCATTTAAAATAATATTACCCCTCATTTATTACAATATTTATTAGAAAATTTAGTGGTTATAAACACTTTAGCCATCTTTCCACTAGTCATTCAACCCAAAACATCGAAGCAGTTCGTGAAATTGTTGCCGAGAGTCGAAGAACATCAATTCGGCTCCGTGGTAAGAAATTGGCCATTGAGAGAAGTTCTATACAGCGTAATTACTGGATTATCAATGTACAACAGAGATTTTACATTCTTTCGTTACAAACCTATTCCATCTTCTAGGCGATTCCCTTACTCAGGCCTGGTTTGTCGGGTTGTGGATTTGCCCTCGGTCGACGGAAAAGGCTCTGGACCTGGTACTGCCAGCGATTGAGGAGAACCAGTTTTCCTCCTTGTCCTTCTGATGAACTTGTACTTTCTTCGGTAAGTTGTGAAAATGATTCCTTCCTCTTCCAGAATATTACTATAAATCCTCCCCTTTTCTATTACCAAGATACACTGACTATTTAATTTCTCATTTCTTTTTCTCTTCTACTTCCAGTGCTTCCTGTTCCCTTCAACTTCCGGGAAACACTGACTGCCTCCCTGCTTCCTCGCCCTTTCAACGTCAATACGGGTCCGCTATTCAAGATGATGTGTCCAATTTATTTCAGGACTAGTGACCACCTAGTCAACCTACTCCATAGTAGTCTGGATATACACACGGAATGAAGTCAGTCTTTTTTCAAAATTTATCAAAAGTACAAAATAAAGACTGAACAGAGGATAGAGCATACAAAAAAGATATATTTTTTTTATAAAAAGTATTAATACTACAGCAAAAAAATTTGCTATACCGTATAAGACGCTCAAACGCCACGTGGCAAAAATGAGGAAATGCTCGAAAGTAATCCGGAATTGACGAGATTGGTATCTACTTTGGAGAGCGCTTGATACACCAAAAATAGACAAATATTTAGTGATGATGAAGAACTAGCATTAGAAGGTTCCCTCAAGTACGCACCTCTTGAAACACGAAAGTTTTACCCTGAGTTTTCGGAAAAAAAGAATCAATCATTCCCTGGAACGTGAAACTGAAAACTGATTGATGGGGAAGATTGGTTATGAAGTTTTCGAAAACGTCATTCTGCACACACAATCCGATCTCCTCAAGCACCTCGAATAAAAACAACGTAATTTTTTTTTTCGGAAACGTGGTATTAGTTTGCCAACGTTTGAATCCTGGTGTTATTTGAACCAAATACTTCAAAGATCAACATGGGGTAGGCTGACTCGATTTCGTCAAAATTTAGCTTTCTGTTATTTTTCCAACGCTCATAGATTGTTTTTAGAATAATATACAATAAAAACCATTAGAACAATAGAAATAGAAAATTGGTTGACCATCCCATCAGTGACAAGCGTTTAACACCGGTCATTGCGGTTATGAGGAACAACACGTTTATTAGACGTGTAGAAGTGTAGAGACGTGGCGCGGAGTTGACCCAGGCAGTCTACGACGCCGATCAATACGGGTCCGCTATTCAAGACGCCTGGCCTCGTGCCTCGGGAGTCTGACAGGTAGTTACACCCAAACTCACCCCAGACTCTAATAACTTGAAAATCGAGAACATCGCCAGCCTCGGGGAAGGGAAAGGAGGGCCTCAGTTTTATTCTTCCCGGCGTGGCGCGGCGCGTGGATGCCCGAGGGCAACAACACCTTCTTCACCTTCCACCACCAACACCAGAGAGAGAGAAAGAGAGAAAGAGACAGAGAGATAAGCAGCGACGCCTGGGGATCTGATCGTGTTGACTCCACTAAGCTCCTTCAACAACCCTCGGCGATAATCGGCTTCTCCGCTGTCTCCGCAGGAAAAACGAAACACGCTCTGGAAGATACTATACCCATACAACAAATATTACATTAGTAGTTTTGGATGACTGAGTAAAAAGCAAAATTTGATATATTTATACTATTTACAATTTTATTTCATAGCTCCACGCTAATGTGAGCCAAATCGTAACGTACAATTCTATAACATTATTTGATTATTGTAGGGATTTTGGGCTAAATAGACGCATTTGAAGATTAATATACATTTCACATTATTATGGAATTTATTACAAAATCACCAAAACATGATACATTGGAATTCATAAGCTTGCAACGATCATCTGATTTGATACGAACAAAATAAATTTTTACGGCTTAGCGTAGAATATGAAACGTTCCCAGGGTATCAATAAACTGAATATGAAGATTTACGTAAGAAAACGTACAATTTTAAGTATCCCTAAAAAAGGCACTAAATCTGGCAGTGATTTGTTTTACAATATTTAGAAATTGTAGATGTCTTTACTTTTTCGAACAGCATGGTGGCTTGGTTTCTACAACATCCAAAACCAACGTCCATATTGGCCAGATCTCATATGGGCGCAGCAACACAACAGGAGCACGGTTTCACGAAGAACCAAAGAGTTTCCTCTCTTAACGACTCGTGTAGACACGCGTACAAACACTTTACACACCTAATCAGTGACTGAATCTCTGATGTCTCTGGTTCTATTTGTGCGTTTCGTAACACTTGGATGCCGCATCTAGAAAACTCGTGTGCTCATGTACTGCGGCGCGCCAACAATAGTGGCTCCGGCCTTTGTACATCAACGATATATCGCCTTTAAATGAAAGGAAGTCGATTAAATTAAAAGAAATAAAATTCTTTAAATTTCAATAGTTGTAAATAATTAATAACAGATCTCGTGCTATTTTGAGATACTTAAAATTGTTTGTTTTCTTACATAAATATTAATGTCCTCAAGAAACCCAGAGAAAGCTATAAAAATTTATATTGCTCCCATCAAATCAGCTTATCGTTTCAAAGATACGAATTATAATGTATCATGTTTTGGTGACTTTTCAGTAAATTGTAAATATTGTTAAATGAGTAATTAATCTTCTAATGCGTCTGTTTAATCGAACCATTTTTCAAGATCAAATAATATTAAATAATTGTGCGTTACAATTTGACTCACTTCAGCGTGAAACTGTTAAGTAAAATTTTAATAATATATCAAATTTTTAGTCCATGGCCAATAACAGAGGGTTTATTCAAAGAACCAGTTAAAAAGAAGAACGTTAAGGTTGAATCATCTTCAGATTGGGACTTTTTATTTCACTTCAAAACGGAGAGCATTTATAACAATAATTATCAATGAACAAGTTATAGCAACCGTTCAATCTGACTCTACATGTCGTAAAAAGTAATGTTTTATATGATTACAAAATAAAAAGCAGACGTAGGAAAAAAATAGAAAATAAAGATGAAGATTAACTTAAGATACTAGAATGGCATGCAAAAATAAATACTGCTAATGTTCCAGTAAAGTATCCTGACAGGTTTGTTGAAAAAGGGATGGATTAAATCGCTACAGATTCTATACTTTGCCTATTGAAGACGGAAGGGAGATTTTCAAGAATTTGTTTTCGTCCTCGACGATAAAAGAGGATCTGAGGTACACTGCGAGACTTCGGTGCAGTTCTATTAAATTAAGGTGCGCTGACTCTGAGTCACCTTTTGATCTTTTAACTAAATAGCATGGAACAATCTCATGACAAATCAGAGGCGACATCTCGGTTCGCCAGAGTCTTCATGGAATTTTTACACTTCTTCTTGGGACTAGCTGGTCATTTACGCACACATTTGAGTATCTCAGGGATACTCGTGGTTCAGATTCCCGTGAATCATTTTCGTTTGACTTCCGATAGCTTATTTCTCAGAAATCCCTGGTCAGAGTCGCCTCCGATGCTGTAAGTGTCCCATTACGTCCTCACTGCGCTTGCACATATTGACTCCAATTGAATTTCCTAAGGCTGTTTTTAGGCCTCCTTCGTTACGCAAGGGTCAACAGCTTTCAATACCATGCGTCTGGCTTTTCATTGCACATTCTCTTGTCATGGTAATAAGTCACTTATCCAGAATTGAACATATACAGGAAAATGTGGAGTTGTGATATAAATGACCTGATGAGTTACTTGTTAATACGTTAGTTAACAAGGAAATGAATCTATAGGATTTAGATGATTTTGACGCAATCTAACAGTCGGATAAATGATTTACCTTCCAAAAGTAACCTGCAGAAATGTCAAACATGCATGTATTAAAACAATAATTAAGTATAGAAACGAGTGCGTACTGACCAGGAGGAAATGAGAAATAATTCTTAACCCTGACAGAAACCACAGTGTTTTATTAAATAATTAACTGACCTGCATTGATTTAAAAAGTGATACGTTACAAAGCAGCCTCGGCTACGTTATGAAGGAAAACGCAACTTTATTCAAGACGATAATTTATGACTTAAACTTCAAGGCGTTTAGCATTGTTCCAGTCAACTAATTTATAAAATAATGGAACTATGTTTCTCAGCTTTAAAAAATTAATCATAGTGTACTACTTTATCGGTTGTATTCACCGTGATGTTCTTGTTAATTCACGTTTTATGCAAGATAGGTAAGAAAGTAGTCAATTAAGTGATATAAATACCACACAAAGTTTCCATAATCCTTGTTGCTTTCATCACGATACAAAATCGCAAGATGAAACGTTGTGTGGAATTTATTTTATCACTTAATTTTGTCTTTTACTTGGCTACTAATTTCATAAACCATTATGTCACTACCACACATTCGACTGTCGTTTTGAATTCAGTTTGAACAAGGTACATTGCGTCCCTAATTGGCCTGCTGAGTGAATCGTTGTCGGATAAAATCGATGTTGTGGTTTAAAAGGAGCCACTTGACTTCTCGGAGGTAATTGAGACAAACTGTATTTGAATATCGTCCAGTGTAAGTTTCAGAGGTACGTAGAGGGCAAAACCATACTCATGGTCAAATAGTGAGCTAAAGGGAAGGAATATTGGGCGATTCATGGTATCAGAATCCCCCATTCACGTAATCTACAATCAGAAACAAAAAAGAAACTTTCTAATTTTGTCTCAGAATTCTGATAGTATTTTTCCTTCTGCATTCAATTATGATAACGGTTTTTCCCCCAGAACGTAAGATTTTTCCCGAGATACAGACATTTATATTTCCAATCACTGGAACATTCTGACTCGCCTAGAAAGTTATAAATGACGATTTTCTACTACATTTCGCCTCTTCACGGTCCAACAATAATCAACCAATGTATTAGGATTTCATTTCCCATGAAACCTCTTTTCCATTTTGAAAACAACTGACGGAAGTGTTTCCCGTGCTCATCGCTCATTGTGCAAAGATTTTCCCAGGAAGAAATCTAGGCGCGAGTGCAGGAAGTGTATTTTTTTAAGGATATATTACAAGTAAATTTTTATAAGATGTTATGAGATCGTTTGCAATACCATTGAAAATTTTTCTCCATGGGTAACAGTGCTTGAAATGATAAATTCCCGTGTCTCGGAAATCATATCTGTCAGAATCACATATTTTTCTATTTTAGAAAAAAGTTTCTTTATTGTTCTTGAATGCAATGGACCAAAAAATTTTCATTTTAAAAGATTGAAATTAAAAGAAATACTGCGGGTGACGGACACATTCCATATACATATTTGAAAACACGATAAAAGTAGCATCAAGTACGACTGTTGGTAGTCGTGAGACAAAAATCACATTGACCAGACTCTTTTTCTTTCTGTGTATACCAACACTTAATATATGCAATTATGTAATAAAGTAAGGACGATGGACGAAATTTATCGTTAACGGAGAGGTGATACGCCACTTGGAGTGTGGTTATAGATACTGAGATAAGCCGCTGACCTTGGCTCGGTCAATATTGTTGTTCCGTGAGTTACAGTATGTGCAGTATATGCAGATATGTGGAGACAGAATATGTTCTTTTTCAAGATTTGTCGAGTGATGATGAGAGACATGAAGGAACAATGGGGAATAGCTGAGTTAAGTAGGAAGACTCAAGTCGCGATCACGCAGAAGGCGTCGGTATGGACTGACACCAGTCACGGCTGCTGCAGTAGAGACGCGTTCAGTTCAACAACTCCGCTGCTTTCCCACAAAATAGCGAAAAGTATCAGAACCTAAGGAGCTTCACTAACACGTATAACAGGGTCTTCAATCATAAATGGCGCGTTTCCATACCTGGCAGTCGTTGAACCGAGCAACGGCGTGTAATCTCCGAAGAAAACATGCTCACCACTTGGAAGATGTGGTTATTTACCAGACACTGAACTGTGAGCAACTGACACCACTTCCGCCTACATGTGGGGCTATGCGGCGCCGCGCCGCCGATCGTTACGAGCGTCTGCAGTGGTGCCAACAGAACGCACGTGCCTCTCAGACACAGACACGCCTCCGTCGTTCGCAGTCAGCGAGGCCGGCCAAAGTGTACTTACAGTCATCTGTCCACGTAGTCGGAGTCTATCGGCTGGGCGTAGGCCGACACCATGAGCAAGTTGTTGTTCATGAGTGTGGAGCGTCCGGACGCCTTGGACGCCGCTTGCCGACAGAGCCGCCGCGAACTAGGGGACCCCATCCTAGCCCACGGCCGTGGACGCCGTCGGCTATTTCCGTCACTGATCGCTAGCATGGCGAAAAATAGAATCCAAAAGGTCGGCGGGCGATACAGAAAGAGAAGCCGCAAAATCGATAGATAGAGTTTGATGACAAGGGAAGGGAGAGGGCTGCGAGGGGATGGACGTGCCGACACACACACACGGAGCCTGAAAAGTCAACATTTATAGAAAAGATCGACAAAGGAAAAAAAGAACAACTAACTTTCATCTCACGTACCACGCCTGACCGAGCAACTGGTAATAACGACGCTACACGCTTCGCCTTTAGATCCGCCTCCAGCGTTTAGTTAATTACAGTGGTCATGACAAGAAAGGGAGAAACTTGAACATCCTCTATCCCCTACGACGTCGTATGAGAATTGTGGTAAGACATTGAGGCGAAACACAAGAACCGCGTATATACTCCCTGGTTCAACCTTCCTTAGGCTGGTTTTACATTTGCAAACAATTGCTGAAATTCATTTATTGCATTTTAAAGTGCCCAACAAGTTGGCGTGTAAGCACTTGCAAGTAAAAAAGCAAGAAGTTGAATCAAGTAGTGAGGTACATGAACAGAAACCATTTCCATTTCCTCTACGATCTTTTAAGAAACATCATGCCCTGCCAAAGGCATGTGATTTTAAAATATTTTACCCTATCTACAATTATTTAATATGTCAGAAATCATTTTATTTCACAGTTATTTTGAAATTACGCAAACAATAACTTTATTTAATAATGAATCACACATTCATTAAACTGTAATATTTAATTATTAATAATATGCTTCACCCATAATTCACTAATCTCCTCACAAGTTAAGTAAACATATTCAAAGAAATGATTAAGGGGAGTCATAAGAACTTATCTTGACAATGCCAAAAAAATTATTTTCAGAGACGTTTTCCTCGGAAACCGTTAAAGCATTGTAATTTTCACCCCTTATTTTCAATCATTTGGTATATTTTTAGAAGTAGTATAAATCATTTGAATTAGCTATAGATAAACTTCTAAAAATTTTCCATAAAAATCGGGTTGAAAATAAAGTAATAATTAAAGTTCTAATTATAATGAATCATTCATTCTCTTTCCACACACAACATAAGGTTATAAATAAGGCATGCAAATTTCCGAGCTGTATCAATCGCGCAAAGGGTAACTAAAATTCACTATTTTAACAATGGCAAGATAGGGCCTCAAAACTCGCCTTAAACACTGAATCCAGAGATATTTATATATTTAGACTTGTATTTTATCTTAATAATATCTTGAATATTTCATTTTACTAATATGTGTCTTTCTGACAAAATTGGCTGTTTTATACGTCATGTCATGACTCGGATATAATTCACGTACAAAACATAAAAGAAAGCATGATTTTATGTTTAGATAATTCAAGTAAATTGAAGTATGACCACGCTGTGCGTAATAGTGAATTGTAGCAGGCTACAAATACGCAATTGTAAACTTCTGCTATAAACGAAATGATCAAATCTAACGTCACGAGTGAGTTGACATCCGTGATACGGAATGGATAAATCTTTTTGATAATTATAGTAATGACAGCTCAATGGGTAAAATCAAGAATAATCTTGAAACTGATCGCAAAACACTTAAATTCTGCCAATAAGAGATTCTGTAGTTTAAAACTGACACAATTTGATCGACCCATAATACCACCTTTTTAAAAAAATTACTCTTGAAATTTGTGGCTATATTAGATCATACTGCCGCTCTCCACTGCTTGCTTTTGTTGAATAAATTTTTGAGACTTAATGTACTGGACACAGTTTCACGTTCTCTTAAAGGGTCACTGACCGTTCGTAACTTTTCTTGGTTTTCAAGTTTGTTGACCATTTGGTGAATATAATGACGGATCTTCTATAATAGACGATGGAAACGCCGAAAATATCTTTACCAAATTTTGAGCGAGGGTTTTCCCGGTGTAGATACTAGACGAAATTCTCTCAGGTTTCCACCCGGCTGGAAATCCGAGTGAATTTCATCTTTACCAAATGTTTGTTGCGTATTCTCGTAAAAATACGATTTCATAATGTAATGCATGTAGGAAATGCCAGAGTTGTGCGAGTGACTGGGACAGCCAGATGGATGAATGAGACATTGTTCGGCAACTTGTCATATTTATGACCTCCTGAGAGGGGCTGAGCAAGGGTTCGCGGGGGCAGAAAGCTTATTATTTTTGTGTCTTAGCAGACAGCGAACCCCAAATCAGCTGTGATAAAACCAGCAGCCAGGAAAAATAAATACTGGAGCAGAGTGATGCTGGCGCATTCGAAATCCGATGAGCAAGAAGTGTAGTTTTGGAGTTTGGAAAGTCTCAGCCGAGTGATATTACCCATTAGCCTTCAATCGAGGAAACGGACGAGCTGGTGTAATTTTTTCCGACGGGATTTCTCCTAACCAAAAGTTCTAGCCTAGCAGTCGCAGTCAGCCGTAAGTGATGGAAATAAGTCCTTGCATATCCGAAGTCTGAAACGTGGACCTTTGGGATCATCGACACCAAAGATTTGGAATATTTGAGAGGAAAATTTTACGGAAGATCTACGGAGCAGTTAACGATAATGGCTACCGGCGAATAAGGTTTAACCATCAGCTATATAAACTGTTTAATGAGAGTGATGTTGTTAGCAGAATCAAAGCATGGCTAGGACACGTGTATAGGAAGGAAAAAAGGATCCTAGCAGAAATGTGACATTTACTAACCCTTATGGCAATAGGAAAAAAGGACCATCACCACGAAGATGGCTGGACGAAGTAGAAAAGGATGTACAGGATCGGAAAATCTGGCAGAACATCGTTGAGGCGGTCAAGGCCGGAACCCGGCTGTAGAGACAAAGAAGAAGAAGATATCCAAAGTCTAAGCCATACCCATAAATTAAATTGCATAGTTCCGATTCAGCCCCACATAATAACCCCGAGCTGTTATAAATTTTAAATTATGTTCTGTTGTTATTTAGTTGTACATTAATATTGTAATACAATTAAATATTATATTTTAACAACCAATAGTTGGGATTATTAATTGAAGCAAAATATTACAACAATCCAAGCGGGAGAATCTTAAAGGGAAGATATCCACGCCCTTACAGACAGGTCAAGGTATCCTGACAATCAGTACCAATACGTGGACTAACCCTACCGAGAATCTTTTTCGAATATGTCTGAGGCACTGTGTGACACGTTGCACCGTCCTGTTGGAAGAAAACATTGTTCAAATTGTCAGTTGATTCCACGGATCGCGTGACGTTTGTCGCAGAGAACACACATTTTCATCTGCGTTGAATATTATATAACTGCATGCTGATTTGAGAAACAAAATTAAGCACTGCTGTTACACCAAACCATCAATATTTCAAACACTGTTACCACAGAGACCGTTTTAAGTTATGACACTTTTATTGGTAGACTGTTTAGGTAGTGGGTATTTAATCTAGAGAAGGTTTCTAGCTGAACAATTAAGAAAAAAATGGAAACGCGATTCGAGAAATTTGGGGGCAAGTCTGGTTGTCTGGAGTCAGTTTAGTGAGTCGATAGCTAACGTTGGTAACGCATAAAAGAAGCTTAACTCTTTGAATCTATTACTGAGTGGATCGTCCACCACTAAAATACACAAGATAATTGTTCACAAGAATCTAATAACTTTAGTTTAGTAATGATGTGCATGTGTGTTTCACATCACTTTATGTCTGAAAGAAGGGAAAGGACTAGGATATTATGTAATAAATGTAATTATTATAATGGATGGAATTGAGAATAGCTGATAAAATTAGTTAGGAAAAATAGGGCAAAAATATTTTTAGCTAATAAAAACAATGAAATGGGTACAGGAGTCTTAATTTTAATGCTGAAAATCAGTCCGAGGCACGTGGTCGAGAGCTACAGATTTTTGAAAACCTCAGCTATGACTTTAAGCCAGTTTACAAGGAATTCTAGGCTTAAGTTAAATATTATAAAAGCCCTGTAGACTTCTACGAACTAGGATGTTGGCAAGAGCAACCTAAATTAACAAGTGTTCAAATGATCAAAATTTCCAAAAATGAAAGCCACAGAATATGTAACCTACCTTGTCCTTTGAGTGCTAGTGGCTACTACTTGAGTGTCAACTATAGAGTTCATCATACGAATTATTATCTGAATTGAAGATCTCTGTTATCGAAATGCACTCGAACTTGTCATGATCCAAGGCTACGGGAAGCTGCACAGCAGCCAAATATTGACGTCAAGATTGAGAAAACAATGTTTGTTTAGAAAAAACCATAATGTTATGAAATAGTTGAATGTTATGTACTGTAAGAAATAATTCAATCAAATGAGCTGAAATTTAAAGCACAAAGATATTATACATTAAGCTGGTAATTCATTGGAGATGGAAAAAGTGAAGCAGAATGTATTCGTGTGAATTATTCGAAACAGACAAACTAGAAATAACAGAAGATGGAAATTCCTGGGCAGTTTTAGCTTTAAAAACTTATTAGTCGTGGAGATGAAGTCAGGTGGACATTTATGGTTTGTGAATAACAGTAAGTAAAAATTAGAATTGTTCGAGTTGGAAATCCCTATAACTACCTAAAAGATTTCTTAACCGCTGTATTTTTTTGCAGGAAACGCCTATTGAGTTAGTCCGACAGCGCACTTCAAAGTAAACATAAATGTTAATTTGTTGCTAGAAAAAATAAAATTTAACTTTCACATCTCGAGCTACCGGAATATTAATTTAATCAGAACTGAACTGATAACTCACAGTAACTTAAATAAAGTAAATAACGGGCATATTTAAATCTCCGGGATCCTAAGAGTAAAAAATCTTCCCGGGGCCATAGTACATTCAAAAATACAACATATTATGAGTGTCAAACATATTCCCGGTACGTTAAAGTTAAAAATGCTCTTCTAACCTTAACAAAATCAAAAATGTTAATAAAGTTAAAAGTACTCCCAGTACCCTGAAACAATCACAAACACCGTCGGTATCATTTGAGAGTAAAAAATGGCCCAGGTATCTAAGAGAGTGAAAACTACTCCCGACTCACCCCTATGTGTTAGGGGTGTGCTACTCGCCCAGTGTTTGCTCAGGATTGTAAGTACCACTTGTATAAACTGTGATAAGACATTTCTCGACGCGTTTAAGATTGATTGTACGCCAGCATTCATTCCCACACCTAGGGGCTAAAATACAACTGAATGGGCATGTTGAATGTCAATGTTGAACTCAGAGACTCCCATAACCGGGAATTTGACAAAATTATTATTTATTTCTCAGTATCTCCTAAAGCCCTGTGGGTAATACCATCCCCAAATGGGAGAAACACTATCAATCTCATTCACACGAAAAATAATAATTTATACACGTTTTGGAAATTCCACCTCCTCTCCCTTGGTAGTCTAGTATTAACCCCACATCTTTAAATTTATATGCGGAATATACACACTTACACAGAAACACTCAATTTTATTTCTTAGAAGCCTGATCGGGGGCTGATCCACGAATGATCTTGAGAGTAAGAGTTGAATGTTGATATATCTGTGGTTGCCCCAAGATGACTGAATTTTTATGCGCTCAATTTCTGTAATAAATATTGTTAATAAATGTATATTACTTAAATAAATTTGATTTTCATTTTACATTGAACCCTATAATATAAATTCCAAGCTGTAAGCTTTTAATAATGTAACAGCTTCACAGCAGTTCAGAATACTCAAGACCATTTCTTTGTGTAAGTTCTCTGCGTTTAAAAATTAGACCCGAGTTCCACACAATAGTTGTATAGACAAATCATCAGAAAAACCATTTCCAGAGGGAGTCAGAGGTCGTTAAGTCTTCAGAAAAGTGAAAAAAAAAGTTCTTCTACATGTACAGGACTAAGCTGAGTTTCGTTTGCTCACAGTGCCGTTAACTGGTGATTGATGGGACAATGCCTTTGTAGCAAAAGAGAAACGAATAAAACTCTCGAAGCGAGGAGGACGTTAGGTGGTATGCTGGGAAACATAGCCAGCGGAAGTTACGTTAGGTGACCTGCCATCTGATAACCACTCGGCTCGTTATCCTTGACTCAGCGACGCAGCTCATTTCTTACAGAGCCTGCATTGTTCACACTCGAGATTTAAATAGAAACAACGCGAAAGGCAAACGTTGCAATTTAGATTACCAGCACAGCGAGATTTCGAGAACAGCCACTGTGCTCTGCCTGGCGAGAACAAATAAACCAATGCTGATTATAGAATCTAAATTCTGCTTAATTGGACGGGTTGTGACTAAAAACGATCTGGGGAGTTGAAGGACGAGATGAGCCGGAACACGAGCTATAAATACGCGATGTTGATAGACGACGTTCACGGAATAGATAAACATTTATAAAACGGAAAAGCCATTGAAGAAAAGTATTCATTGCAGCTGTAAACAACATTAACATAGGGTTGAGTGTGTCATAAATATTGTTTCATTAAGTGGGCTGGCTGAAGAAAGAAAGCAAAAGAAATTTTATATAAACAAAAATATTTTAATATATTAATGTGAGGTATATTACAATTAACGACGTGTGGGTTTACAAGCCAAAAAGAAAAAAAAAAGAAATTGGATTTCACGGTTTAAAATATCATCACATAATAGATTTGCAGTGAACAACTTAAGCGATAAAATTTAAGGCACTAAAATTGGAAAAGCGGCCGGGAGATTGCTTTCAGGGCAACTGAGGGTAAAAACTAGACGCCATTTCCCGCAGAATAATCAGCTTTACTGTCTGTTGAAATGGCTAAGGGGATTGAACTTGCAACTGATTTTTTTCTGGGTGTGGCCGAGGAATAGGAAGCGATATTCACCATATGTTTTATAATCAGATGGTTGCGAGTATTTAAAGCGTGGTGTATCGATGTGGAAGATGGTAGAAAATATTATTATAATCCAAATGAGGTAAATTGAGAATATACGATGGAATACTTTAGTTTGACTTAGTTGATAATTTATTGGAGGTGGAAAAATGGAAGCAGTAATGGAGTTGAGTTGATTACTAAAAACAGACATTCTAGGAGTGACAGAAGATGGAATTGCATGGCCAGTTTTAGTTGAGTAGTGGAGATGAAGACAGCGAATAACAGTGAGTAAAAATTAGAATTGTTCGAGTTGGAAATCCTAAATGATTTCTTCACCGCTAGAAATTTTTACAGTCGATTTAGTCTGACTTGGCACTTCATAATGTTGCTTCGTTGCTAAAACTGACTTCACTATTCCTTGTAACAGAGAGTTTCTTGAGTTCTAACTCTCTGCAGCATAAATTTAGTGTCATTTTAAACTATTTAGTTATAACTACACCAAAATTTTATTGAAACAGTCCCAATGTCTTCATTTCTAAAATTATAGCATTCGAAAGCTTTCAACCTTAGGTCATAATCATTGAAACACAACTAATGAAAATATATTAATAAACGACTGTTGTCAGTGACGTAGACTTATTTCTAACATTTCTAGTCCTGCGCGACACTAGTGCCCTTTATCGATGCAATCGTCAAGTAGTGTTAAAGTTACATTAAAATTCTTTACAGTATATATTTTTTTTGTTAACTTGATTAAAGTAATAAAATTTATATATTGTATCTCATTTTTCAGTTTATAAGCGTATAAATTACAAATTTTAACGTTCTAAAATAGTAAACAAGAATTTTTAAACTTTAAATAATCTAAACATCAACATGTTTGTATATCATTGGAAATGTACAATTTTAACGATACTTGACGATTGCATATAGCACTAATGTTACACTTGAAAGAAACGGTATTAATCAATGCTTTTAATAATAGTTCATTACTTTGGTTGTGTTTCAATGATAGAAAGCTCTCAAATGTTACAATTTGAGAAATAAAGACATTGGGACTGTTTTACTGTATATATTTTTTTCCAATCTAGTTATTTCACTCTGATAGGCAGTCCGATTAAACTCATGAAAAATGATTATTTTATTATATTATTAAACTAACTATCCAAGTTTCAATAGGCTTATCAATTAAAAAAATAATATTAAATTAACGTTGAACTATGAAAACCAACACCACTATTAATTACAGAATTTTTTCTAACTTAAGTTTTGACGTTGGATAACATAAGAAAAATAATGAGAGTCATACCGAAATATATTCTTAAATAACTTTTTTGGAGTTTTGAGTCTGTGAAAGTTCAATCTTATTCAAGAGAAAGCAAAACAAACTTCTATATGATTGAGATGTTGTATGAAATTGGAAGAATAATTTTATAGGTAGCTTTTAGAAGAGTAACTTATAATAAATTAGTGGGATGTAATTTTAAGACGTCCTTAACACCGTAATGGATGGAGTCGTAGTTGAGGCATATCGCCCCCTAGGGTTCCGCCATAACTTCCCAAGGCTCTACGAGGAGATTTTAGTACGCAGAGCTTCGTAATACTTCCTCCTTCTTCAGGAAAGTCGTCAACAATATTATACGACCGTATCATGTAGATGAATCATACTGGTTAAATAACCGATAAATTATCCAAGTTATAAAAATTCGACCGCAATGGATTAAAAATACCGGATGACAATAATAGAAGCGGATTGACGATTATTGAATGTGTGTTCTAGTATGCATTGAGAAATAATGAATTTGTTTGCATAAGAGGCTCGTGTACTTCTTCGGAACAGTGCTGGATGAAATATTAAATGATACAGTGGATTAGAGCCGCAGCAAAAATTAGTCTTTTCCTGTGGGTTAAAAAGTAACCAGAGGAAGGAGAAAAAAATGAAATCTGGATGTATTCAACCGGGACGCTAGAGATTAACCAGGTAATGGCTGTTTTCAATTTTACATCCGATGTTAGTTAAGTGCATCCTGCATGTTGTAACTAGAAAGTATTGGAGCTCTCTCTCGGGGCAGGAAAGTCATGGGAGGGGAAAGGGGGGGAAGGAGTCACCCGAAATGAAATGATTAGAAGCCGCAAATAAGGCATTGTCAGCTGGCCAGACTATAAGAACACATTGTTGGTTTGCCAGACTAAGTAAGGGTAAGTTTACACGGGAAGTGATGACTGCCACAAAACGAGGGGCAGTGATGTCAGTGGCGTGTCAAGATACGTAAGTGCTGCAGTGACAACTGCCAAACCATCGCTAACACGAGAGCACTGCCTCACTTTTCTTGGAGCGTGCGAACAGTATGTCAGCCATGACTAGCGTTCCCCCTCCATCGACCTAGACGCTGCCCACATAGGAGGCCAGTTCGTTAGTGGCAGTTACGGTTGTCAATTATCGATTGTGAACAGTGTGGCAGGGCTGACTATCGATTGCGCGAAGGAAAACAGTTTGTATTTTGCATTTTCAATTCGCGAGCAGTTTGGTATAGTGTGCGATTGGAGTAAGTGAATCTTTGTTGTTAACAGCGGCTAGAAGTTTGGTTCAGAAAGTATTTAGGATAGAGTTCGTATGTTGCACCTATGAGCCTATAAATTTTTAGGTTAACTTTCCAAAAAGAATTATTGTCCACCCTCCAACGGCACAAACATTAACTAAAAAAACTACTATCACACGTAATGAAAAATAATTCGTTTCGCTTAGTAATTGACACATTTAAGGGGAATAAAACAACAAGTA
Source organism: Eucriotettix oculatus (assembly GCA_034510155.1). NCBI lineage: Eukaryota > Metazoa > Arthropoda > Insecta > Orthoptera > Tetrigidae > Eucriotettix > Eucriotettix oculatus. Next base: position 66,648,926 of record CM067378.1, read on the forward strand.
ATAGAAACCGACCCACTTAAACACTGAAAACCAGCGTCAAAGTACATGTGCTGTTATTATTATAGCTTGATTTCTGTATAAAGCAATATTACTAAACAACTGTTTTCATTTTTATGTATCTATAGTACAGTAGAGTAATACTGAGTTTGACTTTTTCGTGAGAATTTCACGACCCCTTCCTCGTTACGTCTATTCTATCACAAATACAAAGTGATTAGTTCCTGTTTATGGACATTATGCATGCGCGAAAACACAAAGGGGAAAAATATTCAACTTGATATAAACAATATATCGACACTATGCAACATCAACATTCCAACCGGTCGTAGTTGCCAAGAAATATCAGAGAAGTATAAACATGCATCAGAGTTCTCTGCTCGTTCTATAGTGAGGGCAGCACTTGCACAGAATTGTCAGTGAAGAAGTGGGCAGTTATCTGCCCAAGATGTAAACGGTATGCAGTGCAGAATTTAGGTCTAACACGTCAATATGTCATATACGAGGGCAAGTCAAAAAAAAAATGTTGCTGTCTTTATTTTGGCTGTACGGCTTTGTGGGCTCACCAGCCCCTATATGACATCTTTGTAATCGTTTGTGGTAGGTTGCAGCGTTATCACATCAGTCCGGTTTTCGCTATTGGCCGCTCCACTCTAAGTTTCCACCAAAAAAAGTTCCGTTCCGAACTTCGTTGATTGTGGTTTGAAGGTGCGCCAGGAGTGGCAATTCATAAAAGACTTTCAACACGATAAGGGAACAGTGTTATACCACAGAGGAGTGATTACCAGAAGATTAAACAGTTCAAAAGTGGTAGACAAGAGTGAAGGGGCGCGAGAATATTCTAGCTATCACACCGAATGGTTAAATGGCAAACACATACTGCAACTTCAACAATCTATTAGTGTTACAAATTTTAATTACTTCCCAAAGTCCCCCGTAGACTTACCAAAATGCACGATATTAGTTTTGGAACTTCTATTAGTCGTACGATAGTACGAGAACGTTTACTGAGCATGCATTTTTATATTGGGCTTATTAGTACCGCAGTTGGTTGACCCAGTTCGACGCCTGATCGATGCACAGGCAGGACGCAGCATTCCACGCCCTTGGGGGATTCACATGCTGTCGAAACGGGTGTACAATATTATGGTCGATAGCCAGCTGTTGTCTTCCCGTATTTTTCAAAAAGAACATAAATAGTCAATCTCTTTCCCTTAGACATGTAAGAATGTACACTCAAACAATACATAAACATAAAGATAATGAAATTAAACAACTGGGGAACTAAAGATTGCCCAACTTCAATGTCGGCGAAAATATAATTAAATTTATCATAGAATAATAACAGAATGATAGTAAACCACAAAAAAAGTAGTCGAGAGGCACTGACTAATTCAATTTACTATTTGTGATAACATCACTACCACGAGATCTATTATTTAACAAAATTAATAATTGTACAGCTAATAATAAAGTACAGGGTAAGTATAAAGTCCAACGAACATTTAAATAAAACGGTAAAGGGAAACATTAAAGCAAAATGTAACATATGGTACAGTACGTGAAAGACAAACGTTCAAGTTTTTTTTCTGATGGTGTTCCGGTAAGTTACTTTAGAAAACGGCCAACAGGGGCGTCACCGACCGTAGTTGCCGAAAATTCTGTAACCGTCTGCACATCAGGAGTGGCGGCAAGAACAGCTGCTGCGATGCTGTGTCGTAAGTCATCGAGGTTTTGTGGTAGAAGTTGATTATAAACGCTGTCCTTGATGTAACCCCACAAGAAAGAATCGCAAACCGTCAAGTCCGCTGGAAAAGCTCCAGGTCAGCAGCCATCATGCGTAGGGGTAATGTATCATTCAGGAAATCTAGTAGAAAATTGTGGCAATTTGGAGGAACGCCATCTTTCTATCATTTTCTGGTTGTTGCTTGAGACACGATAGCAGCATTTTCTGCATTTATGGTCAGTGGCGCCCCTCCCGGTGGCTGTCCAAAGTCACTTGCCTTCACCACGTTCAAAAAGATAAACTTTGCTTGACTGCACATACACTATTTGTTACGATATGTTTAGCAATTTATTTCTCCCGATTTTTTTAAAAAAACTCTGTGACTTTATAATAACCCTGTATTTATTCAGCAATCCATACTCCACGAAATGCGTCAACAATGAGTGTCATAAAAATCTTCAGTAACATCGATGATCATAAATTTTCAAGTAGAATGTAGATTTCACTCAAGTTCCTTCAGATTTAAATTCTACCAAACAAAGCCCATTACAACGCCCTACAAAATTCACTCGTTTTTCTTTAATTTCAATTTTACCCTACCGAATTTCTGATTGCAGTTACTTCACATATAACAGATTCTGATGTATGTTCGCATTCTCAGGCTATTTTAATCCATTGGGCTTTCTTTGAATCTAACAATATGAATGATAGGTAACTTATTATAAATGAAGAATCCTCATATGTGAGAGTCTTATTCCTTGTCCTGGTTTCTGAATAACATTCTTAACTATAAATTTCAGATCAAATAAAAATCAGACTTTGGATAATAATGCAGCTCTCTCCACACGAGCGGAGAAGTGAGAACCTGTCAAACAGTTACTGTTTGGAGTCTGTGATTGCACAGTATTATAATTTATCAATCTTTACTGCATGGAAAAAGTAAGGATCATCTAGAAGTGATGCTGTACAATTTGGCTCTTTGCCGGGCCGCGTAAATAAGAAACCTGATTTTCTGGGGCGTGTCCCAGAGCTTCACAAATCTACGCCCTGGATCTTGACGCCACATTCCAAGGAGATGAAGATTCGGAACAGCAGACTGGCTGAGTTTGCACACTAATTGGTTAACGGAATATTGAGGTACTGCCGATTATTGCTTCAGCTGCGATCACCATAGTGTAATTTTCAATATACGAAACCTCTGCATAAACCAGTTTCCCATTCCTATAGTTGCTTCAATAAAAGTACAATTCAGTCAATGTTGTAAAATAATTGGCGACCCTTCGCAAAATCGTCTGGACTGATGACGTGATAGTAGAGGACTGTAGCGTACCTGTTGGTGTTGTTGAGGTTATCGGCGTCGCCCAGCGTGGTAACAGGACCCGTGCTGACGTCGACGCCCATGGAGCCGATGTCGAGGGCCGCGTACGAGCGGCGTACCGGCGCCTTGTTGCGCGCCGATATGTTGCACACGGCGTCGAGCTCGTGGAAGAGCTCTTCGTACAGTTGCTCCACATTTGAGTTGACCTCATCGAGGCGAGCTGGGTCCAAGTGATAGTTGGGGTTGCGGTAGCTCAGAAGGCCGTTCTCTGTAATCACAAACAAAGTCCGTCAGTCATGGCCACAGGTTTAACCAACGAATTCTCGTTTTCGTCGCTACAATATAGTTCAATTGTCTCGGTAGATGGTCGCGCATTCCTTAAGACGTAGGTGAACAAACCCGGCAGTAGCGCAGAAACGCTGACGAATACTGACAAATCAGCGGTCCTACATATTAGGACAATGACATTCACCATGCATCTTTAAAAGTCTCTCACTTCACGAGTTCAAGCTTGGCCACAGGTTATCGTTGCCTTTCCTGTTAGATTCTACCCTAACAGCCTACCTTTGATTTCCAACTTCACACAGTGTATAATATTGACTGTAATTATACACATATCAAAAACTACATGTGTTTTAACTGGTAAAAAACCCCAACTTTACGATTCTTATCTGGTCAGACTACAACACTACCAAAAGCTTCCTGACTTTTTTTTGCAAAATATAGAACCCTTCGATACAATTCTAACATCTCATTTCCTTTCTACATTCAACCAGCATCGGTTGAAGAGTCAAGGCCAGATTCTGCTACATCGAGAAACTGAAAAGAATCCCTACTTTTCTTGTTTACGGCTCCCTAAAGGACCTATAATCTCAGACGAACACGTGACATAACCAAATGTAATTAATTAACATTACGTATGTAGATTTACATTTAAATTATTTATTCAGTCTTTGCTACAAACACATTAAAAATATTTCCGACTACGTTTAAATTAATACTAAACGTGTTGTCAAAATTGCCCTACTTCAAAGAATGCAAAAAAAGAGTTCTTGTAAGTGTAAACTCCTATTTATAATTTTCAATACCAGATTGAAACTAGATTTCTTCGACGGAATCTGAATATTGTTATACGGGCACCAAATAAAATACCGTGATTGAATGTAACACAATTGTTCTGAACTGAAATCATTAAAGGTGACATAACATGAAAGGTCTGAGTTAATAATTCCCTACCAACAAGACAAGCAAGACGAGCAATTTTCATGTACTAATTTTACTCTCCCCTTATTTATGGAGGGAAGACATGCGAAGTACATAATGCATGGACCTGCTTTTCGGTTGGCTGGCATAAGACACTCACACATACATGTATGGTTGACGGAATAAATAAGATAAATCATGATCGGTGATCATGGCTTCTGATATAGTGGAGGGTGGCGGAGGAACTATTCGAAACAAACTCACGCAAAGTTGCGTGGCGAGCGATCGTAACAAAACCGCCTTAAGACTTGTAGGTACACAGGTCGACCGCCCCAATAATGTAGCGCAGCAAAGTTCACCATAAAAGCAATATCCACAGCGGGGCGGAAGTCAGGCAGGCAACATGAGATGCGACACTGACTATGCAAATGCTTGTTGGCCTCCTCATCCGACACACACTGTGCAAATCAAAATATGATCAGGCAACTGGAACTTTCATCCTCTCATCTATCAAAGGTGCGAACAAGTCAGAAAAAGAATCTTCCACGTTTTCTGGGAAACATGACTATGCAAATGTCGAGAAATTATCAGGATGCAAACGCAACCCTGAGTCGTCATATTATTATACTAAATTAACCGCAAACTGAGCAAACGTATCCTCGTGATTTTGAACGGGCATTGTACGTTTCCTCTAAAAAATAAATCTGGGAACTTGAAAATACACCTTAAACTCTCCCCTACATAACATTGTTGTCCCCTGACTAATCACGGCACATTCCTCGACAAATAAATAAATAATAGTAAGATTCGTTGAGCAATTTGGACACTCTAAGGTAGGTAAGATTTATTTTTAATTTATTAATCAGCAGTACAATCTATGAAATAATTTTTTGAGCGAAAAACTTATAAACGATTATAGAATTTGACATGATTAGTACTTTCTCCGATTGAAGACTCATAACTATTTTTCCTTAGTTTCTTCAATTATTTGTATGATGTAATTCTCTGGCCCCGGTTTGTAAAATATTCCAATCTTGTGTGTTTATTTCTTTTATAACTTCATGGAGAAACTTTATACCTAGATATCCATCTATTGTTCCTTTCGAATATGCTAGGGGGCGTTGTCTATACCAGTAAAATCTGTTCTAAATAAGAAACCCGGTGGCAGTTAGATTCCGCAAAGCTGTGGTCTTGAATCAACCAACATTTGAAATAATGAACGGGCTAAGCAGAGTCAATGAAAATAAGTACCGAGAGTGGTATGACATTGGGAGCAATATAAAACTGATTTGTTATGTGGTAATAAAGTCTCACTACACGCGAACATGACAGGTGACTTCTAATTTAAAACGCATTATAAAGATTTTACAATGCACCCACGGAATTACGTTGATACTGAATTTCCTAGCGCGTTCCCTTAGCTCTATAACATTACACCAAATGGTTATATTCGTAGTATTATACGCTAAAAGTTTATTCTCACTTTTCAGCATTGAGAACTTCCTAATCATCTAGACAATAAATTACAGTGACAAAATTAAACATATTTCTAGTAAAATAATCACCTTATCAAGTGACGTCTTCGGATCGAAATGGATGGATAGATAATGGGATGTACTTATTGAGATGCTAAGATGAGGAAAATCCTAGGCGTGATTCTTACAATTAGAATTGACTAGATTTAACGACTTTAATGAAATTATTATCCATTGATGAATTGGACTGATAATTAATATGCATATAAAATAGTGAGAACACGTCCAAGATGTAGCAATCGCCGATGCTATTTTAACAGAACGTCTCAATATTTAGTTGGTTTGTGAAAAAAAGGGTGCCGTAGGCTCCTACAATTTAAATTAAATATTATACACAGAGACTCTGTTCACGATTCTACCAGACGTATTGAAATGATTAGTAATCACTTCAAATATTTTAACATTGTATAATTTTACTTAGCATGGACAGTCAACTTAAGAAAAGAATTTTCCAATTAATGATTATGACAAACAACAAAATATTAACTATCATATTGATCTGTCTAAAACACAGTATTAAATATAATTAATAACATTAGTCAAAAGAAATATCAAGTGCACGCCTTTTATTTTATAAAATAAGTAATATTGGCTATTTAAACAATAGCTGTAAGATGCTTTAAATATGTATGCATTTGCTATACTCAAGTGAATCAAGATGTTCCTTCATTTACATCGATGAACTTGAAAGCTAATGGATGACGAAACACAATGAAAGTATTATTATTGCCTTCAAAACAAACAATACTGTCATTGGTAAAGATGTGTTATTAACATTCTTGACATAGAACATCGCATAAACAGAGTTTATATTTCCTTTAGTTATGATTGCAGTGGCTCATTATTTTTTATGGATGATGGATCTGCCATTGTGTCGATTCCAGGCTTTGTTTCGAAAATACAAAAGAATAGATATCCATATGACAATAAGGAGTTGTAATTACGTTCGCTGACAATTTCAAGGTAGCATTGATTGGCCTGGCAATGGAGATGTCGGGCGATCGATTTTCATTAGCAGTTACAGAGAAAGAGTTTGGGTAAATCGCAAGTTGTAAAAAGCGGCCTTTGAGAGGTTGCCTACGGAAATCAATGGAGATTCTCTTAACCAAATGGAAGACTCGTAATTTAGTTATTCAATCAATTATGATTCTAGCCGGGTAATGGCGCTTCTACACAATGACCATGACAGTGGTAAATGACATAACATTTCAATAATATCAGCATTAACCAGTCCCTCTATATGTTCGTACACTCATCTATGAAATGTGCATTCTTATGGTCGATCATGGCCTGTTACGAGCTCATCTTTCACGGGTAATCTTATATTCTATTAACGAGCCTTATCGACTTATACATCACGTTTATTGCTTTCATAACGTAATTTGTCACTGTCGTTCTTGTGACGTAATTTGTCATGTAATATACGAACTCCACTACTCTTTTACATACTTCTTTATTCATGGAGATGTCAAATTTGTACTCACTGCTGACCACATTTATGATCCTGACGTAGGTCTCGACGGCAGTAAGAAGCTGCAAAATATATGAGAAACCGCTGGTAGAAACAAGTTTGATTCTGAGAAGAACATATTTCAATATCATAATATTCTATACATCACAGTGCCTTCATTTATCAACATTGCGTCTAAAACTATCCGAAAGATGGTTGCCGGGAGATTAACGTAACTTTGTGGTGAAATCATTGGCTGGTTTGATAAAATCCTGATGATCCTATATAATTGTTTACTACATTCCAGGGACTAAATAATATTGTTGAAACATTGGGGTTTCTGTATGTTAACCGGCTCCGAAAATTGTAAAATCAGCCCGAGAAAGTGACGATGATTGTTCTTCGGGAAGCAAGAAAAATGATAAATATTGATTGATTAGAAAAACATCTAAAAATAAAAAAATATTTAACAATAAACAAATAAAGCGTACTAAAAATGGTCGAATTGAAATTCTAACTGTTGCAGCATCTAATAAAATAGCCAGTTACTCAGCCCCCGCCCTTCTACTTTCTATTACCTAGACTGAAAAGACTGTCTGAAAAACAAATTATGTTAACATACAGATAATTTCCGAAAAATTATATTTTGTGTAAAGTGCTCTAAACGAAAGAATGCACAGAGCGAATTAAAAATGAATCACTCCAAAATTGTGTGTTTGAATTGATCTAAAATAGTATCTCATTGATACAAATATTGTTCATCCAGGGTTTTTATGGTATCAATTTAATCAATTTAAAACCAAGAGAAATTTGATTTTGCATCATTTTCCTGAAGAAGTCCCAATATCGTGGACGAGACGTTCTATCTAATGTGTTGAAGAATATAGAAAAACATTTGACTTATTGCCGGTTTGATGTTTAATTTATTACATATAATTTTCCGAGATGGGCAATTGACATTTAACATATTGTTTTATCCATTTACTGACTATTTTAAGATATTTCCTTTTTTTATAATTTTGCAGTTTTGTCTATCCCTCCAATGATTTAAAGGAATATTACATTACAGTTTAAATCAACTAGTTTCAGAAAGAGTCCAATACAGAAGATATACTCCGTACAATCTAGTTTGTTTTATCCTTCTTTCCCAATTATTATTCAAGGACTGGAGTCCTTTGCCGTAATACTACCAGAGGTCCTCTTAGGCATGGGATTTGGTGTTACATTATTTAAATCATTAAAGAAGAAAGACAAGAATGGAAAAATTTCGACCGGACAAGCGAAATGTAGATTCGTGCAGAAGGGACATTGCGTAAATTGGTTGTAGGTGCATGCAATTCAAGTCAAAGAAAGTAGAAATGCTTCAATTGAAGCTCAAGTAGGATCGAGGTAATAGGAAATTTCCGATTAGGTTATGATTTTAGGTCTCCTGGAATGAGGCGGTTTTAGTATGGTGAGAAAATTGGCTCAAGTAGAAGCTTCAATTGCCTTAGACTTCCTTTGACTTGAATTCCATGTACCTTTGATCAATTTACGCAATCTCCGTTCCTGGAAAATAGGGCGTGAAGAGAGTGATTAGTGGATTGTAGGTGAGCCTGGCTTAGCTTTACGGGTGTGGATAAATGTTGAATCGATCCTTTGATATCAATTCCGATTAGCTCAGAGGAATACGGGAGGTCCTGGGTTCGAGTCCCTAGTCTGGTCCACATTTTTCCATTTTTGTCTTTCTTCTAAATTAGTTATACTCTCCTACATGAGCCTTCAATTGAAACATTTCTACTTCCTTTGACTTAATTATTATTTTAATATAAAATTGAAGGGCGGGCACATTACACTTATTTTGAGCATTATTTTTGGGAAACCGATTTTTAAATTATTTTTTATGGCATTAGATCAAGAGATTAGGAAATTTCCAATTAGGTTTTGATTTTAGGCCGCCTGAATTGAAGCGGTAAGAAAATTGGGATTTTCATTCTTTATATTTTTCGTTTTAGATTGTGGTTGTCCTTATAAACCGAGTTGACTAATACTTCATTGTAAGGGTCTAATAAAAAGTTCCTCGCAGTCATAAAAGTAGCACATGCGCAAACAGCAGTTAAGAGATGAAGTCAGTCTCACAAGTGTGCCAACAAGAGTAAATCCTTGTGATCTGCGAAACGTGGCTAATCACCAGTTATATTTTTTCCCCCCACAATTTTGACTAGAATTGGCGAATCTGCCGAGGCTGAGTTCATCTGCCTTCAGCCAGTAACGTAGCAGAGTTATTCAGTTCAGCTTTCATCGAGCAGAGGGAAGAGTCATATTCGTGGACATTTCTCTTGTATGACGTAAGTGGGTCGCCACGGTATCAGCTCGAAGCACGAAATCCCAGTTCCTGCGTCTGCGAAGTGAATGATGAGACCACGTAACACTTAAATATTTCCTCTCTCGAAAATTACAACTCCGCGAAAGTCGTTGAGTTAATTAGATATCAGGAACTGCTACTCCATATGTTAAAAAGCCTCGCACTTTCCTCCCATCTTTAATGGCGCTGTTTTTTCACCACAAACAAAAAGAGAAATGAAATAAAAAAGTAATCCATATCAACCTTTGAATGAAAAATAAGATATAATGTTTACAATACAATGTGTGTTGAAGATATAAAGAAGGACCAAAACTGCGATTATAAGGACAGAATAATGTAGAATTTTTTTTTCAGAATATCGGGATTTAAAGCACAGCTCAGAGACTAGGAGGTGGTGAAGAGGAAAATCTTTCACCGGGGAGACATGATTTTTTTCAAAAGAAGGACTTATTTTAACTTCTATACTTCCGACAATCAAAATTTCGTGTGTAAGCCATCAAATCTTTCGTTAATTCCCCTAAAAAAATATTATTTATTATTATTAGAAGACATAAATAATATTGATAATACCAAAAATAAACGTCCAAATATATTTATATTTGTACACCTAAAGAGGCTCCAAAACAAGGGAACGATACGTAGTTGTATTAAAATGTTTCTGACAAGTTCGATGTTTTATTTATGATTCAACTGACGTCAGTTCAATATAACTATTAACCTTTCTGCCATTTATAAGAAAAAAACCAAGCTCATTATGTTATATTTATCATGGATAAAATAAACACCATTTAAAGATTATGTTACAGAATAGAGCGAAAAATTTTGAAATGTAGTTATTTAGGGCAATTTTACTGCCAAAAGTAGAAGAATGAATATTGCTTGACAGATTCGTCGGATTATGGTTTTGAAGATACATTTATTTTATTAATAAACATTAGAAATTTTCGAGAAGTTGGTCAGTTTATGCTCGATTATGATAGCGCTAGGATGTGTAGTCTCTAATCCTCGAGTCTCCGTCTGGAAAATACGACCATTATCCTAAAGGTTGATGACCGGATGTGAAAGATAAAGCTACTCGGCGAGGAAATTTAGAAGTATTCGCGGTCTAGGGTCCGAGGAATATACAGGCAAGAGATATTATTTATTACTGGCGAGGAAGTAAATTGTTAAGTTGTCGGCGAGCGAAAATATCACTTGTAACTCAGATTTAAGTTATAAAGACTCATTTTATAAATATTGGAGATAATGAGCATCATCACAAGAGTAACACCGATCAACTCTGTTCTAGACCGACGGATTGATAATTAGGTAACTACGAAGTTTCACAATCCTTAACGCACCAAAAGGAAGCCAACACCTCACCTAAAATAGTCGACAATGAAAACATGAACTTACTGGATAAATCAATGATAATTTCTTCTAAATCGGATATTAATAAAATGAGTCTTATTTCATTGAATGTATTTAAGTAGCTAAATTTTACATCCACTCTGCTAGAGGAAAATAAAGGTAGATTTATTAAATCTCAAAATTCAGGGGCCTGAAGTGGAAAGAAATTAAAGCGAGAGGATCAACTTTTGTAACTGTAGAAAATCATTTGTTTTCAGGCAGGCGAATAGGAATCAGATGGCACACGAGTCGCAGGACTTCTTGAAGAAATAAACACTATGCATTCAGTTTACTCCATATAGATGGTCTTTTCTAATAATCTTTCTTGAAGTGTTTCATTAACTACCGGTGGTTCAAAATATTGGAAGCTTTTCTAAAACAACAACAGGAGACTTTCCACACGAGTGTTATAACAGGAGCCCAATTACATGAAAAGAAAGGCATTAGCGACCAGCATATTATATAATGAATGGTAATGAAATATTGCTTCTGAAAATGACAACATTTTTAAGCAGTTTATTTAATGCCCATTTATCATATTTATATACAAAGATCTGATCGATCTGTTTTTTAACAAATAAATCTGTTGCGGCAGCAAAGTCCGGATCTTCAAAGCAATCAGTTTCTCTGCGCATGAACGTGTTTTTTTATGCATCACCTGCATTGCAGGCGATTCTCAACTTTGGAGTTGGGGAACGAAAATAAATCTTTCAAAAGGTCATAACTTAACGTGTTTGCGTATCGTTAAGCTCGAGTCTTAAAAATATTTCCCGGCATACTGAACAATTGCATTTCATGTTGCGCCGGGAAGGAAACGCTGCTGGTGGTACGAATTTCACCCTGATGCCAACGCAAGATATTTCGGGAGAAGTATAAAGAATATCGCGCTGTAGTCTGAAAAAAACATTTTGAGCTCCCGAAACGGGGAAAAATATTAATAATAAAGCAATGTGGCCACCAAGACTGAATACGTGTCATAAGAGTTATTGAAATAACGGATAGATTGCTCTACAAGTACCGTAATTTCATTTTCCCAGCGAAAAAAAAGATATATGGATTTGATTTAATACTAGTTGCTTTCTAATTTATTTATAATTCCTAAATATATTATTTTCAATGAATATTGAATTGTCTGAGACGGCAATTCAGCGTTACTGGTGAGAGGAACACGTATTTACTTATCCTAAACCGATTGATAGTCTTAAAGTGAGGAAACTAGAGAGGAACGGAAAGAGACGTCTGGGTGCAGCTGGAGGAAAACATCAAAAGCGTGAAGAATAGTATAATATTGTATGCATGGTTAATTTGATCTGAGTGGATTTGAAAACTTTGTTGGTGGCGTAGAGCCAGGACATGTTGATTGTACACCGTGCGGAAGTGAATTAAAAGGAATTGTGGGGTCAGAGTGTCAGAAGCCGAGTTTTGCGGATGTTGTGTGCAGAGTAGGGGGATGACGCGGCGCCGGAGTCCACTCACCTGGAGAACTGGAAGGAGCCATGCCAACGACTGATGCTAACCAACACATCGATTGACGTCTCTTTGAACCTCGACGCTTGCGCAAAACACGGCGACTTTGCGACGCCGGTGACGTAGCAGCGCCACGTGAGAGCAAGGTCACTTATACCTACTATATCAAGCAATAGCACTTGACATTATCTACGGTTATTTGTCCTACCCATTGAAAAATTTTTCGTTTGTGTAAATCGCTCTCTTTTCCTCACATTTCGCGACAAGTCTGTGTGGACCACGTATTGACATGTGCGGGACCACAGTTCAGCGGAATGATAAATATTTATGAACATTTGAAGTCACTTTGTCCAAAATTTAAAATAAAAATTTTATGATATGAACTCAACTGCAGTACCTACAAACGTATCGGGGCATATAATACATTATATCTTAATTCACTTCATTGGTTCTTCAGCTCTCGTGACGGACGACGGCCGCACCGTCAACTTCGATAACACATTTCGGATTGTGGTCAGCGTAGTGATTGTCCTTCATACTTTACCCCAATTAAGCACACATCAATTCCCTTGCCGGCATTCGAGCCTGGAACCTGTGTGATTTGAGTCGGCGACGCTGACCGTCACACCACAGCACGTCGCCCGTCTCAACATTTAGAGAGTATTTTCCCTCTTCTTTTATCGATACTAAATTTCAAATCCGACTACTGCTCGGCCCTTCTACTAGGTCCTGTAGTTTAAGGCTTCCAGATACACCAGAGTCTCGCGAATCCGGACCATGTTAATCCGGACGAATCTAAAACGGTGAAACGACGACAATCTTCATTAAAACAAAATATTATTACAGACTTTTAGGAGTGATTGTATGAGCATAAATGGTTTTAACGATTAATTTACTTTTCAATTACATACGTACGCTACTTACTACATGTTCTTATATATGTAATTAGCGTTCTTAAATCCATACATACTTTGCAAACAATAAGCGTTGATTTTTAATGAATAATATTTTTTATTTTCCCCATAGAACTTATTTTTGATACATTTTATAGTTCATTCCGTTTAATCCGTTTGTCCATTTCGACAAATCCGGATTAGAAACGCTACTGTAGTTTAATTTTCTCTTGATCATATAGATTCCAAACGTAAAGAGTTGGACGGAACGCTGATAAAATATATTGTGCCATATCATTCTGTAATCAATTAAAGGATAAGAATGGAGAAATCTCGACGGGGCCGAGGATTGTACCGGGACCTACCGCTTCCCGGGCGGGTGATCTAACCACTGAGCTAGTCCGAGTCAATGCAAGTTTCGATGCAAGATTCCTCCACCAAATCTGCTGAGCTTCAATTGGAAACAATTTGAATTTTTAACCATTTTGAAAAGAAAAATATTAGTAACAAAGCGAATACTCAAAATATCTACAATTTTCTTTCATTTACTTAGACGAAGTGATTTTACTTATTAGTTAAAATCATTAAATTGTTGAACATAAAGTGTTTTGATAAAGAGGAGAAATAATAAGAGGACACAGAGAGATATATTCTCTCTCACACACAAGAACATAGTCAAAGATATACACCATGGGAAATAAGGGAAAAAATACGAAATTATAGAGGAAAAATTGAAGCAGGCAGAATAATTATTTCAATTACCTTAAATCCTGAAAGTAGAATATATTTAACTCGGAAATATTAGTGATTTGCTGTAACGCCGAATCAAGAGGGGATTTATTCTAAAGAACTAAAATATTTGTTAAAACTCATATCCCTTTTAAGTCCGCTATAAACAAAACCAGAAGTTACAGATTGGAAAAATAAGTAGTAAACTGAGGAGCGAAAATAATGCAGCGAATAAAAGTTGAGACAATGCAACTTTTCTAAAAGAACCATATATGGACGGATATTTTTATAGTGATCTCATAGTACATTTTGATCACCATTTGATAAAAAAAATAGTATGCAAAGATATATCATTTAATTGAGAAAAAATGACGTTTTAATACTACACTGTCTCTGAATTAAATTTTTTACTTGGACTAAGAATCCATTAAACGACCTTCTATGTTCCGTCAAAATACTATGAACACATTTCTTACATGTTAGCTGAAATGCGTGTTTATTTTTTCAGTTTACTTAAAAAATTTAAAAATTTGAAATACAGGGTATCCATAATTTCTTACAAGTCGTTCGAAAATATGTGTCAAGTCTCTTGTTCCGCTTAACATCATTTACGTCTTGCTTAATTATTTTTGGTACGGAAACTGAACTTGGTATTCGTATCAAACGAAACACTCGTAATCAATCACAGTTGTGAGAGTAAAACGGAGGTTAGGCGTGAAAAGTATATTGAGGAAAGCATTTCTCGTTTTTTTTATAATCAAACACTTTCAAACGGAACATTTATTATTACAAGTAATGTAATTAAGCCACATTTGCATACTACAATATATACAGTATGTTTTTCACTTAATTGCAATAATTTAAGCACTGATTTTCATAAATCTGAATAATAAAACCTTTTTTGAGTGTCATTTTAGATACAAGAACGTCACAATATTTTAATTTATGCTACAAGGCAACGAATTTGATTTAACGTGGAAAATAATTATTTCCGTGGTAAAAGTTTAACCTCCGACCCGCCACAAAACTTCAAGCTGTCAGAATAAGAGGTTGTATGTGAAGGTGTTTCATGGTTCGTTAGTTTGGAAGTTAAAATGATCACTTTCTTGATATTTATCATGCGTATCTTTAAATTATGAATAAATAAGGCACAAGAGTTGTGAAACTGTTTCTTTCTCATATAAATAGAAAGAGGGAAATAAACCCATCTGAACCAATCAGAAAACGAGCTCAATTTTTCTGACGCCCTGCATAAGTAAATGCTTGAAGGCATAATCCCCGTGGACAATACGTATATTAAGTTTTTTTAAATATATATATATATATATATATATATATGAATATCTGTGCTTAAAAGATTGACTGCCATTTGAAGAACTACATTTTTGAAAGCGTCGAAGTTCACTAGCAGGCTCAATATTTTATTTTGTAACCACTGCTTTGAAATCAATGCATGAGCTGTTTATGTTCACTAAGTGAAGTCCTCTGGACTTACTAGATTACTTAGCACACTACGAGATAAATAGAGTAGAAGTTACCTCTCAGCATCCACTGCATTATGATATTTGTAATTATGTAATTCCCGTATGAGCCTTTCATCCGTGAAGTGACACAGCTAGTATGCGTAATCGAGGAAAACACACTTTAATTTCCTTCCAGATCCGCCCCTGAGATGGTCGTGGTAGAGGGTACAGGGAAAACCCGGAGAGGAAGGGCCTTCGTGATCGATCATGAGTCACGGCGGCAGACTTTCTGGCGCCCTTGGCGGCACGCGACGCTCCGAATTAACGCCCAGCCCCTAATAAAAAATACGCCCACACAAACCTGAGACAAAGACGATAAGATGCAGTCAACAATAATAGTAAATAAAATCTAAAACGTTTATAGACGCCGTCAGACATAACTGAGAAGGTAAATAAATACGACAATCAAGCGATTCGTCAGAAAAATAATTAAATAAAAAAACTTTTAACACAAAGTAATAAGATGACGTTGCGTTCCTTAAATTTGGAACCTCATCAAGTGAATACTTTTATTAATTTTTTCCGACAAATAAACCTACTGACTTATTTATTTTCAAAACAGCAAAATAATTGATTATATATAGAACAGGCGGCGAAGAAAGTTAAAAAGGAATATAGGAAAGAACACATACTGCAAGGATAAGCAATGATTGCCGATGATATTGTAGTATTAAGGAAGTCAGAAGACTTGAAAACCATAATAAATGGCATGAACGTCGTCCTGGAGAAAGAGTTCAAAATGAAAATTAATAGAGTGAAATCAAAGGTGATGGAGTGTAGTATAGGAAACATTGTAATAACAAAAGGTGTTAGATTTTGAAGGAAGTTAAGGGATTTGGTACATGGGCATCATCTACTAGGAATGGTACAAGTACAGTAGACAAAAGCAAGGATGGCTTTCGCAAAAATAAGAGCGATTTACTGACGGGTAAATATCAATATTAGTAAATCATTGCTAAAAACGTTCGTAAGGAGTGTGGCGTTATATGGGTGAAAAGTGGACGATAGGAGTTGCGAAAAGGAAAAGAATAGAAGACTTCGAAACGCGGTGTTATAGGAGAATGTTGAAAATCTGATGGGTGGATAGAATCACTAACCAGGAAGTTCTAAACAGAATAGGAGAAGAGCGAACAATAAGGAGGACGTTGACCAAGAGAAGGGATAGATTAATAGGCCACGTTTTAAGACATGCGGGTCTTGTAAAATTGTAAGAACAGAATAGGGAGGTCAAGGATGGAATACGCTAAATAGATTAGGGAGGGTGTGAGATGTGTTAGTTATGCGGAAATGAAAATGCTTGCGCCAAATAGGTAAGCATGGAGGGTTGCATCAGACCAGTCTTAGGACGGAATACCACAACACATATTATTATTGTATGTTAATATTTTGTCCCCAAACTCTTCATCATCCACCTCCTCTTTTTCTTCTATTACTGATTGATCTAGATTTCCACTGAGAAACAGCTTATCTAGATATTCCTTTCCTCTTTCTTCCTTTTCTTCTTTATCCAGCATTGACGTCCCATCCACCCTCCTGATGTTCTTGCTAATATTTTTCCTCTCTCCGAATGTTTCTTTGATTTTCCTTTAAGCTGCGTTTATTTTCCCTTCCGCCATGAAATCGTGAACCGCTTTGGAGCGAAGCCTCTTTAGCTGATTTTTACTTCCTATCTATCTCATTCTCCATTAGTACCAATGGAGTCCAATTGTACCATTTTCATCTTTCACTTGATTATATTTACGCCTTTCATCAATTATTTTATTCTTTATTGTGTTATCCATGCTTTCCTATGTGTCTCAGCTGTTCTTTCTATTTTTTCGTCGACTGCTCTAGACATTTCTTCCTTCAAGAGCAGCTATTTATCTTCAATATTGTTTCTTTCTTCTTTCTCTATTAATCTACTCTTAATGTTTTCCTTGAAACTCAGAAGCACCTGCGTTGTTTCAGTTTTTCTCTTTCCCATCCTTTTGTTTTATTTTCTTTCTTGAATTTAATAATATTCATAAATCACTATAAATCCAACATTTATAGAATTAAAATATGAGGTCTTTCCCGGTGAATGGCATGTATAAATTCCTCTCGGGTTTCCAACCGCTTCAAAGAGATTATCAGTGACGTTTCAATGGCTTGCTCTGCCATCATCTTCAGACTGAAGTAAGAATTAACAAGTAAACAGTGAACATGTTTGAAAAACTCCATTATTCATTTGATAATTACGAATCATTTGAATAAAATTTACGTCACCCTTTTGTTAGTTTGTTAGTCCTGTCATTATTTCAATTAAAATTGCTAAATTTTAACGGTCTACAATACCAACGCCAATTCGGTCGCGACCATTGCTGGACGCAGGGGGAAAATTATTTTTATTTTTAGACCTCTAATGTGTAATCCATACGTATTTATTACCATTCAATGTAAACGCTGTATTATTTATAATTGAATACTTTAATTCAAAACTGGATAATTTATATTTTAAGGAAATATTGTTAATTTAAATTTATAATTTGATGAAAAACATATTGTCAGTACTTAAGACAACTGAAAAAGTCCCAAAATTGTGGACGAAACGTAAAAGAACAAATAAAGCGGTTTTCTGACTTATTGTATAATTCGTTGATAAATTAAGTTACTATTTCTGATTTTTTATTAAATTGAGCCAATGACATTAAAGTCTTTTATCGCCGCCAGAATTATAGATTTTATGTACTGACATGTAAGAGTATAAATAATTTTATTTTTAGACGCACCTATATGAAGTTATTTCAGAAACTTAACACAGAACTTTTGCAAAAATAGTTTGAAGAATAGAATTTTTCTCTTCTCTAGATTATATCAGGAGAGGGGAAGGTGGGAAACGACCGTTATAAACATGAAGGGAAGGGTAATTATTTCATAGTACCATTATCGTTGTATGATAATTTAATGATGTTAAGTGAAATCTGTATTGGCCAGTTCTTTTTGAGGACTTCCTCTATCAAATGGTATCTCCCTTATATTTTCCGTAGTACGACAATTACCTCTTCTCTTTCAGATTTATCGCGATAAAAGACTCCGAGAATAAAATCAAGTCAATAGAATCCGAGGTCATTGGCATAGGTCGAAGTCCGTATATTGTATTAAGCTCCTGCGAAGTTCTCTTCCAGCCGGATGTTTGTAAGATCCAACAAAGAACTCGGCTCAACATCAATTTATCATTAAACAAAGACCACACGACAGGCAAAAGAGGAAACAAGCCTCCTTTACATCGAGTCTTGTAGTACGATTGTAACAGGTGAACTCCAGATTATGGCGCTTACGCATGCGAGGAAATTTATGTGGATTATAACACTTTTATTAAGTTGGACGCGATAACAATTAGTTTGCTTTATGCTGTAAGAAAAAACTCGTATTTATAAATTTGGTAAAACTTCAGCAGAATGTGAATGTTCCCATTAGTATGAGTTAATATCTGTTCTTGACACAAACGGCAATAGAGAAAAGCATTTCTTTGGGTAACAGGTTTCAGGGGACTGATCCTGAAACAGGCAAATTTCCTTTAATAGCATAGAGAGGGAATTTAAGTGATGCAGGATAAAGCATAGAAAACCTGGGTAACAGGCTACATGAGGGTTATACTGAAACAGGAACCTATTACTGACGAAAATTAACAAATCGATAATGAAGTAACAATTTAACTTATAATGAAGTGGTGAAATAAATTCCACTCAACATTTCTGCACACCTTGTTGATTTCGTTAGGTGTTTAAAATCGTAAGAGCTATAAGAACTGTGTGATACAACTATTATGTATTTTTACTACTGACGAAGCGGCAAGGTTTGCAGAAACGTTACTCCCTGATAATTTTATCAGTTGAATTTATCTGTTTACTGGCTATTATCTACAGCATATAACGAAAAGTTAATTATTCCTTTCATGGTACTCTCCCTTAAAGCCAAAATACAGTGTCTTACATTTGCGTGTTTCTGAAATTGTTTGTCTATCCTGATGATGATGCAAAGAGAAATGCAGTTATGATTCATTTACCTTCTATTGTTATTACCAGTGGTGGCTGGTGCATATGTGCTCACATCAGTTACTTTAGGGGGTATTATTTGTTTTGTAATTTTAAGAAACATTAAAATAATAGTATTTTAAGAGTGTGAATTTCTGCTTAGATTTCGAAGACGTTTTTTAACAGGGCTAAACGGTGAATCAGTTACTGAATTAGATACGATAATGACCTTTGATGTTCCCGCGACTATAAACACAGAATTAAAAAAAACCTTTTTTAAATCCAACAACTGGGATTAAGGTAATGTGACCATACGTCCCGCTTTTGGCTGGACAGTCCCGAATTTTAACAATTTGTTCCGCGTTCCGCGGCGTTTTTAGTAAGTCCTTGGTTTTGGAGAAAAAAAAGCACTAGTTAGGGAGCGACGGGAGAACAGGAAGGGAATATAGTTTCTGGTTGATAATTCAACGATGATCAAAGAAGTGAATTTTCTTTTATTAAGAAACCCAATGACAATGAATGTATAAATTCCTCTCGGGTTTCCAACCGGGACAAAGATTTTAACATGGCAGAGCAAGCCATCGAAACGTCACTGTTAAAATCTTTGACTCGGTTGGAAACCCGAGAGGAATTTATACATGCCATTCACCGGGAAAGAACTCATACTTTAACTTGGTAACATGTTAGAAACGTAATGGTTAATTTTCTTTTTTCACGGCAGGAATAATGATATTTCAAAGAATTTGGAGACACAGGAACATAAAAAAGTTATTTAAATACTGCTGCAGTTTCCTAAAAAATAAGGGAATTTTTTCAGAAAACAACTTATGGAGACGAAGAAAAGAAACGAGCATTAACAGAAGGACATATGTCTTATAATGCTATTAATCACAAGAATTCCTTAAGATCTGGGGACTGTACATCACAAGTTGTTAAAAAAATTGCCTGTGATAGAACAAGATCCGAGACAATTGTGTGTAATGTGCTTTCCCCATATGCACTTTCAGAATTAATCAAAAATGTGGAATAAAATAATTAGTATCTAATCATAAGTATATAATATTATTTCCAACCATGAGTAGATTTTTTTGATTCGGAAAGCGAAGTAAAAATTTTAGATTTCGTTTCTTTCCCCGGCGAAACTACTGAAATAATTTTCAGTTCCAGTATTAATATATTTAAAAAAAACCACAATGTTTGCATATTGTGCAGATAACACGAGCGCAAATTGTGTTGGAAAAGCGAGAAGAGGTACAAATAATATATATTTTTTAAAAGTAAACAAAAATCTTAACGAAAACATTACTGCTGTTGGTTGTGGACATCAGAAAAATCACTAGACTTTGAAAGCCATTTTATGTGAAACATAATTTAATTAATTCTTGAGAAAAATGTCATGACCTTTTAAACAACTAAAAAAATCATTCAAAAGAGAAATATGTCAAAGAATAAAATATTACTACACATAATTTTTTTATTTGTAAATTGCACTTAACGTTGAAATTAAAAAAAATGTTACACATATAGACCAAATTTTTTATTCAAGCACCCCCTCCCCTTCCCCCAGGTAAATGGTGTCCCGCTTTATCAATGTTAAAATCTGGTCACATATGATTAAGGTCGAGTGGCGGACGGTCTCAAGTGCTATATTTTGTAATGAGAGATAATTTCTCGTACAAAAAGGGGGAGGCTTCCCTGAGCAATAACGTTATTTGCGGTAATGTTCCTCAGCGTGCAGAGGTATCTCTAGTGGAGTGCGTGGTATCGGGGAGGGGCGTACGTGCGTGCGTTGCGTGATTCGTGGTGGTGACGCAGTCGCCTCGCCTCTCCTCTCCGGTGTCGAGTTTCTGGCATCTGCAAGACGAGGGAACCGGATCCGCCTCGGCGCGGCGAGGTTTCCGGAAGGCCACAGAGAGGGCTTCACGTCCAAGGGAACGCCGTGACATTACCTTAACCACAAACATGACGTGTGCCGCTTTCACGGACGAGTCGGCATCTTAACATAATTCGAGCGGTGAGTCACGTACTTAAAAGCGGAGCGTTGCCGCTTACTTGAATTACCTTTCTTATTCTGATCCCGATGCCTTCTGATCGCATATTGCTTACAGATCGAAAAGCCCAACCGAGTGAATGAAACGTAGCTCGTTCCGCAGAGCAGGATTTACTTATAACCTAACAGATTTTACATCTCGTTCTCACTACTCCCAATAAAGTATATATATGATTTATCACAACAGTATTAAATAAATGCACTAACCGGTCGACATGTCAGAGACAAATAACATCCTCAGGTGAACAAGTATAAATTAACAAATAGTTATATATGAATTATAACATTAATATTTAAAATGTAAAGATATCATTTTTCATATAAACATAGGAAAAGTAGTTACTGACTCTTCGTTAATCAATAAATAGTAAAACAGTAAAAAATAATGTAAACTTTACTGTTGTTGTTGTACTCAGTCCTTAAACTGGTCTGATGCAAGTCTCTATATTAACATACTCTGCGCAAGCCCTGCTCTTTCTACATAACTACTACATCCCACATCCTCTCTAAAGTGCTAACCGTATTCCATCCTTGGTCTCCCTCTTCTGTTCTTAGCCCAAACATTTCCCTCTAATGTTAATTTTCAAGATCCTCATGTCTCAAAACGTGACCTTCTCTTGGTCAACGTCCTCTAAGTTGTTCTCTCTTCACTTATTCTGCTTAGAACTTCGTGGTTAGTTATTCTATCCACCCATGTGATTTTCAGCATTACCCTATAGCACCACATTTCAAAAGCCCCTATTCTTTTCCTTTCTGCCACTCCTACCGTCTAAGTTTTGCATCCATATAACGCCACAGTTCATACGTACGTTTTTAATAATGATGTCCAAATATTTATATTTATATTAGCTTTTCTTGCCTGTGCTATGCTACCCTTTATGTCTACTATATTTCTGCCATCCCTAGTTAATATCCTGGTCAAATAGCGGAATTCCTTAAGTTCTTCAAAATATCCTTTCACAATGTAACGCCCTTTTTATTATTATTTTTCATACTACACTTCATTACCTTGGTTTTTAATTAATCCTCATGTTGATCTCTTTCTCCAGGACCATTTATTATGGTTTCCAAGTCTTCTTCTCATTCCCCTAACACTACAACATCATTGCCAAACCTCATGGTTTTTATTACTTCTCCTTCTGGTATGATTCCCTTTGCATATTCTTTTTCAACTTTCTCCTTCAGTAATTCGTAAACGACCTTTCGTTTCTAAATTTCGAACTTCATCGTGTCTGATTGAAAAATGAAATAGGTATGTCACTTTTGTGGCCTCCTTCATTACTGCATAATTTAAACATGACCTCTAATGGAGAAAATGTTCCGCATCTCTGGTTTTACGTCTGTATATATATAAATTTGATGATGAAACAGCCAATGACAGACATTGAAATATATTTTAGGAAGTAATTATAGAGTTGCGACGTGTTTAGATCCTAATGTGGACACCATATTCTGTCACTTGACGATCGAAACATGTTGAACCATATAACAAATTAATAAAATAATTTCCGTCTATTATTGGCCGTTTTATCATGAAATATAACGTAACGTATCCGAATAGTGCACCAGACCTACGAAATGTTTTCTCCGGACTGTGATTTATAAAATCCTTCGCCTCTCTAATTTTCCGTTCGGGGAATATAAACAGTTCTCTGGTGTGTTGTTTCCTCCGGGGAAGCGAGCGGCCAGCCGAACCCTCAGGGATACAACAATCGGCACTCCAGCCTGTATTATTTTAAAACGCAATCTACCATCTACGGCGAAATCGTCGAGGATAACTGCTTCTAACGACATTACGGGAGAGCCAGAGGGATTTTATTAAGATTCTGCGCCACAGCTGGGTTCGTCCCGAAACCCCAATATCGAGGTCGAGCAAATATTTGCCTCGCCCTGCCGCGATATTGGCAGCGGCTGACTTAGTACGCTCATCTTTTTCCTAACATGAACCTGACAGACAGGGCACAAGGAGACGGGGCTCAAAATGTTCTCAAGAATCAACAATACATTGACTGTCACACCCATATCCTGCCTAGTCCAGAAGTGGGGAAACCTTTTATCATTTAATTCAGCCAGTAATAAAGCATGCCACATATATGCGAATTTTGTGAAGTTTTACCAATTTATTGCATTGTTGAGATATAATACAAAAACAATTCGATATAAAATATTTTTAAAAAGGCCAAAACAGGCAAAAATTAGTGAAACATAAAATATAATTGAAAAACTACATGTTTTGGTCCTGATATGGGTTGAATTGAATTACAAAGCAATAAATTATAACATTCTAAAGATATAGCAATTGAGACAAAGAATAAAGTAAATAAACAAACCAAAGACAAAAATATTTAAAAAACAAAGATGTTAGTTATACATTAGCAAATTACAGTTCATAAATTAAGATTTTATATATACCACTAAGCAAATCAGTGTCAGCTTTTACATTAAGAGTATTAAAGTTGTGTTTTATGTGAAGCATTTCTCAAACTAAATGGGATCTGTAGTCTTGGTCTAAAATTTGGAAATTGTTCAAATCTAAAATGTGTTTGGAATTAACCGATAATTGGTCTTGTGACAGCTTAATATTAGATCTGTGTTCCTTGATTCTAGTGCTGATGGCTCTTTTAGTTTGGTCTAATTTAACATTAATATTTAGTTATTCGTTTAATAAACTCTGCAAATTTAAATAAAACCTCAAGTAAAATAAAGTAAAATCATTTGTAAATAAATATAATGGAAATATTATATATTAACTAGAAGTAATAATCATAGTAGTAGAAGAATTTGAATAAATTTGTAACGCTGCTAATGAATATAATATAAAATAATTATATTAACAACCCAGCAACAATAGTCAAATAATTTTGACAAATTTTGAATCAAGTGGGATATTATTATATTTTATTGCTTCAAAGTAATTGAATATTTGGATCACCCTTCGTAACGCGCAGCCTTAATTCATTTCGTAAACGAGAATCTAAAATGTCTGTTCTTAAACTAGTTTTAATTTTTGCCACGAGAGAGACGCAGGAGTACTTCCAAATCAGGAAAGTCAATGGAGTGCATTTTCTCATACGCATGAATAACAAACAGCATCTTTCCAGATTTATATAGGATTCTTTTTAACGTAAAAAAGGGATATAAGATACTATCCTCCCTTAAATAAAATAGCCGCATTTTTAGTTATTTTTTATCTTTCTTGGAAGATTTGCTATCGGTGCAGCCACCGACTAAATTTCTGGCATTTAATTGTAATCAATGACATACTTCTCTGGCGTGTTCAACTAAGCCAGTTCTTTCAGTACCCAGCGGATTACCCCACAGATTACTGACGAAAACAGAGGATTTACTGTACTAGCTTTAATGAAGGCCGCACTACAAGCTCACGAAGGCCCACGTTACCCACCCGTCACCTAGTCTGAAGATATCTTCTATTTCATTGTGTCCTTCATCTAAATTTTCAAGCAAATTCATTTCATATTGTGTTAGAAAAGTCTTTCACTGTTCATTTACAGCAGTGGTTCCCTACCTTTTTTTTACCACGCCCCACGAAGTCTTATAATGCCCCCCATGTAATAGACATTTTTTTAGATTCAATAATCGATGTATTCCCTAAATGAATCCTAATTACAAACTGTTCACTGCAAAAACTAGGAAGTTTTTAAGAAAACACACTACGTAAAATTTTAAAACATATAATAGACAATTTAAATACAAATAATGACTATATTGTTGATGTTACAAAAAAATTAACCAATTCCAATTTTTAGTAATTATTATTTAATAATTCCAACATCCAATATTAGGTCACTTCTGGATTAGTTTACTAAATTTAGTGAGGGCATTGTGCTTGATGCTTGCTTCAAGAGAATAGCCTCAACACAAGTCATATTTTAAATTTTTCTCGAGGGCAGGCGTCAGTCAAGCAGAGAGTGCAGTAATATGTTTAAGATATAGGCTATATAAAAAAAATACTTTCCGCTCATGAACCGTTGTAGGGATGCAAGGATATTAGGCGAGTCGCACTCTTAAGAGAACAGCTACAATCTGAGTGTGTGACTAACTGAATATGCAAAAAGTACGCGAAGCTCTCTTGTGCATTGCACAATTCCGCGAAGGAATGCGCTACGCGTGCAAACAGATAACATTAACGCAATAAGGAACGTAACCTGCGGACGTAGAGGTCCTATGTTGAAACGTTCACACATTCTTGTAACTGATACCTATCTAAATCGTAATGTAACGGAAATTTAATATTTAAGAATATTTTCTTTGTCATTGCCATCCAAAATGTGTTAATTTATCTCCGATTTTGAAGCGCGTAATCGATAAGAACTGCTGGTATGTTTCAATTTATAATTATGAAAAATTCACATATAAGGCCACATACTTTATGATCTATTCTTAAATCACTGATTCCACTTAAAGGACTTATTTCCGTAATTTCTAACAATAAGGGTATCATGCTAACTCGTTCAACCGTTATTGGGTGATTTAAATTAATTGCCAGCTTTCTGGATTAAACTCAGCAAGGGTGTTCTTAAAAATTACATAAACAGTGCAAGTGAACTTTCGTCTCCAGAATTTCGTGTGACATAAACTAATACATGTTTGTTAATGTCCTAAGGATTCTTCTCCAATCGTTCTTCAGTTCAAACCGCTCAGGAGCGCTCCCTTTTCTCAAAAAAATATAAAGTAACAAGCTAGTGAAAAATATATTCTCTACACATTAACTGACGTACTTAATAAGATAGAAGATTTTCTCGGTTGCAACAATAATCAAACCTGCACAGTCTTTTGGGCGAAGTAGCAAATGCCTGTGCAGAGGGTCACCGAATTATTTGTTACGCGTGTAGAAACCTGAGACAACAACTGGCACACTTCTGTTTTGAGTACAGTTAACAAGCTTGGCATTGTCCGACGACTGTTAATTACGTGAGTTTGAGTGTCTAAAGAAAGTACACAATTAGCCGCATGCAAATAAAAGGTTATTGTGACTCACGGAAGACAATCGGAACTGCGCTTGTATGGCAGAGCGACTTCTTCGCTGGAGAAAACGGCCTTGACATTTTTTACAGTGACAACTGCACTCTTCGTCTGAAGACCTTTTTTGCATACTCGCGAGAAACAAGCAATTCGAGCTGATATGTAAGGAACTGGAGAACAAAATTAAGAAACAAAATTACCAAGCAGTTAAAATCATACTGAAATTTTGGCATTCAGGAATAATTTACTGTGTTTAACAAACGCGTAAAATGGAAGATTACAAAATATATTAAGTCTTCATGGGGAAAAATAATAAAGAAAGTCAAAACCTCGTAGTCCCAATCTAACACCCTTTCTTATTCCACTATTTCCAACACTGCACTTCATTAATAACACTCCAAAATAATACGTGAATATACAATCTTATGAGAAGTCTTAAAACTGACTCCATGATAAATATCATTATCAATCACTTAACATTTTTTATTTTCTTTACAAACTAAGCAGTTACTTAATACCTAATTTTATGTGATGCGAGAAAATAATAATTTACGTATAAATTGCACAAGCGATCTAAAGAAGCTCGCCTTTCCTTAGGGAGACTGTCCTCTGCCAAAGATATGCGTGAACTATTTGATAATTTAAAAACAAAAATTATGTGACTACCAATTACCAAATGCTCCAATGCACAGAATAACGTCCCTATTCCCCGAAATAAATTAGCACCTAAATTAAATTAATTTCGCTATTAAGAAATTCTATCACTATTAATATGATTATATTTTATGTAATATGCTCCGCCATATTGTTTGATATGGCGTCTTCTATTTTATTAACCTATATTATTGTAAATGAAAACTGATACCTATACATTGTATTCTTTTAATAAATTAATATTATTAATAAAACAACATCACATTTATTGATCATTGTGAAAACTACATGATGTTTACATAATTGGACTAACGTCCAAGTGGAACCTAGAAATGTATAATTACAATTATGCTATACTTTCCAAAAATATTTCATAAAACTTTAAGTTATCTGGTATTGTAGATGGCTTCATATTGGTAAATGGTTCGGCAAGACAACAACTCTGTTAATATGAAATGCCTTAGCTTAAGACATGGTGTATGTTGCCTTTCACATCACGTAATTTTGTTCTTAGTGGCAATCAATTCACCGAAACATGGAGAAACGTTTTTATTTCAAGACGACAGCGGCAGCTTTATAAATTCTTGCAGCATAAGTGAGTCATATTTCTAAAAGCACAGATTATTCCAAATTGAATCAAAATTTATTTCCCTTTTTCCTCTCTGCTCTGAGTACTACATTTATTCAGACGGGGAAAATTATGTTCCTATTACAGCCAGTTGAATTAGGCTTTAAGGCAGATGACAAATAAAATAAGTTTTCTTGACGTTATTACACCAGAATTGATATGTTGAATTTTCGACGTTGTTGATAATGTTGTCGTATGAGGGATACTTCAAGTTTGAATAACACATGCGTGTACTATTTTAAGCAAACAATGGCAGTTAATAACCTCTCGTCTTAGGCATTCATAGAATAACGGCAGAAAATGCATTTATTTAATGTCTCAGACATGTGTTCGTAAGATGTGAAAGTAGAAATATGGCTAACTGTTTTATAAATAAAAATTGGCCCATTAACTTAATATTGGAATTATTCGGTGAGCAGTGAACATGATTTCCGATTTCCTGATGGTTGGGGAACTTCCGATTGGTGATCTCTTGGCTATACTTCGGTGTTTCCGCCGGTCTGAAGTTTTAATAGAGAGTTACCGATGGCAGGTTCTTGGCAGTGTTGTAAAAAAAAGCGGCACGTGCTCCCGTAATTGACGCCATTTCCGCCAGGTGCGGACAGACCCGTTACTCGTCTGCTCTGCTCAAGTGCGTGACCGATTCCCGCAAATCTCGTTAACTCTTGCTTGCTCTCAACACTTTAAGCATTCTCACTGCATTAGTGAAACTAGCTTTTTAATAAGTCCAACAGTGTCATGAGCACGTTTGGGTTTACCGCTCTAATAAAATTACAAACCTAAACTAACATAAACGAGGATAGTATCAATAAATTATAAACCTCTATCTGCATTTCAGACGTTTTTCATCCCTTCTTTTAAAAAACTTTATTCAACTGTATGGACAGATGTAGACAGACCATTGTTTTATTAGGATTAAAATACAAAAACAAGTGCAGAATAAATTTTAATATATTATAAATATAAATTAATAATTAATAATATTAATTATCTGGTTTCAGAGCAATATTTGATAACACAGGAAATTTAGCCAAACCGAAATTTTAATTAAAAAGTATATATTTTTTTAATATAATAAAGCAGCACAACGTGTCATTCCTTTCTCTCAAACCCCTTCAACTGAAAAAAATATATAATCCTCATATGAATTTAAACAGAAATTGTTTTCATCACACGCACTTGAAATATTTTTTGTCTTTACAATCATGACATTAATTATAAATATTTACCCTCTACGTGATAGAAATTAGCAATACGTTTGTTATGTACATAAACTTTTATTTTAATTAAAATATAATTTTACTTTTCTTAATTTATAATTATTAAATATTTTACAATGTGCATATTATATATTGAAAGGACGGATCGTCAAACGGAAGGATGTTTTCTTGACCAAAAATAAGTAATAAAAACAAGGAGGGAGGACACAGATTCGACGAAGCACAATATTGCACCGTTAACAGATTATAAAGAGACGGGATTCTAGATCATCAAAATAAATCACAGACATTCCCTCAAATAAAAAAGTTGTTTAGTAATATTATTAGAAATTTACAGTGTTGTGAAAATAAAAGTTAAACATTTATTTAAAAAGTATGCAATACTTTATTTAAGGAATTTCATATTAAATGACTGATTTTAATTTTGATAACCCTTAGTTTGAAAATAGTCACATATATAATAAAACCAAAATTGTAATTTAATTTTGATAGTAAATTCGACATATGCCACGTAATCTACAATTTTAAAACAAATTAATTGCTACATTACAAAACATAAAATATATAAAATTTGGTTATAATTTCTTATAATTGTTCGCGTTCTTCTACGAATTTTTTCATAAATAATTGAAAGTTGTCATCAAATTATAACAAAATTACTTTATATTATACACATTGAATATGTTTTATGTTTTGTAATGCTTCAATTAATTTGTTTTTAAATTGTAACTGACTATGGAGTATGGAAACAAGCTCCTAAATATTTATTAAAATTTACAAACAAAATTAAATGTGTCTCTGATTTCAAACCAAGGATTTTCATCATTAGTATGCAATACTTTGATCACAATGGGATACATTATTTATTAAAGAAATATATTTGCGACGGACGATGCGTCACGGTAGTACAATCTAGTACGCATATTTCTGTAGCAATCGAAGCCCAAATCCATTAAACCATATTCGTGCACCGATGTTTTAGACCTCGCTTAAAAGTAATTCTTGTAGAGATTACAGGAAGAAATGTCTTTTCTTGAATACCACTGGAGATAAAGACCCTGTGTACCATATCATCAATCAACGTCCCAAATGCCACCAAAATTAACAAAAATATATACAGGGTAAAAACTAAAAATATATCGTGGATTCCCATGAATATCAAAAATACATTATTAAATTTTGTAAGGAAAGTAAGAGTTTTTATAGAATTTAAGGTGTAGTATTTTTTGCTTCTAATCTAAAAAACAAATATATTTGAAAACAAATAATTTAATATTTGTTAATGAACAGAAAATGGAAATTACCAATAGCATATGTTGTAAATACAAAATTAAAAATAAAATGTAAGTAATTAACCCTTGGTAGCAAGTGACCAGGTTGTCCATGGGGCCTTTATAAATAAAAAGAAAAATTAAAGACTACGAAAACTTGAACAGATTACTATCACCATAATACATTTATATCGTAACTGATACTGAAAATTAATAATATTTAATAGACAAGAAATCAGTTAAGACTATAAGGGTAGTTGATAAAAAATTAAATTATATTTAATTAAAAATGATGCGTAATAAATGCTAACAAGTGTTGACAAAGATGTGGGATTAATTATACCTTTGTTTAAGGCTCAAAGAGTATTTATGATTCCTTATTATTAACAACTTCATCATTCGTTCAACGAAATGTTTTCAATGTTAATTTTTGACGTGGAAAAATAGAATTTAACAGTCATTTCGGCTGCAATGTTTGCGAGTTGGACGCACTCAAATTTTAATCAGTTTATATCAGTTGAAGTAACGTTCCATTAATTTTCGTATAATTTTATTATATACGTCAGGTTTGAAGAGTCTGGGTTTCTTAGTAGTTTTCGATTTAAAAAATATTAATTCAGCTGAAGAGGTTATGTAATATATTTTCCTCATTAAATTAAATTTCTGACTAATTAATAATTTGATCTCATATATGAAGTCTGATTAATGTAACTGTAAACAAATAGATTTTATTAGTATTTAATTATTATTACACCTAGATTTTGAATTTCTTCAAGAACATTTCCTTATTAATTTTATATCTACTTCGATTGCTCTTTTACCATTTCTTCCAGGATTTAGCCCAGAGAACGTAAACGAAAATTAAGATTTTTCACTTTACATTCATACGTTCTTAGGTACTTTTGTGACTTAAATTTTAATAAGAATATTTTTTATTGGTGGTCAATGTATAAATTACTGTGACTGGTGACGCATGAATAAATTTCTCAGGCATACTCGATAGGTGCTTTGACTATGACCACGCAAAAGCACGTTAAACTACACGTGGTGATTTACGCAGGCTCAACAATACATGCCTAGTTAGTTTTAATCGTAGTCGGTGAAATACCGGGTAAGATCCTTAAACTATAGCCTGGGCGCCCTAGTCAACCCTTTTCAATTCCCTTACTATGCTACTAAAGGGGAGTTGCCCGTTTCAGGATCACCTTCATGTAACTTGTTAACCCCCCCACACTCACACAAAAATACTCTTAAAAGCCACAAGGCATAGAGTGCTGAGCCTGCGTAGATTGATTGACATTATTGCTCCCTGCTCGTACATGACTGATAGCTCAGAAGGTTAAAGTATCACGTACCTGGATTCGATCGCCTGTACGATCGAGATTTTTTCATCCTGATGCCTTAAGAGAAAAATATGTAAATTCCAATTCTAATTCGCCATAACATAATTCGACCGAAGGTGATATTTATTCGAAGAACTCGTTTCTAACGCCGCCAGTACTATTCTGAGACAAACACTAAAAACATAGGAAGGTATAATATTGTAGAGGAAGTTATCACAGTCCTCTCGTACTTTGGCAAACCGCTCCTCGTAACGAACCACAAAAAACCGCCGAACTAAGTTGAAAAATATACGTGAAAGGTACAAGTTTCGAAGTGTTGCAGTGGGACATGTTAGTGTTTGCTGAGTGGACGATGTGTGCCGCGACACGGATACCTCAATATCAGCAGTCTGCAACACCCTCGTTTTCACGACACCCATGAAACAAACAACCACTTGGGACTGTCGCCTTCTCTCTTTTCTCTCTGCCTGGAGAAATCCCGGCGTTAAGCATTTTTTATGCAATCAATTCCGATTTCACTGTCAGTAAAGAAGCAAGGATTCTCGCATAAACAAAATTAAACTTTTTATGTTTAAATTAAATTATATTAGCAGAAACGTAGTCGCCTTTATTAAAGTACCTCGAGACTGAACCAAACCGTCACGTTGTAGGTAAACACACACATACACTGAAACTAAAACAAACCCTGCGTCCACGCACTTTCCAAACACGCTCCTTATATTAGCACCAAGTGAAAAAACCTAATATTAATATATTATTAAAATAAACTAATAATTCCTTCTCGACTTATCTTAAAACAGATATTTTTTAAACTGTGCAACTAAGGTATAGCAGCCGTTTATAAGTATGGAAACTTAGGAGTGACTAGTCAACTTTAAAAATTAACGAAAAATAAAATAACAATATATTTACATCTATATTCAGCAAAATATATATTGTCATAAAAAATTTAAAAAATAAGCACCATTGCGTTATAATTCAATACTTAAAAAAAACTGACATTTATAAAATTGACAAATAAAAATGAAATCGTCTAATAAATAAGATTTTTTCATGTTATCCAAAACACTTGGTACAACGTTTAATTCATAATTGTGATACTTCTTCAAGTAAAAAATAAACTTCATAGAATTTCTTCTGGTGTTAAATGTCTTTAGCGGTTGCAAATCCATTTATACCTTAATTAGAAAATACAGGTCCAAATGTTAAAATTTTGCGCCCAATGACGATTTTGCATCACGAGGAATAGCCCAGGATAAAGTGGTTCAAGTAATTACGTTGTGCCCGAACAAATCGAAAAAGTGTACACGAAACTATGTACCCAATGTGTTACAAAAATTATGAATAATTCTGACTTATTGACCGTTTTGAAGTTTGGCTGTTAATTAGATGATTATTATTAAAATTATGAGTTACTTAAAAGAAGAGAAACTGGGGTTATGTTGTAATGAATATTCAGTTGCAGTCTAATTCTTGCTGTTGCAGTTTAAATACTTTTAATATCACTATTTTTGAGACATTTTAAGAAATGGAACGGGATGTTGTAGTAATAAAAAAGTTGAGTAGGGAGTTGTGAGATTAAAAATGATTGCTGATAGCCAGAGCAAGAAACTGAATACTCCACATAATCGTCGACGCAGGAATTGAAAGAACTGGACATCGACGCCCACCAGGAACATGGGATAGGATTTGTTAAAATAACAACATCCCTCACTATGCCACTTGTAGTTGTACACAGTAAATTTGTTAAAAAAATTCTCTCATATACTAACCCGTTTAGTATCATGAGATGTAAGATATAATGTTTGTTACGCATAAAACAAAATACAATTGTTTAAAATATTCATTTCAATTTCATAACGGCAATATGATTTCCTTCAATTACAAAACTTTTTAAATTAAAATGTTAAATTTTATTAAAACATTTGAGTTAAAGTAGTAATGTTACATTTTCTGCTGATAATTTTCAAATTCCTTTAAATATCATTTATCTTTATTCTGAAAATATGTTCGTCATGTTTTATACTGACTGTACTCTAAATATACTAGAAGACAATCTAACTCCATAAGTTTGGTGAGTATCAAATACCACCACTTTCATGTTTCAGGTTTGAAGAAAAACTTGAAAAAAAAATCTGTAATAGTTATTTTTATTCAATTTACGCAATAATTTCATTTTAACGTGCCTATTCGGCGATTATAATTTACGATGGGCATAAATTAGTAACTAGAATGGAGTTCCGGTTGATTGGGAGTATACCAGATGATGGTCATTGAGCAGGAAGTTTCAGAAACGATGTTGTTGGCACACATGTGCAAAATTATACAACGATTAATAATAAAATTGTTTAAAATGATTTCGTAGTTATTTGTATACTTTACGTTTATATGTTTAGAACACCGCGTATTTGAGAAGATTTCCAAACGAAGATGTTCGTTCGAAGGAGGTGGGTGAATGACCGGGCTAATAAAATTGAAGCCAAATACCACCCAGCGGCTAAATTCCAAGGCAATAACAAACAAATCATTCCGACACGAAAGTAGTACGCCTCTGTGACAAAGTGGGAGGAGAACAGACCTGGCCTCTTAAGGTTGAAAGGAAAAAAAACTGAACTTAAGACGAGCCGGTTTCGGCCAAACAGAATAAGGAATAAAAGACATTTCGTAAGTTTAGTACGCTTCGGCCGTCGTTTTCGTTGCATTCGTGAAGCACCACAAACAAACCTCAATTAGTAGAGCTCTTTGGAAAGAATCATAACCATTCATTCTGCAAAACTGGTCACAAGACATCGGAATAGCAGTGTAATGACGGGAGTTTTGTGGTCTCCGTGATGGAGAAACATCTCCGGTCGTTAAGTTGGTCGGGGAAGACCTAGAGGGTTGCTGATCCCATTAGTAAATCTCGTTGGGGCTGGCTAAGCTCGGGTTCGAACCTGACCCTTCCCCTGGCTTCTGCGGCTGTAATTTGGCCTAATGGGTCCCCATACCACGAGTCTTTGCGATCCAGATTGTTGAAAAGTTTCAATAACCGAACCACTAAATAGTTGCATTTTATCCATTTAATCTTATCGGTTAAAAGTTTCTAACCTTTTTTGTTGTGTATACTGTACAAAATCAAAACAATGATTCATGTATGGTCAATGTCAGAGCTAATAAAAGTCGGTATCAAACGTAAAACATATGATAAAATAACTATTATATACCAAACTTGTAAATTCTTGTGTAAGATCCTGTTCGTTGATTTAGAAAAAGCTCTGTATTGTTATTTATAAATTTACACTGATCCTAATGCGGACATCAGGGAAACGACAGATCGTTAATTGCACTGAAGATGCATTGGGACATGACATACATAATATGCAGAGTTCATTTTGAATTAATCAATTAAGAACTGAATTGTTATTAATAATACACTTTGAATTTATATTCGTAATCGACTGACGTGGAACGAGAAACTTGACCGTGGAACACTATCATTTCGAAATTTCACTATTTCCTTGCCAAAATTGTCAGTTCTATATTTATTATACCTATTTCTTATTACGCTAAAGTTTGTTAAATCTTGAACATTTTGGCGGATAGCTGATTTGCTCATTAGATATGCTATGGGGGGGGGGGGGGGCATAATTTTAAAACCGCAAAATCGTCGTTCACAGAAAACCGGACGGCATCGCAGTTCGAGAAGCCGGCAATCAGAATTATATCCAAAAACTTGGAGTGAATCAACACTAGAGCATTTACTTCAATGCTTAAATACATATGGTCTGTATTCTATAAATTCAAATCTTGGTTATCTATTGAGTTAATCGGCCAAATTTTCTTATGCATGACCTTAAGGAAAGAAAAAAACTCATGAAAAGTAATAAACATAAATTAAGCGTATTTAGTATACAAACGATGAAAATATGTGTTCCTTGCCATAAAAATACATATACTACCCTAGGTATATTTCAAACAAATTGAAATCAATTTGGTTTCATATATTAAAATAAAATTGTCTATAACTGTACTTGATCGGCAAGACAGTGAAAAAGCAGAAAGAAGTTGCATAGTCTTTAGTGTTAATGTTTTATTAGATTAAAATTAATTTATATTCTTGAGCACCATGGTTGAAGAAAACACGAATGGTTTTTCCACGGTACTGTGCCCTTTAAACAGTATAATTTTTATTTCCAGAAAGATTGTTAGGATATTTTTTATGGTCCGATTACCTTGCAAGTGGATAAAAATGGCCGACACACTTCGTACTATATTCGGTGGTTATTGCAATAATCAATTATCCTATGTGCTCTCTATTTTACAAGGTGAAATATAAATGTTATTCGCTTAGTGTTCCAGGGACTCTTCTTCCGCCATGACGGTGGCCAGGACAACGACAGAACTATACTCTGGCTCTAAATATAATAATATGGCAATGATTAGATAGTTGTAAGAATCCCAATGAAACTTGATTCATTAAGCTGGCAATTCAACGATCATTCCATACATTTAAATGGAGGAACATCTCCAAAAATTGACCATGACTTGGGGAGGGCGGGGAACCTAATGAATTATGTGGAGTGACAGGGTGAATTGGATTTCCGAAATCTAGTCTTGGTGAGCAATTCGTTTTTTTCATTCGTTATTTAACTGTTAATGAATTGTTAAATTCAATGGGATCACGCCGATCCACTTGATCATCAGCGTTGAAAAGGTGATCCAAATTACTTTATTTTTCTCATCAGTCCTTCAAGAATAAACTTTTGTCTTTAATTTTAAGCTATGTTATGCGCTCATAATTTAATGTTATTTATTTTGCGATAAATGGCAACAAAATTTCAGAGAAGGAAATTTTTATCGATTTAGGATTTTTAAATCAAAAAAATTTCAAAAGCAAATATTAGAACACTAACAACCAACGTACCGTGACCGATCGGATGATATCCATTGGATTTCTCGGCAACCTCGGAACACTAAATCATCACGCGGCAGCACTGTCAAGGAAACAATACTTTGTTATGTCTCACTGGGAGGGGAACAACATGGAGCAATGATGTATCGTCATGCACTGAGCGGTCAAGGAGGAAATCATGAAGCAATACCACGGGGAATGTGAGCGCGTTAGCTGGCTGAGCTCTACAGGAATTGTAATGGTGAAGCAACGAGACCTCGAATAGCAACTGGCCGGATCTCGAGCGCCATGACGCTGCGTTACACAAACATACACGCAATTACGGAAAACGGTTTGAACGTTGGTCTGCAAAGCACAATTTCCAAGCCTGTATGCTTGCACATGGCGCTGCAGTCCACCCTCGATTCCCTAATTCTTCTAGGTGGAATTACAGACCCACTTAAGCCACTTATGTATGATATTATGCGCTTTGTATTCCCTACAAATTACAGATAAAAACAAACTCCATTTAGTGCAGTGACTTCCTTGATATCCAACAAACCGTGGCCGTGACTGCAATGCATTTTGCAAAGATTTCTCAAGCAAGTTTATGTAAAATATTGTTTTTAGGGCCGAAGTTAAGGAGAAGAGAGTGAGTAGACCGGAGCTCACGTTCACATATTGATTCATCGGACAGGGTAATTATTAAGTCCATGAACCATTAAAAAACCATTAAAAAAAGGAGAAACTATGAAAGTTTTTTAACATAGTGTCAGCCAGTAAGTTTGAAAAATCGCTAGTAGCAGACCCACGGACCGTATTTACTGTAAAATATGCAATTGTGGCTCATGTGTAGTAAGAACAGCTGTAGCAATGCAGTGTAGAGGCTTAGTAGAGGTAGAACATGATGGTTAACCATGATTTAACGCCACAAGGCATCTAATCTGGATACCGTAGTGACCACTGGAGGAGCGCCAAGTACGTGCATATCCACCGACATGGCAACGTCTCGTTTATCTAATAGCACAACTTTAGAAATGTGGATGGATGCTATCTTGTTGAAAGAAGAAGTCACTACTATCAGTTTCATGAGTCACAATTGGAGAAATATTCAGCAACGTTCTCAACTTCTTTACTCACTCATAGTTTTCAGGTTTATTTTATATCTTGAAACGCAGTTGAGTTGCACAAATTTTATGCGACTATATTTACAATCGCGGCCAGGAAATAAGGTGGGTGGAAAATTTTTAGCTGTCGTGTCATTTATGATTCCGGTAGACGACGCAAGTCATTTCCGTTACCAATACAAAAATTAAAGAACGCTGGACTCCGTTCGTTGGCTTTTTTCGGGGCTATAATATTTTGGCTCACTTTGTCAGTCAACTCTGGTGATGCTGGTAGGATTTTATAATCCGGTTAGTTTGCTTGTCACGAAAGTCAAATGTTAATCTATGATCTAATTAAATTTAGTGACAATACGTAACTACTGTCTTTAGTTAGAATTTTAAATACGGGAAGAAATACAACAAAAAACAAGGTTTTGATGTTTGTTTAAAAATATATAAAGAAAATCAATAAGACTGTCGTAGTTGTATCTTTTCAATTTATGTCACCAGTATGCTTGGCTTGAAATGTTGACTTAAAATGTTTAATTCCAAAAGAAAGAAGTTACAGTTATTCTCTCAATTAACTATATTGATTTTGGAATATTCTACATATAATTCCATAGCGTTTACCACTAACAGAGAATGACAAAATATATGAGGAATTAGAGAGTATTCTATCAAGTATTTTATGTAGACATTAGCTGTAACTTTTTATTCAACAAGAGCCCGATGGGCGAATATATTAAGGAACACAAATAAAAAATTCAGAAAATTTAAGTAAATATGATGATAGTTGTGGGTGCAGATTTTAGCATGTTTACACCTGCGGCCTAGTTTCAACGACGTAGCATAAACAATGGCTCCCAGAACCTGATGACGTCGACGAGTATTAAGTTCAACTCATTGTGATGAGAAGGCAGTACGCAATTTGATTTACGCTCTAGGTTTGACTGAGGTAGGTGCACGTCCAACCGGATACGCGATTTGTCTCATGTTGTCCTGTAAGTAGGACTTGAAGGTGACGTAACTGACCTCCGGAGGTCGCTCAGAAAGGTCGCGGCCTTTGTCTCCGCGATCTGGTTACCTGCGGGTAATTCAGACGGACGGTTTTCTTCACATCTCGGTGGCATTCAGGTCAAAAAATTACTACAAACAGTTCTTTGCTAAAGGCCATTAAAAACTTCTGAATTTATGCCCAACAGCATAATTATAGAACGACTACAGGTAGGGGGACAAATGGAATGAAATTTGAAATTGAAATTTTATCACAAATTACCTAATTACAAATCAATCACTAAAATTCTGAACGGAACTATTGTATTTTGTCTCCTTTTGACAGTAAAAATATATTTGTCCTGTATCTGATACCGATCGGTAGCCATAGCGAACTTCGGAAAATGCAAATGATTGAAATAGCAAAATAGCAGTAAAAACTATTGAAACGGAACCGGCCTCAAAACATGACGTTTAATTAAAGAACTTGTAGAGCTTCTTAGCCCCA
This sequence comes from Eucriotettix oculatus, assembly GCA_034510155.1. Taxonomy (NCBI): domain Eukaryota; kingdom Metazoa; phylum Arthropoda; class Insecta; order Orthoptera; family Tetrigidae; genus Eucriotettix; species Eucriotettix oculatus. The sequence continues at coordinate 66,688,118 of CM067378.1, forward strand.
GTGGTTTAATTTTTTATAGGTGGTGCATATATAATGAGCTGCGGTAACAACAACAGGAACGACGAAACCGTTTGGAAAAATCCTTGTCTTCAAATTGCGAAAATCTTTTTCTCATAAACGAAAAATATTTATCGTTCTGAACCGTTCTATAAAAACACCGAATTAATATAATATTGACGTCTCGAACAAACTTAATATTTATATTTTTATTGATTCCATTAGTCCATGTTAAAAGAAATGTAATATGTCTTCATTATTGATAGTTACCGTAAACGATGTAATTTTAACATAGAACATTTCTTTTCATTGCACAACACAACTAAAAGTATCAAAAAATTTTGCACACGAGATAAAATAATTGATTTAGAATATACAAACAAGTATTTCCATTGTTGTTATTTCTATCCACAATGCTCAAAATTTGTCTATATAACGTAGTGACAGAAACATTCAAATTTGTCTGCGTTTTCTGTGAAGAACACGTATTTAGAAGTTTTTCTCCAAAATTTAAGTATTTATTTGAAATATAAATACTAAATTACGAAAAATTTTTTTCAGCCACATAAATAAATTTTTACTTTAAAAAAATTTTGCTTTTGATATTTTTTTCTCTGTAACTACATTAAGTAATTCTACTTATAACAGATTTTTTGCGGTGTAATAAGTGTTCTTGTGCTTCTGTATAAAGAACTAAATAAAAATATTAGTAGAAATTCTATTAAAATTATCATCGATTATCTTTTAAAGTTTTTGATATTTTATGAAGCGATTTCTTCTCTCCGTGTTTATATATGAATATTAACCCTTTATACATATATTTGTATAATTGTTACTAGTATTTTCTTTAATACATGTCTTCTATAGATCTTTTTCTTGTGTGAGAAATGTTTTAGTTTTACAATATATATTACATGTTATATTTATGTATTATTTTTAAGATTATGTATTTTATTAATATATATATATATATAGTTTGACCTGTCCTATTTCCTGAATAGAGGATTAATGGAACCAATAAATAAATCTAAAACTATGATTTATCTATAGCAAATTCATTATACCAGTGGACCACTGTAAGGAACGAACGAAATCTTTTTATTTTGATAAAATGTTTGGTATGGTGACTGTTTTAATTTAATTTTTTAGTACTGAGTAATATAAAATTGAATAGAAAATACAATGAAACGCGGAAACGCATATACGCGTTAGAGTTTCCGTAATAATAAAAGCTCATGATCATGACTATTTTTCCATCAAACGGAGCAGATAATCGACGATTACTCAAATAAAAATTGTGTTCATCTTTTCGAGGAGTTCTTTACGAATAATAAATTTCCAAAGTAGACTAACTTGGATTCTGTCAACTAGTCGACCTGTCGTCTTGTGGCTGGAAACGTAATTCTATGTTAAAAGAACAACTAAATTTTCTTGCATTCGGAGTGATTTTTTTTTTGAAATTCAATTTCAATACGAAACACCTCCTAAATAAATTTGTCATGAATAAGTTAAATTAAAATATACACATATTTGGGTCAACAATTAATTCTTTTTTGTTTAGAACGAGTCTTCCGGCAGAGATGTCGGTCCCTCGGATAGCACGCGCCAGAGTCGGCCAGCCGTACACATTGCCTCATTGTTTGTCGTTTCTCCGAATCCGGGCGGAACTTTCCCCTCGGCACTAATAAAGTCCATTCTAAGTACGGAACTCCATTTCCCGTAACTGAAAAATTCCCACCGTATCTGTGGTAGACGATATCAGTGTCTGTCGAATAAATTAACTATGGGTGACGACATCAAAATAACCGCAGGAACTTACTGTTTAACAGGAAATAGTAACACAAGTAGGTCGAGAGAATAAAAACAAATAAACGTGAAGGAAAATTTAAATTAAGCACAAACGCCGAAGAATTAGTAAGAGTGATGTAATTTACCTAGACACACAGTTCCCCATGTCAAAGGGCATATTTTAACAATGAAGAAAGTAAAAACTCCAAACCACATCAGTGGTAGTTTCTTGAACTTTCAAATGTAACGTTTCCTTCAGTAATATGTATTTGCACCGAAATAAAATCAGTATTCATTCCTCAAAATATTTGATTTACAAAAATGGCAAACATCACCTATTAAACTTTAACGCAAATTCTTTCACCATTTTGTGACATTCCATCCCCAAAAAATTAAAACAAAAATCAATGATAAACTAATAACAAACTCCAGTCATTTTCAGTGAATAAATGGGAGTTCTGAGAAGTAATATATTGATGTGGAATTAGGCTTAGAAGCTTAGAAACATTTGTGGTGTTGGCTAGTTCCGTAATAAAGAACAAGGAAGATTGCACTCAGTAAGCCTAATCCACATTAAGACGAAAGACGTATTCATCATTGAAAACCAACTATTTTTCCGCAAAAGTTTGTAAAGGCTTTGAAATATCAGCACTTCATTTTTTCACGTAAATACTTTCAGAAACCCAACACATAATTGTTTCTTTTTCGGTATTACGAAACTAGAGTCTGATAATGCTCGACTTCGTTGGGACTATTAATTAAAGATTTACAGAATCAAAAACAATACAAATGATTCTACGTATTTTTCTGCCTTATTCCACATACCCTTCGACGTACTTTGTGCTTCTTTTTGAAGTTCTTACTGGTTCCATTCAGGTCTTCACAGAAATGCAACACAAAGTATTTACTATCCTTATCATTTAATAAATAAGTCGGTCAACGTGTCACGAAACAATTTCATAAAATAAAATACATAACTTTTCGTACCTTTTCTTGGAAACTCGTCAGGGGTACAATTTTAACAAATTTGGCATGAGAATATAAAAATAATTTTTTTGAATTATTTAGATATACAGGCGAGGGGACATTCAATAATTAAAGAGACAAATTGATGTAAAAAAGAAAAGTTTTGTATGATCTATTTTGTGATTTCATGATAGTAGGTTGGCATCACTGGGATGGGCTGAGAACACACGAGGGTTAAAAATTGTTTCATTTATAACCTCAAAATTACATTTAACGATGGCGTGTACGCTTAAACTTTGCATGTTACTACAATAACGTGATCCGGTTTTTGGTTTCTGAAGGTGAAAAAGCAGGTAAAATATTTTCTGGGGTGACTTTACAGTAAGATGAAAGTTTCATGAACCACGGCAGATCATAAACGGTTGAACCTCAGTGTCTGACACGCAATGTCCTGGCCGGCCAGTTGGAGTGTCAATGCTTCAATTCAATATCGCACTGACGTCACTGTTCGTAGAAGATATAGCTAACCAAGTTGCAGTTGAAGTGTTGCCAAAGTTCAGAACATTGTCAGTATCAAGCTCTAGTACAGTAAAATAATTGCAAGGTGAGTTCCGAGATATTTAGCGCAAGAATACGGTTTCATCGTGTGACGAAACTTGGGTTCATCATTTTGAACTAGAGGCCGAAAAAAGTTCAGGAAAGAGAAAGTGGATCAAACAGAAGGCAAAGACTTTTTTAAATGCAAAAACTAGATCATCGTTGGGAAAAGAGAATAATTATTCGCATGGTTAATATTGAGAAGTAGTAAATGTCTTATTTTGTAAAAATAGACAGTTATTTTAATAGACCAATTTGTATGTTTTAATTATTGAATAACCCTCGTACTTGTAGAATTCACCTTATAAAATTTATTATATTTGTGAATCTGGGAAGGTTCCAATAAAAGAAAGATTGTGCTATTTTTCTATTTTATTAAATTGTTTCTGACGTGTTGGACGGTTTATTTATTGATTCAGTTGACGTCAGATAAATATAACTATTATGCTTAACATATTACGTGTGCCACCGAAATAATTGATGCAAAAGTTCGAGCCAATTTCGGATTACTTCAGGCCACGTTTTACGAAATCTTTGAAATCGGTATGCTTTAAGCATGAACAAGTTCATCTAAAATAATTTGCGAGACTAGGGCAGTGAAAAATTAAGAATGGAACTCGTGATATCGTGACGGTAGACAGCGGCAAACAATAAGGTGCAATGATAAATTATAGCAAGATATTTTAAGGTTTCTACGACGAAGACAAATATTAAGGTTTATTAATCATACTGCACAACGTTTCTGTATATATTTTTACCTTGGTATTAGTTGAGAGGTTGCATTGATTTTTTATTAATAATTATAAAAATGTATATTAATTGACATTAAACATATCATATTAAAAACAGAGGAACTAAAATGTTATTTACGATAAATGAAATAATTGACGAGTGGCAAAGTTTTTTGGTGCTTACAGCAAGTACGTGGGGCTTGAATCTGATGCATCTGACCCTGTTCGCGAATTTTTCGGGCGTCAGTTTCGAGCGCAGGGTGTTTAGCAGGCAGCGGTGATCGAAATGGGATCCGAGTGGAGGGAGAGAGGAAGCTATTGTCTGAGGCAGATGGCTTGGCGGACGATAAGCCAGCCTCTTTTGTTTCATCGAAATCGCCTTGCCGCGTGGATTACTCCTCAGTGTGCGGGAAATGAAGCCCTTTGTCCCAGCCACGGCCCGCTGGGCCACAAACGCACTTCTGTATCGGATGGACGGGACGAACTTTTCTGACAAGTTGCAAGAAATATGCAATAGACTATAGCAGATACCTGCCATGCGAAACGAGACTCATAGAAGCTGTTCTTCATGACAACGGAGGAACCCGAATGAAAGATTCTACGAACCAGGAACATTAAATTGTAATGAAACGAAATTTCTCAATGCAGTCAATAAAGACTCGGAGTAGGTTCAGATGTACCACAGCAGCGAACCGATATTGATAAGAAAAAACGTGCTATGTTGACGAAGGTTGCTTGTGGACTCTTTATTGTTAGTATAACTGCAAAGAAAAGACTTTCCTTTTTCCCAGCTGAGGGCAACTGACAAGAAATTAATAACGGGATCGAACACTATGGATAAGAGCTGAAATAAAAGAAAGCAGATGGTAGGGACAGAAAATTATCGCTGTACCTACAGGATGTGGTCCTGTATCGGAAAATTATATATTATATAGAGGTTGCATGGAGGAATAGTTCGGAGCTTTAATAAACGTTAGTGTTGACATAATAATGCTCTAGTGACAACAGCAATTGAGGCATGCCATTCCAAACATCCGGCGAAAACAACCGCCCACGATCCAGCATCCAGCGTATCCGCCAGTGAATTGCAGCCGTCACAGCCAGAAATGCATCCCACTTCCTTCAGATTCAGTGAGCTGGAAATTACATGCCCATGAATAGCCAAGGTCATTTCTCATTCTGCATGAGAAATGGAGAATTTTTTTATTGATTCCAGTTAACTTTTTTATATTAATTTAAACCAAGTCAAGGTACAAATGCAAGACAGAGTTTATCAGAACTCTGTGGCTAAGGTCAGGAAATTTTCCTAATATCGAGAAATGAAAGAAAGCGAAGTAAATCATGGCTCCGAAAACTTGCAATTACAGAGTTATCTGAAATTTTCGAAATGTAATGCATTGAGTCATTGTAACGGCCATTTTAGAGTTTGTTTGAAATGTTTATATTTATAATAAATAGGGGACATTTCTTTAAGCCAGAGAGGGGGGTGGGGGTGTTAGAGAGAATAGAGTTGACGAGGTGGTTGCCAGGGTAACTCAAGATTGTATTGCTTATGTCCGATTCAAATATTTATAAATGTTGAAATAAACTCGTTTGATATTTAAATTTAGTGGGTAGATGAGAAGTTGCAAAGAAATATATGCATGGAAGAATGAATCATCATTCAATCGTAAGTTGGAGTTATGTTTTCCAATAAATTGAAATCGTGTGAATATCAGTAATTTCTTGAATTTTGAGTACTTGATGAGAAACGGTTGAATAATGTAATCATTATGCGAATGTTACTAACGTAATCATTGCCGATATTAAAGAGATCCTTGCTCTATCAGCTAATTTCCAGGTGTGCCACTTCACCTGAATAAATGTTTTCAATTGGATGAGGTTCATAGATGGAATTAATACAATTTCATCATAATTAATAACTGAAGTTGAAACAGGGAAAGAAGATAGAGTTGCTAACATTTGAAAAATATTTTACTACTACAATAATGAACCTATGTATTGTGGTTTCTGTTTCTGATGTAAATTGATTTAGGCGTTTGAAGTTTCTAAAAATTGTGATGTCATCAGCGGTATTAAACTCATCATAGCGAACTAGAGTTCCTCGCACTGTTAGATGGAAGTCACGCTATATAACCACTCAGTGGTATATATAATAGTAATTATTATTATTATTTTACAAGAGGTGTGCTTAATGGCATCCGGCCAGACAAGTGAGTAATCTTGCGTATATGAACAAAGACGTCGGATATTGTTTCAACAAGGCTCGTCATTTGGACTAAAATGCGAGACTGGTTACAACTGTTATTTGAAGAAGTGTCAATGTTACGTAGCCGCATCTGATAAGTTTGTATGAAGTTTAGCTGATTTGTTGACATATCAGACAAAATGTTCAAAGTGCTGAATACAGGCAGCTGCTCTTCTTCGTTCCGAGTTACGACTACGATAACAAAATGCTTGGTGTAGTGCGTACTGTCTGACAGACTGCCACAATGCGTACAGTTCTTGTTTATTTGTTAACACTTCAAACACATGTTGCAATTAGTATGCTACTGCTAATATTTTATATCGAAAGCATTGACGTGTTTTAAGAAATAAAATAACTGTAAACGCTAGCACATCTAACTTTCCATAATGTACAATACATGCCGTTGTAATTGAATATACTGAATTATAAAACACTTTAATATCAATTCAGATTTAAAGTTAAATATAGGAAGTACTCATTAACCTGATGTGCAAACATTAATCGCACAATTCCATTGGATTCCAGAGAAAGTTAATTTAAAACGTCGGAAGGAAGCAGATGCGTGGGCTCCGGCGAAGTCGACGACCTTGCGAGAATATCAGTGTTGTGAAATGCGAAGTGAAGCTGCCCTGTCGTGGAATGCGAGGGAGGAGGCTACGATCCGTATCTCGACAATGGCGCCTCCCACGCTCTCGCCTGGCAACAATGAAGCTGACACCAGACGCTGTTGCCGCAACGAGCGCTTTCTACGTCCACAGACACCAACTGTAGAGGGAATTAATAACTCTTGCGCAACCTCATTTCAGTCCGAGGAAGAAGTCCGTTTCGAGGAATGTCCCGCCCCCCACCTCCCCTACACCCACAAACATTCTTCCTGATTACATGCATGTGAATGTATTTCGCCACGTCATTCATAACAATACGTCCGCAAAACCACACACACTTGGAGTGTTACCGGTGCGATTCTTGAGTTGAATAGCCTGTAAGCGAACAAAAGGCTAGGTTATTGTTTGTAATGCTAGCTTCATAATGAGACTATTTTTCTGTCAATAGAATTACGTGTAATTACATTGTATATCAATTCGTAGAAACGTAAAGAAATTTAACATCCATAGGTCGAGAAAAAGCCTGAATAATTTTTATTCTCATTTTATATTCCGTTAAATTTATTTTTATAGAAGATTGCGAATACTAGACACAAGTCAGTGTGATATACTGACAATTTGTGGTCTATAGTGGATATTCTTTCTGTTCATCCTTAAAGACCATTTTTATCTTGAATAAAATAGATCTAGGAATGTGACCAACGTCCTTTGCTCTCCCACAAAACTGATAATTTCAATAGATCATATGTTTAAATAGTACAGGAAGTGGAACGGAATTATCAGATTGTTCTTTAACAAACATTATGTTCGATGTAGAAAATCATTAAAAAAAGACATCCAACAATCGGAATCAAATCAGTGGAGCGCTATAAACATATAGACGATTATATGAACATTTTTGATAATGAATAAAAATGTCAGGAAATAAATTCAATTAGTATTTAATAAATATAAATTTAATTTATGAACAATTATGTTTTCCTTCCAATTTAATTGAGTTTTTTATTTTTTAAATTTTATGTTTCCGAAGGACATAAAATATATAATCCTACATTTGACGTATGAAATATATCAGTGAACAAATGTTTCGTATAGTACACGACAAAAATTTTTGAAATGTTTTCAGTCGACATCATTAAATATAAATAAGTATTAGTAGAAAGGATGCAAAGTGTAACAGCTTCCATATTTATGTTCAATATTACCTTAACATACAGTATTGCATTTTAGACACCTGAAAGAAGCACCAGGAACGTCGTATGACATTTATTTTATCAGACAATTTTGTCTGCTATCTTGCTACTTCCTTAATAAAGATTGTATAGTTAATTACAAATTTAATTTCTTCCTATTTTTCAATCCAGAAAAACATCCAACTAAAATATGCATATCACTTCACAATTTAGGGGGTTTATAATTTTGATAAAAGGTAATGAAAAATTCTTCGATTCCATGTAAAAGCCACCACCAGAAATTTTCAGTGAAAATATTGTTTGCTCATCAGTTTGTAATTAATTAATTCGCTTCGATTAAGCGCGGAAAAGAAAGAATGTTATAATATAATATATTTGAGGAGTATATTTAAGAATTCAGTCACGTACGAGATATTTCTTGAATGAGTGACGCGTTTCAATAAAGCTTATCATAATTTAAATATTTTCTAAAAAATACCCCGAACAATTTCAAGTTTTATCGGTTTTAATTCATACACACACACACACACACACACACACACACATATATATATATATATAAAGTAGAATATAATTACAGCTACGTTTCATGTGACGAGTGTCACGAATACATAGAGTCTATAATTTGCTGTGGGGACAAAATTTTGGTAGGAATGTTCTTAAATCATTTACGAATTGGTAGCAAAATATTTGAAGATTCAATCCATAATACGACATAGTAGCTCAGCCGGCTTGGAAAGGTTTAAAATACCACTCCGTATATGGAATAATGCCAGAAGTTCTTCGGCAATGGATATATGAGATATATCGTTTCGACTGGAATCACTTTAGAGTACAATAGGAAGAAAGTGTGCCAATATCACCCCTATTTTATGGCGGACATTACCGGTCCCACTGTGCACAGCCACTTTTTTCCGCGAAAAACTATCGGAATTATATACGTACGAGTTCATTTTTAGGCGTGAAATTTGAGCTAGTATTATATAAATACTCAGTACGTAGGTTATTGAATACAGTTTTATCGAACGACTGGCTCAATAGGACGAGTATAGTCACGGGCTTCGACCATAGGACATACGCCTCAGAAACGTGAGGCCAGTCGCACTCGAATACGTAATAGAGTGACATGTAGACAAAAATTAGTTTGAAACAAATTTAATACAGTTCTCGTTGAATGTAAGAAATTGCTTGAATACTATATGTAGGAGTTCAAAATGCGCCGGGTCTATAGGCGTAATAATTCGGCCACAAAATGTATTGAGGCATCACGGAACACATTAATAATTTTCCGGTGTTAATCAACAAATTTTATGAAAATGACACAACCTATATGAACGAACGCCATCGCGATTATCTTGGACAAAGTACCGTGAACGTTTCGCCAGGAAAGCACACTAGACTCAATTGAGCTTCATTTGCCAGAAATGAGCAAGTGAGGAAGGCCTGAGTGAGAGAGAGAGGGAGAGAGAGTTACTCACTGTGGAGCACCATGCTGCTGGCGTGGATGCTGGCGCACGACTGGCGGCCGCAGCGCGGCGCTTCACGTGACTCATCCCATCGACACACAATTACGCGCAGGAAATTACAATAGTACTGCCGGCAACGGAAAATCCATTACGGAGGGTTAATAGACACGTTTGCCTCCTATATTACCAGAACGATGACGAAAATCTCCAGCACTAATTGTTGAGCGAGCATACTTCAAATCGTCCTAATTTAATCGACAAAAAAATATCAGCAAGAAATTACCTCGATTTGATCAATTTAGAGTTACGAATCAAACTCTCAACGCTAGTATGGCATTTGTTTATCAGACAAAAATACTGTGAGCTTAAATATTACTTGGAATAGGAGCTGTAATAAATCATATAGGATGGGGTTTATTTATTATGATTACTTAATTAATTAAGCTATTATTTGAAACTGGGAAATTATAATTTGAAGGAAAATTAATAATAATAATAATGAGATAAATTAATTTAAAATCAAAATAGTCGTTTATTGTATAAAAATTTTAATAAATAAAACTCTTAAAATCAGAAGAAAAACAAACTGAGTTTAAACGCATACTTTCACGAATGTGCACATTTGTTCACAGCGGTTGTGAATATGTCTTAAGGATATGTCTTCTGGCACAACAAAAGGTGAACAGTGGAAGGCCTCGGTCAGTCACAGCTCATGTGCTACATTTACTGGACAAAAGACCTGGAACCAGTGTGCGGAGGTTGGCAGTAACATAAAGCGTGAGTCGTCCTCTTGTCTGAAGCGTTACTTCACCAACAATTATTGTATCTTATTTAGAGGATCGTACTCTCATTGATTCGGCTGAAATGAATTCTGCCATCAACTTCATTCTTTGTTTTACTGTTAATAGGAAACTTTATCATTAATTACAGTTTAATTTGTATCACAGAGCCAGGTTTCCAAAATTTTTCTTTCTAATCATCCCACCACCTTTGTGGACAAGCTAATTTATTATTAGATTCTGTCCATAATTCTGATAATATAACTTGTTAAAAATAATTTACTGGGCAACCTCTACCATATCGAAGTTATTTTTAAACATATGAACTCTCGATTATCTAAAATTAATTAATATAACAACCAGGGTAAAATCCATTAGAATAATACACAAATTAATTTCGTGGTTTGACGTTTCTGTGCTGCACTATCAAATGTACTGACTTGTTTGTTTAAAAAGCAAAATATTTCTTTAATATTTAAGTCTAATTCTTCTTTTTCTGGTATTATTAAATGATACAAAGATCCTACAAATGAATTGGCCACTACCAACTTTGTGCACAAACTTGACTGTTCTGATTGTAATTTAAGTTGTGTCGGCCAAGTAAATAGAACATTGAATTTTAGAATTAAAGAAGCGAAGACTAATTTCTAACGTTTTAGCAGAAAACATAATCCGATCACCAAACATTGCTTCCATTTTGATAACACTCGTATTTTAGACATAGAACCGCATTTTCGGAGAAGATTGATCTCAGAAATGTTACAAACTGTAAATATTGAACATCACATAATTTTAGTAAGCTTTCCGATGTGTTATTTTAGTGCTTTGATCCTTTCTGGTCTATCTTTTGTATTATACTTTTGGCGTCCTCCTGTATCAAATATTGTCAGCTTACTTTAAGATCCATTTAAGTAAGATGCTCAGCACCAATAGAAACGCTGGCCTATCTAAATTTGTTAATTGGCTCACTCTATTTTGTAAAGTCAGTCTTTTAAATGTCAAATCTGTTGTTACATATATTCATGTACATCATACGGAATTCTTGCACTAATCGTCCCTTTAAAAACTACTCTAGTGGTCCGCTAATTTCTAATTACTGAATTTAGTGGTCCACAATGCCTAAAATGTTGCCGACCGCTATCCTACAAAAACCAAATCTTGTGGTGGCTGGAGGAGGAGACGCAAATTTCCCACCTCCATGCATGCAGCTTGCTGCCCGACTGTTCCAATAGGAACTCTTGCCGCGAGCCCAACGCTGTTTAATCTCAAGCTCAAATTTATAGTTAACAAGGAAGAATTTGAAAAAAATAGGAACAAATGAATAAGTTACATCAAGGAGAAATTTCAGCTAATGACAGTATAATGGAAAAGTAGAGTTGAGAGTAACTAAAACTAAAATTAATAATTAATTATTCTGTCAAAACAGTTAATAATATTAAAATATACAATACTTTCGTACTAGAAAATTAAAATAAAATTTTGGATATAAACCAAAATAGATTAACTAAACATTAATAATCAAAATGCATTCTCATATCTTGGCCAGTAAAGAAAAAAAGCGTATTTTCGAGAACACTGGAGAAAGGTTTCTCAAGATGTTTAATAAGAGGAAATACTGTGAACTTCTTTCAATCATGTTTGAAATATGTTCCAATTTAAACGGACACAAGAAATGAGACATGCGCGTTGGCAAATTCTACTTTCAAAACGTTTAAAGATGGCATGGAATTATTGTTATTCTAAAAGCTGTAAAAGAATATAGCATAGATGTCAAAAGAAAGGGACGTTTCGAACGTAAATTAAAACGAATATAATATTCGTAACGTACGATTAAGTTATCGTTAAAATATTTATCAATTAACTGACTGTGATAGATGAATTAATCAAATCATATAAATCAAATAGCTACTGTTGTTGTAGGTAATGAATAGTGTGTTATGTTGCTGGAGAGAAACAAGAGATTGGAGAGTCGCATCTAATCAGCCATATGGCCGATGACTCGAAACAATCTACCTTTCTACTTTCGATCTCTAATAGACCCTCTGCATGGTACAAAGACCCCGATTCTGGGAGATATCACGATATTATTTGAGAACTTTACAGTTACGTTATTCTTTAACTTCTCTGAAATCGGTTCCTCACTCTAGAAAAAATAGAACGACCCTAGTTTATTTCTATTATCACTATACAGAGCAAAACTTCTTGAATTAAAAATATTGGCGGTGCATTAATTTGAAACAAAGAAATCTGGCCGGATAGTCTCGTTCTTAACATGAGTAAGAAAAGGTAGGAATCCCGTTCCTCGACGATGACGTAAGCTTAAGTTTTATGTTATGCGTCTGTGCATAAAGTAACAGTTTCTAAGTAAGAATAATTTGGACAGAACAAAGAACTAAACCACTATTACAATCCTTGAAAATCATTCTGCGTTAATTAAAATATACTTTCCACAAGTTACGGAACATTGTACAATTCTCACAGCACACACAAGATGCATTTACGGCACTGAGAATTTCACTAAATATTATTCGAGCTTTTCTTCAATTGCACTCTCTAACAAGAGATTTACGTTCTTGACAATCGCCGAAATATTCAAATAAAATGTAATGTTTAAATATTTAATTATACTCAGTTAAATTAATAGCCTCGAAACCATGCTGTCATCAACTGTCTTGTCTAGATTATTATTTATCCCGCTTTTATTTCTCCTAATATATTATACCGTTTTGGTATTTGCAAATTAGTACTTTAAGAGTCCTTAATTTTATTACCAGAGTATAATAGGCTTGTTTAATGCTGCAAACGGTTCGAGTACTTCACTATTACAGTACTGCATAATAATATAATATTAACCCCAATTAATATATTTCCATAAATTTTTCCTAGTATTCCGATGTATTTTCAGCTCCACTTAATTTTCATTCAGTCATATGGGTCATTCTGGACAAGCGTTAAACGATCAATAAGAAATTAGTAAGCATTTTTAAAAAATCAGGAACACAGCCCAAGTATTGTACAATGAAGAACTGATAAATTTCATATACACCAGTTAAATTGATCAGAAATATATTTTAATATAATACATAAGACATTATAACATTTTAACAAAACAATCATGGCGTATCATTTCGCATTTACACATGCAAATATAATGTCTTAATATAATTAATTTAATGAAATATAGTGTGACTTTCACCCACACATTGCAACCGAAATGTAACAGCAGACATATATAAGCGGTAAAAAAATGAGGGATATGTCGTGATAGTTCTATATATTACTAAAACAATTTTTGCAAAATTTTGGTTACTGTATTAATTTATTTCTATGAAGTCTGACTATTAATTATTTACTTGCATTATGTGTTTGGCGAATATCAAATTAAATTAAATTAAAAGCGACCAATTTTTTGGTTAAATTTTATTCGTACAACGATAAAATCGCTCATTTGGGATTGAATCAGATAAATTTCGTCATAATTTTAAATTTTGAAGTATGTAGGTTAAAATTAATTTTGACAAAAAATAAAGGTCCAAATGAAAACATTATCCGTCAAGTAACGTTGTCTGTAATTGGTCTTTGAAAACAGACGATAAGTGAAATTTTATTTATAAAATAAGTTGTTCTCTTTCAGAAAGCGTCATTGCTATAGTAGCAGTATTGATTAATGTTATTGTACAAATTATTTGTAATATTAATTTCTTTTTATTTTAGAGTTGTTAAGTGGATATAGTTTGTTATATACTATTGTTCATTTACGTAGTTGAACTTCCGCGACTGAGAACGCTGAAACGTTGAAATCTAGGGTGAGGGTGAGGTGTTAAAGGAGGAAGTTCAATGCAGTTTTCCAAAGATTGCGAAGTGTGGAGAGAAATTCAGATAAAATTAAGATGCCTTATACGAGAAGTTTGTTTGAAATATTTTCAATTTTTTTTCCTGTCATATAGGAGTGGAAGGTTTAGCAGATGCAGTGCAGTTATGCAGTTCCTCAAGGGCGTCTGGCCGGGCTTCGAGCCCCGAATTCGATCAATACGGTCTCGACCTAGCTCAAGATCTCTAGACCTGTTGACTGCGCGGCTGCTTCTTCACTCACGGTTATTATCCATGGGACAGATACAAAACACACTCGTAAAATAAGACTAACGGGTAAACGTCTTCCGTCTTAGTCAGGATTCCGTTTGCGGTATAATAAAACAGACATAAAACGCAGTGGAAGATGTAAAGACAACAGATAAATATAGAAGACCAGAGAAAAGGCGAAAACGAGTGAAATGGAATAGTCAAGAATTGCATGTGCATTACTACCATGCAAAAAAAGTAACAAATTTTGCCGGTACACTAAACGAGTCAAGAATGCACGCGGTGAAAAATACACCCTGTACAATAAGGAAGCAAAAATGTTCTTCGTGTATATCAATGATGCCACAAATACTTCCTGTACAGATGCTGTGATTTATGTAATTCCCTCAATCTTGCCATGGCAATTGCAAATCGTGAAATAAAAGGTGTTTTTAAATAACACGAAATTTAGCGTTTCACCAATTTGAAATCTTTCGTGGTTTTGAATACATATGCCCTATTATAAATAAAACTTAAATTCACAAACTTACCCATTTAAATACGATTTTCGTATGGCTTATTATCATTTAATAGACCACAATAAATATGGCTAAATTTCCTGTATTATGTCTGTGGCAATACAGAGTGACGTCATAGACTTTCGCATATTTGCCCGTTTTTCAACTTTAATTCCTTTCACGTATCTGTTTGGGGTTTCACGACTACCCACCTCGTTTTGCTGAGGTTTAACGAATACGTGTACCAAATTTTGTTTCTATTAGTCAACGTGTTTAAATCTGTATTTCAACTCAACTACTCCAACCCCACGATCCAACAAATCCACAACAATCCTCCCCACCTCTACACTTCCGTCGGCTCGAAAGAGAACTCTTAATCGACGTCATCCTTCCCTCAGAATGATCACGCACATTCTAACTCACCTTATTATCACACCCGCAGGCCACATCCTCCAATAATCAATACACCGCCCGTCAACCGTCATACAACCACATCCTATGTCCCTCAGATACACGCGAAGAAAGGAAACAACCGAAAACATCTGCTAACGTAAGCCAATTAATGAAGTAACCTACCTTCATGTTTACACGTGAACTACTGTGTAAACATTATTTTAATTTTGTATGTACTATAACAACTATTGTAACAAACTAATAATCGCAAGATAAAAGTTTTAATACGTAATAAATAAAAAATCTGGATAAATAAATACCAACGAACGTTTCTCGTTTTTTATACATGTATTATATAAGCAGTTATGGAGTTGGTATAAATAAGTGGCCCTAGATTTTTTTTTTGGTTAACAGGATACATGAGGGTGATCCTGAAACAGGCAACTGCCCTTTAATAGCATAGGAAGGGAATTGAAAAGGGGGGATGCGGAAGGTAGAGCAAGGTAGCCAAGGGTTGACTAGGGCCCCCGGACTATGGTTTAAGGATCCTACCCGGTGTTTCACCTAAAGAGATGCAGGGAAAACCCTAGAAAACCTGCATCAGGTAGGTCGGGCATTGGGTACTATTCTCACGCCCTTCCGAATGACGGGAGACGAGTCTGCTGTGGGGACGCAGCATTCCCTTCTCCGTGTCTCCACCAGTTTCAGGAGGCAATTGGCCGACTGATCCAATGGGATCAGCGGACAACTCTTGCCATATGCCCAAGGTCTTTGACCCCAGTGCATATACCTCCTAAAATAGGTGAAGGTGTCTCGGCATATGAGAACTTTGATAAAAAATACCCAGAGAGAGTGCGAGGCATCCCCGACATGATCAGGTAAGCCCCGCAGTCACTCTGGGCTGAAGCGTCTACGAGAAAACTCCCGCAGCGCCTCCCTCTCGTTCTGGCCCTAGAATCTTCTTTAAAAGATTTTAAACAAAACGTTCGGGTATGAAGCTGAGAGTAAGTATCATTTACCGTCGTAAAATTACACAGAAAGACTACTTAAGACGAAAGAAGTCTCCGCAGATATGCAACGAAGCGCGAAGTAATGTGTAGAACCTTTATTGCTTTGTCACGGGAAAAGGCAAGGTGGAGAAACGCGGGGGCAGCAACCGGCGCTAATCTGTGACAGTAGAACACGCCACAACAGGTCATCTGCTGGGGTCGGGGTTAATTTCCGTGGAACACAGCGTCACACTTGCACCTGCCTATTCAGAGCGCGCCTCTAAAATTAAGGTTACGCGGCTCGTAACATTTTTGAGATTAGACAGGCTTCTTTCACGAGCCCTAGCGGCGCAAATTACGACTGAGACAGCTACTGTGGATGCCATATATGTTCCGGGATCGAAGACCTCGGAACAGCTGTAAATGTTATATACTGCTTTAATATGACCATTTGGTGAAGTTAGTACTCTTCCTCCTCACATAATCTCTATATCCCTCAGAATTACAAATTAAATTGTGGCTGTCGTTAGAAGTAACCACAACGAATATCTATTGATTAATATAAAAATAATTATTTCCAAATAAAAGTAAACAGAGCTCGGAATACGTTCAGCACGCGAAAATGTTTTAGACAAAGCAGTCATGAAAATATAAGAAAAAGTAATAGTGAAATCAAGAGTCATATGATATAGATATATCTAAGACGAATTACCATAGGTATATAACGCAGTATTAAGTCCGTCTGTTCCGTGTATTGGTGGTAGAAATTTTCCTCGTGTGAACGTTTAACAGACGTGGCCTACAACCTGTAAAGTATGCTGCCGTAACACAATTCTGTAAGGATAATTGCCTGACACACAGGGGCAGAGATCAGCACAACCCAGTACATAGACTTTTTTAAACTAATAACTTAAAAACATCGTATGGAATTAAATTAACGACTAATTCACAGAAACCCATTCATATTTCACTCATAAAACGTTTCGTCCACACACTTAATACTTCATCAACTATATTTTCAGGTTATTCCTACAATAGTATTGAAAATATAAAGTAATAACACGTAGTTAAGAAATAAATATTATATGTTTCATTGTATTTATATGTCGTATTATATATTCGCAATGTTATTATGAGTCACAAAACTGTAAAATAATAATTCACTAAAATATTTAACTGTAGTATTTTCTTGGATCGTTCAGCAATATTGTCCTAATCATAATGAATATAATAAAAATATATTATTCTATTTTTAATAACATTTTATCTTTTGTACACCGGTTTTGAGTGGTGTACGAGTTTCTCTTACGAAAACGGAGTTAAAATTATACGTGCAAATTCTGAAAATGAAGTTTTAAATTTTACTTTCTAAAACATTCTTTTATAAAATGGTAATATTATGATGTAAAATTGGAAGCAGATTGAAGATGTATCTTGACCATAGCTGAATAATTAAATTGTCATAATGGAAAACCGTAAGACAGACCATCAGCCTTCTGGTAATCTATTTGATTATTTTTGCGAATTTTATTTTTGTATAGACGACGTTGATAATATTGCCGAAACCTACAGATTATTGATAATAATAAATAAACTAATACTTTAACACATTCTAAAATATTTTTATTGTTATAAATGGTAACTGACAAACATTATGGGGTTAAATACAAACAAAAATAATGTAATATTATTTTCAATTTACAATAAATAATGGACTATGGTAAAAATTAAAATTTCAACCAATTTAACTTCCAATTTTTAAAATACAGCCAATAATAGTTTAAAAACCCGTAGCCCCATGCGTCAAAAAGAAAAACTAATTATTCCAATTAAAACTAAGTATTAATATACCAACCATGGATTATATAATACTCAAGATCTTAGTCACCTGCTGTTGGCCAAGAAATATACAACAGAAATGCATCTATTATTTTATAGTACTATTATAATTTAACATGTAATTTATCACACGGCAGTATACGGTTTAGAATCTGCAATATTTCTATATATTTACATTATATATACTCGTGCTTACATAATTGTAAAGGCTGTATTGTATGATTTATAATATTTTAATATCGATTAAACAAGACATATAAAGGCTTATTTCCTACATAATTTTCAGTACGAGATTTTGTGATTGGGTGAATTTTTCTTAAGCCAGGAAACATTACATGCAAAACATCTATGAGCAGTGGGCTACCAAATATGTCACGTTAGTTCACTGAATCTGTGTGCGTACAATAATGTAATTTGTGTGTTTATTAAGAGTGTGGCATTTAAATAAATTTCCGATTAGCTGTTTGTGACTGTTTGACATCAGCGAGTAAGAACACCTGACGTGGGTCACAGAGTGAGACAAAGTTACAATATTTAAAAAGAATAAATAGAATGTAGCATAATAATTGGTCATTATATTGTCGACAATTTAAGCGTTGCAGGTTGAAAGAAGTAGAGCAGATAAATTACTGGATCATTTCGACGATTGGTTTTTACGTGCAACTTTGTATCTTCCGGAACATAATTACATATCATTACATAACATGGCATGTAATAATGTCATAGGATGGGCCGTACTATTTACAATAACCGTTTATCGTTATCTATATGAATGTTATGGAACGCAGCGTAGAAGTCATAGCAGACCAGTTTTCCCAGTTCCAGGCGAACGTCATGAAGTGTACTCAGCCCACGTTTCGAGAGCACGTAATGACACCCTCAACTATTTCAATTAGAGTGTAGAGGCTGGTCTAGCAGGGAGGAGCCCCGACTAGACAACGCATATCGATTCGCAGCAGAGCGACGAATCGTTATTTCCTAGGAGGCGGAAGCCGTCCAAGTACCTCCGAATTTCCAATTCCACCGCGGTTGTTGCGTCAATTACTGACGCAGTTTCAAAGTATTAACAACAACTAAATTGCATTAATTGAGAGTAATGAACATCTGTATCGATAAATACAATTTTAACTGGCTGATAGTTAATAATAGAGAAAGACAAATAAGTACAAGTGCATTATCCATTTACATCACGAAGTAACAATAATTAAAGGAAACTGGAGATTAGAGAAATATAGTTTCTATTTTATGTTTTCTTATTAAAATTATCTGTTTTACTGTGTGTAATAGAAACAAGTGCACAGAGTTGAAGCGATTCAATACAAATATTTTCCCTCTTGGCATTTCGTGCTACTGTGCAATTTCAGAAAAGAAAGCTGAGAAATATCGAAAAATGTATTCTCGCATCAGCGTTGTTATCAGACAAATACATGTATAAAATTATAAATTTTGAGTTTTATTACAACAATTATTCAATATGACCGTGCCTGCGGACGCTCTACCGGGCTCCTTCCTCACAAATAAGTTCAACACGGCTAGTTTCTCCCGTCCAACAAAAAACTGCAGCAAACGTTCTTACGTTTATCTGGATAATGATAAGAGTATCTTCTTCTTGCTTCATATTCACTATCTGAAGTTTCCCCGTAGACATAAAGCATGTCAGCCTACTCCTACGTGGGTGGCAGCAGCCCCGCTGTTTTCATTTTTTTCTCAGTTTCATTTACACAAATTTTGAATGAGAATAATGTTTGTATCGTCCGCCTTAAGTTTGTGCTCTTTCTTCTCTAACTTCCCGTATAATTGCATAAAATTCTACATCCTTCGGTGATGTTCATAGGAACCAACTATTTCGTCTCTCGAATTGACCATCAACAAAAGGCTTGGGCTACGACATCTTAAATAAACAATGCAAATTGATTTCTTGAAGCGAAAATTGTTATTAATATGAATTTAGAAACCGGAATTAGATTTGAGGTAAAATTGATGACGAAAAACTGAAGCTTATAACTATTTGCAAAAGAAAAATGGAAAATGCATAATATTTGCGTAAAATAAATATTTTATGGTGTCAACGAGATTCATAATGTTTCGCCCTGTGTTGTTTGTGTAGAATTTACACCCCTTTAGAAATTGGAGGGAAAATCCCTTACGGGGTAGGGATGGAGGGTAGTTACACAAAAAGAAGTAATGCGAAAACGCCCGTGATTTGTGTCGAATCTGGGGATCTGAAAGTTAAATTTCAACACTCAACAAGCCCGTTAAGTTGTAGTTCAGCCCATATAAGTGGCGTGGAGCAATTTCTACAAAACGTTGTACACATTTTAGTTATGTTTCAGGAAGAAACACTGGACTGAAACTGAAAAAGAGGTCGCAAGTATTTTACACTGTCTTAGAGTGCCGGAATATTGTAATAATGAAATTACGTTTGTATTTTAACGAAAAATAAGTGAGAGAGACCCGGGTGTGGAACTAAATGGTGGTTCTTATCTTCGCGGAGTTTTGGTTACGAGTGGTATGCACGTTGGTTTTAATTAAAGATTTGCTTCTGCATTTTTGCAACATAAATATCCTGCAACATAAATATCCTGCAGTCGATTGAAATCGGTACAGGAATATATGATCATCATTAGTTCCGCATCCCCCTTTTTCAATTCCCTTCCTATGCTATTAAAGGGGAGTTGCCTGTTTCAGGATCAACCTCATGTTAACCCCCCGCCCAAAAAAGAGCAAACCTTCATAACAATATTAAGATATAAAGTTATACGGGAGATTCAAAATTGTATTTGGTGATGTCATATACCGGCGAAAAACAAATTTTTGGTCCCCGGTTCCGTAGATATACGTAAAAGAATTTTTTATAGTACCGGAAGTATTATCATATCTCTTACGGTACCTGAGTATTAAATATACAGTTTTAGATTTATTTTGAGTTACTGACTTTTTTAGATTGCACTAGATTTTTTTACTCGATTTGGGTACTGTGAGTCAACTCGCCGCTTATGATTAAATTTACATTACGTCTGCGTAGCTTAGTGTTTCAAAAGAGTGACTCTTTCGAGGCTGGCTAAATTATCTGATGGCCAATAAATTAATGTCAAATAAATACCTGTCTGCTAATATAAATATATAAATACCCTGGCAACTTCGGGCACCCAACTAATGTAATAATGAAAGATAATCACCACGGGAAATAATAGAAAGCGTTAATTATTGAAGTACTAAAGTCAAATGATTTAAAATAAATTCATGAGTATTCTGAGAGATGTATTGCTGGTTTTCGTATGACTCAGTGGACGCTTCTTGACGACGTGAAAACTAATACCTCGGACATAGTTTTCAACTAAGAGCATTAAACTTCCATTACGTTTTAAGAGGTCTATCGCTGGAGTGAAACAGACGTAGCTCGTAGCGAGATCTTAGGTGATCGATAGCGAGGTGCTTGGTTCATCCCCGCATCTCGTCATTCCCCAGGCCCTGAGGGCGTCACAACTCTGATAAGACGCGCGAGACATAAAAGCTTCACCGCTGTTACCTGAGTCATGTCGTAAAAACCGCCACCACGATCAGGCGACGTCGCGCGTCGGTGCAACGGACAAAGAAGTTTCCCCCTTCTGCCGGCTCCTTTGCGCGATCACTACTGAAATATCAACGTCCTGCACTGTTTGAAATATTAATAAAGTATTCACGGTTACATACGTACTCGGTTTGTCTTTAAAATAAAATTTTATTCTTAACAGGTTTTAACATATTGGAATAGATTAACATACTGGAACTTCCGACGTCAATAATTAGCTTAATTAAAAATCTAATTTTACCAACTAAAACCGTTGTTCATACCAACAAACTGAATTATGTTAATAAAATTTGCTCAATATACTTCTTGGTCGCACCCATTCAATTAAAAAGTAAAGTAACGGCACACTCTAAAGTGGTCATTGGCTTAAACGTTATTAAATCGTTAATGAATAGTAATGAAGCATTAATAGTCTATGTAAAGGATTTTTATGTCCCCGTATAATTTATTTGCCAAAATAATGTTTGACACAAATAATTTAATTAATCTTAAACGAAATAAAATTGACCGTGACCGTGCCCAATGCGTAGTGTTTATATGGCGTTGCGTATTGGCCACACTCGAGAGGTTAACATTTTTGTATATTTATTAAGTACTTAAAATATATTGTTATTTAAAAAATTAAAAATTCAAGTTATTTCGCGATAAACGGTAAAAATAGATGGATCATCAACCTTATTATTATAAATGAAATTAATTGCTTCTGTGTAAGAAAGCTGAAGTTTCGTACGTTTGTATCTATGTTCCTGATACAAATCTAAACGCGTGGAACAATTTCAACCGAATTTTTTTCACACACTTTTTTTTGCGATTAGGAAATCAGGACAAAATGTTGAAAATAATGATTATACTAAAAACTACATGAACCTCGGTTTAATATTTAGTAAGTTGATTCAAATTATTGTAATTATCCAAATAAATGGAGGTAGATAAGTTTGGAAAATTATCATTTGAGCAAAATGAAATTAATCCCAAGGGTGCAAAGGCAAAACATGAATAATGATGTTCTAGTTTAATAAAATTATACAGCCTAAATTTTGAATTACTTAAATTGGGCTTTTCCCGATTTTTTTAAAATTGATATTTAGATCGACTATAGTAGAACTTGATATTAATATTTTGTGGAAGAAGAAAAAAATTCTAGCTATGTTTTTCAGGTAAAATTTGTTGCTTTTGCGAATTGTATGTTTACATTGGTTTCCATGCGTTGAAAAATGTAACAAAAATTTGAGGATTATTAATGACAGACGATCCTCTAAAGTAAATTGAGGTTTACGGCAAAATATTATGAACTTCGGGCAATCCAAATGGATTATAATTGCTAAGAAGCACATTTGTAATTTGCAGACCCGAATAGTTTGTTAGAGTTTACTCACCGAGGAAGATATCCTCTTCTTGGTCCGAAACTGCGGTGAAGGCAGCCATACCCTGACAGAAGGCAAGCAGCGCGAAGTACGGACTTCGAGTCTCGGCCACGTTCAAGTGCAGACTCACTGGCGACGCTCTGGTTGTGAACTCGCCACACAACATCCCGCTAGCGCTCACCTAAAACAAACCATTCAAATGTACTCAGGTTACCATCAAAATATGTATCTTTTTGAGACTTTAAATATGTTATACATCCCGTGATTAGTCATGAATGTGTAAATTCTAACAAAGGATTACGCTAGAGGGCAATAAAGCCTTGATTTGAGTGAAAACATTTCTGTAACACGTAAAGGCGCAACTAGTTTTAAATAATACTGTACAACACAATAACACTATTTACGTTTTGTAAACTTAATGTGCCAGGAAAAGGGGAAATCGGTAAAAACAGGAAAATTATGACAAACAAAATATTTAAGGGCTGATTTCGTACTGTTCGTGACATTCTACATGGCATGTTAAGATGCGCAGTAGGGAAAGGAGAAGGGGAGTATTGTCGTTTGAGGAGAAACTTCTCCATCGAAATACTACTTTCATTATTTAAAACATTAATTGTATTCATACGAACGGGATATGGAGACTGCGACACACCCTGCTCTTATTATCTGTTACATTTAACGGGTGCTTTTCTTGGCGTACAAACGATCCTAAATAGACAGCAATCTATTTACTAGCGCCAATATTTTCAGAATTGCTTTTACACTACCAACTTGTTTCAACAAATTGATGAGTAATAGTGAGCTCCTGTCTACCCCTATTACAAGAAGGGCGGAGTTGTCCACTGCGTATCGAGTTGACACGTGACTAGCTGAATCACCAGAACAATACGCCTTGTACGCTTTGATGTAATTTCAGAAAAATAAAAATCAGTCAAAACGTTTTCTTCATAAAATCTGTGTTCTCTTCAAGTTATACAACGAGTGCCGTTCAATCAATTCAATCATTTCCATCACCTAAAAAATGCAACTTTCAGCGTCCTAACTTCAATATACTTTATATAGTTATAAATAAAATATTGAGATGAATCAGATTTAATATCTATACCAATAAAAAAGAAGGGTCTATCTGTCCGTATGTTTGTCTCAAATAGCTTCCGAAATGGCTCAACGGATTTCAATGAAAATTTGAGGGTTTAAAAAAATACAATTTAACTTAAATATTAGTGAATATTTCCTTTCGATAATGATATTCTTTTAGGTTAACAGGCTACACGAGGGTGATCCTGAAAGAGACAACTCCCCTTTAATAGCATAGGAAGTTAATTGAAAAAGGGGGGAATGCGGAAGGTAGAGCAAGGTAGCAAAGGGTTGACTAGGGGCCCCGGGATATAGTTTAAGGATCCCACCCGGTGTTTCACCTAGAGAGGTGGAGGTAAAACCCTAGAAAACCTGCATCATTGGGAACTATTCGCACGCCCTTCCAAATAACGGGAGATGAGTTTGCTGTGGGGTCGCAGCATTTCCTTTTCCGTGTCTCCACCAGTTTTAGGAGGAAGTTGGCTGACTGATCCAATGGGAACAGCGGACAACTTGCCATATGCCCAAGGCCTTCGACCCCAGTACAGAAACCTCCCAATATAGGTTAAGGTGTGAGAAATTTTAAAAAAACAGAGAGAGTACGAGGCATTCCCGACAGTCAGATGAGCCCCGCAGTCACTCTGGGGGGAAATGCCTGCGAGTGAAAACTTCCTCAGGCACCTTCGATTTCAATAATGATATTAATATATATATAAATTCGTGAAGGTATATTTTCTTAACATGCGTTAAGAATGCGTTAAATGAATGCGGGTTGCTTATACTCTTGATCTGTTTATGCTTCAAAACGACTCAATGGACTTTAATGAAAATTTCGGGGATTAAAACAGAATTATGTTTATGTAAATATCATTTGAACAAATTAATTTTTTTGTAGTGTAATCTTTTTTTGTTTGTTTTATAGATGACTGTCGCCTGTATGCCAAGAATCTTTGAGACTCATTAAGAACACTGGGTATATTAAATCACCAGAACCTAATTTGGTGTCAGTCATTATTAAAAATAAATTCCTTAAATAAAAATAATATTTATAAAAAACTCTGTATAAAATTTTATCATATAAAAAAGATTTCTTTAAAACGTAATACGGGATAAGTTAGTAAATTATCGCTAAAAATTGGATTATTTTCATAAAATTAGTCAATATTAGATTTGCAGAGAGCTATGAAGTTTCTAAATATCTTAAATATACTGGACGAAAAAAAAAGTTGAGCAGTTAACGGATGTAAGTTAATCTATTTTGTATTTCTTAGTAGAGGTATAAAATATTCTATCAAACTGCATAATAAAATACGTCTTTATAAACATAACTTCAAATTGAAATATAGCATTAATACAGTCAAACATTATTAGAATAATTGAATGGTATATAATACTAATATAAATATTTATAGGTAAAATTTAATTCTCGCATAGTAATAAATCGTTCGATATTACCGATTCCTTCTCCCATAGTTATATAACCGGTATAAAATCGTTAATATATTCATTGTGAGATAAATTTCTAAACGTAAGTATGTTATACAATGACACATGCTACATATGACTATTTATTATAAAAAACTTTACTACAGAAGAAATAAGTCAAATTCATTCGATACTTGAAAGAAATTACTTAAGAGAACGGAAATATAATTAATTTCAGGGCCATCGGATGCTATCAGAAAGCACATTAGACTGTCAGATTTTAATATATTACGGTCATAGCATGTACACTGGCTATATTTCTTACAGTAGCCACGAGCAATATAGGTCACAGGGGAGTATGGACAATCAATAATTACTGAGGAAGACGGATTGCTCACTCATTTATTGCCAACCGTTTTACTAAAACATATAAATACTTTTGCAAATAAAAAGCAATATTAACAATAAAATAACTTAAAATATTCGTAAATTAATATTAAAGAAAATTCAAGTTAGTTAAAGGCAACCAAAAAATTTTTAGGGTATGAAATAGTATTTGATGTTTGCTACAGTTTATTTCTATTTGTTTAGATGGGTGTGAATATTTATAAAAATAAAATTTAAGTGCGCGCAGATATTAAGTCTCTGGAAAATTTTGTTTTTATGTTCCTTATAAAACTATTTATATTTAGTTAAATTGAAAATTACGTGTAGAATTAAATTGGCATTCAATGGAAAATTAACAATGAAAGACATTATGTATGTTTATTATATACTAAAGAGGAAATACTAAAATGAAATATCGAACAGTTTTCCCGTAACGTGTCCAGGAATAAAATATGTAATAAATTAAAAAATATAAAGGAGATGGATAGAATTATTGTAAGTGCTTGAATGTAAGGAATGGTGAGATTATAATATTTAGAAGTGACAATAGTAAACAGGTTCGGTAACGAATAATAGGAAAGTCGTAACAGAGAGAGGTTGTCAAGAACAATTAGCTTTCAGCTTAAAATAAATTACAACTTTTAACATTGGTCGATTCGTACGTTATCGCAGCATTATGTCCTAGAAAAAGGCTAGAATCCTTTTACACTTACTGCATTGAAGTATTTATTGACCCCTCGGAGGAAGCAATGCATTTAACAATTTTATTCAAAGTTGGGAAAAGTCTGTGGCAATGTCTTCCACAGATGCACTATAATGTCGAGTTTATTTTTTAGTGATAAATAGTAACAAACTATTCTAATATTTCATTTCATTTTTCCTAGTTAAAGGGAAGAGGAAAAAATCCACCCTCCGTATTCTGAGCGATATCACATACTGGAGGTTATAAAGTTACCTTTGGGCCAACTGTACCCCAAAGGCACATTCCAATTTATTCAGGAGCAGTATGCTTCCCCAGCCAGAGTAAACTGAGTTTCTCAGATAGTCTCTGTCAACAATCCAATTGAAAACTTGTAGAGGAGAGCAAAAACACTAGCTCACAAGAACTACCCATAGCCACTGTGAACCACTAGAGACGTGTTACGGAGTCTTGACCGATGCTTGGTATTACTTCCATTTTACTGGTATACTAAAACTACGACTAACACTGAAAGCTTAAGGTAAATTTTTACACTTCATAAATCGACTACATATAACTAGTTTACTATTCACGACTGATAAAAGAATTATTATATTTTGGTTAAAAAATAATGATATTGAAACCTGTATGATATACCAGCACAAAAATATATAAGAATTTTGAACAACTGTGGAAAATAGTTTTTCAAATATATATTACGTAGTTATTACGTAGTAATTAGTCTTCCCATATATTTTCTATAATAGGCGAATATTATCGCATAAATTCATAGTAAAATTAAATATTTTTAAATCTTTAATATAATTGTTATTTACCGCGTTCTATTATTACAAAGGTCAGTTAAATATAGATGTTTTAAAAGAATTTTTCTGAGAACGATAGAATTTAAAAACATTTATTTTTTCTTGGTTTCCTTATTTTGAAATAATTTTTTCCAGCGTTTTGGCAGCTTCCTGATCGTGTCATCAAAAAAAGCTGAAAGTTGAGCCTTAAACAATAGAGCACAGAGAGTTGAACCTCTGACCTCCTAGAGTTTTCTTGAACTGTCCAAACAGATGGTAGTCACGCGGTGGACGTTCTAACTGATCCCAGTGAATTTCCTCCAATTTGGTCTGAGTTAGGCTAGGTTTACACGGGCAGTGATGACTGCCAGAAATCGAGGGGCAGTGATGTCAGTGGCGTGTCAAGATACGTCAGTGCTGCAGTGACAACTGCCAATCCATCGCTGACACGAGAGCACTGCCTCACTTTTCTTGGAGCGTGTCAACAGTATGTCAGTCATGACTGGCGTTCCCCTTCCACCGACCTAGAAGCTGCCCACATAGAAGGCCAGTTAGTGGCAGTTAAGGTTGTCAATTATCGATTGTGAACAGTGTGGCAGGGCTGGCTATTGATTGCGCGATGGTAAACAGTTTATATTTTGCATTTTCAATAAGCGAGCGATTGGAGTAAGTGAATCTTTCTTGTGAGCAGCGGGTAGAAGTTTGGTTCAGAAAGCATTTAGGATAGAGTTCGTGTGTTGCACCCATGATCCTATAAATTTTTAGGTTAACTTTCCATAAAGAATTATTGTCCACCCTCCAACGGCACAAACTTTAACTGAAAAAAAAACTACGCGAAAGAATGATGTATAACTATAAACATACTACTATTACACGTAATGAAAAATAATTAATTTCGTTTTGTTAAGTAATTGACACCTTTAAGTGGAATAAAACAAGTAATAGAAACCGACCGAACTAAACACTGAAAACCAGCTTCAAAGTACATGTGCTGTTATTATTATAGCTTGATTTCTGTATAAAGCAATATTACTAAAGAACTGTTTTCATTTTTATGTATCTATAGTACAGTAGCGTAATACTGAGTTTGAATGTTTCGTGAGAATTTCACGACCCCTTCCTCGTTACGTCTATTCTATCACAAATACAAAGTGATTAGTTCCTTTTTTTGGACATTATGCGTGCGCGAAAACACAACTTGATATAAACAATATATCGACACTATGCAACATCAACATTCCAACCGGTCGTAGTTGCCAAGAAATAGCAGAGAAGTATAAACAAGCAACAGAGTTCTCTGCCCGTTCTGTAGTGAGGGCAGCACTTGCACAGAATTGTCAGTGAAAAAGTGGGCACTTATCTGCCCAAGTTGTAAACGGTAGGCAGTGCACAGCCAGTCCAACTTCGACGAACATCACTGCCCGTGTAAACCTAGCTTTATGCACGCCTTGTCAGATCTTGCATTATCGTGGAGGAGTATGACGCTTCTGATTATTAAACACCTCTTTGCTCAACCAAGTTCCCTTCTGGTAATCTAATGTGGACTTTCGTGACTTAGACCAACTGAAGAAGCTATTTCGCGAACGGTGAGCCGCCCGTCTTCTTCCAAATGGCCCCTTGCTGCAGGGATGTTGTTTTCTGTGATACAAGTTCGACGACGCCGATTGTGACTTTGATTTTCCACAATTTTCCGGCGTTCAAAAAAAACTGTTGTGCCACTCGTACACGCGGGTTTTGGATCATCCTCCAATTATGCTCGTAATGGAGTTAAACTTTCTGAAGGTCACACTCCTTCTCTCGTCAAAAACTTTATAATCATCCGTCGCGCAATGGAAGCTCACTCATTGCTCTAGTTCGACTGAATGAGACTAACAATCGCAATGGGCGAAGTAGTGCCGTGGTGAGACCAAGACGGAATTCGTGGTAAAGTGGCCCTCAGACTCTCTCACTACGCTTGATAAAAAAATTCCCGTTTATATTGTGCTGGCCCTAATAGATTCTTATACACTTAATCTTACGATACAGTACTGTAACACATCTCCTTTCACACGGCAACTTTCTACACGCAATATAGCACATCGGAGCGTCGATTGTTAGTTTAAATAATTGATATGTCCCACTTAAAGGTAATTTCGATATAGTCTCTATGACAGTTTTTGAAACTAAATTCATTCGGTCAAGATGGACAACACCGAACAAAATTTATGTTTTAATATTATTCGACATGTATTGATGTTTCATTAGGTCTATAACCTAAACTCTGAATGATATAAACCACGTTAATATTGTTGAAATCATTAATATTTATCTGAACAATAAGATAAAATTAACAAATAAAAGAACAGATGTTCACCTACGAAGCAATATTAGGAGGCTTTCGCGCTGGCATCCTGTAAAGCGGCAACGCGGGGGAGGAAGATAATGTATTCCATATAACTGGAGCACCTAACAGAGTTCCCTGAACCTCGCCATTTGCGCAGAGGGCGATTTAAATAGAATCGCGTGTTCCACGGAATCTCCGGACCTACATTACAAGGTGCTACTCTGCCACAACGGAGCAACCACGCTGCCTCTAGACACTTAACCGGAAAATAAGCGAGTAAGGAATGCGGGCAATATGGAACTAACTAGCTAACCATTAAAATACTACAAATGAAAGTGCGCTGCAGTATTAACTAGCGACAATCGCCTTTTTTTGGAATGTTACGTCTTATTTTGGATGTATTCCATGGGATAAAACTAATTTCAAATAAAATATTACAAAATACATTCATCCCAAAAAAAAAGAAATTATTTTTGATATATATATATATATATATATATAAAGTTCTGGCGTATTATAACGTTAATTAAATAATAATATGGAAAATTTAGAACACATTTTATTCGTAATTATCTTGCTACCATGACTTTTGCGTACCGAAATAGAATCTTAATACTTTTATTTATATTTTAGCCTGTAACTAAAGAAGCAGTCGTGGTGGTTTTTGATTTGTGCTTGCTCCGACAGTGACTAGGCAGGTCGTGATATAGCAATTTCCTGGTGGACAATCTCTGCTTCAATTGAACTAGGGCAAGTTGGAGTGGAAAGGGACACTTATAGTTTAACATTTTTTTGTAAAATTACGGAAAAAGAAAAATTAATTTATAAACGTTTACTTTATTCTATTACTTACTTAATCTAATATACATATTACTTAAATGAACGAATTTAGAATTTTTATGATTTAAAAAAAATAAACTTACAAATTTCCCTTTCTCCCCCCACTCCCGGGGCAGAACGGAATAGGATGGTGTGTATTTACAATTAGTGCAATAAAAATAAATTTAACATATAGTGTGTTCTTTCTTATTCTTATTTAGCGTACGGTTGATCACTTTATTAATTTTTCCTTTCGTAAAGATATTTTTTTCGCAACTGCAGAGTCTTTGCTAACATTTTCCCCCTTTTTTACATTCTATTCTTTTTGCATACAGCATCCTGAAACTCATTCTTATAAGGTGGGTCTGCCAGTTTGTCTTTTTTAAGAATATATACCATTAAAGAGTTAAATACGACGAGTTTTGTAGATTACCTTCTGTCGAATTGTTGCAAAAATTTTAAATTAGCAGATGTAAGACGCCAAAACAAGAGTTCATTCACAAGGTGAAGTCAGAGCTTGGTCAAGTTGGTTGCCAAGACTTTTTTCTTGTTTGCTTTTTGCAGTCAGAATTTAGCTACTGATCTTACGAAATTGGACACTATATAGTTTGAGTTACTGCTTGTTTTAGCGATCAGGACTGTCGCCATGACGAACGCTTTTAATCAGCGGCTCAGAATACTGAGAAGAATATATAGACCATCTAAGGAAACTAATAGCTCATGGAGAATAAAGTATAGTGAAGAACTTGACATAATAATTAAACATAAAAATATTATCATTTGCATAAAACTCCAGAGATGAAATTGGTTTTGGCATTTATGGAAGAAAAAATATTTAAGGGAAAACCGGCAATTAAAATAATAAAAAAGGATACCAATAGATTTAAAAAAATTGAAACATCATTTTCTGACTTTAAGTTTAAAATAAATAAATGAAAAGACGGCCATTAAGTCGGAAAATAATTTAATTACTTTTTAATTTCTCCTAAGAATTTTTTAAATGACCGATTTTTAATTTAGATGGTAAATTTTCTAGTTTCCATAAAGTTGGATGAAACGTTGTATTTGAATTAATTAAACGAAATTATTTGCTGATTTATTGGGCGTCTTTTCAGTTATTTATTTCTAATTTAAAAAAATATTTTCCATGAAATGTAACAATACATATCTTCAAAAATTTTATGATCTAATTTTACATGAGAGATGAGTGATTCATATAAATTCTAGATAAACAGCTCACACGAATAAAGATATTTAATGGGCAATATTATAGAAACCGTTAACATCTACTTTGAACTGATAAAGAATAGCGTGGACGCTTATTGAATTGTTTGAAAGTTGTGCTGATTCTGAGAATTGTGAGAGGGTCTGGTCTTCGACACAACAGTGTCAGTAAGCAGGGCCACATGATTTATTATTTACTGTTTCCACGAGCGAAGCAGCTGAGGCCTTAACGGAAAATAAGCTGCGGAAAGGGGAGCGCTCGTAGCTCTTGACAAGTACGGCTCCTCGGGGCCTAAACGTTCAATTTCTAGCTTCGCACAGAATCGGCCAGCGGGCGCAGGCAGGATTCACTCACTCTCTACACGTGCCACATACACCCATCTGCAGTGACGATAACCAATCACAACAGTTTCATAATTTCAACGTATGCAGGTAGGAATGTAGTAATTTTCGTAGTTCGAACAAAACAAACAAGATCAAATGTAGAATTAATGAACATTATAACAGATTTATACACAAAATTTTGAAGAATTTTTTTAAGTCGTTCATTGACAAGGACCACAAAAGATGGTCGAAACGTCTACTTCATGTTAAAAAATTAATTCGAAATTTTGTGTAGTTGCCTGTTATACGGGTCATTAATTGACTTAGCTGGAAGTTTCTTCATGGAATTCCTTACCTGTGCCTTGCGACGCTTTTAATAGACGTAAATTGCCGCGTTAAATGTAAATTAAAATAATAATTGTATTATACGTGCAGTGCGCTATAATATATATATATATATATATGATAGATGTTGAAATGGAATAAAACGAGCTGTCTTTAGGTATTAACAAAATCCCTTTATTATTTGAAAAAATCTGTTAATATCTCACACACAACTTGTTTATTATATTTCGACATAGACCCACCCTTATTGTAAAACCTCATATATATATAATATTCTAAATAGACGATTAAATAAATATTTATTTTGATAAATTGAATTATACTTTTCCATGTTACATACACCTTCATTTCCGTAGAATACATACACACTGCTTATCGTTTAAACATTGAGCGGTTTGGTGCAAAACAAAAGAATTAATTTGATTGATTTACAGTAGAATATATGGAGTTTATAACATTTGTACAAATTTGATTATTGATTTAAATTTCGAAATCTATAAGTTATGGACTTATTGTCATTTTTAAGATTTGATCTTGTTATTCAGTCGCTAATTGTTATTATAAAACAAACAAGAACTTTAGCCACATTGCGCGAAATACTTAAGAATTGCCGGTAATGAAATTATGTAGCCAACGAGGTTAACTTTTTCAAAGTAAAATACCTGAAATTAAAGCATTATAAACTGCATCTGTAATTTATGAACGGATTTTTTGAACACAATTTACTAATTAAGAGAGCCTTTCAAAATTAGAACTATTACGAAGGGAAAAGTTACAATTGAAAAACTAACCGTGAAAAAAAAAGACAATAAGTGCATAACATATAGGTTTTGAAATTTAAATAAATATTCAAATTTGTACAGTACAAAGGTTATAAACTCTATATATTCTACTGTAAATCAATCAAATTAATTCTTTAATTCTTTTTTTTGTACCAAACCGCTCAATGATTAAACGGTAAGCAGTGTGTATGTATTCTACGGAAATAAAGGTGTATATAACATGGAAAAGTATAATTCAATTTATCAAAATAAATATTTATTTAATCGTCTATTTAGAATAATATATACGAGGTTTTACAATAAGGGTGGGTCTATGTCGAAATTTAATAAACAAGTTGTTGTGTGTGAGATATTAACAGATTTTTAAAATAAAAAAGGGATTTTGTTAATACCTCACAGACAGCTCGTTTTATTCCATTTCAACATCGATCATATATATATATATATGTTATAGCGCACTGCACGTATAATACAATTATTTTAATTTGCATTTAACGCGGTAATTTACGTACATTAAAAGCGTCGCAAGGCACAGGTAAGGAATTCCATGAAGAAACTTCCAGCTATACTGGTAGTCATTTTTCCCGGAAAAGCCAGTACGGAGGCAGAGGGGGGAAAACTTCTCCACCAGGCAATCCGGAAATTGGTAACACATTTGGATGGCGATATCAAAACCAGATTCCACCAGTTAGGTGAACTGTAAGAAAAAGGAAGAGAATATCGAGAACAAAATTGGCAGAAGAAGCAGAGAGAGACTTTCCGGATAGAATTGATGGAGCAGATGGATGTCCACGTGCCCGAATGAACCAAAATTTGCTCCAGGCCGTGACAGAAAACATGTTTTGGTAAGCTGTCGGAAGTTTCTGTCCTGGAGTTTTCGCGACGCCAGGTTTATTAATTTTTACATCAAAATTTTTTTTAGAGTTTCCATTGAGAAACACGGTAACCTGAGGGTTGAATCTCATGTTGGAACAGTCGGCAATATTCTTTTTACTAGCTCATTTTCGTTTGTTTATATTTTCGTTGGATTTCTCTTTGAATAAATGTAGAGTTTTTAAATTTATATTTGATTGAATTAGTCCTTTTTAATATGCGGTAACACTACTACGTGACGCCTATAAAAATAATTCAAGCAAATTGTTTACAATTTATTTATTACAGTGTCTTCCCTTATATGTTTGGTGTGCCACACAATACATACAAAATTTTGAGGGGTGGTAGTAACCATGAAAACAATAAAATAAAGTCCAAAAAACATTGGTCCGGAAACGCATATTTTATGATGTGTGCACTTGTCCACTGCGGCTGAAGTCGTTTGGTTGTGAATATGTCTTATGAACACAGGTTCTCGACCACCTCACGAGGTGAACAGTGGATAGTCTGGATCAGTCGCCACACCTTAAATGTGTGCGGCGATTGGCAGTAGAAGGCGTGAGTCTTCCTCTAGTCTGAGTGGTCCTATATGAACCATTTCTGTATCAATACCATCTTCATCCCGTCCAGGCACTAAGGCCAGAAGACCGCACCAAAACAGATTGTAGATCCGTTAATGTCTCCGGAAGAAGTGAGCTGGAAATCCATTGTTTTCATCAAAGATTTATTTACCATCCAGGCAGGGCTCACAAGAGATGGCGTTGTGAACACTTATAACCAGCATGCTTGGGCTGTACTTACAGAAAGAAGGCATCAACATTTCTCCATGAACGTATATTCAGGCGTTCTTGCGATTAATTACTAGGGCCATACCCCACCACAAAGATAAATGGAGTTCATTGCCATCAAATTATTGTTAACATATTGAAAGCTTTGTCGGAGGATGGTCCATCTCATCAAAGACTACAGATGTGGATTATGCACCACATGAATGGACGTCGGGTTCAACCTTTCCTATGAACAAGTGTACATATCTCAGAAAGTTTGCTTTTCCGGACCCATATTTATTGGATTTTCTTTCTTTTTTGGCGGTTAAATATCAAAATATTCGAATATATTTGGCCAAAACGACGTATTTTCAGCGGATTGAATAGCAGTGTTCGTATTCCATAACAAATATTGAAGTGATATATGTATAATACATTTATTTTAATGTCTTTATCTTTTAAAAAAATTGGAATTTTAAACGTATATTATAATCAAGAAATGTGAAATGTATTTAAAATGGTCCTTAACAGTAGTATAATATTATGCTACCCAGGGCTTTATTAATTAAGATAAATTGAGTAAATTACATCCAAACGAAATGAAAATTTGTAAAAAAAAAAGATGGGGCATTTTTTATCCTACGTATGAGTGACTAAAGACCGAAGATAAAACGTTCCGAAAATTGATGGGCGTGTTCTGGACTACAATATGGTCTCCATTAGCTATCGGTGATTGACAATTGCAACAGGGCGAGTAGGATAACTTCTACAATAATGGGAGGTACGGATTTCCGGCATGCTCCAGCTAACACAATTTCCCAGAGAATGTATTGATTCTGAGGCAGTGCAGTTGCATCAGGTCCCGCCGGAGTGCAGCACTGGCAGACGCAGACAAACAGCGTCCCAGGCGGTAGACGAACGAACTGCGCAATAAACATCACTCGACCACCCTCAAAACTTTGACACTAGTTGGCTATATTTTTTAATCTCCATGTCTAATAATTTTAAAATTAATAATTTGTGTCTAAGGACGATTGGTTCAAGGTAAAATGATAAAGTGACAATTAGGTTGACTAGTTGTATATAATTCGATGAAGTTTTAATGATAGTGATGAAAAACCCTTGGTTTTAAATCAGTCAGACATTTAATAAGTCCAAAATTATATTTTAATTTTGATTGTAAATTTTATCAACTAAAATAAGAAAGGTTTCATCAGTGCATACAGTAAAATTAATTTAATTTTATGACATCGACGGTCAGTCGTTGTGCAGGATTTAAGATACTTGGGAGACGGTCCATGATTCCTGTCTCTAATAAAATGCGATATAAGGAAAACATGAGGTTATTCACTCCTTAGAGAGTCGCAGACGAGACAGGCGGAAGGAGAGTGTGAGAATAGGCGGAAGATAAAGAAGTAGCCGTGGTGAAACGGTCAGTGATAATGTTGATGGACAGTGACTCGAGTGACGCGGAAGAGAGCGGATAGGAGACTACTTGCGCTGCCGACAGAATTTACTGACAAGGGTAATAAAAGTTAGACAGTTCGGCGCCGGTATGGAAAGTTTGAGGAGCTGAAATTTGGTAAACAACTCAGCGACAGACAACAGACGGGAATATCCTATTTTTTATTATCAAAACACTCATGATTTATTTCTAATTTATATAATCCCTTGTTGTTGTATTCAGTCTTCAGACGGGTCTGATGAAACCCTCTATGCTAACCTATCCTGCTAGAATCTTTTTATTTCTACATAGCTAACTTATCCCACATCCATAATCTGTTTAGCGTATTACATTTATGGCCAGCCTCTTTTATTCTTACCCCACACACTAACCTCTAATACTAATTTTACAAGACCCTCATGTCTCAAAACGTGGCCCTTCTCTTAGTCAAAGTCCTCCTAATTGTTATCACTTCCCCTATTCTGCTTATAACTTCCTGGTTAGTTACCCTATCCACCCATCTGATATTCAGTAATCTCCTACACCACCATATTTCGATAGCTTCTATTCTTGTAATTTCTGCAACCCCTACCGTCCACGTTTCGCACCCATATAACGCCACACTCCATACTAACATTTTTAATAAAGATTTCGTAATATGCACACTTCTGCCTTAAGTAAATTCCTCTTTTTTTGCGAAAGCCTTCCTTGCCTGTGCTATCCTACTCTGTATGTCCACTTTACTTCTACCATCCATAATTCCAGAATTCCTACCTTCTGCAAAATATCTTTGTTATTCTTCTGTTTCAGCTACACTCCACTAAACTCTATCACCTTGGTTTTCCTCCTATTATTGTTATTATGTTTTCACGTTTTTTTGTCTTTCCAATTACCACAATATCATTAGTAAATAAATATGAGGCGTTTTATTTCTTGCATTTTGATTCTCTTTCGATATTCATTTTTAACTTTCTTCGTCTTCGTCTGTTAAACAGCTTTCTTGCCTTTCCCTTCAATTCTTATCACCGCAGACTGCCATGTGTAGAAGTTATGAATAACTCTTCTTTCTCGATATTTTATTCCTGTCATCTTCAAAATCCTTAATACAGTTAATATAGTTAAGATATTTAATAAATCTTGTTTCACATTTTCTAAAACCATTTTGAAAATAATTATTTTCTTCGTGCCTTTACAGATTTCTTAGTTACAATATTAAAAGTGAAGAAAAAATTAGGGAGCGGAAATAGTATGTAGGTCACCATGTAAAAGCTTCTCTTCTGTACTTTTCCACCATCACTAATGGCGTTGGAAAGTTGATCTACAATAATATAAAAAATTTCTGGAAAAATAAAAATATATCGAAAGAACCTGGTCGTAACTTTTACAATATTCAAGAGATCCAATTAGGTATGAATAATCCCGGACAACTGTTTTTTTTAATTAATTATCTATTCTAGCCAGCATCTTGTATTATTCCATGCTTTGTCATCCATGTCAGTTTGCAAGTCACTATATGTTGTCTCCTTCATATTGACAGTTCTTAGCAATCAGTCTCAAAACTACATAAATTTAGAAGATCTTTGGTCTTCATCCTGTACGTTTCATGCATCAGATCATGTTTTCAACATGAACTAGTTTGGAGTCATGTCTTTCACAAAAAGGTGGTTACAGTGGAACAATAGTTATTTTACAATGAATAGGTAATTTTCATTTTACAGGTATCAAACTAAATGTGAATCTAGTTCAATGTACGAAAAGTCTTCATTTTCGCTTTTAAAGTCATTTTACGAATTGTATTTATTTTGTAATCGAGCGATTATTCGACAGTAGGAGATAATGTGACTTCGTGGCATTTGTTACCACTCCATTTTTGTGCAAAGATAAGATGTCACAGCCTGCGGCGGCCTTTCGGCGGTCTCCATCTCCAAATGGAAGACGTAGCATAAGTGTAACTTGGAAGTAGACGCACGAGTTGAGAGCCGAGAGCGCTCAGCAACTTTCCTCCTTCCACTTCCATCTTTCTCTCTCCACAGAAAACACTTTTGTTCCCGGTTCTGGAAAAAATTTTTATGCTCTCCGCAGTAGCAACAGGCCCTCAGATTTCAGTACGCAAACTATATTTCAGATTTCAAAACTTTTTGTAGTGTTGAACCTCGCAGCGACCTTCACTGCAATACGGGATTATGAAATCCAAGGGTTATATAATTATAATGAAAATCCTCTAATATCTTCAGCAGCATCTAATTGAAGCTCTTCATGTTCCAAAAAAAACCCACACTACCCGATCCTATTGCAAAATCAGTAAGGGCTTTGGGAAATGACAAAAACAGTACTGATTCAGTCACTAGGATTTATGCAAAAGCACACTGTAAAAGCCATACCAGATAAACTGGGAATAATTCAGTGAATAAAACTAGTGAAAGTTGTTCCTCAGCACTACAGTACCATTTTTTCTTCCAAAATTGGACTAAATGTGGCTTTACGAAGTAATTTTTTTTATGAATTAAAAATAAAACGAAAACGACCCAGATTAGAATCGTCGCCATTGTATTCCGGATCGTTGAGATGGAAATAGAGTCAGAAAATTTCAATATAAATTATTAATATAACTCAGACCTCTCATTTCCACGACAATATATATTTTTAATTTTTCACTTTATTTATTTGTGACCAAATTATAACTTCTCTGGTTTTGTAATTTGTTGGAAATGTAGTATAGACATTTGCTAGGGACTATTCCTGACCGTGACCTTAATACCCGACAGATCATCCTTAAGTAACTCAATGGTTCCACGTGCACTTAAGATTAAACCACACACAGTGAAAGCGTCATTTATAAAACTCAGTCTAAGCATTCCAGCACTAATTTGAAGAAAATCCGGAACCCTTGAAACATGTTCATACTCCATATTTTATGCTTAAGATTTTTTCCTCTTCTTATAATTTTTCTCTTTTATCGACAATGGAATTATTGAAAACATCTTTACCAAGTTAAATCTTATAACAGTTTATGAAGGACATTTCTAATCAAATTTGATGGAAGTCGTACGGCAAAATCATTTTTTCTCTAATAACCGTAATCCTTTATTTCATACCATAAACATCGTCAAAGATAATAAATTAAATCCCAGCTGGGCGAAACCCATTGAAAAACGCTCAATTCGTATACGTCCATTAAATGGAAGCAAATACGTTCATTAATCACTCCGAAGGTAACAATAAATGAGCCAAGAACACCTGCTACATCAATCAAATATCCATTATGTCGCTGGAACGTACAATGTATATTCTTCAAACTACTCAATATTCCAACACCGGTAAATTTTTATCGATTAGGGCTTACGTAAGCAGTCTTAGTCGCTCTAGTCTCTTCAAAGGGAGGTAAAATTAATTCACACATGGGGCGAATAATGGAATACGCCGTCGAAAGATGGGTAGGATCACTCAGGCATAAGTATAAATAATTTAAAGAAATTTTATGTACACGATATTTTTATAATTCATCTCTCAATTTGTTAAATCTGCCTAAAAATCTGAAACTCCATTGATAAACACTAATTTAATATTCTCAATGTCTTTATATATCTCATAAAGGGGTTTTTATGTTGTAATGATCAATTTACAGACAATTCTTGAGCTTTGGAACCAAGACGTTTCTCCCGCGATTGTGGATCTCATAATGTACGCAGTAATGCATTTATACGAGCTTAATGGGAGCCTCACTATATTATCAGCACCTAATGAATTCTACAACCGTGGAAGAAACGTTGTACTTCTACGCTTTGCACGCATTACGTTTGGTATGTAAATTGGTCTTTATAATATCAGAAATTACTGTTTTCCCTGTATCTTAAGATTTAAGTGATTCATTCGGTAGAATATCTGCTCTGCATTCACAAGATGAGTAAAAACGACAGCGTTTTCTTCACGGGAAAAATGGTGGAGTTTCTGAACCTTTTC
This sequence comes from Eucriotettix oculatus, assembly GCA_034510155.1. NCBI lineage: Eukaryota > Metazoa > Arthropoda > Insecta > Orthoptera > Tetrigidae > Eucriotettix > Eucriotettix oculatus. Next base: position 66,728,453 of record CM067378.1, read on the forward strand.
TGTTGGATACTCTGTCCAATAAAATAATATCTTAGACAGATGAAACTTTTACCTGGCAGTTTGTAAACAATGCTCCAACAAAGAGCGAAAAATTAAACTCGGATTAAAATAAGCAAATGATACAGGTAAATAATGTATTCTAATTTATGTTAATAAATTATTCATATTGCAACTGATCGAGAAATTATAAGGATATTATCCCAGTGCAGAAAGGTTTCTCTACAAATTCGGCTTTTTCTTGGGATAACAAAGCCTGAAGGTTTAACCAAGCTCATAATTTCTCTACCATATAACTTACGGAATGTTAATATCATCATATCAGGCGTGATGACTCACAATACCTCAATCGAGGCAATAAATAAATAAGATAAAATGTTTAAAAAGTCTAACAAGGGTTCACTTAAATCTCTGCTACGTTAAAAGTATTGAAAATAATTCCGATATCCATAAAGAGTTAAATATATTCCCGGTACATTCAGACAGACAAAAAGTCTCTCGGAAACTGAGTAAAAAAACATATTCCGGATAGTAATCCAGGTCTTGGAATAGAGTAAACTTATGAAAGTTAAAAGCACTACTGATACCTTAAAAGAGAGATCTTAAGGACGATAAATTACCCCGATCTCTTAGATATTGAAAATTATTATAGGTTCTATACGTGTCTTACCTAAGCAGTATTTGTCCGGGATAGTAAGTAACACGTGTAAAAATGTTATCCAGCACATCTCCCTCCTATAGAGGTGAACAACTCAAGTTTCAAGCCGAATACCAGAATTACATTCACTGTAGACACCAATCTCGATTGATTTTGTGTTACTGGTTACCTACTATTTGGCTGAAGTAAAACTTTTGTTGTAAGTTGAATGACAGAATTGAACTCAGTGACTTCCGTTACCCGGACTCGATATGAATCTCGGTTGCTTTTGCGTTTTTTTACACATAACACATCTCTACACCACCCCAAAGGGGCTAAATTATTCACCAGCAACATTTGGAGAAACACGGTTAATCTGATTTAACCCGAAAAGTATTTATTCGACGAAAATATTGACAGTTAAGTATGTTTTAAAATTTCATTTCGACGCCCTAATCACTAATGGTGGTAGCCAGCGGTCTTTGTTTCCGGATCGCATGAATCACGTGTACAAAATCTGCTAAAAATTTATGCATGATTTTAGATTTGTATGCAGAAGATACTAAAACATACAAATAGTTAGTTTTAATAATTAATATAGACATACGGAGATCTGCATTTGAAATGAAACACTAACACTTGCAAAATTTTTACTCACGCCGATGTGTTATTTCAATGTTTTTCAGTTCCTCATAAATATATTCCGTTAGTCGAGATTGGTTTCATGAAACGATTACCCAGGCGGAGTTTACTTGTTAACGGAAAAATTGAAACAATGGCCGAAACACGAGCTATGGCTAATCGTGCAGATTAAAAATTACCAATTTCACAATGGAGTGGTAGTTACTGCGACCAACCTTTATGCCTTAGCAGTTTATTGATCTATTAGCCAGAAATCACTGCGAACGAATCAGTTTGATTCTTTTCGCGCAGATCTGCGCCGATCCTGGGACGGCGTTTGCAAACGCGACATGACGCCGTGTAATTCGGTTAGCAGAATTGAACCGATTAAGAGCCCGGCAGTCGTAATCATGTCAGCCGAATCGGGGATCGATTTTACATAAAGACAGCCAGGGAAATGCCGGAGTAAAAACTGATGGGGAGCGTGGAAAATACCAGGTCGCGGCAGATCAGCCAGTGAAATCCAAGTCCAATCCAATTGTAAGAATCAATAATTAAATAGTCGTGAAAAGCTCAACTACAACTCAACTACAAACTACCAATTCAATTTTCAATGATTAATGGTAAAATAATGGAAACGATTTAATGCTATAGCGCAAGTATATCTCTGGTTGATTCATTGTACTAGTTTCTGAGTAGATTTGAAAGTTACACAGACACAGATTAAAAAATTTCCCATAAAATTCCATCTATCTGCACCTTTCTTCCGTTTGAATAACGCTTCGAAGCCTTTTCAGTTTCCATCATCCATCCTAAAAAAGTTAAAATATTTCTCTCTCCACGGACTGAGCTGAACGGGAATGTCCTCATTTTTTATTTCTCAAGTTCACTATCCGAACACCTACAACTGAATAAGTCAAGATACATTTACTAAGTTTTTTCTGTGTCATTCTGTTTCCCTTCGTCATCATTATCTCATTATCAATTCCCTTCCACCCATCTTTAATCAACTATTTTTCCAAATCAGACAAAATATCTAAATTAACCCCAACGATCTCGTAAAATTTCTCTCGTGAATCAGATAGGCTCAAACTTAACTGCCCAAAAATGATCTCTAAACTACCACTTAATTTAAAAATATCCTTGCTTGGGACGAAACACCTGAAAACTTGAGCTCCCCGTCGTGAATTCAACAAGAAATACCCACACGGGACTCGAATTAACTGTGAAATAAAATACCTCCTTCACTACAAATTAGAATATTCGCATATTTCTCTTATTGTTATTTAAAAGATATGCAACATATGTATCCCGTAAATGATAAATTTAACTCAAAACATAATTCAGCCTGCCACAAAACATCGATCGAATTTTCATTTATAAATTTAACGCAGATCAGATTTATTCATGAATACCATACAAAAGGATAGTTTTGCCCCAGGGAATGGGACAATAGGATTTCCCACTTTTCAATATATGAACAGCAAAATTGTACGATGTTTTCAGCAAATAAGATGAATATGACACAATGCCGAAAGATCCTTAAAATGTTCCACATACAATAAATGCATTATTATATGTATTCTGAGACTGTCCTTGTTATCGTTCTTCTTATTCTACGTGAACAGCTTTCTGGTCATATAGAAAAAGGCTTTTAAGGTTTATTTTTGGAATGAAGCGGTGTGATTTAAGTCAATCTTAAAAAAACCACACATAATATTTTGACAGAGCACTCATTATCTACAAGTATATGCAACTTGTAAGAAAATATATGAACTTCCCTGTAAAGAACACACAAAAAATATACACTTTCAAGAGGAAGTAAAAAATATTTCAGTAAGAAACTCAACCGAAACGAAAATGTTAAACGTCTAAATGCTTGTATAAAATGCATTGATTTGTTTACGACATAAAATGATAAATCTCAGTAGCGCACCTTACATAAAGATGACTTGAATTCTTATGAATTTCCAAGGCAGTGACTCGGACACATACACACGTATCGGTTAAGCGTCAGCTACAAACTTATTACACGTTTTCTCCATGAGATATCACCACCAATTACGGAAAAAATCAGGGTGATCGTTAGGTCTTGGCCTACCTATTAGTAGAAGTTTGTTCTCAAGTGACAGCTTGGTTCTTGTATCGAGCAGGCAGAGTAACTCCCCAAGGTGCAAGTCTATTTGTTTAATTTTATTTTGTTTATGTTCTTTCCTAATAATTTTGAGTCTAATTTGATGGTTCTCAATTTTTTTTTGTTCACCGCGTCCTTAATATGTCACAATTTTCCGCGACGTCCCAAGTCAAAGAACTGCGCTATTGAACAAATTTGAAGTCCGCAGATGGTGTGATCAGGCTATTTAAAAAACAGAGAAATAAACTCATAATTTATTGAAGAGGCTTATTAAAACAATCAATGAAACTGAATATTAGCATACTATAATATATATGTATTTTTGTATCACAGCGGATTGCAAACATAATTAAAGGTATTTTGAATTATGGTCTTAAAACGTTTACTGGGCTGAATGAGTATAATGTAATATCTTCGAGGCGGTCCTGTAACAGCCGGAACGTCCCAGGGTTTGGAAATTACTGGTCTAGACAAATTCCAAAATATTTCACTTGTTATAATACAGGGCGTTATGTATTGTATAAGTAAAAGTGACCTGTAGGGAGCTGATCTGTCCATTTCTGACGTAAATTAAGGTGGTCTTGTAAACGCGCGCTTTTTGTTACTGGATCTTAATTAATACCCAAAACTACTATGACGTGAGCGAATATCCCTATAACAGTACCAATGGTTGACGGAAGATCGTGATCCGTGTCATTAACTCGCGTGAAACGATGCTCTCGTTACATCGCCAGAAGAATTCTTAAATGTAATATTTTTACATATCATCAACTATAATACTAAAAACCTTTGTCAGTGCGTCCGTCAGTATGCCACAGCTATAGGCGTCCAAACTACTGGTCCGAATTTGAAAAAAATAGGTACACGTGTTCCTCAGGACCCGAAGCTGCCAATGATCTTTATTTTTTAAATATACTAAGTTATTTATGGGGAAAAGCCTCCATTTTTCTCGGTGGCAAAATCCGTACTCAACTTGACGAAACAAGTAAGAGCTTCTTCTCTTTGTTTCACCAAGACCTTTCAGTCGAGATCTTTATTTTCGAGCTACAATACAATAAGAAACTCAATTTTGAAACTCCTCCAACCCCTGCAGTTTGAATAATGAGTATTGTAAAAAAAATCTGAGGGCACCCGGTCGATTGTAAATTCGATTCTCTACAATTTTGGTCTTACGATATTTTCTTCTCAGACCACCGAAAATGGGTCAAAATGACGAGTCTCTCTAAAAATCCACTATTTCGACGACTTTTGCCATTTACACAACCTAAGATTGAAAATAGTTTGGAAAACGAATTTTTACACGCCCCTCTCGCTATACGTGATCTCTCTGGAGTAGAAATATGATTGTAGTACACCCTCAAGTACTGTAATAAACTTATCTTTAGTTAAATTCCTGCTTTGTTAATTTCGTGAGCAACGCCGGACACTTCAACTAGTTTTATACTAAATAATGTAGCCCAAAGTATGATTCTTCATTAAAATTTTAGAAATTAATTCATCCCATGGCTTTAACGGTTGGCTCATCCGATTCACGTTTTTTGAAGTTACAATGTACAAAAAATGTTTATGAGTAAAAATAGAGTCTTTATTACTATCGACGTAGTACGACAATGTCAGGAAGCCATGAACGCAAGGAAGCCTCGGGGTTCCCCGATAATTATCTGTTCGTAGATTGGCGCGCGTCTTTCTGAGCCTGTCTGTAGTGTTTTGTGCGTTGCAATACTGAGCAGCAAACCAATACGATTCAAATGCAGAATATTCAGCGCCGCTCCACTCCGCGCCGGCCGGATACAGATATTGGCCTCGCACGGACTGCTTCGGGCGAATTAGAATCACAGCCGTGCCTCTGGGAATACGCGATGCTTTCTGGCTGCTCCTTCCTGAATATTTACTCCTGTGGTTAAGGATGCACAGCTGCCAGCAGCCTCCTCTCCCTCTCCCTCTCCCATCCTCAAAAGCTTCATATTTAAGTGATGCCTTCCCTGGACCGGGCTGCTAAATGTACACGAACTCGTGCAAACATTTACCACCCTTGCTACCTCTGCAGTAATGGTTTTGCCCATAAAACAAGGAGAATTATAATAGAATAATAAACTATAGTTAACAGAAAATATATTTAATCGTGAGTTACTTTATTTAATTTTTCTATCTTGATACAGAATGCAGGTGTTAATAAATTATCATTTTATGGAAACTAAAATAATAATTTCTCCGTAATTACAATTTAAGTCCGTTCGTATTCCGAACGGTGACATTTGAAGCTTCAGCTCCTATCGTAGATATTTTCGCTTGTTTAATATAAATGTCTGTAGTGATAACCTCCTTGGTGAGAATAATATCTCAGAATGCGGTCGGGTAAGAGAGAACCGTTATTAATATTAAAGTACTGCCGTATATCAAAATGGCAGGTTTTTTTTAGGTATTCAGTCCTCAGCCTTTTCATTTTCACATAGCTACCAAATCCTCCCTAATCTACTTAGAGTATTACGTCCTTGGTCTCCCTCTTCTGTCTTTACCCCACACACTTCCCTCTAATGCTAATTTTACAAGACCCTTGTGTCTCAAAAGGTGGCATATTCTCTTGGTCAAAGAGCCTCCAAATTGTTCTCTCTTCCCCTATTTTGCAGAGTGCTTCGTGGTTAGTTCCTATTTCCACCCATCTGATTTTCAGCATTCTCCTACAGCACCACTTTTCGAAAGCTTCTATTCCTTTCCTTTCTGCAACTCCTACCGTCCACTTTCCGCACCAACATAACGCCACGAACAGTTTTAGTAATTAGTTCCTAACATTCATACTTATATTACGCGTAAGTAAATTCCTCTTATTTTGCGAAAGCCTTCTTGTCTGTGCTATCCTACTTTTTATGTCTACTATACTTCTACCATCCATAATTATTACGCTTTCCAAGTAGCAGAATTCTTTAACTTCCTTCAAAATATCTCTTCCCAATCTAACACTCTTTGTTATTCCACTATTTCCCGTGCTACACTCTATCACCTTGGTTTTCCCTTTATTAATCCTCATCTTGTACTCTTCCTGCCAGTTATTATGTTTTCCAAGTCCTCTTCTGGCTTCTCTAATATCCCAATATTATCTGCAAACCTGAATTTCCTTCCCATATTCATTTTTAACTTTCTTCATTGCCTGTTCTATGTATAAGCATGGGTAACAGATTACATCCTTGTCTTACTCTTTTCTCGATTTCTGCTTTCTTTTCTTGCCCTTCAATTCCATTACTGCTGACTGCAATTTGAAGACGTTATGGATAACACTTCTTTCTCGATATTTTATTCCTGTCATCTTCAAAATCCTTAAGGGCAGAATACATTTTAAATTTTCGTGGAGAATTTAATTTTGAGAAGTGGTAGAACTATGGCAAGGCATAAACAAGATAAATTTGTGTTCTGGGCAGAAAATGTAGCAAAGTTTTTGTAATTGGTGGCGAGAGGAAAACACTGAAATGGGTTCTAGAGTATAAATACAGTAATATATTAGAATACAAATGTTCCAGAGCTATAGAACACTTAAAATTTTTATAATAACGTAATTAAATAATCTGTTTTAACAAAACATGTATTTGTCAATAATAGATGTAACTTAACTACTTAGAAGAGCGAAATGCTGCATATGAGATAAAATATAAATTCAATAAATGTAAAAACCAGAGAAACAAAATTTTCAAATTCATATATGATGCAGTATTATTATGATTAGAGTATGTATAATAGAAACTTTGAAGGTTTGCTACATCTACTTTAAGAAATCAGTTACAATGCCATTTTTGTGATCAGTTTGAATGGCATTTTTTTCTCTCATTTCGTTTCCGACGTATCCTTATTCAAGGAATAACGAAAAAATCTAAATTTGAAAGTTGTGGAAGCAGTGTAACATTTTTCTCTTAAAATATTTCATTTAAATTATTATTACATTTTGTTAATTATGTAAGTAACCACGTTATACTGAATTGCTTTGTTTCAAACTTGGCTATTGTCTTTATCATTATATTCAATTATTTATTTGAAGACGTTCCTGAATACAGGAAGGAAACGTATTGCCTAATATAAATTTTAATATTATACTTTAATTTAATTTATTAGTATAAGCCAGATTAATTATACAATTCTATTTAGAAACTTAACATATATTTTGTCCGCTGCCACACATTTCGTGAGGATGAGATATAAGTAATGTTTTGTCCATCCGATTTAAATTTAGACACAGATGTAATATTTGAAGACGAAGGATTATTTAAGTATCTAACTGTACGGCTCCTATAATATATGTAGAATGTTTTTTATATACACTGGCTTACTTATTGAAACTGATTAAATCGCATATCACGGCAACGTTTGTCTCTTGGGTGGACGGCATGACATCAACTGATGACGTCAGTTTCCTACTCCGTTCCTGCTATACCTTGATACGTGCACTGCCCACATTTTGACAGACTCGCTGACACCAGGACGTTACCACAGAGAGCCTGTATTTGAAGTCTACATAAGAGCGGCAAGAACGTCAAAGTAAACAGCACACAACGTTCATAATAATATATACAACAAGAATTTCCGGGGACAAATACCGTCAAAGAATTGTCAGATCCACGTAATTTTCAATATAATAACTTCCGTGTTATTTTTGATTATGAATTTAAAAATGGGTACAAATATTCGAAAACTTAAAAATACTGAAATATAAATAAATAAACTGTTGTTGACATGTGTTTATTTATTTATGCCATCACAGAACTTGTTTGTAATTTAAGCAGCGTCTGGAGAAAATACATTACCACAGGGTATTTGAAGACGACACAATCCTTCAGTTATTAATAATAATTATTTGTTTGATGTTATTATATGTATTGATATGAATATTGAAACGTGCCACTACAAATTGCTGGTTCAAGATAATATTTTTAACTTGCAAAAAGATTTAGTTATCGAACAAAACAAAATATTCAGTTTCAACGACTAGTTTGAATCTAAACATTATTAACACGTATAACTGTGAAACTGTCATTTTTGGTTTAAATAATAAGCATTTTTACATAGCAATTTTTCTTGTGTTTTTATTTGAGAAAGTAATAACTTCAGAATATCATTAAAAGAATATAACTTCTTTCATTACCAACGTTCTTCCGTACGCCTTCATTATTATTTACTCGCGACAATGAGTCACATTATGTCGGAAAATAAAGGAAGAAGAATTAGCCGGCTGCAGACTTTTAATTCCACCGCGTTTGATAAAAAAACTCATTTCCGTCTTTTTCCTCTTTGATTTGCACAGCTCGCTATCCGCGAAAATGTCTTAATTCTTCATACATTTTTTATGCTGAGCTTCACCGAATTTCTAGCAGATTCCATAGTTTCTCTCAATATTTATTACTTTGAAACTGATTTGTTGAGCAGTACTTATTATGTTTTGATTCTTCCAAACATATGCTATTCATCTTTGATATTTTATCTCTTTACGTGCCTTTAGTGTCCCGTAGTGTCTTTGTACAATTATTTCTATAAGTATTTATGTATAATTGTTAACCTGATGAGGATCACTATCCAAACAGAAAGATTGTTTAATTATCATTTTTATTGTCAGATTTCGGCCATTTTTATAACTTGTTATATATTATTACTTTATAAATCCACATATCCTAAATATTAAGATATTATATATTAAGGAGATATTAATGTAGAGTAAGTTTATATTTCACGGATAGTTGGATTAATTTTAGTATCCGGCTGGTCACATGGAAAAATAAGTCTTTTGTTCCATTTGCGCGAAAGGGTAAGAAAATGTGGTAACGGTGGAGTAATATTTGACCTGAGTGAGATTTGGGCTTTTAACACTATAGGTGTAAAATATACAATGACAATGATTTGCGAATATTTTCATGGACCTGCAAGGACCAGTATTCCTTCCCGCCAAGGGACAAAATGGTGAAGATTTATTAAGTTCGCAGGCCATTCGGGGCATGTTCCTTCCAAAATAAAAAAAACCTCTGATTGGTGCTCCTGATGGGACCAAGAAATGGTGTGGTATTGGAAAGGAGAGCACAGCCAGAGTTGACAATCAGATTGAGAGAGGAGCACTCGCTGGAGTTTGTCAGTCTGCGTCCAGAGTCTTCACTCTTCTAGACAGTAGTATTTTGCTGTATGGGGATTCGAGTGTCGTGGAGCCAACCCAGAGGCAAATAGTTGCCGACTCAAGGAATCTGGGAGAGTAGAGGCTATCAGAATACAACACAGGGGTCCATCACTATCGTATAAGCATCACCCGGCGATGACGTCGTTGGAATGTCGACGGCTGGTCACATGTCTGTGATACAGACAAAGCCATAAGGTCGTGAAAATAGGAACAGCTTAGGTTTGTGGTACAATATGAGCCGTGTCTTGTCAACAGAAGAGGAAATCGAATCAACCTAGGTGAAGTAAACCCTGACAAGAATGTTCGCAGAATAAAGTCAGCAAGTCAATAGAATTATAGTGGTGAAGTAGAATTACAGAAGTGAAACCAATAACACGAAGTCTTGCAAGATAATATGATATTTATGGAGAAGTCTGACGCACAAGATGACCAAGTCATCAAATCCCACTACTTGAGCGGGTTTTCGTCTCCAGAGGTCTAGTTCAGCAAAATAACAATGGATGACGACTACCTAAAAAAAGAAAAAAAAACCTTAGGCGTGATATTCGCATCGTAGGGACGACCTATATGAATGAATTGGTAGCCACAAGACATTAAGCCTGGGGTCGTTAAAGTGTTTATTTTCTTTGTAGTGTGTAGGTAAAAATAGAGCCAACAGCTAGGTGTGATCTAGTGACTATCGTCACCACATAGAGGTTCCGGGTTCGAATCTGGGCATGGGCTTGGATGTTTGTGACGTCATAGTCACGGAGACTCGGATTAAGACTGCAGGAGAGTGGACACGTATCGCTACAAATTCGGAATGTATCATGTAAGATGACCCGATAGGCCAAGACCCTGAAAAAGCTGCAGAGTCAAGAAAGAAGAAGAACAGTTAGGTGATTATTAAACTTCAACAATCAATAATCTGTCATCAAGTATAATAAATAAAATACAGCCAAATTGCCAAAAAAATTAAATATAATTAAGACGTTTTGTCCACCATTGTGGACTTCAAATAAATTTTTAAATGGATAAAGCTATTACAGATAAATTTGTGTCATTGACTTTAACGATTTTGGCCGCGACCGTCGTTGGACGCAGTCCAAGACAAAAATTGATCCACATCTGTCATAGTTTTATCCATTTAAAAATTTACCTGCTGAAGTCCACAGAGATGGACTAAACATCCAAATTATATAAATAAATATTAATTAAATTTTTTCTGACAAACTGGTTGTATTTTTTATTTATTAGTAAGGTGATTAGCACCATTACGTTTCATTGAGGTTATATTAATGCAGCGGACATGTGGCTGTGCAGTTACGAAAGTTTTTCTAAAAGTGATGACGATATTGGAAAGCCACAATTGGTACGTATTTTATTATGCGTTGAACAAGGTAATGAAAATTTTGTAGAAACAATTATATATATCTCTTTCTTCAACTTATAATTATTTTTAAGTATGAAATATATCATGAGCAATCCTTATGTGTAATAATTTTGGCTTTGTCATATTCTGTAGTTAACAAATGATAATAAACGAAAGCTCTTCTTTTATGTAATGATCACGCATTAATAAAAGTTATGTTGATATAGGATGATTTTCATTGGTCAGGAACCTTCTCAAATACTTGCTATTTAGAAAGAAATCATACCTATTTTCATTAAATTAATACACATATGCATTGTATTTCTCCGCGGATGTGAGGTTTTGACATTAATTATTTATACGAGATGATAATAAGACAAAATCAACTCCCAATCTCATCGACGTTCGAGGAAAAAATTCAATATAAATTTTACAGATTGCGCTTTAGAAACTCCTTCGCAAAGTCGGTTCCATCTGCATCCCTCTTGTCTCAGAGATTCGGACGGATCTTTCAATTTCCTGGACAGAAGCAGTTGATCCCATGGACTCCAGGAGAATTGCATACAAAGCGCAGCCTCACCAGCGGGAAGCCGTGTTTCGAGTTAGGATTTGTTATAATCATGTACGACTATTAAAAAGCCACACGTCCTTGCCGATATAAGTGTACACTTACTGCTTACGATGATCGTACGAATTTATACTATTCTTTTGTAACTAATTATTTAGTTTATTAACATTCTTGCTATCGCCGGACTCAAAAATAGATTATTACGCTATTATAGGGTTTTATGTTTCAATAATTTAATGAGGAATTCACGATTAAAGTAATTTATAATTAAAAAAGAAATAGTAAATAGATTTCATCCCTAAACAAATACAGGTTAATACAATTTAATACTTATAAATAGGATTTACTCAGAGAATTTAACGAGTTCATTTACACGGAATGTGAAAAACAATAAAAGTACTGGATAAAACTATCATGTTTTCAGTTGGAACTGAGCATCAAAACCTTTTATAATAGTTTGAATGGCGCTGATGAAATAAATTATTCGAACCACCAACATGATGAAATTTACCATACTTTTGTAGGTAATGAAGATTTCATATATTTAGAACAAAATTCTCTGCCAAACTACAAAAGCATTAGATGCTTTACGTAACTATGATAACTTAGTTGTTCATCCAAACATGATATGGTTATAAAGGAAACAACGTTTTTTTACCATCCACAACATTCTTTAGTAGCCAAATTCTCGGTAGCCGAAACGACAAAACCTCCGAAATAATCAGCGTAAATATGCCGCGCCATCCAAAATCACGTTTCGTAACTATCGGAAATTATGTGATTATCTTAATTTTATTTGTGCACTTTTGGAGTCCAAAATTTTCTAACTTTGTGGGTGCAGCTTTCTGCAGACTCACCTTCATGTACTCAAAATACTTTTTGAATAAACAGATATTTCTTAAAAAGCAGAACTCAGTTAATTTTGTTTTAAAAATTAATATTTTAAATAGAAATAATAGAAGGCAATAAAATTAAATAATTTCTTGTTATCGTTTTCTGTTACCTCAAAATTGGAGCCATTCTCGCAAATTTCATTCTGTGCGAGGTTTTAATTTATACACGTGCTCCTTTAAGTGTACACATAAAAATAAGTCACATGTGAACAAATCAGGTCACCTTGGGAACCACGGAACATTTACAAAACGTGAAATAAGGTGACCGCGGTACATGGCTCTAGTAACAGCCATGGAGTTTCTGGCAGTATGCGCTGTGGCCTCATCTTGTTGGAAGATTAATCCTTCTTCGAAGCTCTGGGTGCAGAAAGTTGTTAATCATAGCGATGTAACGTTCTGAATTTACTATGATTGAATCTCCCTCCTTTTCAAAAAGATAACGCCCAATTCTGCAAGTGGGACCAACTCCATCTCAGAATTTTGAAATATTAAGAGTAGGAACATGTATTTCATGCAGCTCTATAGGTAAATACCGTTTCCCTCATTTTCTGTTCCATGGTGGTGGAAGTGGCTACATCACTCAAACAGCACGAAGTCAAGCGTTCTCTAAAAAAAATATACTAAACGTTGATGAAAGTCCCCTTCATTTAATTCGTGCACGACCATCAATTAGTAAAGATGAAACTTCAGTTACTTGTGCAAATTGCCCCTAACGCTTCGAGATCTCATCTGCAGTTCCCTCGAATTCTCAAAAATGCTCTACAGTACTCTCAGGTGTACGTGCTGATCTTGAAGTTCCTGATAGTTTCTTATTCTGAGCAGAGAGATTGTATCCAACGTAAGATGGTGTTTGGCGTAGGTATTGCACCAATACTGCGAAATTGAACTGGCAAAGAAACACTTGTAGTACAGTCAAGGAAACGGTCTCGCTATTTTTACCATAACTGTCATACTAAAGTAAATTTTGTCAACCGACACTTTCAAGGTCGGACACATGATGCGTTCAATGAATCCTCCAACAATAAGGATTAACAAAAACCACTTTCCATGCCTAAGCCTGCACATAGTATATAAATCACTTTCTAGCAATAGGCTAAGTCAAATAGAGTCAAAAGATCGTGGGGAAAAAGGAGGTACAGAATTCTGATTTTTATTTAGTAGCCCTTTTCATTTCCCAGATATTTATCAACTGGTTTTCCAGGACATTTTCCACAAAATTGTGACTGAAGCTGTAACCATACTTTGTCATAGTGAAGGGTGACTTTTCCAAAGGCTAGTAACTTTTAAATAGGACAATACATTATTTGTTGTTTTATAATAGAATTATTGTAGTATTAGGGGAATCAGAAGAAGACTTGGAAACCATAATAAATAGCATGAACCTGGTTCAATATGAGGATTAATAGAGGGAAAACTAAGGTAATAGAGTGTAGTTTGCGAAACAGTGGAATAAAAATGGGTGTTAGATTTCGAAGGGATATTTTGACGGAAGTTAAGGAATTCTGTTACTTGAGAAGCGTAATAACTAGGGATGGTAGAAGTATAGTAGATATAAAGAGTAGGATAGCACAGGCAAGGAAGGCTTTCGGGTAATATAAGTGTGAATATTAGGAAATCTTTGCTAAAAATGTTCGTATTTATCTTGGCGTTATATGAGTGCGAAACGTGGACGATAGGAATTGGGAAAAGGAAAAGAATAGAAGCCTTTGAAATGTGGTGCTTTAGGCGAATGCTGAAAATCAGATGGGTTGATAAAATCAGTAACGGAGAAGTTATAAACAGAATAGGGGAAAAGTGAACAATTTGGAGGACGTTGGCTAGAGAAGGGATAGATTAAAAGACCACGTTTCAAGACAGGTGGGTCTTGTAAAATTAGCATTAGAGGGAAGTGTTTGGGGTAAGAATAGAAGAGGGAGACCATAGATAGAATTCGCTAAGTAGATGAGGGACGATTTGGGTTATGATCAATATAGTGAAATGAAAAGGCTTGCGCTAGATAGGCTGCATAAGACCAGTCTTAGGACTGAAACCACAATAGAATTGGTTATAAATTAAGAGTACAAATTGAGAACGATTTGCGTCAAGGCATCATGGGTTTGTTATGAACGAAGGAAAGTGATAGAGATCAAAGAATATGTAATAATCTAGGCTTGTCCCAAACATGTACAAGCGTGCAGTGATAAAGAAAGAGTCATTGAATGAAGGAAAATAGACGATAGTTTGAAAGTACGAAGAGAGATTCGAATTCGCCCTGATTTTGGATTGGACTCTCAGGAACGTAAAGAGTAGACGAATCAAAATCAAGGCCACACTGACCTCAATAACTTTGATAATGTAGTCTCTGCAACATGGCCGAAAATGTTACCATACGAATTAGAAGTTAATAAATGTAATAAAATATTTTATACATGTTTTCTTAAAAATATTTTTTAAGTATGATGTGGAAACAAGTTAGCGGCACACCAGGGTTAAGTTTGGTGTCAACGCTACCTATAAATACTCAAATCTACTACTCCTCCTCATTTAAACATAAATTCAAGTGATCTTGAGATCTTCCTATTAGCCAAAGGCGTAGTTGAAGGTTTTCTCATAATCGTGGAAACTTGTACGAGACTTGCTGGCGCGTCATAATTGGAATCGACCGTAGTATCTGTCCAGAACTTTGTGAATCGTTAGCGAAGTAGGCGGGGAAACAAACTCTTCCTAAAGTTCCCCTCTCCACGTGATTCGGAAATAGATCCAACTTTGTTCGATAAACACGCACGGCAAACGATAAAAAAGCTATTTTAATATGCAATAGATTCATGTACTCATTCTATAGGTCGCTTCCAACGACTTGTCAAAAACTGAACCTTCACTTCATAATAGTAGTTATTATTCTGGTATTAAAAATTTTTAATCATGAGAATTAGGGACAATTCCAGCTTGAAGAGCGGGATGTAGAGCTTCACTTGCGGTGATCCTCAAACTTCCTAATATCCAGCAAATCGTTTGATCCCGGAGAATAAAAGCTTCAAATGCCCCGCGAGAGCTACTTAATGTTCGCAGCGAGGAGAAGTTGAACCAAATGGTGGATTGACAGGTCGTCCATAATACACGGATATTGACGCAGGCGGTCGTTTAATGATAAAATCAATAGGCTACAGTCCGCAACACTCACTCGTGAGACGCCAAGTGCTGGGCTGCTCGTCGGGGAGAGTCCATAGCATGGCTACCACACCTGCAACAACAAAAAACAAAAACATTATTTCCCCAATCTACAAATACTCGTGAACAAACTTACATATGCAGGATGATACACAACTATAAAACTATTCAAGTCAAACTCGTATAATAAGACAAGCTTTTATAGTTGTGAGAAATGCCTAATCGTACTGGCTAAAAACTAATATCGGAAATATAAATTCATAACATTGCTGTCGAAGATTCTTACAATTCTATAATGTTATAATGAACTAAAATAGATTTACCATAGTCTTAGGGAATCGAATAAACAAATACAAAAACCCGTCGATAATCAAGCGAAACTAAGTGGATACGTTTCCAACAGTGCGTGATAAAATCAACAATAAATACTATTATTAATAATATATCTCTTAACTTCTGCTATTCAAAATAATTGTAAACAATTGAATTAACGACCAATTCACTGACAAGCCAAGTTTTTTATTTTATTCATAATGGTTCGTCCACAATTTTGAAACAGTTTCGGGTGAAGACATAATCACATTTCTTCTGATGTTAACTGAAAATAACAATTTATATTTTAACGAAATATTGTAAATTTAAATTTATTCTGGGCAGTAATTCTTTTGGCTGTAGCTAACATAAGAAGATATATGATGTCATATGAACTCATTTGAAGAAGCCCCCAAAATTATGGACTTGATGCTGTTTGAATAAAATAAAAAAGTTGACTTCACTATAAATTAGTCGTATATTAATTCTAATAAATATTTATCGTTTGCCTCTTATTTCTCCACTCAATATGGAGTACCGATTTCACAACGAACAAAATACTTAAATTCACGATATGATTATGTATAATTTTTCATGTCTTTGGTTCCTCAATAAAGGTGTAAGTAAAATTCTTTTCGTATTTACGAAATCTGTCTGCTTGCTCTCCCATATCTTGCAATCACCACATTCCTTTACGAGCTTTTTATTACTACAACTTCTGACTGCAGGTGCGGTGTTATATTACACGATATTTCTGTCTTGTGTTTTTCTTTTGGAGGAG
This sequence comes from Eucriotettix oculatus, assembly GCA_034510155.1. NCBI lineage: Eukaryota > Metazoa > Arthropoda > Insecta > Orthoptera > Tetrigidae > Eucriotettix > Eucriotettix oculatus. The sequence goes on from CM067378.1 coordinate 66,745,036, forward strand.
ATAAAAATTCAGGCCTCTATTTCGGCAGTCTATTCCACAATAAAATAATAAATGATTAAAAAAGGTTGCAATTTTCGGAATTTTCCGTATACAGAAATTAAAGAACATTAACTCAAAAAATTATTGATGTTTGAAACAAAGGACTATAATAGTATTTATCTTATAATTCTCAGAAAAATTGAGAATATGAGTTGGCAACAATGGGGAGCCAAATGCTAAATGACATTGAAGGTATTAGACTAACTGAGGATGGAATCGTTATATATCTTATGGCACGTGCAATTCCCCTAGAAATAATTTATGACAAATTCAGATAATCAGAAAATAATTATGATCTCCAATAAAACTCGAATGGTATAATCAGCTTTATGATGTAATGTATATCTGCACAGTAAACCTATTTTATAATTAGTTATGAAAGTTAACTTTAAAATATTACTTTTGTGAAGATCGTTGATATGAAAGAAATTAAGACAAGTTATCACCTTCAGCGGCATCTGTTATAGATATGATAGGTTATAGATCATGAGAATAAGATTGAAAGAATGACATGTGCCTGGGAAAGTATGCAGTATTATACTTAACAGAAGATCGTATACTATTGTATACATTTAAGTGTATAATTGTAATAATGGAGCATACGTTAATAGTAAATTGACATCAGGTATCATACTGAAGTCGAATGGAATTCTGAGGCTGAGATTCAGCACTGGGAAATTCATCAGTGCTATTCACGGATACAATCCAAGAGACCAGCTTTACAATCACCATGTTGCAAGTTTTCTAATTTTACAAAATCTTCAACCGCATAATACAAGTGCACGATTTTTCAATTTAAACACCATGTAGAAACTATATATATTCATAGATTATTATTTATACCAGAATCACTGAATCATTTCCAATTAATTACTCACAAAAAAATGTTGAGAATCGAGTAAATTTTCCATTTTATCTAATTAAATTGTACAAAACTTTTGAAAATTTGCTTTATTAATTTTAAATAAGTCGTAATAACGTCAAATAGAATTATTGGGAAATTTTATAAAAATGCTTTTAATTTTATACGAGTAGATCCATAGGAAGGTCAAGGTACAAAAATTAGGATGGGAGTTGTCACAAAGGGGCAAAACGCAAAAGTCAAGTTATATTGGTAGACGGGATCCTCAACCTAAAAAGTAAAATGTAGAAAACAAAAAATAGACGCTGGAAAATTTAAATTCCTAAATGGGACCATCAACGATTTGAATAATATACCCCTGGGAGTGTTGGGAAAAATCTTCTTTAGGTAAATAAATTTATATTGAACGTAAGAAAAACATTCCTGTTTAATTTCAGAATGCTACAGGTAAAATGTGAAAAATTCAACATTATACAAAATCAAGCACTTACTATCATAATATTTTTTACACCATGGAAATAATATTAAAAATTCATATTTAAAAATAATATATTACATATTTCCAGGAAAGTTAACATGAATTAACGAAAGCCGGAAGAGGTTTAAAATTTAGTAACGCAATCTCTTGTGTTTTTCATAATTAAGTAATATACTAATAAATCGCGTTTCAATTTTCATTAAATATATCAGTATGGATAAAGCATAAAAATCGTCGACAGTTATCAATTGTATCAGATGTTCGAACAAACCTCTTGGCATGAATAAGAAACAAGAATAGAGGTGAGGGGGGTTAATAGATCAATCATAAAAAGCAGAAGCCATGCAACCATAAAAAATATATATAAATATTGATTTCTCATTATTTTATCATCTAAAGCACATAAACAGAAAAAGACGTTACTACATCTTTATAAAAATGATAGTTGGCACAAGCTGTTATGGAAACCCGGTTAATGTGACTGCAATAAATCATGAGGGTTGTAATAAAACTCTGGCAGCAGCTGCTCGAAAAAGTCTAGAAAGCTAAGATGGCGTTGCCATGCGACACTTTGTGACGCCTCAGGGATCCTGATAAATCGTAACGTTAATAAGCCAACGTTTCCTTATCTAGCAATGCCACACTACGGTGATTACTTACATTATTTCAGAGAAGATGCATATTTCGAGCAGAGAACGTTAGACTAGCTACATAGGTTCTTTCTTCAGCTGTTCATTGAAAGTTCTTAGTGAAGAACCAGATTTCGTGCGGGCTCAGATTGTGTAAAGATGTATATTAATTGACATGTAATTATTTATTCATAACCATTCCACGATTATTGCATATAATTGATAAACCATTTATTTTAACACGAAATAATCGTAACAGATTATAAAATAGAATTGGTTTTTCTTAGTTGATTTATAAAACTTTCGGCACACAATTATAATTATATATTGTTATTTAAAGAAATTAATGATATTCAGACTTTAAAAAATTTATTGGACCTAAGAAGGTTCTGAAATTTCTAATTAATCATTTTATTAACAAATACAATCTGATCAATTCGTTTGATTCATTAATTTATAACTTAATAAAGTCACAAAAATTTTAACTGTGTTTCATAGTTCAATTATACTGCTAACGTTTCGTAATTTCTTTAAATTAAAATTTGGTTTTGTATTCTTAAAACCCCTTTTGATCATAGTCATAAAAATTCTACTCATTTATCATTTTGTCATTATAAACGATTTATAAAGACAACCACGTATTTAGTAAGCGTTAAAAAGTGTTCCTTCTTTTAATTATTTTAGCCTAAATAAAAAAGAATTAGTTTCTAAAAGAAAATGACATTACGAATCTTTAACAATTTATAAACTATTTCGCTATGAATAAATTCAAAAGAAAACACGTAAATTCTCATAATTAATTAACTATACGTGAAGTAGCACGTCTTGAATATTCCTTGAGTATTTACATGGATATTTTTTGTTCGTTCTACACCGAAACAAGCTAAGTGCCGTCAATTTTACTCAACCATTCTGCTTTCAAATCTTCTGGACACTGTAGAGAAAATTTTGAATAAAAAAAATACAAATTTCGGAAGTCATAGAAGGATGACTCATGTATTTTTATACATAGTAAATTGTACATAGTTTTGCGTTCCGAGCCATTTAGAAATTTCATTCATACAACACAAATTTCGTACAGTCGAAAACATTACAAATATATAAATTTATTAATGTAAGCCGTACTTCTTATACTTGGTAATTATGTAGACAAAAGATTGAGATTGAATTACTAAAACTCATGCGCATTGAACAAGAGAATGGAACGAGAGAAATGAATTGCGTGACGTCAAATTTAAAAGACTGTTTCGTTGTTTGCAAAAAAATATTAGCACAGAATTTCAATTAAATAAACAGAACTTTGGCCGAGTTTCGTGTTTTCACAGCGTCGGTTGTTCCGGACAGAATAATTACACATACAGACATAAAAAAAGAACAATCTGCACGTTCCTGTCAGCATATGCTTTATTTTTTAATCAACCGCTATTAAGGGGAAAACATTCCGTTATTTTTTGTATTACAAGCACGATAAACGGTGTAAACGTAAATAAAATTCAGCCTTTAATAATATGGTATATTTAACAACCATTTGTGTTTTTTTATAAAAAGGAATTATTAATCCTAATTATTTTACGTATTTAACAACACTCGCTTTCTGTTCATATTTGAACTCTGTGTGATCTGACTGAAAGGTTTCTCTTAATGTTAAAAACGTTTCCTCCGTTTGGCTATAAATTTTACTAGTTAAGTTTCTACGGTAACGGAACATCAAATATGCTGAATGTGTATGTTTTCTTGTTATACATAATAAGATTTTATTGAGGTCAATAAATCAGATTACTAAAACTTCGAAGTGGTGAAGGAAACAATACAAAATTTAAAATTGCAAATTTATATAAAAATTTAAAATTAGAATAACGGACAAACAATATTAATATTCAAATTACAAATGTATAATTTTCTTTATTAATACTATTCTATGTCCACATCTCTCGTTCCCGATGGTTTCACAGTACGATAAAACCTGTATTTCAACTTCCCCGTATCCAGACAAAGAAATTTATTTCCTTTCAGTAAAATTTAATGATACATTTAGAAGAATGATAAGAATAGAGAAATGTCAACCATTCTCTGGATGGGAACCCAGGACCTCCCACTTTACGGGCGGGCACCCTACCACTGAGCTAGTCCGAGTCGACGTCACGACAACCGATTCAACATTCTCAATTCTTGCAAACCTAAGCTAGACACACCTACAATTTACTAATCATATTCTACACAACCTTATTTCTAGTGAAGAATGGGCTTTTATCAAAAGGTGCATAGGTGAATTCTAGTCAAAAGAGGTCATGGTTCGAGCCCTGGGTCCGCTCAACATATTTCCATTCTTGTCTTTCGAAATTTAACTATACGCTCTTTACTTGAGGTTCATTTGACGCATTTGTATACCTTCCAATGTCCATTGCTCACCGAATTCCTAGAAATTAGTTTGTGATGAATGTGATTAGTAAATTGTAGGTGAGCCTAGCTTAGGTTTACAAAAGTGGAGGGATGTTGGATCGGTCGGTCCTCTTGACGTCGAATGGGACTAGCTCAATTGTAGAGTGCCCGCCCGGATAGCAGGAGGTCCTGGCCTCGAGTTCTGGGTCCATTATTGTCTTTCTAACTCTTATCCATACGCTCTTTAATAGATCCTTCAATTGAAGCATCATCTCCACATTTTGAATTTAATGATACATTCTCACTCTGAATATTGTTGTAAAAAATCGTTATAACCTAAAAAAATAGAAAAGTCGTAAGCGGTTTCCCAATATTGAAAATAGTCTTTACCAGAAAATTATCCACCATACCGGGATAATTTTATAAAACTACTACTGGTTTTTGAATCAATTTAAAATATTCTAAAATATTAAATGGCGCGTTTTAATCTTTACGGGAGTTTCTTTATTATTCCCCTAATAGTTGAAATTATCGAAAGGGTGTCGAATGCTTTGCTTTCTAAATATTCTATTAGATAACCTTTACACTTTATTTATAGAATTTTTTTGTTCCTTTGTTCATTTGTTTCATTGTACTGCCTGGAACTACAACTAAGGTCAGATTCCTCATCCTTCAACTCCTAGAATTGACGTTTCCATTGTTTATGCATGTGTTTGTGCTTTTTAGTGTGCGTGCCGTGTTTTCAGATCTTTTATTCCATGTCTTGTTTATTCGAGTTACGTATTTAAGGATTATTGGTAGTTAATTGAATCTTATTTTATTTTTGCCGCGTTACTAATGTTACTTTATGTAATATATGACGTATCCTATTTCCTCAAACAAGGACTAAGGAAAATAAAATAAATCTAAATCTTCTTACTAGAGTAGAACATATTTCTGCACGTTTCACAACGAAATATTGCACAACGCCAGATATTACTGGAGGCTTTGCTTCACAGATGTCGTATCATTATTTCCAAACCATTACCCGTTTTCTTTTCTGTGCAAAAATCAGATGATAAAAAAAACTAAGTTGTCTCTATGTTTGAATAAAATTTCAAACCATTAAATTTTTAAATCCTTCCGTACGTCTGTTTATTTAAAAAATCAACTTCCTTCCATTGGAAAGTACACAGAAATAACTGACATAGTTGTGCTTCGCCTGTCCAGCTAAGGAGAATATTTTTTTAATGGGAATCGGAGTAGTCTTTGAAGCAGGCTCAACTAGTCTTGTTGACACAAGCGTCCGGAGAACCGTCAGGCCTTTTATTTGAGCACATGGAGCTCCATATTTAAATTTGCATCCTAACCACGCACGACCAATACCGGCAATCGTATATACACAGTAAAAAGTGGTAATATTGTTGGCGTCGCAGCATTTTACAGAAGAAGAATTACTTGCTGAATGACAGTGACTGCAGACGTCGGTATGGTTTTAGAGTTTAGTCACGGTATATCGAGGGACTACACTCCACATGGCCGAGCTTCAAAGAGTCACCAAGCGAATAACTTTAACAATGAGGCAAGTTTTCAATTGTATGAAATAATTTTCGAAGCACATTAAACAAGATCACATGATTTTATTTTTTGATTTTTGAAATAAAAAAGCCATAATTTTTTAAATAGTATAAAACACCGCAAGATGACTTTTCATATATGTCTAATTTCCTAAGTGCACAAAAATTATGGGCTAGTTTATTTATGATCACTAAGAGAGAATTTTTGTCAGGAAAGATAAATTGACGAGGGTAATTGTAATAATAGTAATGTAACTGTCACAACGCCATAACTAACAATTTCCTGAAACTCATTTTAGGTATTTCTTTCCATGTTAAGTTGAAAGTTTTGCCGGGCTTTGTTTCTTCCTTCTACAAGAAGGGAAAGCATTCTGATGTTCCTTTCTTCCCTAAAAGCCACGTTACTTGATGACTGGAGAGCTTTTTATGGCCGAATAAAACGCAATTTTGTCATCTGCTTTTTCATTATAAATGACCGCAAGGGAGTGACTCTCTTCGGCAGCAAAGCAATTAAAACGCGCTTCAGGCGTCTCACTCTAACGGACGGAGGCTGCGTTGGCCGTGACGAAGAAACAACTCTTTTTCTTACGACAAAATTTCACAGTGATAGCATCCTTAAGCGATTGAACTATTCACATTAGGCAGGTAATCAACTAATCAATCAGGTGACGTAACTATACGTGCGGAGGGAAACAGTGAGAAACAATGAAGGATTATATGGAAAAGAAATGAGTGACAGAAATATTTCAATAAGTAACGTTTTCCCTTGAGGATGAAGTCCCGGTCTAGGTTAATTTATTTCTTCTTTTATTTAGTTTCCACACAAAGTTAATAACTATTTACGGAACTAAATTACCAAAAAAGTAATACAAAACTAATGTTTGTTATATAATTATGGTATTCGTACATAAATAAAAATTTTATACCATAGATTACAAATATAATCACCGTTTGGCAGAAATATTTATTAGGTCTCCATCAGTAATAACCATAACAATACACAAGTACTTCATTGAAGTAAAACTAAACATTAAAAATAGAACATTGAATAACGAGTTATGTAATTACATGTCACTCTCAGTATTTTTTGAAACAGACGGTGCACTGCTTAAAAAGAAAATTACATTATGCATAAATATTGCCTCTTTTTATAAATAAAACTTGTTAACGCTGTGACTTTCAAAACATTCATTTTACGTAAAGATAAATCAAATGGAAACAATACATTTCAGAAGTTTTATTAAAGTACTACGTTCAGTACTAAAATTTGGACACACAAATTTCTTCAAGTTTTTAAAATCTAAATGCATGTAATTATAATTAATGATAAAAAAGATATCCAAAGTCATGTACTGCAACTATTGACAGTTACGGCCGAAATTTGTACCTAGAATCCCAAAATTTAGAACGAGAAATCATAAATGAATAAAACTACTAAATTAGTTTGTCATTTGATTCACGTTTATATAATATTTAAAAAACAGACGTAAAGTTAAATATTATTTACATTAATTTTACGTTTTACAAATATAAGCGTTCCTGTAAACACAGAATATCTCATTGCACGAATAATAATTTTTTAAAAATTCCTGCAGTGGCAACTTTCCGATAGGTTTCATCGTCATCATCAAACGAATTATAGAAAACTTTTTGGTAATGGCCAACAGATAGTTATAATGGTTATAAAATACAAATAAAGTAAATTTGAATCACCATCTAATATTAACAATAATAACTATTTACACGAAGTTCTAAAATTCAAATAATTAACTTAAGATTTTCTGAGTCTTCTAGCTCTATAGATTTTGTCTCTAGTGATTAATAAGAGAAATAAGTGAAAAGGTGCTGAAGGTTGGAAGCCTCTAAGTTTATATGGTTTGTCTTGTAATGTAGTAAAAGAACGCGAATACAAGTCTTAAGTTCTGTGAAGCATTTTTTGTGTGCTCATTCGCCCTTTTCCGAAATTCCTTCGGACGAATATTTCTCTGCACAATAGAATAAAGGATCCTTTCACAAACAAAAGTCATCCGTGCCTAATTTAAGACAGAAGTCGGAAGTTCGCCGTGAAAAATTTGGAATTGCTCCTGCGTACGGAAATAATAGGAAACGTGCGAAGACACTGCTACTTAAATTTTCCTGTTGGCTGCAATTGTTGAAATGAAAACCAATGGGTGCTATTGAAAATGGCAGCAGATTGGCCACTGGAATTAAGAAAGTTTCCTAACGAGGTAACGTGAGAGCTGATTTTAAGGCGGAGGAGCAAGAAAAATTTTGAGCCGCCGGCAAGAGTTGATTTAAAAACAGAAAATGATGAGCTGCCGGTAAGAGATGATCTAATGACAAAACATTGAGAGCCGCCGGAAAGAGAGCATAAAATTGAGAGCAGGTCTTGAGACCTTATGAGATTTATGACTTTATGGTAGGAGTCTCCGCTACTTTTGGCCCAGGGCGTTCGCGATACACCCGGATGCAGCCACCGAGAGTCGACATTAGGATCCCTCAAGTCAGCAGACCCAGAACAAAACTCACCCAGAATGCAACTGAAATCATGGCGGGTATCGTTAACTTTGATTTTATAGTGTTCACATTGCCAGAGCTGTATACCATTAATTAAGTTGATTCCTTTCCGTTCACCCCCACAGGCGAGCCTGGATTTTATTAGTCTGGATATAATTAATGCTAATTTTTTCATTTGTGTATCATTTAATTCAATACTCTTGTTTCAATTTTATTGTTATTAAATTCAGAAATATAAATCATATATTTTCTGTACTCTTTCGAACACTTCATAAATTTATCCCTTTATGACAAATAAAATTGTCGCCCAATAGTGCAGCTTAATATTAATACTATAATAATAATCAAATTAATCGTAATTAATAAAATAAACCTTCTATCCCCACACTATTATTTACAGCCTCTAAATTTTATATAAAAGTATAAACTGCTTGAACGAATTTGAATGAAATTATTTTAAAACATGTAAAATATTATTTAACACCTCACATCGATAAATAATTCGACTAACAAAAATCTGGTAATCGATTATATCAAATTCAAAATATGCATGATTTTAAAAGCTACGTCATGGTCCTAGGAAGAAAGCGATAATGAATTGACAAAATTTTAATTGCTTTGTTCGGGAAATGAACGAAAATTTGACGTAAGTAGAACCATCAAATTGAACACTTGTCGGGTATATTTTTACAGATTGAAATTGATAAATAAACCCACGCAATAACTGTACAGTAATTTACTACGTGTAAGAGGCAGGGGATACATTTACAGTCATCCTGAATACGTTGAATTTATTATAATACATATAAGCTACCGGCGAACCTACTACTTTCTAAAAAATAAACTGCCAGTATTTAGCGACTATAATAACCCAGAGACATTCGTTTACTCAGAAAAAGCTCAGACGTTAGAGAATATTCTGTTCTGTAGCGTTTACATAAGCTACGAGGTCGGGGGTTTACAGAGCTTAATGCTGCGAGAAAAAAAATGAGACTGAGCTCGGGACCTGAGGGACCGTTGCCATAGTGACGGCCCCGGGGACGATTGTTGTAAACGCCTGGAGGCTTTCAGCAACATTCGGTACGAGCTTTACCTGGAGGCCAAATAAAATGCGGTAGCTATAGCACAAAGATATGCAATCAAGTCAACGGAGACGTCATAGCGACGCAGAGAAGAATAACCATTAGACAACACGAAAGGTAAGCTCATGACAAACGTGGCAGGATTATTAAGGAAGTAAGCACAAATGAAACCATACTGTCAATCCGAAATTTAAAAAGGGCTCACCTCAAATATAAGCCTCTATAAATACCAATCACTAATATATGGTGCAGTACAACGCCATTTTCATAATATTCTTAACTGCCATGAGTTTATTAAATAATTAAAGTGGAAAAAAGGTCGGCGATGGCAGAAAATTAGTAACTGGCTTCCAATGGAACAATGAATGGAAAATATGAGACTGAAAAGGCTGTCAATGTTTTTGACGCTACCAGCTGCAAGAAGGGAATATAATTTATAGTCTTTTTATAGTTTTATTGTCTATTAAAACGATTCCAAGGTTATCCGCGCTTCTGCATACAAAATTACTAAGGTAGACCTATTACGTCCTTAAAGTGTATAAGACAAATGTAATAAAAAATGAAACCATCTAACCCTTCATTAGAAAAAAATATTAAATCAATTACTTAACTTTATAATGTTAATTTTTGTTTATATTATAATATAAAGGAAATAATTCCTGGAATAATCACTTGAAATTATTTCAGAAATCAAATACATTAAATTTTCGTATTTAACTATCATTAAATAAAACACACAGCCTAATATTCTCAATTGAAATTATTTCGTTAGTATTTGCAACTCACTATAAATTGATTAAATAATAATGATTAAATAAATTAACTATAGTTTTATCACAATAAATTAGTATGTCTGTAAAATGTGTCTCAAAAACTGTATGGCCGAAAGAAAGACAATAAAATATAAAACTTTTAAAAAATCTCACATTTCCTCCACAAATTGATGAACCTTATCAAGTGAACATAAAGTGGATAAGGTTAACTCAAATCTCGAGTATTTATAAACCAAAGATTTGTAGAAAAGAACTTACTAAGTAAAATATCATAAGTTGTGTTGAAATTGTTTTACACATTTAAATTTAAAACATAAAATCATACATACATACAAACAAGCATAGGTCTATATATTTTATTGCAAAAATATGTTCTAATTTATTACAATGTTTAACTAATTTGGCTGGTTTATTATTTTATAATTAATTAAAGTCTGATAAATATGAGTAATTTATTATTGATTTCCTATAAAAAGAAGTGAGTTTGAGAGATTAATGGAAACAGCTGAAGGTAGTTCGTGAATAACAAACTTGTTAAAATATTTTTAAGCAATAAAAACTTTTTTTTATTTTTGAGTCTTGTTTACTTCCAACAATTATTATGTCAACACCTGCGTCTTAGTACATTTTTGAGTTACCCAATATAGCAATGGAATCTTGCATTAACAAACGCGGATTTTGGTTCAAGCTTTCAATCTCAATCCTTCTATTGTAGACAAAGCGCTTTGCACTCTTCACGTGTTACCGTGGTGTTTTTCTTTCCTTGGGAAACTGGCCGTACGATTCCGTCTGATTAGGAAAGTCCCTTGACACCGGAACGGCTCGGCGGTCTGAACTTTGGCCGTGTAATCTGCCATTGTGTCATTTGTTTTTCTGCGGGGAGAGAGAATTGGCCTCGTTGCTAATGGAATGTAGCCATTCGGACGACGTCCGCTCTTGTTAAGGCGGCAGGTTGCTGTGAAGCCAATCTCTATGGCCGCCTGCCGTTGAATATTGCACACCTTTCTCCGCCACAACTGCCCCCTTTCGGTAAAAGGCAAACGCAGGTACAAAAGGGATAAAGGAGTGAAGTGGCTCAGAACTCGACAAGCAACGAACAATTTTTCAAAAAAAAAAAAGTCTGCCCGTTTCAAGAAACTGTGGTGAAAAAATGATATGATAAAATTATAAGTAATTTTACACATTCCAAATGCTACTGATACAAAAATACTAAGAAATTATGCAATACAGTTAGAAACATAGCTTTAGTTGACCTAGGATGCAAGCGTGTTATTTTCTACAAAAAAGTTGTTACACTAATTAGTCATTCTAACTAGTGAATTGATTTAAAAATTGGTTATAAGATTAGACTTACGAGAAATTATTTATAGTACTGATAATTAGTCTGCTTTCCAAAGAAGAAAGCCAGTAAGTCTAAAAAAATGGTTTTGAAAAATCTAGGAATAACGATTTTCTGAGATTCGACATTTACATAAACCACTTCTCTCTTTGAAAATGGCTTTATTCTTACCAAGAAAAATGGATTTGTCTTTATAAATTAATTCTAATACATTTATCCTTGAAATATTTTCAAAAGTCGAAAATTTTTACTTACTGTCTTTCTACTTTGGACGACAGTGTAACGTCAACCCATGTCTTGAAAACTCTGCTTTGGAATAACGTTATTTATATACACTTCTACAGAATTAAAATGGGTCAAGTGAATTGTATTAGAAGGTAATTATTGTTATCTTAGAATTATACCAAGAACTAGTTGTTGACAATAATTGAAGGAAAGTAAAATAACACCGTAAAACCCACTTGTTTTCGTAAATCAGTCCCAAAAATAAAATATATTTTAATCGTTTAAAATTTAATTACTAATTTTTTGTTGAACTGAAATTCCATTAAACTAATATTTATTGACTTGATAGTTTTTTCAACCAACGAAATTTTGTTATATTTTCTTGTTGTTTCAAAATCACTTTATAAAACACATTTTAGAGTCTTACTTATTAAGTGTTACGCATAAATTTCTGAAATATTCATTGTACAATATATAAAAAAGTTAAAAAATGTAAATATTATTTAGAATCTCATCCTGTAGTATCGATAGATGGTAGCAGAATAATCGAGGAGCATATATTATCAGTCAGTACACAGAACGAAACATAACCGATGTAATATGACTCATTAATATTTTATAAAAAGTTTCCTATATTCATAAAAATCCCGTCTGTATTGTTTTCTGGACCCAACTAATCACAGCCTCCCCCTTAGCCACTCCAATGTGACGGAATGATTCAATATTATCAGAAGCCTACGATCCAGAGCTGGATTATGTTACCATAAAATCTTCCTACATACGAACAAAACTTTCATCCCCCAGTGGAAGACTGTAGCCACATTGCTGCTACTCTATTTCCACCACGTCACATTCAATCTCTAAGAGTTTTCGAAAGAAGAATTTTACCTTTCTGTCCTTCACTTCCCATGCCCATCCATCAACCTATGCCAACACAATCGCCTTCTAAATTTCCACCCTATCCACCAACGTTTTGCTGATGTCCGTGCATCCGAGAACCACCGGCGCATAAAAAATAACATCTCAAAAGATCATCTTCCACCATCCGATAAGCTATTTCAAATAAACCTTTCCCCCGTAAATCATCATCGACAATGTAAACCACAAATACAAAAAATAACAATTTCCAGATTTCCATAAACTTAAATATGCCATTTCCTAACCCCAAAACTACATTAAAAATTATAATTTAAAATCGGCACCTGACAAAATATATGCACAATGTGTATAATCTCCGCCCTTCAATTTTTTATTAAAGTAAAAATTTTAAATAACCTACAGTTTAATTCCATCGTATAACGAAAAAGGACTGGTCCTTGAATAAGAATGAAAATGAATAATATCTGCATGGTCCGTATTTATCGTAATTTTCTAAGATGAAGAATTAATTTTAATTAATATGTTCACGAAATATATACTTAATATTTTAAATAATTATGAATACTACTTATTAAGCCGAAAACAACATGAACCCTTGAATGTGTTATATAATGTTTATTACAACAATTGTAACTAAACATATTTCACCTAACATGAGATCCATTTTATATTAGACAGCTACAGAGATTGTTAAAAATATATTTCCTCACTGAACAACAAATAAATTTTTTTAAGTGTTGAAGGGAAACAAAACTACACAAATTTTATGGTGCTAATGACTATTAATCGTAATCAACGATTCTGGAACATAAGTTTGCTCACATTTTGAAAATTTACTCCATACCAAAAAAGAGAAATTACAAACAATGGCCGAAAGTCAGAAATAGGAATTTCATTTGAATTAAAACGTATCGTCCCCAACTTTCGAGATCTCTTCCGTTCATTGATTAAAATTCTATTAAATTTAGTGTTTCTACCGGACATCCGGAACCTGAATCTAATACTAATAATTTAGTGACGAAACTTTGTGATACAACTTATTCTATTTATTACTTTTGGCCACTATTTAGTTTTTGTTTAAAATATTAAGTCAAATTAATTTAATTATTTTATTTATAAAAATGATAATAAATTTATTTAGTAACAAAAGAATGATAAAAAATGTTTGATAACATTTGCTATTGATACTGCTAAAAATTAAGAAAATTTTTCTCTTTTACGAAACTCTGTCCAAGTGTTTCTCTAGGTTATTTCATGGTGGTCCCTTTAGTTGTTTTTTTTTCAGGTCTCGGAGTCGACAAATAACCCGCTCGCCCATTAAAACTTCTGCCATCTTATTGCCTGTAATTTCCTTCTATATCTAACTTATCATTAATGTCCATGGTATGCAACTAATTTTTTAACTAACTACCCACACCTATTACTAACTAATGAGTCGTTCAATAATTGCCAACTTCTTTTGATGTAACGAGTTTCGAAACCTCTTTAACTAATGGTAGAGGTCTAATCGTTTTCCGTTTCTGTCCTCGAATTTATGCACATTTTCAATGCAAACATCTCCTTCATATATATATATCATGTCCAGAGTCGTCAAAGGCTATTAACTATATTAAAAATTCTTTACCAGAATTCAATATGGTCACCGCAAATAGAATTATTTAACGCCAATATCCGTAATAAAATATGCTTCATCGGCAATAATTATTCAAAGCGCTAAGAGTAACGTTAGGACTTTATAGAACACAAAGTGCCTCTGCCTGTGCAGCTTTTGTAGCACATTCAATCAAATCTTCCATTTTCCACACGCCGCTCTCAAATCAAATTTGCAATGCGCACTACGAACCGCGTGCATTATGTTAATTGCATGCTTAGCGAATAACAAAGCCGCACATTGAGCCCGATACTTGTTACAGGGGGAGGGGGGAGGGGGAGGGACTGGAGTTGCTGATTCATTGCTCTGCACAGTCATAATAACGCTGCACATGCTGCAGTACAACAATAAGCAACAGCAACAACAGCAGCTGACATCACCAGGCAGCCTCGCAGTTGGCACATAAATTGTCTTTTATCGGCAGCGGCAATGCCTGTTGGGCGCAACGCGTGATTTAAGCCCGCTCTTGAAGGAACGCACAAATGAAAACCTCTGCCAAAATTGCCCAAGAGAAGGCGACTCGACACTTGATATCCAGCGTCACATCCCGGGGTTCCGTGACAACATTCAAGATATACATTATTTATTGACAAGTATTGAGACCAACACCATATCAGTATATTTCATGAACTCAAAGAAACTAATATATTGGAAAATCTTATATATGAAACTGGGGGCAAAAATGGAAACCAAAAATTGGATGGCTGATTCATAAATTTCTGATATGATTAAACTAATAAACTACTACCTCCAATACTTTCCGTTAATTTGGCCTATTTCTACCAAAATTTATGTAACATCAACCAGAACATATGGTTTATACAACCATTTTCATTACTCTATGGATTACACAAATGTTTGTCGCCAACATCCCGATGTCTACCGAAAAAAAAAACAATTGCATTCAATTTCAAAATTACAAGTAAATATTAATGACGCAAATTAAAAATTGAATTTATATTTTGTGGTTTTTTAAAAATCTCTGTGGTAAATTGAACCACTGTCTAGTAACTAGGGATCGATAAATAAAACCATTACACATATATCGAAATCCACATATCATTGACCGAAGGCAATAATCTGATAGGCAAAAAAGGTCGTGTTTGTAACATTGTAATTTTTCCGAAAAATTTAATTTATTTCATTCGGATCAGTGAGGTTTTCCTGGTTTTCATGTTATCATTTCACACCTTCAAGCGTTAGAAATTTTAAGTCGAATAAGTGTATAGTAGCAGTAGTAAGTAACGTCTATCATGATGTACACAGAACAGGACTATTCGTATATGTATGTATTTGTTATTGCAAATGAGAAATTGCTCGGTGATGTGATAACAATAATAGTACCAAGAAAATCCTCACTTTCATTCACATCACTGTGTTATTTGGAATCCATTTTCAACAAATAACTAACTGAATTTACAGCACATATTTTTATATTTCTAAACTGTTTTAACACCTTTGCATTCGTAGGGAAAACTTCTGTAACCTTTGGAGGTAAAGCATTCCAGTCCCTTATTGGCCAGCGAACTAATCCACATCAGTTCTTTTTTCTCTATTTTTCATTTCATGGCTATAGTCGCTTTTGACAAAAATTAAGGTGGCTTTATAATTCTCCAGGTCGATTCGTCTGCACACACCTTATATAGTACATATTAGAGCCAAATGTAATTATACTGGATTTGACAGTTACTTGTTAACTCAGACTAAGTTTGCGATTCCCTGAACTTTCCTGATGCGTCTATCTATGCGAACGTATACCCCCTCCCCCAATTCATAATTCTGGTTTAGTGTAATAAAATAATATACGTATAGTTCAACAATAGCTTTACAGAAATCTATCACTACCGCGTCAATTCTTCCTCCGTCATCAAAAATATCTGCAAGATCCAGACAGACCGTTGCTAAATGGCTATCACACGAATATCCCGGTCGAAATTCAAATTGTCTGTTTCTACCCAAAGACACTGAAAATACGGTATTATACGGTTAACAATTCATATTTGATAATATAATAACTATCCTCAAACACTTTTCTCCCTTCTCTCCGGCTTACGTCAAGATTTCAAAAACACAAAATTTCAGGAATTTTGTACTCTATGCAAATCGTGAATTGCTCTTTTATGATTTTTCACTCTTGAAGGTACTTTTTTGTCAATTTTCCGTGATTTTTAATTTGGGGAAAATGTTTGTATGTGGGTAATTTGTTTTACTCATGGTGGGCAGAAAGTCCCTTAACACCATATTTCAAACTATATATATGTATGTACAGCGTACCTCCTAGGGAGGAGAGCGAACAATGTGGAGGATGTTGACCAAGAGAAGGGATAGATTAATATGGCACGTTTTAAGATATGAGGGAGTTATAAAATTAGCATCAGAGGGTTCCTCCATGTTTATTCATTAATTTAATGCGTTTCCATGTCCGATTGTTCACCTTCAACAGCGTATTAGTTGTAATGTTTTTAAACGCCACACAAACTTCGTTTTTCAGCTGCTCATCGGTTAGGTGCCGGCATTTTCTCACATCTTCTTTCACAATACTCTACAGTGCCTTAGCAGGTATGATGATGTCTGGACAAGGTGCAGGCCAGATATTGGTGTCGCAGATTATTCTGACCCACGTCCAATCCAGCGATTTGGAAAAATTTCGTCCAGGCGACGGCGAAATGTGTTGGTACCCTGTCCTGTTGAAAGAAAACGGTGTCGGAAATTCCTCGTGTCGTCAATTATGGAAGTAACCAATCTTCGATCATTTACAAATAAGTGTGTTGATCGACAGAGCCATCAAATAAATAGAGACCCAGCAGGTGTTCCGATGTCATCCATTCTCAAACCATAACATGAAGTGGTTTATTTTGAATTTCTTCAAAAAAGTGAGTATTGTCTTTCTCCAAGAAAAAGATATTGTGTACGAGAGCTGCAATCGTCAGAAAACATAAAAAAATTTGTCCTTTGCACTCGGAAAGGGTTCAAGGAGTATCTGACATGCATGGACACGTCGATCCAGACAGCATCTGACAACTCATTAACGGTGGTTGGACGAATACATTTCATTTTTAAATCTTCTCACATTGTCGATGTCGGAATGCCCAACTCTGCAGAACGTTTACGTAATGATTTCACTGGGGAACGTTGAACTGATGCTTCCACAGAAGAGCAAGTTTCTACCCGAGTGCTCGGTCGCCTACTACGTTGCGCATCCAGAACATTCCCCATGGCGAAAGTCTTTTTCTCCCACTGCAATGGCGTTGGACGTGACGGCGGTGCTTTGCCAAAAACGTACCACGAAATCATTCTGAATTGTTTGTCTGTTGTTACGACGTTCGTGGGCACGCACTGTAGTCACCAAAAGCTATTCCACACTTAAGAATCGTATCGGTCAAACATTACTAGTCATTTAAAGTGACTATTTTAGCGTATTATTTTCGGTATCAGCACCAGCGTTCCTATACGTAACGGTCTTGTGGATAATAGTATTCGTATTACACATTTTGTTCCTTCAGTGATTCATACGCTTAGGCAGTGTAAAGGGACTTTCTTCCCATCCTGTAGTTAACGATGTCAAGTAGAAGGTACGTTGAGCAAATACTTGTACGGATCCCGGATAAATCGGATCAACGATGCCCTGAATTTCGATGTTCATATGCTATGTATTCTTCTTTCTTATTATTGTACAGACATAATTCGAATATTTATCACCCAACAAAAATTTTATAACAACTTGAGTTTGTTCTTTCAATGAATTATAATGCATTAGGTGAAGTATAATTCTGAATGTACACGCGTTTTATACCTACTGTGAACTGTCACGAATAGATATAATATGATAGTAAAATCAACGAGTATGTTGTATTCAATATCAGAAGAAAGTAATTACAACCAACTGCGCTGGTTAAATTCTTTTGTTGAATGAATAATGCTCTCCAAGAAAAGTGCAATTACTCTGCTGAAGAGGTTCGTCGTGAAGTTAAATAAGAAAACTCGTCGGTCGTTAAGCTCTGTTCTAGACAGACTTGTTAATCACTTCACTCACAATACACACTCCTTTATCTACGAAAGCAAAATCCTTTATGTCAAACTACTTCTGAAACAAGTTGTAACTAATTAAGGAAACTATTTTTAATATAGCGTGTGTCATCGAAACTTCCCACCCGAAAAACATTTCTTACGTGAAACTTAAACATTTTAAAATATTCTCATTAAACTGTAGACAATTTGATAAATCAAAAGTGATAATTTAAATTCATAATTGACATTTTTACACTGAGACTGTCACTTACTTACTACAACCATTGTGCAAATTTCCCTGATTTCCTCTCCAGCCACTCAGCCAGACCGAAACAATGCAGCTGTGACAGAGTTCACCAACTTAGCACAACAATGGAGACGGCAGCCGTATTTTAGCGAGTTTTGCTGGCAAAGTTTTTACGCCACGTTGTGATGCTATAAAATGGTAATGATCTTGCTTTTATACATACACAGTGTTTTTGAAACAAACGACCTGCATTGACCCGGTGCGTGTATGTTTTTTCTCTGGCAGGAATAGTAATATTAGCTGTATCACGGAGGAAACAATGCTCATTGTAACACAGAATTCTGACTGTTTTATCATTTACTGCTGTCAACGCGACAGCACTCCTTAATTAGCACAAATTACTTCCCACGCCTCCGTGTCTCTGCTTTTTGTAATCGTTTTATTCCGCGTCAAATGGTTTGCGTACTAAACGCTTTTATTCCTTGTATCCGTATCATACATTCATGAGTATTTATAATTCGTTGTTATCCCACGAATATTTATAGCATTGTAGAATTATATTTTCAAATTTGTAGTTAAATTTCCGGTAAAACTTTCACAATGTAAAAACAAAAAAGTATTATTTTAAATTAACAATTCTTTTTCACTTATTCTCATTTCGCCAATTATATTAATTTACAAATGTTATCGATATTTCATAAAAGCCATCACACGTTTTTTGTTATATTCTATCCCAAGGATAGTCTATTTTACAGATTCTTTATATTTTTTGTCTGTGTATATATTTCAGTTTATCCATTGTTTCATCAAGCATAGAATATTTAATGCAGTATTTTTAAAAACTAGATTAATTAAAATTTACAAATACAACATCTTTAAAATCATGAACCAATGAAGTAATACTTTTTTTTAATAATCCTGATCGTGTAACTTTAACTTAGAGCTTTATAAACGCCAAATAATTTAAACAAAATCCAGAAAAGTAAATGGTTAATTAATTTTGCATGAGTACAAAGTGATAAGTTCCGTCCTAAATATACTTCAATTACAAAAAATACATCTTTATAGCCGTAAGTCAGGAAACTTAATATTATTTGCTACAAAATATATCATTTTCACAGCGGCGTTTCGTCTTCGGGTGTAAAATTTTAATCTTAAATTTAGAGACCAAATAGTATATTGATTTTTGAGTAAAAATTTAAGTTAATTAATCTTACTTATAATAATCTATACAATCCTTTATTCCATTAATAATTTTGAGATGAGTAAAATTCGAGATACGATCCTATCACCTTGCCCGTTCTAACCAAAATAAAGCTCAAGAAAGAGTTAAGTGTGGCCGGAAACAATGCGCCGTTGCTCGTATATCTTAAGAATACTTTAAAGTTTTATAATCTATTACTACAATTTATTAAATTTTTTAAAATTATTATGTTAATTTTGTTTAAAATATCGGTATCAGATAGTTTACTCCTGTGAAGATTGTTAATGGATAAATAATATTATACAAAATATTAAGTAAAGTTAAATTAATTTACGTTCGTTACTAAAAGCTCTAAATTGTGGTTTAATATTGCTATACCTGAAAAAGTCACTGAAGAGGGCGAAACGGCTTCGTGAACGGAATAGTTCAGTAGTTAAAATAGCAGTCAATTTAATTATATTACATTGTCAAATATTTTTACATTATCGCAGGGAATCTAGTCAGGATTATTCTATATTTGTTCTACCAATGCTTTAAAATAAAAATACTGCAGATTCTTTACGTCAGTGCACTCGTCTAAATATAATACAGATGAAAAGAGTTCGACCAATCCATTTCAAAGTTCTGAAGTAGGATATCACACTCATTTCATTATATAAAATTGCTTAAATACTCCACAATTCACAACAATTTATTAGAGGAGTATATTCGTATCTGATCTATACTTGCTTTCATGTAGAAAGTTATTTTTATGCTTTTGGTAAACACTTAGTATGGTCTAAAAACTTAACTAAACTTCTATAATTCTTTTCAAATGGGATCCGATTCGCCCATGAGGCTCATCCTTGTGCCTTCATAAACAAATTTTTGAGAAGTTGACCCCCTATTCTTGCCCAAGAAGTTCAAGTTAGGGCTTGTTGCGGGGGAAGTGAGACGATGCAGCAACGTCTGTTTTCATGCTGTCATTTGCTGAACGCAAAAACGATTTTCATTGAAAATAATCATGACAAAACAAGGTACAATACTCGATTCTTCTTTTTTGTAATAATATATAAAAATGGAA
Source organism: Eucriotettix oculatus (assembly GCA_034510155.1). Lineage (NCBI taxonomy): Eukaryota > Metazoa > Arthropoda > Insecta > Orthoptera > Tetrigidae > Eucriotettix > Eucriotettix oculatus. The sequence continues at coordinate 66,765,967 of CM067378.1, forward strand.
AGTTAAGGCCTCCTGAATATAAAAAATTTATATTTTTAAGATATTTTTCAAAAGGAACGTATCCAGAAAATTTAATTTAAGCACTAATAGCTTTGCATAAAATGATGACAGGTGTAAATGGAAATATTTGTGAAGCGTTAACAAGAACCTAGAATCTTATCAAAATCATTTCACGAATCGGCGAAACTGCACTATGCATATAATGCGGAAGAAGGCCGAGGATCGCGTTTTAGAGGATAATGGACCCATAATCATAGCCGTTGGTCAATATCGACAAACAAATTGAACAAGATGGCGGCCAGTGACTTGGTTGGAGGATCGATGTACCGGGAGGAGCCACAACTGCCGCGTCTCTTACAACATAAAAAAGAACAATTCAACACGCGCCCAAATGAGGAAAGGTTGATATCTTATTTCGATTTTGGAGATTCGTGGGTAAACTAAATCTCTGATGACGAGTTCCTCACGAGGCTGAACCATGTATTCCACGTCAACTTTATTTCCAGCGAATATTAAAAATTCCAAAATACATGACATATTTATCGGTATATTTTAATAGTATTAGTTTATGTCATTATTTCATAAAGAGCTTGCACTTTCATGAACTGACATTTTCTTTTCGCAATAGATAAATAATGCAGTTAATAATGATCGTTGGGTTTATCATATGAGACCAAAAAGATGAAAAAAAATACAGTTCACTCTCGATTATTTGGCGTCATATGGCTCATCACAAATAACTCCTAACAGATCCCAAAAATACCATTTATATACCAAACCCTGCATTTAATATCAGAACTTTATAATAGTTTTTTTTTCTAATGTTGCAAATCAAAACTACCCAAAATCGTAGATTTTCTATGGTTCATTACTACACAGGAAGAGGTGACACTTATTTAGTGCTTAAACATTTTTTGAATGTATTTATTTAACTTTTCTATGACTGAAATTTTTATACGGGAGGAAATCCGTGAATTATGAGTAAATAATATTATAAATAATTAAAGGTTATACTATCATGGATGTCGCATTCATTGACTACTTATTTATTGATAAAAAACATGTTTCACGTAATTAGAAATTACATTATAAAATAAATGATTGCAGATATAACATATAATAGGATAGAAATTACAATTTTGAAAAGAAAAGTTTAATAATTTGTCCATAGTTATAAACTCTTAAATTCCAGAAAAAATTAAACTAAAGTAAAAATAAAAGAACGCCACATTATTCACTTCATTTCAAGATAGTATTGAGGTTATATTTAAAACTGATTAATGCAGTGCTGAAGAGAAATACTTTTAATCGTTTATCGTTGCATTTCAAAATAAATATTTCCCTACCTTCGCTTTGTACGGCCTCGATTTGTTTTAAAATATGTGGCCACATCTACCAATATAATCTTGTTTTTTCTATATTACTCTATATATGTTTTAAATATTGTGTAGAGTATATATTTCTTCATTAAGTTTGGTTAACGATTCCCACTCTAATTTCTATACTTTATCACGCCAGTGACCTGGTTCCCGTATTACTAATTTAGTATCTCCCTTCCCTATGAAGTTTTTTGACCATCTATGAGGTGTTTTATGTAAGGATCCCAAAAACTTGCACCTCGAGTCCTGGACGGAACAGAGAAAGTTATTTTGATTTGTCGCTTCCATTTTCTAAGACTTTCTTTACGATATCTAAAGATTTCCACGCTTTTAGAATTGTAGAAATTACTCAAATTTCCCATCCTAAATTTGAGTCCATTTCTTAAACAGAGGACGTAGTGTTGAATATACTTAACTTCTATATATTTTGTACAATAGAATGAAAAAAAATCTAAATTTCTATTCAACACGAACCAAAGTTTAATATTGTGCGCTACCATATTTCCAATGAAACTGTGCGATCAATCATGAGTTATAGTACCAGTTTCTATATTTATGAAATCCAGTGAAAGGTCAATTGAAATGCTGAATAAAGGATTGAAATGCGAGATACAATTATCTGGTGAGTTATGCAGTAACGGAAATCAATACGTTGGGTAGTCATTGTAGACCTATTTTACGTCAGTGAATTCCGCATATCATTGCTGTTTACTATATTCGTTTTCAGAAAGAGAAGAGAGAGAGAGAAGCAGAGGGCTGCAGGTTAACTCTCAGTTTTATGCCCTATTCTTGGACGGAGTAATTACCTGTGATAATTAATTGAGACACGTCGCTCACGACCACCTGTTCCGACATTTCCGGCGGAAACATTTATAGTCAGGCAAAAGTCCACAGACGTCTTCACACCAAACTTGCTTACACAGCTTGGAGAGAACCACTCAACTTTAGGGACTCAGTCCATTTTTACTTCGACGCGAAATTTCCCCAGTGACATACATGGAGTCCGAGGCGAAGAAGTAATTTAATGGCATACTTTTAGTGGACTGCATCAGATTTCTAGCCGAGCAACAGAACATCGCTATCATAGAAACTTGAATTTTAAAATCTAAAAACAGTTATTTCAGAGATGTGAATTTCTCAAAATTTGGGAAATATTTCATTATTAGAAAATTATTTTACTTATAAAGTAAATTTAAAGTCATCCTATAACGAAAAATACTTTCACAAAACAAACAAACAAGCTAATACATTAGGACATAACCATAATAATACATTTATAATTTAGACGCTTGTACAAGCAATATATGTTCTTCGTCCTGCATATCTGCTTTACATTGCTCTGGTTTTAATTCTTATATAAATATGTAAGTAATTTAAAACTTTTACTTTAAAAAATATTATCAGTTCTTTTACTTACTCAATTAATTTGTAACAATTCGCATAAATGACCTGTTTGATTTTTCATATTTTGTACTTCCGTAAATTGATAAACATCCAAATGTCCTCTTTTGTACGCAGAATCTTCTACATGCAATGTATTAATTAATATATATATTTGCATTCATTCAAAATTTAGCATCAGAATAAATTTGATTGCGTATATCTTCACTTCAAGAAATCACATCGTTGAGAACAAAACTTTGTATAATGTATAAAATGATATAAAAATTTATTACGTATTAATGCTCGATGTTTGTTAATGTTTCGTTACAGTTTCCAATTTTCCTAGGCCATAGGAAAAGAGTCAACTTAGATTCCTTCCGAAAGTAACTGCGGAGATAATTTTCGTTAAATTGCAAAAATGTTAGCGGATAATAATTAATTGACACTTATAAGGTATGTATGAATTTTTCTAATCTTCTATTACGGTTGTAATTAAAAATGCTCGTTTCTTCCCCAACGCCCTTGTTAGAATCTAGTCTACACATTGTAATGCGGGTTGGTCTATTTCACGTAGCCCCCTTTGTGTAATGCGGGCCAGAGTTATTCAGTTGCCAAGGAGTAACGAGCAACTCAGTTTTATGTGAATTCCACCGCAAAGACTCTTCCTTCACATGAAATAAGATATTCGTCTCTCTCTCATTTATAATTATTATTATCCGCTCCTGTATTTCATTTCTTTCACTTTACATCTGACCATCTTTCGTCGGCCTTCAAGTTACCCTACCATAAATACTGACTGTCTCTAATCCTGTTTCTCATTTGGAGAAACAAATAAGCTATTAATTTCCTGAATTAATCATGTCAATAAACTTTCTCTTTTTAATTTTATAATAATTGACGCGGATATACAGGTAAGTGGCATGTAAATGTCTTAATACGGTATATTGATAATAAATTTGATACCATAAACCTTAAGCACCTTTGAAAACCAAAATTTTTCCCGACTTCCAAAAACGTAGGACAGTTTTTGTAGTATGACTACAAAGGAAACATATCTTTGCTTAAGACGGGAAAGAAATTATATCACCTTTGGCGGGGAGGAGAGTCATCTCTGGACATCAGATGGCTGATAATGTAACGGAAGAGATCGATGGAAATACTCAAGTTGGGAAGGCAATGACAGTGAATATCAAATAACAATCACTTCACCAATGGTAAAAACGTTTGATTTTTATAGTATGTCGATTATGTTGGTTCCTTCAAACATGGTTAATATATTTGTGAAAATTCATTTGGTAGCATAGGAGTTTAATTTTGTTGCAATTGAAACCACGTGTTAATCCTGAGAAAAAGAATAGAAATTTTATTTCGGGAACGTAACGTATTATGAGGTTACCGGCGTTTTGTTTATAATTGCATCGAGCCGGGCATGAAGCATCTGCAAGAAATAAAAATCATTAAAATATGTTGATTCCATTAATTTGTTGCACGGTAAAAAATTAACGCGAAATACTGATCAGTTTTGAGAATGTCGCCGTTGGATGCATTGTGCGCTAATATATCAAACTCTCGCTCAGCGTTACAGAACGTGGAGTGATTTCATCCGAGCAAATTGCTGATTCCCATTACTTGATTATGCAAATGGAGAGTGCTGGTTCTCTCCGAAGGCGTTTTAGACCGGAGCCTGCAAAACCGCAGAGAACAATTGGCGGCAGGCGAGTATCGATTTCTCGTTATCGTTACCGAAGAGGACAAACGTGCCTCCCCTTCCCTTTTTTTTTAAAAAAAAGGAATTTACCGTCCTATCAGTATGTAAAAGTCTACTCACGGCCGGAAACTCGATAACAATGGTACAGCTTCACTTTCACGACCAGTCACACTAAAGGCAATTTAAAGCGAATGAATGGACATGTAACGATAAACCCAATTGTTGGATCTAAGTGGCTCAGGCTAAGAGAAAATAACGCCAGCTTGATCATAAAACTTAGTACTGGTAGAACTGTAGCATGCGACACAACAATAAAACTGTTTAGAATCGTTTATAACGCTATCACAATATGAATATAATTATTATTTGAATAGTATATTTTACTACCAAAAACCTGCGGTTACCACATTTCTTACTGTCTTTATACTCTTTTACATACAGGGACGTGATATTCATCATCACTAAATTTTTCTTGGTACTGTATTTAACAAACAACGGAGATAAAATTTAGATTTTGAGCAAAGTTAGTTTAAATACAATGTATCTGAAATCTTATTAAAAGAACTGTTAACACATTAAATTGAGTAATACTTATGGACTCTTTAAAATTTCTTATATTTTCATTTATTTAAATCGCATTGTTTTGACTGGCCCTTAAATATTGACAGTTAATAATTGAAATAAAAAACATTGTAGACGGCCACTAATTTTACTATTCTTTATTAGTAGCTTTGGCAACTAACATGCCATAACCATCCTTCTATTTTATTTAAAATTTGACTTATAACAAGACAACTTAATCTTCATAATAATTTAAGAATTATCTAAATATTATTACTAAAACTAATAACCATCTGGAAAGTGTTTTCCTTAAATTTATTAAAAAATTAATAATTTTGACAAAATTCTTATTTTAAGTTTACATTTTTTTATTCTATACTTGTGAATTAATAGGTTGTTATATAATATATTGAAATTTTTTGTATAATTTTTAATTTTAACATTGTTTAGTTCAAGTGTTCTTTTCAACTTTCCACTTTAACACATTGTTAGGTTTAACTGTCTATATTATATGATAGCTATAAATGCTTGTATTACATTTCAGGTTGCAGGTGTAGACTATCAGGTTATGAGTTTATACATTTTACATATTTTTTCATCAAAATTTCAAGCTTTACTTTTATTTTATATTACAATTTTCTTTTCATATTTTAATAAATTTTAATGTATATGAATGCTCCGTATTTTTTGTAGTAACATTACAGGAGGTAGTCCCAAATTTGGTGAATAAACATCTATTCAATTAAATAAAAGTACTGTTTCTAGTCGTTAGCTTATTTAATTTAATATATTACCTATTCGACTTTATGAGGATAGGAAAAGAAGTAACCCCTATAAAATCGTTAAACAAAATTTTGAATGGAATTAATAGCTTCAGTCATGTGGCAGAAACCAGTTAAAATTTTCTATCATTTTGAAAAAGCATACGAAAACAAATACTAATTGTAATTACAAACTCAGATAAGTTTCTTATTTAAAGCACAGTGCTACAGCAGGTGTAAGCATTTCTCTGTAAACAAGACAATATGCTCCAGTAGCACATGAATAATTATTGTTTGTTGGCATAAAGAAATTAACGTTTTAAGTGGAGCGAAATTTACGCGTAGATAGGTACGATAAACCCTTTGAATTTTCACGCAAAATTTTCTTCCCAGGTTACCGACTTCGTCTGTTATGTTTTACGATAGAATAAATTTAGCTCGCAACTCTTAATCACGAACGAATTAACCCCTTCAGATGATACAGAGAACAAACTTCGACATTTTACGCGGCGGGGAACTCTTCTGCTTCATTTGCACAGAGGAGGATTATTCCGCCATGTTTTGTGCCTAACGATTTTATCCCATTATTTGTAACGCAATTTAGCTGCTGTATATTTTACGCGGGGATAAATTATGTCACGCGGTATTAAGGCAGGGCTTTATGCTATACAAAACTACTATTTGCTTTGGAACATTTAAATTTAGAAAATACAGCCGGCGTAATAATAAAGTATACTGCACGAAATATAATTTGTAATTAATGACTAATTAAAACTTAATTTTTATAAAGAGAACATATTGAAAGAAGAAAATAAGTATATTACAACATGGGTTCAGAAATGCATTATTACACGGTTACCGAACTGTTATGAATGTTAGTGGATAACAACATGCCTTGTTATCTGGCCTGAAATGGCTGCAATTGTTACTTGAATACTACTTAGCACTCGTATGTCCAAGTTACACGATCGCTTTGTATGAAGTTCAATTGACTATATGGAGCGCACTGTTTACACAACAGGTAAAACGTTCTAAGTGACATTTTTCCTGAGAAGTGGCAGGTGCTCTTCTTCGAATTGAGTTTCGAACACGATGCCTGGTGTAGTGCGTACTGTATGACAAGCAACATTCCGTCCACGGAGAGTTAGTACTACATGACGGGTAATCATTTGTGAGTGATAACATTAAAGTTGTTCTACAATAAAAACACCTTCTGCAATAAATGAAATCAATTCACATAGTAAACCATAAACCAACTTTTCAGGAAAGTATATACGCAAATATAAAATCAAGTTCAAAGAATGCTATTATATCGATTGCAGACCAGTTCTTAACTAATACCCTAATCCGCGTCGAAACGTCCGGTGTTTTTAAATTTACTCTTTATTGGTGTCCTATTCAAGATTGTCTGTTTATAAAATCGAACTTTTTGGTTATTATTTTCTTATTGAAGATTGTGCGCTTAGAACCTCAACCGTTTATATATATTTACTTAATATATAACACATTTATATTACAGTCGTTCATATAAATAATGCTCTCCTTTGAAATTAAAAATCTCTAGTTAAACGAATTTTCAGTTAGAAACACATATATTAGTTATCATTATTAATTATGTCTCAGACGTATTCGCAGTGAGAAAATATGAGAATTTATAAAATGATTTAACCAAAGGGAACGAAAGTTACTATTAAATTCAGATGAATATTTGCAGAATTTTAGCACAGCTCATTCTGGCGGATTTACGTCCCGTGGTTACTTAATAAAATGACACAGTATTTGTAAACTCCAAAATATTGGTCGTCTTCCAAATGAGGTACATATTACCTCCCACGGTTACGTTGAAATAACTTAACTGACGTCAGTTCAAGCATTTCCGGGAAACGGCAAAACTTGATTTCTACGTATTCTCAAACGTTTTAGTAGCTAAATAATCAAACGGAATCGTTTTTAAATATATGGGAGCCTGTTAAAATATTTTTAAAAGAAACAAATAAAAGTATAATACATGAAATAGATAAATAAACTCAATAATATTACCACGGATGAACACGATGAAAACCTAAATATTTTTCTGACCGGTGTATACTTGAACTAAACGAAACAGTCTCAGACGAAATATGAAGTAGAAAATCAAACCAAAACCCTGAATGAGAAAAATCGATATAAGCTAGGTACCTAACAGAGAATTCAAGTGACTTTTGATTGGAAAATACGATTTAATAAAACGTTGCAGACAAAGATACAATATTTAAAACACAGTATGAATAGTACAAAAACTAATATTTCCCAGAAACAAATATTTGATTTGGAAAATACAGAATTTTATTTGCGTCCGACGAGTTTTAGCCAACGGACACTTCAGGATTACCTTTACTAGATTTAATTGAAGCAGTAAACATGCAGTATTTATCGTTTGCGGAGGAACATTTTTCAGTTCGGCAATCTCGCGCGAAACAAAGCCTGACAGCAAAGTTACAGCAATTTCGGGTCGCCAACCAGTCTAGACGCACTGCGAATTAATTCCCTTACATGTAATCCGATAAATGGCCACTTTTGGCTCCAAACCAAAGTACTTAATAACACAGCTCAGAAATGTAACCAAAAATATATGTTTTCTTCTTTCTCAGAAGAGAAAAACAAGCAAAAAAATCCAACGGGTCTTTCATTGTAAATCAAATAAAAGGAATGTGTCTATACGAAATTGGAAAAAATATTTTATCTTCAGATAATGAATATTTATAATCTTAATAATTACAAAAATCTTGGACATAGATATGATAAAGCATAAATATCAAAATATTTCCTTCTGGTAATCAGATAAATCTAACAAACTTTTTTTAATATTGATATTGATATATTGATTGACATTGATTTTTAATTTTATATGCAATGCTTCGTCTCCATTCTTTCGGGGACATCGTCAGGCAACATTTCAGTAGTCAACAAAATTTAGAATTTCACTCCTTTAGCCAAGAAATGTAGGTAATATAAATTGAGCAAGTAGATTATTAAGTAATTTTGGAATAATTACTGAATTGTGGTATTAATAGACAATAAGGAGGAGGTTCAAATTTATTATCTGCATTCGAGCACTTTTAAGTTTTTTCTAGTCTGTAGTTTCTCCTGAGCTCTTGTTTGCACTCATATTGTATCGGTCGACGATGGTTTCCCCGAGTGGGATGTATAGACCAATATAGAGGAAATATCCCTTAGGCATACAAATTTGATGTATTTGAAGAAAGTCATAACATTCTTTAACATGATAATCCTTAGAAAAATAGTCTCTATTTTTGGTTATTTCTTTGAGTGATCTCAGTTTCACGTAAAATAAGAAAATTGAGGAAATAAGTAACTCGTAGATGAAATTTCCGTATTGGAAAATGTTAATGAAACTATAAAATAGTAATTTTGGAATGAAAATATTTTTCCTTCAACTCAAGTTTAATATTTGCTTTTAGAAATAAATTTATCAATTATTTGGCAACGTTCTACCGTTTTCTGTGTCATTCTGACTCATATTCTAAATTAATTTAAGTAACATTCGATGAAATGAACACAATCGAAAACTGTCCCTCGTAGAATCGATAATACTATGAAAACCAAGATCGAGTATATCTAGGATTTATATACGCACTTAAAATTTATCAATGTGGATTCTTGACAAATAGTAAAATAAATATTTAAAGAGACTTGCTCTTTTAACCTAAAGGCAGAAAATATACAGTCGGAAGTAACAAACACATTGGTTATTGCAAAAATAATGAGAAAATAAAGTAAATATAAGAACACCATATATATATATATACGATGGTTGGTCAACACGTGTTTATATAATGTCAAAAAGTTAAGAAAAAACGTCCAAGAAGAAAGTGTTCTTCCGTCAAGAAAATGCCCCTGTATAGCTTTTATTGACGAAAATTGCCCAATTCAAGTTACAACTATTGCCGCATCCATTGAATTGGCAGAATTTGGATTCCAACGAATTATTTCAATTTCTTAACTAGTAAAAGATCACGTTGGAAAAAAATGGGATCAACTGCAATAAAAAAGCGTTATTTTGAGAAACTTCCAAATTTTTCCTCTATGGATGATTTGAAATAGTTTGTGAAACTTTGGGTTAGATGAATTTGAAAATTTAATTAATTACTTAAACTAATTATCTTTCGTATTGTCTTAACGTAGTTTATAACATCAGGAGACGAACAATTATAAAGTGAGAAAAATTTAGTCAAGTATGGATTGTTTCCATTCGGAAAAAGTAGCTGATTTTTTATAAAAACGTGTCCCTAAATTATCAGATTAAAAGTTTACAACCTAAAAGAAGAGAAGGGTGCAAAATAAATTGACTAAATTACTGATAATACGAAGTACACGACGAGAGATTTAGCATATTCTTAAGACAATCATAGGCATGCTAGTGAGAATAATACAAAATAAATAAGATAAAATTTTGCAATGATATGATCACCAAAAATACTCTCATATGATAAATTCAGGGATGAAGTGATGATAGAATATGTGGAATATGAATGTTCAACAAACTAAATACTCCCAGGGGTAATACGTCATTTAAAATCATCTTCAATAATTAGACCGTTACACAACGAATAATATCAATTAAACGGCAGAATGGATGTGTGATCTAGGAAATGAAGAGCCGTGTGTCAGACATTTGAAATATTCTGCCCGTTATTGGTTCCGTCACTCCTTTGACTTCCTTACAGCTGCTGCAAAGAAATTTATAACTCGATATATTTCTCCTGACATTACTCCACAGATATTAAATGTGCAAGAAAAGATACATTTTACACTAGTCAAGCACAGCCACAATTTTTGCGTAAAAGACTAAGTGCGAAACAGAATCCACAAATGGCAAGAAGTATATTAATAAAAGACTAGCGAATAAAGTGCTTGAAGGGAATTCAATTAGCGTAATGTTTTTTAAAATAATGTTTAAGAATAAATTAAAATAGTCTGAAGATACTAGATCTGACCTCGTAAGTTATTTACACGGCAAATAATTTACAGATCACCACAATGTTTGCATGAAAATATAAATAACATTTTTTGTATGTAACTATGCTCAAAAATTGAAATAAACTTGCTAATTATTTCCAACTTTTGTAAGAATATTTTTAAATGTTCAGGAAAAAATCATAGTTCATACAAGTTGCATTTTTACAATTCAAATTCCTCACTAGAGAAGATTCTAAATGCATTTAAACTCGTAATCACCGATAAATACATTATCTTTTAATCATTCGATTAATATTTGTGATTTTATAACTGTTATTCATAAACTAAAATATCGTTTTTTGACAAAAAATTGACAATATATTAAATAATTCGTTTTAAAATATCTTTTCGGTAGGTTTAACTGAAACGTTACGTCCGTATCTTGGATATAATTAATGATATAATACTGTACAGGATGAAACAAAAGGTTCGTACGTGTAAAGGATAAGAGCTCTACGTTAAGGTAATCAATCACCTGCTTAAATATTTCAATTGCTTTGCGGTTATAACCATCAATGGAAGCAGTCGAGGATGATAAATGTTCACTTTTGGACCTCAATTTTTTAATTAAAAAAATATGTATTCGCATCCATTGAATAAATTTAATAGTATAAGAAAATTATTTCTTTTTTTACGTGAAGAATTTCCAAAATTGTCGACTAAAAAAAAGCATCTAATGTGTTAAATAATATACATATTTTCTGACTTATTGGTCTTTTTGATGATTATTTGTTACCTGCATGAAAAGTATAATTTTCGGTATATTTAAAACAGGACATAATATTTTGAAAATTAAAGCTTTTCTATAGAAAGTAAATTCTGTAATTAACTCCATTTATATAATAATTTCCATTACATCAAAACATAAGTAATTATGATGAGTATTCCATAGTATCTGGGACTAAAATAAAAGACGTTTCTAAAACTGTGGGTTGGCCGATTGTAAAATCTGGAAAGAAAGGAATCATATCTATTGAATAGCAATAGACTGCTGATAGAATTTAGTTCTAATGAAAATCCTTGTAAACCGTCTCCAGGTTTGTTGACAATTACAATTTGATAGTTTTCTACTTACGCCATAATCAAAATGAGAATTTGAGATACATATCAGAATATTGACTATATGCTAAATGAAATATTCATTGCAGTGTTATAAATTATGATTGGCATAGTTTTATGAAAATTATAGTGTTTTCTTTTGTATCTGACAAATGTTCCATTCTATTGTTTTAAAACTTCTGAATTCATAAGATAAGTACGTAATTGATAACTGTACCAAATATTTAATGTTCTCATTCATATGTATCTAAAAATGAGAGAATAATTATGAAGTCAAAAGCTATCAAACAGAAGTTACTGGAGTGCTTCTCGGGATTCCACCCGAGTGAAGTTGAATACCGATCAGAGACTTTGTAAAAGGTTTAGTCATTACAAAGTCGCAGCTTTTAAAATGTGACTCAAAAGGTGAATTTTGAGGATTAAATGGGAAAATCAAATCGGGAAAGAGAAATGTTAGAAAATATTGGCAAAGAGGAGCCATGAATGCTATGCGTGGACTGGGGCATGAACAATAAAGAGCAGTCAAGAATTGGAAGATGTAAGCTGTGATACTTACCTAGAAATGTAGTGTTCAATTTTCAGACGGGGAAGGGCAATATCCAAACTATGTTAAAGATTCACAAGGATACTAACAAATTCGAAAGGAAAAGGTTTCGAGTTACGGTAGCCAAGGACACAAGGAGGATAGAAAGACGGAAAACTAGAATAGTAATAAGCAAGGCTAGGTAGTCGACTGCATTGATATACGAGATGTATTTGGAGTCCAAGGCGTTGGAAAATGATACATAGAGACACAAGTGCAGTACTAGGAAGAGTTACAGCTAAAGAGTGTAGGGAGAAAATGTAAAAGGTGGCTCCAAAATTATTAAAGACATCAATGTGATAAATAAATAAAGCGGATTATGCAGGACACAGCTGGTTAGAGAACTCTAACAACAAGGAAATTTAAAAAAATAATGGCAAATATATGAAAAAAAATTGAAAAGATTTTTACACACATTAGATGAGCTTTAATACTAATGTCGCTTTCAAGATATAAAGATTGCTTCTCTGGCTTTTTTAGAAAAGACTCTTCGACTGCGAGAGAGAAAGTGAACGCGCAGGGCGTCCACAACAGGTCGTGGAATCTGAACATGCAGCGCGTACCATAGACGCGTGCACACACCCAAAATATAACATGTACCGTTACCCAAACGTCACCGAGACATACCCATGTATCACAAATACCTAGAAACCCCTCGTCCGGAGTACTTGGCGTGGATTGAGACTGCGCGGAAGGAGACCGGCTGGCGTTGCAAATGACCGTCCTCAAGGTGCACTAGCCTCTACATCGGAAACGTGTGATTTGTAGAAGGTTGACGGTGAATTGTGTGAAAGTGGGGCACTTACCAGGAGGAGGACGACGGCTGTCTGCTTCGGCGGGCGATGCGTACTGGCGACGCCAGCGTACGTTCACGCGCGCGCCGCTCTCGTATTGATTTCCAGGCTCTCTCCTCCCACGGCGGTGACGTCACGCTCACTCCTAATTGGGGACGAGGATTCGCCAGGTAGGATTGCATCTCGCAAGGACCACCCCGCGGATGGACGACGTATCGCTCGTCAGTGGAAACCAACAAGCCAAGTAAAAGTCGCGAAGGAGGCAGAAACGACAGAGAAGTTGGCACGAGAGTGGAATAAGGATATCCTCCCCTACTCTCAACCCCAAAGACCAATACAATGAAATAAAACAAATAATTAATTGCTTCCTTCTAACAACCTGTTATAATTAAACGCGCCCTTATTAAGAAAATAAAATGAACAAAGCGAAAACATGAACTGAAATGAAGTTCACAAAAATAAAACGATCAAAGTGTCAATCTTGAAAAACGGGTAGAAAAACGGTGATACGAAAATAAAACTAACAAAATATTGTAAATATTTTTCCGTAAATTTTCGGAAGAGAAAATTAGTTTAGCAGCGTAATAATGGTTGAGGGCGTATCATATTATCAACATGATATTACATGAAAATTCGTCTGAAGCTAAGGTAATTAGATACCGTTCCTCAAATTTCACTCTTTTCATTGTGTACTCAGATCAGTACAGGAGGGAAAATAACCAAGAATTCGATAGGATATCAATATATCAGGACAGAACTGTGGAAAAAATATAACGAATAAAGGAGTCACTTTCTAATTCACGAGAGAGGAGAGGGAAGTTAGGCCGAGAGTGAGCAGAGTGGCTCAGTTACGATTCTGATGAGCCGAAACATGTAGCACTAGAAACTAGCGTTTGCGGCTGGACTGTCCGAGCTACAGGGCGCCGGATTTACCCAGAGGACTAGTAAAGACCAACAATTCCCAAATACACGTTTTGAGCAGATTTGGAGGTATCTGGCTGACTGCAGTGGGAGCAGATGACAATTATTTTCATATGTCCATCGTTAGCGACCACCGAGCACACGCCTTTTAAAACTGACCTTTAGTGATTGCGGAACACTTTAACAATCTCAGCTCACGGCGACTTTTAACCTGATGACGGCCGCACGAATGTCCGCGGAAACATTGAACTTCTTTACAAGTCTGGCCCCGTTGGTCAACCGTTAAGAAGTTATCAGAATTATTCACCGAGAAACTCTAAGTTCATTAATTCATTCTAACCATTGTATCGGGCGACACTTATTATGGCGATTATTTAAGGTCTATAATACTCTCTGGGTGTCCGGCCATGCCGGGTACTTATTTATATTAGCCCGGTAAAGTATTTAATTTAATGTAATTTAAGCGCTATAGAGCGCGATAAAAAGTCTTATTAACAAAGGGAGATATATTAATGGAACCATGTGCATATCTTCTCATTTGCCACTCATTATGATTCCGATACCCGTAAACGTTTTTGGTATTCCTACTCGTGGCTACGGAGATCTCAGTGTGACGTCACCCTAACTCCGCTGCAATCTCAATCCATTTCCATGATGTGCACCAAAATACAACCGCTCACTTCCAAATTGTTTTAAACTACTTGGCAATTTTATTATGACGTCAAAAGCTTACAATTAAAAATAATTAAAATACACACACAACCAAGTTTATCAAAAATTCTCAGTTATGAAATTGACAAAAATTCTATTTAATTATAATGATTAACTAAATCTTAGCTTTGGTTTCATAAGTTTATTTTAGGCAAATGTAATTTGAAATCAGCCATGGTTTCTTGAAATGTAGAAAATGTTTAAGGATTTAAGAAAATCTTTGGTAATTATTAGCATCATACTTCCATGTATTCGTATTGTGGTTTGAAATATTAAGTTTCAGTTCTCAAAATAAGTTAATTTATACAAGTATATAAGTTATAAAAGTAGAAGTAACATTAACTAACTACTTTGAAGTCAAGTATACGCCCTGTACCATGTTTTCTTAAACGAAGCTAAAGCCGAACGTTACTCAAGGCTATGATACATATAGAGATTTGACATTGTAATTTTCCCGGTATGTTATATTATTTAAAATACGATATTCAGTTAACTTTAGATAGAAGTGCAAAGAAATAAATTAGGACTTCTTTCAATTCTAATTTTGAGTTTTTCTCTCTTTTTCACTGCTTATGTTTAAATTTTAGTGCAATTTTAGGCACTTAAGATCTGATGTTAGTAATGAAACACTGCACCACGTCTTAGGCATTTCTTTTTATCACGAATATCGTTTGAGAATAGCAGAAAAATTCACGATAGACTGTGAAAATTTATACTAGCCCTCTCGTACAAACTACTGCCGCAAAATCGTAACGATATAAGTCAAACGATTCTGGCCAATTGACCTGAAAGTATGGTAATGAGAGTAGAGTCACAGGAGTAGATTACATCTGGTCATAAGTGATTCAGTCGTGTTAAATGAATTATAAAACAAGAAAATGGCTTATAGAATATGCCGATGCTTTTCTTTTAAAAAGGAAAATACTTCAGTTGTGTACATTCTTTAGATGGTGGGAGAATAGTTCCCGTCGATGAGATGGGCCAGCGAGACGAGAATAGAGCAGTTTTATTCTACTATAATTTTTCACGGGGTGATAATTATTTTCTTTTGACGTTTATCGTACTGACAAATGTTAAATTTCACCGATACGCTATTAAAAACTACAAAACGTTTGAATGCCATTCGACGAGCTTCCGTCAGGAAAACGTGCTATTGGCAGTTCCTGATAGATATCGATGTTCCTGAACCCTACTGGTAGAGAGAGACAGTAAAGGGGAAAGAGAAAGTTATTGAACAGACGTGGCTGGCTGAAGCATTAAAACGCGAGGGAACAGTAGTTCGATACGGCTGAGCGTCTCTGGGTCAAGGCTAGACGGTCTTCATCTTCTATTGACCGCATACGGCAGTCACTGACCTGGGTTGCTCAAACCTTGCAAACAATGTTTTTGCTATAGCTCACACCTCCGTACAGAAAAATAAGTTCGTTGTCCAATTAACTTTATGGATAGAGCAAACAAGTAACAAAATATCTTGAATTAAAAAATCGTTATACTTTAATTAATAAATAAAACTGTAAAGAAAATAAATTCACGCCTACATAATATTAACAATAATATACGGCGGATAGAAGTCTTCCTGCCAAGAGCTAACCGTAACGCTAAGACCGCGCTCCATTTCCAACATAATCGAGCTGACAGTAAGATTGCCAATTGAATGGTCACATTATCACAGAAAAGAAACATTTCGAGAGAAAAAATTAAGACAGAAATCGGTAGTTACCCCAGAAGAAGAAATAATTCAGAATACAGTTCGTTAAAATAACGCCAGGCGAACAATTTTTCCATTTCCGGAGCAAGATAAGCGATAATTGTGGAGGAAGACAAGAAATATAAAATTATTCAATAATATAAAGTTTGGTTGGTGAAGGGAGATATTGTGTATGAAAAAGGAACTTGGAAAAAATTCTAATTGTGGTCCACTTCCTTTTAGGAACCAATGAGAAGTGTTTGAAGAAAGTTTTTTACTTTTACTTTGCAGATATTTAATTTTTTTAATAATGAAAAAGCATCTTACATTTGTGATGAAAATATAAAAATGACCTTGAGTCAGAAAACTATTTATTACCAAAAATACACATTTTATCAAATTTTCGGATAGAATAGAGAAGGTAAAATGTACTAATGTCAAAGTTATTATGTGAAGAAAGAACCGTTATTAAAACTGTTATACTTGATGAGGTCCAGAAGAGGACGAAACGACGTGAATTATATATTTTTTGTAATAAATAGAATAGTTTTCTGACTCTAGGGCATTTATTTATATTATTTCATTCCTGTGCGAAAATGTTAGTATTTGAAGTTTACATACTTCATTTAATAAATTTGATGAGATTTTTTTATATATCAGTATTTATGTTTCACTGCTGCTAATATAATTTCAATAACTGCAGTATATTATTTCAGGAATTTTATTATATACACAAAGGTTTTTACCAGTCACCAATTTTAATAACAAAGAAATAATTAGTTTTGTTTAACTACGGCATATAATTAAATTCTTATCAAAAATATCTAGAGCATTTGGAAATATTAGATAATTTTCTGTAAAAAAGGTTTTTATAATATTTTATGGCATATTTTTCCATTCTCAATAATTTCATTTATTAATATCTCATAGTATTATTTTTTATTCTAAAAATGAATTATATAATTTTGCAAACCTTCAATATGCTACAAATATATGTTCTCCTGCAAAAAATAGACAAATCTTGAGTATATTGGTTTATAGTATAATCTGCGTATATTTCTTGTACCGATGTTTACGGCACTATTGACGAAAAAATCTGATATTTCTAAAATTATTTTCTGTAAAATTATGAACTAGTTTTTATATTAAGATTAGTGACTTTTGGAGACATGATACAAGCGTAATTGTAGCTTCGGATCGCAGTGCCGCAATATTTCTAGACGGTCATTTGCTTGTAACATGATGGGTGCCGGTCATTCAAATAGCATATATGAATGTGTTTCATTTAATATCCGACCGAGAATGCCGAAGTCTACAATAGGCAATCCTGCGACCTTTGGCGCATTGGAAATCATAACTACATTCTGACGTCAAGTAACAAAATGGAATCAAAAATAGCACGGATAGGTTGAAGAGAATGGAAAGGAAAGCCAATCAATAGGGTCTTTATATTTTTGATATAGGTACGTTATAGTCTCCCTCGAGCGGTTGAAATCCTCACACGAAATTAGAAGATGACAGAATTTTGTTCTTCACGTGGAATTATTTCAGTTATCAACTTCTACATTTTTAGTTCGAGTGAAAAATTAAGTTAATAAGATTTTTTTAATTTTTCTGTTAATTGGTATTTTTTAAATTTTTGTTTTGTAAAAAAGTTTTTGTATCTGTAAATAAGTTGAATATTAATATTATTACTGACGACACTGGATACTAAATCACTAATTACACATTAAATAAAGTGTTTAGTATGATAATAACTTTCGTATGTTAATCAGTCACAATAACCAAAACTATAATTTAATTTTGTATTTCAAATTTATTTAGCAGGAGCTTTCGGCATTGCCATAGTCATCTACAAAATAAAATACAAATTTTTTGAAACATCACAATTTTTATATATAATGGAACTTGTTGACAATATAAAAAATTTGGATTTTTCAATGATTTGATGTTAAAAATATTGTGCATATCCTCATTTAATTTGGTGTACATAACCATAACATTATATATAATAATAAATTCATCAAAATATTCAAGCTCTTTCATTAAATTTTCTATTACAATATTAACATGAATTATAGTTTATGTAATGAAGTCCCAAATCATGAAAAAAACGACGTTACTTAGTATATTGATCAAAAAGTTTTTCTGACTTTTAGGCCATTGAATAAATACAGGTAGAAATATACCAATATTGTATTTATTGTTAATCTAAAATTGGGCATAGTTCCGATGGAAGATACATAATAAAATTACTTATCCTTAATTTATTTTCATGAGGAGGATTTTTCTCAAACACTCCACGGGCAAATTATTCCGGTCGTTGATGGTCCTATTTAAGAATGAAAATTTTCCAGCAACTGTTTTCTATATTTTACTTTGAACTAATTATCCCATCTACCTATACAAGCGGGTTTTTACATTTTGGAGCTAATTCCAATCCATGGTTTTTGCCCCTATAAACTTTGAATAGAAAATTGGTTTCTCCCTCCTTTCTACCGTTCCGTTCCTATGACCCGGCCCTACTCGCACAAAATTGGCAGCCCTTTTCTGAACTTTCCCTAATAATTCTATAGGGATCGCAACTAACACCCCCGTATTCCAAAGTTGGTCTAACTAAGGTTAAATATGCCACACCATTGATTTAAACTTCCCTTTTTTACGTTCCTCATTATTAAATAAATGTAAGGTA
The DNA here is from genome assembly GCA_034510155.1 of Eucriotettix oculatus. Taxonomy (NCBI): domain Eukaryota; kingdom Metazoa; phylum Arthropoda; class Insecta; order Orthoptera; family Tetrigidae; genus Eucriotettix; species Eucriotettix oculatus. The sequence goes on from CM067378.1 coordinate 66,785,225, forward strand.
TTCCGGGTTACGAAATTCACCTGTTCCTCCCACCCAAGTCTGTTGTTGAAATATATCCCCAGATATTTGCAGCTCGTTACTGTTGGAATTAGTTCACCGCCTATTCTAAATTCAGTCTCATTTATCAAATTGCGTTTTTTAAACGAGATTGAGATGCTTTTCTTTTCATTAATTTTCATTTTATTTTCCTGAGTCCAGCTATTGACTTTTATTGATCTTCTTGTAATACTGTCTCGTCTTACTCGTTTGTTTTCTTCCTGTAGATGATGCAGTCGTGACCCCTGATTTTAAATAGTTTGATAAACCATTGATAAATATTAAAAACAGTAATGGTCCAATTACAGAGCCTTGAGGAACTCCCGACGTTACAGTGCCTAAATCCGAATTTTGCAATCTGTCGCTTAAAAGTTTTCTATTCACAGTACTTGTTTTATTTAATTTATCTATTTGGATATTATGAGGCACTACATAAAAGGCTTTGGCGAAGTCTATGGTAACCCCATCTATTCTAGCCCCGCTAACTACTTCATCTGCTAACTCCTGAAATAGATTTATTATTTGGCTTTCGCACGAGTACCATCCCGTAAACCTTGCTCACCATTAAAAATCATTCTTTTCTATGAAGTTCATATCTGACGTAGGCTGCTAATAAGTGCTCCAGAATCTTGCACATTACTGAAGTAAGACTGATAGTCCATAGTTTTTTTAACGTTCGTTCTTTTACGAGATTTGTAAATTGGTACAAAAATTGCAGTTTTCTAATCAGCCAGAAGAGTCTAATTATTAATTGATATGCTGAAAATTATTACTAAGTACGGAATTATTACTTTCCCTCCAAGTTTTAATAATTCTGCATATATATCATCTGGAGTCTGTGAGTTGTTGTGGTTTAATATACGTAATCTATGCCTGATTGTTTCCCTTCATCTCAAGAATTTCCGAACATCTATCATTATCCTCTAACTGACATTTGTTAATACTAACGTTAAATACTGAAATGAAGTATGAAATAAGTAGATCTGCCATTTCATTATCGTTATTTTATAATATCAACTGCCAAAGAAATTGTAAAGCTTTCCCCAGTTGTGCTAATGACTACAGTTTAGTATTTTGCATAAAAAACGTCTCTTGCTCCCTTTTCTTGTCAATTTCAAATAAGTTTTGAAAATTTGCCGTATTTACTTTTCGTCGCGCCTTTTAACTGTTTTATAAGCCTTGTGTAATATTGTGAATCGTTTTTTCTTTTATTATTTTCTGTGGTACGAATCTATTTCTAGCTTCCACATGACAGGTTAAATTGATTTACTTCGGACATGAAATTTTATTTCTATACAAATATTATGAACATAATGATAGCGATACTTAACGCAGAAAATTTAGAATTACATTAACTCTTCCTAGAAGTACGCTCAACACATTATACAATTCATTCAAAATAAATAATTCCCAAAAACTGAAGGAAAAACAGCAAAATAATCAAATATGAGTGCGTTAATGGAGGGAGAACATCCTGACGTTTGAAAGTTTTAGGGACACGATTTCATCCGAGATGAATGCAGCATACTCGTAGAAGATTCCTCTTCGAATATGACGTAAGACAGAGGGGGAAGGTGAGGAGGTACGAGCATTAACAATAAATGTAGTTGTTTCAGGGCACAAACGCAGGCTTTTCGCGTCCATTTCTTTCTCCAACTTGCTCCTTATTTCTTTCTCTCGCGCGTACCAACATATTCCACTACGGATGAAAATGAAATTTTAAAGTTGAATGAAGCTCGAGGTTATCACACCCAGAGGCCGAAATGTCGGCGACTAGAGTGCGCACGCGCGGAGGTTTGTCCTGACGATGACGTCGTCGTCAACCTTAGTGCCGAAACTAACTTGTCCTTGTTACGAGTGAAAGTTGAGCTAACTACAAGTCCACGAATATCTAACTACGAACTCAGCAGATAAAGGTTATGGGCCAAGGCATAATTTGTTCTGCAAATTGTGTATTAATCTTAGTCGCTCCGGTCCGGTTTTAAAACCCGGCCAAGTCACCATGGGAAATATTTAAAGTATATTATTTTCAAACTAACCTCAGGTTCTCTTGATTCGGATGTTTATTTTCCATAGCATAAGGGATGATATAACGGTTCGTAACCGAATTAAGCTCAGTTACCCAAACACGAGCTATTTTCTCATAACGAGGTTCCTTCATAATTTAACTACAAATATTTGAGATTCACGAGGACGCAAAAGATTAGAATATTCTTTTTCACGTAAAATAATAATAATAATAAATTATTTTTAGTTATTCATTTTTATCTCGTCGTAATTTACTTTGAGCTTGTCACCCTCTGCTGTTTTTCAAGCCGTCCAAAACGAAGGCTTAAGGAACACCAAAATTAGTTACAAATATTGTGGCCACTGATTTCCCCCTGTTTGTTTTGGAGCAATAGAGCCTCTATAATCCCAATGTTTCGACGGTTGTTTTGCTTCTGGGATGCATACAGGAAACCATGGTACACAAACATTTGTGTTTCGACTAAGAGAATAGTCAAAATTGAAACGATACGGAATGAAACCAGCCACTGAATCGATTACATGATTGTTTTCATCTCCAATTTTGAACAAAATCGGCACCTGTTGCTGAGATTTTTTGAAAAACACATTTTCGTGAAAATTTAAGCAACTGATTCACGAAATTTTAATAATAGATTATACTTATTAAAATACTAGCTATGACCGTGACTTCGTTCCCGCGGACATGGCTCTTTTTATTTTAGCCTAAAAACGAAAGTATGGTATCATTTATTTATGGTATTTTCAAGGCAAACTTTATAACTCGCAGTTGACTTTGAATAGTCGGCTATCACATGTTTATTATAATAGATTGAGTGAGAATGTTCGCCCTCATTTTCTCTCTCTCATTCTGCCAAAATTACGCTTATAATAACACAGTAAATGGAATGAATGGTATAGGAACGCTTAATAGGACTCGCAGTCAGTTTTCACAACGCTTTCCGCGCGTGAATTCAATGGGTTTATTTTATTACATTAATATCTTTGAGGGCACCGTTAAGTACTTTCTCAGCTAAATGTTTGTTTTTATTTTGGGTTTAACAAAAAACTGTACAGGGAAATCCTTAAATAATTAAACTTTTGTTATATTTAGTTAGAAAGTTTTTTCTTCGTGCTTTGACTAGATTTGAATTTATTTTTGAGACCAGATTAACTGGTAATCATAGTCAAAACAATATCGCTGATTTTGACAACCATTTTTATTTAATTAGTTCCTGTGGACGTCTAACGACGCACGGTCGTATAATGTGAATCTCCAACATCGTTAATTCACGAATTTATAAAAGGTTTTAAAAGCTTTCGCTTTTCGTTCTCTTTATAAATTGAGCATTCGTGCCTAAAACAAGGCATGCCAGTTATTCCTGGAGCTGTTTCTCGGCTCAGTGCGCGTTGCAGGAATTTAGCGAAATACGCGTGCTGCTATGGAAGCAGAATTTGTGCGCAATTACAGGCCCTCCCCTACATCCTGATTTCTGTAATGGACGAGCGTCGCCCTAATCTCGACCGCAGAACTTCCTTTTGGAGTTCAGAGACGTGCTGAAATTCGTCTTGAAAGCACGTGATATTGCTATGGAAATTAGTACGCAAGTGCTGAATAATCATTCCATGTTTCTCGTTTTAATTGTTTTTGAATTGCATGCGTGGTACCAACAAAAATTACTGTCGTATGTTCGTATTTGATAAACAATTTATTAAAAGAACACTTCACTGGAAATTTCTTCCCTTTTCCACTTGCACAGAACTCCTCAATAAGCTTTCAATTCACGTCCAAAATTTGATAACGTTCTCTTTCATCTTTTAAAGTTAATTTCATACTGTAACGAAAATACACAAGTATTAGCGAAATTTGGCGGTCCGGAATCAAAGGCAAGCGGCGTGATGGAAGTCGTAGTTTACAGACAGTGGTAATAAAAGTGACACGCGACTGAGGTTTTGCCTCCAAGTACCGTGAGATTTGGTGAGGAAGGGAGGTTTTTGTCCTGAGAGGGGCAAATGGCTCCTCCCACTATGGACAGATAGTAATTGATTAGGTATTGACAGATAGTAGTTGATTAGACAATATCGCGCCCCGCTATTGACGGAATATGAAGAAAGAACGTGGAAAAAAAATATTAAAAACCCACGAAAAATGAATTTTGGGCATTATTATTGGAAGACGCGGAGTTTCGATAGTTATTGAGGACGTGTAGTTTGAGAACATTATTAAGGACGTGATGGTTGAGTTAATGATTGGTATATTACAGTTATATTCTGAAAGAAATTCAAGATTGTCCTGGCCGAGGAAATTTAAATAACGGAAGGAAGGCGTGATCCAGTCCGGAGTTCAAAATGGCTCTTCATCACTCGCGTGGAAGTCCAGGTGGTGTCCAGCGACAAGTTCCAGACAAGCTAAGACGACACGGTAAATACCTCAGTTGTAACCTCTTGCCAATTTCCTAGTACTGCCAATTCCGAGTAGGATTTGTGTTAGTGTTTCTGCTCTATGGGAAGGCCCATTTAGAATACCCTAAGTTCGAGCTCATGCATTTAGTTTATAAGATATATTGTTTAATGTGTATAAATGATGGAAATATATAGTGTTTATTATAGAAAAGCCAGCTGTTGAAATCAGTGTACATTGAGATAAATACATGTTAATATTAATATTATTTTTATAAATAATTCATTAAATAGTATTATTGGCCTTATTCAGTACACAACAGACCTTTTATAAGCAACATTTAAATAGACCTTTTAATAGTTTCAACAGTCTCCAGCTCAATTAATAAATGTTTTAACATTTACGTTTATTGCTTACGTCGAGATCAGTAGTAAATATATTTTTGATTCGATAGTTCTGAAATAAACGTTAAAACTTCAAGTAAGTTTAATTAGCCAATATAATTTCAATTCATAACAAAGTAACACAAATAAAATCAATAACAAATTTTATTATGATTACATTTTCTGAATAGATTGAAGTGGTACTTACACACATCAGTTTTTCGGGCGATCTGCAACAGAAAATATAAATAAGAAAGATTTCAATATTTTTAATGAATCATGATCTGGAAAGAAAAATAATAATAAGTCGCAGTATTTGGCTCTAATAACGAGAACAAATTGACCAAATCTATGCGCTATGAAGTAAGAAACGTAATAAAAAGAACTATTACAGCAAATTATGACCCATGTTCCCTTCTCTCACAACTACATTTATTTATCCGAAAATAACATTTAGACCATTTTCTTTTATTATCACTCATTCCTTTTTTTCGTTTTACAACTTGAAAAAACGACTTGAATTCCAAATAATATTGCTGATAATCGTTTAGGACACGAAATAACTAGGCTACAGAGCGCATAAAATGTTTCGGAAGTTTAGTTTTGTGGTTTAAGGGACAGAAATATGAGATGGCGACCTGATCGACTGTCACGTTGCTATAAACACAGGGCCAGGTCGATATAGCATTGATTGGCCGCTTCACAAACGGCCTCCCATTTCACCTCTAACTGAAAACAAATCCTCTTAATCCACTGTAACTAAGTTCCCAACAATATATACCCAATAAAGGAAAATTAATAACAGATACGGGAAAATACGAATACATATCCATTTTAAATTATAAAATATCCTTACGCCTGTAAAGTCGGTATACCTTTTATACATTAAAAATCACTGAAGGGCAACACTTATTGAAGCCAGATGTAGATTAAGTTATGAGGACAAAGTGAAACAATAATGAATATTCAGACATAAGACAATATTAAACGTGCGGAACTATTGAATCATGTGAGAGGTGAATTTTTAATTATTGCCATAATTCAGGTATGAAACGAAGAGTCAAAAATCAGAAATCATCGGACATTATTAATTCCTGTATTTCTTGAGTCGAAATTTTTTCGGTAAAGAAACTGAAATTCTGGAATCACGATTCCCTGATAAACTATTGCTTATCCACACTTAAAAAAACAGAAAGAATCAAAATTATGACAAAAAATCACTATTCGCGTATAAATTTACATACATATGAACTTACTGCATAAAAAAACAATTATGAACACAGAAAAGTTGAATTATATATATAAGTGAGAACTATATATTAAATATATAAATATTAATAATATAAATCTAGAAATAACAAAGAAAATTTCATTACAATAGAAGAAAATAAAATTTAAATTTAAAAAATTAAAGTTAATTAAATATATACTTTAAGTAAAGAAAAAGTATACGTAAATAAAACATAGTGTAGACTCAAAAAATTTGGCAAACGCATAAATATTTTTTTAAAAATCTCAACATTCTAATATCAATACAGCCGCCGGAATTAGTTTCTGAATTGTAAATTTCTTCATCTTGTCGGTGACTTGTGCAGTAATAATAGTTTCGTCTGCGTATATATGATTAATTGATATTTTACTAATTCCGTGCTGTATCCATACATCGGCCATATTGTCTAATATTAAATACGCTACTAGACGCGTAGATCGTGCTTCGTAATTAATTAGCAACAGATACATTTTTACTATATGTTATATTATTAATGTCGTTATCGTACATAAGGAACATGGAAAAATTTGTGATAAAGTGGTTGCTGCTGTTAGGCAATCCCTGCGATGTTAGGCACGCAGCAGTGATATCACGTAGTATCTGCGACGAACTAAATTAACGTAATTGAAGCCATGCTGCTTGCGGCAGACATCAGTCACTACACATAGCTTACATTTGAGTTTAATTTTAAGTTCCATGGCTTTAGAGGTACGAAACCAATCTCATATAAATTTCAGTCAAGCTGATTTGCTTCACTTTTCTCAAGAAAAATAGAGGACACTGTTCTGTGAAACTGTTTTCTATTGTCATGTAGGACCAACGTACAATATTTAGAAATATTAAACTGCCATCCAAAACCTCAATACTTAGTAGCCTTCTCAGGTATTATTTTTAATTCAGATAATCTGCAGAACGGTGTTTTATCTGAAAAGATTCATAACTTTGACAATAATTAATTTGTTATACATAATTTGAAAAAATTAAAACTCTAAATGTAGTTAAAATTCACTATTCCTTTACGGGTCATGTAATTATAAAAGTAAACAAAACATGGTCAGGGATATAAAACCATACAAGTCTCCAGAACAAATAGATTTATCTTTGAAAATGTTTTGAGAACACGTTTTAGGCAAGCCACCCACTCTTAATCTGTTCGACATAAAAACCATAGTTACAAAATTACAAAAAAAAACAGAAAATGTAGTTGTCACTATGTAAAATATGATAATACACATGCGAATACCTTTAGAATCGTTGAGATAACTCATCTTTTAACTAATAATTCGAAGCACGTGTTAGGGAGAATGTTGTATGGTTTTATAATCATGACCAGTGGTTCTGCCAATACAAATATTCACGTCATCAGTAGACAAAATATTTAATACTAGAGTAGCCGATATGATAGTCACACAGAGCCAAGACGTAACAGACAGAAGTAATTTAAATAAAACTTGGAAGTGGAGTCACGCGTTACAGGGATAATTAGACGATAGTAGTAAATATACAGGGAAATAATATTTGAGCTTAAAGCTAACGATTTCACTAAAAACTGTGAATAATGCTTTCACGTCGTATGAAGAACGGGTAATGAGACTTGAGAAAAAACAAAGATGGCTGTAAGATTTATAGACAAACATATTCGGTTTTAAGGATCTATGCAGCTACACAAGGCCAGAAAATAATTAAGTCATCCACTGATGTATCTTAAGTGTTCAGAAAATTAGGAACACCTTAAAAATTGTAAAGTGATGTTATGGTTTCTAAATATAGTGCACCTGGAGATGAAACTGGATGATCATTAGGATAAAAACCTGAAGAAGGTAGAAAGAAGCACCGAAACGTTTTCTTCATTTTTAATTTGTTTTAAAAATAAAGTCTGGATTTGGTCAAGAATTTTATTTAAGGATTTTCAGTATTGATAAAAATTTTCTCAATTAATGTTTAGATTTTCCAAATTTTAAGATTTCTATAACATAAATTCCGCCATCAGTTATATATATATATATATATATATATATATGTACAGTGCTGAAATACCTGTGGAATTGATAAGATCTACTATGCTCTGTAATTGACATATATCTGATCTGAAACAGCTCCAATAATCAATAAAAATTTTACTGCTAAGCTGAAAGATTGATGGACAATTAAGGATAATAATGAATAAGACATTTTAACGCTCAGGTGGGATATTTCTGTTGCAACACAATATTTTATTTATTTATTTTCTAATTAACGTACCTTGAAGAACTGCATCATTCGATATTTTCAGTTCTACTCTCAAGGAGTAAGTTATTGACAGTCTGCAGATGCTCTACACAGGACTTCTTTATCTGCACTGGAGATACTCAGAAGTCTTTGGACGAGTGAATGCTGAGGTCGGTCCCAAATACAGTCTGATCGATTGGAAAAGAAAACGGCTAGCGCTCACAAGTGCTTCATTGCGGTTAAAATTAAATGTTGTATTTGCTGTCTTTTGTAGCGTACGAGACACTGAGACGTTACTAATTGCCTATATCCCATCTACTTTATTATTTCCATACTTTGTAATGTTTTGTTAAGAAATGTTGAGGTTTCTTCCGACCAGTAGATATTTAGTCAAAACCCCTGTATGTTTTATATTTTTAAGTAATGGTTTTCAATCTAACTTAAATTAATTGGTATTACTTTTAAATGAAGGCGACTTGTATCTCCTAGGGGAAATAACGTCTGAGCGACTGGTACTGTCCGTGGAAATATTGGCAATCGGTTCCGCGACGGTTCCGGCGCTCCTCTGGCGTTGGGAAAGCCATCTACCGAAGCCAATATCAGCACAATGAGTTTATCCACGCTGTTGGCGCGACTTAATTGCTTTTCCGGCGCTGCGGCCCGTGACGTGACCTCCATCGTCCTCACAAAGAGGACGCGCGTAAATCTGGGCCACCTGGATAACCACCCTCCTTGGCTGGCTTTGAAGTCAAAGCCATTCTTTTCATGGTCTTTAGCTTCAACCGTTCAAAGCTCAGGTGCCCAGCAGACTGCTAATTGGCATTCTGAGACCTGGAAGACAAGAGGTCAGTGCCGCAACACTATTCAGGGAACTGTCTGCACACTCCTGATTACTTAGCGGCGTAATTTCCCATTTCTGTGACATCAGGCTCGTAGCTAAAGTTATCTCTTTAAAAAACATGAAAATATTGCATTTAGATTTATAATTCATCAATTTTAACCATAAAACACTTCAAGCAACGTTTTTTTTCTTAATCTCAATGCTGCCTTCTTATATCTAGTCGATTGCTACTATAAGTATTGTATTTATTATTACCACAGATGGTCATTGGCACGAATAAAAATACAAAATTACAGCCCTAAATAATAACACAATTTTCAAAATTTTCACGCCCTTTTCAGTTTTTGTAAATTTTACTTTTAAATAAACTTGCATTCCTAGAGTCTCTAGTACCCATGCAGTCAAAGCATTCCAGTCCCAAATTACTCTCTTTACGAAGGAATATTTACCCACCCCCTTTCTTTTCTTTAATTAGTCGTTTCTAGAGAAAAATGTCGGTTTATACTTAGACGCTCCCTTACTTCTGTCCAAAGCGATTCGTCCGTGTAATCCTTATAGAGTGCACCAAGCCTTTCTCATTTCACCGAGTTTTTCCCATTTAGTTACGTACTCACACAAAACCCCAGACCGTTTCTGAATTTCATCCAGCGAATAGAAGCACTCGGTTCTATAAGGATCCCAACTTGATGTCTCACATTTTATCTCAATCATTTTTTAAAAATTAAAACAAACATACTAAATATTCAGAAAATTAAGCCTGTTAGTATCTATTTGAAGATTTTTGCAGATAAAATTTTATTTATAAAACGAATATTTGGTCAAAAAATCCGATATTAATGATTCATTATGAGAGGGATTGGAATTTGAAACCTTTCCAATCATCCACTTCTCCTACTTTCCCCCAAAACGTTCGGGGAGATTGGGGGCTAAGTTCTACTACAACGCAAATTTCTTGACATTATAAGGAAAAAATCAGAAGAAAATCTACGATGGGAATTGGAAAAACAAGTCTATACACCTGTCTCCCAAGTAGGATTGCATACTGGCAATCGTTTTCTTCACCAATGATCCTCCAGGATCCCTTAGGATGCTCAAAAACTAACATAGCAAACAAAATTAATAAATTTAATCGATAATAATTACTCAATATTAGATATATTTATTGTAGAAAGCGCATGACAGTGTACTAAATTGGTTTGGGATACACTGATAAAAAAAGAATGATAAAGGCTCTGTATAAAGGTGTGAAAGTAGTGTGATTAAGACAGGTCAAACGAAATGGTTCCAAATGAAAATAGAACTTAGGAAATATAGTGTTTTGTCCCCTTTTCATAACAGTCATGGATAAGAACCATAAAAGACAGCTAAAAATGAGATGCTTTTTTTCTTTGCAGATAACACAGTGGTCTGTGGAGAGGACGAGACGGAAGTAAACAAATTAGGAGAAACAAATTAAAGAAATGTTAATTAGCGTGGTGAAAAGTAAGACTGTTGTGATGATAGAATGAAAGAGATAAGGTAAACGGAATACGACAATACCAGTACAGGTGGTTAAATACCTGTAGTATTAACACTGAAGATTGAAAAATAAACGAGAAAATTGGGGGGGGGGAATAAAACTGGCAAATGGGTTTTAACAATGTGAGAAAAACCTAAGGCGGAACAAGGTAGTGCCAGAAGAATGTAAAAAAGGTCCTCTGTGGAATATTGACGTATGCAGCAGAAATGTGGACAAAAGCGGCAACAATGATGGGGGAAGGAAAATAGAAGAAGCTGAGAGGAATAATAGTAAAGGAATAGAGACATGAAATCAGAAATGAGATAATCGGAAATAAATAAAAGGTCCATTAAAATACTAGGCTATATAAATATTATTCTGCTGCATTGATTTGGACATATGAAAACGAAAGGAGGTAAAGTTTCACAGCCAGTATTTTATGAAAAAATAACAGTATAGACAAACATGGAAGTCCTTGATTCGCGAAGCGACCCAAAAGACTGGAAACAGGAAATTAAGGAAAAGAATCCTAAGATTACAGAAGCCATCAATTCTAAACTCCAATATCTCTTGCAATTACAATTTTTTTCTAACTAAAGCAGCTTTGATAATGATTGTAGTTATGTTATGCAACCAAGTAATAGCGATTGGCTGTTTTCCAAGAACGATAAATTAGCTAAGTTCTCTTTTCATTCTTAAAACCTACAAGTTTTTGAACAGCGTTGCTGTTGATCAGAAAAACTCATTCCGTCCGGATTTTTGCAAAATAAGGTATTTTGACGATCTAGACAACCGCCCTGATTGTCTAATAAATTCCAGATATTATATTTTAAACTCGTTTTACGGATTGAACATAAACGCTGTTAATTTGTTGGACTCACCGCTTACACCCAAAGTCGACAATGAAATAAAAACTGGAATGCACGTATCGGCACAATTACCAGTGACAGAAAATTTTAACTAAATGTTACAACGTTTAATTAATTGACAAATGTTCAATTTAATTGTTAAAAAATTTAATTTAAATATATGTACAAAATTAATAATTTTCTGAAGCATTTTATTATACATAATCATGTTTTACAGGTAATACAAATTCACGGAATGAATATGACAAACATCGAAAGATTTTAATCTGAAGAATTAATAAACTGGAAACTGTGTCAAGGTTTTTTCCATTATTACTAAAATATCAAAAAACAGTCCAATGCTTCTCAATGGAATTACATTTCAAGCAAAGAAATCAAGTGTTTTCAGAATACTGAAAGGAACCACTACCGTTACATCGATTCGGAACCGGGATACGAAATGACTTGGCTCTGCCTAGAATATATCTTCCAATCAAATCATCCGGCCAATTTGATGGCGAGAGGAAGTCGGCGAGGAGATTGGCACCTGTTGAAGGGATCCATCCCCCAGCGACTAGTTCCACTGATGAAGTTCGTGAGCTTCTTTAAGCTTCACTTTCCATACAGCGTATAAAAATATTAAAAATTGGCTATTTTGTTACATTTCGATGTAGGTAAAACTCAAAGTTTGAAAAAAGTTACATTGTTATACAATTCATAATTTGCTATAATAATCCCTGTAATTTTTATTTACATTATTTTCAGAACTGCGATAGCAGTTTCAATATTTTTTTTGATAATATATGCAGTTTATTGTAAAATGGCAATTTAGTATTTGTCGATCAGAAAGATTCTCAAAGTTTTCTTTAAGAATTTTGAAGATTTGTTGTTATATTCTTTGCATGTTAAATTGTTTTATAAATAATGCACAGTTATTTTCTGTCAATAGAAAAAAATATTACAGGAACACTTTTCTTTTCATGAAGAAACCTTATGAATTGCCGTGGAATTTCGTACAGGTAGATTAGAAAGTATGAAGTTGATATTTCAGCCGCATCATATTGACTATAGGACAGCATCGTCGCTCTTATTTCCTCTTGCAATCAATTTTAAGTGAAGCCGGGGCTTTTACAACGAAGCACGTTCTACTTTCTTGATTATTCTTGAGATTTATGACTTTGATAAACGCCGGCCTCTTGAAGTTTCCGTGCATTCTGTAATCTCTAGTTACATATTTGTTCGCATACAAGCATCTCACGTAATCGTGGTATAACAGAAACGAAGTCAATTCATGTTCTATGTGCCGCAGTAAAATATACATGTAAGAATAATTTTTCACTTGAAATGTTTTTAGACAGTTGTCAATCGGAGAATATCATCAACTCACAAGAAGGCGCTGCGTTCTCGGCGTTTAAAATATCAGTTGAAGCTGCACTTGTAGGCAGTCCACTTTAGATTCTTACAAATTTCGGCTTCTATTTGAGCATCAAAATTTAATAATTAAAGAAATTACCTTACGAAGTCCAAAATATGGTTACGAAGCGTCAGTTTAATTTTAAAAAAAGTTGCCTGTAATTTGGTCCTACATTTAATCGATTCAAACAATTGTTTAAGACATTTGACTGACGAAATGTAGTCTGACGAAATAATTTCAAGTTAATTAACGACATCTAAAATTTTTACTTGAAATAATTAAGTCAAATTCTACACATTGTCAATTAAATCTGTAGAAAATTAGCGACTAACAAGCACAGGAATAAGATATCTAGAAATAAGGTTTAACCTCTACAGAAGGCAGTCAGCAGTAATTAGAATAGCTGATAAAGAAAATAAAACAAATCAAGAAAGGAGTAAGACAAGGATGCAGTCTGTCGCCCATGCGGTTTAACTTATATATAGAACAGTCGATGACGAAAGTTAAAACGGAATTGAAAAAGGAATCATACTGCAAGGAGAAGAAATAAAAACCCTAAGGTTTTCTGATGATATTGTAGTATTAGGGGAGTCAGAAGAAGATTTGGAAACCCCAATAAATGGCATGAATAGGTTCCAGGAGAAAGAGTTCAATATGAAGATTAATAGAGGGAAAACCAAGGTAATGGAGTGTAGTATGGGAAACAGTGAAATAACAAAGGATGTTAGATTGGGAAGGAATATTTTGAAGGAAGTTAAGTAAATCTGCTTTTTGAGAGAGAAGAGTAATAACTTGGGATGGTATAAGTATAGTAGACATAAAATGTAGGATAGCAGAGGCAAGGAAAGCTTTCATCAAAAGGAGGAATTTATTTACAGGTAATATAAGTGTGAATATTAGGAAGTCGTTGCTAAAAATGCTGGTATGGAGCGTTGTGCAAACCGTGGACAATTGGAGTTGCAGAAAGGACAAGAATAGAAACCTTTGAAATGTGGGGCTATAGGAGAATGCTGAAAATCAGATGGGTGGATAGAATCACTAACGAGGAAGTTCTATACAGAATAGGGGAAGAGCGAACAATATGGAGGGATAGATTAATAGGCCACGTTTTGAGACACGAGTTTCTTGTAAAATGAGAATTTGAGGGAAGCGTGTGGGGTAAGAACAGAAGAGGGAGGCTAAGGTTGGAATATGCAAAGTAGATTATGGAGAATGTGAGAAGTAGTTATGCGGCTTGCATCGGGTATGTTAGCAATGAGCGTTGCATCAGACCAGTCTTAGTACTGAATACCACAAAAAAATACGACTAAAACAATATTTTTCTATCAAAGAGTTGGCGGATTTCGTCCTTTTTTTAAATTTGTTTTAAAGTGAAAAAATAATTCACACTTCAATTATTTAATCTTTTGTGCGAGCAGGATTTTAAATTTTCACGTTACGCGGCGCGTTTTGCATAAATTGACGCAACGCTAAATTTGGTGTTCATCAGAAACGGATTTTGGTTGAGTATTTTGTGATTTTCATTACAGTATTGAGGAAAAATACGGTATCTTAATACCTTTATGGAGTGAAATTATCCGCGGTACTTCAAAGCAGTTAAAATTCTCCCGGAGGGTTGTCTGCATTGAGACTGTAATATTCTTCCGCAATTTTCTGTCACTAAGCTAATAACTGTATGTGCCATTTTTCTTTCACTAAAATAAACAAACAAATGTTACATTTTATTAGAAAAGTATTTTTCTTTTTTTCAATGCCAACAATTATTTACTACATATCATTGGTCTATTTATCTCCCAAGATTTATCAATTGATGTAAAACGTCAGTAATTGCCCATTTTTAGACCTTGTTATATACCAATTTAATTATATTCAATTTGCCATCAATTTTAATATATTGATAATATTTTTAGTTCGTTCGGGAGAATATAGGTTACGTATAGGCTGTAGGGATGTGTGCATACGTGGAAGCCTCCTGCGTACGCGATGAATTGCCGTTCGTCGAGCAGGAAATGAATCGGATACAATTCTAGCACCATGCAATCCTTTGAATGGATTCGCCGAACTGTGAAAGACATGACTAGCAATTTGAAAGGGGGCATAACCTTCAGATCGCAAAACGTATGTAAGACGCAGACGATGTGGTTCCATCTCCTTGCATTGCGTTTCCCGTAGTGACGACTTTCCAGCTCATTACTCGCTTTCAGCTAACTTGGCATCCTCAGGACTTTATTCTTCAGATGATGAGCATGTCTAATTAAGAGACAGTCGTCCTAAAAGTTTGTTAACACATTACAAAATAATCTCTAATTTTTATCATGATCCCTACATTACCAGCTTAAACGATAGTAGAGGAGTTATCGCTGTTCAATTGTTTTAATTTGAATACCGTATACATTTATAATTTAAAATTTCAGATCATCATCAAAATTCTGAATGCTTTTTGGTGGCCCGAAAAATAATTTTGGAGATCCTCTAAACCAAGGATGATCAACCTCTTTCGAGAACGGGCCAGCTACAAATTTAAATACTTAAGCGGCCCGCATATATGAAATACATTAAAACAGTAATAGAAGACAGACCCAAATTATTTCTTTATTAACAAAATGAATAATTCAACAAGTCTTTAAGAAGCCCAAATAAATATGGAAATACTACACGAAATGTAACAAATTAAACTTACGATGGGAAAAAGTTTTTATCAAATTTTAATAACAATTTTGACATTGCTTCTTGGCAACCAATTGGTATATATTTGTTGGTATATACGATATTTTACGTTATTTAGCCTCCATCGACTGCCTCTTTCAATTTCTTTCATTACAGAAAATAAATGTTCACAAACATAACTACTTACAAAGATGTTTTGAATTGCAAGCGTGACTAATTGAAACTTTTCTTCTATTTTCACGTAATTTAGAAAAATATTTTGTTCATCCATAATTGCACATTGACTCGTTGAATTGCAGGATCATATTACTTTCTTGCTTGTTATTTAGATTTAAAAAAATTTCTACAACAGAAATGTCTGATGTTTGTTAGTAATTTAAACATTTAATTTTAGCCAGTAAAAAAAGTCGAAAGTAAATCCTAGACAGCCCGAACAAATCAACGTATTAGGTCGCGGGTTGCTCATCCTTGGTCCAACCAGACGTAGTCAAACCATAGCACATGCGCCAATCGTGATGGACCATTAAAAGTGGCGCAGTGCATCCTTTCACCTGTTTGTATTTTGGACGAGGAGTCCCTTCACATTGTTAAAAAGCGTTGTACTCTTAGACATGTATTATAAATTAATACAATGAATGGCTAAAAGTGGAAAAAAGAAGAATTTAATAACAGTTCTTCGGGAAAACAGAGAACAGACAATTACAAGTTCCAAGCTGATCTCGCTCTCAGTGCCTACAACTGTAGTTCAGTTATCTTCACCAAACCAGACTCTCTTTGTCATCAATAACAGAATCACGAACATCATTCTTGACAAATGCAGAATGTTTCTTCATTAAACTGGCGTAAATTAATTAATTTAATTGCGTCAAAGTTATTCATTTTCCTTTCCTACTAGTATTAGATTCGATCCTCATATTTATTTACCAATCCCTAACCATGAACTTAAGACGATATAAAATGTACTCGAGTCATATAGCGCATCAGAAATAGTCTTTCAAGAAATTAGCGCTTGAAATGCAAATGGTTGGCCACCCCTGGTCTAAACCATCTCCGATCTTGTAACATATTATGATGTTAGTTTCCTGGTTCCATATTTTCCCCAATTTTTAAGTTTCCAGTTGCAGATGTTTCGGCAATGTGCTAATTTTTCACTCAGTTTCTCCCTATATATACAGCCGATTAAGAGATGCGTGTGGGAGTTTTCTCTCCCGGGTATCTTGCCCCAGATTGACTGCGGGGCTCAGCTTTGGGAATGCCTCGTACTGTCTCTATTTTTTTTCAAAGTTCTCACGTGCTGAGACACCACCTATTTTATAAGGGATATGTACTAGGATCGGAGACCTTGGGCATACGGTAAGAGTTGTGCGCTGATCCTATTGGATCAGTCGGCCAACTGCCTCCAAACACTGGTGGAGACACGAAGAAGGAATGCTGCGACCTCACAGCAAACTCGTCTGCCGTCATTCGAAAGAGCGTACGAATAGTACCCTATAGCCTGACCTACCCGATACAAGTTTTTATGGTTTTCCCTGCATCTCTTTTAGGTGAAACACCGCGTAGGATCCTTAAAATATTGCCCGGGGTAATGAGTCAACTTGAGGGTATCTGGGCGCTGCGGGAGTTTTCTCGCAGGCGCTTCATCCCAGAGTGACTGTGGGGCTTACCTGATCATGTCGGGAATGCCTCGCACTCTCTCTGGGTACTTTTTATCAAAGTTCTCATATGCCGAGACACCTTCACCTATTTTAGGAGGTATATGTACCGGGGTCAAAGACCTTGGGCATATAGCAAGAGCTGTCCGCTGATCCCATTGGATCAGTCGGCCAACTGCCTCCTAAAACTGGTGGAGACACAGCATACTCGTCTCCCGTCATTCGGAAGGGCGTGAGAATAGTACCCAATGCCCGACCTACCTGATGCAGGTTTTCTAGGGTTTTCCCTGCATCTCTTTAGGTGAAACACCGGGTAGGATTCTTAAACCATAGCCCGAGGGCCCTAGTTAACCCTTGATTACCTTGCTCTACCTTCCACACGCCCCTTTTCAATTTCCTTCTTATGCTATTAAAGGTGAGTTGCCCGTTTCACGACCTTCGCCCAGACTGAAGTATCGACAATACATCAAACCTGCCACTTCCTGTTTCTTGTGATTTCTTTTTGTAGAGTCGCATCAACTACAGTGGTTATTAGTGAATATCATAGAGGATCTCGTTTTCTTATTAACTGTAATAGTTTCACGGTGTAGAAATTTACACACTCAACAATTCCCATTCCCAAGATTCAACTCAGGTGACGCCGACCACTACACCTCAGGAGGTCGGCATCTGTGACTTATTTATTGCGGGCAATTCCAGATCGTAGCTTTTGAGGGTCGTAAACTGAAAGGATATGGAAGCAATGAACGTTTAACATTCATTGTATACCCAGAAAACAGTTACGGAGGTGGATTTTATCCAGACCCGTTTCACCCTGGTATTTAAAAGACTAAACACGCAAAAATAACTTCAGTTATAATTGTATGGACATGCGAGTGTCTTCCTGTCAGTTAGCAGATTGAAATTGACAGCTGCGTTAAAAATGTTTGCGTGTGCTAAAAATTCAACAGTCTCAATGTAACTGGAGAATGGACATGGTTTCATGTAATAAGATTTTTTCTTCACTTGTACAATGTCTGAAAATATGATAATATAATTTAAGAAATAATATTAATCGTCTGCCATCAGAATAGAGACAGTATTCTGAGTACTTAGTTGCTGATGGATGGAGGTTTTCCGATAGGTGGATATTTTGTTTGTCGCCGTCTAGTATCCAGGGCAACGGTTCACAACACGCGGTCGTCCGGCGCCAGCGTGTTCCCGAAGGAATACCCTGGCAACAGGTCCCCGGGCAGACCTATCTATCATTGAAAGGCCCTAGCTTCAGCTGACATTGCCTCCACATCGCCCGGCTTTCGTCTACCTTACAAAAACGCAAACTCGTGACACTAAACTATTGTGCTGTCATTTTTAATGAACGCTTGCGTTTATCAGGCTTTTGAGCCCTGAATGTAATTTCATTTAAGTAGAATCTTTGGATACCTGTCCTACTCAGGTTATTAACTCCCTGAAAATTGCTAATGACAGAAAAAGAAAACAAATAACTATAAAACATTTCATATTGCGCTAACAGAAGCTTACAACAAACAAGTACACTTATGTAACGCAAGAGTTAAGTCGCATTGAAACTTAATTCCAAAGTGATTTTGTCCAGACGGTGTGCATTATGATCTAGTTATCCAGCCAAGAGTAAGGTATATTGGCATTCCTGGAGTTCGCAGTTTGAATGGTAGATGCTCGCCAGGGGGTTCCTGTAAACATGAGGGCGTTAACCCTTCAAGGAGGATATATGACACTCTCTGTCACACACACACACGATGAGGTCGGCAAGGACAGTCGTCGGAAAGAGAGTGGTCGAAAGTCAATAATGTGGCAGACAGTCGGCAGGGGTGCAAGAACAGAGGAGTGCAGGGACGACGCCGGAGTGATGATGGAAGAATGCCGTTAACGACGTCAGCTGATTTGAAATTGGAATTAAGCGTGCTTAGAACACAGCATGGTGATTCCGTATTGCACGACACGAATACAATGTGATTAAGAAGGCACTTGGCGTTTTTCCTTGGAGGAAGGTGATGACGCTCTACTTCATGTGGTTGCAGTTACACTTTCTATACAGCTCAATAAAATTAGCAGAATACATTGCGAATATTCAACAAAAATAATCGTCCCGCCCGTAATTTAAGCGTTCTGATTGGTGGATTCAATGTCACACACACAAGAAAAAACAGACAAGAGGTACCAAATTTAAATGTTGCTGCACCTCCAATCGAGCGGTTACTTTTCCATAGTTAGTGAAACTGTGAAATAATTTATATCTATATAAATAAAAGGAAACGAATGCGACGCTCTCCAGTTCTTACATTCCGGATCTGTCCAAACATACTGCTAATTATAAGGGTTGCCTTATGCGTTCCTAAAATATTCGTCAGACTGTCGTGATTTATTGTGTGTTCACCCAAAAGAAAGTTTCTCTCGATATTTTTAAGATTTTGGTTCCTTTTCAGCCCAAAAAAGAATCCACGTCAATCATCTGCTCTGCGACTTCGTGTTTGTCCCTTACGATTTCTTATGCCATTCATCCGATTGCCATGAAATTATGGTGGATTGTATTGCTCTGCTCAGAGAAGGTTCCTGTAGATCTTTTGAAGATTTAGGTTCTTCCTTCCTCCCCTCTGAGGCCAAAAAATGTCCTACCCTAAAAGCAAATGTCAAACAAGATAATTATATTGCTATTTAGCGAAAAGTAATGCTCAAGATAACCCAGCATTTTAAGTAAAGAATATTTCTATTTAATTCAGAACAACGCAAAATGGTTATGATTCACAATGCAAATGATCGAAGAATACGATCCTGGCGCCCGAGAGGAAGTTTTTCCCTAACGTAAAGTTAACCCGTTTATCCATTCCAGAAAAACAATGAAAAAGTATTATTACTTAAATAAAATATTATTTTCTCTACGGAATCATAGGTAATGAAAGTATTTATTAGTTTATGAATATGCAAAATGTTTTCTTAATTTGTAGTGCAGATTGATTATATAAAGCCCCGGGCCACACGCACTCTTCTATACACATTAATTCACGGAAATCAGACCGCAGAAGCGGTTAAAGTATCTTCTAGTTACTAATATAATTGTCTGTTTCTATATATTTGTGTGTTTGCCGCATATAAATCTAAACGAGAGTAGCTATTTCAACCAAATTTTGTATACAAGTTCCTTGCTACCCCAGACAAGTAAATACTGTAGGCATAAGATACTACTGCCACCCGTGGACCGTGGATGAAGGGTTAAAAATTTAAAACGAGCATAAACGGCAGATATTAGCATGCGAATAAGTATTTTTTACGGGTACCTACCTCAGTATTGTAGGTATTTTCGTACTACATGTGCAAATGAATTTTCTTCGATTGTGACATGTTTTGTCTTTTCAATATATGACGAAAAAAAATTGCTTGCAGATATCAAATTATTATTTTTATAATGGCGCTAAAAAGTAAATGGATCAACTCGTAAACGGGTCAAGCTTAAATTATCATAGTATTTTGTAAACATTTGAGGATAGGGTTTTCGCTGGTTATTATGGCGACGGTTTGGATTGCTGCGAATTTATTCAGTGCTGCTGGCGGGGGATGTAGCGTTCTTCGCGTTCATAAATTTTCAGACTCGGTGAATCAATGCGTGTCGATAGCGATTCCAATTCATCCCTCGTAGAGAGGTCATTACGGCATTCGGCGAACTCTGCAGAGCTGGGGTTGGCTTTGCAGTGTAACAAGTTTGGAATATTGACCCTGCCTGTAGGCCACAGCCACGTGAATGAATTTTTTACTGCCATTTGAAACTCAACGTAATGATTACAAAATTCCGGTAGTGCTCTACAATAAAAAAACCAAGGGTACGACTTTTAAAGTCTACGGTGGATCCAAATGTTAAAATATATTCGTCGTACTGCATGAGGGTTTACATCGCTCTACATAAACCTGTTACAAAAAGAAACGCTTTCTCAAAACTTGGCTCAATTCTCCATTCCATTTGTAATTTTCTTTTCGTAGGTCACAACACTGACGCGCATTCGATTAAAATTTGAAGGTTCAGCGGGCGCTAAAACCACAAGTCTCACGGGAAATTCAGCTTTCATGTTCTGCAAATATTTTGGGAAACATTTGTTTCACGTTCCATTTTCGCACGATGTTCACTTAACACGCAGTAAAAAACATTAATTTAAATTTACTGTGAAGTTTTACCTAAATTAGTTTCAACAAACATCCACATAAATAAAATCTCAGATATTAATTTTCCTGAAAATGTACATATTAAGACCACAATCCTAAATTTAATATTTTAAAAATATTTACCATATTTTAAAACTGTTTGCTTTAAAATGTACGTTTTTGACACCAAATAATAATTTTTAGCGAGTTGTAAAGGATTTTACTTTCTTACAAACTGAAAATATTCATTACGAAATATTTTAAAATTGTAATTGAAGCTAGCCATCCTTGTTTAGGAATGATATATTGCACCTGATTTTTCTCCGTTGGGGTTAGGTTTTGTCACAAATGTGTGTGCTCGATTTATACTAATCATAGGACACGGCTTGGATATTCTTTTCTTTAACTCGCTTCTTATACTTAATTGTTTCAATAAATATCTAAAATATTTTCTTTCTTTTATTGTACGGCAAATCTCTAAAACCTTTGGCAACAAAGATTTTTACAATATATAACGGCCAAGAAGTGTTACGAAGATAATAATCTGGACAATATTTAATTAAACAATAACTAATACATTGTTTCTCTGACAATCCATGATATACATAGCATACATCACTGTTTTTACCATTCATTTACTTTACCTGTAGTGCACACCTGCTGTAGTCCACGTTTTGTGGATGAAATGTAAATTATTATTATTTTAGATAGATAGATTTATTACGTTACAATGTTAAGAATATAGTGCAAGTAACTTTCTCTGTAAATATGTCATTCATAACTGGCTTATTCTCTTTATACAGAGTGTAACAAGATCTCACAGAAAAACTTATAGGGATGATAGGTCATGCAGAGAGGATCATTTTTGTGAAGAAACACATGCAAGCCGTTTATAAGTTATGCGCGGGTAAAGGTGTACGATCGTAAGAGTGGGAATCGAATACAAACAATTGCACAAAAATAATATTTTATTGAAAAAGACATGTCCACATAACTTAAACTTCATTTTGATTAGCGTCTCACAACTACAAACCTACAACAAGAGCAAACAACTAAACCTACAGTCACGTACTGCCACGACATGATTGAGGCTGAGGATTGACAGCATAGACGGACAACGTACGGGATGGTTGCGGTGTGTGGTACGCGCACTTTGATAAGTACGTGTTTGGGAATATATGTTCCTACAAAAAAAAGATCCTCTTTCCGTGGCCTATCATCCCTATCGGTTTGTTGGAAAGGTTTTGTTGTACCCTGTATATCGTGAATTTTAAATGTCAGCTACTAAAGTCTTTATTTACATTCCACTATCGTGTGAACGATAAAGAAAATCATATTGAGCATTCTGAATTATTTTTAATTTATGACATACTTCAAATATCAATATAGATTTTATATTGGAGCCACAAAGAAAGCCAGTCAACCCTTTTTTTATGAAACTCGAACCTCCAAGCATCGAAAATAAGGTTTTGGAACGTTTGGCGGATATGAGCTGTACATTGTTTAAATCTATCTTACGGCTCCATATATCTACGATTAACACTTTCATCTGAACGGTCCGACCGTTTTATAGAGAAGAAGACGAAGAGATGAGAGAAATTCCGGATCCTCTAATACATTAAATGTAAATATCAAATAAAACCATTCGGCTCTAAATAATTTTCAGACAAAATTAATATTTAAAATACAGTATAGCCAATTTTTCATCCAAATTTATCATGCAATTTTCATGTCAAATAATTTGCCTTTGTCGACAAAATAAAAGTGATCGCTAAATGGTGGGGAAGAGGTGTTTCGTATGGTAACAACAGTTTTCAGAACGCATAAATTTCGTCCGACTAAAGATGGTGACAGCTAATGGACGAAATTCACGCCGAAGGAAGCATTACAGCTAACGTGCATGGGTGCTCAATGCAATACATCATTCACGCTCCAGAGAATTCGTGCATTAAACGTAATTCACAACGCTATCGTCCGCTAACAAGGCAAAAATGGATCTCGCTTCGCGACGCAAATTAAGCCTCAATTCTGCGGAGTGAGCCAGGTGGGCCTCAATAAAATAATCTCAGAAAATATCATGAATTGTGTTCTTAACTTAAACCACGAATGGCAAATTCCCAACCCACAAGCACCAACACTGCAATTTTTTTCCGCAAATAACTAAGCAATAAATTTTAATCCGCAAATGATGGCGGTTAATCTTTAAATACATAATGGAAAGAGTTTTAATGTGTGTGGTAGTTCCCAGGTGTGGTCTTTGGATACAGGCGTGAAAATTGAGTTCCACTAAATTATCGCATATTAGCAGGGGGTTGCAGTTCAAATTAATTTAGAAGTGTCCCATTCCCTCGTAAAAGCTACCTTACCCTACTAAAGCTTCTGTTGAGAATCTTTCTAGAAGGTGCTTCGGTAGCGTCATTAATCGTAAATCAGAAGGTCAAATAACAGCCATGCTTAAAGAATTTTCAAATGAGAAACGTAAATTTGAGGAGAAGAAGACAACAATGAGATAAAATCGGCTATCAGAAAGGTATAAGAGGATGCATCTTACCAGCACTCATTTAAAAATATGAAATAAGGAATGAATTAAAGGAATTTTTTTAAAAGACATTTGTTATTGTTCTGAAGGAACAAAAGCTTTGAAATGCTTTGAAGGGTACGGACAACAATTCGAAGAATACATAATAGACGCAACACTATAAAAAGATTACATAACATATCAAACTACTTAATGACACATTTAAGTGACTATTTTTAACATTCGGAAGTTAGTTACTAGAATATGGTCACATACTCCTACAAACTAAAGTAAATGAAACAGGAAGCACGTCCGGCCTTGGAATAATAATTAAAAAATTAATTTAGATAATTGCTTTGAATACTTGAATCACATTTTGTTGCAACTGACCTTGGAGGCAGTCCAGTATTCATTTCTATTCATATGGACCTCTGCTCCTTTGCTAAAATTAAATTATAACTACTCTTCAAAATGGTAAATATTATTTATTATTATTTTAACGAAATTAATTAAGAAACTGGAAATTTTAATAATTTATTTAGAATATGATATTATCACAGTATCCTTTCCATTTTTTGTAGTAATATACAGAGGAAATAGCTTGCTGAAGCCCCAAATGTGGTAACTAAACGTAATATGAATTATATAAGAACTTTTTTGTCTGTAATTGGTCATTAATTTAATTCTATTTAACATTAGTAAATGTTAGGAACTTAAGTCTTTTTTTAGGGGGTATGGGGTAACAGGCTACGTGAGGGTGATCCTGAACAGACAATTCCCCTTTAATAGCATAGGAAGGGAATTGAAAAGGGTGATGTGGAAGGTAAAGCAAGGTAACCAAGTTTAAGGATCCGACCCGGTGATTCACCCAAAAAAGATACAGGGAAAATCCTAGAAAACGTGCATCAGGTAGGTCAGATTATTGATACTATTCTCACTCCCGAATTACGGGAGAGAGTTTGCTGTGGGGTCGCAGAATTCCCTTCTCCGTGCTAGGAAGAAAAATAAATAAATATAAGTATGTGCTTAATTTAGTATCAAACGTATTCATTTTTTCGGATTCGCGAGATCAATGAATGCAATTTACGTGCCTAAGAAAAAACTGCTTCCGACGTAAGCACATAGATACCGAATAATACAACACGTTTACTGTAGGAACCGATTATATTTTTCCGAGATTCAATAAAGGCTGTTTCAGGAAAAACGTCGTAGTGGGAAATTGCAACAAAACTCCTGCGGGTGCGCGGCGTTGCGCTCGCCTCTCGTAAATAAGAGGCTATTATATTTCATGGCCCAAGATGCTACCTAACACCGCATTATAACTTGAACTTTATACGACTTTTAAATCCCTTCCAAATTGCGCTCGGTGCTGTTGACAGTAGAATTTACTTTTACATAAAGTCGCCATTAATTAGGTCGTTATCGCCGCTAAGAGGCGCTCTGTTGTGTTAGTCGCACCCCCCTTCTCCACGACGTTGCTTCACTACAGGCTCGTTTATAATAACTGAGTTAAATCTGCACGCTTTTTCTAATGTGTAAATCAGTGAAGAATTATAATTTCACGACAAACAATAAGCGTGATCCGTCGCATTTTACTAAAGCAAATATTTGCAACGTGATGGAGTTGTAAATAAACAGATACCTTGTGTAACCTTCAAATAAAAATATTATTTCAATTTAAATATAAAAAATGCAAGGAGTGTGCATTAATAAAAGGAATTTCGTGATCGTGTTCATTAAATAATGTCCCAAATTTTTATAATTTAATTATTAAAATCGCAACAAAATAATAAAGTTTCGTGCTAATTATGCAAGTATAACTTAATCAACTTGTTAAAAGTTTTTTATTATGTATACGAATTAATTCAAATAATATTAAATGAATTCTAAAAATTAAAAGGTCCAATTGATTACATGTCTCGTTAAATGTACTCATTTCGTCACAATAAAATTGCGCTTCTACGTAAATGTAACTATCAATATATATAAGGTTGGATGTATTGCTTGTTGCTTTCGGAAGGGGTTTTCCATTGTATGGCGAACAATGTGCATATTCCTGGTTTATTTTAATTTTTTGTACCTTTGTTATTACTTCAATGTGTATTATGTGTACAACTTACCTGATTGTTGAATCACTTGTTAAATTTAAATCACTTACAACGAAGTAATAATTAAATTATATTATTTATATATTTTCTTACTTTTGTATAAAATGATTGCTTTACTCTCGATTCCTCAACAAAAGATTCATAGAATCAAAATTAAGTCATTTAATTCTCTTCGGACTAATGTTTCATGGTGAAATTCTACTATTTTAAACTTATACTTTTACGATTTTTACTAGCATTTATAGACATTATTAATATAGTTATATCGATTATATTATACAAAGTCCACCAACTTTTCTGCCAAAAAGGAAAAAATCTTTTAAACCCGTTTAGATTTAGGCTACTCCAGTTTAACATCAGTTAGACGTAGTTAATCAATAATGAACAATACTTTTGTATGCCCGTGGTACAAAACCCTCGCGTGTGCCTCCAATGTGTGAAAAGAAGTCCTCGTCCTTGAACATGAGCTCTTTTATTTAATGTTTAATTAACTGTATGCCTACTTTTACAAAAGTTTCATTTATGAACTAATTTTGAAATCATTAACGATTTACTTACTAATTCAAGTCTCCGATTGACGCCATACCGTTCTATTTGAATTCTTCTAAGCGATGGTAAATGAGTTTAGTTTTTGAAAGCGAGACGCCTAACTAATTTTTGTTAGGAAATGCTCTATTTCCGTCTTTCCTGTTACCAGCGGAATTACATTATTGCTATAGTTCAGATGTTAAGTTATAGAAGGGCGTTTATAAAGTAGGTGAGGTCAATCTCGGTGAATTGTGACGATTGTTGAAGTGACCTCTGGTGAATCACTAAACCGTAGAGGAATAAATGAGCTATAAAAGGTGTGAAAAGTATTGCCAATTAAGCGAACCAGTAGAATTTTTTTCACATTTTAGGTGCTACACATATAAATGGGAATCCAGAAACGATCATTTAGAAGCATCTCGGTTATCACAGAGGCACCTCAACGGAGAAGGGGGGGGGGGACCAATAGGCTCTTTGAGCGGACCATCAGCTGCTTTGAACGTGGGCGATGGTATTTCATAGCTGTATTAGCATAACAATGGTTCCATTTCGCGTGCATTCACAGTGTTAACCAGATAATAAATGGATTTATGAAGTTAAATATGAGCTACTGATCACGTAAAGTGATCATTGCGCCATTGCTTCACCTGCCACGCCGTTTTATCCGTTGGAAATCATAATAAAGCTCTCTAGTGATAAATATATTTTTAAAATACGAAAATACTACGCGAGTTATTGTTTTTTCAGTTATAATAAATTTATCTTATTATTTAAAATTAACAGTGTCATTGGTGAAAATGAACATTTAATAGTTTATGAAAAAGGAAGGAAGATGTGTATGCTTCAAAAAAGAAAAACAGAAATGGATAATTATGAGTTATACTGTAATTACTAAATTAAATTACAAATATGGTTATGTTCGCTGCTTTTCATCACTTTATGCACTCAACCTTTTCCTTTGGCAGCCACAGTCATCAATCTGCGCCGAGAAAAATTTTTATTCTTTTGGATTCTATTGATATGGGTGTCAACAGGAAAGTGTTGAAACACAACCCAGCGTTGTTATAGCCAGTAGAATTTACTTCAGGACACTCCTTGTACTTCAACTACTACAGTCACGTTTAGTCTATTCCGATTATTTCACTTGAAAAGTATCTGGCTAAATTTTTGTGTACACCTGCCTAGTCACATCTGTCGTGACAGGTGTTACAAAAGCTTCGTGAATGTCTCTCACATCCCAAGTGAGCTTGTTCCTATTATCTGTGCAGGCACCTGCCGTTTATACTGCGCTTGAATAAAAAAACACATTAGAACACCAGGTTCCATCTCAAACTTTCGGACTTCTGTATAGGGTGAAACTGGTGGCAAAGTTTTCTCACTGCGTTCTACTGCAGACAAATAAAGGAGTATAGATTGGAATGATTGCCCTGTTGTCGATAATGTGACACATGTTCCGTAATACATAATAATTCAAAATGATCACTTTAAAAATACATGAGATGCTAAACCTAGTCTCTCACACATAGGAAGACTGAAAATAAATGTAACTAGTGCGTCAACAGCTGTTAAATAAGTTCCTCATATTTTGAACAAAGGTTGAAGTATACTTGCTAAATAGGTGGAAACTTTCTCCGGAGTGAATCAACCTCTAATAATAAGCAGAAATAAAAAATGCATCATTTATCTAAAATAAGTATATAATTTAGTAAATAACTGATATTATTGTTATTAGTGATTTAATGATATTATAACTTTATAAGTATTTTAGAGATTATAAATTGACTTACTTGTAATCAGTATTTTCCCATGTTAGTCATTTAGCTTGATGAAGTTCCACATCTCTAGTTCCATACAATACAAGAACATTAGTTGATTGCATGCGTGTTAGATTCTATGTTCGCAACAACTTTTACACATAATCTATACTTCCGACTCAAAGGTTAATAATGATGGAAAATGATTCAAATAAAACACCAGACAGAAAATGATAGTGCAACAAATAACCATGCAGAAAGTTATGTGCATAATGCTTGCAGAGAATAGAAGTTATCGTAAATATGGTTTTCAATCAGATAACCTGGCGCAGAGTTCCACTAAGCCAATAAATTGAAAGTTATATCTGGTTGACTTATTAGAATGGGGAGCACTTTTTCAGAAGTTTAAGAACAAGCGGATATTATTGAATAAGAGCTTTAGGAGTTGAAATAAAATGTTTTGATGAACACTTCACACTTTGAAAATTTACAGTAATTTTATAATTTTTATTTTATTGAAGAAAAAGTTACACAGTATTTACATAAAACTAATTTTATTAATTATACTAAGTTTGAAATGTCAAATAAAATATGAGAAAGATTAAAGGAAACACTTTTAAGGAGTTACTGAGTAACATTGTTCAAGGGGGAGTAGAAAGCACTATTTACCGTTCTTCGGAAACAAGTCAGTTTACACAGTTAAGATTTCGAGACCACAAAGCTGCAGGTACGCTATTTCAACACCTCCAAAACGTTTTAACCATTATCTTGAATCAATCGTATTAATATATTCGATAAAATCTTCAGCGCACCTACCAGTCGATTCTTGGTATTCATTCTTACTGCCTTCCTTGCGTATCCACAGTTTTTTGCCTTATCCTCACCCATTGTCATTATACGTAGTTAAAATTTTATAATTACAATAAAGAGCAACTAGTGAACTTATAAAACATATGAAACAACAATTTTGCGCGTTATTCTGAATTTTAATAATAATAAATCTAATTAGTGAAATGTGAAAATAATAATTTACTTTCCCAATATACACCAATGCAACAAAAACCGACCGAAATGATACCACTCCTAAGTATATTCCAATGTCATCACAAATAATTACGTTGATTTATGCAGATTACCTTCCGTTGATAACTTAGCCGTCTCTTAATGCCTTGAAAGTGCCGTGAATTTTAAAGATAACTGAAGAGCGAATTGTATTCGGCAAGAGACTATAAAGCCACCCATTCTGT
This sequence comes from Eucriotettix oculatus, assembly GCA_034510155.1. NCBI lineage: Eukaryota > Metazoa > Arthropoda > Insecta > Orthoptera > Tetrigidae > Eucriotettix > Eucriotettix oculatus. Next base: position 66,814,751 of record CM067378.1, read on the forward strand.
TTGCGTGTGTGTCAGGGCCATTTTTCCTCTCCATAGTGAGTGTGCGTCCTGTGGGAGAAGTTGGGATAATGGGATGGGGGGGCTTATCTCCCCAACACGGTGCTTGGTTCAAAAGTGGGCCACAGACATCTCACAGCCTTTTTTTGTTGTAAACTGCAGGCCATGGATATACTTCCTTCAGACGACCATTTTCACATACCATCTTATGAGAAGACCAGTGCAAGTCTAATCAATATTTCCTTTAAAATACTGTGCCAATAAAGTGACTTGTCAACAATTCATATGTGCATGTGATGTATACAGTATGGTTAACCAGTGCATGTAAATGAAGGTTCAAAATGAAAACTGTTAGTTCTACACAATTTTCTTGTTATGACAATACTACTTCTCTTTCTTCATAGCTCTTTTCAGAAGGATCTGACAAACTTATTCATGGAAGTCAAATTAAAAATGGCATTAAATGAACTACTCAGTAAGTATATAACTGATATGTGCTCACATTTGCAAGTATAGGACGGCCACATTTTTCAATGGAGCTGCTCCCGTTTCTTTGTTGGTACTGTTGCCATTAGTTGAGCATTCTTTGAATATGTCAATTTAATTTATTTTTAAATTTTGTTGCCACTAATTAATCTATCAATTTTACTGGAATGAAATAGTAAACTAGCCATGAGTTTGCTGCAAAACTTCTGTACCACAACAGAGATGGAATATGGACCAAACAAAGTCCTTACAATCAATTTAATCCATTACAGTTACTGGACACAGAAACTAGTGTCGAAGAAATCGAATTAAGAGGCCATTTTTTAGTTTGAGCTTCATGATCATAATGGACTATGTGACCAAAATATTAATAGATCTGTGTTTGTGTATTGCTGTATTCAGAATTGATAATGTAATCAAACTCACATTTCTCATAGTATTTTATTATTCCCGCTTCATTTCCTTAAAGACTCGTGTATCTTCATAAGAATAAATCCTGTTAGATACAATATACCCCACTAACTAGTTTTCTCTTAAAAATTTTAATCTTCATACTTACTTATAAACCTCATTTTTCATTTTGTATTTTGTCCATCCAATTCATTTGAATCACTCTTTCATAAGATAGATCCAAGGAACTGTCATTCTTCCCCTTTCATAGTGCACCATATATTTATGGATAAAACTCAAATAATTCAATTTCCATTTTATGAATTACAAAAATAAAATACAACAATCAGTTGAAGGTTCACATTTAAGACAGTTGTACATTTAGAATTTGATATTCTACATTGAATCATCTTTTTGTTGAGATTTTATTTTGTACAAAAATGTCAAATGTTAAAAATCATTTACAATCAACAGGAAACTTAATAAATTAGACACAAACTAAGGATTTATTTTTATATTCAAAATATTAGTAATAATGATGAAAGATTCTAGAAGTCCCAAAGTATAGTTGTTAGTATTATATTAAAGTACATAACAAAGTTACTGAAAGTCAGCGAAGAAGTAGAATGTTATTCTCACATCCAAACAATTGATTTATTATTTAAAGTATATTACACAGTTCCTGAAAGTCAGAGAAGAAATAGAACACCATGCTCAAATACCAACAACTGATTTATTATTATGTTTCTTTTAAAATGTATCAATCAATATTCCAAATATATATATTCATTCCAGACCAAAACTTCATGCTAATCCTTGACCAGTTATAGTAGATATTATTAACAATTCTCTCAGTAAATTCCTTTTATGATAGGAGCAATTTTTTAAGCAATTTCAGCACCACCTACACATTATTTTGTAATATTATAAGGAACACATGAGATACTGAATACAAGTCTCATCTTCTTATGTTATTAAAATATCACAGAAATGATTTATACTTTAATATTAGCCTTATTAACATGAAGAATTGCAATATATTATTTTCAACGTATCTTGAATTGAATTAACACTAATTACAAAGAATAAAATCGGTATTATAATGTAAACTGAATATATTCTATGAATAACTTGACACGTCGTTTGAACTTTTATTTGTTCCAGAACCAACGAACCTAAAATTCTGAAGTTCATAATAATACTTAAGTCTATTTTATATTATTGATTAGTAAGTTATTTGGAAGAAAAGTACTTCGTAAAATTGTATTACAAACGAAACATTCTCGACATAATTAATTGACTGAAAATGAGTTATAACGATATCTGGCCATGATTTAATTTGTTATTATAACTATATTTTTGAACATTTGATAAATGTAAATATGTTCCAATTATCATATTAATATATTATGTTGGGCGTAAGTTTGAAATACAAAACTTATTGATTTAAGAAGCTTACTTGATTTGAAGTTGGCTGATCTTTCTCTCGTCCAAAAAAAGCACTCGTCAAACTTTATTTAAAAATTAGTAAAAATCAGATTTTTTAAATAATAAACTAAATATTTATTGTTCAAATGTCAGTGCTTAAAACAATTGAATGCAGCACTGCCTTACGACGAGAACAGCGTACCAACCTACGCACATGAAGAATAAATTCTCTTTAAGTTTTAATTGAAGAAAAACATTAAGGTAGGTTTACACGGGCAGTGATGTTCGTCCAAGTTCGTCGGCTGTGCGCTGTCAGTCGTTTACATTTTGGGCAGAGAACTGCCGACTTCTTCACTGAAGTGCTGCCCTCACCACAAAACGGGCAGTGAACTCTGGTATATGTTTATACTTCTCTGCTGTTTTTGGCAACTTCAACTGGTTGGAAAGTTTGAATGTGATGTTGCAAAGACTTGTGACGTTTCAAGCCTCGTGTTGGTGTTTCTCGAGCTGCTATTAGTCTCGTACAGATGAGACATTTATTTATTAAGATTACATAATTATGAAGACCAATTACTTTCTATCCGATTCTTCCATTTCATTGTTATATTTCTTCAGTTTATTCAATATTTTCCCACTCTTGTTCATGTGATCAAATTTTTGTGAATTTTTTTCCCCAATAGTTCATCGCGCAAGTTATACTTTTGTTTAAATACAGAAACTCACACGAGTATTAACAAATTATAATTTCATGAATGGAATAAACTGACGACCATATACGGACTAAGATTTTATTTAGTAGATGAATCGACTTAATGTGTGTGAAAAATATGTTTCATTTTTCTCGGGTAAAATGGCGCCTGCCACCCAATTTTCCTCTCCTCTTTACTTTAATAACACCACTAATTCGAGCAATGCTGGAAAAAAAGTGTAAATGGTGAAATTATGAAATGCGAGGACAGTTGCCATCCCTTGTTTAAGGATTTGTTTAGCCAAATATAAGAGACAGAGAGAAAACTCCCAATAAGTTCATAAATTAGACAAGACTATTAAAATATTAGATATGAATGTCGGCAGATGAAGTAACTTTATTTAATACTGACTCTCAGGCAGGAATTTAAGAATAAATCTTAACGTTCATGAAATAAGCAGCGAACATAGTTCTATATCTTCCGTAGGACGTGGATGTAAGAAGAAGCAGAAGGAAATTGAGCCGAATCAAGATTATAAAAGAGGATCATATTTTTAATATTCTTAAATATATGAAGAATGTGAAATATTAACTCACAGCGGCTGAGCATAATGGACGTCATAAAATTTATCAATGTGCAAATCGTCACATACATGCGAATATTTGTAAACAAAAAAATTGATTAACTCGGTGTGGAGAATAACGGCGGCGTTTTACAAAACTTATATAAGTAGGAAAAATGTGTTTGTTGAATGAAAAATGAGGTTTTTTTAGTCGACCGAAAATGTTTGCCGGAGAAGGAATTATGTGAAAACATTTATTATGAAGGTTTGAATGGCTGTAATCGTCATATTTTCCATAATTTCAAATAATGAGAGGTCATCAAAATTTTCTGCGAATTATCTCCGTCGTAGAAAAGGAGTTACGATATGAAAAACATTTGTTTCTCCACTCCATGATGAAGTTGTAAGAAAACAAACTTGGCTCTCAAAGTAAGCACAGAGGAAGACTAAAAGAACGGTAGGAATGGTGTGAAAATATTTTACTGACACCGGAAAGGAGGATTTGTGAATATTAGGAAGCGAGAGGGAATGACTTCGTCAGTCTGTCTTCCTCGACAGTGTGTACAGACAGATTTATCAGTGGGTCACATTGTATCGATTTAGAGGTCAATCTCGATTGTTTTCTGGTTATTCTTATGATTTTCCCCAACCTCCCCACAGCCCTAAGAATACTGCCCTTCGATTACGGATAGAGTTGAAATTATACGCTAGCAAATTATACGCTGCTGATTTCCTGTTCGTAAAGAAGACGTGTGCGAAATTTAGTCGGAATTGGCCTTCTCGTTTGGATTTGTATGCATACACACCCACATACAGGCAATTTTGTTATAGAGATATAAGGTCAGATTAATTCAATTACTTCATTTATAATTCCAATATTTATTAATTTCTATTGCTTCTCTGACCGGATTTTAAATACTTAAAAATATACAGGAATGTTTATCTCTTAATAATTATTTTATTAATAATAAAGTGCGGAGCACAGTTAGAGACATATAAAAGCGACGCGTCGGGACATTCACAATCAATTTTATTTTGTTTAAGATTAAAATAAGCATTAACAAAAAAATAATTGTTATATTTGGAGAATATTTTTAAAAATTTATTTTCTTCTTAATCATTCGATTGAATTTAAGGAAATATATACAAAGATGCTAACCAAAAACACGCCATTGAGCACGGAACGTTGAAGTTATCTCTACAATGTTGGCAGAATTTTTTCTTGGCGGCACCATGTTTCCCCTTCCATATGCCTTGTGTTGTTAACTTCGGCCTATTAACTTGCAGGAGCGGTAACAACCAACTTAATGGACCCATTCAGTTCTGCAGGCTTCCGAAATAAGGTACGCTTCAAATTCGCCTAAAGACCATGCTCATCTACAGCATTATTTATATTTATCATTCATCATGTGATTTTCCCATCTCAACCAAAAAAATTTCAAAACGCGACTCGTGTTCTTTAACGCATCGAAATTTGTAACACTAGCAGTTAAACGACGTTTTAATATATTTCCAGAGTTCTATTTTGTACGTTTTTTTATATATAAAAATTGTGAACGTTTAAGAGGTGAACTTTACAACTATGCGTTTATGAACGATAAATTACCACAAAAGAAGGAACATTTATAACCTTAAACAGACTACCATTAATTTGAAAATATGTGCTGCTAAAAATTTTCCTTCAAATGTCTATAATACGTCGCTAAACTCTGCCCTTCAGTACGTACTTGTGCTCCGACTATTTTTTACTGTTTTATTAGAAAGTAATATATAACGTTTGGCTAATCCAGTCTTCAGGGAAAGTAATTATTTCTGCAAAATTTCTCAAATATTACGTTTAATCCTTATTACTTCTACAAAGTAATATTGTCATACAGTCCTGTTTACTGAAGAAATCTATTGGGTTACAGCCCGGGTCAAATTAGATTCATCTTTATCAAGTAAAACTCTTGATTCACCTGCAAACCAACTATCTTCAAGAAATCTATTGTTTATTTCGAGAAAGGGTGGACTGTTTTACTTGGTATTTATATATTTCATTATCACAATTATAAACTGATTTAAATTAAGCCCATTGTGAGAGTTAATTTATTTATCATTGTAATAAAGATTTAACCGGAAGGAGCGTGGCTATATAAAAAAATCTGAAAAGTTGATAACTTTTGACTGTAGTGAAGTTTGTCAACCAAAGCAAGGCAAATCACAATTTAACTATCATATGTTAAAACACTAGCTTGAAAAAAAAGTCACAATGTTGTCATATTTATTGACCTTATATTCTTTTATGTGGCAAAATAAAGTGCTATATTTGAAAGCTCGTATCATTTTTATAAAGAAATTTATGTGAAATCTATTTACGAACCAATTTTGTTGCTTTTCAGGGAGTCGAGGGAAAGAAAGGAGGGGAGAAGCTTCATTCCAATTCTAGTTAGAAAACAAATTTTGGTTTCTTTCTAACAGAATTAAATTCTTGTTGATGTAAGTAGTGGATATTCATAACTTTTTTTAATTTGTAGGCAGCATTAGCAGTTTGAAAAATGTTCAAAAAAAAGAAATTTTATATTGGAAATTTGTGTTGCAAACATCCCAATTCACACATTAGAAGCAGATTTTCATAGTATTTTTAAAAATATATTTGTAGTTCAATTTGTATTTCTCTCAGGTTGTTTGTTTGTATTGTAACACAATTAGCTTGCTGCAAATTCATTCTTGATATAAGCTCATTTACAACCTAGTTTAATGACTTTAAAATTGACAATAAATAAAAAGATAAAAAAAAGTGATAAATTTGTGCTCATTGGCAGGCTTTTATTTATAGAAGTTCATTTACTTGTACCGTCAAATTTAAAAATGGCTAAAGACTATTAATATCTTCACAACTAAACTTGTCTTGTTCTGGAAATCAACAATATTTATTAAAGAAACCATAAAATGTTTAAAAATTTTGCCCTCTTTTTTAACATGAAAAAATTTTCCACGCCTGTATTAAAATTTTATCCATTAGCTTTTGTTCCTTCAAACATTTGAAATAAATCAGGGGGATGTTATTTATTTTATAATGAAAAGTCATCAATGTAAATTATATTTAAATTTCAGTTATAGCTGACCTTTTTTATAATAAACACTATATTAAAAAAATTATATTAAATTATCTTACAAGTAAATTCAAGATCTACACTAAGTCGTATTATATGGGCCTTCTCATATAGGAGAAATATTTAACACAAAATCTACTGGGACCTGGTAGTACCAGGTCATCTACAAAAGGTTACAGAGGTATTTACTATGACATTATTTTCTTCTCCCAGGTGCCACTTCCTTCTCTGCACCATTCTGTATCACACCTTCCTGCCCGTCATAAAATGTCTTGTCTTTGATTTGTCACCTCCAAAGTCCCTACTGTTAACTCTCTACTGCACACTTGCCACCTCTGTAGTGAAACTGAAATAGATATAATTTCTTTCACAATAGCACAGAAGAAAATATATACTGTATTCACTCTTTATATTTTCATTGTTTATCATTTAATATATCACAATAAATTACAGCAATTATACCCACTTATTTTTCTCCTTCCGAGCATTTATATTATTTAGGCGTATATAGATGTAGTCTTAAATTGTTGTTTCACAAGAATTAGTCTCCTTGTAGAACCCTTCAAATCAGGCTAGTGTTACGTTTTTTAATGTGTGCAGACAGGTGCTAATTTTAGCAGTCAACTTGATCACTATTATGGAAATATATTCTGTATTAAGAGAAATTCCCATGTGTTAATGTAAATTGATGCTTGGAGCCTTGTAAAATGCTGCACACTATATCACACATGACATTAATTCACAGGGAATTGTGGTGGAGTGAGCTTTATCAAGACAATTTGGGACCTCTTCCAGTTCCATATAATTTTTTTTATGCCCATCAAAAAAATTCTTTTTAATTTGCAAGGGCATATTTGGGTTTTTCAAATAAAAGAATTAAGTTTTATTCCACTTCAATGTCGACCTTCCCTTATTGAAAACCTCTATTTTATTAGTATCTGCCTGGATGATCCTATAAATAGCATCAGTGCATTTAATGTCGCCTAGAGAGTTTTTGATACTGTCAAAGTGTTCCACTACTTCATTATCAGTTCTAGTCACCATGTCGCTTTCACAGAATTCATTATCTACAAAAAGTTTAAGAAATTCATTCACACATTCGTAATTCCTATCGTTGTAACTATATTATTTTAATTGGAATAATATTCAAATCTCACTTCTTTATCCTTATTTTTATTAAAATATCTGTATATAACTTTTTCCCCCACACTTGTATCATGCCAAGTGGGTACTGATTCTTGTTAAATACTAAATTCTACATTGTATAATAATAAACCAACCTGTCCCTTTAGATTCAATTTAATATAGCAGGGTCACGAGAACAAAGACTAGTTAAAGAAATTAATAATTTTACGTACATCTACAGTTGAATGACTTCAAACGTTCCTAACCGAAAATCCTGATGTATTAGATTTTGGAGAAATCGTAGTCATTGTTAATGGCAATTTTTGATAAGGGTATTTTTCAATAAGGAATTAGTTTTATAAAGGAGATGTGACTAGAAGCATAAGCAGAAATAATGTTGTCTTTGTAAAGGAACTAAATATCTGGCAGAAACATGTTATTAAAGATGTATTTCTTTATTTGGACCAAAACTGCTGCCAGTGTTCTAAAAATGATCTATCAAGATTTTTATGTAAAAAGAAATGTTTGAATGTAGGTTTTCATCCATTATGACTGACAGTCCTTTTGCTGTTAATCAAATGGTTTGTTTTCATTCATGCTGTACCTCCGAAATAATTCACAACTGGCAGTAGTGAATGTATCAATTACAATCTTCAAATTTTTTTGAGTGGGAAGAAGTTGACAAGTGATAAGACTTGGATATTTCAAATGTTCTGAATTGAAAGAGAAGTAGAGGACATAGCTACTAATTTCATAGATGAGCTTTAAGAACATTTGTACGGTTTCATACAAATATTCAGCTACAATATTAATCTGTTAATATTTAAACTAAAGAATTAATAAGTGTTTGGTTTGACTGCAGATCTTATCAGCATTACATGATTTTTAAAAGCCCCTTAATTATATTTGGAATTTCTCAAATTTGACATATCATAGCAGGTTTCTTATTCACTTGATTCATTCCCTGAGCCACAAGATGCAGGTGATTGCTTTTGCCAAATTCTAAATTATATTGCAAATATTTGATTAATGTTTTTCTGTGAAGGGTTTTATAATTTTAAAATTTTTTACCTTAGCAAAATAGACATTTCACCGACTTGTACTCCTTTTTTTAAACCTATGACTAATCTATGCAAGTTAATTTAGTAGAGATTAATGGCCTCTAGTTTTATTTAAGTAAAAGCAAAAACTTAACATTTACTTAGTTTCTTTCTTTTTGCAGGAGTGACTCCTTACTGCTGTGGAGCTTCTTATTAAAGACTGCTGCAGAGTTCTTTGCACCTGTACACTTCACCTTAATTTGAAGTGTTTAAATTGTATCTTTGCTTTGGACTGTTCTTCCTGCTGTGGTGTACAAATACTAGATGTTACCATTGACTTTAAAGGTTAATTAAATGTCTAAACATATGTTTGATTTATTGCTAACCTAATATACTATGTTGATGGGAATAAAGACTGCAGTTTATATCTTCACAATTTATTGTCTTTAACAATTCAAATTTTAAATTATTTCCTTTTTTTATTTTTAAAAAAAATCCAGTTTAAGCTGGTAGTATGGTGCTTCAGGGTGGCCACAGGCCTGTAAAAAACACCCTAAGTCCAACATGATAAAAAAGCTTTTCTGTTCAACATTGACACTTTTGAGATTCTACAGCTTCCCAGTCCAATGTTTCGAGGAGCGAGTGGACAAAGGGTTTTGAAGCCCCCCATCTACATGCTCCTCAAAGGTGGGTCTGCAAATAAAAAAAAAAGTTATAGAACATCAAATAGTTTAAATTCAATTCACAATATGGTAATAAGGTGGGCACTTGTTCAAAATCTATCACATTAAAAGCTGGAGATAGTTTATTTCTGAAAATCGATGGCGAGATCTGGATTTCACAATGAACTATTTGGAGATAGTTTATTTTTTGGACTCTTGAACCAATGAATGTATATTGAAAGATAGGCAACTTAACACAGCTGGAAAGGGGACTGAACATGAAAGGATATTGATTCATAACAAGTTAAGTAGAAGGCTGAGGTTTTAACAACTTTCACAATATGGAAAGAAAGTGAACAGTTATTCAAAAGTTTCACAGTGCTGAAAGTTGGAGATAGTTTATTTTTGAGAATAAAGGTGGTGGGAGAGGAGACTGGGACAAACTGGACTCTAGAATTTCTGAACTACAAGCTGTTAATTTTGGACTCTTAGAACCACAGTGATTCCACTATGGTTGATCCACGAAAAAGAGAAGAATGGCCAATGAACATGTTAGAAGATGGATGTGGCATAACAGAAAGATACGCAAATTCACAGACTTGGAAGGGAGCCGAGAATTATAGCACGACACAGGTAGAAGGGTTAGGAGAGACCACTATGCAGGAAGTGGTGGTATTTGAAAATGGATGATAAGAAACAAACATCATAATTGTAATTGTTGTCATTTACAGAACTATGGCAAAAAAAAACAATAGTAACAATCAATAATCCTGGACTTGGTCAACAACTATGGTATGTCATGAAAGAGGAAGTTGGCACAAATGCTGTTTAGAAAATTGTGATTCTACTACAACTATAAAACACCTTCACACATAACAGTGCTGAGGTTGACGACAACAGATTAAAGACATGTGAACTAATATATTCAACTGAATGAGGAATTGTTTGTTCAAGATATGTCACTTTGTGGTCAATTTTAGAATCTGAGGCAATCAATTCACAGAAGATGGGTCAAACTAAAAGATTTTTAAACATGACCTCTGGATTTTCTAAACAAAATTAGGAGCACATCCAAAATAGTTACTGATTAGACAAGACCTAATCTTATAATATGGAGAAGAAATATAGTTAGCAGAAGACTGAAGGGAAAGGTGAGTCAAATTTCAGAATAGTTGCAAAACAGCTGAGGGTTTACTGAAGTCATAACAGATACTTGCAGACAAGTTTTGCTCATGTAGAAGTGAAAATTGTCCCTGTCACAAGGCGATGAAAGAAATGAGAGTAACTATGTTTGTTTTAAGAGTCATTGAAGTAAGTGGTTTGGAAGTACACAAAAAAAAAAGATGTTGGAAACAGAATTTAGAAAGAATACAAAGATTTACAGTGTGTTGGGAGTGATAATTTTCTGAAATGAAAAGGAAGAATGTAAAGAATGCTTTTCTGGATTCTTTAAAAAGTAAAATTGGTAAAAAGACAACTGCTAAGACCCCAAAGCAGATGTTGGAGTTGATGGAACAAAGGAGAATGTACAATAAAACCTGCAATGTATCAAGAAGTGTAACATATAATTATATGTGCAATATTATAGAAGTCCAGAGGATAGGTAGATTCGACTTTGTCTCGAAAGACAGGAACTGGAAGGGGGTGAGAAGTAAGCCCATTTGACATCTGGTAAAGAAGAATTCTCCATGGTAATAAAGAAAACGACCTGGACAAATAATCTTAGGAGAGGAAGGACCTCACATACTTAAAGAGTGATGGAAACAGTGATAAAAGAGAAATAAGTCAGTGGAAGAAAACCATATTCCTATAGATTTACTGAAGAAAATGGGAGAAATCGGTATGCAGAAATTGACCAAATTTATCAACAGAATGTATGAAACTGGTGAAGGGCCAAAGGCTTCCTCAATGTGACTATAGTTGCTCCGAAGAAGAAACAGAAAGGTGGAACCATAAAATTATTGCCAGGAGAGAACGTGGAGTCTAGTGACAAAGGATGCCAACTGCACAAAATAAATAATATCACAAATCACTGTAGCCCAGAGAGCATTCATTAAGAAACGATCACTTCCGACCAGTACAAAATATACAGAATTAAGGAAGAAACTCGTAGTATGCTGTATTTGAAGAATTCCTCAATATATTGGTGCAGAGATTTGGACACTTGGGGGAAAATGGAAGGAAGGACTTGGCGAGTTCTGAAATGTGGTGCTGTAGTTGCCATGACATGGCGACAAACAAGGAAGTTACAAGAAAAGATCAATTCTGAGGAGGAAAACAAAATGGACTGGACACATTTTAAGGAGAAACTGCTTTCTCTGTGGTGATATAGAAGGTGGTAATCTGTGAGTATGTAGAAGAAGATATTAGAAGACAACAAAAGTTAATTTCAGATATTATTCATTATGAAAGGAAATACACAAAGTATGGGAAACAGTGGAATAAGGAAGTTAAGGAAATCTGCTACTTGAGAATAATAATAACTAGGGATGATATAAGTATAGCAGACATAAAGAGTAGGACAGCACAGGCAAGGAAGGCTTTCAAGAAAAAGAGGAATTTATTTACAGGTAATATAAGTGTGAACATTAGAAAGTTGTTGCTAAAAATGCTCTATGGAGCATTGTGCAAAACATGGACAATAGAAGTTGCAGAAAGGAAACGAATAGAAACCTTTGAAATGTGGGGCTATAGGAGAATGCTAAAAATCATATGGGTGGGTAGAGTAACTAATACAGAAGTTCTAAACAGAATAGGGGAAGAGCAAACAATATGCAGGATGTTGACCAAGAGAAGGGATAGATTAATAGGCCATGTTTTAAGACATGAGGGTCTTGTAAAATTAGCATTAGGGGGAAGTGTGTGGGGTAAGAACAAAAAAGGGAGGCAAAGGATGGAATTTGTTTATCAGATATGAAAAGGCTTGCACAAGATAAATTAGCATAATTACTAAAATCCAACATCATTGTTATTAACTGGAGAAAATTTTCAATGGATTTGATATTGGTATGTTTATTAAATGACCTTTTAGTTTGTCCTATGCAGAAGGAAATACAATTAGAAGAAGGGATAATGTAAAATACACTATGTTTGCTGTAGATGTCCTCATGTATTAGTAGTTTACAACAGCAAAAAGAAATTGGATAGAGTTTCTTGAATTCTATTCGCGTATAATTTTTTTTGGTGAACTTACAAAAGAAATAATACCTATGTGAATAAATTCCAAAAATATAGACGAGTAGGTGCAACATACGAATTCTTGCCGAACCAAACTACTCACCACTGTTAACAACAAGGATCCACTTACTCCAATCGCACACTGAACCAAACTGCACGCGAATTGAAAACGCAAAATACAAACTGTTTACCATCGTACAATCGATAGACACCTCTACCACACTGTTCACAGTCGATAATTGACAATCGAAGCTACCGCCAATGTGGTCAGGAGCAAAGCCGGTGGAGGCATGGTGGAAGAATCTTTTTCCACCATGGGTAGAGGGAACACCAATCTTGCCTGACACACCGTTCACACGCTCCAAGAAAACTAAGGCAGTGCTATCGTATCAGCGATAGATTGTCAGTGCAGGACTGCCATATGTTTATACAACACTGCACCTGTTTTTTTGACTGCGATCACTGCCCGTGTAAACCTAGCCTTACCCACAATTGCTTGGACATAACAATAAATGATTAATTTTCAGGCTGTAGAAAATAGAGACTATGATGCACCAGCAGAAAACAACCAAAGACATATTGGTAACAACATTTACACACCAGTACTATGCTATGCTCCTACGACTCGTAATTAGTCCAATTTGCCTTGAATATTAATTACTTTTCAATTAAAGTTAGTCCAATTTCAAGATACTTAAACATCAATAGGCGCTGCGGGAGTTTTCTCACAGACGCTTCACCCCAGAGTGACAGCGGGGCTCATCTGATTATGTCAGCAATGCCTCGCACTCTCTGTTTTTTTTTATCAAAGCTCTCACATGCCGAGACACCTTCACCTATTTTAGGAGGTATATATACTGGGGTCGAAGACCTTGGGCATATGGCAAGAGTTGTCCGCTGATCCCATTGGATCAGTCGGCTAACTGCCTCCTGAAACTTGTAGAGACATGGAGAAGGGAATGCTGCGACACCACAGCAAACGCGTCTCCCGACATTCGGAAGGACATGAGACGCCCGACCTTCCTGATGCAGGTTTTCTAGGGCTTTCTCTGCATCTCTTTAGGTGAAACACCAGGTAGGATTCTTAAACCATAGCCTGAGGCCGTAGTTAACCCTTGGTTACCTTGCTCTACCTTCCACATCCCCCCTTTTCAATTCTTGTCCCATGCTATTAATAATAATAATAAAAAAAATAAAAAAAAACTTAAAATTCCAACCAACATTGGGAACAATGAGCAATTTTGTTCCTTTACATCGGCAGCTTGATTTCAAATCATTTCTTACATGCATTAATATCAATATTTTATATATTTATAGAATAAGCAAACATAATACAATATTATTATTCTATAGGCTGATATGATTAATACCAATATGGACCGAAATTACACTTCCAGTTTACCGAAATGTATTTTAAATTATTAAAGGTTTAACATTTGTTGAAAGTCAAAACAAAAGTAACATTACACATACTTTAAATTACTATCACATGTAATTAATAGTCAAAGTAAATCTACAACTTCTTTTAATTTCGGTCTCTCATATTCTCTTTACTCACTCTTCCATAATTTCCATTGTTCAATTGGTGGTAGACTTTGTTGTTGGTCTGACTTGAGACTATATAATTATCATGCCAGCCTAGCAGACTTAAAATTAACAGTTTAAAGTCAACAACAAAATGGAGCTTTAATTTCATACATTTAAACGTGGTACAAATAAATATCTCCTGAACCTTGTAAAATTCTTCTTTAACACTCAGATGGACCATGATGATTTCTTCTCTTCAACATATATTTATTGTATTTTAATGAAAAAATTTAAGTATACTTATTTACAATCTTGAGAAAGGATAACAGTACAAAACTAACTTCATTCAAAAATATTATGTAGAACATTATCAACAGTTAAAGTTTCTCTTATTTGAAGATGGAACTTTGTGTGTTGTGGTATTCAGTAAGACTGGTTTGATGTAACCTTCCATGCTAACCTATTCTGTGCCAGCCTTTTCATTTCTCTGTAACTACCACATCCTCCCTTACCTGCTTAGCATATTCCATCCATGGTCTCCCCCTTCTGTTCTTATCCTACACAGTTCCTTCTAATGTTAATTTTACATGTCTCAAAACGTGACCTATTAATATATCCCTTCTCTTGGTCAAAGTTTTCCAAATTGTTCTCTCTTCCCCTACTGTGCTTAGAACTTCTTCTCTTCTCCTATTCTGCTTAAAACTTCCTGGTTAGTTATTATAATTTATAATTGATAAATAGCTGAATAATGTAAATACAGAAGATTAAATAAACCTCAGAAGTGAGTAGAATGAATTTTACTGAAAATGTATTAACTGATAAATATTGTGATTTAATAATGTAAAATCACGTACTTTATCCTTATGAACTGTCACATATAATATAGCTGTAAGCTATATTGAATACTATTTTAAATTATATGATTTCAGGATGTTACTTCAAAATACACATTAGATATGCATTAACTGAGAAAATTAACAGAACTATATAATTCCAACACTCGTCTACTTGTGTCTTTACACTCTTATCATTGAAAGTCAGATCTGGGAACAATTTACTGAACAAACACTAAGGAAAACAGAGTTCACCTACATAGCAACACACATCATGCATCACTAATTTACCTGGAACTAATAAGCATCACATTAAAATTATTTCCTTAATTTTTAAAAATAATTGTAAGAATTAACTAGTAATAAGCCCATTTTAAGGCTTAAGTAACTACTATAATGTGGCAAATGACAATCATAAAGGAGTATGCTATATTTGTTTTAATATAAGATGGTACTGCATGATATATTAAAGAAATTATAACAACTCATGTATACATTTAAATTATTTCACATTTATATTTGTATAAGCAATAAAAGTCATCATACAAGAAATATATGGACATATAACTGTTTTATGTAAAGACATCATTGCTTATTAAGAAGTGAAGGTTTTCCTTGTGCAACAGTTTAATAAACAAGTCTAAGGTTGCCAATAATCATCTTTAGACAATACCAATGCCCAACACCATAATATCGTGCTATAAACCTTTACTCACCTGGTTGGAAATCCTGAGTCTTATTCAGTTTATTTTTCCAATAATTAAATCAAATAAATTAATGACCAGATGGAAATAAAGCATTTATTTAGTTGAATCAACATTTTAGCACCATATTTGGAACTTTCTCGGGTAATGTTAAATTTTGATGAAAAAAATGTCAACCTTATAAATATGCAAACTTGACTGATAAAAAACACTGCAATGTTTTTCATATTCAATACTGTCTACAGATTTATAAAATTAGTTAAACAAAATTCTTAATTTATTCCAGACATTCGCAGCCACATTAGATATTTGTTTATGATTTTGTTCATAAATAAATATTTATCTTTGATTCCAACTTATAAATGGTGAAAACGAATGGAACCTTATCATCTTCTACTTACCGTTAGTTTAGTTTTGTGTGTGAATGGTAGTTGGCTATTTTCACGGTCTTTTTGTATTCTATTAATTTTCAGATGGTCAGAAACCTTTGTGAACATATGCTACTGATTTGCCTGAAAAAACTCGTTCAATTCCTAGGGTACACTAACTTTCTTTATCAAATAATGCTGTTGGTTATTTGAGGCCAGGAATATGGAGGAGACATAAATAAGAAATAAGGGATTATGTAAAAGATTTCAATCAGACCATAGATTTAAAAAAGGTCACTTAAAGGATTTACTGTCTAATCACAGACTCTGATAACTTATGAATTTTAAAATATGTTTTTTTACCAAATATGAACCATATTTTTGTTGGACAATAAGTAATCTTGGGAATATAGAAACCGATGAAATAGTGAATTGAGAGAAAAAAAAGTTAAACACCAATATTGGAGAAATGGTTCTTTGAGAATGAAAATATTAAATCTATAAATACTCTTTCTAAGAAGCAGATGCCCTCATTAGAAGCAAAAGCATAAATAACATTGAATCTAATGTGTGATGTTTCAACACTTTGTAATTATTTTTATTTCATTAGTTATATTAGTATATTGTGTTTATCTAATGGAACAGTCTTTGAAGTAGAATGCTAAACTCATATTGCAGGCAAGTCACTCACCTTCATCTCTTTCCTTTCCAAACAATTTTTTTGTTGCTGTTCGAAAGTGTCACGTGTCTAAGTCAAAATAGTTAATTCATTAGGATAGTAGTTGACTTACCTTCATTTGATAGTAGCCATTGACTGGAAGGAATGTATTAAAACATTTGAAAACATATGCTCCCTTCTTCAGCATGTCTCAATGGTATATTGAATTGATATGGGAAGGAAAGAGAGAATTGTAGTGGCTTGTCTAAAAAATGGAGCTTGAAATCGCCATACAGGAAAATATCAAATTCTTCAAATTTTTGGATGCATCTTAGCAGAACAGGGGACACATTTCAAGAGCTGTTCAGACAGTGTCCTGAAAAAGGGGCTTAGGTTCTCAAAACTTTTACATGTCCCATGTTGGAGGTGTCTACTACTGATTTAAGGTAAGTCAACTGGTGTTTTCTGTCTCTCTTTCTTATCCTAATATATATGTTCATGGCACAGAGAATAATGGAAGAAGAAGGCACAGTATTTTGTGTATATAAATTACTTTACCAATAAGCTTTGAGCTGACTCATAACTCTATTGAATATAACCAATATTATTCTGTGTGCATAGTTGGAATGAATAGAGAAGAGGGAATAAAGATTTTGGAGTAACCATTAAGGATAAATTAAAAATGATAATGATTTTATTTCCACAATTGGGCAAAGATTAGGCAGTATCCAGATTTTAATCTGACAAGTTTTGCAAAGAGACTTGATTTTGTTATTCACATAAAAAAATTCTTCCACAGTAGATAAAATAAAGATTCCATAAAATTGCATGACTGTCTCAATAATTCCATAAATCTTACAGAAAATGTAATATGATGAAAAAACTCAATTTGTTCTTCAGTAAATAGCATAGATCAGATTGTTGGAAATATTCTCTTCACCCACAAGCAACAGCACACTGAGAACATTTCCATCACTGGGAAAACATACAGAAATGAAACCCCACCATCACTGGAACTTCTCAAAGATTTGTACTTCAGTCAAAATAAGCTTTCCTACTCAATCAAACTTAATGATCAGAAGAAAATGAGAATAATCATAGTTTACATGAAACAAAAGTTTACCAACCAAATTTTATATTAAAAGGTTTACAATTCCATATTTATTTATTAATAATGAATTATGGTATAAAGTGACAAATAAAAGTCAGTCATTTGTAACACTTACTTAAATTAGTTTATTTTCACAGTGAAGATTAACAAAAATTATTATCTTGTTTAATTTTTATAATGTTCTAATATTTATTTGAAGACAACCACTATTATAATGGAAGCTGCAAAGTCTATGACAAAGCCATAAAAATACATTTGCATAATTATGAAACACAAGACACTGATGCACACAGCCTTTCATTGTAATGAAACCAGACACACTTGTTGACACAACATATATAAGCTACAGTTTATTACTATCTTACACATTGAAATGCAATTGATTTGGTCAAAGTTTGCATTTTGAGGCACTTGTGTGTTCATAATCAGTACCATATAAAACTTATCTTACCGAAAATATAAAAATTTATACATATTTCAAGTTAAATTTTTCAACTATAAACAGTATGATTAAGATAAATTCTCTTTCTTTAAACTAAAAGAACTTTTGGTGAAAGTACTTCACTAGCTAATGATACATTATTTACAACTTAATACAATTGCATATTTACATTATTATAAAAATATCACTTAGTAGAATTATGCTACTCAACAAAAACCTTAAGTGACTAATTACAATTTCATGATACAAAAGATTAAATAGTTTCCATAGCTAATTATATATTAGTTATTATCTGACAGCTCACAAACTATTTCATATAGTTTTTTTCCTGTATTCATAAACAAGTACTCTTAAGGAACACACAGAGCATATAGATAACAAAAAGAAAGTGACTTGATACATAGTACATAGCATCATTTATTTTAAGGCCCTATATCAAATATATTTTTGCAATATATTTATTGCATATGGGTGTTTAAAAAATTAATAAAACTGCAATTAATGCACATATCAGCATATGAATTCCATATTAAGAGCAGTTAGTAAAACATAAAACCTTTGTATATTGCAAATGAGATCCGACTGTATTCATTGCAAGTTTAAATAATACACAAATTTATATCCATAGTATATTTGTTTTATTCACAATGGAGTGAAGGATAATTTTGAATGCATCATTTATTATTGTAACTTTGTGAAATTCTCTCACAATTCTAAGATGTTTTGGGAACTATTTTTCCATTGGCACACTTTTCTGGCATTGACGTTTATTACATTTTAAGAAAAGATCAACTTGCCATTGAAATGGAATATATTTGGTTAAATTTGCACCTATAGGTTGTTATCAATGTCAAGAAAATTAATTTCTTTTAAAAAATAATCAAGTGTAATTTAACCCTGCAGTACTGAAAAGGGTTGTGCAAATTGAAGATATATTTATTATCTACTACTGTCAATTTTTAATAATCTACAAAGAATAAAATAATTGTTTCTTTTCTACTGTAACAATTATTAATTTTTTAGTAGATTCAAGCTACAATAATTTGATATAAACTAAATTTGTTAAAAGATAGTAACACACATGTAATAATTAAGTCCTTTTTATTTTCACGTTTTATTTAATATATCATTGGAAAGTACTATTTTCTCAAAAGTTGATGTAGATAGAAACAAAACTGAGATTTCAACTGTGAATAAAAAAACAGTAGAAAATATAATTATGTAGTTACATTTTGTTTAGCCCCATTTTCAGTAAGTATGTATTAACATAAAATCATCACTTAATTATTTTTTGAGATTCTTAGAATAATTTGTCTTGTGAGTACAAATAGCTTGAGGAGCTCATATTAGGTCTGGTTATATTCTATTATTAAATCTTACAAGAAAATACTTAAAATGTCACATTAAGAGATCATATTTTATGAATTGGTTTTAAATTTAATATTTTCAAATAATTATTTATCAAACACTGTAATATTCTCTTATGAGTGCTTATTTATGTTTCTTATTAGGTAAATCACATTTAATGTTTTCTTTTTATTATTTAAAGGCTGTGATATCACAAGTACATTACTAAATGTTGTATACAAATACATTATTATTCTACAGAAGCAAGGCTGAGTTCCAAGTCATAAGAAGCGTCCACACACATGCACCAACCATAATAATGAAATTACAATATTTCACTCAATTACATTGCTCATACTGGCAATATTGTCTTTTGTTTTGTAAATGTATACATTTTAACTTTTAATTACAATAAATAATGTACAATGAGTATGTATATACACAAACAAATTGTTGCATTTCTTGTTTTGAGAGACGCTTGATGCATGCTTACCTATAGTTCAGGAACATATGTATCACATGCCTCATAAGTTCAAGGCGCTCACAATTTTTTTGAACTCATCTTACCATTTCCAGCATTTAAGAAGAATATTATTCTTATTCTGCTTAGAACCTGGACCTGTAAATTAATACAGTCATAATTAAACAATTTTCAAATAATTATCAGTACATAATGGCTTGAAGCAAACAAGAAAGCCCATTTAAGCAAACACAAATTATAATATAAAATAAATTAAGCAGGACTAAAATATACAGTAGCTTGAAATATATATGTAGCTATGCAGTTACATTGAAATGTTCATGAATCATAGTTACAAATTCGATTTTCAGTTTTTAAACCACTAATAATTATTAAATCATAGTTGTTTTCTCATTTAAGAAATGATAAAACATTCTGGTTTTTCTTTTCCATTGCAATTAATTGAGGTGAGAATGCTAGATTTCTTAATCTTATTACTGCTATTTTTCAGTACTATTATTATAATTTATATATATATAGTCGTCGGCTAGCCGATCACTGGAAATGTCTTCCTAACTTTCTGATGAAGGGGGCAGTGCCTCCGAAAATTCAAGTACTCTAAACCTCACAAGGTGTCTACCATCTATGAACCTCAGGTAAGTCACCTTCTTTCTATCTCTCTGTCCTTTCCCCATTAATTGTATATATATATATATATAAATTAATGAAATGTTTGTAACATGACGAAGTCACAGGTTTTTGGATATTAGGATAGTAAGTAAGGGGCGACGTAGCCTAATGGTCAAGGCGCTCTGCGGCCACAGCGGAGGCTCTGTGACGATCCGGGTTCGAGTCCCGGCGGCGCCAAATATTTTCAGTCTTTCTTCCTTCTTCCTTTCTTCTCTACACTTGACATATGTCTTTCCCTGAGCATAATTCTGTGCCAAACATATGTTTCAAAGCGTATTTCCTATCTTTCTCCCTCGTTTACTATCCTTACTTACTATCCTAATATCCAAAAACCTATATATATATGCAGATGAAATTTGGTTTTATGTAATATTATTAATTGTAAATAAAATTGGATCATTTTTGATGGGGACGGCGTGCGGCACTAAATTCGTCACATGTACATTCAATAATTGGCTGAGAGAGTCAAGGAGTAAGTATGATGAATTGCTAAATTTTATGCCTGAGGAAGCCACAAAAAAGAGGTGGAAAGTTGTTTTCGAATAAATAGTAATAAATAAAAATTTTTAATGCCAGAAAACTAAGTTGTAATTATTAATTGTAGCATAACCTGCAAGCTTACGTGGAAACATTTTTATTGAAAATCTGTTATTTTTCTTAATTGAGAAGTAACATGGAAATTAATGTTATTGGCTCTGAAAGCACTTTATAAGCAGTATATAAATTTAACAATTGAAGAGCATTCTCAGAGTTCCATGATAATTTTGAATATATTCACTTACCTATGGCAGAGTTTTCTTTGAAGCTAGTTGTGCTCGAAGCTCCCACTCTTCACGTCTTTGCTGGATTCGCTTGAATTTTGGAACATTAGACTCCTCCTTTTCTGTAGCATTGACAATGTTTTCAGTCTGTGTGTTAATTTTATCTACAACTGGTTTAGCCTCTGTGCTTGTGATTTGTATTTCTTTATCTTTATACAGATTTGCCCAAGCTCTGTGTGAATTCTTATCAGAAATACTATAGTTATTGTCTGTGCGAGGGGATTCTGGTACTGTTCTATTTCGTAATCGCTTCTCTGGACTCATATTGTTGTCTTTCTTGTATGGTGAAAGCACAGCCTCATTTATGTTAGCACTTTCATTGCTGCTTGTGCTTTTTTGGAATTTGTATGTGCCAGGTACTCCATTTCGAGGGTTGTTATTTAAAGTCAGGGCCACATTTGTAACTTTTACAGAGGATTCACTTGATTCTATGTGAATTTTTGATTCAGTTAATGGTTCTTTATTAATTTGCTTTTTTCTTTCCTCTTTTGGAGAATCACCACCTTCATTTTCTTTATCGCTGTCCCTAGATTTTGTACCCTGAACTTCATTTATAGGCTGACTATCTCTGTTCTTTGATGATGATAACTGTTGCCCCAAAACCTCAATTTCAGAGTCTTTTAACTTTAGTGACCGCCTTGCAAAAACTTTCAGTAGTTCAGGCTCTTCTTCTTTCTGCAGACCAATTTCCTTTGACTTCTTACGAAGACTTACAATTTCATTTGGATTTGTCTCTATCTCTGATCCAAATAGCTCTTTAGACTTGGAATTTCTAAAGGTGTAATCAACAGAGCTTGCTTCTGAGCTCACTGATTCACGCCCAGATGAATGTCTCTCATTAATAGAATTACCTTCTTCATCCTTCTTTAATATAATTTCACGTTGCAAGGATTTTTTACGCAAAATTATTTCTGGTTCTTTGAAGTTCATCATATCTGCTTTGCTGGATACTTTATTATTGTCCACTTCAGATGGTGTGATTGTTTCCTTTGCTAATATTTTAATATCTGATGGTTCAATATTAGATGAATGCTTTCTCAAAGGAGGTCTTGCTGGTGTAATGCCATTGGATGCATCAGTAGAGATTGACACAACTGAATAATTTTTATTAATATTATTTGTATTTGGTACTAATGAAATACTTCTTCTTGCTCTAATAACAGAAGTTGAAACTGGTTCTGCTGTAAATTTTTTAAGTTCATGTGATACAATATTGTTAACAGTAGATGTTTCACATTCAAGTTTACTCAGATTTTCTGTGCTTTGTTTCAAATTGGAAAGCAGCTCAGTACCTTCTTTTTCTTTCAATGAACCAGGAACTATGCTGGGTAATGTCTGTATACTTTCATTAATTATATTTTCTCTTTTTACACTATCATTTTCACCCAATTCTTCCTTTGTAAATTGTTTATCTTCATTGCTTTTACCATAATTTCTTAAATGATCGTTTTTAAAAATTACATTACTCACAGGTTTATTGTCAACTTTATGTAATTGAACCCTTAAAAACTCTGGCACATGTGGTTCAGGAGAAATTATGGGTCTGCTATCTCTTTTTGTAAAATTTGCTCTTGGAGATACAAGAGCATTAGTCATTGACTGATCACAATTTTGAATTGTTTCAGAAGTTCTTGTTCTATCTTCTTTAACTTCATTTTGTGCAAGTGTGACTGGCACTTGACATGTATCAATTACTATAGGTTGCAGTTCAGAAGTTGGAACAGTTCTTCCACTGGTGCCATCATTTTTATTTTCATCAGGCTTTCGTACATTTTGAGTTATTGTGATACCTTCACTGGTAACAGGCATTATAATTTGCTGTGTAATATTACTTAAACTATCAACTTCATTATTTATTTGAAGATTATTTGACAAACCATCTGTGGTTACATCTTCTTGAAGATCAACAGAAATGTTTTCTGGATCTTTGGGTGCTTCTGTGACAGGTAAGTCAGTCAGTATGTTCTCAATTGTTTTCTCTTTCATAACACTTCTGGTTGATACATAAATGTTATTGATAAAATTTGGTTTTGATATATCTGTTGATGATTCACTTTCAAATGCCTCTTCATTTTCATTTGTTATTAAGTCGTTATAATCTATAGTCTTTTGTGTTTCTACAACTTCACCTTTAATTTTTGCAGAGATAGTACTCTTGTATGATATTGTGGTTTCTTCCACCTCCTTAACCTCTGTTGGGATAGATTCTGAAGTTTTGGAAGAAACTGTTGAGAATGATATGTTGCTAACTCTTGGAACAATTTTGGGAACTGGAGGATCATACTCAATGTTAGCTCGAAAACTGTGAGACTTTTTAACAGGTAATTTTGGAATGTCTGATTCATCACTAGTGTGAATCAGTGAACTATACTCTCGTTCATCCTGTTCATCTTTCTCTCCATCATGTACATTTGAAGTATAACCAGTGACTCTAAAATTTGGCTTTATCTCATATTCATCATTAATTTCATTTGTCTTCTCTGAAAATTCATCTTCTTTATTTATGTTTGAAGATTTTGCATCTATGTCTGTTGAAAAGTGATGACTTGGCCATGTTGGTTTTGGTGGAGAGACTGATGTGAGTGTTTCTTTTATAGTTTCAACTGAATTCTCATTTGAAATAAATTTGTTGGCAGTCATTATTGCTGGAGGAGGAGACAAACTGGTAACATCCTCAGATGGAGTGTCTTTTCTATCAAATTCTGGGCTAGGTGGTAAATTTATTGGTTCTACTCTCTGGCGTGATGATGCAGAACTTTTGGTGAATCCTCTGGGGATGAAATGTCTTGCATGATTAGATTGTTGCACTTGAGGAGTGTAATCACTGAAAGGTTCATGTGAATAGCCTCCTTTCTCATCAATTCGCTTGGGTATGACGGAAACCAAATCATCAATTTTGTGATCTGATGAATTGTTGGGCAACATAGTTTCTTCAAACTTCTCTTTCTTTTTCTTGCCACTTCTTCTTGAAAGTAGCCTACCAAAGAAAGTTGATTCATCTCTTTTTTCATCTTTTTCTGGCTGATTCATTCTTTCTGCCAAAAAGTCCTTTTTATCTTCTTCATCTTCTTCTCCAACAGTACCGAACATTTCTCTGGATTTAGTAAGAGCTTCTAATGCGATTGCTGTTGAAACACCATTATCCAGTTCAGATGTAGAAACAGTACGCTTATAGTACTGCTTTGGTGGAATTTCCTTAACTCGACATGCAGCGTTGGATTGGCTCCTCGGCAGCTTGGTGTGGGATTCAGCTGGTGTCAGAGCTAGGCCAGGAGGAAGAGATGCAGATTTTTGTTGAATTTCAGAAGGCAAATTGGTAAGGGGTGCCAGCGTGCGGTCAGTGGACCAAGCAGTAGATTCAATACTGTCAGTCTTGCTGCTGTTTTCAGCAGTTGTCTCTGCAAGGTAGAAAGAAGAAGCCATGCATCAAGAGCACATAGAAACATGCAAAACACAGTGCATATAAAGCTTGAGCAGCCCTTCGCTTAAAAACACACATAGCAAAGTATCAGATGCAGCATAAGTTAGATGTAGATACATATAAATATTAAGTTATATTTGTAGTGTCTGTAATATAAATGGTGATTCATAATTCTTTACTAATACCTTTCATGACTAACATGAATACATGCTATGGGTTTCATGGTTAATACCTGCAACCTTATCATTATGTTTTGATACTTTATAAAATTTAACTCCAATTATTTAAAGCTCAATAAATAAATATAGCACAAAAACATATAATGCAGTAAGTACACAATGAAAATATTCCTTAAGTATGTATTGTACTAATTTTTGACTTGTCAAAAATGAATGGGATAGTCATTATTATACCAGAATTAGAGACAATGACAAAGGATAAAAATTTCCTTAGAAAAAGGAACACATGAAGAATAACATGCTTCTGGTAAATATATGTGGTCATATTGTTGCTTCAAGAAATGTGTATGGCATTTTATTATAGTATACATATTGTAGAATTATAAGAAAAATATCAAATCTATATACATAAGGGTTGGCTAGAAAGTAAAGAACATTTTGACAGAATTTAATAAAAACAAAAGATATCAACAAAACTTTATTTACAACATCACAGTACCTGACACTATTTTTAAAAAGGGTTTGATCCATGTGAAGTTATGCCAAGATGAACTCAGAGGCAAAACTCTTAAATGACTTAGACATGCCAATCAAAACAAGAGACATGGAATGTGTTAGAAAAGGTTGCATCAATTCATGACAATGCATCAGCATAAACATAGTGACAACTTTAACATATTAAGTGGGAAGTTTTGGACTTGACACAAAGTAATTTTCATTCATTCCCGAAACTAAAGCTAAAAAATGAAGACCTCAAACAAGCACAGGCATCCTGGCTCAAATAATTGGCAGTGAAGCAGTATAACATCGGAGTTGAATAATTGGCCCCACATAACATTAAGTGCCTTGACAGCCATCACAACTACATTGCAAAATAGTGACAGGTACTGTGACTTTGTAAATAAAGTTTTGTGTTGATAGCTTTCATTTTATTAAGTTATGTCAAAATGTTCTTTACCGCATACATGCTTACTTATTTCTAATATTTTTTCCCTTTCAGTTTAGAAATATGATTATTAAGTTATGGATATTCCAACAATTTTGTAATATCTCTACATTCTGACAGCTACTATCCATCGTCAATGAATTTATAAATACAAAGAAATATTTAATTATTCTGTAAATTACTTGCATCAAAGATAACATGAAAGTAGAAATAAAATTAATAAGAGATAATATTCTTCTAAGTTACAGAACAGAAATATGATTGACAGAACAACAGTAATTTCCTCTTATCAATGTATTCTTAGCTTCATATAACATAAACTACAATATAGTATACAATGAAAGAGATGTTTTTATAATTTGAACACTATTTCAGGTCAGTTATAAATGTTTTCTTCAATAAATGTCTTTTACATTTAATTGCAGACTGAAGAGTACTTACTTCCTGGCCAAGAGAACAATCAACAACATTCACAAAAAAACTGCTGCAAAGTGGTGATAATCCCTCCCAAAATTTATTTGTATTCTCTATTTTATGGAAACTTTCTTTAATACTGATAAATCAAATATGAATTAAGCAAAACAATAACTTTATGTGTATTGCACAGATCTGTATGAAACTAAAACACAAGAAAATCTAAAAGGAGTAGATAGGAAACTATTGTTTCAAGTATTGAATCCTAAATGGTTTTATAAAGTAGTGAACAGAAATGGCTTGGAAAGAACAAGTATCTCCTAGTACCTCAAATTATTTTAAATGTTTCTCTTCCAACATGGTGAAACCAGTCCTAAATTTCAGGTAGGCAATAAACTGTCCATATCAATATTTTGAGAATGTCTCATTATTGCTTCAGTTATATCTTTCAAACTATTGTCAAAATAATTAACAATGACATGAAAAGCAGAGAGAATTTCAGACACCTTAAATTTAGGGCTGGACTTTTCACACAGAGAAGAAAAAAGCATTACAAAATTTCAGAAACAATAATCAGCCTTCTTTATCAAGTGAAAAATACTGCTTACCTACAATGTACGGGAAACAATTTAACAGGAGATCTGTTATTTTATAAATTATTTCATAATGGAATATTCTTTATTGTTTACACGGTTAAATAAACTTTTCAATTGGTCAAATCTTGTATATTATTACATAATGAAAGAAATGGATCTTTTTACCTTAAAGTAATAATAATAATGAAACAAGCAATAGATAATAGAAAGGTTGAAATTAAATACACCTTTTTGCTGAACATGAAGAAAAAGATAATATATACTTAATTTTAATGATAACACGAATATAAGATAAAGTGATGTAATCATAGTATTTCTGAGAAGAAGAAGGAAAATTTGGTATATAACTGTCAATTTAATATGAAACATAAAGTACAGAATTAATTTACGATAAATCCCAAAAGGTGTGAGAACAGTCTAGAAAAGTAAAATAGAAACATAAAATGTTCTTCTAACAATCAAGCAAAACTTACAAATCAACAGTTTTATATCATAAAAAGCATTTATAAATGAAATTTGAAAATATGGAAAATTAAATTGTGCTTCTCATAAGGTAAAAAGATAAATAAATACTACAACTTAGATAAAGTGGCTTTGTAACAGAATGATTAGATATAAACATTTAAAATAAACCAACAATCTACTAAAACATGCTAGAAAATAACATGGGACAAACAGTGTGAATAGTTTGAAACACATTGAAAACTAGGCAGAAATAATTTTAAATTATTCAATATCATGCAGAACATTTTGATGAATTAGAAACAAACCATTAAATAAAATTAACACGATTTAAAAGAAAAATTCAGTTCTACAAAACAATACTTCTATTAGGATTCTTAAAAGTTTAATTTTAAATTTATTTATGTACATAATTAATAATCAATTTATTTTTGACCTTAATATGTTATTAAAGAACCATATGAAAGGCTCAAATGATGTCCATTTATAAACAATGTGAAAAATGAGTTTTCAAATACACTTGTGTCAAAAAGAAGTATAGAAATTACAGACACAAATGAGTGAAAATAGAAATGTGGTTTTTATATTACCACTTATTTTCATCTGTAATTTTGATATGTCTTTATGTAATTAGAAATGCTTTTAACATATATGTTTTTTGTGTGTAAAAATAGTTGATGAAAGTATTCATACTTTTCATTATCACAAATATCAACATCTTATTATAGACAGAAACATAAATTAGGAGAAACAATGTTGTTCTTCCATATATAGGCAAAATTGCTTGGGTAAAATGGTATAACACAAAATTGAAATTATTAGAATGATCTTTTTAAATATGTGCAGTCTGTTAGTTCAAGTATTTCTTTTAAAATTATACCAAAAATTAAGAGAGCTGTACATTTGTATTCTTATCACATGATTATTTTCCTAACATATGATAAAAGATTTTTTTAGTCTCAGTATTGAAGTTCTTTTGCACTTGTACCTGTTTTTTTCTGTATTTTTATTGAAATTATTATACTTTATATATTACTTAAATTCTTCTATTTCACATTTACAAATACATAACTTTCATTAAAGTATTTAATTTAATAATAAATGGTATCAGTCTTAAACAAGCGAGTTGAGTATGGTTTGACATCGTAAATTAAATGTTTTTATCATTTAAATATAATTTCATATCTCAAACAAAAATAAGGATTATTAATTTTAACTGACCTTTTTTTGGTTTTATTTCAGGACTAACACTCCTGCCTGAAACGTCTTCATTGACTTCAGGAGTTGTTGGTAGAGAGCTTGCAGCAGCAATCTGAAGAAAGAATAAACAGAATATATATTTTCCCTGAATTATAATTAATTAATATATCGATCATTTAACTTTTCATGACTCATTTGAACAAATGATGTTAAATAAATTTTAATTATTTTCTTCCAAGACCTAATTATATACTTATGTCTGATTTCCAACCTGAAAATGACTCACCTATTGTTGATAAAATTATTGAGTCTATAATTTATGATAAGTTAATGACAGGGTTCAGACATAAACATTCAACAGAAACTCCTGTACAACTTGTAGTAGAATCTTGGAAAAGGGAAATGAGACCCTAGCAATATTTTTAGATTTTAAGAGAGTTTTTGAGACTTAAAGTAGAAAAAAGTTAATTAATAAGTTGTTCAAGTATGGAGTAAGAGGGAATATTTTAAGTTGGATAAAAGATTACTGGATGAATAGGAAGCAATATGTTAAAACTAATTCAGTTCATTCTCAGTGTAGAAAAGTTGACTTTGGTGTGCAGCAGGGCAGCAAATTCAGCCCACTGCCATTCATTTTGTATGTTAATGAACTACCAAAAATAGTTGAGGAAGCCAAAGTTCATCTATTTGCTGTAAATTTATGGAAATAGGTGTAAAGATCTTGAAAATAAAATTAATTGTGAACTTAGAAATGTTTTGAACTTGCTGTATTTCAATAAATTTGTAAATGCTCAAGTTAGAGTTTAAAAAGGCTGATTAAATGTAAAGAGTGAATTTGGATTTTGAATAAGTTTCGTATTATGTAGGAAAATAGAATTGAGAATATGTAAATAGCTTTAAGCTTGAATAAATAAAGAAATTGATGAACATGTAGTAGTAAGTACCTGTTGTATTCTTTGTCTCCGTGGAGCTCCATGTGTACGTTTTGGCCTGACTGCCATCTTATGTCTGGCCGCACTGTGACTAAGTGGTGCAGTTGACATAGCAGGGATGTCCAACTCCATGTCTGTGTCACATTTAAAAAGCTTTAATACTGTATATTAAGTACATCATTTATTCAACAAACTAAACTCTGATTATTACTACTCCTACAAGTAATAATACATTATGTTCATAATTACCATGTTCCTGGTACACCTTCTTGTCATGAAGAGAAAGTTTGGATGAATGGCCAGAGTGATGACCCAAAGAATCCTGCAAAGATAAAAGTAATGCTTAAATTCAAAAAACCTTCTATTATAAAATAATAGCAATAGCTAAATTATTTTATTGAGGTATAGCAACTAAGTGATAGAAATATGATAAATTTTAACTAGAGAAAATAGTAATTGTTTATAAAATTGAACTGTTCTGTACAGCAAAAAAATGAAATGAAAATAAGTCCAACCATTTTCAAGTGATCAAATCTAACATGCCAGGCAGAAAGACAGACACGAATTAAGATAACATAGGTTTTGGATACCAATTGCATGATTTATGAAACCCTGACTGTCATTCAGCAATGTATTTGTAATTTTTATGTGATTGAAAAATACTTTTAAACAAATACAGTAAAATGTTTTAAAGAATATACAAATTATAATTAATATTATATTATAAAAACAAATGACTCCATTTTTGTTATCTTTAGGCATAAGAACTGTTTTTAATGCATACATTTTTATTATTATTATTGAAATTAGTCACGTCAACAGTGGACAAACAATAAATTGAAGATATGACTTTTACAACTTACTGTGTTGTAAAGATGGTACAGAGTTTGATAAATAACATACTAAAGAAGACTAATCTGTTACATTTATTCAGAATGTAAGTGTAATTTACTGTTTATTTAAAAGTCTGTTGCCTTACCTCATCCATCTCAGAGCTGCCCATGCTAAGCAAGGACCCATCACTGCATGTACTCTGAGATTTTGCATTTTCCTGGAAAATATAAAACATTTTAGTGAATACTACACAAGGATCAAAAGATAAATCCAAAATACAGTGAAAATAAGTTTATTACAGAATTGTAAAATAAGTAAAAGAAAATAATAAAATTGAATCTTTTCAACTTAATCCCATTATCAGAACATTTGAAGTCAGATGCAGAGTCCTTTATAAAAGTTGGGTGTAAATATTGATAAACATTGTTCTTGCAATAATTCCTTAACTCAGATTTGATTAATAATCTTATATTTCATATTACATTAAATCAAAAACTCTATTCTGGCATATTAGTAAAATCATTCTTAAGAAACAATGGCATAAATGGTAGAATAATTAGAATAATTTATATTGGAGTGTACTCTGCCCTTGAAATTGAGAGAAATGATTCACACTTTGAACTATAATAATTCTCACTCACATGACTTGGTTCTACAGTAGAATAGTGAGTAGTCTATAACAATTTTTTAAAGATTTTTATAGGGGACAGAAGTATTCAAGAACTTGGTGAAAGTGAATAAGTTGTGCCTGTCATAAAAAACTGATATAAAATATTTTAATGTGAAAGTGTTTAAGTAGTTATTCACAACCATCAACCACAATTTTGCATCACTGATACATTTTGAACCATTGTTGATTTTTTATATGAATGTTGTCCCCTTCAATTTAACTGAATATTCACATGTTATATTTGGTATATTAATAAGTAAATTGATATGTTTATTGGGTAATAGAAGCAAATGCAAGCTAAAGAAGTATTTAACAGTTCAGAAAAGATATCGATGTAGGAAAATTGGGAAGAAAGTCTACTGCTGGTAGGCAATGGTTGTTTTGGGGATGCTTTTCACATTGCACCACGCCATTGTTCAAAACAAGCACGTGTAACACACCGAGTACACACAATATCCGGACACGCAGTTGCGTAACGGCGTAAGTACAACAAAGAGAAAACATCATCAAAACGTGAAGAAGAAAAAAAATCGGATTCGAAAAAAATATAGGTATACAACAGTTCCTCCCAAAGTAAACTTTAAACTCCTCATTTCTACAAATCAGAGAAGAGAGACAATTCAACATATTCCAACTCTAACGTGGCCAGATGCTTCTTAAAAGACCGCTGAATTCATTAGCATAATTTATCTATCGCACCGTTGGATATAATATCATCAGCGTCTTCAAAGAAGACGGAAAACAAACACAATGTACATTTTATGTGAATACACGCAGCCAAAAGTATATAAATAATTCACTTCCCTCTTTTATCATAAGAGTATCATAAATTGTTTTCGCCAACAATTGCATATACTTGTAGCGAGCAAACACACACTGCTACTTAAATATTACACATATTCATATTGGCTATCCGTTTATAAGATCGGACGTTTCATATTCTTGACAGAGATCTTGGGTATTTCTGTATTACAAGCCATGTTATAAATATTGACTTCCATGATAACCCAAGAACCATATCTGTAAAATGTTACTCATAAACTAATTGGTATTATTATTACGACCTTCGACATTTTGGAAAATTAAAATATATTCAGCGTGATCTTTTTGGGTTTATTCATTCCTTAGGACGATTAGAAAATGTTAAATTGTTGCTCAAACAACCTAGTTTCGTGGGGCTAATTCCGATAAACAAATAAATAAAGGGATTGTATTTATTCTACATTTATGCGAATGAACCTGAGACAACGAAAACATTAGGTTCTGCAGATCACACCGTTAAGAATACGCGGAGAATTTTTTTTGTCATTACTGAATGTCAGAAAGTGTGAAAGTTAATATACTAAAAGCAAAATATTAATAATTTCCTCGTTTTGAAGTATTTTCTTGGTGAACTATGTACTATAGATTTCATGTTTGTCGTTTTTAATAATTGGTCACACCTCTGTAATTATTTCGAAAGTGTGTCCAGAACATCATGATCGATGATGATATTTTTCTCAGCTTGAGCGCGACCATATTATGTCATAGCAGAAGGCAAGTGCCCATTTTACTTCCCTTCCTATGCTATTAAAGGGGGAGTTACCAGTTTCAGGATCACCCTCATGTAGCCTGTTAACTAAAAAAAATAATAATAACTCAGTCGGGAAGATGCCTGTGGGGCTCACACTATGTTGGGAATGTTTCGTACTCTCTGTTTTTTTCAATGTTCTCATATGCCGAGGCACCTTCACCTATTTTTGGAGGTGTATGTACTGGGGTCGAAGACCTTGAACATACGGTGAGACTTGTGCGCTGATCCCATTGAATCATTCGGCCAACTGTCTCCTAAACCAGGTGGAGACGCGGAGAGGGGAATACTGCGACCCCACAGCAATCCCCGTCTCCCGTCATTCGGAAGGACCTACCTGATGTGGGTTTTCTAGGGTTTGCGCTGCATCTCTGTTAGGTGAAACAAAGCGTAGGCCCTAGTCAACCCTTGGCTACCTTGCTCTACCTTTCATATCTCCCCTTTTCAATTCACTTACTATGCTATTAAAGGGGAGTTGCCTGTTTCAGGTTCACCTTCATATAGCCTGTTACTGAAACAAGGCTTCAAGATGAATATGATTCATTTATTAAGTTGTATTATTCTCGAGACGATTGGATTTTTTATAATATATATATATATATAATCATACTTTAGAATAACTACATGTTTAACCTTCTTTTGTATTTAATTATTTCCCGGGTACTTATTTGTATTATTCTGGTAAAGTATTTAATTCGATAATAATCTCTTGGTCAACATGTTACCTATGCCAATAGAATTTAATCATAATGGGGCATATTAAGTAACGGTGCTTAAATCGAGTCATAAATCTCCAGGTACATTAAAGAAGCTCGCTGCCATAAAAGTCCTTGTGAACCGAGAGAGTGAAAATATCCCCGGTACTTTAACTGAGCTAAAATTTTTCCTGTTACCTTAACGATTTTACAAATGCTCCTATTACCTACAGCGTTATTCAGATGAATGTCGTTCCTGAAGAACGTGAAATTAATGTTGCGCCAATTTATTTAAAAGGCGTTTCGTAGCGCTAAATTTAAAATCCTGAGCGTGCAGAAGATTGAGGCAAGTGTGAGTTATTGTTAATTCGCCAACTCTTCAATAGTAAAAATAATGTGTATTGTTGTTAATTATTTGTAATTATCACTTGAAATTATTTCGTCAGAATCTATAAAACAAATAACTTACTTTTTTCGAATTTAACTATTATAAAATACATACAATTAAAAACACTAGTCACCTAACTTAAGTAATAATTCTCACTTGAAATTATTTTATCAATCTTTGCAATTGGCAACAAATATATTAATTATAATTATTTAAAAATTTACCGTGGTTTTGTAAAATGTCACGTTAAAAGGCGGATATATACAAATATATGTATTAAAATAAATTTTTGACTATAGTTTTTTTATCAGCAAGTGTTCCTGGTGTTCGTATTGAAGAATGATTGTTAAAATGTGAACGTATCAGAAAGTAATCAAATATCAGCCACACCACGCGTAATTAAGTATGATGGATTTCCTTTCTTTACGTCTGTCTCGATGCCCGCTGACGTCACAGTGTTTACGCATGCTGAAAAACTCCCACATTTTTTAATTATAATTTCTTTCACGATTGTGCTAGGGGTTTCTCACCCCTCTAGTGGTTTTTCTCAGGGCTTTACCTTTGCATTAATATGCTAATACATACAGACAAACAAATATACATATTTTTCCTATATAATTAATTAGTGTTCTGCATAACAGCATGTCCAAGTGACGAAAGTTATATACGGAGAACCTTTTCTTCTTTCAAGGGAAATTATATAAAGTGGCGGTTTCCCGTTGCCTTCCGCCGTTTGATGATGGACCCTTGCAATACTCAACCGTGCGAACGTGGCAACGTGAACATCCATGTCCTTGGAGGAGTTAGAATCCGGGACTTCCGTGTTATGAGGCGACGACACTAGCCACTAATTACATCACAGGAAGTCGATTACCATAATTGACCTTAAATTAAATATTTGTCTTATAAATATTCATCATCTTCTTATCCCTCTCCCAAGTAAATACAATGTAGACGCCACAGACGTAATGAAAAGTAAACAAATAAAAAGATTAACAATCAAAATTGTTTAAATCTTGATTATTATTAATAAAAAATATCCTGTAATATTTTTATTTTCCCATAAACATGGTTTCAAAATTAAAATAATGTTATATGGTGAAATATCTATGTTTTATTAGTCACATCATTCCGAATTTATTCAATTTTCAGGAGTTCATTTGTCAGACAATTATATATATGTATATATAATTTCCAAATTTCTTCATAGAATGTACATGATTCCAGAAGTTCAGTAAATTTTTTCCTCCTGTGCTAACCAAACTCACTCGGCATCATACATTCACGAGTTTTGTGAGTCCTGAACTTGGGTTAAAATTACGCCACGTCGAAATGTGACAGGGATTTCAATATTATAATATACAGTACAAATAAGTTTAAATTTTTTTATAAAATTCCTTAAAGAAATTGAAATAATGATTCATTCAATATTCCACTAACATTCAAAAAACTATTTTTAATAGTGGATTATTACAATAAACCCGGAAGAAACCAAGCTGATTCAGGAAACAATTCAAATGGTTATGGGACTCGGTACAGTAAG
Organism: Eucriotettix oculatus; assembly: GCA_034510155.1. Lineage (NCBI taxonomy): Eukaryota > Metazoa > Arthropoda > Insecta > Orthoptera > Tetrigidae > Eucriotettix > Eucriotettix oculatus. The sequence goes on from CM067378.1 coordinate 66,850,213, forward strand.
CTAACGATTTCAAATTGAGTAACTATAATATATCAATTAACGTCTGTTTTTTTTCAGTATACATTTACAACCAAATTAAAGAAGTTTTACTTAACTATAGCGACTTTTTGTCACCATATCAGAAGAAGGCATGGAAACCGTAATTTGCATGAACGGGGTCCTAGAGAAAGAGTTCAATAAGAAGATTCATAAAGGGAAAACCGAGGTAATGGAGTGTAATATGGGAAACAGTGGAATAACAAAGGGTGTTAGATTGGGAAGGGATATTTTGAGGGAAGTTAAGAAATTCTGCTACTTGGGAAGCAAATTAACTAGGAATGTTACAAGTATAGTAGACATAAAGAGTAGGATAGCTCAGGCAAGGAAGGCTTTCGCGAAAAGCAATAATTTACTCACGGGAAATATAAGTGTGAATATTAGGAAAATCGTATGGAGCACGGCGTTATATGTGCATGAAACGTTGATGATAGGAGTTGCTGAAAGGAAAAGAATAGAAGCTTTTGAAATGTGTTGCTATAGGCAAATGCTGAAAATCAGATGGGTGGATAATATCACCAACGAGGAACTTCTGGACAGAATAGGGGAAGGGCGAAAAATATGAAGGACGTTGACTAAGAGAAGGTACAGATTTAATATGCCTTGTAATGAGAGTCTTGTCAAATTAGCATTAGATGGAAGTTTGTGGGGTAAGAACAGAAGAGGGAGGCAAGGATGGAATACGTAAAGTATATTAGGGAGAATGTAAGATGTGCGAGTCATGAGGAAATGAAGAGGCTTGCGCGAGATAGGTTAGCATGGAGGATTGTATCAGACCAGTCTTAGGACTGAATTCCACAATAATAATCTGGGACTTCAGGTAATTTTCTAAACTTTTACTATAAAAATCGTCCAAATAATTATAAAATGATAGATTAAAATTTCATAATCTTAATAAATAAATACTAATTAAACTTACTTTTATGAAATTTTGATTAAGAAGGAACTACCAGAAGAAGTCTCGAATATGGTGACGAAACGTCGATTTAGACAAATAAAATATTTCGTCTGTAATTGGGTCGTAAATTAATTCGATTGAGTAGAATATATTATGATTTTGTGTGCATTGTGCAATACTTCGGGTTTGACAATTAGGCTACGAGACAAGCACTGAGAAACATTTGGTATTCTATGACAACGAATTGACTCGGGGCCACTCCTCGCCTAAGACTGGAGGCAATTCAGATATAAATCAGACCACGAAATTGGAATTAACGAAACGAATCCACTCTCATTTCTACATATGTGCGGATAATGATGATAATCAACGCGTTTCCCGTCCGCTTTCCCTCGCAACACGCGCGAAATGAATAGCAGGAAGCGAACGCGATCGCCACGGTCTGCTGTTGGTGTAATTCGCTCAGCAACGAAAGTGCCTCGCTAGGTCGCCATTGTCGTCACGTCGGAAGACCCTGAGGGATCGGTAGGCTGAGAACTGGAGCAGGAATCTCCGTGCCCGTTCCCACACCTGACCCCCCCCCCCTCTTCCTTTTCACCATTCCGACCTATCCGGTCCTCCACCTCGCCCTATCCTGTACATCCCTCCCGTTCTCAGTAGTAGCCAACGAAGAATTATTAGTCAATTTTTGACAGCTCCATATAGTCGTCATTTGAAAATAAACTACCTATTGCACAAGTTTTTAACTACACGTTGAACAGAACACGTGTTTATCATCTTTGATGTGCATTAATACAAGGTCAGAAACGAATTTTGTACCTGAAACTGCCGAGTTTTTCGATTGTCACTTTGCAGCAGTAAATAATTAAAAGCCTAAGAATATGCATGACTCAATTTTTTCAACAATTAAACTTTGTTTCGCTTTGCCAATAACCAATTACAATAAATACTTTGAAGATGAAGACATTTTGACCTAACAAGAAAAATGAACGGTTTGAATAGACAATACCACTTATTGTCGATATTCCTAACCTAAAATAGGGGTCAGAATTAGTATTTGGAAGCGTCTTATCAAATATCATTGAAAATATATTAAATTATTCGTAAAGCCATTGTCATTAAAAAATTTTGTGGTGAAAATTTTGAAATCAGTGTAAAGGAGTTGCTTCTTGTTTCAGGATCATGCAGCGTGCTAACCCCCCTCCCCTTTCCCACGCAATTATAATCAAATTAAGTTAGATAAATACAGCTGTTAATAAATTTATATTATTGATAAATTTGTAACAATTATGTTTCTTACCTTGCAAAACCATTTATTATATTTTATTCATGCCAGATAATTTTTCAATTCGATTAATAAATATGGGAAAGTCTATGAAATCTATGAGAGAGAGAGATTGGAATCGAATCCAGAGAGAACATTTCGGAATAGTCAATCCCCCCTCCCAATCTACCATCCAAATGTGCTGTAGAGAAAGTGAAACCGTTAAACCCAATATTTTTCCTTTTTCTTTTATTAAGTCTTATGGTATTAAAGACCCAAATAAAATACAATGTAATAAAATTTTGAACCCAATGATAATTTAGAAAACAGCCATTGTGGTCCTTATCAATATTTAAACGAGACTGAAACTTTATAAACAAAGATGTGACTAACAAAGATTATTTAATAATTCGTCATTTATTAAATGTAACTGAGAAGTATGTTTTTTTTACACGAATAGAATATTTACTGGATTTGATGTACAGCATTCCAGAAATTAATCCTTCTTATAATTTACTTCTTCATCTAAAATAACAGTATTATCAAAATTAAAATAATGATAAAGTTGTAGGCAATGTTTAGTGATAGGAAAAAGTGATTTACATGTCATATCACTAAACATTGTCTGGAACTTAATTATTCTTTTAATTTTGATAATACTGTTATTTTAGGTAAGGAAGTTAATTATAAAAAGATTAGTTTCTGAAATGCTTTATATCAAATAAAATAAATTTTCCGTAAATATACAACGAGATACTTCTCAGCTAAATTCAAGGTATTATTAGTCTTTGATAGGCACATCTTTGGTTCATTTTTTGCTTTGTATTATCTTCGTTCACAATATTTCAGACTGGCTTAAATACTGAAAATGACCATACGATCTGGTCGAAACGTCAGTTTTTTTCTTCTAAATTTTTATTTTGTTCAAAATTTTGTTGTATTTTCGGTTTCAGTGATTGTTAATCCTTGTGTTATTTAAATTTTATACAGACGCTGATTGTTCTCATCTGATTGTATTGTTGGTTGTAACTGACACAGAGTTTTGATATGTCCCATAATCAAATGTCTTTGTATTCATAACTTGCAGTCACTGAAGGACACCTACAGTTGAAATACTGGAGCGGCAAAAAAAAACGTTTACGAAAGTGCGTTTAGTATATTCACATGAAGATATCCGGAAGTTGCGGTAACCTGCGAGTGTATCGGCGACGAGAAAAGCGGTCAGGACTAAGCTTGTACAGATACGCTAGGCGCAGTGTGAGAGAGAATCCGTATACGGCACGACCTGTTCCGTTTCTCGTAAGGCGGTCACAAGGAGCTCGGAGGCTGTACTCACTGCTCATAGCGGACGGACGTCTACGTCTTCCCAGCAGCGCCGCCGATGGCCGACTGCCGCAGCAGCCAGCCTGCAAAGTCGGCCATCACATTACCCCCCCCCCCCGCCCCCTCCCACGGGACGCCAAAAACTTATCACAAGTAACTTCATTTAGGAATCTTTCGCTCTAATTTCAATTTTCGACTCTTGCCAATGAAGCTTACAAATGAGGAAACTTGAACGAGTTACATAACAGTACAGACAAAGAGCTTTAACATGCGTAGTAGAGAAGGGGGAGGGTAGTATTATTTTTTGAGAAGGAACTTCACCTTCAAGCATACCTGCGCAACGCTACTGTCATTCTTGAAAGCATATATTACGAACGGGATGTACAGACTGGGGCAACGTCTTTCTACAATTCCCGAGACACGGGGACTGAAATTTGAAATTCCTGTAAACCAATTGCTACTGATCTGAAAATTCATCTGTGTGTTAAAAATACACACGTGTAACAATGTAGAAAATACTGTTTTTGTAAACTTCTGTTTTGTTGAGATATTTTTTTAAATTATTCTCAAAATTAGGCAGTTTTGAAAATGTTCTTCGCGTTACGTACTTGAATATATTTTTGCTTTCTTATATTAATGTGTAGGGCTGACCATTGTTATCAATTGTCAGTATTATTTTTAAAATTGATTAAAATTGTGGGGAGTAAATAATTTTTTACTGAGAGCTTCATACGGTTACTTAAAAATTGTCACTTTTCAGAACTTTGAAACATTTTTTCACCTAAAATACTTAAACAATTAGAAAATTAATACTTGGATTTGAGGGTATTCGCATGTAGATTATGTGAAAAAAGAATGAAGACTATATCTAAATATTTGTGACGCAAAGAATGGTTTTCGGAACCAGAAATCATGAAACTGAAAAAAAACACATTTTTTTCTGAAAAAAAGTAATAATTTATTAATTGAGATTCAAAAACATTATTTAAAATTGTCCTTAAGCATGTCACACCTTTCTTCTTTTGTTTGGCAGCTTCGTTTTTTCATTTTACTGAACTTATAAGCATATAAATTTGAAATATTAAAAAATAAATTTTTTTCAGATTCTGGCCGAGATTTCAGTCCCCGTGTCCCTTAACTATTAGCATTTACGGACGAGATTCTTGACCTACATACCCTGAACTAAAAACAATATATTTCATAGCACCAATGGTTTTGGAATTGCTTTTACACTCGTCTCAACAAAGCCTCGAGGTAAACTGAGCTCCGGATTACCCCTACTACAATATTGGATAATTTCCTGGTCGTGCTCGACTATTCTGTTCAATCTTGAATCGTACCTCGATTGGCTGACTCAGGTGCACTGGGTGCGGAATCGTGTTTTTAAGCTTCGTCGGACACGAAAAGTGAACACCAGGGCAGTAAAACTAAAAACCAAGTTAGTTCTCATTAAATACGATTAAGAGATACGAAGACAACGGAACTGGGGGGGGGGGGGGGTTAAGAAAGGGTTGTCAGGCTAGGAGAAATCTAAACACGTAAATAACATCAGATTTACAATGGATTCCTGACCTTCACAACTCGTATCTGAAAAATGTGTGGGTGTTAATTAATATATTATATCTACGTCTGTCCCTTATGCATTCCTACACCGTTCATCCGACTACGATGAAAATTTTCTGAGCTGTAGTACTCACCCAAAGGCAGAATTTTTTCGAAGAGTACGTCACGTCATTCACCGTTTTGTGCACAAAAAAGTCTCTCCCACAAGATAGGTGTCAATATCTTCAAAGAGGCACAGTGCGTATTTTAGCACAGATGGCTAGCGAGTCGTATTTCATATTGTTTTCCGAATGTGAGTACGCACGCTTGACAGAATTGAAATGAATCAAATGCAAACAGCATATTTTTTGTACGTGTCTGACTGACGTTTTTCTTGATTTCAAATACAAGTTATGGCACGCATCTTCCCTTTTTTACAAGTTAAATTGGAATAGTCATCACGAAGTATTACTTTCGCTGTTAAGTCATTTATGCCACCAAAACCACAAGATATAGGATATATATATATATATATATATATATATATACCTGCGTGTATGTATAAATGTGAATGTATTCACTTTTTTCTGTATTTTGCACAGGGCTTTGACTTTAATACAATTACTTAAAAATTGTAACCTATTTTTTTCTTCATAAAGAGAAGTGTAGCAATGGAGAAAGTATTTTAACAGAAAATCCAATGATTCTAATTACGGTGTTAAAGTGCCTACAAGATTCTATGTACAAGCCCAAAAATTTCAACTATTTCTGCCATGTGCTTAAGAAAAAGGTACACTTTAGATCTCAAAGCAAACTGGAATGTTTTCATCCTGGTATGGTAACGCGATTATTTTTAACTCCTTAAGGAGTATTTTTGCTTCTTTAAAGTACCGTGTGTATTTTGGACTTCATTTAGGGAACAAAGAGAATTTAAACTCAATTTAAGCACAGCGAAAAATTTCGTTAATTTTTATATTCCCTTACTTAATTAATACACCAGGAGAATTCATTCTGGCCAATTTGAAGCTACCCCCCCCCCCCAATATTAATACGTCAGAGTGCATCCATCAAGGATTTATGCCAATTCAATCACACGTTAGCCAAGAGATAAATGCTCAATTAATTAATTTTCAGGTAATAAATGTCCGGGCAATATATATATATATATATATATATATATATATATATATATATGCTCGTATATATCGACTTCGTGTTACGAAGAATTCGGCTTAAGAACAAATATTGGAATCTAGTTTCTCATTTATTTACGAACACAACTTCGACTTATGAACGCACGCTGCTTACAATACTACTTAATTACCGCCTATTTTACAGGCCTGTTTGTTCCTCTTCTCACAAACAAAAACGTTTTTATGACTTACTAGGATCGATCACAATGCTGGAATCTACCCCAGGGCTGAAGAACTTATAGATTTGCAGGATGACGAAATAAAAGGCTTTCTTTTTGTTCAAAGAAGAAGAATCCTCCTCGTTTCTGATATAATATTAAAAGGAAAAGTGTATCAACCATCTGATTAGCGTCTGAAGTGAAGGTACACCGGTTCGAGAGTTCATCGCTGCGTGGAAACATCACCGTCGCTCATCGCTGCATAGCGGGAAGCCAGCTTAACCATCGCCATGGCTCGAGGATTGTACAATAGCATAGCACAGACCTATGAATTTGCTATTTCAAGTTTATTCACTAAATAAGTTAGCCATTTATTCAACACATAACTGTCAGTAACTTTTAATAAGTACTTCATTGACATTAAATGTTCCGATAAAGGACCCGCCACGAATTCTCAGAATAAAGAGGATTTTATCTTGCATTTGCTATAATTAAAGTGTGTACATAATTTTATATTACAATAACAGTTTTTTTAAAAATTATAAAAAATTAAATTATTTTATATTACATTCCCAGAGATGCGATTAGCTACAGAAATTCTAATTAGTTATTGCGGTGTACGGGATGAAAATAAAATTCATCCTGTCTTTTTGACTATGAAACACGTAGATTTTTAGTAATTAGGTTCTAATTAGTCCATCTTCCACGGTCTATTGGAGTACATTCCTGGCACTTGCTTTCGAATGAAACACACGTCATGTTGGTCTAATATAATACATGCGTCGATAACCAAAATAACTAATGGAGTTCGTATATGTATATATATTGAAATCGATGATATTGAGGCCTGTTTCTTATCTTAGAACCAATCATTTTCTTTAAACAAAGCTATTTTTAGGTAGCCCCCCACCCCCGCCTATTACTTCTCTCTGTCGCTTAAAATTATATTGTTCTTTAGGTTCAAGCGCTTTCTATTGAAAGAGAAAACGACGACTTTTCCTTTTATTCTACAAACCTTGTAAATAGGGAATATCGCCGTAACGGAGTCACCAGTTCCATGGCGAAATTTACCTTCACGGCCACATTTTTTTTCCATTTTGCTTTCCTCCGAATCAATGGACTCAGAGGACAAATATTGTAAAAATTCTTTGAAGGCTCCCAAATGATAGTTACAAAAGACATTTTTAACAGTTTCACGACACAAGTTTCAGTTGTAAAAATAATCATTATATTTATTTTATACTGAATATTATGCATAGCTAAATATGGGACTTTGTAGAAATTACAGTTGTAATGTTTTGCAAGTATTCTGCGTCTCGTTATAAACCTAAAATTATTTACACAGTTTTTAATATTTTCCTGCGACACAATTTTTGAATGGTGCTTTGTAAAGCAAAATACATCCGCCACAAAAGCAAGTGATTTCCGGCGTATAACCTTATCGTGTTTGTCTTCAACACATAACTTGTTTAAACACCTGGCATCGATCGAACTTTGTGTCGTCCTTAGATTTCCGGTACTATGAGGTTCTCCCCTATGTATGCCCAAGTGTTTTCCCTCACACACGCACGCGCACTAATCAGAAAATACTCCACCCCTAATCAATTTGAAATATTCAATCCATTGATTATTTAGAAATAAATAGAACAAAGAATCTCTGTCACTGAACCTTTCCTGCGACGATGAAAATAGACAACAAAATTATTTCCAAACATTTAACAAGAGGCTGCAATAAGAATTAATGTTTTTATTTATCCCCACAGTACGCCCCAGGTTTCCTTTAACGATTTACCATACTTAATTTACTTCTTTGAAATTTATTCGCCCGTGATCCAAAAAAATCAAATATAAATTCTCCTGTTACGGCAGTGATACAGTTTGTTGGACAACGCAAAAAAATACTACGATATTCAGTTAGTTGCATAAACATTGTGCAGTAAGATTAAAATAACCCGAATTAAGCATAAATAGAACACATCGGGGATCTACTTTATTGGTCAGTAGGTACGCACGTCAATATGAACTAGACTGTTAATCAATTCCGACTACAGATATTGACGTTTCATACGAGAATCACACAGAATTATTTTCGTTTATTCAATTACAAATCTTAAGCAACTTCTAAACTGTTCCTTAAGGTTGCCGATGTGGTCGGGAAATCGGGTGGGTGAGAAATCTACAGCGTAGCCATTAATTGGTCTGGCAAAGTAACAGTCCTCCAGATCTGAACAGGGCACCACAGTGTAGATCAAGAACTAGTCAATCTCACTATTAATAGCAGAAATTGCCTCAGTCGTCATCCGGAAGTCCAAATGGCAACACCACAAAAACTCACCAGCCCTATTCCTTTTTAACATTTTTACTTTGGAAGAGAGGCTTACAGGATAATGAAGTTAGTCTATGTTGTGGTGATTATGAAGATAGTTCTCTTTACATATTTTCATTGACTATTAGGCTATGATATCGTAAATTGGAGCACTGAATTGATCAAGTTGTATAAACGTGCCATTAGAATAATCTACAGTATTATAAATATAATTGTAACCCTTTTTAAAAAGTAATACAAAAACTAAGGCTGCAGGTAGACATATTCAAGAAATTTTCATTTCAAACGATGGCTAATTTCACGAATATTCGACTAGAATTCGATTATCTCAAGATCGGGCTAGCATCGCCGTTTTATCTACCGGAAAAGTATTCACCACACAGGAGTAATTTTATATGATAGTCTTCCTTTAGAGGTGAAGAATGATAATAACTATAAGAGATTTGGGAATTTTATTGAAAGGCGTGTCTTCATCAGTACAGGAGTCTATTAAATCGTTCCCCTAATAGTTGAAATTATTTTTTCTACAAAAGTGTTGAATATGCTGCTTTATAAAATAATCTGTTCATAGGTTTTATACTTTCTGTGTAGTTTTTCCTGTTCTTTTCTTCCCATGATTCTTATACGGGGTAGAACTACCGCGGACTTCGAGATTTTTTATCGCTCAACTTCGAGAAGTGACTTGACCATTGTTTGTGTCTATCTTTCGTGCTTTTCTTCTTTTCGAACGTGTGTGAAGTTGCACGTTCATTTCATTTAGCAATAATCTTATTTGCTTTTAAATAATTTTTGAAGTGTAAATTGTGGCGACCTCCTGTGGTCTAGTGGCTAACGTCGCTGCCTCACCACACGAGAGGTCGCGGGCTCGAATCCTGGCATGGGCTTTGATGTTTGTGCCGTCATGGTCACGGAGACTGCTGGAGAATCGATACGCGGAATGTGTCATTTAAGGTGACAGTCCGCAGTCGGGCCGGTAGGCCAAGGTCCTGAAAGGGCTGCAGATCCAAGCAAGAAGAATATAAATTGTAAACATACTCTTAGTAATGTGCGTTTTGTGTGTTCCATTGCTAACTAATTCCATTTAGATTATTAATTAATTTGTAATTTGTGTAATGCATTCCTTCTTCTATTGTAGAAAAAGTTTGTGCTCTAGGTTAGTATAGCATAGTTTTAGTAACTACTTGTAATATCATGACGCATCCTACTTTCACATCAGAGGACTAATGGAATTAATAAAATCTATCTTTCTAGCTACCTGCCTAGTGATAGCATAGGAAAGGATAGAAAAGAAGCAATCAAAAATAATAACATGGTAGCCAAAGGTTAAATAATGATCCTGGGCCACAGTCAGCATTCGTCTAAATATCATTCAGAAAAACTCATCGAGCAACATGCATCAGGTAGTTCGGGCTCTTGGTACTTGTCCCACGTATTTCCCTTGACTGGATTTTGTCGTGCTTTGTAGTTTATCTTTGTTAAAACCAACATTTTCCAACTGTTTTTTTTCCCGTTCGAAGTTCGTCAATTTCTGCGAGATTCCCTTCCCACTCCTACGCTTTTCAAGAATAGAAAATCCGGAGCATTAATGAACTTCTTAAATTTTTATTATTTCCACCATAATGAATATGTCTCTTGTAACCCTCAAATATCTTCCAGCGAGGAAACGCGTTAAGAATACATTTGTTTACTGGCGTAGCTTGATCACCGTCCGTGACGTTAAAGTTGAGGAAGGATACCGAAATCGTGAGAGTGTTGGCACACGGGGCGCTGCATTTGTCACGAGCCTCGATTTGCTTCTGGTTACGGTTTCCCGGAAGTCAGCAGACCGGAACCGCAGAGGAGAAAACTGCGACGCTCTAGGCCAATGCAATCTTCTCAGCGTCTCATCGCACAACAAACAAAGGCGTCGACGCCTCTTCAATGGCTTATGTCGATCTGTGTCGTGCTCCAGACGAGACCAACTACCACAAGATGCAGGCAGCACAGGGCTACCACTGATTGCAATAGACCACAAATATTTAAAAAATATATACTCACGAGGGCAAAAAAAAATAATTTCATTTCATTTTGAAGTCAACTTCATCAAATTCAACGGGATTTTTTTACGAAATTAAATATGTTAACTCAAAATTATGGACATACTTCTTATACTGGTTAACCTAGGAAGTGGTGTAGCGATTTTCCTTATTATTTTGCAACTAAAACTAGTGAATTTGTCCAAAACAAGAAAGAAGTCGATTAGTCTTAGTATATAGTAGAAATCTGCGACTCAATGATCATCTCTGACAGTCCCAAAATTTTCTAACAAGTGAGTCAATTTATTGTATTTTTTTAAAAATTTGTATGTATTATAAATTGAAAAAAATTGTACGTTTTGACTCGTAATTATACATAAAAAAATAATAAATATACCTCTACGTTTCAACGAATTTGCGGTTTTCTCTTTCAACGTTTAAAAATAGCTTCTTAAAATAAAATTTAAACGCTGTAAGATGGAGACAGAAATGTGCGGCTGTTTTTCGAGTTGATTTAACAGTCTATCATAATATTCAACTGGACATTAGGAATCGTCTTTGTGGTTCATTTCAAAATTGTCTTCTTTCATCACTAATTTTGGAATCCTGATTTCAAGTACGGGACTCCAATTTTTATCCATTCGTTTGTCAAAATTTTTCACGACTCAATAGATGTGAACATAATTTTAAATAATTTATACTCAGATTCTCATTAAAATAGTAATAGTCACTGTTTAAGTACAGTGAACTTACAGAGTAATGGAGAACGAAATTCTTTTCCTTTACTGCTTCTGGGTAGAAAGACGTACAAATCCTTTCCAAAATAAATATATATATATAATAGCGCTAAGGTACAGAAAAATTATGATTGACGGAAAAATTCATATTATAAACCTGCATTAATAATGAAAAACTATATAGATTGACTGACTAAATTCATTTGTCAAGTATTATTATATGGTTCAATTGTTTTCAAATATACTAATACTAGAAACTCATTTCTAAAAGTGGTTATGTGGATCGTGAGGTTAAATCTCAAAATGAGCGTACTACAAAGAATGTGCATATTGAGTCAAAAATCAGGAATTTTGACGAGGCGAGAACATTATGGAGGACACTCAATAACATGAAGGACCCGTTAAATTAGTATTGGAAGGAAGTGTGCAATGAAAGAATAGAGGAGGAAGACCGAGAATACTATATGATAGACAAATCAGTTTGGATGTGGGTTGAAATAGTTATGTAAGATTGAAATTATTAAAGCATCGAGAGCTGCATCAAAACAATCTGTACCACCACAACTACAACAATAAAAATACTTGAGAACTAAAATATGTGGAGTGTAATAATACTCAAAATCCCAGGAATCATTAACTCTAAGACAGAATGTTAAAGCAATGCAAATTTTATAACCAAAAAGAACGTCAGTGACCAAGAAACCATAAGTAATGCACGGGATGGCATTTCCGTGGAGGATAAATTATTTTTATAGTCTAAATAAAATTACAAACATAATACACATAATATATTAACAGAATCCGAAGAAAGTAAGTTCGTAAATTGCTTGATTGGATAATAACTATCAGCAGAATTTATAGAGAAATCAAAATTTATATTGTGAAAATTTGGTCTAATTTTCAACGTTCTAATATAGTAACAAGCGTCACTTATATTGAAACAGGTTTCGAGTTTCATATCGAGTGATCCGAAAAAAAAGGTAGATTCTGTAAACTGTGTTCCGGGTCAATTACCTTGTGTAAGCCAGCAGGTGTTGCCCGTTGACTCGAACAACTAGTCAGCCATTGCCTTTATAAATCATTTAGGTCCCACGATCGAGTTTTGGTTTTATTCTCTACCATGCGGTAATTGATTGTGTAATATTAAACACATCTGCCTAAGCAAGAAGATATTTTTGAATGTATTAGTCAAATAAAAGGCAATTTATGTTCTTATTTCTTACATTTTTATTCCACAACACCGTTGTAAATTCATTCTACCCGCTTGCGATTCTGCTTGGGCAGAAATTGTCTTTAAAGGTTTAGAGGTATTGGTACAGTAATATATCAGTCATAAAAATTTATGACAAATTACGGTAAACAATGGGTTTATTGAATTCTGGAACCGGGGAAAAGTTCTGGCGAGTAATATTTTTTATTTTATTTTAGAGAATATTGGTTAATGTGAAAAAAAGATGAAAGCAGTATTGTTAGACTGAAGTGTTTGCAAAATAAACGGTACTCTAGCACCCACACAGAAGATCCTGAAAAGTTACAATGGTCAGCTCCGAAGATATATCAGTTAAGTTTGTTATTAAAATTGGACGTGAAATAGCTAATGAATAAAACTGTAAGTAAAATCAACACCACAGTACCGACAAGATACAGCTGTCTGTGTAAACCGGTGCAACTAAAAACATCCCTTCATTGCCGACGCCAACTTTCCTCAGTAAACATGTCATAAATAATGATGAATTCTGATAATACGAGATTTGAAAATATTTTTTATAGATAATTTAATTGTCTCAAATTATTCTGAATTTGCAACACAAATCAGCACCCACAGCTGAATATGTTCATAAATTAATTTTAAAATTGAAATTATTTATGTCTGTCTGACTGTCTCCAATAGGCTCCGAAACGGCTCAACGGATTTCAATGAAAATTTGAGGATTTGAAAACAGTAGATTTAACTTAAATATTCGTCCATTTTGCATTTCGATATATTTCATAAGATATAAATATAATATGAATATAAACTCCACGGGAAGATTTCTTGGCATACGAACATTCGAATCTCCAAAAAGTGAATGCGGGTTGCCTATACTATTGATCTGTTTAAGCTCCGAAACTGCTAACGGATTTCAATGAAAATTTCAGGAATTTTTACTCAAATATTCGCGTATGTTTCATTTCGATATATTGCAGAGTTCAGAATATATTAATGTAAATATTTATAAATCCATTGAATTGCCGAGCGAAAGGCGGCGTGTAAACTATCTGCGAGTTATAAGTCCTATTAATCGTTTCTATACCATTAATCAATTACTGTGTTATTATAAGCGTAATTTTGGCAGCATGAGAGAGAGAGCGAGCGGGAGGAGGGGGCGATATTCTCACTCAATATATTGTTGCAGCATGATGCGCGCCGCAATTAACCTATAGTTGGCGGAGAGCTAACTCCTTGAGAAATAATAAACTTCTTTGGATCGTCGATACGATGCATACGTAAATTGGTTTTAATTGTCGCGTCAGGTATTTTTTAATATCTAGTAATTGCTCATTTTTAAAAGCAAATAAAATCAATATATAATTGATGTTTCCGTCAGTCTGGAAGTTTGTACCGAATTGGCTCCGAAAAGTGTGGACCTGTTCAAAAACAACTACAATTAAATGGTTTGTCATGAAGCGATCATAAATGAATGGTACCGTATTTTTTATGTATTTAATGTATTCAACTTTATCAATATTTTGTATCTGTTGCTTCTTTTTTAGGGCAAAATAAAAGGAGCTATTTCCGCGCGAACGCAGTCGTGAGCATAGCTAGTTGAATTAATAATTGTTTTTAAAAAGGCAAACTGAATTTAAGATCTATATCATACACAATTAAAAAGCTTTTACTTAATAATTAAATTAAATAAGTTAGCATTTTGTAAGGGCTTTCTAAGAATTAACTATCTGTCGGGGGAATGCATGTGCAGAAATATTAACATATAGTTTTAAATGAGACCAAAAATTAGTGAAACTTAACAATCTATAATTTAAAAGCAACTACATGTTTCGGTCGTGATATGGACCGAAACATTCAGTTCCTTTTAAATTATAGTTTGTTAAGTTTCTCTAATTTTGTCTGTTTTTTGCCCTATTTAAACTTATATTAAACTTACAGACATTAATTATTATGTTAACATATTGGCCTATAACTGTCGATATTCGAAGACAAACATAAGTTAGCATTAACTGTTCGTAATAATAATGTTATTAACAAGTGTCACGTGATCATCGATCCTAGTAGTAATTACGTCTGTCTGTGATCCATCAGCGTTCACAGCATGAATAATGCAGAGATCCACCCGAATCGGAGGACAGCTCCTAATAGCAATCTCATGCATTAATTTGGATTTCACAGAAAAGCCCTCCCGTGGATGAATTAACTAAATATTTAGCTTCCTAAGATATTCAATATATGTATTTGACAATATATGTCTGATATAATTTATTTTAGTATTAATATATAATATAAACATAAAAACTGAACCGAATGCTTAATCGAGTTTTTACTGAAAAAATCGTGAATTCACTTGGGAGAGCCGAAAATTGTTAAAAAAAATTAGACGCATTTGTTGAGAATACGTCCGACATGAACCCGCTTAATTTTACAATGGATAACAATCAATAATTAAGTCGGTGAGGCACAGAGTTTATATATCGATAAAATGGACTGAACAGAAAAGCGCAATAGTTGAGAATGGGACAATGATTATTAAAACGGACGACCTTCGGACAGTGGAAGAAATTAGTTACCATCCGGTGCGCAGTGATATAATGTAGGCCAGTATCGTACGGGTATTGGAAGTGCCTATTATTCAAGATCGTTGATAAACGGAATCACTAAAAGAACTTCACGCCGACTACCGCAGATGACGCCATAAACCGCAGACTTTGCCGGAAACGTTTCGCTAGAATCACGAATCAGGTTAACGTGTGTGGTTACTAAATCGAGGTTCAAGAATTTAGAAATTGTATATTTATATAGTATTTTTAATTTGTTAGGAGCGTAATCCGGTTAAACGAATAACCTATATACGTGTTACTGTGATAAATGTTCATGTTACGTTTCTTAAATATAGTGGTGTGGTTATTGCAAATAAAATAATATTTAAGGAGAAATTCTCAACACTGAAACTGAATAGGAAGAAAAATCTAGGCCGGACGGGGAATAGAACCTAACCACTAACCACTGAGCTATCAGTGTCTATTCCGGTTTAGATGCGAGCTTTCCCTATCCGTTCTATAAACAAACCTGGGTTCAATTGCAGGTCCGAGCGAGATTTTTTATACTAATTCGTCATTAAAATACTATCTTCAATGGCAAGATAACTTTTTCTATCTCTTTCAATTTCGAATAATTCGTTTCAAAATACAGCTTCTTCAATTACTTCTGGGAGTTTTTAAGAACTGAACAAGACGTCCAAAATGGCAACGGCTCACCCAAACGAGTTGTATTTCTCTGACTACGTTCAATGTAGATGACTTGATTTTACTTGTCTCTCTGACATATCCAAAAGTGAGTATCCTAAAAATAATTACGAAACTCTGTAGTCTCTATTCAGTTAGCGGTAACTTGGAAACTTGGGTCCGAGAGAAAAAGATGGACTACCATTCTAACAGAAACTGCATATAATATAAAGGATCGGTAAAAGTCTAAACGTAAATTGTCTTATCCTGGGTCACAGTTTTTCCAGAAAAAGTTTTCTACTATTGTGAATATGGGAGACTCTTAAAGGTGATTTGATAAAGGTGATAAAGAACTCTTCGTGAAATCCAAAAAAAAATCCAACCAAATCGTGCTGATGGTTGTCAAAATTTATTTTATTTATAATGTTTGGCGCCCAACGAGGGGGAAAGGGTTTCCTTCTCCGGCGAGCATACGAATACAAGGCTATAAAAACACAGGAACCGGAGATCACGTTAGTAAAAGTGCCGAGTATGTTATTACCTTGTCCGCGAAACCTGTTGCGAAGGTAATTAATTATTTGGTAGCAACGCACTCATCACAAATCACACTCACCGGTATTCCAACAGCTCGCATAACATAATATATAAGATTTCCACCATATTTCAGAAGGAAAGAGCTGACTTTCACGCCCTCCGAAAACATTTGACATAGTTATCAATAAGGATTCTGATCTCTGTTTAGCATTGTAATGAAAATATTTTCGACCTGTTAGCGACTCGTTTTATATTCTAATGCGTGTTATTCGTAACTCCTATTACCGGCAGCAGTTTTCTTCAATGTTTGATCACTGTGAACCCTTAGTACACAACATACAACGGCGGCTTTTAATACCAGATATTTATGGTCTCTTGCGTGTGTGGGAGAGTAATTTTTCGTATTGTTGGGATAAAAGTTTGTGGAGAGTCAACGGTTCACGCCGACTGAGGACGCAACTTAACTGCTGACTCACGTAACGTTAAACATTTTCATAGTTCCAGAAAAACACTGCGGTAAATTACTAGGACGTGAGAACAACTCACTCCGCGAGCTGCATATGGGAAGAAGTTTTTTTCACGAAAATTACCCTGTTTATCTCCAGATCTTATGGCAAACAATAAGCGAAAATTCAATATTCTTATCCTATTATGAAATCAAAAGCAGCATCTCAGTGTCACTCATTATGCGTTTTACGAAGTGTATAACTATCGTCTGTGACACGTGAACACATATTGAGCACTTGCGTTTGGTACAGTTCTGTTCAAATACTCAATTTGTCAAAATAATAGCAAAAGTATATCAAATACCGACTGTGGTCCATTTAAAATAAAATTTTATTCATCCTTTTTTATATTGAAACTTTCATATGTTCCACCATTTATTGTATTGCATTTATTATTACTAGAGGTGGGCATTTGCCTGGTGACAGTTTGTTGATAAAATTAAAGTACAAAGATAAATTACAGAAAAAATTAAAAATACAATTTAAAAACATTTCGCGTCCTTTTTTTTTTACAAAATAAGCACATACCTTTTCAGTGTTTCTTACTTCTTTTTGAAAGCATTTGTATTCTTAGGAAAAGCCTCTAGTACCCTTGCAGGCAAAGCATTCCCATCCCTTATCACCCTGTTTCCCTCAAGCGTTCTTATTGTTTACACAATACCGACGCAAGACTCATCGGCCTGTAGTTGTAAGTTTCCGCCCTAGATCCCGATTTGTATGTTGGCACTACTGTCGTGGTTTTCCAGTCGGATGGATCATTAGCACTGTTGATCGGAATTTCAAATATGCGTGTTAGGGACGTAACCATGGCTTCTTTCCCTAACTTAATCACTTCTCCAGATTACTGATTTTATGAGGCTTAATTTACTAAATATTCCGTTTTAGTAAGTTAGTTTTAATTTAATATTTGGGCGTGTTCGTTTTTATAAAAATAGATTCAAAATTAGATATAAGAAACGGAGGTTGGACTGTTAAAAAAAGGGAACAGTTAGAAAACGGAGGTTCCAACCAGAAAATATCGCAGTTCATCTGTCGTGAATAAGAAGCATCAGTTCAAAGTTCTAGGTTCGTGAATCTACAATCTTTGAGATATGGACTTACTCGGTTCAGCCCAGCCCTGGGAGATGTCTGTCATAACCACGGAACACATTTAAAGTCTTTTGGATTGGGTTGGAGAAAAAAATACTGTAGTGATGCTCGTTTTCTCGTTATAGGTTAGTAATACACAAGGGTAGTGCATTATTTCTTTAACCTTAGACTGAGGTTGTCATGCTAAAAGTACCGTGGCTGTTTTCACAGGCAATTCTATTTTTTTTACCAATGACCGTAAGTGCAAATATAAGAGTTGAAGTGCTTTTGGAAAGACTGGGAGATGTAATGCTGGCATTCCTTAGTGACAGAAGAGTGGGAGGGGGGATAGATGGAGAGGTTACAGAGAGAGAGAGAAAAGAGAGAGAGAGAGAGAGAGAGAGAGAGAGAGAGAGAGAGAGAGAGAGAAAGCGTAGTGTGGCTTGAAGAGGTGTTAACGGAACCTGCCCACTCGGCCGCCGTCTCCATCCAACTACAGCCACAAACCTAGTTGGGCTGACTTTCCTTTTCGCGCGATTTCCCCACAAATGCCAAAACCTGCAACTTATTTAGCATCGCTTGGAGGAATTCTGAGTTTTTAAACTTCAACTTTTTTGACGGAATACGTCTGCGAATGGGAGACGCTTTCAGTCGGCTTCGAGCTAGGTCACAGGGTTCATGGACAACCAGACACGCCACGCGGTTCTCTAAAACCACGAACACTGCGTATTCGGACATAAACACAGCAAAAGAAGAATGAAACATCTCATTAACTAAAGAAATTAACGTGTTTGTATGCCATGCATATTCTAGAGAATTCAATAACAAGAAGTGACATATTAGGATTAGGTATCAGAAATCAGTTGGTAGTCAACAAAACTTACATTGTCTTGCTCCAGGCAAGTTTCTTCCTAGTAGCCAAACCCTTCTTCAGAACAGATAATGCAGTTCTGCATTACTCATTGTCTAACACGTAGGATTTTATGAGTAAGGGAACGCCAAGTAAGTTAAGCATTTAACGTGTGTAAACCATTGGCCTGTAATTAAACCTGAATAATTTTGGGGGAACCTAAGTACTCGTAAATCAGTTCTATGGCTTACCACTTCGCTATCTTGCAACACAGAAATGTGAATCATTACTCATTTGGAAAGTAGGAATAGAATCCATCATGAATAGTTGAGAATCGTTGTCTCTAGTGTAGGTCCATATGTACGTGAAGGAATCAAACTCAATGTGTTTTGACATGACAATTTTTACCAGTAATACCGACATTTCATTCAGTTATCATTAATCAAAACGTACAAACTTTGGGAGGGGTGGACATTAATGCTATGCATACATAGACAAATAAGACAGGTGAAAAAAAACCACTGAAACCACGCAATAAAATTACGTCGAGGAAATAATTAAATTTGATTTACAAATAATACCAGTATATAGCCAAAAGTTGTGTGCTACAACACTACGAGCAACAATTTTACAAGGATAATTATGTAAAATATTAAGAATCCTACAGCAGAGATAGTGTATCAATACTCTGCGGAAAGAGGCCCAGGCCGTAATGTGCTATATTTCTAATTCCGTCACCGTAACATGTTTTAGTGATAAATTTTTAAAAATGTGTAAATTTAAACCCAGTGTATATATTGGAAAATATTCTTCTTTCTTAGATATTTTAAAAAGTTAATTTTGAGAATATGGAGGACGTTGACCAAGAGAAGGGAAGCCTTATCGTTTCCGCATAACTAGCACATCCCACATCCCCCTAATCTGCTTAGCGTATTCCATACTTAACCTGCATCTACTGTTCTTACCCCACACACTTACCTCTAATTTTAATATTACAACACCCTCATATCTTAAAACGTAGCCTATGCAATAAATGTACGTTACTTAAAATAAAACAAGAGCTATAAATTCCGGCCATAGACCACTAACATCAAAATGTTCAGCTTGGTATATCATATATCCATATTTGACTCAATAGGTTAGAGACACTGTATATTTGGCTTTTAATGTATTTATAAGTTTTATATTTTCTTATTTATATTTGTTTGTGATTATTTTTCATTTATGTATTTTGTTATATGCTCTTGTTTCCTTAAGTGAAAAACTACGATGATTGTTACAAATTAGAAGAAATACCAAAACACTGGAAAATGGGAATGTGGGAAATAGTGGAATAACAAAGGGTGATCGATTGGATAGGGATTTGAAGGAAGTTAAGGAATTCTGTTACTAGGGCAGCATAATAACTAGGGATGGTATAAGTACAGTAGACATAAAGAGTAGGATAGCACAGGCAAGAAAAGATTTTGCAAAAAAGAGAAATTTACTAACGGCTAATATAAGAATGAATATTAGGAAATTATTATTAAAAATGTTCGTATGGAGTGCGGAGTTATATGGGCGCGAAACGTGGATAATAGGAGTTGCAGACAGAAAAAGGATAGAAGCTTCCGAAACGTGGTGCTATAGAAGAATGCTGAAAATCAGATGGGTAGATAGAATCACTAACGCGGAATTTCTAAGCAGAATAAGGGAAAAGCGAAAAATATGTAGGACGATGACCAAGAGGAGGGATAGATTAATAGGCGACGTTTTGAGATTATGAGGGTCTTGTAGAATTAGCATTAAAGAGAAATGTGTGGTGTGAGAACAGAAGAGGGAGGGATGAAATACGCTAAGTAGATTATGGAGGATTTGGGACGTGGTAGCTATGTAGAAAAGAAAAGTATTTCGCAGGATAGGTTAGCATGGAGGTTTCATAAGACCAGTCATAGGACTGATTACCAAAATGACACCAACATTTAAACAATGACCTGTGTTTTTCAATTTTTCTCATTTCGTGAATTTATGTAGCACTCTAGCCTGTTACTAAGGGTAATAGACAACAATTATCAAATTAGAAAAGCGTGTATAGATTTAAAAGGCAGTGAAGAGCATCATCACAGAGTATGAAGCATAGTTAGAGAGTGAAGTGAGGTGACCAGTTACCTTGAAGCGGCTTTTGTCGAGCAGCACGTCCGCCGTGGTAGGAGAGTTGCAGGCGGGCGACCGTGGAAGGCCCAGGTCTTCGTCCGTGTCCTCGCTGGTGTCGTGTTGCTGCTGCTGCTGTGGACATCCTCCTCGCCTCCGCCGCACCGCGTCCAGCAGCTCGTTCTGTAACAACAGCAGAAACTCTGTAAACGAGGGAAAACAGTACTGACCATTTAAAGCTTACAGCTGCTCTCTCCACGCAAAGACGACAGACACATTTTCTCGGTCACCTCATTCTGACCGCTCTGCGACAACCTAATACATATTGATCACGTCGTCTATCACGTGTGCGAATATTTCCTTTCATCTATTTCAGCCATTAAACATCACTATCAGTCTTAATTGAACCGTGTATAATTTATTGCCCACGTTGTACAGTGTTAAATTTCATGGCCGGAGTGACCCTTATTTATATGTATATATTGTATTGTCTACGTATCAGGTGTTTAAATAATTGAATACTTAAATAAGTATAACAGTTTTATAAAAAAAAATGAGCAGGTATGTATTGTTGGGTATTACTTTTGTAGTGTTGAAATTTAAAAAGCCATCTATATATCGTCAGTGTCGTGCATTTTAATTAGATTAACTTCTTTTGCCACAGCAGGGAGTTTTGTTTGATTGTTTGAATCTTAAGTAGAATAGAGAAAATCTCAGTGAAGGGGATCCAGATGTTAATCGGCAGCCGCATTTGAGTGAGATGGGTCACAACTGATAAGATATGGACAAAACAGTTCAGTAAAAAAGATGATTGATCGCTCGTTTTATATAAATAATTTATCAACAACAATTATACACATTTTTCTTATTTATTAATAAGTAAATAAAGGATTATAAAAATAAAATAAACGACTCCAGATAATTAATTTTTATAATTGAGACAGATGGTTACCCACATGTAGCTTGTCAGCCAATAAAATGTACTATAATGTGTAACCGTTTTAAAAAAATACAGAAATGTCGTGGACTGAGCCATCAGTATTAAAGGTTCGCAATTTAAATTTTTCCTTTGGCTGTATTAAGCAGAACTTTTAATTATAAAAGTTATAATGCTTTATAGCAATTTTGAACATACGTCCTTTTATTAATATTATGATAAACCTCTCGTTTCGTATTTAAGTACATGATCACTCCGATGTAAGAAAATTAAGTGAATCAGTAATGTTAATAAATGAATAGTATAGAGTGAAGTGACTTGAGACGTTAAACTGAAAATTATAGGAAAAAACATTCATCGAGAATACGTGGACCAATAGATTACAGCAATGGATTTATACTGTTATATTCTAGACAGCCAGATAAGAGGAAATCATATTAACGTTCGGTTACAACATTTTGTGCATATGCCACTTAATTTAATTTTGCCAAAACAATTGCCCTACTTAACTTATCCAGAAAGAAATATTCTGATTAATGAATGAGTGATTCAAAAAGCAGGTAGCTCAGTGATCTCGGTGACCCCGCGATCTGGTTCATGAGCGAGTGATTCAAACAGCAACAACTCTGGGATCTCGGTCCGCGCGATCTGATTCATGAGTGAGTGATTAAAACAGGAGGTAGCCCTCGGATCACAGGACCAGAGCGAATGACAAAGGGATGGATCTCGATCAGATTGCACATCTCTACACAGCTGACGCTATTAAAGTGACGTTACTAAACTACAGTGATAGTATTTAAATTCATGAACCACGAGAAATTGGTATAGCTGAGAGTTGGTCCTGAAATACTGCATCGGTCCCTGGTTCCAGCATATTTACTAAGCAAGGCGGTGATATACCATTAAATGCGGGCTGCCTAGAATCAATCTCTCGGCTGTGAGATGTGGGAAGAAACGAATGAAGAGAGAGTGTCGATGACCACACAGAAACATAAAATCATACCGATTTTAATATTTGATATTATTTTAATTTAATCATATTACACAATAAATCAGAAGCTGTTTTCTTAAAATAGTAAAACTAACCCACTATAGAGAAATTAATGCAGTACTTATAATTATTTGTGAAAGTATTTTGAGTTTATTTGCGCCATACAGAACTTTGTTTGTGCCTATATCTTAGAAAGAATTTGATGTGTGAGTAGAATAAAGTACTTTGAGAAGTTTTTATGCTATTTTCCCCTCTTCAAAAATTTCCTGTCACCTGTTAGAGGCTGTGTGAAATTAAGAAACAAGAAGCAGAGGAGTTCTTTGACGTAAGAAAAGCAGCTGACAGAATAAATAAATAATTTCGTTATTTTAAAATCAGAGGATAAATATTGAGCGACGAATTAGTGTTAATTCTCATTTCCTGTACAGAGCGTATGTTTAAACAGCCATTTGTGCGTTTTATGTGATTTATTTTTTATTGTACGGAACTTTTAATGTGATGTAATCACATTACAATCAAATTCAGTAGTTAAATTTCATGAAAATCAAACTGAACAACTTCATTACTATCGCTGCCGCAAGAGAGTAACACTGGCTATCACAGAAAATTTATTTCCAAAAGATGTCATTCCCATTGATCTTTTTTGGTATTTTGAAAT
This sequence comes from Eucriotettix oculatus, assembly GCA_034510155.1. Classification (NCBI taxonomy): domain Eukaryota; kingdom Metazoa; phylum Arthropoda; class Insecta; order Orthoptera; family Tetrigidae; genus Eucriotettix; species Eucriotettix oculatus. The sequence continues at coordinate 66,873,816 of CM067378.1, forward strand.
GATTAATACAGTAAACAACAGAAACTGCTTATTGCATTAATGTCCGACATGCGGGTGTGCCTACAGCGCCAGGGGGGCGGGGCGAAACACCTACACCCTTCCTAATGTAATATTTATTACATTCACAGTGGTTTACAAAAATTCGTCAGAATAATGTAAGGCGTTGAAGACAAACTGATGCAAAAAAATAGATACAAATATGGCAGAATGGTGCTTCAAACAATAGAAAAGTTGCTAAATTTAATTTATAAATTACTGAGATCACAATTGCAAGTAGAATTTGTTATGAACTGCAGTAAATGAAACTGAATACTAAAATACTTAAACCACATCAATCTTTAAGAGATCAAATTTATCAACAAAATCTACTTTAAATTCCACAGAAACATAATATCTTTACAATAAAATTTGTTAATTTTGTAATGAAAGTCTTACAAGTATACATTAGCTTTATGATAGATAATGTAATCAGTCTTCAGAAAGAAATTGTTAAAATAGTTCTGGAAGATCCTATAAATTCCAGATTAATTGAACTTCCAACGCTAGGCCTGTGAGGCATTGACATCTAAAAACAGTGATAAAGCCAGTTAGGAAAACTTGATCGGATGAAATTTGCGTAGTGAATAATTTTGAAACTAACTTTCCGTACGTACTGGAGTAAATTTTGAATTTAGCTTCACCCGAAATTATTCGGACAGGTACCGCGAAAAGAACATGAAGCTACATTATCCAATCATGATGTTATAATCCGTTTTTCCCACACGAGAGTTCGTCACCTTACTACTCTATAGTAACGCGAATATTGGAAGTGAGATCGATGAAGCTGTCGCGATTAAATTTCCAACATCTGTTTTACGGAACTCATTTCATAATTCACGGTGAGCTCCACGTGACGGTAAATATATTATGGGTCTTGCTGCCACCTGTCGACGGAACCCGTTACTACTGACAGATACGCTAGTTCCTCGGTTCTCCGCCAGAGGCGTAGTGTTACGGTCGCTTAGAATCTTGATTAAACCTTCGTAAAGGTCCCGAGGGTAAGAATATTTTTACAAATTCGCAAGGAGTATCATCCTGCAATCACAAACACTGGAGGAAATAACTAAGATATAATACTGCTCTCTTCTGGTTTTAATTTCTTTTATGTAATGAAATAGTTTATCTGACAATTAAATATACACTAAAACAGTTTTTTTGGGGGGGAACAGGCTACATGAGGGTGATCCTGAAGCAGGCAACTCCCCTTTAATAGCATAGGAAGGGACTTGAAAAGGGGGGATATTCTTTTTATTCAGCCCTAAAAAGGAAACAACAGGTACAGAATTTTGATAAGATGAATCCATTGAATATATAAAAAGTGGGGTACAATTTATTTATAATCGCTTCAGGGCAAACCTTATAACTCGTAGTTGGTTTGCAACGGATCTCATTATCCTACATTTCGGAGCCAATAAAAATGAGCAATTACTAAATATTAAAATTATCCTCACCCAACAAATAAAACCAATTTACGTATGCATCGTATCGATGATCCACATAAATTATCTCTCTCCGACAACAATAGCTTAATTACGGAGCGAATCGTACTGAAACAATAGATGGATTCAGAATATTCGCCCTTTCTATCTTATACTGCCAAAATTAAGCTTATAATAACACAGTAAGTCAGATTAATTGTATAGGAACGATTAATAAGACTTTAAGAAATACAATACTTACCAAATTTAGCTCTATGACTTGAGACAGACCTTTTATAACATATTACCTAATGTCATCCATTGAAATTTTCATTAGTGTAACTGATGAGGTCTCAAATGAAAGACGGAACGTAGTATAGTTCAATATTTAATAAAATAAAATGGCAAGGGGCTGTTTCAACTCATTTAATTTTAATGTAATTATTTTCCCCTAAACGCTAATTGCACATAAAATGCAAATTTTTAAAACATCCTTTAAAGTATTAAAACTGGCTCCGTATATAAACCGTTTAATCTAAAATGTAAATGTAATTCGATAACATAATTAATATTTTTTGTAAACTATTTTAAATGCAGAAACAACGATAATATATACCATATGCATGATAAGAAAACCTATATTTTTATCATTATCACTGGTTACAAACAGGAAATGGATGACGCATTAAAACTTAGTTGCAGTCGCTAGTGACCGAAAGAATCGCGAGTCTTTAACTATATTATTAAAAAAATAGTTGCAATGAGCTGTGTTATATTTTCATGGAAAAAAAAAGTTCGCCAATATCGATAGGTCCACTTTCGATTTCAGAGGAACAGATTCAGTACAAATTTATCTCGGTTTGGACCGTAATAAATTTACAATAAGCCCCAACAATAGTATTATTCGTTTAGGAGAAAAGAACCCAATGGAATTGTAAAAATTGAAATATAATATTACACAGAAATATTGAAATTGACGTATATTTGAAGTCTGGGAAGTTTAATATCAGATAATTACAAATACATATTTCATCTACAATACATAATACATTTATATCACTTGATGGAGAAGATGAAGGCGCATAGAAAAACATACTATGCAACTAAAATATGAAAAAAGAAAAAGGCTTGCATAGTTGTCGAAAAACTAATATTTTAATCCTGTAAATATGTATTGATGTGAAAATAGCAGTCAGATTTTATTCGTTTTATTATAATATTTCGAATCGGTACCCCGTGATAATTAATGGCCAGCATATTTAATGTGTATGGAAACTCCCATGTGTGTAACAACAGCAAGCTAATAATAATTTCCGTGAGCGATGTGAGGAGCATCCAGCAGCAATGTGGCTTACGTATGAGGTACACGGGTTTGGCCACAAGCCTGACCAGCGGGTCTGGAACTGGCACCTAACGGACCTGCATGCTTTATCGGGCTGCATACGTACGTAACGGATACATGATTAATAGCCGCCCTTCCAACGCACACACGGATGGAACTGGAGAAGGGGGGACGGGACGAAAATGTCACATACTTAAAGACAACAGTACAGCCTTCCCTCTTCAAACGCTCGAAGTAAGAAATGAGTAAGTAGTAATCCTTAAGTTGAATTGTATTTCATATGATATTAGTTAATTCAATTTGATTACACAGTTCATTTAAAAATAGATTGTGTTTCTGTGAGATGACATTTCTTTGAGAAACGACTTCTGCTTACGTATTTATTTCCTGCGAGTTCCTCGAATACTTCATGTGAACTGTACACGATGATGTTCCATTTTCTTGTAAATATGGGGCAAAGAAAAACGCTTCCAGGTCTCTGACGAAAAGAGCTTCCTACCTGCGGATCTTCTCCGTGAGTAAAACGGTCTGTCGTTCCTTTTGTTGTGGGCCACATAATTATAATGTTACAAAAATGAATACTCCAGCCAATTACATTTTTTTGTTGTCTTTGTATTCAATTCTCCATGCTAACCTAATCTGTACAAGCCTTTACGTTTCCCGATAAATTCCCCTCCCACATCCTCTCTAATCTGCTCAGCCTATTCCATCGTTAACCACCTTCTTCTCTTCTTACCACACACGTCTCAAAACGTGGCCTATTAATTTATCTCTTCTCTTCGTCAAAGTCCTCCATATCGTTCTCTCTTCTCTTATTCTGCTCAGAACTTACCGGTTAGTTATTCTATCCACCCATATGATTTTCAGCATCCTTTTATAGCACCACGTCTCAAAAAGCTTCTATTCTTTTCCTTTTGCAACTCCTACCGCCCATATGACGCCACAATCCGTCTACATAACATGTAATATTATTTAATTTTTAGAAGCAGAAAATTTGGAAACCATGTTGAACTATTTTAAATAATTTTAGGAATAAGACGCACATGACCTCAGTATTTTATTTATGGCCCAGTTTTAGTTTTCGCAATTTGATAGAAATTTCCAAATTCATTTCTTTGAATGGTTTCTGTATTTAAAATAACCTTGGATTGTGAATTATTTTAGATACTATGCCAAATATTCTGATTTTTAATATATTAACTATTTTAAAATCAGATTCATAATTACTGATTTTGATTTCGGTGCCCGCTTTCTCGTACTGCACGGTTACGAGACAGTGTAGCTCAAAGGGGCGCTATACTGCGCATGCGAATCTGTTGTTCCAGTCAGGACTATTGTGCTACAATCAGGATAGCACAGATATATTACGTGAGGGAGCGCGCTGTGAGGTGGGCATTTTAAAGTCATCGGAATCGAAGGAATTCACACTCTTAAAATACTATTATTATAAAGGTTCTTAAAATTACAAACCAAATCATTCTTCCCAAATTAATTAATGGCCCGTAACTCATGAGCACATATGCATCCTATTCTGGATGCAAATTGGTTTTCTGGCAGTAAGAATTTGACAATGGGAGATTTTATGGCATAAGAATGTATGGCACTAAATATTATGGAAGGTGTACATTTAGAAAGTATGAAATCATAAATGTTGTACACTAGGAGAATTATGAATGTTAAACTTGTAAACAGAGAAATCATTAAATGGTGACGAAGGGAAAAGTCTGTCTGCCCTAGTAACCGAAATAGACTATTATAGGAAAATATATCGATCATGTTTCACATATAATCATGTAGGCGTTCTATAGTGTTAAGATTTTGACACAGGGAAGAAATATAAGTGACAGGTTAAGGATTTAGACGGCACAAAAAGTGTTCTTGACATTCTGCATGTGAAATATGACTCCTTCCTTTAAATTCTCGGCGATTACCAGAGATTAACGTGACGCATGGCATTTCGCTCTCTGCTTCGCGTAGTGTGTGCCAACACATTTATACGCTGTCTAGATGGTAATTCACCCCACAATGACTTCGCGGTTGTTGGCACAAAATAAAATTTTATTCGAAATGCAAACAAGTTTCCCCGATGACGTAATTTCTATTGCAGACATTAATACTTACGAAAGAAAGACAATTTGTATCTTTCAAGTCGAAAAAAAAAGATTTTGAATATCAAAGACAACGAAATAACGACAGAACGGGAAGGATAATCATTTTAGATTAAAGTAATAAACTTTTCAGTACGTTATCGGAAATATGCTTTTTTTAAATTAATTCAGAATTATTATTTGTAATGTAAATAATTTTTAGACATAATCACTGTAAATCTTAGAAGTATATATTTTGAAAAATATTTACGTTGACCATGGCAAGAAAGAACTTCATAATCGTTTTCAAAAAGAAAAAAAACAGGCAATCGAATGTCTGTACCTAAAGAAACACCTTTTTTTGTTTTGGTACTCGTACAAAATGTTTAGAAGCGCATCTTTTTGCGGAAAGTGTCCGGAACGGAAATGTTGTAACTCAATGTTCCTGCCTTCCCACCAAAATGTTAGACAAGGGGTAAAATAAATTTAAAATCAAAACGAATTGCAACTGATTTATTTCGGGTTTTTTTGACAGAATAAGTACTAAGAAAAATAAATAGGAAGAAACTAACTTGTAACATTTTACGAGAACCGTTTTATGATTTTTTTGTAGTCAGAAACATGCTTTTCTATTGTAAACTATTACCGTTACTCATTTAAAAGCGGAATTAATGTTGATTGATTCAAATATAATATTTTAAAAAATAAGACTCAAGTACCGCCACTTCAGAAAAGAAATACGAAGTGAAGGACTAACAATTTGAATGGCAATTAGCAGGAACGGAAACGCGATCAGAAATAATGTTAAGTGTAAGCATATTTAAACGCCACGAAAATTAACGTTTTAGTAAATGAATTTCTAATAACAAATCGTATCGTTTACTCAAAACCGAGTTGTATATTATGTGAAATATCCTGGGATATTTAAAATGCAATTATGTGACTGAAAACTGTATTAACTAACGTATACCGTATTCTTGATACGCACAATTATATATAGATGCACACATTAACAATCACACCCTCACGTTTTACCGTAATCTCTAAATAACTAATATCTAAAACTTTATCCCAAATTTAGCTTCATTAATCTTATTTAATTAATTTCCTGTATTAAATAGCAACAATGCCTAATTGGAATAGGATCGAGTTTGGCAGAGGTAAAGATTTTTCTACGTCGAATATTTTATTTTCGACTAGCTGGGTGTCCAGTGTAGCCTGGGTACTTATTTGTATTAGTCGGATATATCATCATCGTCAACACATGATTTAATCGACATCGAGAGCATCTAATTATTTTAACATAGAACTTTTCTCGCCTACCTATTTAGGCGTTGTGTTAAATTTATCATAATGTGCACAAGTTACAGTACTTAAATCGAATCAAGTCTGGTACGTTAAATAAGCAAAAAACATCCCGGTTTACTGAGAGACTGAAAATAACCCGGTACTCAAATGGAATAACTATCTCCCTGTACACTAAAAGAATAAATAAAATACACAATAAAAAACTCCCTGTACCTCAAGGAAGAAAAACAATGTACCGATACATTAATGGTGTCACAAATACACCCGGTTCTTTTAATGTCATTTATTTATTTACCTCATTCTGGCCGCGACAATAACAAATCCTATAATCGAAAGGCACTTATGAACAACACGAAATTTAGCGTCGCATCAATTTATTTTCAAACAAGTTTCGTAGCGCGTATTTTCAAATGCTGCGCGTGCAGAATATTTGAAGATTAAAGTATGACTGACTGGATAAATTGCAATAAATTGAAATTGACAATAAATGTATAAAATTATATGAATAAAAAATCTTACCCATTGTCTTTTATCACCATTTAATATTTCCTAATGTTCTTATTGCAGTATACAATTAGTCAAAAGTTGAGCTTAAGATCTACTGCAGTTAAAAGGCGGTTCTAAAAGTAACGTAACTAAACAAAATTACGTATTTAAAATATCTTTCGTACTGTTTATGATCTTCCTTCCATGTGTTCCTGGTATTGCAGGATATAATTGATCAAATGTGAGAGTAGCAGACTGTAAACTGTTAAGTAATATGTCGCGGATTAAATAAAATGGCGGATTTCCATTATTCTGTATCTCGGACGTCAAATGATGAAACATCATACTTTTTGGTTACAATTCCGTCCACGTTTGAGATAATTCGTTCTCATCACTCAAGAGTTTATCTCTGGGTTTTTAAGAATATTAGTACACGTTTTGTTGCAATTACACCACGCGTTTAAATTTAAATAAAGGATATACAAACACACATCTTACTCTCCTGGGTTTGCCGCACCAATTTATTAGTAATACCGCCTTTTGGACAGTTGGGATCAACTTTGTTGCTGTTTTTTTTAAAAATAACCTTCTGATGAACAAAGTATTTCTGGTGAATTCATCCTTGTTTATGAGCGCCGCAGCCCTATTGGTACCTTTGTTGAACGGGAAAACCTATATTGTTACATTTGGGGGGGGAGGGGGGTTAACAGGCTACATGAGGGTGATCCTGAAACAAACAGCTCCCCTTTAATAGCATAGGAAGGGAATTGAAAAGGGGGGATGCGGAAGGTAGAGTTTTTTGCGGTTATTCTTTTGTATAAGTCAAAATGAAGATGAGACTAAGAGAGGGAAAACAATAGAAATGAAATATAGACAGTGATGAAACAAGGCAATTCTGCCAAACGTCTCTCGTTTATTTGTCTTATAAACGAGAAACTTTTGGTGTGTTGAGCTACAGTGATTGGCACGATGTTATAAATCGTTCAGAAGAAGAGTATGCAAATAAGTACATATAGAATGAAAGTTTTATTGACAACTTTAAAAGGATGCGTCTACGCATACCGATAAGCAACCCTAGGGGACTAGTGTTCTTGATATGATGCGGGTTCGGTGTTATCAGAATGGCGAAATAGCAGTGATGTCACGCCGAGAAATTACAAGGAAAACTTCAAATTCTACTACTACAGTATTGGATCAGGATTTCAGAAGAAACATGCTGTCAGCATCCGGTGCACTTCCCGTTGCTCTGTTCCTGCTCCAGAGACGTATTTAAAGTTAAGTTATTGGAGACGGGCTCTTAGAAGCATGCCGAACCATTAATAGTGCCAAGGAACATTTTCTACAATGGTGCACCAATTTCGTAATCAATAGATTCGTTTCCTTTTTTACTATGTGAAAGATTGTAGTGGACTATTTTAATGTTTAATTTAGAGCCTTGGATACACCCCCCCACCTCCCCCCATCTGTCACAGTGAGTCTCCCCCTGTGCTGTGTGACACCTGCGCAAAGCTGTTCGGCTACTTCATTTCCTGGCGGGTGAATTACCGCCACGTTATATTTCCTCCCTGATCGGCCTTGTTCGTCTCACCTTGGCCGGCGCAGTTCGTTTCTCATTTTAAAACCAAATTAATCGCAAAGCCTGTTGCCAAGCAAACGCGACGCACCTCAATTCGCGCTTTCGGGGGGTTTTATTTCTGAGCATTGAAGTACCGTTTGGAAAAAAGAAATCCACACACACACACACATATGCACTAAATATAGTGCTGCTCAAAAAAATATGATTCTGGCAGATTATTTTCAAACATCAAATTTAATAAGAAAGCGAAAGTCCCTATTTTTGCAATTAAGCGTAAAAGAAGAATTCTGGACTGTTACATAGCCCAAAATGGGACTCTGAAACGAGAGAAATTATAATATTTAAATTACTCTAAAATTTTACAAATAAACACCAAAACAGCCTATTAGCCATAAAACCAAAATTTCACAGATACACGTTTCGTCCACAATTTTGAGATCGTCAGGTTGAAAGGAAACAAACAAAATTCTTCAGGTTTCAACTACAGACAGAAACTTGTACAAAAATTAGAAATTTTAAGTGACAATAATTTCGTTTAAATATAAATTAGTCAAATTTCCAGCAGTGCTGTTAAAATATGTTGTTGTGGTATTCAGTCCTAAGACTGATCTTATCCAACCTTCCATGATAACATATCTTGCGAAAGCCTTTTCATGTACGCATAACTACAACATCGTCCCTCTTCTGTTCTTACCTCACAGACTTCCCTCAAATGCTAATTTTACAACACCCTCATGTTTCATAACGTGGCGTATTAATCTATCCCTTTTCTTGGTCAACGTCCTCCATCGTGTTCGCTGTTCCCTTATTCGGCTTAGAACTTCTTCGTTTCAGCATTTTCCTATAGCTCCACATTTCAAAGGCTTCTATTAGTTTCCTTTCAGCAACTACTATCGTCCACATGTTGCTGCATTCCATAAAACATTTTTAGCAACGATTTCCTATTATTCTCTTTGGCGAAAACCTTCCTTGTCTGTGCTATCGTAGTCTTTATGTCTACTATACTTCTACCATCCCTAGTTATTATGCTGTCCAAGTAGCAGAGTTCTTTAACTTCCTTCAAAAAATCCCTTCCCAATCTAACATCCTTTGTTATTCCACTGGTTCCCATACTACACTCCATGACCTTGGTTTTCCCTCTATTAATTGAACTCTTTCTCCGGGAGCATATTCATGCCATTTATTATAGTTTCCAAGTCTTCTTCTGACTCACCTAAAACTAAATTATCATCGGCAAACCATAAAGATTTTATTTCTTATCCATGCAGTATTATACCTTTTCTAAAATAAACTTATATTTTATAATGCATGCAAATATAAAAGGTTGAGCGACGGACTACGTCCATTCACAGTTACAATAGAAATGTGATGTAGAAATACAGAGCAATATTTTTATTGTACATCAATAAATTTATCATAGAAAATTTGTAGAATTGAAATAAAGAATGTTATGATAGATAAAAATGAAATCATTATAACAGGAAATAGTAAATTTCGTTCAAATTATACCTATAATTTTTAACATTTAATTTAATCCAATAACGAAAAACAACCACTTAAAAACAGTCTCTAAAATTATTATTTAAACAAGTTGATAGCATTCGACATTTGTCACATTTATTCTGTTGAGTTCAAATGAACAACTTGTATAGTATTAACATAAGAATAATTGATGTAATTACTATACAAGTTTTTTCATTTGAACCCAATAGAATGAATATTACAAACGTCGAAAGCTATCAACTTTTTTAACTAATAAATTTGAGAGACTATTTTAAGTGGTTGTTTTTCATTACTGCATTATATATACACAGTCTAATAGTAAGAAATTTAATTTAATATAATTACAAATTTTATATAGAATTTCACTCATCAGTCTTGTGACGTAATTAGTTTCTTCATCCAAGATTTTTAACAATTTACCAATTGACATATTTTTGGAGTTGACCGTACTTGGACAAAATTTTGTCTGGAGATAAAACCTCAAGTAGTTAGAAAATTGTAGACGAAACGCTATGTAAGATACTAATTGGGATATTTTGTGTTTACTTGTAAGAGATTTTACATAATTAGTAAATATAAAGGAGACTATTGCTTCACATAAAACAATAACCTGTCATTTAGTGTTGAAATAGTAAATTTTGCTTATATTTACATATTTAGGTGTATAAGCTAGTGTAACTATAACGCCACTGTTGAAGATATTCCTGCAAGAAAAATTCTCCAGAAAATTAAACTTTGCTAATCGATGGTATCATAAGAGCATGTAATGTGTTATCAAAGTTCAGGTATGATAGGTTTGATTAAACGTGAGGATCTTGCCTTTGTTGCGATTTTAAATATATGCATCACAAACAGCGATTGCTCATTTCGATACATAGAATAATGCAGTAAACTATAAAAAATAAATTTGCATTTTCTTAATACTACAATTTTCAAACGATTTCTCTTTAGAACTATAAACTTTTACTTCAGCTGCAAGGCAACAAAATTTTCGAAAGTTAAATTCTGGCCACACAATTATTTTTAACTGTATGTAACTTATTAAAGTGAAATCATTGTTGTCTTTAAAATGCAAACAGACAAACTTGAAGGAGATAATTCTTTCATCTAAAGATGGAGCAAACCTTCTGCAAATTACAAATTCGCACTGAACTCGCTCGCCTTTCTCTTATAGTCGCACTCTGAGGCGTTGCCACTACAAAAAAATTGGAAGTTACATATATTATCTACAGTATTAATGTTTCAGCTTCTTGTTTACTTGAAACTGGCTGTAACAGTGTGAATTAAATAAATTTAAATGTTTAATTCATTTTTAAGAACGAAAGTTAAATACTTTGCATTGAAAACTGATTTCTATAAATACAGGAATATTAATGAAGTTATGATAACAAAAGGTATTCGTATTAGAAAAAATTACTTTAGTTTATTAATTGATAACTTTTGATTTTGGATGGGATAATTAAAACCAAAATAGTATAATCTGCATCGCAAAATTCTAAAACATTTTGAAGCGCACAGTATAGAAATAGTAGATATACCAGATTTTATTGTTAACAGATTCAACTTCTAAAGCTATCCTCTTTGCAGATGATACTAGTGTAATAGTAAAAAGTAACAAAGACACACTAGAAGAGGCAAGTAACAATAATTTAACTAAGCTGCTAACATGGTTTAATGCGAACGGACTAACAAATAACTGTGACAAAACACATTTCATGCAATTTCACACACCACAACTTTACAATCTATAACACTTAAATACGACAGCAAAAATGTAAATGAAACTTACTCTGTTAAATTATTAGGTCTCTTAGTATATAATAAATTAAATTGGACTGATCAGATTAATCAATTACTTAAGAAACGTGATTTAAAAACAAGAAAATTAGTATACTTTGCATATTTTCATTCTATTTTATCATATGGTATTATATTTTGGGGCAACTCAGTAGGCATGGATAAGATTTTTATTAGTCAAAAACGTGTAATTAGAGCAATATGTCAGGTTTCCTCACGAACTTCTTGCAGAACTCTGTTCAAAAAGTTAGGTATTTTCACTTCGACGCGCCAATACATTTATTCATTGATGTTATTTGTAATCACAAATAGGCACTTATTTTTTAATAATTCTGATATTCATCCCTTCAATACAAGGAACAAAAATAATCTGAATAAAAAATGTAAAACATTGTCAATTGCACAGAAAGGTGTGCATTATTCAGGGATATCCATCTTCAACAGACTGCCGCACAGAATTAAACAGTTGTCCGATAATCAAGGTAAATTTAACACTGAATTACGCTCATTTTTGCTTAGCCACTCCTTCTATTCAATAAAGGAATTTATAGAAGAATCGGAGAAGAGTAATTTATAATAGTTTATAATACAAAAATTTGTTATCAGTATATTTTTCTTTTATACAATAAAATAATGTAATAAATGTACACCCTGACCCATTCCACATCCTTGAAGCTTAGCTTCTTTACAGGATCTACGGAATATGATTATTATTATTATTATTACAGTAGAAATTAATGGGACAAATTTAATATACACTTTTAGTACTATTTGATATGTGTTAAAAACTAATAATGACATTTTCAGCTCGTTTGTAATGTACAGAAAACAGTAAATTTAATTTAATTTTTGTAATATTTTGTGCAAACCAAATAATGCACGGTTTATTTATCAAGAATTCAATTAGTGTGTATACTAATGGGAATGATTGACAATTAATTAAGGATTATATGCTCCGATATAAGAACTCAACAGACGCAGTATTAATATTAATGAATTATTGACTGACACATTGTCAATCATATACAGAATTATCTTCGTTTGCCGTGGCCCACAAAAGGAAAACAAACTGTTTGGCAGGCAGCGTTGCGAAAGCCTTACATATCTGTCAGTACACATTCATCTCTTTCATATCCATTCCTTCTTTCTTGATAACCTTATGAAATTGAATTGTACCACATTATTATTTCTCTACAAAACCCGGAAATGCATTAAATCTGAAGGTAGTTTACTGTGGTCGCGACCAGAAACTTCGGCGGGTGAGTAAATCTGCCAAATAGGCAACTGGTCATCCCACTACGGAAATGGCAGCGTTCATATCCATTCGTTGCCTCATTCAGCTTTAGATTCATAGCCACCTGTCGGAGCCATAAATGACATGTGATATTTGGAAAACATTGTTTAATGTATTGAGAAATCTAGCAATGTTGTCAGCGTAGACGGCTGAGTGATGGTGAAGTTTAGGGAGACTTGGGTGGACGTTGAGAGTGACGTGCAGCCAGAGGTAAAAATTGGTTTTCACGTGGTAAGACGACATTGTCAGTATTCTGGACTTCTTGTGATAATTTTTACATCGTTCGTCACCGGAGACTAATTTCACATTAGAATATGAAATGCCGATAATCAACAGAGCTCGATGGACCGTGTTATTGAAATGTAATGTGGGCGGCACTTGCCCATATTCACACGTGAGGATCAGATCTCTGCAGTCCATAGGATATGTAAAACGGGTTGGAAATAATCCCAAAGTGTAATCTGCTTATCCTTTGAGATTCTCATTTAACGATTTAAATATTTTTTCCAGACAGTTACGAGGCCATAAAACGACTCTGAGATGAGAGAAATTAAATGTTTCTATTAACGTGACATAAAATAAATAAACAAATACTTACAAAGCCTCTAAGTCATAAAACGATACATTAGGCACGTTACAATGTTGCATCCACACTTTGGGATGTTTCCACGATGTTTTCATGTTCCAAAACTTTAAAGACACGAACCACCCCATTATCCCGAAATCGCTTAATAGAAAGGACCAAGTTATGCTTTCCCGCATCAGGACACTGCATACAAATGTTTCCTATTCCTCAAGGAAGATTCCGTGATTTGTAACATTTGTAACGTTGAGGTTACGAATAAACACATACTGGAGGATTGTACAGAATATACACAACTAAGACGCAAGTTCCTGGGCAATTGGTCGCCGCAAAAAATCATGGGAGAAGAGAAAAAGCTATAAAGAACCTGATATTATTCCATTACGGTAACTTCGATAATTTCTATGTAATACGGTCGGAAATAACCTTTTAGTCGACCCGACCTTAAATAAATAAATAAATACACAACCGAAGAAATTTGAATATATATATATATATGTTTTAAAATTGTAGACGAAACGTTGTAAACGAATCTAATATGTTGAATAATTTCTAAGTTCTCCGAATTATTGGCTGTTAATTTTTATTTGATAAGAGACATTGGACTGTTAGTAGCTTTATTTGAATTGTCTGGTTTCTGTAAAACATTAAATTGTTAATTAATAATTTCTGCATCGATTCACGCATTTTTTTTAAAAAAACGTGTAAATATATAATTGGAATTATAAATTAAGCATAAACTGATTATTGTAGTTTTTAAATCTTCTAATAATCTTTAAACAAGACTTCTAGGATTATTATTTTATTGTTTTACCAATACAGTACTCTTGCATAAAATATCATTTCTTCACTGATCATCACAATAGCCGAGAATACGCGAGGTTCTGGGTTCGAGTCCGAGTCCAATCGACACTTTTTCGTTCTCGTCTTTCTTCTAAATTTAGCTATACGCTCTATACGTGAGCCTCAAATGAGGTATTTTTACTTCTTTTCAATTAATGATAATATCATAATTTTAGATAACGATCATGTTTTTTTTTACATTATCTGTTCATACTGCAATGTATGTTTTATCGGTCAAACAAAACGCAATCTATAAATTCAAGTTAATGTACATACATACAATTTGAAAGTTATCGTTCAAAATTATTCATTCACGTACTAACATATTTATTTACTTCGGCTGGAAAAATGTGGTATTTTGATTGAAACTGCCCTCGTAGGCAGTCATTAATTTGGCATCTTTTAACAAAATTTCAAAAGTTAACATTACCTGAGGAAGTCCCAAATGTGGTGACGAAACGTCGATTAAATAAAAAAACTCTGGTAGATCATTTATTCTATTACAATTGAATTACAATCTAATCATAAAATATTACCGACGTATCGCCGTAATTTTACGATGAAATTGATGTTTTATGAAATTTTTCGTATTTTTCTGACTTATTTCGAGAAACTCTAAGTGGGAACTTAGGTAAGTGTGAAAATAAAGGTAGCAAATGCAATAGTGCTTAAGAGAGATGATAACCCGTGCCTAGTACGAGTGGACGGGGCCGGTTGTGTTTAGCGTTTACATGTGAGGAGATACGGGTGGCCGGGTTATGCACCTTTACCCGATGTAACGGAAGAGACGCCTACTCCTGCATTTTTACACGCGTGAGTCAGCTCAGCCTGGCTGGGTGCGACTATTATCTGCCTACAGACTCGCATTCGGTCGTTCCGCATAGCTACGACACAACAGGAAGCTACCGTAATGACCTTTGTCATCCCGGGAATCTGCACGAGTTTTGTGTTGTTGCAAACGGAGCACTTACTACCATTTAATTCTCAGTTTAGATACCTTACTCTTTAAAATTAGACGTTATTATAATAACTTCATATTTCGAGATACACCTGAAATTTACCTGTACCATATGCACACAAGAATTGTGTTTTTAGAGAATACATGAGATCGGCAGAAGATGAGGAACCGGAATGGAAAATAGCAACTTGAACGAGAAAGGAAGAACTGCAGAGGAAACAAGGCTGATGGAGAAGATTTATAATGGTCCAGAGAGTGAATGTGAGTAGAACAACGGTTGAGTGAGGTGCGATACGAAGGAAACCAGCTGTAAGATTAGACCAGGGATTTGCAACCAGGTGAGTGTTTCTCTTATTTTCGTAGATAGATTGAAGGATTATAACACAAATTGCGTGTTCATGATCGCTGTTCTGCAGAGAATAATCAATACCCATAAGAGAGCATTATTGTTGAAAACGGAACTTAAAGATCATTGGAATCTAGGTATTAATTACGGTCGAACTTGGCTATAACGAGTTCAACGAAAGCATCCGGGTTCTTGATTTTGTTTTCAGAGAACGGAAAGAAACTAAATATAAAAAAACAGCGAATTGGTCACCAAAATTTTAAAATAATATGTGTTTTTGTGGTATTCAGTCCTAAGACTGCTCTGATGCAATCTTCCATGCTAACTTATCGTGCGCAAGCCTTTTATTTCTACATAGCTACGACATCCCACATCCTTCCCAATCTGCTTAGTGTATTCCACACCTTCCTTCCTCTTCTGTTCTTACCCCATTAATGCTAATTTTACAAGACCCTCGTATCTTAAAACGTGACCTATTAATCTATCCTATCTCTTGGTCAACTCCCTCCATATTGTTCAATTCTCCTATTCCGCTTAGAACTTCTTCGTTAGCGATTCTAACCACCCATCCGATTTTCAGCATTCTCCTATAGCACCACATTTCAAAGGCTTCTATTCTTTTCCTTTCTGCAACTCCTACCGTCCGCGTTTCGCACCCTTACAACGCCACTTTCCATACAAAAATTTTTAGCAATGACTTCCTAATATTCACACCTATATAAGCCGTAAGTAAATTTCTCTATTTTTAGAAAGCCTTCCTTGCCTGTGCTGTCCTACTCTTTATGTCTACTATACTTCTACCATCCCTAGTTATTATGCTGTCCAAGTAGCAGAATTCTTTAACTTACTTCAAAATATCCCTTCCCAATCTAACACCATTTGTTATTCCTTTGTTTCCCAAACTACACTCCATTACCTTGGTTTCCCCTCTATTAATCCTCTCCTGACAACGGTAAATTTAATTTATTATGGTTTCCAAGTCTCCTTCTGAGTTCCCTAATACTACAATATCTACATAATATTTAGATAATATAATTCTGACATTTCGTCTATATTTGTGAATTTCAAGATAATTTATAAATGTATGAAATTATAACAGATGTGGATAATTTTACGTCGTGGACTACGTCCAGTGATGGTTACAGCCAATATCTTTTCCACAAAGATTCCACCATAACGTTTTCATTTTGTTTCCTCCTTCCCATAAAAGTAATTGTACTAGACTTTTTTAATTCTGTAGTTATAATCCTGATCCTATGCTGTTAAAGAAGATTTCCCTGCTTCAGCTACATCCCAAAAAATTCAACTAGGGTTTACCCTTCATCTGTTTTGGTGAAACATCGGGTCGGATCATTAAACTATAGTCCGGGGCCCTAGTCAACCATTGACTGCCTTTCTCTACCATTCACATCCCTCCGTTTCAATCGCCTCCCTATTCTATTAAAGGGGAGTTGCCAGTCTCTGGATCACCCTCATGTAGCCTGTTAACCAAATGGAAAAGGGAAAATTTAAGAAGTGTAAAACGTAATGCCTCAAAGCAGAACTTGTTGACAATCCTGGACCCAATGGATCTGTCTTAAGATCATATTACACAGGATACAGCCGTAACCATTTAGAGATTAGGGAACGCAAAAAAAACCCTGCAAATAAAGCTTATTTGGCTATCTAGCACCTGCTGACATCAAGAATCCTTAGTCGGAAACCCAAAATACGACTTTATCGAACAGTACTGAGACCTATAATTACATATGAGTGGGAGACATGGGTAATGCCAACAAGAAGCCAGACTCAATTGCAGGGAGAGGAAGATTTTCAGGAGAAGAAATGGAGCAGTTAATGCCAATGGTGAATGGAGAATCCGAACCAATACAGAATTACAGCTGATCTATGAAGAGCCCAGCTTAATCGCTGAAGTTAAAAAAGCCAGACTGAGTGGGCAGGACACTTAGATCGTATGCCACAGCATAGGTAAAGTATACACACAAAAGTCAGAAGGACGACGGCTGCCAGGCAGATGCAGGAAGAGATGGATAAACGTTGTTGAAAAAGACCACCTAACTTGTTATTATTTGATCAAAATTTAACCAAATTTGGCACATATTGAGTCTATTAAATAACTTCATTAATCACCCCCATATTTTTAATATTGAAGGAGTTATTACGCACGTTGTTTAATATTATGTTGATTTTTGATCATGAATAATTCCACTACCGTGTGATTGATAATTATATTGTCAACTGGATGCAAAATCAACGGCGTCAACGTAAGATAAACACTGACCCCGACTATTACGACACGTGATTGGGACTAATATGTGGCTGGTTCGAGAGTTCGACTTCTACACGTGTAAAAAGAGAGGGGGAAATTGTGTGTTGCTAATTGTGTTGACCTCGAACAGCGATTGAATCCTACGACCTCGTTCACCGGAAGTTGACCTGTTTCGAGCCCTGCCCCGGTTCTTTTGTCAGAGTTTTGTCTTCCATTTCCCAGTGACCACTGCTACTGCCCAGTACATAACTTATATTTTTCCGAAACACAGTAATTATGTAAAAGGGTGTCTAAATCAACCTTCCACTTTACTATTAGAGATTATTTTATTTTTGAAGTGTCCAAATAATAAGCAATCGCATACTTCCAAGAATTTCAAGTAAAAAATTATGTTACGGTTACCGATTTAGAATAAGAGCGTTACGATTGGATCAATAGAGAAATATAAAAAAATTATAGAATTTAACCATAACTGAGTGTGTCTTGAAATTATTAAAATGTTTGTAGCCTTCAAGTGAATAACATTATCACATAAACACTACAAAATTGTGGCTAAGAAAATGTTTACTCACTATAATTATCCCACATCGTTAGCAACAGCTTTATTTCTTTCTTTATTTTTTCACTGTTACTTCTATCTCTCTGTATCTGCTTCGCTCCCAACGTCACTAATAATTTCTTACTGTAATTAACTTTGTTCAAAATTTTTAAAAACTATTGAAAAGAAACATTATTATTAACATTATAAATACAAAATAATAAAATTTAAAAGTAATAAATAAAATATAGTAAAAAATTAATACACAACTGTATCAATTATAGACATAAACGACACTGTGGTGAAATCTGAAAATAATTAAAAATAAAATTCTAGATTCAGAATAAGAGAAGTTAATATAGTGAGATAAATTATTTTATATTTAATCTACATTTTAAGAATTCCAGCTTAATAATTCATTGAAGAAACTTCACTTCCGCTGTTTGATCTAGCAAGAGCTTTAAGGTGCAGCACGTCATAAAAATGTCGTTGCGATGCTGAAATCGGGCAAATATTGACAGAAGGTAGGATATGAACGGCACCATTTGAAGGCGACAGGCTGGAAACTTCCCGATAAAGTTTATTAACCTTTCTTGTTGCTTGTAAAATGGTCGATACGATTGCATTTTTATTGGAGCACGAGTCCTGCGCATTTTAAAACATTAACTAATAAACGTAATTGAGATTAACTGAAAGTAAAAACTGAGCAATGTAAGGAAAGAGTTTTATATTCTTCGTATCTAATCGAACTCAAAAATTCGTTTACAGTCACAAATTTGTTAACGCTGAAAAAAATTAATTCTAAGGATTTTAATTTGGATTGACTGAAGAACTAGAAAGAAGGTCTCATGTCATGACCGACAAACGCGACACAATCATAATTGTTTATTCATGTTCTTAAAAAATATCACAAATGAATTTCATTCGTTATAAAGTTGATGACGCAAAATTATATAGATGCCAGAATGTTTATTTTCAAATCGTAATATGTTAAAACATTTTGTACTGAAGAAAAATAAATTTTATTAAAACCCGTTAAGTAATCTGTCAATATCTAAATAACATAATTTAGAACACTAAGAATGCCTGCATATAATAAAAAAATCGAAAAATATTCTCTGGTAGTTTTCAAATGCGTATAATAAGAAAATAAAAATATATTCTCCGGTAGTTTTAAATATTACAGAAGACTTCAAACTATTAATAATATTTAATTCAAAATAAATATGTAGAAACTAGCTAACCCCACGAACTAAATTCAATTAAACTATTCTTGACTCATAATCGGTATTCATATTTCTTTCAGAATTATTACACTTTTGCTTTAGTACGTTTTATGGAACGTTTCCTTATCCAGATAAAAACTACAAAAGATTATCGTTTCTCTTCTTTAACCTTGGATTATTGCCATCATAATTCTTTGATACGTTATCCATTCAGCTTGTTTTATGAAAGTGTACAATTGCTTTAAAAAATTAATCCCGTCGTCAGTACATTTTGAGCAGCTTTGAAACGAATTCCCGCGAGTTATTAAATTTAATTACCTAGCATTTGAACAATTAATTCTTTTGTGTCTCACGTCACATTAGCAGCGTCATAAAACGATTTTTTCGCCACCTATAATAGAATGAATTGCTCTGTAGGCTCTGTGGATCATATCCTCCATATTATATAATTACGACAATTTGTATATTAGAACTAATCATTGACTGTTTTGAAGGTATATTAATATAGGTTATTTGGCTTTATTTTAATTTATTAAAGAGAATTTTGAAAATAATTAATAGGATATTGAAATTGAAAATGTTGTACATTAAAAATATTTTTCTCTTTAAAATTTTATCGAAGTTCGCATTAACTGCATGGTCATATCCGACGAACCGTTAAGGGGTCACAAATGTGAAAATTGAGGCACAACAATGCCATACGAATTAATAGTTTTTTATGAACTTTATCGACCAGTGTTAGGAAACTGAAGGTGAAATTATATGCTAATATGGAAAAGAGAGTAGGTGTATGTATATGTGGATGCGAGTATGCGAATAACTTTGTAGGAGTGCATAAAATATATATAAATGTGTGGGTATGTTGGCGACTATGAAAGAATAACCGTGTGTGGTTGCTAGTCTCTCATGGGACGTCTACCCTGGTTGCGAAGTGGGGACGGCTACTCAGATATGGGTGGTACTGATTTTTCGAGGCGGACGAAAAGTAGCTTTGTGAAGCATGAGGATAGTGATCCCGAAAAGGTAATGTTGGACCAAGTCAAGCTTGGTTGGAACAGCTTTAATGGTTGTGTCACTGATGCACTGCTGAAAGCAAAGGGAAACTACAACCGTGAATTTAATTTCCCGCGGACATGCATAACAATATGATGGCAGCGTCTCGGGTAAAATATTCCGGAGGTACAATAATAATACCCCATTCAGATCTCTGGGCGAGGACTACTCGGGACGACGTCATCAAAAAGACGAAAAATAAAAGACACGATACTTCTTCCTTGGGAGCCCAGTGAGTGGTTAATCGGTTTTGGGGAAATGGAAAAACTATAGCCGAAATCTCCTTTTTCAAAATTAAATTAATATTTATTAATGGAGTTTTGAATGAGTCTAAGACTGATGGAACTTCCAAATCAGATTTAATACAGAAATATCAAATTTAAAAAGGTAGATCAAATTTATAATATATTGTTCAAAGTTTTGATTAATGCATTTCTGAAAACAGTCTTTATGATTTACTGTTTCTAAATTTTGGGAATTACTCCAATATAACGCATAACACGAGGATCATTAGGAGAGAGATTGAAAAATATGAAGAGCGGGATTTTTAGGGTGAACACTTTTTAATTTTTCCTTTATTTTCTCTTAACTTCGTTTAAGGCAATAACTCCTCGCTGGGTAAAGTCTTCATTCATTAGTAAGTATGTAGGAAGTAGCATTTAACTTGATTTTAGAGTTATGCTCCCGATGTCTGATATAAGTATCACGTTTAGCAAAATACGGTTTAAAAGAGCTCCCAACCTTGATGATCCATAAAATGAATATTTTAGGGTATAAAATTCATAATCGAATGAAGCTTGCGGCAACGGCTCATAATGAATTATGTTTATGGCACAATCGTTTTCCCTTTCTCCAGCTGAGTATGTACGATTATTTCATTGCAGGCCAAAGAAAAGCGAGTTTCGTAGTTATGCGATCCCCGTTATTCAACGGAGGAGAGATTGAGAACATAATGAAATTTACTTAAACGCGTAATAGAATGTCGCGGTAATAGCACGACAGTTGATGAATAATGCATGACGGCGACTTTGAAGTAGAAATTTCTCATCGGCCCACACCTACAATAAAGTGTGTGTGTGCAGATCCTTGAGGCCGGAGAATGCTCCAGGCGAAGAGAGAGAGAGAGAGGTTGATGGACGAACGAGTCGCAGCTGTATAAGAGAACTTCTGCCTTGCGCCACAAGTGAGCTCAGTGCATTTTCCCTTTCACATACTGTCGACGAGTCGGCTAATTATGCAAGAAGCTCTCTATCGTCGTCGCCTACCTGGCTAATCTATGGAAAATACCAGCAGGCCGACCTTGCTAAATGCAACACCCACTGAGCGTCCAACTTGAACAAGTCTCAACACGGTTGTACGACATGAGTATATATCTTACGTATGCATATAACCAATGGCAGTTTAATCCATTAAATATATTAACAAATAGTAAAAATCCTTAAACAAGAAACGGGTCTCCTAAAATTTACCTCCTCACTTCCCATAAACACTGATAACAAATAAATCAACTAAAAATAATCATTGCGCTCAGTGCGATTATTATTTATTTGAAATAAAACCAAAATATTCTTATTTTCCTATTTTGACTCTTCATTACATTGAGAGCCTTGGTCCAAATATTAATATAAATAAGAACATACCGCACCAAGTTTTTTAACTAATTCCTAAACATTGTACGTGCTGTAAGGTTCACCTCAGACAGTGCTGCAGGTACTTGGTTCCAATCTTTTCGTGGTTTACCCAACGATAAAAATTTTCCAACGTCGGTTTCTTAGTGATTTATCTTTATTTACCAGCAGATTTCTCCATTTTCAATAAAAGTAACACGTTCAGAAATTATACCAGTTTTTTTTATAAGAAATCCCTAAATGTATTCGTCTTGAATGACGATCGCCTAAAAAAAGCATAACGAGTATTTTAGACCATAAAAATTAAAGAAAACAAATTTGGGCCCCAATATTTGAAAACATTTCTACTGCGTAGTTGAGCAGGTGGTTTGGATACAAAAGTTTGGGCCATAAACGCGATACGTTATTTTCCGCGGCAGATTACACTAAAAAATTTGCCTTTTCCTGTCTGAAAAAAAAATACCACAATTTTTTCGACCTTCAGTTGTCATTTATGACGAAATGTTCGGGGAGTGGCCCAAAGAGAAACGAACCCCTGTTTCAAACATATCATCGTATTTTAGTCTGAAAATTGGACGAATTTTTTGGGAAAAGTCGTTCCATCAAGTAGGTATTGATGAGGAATGGATAATTCTTTTTAAAGCAAGGTAGAAGAAACGATTTGTCAGTAGTTGATAAGACGGTGGAAACTGTAGAATGAAGTAGTTAGACTTTTTTTTGAGTGCGGGTGTAATAGTACATGAAAGTGATCCTGAAACAGGCAACTCTCCTTTAACAGCATAGAACCTGCTACAAACTGTGTTCGAAGGAACGGCTGATTGTTGTATAAAGACTAAAATTCATTTACTTGTTATTAAACATATTAATGTAAGAAAAATTCTATGAATTCAGAATGAGGTAGTCTGCGAGAGTCAAGGTTTATAATTTCATGGTCCTCATGAGTAGAAAATTGACGTCCAAACAAACTAATTTTCAGAGTATTGGTGACGTTTCAAGGGTGTTTTTTCAAAATTCAGTGAAAACATTTAAAGTTATTCAACTTTTGACATGTTGGCAACTTTTAGTATCGGTTTTTAGTTTGTAACTCTCATGAAACAATCACCAGAATCCTTAACATTATTAGCGGCAAATTTGCCATAAAGTCTCACAATTCTCAAATGCATTTCAATTTATGCAAATATTTCATCTATCCTTTTTAAAGAGGTCGATTCCTCTTTTCTAAATTTTCAGCTAAGACAGATTATTAGAGTGGTTTGAGTCTCCCTTGCCGTGTTTGCCATCTGAAAATTAATTTCGGAATGGATTTAACGTCAGCGACTTTATCAACATCGTCACATCATCCAGCTGGATTCGAAATTTCTTAGTATAGAAACGCAGATCGTGGACCAGCAAGAGTCGGCATCGTGTGACCATATTTAAAGATTAATCTAGTGAAATATTGGTTTAATTAACACTTTCTACTGCCACGCTGAGTACACGCGAATGAAATTTCGATCTACAAAAATTAAACTACATTTCAGTGCGTCGGGGCGACGTCCAGAGCAGTCTAGCCCCCACAGGGAGGATGTGGGGTCTTATCAGACTTGGCAGAATCCTGTTCCGCTTTCCTTACTGCACTGAGCCGTCAAAAATCTGCTGTTACTGGAATTTCAGTCACAATCGCATTATCTCCTAACGTGCCACAAGCGAAAAAGATATTGTATTGAAGCGGAACGTATCCGGAATTTAATATACTTCGATTGTGCTTCATTGTTCAGGTCACATTCAAAATACGACAAAGAAAATTAAAAGCCTTTTCAGATAAGCGGCTTATTCAAGCTCAAGCCACATTCACAACGAAACAAGGAAATTCTAAGCTTCAGACAGCATTTCGGCTCTTCAGTACTGTACAGATTTTATTCACCAGTCATTTATTGCAAATCTGTCTCCAGAAATAGTTGTTAACCACAGAAAAAATTACACATCCTCCTGGATAACATTTTGTCTCGTAAACTGCTGGGATAAAACGGAAGGAAAGCCTGCTAATAAAAGATCGCCTGTCCCAAGCAGATTCACGCAAATGTCAAGAGATCGATAGTAAACAAGTTCAAATAATTATTCGTAGACATTTGAGCAACAGCACAACCAACAATGCCATCAAGCACATCACAGCCTATTAGTGCATGCAAATGAGCACATAATAATATTGTATAATCTCCACTTGGCCTCTAGAGATCATTAGGAAATGCGTGTTTCACAACCTTCCCTGCAGTTTTCAAGTATTATTCACTTTTAATTTATTGTAAAATATCGTAACAAGCATGTAGACAACAAAAATCGGGTTAACAATTGGTTGCGTTTAGTCACAAAATCCACTTGACGGCTTATATCGAAGTTCGGATTAGAGAAATTGTATTTATAAAGCTTATAATGCTGGCAAACACAAGACACAGGAAAAACACACTGACTTGAAATTATGTTCGTTTCGTGACACGACTAATGTGATCTGATTGTCATCCTCACCCTGCCCATTTACATCACTGCATTTATGATCATCCTATTCCCATGACCCTTAAATTTCTTCAGAGTCTCAGCGAACCTCGGAACTATTCTTTTTCAAGACTTTTCAAAATGTCAAATAATTTTTCTTTATGAATTGCAATGATGGATTTAACACAAAATATCATGATCAGGCAAATCTCTCATGAAGTACTACAGAAGTTTATCTTAAGTGAACTTTGAGGCCACTACCGAGTTGATTTCCAGTTGTCACACACACCATTGATTTCTGAGCAAAGAAGTATTAAAATCACAAGTGGTCCGCAAAAATACTTCGGAGTTTAGACACACTATATGGCGAAGAATTGAAGCATATACACACGAATAGAGAGAACACCAAACTACGTACAGTGGAAAGCACGAGTGCGAGCGACTGACGGATAAAGAGATAAGCTGAGCTCATCCTCTGGCCTGGTGGAGTCTGAGCAGAGCAACATGTGACATTGGAATAACGGCACTGCAGGTGGTCAGATTGACGTACCCAGAGGCGGCAGCAGGCCTCCATGGCGGGTCGGCAGCAAGAGCGGCGGCGCAGCTTCTTCATGGGGCCGCTCTCGGAGCCTCGGCACCGGAAACTGGCGCCCGGAAGTGCGGCGGTAGTGGCCAGGCGTGCCACATCACGCACGCAAGACCACGCGTGCCAACATCGGCGCCCGTCGCGGCTCGACTGCGGTCTGCTGGTGCTGGCTGGCTAACGGGACTGCGGCGCGGAGACGGAGAGGGGGGTCACGGGGCCTGCATCAGGGGGGCGGACTCGGCACCACTCGACTCTGGCCTATCTCCCGATAAAACACTCCTGATACGAGTCTCAATCTTGAGTGATCAGTTGAAATTATCACACAGATTTTACAACATCAGATCATTACGTAACTAACCATTTACGTGTACAGCACCCTCTCCGTTGCGATTTCCAACGATCCCGATAACAAAACAGTCTACACCAGAGATATTGAGAGCCAAACAGAAATTCTTGTAAGTTGAGCGGGCCTGTACCGCGGATCATTCCCTCAAAGGCGTTTCGAAGCTATACGACTCCTAGATTTCATTTAAAAAGTAACAATTTTTAATAATTAATGTTTTGTTTGTTTTTAAGGCCGACCGCGGGCTGGACGTTGCCCGTCAGCTATATTTTGGAGGCTCTGGTCTAGACCAACCTAATCCCTAATGGGCGTTCCAGCATTCGTGCTAGGCAATAGGGATTTTCTCCGATACTGAAGCGGTTGACTTCATGAAATTTCATGTTGTTGTTCAGTACTAAGACTGGTCTGATAAAACCCTCCATGGTAACCTATCCTGCGCAAACCTTTACATTTTTACACAGCCACCATATCCCACATTCTTCCTAATCTGGTTAGCGTATTCCATCCTTGCCTCCTCTGTTCTTACCCCACACACTTACCGCTAATGCTAATTTTAAAAGATCATCATGTCTGAAAACGTAGCGTATTAATCAATCACTTCTCTTGGCCAAAGCCCTCCATATTGTTCTCTCTTACCCTATTCTGCTCAGAACTTCCTGGTTATTTACCCTGTCCACCCATCTGCTATCGCCCACGTTTTGCACCCATATAACGCCAAAGTCCCTACGAACAATTTTAAAAATGATTTCCTAATGTTTATACTTATATTACCCGTAAGTAAATTCGTCTTTTTCACGAAAGCCTTCCTTGTCTGTGCTACCCTACTCTTTATGTCTATTATACTTCTACGATCTCTATTTATTATGCTTACCAAGTAGCAGAATTACTTACCACCATTTGTTATTCCACTTTTTCTCATACTACACTCCATTACCTTGGTTTTTCTTCTATTAATCATCATGTTGTATTCTTCCTCCAGGATCACCTTAATGCCATTCATTATAGTTTCCAAATTTTCTTAGCAATATTTAAAAATATTTTTGTAACTTTCCCGTGACAATTTAAATTTCTGAAAATATTCTTATTGTTGCAGAAGCATAGGCTTATAAAATGCATTATTGACGGTATGAGTACGTTATTTTGATGTAAACAGTACATTAAGAAAAGAAATGCTGTTCGGAATACACTTCATTCCAGATACAACAGTATTGTCTATATTTAATTATGCAAAAAATAGTACTTCATTAAATAGTGGTGTTGCAAGCGCAACTGTTGAAGTACCATCAATGGTAGGTCGTGTATTTGTTGCTTGAAGGAATAACTGCCAAATATTCATTGCGTGGTGACGTGATACGTTCCAATCATCAATAACTAGAATAATTAGAGCCATAAACAAGGTCAAAGTCAATGAAAATATGTTACTCTTTGCACAAAGAGGTTTTGTGGCTATATACCTGCATTATATTGGAATGCCATATAATCTTTAGAAAACAATAATGAGACAAATATGTGTCAACTGCTAAAAGCAGTAAAGAATGACGCCTTTTATTTGATAGATATTTTCAAGAGATTTAATGAAGTCAATTTACAGCTTCAAGGAGGTAATAAAACTCTCATAGGCTACCAAGGTATTGTGTCATTTTCTATTGACAAACTTGAATTGCTTCGTTATAACCTATTGAAGGGAGAATTAATCAGTTTCCTGAATTATAGTCTATAAAATATCGCTACAAAGGATATTGATAGATTCAGTAACCACCACAACGGACTGAAGTTGGACATGGAAAAATGATTAGAATTTATATTTGAATTGAAGATATATGATCTATGAATAATCCTTTTACCGCAAATGTTGACGAGTTATAAATTAGATATAATAAAGAAAGTAAACATAAATTCGGTAGTGGTGGTTTAAATAACACCTCTTTTATATCAAAATACATGCAAATTTATATTCATATTATTGATACATTCTTCGAATCTCATGAAATCAGGCTATAGTGCTGTGAATCATATTGTGGCCAAAGATAGAAACCAACTGAATATTTAAAAAAGAAGAAGCATTCATTTTTTCTTTACAAACATTCTTCCAGACTTCCAGTATTTACTTTTGTAGCATCAGCCTGAATATCATGAATAATTTAATTAATTAAATATAATTCCGTTAGACTTCATGCTCCTACGTATCCAAAGTATAAATAAAAAAACACATTTAACTATATTAAGTTATTTTTAACGACTTTTTTCTGCCAAACTTAGCGAAAGTCTGACAAAGTATTTGATAAGTAATTTATATTATAATGTTTAATTTACTGTAACTCGACTTTATAAACTTTATGAAGTAAAATTACTTAATCTTTATAAATCACCATACTGTGGAACTGGTGGGCGGATGGAAAATTTTACTGCTAACAAAAATACAAAGGCGAGCGGTAGATATATAAAAGGTTAACTGAAACTGGTCTAGACAGTTGCCATTCAACATTTAATTTGTCCAACCGAATTCATCATTAGCAAGATTTCGGCTCACAAACTGCACGCTCATGCAACAAACGATTAACCAGACCGTTGGTGTAATTCTCTTTATTCACTTTATATGCAGAATTACTACGATCCCGTTCCATCAACGGCTTGAAGCGTTTCTGTTCGTCACTTTTCGTCAGAATTTTTCCTAGGATTTCCACGACAGAGAAATTGATTCGTTTTAGCGTCGACTTAAATTTACATAACTTTCAAAATACTGTTGCACGAGAAACCTGATGTTAAAAAGTTAATCACTCATCTTATACAGACAAACTCCGGCATAGACGGTTACACTCAACCACTTACTCACTGCTACCGAATTGATCAATTGAGCCATAACTCGACACTCGTTCAAGATAGAGCACAGTAACCCAAGTAGTTATTACGGCAATTTATTTTTTTATCTGTTTGGGTTTGTCATCTTTCACTTAACGCGAAAACAGTCACGAGACAGTCATAGAGGTATGAGCTACAATCTTCGTCCATCTGGTGGCACGTTCCTGTCAAGAACGGTGAATTATATATTTTCTGAGGCTATATTTTACGGTTGCGTTCAGTACGTCGATATACTTGTAAACGGAACACCCACATATATTTCTTTATTCACGAGTCCTACTATACTCTAGGCTCATCAGCATTTCGATAACTTATTCCCTCTAAGGCTCAGAAAACTCATGCAATTGGTTTGATCTTGTTTCAAAATTGTTTATACGGTAATCGGATTTTATAAACAAAAATTAAGACCACGGTTATGGACTTTTTCATATTTACCCATTTACTGTAGACCTCGCCCAATTTAAGTCCATATTTTTCTCTTAGTCTGAGGTCATGAAGGGATGGTTTCTGTAGCTAATACCTAAAAGAAATCATGGAAGAAAATAGTTTCTTTTTCTATTATGACCATTTTTTGACCGTCAGAAAATTAATTGCCAGTTGAAAGCACTGCATGTCTATTTTGTGTTCACAACATATACTAAAGTGTTTAATTATTTTATTCTCTATTTCCTTGCGGAGACAACGTTTCAAATGTACTAAGGAGCTTTTACTAACGCTTTGGAACGTTATTAACATTTGAGTTAGATGCAGATCTCCAAATATATACGACGTAAGCCATGATTGGTTTTAGGATCACCTCACGCAGGAGGAGTTACTTGGGTAACACCAGTTTCGAGTCTCCTTACAGCATACAGTGCATATTACTTATTTTTGCATCAAACTGTTTTGCGTTTGGCTGATGTTTATTTTCCGAAATTCTATCAAAATGTAATCAAAATTATTGGATCTCCTTGTGGGAATTTGATAAATGAATTTTTCGAAAAAGCAAACTGGAGTGAATTGAAAAATTGTTTAGTATGTTATAGATGATTACACTTCCCTGCCCAAAATATAGAAATTTTTCACTCTGTGGAAATAAAGAGACCAGGACGCTTTACTTGTGACTGAAATCAGGTATGAAACGTATGAACCACCAGATAGTTATCATTTTCAATGTAAATGGAGAGTGCTGTTCGTGCTGAACCGGTTGTTCCAAACAGCCACGAGGCGTCCCTGAAAGCCAACTATGAATCATCACCTCCAGCTTCCAGCGACTAAAAATCATGTAAGAATTCATCTGAAATTTCCGGCCGTTTGCGTGACACACGATTGGAAATTATAGTGGCACCAAAACAACGTTCTGTAATAAACGACGACTGCGTTTTATTTCTATGCAAACATTTATAATAAAAAGATTCTTACAACAATTTTAATTTAATAATAATGTTTTCTTCTGTTTCGTTTAATTTTGGAATAAAGTTTAACCAGATAAGTAAAATTATATTTAAATAATTTAATTGAACATGCTTTAGTCCTAACTAATGTTGACCCTGATCACATTTTTAAATAAACACAGTAAATTGTAGATATAAATGTACAAAGATATTAGCTATTAGTCAATGGCTATGAAAAGAGAGGAAATATGTTAAACATAGTAATGTAAATATGGTATTTACCCTTCTGATTTAATCTCTCTTTATAATATGATGAACAACTAATATCGTTGAACATTTAAAAGCGCCACTTAATTTCTTTACTTATAAACCTGATCAGGATCAAAATTAGAACCGAAACACGCTAAGATAAATTAATTAAATTATAAATTAAACTGTCCAGTCCTTGCCTTATTACTAATGTTTAACATCGATATGGAGCATATTTAACGCCAACATTTTTAAATTCTACGCTTGATACCATTATCGTTTATCTTTATTAACAATTGATATTATTTACAAGTTCTGATTAATGAAACAGAATATCTAGATATGATAAGAGAACTACATGTAATACCCAATTATCGAACACAATAATGTCTCGGAGCTTCTAGAGGTTACTTTAGAATCTGCGTTACTTGACTCGTTTGGCCTTTATGGTATTGTCTACATATGCACGCAGTTTATCTTCTATCAGCATCCTATTCTACTTAAAGCCAAACCTCTGATCCTAGAGCATAAATACTTAGTGCAAAACAATTATCAGTTTACCATATTGAACAAGACGGTAATTTATGAAGGTCAAAATGCGTTGGTACAAGTTACAGATGCCACCTCATTGTCTGCAGATAGCGCTGGTAAAATAGCTACAAAACTTTCAGAGTTCGTTCATTCAAAATTACGGCTAAAATAGGTGAACGTCTTTCTGTTTTCTAAGATTTCCCATGCTTTACAAATAACTGCCTTTTTTTTCATTTAAAGTACAGAAATGATTCTGCGCAATGCACAATATCAAATGGATGATACTTTGACTGAAAACAATAGTTGATTCAGATTTAGACGTTAATGAGACTTAATAATGTATAATGGCCAAGGAGTCGGTTAACTATAAATAAAAATTACTGGCACATTATTTTGTATTATTAGAGAAAGAAATTTCTGTTAATTGATGTGGAAGTAACGTTCAATATGACGAGAGTCCATCTAACGAAATTAAAAACTATAATTTGACGGCTACACCTACTTCGTAGATTGAATTGGTGAAAACCCACGAAGTTTGGACTGACGCTAAGGCACTGGATTATCAATAGTAAATCGCAGTTAAAACTAGCAAATAAACTGCTACTAACATAAAGTGACGTTTCCCATTTCAAATTCCCTTCCTATAAACGGCCATTAAGCGGATCACCCTCAAATAGGGGGAAGAGGTGCCTGTGGGAGTTTTCTCTCGCAGGCATTTCCCCCCAGAGTGACTGCAGGGCTCACCTGACTATGTCGGGAATGCCTCGTACTCTCCCTGGGATTTTTCAAGTTCTTACATGCCGAGGTACCTTCACCTATTTTAGGAGGTATATGTACTGGGATTGAAGACCTTGGGCAGAAGGCAAGAGCTGTCCGCTGATCCCATTGAATCAGTCGGTCAACTGCCTCCTAAAACTGGTGGAGACACGGAGAAGGGAATGCTGAGACCACACAGAAAACTCTTCTCCCGTCATTCGGAAGGCCGTGAGAATAGTAGCCAATGCCCGACCTACCTACTGCAGGTTTTCTATGGTTTTCCCTGCATCTCTTTAGGTGAAACACCGGGTAAGATCCTTAAACTATAGCTCGTTGTCCCTAATCAACCCTTGGCTACCTTGCTCTACCTTCCACATCCCCCTTTTCAATTCCCTTCCTATGCTATTAAAGGGGAGTTGCCTGTTTCAGGATCACCCTCATATAGCCTCTTAATCCAACAAAAATCACCCTCATACAGCTTGTCACTTTAATAAATTAATTACAGTACCAAGCTTTGGAGAAGTGCAAGATATTAAAGTCATACAAAGTCATCAAAGTAAAGTGCTGGAATTAATAATGAGAGCACGATACTACGTACCTAAGGCAAACATTTGTTAAAGGAGAAGTATCCAAATTCGGCCTAAAATAATTTGGCCAACTGGAAGCACACCCAAACAAATTCATGAACCCAACAGAACAGTGAAGAAGTTTAATAAGATTTAATTGAGAAGACCTGTTGTGATGGTTCAAATAAATTAGTATTATTATTATTATTAAAATTGTGCATAATATAGTGTAATAATTAACAGGACACTAGGAGGTATTTTCCGTGCAAGCCAATGTAATCATTCATAAAGCAAACTTTGTTTCATTGTAAATATTATTCAATTAATTGACTTAAAAATAGCTTCTAAGTAGTAAAGGAAAATAGATTTTTTGAATAGAATCCCTGAGACCCAACCCAGTATATAATGCGATGCGATGTAACAAGTCTTCTTTAAATATTAATCTGCAACACAGATGCAATGCCTGAATTCCGTATGAGCTTGTCCATCGCTGAAAGGACAGGAGAAGCAATTGCGGACGCGGAAGTCCAACAAGTGCGGTCAGTGGCTCATGGTCTTGGCCATACACAATACAACAGCCTGTTGTACAGTTCTGGTGAGAAATAAAAAGAAATGAAACTTGAAGAAAATAATGGAATGATGGAAGTATACCTTTTCCATTTTACTCACTGAGCAGAATTTCGCAACTTTTACAGCTCCAAATTGGTTAGAAATAAACAGTTACTGCAGGTCTTTGAGACTTGAACGGCGTTGTCATTAATAACTTTGAAGTCTTACGGTATCTAAACAGTGTCAATAGCCAGGCATAATTTTTTATTCAAATTAACCTGAGGTATATGATAGCAGTTAAGGTGCTTTCACATTATCTATGTAGTTCTTTAGCACATCATAACCGTTGAAACATTAATCCAGACGATTCATATAAAGCCGAAACCCAATTCATTTCCGTAATCAGGATCATCCAAAACATAAATTATACTGATTTTGAGTGACATCTTTCCTCCAGTATTTTCAGATAGTTTTTGATGCCACACATATAACGAAATGTCCTGGTGGTTATTGAGACACGGTTACCATCGGTCAACTGTTACATTGGTTTCAATGCCATTAAAGGAACTATTACGCTATTTGTGTATTAAGAGTTTAAAGCACACAACAGCTGACTTATTCCTTCGTGCGCGCTGACGTAATTCCGTGGGCAGTTATATGGTAAACGCTGTTACGTCATCTGAGGAAAAGCAGACAAAATTTCACGTCCTTAAGCCCTCCTTGTTATTTTCCATGATGAGAAAGAAACTGGTAAATGAAATTAACTTAATTTATAGAATATTTCTTGCCCGAGTGGTTTTCTAGATGACGCAAAACATTTATTTTACGTGTTCTTCCTTCTTACCATAGTTTACTGAAGGAGGTAGCTATTATCTATGTAAATCTTGGATCTTAAACATGAACATGTCGAATTTTAGTCTCTTACGCCGCACTCATAAAACTCCTTCATGAAATGCATATAGTATCCGCTTAAAGGTTATTACACCCGAGACAACAATGGTATGAAGTCCAGGTTATTGGTTTCTACAAAAGAACGCACAGAAGTTCTTATACCATGACGTAGACATGAAAATATTTTGTCACTAAGAAACGTATGACCGAACACATCCGTTTATTTTTTTTTAAATCTATACTTAATCTATACTTCATTTAAATATAATAATAATGGTCTTAAAATCCACTGTAGTTTGAAGCTACAAAGAATTCATAAACATTGCAAGAACTTTGACCTTGATTGTTTTTTTAAATCTATACTTAATTTTAAATATAATAATAATGGTCTTAAAATCCACTGTGGTTTCAAGCTATAAAGAATTCATAAACATTGCAAGAACTTTGGCCTTGATTACAAACTTGAAATATTAATATTTTTAAATGATACTCATAAAAAGCAATCTTAATTCCATAAACGTCAAACAGCGTACGATTGGCCTCAACAATAATAATTAATTTTTGCTACACAGTCTCGGAAAAGTGAAATCTTATTTTTTTTAAATATATATTTATATCTCCCTGACCTCAGTTTACAGTCTGTGCTTGACAAAAACCTACAGGCAGGTCGGACACCAAATTTTTAAATTTTCGGAACAGAATGACTTTAACAGCACCACTGACGTCATAGGGGCTCGACTGGTGACGTCACATCGTGTAACTAGATACATTCAAAACGGACAACTACACATCAACATGAAATTTACTTATTCCTTTCACGAAATTGTGCAGTTGGTGAGATTCTGCAAGGCATGTGCACATGCGCAGTAGGGAAAGGAAAACGTGAAGGGAAGTATTGTCGTTTGAGGAAGAACTTCCCCTTCAACGGACTGGCGGAACACTACTAGCATAGTTAAAAGCATAAATTGTGTTCATACAAACGGAATATGGAGACACAACATACTATTACATTTCTTAATAAGCAATATATTTCCTAGAGCCAATGTTTCCAGAATTGCTTTTACAATACGAAGTTGCGCTTTCAAAGATTAGAGTAATAGTGAGCTCCTGTCTACCCCTACTACAATATGGGCAGAAAAGTCTAATGCGAATCGTGTTCACCCATGACTAGCTCAATTTCCCGAACAATACGTGCGTAAGGTATAGAAGAAACCAATTTAACAGGAGAGGAAATTGTGGTAATAATTAGATGCTGTTATCATCTTCATGCATGAATTTTTTTTAAGTTACTCCGCCCACGCCACTGAACTCAGAAATTATCTCTGTTTCTATAAAGTTTGTTTCAATTAAGACAAAAGGGAAAAAAAGAACTATTAGTTTAAACTATCATTTTATACTGTCAGGTTTCTGAAGAATCACATACAGTAACACACACACGTAGAGGTTATAGAAATTTTTTAAACACTAAATGCTGTACAAAAGCTTGTCCAATATAATACATTCGTGGAATAATCCAGAAACAGAACATTCTTGGAACAGAAAATACTAGAACCGAAAGGTAAACAAATAAATAATGGTTGCGTTGAGGAAGACTCGAACCCAAGTCCAGTCCAGCTCTCAAACCCTGAGCTATGGCTGGAGGTTCTGAGATGTGGCAATATTTCCATTCTCCGGGAAAGTGATTAAAATCATAATTCAAAGGAAAATACCTGAAGTCAACAGATAGCTAAGATAGGGAAAATAATAATAATCTGATTTTTAAGACATTTATACGGTAGTTATTGTTAATGTTACTCCTTATTATGGAATTTTTGCTTGAGGTGGGGCGGGGATGTATGGTATTAGGTCCTAATAAATATGGATGGATGAACTTCACATGGACAGTCACACATAGTTTATACGGTGGTATGCGTGGAATCGAAGCCCTCGAATTAGCAGCCGCACGCTGCCTTCAGCTGTAATGAACAAGTGCGAAGTTTGCGTTGCTGGTTTGCGAAGAGGTGTTCGCACACAGATGTCATTAGTGCGATCGTGCAGCCGCAATAGTGAAACCACAGTCGGAGGCACGAATCATCAGATTTTAACCTGCTCTACTTCCCTTTCAATCGTCTAGTTATTTTTGTCTTTGTCACCCATTCGCCTCCCTCAATCCCTCTTGCAGCATAAGTTTCTGTTACTGCAATATCTTTTTCTTCTCAGTATTACAGCTATTGCTATGTCATGTAAAAATATCTTAACAAATCCTGGTCAAGCCGTTAACATATTATGGCACAAGAGGAAAAACATTCGGTTTTGAAGCTTGTCTTTACTCAGACAATGTAATACCCGAAAAAACTCAATAATGAAACCATTCTGTACATTGTAACGCTTAAATTAATTTTTTCCCAGATTTCGCTAACCACCCTAATCACACACACGTGTAACGCCTTAATAAACAGTGTAATTGTCTCTATGGCCAAACTTCTTTCCACTAATTATTTTATGACGAACGTTAATTACAATTGAGAACAATGGCAGTGGCATGTAAAAGGACGTAAATATTAAATGCGAATCCCATTATTATAATCAATTCAAAATACCTGTTACGGAAATTTTTAAAAAAAAGTTAATTCAGCAGAATCAATTACGAGGGGAGTTCGGAAAGTTGTCGGAATGACACAGAGATTGCGCTAGTAGGCTAGTGGTTCAAGAATATGATATATATGCAATAATATAAATTTTGAACCATGTTTCTTCATTATTATAATTATTAAAATCAACATAAGCAAACCTCTGTTCGTGTTGTGTGAAAACCTTGATTCAATCCATCTTAGAACAATTATAAACGAGAAAAAAGCATTCGCGAATTTATTATCTGATTAAATATATATCAAAACATTTATTTATGATATTATTTAAAAATAAGAAAAGTGTTTAAGAAAACAAAGAGCACCAAAAATTGAAATGGAGTGTTTATCATAATGACTTAATTTATACAGTTTGATGCTAAGCCATAAAATGAAAGTGTTATTTCAGATGATAACGAACCTGGCAACTAAACCTGTAGTGCTTCCGATGTCTTCGCGTATACGCTACAAAAGTGCTGTAACAGTTTACTTGCCACGCAAGTTTCCGCAACCGGTATATAATTATAAGTTTTTGAACGTGAACTTGATATATTTATACGAAAAACTTACCCGCCAATCACTTGGATTAAATAATATTTTAAAGGACGGCGAGAATCAGAAACAGTTCCGATGATCCTGCAATTTATTGTAAATGCTGACGTGATGACAACATTAAAATAATTGCATAATATCTGCCTTTCATCTTAAACATTTCCTCGGGCAGATAAAGTTTATCAAAGCAGAATAAGGAAGTATGTCAGTTAAAAGATATAGTACAGTGTAATTGACAACTAAATTAACCAAAGTGTTTCAGCCAACATTCAAACTATTTTATATGTAAATATTTATTTCTTATTGTGAATTCCTTCAGTCTCGTATTCTAAACTTTGTAAATTATTATGTTTATTTATTATAGCTGCTACTGGGTATTCCCCAATAACAGCAATACGCTCATTCAACATTTAATAAAAATCATTTACTTGGTTTATAGCCTGTAGATTAGAAACTGTTCTTGTACAATATTTAATCCACTTAAATGTAAGATTATGTCAACATAAATATATTCAGTGACACTAAAACTTAATTCATAATTTCCGTAAATAACTGGATACATTTTCATTACTACACCTGGGAAGAAATTAATACAACTGTTTACTTTAATATTTTAATTTCAAATGCAGTATCTGTAAAGTTGAATGTGAGGCTATCCAACTTTCAGAAATTGTTGGATTAATGTGAAGGGTCACAAGGGACGCCACCCATTGACCCTACAGATTAGAATTTTCTGTTAAGGTCTTGGCAAAATGGACTCCGAGATATTTTTATGGTCTTTAAAAGATTTATTTACGGCCTGAGAAGTTCTCAGGCTGAGAAATTTCTTTCAGTTGTCCTTGCATTGTGCTTGTATCGCAGTGGAATTGTTTTGCCGTGGTGGAAGTGACTATCACTGAGCGTTTAATTAATTATTTCGATATGGTACCTCCCAGAGACGATAGGTAAATAATTTTGGTTGGACAGCATAGAGCCCCGCCACCGACGTAAAGGGAATAATGAAGTGGAGGCAAGATTTTTAAAAAACTAGGAAATATTAATTTTGGCGATGAAGATTGAATTTTAAGAGGGAGTGAAAATTAAGCAGTGGTCAGTAAAGTAGTAAGAAATTGGGGATTGTACAATGGACTATGGACATGGAAGGCGTGCTCGAGTTTGTGGCACTAAGAAGAAAAGAAGAAAACTCATTATAGCAACGAGGAAGGCCCGCTAAAACGACCCTTGGAATTGAAATGATGTCTATGTTATAAGATATCTAATTTGTGTAAATATGTATGTTGTTAATCGTTAAAAAAGAAGTCGACATTGTGAGGTAAAATTTATTAAATCATTGTACATGTTAAATTGATAAATGTTGAGTAAATGTTTATTTCATTTATATAATTCTTCATTTTAAAATAGTAAAATATTCCCCATATATTCATTTCAAAACGAAAAATTCAGTTGAATGATTGATCCTGGGTCTGAAACTTTCGAGTACGTAATAACATGTTAAGAGAGATCACTGTAAAAATAGCATTGGAATATTGAGTAAACAGTTACATTCTTCAATGATTTCTTTTTGCACCGAATACCTTTACACACGCGATAAAATTATCCGCTTATAACTTGATTTATTATTCAAGAGTACGTGAATTATGAGCACAAAAATGGAGGCGAACACGTGAGATCTTATCAAAGTGATCGGGAAGGGCTATCATTAGCGATAAGAACCAAGCTAAATTGGATCTCTCTCTCTCTCTTTGTGGAGTCACGTTGATGCAAAGAATAATTAAACAATGTTTACAATCCATTCAAATAGGGTTTCTTTAAAAAATATTGTTTAATGAGAGTATTAATTTAACACTAACGTAATCGCCTAACTAGTTTTGTGGTGGTTTATCATCACCAATTGTCCAACGATTCTCATAGCTTACTTTCTCATTTGTAACGTTGCTGGTAGCTTCAAGAAAACGTCCAAGGTTCCATCACCAAAATAAAAATTCCTGGAAAAAATACTAACACACACAGGGTTTATGCTCAGATGACCATTTTTAAAGCCATATGAAATATTTGGAACCTCTCGTTCTTTTTATCTTTGAAAATGTCAGTACGTTTTGTGTAATTTATTCCAGACTTGGTTTTTACTTGAATTAAATCTCTTATTTTCTAAAGAAGCAACTATCTTAGGTATCACTGGCATGAATGATTAGATATGAAACATAATCTTCTCCAAGAGCCAACGCCTTCGCCTCGGAAGAAATCACCATTACTTTCCTTGGTCGATCTTTTATCATTTAACCTATCCACTGGAGTTTTCTATTTCATGACTTGTATAGACAACCAAATATTTAAAAATAAGAAATATAACAGGGATTAAGAGGGATGAGTTTACAAAATGCTTTTTCGACTAGTGATTGATAAAGTAACAGTTTTGCTAGTTAAAAAAAATTATGGGGGGAAAATACTGGCGATATTTTGTGTATATTTATCAGACTTCATGAATGCCTCTGTATTCAAGAATACCGCGGGTAAAACGGTGAGTATCGTGACTAGGCGAATCCACTTGCCATATCCTACACATGCTCTCTCTCTCATGATATTTGACGTTCGCACAGAGTGCCGTTAATCCAAACAAGTTGTAACCACGTCGGGGCAGCTGCGGCTGATTTCTTACCACCCACCTCCCGAATGAGGACGAATGTTCCGGTTGGATTAATTACGCCCCCGCAGTGACTGCAGATGGCCGATATTGATAGGATCGGCCAGTGTCCCAAGCCAGCATGCGCGCTGCCCTAATTGAAAAGGTATCTCTGGCTGCGATCGCTTTCATACGTTGGACTGTTTACCAGTTATCCCACACAATGTGTGGAAACGAAGATGAAACTCGCCTTACAAATCAAAATAACTGATTGCTTAAACGATCACCTTGTAACAAAGAGAAATTACATCAAGACTCGACTTCAGAATGTAGTAACTACTACTGCTCGCTATTCCAATGTTGGCTTTAAAACGCCATTTGTAAAAAGCAATATTACTTTCCTGTCAAAGTGATCAGAAAAGGTTTTAACGAGATAGACGAATAACTAAAGACAATCGATACCAAGTGGATACTATATCGTAACATATAACAATACTCGTAGAAATAGTCACAAAAAATGCATATTAAATGAAAATTAAAAAATATAGTTTTTAATTACATGTAATTAATATTCTTTAGGCCAGATTGTAATTTTGGAGAAGCCGCGAGAAGGCCTGTCTTGGGCACGGTCCCGTGTGTAAAACCAGATATCGGCAATTAAACATAAACAACTTGATGAAAGTACAAAAATGTACTGAAACTTTATTGAATAAAATATTGCAAAAGTGTTATAATGGCCGTTGAATTTATTTTATATTTAATTTTGAATAATAACTGCATGTTCTACAACAATTGGTCAAAATGAAGATAACTTAATATATAGTTGTAAAATTATCCTATTTGTTTATTGACATTGCCCAAAGAAATGGTAATTTTGTACGAAAAAATCAACATTCATGATGAAACTTTATTTTCTGACGGATGGCCTCCAATAATTATATTATGAGAAGAATAAGTGTTCTGGGGAATGCTTAGGACTACTGCTTAAATATAGTTTCAGACATGGCTGACCGTTGTTGACACAACTGTAAATACGGGTCTCGCCTTGTGTGGCAAGTGCAGGACATAGCGTATAGGGGCGGATGAATTTGTCTCTGCCAATAAGACAAATTATTGATTTAGGGTCTTCTGCCTTGTGTGGGATAAAGCGGAATTAAATAAATTTTGCTCAGTTTGCGGTCAATATTAATAGTGAATATTGTCTTGAAAAAGCAGCGGTCATTTCTGTTTTGACGACAGTCATCGGGAATTAAACCTATGATGTTGGGCGGAGATCAATTGGCTTCATTTGGAGACGAGAGTTGCGTCGCTGGACATCGAAAGACAACGTGAGATGACGCGGACGCTCAAAATATAGAACAAGACCTGAGGGGAAGACACCATGTGTTTAGGTTGAGTGACTATCATAATGTACTGACGTATATCAATAAAAAAACAATAATCGAGAATGAAATTTTAAATCATTCTAAGAAAATTAATTGTTAAATTTCAATAAAGCTGTTTTACAGGTACAAAATTCGTTGATATAATTTACTGAAGCATACACTAATTAATAGTCTCAACTCAACACGTCAACTTAACGTTTCAATACATTTTGTCCACAGTGACTTTCAATTACACTGTGAGAGTTAGGCGGGATTTTACATATCAACGAAGCTGAATAAAAGTAGTGGAAGTGATAACTGGAAATTCTAGACACGTCAAATGTCAGGGTTTCTTGGTAGTAATTAAATAACAGGTTAATACTTGAAAAAGTTTTACCATGAAATATTATCATTGTATGAGACAATACAATCTGAAACAAAACGATAGTTAACGTTTTTGCTGTAATTAAATTCCACGGCTGTAGTCGCTTGCATGCATTCATCAGGAGCGAGGATTCAGTTATATTCCTTGAAAGAATTGTTTCTGGAAATTCGCGCATAATGTATCCTGCAGGTCGATATTATCCTGTGAACGTAACCTGTTTGCGAACCGTACTACACGTTCAGCTCAAGCGGAACAACGTGTCCTGAGAATCTAACAACATTATTCCAGGACCTGCAGGCAAGCAACCGTGGACCATTCCCGCGGACGTCAGCCCCACAGGAAATAAAGGTACAAAAAGAAGAATAAAGTAGCCTGGAGATATGAAGCACTGAGAAGGCAGTCACTTGTTGGACGAGGTATTCTCGTAGGAACCGTTATGATGAATATTGCAGGTTCATACAACATTCGCGATAGTCTCAGGTCTGCCCAGTGGAATAATTGTGCAAAATTTTCATGGTACATACTCAAATTCACTTCATGATGTCCAAACTTGAGGTAGGTGACAATTATTTACAGAAAAATTCTAGGAAGTTTCGTTTTTCTTCGACTAAACAGCCGTGTTGTATGACTTTAAGTTTTCTCAAAATGTTTCATTTTTGAAAAATATAGCCCTTATAAAAATGTTTCGAAACTACTATCCAATCAATGTGAAATAATGCATTATTGAATGCTGATTTATTTCAGTAAGGCGGTAATAGGCGAAGCAGCTTGTCCGCTAATAAAGTATTATTGCATATGGGTTGCAAGATACTAAAATTTAATATTCTTTTCACATTTATCAGCCTCATTGTTCAAATTAGAAAAATTATTACTAAAATAATTGACAATAATATAAATGAATAGCCAAAACCATAAATAAATAAATTTTAATTAAAAAAATTACGGGTCACGCCTCGTGTGGCGGACGCGTCTCCTCCAATAAGACTAATTACTTTCTTAGCTACCTGGATTTTGCAGTAGTAACACTACATCAACTGAAAAAGGCCCGAAAGTTTGGAAAGGAAAGTTGCATTTTAATTAAAGTTTTTCTACTTCTGACTATAAATAGTAATGCTTCAGCCTAACATAAAGCACATAAAATTAACATAAAGAGCCTTTACAATGTAAAATGAAGTAAAATCAGCTGTCAGAAGTGATATCAGAAGGAAGGATTTGGTCCGTTACCTGGACGAGCTGCTGGATGGAAAGCGACGACGCGCTGTGATCGCTGGAACTGTGACCCTCGGCGGTGAAGACAGAGTCGTGGGAAACGCTCAAACCTCCGGGAAGACCAACTCCGCTTCTGAGGAAACACAACCATTTTTAAAGTAAAGTCTCTGAATATGCTTGGTATTATAAGACATAGAAACCGTAAACCCCGCAATCACTAGAGTTTCGACTAGGTAGTGCCTCGAAACACTAAGGTTTTGGGACGGAACTCAATTGGCTGCGTGCGGTTATTTTCAGTTGTTTTGTTGTGAATGGACCACCGTGAAACTAACGTCGTTTTATATTACTGCTCGTAATTTTCAAAGTCCTCTTTCTACTTTTCGTTTTTGGTTTGTTGTTTCACTATTTCCATAGGAGTTTTTAAACGAGTAACTGTCGACCTCGTCTAATCTTTGTATTCTCTCCTTGCACCAATGGCTATCAGAAAATGAAAGATTGAAACAGTCATATTGTTCAAGTTTTATAAATTTGTTCGCATCATCTTGACAATTTCCTCAATCCTTCCACTGCATTCTGCAATAGCAAGAATAGCGGCAGAGTCGACTTCATGTAGCCCATATGGAGTACTTCAGTGTTAAGTGATGCCAATCAGAGATTTTTTTAGACGTGGATAATCTTCGCAATGCTAAAAATTTAGTTTGGTCGATTGTAATGAGCATACCTTAAAGTAAGTAAATAGGTTTTTTTTCTTCCATGAATTGCTTTTACAATACGGGAAGAACACAAAATTTTAAATACAAGTAATAATACAATTAAAGTCCATTTACGTTATAAATTGCTTTTTCAGCGAGATAACTTTTTAATACTAAAGAATTTGTTTTCCTTTAATTTGTTTGATACTGCCGGGAAGTTTGTTGGAGAACACTCAGCATATTGTAAGTTTTTATAATATTTGTTCTGACTCTGAAATACTTGGAGTTAGCTTTTTGCAAACTGTGTGTGAGGAAATCCTTATAATTTTTTACAAGTTGGATAGAATTGTAGATATAAGTGGAGTAAACTGTTGGGAGTTTGTACTGTTTGAAGAGTGACTTACAGGACTCACACTTCCTTATTCTAAAGATAAAAATCTTAATACCTTTCTCTAAATTACCATTTCATATATTTGGCAGCAGCACAGCCACCTCCATGCAGTAATTCAAGTGTAAATATATTATGAAGTAATAGAGTTTTAATAAAAAAGGCCTCTGTAAGGACCGTTGACAGTCACTTCATGGCAAAGGCATTACTGTTTACTTTTTTACAGACAGAATATACTTGAAATTCCCAGGATGTATCTTGATCAACATGAATTCCAAGGAATTTTGTAAAATATTTGGCTTAGTTAAAACACTCCTGAAACCGTAAAATTTTTTAGAGATGTGAAGAAAGTAAAGATATGAAGGTATCAGGAAGCCTCAGCATTAGGTTATGTTCACAAGTTTTTAAATGTATATATATAACAGTTTATGCTTTATAATATTGATAAAATATTGTGTCTGACAAATATTAGCTGAGGTTGTAGCGCAGTAGAACCCGCGTCCAAATTTTTATTATAATTTACGGGAACTTAAATACCAAATATTCCGGAATGACAAAGTCGCTTGTCAGGAAGAATGGGTTTTTCCGCGCGTCGTCTCGGCGGTTCAGATAAACAACAAAGGGACTGCGACTGATACCTGGACCATAAAGCCCGGACATCCCGTCGCCGTTTCGGAATGTCTTAATCTGCCTGGGAATTTGGTGACCGGGTGGTGTGTGTTCCCCAAATGAAACAAGGGATATGATTGGAGGATATCCATCCCTGCCACCTTAGTGATAGGTGTCGGATAAGTGGGGACAAGGTTTTAAAGAGGCTGGCGGAGACAATTTTAGGAGAGATTGGAGAGATTTTTGCAGTGGATGGAGAGAGGAGATTGAAGGAGAGTGGTGGAGGAAATTTTTGAAGGTGGTGGCGAAAGGAGATTGGCAGCATAGAAGTTACGGCGAGAGCAGATTGGTGAGGTGGCAGCGGAGACCATGCTTTGATCAGTCAAGGAAGCAGGGAAGAAAGGTCTTAGCAACAGCGAGACGCCTATGAAACAACTCAGGTTCGTCAACGAACAGATCTGCTACACGTGATCACCCAAACCATTAATACCCTGAGATTACAAATAATATATATATATATATATATATATATAAACTCAATTATTAAATTCATTCATTAATATCCCCCCATCATTTACAAGGTAAA
The DNA here is from genome assembly GCA_034510155.1 of Eucriotettix oculatus. Classification (NCBI taxonomy): domain Eukaryota; kingdom Metazoa; phylum Arthropoda; class Insecta; order Orthoptera; family Tetrigidae; genus Eucriotettix; species Eucriotettix oculatus. Next base: position 66,918,293 of record CM067378.1, read on the forward strand.
ATTTCTATTAAAAAAGTGATAACGTGCGTATTCTTATTAGATTATTTTTTTTTGTTTTTCCAGAGAGATTCCAGGACTCCAAGAGTGGATAGAGCCCAACAGTGAGACGGATTAAAGGTAGTAAATATGGCTATTACGTCGGACCAAATGTTTCCGTCATGACGTCATGATCGATAGAGAGGTAGTGGTATTAAGATCCAGGCCCTCTGTCATCATAAGGAACAAGGAGTAAGAGAGGAAGGGCCGTAGGACAAATGCGATTGGATGATGCTACAAGAAGAAGTAGAATAATTTGATATGCGACATTTTAAGGAAGACAGTTTTGGTGGAAGTAAGTTTCGAACAGTTTGATGTGGATACAGTTTTTGGTGCATGGTTCTGTAGAGACATGTAGATGTTGACTAGTGGAGACAGTTTTTAAGAAGAGAAGTTAAAGAGCGAAAAGAAAACGTATGAACAGCTTTTGTGGGAAAGGAATTTGGTGTAGAAGTCGGGAACACCGGAAAGTTTGAGGTTGAAGCACGCTTTAGAAGCTAAGCGTCCAGGTCCGATTTATGAGAACCACTCCAGGAGTTCCATGACTGGTATTTGTGGTGTAGGTACAAAGAACAAACGTTTGTAATTACGGTCGAAATTAATTAGGAAGATGTCCTCTGCTATAACAGAATTTAAATATCCAGTAATGGTTATGATTAAAATAAGTGAATCTGTTGAACGATTTACCTTCGCCTTGTGGCCGACGCAGGATCAGCGAGGAGCTCGCTCGCAGAGAGGCTTCGCATTTGGTCCTGGGGGTCAGGAGGTTGTAGCTGCGTCCTCCGAGCTTCATGGTGCGTGCCCATGACCCCGCCTTCCGACGCCTCGCTGCTGCCATCGCGTCCTTTGCGTCGGAACATGAGGCGCAGCCGATGCAAGGCTCGGAAGCGCTTCTTCTTCCCCTCTGCAACACAAAACATGTCCACTTGAATTAAGAAACGCATATAATGATGGAATGCACTTATATTTCAACTGCTGGTATACATTTATATCACATTTAACCCGTCGAGGTATCAATCATCGCTCGATTGAGCTTGCATCGTCACGGAGTGCACCTAAAAATGAGATTATGTATCCCTACCTAAGCTTGGTTGAAATAAAATACATGAATCGCCAAATTACAGACAGCTAAAGAGCCATTCAAAAATTTAATGTCATCTTCAGAAAGAGAAAATCTTGACTCAGCATTCGAATATACATGAAATAAAATTTGCAACACCACAAATCTAGTTTCAAGAGAAAAGCAAAATGACTGGTTTTACACTCGCTTGAACCGGGAACAGTAAGTTTATGAATTAGGTCCAAAACCCCTTGGCATCTAGATAGGCTATCAGTGGTAGAGCACGCTAGAGAGGAAAATACCGAGAGACAGAGATGATGAGAGGTCTGATGAATAGTAAACCAGCGAGCGACATTAATAAAACGGGGAATTTTTCCTTGAATAATATGACGACCGGGAGTTTCATTTTTAAACAGCACATTCTCTAACATGAAAGAGTTTTTGAATCTGTTTGGAATCATCTACTTTTGATTTAATTATTTTTTGCAGTAATATTTCTACTGAATATATACGAAAATGCAATGAGATAAATTTACTCGATCCCTCGTAGCCAAAAAGTAATTAAATGGTCAATAGCGAAAATGTTATACAAAAATCACCACGTTTACGAACACGTGACAACTGGAATATAATTTTAATCACGGCAAAATGTGTCTTGGTGTCCTACTTGGGTGGATAATTAAACTTGGCTCACTAGACGAAACTTACAGCCTCGAAACCTTTACTAATTAACCTTAGCTAATTAAAACGAACCGAGGCACTCTCCCTCAAACCATTCACTTCAGATCTCGTTTCTGACACAAAGCCAAGTAGGTACTTGAACAAGTTCCACTGTACCGATGCTGTTGCGAATAACGGACAGCACCTTTTTCAGACAATTTTATTTTAAATTAGTGTCCTCGCATATTTAGTGCGCCTTACGTCTGATTCCGCGTTAGCCGTATTTGGAGAGGCTTGGAAACATGGTCTTCCAAACTAGGTTTTCTGAAAGGGAACAGAGTGGACCACTTACGTGAACCGCTGGATCTTATTATATTCATTGACATCCCATATCAACAGTATGAAGCCTAGTCTATGATAACCGTATTTGGGGTCAGAAGGTTTTGATTGTACACTTTCGCATTTCATTGTTGCAGTGAAGTTAAATTTTCAGACAACTCGTTAACAGGGGAAGAAGCAACGAAATGACTTCTCATTCTCGACGAATGCGTCTTTATCTAAACTCTGGAGTGTTAATACCCAAAAATTTGTCGAGTCCGCACTTGCTGACGGGGAGAGAAATTTTGAATTTAATTTTTCTCTCGCATTCACACAGAGCGTGCCAAGTATAGGCCCTATAAATAGCGTGGGCCCTAAAAGGGCACTCACTTTCTGAACAAAAGCCCCCCAAGAGTCCTCGCCGCCCTTCATTAAGGCTAAGTGCAGGACGGCAAAAAAAAAGAAGAGAAGGAGACGAGAGCAGCCCAAGTAGCCTTTTTAACTCTGCGAACTGCTAGGCAAACAAGAAAAGCACACGAAATGAAGGAGCAAGGATAATTGCTCCCAGCTGGTGCCATCCTCTAGGGGGAAGCCTTGATCTTCTGGGACACAGCCCATAGTCAATCATAGTCGCGTTCCATTGAAAGCAGACGAATCCAAGAAGGGAAAAGAATATTTTACCTAAAATATGTTAGTTCATTCTAGACGAGTACGAAGAGCAACACTCCAAAAGGTTTTGAGAAATAACACTGGTAGGATCTGGGATGGCGACAGATGTAGTAAAGACGAATAATATGCAAATTTTTCCTCATCCTCCACTGGATTCTGATACGAGTCATCATTTCCAGCTTTTAAGTAATCACGGTCATATATATTAATTGCCAGTCCTTACATGTTGTGTAAACGTTGTAAAGTGTAATTCAAATTCCGTCATTTTATTGTCAATTGAAACAGATGATCACAGAAAACTATTATCTGAAGCCGCAATAATTGTAATTATTAATCGCTCAGTGGACTGCAGAGCCAAGGAAGAAGGAAAAATACATGCAACGTAGTAGGCGACAAAATTTATAAACGCTAAAGGTTACCAAAGATTTAGCACTATGCCCTTCCATTAAATTTTGTCATCTATTAGTACGGAAGATAATTCTTCAGAGCAAAAATTGCATTCATGTGAAAGAATTATGGGGCCAGCTGTAATGGACGTATTTTTATGCTTAAGTTATTGTATTTCAGCTTACTATAAGGAAATAATGGCATCGGTGATATTTCAAGGAAAAAACGTAGTGGTTCAAAAGGCTCGTATAACAGTCATGCAAGGTGATTCCAAATGACCCAATGTAAAAAATTTACCAGTCCCAGAAAGCATATCCCCATTTTTGGAAGTGTCAAACGATTACAAAAATTATTGTAGGCCTTTGTTTAGAAATCTAGAGATCGATTTGGAGAAATTACAGATAAGTACGAGTACATCTTGAGATTAGGAAAAGATTAAGTATGGCAGACATAACAGGTTCCTTAACACCTGCAGAACAGCAGTGCTTAAAAATGACTATTTATTGATATTAAAAATTCAATACGTCGTTTGTAAATAATCAGTAAATTTATTTACAGCAAAGCACGGATAAGAGCTATAGTAATGTATAAAACTGTTGATGATACCGAGGTATTTATCAGTGTGCAAACGCAACTCAGTGACGTTGGATAACGTCATCTCACACTATCAGAGGAACGAATTCACATTCTAAACCAGAATATAACTTGGATCAATCGCTGAGAACCAGCAGCTTGTTTGATTCTATGATACTGTTACAATTATAATTTTTGACTAGGTTAAGAAAAACGAAACATTAATTCATTTTCCTTCCATTATTGTCATTCCTCTAAGTCGTACCGACGTGAATGGGTGTTATTAATACCTAAGAATCAGGTAATGTTCAACATGAATATATTTTCGGCCTGGAGTCAATAGTATAAAGCCTGGTGGACCTAATGCGATCTCTATTGCTAACATGCTAACATTCATGTCTTTTACTGAATTTAAAGTGTCAATTTTCTCCAGATTTTGATTAAACTACTTATGAAAAATCAAACAAGAAATAATCGAAGTCAGTTAATTTTGTATTGCATATTTTGATGTATGAATTTATTCTATGGGAGGTAACGAACGACACCATAAACAAGGACCTTGCCTTACACTGGACCTAGGACGCCACCAGCATCAACCACTACAATGGTGACCAATTTTGTGTGCCCCCGCCACTATTCAACCACATCATCAGAAAGACTGATTAAAATTATAAAATAATTTTCGATCTCAGCCTCGCCAACGCCTGGGTTATGTATATATTAGTGTATTGGAGACAAGCTTTCAAAAAATAGATCTTACATCAACGATGAACATTTTTATAATTGTTCGATAACAAGGATATCGTCATGCTCTCGTAATTCACTGGCAAACGAAATGAAATGCTCAATATCACAACGAGCTTGATATTCTTTAGCATTAAATGTTCACTGCTTTTCTTTCCCTGCTTGTAATATAAGCAAAAAAAATTATATTTCAACATGTTTTTATTTAATAATTTATTACCTTTATCCAATTATAAACATATAAGCCACCCAACTGATATTTTAGATTACGCTCTAAGGTAGAAGAAGCTGGGAACCCTCATACCAATCAATTAATGCAGTCACACTGACGACTGAAAGATGCACTCCCATTGATGTAAAATCAAAGCCAGGGTTACTCTCTAAGAAATGGTTTTCAATCCTGCCGTAAGGTGGAGTTTCCTGGCTAATTAATAACTTAACACATTACATTATATATTTTGCAATTTTCTGTTTGTTGATTGAATAAATACAGAAATAATTTTCTGGTAATGTGATATGTATTTGTCTCAATCCTGTGAGCTTTAGGTCAAAAATAAATCGTAACTAAAATGGAATGTGAGAAACGTAACGTGTTACCACGGGATCCGTCTTAATGGAAACAAACAAACAACCAATTTTCTATCGCTCCATACATTTAACCTAGTGAGATGAATTTGTCAATGCGCAATCCATTTCCATTTTGAAGGGACTCACGCGGTAAACGGGGAGATTCGAATGACTTAGATATCAAAATAGTCGATTATCAAAAGAAAGATGAAATATGGAGCAGAGAAAATGGTAGGTGAGCCACAGCGTCCTGAGAGAAGCACAAAAAAGGAAAGAGTAGTTGTTTAGTTGTTACGGAAAAATTAACTAAGATGACCAAACTGGGGGAATCTGGAAAGGATTAAATGACATCATAACGAGTTTCTCTCTGGAAGGAATTGGTAATTTTTTGTATGATAATTTCCTTTGGTTAAATACACAAATCGTTATTTTACCATTCAGCTTCCTGCTTTTCCAAAGGTGAAAAATGAATCCTCTATATTTAACAAGGCAAAACTGCACGATTTTACATAAAAATAATAATTTTTTTACAGTAACTAAATGAGTATTTGTTTTAACGCGTGGAAAAGCGGCTGTCGACAATCTCGATGTGTTTATCTTAATAAAGATGGCGCTACGAAATGCAGGAAGCTTTAGTTAAGACAGTTGGCTGTCCTGCCATTCCACCTGATGAAGATAAAGCCAGGGCTGCAAGACTAACGGGCCTTGGCCAGCCCTAGGCTGATTACGTGTGACCCCAACTGCCCTTCAAGGATAAGCATTTTCTAGACGTATTATTTGTGACATACGAACAATGGTGGCAGAAAAATTTGCAACACAATTTACCGACAAATTACAGCCCTACCAGTTGTAATATTGTCAGCATAGATATTAAAGAAAGAAAATTAACATTAAAAGGAAATTTATGAGTCACTTCACCTATTCTGAGATGGAGATGAGGACCACCTATGAAAGAGTACGAGAAAATTGCGCAGGAATGAAAAGCGCTGCGTTCATCAAGTGAATTTCATTTTTGAACATAGATATGGAATCGCAAAACCTTGTTCCTGGAGGACATCAGGACCAACATGCTCCTACCAGCAACGGCTTATAACTTCTTCAGGAGTCACACAATGATGAACAGCGAATGGGCCAACAGCTATCTTCAGCAGAGGTACGGAATAATAAGACTCGCGATTCAAGTACTCCACCACAAACTGTACACAACAGAAAAATACCACACCCAAAACGATCTGCAGTGTGGAAAAGACGAAATATATCATTTCAACAAAGGCAAAGAACCACCACAAAGTCTAAGAGAACTCATACAACCTTATATATAATTTTTTTTTGGTTAACAGGCTACATGAGGGTGATCCTGAAACAGGCAACTCCCCTTTAATAGCATAGGAAGGGAATTGAAAAGGGGGGATGCGGAAGGTAGAGCAAGGTAGCCAAGGGTTAACTAGGGCCCCCGAGCTATGGTTTAAGGATCCTACCCGGTGTTTCACCTAAAGAGATGCAGGGAAAACCCTAGAAAACCTGCATCAGGTAGGTCGGGCATTGGGTACTATTCTCACGCCCTTCCGAATGACGGGAGACGAGTCTGCTGTGGGGTCGCAGCATTCCCTTCTCCGTGTCTTCACCAACTAATATATATAACTAAAAATGCTCATTCGAGTGCAAGTGTATTTTATTAATATTTTGAAACATATTCGACGAAATTTATTTCACGATATACGTTACAAAATACATATTAACACAGTAACTAATTTACTTTCATTCTTCAAGGGCCCATAATGCTGCTGTATTCAATTAAAAACGTGTACCTTCCACCTAACAATTAGGTCATTAGCGAGTTAATATTTACAATCAATCAATAATGTTAACAATTGATTAAAAAATAAGTTGCATTTGTCTTAGTAATTGGGTACCACTACAACAATCTATTATTTTCATAAATTGTAATATTTAGTCTTGTAACTTTGGAGTATTCAGTATTTTTTTAGATTTCTATTCCTCTTAGTACGTTCATTTAATGCTGTTTCTACTTCCTGCAATCCTAAAATATGTGTTTCATAGAGATAGGAACGTTGCACTTATAAAATGAATCTTGTTGCTATATTTGTAGTGTACTATTTTAACAAGTATAACACAAATTTATCAAAAATTGATATATAATAATGAAATTTTCAAATTGACTTGAATGATTAATAATTAAGTTCCATATTGGATCCATGACATATTTTCCATTAAAACACTGTAATAGAATAACGTACACCAATGTGTCTCTTTAAAACAAATTACGAGCGTCTTTTGATAGTAAAAGGATTTCATGTTGTAGAGCGATATTCGATATTTGTTGAATTCTCAACATAAAGTTAGTGAGGATTGGGATTGGACATGGCGTCAGTTTGTCGAGACATTACGCCGTCTCTAATCTCCGGGCATGTCATTTCGGCACGTACGGATATGACCTGGAACTTCGGTAGCCACGCTTGAGTGGGAATCGAGAACCAAAAAAACAACGAAATACTTTAATACCACGTGGTTGCCTCAACCTATAGGATTTCGTGATGTACAGAAAAACGATTTAAAAGGTAGATTTTTCAACTTCTTCACACGGCGGTCATTCTGCTCTCTGAAGTTAAATGAGACGGCAGGCAACCGTCGTTTGGTCTCGGACGTTAAAGGAGATCAACCTGTCGACTCTGAGGAGAACGTCCTACGGAGGAGCTGTCAGAGAAGCGACGCAACATCCCAAGAAGGTACGCTGTCAAGTTTCCTAGGGACTGGAGGTGGTGGTATCATCCACGGTTTAAACCCGAGATTATTAAGAGATCTGACTGTTTCGCCAACTAGCTGAATGTTGAGTACATTTGTAAATATTTTCCTAGTTAAGTTTTTTAAAAATAGATTCCCCATTTATTTTATTAACCACCCAGTAATTTTATTCCCAACACACCCCTCCCTATAATGTCTCGGGCTAATATTTTCTGTAACATAGCAGGGCTTAAAACTTTATCTTTTTAATCTTGTCGAGAAAAGTAAAAATACTACAAAACACACACAATATTAATTATGAAATTCACGGACAGAGTGCTTCAAAACTGGAAGGGAGAAGGAAGGGAGAAGGGTAGGGGTGGGGATTAAATGATCACTCATTACACCATAATACATTGGTTGACTATACCACGATCGCTCAACACGACTCCAGTGTTATAGGTCCGACACGCAAGAGCAACACATGATCTGGCAGTATATTTTAATTTAATACACATTCAGGAGAACCTTAACGTGAAATACGTTTTATTGGAGTGTTAAACACGTCGATGCGTCACGATAGTACATTTCCGATGATTTAATATACATACAAATATTTCAACGAAGATGCCACCCATGTAAATATAATAAAATTTTATATAATTAATAACCCGATTAATTCACCCCAGTCATCTTCATGAACAGCGAATGTTTCTACGGTTGTCACTGATAGCTTCTTTCACGTTCTAGGCCCGAAGAAAATCATAAAGTATTTTTTCAACTGTATCCGATTGCAAATGAGTTGATGTCGTCTGTTAATTGTATATACTGCAGCGTAATGGTCGTTGATACATATTTTAGCAAAAGTACAATGAAACAAACATGCCCCAAAGCTTTAGAACTCGCTAAAGACTAACTTCATTATTGCTTTCCTTCACTTTTTATTATAAAATCACTGAAGTAGCCTTTGAAGGAAGCATGTGACTGCCAAACGTGAGAAGAATCTTTTGTGAGATATAGGCTATTATCAACAGCCAGGAGAGATTAAAAAAGCTTACGGGTCACCAAGGACAAAGATAAAAGTATTTCTGATCTCCGTAAAGTAACTACACGATTATTCCATTTTAGTATTCTTTATTTGTGATTGCTTAATAATTTGCTTGCGTTCTTCCTAAACTGAATTGGCACAATTACTGCCTGAAATATTTGGCTTCATTCCAAAACTAAAAATAAAAATTAACGAATCAGAATGATTTTGTTGAAATTAGAACAAATTTAAGTTCTAAATTATATGCATAAAAATATTTACCTGCTACAAATTAAGACAGATTCTCTCTTTCGGTCACCCGTCAAGGGTGAAAAATACTCGAAGATAATCTTTAGATCAAAATTTAGCTTACTAGTTTCCATAGTCAGTTTTAGAATATACAGTACGTGAAGATTTTTACAATCCGAATGACTCATTGTATGATACTCCGTTGTCTTCGTTTGTCTTTTTCCTTTGACGAGAGGCTGTGAATTCCCTCAGCGCCTCAGGAAATAAGTGCACCAGCTCACAGACTCTCTGATCTGAATCTCTCCAACCCAATCCCACACAACTTTCTGATTCAAGCTTAAACCAAGCTTCCCCACAATCTAATTAATTTGTAATTACTCTGTAGTTATTATATTACAATTTTGTTAGAAATCAATTTGTGAGAACATAAGAATATTAAGTTATATTTTTTATATTTTAAAAATATTATGGGAATTCAAAACTGCAGTTGTACATAATGTAATAGAAATTTGTATTAAATATGATATTTGATATTAAACTTGTTTTGACTTGGCCATTCTATTAATTTATTTTGTTATTATACGCCAGATATCATATCAATTTGTAACATTTGTAATAATGCAAAATTGAGAAGACCCTATATAATTTTTGGAATTTAAAGTCTGGACAGAGTGACTTGTTTTCTCACGTCTTGTGGGACCTGTCATGGTAAGGAGGGTTGTCCGAAGACCGAAAAGGGGAAGTTTGACGCAATTTACGGGAGGCCGAAATTTTTGCCGAGTCGGCAGTGAAAATGAACAGTAGCAGTGCGGACAACAAACTACACAAAATGTTTTTAATGTTTCTAGAGACGGGATATGATGTCCAGGAGAACGGACGAATTAAAATTTTAATATGTAAGAATTGAGCAAAAAGTTGTTGGGAGTGGGACAGTAGCTGTGGGATCGTGGCCGAGAAAGGAGGAAAATGTAAGAAAATTTTAAAATTTACTACGAAATATAAGTGAAGTGAAATTAAAATTAAAAGCAGTGATAAGTGTTTTATTGATTATTCTATGTGAGTGTCTGTGAAAGTGGAAGGCGAAGGAAATGAAGAAATTGAATTACTCTCTGGATCACAGATAAGTAAAAAAACAAAAAAAAATTGATTACAGAAACTTGGTCGCACATCTGCAATTCAAACTTTTGTCTATATCTACCCATGAAATAGTACCTGGGGAAACAGATTTCATCTCATTCAATCAAAAAATTAAATTAAGTTTGTATCAATGTAATCCTGTTAAATTAAGTACTAAAATAACTAAACAATATGGTCTAATCAAATAAAAAATCCATAAATTAGAAAACAAACATTACACATTTTATTTTATTATTTATGTATTTGTTAAAGGTACGCAAAATATTTAATTTTTGTTCAAATAAGGCCAAGTTTACCGTAAATCAAGTTAAAATGACTGTATTGACGATAAAATTTACTTCCGTAGCTAGTGAGGGAGCAGCAAGTCAATGAATTTCTGAAAAGATCCCTTTTATTTTGTGCTACGATGCATCGATTGACTTGCAATATCCAAAACGCTGGAGACATTACCGATCCAGCATGACTGGGAATGAGGATGATCTGTATCCAGCTGTCATCTCAGCTTTCCTTGATTTACCCACATTGCTCCTTGAAATCTTTGGATTTGTCCAAAGAAGCCATAAATCATCAAAACGGTATCTGTTTGAGATCTGATATGATTGAGAGAAGACGAGATTAAGAGAATCCGGCAATGGTATTTTAAAATTCACCTTTCAGAAGCCTGATCACTCCGATTTGGAGGTTTGTTACTTCTCCTCTCTGACTGTATGGAATGATGGAAGCAAAGGAAACCGTGCAGAAGCAACAATCTCGGGAATTTCAGGATCTATGGTGTTTTCGCGTGTGACAAGGGCACATTTCCGCCAGCATGACATCGATCCAAATAGCTGCCCCTGCATGCGGGCCGAACAAGGCTCAACCTCCATAATTAGTAGGACACCAACACACAAGCTGAGAAAACATTCCATTCTCTACTTAAAATACGATATTACTAAACAAAGCGCCACTGAACGTTGGATACGTTACTTTAAACATATTGCTCATCGCAAACGAGATATACAGTTACTACATAAAACGTATGGTGATTGTAAAAATATATTTAAATAAAATAAAAACTTAGAACAAATTAATAAAATAGATCTCCTTTTTAATATTTTATGCACAAATATTAATAATGTATTGATGTTTGAAGAATTAAATTATATTCAGACTTGTAACATTTACACCTGAAGAGATTTTAAAAAGCATTATTTTACTTATATATTTTTTCTATTAAAATATTTTATAATTCAATGAAGTGAGATAAATAAAACCATTAATCTTATAAAGATTGTAAGGAAAAAGTGAACAGTGTTTTCTTCAATGGTACTAATATGAAATAATGAGCAAGAATTTAAGATATTATGAGTCTATCTAAAGCAAAAGACTACATTTATTACAAAATTGAAAAAGAAAGTACGTTTTTTAAATTAAAAATTTAGAAATCTAAAGTAGGGTAACTCACTAAACGGTACAAAATCAAATAACAGATTATAAATAAAATTTTGCACAGAACAAGTCATGGATCGAGTGATGAGGAAAATTGATAAATGTTGAAAGCGAATTGAGTGACATTGGAATGAAGTTTCAGGCAAATGTTTTGATTTTTCCCCCAGAACATGCGAATAAAAAATGCTTTCAAAGAATAAATAAAATTTAATAAAATTCATAACCAAATAAATTAGAGCTAAAAGTTGACTTATTTTTTTTTCTCCTTTATTTCCGTAGAATACATAAACACCGCTTACCGTTTAAACATTGAGCGGTTTGGTACAAAACAAGAATTAAAAATTAATTCGATTGATTTCAGTAGAATATATAGAGTTTATAACATTTGTAGTGAACAAATTTGTTTATATTTTAAATTTCGATACTTATAAGTTATGCACTAATTGTCATTATTATCATTATTTTTCACGGTTAGTTGATAGACTATTAATGAAACCTAAGAAAGAAATTTTTTAACGTGAAGCACAAAACCTACAGTAGGATAACGATAAAGGCAGAAATTGCATATGAAAAATTTTGTAAATCAATTGGACGTGGTAAAAAAGAAGAAAATTATTCCTTTGGAGAACAGAACATTACGATATATATATATATATATATTAAAATTTGGAGATTCAGCAAGCATATATGTATAGTCTATGAAAAATTTAGGATGTTAATTTTTTTTTAAGTTTTCCAAGAAACAATCCTAAAAATGAGGGGTGTTACTTGTAAAGAAGACTGAAAAAAATGGGAAGAATTTTTTTTAGATGTATAATAGACTTGAAGTAAATATCTGGCAATCGGATTCCTCTCCTGCTAGAGTTATCGCGTTAGCAGATAGCCTATCTGGATACAGTAAAGACATCAATAAAGCGACTATCTAATGTCGACAATGCCTCCGACGACTAATCGCCCTGTATTCGACACTACTGACCTTGTCTGTTGAATTCCAGGAAATTTATGAGACCACCCCCATGAAGCGCCCTAAGCTGTTTAAAAGCAAGGTAACGTGACCAAGGTCCAGGCAGGACGAAAGTAAGTGGTAATGGATGCTGTTAACGGTTTATCCGTATCAGTGGGTGTGACTACACAGTGCGCAGTACGTCAAAGCGACTAAAGGAAAAATAAATTCGGTGACAAAAAAACACCGCTCCAACGTAGAAAAAAGAAAAATTTTAAATAATTGTATTTCATATTCAACAAAATATATTTTATTGGCGGATAAAGACCGTGGTTGGAGATAAGTCACGTTTGTACACACGAGAATTTCAGACGATGTATGACCTCAATGTTATAATTAATATTTTATTTTAACGTCTGATTACATTAATTATTTAACAGAACAACGTTTCTGTATATATGTCCACCATACGGCGGTCTGACTGAAAGGTTTGTTTTGATGTTACTAAGGTTCATTCAGTTTAGTTATGTATATAATATCTACAGAAACGTTGTGCACTTAAATTAATATTTTATGCTTAAAAGTGTTGAAATTTAAAAGTTGGAATCATTTATATAGAATTTATGACACATTATTATTGTTTATCATTTAACACACATTCTCTTACTTCAGAAGGACAATTGTGGATAAATTTTAATATAGCAATAAAAGCAGAAAGTCCACTTTCCTAGTTACATAAAATGTTAGTTATGCAACGTCATATAATTTGAAATTATTACTGAGTAAAGATTATGGCTTAAGAGGTCGGAAATTCTTGCCAATCGTATGACGTGGCATAATATACACTTTATATACCCAGCAAAGTGGACTTTCAGCTTTTTTCTATATTAAAATCTAACAAGTTCTCTAATAGTTGATTTTAACTAAAACAATACGTTCATCAGCATTCTGTAAGCAACATTCATTTCGGTAGAAATTTTTTCGCTTAATTCTAATTGTTTAATAATAGAACAATAATTATAATTTAATTTTTAAATAATTAAATAATATAAACTTTAGAAGAAATGGTAGTCTAAATTACTGAATTCATATTTGAAGAAATCAACTTCATCATTTTCTTATATTTGTGCTCCTGAAGGAGCTGACTTTTATTATATTAAAATATTTCTGCAAGTCGGCCGATTTATTCATTTATAAAATACCTACTAAAAAATAGGCCACGTTTTGTAAAATTAGCACCAGAGGGAAGTGTGTGGCGTAAGAATACAATAGGGAGGTCGAGAATGGAATACGCTAAGCAGATTAGAGAGGATGAGGGATGTGGTCGTTATGAATACATGAAAAGGCTTGTGCAGAAGTGGTTAGAATGGAGGGTTGCATTAGACCAGTCTGAGGACCGAGTACTACAACAACAAAAATGTCTGCTAGTGGACATTAAATATACATTATTCACAAATTATTATAAAATACATATAATTCCAGGAAACTGACGATATTTTTGGAATTGTATTTACATAAATACAATTAGGAAACCTAATAAAACACATGCATTCTCCAATGTTTTAAGTTCCATTTAAACGTAACTAATACTCTTTAAGTTATTTTAGACTATTCCGCTTGATAGAAACAAATTTGTTTTAATATCAGAGATTGCGATTTTTATTATTTTTTAAATAGTTGTAAATGCACAGGTATTTTCATTATAATCAGAAATGAAATATGTACACGTCTCAAATAATTATGTTAATTTCTTGTAGCAGACATGATATGACTCAATCCGAAGAAAGTTTTCTGGAAAAGGTTGATATGAAACTAAATCTGGATATTTAAAGGACTATGATCAGGAAAAACACTTAATATGCCAATAAAGTCCAACTGTAAGAATTATTTGCAGTGGCTTTCGACTTGCGCCATAATCATCTGCAACTGAAATCGTTTTCAGTTATATTACTAAAACGTAACAAACGTGATTATAATACATTTTCAAAAACAATATCGTATTTCTCGAGTACACGTCGCAAAACTAACGCCAAAAAGGTAATTTAATATGAACGTTTCAAGGATTCATAAATTCAAGTTCATAGTAAAGAAGCTAGTCTAATTAAAACATTAGTACATCAAATTTTTATCTTGAAATTCTAAGAATCCATGAAGAAACGCGTGTTCTGAAGCAAATGGTAACAGGATGATGGTTAATGTGGCAATGTCTATTACAGAAACGGTTTATATGATATGAGCTGAAGCGTAGACTTTGGATGTTCTTACCTGAATCCCACTCAAAGAAGTCATATCGTGATCTGAGAGACTGTATTACGGAAGCCATAACGCGCCCTGACCCATACCGATGCCTCGATAAACTGACGCTTTTCTGGCTGATATGAAGATGCGGGAGGCCTTATCACCATATCAGAACGAGCAGGCCCTTCAGTGGCACCACTTCACCATCTACCCACATTCCGATGCCTCCACCAGTACAATTGCCACTCTCAGAGAGGTTTATATAAATGACACAAACAATTTGCACTAAGTGAAATATAAACAGTACCTGGCGAAGTGTCGATTAACAGTGAAGTCAGAGGGGAAAGAACTATAATGAAGACCATGTGTGGGCGATGCTATAGCGTACGTACGTTCTGGTAGACCGTGTCCCACGCAGGTCACAGGAACAGTGAGTGCATGGCCACGCTGAAGCCTTCCAACCTCACAACAATTGGATCAGTCTCGTTTATGCAACCCTTGCCTGTTTCGAAACGTGATAGCGTCTCACATTTCCTAACTTACCTCAATGTCGGCACCCAAAAAAACAACAGATAATCCTATTAACAAGACATTGTTTATACGGGTCCTTTTCGCGCCCACTTTATGTCTGCAGACCATTAGTTGAGCACGCAGAACAGTGTATTAAAGATTGGAAAATTCATTCTAAAATTTTTAATAGTGTTATTTAACAGTAGAAACAGAGGAACAAGGTAGAAACACTGCAAAGTTTCACCGATAGCTATCTGAAAACAGACTGGTATATTTCCGACCCTAAATATAAACAATGAAATAAATACATACTTAAATATTGCCAAATCACTAATTAACAAAGAATAGAAAACCAAGTACGTATACTCATTGATCACAATGGGAATTAAATTCAGTTTTTAGATGGATTTATTGAATTGTGTCGGACAAAGACCAGTGACAGTGTTTAAAATACATATTTACTATTTCTTAAAAAAAAACAAGCTCGATTTCAAATGATTCAAAATAGATCCAGATTGTGAATGCACAGTGGTCAACTTCGCTCTTCTTGTAGTGGGGGTAGAAAAGAGCTGACTAACTCCAAGTTTTGTACACGCAAATTCGTAGTGTGAAAGTAATTCTGAAAACATTGACGATACGAAATATATTGCTGTCAGTTCAAGATATGATGTACGTCAAGAAACTCGTCCGTAAAATTTAATAGATAATAAGTATAGTGCGTGTTAAAGAGACGTTGCCGCAGTCTCCATATCACGTTAGTATGAATAAAACTAATGTTTTTAACGATTATAGTAGCGTTCCGGCAGTCTACTGAAGGGAAAGTTCCTCCTCAAACGACAATACTCCCCATCTCATTTCCCTACTGCGCATATAAACATGCCATGTAAAATATCGCGAAATGTAATGAGTTACCAACTGACGACCAACGTTCATGTACTCTTTGGCAGTATATGATTTTTAATTTAACTTATCCTGACTCTAAATTGCAGATCGTTAAGAGAAAATTGGAATACATTCCTAGTTTATGCTGAAGATTTCAGTAAATCGCTAAATATATACCGTGAATTTGTATTCAAATATTTACATGCTCCTTCCCCCATCTGCAAAACAAAATGAATGAATGTTGGCTCTACAATCATGACGTGATTCAAGATTTATCCAATAGGCAGCACCACTAGCTATTTACAGACTATTCTTTAATGATCTGACTTCATAACTTTAGTTGACGTTATATTGTGTTTTGTGACTTGATAATTTCCAAACTTCACTAAATGTAAAAGAAGTTTTCATTTTTTGTGAGTTACTCAACGTACAGTAATGAGACGGTTGTTTCCCTGTTCTCTTAGAAGTAGCATTTTAATACATTTTCATGGCTTATTATGGTTAGATAACAAAAAAATATTTTGGAGTTAAGAAATTTATGATGTAAATATTTTCAATTTCAATCTCCTTGAAATTAATTCTATATCTTAAATGACTATTACAAATGGAAAACGGACGTATGAAACCTGAGAAGAGATGGCTTGAAGCAAAATTCAATAATTTGTACTACGTAAAATTAAAATGTTGATTCAATAAAAGCCTCCAGGTGTTCTTTAAGTCAATGTTACGGTAAATATTGAGCTTATAATTTTGTCCCTTTGTACTTCGACAACGCTTAACCTATTTAAGCGCTTTAGGCATTTTCACAATTATGAACTCTTTAAAGTTAGGGACGTGTGTATGGGTGTGAATTAAGGATAAATATACTTGACATAATTTAGATATTACAAATGTACAGAATAGAGAATCAAGATTTCTTCTTCACTCAGTTTAGTAATAGTAGTAGTACACTGAAGACACGAAGTTATGAGAAGGGCAATTCACTGTTAAAATACACTGCGATATGAAAAGCACCCAAAACGCACAAACATTGATCGACGCGTCGTAATGAAACGTTGGAGCGTGAACGTGAGATCACTGGGAAGCAAGTACAGCCACGGTACGCATTACAAATGAAGCAGAGAGACTTCCTGTCCTTAATAATGTCGCCGTCAATAGCAATGGTATATTACTTAAACACTGACAGATGAATAACTGATCATGAAGAAATGCTATAAAAATTATAAGCGCTTAAATTTCATGGCGACCATAGGTTTTCCTCTGTGTCCCGGTAATCATGAACGTATATAGAACTGAATCGATTGTTTCTGATTAAGATATCCGTTGCATTACCTTTTAATTTCATCGTAATACGGCTTTAAAAATTAATTTCGTGAATTCTGAGTAAGTTTAAAATTTATATTGAAATGTGAAGTCTAATAAAAATCAAATAACATGGTTAGCAAGAACAAGAAAGTAATACGCAATAATCGAAAATTCTGAAACCAATTTTAACGCAAAGAAGTCCCAATGCATTTCCAAAATTGCTAAATGTGCTGTTATTTCATTTTAAACAATAAAAAAAATAATTTATTCAGATGTAAAACACTAGGAAGCAGTGTATATATTCTGAAAAAATAAGCATTCGGAGAGTTGTCCTATTAAAATTTGTAAAATATTATATCATTAAAAGTATTTGTAACGCAAGTTAATGCGAGTCTTTTTCATTTAGTTAACATTAAAATAATTGATACGAAGAGCTAAATATTTGAAATCTGAACTTAAGAAAACCTATCTCATTGATAAAAATCAAGTAAAACAAGTGTTTCTATATTTTTCGAAATTAAAAAGAATTAAACCTTTAACGATACCCGTAATGAACCAAAAATATTGGTGGTGTAATTGTTTCAGTACAACGGCCAACCTCACAAATGTTGGCGTAAAGCAAGATGTGAGCCGGCAAGAATGTTCTACATGATACATACTTAGTTAAGTTGGTGCCTGTTTTAGAGCGTGTAACGGGGCATATCACACAGTTAGTAAGCGATTAGGTGTGCAAAGTGGCACTTATTTAATTTCGTTGATATTAAGAGTGGTTAGTCGAGTAGTGAGGCTGTTTAAAAATGAGTTTAGCCTTAGAGAGGCAAATATTTGATGTCTTATATTATATTACTTCTGCTGTGTTGTCCACATAGTAACTGTACAGCGACTGGATATAGTTGTTGATGATGATTCTGGACACTGTAGCAGCCAAGCCGCTAAAATGTTCCATACTGACTTTGTAAATTTTTAATTATTGTAAAATTGCGTGATTTTCAATATTACTGCACCTTATGATCTTTTACGAAATTAAAAATTTGTGTTCTTCCATAAATCTCGAAGAGACTCAAAAAGTACCCTAAAAACTTCTACCCTACACCGTAAAAGTTATACTGCTTGAAAAAAATTAGATGGCCATTTCAAGAAAATATATTGTATCATATTTTAGTGGTATGTAAATTTCATATTAAATGCTAGTTGTGTAACAATCTTCAATCAATTATTAAGTAATATTAAAATATTATAATTTATCTCACCACAACGTGGAGCTATTAATTTAATAATGAGTAAATAAATGTGGCCCTTTACACAACATTCTACGAGCAGAGACAATTTTGTTTTAATTTTTTTTTCTGGGAAACCAAATTTGATCCACGTAATACATACAGAGAGTTATTCGCAGTTGCATTCTTTCGACTTGATAAGATAGAAAGGGAAATCATCTGCAGTCAGACGTGATAGATAACACACAGATGCGCCATCTATTAGAAATTCCAATGCAGCACGAACTACTGCTATGTATAAAGGATATGAATAGTAATAGAACTAGACACTTTGCTGTAATGACGAGTTTCGGGAAATTTAATACTGTGGTTACAGAAACTGATGAATAAAAAATTAAATGTGTAATATCATTGTTATAATATAAAAATTCTCAATATTTTTTATGATCATGCTAAAAAGAGTGCTATTAAACATAATTTCATTTTTTTTAAAAGTCATTTTAATCCTAAGAAAATTAATGATACAAGAAAAATCCCTTTTGAGTGAGATGCATTACCTTATATTAACAATAAAGAGGTAAAGTATCACAAAGATATAAAGAAATAAATATGAGTCAATAAATTTCTGTTGAATAGTAATACCCTCCTAAGAAATGAAATTATTATTTATACATCTTTATTATTTTTGTCATCCTTTTTTAAATTAGTCACACTATAAATTACACAACGATCAACACAAAGTATAAAACTTGTTACGTGACGGATGAATATGTCCTTAAAGACGAAAGCTCCCCAAATTTATATTTTGTGATGATCATTGTGTAATTTAAAAAAATAAATGTGTATAAATAATAAAACAATTAATATTATTCTTTTTAGTTTCATGCAAATAAAAATATTGTGAAAAGAATGAATGAGTATTCAGCTAAACAGTTATAGGGAAACGAACGTACGTATGAATACATCAATAAATGAATAGCTGTATGGATTAAGTCAGCAAGTAATTATAAGGGACAACATCTATATATCTATGAAGAAGTATAAAACCACATTAAAATTCTAAGAGCTCATATACATATTACTTACGCGAACGTAGATACTACAAATAAAATAATAATTGCATTGATCTAAATTAATTTTTAATTCTTTTGTTTTGTACCAAACCGCTCAATGTTTAAACGGTAAGCGGTGTATATGTATTCTACGGAAATAAAGGACTTATTTAAAAAGAAATGAGTAAACAGTCAGTCAGATAAGTAATTATATCACGACGTTGCTTTGCATTCTTGGAACTCTCTCCCTCCTCCTTTCTTCTAGGTGAAATAATAAATTACTATAAAATTCAATAGATATAAACATATTTCCGTAATCATATTTCGACCGTAATATTTGTGCATTGAGCACATTCCAAATTTTTTTAAGTTTATATCCCATAAATTTATTTATGGTAATTTATAACTGCACCTTGACGAAGAAGGAGGGGGGGAGGTGGGATGAGGTTCCTACGACATAAAATATTTTCCTTATAATCTGTCGTGTTATATTTCCATTGATCTACCAACTACAGAAATAGATTTGAACTTTTTGGAAAAGTGATAATTCTCACATAAAAGAAGTATGACCGTGAAACGTAAACGAATATGAATTTTACTTAGAAGTGTGAATATGAAAATAGGACGACTTTACAATGCTGCGTGTGGATAATTTTCCACCCTAAAATTCGTAAAGATAAATTTATTAATAGTTGCTAAGTGATTTCTCCATTTAGTATATCCATATGCGGTGATTTATTTTGTGTACAAGATCCATCTAAAAACGAGAATTTCAGAAAAATACAGCCGGTTCGTGAATACACTTTAATAAGGCAGAGCCTACGCTAAAATATTTCCAGGCTTTATGTAAAAAAAGGCTGATAAAAATTGTGTATTTAGCTAAGGTATGGATGAAATTCTATAGTTGAAAGGCTTGTACAACAAATACACGAAGCTTTTCTAAATTCAGCCCGCCGGAACGGATTTTTTTTGGAAATGTGCGTTTTATGGTCTCATCATTTAAAAAATGGAAAAAGACTACAGAAAATGACAATAAAATATAGGTATGAGAGGGGAGTAATGTAAAACAGCAAACTCCTCTCCTGTCATTCGGAGGGACGTAAGAATAGGTTTTCTACGGTTTCTCTATGGTAGCCTGCCCCCCCCCCCCTCAAAAAATCAAAACACTGTTTGTGCAGGCGGAATTTAAGATCTTACCTACTACAGATATCTCAAGTAGGAAAATAGAGTATTTAAATCATTTATCGTCCAGGATATCACGGACGCCGACGACCGCAGACGCTGCAGAAATCGACTTACCAGGGTCACAATTTGGTTAAAGTGACGAGTTCTAATATACTGTATTTTTGTTTTAATTGACTCAAAAACTGTTCCGAATCAGTAACCCACATAAGAGCTCATGAATGGATATTTACAATAATTCTTAATATTATATCAATTTAATTTCATAGCCTCCTTTTTAATAAAATAAATAAATTGTTAATCATTTTTTTCAATTATAATATACATATCATTTAATTTATATTACAATACGCTATAAATCAAGGGTAGTGAATTATTATAATAAATATTAAACAAAGGAGCCTAAATGATATATTTATTATTTTATTGTCATGATAGAGTAAAAGTTAATGTTTCTGCACCTACAGACCAGAGATTTCATTGGAGAGGCCAGACATCGCGTGAGTAAGAAATTGAGAGAAATCGTTTACTTAAGTCAGCCATTCATATTAACGATTTTCAATAGCAGCAATTGACGTCTAAAAGCACTCTAAAGAAGTCTAAAAGTAGCACGCAAAGGAGTGGAACACTAAAGCCGTCTAACGTCTGCTACAAAAAGAGCTGAAGTCGTTTCTAATTTAATGAATAAGATTATTCATGTTCGGAACTGATAACCGCACAACTCTATACTTATAACGAGATTGAAACAAGGGTGGCATAGAAAGGAGACAAATTCTGATAGTACTGCATTATTTATGCTCCACAGCTTCGACATTCGATTGTATAAACAGTTTTTATTCGTGTGTAAAGGAACTTAAATTCTTTAAGTGTTAAAGCTGAAGTTTCATTTCATTTTTAAAATCTTCCAACGGGCTTGAGTCAGTGTCCTTCAATGAGAAGAGGAAACGTGAAGAAAGTTTACCATATTTGCATTACATCTTAACTACTGTAAGGATGCTTCTTTCGTGGAATTTCTTTGATATATATCGTATCTCCAAAGTTTATTTATGATATTCGACAGACTAGAAATGAATTTGTTTGTGTGTCGACTTTCACAAATTTGTTTCCGGGAAAGAGAAGTATGGATGAATTGCTGTTTACGTCAAACTTACCGTTTGTCAAACATTTTTTGGCAATCTGTTGCACTTTGCACTTAGTGTTCCCGAAGTTTCGACAACTTCGCTTTGGGTCTAGCAGTCGGCCGTCGCTTCAAACTCCGAGACATGGCCACAAAAAAAGGGAGGAAACAAGAGAAGCTGGAGCACAGAACATAAGAGCGTGTCCGTTTTTTTTTGTAGCTTTCAAGACATATGGTTTGGATCACCTTCGTCGGCAATTCTACACCCCGTCTAATAAATTGTAAATTGTAGCACCCAACAGTAAACGCGAGTGCAGTGCATGAAACATTTCATTGTTTGGAAACCCTTTTTCATAAATACACTAGCTGGGAGTCCGGTGATGATATATATGAGACATTTGTTACTATTTGTTTCTCGCGAACGTCGTCGTCGCCGCCGCCGCACTCAGGTTACGTAAGGGCATAATATATCCTGTTCTTATGTCATTAAGATAGTTCGGTTACAAATAGTATCGCAGGAAACACCGTAAAAGTAATTGGACCCAGAAAAGTATTCATTGGACAGAAATATCGCCCGATTTTGCATATTAAAAAATTTCCGACCTCTCTACCCCCGCTCCTATGGAAGGTACCCGTATCTTACCCCCCACAGCGCCGATTCCCAATTAAACACAGAACGTGTGTGCAAAATTTTGTTGAAAATGCTCTACGCGTTTAGATACGCATGCGGGAATACATACAAACACACGTGCGAAAAAGTTGAACTCTTTTTACACATAAACAATAAATCACATTTATAAGAATAAGGTAGTTGATCCTTCTATTCGGTCCGTTTAGCGCAAAACAACTTGTAAATTTAATGAAAGTTTTATTTAACTAACAAATATATTTTAAATACTTAGAAAAAAACCGCTCACAGTCAATTTTATTTAGTTAATAATTAAGATTTATCGGCCTTCACCATAAAATTATGAATTAGTCGGAATCTTCAGGATGATAATATGAAATAAATCTAAATAAATGTTGGTGTGATGTTTCCCGTTTATGACGGCTACTTTCACCCCCAAATAAAGAATAGCGAAAAGTACTGAGAAATGATAAGGCGTATGAGATGCGTAGTAGGAGAAGATTGTTGTCAGGGGTCAACTAAACCTTGACGTTACTGAAATTATTATAAACAATCATTATTTTCTCAGGAACAGAAAACAGATACAGGCCCGTGTTCCTTTACCACGCCCTGTATTTACTATCTCTTAATCTTTAAAACGGAGTGTTTTTTTCGTACAACATATTCTGAGCGGAACACAATAATTTTCAATTTTTTCAGAATATTTCTTTCCACTGCCAACTTTCTGTAACAAAGCTGCAAGCTAAACTGAGCTCCAGTCTACCTCCACCACCACAATTGGTTGGTGGACTACCCACTTCTCTCCAGTAAGATCTTGTATTTTAATTTACGAACGTAATCACAGTTTTAAAATGGGAGATTAAATAATGAATGGATAAGTCTGTCCATGTAGAAAAGTAATTATTATGTCCATGAACGTAACATTTCTAGTTATTAGTTCACGATATTAAATACATCTATATCACCTGAGACTATAACACCAGTCGCCGAAACCAAATTTCATCGAATCACTGTCGAGTAATGACTACGTCCTTCAGAAGCAAGAATTTTTGAATAAGTGACAGTTTTTACTGAATACGCTCTCCGATACTGAAGAAAAGACAGAGGAAACTCTGGTGCATTAATTTGTGACAAATGAAATACTGGCACAGAAATCTTGGAGACAAACATATTAAAAGATTCATACAATATAGGAAAATGGTGTTTGTTTACTTCCTAACGAGAGCAGGATGGATAATTGGTCCATAAAATCAGTTATGTTTTGTGGTTATCATTTTGTCCTGAGATCTGAACAACCTGTCGGATTGCGGGCGTGGCAACCGACGACGGACCTGTTGGCTGCACTGCGGGCGTCGATCCTAGCTCACCATCTTCCCGCAGATGTCACACCAATCGATAAGAGCTGCAAGCGACCAGAACTCTCAGAATCCTCACAAAATCCCTTCTATTCTGTGTCCTCATTGAAAGCTTATCCAGAAATCACAAACACCTTATTCGCTTGTTGTTGTACAAACTGATCGGTATCAACAGTGAATAGTTCGTGGATTCAGTTCATGAAACTACACGATTCGGAATTCAGGCTAATAAGTGGATGCGAAAATTATTTCAAACGAATCTAATGTATAAACTGAAATATTACAGTAGCAATAGATTACTTCACTCTCGTTTGTGATCAATTATAACAGATTAATAAACAAACAGACTCACACGTTTAGTCATGGTTATTATTCTCCGTTCCACTCTATATTACAGGATTGAAATAAAAAGTTACTTACATTTTAGGAGGGTTTAAATTCATAGCATAAACGAAAACTAAATGATTCGGGGCTGCAGTATTAATGTTCCAAGCCACATTTCACTTAATTCCACAAACGCACTCTGATGAAATAGCACAACGATAACATCCCGCAAATACCTTTCCAAGAAAAATGTTGTCACGACTTCATGTCAGTTTAAAAATATGAGGAATGGTACAAGAATTGTTAATCGATGAGAAAATTCAGCTCCAAGGGATCGGAGAATGTGTTGGAAATAGGACTTCACCCTTAAGATCAGAAAGGGAATTTTTACTGCAGATATCGATATTTTTCATTCAAAAATTAATTTACACGGCTAGATTATATGTATTGAATAATAATTTTCAGCTCATGATACTGTCCGACAAGTCGTAGCTGGTCCTCATGTACTACACCACATAAATAAATTGTAGAAGAATTACTTTTTCGTAATTATAAGAACATTTATAATCTCATTTTTAACAACGTAAATTTGTTTCGATTTATAAGACTTTAAACTGTCCTCGCTGCAGCTAAAGCAGCCAGTCGGGCATGTCTGTGAGAAATAAGAGAGAAATGCAACATGCGTAAATTCTGTTTCACCCCCAGAATTACCCGTAAAGCTCCACAAACTGCCTCGTTTTTGAGCTATGGACCAGTCAGCACGTACGCAATACTGTCGACATACGTAGCTTGTTAAGTAAATCCAATTTATATCAAATATGCACTAGGGATACTTTCGTGTTAGAAACGTGTAGCAACATGATGATATTTTCTTTTTCTTTTAAAAATGAGAGATTATTACAAGCTAGGTATGGTAATAGAAACATATAATCCTACGGATCATTTCCTGAATACTGTCTATGTGTAGTGTTATTAGTGTTGTATATATATATATACCATCGTAAAAGTGGTTGTTTTGTGTATTGTAGCACATAACATAAAAATATCATGAAACATCACTGCACTGTCTACAAATGGAACACACCCGCATTTTGCAAACATTTTTTTACAAACTTTATTTTCAAAATCAATTTAAATCAACACCTGGTCGGTTAGAAGAGGATACGTTTGAATTCATTTTTTTTTCTTTGCGTATGATTTAGCCCGAGTAAACAAAGTCGGAAATTCAGCTATATCCGTCATCTCATTGTTTAGCAAACACGATACACGGTAACTTTCGCTTCGGTAGATTTTTTTTATCTCCCTGTGGAGTGGCAGGCGTGTGGCCATATGCCAGTGGCAGAGTTCCCATGGCGATAAGAGAGTCTCATTCACTTTCTCCAACAATTGAATTACTGCTTGCTCGGTGAACAGCGACGCACAACCACGCACGCAGCCAGGCAAACGTTCAACTGATTTCTTTTCAATGAAATTGTTCTTTAAGATGATTACAGTAAAGGGAATAAAAATAACGGGAGAACAGGAGTAACGAAGAAGTGGGAAGCGTTGCGATTGGAATCTCAGAATACTGTTTCGATCTTAAATTATGGATTGCAGATTGCTTGTGTTTTCCATTTATAATAGCCAGGCAAGGCGGAAAGTACTAAATTGGTTTTCAAAGATACATTCGGGTTTGACAATGAGTCATTTTCTTTTGTACTGAATAGGGTACGACTGAGAGAAAGCAAAGCTTGCCAAAAATATGAGCCTAAATGAGGATTTTGGAAGAGCGCGGGTATTGACCTCAACCGAATTGGAGAGGAGATTTGGATACAAAAAGACAAGAGCTGAGAGGCAGTTATCACGTAGTTATTAGAGAGCGAGCCATTACTTAGCTATCAAGCACGGAGTGAGAAGCAGAATATGTATAATTACCGACGTCAGTAACGGATGTTGCAGGCGACGCCAATGACCGCAGAAGCCACACCCCGTGGATCACAAATCGGTATAACGTAACTAACTTGAGATCACTAAACTATCCCCTCGTATTAACCTTTTCATAACACTGTGTGAGGTGTGGTTTTAAAAAATACAATATATTAAGATAATTTTTCTAATTTCAATATAATGAATAAATCAAATTCGTTAATTTTTATTACAATATAATCATTATAACCGTAAACAAAATACTCCTAAAATGTCAGTTTGGATTACTGAAACGCTCCTCTACATATGTAATAACCATTTTAAAATTATAATAATAAGCGTAATAGAAAAACTAGTGAGATATGCGCAGATGTGATACCATAAATATAGTCTTTGATGAATTTGCAGGCTACAGTCGTGCTCTAAAGATGATGTAGGCCAGGGTTTCCCAAACTTTTTCTGCAATGGAAAACTTCACAAAATCCGACATTTTAACGGAACACTTGGTTTATTTTTTAGGTTCGGTAATTCGTACTTGTAAAAATTTAAATTTTTTATTTAGCAATTATTTTTAAATATAGAACTGTAATATAATAAAAACATAAAAATGAGAAAAAATGAAGCACTTATCGATTTTGATGTTTTGGGTCCTTGAATTGCATATCTTGTTTATATCAGTACAATATTTGTATGTTGAATTCTAATATCTGCTGTAGCATCAAACCTCTGACTTAATAGAAGCATAATAAGAAAATCCCCCTTCGCATAAATAGGTTATAGAAAACGGAAGTAAAACAATATCAAAGAACGAAGGTTTTTGCCGGCGTATATGTTGAATAAAGTATTATCGGGTTTTGACAATAATAGCTTGTTTTGAAATATAGGGGTACTCGTTGACTGACTCGCCCAGAAATCAGTCTTAAAGGTTGATCTTTATATTTTTGTTTCAAATTAGAGCCGCTGATTAAATAATTATCTTTTCCTAGTCAGAAGACTTAGAAGATCCACAGGTTTGATTCAGCAAGACAGAAACTAGTCAAACAAAACAAACATTGAAATTCTAGAGGATCGTCATTGGACGATTACCCTACACGTTTTAAAGCATACTTTAATCAAATTCACTTATTGCATTGTACAGTGATCACTTCAGAAAGTAAATTAAAAATTTAAATAAACAAAAAAAAATTGCACTTAACCTACTGGTTCAGTGAACCAGAATCGTCCTTAGTAGATTTCGGAAAATATTGCAAAAGAGTTGATTCAAGTAATGTAGGTGTTCTAAAAATATTTTGGAAACTTCATTTACTGTAAAATCAACTGATCAAATCCAAAATTGTATTTTTGGTTATTTTTATTAACAATTGTATTACAATTGCTTTGTAATGTTAAGTTCATTGCACTTGGTAAAAATATGCCAGATATGAAAGTTTTATCAACCATTACTGATTTTCAAAAACCTCCACAAAATGTTGTCTTAACAACAGTGAAATTTAACATCTTCTATATGAAGATATATTTAAATGGATGACGTTTGTCGAAAGCTTCTGAAATACCTAAATTAATACAGATACTTTTGTGAGCATGTATGTTTTTTTGTTTGTTGGCGATACCGTTTCAGGCTCATTGTCAAGTTAAATAAAATATTATCTGCATAATTCTGGGCTATGAATCGTACTCTGATTGATTAAATACGTCCACACTTGTCCATTGTTTCCCATTGTTGCGGGAAACAAGGAACAGGGGTTTCTTTGCTTCACCACGTTGTTGAATCAGTTTCCAAACAAGATAGCAACAAATCTGAACGTTGAGAAATTTCGAGAACATTGCTCATAAACACTATTCTGAAACATTTGTTTACAATGTGGACTAGACGGTGTTATCCCATCTCTTTCATGTACACGACATGAAAAAAAAATGTGAGAAATCATTCTACTTTCTCCCGTTCGATGCAAACGAACTGATTATAACATGATATAATCCATAGTATAGATAGAAAATCTACAAATTTTTGCGTAACACCTATTAAGGCCTCAGGGAACACAGTTTGTGAAACCCGGATGCAGGCCAACGCAGGGCTGGTGACATTGCCATTTCCGGGGAGGGGGGGGGATGACCTTGACTCAATTTTCCAGTCCCATATTTTGCAGCGGGGTAGATTTTCTCTCTAGTCTAGCCTTAAATCCTGGAAGGCAACCATTTGAATTGTACCAACAGTTTTGCTGTCTAGTTTATAATTTTCCTCGCTTCGTTTCAACCCCCCCCTTAGTACCAATTGTTTTTAAAAATAGCATCTAACGCTTCAGCAAATACATGTTACTGGACGTATGACGTTTCGAAGGAGCAGGTTTCCAAGCAACTGTAAATTGTTTCCAGTCAAAAATACTAAAGTCTGCTCCAGGCAGAGTTTTGATTTATTTTAAATATGTTCCATTAATGATTTCGTATTATGTAGTTTCCGGCGGACCATTTGTGCGGTCAGTTCCTGACGACCCGTCCCATATATCACCTTTGACAGCGTACACGCAATCTCCCAATGACGGATTAGTCACACATCAAGAGTCCAGCGCCTAAAATTCCGAGTTTACGACCCCACACAGACTATGAAACCCACGCAAACCGCCAGAACAACTCACGACATAATTAAGCAAAACGGAAAAATATTATTTATGACTGCAATTTATGTTACTTATTTCGCCATTTTTCATGCCGTTGCACATAATTCTTTCATGTGAATTTCATAGCCGAAAGGATTATCATTATCATTTTTAACTTTCTGTTGCACTCATTTACAACCATATAATCAATATACTTTAATGGAGCCTGAAATTTAATCAAATAACTCCTCTTAACTGCAGTAACAATTTCATACTTATAAATTTATACATTCTGTGGTCAATATCCGATTTACATATAAGTAAGGTATTATTGTATCAGGCACTTCAATACAAATAAATTATTTTTGCATAGGAAAACGCCAATCTTTACAAGTTTGCAATTATCGAATTAAGATACATATAACCAATTATTTCTTCAGTATTTAAAAACAGGAGACAGGAAGCCCAAAAAATCTATGAAGGTAAAATTGTTGCTGTGTTGAATCCACTTCTTACTATTCTTTTATTTATTTTCCTTGGTCGTATATTGCAGCTTAAAGTAAATAACTCTGTATTGCACATTGGTTGAACTTTGTGTTATCGCAGTTCTGAATCATCAATCAAGGAATGCAATGTTAAAAGACAAAGAATGGCCGAAAGTCAGAAATGAAATAACTTTATTTGAAAACGTTTCGTGTGTGACATCGTGTGTCCGTGTTGAGTTTATATTGACTTTTGTCTATATACATTTTCTTTTATTAATTTATTTCAAAGATTATTTGTCTTTAATTATGTACTTTATTTTGTTAATTTTTAATTTTAATGTATGACGCATCCTATTTCCTCAATCGAGGATTAATGGAAACAACAATAAATCTAAATCGCCCTCCCCCCCTCGAATTTCGAGACCTTTTGAGTTGTTAAATTAAAATATAACATAAATTTCGGCCCCGGACGTTGCAGAGTTTTTTTGTTATATGTTAAGTAAAGAACTGAGGAGGTTCCAAAAGTTGGCGGACGAAACCCTTTCAAATAAAATAAAATAATAAGTCAGATTAATTGAATTACTTTATTTATAATTCCGATTATATTGTCTTCGATTGCTTTCCTAGCCGGAAATGTCAGCACACGCCCCTACTCTTATGAAAACTTTGATGTTTCATGAGAGCAAAAATGTAGTATTGGACATTTAAAGATGGTATACAATCATTGTGTTTTTTTATTATTGGTCCGTTCCTCAGCAAACATTAAATGTTTAATTAAATCATGGATCAAAACGACCGTATTCTCTTATTTCAATCCAAGTTCCAAAGAAGAAAAAAACTTTTTTTTCACAGTAATTATTCATAAACAATTTAAGAAGCTTTCGGCTTTTTTATACTATAATCATCTACAGAACATAATATATACGTATATAAATTTATATACAAAGATCTTATTTTTAATCTATATAAAGTCAATGCAAGAATTTTTCACCTCATCTATAAAATTCATAATATAATTCTATCTTGTACGTTCATTCGTACGGGTCACTAATATTTACTATAACATCAATCCAATACTGTCACATGTAAAATCTGAAATATTACTATTATAAACATTTTATACATTACTCTTCACTTTATTTACGTTCGGAGTTACCTATACTATTTTCTTTGATTACATTTACTTTTATGTCTCCAAACTTTTTTATATATTAATTTATATTAATTCTTCACCAATATTGTTTTTTATAATAATAATTTCCATTTACACTATAATCACTATTTACCAACTATTCCTACATATGTAATTGACATTACGAACGTAAAAGATAGAATTATATTACGAATTTTATAGATGAGATAAGAAAATGATTAACTATGACATGAACGTATCTGTTTTGACTTGTGAAAAATTCTTGTATTGTGTTATATTGACTCTAACATTAAAAATAAAATCTTTGTACATAAATTTATATATATTTTATGTTCTGTAGATGGTTATGGCATAAAAAAGCCGAAAGTTTCTTAAATTGTTTATGAATAAAGACCATGCAATATAAAAAAAGGTTTTCTTCTTTAGAACTTGGACTGACATTAAGTATTGTTCCAAGTCAAAACTTGAGCAAGAAGGGCGTTTGATTATGAAGTTTTAGCTGAGAAAAGGAAGTAAAGTCTGTTTAGGAGTTGGGATCAGGAAAATTCCGCTGTCTTCTCTTCTTCAGCGATCAGTGAATTCATAATAGAAAATAGGAAAGTTTCAGTATACGAGGTTCTTAATTCCTAGTGCCGTCCAAATTTGAACAGAATCAAAGACGCTACAAAGTTATATCATCTCGTCTAAAGATAAGTGTTATTTAATTGCTTCTGTAACCGTAATTTTAGAGAACTCATATTAAATTTCTTGTACTGATTTTATATATTTTGTGTTAATAAAGTGTATTTCGTACTTTATATTTGCCGTTCATTCTTAAGATTTTGTTCATCAATTGGCTATTTTAAAATTAAATTACTACTAAATTTGTTTGTAGTGAATCTTCTATCGATATAAAATTTTTGTGCTTTATAAAGTATATATCTCGACAGAAGCCATTACCCACAAAAGTAGTAGTGGAGGCTGAAAGAAAATAATTCTGTGAAGAAAAACCCGAGGACCAAAATGCAAAGAGTTCATTCGTCGGAGTCTTTAGTTTATTAATGAATTTAAGTGGTTATACTTTGTATTTGGCTCAGTAGTTTACCTACAATTTCCAAAACAATTGTTTAGAGTATGTAGCATGTTTTGGTGTAACTTTTTTGGTCTCCTATATTTAGCACAGCGAAATGTGCTGTCGTTGATATTATTTTGTAATATGCTTTCATGTTACATCCACTCGGTGGCTAATACAACTTTTTGGCATGAATATTGTCTTTTCTTATTTATTAAATTAATTATCTCATTTTTATTAGATTGTATTTTAACTAATTTCATAGCGGCTGTTTAAATGCAGAGGAATATTTTGAAATTGTTTTATTGCCATCTTTTTATAGAAAAATTGTTACAATAAAAATTTATCCCGAAGTTTACTACCCTGAGTGAGGAGAGAGGATGGCGATAAAAGAAAGTTAGTAAAAGGAACTATATAATGGAAGATGATATGGAGAGATGAAGAGAAAGTCATACAGTAGGGTTGGTTGGATGAGTGGATAAGGGGCACACGAAGCAAGAGATGGCGTTCGACGGTCGGGACTACTGTATGAGATAATGCACAAGTATGTGAACTCACCATGTCTGGTCTGGTCCGGTTCCTGAGGCGAAGATTCCCGAACGCAGGCCATGAGGTTCAGCGAGTGGCTGGTTGTGGTCGACATTTTGCTGCAAATAACACAAAAAAAAATAGTTAGTGACACTAAAATCGTAGCGAAAAATGCCTCACCTATGAACTACATCTTACAAATATTTTTGTACGATTGAATTATTCAGGTTTCTGTATAAAACATCCAAAACAGAAAATATTAAGACGTCATCGAGACGCTACTGCAAAGTAGCTTCATGTGACATTTCTTTTAATAAGTGAATCGTAAAAAAAGAAGTAACATGATTGCTGAGTTTATAATTAATAATGTTATGAAATGTTATTGTTTAACAGCAGGCATGAGGGTCATATTGTCAAATGTGAATTATGATTGGGGAGGGGGGGCGCAACACTCTTCATTAAACATGGAATCTAAATTATTTAATAAATTAGAATAAGAAGACCAACCAGGACAGTCTTTATTGTGTTTAGAACATTTTAAATGCCATTCATCTTATTAGCTGAAAACATCTTACACATACAATAGCATAGACTTTATACAGGCATATACTCTCATATATATTTCTCCTTATTAATAAAATATCATAGTATACCTTAATTTTGTTTATCAGATACACAGTGCCTCGTCATTAACAATTTGTATTTTTAAAACACAGTTTAATCTTTATACACTTGTCACGCCACTGTCTTGACCGCAGAGTTATTTGCCGCCAGACAACAGGGCAAACATTCTCGATACATCTATATCGATATAAACCACATATTGACATAAGTATATCCATTGTATTTGTAATACTAATATGCAGTATGTTTTACTAAATTAATGACTTTCACATATTGCGTTTTTATTTCCGGGCCTTCATTTTTGTTGTTCACAGCGTTATTTCTATTAAGATTGATATTAATTAATTCAGCAATTCTGAGTTTAATTTTTATATTATTCTTGTGAATAATGCTAATGTCATCAATTCCAAACATATTGTTTGTCGTTTTAGTATGAGCCGACATGCCATTTTGATTTAGGCTTTAATGTTACTTGGTATAACAAACTTATTAGATAATATTTTTCTTTAGCATAGTTCTTCTGACATTAAGTTTAATAATAAATAAATAAATATGCGGTCAAATTAGTCTGCAAATAAATTTAATTAGTATTTAATTGATATAGATGCAACGTTTAATCCATCTTCGTGGATTTCTTCAGTTTAATTTTTTAATGGATGTACTAATTTTCGGCCGTAACCGTCGCGTTAGATAGGTAATTATACACAAAAAATTACAAAATAAAATTTAAACGTATTTATATTAATGTAATACTAATTAAATTTATTTGATGACTTATTTGGCCATATTTTTATTTATTTAATAATTTTCTTGATTCAGTAAATAAATATGCGGAGGTATTGTTACGATCTAGAACACGTATTTAGTAGATGATACAGTTAATAAAATTTGTTTGTATACTAAGACCTTATAATTATTAATTAATTAAATCAGGCGCTAAATCTATATGGTTTCTGATACAATTCACTTGTCTACATGACCACGGTTCCGACATAATGATTCGCGGTCTATCTCTCAACAATACGAAAACTTTTCATTATCAGAAGTTCACCTTTCAACTGGCACTCAACAATGATTAATTATCCAGTATTACTTCTGCAATAAACAAACTGATTCACATTGCGTTGGATTGTGATAAATTAATTAGTGCACTTCCTGATATATGTAGGCCACAGGTGCACAACATGTACATGTTTGATATGCCCGGTAGGATTCATGACATTCAATTGTAAATATAATTGCGTGACATGTTATCTGTTTAAATTCGGACCGTTTCTATATGTAAAAAAAATAAAACAAATAGTAATTTTAACATGCACTTATTTTTATTAATTAGTCCATACTTTTACAAACAGTATTATATTCCGAAACACATTGTTGCAAATAAATATTCATATTTCTTAAAGCTTATTAAAATATGAATTTTGTATCACTATGGTACTTTTGGACAAGTTAATTCATTATAGATAATTAATTACCTAAAAATAACTTATGGGAGGTGAATTTTTGGGAAATTAACGAACCGCACCCCTGACACACAATTGGTACACGTGTGGATTAAATAAAGCATCTGAATGATAATATCTTTAAAAGTAATTTGAAAAGTGTGGCTAGAATGAAGGAAAATCTCACCGTTAGTAATGGACGGAGAGGGGATATGACGTAATACCCCGGGAATCAAACTCGTCCTTAGTCCTAAACTGGTGAAAATACAGGTAACTACCGAAAAGGAAATAACGGAATTTATTTTTAAAACAACCGCTTCCACAACAAGATATTTTATAGCAAGGATTGAATTACTAAATCATATGAATTCGCAGTATTTTGCAAACAGATTTGCTTCAAATGCGAACTTTTTCTATATTGATTTGGCTTAATTAAATCGAACAGAGGTCATCTTCACAGTAGAAAATAATATATTATAACAATATAGATAACTTGCATTATCTGACATGGTTAATTTGTAAGAATATATGCTGATTAGACTAGTTAAAAAAATTAAATAATAGTTTTAACCCAAAATCAGTTTATATATTTATGAGTTATATTGTTTTTATCCTATGTTATGTTATAAATAGATGAATATGACTTTGGCAGTCAAAAGCTCAGGAGCTGTGGGAAAAATAAATGATTCTACCGATTTTGTATTAAGACGAGTAATGAGTAATAATTGTGAACAGAATACCTAAATGAATATGACGTCAAATTTTCATTTTTCATAACAGGAACAAGATACGTTGAGCCAACTGTCAGGTCGATGAGGAAATTAAAATTATTAAATAATTCGATGTGCACTCCAAAATTTTTATCAGACATTTTGTTCGTTCCGAACAAAAAACGTATTTTCGTGTGTCTTTAACTATTTACTTCATTTTCAAGATAAATTGAGGTTATTTTCATTTCATTATGATTATTTATAAAGTCTCTGTAGAGTCAGCCTTCACATTTACATCTTTGCATGCTACAATATTTGAATTGCTAAAAATTTTGGGTTACGAATGAGTGTTAATGTTATTGGATTGAATTTGATTTATGCAACGTTTCGGAAAGCATCTGCTGAATATAACATTGTTGTCACTGAAAAATAAACTGAAATAAAGACTAACTCGGATTAGATAGCAAATTAAAAATTGTAATCTGTGGAGGGAATTTGATAGTTTCTTGCTTTTGTAGTCTTTTTAAATATAGCCCGGCTATACGCTTTGCAATTTCATGACACTCTGGACGAACAGTACTCAATTGGGTTCTCTTTTAATACGAATATGTTTTTGGCATATCAGTTAAATCCGTCCCGCAACACGAAAGCAAACTAGTAAGGCAACTTTTACGACACCAACGGGATGTCTGTCGTACGTGAACTATTTCAACGATCGTCTTGACGGCGTGTAATAATACATTTTCCTACCTCATGCTTTTTCGTAGCGCTAAATAAAAAATAATAATATTGCTTTTGCGGCATATTTCTAAACAGTCAGAGGAAATAAAAAAGTTTTTCAATCCTGTGCTACGCCATTGCGTATCACATAGTAATTTAATACTCTTGTTATATTAAATATCTACTTTCTTTGTGTATATAGTATTGTAACAGACGTTATAATTACGTTAGACGGAGTCGGGACCATGAATGCACGCGATTGGCTATTTAAATTACTAATTACGGGTCATCGATCAGAAGGGAAACAAATATTTTCGTATTACCTCATGGGGCTCAAATGTACACAACTTTCAACAATAGAAATAAATTACCATGGATATTTTTTGTCAGTCCGGAAAGCCAGAGAACTGACATGGATGTCCGGAGTCACAACAAAAACAGCAGTTAATTTTTAACAAATGAACAAAGCGGACACTTCACCCTGTATGTTCGGAATTACTAAAATTCATAACAAGCACCATAACATATATAACTGTTACTGACAATTTGTTACGCCAACAACCTATCGCCATTGAGAGGAGATATCGCGCTGAGAGGCGAGTCCAAAAGATGGCTGACAAAGCCGAAAAATTATGCTTCAATTTTCCCCTATACACGAGAAAGATGAGAAAATACCACGCTCACAATTTGCACGGGGGGTAAAATTTCAAGTGCAGGGGCGGAGTTTGCAGAACAAAACAGGAGCACATCTTTTTGGTGGTTGACTCATTCATTCTGTTCAGTTATTTTTGATGATACAGATTCAGTTACGGCTATACAGACATTCATTCAGTTTTCGGCCAGACATATTCATTTTCGGCTATTCAGAGATTCAATTTCGACCGAAGATTTAATAAAATTCGTGCGATCGAAGGGTAATTATTTGCTGCTGTGAAATCAACACGACGCTGGGGACGAGTTCTTATTAGATGCAGCCTTCAAGCCGTCAACATTGGACGGCAAGCAGTCATCGTCCCACCAATAAAGCAACGGACCATCTAGCAATGGCGACAGGAAGGAAGATCAACGGCACACGGTTATGTGCAAACTTCCACGTTGCACACCTCTAGCCGTTTCTTTTCATTTTCGTAAAGCATCACTAATAAACCCTGAGGTAACGTATTAATTAAAGTTATTTTGTTTATCATACCCAAATATTTTTCATTCAGAACCTTCCCTTTTATATTAAATATGCGCACAGTGCATCATAAATTCCCTTCTCCAAAAACTAAAATTCATAACAAGCACCATAAACAATTTGTTTTGGGGAAGAATCATTCGGACATACTATCGCCAACTTCATTTTTTTTAAATTATAGAATTTTCATAAGTCAAAATCATTCATTTTTTCGTATAATGATCTATTTCAATCCAGTCGGTATCTCGTGACTCTCGGGACGTCCTGACGTGTTGATATACATGAATTTTACATTACCAGATATATTCTTGGAACATCCGATACAATTAGAAAAATTGAATTTAAACCGTACTTCCATGTTTTAGTGATGATGCTTTCTTTTTTCAGTTAAAAATTACGATTATCTTCAACGATCCCACGAGAGAATGAAAATGTGACAAATTGATGGCACTGGTACTCCATAACCAATGTTTACACCTTTTTAATGGACTCGGTGGAACGGTGGTTTCTTGAATCATCCCCGTCCCCTTGGTGTTCTGCTCCCCCAAGCAGGCTACGAGGTCATGGCCGATGCCTTTCAAGGTCACGGCCGATCGATGTTGCAGCGTCTCCTAGGCGACGCTTAAGAAGTGCTGCTCCAGCAGCATCCCGCCTCCTGTGCTCAGCTTAACGCGACTTCAGCTTTAATAGCGCGTCTCATTGAACAAGCTCGTTCCTCGTACTACGCGCCGTGGCCAGAAAATGGCCTATATCTAATTATGTTACTGACGCGGCGAGTAATTTCAAGTTGGATTTGTATCTCCTCAGTTCCTCATCGAAGGGAAAATAATTTGCCGTAAATTTATTGGTTGCTACATTAACTTGATTTACATCCCGTATAGGAAAAAAGAAATAAAATAGAATAGCCACATGTAGACTATGTATTCCATTGTCTCCTACAAGTTGGAATGCAAGGAACGCATACATGTAAACTTAGAAGACAGCCTGTTTGAAAGTGGCGATGAAGAAGAAAAAGAGGAATAATGCGATGAAGACAACACGATCGTAGTTTGGTATATAGGCCATTAGCTGCGTGCTCGTCGTTGCTCATATAGTTATTTATATTAGCCAGGAAAATTAATTTATTTCACAATAATCTCTTGGTCAAAGCGGGATTTAAATGGAATTCATCCCTGATGAGCAAACACCGACCTGTACCTATTCGGGATTAGTTTCAAATTTACCAGGATGATGACAGGGTACCGAGTCAAGAATTCTCCTGAAAATCTAAAATACCGCGGTGAAGATATTACCCCCGGAACTTTGAGTTAATACGCCCCCGGCACTTAATAGTCCCTTTACCTTAAGAAAGTTATAAAAAAAGTCCCAATTATTAAAGGGGTGAAGAATATTCATATTACCTATTTTAAATTCTGGATTAAAGTGAACCTTTTTCTTATGTACCGTATATGATAGAAATATTTCAGGGTAATATTTACGACTGTGCTTTTTTTTTTGAAAATATAAAACGCACATTTTCTATAGGGTCCATCCAATTCAACAGAAAAGATTTCAACAACTCAGAAAAAAATGCTTATTTTTCAAAATTTTCATCGTGTCCGTTTCTAAAATTGCAGACCGCGTGCGGTATCTTGCCTTTTCGTTCTTAATTACCAAGTTCTGAGTTGACTACCGTTTTGACATATAATGAATTTTGTTTATTAACCCCACTTAATTTCATAAATAAAATAAAATATAAAAAATTGCTGGAAGTCATAAACAGAAGAATTTTAAAACGTTTCGCACCCAAATGACGGGACCTCTACGCTTGATTAATTAAAATCTTAAAAATTCGTGTTTTTAAAATTTGAATACGTGGACCGTAGAGGTGTCAAAAGTTGGAGAGAGAACGTTTTATAATTTAAAATTCTTCTGTTTCTGACTTTGGGCCATTATTTTTAATTTATTTATTTTATCACTTACTTTTTTTTGTATTTTTTTTTATAAATTTAGTTTCAATTTAATAGAGGTTTTATTTTCTCTTTCATAACACCTAGGTAGACACATCATATTTAACTGTCATTTACAAGCGTGAGAAATATATTGAATACATTTCAAGGGGAAAGTTTCGGTTCCAACTTTCTGTAAAATTATCTGAATACGAGGTAAAATATGAAATGAAATAAAGATAGCATATTAAAGCATTTAAAATTACGAGTCTGTGGAGATTCTTTTCCCCACTCTTCTACCCAGCCAAAGGCACTTTCAAATCTTCGAAATGGAAACCAATTCGCTTTATTAAACATCTATTTTCTATACAGAATCTGCTCACGTAACCTTAATTTATTATTGAATTGTTTTGTTCCTGGTAATATTTCAACCCCTCATTCATTAAGTAAGAAAATAAGTGTTTGCCACCTATGGCAGTTTTCACTGATAATATGAGTTTTGTTTCAGATATTTAAGGATGGAGGAAGTAAATTATTATTTGCTATTAACCAGGCAGGAACGTTTTTATTTACGTGACTCCACCCCCCTCCGCCGTTTCTCATACAAAAACTTTTCTTCCACCAGATCTCTCCAGATTTAGAGAAAACGTCCTGAAGTTCACCTATACATTTAAAAATAATTACATTTAATTGCAAGGGAACTAAAATACGATGCGTAATAGAACCAAGCATAAGAATGAAAAGCAAGAAGAAAATATAGGTAATGAAACAATTCAAGTACCATAAGGAGCGTGAGAAATGTAGTGAATTTCAAGTCCCTATTTTCTAAAATTGCACGGCCCTGTAACTGAACTGCGCACAGCACACAAATTCTTTTATCACTCTCGGAATTTTTTTGTAGTAACAAAAGTTTTGAATAAACGCCAAACCATGACACACAGAGTGATTTCATCTCCCTTGCTTCCATTTACGACAGATAAAACCGTTGCGTCAACCAGTTGCCGAGTTTATCGCCAAGCTTTAAGATTCACGTTGCATTTACTTCCTTTTTCTAAGTGACAAATTTATTATCCCCGCACATGGAGAACGAGTTGATTTATCTGCAGTGTTGGGAATTAATTTGTTTCATTTTATTTGATTGAGTACGGTATTTGGCTGTTGGATGGTTGATTACGAACTGAGTAGCGCATTGTGTAATTAGGAGCAATTATTTCCAAGTTTGTGAGTCTTCTTGCCAAGCACAACGTAATGGCTCATCATGCTGACTTGACGTGGACAACGTTCAATTCGTGCGTCAGCTCTAGTTAATTGGAACCAGTTTCGTGGATGTTGTGAGGAGGAAAGTGCGAGGACATTTCTCCCACTGGCACTTGACGGGTGAAAGTGTTCACACGTAGTCTTGGGCAGAATTAAGATTTCCGGAACCGGTCCCGAGGCACCGGAAACTGCTGCAGATTGCGTGACCAGGAATTACTGAGGGTTTCCAAGTGTCGCTTAACAATATTAGGCCCGAATTCAAACAATATTTTACACATTTTCGTAACAAAGTAGAAGGGAACTAACAAAAGCACTTCTGAATTAAACCACCGGTTGTAAAATAATCAGGAAAACGTATACCTTTTTCGGCTTTTATGAATAAGAGATAAATATTTGCAAATTTAATAGTCACGCATATTTAACGACCAATTAACATTGAAATCTTTATCTAACTGCACAGCAAGAATGATTTGAAATATTACTTTACATTTGATTTTCATTAAAGCGATAAATTAAACGGCTATTTATTTTTCATTTTCAATAAGCTTCTACATTTTGGTACTTTTATTAGCAATATAACCTATTACAAATTTCTCCTTCACTAAAGTCACCAATATCAGTTCATTACTTGCTATGTAATTTAATTATCACAGTTTAATTTAATAAATAATAAAAATAAACTTACAAAAACCGTGCCAATACAAAAAAAAATGAAATGTTTGATATTATATTGTTTCTTACGAGATAGTTCTAAGCAGGATATGAGAAGAGAGAACAATATGGAAGACTTCGAACAAGATAAGGGATAGATTAATAGGCCAAAGTTTTGAGACATTATGGTCTTGTAAAATTAGGAATAGAGGGAAGTGTGTGTGTGGGGGGGAGGTGAAAATAGAAATGGGAGGCGAAGAATGGAATGCGCTACGCAGATAAAAAGGGGGGGGGGCTGCAAGATGTTGTAGTTATGTAGAAAAGGCTTGCACAAAATACGTTAGCATAGGGAGTTACATCAGATACTGAGAACAACAACAACACTATTTGTTCCGTACGCCGCTTGAGGCAAAATATTACGTATTTTTACTTCTGAAATATATTTTTTTCAATATTTTATATAAATTCGTAATTCTAAATATTGTATTATTCCTCTATTCAACTTTTATATATCTGGTTCTCTAAGTTGAATAAAACTATATTTTTATATTAAGTAAAAGAATAAATGTCAATAAATTTTATGTTCCGTTACCATAGAAACCAATTAATTAGAGTGTAATATTCATAGCCAGACTGAGAAAACATTTGTAAGGTAAAGGCATTCCTTTCAGATAAACTCAGCGTGAAGAGAGTTAAGAAATGTGCAGAAACGTTGTTGCGCTGTTAAATAAATATTTTTGGGCATAAATTTTAAATGGTTGTTATAAATAATAAATTTATGTAAAAATAAAAGCTTACAAAATTTATATAGTTTTAGTTTAATATTAATTAAATCGCGTAAATATTACGTTATTCCACGAGTTGGTAGCTTTTTTTCCTTCGTTCGTCACAACATTCCGTTGCTAGAGCAACGTTTTTCGATTTATGTTGCTTTTCGGAGCATTGATTTGTATTTAGCCTATATAAACGATATTTATTACAGTTATCCGAAACAAAAAAAAACATTTCCGTCATATTATGATTTTGAAATGCAATAGTGACAGCAAATATTTGCGCCGTCTACGAGGAAAATTCCATTGGAGGATTTACTGCAATTAAATTCCAAACACGACAATTTTGTAACAATGTCAATAC
The DNA here is from genome assembly GCA_034510155.1 of Eucriotettix oculatus. Classification (NCBI taxonomy): domain Eukaryota; kingdom Metazoa; phylum Arthropoda; class Insecta; order Orthoptera; family Tetrigidae; genus Eucriotettix; species Eucriotettix oculatus. Next base: position 66,960,005 of record CM067378.1, read on the forward strand.
AGTATGATACTTGTCAATGAACCCGATAATTACTAACGGATCCGCGTATGGGCAACCCCTTCAGCCTAAGTGAGAAACTACTGTGAGTTGTGACCGGGGAGGAACGCAGTTGTTGTGGGAACGCGCCATGGAGTAGTTTTGGGTCTGGGAGGCGTCGTAATAGCAGTTGTAATCTTGGCGGTGCCGTGGAGTTGTAATCTCGGATCAACGCGGCATCCCCAACATGGCGGAACGACTCGGGCTGCAAAAGCGAATCGCGTTTAGCAACACAAGAGATCGTGAGACCACATTCCAAAGTTCATAGACAGCACGCACCAGTACCACAAAAAGGGCAGAGTCTACCAAAGTCAAGCCTGAACGATAAAAATTGTAAAATAATAACTAAACGTAGTATTCTAAATAAATTACAAAAAAATACTGCACATTAGCGTTACAGTAAAATTAAGTGTAATAACAATTTTTGATTTTAATCTTTTCTCATTTCATTGTTAATTATATAATGAAAAAAACGTTTTACAAAATTTGGATAAGTAAACGTTGTTACTTTCATCAAAACGAGTCAGGAAATGCCTAGTTGTGCACATTTATTCTCAATATATAGATCTATAGCTTAAAAGCAGCGTGTTACAGAATTTCTTAACGGGACGATAAGAAAAGTAGTTTCATTTAGACTTTTTCACATTTTAAAATTGCAGTAAAAAACGAAACCCTGTTAGAAAAATTACGAATAATTTCAGACATAAAGCGATTTACACACGCAATTTTTTAGTAAAAGTTTGAGACAAAGCGAATTTTAACAGGATCGGAGGTAAAACGAAATAATGCGATGTATCACTCGAAAGATTTATGGCCTGTTCGCTGCATCTGTGGAAGAGTGCGGGAATTTCTACGTCGGCGACCCGATTTCAGTGAGTGGGGACGTCAATTTCAACGAATTTTTATAAACTATACTTACTTCAAATATATATATTTTTAAAATCAATTTTTAATAATAATACTATAACGACCATTAACAGACACTATTTAGAATCCATTTTTTATATAAACTTGTGACTTGAAATATGCTGTTTGTTCTTTACACTACTTGAGATAAAAAATTTCTTTTTGATATACTGTATTATATATTTGTATTTAGAAATATTATAAACAAATAAAAAATGTGGCGAAAAATCAGAAATTGAATAATTTTAATTCAAAACAACACGTTTCGTCTCCAGCTTTCCGGACCTCTTCAGGTCGTTGTTAAAATTTAAACAGAAATTTCGAAGAAATATTCAAGAACTGAAGCATTCCGAGAAATGTCTTATTTTAAATTAAAATTATTTTATTTCTGGATTTTGGTCATTTGTTGTAATTATTTATAATATTAAGCCGAATTAATCTCGTTATTTTATTTATAATTTGAAATATTGTTTCTCAATTCACTATTTGGAATATTTATATTATGTAGTTATCAGATTTATTAAGGTAAACAAAATCGTCATAAGTTTGGTGTTCCGTTACCGTAGAAACCCAACAACTAATATTCATTACCACACTCAGAAACATTTATGACCTTTCATAGCATGAAGAGGGCATAAATAGTACAAAAACTTTTTGTTACCAAGTTAAAATACTATGAATGATATATATATATATATATTTGTGTGCATGTGTTTTCCCTAAAAACGGTTGGAGAATTTGTTTATTTTGCATAACAGTTGACAATTGACAATCTAAAAAATATGTTTTCTATGCAAGGAAATAGAGTTTAGTGTAGTAAACCAGGGGTGCTAGATATTTTGTTCCATTTTCGACGGGAGGGCAAGAAATGTGAGACTGTTGGAAAATTGTATGTTCTCAGTGGGATTTGGGACTAGCTGCTTTAACACTATAAGTGTGAAATCTGCGATTACAAAGAGGTGCGAGGAAATTCGTAGACCCGAAGGGACTTGTTCCTGCCTGCAATATTTCTCCCCGCCAAGGGACAAAATGTCGAAAATTTATTAAATTCGCGGGCTATTGGGAATGTTATAAACTGTGATTGGTGCTCCAGATGGGCCCAAGAAATAGTGTGGTGATGGAAAAGAGAGAAGGGAACAGTCGGCGTTGAGAATCAGAGGAGAGGTGTTCTCTCTGGAGAATGGACAGTCTGCGGCCAGAGTCTCCTTGGCAGTTGCATTTTGCCTGTCAGGAGATTTGAGTGGGAATCCAACAGTCCACCTCCACCATATGTCGTAAAGTTTGCCCATAGATAATTATTTGCAGACTCCAGCAGTCTAGGAGAGTAGTGGCATCAGAGGACAACACTTGGGTCCTGGCTTCATCGTCTACCAACACAATCGCTTTGTGATACTACCCTCAGTATCACAAACAGAGGACATATCATCGGATTGTGTGGAACTAAAGACATCACATATTCTGAAGAAGCAATTAAAAGGACTTTACAATTTTTAAAGATATTAATATTTATGAAAAATATAATCTTACTTTTCACCTTATGTAACTCATTTATTACAATTCTATGTTCTATTAACATGCCCTAATGTAATTTCTGTTCGTATGTGCTAATGACATTTATGTTTTTCGCTGAGTTTATTGTCGACGCGATCTAAAATGAATTAAATAAGAAAAAAACACTATCGTGCGAGAATCCGAGGCGGAGCAGCGATGTCATCGCACAGTAAGAGACTAACTACCCAATACACCCAAAGTTCCAACTTTGATGCGGGTTTTAAATTTAAGAACGCGGTAGGTTTTTTAATATTTAATTTTCAAAATGTATCACCAGGTAAACTTGAGGCAGTCCATGCAGCTAGCCGGATCAAGTTTAATGCGAATGAATTTAAAATTGTGTAAATAGTTTTCTTTTATTATATTTTGATAAGATACCAAGTAACAGAATTGTTGTATATCGTTTGCTTACGTAATTTTTGGATAATATACGTACTATCAAAATTAATAAAATTTAATACTACAGTTAAGTTGATCCATACAACAAAATTAATATGGTGAATTAATTAAAAGTTGTCAAATAAATTAATTTTAAAATTAAGAGGTTAGCCGCTATCATAATGCCTATTACTAAAGTTTTGAATATTTTGACTTCTGCAACACCGTCGTCCTTTGCAAATAAACGATACTGTCCATTATATTCTACGTTCCACACACTATCGTCTGTAACGATTATTTATTTTCGGTACTGTTGTAAACGGTTAATAAATGTGTTTCACCTCACGGAATACGGAAGCATTATTGCCTCATTAACGAGCCTGATAATAGCCTCGCAGTATTGATGTTTCCCCGCGTAATAACATAGGTAAAAGGAGTAGCTGCTTAAAATGAAGGTAATAAAAGTGTCGGTTCGGGTTTCAAGGCTCTTCAGTGCTTCTAGCCAGCCAGGTGATTCTGCAGAAGCCGAGAGCGGCCATCCAGGCACGTTCTTAAAGGTCGCAAGGTCACAAAACAGCGGATCCAGCCTCCACCACTGCTGACAGAGACGGAAACATTCTTCGGAATCACAGACGTAACCGGCTTTTCAAGTACGAAATAAACCTACGGCTACTATTAGGGGCAACATCGTTTGATGGCTATTCTGTAATAACTTCTTCCAGAATTACTTGTTTGCTAATTTACGAAATGATTTCAATTTACAGGTAGCAACCTCTTCCCAGGGTCATATTTCAGGAATTATAGACAGGATTATATTTTTATGTCATATAGATTGGTCAATATCAACGGAAATAAATATTTAACACATTCTAAACTTCTGTATAGTCTGGCCATTTATGCAATATTTAGAAACTGAATTATCATAATTATTTTTCCTCGAAGAAAGGCGAGTAATGGAAACGGTTTCTACATACGTTTTTCATAACTGAACACCGTGAATCTTTATTCCGATTAGTTGTAAAAATAAACATATATTACTTTAATAGATTCGTGTAAACAGTGATTGTTTCAGCCAACGAAGAAGTTAATTGTTTGGGGAAATCCATGATAACTCTCCGCCAACATTGGTTGGAACGGAGCCCTATTTTTGTTACCCCTTATTCTGCTTATTCTCCTCCTTTGAAATTGATATATCTGAGAAGTACAATATGTAGTATGACTACAAAGAAAAAAGTAAAACATCTCTGCATAGTACGTGAAGAGAGATGATCTTTGAGAGGAATGAAGGAGGTATCATCTCTGGATAAGTCCTGTTAGATGGAGATGAGAATTTTTTGCGTGGTGAATGGAAAATATTATGAAGGAGACTATTGATTAAGGAGAGATATAGACAGAATTATTTTGATTGGACACAAATGAGTAGTATGATTGTATTATTATTGTTTCAGAAATTGGCAAAAATGTTGATTCGTGGGGTGGAAAACTATAAAATTGTTCAATACACATATGTTAAAGAGGCATGTAAACTTTATTCATTTGTAGATTTACTAAATTATTTGATTAAAAGTAAAAACACGATATGGACCCCGAGAGAAAGAGTAGAAATTTTTGTTTACGTGACCCTTTATGGTGTCATCTACGTTTTGTTTATCATAACAAGGAGCCAGATATATTTAAAGGTAAAGTAATATTGACATTCGGATAAGATTTCTAAAAATGGTGTCAAATCTTGAAACCATCATATTATCGTCAAGATCGGTTTACGTAAACTATAGTTGGCGCCTCATAAACGTAATATTTGCTCTTTCCTTGTTCATCAGTGTGCCAAGGTTATGCACCCCTTCCAGTGACGTGGAATATAGTTTTCTACACTGCAAAATACACGAGTAATACAAGACCAAAACTTCTCTAAGTCCCAACTCTAATTATTTTTTGTTGTAATAACTTTCAGCTTAATTTTTTAGCTGAACCGTGTCGCTGTATAATGGGCGGTTGGTTTATCACTGCTTCATAAGCAAGCGCACGACGAGCTTCGTTCCACAATTAACAACCTTGCTCATCTTAATCAACACGCAAAACTTCGTTATGAGGAAACGGAGTGGGGGTTGTAAGGAAAGAGGAGTTCCACTAATGGCTGTGAACACCTGTCATTAATTCAGGTTAGGTAACAGGCGAGCATCGTACCTGTCTTTTTATGTTTCAATTAGAAAGTTGCAAGAAAATAAATTTGATTTTACACATAAAAGTGGTTTTTGACCGACAATAAAAGTGGGTCGTATTCAGGGGTGTTTGGAGCTTGGCCATAAGGGTTGTGGATCAAGGCACTGCTTTTAATAAGCACACATAACAGTTGCCTTTAATTATAGGTCTGCCGGTTTTGAGGATCGTGCTATGGGGATGTAATGGCAAATGCCATAGAAGACTAAAGTGAAGGGAATACTGAACTAAAATAAATTAGTCAATTGAATGAGAAAAATTAGTCTGAATTTTGAATTTAGGGCTATTTCATTTTATTTATATTTCATTTATACCTATCAGGTCTCCAAATTTCCAAGAACTTATTGTTTTAATGAATCGTCAGCTTTACGCAGGTGTTGTTGGCTTTTTATTTACTCATAGCCATCTGCGAACATTACAAACATTGTATCAAAAGGCTTACGTGATGAGTTATATATTACTTGCCAACATATTTCGAAACATTCCTTACTGCATCATATACATTTTCAAGCCGCTCAATTATTTCAATTCACTTAGTATTGCAATGGCAACCTTACCTATTATTTTAGAGCATTATTTATTGATTAAATTTGTGTTTGAGGTATGTTTAGAAACCTTTTGGAAATTAATATATAAGATTTCATGTAAATATTTTGTTATAATGTCAGTAATGTTTACAGATGTCTATGGCTATGTAAGAAGCCGAAAACTCTGGTTTTCTCATGGTGTTTACATGCCGAGGCACCTTCATATATTTTAGGTGGTGTATGTCCTGGGGTCGGAAACCTTGGGCAAATTGCCTTATAAACCTTGTGGAGACACTGAGAAGGGAATGCTGCGAACAGCAGACTTATCTCCCGCCATTCGTATGGGAGTGAGAATAGTATCCAAAAGCCCAACCTCACTGATGTACGTTTTCTAGGGTTTTCCCTGCGTCTCTTTTAGTTGAACATTGGATAGGATACGTAAACTATAGCCTGGGATCCTAGACAAACCTTGGCTACCATTCTCCGCCTTCCACATACCCCCTTTTCAATTCCATTCCTATGCTATTAAAGGGGAGTTTCCTGTTTCGGGATCACCCTCACGTAGCCTGTCACCCAAAAAGTGATAATAAGTAAAACCACGATGACGTCATAATACGCACGTATTCTAAATCAAATTTATAATCTTTTTTTCAGGGTTAATACGTTGTTTCACTTCCAAGCCAAATAAACTACTATGCTATCAAATGAATAAAGTTTATATCAATTTTCACAAACCAGTGACGTGATTGTTATTTAATATACACTGTAATACTCTTCCCAACCAAAGTATTTCCATCAATCTCTGCCGTTTAAGACTCGTGTCTCTCCATATATTTTTGTTTCAAATCAGGTAAGCTGTATCCGCTATCTGAACTTCAGAGAATAAACACCTCTCCACCAAAGATTATAATCTCTCTTCCTGCACTAGGCAAAGACGTCTAGAACAAATGAATTATTGGAAGAGCCCTCGGTCTTATGTGGATAAAAAAGATTAGTTATTTATTACGTTCAAATTCGAGAATTACATCTCAGAAATTATAGAAATTTAAGTAATATAAAAATATTTCTGACTAGACTTGCATTGTATACTCTCTTTATTTACACTTATTGATTCAAAATTGTACTTCCACAAAATCATAAATAATTTCTTTATATTAATTTGCGTAAATATGTTTACCTAACGTGGTTTGTCAGTAGAGGGGAAACGTTGCATTTAAAAAAAAATTAATGGCATTTAATGTAAAATAGAACAGATTATTTCAATATTTTTTACAGGAAGAGGAAAGATTTGTGAAAGTAGTTCGTGAAACAAACTACGAATAATATAAAACTGAAATTCAGGCTTTCGATTGTGTCTTCAGGATACACAATTCTTATTGCAGAAGTATTTGAGGAAAAGATGAATTTATTCAATCATAATCATAGTAGTTAAGAATTATATAATGTCGAAAAACAATTTATTAGAGGATAGTGAAGAGTGAGTACAATTTCATGGCAACCCATTCTTTTGTTACATATAGTAACACTTACCCACAATATTATACTAAAATATTTTAACGCTTTCAAAAAAATAGGAATACTTTTGAGATGTGCTAATTGGGTATAACAGCGAATTTCAATTACGGAAGGAAATTTCTGACCTAATATATAAAGTATTGGTTCTGAATACCGTAATAAAAATTTACGATCGGGTTAGTCGTGTGAGAATCACAGGAGTGAGACTTATCAACAAGAGTACCATTAAAGTAATTAATAATCACCATTTTCGTTTAGCCATTTTACATCCACCTTTAAGTCAGGAATGACCGCTTAAAGACATTAACCAACAATAGCATGAAATCGCAATGAAATTCAATTTAAAAATATTACTTTGAAACGAAACCTGAATATAGTTGACTATCTATTCGGTGGGGTCAGTTTACCATTTAACTGCTCTAGTAACGATTCTAACTTGCAACAGTACGATTGGTGATGACCAAGGGGAAAAAAATACGTAAATGTACTATCGTGACGCGCCCCTGATTGACTGCACTCTTCATTAAATAACTTTCACGGTAAAATTAATTACTCGAGAATAGAGAGGGAATTCGCGTTTATTATTAGTTAAATCACAAATAATCGATAGTTTCTATTATGAATGTCTATTGAGATCAAAATCAACTGTAAGTATAACCAAAATTAGGTGTACAAAAATGTTAAAATTCCCGTCCAAGCCATGGCATGGCATGAAATAAGAATGGAGCATTCCTGATTCCACAACTCCTAATTTAGGGTATATAAATATATAATTATATTTGAATTGAAGCGCATTAAAGGGCAGGGTAGACCAGGTGCAATGGGAGGAAAACAGCTGCCACGTGGGGGTCGCCATGTGCAAGGAAAACCAGGACAAGTTTACGTTTGAATGCTTTAATAAATACAATTAGTTGCCCTGCGAGAATGCCCCCTTTCACATTTCATACAAACCGCATCAACATTGAATACAGAAACCAGCAATATTTAACGGCACGTGTTTATTTTACATTTCCTTTCAAGGAATGAGCGCATAGTGACTAGCTCACTATCTCAATGACTTTGAATTAATTTTATACAGGTTGTAATTTTCATATTGAAGCACAGTTTTTAAATAAAATTCAGTGAAAATTAAGGAAAATGTTTCGTTCCTATATTTATGATCTACAATAAATGAATTTCTTAGTGAGGTATTGTTATAATATTTTTATTCATATCTACACTACAGTTTAAAATGATATTTCGAAATATAGAAGCACACACACAACAAGACGACCTTGAATAAATCATAACATCATAATCACTTCGCTAAAAAGCATTTTGATTGCTCTTTCTCTTCAAACAGCTGATAACTGACTAATGGAATACCTCTTTCAATAAATAAAAAATTCTTTCACCTTAATGAGCGCGGCTCTGGACAAACAGTTTCGTAGCTCGACCGCTTGCAAACTTTATGTGGACAAATGGAAACGACATAAAGTAGTCAGAAAAATGTTATAAATTTAAAAAAATTAACTTTCGTAGATGTAGAAATAATGGGAATATGATATATAACCTAAATCTTTTGAAATACAGTTAAAATGATTTAAACGGGATCGTCTGATTTTACTCGTAATAACCGGGTAGTGCTTTTATTTCAGAGAATGAAAAATAATTACTCATCTTAACATCTTAACCGCCACCACTACCGATTGGTGATCAGTGGATTATCCAGATTTCAGTTGAACACCTGCTGAAGAACTGTCCGAAATTTGACGATAAGAGGAAAGAAACTTTAAAAGAAAATGATTTCAATGAGTTTCTGAAATGGAAAAGTGCACCAAGAAAATCTAATAACGTTCTTAAAAAACTGAATTGTACCGTAAATTGTAAACGAATATTATACACCAACATGAATACTTAAATTTTTACATTGTAAACATAATTATCAAGTTAAATTGTATAAAATTATTAATTTAAAGATCAAAATGTATTGGTAACTGTAATTTTGTGTAAGTCACTAATGACTACTGACTACTTTGTTGATGCGACTATAAATAAAATGAAAACAAGATAATTATGATTTTAAATACATATTATTATTACAATAAAATATAAAATGTTCATACGCAAAATTTCGTGGCAAATCGTTCTGCTTCCACTTTCAAAATAGCATCTAGAACTACATTGAATTGAATCGATAAATTCACTGTCTAAATTCCTCAATTGACAACTTGTAATTTTTTTTTCACTTGTTTTGTAGAGCTGATTATTCTTCAATAAATTTCACACATTGCACCTGTCAACGCCATGGTGGTTTTTCTCTTAATTTCAACTTTTTCAATGAATTTCCACCAGCGCTAACTTGATTCAATGGAATTTTAACATAAATTTCTCCATTTTCCATTAGACATCCGTCTTGCCATATCTCCTCCACGGAAGTTAACGAAGCTCAAGCGTTTTTCTCGTTATTTCCATGCCAATTAAGCATGATAGCAATTATTCTGCGTCCAAAGCAGAAAGGCAGTAATTCTAAAAAAAATACTTTTGAGAAATCAAGTTTTTTTTACATAAACTCCCTATCTCTTTTAAAATGGTTTTATCCGTACCAATAAATGTGAATTTGTCTTTATAAATTAATTATAATATATTTATCCGTTAAATATTTTCAAAAGTCGAAAATTTTTACTTACTGCCTTTAAATTTTGGACGGTAGAAAAACAGAATGGAAAAACGTGGACGGGACCCGGGAATCTCAATCCAGTTTCATGGCGTCTGGCAGTTTTGTTCATTGTTTGCAATTAAAATCAAATATTATACATGAGCGAGTTCGTACATACATAAATATTATTAGCACCACTTACAGTGTGATAAATTAGCAGCAAAATATTTATTTGTGTTTCATAATAAATTTATTGCACAATAAAATAAATTATTTTAGTAAGACTGGGGAACAGAGTTAAAACATTGATGGGATGATAAAGAAATAAATAAAAATTTTACTAAATCATTATGATGTAAATAAATTTGATGTGATAAATAACCTTGTGTATATTGTTATATACTAAAAATTTATATTAAATTTTATGGCATTAAAAGTAATATTCAATCCATCCATTTGTTTCTGGAGTGATTGGGTACACGTATTATTTTTAATTTATTAATGTCGAATACTTCTTAAACGGGATTATTTATATTTGGTTATAGTGCTTATTCTGACGTTGTTAGTAATTCTTTGAGGTTCTCTTAGTTGAGGGTAAACGAGTCACATCAGCCCTTAATTGGTACGTTTTTTGCGAGGACATTGCGGCTTGTCTAATCCACGATTGCTCGTTGCGGTGGCACATTAACCTGAGTTGCCTTGCGACCTGGATGACGCAGCTCCTTAATCGGGGCCACGATTTAAAACTTGAGATTTAATTTTGATGGATGAACAGTTTGCGTGTGAATAGAGGTAATTAAAGTTTGACGGTATGAAATTGTCAGCAATTTCTCTAAGATGAGGTGAAACCAAAATATAACTAGGCAATAAGCCAACTGTTGAACTGAAATTGGTGGAAATTATGAACTCAAATTCTGTTGCATAAACCAGTTGGTGTTAATTCGTTTTACTATGGCAGGTTTCATGAAGGTATCATAAGAAGAGATTTGAAAGGGAGGATGCGGAAGAGAGAAGAAAACAGCCAATAATTAACTAGGATTCTACGAGGCATTGTACTAAAAAGTGATGTATCCCAAAAGAATAGAAATATGCATAATGTGGATCGGGTTATTTATACTAGTCACACGACCGTAGGATGACGGGAGAGAGGTTTTATGTGGGAACGTAGCATTCCCTTAACTGTCTTGGCTACTTTAGGAGGCAGCTGGCAGACTGTTCCATTGGACGTTTCTAACCACATGCACTAGGCGGTGACACAATCAGAATGTGTATTCTTATATCAACTGCTAACAGTAAAACAAATTTATTTAATTAATTCTGACACATTTGACTTTGTGTGCAATACAGAGCTTGTTAAAAAGGGTAATTTATTAAACTTCTGCGCACTGATTTCTGGTGTGAAGAACTCAACTTCAAGAGAGGGAACGACTTGACTCGATATCAACATTTATTTAAATCGTTAAGAATATTGTACTTTTATATTATAAATAAAAAAACTCTTTTAACAGTTACCATTCAAAGTTTTATTTTATTGTTTTTACATAACTAGACAAAAATTTCTGCAATAACATGTTTATATAACTTTTGTAAGTGTTAAAATTTGTTTCGTCTTTATATCATTAACTTTATGTATAAATTGAACTCTAAGCTTTCTTAATTTAAAAATAATATTTTATGTTAAAATTTAAAGAATGGGCAAAAGTCATAAATATAAGAATTTAATTTGAATTAAAATGTTTCGCCCCCAACTTACTGGACCTCTTCAGTTCGTAATTAAAATTTCGTGTTGCTACCGCATCATCCAGGGTCGTAAGGTATTTTATTTAAAATTTTAAATCCGATTAATTTATTTCTTTTATTGACAATATTTTATCTTGATTTTATTCTTAATAATATATACTTAACGGTCATTAACAGAACTTTTAATAATAAAATAATTTAACAGAAAACGTTGTGACATTAAATTATTATATTTTATTAATAAAAATATTTAAATGTTGCTAGGTAACAAAATCCTCCCCTTTAGGGTGTCTTATATTGAATTCATATGAATTTGCATCCCTTAAGAAATTAACTTCAGAAATTTTATTTCGTATATCTTTACCTGTAGAAGTCCAAAATTTTTGTAAATAAAATGTTGTATAATACATAAAATTTTGAATTATAGTCTATTTGATACCTTTTTATATGCATTATGTTCTCAAAAAATAGCACTTTACTAATTTATTGTTTCCGTTAGCGACAAGTGGATTAGATGTGAAATACTTGATATTAGAACTTACTTAATTTTAAAATGTATTATATAATCACAGAATGGTATAAGTAAGGAAATCTGACGTTTAAATAGAAAAAAAGGCTACATGAATAAGAAAACTGAAATGAATAACGAGGGGGATATTTTATTTAATAATAATGAAAAATCGTTAGCAATGTAAATTATATTAAATTTTAACATTTATTAATTACTAATGTACAGAATTTTAATTGGCATTGCCAGCCTTTTCTTATAAAACACAACACACATACACACACATATATATAAACATATATATGGAAAAAATTATACAAATAATTAATTTTGTAACAAATTCTAGATCTCTATACTCAGGGCCGTATGTTATGGGCGTTTTCATAGAGCAAAATGTTTCACACAAAAAGAAAACAGGGACCCGGCACTATAGGAAATCAGAAAAAAGTTACAGAGGTATTTATCGTTTCGGTTTAATTTGGACCCAGCGGCGTCTTCTCTCGTATGTCTTTGGTCAGGTCTCGATCACGCCTCATCTGCCGTTGCTATTGTCCGTGATTCGGGCAATTTCCAGTCTTAGCCTCGTCTCCTCGGACTATCTGTCCGATAATGTGACCATCTGCTCTCGTCCCCACAATCGGCCTCAGTCGTCCCCTCAATTTGTCTTATGATTATCTGCCCTCTCTCTGTCTGCAAGGGATTTTAATTATTCTTTCCAATTCCCTTTATTCATATACCGAAATTGGCAGTGATGGATATTCACCCATGAAATTTATTATTACTTCTCTCTCGGAGGAATCGCTTGCCCCTCTCCCCTAAAGTTTTTGGGGAAAAGTCACGATTATTCCCAGCCTCGGTCACTATATTCAAACGGCCGTGTGACAATCCCCGTTGTCGTCAAAATGTCTGACTTTTATTACCCCTGTTTGTCAATTCATGTCTCTTTTCTTTTCACTCTTTACCACCGAAGTCCGAACAGATGCATTTGACCGTTACAAAATGTAAACTTCCGAAAATAAGAAACATACATGAAAATGAAGTAATGGGTTATAATATGTACGTCTACCAAATTTTCGACGTTAAAATTGTGATGGGAAAGGGGACAGTGGCACCGACTGTTAACTATGGTAAAAGATATAGTTTAAAATACGAAACTAAATTTGAAGCAATTATGAAATATAATAATATGAACTTATGCTGTTCAAATGAACGCGATTTTTACATTTTTTCAAAAATACAATTTCTGATTTACGTCTACGCCTTCAGATAATCTAGAATCGTTTATTGACTTGTGCACTCAATACAGTGAAACCGACGAGGGGATACGAGTATTTTATTCCGAGTGCAGCATCAGTCAGTTGGAAGTGCAGTACCGTAGGAGGTTATAAACTGCTTCCTTGTTGGAGAGTAAACTCGAATAACCCCAGCTTCCTCATCGGGTCATCTGCGTGTGTGGTCAATTCCGAATATTTCAACCAAACCTTCACTCTGGTACGCCATGAACAGGTGTAGTGCAGTATTTAAGTCCGTACTCTCGAACCCGAGACCATGACTACGCGTAATCGTTACTGCCGGAAGGTTGTTGATCCCTGACCAACTGAGAAGGTGTCGTGGGCCCTGCGAGGAATGTACCTAGATTATCAGAACTTTCTCCGTGACCAGCGCACTCTGTCCATTAATACGTAAATCATCTCGAGAAACCACGTGATGAAGTAAACTCTCTTGCGGAAAGCGGTGTGCTGTTGTGCCGCCGTTCAAAGGCATTTATATACATACAAAGTATTACACTGAACGCTGAAAATTCAAACAACAATATATAAAATATTTCGATACTATTTAATTCACGTGTAAAAGCATCTAATCTCGTAGATGTAACAAGACAACTGAACAGAAACGTTTCTGTTTAAATACAATGGAACTCACTAATAAATTGAGCCGTGTAGGAATGACAATTTTGAAGGGACAAGACAAGCTGGACGACCCAAACTGAGGTGAGAAGATGGAGTAACTTAGGATATAAAAACCTGAGGAACAAGAAAGAATGTCAGCAGATTCTGAAGAAGACCATGGCCCACACTGGGCTGTTGACTTAATGATGATGAGGAGGAGGAATGACAACCCGGGTATAATGAATTAATTCCTGGATCTTTTGAAACTTCTTTGGGGCGGCTACGACTAGACAGAAGAATTAACAATACATCAACCCTGCAAAGTGCAAATGGAAAAAAAATCGTCAAAATAGTAGTTTTTTACAGTTAGATGTCATTTTGACCGATTTCAAGTGGTCTACCTTGGAAATACCTACTGATAGGTCTCAGTGAGATAAAGAATATAAGCCGTTACTCGTTTTTTCAAGTTTAGTATGGAATTTACTAGAGGCGGAATACTACCAAAAAAAGAAGAAAAAAACGGATATTTGGGGACATTTTCACTTTTTTCACTTATATATAAAGTTTTGTTGTTATTAAGTTTATTCAATTTAATACTTTTATCTGTGATGAATGACACTATCAAATCCATAATTTATTTGCTTTTAAAAATGAGTGTTTAATCAAATTTAACATTTATATGAGGTTAAAAATAAAACTTATTTTACGTATACATCGTATCGACGATCCAAATAAGTTTATTATTTATCAGGGAATTAGCTCAGCCAACGATAGGTTAATTAAGGCGAGAAATGTTTATAGTTGATATATATCAAGAATTTAGGCAACCCGAATACATTTTAGGAATTCTCGATGCGTGTATGGGACACGAAACCCTTTACGTTCATTGTTTTATACGTTTTTTCATATATAACTTTAGTATATGTAATAAATGTAAAAAACATGGGCAGCTTCAGGCCCTGAGGAACACATTTGCCAAATTTGGTCTTATTCGGACTAGAAGTTTGGACGTCTATAGCTGGAACATACACCCTGACAAAGTTTTTCAGATATATAGATTCAGTCTGATTAATCTCATTGTATTATTTATAAAAATCAGTCATTAAATGTATATTCCTTGATGAATTGTTTATACGGTCAACAGGAAATCACACACTATAGTTTCTGTCTGGAGTTTTGCAGATACGTTGATTAGAATGCCGTGAGGACTGCACGAAAGCTTCAAGTACCACACGATGGCACTGAACTACGGAGCAAGGTTATGGTCTGTGAAGAAAGCCTACGTAAGTCACTTGTTTCATCACTGTCGGTGTGACGTGGCCAT
This sequence comes from Eucriotettix oculatus, assembly GCA_034510155.1. NCBI lineage: Eukaryota > Metazoa > Arthropoda > Insecta > Orthoptera > Tetrigidae > Eucriotettix > Eucriotettix oculatus. The sequence continues at coordinate 66,975,234 of CM067378.1, forward strand.
ACGTATCAAACTAGATTTAATAAGTGAATACGGCAGGAATCTTGATACTTGAAATAACAAGCACTGTAATTATAGAAACATCCAGTACAACATTGCCCTGGTTGTCTGCGAGGAACTGTATAAAACATATTTAAGTTATTAATGTGTTCTATAAGATGCACATTCCTACAACTAATTGACGCTAATAGTAAAACTTGTAAGGGACGATTACGAGAAGTCAACTTGCCATGTCACCATTTGTCGTTTGCAGCACATAATTCGCACAGAAGATCCCACATTCATTTCCATAACTGCATATTAACTGTCGCAATAGAGGCAATGTTTAATAATATTGAAAGGAATTTATTTTATTTCGCTGCATTTTTCAATTCAGCGTGGCTGATGAAATTATTTGAATCATAAGTTAATTCCTGTCCCATTTCGTGACGTCAGATATTGGCAGTAACAGCATCGCAAATGAGATGACTGAGCAATGAGGGTCTGTAATTGAGTGACGCCTACGTGGGCGGCAGTGGGCGGCATTAGGCGCCAGGCTCCCGGCGCGCAATTCTCCGCGAACCGAGCGAATGAACAAACTTTTATAGTTGCAGTAAAACTGAAGATTGGTGTAAGGTAAGACTATCGTAAATACAAAATTCATTTTCGCCTAATCAACTTTGATATTTCTCTCGTAAAATGAGAACGGAGATGATAATATTTCGCTAGGGGCATAAACAGAATATTTCGAATAAGCCGATTAATGGACGACATAATAACCTAATAACGTGTAAATACTTTTTGTGGCACTGCACTTTAATGTCCGCAAATGTGCAAGTACTGCATTAAGTCTCGTAAAGCTCGACTATTTCGCATTTCGAATGACATACCCATTACAGGCTTTTGGTATTAATTATAGCGTGTCTCTAGTACATTCAGTGGTGTTTAATGTTAAAGAGGTATTTGTTCATTGTGAATATAGAAGTAATAAATACATATGAGCTTGAATTATCCTTATGACATTCGTTTGTCGTGACTGGTTTTATGGGGATTTCCAACTTAATGAATGTATAATAAACCCCTGCTGCCCAGTTTTATTTAACTTACCTTCATATTATGATCAAGATCTCATTTGAATGTTTGTTTTTAATAATAATATATAATTAACAACCATTAGCATATATTTATATTTTTCTGTATTAGGTCGTTATTAACTAATTTAAGCAATAATAAAAATTTCTGTTAATAGCCGCTGTTCAAGTTTTATTATCTTACCATAATATCGTAATTCTCTGTAACTCATTACTTTACTTTAATCATCCTACTAAGTTTTATAGAGGAATGTAATAATTCTGTTCGTAATCTATGTACAGCTTCCGAGAACACTCTTCTTTTGCAAAAATTCCCCTAAATATTCTTATTTCCATTTTGTTTCCTACATATTATAATTTTTCTTAATCTCTCTTTTCAAAAAAAGTCTGTGGACTGCTTTCTCATTTCCGTTTTGACGGGTGACTTACGTAATTTCCCTTCTCTGTACTTAACACGCACAAATTTGGGAAAATGAACTGTCGTTCACGAAGGATACTGATTTATCCTTGTATAAATAGAACATACCGCAAAAATTGATTAAAATAAACTTGTAAATGAATAATCCAACTTGTCAGAAATATTGTAAGAAATAATATATTAGAAGTTATTTGTCTCACCAGTGTTACTGATTAAATGATTTTTCTTGCATATTACGAAATCAAGTTCATTATATTTCGAACAGGCAGCATTCTCTAGTTTGGTGGAGTGGGAATATTACGTAAATTCTCTGTAATTTTTGTTAAAGAGCAACCACAGAATTTTCTGATTACACATGAACAACTACGGTAATTGGATCAATTTTTCTAAGCCACTACTTACCATAATGATTCTCATTGGATGATTGTGAAAATGCTAAGATGAAAGATTAGATTGTGATGGGAGGCAGACAGTGTAACGTAGCAGATAGAACCGAGGCTCGCGGGAGATCAAATCCACGTTTCGTTTAAAACTTATCCTCTGGGCATCGATATGTGAGGGTCACTGCAAAATTTCACTTTCAGACTAAATCGCATAAACTGTAGAACAGCCATGCATTCAGACAACAGTGAGGCGTAACCGTCTGATGTGCAACATTGATACTATTCGCATATTAATAACGTTTCATAATTCTATTTACAACTTCAGGCAACATATATATTTCTGTAGTTAATTCGTTACAATAAAAAATCACGACAATTTTAATAAACTGAAAAATTATCAATACAATTCGTTCCTATGATATGGAACTTTTTCAGGTGCAGAAATCTAAAGATGTGCAAACTAATTTTAAGTCAGAATTGAGAAATTTAAAGAACACAATTTTTATAATTACATTAAAATGAATTTATGTGAATTTCATTTCATAAATACAATTTATTTATGGTAATATCAATAAATAATTTAAAAAATGTTGAGTAATTTTTAAAGGTTTACGTATTTTATTCGGCCGCAAAATATATGAGATATACGTAGTCCTATTTTTTATTTTATTAAAACAATTGTCATTCAGATAAATATGACTACCAAAAATAATTTAATTGATTTAAAAGTAACTTAGTTGGTTTTGAGAATACTCCAGAGTTCTGACATCTTACTCTTTGCTAAACGTGTTCCACGACGCAAAACTATTCACATGTGTATATAGATTTATCCATTTAAAATTTTCCTGGTGAAGTTCACAAAAACGGACGGAACGATGTATATGTCTTAAATAAATATCAATATCGTTTGCTGACAAACTGACTGGACTTTTTAATTATAAACAATTGCTGTTTCTTTTCGTCAACTGCCACGCCATTAAGACTTGCAAATATATCCACGTATTTATAATCCATTTATTTTTTTACGAATTTTTTTCCGCTGTCACTGGCCGAATTATCGGTCAAGTGGACGTAAATGTCAGACAGTTCGTTGGCGCGAGACATTTCTAAATATCGCGTGTCTGGTAGCCTACACGCCAGGAGTAACGACCTTTAAGTGTCCCAGTTCTTTATTGATTTAACTGAGAAACGGAATCATCAATCACGGCGACTCCTTTTTTAATGGATTTAATGACAAAAAAACGCAACATCCAAATACACAAAAATTGATTGTACAAAAGAGCCAGGAAAGGTAAATTGAGGTAGTAATTTTTTGTACCACTCTTAGTGACAAAATAACTAATTATTATAACGAATTTACTTATTTACCATAATTTGTATTAAATTAAAGTCGTAAATTATTGTTAGCTGCTTATATACAAATAAAGCGGTTTATACGATTATTCTAAGAATGAAGCAATGGTTACATACCTTGTGCCTCACTAGCTCATTGTTACAGGAAATCGCTGCTTATCTGCAACAAAAATACCGTATTCCATTAGACAAGAATTACAATATATCAAGTAACACTTTTCAGAACAAAAATGTTTTTTAAATTACAGTGAAATATGACACAGAATTCCAGCTATTCACAGTCGATGTAAGAACTGAAAACTTAACAGATTCGAACCTGCCATTGAGTGTTAAATAACAAAACTGATAGATTAAATTTCAAGAAATAGGAAGAGAGGTGGAAGCAAAACAGATATTGAACAATCGTACCACAGATATAAATTATTATATAAAATATAACGTCTGTTTTCACGAAACACCTCCAATAATTATATAACCTATAAAATATATAATTTGTTGTTCGTTAAGTACACAGACCTATTTTGGAAACGTATTATTAATACGATTACATCCTTTTTAGACAAAATTTCAAAGAAATTAGTTTTAGAACAAAAAGATAAATTTTTCTATAATACATTAATTTGTTTATAGTACAAAAAAAAATTACCAAAATAAATTGTGTGTTTGGGTAAAGGTTCACCACTATTTAGAAATACATTTTATTCGGACTTGTAAAATCATTATATTTGCACCCTAAAATACTCTGAAAGGAGCCGATACGTTATGAAAAGTTGTATCCCGACGACTCAAGCTTAGGTCTAGAGAGACTCGGGAAAATTTAATACTTGTAAAGTTTTTTAAATGATTAAATATGATAGTTTTATATTGCGGAGATAATAAAAAAATCCGAAGGTGTAAATTCGTACCGGAACGTTAAAATTTAGTTTTATTAAATACAAGTCTCAAACTGTAATATATTTCAATTTAAAACAGACGTAAAACATCTTAAAAATTTTATTTTTAACATATCCTAAACTTTTAAATTATTAACATATATTTTGACACACTTGGCTGCATCTGAATTTATATATCTTATATATATCTTTGTCAGCCCATCGATGAGTATGTCACAGATATAGGCGTCCACACTACTGGTCACAATTTGACCAAATTTGGCACACGTGTTCCTCAGGACTCAAAGCTGCTCAAGATATTTAAATTTTTAAACATACTCGAGTTCTTTATGTGGGGAAACTGAGGAAAATTATACGAAAGGTTTTCGTGTCCCATACACGCATCGAGACCCCCTATCGTCAATGCTGGTTGCCTATATTCTTGATCTGTAATACTGTATATATTTTTTAATTTATAAACATTACGCATCGTAATTAACCGATGATAGAAAATGAGGTAACTTCATGATTTTGCATCGTCGATACGATGAATACGGAAATTAGGTTTACTTTTCATGTCAGGCATATATTTTTTATTTAGTAATTGCTCATTTTTAAATAAATAAAATATTTTATACTAATGTTCATCTCAGATAAGGGTATTAAATTAAAGAAACTTAAAATATACAGTACAGTATACATGTGAAAAAAGTGAAACCGTCAAAAACCTCTGTTTTTGGTCGTTTTCCGCCTCTATCAACGTCCGTATTCAACTTTAAAAAAAGGCTAACGGCTTATTCTCTTTGTCTCACCAAATCTATCCATAGATTTATTTATTTCAAATGTGGACCAGCCCCTCCCCCTGAGCAACAACACAATACAAAAACTCAATTTTGGAACCTATTCTTCTCAGAGCACCGGAAACGGGTCAAAATGACACCTCTCTGTAAGAAAAATTTCCATTCTGACGAATATTTACCATTTAAAAAACCGAGGTTTAAATATAGGTTGTATTTGACAACAGAAATAGATTGAAAACATGTAAAACTTGTATTTACACGCCCCTATAGCTAAAAGCCAGCCCTCTGGAATAGAAGTACAATTACATTCCTGCATTATTATCTGCGTGAACCTGGACAACACCGACTACTTCAGCTAGGTATTCATCTACAATTCCGAAGTAATTTACCACATACAAGTTTGATGTTTCGGTTAGAAACTTACATATTATTATATCATTAATCTGAGAAATGGCTATAATAATGAAACTTAACGATTTCTTTTCTAATGTTTCATACAGTATCGTTTTGCCCATTACAATTTTCCAACATAGTCTTGACTATATTTCACTTTATCACATCTTAACCGTTTCGTGTGTCACATATTTGTATTATTAAGGGTTCTGAGTAACGTAACAAAAATACTTGAGTAATTTGAGTAAATTATCGGTGTAATACTTGTAATTAGAAGGAACGTTGCAATACTCGAGATAATGCATCCATGTAAACGGTTGAGCGCAACATGCAAGTCATGTTTTTACTCCTAACGGAACCATAAAGTTGAACAGAGAACGGTTCGTTGGCTATTACGAATAGACATGGTTCAAGTGCAAGTGGCTCAGGGAAAGCTAACGTTTACCGATGTATTACCTACAGAAAGCCAATTCTATATTCCCGAAAGAAATTCATGTAATATGTGCAGAAATAGGTCGGAACGTAGCTTCCATCTAATCGTTTCAAACTTGGAAGGCAAATAATACTCCCAGGAAGATAATAAGGAACCATAATTAGGTCTCAGAAGAAGCAATTTTACTTCGAAATGTCGAGAAGCGGGCGCTGAAGTTAGCAGCGGTAATATATTCATAACACTGGAAAAAATGTCTCTTAGGATGTTTATTAAATAAAATGTTAGTTTAATAAAAGGGTCTGTACGTTTCTACCAGAAGTTGTGGTTTGTGTCAGATGGAAATATATTGAAATTATAAATTACGACCGATAATAAGAATTATTCAACAGTAAAGGGATTATATGAACAATAGTCAATCACAGTTTAAGAGTCCTACTGAGTTCTCCAATGACACAGCATTAAATTTACAAAGGAATCCCTTTATTTTCTTGTTTTAATTCGTAATATTTTTAACTAGCTCTACACTGCGCAATTTTTGAAAATTTTATTTCATCATAAATCATTGATTAATAAGACTGTAATGGAGTGCTGTATTACTGCTCAGGACGGGTAAAATATAAAACCTATCCTTTCTGTTACTAAAAATTTACAGTAGAAGAACTCGAAATAAATATTTGAATGCTCACTCCGTAACTATTATAGCCATTAAAAATATAGAAATAAAAGGTCATCTCGGCTGGACCGGAACTGGAAGCCGGGACTCTACCATCGGAGTCAATCGAATCACTTCGAGATCCCACCTCCATCATCCTATGTATAGACCCGAAGTTAAGGCTCACCTACAATTTACTTAATCAAATTCTTCACAGCCTAATTTGTAGGAAATTTGGGAAAATGTGAAGAGTGTAAATTGATTAACGGTGCATAAAACGTAACTGCATCAATACAGAATTTGACTTATCACTTAACTTTTCTTAGGCTTTCCCTAGTACTACCAAAAACAGTAATTAACTCAAAGAGAAAGACTTCAATTGAAGCTCAGAGAAGGAGCATAAAGCTGAATTTAGAAAACAACCGGACCCAGGAGTCGAACCCAGGACCTTCCGCTGTCCGGACGGGTTCCCCTACCACTGAGCTAGTCCTAGTCTTCATAACGGCCGATTCGACATCCCTCCATTTTCGCAACCTAGGCTCATTAGTGTATTGTAGCTTATTTCCATTATTTTTCATTCTTGTCTTTTAAAATAGTATACGACCTGTACAAAGAACACAAAAACGACTAATGACATGAACTGTAATAAAAGTAATGGAAATTAGAGAAAGAAAATAGAATGTAATTGTAAAACAAGTGTTATTTTGGAAAAGTTAGGATGATTACCTTGATATATGGAGAGGTGTCTATAATATTGTTTATTTGCGGAATGAAAGAGTCCCAATTATCAAAGCAAACAGTGAGAATAACAAAATGAAAAACTGGAAGAAAATAAACAATAAAATCAACGGAAAAGAATAGCGAAACTGTAATAAGAAACGAAAGGTAGAAATCGAAAGAAAAGTGCAGGGATGCATTCAACGAACTAGACAGAGCAAGGACGTGGAGCTTTTCGCAAGATCACGCTGCTTTCCCTGTTGCAACTGCAGACAGACCACGAACACGAATTGATGGATGGTCGTTGCACTTTCCCTTCATTTTGGAATAATAAGGATAGTTTCTCTCTGCCTGTGAAAATGTATATGCATAATTATGCCCGTTCCAGCAATAATTAATATTTGGAGACAATTTTTTTTATTTCTCATATTACGTTGATGATAAGTTAGAAACAACAAAGTTTAACATCCATAATAATTTCCTTACAAAAAACTCTTCTTCTTTCAAATGCAGTTTTTTAACGCACATCTACAGAGGCGATACGAGTTTATAGCTCAAAAGAATTATTTAATAACCAGCAATTACAAGAACTCACTAAAGTACCGTACGTCAGATTAACGATGCCCTAAGAAAGGGGTGAAAAAGGACCAACAATTAATTAAACACAACTGGCCATGCCACCGGCCAAAACAGCAGATTCTTTAGGCGGCACAAGATCAGGACCGTTTTCAGGCCGCAGATGAAGATTAGGAACCTGCTTCCGTCTGTTAAGAAACCTGGTGGTTACCAGAACCCTTGTTCCTGCGGCCAAAAATATATCGGTCAAACCTTAAGGACTGTTGAGGAAAGAGTGATTGAGCACCAGCGTAACATCCATCTGAAGCAAATGTCTAAGTCGGCGGTAGCCTAATATGTAGTTATGGTAGGGCATAAGATGGATTTTACTGGAACCAAGATATTGGACTCTGTTGATCGCTACCTGGAACAGCATTTTGCTGGAGGCTGTTGCTATGAGAACAGAGATTCAGGTTTCCACCTGAATAAGGCATGGGGCCCTATAGTGACACAAATGCGGGAAGCCTGGGCATGACACGGATTTCCGGGATTCCCAAAAGCCGAGCCCGCCAACGGAGACGAGGTAGGACCGGACTCAGCCGGGATGCACCAATACGACGCACCGATCCGAAGGGGAGACGGAAGGAAGAGTAAGAGGGAAGCACTCTACATACGTTCCAAACAAGGAACCTCGTGATTGGTCAAGAAAGAATTCCCCTGATTGGACGTGACATCCCGATTGTGATTTTATATATCACCATCCCTTAACAGATGGCACTTTATCTGAAGAAGATGGCGTTGTCAGCCACTAAAACAGCGTGTACAGCGAATTTCACCACCTGACTGGAATCCCGAGAACACTTCGTCAAAGAAGAATATGGTTGAGAAAAAGATTAGAGACAGTGTTAGTCGTGAGATAAAAGCCTGAGATACAACACACAAAATTCTCATTCATTTGAAAATAAAAAAATAATAATTTCCGTTTTGAGAATTTAACCAGCAACACTGTCTTCCACTAGCCTTGAACGTTCCATGTACCGTTAAGAGTTTAATTATTAACGCTGCACAAATTGCCCAGTACACAGGCTGACAAATAGTTGTTTTGGTACAGTCTACATCAAGTTTCAAATTCAATACAGTGCTGTTCAGGTATTGTGATTATAATCATATAAATATCTTTAAAAGATGGACAAGGGAGGGATGAATATTCGAATTAAGACACGGTCCGAAAAGTTCCTTATACTATGATGGGAGGACCTATTTTATGTAGTAGCGGAACATAGTCTAATTACCATACGGTGTCAAAGTGTGCGTTGCGATGAATGGACGCACATTTGTTAATCCATAGGTCAAATGAGATGCAAACGAATCTCGTCTTATCACTAGAATGTAAATGTGTGTACAAGTTGACTTATGGGAAGTGCAACCAGATGTAACAGAAGGATCATAACAGGAATTCTTATGAGTGTTGGTGCCATATGGAGAGTTGCGGGAGAAGTGGGCCAGACGACGATGACGTCACGCCATCTTGGGTTACGCCCTGCCGGCCACAGCAAACAAAATAAGCCACTAACATAATTACATAGCGTCGCCGAATTTATTATTGAAATAAGTTTTTATTTAAAAAAAACTGTTTACAAAGTGGAGTGAATTGGAATTTTATAGTCCGCAGTAGTTGTTTGAACACTGCGTTACTCCTTAAACCACTAATGTTTTGTAATACACTGGGATGGATGATTCATAAGCAGAGATAATTTTGTTTCAAATATCATTAACAATTACATTTTATATCAAATTAGAAACTGTTCAATCATCTATTACGTTATAAAACAAGGCGCATTATAATTTGAGTAGACACCTTTTTTGTGTTTTTTTATTTGGCAACTCATTGCTTCTGCGATTGTTGGGATGCGCGGCCGCAAATTTTCACTTACTTCTAGAAACAACTTTTCTAATTGCACACATGCTTCTAAGCGTCATCAATTGCAAAGAAGACTCTTATAGGAGGACGTTTGAAAATACCAAGACACAGGATTATCGACACTGATAATTTTAGGGTACGATGAAGAAAAATATCAGTTAAGACGTAAATAGCTGGCATTTGAAAAAGAGCAATTTCCAAAACTTATATCCCAAGGTGTTAAGGAACGGTTTCCTTCTCCGTTAAAATGAGGAAATCCTGAATATATCTTCTGTACCGCATAAATTTAAAATCTGCGAGCATCTCGACGCCTACGCAGGCTGGAAGACGGAGGAAGATGGAGAGCCGTAGCTTTCAGGAAACAGGCCTTCATCCGGGCAATGAAAGTGAATCCATGAGGATCATCCGTTTTAGAGACAAAAACTGTATGCTTGGAAATTTACGTAACACAATAGTGAAGCACTTCTTCCACGTAAATCAATATACAGGCTTGGTTGTTCACTGCAATAATCTGTCCACATTACTTATGCAAGGAAACAAACTTTCAAATTACAATCGCATACAAAAGTTACAGGCTGGACAGACATTTGGATAATGCAATATTTGCGTGTTCACCGTGTACTGTTATACTCTCTCTGCTATAAAGTGATTAATATTATGCCGTGTATATCTATACCAACAAATAAAATTGAAGTTCTGACCGACTGTTTATCTCGAATAGGCTCCGAAACATTTGTAAGGATTTCAATGAAAATTAAGCGGTTAAAAAGCGGGACATTTAACTTAAATATTCGCGCAATATTATTTACATATATTAAATAACATTAAAATAATATATATTAATTCTACGGGAAGGTTTCTTGGCATACATGCATTAGAATCGCCAAAAATGCATGTGTGTTGCCTATCGCTTGATATTTTTATGCTCCAAAACGGCTAAACGGATTTCACCGAAAAGTTCAGGCATTGGAACAGGAATTTAAACTTAAATTCTCGTGTGTGTTTCATTTTGATATCGTTCAGAGTTCAGAAGATATATATGCAAGTATTTATAAAGCCATTGAATGGCCGCTCGAAAGCCGGCGTGAAACCCAATTGCGAGTTAAAACTCCTATTAGGCGTTCCTATAGTATTCATCCCACTTACTGTGCTATTATAAGTGTAATTTTGGCAGCATGAAAGAAAGATGGGACGGCGAGTATTCTCACTACATCTATTGTTGCATCAGGATCCGCACCGTAATTAACCTATCGTTGGCAGAGAGCTAACTCCCTGAGAAATAATAAACTTCTTTGGATCGTTGATACGATTTATACATAAATTGGTTTCATTTGTCGCGTCAGGTAAATTTTATTATTTACTAATTGCTTATTTTTAAAAGCAAATATTTAATTGAAGTTTTTGTCTGTCTGGAAGTTTGTATCGAATTGGCTTCGAAACGCATGAAAGCGGGATCAGTTCAAAACCAACTGCGAGTTATAAAGTTTGCCCTGAAGCGATCATAAAGAAATTAAACCGTACGTTATATATTCAATGAATTCAAATTTAACAAAACTCTGTACATGTTGTTTAGTTTTTACAACAAAATAAAAAGAGATCTTTCCGTGCTAACGAAGTCGCTGGCATAGCTGGTTTTAAATCATTTTGAATTCCATCGTTTAAATTAAATTTTCACTACGCTAACATTTTTCCTAACCTTAGTGTCAGAGAAAATTGGACAGGAACTATGAATTATATATATTATACAGTATACATGAAATATAGCCGACCTCCTGTGTTAAGTGGCTAGCGTCGCTGCCTCAGACACAGAGGTCCCGGGTTCGAATCCTGGCATGGTCTTGGATGTTTGCGTCGTCAATACGGTGACCACGATACACTCTATATTCGGAATTTGTCATGTAAAATGACAGTCCGCAGTCCACCCGGTAGGCCTAGGCCTTCAATTGGCTGGACAGCCAAGGAAGAAGAAGATACAAAAATTATATACTATAACAGTTTCGTTAAACATTACATAATTTTATTAATAAGGACTATTAATTACTCCCTACACCGTGGAACAAAAAGGTTTAGAATCAAATTTTTTTCTTGAAAACAGAGAAGCAAGACGTGATGCATTAACTATATGTATTGATTGGTATACTTCAAGGATGATGTTTAAGAAAAATTCAATTTTGCATTAATACTCAAATAAATTTTATTTTACATATAGTGCGAACGCCATGGCCTAATAATCTTTATTTAAATGAATTGCTTTAAATTTATACTTCCGTTTCTTCAGATAGTAGCAAGCTTATTATTGGCGTAAAGTATACGGGTATCACTCGGCTCACCTTTGGTTGGTATTTTCTCTAGGTCAAGATATTAAAGATTAGTTTTAAGCGTCAATCCTCTGAGTTAATTCCTTAATGATCCATAACCGTGGCTCGTTGTAAACTGTTGTTGGTGATTATCTCTGGGGCGACTCTTGGTGGTCACATTTCGTTTTTTACTTGCCAGAATAACAGTCGCTCCACTTACTCCGCTTTACCAAACGTAAAACGGCCAGCACGACAAAAACTTTCTTAAACGGGCACGAAGCCATATGCAGTCGGTAAAAATACGAGCATTGCGTATCTGTCAAGTCTGACGAACATCTGTGCTACTTTAGTACAGTACCGGACTTGAGATGGTGGAGCAGAGGGCTGGCTATCCCATCAAGTATCCTTTTTTATTTATAGAGCATTGTTAACAATGCGTTATGTATGTGGGTCTCTGATCTCTTAACTCCTTTTTTACCCCTCATATATAAGTAATTTTCTTGTTCATCTTCAACAGAGGTTCGATACCCAAATTATTGCATAAGACAAGACAAAAACTCTAGTGGATGAATTTTTTTCTGTCATTCGCACATACATTTTTTAATTTAAATTTCTTGCTCTGCATTTTTTATACTTAGATGGTACCAACGCAATTCATACGAATTTAACTCATTTTGTTCATATTTAAATCCAAGCCGTAATAAATACACTTAGCTTACGCAATCCTTAATGACAAATTATTGGGTCTGCGTTGTGATTCCATATTTTCAATTGATAAAATTGAGGCTAAATATACTTTTTGAGGGTTTCATATTAATTAGAAAATGTAAAACAAGAGAGGATTTCGCGGAAAAGACGAATTTATTTGCGGCCAATTTAAGTATGAATATTAGGAAATCTTTATTAAAAATTCTCGTATGGAGTGTGGCGTTATGTGGGTGCGAAACGTTGACGATAGGAGTTGCAGACAGAAAAGAATAGAAGCTTTCGAAATGTGGTGCTACAGAAGATTGCTGAAAATCAGACAACAGGGTAACTAACCAGGAACTTCTATAGCCGAATAGGGAAAGATAGAACAATTTGGAGGACGTTGACCCAGAAAAGGGATAGATAATAGGTCACGTTTTCAGTAAAGAGGGTCCTGTAAAAATTAGCATTAGAGTGAAGTTTGTGGGTAAGAACAGAAGAGGGCGGAAACGGATGGAATACGCTAAGCAGATTAGAGAGGATGTCGGTTGTGTTACTTCAGCAGAAATGAAAAGGCCTGCGTAAGATAGGTTAGCATAGATGGTTGCATAAGACCAGTCTTGGAATTACCACAACAACAAGAAAACATAATTGTAGCAGAGTAAAAGAGTAACGAATATATTATTTCACAGGCATCATTTGAAACTAAGTAGAGGCTTTTGAATTGAAAAATAAATCCAAAAAATTATCAATACCAAAATAAAACAAATTATTTTATGGAAAACTTCAATTTACATCTGCGACCATTAATTCTACCCTATCTACTTGAAAAACAACGTTCTGTTTGTGTATTGAGTTGAGACAAATTCTTCTATGGAAAACCATCAGTTATTCCCAGAATGTAAACATGAGTTGTAATTTATCTGTCTGGAATAAATTTGTTGTGATATATATCACGCAGCTGTAAGAAGAATTTATATGACACCGCATGTTTTGATGTATCTTATTCCTTTCAGAGAGACCTAAAGGAAAATTATCTTCCCGCGATACTCATTAATTAGTCACTTAATTACCACATAATTTAACGTCTATATCAAACACAACTGATAAATATAAGGTTTCTTTCTCGGAAATTTAATTAATTTTTTCGAAAACCATAACTTAAAAGGAATTTTACTTTCTTATAAGAAAATTTTATTAATATACATTTATATTATTGTATAGTTAAAATATTATTTCATATTTAAAAAATATGACCGTTGTACTGAGGTAAAAATTTTTTTAGTCTGGGCAAAGTTGCGTATTTTACCACGTCTGGCTCGGCAAAGAGGGATCTACGAAGGTCAAAGAGGAGGAGGGGGAGGTTTGACGTAATTTATGGCGGAAAAAAAAGTAGCAGAAGGGACACCGAACTACACAGTATGTTTTTTATGATTTCGAGAGTATGCTGTCGCAGGATAAAGAACAAATTAAAATTTTAATATGTAAGAATTGAGGAAAATATTGTTGGGAGAGGGACAGTAGCTGTGGGATCGTGACCGAGAAAGGTGAACATTGTAAGAAAATTTTTACTATGGAGCCACATGGGAGGCTTGCACGACGAAAGGATTATTTGTAAGTGAGGAAACAGAAGTGAAGTCAAATTAAAAGCAGAGTTTATAGTGTGTGTCTGTATAAGTGACCTCCGACGGCGAAGGAAAGAAAGAAATTGAATAGAATTCTGATAAGTCAAAATAAACTTTTGATTACAGAAACTTGGTCACATATTTGTCACTCAAACGTTTGTCTCTATCTCCCCACGAAATAGTACCACGGGAGAAATATTTTATGTTATTCAAATAAAAAGAGTTAAATTAAATTTGTATTAAACTAAATACCAAAAAAATTTAGCATAATCATGTAAAGAAAACATTTAGATTATGAAACTAACAATACAGTGTTCTGACACTTCTTTAGAGAGATTGAATTGTCACTTTCCTAAAAATAATATAATTTAATATAAGTGACTAAGTTAAACTTGAATTATTTAAATTTTGATTTGGCAATTTTTGTTGCTATTATTACTTGAATTTGTTGGATTTTTATCAATTGTTAGCTCTATAGTTATATTTAATTAATATTTTCTAATTTGACATCTGTGTGTATGAAACAGAAATAAAGTATTCTAATCCCATCCAATAATCAATGTGGGAAAATTCTAGAACTTGAACGCGTATTTTCGTCGGTTTGTCAGGGTATTAAAATTCCAGCAGACTACGGTGGCAATTAAGAACAGAGCTGGACACTTGCGAATGCCACGCGCATAGCTCTGGGTTCCCGTATTGAATAAACTACTCCTTTAATGTCGTTGTCTCCTTCCTTATGCCGGACAGAGAATGTTTGGGGTGTAACTGAAACGTGGAAAACGGAAATCAAGTTACGAGCGAATTCAACTACAGGAATATTCAAATTATAAACTAAAGTAACCAACTCCATCACACTGATGATGTTGATGGAACGACCTTCAATAGAATTTAACTGCTGACTTATTTGTTTTTCATGTTCGACGGGAACACACGCACGATCTTCTGCTGCCTCCTCCGTCGAATGAAAATTGAAGATTGAATTTTATCTTTCCTCGTTTTGTCCTTCAATTCTTAATTGTAAAATTTTGTATATTTCTTGTAATATCCTATTTCCTCAACCGAGGACTAATGGATTGAATAATAATAAATCTAAATCTAAAATCTACGTACTGAAAAATGACGTCACGGACTATCTCGTTGTAAGAAAGCATCATCACGTAAATGCTTATGTTTACCACAGTTACTTAAATTTATAAGTGATGTTTTGTTGTTGTATTCAGCCCTTAGACTGGTCTGATTCAACCCACCATGCTAACATATCCTGCGAAAGCCTTTACATATACACATAACCTCCACATCCTCCCTAATCTGATAATCCTTTGCATCCCTCTTCTATTCTTTCTCCACATACCTTCCCCTAATGCTAATTTTACAAGGCTCTCATGTCCCAAAACGTGGCCTATTAATGTATCTCTTCTCTTGGTCAACGTCCTGCATGTTGTTCTTTCTTTTCTTATTCTGCTTAGAACGTCCTACTTGGTTAAAAAATATATAGTATTATGGATTAAGAATATAGGCAACCCGATAATATATATATATATATATATATATATATTTAAAAAATTATGATCATGGGCAGCTTCGGGCGCTGAGGAACACGTGTACCAAATATGGTCAAATTTGGACCATCTAGAACATGCATACTGACTCTTCTTTTGGTCTTATGGTTCTTATTCTGCTTAAAACTTCCTGGTTACTTATTTTATTCACTCATCAGATTTTCACCATTCTTCTATAGCACCACATTTCAAGGACTTCTATTCTTTTCCTTTCTGCAACTCCTACAGTCAACGTTTCGCACCCTTATAACGCCACGCTCCATAATAAAATTTCTAGTAATGATTTCATAACAGTCATACATAAGTTTTCAGAGACGAATACATCAAAGAATGAAACTTACATTTTTACATATTTAACCTTCATATATTAATATTAGTATTTCACATATCTCAGAGAAAAGTCAATTGCGTAACACTTTGTGTTGTTTATTTCTAAAAGTCTCTAAACGTACAATGTTCAACTCTGAATTATTTAAATGCGCAACATTTTGAAATGAGTTTGCAAATTTAGATCTTTTGATCCCGATCCCCCTTCCGTTCCACCGGAAGTACAGCAGACTGAGCTTTAGTAATGCCGGAAATGACGCGAGTCAAATGGACACTGCATTAGTATTGCATTTAGAAAGAATATAATTATACAGAAATATTATTTATAACACTAAGTTTCTAATATTATTTTGAGTCTTATCTTTAGAAGAGGAATTTGAAAACAACAAATTTTACAAAACTACAAAATCGTTCAAGAGTTAAATTCTCGACTATACCATACATCGTTGGTTCATAAGGGTTATGAGTGATGACATAATAAACAAAAATTCTTCCGAATATAATTTCTCAGAGGACAATTTCTTGCATATAATTAAGTAATTGATCGTGTCATTCAGTCTGAACAATAAACTCAATATTGACTGATTAGAAGAAAAAACTCTCATGAAGTTTAGAAAATAATATAAAAATATATTTCATGGAAAAAAGTGTACTTTTCAAAATAGCAATATTATTAACGAGCCGTATAAAAGATAATTACAATAAATTTTCAATGATACAAAAATTTAGAAGAGAGTAGACGTGACGATCGAAAATAAAATATTATGAACAAAGATATTATATTACTAAAGAATATAAACACTTAGCTGTAATTAAAAAACCAAATTAATAAACTATGACACCAACAATTCAACTGTGAAGTGTGACGATTTACATTTAAAGAAAATTTATTGAATTTTTAAAAAACACTTCAGAGAATATAATTATAATTAACTTCCTTATCTAAAATACCACTACCAACAAAATTAAAAGAGTGATTAAATTCCAAACAATGCTCTGTAATAGGATAATGCTTATACGACGGAAATTATGAAGATTTTTATGCTCATTAATTCTAGTTGACAGAGATCGTTTAGTCTGTACATTTATTGCAATAAATGATGTAAGATAATCAAAAGTATTGAGATCATCTTTATGTTTAGTAAAAAAATAAGAACTTAAATCAACATTTTTGAAAATTCCACTGATATTATGTTTTCTAAATAAGAATCTAAATTTTTTATGTAATAAGTGTACTGAGGTTATGCAACGTAATTATTTGAAATAGTTTCTTGATTGATAACATTTACTGAATTATTATACATGTAATTAAATCTAATATTACTGAATTTGTCAATATAATCAATATGATGAAATTGAGCACAAAGGATTTAATACATAATTAAGGTTATCAGAATTGTCTTAAGTATCAGACAGCAAAAAAGCTTTGTTAATAAGAATTTTTTGTAATTGTTTGTTATACGAGTCGTTAATAATTGTACTATTTAAAGTTTTATATTGATGTTAATTTTTCCTATATGTACATTATTATTAAGAGCTATTAAATAAGCTTGAAAGAAAATACTTACTTGCGCAAGATTACCTTTTATGCATGCATATTTAAAATGTATAACTCATGAAAGGTTAATTTCCTTCCCAACAAAACCCTGCGCATTGTTATTTTAAACAACAGAGAGATACTCAAAAGAGAACCGAGGTCTAACAAAAAGTATTATATTAGGAAGCGTCATTGTTCTAGTAGTGCCTGTAAAAGCAAGCTAAGGCAGTGCCGAGGACTATTTGTCTTGCGGGTTAACATAGACCGCAGGGAAACGTTCCCGACTGTTCTACTTACCTAGTCTACAACTTCGTAGAGCTTTGACGTGGTTCATTTATTTATTTTGGCATGTTACTGGTGTTGGTAAGTGGTTGTCCGTGATGTGATGACCAGTTCTGGCGCCTCATAACCCGTTCCCGAACCTTGCGTGTTTGTCTGTCTGGCCTTGTGCAGTCAGCAATGCGGACTCTTAAATTTGTGTTGCTTTCGTTTTCTCCTGTTACCTTTAGTGATTACTTTCAAATACGTTAGTCTTGATTGCGTGACTACACTCCCACTGTTCTGGATTATTATACTGTCACAGAAACAAAACAAGCGTAAATACGATGTCAATACAGATGTCACAATCAACTCCTAGGAATAAAAAACGATGAATGCAAGTGCAAATGCATTCACATATTTAGAGGCAAGCTAGAGAGCTCAAGCTAATAAAACATCGGGATGATGATGACGTCATAAATTAAATGCTACTATGTACTTTATTTAAAGGTCTGAAAACTATTGGATATTACAAAAATTTAGCTTATAATAATAACCCTAATAACAAGACGAAAAAATGTAAAGATATATAAAACATTAATTAGGTCCAATTTAGCATATTGGGCAGAAGCATGGACACACTAATAAAGATATGGAGATTTTGAAATTATTAGGAGAATGTATGGAGCTGTTAAAGAAGGATAAAGACTTAACGAAAAGATAAATAACATATTAGAAACAGAAGACATAGTTAGATTTATAAAATTACGTAGAATCTCATGGATAGGAAATATTCAGAAAATGGAAACCGAAAGAATGCCTAAGGAAAATATATGGTACTCCAAGCAGATGGTGGGAGAAGATTGAGAGGAAAGGAGAGAGGAGGCAGATTATGAAGGAAGCCCAAGTTCACATCGAGCTGTAGGGTTTTGAAATAATAATAATAATGAGGAATAAATACAGTCTTCCGGATTTCTAAAATAAGTTTTTTGTATGATCAGATATTTTTTCTTCCGAGTTCAAGCGAAATATTTCGATCTCAAGACATTATAAATCATATGAAAAGTGAATTTTATGATCTGCAAAGAAAATTGTTTCCAAACTATTTATAGTTTGATGTCGTTTCAATTTATTCTCCGTTTGTATCCGTATCTGTCGGCCTAATTCCTCCTCATTTTCTCTCTATCAATTATAATCTAACATTGCACTTTTACACCTTTAATATCCTACAAAAATCTCTGTAGATTTCCTACAGAATTCAATAAGCTGATATAAGTAATCCTGCTGTGACGAGACATTTAGGACGTGTTTCTATACATTACAATTTAATGGCTTTTCTCTTAAAAGAAAACTGCATATTGCCTATAAAAATAATAAACAATTTTTATTTACATTTTAACGACACATAGATCTATTGGATGTTAATAACTTGAGAGGGAGAACACTAATTTCAGTTTTATGCTGTAAAAAGAGGTCCTATCAATAAAGTTGAAAACACATTTACTCATATTAATAATTTCTCGGTTCAGGAAACAATTGTCATATTGTCCTGGATATAGCGTAGACATCATCGATATATTTTATTTTTATTCATTTAAAAATGAAAATATCAAACGAATAGCTAACTATATATCGTGAACTCAAAGCATAATACACAAATTATCTAAAAGCTGAAATTAATGTGAAGTAATTCCGTCAAGTAAAACAAAATATACTTTATGAGTCGATACGTGAAACAAGCCATTAATATTTTTTCAATTCATCCTATTTAATTTCGGGCACTAATATGAGGGCGTGTCGATGTTGTAATGTTGAGCTGAAATATAGCAGGCTGTGTGTGAGGTATTAAAAAAATCTGTTGTATTTGGTATGGTATAGATGGGCAAATAAAAAAAAATGAACTTCGTTAATACGTGACACACAGCTACTTATATACCATTTCATCATCGACCCGCCCTTAGTTCTTAGTACTCCTTGCATAAAGCTACGATTTATATGATAGTGAAATAATTACTGGCATTGTTAAAGTACGGATGTACTTGCTGTAACATTAAACGTTAAATTGTTTAAATTAAATTCGTCAAGAATAAATTATAGTGGATTGGGAGTGGGAGTGGGGAGTTAACAGGTTACATGAGGGTGATCCTGATCCGGCAACTCCCCTTTAATAGCATAGGAAGGGAATTGAAAAGGGGGAATGCGAAGCGGAAGGTAGAGAAACGTAGCCAAGGATTAACTAGGGCCCCTGAGCTGTGGTTTAAGGATCCTACCCGGTGGTTCACCTAGAGAGATGCAGGGAAAACCCTAGAAAATCTGCATCGGGCACTATTCTCACGCCCTTCCGAATGACGGGAGACGATTTTTCTGTGAAGCACTGTTGTGTCTGTTTGGAGAAGTTTAATTTAGTTTCGGTTGCGAGAGCCAGAAGGAGCTGAGGAATAGTAAGAGTGATAGCTGTTTATTATTTCTTTGGGAAGCTTATCGGACAAACTGGTGCTTTGCAGAGGTTTGAGAATAAGGGATTGTGGAATTCTTAAGTTAATAATATTGCTGACGTAAAGTTCACAGCGTGTTACATTAATTAACTTGAAAGTGTGTAGAGAAGGGAAAGATGAATGTATTGAAATTAATCATATTACTTCGTTCATAACTGCTACAGTCTCTTGGTCCTAAATGTGTCCAGATATAGCAGAATTGGAATAATATCAATTACAATTTTAGGCTGTTAAATGAATTAGATAGGTTTATGTTACATGAACTGTAATTAATTTGTGAATTTCATGTGTAACCGTAGAGGCAAAAGTTGCATCGTTCCTGGGGGCGATTGTTCCTTCTGCAACATATGACGTCATCGACTGTCCCAGATCCCGTTCACCGAACGTGTTGTGACTCTCTCCACTGTAACCAGATAATACGAATGAACAACTCCTCCAATGGGCAGTGTGACCAACCAATAACGCGGTGACACAAACTTCTAAACTTCACGTAGATCTAATTATAACCTACGAGATCCCTGAGATTAAATATTTAACAATACGTACCGGAATTTCATACTTTAACAGGTGTGTTTTAAATAAAAGTGTGTCTTTTAGAAGAAAATACGTTGTGTTTGAAAGCGGAAGTTCTTACAACTGAATTAATTAATTAATTATGAATAATCCTCGAGAAAATGAAACAACTTAGTGTACTTCTTCAGGTTAATTTTTAATGGATGAACTAATTTTTGGCAGTCCGCGACACCAAATTATCCATAATGTAATTAGTTCATTTATTTAAAAATTTACCAGAAGATATCCACACAAAGTTGGATGAAACGTTGTATTTATATTATTTAATTATATTCTAATTAAATTTATTTACTGAGTAATTTAGCCGTATTTTTCTTTATTATTCAACTGAATGTCAGAAAAATGGTGTTTGGGTTATACGAATTATTTGTTTGTACCTGGATACGTCATAAATACGTCGCAATTGAAACAGAAAACAATTTCAGACTTCATTTTGTCTACGCATTGTCAGCTTTTACGAATGTTTTCAATATGCATAGTTTACCGGATAATTAAATTCATCAAATTTCGCAGTCATTTACTTAAGGTTTTTCTTATAACTTCGATCGACATAGTACAGTAAAAGAGAATCGCCAAAATATTGTTCAAGCACAATGTTGAATTTTTCTTTATTCAAGTTAAACATCGCGTTTAAAAAGATTTAGGTGTAATTGATTTCAGACTGCATTTGCTCCTCTTTGTGAAATAATTTTATTATTAAAAACGAGGAGGTTACCCACCCTATAAATTACAAACAAGTTGAGGTGGCGCAGCTCAGATACTATACGACATTATATATTTATATAAAGAGAATTTGACAATAGAATTAAACGGCTCCTAAAAAAACTTTACTGGTTTATAACTCAATGAAATATTGGATTTGTGTTTTTATGATGACGATTAAATTCATTAGGTAGTATTAGGACGCGAGTGCACTCTGAACTTGCGTGGGTGGGGCCGTGGACTTGACATTGCGGCAGCGTAATTAGAGCTATTTAGCAGCCAAGTGGCTAGCTGGAGATTTATTACGCGACTGGCACGGGCATCGTTCAACGAAACTCGTGTGCGAATACCAGCGAATTTCATTAATTATTCCCCGGTAATAATCGCTATATTTAAAAGCCCCTCATAATATTTTTAATATACATTTTATTAATGCTTTCGGAATAAATTGCGATTCTACGCGATCATTCGGCAGTTAATTGTAATAACTCCAATTAAATCCACCTGTTGCTCGTTTTCCCACATCATTTTAATGCAAATGCTGAGATAATTTTAGTCGGCGACGAAGACAATTGAAGATCTTCAAACGAAAAACTGTGACTCCTACATCAGGCTCACCAATTTTATTTTTATCAACCAACTACAAACTTCTAAATCTATTATCGTACTAAAAACAATTCATATATGGATTATGCAATTATCTTGCAAATTTATAATTTATATTTACAAATATACGTAATAAATATTTTACAAAAGCATTTTAATAAACTTTCGGGCTAAAATAGAAAAATATGAGTATTCTTACAATTAGGAAAATTATAAAAAGTTTACTAAAAATTAATAAGTTTCAGAATCTCTCAAATTTAGACTTAAATTATTCCTCTGTTTAATACTTGAAATACAGGCAAACTTGTCAGCCAAACCATTTATTTACATTTGGTTAATGAATTACAATTACAACGTTTCGTCCATCTCTCTCTCAAATAAATTAAAAAAACACAATATCCATTCTGAGTTTAAAGTATAATTTTGAAGAAAATAAAATAGATAAACAACAGGCATACAATAAAAAATACACAATGTCGATAATTTGTCGTGGACTGTTGTCTGATAAATTTTAATAATGCTAGTAGGCAAAAAAAATTAATAATTGAGTTATTTTAAGAGAGTTATTTTTTTGTAAACTATTTGTATCATTCTTCACATTGAATTCATTTGGGTTGCGCCTGAAATGTAACATTTCGTTCATCATTCTTCAGAAGTAATTAATTTACTCATCCAAAACTTCCGCGTTTTGCTAATCGAAATTATTCTTTTTGAAGTTATATTTGTTTGGAGAAAACTGTGTACTTTTGAATATCTAATTTGGCATTGTTTTTATGTTCTTTTATGGGAGTTTTTAAAGCTCTTTTAATTTGTCCAATATACAGTGCATTACAATTTAAGCAATTAATTTCGTAAAGAACATTATCTTTTTCCAGAAATTAATTTTGTTTTTAATAATTATTTTTAACGAAATTTAATGTTTTTTCATTTCGAAATAACACCTACACCGTAATTATTAAACAAGTGAGTTAATTTCTATAGTATGTTTGCAACATAAAGAAAAACCATGAAACTCATTTTTCTGCTACTAATCGTTTTTAACTGATAAATCGTTTTTAGAGTACCTTATTTTATTTAATGTCATCTTGTCATAATTATTAATAGAATTAATTATGTAATAATTTAGTTAAAGAATATTATCATATTTATTTAAATTTTAAATACGATATTTGATGATGTGGCAATTTGGTAGCCTTGTCTACCAAATTGTAAATTATAGCTTTCTTTTCGAAAATTGGGAGATTAGATTTATATTTAAGAACTCTTCAGGAATATGTTGTTTTATGATATCAATTGGTAATAATTTTGTTATATGAAACCGTTAGCATAACATTTAAAAAATTAGTAGAGTGATTAAGCTCTATTTCTTAAATAAAATTTAAACTTTCGTGATAATTATTGAAAATTTGGATTAAATTATCTATAAATTGCTGAGTACTATTTTTTAAAACCGCTTTCAAAATTTATGGAACATTATGTATATAAAGGTTTAGATTAATTTAATTATTTATTATAAATAATTTCTTCCGTAATCGTCCTTACACCCAATAAGTACCCCATGGAATGGTTAACGACCACAATGGAGATCGCTGGTTAAAATGCGCCATAACAGATTACATGTTTCGAAACGTAAGATTCGGCAACAGTTGTGACCAGTTGATTTAAGACGACTATATAGTGGTGTTAATATTCAAACAGAAACTATTAATATCAATATCTTATGCATAAACATTTCATGGATGCCCATTGTAAACTAAAATATGAAATAATTTACTGCTAACTAAAAAATATTAACTGAGACTTTTATGAAGATACGCTTGACCAAATACTCATAAAAGAGGAACGTAAAAAGCTGTTAAACCGCGTTGGTGTGGGAAAAAGTAGAAAACTTCTAAAAAGCTTTGCGATGTAGTAGCAGATCGTGACGATGAAAGTCCTGCTTGAAGGCTTCTGATCTGGCAGAAGGTCAAAGCCATTCGGACACATTCTCAGAAAGCATTAACTAGAATTCAACATCAGTGAAGTTGTGAGATGGAAAATTGTTTTGGAGATTTCATTCCCTATGATACAATGCAAGGAATTGACAGAGGAAGGAAGACAGATTAACATCATTTTTGACATTAGATTCCCCTAAACCCATTTTACACTGTTACACCAACTACGTAATAGTTCCTAACGAATATAGAGGGATACTAAGATTATGTGATAAAAAAAATCAATTTAACAAAAAACATATTTTATATTAATCTTACAATTTTAATATTTCGATCTTTATGCCGTCAGTTCTTTCTCAATTAAAACTACAATTATATTTACAGAAGATAAATTAAACAAATTAAATTCTTAAAAGTAACAATTTAATAACTCTACACTCAGGGTAGTATATTATGGGCCTTCTTAGAAAACAAAATGTTTTACACAAATCTACTCGGACCTGGCAGTACAGAAAATCAGCAATGAATCACAGGGGTAATTACTGTGTAGGCTTAGTGCATATTCCAGCTCATTCCTCCTAATTGGGTCGTCCTCTCTCCAGATCACAGCCACCACTGCTGTACTTCCTGGTTCAGGAAAAATTTCCGATAATCCTCCTGTCCTTAATTTGCCTGTCTAGTCATCTGATCGAATTCTCTCACCAAAATTGTCTTGCCATCTCTTCCGTTTCACCGCTTTCGAAAAATCTGTCCAATTATGCTCTACAAAAATCTGTGTCTAAAAATCTCTCTGCCAGCCTTTTTAAAATCTCCTCCCCACTTCTTTAGAACCATAAATGTCAGCGATGAATATCCACCAATGACATTTATGGTTTTAGTTGGGGAAATACACCGATGCCTCAACTCTCACCAAAATCGGGAAACACCTTAGGCGCGACGCGGAGTCTGAGTTTTATTGCCCCTGGCTCCAATGTTGTCTCCTTTATTTTGACTCCGCACCGATAAAAGTCCGAGCAGATGTGTCTGACCGTTACAAGTTTTTCGGTTGCAAGAGGCCAGTTGTAAAAAATGGTGACCTATTATTTGTAAAAATACCAAATGGAAAATTTTATTTCGAATGACATTTTATTCAAACTATTTCTCACAAACTACTACAGTATTTAACTTTCTTACTACATTTCTCAGAAATCTTGTGGCCTGGAAGAAATTTGAGTCTCTCTCACTCTGCACGGAATCGTTAAATATATTACTTTAGGGATATCATTAAAAAAACGTTCATCGCTGCTCTGACGCAGCTTACTTTTCCGCGTTGATCATTGTTTGAACGACCAGAATAAGTACACGGCTCTTTTAATAATCAGAACGAATCACCCCCCCGTTCGTATATAATAAATATCTTCATTCCGAACGACGAGAGATCAATTTCTACGCGGGTAATTAAAAAATAAGATAAAATGTCTGTCTATTTGAGGAAGCTGAGCTTGTTTGTGTACAAACATTTTTGTTTAAGGACCGTCAACAGGATCTCGCCATGACCAGCATAATGCGACCCTATTGAGTGCTGCAACTAGACCCTGACAGCATTCACCATCCACAAAGGTGACGATTTCCTGCAGCCCAGGGCCACCTGCCTGGACAATCAGCTCTTCATCAACGAGCATTTCAACCAGCCCCCCCTCTCATTCCCCCTCCACAGAGTTACCTACGTTTATTCACCCTAATGGACTTCATCTGCTCTACAAGTTGATATCCTCAAGCCGAGAGGACACTAGACAAAATATAATGGGTCCACCATTTATCAATACAATCAATAGGTATTGTCATTAAAGTGTAGTCGAAAATTAAATCATTGAATGCACCAATGTCTTTAATAAACTGTTATGTATTGATTGACGTGTACGGATCAAGAAAACATAAATTCTGGCACAAAGTCACCGGCTACTTTGAGTGAATGTTTCGAGCTGAATTTCGTAAATTTTCTCAGAACAATTATTCATATCCCCAGCTTTGTTTCTCCCTAAGTTATGTATTAAATTATCGAACTGAGAAATTATTATATGAACTTAATACACAAATATACACCTGTTTAGTGGTTGGACAAATCACATGCAAGAATTTACTTATAATTTAATTTACTTGCAAGTATAGATTAAAATTATAATTGGATAGATCCGGGTAACAGATTGTAGTATGTACTACAATGGCTACAAAAAAACAACGTAGTACGAGGAAGAAGGTTACCGTCTTTGGCGACAGAGTGGAGAGAGGCATTCATCTCTGGAATGCTCTGTTAGCTGGAGAATTTTTTGCATGCTGAATAGAAAATATTACGAAGGAAACTATTGGTTAAGGAGAGATAAACAGAAAGAATTAATTTGATTTAAGACGAATGAGTAGAAATGTTGTATTATTATTCTTTCATAATTTGGCAAAATATTGTTGATT
Source organism: Eucriotettix oculatus (assembly GCA_034510155.1). Lineage (NCBI taxonomy): Eukaryota > Metazoa > Arthropoda > Insecta > Orthoptera > Tetrigidae > Eucriotettix > Eucriotettix oculatus. Next base: position 67,001,843 of record CM067378.1, read on the forward strand.
CGTAAGCTTGTGTATTTTGGAGTAAAATGGTAATTTTGTTCAGTATATTGTCTCAAGGTAAGTAAACCTTATTCAATAAATAAAAATACGACCAATAAGTCATCAAATAATTTTATTACTATTTTATTAATATAAATACAATGTTTCGTCTCCCCTTTGAGACTTCATCAGGCATACTACAAACACAACAACAGATTAAATATGATTCACGTCTATTAATTAAATGGTAATAAAATTATATCCTGATTTATAGGCCGCCTTTTTATTTACTGTAAACTTAAAGTTAGAATACTATGTTTTGATTTAAACTTTATTCAGTTATAGGTTTACTAAATTATTTGATTGCAAGAAAAACTATGTTCTTGAACCCCGAGAGAAAAAGTAGAAATTTTGTTTACGCAACTCTTTATGACGCATGATGACGTCATCAACGTTTTGTTTCTCATAACAGCGAGTTTAAAGTTAAAGTAACTTTGAATTTGGGATAGGATTATTACAAATTTTGTTAATGACATAGATCAAAATTTAATTGAATAATGAAAATAATGATGAATAATGTTATGTAAATTGTAACTTAATTTAAAAGAACACTTCCCTCAACTAAAAATAATCGATGAACTTTATAGGTGATTATAATTTAAGATAAACAAAACAAATGGAAGGAAAGTAAATAAAATTGCATATTTCACTTCACAACAGTATTTACCTTAATTCTAAACCTTCTTTCTTCATTCGGGTAATCCGTTCCAATCCATTATCAATCAAATAAAAATGGGAATTTTCGTTCGTCAATTATTTTTCTAATTTTGAGCCTTCAAACAATAACTCGCAAAATTTTCCGAAATGTACTTCTGTTATAATTCTCCAATTTTCAATGACTATGCCTAGTGTCTAACAGTAACTAACTGGATATCCGTCCATCAAACGAGAACGAAAACATTGTGCACGGTTCTTAACGTTACTTTAAATCCACAGAATATACTATTGATAGGAGAGTACTTGCGTTTATTCTATTATTTTGCGAGCTTCGTATAACATAATATAATACTTCCTGATAGAATTCAATGTCAACATATTGATGGACGATTACAACGTCAATATGTGACAAGTTAAATTGTTGTTACCTCATAAACTTTGACAAATAAATATGTCTGTGTACCAGACGAAACTAATGATCGGATGATAGATTGGTGACGATCTTACGTTAATTGACAGGTTAATAAATTATTTAACAGATACCTGCTTTTTTTGATAATTAAATAACACTTTTTATTGCTTCCTGGATCTATGTAAAATATTTTATACGGCTGTCATCTCGTTTCTCCTGTCAGGAACAGTTTTGTTGCCTTCATATAACAAGCCTGATGAAAGTATTGAATTTTACGTTCTAGTTTATTAAAATGGAAGATAGAAACAGAATTATTAAAACATTTAGAAAGTAGAATGAAGAATAACAAAATGCCTGTGCCAGCAGTTAAAATGACGTTTCTGAAACGTTCACCAATTTGTCCAGAGATGGCAGTTTGATATCTCTGAAAACCTTCTCACGGCTCTACAAGGCATGAAAGGTTTATTCGCAATAGCTTGCACCATTTTCTTTCGAATAGCACTCAAAGTTAACGACACAGGCAGGACGTTAGATGACAACTGTTACGGATCACAAAATTATTATTTCATTTATATAGATACGGTCCAGCTATGCGCCACCATAGAACATTCACGTGAATTCAGGACGGTTCTGTCTTTATATAGAATTCCGTAACTAGTAAACGACTATATTTCTGGCATTTCTTTCAAAACTAACTCTTATTTCCTTTTCATGCCGTTGAAGAGCGTTTGCCTATTCCTTACCCAATAATATGTATTGCTAAAGGAATGACAGTTGACTAAACCCTATTTTTTTCTATTAAAATAAATTTCTAGAATATCAAATCCGTTGCACACTACTCTTCCTAAGCTCTTTACTTCTTCTTGCACAATAATATTACTAAAGACACTTCTGCTCGAATTTTTAACTTAGAGTGTTAAATTTCACAATGCTATCCGCTATTATAGTCGCAGATTGTCTTTTATTATTATTAACTGTGAGAGTATTATTTCAAAAAAACAAAATTAATACAGGCCTTTGATCAATGTCTCTGTTTAGGGGGAACTTTGTAATCCTGCTTTGTCCTTAATTTTATCAAACACCTCATCAAATTAGTTTAATTACTGCTAGCGTTTTATGAAATCAAACACCATTCTGTGTAAGCATTTCCCATCTACGGCACCTAAATTTTAAAATAACACTTTACAAAGATGCATTCAGAATTCAAATCATTTATGTGGCAACCTATAACTTGCTCATTTCATTAAAAAAATATATAAAGGTAGTATTGTGATACAAACCAATTAGAGAAACAGTATATTTCATTTTTTTAAATATATAATATAGGTTTCTGTAGATGTTTCCTGAGTTCATTATTAAGTTTATAGAATAAATCACCAAAAAAGTTTTGATTACAGTGTTTCCCTTCAGTGTTATTTAAAACTGTTTTATGCACTCAGCGCCGTACATTTAGAACTAGCTTAAAATTAAATTAAAAGTAACTTCCTTGTACACCGGATGTAAAATACTGGTTACATAACAATGCCGTAGACCCAAACATTACAGCAGAAAATATCATAAATTCCCCCACCAGCTTTATTAAACTATAATTTTACCAAACGTCCGTTTACCCGGGCCCCACAAACGTTAAATACACAAAATCAGTTTTAGCCGTCATAAAAGAAGTTTGACTAGAAACGAGAATAGAATTTTAAATTAAAATTCTGTGACAACGGTGTGACCTAGATCATATTCAGTCAAGGAGGCTGAAGAATGACCCGAAGTTGTAAATGAAGAATGTAAAATATGTAGTCAGGCAAAAAAACGGATAAAATGAAAGAAAAGGCACGAGCGCAAAAACGTGAGGAGAATCAAATGTTATGAATAGTAAATAAGTCTAATATAGCAATAAAATTAGAAAAACATCGTTTCGAATAGTAAACAAGCTCTATACTTCATCATTGTAGCAGGAATACCTAAATTTAAATTAATTTATAGTACTATTAACCGGTCAATGCTACTGAAATGTTGGGAGTCCATGTATTGAGGCGCCAGCCAGGTCAAGGGGATTAGGAGAACCCCATTTACGCTTCATTTCACACCAAGTGAATTTCTGTATAACTAACTTAAATTTATTTTATTTTACATTCGACTTCAACATCTAGTTGCTTTCTCCATGTTGCTTATATTACTCAAGAAGTACGTAAGAACACAATATCTCCCAAATAAATCCTAAATTCGTCAAGTAATTGTATTTAGCTGGAATCATGTCTTCTACCTGTCAAATTTTGACATTCCCAGATCTTCGTATATGAATTAGAACTTATGCAAGTCAACAAACTACAAAAGTATTCTTATTTTCATCTTCTTGATGTTCGTTAAAAATAGCGACGAAATTGTTAATCTCGTTGGAAAAAATCGAAATGCTAAACATAACGAGCGAAGCGTGTGCTTTGCGAATGTGGTTAAACGCCTACGCGTTCATTGTCTACCAATCAGCTGAACACGAAAACGTTGTTAGCGGAAACGCGCCCTGTGATTGGTTGATTGGGCATTTAAAGGCGCGCGTTAGCCTGCCAAACGCACAAAACTCAGCGTCCCTTTCAAAACTTCGTTATCGTCCCTCCAGCAGGTTGAACAAGGTTTGGATTATAACGTTTCAATTAAAAAGCCCTGGACGAAAGGACTGGAAAATCTGTAAATCTGGCCACAGTTCGCAACATAAGCATTTATATTATTTTATTACCACGAGATAAGAATTGATCGTTTTCTAAAACTTGCATATCTATTCCCGTATTGTGTTACTGTGAAAACAGAAAAATCATATTAAGATGAATAATATGTTTGCAGCATCTGAAGCCCTGGTCCAGCGACATGTCTAACTTTTAGAAACATTACTACAGGAAATACTGTCGGGGCTCAACGTTAGTATAGATATAACTGGAAAACAACTGATATTCGTATTTTTTATTTCTTTTACATCGGAAAACGTCAATTTGTATTCCAAATTATAGCACACGAATGTGTGATAACGTGGTCCAAATGAAAGCAGCTCAAATAAACTTACTAGAATCATTTTTGTAACTTTTTTTAGCCTTTGCCTTGTATATTCAATACATAATAAATAACATGGCGAAAAGAGCAATTTATTTTTAGCTAAGACAAGAACAATAAGAAAGAGGAGTGACTTAAATAGTGAAATAAGTCCTATATAGAGTAGTAAAGAGTATTTTAATGGTAAAACACAACTACGTACGAAGTTTGGCGGTAAAAAATCAAAACCAGGTGGCTTGAGAGAAGTTGAATAGGGTTATGGACAGAGTAATAAAACCTAGACAAGCTAGCGCCGGGTTGGGTTTTCTGTACTCTTTTGAGATTCTGGGAAAACTGGAATCTGGCGAGTCACGGCATTTTCCCCAAAACATCGGTGGAGTGGCTGAAATTCTCCTCCCAAGGACAGAAGAAATACTTTTGATTGGATAGGATCGTGTGCCCGCCATCGAAGGAAATGAAATAATTTAGGCGTTACAAAAGCGAAGAAAAAGTGATTTTGGAACATTACGGATAAAGGGGTGAACAATAAGAGTGGACAGTAAGCAGTGGGTATTAAACACTTGGAAAGTAAGAGATTGGAGTTTGCAATTGACTGTGAGCATTTCGATAATGGGCGGAATGCTTACTCTTATCCGTGGCGGCAAAGAAGAAAGATAAATGAGCAAGGTGCTCATTGTTCAACAAGGAAGTTCAAGGATTTGGTTAGGACCAGTATAATATCTATGACCGAACGGTGATTCCAGTGGCGATTTCCAGGCTAAGCTGAAAAACGGTAATTACTCTATTTGTAACCTTTTGTCAATTCCGCGTAGGATTGTGTATGTATATCTCCTTCTAAGAGAAGACAAACTAAGGCAACTTATAGAATAAATGTTAAGTCTTTAGTTTACACCATATTTAATGATTGTAAATAATTGTATTAAGTGTTAATAAAAAATGCCTGCTTTGAAAATTGAAATGGATTGAGTTGTTATCGTATTTTAAATATAAGTTCCCTCGTATTCATTTCAGTATAAATTTATAAATGACATGTATACATTTATAAACATTCTCACTGTTATATAGTTTTGTTTACAGATCACATTCCACGAACAGAAAATCCGAGAAATTGTTTATCTAAATCGAAGAGGATAAACGGGCAAGTCATATCTAAAGGATAGAATAAACATCGTTGAGTCACTCTAACAGTGCCTGAATGACTGCAGATAGGGCTATGTAAAGAAGGAGAATCGTTACAGAGGTCCAAGGTTCGATTCCTGGCAAGGGCTTGGGTGTTTGTGTTCGTCTTTATGATCCCAAATTTAGTAACCCTCACAAGTAAGATAAGATAATGGTAAAATAGTCGCTAATAACCTTAGATGTTGGCATTTAATCGCGATTTTAGCTGAGGTCATCTGTATTTAATGAAGTAAAATGGTATGAGTGTAATAAAATATTATTTTAGAAAAGGAAGTCCTCTTTACGGAAATCCCGACATGACGTCAGCAATGGCGGCGTGTGTGACAGGTATACAGGACGCCACCGACGTCACCGTAAAGCGATTTTCTCCTCTGCTCAATCTACTTAGCTCGAGTGAGAGTGAAACGAAATCACCTTACCTTCGCCCGAGCTAATCTCTTTCTTCCGTAAATAGCCACTCGGCTCCGTTCCTCGCGGAAATGAGACGACGCTACGCCAGGTTCCGACACAAAGACGCCCGACGCCTCTATAGCGCAGCACGTCCCACTTACAACCTTACCGAACAGCTTTGCCACATACCAAATAGAAATTCGAAATTCGGTACAATAAAAGATAGCAATATCAGATCGTAAATAATGTCGACGCGAACATTTTGAAAAATATTTAAGATTAAATAAAGAGCTTATAAAAGTGAAACCATCATAGGCATACGTAGTAAAAATTCTAAAAAAAGGCGATTAAAAATTATAAGCAAAGATGCACAGAATAACATTGACATAATGGTTATTTCGATATAGAAATTCAGACTACTGTTCGAAGTGGTGAAAAACTTTCCCAAATTTATTTTCCTCGCCGCTAAATATCGTTTTCCGTACAAATGATAATATCAGCGTGATATGCGTTTAATAGAACTTTAATAATATTGTAAATAGAAAAATTAAACGTAACATAACTTTAACTCAGAAACAAAACAGGATTGTTTCTCTACGCATGTGCGTTCAGCATGTCTAAATAATCATCATTTTAATCCATAGATTCCATTTAAAAACACATGAGATGAGGTACCAAATTTAAGGAACGCAACGTCGTGCACTGATGTTTATTAAAAGTTTATACAAATTTTCTTTCTGACGAATAGGATTTTGTATTATTTTTTACTGACAGTCAGATACTGTACGTCTTAAAAAATATTGAAAATAAATTAAGCGCCGCTTCATTTTAAATTACTACATGCTTTTACAGTTCCTTCACCATACAGTTTCCTTTCTTTGATATTAGCAATATTTTATATTACACAATTAGAAACGTCTTTAGCTGGGCAAAGGACAAAAATAATTCTCAACTGACATCACAAAAAAGCGATTTCTTTTTAAATACGACAAGAAGAATATGAAAGAGGAGTTACTGAATGACTGAAATAAATTGAGAATTATGGAGAAACCTCAGTGAAGGCAATGTATGTGTAACAGCTGTTTTCTCTGATTTATGTAGAGCGTGGAAAAAGATCAGACTCCCAAAATATTTAGAATAATTCACAATTTGGAAGACAAAATTGAAAAACGTAAATTAAATATTTTTGAGAGTATATGAATGATAGTTGGTGTAACGTGTCTGGCGATGTGTTGCATATCGTCGTCCCGCGATGTATCGCGGCGCAGCTATGTCAACATTACTCGCTGTTTTTCACTTAAGATACAATTTATATATCATTAATCCTTGTTACATATTTTACATTGATATTTCAAAAGTATCGGACCACTTGGATACTTATGCCAACAAAGTAAGCTGTCTTAAAGGAATCTTGCAATTTTTGACTAGCTTCAAACATTCTATTAAAGTGTAAACAGAAGAAAATTTCCACTAGTTTTTCCTTGCCTTAATATTTAATGAACTCAAGAAAATTTCCGTGTCACTAGGAGGGAAAAAGTCGTTCGTTATAATTTTTGCACTGTTAAAGTCAATTTAATCTTTTCTTAAGTCATATCAACATATAAGGTCATTAGCGACTACATTACCATTTTTGAGGATATTATCGACATTGTAAGGGTTAAGTCAACTAATGTAAAAATTTAAATCCATGATCTGATTTTTTTTCATTATTCACAATAATAACTAAATAAAAAAGCCGACAAATCACATAATTATAAATTAATAGTGATAATTTAAATAACGAACTAACCTCATCCGTGTGGAAGAGCAGAAGTTTCGTCATGGTCTAGAAATATCCTCCCTTCTCTTACATAATTGAAAATTGCTCAGGAGGATTACTAGTTCTAAAGCCTATAGAGATTAGAATATTTTGACAAACTAAAGGAAGTCTGATCTGAAATCATATCTTCTACGCATTCGTTGAAGTCTCACGGGTTATTCAGCTTTCCCCTCTGAAGAATTATCAGGAACGAAGATATGAACCAAGCAAACTATTCTACCACGCCTTGAATGTTCTTTTAGAGAAAATTGATAAGAGCAGATTGTATAAATAAAACGATCTTGACTGACGGTCCGTTTGAACGGAATACACTCAAAAATAGCTGAACAACTTTCGAAGGATTTTGCATTAATTCAAGAGTGTGAGTTTAGAGGGAAATGGGAACTAATTTGAATTTACTTCATAAACATAGTTAATACGCGTTCACACAGATAATATGCAGCGTGCTTCATCGCTTTGACTGCGAATAAGGAGTTGCGGCATCCGCAGATTTTTGTAATTATGCAACTTATGAAAAGAGGGGACATCTGGTCTTTAGAGGCGAAAATTAAGCGTATAATCACGCACAGCGGGCAGCGAAAGTTCGTAACATTTCCCACGAAGTATTGTTCCCTACAGATTCGCTATGCGTAAGGCGGAGGCATCGTCTAGCTGCAGATGAATAGGCGGAAAATTGTGATTTAATGGCACTACACAAAGGAACAGAGGAGTGCATTTCTTTTAATCCCTCACCGTAATTCATATCGCGAAACTTAATGCTTTCCCCTTCAAAACTGAGTGAACAAAACGACTCCTCCTCTTACATTCTGGCTCGAGGGGAGATTAATTCTCTCTCTCATTGGCAAAGAGTTATTGTAGTCTTCCTTCCCTGTGTTCGTTCAAAGTCATAATTACTTTCTTACGTCCACGGTCCATGGACCGGATGAGCACTACATGCGATGAGGGCCATTATTCTGTCTTAATCGAAAGTTATTTTTTAATCTTAATACCAGTCTCATAGCGTCTGCTGCGTAGCTTCACATTCACTCTCTATCTATAGTTTCGTTTCTACGTTTCCCAATGATTAACAATTTCGCAGTTCCCTTCCTCAAATTTTCGTTGAAATAATCTTCATCCACTGAGATACGAAACATAGCAAAGGGCGTCAATACCTGCCTTTCCTCAAAATTCTTGCATTAAATTATATCAAACAGAAATTTTGATGTTGGACCTCAAATAAATTATTATATTGGTTAGTAAACATTGGTTACTTCAGGAAAGCGTATAATTTATTTTCCTCATCAATTTATAATTATTTTATTTCTTTAGTTTATATGATCCATATAATTTAAAGATTAAAAATATTATTCAGATATTTTTTCAACTAAACAACTTTAAAAAATAAAATATTTATCCGGATGTTTTCTAAATTAATAAAATTATGAACTAGTTTTTTATTAAAACTGATGAATGATAAAAACATTAGGGGATATAATATAATTCAAATAATTCAAATAGCAGTTATATTAAATTTAAAAGTTTTTAAAGATAATTTTTTACATTATTTGCATTGTTAATAAACAAAAGTTGTAGTTTTGAACTGAGCAACTAATTATTTTTCTTACATATTTATATTAATACTTTTTCATGGTAAAATATAGGCTACACATATAACCGTTTTAAATCACAAAAAGTCGTACAATTGTCGGTGCGAAGTTAATACGCAACTGTTAGGAGAAACACCAATCAAAATCCGCATCAATGACTGTTTATTCAATGCATTTTATCTACCCAAAGGCAGAACACAAATCATTCACTGGAATAGGAAACCTAGGGGTATAAATTGAAATAATTCTTTTAAATAAATGTTTCATATAAAAGGTTGACGATCCCCCCCGTGGTTCAGTCGATAGCGTCGCTGGCTCAAGGATTCGGCCCCGGCAATGGGTATTAACGTTTGCGAGTATCTAATGCAGTTTCACAAATACTAAATGCCAGACGTGGGTAGTAGCAGAGTCCATTCAAACAATAGCAACACAAAGTAAAAACGTATTCCGTTCAGTGATAGTTTATTAAATAGATTCAGTCTCCTTGAGGGTAGACCGCGTTGTAACCACTTCTCAATAAGAAGGAATGTAAACAGGGAGTGAATCACACAATGAGGAAGCAATATAGGCAGAGCTACTCGATGTGTAGTTAAAGGAACTTACACGGCTGTGTCAAATTTGATGCGAAACCACAGCATTCCCGACGACCAGATTTGGAGGCAGCTGCCCGACTGCACCAAAGTGAACAGAGAACAACCCTTGCCATATGCCGGGAAAAACACCCTCAAAACAAAATGAGGAGTCACGTTTTAATTTAACTACTTCTCTTTAAATCCAGAGTCATAAAGACATACCATTCTTCCTGACAAGGGGCTGTGTGAAGGGAATAATCAACATTGGGACGTCATTATTTATATATCTATTTTTGAGACAGGCTGCAATAGGATTATCCTCGTTGTGGCCACTCCCCCTCATAGGAAGGGATTTGAAAGGGGGCATGAGGAAGGGAAAGCATGACGTCCGCTTTATTTTACCGAGTCGTGCGTATTGCTTTAACTGTGAGATGGTTGGCACCGGAATTTCTAATTACAGGATGCGGGTCAGGATATTGCTAGTGGTTCCTTTCAGTTTCCCTTTCCTCCGCTGCAACAGCTTTCCCGCTCGCCTTCTCTTATATCATTTACTTTAAACTTCCTCTGGTTTCTCCTGCGAATATCTGCAAGCTGCTACACTTGGCACCGGATCCCTGCTCGCGTGCCAAAGACACCTCGATCCCAACATTCTCGCCAAGTGTTCGGCCACAAATTGTACAAATACTTCTCTATTTGTCGTCATATTTTGACACCCTAACATCTCATACGGTGGACCCGAATGTGCGAACATTACCTTTATACCCTACTCTTCTTCCAGACTATAATTTAACAGGATTACCAGTTAAGATTGAAATCCTTATTATTCCAGAATAAAAGCAATTATAATGAAGAAAATTTAATACATAGTAATGCTAATATCACCACGTGTCATTGTAACCCCTTCAGTCACGGTAATACACTATTTTAAATAAATTATTTCAAAAGATATAACCGTATAAATTTTTATGAGCTCAACGCATTAAAATTGCGGCTGAAAAATTGTAATAAAAATATTTAATTAACAATACTAATAATATACACTAATAAATATAAACTAAAAGAAATATTAACTATTGAAGGCATATTGTGGATTTATTTTTATTGCTTGTTTTTTTTAATCTGATCACGTTTTTAAAAACAGTCAATTTATTTTCATAAGATTTAAACTTCAACATTTTTGCTATTAGACGTTCCTAAAGTGGCAAAATTCTGAACTTGATTGCCTCATTTGGTTCGAAGTTAATTATGCAGTGGTCTTTTATAACACACTTATCTAAGTCATTTTAATTTAAAAGTTACGAGGTTTCTTGTACAAGATTCTTAAAGTTGATATGAACTTAAAATATCTTCTTCAATCACAGATAAAACCATGTTACAATTTTTAAATTTGGCAGTATATATAATAAAAACTTATACATAGTTTTCTGACTTTAAGATTACAATGAATAAAAATTCGGCCAATAAGTCAGCATGCATTTTTTATTACTATTTAATTAACATAAATACGACGTTTCATCTCAAATTTATCTCACGTAAATACTTCAGTACATTTAATAAATATTTTGGCTGAGGAAGTACAGGAGTGAAGGACATGAATTACTACATTTTATGCTTGATGAAGTCTCAAAAGAGAGGTGGAACGTTGTATTTATATTAATTCAATAGTAATAAAATTGTATGCTGATTTATTGGCCGTCTCTTTAATTATAATAAAAACTGATTAATTCATGATGTTAAAAATATGAAATTACATAACGGGTTACATGAAAACTGATTTTTCTGGTTCAGTCATTACATTCTAACAAAATTAGGGGTTATTTGTTTTAATTTACTTTTTTTTTCCATGGCTCTACAGCCCATTGAGAGTCTGGGCCTACCGAGTCGACTGCGGAATGTCACATTCCGAGTTTGGAGTGACACGTGGTCAGCGTGTCGATCCTCCAACAGTCTTAATCCCGGTCTTCGCGACCATGACGACATAAACATCCAAGCCCATGCCAGGATTCGAACCCGGGACCTCTGGGTTGTGAGGCAGCAATGCTAGCCACTACACCACAGAAGGTCGGCTTAATTTACTTTACTACACAATATTATATATAAATATGTCTACAGTAACCCCGCACATGACATATGTATAATCAATCGAAAAGAAAATTCCCAACATATATGTGGGGCGTGTAGCAAAGATTATTTTAGTCTCGCGGATAATGCATTCTCGAATGACGTGCTGGACTTTGAATTTGGGTTGGCATTAATACGATATGACTCCTTGCTATATCAACCCGACAAATAATAATGCTTTTCTAATTAAAAAAAGAGAGTTTCTACTAAGTGATATTTTTATAAGTGAATATAATTATGAATAAGAACATGTAACAACCGAGAAATATTATCTCTAAAATAAATCCATCAGTGTGTCTCAATACCAAATTTTAATTTTATTTTCAGCAGTGATATCTGTTTCGTGGCCATTTAGAGAAATTCCCATTTGGTGCAGATCTTGGATTACATCTGGCATAGTAATGCCGTAGCCGGCGCCGCGACTAATTACTCTCGCAGAAGCGTAGCTACTTTTGCGAGATACAGAAGAGCTCAAAGTCTGCGGACCTCCTCCCAAGTTATTTCGGGGCGAAAGCTTTACGGTTATAGCCGCGTCATGCTGCGTGGAGCTCCTTTTAATGTCCTCGTGGACAATGAAGCTGTGTCAGTCATAACTTGTGCACCAATTGGCCATAACGAGCTTTACTTCAACTCATTTCACTCTCAACTATATATGCTTGCCTTATTCAAGATAATTTAACACGGGGGTAGGAAAACCGACTCAGTATGTTGTCGAAACGGATTACACGTCAGACGCCATTTATTATTTCTGATTGTTCATTTGCATTCTTCATAAAGGAATTCCGAATCATGCGCACGATTCTTTTCCAGTCGACGCGCGACTTCTAGGTGAGGAATTGTTTCATGAGAAAAATACACTACCATATTTAAGGTTCCCAATCAACATTTTCATTACTTGGTAAAAATACACCAGTATGTAAAGCTGTAAAGTCTCGGAATGATGACCTCATTTTCCTTATTTCCCGCGTAATATGCAGTAAAGATACACGAGGTAAATTTTAATAAAGAATAAATTTTAGCTTACATTTTGCGGGTTAAGCGAAATATTAGTCAACAGCGGTACATAACAAAACCTGACTGATGAATTTTTCAGGGGAAGTAAGAATTCGTGGCCCATAATGAAGTGCGAAGTAAAGCAGTGATAAAACCAGACGTGATTTTTGTATAGGGTATTATTGTTACCTCCTTTTCTGACCTCTGGGGTTTCGATTCTCTGGATATACAAGAAAAGCGATTAACATTGCTTTGAACTTCGAACGATGAGATTTCTTGCTCTGGGGCAAAGGCGGTGTTTTCCAACACGAGGATTGCAGCCAGGTTTCTCTATCTCACGTAATTATTCACGTAGTACCACTTTTATCACACATCATCATTATTCTCAACTTTTGCGAGGAAAGTCATGCTGTAGGCCTTATGGTTTTCGTATCCATCATAGCGTAAAACAAGGATCATACTCAAATGCTCACCCAATACAACTGAAACGATCAACCGATCACGAAATAATAAAATGGTTTAAGGTCTGAATAGTTAAAGGAACTGTCTTATTTTTTTAGGCACATAAAGCAAACAAGTTGATAACAGAAGTCGAAGAATGACTAGGTGATAGAATTTAATTTATATGGGGTTTTCGAATAAGGGCGGGTCAATGTTGAAATTTTGACAAGGAATAAAATAAGCTTTGTTTGAGGTATTAATGAATTTTTATTTTATTTGAAAGGGTAATTTTGGTTTATACCTAACACACAACTTGTTTTATTCCATTTCAAAATTTCAACATTGACTGATATAAATGCATATAGAAGAAGAATGAAAGTAATGCGATAGTCTTTAGTGAGAATAGACCAGTTAAAATCGCAAAAGCAAGAGATTCAGATGTAAATCACTTTTATTTTCCTAAGTCACATGACCGATCCTTAATTTGAGATTTCTGACTGATCTCGTTCACGCTGTATTCTCAGTGGATTTAAGTTTGTAGACGTAAGGACTGTATGTTAGATTCAATGTTTGTTTCCTCGTTCCGTCTTCGTTCTGCTTCACAAGAACACACAAATATTTATGCCATTTTGACACAAAGTCGTAATATTTTCTCAAGCTGTCTCCATAATATAGAAAATTTTCCTGCTCTTCGGTAAATATTTTTTATGAAGTTGAAATAGGCCAAACACTCAACAGGATTTTGTATCCGGCTTTACGGTGAAGTTATCATTATAGATCTTACAGTCATAGGTTTACACAGTTTGCACATCGGGAAGATATGAAAGAAATTCGCTCAAGACTGGTAGACAAAGATTCAGTTACCTCTTAAGTGTATAGTTTCCAACAACGTTTCTGTGTTCATATTCAAAGTGCTTCCTGGGGCCAGCTGTTCGAGGTGTCGTATGATATTACCGTCTAATGATTTCGACGTGCAGGGGCTTAGAGGACACGCAACTCCAACGACGTGCACCCGAACTGACAGACCCGGTTCCTTGACAGAAGGGCCATCGAGCAATATGACTCAGCACCACCGGAAGTAAACACCACGTTGGGAGTGAGGGGGTGTAGACAGTCGGGGGAGTCTTGACAGCCCGGGAATAAGGCACAGCTGTTGGCAACACTGCTCGTCCTTGGGTGTGCTCCACGCAGCAGCAGTAAATAAGGCATTCTCTCGGGATAATGCTTTTCAGCAGTTACAGAGGAACTATTCCGAACGTAGCTCTTTGACGTTAAGCAAATACGCAGGCGACATTTGAAAGAGCAAAATTCAAAAACGAATTAGCAGAATACTAAATCCACTCTTTAAAATTATTCGCTACTCATTTGAAAATTCATATCTTGCTGACTTCAAAAAGAAAATCCGTCCTTCCGTGGCAAGCGTGCGAATTATTCAAAAGCACAGTTAAATAATGAGGTATATAATAATAAGTTTCGGGTGGATAAAAATAAAATGTAGTGATAAATATTTGATTCCTTTTAATATAAGAAATAGGAATCATTGAATTGAAGTCATGCAAATCGTCCAAGGTGATATTTCCACATCACCCAATTCTTCACCTTTCGGTGCACCCTTTACCGAACTTTCTAATTTCATTCATATTAATTAGGCAGGAATCAGTAATTTATAATTATTAACAACAGTACTGACGGGGTTCAATACTCCCAATACTCTTAGGTTTCCGCAACAGATGCTTCGATTAGTTCTTACTTAATTGTTACGTGAACTAAAAGACGTTCATTATGTAACATATTAACATTTTCAATACTTTCATGAGCTTCATACACTGTTAATCACGAATATGGTCACTACAACGCTTTTTAATTCTTCCAACTTTTTGTGCGCATTGTCATTTCCAGGATGTTTAAAAAGAAGCGATTCGACATATACGTATTTTATAAATTAATCTAGGAATAAAATTAATGTTAATTTTATCATTAGTAAATAGATCAATACATGTTTGGAATTCCGATACCTGCAGAAATACTGACGGGTAACGCTAATAAGATTAGGGGTAAGTAAGGAAATTAAAGTGAGCAGTTATACATATATATATATATATATATATATATATCTTCATTTCTTAGAATAAGTGCTAAATTACTATCTAAACAAAGCATTAAAATAGTGAAGTGATTTCTTCGTGGCTCCTGACTTCTCATTTCTTTTTCAGGTCAAAATCTCATAAGATAGTAAAAAATTGTTTCCGAGTCTAAATTGTATTAATAATTTATTGTAATTGTATCGTATGTGCTTATTTTATATATATTGGCCACCGGGAAATTGCCCAATAGCAGCTAAGTAATAATAATTACGGAAACTACATAAAGGTTTCTTACATAGCAACTCGAAGGAACATCGAGTTACACGGTATATGTCTATCCAATATGGAATTTTGTCCGAAACTCTAGCAAGCATGTCTTAAATTACCGTTTCCACGGCTGTTGTTATGCAGTTCCTGAGTTGAACAGTTGTTGTTGAAAGCTATGAGGTACATAAAGAGTGTCTTTTATAATCCAAAGCAAGAAAATAAATCATATGCAGTGATGTCCGGTGACTTTGGAGGACAGTGAAGTAAGGCAGAATGACTATTATATGGAATACGCCAAAGTTATTGACAGTGTTCTCACGTAATTGTATTTGGTGAACCTTCTCCCTCTGAGATTTTCATATAATCAGTTCTTTAGGAACAAAGCAGTCTTTGTTACCAGAATCAACGAGTTTATTTATCATTTTTAGTAGACATGACAAAAAATTAGGCATGGGTAAAAAATGCCGTTTCTTTCCTGAGACACATCATCTTAGGACCCCATCTTTACCATCTGTCACAGAACACTAATTAGGAGGCCCTGAAACTGACGTTCCTATTTCAAGTTACATCGCTCTTCAGAGGTTAGGTAATTGAGAAGACAGGCCCTCAATCTTCATTATCACTATCAAGATTTAATGTCTCTCTAGGATTAAGTCTCAAAACCGGTACATTCCTTCGATAATAGAGCACGAAGTATGGCTTATTAACAGCATCATCTGAATCCACAATACCCAAGTCCTTCTGTAAGCCTAAATCATGCTGAAAACATCTGCACAGCTGTGGAATCGATCTCTAATCGTTTCAACTGGAAACTCATTGAGCGTGTAATCGTCATTCTGGGCAAACGTAATATGGACGAGACTAGACCCAGGTAATGGTAAGAATCAGAAGTGGTATAATTTCATGACTGACATGCTTAATTTATAATTCTTTTTGGCCAAATAATAAAGAACAAATCCCAGTAGAAAAACAACTACCTGGTGCATAAGGACTAAAAATTAGGATGGTGAATGATATTATGTATTGGTTAAAACAGCCCCTTGTCAGGTTTAATTTTATTAAATATTGAAATAAACCACGATTCGTCTCTCAATTGAGACTTCTTCGGGTATAAAAAATTAGCTGTTCATGGAACCTCACTCCATGACTCCTGCATTTTTACTGGTTTTGTAGCCTTTGAGGTTTATGGCCAACCGACACGACTGATGACTTTCATCTTCGATGACAAATTCCGAATTTGGAGCGAAACGTGGTTGCCGTATAGATGTTCCATGAGTCCTAACTTCGGTGTCCCATGACCATCCCCATCTATACCAGGACATTTTAAAAAATAGTGAATTTATTTTCATAACCTTCAAACTTCATATAATTTTGCTATTCGTTGATCTTAAAGCTGGGAAATTCTGAAATTGATTGCCTCATTTGGTTCCAAGTTAATTATGTAGTGGTGGTGCAAAACAAACTTACCGAGATCATTTTAATTTCAACTTTACGAGGTTCCTTGTACAAGATTCCAAATGTTGATATTCACTTAATATGTCTTATTCCATTACAGGTAAGAACGTGATACAATTTTTCAATCCGGCAGTATATATAATAAAAATAGAATATTCAATTATAAAGAAAATTGAAAATTACGTATCGGGTTACATGAAAACTGACATTTCTGGTTCAGTCATTACATGCTAACAAACATGAGGGTCTGTTGTTTACTACATAATATTATATAGGAATCATACTGCAAGGAAAAGAAATAAAAACCTTACACTTTGCCGACGATAATGTAGTATTAGAGGAGTCAGAAGAAGACTTGGAAACCATAATAAATGGCATGAACGGAGTCCTAGAGAAAGAGTTCAACATGAGGATTAATAGAGGGAAATCCAAGGTAATGGAGTGTAGTTTGGGAAACAGTGGAATAATAACAAAGGGTGTTTGAAGGAAGTTAAGGAATTCTGCTACTAGGGGTGGTAGAAGTATAGTAGACATTAAGAGTAGGGTAGCACAGACAAATAAGGCTTTCACGAAAAAGAGGAATCTACTTACCGGTAATATAAGTGTGAATATTAGGAAATCGTTGCTAAAAATGTTGGTAGGGAGCCTGGCGTTATATAGGTGCAAAACGTGGATGACAGGAGCTGGGGAAAGTAAAAGAATAGAAGCCTTTGAAATGTGGAGCTGTAGGCGAATGCTGAAAATCAGTCGAGTGGATAGAATCATAAACGGGGATGTTATAAACAGAATAGGGGAAAAGCGAACAATATGTTGGACGTTGAACAAGAGAAGGGATTGATTAATAGGCCACGTTTTAAGACACGAGGATCGTTTAAAATTAGCATTAGAGAAAAGCGTGTGGGTTAAGAACAGAAGAGGGAGGTCAGTGATGGAATAAGCTAAGCAGATTAGGGTGGTTGTGATAGTTGTAACGATTGAAAAGGCTTGCGCAGGATAGGTTAGCATGGAGAATTGCATCAGACCAGTCTTAGGACTGAAAACCACAAAACAATATTATATACAGAAATCTAGGGAGTGGATAGAAATGGTCACAATGAATCTGTGGGGCGTGAAGCAAAGATAAGTCTTGCGGATAATGCATTCTCGAAATACCGTTATGATTGGCCTTGTGAGAAGACTGTGGATTGTCATCTTCTATGAAACATTACAAATTTGGAGCGAAACGTTGTTGGCGTAGCGAATTTCACTCTTAACTTCCATGACAACAGCGAGACTCAAACACGGGACCTCTATGGTGTGAGGCGGCGACGATAACCACTACACCACAAGGGATCCACAGTCTCCACGTTACATGTTATATAAAAATGCTGAAATTTGAATTTAAAAAATGAGAAGGTTTTTAGGGCTTGTTCTTTAGTAGTGACCAACCATCTTCTCTACCTCAGTTGGTCTAAAATACACCGGCATGTTTAGTATGCAATTGTTTAGCTAGAGATCAGCGTGTGTGTGTGTGTGTCCGTCGATCATTAGGTTGGTAGTTTGCTGTGTCCAAACACTTCACGCTCCGAATCGAGTTTGTAACGTTTCTGCACTGCGCGACGAGTGAATATGGATGAACAAGCCATGCACGTGCGGGAATCGTCAGGCAGGTACTAGGCACAGTGCGTGGTCCAGGTCGGATGCTGCGATGGCGTGACTCACGCCGTCAAGGTCACCCCAGAGAACAGGTGAACTGCCGTTCAAGGCCGCTCTTCAGAAGCCGTCGCTGAGGTCGTGGGTTCCACTCCGCTGGAGACCGCTAGCGTTGTTTTCGGGAACGGCGGAAGCGAAATGGCCGGCTAGCCACGTGGAAACGCCAACCCTGTAGAACAAGGTCGTTCGTACTGGGAACATGTCTTTGCACCCCAAAGCACTGCAATTACATGGTCAATATCGTCTCTGGACTACTCGTATAACACTCAAGGGTCATTTACTAATTTAACCTATGTTTACCCTTGTACATACCATTAACATGGACAAACGTGTTTCAAAACAAACACAAAAAAATCCGAGGGTAAATCTCTAGTTAACCCTGGATCTTACAAATGCGAAATTACTGGAATGGCTTTGTAGGTTACGATCCACAAACGACATAGCTAAATAAACGGTCAGTTTGGGAACCGGATTCGGTAGATACACAAAAACCAAGAGGAATCAAAATTTTATTTCCGTTGCAAGTTGTTGCTTATTCTACGACTAACTAAATGCGGGTTGCGGCCACGATAGTCTCTGACTTCTATTTTTATTCCCAATTAATATTCCAATACAAGTCTAAACATTTCTCATACGTAAAAGAAAAATGACCGTAGCATAAACTTGAATTATAAGTTATTATTTCACTCGTTTCTGTTGTAGTATTCAGTCCTAAACTGGTCTGATGCAACTCCATGCTAACCTATCTTACGCAAGCCTTTTCATTTCCGCATAACTACGGCATCTTTCATTCTCCCTAATATACTTAGCGTATTCCATCTTTGTCCTTCCTCTTCTATTCTTACCCCACACACTTCCCTCTAATGCTAATTTTACAAGACCCTTATGTCTTAAAACGTGCCCTATTAATCTCTTGGTCAACGTCCTCCATTTTGTTTGCTCTTTCCCTACTCTGTTTAGTTAGAACTTCCTAGTTAGTGATTCTATCCATCAAATTTGAACATTCACTTATAGCACCACATTTCAGAGGCATCTATTATTTTTCTTTCAGCAACTCCTGTGGTCCACGTTTCGCCCCAATATAACGTCACGCTTCATACGAACGTTTTTAACAACGATTTCCTAATACTCACATTTATATTACAGCCGTAAGTAAATTCCTCTTTTTCGCGAAAGTCTTTCTTGCCTGTGCTATCCTACATTTTATGTCTACTACGCATCTACCATTCCTAGTTATTTCCAAGTAGCAGAATCATTAACTTCCGTCAAAATATCCCTTCCCAATATAACACCCTTTGTTATTCTACTGTTTCCCAAACTACACTCCATTACCTTTGTTTCCCCTCTATTAAATCCCTCATTTTAAATTCTTTTCCAGGGCCCCGTTATTATGGTTCCAAGTCTTCTTCTGACTCCCCATATATTTCGCCCATTTCTTTTCCTCTGTAAGTTTTCGTTGATTCGGACATTGTCGCTAAGTATTGTCAAATAAGAGCCTCTAAAATTTATCGATATTATTTTATTTTAATTGTATTGTACTTATAATAATGACTAGTTTCTCCTCCTTCTTAGTCGTAAAACTTTGAACAGTGTAGTATAATGAAAGGAGAACACGAAGGAGAGATAAGCGGGGTAAAACCGACAGAAAAACTACATGCCAATGGAGGTCACAATTGTTGTGTAGGCTACTCGCTGGTTTACTATTCAACGCCTCAAAAATGCTCTCTCCCTGTCAGTCTCTATTACTCACATTTAATTTCACAAGGCGTTTATTGCCTTAGTATCCAATGCTCGTAAGGACTTTTCACTTCAAATAGTTGTAATATTAATAAAGTAATTACGGGAATTATGGAAAAGTACTACTGACCGAAAAATTTAATTTATTGCAAAATTAAATTATTTCTAAAGTAAATCAAATCACGCATATTGATCCTCACAGTTTTCTCTCATGTATTATTTATATTAAATGTAGAATTAAATTAACGGGCATTCCTCCTTCGGGGATACCTCGTACTCTCTAATTTGAAGGTTTTCACATGCCGAGGAACCTTCTATTCTGGGAGTCGATGAACTGGGCATATGGTAAGAGTTGTCCGCTGATCTCATTGAATCAATCGGCAAACTGCCTCCTAAAACTGGTGGAAACTCGGAGAAGAGGATGCTGCGGTCCCAGAGCAAACTCGCCATTTGAAAGGGCGTCAAAATAGTGCCAAAAATCCCGACCTACTAGGGCTTTTCCTGCATCCCTTTTAGATGAATCACCGGATAAACCCGGGGCCCTAGGCAATCCTTGGCTACCGTGCTCTACTTCCACACACACCCCTTTTTAATTCCCTTCCTATGCTTTTAAAGGGAAGTTGCATATTTCAGGATCACCCTCATGTAGCCTGTAACACAAAACAACGACAAACGCGGACAAGCAAAGCTTTATTTAATTCATACAACGTTTCTTCCTCACTTTTGAGACTTTAATAGTTAATTTCTTCGGATTATTACTACAAAAAACTGCACAAAAAATTAAAACAAAGCTAACAATGTTTCATTAAAAACAAATTATTATAATTTGAAAGTTTCTTAATTAATTTCATTATAATAAATAATAACTTAAAATTTTGAAGTTTTCGAGAAAAAATAGAAACCAGAAGATATAAAATTTCGGCCATAACCGTCGCGGGATATTGTACAGAATACTAAATTTCTAATAATTTAAATAGTTGGATGAAACATTGTATTTAGATAGGTAATTTATTACGTTACAATGAGCTGAGTCCGGTGGCAACATACATTTAATATTCCAATAAAGGAATATAAGTTTAAGAAATTAAAAATAAATAATAAAAAATTACAGAAATTTAAACATTCAATACACAAATACTTTAACACTAATTCTAAGCCTGAATAAATTAAGTTAAACTATTTCCCTAAGTCTGTCCCTAAATAATTTGAGACTCTTCGGAACAGTCGCTAGTAGAGTTTCATATTAATTAAATTTATTTGGTGACTTATTAAGCCATATTTTTATTTATTTATTATTAAACTTTCAATCAGAGAAAATGATGTTTGAATATTAAATTTTTGTTCTTGAATGCACCCAAAGTCAAGTAATATAATATAATTAATATTTTTCGCTAATTATCCATTAGCTCTTTCATTGGTTGTTATGCTTTATCAATAATAAAATATTTTATAATGTGAGATAAGTGATTATCATCGTAATCCCCAAAATGAAATGCGTTACACGGCATTGGAACAAAGAATAGTCGTTTGTCGGCGTATTTGCCGGCATTTCACTTGTAATCCCCGGGTCTCCTCAACGCTGGACTGAGACAATCAGATACGCTTTAAGCGGCTTTTATATGGCCGGTTGGGCAGTAAAGCTGTCAGGGAGTTTAACTTGCCGGCTAAAATTTGCGACAACCTGTTCAGTAAATGACGCAGGGATATTTTCCAAATCCGACGAATAAAAGTCAAAATTGCGCAATCGACCTATATTTTATGCAGATAATTCGCCTATAAACTACGTGACGGAGCAGTCAAACTGCCATTGACTGAGTGGAGGATACTTGTACTTCGCGACAGATACGTTGTGCTTGTATGAGTATGTAGGTTTTTTTTCCCCCGTGTTCGTTCCTGGCACCGGACGCTCTAGAGAACTCCCTGACAAACCTGTTCCACGACCTCCACATCTGCCATTGTGGGGTTACTTCAACCAAGATATTTATCAAAGCCCTCACTCTACTTACGGGTATTTAAGTACAATCAATTCAAGACGCAAACGAGAATGAATGGATAAATATACAGACTAAGTTCCACGAAATAAGGAACAATATCTACGAAATACAACCCTACCAATACAATTAAACACACGCGTTCAAACAATATTCACCGTCTAAGAATTGGTCATTCCAAAATCTCTCATGGGCATTTAATGACCAAATCCAACCCAACCATCTGCGACAAATGAAACTCTTCATACACCAACCGACACCTAATACATGTTGCAAAAAAAAAGAAAAGAATATGGAATCCCGGACGACTACAAGGAATGCCTCAACGAACCAAGATTTATAAACCCCATGTAAAATTATTTAAAAGACTTGAACCTATCTCTACTAGTTTGTTTTGTGCTTCATTATTATAAATTATTATATTGTTAATATTAATTTTAATACAGGAGTAATTGTAAAGTGAACGTGGTCACTAATAAACACGTCGGTTGATGTGACAATAAACAAAAAAACCTATATGCCCGATAGTGGAGTCCTACAACACTGATTACGTATAAGTATAAAATCATATTCCATAAATCCTATAGAGAAGCACAAGCTTCAAGAATGTGGAACGAGTCCGAGATTTTACATAGGTTGCTTTATTAATATAAAAATTAATATTAAAATATACTGTAACTATTCTTTAATTTTTAACTTATAATAAGATTTTCTTAAGTTTTATACAGAAGACATACAATTTGTACCTTATATAAAAAATTATAAATATTTTTACATCCTATAATAAAAAATTAGAGTTCTAATAATGATCTTTCATTATTATAAATATCTACCCCGTGATACATTCAGCTCCATAAATTAGTAAGAAGTTAGTTAGTTCATATTTGAACTTGTTTGGATTCATTTTTAATTGTTTAATGGAGGTGGGAAGTTTATTAAATATGCTAATAGCATTGTAATGTACACCCTTTAGTATTACGGTTAGAGACTTCCCTTCCTTGTGTAAATTGTTTTTACTTCTGGTATCAAAGTCATGTATATCTGAGTTTAGTGTGAAGAGGTTACTGTTATTAATAACAAATAACATGAGTGATTGAATATGCTGGGAAGTGAGTGTCAGTATTCCAGTTTCCTTGAAAAGTCCCCTACAAGATGTGAGACCTGACAGAATATTCTGAAAGCCTTTTTTTGAAGTTGAAATATTTTATCTTTCCCTGATGCATTGCCCCAGAATATTATACCATATGTCATTATAGAGTAGAAATATGCAATATAAACTAATTGTACGTAGCACGGTGACACTTATTCCGAATTATTCGAATCTTCTGCTTTTATACTAGGGACGTCTTTATTTTACAGTGTGATGATGATTCGTGAATATTAAAATTTCCTAATCAAATATTTAATGAACAAATTTAAAAATTTTAAATTTAACATCTGTTATAAATAATAAAACAATTTATGAACTTTTACAGACTTTATGCGTTAAATGTAATTAATAACAACGTTTCGGCATATTTTCGTGACTTGTTCAGGGTTTTTTCCTACAGAGGAAATTTTAATTCGACTGAAAAATCCCATGGCGTTGGGAGAACTAGGCACATTATTCTGTCCTGTATCCATATTTAAAAAGTTTACCTACCAGGTTTGTTCTCCTGAAATCGGTGCAGTGTGATTTTTAGATTATTTTCACAATGTGGGAAGATTATCTCTGCCAATTAGAACTCAGGTTTTAGAAAAAAGATCATCTTCGTGAATTGAAATGAAATTTCATTGAAGGCAAAATTGAAATATGAAATTACACATATTTTGGACAGATCTGAGAGTCAATAGTCTCTTATCGTATTAGGTGCTTCATCCCGATAAAAATAATGAATTAAATCACATGGTTCGATTAAATCTTAAGTATTTATTATCTTCATGTTTTGATGTGATAATATATTTCGATGACGGTATTAAGTTTCAGTTCATAAAATAGGTTAATTTATAGATCTATATAATTTATATAAGTGGAAGTAACACTAACTACTTTGAACTGAAGAGTTTACTCTCTGTACCGTGGTATCTGTGACGAAGCTTAAGCCGAGCGTACCCGATGAGTCCGTGCGTTTCCAGCAGACCTTTCATTCAGAAAGGGGATTTTTATTCAATTTTCTTAAGCTTATTTAAATTAATTTAATATAATCTATTCGTGGTCAAAATAGGTGAATAAGTTTTACATTCTTGGAAATATTATACTTCAATTTAAATATTTTAAGCTGAAACCTTAATTTTTGATATGTCGTTTCTTACCAATATAGACGAAGTCAATCCAATATTCTGTAAATATTTTCAAATGGGAGCCGTTCTGACTTTCAGCAAATGAGAGCAGATAAATAGACAAGTGTTGCCACATCGCCCCATCAAACACTTACTTCACCTGCATGGCCAATAATATGTTACAACGTCTCAAGAATTTTATTGAAGAGCTTGTAGGTCAAATCGGATCCTATTTACTAAATAATTGTAATAGTGCTCCTGATGAAAAATAAGTTTAACAAATTTATTTTTCGACCGATGTTCCTTAATAATGTTCTTTTAGAACCAACTTATTCTGAAATTCCGAATGAGATTGAGATAATTCATCATCAAGAGTAGCATTAAAATTTTGTCTCTTTGGCACTACAGCCCATGTAGAGTCTTGGCCGACTTTAAACGTATATTATCAAGGAATAAAATACAATTAAAAAAATAATATTTTGCTTTATGATGACGCATATTTATATGCTGAAAGTTTCTTCAAAAATAAAACTCAATAAATATTTCGAAGAAAGTAAAAGTGTTTTAGTAAAGTTAGATGATTAAAACCTGGGCATACAAATGAGTTATAGTAACATAATTGGAATATTTGTGAAAAGAATATACAGGCGAATAATAAAAAGATTTTAAAATATTATTCTGTAGAGATACATTTCCTACTGCTGTAATTTTGAATTCAAACCTAAACTATATTTGAATTGTCCATTTAAAAACTTACCTGAAGAAGTCCACTTAGTTGAATGAACCGTATTTATATTGATTAAATTTGTTTGCTGTCATATGTGACGGTATTTTCACTTTTGAATTTCAAGTAGGCGTTTTTAAAAATTTTTAATTTTGCTTTACTTACCAGGCACGAAACTCGGCTGCGTTTATCCTGAAACAAAAAAAAAGTAATTTTAAAAGTAACTATTAAATAGACAACACATCTATTTTTGATCAAACTGTTTATCAATTAATGACGCTCCGTTTAGGAAGGAGACGAAGAGGAAAACTCGGTCTGCGATTCAGATTTTCTTGAAAAGTTGTTGAAAGCAAAATGGAATTTTTTTGTAGAGACTACAAAGCATCCAATGAGAATCCATCCCGGATGCTGTTTGATACGCACTCTGTCGCCATGCATAGAGCGCTGTGGTCAGAGGGCGCTGCTAAAATAATCGGATTCGATGACACCGGGGTTATTTGTGCGCTGTCAACCCGATTCTATTCCCGTCACATCAAATACGCCCTGATTTTAAAAGCGCGGACAACAAATCGTTTCTCGCGTGAAAGTTTGTTTAGTTTGGCGTCAAGGATCTGTATGGATAACCACTCACCTACAGTGTGATCAAAACTAATTCGGTCGTTGGTAACTGATAGCCTGAGAACAAACATTTTCCACTTGAAGTTAAGAAGAGGTTTCAAGCTACCGCCAAGTCATATCAATTAATACATTAACTCCGAAAAGAGGTTTCAGCCTATTTTTAAACATCGAATACCAGCAGCAGCTCGTGTGGTTTTTAAGTTATAAGCTTCATCAACCCTCGAAATAATTACGTTAAAATCACTGCAACAGTGATAATGTGACCAATACTCTGCGACTCGTAATATGCAAGGTTTCTAATTCCTTCTACCTGAAATAATACCTTTTTTTAAAAGCAGAAAATATTAAAACCACGTTGACACACATTTGTAACACGCATGAATTTTTCCTACCTGCATATTTTAAATAAATTTAATTTAAGAAATAAGCGGGGGTGGAAGTAAGCTGGAATACACCGGAACAACGCTGTTCCGGTTTAATATCATCAGCAAGAACGAAAGATAACAATTATTTTTCGTAAACATTGAAGGCAATGCAACGGCGCGAAAAACCTATGATAATTTCTACTTAAAGTTGGGGAAGTTATTGTAATTATTTTCTATGATTAAGTATGCGAATTTTTGTTATTTTTGTGATAATTTACAAATTTGTTATTATTTAGAATATAAAAGGAAATTATGATTATGAGCCATTTCTTTGTACTCAACAAAATACGTTCCGGTAAGACATTATTTATACTTTCACCCATGGAAATAAGCCACACATGATGGCTGTATTTTATGTATTTCACTGTATCATGATAACTTTTTTAAAAAAAACTTCGAATTTGATTTAATTAATTACTACCCAAAATGTACAAATACTATTTTTGATTTAAAAAATACAAACTTTTGATAAAGAAAATATAAAGCCTTTTGGCTGTCACAAGTTTTTATAAAGATTATTTTATTACGTTTGTAGCATTCGGAAGTTTAGAACACAAGCTTTTGTAAACTTTCATGAAGTACACAACAATGATAATGTTTTCTTTTTTAAAAATATAATAGGATGAATATGGCAGTTTAACTGACGAAAGCTACTGACGCAATAAAAAAATCCTTAAAAAACTATGCTAATCACTAGTTTTGCTATTTCATTATCAACAGTTGACATTAAACGATCAAGCAATCCAATGAATACGATTTATTTTAAAATAAAGTTTCTAATTACTAAATTGTTGGAATTTATTTTTTATTTTGGTGCGTTCTGTCGCCCGTCTACCGTGGCGCCTCATAAGGCACGACTATGAGATAATGTACCTCAAAGAATGATCAGTTTGTGGACTTTAAAGGAGATGCAGGGATGGGGGCTACTGAAGTGGTATCCTGCGATTACGCATGTCATTCTAGATAGAAAATCCTGTGCTAGAATGAATGTAGCACAGATGTGTTGCTTTAGCGGAAGAGAGCGAAATCGAAGATGAAATTTGCACTCTTAACATACTATTATAAATATTATTCAAATTACGAAACAATTGACTTTAAATTAATTCATGTGCTGTAGTACATGAGCCGCCACTGCCTGACAAATAAACCTAATAAACGTTGAATCTAAGCAGGGGAAGTCGAGGCGGAACGAGACACTTCTTTCGTAAACTTATGGAAAATGAAAAATCACTTCATAAATGTATAAAACATTTGTTTAATCTGTTATTACTTCATCTAATGTGAACTGAACTTGAAACAACGAATTTCGATTATTGATGAAGTTTTAAAAAGAAGGTTTGTAATTACAATTATTACAAAAAATTAAATAGATTTAAGAAAACTCCTTTTGTGTTTTTCTTATATTTATTTTGCGTAGAATTGATCGCTTTATAATTTTTTACTTTCGTAAAAAGATATTTTCAACTAGCATTTTTCTCTTTTTCCGTTCATTTTATTTATTTATCTAATTTTTAGTTTACAAGATCGTGTTACATTCTTATAAGGAGATTCTGTCAGGTTTTCCTTTTTTTAGAGGAACTCACAACAGTTTGTCAGCAGGGTTAGTATGTCGTTCTCCCACGCAAGAAACGTTTAGTTTAATCAATTTCACCGAGCCTTAATACAAACAGGTTTAATCCTAACACGTAACTTATATGCAGGGAAAACATGTACTTTACGTATATATACCATGAAAGAGTTAAAAGTGAACAGATTCGTAGCCTGTGGAAATGCTGTAAAAATTGTAAATTGACAGAGGTAAGACACCATAACAAGAGTTCATTCACAAAGTTCAGTCAGAACTTGGTCTATCCGGCTGTCAGGACTTCTTCCTTGATCAGTTATAATATACCACCATTATTTACTATCCAGTAAAAGAGCTATTCCGTTCCGCCCCCGAGTTCTCCTATCGATAATTTATGTGTTGCTTCCACGGCTATGCACTTCTTTCGAAATTCATCTATTACTAATAATAAAATGAGGTAACAGTCCGTAATAAACTAATGAAAAAAACTTCGGTAATCTTCGATAAACGTCGGCTACACTACACGTCTGAGACTATTCATGTTTTTTTCACTCTAAACTATGTAAATCCAGCTAAAAGTCTCCACAGACTTTCGCAACTTCCACATGGCTAAGCCTATTTAAATTTTTTACATTATTCCACCTAAACTTTTATAATCTCTCGGTGCTATCAACATTAAACCAAAACTTTTTTTGTTAAAAGTTCATTCTAATCATACCCACAACTACACAAGTTGCAGTAAGGGAGAAAAATCGTTCCACTGAGCCAGTAAGTCAGAATAGGTACGTCATGTGTATGATCTGTAAAACGAATTAATAAATTATTGAAGAAGCCGGGAAATGCAATTTAATCACGTTATTTCATTTACAGAAGGCAGTTAGCAGTAATTATAATTGAAAGGCAATAAAAGAAAGCAGAAATCAAGAAAGGAGTAAGACAAGTGTACAGTCTGTCATTCATGCTCTTTAACTGATATAAAGAGCAGGAGATGAAGAAAGTTAAAACGGAATCTGGAAAAGAAATCATATTGAAAGGAGAAGAAATAAAAACCCTACACTTTTCGGATGATATTATTATTGGAGTCAGAATAAGACTTGGAAAACATAATAAATGGCATGAACGTGGTCCTGGAGAAAGAATACAACACGACGATTAATAGAAGGAAAACAAAGATAATGGAGTTTGGTATGGAAACAGTGGAATAACAAAAAGTGTTAGATTGGGAAGGAATATTTGGAAGAAGGTTAAGGAATTATGCTACTTGGGAATACCTAGGAATGGTAGGAGTATAGTAGACGTAAAGAGTAAGATAGAACAGGCGAGGTTGGCTTACGCAAGAAAGAGGAATTTACTTACGGGTAAATATCTGTATTAGGAAATCATTGCCAAAACTGTTTGAATGGAGTATGACGTTATATGGGTGCAAAACGTGGACAGTAGGAATTGCAGAAAGTTAAATAATAGAAGCCTTTCCAAATTGGTGCTATAGGAGTCTGAAAATCAGATGGATGAATAGAATTACTAAGGAGGGAGTTCTAAGCAGAATAGGGAAAGAGAGAACAGTATGGAGGACGTTGACTAGGAGAAGAGATAGCTGCGTTTTAAGACATGAGCTTCTTGTAAAATTACCATTAGAGGGAAGTGTATGGGGTAAAAACAAGAGAGGGAGTTCAAGGATAGAATACGGCAAGTAGATAAGAAAGTATGTGAGACGTAGTAGATTATCATGGAAGGTTGCGTCAGACCAGTCTTAGGAGAGAATACCACAATAACATATCATAAACTTACTTATTTCGCGAGTTTGCTCACAGTCAAAATTAAGGCATAATATATATTTCGTGATAAAACATAATACCCAAAACAGGAAAAAATATAAACAGTAAATTATTTTGAGGTAAAAGAACTAAGCTGATTTTGTGGAAGAGTGTCAACGTTGAGGATATAACATGGATGTGCAGAAAAGTGAAATAACGAACGAGAAATTCTCTAGACGTTAAAGAGACATGAGTAAGAACTGAGGAAGAGGAGGAGGAGAGAGAATATGCAACAGAGAAGTTAATGAACAGATGTGTTGTGCAGTAGCTGTAGGGCAAGCAAATTTCCGGCAAAGAAACAACCTTTCCTGATCCCAGCGAGGGATCTTAACGATCCCTGGGTAAACCATCTTCGCAAACGCAGGGACAAGACAATTGTACGTCAACATCCCAACAAATAAACTAACCAAGCTAACCAAAGACAGACAACCCGTATTTATATAGGCTATACTGCCCGATAAGTAATTTGATTTACAAAAAATCAAAATCAAAAAATGTAAGTAGCGTCTCTACTGAAAGCCTTAAAATCTTATGATATAGACTTCTAATTCTTTATTTGTAATCATTATATACCATTAAAAATTGAACTTATTTAACATTTTAATTTTTTTTCTCTTTTTACTACGATCACAAGTTAAAGTTTTGGAACAAAAGATTTGATTATTAAATGTTTTTAAATAAACCCGAAACATTCAGTCATGGTGGAATGAGGAAGATTGCTCTCAATAATTTGCATGTCTGTGAAACTGTCAGCAGGCGACGAAATGAAGAACAATAGTAAACAGGAAACGTCCATGAACCAGCATCAAGCTGTATCGCTACTCTATTTTTCACATGACTTACAGGACAGTCTACTCAGGGGGCCAATCATGCAAATATTACATCCAGAAATTGAATATAATTCCTCATTTGAAAAATTTAATGCCACCTTCCGAAAATTTAATTTTTATTAATCACAATCTTCAATAGTACCTTTGGTAGGAACCTGAAAGCCTGTAGAAGAAAATAAAGGATGTGTTATTTGCATGTCCATTAATTCAATGAGTTTCGCAGTAACAGAGGAAGTTGCGACGGTCTGTTCCTCGCTGCCACGTTAGTTACGCCTCTCAAAGAAGAGTGAAAGCTGGCTGGGTCTTTCAATTTTGACGTTTAGAAAATTTCGCACTTTAATCTCTGTATTCTTCCGAAGTGAATTTAACCTATTCTATAGTAATGAATAGGACGTAACAGGTAAAGTCGTCACGTCAAAAATTACATTTCATAAAGGAACGCCACGAGTAACAAACAGATTGAGGCATAGAAAATCGGGATAAATTGACAGGAATGTGAAAACACAACTTCCTGCTGTTTAAAGACGTTTCTAAGGATCTCTGATGAAAGTGAAATTTAGGAGTTTTCGCTTCATAGCCAATCACGATTACAATGAACTTAGGAAGTCTGCTGATCCAATGTAACTTGCATAATGTTATCCACAGAAAGGTCTAGCCAAACAAGATATTAATGCTCGGAATATGAAGAAAAGAAGACACAAAAAGTGATGTATTCATTAAAAATGTTACTACACCATTGAAAAAGATCGGACTGTTCATAATGTTGTAGCGTAGTAGGACACTCCCCAAATTTATTTGTATTTTAAAACGAAAAAAATTCATAATATTAAATAAGAATATTTGTAGACAGGCAGAGAAGTTGCGGAAAATCCAAAGGTATAACGGCGCCGTACTGCCACGAAGAAACGTGCTAGTTAGCTGCAGGATGTTAAAGATATTTGTCCACCAGGGAACGTTGCCCATAGAATTTTCCCAAAATATACCCCTTCCTTAATAAATGTGGATCCCGCGCTTGGCGAAAAATTAATGAAGATTGGTGTAGACACGTCACGTGTGGTGGCGTTTTCCCATACAAAATGGAAAAGGAAAAATTAAATTGGAGGTGGCAAGAAGGTTAAATGTTCAGCGTGGGTTTTCAGTTGAAAGGAAGACGAAGTAGGAAAGGAGATGATGACTGACAACGGAATATTCTCAAATCTTCTCCAGTTTACTGTAAGAAAACAGTAATCATTTTCCGAACATTCTAACAAACCCAAAAGACACAGGCCTATGTGTGTCAACATTCTTCAGTGGCTCCAGCTACAATGCTTCATCTTAAATCTCCACGGCCTAATTATTTAAAAATATTAATTTTTCTTTATATAGATACTCTAAGACTGCAACTTAAACCACACCAGATATATTTTAAATAATTCTCTCCACGGATATTACAGTTCTCCTTACATTTTGAAGACATGGGCTTCGATTCGACTACGAACTCGACATATTTGGATCAATTTATTAGCGAAAACGGTACTCTTACGAGAACTCTGTGGATACAGGAAGAGTTTCAGCTCGTTCCAGACTTTGCACGGTCGAGCAAATTCAGGGACCGGCCTTGCTGTCTCGTTACTTTTTATTTAGATGTAATTCGTTCCGCTTCTAATTACGCCGACCATGAAACATCTAACGAAGTCTCCAGTCCGCATCCGAGAATGTAACCGGTTACTGATGAACATTAAATCAAGTGTGTAGCTCCATTGCGGATAGAACACTGAATTTATATAGAGTGAAACAACTTTATTTTTAAAATGATCCGTTCTAGAGAAGAGAACTCATACATTTTCAATAAACTCTGGTTAATAAATATTCTATCCAAGGAAACTGGACTAATATTTGTCTCCCATTTAGATTAACAGAAGAAATTTCAATTAGTTTTTAGCTGAACCTTAATCATCGAGAACCCCACATTAGTATTCAGTTGCAGGCAGTTAGAAGTATCGTCCCAGTTGTAATATTACACATATTTGACTACTACTTATTTACAGGCCTATGGTGTTTTATTTGGAATATATATATATATATAATTATGGAAATAGTTTATTGTGATGCATGGAGTCATGGTCGTCAGTTAAACGACTAAATCTTCCAGTAAAACATGTTTATGTTAGTGTTTATGTGACTTACGGAAATAAGTGTATCTTTAAAAAATATTATTTACTGGTGATCACCAAACATACACTTTTAATCTCAAAATATCTAGCTCATAATATACACGTATACCGACTCTCCAGTCTTTACTTTTATCGTTAGTGTATATATATTTTTATAATTTTTTGCCTTACAAAATATCTAGTAAAATATTTCAAAAAGGCATTTTTCTTGTGTTGAAACCCATTTGAAGGAGTAAAATAAAGTAAATATAGTTTTCCTAGATACTAAACTTTAAAACATTATTTTCTATATAATTTATCTATTATTCCACCAAATTAATCTTCATTTTCGCGTTGTGTGACTCGATGTTCGATTTTTGTGTTCTCTTATAATGGTTAGGCAAACATTTGTTGTATTTAAAATAATTATTGCAGCGACTCGAGTTTACAAGTGTTGAAGCTATCGCACACAAAAATTACTAAAGCATCATCGGTTAGGAAACCTGTGTCAGCGCATCCGTCACTATGCAAGTCCCAAGTTCTGGGGGTCCAAACTATAGGTCCAAATTTGACCATATTTGGCACACGTGTTCCTCAGCTCCCGAAGCTGACCATGATTTTAAATTTTTTAAATATACTGAAGTTATATATATATATATATATATATACATATATATATGTGTGTGTGTGTGTGTGTGAAAATAGAGAAAAACATTAGGTACACATCGAGATCTCCAACAATGTTCTTGTTCTTAATCTATAATACTATACTATATCAACTCGGAAGTTCTGAGTAGAATAAGGAAAGAAAGAACAACATGGAGGACGTTGACCAAGAGAAGAGATAGATTAGTAGGCCACGTTTTGAGACATGAGGGTCTTGTAAAATTCGCATTAGAGGGAAGTGTGTGGGGTAAGAACAGAAGAGGAAGGACAGGGATGGATTATGCTAAGGAGATTAGGAAGGATGTGCGATGAGGTAAATATGTACAAATCAAAAGAATGCACAGAAGGGAGAGTTGTATCAGAACAGTTTAAGGACTGATTACTACTACGACGACAACATTTTTTTTAAATCATAAACATTTCGGATCGTTGTCAGAAAGATAACTCGCTGGGAAATAATACACTTATTGGGATCGTAGATACGATGTATACGTAAATTAGTTTTATTTTTTGCGTCATGTAAATTTTAATACTTAGTAATTGCCCATTTGTTAAAAGCAAAATAAAAAATTATTCATTTGATAGTGAGATTTATCACAGGTAAAAGAATTAAATAAACTTTAATAAGAACAACAACATTGTATACATGAGGAAAAAGTGAAAATGTCAGGAAGCCACAGTTTTTCCAGTTTTTGAATGTGCTCTTTCGGCGGTTTCACGCCTCTAGCAAAGTCCGTACACAACTTGGAAAAACGAGTAAGCGCTTATTCTCTTTGGCTCACCCAGACCTATCATTAGGTATGTTTATTTCCAAGGCGGAGCTATAACACAATAAAGAAGTGACTTTTGGAACCCTTCCAACTTTAGACCTCTGTCGTTCGAAAACTGAGGATTTTAGAAAAATTATAAGGGCAGTTTGTTGATTGGACATTCTATTCTCTACTATTTTGGTCTTCTCAGACTAAGGGAAATGGGTCAAAATTTCAGCTCTGTGTAGAAAGGTACCGTTTACACAAATTTTAATTAAGAATAGGTTAGATTTGACAACAAAGATAGATTTAGGGTGTTGAAAAACACGTAAGAGGAATTTTTATACGCCCCTCTAGCTAAAAGTGATCTCTCTGGAGTAGAACTATGAATATAGTGCAGCCTCAACTACTGTAATAAACTTTTCTTTAATTACATTGTTGCTTTATTATATCCATGAACACGAGCAACGACCGGTAAACACTAAACATGTATCGTTTTCAGATAGTCTTGTGGCAAGTTGCCAATCACTTAAAAATAAAATTTTTTTCGGAACCTGCCCGTTGTGACAAACGCGTCCATGAGTGTCCGTCCGGAATAAACCAGTGCATCGCGAATTATGATTGCATGGAATAATTGTAATATTAATAAATTTTGGAGATAGAGATGCGCAAGCAGCTAGACAAGTGCGCAGCCTAGCTCATATCATTTTTCGGTTTAAAAAATAAACCATATATATTTGCCCCTGGATTTAGTAAGGATCTTCATTTGCGATGTAGGAGGCAGCACATAAGGAGTTGTAATGATAAGATGCACCGTGGTTATTAATCTTGGAGGAGCCGCGGATAATAGTGCATTGGTTGCTTCGCGGAATTCCGTCGGCTTGTGTCCACATTCGTGAGTCTCCACGAGCCTGTAGGACTATTAGGCGGATCAGTCATATGCGATTGCCTAATATCAGAAATTGCTAGTACATGAATAAAGATCAGGAAACAAAAAAAAAGTAGAAACATTAAAAAAATATATCAAATTAAATTTTTGTGAAAGTGATATAATAAAGTAACGCTGCAATATGCTTCACTAAAAATTGACTGAAATTATAATTTGCATTTCAGATTAACAAAGAATCCATTCTTACAGAAAAAATCTTTATTTTCATACATTTAGCTATACATATGTCTCATTTCGTTCTCTTTGCGTGTACATATTTTACACAAAGAACTGTCCGTAAAATCGTTAGGAATGCGAAATTATCGGTTATAACAAAAAATAAGTAGATTAATAGGGTATGTATTTTTATAAACATTCATGCTTTGTAATTTTATTTTTCTATATACGTTATAGCTTGTCCAATTATTTCTCGAATTCTTTTGAGATACCTGCTCCATCACCTGTCAGGAATCTCTTCACATCACCAGATGATACGGGATCGTTAGCTGTGCATTTCAGCACATTTCTCGTCGTTTGTGATGACAAACTGCAGTTTGTAAATAGTTTCCTGCATCCACATGCACAGGTCCCCTTTAAGCGGCATGCCGTGTAGATGGAAACACGCGCGTTCCAGTCTCTGCCTTTTAATAGCAGCACGATAAGACACCCAACAGCTGCAGGCATCAAACAAATACTCTCCTCTTTTTTCCTCTCTTCCTCGCTCCACCGGGGCGGCACTACTCTGCTCCTGTTAACTCCCATTCCGTATTTAAAAATGATAAAGGCGAAGATGAACGAGTAAAAAAGGCTTACTTTATGCAGAGGAGCTGGAACGACAAGATTAGAGAACCTTGCAGTAACATTCTGTATAGGAGACTCGAGGAAAAAACATACTTGAGATTATATATATACACATATATATTTACAATGTAATCAATTGAATTATATAATTGATTGTTCGTGGAATCGTCCGCTGTAAGACGACAAATTTTAAATCTGTCCTACCCGACTGCTCCGATTGATTGACAACTAATAATAAGTTAGATTGTCAGGTAATATGATTTGCACTAAGCAGAAATTCTCCTAATTTGCATTATGTTCATCTTAAGGATTATTTTGTCTGTATGAATTTATATTTCAGGAATTTCATTAAAAAAAATATTGCCACGGTTAGCTTAGTCCTAACTGGACTGGGAATCAGAATAATCTTACTGGAAAGCTTAAAGTGCGTGTGGATTCCTAACTACTATCGGATGACCATGAAATTTAAGAACTGTGTACTGACGAAACGAAATTATTCTACCCGAGAAGTTAAGCTTTCGTTAAAAATGTAATTATTAAAAGAAAGAAGAAATAAAATGTATTGTTTTATATATGTATATAAATTAAAAATTTGTAACACAGTACCCATATTAATTTATTGTAATAATATGTTTGTAGTACGCCCGAGGAAGTCTCCAATAAATAGTGATAAATTTATATGCTGACTTATTGGCCGTCTTTTTATTTATTGTAAATTTTAAATTCAGAAACCTATGTTGTAAAATGTATTGTAGTTATTATCCCCGTCAAAGTATTCTTAAGGCAATAAGTAGAGGACTGGATTCCCATTCAACAAAAAGGAAAAGACTCGTGTCAAACGTCTTAAATTTCAGAAAAATGCTTAAGAGTCAAGCTCCAAAAAGGAAGCCAGTGCGTCCACCGGAGCTACTAAATTGGAGCTTTCTCTGGGAGTTTACTCATCCATAAATGATGATGCTTGGTATATTTTTTTCCGAGGATGAGAAAGGGTAACTTTGGGCCATATGAGCGTTATGAGATCAGCGAAAGGCGAATATTTCCGCGATTTTTGTCACTAAATGATTTAATTCAGTATATTTGTAAACAAATTCTATATTTTTATTAAAAAACTACAAGTTTTTTATTTAATAATTCTATTATAATAATACTTGACAGTACGATTCTGGTAACAGTGTTTCAAATAGTGTAATATTTGTATAATTTTTAATTAATAGGTAAACTGAAAACGATGTTTAACATAATCAAGTAAATTTTATATACAAATATTAACTATTTTCTATTTACAATCTAAGGACTGATAACTACTACTACTACAACGCTTCGTTCAAATGAAAGTCAAAACAGGGACCCGGTTTTCGGTACTTTCCTCTACAAATACGTTACAAGCAAAGTAATTGTAATAATTACGTAATTTGAATAGTATAAATTTTAAGAAACGTGTCAAAGAAACCAGCCTGCTCTTTAATAAGTTTAAAAGACTGAAAAGGCGGTGAAACGTTTCGAGACGTTGTGTGGGAGATTATTTCCTCATTTGGTCACCATTCAGTTTTTTGTTAACTTCAATGGTTTAGCAATATTTGTCATAACAAATTCTTGTTCAAATTTATAAAATTAATGAAAAAGAGAAGCTGTTAAATTAAGCTCGACTATAGAGGTTGCGGAACTTAATTAAAGGAAGAAGACGGAAAAAAATCTTTCTTTATAAAGGCGCGTATCAGGGTCGCTGTATTTTGGAAGATGAAAATAGATTATAAACAAGGTTCGAGCTTAAGTACAAGGAAGCAGCTACCATGAAAGAGAGGGGGAAGACTTATATTGAGATCAGTAGACGCGTGAAACTTCACGTCATCATAAACGTAAACGACCACAGGCGTCGTCCTCTAATGACATCATACAATTTGATAGAGATGTATTTCTTTCAGTGAGTTTGAAACGAAAGTTAATTTGTATTACGTAAAAACGCAATGTGAACTCAGTTTTCATATTCTCAGGTTGCCTAGTGCACGGAAGAAAAGAAAATTCAAAACATTTATACATTCATTTAAATGTATTAAGTAATAAATGAAAAACTCAAGCAACATTAATGTAAAAAATTCTAACCAAACAATTCATTAGAAAACCAGAACTAAATTGTTAATATTTTATATTGTACTATATTTCATATTACTACAGGTGGACATTTGCCCGGTGGCAGTGTTAATAAAATTAGAGTACAATTGTAAATTGATAAATTAAAAGAACAAAGATAAAATACAATTTTAAAATATTTTACATCCCTTTTTTACTTTTCAATGTTTCTATTTTTTTAAAACATTTGTATTATTAGGGAAAGCCTCTAGTACCCTTGCAGACAAAGCATTCCAGTCCCTTATCGCTCTGCTTACAAAGGAATATTTGCCCAAACAGTACTAAGTAAATTATAAATATCTTATTACAGTTTATTCTTTATTTATGTATGAAATTTTCAAATTCATCGTCTATGTTCCTGAATATCTTCTCTTTACGTATTTTTATTATACAGTTTTTTACCATGTTTTATTTGTTCCATTTCCCCAGCAGAGATATAAGTGAACTAATCAATCTAAACAATTCAAACAACTGGGAGAACAAAAATTGTTTCTCTGTCGATTACAACATGAAAAAATGCCAAAAGATTATAAAGCATTGTGTGTGCGTATAAATTAGAAGTGCGACAAGATTTGAATATTGCCTATTTGTTGCAAAATAAATTACTTTTGTAAGAAAAATTAATGTCTGTGAATAACTAAAACATGGAGAATTAATGATTCGTATAACAGACTGAAACACAAATTTTTAAATTAAAAATCAATTCTTCACGGATTTAAATTACTTTTGGTTGACTGAAGAGGGATAAATATAGGAATTCATTAGCAAGACAAATTGTATAGGTATTTATTCATTCAAAATTATTTTAAGCAGCGTATTCTTGAAGATGCTGAGTGATAGTAATACAAGGAAAGAAAGATGTTTTCAAGAAAAATTCACGTAACGTTTTACCAGATAATGAAAGGAAATTTCCTCTGTTGGGCGCTTTCCCACACGCCGGCGTTTTCCGAGTTTACAAGCGGCCCTTTCAATACTTGGTTGTTTTATTCATTCAGACGTGACCTACCACCGGATAAAGGATGCTGTGCAAGAGCCAGGAGGCGATCAGCAGAGTTCAGTTCTCACGATCCACTTTGCAGCTGACCCTTGGTGGTGGCCGACAGAGATCGCAGAATACTTATTAAATCAGCAAGCAACGGGGCCTCGCGACAGCCAGGAGCTAGCTTTGTTTCCACGCTTCACAACTTTCCCTGCAAAGAGCTCTCCAGAGTGACCTTAATACCCCGATCCATTGTCCGCCGTGACCCGAGACGCCCACACAAAGAGCGCCGCTCTAGTATTTACGCCAGCATCTTCCAGCCACTGGAACTGTCCGAAAACTGTCGCCTCGGCTTCAAGAGAGATCCAAGCAGACTTTCACCTACACTCTTTCCCGTAACTCCGTTGAGACAATGAAAATTTTGATAATAAGGAAAATAATTTACAACAGAATTATGAATGATTGCGGATCATCAGAATAATTTTCGCTTGTTTACAAACACATTTTTGAGTTCCCTACAGCCCTATCTTGGGTCGAGCAGATGTTTAAATGGAAGATATCAGAAAGCTTATTTGAACAACGGGTACTATTATGAATATAGGGGGTACTTATATTATTTAAATGGGATATTTATATATTAAGAATAAACTTTATAATAAAAACAAGAAAGCAATTTACTTTAAAGAAACATATTTACAATAAGAATTACAATTTTGATGTTCCGATATTTATGCCGGCACTTCTTTCGTCAATAAAAACTACATATATATTTACAAAAAATGATTTACATTAAATTCTTGATACTAACAATTTTAACTTTATCCTCAGGGTCGCATCTATGGGCCTTCTCATAGAGCATAATGTTAAACACATAATCAATTCGGACCTGGCAGAAAACGGAAAATTAGCAAAGAGTCACAGGGTAATTGCCGCGTCGGCTTAGTGCAGGTTCCAGCTCGTTTTTCCTCATTGGCCCGTCTTCTCTTCAGATCACAGCTGCCGACCTCCTGGTTCAGGAAGCATCTCCCTCACCACAATTTGAACCACAGTCATGAGTGAGGAGATTAGCGTAGGCTAGCTCCAAGCGGATTTCTCACCAACTCCATAAATGTCCAAAATCTTCTCTCGCCACAATTTCCGAAAATCTCCTCCAAAAATCTGTCTCTCAATTAATCTTCTTTCCAAAAATCTGTGTGAATCTCTTTCTAAACTCGATCTACTATAATCTCATCACACCGCTCTCGCACCATCTCTCCAAATCTCCACCAGGGTTTTTAAAATCTCCTCCCCACTTCTTTCGTTTTTCTCACCAAAGTGTCAGGGATGGGTATCCACCAATAACATTTATGGTGAGAAGTGGGGAAATACACCCCCCGACGCCGCCAAATTCCCAAACCGCGACGGGGAGTCTGAGTTTTATTGCCCCTGGCTCAACAGCTGTCTCCTCTCTTTTGACAGTACATATCTATAATAGAATTTCGCCTAAGATACCAACAAAGAAAACCAGGTGTATTGAATACGATGGCTTTATATTAAAACGAGATAAACTCTGGTGTGTCCACAGTTGACTGACCTCAAAATTGGTTTTAACGCATGAACTTGCAGTAAGGTGAATGTCTGTAATTCTGTGTGATAGCCACAGAATTAAAATGATTGAGTAATAAGGGTGTCGGACTGCGATACCCAATAAGGACAAGAAAAAATTCTGTAGGAAAATTATAAGAAGAAACAAAGGTACGATAAATCAAAATATAATATAATATAATTTAGACGTTTGACAATGTCCATCAGGTACGTTACACGATAATTACACATCTACAGCTGGAGCGTACGTAGCACAATAAAATCATAACGTATTAAGAGTGAGTCATAAATTAATCGACCGAAAATACACCTACGACTCCATATACCGTAATCTCTAAACCACTTAATCATTACAGATTTTATATTAAAATAGTCACTGCTCGATCATAACCAATTAATAAAAAATTGGGTATGTCAATTACAATCAATAATTTGTTTTTAAATTATAAAATTCCCACCCCCCAAAAAAAGAAAAGTTTTTAAAAAATTTAGACTAGATTTAGGGTTTTACAACCCGTGACAGAATGAAGTTCTGCTTATTTTTAATTTTCTTACGGATAAATAAAAGACATGTGATACAGTTCAAATTATTAACTTACAGGTAGAGAATGAGACAGTATAAAACTATTTGGGAATACAACTTTCTTTTCTTTAAAAACAAAATGTATACAAATTTTGTCTTGAATATACTCTACGTGTTTTAAATAAATACTTGTGGATATTTCAATTCCAGATAACATACTTTCTTCCTCCTAATTAATTGAAACTGTATCTCTTGTGTTTTAGGGATACAGAAGAGGTATTTTGAAGT
The DNA here is from genome assembly GCA_034510155.1 of Eucriotettix oculatus. Classification (NCBI taxonomy): domain Eukaryota; kingdom Metazoa; phylum Arthropoda; class Insecta; order Orthoptera; family Tetrigidae; genus Eucriotettix; species Eucriotettix oculatus. The sequence goes on from CM067378.1 coordinate 67,043,322, forward strand.
CTATGTTCTGTCACAGCGCAGATGTCAGTGCCCCAAAGCGGAAGAGAATGTCTTATTACGGCTTACGCAACCGACTACGACACGCGATCAATTAATAATTCACATTGCGATTTCTCATTGAGCGGCTGCCTTAAATAACTTGTATGAGAACAAAAAACACTGCTCTGTAAGTGTACTAAATTCTCTTGTAATATTATGTTTGTAGTACGCCTGAGGAAGTCTTAAAAATGAGACGAAACGTCGTTTTTGAATAAATGGTGGTATATTTATATGCAGACTTATTGGCCATCTTTTTTATTATTATATTAAAAAAATTATCTAAACGGTATGGTCATAAATAATTACAATGTAAATTAGCGAGTGCAGCTGGAATGTCACTGAGGCTCTTATTAAATATTTTTTTATATATTAAACAAAATAAATCGGAGTTTGATGCTCACCTTATGAACAATGAGGCGTTAATAGGGCGTTTCCCAATTCCCTGGGCCAGGTTAGAAGCCTTACTACCTGCCACTCCGACAGCAATCTCAAGGTCATAGTGCTATATAATAGCAAAGGCGTACACGTTTTCCAATATTTCGGGTCTTATAGTCTCATTTATAAGGGTACGTTGCTTTCGACACCATTGTCCTCTGATACATAAGAGGTTTCTTCGATTCTTGTCGGTGGATTTAATCATAACCGATGCAATTCATCAATCAGAATTTCGTTACAGTAAACCATGAACGATGTAAATAAACTGAGACTGAAATTCCTATAAATGAATTGCTACTCTGCTGAAAATTTAATTTTGTATTAACAGCTCACATCTGCAGCAATGTAAAATTTTATTTAAACTTGTTTTTTGTTGAGATATTTTGAAATTTATTTTCAAAAATTGGCAGTTTTGAAAATGTTTCTTGCGTTACGTACTTGAATATATTTTAGCTTTTTTTACATTTATATGTAGGGTTGACCATTTTTATCAATTGTCAGTATTATTTTTGAAATTGAATAAAACTGTGGGGAGAAAATATTTTTTTACAAAGAGCTTGATAGAGTTACTTAAAAATTATCACTTTTCAGCACTTTGAAAATTTATTTCACCTAAATTACTTAATTAAAAATTAATACTTGTATTTGAGGTTATTAACATGTAAATTTTGTACAAATAATAATAAAGACAATAGCTTAATATTTGTGACGCATAGAAGGTTTTCGGTTCCAGAAATCATGAAGCTGAGAAAAACACATTACTCTGAAAAACAGGAATAATTAATTAAATTAGAATCAAGTATATTAATTAAAATTGTCCTGCGGCATATGCTACACCTTCCTTCTTTTGTTTGGCAGCTTCTTCTTTAATTTTACTGAATCAATAGGCATATTAATATAAAAAAAGTAGAAAATCGATGTTTCTTTCAGATTTTGGTCGAAATTCCAGTCCTTTCCACGATCTGTTCCTCAGACTTTTGGTATTGGCTTAAGACGTGTTGGAAGGAAGGGTATGGGGTTGGAAGACAGATTAGAATGTGTAAGAAAAACGTGGAGGATGTGGACTGCAATATTTATGTGGAGACGAAGATATTAAAGCATAATAAATTAGTATGCAGAGCTGCATCTTAATAGTTTAGGGACTTACTACAACGACGACAAGGATTCCTACGAATGTTTTTGATTCAACTTAAAACTGAGATATAAAAGAAATCCTATACAGAAAAGCAGGAATAAAATATAAAGCTATAGGTATAGCACATATTTGGCTTCGTGTACTGGATGGTGTGGTGGGTCCTGGCTGGATTAACTCAGGTGACCCTCTGCCAGTCTTCATCAAGAGTGGTACGTGAAGGCACGACTTAAATTACGCTTGCTCAATATTGCAACGCCGCCGCTTCTCAGACAACGATCCCCCTCCATTCGTGAGCTAACCTGGCAAGAACGCTGGATAATCGGTTATGCCCCACGAATCAACATCCTACAGGTGCCTAAAGACATTCCTGGTCCACTACCACAATAAAAATATATTTAAATCGCAGTCATTCGAATCTCGTTACTCGTAATAACTTGACTTGAAAAATATATTAGCCTCGTTCTGATCAGGTCAGGAAGTTTTCAAGCACAATCCACATTCCACGTCCTACTAGAATATAATTGTGTGTTGATCAAATTGTCACAACGGTTACACTGTAAGTCTTAAGAGCTAATACATCAAAGCAAATAAAATCTGAAATAAGTCTATTTCATGGATTGATCAACGAACATTAGGACAAGACACATTTATAATTAATGTCAAGAGATTGAATATTGCTATCAACCAATTTTTGACATTTTAAGCTAAATTAGGCAGTGTTCGTAGCAATAAAAGTTTAAAACTAAAACCAGGCGAAAATATTAAAAATCAAAGATATGCGTTGCTAAGTTTCAGTAAAATAAAAGAATCTACGTAGCGATATATTATAACAACGCATCAGGTTTTCTTTTTTCGAGAAAGATGCTATTTTTTTTCTTTGAGTTTATAGCCGCGACAGCCAACGACGTTATTACCGACTTGATCTTTAGGTATCTAATTTTCGTTTTCTCTGTCGGGTATACTCAGTACTTGATAAAACACACAAACACCCAGGAATCAACTTTTCTTAGCTTCCATCTACATTAGTAAATTCATCCCATATGAGAATATTGAAACCTTCAATTGATGCAATTATTAGCAGATATCTGTTACACTATTTTCCCCTTATTAAAAAAAGGTTCTCAATATATAATATGCATGTAATTTTTTTCAAAACATACAGGAATAAATTTCTGGGACATTTCAAACCAAAGGAAGTAGCAACAAATGAAGATACTATCATAAACTTAACTAAATTCTTTTCTGCAATATAAATTTTAAATGACATATTAGTAAACAGTTCAATTTATAAAATGTAATTAATTATTTCTATTGTTTTTAAAAAACGATATCAAATGTATATATTTGTAATTCAAATTTTATAAATGTAAGTAGTATAAATAGAAACAACTATTGTACGCGTGTAAATGCCAATTATTTAAGAAATTTGTAAATTACTACATATTAATATGGTTTGCGAACCATAAACCTTGGTCAAAAACTCAATTACAATAAATTTTTATAAAATATGCATTTATATAATCCTATCAGGCTTGGGAACCTGCAGGTAAAGAAACCCGACCATGGCTGACTTTGCCATGGAGTTGCCAATCTTCAGTTGGTAGTTGTAAATCGGCCAAAGACCAACCCACAGAATTTTGTGTGTATCGTATTTAATTACTCATCGTCTTACAAAATTTACAGCAGGTCATTTACTAATACTGCACTGAATAAAAGAAAATCGCACCACTAGGAAGAAATACTTAGGATTTAACTGACCTCACAGGAATAATAATAAATAGGCGATTGAGGCAAACCAGTTTACGTTTCCTTCATATGTAATTAATGCACCTAATGCGGTGAAATAGCAATTATGAACACGTTATTCGAGCGATTATTGCACAGCACGATGAGACGATATTTGTCAACACTGTCTACAGTTGACTTTGACCCGAAATTAAACATAAGCTTTCTATATCAAAAAAAAAACAAAAACAAAAGAAATTTGATCATTTCAATGGTGTCAACTAGAAAACAATAGTTGGTGTTCCTCTGAACGAATTTTCCCTCTGTAAAAACTTAGTTTTGACGTTTTTCATTTGGCGCAAGGTTTGTTGCACCAAATTCACCAAAGTACAGGGTGTTTCAAAAATAATATACGTAAGACTAACTATTATTTTATCAAAACAATCGATCGATGCGCTTCGACTCGGCTATTAGAGAAACGAATACATAGTCTAGTAGTGTGTAAAGTTTAATATTCGTAGGTCTTAAAATTTAATAAATATATGCATTCGAAATACGTATATTCTTTTTGAAACCTCCTATATATTGCCTGCAAAGCTGTAAATCCTCTGACTTCTAGACACTCATGTAGAAATACGATGTAAAAAACGTGAGTGTCGTATCTACTTTATTTATCCCATCAGGATTCCTTGAAAATCCGGAAAATGTTGGTCGAAATTTTTATTAGCAAATTTGGAGGCCCGTATTGGCCAGGGATGATATTTGTGTACGTTTTCTTTATTACTTTCATAATCAACGGATAAGGTTTACCTTAGAAACGAATTTTCAGAGTCTCTTCACTAATAACTGCCATAATATTAATAAAGTTCAAAAGTGGGTATTTTTTAAACGATCTTGACTCTCGGACGAACGGCAGCCTTTTTGTAAAAAGCCCGTATTTTGGCCAGAAATATATATTTCGAACTGAAATTTTTCAGATGTCCATGTACTGTAAAAATTTTATTAAACTTGGAAATGGTCCCGCGGGGGACAGCTAGGGCCACTTCACATGGATTGGACCCTACGACAAAACCGTAATTGAAGGTCGCTAATTACGTTTGATTCGACGTTAAACCAGAAGAAAAGACGGTTGTCAATCCGCGAGTGCAAATAGTGAAGTAAAATATTATATTTATAGCGTAGACTCTGTTTTCTAGTCAACTGTGTGACTGCACATCAACAGCTTGCGTGTGGCGACGAATAAGGAAATGGTCCCAGTCTGTCTGTCGACGTCTGGAAATCCCTGTAGGATGCATTGCAACCCGTACTTGGCCAGGGAAGTTCTTAGAATTTTTTTTCCCCCCACCTGCAGAGTCTGCTGCTGAGTCAGCTCAAGCTCTTAACTAAGTGCTCTTCCTGCCAACAAAATTCACTTTCACGTGGTGGCTGCAATAGGTCCCACTCCATTAGAAAACACGTCCTTCCTTTCCGGAAAGTTATTCACAAAGAGACGTTTCATTTCCACGAGTTAGAGAAACTAGGGATAATAACCGCAATAAAAATAAACAGAGCCGGAATCTTGCTGTTGCTATATTTACTTTTCCTTAGCCGGCGGAGAAAAGAACTGTTATATTTCTTGGACACATTATTGGGAACGGTTCAGTGACAGTTAAAATTTAATAAATCAGAAAATTTAGTACTTATACTCAATTTTTCTATCTAGATAAATTAGTTTTCACGAACGGAATAGCTGTGCCATTTAAGAACACATTACCAATACTTTAGGTCCTATCTAAACATTTCATTAAGCCCTACAAAGACAGATACTACTTATCTATGAATCATGTTTGATTCAAAACTTTTGTGGAAACCTCACATTAATCTTCTTCTCTTCAAAATCAACCATAAATTCAGAACATATATCCCCTTAACATCAGCACAAAACGCCTCCTATATGTCTCCATTCTGCAACCCACCTGGTTCTATGCGTCGTCTATATGGGAAACAACAGACAAAATTCATTCTGCAAAATTTCAAACAAAACATAATCTTGCGCACCATTACAAACTCTCCCTGATTCCTTCCAAATTCCGTAATCCGCCATAACATCAAACGTCCCAAAGTAAACTCCGTAATCACAAAATCAATAATCTCCCTAATTAAAAGTGCCCTCAACCACCCAAATCTCACGATCCAACAACTTCATGACAATCCTCCTCCATCTATACCTTCCCGTAGGTTCAAAAGAAAATTACCAATCAACCTCATGCAGAACATGCCTAACCCACCTTAACATCATGCCCGTAGACCACATCCACATATATTCTATAATAATTATTATAACTTTGTGAATACGTTATTTTAATCTTTTATATACTGGAAAAATTATTGTAACAAACTAATAATCGTAAGGTAAAAGTTTTTTATACGAAATAAACGATAAGGAATGTTTAGTATTATCCAAATAATCCAAATTAAATGTATTTTGCACTTCTCTGATACCGTTCATTTCTGCTCTTTTAATAAATCAAAACTGTTTTTCATATGTGAATCGCTTATTTGCTTTATAAATGGGGTCTGTTTTTGGAGAAACGTGTAGTACTATCTTTCAATTGCATTTCATACTCTTTGTTTTAATTAGCGCTTTCGACCCCCAAAACGAAGCCGTTTCTCCGATTCCCATATAACTGCACAGCATTTTTATGTAAGGCTTGTACACAGTGTAAATCTTACAAGCGCCCAGAAGAAAAAAATATTTATAAGCGAGGGAGTAATGGGACTCGCGAACTCCGGATACATAAATATCTGACGAGAGCTAAACTTCGCAGAATATTGCTCTTTCAAAGTAAACAGCAGCGGTTTCTCCACTTGCATTTTTTTTCCTATGCGGTTTCCGCTTAGATCTGTTTGAAATTAACAAGCATAGTCTCTTCTGCATGAACGAAAATATAATCAATATAAATATATGGGCATACTATAATTATGGTTAATATATCGTAGTGATTTTTATTGCAGTGATTCGTACTATAGGTGACATTTCTCTTTATGGTTCGACTTCGCTGCAGCTGTGAGTCACGATCGTAATCCTTGTGTTTACTCGGCACAATCCTTAGTTACCTGTCGCCTTCATCGTCAAACAGAAGATAACAGTGCAGTTGGAAGAGTTTGTGTGATACAGCCATTTACGAGGCTCTCCAACTTCAGTCTGCTTTCTTGAAGCCATTCCTATTCGATGAAAGTGGAACGCCGTATTGAAAACATCTCGGCAAGCGTAAGTTATCAACTTGCGTCATCAGTCTGTCGACTTGAAGTTCACGTTTCACTGTATATGAGCAGGTTGGCTCCAGTTAGCAATGTGGAGAGACGTGATGAGTTTTGCACGCAGACTTCACATCGGGGTGAGCTCTCCGTCACGGCCAGCGATCAGACAGGCTTCTAGTGCAACTTACAAACCATTCTCTCTCGCCTACAGACTGCTATTGCATAACACTGTGTCCACTACTCCAATAACTCTCAATATTTCTTGAATAACTCGCTCCTTACCACCCAATACCAAAGTTTTACCTTTCATTGGTAATATAAAAAGGTCATCTTTTACTTCATATTAAATTTTAATGTAAGAACTCAAGAAGTAAGAATATAATTGAGACGATCTATTGTCACCGTTCAAAATAGCTGAAAAAAATTGTCACAAAATATTTTTTAATTGCGAAAACTTTTATCCGAAGATACTACAGTTTTTATTACATGTTATATAGATATATGTAGCCAGGATAGTAATATACGAATCGGCTAGATCGCATGGAAGGTTGAAAAACAAAAATATATACAATTATGTTAACTGATAACAATTTTGAACTAAAAAAGTAATGAATATTCAATAAAATCACATGAAATTTCTTCAAATTTCAAAAAGGCCCCTTTATTAAAATAACACCCTCAAAACCTCAGATCTCCCACTCTAGATGTGAATTACCCACGACTTTAGCCAACAGGAATTTATCTTATATTTCCGACTTCCCAATATGCGGTTCATAAATCTCGCTTCAAAGTCGTGAAACCTTACAACCCAGATTATTGCCCTTTCTGTGGGAAAGTTTCACACTTAGCTTTATATATATACACGATTATTATTATTATTTAGAGAAAAACATGTATCAAAATTACAAATATATTAAGGTTATTTATCAAACGTATTGTTTTTTCCCCTCAATCATCGCTGCAGTTACATTGTTCCAATCTGTTTAAGAATGAATGTTTCCCTACGTCCGTTTTCTTCGCAGTCTCGGTTTTGTTTTTAAATTTGTGGTCACATCTCCCAACATCCGTAGCGTTTCCAACCCCGTATCTCTTTCCACGTTTTGTTTCTCGTGTATAATGTATAACGAAATCTTTGAATTAACGATATTACAAATTATTATTACATATAATTCTTTAAAGAAGTTCACATTGTATGATTAAAGTGAAAAATAAATATATCCTATGTCAGTGCGTCAGTACGTATGCCCCAAGTATAGGCGACCAAATAACTAGTCAGAATTTCACCAAATTTGGCACACGTATTCCTCAGGGTCCGAAGCTTCCCAGGATTTTTAATTGTTTTTAAACATACTAAAGATAGATATTTTTAAAAAATGAAAAAAATTTGAGTAAAAAGTTTTGTGTCCCATACGCGCACTGAGATCTCCTAAAAAGAACGCTGTTGATCATATTATTGATCCTAAATAATACATATATTAAGGAAGTTTAAATGCTTTCACCTGAAGCTCAAGCAGGACTCTATAGATATTTTTAAAGAAAGACAAGAAGGTATAAATGTCGACAAGACCAGGTGATCTAACCACTGAGCTAATTCGAGTCGATGCCCAAGGACCGATTCAACATCCCTCCATTCCCGTAAATCTAAGGTAGGCTCACCTACCAATTCACTAATCACATTCTTCACACTCTCCTTCTAGGAAATACATGAAGACATTGCATAAATTCATCACAGGTGCATTAGTTTCTGGTCTAAGGAAGAAGAAACGCTTTCACCGGTAGCTCAAGCAGGAAATCGGGAAGTCCGGAGTTCGTGTCCCTGGTCCGGTCGACATTTTTCCATTCTTGTCTTTCTTCTAAAATATTTTTCAATTATAAACATTTTGCGTCTTAATTTACCTATCATTGGCAGACAGCTAACTCCCGGAGAAATAATAAACTTCTTTGGATCTTCAATGCGTAAATTAGTTTTAATTTTAATATTTAGTAATTGCTCATTTGTAAAACCGAATAAATTACTATACATTTTATGCTGGCATTCATCAAATATAAAAGTATGAATTAAACTTCAATAATACCAATACTGTATATATGTGAAAAAGTGAAATTGCAAACAAACCTCCGTTTTTTCCTTTTTTTGAATGTGTTTTCTGTGGTTTTTGTCAAGAAAAGCCCATACTCTACGTGAAGAAACGAGTAAGTAAGTCCTTGTTTTCTGTGTCTCACCAAGACCTATCAGTAGATATATTATTTCCAAGGAGGACCAACATCACCCTTAGATTTTTGCGTATGTATTGAATTAAAACATTTCCTAATAGTAATAATATCAATAATTACATATAAATATTTAGTAAACCTTTACTGATTGAAATTTAAATAATCCACAAGTATTGAAAAATATGGCAAAATCCTAGACCTGTTTTATGCGATTTTATGTTTTTTTATTTGTCATGATTACTTGAATTATGGTGACCTTTGTGCTGGCGAGGTGGGAAAGTATGAACTCGTTTCTCTTAGGTACACAAGTATTTCCAAGATTGGATACTTGGGTTTCCCACGTTCGATCTCTCATCGAATGCTATTTCTAAAAAAGGTGGCTCACTCAGAACGTGTTTCTTTTTCGATTTCCTTCTCTCCTGCTTTTTAAAGAAGCCCAACGTGAATAAAAGTTTCCTAAATAGTCATCAACATTAAAAGTATTAAAATGGGTTGACGCAAAGTTACAGTCCCATTTTTACTATTTTTGACGCAGTTCTTGGAAGTCTGTTTCAACTGACCAAGGCTGTAATTTATAAATCTAATCTCATATTACTATTCTTTTTTTATTAGGCTTTCGACGCGAATTCCGAATATATAATTTTAATTCAATCTAGTCAGAAGCAGTATGCACTTTTTTATATTTGCGTTCAATGATTTGAAGAAGAAGTAATATATTTTAAACACGCCAAAATTTTTAGATCCAGAATTCATAAGATTTTGAATATTACAATAGAAACTTTTTTGGTTTTGAATATTGTATGCCCGAAATTTAATGATACGGCCTTTGTTTACAATTATTACTATTAAATATTATTTTTCTATTTAGTAATGATATATGTGCAGCATTCTACTCTTTTCGTTATCCATTTTTGTCTGATTGGGATTTTAACTGCAATTAAAATAGGAAAGTACAAGGACTTGACATAGAGGTAAAGGAACTAGGTGGAAGTCGCGGTCGTACGTACGAAATGGAAAGTTGTCCCCTTTGCATTTACAGGACGTGTTAATTGCACTGCTCACACACACACACAAACGCCTACTGGTCCTGGTTGCAGCAGGTTTGCGACTAGTTTTCTCCGGTGATTAAATTCATCAACGCGGAAAGTGAATTTTGCTGCATCCCACGGTTATCGAATGAGTTTTATGTGTGGGTGAAGTAGCTTCCTGGTCAGGTGACCTAGTATGACTCCTGGCCTAATTTATGGCAAATGCATCGGCTTGCAGCTAATAATTACTCAGAGCCTAGTTTACCTATTCCAAAATTAATTAATTAATCAGAACTACCAAGATTACATGGCAATCGCGTGAACATTTTATTAATAGGATTATTAGCCCCGGCACTAATGCTACTGTAAATATATCCATCGATTATTTAGCCACTATATTAATCCCAGATACAGTTACAAGCTACGTAATGCTACAAAATAAACATAGCCGGCCTCCGTGATGTAGTGGTTAGCGTCACTGCCTCGTACCACAGACGTCACGCGTTCGATTCCTTGCAAGGGCTTGGGTGTTTGTGTGCGTCTGTGTTCACCCATCGAGTAATGAAATTATGATCCCACAAAATGGTAAAGAAGTCGCTAATGATCTAACCTGTTGATGCGACTGAAAAACAAAATACATCAATGACAATACTTTGCCATTGAACCCATAACAATTACATATATTTGTCAAAATGTGTTATTTCATTGTTAAAAAAATAATTTTTCAGTAAACCCAGGCATAAAATAAAAATTTAAAATATTTTCTCACCCGGCCTGCGGTTGATGTCAGATTTATATTTGAAAGAGCATAATTGCATTTTTTGTAATATAACATGTAGTTGCCATTTAAGGTTATTGGAATTGACATTTATTACTTTTTTTTCAGAAATAAAATTGGTAAGAATTTTCTGGTTACGTCCCAAGTCTTTCATTTCCAGAAATTTATATTACAGGAGCTTGTAAAAAAATAAAATATGTTTACTTGGTATTTTAATTAAACAAATTCACTTTCGCTGAGGAATTATTAAAAAGAATTAATTTAAAGCAAAATTTACCAGGCTCCATAGGTCTATTAGAGAAAACTATCAATTTGGAAAATATTAGAGGACACAGACTAAGACAATGCTCAATTTTTAATGTACTTAATTTGAAAGTGACCTGGATAATTTATAGTTTACATTTAGGTGTATCCTGACTATTGACTGCCAGGTAGAAACATCGTACAAGCAAGACGGTAAGTCATTACCGCAGTTTACTCCGATTTTACATTAAAGTAGTTTATTATTCCTGAAACCTCTAACACTTTTTGAATGACTTTTATCAATATTTCTCGCTCTGCTTAAAATTTATCTGTATAATAAACTTCCACTGATGTCTCCTAATTCTTTTCCACAAACTAACTTTCATCTGCATTCCCTTTCGCCTGGTTCAAACTGAAAAACCGTTTCCATCCATCTAGTAGTATGTTACTAACTTTCATCTCTATGCCTCCTTTAAACTCTCTCTCCCTTCAACTCTCTCACTGGCTGAAACTGTAACTAATTGTGCACCTCGATAGCTATCCATCTTAATACATCTGTGACTGTGTCTGAAACCGTCATCTGTTGGCTGCACGTGGTTATCAAACGTCACCCCCCCCCACTTACCCTGAATCAATATGAATTACAATCAATATTTTATTCCATTTTCATTTAGCATCAGCTCCGCGTATTTTACGGTTCATCTAGTATTACATACGTCAATATTAAACCGAAAGGTTTGGAAGAGCTGACGTAAAAAGGGTAACATTTGGTGAAACGGAGAGAGGAGAGGGTTTATATATATGTATATAAATTCTCGTGTATATGTATATGTATACATATATACACGAGAATTAGGAGACGCAGACAAATAAGAGACGGCGAGACAAAAATATTGATGAGAGAGGAGCGTTAAAAGACAGTCCGGCATATGAGGTGCCGGATGGATAGGTAGTGTTTGCGTCAGTCTGAGTTACCATCTATCAATCCAAAGACGACTCCTTTAGGACCCTAAAGAGCCTGTTCATGTCACGTGGCGTCAGCAACATTATCACTTTCCGTCCACGGCGTCGTCGAAGAAGCCAAGCCGCCAATCCCCTTCGGTGATGTAGTCTAATTTAATATATTATTTTTGTAAAACTTGCATCATTTTAATAGTACTTCCAAATTCTAGGTCATTTTAAGCAATCTGTAAAATATATTAGTTTTTATAAAGTTCTAAAATCCAAATCCTTTTCCTGACATTAAAATGTTTAATAAAAAACAATATGTCCAAATATGTCAAAAAACTAATTTAATTGATATAAATACAACGATTCATCCAACTTTGTGGACTTCATCTGGTAAATTTTTAAATGGACGAACTAATTACATTGCTGGTAATTAGCGACTAATTTTCGGCCTTAAGCGTCGTCGGAGATAATCCTCGACATGAAATTACTCCCAATGTCATTAGTTTATACATTTGAAAATTTACCCGAAGAAGTCTGCAAAGTTGGATGAAACGTTATATTTACATTAATTCAGTTTGTTTGAAGAATCATTTTGCCGTATTGTCATTTATTTATGAGTGATCCAGGGGAACCCCGCGAGAAAGAATATACTCGTTTTCCCTTTTAAACTTCTTTAATGAATCAAAGTTTATTGTATCATCTAGTTGTTTACTATGACACTACTATAATTAATTGATATTAAGGCATATTAAATTAAATTTACATCATTTTTGTAATTTAAACAAACCCCTCGCGTAACTTTTATTGAAGAAAAAGTAAAACAAACTTTGAGCTGTTTTAAGAAAACAGATTGAAGAGTATATCTTTAAAGTACCCTGTCGTTCGTTAATAAACCGTAACAATTACTTTTCTTAAAGTATCACGTTTTACGTACAGTCGAAGTTCAGAATAATTGTAGGAACTCATGGGTTGTACATTTATTTAACTAATATATACTGTTTTCAACAAAGGATGAATACAAAAAAAATTTCAAACGTGTTTAGATTAAATGATACATTTGCTTTCATCTGGAGATTGTTTACAGTTTTTCTTAATTACTTAAACTCAATGTCCTATTTAACATCAGCAATATATTACCCTTTTAAATTATATAAGAAATTAGTTTATTAGTGAAAAGTTATTATAAATTAGCCCTAATCAATTTTTGTATGACGTAATTGCTAAAAAAAATACTAATTTATTTTCGTTACGTCGATTGAGTAAAAGACTGATAATTATTTTCCTTTTACTAAATTCATTCTACTTAAACTCATCAGCAATCTTGGTAGCAATTAGTCTGAAGATTGGAAATTCTTCTTCTGTCTGTAAGCATTCAAAACGTTTGAGTGCTCTATAAGAATTGGAAGCAGTTATCTGGAAGCACTTTCGACTTCCAACGCCGTGTTCTTAATTCAGCCTGCTATCGGGGCCTAGTCTTGGACTCCAACTCGGTATCGCTATCACGAATTCATCTTCTACATACAGTTTCGATTATCCTGAGCGCAATGTACTGAATCCTATAAGGTTGAGTGTCGTTTTACAATGTCACGTCGCACTACAACGTGAGAAGGAGCGTTAACTTCATTCCTGTCACGTAGTTTTCTCGCTTGCTGGTGTCTTCATTACACAGTTGGCTCCCAGACAGATCCGCACAGTTTCTCAGTAATGATAATAGGCCAGAGAAGTCTTGGAAAAACGACTTAGCTCTACTAGTTACTCTTCCTGGGCAACTTGCGTGGGAGGGTCTCAAGTCTTCGAAGTAATTACGACGACAATAATTAACCTTCCCTTAGTAGGCAAACAGCAGTAATAATTAAATTCCTCTAAAATAGTTTTTGAACACTAGCATCTAACTCAAAAAGATAAAATTTTACTAACTAAAGTTTTCCGATAAAAGGCTACATACAACAGAACTTAATTGAATAGATTTAAACTAACGACTAATTACAGCAAAGTTTTAGTTTAACTTGTGGGAAGGTTTTTTTAGTAAATATGAAAATAATATTTATTTTAACGAAATTAAATAATTAAGAAAGCTGGAAATTCATCATATATGTTGGTAAACAAATAACGTATACAGTGAATAGTATACTGTTGACTTATTCAGAATACTGCTGTTCGAAAAGCAGATGTGTTTTAATATAATGACGAAAAGCAAATAGTATATTTGTTTCTTTTGAGGGCCGTTTTATATAGGCTGAATACCAAACTATGACGAATACAGACTTGTTACAGTGTTTATCTATCATTGTAATTATGAGGATAATAGGTATTTGAAGGGAAATAAATAATTAAGAAGCTTGAAATTCTAGTAATTTATTTTTAATACAAAACTAAATAATAGTTTCTAAAAATTTGCACAACTTTTTAAAGTAATGTAATGAAGGAATTGCCTCACGACGTTTCATACGTGAAGACGTAACATCGTACGAATCACATGAAAATTTTGTTGCCTGTTAATTTAATGCTATGTAATTACTGTTCTGAAGAGATATTAAGCGATTAATGGTATGAATATTAAAATCGAAGTTTAGAACTCATAAATTGTGTGTTATCATCGGAAACAAGAAAAATACTCTTACAGTACTGTCACATACGATTTCACATTAAGATAGGAGTGTATTATCAGGATATCTAAGAAGAGTAAATATTTTGGGGGTATATCAATTGTAGATCAATTAACGTCTATTAGATATATCTAACAAATTTACGACCAAATTGCAGATACAGTTTTCATTCCATTATATCTAAATTTCGTCTCCATACTTGAGAGTTCCTCGGGTATTTTTTTCCCATTGTTAAATTTTGATGCACAAATAGGAGCCTTCTCGTAATGCTGCCTATAAAACTTCATTTCATCTTTGGCACTTTCGTACGTTGGGGGAAAAAAGGGGGGTTAACTGGCTCACCGGGCACAGTATTACCAAGGTTTTTAAAATGTGTGTGTACGGCTGAAGTTTGAACGGAATCGGATGGTTTAGAGATCGAATTTAATTTTCTTGACATCAATCAATTTTCGAGGGAAATTTAGCAACGATTTCTTTTTCGAAGGTAAATTACGTCGCCAAACCGCAACCAAACACATCAGCGCCACTTTCTCTCACTCCGCAAACACCGTAACATACGACGTGTAAAATACATTTAGATTTATGCGAGGTATGTTTCTCGTTGAAAGACATTCACCGAATTGTTTTAATTAAAGATGAAAATTATTGTGCTTCCACGGTCCAGTAAGCGAGCCGTGACCTACTTCGCATGTTCTTCCTCCTCTGGTCCTGACAGACGTGCGAAGTAATCTTCAGCAGACCCATTCCTCTAGAAGCAAGCGCAGTTATCAACTGTCACTGAGCTATATATAGATCCCCTTCTCGAAAAGCTCGAGACTGCGTCATAGTCTCCAACAGCCAATAAATAAAAATACACCGATATGGAGCTAATTGCGGCAAATACGAATTTAACAGTAAACTTATTTTAAATGAGTACTTCACGATAGTTGTCTCACTAAATTAATTGGTAATAGCCCTCATTACGACTTCTCAAAACATTTATCGTTTAGCAGTTTGGTGTTTAATTCAATTATTTTCGTTTAGAGACTAACAAATTATTCCCAAAATTGTGCTCAGGTGGCAAAGTTAAATTATAAATCACAGCACACGGTTTTTATTGGCGTGTGTAATAAATAAAAAATGTGATATATATTAATAATATATATAAAGGATTCAAAATATTTTGTTCGAGCAATATAACAAAATAACAATACTGGAGATAAAACTTCATATATAAAGAAATTTGTAGCGATAAAACGTTGAAGAATTAAACTATAACTGCCACATTATTGTTTGTAAACAGAAAAATTTATCATTATTTAATTAGAGATAAGAAGCAATATAATAAATGCCACGAGGGTTCTAGTGATTATATACAGCTACAATCTAAATCAACTAAATAGTCACTAGTCGACGGACATACTGTATAAATATTACACTTAAAATAGGTGCCAGGCTAGCTGGGACCAGTTTCTCTCCACTTCGTCTCCTCCTCAGATCATATTTTTTCCGAGGGGGTACACAGGAAACTTATGCACTTACCATGAGGATAGATGCCAGATCACATAACCCCCTGATCCTATCAAATTTCAAGGTTGGCTCGCGGTGGTCCTCTCACCTTGCGTGGGGTGAAACGCCCTTCGAAATTTCCGAGGGGCTGATGCCCGATCCAGGTAAACGTCCACCGATCCCCTGTGCTTAGGATCTGGCATTTTTTGGGTTGCTCATCGGGGTCTGACTGGCATGTTATCGCCGTGTGAGTAGCGCCAAAAAAAAAATTTTTCAACCAGCGCGATTCTGCCGAGTATCACCACTAATTGAAAGAACGTCCCCTTTCATTACAAGTTCAATTCGGACTAGCCACTTTTTCCCTTCAGAGCTAATTATTTCTTCTCTGCCCTTTCTGTAATTTATACTCACCTTTCCTTTCATACCTTCTATGTCTTAGTCTCCAGGATATCGCACCCTGTTACCCTGGTCGTCTAATCATTTCATTTCCATGACTACCGCTCACAACTATCAATGGTATTTCTGTAATTCGTTGGTATCGCTGGTAACTAGACTGAGAAACAAATGGAGCTTGTCATTTTTTTGATGATCGCGCCATATTTAATGCTGTCAAATATTTATAGAAACAATAGCAGGTGGGTAATGAGGTCTACTGACCTGTTTATTCTTTCTAAGGAAATTCTGAGTGGTTTTGGTGAATACAGTTGCCTGGATTTTCTGACTTATTACAAGTCAAAATACTTGAGCGCATAAGTTAATTTCCTTATAAAACTTAAATTAATGGATTTATGGTAGGCAAAACTGTAACCCGGAAACATTTTTTAAAAAATAGTATATTTCCTTCTATTAAATTGTCAAGTCGATCCTTATTCGGAAAATGAAAAATTCTACGATATGAATTTTTAATTTGTCAGTAGCAAATGGCTACTGAACCTATTTATTTATTTTAAAAATAAGAGTATCAATTCCCAATTTCTGCAGTCAGATACGGTATTAAGAAATTTAAACTTAAACCAAAATAGCGATTTGGAAATTTATGAACTGTTTCCTTTATTTACCTGACTAGACTCGGCACATGCTACAGCAGCACCTTATGGCAGTGACGTGGACGAATTTTACTCCGAGATCTGATGGATTTTTAATCTGAAACAAAAAATGTCGGAATAAATTTGATTGCATCTATTACACCAGTTAACTAATAACAATTTTTTGTCTCCATATACACATTTAAGGTGAAAAAAATAATGTATGTTCTTAGCTGAATCGTATTGACTACTACACCGACTCCGTCGGGCTGCAAAACTGCTCTAAACATTCGTCTTTTCTCAAATGTATTTATTTCATTTTGAAACATATCATGAAAGCTTCTGGTCTAACGGGTAAATTTTATTTATGAATATTCGGTGCACCTCAATTAATTCCATCCACCGCTGAAGTCTGCTGGATAATTGACGTCCTCAGCATCACCTACCTGCCTGTAAATTATGCAAGTCTCCGCATGCATATCTGATTTCCCTCAAACTATGGAGTCATTTACACAGGCTAAAAGCAACAAAGTTCATCTCTAGGGATCTCCTGAAGTAATTTAGTAACATAGACCTCCAGTTTGTGTTGCTCTAGAAATTAGTGAACCCAACCGAGAACACTGTAATCGATACTTTTTACTGTAATTCAATTATGAGATGCTGCACTAAGTTACAAAACTTACAATGATTTTCGTTTATTTCGTTTCCAAAATTTAATCAAATACAATTAACGTCTATGAACAAACTTTGGAACTATTTATTTAACATCACAACGTTTGTGTACATATTTGTACCCTCTTCAGGCCATAATATTAATGAAAAAGGTTTGTCTTAATAGTTATGTGTTTCCTCCATCTCACTGTGAATGGGAGACAAATATATATGTAAAATAAATTTCTGTTAAAAGTATAAAAACATACAATATATGCTTCTGAATACATATTTTTACTATATACTTTATTTTAATAAATATATCTGTTGTAATAGCCTACTCGTTTGAAATTTAATGCCCCACAAGTAATTATTAGAATTACTCAATTTGTTAAGAGCAAACAGAAGTCATTCTATAGTTTATTATTTGGCCTGTACTTCATCACTAAAAATGATTTATTATAGCGTACAATATTACTGCTTTATTAAAATCGACAATCCGATTTTCCTGCAAAATAGATTATAATATTTTGAGATTTATATTTTTTAACATTATGTTTATACTTTTCGTGTGTATAATATATTTTTCGTTTAAATTATGGTTAGAGTAGGTTTAATTTTTTTTAAATGAAAGAAACTTTTAGGGTGGCGTTTGAGACAAATATTCTGATTTTTAAAAAAATTTATCATTGTTATTAAGAGTTTTGTTATTTTAAGGTTGTGTAACATTTTTTTAGATTCTAGATTATTTGTTTCAGTATATCTTATTATTAAAAGGCGTTAAAATGTTAGTTAAAATTATAATCAACAAAATAATATAACGTTACTAACAGTTACATATTTGCGCCACACAGGGATAATATGGATATACAACTGTCGATCCCACTGCGTAAAGTAAACATGTTTAATAAACTATTAGAGGGTTTATTTATTTAATTTCAATTAAATAACTTTGTTAATCTAAATATTCCGAGCTGCGGAACTCGTGGGGCCGTTGCTCTTCAGGTATCGGTGGCCTAACCTAACAACATCTATTGACGTTTGAGTGATTAAAAAACGGCGTCACTGATCCAGCTAGGATCGTAAATCTGTCAGGTGGATAATCTTCGATCTCAACATTTTGAGACGTCTGGAACTTTCCCACAAAGACGTGCAGTAATCTGGCGCGTGAAGTTTCAAGAATTTGAAGCAAGACATATGAACCCCGTATTGGGAACTCGGAAATGTAAGATAACTTCCTATTGGAGTGGAAGAGTCGAGGTTTCGAGGATGGTGGAAAAGATTGTGGAGTGGCGATTAGGTTGTTGCCAAATTGTTGTAAAGTAATCGAGTTGGGATGAAGAATTCAGATAAAGCAGTTGGTGAAGTTATGGTTAAGATTTGGACTGTTACGACAGTAGTTGAAACTATTGATAATAATTCAGTCACGGCAGTTGTCTAAGGAACGAGAAAGAGAGGTGTTGGAAGAGATTAAAGTTATTTCGAAATTTAAGAAAGTTAGTTAAGTTGTTGAGCGACGTGAAACACCTGGTGATGACATTGACGAAGTGTTCAGGCGGCGGAGTCGACCATCCATTCCAGAAGCTTTAACGCTTCAATGACCACGAAAGTTTCGGTGATCTTCCTACGAGTTCCCGTGTCGTCGATGGTAATGTACTAATGAACTATAAACCCTCAAAACCGTCAACTAAATGCCTCAGTGATCAACGCCAAGTTCGAAATAATGCATACCAGATATTTGAGCTCACCATCCTTTGAGAAAAGTATTGTTTTGTTATTATTTAATTTTAATTGAAAATTAATTTTCTAAAATAAACGTTTGTTTAAAGAGCTGGAAGATAAGTTTGTTGTTTTGTTAAATATTATTTATTCACCCTGCTCTTAATTTAAAGTATAATAAGATTCGCCATTAAAAACATTACAAGTCTGTGGTCTCGTTGGAGAGATATCATATTAGTCATAGAGAAATAACTATCTAATTAGGTGTTATGAATCTACTTGATAATGGGAAGGGAATGGATGAAAGATTGTATTGCTGTGTAGAGATGCTAAAGGCTAAATATCAGAGAGGAAAATTATGTTGAATCCAAAAGGACGAAACTCTCTTGTCACACACACAAAGTAATAAATTACAAAGACAGTGTGAGAGACCGAACTAACATACATGTGTTAAGTTGCTAATTCGGTCCAGCCAAGAAAATGGACTATTTTGTGGAGGAAGATTGACGGACAAGGAGGGAAAACAGCCGGGCGGGAACTTTCTCGTATGGCATCAGAACCTTCGTTATCGTGCCGAAACAGCGTCGGGATGTTGTTAGTCAGGGCGGACGTCCTGCGGATGGGCTGATAGCGGCGAATGCATCACAGTAGAAAGAGCGGGTGTGCTTCCTACAGCGACAGAGCGCGCTTCCGTATTGGCTCGGGATTTTTGTCGCCAACAGTTGGCAGCGTGACGACAGCTGCGACCAGGTCACGGCCGTGCCACTGACATCCAGTCCCGCGCCATCAAGGTACTCGTACACAGCCTGATGGAGTGTGGCTCACTAACTCCTCAACACTATCAATTATGGACAATCATATAATTTCTGACTGTCGGCTACAGAATCGGATCTGAGTCTTGTTCAAAATCCTAAATATTAGACTTCTAAAAAATGGAGAACCTTCATGGTCCTAGAAATCATTAGGAAGTTAAATCAGACCATCGTCTACTGATGGTTGGGTGGCATTGTTGTAAATTACGAGAGAACAAACCACAATAAATTTCAATTAAAACACTAAATTTGGCTCCTTAAACACGAAGTAAATATGCTTCTTAAAAAGTAAATTAAAATTGAAGATAAAGAAACGCGGGACGATTTTGTAAGACTCAGGATACTAAAAATTTAAGAGACATTAAAATTGTAAAGTAAACTACTCTTATAAATGTAACAGTTAATAATACGTTAGAAAACAATTGCACTTGTATGACCGATCATACAATACAGTTTTTTTTAAAAAAAAGAATAGCCTCGCTAAATGGAAATACTTTGTACATAGCATGAAAGAAACGGCTATTTGCTGCATAGAATTATGTTTGGGCAGACGCTGGTTTGGAGACATACAGGAATTCAAAAATGGCATATATATACTCTGAAAAATCGACCCCAAGAGAAAAATAAAAAATTTGGAAAAATTCTGTTAATAGAATAAGAAATGAAAAAAATAAAAGTATTCGAGAAATTTTCGGGTTATACCAATTTCTAGTTACAGATCAAGAAATACGACCATATTCTGAAAGCAGCGCAAATAAGTTTAGTTATTTCGGGTTTCCCTCATCTCGTAGAGTTATTTGGCCTAATTATGGGAAGAAGTCAAGGCCGAAAGCAACTTCCTGTAAACATTATACGAGTTCTAATTTTCACTTTCATGCATTTAACTATTTCCCAAACGAAGTAATCAACATTTCTTAATGTAAAATAAAAACATTTTTTAGTTCATGTTTTTCACCATTCGCTTTCCTTTCCCAGCCCCTATTTTTAGTTTCTAGAATACACTTCATCTACCTTTTAAATCATTTTGTTGAACACAGCAATCACCAACTTTCCTTTTTATTATTACTCTGGATAATACGACAAGGTTCGTTCGTTAGTTAGTTATTTAATAAACGTCGATCTATTATTAAAAGTATTTTCTTTTCCTTATTTGTTGGTCGCCTCTAGTTTCCTTTTTATTACTTTGGCGATTTATTTAATAATAATTGTCTTACGATTTTCACTCAATTACACCTGGACGATACTTTCAATTTCGGCATTAAATATGTTAACTAATGTACGTGCTTAAACAGAATCTTCAACGAAAGAGGTATTGTTTTTAGGATTTTCATAACGATGGTTGGAAAATACAATGTTATTATTCTGAGTTTACGAATATGATACGAGAATATATATCCGGAAATAGTTGCTCTGAGCATTTCTAACAGAAAAAATGTATTCTTTTCCATATATAGTTAATTAGATGTACGTCATGGAATTCCGAAATCCCTTTTAGAAATTCTAACCAAAATATTAAATATATAAGGCCAAACAATTTGTATTCAGATGCACTCAATGTCAGAATTGTCTGTTTACCCAGTTGATGAACATATATTTGGCTATATATTTTATATAAATAATATATTCGATGGTATATATGAGTATTGTACTATCGTGATGCAACGTTGGCAATAGTCAGGTTCTATACAACTGAATTCGTCAGTAAAGCACATTAATATTAAAAAGTCGACTTTCACAGCTTTTCAAAGTAATAGATCTTTCAGAGCTTTCACTTAGCCGATATATTAGAAGTGCGGTCGCCATGCGTCACAATTGTCAAACACGTGAAACTCAGACACATATTTTTAACTCTTTATTACTATGAAGGAAAGCTGCTTAGTTACCAGGAAATCATCTGTGTAGAATTAATCATTGTTTATTGGTGATTATCACACATAAATTATTGGTCTGAACAAAGTTAATGATAAATAGGAGGGGAAAGAAATTCCTATTTATGTCCATTCTTTTACGCTTTTCATAAATCAATATTTAGATAAATTTGATTTCTGGGATTGCAGTGATTCTTAGGTCTAGAAAATTATTTAATATTATATGTAAGACTTGAATAAATATGGAAATATATAATCGTGTGTCCATATATTATTAGTCTTATATATAATATTAAATAATTTTCCAGACCTATTAATCCCTGCAAGCCTCAGAAATAAAATTTATCTAAACATCCAACATCTTTGAAAAAGATTTGTAATATAGGCCAAATTTATGTAAATATTCACGATATTTGAAATTTTGTCTAATATTGGCCTTATATTAATTGTGGTCTTTTTTTGTTCTTATTGTTCCCCTGACTCAGTTAAGATACCACCAGCCTTCATCCCCGTTAATTTGAAGCTAACATCAAATTGATTTAGGTCGGGTTGTGTTCATGAAGGGGTTAATGCTCCAAAAAATACCTCTTAAATAAAGGACGGGCACTCAGCTTCTTAAAAGTATAAAAATTTTAATGATTTTATATTTATTATTATTATTACTTACTTACTTAGCTGCTATTGGGCATTTGCCCGGTGGCAGCTATATACAAAGAAAACACAAATACAATTACAAAAAGTTTACACTAAGGAAGAATTTTGAAGTGTAGTTTATGTGAAAAAGAAAAGAAAGGAGTCACACAAAAATCACTTCACTGATTCTAAAAAAAATATTACTCACTTAAGTTTTGTTAGCCTATTCCTAAAGTGATTTATGCTGCCCGGAAAAATCGTCAGTGTTTTGCAGGCAAGGAATTCCAATCGCGTATTGACCTATTTACTAATGAAAATTTTCCTACGTCTGTGCGTTGCCCTTTTTCTTTAATTTTGAACGAGTGGTCATTTTAAGAAATATAATTTGGCGCCGTCAGATGGTTTGTTATTTCTTTCCAGGCCCTGTGGTTCACCCTCATAAGCTTTATATATTGCGCACAACCTGGCATGTTTCCTTCTATTTCTTAGACCTTCTAAATTCTCGTGAGGATTGTTCGCGAATCGACCCCCAAACATTTTTTTCAGCCCGTTTTTGTATTTTTTTTCCAACGCTAGAGTGTGTTCATTTCGATATGGATCCCAGCACGTTACCCCATATTCTAGAATTGGCCTGACCAGCGTTTTGTAAGCAGAAATCTTGGTTTTTCTCGTGATTTTCCTCAATACCCTGTTTACAAAGTGAAGCAGCAGCAGCGCCCTCCACCCTTTACCTGCCAGGGACCTCGCTCACCTCATTACCCCAAATTAAATCTTTACTAATCGTGATCCCAAGATATTTACAGTTATTTGACTCCGTTACAAACTCGTTCCCCATTATATATCTAGTGGGAGGGACATTTCTCATTTTTGTAAAAACGACTGCCTTACTCTTCGTTGCATTTATTTGCATTTTATTTCTAACTGACCATTGGTAAAATTTATTCAAATCAGTCTGCAGAATCTGTGCATCCTCAACGATTACGATTTCCCTATAAACCATACAATCATCGGCAAAAAGTTTCATCTGTGATTTTATACCGATTGTTAAGTCATTTATGAATGCAAAGAACATGATGACACTTCCTTGCGGGACCCTGACGTGATTTTCACCGAGTCGGACAATTTGCCATTCACGTGAATTCTGAGTGAATGATCTTTTAAAAATTTCCGAATAGGCGTTTTATTATTTAGTATCGGAAATTATTACAGGTTAATAACTGGATCTTCAAACGTAACTCGAGACACTCCGAAAAAACAATGGGTGCTAGAGAACAACCCACTCCAACGACCGCAGACGCCACCCACGGAGATCATCTCGTTAGGATCACATATCGAGTCAACGTGAGTGAAACATTCTAGTGGAATGAGTATTGAAATGTTTGCCATGTTGTGTAACTACCGTGTTTATTTCTTTCTAACTTCTTCTACCCAGATATCCCTGGCTGTTCGTATTACTTCTTTTACGTTATTAAAATTATCTCGTTTTCAAAACAAATAATTATTTGATAAATTGCCAGGTTTTATCCCCTAATTTCAACTTAACAGAGAAAATTGATGGCATTCGGAAACATCCGAGGGCTTTATTTAAAAGTGGTGAGTGCGGGAGTGGGGGGAGGTATGTTATTACGCTATAAAAGAAGATTGACTTCCCATTTTCCAGTGTTAGTGTTTTTATTCCTGGCTCCGACTTATTCGTTAAATCAGTTACATTGGCTGGTTCTCCGAACTCGTTAGGGCACTATATTTATAATGCCGTAAAGTCTAGACTTTTCACCTCGGTGTTAGGATCACGGGCGTTTCTCGTTTATTTCTGACTAACACGAGTGTTGAAGCGTATCCTTTCGCCCACACGTGACACGAAAGGGTCGTTATCATCGGTTGGCAACACTGACGGGATGCAATGATGAAATAAACAATCCGAGGGGACCCCGCGCCCATATGCGTCGTTTCGAAACTCGGCCGCCCATATCCATCCTCACGTAAGAAGCTGTCACAGAGATGATGCCTGGGATTCCAGTCACAGAACAAATAAATAAGGGGAATTAACAAAGAACAACCATAATAACCACCAATCAAAGGCAAACATATGTGTAGGCCATCAGCCTGGCCACACACGAAACCAATAAAAATGTTGACATATTGGGACAAATTATTTTAGTGCCTAAATTTGTTGTATTTAAATACAAATTTAAAGTGTAGATTGTGCCAAAAATTTGCATTTCAGAAGAAAAATACTGTTGAATAAAACCTTACTGTAATTACAAGCGAAAAGACTGTGTTAAAGAAATTTGGCACATACTATAAATTAAAACTTTGCCCGCATATTTGGAATTGTTTACTAGTGAGGTAAATGTATTCATGTAATTAATTCGTTTAATATGGAAGTTCTCACTGACAATTATTGGATACTGCAATATAAATTGTAACATATTTTATCGACTTTGATTGAACGACGTGATACATTTCCCATGGGTACATTGCTAAGAGAAGAGAGAACAATATGGAGGACTGTGACCAAGAGAAGGGATAGATTAATAAGCCACGTTTTGAGACATGAGGGTCTTGTAAAATTTGCATTAGAGTTAAGTATATGAGGCAAACACAAAAGAGGAAGACCAAGGATGAAATATGTTGGGTACATTAGGGAAGATGTGCGATGTGGCAATTATGTAGAAATGAAAAGGCTTGCACAAAATAGCTTAGCATGAAGGATTGCATGAGACCAGTCTAAGGACTGAATACCACAACAACACACACATTGTTATAATAAAATTAGAGCAATTTTAGATAGACATAGCGAGGTGGAGTAAAAGTTACGAGGAATTCACGGTTACTATAATGAATAGAGTGGTAATAGTAATCGGAAGTATTGTTACACTTGACAGAAAAAGAAGATAAATTGAAAGGAAGTCTGGACGCTAACTGAAAGCTGATCCTCTCCTTGTGTTTACCCGTGGAAGCAACAGGCTCCACTATTTCCCTGGTAATTACAGGAATGTTGTGAAAGTAGATTGACGAAGGGGAAAATTGTTTCTTTTTTTAGCTCGGTGGAGGTAAAATGGACTGAGCCAGCGATACGCCGCGGTGGTTGCAGAAGAAAGAAGCACCCGAGCTGTGTTTTACAGAGGGGCTTTATCTCTGGTTCTCCATTGTGGACGCTTTCTCCACTCGTGTGATCGGTGGGTCCCTCGGTCCTTCCCCGAAACCCATTGTGTACCAACAAACAAAGCTCCCCTATGAACGTGACGTCATCGATCACACTTTGCGAACACTAACGCACAGTTTCCTGCTGCAGTTTTTACCAGGGTAAAGAATTCACCAAAACGACCATGGTAAATATTTAATAGTAAGAAATTTGGCACATACTACAAATTAAAACTTTGCCCGCATATATGGAATTGTTAACTCGCGAGATAAATCTTCCAAACACGGTATCACATTTTTATATGAATGATTAGATAAAGAAGTATCCAATTAAGAGACAAAATTAAGTCACTTCGTTTCTGCAATCTTGATTTATTTCATCAGGTGATTGCAAAACATTAACATTAAAATTGCAGAAACACTGTTGCATTTTATTTTTAATTTATTGCTGAATTTAAACTGTTAATTCGTTACTTATTTATCTAATTAGTATTCAAGTAATACGGAAGCTGTTAATACACGAAAAATACGTTGCTTCTAAGTCATGTACTATAATGTTCCAGTTTTATTTAATACGAAAATATTTTGTAGTTGACTCACAATAATAACTGATGAAATAATTTATACAAAAAATCAGGTGTTTGTATTGTCATTTAATTTTTTATTTTTCTGTTAATCGAAGACTTATAGTCGTGTATTATTACCGCAATCTATTTTATCATTTCAGAAATTTTATTATTCATAAATTTATTCCTACATTTTGGTACGTTAATTTTTGTCAATTGTATACACACCTAACCACCCTCATACAGTCACACGTGTGTATTATCATTATATGTATAGTTTACTTTCTGTTTATTTATTTATTGTAATTAAAACATTAAACCAGCTAATTTCGTAGTGAATCTTTTAATTTGTACAACAGAGGGAGGCAGGATAAGCGAGGGTAATCCTGCGACATCAGCTCCCCTTTAATAACATCGAATGGGAATTGAATAGGGTGATTGTGGAAGGTAGCCAAGGGTTGACTAGTGCCCCCGGGCTATAATTTAAGGAGTTTCGCATCCTCCTTATACAAGAATTATTTCTTTTTTACCTCCCACTACAAGTGTAATTCAAATTTGTTTGGAAGATTGGTAAGCATGTCTTCATATCTACCATTGCCTCATATACGTGTATAAGTATGTATACTTATTATTATTATACAATTAGTTTCCATAGTAACGTTGTAAATCGAAGTCGGGGACATTGTGGAATCAAGAAAAAAATTTAAGGTTAATGGTGAAAGAAGTGCTTTAAATAATTTTCATACATATTACTAGACATACTAGTGTAATGAGGTAAGTTAATTCATACTATGAAATTAATGTTCTGATAATTGATGTGTCCAATATTCTCTACAATTAATCGATTTATGTGAAGCATATTCGAAGATATCTGTTTCTCAAATTAGGCTGCCCGAACACAGTCAAGCTATAAACATCACTTAGTAAAATAAACAAAAACGCATAAAAGTAAAATAAATCCTATTTTATTTGCATTATAAGATATATTTCACTACTATTAACAGACTTTTTAATAATCCAGAAAAAGTAATAATTATATTTCGTTAAATAAAATAACTATTCCACCAGCGTTAATAACTTTTTCAATCGTGTGCCCATATTTAATGTTAAACGTCATGAAAGATATCTCGTTATTAAAAACAGACGTTAAAGACAAAAAATATATACACAGTCCTCAGATTTTCGTAAAATTTTATTTCTTCAGTCCCCTTGATTCAGCTGATCAGTTGATGTAAAGTTTTTTTCCCAGAAAATGAGGACTGGGTAGAAGGTATTTTTCGTCTTAATTCCAATTGGAGAGCACAGTGTAAACGTGTACTCAAACACACGTTAAAGTAAAATTTTTATACTGATATACTTATTTATACTAATAATATTTTTATACTAATCATTCCGACGGTAACCGTCGCTGGAGATGGTCCGCGACACCAGATTTTATTTTGGGGTTAACAGGCTACATGAGGGTGATCTTGAAACAGGCAACTCCCCTTTAATAGCATAGAAAGGGAATTGGAGATGCGGAAGATAGAATAAGGTAGCCAAGGGTTGACTAGGGCTATAGTTTAAGGATCCTACCCGGTGTTTCACCTAAAGACATGCAGGGAAAACCGTAGAAAACTTGCAATAGGTAGGTCGGGCATTGGGCACTATTCTTACGCCCTTCCGAATGACGAGTTTGCTGTGGGGTCGCAGCATTCCCTTCTCCATGTCTTCAACAGTTTTAGGGGGCAGTTGATCGACTGATCCTATGGGATCAGCGGACAACTCTTGCCATATGCCCAAGGTCTTCGACCCCAGTACATATACCTCCTAAAATAGCTGAAGGTGTCTTGGCATGTGAGAAATTTGATAAAAATACCCAAAGAGAGTGCGAGGCATTCCCGACATAGTCAGGTGAGCCCAGATTTTTCATATGTAAATACTTTAAAACATTTAATACTCTTTTCGGATGAGGGAGTCAAGAAGTAAATCACATGAATTGCTAAATTTTATGGCCGAGGAAGTCTCAAGAGGGAGACGAAACGTTGTATTTATATGCGGACTTATTGGTCGCCTTTTTATTTATTGTAAAAATTTATATTGCAATGTTGGGCCAGTGTTGCCCACGAGAAGTGTCAGGTACCATAGAAAAAATGTAAAGGGTGGGAAAATGGGTGTCTAAGATGGTTATGGCTATTAAAGCCCATAGCTTACGTACATTTTAATATATTATGAAATAAATCAATACAGGTCTGAATTTGTAAATTTTTATCCAAATATGGGCCCAGGGCCAAAAAATTTGACTTAATTAAAAACACCGATGTATTCTTTCTTATTACTAAGTAAATGTGATTAATAAATGTCTTTTAATCATAAAATGTCTTAACAAACGTTAAATATATTTTGCAGTATGTAAATTCTATTCTCGGGCGATTGTCCGTATTCTGGTACTAAACGCGCTTATGTTCATTGAAGTAATTAAATAATGAGTATCGGATCTCCCCTACAGTGGTTCATAGAAGATATATAATGTAAAAAAATTCTCACTACGGTAAATAAGGCAGTACTCGATCAGCGACCATCAAAGTCCCTGGAAGCAATCTGCTACAAAGCGAAAGAAAGCGTTCTTCAATTGCGTGTACAAGTACTCCAACTCGGCGGTCTCCAATGGTAAATTATTATTCTACCAAGGATACGTGAGCCCCAGTCTAGTTTGAATGACATCACCAAGTATCGTTCGCACTCATGCTAAAATCTGGCTGTGTCCGGAACTTCGGCACCCTCAACAGTATTATATATAGACTACAGACAGGGGTTCTTGCCTGCGCATCGTCAAGGCCACCAAACCCTAAAATTGATCGTACAAACTGTTCACGTCTGCTCTTCTGAAATCAGTAGGAACCAGCAAGAGCCGCAAGGGCATTGTTAATGTTGCGACAATGTTCACGACTATGTTGCAGGAAGTTCGACACAAATTTCTATATTTCACGCTGCGCGCATCCCAGTGACAACTGCGACGTAGTCACAGTCTGATAACTTCATGTTCAGGGACCGGAAGTCCATAGATCCGACAGTCGCGAGTCATTTGGCAAGCACTTCGCGAGCTACAAGGAGGCAACTCATACACGACTGCTTGCATTGATCGGTGTGAGAAAATGCCACGACACACGATACGCTCGCCAGTGTAACCTGGTCCAGAGAAAGCGGTTTCGATCCAGTGGCAGCGGACCAGTTTTCTGGCTTGCTGTTCACTCTTCAGTGTAGGCTGTACTGTCTCCTGTCTCTACTCGTTTGTCTTTTGGTAATGTGACCCTTTCGTCCGTTTAATGAAACTTTTCCGTTACTACTCTTCCTCAAAATGTATTCCCTATCATCAAAACAGAAAATTACAGTAACCGAAGCAACTTAGTGGAGACTTAGGAAAATAAAAATCATTAGACTATACGGATGAACATTTCTTTTTATCATGACAATGTTCAGCCACACACTGCAACTCGTGTAGCGTTTCCGATTAGAAGCGTTTGATTCAGCTCGGACTCGGACTGATTACCATCTCTTTGCGCACATGAAACGCTGGATAGAAGGACGGCATTTTGAAATAGTCTTCGAGCTGCAAACCAACTATAATTGGCTGAAAGCATAGGGGGCTGCTTGAATGTCGAGGGTATTGGAAAGACTACGACACATTTATCTAAATTTTATCAGGGTCCTGGATGTTCCGGTAGTAACATAAAATTTCGGTTAAGGTTTTATTTAAAGAACTGAAGGAATCCCGAAAGTTGAGGAAGAAGGTCTTATTTCAGATTAATATTATTCTATTTCTGACCGTTGGCCATTTATTTATTATTAATGAAAAGTTAATTTTCCCTAAATACATTTCTTTGGATATTTGATAATAGTAATTTACACCTTGTTTTGTTTGTTTTAACTTAGGCATATATACTAAAATTAGTCTCGCACTTCCTGAAACGCCGGCGTGGTTATTGCAAACGTGTTGGATTTATCTTTGATCCTCCGTCATTAAGAGAACCATACTGGACTATTACTGCAAGTTTTCTGAAATGTTGTGTTGAGCATTAGAAGCTGAAGGACGTGGAAGTAAACGTCACAATTGCTATTCGGCGACTAGGAGTCGACGAAGGAAATTCTGCCCTAGGAACTTCCAAGAGTCTAAATAAAGGGCGAGGTTCATTTTAAAATGACGTACTTCATTTGCAGAACTAATGAATTAGGTGTGCGAAGAGATGCAATTTTTGCACTGCTGAAAGTAGCTACTTGCCCATAGAATTGACATCTGTAACGTTATTGAGCTGTCAATTTATAACGTCTTAGACTAAAGTGCATTATTTAAAATTGATGTAAGCGTAAATAGAAAAAAATTATCCAACCCAATAA
The DNA here is from genome assembly GCA_034510155.1 of Eucriotettix oculatus. Lineage (NCBI taxonomy): Eukaryota > Metazoa > Arthropoda > Insecta > Orthoptera > Tetrigidae > Eucriotettix > Eucriotettix oculatus. Next base: position 67,073,996 of record CM067378.1, read on the forward strand.
AGTAATATAGCGTACATTTGTAATTGTTTTAATAAAACCAAATATCACAAACCTTTTTGGTAAAAATGTGTATTTTAAAAACATTACAAGACAATCAACAGTTTTTCATTCCTGCTTGATTTTAGTTTAATATTACTTTAGTCTTTCAATTTAGGTGGGTCATTCCATATCAAGTTGCCTTGGGGTCCCCTGGCGAGCATTTCCAATATAGATAAAACTTTTACAGCTTGTACTACGAGCCTGATAGAAATCTGCAAAATTTCTTTTTTGACTGTGATACATGCTTTTTCGTGGAACTCAGTCGTCATAGTAGACGTCGTCCCGAAAATGCCACTTCAGAGTTTAAATATTGTGGCATCGATTAGAGAATCGACCTTGAAATTTCTTTTCGATGATAAACCTCATGAGGAGATTAGTAATGAAGAAAACTTACATAATTATCATCCGTGGCCAATATGGCCCTGCAAAGTTGCCAAGAAAAGTTTCGCATATTTTTTTTCCGGATTTTCAAGTTTTCCTTCTGGGATAAATAAAGTAGATACGACACTCGTATTTTGTACTTCGTGTGTCTACATGAGTTTCTACAAGTCAGAGGTTTTACAGCTTAGCCAAAATGAGTTAGTTTTTTTTTCAGGGGAATAAATCGATCATAGGTACAACAGATATCGTTTTATAGTTAACACCACTGAAAAGAGTAGGATTTTATGTCATAGAAATCTTATGTTTCGATGAATAAGGTCTAAAATTTTGGGCCAAAGACAGTACGTTGTCGACAAATATCACCTGTATCTTTATGAGGTATGACAGTTGAATATATTTAATACTGAAATTTATTTTATTTTCAAAATTACTGGAGGCTCAACTGTTTCTATACGTTATAAACTAAACTTTGTTTTAAATGAAGTCCAATGCGGATGTCATGCAGACTGGAAAATAGTGTTGATTCTAATCTTGTAATCTGTTGGCGGTTACTGCACGTTTATAATATTAAATAAAAAGTGAAATATACTCTTTTAAAAGCGTAAAATTTCTTGTGACTACTATACCATCATAAGATAAATACATTCATTCCGTATATGAACGTATTACTTGTTCTCCAATACCCAACATAATAAATAAGACCACGGTATTGAGTAAATGTGTATCCTACGTGCGTATTGGAATAACAATGCCGCGTTCGTGATGTTTCAGAATGTCTCAACGACGAGACAAGAAGGCCTTGGCAATTCCGTAGAGAGAAACGAAGCACACGTGTGTGCGTGTGAACCTATAACAGTCAGACTCCCAGTGTGAAATGCCAAGGAAACCTACTATACTAATCTTCCCTCAACATATGCTACAAACTCTTATTTAAATACATTCTCTAAATACGACAAAGAAGACGCATTGTTACCAACACAGTTCCGCAAAATAACGCAGAATACAATTTAGTTATCAATGAAAAATACTGGTACTAAAATAGAAGTAGGTGTGAGAGAATGGTTCTTCATTTCATTATTTACAGCACTGTCACTTTGGACAGAAGTGTTTGCCCAGACTTTGTACGACTGAAAATGTTAATATTGACACCCACACGACACAGTTTTATCTGTTAGCAGTGAACACGCGTCCTCTTTTCTCATCTAACAACGCTTCTCGGACCTTTGAAAGGCAGCTTCTCCCAATAGTTTATTTCAGCTTTGAAACTTCTGGACTATTTGGTGACGAGTTAATTTTTCTTGATATTATCTCCGAGGATAATTTCTCTTCTTCTATCCTCTCATGAGAGTATTTCAGATCACCGAGAGAAGAATTTTGGGACAAAGAGAACGTTCAAATTTGTTCAATGTATTGCAACGTTTACCACCGATATAGATATATGGATGCTCAATGCTGTCCATTGTGGACAGGATATTAGGCATATAATGAAAAATGTTTGGGCAAACGAGAAAATATTGTAGGACCAGTGATACAATAGTTAGGAATAAAAAGAACACCTTACGAAAAGAGGTAATCGGCACACACAACCATTATTGGTATTTTTCATCGGTAAACCTGACATTGTAAGAAAACCTTGTAGGAAACCTCGGATCACCAGAAAGGGAAATATGTACAATGACCAGGAATGAGACCAAGCAACGCCTTTTCAGTTCCAGTCGTCATGGGATTTCTTCAGAGTTGTAACAAACGAAGTTTTAGCTGAACCAGGACACTGTGAATCAAATAAAATTCTTGAGGTTACCGAAATTTGGACATGGTGAGCTGTAAGCAGCTGGTACAGTTCGTGAGAGATTTTAGATGGCATGTTTAGATGCGCAGTAGGGAAAGGAATAGGGGAGTATTCTTTTTTGAGGAGGAACTTCCCCTTCAAGAGGCCTGGCGATACGCTACAATCATGGTTAAAAACATTAATTGTATTCATACGAACGGGATATGAAAACTGAGACAACGTTTTTTTAACGCACCTTATACTTATTATGCATTACATTTTACATCAGAGTTTCTTGACGTACAGCATATCATGAACTGACAGGAATATATTTAAGTGTGCCAATGTTTTTAGAATTGATTTTACACTACGATGTTTCCTTAACAAAAACCGTAGTGTGAGTTCCCCCACTACAACATGGGCGGAATGGTCAACTGCGCATCGTGTTGACACACGACTAGCTAATTCTCTCGAACTGTATTGATTATAAAGGTTAATTTTTTTAAAAAAAGTAATTGAACATATCTGTATTTACATAGTCATTTAAACTATTGGAACTACTTTATATTTAAAGTATTATACTAAACTTTGACTGACCTGGATCAAATTGCAGGAAAGTGCAAAATAATTTCGCAGACCGATATCATGAAGTGGAACTACTTGACACTTCTGTCACCAATTCCTTCACGGTCACCACCTCAACCACGAACAGTAATAAAAAATAAAGAGAAACGTCTTTATGAAACCAAAATAAATTACAATCCTCTGTTGTGACCTTTCAACCTCCCTAGCTGTTTGTACAGTATACAAAGAGGAAACAAAAGTTGTGTGTCATTACAGGATTTTACTTGCTGTCAATAGGACTTTTATTAGCCCATTATGCATGCGCATACGTTAGGCGATTCAGTAGATGTCATTTTAGACGAAAGCTTTCTCCTTGAGTCAAAAGTCAGACGATACAAAGTAGACAATAACAGGGCGCCGGATTGTCGCGTAGAGGTGATTACCATTGGTTTTAAGATGGAAGGTCGCCGGGTCAAGTGTCACAGAAAGCTAAGAGAGGGTCTTTTATTTTAAACGGTACCACCGCCTTTTTGTGGCTCATGTCCGGTAGAAGAAAGGACACAAATAAAAGAAAAACTTTCCTCGCGATTCCGCGAAAGCCCAAGACCATGTCCTGTGGAAAGTGGCGTGACCTTTGTGTGGTGGGGACTTTCCTGATGTCAATCAAGGTCTCTGTGTGCGTGCGTGCGTCTGTGTGTTTCTAACTTATCTAAGTGGCTGTCTCCGCAAATACATCGCAGGCTATTCAACTTGGTCGAAACTTTCGTCCAACAAAATTGACAAGAAAAATGATGCATCACCTCGATTACTTACAGCGCGATTTTTTCTGCATGTGCTTTTCAATTATGATTATACATTATTTCCAGCAGGGAAACAAGGCCTCAATTCTATGTATATCCTTTACTACCTGGGAATCCGTCCTTCATAAGGGAGACGGAAACGTATTTTTAAATAAATATATATATTCATTTTATAGTATAAGCGTTGGGTCAATCTTTTCCTTAAACGTGTTACATCTAATTAGTTGTCATAAGTGTCAAACTGCCTTGATTTAACATTTTTATTACTTCTAGACTGTCCTGATGAAATTGTTTTGTTGCAACTCTCGCTTGCAGCGATATCAAGTTGCATCGGAAACAGTTGGGTCGTTTTCATGTGAGAAAACGATTAATATATCATACAATAAAATTCATTAATGACCTAAATCTCCGTAACAAATTATGACAACCAATTAAAAGTTATCTTTGTAAATATGTGATGTAAAATTGTAGCATTCGCTAATGACCGCAATAAATAAATTAAAAACAAGTTTTCGAGCGTCCATTATTAGTACTCAGTGTACCAAATCACAATTAAATATCGCTATGAACCTTCTTATGGGTTAGTGTAGCAACGATATAAAGTTTCATTTAAAAGGGATTAGAATCAGTCTGAAAGACAGATAAGAATTTAAGAGACATCACTTTTAGATTCCCTGATGCACGAAACGTAAAGATAAACACTCGTTATATTCAATAAACAATCAACATTACTATTTTAATTTATACAAAATTATATATTTATTACTGGCTTCTTAACCATCTTATGCGCTTCGCGTGGTCAATTTTCTTCAATCGTCAATCAGAGTGAGCAAATAGTCGTGCACATTTACATTGCTTGATTTGGTTCCAATGAAACCGTCGAATTGTTAGGAAGCGTTACATCGGGATGTTCTACACGGAATTTGGTCTACAACAATTGCATGTGAACGACTGGCTAAAAACACTGACAATAAACACTCGTTGCTTTGGAAACTACCTGATTACGTAGCTGTGAACTCCGCAATACTAGAGACGTCATGTGACCAGTACAAACCTGAATGACCTCCTCCTTGCTGTCATTAATACGAGTGCTGTTACCTTGTAGTATTTGATAGAAAAAATTAAAATAATACTATTTGGAGACACATTTATTTCGCTGTACGCGACTATTGGAACTATTTGTGTTACAGTAATGTATCGAAAATTTTTGGAAAGGATTGTATCAGTCTCTTTTATACTCATTTATACATAAAATGACTAAAATCGCCTTGTTTCGCAACACGAATTACTTGAATTTATGCCAACCTATTTTCTTATTTATAGTTATTTATGTGCTTCTAAGTTTCCTACAAATCTCACCAAACTCTGTATCACAAACATGTACTTCTGAAATTATTAAAGGTATGTAATGAACACAATATTGTCTTTAATTAATTCATTTTCAAAACTGCATTACACTAAAATATTTTTCAAACACAAATATAAATTTTAACTATTTCTAAATTTATAACAATATTTTAAGTAACCCAAACCGGTTACAAGAGCAACAGAATTCCAAATTTGATATCTTTTTCTGTTTTATATAGGTGTCAAATTCATTAGTGCAGTACTCTATTTCGCTATCGGACAGTAAAATTTTCCAGTGGAAACGTAGCCTCTATTAACAGAACAATGAAATACGCGTATGTAAACACATTACAAACTTATTCACTTCAAAGACAATACAAAAAGTAACAAGAAAAAGATAATACAGAGACTTCCTGCTTACAAGAATTTATGACTCAGTTAGTCAAGTTAGTCATACGTACTGGTGGCTGTCCAAGCATTCTCCAAAGCATGTAATTTAAGTGGAATAAAAATAAATTATGCAAGGGAGTCATAATAATTGGATACACTACATTTTTGATTCAACAATTACTTCAAAAACATGATAAAAATATTTAGTATTCATTTTGGTCTCGTTTTTCTTCACTGAATTAACTGATGAGATCCTAAAGCTGGGACTCAGCATTATGTTTCTTTTTGTAATCTTAATTACATTGGAGATGCAATCCTCAATTTAACAATAAATTAAATACCCACTCATTCTGATATTCTTGACTAATTTTATTTATATTGAATATCGTAATTACTCACATGTTCAGAGGTGAATTGCTATATACACCCGATTATTCTCGTTTTTCACAGTCCGCTGTAATTAACAACATTAAACACTAGCAGAAATTAAGAGTGAACGACATCTATAAAGGTCGTTTTTGGACAACATTTGAGGGGCCATTGTAAATACTGACCAGCTGAATGCAACTTTGGTTAATAGCAAATTGGAGAGATTTCGGATTCTAATACCCTCTTTGGTATGGTATTATTAATACTTGGTCACGTACTGTAAAAATAACGAAGGGAATAGAGTTGATGGCTAACTGTACACTGACCAGGGTCGTGCCGATAATTTTAAAATGCGTAAACAAATGCTAATGGTCGCCGGAACTCATCAGCTATTTGAAGACATCAAACCACATTCCTCGAATATTTTATCGTATTATTTTTCTTCATAATCGGAGGCGAAACGTCTAGGTTGTGTCCGTAAATACATAGATCAGCGAATCGAATAATTTCCTTAATGTCTTTGTTTGGCATCGTCCCGCGTGCTCCATGGACATGTGAGTGATCTCGTGGAGATTGTGTGTTTCCAGAGGTCGCAGGTCAGCGACCCGGGGACGGCGACTCTTCCCCGACTGGACGGCACAAGCCGAGTGTGCTTGGGCTGGCTGACTGACTGACTAACGGGAATTTCTCTCAACAGTTATGACAACTGGGGCGGACAAAGAAGTTCCCGGCCACTTATCAGTGCATGCGTCAGCCAAGGACGAGCTTTCCGTTTTGTAGATACGACACGGACCCACTTCTGAGCCGATGAAGGGCATCCTCAACACTTACACATGTAATATTTAACCAAATTCGACGAGAATAATTCCTAACTAACATTTCGTCGTTCTAAATTCACTTAAGATTCATCCCACTTCTATTTTGAACAGGAGGATCAGTGTCAACATTTATCAGTACGCTTAATCCTGTTCCATAAATAAATTTATAATGTGAAAACAAACTTGTTAATGGCTTGTTAGAGCTCAATGTTAAAAGATGTAACTTTGAAATCTACTGTTCATAGTTTGCCTCAGGTTACTTTATATCCTGGAATGAAGTCGTAATAGCGGGGCACTGAAGCCCTGTGACACTTTCTTGAGCTTTAGAGGCAATTCCCAAAATGTATCTCCTTGTATGACGGTTGCTTTAAAAAGGAACAAAGAGAACTCGTGTCGGTTCTCAGCTTGCGTTGACGTCGCACATGTCCCCCTGCAGACTGATGTTGAGTGGAATGCAATTTTTTCTTCGCTGATGAGAACAAGGGACATGACAGCCCTCCTTGGTTGTCACGTTTTACAAAGAAGCATTTCATAGCGTGTCTAGATCTTCAGCTTGGCCTTTGATGGCCAACAAATAATTTAAAATAACTATTTTGATATCATGGTTCCGGTTATGCCAATATGAATTATATTCAGAATGTCGTGCAATTCACAAGTGCAGAAAGCTGCTAACTCGAGATACTAGCTACACCTTGTGAAATTACTTCAATGAGAAACACAACGAGGCGCTCCTGATTCTAAGATATTATTTCACCAGTAGGAAGTTTCAGAATTTTCGATCCTCTAAAAACGTACTTAAAGTGCCATGACGTCGAAGCCGCTTCCTCCAACAAGCAAATGGAACTCAATTGCAAAGTAGTAGTGATTTAAAACAACACAGAGGTTCCGGGTTCGAATCCTGGCATGGGCTTGGATGTTTATGGTGTCATGTTCGACAAGACCGGGATTAAGACTGTTGGAGAAATGTGTCATGCAAGATGACAGTCCGCAGTCGACTCGATAGGCCCAGGCCCTCAATGGGCTGAAGAGCCGCTGAGAAAGAAAGAAAAAGTGAATGAAATGGAGAAATTTAATAATGTGCAACTTTAGGATGTTTACTTTGGGGAAGACAAATTTCCAGTACTGTACATGGCTTCATTTTTGCCAGTAGTTTTAACGGTGAGCAGTTACTGTCCAAATTTACATTTGCATAGCGTCATGTATTAAGAAGATAAAAACATGTAGTATACTGTATGTAAATGTAACTAATCACGTTAGTTCTAAAGTTTCAAGTTGTTAATAAATCAATGCAATTCGCCAGCCCATAGCTAACGAAAAAATATCTGTACTTAAAATACGTAGAAAAACACTCATCCTTTCGGTTTAGGGAGAGAAATTAATTTATAGTATCGAAAGGCGAACTTTAATAAAGAAATAAGTAGCTATTGTAAAACGTAAAGTTCGATGCGGTGAATTCCCATTGCAGCGAGCGTATTTAATTTATTAAATTAAATGCTTTTCAATGCCTGGAATTCATTAATGGTAATTTCTCGGGCGCCAGCAAGGAACGGAATTCCCAATGGGTGCAAACTAAAGTTATTTTCAGATGCTCGTCGATTCCTGCGAAAACCATTCTACTGGAGGCAGCATGCTACACAAACGAATCGAAGAAATTAGTGTTTGATGGCAGCGATTGGCCAAAATGGTAACATGACCGTGTCTGGGAAGAGACTAACACACGAAGTCAGGCGTTGTTGAAGAGATTGGGGACAGTGCGTCGGAGTTAGAACAAGTTGACGGAGGGAGAAAATAGCAAGAAGAAGCTGCCATCAGAGTGTGATAATCCACCCAGCGCTGCCGACCCCAGAAAGTTCAAGAGTCCGCCGTCACCACCGAGAATCGTCTCCGCAAAAACCAGTAGTGCATTCCAAGCACAGAGAAACCTTCTGTCGACATGCGAGTGAGTGCTTAATGCGTTACACCTTCCGTTCAATTCTGTGCCACAATTTTGTGTCTACCAACTTCCCTGTGTCCCCTGAAAGAGAGAGAAAAGTCTCGTAATTCCTTTTAAATTAATGTTAGGGCCTGAATAAATTTACATATTTTAAAGATTGTGTATAAATGGAAAGCCAGAGCGATTTTTTGTATATAAAGCAATATAATTTTTCTACGACTACAAATATGTATTTTATTCAATTTGTTTAATTTTTTATATACTTTTAACGGTAAACAATAGCAAATGAAATTAAACGGTTAAAGATAATCCTGGAAGATTGTCCAGTGAGTTGTCGCTAAGGTAAAGAGCGTAGTTGACGCTCAAGGTGGAATGGGATGAGGGGATGAGCATGTGAGTGATGGTTCTTTTTATGTTAATACTCAAAGCAATTTTCCTTAAATGAACTGAACCAATAATGTATCCAATTGTGTTGAATATATTATGATTGGAGTGAAACTCGGTAATGGACCGGATTTTGCAACTTTCCGAATGGAGGAAGGTATTATTCTTGTGGGCATTAAGAAGGAAATTAAGCATTCCGCAGTCGTTGAGGAACCTGAGCTTCCTCAGACCGGAAGGTAAGCTGAACATCCCGATGCTGCCGAGGAACACAAGATTGTGACCAAACAAGGAACCATGGTGAGGGCCACACAGTCCATTAAAGTGCTACTTCTGTCGGACAGCACAATGCATATTTTAATCTGTGATGTCTCTGTAGCTAATAATGTAATATAATAGATAAGTACTTTTTATAGTAACCCAATCCTATTCTATAACCATTTACTCCACTATCACTAAATGTATTTTTTTAAGTGACTTCATCAAAATGCCAGTCAGGTTGAGAAAGCCTCGTGATACATTGAAATCATTGACGGGGAAAAAGTGTTCCTCTTGTACTTAACTTAGAAAGACTTAATAACTTTAACTAGTGTTACATTATGACAGCAGAAAAGATAATTGATTTGGGTTATCCTAACGAACTTTGGACAACTATTGACTACAAACAGAATCCTGTCAACGACGAAGACCATTGGTAACTTTATAAACATTTGAAAGTATGCAATTAAAATGGTATTTTAATAAGATGAATTTGTAAAATGCACGTGTCGGTCAAATTTTAGTTTTCAATTATATTATGTTGTGAAGTCCCTTTTTAAGACCTAATTGTTGTTAATTATTGTCATAAAAATATTATTACTTTGTTTTCCTACTACATGTGGCAAAATTTCATTGTCATACGCAACTTTTAATATTCTTATTACATTTTGCAAACACCGTATGCCTCAGAAGCGCATAGCGGACTCTGTACTCGGCTTTTTATGCGAGGAGTGACTTTTTGCGTGTTGTTTTAGTTTAATTCCCAGCGCGTCTAGGAGCGAACGGCGTCGTGTGAAGCTACTTACGAGGAAGCTGCCACTTTGCATGCTCTATCCGTGGGAAGGATCAGACGGCTGGAGCACTCTTTTGTACTACAAAGCCGACCCAATTTGGTTAAACCGTTCTTTCGGGCCAAAGTCTTTCCGGGTAGAGAAATCATAATAACGTAAGTGGGTCTTCATAACCTACTTGTAAATTGGAGTACCATTAAATAAAGCTCATGCGATTTAAAAGTCCTTTCTTTAATTAATTAATTTGAAATGATTATAGTGGTTGCATTAATATTGTTCAGCTTTTTTCCATCCGCTTGTAACAACCTTTTATTGTGTAGAATAATATTTATTTTATGTATAAGAATTTTTATAACAGTAAACTCCGATTTTTCAGCTTTATACATTTAATTAATGCGTAAAATTAAAAACCCAGTTGTACATATAGAAAAGCAGTCAATATCCATGGAATGTTGCTGATGAAGTTCTAGGGTTTCATAACATTACTAGCCTTCTCCGATGTTGAAATCGTGAGTCACCCGACACCAAATGTTTTGGTGTGGTTGGGATCTCTTTCATTGCCGGAGTTACTACGTAAAGAAAACATTCTCCGAAGCTCGTAACCGGATCAGATAGCGATTTTATTGTCTTTCCCGGAACGACGAAACTAGCAACAAGGAACAACGTATTGTTTTACAGCGCTTGAATTTCGTGATCGTAAGTATCGAAGGATTGGGTGAAATTGGATGTAAATAAATATGATTTCGTTCTCGTAATGGCCCAACAAGACTGCGGCAGTAAAATAAAAGCGATACTTCGATAGGCATTGAAATGCCTGCTTTTGGACAAACAATAACAACAAAACTAAAACATTACGTAGTATAAAATAAAGGTGATGACACATACATGAAAACTTGCTACTTTTCAGATACTCTAACAATAACTTACAATCATATTAAATTGACATGGAAATTTAAATAAATCGTGCAGTAAATATTAAATCAGTCAAGACTACGATAAGGACCAAATAATCATTAGTTAATATATACATACACATTATCTGAAACATTAACGCTAGTACCATAGTTCAAAAAGGAAATTTTGGAATGGACCATTTTACCTTATGAACCGATTAACGTTTCTGCAATTAATGCGGTGCAAAAACATGAAACATTTTTAAATATGTTTATCTTACTCCAGTATAACTCTTGAATTAACAGCCACTTTAACCATAATTAAATTGTAATTGAAATAAAAAAATTAAAACACAAACACAGCACAACGTGTCGTCCCTTTCATTAAGCACCCTTAATTTTTTCTTGTTTTTCAACTCATGTGAAAAATTATTTATAAAAAACATTCTCTGCACCCGAAGAGGTTTTAGAGAAAGTAACCACACGTTATGAAGTTTTTATTATGCTTTAATTTTTTTTATTCTAATTATAACTTAATTTGTCGTGTTAATTATTATCGAAAACTTAGGTTCATTAAAGAAGAAATTTTTACCATGACGCATTAGGTAATCTACGTCATCATATTAATGCATGGTAAAGGTTAAAACAAATTAGTAGAACAAATGCCAAATAAAAAATGAGAAACTGCAATTGACGCCCAAAAATATGCTAACATTCACTATGAACTAAAGAGTAAAGTTTAATTATAAGGTAAAGTCGTAACAAATCGTTTACTGAACGGTGACGCGTCACGATAGTACCTTTACGTCTATTTTAGAGGTAACTGACAATCATAATATAGTTAGATTTATATAGGAAGTGACCGCGTGGAGAGACAGACTATAACACTCAAAGGGTATTACCGATATATATATATATATATATATATATATATATATAATTGATCGGCCAATCGACAACTTAGTTTCTTTTTACACTATTGAGTCGCGTGTGTGATTCACGTTATTGAAGATCCCAATGCACCCATTCCAGGCATTGAAAAGCCGTAATTCTATCGGAGCATCCTTCGTTTATTGTGCTAGGTAGTTAGAAGGAGGGCGAAGAAAAGACGAAGACCTTGAGATAACTGTGCCGATGTATCATCTTTTAGGGACAGAAACGCGATAGCCGCGGAGGAAGCAGAGGCACCAACAACGGGAACTGCAAAAAAATTAATCCCCAACTGTGCGCAAGAACTCATTCGTTTCGTCTCGCGGAACTGTTCCAGCACGGAGAAAAAAACAACAACAGCTAGAGCGCTCATTAACGATGTAACATCAGTCTGGTGAAACCTAGTTCCAATGCCATCTGCAAGTTGGCGCATCAGCATTCATTGTCTTGGCTCTGTAGCTACTGCAACCATTATAGCGAATTATTTTTCCTTGCAAATATTGTTATTAGCCATTACTATTCTTAAGCCAAAATAATTTTAACTGTTGGTGGAAACAATATAAATTGGAATCTATCGATAAATAAAATTATCTGTAAGACAATTAATATATTAAAAAAACTTTTAGGAGCCTATTGGACACCATACGGCCTCTAGTGTTTCTTAGTATATTTTCCCTGAGGATCTTGACATTCTTAATGCAGGTCATAAAATTAACCAACTGAAGTTTTGCTGAACGTGACGCTTTTCAAGCACGCTGACTTCTCATCTCAATTATCAGTATCTGTTGCAATGACCAGCATGCTAAAACTTTAAATAATAATAAAAATTCGAGCCCAAGTTCGTTTTCTCGTATTTCAGCAGTTTTTTAGACTTAATGAATATAAATTTAAAGTTATTATTTAGTTGATGTATTTAAATAATATTTTTTCTTTATATGAATCATTGTTTAATTTTATGACATTAATAAATATTTTTTATTACTTAATTGTATTTTTATGTACGTAATAAGAAAACAAACGTACAACGTCCATTGTTTAATTAACATTAGTGATATGCAACGTCAGAACTTAATTCTCTGGTGATGTTCCGACATTAATGCCTATCCCATGACTGTTGAAGAAGGTGTGATAATTAACTACCAATCCATTGACCATTGCTTGGCAATATAATTAATTCAATGCAGTTTCAGTATAAAAAGTACTATACGGAAAATATAACTCCAACATACATGTTGCTGACATCGAGGCGCATTTTTGAACTCAGGTGCTCCACATGACAGCTACACCATCGCATGCTATGAAATCTCGGCTTTTAACTAGCACATTCACACGCAATGGCCGCGCTTTTCATTGTCACATACAAACACGTTCCTGAAAAGTATAAACTGCTATACTAGTTAATTTTTAATTGAGATGTTTCTGGCTAACATCATGCGATTCTTTACAAATAGGTGAGCACGCAGGAATTTTTTTTCGTAAAGGTATCAAAATTAAGTGTGGAATTTGTCTATAAAGAATATATATTATGGAGCATTTGAAACTACAACTTTAACTTCCAATTTGCTAATAAGAAAACCTTGTGAATTCATAACATATTTTGTAGCTATTAATGAAACAAATCAATTTTTTAAAAGTGAAGCATATACTACAGCTGTTCTTTTTTTATTAATGACAAATTTAACAGTTTGTGAATGACGATACAGAATTTATATAAATTTTATAAACCAAGTGTAAATCTGATTAAGATAAAGGCTAGGAAAGAAACTCGGGTTTATAAAGATAAAGTAGAAAAAAATACGTTATAAGTTGTGTTGATCGACAAAGGCAGTGATCATACTTAAAAAGTCAGTGAAATGACTCGAAAAATAATAATATGGGGGAAGACATTTCCAATTACAATACCCTTTTATCAAAATTTACCGACCAATATTACTGTAAAAATCACGTTTGAAACAATTTAGATTTCCAAAAATTCTTGACTCAAAAATAAGGAAACTAAAATGAGGCAAAATTTTAAAGTACTTTATTCACGGAAAGAATTAAAAATGATTTATCTGATTTGAAAGTTAACTCTTCTCCCTGATATTTCCATATGGCATAAGAAAAATTCGTTTTTGACAAAACAGGTCTACAGTTTTAGAGAGAAGCATCCACTACCAGATTAAAAAAATTTCAATGCATTTACAGGCTCAGTTCCTTTTCAAGACATAGAAAAAGAATGAATGAGCGTGATTGATTTTAGTAAGTTCCCAATTCGATGCGGAGAATTATGTGCAGAACTATCATTGGTTCAAAATTTTTGAGAAAGAAAGACCCTTTTCGTACTCCTAAAAAAAAGAACGCCAGGATAATTCACGTTTCTCGTCCATAGCAAACCCATCATCATCACCTCGACAACTCCAGTAGTTTCCACCTTCTTATCCCTATTCTTCGAGCATTTGTATCGATGTCGTCTATCCACCAGGTCTTTGATCTCCCCTTCATTCTGTTCCCAACTGGCGTAATATCCTCTCACTGGTTATCGGCTCGATGTGACCAGCCCAGATCATTCTCTCTATGCGTATTGCTACGGTCATTCTAGGGGCATCGTATAATGCAATTCAAAGTTATGCCTCCTTCTCCATACTCCGTCCTCCTGAATGGGTCCATATATTCTCCTTAGGATTTTCCTTTCAAGGCCAACGTTTGGCCCGCTAAATACCAAATTCTTGCTCTCCGTCAAGGATGAATGTTGCTAGCTAAATTTGTACGTAAATTAACTTTTTTAGTTATCAATACGTCATTATATTAATCATCATTTATCCCGTGCTTTAAATTTAATCACTTCTACCTCAAGATACTAAGTAGTCACTACTGTACACGCCAAAAATCATTATTAGTCCAAATTTGAGATATCTAATATACATAGTTCATAAAATAAAAATAATATTTTCTTTGCTAGAACGGAAAAAAATCCTAAAATTTTATAATATAATATAGAAATTATCTTTCCAATTGGACGACCTCTTGGTGTTCACCTTAGCAATTAGACGAAATCAGACAAATCACGAATGAGGACTGTGGACTGCGTTGCTATTCGTTTCCAGGAAACTGCCCAGTATCGGCGTTGGTAATAATTACCTTCAACAGCACCGAAGGCCGATCGAATTGAAGCAATGGGTGGGTAGCCAGAGAGCTCATTTTCTATTCCGGGCCCACTTTCCCAGAAAAAAAAAGAGAACATGCAACCTTGTGCTCCGCTCTCTGTGCACCATTACCGTGTTACGTTACGTCATCCACGTGAGCGAGTACAGCGAACACCTTTCATTTGGAAACTGACTGTTGGTCCGATAGAAAGCGACTGTTCTCTTAAAACACTAGCCGACCTCCGAAATGCTAGGAAACAAAACTGAAGTACCGTCAGGGAAAGATCTGAACATCTTGCTCCTTGCTACTATCTTCATTACATAACCACAAAATACGCCATTATGCATAAAAATCAAGAGGCGTTCAAAACATCCATGATAACATTTATAGCTCTAAAGGACTGATTTTTTTACTTTTTACGTTATGGTTTGACTTTAACGTTATGGTTTGTTGCAAGGTCTATTTAATAAAACACTGCCCTAGAAAATGGAAAACCGTGTTCTGCGAAATGGTGGTATTATTTTCACTTGAGGATATTAGGAAACAATATGTTCAAGAAGTTTATGCATAATTTTAATTTTATTCAAACCAGATAGGTCACTCCATCCGCGGGCCATGTAAAAGAAAAAAATTGTCAGCTCTGTTTATTATTACATCTATTTATATTATTCGGCAGTTTTCCACCATTAGTTTCCGTTGTAATGACAACGTGGTTTTATGGCGAAAAGGCGTATCGTAATCAGGTCTTCCCAAATTTCTAAAGAAAAATCTGTCTCCTTGTTATAGGTAAGCTTGAGGGACAAAAGAAAAATAATTCTTTTCGGGGGAGGGGGGTGTTAACAGGCTACATGAGGGTGATCCTCAAACCGGCAACTTCCCTTTAATAGCATAGGAAGGGATGTGTAAGGTAGAGCAAGGTAGGGCCCCTGGGCTATAGTTTAAGGATCCTACCCGGTGTTTCACCTAAAGAAATGCATGGAAAAACCTAGAAAACATGCATCAGGTTGCTATTGGGTACTATTCTCAAGCCCTTCCGAATGACGGGAGACGAGTTTGCTGTGGGGCCGCAGCATTTTCCCTTCTCCGTGTCTCCTACAGTTTTAGGAGACAGTAAGCCGATTGATCCAATGGGATCAGCGGACAACTCTTGCCTTAAGACCAAGGTCTTCGACCCCAGAACATGTACCTCCTAAAATTGGTGACAGTGTCTCGGCATTTGAGAACTTCGAAAAAAACTAGAGAGATTAAGAGGCGTAGTCAGGTGAGCCCCGCCGTCACTCTGGGGTGAAATGCCTGCGAGAGAAAACTGGCATTCCTCTGAGATTGACACTACGAAAACCACCTGAGGGTGAAGCAGGAATTTATAGGTTCTGACAAAAGACTAAACACGTTTATTATTTTTAAAAAAGAAGCTTTGGATGAGAATTTTTCCCCTCAAGGGTCTGTTCTCTTAAAGCTATATTTCGAGACCGTATTCAGATATTATTATAATTTTGTATTCTTCGAAATAAAATAATATTTATAAATAGCCAGGTTTTCATATTTAAAATTGTTTCAAGTATTAAGTCATTTATGTTAGAAACATCTGGTTATCTCTTCGAAAAGTAAACTTTCAAACCATATCTCTCGCTCCTTTCAATGAACGACAAATTAAATGGTTACTCTATTTAATTTCAGGACTACTAATGCGTAGCTTATCTGCGTTCCACCTGGCAGTTCTCGACTTTTAGTCTCAGAGTCGGATTTCAATTGCTAGAAATAATTTCTATTCGACTGATCCCATTGGATCAGTTGGCCAGCTGCCTCTTGAAACTGACGGAGTAACGGAGAAGGGAATGCTTCGAAGTGCGTGAGACAAGTGCCCAATAGCCCGACCTACCTGATGCAGGTTTTCTGCAGTTTTCCTGCATCTCTTTTAGGAGAATCACCGGGTTGTCCGTGGGTCCTCTCTATCTTCCACATCCACACCCTCATGCAGCACCTAGGCAACCCTTTTGCTACATTACTCTATCTTCAACATACTCCCTTCTTCAATTCCCTTCCTTTGTTATTAAAGGGAGTTGAGTTTTCTATTTCAGGACCACCCTCAAGTAACCTGTTACCCCGCAAAAAAAAATATTCTAAACAGCAAATAAAATTCAAGCTTCATTATTTTCAAACAAGCAGCTTGAAATGCAGAAAAAATTACTCGGTTCGGTACGAAAATAGAATAAATTTACTTTACCGTATAATAATAAAAATCAATCTAGCATCCGAGTGAAAAAATCCTAGATTCGAACCCAGGAAGTAGAACGTCTGAAAAAGTATTATCCATACAATTTTATCTATAGTTCTATAAGTAAAATAATAGTTTTGTTTCCATATAGAATAGAATCAAATATTTTTAGTATACTTTTTCGCTTCATTCGTTAGGTGGAAAATACGAAATAGAAGTAAACTAAATACAAGCTTGTCGGTCTGGTTGATTATGTTCGCTTCTCCCAAGAAAACTGTGAAACCTATTACAATAAAACTGTTATATAGCATTTTCAAGCTTTTTTTTTGCAATATCACACCGTCAACCGGCATCTTGGGACAAAATGATGGGTGTACCGAAACGTCTCTTGAACCGCTTGTTCAAGGATTTTGTTCGTTTGACACAAGATCATTTCCTCCAACGGCAAATAATTTTGTGGATGTCATTTACTCTCTTTAAAGAGGCCAGACTTAAAATTCAGTCTGCGAAATTCTCTTTCCTTTAGAAGGAAAATAACATACGTTGTACCTAAGTAATACGAATTCCGTACGATCAATATGTGGATACTCATGTAGAAACAAAAGCTTAAAATTGAAACAATGAGTTAAGTGTATAATAATTTTGAGTATAGAGTCAGGTAAAAACAAATCTTTTAAACAATGAGTAGGATACGTATATGAAGAGAGTTGTGTTGAAACACGAACTTTAAAATTAACATAAAAAATTCAATTGACGTCACGAGTTATACGTCTACGAATAAGAAATTTTGTGGACAGTTAGACAGATACAAAAATTTTTAAATTATAAAAGTTAAAACTAATACATGTAACGCATTAAAGAAAGGAAATGAAACCTAAAACCTACACTACTAAAAGTATACATAGAAGACAAAATTAGTGTGTCAAAAGTTGACAGTGTAAATGATGGGGGGTATTAATTATTGAATTTAATAATTAACGTTTAATATATACATTTATTAACTGAAAACACAATAATTTTAAAATGGGTCCGCCTGTACAAAAAAAGGAGATTATATTAAAGTTCTCAGGGTAATTATGGTTTGGGTGACCACGTGTAGCAGATTTTCCGTTAGTTGGCGAACCTGAGTTGTTTGCATATGCATCTCGCTGTAGATGTCGCTGTAACTTCCGTGTTGTGGAACTTAAAGCGGCCGGTAGACAATAGCACAAAGTCGTGCTGCCGGAATTGAGGAAACTCAGCTGACTTCCCCTCTTTCTTCCCTTGTTGTTAAAACCTTTCTTCGCTGCTTCCTTGACTGATCAAAGCATGTTACTCCTCTCCGCTGCCACCTCACCAATCTGCTCTCGCCACTAATCTCCTCTCTCCACCACTCTGCTGCCAATCTCCTCTCGCCACCACCTTGTATCACCAGCAATCTGTCTCAAAATTGTCTCCACCAGCCTCTTTAAAACCTCGTCCCCACTTATGCGACACCTGTCACTAAGGTGGCAGGGATGGATATTCTCCAATAATATTCCTTGTTTAATTTAGGGAACACACGCCACCAGGTCACCAAATTCTCCGGCAGATTAGGACATTCCGAAACCGGGGACGAGGTGTCTGAGCTTTATGGCCCAAGTGTCAGCCACAGGCGCTTTGTTTTGATTCCGAGCCGCCAAGTCGGAAAAACCCCTTCTTCCTTGCCAGCGACTTGCTCATGCCGAAATATTTATGTTATTTAAATTTCCGTAAATAGTAAAAAAAAATGGACGCGGGTTCTACTGCGCTTCAACCGTAATGTTAAGAATCGTATACGTAGGTTTCATGCCAGAAGTATAACAGCAGGATTTTTCACTTGACTGTTCAGAGTTGAAAGTTTGGGCTTGTATCTTCATAATTCCAAAATCAGCCCTGATCTTTGATAGTGTCTAATGTATGATTGAAAATAGTACACTTTGGGAAGTGAAGTACGATTCGCAATTAGATTTTGAATGGTCAATTCACAATGCACGTTGTAGGTATTGGTCTGCCATATTTATGGGCAAATAAGCAGTGGCCATGGTATTATTTGTGCAAATCCGCAGAGTTCGTGGCCGCGAAAGTGGAGTGGATTGTCGCTTTCTCCGTTACGCAACATCGCGGCTGGCAGACCTCTCGGAGCCGCCTTCTTGTTCCACTCGGATCACCCACGTCTCCTCTAAGCTAACAGAAACAAACACGACTCGTGATCACGGGGCTTACTTAAGCTGGCACATTCAGGAATGTGGGCGCGTCCGGAGACAGTGACGACTTTGTACAGACGTCTTCACGGTCTCGACGGACTTCGACCAGTCGCTAAGTAAAACGACAAGTCAAGACAGTAAAAATTAAAAATAGTATCCAGCTATTGCGTTTCAGAACAGGGCGTGTTTTAGAAAAAAAAATGAGCCCAAAGATAAATCAACTAATTGATTTCAAGAGCAGTACAAAGTTGACGCGCCATTTCAGATAGGAAGATATTCATAATGTTTTACTGGACTGTTTTTGAGGCGCAAGTTCTGACTGATAGCACATTTAGAAACGACGGATAGTGTTCTGAAAATAAAATTGTTTATTTCAAGAAAAGCAGCAGCTATGTAGTGAAGCGCATCTAAATTTACAATCTATTTCTTAAACAACTGCCACCAACCAATACTTATTTTCAGTAATAAAGCTCATTTATAATTTTTAATAATAGCAAGAACGTATATTTTTCAACACAAGTTAGTTACGGTACCGCGAGATTAAAAAAATTAATAAATCATGTTCCACTTGTAGTTTGTCACTGAATAAAATATAATTAATTAAAAGAGGAATACTATAAACACGTTTTATTCGATCCTTGAACATTTCTCCGCTGGGTTAGACTGAACTGAGCAGGTCCTCGTTGGTAGAATAATTCGAACTTTAATGCCGTAGTCCTAGCCTTAAAGAAGAAGAAAGGTGTGTATTTCATATACGAAATATATCATTGTTTTCCGTTATTTATATTAGTATTTTGTTCTAATTACAAGGTATAAAATATTTATTCACTCGAACTCGAATTAATGCCAATATATATGACAGTTAAGAATAATTAATAAAAATACAATTCATCAGTAAAACTTCTTAATTAATATAATTACGATGCTTCGTCCATATCTGAGGACTTTATCAGATAACCAGGTAATTTTTTAAAATCAATATTATTTTTTAATACATTATACGTTAAAATATAATTTTGAATGAAATAAATAACTGACTTGCATTTTAAAACGGATAAAACTGTAACCTAAGTGGACAATTTTACATCGTTGACTGCGTCCAGCGACAATAATTCAAAAATTATATATAATAATTAATAAGTAATGTAGCCTAACGAAACGTGATTTTTAATGTTTAATCTCTAGTTACCTGATTATGAACGAGACGTCTTAATTATATTAAGTAAATATTACTGGTAAATTGGCTGTATTTTTTATAATCTCACTGATATTCTATTTTTGGATACATTCACCTCTCAAAGTTATATTAAATTGTGACCAAAATAATATCTAAATACGGAATGTAACAGATGATTTTTTTGGTTAACCTTCATCGAAGAAAAAGGAAAGATAGACACATCTTCTTTTATTAATATATTCGTTATTGCATTCTAATAGACGTTAAATATCTATTCGTTATATATAATGGACAATAAGTCAGCTGGAAATTTATTAAATTCAAAGAAAAATCACTTGCGCAATATATTGATAAAAAATTATAAATACATCAAGTTTTTTCCACAATCCGTGTATCTCACCAGGTGTGAACTAAAAATAAACTCTATACGTAACAGAAGAACAAAGAACCTATTTGATAATTCTGTCATAAATGCTGCTGACATTTTTTATCAGTTTTGGCATTAATGGACGAGAAAACAACTATTTATCTATTTTTGAACTTAATTATAATTCACTATTATACTAATTGTGTTTGTAGTCCTTTTTGTTGCAATTGCATTCTAATTGTATTTTGAAAATGATCAATTAATAAGAACGGATCCCACGGAATTATATTGTTTGAACACAAATAAAGGTTAAAATGACTAATTTTGATTCCGGTCAACCATAGAATTATGCTACTGTAAAATTAAGATTTTCCTTTCAACGATCGTTTAAAAAATCGTTATAATTTTGTATTTGGGCGCCTATTTCTCGACAATGTATAGATTCCAAATCGACTATTATTAGCAAAAAATCATAAACAAGTGTGCTGTAGTCAGTAACAAAACTTCAAACCCAGATTCTGGCTACAATATTTTTATGCTGCAAAATATATACCAGTATCCAATGACATACCAATACTTGCATAAAAAGTTTTATTTTCTTCAATAAATCATAATTTAAATATATATAATAACATATATATATAAATTTTCCAAATGATAAAGCAAGAAGTACTTTTAACAGAATGAAGAGGATTAGAGACTGAAAATTTCAATATGATTTTATAGACTAAAATCTCCTACTCTGTCGCCGTCGCAGACAGAACAGAACAAGCGTTAACTTATTATACGCAACGACCCTTAGTTTCTATTAACCAAAACATGTATTTCAGAAGGCAGTTTCCTACCGTTGTTGAATAAAGTACAGCATCCGTCTGGCCTTGTCAAAATTTCCGCTTTTCAGTGCTTTCCTTGATGCATTATGCGAATTTAATTTATCAGCAATTTACCTGAAAAGAGATCAAATTAACAGTTAACAAAAAGCGTCATTAAACTGATGCGATGATTAAAATAATATTAATAGTTATTTTATGTTTAGGGCATATAGTAATGGCTTTGTTTTCAGGGAGGGACAATACAGTGTAACACAGTTACTATAGATTTATTATTATCATAGGTCTGTAATTCGCCATTGTAATAAATAATAAATACGTTTAATATGTCAAGCAACGATTAAAATCAACTTAAATTATGAAAACCAATTTCTTAAAATACAGTAATCATTCAGAGTGAATAACTTTATGTGACGTCATAACATTGCCTTATGGCGCGCCAAATAAGGATAATGATGGTCTGTAAAGCGAAAAGATTTATTGCCTTGCCTGAAATTACGATTCACCTAAAGGCTGGCCTTGTTCAAGATGAGAAATACGTAACTTAATAAACCGAATACCAGAAATAAATAGTATTCTATTCGCGAGGATGCAACGTCAGGCAGTGCGAGAATATTCACACACACAAAAACGGGACTAATGCTGCAAATTTGTTGATTTACCTGAGATGCTTCAACGCCAGTTGCGCAGGTTTCCAGCAAATCAACACTTCAACATACATTTCTTCCACAGTTTTCTTCCAGACGCCCCACCGTTTAGGTCTCAACTTAGTCAAAGCTTGTCCCCTTTACTGGATTTCCAGGAAAATCAAAAATTGAACGGCGCAAAAAAATAGGGAGGATGTTTCATAACTGAGATGCTTTTTAACTGACCAAAAACGGCTTGCCTAAAAGCAAGACCAACAGATTCATCCACTGAGTTTCCATCATAACGATACTCCGGATATCTAAGAAAACGATGAACATATCCTTGCCTCATTCAAGTTATCTCTGTTCTTAGTTGGTGCTTTCCAATGAATGGATTGCCGCTTGCTTTAAACATCCACGTCAGCTGTAATAATACTCTTTTAGAAACTTGGCTCTCCACCAACCCGTCTTTTTAAGTTTCACGAGAATCCTGATGTTATCGCGTTGATCACTTTTTGTGTCCTACATTTTCCGTCATTGCAACAGAGCACGATTACATTCAACTGCTCATCGAATGCAACTGAATCGATCCGTCACGTTGTAACTTTTCAGCACGCACAGTTCAAGGCTATCCGTGAAAAAATAACAAAGTAATTCCTGCTAACATGGTTTTCAGCATCAATCTTGGTATATACGAGAAATGGATCAGGGCTTGTAAAAATAAAATATATTAATCCTTTTAAAAATTCTTATCTTGCTATGAGGAAGTCCTCATATCGTCGAAACTGTTTGTAATAATTCACATCCTTCTGTATTTGAATAAATCGGAAATGTTAACGTCTGGTTTAGCATTCTTTGGATTCCATAAGAGCCCAACACGAGTATTCCGGGATCATGATTTTACTAATTACTACGATAAAACTTTTCTTCTTTAAATCATTTAACTGGTGCCTCTGTCCAACGAATTTTGAATTAAAACAACTTTCAACTTCGGTTTGTCGATTTTTCTTTCCTTTCGAGTGAGAAATCTTAGGAGGCTCAAGAATTGGAAGTGTTGGAAATCAATCATATACAAATTATTTTACTTTTCTAATTTTCATCTTGTATTCAATTCAAATTTTTGCCATAACGAAATAATTTTTATCATACTTATTGAATGCGTTTCATTCGTCACATTACACAATGTTTATTTGGGCCATTAAATAACTTTTTTCGTACTAACTGGGTGCGCAGGTACTTATTTATATTCGCCCGTTTCTAAAGAAAACGATATTTAATGTCATCACAATTTATTTGAAACGCGTTGCATAACACTACTTTTAAAATCCTGCACGTGCTGAAGATTTGCATGTATGAATCATTGGGGTCTGTAAAAAACAAATGTAAAATATAACGAAATACCACAACTCATCAATAGGAAATATATTCATTATGTGTAATGTTAATTGATTGTAATTATCACTTTAAATTATTCAGTCAGACTACATACAACGTAAAATATATCAATTATCGTGATATAAAATATTTTCATATTCAACTATTATTAAATACACAAAATTAAAAAAAGACACTTAACCGAAGACTGACGAAATAATTTCAAGTGAAAATTCTTCATAGTGTTTTGCAAATGATAACAAAGATAGCTCATTGTTAGGGAGATTTAACTAGTCTTGTGTCGACACGATGCGTTGTGGCTACCTCTGCCCATATTGTAGTGGGGATAGAGAGAAGATCATTATAGCTCTACGTTTCGAAAACTTTTTAGTGTAAAAGGAATTATGAAAAAATTGGTGCTAGGAAATATATTGCTGTCAGTTGTACGTCATAAAACTCATCCATAAAATGTAATATATAATAAGTATTGGGTGTGATAAAAAGACGTTGTCACAGTCTCCATATCCCCTTTGTATGCATACAATTAATGCTAATTAATATTTAGCAAACTACTTCTTGGTTTATTAAAAAATTGCTAAATCAAACCAAGCTGTTGTCTCAATAAAGATTTTATTTTAAATTGTTATTACAACACCGGAGCTTTCGGCAATTTCTGCCATATTCATCTGTGAAATATTTTCATATATATATATATGACATGTTAACAAGTGGTCATTACACAATCATTATTGATTCATTATTTGTAAGTTATTTGCCTGCCAAAACAATTTCGCCGAAATACTTTTCACAATGTCATTTCTTACCGAAAGGTACAGATCAAATGGTGAAATGCCATCATAAACATGGGGATCACGTGAATTTACTACGTTGGTCATTTTATTCACAATATCGTTATATTAAAGCGTTGTAATAATAAAAGCTGCATTGAGACAACAGCTTGGTTTGATTTATCAATTTTTTACAATTAATGTTTTAGCGATACTAGTAGCGTTCCGGCAGTCCGTTGGAAGGGGAAGTTCCTCCTCAAACGACAATACTTCCATTCTCTTTTCCCTACTACGCATGTAAACATGCCATGTATCTTTTTTATCACCATTTGATATTTATATTGCAGCAGTACATGATTGGGCCGTGTTTCAATGAAATATGTCATGTTAACAGGCGGGTACAAACTTTCGTATTGAAAAATTCTCTCATAATGATTTATATTATCTTTCCCAGTGTGTTCCTGGTTTTTGTATTATTTAAATGTGAGAGTAGCAGAAATTAAACCAATATCTCCCATATTGGGCGCAATTGAACATGGCGCTTTTCCCCGCATTCTGTCCCTCTGACGCCCTAGACTTACGCATGTTGACATCTGTACATTTATTTAATTGTAATTCCTTCCATGATTATACTCCTCAATCCCCCCAGATATTTAGTCTGGATTTTTGAAATGTGAACACCAAGTTTTATTGCAAAATGTCCAGGAGTGTAAATCTCTATAAGAATATACAACACGCTTACGTTCTATTTTATTATATAGACTCTCGTAGGATTTTAAAAAAATGATAACGTACTTCATTAGGTGTACTGAGAAATGTTGTTTATGAAAGATACTTCCGAATAGATAATGTAATAAGTAGACGAAAGCAGAGTTTTTTTCCCTTGTTGTATTGTACACAGTATCGTGTTGCTTGGAGGGGAATCGGCGGATAGAATGCCATGGCTTGCAGCTATGTGCATGTACATGTGTGTGTGTGTTTCCCCCTCTCTTTCGTGTGTGCAGCAAAGTTGCAGCTGTCTACTCTGACGTCCCTGCGATACTTCTCCATTACACGAAGAAAAGCGACCCTGGGAAATATCATCATTGCCTCGTGAGTTTCCTCAAAGCGTCGCGGAGCAACAATTTAGTTTCCATTTTCATGTGCGTCTAACATTTTCGCTCCGGAAGTATGGCTTGAAACTAGCCCTAGTAAAATTTCCTGTGAATTTTCTACCGAAGTGCATTATTAACAATGCATAAGTTTCGAAACCGGAGTTTTCAAAGGGATTACCAGACTAAAACGGATTAAGTGCGGGGGAATATTAAAGCTTCCGTATTCTCTGGAGAGGCACTAGCATAATGGAAAGAAGATCAAAGCACAAACTTGTCTAGCGAAGAAGAAAAAAGAAAAAGAAGATCAGTACTTCACGCAACAACTACGAAAAAATCTTGAACCATAACAAATTTACCATTGAATATGACTTGTGATAAGCACAGTTTAGTAAGCTGCAACGTATAACCCGAATATGCAAAATGAAAAGGAAAAGTTTCGCTTTATACAGGAATATATTATGCTTTTATTCCATGTCCCTCAAATTAGTCTCAAGATTTCCACACCTCATCACAATATTTTCCTTTATTTACTGGAAACTAAAATGTTATTGTATTTTGAAATAGCTACAAATATCGAAGCGAATCACCCGAAAAAATTTATAATTATAGTTAATATAGCCCGTATATGGTCACAATCATTCAACTATATTAACTTTTGTCTTCAGAATTATAAAAATATGTAAAAATACAAGTTTTATATCTTCCATAAATTTCACGGAAAAATTCAATGCCCCATTAGTTGTCGCAAACTGCATTTTAATTAAATAAATAATATTGTTGTTATAGAGTTTGGATTCCCGCCGATTATGCCGAAACAACGTTCAAGTCGATGAGATTTCAAAGCCTGTTCAATAGCGTGTTCGTGTGTCATCGCTTCACAGGAATTTGCTACCTAAGCTGATGCGAAACAAAGCACTGACACACTTTGGACTTTTGTTGTATAACGAAGCGTGTATCTTTAAACGTCGTAACCAAATGTGACATACCTATTTAGTACAAGAATGTCGATACACCTAGAAATATTCGATGGAAATTTGGTAATATATGTATAAAAAATGTGTAGGAAGTAAAAGAGAATTTTATGGATCTTCTGCAGAGATATTGGAGTCACTTAAATCTTCTTAAAGAAAGATGATGGTTGAGATTTTCTATTCCTTACATTCAATCTTCCGAATGTTGACTGACTTCCCTCGTCTTACCTTTGTTCATAATTAGCAAGAATATCAGGAGAGCAGATGCGAAGCCAATTCCAGATAAAGAAGAAAAGGTGGAGATATGGAAGGAATATATAGAACAGCTATATAGCGGTGGAAATATAGATCAGTCAGTAATAGAAGAATTAGGAGACTACATTTTTAAGGTCGGAGTTTCATGGGGCACTGACAGATCTGAGCAACTGTAAAGCGACAGGAATTGATAACATTCCAGAGGAGTTGATAAGATCATCGGGCGAAGAAGCAATATCATGGCTGTTCAGGATAGTTTTAGGAATCTACTAAACAGATAAATACCTGAAGATTTTAGTAACAACATAATTATACCCATACCGAAGTACACTTAGGATGATAAATGCGAACAGCACAGGACAATTAGTTCAGTATCTCATGAGTGCAAAATATGAACGAAAAAAGTATATAGGAGGATGGAACGTCAAACAGAATGCGAGTTAGGAGAAGATCAGTTGTAGGGAACGTAGGACCCAGAGAAAAAATATTGACTTTCCGTCTAATTTTAGAGGAGAAGATAAGGAAAAAACAGTCCTACATTCATGGCATTTGTAGATTTAGAAACAGACTTTGGTAAAAAAAAATTGCAACACACTACTATGGATTTTGAAGAAAACAGGAAAAAATATTGAGGAAGAAGAGTTGTTCATATCCTCTACAGAGGACAGTCAGCAGTAATTAAAATTGAAAGGCATGAAAAGAAAAGAGAAATCAAGATAGGAGTAAGACTGGGATGCAGTCTGTCAATGCTGTTGAACTTATATATATATATATATAATAGACCATGAAGAAAGTTGAAAAGGAATATGGTAAGGGAATTATACTCATATTGTTTTAGTAGAGGAGTCAGAAAAAGACTTGGAAACCATAATAAATTGCATGAACGTGGTCCTGTAGAAAGAGTTCAAAATGAGGATTAATACAGGGAAAACCAAGATAATGGAGTATAGTATGGAAAATAATGCATTAATTGGGAAGGGCTATTTTAAAGAAAGTTAAGGAATTCTGCTAATTGAGCAGCATAATAACTAGGAATGGTAGAAGTATAGTAGACATAAAGAGTAGGATACTACAGGTAAGAAAGGCTTTTGCAAAAAAGGGGATTTTAATTATGGTTATTATAAGCAAGAAAATTAGGAAATCATTACTAAAAATGTTCGTATAGAGTGTGGCGTTATATTGATGTGAAACATGAATGGTAGGAGTTGCAGAAAGAAGAATGCTGAAAACCAGATGGTTGGATAGAGGACGTTCTAAGCAGAACAGGGGAAGATAGAACAATTGGAGGATTAATAGGCCACGTTTTGAGACATGAATGTCTTATAAAATTAGCATTAGTGGGAAGTATGTAGGGTAGGACAGATGAGGGATACTAAGCAGATTAGGGAGAATGTGGTAGTTATGTATAAATGAAAAGGCTTGCGCAGAATATGTTAGCATGGAGAATTGCATCAGATCAGTCTGGTACACTTTTAATGCAATGAAGTAATCTTAGTATGAGGAAGTGAAAGATGAGAGACATGTTATAGGCAACCACGTAACCCGAACGAGACCCCGTTATTTCAACCACAAGTTTAGTCAATATTAAATATCGGCTGAAGCGTTGAGTCGGATTGTTGACGAGGTTTATTGAACCTGTGGGCCACGGAGGTAATCTTACAGCACTTACCACATGATATCCAGTAACTACGGTCTGTCAGTTTCTAATGACTGCCCCTTGACTTTGCGCTATAGGGTAGTGGGGTTCGGACCAGAAACGCCTTTTGAGGACTACAGGGGAGAAGAAACCGAGGGTCAGCATGGAGACTTACTAGCGTTCACCTGGAGCAATTATACAGGGTTGTCCAACTATAATACAGTTTGGAAGGCAGATCATGAAGTGTGCTCTAATTCCTGAGAACTGTGCTGCTTCTCGTCCATGATCGCAATGACTAATTCGTTCCAAGTGTAATTTCATTAGGAATTTGATTTAACTCCCTGACATTACTACCTCAATAATTGAATGATCTACCTACAATACGGTATTAGCTTATCTAATAAAAAGTTTATTTTCCCGTACTAATATTGTCGATTTTATTACTAAAGAATAGCTGCAATATCCTTGATAGATGGAAAATAATTTATCAACGAAGGGATAAAATTAGTTAGCTAAAATAAACTGTCTTCCGGTGAAATCAAAAAAGAGAACTTTACTGTCAGCTCCTCATTTGTTAAATTTTAAATTTAACTGCTTTCCTCGCATTGGAATATTGGAAACAACGGTTTATGTTATTACGTTATTATTATTCTGGGAGACGAACTAAAAGCACTTGTGCAGAGAGACTGTGTTTGAACTATTGAATAGTATACCAGCGAGTCTCTTACACAATAATAGTTGCGTCCATCGGTATGTGGATTCTCTTTCTCACACACTCATTCATATTTTCCCTCCAACTTACAATAATTTTCTTTGTTAAAAATTTTAATTTTACTGATAAAAAAACGTCTAGCAAGAAAATTATAGTATACAATATATCTTTATGCATCTAAACTCCCAGCGTCCGTGTGTTCGTAATTCTTCTCCTTCCAAACGCCATGGCCGATTTTCATTAAATATTTTTTGTTGTATTTATGGGGTCACCTGGATGTTGATCCATCAACCACCATCGATTACCGCCTCCGTAAAGGATTATTAATGCCCCATAATTACAATCTGCCCAAACAACCCCATTAGTGATTGATCCAATTGTTTCAAATAACATTGCATTCGGTCAATAACCCAATCTAGCGAATATTTAGCTCTTCTGCATTATTTATACTTAAATGACAACAATGCAAGTTTACAGATCATTTCCCATGAACATCCTAAACGTTGCTCAATATCAAAGGATTATTTCCATCTGTTCACATTATCACATTTTGGGAAGAAGATTGTTATTAAAAAGAGAGAGGTCAAATCTCGAAAGAAATAAGAAATCAGGATGTATTTCCTAGATTTTCTCTCCTTTTATGTGCGATTCAGTTCGTTCGCACGGTGAAATTGAAAACGGTGACAGAACTCGAGATTAGATTTCGGTGAAAGCAAGTTTCGCAAAGAGAAAGGATTGTCACAGTCACAGATGCGTAGAGCAGGTTAGTTCCCTGCTAAATCAGAGCCACGGGCGGATTCCAGTGCATTCCTAAAAGAGGAAGTAAACAAGTAATTCACTTCGTGGTTTATTATGTATTGACCACAATTGCACTTCCTTCAGCACCGTAGCAGTCGTCTCTTACGTATCTCGATCACAAAACAATTACATTTGCTTGTTATCAACGAATATGAGCACTGTTGCTCAATTAAAGCATTCAAGAAGCCGAGGTTTACTAGTAACAAAAGAGAATATATTCCTATTCAATTTTAATCCTGCAACCTCCCAGAAAACTCATCTCCCATCATTCGGAAGGACGTGAGAATAGTGCCCAAACGCCCGACTTACCTGATGAAGATTTTCTAGGGTTTTCCCATGCGTCTCTTTTAGGTGAAACACCGGGTAGGATCCTTTAACTATAGCCCGGGGGCCCTAGTCAACCCTTGACTACCCTCATTTAGCCTGTTACACCCTCCTCCCCCGCCACACACACAGAAAAGGGTACGTTGCCGAGTTTATACAAAAGTTAAATAATAATAGACGAGTACAGTGCAAAATAATTAATAATATGAACATTGGGCTTTTTTGCTGAATATAGTTGCGAATCGGTACAGGTTTATCGTTGAGTTTCGTAACAAGTATTTACAAAACAAAATAAATAGTCACTGAAACGATCGCTGTGCTCAAACGCGGCACAATTTTTACTAATATTTTTTTAGACAATTGTTTTTATTCGCACAAATTTTAAACGACTGAGTCATGGGATGGCAGAGTATTTAAATACGGCATTTCTCAGAAACAAACGTGTTTCGATATTATAGTGCCATCTGCTAGACTTCCCATTCAATCTCTCCGTAATTGTACCTGTCAAATTCAGAAGCGAACCAGATTTCAAAGTCAACGTGTTAACTCCTCAGAATGACTAATCTTCCGCTGCTGGTATTTACTTTTCCGCCATAGATCGACCTGCGAGCACATTTCTTCAATGAAGTCGCGAACATACAAGTAAAACCATCAATGTAGCATATGAAAAATTATCTTCTCTCACGACTCAAGCACAACCTTTTAAATCAAAGACTTCCGATGTTTTCCAAATGAAAAATAGCGTTCTTGACGTATTTCTCGGTCATTTCCATTAGAAATAATTGCGTCTGATAGAATAAAATATTTTGAAATGGACATATGCTAAAAACTGAAGGAAAGCCACATCAATTTAATAAAACTTCAGATGAGAACATTAATTTATTGTGACCCTATTTGCGCTGTAACGAGACTAATTAATCGGTCTGCCAAATTTAATTGCATCGCCATTCCCCAACAAGTTTTATTAAACTGAATTAATTTAATGAAACGTACTTGTATGGTAAATATTTTACTCTGTTCTAATTACATGTTCACGGTTTTTCGGAAGTAGCTAGTCTGCTTTTGTTGGTAGAAGTGCAGGAATCGTGTGCATTGCGGCGCAGGTGGGGCATTTCCCTGAGTGAGTCTATATCGGGAGAACGGCTGCTGCACTCAAGGTTGTGTATCCCTGCGCCCGTTCTTTCGTTTTGCGTGAGGTCACCTTCCGCTTGATAGCGGCGCAGATTTCGACTTTGTGTCAGATCAAGGTTTCGTGCCTCCCGAAATACGACAGGAACGACCTCGCGAACTGGCGCAGGATGATGCGCGGCCTGACACCGCAATGTGAACTCGTTCTAACCTCTAACATCAAATTATATTTTTCATAAGAAACAAATCACCGATTAATTATGTACTCGTCGACGTTCCATCCGCAGTAATCAACAAGTACCTGTTGCCTATCCTCAAGACCTTCGAACCCGGAAAATCTCAACTTAATTCAGTTCAACTGCTGGTGCTGATAGATTCAGAAGCGTTGGCCATAGGCGATAACTTTGAGTAAGTTCGGGCATCCATTAAAGTTAGATCATCCGTCAGTTCTAATTATTTAGAAAATCAAACAGATTCATATTAACGAGCAATCAAATAAGCTGAGAATGAATTTTTTTCATTAATTACAGAACCAAAAAAACGTAGTTGAAGATACTTCACGGTCAAGGATTGCAAGCACTGTCCTTTTCTTTACTGTCGGAGAGTCTGAGGAAGCCAAGATCTTTGGATTCTATTCATAATATCTTGTAACGATAGTTATTGGAACCTAACATATAATCATCATCAGTAACTTCATATTACAGATTGTGACTTCCGGCTTCCCTTTCTTATCACTTTAACTGTACCGATATATTTCCGACTTGTTCGTCACCAAAACTCTCTAGATTGTGTTCCTTTTACTTAATTAGTATCTACTGAACGTCATCGGAGTCACTTGAGATCAAGTGAGTTTCAGTTGATAGTCAAACGGGCATCCAATCTTCTTCTTGTTGGTCCTTATATACAATCGTTCAACTTCACGACCACAACACAGTGAGTAGAAAAATGAATTACACCAATAATTCGGAATATGGAAACGTTTCTCAGAGTTATGATGCATTCGTAACTTAAACACAAGACGTACGTTTTTTTTAAAAAAAAAAGGGAATAGATTCTGCACAATCCTCTTCAACAAACTGAATGACATTCCACTTTTTTTAAAAAAATTATTGTGATTTTATTAAAACAGCATTCCGAGGTGTAGTCTACGAAATCGTTCATCACTCACCCTGACGTCTTAAATATAGTGTCCAATTTTACGAGAGATATTTGTTTGCACTTCTAAATTTTACACATTTTATATTAAACGCACAACCGTGAATTACTCAGAGGATTAGTGTATAGAGTCATGTACGACTTCTCTCCCTTGAACCTTCCCGTAAGCTTACTCCGCGCTCCTCACGACATGCAACAAATCAATCCCCTCCTATCAGCATAAATTCCGACAACAATTCACAAAAAAACGTACACAACATATCTAATTTTTGCTTTTATATATCGGCGCATTCCTATACACAAAGAAAAATAAAACTTTGTGTCATATTTTGTAAAATAAAGGGCAGAAAATATTATAAGAGGACGCAGAAATGTATAATTATATTATAAACATTTGCTTGATATGACAAAGGGTGATTAATAATAAACGAGCTTTAAAAATTGGCAGCTATGAAACTGGGAAACTATAATAGTAAAATTCACTGTATTTCCAAAATGTGGATTTGCAATTTTTTCCGGAATTTTTTTCAGTTACAGGCGAATTGGATAACAATTGACTCGGTAGCTACTGTTAAAATGTAACGAATACAATTAAGGGTGCAGTGGTGGTAGGATAGAAAATAAATAATTGCATTTAATGGCGAACCCTTAGATTTTGTAAGACAAGCCAGTTATTATATTCAAACATTTATTTGTATTGCAATAGTATTGAGAGTAAATTTCAGCAATTAAAAAGTGAGTTTTCTTCTAGGAGATGCTGCCATACCTTACCAAGGCAGGTAGGCCTATATTACACTACCATCTTTCCTTGTTGACTTCAAGTCACTTTAGTCCTACACACAGGTAGAGGAAAGGCCTAGGATTGTTTGTCGCAAATTCAAAAGGCCAATTACTCACACTTGAATTGCCAGCTTACTTCGTATCTAATAGTAAAAGTCTTCTTTGAGCGAAATCCTCCGCTGTGATGGCTACTCTCCCAAATAACTAGTTTTTAAAATAACCATTACCTATCTTTTAGATAATTTACTTCTTTTTACTGAAATTTATTACATGTATTGAAATTTTGAACACAAAAGACGTTTATTTTATTTTATGAAACCTAAAAATACAATTGCCACGATAACTTATTACACGTCGTGAAATATAGGATGTCCATGGTGTCTAATCCGTATTGTATAACGAATATATATTGCGGATTTGAAATATTTTGGCAACAGTAAACAAGGAACATTCAATAATTTCTCCTCAAAATACGACTACATATTTTACGTACCTCCAGTAAATTGTTGTATAGACATTACACGGTTCTGATGGTAACACATCTCCAAATCTGAAAACTGGAACGACTCTCAAAAACCTATCCACATGTAATATTTTACTCAGTCAAATGTATTTGAAAACATAGTCATAACTATCCCATATGTGGAGACATACCAACGATAAAGCACATACTGTATACGTGTCACACTGACTCATATATTGAACCCCCAGGTGTTCACCAGATCAGACAGGGGGAGCTCACCCACTCGGAAAGAGCCATAAAATTATCTGTTCACATTCCTGGCTCATAACAAGCTATTAGAAAAGACAAAATGGGTCATATTCTCTTAGACCTACAACTATAGTCTGTTAACAATTCGTCATTAATGTCCCTGAGTGCAAGGTAATCGTATGGAAGACCATAATGACTATAATTGTTAATGGGACGTTGAAACAAACTATTAATCAATCATAGTTGTAAGTTGTGGATCTTACTTGAATTATGTAAGTTACGCCATTGATTATTTATTGAGTTTTGAAACTAAACATTGTCTGTATCATTGCACAAGGCAAGAGATATAAACAAAAGTAAAGGAAGCAGAGTTTTATTTCTTTCGAGCGGACTCCGCCCGCAATTTAAAGAAGATAAAAATAATAAAGTTGGTCGTGTGGCAACTGAGTCGTATACACTGTTATCTCCTAGGAGTTTGCTTAATTCTTTCTAGCAGTTCAGAAACGTTGCATGGCCTCATAATACATCAAAGTCATCTTCCCGGCACACGTGTGCTTTTCACGCAGATTAATTGCCGTAATTTCCTAAAGGTCCGCCAAACCGGAATTCGCACTTGCTTGATGAGTCAAAGAGAATCGCAGGGAAGAGAGAAGTACAGTATCAACTAGGCTTTGTTGTGTTAAGCACTTTGCTCATTAGCGTCTATGGGTGAAACGGCTTTATTGTCTATATGTAGTTTGGCAGTTGTCAAACGCCTATAGAAGAACAATTCTCTAACTTTCTTGCGTAAGATATTCTAATGAGCACCCATTATTTCTTGATGCAATCCCATGTATTTTATATAGCGTATGATTGATCTCTGTAAATGTATTACTGACTGAAATGTAAGTAAAAAACTGTTGTTACTTCACCAGAGCGTTTACCTTCTACGATTCACTACGGGAAACAAATTAAGTACCAACTAAGCGATAAGTAAAGTATGTAATCAATTTTCCATATTGTATATACGTCATCATAGGAAGTCATTACACTCAAATGTACTGAAAGAACGATAATATTCAGCTATCATTTTAAGATAAAGATTTGTAAATGCTCCATAAATCGGAACAGCGATAAAAATCCATTTTTTGAATAGTATGCTCCGTTTGGTCTATTTTCTTCATTGACTCACCATCAATAAAAATTAATAACTTGCGATATCAGGAAGTCACATTATAGTTTCTTCTTTTTTCAAAAAACAAAAAGGCATCTTATGTAAGGTCCATAAATATTGCGTGAGGTTATTAACGCGGTCCTTGTTGACGTAACCATGAAATAATTACAGCACATCAAAATGTGGTGTTTAATATTTTTGAAATAGTATTATTGTGATTATACACACGCAAGTAATCAGGAGTTCAAAATAAAAACCCCAATACTATGTGTAAATATATATTCACTTAAAAAAATACCTTATAAGCGTAACATGAATTTGTAGTCGATTTATCGCTTGATTAGTCAATTTTAGGATTTTAATAAATCTAAAAAAACCTCTTCCTCTAATTCTCTATTATCTGGTACCCCTACTACTCTAAATTCTGATAAATTCTAATATTCACCGCCAATAATAATAAATTAAACAAATATTAATAATCGCAATAACAAAAATACATTCCAGCTCAGTTATTTCTCCTGCCATAAAATTGTTTGTCACTGGGCATTAATATGTAGTCATATTAATTATTTATTCGACGAATAAATACTATATACCATGTAGAAACAACTGTAATATCCTCGGATATAAGATAAAGTTATCGTAATAAAAAGTAAAAATAATAATAAATCTACGTTAACACAAAAGTTGTGTAATAATATGTAAATAGGTGTCACTGTGGTCGCAAATGACCAGGCAGTCGATGCGACCATTATAAATAAATATAAAAAAAACATCCTACGCGTTTTGTATTTATATACGATTATTATACATTATTATTATTAATACAATATGCTTCACTTCATTAAAAATATATTGTTATAATCAAAGATGATAATTACTCATATCTTCTACCGCTGCTGGTTAACAGTAGACTACGAATATGAGGGTGGAAAATGTTTTCTTTAACTTTATTAATGTCGACAAGAAGTTACGCTAGTTAATGTGATTTAGCTATCCAATTTTTTGTTATATATAGTATTTAGTGACTTAAACAATTTTAAGTACACAATATTAAATTGAATTTACAGTTTTCTTTCTTTCAGGAACTTATTTTTTCTTCTCGTTTGTATTATCCCTTTGATCTTTCAGTGTTTCTTACCTCACTTCATCAAATTTCGTTCCGTATTTAATGAGGTATTGAACTGTAATACGGATATTACACTGGCCTCATATCTGCCAAAAAGCAAAAACCAGCACACAAAACCCACTAATATCTTTTAAAAAAAATATGGATAGACGAAAACGCAAAGCAAATTGAATATGAGTGGAAATCATTTAAAGGCAGCAAGACCCATAACGAAACAAAACGAATAATATAACAGTACCCAAAGAGAAGAACATATAAGAATGACACGTTATATCCAATTATTAGATTCAATATTTTAAAAGACATTTCGTCATATCAGAAATATAAATTTCATGTTAATGATTCCTAACATGGGGAAAATTAAAGTTTGAACAAGACTTTTAGGTAGTATTCGTTAGCCACCACGTTTTAAAGAATAACAACAAAGGCGACAGAAAGGTCTACGAGATGATCCTGGAACTAAGTTTTTTCATCTGATATGTACAATTGTTCACTTTCATTCGTGTCTGCATTCGTTCTTTCCACCGTTAAAAGCATTTTTGTTTATCTTCTAACCTTGAAGCTGCGCAGAACATCGACCGTTTTCGATTGATACTCTTTCAGTGTAGCAAAATGGATCCTTTTTAGCGTCGACCTGCTTTTGGAACAGAGGAAGAAATTGTAGGGTACTAAATCTAGCGAATATAATCGACTTCGGACGGTTCATTTCGTTCAGAATTGTGTTGTTAAGCAATACAAGGATTTCCACATGGCAATAATACTTTAAATAAAACATTCTAAGGTTCACAAGTATCGTATTCTTAATTATATCAATACTTATCGTATCTGAAATTTTCTTGAGAACCTCCAAAACATCTACAACAATTCCTGACCCAATACAAATGAGCTAAAATATGGAATGGTATAAGAATAGTCTTGAGTGGTCGCACGACAAACTGAGCTACTCAAAGCGTACACTGCAGAATCAATTTCGTTACTTTATTGAAGAGCACGTTCGGACATAACAACCACATCATTGTGTGAACCCTGGAAGACAAACACAAAAGGCTTCTTGATACACTTACTGAACTTATCGAACGTGAGAATAACTTCTGTGACTGGGAATTTCTCTGATTGACTTCTAGTAAACTCGTTGAAAACAACTGGTTTCTGGCAGTTGTCAAAAAATATTTTCTATACTCCATAACTGTTTAATCTTTGAATAAAATGGTGAATAATAAAGGTGCTTACCTGTCTGGTTAATTGAAGGTTACCAAAAGACTAAATAATTGATAATTGATGATCATGATTGAAAATGGGTTTTGAATAAGTCTCGATAATATTAAAAACTCCATTAATATATTTATTTATTTCATTAATTTTTTTACAAACGAGCTTGAAACTATTTTAAATATTATTAATTTTGAGTTTATTAACAGTAAATTTTTAGTGATGAAAAAAATGTATTGGCGCCTTCGAAAGATGTAGGTCTATGCCTGTCTGAGCAGAGTCACGATATCCATCCATTTTATGGGGTTCTTCAGGCTAAATTTCAAGTCCACGTGGACTGCGTTCGTGAAATCATAATTCAAGCACAGTATTCAAAAATGAAATGCTCATTTCAATTTAATATGTACAGAATTAAGTTCGAATCAGTATTCAGAGTTTCTCTTAGATATCGTAGAGATGAGAAGTACTTCACCGTTTCATTTCGCATAAGAAAACATACCTGTTTCTAGGTAAAAACCGCCAAAATCTGGTAACAGATTCCGACCACGAAACCACAGCTCCTGCAGATAACGAGGTTAGTCGTCTCGCCTTATTCGTATTGCGACAAGTGCAAAGTACACCTGCAAGTAAAACTAGAATCGGACTTCCCAAGGAGGAAGGGATTCACGCTGCGTTGCCACGTGTTCCTATTCTTCCTTCGTTCCCACCTGCCAACCGCAAATGTCCAGGTCTTCCTCCTCGCCCTGTCACCGGAGTCCTTAAAAAGTGGTCCCACACAGGTTTACGAGATGTCTTTTGCAACTTTTAGCTACCTGCTTTGACGTCGCCGGCTTTTTACCCTCCGTCATCCTAACAAATTGCCTGGGTTCGTGGTGTCTTCTCCTCCTCGGCCATAACGCCACTGAGAGGAGTTCAATATTGCAAAACCGGAAACGTATCAATGATTTATTTGGTGCTTCTTTGCTGAAATAATCGTTAAGACCTTTGATAAGCAAGTCCTCT
The DNA here is from genome assembly GCA_034510155.1 of Eucriotettix oculatus. Lineage (NCBI taxonomy): Eukaryota > Metazoa > Arthropoda > Insecta > Orthoptera > Tetrigidae > Eucriotettix > Eucriotettix oculatus. The sequence continues at coordinate 67,112,423 of CM067378.1, forward strand.
TATCGTACGAGTCAAAAATGTTGCGTTTCATCCACGGATAAATTAGACTAATCTAACAATAATTTAATAATTTATTTATTTTATAAAAGACAAAAATGACTTTTTTTGGGGGGGGGGGTTAACAGGCTACATGAGGGAGATCCTGAAACAGGCAACTCCCCTTTAACAGCATAGAAGGGGAATTGAAAAGAGAGTTGATGCGGAAGGTAGAGCAAGGTAGCCAAGAGTTAACTAGGGCCCCCCGGCTATAGTTTAAGGATCTTACCCAGTGTTTTACCTAAAGTGATGCAGGGAAAACTCTAGAAAATCTGCATCAGGTAGGTCGGGCATAGAGTACTATTCTCACGCCCTTCAGAATGACGGGAGACGAGTTTGCTGTGGTGTCGCAGCATCCCTTCTCCGTGTCTCTACCAGTTTTTGGAAGCATGTGTCCATTTGAAGAAACACATCCGTATTTCACTTATGCGAAAATGTAGTTTCATTCATTTATTACCTCGTCCGCATCTTAACTATTAGATATTCAAATTCGTTTTCGTTACCCACAATAGACATAGCCCGAATCCGTCCCAGATCTACCTGAGGGCCGTAACGATCGCCTGATTCTTTCCCACCCGTAAAAAAGTGGAAACGACTCGATTCCTTCCCGATTGAACTAGAAAGTTTTATTGATTTTTTGCTTCACCTGCAATGATGTGTGATATGAGCGCAAATCCCACAACTGCCAGTTCCATGTATGCTACCTTAATGTGATGATCATTACTAGGTCCGTCAAATAAAGAAAAATGCTACCAAATATATGAAAATAAAATTTGATAAAATCACGAAAGAAAATATTAAAATGATGTTGAATATCCAATGAAACAGACACGAAATTATATCTTAAATTTTAAAGTTTTCAGAGTTATATTCCATGTTCAATTGAATGTGAATAATTAAATAACATTAAAATATACCATCGTTTAACAATGCATATTATGCCACATTACAGACAGTTTATTTATTTAAAAACGTGAAGAGGGGCAAAACGTTGGTTTTTAATTAATTAAGTGGACTGCATGAAACTGATAAGAAATTATATTATAAATAATATTTGAATAATTCGAATTATGTGAAAATTAGGAATGAAAGAATAATACAAATTTTTAAACTTGTTGTTCTAATTCAGAAGATGATTTAATTTTGTGTAGACTGAAGAAATAATTCGCCGTTAAAAAATTATGGTAATACTATTATTTTTTATGCAGCTTGGTACTAATGTTATGGTGGCATACAGGTCTTACCAACATGACGGGAAGAAATCGGGACTCGCTGAGATTTCAGGTGGAAAGGAATTAGGGTTGTGTCAATTATATACCTGGACCGCAATAAACCGGGAAGAAATCGGGTCTCGCCCATTCCAATACACCAAACTATTTATTCATTTGGAGGATTTTTAACATTACCTTTTACTCATTCATTGCATTCTTAGCATCTATAAAATTAACAATGTTAGTTTTGTCTGTAAATTATGTAGAATAGATAATAGAAGAAGGGCTGAAATAGCTCTCACTGTAACCTTTTGAGACTGTCTTGCATCGATAGAAATCTGAAAATTCATCCTGGAAATTGATTTTACTTTTCTAGGTTGATTGTTAGGCAAATAAATTCTTTGTTCTGAAGAGTAGGCAAAAAATTACCTTATAGTTGATAAAAGGGAGAAGTAGTATTAAAGGAATACACAAAACTTCGATTCTGGAGCGATGATTTAAAAGTACAGTATTAAAGTAGAAAAACCCCAACTATTCTGTCAACGAAGATACTGTATACAACTCTGTAAACGAAAATCTAGCGCTTAGAAGTATACAGAAAGTTTTAATCCCTGTTAAACAAGTATTCTAAAGAAAATATGGTGGTGGTACTAATTCAAGAACACGGGTTCTATAAAAACGGTAATGTAAAAAGATCGGTGTCCCAATTACGTATGTAGAGGACTGGAAAATTTAGGTACGAATCGTCTACATCTCTCGTGTCAAAGACAAGGGAACAGTCGTACGGATTCTAAACGTTGTCGTTTATCCAATTATCACTTATCGTCTGTTAATGTCAAAAGGAGTTAGGAATTGCCGTTGGTTGCGCAACATGAAAGTTCGGTTCCAATCTTAAATAACAACAGTTTCAATGTGTCAAAAATATTTTTTTAAGTTCTTAAGAACCATGAGCATAATTTATGGGGATACAATTTAGCATAGATACATACACAGTAATAAGCAGTATGCAAATACATTTACGACTTGGAACTAATAGATCATTTTCTAGTATTATTTCATATCAAAACTTTTACATTGTGATTATTAGTTTATTACAATAATTGTTACAGAATATACAAAATTAAAATAATACCCGTGTTAACATGAATGTAGATTAGTCCATTAATTAACCTATATTAGCAGATGTGTTAGGTTGTTTTTTCCTTTGCGTATATCTGAGGGGCATACGATGTGGGTGCGTGAGGCATGACAGGCGGTGTATTGATTATTGGAGGATACGTGAGGATGTGGTCTGCGGTTTGGTATGGTAAGGTGGGTTAGGAAGTGCCTGAATGCTCAAGGGGAAGGATGAGGTCCATTGGGAGTTTTCTCTTGAACCTACGGGAAGGTATAGATGGAGGAGGATTGTCATGAAGTTGTTGGATCGTGGGATTTGGGTGGTTGAGGGCGCTTTAAATTAGGGACGTTATGGATTTGGTGATTTAGGCGTTGACTTTGGGAAGTTTGATGTTTATTAAATGACAGGATTTTTTAGGTACTGGGGAGTATTATGTTTTGTTTGAATTTTCGCGGAGTGAATTTCGTTTTTTCCCATATGACCAGGTGGTCTGGAGATTATAAGTGGCGTTTTGTGCTGATGGTAACTACCAGGTCGGAAATACAAATTCATTCGGAATCACGACTTCCATGTCAATACAGGTAAACAAGCTTACTCGTTCCCTTTAATACAAGCTCGAGAAATAGAAATAGGGGTCAAGGTTGGGCAAACTCGGGCAGACTGGCGGCAATAAGGTCTTATTAGGTAGGGTCCTCGGACCATAACGACGCCATAACATTTCCGTGAATGTCATGAAAGTGGTTTAGGGCTGCGGAGCAAACATAGTTACGAGGCACTGATCCGGGATCGTTTCTTTCACAAGGTCAAACTGACCAAGGACGAACCTATTCATCGAAACTCCACAAACGCAAAACATCTCCAGGGGAAGCATGAACCCAGAGACAAACATTGATTTTTTTTATGACGCTTTAAATGAAGCACAAAAAATCGATGATTACCTTACCTACATAAAATATTCATGAAAGTTTGAATTATTAATGAAAAAATGGACTTTTTCAACTGAGTTTGAATCTTGAAATGGTTCAGTATTATTTTTGGTTGATTATTTTACGGAACTGCAATCTGAATGGACCAATCTCGTGGTTAAAAAAATCACGGTAAAATATTTGTCAGCATGTTATTTGTTGTTTTGATATTTCGTTCTGAATTTGAAAGAGCAGATTAAACATGAGAGAATTTTGGTAAAATATCAATTAATTGGAAATAAATATTTGTTAAAGCCAGAGATATCTTTTATTCACCGTGTGCAATGATGTGTATCAATAAAAGATGTAGAAAATAGTTCAAATGAGGAAGATTAATACGAGCAGGGATGCTTCAGTGTTGCAATATAATAATCTGAGGTAAATTTTTTGGAATGCTTATTTTCTTACTACGAGACGAACAGTAATGAGAGTATATAATCTTATAACACTATGATATACTACTCGTTTAATTTGTTTCAGGCGCTACACGAAAAAAAAGTAATTGCTGGTTGGGTTACTGACCGTGGACTCGTCAAAACCGGCCAGCGAACGGTGGTATTTAATGAGTGCAGAAATCCTTGCAGAAAAATTACAGGCTACAGTGTTGTTGAAGAAACTAGTGAGATAACTTTGATCAGCATTCTACCGCAGGCTATATCACCTAATTGCGACGTTGTAGAAACATTCAGACGACAGAAACGGGGATCGTGTACATTTCCATGAAAAAATGTCTTTGATACATTTATCACTAAATTCAAAAACATATTTTATTCTATTCATTAAACAAAATTAAGAATGGCTTGAATAAAAACTTTATTGTCTGATACAAACCGCGCTCAATAGTTATCGTTTCTTCCAAACTAAATTCAATAATGACGTCCACAATTGCCTCATGAATACCTCAAGATTGTGTCCCGACACAACTCCTGTACCTTATATTTACCGCGGACATTCCTTCAAGCAGCAACTAAATTCTTGCGCCCTGTACGGAATATACTGCAACTTTATCTGCGTATAATTATCCTCATCATGCTGCTGCTGTTCGACAAAACCACTAAAGACAGTATTGAAGAGTGGCTCAACGCTTGGCGTATAAAAGTAAATCCCATTAAATCAGTAAAAGTAGACATCGCTGTCTACATGCCTCAATTAGTAATATACTCAGTTACCAATTAAGTAAAATGCCTAGGAATTCTAAGCTTACTTGGAAACCATTCCCAACGTCCAAAAGAGATCACAGTAAAAATAAATAGGTTAATTTGCAGAAATTCTAAACTAAAAAAAAATAGACATACCAAACCTTCGAATTAAAAAATTATACAACGCCTTTACTCTAAAATCCTCCGTACGATCTTAAACGTACAGTGGTTTGTAAGCAATAAAATGACGCCATTACTATATCTACAGTATAAGAAGAAATAAACAGATTCAGGGATCAGTGGTGTGCTCATGTGCTCAGTACATAAATTAATGTAAAAAAAATTATTTCGTAATTTTAAGATCCTTTATAACGGCGGGAATTTCCGCTTCAATTCATCGGTAATTTAACAGCCCACTCGATCCCGCCAACGCAGCCAGCTAGCGCAGATATCCTCTTCACCCTCTTTCACCACCCGTAAATCCCAACAAACTGATTCTTTCTTGTACTATGTTATTACGTAGTACGTAGAGACGGACGTGCTTAGAGGCGACTGCATCTGGACGCCCGTAATAACCACGAAGGCAGCACAAATTGCAGTAAAACACGAATCGGCGTCAAGTCACGCCGAAGACTACAAAAATAATATAAAAACGCCAGAGAAACTCGGAGAGCTACGACGGAAATACGGGGAGATGCAAAAAGAAACATCGTTGTTTGTTACGTACTCGTGCTAATCCTTGCGAAACGCAGCTCTCAGGTCAGGAGTTGCTGACTTTCCATTGTTTACAAGATGGCTGAAGGCAGACCTCAGCATCTGCAAGGACCACGCCCTCAGGAGCTATGCACGCGCTTATCTGCGTTATGGGTCAACGTAAACAGCATTCTCTCTTCTGCCGCTGTAAACAAACACGGCTATTTCGAGACACAGTCACGTGTCGGCACCATCTTGACGTAAATTGCTCAATGCTGGTTGTCTCAACGCCGAAGAAAATAAAAGTCACACTTAACACGGCTGCAACTGTCATTACGCAACGCGCCGACAAAGATATCCCTCGTAGGTGCTGCGCGTGACGTCATTTTCTTGTCATTCTTAGTCACACTAAGATCAGCTCAACTCCACTCCACTTAGGACCGTGGGACGTGGTGCACTGAAACTCTTACTCATACCCTACTAACAGACACGAGCAACAGCACATATGAATGAACTTGATACTGGCTGTAAAACTAATAATAGTAAGACCATTTATGACTTTGCCAAAGTTCTGGAGAAAGAGTCTTATTCTTAGGCAAAGAAAAACCTGATTAGGAACATCAAAATTAAAGATTTATTGCTTCAGTGTTATCCTTTTAAAAGAGCGGACTATTTTCAAAGTAACTTGACACCCATTTGTAAAGTATTATTTCAAGTAGTCTGTATATTTAAAACTAGCTAAATAACCACCTTCGCTTAGCATCCGTCCACAAAAAATATAAATATAGTTTTAATTGCATTATAGGAAAGAAAATTATAAAATCCATAAAACACTTCGAGCCAAACATAGCGTAACATATGTTACAGTAAGTAAAAGACAAATCCACACAGTTATTTATTATTTCAAAAAACCACCGACACGGGCGCCGAAAATCTACAACGGTGGCTCATACAGCAATGTAAATTTAAATGAGAGATGGCGTCCCTCCACATTTCCACAATTGTGAACGGTAGTAACTATATGAGACGTTACCACGATGCTGGTCATCATGTGTTGTGACCGCTGACCTGGTGCTGCTCCAGTGACAACTACGATTACCGACCTAATTCCTTGTTGAGTTAAATCAAGGATGCAATGTCGTACACAACTGTGTAAGTGTGAAGGAACGCTATCTTGTTAAAAGATGAATTCTTTACTATTAATTGCAGAATATTCCTCAACTTGGCTTGGCGTCGCCTCTGTCTGTGGTTTTATAAATAAATTTTCCAGCTCCAATGAAAACAAAACCTTCGCGAGTTTGTCTTTGACGTATTGTATCATTTGTTATTATATATTCTAAATGTTTCATGGACATGAAAATCGATTAAGCAGTAAGCAGAGTGCGATCACAACTCAGGGATGTTGGTTGACGTTATCTCACGAATTGAAATATAGATTAAATGAGTAGATTGATAGGTTTTTTTGTAGAGTACCACCTTTTTAAAAGAAAGCGTGTAAAACGATGATATATACCGGTGCTGTTGTGCCACTTTTAAGCATTTATTGTTAAATAAATTATTATTATTATTGATTTTAAGGCCGCTACACAGAACTTTATTTTACTTTGCAATTTCTTTACTCAACAATAGAAAGTAATATTATACGTCAGTTCCTTTTTACGAAACACCATAGCGAAACCCCGCGGTGACATCGGATTCGACGTGGTACATCCCGGAAAAAACAGGAATCTCGATGCTGAATCTTCAACTTAATATACAGTACTGTAGACATGGCAATAAGTGTTTTAAATAAGACGACCGATGACTATTAGTTTGTGCGAAGGGTTGACAAGAACGAACTGATCACGGCGCTTGAAATAATAGGCGAGCCTAGCAGCGTTGCTGAAAATCAGTATGCAAGGGGAGAAGAATAGCTTTGTTTACATATGTGGCAACAAAGCCTCCCTCTCCTAGGAGACGCAAGGAGGCATCTTATTTAAAACATAGTGAGTACAGTCCTAACAAACTATGACACACACATATATATATATATACCAGACAACACTTGTTCAAGTATTGGTATGTTAACCGCGGGAGTGACTTCTGTATGAAGAAGTAGACAGAGTGGTCTGATAGTCATAGCACAAGTATATAGTTACAGTGATAAATAGAGGGGCTATAATATGAGATGAGAGTTGGTAAAAATATGTAAGCCGTAAGGAGAGATAAAGGTTACACTGTGTTGGGGATCAATAATTTTTTTTTGCAAGATAATTCTTCAGTCAATATCTCGTATGCTTCCTTTAATGCTGCAAACATTGTTGCCAGTTGCTTGCAAATGTGTAAGGTTCAGCTTCTGATTTTCCTGATACAGTTGTATGAATTTTTCATGAATTCCAGGGAAACCTTAAGCTAGAAAACAGTTGACTCAAGAAGTTAACCGTCAAATCTGTCACGGTGATTAATTTTCACGGGTCAAGGCAGATAACGTAAATTACAAAACTCAAACATTCCCAGTTCATCACAATAGTAACCAGATCAAACCGGCGCTTCCGAACAACAACAAAATAACCTAAAATTTTTCAAGCACGCATATCCCAAAAAGAAGTTCAGGATGTGTAATAATACTCCTGGGAGGAAGTACAATCAACTATGATTATTCCATAGATGACAATTTGTCAAGATTAAATTGAAGGACTTAATTTACTTATTTTAAGTGTCATACAAGAACTAACATTGGGCCACTCTACGGCGCAGATATAAAAGTTGCACACCTCTTCTGAATTCAGCTGAATCAGAAATCGTCGAGTCTGGGAAAGTTATCTCACCTTTGATGAAGCGCAGAGATGTTTCCCAGGCTTCTATGAACCACCCATTGTTAAAGGATAAGTTATTTCACAGCTATCTGCATACTAGCGCATAGCTACGGTGTCTCATATCACGAAACCTAACGTAACCATATCGAAAATTGGATAAATAAAGGAAAAGTTTAACAAAATATTCCATGCACTTATTGGTAGAAGATGGCTAAGAAATATAAAATTGTAAAATATCACCCTCGTTTATGCTGACAATCAATAAGAACCCTAAAACCTTCGATATACAAAAAAAGATCATAAGTGACACAAAAATCAAATGCATCATAAATCTTATCAGAAAGTTCAGTACGAAACACAGTTTCCTATTTACAATGTTTCCTTTTAAAGATCAACCGGTTTGACAAACACAGCACTGACGACAATTCCTACATTGCATTTTCTAAACTACATAATATGTTTGTAATCTGTCCAAGCACTTACGATGCAGCAGATACTCCGCGCCGCTCAGAAAAGCCATTGTTTTCGAAAAACGATCATCTTTCCGGCATAAAAAGGTTTTTGACGCTCTGATCCTATTTTAGCACATTCTCGTGTTTATTTATCGACGTACGTAGCGAAAAAAAAACACTCGTTCAAAATTAAATAGAGAAGCCAACGAACTGAAGTGGATAAATATTCTTTCTTAAATAGGACCAGAAGAGACAGGAATGATTTGCCAGCAAGACTACTAGCGACTTTTATGAAGAGTGCGAAACAATTTACAGACTGCATTAGGGGTTTGGTTTAAGTTAAATGTATACTAGCATAAACTAGCCTTAGTAAATATGAACAAATTTGCAATTTTATTATTCATATTAAATCGATTAACGTCTGCTATTAAAATCACAAATTAAATAATTTCCGACCGATTTTTACAGACAATTTCTATTTTTTATTTAAACAACGTCTTGTGCAAACTGTTGACTAGATACGTTCTTAGTGCTGCCTCGAACCTCACTTTGGTAGAAAGAAATTAACGATTACAAAAATTTTATAGTTTATAATAATTGAATTTTAACAATAATTTGATTATAAACTTGAAGAAGGTGCGAATATGCGCCGAAACGTTGGTTAAATAAAAAATAAAAATTGTATGTAAAAATCGGTCGAAAATTATTTAATTTGTGATTTATTATTCATAGTAGTCTTAGTATTAAAGTTAAATTGTATTACTATAAAATGTATGTTACCGTCTATGTAACGAAATAAATCTACCTTTCAATAAAAAAAACTTGACGTAACAATTTTTTCTACCATTCTTGTTAAAACAACCCTTCAATCCCATCAACGGTTACTATCGTATTACAGCAACAGTTTCGGATCTATGCTGATATTAGGCACTTCGTTCGCATATGTTTATATCAATTTTCACACGATCCTCTGATAACTTTCTATTTTATTCGCAGAATAAGACAATGGAACATCTTGGCATTTATTTTATCAATATTTTTAACTACGCATATATTAAGAAACCATTAAATATCGCCCAAAAATGTTATATATTTTAATTTGTAGATAAATTATATCACCTGTGCATATTATTACTTTTATTATTGGTAGCGAGTCAGTAGACCTGAGACAGTAGTAGCTGCTTGTAATTTGCCAGAAGTGAGAGTTGTGTGATCATTGGTTCGTACGAGTAGCTATGTGGGGTGCCGTACTGAAAACTGTTACTGGAAATTCTAGACATCCGAGACCGTATTGCTGGTAGGGATATAAGGAGTTTGTAAAAAAATGATTCTAATAAACGAATTCAAAGTGTATAATCGGTTCATTCATCCAAATAAAACAACAGAACTCTACAAATAATAACTTTCAACAATTGCCATTATAAGTCTGCAGTTTCATATGAATTTTGATACGTAAAGATAATAAAAACTGAGTTTCAAATATTTTTTGTGTTAATTTCGAAACCCATTTCCCGGTTTATTTTTTTAAATTACGCAATAACGAAGCGTCTCTTACAATAATGCCAAGTTATAATCACGACGTATCAAATTTGAAAATAACATTGATAGAAATAATTCTCACAGATACGATTACCTAAAGAAATATAATAAATTCTGATGCAATGAAAATGAAGCACTTTCTCTATTTAAACGTAAATACAAACGAATAATTTCCATCATTATTGTAAATTATACTTGTGTTAGTTAAACGCAGAAATTTGACGATCGCTTAAACGTTATTGTAAAGAAACAGTTGTGCGAATTTGAGTACTGTTGACATTACACTTGCAGTGTTAAATTATTAAGCCTGAATGATTGTTTGTGTAGAGTACTCTGTAAACCTGTGGACGTCAACGATTAAATATGACAATTTTACACCACAGATTACGCTAGAACTGCAATAAAATATTGCAATGAATCATGTGTGCGACCGCAGTATCCAGCGTTACGAATGCATGAACTCGATTTTTCCTACCTGCGAATACAAGCTTTTGCGTAATCCCGGCCTTGACTTTTAATAGAGCATAGTGGCCAGCACAGAGACAGATGTGCTCAAGCCGGAGATAAAAGCAACGCCCAACTGCGTTTAATAAGCATCAAATGAAGTACAAGTCAACAGCATTTAATACAAAAGGAAAATAAACAATTGGACGGGGCGGTAAAGTTTTATTTTTTAGTGAAGATTGTTGGTAATACAACGAACTGCTTCTAATCAAGTAAATATTATTATTTTAGTCAAAGTAGTATACATATTAGGCCTGAAGCTGAAGCAGTTCACTGACCCGTTAATTACCAGACCATTACATGTGACGTTCGGATTCAGATGAGACAAGATGCCTGGTAAAGGCATGTAAAGTAAAAATTCGATGCCTATTTTCTTGGTGACAGTATATCATTTATACTTCAACACCTGCAACCCCAATCTTAAGCATTGCAATACTCATAGTAACAACGTGTAACACGATACAGCTGTATGTATGCGACGTGCCGCGATATCGTGTAGCATCTGCTGCATTCCTTCAACGAAACCAAGGTCAAGCCATCCCAAGACACATTTCAACATAACATTTTCAACCTTAAATAACTTGAAGAAATTCGTCACAAATTAAGCCCAACTTTCAACGCGTATCAATGGATTAACACTTATGTCAATATCGTATTGTTCTCGTTAATTAATTGATCAACATGATCAATGCCAATAGAAGAAGCAAAATAATTCCTTTGTTTATTAACTATATTATCCAATCATTTTATCATTCACATATATAAATCAAAAATGTAGATTTCCACAGTACAAATATGCAATTTAACGCACATGATTTAATAATTTTTAAAGACGAATATCGTTCTGAATTTCTCATTCTACTTTCCATAGATATCGAAACGTGATAATATATGACACAAATATCAACGAGTACTTGTATCCTTATAAGTGACTGACAGACATGTTAATTAAAATTAGTTTAAGGCATGACAAAAACAGTAGAACGTTTTTTAGTTGAATAAATTTTGTATTAGAAACACCATGGATTATATTTCAGAAATATTCTGCACCGTGTAATATATACAAGATACGCCGAAAGCATTTAGTATTGATTATCACCTGAAACCTTGTAAAGATATATTGTAATGTCACCACGGCAATAAATTACATATTAGATTATGTTGAATTAAATAGGATACTTTCAACTTTGGAATTTTATACAAAAATTGAAACTGATGACAGCAAAAGCTAGAAACACGTCAAAAGGAAAATAAATGATGTGAAGAAATTTAATAAATGATTCTCGGATTTATCAACCGGGTCAATTGTTTCTTACAACACAACGTTTCTGCAGTTCCATCACCACCGTCATCAGGTGAATGAATCATTGATTAAACCGATTCACCGGGAAATCCTGCGTTATTTGGTTGGAATAAAGTCACCCCTTTTATGTTTTATGTGACGGATAAAAAATATGGTGCTATATAACTGTGATTTTTTCGAATGTATCAGTAAATTGTTGCCTTCACATAATCCGTTTTTGATATTGCACTTTATCGTTACGACAATTTCACAGGCCGTGCTTGAAAGTGTAAATTTCTTTCAATCAGCAATATGTTGAGTTTTATAAATATAGATAGAAAGGTTTACAAAGTATAAAATGTCCAATAGCTGACGACTGGATGAAAATTCACGTAAGTAGGAAAATGATCGAACAATTATGAAAGAAGGAAAATACTTAAGTTGTTCCAATTATTTAAGTAAACTCACAGTAACCAACTGAAGTTGAATTTAATGATAGTTAAGCTCGTTAAATTCAATGATATTAAAGCACTCTTTCGATCGTGCACAACACTGCAAGTTGCGCAAATAAAACGTATTGAATGAACCACGTTGGGAAAGACTAGAAGAAATCTATGAGTTAGAAATGGTACTTGCAGTGAATCATTGCGAGAAGATAGAAAACGACCAGTGGACTGAACAAATTCAGAGCTGGGAACGAGGACGAGAACGGCCATTTGATATGAACGTCAAAGGATAGGCTAGGACTAGCTTGATAAAAGAAGAGAGCACTTATTATAGATAAGAGAAAAGCAAAGATATTATAAGTTTAACCTGCATGTAATTACCTTAAATTTATAAACAGTTTCGAATATATTATGCCATGTGCTAGGCCTAGGCTTATATGACAACATGTATCAGTAAGAATGTAAAAAATAGCAATGAAATATTAGACAGGAATCTAAAGCATTGAAAGTTTAATAAAAGTAAATGAAACTTGCTTAAATAAAATTCGGTTTATAAGCTTAATTTGTGATAACTACCAGGACATTTGTCCAGTAGAGCCTTTAAAATTAGTACATGTGAGATATTCTGATAAGCTAACTAAAATTGCAATTCTTTTACAATGAAAGTTGATAAACTTGAAATAGGAAACGGACTTGCTGAATACCATGAAGAGGTTTAGAAACCAATTTTCACAGGGATTAAACTCAAAAAACATATCAACTGTAACTGTAAAGAAGTAGTGACCGTGATAATGTATGGAAGAAGGATCAGGGACTGTATAAATTAGACGTTTATCGGTAAAAAATGTTTTAAATTGAAATTAGAATTAATACAATGTACTGACTACCATTGGACTTTGGTTCATTTGCAGTTGTAATAAACTATGTAATTTATTCATAACAAACATTATGAAAGTTGCGGAATGTTGCTGGGTTTTTATGTCGGTGAACTGCTCAAAATTATTCTCTCCTCGATGAAACATAATTATCTGAGACGGGAAATGTAATGAGGAATATCACTCTAACTAAATCGATATTGACACGGTTGTTACTTTAGATACTTAATACAACGTTTAAAAGTTGTCGATATGTATTTGTAATAATTTTTTTCAAAAATTAGAAGTGTTGGTGTGGGAACTGTAAGAGTTATTTATTAATATGAAGTATTTGAATGACGTTCATTGTTTCTGAGAAACGTCAGGGACTGTCATTCGTTGTTTTAATATAAATTCTGGAATTACAACTAATGTAAATGTATACTGGAATACAAATTAAATGTGCGGGATAATGCACACGAATCGAATATTAATGTAGATTTCAATTAATAAGTTGTCGGGCTGCCAGTGGGATGAGGTCCAATGATCGTAATAATAATAATATTCATTATATTTGCGAAGCTGCGTCAGTGTTTGCCATTGCACTGACTGATATTAAACCGGAGCAATGTTTGTGGTATTTATAGGTTTTGAAGCAACTAAAAGACGAGAGACCGTTCATGAATGAAGTTTCCCCCCGGAGTGTTTGTTGAGCTTCTCATCCGGGTGCAGTTCACCTGGCACTGCAAGCTGTCGAAAACTCTACGCAAGTTCCGAATTACAGCCGCATGGCTACATGCCTTTATCGACTTGGAAGAAAGCGTCGATTATTAATCTGCGGAAGGAATCTCGTTACAGAATAATTAATCTGGTGATGGATTTGTGAGCCCTCAGTCCTTCCATCTGGCCACCGACGAACAACCAGTTGCGGAAGTATCTCACGAAGGAGTAATCCGGGACCAAGTGTTGCGCTTACCTGGAGCAAGAGGAAAGCCGCCGTCCGCTATCCCACTCGGTTATCACCACTCACTTCACTCGCACTGCGAGAACTCACGGAGCACGCAACCAACAAGCGAACAAGCGAACGAACGCACGGACCAGCGAGACCAGGCGAGTCTGGCCGCGGAATGCAGCCTCTAACAACTCGGCGGGCGAAAGTTCCCTCCCCCTCCCCCCTCCCTCCCTCTTCCTCCTCGCACAGTTACCTCGGTGCGCGCCAGATGGCAGGACTCGTCGCCATGGCAACCGGCCACAACAAAACTCCTCCCGGAAGGAAAGTGAATGAAGAGTGAAGGGTGTCAATTGGCGACACTTGGGACGAACATTACACTCCAGAAAGTGGGAGGGAGAACTGCCTTCTCACGCTTTATTTTGACGACACGCTCGTCGAGTTGAATGAATTATCATAACAATGGCGACAGTTAATCGTCGGTAAGCTATTAAATGAAAATCGTTAGAAACCAACCTGCAAGTACGAAACTACGATTGTAAACGTCTGGACGATGTTTTCAGTGAAGTAAATAGGGAATGCTAACGTAAATTGTAAGAAAAATGCACTTTTAAACACCCTAAATGCATACATACATGTAGTAATTGCCGCGAAGCGAGGAAAACAATTTATTATAAGACTACAGACCCGCGAAAATTATTAGACTAAAGGCACATCTATACCAAGTTTACCCAAACTGTTTCTTCAATGAAACATTTGGCAAAATCGGACATTCTAACTAAACAGTTGACTTATTTCTTAGGATGGGGGATTCCTAGTCGTAAAAAGTGAAACATGATTTAAATTATTGAATTGAATTTATTAATACTGCAATTGAGTAGCACTCGATGGCAGTTACAAAAAATAAACTTAAAAATAAAATATGTTACAAATAATAATTACACTAATATAATATAATTTAATTAAATCCTAATAAAAAAAGATAAAAAGTACCCATTATTCATATATTGTTTCGTCGCACTACACTACACTACACTTGCACTTCACTACACTTCCTAATACTTCCCTGAAACACGTTACTATTGGCAGGGAATGTTTCGAAAACTTCTGCAGGTAAATTGTTCCAATCCCTTACAGTCCGATTTAAAAATGAAAACTTCCCAACGTCAGTTTTAAAGCTACACTGCCCAAATTTACAATGATGATCCCCTCTACTGAAATAATTTACTATTAAAAACTTTGATGCAATATCTTCTCAGGATTTTTGGCCTGCGTACGCTTTAAAAAGAGCCCCGAGACGTAAATTTTGTCGTCGTTTTTCTAACATATCCCACCCTAATTGGCGAACCTTCTCGTTTCCGTGACCAGGACACCGCCTCTGTACCCTTTCCAGTGCCTCGACCTGATATTTTCGGAACGGATCCCAACAAATACTATTCTAGTATTCTAGTACTGGACGCACGAGAGATTTGTATGCAAGTTCCTGTGTTTCAGTTTGCTTTTTTAAAATCTGCATGACGAAATGAAGTGCCTTCCATGCTTTAGTAATTATTTTTAAATATAGACCTGTAATATAAATAAATTACTTAGTGACTTTGATGATTTTAGGTCCCTGAATTGCATATTTTATTGATATCAGGCACAATATTTGTAAATTCAATTCTAATATCTTTTGTGGCGTCGGACGCGTTTCTGCACTTGGACTTCATTGCAGCATAACACGAAAATTCAGCTTTGCAAATCCAGCAGGCAATAATAGAATATTTTGAAATATTGGAGTACTCTTTGAACTAGCTCATTGATCAGGTAAGAATGATGATTTTACTTTTCTTTCACTGGTTAAATCAATTAGATTTCCATGGTCACTTGCACCTAAACCTACAGGTTTAGCTGTCATAGAAACCCTGAATCGTTCTTACTAGTTTTTCGAAAATATTGCAAATGAGTTTATTTCAAGTAATATAGATGTTCTAATAACATTTTGGAAACTTTTTCATCTACTTCAAAAAATTTCATTCATTCAAACATTCATGAATGGCAGGAAACCAATTAAGATCCTAAGATTCAACTTATTAAATATAATATTGTATTCTTTTTATCAAAATATCAAATTTTATCCCTTTTATTATAGTTTGCAGTACTTTCTCCTTGCAACGATATGTTCAATGCACTTTGTAAAATATCTGCCAGATATGAGAGTTTAATCGACAATGAAGGATTTTGTAAAACGTCAACAAAATGTTGTCCTGAATTATTAGTGCGTTCAAGAAGACATTTCGAAGTTCAAAAAGTCATATTAGTGCTTTTCCTCTGGATAGTCATCTCACTTCAGTGTGCAATAAACATGTTTAGTGTTCAATAGCCATGTTATCGCACCAAATTTTAAATAATTTGGATTGAAGTGGCCACTAAAATTTTCATGTGGACCTCTGGTTGACAACCGCTGCACTAGATGATCCTGACAAACTGGAATTACGTGCTATTGAATTAAATTTCACAAAAGAAGGTGTATAATATTGCCTTACTTTTTGCTCAAAGCTGCTCATTGTCAAGTTAAATAAAATATTAACTGTGTAATTGTGGGCTATGGCAATTTCTCTCACTCGTACAGGATTTTGGTTGACTGAACACGCCCTCACTTGTTCATTATTACTCATTTTTCCTATTGTAGCGGGAAACAATGAATATCAATTCCCTTCCTGTGCTATTAAAGGAGAGTTACCTGTTTCACGACCACCCTCATGTAGCCTGTTAACCACATAGTAAATACAAATTGCGGATGCCATATTATTTCCACCAATTCTGTGACAGCGTGTGCAACGTTAAAACGGTCACAAAGTCTATTTACTGTGTTATCATAAGATTAATTTTGGCATCAACAGAGAGAGAAGAGGGGGCGAGCATTCTCACTTTATTTATTGTTGCAGCAGGAGTTTTGATTGGAGGTCACGGCATTGTTGTTAAGACAATTTTTATTTCCAATACAGGACTACCAACATGTGTTCCCTCTTAGTTTCAGGTCCACGCAAATTTTAAATCACTAATCAGATTAAATTAACGATTTTATAATAGATTGTTACGCGTAACCTAAACATGTCTGAATAGGATCAAGGCAGGTTCCCGGGAACAAAGCCGAGAATACGCCTCACTGTCGGGGCGGATGGTCACCATAATATAATTGAATTCCCGGGCGTCATTGGGTACCCACAGAGACATAAATGATACCATAGTTTTTATATATTCCATAAATTCATCTGTATAAAAATTTTGTACGTGTTAATTTGTTTTTTAGGGCAAAATAGAAAGAGTTGTTCGTCCAAGTTGCGCGTGATAGAAGTCGCGGGTGTAGCCAGTTATTAATATAAATAAGTTCTTTTTTATCCTTGTACCAGTATCCTATGCCTTCAAAATATTGAAGTCTTATAGCTGAAAGAGTGGTTTCCTGAAGGAAACTTTATTTTAATGCAATTTTGAGCTTCGTGCCACTAAGCTAAATTCATGACAAAATTCTTGGCTGAAACATGACATACCATGCCATGGGCTGGAAATGGCCGAGATATTAACCCCATGGGGCAATTTTATTACGAACGTTATTCAAATACCGGTTATTACACTTTAAGTGCAGCATTCCTCCTGTAAAGTGAAGTGTTTGATGATTTACTCTCAGACCTAGTGGAATATATTTATAGAAATTGTCGTGTATCTGTCGATGGAATATTGTCAGTAAGCCGATTGAATGTTTGAGTTACTTGGGCACAGATTTTGCGCCAGAATTTCGTTGTTTTCCCAGAAGAAGAGGTTCGTTTGCTCGCAGAAGAACGGAAATAATATTTCAATGAATATTTGACAAGATTTATTCAACAATTTGGGTTAACAGGCTACATGAGGGTGATCCTGAAACAGGCAACTCCCCTTTAATAGCATAGGAAGGGAATTGAAAACGGGGGGGTGTGCGGAAGGTAGAGCAAGGTAGACAAGGGTTGACTAGGGCCCTCGGTGTTTCACCTAAAGAGATGCAGGGAAAACCCTAGAAAACCTGCATCAGGTAGGTCGGGCATTGGGTACTATTCTCACGCCATTCCGAATGACGGGAGACGAGTTTGCTGCTTTACCTTCCGCATTCCCCCTTTTCAATTCCCTTCCTATGCTATTAAAGCGGAGTTGCCTGTTTCAGAATCACCCTCATGTAGCCTGTTAACCCCCTAAAAAACATTATTCACCATTGCTTCTGCGCCCCTATTTACTCAACACACTCTAATTACTTTATTGTAAAGTCATGTCCATTTATCAACGGGATTTTGTGTAAGCATTTTTGATCAGTATTATACATTCCAAAAGCCTCGCTGTTAATTCAGCTTGAGTAATGAGCTCGTTCGGTTATTATTTCTTGTAATCCCTAATATAGTGCAGAGTTCAAACGAGTTACCAGTCTGGTTAATTTCCCATGAAATCTACAAATCACGCAGCTTCTTTTATAGGTTCGCTTCTCTGACAGAGTAAACGTTTATAGTTTATAGAGCCCACAAATCGTCGATATGCTTCGCCCGACTTAGAAAGTGTTTCGAGCGTTGTTCAAGAGTTCCCTGTAATTAGCAAGTATAAACATGCGCAAGGAAGCGTGGAGGTAAATGTGCCATAAAATTATATGGTGAAGAGAAAGTAGGGATTGGATGCTGTTTGAAAAGTCGATTGAAGACAAAATGCTAATTTATCTGCGGAAGTGCAACAAAGTCTGTCCTCTGATGATAGCTAGCATATTACTCAAACAAAAATTCATAAACTATGCTCTTACTTTCACAGGAATAAATTACTATTAGACCTGTTTCAATAGCAGCTAAAATTACTCACGCAAACAAGTTGTATAAGCGCAGCAATAAATTATTATATAACACAAATTCATCTTAATTATTTTGATTTATTCCATTCCACGCCTAATAGGTATTTCATTTAAGTTTAAACATCTTTAGAGTTGTTAACTTTTAATATTCAACTTGATTCTAAATTGAAATGAGAAATGATATTTGCCCTGCCTTACAATTTGGTTCATTTAAATTTGACCTATAAATGAAATTATTTATTATTTAATTTATTTTGTTCAATATTTCTGAATCCAGTCACCGAACATGTTGTGAGAAACTTTTAATGCATTACTAATAAGATGTTAAAATGCTCTATCAAATGAATGGGTATAGAAATATTATGTCAATTGTGAATGAAACCGTAGAAATATATTTGATATTTACCCTAAGAGAGTAATAATAATAATATGTAAAGTAGTGTGGATAAATACAATACAAACTAATAACTGCACTCATATTTTCTGAAACTTAGGAAAATCTCAGAGGCAGTGTCATGAACATTATTCGCACCCGCAGACAAATCAATCAATATAAATAGCTTGTTACCAAAAAAAGTCAAGATTGTAAGGGTTGGAGAAACGTCGGAACACAAAACTGTAAAATCGAAGCAGTGTATCGCAATACCCAATCATAACGAAGCTACTGCGTAATAGATAGACATGCCGCAGGCCAAGCAAGAACCAATCAAAAACCGCCTCGTCAACAGTTCATTTGATATTATGCTAAATAATAACTAGAAATATTAAATTTCCCTAAGTCGGGGCACAAAAAATTCACTCCAATAATAACAAGGAATATAACAACGCAATATATTGTACTAATTGTTCTTAATATTGTACATATATTTCTTAGTATACATAAAAAGCGAATTAATTTGTTCTTGGAATCATTTTTAACCACAATTCACATCATTTAAATACGTTTCAATAAAATTTAGCTTTTGTATTTCTACGTTTTCCAGGTACCACACAATTCATACTTTTCACGATTACAGGTATGTGTGTGTGGTGGGGAAAGGTTGTGTTATAATTAAGACGAAACACTTGCCAACTTTGTATTAAGAACACCTTTTTTAGAAATGGCATTGGCAAGGCTGACAATTTTTTTTCTACTTCCTCTTCCTTGGATCTACAGCCCATTGAGGGCCTTGGCCTACCGTGTCGACAGACCGACATGAGCAGTTACGAAAATAAAACAGTCTCAATAGCGGTGAATTTCATAATATGCCGCTTATTTGTTTACTTGGTACTGTTTATTTAGATGACTACTTCTAAATAGTTTGTTCTTTTTTGTCGTCAAACTAATTAAATACCCACGTTTTCTTAATTTAATTGAACAGTTTTACCTCATTTTCTATTTTCCCCGCAAATAAATTAGTTCGGGAATTGTAGAAACTGGAAATCCTACGAAATCTTGAGTATAAAATGTTCAGACACTGACACAGAAGAATAGCGACAGTATTCATTTCCTCAGTATTTTCTCTTTTAATAACACTAGGCTTAAACTCCTGCTGAAGAAAAATCAGCTTCTTATAGCAAATTGGTTAGATAATTAAATACAGAGGGGAGGGGCAGAAAATCACCTATAAAATATTTTATAAACTTGCTCCAAAGAAAAATACGACACTCGAGGATGATGTCAGATGGTGGGATAGAGTCAGTGTTGTGATGATGATAACCACATCTATGCACGGCGGTAGAGTGGAGGCTTTATATGCGTCAATGGACTACTCTCAAGGATTGCCGACTTAGCGAATCAACTTTGCTGAGGATAAAGAGCTCGTTGTGATATGCTCAAGTAGATAAGTATTTCGCCTGGCCATCAACGATAAATGTGAATTATTGTCCGTACTCCATCTGAATTACGGTCCACAATCAATTAGAGGAAAATTTTCAGCGTGTTTCTTCTGATTACAGATCGGACTTTAGATCTCACTGATCCCAAAACCATCGTCAGATTTATTTAAAGTCTCTAGCCAGCGTCACAGATCTTTCCATCAGTAATCCGCTTTTTGCTATATTTAGGATATTGTTAAATTAAGAAAAATATTGACACAATTCTCGCCTCTAAAAGGAAAAATGAATATTCTGGTGTGATAAGCCATTGGACAAATGACAAGAGTTGCAGTCCTTATCGTCTTATGGGTGCAAAGGTTGGAACTATGTCTTATTTTGTCTGTATATGCATATGTAAATATTTACTTTCGTAATCATCCCAGATATTGACGGGGGGATTTTGTACCCAATAGTTGCTGGCCTGCTTGTTCAAAGTTTTACTGCAAATTTCCAACTCATTTTCTTCATTGAGTTAAGAGTCTTGACGTGTATTTGCTGGATTTTTTCGAATTGAATGTCGTTATACTTGGCACTTTTCCGTCAGACAGATGGGAAAAAATTTCAACAAAGCTTATGTCGGGACTCCTCATCGCTGACAGTCCTTACACAAATCAAATTCAACTTGTAATCATGAAGTATTAAATTATCTTAAAATAAATGCCTTCAACACATATTAAGACCTTCTCATTCCAAATCTACAAAATACCGCGAAAAAATGTTATGTCCTGTAGCTGTGAGGAACGAATCCTGGAATGGGCTTGCGTTGTTTCAGGAACCATACCATGATATGGACATAACTTCCCCTAATCGTGAAAAGTTGCTAATAACCTTGCAGTTGGTGAGACTATAAACTTTTTTAAGTTATGAGTGATGAGTCATTCAAAACGTATCCATTTTTCATAATTATCAGACCTTAACCTTCATTCTACAGCTGCCCTAAAATTAATATTTTGTAATTGCCACATGGGAAGAACCAAAATTCTGACATCCTGTGTAGAGGATAAGATTGAAATGAAACCTAAAAATTTCAGCTTCAATAAATGGTACTTTTAATAATTTAGTTTCAACTTACAACTCGCAGATTCTAACGTCGATAATTTGAAATTCAAATACAAGTTCTAAACTACGATCAAAACGATTCATATCGGCAGTAAAAACCGTTGGACTGTACGGGTCTGGCCCACAATTGACTTTAGACGCGTCAATCCGCGTCTCTTAGGCGCCGAATCAATCCGCAGAGTAGTTACAAAAAGCAAGCACATGTATCTCTTTCATGAGCAGTATTTAAGTGTTGTTTGTGGGGTTTGCAACAATGACGTTTTATTATAAAGATTATTAATCATCCAAACTGTGCCGAGTAATTTACATCATTCCAATAGTATTGAAGAGTTGATAGCGAAAATGAAGATCGTTAAATAAAATCACTATAATTTGTCAATTCTGTATTTTTAATTTCAGGAGTTTTCGGCCATGGCTTTTTTCAACTTTATATTTTGGAATTCTACAGTGATATTATATAGACGTGAACCACTCTTGTACTATGATTGGTAAAAATTTATAAGTGAAATAATTTTTAAAATTTCGGCCTAGTTAGTTATAATCATCGAATTTCTTAGTTAATATACAGTGTAATGCATGCTACGAATTTCTTAATAAATTATTACGTACAGTGTACTCTGTGCTATATCAAATCGCTCATGTTCACAACAGCACGTCTTGTTAGGCATATCTAATGCAAGGGAAAAATTTATTTTAATGACTCTATGTGTTATTTTCACGCATACAAAACTCAGAAAACAAAACAGCAAAGGAAATAAATACTGTCCAAACTTCAAAAGCACCGGGGAACCAAATGGAAAGCAATGAAATCTAATAACTGGAACCCAGTCAGCCCCCTTCAACTCCATAAAAATCAATCCCTCCTTAAATAGAAGGATAACTATCACAAGGGTCCGTACCTGGCCACTCCAAAATTACCCACCTTCACCTAATCACAAAATATCCACTCCCATTCTGTTCCCAATGAAACGCCATCATTACCATGAAACACATCATCTATAAATTCAGCAAATTCCATCAAGAAAGGGACCATATATTTGAAAGTCTTAACGAGATGGATTAGTCCCCGAAACATCAAGAAGATATTGTTAAGTTCTTTATATTTATTTAGTGAAATCTAATGTAAAAGGCTTTAATGTACAGTCGCTAATAACCAGTTGTTGTTGACGTGACTTTAAATGCCTCCCCGCTCCCCAAATGTTTCTATGCCCCGAAAATGTGAGAAGATATGTGCCGATTACAGTCTCAGTTCTCAAGGGTCAGAAGAAAATGATGGATTACACAGAAATTTTGAGACGAAGACAACACGCAATGCTTTACAGAGAAAGATTTTCTTGCGCAGCAATCGCTGAACCTTTCAGAGATGTTACTTAGTTTGCCTCTAAAAGTAAAAGGCACAATGGTACTTATGTGGCAGACAAATCGGCGCCGTGTCGTCGATTGGAAATAAAAGGGTGTCTTGACGACTTCACTTATTTCATCGGTGAAAATATAGTTGTGAAATGAGTTGGCTCACAGTAATTAGATTTAGTAGTGAGCGGCGAGGTCGCTGAGTTTTATTGCGGCTGACGAGAGACGGAGGGGCAAAAAGTCTCACGCTGCCTGTTGCGGAACAGGCAGGGTTACAGTTTAAGTGGAATAATGAGCAAGAGCTCTCAATTGCACTCAGCGGCCTTGGAGCGCAATGAGGTGAAAAGGGCAATAAAGACGCAGCGACAAGGAGCCTAGGTGATTCACGCCCGAACTGGGGCAATCGCGTGACGAGACAAGATAACCGATCGCTCGCTCGCCAGGGGTGGTCGGACAATTTGCCTTAACGAGCTTTACCTCGTTTCATTCTAGACCACCGTACTGCTAGCAAAATAATCATACATAATTATTTGCCTGTGTGTTTCGAACCATACTCCTGGAAATTATTGCCGATCAATATTAGCGATCGTTACAAAATCAAAAATATAGTTTTCACATTAACTATTTAACACACGTTGTAGCATAAATTGAAATAAACTTCAATCCAAGACTTCTGTTAAATTAAAAATATATATCAACTGCTTAAGGGTCATCACACACTACCAAATTTTATCAAACACCTTTTTAATCACTAAAATGTAATACATAGTTACTTATGACTTTGGAAACTAAATAATCGAGGCAATTGAAAATATCTAACATGTTCTATTCTGTGGGGAGTTCAACTGTTGCCGCAGAAAATGAGTCACACAAGTTCAGACATGTCACTTCACATTGGTGAACAAATATTTGCTGGTTACAGCTTGTCTTCAGTTGCAATCAGAATACAGCTGACGTGGTATATCAGGTCTGGAGGACACTAAAAATTCATTGAAGCTATCTAGGCTTATACTTAATTTTTCAAACAATTTATAAAATTGAATATCGAAAAGTCTGTTACTAATTAGTAGGATGGACGCAAAATAGATTGCGCTTCTTCTCCCGCCCTAATTGATACGAAGGCTCAAACGCATACAGTCTTTAAGAAACGGATTTTTAAACTGAGTAAAAGGAACTATCTTGTTGCTAGTGTGAGTTCGACATACTGGAAGCAGCTCAGAAGTAACCCTTTTTTATACATTCCGCAGATAAAATGAGACATAGACCGCATACAAAATTACAAATAATGTCCACGTTTAATGTCCGGAACTAAATTTCGTTTTATTTTCACTTTATAATGTAAACGAGGAGGAAAGGAAGAGGTTTTCAATTTCTGTAACACGAAAAATTAGATACGTAAATATTACACACTCCAGTAACTAAGCAGAGAAACAGAAGAACAGACGTGTTATTAGGCCGGCAAATTATTGGAATAAACACTGGATACATTCGGTAAATTTGATAATCAATACACAATTTTCAGTAGTAGAAGAAAATATATTTAGTAAAAAATTGCAAATAGTGATAATTGCAAAGTTTCTCTCCTGTTTCAATAATAAAGTGAACTTATCTATGAAAAGTGTCATTTTTATCAATATGCTTTACATTAAGTATACTTACTGCAAATTATATGTCTATAATTTTATAAATCTGATATCAAAATAAATAAATAAAAATTACGGCAAAACATGTCAGCAAACAAATTTAATAAATAAAACGTTTCATCCATCTCTGTGGACTTCTTCAGGTAAATTTTAAAATGATAAGCTAATTACACTTTGAACTATTTGGACTACCTCCAGCGACGTTACGGTCGAAATGAATAAAATCAAAACCACCAAATATTTAATTACGAACTCAAAAATTTTAAAAACTGACGTTATGAAGTACCAACGGCGACGAATAAACGCAGTTATAGAATAATACTTCTTTTATGTCTGTCAATTGGTCGGTTTGATTTCTTTATATAATTTATTTAGAAAAACATGCGCTAAGAGAAATATTTTATATAATTCTATTTTCCTTCCGCCGTGTTATTTTGTGTTTCATAAGAATTATTTCCTCTATGTTTCCACATGAAGAGGTACTAATTTAAGGTCGGATCGTCGTACTTGCCTACGAAAAATTGTAATTTCTTTATTAAATATTTTTTTTATTTGGCCATTCGTATTTGTATTTCGTATTTCAATAATGTCAGATAATATTAAATTTATTTCTTAAGAGAAGCATATTTCGGCAATATTACACTTCTAAAGGAACCCAACTGTAGAAACGAAAATCAAATTATGTCTCTCGTTAGCCCACGAGCAACTTACTGAGTTGATGCATGGATCATTAGTAACAATGTTGCTGGAACATGACGCAAATTTGAAAGAAAAATTATCAGGAGATTTTATGGAGTAGCTAGAGAAGTAGAAATATGAAGAAGGGTACAGTATACAAAAATGAGAAGATGGCTGGGGAATTTAGTAACGTGGGGAAATACTCGTTCGTAAATAGGACCGTAATAGACTGGAATGGTTTGCCTGCAAGTCTGCTAGCGAATTTTCCGAAGAGTGTAAAAACATTTAGAGACCGAATTAGGGACATGCTTTGACTTAATATACTTTAGCTTAAATTACTGTTAACGTATTTGTATATCAAATATTAATAGTAGCATTAATTTTTTTAACTTATATTCCTTTATTGGAATATTAAATGTATGTTGCCACAGGACTCAGCCCATTCTGACGAAATAAATCTATCTATGGGAGTGGAAATAATTCCCGAAATCATATTTAAAAGTGGTGTGGAAAAGACGTGGTAGCCCTTAGAGAAGATGACTGCAGTGTGTTGAGGATGACTTGGAGGAGAGGAAGAATGTGGGATGATGAGAGAAGACTCAGTGTAAAGAGGAATGGTGGCATATAGCGAAGGCAGCCTACGCCCACAACGGGTTGTAGTGCTTAGGAAAAATATTTGCCTCGAGTCACTTCTCATATTTCTTTATCCAGTATCAAAAATATTAAAAACAGAATTTGAAAAAAGAATCGAATAAAATGTTTTCTTCTGTTATATTGCTTTTATTACATGAATTTAGTAAGACATTTATAATTTCAAATGACGTATTTTATAGATGACTAAAATGTGTTTTATCATTAAAAGTCAGAGAATTATGAATTATTTCGTAGGATAATGGCTTTCGCAAAAAAAGGGAAGTGGTAAGAAATGCATAATCTCCCCCCCCCTCTCTCTCCTCTCTCTCTCTCTCTCTCTCTCTGTGTCGTTATTGAAAATCCCTGTTTCTCACCCTGCGATTGGCAGCCCTGGTAACGTTGTTCAGTGAGGTGGAGAAGAAGGGATCAGTATGAGTCAGTGGCTCAACACGATGAATGGCCAGCTGATCGATCCAACAGTAGTGAAGAATTATATTCATCTCTCCTACAAGATATCGACTGACTGTTTTGAAAAACAAATTATTAGAATATTAACTCTCAGAGAATTGAGCGAAAGGCTATTCTACTACCACGATACTTCTACTCGAAGATAAAACCTTTAATTTACTTCACTATTCCGTAATGATTGCAAAACCAGTATTTAAGTGAATAAATAATTTATCAACGTTCGAAGGTTTTCCCTGTGTATTTGCTGGATGAATAGTGCTACCGGGATCTATATAACCTTAATCAAAGACATTCCGATGGCGTACTTTCTCGTCTTTCTGAAGTGAAGTAACTACCCAAGAACTACTTACCCAAAAAACAAATTATTCAACATTTTTTCAGGCTATAACAAGTTAATATTTCCAAATATTCGAGCAAAGCAAATGTGGGACAATCATAAGTTGCCTATATGAAAAATAAGATTATAGTAAAATTAAATAAACACAGATTTAAATCAATAATTTTGAATGAAATAGCCCAGTAGGTTAAAGAAACAGTTAAAAGAAAGACTCTAATAGATGACTGAAAGTAGGTGTATATGGAGTAATCTAGCCTAAGTTAACAAAACACGTTGAAAGATCGCATGAGGAAAAGATGGTGCGAAAGAAATTCCATTGTCGAGAAAGGAATTCCATATGGTTTGCCATTGCTTTGGTTGTTAGACTGGCGGTAATTAAGATCTATTTGCGTAACTTTAAAAGTATGTCCCACCAATGAAGGCTGCATGCTGCAGGCCCAATCCCTTACATTTATGATCTTAAGATAATTTCTCAGGGACAATGGCAGCTGGTGAGATTTTTACTACATCACCCTAGGGAATTACCATCTGCATAGTTTCCAATGTGTCTATTTTTTAAAAGCGGAAGAAATTAGAAGAAAGCTAACTCACATTTACAACTTGAAAGTATTTTCCCTTCATAAATATTTTAAATAAAGTTAATTGTTGGAACAAGTCATGCATGATCTCAGTATTTTATACGTGTTAATTGGTTCACAACACAGAAGCCAGGGAGTATACTCGTACATACTGTGGAACTTTACGGTGAGTGTATGTGAAACGGAATACTGCGCATTCGCATTTCTCATTATAGGCAGAAATTCTGAGCTGAGATTTGGCTGAGTAAAGAGAAAGTCAGCCTGCCGCAATAGCGGGAGCGAGTTCGCTGCAAGGCGGGCAGTTTAAAATCTTCGACAAAGAAAGCAAAAATTCACACTGTTAAAATACGATTATTATAGAGGCCCTTGGAAATAAGTAGAAACTCTTCCTAAATTTATTTATATTCTGTATATCATTAACACTTACGAGATGTTTTGAAATACTGTGGCTCGCAGCGGATGGTCTAGACATCAAATTACTATTGCCACTAACTTTTAGTATGCTGAAGCGAGCACGTGCACAATCTGTTAGTAGGATTAGTACCATGCTGACGAAGAAATAGCTTGTAGAACAACTGTTTGTGAAAATTTTCTACAAACTTGCCAAACGTTTTACAGAGATATTTTAATTGTTCAGCAAAGTATACAGGGCGTTTGTACGAGTCGTCGAAGTTGGTTGACAAAGGATCTCCTCGTCCAAGAAAGCGCAAGTGAGTCGGTCAAAGATCAATGTGTTTGTTGATTGTGTTTTTTAATTCCAAAAGCGTGAATTTATACTACGCGGTAAACAAGGAAGTACACTGAGAACTCTAGGGATGCTGTGCGCGGGAAGAGTGCAAACCAGACTTGGGTGTTGTATCAAGACAATGCGTCGCTCCAGTGTTGCAGCTATCTACCAAAACATTACACCCTGTATTATCTGCACCAAACTTAGTTGCCTTTTCTTCTGTGCCCCAAAACATTGCCGTCGTTTCGAAACCATAGAAAGTGTTCAGGACAATGCGATAAGAGACCTGTGCGCTACCCCAGAAAGCGAGGTTCAGAAGACTTTTGAAGAATGAAAGCAACGCTGGGAACTGTGTATTGCTTGCCACAAGAGGTGGGGGAAAGACAGAGCTTAAAATGATATACAGTGTTTAATAAATATGCTGCTTCTTTGAACACACCTCGTTTGCACCAGTCGCGGAGGAAAACAGCCAAGGCGAAATTGAGAAAATGGGGATACAAAAAGCAGTAAGAGTAGTAGAAAAGGACAGTTATAAAAATAGTTTTTAGAATTTAACATGACGCATAAACATAGAGTAATGTACAGAAAGTGAAAGGAACCGAATAAGACAGGCAGGCAAGCAGTTGAGTGATATGCGTTAGTAAAGTAGAAAGAAAGTTTAGATAAAGGGACGCAGTTAGTAGTGAAAATGACAGGATAAAGAGTTAGTAAAGTGGAATTTCGTACATTATGTGGTGACTCATGACCCCTACATTGAAGCGGTAAAGCAATGATAATTTAGTTTTTGTTATTCGCGTACAGCAGGACGAAAAGCGAGGGTGGTTTGGTCAAGGCCGAGTAGGTGGGAAACGTCGCCGTTTACAACATTATTTATTGCCTGGAGTGCATTGTATTTGGACAGTTGGTCCCGGGAGCTGTCCTGAGAAAGACGGGGTGAGAGAGCAGTGGCTGAGGAAACAACATGCGTAAAAGTTAAATTCGGCATGTTCGAGAAAGAAGATTCATTTGATGGGAGTACGGAAAACAAAAAGATAACATTTGATGGAGATTTAATCTGAAGAAGAGGCGCTAGAGGATCTAGAAGACGTGATCCAGCAAAGGAACCTCCGGCAACGGCAAACCAAGAACGACGTCACCACGCAGAACATCTGGTAACGGCATTTTTACCCGGTTTCCACTTAAACCATTCTCGTTGATTCGCGATTGTTTTATTTCAATTATATCGTTGGTTGGTTGTGGTGAATAGTACTAACTATTGGAAAGTACCGAGAATGCTTCCTGTTTAAATGTTATAAATTCATGACTTCATATGTAATGATTTAAGAAGTGCTACAGGGAAGATATATGGTAAAAGGTTTAAAATGGTATTGCATATTTGTGTGTGCATGAAGGGACTAAGAAGTGCCAGGCTGACTGCGCCGCTCACGTTTGGCAGAGAAAGTGAGAGTGAATCACTTGCCACATCGGACTGCCATCTGTAAATGACTCACACAACTTCCCTCCGGAGTCCGGACCACAATGGTCCAAATTAAATTCGTCACCCACAGGAACCTGCGAGTGTTTTCTGTGACAGAGGACTGAGTGACTGCCCGGCGGCGACGTCGCCGCATCCAGACACAAGAATGCGAGTATAAATAAGTCACCGACCGCGCCCTGGCGTCTGAGGCTTTGTCGGCGCCTCTCCAGGGGAAAGTTCCCACCTAGGAAAAAGAAAACAACTCGGAATCGTGGTGCAAAGTGCTAACTGCACGGTATATCTACATCCTTCAACGTTTTCTTCAGATAAAGAATGTTCCGGCTACCCTTATCAGAGGAACCTAAATGTTGACAATCGTTAGAAATCCGTATAGCCTCACATTAAATATTAACTACTCATAAACTTTTGTTTTTCAATTCCTGGAAAATTAAGAAAATTTTATATGAAGCTAGTCATTATCGTTTTTTTTATAATCAACGGTGGGTTGTTTAATATAAAAATATTTATCAATTTTATATATAAGGTACAAATTGTATGTCTTCTGTAAAGAACTTAAGAAAATCTTATTATAAGTTAAAAATTAATGAATAGTTACAGTATATTTTAATATTAATAAAGCAACCTATGTAAAATCTCTGACTCGTTCCACATCCTTGAAGCTTGTGCTTCTCTATAGGATTTATGGAATATGATTTTATACTTATACTAAAAATATATTCCCCAAAATTGAGTCTTCGTGTTCCTTAATTTGTTCAGTTGCATCATTTTAGGGGTTATTGTCAATAACACTGTTGAAAATTTTCAACAGCATAGAGTATGATTTATAATAATTTGTTAATCTGGTAAAAGGAAACAAATCAAAATTCCTGGATTTAAATAAGTTCCCTTCTTTTTCTCAATATAAATTCTGTAACTATGTAAATAATCAGACATCATCGCATCTGTTGGTCCGCTTTGTGAAATGAAATTGTTTTCTCTTAGTTCTCTGAGTTGGAAGCAGGTGTCAACGATTTCCTGTGACACTTGGCCTCCTGTCACATCCACGTGGCCGGAAAGGGGGAGCTTCGACGTAAATAATATCCAGGTCCTTAATGCGGGAATTCAAAATAAAGCACAAGGACGTCCATCCTTTTCTAAACCATAAAGTGTGGGATGCAGAGAATCGTTTGTTCCTATTAGTTAGTATTTATGAAGACCTGGCAAAGTCTCCCGTCGTCAGTAAAATTTTAACCAGTCTTCATAACTGGCATGCTGCTTCATTTATTTATTGATTCCAGTAGTCTGCAACTAAGGAAATTGGGCAAGTCAGAATAAATAGTATATACACAATTAAAGAGAAGAATTGAGGGCTATTGGGAACAATAACTAATAAATTTTAATAGCTTGAGGTATTTCTTTGGCTTGTACGTTTTCATTAAGCGCTGCAGAATTCTTTCATTCCACGTTGAGGCCAATTCTCTTGTCTTCGCAACCAATCTATGTTGTTTTGTTAGACTATCGTGGCGTTATGCACTCTCGGAAATCATTGTATTAATTTTTAAGCAGACGATGATTTTGCACCAAGTACTACGCCGCAAATTCTGAAATCTAAACTACATCATCCATCATGTGCTTACATTAGATTTTTTCAAATAGGAGCCGATTTGACCTTGTGCCATCCAATCAAATTCTTGAGTCATTGTTATATATTATTGCCCAGGCAGCTGAAGTAAGGGATTCCCGAGGGTGAAGTGACACAATGTGACAACGTTAGTCTATTTCGCTGTTTTATTTCCTGAACGCCAGAATGGCTAAGAAAAATTTTATAGGGCTTCTTGCTGTAGTTTAAGGAAATTTCCATTTTTCTCTCCTTTAATTTTTGCTTTCAACTGATTACATGCCCTATTTAAAGCTGTTTTATCTTGTGGAGCGTGTGTTCGTTACCCGGTATTAGCGTAAAGGTGATGCAAGGCAAAACATAGAAAACTGCATGCATCAGTTTCGTCGGACTCTTGGCACTTGTCTCACGCCTTTCCGTAGAGTGGAGTGAGGTTTTCTGTGGAACCGCCGCATTCCTTTCTCTATGTCTCGACCAGTTTATGAGGCAACAAGCTGACTGTCACAACAAGAACAATGGACAAGTATTGATGTATGATCAACAGGCTGAAGTGTCTCTGTTTACGGGTACCGAAGTTCAAAAGCAAGTAGAAAAGGAGGCATTCCCGTAATAAGCCTTCTTCTGCTCTTCTGGAAGGTTGACATTTGTTGTTCATCATGCTACTCCTACTCGTAGGGTGACTGGAAGGGGCGACAGCACACGGTCAATTTATTGATCAATTCAGGGTAATAGCTAACAATAAACTGATAGATTAATGTTGATATTGCAATATAAGTTAATATTAAAGAATATTAAAATTTTAGATTTGTATTGATCAATATAGGGGAGTGGTGGGAAGATTGATCAATGTATTCCATTTTTTCATCAATATTCAGTTTAGGTAGATAATTCTCAATGTAAGATTGTACAAATTATTTTACTATTTTGTTGAATCTTATTTATCTGTGTGACTATGAATTGTGTCCTTGTTGTTTTTAGTAACCTCTTTACTAGTTTTAGTTGTTTCGAAACGAACTATGTTTGAGGTGCTTTATTGGTATTTTCACCTTTATCTTATAAAATGAAAAAGAAAACTTAAGGAAGAAATGGGAGAACTGCTTTCTGTGTATCAAATTTTGAAATCAGTAGCAAAATGTAAAAGACCTGGCAAAGAAAATTAATAGTATGGAAGTCAATTACAGAAAGGAACTTAACTAAACGATCAGGAAGCAGCCCAGAATCTATATACGTCCCAGCGTCATAGACGTAATGCACTTAAATTTTTTCACAGCTTCCAGTCCATTTCCAGAAAATTGAGGTATGTTTAAATTTTTTCATTTTTAAGTAGTGTGCAGCTAAGGTCCAGAATTTAACTTAGGAACTGATATAAGTGTTCTTTATTTATGTGACTAGATAAAGTAAGTATAAAAAATTCGTTTGTTACTATTGGGTAAATAATAATTAAAATCAAGAAAAGTAGGGTAGAAGACAGTATAAGATTAAACTTGTCGTTGGCTGAGTCGATATTTACTTGTGGGTATGATTTTATAAATTAGATCTAAAACAAATTTTTCTGAGAATTTTGAAAGGGGCGCAGGTTGTAGCAAGCTCAGTCCGCTGTCTATATGCATTTTTCCTATTTAAGAGAAAAAAATAATTCCACCATCAGATATTTTTCTGTTAATATCTATGCCCACCGTCACATTTTTTTGTTTGAATCTATTAGTGCTAATAATAGAAAGCTGAAAAGAACTTTACGATGCTAGTAAGAAATACTTAAACAAAATTGACAAATGTAACGGAAAAATACAATGATCGAAACATTGAAAATGAGCAGAAATATTGACAAAAATATTGATCAATTTATTGTTCGCGTGTGGTTGTATAAATATTTATAGTGGAATGACAAAATATGAACAAAAGAAATAAGTAGAAAAAATTTTGGCGTCATTTTTGCTACATCAATTTATTAAAAAAACACCAGATGAGATCCCAAACTAATTATATCAATTTACTAATCATTATGACTTATAGGCAATTTTATAATTTATTATTTCAAAAAATGTCAGATGATAAAAAAATATTTACCCTCCTATATTGATCAATTTATTGACAGGGTGCAGACCGTGTAAGATGAAGTCATCCTGGATCATATTAATACTAATTGCATCGACAGTAATTTAGTGGAAATTGCCAATCCACATCATTGATAATTTCACAGACTTTGTATTACTGTTGTTTAGACTCCACATCAGAGTGTATCGTGCTTGCCTTTACTAATACGAAAGTGTTTTATCGATTTCTGCAAATTACGTCAAATTAGGATGACACATTAATGGGAGTGGTTAGGAAAAACATTTACTTTACTGATTAAAGTCTGTTTTCTATCAAACGTTAACAAAGAAGGGTTATATCACGAAGGAATAGTTATAGGGAAAAATGGCTGAAAGACGATTGGACTTTAATTGACAAAATAAACGCTTCGACTGGGCAATTTGAGTTGTCTTTCTCGAGGGTTTCCCGTTAGAAACAATAAAACCGTGTATGCTTGCGCAAATTGGCAATTACACTGACTACTTGCCGTGGTAAGACGCGTGGTAATTCCCTCCGAGTTCGTGGTCAAGTATTTCAGATTGCTGGCTGGAAGTTGATAATTTCCTCCCGTTTCATCTTACTCAAACGGTGATATCTGTTGACCCTCCCACAAGCGGAGTCAGCAGGTTTCCTTTGGATATGCTAATAATCGTGAGCGTGTTGGCTGATGAATAATTCCCCGTTTAACTTTTACGTTGCTAAGGTTACTCTTGGCTACTGGGTGTCGCTTTATTAACAATTGTTAGACGACTTCAATTTAATGAAGATCTCACGCGATTGCAAAATAGAACTATCTGTCACGCATTGTTGGCGAAGACCATTTTGGTATTATGACTGACGGTTTGAAGGAAACGCAGTATATTATTTGTACTTTACCGCCGGCGCTCAGGAACTTTTGGAGTGATTGTCGCTGACCAGGTGGAGTTAATGACACTGAATCAGCGACGTTAAGCTTCTGCTGATGATGGCGGCATAGACTGTGGTCTTCTTCGAAGTTAGTGTCGTGTGTTTTCTCAACTCCATTGTAAGCAATGTCTCCTTCCTGATCTCCGATTTGACTGCATCGTCTCCCGTTTCAGTATTAACTTCTCACCTGGCTCTATATCGTCACTTCGGTAACCACAGTTCTCCCCTCCATATATGAAATTATTCAACGACTTTGGCCAATGATATGCCATTTCCTACCCACACAACTTTTAATACGTGGCCACACGTCTTCTTCCAAAAAACGTGAAGCCTCACGTTCTAGAATATTCACACATCCTGTGAAATTTACTCGTACGCGCCAATAATGTGGTAGTAGAGATTTTCCCCTTGAATAAATTTATAACCCTAGGCCTTAGCCAGCGCTGGAGGCAATCCCTTACAGGACTCTGTTGAATGAGGATTTGTTTGCCATGGCCTCTCGATATCTGACGGGCAATAACGCCAATTTTTAAATTAAAAATTTAAACAATCTCCAATTAATTTATGTACACTACAATTCATAGATTCGTATCCACTATAACAACGCTACTTCTTTTCCTTGGTGTTCTGAAGATTTTTGGGAATTGAATAAAAAGATTATAATGCATAAAATTAAATTCAATTTACGACCAATAACTGACATTTTATAAAAATTTCAATTCAAAATGACAACAAAGTTTGTGTACCGATTTGTACCTTCTACAGGCTGTGACTATATAGTTATGTATTACTATTAGATTACTTGAAATTCTAAAAGTTCACTTAGCCTTTACTATGAAGAAAACCTGTTTAATTTCCGTGTTTACGGAACATAAAACGTATGGATACGTTGCTTTTACTTACGATACATATAACAATTTTCATAGTTATACTTCTCAGCGATTAAATGAGTAAACAAACTAGTTAGTGAGAAATAAAATTTAGTGTAATAAGGATTATTATTTACATCACGACGTTTTAGATCTGATTAACGAGGCTTCTACTCATTTATAATACATTTCATTTAAGTCAATGGACATAATTTTACAATAACATTATTTTTTTATTTTTCATACAATAACAAACTGACAATAAACAATTGAGAATATATTACAAATTTTCAAAATATAAATTGATACAATAATTTTAAAAATAAAATATATCAAAAGTATTATAAAAATGCCTTAGTTTTACGGTATACTTTTAAGAATTGAGTCTTTTAGAAGTTTCAGTGTGTAACACTCCTAAAAACTAGTTTTTTTGTAATCTGATTTATTAAGTGAAAAGAAATTTATTGGGTAGAAAAAGTAAACTTATCAATAAGGTTTATGTTCAGTTACCGTGGAAACCTAAAACAAAAATTCATAGGGAGACTGAGTGAAGTTTTTCAATTTCAAGTTTAATACATACCTCTTTCATCATGACACAACCTCAAGAAGGTAAAATAGTTTACAGAAACGCACTTCGCATTTCAAACTGAATTATTAAAATTAAATTTTTATTTTCGGTCATAATCAATTTTTTTGTTCAATTAAAAAGAAACGTTAAAATAAAACCATTAATTACGTTTTTAACGTAAGGGAATAAATCAAATCAACCTTTGTTTGAGAACAACTCATAGACATAATTTTCCCGGTCGTATCAAGTTATTAAGGTACCAGGGAAACTACAAGATTTGCATCGTTCTTGGCTGATGTGATGGAATCGTCTAAGATTCCGGTCACGTCTTCATCTATCTGCACTTTCGCGCCTCCTCCGAGTCGTTGCCAAACTCTTCCCTGCATGGGCAACGGCATTTCGGTGCACTGCCCTCGCACAATTTCCAGCATGAGCCACGACTTCTATAATATCACGTAAATAAGAAATTAATAGTTCATCTTAAAGCATCAATACTTTATTAATATATTATCAAGCACTGCTAGATTTCCATCCGGTATAATGAACTTTGGATTAACATTACTACGAGTATTACAGTCGCATTTCCTGATAGAGGGGCAATATTCTTTTCCTTCTCATCAGACTAACTTCATAACAAGTACGGTACTTTATTTCCTATTGTTGACAACAGATAGATATTTTATTTACTTTCTAAAGCATTACCCTCAATTAAAAATGAAACTAAACTAGGCATATTAATTTTAACGATTTAAAGTGGTGGGTGCCTCAAAGTTATTTAACTTCAGAAAAAAATAATTGTGATTTTCCTGTAAAGCCAAGAAGTGTTTCGGAACGTTCGCCATTTAGTCTCAGAATGATACATTCTTCTCACAGATATTTAGTAAAACAAAATTTCCTTTCGACCGTCTCCTTGCTAACAATATCAGTGTGACAAGCAGAGGAATACAATTTTAGATACCGTCTGTTTCGATTCTCGTAATACATGAAACTTCAGGATGCACTCAAATCACTCGATTTTA
This sequence comes from Eucriotettix oculatus, assembly GCA_034510155.1. NCBI lineage: Eukaryota > Metazoa > Arthropoda > Insecta > Orthoptera > Tetrigidae > Eucriotettix > Eucriotettix oculatus. Next base: position 67,149,081 of record CM067378.1, read on the forward strand.
ATAAATACGCCGATAAAAGTGCTATTTTACTTACAAAGACTTTGCAGTCTCGTGAACTTTAGACAGAAACGATAAAATTGGACTCGCAAAGTGAATCAAACTTCTATTCTACAATATACTCTCATAGTTAAGTTGGTCTCCCTTCAGTGAAATAAATTAATAACAACCAACTTAGATGTTGTTAAAAGTAGAACGAATTTCTGTTGTCTTCCTTAAGAAAATCTTAAGATATAAATAAACACATATAAGTCTAAAAAATACCAAAGGAAAAACGTTGTACACACATGATAATAATACAATCGAATGATGATATGTGGAACATAACTTACAATTTCTATAATGAATTTATAAAAAAAAACATTGTCCACACATTGCAGACTTACATGCATTGAGCATATTGTTGATGATTGAAATTATCAATGAAAAATTATTTTTACGTTTAATACAAATATTTTATACAATAACTAATCATATATTCTATTTAAATTATTGGTATCGTTCTTCACATTAATAACCGCATAATTAGATCTATGTGAAACATTTCGCTCGTCAATATTGAACAATAATATTACAGGTCGTCATCTAAAATCTTTACATTTTGCCTGTCAAAATAATGTTTATTTAAATTTTTTGACACGGCAGAATAATTTTGAACGATGAGTTTTAAATTGATTTTATGTCAATTAACACGAATTTTTAAAGGATAGTTTCGTTTGGCCGATGTAGCACGTTTTGAAATCTAAAAAATTAACTTTATATATTAGTTTGCCTAAAATGAAAATAATTTTTTGACTACGCTTTACTAAAATTTAAAAAAGGACTCGATACCCTAATTATCAAACAAGTCAATAATTTTGTGTTCTGTTCCCAAAAACGGACACCACCCACTGTTATTTTTCAGTTAAAATGCAATAATGCAATAAGAAAATTAATTACATTACTGTAGTTAACTTTAGGGTTTTTAATAAGAGCGGGTCGATATTGAAATAGAATTAAACAAACTGGGTGTGAAGTGTTAACAAAATTATTTTTTTATTTGAAAAGCCCATGTATGTCCTTTGTTTTATTCCATTTCCAGCCATCATTGAAAATCCTTACATATCAAGTTTGTTGAACAGAAGCGTTTTCAAAAACTTTGTAGTTTAAAAAAATTATCCACCGAACATAAAGTACGGAAATTAATGATTGAAGAAATTCCAGGATATAACAAGAATTAAGACGCGACGTTTCGACGACCATCAGCACTCTCACCATTAAGCTCTCCTGGAACATGACACAAGTTCACGTGACTGCCAAAACGTGGCTGCTGCCCCCAAATTGAACATCGAGAACTTTTTACTTCGTCTTCCCACGAGCTATCACCTTAAAAGGACTGAATAGGTTTCGAAATATATCCTCTTATAAAATTTTACGTATAATAATTTAAGATAATATTTGTAATCCACTTAAAATCAATGAGAAGATTCATTTTATTACACTGAGATATGTTGAGGCCAGTTCCTTTCATTAATTAAGTGTAAGGAAAATGACGGGGAGAAGGCTAATAAGCCAATTACTAAGGTTCCTGCATGAATTAAATGGTTTTTAAACATTTACACGTAAAATTCGATTCGTTGCAGAGCTTTTCGCAAAACTGGAACTGAGCAAGCTACTTCAATCATCACGTGATGTAATGAGTCAGCAGCAAGTTTCAATTATAAAAAAATTATAGAATTTTAATAAATTAAATAGAAAGGTAATACTTCGTAACATAAGTTGGGTTGAAGGAGCTTGAAGGTTTTATAAAGAAGAGTCAACCTCGCACCAACACATTGTTGATGTTCGGGATTGAACTGGTAGTTTTGAGTAGAAAAACACACCAGCGACGGTTACAGCTTGGTACTACTGCATCAAGCCTTGAAGAAACTATTTATTAGGAGGTCCTTGTGCTGTAAGGCCGTTTCGTAAATGTTATTAGGCAGTCCAGTGAGCACGGGTTTCTTATTTTCTCTTCGTTCCGAATAATCTGGTTTCACTTTCTGATGGTTAGATCCGTTGTAGTGTGACGTTTGGACTTAAAACAGATTTTCAGTCAACAAGTTCACATTTGTATATTGATCATATACGTTTGGATAGTTCAAAAATCTCAAAAATGACTAACAGAACATCTTGTTGAATTTTCCTAGAAAAACATACGGTAACTAAAATTTAGTTATATCCGTTTTAAATTGTTGACAATACCTTTAGTACTGTTGAGGATATTATTGCCGTTAAAGTTTGTCTACAACACAAGAGGTTATGAAAGATTAAAAATAAAAGTCAACGTTTCGATCAGTAAAGAACTCTGTTCACCTTCAGGAAAAAGGGGCTGTGTAGAGGCAAAAATATAAATTTCCAAATTTAATTAAAAATTTTAATACTTGTCAAGCATAGTTTTGGGACCAGATAAGGGTCGGTCAGGGATGTAAAATAATGGCATGATTTGTTGATATCCTTTGTTGGAAGGGTTTTACCGAGAGAAGGGACAAAGAATTTTGACACCTATATGAAATTCTTAAAAATGTAGTCGTTGTGAGGTCACAGCAGAGTTTATTATGTACAGAAGTCTTGAAGGTCTTGAAGAACCCTAATACATTGGAGTCAATTTAATTTTAGGAGCCGCAGCGGAGAGAATTTGAAATTGGATTTCACCTTGACGATTCTGATTTATATTTCCCTCAGAGATGCCGGAGGAGTGAATCAAGCGCCTTGTGGTTAACTGCGACACATTTGACAATACAATTTTGAGAAAATGAAATGTACGTTTGTTAATTTTTTTATTTGTTGATCATATGTGATCTTACGTAAGCGGGACAGTGGTAAGTGTATCCCTATTACCGTAGTACAACAACGAACAATTCTCATGGTGAAAAAATGATATTCATTCTCATATTTTTGTTGTCACACGCCAAACATTTATTTTAAGATGGTTCAGTTCATTTAGTAGTATCCGTTAGGCAGTTTAATAATAGAAACCACTCTTCTCAAGGGTCAATGATAAGTTCTTTGCAACTCATCCTTATACTTGGGATACATTTAGCTTGAGTTATAAATAAGGAAGGACAGCTATAACCACGTAAGTGTTTTTTTAAGTAATGTAAAACACATTATTTTCTATTCGGTAATAAAATTTGTAATGCATATAGTATTCTCTAAGTAATTCAATCAAAAAAACCTTTTTTTGATTTATGATCAAAGACATAATTTGTCTCTGATTTTATGCTATAGCAGATAATAAATTTTAGGACTACATTTCTAAGACTATAAGGATTTCTAAGTTTTCGGAAAGCCAAACATAGAAATATTCCAGTAGGTCTTTTGTTTATTACAAATACCTGCGTTATAGAACCTTCACAACGATCACATCCCTCATCACGACTCTACTGCACGTGGGTGCAAAGAATTCAATGTTTATTGTATTTATTAACTCTACAAATGGGCAGATGCCCGGTAGCAGATACATAGAAATTAAACAGTAATTAATAAACCTATTTTAGGAGGTATATGTACCGGGGTCACAGACCTTGGATATATGGCAAGAGCTGTCCACTGATCCCATTGGATCAGTCGGCCAACTGCCTCCTGAAACTGGTGAAGACACGGAGAAGGGAATGCTGCGTCCCCACAGCAGACTCGTCTCCCGTCATTCGGAAGGGCGTGAGAATAGTACCCAATGCCCGACCTACCTGATGCAGGTTTTCTAGGGTTTTCCCTGCATCTCTTTAGGTGAAACACCGGGTAGGATCCTTAAACCATAGCCCGGGGGCCCTAGTTAACCCTTGGCTACCTTGCTCTACCTTCCGCATCCCCCCTTTTCAATTCCCTTCCTATGCTATTAAAGGGGAGTTGCCTGTTTCAGGATCACCCTCATGTAGCCTGTTAACCAAAAAAAAAGAATCATATTATTAGAAATGAATTATTAAAAAAAAAGAATAGTATTGTTTTCCCTGGGGGAAAAAACTGGAAGTAAAATTCACTGTAGTATATTTTTAGAGATTTCGCAGCACTATCATTTCACTAACTGCACTACACTAAACTTAGATTGAGTCGAAATTTTCTTTCTGTTAGAGGAAGTTCCCCAAACACTGCAGGTAGATTGCTCCAGTCATTAATTGTCCTATTTAGGAATGAGTATTTTCCAACGTCTGTTTTTTGGTTCCTTCCTTGTAATTTAAACAGGTGATCACCTCCTCTCGTTCCGAGTCGATTCTTTCATTCTATCTCGGATACCCTGCCAAGGTTTTTGACCTGCAAAAGCTCTGTAGAGGAATACTAAATTCACTAAAAAGGAATATGTGCGTATACAATAAATTGAAACACGTGAAAACATAAGAGTTACCAATAGCAGCCTTATGATTGTGAAAGGAGATGAAAATTAAAATTCTCCCTTCTTAAGTGGCCGTAATATATATGGTTAAAGATTTATTACTGTTTCAGGGAGCCAATAATTATTTTAGTAGACTCGACGCCACCTTATTTGTTTTCTTCTTATCCAGTTCCTCAGAGAGTGGCACGTGTCACTAGGCAGAGGGATGCGGGGGCGTCTATGAATGAGATGCGTTCCAGCTCGGGAGACCCTCTTTTCTCCAAAGAAATAACTCATCGCCATACTCTTTTTGTCTCTGCTGTGGTCTAATTAAAGACGGCTGCAGACTAACGAATGTCTTCCTGTGTTGGGTGCGACGGCCAGGGACGCCTGGCGTCGTCTCGGCGACGTTCTTGGTATGTCAGGTATCCAGGTGACTTGCTTCGTTTTGTTTCGCTGCAAGGGAATAGATTGTTCCGGACTTCGTTGATTTCAAGAAAGGAGGTAGCAGCTTTTCATCAAGCGGAGGGGAAATGAGACGTTATTGGAATGTGAACCAAATGGCTCTCTGACATATAATAATTCAGTAGTTCTAAAATACAGACTCACAGACTCAAAGATCTGAAGTTCCTTAATTTAAGTGGTAAAATTGCCAGCGTGCAGTGGAATATTAGTAAGATATTATGACCGTGATATTAATTTCAACAATCTCACATGCCGAGACATAGTTAATATGCATATTGTTTGTCAATTCATCAGTAGTCACTAGTAGGTTATTCAGAATCAGTGCACCATCTTGCTCAGTGCTGTCATCAGTGGCGGATGTGTCTGAAGAATAATATATGCATTACTAATTTTATTATCGAATAGAAAATAATGTGTTTTACATTACTTTAAAAAGCACTTACCTGGTTATAGTTGCCCTTCTCTTTCATCGTCCTTTGCGCTGTTTCGATCGCTTCCGAACTCTTCAGTCTCGCTTCACTCTGGTGAGGTATAACACAGTCACGTTGTTGTGCTCAAAGTAGTCTGTGGATTTCAGCTACAGACCACAAAAACAGATTGCAAACGCTGTTATTCCGAGGTGCGAACAAACAGTGGCGCAGTCATGTTTACTCCGCAATAACACAGAGAAAACTGAAGTGATAGCGCTGTAACCAAGATTCGCATAAACCCGTTTCTTAAAAAATAACACGTAGGGTTTTATGTTATTTTTTTCATGAAACCCCCATTTTCCCGGAGGAAATTCGTTTTTCTCTCAAAAACTGTGGATGCCCATTTCTCATTTTATAACTATCTATACCCGCGACTTCGTTCGCGTGGAAATAGTTATTTTTATTTTGCCCTAAAAACGAAACAACTGGTGCAGAATTTTGATAAAGCTGAATTCATAGGATATATAAAAAGCACGGTATAATTTATTTATGGTCACTTCAGGGCAAACTTTATAACTCAAGTTGATTTTGAGTAGGAGTCGATAAAAAGAGCAAATATTAAAATTCACTTGACGCGATAAATAAAACCAAATTACGTATACATCGTATCTACGATCCACAGAAGTTTATTATTTATCAGGGAGTTAGCTCTTTGACAACAATAGGTTACTGACGACGCGTATCCTTCTGCAACAATAGATAGAGTGAGATTACTCACCCTCCCCTCTCCCTCATACTGCCAAAATTACGCTGACCAACCTGATGCAGGCTTTCTATAGTTTTTCCTGCACATCTTTAGGTGAAACACCAGATAGGATCCTTAAACTATAGCCCGGGGGCCCTAGTCAACACTTGGCTACCTTGCTTTACCTTCCACTTCCTCCATTTTCAATGCCCTTCCTATGCTATTAAAGGGGAGTTGCCTGTTTCAAGACCATCCTCACGAACCCCCCACCAAAAAACGAATCGCTTCAGACTTTTTTCTCAGAATTAAACTGACGAAGCAAAATATTGGACGAAGTGAATTTTCTCAGTCAAACTGCAAGGATGATGATGTTTAAACCTACGTTCAACAGGAAAATGTGCAACACACAGGCTTTGAAACTAGGTTTGAGGATGTTTGGATTATGGAAATACCACACTGCATTATCGATTCATACGGAGGCTTTTACGAAACGAATGTCATATCACATTAGAGACATACATATTACTTATCATTATGGAGTATCGCAAGAAAGTGTTTCCTTCTTCATACCTCATGGGAATAAGTTTAAGGGTGGTTCCCAATCTCCGATCGAGGAGAATTATGGTTCAATATAAAGCCAAATAATGAAAAATTGCTATTAGAGCATCAGGTTCATCCCTTCCACGAAAACTATTTATTTCTTTGTAGTTATTTTATGGTGTAATTTCACTATTTTTTTGCATTTTGTACCGTTTAAATTAAAAAGTGTATAAGAGTTATATGGTTCTTTTAACTTTTTCAGTCTACAGTTTAATCTATCAAAGTAAGTAGCACTATTAGCTGTCAAAAGCACATTTAAAGTTGATGAATTCGTAACTATTCATTATTAGAAAAAGAAGTGGTGGAGTCTACCAAAAAAAGAAAAAATTTGCAGATGACATATGTAACGGTTAAACACACCTGCTCGGGCTTTTGGCGGTGCGGAGTCAAAGGAGACAGCATTTGAGCCAGGGGCAATAAAACTGAAACTCCGCGTCGCGCCTTGGGAGTTTCGCAATTTTGGTGAGTGTTGGCGGCTTCGGGTAGTGCATTTACCCAAAGAGAACCGTAAATGTTATTGGTCGATATACATCCCTGCCACTTTGGGGAGGAGATTTTAAAACGGCTGGCAGAGGGATTTTGACACACAGACTTTTGGAGGGGAGATTTGGACAGATTTTTGGAGAGGCAGATTCGGAGAGAGATTTTTCGAGAGCGTGGAGACGGGAGAGATGGTGAGAGATTCCGAGAGAGGTTGCTGTCGTCGGTGGCTGGAATTGTGGCAAGGGAGATTTTGAACCAGGAAGAATGGCACCGACGGCGGCTGTGATCGGGAGAAAGGACGACCCATTTAGGAGGTGAAATATAATATTTGTTGTTTCGGTAGATTTATTCCGCTGCCACCAGACATATTTCAAAATCGAAATATTTCAAACGTGAAATAAAATTCAGAATTTCACAAAGAATAGATAAATATAAAAAACTTTAGAAGGGCTTGGAGAACAAGCTAGGTTGTGCTCTAGAATAGCATCAATTACTGTGGTGGGTGAAAGTATAAGGCATAAGTTGAATAAGAAGTAAAAGAGATTTATTCTTTAAAACTACAGCCTAGTTCTAAGACAAATACTTGAAGAGAATCAGAGCTCAGAGTGGCAAAGAGACGGCGTCAGACGGTTACACAGAACTTAAACTTATTTGACATAATTTGGACCTTTTATACTAGATTGTACCAGTACGCTGAAACTGTAAAGAGAAGGGATGGCCAATTAAATTCATTTATTATTCAGGCCTGCTAGGGAACAAGTCAAGGTTATACATGTATTAATTAGGGCGGAGTTTTAGCATAGGAGTGGAGGGAGAAGTTAATATTATTTATAATAAACTCCTTAAATGGGAGAGGTGGGGAATGCAAAGTCAGGGATACTCAGGTCAACGTTCGGACACGGGTAGAAAGAACTCACTAAGAGGAAGTTCTATCTTACTTCCCGACTTCGATCTCAGCACAAGAACTATTTGTGCACGCAAGAGAAAAATAATGTTTATGTTACAGAGGAAGGAGCTGGAATATGCACTAAGCCGACACGGTAATTACCCCTGTAACTCTTTGCTGATTTTCTGTACTGCCACGTCCGAACATTCTGTTCTATGAGCAGGCCCATAATATGCGACCCTGAGTGTAGAGATAGAAAACTGTTACTTTTAAGAATTTAATTTGTTTCATTGTTTCATTGTTTAATTGAGAAAGAACTGTCGGCATAAAAATCGAAATATCAAAATTGTAAGATTAATGTAAATGTTTTTTTGTTAAAGTAAATTGCTTTTTTATTTTATTACTAAATCTTATTAGTAATATATCAATATTCTACATAAAATAATTAATATCGCCCCCATATTCGTTACACCTACTGGACAAAAAGTTCGATGGCCTCTGATATACATCAAGGAACCAAATACCTTATTTTATTTTTCAATATATTAAAACACGAGTCAACTTTTTTTTTTTAAAAAAAAAGATTTTCTAATTATAACTTATAGTTGTTTTCTTCTTTAATGGTGCTACATACCTGTTTAGGGTCTTGGCCAACAGGGAAGACTGCCAGATTGTCATCTTCCATGGCTGGATTATTTAAACTTACAAAGCCAATATTTTACATAAATAATATTTGTAGTTAAAAGTGGTAGACAGAGCAGTGGCCGAGCTTGCACGAATCCTCTACACTAGCCGAGAGAAATAATTGAAATCTTTTCTACTTTTTGATTAGCCGTAATCACCAACAGCATCGCTTGAAAGACAGGATCTTTGTGTGGTGAGAAAGCGTAGCTTGCGATTGGCTGTGCTATAATCGACTGTCTCTCTTTTCAGTGTCGCTATTGTCCCTCAGCTGCTGTAAACCTCGCAGCACAATGACAGCAATATTCTTCATATGCCCTAAACAATTATGGTTTCAACCGCGTATTGTGAATCCAAACGATTCGTTCTCGGCGCTTCTGACACTTTATTCTCGCTTTCACATTAGTCTTCTGCAACAATCAAAAGATATTTTTTTGGGCTGTGGAAAAAAAAATTCTGTCTGTACTTTGAAACCAATTTCTTACTTTTCCTTTCACGCGTACACTCCTCAAAATCTTTAAATCAAGCTTCATATGTTACCCCACTTGAAACAGTTTTGGGACAGTAAGAGCTCATATACATAAACTATACCGCTACTCCTTTAATATATTTAGAAGTGTATTATTTAATAATCAGAAAAATAGAGAAAATAAGCATAACATTTTTAAAGACAGTTATTATAAATAAATTAATGTATCAAAAATACAATCGCAATTAATTTTTTTAAATTAAAATGATATTTATTAAAAAACAAAACAAAAAGTCTGAATTTTTTATAATCACGTTACATACAACGTTTCTACCACAGTTTTGAGACCTCTTCAGGTAAGGATGTACGCAATAAAATTTTATCTCAATAACAGAATTTTTTTAACGAATTATAAATCTAAATTGAAATGTTTAGCTTTCAACTAAATTACCAAAATGTCAATCCTTACATTTTGATAGGATGAAAATAGTTATATAATTTTAACATTGGATATAGAAAATGAGAAAATTTTGCTTTCTGTACTCCGTCCAGTTTTGAATTAAATTACTAAATCTCAATAATACAAACTTACATTTTGATAGGATGAAAGTACCTCTATGATTTTAAAATTGGAGATACAAAATTAGAAAATTTTGCTTTCTGTGACAGTTACGACCGAAATGTAATTTCACAATGAGTTGTAATTGTAGACAGTTAAAATTTTACATTCTAAATCAGAATAAAATGCATAAAATTAAATGACTCCAACAAGCGGCTATCATAAATTTTAATCCTATCACTTTTGACATATAATGCTGTAGGATTAGAATCCAGTAATTCGGTGTCCCGAGTGCGTCCTACTAGCGGAATTTCTTGATGAAACTACTCGATTACTAGCCAAGTGGCCGACGATGCCCGGGAATTCATTTATTATATTAACCCGCTACAGTACTTAACTCGGCAGTAATCTCTTTGAATAAACCATCAGCGGTAGCTACACATTTTTGAAAATTAACCTGTTCACTCCCCATTATGAGACAGCTGACTTCGATCATAACCATCGCGATGACTGTTTTAATCGAGTCAAGAAATTTACTTGTACTTTAAATAAACTAAGTAATTTAAAAAAGTCTGAAAAAAATGTACAATACCGGGAGGAGACACTAGCAATTTTACAAACCGTGAATAGTATTCGCATACAAATATCTTCTGTTTATGTACGTTTTATATATCCGTACCCTCCACCCCACCCCAGTCGTTACTTGCTTCCAGTTCGAAAGAACCCGTGTGTAAAATTTGGTCCAAATTGCCTTCGAAAGATCGACAGAAACCTTGTCTGAGCTGAACACTAAAATATAGCAAAAGATCATTAAAATTGGATAAATGGTACAGGGACAAACTTGAAATCGCAAAGCAGATGACTTTTTGTGAAGGATTCTGGAGGATTGTAGAAACTTAAATTTTAATGCAGAGGAGTGGAATCAACAAGGGTGGACAAAGATGTTGCTGAGATTGGGATGGTGTCTGTAAGAAATTTTTGGAGTTGTGCACTTTTGTCCACTTGTGACCACCACTAAAAATAAAAATTTCACGGCAATCGAATGAATGGCGCAGGAACTCAAAGGCGAACCTTACAATTCGCAGGATCGGTATATAATCCTGGAGGATTTCTGAAAGAAACTCAGAGGTGTTAAGGAAAATGCGTAAGGGCTGACTTCTCCCTACTAGTTTTCCTCCCCCCCCCCCTTGGCCCCAGGCCAAGAATTTGAAATTAATTCTCCCACAAGCTGATATAACCTCAGTTTGAGAGATGAATGCACCAGAGTCACAGTACCTGGGCATACAGTAAGAGTCCCACTGGACCAGTCCACCAGCTGCGCCTCTTAAACGAGCCAGTTAAGTTTTTATTACTGCCCAGCCTTCAAGACATATTTTGAAAATAGAAATAGCAAGAAATGACAATTTACGCCGAGGTAACCAGGGAAATCCTACATGGCAATGAAGAAAGGAGAAAGACGCACTTCAAGGAAGAGAATGTGACGGAAAGAATTCAGAAAATCTTTCAGAAAGCCTTTAATGGATAATGAAAGGAATCACAACAATAAGAATATCCTCACCAAATTTAAATCGGCGAAATCAGGCATTAAAAAATGACAGTTCTATCAAACATTCCATAATATGTAACCCATATGGACCTATGGGCTCCAACGCATCTCTTGAGTATACTACAGTACTAAGGTAAATTACAGGCGCTATATGGTACATCAGTAATCATTCTCTACTCAAGTGTTGAAATTCAACGAATATCTGACAACTCGTTGAGGAGTGCAATACCACAGGCCCTACAACCCAACTGCAACGACTGTGGCCGAAAGACTTTCGAAAAGGCTAAAAATGAAATAATTCAAATAGGGAGAAATATCAATGGGTGTTTTCTCCTTAGAAGTTTACTACATACAGAAAACTTAATGTTCTGTATATAGTGGATTGTATACTAATTACTATCTGATGAACCTGGCGGAAGCAGCAGGAGGGGTAAAACATAACTACTTGAACCCATTTACTTTTCTCTACATTGAGAAGGCTTACGACTACGTGTGGCACAAAAATCTACTCGTATGCGGCAAGATCCAGTTCTATAAACTGCGCTTTTCTATATTTATATCCGCGATTTACCTTCTACGAAGTTTGATCAGTACTCCAGTTCGTGGATGATACCGCTTTTTACGCAACAAGGTTACATCCGAGGCTAGCAACTGAAAGTGTGCAAGAACAGGGGGTATATGGAAGGTAGCAAAAGATTGACTAGGGCCCCCTGGCAACCGTTTAAGGATCCTACCCGGTGATTCCCTGAAAGTGATACAGGGGAAATGGGTTGATTTGATCTATTTTACGTTGCAGATGTAACATAAAAGATTCAAATTATCGATTATTGAGATGTACTGGCAATTGTTGTAATAAAAAGGATGTGGACTGGGAATAATAAAATTCATGAAGTAGTAAATGAGTCTCATTATTATGAGCTTACCGAATATAAACTTTGAAACTACTTCAGTATTCTCTATGGTTTGAATTTTGATTATATTAAAGATTAATAAATTAAAATCAAATAAAAGGACCCATCAGGTATAGACAAATGTAATCAAATTCCTAAAGTTAAATATTCATGGACTGAATCAAGACATGACCGCCACTAGACGCAGTCCATGTAGCAAAATTCACTCATTTTGGACCTAAGATTTTTTCAATTCTATTAGCATCCATACAAAAATTAACTTCAATTTTATTACGTTGGTTTGTACCTGGAGGAGTCCAAAATTGTGGACGAAATGTATGAATAAAATAGAAAACTTTGAAATCAGCGTCAGCAATCCTACGAAATATGATACATTTCAAATTTGAATCTCATCGACCTAATTTTTTATTGGATCTCTCTGTCTCTTAAATAAAGTACCATCTCTTGTTATTATGTACCACACATTATACATTTATCCTGACAAAACATTTACTTATTACTCTGTATGTACGAAGAGTAATTGGGAAAATTTTATATAAAAAGTGATTAATTCTGCCAAATAACTAATTTGGTTTTAGAGAATGTCACTCAACAATCCAACAAGCTCACCAGATAGTTAACGAAATCTCCAAGAGTCTATAGCAGTGATGGGCAAACTACAGTCCGCGGGCGAAATGCGACCCACTGAAATGTTCTATCCGGCCCGCATAGTATTTTTGTGAAAAGAAATAGTTCTCAGCAAGCATATAGCATGCAAGTTATATATGTTCTACCATACAGTATTGCTAAAAGTAACAAAGCTGTCTGAGGAAGAGTTTGTTAAACACTGCATGCCCAAATTTTGTGATATTTTATATCATAACAAAATAAAAGATTTGAAATAAAAAGCTTATCTCGGAAAACAGTAATAGATAAAAAAATATTTTCACAGTTGCAATAGAAGATTGACCAATTTATATTCTGCTCAATTACTATGGACGAAAGCTGTGATATAAATGATACTGCACAGTTGCCATTATTTGGAAGAGGAACCAGCATGCATAAGGCCGTTGAAGTACCTAGAAAAAGGGTCAGATTTTTTAATGACTTTATGAAAGGAATTTTAACTTTGAAAGTACCTGTAACTTGCATATGCAATATAACAACAAATAGAGCGAGAAATATCACTGGAAAAATCCTGTTTTGTTGGAGTCTTTAATGAAAAATATAGAGATAAAAATGTTTTTTTCCATCAAGACTACTTTTGTCAAATTGATAGGATTACATAATTTTACTAGCCAATAAAAGTTTGTTAAAACTTAATTTAGCAAATAACCAACAGAAAATAAAACAAATTTAACAGAAAAAAGATAAAAGTAAGTAGTTAATTATTTTTAAAAATTGCAGGAGGATGAAAGAAGACACAGGACTGCAACCAGTTAACTGTCTTGAAAAATATCTTTCTAATTTAAATTTTAATATTTGAATTTGAAAAGCTAATTTCAAATTCTAAAGAAACTATTTTTTTAATGCAATTTTTCTATTTTCCTTAAGTTGAACCGTAATGCAAAGAAAGCTGCAGAAACAGCAAGTAAAATTGACTGTGGACTGCAACAGTATGGCAGGAAGAGATATAAACAGACTGCTTACAGGTAAATATTATGTCCCGCCACGTGGGACATAGTACTGCAAAGGGTAAACTGAAGCCTTATTATATACAAATATCTTTTGTTGTACTCTAGTTTAATGTACGGGCTTTACTACAAAATGATCAGTTGGACATGACCATAATGTTAATTGCAGACCAATGTAGTAATTATTTTTAAGTTTCCATAGTAAATAGGTTGTATGGAATGAATAAAAAAAAACCAGAAGAAATTTTCATAAACTATTTACTAAATCTTGGTGTATATAAGTTATTTATATATATTCAATTAACATTTCCAACAATTTATTTCAGAATTATATATTCAGATTTCTCTCTTTGCTCAGGAATGCCTACAGTTTTACTTTTTTAATCCATGAATACAACACATTCTTCAGGCACTCTTTGCTGCTGGAGGTGTTTGCTTAAGCTGCAGTATAATAGATCTCATTCGTGAAACATCCTTGCTAGTTTTACTAGACTTCGGATTGAAATCGCACAGCTTTGCAATACGCTCCCATTCTGTACCTGGTTCTATCTCATCAGCTTCAGCCACAAATTGTTTCTCAGCATTCCTAGAAAGTAAAAATATTTCCAAGATTATAAGATGTTTGAAATAAACTTCATTCTCAACAGGTTCCAAAATTTAAATTTTTGAAAACTTACTTTGCAGCCTCCCTGTGTGAGCATTTATAACAAAACAACAGCATTAACTATACATTGGGGTACAACAAATTATTGCAACAGAACAATTTAGTAGTAATTAATTTACATTCTAAAATTGATATCAGTCATTAATTTTGAACTATATCAGGAAGCACATTAAATTAGCTATGAAAACAAAATTATTCAAGGGGTAAATAATTTATACATTAAAATAATTCTTCAAACACAATAAATATAAATTTAGAAATAACAAATAGTTGGAATAGTTCTCAGGTTTCCTGCAGACTTTTGTTGACTGTGACTGTTAATAAAATGTTGTGTATGTTATATGTCAACCGGTTGGAAACCCGAGAACTTTTCCAACAGATAATTCACCAGGAAAACTTGTTTAAGTTATATAAAAAATTGCCCTAGCATCATAAAATTATTCACAAAAATTTAATCATAAATCAAGACATTTCATTCCTACTTTGGTACTTTATCAGAAACAGAAGTATAAATTAAGATAAATTTAGTATTGAAGAATTATAGTGACCATCTAAGAAAACAATTCTTATATACATATATCAAAACTGTAACACAGTTGTGTGAATATAAATAAAAAAACTATTTTTTGTAATACTACACTCTTTAGATAACAAAATTTCACTCATGATGAAACAACAGTGGCTGCTTCTACACAACGAGAGTATTCTTGACTGTTAATAACAATGAAAAACTTCTTGGTATAAATTAACATTAAATGATAGAAATAATGTACAACACTATCAAATTATATTTAAATTATTTGCATAATTTTCAAGAATATCTAAATTATTTGATCTGATGTGCAAAATTTAAGCCATCAATCTTTAATGATATTTGGTTTCTTCACTTACAAACTATTAATTTGTTGCTGATTTAATATTTAGTAATTCACCTGTCAAATAAATAGAACTATTAATCTGGGTGAGCAAAGGATACACAAATTTAAAATCTTATTTTTGTAAAAGGGTAAAATTTTGAAATAAAGAATCTATTTAAGTCAGGTTAATAAAATAAATCATTTAAAACACTTTTTTAGTTTGCCCTATGTCAGATACTGTCAGGATCATGAAAAACTTCTCTAAGTGACTACTAGTTGGGGAAATTACTAAACATGTGGCATCAAGGATCAGAGGCAAGGGACATTGAAGGTTTGAACGTCACCATTTGGAGTTGGGCTTGTTTGTAGACCCGCTGGACCATTGTACAACCCTTCCTCTTACAAGATTCTGAATATGCATGAGCCAAGTGTCCGCTCTGCACTTCATGAACCAACTCCAGGTAACTTGAAGACTGCAAGTACTGGAACCCTGTTGAAGTGTCACCTGTGTACTTCTCGACAAATGTTGCCAAAAGTGTAAAGATTGCACGAGTCAGAATATGTTCATCTGCCTGAAAACTCCAGATTTCTTCTATATTGCATAACAACAACTCAGTAAGACTGTAATCAAGTCAGACAATCTGCATGTAAAAACTTCGACCAATATGTAATCTGGTTTTGTTCACGAAGTTCTGCTCTGTATGTGAAATTTCACCCCATACTTTAAGTGGGTGATTTTGCCTCCTTCCTCATGGCTCTCAGCAGAAATTTGGAGTTGTCACTCCGTAGTGAATTTTCTTGAATAAGGAAATGGTGCAGAACGAATGTGATGTTGAGAAAACTTGTGGTTCAATTTTTGAAAATTTCTTGTCCATTTGGGTAACAAATATTAGGCACCCTTCCTCTTACAAGATTCTGGATATGCAGGAGCCAAGTGTTAACTCTGCATTTCTTAACAAAAGCCTCAGTCTTGAATTTAGCATGCCTGATTGCAGCTGACCTTTTCAAGTCTGGCCAATTGTAAGATGTCACATTGTTTATTTCTGTCATATTGCCAAAAGTTTTAAACATTTTAGGTCACTTAATGAAACTGTAAACAAACATTTATATTCCCTTTCTGGCCAAGCAGATTATGCATAATTCATCACTATTACTAACCATCCCTACTCCATTTAGCCTAGCTCTGAAGTCTTACATTCAAAACTCTGATCACTCGCACACACAAAGCATGAAGATGTTATCTCTTAGTTATTTGTAATCGTGTGTGATATAGATGCACAAACAGGGACAAGTGGTGCAGAGTGGATGTGATGTCGAGAAAACTTGTGGTTCAATTTTTGAAAATTTCTTGTCAATTTGGGCCTACATTGAGTTACTTGTCTCAGTGTCCCCCAAGTCACTACATACAGTTCTTAACAGTTACCATCCTCAACCAGTAAGTGTGTATGTGTGTGGTATATATATATATGACAGAGAGATAGAAAGAAGGTGACTTACCTGAGGTTCATAGATGGTAGACACCTTGTGAGGTTTCGAGTGCTTGAAATTTCAGAGGCACCGCCCCCTTCATCAGATGAAAATGAATAAATTTTACTAGAACAAAAGTCATAAAAATAATTAAATTACTTATCTGATGAAGGGGGCGGTGCCTCCGAAAATTCAAGCACTCTAAACCTCACAAGGTGTCTACCATCTATGAACCTCAGGTAAGTCACCTTCTATCTCTTCGTCCTTTCCCAATTAATTGTTTTAATTAACATGACAATGTCATTTCCTGACTCATATATATATATATATATATGTTGAATATTTATTTAGGAGTATTCCCACTCATTTTTAACAATTGAACTTACTTTGACAGTATTGCTGAAGGTAATTTGTCTCAAACATACCTGTTAGCAGTCTTGGTTTTGGCAATTTGTTCTTCATGGTGCCGGTACCATTCTTCTAGCTCTTTCTTTGCTCCATCTCGAAGTTCCTCCTTTCGTTTCTCTTCATTAGCATCTGAAAATGAATAAATTTTACTAGAACAAAATAGTCATAAAAATAATTAGATTACTTATTTCAAATATTTACATGTGCACCCAAGTAGTAGGTAGAATGTCCTTAACAAGTGGGGTGGCAACGCTCGATCACACTTTAAGGAAACTCAACTGCATTCAATCACTCTTTCCTGTCCGTATTAATTAACTTGACACGGACACATCACTTTCATTACAATCTTTTTGTTAATGTTGTAATCATGCACATTGCGTGTACAAACCTTTTTCTTCAAGTCGCTTCTTCTGCTCTTCTCTCCACTTTTTAATTTTCTCTGGCTCTTCCCTTATAGCTGGCTTAACAGAAGGTTGTGTTGAGGAGAAAACCTCTGTAAATAAATGAAAAGTTGTTAATGGTCGAATATATTACCAGATGAAATGTTACCACTATTGTTTAAATCAATGAACCCATTTCAATCACTACAATTATTTTTCATATAAGCTGATTAGATGCAAGTTTAACAAAATAGTCTAAACAAAAATATCATGTATCAAGGAGCACACTGCATGAAAGTGTGGCACTTTTCAGTTTATTAGTAGATTATACTAGTGTTACTTGGATATATATAATAGATCAAACCAGATTAAGCACAACCTTTAAAATTTACATTTGTGTGCAGTAAGTATTTGTGATAATCTAAACCAAATAACGATTCGTGTAAAAATTTGTTATACATACAAAAATAATGTGATAAATGAAATAAGAGAAAAAAGACCCACAATGAGAATAGGCTCTAATAGATTACAGGTTTTGGTAAGTATCATTGAAGTTGACTCTGAAGATGAAGTATTATTATACTATAGAACAATGAAACAAAACTTACAAAGGGAACTTGCTAATAAAACCAGAAAATATAAGCACTATCATACTAAAAATTTTAAGCAAAATGTTTATTACTCTCTGAAAATAGCCCATATTATATACCATGAATCAAATTATTGATAAGTAATTAACAGGGCAACTCATTTTATTTGTATTCATTCTGTTAGGTTGGAGAAAATATGATTGATTCAAATATTTGGAATAGTTTTGTTCTAACAACACTACAATAAATTGAACTTAGTTCAATAAATCTAACACAAATTAACAAGTTAAATACATAAAAAAATTGATGTCCTTAGTAAAGTGAACTTTTAAGGATTCACTCAAACCTGAGAAACAAAATACCATACCAACTCTAGAAAAATAGCACAACTGAAAAAGTTGAGAAAACTATTTACACTATCAAAATAAAGCTCTTACGTGGTTGTGGTGGAGGTGCTTCCTGTTGTGTAGCTGCTTGCAAAAGAGAGAAGCAAAATTAGCAGGGAAGATTGGGCAAGTGTTTTCCAAAGTGAGAACAATGTGGTTTTGACAGGAAAGGTGCTTGTAAAATGAAATTCTATTATTTAACTTACCAAAATCATCTGGCTCAGCTTCGCCCCTTTCTTCAGGGCTACCAGCTTCTGAATACAAACAATGCAACAGTAAGCCAAGAGAACCATTGTGTTATTCACAAATGATGCAGAAAAAAATAAAGGTCTCATGCATAACCAAAAGAGAAAACAAAAACAAATAATGTAAACACACATGAATAAATACATACAGATGTGAGAAGAAGAATGGTGGAATATTCAATATTAATGCAGGATACAAATACATGCTAAAGCATAATTTAAACGAACAAACCTTTCCTGAAAGAAATTTCTTGAGAGCAATGTTGAAATAATGTCAGTTGCCCTAAGGGTATGTCTGCTAGGTTGGAGATGTTTGGTGACACTAACTAGACCTACACTTAACCAGTTTTCACAATGCCACCACCTTACATTCCCTCCCACACACCTATTCACTAGTGAAGTTGGCATTTCCTCTACTTGGAATAGTCTGGCCATCTACATCAACCAAACCCTCATGGTCTTTAATAGAAAATACTCTGCGGAGTGACTCCAAAACTGATATAGTGTACCCAAGCTCCTTGCCAAATATCCAACCATACTCTTGACCAAAATAAAAAAAAATGTAGCCCCTATATTACCTCGCACTGTTTTGAATGACACATACTCAATTTCATTCTTCAACTTGCCTACACTGGAGTGTAATCCAGTCCAGCAATAAGAAAAAAGTGCACAACTCCAAAAGTTTCTTACAGACACCATCCCAATCTCAGCAACATCTTTGTCCACCCTTGTTGATTCCACTCCTCTGCATTAAAATTTAAGTTGCTACAATCCTCCAGAATCCTTCACAAAAAGCCACCCTCAAAATCAGAGAAAACTACCTACCTCTGAAACCCACTAGTTGTCCCACAGTCTATTTTCCAAACCAAAAAAAAAACCTTTCTTCCTAATTTTAGAGCTTTACACCAAAGCACTATTAAAAAACAATTGCCTGTAGCTGCTCACACCCACAGCCACAACACAAACAGTTTCTACCAATGCTTAATAATGACTCTCCTGGAAAGCACTACAATGTCAAAATTTTGAAGGCTGAACGTTTTACAGACTTCACAACCTGTCTTCATCATCAATTGAAGGTAAGCCACAAACTCCTCTATCATCTTTCCAACCCAAATGAAGCAAGGAAAGGTAAGATCAAAATAATTAATTCATTTGGACAGGAAAGAGACCGAAACAGAAGGTGACTTGTGTAACATTGATATTCTGTGTACACAGACAGGGATGTAAGAATATGTCAAATTTTCAAGAAACAGAGCCCTCTTCTTCAATTGAAGACAGTGTGATCAAACAATATGGCACTGTCATGTGGAACTTTATTTATTTCGATTTTAGAAAGCAGGTGTACCAATTATAAATGTTGCAGTTCATACAATGTTTTGTGGGTGCAGAAATAATCAGAAGTCTAAAGCATAAGATGGCAATTCAAAATGCTACAAAAAATCCACAGATGATTTACAGACATTATTTGTATTAGTTAATATATGTGGAACATACAGACAAATTTTATTATTATATATAAAAATTTTCCATATTACAAAAACTTTATTTTTATGATCAACACATTCAAAACATTTGTGTTTATAACTTCATAACAAAAAATCAAGTATGTGTAACCATTGCTTCTGAATCTTTCAAAAAAAACAAACAGTTACAAAACAAATAATATATGCAACTAGTGCCTTCACTTGCACAATATATGTACATGTACATGAGTCGGCTTTTAGACCATCAGCAACCCCTCAAAACAATAGTTTGGCATGACAAATATACATATTAATACTGTTTAACTGTTGGTAATTTTACTAGCAACTTTTGTATTATACAGAAAGCAATTATTGCCTTCTATTCACATGTCATGGGTAGTTCTAAGTTACTACACCACGATTCAGACTAATCAAATAGTTTATTTATTTGCTATATCCAAAGTTGTAGGTATTATTAATACCACAGTTAATAATAAAGAATAAGAAAGGTTTCACATGGATATATAAAACTAAATTTTTTTCCAGAATAATATTGAATTTTATATGATTTTGCATGAATAAAACAATCGTTCAAAGAAAAAGTACTATTTTTGGAGGGATCAATAAAGACATGTTTGATGTGGTTGTCCTAGGCCAATATGTCCATAAAATTAGATTTATATACTGCTACTAGGCTAGCTATTATCAGTATCTCTATACCTTCAGTACGATCAACGCATATATTTAGCCCCAAGAATTGCATTCTTCACACTCTCCCTTTATTCATAAACTGCTCTGTAGTACCATATTTTCATTAATTATAGCGTCTCTCTTCACATTTTTAAATGACTATGCTTCACTTACAAAAACACGCTTCCTTGACCCTTCACGCCTTATCAATAGAAAGTGTTACTTCTTTATAACATTAGACATTTTCAGGTTTGCCACTGACCACAAATTTAGTATTCTGAATACTTAATAATTCTGTACAACAGAAGTGAATACGCTTATTTATTCTAATGTTTTATGCGGAATGTAACATGCCGGAAATTATCAAATCCTAAAACATTTTCAGGATTTAAAATTGACGTAATGACTAACAAACATAGACAACATACCTATGTTTTTGTTTTCAAGAACATATTCTTGGAAGAATTTCTGTTAAGACCAGGCAAAATTATATAGAAAATTGATAATGTACATTTTTCAAAATCTAGTACAATTTAAAATTGTCAAAATATACCTTACCAGTTGAACTAATGAGTACCTAGTGCTTCATTCAAAGTATGAAACTAGGAGAATCAAACATAAGAGCATAATTTTGAATCTCTTCCACAAACAGATTAAATCAATTAAAATTAGTATAAGATATTTTAAGGGACAAATTTAAATCACAAAGTGTAACTGTTATCTGACTAAAATATTAGGTAAAATTATATTTTAGAGGCAAGTATGTGATATATGAAAAAATATATTTTCAGAGTGACAATATTTTATTCAAGAGACTTACCAGAGCCAAGACCTGCTGAGTCAAAACCATCTTGCTGGCCAAAGTTATCAATCATCTCAAAGCTGCTTGCAGGGTCTACCTGAGGTAGGCCAGAACCTTGAGTAGCAAATGAACCATCTACCACAGAATAAAAACAATTAAAAATAGGTCAGTAACAAAGTATTATATATTATATTATTAATTTAAGAAGCAGAAAACTATAAAAGCAAAAAAAATGAAGATAACTACCGATCTCTTACAATGGATATTCAATTTAATATAAGTTTTTTACATGAATTCAAAATAAAACTTACCTTACATTTTACTGTGATTCATAGAATAAAATCTTATTCTATTTTCAAGTGGCCAATTAATAATCAATAATAAAAATTCATTGATTTTACAAAACTTCCAATAAAGGAACCCCCTTCTAAAAAAGTGGTTAACAAAAACTGAACACAGTAGGTCTTTCTATCAAAATTATTACACTTCAATAGTTTGCTAATGGTCATTTTGAGGGATTTCTAAAATTAATTTCACTATAAAAATACCATAAACCAACATATTAGCATTTTAAATAATATAAAATGATTAACATATTAATGGACCCACAATATTGTGCCTAAAACATTAACTTAAAATTTGATCAAGTCTGGTATACAGTTCATTGCTACAAACCTATATAAAAAAAATCAGGTTATACAAAAATTTTCCTGCAGTTTCAAGGAAATTCATTCTTGCAATGAACTGAAGACCAAGTAGTAAGGAAAACTATTAATTGTGATTTGATCATGGATGTTACAATTATATATTATATGTTAAATACAACTTAACATAAAAATGTATATAAATTGAGCGAGGGTCCTTTATTTCAGCATTGTACAGAGGAAAATAATTTTGGATATTCGTAAGTAAAATTATGACACGCATTGCTCCTAAACGCACAGTTCAAAATATAAAACTTAAAGGATAGTTTTACCTTCAATTAAGCCAACCGGTTTCAACTCATCTTCAAGACCAGCAAGTTGATCTTGTTCTCTCGCTAAGAATTCAGCGGCGGGATCAATTTCAGGTTGATCAAAGTTATCCCCAAAACCGTCCATTTCTGAAAAAGTAAAAATGAAATTAATTCCTGATGGAGTTTAAGAACTAAGGGGTTTCGTGCAGTTATGTAACTTGTTAAGCCTGAATTTAGTAATTACTAATGAAGATAAGAAAAAAAGGTTTACCTAAAATAAGAACGGATATAGACCTCTCAATCAACAGACAATTCTTCAATGACAGCTGATGTGTTAGCTAGCTAACCACCCACTTCGTGATGGCAAGAAATGTGATTTCTCTCTAATATCTTTGCTCAGTTGTCAAATGCAAACATTCACTTTAAGTGCAATCTCATAAACGAATCATCGGTAAAATTATTTCTCCCATTATTCAGTTTGAGGGAGTTAACATAATAACTATATCCAAGAATTATTACTGTGATAAAATTGGAATAATTACCTTCTCATATTTGACCGTTGTGTTGTACAAATCGAGAATGTTTTCTTCATGCAATTGATCTTTGCCTTGTTGACATCTGAAATATTCATACAAACTCTTTGGTAATCGGAGCAACGTGTGTTGTTATAAAGTAAATTTCGTTTCCAGTTGGATTATAAACTAATTTTAGTGTAAGTATCATATTTTATTGTCAATAGTTCAAGTATGCTGTTATTTTTTAAAAGTTATTTGTAGATGTTATCTATTTATAAGAAATCAATAGGTTAAGTGCAATGCTATGTAGTTTTAAAATGTATTACATTTTGAATCATGTGTATGAATTATTTATCTATAAAAGGCAGGCTCTAGCCCTACAAGTGCTGTAACGCCATGTAGTAATAGTAACAAACCGCATGTGAATATTAATTTATAATAAGTTTTCTTTAGTTGTGGCCTTACATGTAGTGGCATATAGTTGATGTGGTATTTAGTCCTAATACTGGTTAGATACAACCCTCCATCCATGCTAACCTATCTTGCGCAAGCCTTTTCATTTCCTTATAACTAGAACACCCTACATCCTCCCTAATCTGTTTAGCGCATTCCATCCTTGACCTCCCTTTTCTGTTCTTATCGCACACACTTCCCTCTAGTACTAATTTTACAAGACCCTCGTGGCATATAGTAAGTACAACATATTTATTGCCATACAAAATATTACATTCTAATTTCCATTTTATTTTACTAGAACAATGGCAAAGACAAAGTCTGAAGTTAAAGCTCCTCGAAAGGAAGGATTCAACCGTTCCGGGCACAGTATGAATCCTGAACGGAAGACAGAAGGGTTGAAAGGTGTCGCTGTTGTAAGAACAAAAGCAACTATTAAAAGACTACAGATGTACCGTAACTTCAGACCAAAACGTGACAGAACGGGAAAAATCATCAACCCAGCACCTTTCCAAGGACGCTTAGCTCCTGGATCTGTTGCGAGAGTGGAGCCAAATCAAAGGTGGTTTGGCAATACTCGTGTCATATCACAGAATGCTCTACAAAAATTTCAAGATGAGCTGGGAGTTGTAGTAAAAAACCCATATGAAGTTGTCATGAAACCAACTAAACTGCCCATAACTCTCTTAAATGAAAAGGCTAAGCACTCAAGAGTTCATATTTTGGATACAGAAAGTTTTCAAAGTGTATTTGGTCCCAAAAGCAACAGGAAGAAGCCCAATCTCAAAGTTGGAAGCCTTGAACTTCTGTCACAACAAGCTGAATCAAATACTGAAACATATAAAGGTGAGCAGGACCGTGACCTTGTAAAGGAAGATACAGGAGTGAAAGAAGCACCAAGAGAATGGATAATGGCAGCTGGTCAAAGCAAAAGAATTTGGAATGAGTTGTATAAAGTTATTGACTCTTCAGATGTTGTCCTTCAAGTTTTGGATGCAAGGGATCCGCTTGGTACTCGGTCTTCCTACATTGAAAACTTTTTACGTACTGAAAAGCCTCATAAGCATCTTATATTTATATTAAACAAGGTAGATTTAGTTCCTACTTGGGTTACACAGAGGTGGGTAGCAATACTCAGTGCTGAATATCCAACAGTGGCTTTCCATGCATCTATAACACACCCTTTTGGAAAAGGTTCATTAATAAATCTTTTAAGACAATTTGCAAAACTGCATATAGACAAAAAGCAAATAAGTGTTGGCTTTATTGGTTATCCAAATGTTGGTAAAAGTTCAGTCATTAATACCTTACGCTCAAAGAAAGTATGCAAAGTGGCTCCCATTGCTGGCGAAACAAAAGTTTGGCAATACATTACTCTCATGCGACGAATTTATTTGATAGATTGTCCTGGAGTAGTCTATCCTTCGGCAGAAACTGATGTTGAGAAGGTATTGAAAGGTGTAGTCAGAGTAGAACTTGTTCAGAATCCAGAAGATTATATACCTACTGTTTTGGAACGTGTAAAGAAAGAATACATAGAGAAGACATACAAGGTTGAAGGTTGGGAAACTGCCCAAGACTTTCTTGAGAAACTAGCTGCACGGACAGGAAAACTTCTGAAGGGAGGTGAGCCAGATGTAAGTGCAGTTTCAAAAATTGTGCTAAATGATTGGCAGAGGGGAAAATTGCCCTTTTATATTGTTCCTTCTGGATTTGAAGTGCCTCTCAGTAAAAGTGAAATAGATGTTAATGAAACTGATGCTGATAAACAGGAAGTTAAAGGGACGGTTGAGAATGATCTTAATGAACTTGGTAAAGATGATAGTAATATATCAAATAAGAAAAAAACAGGAATTGTGACTAGTGAAACTCATGTAAATAATTCAGATGATACCTTACCAGTTACAGAAACTACACCACATGAGGATATTGGCAATAAAACAAAAAATATCTTGCCCATTGTGGATATGCCTGGAAATAGTAGCATAAATGGAGAGACAGAAAATACTTCTGCAGGTATTAATGGTATTGTGGGATTAGCAGTATCTTCTGATGTTACTAGTAAAACAAATGTGACAGACAAACCTGGCTTTAAAGTAGTTCAAAATTTTAGTAAAATTAAAGTTTTACTTCCTTTCTCAGTTGAAGAAAACAAGAAACTCATTCCAATTCCTGAAAGTAAAAGTATCAGAAAGAATTCCAATAAGAAAGATAAACACAGTGCAACAACTAATTCATATGACAATAGTATAAGTGAAATAACTAATGAATGTGATTCGGCTGCCATTTCAACTATAGATTCAGACAGTGAATTAGATTTCAGTGATTTTGAAAATGATTCAAGTGAAGGACAAGTTATAACTTCCAGTAGCGGTGCATTCAAAATCAGTCATACACAAGGAGGTAAAAAACGCAAGTCAGCACAGTTTACGGATAATGAACCTATGGTACCAAGACTGACTAGTAAGATTCGCAGAAGGATTGAACGTGAAAGCAAACCAAAACGAACTGGAAGTAATTTCTATGCTGTTACTAATGTTAAAAATAGGAATAGAAATAAAGTCAAATTTTTCTAAAATGGGGCAAGTTCATTATTTTTATCTAATCACTCACTACCTGTTGACTTACTCCACATTTCTTTAGTCATAATATATTGAAAATAAATTTTAATTGAAAAAGATTAATACTATGTAAATTTGTAAATAAGTTATAAATTTGGTCCAAATGATTTTTCAGTTAAAAACTGTTTTGACTTTTATTGTATATTCTTACTATTAATAGTAATTAAACATTGGAAATGTGTTGTTTTAGTTCCTCTTTTAATGTCTTCATTGGTAAGATATCTCCTGAACAACCCATTTCAAAACTTACATTTAAATATCTTCTCTTCATTAAGTTTGTCATTTCACTCCATAATTTTGTTTTAATGTGAAAGAAAATCTTTGGAAGAGTTCTCAACCTGTATCAAAGGTAACACAGCAGCCAGTAAGCAGGTGAAGCTGTAATATTAATGCATTCTTGCATATTTTCAAGTTACTCTTGACTTGTATGATCCCCATATATGATTTTTTTCAATAATTTAAATTCAATTAAAGTTGCAAATATTTGTGGAAGACTTGTCTCATAGCAATGTTTACATGCTGAGGGAGCTAAGTTATTAAACATGATATGCTTGAAGAATGCCAAATCTGTTAGAAGGAGTACACAATGTGATATTGAGTATGTAGTATCAACTTGTTGAGACTACATACATAATTTTATACAAATGCTCTAAAATTCCCCTTACATATGTTGCCAAGGGGAAACAATTTCTGTGCTTGAATAATTTCAAAATAGGTTTTCAACTCGACCACTCTTGCTGAAGTAGTTTAGTTGGGTATGGCAAGGTCCATCACTAGAAAATCAAATTGTTGTTGCGGTATTCAGTCCTAAGACTGGTCTGATGCAACCTTCCATGCTAACCTATCTTGTGCAAGCCTTTTCATTTCCTTATAACTAGCAAATCCTCCCTAATATTCCATCCTTGGCCTCCCTCTTATGCTAATTTTAGAAGAGCCTCGTGTCTTAAAATGTGGCCTATTAATCTATCCCTTCTCTTAGTCAATGTCCTCCATAGTGTTCGTTTTTCCCCTATTCTGATTAGAACTTCCTTGTTTGTGATTCTATCCACCCATTGATTTTCAGCATCCGCCTATAGCACCACATTTCAAAGGCTTCCATTCTTTTCTTTTCCCCAACTCCTATCGTCCATGTTTTGCACCCATATAGCGCCACACTCCATACGAACATTTTTAGCAACGATTTCCTAATATTCACACTTATGTTACCCGTAAGTAAATCCCTCCTTTTCACAAAAGCCTTCCTTTTATTAGGTAGTAATACCAAAGAAACAAGAAAATTTAATTATTTTTCACAAACATTTGTTTTTGGCTAGCCAATCACTGGAAATATCTTCCTATCTTTTTGATGGTGGCAGTGCCTCCAAAAATTTAAAATACCTTACATCTGTGAACCTAAGGCACGTCACCTACTTTCTGTCTCTTATCTTACCTGTCATTATTGGTTGTTTATATATATATATAGCAAAATAAAAATGCTAAACAAGGTGGTTGCCATTGGTTTACAACATATAAACAACTTTTTTTTCAGGGGTTTTAAAGCAGACACTGAAGTCCGCAACCCCTTAAGGATATGTATCTAGTCAGCTTCTGTACTCTTTAGTACCTAGTTGTTTAGTTAGTACGCTTAATTGAGAAACTTAAAAGCTTACTTTATAATGACAAAAGGCAGGTTGTAATTAATATTGCAAGTAGTTTCTCTTATTTGACCCAATGTTATCACACTTCCCCACCAGATTTATTTTCAATATATGTAAGATAAAATTAATAGGAAAACAATTTTATAGGTAGTAAAGTAATATTATCAATCTTTTTTGTTTTGTAAAATTGTTCATTAAAAGAATTGGAATATATTTGTGTTTGTGCATTTTCAGACTCCATTCGATCTTTACATGTACTGTACCTATATTAGAAAATGCATTTCCTTAATATGTTCAAGCTTGGCTATTTTTACCAACTTATGTAAGGCAAGAAAGAGAACAATTTTTAAAAAAGGTCAAAGTTTATCTCCCCATCAGGTGTTCGATTTCCTTATCTCATAGATTGAAACAAAATATTAGAAGTATTATTTTTAGCTGGATTTCACAATTCTTGTTTGGTATACCTTCATGTGTCTCTATAAGGCTTATACTCTCTTCTTCTTCTTCACAATTTTAGCGACATGTTTCATAACTTCAGTCATTTTCATAAACTTCAACATTGGACCTTCTTATAAATCACACAATGCTAGTATAAAAATTGTGTAAAGATGTTGTATTTCTTGTATATTGCTACAAGCCCCTGTTATCTCCAACACAAGGAGCACTGATGGTAACTAGCCCTACTCTTCTATACAAATTGGAAGTACTTTCTCCTCCTTTAATCCTCATAGTATTAATTGAACCAGTTTTTAGACTTATTTTAAGTAACCATGCTTATCTCAGTCATCATGACAGATATGATTAAATTAATAGGGCCATGAAAATGTAAAGGTTCTAGATGCAGGTTTAATCATGTTTTGACCAATAGTTAATCTTGTACCAAGGTAATATAAATAAAAACCAGGCAATACCCAGCATAAATAAATAGGTTTTTATCTCATTCCTCTAAATAAAGGTAATATTATAAAGAAATTTTGCAAGTAAGAATTGTTTTATATCAAATTATTTACTGAAATAATTATACGTACAGTTTTCACAGAATAAATATTGCTTGACATGTTTTAAATTAAAGTTTTAACAATAATATTACATGAATCACAATGAGGCAAATATGAGCTGGACTGAACAGAAACAACACATTTTGTTTAGTTTGAATAATGATTGTGAATTTAGTTTTGAACTTGTACAGATTGTATTTATTTTCAGCAGTGGAACACCTAAAATCAATTATATATTATGTACATGTCTGCAAGTTTTTATTGGTAGTTAGACTAACTCCACTGTTTCTTTTGAGAATTTATATTGTATTGAACAAGGAACTACAAACATTAGTTGCTTAAGACTAAATTAATTAAGAATCCTATAAACCTCATTAAATTAATTTAAACTATGAGCACAAATTATAAATGCACATACTAGAGACAACAAATACATTAAAGGCATACAATCACTCACTTATGGCTACGCATAATACTTCAGTTATGTAATATTAACAAACATTAATTATTGTAAAATTGTTTTTCAAATGTCATGACTTGAAAAATGTGAAGGAATATAAATTAAATATGTTTCACATAAGGATTTCTTTTTGTTCCCATGCTTCATAAGATCATTTTTTTTAAATTTTTGGATAAGGAAGGCTAAAATAAATGAAATTAACAATGGGGGTTCTGAATAATGATATAATTAACATTTCAATTAAATTAACTCATTTTCTGATTACTATGTAATGAGACAGTAGTTGTGCTAATGTTGTATACTTTTTTAAAAAAGATAACAGTTTGTACATTTAAAATTGTTTGTATGTAGGACTCTGGATGATTCATAGCTTGCTCAAAACATTAATAAATTGCACATCCCTATTGAATAAATACTGTATTATCAAGCACATAAGTTCTTGAATCATCACCAGTTCCTCTTGGCAAATAAATTTATCTAGATGTTGGCAAATACTTGTTGAAAATGTACTTTGTACACTCATTATTTTACTTATTATCATAATTTA
Organism: Eucriotettix oculatus; assembly: GCA_034510155.1. NCBI lineage: Eukaryota > Metazoa > Arthropoda > Insecta > Orthoptera > Tetrigidae > Eucriotettix > Eucriotettix oculatus. Next base: position 67,178,911 of record CM067378.1, read on the forward strand.
GTTCAAACATTAAATTATTATGAATAATAAGTTAATACTGAAGTCTGGTTTCCTCGCAATATGAGATATGGAGGCATTCCTTTGGTTAACATTTCAAGCCATGCCATATACAAAGGTGCTGAAACAACACCCTTACGTGGAATTGGCAATGCCCTGTAAAACAGAATTTAGAAAGTTATTATTGAATATTTATGAAAATTACTAAACAAAGTATTCCTACAAGATTGTATAAATACTTTATGAAAAAAGCAAATCCATTCAAATGTTTCTTGTAGGTAAATATCTCGTTGCGAAATAAAGATTTACCATTGTAACATACTTACATAACTACAAATGTGGACTGCAAGGAATATTTGAGCAACAGTTCTCTTAACCTCATGTGCCTATTAGTTTTCTCTTTCAATGCCACCAATTCTGAGTCCGTAATGCATACATCAGTGTTGGCTATAACAAAACAATTATGTGAATCTGAGGCGCAGAATGCTCACTAAAAATCATATGAATATATGATTAGATTAAAATCTGCACAATACTTCCAAGGTTTTAAGATTATACAAAAAATTCTTAAGAATCTGCCTTTGAAATAATAGAATAAATTTCATAGTAACACAATCTCTACACACTACACATTAGTCTGCCTGCTCTTATGGCAGTTTAATATTTACTTAAAATATGAAAGATACATTAATTTATAACTAATAATAACATTTATAATGTATATACAGCAGAATCCAATTATAAAGATATTCAAGGGACCATGGGAAATACATTGTTATAACCAGAAATTACTATATCCAGAACTAATCTATTAAAACTACATACTTACATTTGGGGTTGTTAGTGAAATATAAAAGGTGTTTTACATTAATCATAATCTGAAAGTTTATTATTTAAACATTCTTTTTCTTTAATCAAGTCTGCATGCATACATAATATGTTATTGTATACGTATATTAATTTTCCCAAAAAATTCTGTTATTTTAGTTTGCTTCCTTTTTTAAGTATAAATTTTTGCTATTTTTTTTTTAATGAAGCTGTAATTTTGGGCTTATTTAAATCATGAATTAGGGCGACATACACCTGAACGACATCAAGAGATCTGTAGACTTGTGACAAAGTCAGAGTTTTGTAATGGTCTTCTTCTGTCCTGTCTATTTCATCCGTGTCCTCCTCCTTGCTCTTATTCAGAACAGACACCACAATTGCTTCTCCTATTGGTTCCTTTGATTTAAGGAAGTTAGCATAGAGATCTGCAAATGACTGTGCATCACTGTGAAAATTACTGCATCTTTGGGTCTTAAAAAAAACATTTGATTAAGATGAGACTTCGAAAACAAAACTGGGAGGCAGCCTACATAAAGATCTTGAAGACGCACTTCTTAAATGGTTTGATTTTATCTTTGGATTTCCAAATCGTCAATATCGTGGACTGGGAAATTCGAAGCTCTGACATGAAGTGTTTCTCCTTTCTCAATCCAATTTATGATTTTAACTTTTTCTTCAATATTTTTTCAAAGTTATTTTAAATGCATTTTTTCGCAGAGATAATCAATGGAAAGACTAACTAATAACTAGAAATCAATAGGTACACACTAGAAGGGAAGGAGAACAAAGAAAATTTGGCTTGTTTGGAAACTACTGAGTCAGTGTTCAATAAAAGTGAACAAGAATAATTGGCTACTGCCATGGCATTTGAAACTTTCACTTAGAATGTACGTGTACACATATACATTGTTATAACTAGAACAATTTTTTTTCATAAATTTTGTATCATTTTAAATAATTGTACTTAACAACATTAAATACAGATTTATTTCTTAATTTTTAAAGAGCAAACCAAACTAGGTATGATTTATACATAGTTAGCCTATGTCCAGAAAATCGTTATGTTGGGAATCGTCTAAAAGGATTCTACTGTATATTTACTCAAATTTGTAAAAATGCAGATTTACTTACAGGTATCGTCCTTTACTTTGAAGCTGTCAATCAGTGATTCAAATTCCAGTCTGGTTGTGTCTTGTGCTGGTTGATTTATGTTAGGAATGACTATTACATCACTATAATCTATTCGAAATTTTGAAAGAAGGGCTGCTAAGCTAAAATATTTAGAACACATGAGTTTTGTTGAAAGGCTGTATTAAAAATAGTATAACTCAATGAAGAAAACATATTACCTTTTCTGTTCCCTATCTAGCTCATTTCTAGAACTAGCTAATGAAAATATTCGTAGCTTACAAGAAGAAAACTGTGATCGTGTACTTAAAATGTATGGAATTAATAATGTCAGTCCTGGAAAAGATACAGAATATTTGTAGAAAATGAAGTGTGTGTCAAATGAACATTAGAAAAATTTAGAATTCCACACTTAATTTAATACTGTGCTGCAACTGTTTGTTACATTTGACACAAGTAATTTCTTAAAATAACTAGAATTAACAACCCCTATAACACACAATTAGCAATTTTTTTGACTAATACAAGCATAAAACAAGACACTTCAGAGTAGAATTATAGGTACAATAGTTTGGTAAATAGTCTTTGTTAGTTACATTTTTGTGTTTATATTCTTGGATGTTATTATATTTGTTCATAAAATTTCAGTTCAGACTTAGTATTAACAATAATCACAAGTGTTGATTGAAATGTCTACTATAGGCCATTAATTCTTGTCATTATATTTTTATACAGACATAAATTGTTCTTATACAAGAAATTGCTGTTCACCTAGTGTTGATAGCAGAGCATACCACAGATTGTGGATTAATAGACAAAGCAATTTATGGTTAATTATTTGTCATTAAGTTTTTATGACTTATGACCAGTTTACTTATTTATTGTAATAATAACACATTATAGTTAATTATATTTTTGGTTTTAAATGATTATGGCAAGGATTCACTTCAGATGGGTTCACACACATTATTGCTCATTGGAAATGCATAATACTCACTTCAGTTTTAATATTGAAATTATTAAATTATTTGTATATTCTTCTTTTTGGAATAATAAATTAACAGCAGAAATACTTTAAGAAACTAATCTGCATACCTCCATCATCATATAACCACCACACGTCAATGAACCCTTTTTTCTGCTTTTGGAGAAATTGTGTGATGCTATTGAGAACATCCTGGGGCAATGGTTCTCCTCCTACTCCAAGATATGTTGGCCCCAATTTTTTAATTTTTTTTTTAGATACATTATTTTCTGTTGAGTCTGGATCCATTGATTTTTTTGAATCATCTAAATGTATTACAGCTGATGGGCTTTTGCTTACATCAGTACCATTGTCATAGTCACCCAAGTCTTCAGAAGAGTCCATGTCTGAAATGGAAGCGTAATTAAGAATACAGCTCTTTAAGACCAATAGGCCAAGATTACTAATTTATAGATACTATCAATATGTCTGAATGTATGTATGGTGCTGAGTATTTCTTCCTTTACCTTATGAGAAAGATCAACGAATTTACCATGTGGGGATTATTGCGGTACAACAAATTATTTCTGCTCTGTCCAATATTCATTATAGAATTAGTCCAATTGACTTGCCAACTTGCTGAAGGAGTGCATTGCAGAGGACTACAGTATTATAAAATGCTATTGATAATGATGTATGTGACTTTATGAATAAAACATATTATGGAACAGAAATTTCACCACTATATTTGGAAAATCATAATTTAATTAATTATTTCAAATTTGTGTGCCATCTATTTGGAATTTTCAACAAAAGCATTTGTTCCAATAGTTTTGTTTAGAAAGTATTAAAACAAAAAAGCAGACATTGATAAAAGTTAACAAGGTTACAGCAATGAAAAGAGGATTAGGAATCAGTTATAAGCTATATAATTAATATAAAAAAGAATGTATAACATGGTTATAAATTGTACCTCTATTTCTTATCCTTCAAAATTATATTTTAACCAACAATGTACTTACAATGCTGTACAGTAATACTAATTGTTTTATGATAGATACAATACAGTGAAAAGGAAAGGAAAACTAAACTATAATAGCCAGGCCCGAATTTAAGGCGATTGGGCCTAATCAGGCACCGCATCACCACCAAAATTAACAAAAAGTTCTTTTTCGAAATTTAAACAAATTGCTTTTGACGATAAAGGATAAATAATTTAAATAATAAATATATATTTATTTTAAATTCGCATTGTTGGATGAAATTTATTATTTTGCATATATATTTTCTATATATATATATATAATTAATTAATCGGATAATACTATCGTCTCTCTCAATTATTCGATTCTATATGCGTCTTACTCGGCGCACCCACATTCGTTTTTTGGCATGTCATTGTTGCGCTGCGATCGCTATTAAGTAGATATAGTTGCTGTTAATTGTTTATTGCATTTACAGTTCTCTATTCTTCTAATCGTTATTATTAGTGTCGTATTTTGTGACAATTACTAATTGTTATTGCTAAAAAAGGTAAGTACTAACCCTATTACATAATATTTATTAACAAGAAATTGCATTTAATTTTTTCATTAGATGTCGAATCCACTGAAACAAGAAAGATGTGGGAAGAAAATATAAAAGTGGTAGTCTAAAAAGGAAATCAAGTGCAAAAAATAAAATCTAAATTGAACAAATTTTTAAAAACAATAGATAATGATGACAAAGGTGAAGAATAAATGATAATAACAGGTAAAAAATAAACAAGAAAGTCGATTACACAGACTTAACTGGATCTTGTTTCTTGACAATAAATAAGAGATTATCTAGTTAAAAAAGGTCCTACAAAATTATCTTAAATGAGTTTCCGCGCCAAGACAATGGAACACAGTTTTCAAAAATGCAACTCAAAAGAAAGCATTATTTTCTGTAGTTCAGTTTTTAGCTGAAAGAAATATCGCGTTTAGAGGATTCATCAAAAACCTAGGTGATGCACGAAATGGAAATTTTCTAGGAATATTTGAATTACTTGGAAAATATGACCCAGTAATGCATGGCCATATACAAAGAATTGCCGCAAAACAAATACAACAAAGTTATTTGAGGAAAACAATACAAAAATGAAACAAACTTGTGCAACAAATTAAAAAATAAAATTATTGATAGAATAAAACGTGGAAAATATTTGTACACCAGATGTCAGTCAAGAACATCAATTGTCTCTTAGCATCAGATATGTTTCGGATGGAACATTACCAGGCTCGAATATCGCTATATATGAACCATTTATCATATTTATACATGTAGAGAGCAACACAGGAGAAAATCTGTTTTTTGTGTTAAAGAAAGAAATTCAAAGTTTAGGGCTTGACATCAACAACATAAGAGGACAAGATGGTTCGAATATGTAGGGTATAATTTCTCCGGTGTTCAATCTAGACTCTTAAAAGAAAATCCAGGGGCATTTTTTACTCCTTGCGTTTGTCATAATTATAATCTAGTATTGGGAGATGTAGCAAAAATTTGCCCAGAAGCTTTAACCTTCTTTAGTATTCTCCAACGCCTATATGTTTTGGTTTCGGCATCTTCAAAATCTCAAATATGTAAAAGAACTTACTGTGAAGCCTCTTTGCGATACCAGGTGGGAATGTCGGATTCCAAGCTTAAAAGCAGTGAGATACCTAAAAGGTGAATTTTATGATACTCTTTTCGAAATATCAGAAATTTCCGAAGATCCACAAATTAAAAGCGAGGCAGAATCTCTTGAAATACAATGAAAGACTATAAATTTTTAGTATTGCCGGTTTTTTTGGTACGATTTACTGTTCCAAGTCAATTATGTAAACACGGAACTTAAGAGTAAATCTTTAAATGTATCCATTACACTTTCTTCATTAAAATGGCTAAGCGACTTCGGAAATGCTGGGCTCGAAAAAGTTTTAGTTCAAGCAAAAACTCTTGCAGAATATTTGGAAATATCTACAAAATTTCGGAAAAGAAAGAAAGATTTCAATTATGAAGGCGATGATAAACATATTGCAGATCCGATAAAAGCATACAAGATATCTTTTTAAAATTTTGTTTTAGATAAAGCTACAGAATCACTAAAAGATCGTTTTGAACAATTTGAAAAATTATAATGATTTATTTGGGGTTTTAGGAAAATTTCAAAAAAGAAGCTCTTCAAAAACTTGCAGCAAAATCATATTTTATATGATGCACCAATAGTGAAGGAAGCTGATATAAGTTGTAAAGATGTTAGATGAAGAAATGGAGGCTTTAAAATCTATCATTCCATAATAATTTTTAAAAATCCATTTAAAATGTTCAAATTTTTATCGGAAAATGAGAGAGCAGCAACATTTCCAAACTTGTTTTATTGCTCTCCGAATATATTTAACAATTCCAGTGAGCGTTGCTTATGGAGAGAAATCATTTTGCAGGCTAAAACTAATAAAAATCTGTCTGAGATCTACAATGACTCAGGATAGATTAAATAGTTTAGCAATTATGTCGATTGAAAGTGATGAAGCAAGAAAATTGGATTTTCAAACTATTCTAGAAGAATTTACAGAACAAAACTTAGAAATATGTAAATCTATATTAAATGAAATGTAATTATTTTTTTATTTTGTGAATTTTTATGTTTTAATGTGTGTAGAAGTTTACCTATTTGAATTTTCATTTTATTTAAATATTGAATATATAGAGGACCTCCCAAAAAAAACTAATCGGGCCCCGCACTTATTGGATCCGGGCCCGATAATAACCCCATTTTAAACAACTAATTAGAAATGGTGTACCTGGGCTTATTTGATTAGATGAAAGATTTCTCCGTAATTTTTCTTCAGCTTCCTTTTTGTCCAACATTGATATGGGTACATAATCCTCATCATAGAGTACAGTAGAGTAGTCTAGTCCTTCATGTAATCGTAAAATACCTATTGCAAGGTATCTGTCCAGTGCGTTACTACAGAAATGACGTACATGAATAAATTACTTATTAACCTTAGAATATGTATGTTAAGTAATAATTTTTAAGAGATTAATTAGTGTGAACAAATGTTTTATTTTACAAAAATGGAAACATTTCTAAAGTTTGAGTTGGAATTAAAAATAATAATTTATTTAATTACAGGTGCAATAAATAAATTGAAGCTCATTTACTAAAATAACAATACAATTGAGGTAGAGCTTTGCATTTTTGATTTAGCATTATGCTCACCCATACAAAAATTGTAATATACTTACTGTATAATATTGAAATATTGTTTTAGTTCTTCACGGTTACAAGTCTGCCAGTTATTCTTATATCCCATCAGTACCATATTTGGTCTGAGTTTACCCAATCCAGATGTTCTCATTAGACTGTCAGCTCCTATTTCAAAATTGTCACTTTCTACAATATCAAAGAATCCCTTTACCTTGTGTCTTCTAAGCCACAAGTAAGCTTTACGAGATAATGCATTCAAGGCTCTCTGGGAATGTTTACCCTAAAACAAATAAACAGAACATTTATTATTTTTATTATCAGAGATTGATTTTCTTCTTGAACAAGAAATTAGTAGGAAATAAGATCTTCTTGTTATGGTGACACATTACATGAATAGTTGTGAATATTATGTGTTATTTCCAAAGAAACTTTTCTGTTTGAATCAAAGGATATTATTAGGAAAAATTAATTATATAGAATTAATCATGTGTGTAATTTATGGTTTAAGGTTTACTCGAGGCATTTGACCAACAGGAAAGTGAATTGAAAAAAACAACAAATAATTTAATAATAATAAATATTATAATCCATATCAAATTATTCTGAATTAGAAATGACAAAACTATATATTTAGCATATTCAATTTCACATTTATTTAGGCAATTCCACAGGGGAAAACAGGGCATTTTGCTTCCAAATAATGCTATCAGAATAATAAGTAGAGTTCAATCAGAGGCACCATATAGAAAACTATTAAAAATTAAGTGTTATATTTCTCTTATATCAATACATATATTCACTAATGTCATATATCTGTAATAACTTCAAATATATTACCAAAACAGACATCCATTCTTTAAATTCAACAAAACAAATGCAAAATAATATATCGTAAGTGTTTATCAGTTTCACAAAAATAAGTAGTGTGTGTACAGTGCGGGATTTAAACTTACTAGGTCCTAAGCTATTTGAAATATAGGACATAACATATTGATTCTGAAATAAAACATTTAACTCAAAACCATTTTTGAGTTGGAGGCCTAAGCTATAGCTTGTGTAGCTTACATGGACATCAAGCCCAATTAGGAAAGAGTAAAGTCCAATCAATGAGTAAAGCTTTAAATCCCAGATTTGATCAGGGAATTTTTTTTACAAACTTTACGATTGAATATTATATAATTAATATTACCTGTATAATATTTCCACAAACAAGTAAAGACAACCCTTTGGTGATGAGATATGCAAAATGTAGAAGTGGTGGCCTTGATCCAGGCATTCCTGTCAGAACTAGTAATTGGGGTCGAAAGTTTTTTACATGTTCCTCAACTTGGTTAAGTTCAACCATGGACCTAAGTGCAGAATTATAGCACTGAGCTTGCGTTGAAGAACCCCAGTTTACATCTGGAAATTCAGATATGATTTAAAATGCAGTAATATTAATAGTTGCTTTTAATGTCTGTGCTAAATTCACAAATGCAAATATTATTTTTAAATAATTTTAATTCACCAATAATAATTAATTATTTCACTAATAAACAGCATGATTTCTTGTATTTATTTTAAAATTTCTGTCTTGTATCAATACATGCCAAATACATTTTTATAAATAATAAAGATTTTTCTCTTCTTTGTCATTCACATTAATTATTTTACTTTATGAAATAAATCAATGATGGTTAAATAAGTACTTTAATTACTTTTTATTACACACTTTCATAGTGAAAATACAGTAACTGCTGTTAATTAACTTATATACTTAGTACATATTAAATAACTAATGATGGCAGATAGCAACTAACCTCTCATAGCTAATCTTACCTGGCTTTCTGTAGGAGACATATAAATACAATGTTATCACCACAACAAATGTAATGAGTGCTGTAGGCCAAGACATTAAAAACATTACACCTATGCAGAGTAGAGTTCCTAGTAAACTGCTCCACTTGTTGTAGTACTGAAATTAGATACATCGAAATGATAAATTAGATATTACTGATACTGATCAGTCTTTCCTGTGATGAAATTAAGTTTCTTAAATATCGCTATTGTAATTAATTTACCTTAAAAGCAGGTCTCCATCCTGGACTCCTTGAAACTGATGCATGAAAAACAGAAAAATTAATTAAAGCATAAGCTGCTAAAAAGAAGTTTGATAATAGGGGTGCGATGGCATTCAGCTGAGCTGTAAACATAAATTTTCACATCAGTAAATGTTATATATTTATAACAGAAATGGACTATAGCAATTATTAATTTTACTCACCAATTAAAACACATGCAAATGAAATGAGAAATACAAGAATATATCCTCGCACAGGATCATTGTTCGCACCATAGCCTTCTCCAAAGAAACCAATAAATGGATACAAGCGATCTTTTGCCAAGGCCTGCACAAAAATAATGTATTATATGTTAATGCTGTATTGTTTGAGCTAAATTATATCTCAAAATTCTATACTAAACAAGTTTTTTTATGTACTGTGGAGGCTATTAAAATTATTTATTTTAAGATACCACTTTTATAAAGAAGTCTAAGAAACCTCATCCAATGTATGTACTAAATTTCTTATTTCACTTCACTCTCTATACCATACTTAATACACTCAACTAATTGATTGTATTTTATACACAAAGTACTCTTTGCAGTCAGTCAGCATGCAGAGAATCTCTCCTCAGGAAGGAGGCTAATGCCTTGCAACAACAGTTCTCAATTTCAGATGAGCTAGTTAGTCTGTCTCTATTTCTTGTCCATAACAATTATTTTAACAGTAATTTAACTATAACTGAACCTTATGCTGACATGCCTAAGATTTTTGAGTATCAAGACAATAGAAAATGTTAATGAAAAGATATTAAATTAATTGTAAATGTTAGTTAGTGATAGACTAGCCAACGACTGAGCAGACAAAATTTGCTGCATGGCTAGCATAGTTCTAAAACAATGGACCCCACCAAGTCGCCAACTTTCTCTCTCAAAAAGGGTGTGGGAAGAGGCAAGGACTTGATGGGGACTGCAGAGATGCATACAAACACCTCCATATTGACAAACACACCCATCCTCAAAGGTGTCAATATGTAAGTACTAACACACTCACACATACATACAACCACACATCCCTGCATAAACCACATACACACTCATACCAAGATACCTCAAGTAAGTTGCCTACTTATATATATATAATTAATGGGGAAAGGACAGAGAAATAGAAAGAAGGTGACTTACCTGAGGTTCATAGATGGTAGACACCTTGTGAGGTTTAGAGTACTTGAATTTTCCCCATTAATTGTTTTAATTAACATGATAATGTCATTTCCTGACTCATATATATATATATATATATATATATATATATATATATATATATATGCATCAAATGACATTGTCAGGTTAATTAAAACAATTAATAAGGATAGGAAAGAGAAATAGAAAGTAGATGACTTACCTGAGGTTCATACATGGTAGACACCTTGTGAGGTTTGAAGTTCTTGAATTTTCGGAGGCACCGCCCCCTTCATACAAAAGTTAGGAAGACATTTCCAGTGATCGGAGAGAGAGAGAATATCATTGTTATGTCAGACTCAATATGTAGTTCAATATGTATTCATCATGATACATATTAAGTGTTGTGCTAGCCAATTGCATCTAATGGAAGACCATGAGGTAATCCTTTTCTTTATCTCTTGATAAATTACTATATCATAGACAATGCATAAAGTTTACTATAATATAGTAAAATAAAATTTTGTTAAGTATTTTACCTGGAGAACACGAGGAGCTCCAACCAAGCTAGCGATGGCTGACGACAATGTTGCTGCAAAACAACCTCCATATATTAACGGTCCCCACACAGATACTAACTCCATTGCCTGAGAAGATGAGAAGAGATCATGAGCATTGAGAAGAGTTACATAAAAAAATGTATTCCTTTATAAAAATAAATTAAACCATTTACCTGGTTATCATTTTGCAGACCATATTTACATGTTTCATTCATGCAGTTTGTTACTACACTCATTGGATCAGAGTAGTTGTCTTGCAGGGCATTTACATATGCAGTTACATTTCCAGATGCATCACGAAGCACACATCCACCAATCATTAAACCATATCCAATGTAGGAAACAAATGTAACAAGAATAGCAAGTAAAGTTCCTAAAGGTATCGAACTACTAGGATCCTGAAAGCAACCAAAGTGTTTATTGTTCACTTTGCTTGAAATGCGTATGTTTGTAAGTTTCTAAGAATCAAATAATAATAGTATATACCATCAGAGTAAGCAAAAAATGAATAAATATTGACAAAGGAAGAATTAAAACACAGGCTTGTGTCTTAATTTGGTTTTTTATTTTGACATTAAGTGTTACATGGTAGCCAAACATGCTTTTTGGTTTATCATAACTTAATATTACAACTACTTCATTAGACACTATTTAAGCAGATGAGTCTAAGTAGAACTATTATTTTATAAGAAATTTACTGTTATATTTTATCCTAATAAATTGATGGTTATAAAAACGATCGGAAGATACTAAATTGAATCAGCATACGTGTACTGTGTGTAGCACATACCTTCAAATCACCAGATAGATTTGCTCCTGCAACAATTCCAGTCACAGCAGGGAAAAAAACAGCAAATACAGAAAAAAAGTCATGGTCAACTCCTTCAAATGTTCTGTAATCATTTACAAAATTTTCTTTGAATGTTTCCACTGAAACAGAGGAAACAAAATACAGTTACTATTTTAAGATATTTTCCTGAATATGTATTTGAAATAAAGTGATAAACAGAGCTTACTGTTATATCCAACAAATCCTTTAGCTTTTTCCTCTGGAGTTTTGGGTCCCAAAATACTCCCCACAACAAAATCAACTTGTGATGCAATCAAGACAAGTAAAAGGATCATTTGTGTCTACAAATAAAATAAAACAAAATATTTCTTTGAAGAAAACCATATTAATGGATATTAATGAACATTGATAGCACTTAATTATTATTTGAACTAAAATTCATCATTTTTCATAAAATAAAAGCAAATAAATTATATTTTGTTATTAATAATATTTAAAAGTTATGGCATTAAATTAAATTTTTCTTGCTATTATGTGATTTATCTTAATTCCTTAATATAGGGTCTATATTGTTTTTACTGTAAAAATTTCAATTGAATTCTTTGTAGTACCCTTGTAACCCAGTCCATCCCAATGAAAGCAAGTACTAAAATGGCAATAAGTGTAATCACTCCAACTACACGAATGTCATTTACACCTCCATCAATTATTTGGGTTCCAAATGATTTCAAAAGGTCCTGCAATGATTCACAGAAACCAACTATATACATTGCTACTGCTATTGAATTGGCCAAAGTAAACATGAGCCCAATGGCACCCCCAAATTCGGGCCCAAGTGAGCGGGATATCATGTAATAAATTCCACCTGAAAAATGAAAATATTTTATTTGCAAGAACAACCAATCAAAACTGAATGAAAAATTAGAAAATAATTTATATGTACTTTGAATTTTTAGCTGTCAATAAATATCCAGATCTGTATGTTATTATTTCTTAAAGTTGGTATGCTCAAAGAAATAATGATGAAAAACCTTTAACACTGTCCAAATAAAGTTAATATTGTTACATTTATTCAGAGTCTTAAAAGTTCTGTTGTTTAATTAGTTGAAAAAAAATGCAAATATTTAATTAATGTGTCATTATCAGTAAAATTTAATATCATGTCTTTCAGGATTTATGGTAAAACCATATCTGCTTAAATGGGATACTTATTAAACAAAGTTTTCAATAAAGAAAATGAATTTGTACCTCCTTTGATTTGACCATTTGTTGAGACAGCAGACATAGAAATTGATGTAATGAGTGTTACTATATTTGCCAAGCAGATGACTGCAGTTCCTTCCCCTGCAATAAAATATATACAATTTTTTAAAACAAAGGCACAATTTGTAAATTTCATTTCCTAATGATTCAATCAATTTTCGTATTTGTGTATTTCATGTCCATAAATATGAAAATAATACAAACCATTTTTGTGGTTGCATTACATTTATTTATTGTATTCTGATACATCATTACAATTTGATGGAACAGATATTACATCTCACAATTTAGATATTGATACACACCACTAAGGGAACTTGCATTTACATCTACCAATAGAAAAATGTCAATTATGAGGATAAAAATATTAATTTATTTTTATCACAAAATGTCTTACCTACACCAGCTTGTCCTATCACCCAGGACAACCGCAAAAATAACATGACACCCCATATATTGAGCAAACATCGCATCTGTAATAAAATTTGTAACAATGCTTTATGATTTGGAATGTAGTTAATTTGAATTTGAACTTTTATAGTGTGAGTTACAAGTACGATTCAGCCTTATTAAGTGTAGTGTTACATTTTTATTGCAAATAGAAATTGTACTTACAAAAACTCCTTCCAACCATCCAAATTTAATAACTTTCCCCTTCTTTTCTAGTGCTGTTTCTTCAATTTTAATATCATTCTGGAACAGAAAATTGTAATTAATTTAAATTCAGTTGGCATGTTACAAATGAATTTGTAATAAATGGCATTTTAACTAAACAATCCTGTTAGGTTTTTTATTTCACCTCATTTTAAAGCTGTCGATTATGTGACTAAATTGGATTTCAACAGAACTTTGCAGTTAGATTTTGTTATTGAATTTTTTTCACTAAATTGAAGTTATCTTAAAGTAGACATCAGTACTGTAATTCACACTCGGGAGAACTATAGTTTATGAGGTAAATTTTTCTGGAGTCTCCTCCAATCACCTTCATATTGTGAAAAGTAGTACTGTTGTTTGAATTATATACATTATTAAGCCAACATTATGGTTAAATTAAGTGGTTGGTATGAATTTGATCTATATTATGCCCCTCATAATGGGGCTTCCCCGTTGTTCTCCTCAAATTATTCAGTAAAATAAACTCATTTTCTACGCAAAATTTTAATTGATATTGGGTGCTGATAGGTAGCAGCATTCGAAGATCTCAAAATATGAATAATACATATCAGACCTTTCCGTTATTAACTTCCTTGGCGAAACTACATTTTGTTTATAGTGTAAGTGTTAATTATGATTCCGCAAATCTGGTTCAAGTAACGCCCGACATACACAAGGCCATAGTGTTCTATTAGAAGCGTTGCAGGATGAAGCTGAGCTATTCCTGTGCGTCCGTGACCCGCAATCTAACTCCCTCAGGAGAGATATATTCTCATTGCACTCATTGATGGGTTCCCGTAATGAATCAGCGGGCTACTTAGAATATTAATATTCGCAGGAAATCCTAGTTAGAGTCCCTGGTGGGGCGGTGTCCAGGAGGACCTCTGGACCGTGCTGCTGACCACGCAAGGTCACCAGGCGCGGATATGCCGCGGGAGGAAACTGCCAATGAGCCGATGCTGGAGCCGAACTGGGTCACAACCTGTTGGTATATTCCACGCAAAAAAGGGTTACCCATTCTCAAGTTTAATTCTTTGAACGCCTTTAACTGGTTACCAAATCATGGCAGCCAAAAAAACAGGAAGTATGTTCGTCACGCTATGCGCCCCCACACTTCCACTCAAGTTTCTTGACAATTAGACCGCCATCTCTCTCACAACTGTGGTCTTCTATCTTTTACAGATGTAATTCTGCAATGAATTTTTTTCTAGTGTTATGCACTTGTCTTTGAAAGATTCTTGAAATATTCGTAAGAGTAATGGCTATTCTATGGTGTAGTGGTCAGCATCACTGCCTCACACCGCAGAGGTCCTGGGTTCGAATCCCGTGTTGAGGTTGCGTGTGTCTTTCCATTCGGAGAAATCCCTACTTGTAACCCCGAAAAGTAAGAAGTCTCTATTGACCCAAGCAGTAGATGCAACTATAAATAAAATTAATTTAACAAAATGGTCAAACTCTAACATAGGCAGAAGTAACACATCAACGCCCAAGACGAAACAATAACCAACCATTTAAGTGCAAAGTATAAATAAATGTAAACTGCCGTCCAAAGTAAGAAAGGCAGTAAGTAAAAATCTTTTACTTTTTAAAATATGTCATGGATAAATGTATTATAATTAATTTATAAAGACAATTTCATATGTCTTTGTACGGATAAAATCATGTTCAAACGGATTTTCATTTTCAAGTAAGAAAGGCAGTAAGTAAAAAACTTTTACTTTTTAAAATATCTCATGGATACATGTATTATAATTAATTTATAAAGACAATTTTATAAAAATCATTTTCAAACGAATAATGGGTTCATGTAAATGTCGAAGCTCAAAATAAATTTAAAACAAATCTAAAACAACTTTTAGACTAACTGCCTTTCTCCTTTGGACGACAGTAAAGGACGCCGAAACAAACCACTTTTGCTCTGTGTGTAACATGTGATATTGTAAACAAATAAGAAATTATATTCAATAATATTCGGGAAAGTTGCAGATAATACTAATCGCAAGTTGTACAATGTCGGAATTTTACTTTAATGAAACAAAGGCAAGAAGTAAAATGTGCAATAGCAGTTTAAAGTCTTAGATGAATATACATCATATAACCACAGAAATTACGGTACCGAAAATCTACTCGGCTTTGTCAGTAGTAACATAAGTTATAATAATGATATTAATTGCCGTTCATATTACGTACACGTTCGCAGGATATTAAAAATAACTAATTTTTTTATCGAGTTCTTTTCTATTCTGCACCACCCGCTTAGTGTATAATAGGCAAAACGGTTCATTGGGCGTTTCTACGAATCGACGTTTCCATAGGAGTAACTGTGACTCATTTACTACTTGTAATGGTTAAATACATCTGCCCGGACTTCGGCGGTTAAGGAGTCAAAAGAAAAGAGACATCATTTGACAAACAGGGGTAATAAAAGTCAGGCCTTTGGAAGCCAGCGGTGATTGTCCCGCGACCGTTGGAGTGAAGAGACGGAGGCTGGGAATAAGCGTGGATTTTCCCCAAAGAGATTCCGTCCAGAAAAGAGTAACAATAAATTTCATTGCTAAATATCCATCCCCGCCAATTGCGGGATATGAATTAAGGAATTATTAAAAACAGGGAGTGAGATACGGAAGTACGAGACAAGACAGATTGAGGGACGTGAGCTGTTGATCAGATGATATTAGTGGCAGATTGTGAGATTTCAGTGCAGATGATCACATTATTGGACAAATAGTCTGAGGAGACGAGGCGAAGACTAGAAATTGTCCTGAACCAGGGACAATAGCAGCGGCAGATGAAGCGTGATCGAGACAAGACCGAAGTCATACGAGGAAGTGCAGACGAGACAAGGCGCCGCTAGGTACAAATAAAGCTGACACGGTAAATACCTCTGTAACATTTTGCTGATTTCCTATACTGCCATGTCCGAGTAGATTCTATGTTACATATTTCCGTTCTATGAGAAGGCCCATATTATACGACCCTGAGGGTAGAGATCTAGTATTTTCAGAAAATTAATTTTTTGTAAATTTATATATTGTGTTTATAATAAAGACTGGCCGGCTATGCAAATTAAGACTGTATTCAATCAGTGTACATTAATAATAAATAAATGTTAAAATTCACTATAATTCACATTGTTACGATTTTTCATTATTATAAAATAAATAAAATCCCCCCTATTCATCTCATGCTCCTTCCTTTCGACACCATTTTAAATCATATTTTACACTCGTTTGTTGTTATATATTGTCACTAGATAAGGCCTTAAAAGGATTATTTATGTGTAATATTTCCGATAAAGGATTTGAGGAACGACGTGGTCTTCCACAAAAGTTCATTGTCGTATTCCATTTTACCTTACCCTCCCGAAAAAGAAACGTTTGTGTTCGTGCCAACGACGTGATGATGAACCAGGAAAACGTTTAACGTCTTCATCGTCATACACACCAACAATATTGATTATTATTCCGACTGGGATGATAATCAAACTTATTTTTAAAATTGATGTTTCTATTTCCGACGACAAAAATGGCAGCATATCTTCTTCGTCCAGTGACTGACGTCAATAAAATATTTTGTTGATATGCAACAATTGTAGAGAACGTCCGAAGTCCGTGGCCTTAGAAAATACGTTGGGTCACTGATCGCCTATCTTGAAGCACGCCACGATTATACTCTTAAGTGCCTAATTACTGCGTCTCCTTCCGTTGGCCGCAGTCCACGGATGTCTTTATAAACATCAATATCGTATTCGTAACAAAAGACTTTCCGTATAGATATCGGCAGCAGATACAAGCAACGCGTTCATTGCACGTTATTATTCTGGGATGAAATCAGATGATAGTTATATGCATTGCCACTGAATTAATTTAAGTATTAAACCGACTAAATTTTTCACCAATTACAGACAAAGTCTTTATTTAATTAAACCGACGTTTCGTCGCCATATTTTCTCAAGTAGTTTCTTCAAGTGTTAAATTTTGATGAGTAAAAGGAAGCCAAATGTATTACTTGACAGCCTAAAGGGCAGCTTCAACCGAAATGTGAATTTGTTCATCACAATTTAGTATTTGAAGAAATTACCCAAAAAAGTCACAAATATGGTAAGGAAACGCCGGATTATTTAAATAAAAACTTTGTATCTGGCCTTAATTTATTTAATTAAATTATAGGAAAACCAAATGAGTTTACTAATTTCAATATAACAAAAAATTACAAATTTTCCATATAATTTATAAAACATTTCTTTGGGCTTGCAGAAAGGTGTTAAGGAATACTTTTGAGGAAACTAGGTAATAGACACACTTAGACTTTTATTGATTTTTACTGTAACAACTGAATGCTCAGTACTTGTAAGACCTGACTTTGAAATGCAGCTTTCGCCTTATGCCAGCCCCATCCACCCTTAGAAAACTATAGCCTAAAGTAATCCTCAACTCTCTCCTACTCTTGCATTATAATAAGTGACTGAGGCGTTCTTTCACCCCCGGGCTATAGTTTAAGGACCCTACCCGGTGTTTCTACTAAATAGATGCAGGGAAATACCTAGAAAACGTACATCAAGAAGGTCAGACTTTGGCTACTATTCTCACGCCCTTCCGAATGATGGGAGATGAGTTTGCCGTGAGGTCGCAGAATTCCCTTCCCCGTGTCTCCACAAGCTTTAGGAGGCAGTTGCCCAATGGGATCAGCGAACAACCCTTACCGTATACCCAAGGTCCTAGACCCCAGTACATACACCTCCCAAAAAGGTGAAGGTGCCTCGGCACTTTGAAAAAACTAGAGAGAGAGTACGAGGCATTCCCGACGGAGTCAGGTGAGCCCCGCAGTCAATCTGGGGAAGAAATAGTTGCGAGAAAATACTCTCACAGGCATTCCCATCCCCTCGGGAGTCTTATAATTATTATTATTATATCGTATTTTTATTTTGACTAGAGGTTTGTTATATCCGGATTTTTCTATTATTTTAAGATATATCATGAAATAAAAATACACTATTATTATTATTATAAATGAACTACTTAAAATACGTAAATAAACAATACAGCCAATTCTGTCAGGAAACAATTATATATTTATTTAATACGTCGACGACGTTTCATTAATATTTGTGGACTTCATCATGCGTATTAATAATTTATATACACTTAATTGTCAAAATATTGATTACATAGTACAACTGACCTAAAATGAAAAATATATTGTTTACAGATTTTTTTTTTGACAAATCGTTCTGCTTGCATTTTCAAGGCAGGACCGTCGAAATTATTGCTGAAGTACGTTTTATTTTAAACCACTCAACTACTGCACTGTCGAAATCGGTCATTAAATAACTTCTTATTTTCTTAGCACTCTGTTTTAAAAGGACAAAATTTTTTACGCCGCGGTGGATTCTCTCATGATTTCATCATTTTTACTGATCGAAAGACACTCGCGCTTTCTTGACGCGATGTCCATGGAATTTTAACTGAAGATATCTTTTGCAACCTCAGTCATATAAAGGGTAGCGCGAAATATTACTCTGTAAAATGCTCCATCATAAAATGTTTTCTGACTGTCCAAAGTATATTAATTGTTGTTTTCGACCTTAAATTGTGCAGTCTGAAATTGTACAGCAAAGAAAAAATAATTTTTTATTAGTATCGTAGTCATATTACAGAAGTAGCACGGAGCTTCTATAGAATTAAAGGTCGAAGACCTTGGGCATAAGACAGAAGGGTGTTCCACTGATCCTATTGTAGCAGTCGACCAACTGCCTCCTAAAACTTGTGGAGACATGGAGAAGGCAATGCTGCGATTCCACAGCAAACTCGTCTCCCGTCATTCTGAAGGGCGTGAGAAGAGTACCCAATGCCCGTCCTACCTGATGCAGGTTTTCTAGGGTTTTCCGTGCATCTCTTTAGGTGAAACACCGGGTAGGATCCTTAAACTATAGCCCGGGGGCCCTAGTCAACCCTTGGCTACCTTGCTCTACCTTCCGCATTCCACATTTCAATTGCCTGTTTCCTGTTTCAGGAACACCCTCATGTAGTCTAGTCTGTTAACCCCCCTCCCCCTCAAAAAAGGTTGTAATGCCATATTCATTACTGAGAAAAATCTTAGGATACTGAATTTAGTAATGTGATATTAAGGGTATTATTATTGTACTAAATATGATATAATGTTGAAAGATATGGAATTATATCCTTAATATTTCTTCTTAGTAAGTATAATTATTGTAAATAATTTCTCTGTACTGGTCATAAGTCAGAAATTTATTACAACTAAATTATCATTAAAGAAAACGTTTCATCTACAAGTTAAGGACCAATCTAGTTGTATATAATGATAAAAGTGAAAGGAATTAAATTAAACCTTTCGGCCCTAGATATTGTGGAAGCAGTTTTCTGATGAAAGGTTTTCTTTAACTCCTTCCACATTTTTTAATTATATACAGCTGTTGGTGTTGTAGTTGGGAGCCCTTATACTAGTCTGATGCAACCCTCCAAGCTAACCTATTCTGCTCAAGCCTTTTCATTTCTACATAACTACCACACCCCACATCCTCCCCAATGTGTTTAGCGTATTCCATCATTAGCCTCCCTCTTCTGTTTTGTACCCCACACAGTTCCCTCTAATGTTAATTATACAAGATCATGTCTCAAAACGTGGCCTATTAATCTGACCCTTCTCTTGGTCAAAGTCCCCCACATTCTCTTATTCTGCTTAGAGCTTCCTGGTTAGTTGGCCCTCTCCACCCATCTTTCTTTCAGCATTCTTCTATAGCACCACATTTCAAAAGATTCTCTTTTCTCCTTTCTGCAACTCCTACAGTCCACGTTTCGCACTCGTATAACGCCACATTCCAAAAGAGCATATTTAGCAAAGGTTTTCTAATTTTATACTTATGTTGGCCGTAAGTAAATTCCTCTTTTTCGCTAAATCCTTCCTTACCTGTGCTATCCTACGCTTTGTCCACTATACTTCTACCCCCTAGTTGTTATGCTGCTCAAGTAGCAGAATTCCTTAACTCCTTCAAAATATCCCTTCCCAATCTTACACTCTTTGTTATTAGTGTCTACCATACTACACTCCATTACCTTGGTTTTCCCTCTATTAAACCTCATATTGAACTCTTTCTCCGTGACCACGTCCATTCCATTTATTATGGTTTTTAAGTCTTCTTCTGACGCCCTAATATTACATTATCGTCGGCAAAGCGTAGGCTTTTTATTTCTTCTCCTTGTAGTACGATTCATTTTCCATATTCCGTTTTAATTTTCTTCATCGCGTTCTATATATAAGTTAAAGAGCATGGGTAACTGCTTTCTGTAGAGGTCCATATACTTATGGATGAAACGTTTTGTTTAATGATACATTAAACTTGTAATAAATTTCTGACTCGTAGCTGTAAACTGAAATTTATTTACAGTAACTATAGTTAACAATAATAAATATGAAAGGATTTATTTAATATTATTCAGGTTTATTTACAATTATTGTTATTTTTAGTTGCCATAAATCCTTTTACCGATCTGAATCTTATATACCAGCAAATAAGTGAATGATACGATTACGTCGTTACTCATCTTGCATTAAATTAACTAGTTTTATTTAATGTTCACTTTGCAAATTCTCCATCATGGACTTTATTAGAGGCATCGTAACAACATATAAAAAATACTACTCATTTAGGGAAAATCTGTAACACACGGAACCAGTCACACGGTAGTGCGATTGAATAATCTGAATTATCTAAGGTGAATTCCCACGTGATGAAGGCCTTTGATATCAGACAAAACATCGGAGGCGTAATTTTTCGAGTTTTCTATTGTCTGATTGGCCTGGCAAAACATTGGAACACTCGATAAACACTCCGATACGATCAAGTTAGTCACTTAATTTCAAGCGTAGTAACCATTTGGAAGCGACGCAAAATACAGTCTTATATATTTTATTTAACAACGTCACTGTATAGTCATCAAATACAGACGCAGACGGGAAAAAAAGTTACCATTGGAAAATAATATTTCACATTTATTCTGTGAGTTGTAGCCTTGGAGTACACATTTTCTAAGTTTTCGAAATAAATCACCAAACCAAGTATTTCGCCTCATTTAATAATTTATGGTGTGTAAGTAAAAATAATCCTGATGTGAAAAAATAAATAAATAGTTTATCTGACAGTTAAATATACATTAAATGAGTTAAAACAGAAACTTTGTCAGTTTTTATTTTTATTAAATATTGAACTATACTACGTTTCGTGTCTCAATTGAGACTTCCTCAGGTATGAAAATTTAGCTGTTCACGGAGTGAACCTAAACTGGAGTGACAGCTAAATTTTTACACCTGAGGAAGTCCCAAATTAGAGAGGAAACGTAGTATAGCCCAATAAATAAAAACTGACAAAGGGGCTGTTTTAACTCATTTAATGTAAAAAAATTACTTGAGGAAATTCTTGGTGAAAATAAATTTGATGGGTTTATTCGTTTAAAAAGTGTAATATTCACCAAAGAATTCATTCAGTAAGTGATCTGCACCCCTATGAGACATAAAATGTAATTTGATAGTCTTAGGTTTCCGTTATTTCAACAATTCAGGAAAATTGTCTGAATTACTTATAAATCTTTTCCGAATGTCTGTCAGTTGTCTAGATTAGTACGGGAGGTGTTTTCACTTTATTATTCGTTACGTCATAGATTCGCAGATTCGCGGAATTACGAACGAACGCCAAGTCTCGTTTGCGGAAATGAGAGGATCAAGCAGTGTTGCCAACCCGCCCTCGGCCTTCCCGCTTAAACAGGTTCAATGTCACACAGCCTGGAATCTAGTTTCTAGCAAAAGGAGAGTTTTACTCTTTAAAGGGTAGAAATATGAGTACAGCTGATTATCATTCCTGTCTAGCAGAGCGGAAACCACTAAATTTCAATTTGCATTAATTTAGCGAGCCCGCCCTCCGATGGTTTAACCTTTACAGACTCTTCTTCGTTTAAACACGTAGTTTTCAACGTAGTAAATAACTCCTTCTTAAAGCTTATTATATAGAAAATGTGATAGCATCTAAACTATTACAATTATGACAGAAAAATTTATTTTTAATTTTTTTCTTGTTTTAAAAATATTTTTAAATCACTTTCCGGATATAAAATACATAAAAAGTTTGATGCCATCGTTATTTTGTGTTGTAGGGTTTCTTCAAGAATTATTGTGCACCCATGTACAGTTTTTGTGTTTTTTTCCGGGTCTGTTGGCGCAACAACGACTAAAATAAATAATTATAACATCTTTTTATATTGTGAAATAGATCCACATTTATTTTTTTGTAAATATTTATTGTATTCTTACAGTTCACCTAATATGTTTCTCAAGAGCAATTCTGATATCGCGTTATGAATGAATCCAATGGCGCTTTATACCATTTAGTATGACTTTCAATAATTTTTCATGTAATTAAAATAGCATACATTTATAATTTATAGATTAAAATTCGTAGATTTTGTATGTTTATGTCGATTATTACGAAATAAGCTTTAACTAAGTAAATAATAATTCGTCCCCGCAGAAAGCTCCAGTCATAGTAAGGGCGTGGGACAAGTATCCAGAGCCCGACGTACCTTATCTTTCATCATATTTCGGGCAGGATCCTTTAAATATTTTCAGGGGATCTTGACTACCTTGCTATCCCTTCTGCATGCTCACTTTCTATACTTTCCTATGCTAATAAAGGGGAGAGGTCACAGCGTGAATTATACTCAGATAACCAGTTTTAAAAAAACAGAAAAATTATCCTCAGCGCTCATTACCACAGGAAATTGGTAATTTTTGATTTATTCGATAATAAATTGGCCTGAGTTGACAATAAAATATTATCTTGTCTTCTTAAAAATTACTTATAATATCAAAACGAGACAAAATTTTACTACTATCGCGTTAATTATTTTTATTAAGAAAAGGAAAAAATTCGCGCCGCAAATATAAGCCACTGAATAATCTTAGTGAAGCCCCAAAAATTATATATATATATATATATATATATATTCAATACAGTGATATTTAAAAAGGTCGGGAACAACATTAATTACCACCACGTGTGAATATTTTGCGCTTAACCTCGTATTTTTCACATAAAAATTATTTAGCTCCCATGATTTATTTTCGCCTACGCTACGTATCTACTTATAACTCTGACAAATTATAATCTAAACTTATTTTTGCCCATAAAAATTGACCAACCGCTAAAAGGTATATTTGCTTATATACTTTGTGTGTGTACAGGTTTTGCACCGAATTGGAGAGGTAAATAACTGTTTTATTAACAAAATAGATAAGAAGGGTGATTAAATAATAATAATAATAATTGCGTAAGAAATAATGTTTCATAAATTGTCACACATATTAAAAAAACACTTTCTTAAACTAAAATATTATAATTCAAGGATTTTTTGCGTATTTAATAAAACCAAAATTATTATTTCAATTTAAATTGGCAAAACGAAGGGATGTACAGTAGATTAAATATTTAAAACAAATAACTTTTTCAAATTTCATATAAATTTTGTTTTGTAATATTTCAATTAATTTGTCTGTCTAATTATAAATAGCTATGGCATATACCGAAACACTCTCCACAAATTTTCTAATAAAATTTATAATCAAGATAAAATATATATTTTTCGTTTTTATTAAATTTTGTGACTGATTTAATACTAAGGGTTTTTACTTTGTACATCAGTAATATCATTTGTATATTTTATATATTTAAGAAAAGAAAAAGAAAAGAAGGAAATAAAATATAATAAAATTATTTGACTTCGCTACACAACTCTATTTAGTTTAATGATTTTGCAATTTGTTTCCTCCTTGCTTCAGATAATCTGTTCCAATCGTTTAGTACTATTTTAAACAAAGAATTTTCCTACTTCCGTTTTCTAACTCGTATTTTAGAATACTGGCAGGATATAGTTTTGTTGAGTTGTTCTGCGAATTCTAGGTTTAAGCTGGCGTAGGCGGCTTGCTGTAATTAAGACCTCTTTGCTAAGAGCTTCCTTCATAATGAGGATCATTTCGGCTTCAGGGTGCTCTGTTTAAAGCAGATAGAAAATTGCCAACTCCAGTTTTATTTCACCGGTGGCAAATTGCCACATATAAATGTCGAAATTTATTTATCTCTTATTAAGTGTTAGAATATTTTTACGGCTATAACTTGGCTTTTAAATAAAAAACTTTGTTCAACGTCACCACACATTTAATAAAATTAAAGATTTAAAACGTGAAATATATACGCATCCTGGATTTGTAATTTGTGTGCTGAAACTTGTAGAGACTTGTTCCGGATATTCCAATGTCTATGTTCCGTACAGTATATAGATGAAGTGAAAGTACGCGAGTAATTTTAATGAGAAAATGAATAAGACAGTTTCAATGTTTCTAACAGAACAATGCTGTCCGTCTTTAGGGAAAAGCCAGTTAATATCCAAAGTTCGGCTAACGAGTCCGAACAATCATTTTTCTACATTACCATTTTCCAAACACAGTCAATGTAGAACCCGGGAGACGTCTACACAAGTTTCAAACATAAAGTAATATTATAAAGTATTAGTTAATGTTAGATTTGGTAACGATAGATCCGACGAAAATAGAATCGATACGCTGCTTGCGTATCACTTCAAATTCGAAATGTGTCATCTAAGATGACAGTCCACAGTCGACGTGGTAGGCCAAGGCCCTGAAAGGACTGCAGAGCCAAAGAATAAGAGACGATCCGACGAAAATACACCCAGAGCGACACTTTATAAATGAAATATATATACAAATCAATTCTTAATAAGGATGGGAAAGTTATATTAGAAATTGTGAGGCTGACAAGAAGACTCGCTACGATCTTTAAGAACCTCTCCAAATCATCCAGGATTTGTCAAGAAAAGAATGGAAGAAATCAGAATATTCGACTGATACATCTATTT
This sequence comes from Eucriotettix oculatus, assembly GCA_034510155.1. NCBI lineage: Eukaryota > Metazoa > Arthropoda > Insecta > Orthoptera > Tetrigidae > Eucriotettix > Eucriotettix oculatus. The sequence continues at coordinate 67,204,473 of CM067378.1, forward strand.
ACTTGCTTCAGGAAGAATACCAGAAGATTTTAGGAACAACATAATTATCCATATACAGAAGATGACTGGGACTGATAAATCCGAACAGCACATTACAATTAGTTTAGTATCTCTTGCCTGCAAAATATTAACGGAAATAGTTTACAAGAGTAGAATGCGATTTAGGTGATCAGTTTGGTTTAAGGAAGAACGTAGGGATGAGAGATGAAATATTGACTGCGTCTAATTTTAGAAGACAGAAAAAGAAACAAGTCCTATGTTCATTACATTTATAGATTTATAAAATGCCTTTGATAATGTAAAGTGAAACACTCTATTAAGGACTTTTAAGAGGACAGGAACAAAATATCAGGAAAGAAGACTTATACATAAGATGACAGTCAGCAGAACTTATAATTAAAGGGAAAGAAAATAAAGCAGAAATAAATAAAAGGATACAGTCTGTGGCCCATGCTCTTTAACTTATATATAGAATAGGCGAAGAAGAAAGTTAAAAATGAATATGGAAAATGACTCATATTGCAAGGAGAAGAAACAAAAAAACCTTCGATTTGCCGATGATATTGTAGTATTAGAGGAGTCAGAAAAATACTTGGAAACTATAATAAATGGAATGAACGGGGTACTGGAGGAAGAGTATAACACGAGGGTTAATACAGGGAAAACAAAGGTAATGGAGTGTAGAATGGAAAACAGTGGAGTAACAAAGGGTGCTAGATTGGGAAGGAATATTTTGAAGGAAGTTAAGGAATTCTCTTACTTTGGCAGCATAATAACTAGGGATGGTAGAAGTATAGTAGACGTAAAGAGTAGGTTAGCACAGGCAAGGAAGGCTTTCGCAAAAAAGAATTTACTTATGGCCAATATAAGCTAAAATATTACAAAATCATTACTAAAAATTTTCATATGGAGAGTGACGTCATATGGGTGAGAAATGTGGACGGTTCGGTAATCGGAACGACCACTGGAGTAGCGCCAGGGCAGCGAACGCAATACGGTCTATGCCTCAACGTGCCGAAGTTTCCTTCAGATAACTTTGTACACAAATTTTTAAACTGTGTGATTATGAAATCCCTACTATCAGTTTCAAATTGTTGGATGAGGCAAATTTTCAGTCATTTACGGTCTGTGGAATCACTGTCAGAAGTTTTTAAAAGTATCTTGCAACCAGCACTCTAAAAAAATCTTTGAGAGTTTGTATTACTTGTACGGTATCATTTGTTACGCATTGTTTAGCCATTTACCTACACCGATAGACTTTATAATTAGCCTGTATAATGAGTTACGTGTACTGTCTTTCATATAATCACATAAAGTTTCTCTTGAAATGATAAATTACTTTAATTGTTTATTATTTACTTCAAAAGAAGCACTATCGATTCTCATTTCAGTATAAGAACCCAGTAGCTACCAACAACGTAATGTCGGGAGACAGGCAACTCCAAAATTATAGACTTAAATCCAATATTACTAAAGCGGGAATAAATTATGTAATGTATGACACGCTGTAATAAATAACAAATATCAATTGTTAATATCTAAAATTGGGCGTAATTAATTCTTTTTCTGATATAGTTAATTATCATAGCCTCATCTATAATTCCTAAAAGTCACGCTGAGTTTCCGGAATACGTAATTTCCGCAGTCAAAAGAGTGGGAAGAGTAATTATGTAAATAAAAACCACTCAAATTCTAATTAGTAGTCAGAAAATCTAGAGGCAAAACGTCGATTTTCGTCATTCATATTCGTAGGTTTTCTTGGAAATGTGGAAAATTACTGCAGCTTACAACATAATACACACAACATTTTAAAACTTTTCAATAAGCATTATATAATTAAATATAATTAAAAATAGTTTAGTTTCGCTTTAGCTGTTATTTTGCTTCCTATTTCCGTATTTTTTTTACAGTTCATTAAAACGATACCTCTTCTCCTTGTCATTTTTATTCATCAGTATCATAGTGCTCCAATCGAAGTAAAGCGGAAATTATGAATAGTCTATTCTAAATAATGAATATAATGGTCAAACTGCCAGAAATAATTATTAATTAATTACGGACTTAAAGAAGATGATACCTAATTAATAATATAATATTTCTTGAATAATTTGATGGTACACACTTTTAAGATTTCTGATGATTAGTTTATACATATTATTTAATATATAAAATAATTTCCATTAATTAAAAATATATATAATGACTCCACGCCTGTTATAACGAAAATGTAATATTTAATGTATTATTGTCTAATTATTGTGTACCAGTTTTTAGTAACACAACAAATAATCTGATGAAGTCCCTAGCACGGGGACGAAACGTGATGGAATTGAATAAAAACTTAATGCTCTCTAATTTGGTTCATAATTTATTCGATTCAGTCACTAGAAATCTTAGAAAGGTATACAATTAAATATATAAAAATATTCAATATTTTTAAAAATATTTTAGAGCATTAATTAAGGACTCAACCTTATCTATTGCTCACCTGATAAAGTCCGAAGTTAGTGTCGAAACGTAATGATATACAGAGTGATTTTACTATTATGGAGTAAACTTTGAAGCTGTGGTACAGTTTGCTAAAATATAAATTTTTTGTAGACACAAAAACTAGAGACATGAAAAGAAAAACATTGTTTATTTACATAATATCAAAGCGCTTCTTTTCAGAAAGGATAACAAGTACTGAAAATTATTATCACCAATATAAATACAAACTAAGCAGCTCTTATTGCATCGATTGAGGACTTTGTAAGTCGGCTTTCAATTGTGGTTACGAGTGTGCGTGAAATACCTGGCATCTTTGGAACTGTACGCCAATCACTCATTCGACGCTGGTGGTCGCAATTTTGAGCCTTTGTTGTTAACATTGTTGGAAAGAAGTACTTCCGACCTTACTTTCCTTATAGTAAGCTGTACCACCTCTCAAAGTAGAAGACCCTATATACTGCCCTAAAGGACTTCTCCTGAGGCGTCGCCATTTTCATGTTAACAAGAAACAGCGTCCGTGTAGACCTTATATAGAAAAATGTACGGGATAAAGTAAAATTCAAATTTTGAAAGTCCGCAGTTATTGCTTTTATCATTTAATGCCCCTAAGAACTTGACTTTTCCAATCATCCTGATGACATGATGTTACTTATATGTCAAGCATCGAATTCAAAATAGCAACGTCAAATTCCCACGATTTATCAATGAGGAACAAGAAGAAGCCGAAACTTGTGCCATCAGTGGTACGCGTAATTTAATTAATTTCTTTCCGTGTTACAGACATATTCTAAGCGAAATAAATATCAGTTCAATCGATGGATTCAAACTTTATTTATGTCCATTATTTCATTAACAATATTTTTTGAGGTGCTTCTTAAAATATTAAATATATATATATTCAGCACAAGCGTAATTTTGTAGGTATTCAAGGTGCAACCGGGAGTACCAGGTGTTCGATTGACCGGAAGTGGGCGAATTCTCGTTAAGGCTGCGCTCATTACTTAATGAGTACTGTCCGCTGCGTGAACAACCTCCTCACGGCTTCAGCACACACGGACAGTATCAGGAACGCAATCTCTTCAAGCCTTATCATCCGGAAAGGCTCATTTCGCTATCCAAATATTGGCAGTGTACAGAAACAACGCATCAAGTTCATTGATAACTGCACGAGATACGCGACGTAAACGGGATTATGTACGGATTGGGACAATTATATCACCTGCATATCTATATTCGTTGTTTTGTGAAGGAAAATAATAATTTCGAAAACCAAAATAGATATCACGTTCGTTAATTTAAATTTAAATATTTATTTTTGTCTTTTAATATTTTCATTAAATCGAAAACGTGACTTTTGGACGAATGTCGCACACTGAAAAAAACGAAAACGTGTTTTTTGTTGACTGCATGATAGAGTAGAAGCGAACGGAAGATTCTAAAACACCTCTAGAATGTCGGAGACGAAGCTAGCTGCCCAGGACAGAGAGAGAAAGGGATAGTTGTGGTTTTAATTTCTGGTAATTGATTCTTAAATATTTTCCAGCGTTGAATCCGAAAACAGCCTTTATTTTTTTCTCCTGACGTCAGTGTTTTTCCGCAAATTTCATAATTTGAAAAAGTCGAAGGATTGAAATTAGACTTAAAACTTTTTATAGTTTATTAATTTATTATTGATTTCTTAATTTACTGATCTTTTGGGATTATACCAAGCATTCTTATATTAAAACAGTTGGAGGGTCTGAAGAGGAGTGCCGGTGGCTCACTGATACCTTAAACTTAATAAAAACTGGTATAAATTAGTCTAATTTTCTGTTTGATTGCATTATTTATTTATTTTATTAGTATTATTATTTAATTTTTTTAAGTTTATAAGAGGTTAAATAAACCCTTGACGAAGCTGCATATCGAGTTAGGGTTGGCGAAATGATTTAGGAAAGCCACACAACGAAAAGGTAAAAGATTTAAATGCAAGTGACAAATTTCTAACTTCATCAACTGCCAAACTAGAAATCACTATAAAACTCTCAGTTGTCTTTATTTGAATGCTCCTAGTATATCAAAATTTACGAGCGTGTCGGAGATAGGCTGAGCATCAGTAGGGTACGGGGGATTCTCTCTAGATGACTCAAGGCAAAGCCGACTGTTCGAACGGTTTCGTTAGTTGTCCTCACAATGAGCAAAAGAATGATTCATCCGTCGGTTGCGCAACGCATCATAATAAAGTTTCTAAAAGAATGAAGGCGTTAAAACAACCGAAATTCGGGACCGAGTGCGCGTTCAGTTCGAGAATGAACTTTCATAGCAACAAGTGAAATTCTGGTTTTCCGAGTTCAAAGGACTTGAAAGGGTGGAAAACGTGAGTGACTGGATACGCTCCTCGCTCCAGAATCACGCCTCGCAATATTGCAGCCATTCGCGAGCTCATTGAAAGAGACCGTCGCTTCACTGTAGCAGAAATCGGTACGGAAACGGGAATCAGCGTTGGGAGTGTACACACCATCACCCGAGACCACCTTTCAGTCCTAAAAATCTCGGAGAGATGAGTTCCACGTCTGCTTATCCAAAAAACAAAAATGCAAGAGTTGAAGTTGGTCAGATGCAAAAGCTCGTTTTCAAAATTGAAGGGCAGACTTTTTTGCGACGTACTATTAAATTTGGATTCACCACCACACTCCAGAGTTGAAAGGGGCCACTATGGAGGGAAGAGAAAAGCTTGAGCCAGGATCATCAAGAGCCTTAACTCGCTTGTCAGCCGAGAAAGTGATGTCAATTGTTTTTTGGGACTGTTTTACTCGTTAATTTTCTTCATGATCGTCGCACAATAAAAGCTGCCAACTTCTGTGACCTTCTTGACCAGGTACGAGCTGCATATCGGTCAATGAGGCGTCGTCAGTCCATTCGAGTCTTCCTGCTCCTGCATGACAATGCAAGACCAAACACTGCAGCCCTGACAACCCAATAGTTGGCTGAAATGCTCTGGACTATACTTGACCACCCTCCATGCAGCTTTCACCATGCGATTTTCATTTGTTTGGGCGTCTGAAAGAAGCACTTGGTGAAGAGCCTTTTTGCGAACGATCAACATAGTGATCAGTTTGCGCGCAATTGGTTGGATACCCGCCTGAAGTGCTTATTCGAAAACGGCAAGAAAAAACTACCTGTTAGATGAGAAAATGCGTCACTACGGAGGGGAACTGTGTACAAAAAAAATATAACGTGTGTTTTCTGCTTAAATGTAAAATAAATTTTCTTTTGCGAAAGTCTCATTTACATTTAAATGACCCTTGTAGATTGCAGATAAAAAAGCCTAGGGAAATGTGTTATTCCTAGTTTGATTTTTGAAAATTCTAACGACAGCTAAAATAACCAGATAGAACTTTATTGCTATATACAACAAAAAATGTAACCTATATATTTTTCACCTTACTACGCAGTGAGAAATTATAAGGTTCATTAATAGTTACATAAAAGTTTATAACAGACATTTAAGCCGTTATATTTATGCGTTGATATTAACTATTTATGCTTCATGAATTTATTTATTAAACCACATGAAGAGGTTCAAATGAATGGAACTCTACGACGTGTTGTACTAAATTTTTCTTATTAAATTTCATTATATTTCTGGCTGTTTATTCGTTTATTATAGTAGTCTTGTCTCATTCTAAGTTATACTTTTATGTATTTTCTTTTATCAATTATGCTATCTTCCCGATTGTCACGTTTTATTGAGTTCTTATTCAGCTACTTCTTTTACTTGTCTGCAGTTTACGACCATTGTATTTTCTTTCCTTTCATGTGATACGTGTGGCACGCCGGTATTTAATGAGTTGTGCAACACGTCTCACGTCTCCCGTTTCTTATCCACTAGACTACGGTGATCTGTTCCTGTGTCCACTTCACTCTACAATTTCGTCGACCGTCATTGTTTCTGTAATCTCGTGGTAAGATAGATAAGGGATAAATTAAAAATACAGCTATTGGCCCATCTGATTTCTCATACATTTCACTTTTGGCCTGTCTAATTACCAAACTATTATTGTGTAACTTGTTTTTACAAATATTCACCTCTAACAATATTACGAAGAAATATGAGATATCCCATGATTCAATTCAACTTATTCATTGTTTCTTCAACGTTACCTTAGAACAAAGTAAAAACTTTTCAATGATCGTAATACATTATGCATGAGAAGGACGCTTAAGATTTAAATTCATTTAATTTGATACACAGGGGTGAAAGAGAATTTAAAAGATAAACATTATTTCCTTGTGTCAATGGACGATATCAGTTTCTTGTGTTGTAGCTGCAAAAGGCCCAAAAATTGTAAAATAGAGTTGATAAAACTATAAGCATGAGGAGAGAAAATGGGTAAATACTAAAAGAATTAACAAATTATTTTAAAAGTCAAGACGTCCGACTACTGGAATATTAGGATTTTGATGTAACAAGAAAAATGGAGGTGATGTTGATTCAATATGCTCCACTTTTTTGTAGCATTTTGAAATTACATTGAATAGAATAACAGACCGGATAAACGTGTAGCGTTCAAGGAAATTTCTGAAAATATTTATTAGATTCTCTTTGTAAATATAGTAAACGAAAAAGTTCTTTCTTCAATTGAAGAGTTTTATCGACTTTTTCATGCATATTAAAATTTTCTCTAATTAAAATACTGAATTAGTATATACGGGACTTCGTGGCGGAACGCAGCACTTATTGTATAACAATTTTTGTAAAATTATGGAAAAAGGAAAATTACTTCATAGAAGTATAAAAAATTAGATGAAATAGGTAATAGAATTAACTAATATCAATACAACTTAAAACAACAAATTTAGAGTTTTATACATATAAATAGTACAATAAAATTTAATTTAATTTAAGGAAAATCTTAATACCTTTTGTGTATTCTGTCTTATTCTTAGTGTGTGTTAGATCGCTGTATCAGTTTTCCCTTTCGCAAAGAGATTTTTTGCAACTGCACAGTCTTTGCTAACATTTTCCCCCTCTTTCCGTTACTTTTCTTTCTTAATATATTATGTTTGAGTACAGCATCCTGTAACTCATTCCTATAAGTTGAGTCTGCTTGTTTTTCGCTTGCGGAACACATTATATTTTGCTTCATGCAGTAGTATCCCGTTTCTCCTCGCAAGTTCGTCTGTTTAACGTTTCTCACCGAGCTTTAATACAAGTAGATTTAAAGCTTATATGTAACTTATCCACCCAGTTTACGAAAATATACAATTAAAGAGTTAAAAGCGAGGAGTTTTCTAAATTATGTTATGTCGAATCAAAGCAAAAAATTATATGGTCACACATTTAAGACCCCAAAACAAGAGTTCATTCACAAGGTGGAGTCAAAACGTGGCCAAGTCGGCTGCCGGGACTTCTTCCTTGGCCATTTACAATGTTCCACCCCTATTTACTAACCTCCATAAATATACAGTAAAAAAAGGGTATCCCGATCTATCTTGCTATCCCGTTCCGTCCCGAAACGATCTATGAATAAGTAATTACTTACTCAATTAAAGTTCCAAGACTGACATAGGTTAAGCTCCATTTTAATCCGACACTTTATCTCATAAGGTGATTATCGCCGAAATATCCTTGTGTGACTATAAATGTGATAATATTTCTAACTGAAATAAATTTGTTTAAAGACTGTAATAGGTGGCTGCTTTTAAGTTTTTACACTTATAAAAATTATTAACTAATGAATACAATTACTCGTAGGGTTAAGTTAAATGTATTATATTGCAACTGGGTTTGTTAGGTGTTTAAATAAATTTTTTTAAGTGCCCACCTCCATATTTATCCTTAATATTTATTAGCAATCCAATACTTAAAGACAGAAGCCAACAAATAAATTTTGGTCGTGTTGCCTGCTGAAATCACTGTCGTCATTCTTCACTTTGCTCTTTCCCTTAATCTCATGCATTCGTGTGTCCACAATACATTTACTGTAACCAGCGTAAACGACGTAATGGTCTATAATTGCATTATCACTTTCATAACGTATCCAAGTGAATACAGAATGAATTAGTCATGGAGCAAATGACGTCGTCAGATCACATACCATAACGCTTTCTCGCCGTCAAAACAGATGTTCACGAAACCGCTTGAAAATGACAAATTACGGTTAAACAACGGAAACAAGTAAAATGCGAATGAGTAATAACGGTCTGAACTTATCAAAGGGCTAGATAATGAACGCAGAGAAGAGATTTCGATAACAAAACCAACAACTGATTCACTGGGTAAATACTTCAACCTTTACTGTCGTGTAACCTACAAGTGAGGTAAAATACCAATTTTTGTACGAACTAAAATTTAAAGAAAACTCAAAGAAACGTCAGTAATGAAATATTCTTCGATTGACGACCATAACAGACAAATAATTATTAAAGGCACAAATTAAATGCACGTAAAAAGTGAATTTGAATATTTTAGTATAATTTAATTTTTCATACGTTTTAAATTAAATGGTTAATTTATTTATTTACTACCGGTTTTAATTTTTTGAAAATAATATATTTTACTGCTTTGTATTTTTTATTTGCTAACATCTTTGTTTTTTAATTTATTGTCATCCTAACTGGCGAGGAATCATAAAAGAAATGAAATCTATGGATTAATAATTTTTATTTAAATTATTTCTGATTTGTAGTAAAAAGTAATGAAGTTACAAGAAAATCAACCAATTACTTTATTAACCAACTACGATCAAACATTGTTGAGTAGACTCCAGTATTATAATATATTTAAATCCTAAGAGAATGGAGAGAAAACATTTTTTAGATGTTCTAAGCTTGTATGCATATTATAATATTCATCTATTGCAAGTTATATCGGTTCCTAACTCATAATAAATATTTGTATTAATTTAATACAGTTATTTGTTCAGAATTTCATGGACGAAAATAAAAAATAAATCAAAATTTTATTTTAAATTGAATTCATTATATCAGTTACTGTGAATTGGAAATTCAGTAGGAGGACATTATTTTTAATATTTTAAAATTATAACAAAATTGGCATGTTTTCTCAACAATATTTTGGATATTGTAAAATAAATTTATTAACTCTTCAAGGTGTCCAGAGAAATTATATTCAGGAGATGCCGGGTATAATTAAATTTATCTTCCCCAGAAAAAATATTGGAATGTATCAGATTAACTTTAATGAATTAATATAGTCTCCAGAACTTTTTGGTGAATAAGTTGTTATTTGCTGACAGGTGCTTAATTATTTTAGAAGAAATCAGAGATATTCTAACTGACTAAATTCATCCGAAATATTTCCCTCGCATTGTTATCGTATGTTTCATCACTACCCATCATTAAACAAATTAGTTTTTTGCTGAAAACTACTCACAAGAGAATTTTGGAACCCTCAATATATGAATAAACTAATTGCATAATATCCTGACCTACTTAGTGCAGGTTTTCAAGGGCTTTTCCTCCATCGTTTTTTAGGTGAAACACCGGGTAGGATCCTTAAGCTATAGCCCGGGGGCCTTAGTCAACCCTTCGCTACCTTCTACGTCCCCCTTTTCAATTCCCTTCTTACGCGTTATGCTATTAAAAGGGAGTCACCTGCTTCAGGATCATTCTCATGTAGTCTGTTACCAAAAACAATCAATAGACTCATTATTAATAAATAGCGATTAAGAAATGGAATTTAAAATACTTTACAAATAATGTAAAATGTTCCTTAAGGAAATTAACAATTTTCGTCTTTCAATATCACCGAAATTCATGCAATTAACTATAAGGCGATTATTATAAGGGATTTATATGAAAAATCACATGTATCATTATGTTATGGGTTGAAATTGTAAAACATATCTGTTTGATCTGTCATCCAAATAAAACAGTTCGCTTATCATCATTGTACGATTCCTTTCTTCCGGCTTTAGGCTATAACATAAAAGTTGTTATTGACCTCATGTATTGACAGAAAATATTGATAATATTTCAATTCTCTGAATCAATCAACAATTCGTTTACTTGGATACGAGCAACTGTGAGATTGATTGTAAATAAGTAACTAATTCAAACTGAACTGTAATGTATAAATTATTATATTTTTAAGAAGTGTCATAGATATTACGACACATTGATTCCCGACCAGTAATAAACTTGTAAGTAATATTAAAATCTTTAAAGAGATAAAATAATTGTAATTCGGGTACGTCTCGTAGATAAAGTTAATTGTAATATTTGTAAGTCTTCGCTGAATGAGCAGGAATGTTTATTCACGTGACGATGCACAGGAAGATGAGAGTCAAGAATTCACTTAGTGATAATGACGACCGGATAATGTGGGTCTTATCTAATGTTTTATTACCGTAAGCTCTTCAATTAGCAGAATGACTATCGATTACCATCTTAAATACCTATTTGATATCCAATATAGGCTATAAACTAAAAATAGATCATAATACATACTCTTAAAGTTTGATAATATTTATTATATTCGGATGTTTCAAACATTTCATTGCGCCATCTATTCTATTACCTATTAAGAGGCAATTTTTTCGAATCTGCTGTACTTTATTGGAAATTTAATGTCAAATATAATTTAAAAAATAAAACATTACTTAACGTTTGTTTCTCCATAAAATGTATAAAATTAAAATAACAACCGATTAGCAGGCAATTTAAGTTTTTATTCAATTCCTACAACGTTCCGTCCTCACACTTGGGGCTTCTTCAGGTAAATTTCTTCAGGATATTAAATTTTTATGTTTGCACTAATTTAGGAAAAAAATAGAGGTCTGAACATATGAAAAAAAACTCTTTGGCTTCAGTTACAACAGAAATGAGACTTAAAATCCTGATGAATTTTACCTGACGAAGTCCCAAATATGAGGACGAGTTTTTTTAATAATTGAATAAAAATTAATCTAAGGAAGTGAAAATACTTCAAATGAAGCTCAGTAAAGCTTATAACTAATTTTAGAAGAAAGACAAGAATGGAAAAATGTCAACCGGATCAGGGACTCGAAGCAAGGGCCTCCCTGGGTTATCGGAAGGTCCTGGGTTCAAGTCCCTTGTCCGGTAAAAAATTTTCCATTCTTGTCTTTCTTATATCAATTAATTTTGTCAGTGATTGGGTCGTTTAATTTAAGCTCAAATAAATTATTTTATTGCAGCGTCCATTGTATTTTTCTATTAAAATTTTACATTTTATTATTACATGTTATCCACATAATTGGATCAACAGATTTGTGGTGCTATGCAAACAATTTGTTTAATATCTCGTAAATTTGTGTATTGTCGAGAAGCGTTATTGAAACGTATAATAGTATACGTCTGGAAATAAAGAAAGCACTGAGGTCACAGAACTGGTATCCTTCAAGAAACATATAGGACGTATAGGAGACTTATAAAATTAGTATATTGTAAGTTATGTATATATGATATAAAAGTGGAATTTTCAGTATTTTCAGCGATAATTGGAGAGGCCACAAAAGAACTATAGGAATTAAAGGATATGGATGGCAAATATCGACCGGACCATGAATCTAACCCAGGACCGTGGTACGTGGGTCTATGCCGCCAAGAATGAAACCCGTCAGATGCAATATTTCCCCTTCATGCTTCCGTTTTGAATAGATCTACCTTCCTCTGTGTTTATTTTTTTAAAAAAACAATAAATATCACATCCGTAAGAATTGTTAGTTATATTTATGACTGCTCGGTAACTTTCTGTGAATTTAATTAATGGCATCGTTACTCACTAGTGTATGCAAAAGCGACCGGACAAGGTAATAACCGGAAGAGAAGATAGAGATCTTTACAGTCAGATTTAAATTTGACATTTTAAAATTAGTAAATGTCGTAAACTAAAACAATAAATTGATCAAATTCATAATTCTGTAATTGATTTGAGATTAGATAATCAAATCAAAGCCTCCAGAATAAGAGGAAGACCAAAAAATAAATGGAGGGATGATGTTCTGCAATATCTTAACAATGTGAACATCAAGAATTGGACGGAGAAGGTTATGAATAGAAAAAGTTGGAAGGCTATTATAGAGCAGTCCAAGACGACGAAATAAATCGTTATAGCGCCTTCTGAGAAGAAAAATAAATAGTTCCAGTGTATGAACAAGTGCAACTTATAGGAACAACTTTAATTATGAATTCCTATCAGTAAATAAAAAACTTCAACAACTAAATTATTTATATTAAATGAGTTAAAACGGCCTCTTTGTCAGTTTTTATTTTAATTTAAATATTAAGCTATACTACATTTCGTCTCTCATTTGAGACTTCTTCAGGTATAAAAAAATTAGCTGTACATGGAACCTCACTCCATTACTCCCCTTTTTACGGAGTGAGGTTTCATGTATAGTTTAATATTTAAATTAAAATTAAAACTGACAAAGAGGCTGTTTTAAGTCATTTATTGTATATTTAATTGTCAGATAAACTATTTAAATGATACACCAATTTGGTACGATTTTAAATGACAATTTATTTGTGAAATACGTTAAGGACCAGATACAAAGTTTTTATTTTGTTCATATTCGCAACCTTCTTAAGGTTTTACTTTCAAATTATTGTAATAAACAGTCATTAAAAACACTTAACATATTGAAATAATATACAGGAATTTAGAGAAAAAAGTTCGAGACACCACAATATAATTGAATTGAAATCGTGGTCGAGTCTTTAAAAGGAGGGCCTGAAGAAGTTGCAAATATGCACCGAAACGTCGAATGAACTAAATAAAAACTTTGAATATGATCGTTAATTGGTTATTTTGATTTGGAAAATCAGACGTTAAATTTGTTTCTATTGAGAATTTTTATAATTGAGCTAAGTTACATTTCAGCGTGAATTTTCCTACTCGTATCAACAATGAGGGGAGGAAAATATGCTGCTGTTGCCCAAGTTAGGATGTAACGAGGGGAAGCGTTTTCTTTCCGACGGCGTCACATGAGAGTGCTTTATAAATATCAAAGAAACCTATTTCCTTGTTTTCAAATTGGAAACGGGTCACTATGAACTTGAATGATCTAATCCGACTGGGATTATAAGGACTAGCGAGAATTGATGCCACTCAACCAGTCTCATGTACCTGCAACCTTGCCTCATCTCCCTCCGAGCATGAGCATGTTCAATGTGATGAAGCGATTGTAGGAAGTTAGGAGGTACCACACTGACTGCACTGGACGCACCTTGTTGGAGAACCGGCGGCCTTCGTGGAGCTCGTCGAGCGTGGGCCTGTAGGCGTGGGGCGTGGTGGTGAAGTCGCGGTAGTGCTCCGCTCGGGGCGGCACCTCCCTCGTCATCTGGCCCAGCGTGCGCCACTGCTCTTCCACCTGGGCCACCTCGAAGCGGCCATTGCTGGCGCTGCGCATCTCCAAGCCCTCGTCCATGGCTTAACTGAGGGCCCAGGCGCGACACGCTTATATATGCCCGATCCCTCCCACTGTGGAGGCCGGCCGAGATTAAAGCGACGCAGTGTCCTCATTGTACAGTACGTCGTGTCCTTGCCTTTTCACCTACATATGTTTAGAATCCAGAAACACATCCACACTGAAAGCATATTTCATATCCTTTCCAAATGACATTTCATAATTACCCGCCCTTAACTTCAACAAATCACTATACTACCCAATCAGAAATGAGTTTGTACGAATCTGCAAATTCAAAATTATTTTAATGTCACTACGCACCAATATTCTCCAACTTATTAATTCACCCCAACGCCTACCTCAATTCATCAGGGCAGCTCCTACCTTTTTTGCCGCCGCAAACCTGAAACAGATTTATAAAAGAACTGTGTTAACCGGAGAAAAGGCCTTTGAATTAAGATAAAACTAACACAAACAAATTTACGGAGTTTGTTTCATTACAATTCCAAAATTTGCATTTTTATTAAGATAACGAAAACGAACTTACAAAATAAAAATAAGAGCAACCATTTTTTAACTTATGCATCTGAGGCGCGGGTGTTGAAACTGGCAGATGAGAAAGCGCTTGGTATCTTTGAAAGGATGATCTTAAGATACATTTTTGGATCAGTCAGGGAGGGATATCACTGGACGAAGAGATACAATTATGAGATATATAAATTATTTAATGAACCAGACATTGTTAAATATATTGACAGATTGGGTTGGGCGGTTTACGTAATTCGGATGGACAATAGGCCTTTAAAGTCGTGTTTAATAGTAGATAGGAAGGGACAAAACCTACTGGACGACCTAAACTGAGGTGGGAAGATGGAGTGACTCAGGATTAAACCTCAGGTAATTGATAAAATGTCACCATGAACAGGAAGGAATGGCTGGAGATTCTGAAGAAGTCCACGATCCACGCCGGTCTGTTGAGCCAATGATGATGAAAGCAGTAAACAAAACTGGTGAAATAATATACTACGAAAACTAAAAAAATTTCTTTCGACGTTTATTCCCTGCATAAACGTAATTACGTAGCACAGTGTTTTTGAAACGCATGTTTATATACAAATAAAAATGCTTTATTGAACAAAAGAACTGTTAATGTTTATTGACAGAGATGATTTGTCTTTTTCATCACGGTTATACATAAGTTAGGGGAACAAATTTCAGATCTAATTTATTTTATTCAATTCATGCTCAGTAGCCAACATAGCTAGCCCATTTAGACGATTAGACATGGTTCTTAATTATTAATTTATTTTTAGCAACAGTAATGGGCAGCGTTAAAAAAAATCTCAAAGAAATGCTCAATTTGGCTCCGGAATGATAATCAAATCAATTTCAGTTAGCGTAAAGCAAAAACTTCCATTTCTGCCATTTATTTTAGATAACATGAAGAATACCTTCCTTACTAGTTTTTTTAGGGAACACGAGACATTAAAACTTTATGGGAAGCCTATATACTGTACTTTTTAGAGAATAACAATTTCATACTTTTTCTGTTTAAAGAAATCATAATTACCAAGCAGGAAGTTTTGAAAACGAAGTCAGACCAAAAAAATATTCAGATTAATAATGTTTCACATCCCTAATACTATATTCACTGGAACTAACCAACAAGAAATACCATTTAATCTATCTTATAAATAATTTATGTATTCATGTGCGTATCCTGAAATTTTAACCCTGGAGCAACTTCGTCCAAATTGTTGTTTTAGAATTTCTATTGCAGTAAATTTTATCTCAGATTTGAGATAGCTGGGATTGTCAGCTATTAAAGAGTGGAAGTTACAGAAACAGTTAATGAGATAATATGAATGAGGTGTCAGCTCATTACGGGAGAGGTAACGTTAAGTTATACCGGAACGAGAGAATGGAAGTCTATGGATAATTTTCTAATTAGTCTACGGTTGTGGGGAGGAGGAGGTGGATTGCTATGGAGGAGGGATATCGTATCAATGGAGGTTTTAATTAAGGAGGATATGGATGATTTAATTGTGGTGATGGTCAGGGAATTTGTATATCGTTGTGAATTACCGAGTTGAGAAGATACCATGGAGAGTTGGAGATGATTATAAGGATTCTGTTTTGTTAGGTTTGGATTTTAATTGAACTGGAGTAAGCAGTGGATCCCGATATTGGATTGGAGATGTAAATGTGTCTTTTGGTGGAGATGTAGATTGGTGCGTTTCTGTTTAGCAGTGAATAGAATAATTATATTTTAGTGCTAATTCTGGAAGAGAGGTGGTTAACGTGCGGTTTCCTGGAGAGTTTGGAGTCTATAATTAGTCCGAAGTAAGTGATGGAGGTTTTGATTGGGATTTGTGACCCAAGAAGGTAGAATGATTGAGTGAGAGGATAAATTGAACTATTGTGGATTGAGAGGGGCTTGTACTGACCCTCCAGTTTTTACCCAGGTTTCCACGTCGTTCAGTACTAATTGTACGGTTAGAAAGCCCGAGGTGAAGGTTTGGTTTTATTGAGGGATAGCTATGTCATTAGCGAAAATAATGCTTTGGAAGTTGTGGAAGTAAATGGAAGGGTTTTCATTTATCACCAAAGGGGTTTGTCATAGGAATTGAGGTGCTGTAGGTGGGAGATGTAGTTCCTGTCTCTGATATCGCGTAGATGAAGCTTTAACTGTCTGGATATTGAATTATAGGTGGATTTGTCGTTTGGATGTTTTTATATCACAATTTTTAGGGTTTTTCTTCTTTACTTAAGGCAAGTCTTTGGATTTAAGGCTCACCTTTCCGAAGAATTTCATTATTGTGAGAAAAATTCGCAAGATCTTGTGAACAATAATGCCGTCATGTGTGGGTTTCCAATATATGTCACATCCATAAAGTTTAGGCTACGAACGCTCTGCCGATGATTCCTCTGTTTCGTCTTTTGAAAACAAAAACACATATTTAATAAGAATGGTAGAATGGCGTAAACATCTGTCACATCCTCCTAGTCAATTTTACTGGAAATCAACAGTTTTTTTATATAATCAGAAATGGAAAAATTCAGTGTTTATCTTACGGTTTTCCGTAATAAGTAGGCATTAAAAGTTTTCTAACATTCAATTGATTCATCAGTTGACCAAATTAATGCTAGATAAAGTCTTTGATTACAATCAACATTATCATAACGTAACTAGTGTTGACTAATTTCCAGAAGAGGTAGACACTCATGATGAATGACTAAGTAGTATTAGTTGAGTTGGTTAAACTGATCTGATAAGGAATTGAAATTCTCTCAACCCGTGAGACTAACTTGTAAAGTGCTAAACTTTAACCCAGTAATGATTATGATGAAGATAACGCAACCGTGGAAAAGCTTATGTTATCTCAGAATCTGTACTATGCGGATTAATTGATATTTTAAATAAGGGCTACGAAATGCATAGAATGTCACTGAATGTCGCATCAATGGAGACGAAAATCGCGCATCTAGGAAGAAATACTTTGTTGACCTCATGGAAATAATAAATAGGACATTACTTCAAATTAAGTTTCCTTTATTTTTAATGTAAGACATGCGTCTAGGAAAGTAAAATAGCATTTATAACACATTGTTCGAACGATTTTTGTACAATAAAACATTATATTTGTCGACAGCGTGCTATAATGAATTTTAACCCGAAATTTTAGCCTTACCGAAACGAAATATACTTTTTCTAGTACATAAAATATTCCTCTTTCTAATGTTTCCAACTAGAATACTGTGCCTGGTGTTTCTATAAACATTTATCTATTTGAAAAAGCACCCTTTTGGCGTTTTTCACATTGGCGTCAAGTTTGTCGCGTCAAATTCACCAAAGCATACAGTCTGAAAACCTGTAAATCCCCTAACAGTTAGACACGCACGTAGGCATGCGAAGTACAAAATGTCGGACGTACTTTACTTATCCCAGTAGGATTTCTAAAATTCAGAAGAAAAAAAATTAGGTGATATTTTTCCGGCGAGTTTGGTGGGCCTTGCTAGGCAATGATGATATTTGTTTAACTTTTCTCTATTATTTTAGTAACCTATGCATGAAGTTTATCTTAGAAACGAATTTTAAGGGTCGATTCTCTAATAACTGCCGCAATATTATTTATATTTAGGTGTTATTTCATACAATTTTTTCGAGAACCTGATCTTCAAGGGCGTTACATTCGGTCTTAGTTACAGGACTTGATTAACTTCGTGAACTATAAAAAAAACTTGAGACACAAATGGAGCGAATTTAGCTTTTAATTACTTATAAATGACGTTACTTTCTGAACAAACAACCACCCCATTTCTGAGGTTCAATGACACCGTCCTCGAGCAGTTTCTGAAATTCCATTGCCATAAATTTATTGTAATCATCGGTGAAACGCCTTGACTTATTCACCGAGGCCTGCAATATGGGCTCAAGTAAGAAAATAGAGAAACAGGAGGTACTTGAACTGAAGCTAAAGAACAGATTTTTAGTGGAGGTCTCTTACCATAAAATCCAATATCCACAGATGAATGACAACTTAAATTATCACGCCCTATCAAGACAAAGATCTTTTATGATTACCAGTTCCACATTTTTATAAATAAAAATTTCGATTTCCAGATTTACTCTACAAAATTCTACAGTTTCAGCGGCCCAAAAAATGGTTCAATTTTTGCTCTTTATTTAGCCACATGACTGCCATTAAGAAAACTCGGAGAGCTACCTGTATCAATTAATGCGTTGAGCATGATGTTATTTGCTGAAACGTTAATGATTGATTTCTGAAGACAGTGACTGGTTCTTGAAATCGCTGCCCGTGAGTTTGGAAATGTAGCAGCCACATTTGAAGAGGATCTGGACTTTAAGGGTGTAGACTGGGCTATGAATGAATAGAAACTTAATAGTCATTTATAAAACGCTATAAATTAAATTATTTCTTTGCTTGTTTACAGTTAGTTTCATTTTAATTTCCATTTATTTTCTCTCTACTGTCAACATCCAATTTCATTCTTTAAAAATGTTTTACCCTGGTGAAATAATCTGGGTTCATTTTGAGTATAATTAATATCCACAATAACCATAAGTTTGAGTGAAAGCGACGCATTAAGAAAGATTTATCACTAGAAACATAGTTTGAAAATAATATTTCGCACAAACGGGTATATATACTCGGACATGTCATTTTTACTCAAACACAGTAATTCAATGAAGTCCGCAGATCCCGTACCGGACAGTACCAGTTTTAATTCCCAGTGGGTTTCCTCGATAATGTAGTTAAACACTTATCGAGTGTTTGATATACTCCAGATGTGTGGAAAATGTTTATTGCTTTAACGCCTTCATTGCCGATAACGCAAACAATATATGAAATACTCCGCTAAGAAGTAGCATTATCAAAAACCAAACAAATTAATTAGTATTTGATATTAGTGTAGTGTGAGATGTTGTAACAACGGTATTTGGTATCTCATGAGATGTCTTTATTTTGATAAAAATGCAATCAAAAAGATAACGTGCAAAACCTATTATTACGTTTTGACATCAATTAGAATAATGTTTTAATTATATTCAGTCCATAAAAGTAATAAACGATTTAAAATATTGAATGGAAAAGTAGGATTGAAGGTAACCGAAAAATCGCGGCAAAATATTTTCTGTATAATAAAATATATGAGAGAATATTGCATTCCCTTATTTTCTAATTTAATTTTGTATCCTCTTTGGCTTGCTCGTGACAAAAGATTTATTCTATTCTAGAATTAAAAATAGGAATCGTAAAAAGTTGTAGATGCACCTGAGATAAAGTCTGTAGGGTGGAGGGACCTTGTCCGGATAGATCAGTTGGGAGAGAATCCTCCAAGAAAGCGTAGGTCCCGGGTTCGATTCCCGGTGCGGTGCAGCTTTCCCGATGATATTGTAGTATTAAGAAAGTCAGAAGAAGATATAGGAAAGTATAATAAGAAAGAAAGGGTTTAGCAAAAACAGAGGAATTTACTTACGGCTAATATGAGTATGAATATTAGGAAATCATTACTAAAAATGTTCGTAATAGTATGGCGTTATATGGGTGCGAAACGTGGACGGTAGGAGTTGCAGAAAGGTAAAGAATAGAAGCTTTTGAAATGTGGTGCTATAGAAGAATGCTGAAATTCAGATAGGTGGATAGAGTAACTAACCGGGAAGCTATACGCATTAGAGTCAGATGATTTATACTCTGGAGAACTTTAGACATCACTACCGTCAGTTCAGTAAAATACTTTCTTTTCCAGATAGAAAACAAATTTTTAAATCGCCTATTTCCTCAAGCAAACTACTCCCAAATTTACACGGCAAGTACCGTAAATTATTTGCGCTTCCAGCTCTTCTTCTACTTGTAATATCTTTCCGCCTATACGTCAGATTGTGGTATAGACCAAACTTAGCGCTTGATCCTGTACTTATTTTCGAGTTAACAGAAAGTTTTAATAAACTGTATGGCGCAGTAAGAATATTTTTTGTCAGAGTAAATACTATGGTGCATGTAGGGAATGTCTGTAGTAAAATATTGTAATGAGGTACAATTTTAAAAACTTTGATCATTATAAAAATACGCAGACGGATCAAAAATAAAGTCTAAGGAGATAGAAAAGCAAAAAATACTATAGGTAACATTTATTTAACGGAAGACAGATTTTTCAGGCAATGAAAAAGACTTCTTTATTAAATTCAATTCGTTTCAGTCCTTAAGATGGTTGTAATTACCAGATTAATATGCTTCAGGTAAAGGAGATGTAACAATTTATGGAATCGCAAGGAAGAAATATGCAACCATTCGAAGGGCAAAAAAAAATTTCGTCTTGTTCGTTACAATGAGGTGCAGCGCTCCTTACATAATGCAGACTATTCCAGAGAATTGACTTTTAGGTTCTTCACTTCTGACGATTAACAGTATTATAGTGTTCTTAACATCGGATTCTTTCTACCTTCTTTCGCTCTTATAATCATTATATACATTGCAATACCTCATAACAATTTTACAAACTTCAACACCAGTATTGAGAAATGTATAGTCTTTATAATTTTTCATTTCTATATTGCACCTAGTCTAGTGAAATATATTATGATTGACGGACAAAGTTAATTTACTAAATAAAACAGACATTAGCATAATTGATACATAAGTTCACATGCACTAAAAAAAATTTCTTACAATTTTTTATGTCATTTTCCGCAGTCATGATGGCCCATACTGATTGGACATTTTTTAGGTTTTAGAACACGATAGCTAATCTCATTGCTGTGATTAATACAATCCTTCGCAATGACTCTTAGATATATTTCAAATCATATTGATGTGCCCTCATACCTTAGATATATGTGTATATATTGAAATCAACGCCGAATAATTTCCCTCTTGAATTAATTCCATGTGTACAGTTTTAAGTACATAAAAAAATTTCCTTCACATTTTCGGATTGTGGCGAGGTCAGTGCCCATGATGTGCTTTTACCAGTTTCATGAGATGAGTAACAAGCAAGTGAGCTTCATTAGCGGCAGGTCATAGGTCTATCAAGTCTTAAGTTCCAGTTTCTATTGTCACTAGCTCTGTAATTATCGCATCGTACCGTTTTTCAAAAAACTTTACAGCCGGAGGGTCGCCCTATGGAGTTACGTCAGTTACGCTCATTCACAACTCTTCAAGAAGCCTAAAAGTTCGTAAACTTTAAAATGTGATTTATTTACTTTGTTGTTTACACCGAGGCATTATGTGGAATGATTAGATTTTTTTATAACAACTCGGCGATGAAGGTATGTTGTAGAAATATCTACTTTGCCTCCCACCAAGGAGATTTATTACTCTTAGGGCGGTAAGAAACTGTAGCTATAGTGTCACTAATGAATATTGACAGAATTCTGCTTCAGGTCTGTTTTCATCTGAGAATAATTATTACTGATTTCGTTTTCGTATTGGCGACGTGAAGCATATTTAAAACTAAAAATCAATTTTAGGTCCCAGACCACGGGACTCGTTTAGACTCTTTGCATAGGTCTTCTGTTTCTTTTCAGGCTGTAAGACAGCTAAGTCTTCTCCGTCCACTTCGTTCTGGTGAATCCTGTTCACTTCTTGATGTGGAGAGATTGTGAAAAGACACCTTGCAACGAGATCTTTCGTAATTCGCATCGGTCATCATCAACATTGAGTTTTTCTTTCTTGCATCCAATCTTCGGCCCAACTTCTGATTGTAATGTGGCAGTGATTCCCTGATAATCTTCTCGAGAACCCAATTGAAGAGAATGCTAGAGAGGTCGTCACCCTTTGAGTTCTGATGGCGAATGTCTCGGATAGTTCACCTCTGAACTTAATAGAGAGGTGGTGATCTTTAATGTGACTTGGATTAGTCTGATGGTTTCATCCTGACACAGTGGTGGAGAAGAGGGTCTGTCTCGGTTGTTGTCGAGATTAGTCTTATGCATCACAGCAGATGTTTATTCCTCTGGTGAAGTATGCGTTATCGTACGACACGCATGATCTGATGGATGCTCTGTAGAGTTTGTTCAACTAAATATTTCCTCATCTCTGCTACTATACCGTTTTTTCCTGAGATCTTGTTTTTACTGCTACTCTTGACAATCTCTATTTCTCCTTGGTTGGTATTATTGAGACTGGATTCCTAGAAGAGGCTTCATAGAAGATTTTTTTTTTCCTCTGCATTGAGGAGCTTTTGGAAATACTCGATAAAGGTATTTGTGTAGTCTCCATTATTTACGGTGTTTCATAAAACCGATACATAAGATAACACAGGAACATTCACAATGGGTAGAAACATGTTTCATGAAGTAGAACTCATTTTGGACCTGTATTTAATGATTCGCTAGTTTTTCGTAGGCTCAGGGCATATATTTTTCAACTAAGACGGAACCTACGACAAAAAGGCGAATCATTAAATACAGGTCTACAATGATTCTACTTCATGAAACCGTTCTCTCTTGTTTCGTGAAACACGTTTCTACACAGTGTGCACGTCTCTGTGTTATCTTATGTATAAGTTAAATGAAACAGCGTTTCATGTTTGTCCAGTGTGCACCGGACCTAGGGGTCTTATATTATAAGGTGCTTCAATAAGGACGGGTCGATGTTGAAATATTGAAATGAAATCAAACAAGCTGTGTGTGGTATTTACGAAATTATTTTTAAAATAAACATTCCGGCAGTTAAATATATAACAAATTATTTAATTAGCATCTTTGTCAGCATTTTTATAACTTCAATATGAAATATTACGACGTTTCGTCTCTCATTTGAGACTTCTTCAGATAAAAATTTAATTGTACATGGAACCTCGATCTATGACTCCATCGGCCAGCTAACTTTTTACCTGAAGAAGTCTCATTTGAGAGACGAAACGCCATAGTATTTCATATTAAAATTATTATTATTTTATTTGAAAGCCCTATGTAATTTCGTCAATATCCCACATATAGCTTTTTTTATTCCATTTCAACATTGACGCGCACCGGTCTAATAAAACCTCTATAACTTCTCTTTGTTTTGCTGGTAATGTTCGAAGTTTTTTTCCTTTTTGTAATATTTTAGATCATTATTGCTATGAATCTATTTTTAAAATAAATATTGTTTGTTGCTAATGATCAGCACGATAGACGCGACGTGGAAATAAATGTTACATTTACAAACAATATAAATCCATTAATATATTATATTTTTTCAAAAAGTTCTGTTATGATTGTGAATTCTATCAGGCTCCTGCAGGCTTGGCTGGAGCGGTTGCAATCCTCCTTCTATCCACTCCTTTCTGGCCGATTTAAGGTTAAGGCATTTGAAAATTGGATGTGGGAAAACAATCATATGTTCGTCCAAGAGAAGTTTTCTGCCGATTATTTGCAAAATTATATTTCTCCTTTCTCCCATTTCAGGCTTAAAAAATATCCTAGATATGTAGAACTTGAAACAGGATACTGATTCAGTGTCTGTAATTGCCGCATACTAATCTAAAGGGTGGAGCTATTTCGACCAAGTTTCGCACAGTTGTTCCTTGCGACCCGAAAGCTAGCAAGGACTGTACTATTACCACCCCTGGGGACAGGGGTGGAGAGTACGGAAATTTGAAACGTAAACAAACGGCAAGTTCGTGCGAATAAATATTTTGTGTGGTTAGTGAGATCGATAGTGGCTCTCTCGGTATTGTACATTTTTTCAGATTCTTTTAAATTACTGAGTCTCGCAGCCGGGGACTTACCCCGGAAAACGGGGGCGGACGGTCACCCTAATATAATTGAATTCCCAGGCATTGTCAAGCAACCAGCTAGTATTTAATTTAATTAATACACCATTTTTTTCTCAAAAGAGTCCAAGATATTAAACAGAAATGTTACAGGAGGCAGTGAAGGCGAGCTTCAACAATTTGGTTGAGAAATGTTGACAATGCAAGTCCAATTGGCTCAAACCCCCGTTTCTCGGCGAAGACACGCTCTCGACGGGTGACAATGGTCTTTCAGTTGTGTCTGTCATGTACGACGTACGATTTGTTCTTAACAATACGAGTCAATTCCTTTGTACTTCGGCGGCGGCACAGACTACGTACAGTGAATACTCGTATCATCACCGTTTCGTGCGTAGCGTGTTCCAACCAAGAGAACGAACACTTCTCATTTGGAAATATCTGAGATAACCCAAGAGAAATAATAGTTGGGTGATGCCATGCATTTATCTCGCCACATTACCCTTGGCTACCTTGTTCTATCATCCACATCCCTCCTTTTCAATACCCTTTCGATGCTATAAAGGGGACTTGCCTGTTTCAGGATCACCCTAATGGAGCCTGTTAACAAAGCAATCATAAAGAATAAATAAACGCCAAACTTATTTATACATTTTGGTATTAGTTAAGTAAAGATTAAATATATCAAACTTAATTTTATTAGAATTTCTTCGACAATAATTTCAAAACTTAAAAATTTTTAGGTTAATGTTATATACCATTTATTAAAAAAACGTTGATTGCAATTGAGAAAAATCAGTTTCTGGAATAATGAAGCAGTTCTGAGTGATTACGCTAAAGCACTTTAACCATGGTTCTCGCAAAGAACGAGCTAAAAATCAATTAACTTAAGATACAGAGTGCATCTATAAACAATTAATTCATATCAGTAGAAATTGCCTCTGGAGTCTACATGAAGAGTTCCTAACAAAGACTCATTTATAATTTCTCATATGTCTTTAATTTCATTTTCACTCCGAGAGAGTTTTGATTTGGTAAATAAGTTAAAACCGAAATAAATCTTTACCTCAATCGTCGTACTCGGAAATATTGTCTTCAGAGCTGATACTTTGACATGTGTGATCGGGCACCACAGTAGACTCGAACAACAGAACACAAAGCAACTCATTTTACTCTCAAGCCGTGGCTGACTGGCTGACGGCTAATTACCTTCTCATTAACGTCCAACATCTTCATCGCTGAAAGAAATGTCAATCTTGGACAAATATGGCTCCCTTACCTGATTTTAAGAAGAACTAGTCAAATTGAAAGGAAAATGGGCATTACTGCTTCGCCTTTCACAATATTCAGAGTTCTTCTACTTTCTCTCCAATATAGGACAACCAAACATTACATATATATATTCAAATTGTTAATAGAAAATAGTTGGTTAGAGAAGCCAAGTGTTCCACTAGAAGGTTGTGAGAAACCTACATTGACTGTTTATTGATGAACACAAGAAAATGCTGTAAATTGCCAACTTGAAATATTTGGGAAAATTTTTAGAATAAAATTCCGAAGAGAATGAGTGCATTTTCAAGAACAGAAGAAACCAATAATTCAACAACAAAATTAACATTAAATTTAATAGAAATATAATATTTTTTTAACAAAAGTTGTTGGGTGCGAAACGTTGACTATAGGAGTTGCAGACAGGAAAAGAATAGAAGCTTTCGAAATGTGGTGCTATAGGCGAATGCTGAAAATCAGATGGGTGGATATGGTAATTAACCAGGAAGTTCTGAGGAGAATAGGGGAAGAGTGGACAATTTGGAGGACTTTTACCAAGAGAAGGGGTAAATAGGCCACGTTTTGAGACATGAGGGTCTCGTAAATTAGCATTAGAGGGAAGTGTGTGGGGTAAGGGAGGATGTGGTAGAAATGCAGAAATGAAAGGGCTTGCGAAGGATAGGCTAGCATCGAGGGTTGCATCAGACGAGTCTTAAGACTGATTACCACAACAACTACTAGAATAATTAAATTATTCTGACTTAGATCCTTTAAATGAAATGGGAAACATGGCCACAATGTATAAATAGAAGAGGGGGTTTCAATATTAAAACGTTTTAATATAATTTTATTTAATGAACTGTAGAGGTCCCGAAAGTGTGGGGACGAAACGTTTAATATTTAAAATACTTCTATTTCTGACTTTTATCCCTTCCTTGTATTTTATTTTTTAGTTGTCATTTAATTGCCAGATTTAAGTTTTCCGATTGTATTACTCATACAAGTTTCATGTTGTTATTTTGTAAAAAAATTGCCATTTTTAAAGTATTACTTAAAGTGATATTTAGTTAATAACCATATTTTACTTCTTTCTAGCGGGTGTAAATTATTATGCCATCATTACGTCGTAATTGTTCTCATTAGAAAAGAGCTTTTTTTTGTCTAATGTTCGTGCGTTTAATGTTGAATTAGTGTTGATTTTGACCGACACAGCTTGATATTTTGATTAGGTTTCTCACTCCTCGCCAAGCTAGTTGATTTGTGTCTAAAGCAAAGCGCAAATCACTGCCCTCTTTCTCCTGCAGCAAACTTATTCCCATAAAAGATTTTGAGTTAATGATTTAAAATTTCACTATCAGTATACTAATAAATTGTATTTCAGTTTAACCCTTTAGGTATCCGAAAATCATATTTGCCACAGACGTAAAATAGCTGCCACGATATTTCAATCGAGTTTACCAAAGTTCTGTAGTGTAAAGATATCCGCTGCCTGTGCAACACCCCCATGTTATTTTACAACATTGAATTTTTGTAATCATAATTATGAGTTTTCTTCTGTGATGTATTCAGAACTTTAATAAAATTAAGGTTTTTCAATTTATCAAGGATTTAAATAGGGTTGTATTTAAAGAGAGAATACGCTATCTAAGAAAATTTTACAGATATTTAATGTTTCCGTCACACATTTCGACTGTTTCAAGATACTTGTATAATTCAAGTTGAGCTTTGCAACGTTGTAACTAAACTTTCTGTTCAAACATTTGAAAGAGGACTTGCGTCATTCTAGTTTTTGTTGCTCTTGTATTGTTCGTATGTGTTTTCGGATACGTCGAGCTCCTGGAGGCAGTATCTTTGAGCCAAAGGCTGGACGACAATGGCTTCTCGAGAGAATGGTTCGTGTTTGTCTTCGTCCCCGCATCTTTGTCGTCTTGGGCATAGTAACGCATACCTGATTTGCTTCAACCATTACTTCGTATGTTTTCCACGAATACGTATTCCTTACTATTTGCTAACAATATAGTAAAGAATAGAAATTACCGACAATCGCGAGTGCGTAAAGTCTCGTTTACATTATGATAATTTCTGTGATAGCTCCTCCTATCACAAAAGGTACCATCGAATTGTTGCGATGAACTATCTCAGTTTACTTGATTACTAAAAGGACTCTTACTTCAATAAACCTAAGCCGACGTTTTAAATTTTTTAACATTCTACACTTAACCTTCAAATATTGTAGAAATACAGTATTTATTTATTAAATTATATTTCTATGGTTGAATAGAATTGATGCAAATTATTTGTGAGATTATCTTTGTCAGTATTACTTCATACTGTTGGCGCTACCATTTCCGCTTTTGATGAAATTTGGACAGTTAACTATGAAGCCTTGGATGAACAAAAGCCTGCACTTCGACGTTTCAAAAGTGCCACTTTTGAGCTTCAATATTGTGGCAGTTACTAGACAATAGACCTGCAAATTCGTTTCTATATTTAAACGAATTTCTTCCCTGGCAGCTATGAGCACACAAAGTTGCCAATTTTTTTTTCGTATTTTAAAGAATCCTGCAGAGAAAAATGAAGTACGTTTGGTATCCTTATTTTTTAGTTTGCATTTCTACACAAGTGTGTACAAATCAGACGATTTACAGCTTTGTAGATAATATACTTTGCTAAATTTGGTGCGCCAAAGTGGAAATCGCCAAAAATGAGCTTTTCAGAAGTATATATCGTTAATTCAAAATTATTGATCATCGGGCTGCATGTTTTCCTTTGAGTTCTTAAAGTATTTTCTTTGATGTGTGCAATATATTGATGACTAGATGCCGCACTAATTCTGATCACCAATTACCACCATTAACAACATATTCGAGGAGATGTATCTGAACTTGCTTTATTACGATTTGCGAACCATTATGAACTACCAGGTTGGAATCCTTGGTCAAGAACCTGACCTATACTATAATAAATTTATATAAAAAATACATTTATATAAACCTTTAGCTAAAGAAACCCTCCCATGGCTGGTCTCGCCTGACTCGGTAACATGGGGATTCCAATTTTTGATTGTAAGTGCAAGGCTACCATGGACCCCACATGTAATTTTTAATGTGTTGTATTTGATTCTTACTTGTCGTGTTACGAAATTAATAAAAGATCATTTAATGCTACAGTACTGAAAAAGAAACTCGCGCCTCTAGGAATGTACATTTTAACTTTTGGAGACTTCATGGAGTTAATAATAAATAGGCCATTGATCAAAACAATTTTACTTTTACTTAATACATGTCATACGCCCAAGAAAGTGAAATAGCACTTACGAGCACGTTAATAGAGCAATTATTGCACAATAAAAGACTATGAGACGACATTTGTCGAGAGCGCACTACAGTGGATTTGTGATCCAAAATTTTATACCTCATCCAATGACGCTTTCTATTAGAAAATATTGTCATATTTCTAATGGTGTCAACTAGAAAACAATATATGGGGTTTATACAATTCACGAAACTAATAAGTCGTGCTAGAAAAGTTTAAGTATAAATACATTGCAGCAGAAATGAATTTATTGAAAAAATAGCTTTCAGTACACTTTATTATAAGATACAGCTGGTCATGGATACAACATAAAATGCTTAAGAAAAATTAATTACTATCTTATTTATTAGATTAACACAGCAATTTTGTTGTAAACCTATTCATACTATTGATAAGCCATGTTCTTTGTAATAAAACTAAAATCTCTTCTACCGCCGACATAAAAAGCACTGAATAGTGATAACGAACCATATTTCTAAATTAGAACAACTGTTATGATTCACAAGACGTCAGGATTGCTAGTTGAAGTTTCTTAACAGACATGGCAGTTAGATTTTCGTAGATTATGTATTATATTTTCGAATTCCTTCTAGGAAGAAAACGGGGTTATCTAGTTTAAAAAAAACGCAGAAAGACTGAGACGAGAGACACATTAAACTGGGCTTCAGAGTCCCTGAAGGATAGATCAGAGACCTGTCGCATCCCGAGGTACCAAATTCCCTTGAAGGACAGTGTTGGTCTGCCGCGCATATTGTTCCGTTCGCATTTCTGCGTTCAGGTTCGCCCCGCAGGTTGGAGTTGTATTTGCCCTAGGGCCTTTGAAACATATCGGTCATCCCAACTAGTTTGATTCCTATGCTAGAATTATTCCTAATGCCGGTAACGGAGATTTCGTTATCAGATTACGAAAAGGGTTAAGTCTCAACAATTTGTTTGTTATCACCAATTATAGTTATTACGGTTGTAAGAAATTTTTCTCCTTGAGTAAACAATAGCAATAGTTTTTACCCTGAATTCTGTTACAAACTAATACTTAGACTCGTTTGCCTTCTCTCTGTCGTTAATAACTACAGTATTCACTTGTAACTTAAAGGAAGATGATTTCGTTTAATTTACGTCTCCGAACATACAATATGAGCATACTCATTAGTTTCATCTAGTAGAATAATATATTTGCATGATTCTTTACGTTGAAATCGGTTCCTTGTAACTTGTATCTGTGATAATCAATTTTCTTGCCAAAATATATCTATCTTGGTTTCTATTTTTTTAAATCAAGAATACTCTGGATTGGCGATAGAAATGATAAAATATTATCCAGAAAATCGGTTTGAAAACCTGCCAGCTCTGAGATATATTCTGATATCGACACGGATAACGATTCCTTGGCTTTTAATTAAAAGTTAACTAAGTTAAACAATAATTTTTTCAGAACGAAGGCTTTCCCGGTGAAGAATATGTAGAAACGTTTCTCGGGTTTCCAACCGGGTAATCTCAGTACACAGTGAAGTTTCGACAGATAATTTTTTCTTTTATCATTGCGTTTTATAATTAACGCTTAATGGAAGCGCACGATAGTTCACTGATGTAACAATTGAATAAAAGTTAAGAGACGAAAAGTGAACAAGTTGGGTTCAGTAAATAATTGTGTTTTAAAAAGAGAAACAAATTTATCAATTTTATGAATGATCAACATGTCAAATTATTTCCATCTGGTTCTAACATATCGATATTAACGAAGTACGAAGAACCCCGTGGAAAAGACATGTCACTTTATTCGCAGCTGATTTAGGCAGTTCATTAACGTTCTTGTGTTATATCGTAGGGTGCCACGAATAACTTGTTTTCTTGGCAAGTTAGGTTATGTTCCGTGTTTATTATTTATATATTACAGCCATTTTATAGTATTTATGTTAACTGCAAAATATCTACTCAGATTTAATATATTAAGGCAATTAAAAATTAGCAACAAAGAAGATTCAGTGTCAATAAGCAATATGTCAAATGTTCGTGACTTACCAAAAAATGAAAGTGAACTATTACAACAAGCTAAATCGAACATATTTACATTAGATGAGCGTCTACATAAAGGCGCAGCTGGAAGAATTGGAGTAATAGGTGGGTCTTTAGAGTACACTGGTGCTCCATATTATGCTGCAATATCCAGTTTAAGAGTAGGAGCTGATCTGTCCCACGTTATTTGCTGTGAAAAGGCAGCACCAGTTATAAAATCTTACAGCCCAGAACTTATAGTGCATCCTCTGCTAGATGTAAAGAATGCCATTGAAGAAATTAAACCGTGGATTCCAAGACTTCACACTTTAGTAATTGGCCCAGGATTGGGGAGAGACGAAAAGACATTGGATACTGTGTCCAAGATAATTCAAGTCTGTAAAGGCCCTGATCCAGCATATCGGAAGCCCCTTGTTATTGATGCAGATGGACTCTTTCTTGTAACGGAAAAGCCCGATTTAATTATCAACTATCCAAGCCCTGTTATACTGACTCCTAATGCAGTTGAATTTGTTCGTCTAGCTCGATCAGTTCTTAATGAAAATTGGCAGGCCTCATCTGAACCAAACCCACAGAGAGTAATTGCATTGGCAAAAGCTCTAGGTCCTAATGCTGTTGTGTTACACAAGGGAGTATCCGATATTATTGCTGAGGGTAAAAATGGAGAATTTTGGACTTGTTCGGGTGGTGGATCCCCACGAAGATGTGGTGGCCAAGGAGATTTATTGTCTGGAAGTTTGGGAACATTTCTTCACTGGTCTCAAGAGGCTCCAACAGGGAAAATAATACCTGGTGTCGTGGCTGCTTATTCAAGTGCTAAACTTACTAGAGAGTGTAATTCTAAAGCCTTTAAAAAATTGGGTCGTAACATGTTAACAACTGATATGATCTTGTGCATCCATTCTGCTTTTGAGGAATTGTTTAATTAAATCACATTTATCTCCATACTTTAATATTGAATATATATTTTGCTAGCTAAGTTTTGTGTTTTCTTGGACTTCGTGTTTGAATTTCATTAATGTTATGGCTAATTTCACTGCAATTTATTTATACTTTTTCCTTTACTAAGTTTTATGGATTCTGTTCTCTTAATTTGTTGCATTTAACTATGATATTGGGTCTTAATTTACTTTACACTATACTTATTTATTGAAGTTTCATTCAATTTTTATCTTGAGAAATGCAATCTTTTATTGTTAGTATGAAAAATTATACTTTGGTTTTTGTTGTAAAAATGGTTTCATCAGTTTACCAAATATTCATTAAAACAAAAAGATCACAGGTTAAAATACACCTTATGGTTCTAAGTAATTCTTATGTTAATCAAATTTGATGGTATAAATGTCTGTATACACAAAATGTACCAACAATTATGAGTTACATAAATCTTTACTTTTAAGAATAAATATATATTATTATGAAAAATAAAATTAAGAAATACATGTTAGTACTTGGGTGACTATATGCACAAGGTATAGTAATTATCAGATTTGTCTTACAATCTAACAGCACTAAAAGTAAATAAAAATTTGAAAATATATGTTTAGTAGAAATTTAATATTTTCAGAAATTTCATGGCAGTGTTGTTCATAACAAAAGTGCATAAACATGATGGTCAATTTGTTTTTTACTTCTGTAGTACTCTCAGGCTAGATACAGGTAGAATAAAATAACATAGTTTTAAAATATGACCTTTTTATTCTGAATCAGTAAATACTATTTTTATGTTAAAATAGGTGTATGTATTGATTCCAATCATATCTGTTATAAGTTTCTGAATAGTTTCTCAGTTACTCTCTAGATGTCTAAATTAGGAAATGAAAATATGAAATGGCCAGAAACTATGCTTGTGGTTCTTGAACCAATTATAAGTAGCAGAATCAGTGGTGTAGCTGTAAAACTAAATGAATATATTAAATATGTAATCTGAAGAATAGCTGTTGTATCAACTCAGTATTGTATAAAGCAATTTTTCGAGAAGTTTTATTATGTTTACATTTCTGTATAGAAAAGAAAAGCTACAAAGTGTATGAACATGACAAGTAATAGGTTTTATGAAGTTAATGTTTTTAACTTCCAACAATTTAATGTTCCTTTGATTTTACTATTTACGATCTCAAATGTTTTATGCTATTAGTAGTGTGTAATGTATGTGGCTTATTATTTCACATTATTGCAGAATCTGTATATTCCCCATTAGTATATACATTTTGATTCCACAAGTACATTATCTGTTTTATCTACAAATAAATAAATGATCTTTATGATTTTAATTAAGTCTACAATAAAATATACAAAAATGCAGAATAAGGAAAAGAACTACTTTCTCCAATTTGATTTACCTCTTAATATTACTGAAAGGAAAATACTCATATTTATTGGTTCACGTTCATATTGATCCTCAGTATGCTCATTATTTTTAACTACATTAATTCAATTGAGCACAATTTGAAATACAGAATTAACTGAATGAAATGTGACTGTTTTGAAATATGTAAAATGTTGGTGCTTGTTAACTACCAAAGATTTTATTAATGAGATTTGTTTAAAGTGTGATTTTTGTGTATTGCTTGAAAGTATGAAATATTATTTTAGTATTGACTGTTGTTTTTACTATGGAAATAAAGATCAAATCAACAGATTATTACAAGAGTTTTCAGCTAAACAAGAATTAGGTAATTAAAAAATGTAGACTTGCCTGGTGTATTGCTTTAATTGGTTTTAAGATGCTGATACAATAAGGTATTTAAATAATGAAAATCGTCAACATTCTCCTCTAAATGTTTGTTTAGATTGATGGTTTTATTTGAACAGTAGTTTTATTAAAACAAAAATTAAGTTAGGAAAAACAAAGTATAACATTGAGTGCCATTGTTACTAGTCTAAAAGATTGGTTGGATTTGAGGAAGGAGTGAATGATTTTGAAGTTGATGTTAATTTTACTGTACACATTGTACAGTGCAGTATATGTGCACAAATACAATTACAGTAAATGTCCCTGAGATATGCTTTTCTGAATAATTTTTTATACATGTTTGATATTTACGGTTATATTGTTTCAATCATAAAAATGTTTCAAGTGAAACCATGTGAAATGGGTAAAACAGGAGTAAATAAGTTTTAGAAATAGTGTTGTTACATACTCTCATACTTTCTTGGTAACCTCTTTTACAATATTTTAAAACTCTTTGTGCATGATTGTTAACAATCATAAAAGCTCTATGTTTATATTATATTTACACCAAAGAAAGTGAAATTAATTAATTTTGTAAATGAATACATTATGGTAATTGTAAATATCTGTTTCTTACTTTGGTTTCAATAAAAGTATTCAGCCTAGTCAAGAAGTTTGTGGTGTTTGTAATAAATGTTTATTGGGTTTGAAATTGACGAGTGACAATGAGAATAAATATAAATGAATAAAACAATTTATTTTATTTCAAAGTAAACCTTTCATTCCATTTAGAAACTGACCTGTAAAATTGTCCACTTATTTTAAATATAAACAAAATGCTTAAAAGTTGTTGAGTGTATGAATAAAAAAAAAGTGAC
Organism: Eucriotettix oculatus; assembly: GCA_034510155.1. Lineage (NCBI taxonomy): Eukaryota > Metazoa > Arthropoda > Insecta > Orthoptera > Tetrigidae > Eucriotettix > Eucriotettix oculatus. Next base: position 67,238,708 of record CM067378.1, read on the forward strand.
ACAACAAAACAGTTATAACTCATTCAGAAACTCAATTCTGAGAAGCATGACTCATTCCTTGGTATAATTAAGTTTCTCAGTATATAACATTAGTTATTATTCAACAAAAATGCTACCATATAGCATTAGTATTAAATCATATTCCATTGATTTAATAGAGAAGTAGAAATATGGTGGTTTGACTTACAATATGATATGCTTCTCTTTTATTTCCGTAGAATACATAAACACCGCTTACCGTTTAAACATTGAGCGGTTTGGTACAAAGCAAAAGAATTAAAAATTAATTATATGCTTAAGAACTACAGAGAAGACAAGATATATAATTTATACCTGTTATATAATATTGATAGACATTGCTAATAACTTCTGTTAGGGAACATTGTACTGTCTATATATAGTAAGGTTTACACTAAGATACTCTCAACTCAATGAATTCTTCATCAGTGTGGCTAAATAAAAAGTTAGTTAATTCATGTTTGAACTTGTTTGTATTTATTTTTAGTTGTGTAAGGGAGGCTGGAAGTTTATTAAATATGATAATAGCATTGTATTATAGTTAATATACACAATACAATGTAATATTTTTTTCTGGTATCAAAGTTATGCACATCTGAGTTTGTTGAGTGTAGGTGACCTACATTAGTGACAAATAACATCAGTGATTGAATATACTAGCAAGTAATATGGTTTCCCATTTTCTTGAGAAACCCCTGCAATAAATTTTTGGGAGAACTTAACACAATATTTTGACAATTTTTTTCTGTAGATTAAAAACTTTGCATTCCCCTGATGATTACCCCTGAATATTATACTATATGTCATTAAAGAGTGAAATTATGCAGAATTTTCCTATGTTTGGGTCATTACAAGTTGATATAATTCTAAGATCAATGGTTTCTGAGCCTAGTTTTCTTAGGAGAATATTAATTTGATCTCTCCAATTTGATTTATTGTCTACACATATATCTAAAAGTTTTGTGCATTCAACATCACCTATTTCACAATTGTTTGTTGTTAATGATAGAGTTGAATGTAGTATTCTTTTTCTGAATTTGCACAAAATGAGTTATCATAATTGACTGGAAAGTGCTGTCAATGTGTCAACTAACACAGGTGTTTCACTGGTTTTCAGTTGACGGCTTGCCAGACTATTTTGCTTATTTCTTACTAAAATGATAGTTTCATCTGCAAAAAGTTTAGTTTTAGAGAAAGAATTTATGACTGTAAGTAATTCATTAATATAGATTAAGAACAGCAATGGACCCAACATGGAACCCTGAGCAACCTCGGTCTTTATTTTCCCCCAGTTTGAATGAAGGAAAAATTTATCCAGAAAATATGAAAAGGAGAACCAAGCATGGGAAATTCCAGTTATTCCATAATACTTAAGGATATTATGGTCTACACCAGTGATAGAAAAGTACGGTCTGTGGGCCAAATGTTCTATCTGGCCCAAGCAACATTATTCCTAATCTGACAAATAATTTTTTTCCCCCTCTTTTCTTCTCTTTTTCATTTTATAAAAGCAGTCATAGTTTCATACAACACATTCTCCTTCATAATATTTCAGTCATTAATAGGGTTATGTATCACAAAAATTCAAGTGTTTTGTAAAATGTATCATTGTTATTTTAAAAAATTATATTGGCCCGCCTATAGTTTTTTCTTTTTCTTAGGCTCCCTCTTTAAAAAGTTTGCCCATCACTGGTATGCATCAAAGCATTTGATAGGTCACGGAAAATTCCTAACGATTAAATATTTTTGTTTAGTTGTTATATGATTTCTTAAGTGAGGGTAAAAATAGCTTTGTCAGTTGAGTATTTTTTACTGAATCAAAATTGTGAGCTGGTATGCAAATATATAAATTATAAGAAAGAAATAATGAATCATTATGATGAATACAGAATATTTTTGGTCAATTTCATCTTAACCCAATTTGGATATAACAACTATATATTTTTTGCATTTCACTATGTAATATGAACTTTCATTGCTTGTTAAATTCAAACTAATTTGATAATGCTCAATTGACCACATTCATTTTAGTTCCTTGATCGTAAATAACTTTCACAGTTTCAATAACAGTTGAAACACAAAATAGTTTGATGCTCAAAATTTAAATGGACATTCCATATTTGTATATGTTTCTATATAAACTTTTATTTGCTAACTGCTATTGTAAATATTTATTTTGTAAGTTATTCATCAACAAGGGACTATCATCAAAAGAGAGCAGACAATTAATTGACAAATGTTGCCACATCGAGTGACTTCCTCCTCAACAAACATTGACTTTAACTGTGTGGGCAATTATATGTAACAATACCACAAGAATGTGATTGGTTGTCACAGGAACACCTTCAAGGTCCAATATTTGTCTGATGGTTATTTTTTTTTAAATACAGGTTTCAATGAGGTAATGTTCCATTTGATTGAATGAGTTAATGATACAGACTATGTTTTTAACAATGACATCCCTACATTTTTGTTAGATGAAATTATTTTCATCCTGTGTTCACAGGACTCCTTGCTTGTTAATAATTTTATTATTGTGTGTACTTCTTCTTTTGAAGTTTCGTGCATATAGAATTGTAGATAGCACATGAATTTGGGTTTAATGATAGTTTCATGGTGCTGCTGAACTTGCCACATTCAAGTAGCAGTTATTAAACAGATTAGTAATTTTCAGTGACCTTTTACCATAAAGTTCAATGTTCTCTATACTCATTTCTTTTTATTACATTTATCATTTTATTTTACTTCAGTTTAGTATTTTGTAAAATAAATTGCTGACTAAGGAAGGCCGTTTGACAACAGTTTTCTTTTAACTTATTCCCAAAAGATTTGAATAGGGGAAGAATGCCTATTATCACACCTTAGCCTAATATTGCACCCCTCATGATCTTACAAGTTAGGTGCTGCTTCCTAATGGAAAAGACCCAAATAGTGTCTCACAACACCCTGCCAATCCTGTGAGAGCATTGACTAGATGAGCAGTTGCAGTTAGCTTGTGTAAAATTTAAAAGTTTTGAGCAAACCCAAAGTCTTTGACGTCTTCATCATTCACTGATCAATCTTCTTAAATGCAAGCAATATTCTTAATCATTATAACATAGCCACATGATTTGCAGTTACAGATGTTCTGTCTATTGTTCGTTCAGCAGGTAAGGTCAGCCAAATTGGAAAGCTGTGTTGTTCCTAATATAGCACCCCTATTGTAGAAATAATATTACCTGTACGATATTATGCACACTATTTTAGTAAAAATTACATGTCTTTACTTTTATATCCCCAGCTTGATCACATTCAAGTATAGTTTAAACTGTATGTAGTCAGTTTTTTATTTTATAAATGGGCATTCATAATTTGGCTGTTTTGATCTATCCATCAATTAAATCCAATTTATAGTTGAAGTTACCTTATTAATAAATATTTTCTTTTATTCTAAGATACCTCTTAATTTGACTATGCCTCTATCATTAAATTAGGTAAATGTCTGAATTAATAGTTATCTTTTAGAGATAACTATTAATGTATTAGCAGTGTCTGAAATCTATTCTGAAGTGTTGTCCACAGTAAAGACATCATTTTCTTGTACAGATTTTTGTTCACAGACTTATTTTGTGTTGAATTATATAATCCTTCAGGTTATATGACTATTTCATATATGAGCCATAACAGTGTAACAACAGAGCATTTATTATAAGCTCATATAGGCCTTCACTAATTAATTTACTTAAAAATTTTAAATTTTCCTATGAAGAATATTAAAGATATTGAGTAACCTTGTCAGATAAGTGTGTCTGTTCTTTTGCCACTTTTACTGTTTCATTACACTCATTCAGAATTGTGTGAGATAACAGAGGTAATGTATTAGTGAAATTACTGATGTAATTTGTGTCGTAAGGAATATGTATGCAACTTGATGTGTTTACCCTTGTATGGCCCTTCTATCGATATGCTAGTGAAGTAGATTGTTTTATTTTGGAGGTTATTGGTAACATTGTTAGAGTTTTGTGCTGCAATATAGGGAGGGTTTTTTACTATGATTTTCAAATTCTTTCTTATTCTCTTCATTGAAAGGAAATACAGTGCAAATATCTCACTTTCCTGCCCTTCTGATTTTGTGTATGATTACCACCTGCTATTGCAAATGTTAAAGGCTGTTTAATGAAAAATTTTAACTTTTATAAAGAGATTTCCCAATAATGTTTCCAAAACCAACATCATTGTTGAGTATGTAACTAATCTGTTTTTAGTAAGCAATTTCTCTTAATTTTACATTGCCTTGATAATTTCTTGCTAGTTCCAAAACCATTCTAAGTAGAAAACATTTATTAGGAACTTTCTTTCCATGTAAATAAGCGGGGCGGCTGTATCCCACGCTGCACCACAGTCTTGAAGTTTACAAATAGAGTAGAAACAGGAATTAATATTTGTAGTAATTTATTTATTTTTAATCCAGTAAATATATCTAGCTTCATAGTTTCCATTAATAAATTAATACTGCAACAGTAAATAGTTCTAAATACATATCTTACACTCACTAAATAAAATCTTTACTCTGGCTCACAACATATCATTAGTTCCAACGCGACCTTCTTTCGTTATAGAAATCATGTAATAAAATAAGTCTGAGTTTACAAAACAAAATATATTGAGGACGGCTACTGAACCTATAAATTCAATATTTTTTTATAAAACAAATTGCGTGTTGCTTTAAGCAAAGAAGGCACTGATCTCGACATTTGGCATTGTCACTTTAACCGTAAAATATACAAAAAATCCTGGACTTCCATAATCACTCAGTATCACCGACTCGTAAATCACAGATCGTTATCGACAAGTTTTTAGTTGTTAAATATTGTAATATGGTCATAAATATTTTACTTAAAGCTACATTTGACTATTTACATGCATCTGTAATCAAACAAGAGCACTACATGGAGTACGTAACAAAATGGTGACCGTATGGAAGATGACGGTCCGCATTCGTCCCGGCATGTCAGAAGCCCAAACGGGCAGTAGCGCCACTGAGAAAGAAATGGTGTTATTTCTTCTATTGTCTTTCGCACCACTTCACTTTGACAAATCTGCGTCACTTTCACTTCAATTTACATCACACTGTCTTCTCGCAATTTATTTACATTTGTCAAAGATGTTGACCAGTCTTGAGTTTCACACCTCATGAAAACATTTTATTGCTATTCAAGTCTATTGATAGAGGAAGTTTCTGCGATTAGTAGAATCTTAAGAATAAAATGTCAGAACAGACGTGTGATTTCCTCTGACAAACAGAAACGGTGGCATGTCTTTTGAAAGGGTCTCTAGCCACGCCATGTACAAGGGAGCCGACACCATTCCTTTCCGAGGCATAGGCAGGGACCTGAAACAGAAAATCAAAGACACGTGGTACAAAAGTCGCAATCAAATCTACAAATATTACTGGCACGTTACAAATTGGTTGATAAAATAAAGTGTTCTGAACTAATTTGCAATTTACTCACATGACGACCATAGCTGCATCACGCGAATTTTCTTGCAATAATTCCCGAAGACGTAGCTGCCGAGCTGTCTTTTCTGACTGTGCAGCTAGTTCAACATCTGTCACCACAACGTCTGCAAACAAGAAACAACATTGAATAAACTCTAAAATATGTGTTTCAAGTGTCTCAAAAGACTCTGGTGCCAGACTGATCATTTACTCTTTCCAGGACCCAGGGATGCGAAGAATTATCCAATGATACGTCGATTATTATCTATGGTTATAAGCATTAGACAATCACAAATTTTCACGAGAAACTTCTGGATAGGTTTTGTTTGAAGGACTGTGGCACGCGACGACTAGTTATCGGAACTAACAACCGCCATTTATTACTTGAACATATAATTCAATTCCTTCGTACATCATTATTTTTGGTATTTCACCGAGTAAATAGATATATATGAATGTGGCTTCTTTCTCACTCTTAATAGTGCTTAATGATTATATCAGTTTGGTTTTAGGAAAAGTGTAGCGAAAAGGCAAGCAATTTGACTGCGTCTAATTTTAGAAGACAGAGTAAGAAAAGAACAGGCATAATAATGACATTTGTAGATTTACAAAACAGGATAATGTAAATTGGAACACACCATTAAGGATTTTGAAGAGGACAGGAATAAAACATCGAGGAAGGAGAGTTATACATAACCTATACAGAAGGAAGTCCGAAAGAAGTAAGTAACGATGCAGTGTCACCTATGCTCTATAAATTACATATAGAACAGGCGATTAAGAAAGTTAAAAAGGAGTATGCAAAAGGAATCATATTGAAAGGAGAAGAAATGAAAACCCTAAGCACTGCAGATGAACCAGAAGACGACTTGGAAACCATAATAAATGGTATGACCGTGGTTCAGGAGATGAGGATTAATAGGATAAAACCAAGGTAATGGTGTGAAGTATGGGAAACAGTAGAATAACAAAGGTTGTTAGACTGGGAAGGGATATTTAGAAGCAATTTAAGGAATTCTGCTACTTGGGCAGCATAATAACTAGGATGGTAGAAGTATAGTAGATATAGAGCATGGGATAGCACAGGTAACAAAGGCTTTCGTAAAAGAGAGGCATGTACTTACGGCTAATATAAGTATGAATATTAGGAAATAATTATTAAAAATGTCGTATGGAGCGTGCAGTTATTTTGGTGCGAAACGTGGATGATAGGAGTTGCAGAAAGGAAAAGAAGCTTTTGAAATCAGATGGATGCATAGAATCACTAACCAGTAAGTTGTAAGCAGAAGAAGAGAAGAGAGAACAATATGGAGGACTTTGACCAAGAGAAGATTAATAGCCAAGTATTGACTTGAGGGTCTTGTAAAATAAACAGAGGGAAGTGTGTGGGGTAGAACAGAAGAGGGAGACGAAGGAAGGAAACCGCTAAGCAGATTATAGAGGAAGTGGTAGTTATTTAGAAATGAGAAAGCTTGCGCAGGATAAGTTAGCATGGAGGATTCCATCAAACCAGTCTGAGGACTGATTACTACAACAGCAACAATGATTATATCGGATGTCTTCATGATTGTATTCCTGTTTTGAATACGGAATTAATAAATCGAGTTAAGAATCACGATCCTTACCAGAATTTTGCGTTGTACTGGTATTTTCCTTGAAGGGCTGTATAAGGTCGTCGAAGAATGCAACAGTTTCAGGTTTCGGTTTATCCGTCACGCCTGTCACCATCATGAGACTGGAGTACTCTATCCGGAACTTCGCCAGAAGACTCGCCATGCTGAATAAGAAAATATACTTCCTTAGTTATAATTTTTTAAAATTTACAGTCAATTAAATGAATCAATGAAATTATGGGTGCAGTTATTAAAAAATAAATCTTCTCGGAATGCACCATTTTTTAGTGCCGAAAGTATGTGTCTGGAGAAACATGCAATGCAAATTATAAAGAAGTAACGAATTGAAAGGAAATTATTGAAGTTATTAATTTAGTTCAAATCACGAATATGATTTTGAACAGATTTTTAGCCGTATTTCACGTCCCCTTCCCTTGCAACGCCTTAGGACTTCTGTGATACAGGAAAAATATACTAAACGCGACATTTTATGAACAGAACTTAAAGCACACGTTTCTTAAAAAGTTAAAAATAGGTTATATTTTATTCGATTGGCGGGAAATGAATATTGTGTCGAAAGTTGAACAGGTTTCATATACTCTGTTGCGGCTTCTATTCTAAATTTCGCCCCTAGTGAAAACAAGATTGATGTTGTATTAATAGCAAAAATATTAAAGTATCATAAGTAGCAGATTGCACGTGTTTGCTCATACGTACTTCCTCTTTTCCATATCGAGTTCGTGGCCACGGTTAGTCAGGGCAAAGACTCGTAACTTACAGCTAGTCCAATAGTGGCGAGTGCTGATAATGTAAGGAAGCAAGATGGTAAGGCCTGAAAAATAAAAAGTTTCTATTAATATTCAAATATTCATTTATAATGATGTTTTACAGAGTCTTCCTACTTAAATGAAAATAAGTTTAAAGAAACAATTAATTATTCATTTGTATTTATTTGCAGACGTTATCGACCTCTATAACAGACTGAATAAATAAATTTAAAAAATAATGAACATAACGTAGACGTTTCGACCATCCATTGTGGGTCGTTAATTCTTAATATGAAAATTGGTTTGTTTATATTAAATATACTTTTAATATAATGTAGGTATCGAAAAGTGTCTTGCTAATAGGCCATGTCTTCAGTATTCAAGCACTGTAATTATAAATTTATCCGAGACCGAAGGTTTACATACGAAATTTACTTGACTAACGTCCAGTGCCTTTAAATTGTATAGACACGACATAACATTAGAATTCCAATAAATACTGGAATAAAAGGAAACAGGTTTCCCGGAAAATAAAAATCAATTAAACTCTCTTTGTTGATACAGAGGGTGGGTTTTAAATGAAAATATTTAAACCATTGTAACACTAAATTTTATAAATTACAATTCAAGTATTAATTATTTTTTTAATGAAGAGACGTAGTTATTACAAATGAGTGAAAATTAATTCACAAGCTTCTTACGACGACGTCACCATGACGTCACTTGTGACCCTTGTTTTACATTTTGCACATTTATAACTTGAGTACTCACAGCGTGAGTCATTACTGGTCGTCGTTAACATCTAGCTAAATTGTGATGTGCGTCAGTTTCGCATTTACTTCAAGGTACATTAGTTCTGTAAATGCCAACAAATATCTCTATTCGAAATTTCTATTTTGAGTAAAGGAGCTCAATCGGAAGGTGGGTCAGTTATAAAAATCTCAGATTAATGATTAATAAAAATATTCCCACAAATTCAAAAGGTTAAGGGAAATAGAAAACAGGATAGAAGAAGCTATAAAAGGTTTTTAATTCTCTTATGACGCGTTCAAAGCCAGTATTCTTATAAATTATTCCTAATGTGCGATTTTTACCGTCGTTCCTAATTGTAAGGTTGACGAGATTAACAAGGTTAAACAGAAACATTTATTCATACACTAACTAGATTCAAATAGCAATAAAATATCAGGTATTCACTATTCTGGGTCATAGAATTAGGCTTTAGTCGTGCGTACGAGATACGTTAATGAACAATTAAATTATATAATTTCCGTCTTACCTCCGTCGTCATAAAGCCACCAGACGTCAATTGTGCCTCCTAGTTGCTTCCTGTCAAAAATAGTCATGTTGGAGATGACGTCACTGGGAATTTCTTGTCCTCCAGGTGTCCTGAAATAATACGAACACCGATTAAAAATAAGTAAAAAGAAAGTGAATGTAACACTGTTAGTTAATATGAGAGAGATTTGATATATCTGTTAGTTACAATTGCTTCTTAATTTATTTCGACGAGCATTTATTTAAAAAATAATCTTCTGAGGTACAATTTACAATTCTGAATTTTATATTTATGTTATATAACTGTCGTAAAAATTTTAATTTAATTTATGAAATCGACGGATCTTTCATTTTATTTCTTAATGACAAATTTCAAATGTGACAGTTTAGAGAAAACAAAAAACAAGTTTAAACGAAAATTTATTCATTGAATTGGAATTATAATTGGGAAGACTTTCCATTTGATTGTTGTAAATTATAAATTTATTACAAAACTCATTTATGATAAAGACGCATAATTTGTCAATTCAACTGTAGTTTCATTGTGTCAAAAATACGTACTTGAGGTTCGCAAACTGCATTGCGATTGCCTTCTTCTTGTTGCGAAGTATGGACTTGGGACTTGCAGACCCCATGTTATTCAGAATGTATCGTCGATTCGATGTGAAACTGTCTGTTGGTAAGTACGGCGGAATATCTGCTTATAAAAGAAAAAGAATGCATTAGTATGTTGATATTAATTTATTATATGTCTGTAGGACAATAAATCATAAAAGGCTTCGTTATTTTAAGTAAGCTTAATCTTTATATATAAAATTTCAGCGTGTCTGTGTGTTCTCCTCCTAAACGGTTTGATCAATTTTGGTGGAAATTGTTTTCATGAGGTCATCTGGACGGTTCTTAGCTCTATTTGGACCCAGTAGGCTGCGGTATTGTCCAGATACAGAATTATTTTTTTCTAATTTTGGGACCTAAATTTCTTAAATTCTTTATTTTGGATTTCTCACATAAAAAAGCATATAATCTCAATTTTTAGCCAGACTGTGGCATTTGACTTAGGCATCAATACATGCGCAAGTTGATTGCGTCGTAGCTTGGTATTGTTTTGACATTTCGATTTCGAATTGCTGAGTTCTGATTTATACCTACATTGTAATTACGTGCATACTGAGTGTATTGTTGTTTATTTATTAATTCGAAATTGAACAAATTAAGTGTATTTGAAATAATATTTTGTTTGAATGGTGCATTATTCGAATCACAATTCATACACACGTTCATTCGGTGGCATTCCATCTAAAATTATAAATATAACTAAATATTTACAGCATTCATTTGTACGATGTCGCAGGTATGAGGCGTGAAAGAGACAAAAATAAAAAAAGTGACGATTTGTCTGATGGTTTAATCAGGTTTTGACAAAGCGATTACTGTCGAAATAATTCTACAGCTGGCGATTATAAGTGAATTACCGGGAAAAGCCGGGCACTCGACTAATGTACTCATATTGGTAAAGATCGATACGATAATTTTATTTATCGTAATTATTAATTGATACATATAATGACGTGTAATAATATAAATAACGACAAGTCTGAAATATTTTAGATGTGGTTCAACTGATTTATCACGGAACTACTGCAGATGTAAACTAGGAAACATTTGGCTTATGAGTACTTTAATTTATATGGCTGTACGATCATTGACGTATGCAGTCTGTACCGACTCTCTACAAACAATTGAAAAATATAGAAAATAGGCTGGAAATTTATACAAAACAAATGCCAAGTTTCTTAACTAGAAGTGAGAAAGTCATCTCATCCAGAATCCGTTCGGGTAACACCAATCTTACTCTTGCGTACTCATTTCAGAGGGAATCTCAACCTATTTGTAGTAGATGTGGGAACAGTAACGATAAAGCACACCTGTCACCCTGACCAGGTGCTCGACAGATCAGAAAGGGGAACTCGCTCTCTCGGAAAGAGCCAAAAATATATTTCACGTTCGTGACTCCTAACAAGCTATTATGAAATATGAAAATGGGTCATATCTCTTGGAACTACAACTATAGTCTGTTAGAAACTCGTCATAAATGTCCCTGAGTGCCAGATGATCGAATGGAAGTCCCTAATGATTATAATTGTTAATGGAACGTTAAAAAATTTCCAGCTTAAGATGAGAATATTTTCAGGTGAAATGAAAAACATTTTAGCAATATTCTGTGTTTTGAATAATGTGTGTGTATAAATTACTTTTGTAGTAATGATTTCTTAACCAAAATAAGTTTCAGAGAATGACAAAATAGGCATGCGTTCACTTTTTGTTGCGTACTATTATTGTAAAGTTATATTAATTATTTTTTTATGAATGTAGTTTGTAACATTTTTTTTTCACTGTACTGCTACTGAGTAGAAAACTAAGTTAGTATCAACAACAGTAGATGAAAGCATGGCCAGATATATGAGTGATTTATTTGTGAACAGGAGGAACTTTGCACTAAATAAACTGTTGACGGAAGACGAGGTGTGAAATATTTTATTATTTTTTGTTTATATGGTGACGACACTAATTTTCCCTGAGAAGTTAACAAGACAAGTAAATACGTGGGTTGTTTATCGCACAACACGTTCTAACGATGTTAGTGTGTGTTAGGAGCGATCTGACATAAGAAACAAACCTTGTATCGACGTCAATAATTTATTATGTACGTGAGAATTTATCCATAAATGATATTCAAGCTATGGGCAATGAATATGACTATCAGTTTCTTGATTATTAATCTATTTTTAAACAGTAAATGTTGAAGGTAAAGTAGGATCACAATCCTAGGAGATTTCTAAATCAATGATTGCGAAGGTCATACCTTGACTTCAAAAGATATATGAACCGATATAGTCCAGGTTTCGCAACTATAATTCTGATACATCCGGTAAAAAAAACGTAGTAGTCCTCAAAATGATAGTGGAACGACAGAAATCTGTTTGTTTATTCAAAGTTTATGAGCCAAGACTGCTCTTTTCTATTAAATGAACACTTCAATTTGGCTCTAACGCTTCCAAAAAATCCACAAGTTTTCTAATAACATACAACGTTATCTATCTCTAACAATATAAAATCAAATCATAACAGTATTCGGAATAAAACAAGACCTTTCAGTCACAACTGGCAGAAAAAGTTTCGTTTTCACACTGCCCCTAGGACTTAGAGAGCTTTGCGGAACATCGATGACACGACCATCGGTTTTTCGTACACGAGTCACATTTGTGTGAAAGATTAGGAGAAAACTTTGAGCAAAGCATTGAGGCAGCTACTAAGAGTTGTGGGCACAAATTTTGCTAAAATTAAACATGTATCTAGAATCTAACAACTAAGCCTGCTTGGACAAAATTGAAAATTTGTAGAAGCTAACAACTTTATAAATGATGTATTGGATGACATTGAACTGTAATACGCAGTCAAATCAGTAAGCGATTATTAGATTGTTCGTGGTCCTTGGAATATATTTAATGTATATGAAGCATTTGAGCTCCTTAAAAATAGAATCATTTTCTACAGCTGTATTTAATTAATTGGGTCACTTATGGAGATATATTCTGAAGTCAAGCCCCATTTGCCTATACTTTGTGTCAAAGTTAACCTTTTTTTACACTGAAATTACTTATGCATGTAAAGTTCTTTGTATCTAAGAAACTTGAATGTATATTTCACCCTGACAGAGTCTCATCTACAGACTTTAAAATGTTATTTTTATAACTGTATTCAATTATCAGATTTATTTTTAACGACAATTAAAATTTTTATAAAATCTTTATTTAACACTTCAACGACGTTTCTGTACATATTTGTACCTTCCTCAAGCCTGTCTGACAGAAAGGATTACTATTATTATTATGCTGTGTACGGTTCCTCAGTCTATCTATGAATATTATTTGTTCTATTTATTCGATAACAGAACAACAACATTTTTGATTTAATCCCTTTTAGTTACTATACACAATCCGATTTTATTTAGATTAATAAATGACGTAAGTAAATATTTAATAATTCTTAGTGGTGAAAATACTGTTGTTTTTCCCTTTAAGATAAGTTCTGTTTAGAAAAAAATATATAAATTTGTTATTTGAGATATTATATTGTTTGTTACTTACGCCCGAGTCAATCCCTACCAAGTGGCACAGAAAAAAGTACTTGTTTGTTTGACTATTTCAGAGACAATATTTTGACCATGCATGGTTTGTTAATTCAAAAGAATTTTTTTGTCTCGTTAAAAATTGCGAAAATTTGTATTACAGACCGCATGTTGATTTTTGCGTTGAGGTATCTATGATTTTCTTAATTACTCGACACTGAGTTGTCCTATAATTTTCTCATAAACATGCCTACAAATCAAACTTTTACTTACCTAATATTATTGTCATGTATTTTGCAAAGTATAAAGCTATCGATTTCAAATTTAGATAATTCAATTTAAGTATGCTAATTCCTCCAAAGGGCGAACAGTTTGTGAGTTTAAATTCATATTCCCTTTTACTTGTAGGATTGAAGTAACTTTATGTAAACTATCAATGCCAATTAGCATACCGTTTAGAAGTTATACCCATTTAAAAATTGAGTTATTGAATTTTTCAAAGTTTGAGTTCCATCATTTTAAAAATTATTGCACGCATGAAAAGTCTGTATTATACCAATCTTCACTATAAATTTCTACTTTGAGATTTAAATCAAAGTTTGTTATGAAAAATGTGGAATAAGACAATAATGCGCGCTTTTTGCATGTGAACTATTCAGTTAAATATTAAAATAGAGATTTATACTGAAATTTTAAAAATTTATCTGGACCTTCGACAGGAATATTGGAGTTTTTACACTTTTTAGTTATATGAATCTCAAGGGAAATAATATTGGATTGCCTATAATAAGTAAAAGTGCACTCACATCATTAAATTTGATGTCCCGTTACCGTAAAAATATTAGAAGTAATATTAATAGACAGACTGAAGAAACTTTTGTAACATGTAAACAGTCCTTTGGATTGGACCACAGCATGAAAATCGTACAAATGTATAAACATTGTAGGGTTGTATACAACATGCTAATGATATATATCAATAATAACATAATTCTTTGAATAATACCTGAAGCAATAAAATTATCCTGCTTCCACCTTCATTCAAGGTCCGATTTACTTGAGCGTACTGCTTAAATATTGTATTGAAAGTCATTTTAGAATATTAACTGGAATTAGTGAATGTACTCGTTTTAATTCACGGAGTAGAGAGCTGTCAAAGGCCAGTATGCATATGAATTTGAGTGTAGTGTGTGTAGAGAGAGAGAGAGAGAGAGAGAGAGAGAGAGAGAGAGAGAGAGAGAGAGAGAGAGAGAGAGAGAGAGAGAGAGAGTTACGAGTTGCTGACCTCTATTTGAAGACAGGGAGAGGTCGGAGCCGCCAGTGAAGCGAGTGTTGAGATAGCTGAGGTTGGACTCTGAGCGTGTCATGCCGACGCCCATGCTGCCCACGGTGAGGTCAGCACCGCCGTTCACTTGGCCACCGTCGTCCTCGTCCGTGATACGGGAGAAATCCAGACCGTCTTTCAGCCGCAGGATCGTCGCCGCCATGCGGTTGTCAAAGGCGTGACTGTGAAAAACAAATGTTCATCATTTTATTTACAGCAGGAGCTCTTTAACTGCCTTTCACAATTTTTTAAGTATTTACATTAAGAATAATACAAAATTTTACAAATATGCAAGTTGAAGAGCCTTTAAATTTTCTTACAATTTTATTTTTAATGTAAACTAATTATTTTCATAATCATTATGTTAAATATGGCTATGCCAAAGACGCTAGGAAATGTAATTTTGCAACTATTTTACGCCAGCTCATTTATTTCACGTATGAAATTGAAACGTTACACAACTAATTCGTGACACGAGGTACTTTCACAAGGACATGCAAGGAGTTCACACGTAGGAACCATTTATTGTGACAGTTCCTAAGTCTGCGTAGCGTTCTACTCGTATCATGTACCAAAGTCTCGAGAGCCAAATTCTGAAAAACTGATCGTTCGACTTTATCCAAATTGGCGAATGGGACTACGACAATTAATGAATATGATTTGACAGGTTGGAGAAATAACACAACAGAAGGACGTCAGTGAATTTGTAATTGAATCGCACACCAAAAATTTAAATATAAGGCGCTTGATAAATTATTCGATCTCTACTTCTGGTATATTTATGATCAATAAGTAAAATATACGCATAATTTGAGCATGCGGTTGTGAGTTGTATCAATGGATGTAGTTGACGAGTGATGCAATTCTGTTCTGGAAGCTGCCACAGATAACTAAAAAACTTTGATTATGTGAAATGTGGGTTAAAGTGACACACACATGTAGGATCTGATAGAGAGAAATTTCGATAAGAGTATCTAAAAGATAGACACCATCGAAATTTCTTTCGGCAGATAAACGGCCAATGTTACATCGCGATTCAAGTACTTTCTTAAGTTAAGTAAATGTTACATCTTCAATTAAAACTAAGTATCCGTTATAATTTTACTTATCCTTTTTAATATATTATCATAAAAGTTTGAACCATCCAGAAATAATGTTTGAAAGTGTGATGTACTCACTGTAACACGTTGAAGTAAGCTAGGAGTTCCTCGGGAGGGCACGTCCTCCAGTCTTGCTTGTATCCCATCAGCACTACATTGGGCTTGAGCTTCCCGATTCCGGCACACTGCATCAGCGCCCTAGACCCAGCCTCGAAGTCCAGACCATCCACTAGAGAGAAGAAGGCCTTCACTCGTCGCTGCTGAATCCAGGTGTAGCTGGTCTTAATGCGATTCACCCTGGCTCGGTGAGGCATCCGCTTCTGCATCAAAAAAGGGAGTAAAATCAAGATCAATTATCAAATTAATATACTCGATGTTCTGGTCTGTTGATCCAGTCATAAAATTAAAATTTAGAATCGCCTATCAACCGTTTTAGTAGAAGATTCAAATTAATCGGGTACTAGATGAGATTTTTTCCACTAATTATTGAACAACACAAGAATTTATACGGTGAATTATCTTGTAGTAAGGATTTTATACATTGACGCCCCTAACTGAAAACATGATCGGTTCGCACCAGGCAGGAAATGCAGTCGACGTCCCACTAACTTCCCAAACCACTCTACACTAACATGATTTTAAGCAGTAATTAATATTGAATGGCAAATGACTTTTGAATAATTCAGTTTAACAGAACCATCTCTTTTGATGAAGATGTTACCTGGGAAACTTCTCCACAGAGCAGCAGGGCGTGTCCTTTAGCGACGAGGTTGGCTAGACTGAGAAGGGGAGGTCGTGCCTGTGGTCTACCAGTCAGTACCAAGATCTGTGGTCGGTAGTTCTTCACGTGATCGACCACGCTGGACAATCGGTAGGCACTCGCCAGGGCTGTCTTGTACGTTTGCGCCTGTGTCGAGCTTCCCCAGTTCACATCTACGAAATAATACATCATCTGAACACCAACATCACAAAAACAAACCATTAAGTCCCCTGAAGGTGTCTTACGTATTCAGCAGTGGGTTTTTAGTTTTCAGATTGGTTTTATTGACAGAATTTGTATGACCACTTTTCCATATCACGACGGGTCAGCGTCGATGGCAAGCAGTTGACGGGGAGTCAGCCAACATCAGCGGCTCATACCAAGGCTCCTGTGCAGCTTTGTATAATCAGAGACGCGGAAACCAACATCGTACAAAAAAGGGCAACAATTTCAATTACCCAATGTTCTCAAGTCTCGAGGTACCTTCGGGATTCTTGAAAATCAGGGGTATGAATTTGAATACAGTATTGGACTTTAATGTAGTCTTCAATTTAAACGCGCGAAATTATTTATATTTTTCTGTTATACATTTTTGGCGTACTTTTTTTCAACGCCCATTGTCACTCTGATATCGGTCCATACCACCAAATATTGTTAATAGTTCATCAATATATTTAAAACAATATAATACCCTTCGTTAATGTGAGCGTCTATCACTTTTGATAATGTGGTTAACCAACTGAAAATTCAACTAACTGATCAAAATATAATTGAAAGACAGAAGGCCAACCACAAGGTCGTGATAAGTTTTAATGTAGAATTGTAGGTCAGAGAACAAAATTTAGATATTACAAAAATATTTTGGGTGGTAAGTACAGTGGAACGAATTATATATCTATATTAAAATAGAATTTAATAATTACCTGGTTTTCTGTAAACGACGATAAGGTATAAGGCAAAAATTATTATGAAAGTAATCAGAGACGTCTGCCAGTCAATTAGGAACATGATTGCGACGCACATTATGAATCCAACGAGACTCAACCACATGTTATAGTACTGTAAAGAAAGTACACGTTAGCCAGAGAAAGGTCAATCTTTCACTGATTGCAGTATAATTATGAGAGCTTACCTTGAATGTTGGTCGCCATCCCAACGGCTTGATCAGAGCAGCGTGGAACGTACAGAAGTTAATAAGAGCATATGATGCCAGATAAAAGTTCGAAATGAGAGGAGCTATAGTGTTCAGTTCGGCTGCGAAGGAAGAAATTAATAATTTCAGAATAAAAGTTACAATTTTTACTATATTTAATGAGTACTGAGTTTGTATGTGGTCAATCGGCCTAAAATAAAATATTACAGCTTCCCTTACCTATGAGGACGAAGGCTGCAGATACGAAGAACGTGAGGACGTATCCTCGATATGGTTCGCCAGCTTTCCCGTAGCCTTTGCTGAAGAACTGGAGGCCTGGGTAGATACGATCGATTCCCAACGCTTGGATGAGGCGAGGGACCGAAAGGAGGTTAGTAAGAGCTGTAGACAATGTGGCTGCGAAACAACCAGCGTAAATCAGAGGACCCCACAAAGACATCAGCTGCATCACCTGCAAAGAAGTAATACAGATCTAACTCATTTCAAGATGGAATCAAGCTATATATATATATATATATATATATATATATATATATATATACTGTATACTACAAAACAAAAACTATTTTAATAATAAGTTAACTAAACATATATTTCGTTAAAATTTAAAACGACATTCTTAATATCATCAAAAACGAGGTATTAAGAATGATCATCGGGTGCCTTCTTTCCACCCCAACTGACAGGTTTGTAATCGAAGTAAATGATGCCTCTCTAAGACTTAAGGAATATCTCTGTCCTCTCATATGCAGTTAGTCCCTGATAATCTTGTTGGATGCGAGACTGACTAGTGAATCACCCCAGACCACTGTACCCCATCGGACCCTCTTCCTTTTTATTTTCTCCTAAAATCTCTGATAGGTCAATTTTTTCTTCAAGCGCAATCATTGGCCCATACGTTCCTACGTTCCTCCCTATGACTTCTTCCTATTGATACATCTGTTACCAATCTTGATTTTAAGGGCAAGACTGAGTGCTTCAGGGATGAAAATATTGAGTATCTTTTTGAGAAATATAATCATCCCAGAGTCTTTTTCATAGATGGGTCAAAGTACAATGATGGGGGTAGGATGCTCTGTTATCTCTGTTGAATTTTATGATTCAATGGCAATTAACAAGTATGCGTCAGCCAAAATGGCTGTAACATATGCGATACAGATGGCTTTACAATATTAGAAGGACGACCCATCCGATTTGACGCTGATTTTGACCGACTCTCTCATGGCGAACAACTCACTGTCCAATCAATGGCGTAGAAGTTGTTGAGTCAATGAAATCAGGGACGTTCTTTGAAAGATAAAAAGAAACAATAAAAAATCACCATCTGTTGGATCCAGGATCATGCGAACATCTTAGGAAACAAGCTTGCTGACAAAGACGCTAAGTCGGAGGCCTCCTTGCACCTTGGAACTTCCTACCTGTTCAAGGAAAGACTTAATGGTCAGGTGCATCAACCTCCTGACAGAAAGATGGATTAATGATAGAAGAGGAAAAATCGTAGGAGTCATCTATAAAGAAATTGAGTCATTCAAAGGGATAACCTATCTACTTGACATCTCGAGAAGACAGCAGATCGTTGTTGCAAGACTCAGATCTTTCCATTCATACCTTACACATTCATTTCTCATTTCTTTGTCTCCTCAGCCTTTATGCTCAGAGCGAAACACTGCCCTGACTGTGCTGCAAATCCATTTTGACCACCCCCGCAGCATCAGAAGATCCACGATTGCTAACCATTCCAGGCTGGAACTATGTGCCTCTCCAGTGACGGTACACAGTCTTCTTAATTTCGTTGCAGAAATTGGTGTTTCGAAAGAAATCTAAGAAGTCCTTATGTGCCTTTGTGATTGGTTTCTCTGTTTTAAATGTGTCTGTTTCTTCCTAGTCCTTGCATTGTGTTATTCGCAATTTTTATGCAATTTTATGTTTCTTAATCTATTATGTTTTTAACCGTCAAGAACGTCCAGTGTTGCCGCGACTAATTTAAATTAAAAAAGGATTTTAGGTCTCTCTTGGTTTGACCGATATACAAGAACATAAAAACATCAAATGTGATGTTAAAACATTTTCAGTTGTGTCATGCGCAATAAAAAGCTGACATATTAACTGATTTGTTTACTTGTAAAACTAGTGTATTTTAATTATTTTGTTTGTACCTCAGTTTGTTTAATCATTTGTATAAAAACTAGTGTTTTTAAACTAATAACATACACTTATTAAAGAAATGTAAATTTAAATAAACAACGTTTCAGTACAGTTTCAGGTTGTGACTCTACAGAAAAATTACATAAATTAAAAAATAAGATCACAAAAAAATAAGTATTAGCAATAATATATATTTTTTTAAATTGTCAAAAATGTGGAAGTTAAAAAATTGTAACATATTTTTAATTGATAAATAATTTTAAGCAAGCTTTCAGTCTCAAAAGGCAACCTTGCTAAAAGGTTACCATGTCAAGGTTGAAAGACAACAAAAACGAATGTAATTTTCGACTGAAAGAAGGTAAGACCAACAAAGCATGTATCCAAACGTTTCTGGTTTCTTAAATTAATAAATGTGATTGACCGAAAATACTCATTTTATTCAATTTTTTTTCGATTGATAAATATAACTATTCATTTTACAATGATTCGTATTTACTACAGTAAATATCTTAATATCCGTGCTTCTTCATTGGTTTTGGACCTATCATAAAACAATAATTACTGTAATATAGTTAATCGTTCGATTTGCATTAAATTAATTGGTTTAAAAATACGAATTAAAGCATCAGATTGTGAAGTTAAA
Source organism: Eucriotettix oculatus (assembly GCA_034510155.1). Classification (NCBI taxonomy): domain Eukaryota; kingdom Metazoa; phylum Arthropoda; class Insecta; order Orthoptera; family Tetrigidae; genus Eucriotettix; species Eucriotettix oculatus. The sequence goes on from CM067378.1 coordinate 67,259,117, forward strand.
ATATAAAAGTAGTATAGAATAATTTTCAAGACCTAATATCTCTTAATTAGAAAAAAAAGCGTTTTTATAAAATCATTAATAATTTTTAACGAAAGCCAAGTAATTTTAAGTTACTTCACAGAATCATATGATAAGTTTTCAATTTAAGTAAAAAAACGTTTTTCATGTTTGGTTAGTAGTATAAGGAAAACTCTGACGGATAGAATTGGATTGCATACTCGAACAAAAGCGAACAACCGTATTATAATGGAGAAACCGGAATAATATATATATATTTCGTGAGACTTAAACGGGAAATGACTACAACTGTGACTTTGATACAGAGCTAATATTAATCTTTGACTGATTTGGTGTAGAAATGAATAAAAGTAAATGACGACAACCAGAGTGAATTTATTTTTTAATATACTTTATGACATTTCAACCATTAATAGTGTATATTATAACGGAGGCGTATAAATCAGGCCACAGTAAAATAATAAACATAAATTGAAAAGAATTATAACAGGTTTTACGCCTGTGAGTGGCACGACGTGTGACTGCAGAAATGTTGCAAATGTCACGGCAATTACGAATTTATGGGCGGTTAAAATCAAAGCTTTAAGTTTCAACTGCCAATTTTGTCCGCTCATTTGCAGTAAGAAATATATATTTATGGTGAGGGTACTCCACTAATAGCCATGAAAAGATACAACTCAATAGTTTTAGTTTTGCAAACAGCAGTCTTACTCGACGACACTTTAACTTGCAGAGATTTTTGCCGTTTCCTGTTAGTTGTATGATCTTTAGCAACTGAATTATTTTAGTGGCACATATCTTTTAGTATATCAAATTACACAGTTTGTAGACCGGTTGAATTTCGATGTGTTTCCTATAGATAATTTTAACAGATATAGTAATAATTTTGATGAATATTTGCACAAAATTTTATTTCTAATATACTTCATTAGTTCAACGTTGAATTAATTGATAAATAATACTCAGTACCCACGCAATTAAAATACACGGAATATATCCGAACTCAGAAATCTGAAAACTAAATGTAAATGAAAACAATGCAAAGCTACGACACAATCCACTTGCACATCTAAGTCAAATGCCACTGATTATTCAAACAGTCAGGGCTGAAAATTTGGGTTATAAGCTTTTTTTACGCAGATATTCAAAATCAAATTTAATAAAATTGAGTCGGAAAATTTACGTAAATAATTCTGAATATCGACTACAGTGCCACCTGCCGCATCCAACTATGGGTAAAGCAAAATCCAGGTGATCCCATAAATACAACCAAAAAATTTAAACAAAATAGGTCAAGTCGTTTAGGAGGCGAGTTAAAAACATACGCACATCTGAATGTATACATACATATACATACATACATATATAATGGGAAGTCGCAACAAAATAAAACTCAAGGGACAACCTCAAAAAACCTTCGGCGTTTAGTTTGTGCTGCGTGTTGTTCTTAAAGCTATTATGACTTTTTTTCCACCTGACGAAAGCAACTAAGTTTACATAATTATTTTTGTCACACAAATTAGGCAAATTGGTTGTTCTGAGAATTAGTTTACCGAATAGCTGTTGAGAAGACCGTAAGTGCAGTTAGGGGCACAGCTGTATAAGGTTCCATTGAGATAATCGGTGACATTGCCACTGGCGTCTCTCATGGCGGCGCCACCGGCAAAAACCACGAAGAGGGCGTAAGAAAACATCGAAATCAGCAGCGCCAACAGCGTACCTTTAGGAATGGCACCAGCAGGGTCCTGTAAACAAATAAAGGAAATAACAGTGAATGTGACAGGATACCAGAGTGTTAACTGATTCAACATCGGACTTGGAATAAAAATGTTGAAAGTAGGTTTGAGCGTAAATTCGATTGGGACAAATAGTAATAACGCTAATTAATTACGTTACTGTCACTTATTTATAATTGTTGTCGTAATCAGTCGTAAGACTGATCTGATACAACCCTCCATGCTGACCTACACAACGCAAGTCCTTACATTTCTCTAAATAGCTACCATATCCTCCATAATCTGCTTAGGGTATTCCATCCTTGGCCCCTCTCTTCTTTTTTACCCCACACACTTCCCTCTAATGCTAATTTTTCAAGACCCTCATGTCCTAAAACGTGGCCTATTAATCTATCCCTTCTCTTGGTCAAAGTCCTTCAAATTTTTCTCTCTTCCACTATTCTGCTTAAAATTTTATGGTTATTTACCCTATCCGCCCATATGATATCAGCATTTTCCTATAGCACCACATTTATATAGTAACCGTGCAGTATTGAGGTGTGAAGTCGTATAGCTCCTATTTTATTTTGACGTGTGATAAAAACCGTAATTATTGTTTTAGACAACTGTTTTTCATACGAATTTATTTAGCTCAATAAATTAGATAACTAAAAATATTAAAATTATCTCATGAGTAGAGGAAATTAAATATTTTGAACATGAAAAATAAAATTTTATATAAATACAATGTTTTAAATATTCATATAACATTAATAAAACAATACAGTAACCTATTTTACCTCATTTCATATTTTAATTTCAATATAATGAAAAACAAAGAATTAATAACAGGCCATGCATCAGGATTATCGTGAATTTTTAATATGCTTCACTCCATTACCTTGGTTTTCCCTATATTAATTCTCAAGTTGAACTGTTCCTCCAGGACCACGTTCACGCCATTTATTATTAATGCTTGTTATTAAAATGAATTTTAATATGCAACATTTCAGAAGTTATCAGCGATAAAATAATCGTCAAAAATTATCATTTAAGTCCCAAATTAATTTCTTAACGTAATAAAATAAATATTTATTGTGTTTTAGTCTGTTAATCCATTGACGTTAATTTCGTATTACCTGTTCAAATTACAGCCGTTTCAATTACCTCAGTTGCCACATTTGTTTATTTAGTGGTGTTATATAGTATATTGGTATGAAAATGAATTGTCTGCAAGTCTTAAAACGAACGATGACGTTTATAGATAGTAAAACATTACTAAGTTGGACGGTACCTTGAGGTCGCCAGAGATGTTAGCTCCAGCCTGAATGCCCGTAACGGAGGGGAAGTAAATGGCGAAAACAGAAAAGAAATCCTGAAATCGGTTTTCGCTGTAACGATAGTCTGAATACCAGTTTTGGGTCATGACCGTCACTGAAACATAAAAACGAACAGTCTTAAACTAATTGAATTAAATGAGCTTCATAAGTATGCATCTTGAATAAAATAACTTTAAGTGGTAAATGAAACTTGCAATTAATAGAATCTGTTGTAGCATAAATTAATATATGAACTTCTGGGTGAACTGGAAACATGGGACGAGGTTGTCTCCACTGCTTTGCTGTAAGTGTATACAATTTTTATGTCACACAATATGGATATTGTTTTGCTAAACTTACTATTGAATCCAGAAAATCCTTGCGCTATTGCTAAATCGTTGCTTGGACCTTTGATGGCCCCTCCTATGAAGTCGATGATAGCTCCAACAATTATAACGACGAGGACATTTTGGGCCTGCAAGGACACAATAATACAATGAAAGTAGACGATCAGAACAAAGTTTAAAAACATATGTGGTGCAATGTCATAAAATATTTAAAAGGCTTCATATTTCTGTTATTTATAACTTATCTTTAATTTTACAATGTCACTGAGGACAGAAAGATGCCAACCAACGTTGTTTATAAAATTAATGCTACTAATGGTGTTTTTGTTACAAACTTGTAATTTTAAGTTTAAAACCAGTAGACACTATTATATTACTAAACATTGTTTTAAATATAATCATAATTTCTATCAAAGGCTTCCCTGACTGAAGTGAAACTTTCGTTAATCCTCCACAGTATTAAACAGGTAACATTATCATTTTAAAAGAATAATTACAGAATATTCGTATACTAAACCCGTCCAAATACTATCAATCACTTGGCACTGAAAATCAAATTATATACATTTTTTTGGGTTATAGGCTACGCTAGGTTGATCCAAAAACAGGCATAGGATGGTATTTGAAAAGGGGGGTAGCCAACGGTTGACTTTAGCACCCGGGTTATAGTTTAAGGATCTCTGGCGTGTGCTTGTTTGATCGCAGGCAGAGGGATTCTTTCTCGGGACAGCTTCGCAGGTTACCAGGCGACGCAGTTTGTTGATTTATAGATCGCTGACATGATCATTTTATCAAGTATAATAAATAACACAAATAAACAAACTGCGTCGCCTGGTAACCTGCGATGCTGTCTCGAGAAAGACTCTCTGCCTGCGATCAAACAAACACACGCCAGAGATCCTACCCGGTGATTCATCTAAAAGAGATGAAGGGAAAACCCTAGGAGAACTGCATCATTTAGGTCGGGCTTTTGGGTACTGTTCTCAGCATCCTCAAGGCAATATCGTACATCCTACTTCCTATGTATTACGCTGTTGTTCGAAAATGTTAGCGAATCGGCAATAAGTACAAAGAACCTTTATTTATCTACTTTGAGCCTGTTACAGGTTTTGACAGTGGAAGCTGACCTTGGATTCCCACTCCATGCCGACAGCGCAGATTATCACCATGACGACGAGAGCTATGACACCAACAATGCGGACGTCGTTAATATTTCCGTCGATGATTTTAAGGCCCTTGGAGCTCAGCAAATCGTTGAGCGAGTTGCAGAAGCCTATGGTGTTCATCGACGCGGCGACTGCATTGGCAAACGCGAAAACGACGCCGATGCTGGCTCCGAACTCGGGACCCAGGGACCGAGAAATAATGTAGTATATGCCACCTGTCAAACAATATAACATTTTAATTCATACCGAAAGAACTCATTTATGGTTATATTATAACAATAATAATCTATTAAATAAAAAGTGTGTATGTATGTTTGTAAAATCTTTATACAGATTTAAAGGCGTGAACTAATTGCAACAAAAGTTTGGTACATATAGAGCAGACTCTCGATTATCCGCGGGAAAGGTGGGGAGAATCGGCGCGGATAATCAAAATCTGCGGATAAACCAAAGTACACATATTCAAACCAGATTTACTGGTATGAAATTAACATAAAACCCTTCTCAAGTTTTCCCCTTTGTGATGCAGGTCAATGTTCTTCATTATAAAGTTTACGTAGCGCGGTACATACCCTAATGTAATTGAAACTGTTGATTCGATTCACACAAAAAATTAAATATTTTTGCACACAACTCTGGATTCTGCATTAATAACAACTGAAGCATACAGTTGTCTTCTTTAAACACAACTCTCCTTCCTCCCGCTACTAAAGGTGCCCGAGTTTGATCTCGCAGCGTCTTTGTTGGTCCCTTGTTTCTTTAAAAATACATTGCTGCGATAGAGCCGCAAAGCAGGTAACCCGCGGGCGATAATCGAGACTACTGTATTCTTAAAAATCCAAGAAAAAACACAGGGGTGGAGCGGATGAGAAAGCCGTAGCTCAAACTTAGAACGAATTAAAGAAATAAGTGAATGTATTAGCACGCGATAGTTTGTGACATCATTTATCATTGAGAATACCAAGAAATATAGCATATTTAATTTCAAGCAATATGGCGTTTTTTGGTTTACAGTGTCCGACTCTCACATATGATCAAATATAACATGCAGAAAGACCTTTTAAATTTGTGGCTAATTTTACGAAGAAATGAGTAATGATTGGATGCTTTGATACAGGATGGATTCTTCACCGCGTGTATTCTTGACTCCATTAATGTACCGGGAGAATTTTTAAATTTGTTAAAGTATCGGGGATATTTTCAATCCCTCAATGCTCCGAGCGTTCTTAGACTATTTTAAGGTAACGTCCTAATTTAATGCACTAACAGCTTAAATAATTGTTCAATTATATGTAAATATGTTTTTTTGTTTATTCTTTCTATGTATTTGTAACGATTTTGTCACGGTTTGATGCATCGTTTTGTAGTCATGATTTAAGTGAGGCTTATTTTAAAATCTATTTGTGAACTTTAATGTGTTATTATTATATTTTTTAGAATTAGAGGGAAGTGTGTGGGGTAAGAACAGAAGAGGGAGGCCATGGATGGAATACTCTACAAATGCTTGCACAGAATATGTTACCATGGAAAGTTGCAACAGACTAGTCTAAGGACTGAAAACTACAACATTCTATTTCTAAATTATTAATGAAATTCATGAATTGTGGAAACTTGACACAATTATTCATGTGGTTGGTGGCCGCTGAACCTTGAAGGTATAAATTAGTTGACGTAGTGATATTCGTACAGTATTATTTTTTATGTTATTCCAGAACCTCAGTTATTTACTGTTATAGGCCCTCTTTAGCATGGGATTTGGGATGCAAGTTTCTTTTGAATTATTATTTTAAAATAAAATTGAAGGGCGCAGACAGGGTATTTATCGTGACCATTATTTGTTGGGAAGGTGAGTTTTTCAGTTATTATTTTTAATGGTTTTGTAGTGAGAAAATAGCACATTTTAGTTTAGGCTATGATTTTAGCTGGTCTGGATTGTGGTGGGTTATTTGGGAGTTGTGATTCTTCGGATTTTTGTTTTAGTGTATGGATGACGATTTCTTTCTTTCTCCATAGCTCTACTGCCCATTGAGGACCTGTCATCTTGCATGACACATTCCGAATTTGAAGTGACACGTGGTCAGAGTTTGGATCCTCCAACAGTCTTAATCCCGGTCTTCACGACACAAACATCCAAGTCCATGCCAGGATTCGAACCTGGGACCTCTTGGTTGTGAGGCAGCAACGCTAGCCACTACACCACAGGAGGTCGGCGGATGACGCTTTACGGGGGATAAATATATTTGAATTTCTGTTTCTTTCTTAAGTTTATCGGATGTTGGAAGATGTATAGGAATTCTGGTTGCCATAGGATGCACTGAGATGAGGAAGACGTCCGTGGATAGTGTGGAAATTTAGAAGGCTAAGGTGTTGGAATAGGTTGACGGATTGGTATAAGGAGGAAGCCGAAGATATAATTGTAGATTTCTTCTTTCCAAAGCCCTTAGATACTGAAGGTGACGTGATGGATATAGAGTAGAAAGAATGTGGCTATAGTTTACTACTGGGAGATGAAAGTTATAGTATGCTTGTACTTACCGCCTTTGACTTCACCGTTTGTGCTGATGGCAGACAGCGACAGCGTCGTCAGGACGCACACCACAGCTGAGATACCGATGATGAGCATGGATTGTCCTAAGAACACAAGTCGTGGCTTTGAGTTGAATCCTTGGGAGATTAACTTGATTGTTCAGAACACCACTTACCGATACCAGCCTGACCGACGACCCACGACAGTCGGAGGAAGAGCATCACACCCCAGATGTTGAGGAGGCAAGGGATCAAGACGCCTTGGATCCAACCCAACTTGATGCCGTGACCACCCATCACTTCCTCTGGCGGCTGTTCAGGGTCCACAGCATCCTTCAAAATAACACAGTTCCAAATGCACGATATGTAGGAACTAGCTCGTTACAGCTTTTTTTCCGAACTATAATTTTGAAGGTATCTATCATATCACATCACGTGTATGTCATCATGAAAACTTTGGTCTTCTGATAAATATATTTATTGCATATATATCTTCGTAATTTTGTAATGTCGTGTTTTATAAAATACAAGAGAGAGCGTATATAAGTCAGTAATTTTAATCTAGGACATTTATTTAAAGCGGAGGGTGGCCGACGACTGGATGCCAAAATAATTTAGTTTTCCATCAGGTTGGTGAATGCAAAAAGTGTGAGTTTAAACTTTAATACAACATTAAACAGATAAAATTTTAATATTCATATTGATTACTCTTATCTGAGTATATCTGTTGTTGTTTTTTCTACTTTTCCGTTAGATTTCTGAAGTAAGATATGTTAAGTTAGCGCTAGAAGGTTCCGGTTGTAGATTGAAAAATCTGGACTAGATCGGTTCTCATCGCGTAATTTTCTTTTGTCTCGAACGTCACAACGAATTTGTCTGTTATTTATTTATGAAGGTCAAATGTAGGTTGCGGCCACTAACAATAGTTCGTAATCTAACAGATCTTAAGTTCTTTTAATCGAGATAGAAAAACGTTTCATAAGAAAGGAGTCTACAAATGATGTCGATAATTTTATCGTTACGATATTTATCCAAAGAAAATTTCTCCTTTCCCATGAACTGTAATTAGACCGGAGCTGTCAAGGGTTACAGACCCAGGAAAATAAACTGCAATAAATAAAAATGTGACACACATGGAACCACAGATATCATAAATGATTTACTTAATAAATATTGTTGATGATTTTCTCATTTCTTAACCTTTTGAGTAATTTACTAGTAATATTTACAAATAATATAAAACTTACAATTTTGAAATTATAATGAAAATGTGCCAAATCTGTAGACATATTTTCAACAAAATTTCAAAAGTATAAGCATTGTATTATTTATTATTACTAATGCTATTCATATTTTAATAATTTAAATGCAAAAATTTTGTATAATTTTTGTAGTAACACCTGAAGAAGTCTTAAATGTGGTGACGAAACGTCGTTCAAACTTATCCAAAACTGTCAGTAAAACTGGTCGTTAAATTATTTCATTTAATAATGATTACATATGAATATAAATTAGTTACATTTTTTGCGTTAATTTCTAAACGACCTTGGAGTTTTGAAGAGAAGCCTGATAAACAATATGACATACTTGCTGGTTCTGTGAGACTGGTTGGAGCGGAGTTAAAATTTTTTGCTCAGTAATCTATTATTCGATAGAAATGGAAAATTTGCATCAACTTTGGAGTGTAGAATTGAAGCAAGTATTTTTTTAATCCGAAAGATAACAAAGAACTGGGCTACGTCACAAGTCTGAGAAGGAATCCATATTTAGTAGCATTGGAACATTTTCGCCTGTGGTTAATGAACACAGGAGTACATGGACAACGGAAATTTATCCTCTTTGAATTTTCTGTGTAAATTATGTAAATTTAATTGCTATAAATCAACGCCTGACGACAAGTACAATGGCAGTGAACGAATTGTGTTGACCTTTTTCTTATGTATGATTTTAATAGCTTTTTGGAAAGTGAGGGTGGGAGGGGGCGGCTACATGAGGGTGATCCAGAAACTTGCAACTCCCATTTAATAGCATAGAAAGAGAAAGTGAAAAGGGGGGGATGCGGAAGGGAGAGGAATGGTATTCACTTGAGAGATATGCAGGTCAAAGACTAAAACACCTGCATAGGGTAGGTCGAACTATTGGGTACTTGTCTCACTCACTTCTGAATGGTGGGAGAGGAGTTTACTATCGAGTTCAACTTCTTACGTTCGATCTCCCGTTTAGCTGTAAGAGAGTATTTTGTTATCGATCACGTTGAGCAAGTCACAGGGTAGAACTGCTAAGTTGATTTAAGATCGCTATACTTCTGCCACTGGGGACTCTATGTGGTTAGATCTTTGGTTTTGTCATTAAAACGATGTGTATGTTCTTGCTCCTGGAGTTGATGCTAATAATATTTCTATAATCAAGTTAAAATGGTTAGTAATTTAGTGAGTTTTTTTAAGTTATATAAGATATTTATATTTTTAAATATCTGTATGCGTTTCAGACGTTTTCTTGTTCTAAAGTTTCTAACACCACTCAATATATTCGACTCTTTTGAACACACTATATATATATATATATATATATATTGACCACAGCATAGCAGGACATTGCTTCTCGTAAATGGGAAAATCCCCGTTCCCACTGAATGAGTTTGGCACAAAACAAAAAAAATTGAGGTACGTGCTACTTGTTTTGAATTCCACGCTCGAGTGCCAACACACTTGGAGAATGTTATCGTTTTTATTTGTATATTTACCGAGAATAATATCGAGGGTCTACGAGGAAATACCAAACACGTTTTGTTGTCCATTAAGGTTAGGGGCTGAGGTGGATTCGTCATATCGTTGTTTACCAGGTTAAGTGAGGCTTCGGCGATAACATAGCTGAAAGCCCCATATACGGCAGAAAACTGATAAGACCAGGGATTGCAAGGACTCCATAACGATAGGCGACCTAGTTTTCAACTTCGATCTTCCAAATAGTCGAAGGAAGTAGGAGACGTCACCAATAATAACCAAACTTTCGTTGTTACTGTGAGATCATATCGCCACAGAATGTTGTTGTTAAATGTAATCAATCTTACGCTGGAGATTTGAAAGATTAAAAGGATCGTATTTCCCCTTGACTGAGATCTTTAAATTTTGAAATTCAGGTTTATAACGGTTAATAAGTTTATCACACTAATCCTGATAGTATATCAGTCACTTACTCAATGATTTGAGGTTTTACTTATTGACAGTCTTGAATCTGGGTCTAGGTTTACTCTAGCGGATTAGGGAGTAATTGCGATAAAGCTGTAGCACCAGATACAGATGATAAGGTATTATGGAAAACCAATGACCCCCGTCGATTGTGTCAAGGAATATTTACTTCACAATTTAGAATATTTCCAAAATAAGTCCAATTTGTTTAACTTCCATGACTTGGAACGTAAAGTCCAAACTAGTTCCAAACGAAATTTCTATGAAAATGAGTACGTTACGTCACGTTTATATCTGACTTGGACAGAATTACGCGTATTTATTGCTAATTTATGCGACTGTGGAATACTAATGGGAATGTAAATATAGACCCACTGAGTTGTACGTGCTTAGCGACTTAAAGAATGACAAAAAAATGCTAATCGTATTCTGAAATTTACACTTCCTTATTACCTCTAGTTTCTTTTGAAGCACTTACTAGAACATTCAGAACTAACAATTTAAACGATAAACGATATATTTCTAGAAAATTAATTAATTCATTAAAGTAAAAATTTACTATTTCGACAATTATAATTTTTGTTGGTGAACAGACCTATGGAACAATTTTCACCACCATGGAAGTTTTAATTGAATTGTGCCTGCAAGTCAACGACAGGAACATTGAGAATCTTCTGTAAATGCTGATCAACTTACACACTTGTTAGCGCTATTTCTTTTTTCGATTATTTTAGCGTATGGGATACTCTGCAGAGTTAATCTCCACGTTGTGCATCCTAGGTCACGCTAAAAAGTCTGAATCTTCAATTTGACCACAGAATTTGGTTTTGTGGCATTTTTCGACTCTGTTCACCAACCGGAAATATCAAATGTAATTAAAAATAAAATTTCCGATCACTTTGAGGATTAGTTTATTCTAACCTGTGCCAATTCACCTAGAACTGAGTTATCACGACACGATGTGTTCAACCAGTGAAATTGTCGATATTTTACTCGTTTTAGGAGAGTGTATCAAGCCGAGAGCAGTACCCTACGTTTTACTTTGTATTTGGGGCAGTTTTCCAGTAAAATTAGTGGTAATGACATAATTGATGGGGTATCTGAAGATAACTCATCAAGGTGAAAAAGTTTCATGGGGGTGGAATATGAGGTGGCCATTTAAAAAGAGGACTTTGTGCTTGTAGCTTGCAAGCATGAGCTTAAAAGTTAAAAATGATAATTCCTTCAAGGAATTTATTTAGTTATGTTAAAATTATGATTTTTAATTTATGATAATAATTTTTCCTTATTTTAATCAGTCACTTAAATAAACCAAAACTATAATTTAATTTTGATTTCAAAATTTATTTCGAAGATGCTTGCGGTTTTCACATATTCATCTACAAAATAAATTACAATATTTTTGAAACATTCAATTTTTAAAAATAATTATGACAAAAAACATTTTTTTTACAATCCTTTAATGTTTTAAAATATTATACATACCCTCATGGAATTTAGTAAGTATATAAAATTTCTAATTTTCTTCATGGAATTGTACGCGATTCCAGACTGTGCTCACCACACAGAGCATTTTACGAACTTCGGAGTTCCAGAAGTTCATGCTGATCTGCTCACCAAGCACAAACGGCAACATACATCCATGAATCGTCGAAAATTTACATTTAAACTTTTCAATGAGTCCAAAACTTGTAATTTTGTCGCCACGTCAACATTTAAATATCAAAAGTGTCGATAATAATAATAATATTCAAATCGAATCTTGTAGATCGCGGTTTGATTAGTTTAAGTCTAAATTACCTAAATTTTCAATTTTAATTCAAAATTCTCTTTTACTCTAAAACTTTGGCGTAGTGTTTGGATATTTTTCACTTTCCTTTCTGGCATTCATACCATTGTTATTTTTAAAAATGTATATAAATTCTAAAATTTTTCTTTTAATTATATTATTTTCTATAAGTATAATTTTTACGTTATCATATTCTATATTATTTTTTAGGTTTAAATGGTGTTGTGACAAGGCTGTATTTGTTTTGGGATTGCGCTTAGCATTATTTCTATATAAATTTTGAAATCAAAATTAAATTATAGTTTTGGTTTATTTGAGTGACTGATTAAAATAAAGAAAAATTATTATCGTAAGTTCAAAATGTTGCAATGATTCCCCCCTCGAAACCCTACAACTTCCGTTTTGAAATGTTTTTCTTTATCTGACCCCCCTTCCCCTTCTTCAGAGATTTTGGCCGTACTGTTTGGAATATCTTCTGGCTGTAAGTGCTGCAAGCTCTGTAGAGTTGAAATTAAATGTATCTGAATATTTAAAATAGTGGATAGTGGTCGTTTGTTTGCATCTAGTCTATTTTCTCGCTGATCACAATGCATTTAATTATACGTTTACTTCTAAATGAAATCCATGGGGAATCTTCTTGATCTTATTATACCTACAAGGTACTGCCAATGTAAAGGTAAAGTTGACTTACCGGACCAGATGTATCTTCACCGTGCAACGCTCCTAGAGACGGTCTCTTGAGTCCAGCTTTGCGGTAGTTGTCGAGTCTGGGCAAGGCCTCGAGGGTGAGGTGGGCCAGCGAGTACTTGCGACCTTCGGGCCCCGTTTCCACCAGACACGTGGTGGAAGTGGAATTGAAGACGTCTGTGATGCCGAGCCTTCCATTTCCGGCTGCGGGGGCGGACTCGACAGTGGCCAACGTGCGCTGGGGGTTGCCGTTGGGGTCAGTGTCCACGCGACGAACGCTGAACCTGCTCTTCATCATGATTTATTGCTTTGCCTCACGGAACAAAAGTGAACATGACAGCCACACCTGTAAGAAGAAAAGTCAAACTTAGTATTATATAAGGAATTCACTACGAGTCAGAATGTGAACGAAACTTTTAAAGTTAAATTATTATCAGACGCCGTATACATTAATTCACTCACTGATTAAATATGGTTATACTTCTGTACGTGAAAACATATTCTATCCCAAGCTAACTGTTGTTTTTCATACAACAATTTTAACGTGAATGTGTTGTATTGGACTGTAAGGTACAAGTGTCCGTGACCGAAAATACGTCAAGATAATGAATTTACGTGACCGTCCTACTACTGCAAGCAGATTTTATTTAATGAAACATACATATCTATGTTTAAGGGAAACTGGAATTATTTGAATGAAAAAGAAATATAAAACGAGACGCATCAATTTTATAGATAAGAATCAACGTAACTCAGATTTTAACCTAGTAAAATATTTGGCGCATATGTATGGAACAATTTGAGATAAATATAATTTTCTTTTCAAATATTGACAAGGATCACAATGGATGGCCAAAACGTCTAGTTTATGTTTAAAAAATCTTCAAAATTGTCGTTATACGCGTCGTTAATTCTTCATTTGTATATGATTCCATAACCATTTTTATGGAACAGATGTTAAGCAGTCCACATCTAATCAATGAAAACTTTTAAATTGCTAGTATTTTTCGTAATAGTGTCGTCTAGGTGGCAGTATAAATTATTTGTTGATGCTTTTATTGATTTGTTCATCTTCTACTCAGTTGGAACAGATACGCAGTTTCGACGGTTTTTTGATGAAGACATTTAAGATTGGAATTTGCAGGTGAAATAAATTTCAAAAATCCTTATACGCAACAATTACTCAAACGTCAACGCAAGTGCAACATTTTCTACTTCACCTGCAAGTACGGATCAATTGACAGGGCTCGCAAAAAAGGGGATTAAACAGTCTCAACCCACTTGAAAAACCCATAATGTTGTTTCATACGATTTTCAACAACATTAAAAAATTTAAACAACACATTCTTTTAATGAATTAAGGGTATTTCATTTAAGTTTGAAAAAATGTATAAAAGGCAATTACATGAACACATGAAGTAAATAAACTGTACTGTTTAAATCTAAATTATTTATTAACATAAATAATACACACATAATATATTATTATTTTTAAAGGTTTGTGATACGATAGGTTTAATATAAAAATTCCCCCAGATCACGTTTTCTGCGCTAACGGCTTAACCGAAAAATTGTTATCAAAACCGGCTTCTCCTCCCTTTATTTAGGTTAAGAAGATTTGTACTGTATTTATAAAAAAATGTTTTGTGATCATCATCTTCCATTAGTTTTATAAAATTCTTTTCTTGCATTTCTAAAATAATGTAAAGAATTTGATCTTTCAAAAAACTATTGCGATTTCATATTACTTACCAATAAGATAGACTATACTACTTTCATCCTACGTATGCGATCTAACACTCTATTCATTATTTGATTTTTAAAACCAATTTCGTAGGCAAAGCAAATTAATTTGTAAGCAACCCTGAAATTTAATTAATTTAAATTCATAAAATTTGTTCAATTTATAATTTTAAAAATATATATACATAGTTTTTTAAAGAAAAGATTTTACAATAGGGAAATGGGTCTTTTCACGAAATAAACGAAAGATACACGTTGAATTTCTTTAAAAAACAAGAGGTTATTGAGAACCCTGAGAATTGACGGGCGAGTTTGAAACGAAGAAGCTAGCTAACGGGGATGGCTACGCAACACAACGTGAAAATTGCAGCTAGGTTTATAAACTTAGTGTTTGTTTTTCTAATCCTTTTTGGATAGGCGATGTGACAAGCTGTGGAGTTAAACTATTCAATTTTCGTAACAGTGTTGTATGGATAACAGCTTACATTATCTGTTAATGCTTCTGTTGACGTTTGCAAAAAAAACACGAGACAACAAGGAAACTATTAGCAAACATGAGAACGTCATAGATCACAAGCGAGCCTTGCAAAGACAGTTGTATAAGTCAAGGAAAGCGACGTTATAGGAGGCACTGAATACACCATGGGCTTTTGGATGAAGTTATTGGCTTTACTGGCATATCTGTTGCATTAACTGATCTGGGAATGCATCCGAACATTATTCTCAATAATTTAAAAAACGTAAAGATCGTCGGGAAATTTAATTTCAGTCCAGATAACAATATTTAACTACTACGAGGGATGTTTTTAAAATGAGTACCGATATTTTTTTTATAGAAACAGAGATCAAAATTTCCCATATATTTGCCTTACACCACATAGCCACCATCGTTTTTCAGGCCTTTTAATGGGAAGCCTGTTTTTTGTATGGCTTCGCCATAGTAAGATGCGTCTTGTCATGAAACTCAAGAGTGCACTATCTGTTTCAATTCATCCAGAAAGTAATATCTTCAGACGAAGAAACAGATAAATATTGATTTTCACAAAACAGAAACTGTAGGGAGGGTGTTCGAATTATCCCCAAACAAATTATGTGATCAGATCTTGAGTTTGTCTTACGGTATGTGTCCGGATGTTGTCATGAATTAAAACGATTCTACGAGAAAGATTTCCATGACTTTTCTTCTGTATTGCATGGCTTACTTAGTGGCTCACAAAAGCGTCTTTGTTGATTGTCGCATTCCTGGGCAAGAATGAAACCAACAAAACACCTTGTCGTTTCCAGAAATAAGTGCAAATGTTCTTGATAAACGATAGCGTCTCTTTGAACGTCTTCTTCATGGGAGATGTTGTGTACGTCCACTACATGTATTTATTCCCTTACACCCCACATGAATGTTTGCCTGAGTAACATTACTTACATTCAAAACACGCATCACTGATCTGACTTGACAGTCGGCGGGACGTTAATTGTTTGGAACAGTTCGAAGCTCTCTAACGAAAGGAAAAAAAAACACATTGACGATGCTTCACAGCTGCGTCTGGTTTCCTAATGAATGGAGGATGTGATCGTGCATGCTCAAAATCGCAACTGCATAGTTGCAGTGACAAAATGTTAAAACGGTACTTACTTCAACGACTACCCTCACATATAATAACATTTAATAGCATCTCGTCTTATAATCTAGATTAATGTTCATCAGAATAATTCATGCGTTTCAGAGGTCTTCATTTGGTTTTCAAATTAGTTGAGAGCGGAGTTATGATTATATTGAAATACTTGAGTGTGTCATGTGTCACATTATCTGCAAAGTAGAAAATACGATTTATTGAAGGTTCGAAGGGAACTGAAATTCCAGGCCACTGCAGTATTCTATAATGAATTATAATGAGAAAAAAGGAACAACATTATTCTGTCAGCTTCCTGTGGTCCAGTGGCTGGTATTGCTGCCTCGCACCACAGAGGTCATGCGTTCGAATCCTGTCATGGGCTTGAACGTTTGTGTTATTTGAGAAACCATACTATGATACCTCTACATGGAAATAAGCTCCCTTAATCGTGCACAGTCGCTAATAACCTTGCCGTTCGTTCGATAATAAATAAAAACGAGAAAAATTTCTAACTCCTTTAAAAATTATTAACATATTTGTAGGATCTTTTCCACCAAACCCCTCTATGAAACAA
The DNA here is from genome assembly GCA_034510155.1 of Eucriotettix oculatus. Lineage (NCBI taxonomy): Eukaryota > Metazoa > Arthropoda > Insecta > Orthoptera > Tetrigidae > Eucriotettix > Eucriotettix oculatus. Next base: position 67,275,799 of record CM067378.1, read on the forward strand.
TTTGACTTGACATTAGAGCCGATTTATTGAACCTTCTCGTATGTTCTTTTCCTGAATTTTTGAATGCACTCGTTATCATTCGCTATGCATTTTGAAGTATTTATCACCCAACTGATAATAACAGATAATTACAAGTATTTCATAATAAAGGGATCAAAAGTCAAACGAAGCTCTTATTTATTCAATGGAAAATGGCGTTGATTGCGTGACAACGTATAATCTTGCAAGTTAGTATACTACTACTATCTGTGCTGATATTAGATCTTGCCGAGATTGCAATCTGTGACCTTTAAGATTTTTTTATCCTGTCGTAGCTGTCGTTGGAAGCTCTGAATGCTCATAATTCACATTTAAATTCAGTTGCCACCAATAACGTCATTTAACATTAATCCGAGTTACAATCTCATAGATTTTATAATGAAGAATTTTCAAACAGCTTGAATATCATTCTAATTTATTTTTCACAACACATACAAAAGTTTAATTCTAAAAAAATAAACAATTGAAGTAACTTCGCTGAAATTTTATAATGTGAAGTGTAAGAGATACTTGAACTACGGATCACAGATATTTTCTGTTTTTGGCCAATCACTTTACGAATGCCCTTGAACATTTTTGCTCATCTAGATTAAACGTTTGAAACTAGAATGCATATTTTAGGAATTCTTCATGAGTTAACAGAATATTTAAGACAATATTTAAGTAAATTCAAAGATGATAAAGCGGCATTATGACACAATGATATTACAATATAAAATAGGTATAATATAAAATGTAAAACTTCTGCGTTGAATATTAATTAGATAAATTTTCACCAATTAACATAAACGTAACAGACTACGTAAATACAACACAAATTATCTTCAACAAGCAAAAGAGAATAAGCATTTGTGTTTTTGTTCTGGTAATGTCCTAAGACTGGTCCGATGCAACCCTCAATGCTCACCTATCCTGCGCAAATATTTTCTTTTCTACTTAAGTACCACATCCCATACCCTAATCTCTTTAGTGTATTCCATCCTTGGCCTCCCCCTTCTGTACTTTAACCACTCACTTCCCTCTAATGCTAATTTCACAAGGCCCTCATGTCTCAAACGTGGCATATTAATCTATCCCTTCTCTTGGTCAACATCCTCCATATTGTTCGCACTTCCCCTATTCTGCTTTGAGCTTCCTCGTTAAGGATTCTATCCACCCATCTGGTTTTCAGCATTCTCCTATAGCACCACATTTCCATATACATGTTTAACTTTCTTCATCGTCTCATTTTTAGTAATGATTTCCATAATACTCATACTGATATTAGCAGTAAGTAAATTCCTCTTTATTTGCGAAAGCCTTCCTTGCCTGTATAATTCCTACTTTTTATGTGTACTATACTTTACCATCCCTAGTTATTATGCTGCCCAAGTAGCAGTGTTTCTATACTTCCTTCAAAATATCCCTTCCCTTCTTCTTTATCTAGTTATCAAAATCGTTATATTATTGCATCGGTGAGATAAAGGTTGAGTAAGTTCTAGAAGTAATAAATATAAAATAAAGCTCAATGATACAAATATAAAACTTACTTAAAATATTTACATCCCTGTCATCTACGACGTTTTATTGAGTTATATGCATACCTTAGAGTTGTTTCGTTTTCCCTCCCCGCTTTAATCAGCCAAGAATTCATCAATGAAATTGAATTATTAGGAAAAAGTTACCACATGTCACATTACATCGGATTGAGCATAATTTGCTATCACCGCTGCAATATCAATACAGAATGTCTAAGGTTATTTTAATAGAGAAGAGGTGAACGAAAGTCTTATGTAGAAACAGGTTAGGAAACAAACAAGTATTTTTTAAAAAAATTATATCCCTATGCGAATGCTTTACCATAGAAAACATAGTCACAAATTATAAGATGTTACGCCACGACGTAAATTATCAGGCTGGTACGCGTCGACCTTCATTGATTAAATGTCTGAAAGATTTCATAATTGTTTCATAGGAAATTATGAGCCGTTGAAATGGAAACTTACGTCGCGATTTCAGACAAGAAATGATCTTTCTAATTTGCCTCTGTTACCTTATTTTTTCGTTGCGTTTCTCGGGAATTGTATTCAAATTCATCGTCTTGTAATTGCTAATTAGAAATTCTAAAATTCGGTCATTAATGCGCCACTTTATTTTTAATTGCTATGATCTGTATGAACTTCACTTGACTTCTGGTTTTCTTTTCTCCATTCAAGAGTATCTTTTCGGTGTCCGGAGTTCCTATTTATTTTATATTCCCTTTCGGATATCGTCGGTTCTCGGTGACTCATGCGTTGTGAGAGACGCTTAATGATTCCCAGAAAAAATAATTAACGGTTTTCGTAAGCACAAATTTTCTTGGAAGATGCCTAATGGTTGAAAAAGTTGCTTAGCAACCAGTGGGATATTGATTCTGTAATCCAAGATGTTTTAGTACTCGAAATGTGTCATATTTCTGAACTTGTGCCGTCACCCTCCGAATCATTAACTCTTTTACCCTGTGTATCATAATAAATTTTGTTTCTATATAATCTCATCTTTTGCTTTTATTGTGACGCCCTACAGCAAAATATTAGTTAAGTATTCTATTAAACATTTTCTTTCCTGTAAAGTTTATTTACATATCATATTTCTTTGTTGTGCTTTTACGTCTATCTCCTTTCTTTTTTATTTATATGTTTACTAATGGCTGTTATCTAATTTATCAATGTATATTCGTTTAAGAATTTTATTTTCTCAATTAACAACTTTTATTTTAAACTGAACCATTTGCTAAAGTAGGTAAATTAAATGGATTAACCTACCTACATGTATACATGTTAATTATATGCACTATTTTAATTTTGTATGTACTGGATCATTTATTGTACAAACTGACAATATTTAAAATAATAGTTTTTATATGAAGTAAAAAAAATTATGTTTATTTACTTCCACAACGTAGTAGTGTCCTGTGTAGCATATATAATGGTATTGACTTTCACTTGTACTAACACATATTCAACAGATGGCTAATCTATAAATCTAAATCACTTACTGAACAACGTCCCTTACTAGCAGCAAAGAGATGTAAAGTTTTAAATGAAAAAATTAATGTTGGAAAATATTCAACTGATAAAGCAATGTGATGGTAAGACGCTACCTATTACAAGTGGCTACTAAAAAATTGTGTATGTTCCACCGTATAATCTTATCAGTACACTCAGATTTAATCTAATAATGGGCTTCTGATCAAAGAAGAGCAGAAGACTGTTGGCTTTTAGAATACTGACTACGAAATATATTATTTAAGTGCTGTCGTAATTTCGCTGTGAAATATATTCATTGAGTAGTACTGGGCTGTTTTTAATATTTTAATAATGAAAAACTATTTACACAGTTTCCAATTTATTAATTAAATAATTTTCGTGAGTCTCATATTCATTCTGTGAATTTGGATTACTTTTAAAACATGATTATTTATATAACACGAAAAATTGGTAGAGATATCTGTTTTGTCCATCTTTTTAAAATAAATTTTTTATACTTGACTTAACATTTGTCAATTAAAAAAACTAATTTTTAATAAACAACTCATGTCACTGAAAATCTGTTTTACACATGGTATTTACATTGAAATTAATTCTAAACATTTTACCAAATTATATTATACATATTATTACATATACTCCATATAAATATATGTAATTTACACTTGATTATGGCCAAACGGCAGAAAGCTCCTTAATAGGAGACAGATTTAAAATTGAATATAACGTTTTCAGTCTTTGATTTTTAATTGAAGTATCGTATATGAATCGGTATGGAGATTACGTAATCCATATTTGCTGCTTCGATAAACATTATGTATTTAATTTTATTTTGGAGTTATAATAGTTGCTAGATAATTAATAAAATATATGACCTAGAGTGTCTCTTGACACTTCTTGGTAGAACTCTTAACGCAATTTTAAGAAGATAGATACAAATAATTATAAATTTTATTTTCAGGTAGTGGTAACTTATTATTTATATGTTTGTGCACTGCAAAATTTATTTGTAAACTTGTTTGGTAGGTAATTTTCTTTATGAATATTTTCCATCATGTTTTCATAGTCTAATGAATTACAACGTGACTTTGAAACAACTTTTGACACTTAAGTGTTCGGGAACGAAACCTGCTCCTCTGCTGGCAGTCGTTAAGTCCAACCACTTGATCATGAAGGATTTCTGATGATGTTAGGTTTTAAATTGACGTTAGTAGGACGGACGAATAAACTATGTTCGTGTGTGTTACGGTGTTTCCGAAGCAGACTTCCAAAGATTACGTAACCAAAGAAGTCATAATTTCCCATTACTTTACGGTGTGAATTACCCCAGCTCGGCGCCTGCTACTCTTTGATGTACCATCACGTTCTATTAGCCTTGAACAGGTCGTCTTTTCTGCAGAAAATAAATCACTCGGCGCGTGTTTCAAAGCACTGTTGGAGTTTGCGACATGCTCATAACCTTGTACGCTGGAGGATCACAGACGAATACTCCAGACGGCATTGCTCCATTCGGGGAAAGACCTTGTGTTTTACAAGTAAAATGGTCACAGTTTCAGTAGCCGGTCAGAGATGTGTTTGGCTTGCGAGGAGCTCAGGCCCAAATTCTATTGGTAAATGTAGTTTTCTTTCTTTAGACGGGAAAGAGGAAAATGATTTGCATTGAAGCTTGTTTGTCTGTATGGTGGCGGGGATTACCGAGCAGCTTTCCATCAAAAGCAATATTTTATGAAAGCTAGCAGCGGCTCAGTGGTGATAAATTCATATTGAATATTTTCTTCCATATTTTAATACCTCCACAATTAAAGTCTTGACAGTTCTACAAGTAACATCCGTTTTCAAACAAACAATATTTACGTTTGTATTCAACTAGTATTTTTTTCGTTTACTTCATATAACAATTTGTATCTTACGATCATTAGTTTGGTACAGTAATATTTAAACTATTAAATTCTCAAATAACCCTATATCCCCTCCTAAACAGAAAAGCCCCTCTTACAAAACAATTCACCTGTTCCTATATCTTGTCCTATGCCAAAACTCAGCCAAAATTCAAACAAAACATAGCTCTGCGCTCCATTACAAACCTTAGAAATTCCGTCATGCACCATAACATCAAACTCCCCAAAGTAAACTCCGTAATCACCAAACCCATAACCTTGCTAATTACAAACGCCCCCAACCACCCAAACTCCACGATTCAACAACTCCATGATAATCCTCCCCCATCTCTAGGCTATCGTTGATTCTAAAAAACTCCAAAACGACCTCATCTTTTCCCCTGAACATTCAGGCACATCCATCCCACCTTACCATAATTCCTGCAGACCACATATTTTCCGATAATCAACTCCCGTCTGTCAAACATGACCCAAATCATACAGACGGAAAAAATAAAACAACCTAACCCATTTGCTAAAGTAGGCTAAACAATGGACTAATCTACCTTCATGTTTATATGTGAATTATATACATTATTATAATTTTGTAAATACATTATTTCAATCCTGTATATACTGGAACAATTATTGTACTAAACTAATAATCGTAAGATAGAAGTTTTCATATGAAATAAATATAAAAATTCTGAAATGTCAATATATGTTACACTAAGTTGTTTTGCTGCTGAATCTCAAAAAGTTAAATAAATCTGTGACACAATCCTCTTGTATCTGGAGTGTTTTATTAATCAAAACACACATTCATAAACAAGTCAAGTAACGTTCAATGAAAAAATCGTAATAATTCATTGAATTATTTTAATTTAACCCCATCTCTATGCTGTACCTATCCTAATCCAGACTAATTTTGTGTTTTGATTAACAAAACACTCAAGGAAGAAGAAAATTTATTTTTGGCTTTATTTAATTTATTGAAATTGTGAAATTATAATCGTGGCTATAAACGCTTCAAATAAAGATATTTAATTTATTTTTTAGAGTAACAGAGTAGACGATGTTAATCCATACGTTGGCAACTCCTCCATAATAGGATGGGAGAATGCATAAGGAGGTGATGGTACCAAGGGTCAAGTAAGACACCCAGACTATGGTTTAAGTATCCTAAAAGTGATGCAGAGTTAACACTAGAAACCCTGAATCGGGTAGGTTGGGTTCTCGGTACCGATGATGCGAGTGGGGTCTGTTGAAACTTTCGAATAGTTTGGATACTTCTTACTTTTCATATAAAACGGCAGCAGGTAAGTAATTGAACATTAAAATCTCTTTCTATGAGCGAAATAGAGATAAATCTGAAATGGGATCTATCGAGTATCTTAATTATTTTATTAATAACTGATATTATCGTAACAAAATAAAGAGCAGTTAATGTGTTGAGTCAGCCGAAAACCGTCTTAAAATTAAGTGTATATATACAAATGGACAACGTTGACGACGTCTAGTCAACAAATAAATACCTACATTGCACACGTGTCAAAGTCGATAAAATCAATTAAATCGATCTCTGATTTTATTGGTTTAGAACCAATTACATTGCATTAAAAACTAATAGAAAATATATACAATAAAAACTTAATAATGGAAAATTTAAATGAGTTATTTAACAATTTCATTTTAGTTTATTTAAAATTTTGACATACTGCTCTCCAATTTTAAATAAATTAAAACGAAATTGTTTCATGACTTGTATTTAATTTACATTATTCAGTTTTTAGTGTATATATTTTCTATTAGTACTTAAATTTATATATACATATATATATATGCATAATATTGTTTTTAAGGTTGAAAATGACAATATCGAAAGTTTCATCCTGATAATAAAAATTTTAAATTTAAGACTGTTTTTGGTTGACTCAACACTTTTATACTCTCTACATATACTATTATTAATGGATAGAACAGTTAATTTTCTTGTCACTTTGAGTTCATAATACGAAAAATAGGAAGTAATTACATTGTTATTGATATAAACCGAACCGTATAAAAGTATACTCAGTTTCTCAAACTAAACATCAATTTTATAAATACAGTAGGGAGCTTAATCTGCCTAATTTACATAAAACATTACCGACCCTGGATGTTGTGGTAGCAGGTTTTAATCTCACATTTTCAATTATAAGAAACTTAAGAGGTCTATAAACTTTGGAATGAAACGTTTTGTTTATAATTATTATATTTTATATTAAAATTTCTGTACCACTTTTAGCCACTTTATAACGTCGTTATTATTTTCTTTTCAAGTTCAATGATTTGCTTCTAAATTTCTTTTTCCTTATTTTTATTTTCAAAAGGTCAACATAAAGCAAAAAATTAAATCGTGCAATGTTAGGATTTAAAATTTGTGGCAGATTATCCTCACGTATCACACAAAATATTTGTCAGGCTCAGGAATCAATTATTTTTATGGTCAGTTAATCGCTTATTTTTAATGTTATCTTTTCCTATTATCACTTTCTACTGTGTATAATATAATTTCAGTAAGTTCCATAAAAGATAAGCCATTGAACATTAATTTACTTTATTTTTTTTGCTTAATCAAGTAGGTGGATCCTCAATAAAACTCATCTGTAATGTAAAAAAACATTTGTTTTTGATTCTTTTTTGCACAGTTTTGAGGAGATATGTACGAAAGAATGTGAGTACTTGATTAGATACAACTCGTTTATTTCAACGGTTGCTTATTTCTGTCGAATATTGTACGCACTACGGCAAAAGTCATATCAAGAACTTGTGATAAAATAAGCCAGTCTGATTATCACATAAAAATAAACAAGTAAACAAAGATATTAGTGACTATTGTCGTGTGCGTGTCTTTTTATGTATTCTAAAATGAAAATTTCGTCGATAAAAGTTGTATGTGTATATTATCTCTACTCCGTCTGGAGGATGATATTTCATGTGAAGATATGAATCATAGAAACTTCATAGGACTAATAGATGCTCCACGTGTCGTTGATGGATGCATTTTGTCATAAATACGAGTATCAATTTAAGATGTCTCCCAGAAAACATAAAAAACATCACACGCACGTAAAATCAAATGAAGTAATATAATAGACACTTATCTTTGATAATAAATTTGAAACTACTTCAGTTTTTACTTAGTTCTTCTTATTAACACTTGTCATTCTATTATTAACTGATAGCACTGAAGGATTATAAAAAAGAGTTGGATTGACAAGAAGCATGTAATTGCGTTTATGAATTTAATAGAATTACTTAAATAGAGTCCCAAAATAAACACTTTCCAGTTAAATATTCTGTTATGTATTCCGATAGATACAGCAGTAGGTGATATTATATATGTTATATACGTACCATGTTTCTATATTATTAATTTTTTTCACTCTTTTAATATTATATATAATGTTAATAATTAATTTGGAACAATTAATTGACGTATATTAATTTGAAGAGTGTACCTGCATATTTTATATTACTAACATTTTAGGCGTAATTGTTCATATTTTCAAAATAGAATATGATTGTGGCGTACAATAACTAAATTAAATAAATTCTTCAAAAATTAAAAGTAAAAAATTTGGGATTTCAACGTAGGATTTCCATTGATATAATAGAAATTAATACATATAAACAGCAACTATTTAAATAATCTTAAGACATTTCTTGTTTTTGAAAATAAGTGTTCTGGATTCTTTGAAACATTCTGAGCTTATTTACATTCTATTGATATTCAAAATAACAATTTTAGGCTGCATTGTTTTCCATTTTAGGATTTATTTTTGAGTAATTACATCCCGCTGTGTGGCGATAAAGAAACCAACCATTCATTCACCTGGAATTTATTCACATACCTCCGTAATCTCCATGAGGCAATGTGTCATGAATCATTATGGTGATTATGACCTATTGGTCGTAATGTATCATGGCAGGCAGAACGGCTTTTCCTGAAACTGTCTACTCCTTCAAAACAATCTATATTACCTATAACAGTTCCAGTAAATGTTTTATCCTCTGTTACATGGTTTCTCAAGTCTTTTATTAATATTATCTCAATAAGCAGGTGTGATTTTGTGACTTGATAAGTTATTTTTTTATAAACTAACGTAAGCCTCGTTCTAACCCGATATTAGACGACATCCAAACCTAATACACAAATTCACATGAACCGCGTATTGTATATATTAGAGATTAACACATCATTCTGGATTACTCGTGATAATCTGATTGAACGACAATATTCGGTAGAAACAGGATATTTCACTGACATTTTCAGCTCAAACCGGTAATATTCTGTTAAGAGATGAACACTTCGTGGAATTTGATCAGTAATAGCAGTTACAAACACTTAATATAAGATCTTCATTATATACCTTTTAGAATCAAAGAGAAGTAAAAATAAAATAATGGAAATTAAAGTATTATATTCCCAAGTGCTGTTGGCAATGACTGCACACTTCTCGCTTAATAGAGGCTTACGTTGGCAACATAAGGTAATTACTTAAAACCTTCTTGGTACAATCCGGAACTATCCTGTTTTAAAATACAGTGTTTGTGGATTACGGAGCTGTGACTAATCTGGCTTAATATTTCCTCGTCTTACCATTAATCGAGAAACACGTGGGAACTAAATGTTGGCAACCAAACGCTCCGACTTTTAACTCTCGCTGCTTCAATCTATCAATTTCCGTCTCTCCAATTTCATCTCAACGAAGGCAATACCTGTCGGAGCTTTCTCTAGCAGGCATTTCTCCACAGAGGGAGGATGCGGGGATTCTCGTTCTCTCTCTAATGTCAAGGTTCTCACATGCCGAGGCACCTTATTTTCGTTTTGGACGTTCATATACTGGGGTCGAAGACCTTGGGCATACGGTAAGAGTTGTCCGCTGATCCCAATGGATTAATCAGCCAGCTGTCTCTTAAAACTGATGGAGACACAGAGAGAAGAATACTCAGACCTCCATTCGGAAGGGCGGGAAAACGAATGCCCGACCTACCTGATGCAGGTTTTCTAGAGTTTTCCCTGAATCACCGGGTAGGTTCTTAAACTATAGTCCGGAAATCCTAGCCAACCCCTTGGCTACCTTGCTCTACCTTCCACATCCCCCTTTTTAGTTCCCTTCCTATACTATTATAGGGATGTTCCCTCTTTCAGGATCACCCTCACGTAGCCTGCTACTCAAAGGCTTATAAGAAAATCTAAATACACAATAAATTACTGGCGACGGATAATGACATTTTCTGTAGGAATATAATATGCATGCATTCATGCCAGCGACATTTACGTAATTAAGTTACAAATATAAAATATTAAAAACGAGAATGATCTCGCATAGCTATATCAAGTATCAAGCAAAGTCTACAAGGAAGCCTGGCGCTGTAACTTCAGAAGTCACGACACAGTCTAAGTTTTGTAAATAAGGATGATCATAAATTTCAAATAAGACTAAAACTTTGAAAATGATCGAAGCATAAATAACAATAAGCTAATGGCCGATTTTATAGACGTGGCAGAGGATATTAAGACAACGGCAGGGATGAAGGCAGCTCAATCTAGGGAAGAATGGAGTAAAGTAATTGTGGAAAGAAATGCAAGCTATTGAGGAGTTTTCGAATTGCTTGTGGACTGGAATTGTGTAAAGTATACAAGGAATATGAGAACTCTCGAAACAGTCGAGAGGCAGTGAAGAAAAAAGTGGAGGAAAGTGAGTATCAGAAATTAAGGTAACAAACAGGGACAAGAATTGTGAGCGAAGAATACTGATGAATTTATATGAAGCTGTTTGAAGATAGATACCAAGAAGATAGTTATTATGTTTTGAAAAGTAAGAAACTCATGGAGCGAATTATAGAGATAGAGGACGGAACATCTGAGCACTTGTAACGCGTTTAATTCTACGGCTGTCTGGATTTTTGCTGTAGTTCAAATTGCTGCTTATATTTACACACTTATTCCTATATGCATAGTGAACATTTTTTATGTCTTGCCTGCCGAACCGAAGTGTCTACGTTTTCATTCAATTCAGTACAGTTATAATATAAACAATATTGTTACACATTATAAAGTTAATTATTCCCAGTTTTCTTAGTCCTTGGAGCACTTAAGCAACACAGATAACTTACTATTCCGTATGTATTTGTTAGAGACGTGGCTATCCTACCGAGTTCATTACACATAAAATTCTTAGTGAATTAGGAAAGTGAAGATAATCGGATTTTCACAAATAATTGTATAAAAATAAATATAATATAAATATAACAGACAAACAAGGTTTTTATTAAATTACTATTATATTGGGGACCTCGTCGGGTAAATTTGTTCAGGATTTTACAACAAATTACTTCAACAAAAAATTTAGAAAATATAATGTAACAGGATTTTGAAATATCTTTACATTATATTTTTTTGAAGTGATATATGATTTTATAAATAAATTGTTTTCTTTTTCGAGAAATAGGGCTGCTCCCCCACATATAATGAAAGTAATGCCATTAATGGTTTTTAAATGATTTAGAATATTAAACGTTACCGTAAATTTTAACGTCCTCTAAAAGTCACTGTTCATAAAATGATTTCAAACGTCATCGACATTTTCGATTAGTAATCAGGACGACTCCATAAACGTTATTATTTTTTTGGAGGATTTTTCGTCTGTAATGGACTTGAAAACTCTTAAGGAAAATACAGGAAATTAGTGTTGTAACTGCGTCGATATCCTTGTTGAAAACGTCTTGTAAGGAGGATTGATTTACACAGAATGTCAGTAATATCCATCTATCCAAAAATAATTTTTTGTGCATCAGTCTGTACCACCACTAAAACCTACTTCTTTTTGAAATCAATAGACAGCCGGCTGGTTCAAAGTATTCTCATTGCCTGAGGGTAATATTAATGAAAAATGTAAAACAATAACACTATTGGTAAGAGCTGAAGAAAATTTTTTGAGAAATTGTTGTTCACGTCAGATGCTGTTGTGGTTAATAGATAGTTTTAGGCAGTGTTATTTAAGAAAGGATATATTTGTAGACGGGCGTACGAGTGAAGGAGTGAAGCGAGCGAGTATGGCACTGACCTGCGGTGTCTGGTGTGTCCTTTGCCAGGTGCGACGACAACAGGTGCTTATTAGCTACTGGACGGCCGGGGACGCTCGCGCACCTTAAGAGCAGAGCCGCCGTGGTGGGGCGGACCGAGGCCGCACAGAATCGCAACTATTTTAGCTGACGAGAATATTTCTTCAACAACGTAAACATTAACATTTTTAACAAGGACTAGTCCTTTTAATGTGGTTAACGCGCCAGTCGCTGAAAGTTATAATCTTTGGTTCACATCCGACCGCGTCTAAATGGTTGCCCGATGCCCATGTCGTGCTTACAAATTCATTGCTTCTTGGACAGAAGGTGAAATTGGACATCCAGTTGTATGCGATGAAAGCAGAACTGCTCTTTAGTTTGAAATCCCATTATTTAAATATTAAACACTTCAACATGCATTGATATGATGTCCTATATATAACTCTCTGAGAGTGATATGTTTAGTTAAAATTACACCCCTAAACATACACGGATGAAACTATAAAGTTTACACGCTTAACTTGTACTACTACAATATTGCTATTCTTAAACTTAGAACGTTTACAATAAGTGACTAAAATCAAATCATTAAAATATATGCGTTAAATTATTATAAATCTATACCAATAAATAAATTTGAAGTGTCCTGTCTGCCTCGAACAGGCTCCAAAACGGCTCAACGGATTTAAATGAATTTTAACTAAAATTTTCGTGTATGATTCATTTCGATATTTTACAGGATTCAGAAAATATTAATACAAATGTTAGTAAACCCACTGAACTCCCGCACCAAAGCTAGAACTGTTCAAAACCAAATACGAGTAATAAGGTTTATTAAGTGTTCCTATACCATTCATTCGATTGCCGTAAACATTTGGTTTCGCTGATTATCCCAAAGAGGTGGTCTGTCCGTCTTTTGAGGATTTAGGTTTTCCCTTCCCCACTTTCAAACCAATAAAGGTCCTACCCTAAAGACATACAAAGCTTGCAAATTGATATATTATGTCCTCCTTTAGCCTGTCAAGCGAGATAATTAAATTTCTGTTAAGCGTGAAATAATCATTAAGTTTAACTGACATTTTATTTCAGTAATTATATTATTTAATTAGTTAATAATAAGGTAAAATGTTTTATAAGTCACAATGCAGATTTATTATATAAACTCCCGGTCCGTAAACACAATTTTACTTTTTGTAGATATGTACACTCTTTATTTCTCGGTAATAAGACCAAAGTGATGGCTCAAGATTTTTCTTCTTATAAATATAATTGACTGTTTCAGTGCCTGTTTGCCGCATACTAATCTAAACTTTACTTTTTGTAGATATGTACACTCTTTATTTCCCGGTAATAAGACCAAAGTGATGGCTCAAGATTCTTCTTCTTATAAATATAATTGACTGTTTCAGTGTCTGTAATTGCCGCATACTAATCTAAACGTTTCGAGCAATTTCAACCAAATTGTACACCTGTTCCTTGAACCTGAAGGACTGTATAGGTAAGACGCTATTACCATCCCTGGGGACGGGAATTCAGGGTACGGAAATTTTAAACGTATATAAATGGTAGGTATGTGCATCTGATTAACAATTTTTCGTGATTGGTGAGATTTATATTGGCTCTCTCGGTATTGCATATTTCTTCATAATTATAATTAAATTCAGATCTCGTAAAGTGGGGGGCATGAAAAGTTAAATTTCCAAAATTTGATGGTCTCGTTGATGGTTTAATCACGTGTTGACAAATACTAGTGAATTTAATTTAAACTGTCTCGCTGAAGTATTTATTCTCGGGCATCGTCGGGCACCAAGCTAATATATACTATATTTAGTTATGATAAAATATTTTGAAAATTATTATTGTTCAAAGTTTGGTAGACGAGTAGGTTCAATGATATTCTAACAAAATTACGAAAGTCCCACAAATGTGGTTTGCATGTTTGTGTGAGCGACTCAATTCGAGATTGACAATGTGTACTGTGAATTCATTTAACACAAATAAACAAAATTCTTATATGTAGACTCCTGTTCCTGACTTTGGGAATGACTAATAGTCTTTACGGGTCGACGTAAATCGACCTGATTATAGTGATATTAAGTGACCGCCATTCCTGAGGTCTGAATCACCAATGCAAAGAGCGCAACGTCGTTATGTACTAATTTTTTCTTATAAGGAAAGAAGACACAAGAAAATACAGTGAAGTTCCGCCATGAAGGATGTGTAACTTGAATTAGAAAATCAGGACAGATCTTCTAATTTAAATTTTTGTTATTAATTGTAAACATATTTCCGACTAATGTTTTCACTATTTTCTTTCAAAATGCATTTTTAAATAAGACAAATTCGTAAGCCTTTCTTGTTTCCAAAACAAGCATTTAAAATTCATCGGTCTCCAATAAAGCCGGGAATCGTATAACAAATTTTGGACAAGGGTTGGACCCTGCTGTGATCTCTTCTAAATTGTTCAATATTTTGGAACTAGATTGTATCAGAAGCCCTCGTGGAAACTTCAATATCACCTGTGGAGGCACTTTTTGTCTTTACGGTTCTGATGACACGTGTGGCTGGTCTTTATAGTATGATCATACAAGAAGATATACGTCATCTTCCATTCGATGACATCCGGATGTGAGTAAGATCTTTGACCGCATATCTACATTCAAATATCTTCATTAATTTTCATTAAATGATACGACGTGAAACCCCGGAAATATTCATCAAATACACATTTCGCAACGTGGTACTTCTCAATTCCGGTCCTTCAATCTTTTTCTGTATCGTCTGTAACTTTTTGTTAGTAAGATTCTCTGTAGGTAACCCAGACAGCAAGTCTTTTAATCTGGAAAATTTCACGTTACACTTTCAGTTATCGAGATGGCCCAATAGTGAAGATAGTAGTTCCAGTTAACTTTCGAGATCTTTATCGAAGACTGCCAGGACCTAGGGTAGTCTGTCACACTTTTTTCGAGTGGGTGCATTCGAAACGGAATAATTTTAAGTTCAAAAGAGGCGTATACCGATTATTGAGTATTCGTGTTCTTCCTTATCTTTGACAAGAGAATCAACTTTTGGCGAAGTACACTGATTCTGCTACTGTAACGCAGATGACATGAGGCAGACGCTGATAAATTATGTAAAGAAAAATTTCTGATTTAGCTCTATATAATTAAGACAAAACCACGATTTTGTAAACCTCAGGAGTATTTCCGAATAATATCGACAGAAATTACTTACAGTTTCTCATATCAACTGACTGATTCATTTTGTGTTCTATTTGCGGTAAAGGTTACCTTGACAAATATTATAAAATATTATATACAATGGTTGGACAAAATATTATGAACACCAATAAGATGCGGCTTTTTGCAGCCGCGTCGCAGTATTTACACGTACACAGTGGTGCCAGTGTCCAGTTGATGTGCCACGCTTTGAGGTTATCTTGCAGTATATTATACGCTTTGTTCTGCGACGGTTAACACCAGTGATTGGTGAAATGCGTTATCTATTAGACTTCGGAAGAGGAAAAATCGTTGGTGTGCGGTTAGCCGGAACATCTGTGACGAAAACGGCTCAACTGCTTAACGTTTCACGAGCGACAGTATAAAAACATGGTAAAACATCTGCTGAGATGAATAGTGGGCGACAGAGACCGATGAACATTGAAAAGGATTGTGACCAGAAGTCATAAAACCTTCGCCGCAAAAGTGACTGCAGAACTAAACACTCACTTGAAAAATGGTTTCGACAAAAACGTTGTGGCGGGAGCTTCACAAAGCTAACATTCATAGAAGAGCTGTAATTTTGAAACCCTTTATAGCAGAAGCCATCGCAAAGCTGCGAAAGAAGTGGTACCACGATCATAAAACCTGGACACTGGATAACTGGAAGAATGTGGTATGGTCCGATAAATCATCGCTTACATTGTTTCCTATGCATATAGAACACCAAAAGAAGCCTACGATCCGGTCTGCCTGCTTACTGCGAATTAATATCTCGACAACCTCAACAATGAAGTGATTACTATGCTGCCAGACACTGCCATATTCTAAGATGATAATGCGCCCATACACACAGCCAGGAAGGTTCAGACATGGTTTGCAGAGCATCAGCATGCCATAAAACATCTTCCCTGGTCAACACAATCGCCAGACCTCAACACCATTGAACCGTTATGGGGAGGATATTCCATTGAAAACTATTCAGACACTCTATGAATCTATTTAGTGACGAATTTCAGCTGTTCTCAAAGAAAATGCTGGTCCAACTCCTTTTTTAATGCAGGTGTGATCCAATAACAGTATCTATAGTGTGGCTCGTTTCCCACGACAGTTCGTTAAATTTTTAAGTTTCATCATCTCAAGGAAACACAAAGATTACGTATTCGAGAATGGTTTTCATAGTTCATAGCCTTTGCTAATTATAACGCATATTTCCCGGGAACCTTTGTTAAAAACTGCGCAGCTCATGTTCCAAGGACTACCTGATAAAATTCTGTTTCCAGAAAGAATTCTTGCAGTAGTCTTGGTGGAGAGAGGTGGTTCGTTGGTTTAACATAAATGTTATCTGATTAAGAAGTCGCGTGTTACTTACACAAGTGTTTAAAAACAATGTACTTTATTAATAATTAAAGACCATATCAGTTCTGAGGCAGACAAGACCACTTTGGCAGAAGGGTGAAATGCAGAACACCTACTGACTGACCAAAGACAACAAAATAGGCCCCGTCACTACGTTCCTAAAGGAGAATGTTTATTCGTACATGTTGTTTTTATTTGTTTAAATTGAGAGTAGGTAATAGATGTTACAGATAAATTATTTTTTGATTTCTTAATGAAAACCTTTATTAATTGTCTCAGTTCAATTGTAATATTTTACAAAAACTTAACTTGACTTATTAACAAATCAATCATACAACAAATATTTACAAATTAAATTATACTTTATCAAAATTTTTATTTAGCTTAAAGTGAAGGGTTAGTCACGATTGTAGTAGGCTACATAGCGTAATGAAACGTTAAGGATGCAATAAAATACGATTACTTAAATTTATAGACACAGATCATGGATCGAGTGACGCTTTCTGTCCAATACGTTCGAGAAGATAATCGGAGTAGCAAATTGTTATCCATATCCGCTACAGGAGTTTCACTTTATCTCGCCTGATAATAAAAGCACTCGTCACGTCACACTTGTAATTGATGAACAACGCGTTTCACGTAGCGCTAACTGTAGTCAGTTCTTACATATACATTACTACTTGTTTAAGGCTTCCCCGTGTCCAACGGATCCGTTAATTTCTTTCCGTGCACCTGTTTAAATGGTTTTCTACTTTGGAGATTTTAATTTTATTTCACTTATGTTTCTTTCCACAATATTTTAAGAAACGACAGCATTCAACGCAATTGTAAAATATTAATCTGAATTTCCCTAATTTTGAGTTTGATTTTTATTTTTTTACCTAAAATTGATGTTATATTTATTTTCATATTTGTAATTTTTCAATTCATAATAGTATTTTTATAGTAATTTTACCTAATTGTATTTGCTTAGTTTAATGGAAATTATTTAAGTGTTGTACACGCTCTGTTTCTCCTACTGAAAACTTACGGTACCAATAAAACAAGTACAAGATTTATAATGACTTCCCATCAAAAATTTTAATTACTATAAATGAATATGTCTATTTTAACAACATATTTTTAAACAACTTCTAATGCCACAAGCTGTCTCATAAGAATAGATTTATTTTTCTGTGTCAAAGTTATTCAATATTTGTTAAAATAAGTAATAAATTACCTACAACTAAACCATAATTTGACGGTTTGCGAATTAAAGGTAGTCTTTATGTATTTGGATTGTATTATTATTTTAGCGACTGCAGCAACAGGTGTCAGCATTGTTAATATAACAACAAATGTAACACAACTATAAAGTTACTGTCATAAGTATATGATTTCCATTAAACGATATTAATAATGTCTTTAGAATATTTTTGACCTGAAAGAAAGTAAAGAAAAATAAGACAGGGGCTACGAAAATATACAATAACTGTATTTTCCTATTTTTATTCTTTATTTAGAAATCGATATTATTAATCCATTCACTGATTTCTAAATAATTTATAATTAAATAGAGAATAAATTATAAAAGGAATCCTAATATTAGTTAATAAAAATTAATTAGTGTTACACTGGAGGGAATGAAATATTTTAGTAAATACACGAACCCGATATAACAAACCGATTAATGAGATAAAATACATTCAAACTATCACAAGGTTGGACCTTGTTCCTATTTAATATTTAAGCCTCCGCAATTAGTTTCGCCGTATTTGCCATTTTCACATCTGAAACATAAAATTTACCAATTTCGGATACTGTATTAAACAAATACTGGATCTCATTTAAGCATAAAAATTATTTAATTAAATAATTCTAAGTCCATTTTTATAATAATAATATTATTATTATATTGTTTCTACAATTAATATTTTACGGACCGAGAGGCGTGAGAAATCATTCAATGGAAATAAAATTTTTAGGACAAACTTCTAATCAAAATAAATGTTTCAAGTCAGCTAGTTTTACTATATTTTTAAAACGAAGAAACGACTGTAGTCTTCGAAGTTGGTGGTTCTCAGAATCTTATTTTATTCCAATTAAATTTATTTCTAAATATATATTGATAACCTAGAGGTAGCGTGATTTTTCCGTTTTCTACCAGAACCCTTATTTTGGTTCTCATAAAAATGTGTGAACTATTTCTAGATGGAAATCTAATTTACTATTCTGCGGGATGTGAATTTTTATACATTAACGTCTCCTATTCTATAAATTATTTTATTTTATTGATAGCATATAAAACAGGTACTGAAAAAATTGGTATTGATGAGACAAATTATTTTTTTAAATTTCATGAGAAAGAAACATATCTAAACTTTAAATATTTCAGTAGAAAACATACTTATTGGAACTGCCACAGAAATAATTATTGAAATACTTAAGTTATGAAGGCTCTCATTAGTAAACTTGATTTTCCTCATTGGAAAAATTCTATACTTCAATATTCACGGTTGAATCATCAAAAGACTTAAGAAATATTTTTCTTGGTCCCTTTGCAGTTATCAACTACTGGACATTTTTAATTGCTATTCTTCTAATTTAGTATTTTATTTTTCCACAATTTTAATCCATTAACAGTTTTGGTTTGAAACTTGAAATAAATTTTATTGTGAGAAACGTGCAAAATTTTAATCTTTGTAATTTATGTATTTTTAATATGGATCACATTAGCGATTGACATTCTGTAATGAAATGAATTATAAGTGTTTATAATATGTAAATTAATCTATAAATTATAAACGTAGCAAAAAATAAGAGCCAATAAGTCAATTTTTAATATAATAGAACACATTAGGCACGTTTTACTCACATTTTTGGATTTCGTCAGGTAAGAAGATACACGAAGAAATTTATTTTGGGACGAACTACAGACAAAAAAATTCTTAATCGAATTAAAAAATTCATTTGAGAAATTTTTTGTTAAAATACAAATTATTCACGTTTTAATTAATTTTCTTAAGATAAAAATTTGAAACTTATATTTGTATTCAAGAATTGTATCTTTGTTTTTATTTTGGTTACAACAATCATTAGACAATAAATTTTCCACTTTTGGACCTCTGTTTTGTAATTAAAATAGACGTATTTGAATCCATTGAAGAAATGTAAGTTTGTAGTTTTATATATCTTGACTGAATTAATTCAAAACTAAATATGTTTTCGAGAAAATTATTGTTTATTAAAATTTCTATTTTTTGTAAAAATAATCTGTCTGTATTCAGAAATTTGATCAAATATCGTTTTACCTGAAGAAGTCCAAAACTGTGGACGAAACTTTTAACATGTTTAAGTTAGTCACCAAGTTTATGATCGTTCTTAGTTCAAAATGTTTCCTGTAATGCACTTAGGAATTTCTGAGGTTACTCTAATATTACTCTATTACTGAAAATTATTTATTTATTAGGAAATATCTTAATTTGTATGTTTCTTTGCCAGACATAGAACTGGAAGCAATAAAGTGTTAAAATGTTGTTACTGTCATATGAACTCTATAAAGACAAGGATTTTGAATAACAGATCGTTTATTCATATCAAAATACGGTTACGTATATGTAAGTTCCGTTGAACGAGGTATGCTAAGATTAGATTGATATGAAATTCATATTTGTTTTTATACTTCTTATGGCATAATATAGATTACATAATTTGGCAAATTTCAAGTTACGTATACAGGAATGTCAAAACAAATTTTTATTATTGATGATGGGTAACTACATGGTCTTTGAATAAATAACACTTTCTTTGGGAATATCATTGGTACTTCCTAATAAACTCGTTACTCTTTCTATGACTAAAATAGATAACTGTAACTAGTGGCAACTCGTGAATGTTTAAAGTAATGTGCTACGTCACCCCAAGGCACAAACATTTGGAGGATAATTCCCGTTATGTAAGATACTAATAATTATAAAACATCTACAGTGTTGATAACACTCCACGACCCGTAAATATGCTACATTTGGAATTACGTCTACCTAACGTGTAATAGGAATGAATTTTTGAAATTGTACAAATTTAAAATAAAATTTGCGCACATTGCTAACAGGATGGTATTTTTTACTTCTTACATATTTTAAATAAAGAAAGTTATATTTTGGAAGAAGCCCACTTTATGGCAATATTGTTTTCAGTATCGTGCGGTAATATCTCTTAGTTACGAAATTCTTCGAAATGCCGCCCATTAATTAATTTTATTTTAAATAACATTTGATCGATTAAAATAAACCCCAACAAGTTCATAAACCGAAATATTTTATTAATTCTTAAATTATTTAAAGGTGTAGCCTGATGAGGCAGCCTCTTTAACAGTAGATTTTTGTCGCTCATATAAGTGTTACGTCTTAGACGAGCAACGGAATGAAAAGGAAATAGTGCTCATGCGCATTTCTCATTCCAGACTGGTTCTCGTTCTATAAAGAATGTAGCCCAAATGCATGTGGGAGGGAGGGCGCTGGAAGGCGGGCAGTTTAAAGTCTTCGAAATCAAAGCAGAAATTCACACTCGTAAAGTTGTACTTGTTTAAAGTTTCTTATACTTACAAAACACATAATTTTTCCTGAATTAATTCATGTGCTGTAGCACATGAGCACACATGCAACAGCCACCACTGATAGTAACTTTATAACAATGTTCAAACTAGCTGAAAAGAAATTGAAAAATTCAAATTGTTTGTCACGGAATATCCCAAAAGGTTTTAGTAACCCTTTCATGTCATTAAAGTTCCTAAGGAGAATTTCCTTATGACAGATCACTAATAAGCTTACATTGCTGATATAGTATTTCATATTTTCAAATGAATGTAAATACGATATTCATTTTATTAGAGATGTATGGTATAATATAATAGAAAATTTCTTAGTTACAAGAGTCTCTTATAGTTCACGAACGACTTACGACCAATCGAAGCTTATTCATAACTCTGAGGATTAACTTAAAACGTACACTTGTTAGTTTGTCCTGCTCGCCTGCAGCCAATACTTACTGAACTGAATACTATCTTATCTCCTCCTCCTTTTTTTCCATGAAAGTTGAGTGTATGTTCCGATTACAAATTTAAATGCGTGGAGAATTTTCAACCGTTTTCCGTTCTTTGATCCGGATAAAAACGCTGAGGGTGTAAGGAACAACAATCACCCCGAAGGGCGGTGGTGTAAATTCAAATTTTCAAAAACGGCCGACATTTGCGTCTAATAAATACTTTTAGAGGTAAATAAGATTGATAGTATTCATTTAGATGTTATTTGATAATAATTACAACCCTTTTTGATATGGAATGGGCACACCCTTAGGGTTAAGGGCGGAGGGGCGTTACGTAAAAGTAACACGAAGACAGCGGACATTGGTGTCAGAACCGAGTATGTGGAATTCACTGACTTTAAATTCGTTTAATTTTGGTTCAGCTATAGGAGTTGAAAGGCGTGAAACGAAGTTTCGCAAACAATTTGTTAAGAAATTAATCTATACACCCAGGTATTAATACAATTTTTTTTTCAGATATTGGTGGCGTTTCAATTTCTTGTAAGTTGAAATATATTGATACCAGTGAGAACTGTTGTTTCACTTATACGAAATTTTATTTCCGTTCTATACAGCCTTCTTTTAGATTTAAAATATAACTTCTATTTCTCAGTTGTTTGGTAAAAAAGTGCTTTTTTGTTGCAATAGTTTCCATAAATGTTTACCTTTATTAACGAAATTTATTTTACCAAAGGATTTTAAAAATTTTAGATGAAAATATTTCAGGCTATTGTGTTGGAAGTTCACTTGTTTAACATTGTAACATGAACTTGCTCGTAACTTTCCGACATAAAAGGATTGTAAAAAATTTAATAACTATAGGTTTCACGATAAGGCACAAACAAATACTTGCATGCTTATCGGCGAGAATGCGCTAAACGAATTTAAACTGAAGGATAGAAAAATTACTAAAAACATGTAGAATGTAAGCAATTCAAAATGAACTAATTTTAAGTATGCGTTAAAGAAATCGGTGTTTAAGGTATTAAATGAAATTACACAATCCATATTATCCATATTAGTTTAAATTTCTATATAAACTGCTTCTCATAATCTTTAAATAAAATATTCAATAATTAATGACTATTCTTTGATAAAAAGTTAAAAGATTGCCTTATTTCTTAATTTTTCACATTACTAACTATTCCTTATTAGAAACATTGGTGTAAGATTAATATTACAGAAATGAAAGCGTTTACGTTGTGGAATATTAAAGGATTTATTTTTGAGTAGACTGAATTTGATAATGTTTCTAAAATTAATTTTTGTTTATATAAATTTTTTCATGTTTAATCGATAATTGTATTACATTGAATTTAGTCATATACATGCAAAATACATAAAGACAGAAACAACTATTGTGCTTGTTATTATCTGTGATAATATATGTAAGGAAGAAGCTAAGAAGAAAAAATCCAGTTGATAATGGCTATGACCGAAACGTCCTGAAAATAAAGAACATATTGAGACAACTATTCTGTGGTTTTTATTCATGTTTTTGTTTTTGGATTAACAGGCTACATGAGGGTGATCCTGAAACAGGCAACTCCCCTTTAATAGCATAGGAAGGGAATTGAAAAGGGGGGATGCGGAAGGTAGAGCAAGGTAGCCAAGAGTTAACTAGGGCCCCCGGGCTATGGTTTAAGGATCCTACCCGGTGTTTCACCTAAAGAGATGCAGAGAAAACCCTAGAAAACCTGCATCAGGTAGGTCGGGCATTGGGTACTATTCTCACGCCCTTCCGAATGACGGGAGACGAGTTTGCTGTGAACTCTTGTCCGTGGCGGGAAAACAGAAAACTAAATGAGCAAGGGTCTCATTGTTAAACAAGGAAGTTAAATGATTTGTTTGGGACCGGTACAACATGTATGGACGAGCGGTTGTTTCCAGCAGCGTTTTTCAGCCTAAGCTGAAATTTGATAATTACTCTGTGTGAAACCTTTTGTCGATTTCGTCGTATTGTTGATTCCGCGTAGGTTCTATGAGAAGCCCCGCTAAGACGACCCCAGAATAGATCTCATGTCTCTAGTCTGTAAGATATTTAATGATTGTAAATAATGGTATAAAGTATTTAATGTTAATCAGAAAAAATATCGGAATCGGAAATTAAAATGGATTCACTTATTATTGTACTGTAAAGAAATGAATGTAAAGTAAATTGGATTTTCATTTCTATATTATTTTTTATTTTAAAATAGTAAGCCCCGATATTAATTTTATCACAGAACTTAAAGATGTTAGCATACTTATGCTTTTTTTTTGTATTATAAGTTGCCTCCACATTCTAAAGTTTTTTATCCACACCTATTCCATTTGAATTAAGTTCCAGGATATGATTACCTTACGTTTCCTTTCCATATCAAATTCTTTTCAAATTGACAATATTTTTGGTGATGGTAAACTCGCACTTTCAACCCTATATACGCATCGGTATTATAATTTGTGTGTGTGTCTATCCGTTCATTATTAGCATGCGAATGTTTCATTGCAGGGAAAGTCGTACTATGGTGAGCCTGTCCGGCGACGTGTCACGATAGTAAATTTACGTAAATACCTCTATCCTTCTAACACATTATTTTGTTCTGTGGTTGTTGAACTGTGACGATTACTGCGCATTAAAACTCGCACGGTGTAGTATCAACGTTGAGAATTCTACGCAGTTGCCATTTCAATGGAAACCTTATAAAACATTTCAATGATCAGAATAGAAATTATTAAAAAAAGGTTTTTATAAAATCGACGTAGATGTCTATTATAACTTATATGAGGTATTTAGACGTCTCATTTTTCTCGGAATAGAGCATTGACGTTCTAGATTATCTTTATTAGGCTGTGATAATGACTACACATCGATCCTTTCTGACCTCGCTGCAGAGCAATTTGTCTTACAGGATATTCCTTCGGATCCAGTACACGGAAAAATGGATTTCCGAGTGGAGAGAATTAGGAATTTCCTTGATAATTAGAAGGTTGTAAAATTTAATAGTTCATCATTTTTATTGCAAGTATTAATATTGGTCAATAATATGTATATACGATTCTTACGAAATTAAATTTTAATTCAATGTCAATATTGTTTGACAAAATTTGATGATAACATCTTTTATGTGTTTCTTGAATATTTAATATATATTACGTGATGTAAATATGACTTTTTTTTGTATAAGTCTTACTTTTATTTTGTTTGGTTGGCGGTGAAGAAATATGTTGACTCGAAGTTCGTAGTAATTTAGTAACAATACTCATTTACCTTTATGCCCTCTTCATTGAATGGACAATGAAATGTGCCACATTGTTTTGGCATTATTAAACAATATTTTACAATATATAATTGTCATATCACTTATTTACTTTTATCTCTATTTACATAATACCTCAGACACCATTTCATTAATTCTGTCAGTCTCCAGCAACCGGCTTGTTTCTATTAATTCATTTTTATTGAACATTATTCTGACAGAAATAATGTTTCATTAAATTTAGTTGACTTCATTAGAATTAAATTACGCGGTGTATGATATCATTCAACATTTATATCGTATGTAATGAATAAAATCATTAAATGGTAACACTCTTCTTTTTTCCTGATCTGACTGCTTCCTTGATTTATTTTATAGTATTACGTCTTAAATCGACATGTATATTTATAGTCCAGGATGTGCTAATTACACTACTACGAATTCTAACGATTCTTAGTCATTAATATATAACGTTTTAGGAACAGAAAAGATAGTTACTCTTGAAGTTCAGCTTAGAGCGTAATATTATACATTACATAATTTGGAAGTAATTATGATTTCAACATAGATGTGGCTGAATGTAGAGTCTTTTTTCTAAAAAATTAAAGACTGATTATGTCCAGGGTAAGGTGAACTTTCAGTATAATTGCTTTCATCACCTTTAAAATCATTTAAGCTGCAACCTTTGTGCACCGAGCGTAGCTGATTCAAAAATTTTACTATTCCATAAATTTAATATATAAGTATTATATATATGACACGTTTATTGATTCCAGATAGTTATTCATTATTTCATCTGAAAATGTCCCAGTGGAAGGAACGCAAACTGTTAGATGAACTACATTTTTTATTAAATTTTATTTTACTTTTGACTAACAAGATTGTTTACTCATTTATTTTATATGATGTAAAATTAATATGACCATTTTTATTTCTTTTATTCGTAGGAGAAAGTTTCATGTTTAGAATTGTTCGTGGATTATGCTCATTCATCGTAGTGAATTAATTTTACATTCTCTGAATGTAGCTCAATTATATTTTACCAAGAATTTATAATGCTGCTTCTTGAAAGTACTATTCACTCTCAGATAATGGATCGGAGATTATTTATGCAGTACTTTTCTTGCAAAAAAGTTACAGATGTATTTAATTCAAAAAAGATAAAATATACATTGAAGCGCCCAAAATACCTTCAAAATTAAGTAATAAATAAATACCACACGCAAAGTCTTTTGAACCCCCTGACGAAAGCAACAAAATTTACAGAAACATTCTCTCTGCTTAACTCTTACTTTGTCTATTATTTGTTTATTTATATTTAGCAATACCCGGAACTTCGTTCATGCAGAAATAACTCTTTTTATTTGGCCCTAAAAACGAAAGTACGGTATCTTTTATTTATGATCGCTTCACGGCAAACATTATAACTCGCAGTTGGATTTTGAACAGGTTCCGTTTCCACACGTTTACAACAACAGATGGAGTCAGAATGCTCGCCCTTCCTCACTCTCTCATGCTGCCATAATTACGCTTATAATAACACATAAAGCGGGATGAATGATACGGGAACGCGTAATAGTATTCAACTCGCAGTTGGTTTTCATGCCGCCTTTTGCGCGCCAATTCAATGGATTTATAAATATTTACATTAATATCTTCTGAATTCTGCAAGATTTGGAAATGAAATATGCACGAAGATGTAAGTTATAATTCCTGTTTCAAACCCTGAAAGTTTCATTGAAATCCGTCGAGCCGTTTCGTAGCATTAACAGTTTAAGAGTATAGACAACATGCACACATTTTGTAGATTCAAACGAACGTTGGCCTTCCCGTAGAATTAATATTAATATCGTTATCTAAAATAAATATGCGCGAATATTTAAGTTAAAAAACCATCGAGCTTTTTTTATTTGTATAGATTTGTTTCATTCACCACAGTATTTTCACTAAATTTCAAAATGAATAATTGAATAATGAAAATAAACAAATGATCGTATTCAAATCGTCAAAAGAAATGAACGCGTGTTTTTTCATTGTCAGTGATCTAAATTGCATTGTTTCTACATGTGCTTAAGTATAAAAATTAGATTTTAGGGGATACATTCAAAGATTATCCATTGGAGGATTTGAGTTTTATTTCTCTAACACAGACGTTTTATATTTTCAGCACTTGACATTTATTTTATTAGAACAAAATGTTTTACGAAATAATACATATTTTGTATTTTTATGTTGTCTTCTCTGCTACAAAGCTAGTCAATTGTAATTAATTTAATGTTAGTTGAAGGTTGTGTTATGAACTAACTTGTTTTCTTCAGAGTACGTCCCGACATTCGATGGAAAACGAATGTTTGGTTTGACTCTTTTTTTTTGTAAGTACTTGAAACTTTTATCATAACTGAAGAAATTTCTGCTGATGCCGATTTCGTTCTGCCGTTCACGTCTTCCTTTTTTCACCAATAACAAACCACACCTGCACATGCATGTGGCCGTGTTTACTCCAAACTCATTGGAGCGCCACCATCTAATCTTGAAAGCGAGGAGTATGACACACCTGATAATTACCTCAAGAAGTAGTTCTGTATCTGTTGCCGATATTACGTATTGAGAGTAATGAACAACAAACGGGTTTCTGGAATCCCTTATAATGTTTTCCAAGTACTTACACGAGTGTATAGCGTTTCACCAGGTCAAGGAAGCAAAAACGCAGTTTTATTTTTCACATTTATCGCTTCCAATGTTTCGTTTTTAAACACGCCCTCCGTTGGTCAACCACCAGAGGCCACTATTATTTTATGAGTCAGTGTAAACTGGTCGAGTGAACGGGAGGTCACTGGATTGAAGACCAATCAATTCCCATCTCTGGCACAGAAAGTGTCCCCATCTGAATATAAAGACTTGGACTGGCTGTTCAAGGAAATTAAGCAGATATAAAAATAACTTGCCTTCAAGTATATACACATAATTCTTTGCAGTATGCGAAGAATTTAATTTTTTTTTAATTTTCTGGACTGGAGGGAAGCCAAAGAAGAGCGCTCGTTGCGAAAGCTATTTTTCTTCTGCGCGCTGATTGTAAATGCAGCGGACGTTGTTTCTTTGTCACTCATAGACCACTTGACGTACCTTGGCCTTGCATGGCTAGTTAACGTTTCTTGTTTCTCTCTAATTTCCAAGTCACGCCCTTACCCTCTTCCATAAATTATTGAGCCAGGCGCAACGTGACCTATCGCGAACAAGTGTAATTTGAGTCTAGAAAGCCTGAAGGCACAGGTTTTGAATATTTCGCCGACTCTGCCAAAGTGACGATGAACCAATTATTACATTTATTTTAAGTAATTTAATGTTCTGTACATACACATGTATTGTGGACCGCGGGTGCCACGGTTATTAGTGTTCATCCGCCACTATTCAACATGTTGTTGTGGTATTCAGTCCTAAGACTGGTCTAATGCAACCCTCAAAGCTAACCATATTGCGCAAGCCTTTTCATTTCCGCTGAACCAGCACATCACACACCCTCGCTAATATGCTTAGCGTATTCCATCTTCGGTTATCCCTCTTCTGTTATTACCCAACATACTTCCCTCTAATGCTAATTTACAAGACCCTCATGTCTTAGAAGGTGGCCTATTAATCTATCCCTTCTCTTGGTCAACATCCTCCATATTGTTCACTCTTCCCCTATTCTGTTTAGAACTTCCTCGTTAAAGATTCTATCCACCCATCTGATTTTCAGCATTCTCCTATAGCGCCATATTTCAAAGGTTTCTATTCTTTTCCTTTCCGCAACTCCTATCGTCCACGTTTCGCCTCCATATTAACGCCACGCTCTATACGATCATTTTAAGCAACTGTTTCCTAATATTCACCCTTATATTACCCGTAAGTAAATTCCTCTTTTTAGCAAAAGCCAACCTTGTATGTGCTACCACACTCTTTTTGTCTATTATACTTCTACCATCCCTAGTTATTGCGCTTCCCAAGTAACAGAATTCCTTAACTTCCTTCAAAATATCCCTTTTTCAATCTAACACCCTTTATTATTCCACTGTTTCCCATACTACACTCCATTACATTGATTTTTTCCTGTATTAATCCTCCTACTACGCTGAACACGTGTCACTCTAAATTCGAAATGTGTCATGCAAGATGTCAGTTCGCAGTCAACCCGGTAGGCCCAGGCCCTTAATGGGCTGTAGAGGCAAAAAAGAAGAATATCGCATTAATTTATGAACAATTTTATTAAACGTATAACATTTCAGGCCTTAATCTCACATATGTTATTATTTAATTTATTAATCTAAAATTGTAATAATATTCCAATCAAAAGGGCGTCTTCAGTGCGGTCTCAAATGCCGTCTTTCTTTGACATATGTAACAAACTTTGCAGTCTTTACAGGAGCGTTTGTCTACTCTATTTAGTTTATCTAAATTATTGAATAACAGGTAAAGAATTGGTCACTTTATACATGATATCAATGCGTGATTTAAATTATTAAATGAATTTAAAATGTATTTTATTTATGTGTAGAAGAAACCAAATTGCAAACAGCAGGCCTGATGGGAATTTTGTTAAAATATTTAATATTTTATAGTCTTACCGGGAGATTTAAAATATTTTTGGCTTTATGTTTAATCAGTACTCGAATATTTTATTCAAAAAATAAACTGATGACAAAGTGACATTGTGAATTGTGTGTGGAAGTGATTGCAAACGTAATAAATTTCACAGTAATAATTTTTCAATAAAATGCGAATAAAAAATATGATGACAAGTATTATATTGCACAATGTTTATTTATAGCTCTTTACGGGTTATGACATTTATTTGGATAATTTTATTGAATATATTTCCTACAGCGAAGAACACACCGAAATTTTAAAAATCATTGCTTCAGTTAAATAAGTGTTTCAGTGAATAGGTCCACAGAATAATTAAAATGTATTTCCTCGTTACGTGTTATTATTGACAATTTTTATCACGCCTGAAAGACGTATAAATTTCAATGTACATTACTTTTAGCACATATTTACATTTTGGCGTTTTACTTTACTATGACACTTCGTTTCAAATGTTGTCATGATTACGAAATATTGAAATAACTTACGTTTTTTATTCATTAAACGTTGTATGTTTGAAGTTTTTATTGTTCGGTGAGTAAGGTCTTGTCTCAAAGGCGAATTTACAAGCTGAGGGAAAAGAATCCATTTTTCGCGTCTAATGACAGCTGAGATCTTAATCTGTGTTAATGTCACAGACGGTCCTCACAGCTGACAGCCTACGGTTATCTATATTACTCATCTTTATTACTCTGTAAACGTTTCCGTAATGAGGAGATAATAGTTGGTTTTGAATTATATACCATTCCTAATGGCCAGGTATCTGAAATTATGTTGGTCTTCCCACTGTTATATGACACATGGAATTTACACGTTCTTGAATCGTTCGTATAAAGTTTATAATAATTTTTATTAGTAGAATAACGAACGAAATCAGAATAGAGAAGTATTTAATACACTTATTCACGAAAAATGTCACAATCATATTGGTGTGTAGAATTTCCTAACATGGAAGAAAGAGTAAAACAAAGAAATCAATTAATATGATTTAATGATTATTTTAACTTTCGTAACGTACCAGAAATGTATAATTTATAAGTTTTATTTATTAAGAAGTTTTTGTATAATGTAATAATAGCTTTTTTAAATATATCTACGAAATGAATGACGCTTAAATTAGCCTTTAAGTAATTTTTTAATTTTTTTCTTCTTTTCTGATTAACATCATGAAAATAGAAAAATATATATTATGTTTACTATAGTGATATTTAGAATTGATTAAGGTATTTACAATTGTGGCGTGTTATTATAAATTGAGGATAACTAGATAATTAGAAAAACTGAACTATTACTAATAATTGCGAGTTCTTCTGGTTATCTTTTTGTTGAAATTGTAATTTCATTTTTAGATCCATTCATGTTTATTATAGACTACCAAATGCCATGACAAATATAAGTATCCACTTGATGCTGTAATATATTAAAATTATGTAAGATAAGTCTTAAGGACTGCGAAGTATTTTCATGTCTGCGTAGTATCTTTAGTGACTGTCAGCGCTACACCCTTTGTCGGAGAAGGAACAGACCCTTTTTCACATAATATGCTAGTGAACTTTTATGAACGAAAGGTGTCTAACTTTTAAATGTAAGGCGGATCTTTTCCTAATTCAAGAAAAAATTTCTTCTCCCAAGTAGAAAGCTACGCGTAGCTAATTGGAAACAGCTACTGTGTAACGAACACAAAATATTTGTTTAGTTCCGGCGGCTAAAATTTTCCTACTGGCTGCAATTTTGAAAATTCAAACCAATGGGTACTTTGTAAATATTAGATCTGATTGGCTATTAGAAAATGGGAGGTGGAGTTATACGAGGAAAATTTAAATAATTTTTGGGATAGAGATTAATAAAATTGCGAGAGCAAAGTTGAGCTCTTGAGTTCTGAGAAGATATTAAAATTTTTGTAGAGGTATCCACAAATAAGCAAAGACGTGACCCATACAGACAGGTCATCCCGATGTAGAGTCCAACCCACCACCAGAAAAAAGCTGTTGGTTTAGGTGAAATAAAATGTTAAGAGTTCATATTGCCAGGCCAATTTTCCAAAGAAACTTAGCTTCTTCTGGTTCACCCCACAGGTGTCATTAAAGAGTTTCAATGTAAAATTATTAATGTTCTACCCAATTCATTTAAATTCATTTTCCTTTTGTGGTTTTACGAGTTTCATGAAATAAATTTTCTTCTTGTTACAATAAACGTCTACTATGACATTAAAATTATTTCTGTCATTATTATTTATATTTTCCTTCAAATCATAATTTTACCAATAATTAAATATAATAACTTTGATTGAAATCGGTTCCCACCAACTTGGGGCAATAACTTAAATGTAATAAAAAATGTTTATTTATTATGATTAACAACTGTCGCCCAACTGTGTAACTGAATAGGTAATTAAATTATTATGTATTACAATTGTTTCTCCAACTGTGGATAGTAATAATAAATAATATTTTTTTAATATTTCAATGCAGAGAACACAAAAATGTCTTCAAAACGTAGTCTTCTAGTTCATCTTCAGATCTGAGCCAAGGAACGTTTCACTCTTAAATTAGATCAAATTAGGCAAATGTTTAGGTATTTATTGCACACAAATAGGTCGCAAGTCTAATGCACTGTGCAGAAATATTTATGCGTTTTTGTTTTTGTAGCATAATATCGAGAATGTATTAAATTAAATGTATGACAGTAATTATCGTTCTATGTTACGAATTACAGTATTTAGTAACTGTACAATGCTTGTTCTAGTTACAAACTTCTGGAGTTAGTTTTTTTTGGGGTTATGGTTTCAGAGACGGAAAAAGCTCCCCGGGTCCGGAATATCCAAGTAATGGCTGCGACCCACAGATTGTTGTCTCTGCTGACCTGACTAGAAGTGAGCAGGTCATCCAGAATCCGTTCGGTTAACCCCATGCTTACTCATGCGAACTTATTAAGGAAAGAAGCTCGACCTATTTGAAATATTTGTAAACGATAAAGCACATACCTGCCACCCTAACTCGAATAGTGTACCGCCAGGTGTTCACCAGATCAGAGAGGGGAAACTCGTCCACTCGCAAATAGCCTGACCCATAACAAGATATTAGAAAAGATATATATGGTTCATATTCACTTGCAAGTACAACTATAGACTGTTAGCATCTTGTCAAGCATGTCCCTGAGAGCAAGGTGATCGTATGGAAGTTCGTAATGACTATAATTGTTAATGGGACGTTAAAATAAACTAGAAAGTTCAATGCTAGTATGACGTGTGTTCGCTTAATTATATTTAAGTGTTTAGGCTCTACGATGTTACTGGCAACGTACGTAGGCCGTTTAAGCATGAATGCAACAAGGAGGGAAAGCTGTAAAAGTCTTTTAATACACCCGTATACGTTTTTTAAGTATTTAGTTTTCGTGACCGCAGTTATTCCATTAACTTATTTTTTTTGCACTTTAAATCTTATTTGTGAAATGGTCAGCAAGTAATTGATGAAATACAAAACGAATATAGATAATAATGTCCTTGATTGAAGATCAATGCATGCGTCTTCGACTATCTTCGAGAAAAGATGCATAGCAGTGTGCGTTGTCCTTGAAACTGTTTCAGCTCAGTGCACATCACTTAGGAACGTTATCGCCATTTAGATCAATTAACATCGAAATGGAAATACTCCGTGTGGACTAAGAATATATAGTCCGTAAGCTATAAACAAAAACGTAATAATATTATATAACCCCTATTTTTGCGCAATTAAATTTATCGTTAAACTGCAATTAGGCAGCGCGTGGGATACGATTTGTGATGAGGTAATGACGAAATGAATTCTCCTAAATTGGAGACAGGATGGCAGTGGCTGATGACGAAACGTTTTCGCTGGTCAGAAAAGGGCATTAAACTCCAGTCTCGTTGACGCAAGCTGAAAGATAGTCCGTCACCGACGTCGACATGGAGCTGACAAGTTTCGTGGTAGTATTTTCGGGCAAGAAGGAAAGTTGTGATTGGAGCAGAGGGAAAAATTTTGAGAAATAGCTCGAAAGCACAAAGGTTTGAAGAATGTGAACCAAACCAGAGATATTGTGGACGGTTTTGGACAGCTTTTGTGGAGAAGGCAACCAAAACGAAGTAGAAGTATAGAGTTTGTGAAGGAAGACCGGAGATTTCGAAGTTTGCCCAGGTCTGCATTCCGAGAACCACCCCGGCTGTTTATTAACTGCTGTTCGTCCACGGGAAAAACTAAATCCACTAGTGTGTCTGAGAACATTAAAATATATACTTCCGATCAAATAAATTTAAAATCAGATGCTCTCCTGCATGATCAATTAAAGATCCTGTAAATTTCGC
The DNA here is from genome assembly GCA_034510155.1 of Eucriotettix oculatus. Lineage (NCBI taxonomy): Eukaryota > Metazoa > Arthropoda > Insecta > Orthoptera > Tetrigidae > Eucriotettix > Eucriotettix oculatus. The sequence goes on from CM067378.1 coordinate 67,309,654, forward strand.
TTATTCTCACACCGGACTATATATTTTTATGCGTAAGTAGTATTAACGTAAATTAAATTACACCAATTACAAATTTTATTACAAACAAAAATCATTTATATTACTTCCAGTTTGGTGCCCGGCCTTTGTCACGTGTTTAAATAAATTAAAGGATTTTGTTGTCTATTGGTCTGATAAAACAATTGACCCTGTTTTCCTTATTTATGTATTGCGCTTTAACTTAAGGAAAACATTCAATCACTAACGATGAAAAAATATCGTCTGTCGCCATGGAATAACAGACGTTGTTATAATTTGATAGAAAAAGTAATTAATTTCGTGTTGGCGGCGCTATATGGCGTCACAGATTCACAAATAATAATTGCAATTATTTCAGTAATTAAGAGTAAGTATTGGAACATCATCTCTAAATGAACAAAAAATAATAGTATTTTCCCAGCTACACTTCGCGTTTTCTTGATATTTCTTAGTGTTTGTATTACTGGCTGTAAGAAGAGAAAATTTGAGTACGAAATTATATGATTTTGCGGTTTGAAATGGTGGCTCTAAATTAAAACGGAAAAACAAAAACTTAGATTAAAAAATATAAATTTTGTTGGGATCAGGACTGTTCGAGAATCAATAAACTGATCACGTATCACTACAAATTCGGAATGTGCCATTTAAGACGGCAGTCCGCAGTTGACCAGGTCAGCCAAGGTCCTCGATGGGTTGTAAACCTATTAATAATCGCTGATTGCTGAAACTTAAACATGCCTACATTCGCAAATTTTTTAACCATTATTGTGCTAGGGGTTTCTTACCCCCGTGTATTTCCTCGGGTTAAGAATGAATGCCAAATGTATTGCAAACTACCTATGCGTTTAAATTTATATAAAGAATTACAAACAAACACACATACTTTTTTTATTATATAGATTAGAATGGGGTAATATTATGATTACATACAAACACCGGTCCCAACGACGTGGAAGGAATCATGAATTGTACAGAATTTACAGCACTCTATAATAATTTATTAAATAAACAATTTAATTAAAAATTACGTGGTATGTGACATGATATTATTTATATTTGATGTATTTCATTGTACATTATTATCTTATAAGAAGAGTTTACTGTTGACGGAGGACTTATTAAACATAGTAAAGCAATCATAAGTTTCCGTCGGCCTTGGCGTCGATTGCTGCTTGACCTAGAAAAGAGAGCGAGATTTCTGTTACGATGTAATTCTTGTCTATATTGAGGTAAACTTTAAGATACATATTTTTGCAACAACGATAATTTAATCAATTTTCTGAAATCATCAGAATGATACGGCACCAGCACATGCTACTTGAAAAGAATAGGTAGCAAGTGGTTTGACTTGTAAACTAGCAACAGCTATATATAGTTAAAAAGCATAGTCAATGATTAATTAAATCATCAGACAGATAAGATTCATAATCTAGATCCAAGGTTAATCAAGTATTTTATGCATAAAAATATTTTAAAGAATTTTAAAATGTGGAAAACAATATATCGAATATATCTGATTAATATTGAAATGCGTATTAAATTATAAGGAATTGTTTATGGAAGTTTAGTTTGTTGCAGTTTTGTGACGCGTATTTTATTTTATTTATGTAAATTAATTTATAATATTAAGCATTCTGTACGGTTTCCATAGAGAACAGATCCTGAATTATTCGCAAGGCACCCTTCCGGGGTAAACCCGCCAAACAAATACAGTCATAAACTTGAACCGTGACAGGCGCCTGACGAGCCTCAGTCCTTTGTCTGAGGGGATTATTGCGTCTCGGTGAAAAACCCAGGACAGTCAAGGTCAGCAAGGCGGTTGACCCAAAACATGGCTAGGGTTGGCCTGACACAAATTTTGAATTTTGGAGAAGGTTAGGGACGCCAACCCTATTAGAGGACCTGGGAAAAATATAAAAAGCGGGGAGACGAATGAGGTTTGAGGAGACGCGAGTTCAAGGTGGAGAGGACCTCGAAAAGAGGATTCGGAATAGACTCTCTGCCCTCTCACCTCCGAATCTCTGAGGTAGCGAAACGGAAAATTGGACTGGCTGGCGTCAAGGAGTCAGAGAGGAGATGCGATCTGGCCGTAAGTGTCAGGAGGAAAAAAAACTGGAGGCACGTTTCCTGAACCGCATCAGAGGCCTGCGTTCACATGACACCCGAAAGCTGCCTTTGCATTGAACCCAAGATTGCCGGTCAACCAGGAAACTAGAGAAGTATGAATGCAACGCAATGCTATGCGTATAAACACGTCAAAAACCCCTGAACAAAGTAGATTAAATTAACCTAAGTCTTTTGCTAAATTAAAATTAATTAATTTCTAAATATTGTAATTTGTTGAATCTTTTACATTTGTTAATAATAAATGTATTTTAAATGTCAAAGTTGAGATATTTGGCGCCCAACCACTCTAATTCTTTAATATATTTATCAATTAAAATATATAAAACCACGTCACAGTATATTAATACATTTATGTGCTAGTTTCTACTTCAACCAATTCCGATGTTCAAAATTTTCATACAAGAACTTTACTGATTTATATTAGATTCTTGTGGAAAACGTTGGATTAATTTGATTAACTATAATGATATTTTATTGATTAAATGTCATTTAAGTGTTCATAAAAGTGACAAAAATGCATTTCAATTGTGAAATGTCTAATTTTATTTTGTCAGTCATAATTAACTACAGTCGATTTTAAGAAAGAATTTGCTTGGTGTGGACGCTCACGGTGGCTCGCTTGCCACGTAATGTTATACTGTCACAACCATAGTGGTAAACATTTTCGGCACTGCTGCTTGTCCCGTTAAATATTTCAAGCTTGGGATTAATTTAATGAAAGTCACGCCCTTCGCGTCAATTAAAATGGTCGTTAATTTTATTTAACACAATCTATTATGAATGCAGCGTCTTCAAACACGGTCAAATTTTTAAAAGTTTGTAAATAAATATAAATGAAGATGTGTGAACATTAAAAAATTTAAGTTTTTAAAAGTTACAATGATTAATTGATGTGATCTATTGGGGCAGTATTTTTATGATGCTATTGTTAAACATTTTACTAAATGTAATTGCAGTAAACAAATTTTTTTATAGTAAAGAAAACCTCTGCTTCTAATTCTTATGTACAGCAAGATATTTAAGCTATATTATTCATGATGATTGATTACTGAACCAGTTCACACCTTTTCCCGGATTGTCTAGGACGTTACGTAGTGTTAATAATTAATTATTACGAATTATTTACATAGCCTGCTTTAATTTCCTTGTCCAAGAAATGAAACTTTTCTCAGGTGCATTTTTGCTTCATTTAATATTATCAAGGAAAGGGAAGATTGTGTATTTCTCTGAAACAATGAGGACAGATAAATGAAGAGCCTTTAAGAAAAAAACAATGCATTTGATAATCTTGATAATTTCAAATTATCTAATGAGCACACTACGACTAATTGAAAACAGCAATCATATTGACATAAAGATGTTTTATCTCATCAATAACTCATGGAATCGTGTAACATTTTTTTCCAAGCATTACTTATGAAACACGTAAGTGCATGTGGTGTAGTGCTTTCAAAACATGCTTTATCTTTTTCCACAGAATCACAGCGTACATGGGAAAAGTATAAACAGCGCGAAGATCCCACATTGTATGAAAAGCAAAATAAACATTATAAAGCTGTAAGCTGTAAGTCGAATACCAATAAAATGTTATGACAGGGCAGGTTTTACTTACAAATTTTGTCATTGTTGTTCTTATAGTAATCAGTCCTTAAACTGGTCTGATGCAACCCTCCATACTGACCTATCTTGGGTAAGCCATTTCGTTTTCGCGTAACTACTACAACCCGCATTATACCTTATCTGCTTAGCATATTCCATCCTAGGCCTCCCTATTCTGTTCTTACCCAACACACTTCCCACTAATACTAATTTTACAAGGCCCTCATGTCTCAAAACGTTGTCTTTTTTATCATATTGTACTCGAAATAATTTATATAAAATGATTATATTTTCTGAACTTTAAAATGCTAACTTGAGTTAAATTGGTTTGTAAAGGGAAATAATTGTATGAGATAGCCGTATTTTATCTGAAATATTTAACAGCCTTATCCGGCCACTAACATGGATTATATTTTCTTTGGCCACTGTAATATGTTGAAGTACGCGAAATAAAAACACATTCCTGGTTGCACGTGGCCCTCAATTTCTTTTCCAGGCAAAAGAACGACCTGAATAGAAAAGGGATCGCCCGTAGATAATCTGGAAGGGTTTGCTTCTGGAAGTTGGAAGCTGCGTAGATAATCCGGAGTCTCAACTGGTCACGGAGGGATGCTAAACATGCGATATTTACGCACTGTAGCTGAAATTTTCGATTGGCTGTAATTGTTTAAGTGCAAGCCAATAGAGGTTACTGAGAATTGCAGAAGATTGGTCGTAATTAAATAGGAGGACATTTAAGCTCTCCCCGAACTTACGTGGGAAGGGGATTTGGAGACGGGGAGCAGAAGATGGCGAGATGCCGAAAGGAGCTGATCAAATAAATTGTTAGCCGCCGAAGAGATGATGTTGAGAGGTCGACAAGTACTGACTGAAAAACTAAATTTCCGCCGGCGAAATGAGATCGGGAGTCTCTGCCAAATTTACTAGACAAGGAAATTAAACCCCGATGTAGGCAACGGAGTTCAACAGCCGATGCATCCAGCAATCATCACGACGCAGAACAGACCAGAATGCAGAGGCAGATACTTCGCGGGTATCGTAAATTTTGATAAAGTTTGAGTTCACATTTGCCAGACCTATTGCCATTAAAAAACCTGAATCGCTTCTCTTGGCCCATCCCACAGAAAACCCTAATTTTAAAGTCTAAATGTAAATTTATTGTTTTTAGTAATATGTTCATCAATAATCTGTAACTACTATGAAATGCTCTTGCTGAAATATTTCATTTAAATTAAATTAATAATTTTAAATTTAAACTTGTATTTTTAATAATAAAAACTTTCGTTAATTAATCCCTAAAATTATAATAACTTAAATTAAAACTCCCCATTAATACATTACACTACATTTTTTAGATTAACCATCCTTATTACGATTGAAGCAGTTTCTTGTTGTCTCACATAAGCACGGTTTCGGATGAAATATGATTTACTTCGGAGTGCACAATAGCCAACTAACATTAATTATTGAGCAGCTGCAGTTCTAGCTTATGTTTCGATATGCATATTATTTCGCTAATAATTTAAAACATATTTTTCTAGTAACATAAAAAACCCTATTTATATAAGTATTCAATTATATTTTATTTCATACGAGCTATGTGTTTGGCATTGCACAGCAATTTATTTATTCGATTCAATTATTTAAGATTTTGGCGAATTAATAATTAACAAAAGAATTAATTTTTAGCGAACTATACTCCTTTCTCGTCGGTTTTCGAATGCACCAGACTTCCTCTTCTCCAGAATGCTGGCTACGGGGTTTGTCACAGCTGATTTGGGGTTCGGTGTCTCCTAAGAGACCCGCACACACAAACTTTCTGTCCACGCGAACCTTTCCTGAGTTCGTCTCAAAAATGCGCGACTGACAACCAGCAGGAGGTCTTAAATATGGTAAGTCGCAGAACAATACTTCTGGCTGTTCCTGTCACTCGCAGAAGTCTGGAAATTCCTACATGTATCACAGAGCATAACGAGTCGCCATTGTATGAATTTATGCAATGAACTCTGGACACAATGCACATAACGGTTTAACAATATAAATTAAACTATTAATGAATTATTTTGACTACACTCATTAAAATGAATAAATCGTCATCAACTCAGCGCACCACAAAATTCTCAGACAAATATACAAAAAAAAGTAAGATGTGGACACGGAAGAGCTTTAATTTATAAATTAATTGGAATTGAAATCAGACGACGGTATAATAGTTGGCTGATTTTGACTCTTATTCAAATAGAGGTCAATGTAATGTCACAGTATATAACAATAAAATATCACAAAGTAAACTATATGGCGTGAAGAACTCGTAGTTTGCCAGTCCTCTTGTTTCTAGGATTATATAAACTTTTATTCGATACTATTCTCACCATTTAGTGTGTCCCACGTGCCAGCGTAAAAAATTAATTGTATTTATAAAATGATACGTAATATTGTTTTTCTTGGTAACTTTCAGTGCGCGTTGTCTTTATATTTTTTATTGTTGAGCCCGTGACTATTGTGTTTGTTTACCGGCTGCAACCAGACAGAACAAACTGCGCAAGGTCAAGGCAATTTGTAACAGGGACTTTCCAGCTTCCGAACATATTGGGCTACTGAAGACACCTGCGCTTACTTCTTACAAAATTAATTTCTGCAGATGCGACGTATTTTATTCGTTCATTAACCCAAATGACTCGTTCTCCTTCGAGATCGAGACTAAATTCTCATTAACTTAACTGAAAAGTTATTCAGCCTGTAATAGCTGGTTAAAGTAATATGAACGAAAAGGCAAAAGTGACTTTGCTATTTCTTTGGCCAACTTTCAGCTTAAATCTTATGTGATAGAAAGATAATGGCAATTGATTTATGAAACCATCCCCCGCACGCATTTCTTTAAAAGCATCCTAGAATTTTACGTACACGTTTATTTCTGACAATCATATCATAAGTCTGAACTTTCATTAATAAACATCAAATATTATTATACATCATAATGAAATCGTTTGGTGAGGCAAAAAGAAATATTTTATGAACGGTAAATTTAGACAATTTTTCGAAAATTATAATAATCATCCATCAGTCTGTTGGTAATAATTTTAAAGACATCAATAAATAATAATAATAATAGCAATAAATATAATTTTTTTCAGTGAAATCTGAATCATGACATTTATTTGTTTTGAAAAGTTTATGCGACTTTTTAAGAACAGGATGAACAATATAAATTAATGTATGTATTTATTATTGATACTTTCCGCTGTTTATATTTATTCCATACTAGCTGGATGCCCAACGATGCCCAGGAATTAAATTATATTAGAGTAACCATCCGCTCCCATTTTCCTAAGTCAGTCTCCTGTTTCAAACCTCTGTCTCCGGCTGTGAGGCGTATTCTCGGCTTTGTCCCCAGAAACCTGTCTTGACCCTATTAGGACGGATATTTGGGTTACGTGTAACAATCTATTATAAAACCTTTAATTTTATCTAATTAGTGTTTTACAAATTTATGTGTAGCTGAAACTAAAAGCGAACACATGTTGACAATACTGTGTATTAAATAACATTGATGTCCCAACAACAATGCGTGACCTCTGATCAAAACTACTGCGGAAACGAGTAATGACGTGAGAATGATCGCCCTTTCTCGTATGCTGTGAAAATTACACTTATGATAACACTAAGTAAGTAGACTTTTCGCCTTTTTTTATCAGTGTATCTCCCCCCTCCCCCTACAATTTTGAATTCGATATTTATATCTTTGTCAACGCGTGGAAGGATCAAATTTTTGAAAATTTACTTTTTTACCCCTCCAACTTCATGATATATCAATTTTATCTTAAAACCTCGATGGCTCAGTACCATAATCGACTTAAGATACCTACTGGAACCTTAAATTGGTACAGAAACTTATAAAAGTCTGAATAAATGTGCAGTGCCGTGAGAACGACTATCAATCTCACTAAACTGGTGGTAGCAGTGTCTTACCGTTACTGCCTTTGTTTAAAATTTGGTTGAAATTGCTCTATGCATTTAAATTAGTATGCGGCAATTAAAGACACTAAAACAATCAATTAAATTTATAAAGAGAAGATACGTGAACCATTTCTTCGATCTGATTTCCGTTAAATAATGTGTATGTCTACATTGCATTTTTATCAACTAATTGAAAGCATAATTACTTAAATTAAATGTTAGCTGTTAAGCTTGAAATATGTCTTAATATCAACTATCTCGTTTGGCAGGCTCCATGAGGACATTATCTATTCATTAGCTAGTTACAAATGTCTTCAGGGTAGGATATTTCTAGGCCTAAAAGCGGGGGGGGGGCAATAAAGGAACAAAAAATGTTCAAATGATCGACAGAAAACATCTCTGGTATGAAGTATTCACGACAATCGGATGATTGGTATAGGAACGCCTAAGAGCAAATCTTATATCTCGCAGTTGGTTTTGAAAAGGATCCGGCTGTACAATATTTATTAATATTTTCGGAACTCTACTAGATATAGAAATGAAACATATACAAGTACCAAGATTCTAAACTTCCTGAGAAAGGTTTTGTAGGGTTTACCCTGCATTACTTTGAGATAAATGTCTAATTCCGCATTCGACATTTCAAATTCCTTCCTACCTTATTACAGGGAAGCTGTCACCATGTGGAGAACCCTAAATTATTTAAGAATTGCTATGGTGGTTCGAATATGTTATTGAAGTTTAAAAGTAGGACATTAGAAAACAATTGACGTGAAAAATTATTATTGAGGTTTAACGTAAAATTAGTGGCACCGCAAATTTTATTAGTGTAGTTTGAATAAAAGAAGATCCAATACGATAGGAGATTGTGTCGTAAAGTTAAGAGGTAGTAAAAGCGATGTGTGATTGAGACTAACAGTTTACTTTGGAGATGCAGATATGGAATGAGGCTGCAGGTTAGAATCATAGCAGATTTCAGAGTAGACCCAAGGAAGAATCGTTGAAGAACAAATGTCTGTGGACGCAAAATACCCTGAGAGAATATGTTAATAATATTGAGAGAAATTATTATAAATAAATAAATTAAAATGAATAATAAAAAAAACAAATTAAAAACCACCGCTGAAAAGGAGTTTACACTTTATTAGTTTATTCCAGACAATGTACACTTGATACATGGTATGTTTATGAAAATAAATTTATCACACAGATTTAATCCTTTGGTTATTTAATCTTTGAAATCAGGCAATTGTGTTCAGCTAATGAAATTGTCCTGTCATGCCACGATTACGAAGTTAAGAAGTGACCTTGAGTTGTAATGACCTGACACCAGCCTTTCATTCGACTGGAAACTGCAAAATAAAAGTGATGGTTCCAGATGGCGTTTCGTTATCCTGGTCTCAGAGCAGCGTCCGTCCAATGACTCGCCTTGTCCTTGTCCTTAGCCGGAGCGTGGGCGGGCGCGTGGCCGCGGCTTACACCTCGAGTAGCAGCTCCATTGTTAATATTATAAGATTGCGAGAAGCTGTTGTAGCCTCAGAGATTACGTCTCTTACCGTAACTCGTTAAAATGATTACAATAATATACAATAACAATACATTAATGCTTATAATTTTATTTTGTTGTTCGAGTCATCAGCTTGGGATGAGAATCACGATTCGTACTAACCTGTTTGTGTAACGATGTATTGTCTTGTCTGTTTAATATCTGCTACTGATTAAATTCAATGTTTGTCTTTTGGGAATTATTAGAATGAACCGTTAAATAATATTTTATGACAGTGCTAAGAGGTTGTAAAACTGTAATCGGAAATGAAACTAAAAAGTAAGAAAATTGTTTTTCGTCTGTGTAGCGCAGTAGGACCCTACACTAATTATATTCACATTTTTTGGATTTTAAATGGTCGAAATTAAGCAATAATATTCTAACTCGGAGACAGGCAGACACCAGGGTGCCTGGTGGAAATGTGACTACTGACCTTGAGAAAGTTTGAAGGTTGAATTTACCTTAATCAAAAAAAGCCTTATATTATGTAACTGCAGACAGTGTCTTCGTCAGAGAAAAAACCTCCGCGCTTGAGGACGAATTCAGTGTGGTGAACACTCGTCACATGGGGTGGCGTTTTCCCTTGGAGAAGGAGAAAATAAGATTTTAGCTGTGATGTGAGAACAAGAAAAATGGGTAGAGTTTATTAAGACGTTGAAAGGGCGAGGAAGAAGAGAGACGCGAGTGTTACTCGGAGGTTGAAGTGAACAGGAAGCGGAGGATGTACGAGAGAAGATAGAAATGAACAATTAATAAGACATGAACAAATAATTAGACAGTGTTGATGGTGAGTTGAAAGGGAGGTGAGCAGAGGTGATCATTGTTGCTCTTGAGTTAGAAGGAAGAGCGAACAAGGAGGGTCAGAACTTCGGACTTGCTTGTTAGTTGAAAGGAAGTGGTAATATCTGCGTGTTTAAGTGTGGTAGGAGGAAAACTGGGTTTTCCTCAATCGTCGATCCAGAGTCTTCATCCGTCAACAGAGGGTAAATCCACAACCCGATTTGGAAGTCTGAGAGTCTACTAAGCAGAACTTCCAGAATTGCTGAGAAAATGAAACAAATTCGTCACGAACGTGATATTTCAGCGTGATTGTTTTTAATAATGGTAGCACCTTTTTATTTTAATTTAGAACTGAAACATAGTTTTCTGACTTTAAACTTACAATAAATAAAAATACAGCAATAAGTCAACCTATAAATTTATAACAATTTAATTAACATAAATAGTACATTTCGTCTCCCTCCTGAGACTTCCATAGGCATACTCAAACATAATATTACAATAAATTAAATATAGGTTCTATGTTCTATGCTTGACGAAGTTTCAAAAGGGAGACGAAATGTCGTATTTATATTATTTAAGTAGTAATAAATTTATATGCTGACTTATTGGCCGTTTTTTTATGTATCGTTAATTTGTATGGAAAATAATGCGCGTAGTGTTTACTGAAACTGTCATAATATTTGCCGAAGTTACAGTATATATTTTTTGATAACCGAATTTTATTATTTCCAGGAAAAAATTAACAGTCTAAGTATAGAGGAAAATAAGATCTGAGGCAGCACCACGCAAAAGACTTCCCATTCATAGATCCCACATTTATGGAGAAGAGATCTGCATCGTGCGTAAGAGGTATAGAGTCTTATTTCGTGTTTCAAGAAATACTATTTACGACTGTTCAATTTGTAAATTTTTTATGTTTTATATTTTGTTCGTGGAAAATAATTTAGGTGTTTGATAATGCTAAAATGTATCCAGCAACTGTCATCAATGACTGCTTAGTGGTCTTGATCTATGAGTAGTAAAAAAGTATCGATACGTATTGATGCAATAGTTGTTGATATACGTGAGATTCAGATGTAAGTGTTGGACGTTATCATTATTTTTGATACTTAATTTCATGCTGTATTTTTTTCGGTTTTCACAGGTTCAAGAAACATTTTGAATACTGAACATTAGTAATACTGTGCACATACATTTTATTAAACAGAGTTGTGAACCATAAAAACTTGTATGTCTTGCACTGTCTGTTAGTTACGGAGCATAATCGGATAAATTAGTCGCAGTGTCGTGTTGTTGAGCAGTTGTCGGACACCCACGAGCTCTTCAAGCATCAGTTAGAGCGGGAAACCCTTGAGCAGGTTCCCATTGCACCTGGCAAACGGCCCACGTAAACGAGTCATGAGCTGCTGGCTGGAGATTTGAGAGCCTCCAGCGGTCCAGCGCGGCGTGGCGCCAGACCGGTCTTCGCTGACAGCAGTGGGTCAAGGATCGTCCGCCAAAACCGTACGACAACGAGGACACCACTTCTACTCGGACGAAAAAAAGATATAATTTCCTTGGCATGTTAAGTAAGGCGGTTAATCCTGCTCATTTTCTGTAAAGCTTTGAAAGAGTCGTCAGACTCCACTCACTCTCACGTACGATGACTTAGTAATGCGATCATCTAGCATTTCTGAAATCTTGCAAAAAACTAACCGTGCAAAAATGATAATAATGACAATTAGTGCATAACTTATAAGTATCGAAATTTAAAATATAAACAAATTTGTTCAGTGCAAAGGTTATAAACTCTACATATTCTACTGAAATCAATCGAATTAATTTTTAATTCTTTTGTTTTGTACCAAACAGCTCTATGTTTAAACGGTAAGCGGTGTTTATGTATTCTACGGAAATAAAGGAGTATTATAAAATAAGGGAGCATTAAAACATTAAATATGTTCTACTAAGTCCAAATTATAATCTCTTTAGGATGAAAGTCACAGTGGAACAGGTCACTTAATGTTTAACAATTTTTGTAAAATTCTGGAAAAAGAAAAATCATCTGCATCTCTTTAAGGTGAAACACCGGGTAGGATCCTTACTCCCCTCTCTATGTCGGGAATGCCTTGTACTCTCTCTGGTTTTTCTCAAAGTTCTCACATGCCAAGACATCTCATCTATTTTAGGAGGTGTATGTACTGGGGTCGAAGATCTTGGGCATACGCTGAGACTTGTTCGCTGATCTTATCGATCAGTCGGCCAACTAACTCCTGAAACTGGGGAAGGCACGGAGAAGGGAATGCTGCGATCCCACATCAAACTCGTTGCCGTCATTCTGAAGGGCGTGAGAATAGTACCCAATGCATGACCTACCTGATGCAGGTTTTCTAGGTTTTTCCCTGCATCTCTTTAGGTGAAACACCGGGTAGGATCCTTAAACTAGAGCCCGGGGGCACTAGCAACCCTCCGATACCTTGCTCTACCTTCCGCATCCTCTTTTTCAAATCCCTTCCTATGCTATTAAAGAGGAGTTGCCTGTTTCAGGTTCACCCTCATATAGTACCCAATGCCTGTTGCCAAAATTAATATTTATAAGAACTATTTCACCACATGCAATCTATTTTCTAAAACGAATTTTTAAATATAAATATACATTGTGCCTTATCAGTTTGATCCTATTATTTGTACAAATTACACGGTACTTTAGTATATCACAATTTTTATTTCTTAAATGACAACGATGATAGTAAAAATTTATATTAAAATATACGATATTTTTAAAAGATTCTACCTTATAGCAATTTGTGATAAGGAAATAAATTTTTGTCCTCTTTTGAGCTTCCGTTTTCGTGGAACTCTTGAAGCATTTATCTACACAATTTTCGTCATAAGTGTACATAAAGTTTCATAAAAGCGGTGCAGACATTTATCATCTTTCATCACACAGGCGTTCTCTTAAAATGGGGCTTTACATTAAAAATGAGTTATCATTTCGTCGCTTAACATGTTACAGTCTAATAACGTAAAGTAAAATTTTATTAATACAACGTTAGTTTTACATTTAATTTTTTGTAATAAATTAAAAAGTTATTTAGCTACACTGTATATTATAAATAACTGTTTTACGTAATACATAAAATATATCTGTGAAATATATAAAAATAAGTTGGCCTAAATTAATATTTAAAATACATCAAAAGTATAAGAGATGGAAAAAAAAGAAAAACAGTTTTCAAAGTCTATAAAGTTAATATTCTCCTCATAATATATGCAATAGTTTACAATATTCATTTTTATTTTAATTAAAGAAATAACCTTTAGCATAAAATCTGACTTGAGAACGTCTGTAACTTTGTTCTTTTCTCCTTGGATCTGCCTTGGCCTCAGCTGCCAGGACGAATGTGGACTGTCACATTCCATGACAGATTCCCTATTTTCGAGTGGTACGTGGTCAGCGTATCGATTCGGTGTTAACTCCATTGTTCGTGACCCAGACGAACACATCCATGACCAGACTGGGATTCGAATTCGGGACCCCTGTAGTAAGAGACTGACAAATGCACCACAGCAGGTTGGCTCATTTAATTGGAACAAAAATCCGATGCTATAAGGACATACAGTTCAAAAATTATTTTTAAACCTCAAATGAAATTATCTCTTAACGATGACCCCGTTGTTTAATTTATTATACATTAAACACTTAAAACATTTTTGCCGAAGATCGTTGCCATTGTATGTTGTAAAATAATATACTTCTTACAAATTTGATTTATATTCTACATACACTTGAATATTTGGCATTTCATTATCTTAGTCTGTAGCTAGGTCTAATTATGTCGTTGGTCACATGATTATTTTTTAAGCTATTGAATAATTTATTAATAAATTAAGTAAAAAATTAATATAGAATATTATTAAATAAAATAATAAATTAATTAAGCTGATAACTGTTCAGAAACTTTTTAATAAAATAAAATATTGCAATTAATTCGTTCTTGTGTTTTGAAACCTTTTCTGGAGCATAAATATATCTTGGCAAATTGATTTTGAATGTAAAAAAATCAAAGAAACAGTTTTTAATACATGACACAATGTTGTTGATCGTATTTTGATAGTTAAAATTATTACAGGAAAAACCGGGTGATTTGAAATAAGAAAATAATTTAAATAATAATATATCATAAATTGTATTTAAATTTTTCTCATTATTTTTTACATTAATAGACTAATATTAAATCTTAAACGTAACATTTCACTGATCATTGTATAATATTTACAGATATCATTTAATTTTTTTGCCAATAAATACAAGAGAAAAAACGTTCAATAAACTAGTAAAGAATGAGCTACTAAAAGTTGATTGACGGAACACGGGCAAAACATTAATTTAATTTCCACTTGAAGTTATCAATACAATTAGTACAGTTGATGTATTTTTAAAAATTAAGCTTCGCATAATTTTGTTGATAATTACATATAAGTTTGTATAAATAGGTGGGATATTAAGAGGTTTAGCCACGTTTGCCTTTTCGAATCTGTCTCATGATACCACGAAAAAAGAACAGGAGAAATGCAATACAGACAACCAGAGAATTATTAAGTTCATTAAGTCAAATTCATAAGGGAAATATTCGCTGAGAATATTACTTCACCATTTTTCTCGATGGTTGTAAATTAAATGTGTTTGGAAACGACTACATAACTTTGAACGTTGAATTTAAACGTTTTTATAAATATATAAAAGTACGGTCAATTAAGTTGTAAAATAAATTTTATTAGTATTTAATTAATATAAATAAAATGTTTCATCGAACTTTGTGGACATCATCTGGTAACTATACGCATAGATTATTATAAAATCAACATTAATTTTGAATACATACAAATTTTGTTAAAATAAGTAGAGTAATCTTCAATATAAAGTAAAATAATTGGATATGCGTTGTATTTAAAGTAATGAAATACTAATTAATTATATTTGCTGACTTATTTAGCCTTATTTTTATTTATTTATTATTAAACTTAAAGTCAGAAAAATGACGTTTCAACCTGTCTTTTATGCTCATTAATTCAAGTTTTTAAATATCGTTTTGTTTGACTGAAATAACACGTATTGTAATATTAACAATTAATTTTGTAACTGATATTAATTTGATCTTAATGCTAATTTTTGCTTTAATATTTTAAATTATCCTAAAATTTATAAATAACAAGGTTACCGTAATTATCATGTAAGTCAATAAGTTCATATAGAATACTTTAAAATATTTGTGTAACAAAAGTTTGAGAAAAATGAAAAGTTTTAAATATCACAGTATAATATTCTGTATGCTTTTAGAAATAGAGTTACGCACTTTACGAGTAACTAGTTCTATAATACACCAAGAAGTACAATTAAAAGTAAATAGTTTATCTGAAAATTAAATTTACAATATATGAGTTAAATCAACCACTTTATCAGTTATTTGTAATTTAAACATTAAAAACACAAAGTGGCTGATTTAACTCATTTATTGTACAATTAAAAGTGTTGCATTTAAAATAATCTGATGTAATAGAAGTATCACGTTATAGTATTTAATCTGTGCCTTATATTTTTAAGCAACCGAGGACATCAGTATAATACGTTAGTAGTCTTTGAGTACAATAAATCAGTATGGCCCTGTAACGCTCAAACACATTTGCTCGGATCTCGGCGTTTTGGAGTCAAAAGAAACGAGACAGTATTTAAGCCAGGGGTAATAAAACCCAGACATTCGGACGCCAGCGGAATTAGTCCCACGAACTTTGGAATGCGATGGACGGAGGATGGGAATGGAGCGTGGATTTACCCAAAACCCGTGGGAGAGAGGGACAAAATGTTACTCCCAGGGATGTGATTGGTTAATATCCATCCCTGCCACCTTCGGGATATGAACAAAAAAATGGGGAAGAGGCATTAAAAAGGCTGGCAGAGAGATTTTCGAGACGGATGATTGGAATTTAAGGCAAGGGAGATTGTGGAGACGAAAGCGGTGAATCGGATTAGATATGAGGCAGATTACGAAACGAGCAGATGATCGACATTATCCGACAGGTAACCCGAGGAGACGGGAATAAACTGGAAATTGTTTGCTTTAAGAAATTAATTTGTATAATTTTTTATGTAAATATATACGTAGTGTTTAAATAAGAAATAATTGCTGATTTATGGTTTAAAAAAGATAAAATTGTAATATTGATGTAAATTGGTTCAGGATAAAGGAAATTGTTTTATTTTTTATTATAAAAGTTCATTCTTAATATATTAATATGCACTAAAATAATACATATTCCCTCTATTCATTTTAATATATATTGCCATATGCCAGATTATTATAAACGTTACTTCGCCCTTCTCACCGCTAATTATACCATTATTAATTCAATTAAATATTCAATATTCTAAGTTTATTCATAAACCAATTACAAAATTTGGGATTATTGGCGGGAATAACATTAGGAAGTTATTTTTTTGTTTCGAAATATCTAATCATTTTTTTTTGTGTTTTACCGTTTAGATCAAACATTTTATCAGTAACTTATTAAAATATTCATCTAAATATTGGTAGCTTTACTTCTCTATATTTAAAATAGCGTTTGGCGCAAAGTATTAAATAAATCGTATTGCACAATGAACAAAGGAATGATGTAGAGGTAGTTAATATTTTCTTTTCACTACATGCTTGGTGAGTAATATGTTCTTCTGTAACTTTAATGTGTGATGACGTCACGCTTCGCTCTGTGATCTATCCTGCTCTCGACTTAAACCGCCCAAGTTTTGAACTGTATCTTTTTATTTACACCACTGTCACAATGTCTTTAGAACATCTACGATGATAACTTAGTCAATTTACCTAGGAAAATAAGATGTTCACCTTTACTGCGATGGAAAACGCGTCGACGGACATTAGTGACGTTTCTGCGGGACTTCGCACACTTACCCTAATGACAATGGACCAGAAACATATTCACGTTAAATTAAGTTACTCAATAACACAGAGATGAGCACGGCATTTCATCTTAACTCTGGAGGCGAATTTTTAAATATTCGCTATTTCAGGCAACGTACATTAAAATAATAACTTTAACAGGTTCAAGTTAAAATTTTTAAATTCAACGTAATTAGTGAAAAGTATAGGATGGATTGAGTTCATCTAGTCAAGCTGGCAAACTGAGTGTATGCTTCCTGGACATTGGTAACATAAGGAAATAGTTAACTTATTTTATCAACTTAAATGTGTTTACCGCTGTTGTTGCTCCTTACAAATAATTAAACTTTACGTAAAGGTTACTTACAGTTAATTATGAGTTTACTTTTCCTTATACTCGGTCTAAATTTGCCAATTTTTTTTTACATTTTCTCTAGGTAATATGACTTCTAGTATTCTGAAAACACAAAATTATAAGATATTAAAAGACAAAAAATCAAATATCTAATATTAACCATTTTAAATTAATTTAATCGAATTAAATATACATATGTTGCTGTTTTTGTTGTATCCAGTCCCCATGATAACCTACTTTGCGTAAGCCTTTACATATACAAATACGCACAAATTATAAAGACATTATTTCTTACTAGCTGGTTTACATGTTCTAAATATGGAGAATGACCTTTCTTCTACAGCGTAGTACAAATGTTAAGGTACGGTTCATTTTACGTGTTACTTATAACTCATAGTTCCATTATCAAGTCTCATTTCATTTTCAACTTATTGCAACGTCTCGCTTCCCAATACAAGATAACAATCTCACCTATCCTTGACAATAACAAACCCAGAAGAAAGAAAATGAAAATCTTAGGATTAGAATTTATAAATGGTTCATGACAATTTAATTTACTTTAAAAATTATTTATCACTTCACAGAAAAAAGTGTTGCTTTCTGAACAAAATTAATGTCCAAATAACTATAACAAGTGTTTATAACATTAGCCATTTAGTCTGAACAGAGTGGATGAATTTTTAATATTCTCTATATAATATCAGGAAAAATTTAATCATTATAGGGAAAAACATCATTTTTATGACTTTAAAGTTTAATAATAAATAAATAAAAACACGCCAAAAAGTCAGAAAATAAATTTAATTAGTATTTAATTTAAACTTAAAAAAATTGTTGTTGAATTTATTATCCTTGGCCTGAGAATTTGCATGTAGCTATATTAATTTTTATGGTGTATAGTTACCTGAAGAAGTCCACAAAGTTGGAAGAATACTAATTAAATTTATTTGCTGACTTATTTGTCCATACTTTTGTTTGTTTATTATTAAAAGTGAACAGATTTAGTTAGGCAGCAGGATTTTAAATGACGTCGGTTTCGGATCCCCAAGTGATTTAATCTATACCAATAAAAAAAATTGAGATATCTGTCTGACTGTCTGGAAGTTTGTCTGAAATAGGCTCCCAAACTGTTCTACGGATTTCTTTGAAAATTTGAGGGATTGAAACGGGAATTGTAAAATAACTTCTTAAGCGAAATTTTAGCAGCTTGAGAGAGCGAGAGAGTGGTTTCTCATTAAAATCACTCAATTTTAAGCAACATTTCATCTGGAAATTAGAATGAATTTTTAATATTTATACAATCAATTACTCTGGTCTGTATAACATTGAGAAATTATAATAGAAATCAGTCCGACCGTTTTGTTTTGTAAGAGTGTAATAGAAATAGTAACCAAGTAATGCTTATAGGGCACTTCACTCCGCATATAGTGCGTTAGTTGACTTTTGTCTAAGCCAAATTAATTTGCGACTGATAAATTTTGGAAATGTAAGTAGTTGAAATATGACAAAATACATTATTCTTCAAAAGTGAAAAAATATTATGCATTTAACAAACGATTGTCACAACTCTGTTAGATAGAATGCCATAATCAAGTAGGTGTACCATTCGACTGAAAATTTAATGATCTATAATTTATATTTATTAACGGACATTGCTTCTAATGCTTCATGCTTAAATTATTACCGAAAACCTGAAAGAACAGGAAAATAAAGTTGCTTCTTTGGCCTGAAAAACAGATGACTTTAATATTTCTAAAATCCTTTTTACTGCTGCGTGTAATAACGTGAAATGTTTGATATAAACCGCTTTACTGTGAAACTCTGACCCATTCAGCTTGACAGACAGGAATTAAAGTGACGTTGTTTTAGGATCACGTTTTGCAATAAATTTTAAGACATTAAAATCACTCGATTATGAGCAAGGTACAGAAAATAATATTATACGGAGAATAATATTTTCAGTGATATTCTTGATGGAATAAATGATATTTGATGGATTTATCCTTGTTTTAAGATTTGCATAAGAGGATACAGTATGTTGCATTAACCTGAGTGGTGAATTTTTCAGACCCCCAGCTTTCTGAAAATTGAACAAAAGCAGATATGACATTCTTGTATGCTATCATAGTGTTTCCAGTCCTGCTTTGTAAAGATACCGATTCTCGTTTGAACCGGTAACATATAGACATGTGCAGTGCACACAGTCATAAAGAAGTTAAGGGCTCTTCCAGCGTTTACCTAAATTATGCTGTTATAGTCCCTTTCTGACAAAGAATTTCAAACACATTCTTTGAGTCCATTTTCGTCGTTTCTCAATTGTAGAGATTTGGAAACATTTCCTTGCTGGCGTTTTATAAATTATATAATGATTAGGAAAATCATATCATTTTATGAAAGAGTGAAAAGCATCCTCCAATGCTCAAGTTAAGAATAACGAACAAATATTTCCGGTATGAATTGTAGAATTACTTTCTCGCCATTGACGGCTGATTCATTGTCATTTCACGAACCTTCATTCCTAAACGACGTCCGCTGTTTCTTCTCAGAACGCTAAATTGCACGCCGCTGAATTTCCGGCGTTTTATTCTTGGCCTTTGTGTCCCAAACATTTTACACGGGGAGGTGAGTTCTTGTTGTGTAATGGGGTCTCTTTATCTGTAATTGTTTAATGACCAAAGTTGTATCTCACGTGAGATCCAGAAAGAAAACCCGTTTCGGATTAATTTGATTTACGACTGAATACTGGAAAACATTAAAATGGGTTTACGTGGGCTATTTAACCTAGATTTATTATGAATTATTACTTTAATTATACAAATAAATTAACAGAAGACGGGTCACCGAAAACTGATATGAGTTCACAGAAACACTTTTATTCCTGAATTATAGGCCGTTTTGGATTACTGTTAGTGAAATATTATTTATTTAAATTAGTAAAAATATTATTATTTTAAAATTACAAATTAGTGTATAGAGAGGCAAATAAAATAAAATATTTCAGTATATTTCTCCTAATTATGACTCAAAAAAGCGCTGTTTTGTATGTAATAAACATTACGCATTTAAAACGTGTAAACGTATTTTCTAAATCCATTATGTGTAATGTAGATATAAAATAATTTGTTGAAATAAATAGAAGTATAACTTTTCCTTTCTTATTATTCCATACTACACTATAGTTTATATAGAAACCATTTTAATTTGAGTTTTATTAACATCTCGGTATATAGCAACTACACATTTACATTGCAATTGAATTACATAAACTATGGGTTATTTATACATAAATTTGAAATATTTATACATACGTATGTTATCCTTATTTACATTATTTAATTTTTTCTCTTTCGCTTGGATTTAACAATTAATTTTGTAATGTCCATGTATTAGTTTATTACTTCAATGAATTTTATAACGTAGAAAATATAGACAGGTGTAGATTTACGGAATCAAATTAAAACTCTGTTGCAGTCCTCTTTATCATATTGCTTCATTACATTCAGGAGCTTTCGGTCCTTATATGGCCATATTTATCTGTCATATCAAAAAAGATACATATAAGGTCCGAAAGCTCCTGAATGTAATAAAGCTATATGATAAAGAGAACTGCAACATGGTTTTAATTTGATTTTGGATTTTATAACGTTTTTTTAGTTCACTGCTGAGTATATGATTTCGTTGAGTTACTTGTTTTGCAGGGATATATTTTCTCTGCTTTTCTTATATTTTGCAGTTTTCAATATTGTTAGGTGATACTTCTACTTATCAAGCTCATGTATAGTTGATATAAATAAATGGCCTTGAGTCACATAATTATTTATTCTATTCATTTCAAAAATATTAAAACAACGATGTTTCGTCCTCAGGCATAACATATTTAATAACTTTGTTTATAAACAGTTATTAAATTATGTATATATATATATACTGGCTACTGGTTTCTCATAGTTGATTTGTTTTGGCGTCCCCCAAGACACAAGGAAAAGGTGTTTGTACCCTCACTTATTCCCTTTCTGGAATGCGTGACAGACAACTAGTAGCCTTGCCGATTTCATGATAATAAAATTGTCTTCGAACAAAGACCTCAATCCCCCAGCTCTCCAGCTCCGTTCAGTACATTGGAGGCAAGGTTCTACTGTCTTGTCTGCTGTAACTTGTTGAAATTATGAATTTAATTAAGGATTCTATAAAAAATTATTAAAACTGATTTACCTGAAGAGGTCCCAGAAGAGGGCGAAAAGTTTTTTTTACTACGAAATACTTTTCTAACTCAATAACATTTATAATATTATATTGATAGTCAGATGTTTTTCATTACTATTACATGTAGTGTTTCTGGAAATGGTTGATGCAGCCATTACTTAAGGATATTTCTCTGTCGAGAAATAGGTTGGTAATAATTATAAATGTGTAGCTATAACCTGGCATTCATGATAAGTTTCACGTTAATTGTAAACAGTCCAATGATTTCAATTGAGAATTACAACCATTGCAATCTACTGTAAAAGAACGAAAAAAGCAAACAAATAAGAGTGTGTTTGGTTTTCAGATACGGCGAATATTTGTATAAATTTATTGTTAAAGGTTTTTTTGTCATTATCGTAATTGTGTGTCAGGAATGTCGTGTGATTTATAAGCTGTACCAATAAGAGTTAAAACGCGACGCAAGAGAAAACGTCTCGTAATAATTAATATGATATGACTATGGAATAAAATATCACTACAAGGATATTTTTGGTGTTGTTTGAGTTGTGTCGTAGTTTAACGAAGGAAGGAGGAATTCCTCTTTAAAAGGACTACTATATTCTTTGAGGATGATTCTAATTTTTGTCGTGAATTTAATGACGTCTTCCAGCTCAATTTTTTTTGGAGGGAAAAATTAAATATAGAAATAAAAGTTGAGGCGTTACGAATTAAAGATCCGATTGGAGTGTAAATGTAATTGGGAGCGGAGTCTGTGCGAGGTAAACCAGGCGTTCACGGCCGGGGATGAAGCAAGGAGTCGTAACCGCCGAGGACTGGAATCAGCCGGACCCGGGTGGACCACGCTGGCGGACGTGCTGTGCTGTCTGCATTATCTCAGACAGAAAGTCTCCCAGTCCATCCACGGCTACGAACAAAACACCACATTAACCTTCCCACTGACACACAGCGACGTATGATGTCTTTCAAAATATTTGTTTCACTGGATCAGTTTAAAAGTCCACGCCGGGCGAATTCTGAGCATACTCGACGAAATTGTAGAAGGGCTATCACATTACCCATTAAAATATTTATTTATAGCTTACAATCTGTCATAAAGCGACATTTAGTAATTTATATGACTATCAGAACACAAGACATGGTGAAAAACATTCCATCGGGAATCTTTCAAGATTAAGTTAAAATATAATTGTTTGACGCTGTGGAATTTGTTTCGTCCTTTACTTGAGTCTTGTTAATAGGTCCAAAGGTTTGAATTTCTTGAGCCTTGGCTCCTCGTCACTGGAATTCAATAGGCGCTTCACTAACATGTTTGGGTGTATTTTTAATCTGTTGTTGTATCGCTCACTGTGGTTTTGTATTTCTTTAGTAAGGTTTGAAATACCCTAATCTTTTCGGATGACTTCGGAACGAACCATCGGGCGTTTACCAAGGATCGCAGTACTTTTGATTGGAATCGCTTGGTAATGTCTATGTGTGATCTACAAGCTGTTCCACAAAGTTGTATCCCGTATAGCCATATTTGTCGAATAGTAGTTTTATATAGCAGTAGTTTAGTTTCAAGAGAAAGTTGTGAATTTCGTCCCATGAGCCAATAATATTTCTGGAATTTTAGACCTAATTGTTTACGTTTAGAGAATATCTGCTGTTTCCATGTAAGTCGTCTATCTAGATGCATTCTCCGGTACTTAACGGTTTCTTCCTGCGGTCTTGGTTTCCCGTTTAAAGTTACACCAGGGCAATTTCCTCTTATACTTGTATATGTTATATGGCTAGATTTGAATTCATTTACATGAATTCTCAACTTGTGATACCATTGTGTCATTTCATTTAAGTGGGGTTGTAGCTTTAATTGAAATATAGACATAGATTAATTAGCTTCCCATCGTAATAGAAGTGAGGATTGTGATAACTCGTCCACTTGGCGTTGCAATCAAATTTAGAAAGTAGCTGCTGCCCAGATTACTGATGAGGAAGGGTAGGTTTTGGTTTCGTTGCTGAAAGAAACGGGTGTAAAAATTAAAGAAAAAGTAAATGCATCAATTGATGTTTATGTTGTATTTAGATTCGTTAACTAGTAATTAAACCTGAATATTTATCGAATTGGATGATTAGTGAGACTAAATATTTGTAAAATAACGAGGAGTTTTGTGCTGTAGCATTTGAAGATATATATTATCTGTAACGAAGAGAAAAAGTGAGTCACATTTATTTCACTAGGGACCGTTAGCGTTAATTTTTTTTGATTATTTCATCTTATCCTCCCTTCAGTTTGAACCTTGTACGGCTTTGTTATTGCTGTGGTGTTTAGCCTCCGTCTTCTGTTCTTACCCCACACACTTTACTCTAATGCTAATTCACAAGACCTTCATGCCTTAAAACGTGTAATTATCCCTTCTCTTGGTCAACGTCCTTCATATTGTTCGCTCTTCCCTTATTCTATTTAGAACTTCCTCGTTAGTGATTTTATCCACCAATCTGATTTTCAGCATTCTCAAGTAAATTCTTCTTTTTCGTGAAAGCCTTTCTTCCCTGCGCTATCCTACTCTTTATGTCTACTACACTTCTACCATGCTTCCCAAGTAACAGAGTTCGTTAACTTCCTTGAAAATATCCCTTCCATATCTAACACACTTTGTTATTACCCTGTTTCCCATACTACACTTCATTACCTAGGATTTCCCTCTATTAATTCACATATTGAACTCTTTTTCCAGTACCACGTCCATGCCTTTTACTGTATTCTTCTGACTCCCCTAATACTACAATATTGTCGGCAAAGCATAAGGTTTTTATTTCTTCTCCTTGCAGTATGATTCCCTTTCCATATTCCGTTTTACCTTTCTTCATCGCCTGTTCTATAAATAAGTTAAACAGTATGGGCGACAGACAACATCCTTGTCTCACTCCTTTCTTGATTTCTGCTTTCTGTTTATCTTGATCTTCAATTCTAATTACTGCTTACTGCCTTCTGTAGAAGTTATGCATGAGCTTTCTTTCTCTATATTTTATTCCTGTGTTCTAAATGCTGTGTTACAGTTCACATTATCAATTGCTTTTTCTAAATATACAAATGCCATAAACGTAGGCCGGATTTTTCTTACCCTGTCTTCTAAAATTAGTTGCAAAGTCAATATTGCTTCTTTTGTCCCTACATTCGTCCTAAAACCAAACTGATCTTCTCCTATATCGCATTCTATTTGACGTTCCATCATCCTATATATTATTTTCGTTAATATTTTTCATGCACGAGATACTAAACTAGTTAACGAATTTAAACTTGAATATTTATTGATTTGGATGATTAGAGAGAATATATATTTGTACCACTACGTGGAGTTTTGTGCTGTAGCATTGGAGGATTTATATCTGTAACGAAGAGAAAAAATTATTTCACTAGGGACCATTACCGCCAATTATATGAATACTTGATTTTATATCCCCTCTGTTTGATGACATTTTGATATGTTCGAATTTTTACGGCGCCAGTGACTAAATTCGACGTAAGTCGTGGATTACGTCACGATGACGTAATCGGGATTCTTGAGACTCCCGCTCAGGTATGACTATCTATCCACAGATAAATGGTCACTCGTGGTATGAATATGTCAAAAAAATAATGTATCACTAGCTTTTAGGGAACTGCTGGAGCTATAATCTCCACGTATATATCACACATCCATCCGCCATCTCGAAAATAAATTAATAACGTTGTATAACATATATCTTGTTCCTGCACAGAAATACAGCAAAACTCTTTATTTTTCTGAACCGGTAAATAACGCGTAATCATCAATCTTCCTTTGTAAAAGTTAAAATTTTCATAAGGAATAAAAACTGTAATTATAATATTTGCTTTTAGATAAAAGTATTTTTCAAATTTATTATATAAACCTATGCTAATGCTACATTTTGACCGATGGATTTATTCCAATGTTATTTCTAATTGAAACTCAGTCGATGTCCATGAATTTTGATGAACAGAATGGAAAAATCTCAACCTGGAGTTCTGGTCCAGTCAAACATTTACCCAATTTTTATCTTCTAAGTGAAGTGAAGTTGTGTCAACGTTATTTTTCATGAAAATACAAGATATAGAAAACTTAAAATATTTATGTAATCAGCTACAATTCATTTCTTTGAGTGTTGAATTGAAGGACGTACTATAATGATTTATTTGAATATCTGCAACTATATTTTAAAAACATAACAAAGTAAAACATATAAAAATATACAGTAACATTAAGACTTCTCCGTACCGGTTTACAATAAATGCTATTTAGAATCCATATAAACACATTTTCTAAATGTATAGTTTCATCCGTTGAATGAAGTGGAGTCTACCAAAGTAACATCAACTCCTTCCTTCCAACAGAACGTAGCCACTTAAATCTGAATCACTGGTTACTTGAGGATTCCAACTTCCTGCAGGAAGTAAGTGAATTCCACGGTTGTCTTTTCCTCGCGAAATTCCAGAGATAAGTCAATAATTCAGGGACAGGAATACCTCAGTTGAGAAAAGTCAACTGCTATTACAATTACGATGGAGAAATAATCACCGTTAATAGTCCGGTCAATGAACTTCTGTTTTCGGGTGCGAGTGATAACAGTTGCCAGAGTTTTGCTAATGATACTTGTTAAATGCCCAAATAGCCGTCCATATCGCTTCCTTAACTAACTTGACTTGCATTTAAAAATGGAGGTCTTGGCAGCTATGATGGACAACTTGCTTCAGTATGACACATTTCAATTTGACAATATTTATATATCATTCACATTTCTGTCATTAATACTTAAAAATAGTTTTTACTTTAGCGTTTCTTTTATTTCAACGAAATATTGACTTCCTTGAAAAATACGTTGTCAACCAAGGGATGATGGGCTAGATGTTGATAGTAACAGTAATTAATAGAAAAAAAGTTGTTGTATTCCCTCACTCTATAAAAAAGATGCTATACATACTTTTGAAAAGAAATTAATAAGAAACATATATATAATCCATTGAAATATTGATATCCAGTGATCTGTGGAACAATATTAAAAATGTCGCAATATTGTCGGCGTAAAATTAATGTTAAAATCATACGAAAGTTATTTTTAAATGAATCGATTGCTTGATCGGGTTAGTGAACTTGAATGTACAACATTTGCTGTACAATTGTGTGCCATGACACGTTGGATAAATTCTTTCTAATATTACGTGGTTAGTAGTGGAGTTGACATCTAAGAAGGCCGCATTAGCGATAATGGATTGGCACGCCGTTTGCCCGGAACTTTACTCTTGGTTTAATAAGGTAAATGGTCTGGAAACTTTAGAGTCAATATAAAATTTAAAAGAGGATATTGTATTACGGTACACGTGTGAAACATTCGGCTGATGTGTCTAGTGCTTTGTAGTTTGTTATTTATCTGTATTTCACTTAATCGATAGGATGGTTTTGAAGGTGAAATTGATTCCTAGGCATTAGATGGTTGGTAATAAAGTTTTTTCCTTAAAGAGGAGTTGTGACTAGGATACATGTAAGGAATCTCAAAATATAATATAAAAAGGGACTTGAAAACATTTAAAAATAATTTAAACGAGACTTGAAACATTAGAAAATTAATATAATATAAAGTATTTCAGATTTATTATATGTATATACATATAAAAACGAGGAGTGTTCAAAAAGTTACAGGAATTTCCGTTTTTTGTAAACAATTTTATTTATTCGTCTACATTAATTTTATCCCTTCAAAATATTAAACATTGTATATTATATACTTATGGCAACGCTTCTTCCAATCTTCTGGGATATTGTTTAGAGTTTATGTATTTCAGCGATTCGCTTATAAAATGCACTAATCCATTTTTTAAACAAATAAATAATTACCGATAGCGTTGAAACACTTGTAAAGTTTTTAACAGCTGGCAATAGACTAAGTATATGGCTAATTATGCCATTACAGCAACGAAATTATTGCGCTAAACGGTCTAATAAAACCTGAGAAGTTACAGCCTCTGTGATCGCCAATAACATCACAGTTGACGTGATGTTAAATTAAATAAATAATACTACTAATAAATTCCCTGATCGTTTGAACACAGTTTGTAAATATTCAAGTGTCAAAATTGATTCAATCTATAAAATGTACAAAGGTTAACCTATTGGCAATTAACAAATCATACTATGAAACTCAGCAATAGCTATGGTCCAGCATTGGTGGCTAAATTCTTTGCTTTTATATTCATACCTATGGTTTTGTGATAGTTTTAGCTATGGTTCTAATTTGCCACCTATATCATTGTTGTTGAAGTGGATGCACATAGACTCACTTTTTTAAATCTCAAAAAAAGTTACACGAAATAAAAAGTAAAATGACCTTGGATGCAAGCAAATTTTTCTCGAGTGTGGCCGATACATTTCCGAAGAAGCTTATGACTTAAAACACGTGGAACACTTAAGTTTCATCTTTTTAGAGTATTTTTTCAATTACATTGGGTTAAAACCTGAATATTTATGAATTTTTCGGAATAAGATGATAAATTTTGAAACCCTTTACTTTTGTGCTGTTTCGCCGATCACTCTCCCGGATTTTCCGTCCAATAAGAATTATTTATTTTAAAGAGGCGTTTATTATCTGTTTAAAAATAAAAATATTTTAATTTGTTAATGTCTATAAGTTGAAAGCATAGATTCATCATACTCTATCGATGCTGAGTATTGATTATTACATAGAACCCATCGTCTGACAGACTTAATATCTTTTGTATGATCACCTTTTACTTTTAGAAACTAATATATATATATATATACGATAAATGCTTTGAATAAAGATAACTCATGTCTGACGATCGTGAAACTGAGTTAATTGATTAGATTAAAAATCTCGTTCAAGCCGTGGTTAGAACCCAGTACGAGGTCCTCTAAGCAGTGAACCATCCTTGTCAATGCGAACAACCTAGGCTGTAGTCCAGGGCCGATGGTATGCTCTATTCACATTCGTTAATAAATATCTTTATGCCAGTAAATCTGTACACACATTACTATAAATATTTCTAATTATTAATTTTTCAAATATCTGTCAAATCCGTTGGCCATTTCACTAATTTGAATATCAGCAGTGGTCTGCTAATTCCTGTAGGGTATCTTTAGAAAGTTGTAATTTTATGTTCTTGTCCGATAGATGACCTGCACTGCTAAAAGCTAGAAAACTTTCTAACCAACACGCGGCGTGCGATATCGAAACACTGATAATGTCTACTCGTGTAGTAAAAGAAAAATTAAATCTCGGCTGTCAAGTAAGCTATTATCTTAAATGTCGGTGCTACTTTTATCATCCTTTCAGTGAGAATGACTCTATGCGTTTTAATTTTCGTAAATAGCAATAAAAACGTTTCTATTTCTTTATTGGGATCAAAAATTGTTTTCACATCATTAAAGCATTCGCCGATTCTTTATTTTGAACTATTTTTTTTTATAAATTTCTCATTTCCTGACAGACTCTTGTGCGATGCACGTTTTCCCGATTACCTGAAAGGAAATAAAGCATAATTTTAACAGAAAGCTTAAAATGTTAGTCAAGTTTTTTATTGTAAATTAAATTATTCATTAATGTGCCGAACAATTTCAAACAAACTTGGTACACGTGTCACCTAGAATCCAGGAACAATCACTGTGGGCGAGTTTGGAAAGGGTGCAGTTTTTAATGTGCGAAAACGATCTATGGTTTATATTGTCTCTCACAGTCATAGTGTCACTGTCGATGTATTTTGTGTCTAATTTCAACACCTAACGGCATCAGGAACAAAATTAAATCGATTGTGGCCGATATTCGTGTCTTATGACAGTCACTGAATTTAATTATGACATTCCGTTACGGTTAAGTGAAAGTTCAGCTCTTAGGGGTAGGGATGAAAGGGGTTGCCAATTTTTTCCTCAAACACGTGAACGAAGTTTAAACCAAAATTTTTGGAATTGTAAATTATGATCCGGAATCAAATAACGTTGGTATAAGACGGGCGGAGTTATTGGTGTGGTAGTAGGACCCTTTTCTCATTACTTTATTTACAGCTATGTAGAGTAACCAGTTTTTGTATTATTTGACGTTAATTTTGACTTTATAACTTTCTATAAAGTTTCTATGATATAAGAGGACCCAAATATACGAGCAAAAAAGGATTATGCTCTATTTAATAAGAAAAGAACTTTTAGGGAACATGACACATCAGGATATTGACCTGTCAGGGAAACGTCAATTGGGATAACGATTTGTCGGGAAAATGTTATTCGGGATAGTGTCTTGTCGGGAAAACGATAATCAGGATAATGACCTGTCGGGTGAAAATAACCTGTTTCTCACAACTAAGGACATTGTTGAACATTTACAGCTCGTAACACTTGAAATTACTTTCCCACCTAAGATATTTTGTATTTCATTAGTAAAAAAATGTTTCGTAGTCAAAATTGATTATAATTCGATAGAATGTGGTAGATTGGTAAAAGAGTGGTTGTTGTTTCTAAATTTCAGCAGCACCTAAAAGGAAAAGTAGACTCATACCAGGAAATATACATTTTGTTATACAAGCAGCATAAATGTTTGTCATAATTTTCTGACCAGTCCAGTTCAATTGTTCGAACCCTTTTATCACTACTCAGAACCTACAACGACATCGGAATGAGGCAGAAAGAACACAAACACACACAATATTTACGCCTTGTTTTGAGTATTCCTCGTGACGATAAGGTATCGGTTTCCTCACCCGGACCTTGAGAGTTGTTTTCTAAAACTCAGAAGGTTAGCAATAACATAAAGAATACCTTTGACTTTACACTTTCAGACAATATGTACAATCACGATTCAGAGTCGCAATTTTTATCTTAAATATTGTTTACAAATACTGGATATGAAATAGTTAACTATGAAGCATATTTAAAAAATAGACCATGTTTAGATGGTATATTCGACATAATCTTAAAAAACCTATCTCCGAAAGCTATCAGGTACATAACCAACTCTTTAAAGAACAATTATGTTTCCAAATTCTTGGAACCAATCTACTGTCATATGAATTCCTAAACCAAACAAAGACCCAGAAAATCCAAGAACTATCGTTTGATTTCACTAACGACTACGCTGTTAAAATTACTAGAAAAATAATCAACAAAAGAATCAATGGCACGTTGAAAACATCAACTTTCCTCTCACCATCCCAAAACGGTTTCCTAAATAAACCAAACCAAATCTATTAAAGTAGGTTAATCAATATATTAACCTACCCTAAATGCCAACATGTTAATTATATGCATTATTTTAATCTTGTATTGCCTATTTAATGTATATACTGTACCATTTTTGTAACCAACTGAAAATCTATTCGAAAAGTTTTTATATAAATAATTAAAAATGCGGTCTCCACCAACACAGATACCGACCTCCTCATAAACATTGAAACCAACATATGTGATCCATTCATAAACAAAGAAAATCTCGTCAATGTGAACCTCGATATCGAAAAAGCCTCATGGCATTATTTGGTGAGAAAGAATCATTCAGATCCTCAAAGCAATCAGAATCAACGGAAACCTACTATTCTACGTCGCAAACGTCCTAACAAGAGATTCATTCAAGTTATATTTCAAAACACATATCCGCCATGGACTGAAACTCATTATGAACTACCCCAAGGTTCGGTATCAGGCGCAACGTTATTCCTCATAGCAATCAACCAAATAAAAGTAACTCCCCGTCCAATAAATATATAATTATTCACGGACGACGTCAATATTATTTGCAGTGGTAAAGTCATATCAACAATACAAAATCTTCTTCAAGAAGCATTGAATGATATTGTAGACTATATGATTCAAATTTTCAAAAAGAAAGTCTGAATGTATGGTCCTCTCCCGCAACACAAAACTAAACGGAAACTTCAAACTGAATCTAGAAATTAAAGCTTTAAAACGTAGCACCAAGATGAAAATCCTCGGTCTAACTTTCCACGAAAAACTAACATAGAAAGTCCACATATTACAAGTGAAAACAGAATGTCAAAAGAGACTCAACATCGTGAAAGCAATATCTTCAAACCACTGGGGCGCAAGCAAAGACATCATCATAAATACACACAAAGCCCTTATCAGATCCAATCATATACAACTCGGCAAAAGAAAAAAATTTGAAAACACCCAAGTTGCTGGACTGAGAAAAGCTATCGGGGCCTGCAGGACCAGCCCATCTCTGAGTATCTTAGCCGAAAGCAACGAATAACCTCTCCATATAAGGCGTATTAAAAATCATCCACACGCCTACAAACCCTGTCTATAATACGAGGTAATGTTATAGCCAAAAGACATATCATAGAATATAGAAACAAGAAAACCTTTCCAAAACACTTTTACTTCCGTCTAAATAAACTTCTAGAATAAATCAATTCCTCACTCCCACCAATCATCCCTAAAACTAAATCAAAATTCCCCCATGGCTATCACAATACACCTATAACTATCTTATCTTAAGAAAGATAAACCAGATTCATGATCATCCAAACACGCTTCAATGAGTTATCCGCCGCATTCCCAGGCCACGAACTATTTTACACTGAAGGATCAGTCTCTGCAAACAGAGCAGGACGTGCAATCGCATAAACCAAACCAAATCGCTAAATACAATCTCAACAACATAAACACCATCTTCTTTTGCGAAGAATTTGCCATCCATAAAGCACTAGAGATGATCCAAAACTAACATGCAACCAAATTTGTAACAAATAAAGACTTAAAAATTATCATAACCAGCGTGAATAATAGAGACGACGAAGAAAAACAGTCATCAAAACAATTACCACGAAATTAAAAACAAAAGCAAAGCATGGATTTCTTCGCGTACTGGCGTCAACGGCAACGAGATGGCAGACGTATCAGCAAGGGAGGCCATCACACTCAGACAACATCTCAGACACGTTTACAAACTAACACATGAACACCTCTTATCGAAAAATACACCAAAACTTTGCGACTACCAAACATTTATTTGAATGCAATTCAAAAAAAGTCACAGAAATAGAAATCTAATGAACAATAACAATTGTGTTACTTAATAGTACAAACAGAATACATCATACAATAAAATTCATTAATGACCTGAAGCACCATAACAAATTATGACAATCAATTAATTGTTATCTGTGTACATATGTGATGTAAAAATATCGCAGTCGTTAATTACCGAAAGGTTCACGCAACTTTAAATAAATAAAAATGGATAATTACTTCCCATATTAAGAATAAATATGTAGGTTAACAATAATGGCTACTTGAAAAATAGAAATTAAAGTACAGTAAGTAGACGTTGATGACCAAATTGACCTGTCTGACAACGCCAGAATTAATTGGAACTGTTCGTTTTGGATTTATCGATTTACCTTCAGACCGGAAGTGAATTAGGAAAATAAAAAGAAAACAGCTCTCAAAGAGTATTGGAGGGATAAAAATTTGGAAAGTTACATTAATAAATTTGGTTTCAGATTTACAGAGGATTTATATCACACGAAACATTAGTCAGATTAATTGACTCAACTTAATTAAGAATTAGTTTATATAATATTTAAATTTCAGTTTTTATCGTTTTTAAATGATGATCTAAACTACGTTTCTTCTGTCATTTGAGACTTCTTCATGCATAAAAATTTAGCTGTTGATGAAACCAAACTCCATGACTCCTTTGACCGAAATGTTCTGTATTTAAATAAAATAAAAACTGACAAAGGAGTTATTATAACTCATCTATAATTTGAAAATGTTTTCTGTTTAAGTTGTAGAAAAGTAAATTTTAATATTTACTAATTGCTCATTTTTATAAGAAAATACAATCGATCCCAATAAATATAATTTAAATTCCTGTCTGTCTGGAAGTTTGCCTCGAATAGACTCCGAAACGTGTGAAAGCGGCACTTGTTCAAAACCAACTGCGAGTTATAAGGTTTGTCCAGAAGCTTAGATACCCAAAATAAAATAGATACATAAATGATAGCTTCCTTTTTCTATTTTCAATCAATTCAACTTTATCAAATATCTGTGCCTATAGTTTCTAATTTTAGGGCAAAATATAAAGAGCTATTTTCCAAGTTCTGCGGAAAATTCGGTTGTGAACTAAAAAAGCAATTTGCCCCTTATTATTTAACACCTAATTATGGAAGAACCTCAAATATTTAACACATTAGATTTGAATTTGAACATAAGAGCACCAAAGCCGGTCAATACAGATTTTTCCATATTTGAAACAAACTCAGTGTACACACCCATAACCTAGTATTACGATTTAAGCATTATTACGGAATATGAAAACAATCATATGCAAAAATTAAGTTATGTATACATTAAACTAATGCCACTCCATTTTATAACAGTAAATAAAACAATTTTATCATGAATTAAATAATAAAACAAATGGCTATAATTATTTTATAATATCGTCATTACACGTGTTATTTATGTTTGTAATGGTTGTGTTCTTAGATAGAAGTCATTTTACTGTCACGCTTTCAAAATAGTACACTTCCTGGGATTACGAAAGTTTCCATGTCGGTTGACAGATAAGGGATATATATTTTCCAAGATTCATAGGAAAGACATTCGTTTCCTTATATGGATAATACTTCTGAAATTACAAAATGAAATGGTAACAGACAGAGCATTTCAAAGAAATCAGGAAGATATTGACGTTATAATCATAACCATAGAATAATTTCCTAACTACATGGTAAGATAAGGCGGGTTCCGAAAATTGTTGAAATCCATGAATAATAAATGTCTTTGCTTTTAAAATATAAGCAGGGTGCCAACAAGTAGCCAAATATCTCAACGAAACAACGAAAATGTAGAAAGCCTAAGTATTGTACCATGCTTAACACAAACCCCGATTCAAAATTCTACGAAAAAGATTGTTGTATTTTTATTAATATATACATACATATATATCATTTCCCTGTAAAATGAGAGAAGATATTGTGACTTAGAATCAGTAGCAGACCATAAATTTGAAATGTACGACGTTTTTTACAACAAAAAAATTCATACACTAATTATTTAAAATTAAAATTCAATTTTATGGCTCAGGTTAATATATTAAAATTTAATTAAATATTGTGACTGCAGAATGTTTGTCATTTTTTTAGTTTAAAGTCTTCGTGAGGATGGTCCTGAAACAGGGAACACCCTTGTTTTTTTCTGAACAATTAAATGAAGGGTTGTTTGTTAACCACTGTGCATTAGATTAAATGAGAAGTAAATTCAGAGAATTCATCACATCATTGTAAGAATTTGTTTACATTGAGACCTAATCCTTCTCTTTTATAAGGAATAAAATATAAGATGTAAACCGTGTTTTTAATGAATACTTGTTTAGAACACTTATTTTTAATTAAAATAATCATTATTATTATTTTCTGTAATGTTTTATTGCTTTTAATAAATTTTTGGTGATTCCACCCGCTTAGACAGATAGAAACGCAGATTAATTTTATTCTTAATTATATATAATTTTTACATTTTAATTATCAAATATTTCATTTAATTGTGATACAAAAATGGACATCTTCTATTAATATAAATACAATTACTTATAAAGTAGGAAGATATTTGATTATTTAATTAACTTTTAGCATGTCTATATGTATGTAAATAGTCTCCCCACAATATTTGTAACAGTAACAATATTTTATGATAACAGGGTGATTTAACATATTTACATATGTAGGTATTTTTGTCCTGAAGGTTCGTAAACAACTGAAAAAAAGAGAAAATATTGAAATGAACTGTTTTGCAAGCAACTGGTCTGAGATATGAATAATTGTTCTAGTCTGAATATTTGTTGGCAACTGAATATAAAGTGAATTGCAATGGTGTATTTATTTCACAATTGAAAATTGATAAATGAGACCTCAAACATTTTGTAATTTCCTTCAGTGTAGCAAATGGTGGGCTTTCACAACAGATCTGTAAATGAATCTCTCCACGGTTTGTAATTAAAATATAAAAATGAGAAGTAAATTTGTTTGAGTTAAATTAATTTTTGAAAAGTAAAATGTTATTGACGTTACAATTATTATTGGAGCTAGGCCGAATCGTATAGTTTTTAATCTGTCGATAAAACGTAGAAAGTTTACCAATGGCTTAACAATTTCTGAGGTCCCATCACCAAGGGCGTTGTTGTTAGCGCATCCATACCAGTTCCGACAACATCGATGAATCGTCTTTCTAATTTATTTTCACTTTGAGGATTATTTCATGAGTTGCTACTTCAGAGAACAGTTAGCGATTTAGTGTTAACTGTACCAAAGTCGTTCAATATGTTTCAAAGACATGTGTTTTATATTATTGTAGCCCTGGTTTTACTCCGTATGTTTTTTATTCATATATGTTTAGGAAGGTTACGAATAATAATTATTGATAAAAAATATTATAATCATGTGAATAGATATCTGCAACCATAATGTTGCTTATTTACAATGCCTGACTGTATAAATGAACAACAAACATTTCGATAAGTATAAGATCGGACAAGAATCACATAACTTTGTTCAATAGCAGTGTTCACTGACAAGTTTCGTATAAAGTAATGGATGAAATAACATTCAGGAGATCGTGGGCTACAATTAAATCGCCCCGCATCGTGTGACTTGACTAAGGTAGATATAAAATAATCGATAATAACTTCATGACAGACAAAAACATCAATTATATTTATTGGGATAAATTGTATTTATTTTATTTGCTTATAAAAATGAGAAATTACTATATATTAAAAAAAACCAATTTATGTACACTTTGTATCGAAGATCATAAGAAGGTTATTATTTCTCAGGGAGTTATACCTCTGCCAACAATAGGTTAATTATGGCGTGAATCCTTCTGCAACAATTGATGTAGTGAGGGTGCTCGCCCTCCCTCTTTCTTTCTCATGCTTCCAAAATTACGCTTATAATAACACAGTAATTGGAATGAATTGTATAGAAACGCCTAATAGGAGTTATAACTAACAGTTGGGTTATCACGTCAAAATTTAATAAAACACCTGTCCCTTCCTATGCACTCTCTCTGGGTATTTTTTTATCAAAGTTCTCACATGCCGAGACACCTTCACCTATTTTAGGAGGTATATGTGCTGGGGTCTAAGACCTTGGGCATATGGCAAGAGCTGTCCGCTGATCCTATTGGATCAGTCGGCCAACTGCCTCCTGAAACTGGTGGAGACACGGAGAAGGGAATGCTGCGTCCCCACAGCAAACTCGTCTCCCATCATTCGGAAGGGCGTGAGAATAGTACCCAATGCCCGACCTACCTGATGCAGGTGTTCTAGGGTTTTCCCTGCATCTCTTTAGGTGAAACACCGGGTAGGATCCTTAAACCATAGCCCGGGGGCCCTAGTTAACCCTGGGCTACCTTGCTCTACCTTCCGCATCCCCCCCTTTTCAATTCCCTTCCTATGCTATTAAAGGGGAGTTGTCTGTTTCAGGATCACCCTCATGTAGCCTGTTACCCCCCCAAAAAACCCTATGCTATTAAAGGTGAGTTGCCTGTTTCAGGATCACCCTCATGTTGCCTGTTACCCAAAAAAAATCCCTGAAATTTTCATTGAAACCCATTGACCCGTTTCGGAGCATATACCAGACAAACAGACACTCAGTTTTATTTATTAGTATAGATTTACAAATATTTGCATGCGACATAACGAATACAATGTTTTGATGTCGTGGCAACCAACTGCCCAACCTTAACAACATACTCTAAAATATCTACTTGATTCATCAAATTAGCCAGCTTAAAAATCGTTGAAACAATTAAAGATATTTTTTATTGACTCGTCTACATAAACCTTTCACAACTATTTTACAGATTGCTTGTCTTTAATTTTAAGATGTTGAGAGGTGTTTATCGTCGGCAACCGACGAACTTTGTGTCTGCTGTAGCCTCGTCGTAAATACGAATAAGAGGAATGGAAATTTAAACTTCTATGTAGAACAGATAAGACTATTGTAACGGCTGCTTTTTGAAATGTTTATACTTGTTCTATTGGGAGAAAAAAGAATAAGTTGGGGTCATCGCTGTAAGTCAGAGAGAGGATATATATATATATTTAAATATTTTTAAATTTAGAAATAAATTTGTTTGATATTAATAATTTAGAAATATGGGGACATGTTGCTGTTATTCATAAAACAGAAATATATGCATTGAATAATAAATGATAATTTAAGCGTAAACAGGCGTTATGTCAGAAATCACATGAATATCAATTAGTTCTTGAATTTAGAGTTGGTTAATTAAAATTAATAATATTAGCATTTTGCGATTGAAATTAAGGAAACGTTACATATTGACAAGATTAAAGAGATCCTTGCTCTATTAGCTATTTCCAGGTTAGCCTGAATAAATTTTCTCAATTAGTATGCGGTTTAAGACTGAATTAATAAAAAATTATCATAATAATAAGAAGATAGACTTAATAAGATTTGAAATATATTTTACAAATATTAATAAGAATGTATCTCTATGTATTGTGGTTCCTGTTCATGAGGTAAGTCTGCAGTTTCTAAAAAGTGTGACGTCACCTGCGGTATTAAGCTCATCATAGCACTGTGAAGTAGAGTTTTTTAAGTATTATTTTGACGAGAGGTGTGCTTGAAGGCATCTGGCCTGGCGTTTGAATAATAACAAAGACGCAGGATAATTAATCGGAAGCTGTAGGAGGATTTTACACTGATATAATTTATGAATGAAGATGTATCTTTTGCAAGTGTAAATTAACATAGTGGCTCTTTTGGAAGTTGACCGTTAGATGAGTAAGTATTTTCACTGTCAGGATCGCGCCAGAAGAGATATTTTGGTTTCAAAACTTCATTACAATAAGAAACATGACTGACATT
Organism: Eucriotettix oculatus; assembly: GCA_034510155.1. Classification (NCBI taxonomy): domain Eukaryota; kingdom Metazoa; phylum Arthropoda; class Insecta; order Orthoptera; family Tetrigidae; genus Eucriotettix; species Eucriotettix oculatus. The sequence continues at coordinate 67,348,080 of CM067378.1, forward strand.
AACTATTCATGAAGATTCTTAAGAAACATTTTAACTGCCATTCAAAAAGAATTATTAATTTAAATTTATGCGACGTGTCGTGGCAATGCCCACACGTCCGATTTGAACATCGGTGGTTACGCAGTTTCGCACTGTTTGTACAGAATATTACCCTTCCAGATTTACAGTATCATAGATAAAATAGTGCAGTTGGTGATCAGAAAAGGTTGAGTTTAATAAATGATACTTTGTAGACGTATGACGTACTCGTAAAGTGAAGTGAAATTATGATCTCGTAATAAACTCCTCCAATAGATATCTCTGAATGTATCAATTAAATTTAAATTTTATATTTAAACATATGTGGAAACAACGCGAATAAGGTCACTAATAATGAAAACATACACGTTCATTTCTTTTAGATAATTTGAGTATGATTATTTCTTTATTTTCATGATTCAATTATTCATTTTGAAATTTAGTGAAAATGCCGTGGTGAACCAGAGTAAACAAATCTATAGCAATAAATAAAATCAAAATGTCTATCTGATTGTCTGTCCGCATGTTGGTCTCGAATAGGCTCCGAAACTGCTCAACGGTTTTCAATGAAAATTTGAGGGTTCAAAACAGGAAATTTAACCTAAATATTTCATTTAGGTAATGATATTTAATATTTATAATGTTAATGATGTACAAATATAAATATGAATTTTTCAGAAATATTTATTCGTTTCCTCGTGTCGAAGTCTCCAAAAAGTGACTGTGGGTTGCCTATACGCTTGAACTACGCTCCGAAACGACTAAACGGATTTCAATGAAAATTTCAGGGATTGAAACAGGAACATTAACTTTGATCTTCGTGTATATTTAATTTCGATATCTTGCAGAGTTCAGAAGATATTCATGTAAATATTTATAAATCTACTGCGCGAAAGGCAGCGTGAAAACGAACTGCGAGTTATAAGTCCTATTAGGCGTTCGTATACCATTCATTGCACTTACTGTTTATTATAATCGTAATTTGGGCAGCATGGGGGAAAGAGGAGAGTTTTCACCCCATCTATTGTTGCAGCAGGGTTTGCGCCGTAATTAACTATTGTTGGCAGAGAGCTAACTCCCTGAGAAATAATAAACTTCATGGTTCGTCGATGGGATATAAACGTAATTTCGTTTTATTTTTCGCGTCAGCAATTCCTCATTTTGAAAGGCAAATAAAAAAATTTAATTTAATTAAAAAATATAATTGAAGTTTCTTAATGTAAGCAGTTAGTAAATACCGACAAATTTCATTATTTAATCCCAATGGGGGACTGACTGACTGTTTTTATATTATGCTAAAATATTTCGACAATGAATGAAATGAATGAAAATAACCTATGTTGTCCCATTCAGGGCAAATGCCTCCTACAAGTTGGGGTAGCTTTTAGTAGTCTCCCGCGGTGAAACAATAGACCATATTAATGTATAAAAAAGAAAAAAAATTTAAAATTTTAAAAAATTAAAGAATAGTAATAATTATGCATGTAATTTTACTGCATATTATTTCACTTTAGTAACCAATTTTAATTATTTTTCAAACTAAGTGTTTTCTTTTAAAAAGGACTACTACATCAGATATTTTTACCTTCAATATACTATGGACAATATTTTATAATATAAAAATGTAAAAATATTAATAAAAATTTCATTTAAATTTTCTAATTCCTTGAAGAAAAAAATCTTTCTACATTATTTTTAACTGATTTGAATTTATATATGACCCTTTTGCCACCACTACAGGAATCTTTTACCAAATACGACTGTAACGTTAATTAGAATATTGCGAGCATGCTAAATTTTAGTTCATAAAAAGGTTAAGAATAATAATTAGGGAAAGATGCTGCGCTCCATTGTCACCTCAGAGTATTCTTTGTTTGACACAGAAGCTTAAATTTCAATTGCAAATTACGCATAAGATTAACTTTCATAGTAAACCACCTGCTTCGTTCATAAACGGGGCATTGTGGACAACAATGGCAGTTGGATGAGGGACTGACTGACGTCTGTGCCACTTAGCGTTTCTATGTATGCAAAATCTTGACGTAAAATTCATTGAAGCGCTCGTAAACAATTGCTAATGAAGCTCTTCAAAATAAACTTAAGTGTAAAATAATTTTGCGTTTACTGCATAAATAATATGTTATACCTCTACTATTAATCGAGATATCGGGGGTTGGGAAACTTTTCCGAAATTTTCAAAGTTTCAACGAAGCGCAATACGAGAAAGCACGAGCAATTTATTTATTTTCATTGAGTTTTGGTGGATAGTTCCATAGTCGTGAATTATTAACCTTTTCCATCGTGCCTCCTTTTTAGTGAAGTGAAATTTCAACTAACAATATGCTCTTATCGATTAAGAAATCAAGTACTCAAGGCGACGGTGTACATACCAGGAATTAAGATATGGCACACTTATCTATTGAACCCTCTAGAATGATGATACTGTGCACAGTTATCTCCTTTATTATGTATTGCTCGAATGATAATATATATTTTTCAATGTAGCTCAATATCCGTTATCACTTACAGCATAACTTTCAAACAAAGCACTCGGGAAAATGCCAAATTTTGAGAAGTATGTGTAATTGCATCTTGACGTGGGTCTTTCGAATCAGTGATGTGATTAGTAATCTAATTCTCATATTCTCGGATACTGCTCTCTAAAATACACCACTGTTTTTGAAAAGCGCAACACCAAGAAGGGAACGTGTGACAACTGAACTTCAATCTACAGATCAGATTCATAATAATACTGAAATGATTAGAACTACAGAGCTGCACATGATCTGAAACCCTGAGATTTCAGTATTATGTGAAGCTTCCACACTGTCGTGGTACGGAATCAAAGAAGGTGAATCTCCCTCCACGCAACTGGTGATATTCCTTCAGGTAGAACAATACGTACTGTTCCGTACATCATCTGAAAAATTATTTGCAATATCACAATTGTTTTATTTTTGTACCTCGTGGTATCGATAGCAAGAATCTGCACAAATAAAATGCTAACCTGTCTGTTTGTCGACATGCTTGAACGGAATAAACCCCAAAAACGACTCAACATATTTACATGAATATTTTAATTTATACTTTCTGAATGTACAACACAAGGTTCATAATTATCAGAATTTTAAGTTAAGAAATGTGGAGAAGGTGCACGATCTCATTGAAAAGCAAAATATAATTGGGTGCTGGATAACGGCATTATCTTTGCACAAGTGCCATTTTTAAAACAAATTTTTCTGACTATAAGTTTACAATAAATAAAAGAGACGGCCAATAAGTAAGAAATAATTTTATTACTATTTAATTTATATAAATACGACGTTTCGTAACCCTTTCGGTTACGGCCGAAATGATGTTGTAATAATGAGTGCTTTAGGCAGTTAAATTTTAAGAATGGAAAAATAATTTTAAAAAAGTTCAACTATTATATCAAAAAACATTGAGTGGATAATCATTACTAGCTTATAAAGTACAGTACACCGCAACTGCTGATACTTGTAATGATACAAGTAATGTAAACAATATTTAGATCTTCTTTAGATACTGACCACTGTTTAGTATATTGAACTCCAAATTGTTAGCGTACTAATGCACATTTACCACTCACAATGTTCTGAATCCTTAGTCACCTAATGATTAATCTCCACTCTCAATTTCTTGAATATTAGTCACTCTCAATGCCCTGAATCCTCAGTCAATATGCTTAATCACCACCTCCATGTCCTGAATCCTTAGCTGCCTCTTGTTCAGTCTCTTAATGTTTATTCTTCATGTCTACTCGTAATGTTCAATCTTAATGTTCACCCTTAATAAATTTTTCCTGAGTATTTAATTTCTTGTCTCCACTTCATTATTTCATTTCTATAGGTGGCGGGGCCCGATCCTGTCCAATAAAAAATATTTATCTGTCGTCTCTGGGAGTAGAAATTCCCTCCACTCTACCGACGGTTTGAGGAAAACAATCCAATGTCGCCAAACTCAAAGACTTTTAAAAAAAAAACAGGCCTCGCCAGTTGTCTGAGTTTTATAACCCTGTCTCTAACGTTCTTCAACTTCTCTCAAGCCGCTTGCCTTTGATTTCGTACCGTCAAAATGCGCATGTAGTTGTGTTTTGCCATTAACTATAATAATAATAATTCACATTAGTTAATTGCTTACGGATTGTGAATCTGATTGATTCGAGGACTTTCTCCAAACGGATTTGCAGGTATATTGTTAAGTCATTTATTGTACTGTTTAGGAATGATTATTTGCCAACATCCGTCTTTTGATGACTGTAATTTATTTTGAAAAAGTAACCAGTGCTGCTGGAAACAGTCGGTTATTTCATTCTACACCAATTTCTCTACCAAGGTTTTCACCTGCAAAGACTTTGAAGAAAACGTGTAGTCAAGCACTGTCTCTTCTTGGCTGTGGAGCATACCACCCAAAAGCTTATCCTTTCGCTCCATGCCCAGGCCCTTTTCTGGACACTTCCTAAAGTTTCTATTTGACTGCTCCTATCCGAATCCCAGAAAGGTGTGGGCGTACTAATGAAGTAACATTTAATCATTACCTGTCTTACTTTCCGCGTAAATATTACGATATATTTTGAATGTCAGTGGTTTTCTTCAGAAATGAAAATAAGTTAGTTTATCTCCAAGATTCCGCCAATTAAATCTGATGAAGTCATTATGAAATAAATGACCAATTTATTTACAGTAATCAATCTATTGTACAAGGATGTGCCAGCGTACTTCAAGAAAGCGTGAGATAAGGACCACTTGAATAAGTGCGCCTCTGAACAACTGATGAATGCCATTGTCACTGAGATATAAACAAATTTATCTCCTTTACAAACACGTGACTGAAATCAAATTCATTACGAAACTTGTCCGCGGCTTCACGTAATTTAGAGCTCTCCAGAAATTTAAAGTCACCACTCACATTGAGATGTTATCCAGTACTTTTAAGAACTTAGAAAATTTACTAAAGACGGAATAATAATAGGAAACTGAATTAAGTATCAACGACACGAATAGTTTAAGAATTCGTTAGAGCCGTAGATATTCTGATAAGAATGTACCTAAATGTTTTCAACGATAACTTAATCAATGTTATTATTATGAACTATCAAGCAAAGGTTAACATTTTCCTCGTGTATGACTTACATATTTGCGAGCTAGTATTTACATTTTCTCCAGGTATATATTTATTGAAAGTTCGTAGAAGCGCATGGAATGTTGCTGTTGAAAAATTAAAAATTACTGCTTTCATCTGAAAAAAATTGTCTCCTTTTAACTGATTAAATATTCTTCTGAATAGACGAATTAATTGCTCAGACCCGGTTATGCTTAATTTTGCACCGTAGCAAGTGTTTTGAATGTTATGCGTGCTGCAGACTTAACAGGGTTTCACTAATCAATTTCAGTTTCCTGGTGATAATTTTATTCAATTATTACATATTTTAATAAATAAATAATATGAGAGTTAAGTAATATTGAATAAAGAATACAGCCATTTTGTCAGAAAACAATTGATATTTATTTTAAACACATACGACGTCTCCATATTATTGAAAGCTGCTCTGAATAGTATTTTATGGCATAATATAAAAATGTAAAGGTTTAATAAATGAAATTTATTGGTAGTTAGTAAATTCAGATTGAATTTAAATATAGGGGTACCTTATTCCGTTATAATATAAATATTGATAACATTATAAGATGTAAAATAATAATATAACCATTACAAGACCCTGTCTACGACGCAAATTTATCCACTATTATATATATTTAATCCATTCAAAATTAACAAATATGGACGAAACGTCGTAGATGTATTAAATAAACACAAATTTTTTGACGACAATTTTGGTTCTTTTGTTTATTGCATATTTTCAGCAGACTTGCACTGTGTATTCAAAAGTCAGTCCAAAATACCACGAATTAGACTTATTTGAGATCATGGAATGTTATTAAATAAAACTTTATAGTCTGTAGGGACTTTTTGCTGCCGGGAAATGACAACACAATTATTTTGCGCAAAATACCCCGATTATCACAATTAATCCTGTCAGGATTATTTTTGTGGAATGTCGGAGGCAAGAAGAAAATCTCTCTTGATTTTTACTTGCCATACAGGGTAAAAATCTTTAAATAATACCAACTGACTGATTAGAATATTATTCAATATATTGGACTTCGAAAGTTTTTCAACTAAATTGATAAAATAATTTATGATTTATCTTAAATTTCTATTACATAAATGTATAGTGCTTGTTAAATTTTGATTTTTTAGAATGTTGTATTTGTAAAAAATATATTTGTACCTGAGGAGGTTCCAAATAAACCATTCCTATACGTACAAGATTTTTATTTTATTTAAATTTATTTCTGTCTAATTTGGCTGTAGAATTCATTTAACTGATTAAAAACTAGAATTTCAATATTCACAGTTACTACAGTAACAACAATTTCAATGTCAAATAGCTTAGAAAAATACAAACAATTGGAGGAAAATGTTTCCTCTAAATTTTTGCGTACCATTACCATATTGAAACAAATTCGTTTTTGGTGAGAACAAGTTATGAGCTGAGAAACAAATGAATAGCATTGTAGTGATGTTAACTGCGCTGTCTGGAATGAGAAATGCGCATGCGCAGTATTTCCTTTTCAACCACCTGCTCATCCAATATCCAACAATTACATGAGCTACAAAAATTACGACGCCGAGCAGAGCGTCCTAACACAGAAGCGGCCTCTCAGGCTACATTTTAAAATTTTATAGCGAATTAATAAAAATATTACTTTGTATGGATTTTCTGTAGTTCATTTGATTTAATCAAAGGTTATTTAAAATAATGAACGTTCAACGGAATGCATTAGAAGACTTTCATATTTCTGAGAAAATTACCGCACTTTCCATAATATGTGGCTTCTTCCTGAAATTGACTCTCTTTATTCAAAATATGTAAGAAGTGAAAGTACTTTCGAGTTAGTATTTTGCGTCAATTTTATTTGTTACAATTTTAAAACTTCGTTTTTATTACACGTATTGTAGACGAAATTAGAAATGCAGTATATTTAGGGCCGTGGAGTATTATCAACATATTGTAGTATTATTAATATCCTGGTCAAAATTGTTATTTGGGGTGATGTATCAGATAACTGTAAATACTCACGAGTCACCACTGTCAGACATGTTGGCCATTGAAGTGAATGAAGTTAATAAATTAGGTCTGGAAGAGGTTATTCATGATTTTGCACAAAATAAACTTCGAAAGAGATTGTTCTAATTTAGATGTGGACTTATTTAACTAGTTTTGTTCATTTGTTTAAACGTATATTAAATTCTTTCTCTAGGTACTAGTTTGTAAACGCATTGACACCAATCTATTTTCCATACATTTTATATCTGAATTCATTTTCTTAATATTTATGGTTAAGTTGGTACTTTTATAATTTTTTTTCAAAAAATTTAAGCTATTTTCAAGTGTGGGGGAAGAAGTGTTTGGGTTTGCCTATAGCGGCAAAATGTGGGGTCACCCCTGCTTGAAACATATAAGAAGCACATACATTAGTACGAATTACTATGCGTCAAGTATTTGAAGGTTTGAAGAAGGTCACTCTATAAATTATACTGGCAGGTTTAAATACACGTGTCTTGATGCTGTGGTGTGTGGGAAATAATTTCTCGTTCAATGTATGGACATTCTTTTTCCCGCGTTTGAGTTACCTTAGTGCAAATCGGTGTAAGTCATGTAGGATTAATGGTTTATGACGTAAAGAAGACGTAAGCAAAGCTATACAGCCTCGTGGCCCTTTCACAGTCAATTTGATGGCACGTGAGAATTCTCACTGTTTGTCCAAGTTATGAGAGAGCAAGTATCCGCCAGTTCACGTAGATTTTTGTTTGTAACATACTATAGAATATTTACATACGTCAGTAAATCAAAATAGTAATATGAGAAATGTTTATATATTTGTTTAACGTGTAAAGTTTTGGGATAAATAATGTCCTATTAATGTGTTGCTAAAAGATCTGACAAATTTGTTTTCTAATGGCAGCGGCTATAACAAACATATCGTTTTACGTATTAGTCATACGAGAAGATCTCGTTAGTGGGCAGTGGAATAGATGGCATTTAGTTCTATAATGAGCTCTCGGATTCTTCTTGCCTCCCGTCCCCCCTTCTTTTTTTTTTGTTCGGAAGACGAAGAGAACTTTGTTATTGTTCTCAAGGTTATATTCCTCTTTCCTTCTTCCACTCTCTCATAATTTCCTCTCTTATGAACAATAGAAATGCCGATAACATCTTTACCGAATATCTCAACACCATTATAATCTTACTTGATAACGAAAATGATAAACGATATTCAAAGAATCTATGGATGAAATGCATTAACTATTTTGTTATGGACGTTTTTGTAACAAATTTATGCTATATACTGTGACGCGTATAAATTTTCGTTTTATATTTTATTTTATTTATCTAAAGACAGTCTCAGTCTTTTGTCTGAAAGGATTTTGCGACTCGGCGAAAATCACAAGTCAGCGAAGGTCAGCAAGGTGGTTGACCCAATAGATGGCTAGGGATGTCCCCTCCAAAAATTTTAGTTTGTAGAGAGGAAGGGTATGGACGCCAACACCATTGGAGGACCTGGGGAAAATAGAAAAAGCTTGAAACTCAATGAAGTTCTTAGGAGAGTCGAGTTCGAGGTTGTAAGGAGCTCGAAAATTGACTCGGAAAGTAAAGTCGGAGGTGAGATGTCAGAGAGGAGCTAGCGAAACGAAAAGTCAGACTGGATGACTTCAAGGAGTCTGAGAGGAGAGGCGATCTGGCTCCGAGTGACGAGGAAACGAAAGTGGAGACGCCATTCCTGAACCATATCAGAGGTCTGCCTGCTTCATATGCCGACCCACGAGGCTTCCTTTGCGTTGAATGCTGGGCTGTTGGTCAACCAGGAAACCTGGGGAGGATAAATGCAAAGTAAGAAACAAAAGGCAATAATCTCTCGCTCTTCCATTCGCATAAACACGTCGTACAGCGCTGAGTAAAGTAGATTAAATTTACTTATATCTCTTGCTATGTTATTTCTTTGGTTTGGGCTCAGATGGGCAAATAAGATTCATTAAAATTATTTAACTTCCAAATATTGTAATTTGTTGAATATTTTACATTTGTTAATAAAAAATTGTTTTAAATGTCAAAGTTGACATTATGGTACACACGTAATTAAATATATATTATAAATTATTTTTTAAAGTAATTTTTCACTGCACACAAGTAGCTGGTGAAAAGTTTTCTATTTTTCTCACTTACACATAAAAGAAAAACAAGGAAACGAAAATAATAATGCAAAGTACTTCGGTTTATTTGGTTATAGTGATTCAGCACAATTAAATAATGGTCAAAAAAGTGGCGGATTCGATTCCAGTTAAATCGCGTGATTACCAGAAGATTGATGCTAAAATAATACATTTTCCGGGATAATATAAATAAACAGCAAGGCATAGACAGCACCCAGTTAGCTAATAAATAAATTATGTCTTAACCGATGTTGTTAACCAATCATGGGGTTTACTCGTTGACACCCAACACTGGACCAGACTTGAATAAACCAGATCGAGGTAGATCTTCACAGAACCGCGTTCTGTTTGCTTCCAATCTATTTTCATGTATGATAACTACTGACGTCTTTGTGACGGCTTCGTAAACAGATTTTATTTGGAAGAAACACAAAATTTCGGATTTTGCAAATATTGCACAACCAGCATAATGGAATATGAAAACGAATTTATGTCTTCAGCACAAATGGTTAAGAACTCATACCAAACGCGCACTGCCCTAAATTTAGCCACCTTACACTTTTGTTCTAAATATTAGGTAATAAATAAATTTGATTTTTTCCAGAATAATTCACATTAAGGTGGGAAAGTAATAATATTATGACTATAATTTATGTCATTCAATTGGCATTTCTGCCAACCAACATCTACTATCAATTTAAGGCATGTCAACTGCTGTACTTAGGAAGGTAGTTATTTCTGCAGACCAATGTAACTTCATGACATAACATAATTTTATTCCAAGAATCCATCGATGAAGCTTCCATGATATGGAATTATTCCCCAAGTTTTATGTAAGCAATATTACATTATTAATTGAACGTTACATAAAATATTAAATGGTAGCTATTTGTGTTTGGTTACTAAAATGCAATCAATAATTACGTTCTTACAGATTTACAAATTACTTTACAGATAAAGTACAAAAAGTAAGTATTCAATTTGGTTTGTTTAGAACTGTGTTAAATATTGGGGAATTTTTCATTATGTACTAGTGTTTTTTAAAGCCAATGGATATATTTCTGATATGCATTTGAAGTAAATTTAGGTTACTTACCATGAAAACTCAAAAGTATTCCATAATATTTTAGAAAGTGCACTGTCTGCTCTAATGCACACACTTTGCAATTAAAATGTTGCAATATGGTTCAAAACTTTCCCTTGTGTGAGCTTACAACAAAAATAGCCTCCAACTATAACCAAATTACTATCACTCTCTGTTTCATTACAAAAGAATCATATTATTTTACCTGTATACCATCGCCATACACTGCTAGAAAATTAATACAACTCCAGACAATACTAAGACCTTCAGAATTAATTTGATTACTTCTCCTAACATATTCTGCATATGACAAACTGGACCAATAAAGTACTACTACAACACCTTGAAATTTAAACTAAAAACAACGAAAAAAGATTATTTGGCCAAAATTCTTGTAAGGAGAGAACAAAACCATTTTATGAAGCTTTAACTGCAAACTACTGAATACTAAAGACAATAGCCAGATATATTTTTAATATTTTATAGTATTGACAAAGTCATTTAGTTTCTGGTTAACTCTTAATAATTACCCATTTAACAAATCGTAATAAGAATAATTAAAAAACTAATGTAAACATAGTTAATTAATATTTTGTATAAACAATGTACAACTACGTACAATATTTGAATAAAGCTAAAGAGAAAGTATTTAATTGAAGACTGGTGACCAAAATTGATTTTAAATGGTAACACAAGGTTGACTATAATATATAAAAATATCTCATAATTTGTTTTAGTTTACCATAAGAAAGATATTGAGTAAATGATACGATGCCATTTGAGATCTATGGTTATTTTAAATTCCAGTGATTTACAGACTGACATTATTTTACAAATTTAACTATGTTAGCATAGTGGGTTGCATCTGATCACTCTAAGTACTGTATAAAACAACAAAACACAACTGTTAGTGTTTAACAAACTTCCATTTACTAATATTATTCATTCAGCAGAGGCATTCTTCTGTGAAAACATCCATAATTTTGAATTGTATCAGGCACTTTCTCTTAATTAAAATTCAAAGTAATTTACTGTCCATGCAAATTATTTTCCACCAATTCAATGAAAGAGATGATTGTGTATTTGCTCTGTGACGTTCATGATGAACATAAATCTAAGTACATTATGTAAATTATACTTAGCTGTACTTTTAGAGTTTATAACACTTACGTCTTCTATGGGTTTATAGTAAAAGTTTAATGAACATTTGCTCCAGATCTAACATTCATAAAGGCTTTTAGCTCAGTTTCATTCCATAAAAACGTAAAAAGTGTGGTACAGAAGAATGCAGAATAATTTGTGACTTGAAATAAACTATAACATTACATTCATTGCACCTTATGAATTTAATTAATTTTTGTCTTGCTCCACAACATAATTTTCATAAAGTTTATTTTAAGATAAATACCAAGTTGTAAATTATTTAATTGAACAGAAGCTGTTAGCCAATTTTCTGAATTCCCTTTAAATTTGATTTTTAAGCATTTTATTTAAGATTGCATTGAAATTAGCTAAATATAACATTACAATCATGAATTGATTTCTGTGTAACAGTCTGTGTTTTTATCTGTTTGGGTTAGATGTTTTGTATTTGTCTTACACCAAGACTAAAAAATCCTTTTTTGAATAATAATTAATTACTCTTTCTAGGAAAATTATCTGCTATTTGGTGTCAATAAAATGTGAAAGTTTACAAAGTAAACTTGTTTTCTACTGTTAAACTAACTATGCTTATACATTATTCTAACTGCATAGTATCAGTATTTATTTCAATTGTAAACGTGTGAATTATCTGATTTTATTTATCGTAAACACATAATTCTAAAGATTTGGGACTTAAATCCTCACAAAAGTTTATCAGTTTTAGACCTTAGACAAAGTTTAGTGTTTCATATTTTGCTTTGGAAATTAGATAAAATGTGCTGACACTTATTAAACTAAATAGCCTATGTCATTTGCTGCAAACCAATACAGTACATATTAATTGCAGTATAGGCTACTCTTTTGTAGGAATTCATGTTTATTCTTATGTGGATGAAAATGTCATATACAAACAGATTAACATGTGAAAAAGGAAATTATTGTTTTTGAGTGAGAATAGATCCCTTTGGAACTTCCATCTTTAACTGTTTTATGATTGAAGACCTTCACCAGAATATGCTTTCATCATATTTTGCTGTTAAATAGGAAAGGCAATTCTAATTGGGAATTCCATAACTTCACAATTCTTCAGGTATTCTAATAGAACAGAATGATCAACACAATCAAATGCCTTTGAATAGTCACAGAAAGTCCTAATGCATACTAATTGTAGCTAAGTTATTCTAATATGATATAAAAAAGAGGAGAAATCATATTTTTTATTGAATAATTCTTCTTCACGACCAAATTGAGAGTTAATTGGCAAATTATGCATATCAGGTATAATATTTCTCTGTGTGCTTATAAAATGAAGTTACTCATAAGAATATTCTTCTAGTTTGATGATTGTCGAAAATCTGATTTAAAAATTTCAGTTTTTATCTGTGACTCTAGTTTATAGATTTACCACTACTCTTTACTTATTATCAGAAACTTGAGATATAGCTTGAATTAAATAGGAAGACTTAATTTCTGCATATTTTTGCCAACTAATATGTAAGATTAGATATGTGTACTTCAACCAATAAGTAGCTAGAACATACTCTAAAAACATTACATTGTGGCATGCTATTGTTGTGTCTCATAAAAATACAATAAAACATAAACTCTCTTTATTTCAAATATCTGGATTGGGAAGCTTTTCATTGAATAAGATGAGTGTTCCTGATTTTGATTAAATTTTATGAATTTATTGCACTTACTGGCTTCCAAATATTTTATTCAGTCCCTCATGCTGTAATTGTTTCTGTCTGATCCACTGTTGATACTGAACAATTTGTACATTATTTTTATTATTATTCGTGGAAAAGAAACATTAATTACTTTAGTAGAACATATGAAGAATAAATGTTAATACACAACCTGTTATTCAGCAGTCACAATATTCCATGAATCAATTCAGGAAGACAACTGCAAAAACTACATAATATACATTATTTCTTAGTAATATGATGTTGCAAATTGATCATACATTATTCTATTTACTGCTGGGTCTGTAGAAAATTAAAATTTCTATTTCATTCAAAGTTTATTATTGACACTGATATTACAAGAAAACAGACTTATTGTCTTACGATAAATTAATTTAACTTTTGTCTTTATTAAACTGAAACCAATAATAACATACAACTAAACCTTTATCTACATTACAAATTATAGTTAATCTCATACTGTGTATTTACCTTAGATCTATTAAATACAAAAGTTCTTTTTGTTCCAACATAATTTTACTACATTGTATTATATAATAATGCAGTAGGCCCAATCTTGTCCAAAATGAAAATCTTAATCAAAGCTATCATTATTTATAATAACAATTTTATATTGTTGGAGCTTCTTTATTCATATCTTCTTTATTATGGACACACAAAATTAAGTAGAATATGTTATTATTAACTGAAACTATTTATGAGTTTCTAGTGTGTTGCTCTGGTATGTACATATTTAGTCAGCAACTATATTTAGTACAGCATATGATGTACCATTGTATATTCATAGTGTTCTTTTTAAACAATGTCTTTCAAGAAGCCAATTATTAGTTGAGAAAATTTGAACCTTTCTGGACAACAATGGACGACATATGATATTCTGTACATTTCAAAACAAATGATCAAGTTTACAGGCCTTTGTTTTGGTGGTTTTAATGCATTAGAAACACTAACACAACATTGGTTAGGTACATCTGAGACACAATAAAATCTGTTTCAATTCATCATAAAATTCTAAAAATTGTAATCTCTTAAACCACTTTTGGATGTCTTAACTTAATGGTAAATTATATTTTTTCACCTTGACAAAAAACTGATAATTATTTTAATGGATATGAATAAATAATCATGAAGGTTATGTTTTTTATTAAAACATTCTTAGAATTATCATATTTATAGCAGCTTAAATAAATAATATTTTTATTTTGAGGAAATTATTTTCTTTACTTTCTATATGTTGTCTGTGGGTAAACTCGATGAAAATGAACTGAAATACTTACTGTTTAATATTGCAGAATATAACAATAATTAGTTGACAATGACAGAGGATGAGATATTTAACCACAATTATAGTTTTCATAAAACTATTTTGGCACTGCTTCACTGCTATCCTCAAAGTAACATTGTAGTGAATAAAAAAGTATTATTATAAGAAAAAACATAACACTGGAACAATTATTTCACTGTACTCTATAACGAAATTGTATTTTGAAACAAACACTTGGGTAACTTTAATGGACGAATTTTACTTGACTAATTTGTTTATTTCTATTTGTTTTAAATGTTATAGAATTGCTTTGGGATGTAGAGTCACTTAATATGAGGTCACAATTGAAAGGTCAGAATCAGGTTGTCAGATGTGACTTTACCTAAACAAGGGGGAAATTGTTTCCAAGTCATTGAGCTGAGTCAGCATCCAGAACTCTCTTGAGGTGTTTTTTTTGCTAAATGTGTCATAAAATGAAAATATTTTTGCCTAAAAATAAAATTTAACTTTTAGAAACAGTCTTTGATGGATGACCAAACATCTCTGACTTTAATAGCCAAATGCTTTTTATGAACAATAAAAAAATGTTGTTTTATATATTACACAAATTTTTTTTCGGTTGATTACTTACTATCCTTCATAATCCATCTTAAGTTATATCTATTTTTAGCTAAATTTTCTTGTAGTTATATTGTTTGGCATATATATTATGGGGATTTGAACGGCTTATATCTATTATCGAAGGAGAATTCATCGACACTGCTATATCTGATCAGTTAATGTTGTCCAGTGACCAGCTAAATAATTCTAAGGAAGTTTTATACGTTCCCATCGACATGTGGCACGATGTTCAGATTTTATTTTTCACTGCGAAAGTCCATATCTAAGTGATCAGTCGGAATAAATTATGAAGAGAATGCTAATCAGGCAATCCAATGCCTTATAGAACGGCGGTGGCATTTTCTGTGGTAATTATATCATCAATTTTGTAAATATACCGAATACGAAAAAAATTCCACTTTATTCTGACGTGTGACACATTGAACCACTTTTATGTACAGATTATTTTAAAAGCATTTAAACCATCTTGTACCATTTATGAAAATTATTTGCCCATGCAGGCGGGAGGTTAACTTTTTCCACTTGAGACTCGTTGTAACATTTCTAATTCAAGATTCGTTGGCATTTTGGCAGTTTCTCTTAATTTTTATAATTGTTTAGGAGGATTTCGTGCAATTTTAAAACGACTTCTCCAATGTTAAGCTTTTATACGGCCAGTCGCTCCTCTCCTTCTAAACTTTTCATCAGTTTCAATCGTTTGATGTGCTTCAGCGAAAAATAATTTCATGCCTGTATTTAGTAGGAGTATATTTATCAATCTTTCTGGATTTAGAGTGTTTACTCTGGACTGTGTCACGGTTTCATCGCCGTGTAACTCTGAACAAACTAAATGCATGTTTAACTGCGTGTTTGCAAAAATACTTGTACAAACTACGTACACGAAGTAGATGCATACAATAAATTGTTTATGAGTTTACCAATTGTTTTTTCCACTCACACAACCATATTAGTGTCAGGTGATGAATATTGAACCATCAGACCTTAATTATCAATTTAATTGGAATTTCAAACACTTTTTCATTATTACATTATTATGAACTGCCACCCCTTTCCAGCAATTATTTTCTATTCTAGTTTGGATTGACTTAATCCAGTCAGTCAATGTCGCGTTTTAGTGTCTTTGTTTGAGCATGCGTGGAAGCTTTTCATCAGTCTATAACAAATTTTCGTTCAATACCATCTTCTTTCCTCTTAATACCACTGAAACTAGCGTAGCACACTGCGAATCATTCCACATTTCTTGTACAGTTTTATTAGGGTGAATAATATCAAAGAGTACCTTAAATGGATAGAGTGGCAATGCTTATAAATGGCAGCGTGACTGTCATTCCGGGTCCTCCAGAATCATCTGGCTTGTAGTTCCTAAGGGGCAATGCAAAAAACCGCGCTTTCTTAGTCCCCTAAAATCTTTCTTAACGCAAAAAAAGACAAATTAAAGTGGATTATTTATTTACGCCTTATCTTAATATTTTCAAATGTGCACAAATATTAATTTATACGGAATATTAAGAAGAGTGACAATGTTTCGAAATCAATATTGCGAGTTGGATGCGAAGTTATATCAAGCTATTTTTCAAATATGTATGTGATAAAATATATAATTTTCTATTTGCAAATGTTGGGGGAGAATATAAATTGTTTTCCCTAGGAACTAAATTCACCTGCCTTTGTCGTTTGAAATGAGCATTCCGTACTCCTACAAACATTTTCTGTACGTTGTGTTCTTTAGAGACCTATTTCACGATTTATGTGCTGTTACTGTTTTCGGTAACTATTATTTCCTATTCGAGGCTTGTGATTCTTATAAATTTATGGTTCTTTTCCTTTACAACTATATAAATCGAAATATTTTCCAAGTGAAGTCAAAATATAAAATAATATCTACAATGGAAGTTTCTCTTGCTCTAGATTTTAGTATACGGAGTAAACTAAAGGGTAGTGACGTGCTTTAACTCTCATCAATGTAGAGTTAATGTGAAATGAATTCCATTCCAGATTCCGATGATGCTATTGCATAGCAGTTGCACAAGCATTACTAACTACAATTATCCTCCGAAACGTTTTACCACTTTATTAAAAGTCTATAAACTACGTTTTCTAAAAATAGCACAAGATATTTATTTCTGCCAAATGTGAATTTGTTTACTAATTATGTAATCAATATTTTATTTTCAATGTGGTTTTGATAATAATATATAGTGAACTGACATTATAATAGTACGCAGTCGACTCAGTAGGCCAAGACACCTCAATGTGCTGTACAGCCAAGCTAGAAGAAGAATGAGAACTGACATTAAGAGACATCTTTATAATATTTTACAATATATTTAAAACCACAACGTTTCAGTTCATATTTGTGCCGGTCTTCAGTCATATGACAGCCTGAATAATCATATTTAGCATATGTGAGACGGTTGATACAGAATAGATAGCAGCGCATTTATTTAAATGGAAAGGAATAAGAAAAAATAAGTAATTTGAGTGAAGACGAGATAAATTTGCCATTACTCTAGGGTATTTGTGCACGGGTTCCCCTACAAATTAAACCTTTCTGAAGCAAAGATGAGGATGGTGAGAGGTAGAGGGCCTATAGTGATGTCGAAGCAAATCCGTAACACAAGCAGAAACTGCCATTATAACCGTAAGCCGCAGTCCGCTGCTGATCAATTGTCCGCGTAATTAACTGTTCGGAACTGAATTTAACGCATCGACCACGCTCTTGTGCTATTAGCCATCCACTTCACTTAGTTGATGTAAGCGCTTCCTATATTGCGATGACTACTTTGGCGAAAGCCTGTTGATACTATCTGAACATTTGAGTTAATCGGTACGTTTGAATCGTGCGAGAAAGATTCGTATCAAACCTATCATCAGACTCGAGTGTTTAAAAGCCTATTAGCGAAGACAATGGGATGGGAAATCCGCTACATGGAAACCTAGATTCGAGTGTGTAATTTCCTCTGAAAACTAGTTCTTGTTTGTCTCGTACAGAACTTTTTGTAAAAAAAAGCACGATTTTATTCCCCGTTTGAAATATGCTACGTACACGTTCGTATTTATCGTTTACGAAACACGGTAAACTGTATGGATAATAAAGGCTAACCATGGAATATTTAATATTTTATAATAGTTCGAGAAGTCTCTCCCATCTGAGTTTCACCGTTCGTCTGTATTTTTTCGGTGTATTAATTGCATAAACAATTCTCGGGTTTCTAACTCAGGTGCTTTAGTATATATCGACGTATGGATGACTTGCTCTATCTTCATCTTTTGACGAAGTGACTGTCCCGGGTTTGTAGACTCTTATTTATACGGGTCTGCAGGCTGCATCTCCATCCTTGTTGCTAATGCATCATCCGGTTACGTGGCATATCTCATAAAAGAAAATTTAATGAGGCCAAGATTTTAATCAAGGCGCAAGTTTTGGGACAGCATTTTATTAGAAACCATTGAAATAAAAACGAATAAAAAATTGTTAAATGGTGGCTCACGCTTTACTGTTAAGTTTCGCTACTGCCTTAGTATGTATTACTGCTAAGAAAAGTAAGCGACTGAAAGAAGCGAGGTTACGTGGTGAGTCATGTCTCTACAGAATCTTATAAATTAGAGTCTTCAAACCAGAGCACTCATCTTTTTCTATTTGTTTGGTTAACAGGCTACATGAAGGTGATCTTGAAACAGGAAACTGCCCTTTACTAGCATAGGAAGGGAATTGAAAAGGGGGGATGTGGAAGTTAGAGCAAGGTAACCAAGGGTTGACTAGGGCCCCCAGGCTATAGCTTAAGGATCCTACCCGGCGTTTCACCTAAAGAGGTGCCATAGGTCATTGTAACGTAGCTCTACGTAAATATCCCTCTATTAGAAACCCCGCAATCGTTTATACAATTCTATTTTTTCCTTTTCTGCACTTCCAATTCTCCATACAACGCCACTCTACACACTTTCCGAAATGATTTCCTGAACTCCAAACGTACCTGTAGATGCCAGTAGTCTATTAGCACCTACACTAATACACCATGTACCCATATTTGGAATAAAAATTACCATAATATTAGCATTATCCAGGGGAAATACCGTTGGCTGAATATTATTTACTGATACATGGCAGTAAACGTATCTGCAAGTTTAACTTGTCATGGGAGTTATGAAGACGTGACTCTTTAAATGCCCCTTAATGCATTAAGGAGAAAGAAGCGCTGTGTTTTATATGAATTTGCCTCAACATTTTTTGGATAAAAATATGTAATTAGAGAGTGATCTAACTAGAGATTTACCTTCTACGTAATCTACTGAAATTGATACTGAAGCTTTAAATCTATTCCAGAGCCAGTCTCTTCATTCATTCACATTTCTTAAAATTAGTTAAATGTTCAATTACTGTACCATTATTTTTTTATAACTGACGATGTTTTTCTTCAGTTGTCAATTGTTCGCCGCCTTATGTTCTCAATGACTGTAATTTACTGAAAAGATGCTCTAGAAATTCTTAACTTAAATTTTTATCTAAAACGAAAGGTTAATGCTCCAGAACGACTAATCTAATACTTGTTTCATTACCCATACACGGAATAAAGTTCATCATAATATTTGCATTTATACATAAATGGATCTCACATATTGTCACATACATGATAAATTGTAGTAGCACTGTATTACCTAGTAAATTATATTGTGTATTTTTCATTATAGTGGGTCAGAACCATGATGGAAAAATGTATCTCAAGTTTAGCTTGGTAACTAAAATATCAGCTTTGGGACTGTTTACTGAACAGTTTGAAATTATGGCTCACCGTGACACGAGCTTGCTCTGGTGGCGGGTCTGGTTAATTAGTGGTTTTGCGCTAAGTGACACCAGATACTGCCCGATAAATTAGAGCCTGTATCACCAACCGTTAGGATAGCAGCTTGTGAGGTTCCCTAGAATCATTTACGCGATGATAACACGGTGGGTAAGGTCAGTCTTTGAGAGCCTTACCTGTTTATACGGTTCATTGACCCTTCCGCTGCATGTTTTATGCCCGACACTAGTCACCGTTATTTGCAATTTTATTTATAATAATCCAACATACATGAATAAATTAATATAAAGAGATTACTACGCACTAATGGGATTATACAACGGAAAATTAAGATTTACTGTAAAATTGTCAATAGTATGTATATTAATTACTCAGTAATTCACATTTTTCACATATGTTATCTAGTAAATGTATGTATATTTCAAGAACTTGGTTTTAGATAAGCTTATTTTAGTGTTAGAAAGTAGAATGTAGCACTCGGGATGTTTCTGCGCGGGACCTTTGGGCTACTACTTGACTCCAGCTTTCGTGAAAATATTCTTTGAGTACCAGAAGAACAAACTATGGAAGCACAAAGAATTGCGAAAGTTTTCTTTGAGCTGCTTGAGCAGTCTTGTGCAAATATTATTTCTACCTTAAAAGTGACTTATGTGAACATAATGGTGTAAGATTGTAAAATTCGCATTCAAAGTTAATTCTAAAACACAAAAAGTGATTGGAGCCCCAGTTATATATATTGAAGATATTGTCTGTTCGTGGATGAGCAGAGATGAGAGACTAGCAAGAAATGAATAGTAATCTCAGGAGTACAAGGATAATTTTCGGCACCGAGGTAAGAGGTGGAATCTGCAAGTCCATCACTACATTTTCTAAGAGTTTGCCTATGGGCGACTAGCTGCTAACTTCTACATCCCGTGAGAGGTGAAGCAGCGGCTTGCACGACAAAGGTCCTGGCTTCAACGCCTTTGCAGCGCTGGAATTCCGACTATAGAACACATTTCACAGAAAGAGGGCCAAAATATGAATAACCCCATGTTCTCACGTTACTGGAACTAGAATGAAATTTGGATATGACTCTGAATCTTTTATGGTCTTAAATGCGATTTAAAATTAGGCACGCGACACTTCCTAAGCTTTTTGGATATATTTTTTGGTGAAATTTTCCATCACCTGTGGTCAACGTTAGGAAAGTCACAGCCACTAGACGGAGCAAATTTTCAGATGTGCATACCTAGTATACTTTTGGAAAGAGTTTTTTTTAAATATTATATTCAAATGCAACAATATGTGTTTCAAATAATTTATTTAAATACCATTTTCGTTAGTTTAAGTGTACATCCGTTAAAAAATGTGGTGAATCAAAATCAATAATCAAAAGAAATTAGGTTTAAATAGTAGCGGCCAATATCTAGGGTTTCAGTTGGTTCCCTGTATCTTTGTGTATGACAAAGACATTATGGTCCGACACGGAAAAGGTATCATAACGATATGATAAAAGGTGATAACAGGCAAATTTATTAACAGACATAAGTCTCTTTAGGTGTTCCGTATATATTTTACAATAATTGTTAGGGTTCTTATAAATCATAAAATGTATGAAATATAATCTCTGGCATAATTCATAAATGGCTTTCAGAATTCGTGAAGTAAATTTGTGTGATAGTACTGTAATAGTAAAACACAATACAATACGGAATTTGGCGGTACAAAAATCAAAGGCAGAGGGCTTGAGAGAAGTTGAAGAATGTTACAGACTCTGTTTATAAACTCATTGAGACTTAGCGACATCTAACCGTGAGTAGACGTGGTGTTTTCCCAAAGACGAAAGATAAATATCTTTTATTAGAGAGAATCGGGTCCCCGCCATCGAAGAAAATTAAAAGATGTAGTGGGGAAGATGTTAAAATCCGAGGAAATTTGATTTTAGAGCATTAAGACTGGACATTAAGAGAATACATTAAGCAGGGGGAATTAAGTAGTAAACGTTAAGCAGAGAAACATTAAGCAGTGGGCATTCCAGAGTAAAAGTTGGAAAGGCGGAATGCTTGCTCATATCCGTGGCAGCAAAGATGAAGACTAAATGGCCAACGTGTTCATTGTTCAACAAGGAAGTAGAGGATCCGGTTGGGACCGGTTCGTCATCTATGCCGAACGGCATGCTCCAGCGGCGAGTTCCACGTTAAGCTGAAATTGTTTTCAAGCTTTCATCACCTTCACAACGTACCAAGAAGAGAACATCACAGATCACATCATACTATGTAAACTCATGCCTACATTTTTTATAGATCTGAAAAGCCTATTTGTGAGATGTGAGACAGGAACCTCACTGTCCAATACATCATATTTGAGTGTAGGAAGTATTCTGATCCATTCAGGACTACTCTCAAGAAGACTTCTGTTCAAATGATAAAGCGATCCGGGCCTCATTGAATTCGTGGACAAAGCAAAGCCGTTAGCTTATATTTAGTAGTTATTTTTAACATTTAATCATAGCAATTTTCTTACGTAACAATGTAATGTATTCTTAGGTAGAAGGTCACTAATGACTTGCACTGTTGAAGCGACCATAATATTTAAATAAAAAAAATCTGGCTTAATTAATTGAAAATGGTTCATTGATTGTATAGTGTAAATTATTAAATATTAACTTAATTGATTCCCATATTTATAATAGTTCTTTATATTAAACAAGCATTACGCATTATATTCATTTCAGTACAACAATTATTTTTAGGATCTTTAAGGAAAGGGGCGGCGCAATGCATGACTTGGAACACAAATCATAAATCTTGGGATGACTGTGAATGGAATCTGATGAGAGTAAATGTACTTCAGCAGATACGCTTGAGGCTGCAAAATACAGGAGAGTAGAAAGTAATACTTATGAGAGGGGTGAGAAGTCTTGCTATTATTTCTGACTGTGCAGAGAATTTCGCCACATCCATCAGGTCTCGAGTTTCTTGTCCATCTTTTGTCCAATCCAACAAATTTTTCAGTCACTTCTGGTGCTTATTACCCATAAATATTTCCTCTGCCGGTTTCGTAACGAACCCTGTCACTAAATCGACTATTAATGTCCGACCGTTGATTTACTTGTGTGCCTCACGCATAAAAGGCAGGATTAAGGTCGTAATGTGTTACATAAGCAGATTGATAAATGAGTACTTTACATGGTTAATTTCAACAATCAGGATAAAGTTACTGTCGTATAAATTAAATAGGTGCTTTATGTACGAAAAGTTTGATGAAACAACGACGTGAGTGTTGCAACAGAAGATCCAGCCGACCGACGCCTTTGCTTGAGTTGCCTGACAAATGACGCGACGCTCGGCGTTGACGCTTCCTGCTTCAGGTTCTAGGGCAACTCCAGCGCTCGTGACAGCACTTGCGATTGAAACAGATTCTTGCAGGAGTAGCTGGAATGTACTGTCAATATACTTCTATATACATTTGGTTCACCTCATATCTTCGTTTCTGCACAACATACATTCAATTTATAATCAGTTGTTATGTTGAATCTAACTTGAAATTTTCCATAACTTAGTGGAAACTAATTTAGAGTTCAGGCCTAGGTTACTTCCTAACAGATAAAACTTAGCCGCATATATGATGGAAAAACCTATTTAACAGGGTGGAATTCATGGGAACAAACGAAAACGACAGCGTTAAAAATGGTCCACATGGGGCGAGAAGGATGCTTCATGCTGGTAATTCGTTATTATCGAAGGGCCAATGAATTTTGACTAACTATAGTTATTTGTGTTACAAGTTAATATTTACTATGAAAAATTGCTTCCCTACAATTAAAAAATAAATGATTGACGATTAAAGACCGTATTAATTCAAGTAATTCGAATAGAGATAATCTGAGTTTCAATCATTTATTACTAAAATTGTGTAAGCTTTCATACAAATTGGATTGTAGATAAATATCTTGATAAAATATTGGTATTGTAAAATATATTTATATAAAAATATAAAAAAATACATCTTAAATCTTCATCGTGAAGAAATACTAGTGTAATATTAATTGTCCTGTCCAGATGTCTAAATAAAAGTAGGAGCAACTACAATGGTCATTTTATTACTTATTATTTATGACGAAATGTGTCCATTTTAGTAAGACTGAAGTTAATCATGATCTCAAAGATTTCTCAGTTTATAGTACGAGAAATCCTGTGATGTTCCCAAAGAAATTTATGTGTGCATTTATAGACTGTCTTACATAGTATAACGGCGAAACTACATCGGAACAAAATAATTTTGAATATTTTATGGCATTAAAAAAGTTATTTCCAGTACGAGATAGTAACAGGTGTTTATTTCCCTTACTTAAACCTACAACATGATAAGCCTTTCATCTTTATCCACTCGACGTCTGAAAAGGTCAAAAGTGGGAGATGCTTGTTTGTGTGGGTGCCTGAATAATTGGCCTTGAATTACACTAAGAACTCCTACGCTTTTAATTCTCCAATACAGGATAGGAGCAAAGGTTTATCTGTGGGGTTCTTTAGAACAGTATCAGACGGTAAAATTTAAGTGATTAAAAAAATCTGACGTTCAAACGGTGACTTTTAGTGCATGTCTAGATATTTTAGCCATATGGCACGAATAAATTGTTTTCGGCCTAACAGAATTTCTGAATATGATTTTGGAGGTTATTGAGCATAGCTCAAAGAAAATATGTACGAGAACAATTTAGAATCTGGAGAAGAAAACGTTGACATGGTGGATGAATAGGACAATCGAGACGCGGGGAGAGTAGACAAAGAGTAGTGATGGGAGAGAGAGTTGTTAGACAAATAATTAATTGTAAATATAGAGACTCAATCAGTAGGATCAAAGGTGTAAGAAAATGATTACTGAGAAGAGGGAATATTAGCAACTTGTGGTACGTGATTGCGTGTCACACCAAAATTTAATACCATTTTCGTATTAAATATATTTAATGTGTATTTAGTAATGTAACAGACGTTAGATCTAAGCTAGACAGATTCGGGACCATAAATGAACGCGATTGATTATTTAAACGACGAATTACGAGTCAAAATATCGAATAGTAGGGAAACATAAAAGTTTGTGTATATCATTGAACGGGGCGGAGAAGTCCAGAAATTTCGAGACATCAGGTGACAGAAAGTAATTACCAGTAAAATATTATCATCCAAGAAAACAAGAAAATGACCTGGATGCTCAGCGTCCTAAATACGAAGACAACAACGACTGAACAAACGAAAACTTCACCCCTGAATGTGCGGAAGTCGGAACAAAACAGACAAGTGTCTTTTTTTAAAAAAATAAGGATTCGTGACAATTTGTTACGCCGCCAATCCACCTTAAGCGAGGAAAAAATTTGACTGACAGACGTCAGAAAATTATGCCTCAAATATCCTCTTCCGTAAACAGGATGAAAAATATTACGCCCACAACTTGAACGGGGGTAAAATTTAAATTGCGGAGGTGGAGCTTTAAGAACAAAACTGAAGCACATCTTCGAGGGAAGAGTCATTCATTCATTTCATTCAAGTATAATATTGGAGAAACAGATTCAGTTACGGTGCGAAGAATCATGCAATTTGTGTGCTCTGGGATGATAACTTGCTATACAATCTACACACTTTGTTCGGGACGAGCTTCAGAATAGATAGAAGCATCTACCTGCAACCCCGAACTGTAAGCATTCATCGAGCTGCCAATAAATCAACATACCATCCAGCAATAACGTCACGAAGGAAAATTAACAACGCCTATATATTTATCGCCTCTGGTCGTTTCTTCATTTCCGTAATTTACCCACTGATATTCCCTGAGATAAGATTTCATGTTCCCGATAAAGCTAGTAATTTAAAATCGAGATTTATTATTATTTTTTGTTAATCATATACAAATAGTTTATATTTAAAACCTTCCCTTAATTTTAATATAAAAATTATTAGTTCGTTATCCCTTGCACAGCTCATCATAATTTCCCACCATTTATCAAATGAAGTCCAAATTCATAACTAGCACCACAAGCTGCATGAATTTGATAATTTCACTCCTGTGAAGTAAGTGTATAATTATAATTCTCCCGGGAATATTCTCCTTTTCCTTAAGGTATGTGGAGCAATTTTTACTCATTTTAAGGTGTGGGTGTATTTTGGACTTCCTTAACGTACCTGGATTATAATTAGTCCCTTTAAGGTACAGGGACTATTTCTTCTTCTTTAGTGTACCGCGTGTATTTTGGACTTTCTTAGCCCGGAATATTGTAGACTCTATTAGGATAGCTTGGTATTTGAATATACAAGAATAATTAATGGCTGGAGTAAGGTATCGCAACTAATTTAAAGCTAACCACAAATCGACATACTTCGAGATGTGACAAGAGATTAATGGTCCTAATAAAATAACGATCTCGATACCAGTTGAAACAAATGTTGTCCAAGAAATTGGAGTGGTATTATTACCCACACACTCGAATAGTTTTGAATTAATACGAATTAAAATGAGTTGTAAAATTTTATCATATATCAACTCTTCTAAGCGAGTCTAAAAAATTTTTACCATGAATTTCTAATTATGAATTTTCAAGACTGTTTCGTCTAAAAATAATGTTATTTACATATTATTTACACGTAAATGTTTTTAAAAAATTAATAACGTGTAACAAAATACCCGTCACAGAACGAGCAAGCTCAAGGAGTGAATATATTTATGAGATAAATATATCTATAAATTGATCAAATATAATATTATTGAGTGATTTGTGATATCAAATAAATGAAATTACATCTGAACTTGTAATTATGACGACTAGATGGTCAACTTAATCGTTGAAGTACCTGAGATGAATTTAGGATTTCAGTAAATCTGCGTCATTTAATTGCGGGATACAAAATCAAGATATCAATATTCTATAGTTTTCGTAATTATTCGGGGCAATTTTGATTAAGTGTTCCAATAAACCCTGTAACCTTATTGATAGAAAT
The DNA here is from genome assembly GCA_034510155.1 of Eucriotettix oculatus. Lineage (NCBI taxonomy): Eukaryota > Metazoa > Arthropoda > Insecta > Orthoptera > Tetrigidae > Eucriotettix > Eucriotettix oculatus. Next base: position 67,374,983 of record CM067378.1, read on the forward strand.
CCTTTTCTCCACAAATGAATTTAAGAAGCACTAAAAACAAAAACTGTTATTAAGATTATTTTACATAAATAGTTAATAACTTACAAAAAATATGAAATTAATTCTATCCAGTAAATTAAGACACCAGCATTCCTTCCGACGCGTAATGGGTGTAAGATGGAAAATAATCAGCAATATAAGCATAATTTTGAGAGGCCTCAAAAAATTATTATTATTATTATTTAGAGGAGCTCCTTGTTTTTCAAACTATCAATTGTGAATAATATAGCCTCGATAGTTTATTAGAAACAGGCATGCTTATCTGAAGTTATATTTTTAAATTATGTATGATATTTATAACAATATTGTAATTCGTTTTGTTTTTATTATTTTTTGACAAACTCGTTGGAAATAAATTTTATTGAAGGCTTCCTATTAAACTTTACTATCCCTATGTTAGATTGTGGGTGGTTATTATTTTTACGGCTGAATTCTATTATTATTCTTCAATGAAATTTCATTATTTCGTTTCTATATTATTACCATGGACTGTTTTCTCAAACTGTAAAAGAAAGCACTATTATTAAGAATTTAATGAAAGCAATCCATCACATCTCTCATAATGATGACGAATTGTTGAAGTACGAGGATCGATAGAAGAATAAAGCCACCGGCAGAGGCGAATTCCCGTTCCAGTTCTCGGAATCGCTGTGTGATTACCAAGGATTGTGCAGATAGCTTTACGGAAGGCAACTGAAATGGTTGATGAAATTATTTACCAGATAAATGAGTTTATTAATTAACAATGGAATATTTCAGTCCTGAATTTGGAAGCAGTTACGTTACAGGGATTAACCTTATGGAAACATCATGGGGCATATGAGGGGATCACCGGCGACAAACTGCGATTGATTTTTGGTCGCCGTGGTCTGTTGCTGTCCGTGGAAGGAAGCCTTAGGAGACTCACGTCCCACTCACAATGCTCATTGTGGCCTCTGGATTACGGGTGATTTATCGCAGACTGGCGAGAATGGTGAGAGCTAATGGTGCTTCCAGCCCTGCACGCAGCAAGTAACATCTGCAGCAACAATCAATCGATAAAACCGCTTTAAGCTAGCGAAATTTTGAAATTTCAGCTGACGAGGCTTCAAATGGTGCAGTAAGTCTGTCAAGAGAAGTGGAGATTTAAGAAACAATTTACTGTTCGCCCACGAATGTCGAGACTCTAGGCTGACGAAATTTTCTACATGAAAATGTCTCTGCGAACGTCTTAAACGTTATTTTTATTTACAGTGAAGTACTGGCAGTTATATGAAAACTTCAAGAAAACGTTTTTAAATAATGTAACGATTTAAAAAAATAATAATAAGTTAAACCGACAAAAGAAAGTGTTTCAGCTTCCGACAAAACTCCTACCGCCCACCATGAAAGCTGGAACGGCTGAACAACTGCCACTTGTCTCCCTTTAATTAACTTCCAATCAACGTATTCTATGATATAATTTGTATATCATTTACTAATCCTCACCCGCTAGAAAATAAGACCTGGGTTAGCACTGTTATGCTGATGCTATTTGCATTGGCCCGTGTACAAATTTAGAGTTTCAAGGATGAGTGCCGTTACTCCTTTACATGTCAGCGATGACGTCAGACGAGCTTGTTACTAATACTGAGTCGTACATACACTGTAGCTGTCTGGTGGAGTTATATACACCACGTATACGCCCATAAATCGTGATTGGCGCACAACTAGTGACGTCACAGTCTGTTAACGTGTGTTGAATGAAGGGAAACTGTGACGTATTACGTTTGGGGAATAGTATTCCCCTTTAGCCCAAACCCCTTATGAAATAAATTTGGTTTATTGTAAAATATTTTTAACCACATATTTTGGGTTTCTTGAATGGTTGTATTTATACTACAAAAAGAGCAAGAATAATTTGTTGAGCGACAGCCTCGTTTAGTCAGGCTAACGTGGCAAACCTGATATTTCTAATGCTGCAATATCACTCAAAACTTTACGATTCGTAAACTTCACTATATCAATCATTCCATCCTTAACGAAATATTCCATATTCATTAAAATTTCCCATTCTTGCATTATATAATTTATATTCTACATATAGTGTGTATATATATAATATTAACTTCTGTCTTTAATTATAATAAGATATACATATAAACCTGTTAACAGAATTAAATAATGTTAATTTTATATTTAACTTCATTACGTTCCGGTACCTATGTGAGTCCTATTCAGGTTGAAGTGATAATAGCCATAGTGAAAACGCTTATAACATCAAGACAAAACTTATAGTCCTACCAAAACCTGAAGAAGAAACAAGTAAACATTGCACTAATGAAATAAAAATTAATTTTTTTTCAACAATGTATTTTTAAATTACAGAAAATCTGTTAATCCATGAGATTGTAATGTAATTATTAATAGCCAACTTTACAGTGAAATCATTTTTAAATAAAGCCATTCGGTGAGTAGCTATTCTAGTTGTCAATTATCGCTTAGGAAGAGGAGATAACTTTTCATTTCAAGTTTAATAACTAAATTAACCTTAAAGAGACTGGTTATTTGTTTTAACTAGTCAACATATAATAATCGTCACAATTTGTATTCCTAACGAGTAAATTAAATAACAGATTAATGAAAGGTATTTTGCTAGGTAACTTTTAATAATCTAACATAGATATCGTCGACATTGCACTAACATGATTACTACATAAACAAATGATAACTAGACAGTAATAGTTTACATGAGGAGGGTAAATATCGTAAAGTATATAAGTATTCTAAATGAGCCAAACAATTTTTCGACATTTTTTTTTACAAATTTATATGTGAGATTACGAATGAATTTTTATTCCTTTCAATACTTCAGATTATGATAATGACAAATAGTATAAAGAGTAAAATAAAAGCATATAAGAATTTATGTTTTCAATTGCTTAAAGGGGCTTTCATTAACAGATCGGTCATACACATTTTAAGTATCCTTACATTTATTTAATTGGGATGACTCTAGATCACAATCCATATATTTTTTCGTCTTTATTAACACTTGGCCAAACGGGACGACTGCCAGACTCTAAAGACTCGTACTTAGTTACTGCTGCTACGGCTGTTGATATTTAGTACCGCAGTTCGACTATTGTTGCTGGAAGCGGAGGCATATAAACTCAGTAATTTATAATGCTCCATAACAACAAAAAACATGCGACTTTAAATTCTGAATCATCCATTCCAGTTCGGCCAATTCATCGTCGAGGAATTCTGTCATATTAAACTACGTTAAAGCTAGCATTTAGACTTTTTAAGAGAACATTCTCAGTCACATCACTGAACAGTCACGAATTATTTTGCAATTGGATGATTTGTTTTAAAAGACAATGTATTTTGTGGTTAGATACTTTGTAATGACGCGTAGTGGATTTTCAATTTTTTTTTAACACCAGTTGTTTTTCTTGACCACAACGAACACGAGCATTCATGTTCAAGTCTGGATTCGAACCTGGGACCTGGGAGATTTGCGAGAATTTGACGCTGACTGTAACATCACAGCACGACTCAAATACATTATTGAGCCCTCACAATGGTTAATTTTCTCGAATAATTTATATCTCATTTATTGCTAGTAGTTCAGTGTTGAAAAAATAATAATCCGATTTAACATGTATAATTACATATTGAAAAATAATGAGCAAATGAATTGTAATTTTGCAATTAAAAATACACAGGATTTCTTACACAATAAGACAAAAGGTGCTCAATATGCACCCTTGAGTTGCATATATTTATGCGGTATTCAAGAATCGTCCCACACTCCAAGCAGCACGTCTTGAGCTACTGCTGCAACGATTGAATGTTATGTGGTACCCCACTTTGACCAGTGTTGCTTAAAGCGGAGGAAGATAAGCTCAGTATCTTATTAACTCCCACAACACTGAGGCTCGGTGACTTTGAATTCTGAATCATTTATTCAAGTTCGGTCGATCCATCGTCTAGGAATCCTGTCATTTTAAACCACGTGAATTCTAGAGTTTATATTTTTTTTAAGAGTACAACGCTCAACCACATCGGGACAAACGCTGAATAGTCACGAACTTATGTAATCGGATGATTATTTTTTAAACATTACGTATTTTATGATTATATGCTTTGTAGTGGGTCGTCGTTAGCGTAGTGGTTTATCCTTTTCATGCCCAAGTCTGGTTTCGAACCCAGGACCTGTGTGATATGCGAGGCTTTGACGCTGATTGCTACTCTACGAAAGCAATAAATTATTGAATCTGCGTAAGGGTTATTTTCCATACGAATTGACATCATACTTATTGCTTATATTTCAGTGTGTTTAAAACTGAATAATCTGATTGAAAATTTTATTATAATTTTGTAATTAGAAATACTTAACTCAAAGGTGCTCAATATTACCTCAGTATACATTTATGCGGTATTCAAAATCGTCCCAAACGCTAAGCAGAATGTCTTTAGTTACTGCTGCCGCGGCTCTTGTTATGTGGTCCCGAAGTTAGACAGTTGTTGTGGAATCGCAGACTGATAAATTAAGTGTCTTATAAACTCCCACAATATCAGTGAGACTAGGTGGATTTTCGTCCAGTCCATTTAAAACCACGTGAAATCTAGAGTTTCCACTTTTTAACAGTATAATGCTCAATCGTATCGGGATAAAAGCAGAATAGTAATGGGATGACTATTTTAAAACACAATATATTTTATGATTATCCATACCAATAAATAAAATTGAAGTGTCTATCTGTCTGACTGTCTGTCCGTATGTTTGTCTCGAACAGGCTCCAAAACAGCTCAACAGATTTAAATGAAAATTTGAGGGTTAAAAAAGGATTTAATTTAAATATTAGTGCATTTTTAATTTCGATATATTGCAAAAATATTAATACAATACGAATATAAAAAAATTAAATCTACGGGAAGATTTCTTTGTTTTGCCGTGGCGTGTAAACCAACTGCGAGTTATAAGTCCTATTACGCGTTCCTATATTATTCATCCCACTTACTATCTATTGTTGCAGCAGGCTGAAAAAAGTTAACTTCTTTGGATCATCGATACGAAGTATACGTAGTATACGTGAAATTGATAAATTGGTTTTATTTCTCGCACCAGGCATATTTTAAAATTTAGTAATTGCTAATATGAAAATAAAAAGGAAATTATAGAGTTTGGTGTCGAAACCGGTGTAATGTGAGTCGCTGTGTTACATTGTGACCTTTAACATGTGACTTAACTATTAAGTGGTGGGAAATTTTATTCTGTTAGAATACTGTAAATATATTTATTCCTGCTATTGTACCGGGGGTATTTTGGACTCTATTGAGATACTGGGAGTATATTTGATGTTTATATTGTGACTTTTTCGATGTCGGTTTAGTTATGTGTTGACCAAGAATTAAATAATGTACAGGGATAATATAAATAAATACCCGGGCAACGCCGGGTCCCCAGCTATGATTTAACTACAAATATATGATCTGTGAATATTAATTTTTATTATTTTAATTTATTGGGTGCAGAAAAATGTCTTACTACGGCCCTTTTTTTAACATTCTGGCACCGCTTACCTTAATGAATCGTAATGAAGTTTGTATTCAATTCGTCCTTAATGTGATGTATGTAACGCTTGCTTCAAAGGGCGGTATTCAAAAAGTCCGTGGAAATTAGCTTAGTTTCTACAATTTGGTTTAGAGGGAGGTTTTGCTTCCACCAGACATACCAGGACTACGCCCAAAGAGGTCGTGAAGCATAAACAAGACTTAAAGGGCCTTTCTCCACGAGACTTTATTACGAGAAGAGTTTCTTCTCAGATTCAAGGCGACAGATTTAGTGAAGTGAGTGGGCGCGCTCATAAGTGGACCTTATGTTGAGTGAAACATGCATTGCACAAATAAAAACGAACCACCGCCAAACACAATAGCTTACGGCTCGTTTTACCGCAGTAGGATTTCCATATGAAAAGTCTGAGCGAGGATGCAAATGAAAGCACTACAGCCCGTTTTAAACTGACCCCGAGTGCGGACTGACATTGATTCACGTTTATTGTCAACATTCATGTTGCTAAAAAAAATTCGTAGAACAGTGCCTTCTGTGTAGCACTCTGTTCAGCTTTCAGTTACTATCCAAATACGATATTAAATAGTTAATTATTCAGAGTTGTTATCGGATTAGTGAGGGAACAATGAGATTTTCGGAATACTAGTCATTAAAAGGATGGTAAGCATAATTATTATCAATAGAAACAGTTTCAAAACAGTTCTTTTTCTAGACCCAGCGTCACTAAGCGCAATTAATTGGAATATTTTCATTATACTTCCATGAGTATTATGCCGCTCAATTTCATCCACAATTTTCTACAGCAGGCTAACCACTGAAACGTTTTCGTTAATCAATAATAATAATAATAATTTCATCAACTGCTAATAATCCGTGAGCCCTTAATAATTAATTTATAACTGTTCAGTTTCAAATCTCATGGTTGACTATTTAATATAACATCATGGATTGTAATGTAAATATATCTCTTTCGTGTGACGTGATTGTTATTAACTGCAGACAAAAACATAGTCCCATTTCCTTCTTTCAAAATTTAAAAATAAATCTTCAAAGCAATTGGTTTTGTTGCGTCAAATATGCCATTGATGAACTTATAACGTCCTGTTATAAACATAAAAGTATATAAACCATCACGATTCTGATTAAGATACGCTATAATAAATTTCAAACGATTTGTCACAATCCATTAATAAATATGAGCGGCCGCTCCCCGTTTCATCCAGATGTTTTTCACCATAAAGCTACAGCCTGTCAACCACTGGTGTAGGAATAATGGCATCAGCCATCACCTGATAGTCAGTTAATTACACAAAGTTTTCACTTTTAACTGAGGATACTATTTTAATTACAAGTATAATTATTAATTGATTTACCACTATATTTTTTCATCACTCTACAACAATTGATTTAAATATTATGTATTTTAATAGTTGTATTTAAATTATCTCCTTCAAAAACCACTCGAATTTGCCAGAAATGTTTTTTTAAATAGAAAATTAGAACATATTAATAAAATAAAAATTGTGACTCCTATCGTTGCATCTTTAGGAGTCAGATAATAAATTTATTTCGAAAATATCAAAAGAAAATTAAAATTTTGTTGCATAAATTTCTTAAGGTTTATTCTCAACTCATAATCAACCGAAATCTACGTAAAAATAAAGAAATATAGCTGATTCTGAAAACAATATTTTAAATAATATTTTTCTTAACTTATTTTGAAAATTTATAATAGTCAATGGGTGCATTCCGTACCGCATACGTTTGTATTTGAATCTGTACCTTTTTTGATAGACGTATAATTTTGCATTTAATTACCAAAGATTTTTGTTTCGTTTTTCCATATTTGTGGACGAAACGTTGTTGTAGTTCTTTTTAATAAATTTTATGAATTGTCTTTAAAAATGTCATTTAATTTATATAAATCAATTTTTACAAGTTTGAAAATGGTAGATAGATTTATTATAAATATAAAATTGCTCACAACGCTGCCGCATAGAGCGTACTGAAGTGACAACGCTGTAACCTGTCACAAGCAGAACGAATATTTCAATTTATTTACTTTGAACCCTTCAGCCAACTTACAGAGGAACAAACTGCGTTTTGAGACATGAAGGTCTTGTAAAATTAGCATTAGAGGGAAGTGTGTGGGGTAAAAACAGAAGAAGGAGACTAATGATGGAAAACGCTAAGCAGATTAGATAGGGTGTGGTAGTTGTGCAACAATGAAAAGGGTTGCGCAAGATAAGCTGCCTTGGAGGGTTGCATCAGACCAGTCTTAGGACTAAATTCCACAACCTAAATTATTATTTTTTAAAAGAACATATATACTCATATGCAACATGAGCAGGGTAATCAAAAGTGTCTTTGTAAGGCTGATAATTTGTAATCTCATAATGGCGAAATTAATTACAATAAAATGTTTAATAGACAAAAAACTAACTCGTCATAAATAGCATTGTTAGATATATGTGACGTTTCATCCTTATATTTAGAAAACTTCAGGTATTGAATAATAAAAATACATAAAAATTTCTTTCAAAGGTGAAATTATTGCTTAAACGTTCACAAATTAAGTCAAATATATAATATTTGAATTTAAAGCATATTAATTTATAAAAGAATAGTTGAAGAAGGCCCAATTTAAGGGCGAAACGTCGTGCATGTCTTTCAAATTTGTAAGTTATTAATTAGAATTTTAATATGATTAATTTTGTCCAAAACTTTTTATTATATTTTCAAGAACGTCAGATTATTTTTAATTATGATCGGTTGCAACTAGGCAATATGAAGAAAGAAATATTTTGATAACAAGAATTTTAAAATATTCATCATATTATTATGACATATAATACAGACAGCGTAAAGGTCCTTTGAACAAACGCTGTTCATATCCCCAAGCTATTATGGAACATCTTTTTGAAGTAGAAAAAAATTCAAAACTGTTCCAAATACAATTCTCGGGTTTCAATCCGGGTCAAAGATTGCTTCAACAACGTTTCGACAGCAAACTCCGCCATTGTCGTCAGATAGACTGTGCACAATACGTTTCCTTGCGGCCATCTTTTCAGAAGGCTCTTTGAGACAACGAAGTTGCTCTAACAAAGATTCGTGTTGAAGTGAGCTGCTACTTATCCCCACTTCCACACGACCTTCAATTTCTCTCCAGTAATACATTAAAGACTTATTTATCAATTTCAACACTGTCCAGCTCTCTGTTTCTAATGCTATGAAGTTAACTGGTATAAAATATAAATTTAATTGCGAGATAAAATGATAAATTAATTGAATATTCCAATCTTCTTAACCAGACTAATTTTGCGATGAGTCAGCGAAACGTTCCAAAGTTATAAATCGCTCTTTAGAGCTCCCAAGTGGAATGACAATTATATTTCATTTCAATATAATTGTATGTCGTTTCAAAAATACTGTCGTCAATTCAACTTGTTCCTCAAAATTTAGAGCTTCTCTTTGTCACGGTTACCAATCTACTCCATATTGCTAAGTACTTTAAGCCGTTAGACAAGAACAACTGAAAGAGCAAAATGGAAAGAATAAACGACACGGGAGCTGAATTATCTATTGAATTTGGAATCAAATGCATATTTATTTATCCACATTTGTGGATGTATAGACGCTTTTCCGGAATACTGTAATAATACTTATTATCCATTACATATGGCTCTATATTTTATTACCAAATTATAACAAACGCAAAATAATGTGCGTTTTGTGCCACAATTTTTTTTTTCGGAAAGGCGAAACTACACGTTATAAAGTTGACATATTTGTTGTTTCCATGCACATAAAACGGGAGATTTTTTTCTTATGGGCTAGAGCGTTGATACACGTCTGTCACGTAAACCATAAACAAAATCCCTCTTACAGCGCATATAATGAAATCTCATACAGGTTTCTAGCAGAGATATATTTCCACAACTATAAAATGATGACAATTATGTGCATTATGAATTATGGCAATAAATGGCAAACAAAATTATTTCTAAAAGTGAGGTTTTGATTTTGTATGAGCGAAAATACTGACGCCATTGGTAAGCAAGGATTATTTTTGAAATACAATTTGAGCCATTACTTTGGTGGTTACTTGATACGAAACTGTAATTTAATCATTTTCTCTCGATATAGCTCACAAATGCTTATTTTTAAGACAGGAATTTTTAGGTTTTAAAAATTCCTAATATTCATAATTATTATTTAGCATATAGCATAACATTAGGTTCCGTTGGAAAATTTTTGAAATAAATTCAATATTATATTGACAAAATAGTCACAAAAAAGTAAACAACTTTGTTATGTTCCTCTGTAGGTTCACTGAAACGTTCCAAGCAAATAAATGGATATATTAGTTCTACTTGTGACAGGTTACAGTGTTGTCACTGCAGTATGCTCTACGCAGCAGCGAAGTAAGCAATTATATATGTAAGCTGTATCATTTGTAATAAATTAAGGTAGTGATTGCTTTTTTTAATCAGCACTCACTTGTTTGAGTAATTTATTATTGGCGTCAATCAGTAGGGTGTAACATGCCAACCAGACGCTGATTAGGCGACACGTGCCAATTCCTAAGTACTGGACATCAACCCCATCAGAAATTTCGAAGGTCGTTTTTCCCTCCGCTAAGTCAGATAATCACCGCGGACCAGGCTGGAAATATGATTGGAGCAGGGGGTTGTTATCTGGCATCCGCCCTCATGGCGGGGGTATGAGACGAAACGAGGTTGAGAGAAAGGCAATGTGAAAGGGAATTTTCAAGAAAGAAGTTAGAGAAGATAGAGTCTGGCTCAATCTTTAGGAGAAATAATGTGAAGAGATAGTGTGGGAGTTGGACCACGCTGCGCCACAAATCAGTCTGGATCCTAACATCAGAAGGAAAAGAAGGCAGCGAGACGGACTTTAGTTGTCATTGCACGACTACGTAATTACCCGAGACCCAGAAAGGAAACTCGGGGCTGACACCAGAATCGAATTCTTGGAAGGAAGACCCCAGTTACTGGAGCGGACGAAGGAAGCAGCCGCCTCACTAACACAGAAAATCAGTTGTGCCAGTGCCATGGTATTAAAACTGCATATGACTAATTTTATACTGCACAACAATTCCCACTTAAATGACCCTTTAAATAGATTGAGCCTTATTAAATTAAATCTGAGCTAGCTGTGTAATTTTAATGGACCCTAAATTTTGTATTTATAGTAATTTGAATTAAATTAATTTGTTTTAATGGTTAACGTAATTAATTTGTACTAATTTAACACAAAAATTAACTTTTCCCCAGTTCCCATAATATATTGACGGGTCGAGCCACAGAAGATCAGAATTTCATAATCCGTTGTATTATTCAAATCCTTTCAGAAAAATAAAGTTGTTCAACAGACAAAAGGGACGAAGACAGAGATGGACATTCAGACACATCTTCTACTAATGACTTCATTAAACAATTACAAGATCTGATAACAGACTATATGGTACTGAATTGAATTCTCTGAAAATTATTTGTATTAGGTAATCTGTTTTGTATTCACATTATAATAATTACGTTTCCAAGTATTTTAACAGAAATACATAATCCTCGATTTATTAACCGAGTCAGTTGATTATTTAAACACAGAGTTTGAGCTAAACGGTAAAGAATGTTATTTAATTACATATCAGATGTCTTAATAATATTAAAGGTGAATTACACATATGTTGTTATTACGCACCAAAGTTAACCCAAAAATTAAAGCAGAGACATCTTCCACCGTCATTTTTCGTATCTGCACAGCAGATATTTCTTTAACGTAGGTTAGTTAAAATAAATCACAAAATACTAGAATAAAGCCACTAATCTAATCAATAACCGCTTCGTTTGTCGTCAATTAACTTCCAATCAAAGTTGACCAAAATAAAATACAAAGAATGTTAGCTTACAATCGGTTAGTATTTATTTATAGTTATTATTTACTGTAATAGAAAAAACCATGATCAAAGGAAGTAAACGAATACAAGTTTTTCTAAAATCATTCTCAATTATTCATTTATAATTATTGTAAAGAAACAAAGGGATTATTATTGAATCATTAATTTTATATTCCTATGCGAAAAATATTACCTGAGATACAGAAAGAATGTTTTACTAATGATATTATAATTATTGTAATATAAGGGAAACGATTCAAGCCCTATAGACAATTGTTGCCCCGGCATTTATATATATATCAAATTAAAAAATTGACTTGAACGGCCCAAAGCGTCGCTTTTATTTGGCCTAGTGTATGCGCCGCACTAGAGAGATAAATATTGTTGTATATTTTTTAAGTACTCATATATTAAGACTGCTGGAGAATCGATACGCTGACTACGTGTCACTCCAAATTCGGAACGTGGCACGCAAGATTACAGTTGTTGATGTGTAATAAGAGCACAATTTTCGCACGGGCGTGCGTGTGTTTGTATGTGTGTATGTTCCACAGACAAATCGAAACGCGTGGAGAAATTTCAACCAAATTTTGCACACATGTTCTTTGTGCCTCGGAATCAGTACTCTTGGTGTATGGCATGGTTAAGACCCACTGGAGCAGGGGTGGAAGGGCGGGAATGTTTAAATATACATAATCGACCGTTTTGCAGTCGAGTAAACAATTTTACGATGTTTACCGTGACACTGATTGTATCGGTCCTATTCTAATGACAGATAGAACAGGATAAATTTTGCCTTTACGTAGGCTGTGTACAAGCGTGTGGCGGAGGTGATGACGACATTTGCGAGAAACAAAAAGTAACATAATTTAAGTAAAATGTTCGTTAAATTTAAGCATTAATATCCGGGGCATCGCTGGGCACCCAGATGGTTACAAATTAAATAATATATTACTCTGATTTAAAATTATAAATAAAATACAATAAATGACCATAACTCACAATTTTTCGGACCTCGACGTTACAGTAGTAACACAAAATTACAATAAGATTTTCATTAATTAACTGAAGAGGTACTGAATGCTGGGGACGAAAATTATTATTTTAAATTAAAATTTGGCTTTTGTCCATTAATTGTATTTAATTTATATATATATATATATATATATATATATATTTCTCTTTGGAGTCAGATAATACTTTTGAGTAATAACCAAATTTTGGTTTTCTAATTATATATTTAACGAGCAGGAGACAAACAAATCCCGGTAGTGGATTTTCCACTTAACAAAGTTGAAACAAAACACGGCCGATAATCTCTGAAAACAATGGGAACGTATTTCAAAAATACAAACTGGTAATATCGTTATATATATAAGAAGGATAAACGATTTGAAAATAAAGAATAATAAATCATCACACTGTGATACAACAATTAAACTGTAAATATTAAAGTAACTTATATGCGTCGTATTTTGTAGCAGAAGCGTTACATTTCCTTTACGTTCTGTGTTACTCATCAGTTTTTAACATTTCAAATAGAATTTTAATCGACTTTTTAGTATGTAATAAGTAATTGTGCATTATATTATGATCGAAACTTCGAGTATGGCAGTTTACAAATAAAATATTTAGTTATTAATATTTTTGTACTATTTAGGCATGTTCAGAAGGAAATTATTCAAAGTTGACGTTAAAAAAAACGATTGTGAAGCTATAAATTGGAGTATAAGATACAAAGATGGCAAATGATAAGAAAGGTATGATTTTGCGGCTCAGCTCCTCATTAAACCTGTACGACTGAATTAACAACCTCAAGATCTCTCGTCACGTGGAATAAGAATTATTCGTTCCTCCAGAAAAAATACAATGAAATTAGAGAACAAAGTCAAAAGGAGAATAATGGAGGTCTGTAAGTGCTTTAAATTTATAAATGCATATTTTACCAGGAATCTGGACAAAAGACACAAATGTTGAATGTTAAAATTCTAAGTAACGTACAATTATTTAAATATAAGGGGGTAAAAAGCTCTTTTTGAGTTTTTCTGTTTGAACAAAAATGTATGAGATAAATATTATAAATTTTGAGGACTTAATAAATTTAGTATTTTGTCTAAATTTTATTTTAGTCGCATGTGCGACATATTATATATACATTACACTGTCGATGTAGTAGTTGGTTAATTTAATGAACCTAACAAAAATAAGTCCATTTTGTCAATGATTTCGAATTGATTGATGATAATATGCTTAGGGACTGAAAAATATTTGTCAATCATAGTGTAAATATGTCCTTTGAGAAAATAAAATGGACAAATATACCTATATAAATGTCGTGGGAATGAGAAGAAAAGGGCTAGTAAACTACGTAAAAAGTTGAATAACAGAAAAATGAATTTCACAATTGTACCTTTTATAGCTAACATACAATATAAACTAATTGACTGCTTCATAATTACGGTTTAGATGTTGTTTTCAAATCAATAAGTTATTTATATTACGTTCAAAATATTAAAGACAAAATTAACTTTCTGGAAAGACATAATGCTATCTACAAAGTTAAATGTTTAGATTGTAATGCTCTGTATATCGGACAAACTAAAATAGCTTTAAAACTCGCATTCAAGAACATTAAAAACAACATCAAATTAGACATTCAAAAGTACACAGTCCAAACACATACATACTAATAATAACAATTTCGATTGGCAAAATCTGAAAATTAGAGCCGAAGAAAATAATTACTTCTCGGGAATTATGAGTGGAATGTTGTATTTCAGGTGCAACCCTAATGAAATCAATGTTAAAAATGACACGAATAATTTGAACAAAATTTACGACTCTTTTTTGTATTAGTAGTTTAACTTTTTAATATTCTTCTCCATTGTTAAAATTTAACTGCCGAGGGCACTCATTGTTACTACATCATTTCGTCCGTAACTGTCGCTGGAGATGGTCCATGCGCGACACAAAATTCTTCTCATGTAATTATTCACATGTACGTTCAATAATCATTTCTGCTGACGGAGTCAAATAGTAAATACAATGAATTACTAAATTTATAAGTTTTGAACCATGTTTTTTTTATATATAATTTAAAAAATTTTAACATAGAACCCAAATTTAATTTCTTGTAATATTATGTTTGTATTACGCCTGAGTAAGTCTCAAAAATGAGGCGAAACGTCGCTTTTGAATAAATAGTGATAAATATATACGCTGACTTATTGGCCGTCTTTTTATTTGTTGTAAACTACGTAATGTTTTCTGTAGCTGGCAAGTTGATCCTTGTGGTTTCTTAATCAAGAAGGAAGGTGAACTAGTAGTTCTGTAATTGATTAATATTTTATTTAAAATTTTCACGTATTGTAATTTTATTTTAGACCCATACTTTTGACTTGAAATAGGGTATATTGGAAATCTGCTGTCATATTTAAGTATTAATTAAATACTACCCGTGAGTCTGGAATTTAATCGATTTTATTTATATTAGACAGAAAATGAATTAATTTAACACATCTCTTGGAGGTTTAGAATATTTGATTTATTAACTCCTTCCTACCAGAAGTGACGGAACTGTAATTGAACCAGTATTGCTGTCAATGCGATAACAAAAAAACTGTATTCGGCCCTCATATGACCCATTATGGACGTTTTATCCCTTGTCACCCCAATCAACCCCTATCCATAGTGGCTGAACATCAACTAATCGGGG
Organism: Eucriotettix oculatus; assembly: GCA_034510155.1. Classification (NCBI taxonomy): domain Eukaryota; kingdom Metazoa; phylum Arthropoda; class Insecta; order Orthoptera; family Tetrigidae; genus Eucriotettix; species Eucriotettix oculatus. The sequence goes on from CM067378.1 coordinate 67,390,193, forward strand.
TGTGTATGGTGAATGCGTCAGTGAACCCTAATTCGATACCAATATAGGTAGTTTTTTCACCCTAGCCCACCACTTAGCGTGTTTGCTTTCCAAGTCCTCAGGGATTGAAATAACACGTATTTCATCGCAGATCGGTTTAATATATAGCCTTAACTCTACGATGACATCACACGGATGTTTGGTATTCTTCCTTAAAAATGCGTCTGGAAACATACACCTATTAATTTAAGATAGTGTGTTGCGTTAATTATCCAGAAATAATTTTTCTTTAAATGTGAAGAGCCATTAATTTTTTGCCAACTAAACGACTACATACGTGGTATCAGTGACATTTGTTCGTTGAGTTTTCTGCTTCAGTAATTTTCTAATATCCTAATCGTGCAGCACGAAGACGATCACCAAAACGTGTATTTGTTAGATTATTTTCCTGTTATATGTGTAAAGATTTAATAAGAAGCATTTAATGTCTAACTATATTGTTGAAGTTTATGAGGCTGCGTAAAAATGTAGTCTATGTTTAGTTTTATGTCTTATTAATGAATGTGTAGGCCAATTCAATTTCATTGATAATTAGGTTCACTAATATTGGAATCATATTATATAATTCTGTAAATCATAATGCCTATCGAAGAAACTTAGCCTACTATTATTCGAACGTAATCCAAATAAAATATTAAAACGGCACATTCAGTATTTGTCGTGCTGACAGTACATATACGACTTCCTCAGTCAAAAATTGTTCCAGAGTTGTTCTCAAATATTTCTTCCACTTGAAGCCCAGGCAAAAGTTAAGAAAATGGAATTAGGGGATAAGAATGGAAAAATGTAGAACTTAGGACCTGCCGCTTTCCGGGTGGATGCTTTATATTATGAAAATATATAAACGACTACCTGAGTCAAAGTACGCGGCTTCATTGGTATCCAAAAGACTATTTATTTTATTGCACCACAAAGTGAACCAAATGCCTCGCCTTGTATTCTTAAATGAAACACCATTGACGCAAAGCGAAGCACAGTTAATAAAGTAGGTGTAAAATGTTATTGTTTATAAAATAATGTTTTAATTTTGTGTAAGGGGGCGGAAATATCCTGTCAAGTTATATATTTCGAACAATGAAATAATGTTTTCCTGTTTATAAATTTCAGGATTTAATAAATTTGACCCTCTCCTTGTTAGCATCTAATTTATTGTTGTTTTTGGTCGTTCATTAATGTGCCAATGTATTCTTCCTAACCAAATTTATTCGGCAAGTGTAAGTTTTATTTTGGTTAAGTGTTTCAGTTTTAATGCATAAATTTGGGAATATTGATCAATTTTTTATCCTTACAACTTTGAAAGTAGGCCTACTATTTATAAAAATTTCTCCCTCTTCGTTTTATAAATATAAGATACATTTCATTTAAGAAATTAAAAATTTAATTTGACTAAAAGTAGTGAAATTTCCAGAAATGTTGGATTAACGAGAGATATTGAGATTAAATAACATTCCAGACACAACATTTAATCACGATATGTATCGATATTACTCTAAAATCAGGGCTCCTGCAATTCGCTGAGGTTCTAGAAGGAACTCTAAAATTCAGTTTACCAATAAAATTATCATTTCTACATAGCTACCAAGTCCCACATCCTCTAGTATGTTTAGCGAACTCCATCCTTGGCCTCCCTCTTCTGTTCTTACCCCACACACTTCCCTCTCATAATTTGTCAAGAAAACGTGGCCTATTAATCTATCCCTTCCCTTGGTCAAAGTCCTCCTAATTATTCTCTTTCCATATTATGCTTAGAACTTCCTGGTTACTTACCCTACGCATCCATCTGATTTTCAGCGTTCGCCTATAGCACCACATATCTTCTATTCTTTTTCTGACTGCAACTCCTATCGTCTACGTTTCGCACCCATATAACCCACACTCCACACGGATATTTTTAATAATGATTTATTGTCAGTATCGTTATTAATTTTAAACCTTGGGGGACTTTGTTCAGATTAAAGAAATGGGAATTTTCAATTCAGGTGCACCATTTTTATAGTTGATGTTTGTAAATGGGCCTGAGAAATTCATTCTATGAGATATGATTCTAAAAAATTGCTTTGTTCATTTTCTCAATAAATTAAGTTGAGAAGATAACAAAACATTCATATTGGTTTGCATATAGTGATAAGGGGAATTGAATGATGCACGTTTTGGAATTTCCTGGAACATTTAGAAACGCTGTAACAAAAGTAAACATAAAGGGACGATGTTTTGACTTCGAGGAGAAGTTGTGTGAGGTGTAAGGGAGTGATTGTTATTAAAATATCCGTAAAATTAGTTTTGTTTTAATTTTTGAATAAATAACGCTGTTTACGGAGGGAGGTCCGTTGTGTGATTTTTAGGATTATTGGCTGAATACTGCGTGGGACAAGTCTGTTTCTGCAGTCTTTATTTTTACACACGTAACACATACCGTTCCCCCGAGAGGGTTGTAAATTACAGGAGAATCCTCAGATTACACTTTTTCCACCCTGCAGTTATGATAATAGAGGCGTCTGTCCGGAGATGTGTATTTTGACTGGACGTAGTAACGCGACGCTGTCATTTGGACGCAACCACTCGTTATCACGCATCGGCGACTAATTGCACGTATCGCCATGTCGGTTAATTGAAGGTCCTCACAACAGTGGTAACCTAAGAATGTGATTTATGTCGGGTGGGAAGTCGGAGGTTGGTAGGCGCAGCCGGGGTGGGGGTGGCAGCGCGGTGGCGTATAAAACGCGCGCCGTAGAGCCGGGGGTGCACACCCCAAGCAGACTCCGCGCGGCTCCACAGCCACAGGTGAGTCCAGGCGATGCGAGGCGAGTTGCACGTGGCAACCACTTCCATTACAGCAACCTGAGTGACGGTGGTCAGTTCGCCAATAACTATCATTTCTTATTTACGAGTATATGTGAGTTCCTAACTAAAATAGCCGCAAATAATTTCTAATGTCCAGTGCAGTGTTACAATAGTTTCGCGTTTAACATCGTTCTGTCGTTTTTGTAATTTAACTGAGGATGTTTAGTTACAAGACTTGTAGAACGGGCGAATTGTGAGAGGGGCAGACAGGGTGAGAAAATTCATGAAACTGAGGAGGTGAGAAAGGAATGAGATACTAAGTGACTATAAGCATAAAAGTAACGATAGCTATAATGATAATTTTCGTATGATTTAGGATTTATTTATATGATTATTATCCTAAATTGGTTTATAAATTTTTGAAGTTTATTTTAAGACTAAACAAGAATAAAAATTTAATGAAATGAAATCTTTCTCCCTGGGTACAATTTCGTGGGGAGACGCAGGCAAAGATTTTTATGACTTACGTGCGTTAAAGTTTCTGTGATAGAATTTTCAAAAGAAATTAAATGCTTATCTTTGTCCAGAATGTGGCCGCGGTGATTCTCGCCAAATTTATCTCTTCACTGTCACTTCACCTTCTTGAAAATACTCACTGTATTCTCCTTTATAGAATCAATAATATTTCACTTCACTTTTCTGTCTCGTCGTGCTTCCGGCGTCGGGATTTGTTACGGCTGCCTGCAAGCTTCTCATAGTTTGAAATCTCACCAAGGGGTTGCGTAGAATTAACCTTTTGTTTTATTTGACTTAAATATAATCACTTCGCTTGCTCTGTTCACTCTTCCTTCTCGCACGTCCAGTCCACATCTGTTACTGTTTCGCTTTTACTATCCACTCCTCAAAAAGATCCACCGCCATAAATTACCTCCCTCTTCAACCTTCGAACAACCCTTTTTACAGGCCGCAAGACGTGGCAAATACACCACTCTGCCCATATTTTAAATACTATAAAATTATCTTGGGCCTTTTTAATTTTTGCCTCATTTCATAGCTTATTTTAAAAAATCCCTTACGGACCTATTTTCTTTATCGCAACCACGGAGAGAAGAGTTTCTCCCCTTTCTGTGTCTTAAAATCTCGACTTTCATATTCCCAGAGGGCTGGGAGAGACGAATTTTAGGAGCAATTACCGAAGTAGGCTACTTTCCAGTGAAAGTATTGAATTTGACTATTTAAAGGACAGTTTTAGAGAATAATGAATTTTAAATGATTAAATAAATATCACAACACGTTTCTACAATTCTTGTTGTTTTCGTGACATGATACAAAACAAGATACACCACACGACAAGGCAACTAACTCAAAACCATAGCGAAATCGTTCTTGAATTTATTTATTTATTCCTTAATTTCATATGTAATTTCTACTTCTTTGTCGAATTAGTAATTATGTAACACAAATATTTCGGTATTTTAAACACTTAATTTGGGACCATTGTCTATTTCTCAAGGTAAGTTAAAGCCGTGTCAAGCGATCACATAATTATCTTTCTGTTAACACCGCTGCTTTTTTATTGAAGAAGATTAAAGTAACTAAACTCAGACTATTTCCCGTAAAATGTTTTATAGATTTACGCTTATTTGATTTTTACATTAGTCCTCTAAAGAGGAAACAGAACACGACAATAAATACGAAATTATAAATGCACATTAACATAACACTCTAGATCCTAATGGATTTATGTAACTGAGAAATGAATCGTCAATATAATAACAAGTATATATTTACAATTCGCCATTATAAACAGAATTTGACACTAGTTAGAATATTAATAAACACTGATCTTGTCTTCCGTGAAGCAGCGTCAAATTCAGTAGTTGTTGCATCAATGGACGTCGTACATGAAATGACCTAAATACAGTCAACTTATAGTATATTTTCAAATGCGGAATATATCATGCAGGATAACTGTCCGCAGTCTCCCTGGTAGGCCCAAGCCAAGGAAGAATAATAATAGTATATTTTGGCCTTTACTTAGGCCTTTCCAAGAATTCTTTAATTGCATAAAAAGCGAGAGAAATCTCACATAGGCATTTGTTCCAAATTATATATATATGGGTAACAGGCTACATGAGGGTGATCCTGAAACAGGCAACTCCCCATGAATAGCATAGGAAGAGAATTGAAAAAGGGGGATATGGATGGTAGAGGAAGGTAGCCAAGGGCTGACTAGGACCCCCCAGCTGTAGTTTAAGGATCCTACCCGGTGTTTCTCCTAAAGCGATGTAGGAAAAACCCTAGGAAATCTGCAAAAATAAATAAATTTTTTAATGATTTTCTTATATTGCCTGCGGGACAATTATATAGGTTTATGCCGGAATAACAAATGCTTGCTTCGAATAGTGTGAGACGATGATTTTATTTTCGTAGTCAGGACTTAATTTCGGTTTGTATATTTTGGTTTTCTGTAATTGTGTTAATATTGCCTTTAATCTGACGGGAACATTTCTGATTATATTTTACGACATAAAATTTGCGAGGGATTAGTTTCAACTAATTTGCGGTGCAGTAAATTGAGTTTTTTCAATTCTCTTTCCCACGTTTATGTTACTTTTTCTCCTTTCTAAAATATCGATGACATTCACTTATACGATTACACCATTTCTAAATCGAACAGTGGGTACACAGAACTTGATTATTAAACAATTGACAATTCACTTCGCTTTTTTGTGTCAGAGGAAACATAAGGGTTATCCAGAAACTGGCAACTCCCGTTTAATACCATAGGATTTTTTTTGGGTATCAGCCAACACGAGGGTGATACAGAAACTTGCAACTCCCCCTTAATTGCATTCGAAGGAAAATGAAAAGCGGAAGCGAGAGGATGGCAAGCAAGGGTTGACTAGAGCCCCCGGGCTACACTTTAAGGATCCTACCCGGTATTCACCCGAAAGAGATGCAAGACAAACCCTAGAAAACTTGCATCAGGTACGTCGCGATATTAGGTACTTATCTCACGCCCTTTTGAATGGAGGGAGAGGAGTTTGCTGCGTGGTCGTAGCATTCCCTTCTCCGTGCCTCGACAACATTGGGAGGCAACTGGTCGACTAATCTAAAACTCCTGCATACTACTTTTTTTTTAATAGAATATCAGCTTCACAGCCTCACGTTGAATGTCGATCCTCTGAAATTTATTACTCCCTCAATATGAAGATGTGAATTGTTCAGTAATTTCAATTAGGATACAATTAAATATTTTGATTCCAAGAGAGAAAAGTTGCTTCAATTTAAGTTCAGCCCAACGGTCAGAGAACCCGCACGGTAAGCAGGAGGTTCAATTTCCAGGTCCGGTCGACATTTTCCCACTCTATTATAAATATTTTAATTCCTTTTCATAAATATTTACACATTTGTATCGTTAATGGTTGCATTATTGCATATGTATCACAAGTATAATGTAGAAAATGGATGCGTGATGTGTATATATTTTTTCAGAAGCTAGGGTATACTTAAAAAAAAGCTGTTTACATTCCCATCAAAATTGTAGTTTTCTAATGGAGGGTTCTCTTTAATTTTTTGAAGGATGCTTCTTCGGCGATATTGTGTCAGATTCCCACAAAACATTATAATTTCGCTACATATAAAGAAACATTCGTGGGTATATTTCTTTCTGAGCTATTCCCTATTGTGTCGTATTTCAGTTCCAGCAGAATACCGGACACTGGCTGATTTAATATAACTTTTGTAGTCTCTGTTAGCCACTGAAGAAGTCTCGCCTTCTCTAAAAAATATAGAGACGTCAATAATAATCCAATGCCCTTTTGTTTTTTGAGCTGTTATTTAATACATTTCAATTAGAAATGTTTTCCAAATTTCTTATATATATTATATTTTTAATTAGTCGAAAAATGCAGCATAATTTTAAACCTTTGTCTCATTACTTTTGTGCGATAGTATGTACGTTGTTAAGTTAAAAAAGCATATCTCGACAGTGGATGAAACTGTATCCACTGTTGTAGCTTGAGTATATGGAATTACCGCTATGAGTGCGAACTGAATATAATCCACAATAGGACGTTATTATTCATTTTGTTCTCAACATTTTATTTTGATACATTTAATGTATTCAGAATACTATAAATAAAACAGAAAGAGTAGTTAAAAATAAAAAATTGTTTAATTATTTAGAGTATGTTTCATCTCTAACTTTATAGACCTCGTCAGTTCTCTTGGACAATCTAAACATAATTTGAATATTACAAAAATTAACTGTTATTCAGAGTATTCCGATGTTTGTATGCATTTATGTTCCGTTTTCTAGCCATTGCAAATTACATGCTATACTATACATGATTATGATTTGTTTTAGGAATGCGAATAAAAGATTCAAAGTTCATACAAACAAGAAATACTTTTCCTATTTTAATATATTAACATTTTTAAAATAATTTCATTAGCTCCACTTTCAATATTATATTTTCTTAACACGCGTTTGCTAAGGTAAATATTTCACGAGTACCATTGCTAATTCTTTTTCCTAGGCTCTGCAGTCCATTCAGGGCTTTGGCCTACCGGGTTTACTGTGGACTGTCATCTTACATGACACATTCAGAATTTAGAGTTATACGTGGTCAGCGTATTGATTCTCCAGCAGTCTCAATCCTAGTCTGACCATCCATAACTACTACTACCATGAATCCATGGACAGTAGTTAGAAGAAAAATAGATATATCATAAACTAATGAAAATTTTCATACATTCTTCATTCCTGGTAGTGACAATTAATTTTGTACCCGCTGTAGAATCCGGCCACCCTTAGTGAAATTTTTACAACGACTCAATATTTTATTAATTTAAGATTTTCCAGTTGGCTTTTTTGTACCTGTTTGAAGCATATTTTGTTTCTTACAGCGTAAAGTTTGTTGTTATTCATACGTATATATTGCTTTATGTTTATGCGAGATTATAAATGACGTAGAAATTGGTGTATTTGAAAATTAATAAAACAATATACCACCTTATTGCAAGCTAACTTTAGATTGAGAAACATTTACAAATCTATTTAGAAGTGCCGAACGTATCGACGCAGATTAGTTTTTATTTAACTCAAGTTTCAGCCGTTATATAAAGTGTCAAAATGACCGACACTTGTAAAATTTGTTAATAATTGATTACCAGTCTAAAAGGTTGTATTTTTAATTATATGTTATTAAGTTGTTTTATTTATTTGAAAATTTTACAAAAATGTACAAGTTGTCTTTTATTTACTTACTCAAAAGTTTTTCATTTGACATGTTTGGCTGTAAATGATTTAGCATACGTATGTAATAATACGTTGAATCTAATTTATTTAAATATGAAAATAAATATCAGAATAAAGTATTGGAGAACTACAATGAGGAACATTCATCATTTTTGTTACTATTAACATAGTCCACAACGTAAATAGTTATTTACTAAATAACTTTTTATTTTATGTTTTTGGAAAATATATAAATTGTTCCCTTACCTCTATAATTTGTTAAATGTTAACATAACGTTAAACCTAACTTTCATGATTTTTGTTATGAAAAATAATGTCGCATTTGGCGAAATTTGATTCAGAGGTTCATCAAGGGTTCGTAGAAAAGTAGTCCTTTGAGGTTTGGAAAAAATTTGATTATTTATGGATGAGGTCGGTTAATGTATTTATGGGTATGAGTAGACAAAAATGAAATTGTTACTCGGGATAGGATATACTTATTTTTATTTCGGGAGTGTCTGAATATTTGTTTTAAAATCTCCATGCATAAAATCTCTTGGTGGATGTTTAGTACGTAGATTCAGATGACGTCTGACTAACAGGTTATTGTATATTCCCAAAAAGACGAACTTTGCAGTCTAATCGCACTTATTAAACGGCCAAAATATCCTGCCTGAAAAAAACCGTAAAAAAATGTTGAAGATCTCAATCTGCAGACCATTAGAAACAAATACACTGAAAGAATTGAAATTTTCTGGACGTTTAGAGGCACATTTTTACAACGTATGACGTTGAATGGAAGTATATCGAATAAGTGAAATCACAGTTAAATATAGAAAATACCCATAAAATATAAATTAACATATCATACAATTAAGGTTTTCAGTGCCAAGTTTAATGTTATTTTTAATATACAACATTTCAGAAATTATTCATTCACAACAATGAGGTTCCTGGCAATGTCAAATACGACTCTTATTAATTTTATTACTAACCTTAGTAATAGGGTTCTATTTACAACCGAAAATTTTTTATTTCATTTATGTTATTTGTGTTGGAAGTCTTTGGGTTTAGCCGATGCAATAAAAGCAATTATTCATTTGATAAACAAAAGTTGTGGCACAAAAAATATTAGCAGGCTATTTGTGTCCTTTAATAAACACAGAGAACGAAGGTTTATATTTAAAAATAACATTAGCCATTATATAAAAAGTTGATTAGATAAAGTAAGTCCCACAAATTGGTTGAGGATGCGTGCATTCTTTGTGTACGAAAAGTCTTAGATATTCCAATGTTTACATATTTAAATATAATTTCATGAGCTAGAGGTTATTAAGATTTTCTAACTAATAGATGTGATACTGCTTTGTAACAGTGCACGACGACCTGAAATGGTTTGTTTATGATATTAATTAAACTTTAGATTGTGTGACTGCACAGGAAATGCAGACCTTTAAAATATTATAGAATTCACACTTACAAGTCAACTTTAAATTAATAATTTCATGTATAAAACATTTATAAATTCTAATAATCCCTTAAATATTTGGATGTAATTTAATTTTTGAAAATATAATATTGTTCATTGTTTTGTATTTATTTGTTCTTGAAATAAATTATTCAAGATTAAGTAAATATTCTGTTAAATACATAAGATTCTCAAGTAAGAATAAATATATTATCAATTAAGCTGCAACAAAATGACTCGCTGTTCGAAGGTTAGAGTTGCTCCGAGTATTTTTTAAAGAAAGTATGTTGGTGCCGAAACTCGAATTTCGTAATTTAAATTTGTGTTTGCTTGACTTAAACAAAGTGCACAAAGGACAGCTCGTACGTCCAACACTTTCTCGCCGGATGCGTGCACTCTTTGTGTACGAAAAGTCTACAGAGCAAACAAAAAAGGAGCAAACATATGTTGTTTTGTATTTCTGCAGAAGCGTACACGGTAGTGAAAAGTAAATACAAATATATCTGGGAACGAAGTAACGTTTTAATTAGAAATGTTTTTATTTTACTTTAGTGCGTTTCCGTACGTAATATTCTTAAATAGTTAGTAGTCCTTTACATGCGCAAACAATTTTTTTCACTTTCAGAAAGTTTTTTCTACAAATACCTTATATTCAAAACATACCTTCACTACTTGGTATCCATCCTTATTATTAATTCATACCCATTTTGCAACTATAAATTATTAACAATTTGTTTGTTTGATGATTAAGTCGTATAAATCGCCCTGGTGAGGAGTCACGATAGTAAGTTTACGTTTTACGCTATTCGCCGGGCATGGTTGTTACAGGCTCATTACTGTGACGTTCTAAACGTATGTAGTTTTATGAGAAGAGAATAAAAATAAATATATATTAGGATTTGATTTTTAGTATGTAGACCAAGGAGGTAATTCTGAGTTATTAATTAAATTAATTTGGAGTATTTGACAGCTGTCGATTGCTATTTAGATGGAAACTTTTTAATAAATCCAAGTTATGTTTATTATATATATGATAATGAAGGGGCCGGTGCCTCAAAAAATTCAAGAATCTGAAACCCTGCTATCTGTGAACTTCAGTTAAGTCGCCAGCTTTCTGTCTCTCTTTCCTGTCTTTGTCAGGTTGATTAAGAGAATTAAAAATGTCATTTTCTGATGCATATAAATATATATATCATTTTTCTTTAAAAGCTATTTTTTAAGAAATGTCGCAGAAATTCCTAAAACAAGCCAGTGTACAAGTAATCATTTTTGTAGCTATGAGAATTGAAATTGATTAAATTTCAGCTTTACGTTACTTGGGTATAATATTGAAAGGATTGACCTCATAGGCACTTGAATTGTAACAGCATATTTGTGTACATTACGGTCTATAATTGAAATTATCCGTTTAGTAACATATTTTGTGCTCGTATTTGATGAAATAATCGAGTTTGCTCCACGGAGTATCAATTATTCATTGATTCATAGCTAAACCGTGTCATTAATTATTCACGCTAATCAAGCTCTTCGTACTGTAGTCGGATTATAATCTTGAGTATGTAGCCCCATATGTGCTAATCTTCATTGAATAGGCGAGATGCCACAATGGATATCATCCGAAAGTATACGATTGTGTCCTAAGGATTCGTAAGATTGGACATTGATATAAATTAATTAATGGGTATAATATAAAATAGTTTGATAACATGCAAGTGATAAGAAAATGTATTCAAAAACCTGTATTACTTAATATTTCTAAATATCAATCTTCTAGAACATTTTCTTAGTTATTTTTAATATTAAAATTTCACCAAAAATTTCTTAGAGAGTGTTCCTATTCCTGCGTTTTGTGATTGAAACATTGTAGGCAATATTTAATAGAACATAATCGTGAATGTCAACCACGTGGTCAGATAAATACCATTTGTGCATTTCGAAAATTTTGCTATTGATATAGGGTCCGAGAATGTTTTGAAAATAAAATCTGTTTCGATACAATTTGACGTTGACACAGAAGGTCTACTTAGTTTTGCCCAGCCACCGCAGTTGCAGATGTATTGACGCCGTCATTGACACAAGTGTTCCCTGTCGTGGAGGCTCTCTTTCATTCCCAGTAACGGTTAATCATCCATAGTCCGTTGTGTGCAGCATCAACGGATGGCAGATGAGGCGATTTTTCTAACCATATATAATTTATGTGATCTGTTATGGGTTTCCGAATACTATAAAGGCCACATTCAGTTGAGATTTAATAATTATCAGCGTCAACTCTTCACCCTTTCATCAAAAATATTTCACACTAAAATTTTATACAGTAACCATTTTAAATTTGATTGTAACTTACGATTATAGTCATAATATCAGACGTAATACTGTGAGAAAGTATTCAGTTATGGCAAAAATGGTAGCGGGAATAATGGGTAAAATTATTTAATAGGATAGTTAATAATTATGTTTATTTTCGATATAAATAATAATTTTTATCTGAAACGTGAAACTATGCTCTTACGGGTTATTGTCATATATACCTTTTGTAATTCCCAGAGTACCCCTGGAAATTTAAGGAAGTACTCGTGTAAAATCTTTTAGAGGAAGGGACAGGAGCATCCAATCGATAAAAAGGTGACCTGAACAAGCAGAGCATAACGTGGAAGTATGGAAGCGAGAAAATCTAGTTTTAAAACAGGTGACGCATGATAGGGAATCACACAGGAAGGAAAAAATGTTCTTGTATAAATCAATGTTGTCTAATTTGTAATAAACCGAGTATTTATTTCATATCTATTCTTGAATTAATTTTTAGTAGCAGAATCTTGTATAAAGACGTGTCTTGTAAATTATCAGTGATACCTAAACTCAGGAAAAGTTGTCTTTTTAAAAAAAATTGACGATGAGTATTTCGGGGAAGAGCCAAGGCAGAAAACAACAAAACATTGACTGCAGACTTGTTGAAGGAGTAATATTTCTAGTTCTCACTGCCATCTCCTTCAAGATCTAAACCAGGGGATTTTCAATAAATATCTACACGAAAATGACTTTGAACACTTTTCCTGGTTTACTTTTCTCTAGAGAACACAGAGTAAACATTAAAACATGTTTATGAGTGTTTGCATAGGAATTATTAATTTTCTTATAAGTTATAACGTTATTCTGAGACAAACGGAAAGGGAAGGTAAATAATTTTTCATTAATAAAACTGATGACTGCAAATCCTCCACGATTTAGTTGATCTCAGGACCACTTTACGATAGTTACTTCCGCCTACGAGGAATCCAGAAATTGTGCCTCGTAACTCTTATACGACTTTTACCGGGCAACCGACAGGACTTCCTGAATTTCGTCAGGCACAGTATAAAACTCCTCCACGTTGTAGTTACCGTTGCGATGATGAAATCTGAACCGACGTCACTCTGCTACTCGGCTGAATTTAATGCGAATGGTGCACTTCTTTGGAAGGATGCAGGACATCTGATTAGAAACAGATGTGTTGCATTTCTATTATTCTAAAAAATAATTTTTCTACTCTTAAATTGATCAATTGTTAATAAAAGTCGTAGGGACTATACCGTCGATGAGTTAACACAGTCGAACTTCCTGGAGAACGGGATTTTGTCCGCTGCATCATACAGCATGCATAACAATAAACACATACAATACCGAAGTAAATAGGTTGTTAGGTTCATTTTCGGCGTTTCCATCACTGAAAGCCGAGGTTGCTCCTGAAAGAAAATTCTATTTTTGAAAACAGTTCGATACAGTATCTTTGTTTATGACAAACGTAATCCACTGAATTGCGTCTAATACGTTAATTGTCTTTGCAAGTTCGTTTGAAGAGGTGAAGGTGTCCATCTGGGCGAAAAGGTGATAGAAAATACACTTTCTGTAGTTCAAATTAAAGTTCCTGACTATACCATTGTAGAGAGGTTGACACACGGCTAACGTATTTGGCGGTAGAAAATTATTTTAACGCTAGAAAATTCCATTTTGGGGCGAGAGGCAGCGTTGTCCATCAATAAAATAACTTTTGTACCTCGTCGCAAATTTTTTCAATTTAAAGTATTGAGCCAGCCTGTTATGATATCTCGCGTCATCGATACTTTTTTATTTGCCCGCCATTCTATGCCTAAATTGTTCAAATTGATCCCCTTAAAACACGTGGTCTATTAATAGCGGAGGTTCAAAATCGCTTTCCATGTTTGTTCATAACATAATTGTCAACCTATATTTCGATGTTTTCCCTCCTTTACATGTTTCGCCTTTTAATGCAGTTATTTTGTTTGGCAGAGCTTTAAAAAATACTGCAGCCCCGTCGCAATTAAAAATGTTAGCTACCGAGTAGCCTTCACAAAGATCAGGCAATTTCGTTGTCCACTCTGCCAGAACGTTAGTGACCAATACCGCCGCTTCACCACTTACACGTATCGTCGTGTATCAATTTAAATTTGTCTAGCAAACCTACACTCGCCTTCAAGTCCGCATTGCCTAATTCTTTGGCAATTTTGCAAAGCCTTTTCACTTATTAAAGGGACGGAATAGTTTGCAAATCCACTCGTATGTAGATTTGTCAGTAACTAGGCCGGATGTTTTTTTAAAAAAATTTCTTCGGTTCATCGTTCGCTTTTTCCATCCTCTTTTTAAAAAGTTTTTCTACATTTTTAAAGTTTCAGCGACTTGGGTATTCCAGATTTTGAGTCTTAAAGCAAGAGATCGGGCACTGATTTTTTATTTTTCATACACTTCAATAACTCCGAAGAACATTCTTTTGCAATTAAATCGTTTCAACCAAAAACACATGTAACTCGCTACGATTCTAAATACGGTTGTCTGAGAACTGAGAAGAGTTCGTGAAAGTGCTTCGGGATTGGGAAATTCCGGAATCATCTACATTAAAAGTAAACAGCCATCTGAAATCCTGAATTGTATTCGACTTACAGTTCGGTTATTGGAGACATTATTATCTAAAATTCTGTATAAATATTCGTTTATTAGAGTGTCCGGTTATTAGAAGTATATTTTTAGTAAAGCAAATGGAAAAATATAAGGGGAAATAAAATTGTCCGTTTCTGGAAGTTCGACTGTAGTTGGAAGCAAAGCAAGTACTGGATACCAGTCTCATAATATGTGTTGTAAATATTTACTAAATTAAATTATAAAAAACCTTTGAAATAAGTTATTCTCATATTAAGTATGTAAAAGCTGACATTGACAAATTGAAGATGTGAACAGGCTATGAAGGAATTTCCAGGAAACGTTTTACATTAATTATATAATGAAGGATATATATAACCATATGAGGTCACTGACCAAAATATGCTACATAATCGCGAAGATCGTTGGAAAGCCATAACAATTAATGTAATTCAAATAATTAAAACGATACCCTTAGTCAGAAAAATATACTACTTATTGGACAAGATTCACAACGTTTCGTCCTCCTTTAGGACCTCTTCCGGTTTTCATAATTTTGATCATAATCCAAGAAAAATTTAAAGGCAAAGACCAACATATCTGCTGCAATTAACGAACAGACTGATACTGCGAAGCTCAACAATGGTTACTCTGTCGTCCAAAGCAGAAAGGTAATAAGTAAAAATTTTCGTCTTTAGAAAATATTTCAGAGATAAATGTATTATATTTAATTTATGAAACATTAATATTTAGGGGTACGGATAAAACCATTTTCAAAGAGATAAGGGGCTTATGTAAATGATGAAGCTCTAAAAAAATTATCTCTTGATTTCTCAAAAGCATTTTTTTAGACTTACTGCCTTTCTCATTTTGACGGAAGTACTGTTCGCTAAATTATTTACTTTTATACTATCTTTGCTTTAGATTATGTCATTTGGTTTATGCGGTGTGTCGTTCTTGCGGCTGTTGCATTTTTCAATCGCCTGACGAAAGCAGCAAGGCTTGCAGAAACGTTGTATGCTGTTTATTTTATCTTGTTTCTGTAATTAGAATAATTTTAACACAAATATTTTGATTTTGTAGCACTTTCGTTCGTGATTTTAGTTCGTTTATAACGCTGCGATTAGTCTGATTTAGGGACAGTACGTCATGTAAAATGTCAATTATTGTGCTGAAACTACTTGTAAACAGTCTAAACCTAAATTTCAACTACTTTCCGGAATGTATTGAATTGTTTGCATGGAGCGGGATGTTGCTGCAATTCGAGTCATTATCTTAGCAGGTTGACGCGGATATGGATTTGGTGGTCTAGTGGTTGGCTACACTGCTGTGCGCAGTCAACAATTCGCTTTATTGTTGTGGTCGAGTGCGGACTTTGCCACCGAGTGCAGCTCTGTTATTGTTTTTATCAAGCTTGGTTTACTTAGTTGTTTGTCTGTGTCCGTTGGTTTCATTTTACAATACAAAAGAGAGTAGCACAATTATTAAATATGGACTCTGAGGTAGCGGTGAGAGATATATTACATTTGTAAGGAATTTCGAGTTATCCCGGCGTAGGCGTAATTTGAATTTTATTACCTTTAGCTTATGTAAATGCTTTTCCGGTTAGGCTAAAATTGGAAATTAAATTGTTTCCGCTAGGTTGTATAATTAATAGGAAGGTTGAGGGAAATTGGGAAGGCAATACTTTTCATTGATACCTGCTAACGTAACATATATAGCTGACATAGGATGAAAGTATACTCTTATTAAAGAAAAGTTAACTATAAGTGACAACAAAATCAATCAAAGGTAATTATAAATGAGGTGCTGAAGATTGTGCGAGGTGTGTGGGAAGTGTTTTACTATACAAGTGTAACGAAGACGAAACCAATTAGTTACGGATCGTTACTCAGCCAACTGTTGAAATATAGTGCAGTTTGTTGGACTAAACACCTGTAGCTTTGGACAGCGTACAAATTACAGAACACAGAAATTATATTCTCCGGAAACGAAAGGGGGAGCAACGAACTGAAATACGGAGAGAATAAAATTCGATAATTTGTCGGTTTGAGTTTGTTCTATGTATCTGTCCGCAAATTTGCTCTTCTTTTTCTTATTTCTTCTTTGATTCTGTTGATGTGATGGTATAATTTTTTTGAAGGTTTTCTAATCCAGATATCGGCTTTTCTGACTGGCCAATAGATTTTCCTTAAAATTTTGCGTTCCTGCTTTTCAATTTCACTGAGTTTGGTTTGCACGTATTTTTTCTGATACATACCGTTTTATAATGGCATAGTTTTGAATTGAATGATTTTGATTTTTTTTATTGCAGTGGATTGTAGTTTTAAAAATCTATCTTCCTTTGCAATAGTTTAGACCTGATAGTTGGATGATATCTCTTGCTCTATTTTCCATATTTTGTTTCTAATGGTGGATTGTCTGTTGAGGTTTTTTCTAGAATTTGTTTCTCTCAAATGAGATTTGTAATCCGTTTTCTGTATTATTTATTGCAATTTTTCTACATTTCTTTGAGATTTCGTTTTTTAGTAAGGATTGCTATATCATCAGCAAAAGCCAGGCATTATAATGTGTTTTTCTTTTTTAATTCCCAACTGAATTTCGTTGGTACGTTTCTCCCATTCTCTAAAACATAGAGAAGTGTGTGTGGCGGCATTCAAAAAAATTAACTACAAAGGAAAATAAATAATTTATTTTCTTGGTAGATCGTCGAGTAAGAGCATTAGGCTCATTCTTAAAGCGAGCAATTTTTTCTAATTATGTGGTTACTGTCTTTCAAACCAAAATGTGTAAAATTTAATGTGGTTGATTCCTGAGTATTGAATACAAGACCTCTAATTGACACCGAAATGAAAAATCATGATTTCTTTCATAGATTATGGTGAGGAGTAAAATTAATTTTCTCAATTATTCGGCTTCAATCTTCAGTCAAAGTTTCATAAAATAAATTTTATAATGCTCATAAATGATTTACGGGGTAGGTAAATTATTGAGACTGACTAATTAGCTATTGGTTTTGATAAAGAAGTGCAAAAGTAAATCACGATAACGAAACACAAATAATGGCTGTTTCTTTGCTGTCAATCCTCAGCTTATCAGTCTTTATTAACGGACAGAAGAGCAGAGTTGTTGTTGCTGACTCAACATGCCCATAGCGCATTTCTGTGCTCATTCTCTCTGGAAAATTACGCTGCAATGATTTCTCTGTTTGCTCAACCAAACAAAGACAGTAATCAATGGGAAGACTACAAACGCAGACATTAGCTAGGTGCAGCAGCTGAGTATGGGGAAATGAATAGTGACATCTGAAAACAGATACATCAAAAGCGATCTTAGTTAACTTAACAGCGGGATACATTGATTATTGACATTGCTTTAAAACCCAAATTTAAACAAGTTGCTAGGGAAAATGAAACTTAATTTGGCAATATCAGATTATTTACGTTAAACCTTTGTAGTCATACTTTGCAGAAGGGTTGTCAATTAAATTTCGTTTTCAGGGAAACACTGAATGTATGAGCTAGTTTCAACACTGTAACGTATAGATTGATTCCCTTTGATTCATAGAGCATATAAAATTTTAATTTTATATTCATTTATATACTAGCAACAAATAAATTAAATTAGATTCACAAAACGAATAATCAATACTGATGTCTGAAGCTACAAGTCTTTCAAATAAGAATCATAACTTTACTGTCATTCATTCTGGAAAAAAGAGTAGACGTTTATAACTGCTACAACATTTATTAATTAAGATCAATATAATACATATAAACGCGATCAGTGGATCTAAAACTGTTTACTTTTAATCCATGTGATGTCACAAATAATGTCTAGTAGTTTGAATTAATTTTGAATCTCCTTTGAAACGGTGGATTTTTTATTTCATTTCAGTAACAATTTTTATCCGTATAGTTTAAATTGACCAAAACAGACTAATATAATTTCATTAATTTAACAATATATTTTAGCTTTAATGAAAACCCTCATCAGATTTATAAATGAAGATATAAAAATGTACATGTAAAGAGTCAAAGACATATTTACGTGAATAAAGGAATTAAAAGTGATAAGTTTTGAAGTTGGGAATATTTTATATATTACTATACAATATTATAAAGTTACTTAATTGGTCAGTAACGCTTTAAACGCTGATGACTAGTATTTCTGAAACTGATTTATATTTCTAATTGCTATCTTTGTCTAAAATTTGCTAATTATATTTATTTTTTATTATATAACACGGTTAAGTGGGATGAATGATTGTATAGGAAGGCCTAATAGGACTTTTAACTCTCAGTTGGAAATCAACCTTCCTTTTTGCGTGACAATTCAATGTATTTATAATTATTTACATTAATATCATCTGATCTCTGCAAGATATATAAAAATAAAACATACACCGAAATTTAAGTTAAAATTCGTGTTTTACTCACTGAAAGTTTCATTGAAATCCGTTGAGCCGATTCGGAGCCTATTTGAGACAAACATACGGACACAGTGAGGAAGAGACTTTAATTTACCTCAGTGAATAAACAATGCACATATGAATAGGAAAATTAAGAACAGCGGATAATATTGTGTTTTTTTCCATTTCTGAGGAAGTCATTGCCAAGTCAGAAGGTGGTAGTCAGCCATAGAAATTTAATTGTAAATAAGTATAAATGAATCTAAAGCTGTAATAATAATTTTAGAAAACTTCTACTCAATTTATTTTACTGTTTCCATATATTTTATTTTAATAAAATGATTTATATTTATGGAAGACTGCAGTTCTATTCTTATCACAGAACTTTGTTCATTCACTGGTTGTTAAGTATATTTTGGTCTTAATGCTTTTTTTCGTCAAATTTATTCGTTCTGAATATTCTAAATGGAGCAATCAATCAATACCATTAGAAAAGAAAGCTAATGAAGGAGAATGAAATAATTTTGTAGACGCAAATCAAAGTGTTCATTCACTAGTTAATAATACTTCTTAGCAGCCCGTTTTAACGATATGAATCATGAGCCATAATCGTAGAGCTTAAATTATTATTCCTCTAATACACTTCGTCGATAGCAGTAATGAAAATTAAAAGCGCATAATATTTCTCCTGGCATATTTTGTTGTGTTTTTATTCTCTACATTTAATGAGTCAATCAATATTTAAGTTTCTCTTAAATAAACTACATTTTGTACGACTTATGATGCATAAATGTAAGTTGAATGAATTCCATGTGAATTTATTTTTAAATTCAGCGTTAGGAGACGAATTTATTAGTCTTGAAAGAACTTAACATATTTGGAGAGACGAGGCGCGTATAGTTGGTTGTCTTGGCTTGTGCAAACAGAAAGAACAAAGTCGTTACAGAATTTCATATTCAGCCGGTACATTCACGAGAAGAAAGAAAAATAAATACTTTACAGCTCATAAAATGCGCATATAAAATTGTTGCATTATTTCGTTTTGAAGACGTTTACGATTTTACTTACACGCAAATTTCACGGAAATGTTTTTACCTCTATTTTAAAGTTTTTATGAAAAGTAAAAGAAATATGAGTTAGGTAACTGGAACTGTCCGAAGTACAACAAAGAAGTACAACACAATACTTTTTAGCCCGAGTCGATTTCATTTTTAACTGAAACTTCTCATGTCGCGGTAACGTAACTTCTTTACGAGGACAAGCGTAACGTCACGGCGTTACATTTTTCGTTTTGCTTCAGTGTAATTAAAGCTTATGTAAATTAATTAAAGGGACGTATCATATTATATAACACACATGAACTTCATTTATGAAGTCAGTAAAAATTAACGTCATCAAATTATTATGTGAAAAATTTTACTCATAATAATTGATGATGTAAAGTTTAAAGATTTTCACTAATTACTTCAATTACAGTGATTTATTTTGTAATGATAAAATTTTATGTAAAAAGGCGTATTATATTATAATTAAGTCGAATAAAATAGGATAAATTACGGATCACAAAGTTTTATTTAATTCTTAGGTCTTTTTGTAAGTATGTTTTGGACATCATCAATAAATTTCTTAAAATTTAATTTATTTGTTTTAATTAAAGCAGAAATCAAAAAAGAAGCAAGCCAAGGAAAAGGAATCATACTGCAAGGAGACGAAATAAAAACCTATGCTTTGCCGACGATATTGTATTATTAAAGGAGTCAGAAGAAGACATGTAAATCATAATAAATGGAAAAAACGTGGTCCTGGAGAAAGAACTCAATATGAGAATTAATAGAGGGAAAACCAATGTAATGGATTGTAGCATGGGAAATAGTGTAATAACAAAAGTGTTAGATTGGGAAGGGATATTTTGAAAGTAGTTAAGGATTTCTCATACTTGGGCATAATAATAACTATGGATGGTGTAAGTAGAGTAGACATAAACAGTAGGATACCACAGGCAACGAAGGCTATTACAAAAAAAGAGGTAATTACATTGTGAATATTAGGAAATCATTGCTAAGAATGTCCTTACGGAGTGTGGCGTTTTATAGATGTGAACGTGGATGATAGGGGTTGCAGAAAGGAACAGAATAGAAGCCTTTGAAATGTGGTGCTAAAGGCGAATGGTGAAAATCAGATGGGTGGATAGAATCACTAACGAGGAAGTTCTAAGCAGAATAGGGGAAGATCGAACAATATGGAGGATGTTGACCAAGAGAAGGGCATGATTAATGGGCCACGTTTTGAGAAATGAGGGTCTTGTAAAATTAGCATTAGAGGGAAGTGTGTGGGGGTAATAACTGAATACGCTAAGCAGATTAGGGAGGATGTGATATGTGGTAACTATGTAGAAATGAAAATGCTTGCGCAGGATAGGTTATCATTGAAGTTTGTATCAGAGCAGTCTAAGGACTGAATACAACAACAAATCTAATAAATTATCAATCACAAAGTTTTGATTTAATTCTTTCGTCAGCATATTTGGTACATCAAGTAATTTCGTACAATTTAATTTATTTAATTATTGTTAAAGTAGCCGTTAAATGTTGTAATTGTATATATATATATATATATACTTCAGTTGGTCTGGATATATTTGATATATATTCTTATAGATCTACTACTACAGTCTTTGATTTTAGTGAAATCGATGGATAAAGAAATGGCATTATAATGAATTATTTCACATCTAATGTGTGGGGTGGTTCAACCCCTTTGTTTAATTGTAATACTCACGATCTCTTACTAGGTTTCCCGACTCAAGTGAGTAGGGGACAGTGACGTTACCATTATTAAATATTCGTCTCCTCACTGGTGGTTGACCTTGAGACGTGACTTTGTTAGGCTAAATACACAACACCTATACGATAACTAGAAGGATGTTTTGAATTCCAGTTCTGGTCACGGAGGTCCTCCCTTTACACGTTGGTATAAATTTATGTCCCTATCATAACTCACTGATATTAATATTTAACTCATAATTTTTTAATTAAAAAAAATTAAATTTCAGGTCATTGCTTTTTTCTATCAAATATTTTCATAAACTCGAATTGAACACTTTAATATAACTTTTAGTGTTCCTAACTTGTCTACTTCAATTGTCTACGTCAATTTGTGAATGGATTGCAATGTGGGTTACCAGTGCCGTCTCTCTAATTCCCGACTGTAATGCCGCACAATATCTGTGTTTGAAAGTCAATAGAATTTGCATTACAATTCCCTAAATGGCCAAGATTGCGGTCAATGCGTTCCGGGTAGCATAAGCCCCACAATTTCGAAACAACCATGGCGTGTGCTTTACGCTCGCTCCAGGGCGTGGGAGCTACTTGAAACACGTTAATACAACAATTCTCCTCACGAATGTACGCCAAAGCCAACCACAATTTTCTGTGATGACATATCGAAACGGATATGAGCGAAGAATCACCATACAGGGCCAATAAACAATAGAAAATATTTTATTATGTTATCTCCGATGCGTTATTATGGTGTTTTTGAAACTACTATACAGAGTAGACTCAGAACATGTATAAGAGAAATCAGTTACCCATCAAATATAGTACAAGAGCATACTAACATTTTTCGGACAGAAACAGAATTATATTTAACATTTTAAATTCAAAACACTGAATGCACTTTAACCTCTGTGATATTATATTTGGTAAATAATTAACGGTAAAATGTATTAAAATTAATTTTGCATAAATATGGAAGAGAGAACACCTACGAAAGTGACTACTTAATAGAAAACTAATTTCTATTTCTTTCGATTATTATCAATAAATTACACGTACGCAGATTTGATTTCCCTAACAATTTTTATTTACATACTACCATTTTTGTTTATGTAATAATTTTCCTCATTTGGCTACTATAGATATTTTTACTTATGTTTTAAATATTCCTAATTTATAACCTACAGTTAAATAAGTTAATGAATATACTCGATCACTTAATTTCTTATCTCTATTTTCAATTTTCAGTTTCCTGTTGTTTGATACACATTTAATTTTCCATTAATGTTTCAATGATAGTTATCTTTGACGCACGGGCAGAGGCACCAAAGTGAAAATGACCCAATACCACAATTCTGAGATAAATTGTCTTCAGATTCGCTGTCCTCACCTTCGAATATATTTTTAATTGTCATAAAATATCATGTTCAATCAATATTCGAAATTGTTACTGTAACTTTTTCCAAAACATGGTAAAAATTTCTGGAACTGAGAAGTCAAGTACTGACGTTGTTCAAGAGCTGACCCTGAGAGCGGAGCGAAAGATAAATAGAAGGTGTAAATTCCTCGGTAATTACAAGATTACTTGTATGTATATTCCAAAGATAACGGATGTACA
The DNA here is from genome assembly GCA_034510155.1 of Eucriotettix oculatus. Taxonomy (NCBI): domain Eukaryota; kingdom Metazoa; phylum Arthropoda; class Insecta; order Orthoptera; family Tetrigidae; genus Eucriotettix; species Eucriotettix oculatus. The sequence goes on from CM067378.1 coordinate 67,413,440, forward strand.
AATATGCACCTAGGAATATTTGTTTCTTGCACTACTGCAAACACAAAAATCTTGAATTAGAATATCCGTTGGGTCGATAAGACCTACTCACCATCTCTCGTGAGTTGATTACATATATATATATATAGCCAGTTTCTTCATATTATATATACAGTAATAATATAACTTGTTAATAAGTGTTAAAATAATAAAAACATAAACTTTAATGTTTTATAAAATGAGACCAAACTCCTTTGAATTTAACAAACCATTTTCAATTCAATGACTTACTCAGCACAACATGACCAACTAATTAACAATAAAAATTTATATACACCAAATTAAAAAAATTAAAGCATTAGAACATGAGATTCGGTCACAAGGGAATCTTTTGAATCACGCTGAGAATAAAATGTAGCAATTATACGAAGCTGACAGAAAGTAGCGAGCTTTATGCCCAAAATAATTTAAATAAACAAGTTTTACATAAATTAAATATTTATGCCGTCATTCTGCCCGTAAAACTGCCGCCTGTGCCTGAGTGGTCAGATCAAAAACTGGTAGATGAAATGTTACAGAAGCATTAGTACATAGAATAAGAAAATTGTCCCTTGTGCGCAATTCACATTTAAGCAAACTGATTTTTATTGGATGATTCTACTAAGTTTATTGATTTTAAAAGACAGAAAACTTTTTTTACTGAATCACACACATAGCACATGACTTTAGAATTTTGCACATTGAGTACTTTACTATTATTGTTACTGTGAGTAGGTTGTCCCTGAGCTTATATGTAGAGAACTCGCCCGCACGTGTTGCTGCGCCTGTGGTCAACCACTGACCACTCCTGCAACACCAGAACGAGCGGTTCGCCTTTGGTCCCTCCTGACGCCTCTCCAACTCTGAAAACTGACCAATTTGTGTTTGCTCACTTTGCTCTGTCGTCGTCCTCCGTTTTGCCACACCAACGTTAGACGACTGCACGTTATACACGTCTGAGTCGAAGTTTAAGTGGTCCATCCTTGGCAACACTCTAGCATACTATGCACGAGCTAGTGGAAGGTGTATCAAACAGTCCACATCAACCTCCATCAGCGTTCTTTCATCTTTGGTGGAACTTTCAGTGTTCTGAAACGATGACATCTCTGGGTCAGTCTAGAAGGTTCTGAGACAATTTCACGATGCGATCACGTGACCTGCGACCCCACGGACCTCTGTTCCCTGCATCGTTGTCGACAATGCATCACGCAACAATGTGTTTCTTTCTGTACCATCGGTAACTACAGATTTTATTATGACTGCTAAAATGAATTACGAAGAAAATGTATCATAAATACCCATTAAATACTAATTCTCACTCATCACACTACATTGAATTGTTCATTATTTACACACTGCAATTAATGTTCATATAGAGAACGGTCATTCAGGCAGTATATTTTTAATTAATCAGGGGAACAAAATTGTATATTACAATACATATATATATATATATATATATATATATATATATGTCGTCTTTCAAGACATCTACTGGAGTGACATGGTTATCTTGGCGATTTCCCTGATCGGCAAAGGCTCTAAATGAACCGTAAGGGAAATAAATGACAAATAAACATATATTTATTCTAATTTAAATCCCTTACGCCACGAGTGGCATTTAATCGGAAGATTAACAGCGCGTCTGTTGTGATTTTCTTCCTAAGACTGGTCTGACGCAAACCTCCATGATAACATATATTGCGCAAGCCTTTTCATTTCCGCACATTACTACCATATCCCACATCATCCCTAATCTTAACAGCTTATTCCATCCTTTGCCTTCCTTTTCTGTTCTTACCCCACTCATTCCCTCTGTTAATTTTGCAAGACCTTCATGTCTCAAAACGTGGCCTATTAATCTATCCCTTCCCTTGGTTAACGTCCTCCATATTGTTCGCTCTTCCCCTATTCTCTTTAGAACTACCTCGTTAGTGATTCTATCCATCGTATCTGATTTTCAGCATTCTATTACAGCACATCATTTAAAAGGCTTCTATTCTATTCCTTTCTGCAAGTCCTACCGCCCACGTTTCAAATCAATATAACGCCACACTCCATAAGAACATTTTTAGTAAAGATTTCGTAATATTCACACTATTATTACCTCTTTTTTTCGAAAGTCTTCCTTTCCTGTGCTAACCACACTTTATGTCTACTTTACTCCTACTATATCTATTTATTAAGCTGCGCAAGAAACAGAATTCCATAACTTCCTTCAAAATCCCCTAACATCCTTTGTTTCCCATTCTTAACTCCGTTACCCGCTTTTAACTTCTATTAATATTTATATTTAACTCTTTCTTAATAACGACGTTCATACCATTTATTATGGCTTCCAAGTCTTCTTCTGACTCTCCTAATTCTACAATATCGTCAGCAAACATTAGGGATTTTATTTCTTCTACTTGCAGAATGATTCATTTTCCATGTTACGTTTAAGCTTACTTCAGAGCGTCTAACATACTAATAGAGACGAGAGCCACTTTGTAAGATAAAAGTAAATTGCATATTAATGATGTTCGACTTTTACTAAGAGAAGAGATAATTTAATAGGCCACGATTTGAGATTGAGCGTTTTGTTGAATTAACATTAGGGGGAAAGAAGGCTAAGAATGGAATGGGGTGAGCAGATTAGGGAGGCTGTGGGATGTTATAGCTATATAAAGGCTTGCATCAGACCAGTCTTAGGACTGATTACCTCAACCATAGCAATGAATGATGTACAATAAGATTATCACATAATCGGTAATATGAGAGAGGGTGAGATAAAAAAGGGTTTGATAAAAACTGAAGACGTCCGACGTCGGATGTAAACAGAATATCCATAGATGACGTTATGCAACTAGAAGAATAAATTAAAATAGCCCGTATGACAGCAAATGCTTAAAGGAAAAAAGCAGAAAGGTTGTTTTCTGCTTGTGTGCAAATCGCAGGTAAGATTTTATAATGAGGCAACCAATCTTTGTAACACAGAGAACGATTTAACATGCAATATCAGACGGCCAAGCCTTCAGCTAACGTTTCGGGAGTTTGTTGAAAAGGCTCAGATAGAGCTCGCCTGTGGCGAATAAAATTTGTAGGAAGTCTTTGAGTCCGGCATGCTTTTGAGTGCTTCCGCAAACAACTGTCCTGCTGGAGCACGTTGCATCAGCAAACAAGTTACGCGAACAAGGTATGTTGCAGAGACGAGGCTAATAGGATGACCTGCACCACAAAGGCGAGTGGTCTTGTTGCGCGACCCTCAACACACGAACCGTGATTATCTATTCGGAACTCATCCATTATGGAATCTATCTAGCAACAGGGAAATAAATCTAATTGTATTATATGCCTGGCTTGAGAAATTATTTTTATTTTCACTCCCAATTCATCCTCTCAACAGTGCGATTCAATGCTTATATTATCCTATTAATGTTTATCAGATAAATATGACTGTAACAATGAAAGCTTCTACTTTATAACTTGCAGACAGTAAAATCGTAATTTTTATCTACTAGTTTTTTTAATCAGTTCTTCTATCTATAAAATGACTAACAAGAGTAAGAGTCTTCAAGGGTATGCTCGTCGAAAAATATATATTTGCAAAAATAATGTTAAAAACTTTATAAGGTGTTTATTTGTCATTCCGTTTGAACTAAATTAAATCAGAAACCGATGACCAGGTTTTAATGAATTTGCATATTGGCATTTGTAATTCCTTACGTTGTAGCATAGGCGATTTATAGTTTGCGACCTCGTGTCGAGATGTGGGTTCAGAGGAAGGTCAGAACACATAATCGGATAACAAATGTGTATTAGTGAAAAATCATTAACTTAAAACATTAAGGAACGAAAATCCAGTGCGAAGGAAGGTAACGTTTTCCTCAGGGACGCATTACGGAGATTGCTTAACGTTAAAGAATTGTTTAAGAAGGACCTAAAAATATAAAAAAAGAAAACTTACTTAAATATTAAGCCTTCACGTAATTAAAATGTCATGCTTTAGTGAACTATTTTCTGATTTTACCTAAAATACGAATGTAGTTTTTATATTCGTTTTCTCCTTATTTTGAGACTTTTAAGAGTAATGAGGAAATCCGCGCTCCTGAGGTGCAAAACGTCGTAATTTACTCACGCAAAAATAAACTTCCATTCCATACAGAAAAGTCATGGTAAATGGAACCATGTATTTTGTATTTTGAATCTTCAACAAATAAATTAAATATTTGATGGGAGACGTTACAATGAAAGAGACGGCTTGAAGCGTCCTATGCGTCTTCAATGCGTACTAAATTTAATCTTATGTCTGACTAAGTACGCTATTAAATAATTTATTTAAAAGTGATAAAATTTCATATTAGAGATTGAATACCGAGTTGTCAGTCTTCATTTATTGACATATTTTGATACAGTTAAATGACAGTTGTATGTTTACAGGAGCTTTCGGCTCACTAAGCTATATTCACCTGTAATATCTGATTTCTTGTATTCTAAATATAAAATCTGCCTCATAAAAATATTACTGATGAATATGTCTCATTGAGCCGAAAGCTCTTGAATAAAGAGGAGTGACATTTAATTGTATCAAAATATGTCAATAAATGAAGACTGAAAATTGGGTATCCGATCTTTAATAACAACTTATAAAAATAAACAGTCGTTACATCAGTACTCAGTGATAAAAGTTATAAAATCAAAATATTAAAACAAGTAATAAATCAAGATTTAACTGTACAATTAAATATCAAAATGATAAAGAATTTAAATAAATGCGGTTTTAATTCACTCTCCGAAAAATTAACGCCGGTAGTCGTGTGGATAACAATGGTAGCCCAATTTTCTATGAGTATTTCATTAAAGGTTTACAGAAACGACGGACTATGTTATACATTAATAAGACACCTCTACACGAATTATTGTATGTTGTGACACAGAATGGAAAATTTATTTAATTTTAACTTTCTGAAGGAATTTGATAACATTTCCCTTGATGAGTAAAAGCATGAAATATAGACGGAGAGATGAACGTTTTCTACAAATAATTGTCCAAAACTATTTTTGTAAAATTATAGGAAAAGAAATAGACTCCATAAAAGTATAAAACATTAGTTTATTCTATTACTTACTGAATCTAATTATAATATAACTTAAGACAACGAATTTAGGTTTTTGAAGATATTTTTAAGAAGATCAAATTTTCCGTTTGGCCCGACCCCCTGGGACAGAACTATGATAGGATGTTTTTTATATTCATTTAGTGCAATAAAATTAAATTAAATTTAATAAACATCTTAACACCCTTTGTGTTTTCTTTCTTATACTTTTTAACGAGCCGTTGATCGATTTATCAATTTTTCCTTTCGCTAAGAGTTTTTTTTTGCAACTGCATAGTCTTTGACAACTTTCTTCCTTTTTTAATTTCCTTTTCTTTCTTAACCTATTCGTTTTGGGTACAGCATCCCGTCACTCACTATGCGAGTCTGGCAGTTTTTCCTTTCTTTCTTGAGGGACATATTACATTTCGCTTTATAAAGCAGTATCCCGTTCCGTCCCGAACGGTACTCTCTGTTTAAGGTTTTTCACTGAGAGTTTATACAAGTAGAATTAAACTATATGCGTAACTAATACTCAGCTAAAGGCACCTAATTTACGAATATATACCATTAAAAAGAAAGGAGTATTGTAGATTTCCTTCTGTCGAAATACTGCAAAAATTAAAAAGTCGCGGATGTAAAACGCCAAAACAAGAGTTTATTCAAAAGCTGTTGTTAGAACGTGGTCAAGTTGGTTTCCAGGAGTTCTTCCTTGGCCAGTCACAATGTTCCACTCCTATTTACTAACGTCCAGTACTATCCATTAAAAAAAGGGTATTCCGTTCTATCCCCGCTATAACGGTTCCGCCTCGACTTCCCCACTGCATCTTATTTACTATCCTCCTCTAGGTCTAACAAAGCCTCACTACAATCCACGTTTTCATCGTCATGGTTTTCTAATAACTATCGATATATCAGTACTTCACCCATAAGCACTACAAATTACTACAGAGTACCGTTACAGAACGAATACGACACGCAACACCCGTCTCAACACACTCAACACAGTGACTCAAACGATTACCATTGTAAAAGTTGTTCTTCATTAAGTCGCTTGGTGTACAATTGTAGTCCAAGTTCACTCTTTGGTATTCCCCTGACGCAATAGTGGTCGGTGATGTAAATTTTCACCTTAATTGTTGTGGTGAGATCTTCTAAGAAATACAATGAACACGAAGTACAGCTCAGGACAAAAAGCAAGTCGTGTGTCAAGACGATGAGTAGTAGACAACTCCTCCAATATTGTAGTGGAGTTACTCCAGATTTTTTTGAGACCATTTGGTAGTGGGAAAAACAATTCTGAAAATATTGGTATTAGGAAATATATTGCTGTCAGTTCAGGATATGTTGTACGTCAAGGAACGCATCCTTAAAATGCAATAGATAATAAGCATAGCGTGTGTTAAAAATATTTTGTCGCGGTCTCCACATCCCGTTCGTATAAAGACAATTAATGTTCTTAACAATGATAGTAGCGTTTCGCCAGGCCACTTGGAAGGGTAGTACCTCCTCAAACGACAATACTCCCCTTCACATTCTCCTTTCCATATTGGGCATGTAAACAGACCATATAGAATCTCACGACCTGTACCAAATGCTCACAAACATAAAAAAACCAACATGGATGAAAATAGTAAACCACGGGGTGACTGGAGGGTTAACTAAAAAATTAATCTCTATTGTATTAGATTTTTTGATAAAAGTAATTGTCATAATTAAATATTTTTTACTTACAAATTTTTAGTACTTCTTCCTCTCTGTTCTGTTATAATTGTTAAATATTGCTTTATAAACAGGTAATTTTTTTCGCGTAATGAATTTTCAAACAAATATTAAAATAAGAAATTTAAGGAGTTATAAGTGACATAAAAGTCAACAACATTTTTATAGGTACTTTTTTAGATTTTCCAGTGACGCCTGAGATTGTTAATGACAGGAGAGCAATTAATATTTATTTAAAGTTAAAAATAATGGAAACTTTCAGATTTTGCTACATATTTGATATTTTAACTACTCTTTATAAAACTTCCATGCACTGTCCAATCATAAATCCTAATTACAATAGTCAGATTTAAATTCAAAGTCAATTTCAAATTGTAAAATGTACTTGTTAAGCATTTAAGTAGTGAAGGGAAAATGTTTGTGGATATGGACGTGGCACAGAATTAATATTTGTTTTCTCAGATAGTTAACCGGCGTCCATATCCGCAGGCTGCGAAATAAGCTTGTTACACTTCAACATTCTCCGCCCGGAGACCTTTATCGTTGTCATTATTTCGCACGCTCCGTCCAACCCCCAAAGTGGTCCAGCCTTTATGCGATTTAATGGAAGCACACCCGGTCCCAGCCATTTAGGAGATATAAAAAAAATGCAACCTCGCGACAAGAATTGCCTTTCCTGCGCATGTAGACTTTAGTAATCGGATTGACGCATCTTCCAATCTGAATGTGGAACGCGGAATCCAAGAATAGAACAGAGCTCGCCACTTTGCGGTAACGCAGATTTTATCAACATACCAAAAATGTACTCTATTCCGGGGACACAGTTTCGTTTCCTCGGATAAAAACTTGACTTCAGGTGAAAGTCTGTTAAAAATATCTGCCGAGGGGAATTCACTTTTAACATCAGGAAGAACCGTGCAACGTTAAAATCAATAACGAATATTCATATAATCTGACAGGAGAATTTAGAGGCTGCTTTAATATTTAACGCCAAATACAACTCAAATACTGAATTTCCAAACAGTTTTAACTAATAAAATATCTCTGTAAAATATTATAGGAAACAATTTTTATTTCGTATTATAAATTACATAAAATAAACAGTATTTCGCAAATATTTAAAAAATAATTTCAAGTGATTAAATTTGCATATAAAAAGCTAAAAAATGCACAAATTTAAATTCACAATAGTCAATTTTCGATTTCCTTTACGTTCAAAATTAAATAATGTATGAGGAATAATTATGATTAAAGATTGACCACGTCGTGTGTAAAAGTGAATTGCAGCAATTTCTTGCAAGTGTAAAGGCAGCCTTAGTATTTCAAATGCCGAATAGCTCCCTTTTGTAACTCCTCTTTGAAATTCATTTCCTATTCTTCTAAAAAGATTGTTACTATTAACCCCAAAAACTGACGGACAGGGTAAGGGCACTTATTTAACAACTGAGGAGGACTATGGCATAACTCAAACGCTCCTGCAGAATTAAATAAAAATTTGAAATAAAAATTATTGTATAGTTTTTGTTCATTAAATGGTAGAAATTTCACCATTATCAAAAAAATTAAAAATCAGTTATTTAAAATTTTAAAAAATCCTTGGTGACTTTATTTTGTTTTTACAGATGGATACGTCTTGATATGGTGAAACCTATTGTGATAGCATTTTTTTGTTTAAATTTTTGACGAAATAAACTGATAACGAAAATTTATTTTATTATTAATAATTATTTTACAGTCTCTATACAGAATTGGAATAATGAAATTAACTTTACTTACTGAAAATATATGTTTGCTAAATGATAACAGAAATAATATAACCTTTTGTATGTACTTAAAAAATTCATAAAGCATTTAAGTCGTTTGTTACCCATTTGATAGCTTTGGAGACTAACACTTGGAACAAACTTTAAGACGGTGACAATATTAATTGTATTATTAGCTGGATTCCGGGACTTGCTAATTTACAGTACATTGCTGCAGTATTTAAAGCAACATTAATCTCACGGTCAACACGTGATTAAGCCATCACATAGTTCGACACAATTTTTAAAAATTTACCTTTTCACACCCTGTATCATCGAAATGTCTCAAATGAATGATGAAAATGAAAGGTTTTATTTAGATCAGATGCAATGCCGTAGAATGAACGTGTGTATAAATCGTAATTCAAGCAATGCACTTTTTACATTTGCACACTTCATTCGTTCAATGTCGAATTATAGATAAATAATATACTCAGTATGCCCGCAATTATAACGCACAGATGTAAGAACTCAGCAATCCGAAATCGACATGCCAAAATAATGCCAAGCTACGACGCAATGAAATTGCACGTGTATTGATGCGTACGTCAAATGACACGGATTATTCATTCAGCGTGAAAATTTGGGATTATATGTTTTTAATGTGCGAAATATAAATAAAAACATTTACTCGGAAAATTAGAAAAATTCTGGAACTCGAATAATAATCCACCTAATGGGTCCAACTATACGTAATAACTGTTCAGCTGGCTGTATAAATACAACAAAAAAATCATCAATATCCGTAAAGGAAGAGAAAAATTACGAACATATGGACACGGATATATATATATATATATATTTTCCTGTATTTGTTTTACTTGTAAAAGGACCGCAATTATACTATTTTATCTAGTAGCTTTTTTGTGAGTGTTTTCGTTGTTTACAGATATTATTTTATTTATATACATATTTATTTTTCCTTTAATTCGTTTCATAAATACGTACCATGCTGAATTAAAATTGGCCATTTAATACATTGAAAGTTTTTATGGCATGCTAAATGATGTTTGATTCTTGCCACCACACTACCAAATGCGGTTCAATATCAATACTTTGACCCTGACATGTTTTCAGCAGTATGAATATATTATTTTTATGGAGTTCACTTTGCATTTATTCTTTATAGAGTCCGGGGTTTTGTAGCAAATTCGGTTCTTGACTCGTGATTATCTAGTAATTTAGAATTTTCCTTCTTATCTGGAGGTGTGTCAATTAATCATATCTAACTACGACGCTACATGAGCCCGACAAATGAAGCAACCCTCTGACAAGCGAGGGTCGAAAACCACGCCGAAGAAGCACGGTTTTACCTATCAGAAATTATTAAATTACTGAGCAAAATTTTACGAATCTACTGATTATTAAAATGGTTCTAAAATACTCATAATTTTTCTCTTTTGGAAACAACAATAACAGTTTTGATTATTTTTTCACATTTTAGGTGGTTTTCTGGCACTGGAAATACCGATATTTATGCTACTTTTATGTAACGCCGGCCTCTGTGGTCAAGTGGATAGCGTCGCTGCCTCGCACCAAAGAGGTCCTAGGTTCGATTAGTGGCGATGTTTTGGAAGTTGTGTGTGTTTGAGTTTCCATACTCAGGATCCCCGATAAGAAATAAGGTCCCAAAATGACCAGGTGCAGTCTCTAATGACCAGCGGTTTAAGTATTCAAGGAAAGCTATAAAGGTTGAGATAAAGATTAATACATGTATAAATATACGATTATTTATTTATTATGTATTGCCGAGCTTTTGTCATTATCAATTAAAATTACTTTCATTATTAAATGCATTTGTAACTATCGTCACAGTTACAAGCCTTGTTGAATATTTAAACGACTTATTGACATTTGTAATTATAATTTAAAATTACTGCAACAGTCATCATAGATCCAATGAGAATCCAAAAACGGTTAATAATTGTTGTTGTTGTGGTATTCAGCCCCAAAACTGGTCTGATACAACCCTCCATGCTAACCTATCTTGTGCATGCCCTTCATTTTCGCATAAATGCTTAGCGTATTCCATTCTCGGCTTACCTCTTCTGTTATTTAAGTTTTCCCTCTATTCATCCTCACACTGAACTCTTCTCCAGGACTCCGTTGATGCCATTTTTTATGCTTTTCAAGTATTTTTCTGACGCCCCTAATACTACAATATTGTCGGCAAAGCGTAAAGTTTTTATTTCTTTCCCTTGCAGTATGATTCCTTTCCCATATTCCGTTTTAACCTTCTTCGTCACTTGTCACAAATATAAGTTAAACAGCATGGGCGACAGACTGCATCCTTGTCTAACTCGTTTTTGATTACGACTTTCTTTTCTTGATCTTCTATCCTAATTACTGCTGCCTGTCTTCTGTACAGGATATTTATCAGCCTCCTTTCTCGATATTTTATTCCAATGTTCATTAATTAATTGATATCGTAAGAATGGAGATAGTCATTAATTTCGACAGAACACAATGTGATTGGTCAAATAGTGTTTATTTTCCATTCCTTAATTTTTAAAGTTAAAAAACAACATTAACAAGACAAAATATTCAGAGATTCATTTAAAGCTACAAACATAATGCTTCCTCTTTGTGTCTGCATCTGATTCCAGAAGCTTTTATCACTATTTCATTTTTAGTTTGGTTCACACATATTTAGACTGTCACAATCTCTATGTCTGGACGTGTGGTTGGCTATGGAGACTTTGCTGCCCCAAGTTCCAGTTAATTAGAAGCAGACTTCGTCTCGAGAGGCTCGTCTCTTAGGTTACTGAGCGTCCCTCGCGTTCCAACTTCGGTGCTCAGACGAAACATGGAAAGTGTGAACGCTCAAACTACATCACATTCTTATCATCTTTAAAGATACTCGAGACTCAGTTTATTTCGGGACGGAAACAGTTTTCACATAGATGTCAAACCAGAGGAAATAAGGATATAATGATGACAAGGTTCACTTGAGAGCAATCTCAGCAGTTTAGTACACGAACTGCCTTGCCGGATGAATAATAATGCTCTGGTAATGAGGACGCGTGACTTGCTTTAATTGTAACGTTGCAATTCTGAATAATGTTAATTCGACGCTGTGATAATCAGACACATGCTGTGTTCTACATCTATTACCATCATTTTGTTGGCGTGTATAAAACTAATTTACACAAATATCTATTATATAAATAAATTATTTTTATAATAGCTTTGTCAGATGATTTGTACAGTCTTCAAATAAATATATTTGGACCATTCCATACTAAAACAGATAGCTTTTGATTGGCGTTATAGTCAATATGTGAAATAAAAAGTATTTATTTATAATTTTTTGTATTTTATTATTTGACACTACAATTTAGAGGAATATTTATATAGAAACCATAGCCAGGATTAATGCTGATATATGTGGTTGGTACATTAGGCACCGCTTTCAAAATTTATTGCATTAAAATTAAAATATTTTACTCTTCTTGTTTTATGATTCGTAATTCCTTTTATCTGTATAATAAAATAAGATATAAATTTTGAAGATAAAGAACGACTTTGAGTATAGCTTAACTGTTTTTTTATTGTTCTTATGCATTTATATTGTTTTACTGTTTATAATCGGACATTAAGTTTTTAATTTCTACTGGAAATTATTATTTTTTTTAACGAGAATGATTCATTGTTAAATTTTTTGAAGGCAGTCTTAAAAAATTTCAAGAAAGTTTCTTCTTATATTCTTGCTTGTCAAATAAAATTACACATAAAATAAATCCTTCGGTTCATATAGGATAGAGTAAGATACACGTGAAAATATAAGTTGTAATTTCAAAGTTGCTGTTAGCAGAGATAATAACAACCAACAATGTATGTTGGAGCTTCTACCGCAAGTATTTCTCCCCATACTGATTGCGGGGCTTTGTTTGCGTCTAAAAAATTAACTTACGCAAATATGTAGTGTATAAATAAATTATTTTTAAAATGTCTTGGTCAGATGTACTGTACAGTCTTCAAATCGAAGACTTCTCCGCTGATTCCATTGGATCAGTCCGCCAGTTGTTTCATAAAGCTGTTGCAGTCACGGAGAAGGGAATGCTGCGATCCCACAAAAAACTCGTCTCCCTTCATTCGGAAGGGAGTGGCAATAGAAGCAAAAACCCTTGGCAACCTTTCTCTGCCCGACATCCCCTTTTCAATTCCGTCCCTATAAATTGCTTGTTTCAGAATCACCCTCATGTAGCCTGTTACCAATTTAACACTGCTCTTGCTACTAGTCGCAAAATTGACATGGTTGTTAATATTATGTCTGAATCTCGCATTTATGTACATTTTCCGAGTAACCTTTAAAAATGGCAATGTTATATCAAACCAAATCTAATTTTTTAACATGTTTATTATTTTTGTAATTTTGTATTATATAATTCATAAGTTTTATATAATTATATTTATTTTACATTAACAACATTATGAAAATTAAATTTATTTCATTCTTAGTGATATGGATCTGGTGACATTTTTGTGTATACTATATTTTTATGTACATTTGAATATCGGAATTAAATATAATTTTAAAACGAAAATAGGCATTAGCTCGTATTATATAAAATTTGCTGTATTCAGGAAATAAATTAACTTTTACTATTGGATTTTTTCCTGATAGGATGTAAGTGTATTTAAAATAATTTTACATGAAATCCTTACAGCGAATAACAGTTTTAGGGATGCCGAGTTATATTAAGTAATTAATTAGCATAATGTAATAAGTTAAAAGCGAAACAGAACCGTATGATATTATGAAATTAATCTGTAAAAGCATTTCAAACCTAAATAAGAGAATTGTAGTAATGTAGATTCATATCTAAGTAGGACGATTTATTATGAGGATTTTACAGATTTCAGAGCTCAGTCAATGCCGCCGTCTGGTTAGAGGCGAAACGTTTCAAGTGTCTGTCACTTGGAGCAGATTTTATCGTGACTTTATCTTTGCTAAGCTGTTTCTTCTTGCAATATAAATGGTCAGCAAAATTCTGTCTGCACGAAAATGATTTCTGATGATATACGTGTTTTTTAGATATAATTATACATATTTTACCGATAATGGTACGTTTACCCGAAGTAATAGGAAAATTTCATAATTAAATGAAAATAACCTTTTATTTACTTGAATATTAGTTTTCAGATGGTCGTTCTTGGTAATTTTGTTATAAGCAACCATAATCGACTTAGAATCCTTACAAATTAGAAAACCTCAAGGCGGAACGGAATAGGGGGGTAGAACAGGATATCCTATTTTTTTAGTGGATAGTGTTGGAGGTTAGAAAATAGGGGTGGACTATTGAGAGTGGTCAAGGAAGAAGTCCTGGCAGTCGACGTGACCAAGTTTTGACTCCACCTTGTAAATGAACTCTATTTTTGGAGTCTTACATCTCTGAATATATAATTTTTGCAGCATTTCAGCAGAAGGAAATTCACAAAGCTCCACACTTTTAACTCTTTAATGGCATATATTCGTAAACTACGTATAAGATTAAATCTTATTGTATTAAGTTCTCGGTGAAAAACAATGAACTGAAACTTGCGCGTGGGGCGGAACGGGATAATATTGTTTTAATCAAAATGTAATGTGATCCTCAATAAAAAAGGAAAAACTGATAAGAATGATTTACAGGAAGATGTAACAAAAAAGAATAGATTAAGAAAGAAAAGGAGCGGAAAAAAAGGGGAAAATGCTGGCAAAGACTGAAGTTATAAATAAATCTATTTCCCAAAGGAAAAATTCATAAAGAGACTCAACCATACGCTAAATAAGTATAAAAAAGAAACACACACGGTGTAAAGATTATTTTTAAATTAAATTTTATTTTACTAATTGTATGCGTAAAACATCTTATCTCATCCTGCCCCGGGGAGTTACTTTTTGAAAATTCATCAAAAATTGGTTGTTTTAAGCTATTTTGATATTAGATTAAGTAAATAATAGAATAAACTAATTATTTATTTTTTATGAAGTAATTTTTTTCTTCTTCCATAATTTTAGAGAAATTGTTAAACAATGAGTGTCTCGTTCCGCCTCGACTTCCCCTACCTCTAAATATTTGTATGACGATTAAATGGAATGTGAGTAATAGATCCCTTTCTTCAAATAATTCCATGGAATTCCAATATTTCATTCGGCATCTCTATAGATTTGAAATGGGGCAGATGTGCTGATTTATGAAAGTTTGAGTTCTTGCCAGTGACTAATAATTGTGATAAATGATCGTAATTCGATACCGCAGTTGTATCTTAATCCGTCATTTCGTAAGTGATATTAATGAGATATAAGCGGATGCATCAAGACCTTCACTAGTCGTCCGATAAAGCGAATAATTACTCGATATCGGATAATTGGGTACGAAATACTCATTATTCATTACTGAGCAAGTCGTCTGGGGCGTCTAAAGTCATCATCTGAAAAAATAGTTTAGTTCTTACATATATATGTATATATTATACGTGAATTGAAAGGGATTAAATTAAAACAGACTGAACCGATGTCAATAAATTTTAATATTTGTATTTTTAGAATCTTAAACCAGGAATCGGAGTACTCCTGTGTTACAAACACATTTCTATCTCTATTGATAACTGCAATGTTTTCAGATTAATAGTGGGTCCTTAGAAAAATAATTGGTACTTCTTCGTGTTTATAAAAGCATTTCAACGGTTAGTGCGCACTACAAATAAATTTATTTTCCTTGAAAATTTCTTCTAGTTTCCTTTTACTTGTCATTTTTCAGAATGTCTGAACAAAAGTCTTACACAAGTTCACCATGGAGTCAAGTTCGTAGCAACTCAGTGCTCACGCTTCCCGGATTAACAGTAACCCCACTATTCCCACTCCTAGACCTAAATCATCTTTACAGTGTTGTGTAATTTGTCATGAAGTTACGTTTTCTTCGGTCCTATTGTGTGGGTTAAATTAATTGCAGGAACTTAGGAGTGGAGCTAACCAAGAGACTAATGCTATACAGTTATTTCAAAAGAGGTGACATTTTTCTTACGGGTAACTCTCACGGTCATTACAGTTATCGACTGGACCACGAAACAGATGTATATTTTTTCTGGTTCAGGCTCAGGATAATGAGGAAAGACAAACTTTCATATTTAGTTGACTTAAGAAATTACTGTAGCTTATAGTAACTTCATACATTTCCTAATATATATATAAGACTACAGTAGAACTGATTTTTTTAATAATCATTAATTCATTGTAATTGGGTACACAAATATAGTTCATCAACTTGGATACACATCTTGAAGTTACGGAACAGCAGTAATTATTTTTATTAAAATAATTCTTAATTAAAACGTATTGTTCACCAATAAATTAAAATTTACACGCGTTACTTTTCTGATGATGAAATTTTCTAATATTAATTTTTTGAGTTTCCAATAACCATTTTTTACAGTCTCCAGAAATACATCTTGAAATAATTAAACTTGAATTCTGACGACGACGCAAGAATAAGTAGAATTGAGAAGAATGTCTATATTGGCAACATTATTATTTTGTAAAATAAAAATAGTGTTTGTTATTTTAGTTCACGAGTGTCATATTAAAAAATTGTTATAATTATTTCGAAAGCTTTCGAGTTGAAATAAATATTACTGGATGCCGTGCAAAATGTTTATATTACTTCAAAATATATTGTAAAGAGTTTAATATTACTTAATGTTTTCTAGAAATTTATTGGCCAATTTACGTTGTATATTAATTTCTGTCGTTTACTAATTACTGCTGAAACTTTATTAAACACTTTGACGATATTGAAACATTGATATTTATTACAAATGTCTATCTACCGTTTTTGTATCTCAAAATGAATGCACATCGTTTTATTAATATTCAGCAGAAGACTGACAAAAATTCAGTCATCCAAAATATAACAAATTCCTGGAATAGTATTAGACAGACTAAAATGCATCGCAATCCCCTACGACGGGAAATTAAAAAAGAAATACATTTCCTTTTCGAGAATCAGCTATGTGTCATTTTGATGATCCATTAATCAGTTTGCATATACGTAAAATACTCGTAATTTAGTGATCATTTTTAATGTAACGAAAATAATATAATAAAACATAGGCGTTTAGTATGATGATAATTAAGTCTTGTTTCTGGAAACACAAAGATAAAACTTGAAGACTTAAATAGGAATTTTAGGAAACTAAATAAACATCAATTAATTATGTTGGTTTCATAGCTCTCCTCTTCCGAGTTCTGGCTTGGCGTGATATTGCAATTAAAACGTGTTTTGTTTTCCAAAACCATTTAATCGAAAATGACAACTAATTTAACACATAGTGTGATTCAATACTTGCTTTATGACTTCAAAATTAACAATGCTGAGTGGATATTACGAGAAATCTGAAGCTTCAGTAAGAACGATTTCTATGTAATTATGATTTTTAAAGTGACTCCTTGTATATGTATAATTTAGTAGTCAATGAAGAAAAAATAACTCTGAGAAAAAAATTAATATATCTACTCACGCTTCAACGGTTGTGTAGTACTATCAACTTCCGATTGATGCTGCACTGTCGGAGTGTCAGGTAGAAGCGAGATTACTCAGAGGATCATGTCTCATTGCTCACGGTGTATGTAGATCTAACTCCGTTTTACCCGTTATTTAAAATACTTAATATATATTAAATCTACACATTGTCACAAGAAAAATGATTCCAAGGAATCTATAATTTCAGAAAATATCCAATATCTGGTAAAATTTTAATCACGACTCAGATGCTGTATTTTCAATATAATTTTATCTGTAATTAACTTTAATTATACAATAAACAGTGGAAAGTTAGCCTATGACAAAAGTCCACTTTGTGAGTAATTAAGGATCTTTCTTGATCCTGTGGCTCAGGAAGGCATTCTGATATCTGCAGCTCGAACAGCCTAGCCGCAACCGCTAGTTGATACTATAGCTCAGAGTGGAAAGTGTAAAAAGGCTAAAAGACTGAAAAAATAATTTAGAACATATTTTAACAAATTACAATAAGTGTCCATTTCAATATAAAAAGTCTCTAAACGGGAAAGTTTTTATACTTTTATAAAATTACTAATTCTGTATTCACTCTTTTATTTTAATACATAACCGATACAAATATACAACGAATATATTATTTTATGGCTTATGTTTGAGAATAATTTATATTCAGCCCTCAATATGATAGGCTGAGTGACATCGATTGAATTAGTCTGAAATGAAGCACCATTTTCGTTCTAATGTGACACAGGACGCTGTTAATGAAGTTCAACAACTTGGTACCAGACTAACTTCACGCGTACGGAAATGCTTAAGTTTTCCAAGTGCTCACGATACACTTCAGTAACGAGTGCTCACATTATTTTCTTTACTGTATGTTAACTTTGTTATAAGGAAACATTTAAATGATTTTTATTCAAAACATTTCATATTTAAACGAAGACAGATAAATTGATTGCGTTCCTGTCTACAAAAATTCGTGCAGCACAGGAGGGAAAAATGGTTTAGGAATCATGCAATTTTATTCTTAGTTGAAAGGTTATAGCGCTCACAATTATTCAGCGACGTTTAAAATTTCTATGACTCAATTTTCATATCAATTAATTAATGTTATTATCAAAATAATTAGTGGGCTGGTAAGTTAGAGCGAAAACTTTATTACTGCGAATTGAAGTGGACCTAGGATTTGTGTATGAGTTTTTTGTCGATATGTTCTACATAGTATTGAAAGTAAATCTTCAATTTGCTACGCCAATAATAAACATGAGAGTATGAAGGCTAAACGTGTCGTGTCGTGCAGGGAAGAAAACCGTCGCCTGAGATGTTAGCTTGACCGTTGCGTATGACGTGGATTGTATATATAAATAAACCATTATTTTTATCAGTAGAAAATTTTGTACAAACTCAACATTTTGTGTTCCTGCAAATTCAATTAATTATTTCTGTTTTAATAAAATATGGTGTAAGGAACTCCGTTCTCTCAGGAACGTATTATAGTTTTCTCGTCTTTCGACTATCAATTTGTGCAGGTAATTATAATAAAATATTAATACACGACTGAAAATTGAAATATACGCAACAAGGATGACACAATAGTTAATAAACATAGTGGAATACTGTGTTGTTATTTTCCACTAGCAATGAATACTGTTTCGTAGTTACATTAAAGGACATATCTTTTTTTACACTAATATTGTACGACGTGTCAATTATCTTTGATAATTAAGGATTTAATACATTTTTTAACTCATTTTTACTGGAAAAAAATTTAAACACACCTGCTTCCATCATCTTGCAATTTTGAAGGAAAATAAATGTCAATCTCCTTTCTCTCGCTCAAGAAAATGGGAGGAAAACGTGTTCCGCTGCAATATTTATTAGGAATATGAAAATACGGACGCCCTTATAGGCAATCATAGCCCTTAGTGAAGGGATGACGTACACTATTCAATATTATGGAGATTGTCAGCATATATCCATCGATTATTATTGTTCTACAATTCCATTTTCCTTAGAAATCGTTGCTCCGCATGTATCGACAGAAGATATGCATAGTGAAGGTGCTTATATTTTTTCCCGTGTATTCATATGTCATCACGGTAAAAGATATTTTTACGTTTACTGATTATTTTTCAAAATAAGTCACCACTCACCTCTAACAACACTTTTTTAAGTACGAACGTAGTATTTACTCTTCTAATTACTTTCGAAGATAACTATTTTCGAGTGAATGAATATGTAAATTAGATGTGCACCCGTTGTACGTATACTGAAATAATTTTTTGGGTCACGTGGACAGAATTCGTTGTTGTGCAGAGGCAGTACTTTTCCTTTGTATTAAAGTTCGCGAGTTTTCTCCCCAGCTGGGGAAAAGTTGGCGTTCTTTTACCCAGGCTTAACGTTAATCAGTAGACGCTGTCCACTTTTACACCGGTTTACTTAACAGCTAAAAAGCGTTTAATTAAAGAGAAAATAACTCAAAGACAATTGACGTATTCTGAGGCCTAACTATGGAAATCAAGTGGTTCAATTTTTTATAAGCGCCCTACAACATATATTTCTTTTCTATTTTATATTTGAGGAATTTCATTTCTCAAAATTGGTTGATAGTATTTGTATTGCGACATTGAATATCATGGCAATTAAGCTTATAATTGTGTAATATATTTTTTCTACATCATAAACTAAATAAAATTGACTGTGAGTAGCCCAACGCGTCGTATTTACTTGGCGCAGCGTGTGTGCCACACTCGAGAGATAAACATTTGTGTATATTTTTATAAGAACTCAAAGTATGTTATTACTTAAATAAAACATTTATTAAATTATAAGTTATTTTTCGCTAAACAGACCAAACAGATAGATGAACTATCTCATTCTTATAAATAAAATTAACTGTTTATGTGTAAAAAGGCTCAAACTTCGTTCGTGTGTTTTCTTGTATCTAATCTAATTCTAAATCTAATTGCGTGACCAATTTTAACCAAATTTTGCACAAATGTTCTTTGCGATACAGAAATCAATACTATTGGGATAGGACACGGCTGCCATCCATAAGGGCGAGGGTGGAGGGGCGGAAATTTTTCAGTTGCAAAATAGGCCGTTATTTCCGTCGAATAAATCCTTTTTGGGGTCAATTACTTTTTCGGTGTTTCCCGTGACAATATTTGTATCTTTTTTTTTGGTTAACAGGCTACATGAGGGTGATCCTGAAACAGGCAACTCCCCTTTAATAGCATAGGAAGTGAATGTCCTATCCTAATAAAATATAAAACTCGGGGTGAAAACCAACTGTGAGTTTAAAGTCCTATTAGGGGTTCCTATACCATTCCTTCCAATTATTGTGTTATTATAAGCGTAATTTAGGTAGCATGAGATAGAGAGAGGGAGAGAGGGAGTGAGGGCGAGTATTAACACTCCATCTAATGTTGCAAACGTGTGAAAGCTGGAACTATTCGAAACTAACTGCGAGTTATAAGGATTTACGGCAAAATAAACAGAGCTATAGCCAACCTCCTGTGGTGTAGTGGTTAGCGTTGCTACCTCAAATCACAGAGGTCCCGTGTTCGAATCCTGGGCAGTGACGTTGTTTGTATTTGCACATTTTTAGAATCATGAAAAACTAATAACCATCCTAGTTAATGCGACTGCAATGTTGTGGTATTCGTCCCATGTCTGGTTTGATGCAACCATCCATGCTACCCTATTTGGCATAACTAGCACATCCCACATCAACCCTAATCTACTTATCTAATTCCTTCCTTGGCCTCCCTCTTCTGTTCCTACCCCACACACTTCCGTCTAATTTTACAATACACTCATGTCTTAAAACGTGGCCTATTAATCTATCCCTTCTCTTGGTTAACGTTCTCCATACTTTTCGCTCTTCCCCTATTATGTTTAGAACTTCCTCGTTAGTTATTCTATCCATCCATCTGATTTTCAGCATTCACACCACATTTCAAATTATTCTATTCTTTTCTTTTCCGCAACTCCTATCGTCCACGTTTCGCCCCCATATAACGCCACGCTCCATACGAAAATTTTTAGCAACGATTTCCCAATATTCACACTATAAAGGCAAAAGAGATAGCTGTTCCCGTGCGAACGAAGTCTCAGGTATACCTAGTTAAAATATTAATTCTAGTACTAATGCAGTACTAAAAGGTAACATAAATAACATTTGTGTGTCCTTTCCAAGCGTGTTTCATGGTGATTTATATATAATAGTTTATTTGCTGTAGTTTAATATGGATTTGTTTCCTGTCATCTAATGATGATCTTAGAGCCATGACTAAAACAAATAGTCTAACTTTTCAACTACATTATTCGTTAAGTAAACTTATACTTTAATGTGTCTCGAAGTTTTATAAAAGACTAATTAAACAAACTGACGTTCTAAATATAAAACGTGATTTGTCTTTCCCTAAGTTCAAATACACGACTGTATGCTTTATTAATTTAATTATTGTACTTATATACCGGAATAAAATATTAGACATAAATGAGCATGACAAAATACGAACAACTCAAGTTTAATTTACTGCAGAGGCTCATCAAACACACGGGCTACAATGCTTATTGCTGTTTTCAAACAAGAAGTCACGATCAGGGCACACTGCTCACAAGCCTTTGTTATTTCGTGGAAGTGAAACATTTTTATTTTTAAAACGTAAACAACCGGACACACGCTTGAGGAGGAACAAATAAATTTTAATGGACTGTCAAAGCGTCTATCAAAAATTGCCTTTGCAGCGTACTCTTTGTAAATTATCTTTGTGGAAGAGTTTAGTCCTGTTTTTCAAGCTCGAGCTATTATTTATATTAGTAGACGCTTCATTCATTACACAGTGGTAAAAGCTAATTAATGGACAGATATCAAAGTTCGTAATTTTAGCAGCCCGTAGACGAAAGTGGTATCTGATTAGACCAGAAAATTGGCGATAGGAAAATTCAATATAAATTATAGGTATAACTTTCTGATCGAAAAGAGGTTGATAACTTAATTAATAAATCTACGAATGAAACCATTTCAAAAATTAGCTTACACAACTGTAAAATTTAAATTTTGTAATTGATTTTATGTGTAAATTTCAAATTGAACAGGTAAATACTATTGAATAATTAACGACCTGATTATTAGCAATAATAATAATATTGTTTCAGAAAAGGAAGGGAATTTTATGAAAAGATTAATTTCAGAAATTCTGTAAATTAAAGGCAACACATTTACTGTCAATATGACACTTTACAATAAAATAAATTGTGTGATGATTTGTTAAATTGCCTTAGTTAATTTTATCGTCTGACTATGATCATTATAATATATCTTTAGTTGATTTAGTTTATTGACAAGGACCATAATGGATGCTCGAAACGTCTACTATATGTTCAAAATTTTTTTACATTTTTGGGTATAAGTCTGTTACATGGGTCGTTAATTCTGTATTTGTTATAATACTGTTATAATTTATGAAATGTAAAATAAAATAGATTAATTATTGTTACCTATTGATAATATTAAATACCAAATTCAGCAAAATTATTTCAAACTTACAGTAGTTTCTACTCGTCTCAGTGTTATGTAAAAATAAATAATCATGAGAGTATTGGAACTTAGGGGAAAATGTTAATTGATGCACAATTAAGGGAAAAAATTAAGGATAAATTAAATTTCAACATTTTAAACACGTTTTTGATTACTGAGAGTGGGATATACGTAAATGAAAACCAAAACCCAAATGGCACTTCTAAAACGCAAATGAAGTAACAAACGGCTAATTTGTAATACTAAGGTTTATTGTAATGAGATAATTTTCCAAACTTTATTTATGAATCTTAAATATTAATAATATTAAAAATATTTATAGTTTCATTTATCTATAATCAGTTAAATAATGTTTTCTTGGAACTACCTCATGTGTAACAAATGTTGTACTTGTTGAATTCAACATTCAAAAAATTATTAAATTACAAAAGAACAGTAGAAACTTAACGTCATTTGTTATTAAATTGTTTCTGACCTGTTGGGAGTTTTAATACATTATTAAAATTATGAAATTTTAATGTAACATAGAAGTTATCGACTGTTACAATTAATAATAATAAATACGACATTATTGCAGAAACGCAGAAACGTTTCTACGCAGTTCAGAGTCTTTTTATAACGGAATAAACCTGAAGACTCACGCACTTCTAAATTGATTTGTAATTGTACACATATCAATATACATATTAATACTGCCTTATTACAGACAATCTTTTGATGACGAATAAAATAAACTCATAGATTTCATTCCACAATTAATTGAACATTATTCATTTTATTTATTTAACAGATGATTAATAAAGTGGTTGAGAATCATTTTATAAATGATTACATCTTTAGTGTATGACTGTAAAGATCAATTTGTTATTAGGCCCATTTTCCTATTAATATTTTGTATAACAATTCCGAATGTCAGTTTGTAAAGTTTTTGCAACAAGTACTTTGTGTATAGTTTTGATAATATGCTAAAACTCTTAATTATTAACATGAAATAAATAAATACATTTTATTTGCGAAGTTACTATTTCATTTACAGAGCCAGTCTTCCCGAAAATTGTCAAACATGAAACATATAAAGTAGTCAGACGAAGGTGAATCACTAAGCACATTTGAATAAGACAATAACCAATTTATGTGTTATGCATGTGGACCCTAATTTGCATATAAATAACATCTCCGTCCTGTTTCGCAAGCGTTTATGTCGCTGCACAAATGAATATCTACTTCATACTGTTATGTCGTTACAAGCAATTTCCCGGAAGAGAAAAAAATATAGATGAAAAATGCTGTAAATAGGTACTACGTGTGCTCATTCATTCTTATTATGCCCTCATAAAAATGATCGCTATATATATTCTGAAATTAATGGTAATGTTTCCTACTTTCAAAGGAAAAATGAATTAGAGTGAAAAATCCTTCAATAGCAACCATTTACAAATACATTTATTTCATTTCACCCTCTTTATTAAAAATTTAAATTATATGAAACCATATAACACATTAAGTCTCAAATAAAAAGGGAAAATAACCTCTTATTCTAAATATTTCTTATCTTAAACATCTCTATTTGGTTTTCGTAAAGGAAAATGGTACGCAACATTCAGGAATATTAGTTTATATTGTACTACATGATTGGTCACACAAAAACTACAAACCAAAGTACTCATTGATTAGCTTGATTGAAGCCTGATGGTATGATATAAATGGATGAACAACGTGGTCCGCCATTGTAATTTCACTTTTAAGTTATAACCAGAGAGTTTTCATGTCCTATACTATAATTCAAAGAAATAGATGCTTCAAGGTCAACTGTCCAAACCACGGAGCAGTTATTTTATTTTCCCTATTACATGTCAAAGACTAAAATAAACTGTATTAAAACAATGAAGCTTCATTTTGAAGCTAACAAACAAATATAACTAACAAGAAATATTGTTTTAATGCAATTATTTGTTTAAAAGGCAGTGAAATTCAGGGTTAGCTTTTTACAATTAATATAACCATCCGTATTCTTCAGACATATACTGGATTCTGAACTGAAGGAAAGTTTACAGCCAAAATTAGATAGTCTTGATTAAAACACGGTTTAAAACCGTTTCATAACAGTGCATAACAACATGCACGGAGCATGTTCAAAAAAAAAGATAGTCTAGGAAAAAAATTCTATCTGAATTTGAATTGATTTCTTCTACTGTTCTTTCTGTTCCAACCCCAGCGGAACTTTCTGCGTGATGTACATTTTAATTTTTATAAGTATACTGTAGACCAACAGATGAGGGGTTATTGAGAAATGTTGTCAGGAATGCCTATCCTCTGCGTCCTCCTGGCTGACAATGCTTAAAACCGACTCTTCACTATTAATAGTAATTTCGGACTACGTAGCATATTTATAATTTACTCATATATTATTACTTTTTATTTAATCCAATTACAGTACGTAAAATTTTATTTCAACATCCCAGCCTTCGGCATATTTGGCTGCAATTAAAGATGTTTTCTTATTTAGCTTAATGTATTTCATCTTTCATCTCACTGCTTCAATTCCATTTTTAAAGTTTCATTGTCTGTATTTCTGAGCTTCAAATTTAAAAATGTTAATTAGGTGGTTTTCCCTCGGACTTGCTCTTCCAACTTAACAATTCAGTTTATTATTGCAGACACCATTATTAGTTCTATAGCATTTCCATAAAATGTGTGACATGTTGTGATCAAATGGAAAAAAATGAGTTTTTTGAAATAATTCTCTTTATAATGGTATTTATAATTTACGTTTATTAAATATTTATCAAAAAATCTCAAATGCAATAAATCGAAGTATGATAGACAGAAGTCCATTAAGTAATCTTCTTGGCGATTACTTTGTATCTGATCCTTGGACAGCCGCTGCCGCTTGCTATCGAACCGCAAGTAAGATTGATCAAATATCAGGTACAACCTTAAACCATTTCTTTTTCTCATCGATAACACTACAAGAAAAGCGCAGGTCACGTCTGTGGTCCAGTGGCAAAGACAGAATCTCGCAGCACAAAGGCTCCGGGTACGATTCTTGTCATGGGCCTGGGTGTTTGTGTTGTGTGTCTTTTCAGTTTAGTAAACTGGACTAAACAGCAAATCGGTTACTCAATTAGATGGTTGCAAGTGACCTTTGATGTTACGAAAACGAAAGATTACCGTCTTCATTGTAGATGTAGTGAAAACGTACCGTCACCGTTTTGAAGAATTTTTCATGACACTTGGCCGTCGTGGTTCAATGTCCCATATCCAGTTGGGTGAACCTTTCCGTTCTGTCAGCCCATGAAGCAAAATATCTAAATCACGTTTCGTGATACACATTTCTGAATTTATGTTGGAAAAAAAGTACGAATAATGATGTTACAGTAAGAGTAGTCAACTATTGACTTTATACCATTCTCAGACGTTTTATAGTTATTACGGAGGTGTTTTAGAATCGTCATTTCTTGAAGTTTTTCTGAGAGAGAAGAACAATGATCAGAAAATAATCATTACTCATTCGAAGTTGTAAATAGGCCCTTCAGAGCGTTTCGTTTTTGTATAATACGTACCTTTATTATTACTAAGTGTTCTGGATGACAGAAGGTCCTTGGACTTCGTCTGAAAATTTTTGTTACCTCCTCACCTTATCCACTGCTTCCTCCTTCATATAGAAATATTTTATTTAACCACCTTGCAAGTAATGTTCCACGAACTATATTTACATTTATGCAGTTTCTTATTAGCATGCGCCCGATACATTTTTTCTTTTGACAATTGAAGATTGATCTCTTCTTAAAACATCTTCATTCTTTACCATACCTGGCCACTTTATTTTCTCCATTTTTCTCCAGACCCATATCTTTCATTCTGTCTTAGTCTTCATGTTTCTGCTCCATACAGGGCTATATTTCAGATGTAGTTCTTTAACAGTCCCTTCCTTAATTCTGAGTTTAATTTTTCTGGTCAATAGGGATCTTTCCTCTCTGTTTCTGCAATACGTTTATGACAGTAAAACCGTTATTAAACTTGAATTGTGTTTAAGTGATTATTCTTGTGTTTTTCAGGTCACTATGCTTCTGCATGCCGCCCTGGTCGCCGTGCTCAGCCTCCACTTAGCGTCTCCGCTGCCGCCTCCAGTCAGCGACCTTCCACCGGCGCCGTCGTCGCCCTCTAACGAAGTTTCGCCTTCGTCTGTGGCCACACTCTCTTCGCAGCCCGTGAAGCGTTCAGCCAACGAAGACGACGAAGACACTTCGATAGACGCGCCTTCGGTGCACGACGACGACTTCTCGAGACCTGGGCGTGAATCGGACAGGAGCGGTGATGACGCTCGTGTAGGACGATCCTCAAGTTTCATACGTTTCGGACGCGGTTCCACCAACTTCCTGCGTTACGGACGTCTGCCGGGGGAAGCTGAGGAGCTCCTGGGTCAACCAGAAGACGAAGATGTAGATGCAGATGCCTGGAAGACGAGGGACTCGCGATCAGACAGCAACTTCATTCGATTCGGCCGCGACCATGGAAGAAACTTTATAAGGCTCGGACGACCAGATCCTTCACTCAGCTTTGGCCGCGGGAAGCTGGCAGACCGAAACTTCATTAGGCTCGGCAGAGCAGGACTGGACGACATGTGCACCCGCAAGATGGCTCTGCGAAGCAGTAACTTCATCCGCTTCGGACGCGACGAAAATCGAGGTAAAAGGGACACTGGAGAAGATGAGGACATCTTCTTCGATCCGAATTTCATGGCGATGTTGAAGGAGGGCAAGAGGTCCAAGAATAACGGAAACAGCAACTTCATAAGGTTCGGCAGAAGTGGAAACAGGCGCAAGAGGAGCGTTGAAGACTTCAATGAATTAGGATTACATCTGGGGAACGTTCCGGGATACTTGCTGGACCCACAGCTCACTGTTTTACCTCCGCCCTTCCTCGGCGGAGAAGAAAGCGAGAAGAGATCTAACCACGGAAGCAATTTTTTGAGGTTCGGGTAATCCACAAAAAATCAGCAATCAATTGTAATATTTACGTATGTCTTGATTTTGGAGTGATAATAAACTCAACTAAACTCAATTAAAGAGTGAATAAATTAATTGCATGATTAAATCAGAAGCTAATATATTTATTTCTATCTCTTCTAATTTTCTGGTTCGAGAAAGTCACAGATAATCAAGTAAGTACAACTGTATTAAATGTACAGATTATTTTTCTGCGAATTTCATTGCCTGTTAATCATATACAAACGGCAAATATATTTTTGAACAGAGATTGTAGTATTACGTATATATTAATTTGTTGTATGTAGTTCTCTGTAAAATTGTGAATTTCAGTTGAAGGAAATAAAGGTGGAGACGATGCGTTATAACATATTTTCTTCAGTTCTCAAAGATATTATGTTATGTAGTACTATGAAACAACAAAATTGTCTGCCACTGTTAAAAGACAAATTAAATCACATTTGAAGCAACCAATGAATTCGCCAGTAACAGGTTCTAAATAATTTTCGATAAGTTTCTCTACAGTGAAAAATAACATTCAATAAGCGATTAATAATATTTATTACTATCTGGATGCCCGGCGATTCCCGGGAATACAGTACTTAATTCTACAACCTGTGAATTAATCTTCAGTGAAAGCGTCACATTTTATTATGTCATTACCAACGCGTTGAACCAATATCTTAAACGAGTTAAGAAATGTACTGATATCTCAAATAAGCACACACATGTAGGTAAAAATACAGAGATATAGACAATTATATTTTTAAGCTGATTGTGTGAAATAATGTATGTAGGTATATGTATATACCTACGAGTTTCTGCGGCAGTTGTCCTTATATTACGTGCCTCAATAATCTGCCCTGTGATTTACTTTGCATACGTATTAACTAATTAAAAGTATCTTTACTTAAATAAAACATTCGTTAAATTTAAATATTATATTACGCTTGAAATTATGTGTTTACCCTGACGCTGCCTGTCAAACGTAAATTAATGTTTAAATATAACTAATATTTTATTGAAGTCATGATACTTTTTAATTGATTTACGTGAACGTAGTTCTCACCGCTGCCGCACGCAGGCACTCAGTAGATAAATATTCCGCTTGGGGGAGGGGCATAATGTAACCTGTTCAAATTACATGTCTTTAGGATAGGTCTTTTGAATGGTATAGGAAATCATAAGGAGCAAACATAAAGTCGCAGAGCAGATGATGGGCATGGGACGTTTTTCGTCTGAAAGGGAGAAGGTAGGATGGAGAGCAATAAATAAAAGGGATATGATGCCATTTTTATGCAATGAATGCCACTTTTATCTGAAAAACTTTGTATATTACCCGCGAAAACATACAATACAGCTGAAATTTGTGATTTCTTTGAATTCGCTATCGCGTATTTTGACAATAGGGGTTAGTATGAATTTAAGAGAAGGGCTGAAGTAATTTGTGAAAGCTACATTGGAAATTAAGAAAATGACTGGATCCGGAGGGAAACGATCTTCCATTCCCTCAGGCCATATAAATGTCGCTCAGGAAGATGCATCAAGACTATAAAGTTCTACCTCCAATACGAGAACACTCTGCACACTTGATGTAAATATTGATATTAAATGTCCATTACATGAGTTAAAATCACATAGTTTGATAAAATAAACAGTTAAGGTCAAACTTATTCAACGTAAGTATCAAATACAATGTAAGTATTAAAATTACGCTGCAGCCTCTAAGAGAATAAATTGGTTGACTTTATGAATCGAATTCTATTCACCATAGTCATTTCATAATAATCCGAACAACATTCACAAGCACTCTAAGAAAACTTATTCATCTTAAAAATTGCAATAATTGGTGTTTCAGTTCTAAATTATTTCCCTGAAAGTTTATTTAATGTAAATAAGTAAATTCACAAACGCTACCGTATATATCTACAGAATTATGTAAATCATATCGCTTTGTAATTTTAAGTAGCTACATAAGAACCTTAAACATTCATAATTCTATTACGTAGTCGACCTTATGTTAGATGAAGACCAATCACTATACTATGAAATACTGTTACATTTCATTGGAACCTCGTGTGATGTCATAGCATCGCATCTCAAAGGTCCTGTGTTCGAATCCCGGTGAGTGCATGATGTTTTCCAAAATGAGAAATCACTGATGAAAAATAAGTTATAAATATATTGCATTGACTACGTCTCCTATTAAGTGAAGTTCCCCATGACCAAGAAAAGGGATAGATTAAAATGCTACGTTCTGAGACATGAGGGTCTTTTAAAATTAGGATTAGAGGGAAGTGTGTGTATGGTAAGAACAGAAGAGGGCGGTCAAAGGTGGAATACGCTAAGCAGGTTAGGGAGGATGTGGAAACTATTATGAAATGAAGAGGCTTGCGCAGGATTGGCTAGCATGGGGGATTGCATCAGACCAGTCTGAGGACTGAATACCACAGTAACAACCCCATGCTAAGCTGGATCTTAGGGCACTGTTACGAATTTCACATTCATAAGCTATATTTCATAATTCCAAATAGATCTTTGGAATAAGCACATTTTCGAGACGTGATGTTTTCTACATTGTACATATTTCTATTTTCAATCAAAGTGTGGTGACTTAACTTAAGGCCACGTAGTTAGCGATTACAGGTTAATCCTGTCTCTGTGCTGACGATGGTGAAGCCACGGAGGTTTTCTACAACTCACTGTCTGCAACTCGTTCACATTTCGGAATAGAGATTTTCATTAAATGACTATAATTATAATTCTATTTTTAATACGATTTATATATGTGCCTATTTTATATGATAATTCCCTATTACTTAAATACAGTTGAGCAAAAGAAAAGTCAAATAATTAATACGTAAGATATATTAGATTGCATCAATTTTATTTATGTTTATTCCATTTTCTGTTTGACGACAAGACCTATTCGTTTAATGTATACGAGAAAGGAAAGTTATTTTTCTCATTAAATTTACAGTCAATATAATTTTGCTCTATAGTGTAAGGTTATATATACACGAGGGAAAGTCAAAAAGTAAAACGACATTTGAGAATACGAACATTTATTGCAATCATATAATCATAGAAATGTGAAACATACCTTATTTTTCCGCATAACCTTCTTGAACTCCAAGCAATTTCCCAACGTTTCACAAATTTTTTGATTCCGGCTGTAAAAAAGTTACGGTTGCATCTGCAACCAATTTTGCACCGCATCAATGACATTCATCACTTGCATATGTTCTTCCCCTCAGCAGTTCCTTTAATGGTTCAAACAGATGAAAATCGCTTGGAACCGAGTCTGGACTGTATGGCGGGTGTTGCAGCAAGTTATTTATTGTCCGTTTGGCAGAATGTGGCCGAGCGTTGTCTTGTAGCAGGAAGACAGCTTTTCGCAGTTTCGATCTGATTGCAGGATTCAGTTTGCAAGACGTCACAATAGTTCCCACTGTTCACACTTTCGTCTTTTGGGGTGAAATGAACGGCTACTACACCTTCTATGCCCAGAATAGGGTTAGCATAATCTTCCAAGCTGATGGCTGGCATTTAAATTTCTTGACGCCTGGCCTTGATGTATGTTTCGTTATGATGAGCCCAAGTTTCATCTACAGGAAGGATTTTCTGTTAAAATTCATCTCCCTCGGCACTATAACGGGCCAAAAGTTTACGAGCCATGTTCAACCTTTGCTCCATATACTGTGCTGACAATTATTTCGGGACCCACCTTGTACACGCTTTCCAAAAATTTAATCTGTCGTGTCCGATGCTGAACCATGACTGATATGTAAAATGTTGGCAGTTTCGTCCACTGTAATTATTCAGTTTTCCTTTACTATAGCCTCAACGACTCTCACATTGTCTCCAGTGGCTGACGCTGATGGCCTGCCCGATCATCCTTCGTCACATAAATAAGTTCTTCCCTGTTTGAAGCGCTCTACCAATTTGTAGATCTTGCTTGGCGATTAACAGTTGTCACCATATTGTCATTGCATTCGACGCATTACGCCAGCAGGTTTAACACTTTCTGCAAACAAAAAGCGAATTATTGACCACATTTCGTCCTTGGTGGAGATAGGCAAGGGAGCTGTCATTTTTAACGGTCTCCTATACGTTACATGTTGTATAGAAATGTTGACGACTACACTCATTCAGCGATGGATACGAGTAGTGTTACCATCTCTGAAAAGAGAAAGGAGAAGAGTCCCTTTACTTTTTGACTTCCCCTCATATATATAGTTCCGTCTTGTCTCGGCTGCACTCTGTAGACGATTGACTTGTCTATTGAGCGCTAGGTAATTTTGTTGAATAAAAATTGCCAATAAAGTAATCAAACCAAAAAACTTATTAATGAGAACTGATAATTAATTTTTCTCAGGAGGTGAGTAAGTTGTACAATCACAAACATAATATTACACTCTTGTTACCAATTCCTTCTACACGTACAATTTATGATTCTGTTCTATCTACTTATTGCTGTTGTTCCGGCAGTTGTTGAGTAATTATTTCCTCCTCCTTGAACTTTCTCCTACCGTGTCTAAACGAATACTAACAATTTAATGATCATCACGGTCCTGTGTCTCATTTCCGATTTAGAGGCAACTTGTCTGAGATCCGAACATCATCCGCGTCTCGTCGAGAAGTAACTCTTTTCTCTCAGATTGAAACATTGCGCAGGTATCGTGTTTCATAACAATAAGTCCATTGTGTGTAAATACTGTCGCGTGCCGACAACACTGTGCCTCGACCAGCTTGACCTCCTTAAAATCAGAGACCCGATTTCATGTTACATTATATATTTATATATAGACGCCTCAATAATCCCCTGATGGAAGCCCAAGAATTACGTATGCATTTATTATTTCGTCGAAGTAGCCACTTCTATTCATTTTCCGAAACATTTTTTTAATTCCATAATTCAATTTGAACTATTCTACTCATTTTGTGGCTAACCACCAACAATTGTATTAATATAAAACCTCTGGATTTACTGAAACATCCTTTGACATACTTGGAACACTTGCCAAGGTTACAATAATTTTAAACAATTTCCCACTAAAACCGGACTTTAATGAACTTATTACCAGAAAATTAGTTTACTACTTAATAACCATTGTGTCACTAACAGTTCATGAAGTAAAATCATACGAATGTACCTACAAATAGATTTGACGGCTCAGTATTGTAGTATAAAATTACCTGAAACAGGTCTACTATATCTATATAATTTTAAATATGAATTTTTAGTATATTTCCACAAATTTGTATAGTATTTACAGACGAACAAGTAGACAGATGACTTTAATTAATAATATTAAAATATATTTATTCACGAAATATGTATTAATTTATTTTAAATTTTTGTTTTCTATCCAACAAACTCTATTAAAAAGCATACCCATGTTCACAATTGCAGCGACGGTCAGAGCTTTTAAAGAACAGTGCTGCTTTTTCACCTTTGATGGAATTTGGAGAAGTTCATATCTCGTATTTTGTTCAGATACGACTGCATTTGGAACTGTTTCCGAGGCGATTAGGGCAGACAGAATAGCGGCCATTGGCAGTGGAGCTTGTATGGCTTCTCTAATGAGATTCTTGTCGAGCATTTGCAAGCATTATTAAAGGAATTGGAAAAGAGGGCCACTGGCGTTGTTCTTGGTGATTTTCGACAAATATTTAATTTACAAAAGTTGTTGAAATGTCTCCAAATTGGGTAACGCCAAGTCAAGTTTTCAATCAGAGAAACACAAGTTTCAACAATTAAATCAAAAGAATTTACTCCTTACTAATTGTGAACAGAAAACTACTTATTATAATCGACTTTTTTTTACTTAAAATTATTTTATACGTATTGCTTATCAGCATTTTTTTACTAATTTCAGTAGCAAAGCAAATAAGTAATATTTACATTTATTTGACAATTGTTGATTTAGTAAATTTTTAGATTAAATGTCCAATGCGTCAGAAACAGCTTCCTGGTTCACATAGTAATTAAATCAGGACGTTTCATTATTGTTTTGAAACTTCATCAGGTGTATATTTTTTTATTGAAGTGCTATAATTCAATTATTTATTGAAAGGCCGTAGTATTACATAAAATTAATTGGATTCATTACAAACAGGGATGTAACGTCTTGATTTTATTATTTAAGATTATCACATTTTTCTGACGTAGGTGCAATTTTGTTTATCAAATAAGTATTTATTATTATAAAAAAATTATATTGAAAATTAGTCAATTATTATTTACGTTATAGCACGAAGTTTACTAATACTTGCGTTTTAAACGTCTAACAATTTCTATAGTGGTAAGGTATTTTTCCTAGGCTTGATTTTTGAATATTTAATAATATAATTTTCTTTGACACATGGGATAATGTGTAGAACAGAATCGTAGCGGCTGAAGTTATCCAATATACGCTATGTGAATTTGAAAAGCGCGAAAGGACAACTCAGTTCATTGTCACGCTTACAGGAGCTCCACTGTAGTAAATAATTTGAATTATTATCGTGATAAGTTTTAAATAATAATTTAAATATCTGGAGAAAAAGTGAAGTATTTGTAAATTTTAGTCTGTACCCAGGTAAGGATAATGATAATAGATACGGTATTTTTGTGCAATATTATTTGCCCTTGAAGTAGGGCATTAAACGTAATGTGTATTTAAGTGTAAGTGAATCATTTAACTAATAGTGAAACACTAATGAGACCATAGATTTGCATTTCAATACGAAAATAGTTTTAGGCAGTAAATGAACTTGAAAGGATAATTAATAACGTCGAAGGAATACTATAAAAGGAAAAAAAAGTAAACTATCGCAGAAATATTCACAGCTTGCTCACAGCACTTTTTAAAGTGAGTTGTTATTAAGTGAGAAAATACTGATTTTCCTAACCCTTCTTCAATACAAAAGGACCTTTTGGTTTATTGAACAAGTTTTAATTGAATAAGTAATACGCACAGAGAATATAACTATATGCTTCCTAAGCGAGTTCGATGCAATTATAACACTAATAAAGATCAAACAGGCTGATGAAACAGTAACGAAAAGCATGCATACTGTGTAAGCCGTTTGAGAATCATTAACTAGGTTCTTAAAGATTTATTTATAAATAAATCCAGATTATTCAGGGAAATTTTTAACAATATTGTTAAATTATACTAATTTTATATTTCAATATGTAAGGAAACTAAATACAAATTAAAGCTTTCATAGTTACAGAAATTTCTTTCATAAATGTGTGTACGTCTGTCACCCGCCTTATGGTGGCTCTCTATCACGGTACATGGCGACCATTAAGACCAGTTAAGAGCTTGTAACTGAAACGTTGAAAAACTTAATTTGTAAATAGCCATAACTTCTAGTTACCATTGACGATTTATATAATGGGACTAAAATATTATATGTAGAATAACAAAAAATTGAGGCTTACAAACTGTTTTATCTTCGAGGAATTAACATACGAAAATTGAATATTTTCAACTTGCAATTGATAACATTGTCTTATATACAAAAAATCATATTAGGTAAGTAAAGAAACACTTTTTTGTAGGAAATAATGTACTGAACGTAATGAAGTTTATTTGAATATGATAGGACAATTCAGTGCTGTGTAATTACTATAAACATACACACCTACAAACGCAAAAAATGGGCTGTTCAACCAAACTGGACGCAATTTTTTAACCAAACAAAACTTTTATTAAAAAATATCTAGTATAAAATATTAATATTCAAGGGAATGTGCCAATAGTGTGATTTTTTTCTGACGTGGTCAAGAAACAATTATTACTACTGCCTACTGGATTTCCCTTCTTTGTATAGTGTCTTAAATATATCGCTTCTCCTCTGTATCGGTGTAGGTCCGGATATTATGAACGTCCAAGTGTTTCTGTTGTTGCCTTTAAGCTTTCATATTTTGTTTCTTGCTTCCCCTATGCATCTGCCCAACTGTATATTCCTTATTTTCATGGTACTAGCAGAGGGATTGGCCAGATTCTTCGTTTTACCACCCTTTTTTTAAGTATTTGGCTAAAATGGTCTTTCCAGCTATTAATTGGGATCATTTTAATTACAATTTTTGCATTCTTGTCACAGACAGGAAATTGTTATTTTCTGCTTCTTCCGCCCTCTGAAAGGTTTCCTCGTCCACGTGATTTGATTAGCTTTTTGTGCTATCTTCTTTTTCTGGAGTATTTTTCTAAATCATTCGTCATCTAAGAATTTCTTTCTTTGCTTAGAGTTTGTTTTTGGATATAAGGCTGCATGAGGATGATACTGAAACAGGCAACTTCTTTAATAGCATAGTAAGGGAATTTAAAATGGTGGTTGTGGAAGGTAGAGCCAAGGGTTGACTGGGGTCCCGGGCTATAGTTTAAGGATCCTACCCGGTGTTTCATCTAAATTGATGCAGGGAAACCCATAGAAAAACTGCATCAGGTACTTCGGGCTATTGGATACTATTTTTCACGCCCTTCCGTATGACTGAAGATGAATTTGCTGTGGGCTCACATCATTCACTTCTCCGTGTCTCCACAAGTTTTAGGAGGCAGCTGGCCGACTGATCTAATGCGATCAGTTGACAACCAATGTCTTAGACCCCAATACATATACCTCCTAAAATACGTGATGGTTCCTCGGCATGTAAAACCTTTGAAGAATAATAAAACAGAGTAGGAGGCATCCCCAGCGGAGTGAGGTAAGCGTCGCAGTCACTCTAGAGAAACGCCTGCGAGAGAAATCTTGGTTTAGATACACTTATTTTTAATTATTGTACTCTCTCCAAAAATTTGTTCTTTCGACATTTTTAATCTTTCTCTGTTTCTTTTGTTATTTACTGTTTCGTCCTATTTTTGATTTCCTGGTCTGTGTTTCTTTTATCTTTCTTTGTTGCCCCTGAATATTTGTCTCCATTGACGTTTCTATTGGCATGTGTTTCCTTATTGGCGTTATAACTGTTGTCCTAACATCCAGT
Organism: Eucriotettix oculatus; assembly: GCA_034510155.1. Classification (NCBI taxonomy): domain Eukaryota; kingdom Metazoa; phylum Arthropoda; class Insecta; order Orthoptera; family Tetrigidae; genus Eucriotettix; species Eucriotettix oculatus. The sequence goes on from CM067378.1 coordinate 67,450,071, forward strand.
TTTGTTCCGTCAATCTCATTTTCATAGAGTAATAAGTATGTAATCATATCAGCTCTGTTGGCTAGCATAAACGTTTTGTCTCAAATTGTATGGCATGTAAATTGGCTGATTCAATACCTTGTAACTGGAAATTATTGTTATGAAGGTGAATTTTGTCCCTGATAGTGAAGGCAGAGACGTTGTAGTTCCTCAGAAAGATGTTGGAGACCAGCATGTAAAATGTGGAGGATAAGTCGGTAGACTTGTCAACACAGAACTATCATTCAAAAAGAACTTAACATACTAAAAATATTTTAAGTCAAATCGAGAATATCAAAGTGTTTTGGCGTAGAGTAAAGGTACGAACCTAACCTGGAAATTGCATTACTTAGGTTTTAAGTGTGACTGTTCATTTTTTATACGTCACTAACAAATAATAATTAAAAAAATTAATCTTGAATCGCTTCACGCATAAACTTTCCTTCAATTTATTTTGAACATTGGTAATATTTATTCCTCTGCCCTTCATACGACAATATTTTCTCATTCATGCAAATATTTTATTAGAATTAGACTAACATGACGGATAATACATATCTTTCGACAAAAAAAAATTATTTCGGTGACTGTGTATTGCTGCAAAAAATTCGTGCATTCTGATTGGAATATTATTTCATTCACAGCAATAAAAATGCAGGTCTCCATATTCAGTGGAACACTACATTCACTGTACCGTTGAATCACTGATGCATAAACTCTCGTCAGCTCCATTGATACTCTCCATTACTAAGTGATACATGGCCACTGTATCTGCTTGACCTTCCTGAATTTTTATGTGTGCAACGGTTCCTTCCTGAAATAACTTCTAATATTTAAAATGGAAGCAATCACACGTCCACGATATATTAATGTTCCTTATAGGCTTTGTGAATAAGAATATCCTCTAATCTGTCTGTTTAATTATTGTTAATTCGTGGAAACGGTTTGGACATGGTATCACTTACTTGATAATTCAAATAGCTGCAGTCTCATTTCAGGGGAAATTAAACTCTGAAAGGCTGGATGAATATGCGACAATATGTGATAATATACAGAAAAATGCAGAATAATTGTTACCTGAAGCATTTATAAGAGAAGTATTCATATACACATTTTATTTATTTTAAAATAACACTATTAACTTAAAATGTGGTCTGATAATTAAGTATTTAACTTTTTTGTTGACACTATAATTTATTATAGAAGAATATGGTGCATTCCGGAAGCTATTTCAAAATCAGGTTTGGAAGAAATTAAGAAATTATTGACTTATGATTAATTAAAACTTGAGCTTACTAAAATATTAGTTGAACGTTGTCTTTTAAAAATTATTTATATCTAATCTAAAACGTATCACATTTCATTTTCGTATTTTACATCAATGCTTGTAGGGTAATGTTTCTTTTAAGGTTTAAGTCTTCCCTGTCACTATTAAGACAATTGTTTGCCTACGGATCATTTTTCCTTGTAGTAAATAAATATATATGTTTCTAGCATAAATAATCAACATATTATTCAACATATTTGTATTTCATTAGTAGCTGTCACAGATTCATTCATTCTTTCGAGCTTATCTTTCTCTGAAATTATGCTACGACCATTTATTTGACTCAGCGCGTAAGCGATACCACATGCAAAACATTTAATAGGAATTATAGATAATTAGAGTAGTACATAATCCTCAACGTATATAGAGCTGAACTTTTATAAATATTGTACATAGATGAGTAGGCCAGTGAGAATATTATTTAATGCAATGTAGATCCTCAGAGGAAGAAGAATCTGCAGCTTCACACTTTCTTTCCGATTAATTATAATCCGTGTCTATTTAAGTTTATTTATAAGCTTGAAGTCTTTTTGGTCAATTTTGTTTTGGAAGAAAGCTTATGGTGTGGGGGAAAGTTGATGTAACATTCTCTGTGTCTTACAGTGCTTCCTCTCAGCAACAATAGAGGAGAGTCGGGGCGGAACGGGAATTATTATTTAACAATTTTTATAAAATGACAATAAAACTATAAAACATTAGTTTATTTTATTACCTAATTAATCTAATATCAATACAACTTAAAACATCTAATTTCAAATTTGATGAATTTTTAGAAGTAAACTGATTTCCTATTCAGATCCTGCCTCACCCCCCGGTACAAAACGAGACAGGATGTTTTTTAATTACAATTAATACAAAAAATTAATTTAAGAATCATAACACACTTTTTGGGTTTATTTTGATATGGTTGATCGCTTTATCGTTTTTTCCTTTCGCAAAGAGGTATTTTTTGCAACTGCACAGCCTTTTATAGAATTTTTCCCCTTTTCTCCGCTACTTCCCTTTCTTAATGTATTCTTTTTGGGTACAGCATCATGTAACTCATCCTTATAAGCTGAGTCTGTCAGCTTTTTCCTTTTTTTCTTGAGAAACGCGCAACATTTTGCCTTCTACAGTAGTAACTTATCCCATTCCGCCCCGTATGTAAGTTTAAATTTTTTCACCGAGCCTTAATATTAGTAGATTTAAACCTTATAAATAACTTATATGCAGCTTAAGACAGCTAATTTACGAATATATACTAATAAAGAGATAAAAGCGAGGAGTTTAGTGCATTTCCTTCTGTCGGAATGCTGCAAAAATTTAAAGTCACAGATGAAAGACACCAAAACAAGAGTTCATTCACAAGCAGCAGTCCCAAGTTGGTAACGTTTGCAGTTAGGACTTCTTCCTTGACCACTTACAATGATCCTCACCTATTTACTAACCTCCAGCAAAATCCAGTCAAAAATAGGGTTTTATCCCGTTTCGCGCCTCGACTTCCCCTCTACCTCAAAAATTAAAGTTTTACGTAATTTCAGTAGTGCGCATTGATCATTTTGTGATGTGCTAATGAGGGTAATGAGTATCAAGTGAACTATAGCGCATCTATGATTACTAGAATTGATCACTCATCGGATTTTATGTAGACTTGGAAACGCCATAGTTAGCTACGCACTTAGAGCAATAACGCCCGATTGCCATCGAACGGTATGGGAACTTTTTTGGCCCTCCTTGGCCTGGACAAGGCCACCATGTTACGCAAGGGAAGCCTTGGGCGATGTAACTCAATTAGTGTCGCAGAACCGTCGCGACGTAGGGCGTCAGTCGAAAGTCAAACGACGTCGCTGGTCGTTCTCGAGGTGACAGTTGTGCGATAAATGAAGTCGCCGTAAACTACTTTAAGTAGAGAAAGGAACCTCACTGAACCGTAAGTACCGGTCATATATATTGCTAGGCTCCATTACGGAAGGTACTTACATATATATACTAACATCGTTTACATTAACTTGAAGACTTCCTCATTTCTCGGGCAGGGAGTGGGGGAGGGGGGGTGGTGATCCTCACTCTCAAGAGCTTCATTTCCAGGGCTGCGTGGAAATTTTTTCTTTTCCCCCTCGCTAGTGACAAAACACGGGAGACGGGTAACGAACGCTGCTTCACCTTTTTTCTCACTCACGCCTAAAGGGAAAATATGCTTAAAGAATCTCATGAACAATATTTCAGCGTGGCATTTTTAATAGATAATAGCAGTTTCGCGACTGAAATACGAAGATAAATATATTTTAATTAATATTTCAGGTATTAATATTGGTTTACCTAAGACGAGTTTCTTTCGTTTTTAATAAACATGCTATTGTATGGTTAAACAAAATTCTGGACATAACTTTTAAATCTAGATATGTACCGAGATCTAAAACATCGACTTTTACACAGTTCACGGACCTGTCTAATTCATTTTTATAGACGTGTCATTGAATAAAAAGGAGTACTATCGCGACTAAATTGATTAAAAAAATTGACGAGCGTGAGATAGGAATTTGGATTTCCGTAAGTTTGATACGTTCATGAAAGAAATTATTACACTGAAAAAGAAACTACACTCTACGAAAAAAACTTTTAACAAAAATTGTCAAACAAATTGGAAGTTGAGTATACTAGAGCTGCTGGTAATTGGTTTTTAATTTTTTTTCAAGGATTTTTTTGTTTGTATCTAAATTATATATTTTAATCAGCCTCATTGTCAGTATTTTTATAATTTAAATATTACGACGTTTCGTCTCTCATTTTAGACTTTTTCGGTTGTACGTGAAACTTCAGTCCATGACTCTTTCGGCCGAAATTTTCGGAGTCATGAATTGAAGTTACATGTGCAGCTATATTTTTTCCTGAAGAAGTCTCAATTGAGAGACGAAGCGTCGTAATATTTAAATTATAAAAATACAAACGGGCTGATGAAATCATTTATTATATATTTAATTGACAAAAAATTATTTAATTAAAATATATATTGTTTTGAAAAATTAATATGAATTCTTTGTTTTGAAAATGTTTCAGTACAACTTGGTTTGTTTACATTATTAATGCTATTCTTCCTTTTTATGTATTAATGTATTGAAAAATTGAGCTTAAGTCTAATCGACCATATTTGTTTTATATTCCTCGAATAATATTTCATGTTGAATATATTAATTCGAAGAGAGGAACGAGAGTGTATTCATGAGATTATTTTTCAGTAGGTACAAGCTAGTTATTTAAATATTAAACAGTCTGTGTTTTACGTTGCTTCATAAAATATTCACAGGAAAATTACTTTAATATATAGCAGAAATATCCAGAAACTACTTCCGTATACGAAGCTCGTAAAATTATAGGTAGATATTTTGTACCCATGGGATAAATAATTAAAGCCGCTTGTGATATTTAAAGGCGATAGAAGTAGGTGATTGCGGGGAGTGGGGGGGGGGGTGATCTTGGACCATCATAACCGTGACTAATTTTATTGGTGTAATTGCGAGATATTTAAAATTTTATAAACCTTTTATGATGTGAAAATAATTTTAAAAAATGCTTTAAAAATGGATTTACAAATATTCATGGACTGTAGTTACATAATATTATTTTACAGCGTTGCAGGTAGCAATATTGACACGAAAATAAGTAAATATTCTGTCCTTAGTTTTGAACATTCATACATATAACCGGGTTATCTTTATACATTTCTGACACACTAATATACATCTTGATTGGATCTGATGGAGTCTTGAGAAAAAGAGCGAGCAATTGTTCAACATAAAGATTAACACGAAAATACCTAAAAATATTTTCTGTGCGTTAATATGATTATATTGTTTTTAATATAATATATATATTCTTTTAAATGTGTCATAACTCCATATTTTATGAATTTTGCTTTACAATTATTATACTTACCTCTTTTACGTTCATATAGTTTTATTTATGGTATATTAACATCCATTACTGCCTACTACGACTAAACAATTAGTTTATACACTCCCACATTATACTTTAGATATAAAAAATACCCTGTATGTAAGCATTTACCATTTTATGCTGCTATCAGTTAATGTAAAGCGTTTCTGTTCTTTGAAAGCATGTGACCTACTTTCTTGCACCTAAGACATTTGTTTCAAGTTAAACAATACTACTTTATTTTATTTTTACTCATGAACGTTTAAGTTAATTTAATCTAATCGTTGTTTACATTGACATTAGACTTAAAAGCTCACTATTTGGCTGATATAATTACGCACAATCGAAACTGACCATGCTTTCATCAATCGAAAAATTAAAATTTTCACTTACATATTATGAATAAATTTAGTTTTGATATAAAATCCACTAGAACTTTATAACATTATTAGAATATTAGCAAAACTCAATAAATTTATTTTTACAAGCATATTTATTGCCATAAATGTTTATTTTCAGGTCATAAAACTGCAATATCACTTCATTCCAACAATTTTAACTCTTCAGTTAGTAGCAATATGTAAATACGTCGTTTTTAATCACGTATAATATGTTTATTAACTCTTTATACTTGTTATTTTGTTTCAGTTTTCATTATTTGTTATATTAGAATGCTATGAAGAACCGAAAGTGATCGGTTAAATTTACGTTTTTTACTTTAAAGAGGATGATTGAAGAATAAAACTTATTAATTTTCTGTGGCAAATTGAAAAAAACATATGTGAAGTGGCTTCTTATTAAACTGATGATACGAATGCTGATAGTTCATTTATATATAAATTTGCACCGGCTGTAGGGTCTCATCTTATTTATTACGTAAAAAAAGACTTTGGAAGAAGGTCATTGAAATTACGTTGTGCGTAGAGGAAATAAATTAAGAATCGTGTTTAACTGATTGTAAACAGAGTCGCCAACCTACTATCTAAGACAAAAAAAAAGAATAGCAAAGGTAAATTAATCTTAAATTGGTTTATCATTGGAAAGAAAATTAAAACAATTTCCGTTCCATTGACGAAGAGAAGATATACAAGTTAATTATCTACCATTAATAATAAAATAATTTAAATCTAATAATTTTTTAATTTTTCAATTGAATAATACTTCGCAATTAAATTATATTTCAGATAGTTTTCGGCTAGGAGTTGTAAATTAACTACTTAAATTGTAAACCCAAAACCAAAAATACCTCATAACATCTTTGAAATCATTCCCATAGATCCTGGAGTAGCTCCTTTACAACTAAAATGTATACTACTGTATCGTATTCTGCAGTGCCTCTAATTAACTAGCAGTAATTACTACGTTTGATACTGTAGCAGTTGTTCACACATTCAAAACAGTCTCGTTATGTGAAACACCACATCGGTCTGATTTGCAAACGATTCACGTTGATTTGAAGTAGATGGTGCACAAACAACTTTCAGGAACAGTTATTTCCCATTGTACTGAAAATTTGAATTTGTGAATGGGGTAATTTTAATTGTTTGTTTGTGGTGAATCGGTTCACTTGATTTATTTTCATCTTATTACCTTCAAGTGTTACTTACATACTGATAAAATATTATTTTATACAAATATTTTGCAATAACGGAATTAATTGAGCTTACTTTGGTTTCTGATACTAACGTTTTCCTGATTCGGACATCTATCGTATTTGTCACAGACTCCTTCTTTCGCTGATACTTTTAATTCGGTTTCAGTGCACTTATTTTGTCAACCTATTAAATTTTCAGCATTTATTTATAACAGCACTGTTGAAACCATTACATTCGTCACTTCATAGGCTTTCCAAATCCCAATGGAAGTAAAAGTTTCTGTTATACAAGTAAGCTAAACAGGTTTTAAAAACTCCCCCATAAAGAATGTCTGTAAAAATCATTTCATTTCATGCTCCATAATCAAACTCATCTTTTCAGGTAATTTTTATAATAATTTTTTTTTATTTTCTGAAAATAATGTTTTTGTTCAAAAACTCTATTATGTATATTATCTTGAGTATTATGAATTTAATTTAGCACTAGTGATTTTAAAATTTTGTATTAAAATCCCAAGAGGCATTCTACCAGTCTGTTATGAATTTGAAACTCCAATACTAAATTTATATAATACTTTATTAAATTTAATTACCCGTAAGATATTTCATTTCAAATTATTAAATTTACAGAAAATATTTAGTATTGGAGTTTTAAATTATTAATTAGACTGATTAAAAATCTGTTGTATAATAAAAATACTTTACCTAAACTTGTTTTCGGATTCCAAATTCATGCTTTTTTCCCTACGTTTCTCCTGCAACAGACAATTACAAAAATTGAGGCATGTTCGTAATAAAAGCGTAAATATGAATGTATTCAATTTCCCGGAAGTCCACTTCCGGTATTTAAGTAAATGATTCCGTTAGTCAATGAGCACCGAGTAACGTATAATAATCGATAATAACTTATTTACAACCTCTTACCTGGAACCATGGATATGAAAACCAGTTGTGGGTTTTTCTTTGTTATAGATGTTCCATTTACAGAGAAAATATTTCAGATACTTCTGAGAAATCTCTACAGCAATTAATTTGCTTAAGACAGAAACGAACTGATTATGCCACTTGGTTTGAAAAGAAAACTCCGCTCAGAAGTGAAACGAGATTAATAAACCTCTTGTTATCCAGTCGACCTCCAGCAAATTTCGCCTTAATCAAGAAAGAAATTGTTTTTCCGAATGAGGAAATTATATCCGCTACGATAATTAACAAGTTAGCAGCTAATTCACAAATTACGCAAAAATTATCTCTAACTCACTTCAAATATTAATGCAATCTTTGCTTGAGAGATTAATAATATAATATTCGCGTACAATGAAACATTATAAGGGAGGTTTGGCGATGCGTGGGACGATTATTTAATGTCGGGATTTTAACATAAACTAATGTTTTAATTTTAGGAAATCATTATCCTAGTAAAGATTCGAAGTTAAAGACTGCTTCAATTCGCGTCAAGTCAAAATTTATTACATTCGCCGTGGACTGGAAGTTAAGATTTGTGTTAAAGACAGATCCAGAGGTTCATGTGTTGCGGGTTAGTATTAGGTGCAACCCTGCGGAAACGACATTTCAAATACCATTAAATTACCGTAATTACTTCCTATTTCGTTTAATAACATTCCTTCCGTTATCTTATACTTTATATTAAGACCTTGTATGATACTGAAAATTGTTTATTTCTAAAATGTAAAGAAATTTTTTTGACATGTGCATTTACCTTCACTTTGGAATTTTAGTTATAAAATAAATAATCATATATATTTTATAAAATTTACAGTGAAATTCCATAATGAGAAAATAAAATGCTTGAGCGTAAAAAACGTATCATAATACTTACTGTATTTCCTAATTTAGAAGAATGGAAAAATGACCGGACCTGGGACTCGAATCCCGGACCTTCCGTTTTCCGGGCGGGCATCCTGCCACTGAGCTAGACGTTCGAGGACCGATTCAACATCCCATATACCTAAGCGAGGCTCTCCTACAATTCACTAATCATGTTCTTCACGTCCTACTTCAGTTTCAATAAAAGCATTTCTATTTCCTTTGAAAGACGTTAATAAAACCAATATCACCAATAATGGAGTTATTAACAAGTATTCTCGTTTTAATCTAAAATCCTTCCATTAAACGAACTCTGTCAAAAACAATTTCACGTCATCAATATAATCAGTAGCTTTTGCCATTACTTTTGCCATAATCATCTGCAATGAAATAAAAGGGGATACATTCCTACATCACGGTTTTCTAAATAAAAACATTTAATTTCTATTCCAATCTTCACAAATGATTTTTAAATTAAATTTGCCTGGATTAATTTTACTACAGGGAAATATAATTTAAAAATCATCTGTGAAGATTTTAATATAAATGAAATGTTTTATTTAAATAACGTGATTTAGTTATGTACCCATTCTTATTTTATTTTCAGATGATTGTTCCAAAGTTAATGCCGAAAGATACTATATTTTATTGGTGACGGTGAAATAAAACTTTTTGTTGACTGATTTAGTTGAATTGAAGGATTTTCGACCTATATCACCTTCTTTGCCATGGAAAACGAACAATTATATTAGTACTGTTTATAAAGACTAATTATTAGAGAAAATGAGGGATTATATTTCCCTTTCAGATCTTTTTAAACAATTGATATATGATTTATGGGTAATAGAATTTATGCAATACCAAGATGATCAAATATATACTATTAATTACATACAAAAACCAGTTTCTTAATATTTGTAGAGAATTAAATTTAGTTTTGTTTTTATTTTGATATGGCATTACTGTAAACTCGCTATGTAAATGTATAGGATTGTTGTTTGTATTTAGTCTAGTCTTTGTTAAAAGTTATAAGTACATTTAAATCAACGTTTTAATTAAAATAAAATTCTTGATCATGTTAAGTGAATGAAGCATTATTTATTTAACAACGATGAATCAAATATATTAAATATAATGATAATCTATATAATAAAAATATAATAATAAATGTAACAGAATTGAGTCAGAAATTGTGCGTATTTCACCTTAATTAAAATTTAAAGCTTACTATAAATACTGGATTGGATATCCAATAATATGAATGCATCTTGGTTTAAAAATAATCCGAATAAACTTGTACTCACAAAGTCAAACTCTTAAAACTTTTGTTCGAAGTTTTAATGACAACAAGATGTATAGCGTCACAAGTACCTCTTCCAGTCAAGTCTAATTGCAGATAAATAAATATTCTATATTCTAATATGCTCATGTAAAAGACTTTAAAAGTAAAACTCCTTTCCACAATAATTAAAATTTATGGAATTCAAAATTCAATCATCCTATTTTAATTAAATAATTAATTTGCTAAAATTAATTAAATTCATAATAATTTCAAATAAGTGAAATATATTTAAAATATTGAAATATATAATTTAAGGGGTACATTATAATTGAAACCAACGTAAACCGAGGGTTTTTCTTGAGTTTCTGTTGGTTTTACTAATTATTTGCGTTGAGAATGATTTCTGTTATACTTGCTTGTTACGCCCAGGTACATATGCGCAAATTCTATGAACAAGAATGGCATTCGAATAGTCATTCTTCCCCACTGCTCAACTTTTGTGGGGCATTTGTGTTTGTTGCGTAACAAGAAATCCAATAATTTAATAAGGGATGCCGTAACATGTGTAGCACAGTTGTTTCTGATTGGATTAAGGAAAGCCTTCTAGTTTTATTGATTTTACATCATTTCTCGCCTTTGTAGAAAGGATATCTGTAATGACATAACTGTTAATGCAGATTTTATGGCAAACGTAGGCTGATGAAGGAAAACTTAACATTTTTTGTCTGTAGGCTAACATTTGATGAAATTTTATTGCATATGTCTTTACCTGAAGGAGTCCTAAAATTGTGGAGGAAACGTCGTATGAATAAAGTAAAAAAACTGTGTTTGTTTATGAATTGATCATGAATTTACATTAAATATAAATAATTCCATATATTTTTGTGTAGAAATAAATTTGTACACTGAAACAGTGAAAAATCGTAAATCTTAGTTTTAAATTGGAGTAAATTAACCTTCCTGTACCAGATCCATTTATGGAATGACCAATATTTTTCTTTCGGTAGTGTTTGTATATTACAGATTTCTGTGGGAGTTTTCTCTGGCAGGTATTTCACCTGACTACGTCGGGAATGTCTCGTACTCTCATTGTTTTTTTTTCAAAGTTCTCACAGGAACCTAATCTTTTTTAGGAGGTGTATGTACTGGGGTCGAAGACCCTGGATATACGATAAGAGTTGTCCACTGATCTCATTGGATTAGTCGGCCAACTGCCTTCTAAAACTTGTGGAGACAAGGAGAAGGGAATGCTGCGACCCCACAGAAAACACATTTCCCGTCATTCGGAAGGGCGTAAGAATAGTACCTAATAGCCCGACCCACCTGATGCAGGTTTTTAGGGTTTTCCCTGCATCCATTTTACTCTTCCTGTGCTATTAAAGTGGAGTTGCATGTCTAAGGACCACCCTCAGGTAGCCTGTTAACCAAAAAAAATTGTATGTTAATGATGTGTTTCCAGTTTCTGAATCACTTTTGTGTAGCCAGTTACCCCCAAAAATATTTTATATAACCTCTCTGTCTGACATGAATATTTTCTGAGTAGACTTCCTTATTGTGTATCGCATCTATTTAATCTATTAAACCATCTTAATAATCATGAAGGTTTCTTTTTTGGGCTGGATTTAAACTAAGTTTGCAATTATTTACAGTATTTATCTACAAATAGAATTTTATGCGAATTTTAATTCAGATGATTAATTCAGCATTATGTCCCACCTTTTTTGCGTCCCATTTAACTCCTTAAAATTTTATGTCTTCGTGATTTGTCTTCATATAATTGCAAGCCCTTGTCATCTATCAAGTGCATCGAAGTAATATTCTATTATGAATTTTAACACCCCACAGTACCCATTTTTACCTCTGTGAAATCATTAGGGTCCGGAATTATTAATTTCGTTTTGTACATGACGAAAACCAAAAATTAAATATTAATTTCGTGCTTGTAAGTAATTATCAGTTTAAGTATGTTATCTGAGCTTTTTTTCCTCTTCGCCTTGCGCAGTCATTGGGTTGATAAAGAAGAGTTGATTGCTTTTGAGCGGTTTCCTCCAAAAACTTTCGATCCAGTTACAAACAATAATTGTTTATCTATGGCGTGTTTCAGAAATATGCGGCCTACGGAATCTACGGAGGAGCTGCTCGGCAGCAGGACTAACAAGTCTCTGACCAACTCAGCAGCCTCGTTGCGGTCGCCCACGGATATCGCTCTCACTCCCACGGAGAAGAAGTTCCTGCTCCATGCAGAACGGGGTGATTGCGCCACAGTCAGGAGGTCTGTGCACCATAGCGGAACAAACCACCAATACGTACATATTGTTTCCATAAATGGACCTACCAAAATAACTTATTTTCGTGTTCTCTATTAGACCTTTGGGTTATTAATAAAATATACAGTTAAAGTTCAAAGTGATGAAGAAGTAGATGTAAAAATTGAACTAATCGACAACTCTGTGTTTTATTATTTTTTTAATTAAGAAACGCTCGTCAATTAGAAATCTATTATAGACAAAACTTAATTTCCCTTCAAGTTTAAGGCATATATAAAATTTACCCAACACGTCTCAAATTAACATAAAATACTAAGCCACCTAAAGTTCTCCAGAAAGGCTTTCCACTCACTTAGGAGATCAGTGAAGCGAAGCCAATCAAACTGTTATGTTTCCAAACAGTTGTAACCAATTAAGTAACACTTTTATTAAAAAAGAAATTTGTAGCGTAATGGGAAACAATTTATTAAGTTTATTTCATGGGCGTCACGTTGTAGTACTACCAGGAATAAAAAAGAACAATTTAATCAAAATTAAAATTTGACAATTCTAAATTTATTAAAAGAAAAAAAGAAAAGAAATACGTGTAAAAAATAAATGTACCAAGTTAAATAAATATTTCCGACAACTCCAAAATGTTTCGGTATAGAAACTCGAAAGGAAACTTAAAGGCCCAAAACCTGCAGGAAAAAACCTCCGATTGCTAACCAGAACAGAATTTCTGCCACAGAGATTGAAACAAAGTTCTGTTTATCGGTCACTTGCTACACGTCGACCACGACCCTTGCTAAGCCTAGCCCAAAAGTGTCACTCTGCCAATTTTGTCCTCGCTGTGTTCCCCTCTCCCATTTTCTTACAGTTCACCTAATTGTACTGAGCATCATCATCAAAATCTGTTACTAATTTCCGTATGGTTGGTGGAGGAATTTCCATCATCTGCCTGCAAAGTTGCTCTTCCGGGAAACTGTTAACCTGTGGGCTATTCTTGGCTGGAAGATAGTCCCGGGAATTCTTTATCCGTGTCTTGCGACGCTTTTAACAGACCTACATTTAACGCGGTGATTTACATTCAGTGTAAATTTAAAATAATAAATAATATAATAATTAAATCAACTGGGAAGTCCACTACATGTAGAAACGTTTTAAGCGAATGTTATTTAATGGTATTACTTTAACAAACTAGAAAGTTCATTGTTTTTATTCCCTTGTTTTATATGTAGATGCGGAAATACCCTGGCTAATTTTAGTAACTACTTGAAATTACTTTTCCGATGTATGAGTATTAAACTATGATAACATGCTGTGCAGTTATCATTTCAATTCCAAAATGAAAAGTATTATACCTATTTAATTTAAAGTCAAAAAATATTTGTATTGCCTAAAATGTTTCATATTTAAACTTAAACTTGTTCTGTTAGCCGTAATATTAATATTGTACATTTAGGTTATATCTATGGTTGTTTATTACAAGATTCAAGATTCTGTAATATGAATAAATGATTATTATAGACTTAAATTATAATTGAACCGTAATGATATAGTTTGAATTCGTGTATGCTATATTTTTCTGTCCACCAATGTTACGTCATTTATATTCATTATATAAATTACTAATAGCACTAGTTTTATTTTTAATACTGACAGAAAATGTAAATTAAATGTTAAATAGAATAATAAATTTAATGGATTAGGCCAATATTAGTTTATAACTATTTTTAAGAAATATTCAGATAATATTTAACCAGAAAGAGGTACAGCATAGTTGTTTTGGATTTGATTGACATTCAAATTGAAAATTTTTGTGTTAGCAATAGGGCAGGAACCAAATAATTTTTGATACGTTTTTGTACATTCTTTTGTTTGGAATGCGTCTTCCTTTTTTTCTGTTTTGCAATTATAATTCTCGGAATTTCCTAGCACGTTATACCACCCGTGTCAATTTTTTCCCTGCGCAACACTCCTCGCGTCAGTGTTTGAGTAACAAAATCTCTACTTTTCCACGAAGAGCGAACCAAGTAACTCGTTAATTCGCTAATGAGAAATATTAACTATTGCTTGAGAAAAACAACGGAGATAATTAACGGTTGTTCATCAAAGAAAATATATTTAAATTAATTGGAAACTTGGAGAGATGGGGACAGTGACAGTGATCTCTCGATCTATGAGCACGAATCGTCGACTTTGATCTTTAGTGACAATGTTATTGGTGATCAAAACACATTTATGGTTCGAGTACTAGAAATAATAAGCAACCGATTGCGCCTTCAGCTTTTCACGGTAATGAATGTAGCACAAATTTACAGTTACTTGATTTATCGCAATAAGACGAGTACTTTCTTGCAATTGTATAAATAGAAAACACTCCTCCAAACAGCCTGCCAAGATTTTTATAGAAGATGTTGAAACACCAGAACCACACCCAAAAAACGGGAAACTATTCTAGATATTGTTCATTAAGATCGAGCAGTAGAAAACAGACTATTGTGAATAAGATTATACCAAAATCAATTTTATTCTGCTCTAATTTTAATATGAATCAATAATAAATATTTTATAATGTAGCTTTAATGGAGTAATTTTAGAGAGGTATGAACTCACGTTTATCCTTGTTTCGTAATTGTAGGCTCTTGGAGGAGAGCAAAGGCAAGACTGGTGTGCTAGACATCAACTGTGTGGATCCTCTCAATCGATCTGCACTTATCGCAGCAATAGAAAATGAGAACATAGAACTCATAAGAATCTTACTGGAAAATAACATTAGAGTCAAGGTACGATGAATTTTTGTATGAAATTTAATCGATATTATCTTTTGAACGTAAATATAAAGCCTTACAATTGATTTGTATTTTGCAATTGGTCCTACACTTTTATCATCAACCTGAAGTAAATATAAGCATATATATATAAGTAAAATTTTTTAAAATAATATCTCTAAATAGGCTTGCATAATATATTATGTGTATTATACTTATTATACATTGTCAGCACGTAAGTAATATTTCTTTTTCCTATTGAGTATATTGTTTTCAAATTCTGTTTTCTAATTGTTTTCATCTTATACCCCCTTAGTAACTAATTTTTCTTTCTGATCACTTATTATAAACGTTCTATTTCAGTTTAGTCCTTTATACTTATTACGAAAGAGGGTAGTGTTATCTTGTTTTAAGTCATTCAGTGTGTCCAGTCCAGCCAGTATGAGTAGTTTCCGTCCGTTAAAATAGATTTCATTTTAATACCCGTAAACAAATAGACTTTTTAACTTTAATCGCCCTGTGCACACCACCAAAACTCTATTCTGAGAACGTATAAGAACGCTGCAGGACATTAGACCAGGTGCTGTGATAGTATAGGGTTTTTCAATAAGGGTGGGTCAAATTTTGAATGGAATAAAACAAGTTGTCTGTGAGGTATTAACAAAACGGCGATGTATGCCCTTTCAAATAAAATAGTATTTCTTTCAGATTTTATTTTTAACAATTTCCAAACAGTACAACAAACATTTCGGTACTTATTTGCACCTTCTTCAGGTTGTGATACTGTGGTTAAACATTGATAAACCACGTGTTAACATGAAAGCCAAAACATTAAATTTGGATAAATTTTTTGGCCTCACTGATATCTTCAAATAGTTGTTTTTGGCGAATGAAATGTGTATATTACTTTTAATAATACATTCTACTGTCAATTTCCGTACAGAGTTTTTAACATTATTCGGAACAAGATATAATTTTGACTCTATTTCTTTTATATTTCCTATTATGTCATTTTTACGAAGTTTGTTTTTCTCTATATTGAATTTTTACCACTAGCGGTCCTGCTTGTCACTGACGCTCGGACTCTTGTTTTTAGATTTCTAAGGTCACAGCTGGAACATATTGTTAATCATTGAAGGGACCTCTTTGGGCCCACGCCTCTCAGTTTTACCCACAACTCAGCAATTGTAAAAATGTCGTATAGCATGCGGGAGACGTTTGAAAAATATTGTAATATGTGTGGTTATGTTCATAAATATTGTTTAATTCAAAATTTGACAATTGATGTATTGATTATTACGTGTGTTCTCATTTGCGTACATTTTTTTGTTTAGTTATATATTACTACCACAAAATGTGTAAAATGTTTTTGTTTCATGTTAACACGTGGTTTATCAACGTTTCTCCACAGGATAATAACCTGAAAAGGGTACAAATAAGTACAGAAACGTTGTTCTTTTCCTCTTTGAAAATTATTAAAAATGAAGTCTGAAAGTAGTCGGAAATATTACTTATTATTAAAAAATCAGACGTTAAAATACAACCTTTCAAAATAACATTTCTTTAATACACACTGATTGTTTTCTTCCGTTTCAAATCGACTCACCCTTACTTAAAAACCCTAATAATCTTTGAAAAATGGTCCTAATGTTCTACGCCTTGTTGGTTCAAAGAGAAACCGATACCCCCAAAAAATTCATAGACTAATGATTTCAGGCTTTGCTTAAAATGGTGTATTTAAAAAAAAATTGTTTATAGTCGCATCAACTGCAAGATCATTAGAGTCCGTGAACGATTAGGGGAAACATATCCATCAAGGGGTATCATAGTATGGTTTCTCAAACAACACTAGCATCCAAGCCCATGCCAGGATTCGAAGCCGAGACCCCTGTGGTGCGAGGCTGCTACGCTAGATCACAGGAGGTTGGTGGTGTGATATTATTTTAATGATACCTGCCTATTAGGGATGGCGAGTACGAATATCACGAGGTTAACGTCTTCGGTGTTAAGCAATCCTCAGGGGTAACATCATTGTTGTAGTTGAGACTCTGTCAAGTCACCGTTAATAATTGTCATAGAAAATTTATTGCTTTTTTCTTATTGACTGTGATAAGGATGTATACAAAGGTGGAAACACAAAAATACGCTTTACGTGAATAAAAAATTGAAAGTCGAATTGGCAAATGTTGGCTGATCATGTAGTGAATTTTTTCAGGATTCCTTGCTCCATGCTATCAAGGAAGAATATGTGGAGGCGGTGGAGATTTTGCTGGAATGGGAGGAGATGATCCACACACCCGGACAACCGTATGTGAGTAATAAGCAATAGATTAGAATGTCATATTTTGCTTTTTGATGTCGAAACGTTTCTTCTCCTCTTTTAGAGCTGGGAAGCAGTGGACAGGAGCACGTCAACCTTCACTCCAGACATCACTCCTCTTATTCTAGCGGCACACATGAACAATTACGAAATTCTCAAGATCCTTCTTGATCGCGGAGCAACGTTGCCCATGCCTCACGATGTCAGGTACGGTCTCTATCAACATGGATTCAAGAAGGATCAGCAATGAATACATTTAATGTAAAAGAGCAAATAATTTGAGGGACATTTTATAATTTTATCTTGCATGTAATAAGATTCGTTTATGGAGACAAATTTTTCTATTCATCACTATTATAATAATTTTTAATTAACCTCGGAAATGGTTAACTTTTTATTCTCAACCAAATAGTGCAATAAATTATGTTTGTATTACCATGAACATTATGAAACTTCCGTTGCAGACGTGCGATGTTGATGTTTTCCACAACCATGGAGAGTTGATCACATCCAAGAAAATAATTTTTGTATCGTCATTATAAAGGTTTTATCTAGTTCCAGTGTATAGATAACTGTAAAATAGATAACTGTAAAATTACCCTCCACAAACAAAAATCCTCTGGACAGACGACGTTACATTTCTGTACCCGATATTTCAAGATGCGCGACGAGAACCCAAATAATCATAAATTACCAATCATAAATTATTCAGCATCAAATCTATGTTTCAATCACTCGCCATCTTGTATCGCCACTGAGACTTTTTTAAGGGAGAACAGTTAAGTGAACGAACACTTGGATTTACGTTACCAGTTTTGTATCACATTGTATTTATTATGCACAAAAGTTTCTATCATTTGGAAGATCCTGTGCAAATAAATTTATTTAAAAAATATTCAAGTTCAAAATGCATGGCAAATGAACAGAAGACCTCCGATAAATTGTCTACGTTAAGTATTTTAACACACTTAAAATATATAAGTATAGATGAAAAGAGTTATTATAAGTTATCAATAATTATGATCAAAGATGCAATGAGGTAGCACTTATCCTTGAAGTAAACGACGGTTGACAACCAAAATTTGACAATAGCATCCCCAGGAAATGAACCAGTAATGATGCCATCTGTGAGAGCAAATGGAACCATTTTAGATGTGAGAGAATATCAAAATTGCTCTACTGTTTTTTATATTAAGCGGGGAATGTGGTGTGGGTGCCGTTTAGTGAATATTTTACATTGTTATAGCTTGAATATTCATTCGTAGAAAAATTCATTTTTATGGACCTATCACTTATTTTCTTTGACTATATATATACTTTTATCGTTACGTTGTGTTTGTTCAACCGATCACTTACATCTGAGTCAAATATAAACTCTTGTGCGCCAGATTACACAATAGAAAAATTACCGAAAATTGTTTTTAAGTATCAATTTTAGAAGATAAGGATGGAGACATGTCAACCGGACCCAAAAATCTTCTAAATTTAGTTTCATGGCTTGTGGCTGAGCTTCAATTGAAGCAATTCATCACTCTTTTTGAATTGAAATCTAAGCACATTTAAACATTTTACACGACGCCCATTCTTCACCGAATTCCTAGCTAAAGTTGTGAAGACTGAGATTAGTAAATTATAGGTGAGCCGAGCAAGTAGGTTTACAAGGGTGGAGGAATGTGGCATCTAATCTGACAGTCGACCGGTTGGTTAAAGCAACCGCCCGGTAAGGGGTAGGTCCTGTCGACATTTATCCATCCTTATCTTCTAACTTTAGTTTCATGGCCCTTGGCTGAGCTTAAGTTGAAGCAATTATTCTCTCTTTGAATTGTATCGATTTTATTTAACCAGCATGAGAAAAATTATTTTTAAAATAATTATGCGATGGCATGTGCCGGGCGAGGCTTTTTCAAATAAGGCTGTTCATTAATCCCTCTTAGCCTTCAAGAGGGATGCTGTACTTAGGTTTTAAAAGTTTTTAAATGTGAATGGAATGACGACGCCGTTGTGTTGATTTGCAACTCCTCCTATGTTCACCAATGCCGACCTCCGACTGGTATCGTACGGCACATTAACAATGTCTGATTCTTTGAGCATCCAATTCACCGCTTATACTACTCCAGCACAATAGGCACGTAATAAAAAAAATACAACGTTGAAAAATCATTCCACAATATATAATCTCAAATATGTATAATGTTAAATGAGTTATTCTACCTAGAATTTTAAAATCCACAGGTTTGTATTTTTTAGTTAATGTATTTTATTAAATCATTTATTTAAGTGGTGTATTTAACACGTCCTCTTTTCAGAACTGATGACTAGTGGTACTTGATGTAATTTCTTTTTTTAAAAGTTGTATTTCCAGGTTTTGTTCCTGTTTGCAAACCAGTGTGAGTTGCTTTGGACTTGTCCCCAGATGCGGATGCGACGAGTGCATTGTTTCGAGCGAGGCGGATTCCCTGCGCCACTCTCAGGCTCGCATCAACGCCTACCGCGCCCTCACGGCGCCCTCCCTCATAGCCCTGTCCTCCCGGGACCCTCTTCTCACTGCCTTCGAGCTCTCCTGGGAACTACGCAGACTCTCGCGCATGGAGAACGAGTTCCGTGATGAGTACAATGTGAGTTCCGTTCCCCCTCAAGTTCACCCTTGCTATTATTTTATACTTGTGTACCACGTCGAGAGTTATCCTTTACCACTTTTAATTATTACAACAAATCAACCATTTCAGGACGAATTTATAGCTATTTTACTGAACAACTGTTAATAATAAACGAGTAATAGTGTATAGTTAATCATTTTAAAACCATAATTATGTTGAAAATAATATTTCTGACAAGCCACAATCCTTTTAACTTAATAAATAAGTACATGAAAATCAGACCAATTTAGTTCTTACCGCAACACAATTGTTAACAACCCAGCAGAGATAATAGGATCATCGGGCGAAGAAGCAATATCACGACTGTTCAGGATAGTTGGCGAAATCTACGAAACAGGAAGAATCCCAGAAGATTTTAGTAAAAACGTAATTATAACTCATACCGAAGAAAATTGGGGCTGCGAACAGCACAGGATAATTAGTTTAGTATCGCATGCATGCAAAGTAATAACTTAAATAGTGTATACGAGAATGGAACGACAAATATAATTGGGAGAAAGGAGACGGTCAAATTGGTTTATGGAAGAATGTAAGGATAAGAGAAGCAATTTTAGAAGACAGGATAAGAAAAAGCAGACCTAAGTTCATGGAAGTTATAGATTTAGGAAAAGCATTCGATAATGTGAACTTAAGAAACACTATTAAGGGTTTTTAAGAGCACTGGAATAAAATATCGAGAAAGGAGGCTTATACATAACCTCTTTAGAAGACAGGCAGCAGTAATTAGTATAGATGAAGAAGACAAGAAAGGCGTAATCAAGAAAGGAGGAAGAGAAGGATGTTGTCTGTCGCCCATGCTGTTTAACGAATACATAGAACAGGCGATGAAGAAAGTTAAAACGGAATATGGAAAAGGAATCATACTGCAAGGAGAATAAATAAAAACTGATATTGTAGTATTAGGGAAGTCAGAAGAAGACTTAGAAACCATAATAAATGGCATGAATGGAGTCCTGGAGAAAGTTCAATATAAGGATTAATAGAGGGAAAACCAAATTAACGAAGTGTAGTATAGGAAACAGTTGAATAACAAAGGGCATTAGATTGGGAAGGGATATTTTGACGGAAGTTAAGGAATTCTGCTACTTGGGAAGCGTAATAACTAAGGATGGTAGAAGTATAGTAGATATAAACTGTAGAATAGCACAGGCAAGGAAGGCTTTCACGGAAAAAAGGAATTTACTTACGGGTAATATAAGTATCAATATTAGGAAATCGTTGCTAAAAATGTTCTTATGGGTGCGATATGAGCTGCGGAAAGGAAAAGAATAGAAGACGAATGCTGCAAATCGGATGGGTGGATAGAATCACTAACGAGGTAGTTAACAGAATAGGGGAAAAGCGAACAATATGGAGGACGTTAACCGAGAGATGGTTAAGAGAAAATGAAGAGGTTTGCGCAAGATAGGTTATCATGGAGGGTTGCAACAGACCAGTCTTAGGACTGAATACCACCACCACAACAACAACCGCAACACAGTAATGATTTCATTGTGTTAACATATTATAATTTGGCATAGGTGAAGTCGGAGCGGAACGAGATAGCTGGGTAGAACGGGAAACGCTATTTTTTGTTCTGGATCGTGCTAGAGGTTCGTAAATAAAAGGGAAAATTGAAAATGGTCAAGGTAGAAGCCCGGACAACTGACTTGATCAAGTTTTGACTCCACCTTGTGAATGAATTCTTGTTTTGGAGACTTAGATCTGCGACTTTATAATTTTTTCAGCATTTCGACAGGAGGTTATTCGCAAAACTCCTTGCTTTTAACTGTTTAATGGTATATATTCGTAAACTATATGTCTTTAGCTGCAAATAAGTTATATATTTGGTTAAAATCTGCTTGTATTATGGCTCGGTGAAAAAACCTTAAACTGTACCTAGAGTGCGGGGCGAAACGGGATACTGTATAAGCAAAATGTACTGTTTTCCTCAAGAAAGAAAGGAGAACCTGGCAGACGTAACTTATAGGAGTGAGTTAGAGGGAGCTGTACCCACAAAGAATAGATTAAGAAAGAAAAGGAGGGGTAAAAGGTAAAATTGTCAGAAAAAACGCGAAGTTGCAATAATAATCTCTTGCAAAACTGAAAATTGATAAAGGGATAAGTCGTACGCTAAATAAGCATAAGAAAGAAAACACAAAATGTGTTATGATTTTTCTTTAATAAAATAAAATTTTATTGCACGAAATAAATAAATTTAGAACAGTCACAATGTCTTTAAGTAAATATTTGTGTGCGGATTTTGAAATAAAGGCATTGCGACTGTTTTCAATTGGTTAAATTTTAGTTATTTCAGTGTGCAGATTATATGTATATATATAAACCTTAAATCAACAATAAAATCTGTTTTTGGAGGATCTCGCTTTCAGAAGCACTTACATTTCCGTCTAAGTCAGTTGTCTCCACCTTTATCATCATTATCCCTAGCTAACTTTACCATCAACGCTTTCTTTGTATTGGCTTCCTTTCTACGATCCTTACAATTCTGTTTTGAAAGTATTTATATCAACAAACCAAGACATTTCTATTGTCCAAACAAATCTATTTCATTCGGCGAACACTAGCATAAGTTATCATTACTCCCACATCAAGTTTCATAGTCATTGCTTTTCATTTGTGTTGATATAACCTTCCAATAACCTTCTTTTGTACAGCCGTTTTTTACACACATTATATCTACTCCTTTACCAACAATGTTATTTTTTTTGTTTATTTTATTGTGTTTTTATACATGACCTATATATTATTCTTCATAATTTAAGCACTAACTTTATAAATATAACGTTGTTTTCTGTACTTTCTCAAATTAATCCTTATATTTTTACTATAACATAATGATTCGTTGCCTCTTTAATATTAGTCTGTCTTCCATTTTTTCGCTTTCTTGGTATCCTTCACCAAGTTTTAATGATTATCTTTTAAAATGTCTGTATAACTCGGGTTTTCTTTTTATATCGTATTTTTTTCTATATTATTATCATTTCTTAATTCAAGAACCACATTTTCATTCTTCCCTCCTTCAGAGATTCGCCTTTTTTCAGTAAACACATCGCCAGGACTTATTTACTTTTTTGAAGTTTATCAATTTTTACTTATTCTTGTTTCTACCTGCATGAAAAACTTCGTATCGGTGCATGATACAGCTCTATTTATTTCCATGTTATATTCTGATAATCTATCTGAAGTTTGCATTTACTTATAATTCATCATTACTTCGCTAGTATTTTCTTTTCTTTACCTAACCATGTATAAAGTTAGTATTTCCTGTTCCAGTTAGAGAAAAATCTAAAGAAAATAATTTTATTCATTACCTCATTTTCTTCTGTAAATTTCATTGTGGGACGAACTTATCAATAACCTTCCCGTTCCCAATATGGCATGTACTTACTTTACGACAAAAATGGTTTAATACTTGTTTCATTCCGACGTAATAAAATAGGATAATGATTTTTGTAATAGAAATTCCGTTATTTTCTGAAGATTGAATAAATTAGAGGCTAAACGAATACAAAGCAATTACAATGATATTATTTAACACTGCTATAATTTAAGTCTTGGTTTTGATTTTGAAAGTATCCAAGTATTGGACGAGAAACCGAATTGCAGTAAAGAAATCTTTCAGATTGTTATTTATAAAAAACAAACATTACAAAAATGATGAAGTTAAACTTGATGGCAAAGTTCTCCACAAGTTGTATGATCTCTTATTGTAATTTCTTTAGTGCGTCTGTATTTAATATCTTTTTTATATATCTTTTATTCTCTTGTCATTCTTTTTTATGTTGTTGCTGAAGAAAGATTCATCGAAAAGGCGAGACGTCGAGCTATAGCAATCGTTTCTCAAACCAAAGTTGGTCTGAAATTAAAAGTCGTTTAGTTAAGTATTAATATGTATTTCTGTTTGTAAACAAATACTAATTATGGGAAAGTTCCAATCGCAACTATTTAACCTCTATTTTTTACATTATATTTCACTTAAGTGAAACTAGATACGTCTAGCGTAGATATAATAACAAATAATGATACTAACTACTACCGCTCAAATTCAAAACACAAATGTTTAAATAAAGAATTCTTAAATTTAATAACACTCTTACATTTCTTAAATTCAAAAGATTTTTTGGTGTTAACTTGTTAAATTCTTTTATGCGTTTAATAAATATACTGTTTTGCTTCAAATATAACCTAGCCCTAGTTAACATTACTTTTAACATTGTATGGGTTTCTATCATTCTTATAAGCTAATTAATGATTAAAATAGGACAGTCACAAGTTACGGATACATTTGTACAAATTATTATGGCATGAAATTTTACAAAGTCATTGAAACAAAGCCAATTTATTTCTCTTAACATCACCTTCATAATATACTTCCTAATGCAACTTTGTAACTTGTTAAGTATGTCCAACAATTAGATATCCCATACGGTACAAAAATAATTTAAAAGTGTATAATACAATTATGTGAATTATTAGCATTGCGAATAAAAAATATTGGAACGCTTTGAATATGAAATATTGCGAATTAACAAATTATCACAATCATTGGAAATATTTTCATATAAGTAACTAACTTTCGATGCATCTTCTCGACTTTAGAGGAGTGTAACAGTTGGTGGCCCACATGAGCAATTGCAAAAGAACTATTGCAACTGGTTTATTATATATAATTACATTTCCGCATGGGAAGACTCGGTAAATTTTCACATCGCAGACAGACTCGTTACTTTAAAACATCCCTAATAATTATCGTGATCGTTTCAGTTTCTACAGTAAAGTTGCCTGGAAATGCGCAATATGTTTTTTCTGGTACCATGAGTTGAGCCCGACAAGTTTAATATTTTATAACGAATGAAAAAACTTTTCTCCTAAGCGCATTCCGGGTAATTATAAATTTATTCTGTCAAGTAATGTCATGTAAGAAAATTTACAGCTTAGGATATAAAAATAACGAGATTATCCTTTATTATTTATAAATTAACTTGTGTAGATTTAAAGCTGATATTGATAGAAAGCATTCTTTCTGTTCCTGTAAGATAATGTAAAATATAGTGACATAATGATTTATTTGTAAACTTCTCTGAAAATTCAGTTGTTTTAATTTTAATATAAACGATTATTTAATGTTTAATTATTTATTCCAAAGTAGCTAAAAATGTACGTTTCTTGGGTGTACATTGTGTAGGTTTTAAGTTAAGGAAAGGAAAGAGCCCCGCTTTGAGGCAGCTGTACCGCGCGACACATTCACGCTGCAAACTCTCCTCTTTTCAACGGGATTACACGGGATTTGTCTGTTTCAATAAACTTTCGTTGAGAATATGTGCCGTCGCTGAAAAGGTTACTTACTCTCTATATTGACCAGAAAATTAATCCCAATGAATACAGAATGCGCTTTATCCTATACGTAGTAATGAAATTAGATTTGGAAATTATTTCCCAATAATGAACAAATTTAAATAAAGGTATATAAACTAACGTATGTTTTTCACAATACTGAACTGGAATAATATAACAATCAATAAAATACCAGAGTGTTTTAACTTATTTCAACCAATTATCGTTTCGTTAATACGTTTAGGACACCATCAGGTAATTTCTTCAAATATTACTACAAAAATTGTACAACCGTGTTGTATCACTAATTTGAAGAAAAAATCCACTAGTATTAAGGGATACAAACACATTTATGAGTCTTCTGCCTGTTATAAATAATAGATGAATTATCGTTTTTTCATCAAAATAAATAAACTGAATAAATTACAGACATTACATTCTTATTCAATTCATACGACGTTTCGTCTCCACGTTTAAGACTTCTTAAGATTATTTTTTCAATTGTTACCAAATTTTTTATTTCAAAATTGACAAAATTATACATAAAAATTATTAAAAATTGAATACATTTCTAAAAATATATATTAATGTTAAATCATACAATTCTTAAGTACTCATTTGTGCATTTTGATGATGAAATGTAATCAAAATGTATAAAAATATAACTTAAGTGTCTAAAAAGGCGGCTTCAACCGAAATGTAATCTAAGAATACAAAGCAACAATGTGTAAAAGAGGGGAGATAATAATTCAATTATTAAACAGCTAGATGAGACAATCGGAAAAGTAAAAATATTGAAAATAGAACTTAAGTAATATATAATATAACAAGCCCTCAAATTTAAACAATAATAATTATAAAACTTAAATTAAGATATTATCTAACTGGTAATTTATTTAAAAGGAAAACAATAGAATTTATGTTATTCAATTTAAGGGTATAATTATGTAAATTTAATCTGTTTATCAGTTCTTGTAAAAAATATTTCAGATATATTACTTTTAAATGAATTTTGTTCAAAATCTGAAATTTATATATTGTCAGAATAAAATTCACGACTGTCCTCTAGTTTATGTGATGTCATAACGCTACGGATCAAAGTTTTCAAGAATACTTTTATGCTCATTGAATCTAGTTCCAAGAGCACGTATTCTTTGCCTTTGTGTAGGATTTTCCACAATTAAGTCTACCGCAAATAATTTTATAAATAACAGAAACTAAATTATATTAAATTTCTAACTTTTGTTTTTCTAAATCTCACGACAGCATTACCTACAATCATTTGGCGCCATTAATAAGTATACAATTTAAAGGTACAGTTAGTGGGTTGCTTGTTACTAAAATATAAAACATTGAAATTAAGAAAAGATAAACACTCTGCTATTCAGTATTTGATGTTTTATTTTTGGTTCATATAAACATAATTACGTTGGTAATGTGACTATCACGATATCTGCCTCACAGTAAATTAAGTGTTCATTTCTTGAGAATACATTTGGTAATTTAAATTAATGATCGAAGGTTTTCTCGGTGTATATTCTGAATAAACAATTGTTGTGTTAAATAAAGTTTAAGCCACGACGTTTCAAAACGCCATCGAAACGTCGTGGTTTAAACTCCATTTAATCCGGGTGGAAATCTAACAATTGTTTATTCATTTCAATTAATGTTAGGCATTTAAATAATTTGTTTTTAAAATGCTAGAAAAATTCTATCATGTTAGAGAAAATGCCACTTAAAATTGGCATTAATGTAATCATAATTCATGATAATGTATATCTCAGAATTACTTAATTTAACAGAAAATATTTTTCTTATTTGGATTTATTTCATAACTACTATTTAACTGTCATTCCTGAAATTTACATTTCTATTGTACTTTAAAGACACCTAAACCGCTGGGAGAGCACAAAATATCTAAAAAGTCCTAATTGTGTATTTTGTCGTTAATATTATTAGACATTTCTGTTCAACAGTATCATTTCTTAATCAAAACTGATCAGCTGAAAACTAATATTCTGCTCAGGAATAACCTTGACAGGGTACAGGTAGACTTATGGAGTGATTATGAACGCGTAAGTAATGTTTTGTTATTATTTATAATTTAGATTGTCATGCGTCTATTTCATTTGCAACTTTCAGGAAATGAGAACCGGTTGCCAAGATTTTGCGACTTCGCTGCTGGACCACGCGAGAACTTCGTTGGAACTAGAAATCATGCTAAATCACAATCCTGACGGGGAAAGTTGGGAGCCAGGGGAGAGACAGACATTGGACCGGTTGAAATTGGCAATCAAGTATAAACAGAAAAAGGTATAATAATGGAACATCCATCATGATCAGATTTTTATTAGGTGTTCACGCTAAATTATTTGAATATATAAATTAATTCTGTTTTATATTGAGATTTAAACAGTAATGATAAGTTTTATAAATTTCTGTCCCCCCAAAATTATGCAGCAGTGATCAATTAAATAAGTCTATGTCTCGGCGAATGAATGAGGACAAATAAGTATCAGCTCCCTTACTGCACATGTTACAACACGAAGTCCAATCGCCTGTAATATTTTCATAAACCAGAAATTAAAGTTCAGGCTACTTGTCATTATATCTGCTGGTTCTTTCTGTTGCTACGATAAAGCTGAAGAAAGTGTATATGCTTTTGTATTTTATAGTTATAATAATTCGAAGGTGATATAACAGATTTAAAATATACAGCTGTGTTATTGACATTCAGTCAACTGAGAAAAGTAGTAGGAAATAATACTTGGTGTAAAGTATAAATAATGACTCAAACGTACCTCGCACAAAATTAATTAGTTAATTACCAGTAACCTTATTTGGTTTGGATATGGGAAAAGGGGCTTTAACTTACATGAGAAAAAATTTTGGAAGATGTTTCTAAATAAAAAAGCTCAAAAAATCAAATTTCTAGATTTAATTTTTGGAAGATCTTTTTTTTTAAAAAAGCTCAAAAAATCTAATTTCTAGGTATACAAGAAACATATTTTCGTATTTTGCATTATAAGCTATCGAGAAACTCATTGAGACAGAAATAGTACTGATCCAAGAAAACTAAATTTTCAAAAATTCATATCTGAACAACTATAAAGGATAGAAAATTTCTCGAAACATCCTCGTTTCTATCATAATTTTACCTTTTCTAAAATAATCTCTCTTTTGACTACATATAAGTTAAGATCCGTTTTCCCATAAAAATAACATGGTGGAAGTTTGAACTCTTCTACATTTTGCGTAGGATGTAATAATTGACAGGTAATTCTCCTCCTTTACTCGTATATTATCCAATTCATTGTGAAGTAACCTTTTGTTCGTTGATTCATTCGTTACGTATGAACGTTGTGGCCCAGT
This sequence comes from Eucriotettix oculatus, assembly GCA_034510155.1. Lineage (NCBI taxonomy): Eukaryota > Metazoa > Arthropoda > Insecta > Orthoptera > Tetrigidae > Eucriotettix > Eucriotettix oculatus. The sequence continues at coordinate 67,478,731 of CM067378.1, forward strand.
GTGTAGAACATGCCCCCTCCATCCTGCAGCTCTCAGCAAGAACCGTCACCTTTCTCGCAGTTTGTGGCGCACCCTAACGTGCAGCAGCTGCTCGCCGCCATCTGGTACGAGGGTCTGCCCGGGTTTCGACGCAAGGGCCTCGTCCGACAGTTCGTGGAACTTGCCAAGCTCGGTTCCATGTTCCCAGTCTACAGCACCATATACATGATCGCGCCCAACTCCAAAATGGGTCTCTTCATGAAGAAACCTTTCGTCAAGTTCGTCATCCATTCCTCATCCTACGCTTTCTTCCTGAGTGAGTATCTCCATGATTTTCAAATGGGAGCCGGCTTGGCCTTGAAGCTTATGCAATCGAATCAGTTATTGCGACGTGGTCACATATGATTGTCCACGCAGTCGAGTCGAAGTAAGAGTTTACTGAGGAGGAAGTTGTGGCGATGTGGCATCAATTTCCTATTTCTCTGGTCTCATTGGCTGAACTCCAGAAAGGCTCTCATTTGAAAAGAACTGTACCGCTCATATCTGGCCATTGAAATCTCAACTTATATCTGAATTTATTTTCAGCTTTATTGGGCCTGGCATCTCAAAGGGCAGAATTCCTGGTAATCGAATGGTTCGGAAATGACTGGTTGAAATCAATACTTGCTGAATGGAAACGAAAAGAACGCGGATCTTTGCCTGGCTTGGTTGAATTTGCAGTAATTACTTACGTCTTTAGTAAGTAACATGAATGCATAACTACGTCATATATTAAAGAAAATAATACATTGGAAATATGCTTTTATTCCCACAGTTTTCGTGGTTGTCTTAGATATACCAACAGAATTTTCATATGTGAAGTGACAGCTATATCAGCTGAAATACGTGTTTAATTTCGCATTAAATGTCTATGGTCAGACTCGTCCTCACAACTAAAATCAGTTCATATACATTCATAATAATAAATTCCCAACAGACTAATTTCGGCAACAATCGTTTCTGGTTGCAATCAAAGAAGCTAAATTCCCTTCCTATATATGTATATTTACCCATTCAAAATTTAAAGTTTCTTGGAAATTAATTTTTCTGTACCTGAAAACAAAAAATCTGGATGAAACTTCGTGAAATATTTAATAACTAGCGTTAAATAAAAAATCTGACATATTAACAGTTTTGATTATGTGTGAGAAAATATAAAGATTCTCCCATGGTCACTCCCATTGTTGAGGGACCAAAACAGCGAAAACAACATGAGTTGTCTTCGATATATAGGTCCATCTATATTACGAACATTTTATTTTAATACTGGCTCAACATCACTTTCTTAAAAGTGGTGATCCTAACTGTTAACCCTAGAACCGTACCCCTAATAGACATTAATTATCAGTACCCTGGGGTACAGGTGCACCCCAAAGAAAAAAAAACACAATTTCAAAAGTAGAATAAACATTTATTTGAAATCAATGATATGTTTCTTATAAACTAATTTCAGTTACATTTATGAAAAAATACGCAATAATCAGCAACTCTCCAGATAACAATTTCGAATAATTTTATTTCTGTGCTCATTACAAATAAAAGATCTTCCCTGGGCGCATTTTACGCGTGTCCATGGACCTTGGACAGAAAGAACACCTTCCATATCTTGAACTAGAAGGAGTCTTGCTTGTCTTTGCTATCCTATTCTTTATGTCTACTATACTTCTACCATCCCTAATTATTATGTTGCCCAAGTAGCAGAATTCTTTAACTTACTTGAAAATATTCCTTCCCAATCTAACAATTTTTTTTGTTACACTATTTCTCGTCCTACACTCCATTACCTTGTTTTCCCCTCTCTTAATCCTCATTTTGTACCCTTGCTCCAGGATCACGTTCATGCCACTTATGTATTCCAAGTCTGCTTCAATATCATCAGCAAACCTTAGGGTTCTTATTTTGTCTCCTTACATTACTGCTACTATTCTGGGTAAAATGAAACGCGTTACAACAAAAAGTGGAAAGAAGGATGTATGACCAAAATATTCGGAATAGGAAAAAAAAATAATGGGGAGTTATACTCCACAGAAATTGGAAGAATAATTTCTCTCAAAAAATTTGGAAATTGTTGTGCGCCAATGTGTGTCCAAATGCTCACAGATAATTTTAAATAATGTTAGGAATAATATATTTGTCAATTTTTGGGCTATGGGTATCCATATGAAAGGATGGTACAAGTACCATAGTGATGAATGATGATAGTCTAACACGAAACGTGTTATACAGTGCAAATATTTTTTTTCTAAGTATTTGTTATTTTATGGAATAGAATCAACTTACAGTATATTAATGTTCTGGTTTATTTCCAATGATGAAAATATTTTATTTCAAAAGTGGAACATCCATCTCCTTTACCCCCAGTTTTGGCTATACTCAATTAAAGTTTAACTAAACAAAGTCATAGAAAAAAGACCAATATCTTGCAAGTAACTAATACTTCAATATTTCTTGTATCTGAAACACAGAATTTTCATCATTCATTTATGTTTAAGATTCTGTATGACAGAATAGAGAAAAGTGGAGTTGTACCAGTATTAAAATAAGGCGTTCATACATGTTTATATTTGACGTAAAAATATAGTACTACTCTGGATGAATACAAACCAAATATAAGCATAAATACCTGAGTCAGACAAATCAAACGTTCATGAATCCATAGTTAACGCTGCTGTAGATAATCAGGAATCGTTATTAAAGGTATTTTTTTAATCTTCTCGTTGTTAACATAGTTTACCTAATAAAATGGTTAGAAGGCAAAAAATTTTAAATTATTTGTTGTTTTTTTTAACGGAGATTAGAAAATGTTAACTTTGTTACTTTAAGTTGAACAGAAATGTTTAATACAATTTGACAGAGTTGGACTAATTATATCTTAATTTATTATTTTTTACTTGGTTGGACAAACTTCTCTCACACATCTCTCTTCCATATTAGAGTTTGCACTTTTTTTTCTTCAGGTCTTATGTGGAGTGAAATTCGAAGCTTATGGAGCAATGGAATATTGGAATACGTAGAGGATCTTTGGAATATAGTAGACTTCATCACTCAATGTTTTTATATGTTATGGATCAGTCTTCGATTTACTGCATGGTTTATAGTTCAGGTGAGTAATTGTACTCAAACACACAATAATATATGTAAAATATTTAGTTACAAAACGCTGAAGCTCACTCGTTACGTATCATTATAAATTTCAGAACGTGAAACGTAATTAATACTAAAATGAGTGGGACATTTATAGCACAAAAGCAAAGACTGGAAGTTTAAATTCCCACATTGCAGGAGAAACAAAATAGCAGTAATTGAATCGTAAAGATAAAGTTATTGACACAACTGGGGATATGGTTTGTGGTTCCTAACAGTAAACGATTATGAATAATTTTATTCATTTGAATAATAAGCCAAAACTATAATCAACTACAAATCCAAATTAAAACATGCAGAAAACTTTGCTTTTGCTTATTATTTAAATCTATATGATTTGAAGTACAAATTTGGTAACAATATATTTGGGTATTATTCAGGATTTACGTTAAGGTTGTCAAATACTTGGTAGTAAGAATGGAAAAATGATTCTGGACATCAATTGAAAATATAGACGATTTAGGTCCAGATAAATTAAAAATGTTGTGTTAGACAAAATAATATGCAATAATTTTAATCATAATCCTTCTCTGTCAAATAAATTGAAGGTCAGGTTTATGTTTTATTTCTTATGATAATACTCTGTTATTGACAACATCTATGTGCTATCGTTAAATTATTTATGAATTAAATGATTTAATCAGCCTCTTTGTCATTAACTTTATGATTTAAATATTAAATATTACGCCGTTTCGTCTCTCATCTTCGACTTCTTTAGGTAAAAATGTAGCTGCACATAAAATTCCGTGTACAACTAAATTTTTACATGAAGGTGTCTCAAATGAGAGACGAAACGTCGCCATATTTAATATTTAAATTATACTGATAAAGAGGCTGATTAAATCATTTATTACATATTTTATTGTCAGAAAACATATTTCATTTATTTATGAATTGTTAAATTTTAGGCATTTTCTAGCAAACTATTACATTATTTTACTTTCTGTTCGGAAAAAATTGATTATAGGTAAATAAATATTTATTGATTGTATAGAAATGATAAATTAATGAAATTTTTGTCTCAAGAGAGAATATTGGCAAGGACTAGATCCGTGGTATCCTCGTGAAAGATGGCATCCCTTCGATCCCATGCTGTTGTCCGAAGGTGCCTTTGCTGCTGGGATGATTTTCAGGTAAAAATTACTTACTATCCTTGTTATTTTACATGTGAAATGAATTAATGGTTTTAACACTCATATTATTCTAGTTTCCTGAAGCTGGTGCATATATTCAGCGTGAATCCGCATCTGGGACCTCTCCAAATATCTCTGGGACGGATGATTATCGATATCCTCAAATTCTTCTTCATCTATTCTTTGGTACTCTTCGCATTTGGATGTGGTACGTCTGTAATTAGCATGTAAATGTCTTCACTTCGAGATCAGTGTAGCCGATTCCATTTACATAACGTCGTAAATTAATACATATTTTGAATCTACGTAATAGTAGGCTTAGTAAACATAATATTTTGCCTACGTTTTTACATCAATAAGATTCAGTAGGACTTTTAATAATATACCATGTTTCAAGACAATTAAAATGTCCTCAAATATTTTACAAATTAATTTATTGTATCGGCCATTGACCATCCTCAATCTGTAATTAATAACCAACATACAGCCAAGTAACCACCATATTTTAAAAAATGAACATATATTAATTACTTCCAAAGAAAGTATGGCTGTAACTTGGTTGTATGCTGGTTATTAATTACAGATTGAGGATGTTATAATTAATGACGCTATAAGAAATTAATTTGTAAAATATTTGAGGTCATTCTAATTGAGTGGCAACCTTCTACATTTATATGAAAATCAGTAATGTTTTTTTCTTGTATTATTCTTTTTCTGGAAAGTATTACAATTAAATACTATATCCATGTCCAAAAATATTTTGTCAACTTGTTTAAAGAACATGAAACTAAATTAATTTAACAGCATATTTTTAATAATTTATCATAATTTATTTACTCATTTAATTCATGTCATTTCATTAGTTCTCTACAGACGAAATAGAACAAGTTACTAAAATAGCCTAATGCATATAAAAACATACCATAAAATGTAAAATTTCCTCAGTAAGCTATTTTTAGTCACTAATGACATATTTGGTTCAAACGACTTTAAACCAGGAAATTTTCCAAGGAATATCACCAAAAGAGTTTGATTTAAAACAACTATTCATTTATTCGAGCAAAACGATTAACAAAATCCTTCAGGTCGTGGCTCCTTGCCGTGAACTCATACCAAAACCACGCAAATTGTAACAAGCGGTTATTTTTATTTAACGTGGACTATCAATTATAAGCCTTAAATTCATTGTGACGTCTCTCTACCCCTATTCTGGTAGCGTGTTCAGGACCAAACACTTTAATCTACGGTCGTGAACCCACGGTTTCACCTTTACGTCATTGTGGGTCATTGACGGCTCTAGAATTTCTGTGCAACACGAGTCTCGAGCGGCTTAGCAGCAATTAGTGACATAGCAGTAACTTCATGTAACAATATATAAGCAAAAAACTATACATATGGAACTTAAATAAAAAAATGCATTAAAGTTTCTTTTAAATGGCTTGTAAAATTAAATTAATATTTTGCTAATTTTTTCATACTAAATTAATTAATTAATTTCTTTTGAAGTCAACTATTATATTTATGTATTCATTTTTAGATACGAATGATGAGGCCACCTAACATAGATGAAACGTTCGATAGTAACTGATATTTTATAAAATTATAATTTTTGATCATTATGTATAAATTTTATTTATTATTAAAAGTCTCATTAAGCTTCCAATTTTATTAAGAATACAAAATTATTAATCACTGAACTTTTGAATCTGATATGAAATAAAATACATTAAAATGATTTCAATTTTAATAATAAATATAACTCTTGGTGAAGCATTAAATACTTCCTGTTATTGAAAATTTTAAATAAAAGAGTTAAAATTTCTAAAAAAAGTATATCCAATTTTAGAAATACTAGAAATAGAAATTTAGTTTACATTCTTTACTTACATAACTTTCAATCAATTAAATTCCTGAATGTTTTTATAATCTCCATTGTATGCTAATAATTTTTACTTATCTACTAATATTTTACTGATTTTAATTTCTAATCGTTTTTAATTTTACAGACAACTTAATTTTTTATTGAATTGTGCAAAAATAATTGCCATGGCAATTTAATAAATGTGTAGTTTTCAAACCAATTTTTATATTACAATTTTAAGCGACTCTATTATGTAACTATTTTTTCTTCAGGTATGAATCAATTGCTGTACTACTATGCCGACTTGGAGAAAGTGAAGTGTTATCATTTGCCTGGGGGGATGCCGGATTTCGATAATGAAGAAAAGGCGTGTAACATTTGGAGGCGGTTTACAAAGTTAGTTTTTATACTTGTAGCATATAAAATTCTTCTTGCGTACATTTCAGTAAAATGGTCAGCAAATAGTATGTTAAAATCAACAGGAATAATTGAACGTATTCTAAAATTTGAAAATAAACCAAATTTTAAATGAATTAACAGAGAAATGCTAATTTTTTAACATTTTATTTTTATTAATATCACTTACATTTATTTTAATTAAATATTATTTATGAAAAGTCATTAATTTTTTTTACTATTTGATTTTTAAAGAAATTTATGTTTTATAGCCTATTCGAAACGTCTCAATCTCTCTTCTGGGCCAGTTTCGGCCTGGTTGACCTAATGAATTTCGAATTGACCGGAATTAAAAGCTTCACTCGATTCTGGGCTCTTCTAATGTTTGGATCGTACTCCGTCATCAACATCATTGTACTACTTAACATGCTCATCGCCATGATGTCAAATTCGTATCAAATAATTTCGGTAAGTATTTCGTAGCAAGTAGTTTAACAAATCTTTGTTTATTAATGTTAAATATACTTTATAATTGTTATACTTTTCTTCTGACAAGTATTGAGGTAGATTTTGAATAATTTCTTTATCATACCAATTACAATTCCAATAAATAGAATTTGAAAGAATGTACATATGTATAGCACATACCATTTCGAAATTTAGCGCGCCAAGGCCAGAGATATGATATGAGCCATATCGCAGGTCTCCATAGTAACGGGGAGAAATAAGAGTAAATAACGTTGTATCTTGGCTTAAATAAACAATTTTTCATTTGTTTTACGACACAATAATTACAGTCTATGTTACTAATGGGCGAGAATTAATATTATTTTAATAATTTAATTCTCCAGTTAACAGGAAATTATTATTGAGATTATTTTATTTGAAACTGCCGTAAGTAACTAGCCTCCACATTAGCTCATTTTAATAATAAAACGTCATTATATCAATAATGGAAATTTGACTTCATTTTATGAAAACAACTATTTTCGGATCAAGACGTTAATTTAGAAATCATCAAAAATACAAATTATTAAATTAAATTTAAATAACTTTAACAATGATAATTAAATGAAAAGAAAACTGCTTTAACTTGACAAAAAAGTGGTTTTCGTTTTATTTAATACAAACATTATATTAGCACATTTTATTACGTATGGTTGAGTATCTTGAATTTTTTCTTAAATAAATGTCTGTTATTAGATTTACCAATGATTTCTGTATAATAATTTAAGAAGTATGCATCAGAATAAAAATAATGAATATTGTGTAATTAATATCATAGAAAAAGGATTTAGTACCTTTTCCACCATTTAACGAACCAAAACTATTTAGTAAACTTTGCAGAATCATATGCCATAGTCATCTACAATTTTAAAAACACAAATTATTTGAAACATTACAAACTTTTAATGTAATTTTTACAACTTAAAAATAAATTTGTTTTTAACAAGATTTCAATCTTAAAAGTATTTATATAATGTAAAAGTTCCATAAGAATTGGTAATGTTTCAAATAATTTGTGTTTTTAAATTTGTAGATGGTTGTGGTATACGTAGAAATCTCCTGCATAATTTAATAAAATTTAAATCAAAATGAATATATATTTTTGGTTCATTAAAGGGTGTGACTGATAAAACCTACGGATGTCACCATTATCATATAAAATACAATTTAAAAATTTCCTTGAAGCATTTAGTACCTTACTTGTATGTCAAACGTACTTTGAATATCATTAAAATCCAAAATGGAAAGGAACAAAGTAAAATGAATTCAAAGAGTTTAACATACTCTGACTGCTACTTGACAAAGCTAACAGTTACAAATAAAAAAAATTTCTACAAAACATTTTATTTGTTTTTGACAATAGTTTATAAGAAACGACGTTATATAAAATGCTATATTATTAATTACAAAAATATGTAATAATAAGTTTACATATTCGTAAATTAAATATTATGATTAATGTTTACCCTGGAAATACTTTTCTTTGTTAAATTTGCAGTATTTTCTCACAGTGAGAAGAAAGTAAATTTAAGGAAATATTAAACCTGTTATAATAATTTAGGGTTTGACTAAATACGTATGGGAGACAAAACCACTAATGAGATTAGTTCATTATTTCCTCGGCGTAATATATCTAACAAAAACGAGTAACCACGGTTCCCTTAAATTAAGACCTTTTTTGTATAGATTTTAAATGCCGAAAGCTGAGCTGAAGAAAAGGATTACAGTTCACGGAATATTGCAATATGATTCACCCCTCATTAAGGCAAGCGAAGTATTCCCAGGTGTGGAAGTTAACTTTAAGCATTTTCTGTAACTAACCGCAAAGAAAACTTTTATTAAGTCTGCCCCAGGCAAGTAGTTACACTCAAAGTAGACAACTTCTAATAAACTGGATTAAAACGTTTTGCAGAGCTTTGCGGCTTATTTATATGAATTATTTTTGTACGTCATATTTAAGACTAAGATATAAGGTTTTTTATAGTACATATAAATAAATAATCTGAGAACCTGAATTGTCCATTGATACTTTGAGGAGAAAAAAATGAATTCCTAATTTGTATTAGATAATATATGATTGTGATAAAAATCTCTCTTAATGTCTGAATAAATAAATAGAGTACAAAATTTATTTAATGAAAGTACAGCCTTGTAATTTAAAACACGTGGAACAGAAGAAAGACGATATTTTCTCTTTCAAATGAGATAAGCAGTCATTAAAATTTGCGTATTTATAACTATTAATGCATATAATTATAATGTACGTACGTATCCAGAAGTAGTTGTGCATCGGAACTATCTACAGTTTTTCTATTTTAAAGAAGTGCAGAATAAACGTCTCCGTAAATCCTAAAATCATGAAGACTATAAGAATTTAAATCAGAGTCTATCCTATTAGAACCTTGCTTCGGTGTCTTATAGCCTCTACTTTATTTTTGAGAATGAAATAATGTTCAAAATGTGAATGTATCATATTTTCAATAAACAGGCTGATAAAAACGTTTTTATTTAAAGAAAATAAATACTATTCTACATTATCATACTACAGTTTTTGCGATCATTTAATAAGTAAGCAGATATCAAATCTTTCTTCAGCTTTGACAGGTTTCAGCAACTATATATTGGCGAAGGAAACATTTATGACTCCAGGACAAATTTTCTAAGGAAGAGATAAAACAAAAAATTGGAATCTCTTTCCTTTTCAGATGCCGTTACGAATATATCAAGAGTAAAATGCGAGACTAAAAATGCAAATTCTCCGGGAGATTGGGTTTATTGATTATTTTCTTTCTGAAACAACTATTGAAGCAATATCGATATTTACTAAACAAGTATATCAATAAGTTTTCTGTAAACACAGAAAATATTCCAAATCTAGTCATAAACCAAAATAAGTAGAAATTAATGAACGTTGACTTTCCCAGTGAATAATTCGGGTGAAATCTTCACGGTTAACCAACCGGGTCAGGTTTTTAAAAGAACACAACGTTTTTGTGTCATTTTATGCCTCCGTCTTCAGCAATCACAAAACTTTACTTTTATATCTTTTACCCGACGTCCAGAGATGACACAACTCTCCGCCAAACGTGATAATATCTTTTCAGACACTATTACTTGACTCTGAAATTAAATAAATAAATAACGGCCAATAAGTAAGCAATTAATTATTATTTAATTAATTATTTAATTAATCAAAATACGACGTTTCTTCATCCTTTTAAGACTCTATCGCGTATAAAATATATCAATTCCTGATCTTTACTTCATGACTCCTTCAGCCGAAAACAAAGTTGATAGCGAGTCATGAAGTGAAGATCATGAATTGCTAAATTTTATGCCTTATAAAGTCTTAAAAGGGAGACGAAACGCCGTACTTGGATTAATTAAAGAGTATTAAAATTAATATCTGACTTATTGGCCGTATTTTTATTGATAATATCTTTTCACGTAATAGGCAATGGTTTTTATTTTTTTCTTTGTAGTCATACTACAGCATGCCCTCTGGGATGTCCATTAGTGCATGTCCGTTTAAATCGAAGATTAGCATCACCGGGATCACGTGTCATCAGTTGTTTGATGTAAACCCTAGTTTATGGATTGGTCGCTGTAAGTTAGAATGGAGTCTGATGTTAACGAGAGGATCACTTTTCGGTAAGGACTTTTCTGCAGAAGAGTAGAGCAGCACATGTAACTGCTAACCCTCTGGAACTGAGGGTTGAGCAAAGATACAGTTCAAGGTCGACCGCATTCACGCTGTAACACAATGTTTTTTTATTTATTTCGTCACAGTATGCATGTTTGTACCTTGTCCTAGTAATGAGATCGGTAATCATGCTGCAGTTCCACGCATAGTCACTTTTAATAAAGGCAATGCGTCCGTGTCGACTGTCCGTTGCTGTAGATAGTGGGTAGTTTGGTCGTGACGTGACTTGGTTGACGCGTGCGCTAGCCTCGCCTCTCCTCTCCTCTCCTCGTCTCCTCTCTCCTCGCCTCGCTGGGACAATATCTCACAGCAAGCAGCACATCAGTCTGGCCCAAGATTAGTTACAGAGTTCACACGCCCCGCCCTGGGAAATTCGCGTAGGAGTTATCAGAAACCCCGCCACCCACGCTGCACTTAAGGTTACCGCACAATAACCGAGCCATTTGAGACAGGTGGGGCTCGGCGAAAGGGTGGAAAAAGTCAGGACATCTTCTCAGCCGATACCAGGTTTGGTGTCTGAGCCGGGACAGATCTCCATATATGCACAGGTGGTGTTGACAGTCCGAATAAAGTCTCTAAATTAATTCCAGGTGACTGAGAAAAGATCCAACGATTCGTACAACTTAACGGAAGCAATTTGGATAATAATAAAATAGAAACGACCTGACTTGCATTAATAAATTACCGTGACTAAAAGCCAGAATTTGCTGGATAGGTTTCTATATAAACAGCGCGACGACCACTAAGCTTGTGATTGTTTTGGTGTTGTTAACAGGTGTGAATGCTTTTGAGAAATAGTTCCTTAAGAATGTAATATCCTATGTTTTGTTTCTTTATATTTCCGATTACTATGCCTATAACTTGGCGAAAGCTCCTGTTTTGACATTATAATTGACATCATGCAAAAAAAAATGCAATTTAACTTGTATGGACTAAGAAAAACTGGTTGTCATTTTATCAAGTCAAAATTTATTACAAAACTCACACTCCCTACGTTGACGACCCTCTTCAACCAAATAAAATTAACAAAATATAATTTCAGTTTGTAAAAACCATTTAACAGAAAAACAATTGTCTGCTTTCAACAACTGGCAGGGCCCAAAATATTTTATATTGTGAGCAGAATTTGTTTCTAAATTTAGTTTTTGCTATTGTAGTGGTACTGTTTCAATTGAAAGAGACATTTTTATGAATCACTATTAGTTTACTCAACTGTTTTGGAATAAAATAATGGAAAACTGTCGACCGAACCCGGGACCTCCCGCTTACCGTGCGGTTGCTCTAAACATCTGAGCTAATCCAGGTTGAGTGATAGATCCAATGCCACATTCCTCCACTCTTGTAAACCTGACTCAACTCACCTACAATTTACTAATCACATTCTTCACGACCTTAGGTACGAAATCGGTGAAGAAATGTGTAAATTGATCAAAGGTGCTTGGATATCAATTCCAAAAGACAATAATTGCTTCGTTTGAAGCTCAGCCCAACGGCAAGGAAAGTAAATTTAGAAGATAAGAGTGGAAAATGTCGACCGGACCGGGAAGATAACCTGGGACCTCCCACTTAACGTGTGGTTGTTCTAACCACCTGACCTAGTCCATTACTATTTCAGTGACTATTTGGGTAATCTTCAGGGGGAACGGTAAAAATAAATAATAATATGTTAACATTCCTCGTATATATATTTTTAATATTTATATATAAAAACTATTATCTAACAGATTCTCAGTTGTGCCAATATTCCTTGTATACATTATCGTTTACCCATAATTAAATAAATATATATACTAAAAGAGTGCCTGGCGTTGCTCTGTAATTCATGTATATTAGTCCCCGCAGTGCTTAATTCGACATAAATCTCTTTGTCAGCACGTGAACAGACCAATAGATATATCATCAAATTTTTGAAAATTTACCTTTTCACGCCCCCTATTAACGAAATCGCGCACATGAACGCTGAAAATAAAACATTTTATTTATGAGATTAGACGGAATGCCGCCGAGTGAAAATGTGTATAAATCGTAATCCGAACAATGCAACTTTCAAATTTGCCCAACATATTAATTCAAATACACTTCATTATGTTTTGTCGAAGTAATCTATAAATAATTATTTCAGGATGCTCGCAATTATTCGGAACTCAGCAATCCAAAATCTGAATGTCAAAGAAACAATGTAAAGCTACGACGCAATGAACTTGCGCAAGTATTCATGCCTAATTCAAATGCCACAGATTATTCAATTGTTCAGGCTGAAATTTTGGGATTATCTTTTTATACATGTTATAAAAAAGTACTCGGAAAATTAAATAATTTCTGGATCTCGACAACAGCGCCACCTACCTGTTATAACCATAGCTAAGAACTATAAATACAAAAATCCGTCATAATCGGAATATAATTTCGAACACACGCACACCGGAATTATATATACATATATATAATTGTTTAATCTAGATCTACATTATTCTAAATCAGAAAGTGGAACACCCAAATAATTAAATCTAACTCTTTCATTAAAATTAAAATACAAATAATCCACATTACAAAGTATCTCACTTAAATTATTATTTACACTAACTATAATTTCTTAATATAAAAAATAGAAGTGATTAAGTTTGAAAATGGAAAATATTGAAAGGGAATCTTATTTAAAACCAAAAAAAGAAAAATTCTCATGAGTAAAGTCACTCATTTTATGAAAATATTTTAACTAAATTGTAATTTTAAATTAATAGACAGGTAACATGTCGAATAATTACCTACTTTTATAAGTTGGGGTGATTGATCGTTATTTCACAAATAACACTTGGCAAAAAATATGGCAATTAATTTCTCAGGGTAAATATAATAAATTTTATAATGTGTTATATATACACCGAATGTATATATATACACAATGAAAATGATCGGTCTCTGTGGGCTAGTGGCTAGCGTCACTGCCTCGTACAAGAGGTCCCGGGCTCGATTCCTGGCAAGGGCTTGGGTGATTGTGAGCGTCATTGTCGTTTCCGAATCGAAAAACCCTCACAATGAAGATAATAACCCCAATAATAATAATGGTGTAGCTAATGACCTTATCTGTTGATACGACTTATATAATAATAAAAATGATGAATACAGCCAAAAGCTCTTGTTACAGTTAATAAATGAATTAACGTTTTAAAAAATTACATTTTGTGACAGTAATTTCCTTATTGTATATATAAATAAAACATAAATAATTCGAAAGCGCTACTAATACAATATTCAATTAATGCTCTTTTATATTCATCAAAATTTTTATTTTTAGAATATTTAAAATTAACAGAATCAAGTGTTGTTTTTTGTTTCCTACTTCTGATGCAGGGGAAATGCTACATTTACTGCCTAATACATTCAATAGTGTCATTAATATGCTGATGCTAAATTCTCTTGAATCTACTTAAGCAATTTGTATATTTTATTTTTATTAATCGGTTAGTCACAAATTAAGTAAAATAAATTAAATACGAAGTGAGAGTTCTATTTGACTCTAACTTGAGCTGTATTTATCAAAGAATTAAACAGAACTTCAGATAGAGCAACAAGTCCGATAGCTTTTATTTTGTTTAGTTTGTTTGTGTTGTAAATCGAATAAGTTATGCACTGAATTTTTTAAGTTCTTAGTGCTTCATAAAGCTCTCCATTCAACATGATAAGGAAACATTAATGGATTTCTTATTTATTTTTCTGGATAAAATTGGAATTTAAGTCCTTGGTAGCAGAAATTTAAAATTGTGATGACTCTACGGGGAATCGGAGAGCAGCCCACGGATGTGATGTAATTCTGTTCCGAATGTTTGCCAGGCCGGCATTCATCTCGCCGCGGTACGGAGATTCCAAACAAAAACGAGTATCTGGGGCGGGGGATGTGACCAATGGCAGTTGGAGTGTCGCTTTCAGGGATCTCCGCGCCCACAAAATCATGCTGTTGAAAATACTTCCTGGCATATCAGTCAAACTTCATTACTTTTCCCTTCTGAAATGCTGTAAACCCGGGTCAATATCCAAGCGTGTAGTACCTTATTATCCACTTAAATATGGCTTGAATGTAAATTAATTTCCCTTGTCTGGTCTATCGCGCGCTTGGTGTGTGATTGTGCCGTGTTTAGACTTTTAAAAAAATTTCTGATTATTAGATTTCACTGTCGATACGATTCTCCGTGAGATTTTCATCCTCGCACAGGAAATCCTGTATCCTTATTAACAACTATCGTCAATATTCCTAAATAGGTGAAAACAACAAAATTCTATAAATTCATTCATCACACACGTATCGCAATGTATTAATAACAAGCGTTTACTTAGCTTATACAAACCTTATCAACTATGAATATGATTACAAAATAACATTATTACATTTATAGAAATAATAAAGTAATTATAAACTCCTACAAATTAAATAGTTGGGACTAATATGGATATATTTGTGATGTGGTATTCAGTCCTAAAAATGGTCTGATGCAACGGATATATCTTGAGGAAGCCTTTTCATTTCTGCATAGCTACACCATCACACATCCTCCCTAATCTACTAACCGTATTTCATCCTTGGCCCCCTCTTTTCTGTTCTTGCACCATACACTTCCCTCTAATACTCATTTTGCAAGACCCTCATGTCTTAAAACGTGGCCTATTAATCTATCCTTTATCTTGGTCAACGTCCTCAAATATTGTACGCTCTTCGTCTATTCTGCTTAGAACGTCCTGGTTAGTTACTCTATTCACCTATATGATTTTCAGTATTCTCCTATAGCAACACATTTCCAAGGCTTCTATTCTTTTCCTTTCCGCTACTCCTATCGCACCCATATAACACCACGTCCCATACGAATATTAACAGCAATGATTTCCTAATATTCACACTTATATTACCCGTAAGTAAATTCCTCTTTGTTACGAAAGGCTTCTTTGCCTGTGCTATCCTACTCTTTATGTCTACTACACTTCTACCTTGCTTCCCTCCTTTAAGATATGCTTCCCAATCTAACACCCTGTTTTATTCCACTATTTCCCATACTAAACTCCATTTTCATAGTTTTACCGCTATTAATCCTCGTTCCTCTTTCTTCAGAACCATGTTCATGCCATTTATTATGGTTTACAAGACTTCTTCTGACTGCCCTAATACTACTATACCATCATTTCTTTTCATATTACGTTTTAACTTTCTTCATCGCCTGCTATATATGTATATATATGTTACATGCGACAGACTGCATCCTTGTCTTACTTGATTTCTACTTTCTTTTCTTGATCTTATATTCTATAGCCTTCTTTAGAGGTTGTGTATAAGCCTTCTTTCTCGATATTTTATTCCCGTGTTCTTCAAAATCCTTGATGGTGTGTTCCAGTTCACATTATCAAACTCTTTTTCTGAATCTAGAAATGTGATGAACGTTGGCCGGGTTTTCTTATTCTTCCTTCTAAAATTAGACGCAAAGTCAATATTGCTCCTCATGTCCCTACATTCTTCCTAAAACAAAACTGATATTTGTCACTCTATCCTCCCATATACTATTTTCGTTAATATTTTCTACGCATGAGACACTATACTAATTGTCCTGTGCTGTTCGCATCTATCAGCCCCAGTCCTCTTCGATATGGATATAATTATGTTTTTACTATAATCTTCTGGTATTCTTACTGTTTCAAAGATATCGCAAACTATCCTGAACAGCCATGATATTACTTCTTCGCTCGATGATCTTATAAATTCCTCTGGAATGTTATTAATTCCTGGCTCTTTACAATTGCTCAGGTCTGTTAGCGGCCTGTCAAACTCTGAACTTAAAATTTTGTCCCCTATCTCTTCATCATCCCCCTCCTCTGCTTCTTTTCTTTACGGACTGATATAGATTTCCACTGTGATACAGATCTTTTAGATATTCCTCCTACTTTTGTGCCTTTTCTTCTTGATCCAGAATTTGTTTCTCATTCCTTCTCCTGATGTTCTTGCTAATATTTTTCCTCTCCCCGAATGTTTCTTTGATTTTCCAATAAGCTGCGACTATTTTTCCTTTCACTGTGAAATAATCAACTGCTTTTCATTTCTCTTTGAGCCAAGCCCCTTTAGCTGTTTTCCACTTCCTATCCATCCCATTCTTCAAGCACCTGTACTGTAATCAGCGTTTTTATTTTTACGCCTTTCATCAGTCATTTTTATTATTTCTTGTGTTATTTTGTTGGTCTAGGAAATTCTTCCTATTTTTTCGTCGGCTGTTCTAGTCATTTCTTCCTTCAAGAGTGCTCATTTCTCTTCTACATTGTTTCTTTCTTATTCTCCATTAATCTGTTCTTGATATCTGCTTTGAAACTCTGAAGCACCCCCTGTTGTTTCAGTTTTTATAATTCCCATCTTTTTGTTTTAATTTCTTTCTACAGTTTCAAGTTATATTTATTGATGTCGAAATGCTCAACTCTTAACAGAATGCTTCGACCCGAGTCCATTCATTGCCTAAAAGAGATAAAAGGGCCTCGGCATGTGATAACCTTGAACCATTTAGAGGGAGAACGAGTTAGCCCCAAAGGTAAGCACCATTACCACTCTGTAAAGAAATACCTACAAGAAAAACCTCCCACACTTATTCTCTCAGCCAAGGGTCTATTATTTGGATAACATGCTGCATGAGAGTTATCCTGAAACAGGTAATTACATAGGAATTGAATTTGTAAGGGATGATGTTGAAGGTAGAACAAAGTAGCCAAGGATTTATTATAGGCTATAGTTTAAGGATCCTACCGATAATTGGCTTAAAAGTGATTAAGTAAAAACCCTAGAATACCTGCCCCTGGTAGATCGGCTATTGGATACCATTATCACGCCATTCCGTATGACGGGATAGGTGTTTTCGGTGGGGTCGCAGCATTCCCTTCGCCGTGTCTCCACAAGTTTTATTAAGTTGCTGGCCACAGTTTTTAAAACTTATCAGTGGAAAACTCTTACCGTATATAACTCCGGTGACTCCAGTACATACACCTCTGTGAGAGAATCACAATGTACGTTTTTCTTGGAGAAAGGGCTACAGAAGGGACTTCACATAGCATGCCTCGATCAACTACACAGCGACTTTTAAGATTTCTTATACTGCTCATTAGATTGCCACGGTATATTCTTTTGTTCACCACAAAGGTTTCTGTCGATCTGTTGAAGATTTAGGATCCTTCCTCCTTGAAATCTATTGAGTCTGATTTTCATTTTATCCCCTTTCAATTGGCAGTCGTTATCGGAAGTCAAAATAACGTATTGATTCTACAATTTCCTTTAGTTGACATGCAGATTCTGAAAAACCAAACTCATAGTTAATTTTTATACTTCAAATGTAGACAGGAAATAATTCCAAACTCATACAAATTTGGAAGAACGACATTTGTTTGGTGATTCTTTTCCCAATAAGCTGTCCACTGAGAATAATTTTCCAGTGGAAGTGTTCTGCTGTTCTAAAACTTAATTAAGTTGTCGAAAGGTTTCCAAGCCCTAGAACTTAACGGCTGAGCCTAGGTATGTGGCCCAGTACAGCATCGTGGCAGCAAGAACAGGAACCCTGTCATGTAGACAGCAATAAATTAGCATAATCATTTACATGTATGGCTACGTGAGATTGTTAGAAGAGCTCATATTCATTAAATAGGTAAATGTTATTATTTATTTCTAATACCTATACAACTACTGTTAACTTATTAAAACTAACATAAATCACTTATCGTGACGAGCAGAAACATTGAAGTTGAGTTTTAGGTAGGATATATATTAAATTATAATACCCATTGGCTATGTGGAAGTGTTCTTCAAATAATGTAAAATACATTAATACTTCAGGAATCCGGAATGTTTAAGTTAATACATAAATGAAATGTAAAATATATTATATTGTATCACTCTAAAATTAATCGGAACAGTTTATTTGAAATTTTTGTAAAGAATTGTTTCGGCAAATTAAGACGACGACGATGGCATTCGGAAAAAAAATGGTTCGAAGTTTCATACCTTTTTCTTGAGTCACTGAAGAAAGAAAAATTTCGGGAAATATTATTAAACATAAATTTATTATTTAAATTTACATTATTTACGGGAATGAGGACTAAGGTAAAGCTCCTCCAGATGCATTCGTTAATTTCTCATAAAATGTCAAAACAATAAAAAATGTCATGATAGATATTTATAAATAAATTAAAGAATTGTTTTAAATAAATACTCAAAGAATAATTATTAATTTAATTTCGAACTTTTTACGTTATCAAGTGAATTTCGTACTGTTATTTCTTCATTTTTGATTTATCTTATGTCTAGTATTGTCACTGTCGGTTCTTCTTGTTTATGTACTTTATTATTATTTGTGTATTTCCTCATTGATTTATTGTGACGTTCAATTGTATTATGTAGCCATTATATGACTGTTATATTTTATCATCCTCAAGAGTTTGCGAAAATATACTCTTTTTTACATTATAAAGGGTTGGGCGTAATGATTTATTTACTTGTTTACGAGGGCTTTTATTTGTTTAATTTGGACATAGATTTAATGGATACATCTGCTCAAATGTAATTTGCACATACAACTGTAGATTATGGGACGATTTTATCTTCTAAAATAATTGAAGTACCAAGAGTTGTTAATCGCAGGGATTCCAGTGGGAAGAACAATTGGAATTCGGCCAGTGGCTCCTATATGGGGAATTTCATTATAAAAAGTATTAGTTACTTAACTGTTTCTAGTTTGCAATTTTAATCGGGATCTAGAACCGCAGATTTAGTTATTTTACTCGTTTACAGTAGCACCCCTGGATGCTCTTAAACTGACTTATTTAATTTGCACTTAGCTCTGGTTTTCACTCAGCCACTTCAAATTCTTTTTCACTTTACTTTGTCATCACAATTCCTGACGAACGCCACCAATGCTTTCAGTTCTCAATCTTGAGAGTCTGAATTTAATAGAATAAAATGTAATTCGTAAATCATACAAATAACGAATGTTAACGTCATGTTCTCCAACTTAAGCAACTATTCTCTTACAACAATCAGCTTTTACGCACGACCTACACGGAGCGGCAGGAACGATTAACTCCTTACAATTTCTGTGCTCCGTTCAACTCAATTAAAAACGATCAACTATATTTATTCAATATCAAATTTCCAATGCATTATTTCCCTTTACCGCTATAAATTCTAATTATCAATAATTACATCGTTTAAATTCGAACAATATTCCGGATTCCACATTCCAGTGTCGCAGTATTTCCTTATAATATATTCAAAGATAAATTAATTTTCCTAATTTATGAGTAAAGGACTAATCTAATCAATAAATATAAATCTGATAAGTTCATTTGAATTTTATATTTAATGTTATTCCATTGCGTTTTTTTGAGCTTGTGTGATTCTTTTAAAATATTCTGGAAAATAGTAACTTTCTCCTGTTTTCTTCTAGAATAAAACATATCTAAAAGAATTTTTATATTGATTTATCATATCATTTAAAATTTTATAACAGACTAGCTATGCCCGCTACGTCGTGCGAAAATAGTTATTTTTATTTTGCTCTAAAAACTAACAACAGGTACAGTATTTTGATAAAGTTGAATTCATTTAACATATAAAATGTACGGTATCACTTATTTAAGATCGCTTCCGGGCAAACTTTATAACTTGCAGTTTGTTTTGAACAGGCGCTTCAGAGCTAATAAAAATGAGCACTTACGAAATACGCGTCACATAAAACCATTTTACGTATACATCATATTGACGGCCCAAAGAAGATTATTATTTCTTAGGAAGTTAACTCCCTGCCAACAATGTTAATTAAGGTGCGAACCCCCCTGCAACAATATATGTGCCAAAAGTACGCTTATAACAACACAATAAGTGGGTGGAATGGTATAGGAACGT
This sequence comes from Eucriotettix oculatus, assembly GCA_034510155.1. Taxonomy (NCBI): domain Eukaryota; kingdom Metazoa; phylum Arthropoda; class Insecta; order Orthoptera; family Tetrigidae; genus Eucriotettix; species Eucriotettix oculatus. Next base: position 67,499,403 of record CM067378.1, read on the forward strand.
CTCATAGGACTTTTAACTCGCAGTTGGTTTTCACGTCGCGGCAAATTTGAGGGATTTATAAATATTTATATTAATATATTCTGAACCCTGAAAGATAACGAAATGAAACATATACGAAAATTTTATTTAAAATTCTTTTTTCTCACTAAAATTTTCATTGAAATCCGTTGAGCCGTTTTGGAGCAAACATACTGACAGAGACAATCAGACTCTTCAATTTTATTTATTGGTATAGATTTAAATATTTTATAAAGTTTTATATTTCCTTTATCTGTAAGAGGCGGTTTTTGACAACCTTAGATATTATACCGATCATTTAAATCCATTAAAGACCTATGGTTCGTTTCAATTAGTCTTTTATGTACTTTATGAATGTGAAATGTTCCTCAGCAAGTGCTTTTGATGTTTGATACAGGAACGGTCTGACACTGAGTGGAAGTTCGCGAGGACTCACCTGTGGATTAGCTACTTTGAAGAAGGAGATACAGTGCCTCCACCTTTCAACCTCGTACCCACCACCAAGAGCATGGCTAAGATGCTTGGCTGTGGGCGCAATAAGCGAGTGTCCTGTTCTGCAAAGGTATATTTACACATTTCATTTAATCGTTATCATTAATTTACAATAAAGTAGTAAACAATGCCCGTTAAATACTGCACACTGTACAATAATACGTCGCATAAGTCTTTAGTGACTTATTATTAAGAGTTATTTTCACTGTATCACGTGGATCCATCAGTGAAGCGAGGATTTGAGGATATGAAATGAGTCAAATAGTTTTACATAAGTTTATTACATTAAAAATAGGGTAATCTTATATCTAGTAGCACGTGTTGATTTATATTTTTGTTACTGCAGGGAATTGAGTAATTACATAAATCTACAATTTTTTTCCGGAATAGAAGGAGTGACTAAGTAAAAAATTGGCTTGTTAGATTTTAAATTTGTTTTGTTCATTTCGGAGCGGTTTAATGTGTGGTGCAAGCTTAGGGTTGTTCCCTAATAGTGTACAGATTTGTGTTATTGATAATCTTTTACATTGTATATAAAAGCATATTTTTTATCTTGTGTTCTGTGCACATTTGAATTAGTAGTGTATAAAATTTTATTGTTAATCACAAAGAGCTTTAATGAGAGAATGTATTAATTTTTCTGGGGGGGGGGGAGAATGCCTGATTTTTTGAAAATCCTCACCAAGAAGTTCTTGATTTGACTTGACATAGTATTATAAACACATTTTCATTTGTTGAGGAGTCGCCCCAAAATATAATGCCATAAGACAATATAAAATGAAAATATGCATTATTTACTCATTCTTCTGTTTGAATATCCATTACAGTACAAGAAGCTGTTGAAAGTTTCCTTAATAGTTTATTAATATGCTCTTTACAATTCAGTTTATTGTCTACAGAAAGTCATCAAAATTTATTACATTTAGTTTTATGCATTTCCTTATCATTACTTACCAGATTTACAGTTTGTAAAGATATGTTTGTTTGGAATTGTATAAAATTTGTTTTACCAAAATTACCAATTAACTTCATAATTATATTATATAAAACGAAAAAACAATATATTATCATATAAACCGCATTTATAAATGTCATATCAGAAACTTTAAAATTTAATTTAATTTGTTTAACTTTTAAAATGTTTGGTATACGTTAACTATGTATTATATCATGATATAGTTGGTACAGTAAATTAGTGACAATTTTTATACAAAATTCAGCATTTCAGAATGATAACCAGAAGGTTCACAACAATGTTAATTTAGTCAAAAAGTTTTCAGCTTTATTACTTAAACATGAATTAAAAGAAAATAAGGGTTTAACGTATTTATTTTTCGGCAAAACTTGTAATTCAAAATTTTCAATTAATATATAGTCAATGAATGCAGTATTTAGATTAAGTTCGTGTTAAAGTGAGAGGAAAATTGTTGTGAATTCTTTTCGCATTATTATCATGAAGAGTTACAATAAAATTTAAAATTCTTATAATTATTAATTCCTTCAGTACTAAGTTGAATAAGACGGTGCATTTTTCTATATATATACAATGCTTTTAAATAATCATGACTAGAGAAACATTCCACCACACGCTTTACTTTGCAGTAAAAGCACAACAAATAATAAATGTTTTGTTAAAGGCATACAATGAGATAATTTTAATAGTTTATGTATGTCTTAAATGTTTGTATTTAACAGTACGCCGTTATGTTGACATGGAACACTAGAAATTCTTAGGACGAAAGGGGAATGGTTCCTCCCAACGTATTTCATGAATTCATAACACAGATTTCAGAATGCACTGAGATAAATTGCAACTTGATAGTCAATTACCTAAGCTCCATAACATGGGGGAAAACTCATTATGAGAGCCACTGTTATTCAATATGCTGTAGGTACCATATTATATTTCTGATAGAATTTTAAACCAACCATTTCACCGGACATTGGAACGAGAGAAGCGTCGGAATTTTCCTTAGCTTAACTTGACTTTGTTACCAAGCTCTTACAACATTCCCGTTACATTATTAATAGTAAAAAAATTTGGCTCTTGGAGAGAAATAATTATAGCATTTCGAAAAAGAAGCAGAGGAATTTTTAAAAAAATCATGATAAACAGCATTATTTTCAATAAATTATTTTCTTGTTTCTATATAATGATGTGACTAACTGTTGTATTAACCTCAATTTTTTTAACATATATTCGTTGTGGCATATTAAATTGAAGTTGCAAAAGTTACCATCATTTTCGAATATTTTCAAAACACTAATTATTGAGCATGGAAAGGAATATTATCTCTATAGTAAAACACTACGTGTAGGCCATGCTTTCAATGATGTCTCTGCTCTTAAACAGCATAAGAATGGGTTAAACATATTAAAACGGTTAAACAGGACCCTGGACTGTAGTTTAAAGAATCCTACGCGCAAAGCACCTAAAGAGGATGCACCCTAAAGAAACCTGCAACAGGTTAGGTTAGGGTTTCTATACTTGTCTCACAGGGACATCGATAAGTTTACCTCTTATTGTTTATAATATAGTCTTCCTGAAAAATACAATCAGTTTTTAAGGATTAAATAAATAGAAACAAACAAATCAAAACAAATTTCAATATTTCTAGCTTCATAAGAAATCTATTCAAATACAAAGTAAATCTGTTATGATCTCCTATCTAATAATATAACACAAATTTGTCTTTGTTAATTTCAAAGTTCTGGTTACACTAGTTAGTAAAAGTAATTGTTAGTTTTCGTATTTAAAATAATTTCTAGTGACATGTGCCTCCAATTGTATTCTCCAAAAATGATTGTATGTGATTATTTACTTGCCAGTAAGGTCTTAGATCTTCTCTTTAAAGTATTAAGATTTAAGTAGATGTGTGCTTTTAGCTTCTAATACCCGACCCCGTTCATTGTAAATACTTTAGCGTTGGAATTAAGCTCGTCACGTCGTGTTTCCAAGAAGTATGAAGTTCAGCAGGAACAAAAGGCAAGTAACTGAGTTAAATGACGCAGGAAAATGATACACTTAATGTCACAAATTCATCTAGCTTCTCACAATTGCCGAGGAACTGAAAAGGTTTCTTCTTGAGTGTAATATAGAGATAAATAAAAGCTGTCATTTAAAAATCTGACCATATAATTAATTACCATTCAGAAAATTGTATTAATACTGACCACTGAAATCAGAAACTTTTTAAAATATCAGGAGGAATGTCAACTTTATGTACTCACTGTAAAAAATAATAACAGTATTTTACCATTTATATTCGGACGTTACTTACAATTTAACTGTAATTATATTCTATATTAATTTACAAATGTAATGTAATAAAACTCAGAAAAATTACGGCTTATTGCAACCACATTTATGTGGTTCCTTTTAAGTAATTTACGATAAGGTGTTTGTTAGGAAAATACTTATTATTAGTCGAGAACAAAGGATCTAAGGAGACATTCCAATCCATTTTCTATTATCATACAAATATTTACCTACGCCTATATTCATGATTAAATAAATTAGGTTGGATTTTTAAAAAGAACTTCATAAACATCGTATTTCAGAATGAATAATTACGAATAATAATTAGGGATTAGAATTATTTTTATTAAAAATCTGTAGCTATTTCTACTATGTTTTACTCTCATTCTCATCATTTGAGTTCAAAAGTGATCAAATAATTACATATGCACAAAAACATTAAATACATGCCCTGTTTGTTCAGTATTTACATTAAAGGAACAACAAACAAACTATAAATAATGTTGTTGTGGTACTTAGTCCTAAGACTGGTCTGATGCAACCCTCCATGCGAACCTATCTTGCGAAAGCCTTTTCATTTCCTTATAACTAGCACAACCCACATCCTCCCAAATGCATACTAATCTAAAATTTATATTTAAGAACACATGTCTTTTAAACAGTTTAGGAAAACTGATACTAAAATCAATTCAGAATATCGTAAATGTTTGAGGTGTTATACATGCCATTTTGGAAATATTAAGAGATAGATATTATTTAAATTTAAATTATATAAATAAATTCTTATACCCACTTCGTAGACCTCACTTATTATTTAATCTCACTGTTTACTTATGAATAGATTATCTTTCTTGTAAGAGCAAACATCACACTTTTCAACGATTGCATTTAAAACCTGTAGCACAATTTTTAATTCTATGTTACATTCGAATTGAAGCATTCAGCATAAGTATATACGGTGATTTTACGAGGAGTAACGTGAGTTTAGTGTTTTTCCGTTCCTCCACTCGTGACTTAATAAGTGGCAGACTGTACTGTATAGTTCATGTTGTACATTCATAAAGTTTAATGCAATTTTTTCAATAGTTTATTCCCGATAGTCAAGATAGCCTTTTATTTAGATATATTACTCTTTCTTGGATAGTAAAATAAGTTGACATATTTTTTATTTCTCAGTCCAAATTGATTAAGATATATATTCACACGTTACTATCGTGAAATCTAAAAATATAAGTCCAGTTCGCGTTAAAAGTTGGTTCGAAAGCGATGAAGTCTGTGTGGTTGCTCTCAAAGCCTGAAGCACTGGCGGCAACCGGGGAACGCTCAAGTGAATTTTTTTATGCTCTTTGCTGACGTTCTATTAGTCCCGATTTGCATATTCCACACGCATGCTTCCCATAAGACTTGCTAATTTAGATTCCGTCTGCCCACGCAATACATTCCTCAGCTGACTAGAAACACTAGAGTTACTCATTCACACTTCAGTGACCTGAGGCGTACAATGCGTTTATTATAATCTTGTTATAACCACACATTAAATTGAAGCGTCATAAACTATTTTGGTTTTGTAAAACACGATGGCGTGGAAAAAAAAAACACTAATCCTCTCACCATTACAGTGACAACCTTTTAATTAATATTTCCTTGATTTTCAGACGGAAGAAATGTATTTTTTAAATTACATTTTCCATATCAATGGCAATTTTTGTTGCAGATTGTCTATATTAGCGTAGCTCACACTGTTTCTTCACATTAAAACAAATTTCAGATGATTAGGATGTACTGAGATTCTTATTGTCCGATTCAAGTTCACTCATTCACGGTTCAGGCATGCCATCATTTATTCTGCAATGAGGCCGTAAAGGGATTTTTTTATAGTTTTAATATTTCTTCACTTTGCGTTATTAGTGACTTTTCTAATTGTTTGGTATTTAATATATATATGTATGTATGTATAACGGTCCTGTAATATCATATCAACATATATATACATGTAGGTATGTATGTATAACAGTCCTGTAATATCATATCATTATATATATATATAAAATCTCTGTGTAACACTCGTCATGAAAAGGTCCGGAAATCTCGAAAACATTCAGCTTCATCTTCGTCAAAGAAACCACGTTCCAGAGACTATACTTCAGACCAGTTTTCCATAATAACAATTACGTTTAATTATTTAGTTTAAGGTGACTGAAGTACTTCGTTGTAGTTACGTACTACTTTTCCTACATGTGGCAAGTTATATATTTCCATAAATTATAATAACATATATACTTAACATTTATTGTTTTGTTTTAGGTGATTTAAGGTTAGAGTTCATTAATACTTGAATAACCGTAACGTATTGATGAAGACGCATGGCCGCTACATAAAGTACTTTTCGAACGATCAACATTTTGCTTCTATCAAACGTAGCAGTTTTAATTAAAAAAATTGTATTAAATGGAGGATCCGGCAGAAAGAAGACGTCTGCCTAATGAGCGACTGGCTAGGTTCAAAGTAATCAATAGGAATAGGAATAATTAAAAATATTTAATGAGAATCCGGCAGAAAGAAAAAAAAACGCGTGGTTAGATTATTTTTTCTTTGGGTGGGGGAGGGGTTAACAGGCTACATGAGGGTAATTCTGAAACAGGCAACTCCTTTTAATAGCATAGGAAGGGAAATGAAATGGGGGGATGCGGAAGGTAGAGCAAGGTAGCCAAGGGTTAAGTCTTTTTTTACTGGTGGGGGGGGGGGGGGTTAACAGGCTACATGAGGAGCGGTTTCTGAGGTATGTACCTGAAATTACACAAAGACACTGCCAGTTATAAGGTGTTCTAAGCTTTACCTTAGGCGTTAATAAACCATTCATCAAGATATTACTGTCAAATGAATGCTGTAGCAGGCTAATGCAAAAGAATTCCCGGTGATCGCCGGGCAACCAACTAGTATGTAAATAGTTGACGCGACAGACTTGATAGGAATGCCGTATCGTTAAATTGCTTCTCCTACATCCCTGGCTTTCTAAAACCTAAGTTATTTGAATGAAGAACTGTTTGAATCGTGTATTTCAGAATAAATCCCGAGAGAAGGCCCAAGAACGTCACGACACGGTCATGCATCAGCTCGTGCGGCGCTACATCACCGCAGAACAACGCAAGCGTGACGAGTTCGGCATCACCGAGGATGACGTCATGGAAATCCGTCAGGACATCTCTACCCTGCGCTATGATCTCATCGACATCTTACGGACCAACGGCATGAACACGCCCAACATTGACAAGAACCAGGAGGCTGCAGGTACGTTGTACTCATTACCATGGATCAGTGCAAATCTTCCATATTCATTATTTTCATTATGCACAGAACTAAGGTAAAGTAACTAATGACTGCCATAAACCACAAATACTACGACTGCACTCCGTATAATTTATTTACATGCAAATGTTACAGTTGGTAAGAAGGGCCGCGTGATGGAGAGACGTTTGCTGAAGGACTTCCAAATCGGATTCGTAGAAGGACTTGTCAACGAAGTGATAAAGACTGATACCGAACCCAAAGACGTTTTCAGCAAGATAGCGCGTGCCATTGGACGTCGAACTAGCTCCAAGAAGAACAAGAGGGACTGGAACGCGTTGGTTCGTAAATCTACGATGGTTAGAGATCCCATCGGCAGTACCACTGAGGCGCTCACTCGGCAAAGTCGGCAGAGTATACGCAGGTGAGTACACACGCTGATTCATTAACATCAAGCAGAAAAACTGACGAGTACGCACAGTCAATTAAAATAGTTACAATGGCAAAATAATTTACTAGTATTTTTGTGCCGTCGTTCGAGTCCCTAAGTTAGTTTTGCTTGAATACATAGGCAAATATTTTAAAAGATTTGGGAATCAAACATTATTTTCCATTCAATGAACACACTAATGTAAATATGAGCGGTTAACCAGTTTCTTGGCCGGTAAAGACACCGTCATCGGCGACGCGTCACGGTAGTATAAACTGCATGAAACTGTTGCAGAAAATGGACTTAAGTTTCTTTAAAAAATATAAATAATGTAACTGGGAAGTTAGTTTTCTCATGAATGTATGCATTGTAACTTCGTTAACGAGTTGAAATGCTTTGCTCCAGCTAACAAAAATTTATCAAATTTCAATTTACGGGGTTCTTGGGATCGTATTAACTGGTTCTTACTTATTGGGAGCGATAGTAGATTATTTTATTCCCAGTTTTATTTTGACATGATAATTAAATGGTACATCGGGTGTCGTTGGATGTGACCAACAGAAAAATTTTTCATCGGTCCCTGACTTGCGTTTTTATGATTCCCGGGAATAAATATTAACATCTGTTCCTCTTGTAGTTCTTTGTCCACCTGACATTCACTGTAAGTGCTGTGTGTGTATTTCAGAATTTAAAATACGCTCCAATACAGTGAATAATATTTATAAGTCGTCCGTATCACAGTCACTCAGCTTATCGTTTCTCCATTTACCCTACATGGATAGTTGGAAACTTATTTACACCATTTACATCTTATGTATATTTATAAAATATTTTACATAATAACAAATTACGACATATTCGATAGAAAGTATGAATCTAACTTTTGTTGCATCGGTAGGAAGGAAATTGTCAGGTAAATCAACTGAGACGACTGTGGCAAAGATCAGTCAAAATTAAACAAATAGAAATAGTTTCATAACTTACGATGCAATTAAGTATGACGAGTACGCAGTGGAAAGTAACCGTGATCTGTTAACTGCTTGCTTCGTTCTCACCGGTAAAGATATAATGAGCGAATTGTACCAGATAACAAATCGTTTGCTGTAACATGAAATTATTATTAGTATTGAATGTAACTCGCACGTATCCAAGCAATGAACTGTCTCAACAATGCATTGCGTCAGCGATATCATTTTAACCTAAGAATAACGTGATGGTCCAAGAAAACTCCTTGCTCTCACAATACAAGACGATTGTCTGAATCACGACAGCATGTCATAGTGTGATCTTCTTGAAGATCACTTGAAGTCTCCAATCTGGTAAAAAGTCTGATTTTCTCAGTACCGGTGTAGTCTTGCAGCATGATGACGCGAGGCCTTACACCGTTCCTATAACATAGGACCTTCGTCTACCACACAAGATATTCACCCGGTCGAGTAACTATCATTTACTTGAACCCCTCAATGTTGCAAAAATTTCCGCAATGAAGATGTTGGGAAGGACGCGGTGCACGAGTGGTGGTTACACACTCAGTACCAAGATTTTTTTTCTAATGATTAGTGAAACGCTGGGCCAGTTGCATTAAACCTAATGGGGACTATTTTGGAAAGTAATGAAATGCTTTCAATTCTATTGTACGTATTTTCGTTGTAAAAATATATCAAAATTACTTTTTGAATCTGCCTCATATACCTTTCAATAGACTTTTGTTGCTGACTAAAGGAACTTATTTATTTAACGAATCTCAATCAAGATGTTTAGAGTCACGTAATATGTATAGTAAATAATAGAAACGTCTGCAGTATATCGTGCCAAATATAATTATGGAAGTAATGTAACTTTGGTTAACAGGTACATCATCACAAACCAGAACGAGGGTCTCGACCCCGATAAGCTGGTTGAATACAACCCCAAGTTATCTCTCGTTTCTCCTGCTGCGCGGGTGGCCTACGCCAAGTTTAAGATGAACAAGATTAAACAGGAATACGACGAGAGTGTGGAGGGCAGAGGAAGCACGAGCGACTCGGTGAAGGCGTCCGTGGAGAACGAGCTGGACGGCAGCAGTTCAACGACCCAGGGGCCGGACAGCGTATTCGAGGCATCGACTCCGAGGGACTCCGTTAAGTCGAAGCCGTCCTTGAGGGCCGCGATGTCCATCGAGCGGCCGCGTCCTCGTGGCTCTGTGAAGTCCACGCCGCCGACTGACGTCGCTCCGAGCGTCACCACGGCTGAAGTCCAGCAATCCGCTCCCCCCAGAGGCCCGCCGCCCATCCCGCCACCCAAGACGGTCGAGGTGCGCGAATTCCGCCCCAAGACGCCCATCCCTGAAGAGGAGGAAATACAAACCCCGTCGCCCTCTCCACTGCCTCCGGACATCACCATAGATGACACCCACTCCAAGTCTTCGTCCGAAGGATCTTCCCCGAAGGGAGGCAAACCAGAGCCGGAGACGCCTCCAGTAGAAGAAGCTGAAGCGGCTAAGCGGCTGAAAGCGGAATCTTCTAAGGAGGCGACTCCCACTCCGACGCCTAGGAAATCTCCAGCGAAACCCGGAGGAAAATCAAAAATTTCGGGACAGACTGTGACAGGGTGGCTCTAGTCACGCTCGCGAACATAACTGGTGACCTATCACAAATACAAGATGTATCTTCCATCATCAGCTTTGGCATATCATGCTGCACTTCTTTACAGTTGCCTTCAAAGCCATGAACATGATCTGGCAAGGAGCGATCACTAATATTTTGTATGTCTTAAGACCTAAATATCAGGGACAAGAAAAAGGAAACGGCAATATTGACTAATAATGTATAAGCATCTGGGAACGAAAGACTATTTTACTTGAAAAGTAAAATATTAACTGCCTTAAAATTTTGCATAATGAGCAAAATTTTTGTTCCAGAGTAGAAACATTTGAAAATAAAACATCCTATTGGGTGAGAATAATAACCTTATCTATACCGTCCACAATATTATTCTATATTATCCTAACCTGAAATTGTATTTGTTAAACTTTCAAGTGACAAGGAAAATAATTTAAATGAACAATTAGGTATACGTTATTATTCAACCTCTTCTATCCATAATTATACTCAGGCCAAATAATAAAGCAAAGTGAGCTGCTTACTGGCACATGCCTTAAACTTCCACAACTTCAAGAGAAAATCTAACTCACTCAATTGTACAGAGAAAATAAAAAATGTTCTTCGTTTATTGATATTTTTTGTGTCAAAAATAAATTACATGCCCATTTCTTATTTTGGGATTAAAGAGGAAAAATATACTTTGGGTGACCTATAATTACAATTAATGTAACTGTTAAATTAAAACTATTTTCGAGAGAATGAATACTTCATTGCTTTATTTACAATATGTGATTTGTTAATTACTGCAATAAAACGTTGTATATTAAGTTATAAAAATAAAAACAAATAATTAAAACATTATCCAAACTTCCCACATTCTTAAACTCATTTTGCAAGGTTATATAAACCTTAATCAGCAATCATGCTTGATAAAGTAAACCCGCCATCATATGACGCAATTAAATGCTTAAAATCAGCTTTCTTGAAAATTCAATATGCACGGTTATAATTTTAACGATTCAATAAATATGAATACTCTGGTGTAAGTCAAACAGAGTTATGAAATACTGCAAAAAGATTAAATTAAAACCAACTAATATTAAGAAATGCTCAAATAAAATATTACAGGAAAGCCAATATTACAGGAAAGCCAATCACATTTTCTGTACTATTTGTAATAATACTGTATAAAAGGAATGTCTATTCATGCTGCAACGAGTCTTGTTTCCTGCTGCACGATAAAGTAATTCAAGTAACGTACAAAACCCATTAAGCATTTAATGAGCCGCTCTTATCCACGAACTTGCTACTTCCAAAACGCAAATCGGTTCTTTATTAATCTCGCATTCTAATTTCAAATTTATGTAGACATTAGCATAGTTTCCGCTCTTGTTCCTCGTCGCGTTCAGCCTTATAACACAACATAGCACACAATCTCCGTGGAATGCACATTTTTATTTAACGTAAAACCTCGCTACTACGGCAAAGTTACTCAACTATCTGAAAAGTGGTCAGCAATTCACTCAGTCTTGGAATTAATATTTGACGGCCATAAGCGATTCGATATACACAATATAATTCTAGATGCAGCAACTGAATTTGTGATTGTTGAGCTGAGAAAATTGGATGCTGTAATTAACTCGCCAGTCATTATAAATATTATGATTGCTCTTGTTACAAGTACACACAATAAATACATACATGCGTAAATTACTATGGCGACTCACAATATACACTGAGTGCCCTAATTATTATGACCACCTGACTGCGTCAGTGTTGCAGCTATAGGGCGAGATTGCTATTAATGGGAATGCAGATGAAGTGAATAATCAGTTTTACTGTGTTGTTTGCGAAGATATGGTTAAAAGACGTGATTTAACCAGTTTGAACGTGGGATGATCGCAGGCGCTCGAAGTGTCGGAACCAGTATCAGGAAACGGTTGCACTTGTCAAGTGTTCGAGAGCATAACTATTAATGTTTGCTGAGAGTGGCCTACTAAGAAATAAAACGAATCTAAACGTTTCCAAAGGATAATCAATGCACGAGCTGCAAGGATACTTTCCAGAGTTGTCCAGTTCAGCTGAAGAGCGACATTGCGACAAATAGCGGAGAATCTTAATCAATATCTAGCTGTAAACGTATCTGAACGAACTGTTTGCCGCATATTACACCGACGACCTGTTCAAAAGTCTCTGCTGCCTGTCTTCAACAAGAGCAGACCTCTTCAGTTGGCGAAGGAGCACAAGTATTGGACAATAGATGAGTGTAAAAGGGTAAAATGTCTCATTAATCGCGATTTCAAATGCACCATGTATTTAAAATATACCAAAAAACATCAGGATTTCATAAACCCCAAGTGTATTTCCACAAGACCTCAAGCTGGTGATGGCAATATCGTGTTTGCTGGATGTTTTCTTGACACAGTGTGGATCCTTTGAATCCTGTGGAACATCGTCTGAAGGCCCAAGGGTATTTAAGTATATTTTGTTAATGGTGTACTCTAGCAGTGAGGGATGCTTCCAGCAGGACAATGCTCCTTGTCATTGTCCTCAGAAGGTTTACAGAGTATGACGGAGTCTTTTTCTTGGTATGTTGGCCTGCAGAATCACCAGATCTCAATCAAATTGAGAATATGTAGGATGAGATCCAACGGGTTATCAGGCGGCTGGATTCAGTACCATCAAATCTTAAGGAATGGCAAAGTGCAGTTCATCAGGGATAAGGTCTCGAATACCTTCATCCACCAGCCAACATCTCATAAAATCCATGCCCAGAAGATTAAAAGCTGTGTCAAGAGCAAACGGTGGCCCAACATTGTTTTGAGAGGGTGTAATGTAAGTCTTCCTCGAAGGTACTCGTCATAACTACGGCCCAGATGATTTTATCTTTCGGGTCTTCGACGACATTAAAGTGACTCTCCAGCTCGTAGGGTATAATTTAAAGAAGCAGGAACAAAATTAATTGAATTTCAATAGCATCGTTCGAGTGACGTATAGCCATAGATCCTTATGAGAACTAAGGCTTTAAGGATGTTTTACATTGTTTTCCCCATATCTAATTAGATATTTTACATAAGAATAATTTATAATAAGATATCATAACATCCTTTATCAAATGATTAAAACTAAATTTTATATGCGAGACTTTACATTTATCTGCACAGGTATCCCAAAATATAATTTTATATGGCATTAAGAAATGGAAGTACTTCATATATACTAGTTCTTGTATCACTGTAATTTAAAATAACTCTAATTGCTTGCGTTTCTGAGCTGAGCATGTTTATTAGTATATATAACAACACGTTCTTTCCAGTTGAGTTAATCATCTAGTGAAAGGTACAGTAATTTCGTACTTTTTACTTCATATAACTTTCTAACGTTACTGGATTTAATGCAGAATTTGCTGTGTGAACCAGCGTAGTGTTTATTTTATTACAGTTCATAGTCACTCCATTTACAGTAAACCCGTTTGTAATAGAATTAAATGCATTATTGCCAACCTTTTCCAGATGATCTCTATTTGTTATTATTAACTAACTTGTATAATCTGTAATAGTGTTATATTATGGATTCATTAATTTTGGCGGGTCTAAAATAGAACCCTGAGGATCTTCAACCTTTATTTTATATTCACCCAGATTGAACTAAATGTTTGCCACCGACGGATTAAGTTAACGGCGACATTTGTTGAACGAATTAACATTGTGTGTATTTTCTTTTTATGTTTCAGAATTACAGAATATAAATAATTGATCAGGATGGAAATATTTTTACTTGACCCAGAACCTCCAGTCTATATTTTTTCACCTTTATCCTTTAATTTAATTTCATAGACTTCAGTACTGAGCTTCCTGAATTCAAAACCTTTATAATGGCAAAAGATTCATTCTGCTGGCAATAATGATTTATAGAGAGCACATGTACATTTATTGTAAAGAATGTTGTTCTACTTGATTTCTATTTATTTTCCATCCTTTATCTTTTGATAATTTCCTCTATAATTCCAAAGAGATTTGCAGCTACAAAGGTCATATTATCTCTGTGAAGTAGCACTGATTTAACGTAATAGTCTCTATTATAAAATAAATTGTTCTTCATAAATCCTTTATGTTAACATTTTGAGATTAACGGCTTGACGTTTTACGAAACGAATGCTGAAAGCTGCGAATAGTTCATCGCTGAGAATAGCGCAGGAAGCCTCATAACTCTTGGGACTAATGTTCGATAGTCACATGTTTCATCACGAGACTCAAGCTTTTAAAAAACCACAAAAAATTGCATCATAAGCCCTATTGTATTTCATATAACTAAATAAAACAGTATGTAGTCTACTAACAGTAACATACATTAAAAAAAATACAATTTAAACTGACAAACTTTCAGTACACTTTCTTCAGGCTGTGTCTCATTATGTTGCTTCTTTTTGAGAAGTTAAAAATTTGAAACGTACGTCTTATGACTAATAAACACGTTTAAGTATAATTTCAGTATCTGTCCTTCCAGTCTCTGAGTTTCTTCTTAATAAACTGTCTGTCAAGAGTTATATTTATCTTAAATCAATTGAACAGAAAATTAAAACAAACGGCCGAGAGAAACAATGTAAAGAAAAATAGCACAACTCTTCTTTCGCTTTTATCTTTAAGTGTACAAATATACAATAAGAAATAACTTTTGATGAATTCCATAATTCTCCAAAATTTCATTATTTAAATTATGATATTACGAGGAATATATTACAAGTATTTTTAAAATTTATTTAATTGTTTATATACGACGTCATGCTTATAAAAAAAGTTTTAAAAATTTATCAATCCCAAATATTTTATTTTTTCATGTTCTAAGTAAGGAACGAAAGGTTATGTTCTTTTTATTAATTGTTTCTGATGTTATAATTATATATTTATTGAATAAACTACCTGATAAATTTTATTGAATAATAAAAATAAGCAGGAGTTAAAATCAATATTTTTAAATTTGTATTTATATAATTGTTTTACTAAATTTATGATGTCATGTTTTTATATCAGTTTTTTCTTTAAGCTTTTAAAAATTGATTAATCGAAAATTTGTTATCTTTTTTCTTTATGTCTGAAGAAGTTCCAAGTAAGGAACAAAAGGTTGTGTTCTTTTTATCAGTTGTTTCTGGTGTGTTGAGAGTTATAATTTTTTATTTATTGAATAAACTGTCCTACAAATTTTATTTCACTTAATAATATTAAAGAAGCACGGAGTTAAATCAAAAATATTAATATAATTGAAAAGGGTTTTATTTTCATAATACGGCATCGATATTTATACTTAATACTTCCATGCTTTAATAATGTCGTAATGAAGTGCTCAATAATTTAAAAATCCGGAGGAAATATATGGTTAGATTAGTACGAGAGAAACTATGTAAACCTTTCATTCGAATTTTTTTTAAAAGTAAATTAAATTGAACAGAGATATTCTGTGTTTCTTCATGAAATGACCATAGTTATTTAAAAGTAGCATTGATGAAATTTCAGGCATTACTCATACGTAGTATCTAAACATTTAATAGTGTTAATTGTCAAACTATTCTCGTTATATATTTCTGTAAAAATTTATTTCATACTTCACATATCTATAGATGTTTATTTTTAGTAAAGGAAGGATTAAATTTTATTGTATGTCGTCGTCGTGATGGAGAAAGTTTACGCTATACATTATTTCAGATTCATGCAGTATGATATTGGCTCTCACTGCCGCCGTTAGATAACAGACAATGTTTACCGTTGTGTGTTCAATCATTCATGTAAATTAAGCTCATTTGTTTTCTGTTCTAAGAATGTTATGGGAAGGGATTTTCCTCCGTGTAAAGTTCTGGCACCAGACAGTTAATCGGTGGACAAAACTGATTTCAACTACATATACTCATTTTTTTATTTATCTTAAAAATGTAACAAAATACTTACAAGTTTTTAATTTTTTATTCAAATGTTGCCAATTAAAAAAACTTTTTGAATATCCCTTTGAAGACGAATTTATATAGCCAGACCAATGCCAATGAGGCTACAGTTACCTATTCTTAGCACGAGGTAAAACATACTATTTTCACTCATAACTAAAGACAGTATTTAATAGCTATCATAACTTGCTCTTATTTTACATGTGAACATATTTATCACATTGAATATGTTTCTAATTATTATACAGTTTAACAACGGTTATATCTGAGCTTGTCCTTCATATCAAGGATTTTAGTAATTTGTTAATTACATTAATAAAAAATATAACATTATCTTTTTCAATTGTATACCATTATATAAAAATAAATAGTCATATTTATCATAAATAAAAAAAACGGCAGACGAATTTTAGAGTCCTCAGTTATATTTGTATTTCTGGATAATAGTTGAAAACCATATTTAACGAAACGATTAAGCGGTATTCTAGTTTATTAATAATTGTACCCTGTTGAAAGCTACTGAAATTAATAGAATCGCTACAAATCCAATATAAATGGGAATTTTTTATCAAGTGTAGTAGGAGAGTTTTAGGGTTTTACCACGAATTCCGTCTGGGTCTGTTTACTCCACTATCATCTGTTTGGACCGTTGAAGAAAGCCCTAGGAGGTCAAAGGATTAATAGCAATTGGTTAAAACCTCAACCTTCAGCTCTTTAAGTAGACACAATCAGGAAGCTTCCAAAACGTTGGGGAAAATGCGTTTCAGTTCAAGGAAACCCTGTAGAAAAATAAATAAAATATAAATTCTATCGCTCTCAGAAAAGATATTTAAAAATTCCCGTTTATATTAGACTGACCCTCGTAGTTTAAGTAAAGACGTTAAAATACACAAAACGGGGTCCTAAGAATGGAAAGAAAAATCAAGGCGTAGAAATGGTAGACAATGCGCAATTTTCAATGAAATTCAGGACCAAGACCTTGGATAGATATACAAACAAACCTACAAGACTCTAACTGGCAGGGAGATACATAAATTTAATATAAGGAGGCGGTTTCCTCAACTAAGTTGTGAGTCTCTAAAGACTAAATGGTCCTTAAAGTAAGTCTCTCTCTTGTTAGCGTCAAAAGCAATGCTAAACCTCACAATCTTCCTTGCTTTTCTTGAGCGTTCTCTTTTACGTGATCTAGGCAATGAAGTTATTTTTCTTGATTTTTCGGAAGGAATGCAAGCCATTATTTTTTTTAATGCTTGCACATTTTACGATAATGGGAACTTTGAGTCTGCTTTTAAGGCCAAATTGGATTTTATTTCATATAAAAATTATAAAAGAAGAACTCGATAATATCACACTTGTTTCATTTAAAGATATTGAGTTGTTTGACCGATTAAATGTTGATGAAAATGGGTAATAAGGAACACTTTTGTCGGTCACGGTTTTAACCAGACGACGTATTAAGCAACACAAATATTTTTTAAAAGTTAACAAAGTACGTTGTACGGATATTAGTGTTAAAATTGAATGTTTTTGAGTACAATGATGAACATGGCACTATAAGCTGCCGAAAGCTACCGCTGTTTCATTTTCATTTGAACTGACTTTATGAATTCGTTCACATGAGCAGCGCCCTTCATTGTTATCCTAAACTATTCTAGTCGATGATTTGCTACAACTGGACCGTTAAATGGAGACCTAAAAAAATAGAAATAAATACGGAAAATGAGAAAATTAAAATAGTATGTTATATCGTATATATTTTTCTTATATACTTCATTCCGCAAATTTATTTGATCGGGATATGGTGCCTAGAGATTAACGACGGTTCCTTACTATTTACTGTGTCACCCTTCCAACGTCATATAAACTTGCACAGTGTACTGAGTACGTTTAGCTTCCCAAGTACGTATTATGAAAGCTTTGGCGTCATCTCACCTGAGGAACGTCCTCCTAGTCCCTTGCGACTGCCCGCTATATTTTAGTATTCATAGTCGCCCCTAAGGCCTGCCTTTTCTTATCAGAGGACACAAACCTTAGTATGGCACTTTCTGGTTTTATGGCGAGAGAGCATAGGGGTTAGATTTAATCAACGGATTTTGCAACCCCTAACTAAAGCATTTTGTGCCATCGCAATATTTAAATTGACTGAAAATAATTCATCTGTAACCGTCTGGTAAAAAGATTCATTTCAATTTACATAAGTTACAGAATTCTAAATGGAGCTGAGGGAACCATTATTGTAAAATTAAAAACCAGTCCTCGGAAAACAGACGTGTTTAAATTTTAAATCGTAAATATAAGTATGGAGGTTTCAAATAAGTTGCCTACAACGCTGTAAAGCGTTATCTTTTGATTATCAGTTTTTACCGACATCATGGAATGAAGTGGTTTTATAAGTAAGCCAAATGTATCAGCCCGGTACAGTCAATCATACTGACGGCAGTTATTTATTTAGTTTCCTCAATCTTGTCACGACAGTTTAAAATGCATTTATAAAGAATACGGAATTTACCGTCTCGTTAATTTATTAAAATGCGTGAACTTAAAAACATCAAACGCCTTCGTCGAAACTAAGAATTATGGTTAACTGTATAAGACAACCGTATTACGCCAACTCTTCAATATAAAATATATTTATGTTAATATATTTATTGTTAATTCTTTGAAATTCGCAGTTGAAATATTTCGTTAGTGTTTGAAATTATCTTTTCATTTCCCTTCCTATGCTATTAAAGGTGAGTTGCCTGTTTCAGGATCACCCTCATGTAGCCTGTTAACCCCCCCAAAAAAATTCGAAGGATATGCATAACCTAAAATAAGTCGTCAGTCTTTGCAACGGACAATCCATTAAGTTATAATATTAGTAACGCTTTCTATGATTAGTTTTCACCCTCTGCTATTTCCTCAAGTTCGTGTCTCAAGACAGAATGGAGCAAAAGTCGGGTTTGAAATCTGCTTCCTTGACTAATGTCACGTAAAGACGCGGTTCTAAATAAAACTTACATAAAAAAAATCGTATTGATTATCGTCATCCTTCCAAGAGTTCACATTTTGAAGTAATAAGATGTCAGCGTATGACACTGCAAAGAAATAGGCGTCATATTGCGCGGAATTAAATATGTCGTAATTCCAATTATTCTGTGTGACTCAATGTTCTGTGAAGTAGCGTGCTGATATATTCGATTATTTTTAGCTATAATTTTATCATCTTATCAGTATTTCTCCTCGGGTATTTAGGAATAACTGTAGAAAGCTTTGTTACAATCTGCCCATGTATTTAAATATGTATGAAGAATATACTATCACCGGGATGGTGACCATTTATAGTCCAATTGTATTTGTAAATACAAGGAAAGAAATGAATGGAGACTTAAGATTTCTAGGTCTCACGTTTTAAGCAATAATTTTTCATAGTTCTGATATACCATATTAAGTATTAGTGAAACGAATATTTGAGGATTCATGAATGAAATTCGTTATGTGTTGAATAGCAAATCTATGACAAACTAGAAGAATAAATGTTGTCCAACTACAGTATCACGTTTATAAATTTCATAATAACTGTTAGCAATATATTTGTAAACCCGTATGAATTTTCATTAATTTAACCTGCTTAAGAATGAAAATTAATTATTTTTCCTAGAAATTCATAACACAGGACGTCTATTAAAAGCATGTCGTGCGACACTGTCAGTGAATAGGAGGAAACGACTCGATTTGCAGAAGAATGAAAGGTCAAAGGCGAATTTTTATGACTAAACAACCGTCGTTGTACATAACTAAATCCACGGAAGTGCAGAAAAAGCCGAGTGTGTCCTTCCTTCCGATATAGAATGTGTAAAGGGAAGCGAATCTGCTGAAACGTACGTCCGTTGCCCCGATCCCTGATACGTATTTTGTTTCAGAAAATGTTAAACAGCAGCGAGGAGAGACAAGAAAGACAAGTAAATATACAAAATTATGTACTACGTATAAAAGTAAAATATTAGCTTAGTAATTATCAATAATTATAGTAAACAATAAATTATGTTCTAAGAATACTATTATATACTTGTTCGGTGAGAGACTAGATTACAATGAAAACTTACGACCCTAAATACCAAAATCATGACATGCAATTATAGTTTATAATTCAATAAAACATTCGAGGTTGGGCAACAGAGAAAATAGAAATGTAATACAGAAAGAAGATAACTCTTCTAAACTTAATTATTGATTTGTATATAATATGCAGCATGAAAATATTTACGTTTCCAGATACGTTAGCGTTTTAAAGCTGGAAATGTAATATGTTGTCTTCCACAGACAAGTGGTTAATGACAATTTTAAGAAAATATATTAAATAAATTTGGCGCAAAATGTCCTGTATTTATTATAAGTGAATATTTAAAAACTATGAACTTATGAAAGCCTTGTTAAAGGTTATTAATTATAATAAGCAGAATACAGTTTCAGCATTCAGGACTTTTCATATTTTCTAAAGATCTAGAAGTAACAAATTCAGAGTAAGAGATGATTTATTCGCCAATATTCCTTCCTCAAGTATTTCCGAAGTTAAAATATAATCTTCAAGGACCTTTTGTATTAAATAGTTGATTTTAATTTTGATGATGAAAAAACCACTGGTTTTAAATCAGTCACAATTTAAAAACAAGGGTTTTTCATCATTATCATCAATATTTAAAAATTTTAACTACGAAACAATTTCTGAATTAATTTTTCTAATTACTACGAAATATTCAATTTTGTACCGAAGCAAAATTTACCTCACGATTAATTTTCTCAAAAAAAGCAAACAAAAAAAACATAAAATAGTTTTCTTATGTTTCCTCATTAAACCTATATCAAATAAAAATAAATTATAACATTTAATTTTTCTGTCTAGTTTAAATTAGTAATGGGGACAAAAATCAAGAAATTATAGTTCATTTATCATGCTACAATCATGATATGCATATTATTATGTTTAAATGCTCTTGCAGTATTATATTATATTTTATTACACATTATTATACTGGTCTGATGCAACCCTCTATGCTAGCCTATTCTGTGCAAAACTTTGCATTTCTATATAGCTACCACATCCCACATTCTCTCTCATCTGCTTAGCATATTCTATCCTTGCCTTTCCTCTTCTGTTCTTACTTCACACACTTCCCTTTAACGCAATTTTTCAAGACCCTCATGTCTCAAAATGAGACCTGTTAATTTATTCCTTCTCTTGGTCAAAGTCCACCAAATTGTTATCTCTGCTCCTATCCTGCCTACAACTTCCTTGTCAGTTACTCTACTCTATCCACCCAACTGATTTTCAACCTTTCTAAAGCTTCTATTCTTCTCCTTTCTGCAACTCCTGCTATCCACGCTTCCCACCCACACTCAATACAAACACTTTTAGTAATGATTTCATAATATTTGCATTTATATTAGCCGTAAGTAATTTTTTTCCTTTTCGCGAAAGACTTACTTTCCTGGGCTGACCTTTATGTCTACTATAGTTCTACTATTCCTAGTTAGTCAGAAGTATATTTGGAAACAGTAATAAATGGCATGATTCTGGAGGAAGAGTACAACATGAGGAATAATAGAGGGAAAACCAAGGTGGTGGAGTGTAGTATGGAAAATAGTGGAATAACAAAGGGTGTTAGATTGGGAAGGGATATTTTGACGGAAGTTGAGGAATTCTGCTACTTGGAAAGCGTAATAACTAGGGATGGTAGAAGTATAGTAGACATAAAGAGTAGGATAGCACAGGTAAGGAAGGCTTTCGCGAAAAAGAAGAATTTACTTACGGGAAATATATATAAATATTAGGAAATCGTTGCTAAAAATGTTCGTATGGAGCGTGGCGTTATATGGGTGCGAAGCGTTGACGATAGGAGTTGGGGAAAGGAAAAGAATAGAAGCCTTTGAAATGTGGTGCTGTAGGCGAATTCTGAAAATCAGATGGGTGGATAGAGTAACTAACGAGGAAGTTCTAAACAGAATAGGGGAAAAGCGAACAATATGGATGACGTTGACCAAGAGAAGGGATAGATTAATAGGTCACGTTTTAAGACACGAGGGTTTTGTAAAATTAGCATTAGAGGGAAGTATGTGGGGTAAGAACAGATGAGGGAGGCCAAGGATAGAATACATTGAGCAGATTAGCGAGGATGTGGGTTGTGCTAGTTATGAGGAAATGTAAAAGGCTTGCGCAAGATAGATTAGCATGGAGGGTTGCATCAGACGAGCCTTAGGACTGAATACTACAACATTTAAAACTTGAAAATAATTATACCTAAGAATGTTCATACGGGAGGAAGGAATCAATGTGTGTTTAGTAAACCACTTTTGATCAAGCGGACATCTAAATGTGTTGGATATACACTAACGGGATTCTTTTCTGAGTGTGCAAACGAAAAATAAGTCGAAATAAGATATTTTACTCGTTATATTGTTTTAAACGGTAAATATTTACTTACAGCAAAAGTCCCATTAATTTTGACGTGTGTATTGTTAAGCAATGTTAATTGATGTTTTCCTTTAAATGTTGAATAGTTGTACTGGGTTCCTTATATCACAAAGAAAATTTAATGTCAAATAAATGAAGTATTCTTTTATAATTTCGATGTTTTATGACGGAATGGAGTGTTCATGGTGCACGTGCACGGCTCAACTGCGCAGTTCCAGTGTTACAGCGACACACTTCACAAGAAGCCAGATAGTATTTGTCGTAACGAAGCGTGTGTGGCGAACGGAAACATAGCGTAAAGGACATTGTTAGGGGTCACAAATTCCCTTGACACCAAAAGATTGACAAATTACCACTGATTTAATTAAGGAATCACAATATTGGACCAATATTTTGAACATAGGTTTACTTTCACGTTGTTGAAAACCAGCCTTCAACAGCTTCAGTTCTATGCCTACTACATTATAAAGCCGGTCACTGCAGATGTTATATCTAACCTCGAACATGAACGACTGCCATCTTTCTAACGAACGCTAAAAATTAGGTATAAGGTAAAAGTAATTTTTTAAATGTAGCTTTCATGTCGAATTTTTCCACGTTTTAACTTTTTACATATTTATGTCGTCACCAGAGTAATTATATCATTATGTAATTTGTGAGGAAACCCAAGGGGTAAATTCATTTTTCACTGGATTTTCTTACAGCAGATAGATTAATAACTGCTGAATGGAAAGATAAGATACTTCCCTACTTACAAGTCCATTCTAAAATCCTTATGAAGCATGAATCGTGAAATAGCGACGTGAGAAAAAAATTCATAATTCATATAATATTTTTTTTGAGAGGTAAGAAACTACATGAAACAGCATAAGAAGAATATTGAAAAAGAGGGTATTTTGAAGGTAGAGCAAAGTAACCAAGGGTTGACTAGGGCCCCCGGGATATAGTTTAAGAATCCTATCCGGCGTTTCACCTAAAGGAGATGCAGGAAAACCCCAAGGAAACCTGCTTCAGGTCCAACTTTTGATTATTATTCTCACTGCCTTCCGAATGACGGGAGATGAGTTTGCTGTAGTGTCACAGCATTCCCTTCTCCGTGACTTCACTAGTTAAAGGAGGCAGCTGGTTGACTGATGTAATTGGATCAGCGGACAACTCTTACCGTATTCCAAATGTCTTCAACACCAGTACATAGACCAAAAATAGTTGAAGGTGCTTCTGCATCTGTAAGAGAGAAAAATCCCAGAGGCATTCCTTTCATAATTCGTGAGCTTAGTTAGACGATTTAATTAATTCTCTTACATGAAATAACAACGACCAAAAATTTATGGTTATCAAATTACTATTCTGGCTAAGAAACTTTATTATTTACTAAAGTTTTGCGTTTCAAATTTCATTCTATATGGCCACATTTTATGCTCTTTGAAAATTAATAGCTCATAAAATCAACCTACTTTCTATTTCCATTGGCAAATATATTTTTTCTGTAATTTTATTCTATCAGGAAGGACGAAACCCTCCAATATTTTTATGATCTTTTTTTTAAAGACGACTAATTTCTCTTTAATATTTTTATATGATCTTATTTGCATTAAGGACGAGAAGTGTTTTTATTTAATTAAGACAACAATTGCAACAATAAAATTAAAATATAATCAACAAAATTAAATGCTTTCAAACCAAGATCGGCTTTAAGCTAACGGATCGATATAGAAAAATCTCTACCATATCGGGAATGGAACCCGACTCCTCCGCAAATCAGGCCTGAAGAATGTTATTTAATAAAATGTGTGACTTCCTGAAATCTACAAAACGGATGATGGAACCAACAAGTACCAAGGAGAGTTTTCGGGTTCGATTCCCGTTCGTCTGAGAATTTTCCAATCGGATCCTTTAATTAACATATAATTTGTAAGAGAAAAGGCTGAACTGTCCACGTTATAGCAAAGAAGGAACATAAAATTATCACACGGTTTGATATTTCACTTTTTTATGCCAGACAGCGTAAACGTTGGCACTACGTCTAATATAACAACTCCGGAAATATTAAACAAAACAGTTTCCTCAAATTGGAGAATATTCTCTCTTGTCAGTATTCTTATAATTAAATATGAAATAATTGGACGTTTCGGCTCTCATTTGAGAGTTCAAGTACTAAAAAAATTACAAATTGATTACATTGAGTAATATGAAAATGTTTTAAATAAAATACATGTTTTTTACACTTAACAGAATTAAGCAGTACATGGAACCTCATTACATGACTCCTTCGGCCGAAATGCAATCAAGTGATAGTCATAAATACAATATAAGTTATTGGTATCACTTTTTACGTTGATACAATTAATGTTTTTCCTGATGTGGAGCATTTCGTTCATGAATCCTAGAGAAATAATTTTGTTCTTCATCCATAACTTTAATGGTATTTATTACCCCTTATTGTTGTAATCCATTGTTGATTTGAATATATGTTTCGGAACTTCACTCCTTGAGGCACTTGTTTGCATTTAGGCCGAAGAGTCATTGAGTGAAGTTACATGTACTGCTAAATTTTGAGAGTGATAAAATCATGTAATTTATATTAAAAAAATTCATACCATTTAACTCATTGTAATTATTTTTCAAATTATTTAGTAACCTGAAGAAGTCTCAAATGAGACACGAAATGCCATAATATTTCATATTTAAATTATAAAAATTCTGACAGACGCTAATTAAATAATTTATTATATATTTAACTGTCAGAATAATTATTTAATATCTTGTTGGGAAAAAATTACACTCATAAAAGTTTACAATTAAACTTTGTTTCTTATAAAATATAATATTTATTGTAGGTAAATATTTATATGATTGTTATTAATGAAGCGCTTCTGTCGTCAAGAGTGAAATCCCCATCTATTAAAGTAGGTTAATTAAATGGATTAACCCACCTCCTTGTCTACATGTTAATTATATACACCTTTAATTAAGTATTCATTATTTTAATATTGTATATACTGGATCATTTATTGTACAAACTGATAATCTTTATGATAAAAGTTTTTTATATGAATAAAAAAAGTAAAATAATTTTCCCTGCCAATCGGTTCTTAGAAATTTATTTACTGTCTTACAATATCTTCTGTACACGTATTGAAGAGTGCTGGGAATTTTTTTAAGGAAAATTCTTCCCAATTGTATTTTTACTGCTGATAAAGTATGATTTTCATTCATTTACTCATTCTTTTTCACATTTAAGAATGATTCACATACATTCTGTAATTTACTTTTCAAGGGAAGATCAGATGTTGTCTTTCTAGTAAGTCCATGACTTTGCCCTCTTCCCTTTATTTTAATTTTATCTCATTTAATCCACCAATAATTTCAATCCAACTGACACCCCCCGCCAGTTATTTCATGAAGAATTTTTTCTGTTGGTCTCTTCTGCCGCCTTCTTATTTCTTCAGTGAACCACGGGCTTCCTCTATAGACACCAGTCGTCAGGAACAGGGAGTAATATATGTCGACTGCAGGAGAAATGACTGAAACGTCTGTTTGCCTGTGACAGGTGCGCTGGCTTCGTGGCAGGTCAACACCTGGGGTAAAGGGATTGTGCTCTAACACAATTAGGGTCTCTAAGCTGCTCTATCGACTCGGACAGCAGAAATACACTTGCAAGGCCGCGCACGAGCAGGAAATACTGCGACCAGACTAATGTAATTAGATCCCATATAAAAGGCTAAGCGACGTATTTCGTCAAACCCCACTAGTTTTCTTACCTCTTGCACATGAGTTGTTGTCCAGGGAGTCCCTGAAGTCTTGAGGAAGAACAGGTAGGAAGCAAACGTGGCCAATCTGGTCCATGTTTCATGATTCATTCATTTATAAATTTGTTGCGAACGAAATATTTCGGGAGTGGACTATCGGGCAGTGACGTTCGGCCAATCTTGATGTAATTCGGACTGGTTTAATAATGAATGTGTATCGGAATCAGAGTTTCAGTCCTCCTCTGAAAGTTTGTGTGATCGTGACGTTATCTCAGCAGGATGGACATTCTCTATTTACCATCGTACAATGGAACACCCGCTAAAGTAAAATTGGAAGAAACGTCAGTGAACTGATAAAGAACCGATTTTGTACCCACTTTGTTATACCAGCCAGATATAATAACCAAATTAATTTTTGTGATATTATTTTTAGTTACAAGACAAAGTGAATTCCCATTAACAAATACACCCAAAAATCACAAACCTAGTTTACTCTCATTTTTATATCTGAAATTTAAAATTGATTGTGGCAAGACACCTGAAAAAAAACCTCTAATTGTCTGATCTGTATCTGACTGATCAATAATCGTTATAAATAGATCAACCTAAATATAAAATTTATTTAAGTCTAATTATCAAATGTTTCAATCAATTCAGATAATCAAATTGCTCCATAAGCAACCTATACCTTAAATATTTTATTTACTTAGATTATTTATTAATCAATAAACCGTTAAATGTATGATTTGTACTGAACTACCATTTCTTATTCAGTCCTCCTCTGAAACAATATGAATTACTCATTTTAATAGTGGTATAACTCCATTAAAAAGAAAATAAAGAAAAAGTTATATACATTTTACGTCATTTCTACCTTATTATAACTGTAATATACCTCTTGATTAACATCAAACACAGAGTTTTCATCGCTCATTTATATTTCATACTCTGTACCTCAGAATGATATAAAATTGAGTTGTACCAAGATATTAATTGTTCACTTTATCTTTCAGTATATATTTTATGTAATAAACTTTATATTTTATCACTTATTGTTAAAAAATCGAAACATTTGAATAGTGGTAACACTAGAAACTATTTTCATAAGCTGCCAATTCTATTAATAATCTAGATCAGATCAGATAGGATGTGGTTAGTTTTCTTCAATACTAAAATGAAACATCTACTACTTGCCATTTTCCAACTGTCAATTGATTATGTTTGCTAAACATTTTCTTACTCATAATTAAAACCTTTACATTCGATTAGGAACAAATTGTTTTTTCTTACTTAGAAATAGAATCTTGAACTTCGATTAGGGACACGAAGTCCCTTATATCGTAATAATGGTTTTCTTTCATATTGACGTGTTGAAGTTCATAAATTCACAGCTGTATCCATTTATTTTAACTTTGTGACTTGCGAATTCACGTTTTATTATTTATTAAATATTCATACAACACAATGGTAAAATTACGAGGTTTCTATGTAAATCTCGACACTGTTAGACAAGCGTTGCAATTAACAGTTTGAACATTTATGTGGCAGACTAAAACATTAGCACATATCTGACTTCATAATGAAGCATAATCGAAATAAATCATAAATTATTCATCAATTAATTATAACGTTTCGTCTAAAGCCGCACGAGTTATACTATGCCGGAACACACTGAGCGTATGTGATCGACGATTGTATCTTGAGGCATTCGTTGACATGGAACCTGTATGCCACCATTTTTCAAACTTTGTTTCTTCTAATAATCAACTGCATCAGGGCTTCTTAACGACACCTGTGCTGGAGTAAGAATTTTGTATAAGTGAACGTAAATATTCAAATTGCAAACACTGACAATCACGGACATGATCATTTGTCATACAAATATTTTATAATTTATTCGTTGAAAAATTTGTATTCGTTTACTATAGCTAAAACTACGCTCGGTCTGTGTAATAAATTAAATATCCTAATTTATGCTCTCGTACGCTACACATGAACCCACCATGACGATCACAGCCGTCGACTGATCAATGATCCTTTTTTTCCCAGCCTTGGAATCCCGTCGTTAGTCTAAAACTACACCAAAAGATTAATTAATATTTCGTGATATTAAATCCGTTAATTATAATCCTTACGAGAATTTTGTTCTAATTACAGGCCTCAGGCAGCCTTGAGGCAAACAGCTACCATCTACCAAAATGGCCGACGAAAAGAAGGACCTCGATGGGGTAAGTATTACAATGATAATAATAATTAATTTTGTAATAGTATTAATTTTATTTATTTCATATCACAAGCAGTCTACACTATTGATGTGTGTACTTTTCCGCGTTTAATATTTATGTTGTTTGCAACGTTCTCGAATATACTGCAACACTATTCAGAAGACTTACCTTTGTTGGGATCGTACCATTCCCCAAATTAATGAATAATTTTACATATTTTTATAGGAGATTATTTAACTCTTAAATGTAGCATTGTTATTTGTGTCTTGGATTTTCAGATTTCAGGTCCTTATATAACAAACAAATTTTAAAACTGTACTTCCAAATTATTCAATAATTTCCCCATTTTATTAATTAATTTGTAATATTATGCAGTGAATAGTTATTTTATTCATGTTAAAACTTGTTGTAATGACATACAGTCACAGAATATTGTGCTTAGCAACATTCAATTCTTGTGCATTAACATTTTTCTCATTTTTAAACACGGGCTCTTGTAAATTTATCATTTGAAAAATGTATTTGTAACATTACTGAAAATCAAAAGTAGAATCCAAATTTATCTGAAAATAAGAGATTATGAATTGTGATGATGGTACATTCAAATTGTTGATGTTAGGCATAACCTTATAAAATTGAATTTGTATTAAACTTACACAGTTACACTGTAGTTAGTGTTAGTGTTAATTTAATATTCATTCATTCAAATATTCTAAAACTACTCCTAAAAGGACACATAAATTTAAAAATATTTATATTCTGAACACAGTTCTAAGAACCCAATTTAATAGATTCTTGAAGGTTACTATATATTTTTCCAATCATTTCAGGTGGGCCTCGAGATAGAGGCACCTGGGGTAGCTCGAGGTCCTATACTGATGCCAAACCTTCCCCGCCCTCTCACCATAGAAGAGAAAAAGTACCTATTAGCAGTGGAACGTGGAGATATGGCGAATGTGCGCAGGTAAGGAATTGTTTTTATATAATATAATTTGCTCTTATCTAACAGCATTCATTTTTTTTATTTTACTTTCCATAGACAAAGGTTTCATTACTAAACTCTTATAATAAACAGATGAAGAATAATTATCATATTATTTGTAAAATTTAATTAATCTACTAATTTATTATTGTTACATAACAGAATGCTGCAACTTGCTCATCGCAAAGCACACATCAATATGAACTGTGTTGATCCACTCGGCAGAGGTGCTTTGACTCTGGCCATTGATGGAGAAAACCTAGAGATGGTTGAACTCTTAGTTATTATGGGAGTACAAACAAAGGATGCTTTACTCCACGCTATAAATGTTGAATTTGTTGAGGCTGTAGAGCTGCTCCTGGAACATGAAGAACTTATTCATAAAGAAGGAGAGCATTACGTAAGTAATTATTTTACAGTTTGCAATTAAAACACTGTTTATATTCTTGTATAACAAAACTGGAATTCAGAAATTAACTAGACGTTATTTAATTTATTTTAGAGTTGGGAAAAAGTTGACTGGAATACAGCTACTTTTACTCCTGACATTACACCCCTTATTCTGGCTGCCCATAGAAATAATTATGAAATCCTGAAGATATTATTAGATCGAGGTGCTACTCTACCAATGCCTCATGACATAAAGTAAGTATATTTTTTTAAATAAATAAATAATTTAGTGTTAATAAGAAGAAAATGTAAATTATTATTGGTCATTATGGTAATATTAAGTAGTTTGAACTATATTAGAACTCAATTATGACGTGTATCAATACATTAGTATTTAAGAAGAATGAGTGTCATTTTATTATGATTATGAGGTACACATTAATGTTATTAACAACATTTTATATACAGTAGAAGTATTAGACTATGGAAAAATATTTCTACAACTTTCTGTTAACTGAATATTGCATAATATGAATGTTTAAAATTACAAATCTTTTTGTGTTAACCATAACTTTGAGAGTGACAAAATGTTGCCAGATATTCTCAAAGTAATCATTATTCATTAATAATCAATTTAAAGAAGGTGGTATTTCTGTATTAGATTATTTCCTGATATGGCAGTTATTTCGAAATATACTTAATTTTACTATAACTAATATACATTAAAAAAAAATTGCTTTCAGATGTGGCTGTGATGAATGCATAAGGGAATCTAATGAAGATTCTCTCAGGCACTCCATGTCCAGGGTTAATATGTACAAAGCCCTTGCTAGTCCATCTCTCATAGCCTTGTCATCTAATGATCCTATACTTACAGCATTTCAGCTATCATGGGAGCTTCGAAATCTTGCATTTACAGAGCAAGAATGCAAAAGTGATTACATGGTAATTATTGCATATAAAAATCAATAATACCATTTATTCAGTGATGAATCCTTTGGAACACACATTGAATTTGCTAATATAAGTAGGCTACATTTTTAAGTTTTTTTAAAATTACTGGTTTTAGCAAAAGCAAAACATAACATAAATATTGTTTAATTTGTTTTAGTAATTATTATAAAAAATTAAGGTTAAAAGACATAATAAAATTATAATTGTAAATAAATTTGCTCATTACAGACTTTCAACTCTATTTTTAATTATTTGTTTTAAAGAGACTTCCCTTCTATATACCTATAGTATTATTTTTGAACTGTGATTTAGAATTTAGTTTTAACCAAAACAACATCTTTGCTTAAATTATTGATTTCTGCATCATTGTTTAAAATTAGAAATAAATCCAATTTATTACATGCATTTCAAGCAAATTAATATAATAGAAAAGAGTATGTCAAAATTTAAAAAAAAAATTATTTATCCTTTAAAGGAATGTGCCAGTAATGTTTATGGAATTACATAATTTAATTCTAAAATATCAGCATTTTAATAAATTTTCTCCTTCATTACATCTGTTTCTTAATAAAGAATGTACAGTAAATTCAGATTTATGATCATCAACTTTTTCTTTCAGGAATTGAGGCGTCAATG
Source organism: Eucriotettix oculatus (assembly GCA_034510155.1). Lineage (NCBI taxonomy): Eukaryota > Metazoa > Arthropoda > Insecta > Orthoptera > Tetrigidae > Eucriotettix > Eucriotettix oculatus. The sequence goes on from CM067378.1 coordinate 67,530,788, forward strand.
CCAACAGTTTGCTGTTGACCTTCTCCATCAGTCAAGGAGCTCTCAGGAACTTGCTATAATTCTGAACCATGACCCTGAAAGTCCACCTTATGAAGATGGAGAACACATGAAGCTTGCTCGTCTTGAATTAGCCATAAATTATAAACAAAAGAAGGTATTTAGTTGTAATGGTTTCAGTATTAATTAATTAACAAATTTTGCAAGATTAATGGTTTTGGTGACTGTAAATAAATCAACACAATGTGAACTTGTCCATTTTCAGAACATTGTTCTGCTCATTTGGCATAAAACATGTGTAAATGGATTCAACTCATCCGAATAGAATAGAATACTTTTTATTTCCAACATCAATTGTTTGATACATATGTAATCTATTGGAAAATGTCAGGTTGCTTATATACTAGTCCTATATCTAAAAAGTTGTACAATGCAATTTCTAACTTACAAGAAATACAAGGCCTAAAAATCCAAGTAAACATTTTTAAAATAGGGATATTTGTATAATTATTTTATAGTTAAATTTTCTCCTGATTTGTAGCACCCATTGATTGAATATTTTTTAATTTGCATTTTAGCTGGCTTAGCTTAGGTGTAGTCAAAGGAGCTCACTTGTAAAGTTTTTACTAGTTTTATCCCAGACCTATGAGGTCCTTTACCTGACATACTTGTTTTAAATGGTACCACATGTAGTTTACATTTATTTCTAGTGTCATGTTCATGATTGTTTTCATTACAAGGTTTTCCAGTGCTGGAAGTTCTGCAAAATATTTTCTGCATGACTGATTTGTTTTCAACTTTGCTATGCATCTATTTTTTAATTATTAATCATTTTTATATATTATGTTTTGTGGTGTTACCCCATACTTCTATACCATAGCTTAGTATAGACTCAAATAGGGCATGAGAAGTAATCTTAGGTGTGCTATTATTACCCGAAGCATAATTTACAAAGGTTTATCCACATGTGTATCGCAGCTCAATTTAACAGTTGATTCTTCTACTATTCATTGATTGCCTATTATTATTCGATTTTCATGATTTTGAGCTCTCTTCATATTAAAGTCCGCTACAATACATTTATCGCTGTTCACCATTGATCTGCTTTCATTATGATATTGTATGACACTGTTTGCACATATATTTAGGCTTATTTACAATCTTTCATAGTTGTCCTCAGGGCACAGTAGTTTGGTGTCAACTGAATATAATAGTATTTTGCCAACTTTATATCACTGACGTACATAATAATAATAATAATAATAAATGGCTAAATATAGATCCTTGTGGCACACCATATTCAATATTTAACCTGTCAGAATTATATGTCCATAAATTTGTTTTTATTGAAACGTATTGTTTTATGTTAGACAAGAAGGATTTAATTAGATTGAGAGAAATACCTCTGACTCCAAAATGCCATAATTAATTGAATAGGATATCCTTATTAACACAATCAAAGACTTTTTGTAAATCTCATAAGAAACCAGTTACAGATTCTTTATTATATAGAGCATCTAGAATTTATTATACACAGTATATAGTGGCTTTAGTTGTTGTTGAGCCTTTAATGAAACCATATTGGTTTTTAATTATTATATTGTTAATTTTCAAAAATTTTATCATCTAATAGATTAATTTTTCAAATATCGTAGATAAATCAGGGAGAATAGATATGTCTGTAGCTTCTTATTTTTCTCTCCTTTTTAAAAAGAGGGACAACTTTGGAAATTTTTAGATCATTTGGAAAAGTTATATTTACAAAATGTTGATTTATAACTTGTTCCGAGGGTTCAGCAATCACTCTTACACAGTTTTTGAGAAAGATTGTGTTAAAACCTCATAACCTGTTGAATGAGAGGTTTTCGGAGAATGAGCTATATTTAACATTTCATTAAATTAGTTGATTTCATGAAAAAGGTGTTTTCATTAGTTTTAGATCTGTATTTATACTTATGATTTGTAAGTTAATTATGATCCTGTGGATGTGAAGTATTTTTTAAAAGCTTTGATGATACTTGATCTGTGATATGATCATTACAATACAAGGTAATGCATGATCTATTTTGTATTGATTCCTCTTTCTACATCTATAATTTTCTAAGAAGTTTTGCTAATTTTATTTGAGTTACTAATATTATTTTCGATGCAGATTTGATTTATTCTTTGTAATGGATCAATGTACAATATGAATTCGTACAGCTAATCAGGAATAAAATGTATGTAAATGGATTCAACTCATTACAAAAATGATGACAATTGTTTATAAATATGATTTTTTTCAACCTCAGAAAATAAATTTGTTGGCATATATACAAAATATAATTATGATTTATAAAAATCATATTTAGATATTTGCATATTAACTTCCAAAGAAGATGATAATTTTCTGATTTTCTTTCACTTAATTTGGGTTTAGTTTACATATATAGTAAACCTAAAACTAGAGATTATATATAACAAGAAATTAGGTTACCATAAACATATCGCAGACATGATCATTATAAATTTTAAGTGACCTTATTTTATAGTTATTAAAATTAATGTAATGAAATACAAAAACATTATAAATGACAAAGTTAATATCTTCCATTCAGAACCATCGATTGAAATGTAGCTATTAAATTAAAGATATTAATCAAAAGTTATTCATATAATCAATTATTTTACAGTTTGTTGCACATCCCAACATACAACAGCTTTTAGCTGCAATATGGTATGAAGGTGTTCCTGGATTCCGTAGAAAGTCAGTAGTTCAGAAGTTAACTCAAATTTGCACTGTGGCACTTTTATTTCCATTTTACTGCATGTTATATATGATTGCCCCAAACACATCATATGGAAAACTTATGCGCAAGCCTTTCATGAAATTTTTAATACATGCCTCATCTTATCTCTTTTTTCTGTGTAAGTAATTTTTTTTATGTTTCATTTTTTGATGTTATGTGAAATTAGCATTTATTCAATATATGATAAAGATTTTTAAAAAACCTTCTATCTTTACTGATAAGATTTCATTAATTAATGCAAGTTTAGATTGGTTTCTATGGTATTGTAACTAGGAAATAATTACATATGGCAGTTTTTAACCTGTTTTATGTTAATGCTGGATTAATATTTTAATATTAGTACTAATTAATTCTTATTTTTTATAGTAATATTGATCCTAGTATCACAAAGAGCGGAGGTTCAAATTATTGAAATATTTGGCACAGACAATATGAAAAGAGAATTGGCAGAAGAACTACTAAAACAAAGAGGAAATGGTCCTACACTACTTGAATGGATTGTTTTGGCATTTGTTTTAGGTAATAACTTAAACTGATTGTTATTTTGTTGAAAATAGAAGTAAAAAAATTTATTACAAAATAACATACAAACTATCGAACTATATCTACAACTGAATTAACAAAAAATAATAAGGAAATATATTAATTCAATAATATAAAAGAGCAAATAAAATTTTTCTTCATTGAAAATTAAAGTCCAAAGTGTAATGTAATGTAATATAATATGAACAATTTTAACCACTGCACTCAACTGCAACCAAATTTAATCTAAATATGTTAAAATTACTAAAATTGTTAAATTAATACAGCAATAAATTAATCTAGGATTTATTTGGGAAGAAACAATGGAGATTTATGTGGAAGGAATTCGGAGCTACCTTCGCAATATGTGGAACTTCATTGACTTTACCAGAAATTCACTTTATGTCGCAGTTGCTATTTTAAGAGTTGCTGCTTACATACAACAATCTCAGCAAATATCAAGAGATCCATCTACAGCTTATATACCTCGTGAGCAATGGGATGCATTTGACCCTCAGCTCATAGCAGAAGGGCTGTTTGCTGCTGCTAATATTTTCAGGTACTTTATTGTATGAAATTCAAAATATAATTTTACTGATACTTAAGCAACCCCATAATTCTTTAATCCAAGAAATCCAAATATTGACGAAGAAATAAAGTCAAAAAATTAATTTCTACCTCTAAATTATATTTTGTCTAAAGATCTATATGGCAAACTTATTTGATAGAACTCACACAAGCCTCAATTTATACAGAAACTTTGGAATTTTAGGAATAATACCTGTAGTTTTATATCAAAAGATTCTTTGATTTCAGTTTAGTAAGCAAAAGTAAATTTTAAAGACAGTTAACAATTTAGCTTTAAAATATTGACATTTAGCAAACTATTATTTTGACCTGCTAAGTCTGATTATTTTCACAGTTCATTTGATCTTAATTTGGAGAATATCCAAGTAGGGTTTCCTTAATAAAGCTACCCATTTAATGCTTAAGCCTCTTACTAGCCAACATGTGTACAATGCAAAAAGTTAAGATTGCTCTAACTTCTGATTTGGTTGTTCAGAACAAATTATCCTAATTAATCTTGCTGCATGTTCTACTTAATAGCTATATCAATTCAACAAATATTCTTTCTGACAATATCATTCTTTGTTTTAACCTACTAAACTACTTATCATCCATGTCAAATTTATTAAAGTATTTTTGATAGCTCATTCTGTCTTTCAATGCCTATATTAGCCTATAATATAGTATGAATAAAACAGTAATTATTACATTTAAATATTACCACATTATGCTGTAGCTCATGCTACAGGCCCTAGGCTAAATCAAAAATGAAATTATTACTATTTCTTTATTGTAATTCGAATAATATTCATGATTTAATCACTTTTAGATTATTTTCTATTTTTTAAAATCTACATTTTAGTAGTCGATAATAATTTATACTTTCTAAATAAATGGACTAAATAATAATTATGCCTTGGACATTCATTTAGATTCAGCCTATTTAGTTTTTGGATGCCGTAAGATATTAAATGATAAGGTAACTTAAAATGGCTCATATATTTCTATCAGTTGTGCTTATTTCGTCCTATTTTCAAAATAAAAATGATTTCCATTGTATTCATCAGACAAAGCAGGAGCTAAGCAGTCAATAAAACATATTAAATTCAAAATAGCCTCTTGACAAAGGACATTGAGTTGCAAAGGAAAAATAGTGTTATGCTATTGATCCTTTTGACTTCACATAAATCTTTTACTGCTCAGAGATGTGAACAATATTTTCAGTCCCATATTGAACCTATTGTGATTTAATTGTTCTAAGTTTTAATACTTATGAAGAATTGGAAATAATGTAAAATTAATGTTTTCAGTGCTCTCAAAATAGTCCACTTATTTTCCATCAATCCACATCTTGGACCATTACAGATATCTTTAGGAAGGATGGTCATTGATATAGTAAAATTTTTCTTCATATACAGTCTTGTTCTATTTGCTTTTGCTTGTGGTAAGTGAAAATTACTTTTATTTTAAATACTTATTCTAAATATATTATGTGTAATTGCAATAATTAATTTTATACTTTATTAAGATTGTAAAATAAAATTAATTATTTTTATATGATAGGTCTGAACCAACTATTATGGTACTTTGCTGAATTAGAAAGACGTAAATGTTACCACTTACCAGGAGGTCTACCAGATTGGGATAATAATGGTGATTCTTGCATGAAATGGAGAAGTTTCGGAAAGTAAGCATTCTATATTTTACTTTTCATAAATCAAAATAGAAGTAAAAATCTTGATAAATACCTATTGTTTTTAATTTTAAATTCTTGATATATTTTGCAGTAATGTGAGCATGTCAGATGAAAATGGAATAAATTCAATCAATGTTGAGTGTTCCATACCCTATATTAAAGCAGCAAATCATTTTAATTGATTTCATAATGCAGTTGCTGAACATATTTTGTAATTATAATTTCAGTTGACTATATTAACTCTCAAATAATGACAAAATATTCATCATATTGAATCACTAAATAAATTTTATATTGATATTATTCACATGAATAATGTATTTCTGAGAATGCCACAAAGTACAAAAAAAAGTATAAAAGTAACAAATTTTGTTGTATAGTGGTAAAATTACAATTATTCTTCAAGAATGTGATTTTTTTAATATAACATACTCAAGAAGAATAGCCTAATGGTTAGTTAATAAATTTCTTTGAGAATATTTATTAATTATGAATTTGGTACATGTTTTTAAATTGTTGAGTTACTTGTCACTTCATATATAGAATTTATTCATGACATTAAAATACTGAATGCAATTGTTTTATGTAGTAAGGTCTGTTTTGTAAAATAGTTGTCAAACTGTAATCCTGTAAAATGCTGAGGTATGTTTCTACAGTCTAGTTGGATATCAGTTTTTATTCATACTCGAATTATATGTCAGAACATCTTCTAAATATGAAATATATATAACCGCATAAAATTAAAACTCCACAGTGGAGTATAATAAAAATATTTCCTTTACAGTGTGTTTGAATCATCTCAGTCACTCTTCTGGGCAAGTTTTGGAATGGTTGGACTTGAAAACTTTGAACTAGCTGGGATAAAATCTTACACCCGTTTCTGGGGATTGCTAATGTTTGGGTCATATTCGGTGATCAATGTGATTGTACTGTTGAATCTTCTTATAGCTATGATGTCCAACTCATATGCTATGATTGATGTGAGTAACTTATCTTTTTGTGTTGTATAATAACTTTGTCTTGCATATTTCTGGAATATATTTCCCATTACTGTGAATGAATTATACTGTCTTTTTGCAAATATAATACATGGTTGCTAATTGAAAACAATACAAACATATATTATTGTAGGAACATTCAGATACAGAGTGGAAATTTGCAAGAACAAAATTGTGGATGAGCTACTTTGAAGAAAGTGCTACACTTCCTCCACCTTTTAACATATTACCTACTCCAAAGTTGATTATGAAGTTATTAGGTATACGAAAGAAAGATAAGCTTCGAAGGATGTCATCGAAGGTAAAAAAACTTTTAATTGGTTTTTATTTATATATTGTGATATAGTTTTTATTTTTTATTGTATAAATATATTTAAAAATTTAGAATATTTATTTAAATGGATGGGCACCAATAAATCTCAAATTTGACATTTAAAACAGTTTCATTATTAGAATTTGTAAAAGATTAAACAAATTACAATATTTAGAAATTAATTATTTTTAATTAATTTTATTTTCCTATCTGAGCCCTAACCAAAGAAATAACAAAGCAAGAAGCTCTAGTTAATTTAATCTACTTTACTCAAGACTGTATGACATGTTTATGCACATAGCAGAGCAAGGGAATATTGCTTTTTGTTTCTTACTTTGTTGTTTAGGAAACATGTTCCACCTTTGTTTTCCTTGTCTCTCCTCTCTGACTCCTTGAAGCCAGCCAGTCCATCTTTCCATTTCGCTACTCCTGTCTGACCTCTCACCACCATCTCTTCTTTTCTGAATGATCTTTTTAAGGTCCTCTCCACGTCTCCTAAAAACCTCATTGGTCTCCCCAGGTCCTCCAATGGGGTTGGTGTCTCTTTCCAAAGATTAAAAATTTTGTAGGGGCCACCTCTAGCCATTTTTTGGGTCAACCACCTTGCTGACCTTGGCTAACCTGGGTATTTTTGCAAAGCTGCATAAATACTTGCAGACAAAGGACTGAGACTTTACCCTGTTTACCCCAGAAGGGAACTTTGTGAATATATGAGGATCTGTTCTATGGAAACTTTATACAGATTGCTTAATATCGTAAATTTATTAAGATAAATAAAATATATGAGTCACAATATTAACATTGATTTTTGGATATTCTATTACAATTTCATTTCTATGAACAACCTAAAAATATTATATTAAATTAATATCTGCCAATAAAATACTTTAATTTATTAACAAAAAAGAGCAATGATAAATCAAACTATAAATACAAATGCTGAAAAACAAATGGAATAATTTTTATGTAGAGTGTTATTGTGCTTTAACAGTTATTATTTTATAACAATATTTGTTAAAACTTCAGCCTGTTCATGTATCTGGCATCATTGCCTAAGTCGATATTGAGCCGGATGGAAGCCCAAGAATTACTTACACAACATATTCACTCAGAAAAACTTTTATGGAAAGTAATTGTTCATTCATGTTCTATTTCAGAGAAAAGAACGCAAAGAAAAGGAACGTGATTATCGCTACACCGCAGTTATGAGGTCCCTAGTGTGGAGGTATGTATCTCACAGACATCGGCAGGCAGAAGATAATCCTGTGACTGAGGATGACATAAATGAAGTCAAAGGAGAAATATCAGCCATGAAATGTCAAATGCTAGAAGTATTGGAGAAAAATGGCATGGATATTTCTTGTGCCGATACAAAGGAGAAGGGTGTGTAACATTTATATCATGATTATTTAACATTAAGTGAACAGTTATTGAAGATGTCTGAATTTTTCAACAAATTCAAAAAACGTTTATTTAATAGTTTTGGAGTTCATTAACATTAGGGTCGCATAATACATTTAATCGAATAGGCAATTTGTTAATGGTATTAGCAAAATGTTGCTTTTCAAACGTGCTAGTAAAACTAAAATACACAGCTGGACATACCCCAGTTCTGTAGCATAGTTACAAAAATTACACACCGATGGTCTGAGATTCCCAGGATGCGGTTTTAGTAGTCGGTAAAATAAAAATTTCTTGCAAAGTTATGATGGAGTGCTGACTGTATTTCGTCAATAGAAGGAGTGACTGCCAAAACAAGCTGACAACAATTGGACAAATACTAACTGCAATTTGAATCATTGACATGCCTAGTGGATATCTACATGCACATAGGCTGAGTATAGAAATCAAATAGTTTCTCTCAGTACCGGCAACTGGAAATCATGTAGTTAAATAAATTGTATATAACTTGCAAAAAGTCACTCAATCACCCCAGTCCCTACAAATTGATTGGTAAAGTGATGCTGTTAGGAGTTCAGTAAAAGAAGCTTATAAAAGTAAAGATTAACTTCTAAGCTTCCAATAGAAATGGAAAAGCTTAAAATTATTTCAGTTATTTTAAATGTTTATAATCTGCAGAGAATAAGAATTGTAGGGAATTAATAATTATTTCAGCTATTCTTGGAAGAAAGATGCGAGTTTGGGAACGTCGCTTGATGAAAGACTTCCAGGTTGCTCCCATTGCAGGAGAAGAAGAACTAGATCAACTTATGACTGAAACACCTCCTGAGAATGAAGACTCACTTGCAAGATTCCGCCGAATAGCCAAGCTGGCTGTGCTTAATTCAACAAGTCATAAGTGGGGTCAAGTTATTCAAGGAATCTGTCAATCGTAAGCCTAATCAATTAATTGTTTCTTTATACCATAATAAATTACTATTATTATTTGGTTGCAAATTAATCTGCAACCATTTGTTTATAATTTCAACTAAGAGCTTTCTCTTTTTTCTTGGATCACATATTCATTCCATTAACTACTTTAATAATACTTTTGCACCCTCAGTGGCCCATTGAAACAATTATTAATACATCTTTGATAAATTGCATGTATCAGTTCACTTTAGTGATCATCCTAATGTTTCTTTCAACTGAGATCTCAGTTGTTCTTTTACATTATTCCCATAATGATAATTATACTAACTCTGTACCACATTTCTAGTGGGAAGTATTCTAAAATAATTTATGAACTTTATGTATTCTTTTAATGAGATAAATATGAATGAAGTAATTGTAATTTCTTAATTACATATGTAAATTTTTAATTTCTAAATAAACACCCATAAAATATTTATTTCTTTTTGCAGAACTCAAATTGGCAGATGCAATAACCGTGAATCATTTAAGAACCAGCAAAATCTACAAAAAGCTATGGAACAAGCTAGGAAATTAGTAGCTCGTAGTCCAGTACCTGGCCTTTCTCGTAGTGCATCACCTATCCCATTACCAGATTCAGGGACATCTATTATGGAAATTCTTAAAGATATATCAGAAGAAGTTGGTGTAGATCCAGCATCAAATCGAACTTATAAAAAGAAAGGAGGTGTGATTTAATTCCTTTAATCTAAATTTTGTTATATTATTTTTATGGTGATACATTACAATCTTAAAACATTAAATCCTTTAATAATTATCATAACTAATGTGTATCCTATAGTAAGGTATTTATTAGATCTATTTATAGGACTCACACTATAAATGCTTGAAAAAATTTTGCTGTCTTATGAATAGTTTACATTATCCCTCAACTGTGCACCTGGGTTTGCAACCATCAATAATTTTCTGATATCTTTTTTAACATAAATATTTTACAATGAAAACATCAACCAAAATGCAAACTGTTGAAACAGTACGTAACTTAAGTGTAGTTATCTATTATTCTTTGATCATTATACTTTGATTTCCCCATGTGAATTCATGTTTATGAACACTTTGTGTCATTTACTATAAATATTTTATATGCTATTAAAATAAAAAAGTTATTGAAGGTTACTTATGTCATTATTAGTAATTACTAACTATTTCATGCTGTGATAATGATTTACTGTCACAAATTTGATTTGATATATATATATAATATATATATATATATATATATATATATATATATATATATAAACACATAGTAGATATTTTATATTAATCCTGATCCATTTAAATAATTTCAATAATCTTTTATGTTCCAGGAAATAATAATAAAAACAACAACAATAATAATAATGGTGGAGGAAATCTATTACAAGTAAACAATCAACAATCTCAAAATTCCAGAAATGTTTCTCCTGTATGTTCCTTAGTTAAGACATTGCAAACTCAACAGCAACAAACAAAACAAGGGCAAACCCAGCAACCCTTGACATGCAAATCAACTACTGAATCATATCAGCAGGCAGGTAAACAGCAAACTCAACAGCCAGGCATTCTAAAAAATTCTAATGAAGTAGCTCAGCAACAAAACAAACACCAGACTCAGATTCAAACCAACTTCAAATCAGCCACTGATATGAATCAACAACCTTCTTCACACTCTGATCAAAATAGAGTGAAACATGTGGCAAAGGGTCCTTCTGACTGTCAGCAACAGAAAGATAATAGACAACACCAACTGCAGTATTCTCCTCCAAAGATTGTTACTAATTCACAAGATGATCCCTGTCCATTAGTACCACCACATCGTTCTCCAGGAGGAACTCCGCCAAAGGTCATTAAAAGGAAGGCTCCAGCACCTTCCAACAAAGCAGAAGAGGAATCAATGCCTGAAACTGAACAGAAAAACTTCCCTGTCATTCCACCTCCTGCTCAGCAGCAATTGAAATCAAGGGAAATGCAAAAGCAACAGCAACAGCAATTACAACAATCATCACAAGGAAATACACATCATCAGCTGAAACAACAACAACAAATGATAGCATCAAAGCCTCAGTTAACTGATGCAATACCAAAATTTGAGGTTACCCTTGCTAATTCAGAAAATAGCAACAACGAAACATCTCGAATGTCTGCAGGGTGCAGTACAGAACAACTGTTGAGCCCAAGTGGTACCTCACCTGAGCCTTTGAGACCTGTAAAAAGAATTGAAGATGTCAACACCATAAAAAGACAACCAAAGGATGGTTGGATATAATACTTTTAAAATGTTTCTTTAATTATTTTCATTGTCACTGCTATACTGAAATTACATTGTTTTTGATATACTTAAGTGGCAAGTAGGATGTAAAACTGAATGTCACACTATAGTTCCAATATTATCATTACTACTTCTATATATATACAAGCTTCTAATAATCTATTATATAAGTTTATGATCAATTCAAGCAAAACACCAAGATCAAATATTTATTTAGTTTTTTATTTCGTAAGAATGGAAGAAAATGTAAACTGATTAAATAATAAATAATTTATAAAGACTGGTTTTACTATATTGTTTTTTTTGTGCCAGTATTTCACAATAAATGGCAAGAGAATGTAAGATAATTAAAACAAAATTCAATTAATATTGTCCAGCAATTGTTTACAATTCAAATAAAATATTTTCAATTGATAATGCTGCAGATGATTATTCTTACTTATCATATGTTCCTGCAGTTAAATATACTGAAAATTATATGTGTTAATGGAAATGTTATCTAAATACAATTAAATATGTGACAGTTGAAAAATAGGAAATGATCACTTAGTAAAAAAATTACCTCAATGTTAACATTGCTAATATTGTGAATTTCTGTTTAAGTCGATAACATTGTCTTGATATTTAATAATTAAAACTGAAAATAATTCAATATATTTTTTAATTATTATATATTAATATATATATTTTTAATCAAATGACACTGTTAACTATCACTTGTATTTTTCTCTCTGCAGCTGTAATTATTGAGTTAATAAATAAAATAATAAATACCATGTTGTATTCACCCCTGCCCTAATGATAATATTTTTATTCAGAAATATATTATCTACTTTAATATAGACAATCGATAACATGGTGTACAAAATTACTTGACAAATAATCAAATTTTTTATGCTTAGTTAGAAAGTTAAAGATATTGATATTATGATTCTCTTCAGCATAAGCAAAACATGCAAAACTTAAATGAACATTTCACCAATCTGAGTAAGTCAGAGAAATTGAATAAAACAGTTAATAAAAATATAATTACAACCCATTTTGTTCTTAATTTCTATTCATTAAAAGTCTGGGTATGTATACAAATCATTTGTCATGAATTGCTTGACTATGAATGAAATATTGTGTGATTATGTTACTAATTTCCTTATAAATATTTTCTGACTTATTACCAGTTGTTTGTTTATAGAAAAATTAAAAAGTCAGATAAACAAATATTTTATAATAATGAAATGAGAACAATGAAACCAATCAGTAGAAGTTTCATGTGTATTCTGTACAATGGTAGTGACCATTAAATTCACACTGGTCTATTGGAAAATGGCAACACAATTTTAATGTTAAAAAATTAGACATGGAAGAGAGTGTTGTATAATTACTGAAACCTATAATTATGGTTCAAATATTGTAATATTATACGTTTTGTGAAAGTGAAAGAATGTAGTAATTTTCATGAGCATATGGTAATGTGAAGAAAGGGGGTACGTGTGAATCAATTACAAAACTATTTGGGCCTACTACACATAAATTTTCATAAGATAATAATGTTTTATCCTCTCATTTGTTGGGCGTTATTAATTCATACATCAGAGAGATGACACCCAGAAATTGGATTCAATTTTATCCGTGCATACATATTTGTTGTAATTTAATCTGTTGACACTACGTCTCCGCCTACACAAATCGTTATTAATTGAAAGCAAACATAATATTTCGAAGCTAATATGTATATAATAGACGCCGTTTTTTGTTTTCCTAAATAATGTGCTCGTGCAACGTAGCGGTGCCAGAACAATGGCCTCTAAGCGCCGTTAATTGCTTAGAAACATTCGGCTAATTTTCACACTAGGCCTACTTAGTCCCAATTCGCAATTCTTTACGTAGTGGAGGTATTGAGAATCTTTTTAAGAGTTTTTATAGCGTCCCTTGACAATACTCCTGAATAACGGTGATAAAATTTTCATAATATGATTAGTCCCATTTTAATCATATCAAGCTGTAATCTTTAAATGGAATTGTTTGATAAACTAATATTCAAAAATTTTCTCACACATTTATATTTTATAAGTTTTAAATTAGCTCTGCATTCAAACATCATCTTGATGACGTTTAATTTATTAATAAATAAATAAAAATACTGCCATAATAGCCAGCAAATAAATTTATTATATTAATTAAAACCTAATTAGATTTATTTTATGACTTGTATATATTAATTAAATACTTTTTCTGACTTATATAACCGTATTTTTTAACTCTGAATTCTTACAGGATTCTGCCTGGGAAATCAATCATGTAAGTATTAAGGAATGGCAAATAAGTTGGAGTGTACGCAAGCAACTTCGATGTATTATTGAATTGGTGCGACCGCACGACTGACGTAAACTTAGAAGGTGTCAGCTCCAGATGTGGGGCGCTGTTTCGTTGTCGGCTTCCAGCTGTTTCCATGATAACCGTTACGAGATACAATCTGTTGAACGTATTGATACTTCCCAGAATAATACTCTCCCCTCTCTTTAACTTTATCTGACTCAGAACTTTCTCCTTTCTTACTGTCTTCATTATACTTTACTTTATCAACCTTAACTTCTGAATTGTGACCATCTTTCCTTAGTTTATTTGCCTCACAGAAAGGTATAATTTTATTGTTTTTTACCGTCTTCCCCGAGAACTACAAAAGTCATATTCAGCGCAGTAAAATAAATACCTTTTTGTTATTCATTTATTTTCATCCAAACTGATTGTCCTCGTTCCACAGTCTACTTTCCTCTGGTGCAAAAATATCTGGCAGTTCGGTTGGGCGATGCAGACAGTAAAAGTAATTGTAGGTGTTTGACATTGTTTCAACTGTTTAATTTTACTATGAATAATTGTTCTTATTACATGAAATTTGGAAATAATTATGTCTAAAACTGCAGTTTTCAAACAACGGCAAATATTTTGATTAATTAAGATAAAAATATTTTAATTGAGATAATACAGAATATAATATGGGTCTGTAGCGTGGATTTCTACAAGGGGAGTGGGGGAGGAATATAATAAATCATAGGAAAATAAGTACTGTAAGTGAATTTAAGAGCCCCACGTGGTAAACTACCACAAATTTAAAATTATTTAAATAGTAACTCAGGTTTCTACATTTATTCGAAGAAAATCAAACAAAAAAGTATGTATATAATGTGGAGTTAATTAATAAATTTTTCCCACTGCTAAAGCATTAGAATCTGTCCCAAGTTACTCGTGTTTCGGCATAGAAACTCGAGACCCCAAATAATTTGAAATAAGTTTCAGAATAGGAAAACCCCGTCGGCTTACCCGTAAAGGATCTCTCCAACAGAGATGGAACCAATGATTGGTCTATCGGACCATATGTTCGTCAATATTCTGCATCCCTTCTCGCCTCTTTCTAAGATCAACTGTTGTCTGTTGATTCAAACAGAATGAAGTGACTCCCTCGCTTTTTCCGCCCTTTCTGTTCTCGATGTTCTCCCAAATCTCTTTTTCTTATATTTTACCTAATTGGTGGAGAATTGTCCTAGTACAATCTGTTAGCAAATACCTGATAGGCTGGTGAGATGTTTTCCCCGATCCGTCAGGGTGCGGGCGACTTCCTGAAACCCATCGCATATGCCTCGTATCTGTGGACTATTTTTAGCCGGGCAGTTCCATCAGTAAATTCTCCACCTGAGCTTCTCGAAGATTTTATAAGTCAAACATTTAACTTAGTTAAGCTAAATTGAATATAAATATAATAAAATCTCCACTCCCATTGAGTCAATAAAGAAAAGTGGTCCAACTAGTCATTTTATAAAATTAAAAACAAAAATTAAGTTTTATCCGCACCTGATGCAAAATATCAATACAGATCTCAATAAAATTTTGAGGGATCTGTTCCGAGATTTACCTAGTATCACAACCGCTTATGGAAAGATTAGTTACAAGCCCTTTGTCGACCTCATAGACCTGTTAACACGTTGTCTCGTAGTTTTCCGTTCTTCCCTCGAATTTAAGCTGTCCACGCCCTCCAAAATATAGCTCATATGTCGTATGAAATTTAATACAGCATATAAATTAATCCAGAACCAATTTGGTCTTAAATCATACAATACAAAGTGAGCATAAATTATTGAATTTTACTATTTCATTAAAATGATTTATGCATGGTTGCTACCGGTTTTAGAAATTATATATTGATGGTGCTATATGCATATTTATCCATTTTGCCTCGTGTTTCAGTAAATAAAGTTTTCTTAATTGCCGGAAAAGTAATTTGTCCTAAATAAAATATTGATAAAAGCCGTCTAACTCCTCTGAACACAGAAATAAATCTTTCTGAATGCGAATGTTGAATTAGCATTGAGTACTTGTGACTGATAGTTGTCCTAACATCTATAAATTCTAAGTTGTAACTCGAAATGCACATAGGTAAAAATGACATGTCTCTTACTTGATTAGTTCAGTGGCTTACCTCAAATGTGATATGAAGCTGGCCACCATACCCAATTCTGCATGATCGTATTTCGAATTAAAATTGCTACAAGTTGTCTTAGTTCTTCATTCGTTTCAGTGAAATTAACTGCAAACACACATTCCACAAGAAGGAACATGAACAAACCTTAAGACTCTTTACAGGAATTAAGAGCCGTAAAGAAAAATCTCTGCACTAAGAAATCCTTCTTTTTTTCTTGTCATAACATCTTATCTGGTGAATAGACGCAACGACATAATTGCCACCAGAGTGAAAAGCCCACCTCTGAAGTCCAAGAGAGCATCGAAATCGATTCCCGTAGAGTGATTATTTTTCTTATTAACAACTTTTGTCAGTAGATGAAGTGGAGTGTGGAGGGGAGGAGAGAAGAGGAGAGAGAGAGCTATAAGCTGCGGGAGAAGGAACGGTCAGCACTAGTGGGCTATGAGGCTGCTGTGTGTCGCATTTCTTTACCTGGGACTCAGCTTCGCTGAAAGCGGGCTCAGGAAGAAGAGGTATCTCGTTTACCCGGAAGGAAGCTCCTTTATTGTAAGTAACCTGTAGCACTCAATAAAAATCCCAGTATGAGTCCAGAAGTTTCAAAAGAAATATAAACGCTTATATTAAAAATAAATACATTCAATTAGTATTCTTCCCAAATAACTTCAAGAGATCTAAATGAACCGTATTTTTCTCGTCAGCATTAAAAATAGCGTCTTATATTCAGTTTTTCCTTAAAATGTGTGATGATTATTTGTTAATGAATGTGTGACGAAAAATCCTCTCCATAAATTTCTAAAACATTAAAATCATTCTATAATAATTTTAATATTATATTTATATTATATTATAATTAATTAATTTTTCGCTGGTTTTTAATAAATAGATAAATTAAAAACCAATAACAGCCATTTTTTAAATTGAGATTTTTTATCAAATAAATATTTTTTAATCATCACAAATTCGTTTCTCTATATATTTGAGCCCTCTTCTGGCTGGGTCTGACTCAAAACTTTGTCTTAAAGTCATAAACGTTTCCTCTACCAGGCTATTAATATGACTTGTTAAGCTACTACGGCAACAGTGTAGTGCGATATTCGATGTTTATTAAATTTTCGTATAAAGTTAGCGAGGATCGGGAAACTGGACAAGTCACCAAATTGGTGAAACCTGATGTCGCGTTTAATCCCCAAGAATGTTATTTTGACAGGCGGGGGTTTTCTCGCACCACGCTGACGTGGGAACTAGTAGTCTAGAAAATGTTAGATGTTTAAAAACCACGTGATTACCTCTGGCTTTTTGTGGTTTAGAAAGATCGACCGAAACGTTAGATTGTTTTCTACACAAACACACACACACACATGGGTGAACATCATATACAATAAGATTTTATTTATCTTAATTAATCAGATAATTAAAAATGAATAATTTCAAGTGGTTAATGGAAGATAACATATTTAAAATTACAAAGCTATATATAAAACTATTAAAAAAATATGTCAGAAAGAAATTCAATAGTAGTTATAGTGTATAATGGCGTAAAGGACAAACTATATACAATAACTATAAATAAAATCAAAATTTTATATAATTATTTTATTCAACGAAACTTATTTTAAAGGATAAATATCAGTATTTCCCCCTAAATATTATAAATAAAAAAGATTTTCGATACGAAATTATTTAAAACTCTATTATAATAAATTTATAAATCAAAATTAACAACTAATGCAAATTAAAAACATTAAATTTACATCCAAAGCTAAAATTATTGAATTATAAACACATTTCTTTATTTTAATGTAACATTATGTGAATTGAACGCTTGTTAGAATAAATTATGTTCAGTGTGTAAAGTCTCACTATTTTTACGATCAAATTAAAGTTTTTCTTGTATTTTAAATATAGTGAAAATTAATGATTCTAAATGTTGTAATTGTTTCTGTGTTTTTTTCCTTTGATGTAGTTTCAAAAGCACGTTTAATTTGTCCTGTATAAAATTTTGCTCAATTATATTGGTCAGTTATTTTATTTTCATACCTTGTTTGAATTATTTACACTCCAATTAGCTAAATATTTTTCACATTCGTAAGATTCGTGTTGAGATTTTTCCAGATTTATTTAATAATCAAGAACTTCCTGAATTGCTTTGATTATTTTTATGAGGATAAATTTCTGTTTTCCTCACTCTGCGGAAACAATCTCCGTAAATATTTTGCAACATCAAAATACTTCTTAATCTTCTAAATGTAATGTCAGTTTTTAAATTTGTACTTTTTCAATCATGCGTCATATTAATATATAGAACTAAATACATCATTGCCCACAAAGAGTGGTCCGACACATTTCACTGAATATTTCCCCTTTATTGCTTATATTCTTACATGAAAAAAAAGTAAAATGATAACAGATTTTATCAAAAATTGTAGACCCCTCTGTCAATCAAAAAGTGAAAAGTGCTTGCTGCATTTTTACTTATTTTCGAATTTAACCCAATAAAACTTCAAAAAAACCTTTCACACGATTCATCATATCGCCATGGTAAGTTGTTGAGTACACTTTCGCGAAGTTTTCTAGCAAAATACATCTAACCTAGTATCGTATTTTCTGTATATATAAACATGTAATATTTGCATTCGATATAAAAGTGTATGGATGGCCAATGTTTTAGAAACCATAATTTAAGGGCCGTTTTTGTATACTAATTGGGCCTGTATTAAGCTGCTATGAATTTGATGGAGGCATAAAGTGTATTATGCGTACAATTTTCTCTCCCGAGTATGGATACGCCTGAAGGTGAATTATAGAAGCATGAATAATTTATATGAAAACTGATTAAAACAACAGCTCAGAGTTGATTATGTAATTGCATTATTTTATCATAGATATTGTGTGCCCTCAGAAAATTTTCAGTTCATCTCTCCCTCCATATTATTGTTAATTGTTACAAAGTAATTTTGTTTCTGGGTGCTATATTTATAAAGCACAGGCGGCGCACACGTAAACAATTTAAGCCACCGTCAGCAGTTGTAATTGCCTCTGATGCGTGTTCTGCATCCTTAATGAGTACAGTCCTTTACTTCCCTTCCAAATAAACCAATTCTGTACATTATGATGAAAGATCACATTAAATGAAACGTTTCTTTGTGAAATATTACGTGAATATTCGTTTCCCACGTTCCACTCGGATACTTAAATAAGAATGTCCTAACTGAACTTAGTTAGTCGCATCTGTGGTCTGGTGGTTAGCATCGCTGCCTCGCAATACAGAGGTTCCGGGCTCCAATCACGGCGTGTGTTGTGTGTAGTATCATACGTCATCATCATTAGCTGGGGCTAATCAACTGAATTGTTCAAACGCTACCGACATGCCCAGCTCGATATTTCGTCTTGTGAAGAATTAATTCAACAAAGAGACGGCCAATTACTCAACAATTAATTTGATTACTATTTAACTAACGCAAATACGACGTTCCGTCTCCTTTTCGAGACTTCATCGGCCATAAAATTTTGCAATTTATGATCTTCACTTCACTGACTTATTTGAAATATTTTCATTAATTTAAACTTAAAGGTAGAAAATTATGTTTGTAACGAATTATTTATTCTATGTTCTTACATGCAAGAGTATGAGAGCCAAATTTATTTTAAAAGCATCTGCGTGATATTCTTGAAGAAATTTGACACTAACTGGAATATTATAGAATATCATAGAAATTAAATAAAGTAATCTAATTTTGAAAAATAAGAAACGAAGAATGCAAATAAACAGACAAAATAAATGAATGTGTGTTTAGTGGTTAATTTAATTCGTTGTCTAATTAGAAAACTAGTTTCCTTTGGCTCAGATCAACTTACGTTGACATTATGAAAACAAGAAAATGCCTACCCCGAGCTTAAATATTTTTCATCTAATTTATAGGAATTCCTAAAATGCAACTATACGTTTATTAACGTTATTAATTTTTTAGTTAAGTTAACGTTGCAGTATGACTACAAAAAAATAAACGTCTTTGTCAAGTAAGTGAAGAAAGATAATCATCTTTGGAGGACAGGAGAGGTATTATCACTGGGGAACCATACTGTTAGTTTGGAGATTTAAAAAGGACATTAATATTTTAAAGGGAAATCTACGGAAGGAACTGATTCGAGTGCAGAGGATTCCGTAGTACTGCATGTACTTTTGTTCTCATATAATTTACTTTTTTCAATGCTTATTGTGTTAAAAGTGTGTGAACTTTATTCATTTGCAGCTTTATTAAATTATTTGATTTTAAGGCACGAATTTTAACTCCGAGAAAAATATTAGAAATTTTATTTCGGATACGTGACGCATAATGACGACAGCAACGTTTGTTTAAAATCACATTTTTTATAATAGACTACATGAGGGTGATTATGAATTGGCAACTCCCTTTTAATAGCATAGGAAAGTAATTGATAAGAGGGAATGTGGGTTATCTAAGGTCCCCGAGTTATAGTTTACGGATCCTACGCGTTGTTTCACCTTACAAATGCTGGAAAAACTCTAGAAACCCTGCGTCAGGTAGGTAGGTATTAATCGCACACCCTTCCTAACGACAGGAAGACGAGTTTTCTGCACTCATAGTTTGGCGCCCAACGTGGGGCGCCAAAATGTAATAATAATTAGTAGTTCACTGGAATGTCATTTTATTTGTAGATAAAAGGAAGGAGGTGTGATATAATTTGAAGTAATGAAGCACGTTTTTATATATAAAAATTCTGTTTTCTCGTTTCTTAAACAAGAATTTAAAAAAAATATAGCATAATTTTATTAGTGTTAGTATAACTTCAAGTATTTCAAATAACATAACTCATATCAATTTTGTGTTTACTATTCCTGAGGGAATCGTTTAATATTTTTTCTAACCTATGTAAATAAATAAATTAACTTAAGTTTTTTAACGCACTTGATTGCGGCATACCTGCTTGTACGTACATCAATTTAAGTTTTCGTTAGAAATCCAGTGAATAGGAAATTAGTCTATGATATTCAGTGGTCATTCATTCGCTGCCAATTTTGTCTTCCTTATTATTTAGTGTATATAGTAGTAGGTTACGTTTTAAGACATGAGGGTCTTGTAAAATTAGCATCTGAGGAAAGAGTGTGGAGTGAGAACATAAGAGGGAGGCCAATGATGGAATACGCTAGGTATATTAGAGAGGACGTAGAGTGTGGTAGTTATGAGATATTGAAAAGGTTTTCTCAAGATAGGTTAGCACGGAGGGTAGCATCAGACCAGTCTAAGGGATGATTACCACAACAACAGTAGCAGGTCAACTTATGCTACGAATGCAACGAATAATAATTGCTTTTAAAGTCGCAATTTCCTCTGTCGTGATGAACATAAGTCTGGCTGGTGCGGAGATTCGTCATTTGCATTTAGCCGCCTGTTGACATGGTAACGACGGCAGCTGACACACACTTCTACTAATTACCGAGTTCTGTTATATTTCATGTATTGTAATTGTATTACTTATCACTTAACTCGATATTGAAGAAATTAAGTGGATTTGAAATAATATTTTCTGCAAATGTGAAAAGTGCACTGTTTGAATTATGATTTATACACATGCTCATTCGGTGGCATTACGTCTAACCTAAATAAAACATCTCATTTTTTGCGTTCCTTTGTGTTATTTCGATTACAGGGAGTGTGCAAAAGGTATTTTTTTGAAAATGTGATATCTACTTTAATCACGTGTTGAATCAAATTCTTCAGTGGGCTAAGATAAATGAATTACCTGCCAATTTATGACTTATCATCGCAATTATCCTGTGCATGTTTAATTTTCAGAAACGACGTTTAGTGAATAATTTATTGTATTAAGATATCGGCCCTAATATTCGATTAGTAGACAAAAGGAAAAGCTAAAACAGAGAGATTTTCAAGTTTGGAGAAATTTACGAATTAAAAAAGGGCTCAGGTTCGTTTAGGGTTCGTTTGAAATGTATATATTTGATCTAAAAAGAAGTAGGGAATATCTCTGTAAGGCATGGAGAGGAAAGAGGGTGATGTGGGAGTAGAATTGAAGAGAGGGTAAGGAATTGGTTGCCAGGGCAACAGAACATTGTACTTATTTTGCGGGATTTAAATATTTGTGAATAATGAAATAAATATATTTTGTACTGAAACGTGAAACGCATTAATAATTTAGAAGAAGGTGCGAAGTTTCTGTTATTTAGAAACAAGAAATCTGTGCATGTAATAATGAATAATAATTTAATTGTAAGTTGAAGTTTGCTTACAAATTAACTAAATTCGTAAGAATATCAATAATCTTTTGAATTTAGAGTAGTTAATGTGTAATTCGTTTAAAAATATTAGTATTTTGCGAATGTTAATTAGCGTAACGTTACATATTGCCGATATTAGGGTAATCCTTGCTCTATAAGCTAACTAACAGGTTTGCCAATTGGCATGAATAAATGTTCTCAATTGGATGGAGCTCACAGATTTAATTAAATAAAACTTATTTTAATAACTTAAGTGGAAATAGGAAAATAAGGTAGATTTCGCAATATTAAAAATATATTTTATTTATGATAATAATGAACCTCACTATTGTGGAACCTGTTCGTGATGCTAGTTGGTATAGAGTTCTGAAATTTTTAAATAGTGTGACGTCACTTGAGGTATTCAATTCATCATAGTGAAGTAAAATAACAACTTCCTCGCGCTGTTAGTCGGGCTGTATAACCACTGGCAGTAGCTTAAATAATAGTTGATAGCATGGCGTGTTGCATCAGATCAGTCTTATGACTGAATACCACAACAACAACATAAATATTATTTGTACGACAGGAGTGCTGGAAGGCAACTCAACTTGGCCTGACGATGAAAAATCTTGCATAAATAAAGACGCACGAGATTGAATAGTTAGCGGTTGGAAGGTTTTAACAAGGTGCATTCGGGGGTCGTTGACCTGAAGAATTTTTGAGTATCGATGCCTGGAAAGTGTGGAAATCAAATTACTGGACCATCAAGCTTACGAGATGTGATCGTATCAGCCGTTATCAACGAGAAGCTTCTCGTATATATTTATTCATTTATGTATACCAAATTTATTAATTTAATTTCAATGGAAAATTATCCATATAACCTGTTATACTTGTCACCACTTCCCCACCTTCCACAATCTTGTTTTGAGGATATGGAATGGACATTATTGGCTCAGTGTTATATTTATTCTTCATTATTATTTTTACAGGCAAGTATAGCTCATGCCACTAAAATGCTACCGGTAACTGACGCCATCTTAGTTATAACTGCCGACACTAGCTATAAGCTACCTTTCGACGCCAAAGTTTTCTACAGAAAGAAGCGAAAACGAAAGCACAATTTCAGAAAGAATTATAGACAAAGGAGAGAAATTTACCAACATCTGGAAACACTTATGTACTTGTGAGTATTCCCAACATATTTATGTAAGCCGTATTTTCCGTTAAATTGCCGATATCGAACGCTCTATATATTAGATAACTCTATTTCAATTTAACAAATTCTTTTAAATATATTTTTTATGTTAAATAATTTATTACGTATCCTAAGCTAACATTTTATTAGAGATACTTTGTCTGTCTTTAGAGAATGAATTTATTTGACAATGTTTTGTAACGCACACCTGTCTTTAGAAGAAACTACTGCTAACTTATCAACAGAATAGGAAAAAATTACAATTTTGGGTAATATAATCTAATTTATCTTTATTTTTAACTAATAAAAGTCATAGATCTTTAAAAACAGCAAAATATTATATTGGATTTAGAAGAATTAATTATGAAATTTTTTTGCGCAGACAAGGCTTGAACGGAACTGCCTGCATTTCCAGGGCACTTTGTGAAGCAAAGATATTAGATGTCCCAAAATCGGGGATCGATTTCTCTAGGGAAGCCTTGCATCTCATATTCAGGTCAGTTTCTGCAATATAGCAGAACTTGACCGTAACTCAGACGTCAAGTTTAATATTTCTTTACGTATTGCTTCATCATACAACAATATTTGCATAAATATCTCTTTATCTTCCCCATATTTAGAGCAATAATCACTTACTGTAGTCAATTTAATGATATCAATATTTATTTGTGTTTGTATGCAAAATAATAGTATTCGTATTCAAAGAATAAGTCATATAGATATAAGGTCATTGTGTGTCTATGGTAGCAGTGTATGTAAGTGGATAATTAACACTTATCAATCCCCCTCCCCTCCCCCTCCCCGCGGCCCGCATATGGCTATCTGGTTTTAGTCTAAGCCTATGATTTTGGATGACTTGAGTTTTAAAATAATTTATTCAAAGTCTAATTTTTTAATGTATTACCTTATATGCGCTTGCGTTGTTCGGGTGATGAGTCTATAGGGGAAGTGTAGTGGCAGATTGTCCCCAGAACGGATTACAGAAACCTCTTACAACACAGGATCTAAGAAAATTATTTAAAAGTAGGAGGTCTTTTTTCAAAGTAAGTAGTGATATTAATTTTTTAAGTTTCAGAACATTATTTTCCAGGTATTTTATTATCAATAATTACCTTACAATTCACACAACTTCTCCACAAAATCACTGCCGTTATTCAGGCGTTTTTTGTAACGAAAAAACAGTTTATTACATGGCTTCGTCGTAGAAATATGGCTCCTGTGATGAAAGCCAAAACTATATTTTCTGTTTTACATCAACATTGTTGTGGAAGTATTTTCCTCCTAGTAGTTTCTTTAGATGAAGAAACAGATGAAAATCACTTGGTGCCAAATGCGAATTGTAGGGAAGGTGGTCGAATAGTTCCCAAACAAATGACGCTATCAGATCTTGAGAATGACGGCGTGTGGCCGAGAATTGTCATAAATCAAAACGATATCATGCAATAGAAATCGTCGTTCTTTACGATGGAACTTTCTTAGTTTTTCCAATAAATGTATTTGTTGACTGTCGGATTCCTGATCAATGAAATCAACTAAAGAACTTGTAACCCAGAAAACCGTGTACAGGTTATTGCGAGTGGAGATAGTCCGTTTCAATTCCTTATTTCTATTTTGATTCAGAAGTTATTTGAGACGCCCATATATGTTCATTTAAACTGCGCTAGCTAATAAATCATCGCCACAACATATCGTCTGAGAATAGTCAGTGCAGTACCAAATCGCTTGGCCTTGTGTTCAAAGGCGAGGAAATATTATTACATGTATTGTATTATTTATGTTTCAGTTCCCCGGGCGACTCCAGACTGCAAGATTGTTCTCAATTTCTTTCAGCTTGCCCAATTTCACTTTTGCATCCCATGCCTCAAGGCAATTATTATATTTAAGCTGTAAATGTTACTAAAAATTCTGCGTATAAACTATTTGTTATCAGTCCATAAAGTTTCCTAATATTTCTAGTCAAGAAAACTCTTGGAGGAAATCTTTTACAGAAATACATTGTCGTCTGTAAGTGGATTCGCTGTCTGTACAAACACCAATAATAAGCATCAGTTGTAATGATTAATTATACTTGTGAACTGCTCAATCACATTTTTCTGGATTAAATTTATTAATTAGTACAGTCTAATTTTAACCACAACGAGTGAAATTAGATATAATTAACCAAAACCTTGGTTTAACATTATGATAAATTTAAGTTGACAGTCCTATCTTAACAACAAATTTTTATGACAATTTTTAAAAATAAAAAACTTCTCCAGAAGACTCAATATTATCTACACTCTGCCCTTTTAGCATTTTACAGTGATTTATTATTATTTGAGCGCTTAGAGCTAAGGAGTATATTTTCATTATAAAACATAACAGGTAATTAAGTAAGCTATTCGCTCTTAAGTTAATTTGAAGTTAATTTCATGCAGATTAATAACAGAATTTATTTAATCTTTTTTATGATTTAATTAAGTTATGCATATAAATGCGGGAATAAATGTAGAACTTCAAAAGACTGTTATCAGATGTCAGTCATATTTTCCTAAACGAGGAGAGAAGCAGTGTAATTACAAAGAGAAAAAAGTTCTAGGAAACTAAATTGATATCGTTCTTTGTGCGGTATTGCAAGATGGATTACTTGGAATTCTATAGTTTGTCCGATGGTTTCTTTAGACGATTTCATGCCGTGCTGATGAATTTCAGACAAAAGAATGTATAAACAGGACGGCAGAAAAAAACTGAAAATCTGAGAAAACATGTCTCAAGCTGTTGTAGTAATTACTCTCATTAGAAACACACGTCCTGCGGATAGTAAAACTTTTAAAAATTAAAAAGCAGTTAAAAGAACAAACTTTATGTGTTTACACAATGCTGCGGGCTTTAAACAGATTTGGTTCATTTGCAGCCGTAATAAAACATGTCAACGATGGAAGATAAAACGAATGAATTTTTTCCCACAGTAAATGTGGACATTATGATGTAAATTGTAAAAAAGAATGTATAATATGAAATGTAATTGAATTTTATTTTCGCTGAAATATTTCCAACTTGAGACATTTCGTTCGTGAAATATTTTGAAGTATTTCACAAAATATAAAAATGTAAATAGTCTTCGGAAGGGTTTGGTGAATAAAC
Source organism: Eucriotettix oculatus (assembly GCA_034510155.1). NCBI lineage: Eukaryota > Metazoa > Arthropoda > Insecta > Orthoptera > Tetrigidae > Eucriotettix > Eucriotettix oculatus. The sequence continues at coordinate 67,557,324 of CM067378.1, forward strand.
TAGGTTGAACTCTGAAATAGCTTCAATGAGTGTGATGGATTAAATGATAAAGGCCTTAGTTCATGAAGAAATAAAGAAGAAATTAAGTATGATTAAAAATTTTCCTCTTATTTTTATCAGTGACTTCAACAAACAGAAACTATATTTTAATTTTTATTTCAAAACTTTATGATATAATGTTTAAAAATATAAGCATATAAAATTTCTAACTTTCTTCAATGGATTAGTATGCGATTCCAGACTGTGCTGGCCTACACGGAGCATTTTCCGAACTTCGGAGTTCCATAAGTTTAGTGAAATAATTTTTTATCTTATTTTCAGGCTTTAAACCAAATTTTATTTCATTAATACCATTATTTTAAAAAAACTTTTATTATTTTAGGTGTTAATGTAGCAATATAAGTTAAGGAGAAATACCTTGGATTATTATCTGTGTTATTGTTTTTTTCTTGTCTAACTACATCATTATCATCTGTATTATTTAATTAGGGTGTTTTAATATATATTGTTTTAAAATAATGATTGATATTCTGTTTATTTTTGAGATTATTAGTATGTTTAATTAGTTGATCATGATTTCATTTTGTAGAAGAATATGGCAATTTCTGAAAGCTTCTTCCAAATATAGTTTTGAAATCAAAATTAAAATATAGTTTTTGTTAATTGAAGTGACTAATAAAAGTAAGGGAAAAAATTATAATCAGTTTTTTAACAAAAAAATTTAATAAATTCCTTGAAGAGTAAGAAATTAATTGTTAAATTTACAGCCCATTCTACAATAAATATAAGACGAAAATCAGAGCACAGTGTGGCAGAGAGACGGCGTCAGAGGGTTACACAGAGAATTCCTTATTTCAATAAAAAATTTGGACCAATAGGGATTCAGAACACTGGAATCGTGAGGACGAGGGAGGGGCAATAACAATCATTTTATATCCAGACTTAGCAGAGAACACTTCCATACATTATATGGAAGACGGAGGAGTTTTAATGTTTGGAGAGGAGGGAGAGGTTATAATAATGTCCTTACTCTCAGGAAGACTTAGTAAAAGATCCCTACACGTGTGTTATGAGAAAAGGAATTACGTAGCATTGACATCTCACCTTACTTCCTGTGTCTCGACACTCATACATTTGGTTATAATGTAAAAGAAAAATACATGTATATTACAAATAAAATATAATGTATTATTGTATCTCAAATTGGTAAGTGATTTGTTTGAACTAATTTTAAAGTAGATTTGAAGGTGATGTTATTGAAGGAGGTGCTAAGCACATGAATATAATATCTGTTGTCATAAGTAGTCCCAGTTTTAATTTATGTTTGCATTAGTTGCTTTTAATACGTTTATTATTTATTAGTTCCTATTGATTTTACTGACGTCACGGAGTGACGTAAGGAGCTAAACAATTGAATCATTCTGTAAATTAAGTCCCAAACGCTCCAATGAACCACAGAACAGCGAAACAGCGAAACGTCGGCATCCCCTTTGATACTGAAAGTTTTGATGGAAAAATAGTTCAAAAGTACAATTCAATAAATACAATGGCAATAAACGCCCACAATCCCCGTGATATAAGATTTTACAGTTATCAGAGCCAAATTGTTAGTTAATGGTTGATTATTAAAAAAATGTAAAGTAACGTATGTAAGTAATTGTCTATTAAAAGATAGGATTAACATAAGGATGCTGAAATGGAATAATTAGGAGAGTGTTTAATTTATATTAAAAATTTGGTATGTTAATTTAATTTATTAAAGGTTTACAAATTTAAGAGGGCTATCTACTTAAAAGACCTTACCATTTTATTTTGCTCCACTTAAAGAAGTTCAAGTTACTATTACATCACTTAAATTGGGCGAAAATCAGGGATACGTCTTGGGACTCGGGCGTTCTTTTAAACATAATAAAAGAGTTCTGTGTGTGTGTGTGTGTAAATACGTGCGGCAAAAATCTCAGTTACTTTCGTGACATTCGGAAACATACTTGCTTGTTTGCTGTTGGCAGTTTTCCCAGGCAGGTAGACGGGTCCAACCTCAGGAAAAACTTTGGAGGAAATCTATTATCCGTAGGCAGCTGAAGAAGGAACTGTTGTTTCCTCCTTTTCTCGTCACCGTAACCATTCGGGACGGCAGGGATTATTGCATGTCGTCTGTTTACTCTGGTTTGCAATATCGGTGCAGTTTAGTAGACTTCTCTCTTTCCTTGGTCCAGCTTCTTCTTCAAGTGATGGTCAGAGCTAACTCTTGGACATTTATCTCCTCCTCTCTCTTACAAGTAGTTGTTAATAACTTTCTGTTTATCGCTTCTACTCCTTCACTCCTCCCTAGTCTTCCTTCATGTCCGAGTGTTTGATGAGAAGACTGTTTACATTTCCTTCTACTCTTCCTTTATTCGCAGGCTCCTTCTTCCCCTTCGTCCCTTAATCCCTTTTCCTTTCTTTCGATGTTAGAGTTCGTCTGGACGTATCATTCTCTAGAAATAAAAAACTATGACACCTAAGAATTTGAACTATTCTGTCGCATATGAAACTTAAAAATAGATTGGAAACCTGTTTGGCATAATTTGTTAATGTTTTTGACTGATACTATTCATTATTACAGATAAACCCTATAGGAGTCTGATGAGGAGTGCGGGGATTATTTCACTTCTTCATTTTTTATGAAAAGTGTAATAAATGAGCCTAATTCTCTAGTTGATTAGATTTTTAAAAAATTTTAATTTATAATCTTGAAACCATCATCCTCCTTCCCACTGAACGTTCCCTTAAGGGAGATGCAAACTTTTATAGGTCGAATATGGGGGAGAATTGAGTCTCCATTTCTTAGTGAATGAGTGATATCGACAGCAGTCCAAAAGTTTGAATAAATGAGATTTTACATTTTGTGTCAAGATTTAACAAGTTGTAACTGTTTATTGGCAGTTACCCGCACCACTAGGTCCTGTTCCAACCATCTGCTTAATCGAGTTTCCTTCCCTCCTCTGTGACCAAAAGCATTTTCCGTCAATAAAAAATTTTATTTTAAGGCCATGAATCAACTTTACGTTTTCTATATGGCTTCAAGAGGCTGCATAGAGGGGAAAAAATGAAAAGCGGGAAGCTGAAAAAGAGCTCCGACTCATAGAATGAAATTTTGTTTTACGTACTTCGTCAATAACTGTTGGTGAATAAGGGGACGGGAATATAAAGGCTCATGAAATTTAATTAAACTAACTAAAAGTACTCTAAATGGGGAATTCAGGCTTTTTTGGGGAAATTTTATGTAGAATGTAATAAGTGAATGAGCCCCTCCCCCCACATATCTTATTATATGTAATATACACAACTATTAGCTAAATAATGCGTAGCTTAGGACGAAAAAACAAAATAAAATAAAAATATTTTAATGTATTTTAACGCCTCATATTTTCGCAATTTTTCCTGATGTAATGGAAATAACTTTTGCAGTTTGCGCTTAACACACACAGAAATCAATTGTTAAATGTTAAAGAACATAACTGCCAAATTTTGCTGGCATCTGTTATTTTTTAATTGAAATATTCCTGAGACTTTGTTCTGTAAAAACAGCTACATTATAGAATTAGAATAAATCAAATAGTCTAAAGTCCTGGTAATAAATAGTCTCATCTTTAGTTGACAAGTAGACCGTATTTATATTTACATCCCTAAAACCAATAAAATGTTATAATTTTTATGGTGACAATCTCTTTCAATGGCTTAATGAACCATAATTTGATTTGCTTTCCATGGAAACGCTAAATAATTAAATTAAAACTAATAAGCAACAGCTATAAAAGCCAATTACACTTTGCACAGATGAAACGCATTCGCATGGAAATTATAATAGTTAGTACCGTATAAAATTAATCAGAATAGCGTCATAAGTTAACAAAGAGTGCGATGTAACTTTATGAGTAATTGTAGTTAGCAGCTGTATAATAAAATCAGGATACGTTGACAGACACGCCGAAACTATTCGTGGTCCAACAACTCAAAACTAATGTCTAATAATAAAGTTTCATTGGCCATAAATATAATAAGGGTGGATTATTTATGTGTAAACAGGCCACATCAGGGTGATCCTGTAACAGGCAACTCCCCTTTAATAGCATAGGAAGGGAATTGAAAAGGGGGGATGCGGAAGGTAGAGCAAGGTAGCCAAGGGTTGACTAGGGCCCCGGGCTATGGTTTAAGGATCCTACCCGGTGTTCCACCTAAAGAGACGTAGGGAAAACCCTAGAAAATCTGCATCAGGTAGGTCGGGCATTGGGTACTATTCCACGCCCTTTTGGGCAGCATTCCCTTCTCCATGTCTCTATTAAAGTTGAAATGGGATCTAAAAATTTCCGAAATTAAACATAAAATTTCTATTTCGAAGAGTTTGAATCAAACATCTGTGTATTTTCCATCATTATTAATGATTGATGAATAGCTTTATGCTTAATTTAAATTAATTTTTAGGCGGGCAGACTTGAGCGATTAATTTTTTACAGCATAAGGAACACTTATATTTAGAATTCACGTTCGGTTTTACATATGAGATAAAGAAACGTAAAACGTTTCGCCTGGTACAGCATTTTCATCAATATGATTCTCTTCGCCAACACGAGGGTTTTTTGATAATCCTGGTAATGTAGTAAAAAGAAATTATTTTACAAAATTCAATTGTCTTCTTGACATTCCTTGATTACACACATTGACGAGCGAGTTTCCAATTTTTTAAACCCAACACAAAAACAGGTTTTGTAAAACTCTGCAATATACTACGTCATGGCCTCGATCACTTCCTGATTTGATGAGAATTTCTTCCTACAAATCCAGATTTTCAAGTTCGGTAACAAGAAGTCACTTGGTGCTATGTCTGCTGAATAGTGTGGATGAGAAATGAATTCGAATCCTAGCTGGGACACTTCGGCCATTGAGAATGCTGCTGCGTGTCCTGGTTTAAAAGCCCTTTCTTGGTCGTTTCTTAATTAGCAACCGTTTCAAACGGTTCAGAGCAGAATAATGTAGTTCAGTTATGGCTGTATCCTTTTCCAAGGAATCTATTAATATTTTACCCTGAGAATCCCCAAAGTCAGTGACCATCAGTTTTCTAGCTGAAAAGACGACCTTCACTTTTTTTGGTACACTGTCACCATGTTATGTCCAATGTTGTGATTTTTTGGTTGGCTTCTGAACTGTAGTGCTAGATAAAGTTTCATCAACGGTGACGAATCTGCGCAAAAAGTATTGTGCGTTACACTTAAATATTCCCAGATTCTGCGTCTATTAGTTTTTCCGAATCCTTTTTTTTTTCAATATCAACAGTCGCGGCATCTATCGCGCACACAGCTTTGTCAAGGCTAGTTTTTCATACAGGACGAAATGCACTCGTTCAGTTGAAAAGCCAACGGCTTCAGCTACCTCAAGCACTTTTAGTTTGTTATCTCCCATTATGATATTGTGAATATTTTCCTGAGCGGTGACCTCAATTGGGCGGCCGGAGCGAGTTTCATCTCCTGTGCTTCTGTGATTCAGTTTCAAATCATTAATTCAGAAGTAAATGGACTTCAATTCTGATACAGAGACTGCATGAGCTTCATCCAATTCGGTTTTGATTTGTGCAGCTGTCCAACGCTTCTAATGGAAGTGTTTAATGACAGCGGGAAGTTAGTTTCTTTCCCGTGACTATAGTTGAAAACACATCTAACTGTATAGAACGCTGCTAACAATCAACTATGACTGACATATGCTTAAAAGTTTTAGGAATATCATTGAAAGGATTATGATTTACAACTCCCGCTCTATCATAAAAAATTACCAGACTTATTGAACAATCATTATATAATTGACTTTGAATCTATTAAAATTCTCTTGTCTCATCCAGGTATAGAAAATATTTCGTCGATGATCTATCTTATCTATCTTATATTTATTGTCTAAAAGAATACATGCGAAACTTGCAGTTGCTTATCATTGCATATATTGTCCTAAATCTTGCGCATGAAAAATCATATTTCAAATAATTAGTTGTAAGTTGAAGAAGCCGACTCGGTACAGTGCTTAGGATGACTTGAGGTCCTGGTTCAAACCCAAGGATGAGCATTGATTGACTGTGTTTTTTGTCAGATTCATCAACATGGTCAGTATCAACTAGGCCAAGTCATGTTACATGGTCCAATTTTCACTTTTCGTTCATGCAGTCTTACTGGTTGGTGACCGAGGCATGGAGTAGAGAATGCTGTGTCCCCACGGAAAACTCCTCTGCAGTCATTCGGATGGGCGTGGAATAATATCACTTCTTGATAACAGTTGGCTGCCTTTCTCTCCCTTCCTATGCTTTTAGAAGAGAGTTGTCACAATGTGGAGTACCTTTATGTAGTCTTTCTCCACAGATATAAGCAACAGGAAACTAACAACCTAATAATTTTACGTGAGAAATATTCTAAGATTGTCCTTGACAGCGTTTCGATATTTGAATATTAATAGTCCTGACACACTATATATTAATCTTAAACTGAATAATTAAATAATGTAACTAAAACATGACAAGACTATACAATTATTATAGAGAAATAATTTAATTAATATAGATACTCAAACATTATTGAAAGTCATCGCCACATTTTGGTAGACAGGTATTTCCTGCCATCGGCAAAGTTGAAAGTTTTTCGTCATCTGTCTGCAGAGATGGTCAAATTCAAATTTTTCACAGATGCGTGCCGAGCGATGGAAGTGGCCTAGGTATAAAAGCAATTCCGTGATAAGCTAAATTTTTAGTGTATACATATAATTGTTGAAAATTTAATTGTCATACATTTAGAGAATAATTTTACAATAAACATTATTTTCAGGAGGGAAAGGTTTTATTAATTACGCTTTAAAAATATTATTTAAAATTCTATTTTCTGAAATGTTGCAAATAGGTTAGAAAAAAGGAAGATATTTATCACAGAGGTATCAAGAAACACGCTCTTTAAATCATCTTGATCATCTGATCCTTTTTCAAGCAGAGCGGCCGATTTCGCACAACAGAAGCACTCGACATCATTAGGGCTGAGATCGTCTTTCCTCTACATCAGAAAGGATGGAGACCAGATGTAATAGAAAATATAATTTTATTTCTACGTCTAAGCAATGAACAGTTAAATATGTGTTCAATATTTAGCTATTAACTCAGGAACCTCTTACATTAAAGAATGAAAATAAAATGAAAAGGGATCACTCAGAACAGTTATCGAAACGAAAGTAATAATTTATTCAATAAAGAATTTTGAAGAACAAATTTGACAATAATGTGCAATCCCGGATAGCTAGGTTCGTAGGTTTAGAATGCCATGTAAATTTGTTCTCAACTGAGTTTATAAGCAATTTCCGCCAATGACTATGTACAAGACGTTTTACATACAACAGATGTTCAGGTGTTTTGGGCTATCCTCAGGTTACGTTTGTATCCACGATCATGAATTTATTCCATTCTGTACAGCTTCGAAGTGTCGTTTTTAAATTGCGCTCTTCGAGTTTTTAATGTCCACATATAATTGCAGAAATAATGTATGAAAAGTAGAAAAAATTATAAACAACTAATTTAAGTTAACAGTTTAATAATAAAATGTAAACTCAAATAATGGTTAATCTATTGATTGATCAGTTATATTAGAACAGAACCCCACATTACGTTCTATTGACAATCCGTAATAATGTCACATTCAAAATCGTTATCAATAAATTATCGTGTTTTTTCTCCTTTCAACATTTATTAAAGCTGCAAATTAAAAGCAACTCTTACTCCAACAACAATGACGAACAGTCAGTTTGTTTGTCTATCAAAGGTGCGTATTATTAAGCAAGCCAAAGATAAATACTAAAGAGCCTTTTTTTTCAATTCAACCTTTAATAAAACGTCTTAAGAGTTTGTGTTACGTAATAAGTTAAATTAATAAAATATTTATTAAGGAAATGTACGTCACAAATCTGTGTGTGCGCGGGTATCGTCTTTCACATATAGTGTATAAAGAGAAGTAAAACCGCACGCCATATATAAGATATTACGTAGGTAATGTAGAATTAGTTTATATATATCACGAATAATTTTATATTTATTTGTGTATCTTGCTGGTCGCATGGAAAGATACATTTTTTGTAATTTCCGCCCAGAGGGTAAGAAAAATGAGATTATTGGGGATATTTTGTCCTGACTCCAGACATGGAGAAAGGCCTGCATATCACTCTGCGACTGTGAAATTCTTCGTACACAAATATGTGAAGATCTCCGTAGTCCTGGAATAACGTGATTCCACGTATATTAATATCTCTCCACCAAGGAATAAATGGCGGAAAATTATTTAGTACGCGGCCAATTGGGACCGTGTTTCTTTCAAAACTATAGACGGCGAATAGAATAAATAGTGTGTGTCGGTGGAAAGAAGAGGAGAGAACAGTTGACAGTGTGCGTCGATAATCAGGAAAGAGAGCTTTCTCTGAAGAGTGGGCATTCAGTGACCAGAGTGGAAGCGCGAAAGTGTTCTCTCCAAACAATCGTTCGCGCACTAGCATTTGGCCTGTCCAGAGATTCGAAGTTGAATCCTGTAGTCCACTTCTAATAAGTTTCGTGGAGTTTGCCTATTGTAAATTAATCAGACGACTAAAACACCAGGGTCGTGGCTTTATCACCTTCCACCATGAGATCCAAATACACCACAATAGATGCCATGATATAAGATCATTTTACTCAATTGGAGAATCAAGTATGTTTGATTATACATGTGTCACGTGTTAACCTGAGAGCCGCGAACAAGAAAAGGTAGGGACGCTTTACCAAGATTTCCGTAAGCAGAGTCTGGCCTTGACCTTTCTGTCGAAGTTGATATGGAACATGAAAATAAGATGAGATATAAGGCTTATCTCGTAGGATTATAAAGTACAAGGAACTTTTAGGATAGTTTTGGTTGTGTGGATGGATTCGCCTGAGTCTTATCAGGTAAGATTCGAGAGGTCACAGTATTTATCAGTCAAACACATATTCAGTTTAGATATGCATATTACCACAGTCATTAATATACATTGGAAAGGGAGTAGGAAAGGAAGAAAGTCTGCCAGGAGTCTATCAGGGAAACCGACGTGACCTGCTGGCAAGCCGAACGTGTCGATCTCCCCGAAAAACAGGAGTGGGAAAGAAAGGGTTACGATATGAGTCAATGCTCCAAGAAGGCTTACGTAGCTGACATACGCATTCCGTCACTGTTTCTACATTGCTACCGGGGTGAACGGTCCGAATTGCAGACGTATCGAATAATGTGTCCAGTAACACAGGATACGCGACACATGGCACCATTGTTGAAATATATATCATGAGATACTCACGTAAATGTATTACCACCATGAATTTATGGTTTCGCTGTATCGGAAAGAATTAATAATTATTTGAGGCATACTTTAATCCATTATCAAGCATTGAGAACTTCAGAACTTGTAACGTAATTCCAAACGCCGCCAATTGTCAAGATTCTAATCCCCGGAGTTGTAGTATAAACGCGAACCAGACAATAACTTGGTTTTCAGTGAAGTGAAGACAAGATAGCCCTAGAAAGTTATAATTTGGGAGGATACGTGGCTGTCTCGTCTTATGACATTTCGTAGTCCAGCCAGACCTACCAAGAAAGTCAATAAAATACAGGCTTTTCACAGTCGTGGTACTGTGAAGACCAATATTCTTCAACTGGTAACCGAAGAGTCATACAGAGTGGCCTTACAAATACGATGGCGTCTGTAGCTGTTCCAAATATGCAGTGAGATGACCCCAACTGATGCACGTAAATTACACTGCAAAGTTCCTCAATCTTTGACGGTGCTTGGGATGTGTACACTCCAGATTAAACTGAAGATTAAAAGATCAATTTGTTTCTCCGGCTATCAACATGTTATTTATTCCATTCGCTGTAAATATTTTCCTTAATTTAAGTATAGTCATAGAGAAATATTCGTAAATGTTTTTGTTTAACTTAATATCTTATACCTCTCGCCCTCCAATTCACAAAGCTCTGTACTTTTTGCACGAATTTACCCCTCAATAAAATATATTGTTGAATAAAAGTCTATAATAATAATAATAAATAGTATCAACCTATTTTAGTGAAAGGAAAATAAAACAGATTTGACGAAACTACATTTTTTTGTGAACTTCCTTAATAATTAAACAATTCTCAGTCAAATATGAAATTATACCATTTCATTTGAAATTAAATGTGGACAGCATTCTGTAAGTATAAAAGATAGATTGAACATTGAACTAAACTGACTACCTTGAATTATATAAGACTTGTTTGTCTTTTAAAACGCTTGAGGAAAGGAAATATGACTGTTCAGTTAAAGATAAAATTTATAAAAATGTAACTTTTGCATGATTAATTTATTCATGCGGTTCAGTTGTAGTGACTTCCAAATTATTGTGAATTGGGTCACTTCAATGATACTAAAAGAAAGATAGCGGTTTCCCGGAAACATCATTTCTGCTTTGTGAGTACATTAGTTTCTTTTCTTTTTTTTCAAAAATCAAGGTTGAAAAGTACGGATATTTTGAGTCCATATGAATGGAAAGGTTACGAGTTAAACATATTCTGCTTATTACTGCTTATTACCAAAACAATTTTATCGTTTAACAAACGTAGTTGATTACCACCAGAACCTCATGTATAAAACCATAACCAAATATAATTGCTTCATTCAGAAGCTTTTGGAAGATTGGACTCACTGCTGAATATTAGGATTGTAATTGAGTAGCTCGTAAGCAGAAATTCGTCGATCTAAATTATTTTACAGTTATTATTAAACAGAATGTCATTGGCATCATAATCTCAAATTAATCAGGCAGAGTTATTCTTTAATTAAGTAACTATCCAGTAACAATACAAATTATTGTGTATTGTGTTTAATGTATAAACCAAATTATTAAGTAATATAGGAGACATTATTATTCTAAGGAGTTTCGATAACGCAAACTCCCTTAAGGCACATTAGGCCAACTTCACAAGGACAAACTGCGTAATACACATTTGTGTAGTTTACACGTATTCCGTTTGGAAACAAGACCCCTCCGTCTGAAGCTGTGTTATTCGGTCGGCAAGTTGAGTACAATGGTAAAAGTGACTGGCAGGATGGAAGGGAGTATCGCGCTGTGCCTGAAACACATTAAATATTACACTCACATAATATACGATTATTTTCAGATATAATTTTTTGATATTAAACTAAATACGTGAAATACATTATTTTATTGTGGTCCTTTGCATTAATTAATATATTAAACTAATTTTCAAACTCGAACTAGAAAATTTCACTCAATTTCAGTAATACGATTATTTTCATTTTTAAAATTATTTGTTATTAGTCGTTAATATTCTTTTGAATTATTTTACATTAACCATCTGATAAATAAATAAACCCGCTAACATATTAGAAATAATTTTAAAAAATTAATAAATTACAACGAGTCGTTTAGTTTTTCGAGTGCCCTGAGTATTAAGTGATGCCGGTAGCAAAACAAAGCCACTGTGACCGCAGACGACTTCAGTTCAAAAGACTAGTTAAGAAATATCTTCAGAGTCGGTATGTGCTATCATAGCCTGTACAGAAGACAGGCACCAGTAATTAGAATCATTTTCCATATTCCAAGAAATAAAAACCTTACGCTTTGCCGACGATATTGTAGTATTAGAACAAGACTTGGAAACCATAATAAATGGCATGAACGGAGTCCTGGAGAAAGAGTTTAATATGAGAGTCAATAGAGGGAAAACCAAGGTAATGGATTGTAGTATAGGAAACAGTGGAATAACAAAGGGTGTTATATTTGGAAAGGATATTTAAATGTAAATTAAGGAATTCTGCTACTTGGGATGCGTAATAACTACGGACGGTAAAAGTATAGTAGACATAAAGAGTAGGATAGCACAGGCTTTCACGAAAAAGCGGAATTTATACACGGGTAATATAAGTGTGAATATTTGGAAATCGTTGCTAAAAATGTTCGTATGGAGCGTGGCGTTATATGGGTAAGAAACGTGGACGATAGGAGTTGCGGAAAGAAAAAGAATAGAAGCCTTCAAAATGTAGCATTATAGGCGAATGCTGACAATCAGTTGCGTGGATAAAATCACAAACGAGGAAGTTCTTAACAGAATAGGGGAAAAGCGAACAATATGGAGGACGTTGACTAAGACAAGGGATAGATTAATAGGCCACGTTTTAAGACACGAGGGTCTTGTAAAATTAGCATTAGAGGGAAGTGTGTGGTGTAAGAAAAGAAAAGAGAGGCGAAGAATGGAATCCGCTAAGCAGATTATGGACGGTGTAGGTTGTGCTAGTTATGAGGAAATGAAAAGGCTTGCACAACAACAACATGCACAATCACTCCCTTCATTATTTTATATTTTCCATCCTTCCGTTCTTATATTGCTGCATATAAAATTATCGGTATGCTAACATTGTAGATATATTTAGTATGAATAATATAATTGTGATTAATAGTTTGCCACGCATTTACTATAGATGATAAATTGCTATGTATAGTTAAGTTAGTCACATTTTTACTTAAAGAATAAAATGTATTATTATTGCTAGAAACTTGACAACAGTACGGATTTTACTTAGCATCTTAAATTGCAATAAAGTAGAATGTAATTTTTTTAGGCATCACTAACTGTAATCAAAGACGATTAAATTATTTCATATCTCTAAATTAATTTTTTTATAAACACTCAGTAAAAATTGGGATACACAGAATGGAATTTCTTTTTTCACGAGACCAAATGGAATGTAAAATATACTTCTTATATATTAATTAAGGTTAAATTTATTTATAATTTATGTCAACTTCTCCATGATGAATTTAATCAAAATCATTTTAAATATTTTACCATACAATTATGAGTATTCTGTCATCAGTTATACAGAACTCTCATTTTATTTTATATATATTCGTTTATAACAGTCTATCGATTTAATTTTCAAGTAAGTTTCAAAAGAAAATCACCAAAATAGTTTTTAAACATTTATCGATTTATTTTGGAGCAATGAGCTATGGGATTTATTACTTTCGCCGGAAACTCAAAATTTAGTTTTAATTTAGGTTCGGTGTCTCATTGCCGTTTTGATGGCAATTTTTCCAGACCCGAATTCCTCCTCCGACTTCCTCGCCGAGAAATAACTCTTACTTCACAATTACAATATTTTCGCGCGAGTGTGGAGCTCGCTAATTCCAGAGTAGAAATTTATTAATTTGGACTATGTATATGGTCAAATTAAAATCTTCGACTGTAAAAATTTTATTTAAATATTATTTGACTTTGGATGACCACATCGCACGAAGAAGTGAATTATGTTCCCACTATTAACCTCAAGTTCAGTTATTGAAATGAACATTGGTCGGTGTTGTATCGGCTTTATCACTTACAGTAGATGAAAAATCATTTCCAGATTTCCGGAAAGAGAATAGAATCCTAAAAATACTGGTAAGTCTATTTTAATTAATTAACATACTGCATAGATTCTAACACCACGAGTGATTATTAAACACTTCATCTATAGATAAAGTAGAATACGACTTCTTTTATATTTGTAGTACTTATCGTGGTTTAAAACGCAAAATGAATATTGAAAATATTGTCATTTGTGCAATTTTACAATGCCATTTAATAAATATTAATTTGTCATAAATCAGAATAGTATATTTAACCAATGAATTAGATATTCTTAATAGAAAATAATAATTAAAGTAAATTTTTCATGTTCTTTTTGTCCAGTACTATTTATATTATATCTTTAAAGAATCATAAAATATCCAAAATTATGTAACTGGGAAATCAATTAACCTCTGTTTTTCAAAATAATTAAATCGCATAAATTTACAACCAATTCAAGAGAACCGTTACCATATGGAGACGAAATGTCGGATCAATTGATCAGTAATTGGTGTAAATTTATTCGATTTACATTCCCCAAGATAAAAGGAATCGTGTCCGAAATCAAGCCGTAGGTATTGAATAGCAACAACTTGTCAAATTCGCAACTGAATATTTTAGTAACTTAACCTTACCTTAAATATCTACAATAAATAAAAAGACGGCCAAAAAAGTCAGCATTAAATATATAACTATTTATTAACAAAATGAGACGTTTCTTCTCCAGTTTGAGACCTCTTCAGGCTCAAAATTTAGCAATACATATTTCTTCTTGACTCCCTCAGTCGAAAAGATTATTGAATATACATGTGAAGAATTAGGCGTCGTCGACCATCTCCAACTACAGTTAAGACGGAAATTATGAAAATATCGTTAAAATTAGTATAAAATTTTCCGTGTGATAGTAGATAAAATGTTTCTAATTCATTTTTATTCCTGTACCACAAGATATCAAACAATGATGGGGTGAAAATTCTAAAACCTTTAGCTTATTTATAGCAGCGAATCACGGCTGTTAGTCAATAAAAAATATAATTAATTCTTACCCCCCACGCAGCATTCTCCTGGACTACACTCATTGGTGTCCAAACATCCATCGGCAGTCTCTGGAACCACGACCACAGTCACCAAAAGCAGCAAAACGAACAAACGCATCATGTCTGCCGAGGATGTACAAGAAAAATAAATGTAAATATCAATATAGAAATATTTTCGCATGTAATTTTAACCATAATACATGTTCAATTTTTTATGTAAACGCATAACGCTACATAAAAGACTGATAATGGCGCTGATCTGATGAATTAAAACAGATACTAGAAAATACGAAACTATCCATCCGTGCCCTCTATTGCTGTAGATGAATCATTAGACAAGACGTTTCTCTGATTACGACAAAAGCACATAATGGTAATCTTATTGTATAAACACTCGTGCTATTATTGAATACATTTTCCTTGTTTGTGTAAATGTGTTTGTTTTGCATATAGTAGTATGAACACTCCTCGTCACAGAAAGTGAGCGTCAACCAATAGGCCACCGGGACGACACGATGACAATCCAGCTCAAAGTCCCATACCGTAGCCTGTAAAAATACTTTTTGCTGTCCAATTCAGCCCGTTCCATAACCAATACTATTTAACGATGAGTATTGAGTATGCTAGGTAGCTTTATGAAGAATTTCAATCAACCCTCAACGGTTCTATAGTTAAAATACAGTATGTCTCAGAATTAAAGGACAAGGCTTTCCCGGGGTTATTGATGAGTAAACAGTTTTAGGTTTTCCACAGGGGTCATTGAAGAATTGAATTTTTGCCACAGGGACAAACCCAAAAACTGAAAATGAATCTAATATTTGTCTGAAAAGATTTCATTTTTATGTTAAGTAAAAAATCATACAAAATTCAATTAACTCAGAGTTTACGTTACCTAGCGAACCTATAATATTTATAATCACAGTTTCTTCTGTTAAATATTGATCACAATCGAAGGGGCATGAACTCATATAGTTTAGTTGCGTGTTAAACACCAAACTTAGTCTCTTTAAAGGACACGACGACTGAAATTTGAATTTCCTATAAATGAATTTCTACTCTGCCGAAAATTTAACGGTGTGTTAACAACGCACGGGTGTAGCAATGTACAAAATTTTATTTTTGTATACTTGTTATTTGTTGATATATTTTGAATATTATTTTCAAAATTTTGAAGTTTTGAAAATGTTCTTTCCGATACATACTTGATTATATTTTAGCTTTTTTACATTAATATGTAGGTCTGACCATTTTTATCAATTTTCAGTATTATTTTTGAAATTGAATAAAACTGTGGGAACAAAATAATTTTTTACTAAGAAGTTCATTGAGTTACTTAAAAATTGGCAGTTTTCAGAAATTTGAAAATTTGTTTTCATCTAAACTACTTCAACAATTAGAAAAATAATACTTGTATATCAAGGTAATAAAATGTATATTAGGTAAAAAACATTAAGACAATATCTTAATATTTTTGGTACCACAAATCATGAAGCTGAGATCAAATCTTTTTTCTGAAAAAAGTAATTAATTTAGAATGTAAATATTAATTAAAATTGTCCTGCAATATATGTTACACCTTCTTTCTTATTGCTGGAAACTTCTTTTTTCAGTTTACTGTATATATAGACATATTAGTATGAAAAATTTATAAAATCATTATTTTTTAGATTTTGGCCGATATTTCAGTCCCAGTGTCCCTTAAGTCAACATAAACGGACGTTTTCACGGCCTCCTCATCTTTAAAGTGAATCCCACGAGAAGCTTCCGAACAGATGGAAGTCTGATAGCGAGGACTGTGTGGTGGATGAGGCAAGATATCCCAACCAATTTTCAAAATCTATTCAGGGATGCATATTGTTTTTGTGGACGAACTCGCTGTAGACGTTCTTCACGTTTTTCGTGGGTGTAGATGTATGCGACAAAGTTAATTGAGATGCCTTGACCCAAAATGTCAACCAGAATCGTACCTTATGCATCACGGAATTTTGAATTTCCCTTCCTTGGTGTGGTTCTGTGAAGCGATTCCATGGCTGGCTCTTTCATTCGGCTTCAAAGAAATGAAACCCAGTCTCATATTCACTCACAGTTTTCCCCGAAAACAACTCTCCCTCCAAATTAAAGAGCTGCAAGACTCAGTAGCTCTTGTTTTTCTTGTTTCTTTATTCTGGTATCTTAACATTTTCGATAACGTGCACAAACTTTGGAGTATCCCAGTTATTGAATAATCGTCATCACACTGTCTTTACTCGTGGGAAGATTGAGACACAATTCATTACATTTTACCCTGTGGTCCTCACAAACTTGTGACTGTGGAGTCACTGCAATAAACCGGCCTGTCGCTTCGCTTTTCATCAGCCAACGGTGTTTACCCTTCACCTTCGTTGCAGCGATGAATCGATCACCTAACAGTGTTGCTATCCACTGTTGCAGCACCACAGACGTTTATAAGCCTATCACGAATGCGCATCATTGGACTATACGAATCACTTCCGCGACGGAGAATAATAGTTGTGGTTATGCGACGAGTTCCGCCGACAGCGATTGAAGCACGCGCGTTTATGTCTCAACGCCTCTTCATTTCACGTTGATTTAGACGGCTCTGGTAAAGGTTGTTAGACGTTCTTCTCTCTTTAATGATTACTTACAGCTTACAAGTAATCATTGCCGCCTGAGGATAGACATATATCCCCAAAATAAGTTTTTTTCTGCTCAGACTGTAATAATAAAACGTCTTGTCTATTCCGAAAGAGTTTAAGTAGCTTCTTATGTTAAATAATTATTTTTAAAACGTGTTTCGTGTGTAATTTCACTTAAAATTTTCTACCGATTCTCCTTTACATATAGGTATGTTTTGACTCTGCTTGATTTCTTGTGCTGTTATGGAATGTTTGCATCGTAACGTAAATACCTGTAATTTGTGAAGTTTCCGTGCGACGTTGTAACGAGAACAATCTCTTCAGCGTTTATATCAGTTTCGTATGGGGCTGCTGACTGGAAGGCCAAGGTTAGCTTATCGCAACATGACAAACATAAGGTTCTTTATGGCAGTCATTACAGCAGAAAATACTAGGTTTTGATCCCTTCTGGTTTAAAGCGGGTTTTCACGATACTAGGCCAAATTAATTTGACCTTACATTCGCTCATGCCGTTTGTTAACAACTATGGAATTATTTATGTCTTTTTACGTCATATTATGGGTTTTGATGCCAACCTCCTGTGATCTAGTGGCCGGAGACGCTGCCTCACAACCCAGGGGTCCCTGGTTTGAATCCTGACATGAGCTTGGATGTATCTCTTTCATGGTCGCGATAATCAATATTAAGACTGCTATTAATTGATAATTCGGAATGTTTCATGCATGATTACAGTGCGCAGTCGATCCGGTCCTCAATGAGCCGTAGAACAAAGAAGATGAAGGAGAAGAATGAGATTGTATGACTTTTTTGGGATAACAGGCTACATAAGAATGATCCTGAAACAAGAAACTCTTCTTTAATAGCAAAGGAAAGGAAATTAGGAAAAAAGGAATGTGGAAAGCAGAGCAATGTAGCCTAGGGTTATGCTTTTTTGGCGGTGATCCTGAAGTAGACATGTACCTTTTAATAGCATACGAAGCGCATTAAAAAGGGATTAAAAAGAAATTAGGTTGTGATTAGAATAACCTAAGCCTCATCATCACTCTGTGAGAAATAATAAGTCCCCGACAGATATCCCTTGAAAAATTAATACTCATTTCAAAGCTTTGAGTATTTTTTTGGGTAAAATGCTGCATGAGGATGATCCAGACACTGTTAGTTCCCCTTTCCTAAAATAGGCAGGGACTTGATAAGGAGGCATGTGGAAGGTACAGCAAGTAGCCAATAGGTGACTAGAGTTGTAGTGAAAGGATTCTACTGGGTGATACTAAAGGTGATACAGTGAAAACTCTATAAAACCTGCATCAGGTAGGTCGGGCTATTGGGAACCACTCATACGGCCTTTTAATTACGGGAGACAGGGTTGTTGTGGGATCTCCGTACATATACCCCTCAAGCTGCTCGAGATCGTCTCAGCTTGAAGGAGACTTAATTTAATTACCTTGGCCATGGATCAATGGGGGTAGGGAAGGAGGAGAAAACCAGGAAGGAAGAAGTCAGACATGACGGACTTTCCAGAACTCCGCCGGGCTTCACTCATTCCCGTGGTATTTCTTCACCGTGAATATCCCAGAGAAAAAGCCTCCTTAGAATTAGTATTCTTGTTTCTTTAAAATCGTACCATCCAAAATTGTGTAAATTTTAATTAAAAATTTCATATTAAAACTTGAGTTTTGTCCGACGAGGTATTGAGAACTCGGGCATAATTGCTAAATTACTATTGGTTAAAGGTCACGTGGCCTATTACTTGAATATGGCATAAACTAAGGGTTGTAGGTAGATGAAATATGTAAATGTAATATATTTATGAGTTTTGGTCATTAATTGTATTTATTTATAATACATGTCTAACTGTACAATGCTTTCTAACAATGTAAAGAGACTTCTCGTCCGAAAAATAAACAGGCTCAAGGATTCAATGCACCACTTTTAACTGTCAAATTTATTTTGTGTTAAATTTAAACCATGTCTGTATGTAAATAATACTGCCACCAAAATTGATTTAATTTTCTGCACGTTTTATTACCCATTTTGAATGAATTTTTTCGTTGATAAATTTACGATACAAAATGACTTTTTGAGTTTAGTTTGTCACTAGTTATTATAATATTAAATTAATTTTTGTATTACTGAATATTTCGTCAGTTGTATCTGAAGATACTTATTATATGCCATTAACTGCGTATTTGATACTAAATGTCGTATCTCATTTCCGTATCGCAATAGCAATTTGCATAAATCCTTAATAATGTTTCTGATACTTGAGTCAGGAGACATTCTTTAGATTCAGGTGTTTCGATTGTTTGAATATGAATTCAGTAAACGGTAAAGTTTATTGCACATTATTACATGTTTTAGTCTGTACGGACATTATGACCTATATAAAACATTTAAACCGAGTTCGTATAGCAGAAGGATTTTATCTATTTTGGTAGTAGAACGCTGTTTCTAAGAATATAAGTCGTTCAAAACTCTAAAAATGCAAAGTAAACGAATGAGATTTATGATGATGTTTACCATTAGCTTACACTGCTTAATCGTATGGAGTGTAGGGCAAAGAGGTGAAGTCTTATCTCAAGAAGACATTCTGGGAAATTTTGATGTTTTGTCGTGAAAGGGATATTACATGCAATTTTGATATAGTGGTATGTAAATACCACTTAGTTTGGATTCCCGACACTTCGCTAGAAGATGATGACAGGGTCTTCCGACGTCGAAACGTTACGCTACTATTGCAGTTTAACCCGAGAATGTTTCCTTTATCAATTACACCGGGAAAGCCTACAATCTTTGACACATGCAATATAGTTCTTGGGCTTCCACAAACCTGACCCGGGTGGAAGCCCAAGGACTATTTACTCAGAAGATTCGCCAGGTAAACCTACGACATTCTATTACATACAATATATTTTAATTATTATGTTACTTTTTATAATATTTATCAAGAAAGTGTAACAGAATTTTTATCTAAACAATGGGAATCTTATTGTTACAAAGAAATAACAAAATGAAAGTTTAAAGTAATTGTTTTACGTATGGAGAAACAATATTATTTTGCTTAAGGTGAAATATAAGGTCATGCTCGTGACCGGAAAATAAAAAAGAAATTTATTTTTCCATTTATGGAAACCTACGAAAACATAGGAAGAATAGTGCAGGCCAATAGGAAAGCATGGATAACCCAAAAATAATAAAAATGATTGATAAAAGGCATAAATATAAAAATGATGAAAATGGTAAAGAGCAGTACAGACGCTTGAAGAGTGATATAAAAAGGAAGTGCAAATCAGCCAAAGAGATTTGACTCCAAGAGAAATTCAAAGCACTTTAATGTTTCACGGTAAAGAGGAAAATAAACCCAGCTTATAGGAAAATCAAATAAACATACGGAGAGAGGAAAAAATATTAGCAATGACACCAGGAGAGCGGATGGCGAGCTAGTTATGGATAAAAAAGAAAAGGCAGAAAGAAGCAAGGAATATCTATAAGAGCTGTATCACGGTGGAAATCTAGATCAGTCAGGTTTTAGAAGAAGAGGAGGAGGAGGTTATTGACGAACAGTTGGGGGACAAAATTTTAAGGTCTGAGTTTGATAATGAGCTGACAGATCTGAGCAATTGTAAAGCGCCAGGAATATGCGCGAATCGTCTTTCGCTTATAATGTATAAGGGCAGTAAATCACACGTCATATATTAGATATTAAATAGAATTGAATTGTTAATGTAGAATAATATTATACATTCAAAGAATAGTGTTAGAATTTATCTGTATCTCGCCGACAGCACGAAATGATGCGTGTTTTGTAAGGGTAAGAAATGTGAGATTATTAGGGATATTTGGCCTGACTCCAGGCTGGGGAAAGGGCTGCGTGTCACGTAGTTTGTGTGAAATTCTTCGTGCCAAAGATGTGTGAAGATCTCCGTAGATAACACATAAATTATTTTATCCAACGAAGGAATAAATGGCGGAAAATTATTTAATGCGCAGCCAACTGTTTCATTGAAAATTATAGACGGTGATTGGTACTCCAGATCGTGCGAAGAAATGGTGTGTGTTGATGGAAAGGAGATGAGAGAATGAGGGAGGAGAGTTTTCTCTGAAAAGTGGACAGTCTGCAGAAGAGTTCTCTCCAAACAATCGTCCACGCACTAGCATTTTTATTTCCGGAGATTCGAAGGGGAAACCTGTAGTCCACTTCTAACAAATTTTATGGAGTTATCGGGAAGAATTAATAATTATTTGAGGCATACTTGATTACATTAGCAAGGATTGAGAACTTTAGGTGTTTAGACTTCCAAAGGGCGCCAATTGTCGAGGTGCTAATCCTCGTAATAGTAGTATAAGCACGAACGAGACATGACCTTGTTTCTCTGCGAAATGAAGACGAGATAGCGCTATAAATTTGAAATTTAGGACATTTTGTAGTCCAGAGAGACCTATCAAGAAGTCCTCTGCCGTGGTGTTGTGAAGACCAAGATTCTTCAACTGGTAATCATCTGTTCCACAGATGCAGTGCGATGTCGCCAGCAGAGGAACGAAAAGTATACTGAAAAGTTTCGCGACCTTTTGGTTAGAACCTGATATTAAGAGATCAAATTATTTCTCCGGCTATCAACATGTTGCTTGATTGGAATGACTGTAAAGATTTTACTTAATTTAAATATACTTTCATAAAAAATATTCGTAAATGTTTTTCTTAATCTTAATATCTCTCCCTCTAAGCCTGAATAATCTGTGAGTTTTCCATGGCTTTTCCCTTAAAGACATCATACTATTGAATAGAAGTCTGTAATAATAATAAGTAGTATTAACGTATTTCAGAGAAAGGACAGCAAAACAGATTTGACGAATATACTATTTATTGTGTGAAACTACTTGATAAAAATTCCTCCGAAATATAAAATTATACCATTTTATTTGAAATTCAATGTGGACAGTAACCTTAGACTAGAAGTATAAATTATACATTGAACATTTATTGAAAATGATAATATGGAATTACATAACATTTGTTTCACGTTTTAAACGCTCAAGAAAAATAAGTATAGCAATTTAATTAAATATAAAATTTATGAAAAGGTAAGTTTTACATGTTTAATTTATTCATGTGTTCCAGTTGTAGTGATATCAAAATAAGAGTAAGTTAGGTCACTGCGATGACAGTGAGAGAGTACAATGTCAGTTCTACTTATTGATTAGATTCCCTTTTTTCAAAGATAAAGGATTTTGGAAAAGTATGGAGGTCTTGAATCCAAATTATGTGAAAGGCTTTGAATGAAACAAATTTTGACGGTACTTTATAAATGCATTCTAAAACAGGGTCACCGTTTAATTACCACCAGAACTTCAGGAATAAGGCCATAACCAAATAAAATTCCTCCGTTCAGAAACTTTTGAATAATTGGACTCAGTGCCGAATATCAGAATTGTAATTCAGTAGTTCGTAAACATAAAACCGTCAATCTAAATTATTTTACAATTATTTTTATCAGTATGACATTGACATAATAATCTAAAACAAATCAGTCAGAGTTATTCTTTAATTAGGTATCTATTTAGTAACAACACAAATTTCTGTGGATTATGTTTAATATATAAACCAAATCATTATGTAACAGAGAGGATTTATTCTTAGAATCTAAGGAGATTGGATAACGCAATATCCCTGATTGCACGTTAGGCCAACATCACAAGGGCAAACCGCGTAATACACATTAGTGTAGGTTACAGAATCTCCGTTTGGATACGTGAATCCTCCGTCGAAAGCTGTGTTGTTCGGCCGGCAATTTTCGTTCAATGGGCGAAGCGACTGGCAGGAAGGAGGCGAGTATCGCATTGTGCCTGAAACAGTCAAATAATAAACGATTATTTTCGGATGTCATTTTTTAATGTTAAACTAAATACGTAAACTACACTGTTGAAAAAAAGAATAATTATTTTATAATAGTTTTCTATATGCATTAATATATTGAACTAATTTTCAAACGCGCACTTGAACACTTCATTCTATTACAATAATACGATTATGATTTTTATTTAAAAACATTTCGTAATTAGTCAGTATTCTTTCGAATAATTTACATTTTGTATTGTAGTATTCAGTATTAACACTGGTCGGAGGAAATCCTTCAAGTAACCTATTCCGTGCAAGTCTTTTCATTTCTACACAACAACCACATCCCACACCGTCTCTAATTTGCTTAGCATATTCCATCCCAGGCCTCTCTCTCTCTTCTGTTCTTATCCTGACACTTACCTCTATTGTTAATTCTACAAGACTCTCATGCCTCAAAACGTGGCCTATTAATCTATCCCTTCTCTTCGTGAAAGTCCACCCTATTGTTCTCTCATTCCCTATTCTGTTTACAACTTCCTCGTTAGTTACTCTATCTACCCATCTGATTTTCGGCATTCACCATAGTTCAAAAACTTCAATTCTTTTCTTTTCTGCAACCCCCACCTGACTACGTTTGGCTCCCATATACCGCCATACTCCATACGGACATATTTAATAATGAATTCCTAACACTCATAAGTAATTTCCTCTTTTTTTCAAAAGCGTTTCTTGCCTGTACTATACTATTCTTTATGTCTACTATGCTTTTACAATCAGAATTTATTATGCTGCCCAAGAAGCAGTATTCTTTAACTTCCTTCTCATTCTAACATCCTTTTTTATTTCCCTGTTACCGTCCTTCTTGGTTTTCAATCTATAAATCCTGAGAATTAATATCGAAAATATTGTAATTTAGGCTATTTTTCAATAGCGTGTAAGAAATACTATTTTATAAATAAACCAGAATAATATATTTATCCTAGAAATGAGATATTCTCTATAGAAATTATTTATTAAAATAAATTTTTATGTAATTTTTGTCGAGTACTATTTGTTTCTTTAAAGATATCAGATAATTTCCAATTCCAAGATTAAAATATATAACTAGTGAATCAACTAACATCTGGTTTTCAAAATAATTAAATCGAATGAATTTACGACCAATCACAGAATTTTTTTATTCAATTGAACCGATGTTCCTTTAACATATGGTTTCTTGTTCTCGACCACGGCTTGATTTAAAGTGTAGTGTGTTGTCTCATACCTCTCTTTAAGTTATTGTGTTTAAACTCAATATGTTAAATGTTATCTTTCTTTGTATATTACAATAATTTGAAACCTGAAGAAGGTGTGAATATGCACCAAAACTTCGTTCTTTAATTTTGAATAAATAAATTTATCTGAAAAAAGTCAAGAATAATTTTATTAATTTATAACACACGCTAAAATAGAAATTTTAATATTGCACATTCGAGAAGATAGAAGGGATATGTCCGGAATGAAGATGTTGGAGTTGAATAGCAGCAACTTGTAAAATTCACAAATGTAGAATTGAAGAAATTAAAGTTACTTAAATATCGTTAAAATTAGTATATCATTGGAAACTCATTCGTGTGTTATTAGACATGTTTCTATTTTATTTTTGTTCCTGTAACACAAGCTATGACGAAAATTGTTACTTGAAGCCGCGAATAACGACTGTTCGTCTACACTGTAGAAATTGTAATTAATTCTTACCCGCCACGCAGCATTCTCCTGGACCACAGTCTTTGGTGTCGAAACAACCACCGCCAAGTTCTGCAACAACGACCGCCGTCACCAAAAGCAGCAATACGAACAAACGCATCATGTCTGCCGAGGATGTACAAGAAAACTAAACGGAAATATTAATATACAAATATTTTTACATATTATTTTAACCATAATACTTGTTTATATTTCACATGTACAAGCAGAAATTTGCATAGATAATGAATAATGGCGCTAATCTGATTTAAAAATTATACAAGAATCTCAGATAACAGAAAATACGGAATTATCCTTCTCTGTTGTCTATTGCTGTAGTTGATTCATTAGAAAAGAAATTTCTCTGATTATGAAAAATAAAGGTATCTTTTTCGTTAAATGCTTGTAATAGAGAAAGGGAATTTCAAAGTTAGTTAAGGTCTTAAGAGCCGGACAGTAGACGCTGAGTAGCGGAACATGAGAACCGTTGCTACTAGCTCCTTAGCTGTAGCCCATGAGAAGCGATTTGTCAGCATTCCCCTCTGAATTCTTCCTTCGTACTGTTAACTTGGATTCTCAAAATTGCTGCATTTGGGAATAAACTCTTTCCTATTTAGACTTGGCGTTCTTGATGGAGCGACACCCATAATCAAGCTATCCACTGGTCAACTCCAGGGTTGACCATTTCCCAAGACTACGGAAGAATATTCTTTTCCTATCCAACTATCCTATCAAGAGAAATAGTTTCCTATTTCCTGCTATACTCGTCAGAGCCACGCGACGCGTGTTACACACTCATGTTATTATTGAAAGTGCACGGATGAAGAGTACGCAAAATGTGTTGAATAGATTTGTCATACCCCCACGTTTAGTTTGTTTGTGTATATGTGTTTATTCTTCACATAGTAGAATGAACACTCCTCGTCACAAGTGAGCTTCTACTGAAAGGCCACCGTGACGACACGATGGCAATCCAGCTCAAACACGGATACGATCGCATGTAAAAATTATTTTTGCTGTCTATTCAAGTCCGTTTCATTGCTAATACTATTTTAAGATTAGTACGCTTACTAATTTTATGAAGATTTTCGCTCTGATCTCTAAGGTTATGTAGTTTGAATACGTCTCAGAGTTATATAACGAGTGCTTTTCCGTGTAATTCATACGTAAATAGTTCTCGGGTTTGCACAGGGATCAATGGAGAATTAAAATGTTGACTCTGGAGCAAACCTGATAACTGACAATGTGTTTCATATTTGTCTGAAACAATGACATTTTGATGTCACGTACGAAAATCAAACTAAATTAAACGAATTTCGAGTTTACGTTACTTGGAAAACCTTTCATATTTCTGATAAAATTCGACGGGACATGAACTCATACAGCTTAGTTAAATGTTATATGCCACACCTAGCCTCTTTAAGTCAACAAAAACGATTATCTTCATAGTAAGATGTATGCTGCTATTGTAACAATTGTAACGGAAATTAATTTACGAGTGTTTCAAATTCCGAGAGTTAGCTGGAGTACGCAATTACAAAACTTAGTTGTGCAAGTGCGGGGTAAACGTGAATAGAGGGAGAACGAGATGGGGAAAGAAGGAGAGAGAGAAAAGCATCGCGGAGACTTTTCAGTTTGTTATTCAGTAACGGTCATGCCCTTTAGTGATGATTCCAAATTAAAATTTTCCAGGTCGTCTCACGTAAATTAGTTCTGTTCAAAGCTTTATAACGAAACTGTAATAAGAAAAAAAGTAATAATAAAATAAATAACACGATAAAAATATATGTATATAATAAAAATAATCCTGACGCACAAAGTTGAAATAATTAGAAATATTGTGATTGAGACTCAAAATAACAAAATGGATGTAGATAAATGTCAAGTTTCAAGAAACAACGAGAAAAAACTCAACAATTTAATTGAGTATATATCATATTTATTTACATAACAATCGTTAACGAATTTAATAATAAATCATTAAACAAGTTTCACAAAGGGCCCATTTTATGAAGTGTTATAACCCTCGGGTGTAATTATTGATCGCACGTTTTTTGCGCTTACGTTGCAGTTCACTCGTTTTTAAGGTATTACGTGCACAGGATTTCGTTACATCTTCATTAGACCTTGACTACTTTGCATTGTACTACGTAGTCAGAAGGGGAAACGAGGCGTTTACATGCTACTTAAATATTCATGTTGTCGTTAAGTTCAATGTCAAGCTGAGTAATCTCCTATCTACATGCAGAGCTCGCCATCTTAAATGTGCTTTATTTTGTACATCTTCATCCAGATGTTAGAATGTGAACTTTGACTGCTCATTTATCTGAAACTTCAGAATGACTATCAATAGCTACTATAGGAATCTAATTAACCAATCTTTAAACTTCATTAGACAGAATTACAGATTATTTTAAAAATAAGTTTTAAAATTAAAAATCTAAAGTTTTACGACGCTTGCGTTCCACAAAAACGCTAAATTTAATTAATCTAGTGTATTCGACGACGTTCTTTAAAGAAACTCAGCTGTAGTGTCAGAATTTTAGTTAATGATATTATTAAAAGCAAAATCACCTGTACACTTTACAACTACGCAAGATTTATCATAGTCATGACATAAAACAATTTTGACTTTGACAACAAAAATCTTGTGTAATTGTTTTATATGGAAAGAATGACGATCTTGGTTTTCAATCTTCTGTCTGTGTATCTCAAGGTAACTAAAATAAGAAGTTTTTGAATAAATTTATGTGCAAAATGAAATAAAATTTTTGACCACTTTTAGACTGTATATTTAAAAAAACTGAAACGCTTCTGTACCTTACACAAATTTATTTTGCGGAGAAATTAGTGACAGACAAAGTGTTAATCCTAGAAACATAATTTTGCAAGAATGTACTTAGATTCGAAATAGTATCAAATTAATGTTATATATCTAACACTCTCCCGTCACCACATGAATATTCATTAGACAAATCTTTACAATTTTTTAAAGATCTTCAGACGTTCCTCTAAAACCGATATTCAATTTCAGGGCTGATTTCAATCTGTAGAAATACTTCTGACTATTGATTATGTTCTTTTGATTAACAATTTATCAGTATTTCTCCAACCGAAAGAACCCGATGAAGGTATTAATAAGTAACGAATGTTGTTTAATTGACTTTATTAAATATGCAGTGACAGAAAGAACCTGCAGAACGTACAAATAGATACCGAACTCTTTTTACTTTATTAAATATTCAGTCTGAAATTGTACAATAATTGTATTCCATTTTTGATGAATGCATTTTAGCATATTAGTTACATGACAATACTTATTTTGAAAATGATTCAAAACTGCACTTCTGTACACCAACAGATTCTTATTAATTTGTGTCATTTATAAATGTAGGGAGTGTAATTATCAACAATTTACAACTGGAAATAAGTCTCTATTTTACAAACGTTTTGCTTACAATAAAAATGCATATCGTGTAAACTGCAACTAAATAAGTTTCTTAGTGCTGCTAGTCTTGTTTTTTTTAACATTTTATAATATTTTGAATTTTTAAAAATTGGATTTAACAATAATTTGAAGAGAAAAAGCTGAAGAAGGTGCGAATATGAAGCGAAACGTTTGATTATTTAAAAATAAAAAACTGTCTGAAAAAAACCGACCGAAAATTATTTAATTTAAATATTTTAATATCAGACGTTAATTAATTTAATAAATATTTATTTCGTTGATTACTATCATTAATTACAAATAATATTTGTGCTCTTGTCAATAAATTATTTTCTCCATTCTGCAATTTGTATTTTGTAACATATCTCTTATCTAGTATGGAATTAAAATATTTTTACGAGTACTTTTTAAATTCCTTGGAGATTTGGACAGTAATTTAGGTCAAAAGTCATTGAATGTTTATGTTAAAACTAGTGTTCCAAGCTTCGTCTTCCATCCAACGAACTGAAATGTGACTTTTGTTTCGTACCCATATGGTTCAAAAACTTACGACTGAAATTTCTTTCCAGCAATGTATAGTAGAATACTAAAATTAGTCGCAGAGATTGCATCGTAGTTCGGCTCATGCTACTCCAGAGGCTGAGACGAGCGTCAAGAATGTTTTTGATACTAAATATGGCGCCGGTTTCATAACAAGAAGAGTGACTCAACCTTTCTGACGAGTTATTGGCCGCCAATTGATTGAGAGATATGGTGACGGTGCCACGAATTTCTCGTTGGTACGGTAGACCAGAAAATGCGAACGTCTTGTTGGAACGAACCAAAATAACCTCGCCTGACAACAAGACCATGCGAATGAAGGGAGTTGTTTTCATCCACATCGTAAAGACTGCGTACGGTGGGAAATGGCAGACGATTCAAATTATAGAGTGACTACTTTGTGAAGAAGTGAATGGTAGGTCTTAAACTTTTACTTGTTTCTCACTGAAATCGTAGAGTTACATTGCACTATGCGTAGTGTTCTTCAGTAATAGACAGTCACGTTAAAATGATATCGACTATAGTTGTCATGAAAATTTGTTTGTTATTGTATAAAGGATTACTCATTTTCTGATTCTGTTTCTATGACCTTGTTGCCTGGGCTTTCAGGATATGAAGTAGCTTTGACCTTGTAACACAGAAATACCCAGGGACCAGGATCAACTTCAGCGGGATGAAAGTACGCTTTCGATTATTTTGGTCGTTTTAAAACTGTTACATATTCCTTTGAACGATGAAAAATATATGAATATTTCTACCAGCACGCCAATGAAAATTTAGCTGTGATAATTTTGAGCAACGCCATATGCAGAGTCTCAACTTTCTCGGGTCAGATACAATTTCAGTGTTTATTTTCTACATGTAAGCAAGTTAGCAATAGCTCCTCTACGTCTGTGTTAGTTTTCCGCGTTTGGAGACGTTGAAGCACAAATAGGAGTGAAATACTTTGGGCGTGACTAATCTGCCAGTGAGTCACGAACGTGTCAGTATTCGCAATGATAGAACACGAGGCGCGTCTTAAACACAAATATTGTCCGGAGAAAAACAGTACGTTACGTCAATTGCATAATTGCACAAATCATCCTTACACTGATAATGAAATCAAAACTGGCTTATTTTATTATTACATTCCTAAATATATTCATCAATCAGTAAATTTAATGAGGAAACAATGTCATAACTTTAAATTTTGTTATCCATAACCTCTACAGATGGCAGTCAGCAATAATTAGAATTGAAGGGCAAGAAAAGAAAGCATAAATCAAGAAAGGAGTAAGACAAGGATGCATTCTGTAGCCCATGCTTTTTAACTTATATATAAAGCAGGTGATGAAGAAAGTAAAAACGGAACATGAAAAGGGCACCAGAATTCAAGAAGAAGAAATAAAAACCCTACGGTTTGCCGGTGGTACTGTAGTATAGAGGAGTAAGAAAACAATTATAAACCATAATAATGACATGAACGGGTACAACATGAGTAAAAACCAAGGTGATTGTGTGTATTAAGGCTGTTAGATTGGGGAAGAAAAATTTTGAAGGAAGTTAAGACATTCTGATACTTGGCCAACATAACAAGGGTCTGTTGAAGTATAGTAGACACGAAGAGTAGGATAGCACAGGCAAGGAAGACTTTTGTAAATAGAGGAATTTAATTAATGGTAATATAAATGTGAACATTAGGAAATAATTATTAAAAATATTCATATGGTGTGTGGCGTTATATGCGAAACGTGGACGGTAGGAGTTGCAGCAAGGAAAATTATAGAATTTTTTTAAATATGGTGCTATAGAAGAATGCTGAAAATCAGATGGGTGGATAGAGTAACTAACGAGGCAGTTTAAAGAGAATAGGGTAAGAGAGAACAATATGGACGACTTTGACGAAGAGAAGGAATAGATTAATAGGCGACATTTTCAGCCGTGAGAGTCTTGTAAATTTATTATTAGAGGGAAGTGTGTGGGATAAGAACAGAAGAGGGGAATATGCTAAGCATATAAGGATATGGAATGTGAAAGTTGTGTAGAAAATATAAGGCTTGCGCCGAATATGTAGAGCAGTCTAAGGACTGATTACTAGAGCAACAAATTTAATAAGGAAACAATGTCATAACTTTAAAATTTTACAAAGGGATTTTATTATAGCAGTATCAACTGAAAAGAACTCTGAATAGAAAAATATTTGAGAATATTAATGTTTGCTATCAAAATGACCTGTCTTTTAACATATTTACCTCAATTATTTCAAAAATATATTCTCCTTCGCATTTGTTCTTTTTTGAAATCATTAAAAACATACGTACTTTAATAAGCGTATGTCAGACTTTATTTTAAGAATATAAGAATTTCTCTTCCTATTGATGCTTTCTTTCCGTTTTACTCGTAGGTGACTGATTGTAAATATGATGAATACGACTGAAAAACTTACGTTTTGAATGCAGGCTGAGTTGGAGCGTGCTGCAGGCTGACAGTTACATATCCGACGCTGTTCTGACGATCCAGCGGCATCAACAAGGACGACATGCGTCAAGCATTAGCGCAACGATGCACACATTTAGCTCGAAGCAAGGACGGCCTTCCAGAGACTACATAACTGTCCCCAAACTGATCTGCAGTAAGCCTTGTTAAACTAATCAGTGGCGGATCGTGGGTTTCAGCCGGCCACAGCATAAGCCAAATTCGCTGCCCCCATATCTAGGCATTTAAATCCAAAAGGCACAACAATCAACAGTAATTATAAACTGCTTTTCGTCAAGAATAAATTTATTGTTTATTGAATAAGGTTCAAATGTTAAGTTCATTTTATAAGTTATTATCACAAGTGTGGTTTAGTAAGTGATTCCTCCAATTTTCTCTTTTATTGGTCAATACAATTTATGTGATTTACACAGCATAAACTCACAACATTTATGATTAATTTTTCACTTCTCGATATGTTCTTCTTCCGTTTCCATGGTTCCTGTTCACTATTTACTGTTGTAATTGTAGGAAGCAATATTTATTAACTAAAATATAACACGTTTTGTTCCTATAATTGGAATTATAATTAAATTTAACTGACGACAGCACTCATTGTTAGTACATAATTTCGACCGTAACCATCGCTGAAGATGGTCTGCGACACTCAATTCTTCACATATACATTCAATTATCTTTTCGGCTGAGAGAGTCAAAGGAGTAAATATGATGATTTGCTAAATTTGTAAATTTTGAACCGTATTTTT
This sequence comes from Eucriotettix oculatus, assembly GCA_034510155.1. Lineage (NCBI taxonomy): Eukaryota > Metazoa > Arthropoda > Insecta > Orthoptera > Tetrigidae > Eucriotettix > Eucriotettix oculatus. The sequence goes on from CM067378.1 coordinate 67,589,209, forward strand.
TATATATAAATAAAAAAGGAGACGAAACGTCGCCTTTGAATAAATAGTTATAATTTTATATGATAACTTATTGGCCGTCTTTTTATTTATTGTAGATTTTACTATCTCTTCAGGGGTGTGGCCTTGCATTGTCATGCAGAAGAAGAACATTTGCTATTGCATTTGGTGAGAGAACTCGTTGGAGACGTTCTTCACGTCTTTTAGGGTTACTGATGTATTGGAAAGAATTTATTGTGCTTCCCTGCTCCAAAATCAACCAGAATCACACACTCTGCATCACAGAATACGGTCATCATAACTTTTCCTGCCGAATCCTAGTTTTGAATTTTCCAACTTCATATTGTGTGACGTGATTCCACTGACTTCCTGTTTACTTCCGGTTCAAAGAAATGAACCCAAGTCTCATCTGCACTCACAATTTTCCTCAAAGACATCTCTTCCTCCAAATTATAGCGTTGGAACAGTTCAGACGCTCTTTTTTTCTTATTTCTTTATTCTGGTCGGTTAACATTTTTGGTTCTCACCGTGCACAAACTTTGTAGTATCCCAGTTGTTGAATAATCGTCTTCACACTGTCCTATTATGAATGCGTACCATTAGACTATCGCAATCACTTCAGCAAGGAATATAATAGTTAGGTGATGTGACGTGATCCGCAGACAGAGATTGAAACACGCGCGTTTATGTATAAAACGCCATTTCATATCACGTTGATTTAGACGGTACTAGTACAGTTTGTTCGACGTTCTTCTGTCTTCAATTATTACTTACAGCTAACAAGTTATCATTGCTGCCTGTGAATGGACAGACAGGTTTTATCTGTTTTGTAGGACTACAAGGTTTTACAGGAGATTAATGAGGGCCAAATTAGTTAGAATTGTAGGTAGAAATATTTGTTAACTAACGTACAACACAAAGTTTTGTTCATATTGTTGTAATCATAAGGAAAACCAATAAAGTTAAAATACAAACTTCAAATTAAACTAAAGTTTTAGACCCATATAGTGCTCATGTTTCATATCAAATATATAACTGAAACACCAACTGTCGCCAAGACGTACTGTAGATCTACTGCTACAAAGTTATACAATTTCAAAAGACACATTTGTTCGAATGAATTTACAAATTTCTTCTTTTTGTTTGCTCTGCATTGCCTTTTGCAGCTGTATTTGTTCCCCATTTTGTTTTTTTTTACATATAAGGGAAATTCATCACCACATAAGTTTTTATCTGACAGAAATATCTTTATTATTTTAGTTTTTCTTAGCCCGCTTCATATTTCACCATTAACGGTTTGACACAAAGGGATAGCGACGATTCGGTTCTAAGTTTTCAAACTCCTGAGTCACTTATAAGAAATAGTTTTCATATTTGCTACGGATTCTGTTTTATTTGGTTTAGTATTATGTTGGCAAAAGTTCTACCTAAAAAAATACAGTATCATAATATTGTATATATACCTTCCGGTTTAACGAGAGTCAGATTAAATTTCGCATATGCAAAACTTGCCACTTCAAAAGTTTTTTACCCTGACCGATAACTAGCCGATAACGACTTGGTAAAATGTTATGTCTTAAAAATATTATTAATAAAACGTCAAAATTATTACTCTGTGATTGAAGTAGAGCAGTCTTTTATAATAAAGTGGTACATTCATAACTAAACAAAATCTTTTCGTTAAATGTATGTGATTTTATATAACTTCAAGAAAATTTGAAGAGACTTAAGATTACTAAGATACATTAAAATCAAAATCTGAAATTTTATGAAATATAAAGGGAAAAAGAATCATGTAACTCAAATTGTGTAAAAATGTTTCTTTAAATACATAAAATAGTCTGCAACAAGGAAATGATACATTTACGAAGTAACTCATATTTTAAAATATCCGTCGGAGACGCAAATAGAACCGGTGTCCATACTTTTAATCCAATCCAAAAAGGGTTGGTATGGCATTCTAAATTTTAGTAGTTTATACACGTTTTACTTAACATGAGCATTGGAACTTTCCACTCCCAAGATTTTTTAATAACGTCTTTGGTATTGGCTTAATCCATATAGCTTTTATTCTCATAAAAATTAATTTTATATGAAGAAGAACAATGGAAATGCTAGACGTTTCAAAACTCTGTAGACTTTAAGGCAGGCGATAAATTATCTAACGTTCAACAGAATATGTTACGACGTCTTAATAGTTATCATAGATTTTAATTGTAAATAGTGGCGTAGCGTGGATTTCAGCCAAATACTCCGCCCCCCTATTTTAGGTCCTTAAATCCAAAAGACATAAAAAACTTGTAATAATTTTAAACAGCTTTTCGCCAAGAATTAATTTGTTACTGTGTATTGTACAGGGTTGAAATATTGAGTTGAGATTACAAGCTATTATTTTGTTGTGAGTTTTTTTTCCACTCCTACAAAGCGCCGCCCGGAGCAGATTGCCGCAGACCCAACCCTCTGACTGTAAGCTTAATTAACTGATTCAACCGAAACGTTGGTACAAGTTAGTAGCTCTAGTATGACATTACTTTTCGCTATAAAGTATTCAACATAATTCTGCTTCATTAATATGAAATCTATGGAAGAATTCACCGTTTGCGAAAATTATGGGTGAAAGGATTTTCGGTGGTAGTAACGGAAAGCCTCAGATAGACGTAATCGACTTGTCCCTGTACCAAAGAAGGATATTATTTTTAGAAAAACGGTGCGTTAAATTCAAACTGTGAGGTTTCTAAAATATAAAATATTTATGTGTTCACGCCACACTAGAGACATGAGAGGAAAATAGAGAGTTGTTTTGAGGTAATATGGAAGTAAAATTGAAAATATTATCTCAGTTTGAAATTCTCTCCTCAACTACTTGCTCATACGTCTGAATACTTTATAATCTCTTGCTTGATTGTGTTTAACTACTGTAACTAGCGCATAAATATATATTGCTGAAATTTTAAGTAGTCGAGAAAAACGAGTTACTATCATATTCCCAAAACATGTTATTTTCTGCTCTGACTCTAATAATAAAACGTATTGTCTATTCCGAAAGACTTTTGAGTATGCACTCGTGTTAAATAATTCACTTCAATCGTGTGAAGTGTGAAATTGCACGTAACGTTTCCCTACACGTTTCATTGCGCTGTTATCGAATGTTTGCATCGTAACGTAAATACCTGTAATTTGTGAAGTTTCCGTGCGACGTTGTAACGAGAACAATCTCTCCAGCGTTTATATCAGATCCAGATGCGGGCTGCTGACTAGGAGGCCAAGGTTAGCTTATCGCAACTTGACAAACATAGGGGTTTTTATGGCAGTGATTGCAGAAGAGTATACTAGGTTCTTGATCCTTACTGGTTTAAAGCGGGTTTACATGATACTAGGCCAAAATAATAACCTGACCTTACCTTCGCTCGTGCCGTTTGTCAACAACTATGGAATTATTTATAAGCTTTTTTTACGTCATATAATGAGGTTCGATGCCGACCTTCTGAGTGTAGTGGCTAGCGTCGCTACTACACAACCCAGGGGTCCCGGGTTCGAATCCTGATGTGGGCTTGGATGTTTGTGTCGCGACGATCGGGATTAAGACTGCTGGAGAATCGATACGTTAACCACGTGTTACTCCAAATTCGGAAGGTGTCATGAAAGATGACAGTCCGCAGTCAACCGGTAAGCCCACGCCTTCAATGCGAGCGATGTAGAGCAAAAAAGTAAGGTTTTTAAAGGCTACATGAACAGGATATTCTCCTTTAATAATAAGGAAAGGGAATTTAGGAAAAGGGGGATGTTTTCCAGTAGAACTATTATTTAATTCTTCTATTTATGACTTTTATACATTCATTGTATTGATTTATAATACAAGTCTATCTGTAAAATGCTTTCTAACAATGTAAACGGGCTTTTCAACCGAAAATCAAACAGGCTCAAGGATGAAATGCGTCTGTTTTAATCGTCTAATGTGCTACGTTTGGCGCAAGCTCCACGGTTTGGCATTCTGTGCAGTAGGATAATTATGTATCGCCGGTATTAACAGCTCAACAATTATACAGTTTATATATAAGAAGAATTTATCGAAGCTGGATGTAAATGGAGTAAAAGTTAAGATCTGATAGAAAGAACGCTATTAAGATACTGTAAATGATTAGGGAAGGTATTATTTTAATTACTTTAAATTAATTTATTTTAGGATATAATATACACATTTATTTAAATAAATAACAATCATTTTAAATGGGGTCCGCCGCAAAGATTTCAAATACATAATAAAGAAGGAAATCTAAGGGGACGATTTTAAAATTCTAAGGGTTAATTATTGTTTGGATAACCACATGCAGCAGATATTCTGTTCACTAGACGAACCTGCATTGCTTTTATGTGCGTCTCGGTGCCGATTACCATGTGAGTGGACTTCCTTCTTCCCTCTTCCTTTGGGTTGAACCTGAAGCTGCCGGTAAATAATGGTATGAAATCTTGCTGCCGGAATTGGGGAAAACTCAGGTTTTTTCTCCTTCTTCCCTCGTTGTTTTCCCAGTCGTTAACATCTTACTCCTTCGCTGCTTCCTAGAATGTCTCACACCATACAGCTGCTTCCTCGAGTTGTCAATGTATCATCTCAACTGTTCCACTACTTGACTTGTCAATCCATACTTTCGCAGATAAACACCGTATATGCCTCCTCCAAGTGATAACGCTTTCTCACGTGACGTTTTTCCGTCAATCCTCGTGAGTTCTCCATCCGGCGCGGGAGGTTTTTTTCATGACCCAGGTAAGTGTCCCTAGGAAATTCCGAAGGTGAACGGTCCCTCTGCCAAAAACAAGCCTAACGTTATATGCCCGCAGTCAGGTATATCTCCCAGTCGCCAGCCCGGCGCCAGAAAAATCCCATTTTTCATGGCTAGTGAGATGTTCTTATGAAATTTTATCTCATTTAAAATTATATAAATTGGAATTAATATTGGGGAGGGTCATACTGCGTTCAATACGTCACGATTTCAAAATAAAACGATGTTTAAGACGTAGTCAACTGGATTGAAATAAATATTAATCTTTGTGTTAAACATAAACGAAGAAAACTAACATAAGTGAAATATAGAACGCGAGTAAAAGTAAATTGAGATATTTTTAAACCACTAAGGCAAAAGTGTGATGGAAAATTTCCTATAATTATATTTTTTAATGTGCTACTGCCCTGTTTAGGGCCTTGGCGCACCGGAACAACTGTCAGATTGTTAATATTATATCCGAGTGGCGCTCAGCTTCGCGGATCTCCTTCCGGATTAACACCAGTTTTAATGAGTATGGTGAGGATATACATCCATGATCATGAAGTAGAGGCCTCTGTGACACCGAACAGGAGGTTGACAATAAAAAATGTACATTTAAAAAATATTAATAATTAAGGCATGGTTAATAAATTATTAATAATAAAACAGTAGTATTATGGAATGTAGAACCATATAGAAAAATGATACCATAGGATACAAAGACAAGAAAAATACTTTTAGCTATTTCTTGTATAAAAAAAATTTCTCTTTCTATAATAAATGCTGTAAAACTATTTTTAAACATCATATAATTCAGCTTGAACACTAGCAACAAACGATAGAGAAAAGTGACTCTAAGCAACTTATTCCTTGGTCGCTCAGAGCACGGTTGTCCTAGCAGGGCCACTTACCAGTGACGTAATTTCATTTATTTTGTGTGGAATTTAAGGTATTTCCATATTTAAATAATATTGCTATCAAAATTTATTTACTTCTATACGCGTTTCATTCCCAATTCTGAAAGTTGCATATTTTAAATTACAACTTTAACGTTGTGAATTTACATTACAAAATGAAGTTTTTGATTTCACTAGTCATTATAATAGTAAATTAATTTTTGTATTCCTAAATATTTCGTCAGTATTATCTGAAGATTTAATTATATGCCGGCAACTGTGTATTCAATACCAAATGTATCTAATTTTCGTATTACAATAACAATTTGCATGAATCCTTAATAATGCTGCAGATACTTAGCGTCAGGAGACTCTTATGATTCAGGTGTTTCGTTTGTTTGAATATGAATTCAGCAAATGAAAAAGTTTATTGCTCATTAACACATGTTAAAGTCTGTATGGGCATTATGACCTATATAAAGCATTTAAACCGTATTACTATAGCAAGTAAGATTTTTATCTAATTTAGAAGCAGAATTCTGTTGCTAGGAATATAAGTCGTTTACAAACTCTAAAAGTGCTAGGTAAACGAATGCGATTTATGATGTTGTTTACCATTAGCTTACACCGCTTAAACCCAGAGAGTGTAGGGCAAAGAGGTGAAGTCTAAACTCATGAAGAAAATTCTGGGAAATGTTGATTTTATGTCGTAAAAGGGATATTCTTAACACATGAAATATATTTTAATTCCTATTCTACTACTCATAGTACTATTTTATCGTACCCAGAAAGTGTAACAGAATTTTTATCTAAACAACGGGAATGTGATTGTTATGACGAAATAACGAAAGGAAGGTTCAGAGTAATTGTTTTTAATTGGAGAAGTACGATACTCTTTTGCTTGAGGTGAAATATACGGCCATATTCGCAACTGGAAAATAAAAATAAATTTACTTTGCGACGTATGAAATGGAACATTGCCTGCTTTTAGTTTAATCAAATACATGTTTGTTTGTGGCTGATCGAAAGAAATTGTTTACGAGTAACAGTATGATAGCCTTGTTACACAGTGACGTTTTGTTACTTTAGGGAAATTATACATAAATATCATAATATGCGTGATTTTTAGTCGTAGGCACTTTGTAATCTAATATTATACTCACGATATATTTATGTACGTAAAATTTAACTTTACCTGATAAAATACCAAATTTGGTTACGAAACGTTGATTTAACTAAATAAAAACTTTGTTTTTATCTCGTTATTAGTTTATTTAATTTTAAATCTAATTAGTAAGCAATGATAAAGAACAATTGATTTTACTGGACTTCAAAATACATTTATCACTTTAAAGTGGCAAATTAATTAAATAAGTTACTCGATGCAGTAAACAAAAGTATTAGTTGTCTGAAGAGATAATATAGAGTATTGAAGGTGAATAGATTGAAATTCGTTAAATGATGATTGTATTTTATAGACCACATCTCTATTTATTTACTTAATATATATATATATAATTTAACCTCGTTGAGTGCGTTGCTTCCTCTGTTATTGAATTATTATTTTATTTTATTATTCTAAATTTTAACTAGCATATATGTTTGTGTTAAATGTATGGTTGATACAAGCATTGTCAGGATGAGGTAAACAATGCTAGGAAGAAGCTTTTGTATAAATATAGCCTAGTTCCCGAAACCCACCCTCTTCCTACAAACCCAAGCAGCATTTTGTCCTCAGGCAACTGGTAACGTTTAATAGATTTGGCTGAGCGTGCCGAGGCATGTTTCCACCATTTATTGGAGCTGTAATAATAAAGGGAAATGGAGGAGGACCTAGGTAAAACTTTTGCGGAAAGTAAGAAAGGACACTCTTGGCTGTAATGGATGGAGAAAGGGTCCGCGGAAGAGAGACTAAATAACTAGAAGACCACGTGGCAGAAAGACCCGAGTGTTGCTTCAAGTCCTTGGGCAGTAATCCCACTGATAAGCCGTCGGAAGTTCTTTCCTGGGAGAGTGGTAACGATAAGTTTTAATGTTTACCTTTTTGATCAAAATTACTTTTTTATATTCGAGTTTCCAGTCGCAAAACAAGGTAACCTTGGGGGAAAGAGTAACTTGTTGAGCAATATATGTTTTAAAATTAGATTAATTCTTCTGTAAATATCTTTTTTATTTTTAATAAATGTAATATTAAATTTTAATATTTATTTATTTTATTTTATGAAAACGTGGTGTGCCATAAATTATAGGTGTTATCTAATGGTGAAAGTTAGTTCTAAACTAGATAAAACGTACACAATCTCATTGTGAAGAATTTTTAGTGAACCACCCATCAGTCTTAAGTTATTAAAAAATTGAGAAATAAAATATATTATACGGGGACAATAGCTGTATTTTTATAATTTAAAATGCAAAACAGAAAACATCTAATTGAAAACCATAAAAAATTGACGTACATTGTATGTATTGCTATTAACGTTTTCACCTGCGTGCTCGTGTTTTTCTGCGAAATGAAATTAGTAGGATTGTAAACAACAACGTTTGTTTCCAGTAGGGCAAAACATTACAGTTGCCATATTGTTTAACTGCTACCTTTCATCTAATTATTTTTTATTTGGGTGTGTCAGCCTGTCTGTCTAGTTGTCTGTATGTACAAATCTAATCGAGTTGATCCATTCCGACCATATTTGGTACACGTGTTCTTTGCGACCCACAATCAGCACTGTCGGGCTGAGCCTCGCCTATCCTCCTTAGAGGCGATGGTTGAGAAAGTGGTAATTTATATTCAAAAGCTGCCAATACTTTAATCAAAAAATACATTTCTTCAAAAAAATACATGTGACAATTAAATTTATAATGTGACCTTCTATCGTACTAGCGTATAATTAATCCCCATCCATAATCAAAATGGAATATGTTTAGGGGCGGGGGTGAAGCGGCATCACATTAAAATAAACAGACAACAATCGAGATTGGGCTTTAAACCTGTGTAACGTGAGTTACTGAGTTTAATTCTGACATAGAAAAAGCAATTTAAGTTTGTGTTAGTCCACTAATAGGAGTTTTAAGGGGGGTAAAAACAGTCTTCCTCATACTATCTTTAAAGCATGTAACAATTCCGACCAAATTTTGAATAGGTGTTCTTGGCTACTTGGGGTGATGGTAGACAAGCGATTGTTTGTAAAATCTCCATAAAATTCCGTTATTTCCTTCAGTAATATGGACGCGGTTTCAAGCTGCACTCGATGCAACCATTTTTATTTGATTACCTATCATTTCTACAATTTTCTGTTTCAAGAATGTTCTGTTTCTGGAATATTCCATGTATGTATAAATTATACTGGATTCAGAATCGCAGTCAGTCTTACCCAGTACGAGCCTTTGTAAAGCACTTCGTTGTTAAATGAACGTCTATAGCCTCTACGTGTGTATGTTACTGTATCTCAGGATCCTACAGACACGTGACAATATATTTTCGGTCAATTAGTTTGTTATTATTCTTGCTGAATCTGTTTTACGTATAATTTCAACCCCATTCATCGTCTAAGAGGAGTATTCATAGGGTTGGTGGTCATATGAAAATAAATACAAAACTGGCAAGTTTGATATCGAAATCAGTGCTATTGGAGTCTTTGGGTCTGATTCTGACATTTAGAATGTGAATTAAATTACAGTTAGAGTTCACAGCGGGATGGGCGGTTTAAAACACACTTCTGATATAGTTTTGTTTCCATCATCCTCTTGACCCAAAACCTAACACTTTGGAAATAAGACACGGAGAAATTGGTGGAATTTTGATATGTAATAAAGGCTTGTATTTGAGTCGAAAAAGAATCTTTGAGGTTATTTACTTTTATACTGTTTTATCCGACAATATTTGTGTATAATTTCAATCCATTGCAGCACGCGTGGGGTGATGGGTATAATGAGTCATATGAAAATAACAAAGAAATAAGTGACTTAGGTGTCGAAATCGGTGTAATATGCGATTTAAGTAAAAATTCATCCCTTAAGTGGGAAAGAAATTTTTTCTGTTAGAGTACTGATAATTATTTTAGTCCTGCTATTGTACCGGGAGTATTTTTGACTGTCGATAAACTAAGAGTATATTTGAGGTTCATATTGTGACGTTTTCGATGACGATTTAATCATGTGTTGATCAAGTATTAAATAATGTACCGGGATAATATAAATAATTGCCCGTGAAACTATAAAATATCGATACTTTTTTACTGGTATAATCCCTATATCACAGCTGTATGTACTGCCTTTTGGTTCTTAATCCATTAAATTTATGAATGGCACAAATATGAATCTCTCAGGCAGCCCAATAATTACCATTTACTGAACAATAGAAATTTGTAATTTTGGATAACAATTGTATTATTGTTTGGAATTGTGTACGCGATATTCATACTAATTACGTAATACTAATTGTTATTAAATAAATCTTTAATCAAAAACAATTATCTACTTACTAAATATGTAATACATAGTAACATATATGAAATAAAATTGATACTGAGTTGATTTGTATATGGATTAATTGTTATATTACTCAAATATAAATTTTAGAAATGCTAATTATTATTATTTATTTGACCCGATTAACGAACCGAGATTCACTCTTTACATTTTCTTAAATAATTTAACATTACTTGTCCAAGCACATGCATAAGACTAAGTCGGAAATTGAGTATCCTTTAATCCATGAATTGATTTGGTTGTAGTACAAATTCATTTCTACAGTATCGCTTAACATATACAGACATAGTTCGTAATCGTGTTCTGAATACACTATACTATATAAGTTGAACCCTTAACGAGCGCACGTGAAAAGTAGTACTTCTTGTTATTATTTTGCAGCCGAAGTGTGATACTAGGATTTTAATGGAAAATGAACGTCATTTCCATTTTCGTATTTTGTTTTTAAATAGATATTGTACTAATACTGTATGATAAAATTAATCTCATTATTGATGTATGTAATAAAAGCATTTATTTTTGTTTTGAAAAATTAATTATAAACATTTATTATTCCAACAAAACAAACTATCAATAAAAATACGTTAAAGAAAACACGAACCGCTTACTCGTTCTATGTCGATTATTAAGCGTCACTGGTGAAACTGTATTCTGGGTAGGAAATGTGGCGAGGCAGAGGAAGCTTACTGCTGAACAGTATCGGATACACTGTTGCGGTTTTGCAGGCCGGATGGTATTACGTAATTACATCTTCCACGGAAATAAAGCTTAAATCCATTAAAGCCATGCTGCTTCTTTGTAAATAATTTGAAGAAAGCATATTTCATTAATTTTTATTACTAATCGTATGTTTTATGCTACTCTTGTTGATATATTTATATAATATTTGTATGTTATATTTCATCTTTTGTTACAATAAAAATTAACTTTATCAATCCGTTTAAATTGCCGTAGAATAAACCAATAATAAACTAAATAAATAAGTAGTCATTAACGTGTATGATAATAATACCATAAAATAACTGAGATGTTTTATATTTTCAACAACCAACAGAATTTTTATTTTATCATTAAGATTAAGTGATTTTTAGCGTTTAGTCCAGAAAAGGTGGTTGGTATGGTATATTGCTGGCTCATAAAATTATACACTCTTAGAAGCAGGATTCGATTAAAAAATTATAAATTCAAGTCTTCCCTGTTTTCTGTCGGTCTCCTATGAACTCCACAATAATTTAATCGCTTTTTCAAAGAACATTATCCCTACTGATCATTTCATCGATTAACATCTTCCCCGACAAATCATTATCCCGACTTACGTTTGTCCAAAAGATCAATTTCCCAATGGTTCATTTCCCCGTAGGAGTCTTTTTACGAAATAAAGTATTATGTTAATAGAACACTTTACATATTATTTATTTTGTTATCCATAACTTTTATTGTAAACCAAGTTATAAAATTATTCGTGGAATAAACTGAATAAAAATCACGCCTCTAAAGGTGTTCCCTATACCGTTAAGAATTAAAATAAGTCACTAAAAGAACGTTTAATTACAGTGTGAATCTGAGTTACCTGGTAACAAGGATCAAGGATGAGCTGGTTCCGAATATTTGGAAAGGTACCCCCTTACAATAAGGGGTGCTTGAAATTGTTCCACCATTTAAAGTCAGTTCTTATAAATAAAAAATATAGTTAAGAGGGAAACATTTATTTACCGTCTTGAAGGAAACGTATAGTTTTCTTAATTCTGTAAATTCTGTAATTTCCTGTCTGTCATTCCTATCCCATATATATATATATATATAAGTAACATAAGAAAATGCAACCCAATAATATGAAGATTACATACATGGGTGAAGCAGTGATCTTCCAGGAACTAGCCTCCTCCGCCACAGTACGACTTTAACCATTAATATATATATATATATATATATATATTTCTGTTATTCGTCTTCGAGTTCGAAAAATTTGTTATCTGATTATCAGGGAAAATTAAAACTCTGATAGCATTACGTCATTGTGAGAGGTCCCGAAATGTATCATTCAGAGAAGTTCGGCTGGATTCAGCAAAACGATAGCTGCTCTATTATTTAGATTAATACTAGTCTTCAATTTAAAATTTATCCTTACTTGATATTTGGCGCAGTTATGTAGTACCTTCTTTGGAACTAATTGCACTAAATATAATTAATTAATGTTCTGCCTAACGGCAGGTACAAGTGATGAAATTTCTCTTAGTTAATATTTTTCCTCTTCCAAAGGAAATTGCACAGCGGTGATTTCCCGTTGCCTTCCGCCGGTTAATGATGGACCGTGACATTGCTCTACCATGCGAACGTGGCAGCGGGAGGGTTTGGTGATTGTGAAAATGCATTAGAAACTCGCACAAGTTCCGTGCCTGTGCGAGAAAACCTGTACATCTAAATAATTCATGCAAATTCTCTGCATGCAGACTTGTAAAATTCTTTCATAGTTCACGTAAGGTATGAAAATGCATTCAAACATAATTTGCATTTATTAACTCACGAAAAAATGTACATTTAATGTTAATACAATTTCTTAAACAAAGACAAAGCATCTTAAAGATCACAATCGTCTCTTACGATTATTTTCCTTCAGTCGACCAGTAAACAATTGTTAGACTGTGAAGTTATAAATCTGAAAATTCATGAGTGCATTTTAGAAATAGTAAAACTAGTAATAGCATTTGACGGATATAAAAAGCCTTTGTGGAGTCGGTTAGGCATTTTATTAATTATGAATAATATCATATTTTAAAATAATCGGAAGGTTTTGGGCACAACACATTAGACTGAAAATATACTGGATTCAATTACCAGTGAATGAAAACCATAAAATTGCATTACATGACATTTGTTTGACATTTTCAATCCTTGATAATGAAACATATAAACGTATTTAAATTTAAAACCTTTTAAAACTTTTAAATATTTTATTTAATACGTTCATGCAGTCCTATTGTAATATCTTCCTAATTTGAATGAGCTGGTTCATTGCAATTATGTTAAATGAAAGATAACAATACGATTGAAATACCGGTTCGGCTTCTTGGAACGGTTTCTGGAAAAGTATGACTAGTGTTATTCAAACTGACGGGAAAGACTATGTACTGTATCCAAACAATATTTTCTTACACTTATTATCTATTTCCAATGAATAAGGTACACTGTCAGTCTTCATCACTACAGTTTATTTACTTGAACTTCATGTTTAAAGCCATGACCAAATACAAAAGCCCCTATCAGAAACATTGGTAAGGTCAAATTCTGTTCTGAGTGTCAGGATTTTAATTCAGTAGTTGAGAGATAATAAACCGCCGTTGAACATTATTTTACAGTTATTTCTAAACAGAATTTCATTGCCTCCGTCTTCTTAAATAAGTAAGTCAGATATATTCTTTAATTAAGTAACAATGAAGTAACAACAAAATATAGCATTCATTAATTTTATTATATAACATAATATAACAGAATTACACTTTCACTTTAAGAAGATTCAATAACACAACGTCCATCATTAACACACGTTAGGCCCACATCACAAGGACAAACTGCTGAATACACATTTGTGAAGTATATGGTATCTCCGTTTGGAAACGTAACTTGTCCGTCGAAAGCCGTGTTATTCGGTCGGCAAGTATCTTGCAAGTGGCGCAGCGTCTGGCATCCTGGCCGAGAGTACGCCTGCGGGCCTGAAACGAAATAAATATTAGCCACATAAAACTCGAACTTTTTCAAAATAGGCTAAAAGTGTGAAGCACTCTGCATAAAAATGCCTTATTATTTTATACTTTGCTACTGTACCGATAAAACACATCTACTCGTAATTTGGTGGTACGGAAGCAAAGGTAAGGTACGCGAGGCATACAGACGGCGATAATAAATGTCAAACACAAAGGCGCGACTGGGGTAAATCCCACGTCCCATGAAATATGGTAACATAGGATGGTAAGGAGGATGGTGTTTTTCCCCAAAACCTTCGCTGAGGGTCGAGGGGGGGGGGTAAATGGCTCCTCCCGAGAGAGGACAGAGAATAATTTTGATTGGACTATATCAAGCCCCACCACCGACGGAATACAAAATAAGGTAGCGAGGAAAAATTATTAAAAACCCCAGCAGAAAAGAATTTTGGAAGACTAAGGAGATGATGATTTGGACATTAAGGACGATTTGATGATTAAGGACGACGAGAGGGAGAAATTAGAAATTGTAGATTTTTCTGGCCGTGAACATCTAAATAAAGGAAGGAAGGGATGATCCAGTCAGGATCTCCAAAGTGCATATTGGTTCAACGCGGAATTACAGAGGGGTAATCTACAAGTTCCAGGCAAGCTGAGACGGCACGATAAATACCACTGTTTTTAATCCTTTGAGAATTTCCTGATACTGCCATTTTCGAGTAGAATTAGTGTTATTTATTCTGCTCTATGAGGAGGCCCATTTAAAGGACCCTTAGCGTAGAGCTCTTGGATTTAGTTGTAATAAATTTATTTTGTATAATTATTGTAAATATACATAGTATTTATCATTAAAGAAATTTCCGGCTTATAATTTTAAACTGAGCAAATTGTAGCATATATGTAAATTTGATTAATAAAGAGTAAATTGTTTTTCATTATAAATAAATATTTTTATAATAATTTTTCATTAAATTAATAGTACCACTTCTATTTATTACACCAATAAATACAAACCCACACTAGTACAACGATTACATTAACATCGTTATTATGATTTAAATTTTTCTCTGTTATGAGTCGTAAATGTTATTTTAAATTAATTTATATTTTCCTGACAAATAAATTGAGAAACCAGTATGCATATAAGAAAAAATTTAATAAAATTAGAAATTCTACAACGTTTTGTTTATGTTTGGACATTTTCAGTATAATACATTGCCTGTGTCCGAGGAAAAGTGTCAGTTTCTGTGTCTGATATAAGGCCAACTTCAATATTGTGCCATCACCAACAGTTTTTATTGTTTCATATCTACCTCCATAACACATTAATGATAATAAAATTACAAGTTTGTTAATATCGTATTCGTTGTGTCTGAATAATGTAACTGTAAAGCATTATGTCTAATAAAGCTCATCGAGTGTGTGACCAAATTTTGTACAGCACATCGTATTAACGTTTACAATTATTTGGTCATAAATTACTTTAATAAAGGAAGTTTCTTCCCTTATAGTAAAAAATTTATGTGATTAAAATGATTAAAATGTTCCAAAAATTAAAGTTGTAGAGTTGTACAACTTTCATTTACTCTGGATTTTCACATCACTAGAAGAAGTGAATTATGTTCCCGCTATTGACCTCAAGTTCAGTTTCTGTTGTGAGCAGTGATCGGTGTTGGATCGGCTCTATCACTTACAGCCAGATGAAAAATCATTTCCTTATTTCCTGGAGAAGAATAGACTCGTGATGAACGATAGCTCTATTTTTCGATGTTATTGAACGGCTGACATGACATACGTTCCATAGAATCCAATTCCACGAATGATTACTAAACACCTCTTCTCCTGTTCAAGAAAGTTTCCATTATTTATACTTATGGCTTCAAATAGAAAGGGTATTGTTATTTGGGTATTTAAGAAAGATTAAATATTAATAACCAAATAAATCAGAATAAATACTTATTTTACAAATTTTAAATAATACTACCAAATAATTTCTCTAGGTAATATTTTATTCTGGCTTATCTATACATCTAAAAACCTTTGCCATTGCCTATGCATTTCCCAGGTATAGGCGTCCAAACTAATTGTCCGAATTTGACCAAATTTGGTATACGTGCTCCTCAGGGTCCGAAGATGCCCATTATATTTAATTTTTTTAAACTTTTATACGTAAAATAAGTGAAAAACGTTTTACGTAAAAGTTTTCTTGTCCCATAATGCATCGATATCTCCTAAAGTTGCCAATATATTAGTAGTTTGCCAATATATTAGTAGTTTTTTTAAAATTATAAACATTTCGCGTCGTAATTAAACTATCGTTGGCAGAGAGCTAACTTTTTGAGAAGCAATAAGTAAACTCATTTGGATCGTAAATATGATGTATACGTAAATTAGTTTTATTTTTTGCTTCAGTCAATTTTAATATTTAGTAGTTTCTCATTAGAAAGCATATTAAACATTATACATTTGATAGTGACATTAATCACAGATAAAAGTATTAAATTCCATTCATTTCTTTCTTCTAAAATTAACTATATGCTTAACTGGTCTTCAATTGAAGCATTTACACTACATTCTATTAAATTAAATAAACTTTTATTTCAATAATACTGTATATATGAGAAAAAACGAAAACTTTAGCAAATTTCCGTGTTTTCTCTTTTTGAAGGTGTTTCTCCGGTGCTTTTCCGCCTCTAGCAAAGCCCGTACTCAACTTGAAACGAGCAAGGGCTTATTCTTTTTGTCTCACCCAGACCTATCAGTAAATATCTTCATTTCCAAGGTTGACCAACCCGCTCCACACCCCTGAACTATAACACAGTAAAAGACTCCATTTTGGAAACCCCCAGCTTTAGGGCCCTGTAATTCAAAAACTGATGATTTTAGAAAATTTCTGAGGACCCATAGTCGATTGTAAATTATATTCTCTACAAATTGGGTCATATGACCGTTTCTGCCGTTTCTAATTGTACTGATCAAAACCATAAAACAAACACCCAGCCCGGGGTATAGCATACGGGGACACGCTAAGCAACATGACGAAGAGGCTACATTGGCAATAGATTTTTATATTTCTTTAAGCTCGGCCAGAGTATGGGACAAGATAAACAAGAAATGGGTCATCGTGATGCTATAGAGTTGTGCGATCATGAGCGCTATCGTAGCGGGCAGCTGATTGTACGATGGGAACACAAGTTCTTCGCACTACTAGATGTGGTAATGACCAGACGGAAGAGGTATCTATGGTGATGATAATTATTTATACATATACATTATACAATATTCGACTAGAGAAAACCTACAAATAAAGAAGACTATAGGGACTCCAACCTCCAATCAAAAGATTGGACAAACCGCGTGTCACTTGCAAATGCACCTGCGCATCCACAGTAAAGCCGACGAGCTCCACGAAACAACATGCCCCGGAAAACAAAAGCTCCAAAATTAGACTTTTAGCCAACCCTTTATGTCACCTTCTTATTTAACACTATTCAAGTACAAGATTTTCTGATAATCAAGTGTATTAAAACTCGATGCCTATACTAAACAAAATGATGACTCCTAGACTACGAAGTGACGAGACAATGACTAGAATGTGGCACCGACCACACAAAAGTTATGAAGTCTTCTTCAGAACCAGTGCATTCATAGAACCCCAACTCATCCATTGACAAAAGTTCTCCGCCTCCACATCTATGCCCTTCTCCCGTCCACCAATCCATCAAACCAATTCACACCTCCTGTCCTAAGAGGTCACGACACAACCCCATTAACAAATCCCCTCCCCTGCCCAAGAGGTCCCCCGAAACTTGCAAACGAACCCACGGAGTACCCCACACTTGACGGATAACACCCTGATCAACCCCCCCCCCGTACATCGCACAATTACATATTCACACACTCCCTAGCCTTATACGTAAGACTGATGGGGCGCATAGTCACCAAGTGCAGCAACAGTCAGCGCCATGCGCGATCACTAATAATTTTCCTAGAACACTCGGAAGTATGGGATGTTCTGAGATGAGCCTCGGACAATAACCGGGTGGCTGGGCCGCCGCTATTATCAGGTGGTGAATTGTTGTACGATGGATGCGGGTAATTCCTTGTCTTTCTGAAGGTACTATGCCTTGCATGCTATTGTAAATATGGGTTGCACTTGCGAAAGTATATAGGATTAGCACGTAGCTATAACGCAGGTTCTATGATAAGCGTATGAGTAGGCTTTCGGCAACCAGAGTCAAGAAAAAATCGAGAAATGATAGCTAGCCTGGGTGTGGTTAGGGACGGTTGTGGTGACAGACATGTCCTAGGAAACCCCAAACCCTACTAGAGTACACCACCTATTACTTACCACAGACTGATAGACATTCGATTTTTGCTGGTAGTAACCATACAATACAATCAACACAACTACGCGCCATCACTCAACTCATCCTACTGGCACTCAGGAGATTGGTATGCAACATGTGTCACCCGACCTAATATAAAAATCCCATCAATAGAGTGATAAAACCACAAACGTCACTCCACAAAGCAACATTTCAGACTCTTCCCAGGGGTAGCTGGTTTGCTGAGGCACATATCTCTACTGGATTATCAATTATAAACGTAAGATTAAGAGCTAGTGTACACTTCGCAAAACTAAAACAGACAGCCACAATTGTTCTCCGATCACAAACACCAAACCAATTAGCTTAGAACCGTAAGCCCTTATAGACATGCAATTGTGTATAGGATATAATGACATGGGGAAAGGAACGCACGAATGCTACTCAACTTTTTATTGTAACCTCGTCTAAGAATAATTTAAACAAGACCATCTCTCAAGCCGCAACCAATCTCCAAATAATATGTATTCCTCCGTAACTAACATAGAATTAGATAAATACACCTAATATTTACAAGGTGAAACAATGCACCTGTACGTACAACATGAGTTTTCTACCTACCCCATGGCCAATCTAATAATAACTTTAGACGTGATTAAGTAAATATTCCGGACTCAACTACAACTGGAACGGCTAGAAACGATGCAACAACGATACCATGGTATACTAGCAGTTCATACGTAAACTAGTCCGTGATACTCACTAAGAGCAGCACGCAGCAACGACACTACCTGAGAAGCGCTAATATCTAATGACGACTCACCTTAAATCCACCAACTCACTCCCTCGATCCACAATTACACATTCCTATGAATAGTCCCTTATAAAGTCAATGTATGGATCTTTCCTCGGACAGCTTTTGTCTAAAAATAGTACACTATCTAAACTAAACACAAACAAAATACCTCAACATACAACGGCTACAATCCTCTCTGTCAATACTGAGAATGTATAATTCTGCCCCTACGAGACCCAAAAATTGGATTCAGGAGGCCGTGTCATTATACACTAACCGTATTTACTAATAAATTCACCGTAGAATAAAGAAATTATTTATTGTTTGAACTTTGCCTCTCCGAAATGGCCAGAACGAATGGAAACATAAGTCCAAAGGCAGAACAAGCCACAGCCAAGTTAAAGAGAAGAGAACAGATTAATTATAAATCTATCGACAGGTCAGAGCCTCAGGCTCAATAGGGTTCCTACAGGAAGCTGGAGGGCATAAACGTTCCTCGATCAGACCTAGGAACTACCCTCCAGGAATCGTACCCCCGTCACCATACCCGATATGACCCACACCCTCAGCTTTCAAGGAGCCACCAGCCACCAATTGTTTAGCCCTCGTTCACCCAACAAATTTAAAATCTCCATTTCAATCTATAACAACCGGCCCCCCCCCCCCCCCCCCTCCCCCCCCCCCCCCCCCCACCCAAACCCATAATAAGTGGCCCTAGGAGGGAGAGAATGATAGCCAAGGGTTGACTTGGCTATCATTCTCTCCCTCCTAATAGTATAACTGTAAAGAAAAAAAACAACTTTTCCCATAGACGAGGAGTATCGTCTCTGGAATTCAGGAGTTGTAACGAAGTTTACATGATTTGAGACAAAATTAATTGAAGAGGGACGAGTATTAAACGGCAGAAATTGACGGAAATACTTTGATTGGGGAGACTGTAACAGGAATATAAAATAAGAATCATTTTCAGTAAGGAAGAGAACGTTTGATTTGCGCAGTGTGTCGATTGTACTGGGTTATTCAAACTTTTTTAACATATGTGTGTGGGTGTTTTGGAAGAGCGTGAAAAAATCTTCTAAAAACACTATCAGGGATAGCAGAGTGGGACTTTGCCCTGCAAAAGCACATCCATTTCCAACGATGACTGCGTTGATTTTCCGTGGCATTACTTCATAGGAAACTGTCTTAGGGTCAAGCTCTGTCTCAGTTGAACGTTATCTTTCCTCGCCTTTTGGAATTGTCGTAATCGCTGAATTATGGTAGAGGCTCATGTGCTGACCTTATTCAAGTTATGAAGTGAAATCAGCATGATGGGAACCAAATTATCTGGTGTTATCGCGGTCTCTAATGTACATCTCTCTTCTGAAAATCTCGAGAAACGCGTTCTGGTGCCTCATTAAGTCCACATTTAGAGCAGAATTATCTATGGCAGTAATGGGCAAACTACGGTCCGCAGGCAAAATGCGGTCCACTGAAATTTTCTATCCGACCCGCATAGTATTTTTATGAAAGGAAATAGTTCTCAGCAAGAAACTATTGTAGAATACAATATTGCTAAAAGTAATAAAACTCTGTCTGATGGAGAGTTTGTTAAACACTGCATGCTCAAAGTTTGCGATATTTTTTGTCCTGACAAAAGAAAAATTTTTGAAACAATAAGCTTATCTCGGAAAATAGTAATAGATAAGAAAATATTATCACAGTTGGAATCAAAGATTGACCAATTTAAATTCTGCTCAAATACTATGGATGAAAGCTGTGATATAAATGATACTGCGCAGTTGCTATTATTTCTAAGAGGTGTTGAAAAATTATGTATTATAGAGAAATTAGCATGCATGAGGTCGTTGAAGGGACCTAGAACACAGTCACATTTTTTTTCATGAATTTATGGTACGAATGTCAACTTTTAAAGTACCTATAAATTGCATATAAAAACGGATAGAGCGAGAAATATCACGGGAAAAAATCTGGATTTGTTATATTTCTACATTGCTTCATCCATCAAGACGCCTTCTGTAAATCTGCTTTCGACATGAAACCTGCGCTTGACGTTATTGTGAAGTTTATTAATGCTATTCGATGTCGAGGGCTTGCTCGCCGAATCGATGCAATCTGAGTACTCTGATATATCGTACTACTTGAAAGTAAGCTGGCATATCGTTGGTCGCGTCTTGGAGCGAGTTTGGCAGCTGAAGGACGAAATAGAGACATTCTTCCTTAAAAAAGAAGTCTGTAGAATATAAAATCCTGGACGATACTGATGGCATTCCGATGTTACATATTTTACTCTTTATTTTTCCACAAAAACAGGTTCAAGATGAAGATGCAAGTCAAAAATCAATTTATCGATTTTATGTGGGGCCATCTCAAAGAATTTAAACTAAAACTTGTTCTGCTCGCTAAGAGCTTGCTAAGAATGTCTTGTCTCACTTATCGACGTTGAGTTAAATAGCCCCGGTGTTGCAGGAAAAGCTTAGAGTTACGAAGATAGTTTTAGAGAATCCATGTTGAATTTTAACGAGTATTTGAAGACTTCAGTGGCATTGAAAAAGACTTTCAGTATAAATTTTAATGTGAACTTTGAAACAATGAATCGGACTTTCAACTTGAAATGATTGCATTACAGTCTAATACTCAACTAAAACATCTGTTTCTTAATGTTACAAAATTTCTACCAGTCTTGTCGAAATTCCACAATCTTCAATATATATATATATATATATATGTGTGTGTGTGTGTGTTTGTGAACAGATGTTTTCTACAATGAAACTTTGGCAGAGTTGCCTTAGAGACAGACTAACAGATGAGCATTTAACTTCTCTTCTAAGAATAAGTGCATCCCAGTTCAAACCAAATTATGAAAAACTTTTAGAAATGCAGTTACAGTTTCATTAATCACATTCTCCTTCATAATCTTTCAGTCATTAATAGGGTTCAGAATCAAAAAAAATGCAAGTACTTTGTAAAATGTATCATTGTTATTTTTATAAAAAAATTATGGTGGCCCGCCTAAAGATTTTATCCTTTCCTTTGGCCCCTCTTTAAAAAGTTTGTCCATCAGTAATCAATGGCAAATCTGAAGCAGCCATGACCGGTCAAGAGCTGAGTGAGATGATAATTCACTTATCCGTGTTTCTCGTTAATCCATTCTTTAATTTATCTTATTAACCAATGGGCCCATTGGACTCATCCCGCCAGCGTCGCCTATCTTCATGTTTTAAACCATTCAACTATCTTGTCTGTGAGTGTGTCTTTAAAAAGTTTGTAAATTTTGTTCATTTGCAGATTCAATAAATTATTTGATAGTAAGAAAATTTTAACTGTAATAGAAAGAATAGGAATTTTGTTCACGTGACTTTATGACGTCATCAATTTTTTTTCGTGTAACAACGAGCCGGACATGTTACAGTTATTTTTAATCTGGGATATGATTATTACACTACCTTCCATATTCCTCCTTATTAATTCCCTTCCTAATTTATTAATGGAAAGTTGCCTTTTTCAGGATCAGCATAGATATAGTTAATTTTCAAACAATTATTAATAATATATAAGGGTTTTAAAATGTAAGATTACGAGACTTTCGACAGGAAATGTTTGGAGGACGATCTCAAGTTTTGAACGCGGACAGAGCTCCAGGGTGTAGAAGGCTGACAGGTAATATATCCGTGGCTGCTCTCACGTCCCAGAAGCATAAACAACGCCGACCTAAGGCAAGCATTAGCACAACGATGCACATAATTAATTGCAAGCGAGAACAACCTTCGAGATCTTACTCATCGATTTAATCCTGAGTGCACCGTTAATGTGCTACGGATAGTTTTACGTTTATTAAATCTGAGCCTCCACTGCTGTACATGAATGAAATTCATTTTAAACCGTATTGTGTTCATTTAATATTCACAAAAAAAAATTAATTCTTAGCTTAGGGTGAAATTTAATGTATCGTGGGCCTATACGAACAATTTTAGGACCAATAATAGGATTTGCTGTGGTGATGTGACGAGTTCAACCGTAGACGACTGAAGCACGAATTTTAAGAAGCACGTGACTATACAACTTAAATTGGCGTTGATGTTGCTTCTAAGTAGACTGCACCAGCTCCGATTCTTCAATGTTCTTATTTCTCTAGTGATAAATTATAAGAAAGAAGATTATAATGTCGTCGTAGAATGGCCACATTGTGTTATAGGGCTGTCAGGTTTTACACTTGGGGAATGTTTAGTTGTTCGTTTACACTCCACTGCCTTGTACAGCAACATTTGGAGTTCAGCGTTCCTCATCTCAGGAAAGTTTTCTATCATTTGAGAATTTATGTTCCTTTCAGACCAAAATAGATCCTATCCTAAAGACATATAATACTTGCAACAGTTTAGATTGTTCCTTCACATGTCAAACGAGATAATTAATTACTGTTAAGCGTGAAGAAACACTCAAGTTTAACTAACATTAATAATGCAAAATATTTTAAAAGTCCTAATGCAGACTGAGTATATAAAGTACCCGGTCCACACACACACAATCTATTTTGACGCGGTCTAATATATATTATTTTCTGCTGATCCGGGGACAGCTTTAAACACGGGGAGATGGATGGTGCATCTGTGTTATCAAAAGCATAATTCTGGCAGCAGGAGTTTTGATAAGAGGTAACGGCATTGTTATTGTTTGACAGCATTGTTATTTCATATATGACTGTCAACATATGTTCGCGTTTACTTTCGCTCCACGCAAATATTTAAATCAACAATCAGACAAAATTAATGGTTTTTATAATATAATGTTACTCGTAACCGTAATAATAGAGTCAACGGAACAAAGCAGAGAATACGCAGACAGGGACAAAGGTTTGAAACCTGGGGCTGATCTCAAATAGACTGCGTGTTATCATAATGAACTCGTAAATATATAATGTTGACACTTTAAAATCTCATTATAATAAATTCATTTATTTAAACCCACCTGCTCTTTTATGTTTAGGGTTTCAACCGTGAGGCATTAAATAATTATTTATTCTCCGCTAGATTATTATTTACAAAAAATACCGAGAAAAAGGAGCTATTTTTAAGTGCACCAAGTATGTTACGCCATGCCTTTACTGTAATTCAAAAGTCATAATTTAATTTACTGACGCCCTTCTTGAAATGTTGAAAGGAACAATTCAGCAAATACACGTCCATTCCGAAAGGATGAGTAGTTGCTATTATTAAGTAATTATATAAGACATGAAAAACCTTTGAAACTTTTCTGATCATTTTATTACATGTGAAATGTTTCACATTGTAACGATCAAACACATCTACACGGACTTTTGTCGTTATGAAGTCAAAAGTCAGGAGACTGCATTTGACCCAGGGAAAATAAAACTCAGACTTTACGTCGCGCCTAGGGTGTTTCCCAGTTTTGATGAGATTTGGCGCCATCGGGTGGTGTTTATTACCAAGTGTAACCATAAATGTTTCTGGTCAATATCCGTCCCTGCCAACTAGGAGATATGAACAAAAGAAGTGGGGAAAAGATTTTAAAAAGGCCTGCAGAGAGATTTTAGAGGCAGATGTGGACAGAATTTTCGAGAGCGGTGAGACGGGAGAGATGGCGAGACAGATTTGATGAGAGATTCCGAGAGAGCTTACTGGACAGGTGATTGAAATTGTGGCAAGAGAGATTTTTGGAGCAGGTGATGGGCATCCTTGTGGACGTAGTTCAAGTACAGGAGGATAAACGGCAATTATTCATGAACCAGGAAGAATAGCTGCGGCGGCGACTGTGATCTGGATAGAGTACGACCCAATTAGGAGGAAGGAGCTGGAATATGCACTAAGGCGACACGGTAATTACCCTTGCGACTCATTGCTGATTTTATTTACTGCCAGGACCGAGTAAATTTATGTAAAATATTTTGTTCTATGAGAAGGCCCATAATATACGACCCTGAGGGTAGAGATTGAATTGTTTAGTTTTAAGGAATTTATTTGTATCATTTTTTTGTAAATAGATATGTAGTTTTAATTTAAGAAATAATTGCTGGTATAAATATTAAAATAGCAACATTGTAAGATTAATGTAAAACTTGTGTTGATCAAGTAAACAACCTATTCATTTCAACATGTCAGCAGTAAAATTTTTATCCTCTTCAACTATCAATATTCCCATTTCCAGAATTTAATATATCAGAATACACTATGCCTACTATACACAAATCTTTTTTTCCCATTCAGAACCTTTTCATCATTTTGATGAATATAGATTCCTTCTAAAATGCTTTTTTTGTATAGATTAGTTTCCTACTTTAAGATCGTAATATCAATTGTGTGTCCCGAGTTTGTTACGTGTGCTAATATACTGGGGATAGTTTTGAGAAACAACTTAAAATTCTAAAATTATTTTCGTGTGCAGTAG
Source organism: Eucriotettix oculatus (assembly GCA_034510155.1). Classification (NCBI taxonomy): domain Eukaryota; kingdom Metazoa; phylum Arthropoda; class Insecta; order Orthoptera; family Tetrigidae; genus Eucriotettix; species Eucriotettix oculatus. The sequence goes on from CM067378.1 coordinate 67,614,571, forward strand.
GACCAGTGATGTGAAGCAGTGGTGTGATTAACAGAGATAAAAATGAATAATAATAATAAATTGTGTTACTGAACGTAAAAAAATTGCATTTTGAAGTAAATGATTTATTAGCCTCATCGTTAGTATTTTTATAATTTAAATATGAAATATTACGACGTTTCGTCTTTCATTTGAGACTTCTTCAGGTACTAAAAAAATTTACAAATAGATTACATTGAGTAATATGTTATGATTTTTTTTACTAATTTAAATGTCACAGTAAATATGTAAGTAAATTTTAAAGGTTTTAATGATCAAGGATTAAATGAGTGATTTTAATTTAGATGTTTTACTGTAAATTCATTAGTTTTAAACCAGTTTCAAAATTTAACTAAAATGAAATTTTTTTAATGTAGATTACAAAATTTATTAAAAAATTAAAGAGAAACATTCGTAACGTTGCATAGGTTTCTAAAATTAAAAATAGCATAATTAAATCATTACAAATCTTATATTGGAATTAGTCACTATAAAAGAGTAATTTTGATTATAATTAGTTTTAAAATTCTTAACATCCTTTACATATCTTCATTCTGTCCATCTCAAATTTTTAAGTATATTTTTTAATATATAAAATTATAATTATTCCAGAATCACGCACTGTTAAACAACAGACTTTATGAAACATACGAATGTTACTTCTCTGTCCGTGCGGTTTTATGTTTCATTTCAGGTACTGTACGTCAGCTATACAATATAATTAGTTAAAAAGTTAACTTAACACGTGTCTCCGGTGAAATCACACGCAAAATTTCAATCGAATGCTTGGGTTCATTTGGTGTGATATTATAAAGTCTACGAATTGTAAGGAGAATACCTGATCTTTGTGAAGTTTCTGTGCGACGTTGTGGCGAGAACAAACTCTCAAACGTTTATACCATACACAGATGAGGGCTGCTGCATGAGGAGAAAGGGAGGGGGGAACTTAACTTTATCGCAATATGATAACCGTGATTGCAACAATTACTTCGACCTCGATTGAGAGATGTTATGTAATCATATTCAATAATCACGTAACCTGCGCAATAGACAATGATGTCTAAAGTCTAGGAATAAATATATTAAAATTATGCTTCGACTACGCTTAACCACCATCAACAAACTCAAAAAGTTAATCATCTCCAGGACACGGCCTAATATCGGCACTTCATTTAAAACACGTACCAAAAAAAACAATGTTTTTATCACAATAATTTTAATGCCATCTTACGTACATCCAGCTACCTTACCGCCTGGAAGCATGCCAATATTATTATGATAAACAAACCTAACAAACTAAAATCGCTCCCCGAAAGTTACAGACCCATCAGCCTCCTACCAACCATTTCGAAACTACTCGAAAAACCCTTCCTTCCCCTATTGTCTAATCTCTCCGTTCTTCAAACAACTATTTCTTTACTTCTCTTCATCTCATCCCCCCTCCTACCCTAAACTCTATTAATATTCACCGCAAAAACTAAGTCAAAAAATTTTATCAACTACAGTAACAATCATGTTCACAGATCTGTCGATTCTCTCGCTTTTAAATTGATTGTAAATGGACTTTTAAATTTCTTCAAACAATCTTGTCAATTATTTATTCAGTGAATAAATATGTACATAAAATGTAATATAAACTGTACAATCTTCGGATAAAAGTTTGCGCAATAAAAAAACTACGCTTAAAACTGAATGTGTCTAAAAAATTTAGATTCCTTAAATCATATACCCTTTCAAATAAAACAATTTAGTAAGTACCTCACACACAGTTTGTTATATTTATTATCCTTGTCATTAGTTTCCAATGTTAAAATTGTTATTACTATTGAAGCGGGATGTCAATGTCGAGAAAAATCCATTCAGCTCGACAGGACGTCTAACTTCAAAATAGCAAATAAATTTAAAAAACCTTATTAATACAATACCTCTTGTCAAAAAATGTACAGACATGAATATTAGTAATTGTGTTCTAAAAGAAAAGGAAGAAAAGTAATGAAAATAAAGAACAAAACGTGCCTAAATATATCATTGATAAAAATCTGAAATTTATAAGCCACCATTGCCCAGTCCCAAACTTAGTATAATGGTGTGTCGGGGAGTTGTCTAAATATACTAGTACTAATGCTAGAGGCCATTTTATTAGCCGTGACCCAACCAGGACGACTGTAAAACTGCCAAATTTTGTGACACATTCTAGATATTTTGGTGTGGCACGTTTTTAGCTTAACAATTTTCCTTCTCTTACGTGACTCTGACGAGATGTAGGAATTCAACCCCAGTAACTGTGATGTGAGGCAGTGATGGTGACTTCTACTCCACAACAGTTAGGCAATAAAATTTTTTCTTATTGATAAATTATCAACTATTTTGTCCGAGTTAAAATTGCTAGTAAAAAATAATTGAAGTATTAAAGATAATTTGCCTGTAATCTTGATCTGTTTCTCCTACGAAACGGCTTAATGAATTTCAATGAAAATTTCAAGAATTAAAAAAGGAATTTTAACTTAAATTTTCGTGTTTTCTTTATTTCGATATCTTGCAGAGTTCAAAAGATATTATTGTAAATATTTGTAAATCTATTGTTTATCCCGCGAAAGGCGGTGTGAAAACCAATTGCGAGTTATAAGACTTATTTTGCGTTCCTATACTATTTATCGGACTTACGTAATTTTGTCAGCATAAGAGAGAGATAGCACCAACTATTTTTGCAATAGTATTCGCACCGTAATTATCCTTTTGCTGACACAGAGCTAACTCCCTGAGAAATATTAAACTTCTTTGGATCGTTGATACGATGTATACGTAAATGATTTATTTGTCAGTAATTGCTCTTTTTTTGGTTAAGGGGCTACATGAGGGTGATCCTGAAACAGGAAACTACTCTTTAATAGCATAGGAAGCGAATTGAAAAAGGATGTTGTGGAAGATAGAGCAAGGTAGCAAATGGTTGACCAGGACCCCCGGGCTATAGTTAAAGGATCCTACCCAATTGGCTCCGAAACGTATGACCAACTGCCCTGAAGCGATCATAAATACATAAAACCGTACTTTTTATATATATTCAATGAATTCAACTTTATAAAAATTCTGTACCTGTTGTTTCTTTTTTAGAGCAAAAAAAATAACTATTTCAGAGTGAACGAAGTCGCGGGGGTTAGCTAGTCGTTAATGAAGTTGAAAAGACTTTAATCAGGAAACAATTTAAAGATTTAAGTGGTTCGTCAGATTAAATCTTAATTCAGCAACAGATAAATTTTATTGTACACTGACAAAAGTTTTATGTCTGTACGGAATCATTTATGTCTTAACGTGTTACCACGTGAGATTTTTTCTATTTTAGAAGAGGAACACTGATGCTAGGAATGTAAGTCGTTTACAACCTCTAACATCACTATTGCAAACTAACGAGTTTTATGATGATGTTTAGCTTACATGGCATAATCATGGCTGAAAGGTGAAGCCTTAAATCAAGAAGACAATGTCATCTAACATGTGTAGGATATTTATATCTCTCGTAATTTAGTTCAACTCTTTATGCAACTTTTCATAAACATACACAATACATTTATAATGTAAGTTAAGTGGCACTGCAACATTTGAAAAAAAAAATTAATTAAGCACATGTATCAGTATTTATGATTAAATATATGGAAAGAAATGATTGTTTAGACCAATTGTTTTAAATTCGGAAAAGCAAAATATTATATTCCGACCTCCTGTGGTTGAGTGGCTAGCGTTGCTGCCTCACAACCCCGAGGTTCCGGGTTCGAATCCTGGCATAGACTTGGATGTTTGTGTTGTGATGGTCAAGAAGACCGGGATTAAGACTGTTGGAGGGTCGATACGCTGGCCACGTGTCACTCCAAATTCGGAATGTGTCATGCAAGATGACAGTTCGAAGTCGACTCGGTAGGCCCAGGCCGTCAATGGGCTGTATAGCCATGGAGAAAAAAATATATATTATATATCTGGAGGTGACGTACGGTCATGTTTACGACCGAAAAATAAAAATATTTGACCTGGGAAAGTGTGGAAACGAATAGGCATTCTTTTCCATTTTAAATAAACGCAATCTTGACGTCATTTCGGGATACGTGAAACACTTAATGAAGTGGCACGATAAGATAACCTTGTGGTAACCTAGAGATTAAATAACTTTTAGTTTGGACTTCACTTCGGGCTGAAATATATACCACAGTGGAACGATAAGACAACCTTGATACAATATGATGTTTGCAATCTTCAAGAAATGATATACTTATTCCAGACTTACGTAGAGTCGGAGTTATCCTACGCTATATCGAATGCTCATAAATATATTTATATAAAATATTATCGATTTACATATTGTATAGTTGAGATGTAAAATGATTATTTGTTTATTTAATTAAAAACAACATAAATCGCAACGAAATTTCAGTAATTATTTACTTTCCATCATCATTTATAATTTTAGTATATTTCTGCCTTACTTTTGGCATTTTACGTATGTTCGTTCAACGGTCAAACGACTGTTATGTGTATTACTTTAATATCAATTAATATTAGCTTATTTTTTATATTGAGAGGTCTGGAAATTTGTACTTCTCGTTATTAAATTTGTAAGATAATTGTAAAACTAGAAATTAGAGGGGAACTGAACGTCAATACGAGTTTGTAATTCTCAATTGGGAGTTATATGTTGTATTAAAATAATCTGGGTGCCCAACGTTATTTAATTCGACAATAATCTCTTTGTAAACACGCGGTCAGATAGGTCATTACATTTTTGAAAATTTTCCTTTTTACGAATAAACACCTGTATGTTTTGTAATTCAAACAATGCACCGTTCAAATTTGCGCAAAATATAACCCATGTGGATTTTAAGGATAATACAAAAGAATACCGAAAATAGCTTGTAGCTTAAAATAGAAAGAAGTAATACCTAAATTAAACTTCATAAAATATTATTTCAAATAGATTTCTTTTATTTAATGTCGAATTAATCGATAATACGCTGTGTATGCACGCAATTACAATACACGGTATATGCGATAACTCTGTAATCCGAAATCGAAATGTCAAAATAATGCAAAGCTACTACTAATAATAATTACAACCCTAGACTGTTTTAAAAAATCTGTCAGTCCTTGAATTTTTTTCAATATTTTTTATTTAATATCTGAAATGATTAAGAAAAGAATAAACCAACGTACGAAATTTATAATTTCTCGTCCGTTATTTTGTATTACTCTGTTTCTGAACTTTGTTGGCCAATTTACTAGTTGAATTATATATCGTAAGTTAAATATAGCTGCGTTATTTAAAATTCGAACCAAAGGTTCACTGTTATTAGCCGCAGGGCGAACTGTCATTCTTTATTTTTATACCTTTCCCGAATATCCTAATCATAAATTTCACAAATAATAGCCATACTATTCAACTAACACAAATTTTATTTTTATAATGTAATCATAAGTTTGGCGACTGATGTTCTTTCCTGTCTATGATTACTATTATATGTAATTAGTAAGCAATAAATTAGCATTATATTAAAAATAAATATTATTACGTGGAATGAAATACAAAGTATTCTCTCAAATTTTCGTGCTGAAATATTCAATCCTTCATAGCAGAAAGTAAATAGAGGTAATTAATATATACGTCCTTAAACAATACAAATAAAAGTATCTAACAGAATTATATTTAAAAAAAGAGAAAAGGTTGTCCTAAGAGACGAGAAATAAAACCCATGTTACAATACAGTGTTGTGGTGTTTACTCTTTGTTTACACCGCAAATATATTATTATAACAAGGAATTTTAAATAAAAAAAATAGTATATTTAATTTGAATATATTGCATTTAATTATGATGATAATAAAAATTGAAATCGTGGTATTACAATATAACATTCACAAAAGAAATATAACTCAAATAAAGTTTTAATAAAAATATAAATTTCCTAATAAAATATATTATCAAATTGGCTCAGTCGGTAAAGCAAAAAGAATCTCTACAGCTTCTAAACGGCTGCTCCCGGGAACGCGGATGGTGAACGATATAATTGAAATAAAAACAATCGCGAATCAACGAGAATGGTTTAAGTGGAAACCGGTTACCAGATGTTCTGCGTGGTGACGTCGTTCTTGGTTTGCCGTTGCCGGAGGTTCCTTTGCTGGATCACGTCTTCTAGATCCTCTAGCGCCTCTTCTTCAGATTAAATCTCCATCAAATGTTATCTTTTTGTTTTCCGTACTCCCGTAAAATGAATCTTCTTTCTCGAAACATGCCTAATTTAACTTTTACGCATGTTGTTTCCTCAGCCACTGCTCTCTTATCCCGTCTTTCTCAGGACAGCTCCCGGGACCAACTGTCCAAATACTATGCACTCTAGGCAATAAATAATGTTGTAAACGGCGACGGTTCCCGCCTACTCGGCCTTGACCAAACCACCCTCGCTTTACGTCCTGCTGTACGCGAATACCAAAAACTAAATTATTTTTGCTTTACCGCTTCAATGTAGGGGTCATGAGTCACTACAGTGTATTCATTACTTCTAAGTCAGAGCATAAGAAATGACGACTTCCATGGAACGTAGTTGAAGTACGAGTGTTAAGAAATACGCGCATCTTACTTAATATGAAGTCGATTTTCCTTCACTCTGAGGAGACGGCAGAGGCGTATGTTATTCATTGTTTTCCTCATTCAAGGTTATTCAAAACAAATGGTGAGGTTTCAAATGTTTCCGCTTGAAGAGTATTGGACCTATAGTTTAAATGAAAGAGATAGTTGCTAAGATCTAGCTGTCTCTCCGTGAAATCGTACTATGGCATTTTTTGAACCTAATGGAATCGTTCCTTTCAGTTGGGAAGATACAAGAGCAACTTGGCAAGATGGTTCAATGGTGTCACATAAATGAGATGAAACTTAAGAAACACAAAAGCTAAGAATTGTTATTATCAAGACGCATAAAACCAATGAGGGGCTTCCGAATTAACTGTAAATAAAAAAGGGGGCTGGTACTACTACGACCTTTCGAGCTTTACCTAGCCAAACCTTAGCGAATCCATCCACACTACCAACCTATTCTCAACGTGTCTTCCATCTAAACATCACTTGCAGATAAACCTAATATCTCACCTTCATTTCCCGTTCCGTATCAACTTCAATGTTCATCGAAACGTTGATAAAGGATATCTACTTTACTTGTTCGCGGCTCCCTGGGGACATATGACCTCAGGTGAACACGATTTAATTATTTAAATTATTAACTAAATTTACTGGTTTTTTTAGTTTATTTAATTACATATTAAAACAAAATTTCCTTTTTTGGTGGTTTTATTATTCACAATACCGGGATAATTTTATGCAACAGCCTTCCTACAGAGGTTAAAAACAATAACTACAAAAGTGTCGTGAAGCAGAGTAAAAATATTCTATTAAATGGCGCGTTTTACTCTGTACATGATTTTCTTAATCTTCCCTCTAATATTCAAAATTAAGGATTCTGTAAAAGTGTTGAATGCGTTGTCTTCTAAAATAACACACCACATAGCTTAAACTTTCTGTACAATTTTTTTGCTCTTTTGTTTATTTATTTCATGTATTGCCTGGAGTTTCTACGGAGGGGCAGTTTCCCGATCCGCAGCTCCAAGTAGTGAAAACTCCATGGCGTATGTGCATCAGTGTTTCTCGTTGTATGTTTGTGCCCTCTTGTGTGCATGTAGTCCTTTTAATGTCTTTAGACTACATACTTTCTATTTTATTAATTTATTTTAATATTATTTGTAATTAATTATGTAACTTATTTTTCTCATAAACTAAATTATTTGTAATGTATGACGTATCCTGTTTCCTCAATCGAGTACTAATGGAAACAACAATAAAACTAAATCTATCAACAAATTTAGGATTTAAGGGTAATAAAATATTGAATTAGTAACGGCTTATCTCAGGGTATTCTTTTTAATGTGAGAGTTATCAGGGTTAATTACTGTGGGGAATAACGGATAGCAGAGATCTCAGCAATTTTTTTCCAGGAATTCCTCGTGGATGCAAGTAGAAAGCAGGCTGTTGGAACCTTTCCTCACACAGGGTGTTATTTGGAAGGCGGAAAACAAAAGAATTCGCACCGTCGGACGACGAGGAAAAAATAATCTTCCGTCTCGGGGTATCGTTCACGTATCAGCGGAGTTTTGGTTGAATATCGTAATTTAATTCTCAGCTTTTGGTTTTGGTTTTTACTACCTATCGAAAGCGTTTCTTTTCTCTTCATAAATTACACCTCCTTCCTACTTTTAAGCCTTAAACCGATTGCAATTAGTTCCTTCTAACTTCAAAATCCACTGTCGGGATTTCATCTCTTCCTAAGTTCACTTCCTCCTTGCTTTCCAAGAGCACTGCTCTTTCTCTCCTAGTTTCTATTACTTTCAACTGCAAGGTCAAGCTGTCTATTTCACCGCCTCGTCACCTATCAGCCAATATGTCCTTTCCCCTTTCCTATGGAAAAACGTCACCCCATGGGACGTATCTTCTCGAATCGTCATTAATTTTTAGGCAAGCGCGGGATCAGTCCTCACGAAGGTAGGGGTAAGATCTTGGGAAAATTCCTTGGTTTGGTGAACAAACATCTTTAATCACTTTGCACCCAGTAGTCTGATGCCTTTCTAATTCTGTGGTTTCCGTATCATCTCTGCCTGTCTCTAAATATTCTTTCTTAATTTTCTGAATTTCAATTCCTCCTCAAATATGAATTAAATTGTGCAGAGGTCCTTCTGCGCTACATAAAAATAAAACGAAATTCAGTGGCAAAGATGATGTAAATATTTAGGTGCCAATAATGACATAAAATTATTATTTAACATCCATATCAAGGAAAGGGAAGGTAAAACATACAAAACTCCTATCAAAAAGGTACAAAAAATTTTCATGAAAACACTATCAACACCAGTCTTGGCCTTCCTATGCCATATGTGGGTGACGGCGGTTACCTCACATACAAACTATGGGAGCCAGTCGATTTCCACCTCAACACAGAACGAGAGACGTCTTCGATTACAATACATCCTACGTCATCACAGCTACAGCTAATCGAGACGCACACTACTTATCTCTGCACTTCGGGAGAAGACCAAGAAGAGAAAACGTCACGCAGCAGCAAAACCAATACACACTAGCTTTTTATTTCTGTTACATACATATTTGTTTCTATAAGTGGATAGAATAAAATTTGTGGTTTTTTATTTCATAATTTTCTTTAGAGAAAGAACAGTTTTGCAATATGAGTAAAAATGTATAAATTTAATAATGCTCAATATATTTAGGAGAAGTTCTTCTTATTTTAGAAGACGATATCTGTGATGAAAATGTTGTGCTGGAAGACGATGCTAAAAATCGTGGGATGAATCGGAGACTGATCATAACGAAGAGGCAACAATAAACGAATTACCTAGACGTAAGAGATCACACGGTACTCCATACAAATAAACTGAACAACAGTGTAAAACTCAATATTGCTGTAAAAGTGCAGTAATGATTTGTGTTTGTAATTATATACTAAGATAATGTACCAAGAATGTTTTGACGAATCTTCAATAAATGTTGCCACAGACACAGTATAATGTACTTATTTTATTAAAATTATAATTGCCTATTTTATAATAATCATGTATATAATAAATAAATCAGTACCTTAAAGTCAAATTAAAATTTAATAATACAAGGATTTCATTTTTAATAATTAATCTCTTGAACACGCTTGAGCGTGATATTTCAGGCCTCGATCTAATGTTTGGTTTCTAAAATAGCGTTTCCATATTTATACAAGATATAAAGTACCCGTTTGTAAAACTAAAAATTTTATTTGTAGTGGAATTTTATAAAACATTTATATTCTGCTTTAAGTAATCAAAACTTCTACTGTATGCGTGAATTGTGTATATATGATTACATATATATATATATATATATATATAAATTATCTGAAGGTAAATTTATAATAATTGATTCATATTAGTGTTCAAAATCATAAAAGTCAAACCGTAGGTCCCCTACACCTATAGCGCGCCTGACGGCGTGTCTAACGGTTGGTTAATTAAATTTTGATATATTATAATAGCCTCATCATCACATAGTTATTATCTAATACAATTTTCATTATTTTGTCACTGTTTGGTCTCGTCCTTTAAAGATTAAATCATTGACGACTGTAATCAAATAGTTTAAGAAATTTCCGATCTAAATATTTATATTTGTGCCACATTTTCACAAACTTATGAGGATTCTAATAATGTCTTTAAGTTGGCTCTTCAGCGTCGTGTGCTCTCCAGCCACTAGGTGACATCTTTATATTCACCTGTGGAAGATTGCAGCGTTATCAAATCAATCTGCTATTCTCTGCACTCGAGCCACCATCATGGCAATGTCGCTGTGCGTCATGCATAACTTGTAGGCTTACAAGATTCAAGTACCAGCAACTGTCGGACGTTACTGAAACACAGCATAAAACGTATAATGGGGTCATTCTGGTGTGAATTCTGAGCCACCGACACTATCACGTATCGTATACATATATTATATTATGTTAGAATCAACTTGAGGTATTATAGCTGAAGAAAGAAATGCCACTTCAAAACTTTTTCCCTGGTCGATAAGCAACTTAAACGAATTGGAACTGTGTTATGTCTTAGAGTAATAACACAGTGAAAGCTAAAATATTAAAATTAGTTACATTGGGACTAAAGTATAGGAAGATTTTAGAGTCATTTCTATAATGAAGAGAAAAAAAGTTACTGATACATTTATTAAAAAGGTGTTCAATTTCCTTTATTAAACTTTTATGCGATTACAAACAAACTTTAAAAATTATAACGACTACAATAAATATAAATTAAAACCTAAACACTATAATAAACATAAAGTAAAGATAAATAAAAAATTTAACGAAAAATCCATTTCACTGACTCTCTTATTTACTTAAGTAAAATATTGGTAGTGTTTACACTTTTATGATTTTAAATATGAAACAATTATTTTGTTTAAATAAATAAACCAGCTAGCAACAGTAAATTTCCAGGATATTAAATGGAAACAACAGTTGGAATATCTGCCTCTGGTATGTATGTTTAACACTCATTACTAATAATTATTACATGAAACATTTCAGTATAATTATTCCCGTGAGAAAAACTAACTTCCCATTTAATATAGCTGAAGTGAGTAACATACACTCCAATCTATTGAAATAATTTCACATACATATGAATTTTCAAATTGTTAACGAAGAACATCAATAAAATATGCTATACGATCTTTCACTAAAAACGAAAAGCCCCAGATAAAATTCATATACTTCAAAATGTAGCAACAACAAAAAATTTCAAAACAGATACGTTTCCTCCTAATTTTTCCAAATATATGGAGTACAATTTTAAATACGTATACATGAAATTTTTTCTGTCTTAACCAGTTTTTTTTGTATGTTTGGTGAATTGGAAATATTTGATTGTCAACATGAGAAGCTTGTATTTCATGAAGGTTGTAACACTGCATCTTACCTAATTAGCTGTGAAACGTAGCATGGTAAATGAGACGTATAACCTGGAAGGAGTTCTGTTACTCTAAGATAAACACAACGAGGAAATGTATGGTAAAACAGGGAGACTAATAAATCAGTTCCTGTAAGGTTCATTAAAAGTCAATGATAGTATTAAATGTTGAAACAGTTTATGCAACACTTCCTAGAAAGAGAGGTTGAAAGTTTTAATAATACCACTGCAAAGATACCTCGGAGAGAATGATACTTTGTTACAGTTATAAGGTAAACAATTGCAGATAATAGTATTGTACTACCACAATTGAGAAAGTGATTATATCATTGCAATTAGTATTAATATACTATCAATGATACTATTATTATTATAGAAAGAATTTCTCAGAGTGGAATTTAAAAGTTATATAAATACACCAGAATGATTAATAAATTCATTTCCACATAACTACCACATCTTCCCTAATCTGCTTAGCGCATTCCGTCCTTGGCCCCCCTCTTCTGTTCTTAGCCCACACACTTCTCTTTAATGCTAATTTTACTAGACTCTTACGTCCTAAAATGTGGCCTAATAATTTATCCATATTTTATTGCATTATAAACTTATTATTAATTGTACAGTATTAATTAACTTATGTGGCTTATGTATTCTTGATGCGAATGCAGATTCAAAATTGCTACTACACCTAAATGTCCCTATAATTATTTTTCGCAGTGTTTGAGTTAACGCCCAGGGGTACACGTAGTTGCATTTTTTGAGCCTACAAGATACAAAAGTAATTAACGTCTCTATAAAAAAAAGAATTAACGACCCTATAAATTCCTGCTCAAATTATTTTATTGTAATTATCTGTTAAACGGGTTGCTAATTCCCACAATTTGTACGTAACACACTGCGAAATTGTAGTGACTGTGGAAAGAGTGTAGGTTTCAATTCCGAATTACCAGTCAATATGTTTTATTAACAAACAAAAGATGCACAATATTACATTAATGTTTGTGATGTATCCATATTTATTCTGCAGAAAATTGTGCGACCAATAACAGTAAACATTAATATAACCGTTATAAAGTATTGATATATTAATATTTAATTTTGTTTCAGGCAACAAAATTAAATATTAATATATCTCTCTATTTGCTTTCTAATATGAAGTATTGGATATTGCTCCATGATAATTTGAGAAGATACTTTGTGGTTCATCACGTGAAGTAAGGTATATTTTTTTAATATTTTATATTAATTTGTCGCGTTATAATTGTGTATAATAGGAATAAATATCAATTGCCAACTTTATGATTCAAATATAAAATAACATTTGTACGACTTTAATAATGTGGTTAATATTGGTGAAATTTATGATTAGGATATGCGGAAGGTGATCACGGGAAAGTTATGTAAAAGAAAGTATGAACGATGTTCACATTTGGTCCTGCGACCAATAGTAGTGAACCTTTAGTTACAGTACGCGAAAGTTGTTACATGCAGCATTATAAAAATGGCGAAGTGATATTTATCTTGCTAGATTTAGTTCAATAAGTAAATAGAATGGCCTATAGATCAGAAACAATTTAATGAAAAATAAAACATGAGTAATGTTAGAAAATATAAAATTCCTACACATGAAAACGTTTCGAAAGTGAAATAAACGTTGTGCAATTTTCATTTAATTGTTATTACCTTGTTAGCCATTTTAATTGATTTACGAAAATAAAAATTTTATATTGTTAAATGTTTGTCTAATATGGGTGAACTAGAAGGACATACTAATAATTTTTTTTAAATGTTTAATTCTACTATAGTCAATTATTTACCTAAGACTACCTTCTATTTCTAGGATCCCAACTACTCCTATTTCACGTATCGTTGCAGCTATATATAACGGGACGTGTACATTGCAGACAACTATTTACTATATAAATTTTTCTGTCAACTACAATCCATCTGGCGTCTACTAATTTTTGGTCTGCGAAGACAGCACATGTTAAATAATAACGTATTTCTTTGTTGAAGTACACTCGATGTTGCTTACTTTATGTGTACACTTGTACAATTACTTTGTAAAGGGATTAAACACTAAGTACGTACATTTCACCTTCGTGATACCACAAAACACCCTCTTCTCTGTTTGTAGAATCTGCACCAATAACGTCGATATTTACCTAAACACGTCACACATGAGCTGGATGTTTGAGGTCACATACATCTAATAAGTACTCCCAGTACAAATACAAAACTGCATTTGCATTGAAATATTTGTCACAAAAACATGTTTCATAATTGAAAAGTATGTTCTTGAAATGAGGAAAAATAAAATAATCTAAACAGGATTAAGTAATGAACGCATTAGATTGACTGTTTATAATGAAGAAAAACCTTTGACGGTCAACAAGATTTATTAAGATTTTTTTATGTTAGTGACTATTGGCAGTTCGACTGCCACATTAATCCTAGTATATTTAAAATTTTGACTTATAAACAAACCAACGTAATCCGTTCTACGCACTTCGTAAAAGTTTTATTTGTTCATAAGTAAATTAGAAAAAATGAATGTGGCAGTTTAATTGCCCAAAACTACCAACATAATAAAATAATTCTTAGTAAAAATTGTTGACCGTCAAAAGGATTTTTATTTAAGAACATAGAACTTGAATATATTTAATAAAGAGGTAACATTTTATAAGACAAAATCTTTTTTGTCAAATAATTTTTTTTTTTGCGTGGGGAACTGTGGAATCCTGCATGGACACCCGAGGGGGTCCGCACCCTTCGGGTAGTGTCAGACTCCTACTGACTAAACCACAAACCCGGTTCTTGGCATTGATCCATCCCGGGACCGCGTGAGCATTACATCAGGACGGTGCCACCGTTTCGCATGCTAAGCCTCTTTCTTTATCCCTCTTATTTATGTGCTAATTGCATATTTACGCTCTATTTACATTTTTACTCTCTATTACATATTTACACACTATTTTTGTACTTATATTCTATTAATATACTTACATTCTATTTACAGATTCTTATCCTATTTAATTATACATGTATATTAAGTATATCTAAGTCCTTTTTCTTAGTCGTCAGTATTATCTCCGCATATGTACAGATTCTGTCCCAGTTGTTCTTGTTCTCAAGCATTTTCTGGACGATGTTCTCGGGAGTGATGCTCCCAAGTTCATTCTCCAGAAGCCGCTTGTTAAGTGTCCATCTGTTACAGTGGAAGAACGTGTGTTCCACATCGTCCTTTTTCTGACAGTATATACAGTTCTCATTTGGTGCCTTATTCATTTTCGATAAATAGGCTCGAAAATAGCCATGTCCCGACAGGAGTTGTGTCGTGTAATATGTAACCTCTCCATGTCGTCGTTCCACCCAGTATTCAATATTAGGGATGAGCCGTCTCGTCCATTTTCCGTATTTGGCCTCTGTCCACCGGTTTTGCCATGCGCGCATTCGATTTGTTCGGGCCGCTTGCTTGGCTGCTTCCTTGCCCATTCCTTCCACATTTCGCCAAGCTTCTTGACGTTCAAAGGCAAGCAGGTCGATGGGAGCAGTACCAGCAATCACTAGTACTGCTGCTTCGGAGACTGTCCTATATGCGCTCGTAACACGTAGTGCTCCTCGTCTCTGTATTCGTGATACTCTTATGCGATAGCACTCTTTCCTCAAGACGTGAGCCCAGATTTCTGCTCCGTATAAGAGGATCGACTGTGTCGTTGACATGAGTAGGCGACGCTTGCTCGGTAGAGGACCCCTCACGTTTGTCATCAGCCTGCTCAGTGCCATTGTCGCTTTCGTTGCTTTGTCGGCCACTCTCTCTATGTGTCTCCCGAAGTTCATCTTGTTGTCAATGATGACTCCAAGGTACTTCAGGTGGTCTTTTGTCTGAACGACGGCGTCATCAACTTTAACTGGCACTGTTGTTCCTTCATGTTTTCTCATGAGCATGACGATTTCGGTCTTCTGTTTTGCCACTGTCAAAGAGTGTTCGCTCATCCAGGGAAAATATTTTATTGCATAGCTTATAGCTTAGTTAGAATTAACTTGTTTTATTTTCTTTGGAAGTGAGACGAAAAAGTAGGTGGTCGATATATAGAATATTATCCATTTAAGAATGCGCTTGGACTACTGTGGATGGTGATTAAAGAAACGCATTCGTATATCAGGTATAAATTTTATTCCTTTAAATGTTTTAGCTTGTTACCAAAATACTTGAAAAATTACTCGTCAAAATATTATTTTTCCTAGACATATTTCACCATCAGTTCGGCTTTTGCCGTTCTCACTTAACCTTCCAGCACTGCCACAGGCTAGTCCACATAATAAACTCAAATAAGGTGAACGTTAAACATACCCCAGCAGTGTTTTTGGACGTCAGACAAGCCTTTGATAAAGTCTGTCATAGCTTCCGAACGACTGCAAAAAATTGGATTCTTCTTTTTTTGTTTTTATAGCAGAAATTCTTTTAAGAAATCGTACGCAAAAGTTTTTAAAATCTATGAAAATATTCTACGGGAAGGTTTGTTGTTATATGTGAGTTTCAATCTCCAAAACGTGCATCCGAATTGCCTATACTCTTGATTTGTTTATGCTCCTAAACGGCTCAACAGCGAATTTCCGCGCGAAAGACGACGTGAAAACAAACTGCGAGTGATAATTCCTATTAGGTCACTCCACTTATTGTGTTGTTATATGTGTAATAGAGAGGAAGGAGTGGGAGGTAAGGCGAGCATTCTCACTCCATCTATATCAGTAAACGTGTGAAAGTGGGACCTGTTAAAAACCAACTGCGAGTTAAAAGATTTGCCGTGAAACGATCATAAGCTCTCTTTCTCTCTCTTGGACTGGACGGAAATGTCGATACAGTATTGACAGATTGACATTCATTCGTATTCCATTACAGTTTCTTTCGCAACAGCAAAACAGTTTGTTTCGATTGTTCTGATGTGTTCTTGAGGTCAATTACTTTTATAGTGTTTTCCCCGACAGTATGTGTCTAATTTCAAGTAAAAACTCATCCCTAAAATCGAGACTAAATTTTATTCTGTTGGAATACTGAAAATATTTTAGTACCGGGTTTATTTTTGACTCTGTCGCAATACTGTGAATACATTTGTGGCATTTTCGATGCCAGTTTAGTCTCGTGTTAACCAATAACTAAATTATGTATCGGGATAATACAAATAAATACCCGGGCAACGCTTGGTCCCCAGCTAGTATTCACATATTTTATAATTGAATTTTTGCGCTATTTTTGATTTCACCTCTACAAAAAGTTCTCTTAAATAACACATTATGGAGACAAGGAAACAAATTGACCTAAAAGTTAAAGATCTTTACCAGGATAAAACTTTAAAATTGGATTATAAGACTTAAGGATTACTAGAAAAATTGCAGCTATATTTTGAGTTGTGGATACACAATAGTGGCAAAGACACGTCCTGAGTGGAAGGTGGTCGAATATGAAATCACCAGTTCAATAAAAAATGTCTATCAACTTCAGATAAGGAAAAGTAGACTCTTAAGAAACCTCAGTCTGATTAAGAATCCCTAATCTGTTGTTTAGGGTCACTTTTCAATAGGAAACGTATATTTATTTCGGACTTATTGTAAGTTGTCGATATATCGACAACTATCATATAGAGGGTTAATAACTACAAGAGTTTTGCGTATCATTGTATTTTACTGAAAGGGACGCTTTACACGGCACAGGAGATCCTTGATATTTCTTCTTAGAATTAAAATTTTCAGTACTGCTGCTCTCCAAAATGTTTGTTTAATAAATTCCTTTCCTTCTGTTTACGTTTCTGTTCTTCTGTGTTTCATATACGGGCTCTATGGAAGTGACAATTCTCGGTGATTCATTTCCGTGAAGTGAATTGCCCGACGTTTGTGTTCCTGTTTCTCTTTAGTGTGCGTGTGATGTATAACTACTTATACAGCGGTTTGTGATATTTAATTATCAAAATCAGCGCTTCTTAAACTGTGGTTCGTCACCACCCCTGGGGGGGTTTGCGATGTTATTATATGGGTGTCGCAAAATATTGGTAATGTTAAATAAATCTTTATATGTAGCATACACACTAAGCAAAAGCTGTACATTTAAATCATGTGCTAAGTAATATAAGAGCCCTGTCTTATGTTACATTGTAGCATTTCTATGAACTGCAACAATAAAATATTTATTCTGTTTTAAACTTGGATCTGGTGTTCCAAAGCTTAAAAAGTAATTTGCAGAACTATCTAGAAATTCAAGCTTGTGCTCAGATTTCAGATTTCCCGAAGTATTCTATTGAAATCAAATCATAATATCCACAAAACGTATTATGATCATTTTGTTCAACGTACAACATGAACGTGAATAAAATCAAAATATTATTTAACATTAACTAACTTAATTTCATTAATTATCTAAAAATAAACAAGCTCATCAGTAACATTGATATTGTTTCATATTAATAATATTGGGAAATTTTTATAAAAAATTCAAGATAGTAAATAAAGATACGAGTTTTTTCTAATAAAGATATACTTAATAAAGAATCGGTTTGTATTAACTATTACTTACATTATTGACATTGCAGATTTTAAGCATTAAATTTTATTTTCAAAAATTGGGCATGTTCTCATCTAAATTAAGTATCTTGCTGTTCTAAGGCTTTAGTTTATTAGTTATGGTTGAATAATAAAATAACAAAAGTACAATTTTAATCTACATACACCAAATTACAGAACGGGTAATATATTTGAAACACAGATGGTGTATATGTAAATACATTGATTATATTTCCAACATATTATTACTTCTTGAACATGACGTGTGTACTGAGAAAGGGAACCATAATTTAAGGAGTTTCGTATTATCTTTAGAAAAAATAAGGGTATAAATGTCAAGTATTAAATTCCCTCCGATTCTATTTAAATACAATAAAATTGTTTTAACGATAATAACTTATGAAAATATTTTAATTAAATACTAATTAGACATGTTTCTCATTCCATCGTTATGAATGATAACTAAACGATTACAATATTTAGTAACACATCTTATACTCGAATGTATTATCTGTAGTAAATGTGTCGAGACAAAAGAGAACTTTCTGTATAGCATAAAATATTACGTATTTATATAATTTATATTTCTGTAGCTTAAATACATAGCAGCCTCGGAAATGTATAATTTTCTCTTTTTGTGGGAGATTCATAACCACCACATTAATTTAACATTGAATTGAATTTATTAATACTGCAATTGAGTAGCACTCGGTGGCAGTTACACTAATACACTAATATAATATAATATAAATATAATATAAATTAAATTCTAACAAAAAAGATAAAAAGTACCCATTATTCATATATTGTTTCGTCGCACTACACTACACTACACTACACTACACTACACTACACTACACTACACTTGCACTTCACTACACTTCCTAATTCTTCCCTGAAACACGTTACTATTGGCAGGGAATGTTTCAAAAACTTCTGCAGGTAAATTGTTCCAATCCCTTACAGTCCGATTTAAAAATGAAAATTTCCCAACGTCAGTTGAAATAATTTACTAACATATCCCACCCTAATTGACGAACCTTCTCGTTTCCGTGACCAGGACACCGGTTAACAAATTTTGCCGCCCCCCTCTGTACCCTTTCCAGTGCCTCGACCTGATATTTTCGGAACGGATCCCAACAAATACAGCCGTATTCTAGTACTGGACGCACGAGAGATTTGTATGCAAGTTCCCGTGTTTCACAGTTTGCTTTTTTTAAAATCCGCATGACGAAATGAAGTGCTTTCCATGCTTTCCTAGTCACATGGTCTATTTGATATTCCCAACCCATATTACTGCTCAAGTATATACCCAAATACTTACAGTTACTTTCTTGTACTATTTCATTACCGCTGAGCTTATAATTAAGTACTATTTCTACGCGACGCCTACAAAAGCTTATTGCCTTGCTCTTGTTACAATTTATTTTCATTTTATTAACAAGTGCCCAATCTATTATTGTGTCTAAATCTTTTTGTAGAAGTTCTTCATCGATCACAGTTTTTATTTTCCGATATATTACGCAGTCGTCAGCAAAAAGACGCACCTTAGAATTAATGCCTGAAGCTAAGTCATTTACGTAGACTAGAAATAATAAGAGACCAATAACGGAACCCTGCGGCACACCCGATTTAGCTTTCGCAACTGAGGATAATTCGTTCCCTACTTTAACCATTTGCTGTCGGTCTCGTAAAAATTCTCTAATCCATAAAACTACTCGTCTATCAATCCCAATTTTGGACATTTTTTGTAACAGTATGTCATGAGGTACAAGATCGAAAGCCTTTGCAAAATCTATGATGACCGCATCCACTCTTCCTCCTCTGTCAACCTCATCGGCAATGTCCTGGTACAAGGAAACGACTTGGCTCTCACATGAGTAACCTTCTCGGAATCCATGTTGCCCCTTGAAAAACCAGCCGTTATTATCAAGCTCCTTACGGATGTACTCTACAATAAAGTGCTCCATCAGCTTACAAACAACCGACGTAAGACTTATCGGTCTATAATTATTCACGTCACTTTTACTACCCCCTTTATGAATTGGGACAACTATAGCCTTCCTCCAGTCACACGGTATACTGGAATTGTTTATTGAAATATGGAATAACCTCATCAGGTATGGAATAATTGCCTCCCCTGATATTTTTATTATTTCTGCGGGAATACCGTCTATGCCACGTGATTTTCTATTTTGTAAATTATTTATCCGTTTCCTTAGTCTTTTGACTAGTATTTGGAATAAATTTCCCTCATTCTGTTCAATTTCTCCGTTCCAATGACCCTTATTTGTGTTAAAAATTGAACTGAAGTGTGAATTTAGTAGTTCAGCCTTATCTGTATCCCCCGAGACAAGAACGTCATTATGTTGCAAAGGTAGTATACCCGTTTGATTCCCTTTACGCCTATTAACATAACTGAAAAAAATTTCCAGCTGCTATTACTATCAGATAAGATAGTTTCCATGAAATTTCGATGGGCCAATTTCTTTTCATTTACAAGAGCCTTAGAAATAGACTTGAAATAATTGTAATTTTCCTGACTATAATTCCTAATTCTGTATGCGCGCCTAACCCGTTTCTTTAAGTAAATTATTCTTTTAGTGTAATATTCTGGATCCCCGTTAGTCCCAATAAATTTATGAGGGACGTACCTATGCATGGCTTCCAGTAATATGCCCTTAAAATATTCCCAGATTTCGTCAATATTTTTGCCCTGCATGAGGAAAGAGCCACGTTTTTACTTAAGGAAGGTTTGGAGATTAGGTACATCTGCTTTAGAGAATTGCCAGCTTGCTTTCCGGGGATTTCCTGGAAGCTTATTCTCTTGAAACTCAATTTCTATTAATATTCCATTGTGGTCATTTATTCCTGTACAGATTTCCCAAGATCGTACACATTCTGGCGGACGAACCAAATATACGTCTAGTAAATTATTACCCCTAGTTGGTTTTTTAATTATTTGTGTAAGCCCATTAGTCCAAACTAAGTTGTTGACAAGTATTTGCCTTTCGGAATACCCAATTTACCCGTTCCAGTGCAAGATTTAAATCGCCAGCTACTATCATCTTTCTGTCAATATTTAGGCCACCAGATTTTTCGACCATTTTCAGGTAAACTTAAAACATTAATTCATTAACACCCAAGAATCTCTATAAATGTTACGCAAACAGAAAGCTTTGCGTGATATTAAACACGTTGTCTGCTTAATATTGAACACTAAGAGCAATCATTAATTGAAAATGAAACTAAAGACCAGTAATCTATTACACATATGACTTTTAAGCGCCTATATTTAGATGCTTTAAAATTGCCACACATTACGAGGTATATAAAATGTATTTTCTGTAAATAAATTTTCTCTTTTGTAGAGAATTTTAAGGAAGTGTATTTGGTTAATATTTATAGCTAATCGTCAATTTTTTTTATAGATTTTTCATTTACATGTGGTATATGCTAAAATAACGATATAATATTTGTAAGTCATATTTCAGTAATTGGTATGGTATCAGTTATCCCCTTTAATTAGCATGACATACAAGCAATAGCATTCTAAATAAAAAATTTTCTGCCGCCGTCATCAGGCTTGTCCGCGGAAACGTTGAGGGTTTTTATAAGCCTCACCCGGGTGGTTAACCGTGAAGATTTTATCAGAGTTATACACCGGGAGAGTCTAGATTCATTGTTCTATTAGGTTTGCTTTATTTTATTTCCATTACGCCATACAGTCAAAAAATTGGAATTGGATTGAGGGGGAGTAAATTAAAGAGAGAGTTCGCTCTTTCATTACAGTCATAATAAATTTGTTCGCGTCTTACCCATTGAGATGTCCATTTTAGGTTCTCTACATTTATTTCATCGCTTTCCAAATGAAATTGAAATATTTAATAATATTTACTTATGGAAATATTAACAATTAAATATACAAATAGACGAAGGAAAATGTCTCCTTATGTTACTCCAGTCCTCATTGGTGACAACTTCCATTACACTGTAGGACGGAGTGTGCAGATAAAAATAATTGGGGAATGAAAAGATAATGGGAAATTTATTTACAAATTTACAAAAGAACTTTACTAGGAAAAACATTAATGAAGGAAATATTTACAAATTTTGGGGGTTTGGTGAAGCAATATGATCTCTTATTAATCTCGGGATAAAAACACTGAGTGAGACCCTTCCTAGACGTCAAGGATAGGAAACCTGACAGCGTACCTCCTTTGTAGTGTGACGTCGCCTCTCCGCTAGCTTCTCTGTAGGACGCCTTCCTCAGTGTCGACAGTTGACATCGTTCATATACGTCCAGGACCAAATGTCAGATCCCATCTAGCCTCATCAACTTCCAAAAGCAGAATGATCAATTTACACATCCTCAAGGGTGTGTGAAGAAACATCGAAATCAATGTTTGACAATATATTTTCTTTAGACCACGATACCTCATTCGTTGAGGTAACCACGTTGTATTTAAATATTTCGTTGGCTTCGTGGGTCTCGATTTCCACGGAATTCTAATGTCATGTTCTTACATACCTGAAAGCCATCCCAAGGGATTAAGGAGGCTCCAGACCCCGACATATTGACACCAACTCCAAATTTTCAATGCACGCTAACTTTATATTAAGAAATAATAAAATATCAATTATTGCTTTACAAAACTCCAAATATTAAATGGAAAACTTTACGACATTAATCATGAATGTTTACATAAACCATATACCCTCGTTCTTTACATCAAATTGTTTTAGCTTGCATCATCATATTTTTTATGCCAAAATAATCAGTCGGGCTCGTAAATAAATTATTACAGTAAAACTAACACTACAAACATAAGTGACTACATTTCACAGGAATTTTGTCGTTTCATATAATGCAATTACATCCACAAAATAGCACTATAGTATAACGTTTAAGAACAAATCATTTATGGGATGAACACATTTCAGTGGCTTTGGTGTTTTTAATCATAGTTAATGAGGAAGCTCTGTTGATGTGAAATCGCTCAAATCCGCGTCATAAAGGACTTTTAACAAGATTAATAGTTTTTCGGCCAGCAATAAATTACGCTCATCTTTGTGGTATAGTCATTAGCTAAGAGGTCTGCTACGCGTAAAGCCAGTTTTAAATTAATGACCGCAAGTGGAATTTCCGAGAACTTGTCAGAATGGAATGAAATACGCTGAATAGAAATTATTGAAGTCACTGTTAAAATTCGATTTTAGTGAAGTTTCCTGTTCTCTTATTTATTATTAAATTTCATTTTCTACTCCCCTCCAATCATGACAAATCTAGTCAAAATTTCATTCCAAATTACCAAACTTCGTTCGTAATTAGATCCGTTTCCTGCAAAACTGCAGAATAGGTTATATACAAGCCCAATCTTGTGCAAACCCGACACAGACATTATTCACTCCCTTAATGAGCTAAATGTGAAATTTACACACTCATCATTTTAATTGAATTTAAATTTTATTTCTGGCGTTTGCTGTATTAGGTACACTGTTGTAACTTAATTATAATGCCTTGTTGTTTGTTTCTATTAACTTTGTGATCTTCAAATATTACTGTAACCATTTCCGATCTCCTGTTTGCTGGTGTACTCTACTTTCTATTGAGGATATGTGGATAAAAACCTTAACGATCTATAAATAAATAATATGAAACTGATCAGAGTCTAGACCTGCTGTCTGCAAATTCATCTGACCGTAACGAAAGTCTGTATAATAGCGGTTTACAAACAGCGAAAAATGGTAACAATTCAGCCAAACAAATATACTAATTCCATAGAATAAAAATAAATAAACGACTCCCTAAGTCCGAAACATGCCCCGAGCTTGCTGTCCGAAAGGAAAACACGTTCATTGAAGCACACAACTTCCTGGTCAGAACATGTTTAGTTCATTCTGAACAAACGACAATGAACACATCAGAGGTCAACCCGGAAGGATGTTTTATTTGAATTTATTTGATTATTAACTAGAGAAAGTTTGTAATCGTCTTTGGTACCTTATATTAAATACCTTAGCAATGAAATCAACTTTATTTTCACTTTTAGAGTGCTAATTCTTGGTCTCTCCAAGCAATTTATACGTTCCCGTCATCATTTTACATTGCTCACCACTCTTCGTCTGTTTTGAGCAGCCAAATTTATTTTCGTAAATAAGACATAAAAAGTAGCTTCAGAGTTTTGTTTGACTGTATTAATACATTATATCCATGGCTTCGTAGAAAAAACACTAACAATTACGAATGTTGACTGAATATTTCTTATTGAAGAAACTGAAGAGGTTTTGGGAGGTGAGGTCAGCGAAGCAAACTTTGACGATGCTATTAGTAAGGAAAACACTTTTAGAGTTTCTGAACAAATGCTTCAAGGACGATATAAATCCACAAATTGGAATCTCACTGCTGAGGGGCGGACAAGTTGATTCCAATTAGTTACGGAACTACCCTGACGAAATGGCGAGGCAAAAACATGGAAGATTATTTTTCCTGAAACAACGATTGAAGTAAGTACGAGATTTTCAAACAAGTACATTAAAATTAGTGTTACTTGTGTAGAAAATAAAATAAAGTCTCATTAATGTAAAAGCTTACAGTTAGACAAACATAAATTTTATTACATAACTTCTCAAAAAAGTCTACTTTAATTTTTTTAATTATTCTTTAATAAACTGTTTGTAGCCTTAATACTTATAGCGACTTATAGTGATTTCTAAAAATAATATTTTGTACACCTAAAACGATTTTTAATATAGCACAGTTTGCGTAAAAAATTAAGGTCTACTACGTATAATCATCGGACAAGTATTAGTTAACAGTATAACAGAGGATCTTATCAAAAAAGGATCCTTTACGCATATTACGTATATAAAACACTTTCGTTTTGGAAATTTTCAATTTCAATCAAAATTTTACTGATTATTAGTGACTGCAAACATCTACTGGTAAACGTAAACCCCATCATCATTCTGGGGAGAGACACCTGTGAAAACTAAGATGAGCCCCTACAGCTATCCCTCAAGAAAGTAATAGTCATTTCAAAACTTTAAATAATTTACTTTTTAAGTAATATACTGCATGAGGGTGATTCATAAACTGGAACTCCCCTTTAATAGCAAACGAAAGATAAGGAAAAGGGGAGATGTGGAAGGTAGAGCAAGGTGGCCAAGAGTTGACTTTTACCCCGGGGCTAAATTTTAAGGGGGCAGCTAACCGACTGATCCAATAGGATCAACGAACAATTCTTATCGTATGCCCAAGTTCTGCGACCCCGGTACATACACCTCCTAAATGAGATCGAGGCGACTCGGCATGTGAGAACCTTTAAAAATTAGAGAGGTGACGCTGGTCATTCGTTAAACTATATATATATACACGATTCTCTCAGTCAAAATTGTTTCATGTTTTCTCTCCATACGGTATATAATTCAATTCTTGGCACCAAAATTGACTTAACAAATCAAAACGTAAAAAATTATCTGTGTCTACGGCCAAAATCGAATACAATTTTAGAACTATCTGCGTCACTTATCAAAGTACGACAGATCTTCGGATATTAAAAAAAAATCCCAAATAAAAACTGCCAAAAAGTCACAATTAAATATATCACTATTTATTCACAAAAGCGTCGTTTCATCTCCATTTTGAGACTTCTTGAGGCTTACTACAAACATAATATTACAAAAAGTTAAATATAAGTTCTATATTTCAATTTTTAAATTTATATATCAAAACATGGTTAAAACTTACAAATTTATCAATACATCCTATATTTGTAAGTATATTTTGTATTTTCAAATAACTCAGCTCTTGTCTATTCGGCAACTTAAAACTGTAGCCTGCTTCATAAACTCGACCAACGATTTCGTACTAAATTGTATAAATTTCAGAGGAAATAAGAGCAACACGTAACAGACACTAGACCTGAAGAAATTTTTCGCGTTGTTATGAGAATTCAGTCAGTTTCATAAATATGTCTTTTCCCAATGCATTTTAACAATATCAGATGAAGTAGCGTAATTTTGCGATGTTATTCATATTAATATTTGTGAAACCCTTTTAATAATTAATAGGAGTGTTGAAATTTGTTTTTCACTTAAATCAGCCCGGGGACCGTAATCAACCATTGGCCACCTAGCTCTCTTCCACACACACCCCTCCTTCATTTCCCTTCCTACGCTAATAAACAGAAGTTGTCTGTTTCAGGAACACCCTCATGTAGCCTGTTACCCAAACAAAATAATACTGTGTTGTGGTATTCAGTTCTAAGACTGGTCTGATGCAACCCTTCATTCTAATCTATATTTCGCAAGCCTTTTACATTTCCTCATAAGTAGCACAACCCACATCCTCGCTAATCTGCTCAATGTATTCTATCCTTGGCCTCCCTCTTCTGTTCTTTCCCCACACACTTCCCTCTAATGCTAATTTTACAAGACCCTCGTCTCTTAAAACGTTGACTATTAATCTATCCCTTCTCTTAGACAACGTTCTCCAAATTCTTCGCTTTTCCCCTATTCTCTTAAGAACTTCCTCGTTAGTGATTCTATCCACCCATCTGAATTTCAGAATTCGCCTATAGCAACACATTTCAAAGGCTTCTATTATTTCCTTTCCCCAACTCCTATCGCCCACATAATGCCACGCTTCATACGAACATTTCTAGCAACGATTTCCGAATATCCACACTTATATTACCTGTAAGTAAATTCCTCTTTATCACAAAAGCCTTCCTTGCCTGTTTTATCCTACTCTTTATGTCTACTATACTTCTACCATCTCTAGTTATTAGAGATAACTAAGTAGTATAATTCCTTAACTTCCATCAAAATATCCCTTCCCAATCTAACACTCTTTCTCCAGGACTCCTTTGATGCCATTTATTATGGTTTCCCTAATACTACAATATCGTCGGCAAAGCGTAAGGTTTTTATTTCTTCTCCTTGCAGTATGATTCCTTTTCATATTCCGTTTTAACCTTCTTCATCGCTTATTCTATATATACGTTAAACAGCATGGGAAACAGACTGCATCCTTGGCTTACTCCTTTCTTGATTACGGCTTTCTTTTCTTGATCTTCTATTCAAATACTATAAATTTATAATTTATATTAATCTTCTAGTCCGCATTCGGGCCTTTGCCTACCAGGACGACTGTGGACTGTCATCATACAAGACACATTCCGAACATGGAGTGATACGTGATCAGCGTATCGACTCTCCATCAATAATTTATATTAATATAATTTATAATACTATAAATTTTTAATTATTTTAGTATATATCAACTGTGATAAAACGTAATGTTGATATTATTTATTATTTTCTGAATTGCAGATACAAAACGCAAGTAGGGGTCTCAGAAATGTGCCCGAAAAATGACCCAAAATTGATACAACTTTGAGGTATAGAATTACCATTCTTGTAAAAGTGTAGACACTTTACGGTGAAGCTGGAAAGTGCAAATTAGAATTTTTCACAATGCGTTAATGACCGATTTTGTATCATTATCTTTCATTAGAAATTATTTTTGGTCAGAGACTACTTTATTATCCAGATGTAAACATAGTTATTTAACGAGATCCTTCAAGAGGCACTATAGTTGCATGGTAAATATAACGTCAATGCCTAAGAAGTGTGCGAGACTCCAAGTAGAGGGACTGCCACGTTCCCCAGCCCTAAATAATTCTTTTTTAGAATAAGAACAACGAGGACAGTCTTTGAAAACGTCTTTATTGTATTGAGAACATTTTAAGGAGCTTTAGACATTGTGTCATATTCATCTTATTTGCTTAATCTAAAGCTCCTTAAATGTTCTGATACAATAAAGAATTTTCCGAAACTTTTCTTGTTGTTCTCCTTATTGTACATCATCTTACGGCTTATTTTATCAACATGTAATTCTCTTTTTTAATTAGTACACCATCTACGCATTACTCTTTAAGTGCTAATTAGGCTAGCTTAGTCCTACAGGATACTATTACTAGTAATTTTATGTGGAATGAGACCTCAACAGATCTCAATTTAATACAGTATTTTCCTTATTATGAAGACGTCTGTTGTACATGATTTTTTACAACAAAGTAAATTTAATTTATTCAATATTATAGATCACTATTTTAATAAATTTAGATATCTTGTAATTTATTTTGCCTTCACTATTTTACTAGTCTCAGGTTTTTATTTACAATTTAAAATTAGTGGGTCCATCCTTCTTAAACAAACTAAAATAATACTTACAGAGAACTTTTCTCTTTGCAGTAGCGTAAGCACGTTTTGAAGGCTGCGCAAGATTATTGCTGAGTTTTCGTTAAGTATACAGAATGGGAAGTGTCATCCGAGAATGGGTAAGTCATAAATCTTCCACAAGCAGAATTGACTTGTCAGCTGTAACATCACAGAGAAGCCTCCAGTCTTCGATTTTCCAGTCTCATCCACGACCGCCGATTCCGCCATCACGGCCATTGACACAGAGTATAATCGAAATTCCTTATGCCAACTAACTTTTATATTAAATTAAGGCAAGCCACCTAAAAATATAGTCACGTTTTCTCAAGTAGCGTGGAACCTAGAACTGAACCTGCGTAAGTAACAAATACTGTTGCAAGAGATTAAGGTAATTAGGGTCTAATTAAATTGTTTCTCAAAGGAATATCATATTTGAAATAATTATTTTTTACAGAGCATCGATACTGTCTCAGAACTAACATGACTTTAATCACAGAGTACGGGCCCATTGGCATCTGTAAACATGTGTGAATAATTGAGTGAGTTTGTAGCTTTATGAACGCAAACTAAGTAAATTATTTGGGATGAGAAGTAAATGTAAATAATTATTGCTAATTTTAATAAAATTTTTTGGCTGACAGGCTACATGAGGGTGATCCTGATAAACGCACCTTCCCTTTAATAACATAGGAAGGGGATGTAAAAGGTAGAGCAATATAGCCAAGGGTTGAATAGGGCCCTCGGACTATAGTTTAAGGATACTACCCGGCGTTTCACCTAAAGAGATGCAGCGAAAACCCTATAAAACCTGCATCAGGTAGGTCGGGCATTGGGTACTATTCTCACACCCTTCCGAATGTCGGGAGACGAGTTTACTGTGGGGTCTCAGCATTCACTTCTCCGTGTCTCAACCAGTTATAAGAGACAGCTGGACGACTGATCCAATGGGATCAGCGGACATCTTGCCTTATGCCAAAGGTCTTCAACCCCAGTACATATACCTTATATAATAGGTGAAGGTGTCTCGGAATGTGAAAACTTTGAAAAAAGGCCTTGAGAAAACTCCCAGAGGCACTTCCTATTGATCTTAATTTTTACTGGCTCCGAAACGAATGATAGCAGCAACTGTTCAAAACCAACTGCGAGTTATAAGGTTTACCCTGAAGGGATCTTAAATAGATGGTATCGTACTTTTTATATATTTCATGAATTCAACTATCAAAATTCTGTACCTGTTGTTTAGTTTCTAGGGCAAAATAAAAAGAACTATTTCAACGCGAACAAAGTCGCGGGGAATAGCTATTTTACTAATATGTTGAAATATATTTAAATTTATAAATTATTGCTGATATTATTGTCATTACCAAATACTTGGCAAAAAATTCAAATTCCGTGGTATGCTGATGTATTTTATCTATTAACAATTTTGCCGTGTCTATTAAATTTTATACTACATTCAGTAACATGGAAAGGTACTTCTTTAGTTATGAATCGCGCGGCTTCTAATTATTTCCGTGGCTTAAAGTTTTAAAATAATAATAATACGTATCAGGGTTTGTATTAGCTTCATTTTTACACCGTGCCCTTTACGTTTTCATCGTTATTTTTAAAATATATTGTAATAACGCTTCATAGTATTTTCTTAACGGTTGATAATGGCATAATATGCCGAAAGTAATAAAACAAACATTGCGTCCGTGGATCTGTTAAATGGCTTTACTACAATTCTGACCAGACCGAAGGTATAGCAGGCATAACTAAGGCGTCTAGCTCGAGTGAGTGACAATACCATCAATTGGACGCGTCATACCTAATTCTACTCTATAGCAATATGATCAGTGACTGCGCTGTTTCAACTTATTTCACTCCGTAGTCCAAGTGCCTTGCATTTTCATCATCGCTTCTGGACATGGTCAGCAAATTACAATGTGTGCTTTTCTGTCGCATGTGTATCTTAATGTTTCGTGGATTTTACTACATTGTGGTGGTAAGTCCGGAACGCTAAATTAAGTCACCAAAATGTGATCGTCGTGAGCATTTATCCAATGATGGTCCAGTAATCTCCTCAAAAATAACCGATGAACGATGGACACTTAACAAATCTTCACGATTATGTTTTTCTTTATGATCTTTTGCCTAGCGTACCTCTTGAAAAATTTGCTGCTCTAATTGCAAGGGTCTAAATATTTAATTTTAATAGTAGAAAAGCTAGCAAAGACATGGTACCAAACTTGATAGTGACTGATTGCTAATTCGAGAAGTTCATATTGAGAATCTTATAGGCATTTAAATGTTAAGTGTTATACATTAAAAATTCATAGATTAAGTAGCCAATTGATGATGTACTTTTTGACCCACTAGAATCTCTTAATAATATTAATCATAAAAGGATTATATATAGTTTTATGTTTGCCAATGGTTTTAGATATTTCCTAGCAAGATGAATCTCACGCGACAACACTATAACTACAATGACGTCTCATAGTAATTTTGAACAATTATTTCAGACATTTAAGTACTCGAATTTACATCGTCACTGAACTCCGGTCGTTAAATCCGGCTATTTAGTTGGATTGAATTTCCGCGCTGACCATGTGATTGCATGTACGCAATGCTCTGTGATTACAGGACTTACGAATCGTTTGGAATTAAATACAGAATAGGGCAGTTCCAGGAAAATTTCTTGTTTAATGTTATTTTTGTTGATTCTGGTAAACATTCAGGTAAAATACTGTGGGCAGCTATTTCCCATTCACTTTCTTTTACACTTAAAAATTCTTTTTCACTACAAAAATCTGAATTTGATGATTCAGTCTTCTAGTTTAAGTCAACCACTGCAATAACGACAGTTATAATTAATTATAACAATAAACACTAAATATTCTCTTTTGTAAATCAATTAAAACGTTTACTTGTTTAATAGTAGCATGTTGAGTATTGCGTTTGTTAGAAATTATATATAAAGTAGTCCTACAATAATAGTAATTTTTCACACACAGCAAAGATTCACTTATAATCTATATATCTAAAAACCTTTGCCAGTTTGTTAGTATGTATGTCCCAGCTATAGGCGTCCTAACTGCTGGTCAGAATTTGAACACATTTGGCACACAAGATCCTCAGGTGTCGACGTTGCCCATGTCCTTTAAATTGTTAAATATACTGAAGTTTTACGTGTGAAAATGTGATAAATATAATATTAAATCGTTTCATGTCCCATACCTGCATCGATATATCCTACCTGAATACGAATTGTCTATATTATTGATCTATAATACAGTATATTTTTTAAATTGTAAATATTTTGAGTCTTAATTAACCTTACGTTGGCAGAGACCTAACTCCCTGAGAAATAATAAACTTCTTTGGATCGTCGATAGGATGTATACATAAATTGATTTTATTAGTCGCGTCACGTTAATTTTAATAATTACTACCTGCTCATTTGTAAAAGCAAATTAAATGCTACTCATTCGACAGTGACATTCATCACAGGTAAAAGTATTAAATTAAATAAACTTTAATAGCAACAATACTGTATACATGTGAAAAAGTGAAACATTCAACCAACGTCCGTTTTTTTCACTTTTTTTTGTTTGGTGCTTTTAGGCGTACTCAACTTGAAGAAACGAGTGAAGGTTTATTCTTTTTGTCTCCACGAGACCTATCGGTATATATCTTTATTTTCAAGATGGACTAATACCACTCCCCTTTACAACACAATAAATTAAGGATTGGGGATTGGGTTTTCTTTAATTTTGGTCACATGATCGTTTCTTCTCAGACTACCGGAAATATTTCAAAATGACCCATCTATGAAAAATCTACCATTTTAACGGTTTTTCTGCGATTTATACAACCTAGTATTGCAATTTATGTTGGATTTGGCAACAAAAATGGAGTTCAGTTAGAACGTTAATTAATACAATACCTACGGATTAAAGGTCTTTGCCTGTTGTGCATTAAACAGGAAAATATATCGGGGAATGAGAAAAAAAATGAATTATTATCCGCTGTGTTCAAACCAGTTTCCACTAATTGAACGCCGAATATCTGTGCATAAAATTATTTCCTGCGGAAGGTGAGAAACCTTCACGTTCAATTAATCAACGACTGTTAAAAATGACACCGTATTTCTCGGTATTGCAGTATAAACTTAATTATTATTAATAGCTAGAGAGAGGAGCTTATTTAGCAGACTGACCATAAAAAACAGAGTGAACTAATTAATAAAATTTACATAGGTCGCCGTTCCGAAGTAAGCTCAGCATCTTTCTCAAGTGGTTCTTGAAGAGGAAACTGATAATATTTGAAACAGAAGAACACAAAAATAAAATACCAAAGATACATCAGTAAAGGACCAAAGAACTAAAATAACACATCGTAAGGTTATCTGTCATTCTTTCTGGATGAGTTTTAATTCGTTACATTGCTGAGATCAATGTTTGCCAGTCTGAAATTCAAGTGTTTTCAAAATGGAAACAATGTTCGAAAGTAACAGAATGTTTGGTGATCGGATTATGTTTACAGCTAGAAAGTTCAAACTTCATTTATGTTAAATTACAATCAGAGCAGTCAAATTTGTATACAAAATTGGTAGTGGACATTTTATTTGTAGGATGTTTGTCTCTTTTAATAATACCAATAACAGAAAATTTAGAGTTAATTATTATAGAAATATTTTTAAACAAACAAGTCAGTACGTTCGATACTGCACCACAGAAAGGGAAAACAAATACAATAAATTATTCCTAATGATATTACATGAATAAATATTAGACAATCTAGAGTTCATATCGAGAAGAATAAATCTGATTGTGTATAGGGAAACCAGTATTTCTTTTGAGTATCATGTTCTTATGTATCCAAAATAATTATAATTGCATATTTTATTAATTTTATTTTTTATTCTATGTGAGGTAAATTTTTTCTTGAATCAGCATATAGTTTGAAATTTTGCTTTTATTTATCCGTTGTAATAAATACATCATATTTATTATTTTAGTTAAATTAACACAGTGAATAATTTAAACACTTGAAATTAAATTATTATTTTTCCTTGCCTCTACAGATCATTAAGGGCCTCGACCTACCGAGTCGACTGCGGCCTGTCATCTTACATGACACGTTCAGATTTTGCATTCATAAGTGTTCAGCCTATTGATTTTCCAGAAGTTTCTATGACCAAAACGGCACATTACTTTCTTTAAAATTATTTATGTGCTTTTTCCGAGCTGCTATTATTGTTACCTACTTACAAAAACAAGGAAACAGTTTCATTTTCAACATCGTCTTAAATAATGATTTTTATGAGGTTATATGAACTTAGGTTGCAAAAAAAATATTCTCCATTCGAAAAAGTGATTTGAAAGTGTAGCACGCCGTTATCTCTAAGTAAAAAAGAATTAAATTTTTAATGTTTATACATTTTATTCGCTGAAAATAAATCACAAGAGCTTATATAACAAGAAAATGGTTTACGTTAACGAAAATATTGTCGGCTACACAACATGGTAATAGTATGGAAACCCGAAAAAAGAAATTTTGAACAAAACAAAAAAAATAACTTTTGCTCTCATCACTTGCAGGAAACGACTTCCGTCGGCTTCTTCCATAGGACTTGTAGCAACTCCAGGTTCTTTCAGCCGCGCGGTCATCTGCTTCTCTCTCCTTTCTTCTACGATCGTCCTTCGTTAAATATCCTCCAAAAACTGTATTTCTGGCTTTATAAAAAATTCTAGACTACCTGTTCTCCCCTCTTTCTTTTTCTTACACTTCCCATAATTGGGATAAACTGGCCTCAGCATCACCAGCCAAATCTATTAAATATTTCCTGGTTTGTTGGCGAAATTGCTGTTTGGCTCTTAAAATAAAGAGCGGTTTCCGGGAACCTGGCTATTTTTAAACGGGCAGTTATCGAAATTTTCCTTCTGGGTGTAGCAACGCGTTTTAAGAGGAAAACACTCAACTCGGTTAAGTTATATTGAAATGACAATTTAATTTAAATCACATAAACTGAGAAGTTCGAAATAAAAGTTTTTTCGTAAACACACGAGTGACCTTAAATATGTTAAACTTGCGTCCGGTAATATAAAGTTTCTCTAAATATGTGTGGGTAATTTACGTGAGAAGATAATAATTTATTTTAAAATAATGAACTTAAAATTTAATAAATATGCTAAGCTTCGGGTCAAATATAAAAAATATATATTTAGTGACATAGTTCTGTTATAACATATATATTTTCTCAATAAATTCAACTACAATGCAGGAAAATATTAGAGAATGGGATTCCAATCGCCATATTCAGGCGCACAGCGCTCCATCAGCTCCCTGCCTGCTTCCCCCCTCCCATCCACGACCACTGCGACAACTATGTCGCCCCCGGCGGCCAGTGGTGAAGTGAATAAAAGTTTCTCTGGTAACGTTTAAGCTAAACCTGTTACTGAGTAACATGCTACTCAATAACGTCTACTAAAGCGTTACCGAGAGAAGTTGTTATGAACTTCACCGCAGGTCGTCAGGTGCGGCTCGTGGACGTCGTGGTTGTCATCAATACATTTTGATCTGTAATTATGGTCAATGTCCTTACAATTTAACATCAGATTTTAAAGATATAATAATATTAATATTAGTTAAAGTATCGAATATCCGGAGTGCAGTTTTTTATATCTTTTAAATAAAGTATTAATATCGCTTGCAGATAATTAAGTACCACTTCTATGCATTTACCATAAGAACAACATATATAATCTACTGACTTCGAATATTTATTTTTCAATAAATCAATTATCTGACATTATCTTCAATTATAAAGTCATTTATTTTTACTATTATTTAAATGTAATAAAAGCCTCAAACGTCAAGTTTGAATGTTGTATCAAGAAGTATTTTTATCATTGTTAGTCTCGTTTTCATTTTTCCTCGTTATCATGAAGGTATGGTATAATATTGTGATAATTAAACAGTTCAGCTATGTTCCTTGTAAGAATAAAAATAATTATCTAGCTAATGTGTGGCATATTTACATCACCATTTACTGAAATCTCTGGATATTGAAATGACATGTTACTAAAATAACTTGCTACTGGAACCTGTTATTTTCTGGAAACTGTTACCGAGCAACATGTTACTGGCAAATAACTCTTTATACCATCAATTAACTGAGTTCACATAGCCGCAGCGTGCTTGTAGTCATCTGGTAGCGGCACTTAACGGCTTTTTATAATTTTCACGCCTCATAATTTTAAGCATGTGCGCAGTTCTGTTAATTATTATGCTTTACTAGTAATGACATTTAAAGAATACAAATAGTACTGATATTTTCCGAAACTTAATACGCATATACTTAAATGGCGAGGAGATTGCATATTTACACAAACGTTCCAAGCTATACATGGCTATCTGAATTTAGAGGGAATGTGTCCTCTCTTTTTATGAGTTATTATTTAATGTTTCACTGCTTAATGTTTCTTTCAGGTGGCGGCCCTGCGTAACTGACACCGATGATCTCCTGGTCCAAGTATTGAGTGACTGTCCTTTCAGAGCTGTCAGTTCTATCTCTGTTCCATTAGCGTAACAAAACCTTGACACAGTTGACATTCAATTTTGTTTTACAAATTTTGACTGTTTATACTAGCAAAACTCAACAGGTTTAGCCATATGACTTTTTTAATTACATTGCGAGGTTTGTTACAGCTTTCTGTAAAGTGGTTTAGTATACTAAGTTGTTCTGCAGAGGCCAACGTAGACTCCTTCATAATATCTTTTAATATGTATCTATTTTAAGGCAATCATGCATTGTCAATGATTGAGAAAAATTACACAGTCATAAACTAATACGTTGCTCCTTTCCTATTGAACACCTACTAATAATTGCGTGTAGTAGTTATTATTGAATTATTTTTCAATACAATATATCAAAATTGATACGTTTTTGTTTTCAGTATCAATTAATAGTTTTGTTACATTAAAAGAAACAATTTTCATTTTTGTATTTCTCCCCACATGGTGAATTTCATTACGTCGGTAATCGTTATAAACTTCCAGAGTGTTGCTCATTTCTGAATTTGAATGGAGCCTGAAAATGTTTTATTTCATTAAATAACTAAGCATACAGGCAGACAGAGAGAGATTTAAAAACCCAAGCTACAAAACTAAGTAGATTCTGACTTACCTTTCCTAGTCAATTAACTATTTGAACAAATATTTTGAACGAAAAGTGTTGAAAAACCAAAGAACGAACAATTAAAATGATTATTTAGGTAAGCAGGCATAGAGTCAATCTAAT
Organism: Eucriotettix oculatus; assembly: GCA_034510155.1. NCBI lineage: Eukaryota > Metazoa > Arthropoda > Insecta > Orthoptera > Tetrigidae > Eucriotettix > Eucriotettix oculatus. Next base: position 67,651,189 of record CM067378.1, read on the forward strand.
ATAAATCTTTGATAAATGTACCATTCTTACGTATAAGTATCGTTTTCGTGTAATTAATAAAATATACTCATAATTTTAATAACTTTCCCAAGGAAATCACTATTAGAGGATTTTGGTAATACTTTATATATTTCCTCGTAGAGGCCATGCGTTGGGTGTTGCGCATTGATTTCCGAAGCCATAGAAGTTTCCCGTTAAAGACGTGAACCGGTTGGTTATTCTGGATGCAAATATTTTATGAGTATTTTCCGTCTTCTTGTTTCATACAATTAGAGTTTCTGTTGATATTATCCTATGCAACGTACTAAATATAGACGTAAGTTTGCAGCAGGTTAAAAAAATAAAAAATATTATAGGGAAAAATACATATCCCTTGAGGGATGATGTTGATGTTCTAGTCTTTTAAAACTTTTTAAAATTTTATGAGCGACCTGAGGTTTTGTCGCTGATCTCCTGCTCACTCACTGCTACTGAGAGGATCAATCTAGTCGTGAAAACGCGTAAGGACCAACAAAACAAGAATGAAAATAGTTCTTCAATTACAGAATCAATTTGCTATCATTTTTAAAGTATGAATAAATGAAATGAAATAGAAGGAAAGACCCATTGAATATTTTCGACAAAATGATATTGCTGAGTTTCATTCTTTAAAGAAACTAAAGAAACCAATTAACAGAAACAGGTTTTCGTAGGTGATGAGGTACTGAATGATGTTTGTTTATAAATTGCATCACTGTTCGCCATGGGAGCGATCACCCATAGCGATGGGAGCGGAGAGGCGTTACAAAATATAACATGAAAATAATCATGCATCGTGTCGAATCTGAGGAAGTTGCTAAGGTAAATTCTGCCATTCGCGATGCAAAATCTGTTGTAATTCAGCCACAGGAAGGGGATGTGGAGGATGGAGTGAAGGTTGCTTATATAAAAAGAATGCTAAAATTTATGTACCGGGAATATCTTTGACTTAAGATGCTGGAAGTGTATTTGACTAACGGAGACTTAATTGTTCACTATTTCAGCCTTTTTAGAAGCTTCTGTGTTTGTTTATGGTACCACTAGAAATTCTGCCTGTATTAAGCTACTGAGTCATCACGCTGATTTTGATGACAAAAATGTGAAGCTCTCGCTTATGGTTTAATTACGTGTTGAGTAAGAGAGTACTGTGGAATTAAATATTGTAGAGGCTAAAATGAACTCCCGGAGAACTCTGTATACTATAATAACACTAGGGTCTATATATTTTTGCATCCCATTCTTTGGCCTGTGGTCGAGTGGCTAGCGTTTCTGCCTCACAACCCAGATTTCCAGGGTTCGACTCCTGGCATCGGCTTGGATGTTTGTGTCATCATGGTCACGGAGACTGGGGTTAAGAATGACGGAGAGTCGATACGCTGATCATGTATCACTCCAAATTCGGAATGTGTTATGTAAGATGGCAGTCCGCATTCGTCCTGGTAGGCCAAGGCCCTTAATGGGCTCAAGACACAACGAAGAATGAGAAGAATGTTTGCCTTAAGTCATTAAACAAGTAATTAAAACGTAAACTATGTATCTCTTTTCTTTATTATAATATCGTTACCTTGCCTCGGCTTTACTTCAGCTTCACATTTTCGTCCTTGGATAAAATAGGGCACCAGGTAATTTATTAAGGAAAAATTACCAAAACATTTAATTTAAAATAACGTATATTCGAGCCTAGGGCGTGGTCGTTACACAATACTCTTCAAATTTTCGTACACTATGGCATTTGGCCACAAACCCAATAAACTCGACGTCGTAAAACAATCAACTCAATCACACACTAAATCCGTGTCGGCGTCTCACCACCTACTTCTATGGCTTGTTCGAGACCGTCCACTACTGAACGCGCTCGCGAAATGCTCGCAAATCCGCAAACATGCTCACTCCCTAACTTTTCACTGGCGACTTCCCAGCTCCAACATTTCAGTGCCTTGTGGCTGATGCCTCACAACACAGAGGTCCCGGGTAAAAATCCTGACATGGGCTTGGATGTTTGTGCCGTCATTGTCACGTAGGCTGTGATTAAGACTGCTGGAGAATCAATACGCCGACTACGCTTCAATACAAATTTTGAATGTGTTTTCTTAAGATGGCGGTCCTCAGTTGACCCTGTAGTCCAATGCCCTCAACGGGCTGCAGAGCAAATAAAAAAGAAGATTATAAAATAAAGCAAGGATGCCCGTCACATTTCCATTAGAGTTAATTATTGCGTAGATAAGGGCAATAAACGGAGTAATTCTGTTTTTGAATAGGGTCCTCATTAGAAAACGGATAAATTAGGTTGAGAAAAATTACAAAAACGGAAATAATAACGTATCTCAGCTCATTTCAAAATGTTTGTAAACCAAAATTATTGGAAGAATAATCAATCATGATTACAATTTGAGTAAAAAATTTATGTGGAAAGTTTTCGAATTTTGAAAGCAGAGTATACGTGTTTTGTAGAACATCTCGAAACGTTTCCTTTGCAAAGAACAGTAGTGTAAGTAAAATAGTATTGAATATTAAACATTTATTCTTTTAAATTTTTATTTTTTCTCATACCAAATTATTTTTCTTGGCGTCGTTAGGGCTTTAATTGTTTATAGTTGGCAAAAAGCGGTAATTTTCTTAGTTTCTTCTTCGTAATCAGAGTTGCATCGCTATAATGTAATGCCATCATAAAGAGATTTTTCGTCCTTATGGAATTATTTTTCTTCGCTTTTGTGCGCATATAATTGGGTTATTCTGACTTGCAAGTTCGTAATTTGCGAATTCTATATAGCATTACCTTCCGCAGAATTGTATTGGAGTCCTTTAAAGTCTCAGCATCTATAGAGTTCCTTATTCAAAGGGCAATTAGATGCCTACTACCTTTATAGCCTTATTAATTTAATTTAATTGGACGTTGAAATATAATAGACAGCAGAGAAATGATTGTCGCTTCTGGTTTATTTGTGTTATAAATTAGTCTACTTTACACTAGTGAGTGTTACAAACTTCACTACAACGAATCTTATCATTCTCTAAACATCAAACATGTATTTTAAGTAACGGGCTCCTAAACTTCCGTCATCCAAGGGGATGGGGCAAGTACCAATAGCCCAACCTATATGTTGCAGATTTTCTACTGTTTTTTCCGTATCACTTAACAGCTTGGGGCGCACCCACCCTTGACAAATCCATTTCAACACGAAGTACCCTCAGATTTGTTACCTTGCAAATAAAGAAACACGGCCCTTTTTGCTCAAGGTCCTACAAAATTGCTCAATCGTCAAAAGCATTCATAATTGTTTCCGTTCATGGTAACGAATTTTATTAGTCTGCTTAGAGAATAGTACTATATCACAATTTATTGACATTAATGAAAAAAATAGAGTTCACTTAAAATCTCATCCCTCAACATTATAAAAACGCATTGGTTTTTTTAACGCGTATTTCGTTATTTAATTAGTTTCATTTATGACGCATAAAACATTACTTAAATTCGGGAGATTTAAGTGAAAGATAAATCACAAAATACTTTAATTCGAAATACTTGAAAATATCAACAATTAAAAGGGGACATTTCAGCAGCTGCAAAAGCACCTGATCAGTCAAATTACAAAAAAGGTAATAAAACCAGGTGGCACGAAAAGGGGGAAGAGTCTAAGGCTTAGCAGCCACCGGATGTAAATTAGGGATCCACATCTGGGTTCAGAGGGAAGAACCCAAAATGGAGTCACTTTGTGACCCCCGCCGGAGCACAACTTCACCAAAACGTGAAATTGCACCGATGATATGTTGGTCATCTCATAATATTATTAAGTATTTTAGTTTCACTTAGGTATTTTGTTATACATTTAACGGGTTAGAAAACTTATGGCTATAATTGCGCAATCCGGGCTTCCTTCAGTTTCCTAAAGCGGACCCCTTATTTGTCATGTTTAAAGTCTGTCTGTGTCCCTCCAACTTATTATTAGGAGTCCAAAAGAATGATTGTGAATATAGTATTGCCAGTATGTTCATGCGGAGAGGAAGAAAACACGAATTGAGTAAGAACTGAATTTCTTGAATACTGAATACCTTTACATAGCTTCAGATCGTATGTCCGATTAACAGAACAATTCGTTTGAAGTTCACGCACATTGCGATCATTTCGCATGGCCAACGGCGTTGCCTACATGATGCTGTGACTCGTAATTAAAACGTTCTCTTTGAGAAGTACAGTTCAGGCCAGAGAAACATCAATTTCCCTACGTGGAACTCGTTGTAGTGTGACAGCTTTGTGTAGTTTTACTACGCGTATACACTCAGGTCAACATTCAACGGAATGTAGTGTAATGTAGGGTATTAGATTCTCATAAGCTACGAACAAGTAAATACATTACATTAGGAAATTTACAAATATCATTTTCCTTTGAACAGCATTATAGATTTCTCACTAGAGATCGCCTTTGAAGTGAATTATTCCACTTTTGTTCCCTAGCATGACTCAAGCCAAATTAGTCTCTGCAGCAATTTCATTAGCGTGCGTGTAATCTCGTTTGAAGTGACACTCATAAAAATAAGACCACAGCTCAATTAGAGTTTAAAAGTCCCGTTTAATAAACAGATGAATTCCTTTGACGCGCGCTTGAGATGAATTTTTGCAATCAAAATTAATTCCACAACAACTCTCTGCTTTGTTATGGATATGCACGTGTATCCGTATTGAAACAATCTGTTACTCTTTCTTTGAACTCAAACTCAGCAACATCCAATGAATTTAAATATTAATGTTCGTTATACTGATGAGTGCTTGTAAACAGGAACGAAGAGTTCTAGGAATAGCCGCGAAGATCACGAGTCTTAGTGATGAAATAAGGCAGGATTAAAACATATAACTATATTAGTTATTATTCAGCCAATAAAAGAATATCAACTAATTAATTGCACATCTCTGATGTCACGGTTTTTATATTTTGGTATAATCACACATGATACCATTTTTTTTCTTTTTTTGAATAGGTTGCCTGCAACTGATAAATATGTAAGTACAGATATTAATTTTATTGTGCTTCAGTTAATGTAAGTGTTAATACGAAGTGTATTGTTCACGGAATGTTTTGAGTGTTGCAGAGACGCGAGGATTGACGTGAGCAGGCCGCGTAAACTCCTTCGAGAAGTCTCTGAAGATAGTGGCTAATAGATGTCACTGTAAATGTCGAATCAGATTGGGTGAATTTTCAGAGTTTCCTGGAGAATTGAAGAAAAAATGCCCTAGACAGAACGTCGACTGCTGTTGTCGAGACCGGACCGCTAAAATTTGTGTTCCAGAACGCCGGATGGTGAACCGACTAAAAACACTGGAGAAATCTTTTTCCACATGGTTGATTGTATACGAGGTTTTGGTCAGAGTACATCGACGAGAATGCATCTAGCTCTCGAATTTGAGCAAGTAAGGGTCTGAGGCACCGTGTGTTGTGGACGAGCCAAAATTATAATTCAATAAAATTTGGTGTGGACAGTTCATAAACTTTAAAAATGTTTAAAATATAAGAGAAATGTAAAAACTTGTGCTAACGAAATGAACTGCATTAACTGACATTCAAAGTGAAACGTTATCATTAGGAAACTCTCTTTAAATAAAATGTACTAATTTTACTGTGAATTTTCAGCTCTGTGCTGTTGTATTAATCGCTTGAGTGGTGAGAATAGTAGCTACAGGCAGCATGGTAAGTATTTAGGGTCTCTTTACCAATTTCCTTAACCTTTGTGAAACTTGTCTAAGTAATTATATTGCGTTAAATTTTTATGATTTATCTTTTTGCTTATACACCTTTTTCCGTGGGACGCAGTATTTGCCCCTGGAATAAGAATCACATGCTATTTTCTATACATGTTCACTCACTGATGAATTATTTGTGTTGTTAAATGCGACAACATTTGAGTTGTATTTTAATCTACAAAATTTGTAATAAAATTTGTTCATGATTGATTTAAAATGTTATTGCTATCTTGTTATTTGAAACGCGACCCACAGAGTAAATGTGAATATTACAATATATTTTTATACGCCACTTTCGTTAACCTCTATTTTATTTTTATTCGCATTCAAAATGCGTCTTCTAGCATCTAAAATTGATGTAATTATGTATTATATTTATTTAATATGTGTGCTTTATTTTTATTCCATTTCAATATTTGCATTAAAATTTATTCCTCACGAATGTATTCATAGTTTCCTCGAAGCGTCACAACAAAAGCTTCTCAAGTGCATACACCAGCATACACTCAAAGTTTCAAACGCGCGAATAGAAGTTTTAATTAAAAACAAAATGATCATCAACTTTAACCTACTATCATCTGCTTTATGCGGATTTTTTGCTCAAATCAGTTTAAGACGCGTTTGTTTTATAACTAAACTGTATTACCGGAGTTATTCAAAATTGAAACCGAGAAATTCCGTTTGTAAAACTTTCTAGGTAGTGTAAATCCCAAAGTCATTCAATTTCGTTTGGTTGTCTAACATAATGGCAAAATAAGTTCGTGCCGGACAACTTTGAGGTATATTTAAATTTCAAAACCGTCCAAAAGAGTGTAAAATTCTTCAGAAAAGTTGCTACCATACTCAGTATTTACCGTAAAATAGTATGAACAATTAAATTCAGATTAGATGGACTGTGGTGACGTCTCAGAAGATTACTATTTGTGACAAGCAGAGTAGTTTCAGCTTTACGTAGGTCAAACTTAATTACAGGAATTTATATTAAACACGGGGGCATTAGTTTCAGCAATATCAGAAGAACTATAGGATTTTTTCTACATAAAATTTGCTCTCTGTTGTTAATAATTCATTTGGCCATTTTCCCTCTGCAGTTAAATTAACTCTTATATATAAAATAGCGCACAATATTTCCACAGAGTGTTAACGGGGCTTACCCTCCGGAATGCCAGCTTATCTCCCTAATTTCAAGGTTCTCAGATGCTGAGACACCTTCACCACTCTTAGGAGGTGTATGTACTGGGGTCGATGACCGTTGGTATAAGGTAAGAGTTGTCCACTGATCCCATTGGATCATCTCCCGCTATTCGGAAGAGCGAGAGAATAGTACGGAACAGCCCGACGTACCTGTCGCAGGTCTTCTAGGGTTTTCCCTGCATCTATTTTGGGTGAATCGCTGTGTTGGATCCTTATAACCCGGGGGCCCTAGTAAACCCTTGGTATCCTTGCTCTACCTTCAACATCGCACCTTTTCCGTTCTCTTCTTATGCTATTAAAGGGGAGTTGCGTGTTTCAGGATCACTCTCGTGTAGCCTGGTACTCAAAAACAGTGGAACATTTCAATTGATCACTGTATTACGTTTTCACAGTTTACAATTTAAGACAGCATTTCGTGTTTCCTGTTTATTTCTAATACAAATAGTAGTGTTTACATTTTATTATTTCCTAGAAGATCAATAAAATATATATTAAATTATGATTAAATAATACCTTTATTCTTATAATAATTTAAGACGTAGAAGTTAAACAATAAAAGTGAAGAATGGGGATTGATGAAATTTCTTATAAAGTTACATATTATATGCGTAGTAGTACATAAGTATCCATTAATTTATTTACATTTAGTTCCATCAAAAATGTTTACTTTGTAATTTCGTAAATATGCTATTATTCTTCACTTTCCATATTGAACTTGTCTTTTTAAAGAGTATTTAAAATGGTATCCATTGGTCGGATTTATAATTTATTTTGTATCGCTTTCGCTGTTCTTTTTAAAATGAAACAAAAGAAAAGACCGTAAGTCAGAAATGAAATAATTTTAATTGACGTTTCGTTCCCCTACTTTCGGGACTCCCTCAGTTCTTTCTACAAAAAAAATATAATATTAAGTACACTTTTGAATATAAATAAACTTGGTATGTTGTAGGTACTTACAATTAAAATATAACAAAAATATCATGTTGCGACTTTTGCAACGTCTGGTGCCGAAATTAGTGAAAATGATGGCAAGGAAATATATCACAATTATTTTAACGGAATATTTTTAAACTATAAGATTTGCATTTCAAAAATTCCAGAATTCACAAGTAAATCATAATTTTAATGAGTCTTGTGCGCAAATTAAATATAATGGTAATATTAAATTTTGAAGACATTAATAACTATGCTAAATTCAAAATTAATGTATAGAATTAAATTTTAAACAAGTCAGATTAATTCAATTACATTATTTATAGTTATTTATTTTCCTCGTGGTAATGTGAAAAAGCCTTCCTTTCTCTACGAACAATGGCATATAACAACGACTCTTCGTGCTGGTGTCAATGCGTTACTCAATAGAAGGCGTGGTCGCCTTTAATTCAGCGAGAACGTGGTCTTGCTGTGAAAAACAGAGTGCAAAAAGCAATTACAGTGAACAATAGTGACACGAATTACTACACGTTTGTAGTATCTCAGTAGAGAATTTAAAATCGAAATACTCAATTAAATATTGCCGAGTGTTTCCAAAAATTAGATTACATTTAAAAAATTGCATCAAACTTGTAACAAAACTACGTGTTTAACTTACAATATTTACAGTTTCATTGTTAATCTCATCTGAATTCAGATATTATCTTAAGATGACGTCAAAAATGTATACTTCATATCTACGTTTTTCTTTTGTCACAAATACGGCCACTGATTCTACTTTCATCGAGAACGGTACGTAGGAACAAAACGAGATGGATCCTATTGAGAGAGATTAACCAAAATTCAATTTGGTTTTCTTAGAATATTGAAGATTGAATTTTATCTTTCCTGTTTTTGTCCTTCAATTCTTAATAGAAAAATTTTGTATATTTCTTGTAATATTATATTTGACGTATCCTATTTCCTCAACCGAGGTTAATAATAATACATCTAAATAGATGCTTTGTATGGAGATCATGGGACACTGCTGAGAAAATTATATGTATCAGGAAGACGTCATCGCCCAACGGAACATGATAATCTGTAACCGGAATGCTAGGACGTTACTATACTCTGCGAGACATTTAGTTTTGTATTTTTAATATTCAATTACCGCTTTTTTCCTATAACTGATATTCAATAATTCATTGGTAATCAAAGTGCGTCACTTCGACTAATTCCGCATCTTAAAACAAAAGTATAGACGACCAAGTTAATTTGTCCTATTGGGCGTTTATAACATGCGGAGTTCCTCAGGGATCAGTTCTTGGGCCTTTACCTTTCATGCATTAATGAAATTCCGGGAACGACGATTCTTAGAATCGATTCTCTATGCGGCTGAGACTGATATAGGTATAGCAGATGAGAAAGTGGACCGCACTCTGCTCTACCTGTCTGGTCTAAAATAAATAAATTAGATGATTTATATTAGATTTATTATTGAACCTATCAGTTCTCGGACGAGGAAATAGGGTACGTGAAATAAAATATTAAAAGAAATAAATAAAATTTTACAATTATAAACTTGAAAGACAAAGAATTGCAGTTTAAAAAGAATGAGTTTGTGAAAAGCAAAAATGTACAAGAAACATTAATAATAAGTTCTTAAAAAAACTCAATTGTAACATAAATTGTAAACTATTATTATATATCTATATGTATATTTAAATTTTTACAATAAAAACATAAATATTAAGTTAAATTGTATAAAATTGTTAATTTAAATATCAAAATGTATTGGTAATTATAATTTTGTATAAGTGGCTAATGACTACTTTGTTGATGCTACTAGAAATAAAATGAAAAAAAATAAATTAAAAAATATATAAATTAAAAAAATGAGTATGACTGTATTATTAGCCATTTGACCCTGCAGAGCGATTGGCTTCGTGAAGTAGCAAAAATTGGTTATGAATTTGAAACAACATGAAAGATGATAACATAACAGGAATTAGAGAAATGAGAACAATATGAACCTTCAATTTTTAATCGACGGAGTAGGCAGCAGCCAATCTTGCGTAGATTCCCGTCAAAAATTAAAACTGAAAATAAATCAGCAGTTTTCGGTTTTGTGAATCAGAGTGATAAAATTCTATTATTATTTTAAATGCCACGTGTCATTTTGTACAGGAGTTTCTTGTTCGTTCCGTTAATAGTTGAAATTAAATTTCCTGCTAAATTGTTGATTTCGTCGCTTTGAATAATATTTTATATAAATCTTTAAAATTTTCTCTATAGTTTCTTCTTTTCTTTTGTATATTTGTTGCATGTATTGCCTAGAGCTACTACGGGATGTCGCGCAGGCCCAAGGAGCGACATTTCTATTGTTTATGCGCCTGTTTGTGCTTTTCAGTGTGTGTCATGGTTTTAGTTATTTTATACTATGTCTTGTTTACTCTTGGTACGCATTTGTTCGTTAATTGTACCTTATTTTATTTCGCCTTGCAGTTATTTGCTACATGACAGAATGTATGGCGCATCCTATTTCATTAACCGAGAACTAATGGAAATAATAAATATTAACAAAGAAAGGAGGTAATTATTTTCCTCAGGTAGTTATGAAACCTTCAAATATAACCTTCTACTTTCACAAACTGATATAAAAATCAATAAGAAGACGATACATTTTGACGCATCCGTCACATCCGTACGATTTCATCATTATCAAATACTCAAATCTATTAATGAATAGTTGAAATTGAATAAACCAAAAACTTTTTACTACAATTGAATTCTATTTCATTCTAAAATACCAATGAATTAAAAGCAAGTAATTTATAACAATTGCCACGCACTCAGACTATTTGAGCGATTTTTAGGAGAAATACTTTAAAGATTCTATTTCGTTTTTCGTCGTTAACAAACAAATCTTGTTAACTACATATGTAAAAACATTACAAAATGTGAAAAAAGTGACTGTTCGTGAAAATTTGCTACAGCAGATAAATTAATTAAGAAGGCTTTTTTCTTCAATTTAATAAACTTGATATTGAGTTTTAATAGAATAAATTCCTGCTTCTTTTTCGAAGACTTTGCTCAGCTTGCGTTCCACTCACTGCTGGCCATCGAAATCCGAAGCACATAATTTCTGTCCTTTCACCCTTCTGCACTACCGTAATATTCCACAAACTCCCTTCTTTCCGTGTTCTAGATCAGAGAGGACATGCAATAGTGCTAACATGCGTGGCTTTCCCCTAAACGTAATTTCATTTAATATATGCATTAAGGAAAAAATACATTTGTGTTAGAAATGTGCGTCAACTTGTAATTAATTATTCTAAGTTTATAAATTATACACTATTGGAAAATGGAGATGGAAATAAAAATGTAGCATATTATGGTTCGGGCTATTTGCAGCAGATGATTCGTACCACTAACACTGGAATTATGTATCTGATGTGTTCTTCTAATTGGAGGTTAGCTTTGTGTGTATCCCGCTAGGTTCCGAGTTCATGGGTTGAAATTGATGAAGTACCTCTTTTTTTTGTAATGTAAAATTATAACAAGATTGAAAAAATGATTTTATAAAGCTAATAACGGAACTCGCATAAGAGATTCCAGTGGTAGGCAATGTTCGTTACAAGTCTGTCGTTTTTCAATTCCTTTTCACACAACTTTTTGATGGTGGGTTACATCACTTCTATCTCAACATACACATTCTCATAAGCATAAAATAATTTAAAAATATATATTAAGACAAAATCTATATTTACATTATGAAATAATTCATGGAATATTAGCAGAAAAGTACACACACGTGAAAATAAAGTAATTAAGAATTAGCCAACCAACCTATGGTAATAAAACATTTTAATACTTGGCTTATTTACTTAGTTTCAAAATGGTCAGTTATTGTAACTTGCTTACGCCACTTTTGTGGAAATGTTAGTTGGGTAGTTTTTACGATAAAGGGAGAGCTTGAATGTTAAATTTATATTGAGACTCATTCAAATCAGGCTGTCTTGTGGGGGGAACCAAAAGGAAACACCGTAATTTATGGTACATATGTCTGCCAATGTGAACTCTATAAAATAAAGGTTAACAATGCCCGCGAGGACTGCAGCTGCATTGTCTGGTGGCCTTTTTCTCTGGTCTGCTTTGGAGGCGCCTGCCACGTCGATTCTCGCTGGTTGATCTAGCTGCATCGATGATGCCTTGTGTAAAAACTGCGGAGACTCCTACCAAAACCTACATCTGCCAAGGTGTGAAGAACTCCATCCAACTCTCAATAGCCACTCTCAATCCTTGAACAATTGTAGGAAATAAGAAAAGTTTTATAGAAGGTGTGGACGGATGTCATCGCACATTAGTTCATAACGGTAGCCATTCCTAATTTTTCACGCCTAACTTTCATCTTGACTGAGTCAAATCCTTTCCGAATTAAATTCGGGTGACATTCACTGTTCGTGAAAGCCTCCTTACATAAATCTGAAGAAAGGTTCGTTTCCATTGTCCTAGGGAAGGTTAGAGCGCACAAATACATCGCAGACTGGCATACTTTTATTGTATTACAGGCTGGTCTGTCAGCCTGGTTGTTTTAATTTTTAGGAAATAATTTAGCTTTCATTTCGTTCGAGCGTCCCACTAAATAATGACATATTGAAATCCAAGGTGCACTACAGTTGGTATACTTATATTTAGTGTACATTATGTCGAATTAGTGTTTAAGTATATTTGACTGTCGAAATCCGTGTTGGAAATTCGCAGTCCCGTAATCCTAGTTGAGTGGCTATTATCCGGTGTTTTTACACCAATTAAGTTTAGACCAGTTGCCGTACACTGGTTTAAGATAATTAATTATTAGTTTAGGTTTTGGTTACATTAAAAATGTGAGAGAAGGTGGTCGAAGTCCGCTGCTATTTATTTTAATTTTATGAGTTGTCTTTGGTCTCCATTCTGTAGCGATCGGACACCGTCTCTTCGTTGGGCCTAAATGTGTTTCGTGAGGTGGGACGATCATAACTTGTTATTAGTAATTGTTTGCAAAGGCGTAACACCACTGAGATTTTGTGCCTTGTTCGTTAGCCAAATAATATTGGCGGTCATGAACACTCCCGAGCCCGCCAGAAAATACGTCTTCCCTTCACTTTCACGTTTTACTCAATTTCACTGAGCTCTTGGTTTACGTCATCTTACAAGAAATTGGCCATGTGACCCCTTTCAGCCAATCAAATTATCCGCATTGTCTCTCACAACAACTTTGACAGCAGAATATAACGTGAACACTACCTGCCTTTTCGTTCGCGCGGTACTACAAAGAACAGGCAACAATTAAGTGTAGCCGTTTGGAAGGTCGACCTTGTCGCTTCCAGTGTCGAGGGTTTAACTTACATATTACAATATATATATATATATATATATATATATATATATATATAATATCCAGGGAATTTGAATATGAGCTGTTGAGTGGGAGAATATATACATATATTAAAATTTAATAAAAATTTCTCTACTTTTAATTTAATATCACAAAATAGAAATGTACAGAATGAGATAATACACATATTGAAGGAAATAATATTTTATCATCTGCCACGAAACTCTTTATGTCAACGAAAATATATTTTTGACTAATCTATGTACTGTTTCCTATGACATGTTTTTTTACGATATTTTCTTTCTGTGTCAACCCCTCTATCAGACAACAGCCAGCGGAATCTCGAGGGAAATAGAAAATTTATGTTTAAAATTAATATTCTTCTCATCTACACGGTTTTAAAAGGTATTAGACACTATTAATCCTCCATCTGCATCGTATAAATTATTTATTACACATGCTCGAACAATTCATATCCAAAGCAAAACGCTTATCAGAATGTTAGGTATTGAAAAAGTGTTAACTTGTGTATTATGCGTAAGATTATTTTTCAAACCCTATAAATAATTTAAATTTCACATTAATAATAATCCATATAATATACTGAAATGTACAATTACATTTGAAAGATACAAAATATTAGAACATATAAGATATATTTAACGGCGATTTTAACAGACTTGTCCGTAAATATGCAACAGTGTCTACGTACGTATTTTTACTTTCATCACGTTGGCTATAAATGTTATCTGTTATGTTTCTACGGTATCAGATCATACTACAAATTTCTTCTTCATAACAAGAAACTCACTGACACGACTTCTCTTGCTTAATATGCAAAATACGATTTTATTTAACTCAGAAAATATAATCAGGTAGAAATTCTAAGAGCTAAAGCGGACAAGACAACATTTAAGTTTCCCTTTAACCCTGTAACAGCCATTTGAGAAAGATTCTAAGCTCGTATACAAACGTCGGATTATCTAAATTTCTTTAATTGGTTCACTCTGCTTTAAGGATTGAAGTTTCATCCAAAACAATTAATATTGCAGAAACGTTGTGTGGTTTTTACTTTATCACTTATTCTTGTCCGCTATTTGGATTCTTGTTTGTGTAATTAGTATACTTTTAACACAGACGTTTTATACTTTCAATATTTTAGTGGTGAAAAAACCAAACAATATAATGTTCCAAATTAAAAATTTAATATAACATTTTTACTCTCAAAATCAATTTATTTGAGATAATACAATACATTGGTTCGAGACAAAGTAACAAGTATGATTAATAATTGATATAACTTAATCATACAACGTCATTTTTGATATCGACGAAATTAGCGTCCAAATATATTTCGTAACGAAACTCGTATCATGAATAACAAAGAAAAAACGAAATCAACCAAAATAATAGATTAGCCAACATAACAAATCAAAATTACTAAATTCATTGTAGCACTATATTGTTACATAGGCATTTAAAAGTAAGTTCCTGAATCAAAGACTCGCAAAGTTAAATTCAATAAATTTTAAGAAAGTGTGAATATATGAAATTCATAAGATTGCATGGCATGTAAAAAACTTAAAATTTATGTAATTTTATAAAAGTATGTGATAAAATGTAATGAAGATGATAAGATATAATTAACAAGCATCGAAAGACAAATTCATAATTTTTTAAAATTGATTTAACAGCCCAAATTTTCTGTACATCTTTGCACCGTCGTCATGTTGTGTCTGTATAAACAGCATAATTTTATTTAGCTTTATTTTAAAACTCAAGTGGTAGTTGAAAAATACGGTATTGCAAGTTACACATTTATATTAAAATAAATATATATAAAGAATAAAATAAAATTTAATAGATAAACTACAGCACCTATTAGTCTCAGGTGGCGTTAGGATCGAATAATATATTTCAAATCAGACGTTAAAATAAAATATTATGTTAACCAAATAAACCACATCTTCGACAATGTCATGAATAATAAATAAAACCGAAACTATAATTGAAATAAGCGAAATAACCGTGATTATAGTCAAAATAATGCTTATAGCCGACTTCCTTTGGTGTAGATTTCAGCGACGTTGCCTCGCGGCACATTCTGCTTAGGGTTGTTGTGTTGTACTCTAATTTCCCTAAATAGCAAAAACTCCTTAAAATCGCTAATGAATATTAGCAGCTTGTGCGAATATAATTTTAAAAAATGTTTATGATATAATAATGATTATTAATAAAAAGGTTTATATTTTCCTCTTGCTCTTTAATTATAATACATTTTATTTATTTCACTGTTCAATTTTAGCAACCTTCCTATTCCAGAAGATTTTAGTAACAACATACTTGTAGCCATATCGAGACTGGGGCTGATAGATGCGAACAGCACAGAACGATTAGTTTAGTACCTCATACGTGCAAAATATTAACAAAAATAGTATAGAATGCGAGTTAGAAGATCAGTTTGGGTTTGGGAAGAATGTAGGGACAAGAGAAGTAATGTTGACTCGGAGTATAATTTTAGAAAACAGGATAAGAAAGAAAAAGAGGCCTACGTTCATGGCATTAGTAGATTTAGGGCAGGTCTTTGACAATGAAAACTACTAAGGATTTTGAAGAGGACAGTAATAAAATATCAAGAAAAAAGAGTTATTCATAACCTCCATAGATGGCTGTTACCATTTATTTTGTATTTAAGGGCAAGAAAAGAAAGCAGAAATAACGAAAGGAGTAGTATAACCCTAAGATTTGCCGATGATATTGTAGTATTAGGAGAAAGAGAAGAAAACTTGGAAAACATAATAAATGGGATGAAAGTGATCCTGGAGAAAGACTTCAACATGAGGATTAATAGAGGAAAAACAACGTAATGGACTGTAGTATGGGAAATAGTGCAATAACAAAGGATGGTAGATTGTGAAGGGATACTTTGAAGGAGGGTAAGGAATTCTGATTCTTGGGCAGCATAATAACTAGAGTTAGTAGAAATATGGTAGACATAAAGTGTAGGATGGTACAGGCAAAGAAGACTTTCGCAAAAAAAAAAGAGAAATTTACTTACGGGTAATATAAGTGTATTAGGAAATCATTGTTAAAAGTGTTCAAATGGAGTGTAGCGTTATATGATTACGAATCGTGGACGGTAGGATTTGCGGAAAGGAGAATAGAATCTTTTGAAATTTGGTGCTTTACAAGAATGCTGAAAATGGGATGGGTTGATAGAATCAATAACAAGGAAGTTCTTAACAGAATAGGGGAAAAGCGAACAATATGGAGGACGTTGACTAAGAGAAGGGATAGATTTAAGACACGAGGGAATTGTAAAATTAGCATTAGAGGGAAGTGTGATGGGTAAGACGTGAGGAGGGAGGCCGAGGATGTAATACGCTAAGCATATGAGCGAGTGAATGGGATGTGGTATTTATTTTTAATCGAAAAGGCTTGCGCTCGATAGGTTAGCATGTTCTTCATCAGATGATGTAGGCGGTGTGTGTTAAGGAAACATCACCTGGGAACTTCTTGAACCTCTTGTAAACCCGAGAACACCGGGAATACTTAGGAAAGGAATGAATATTTAAATTAATTAAAATCTAAGTATTGATAGATAAAATGGTTGCAGTCAATTTAGAAATAATATCTTTGTTTGTTTGACCACTAAAAGTAGAACTTTCCCCCACATTACTACCTTATGGAATGCTATTATAGCACGTTTATTTCTACAAAAGTCATTGAACAGATACTACAGCGTTCATACGTAGCACTGTGCAATAATATTATTTCTTAATATAATTAAAATCATCCAATGGACGAAAAATAATAATAGTTTAATACAAGTGGGTCCATTCGTTCAACGCCGATATCGATGATCATAGATAGGAAATTCATTGAATAAAAATTAAATGTTATTAACATTAAGTGTTTCAATTAAATATCTAGCCTAAACGTCAAAGACAATAAAATGAAAATAATGTAAAATTGCAAATAACCATTAACGTTATTTTTTATTTATTTTAAGAATGTTCTATTAAATAACGCCAGATTTTTTGGTACAATATTATAAAATTTTAGGAAATGCAAGAAATATTTTTTAAATGCATGTATATAGATTAATAATTTTTAGATTCCTATAGAAATTGTTTACAATTGTAATGACAATCGATAGTTAATATCTAGGAAAAATGAAAGATTGAAGAGAACGTATTAGAGTTGAACTATCAGAATATATTTTGTCTCGCCTCCAAAATATCCAATTTTTAAATTTATTTATTTCGAAAGATTATTTAACATACTGTTTTTTAAATTCTTCACACTACTTTACCCGGTGGGAAAGTTGTGGATGCTTTAAAACATATGTATGTAAGTCGTAGAATAATTGTTGTGAAATTAGCATAAGCCAATCAGTCATCACTCGCAAGTGCATTTTTCATGACATTGTAGAAGATGTGTATCGAAGTTGAATTAATTTTCTTATTGACAGCGACGCTCTGTAATCTAGATTGCGTTCTTGATTGCTTCCTGAAATTTCACTGTTCACAAGCTCTGTGAATTGAACTCGCCTGCCAATCAGTCTCAAGAGTAATTTTCCCTCCAAGCACCAGTTTCCACTTGACGGTCAAACGTATAATAAAGCAGTAATGCATTTCCATCCTGTGTTTTAAAAGTTCAGTTGACGTATTTGTGAGCTTTCAAACAAACCCAGTGCATTATGCAAGTTGGCCTCATCTCATTTAGCATATTTATCATCTACGTAATTAATTAACTCGGAATGTTATCTGGAGTGATAACACTGTTTTAAAATGTGGCTTTTTTTGGAGACTCGTAAGGTACCGAAAGTATTAATAGTCTTAAAATGAATAAACCACCCAAATTTTCCAAATTTATTTTATAACAAATTCGAAGACATAACAAAATAAAAATAGCTACAGTACATTGTTCTTTTTTGGAACCACTTCAGAAGCAAATATAAAAATTTTGCATGCCTAAAAATAATAAGATTCTGGAAATACCGATACATAATAATAATATAATAAAGCATGATAGTTTACTAAATCATAAAACAGAAAGAATACCATAAGATTATGGTAAAAACCTAATTATACGCATACTGATAGATACGAGCACAAATAAAAATAAGTTTAGTATCTCTTGTATGTAAAATATTAAATAAAATAGTATATAGGAAGATGGAACGACAAATAAATTCGAGTTAGGAGAATATCACCTTGACTTTAGGAAGAATTTAGGGACAAGAGAAGCTATATTGACTTTCGATCTAACTACGTAGGACAGGATTAGATTTAAGAAAAGCGTTTGATAATGTGAACTGAACACACTATTAAGGATTTTGAAGAGGACAAGAATGAAATATCGAGAAAGAAAGCTTATCTATATCCTCTACACAAGACAGTCAGCAGTAATTAGAAATGAAGGGCAAGAAAAGAAAGCAGAAATCAAGAAAGAAGTAAGATAAGGATCCAGTCTGTCACCCATGCTCTTTATCAAATATATAGAACAGGCGACGAAGAAAGTCAAAATGAAATATGGAAAAGGAATCACATTTCAAGGAGAAGAAATAAAAACCCTGCGGTTTGCCGATGATATTGCAATAGTAGGGGAGTCAGCAGAAGACTTGGAAAACATTATAAATGTCATGTAAGTGAACCAGGAGAAAGAGTTCAATATGAGGATTAATAGAGGGAAAACCAATGTGAATGAGTGTAGTATGGAAACAGTGTAATAACAAGAGGTGTTAGATTGGGAAGTGATATTTTGAAGGAGGTCAAGGAATTCTGTTACTAGGGTAGCATAATAATTAGGAATAGTAGAAGTATAGTAGGCATAAAGAGTAGGATAGCACATGCAACGAGGGTTTCGCTTACGGGTTTAGTATAAGAGTGAATATTAGGAAAGAATAGCTGAAAACGATTGTATCGAGTGTGGCGTTATATGGTGCGCAACGTGGACAATAGGAATTGCAGAAAGGAAAAGAATAGAAGCTTTTGAATTTGGTGCTATTGGGGAAAGCTGAGAATCAGATTCATTGATGGATAGAATCACTAACAATAAAATTCTACGCATAATAGGGGAAGAGAATGTAATATGGCGGACTTTCACGAAGAGAAAGGATAGATTAATAGGCCACGTTTTGAGACGTGAGGGTCTTGTAAAATCTTCATTAGAGGGAAGTGAGTGGGAAAAACAATAATAATATTGTGAAGAAATTACTAAAAGTATATCCACACTCTGTAGTCGCATAAATATATATTTTTTACTCTTCTTATGCCATGAGATTAACTGTTATATCTGGCTAATTTTCGGCCGTCTCTAAGAGAAGTAACACATCTGATACCAAGTACAGGCCGTGGAGTATAGACTAAAATTAAGATGGATCTGATTTTAAATAAATAGCCAGTGTAAATATCTATCATTTTGAAAAATAAGATGAAATTATACACTCCTAGAAGAGGGAGGAGAAGGAGAAAAACTGTGTTAAAAGTTCCGTATTAGTGTTAAATTAATATTTTCAATGCCATTGAGATATTGGTATTGGTTCAGGTTAGGTCAGATGTTCAGTCTTCATCGGTATGTAAATATTTTTTAAGTCCTGCAATGTTAACACCGACCTTCGAAACAGAAAGAACGTGTCTCTATTTTAATAACACCGTCTCACTCTCCGAAAAATGGTAGTTTCAACTCAGATAGGTGGATGGAGTAAATAACCAGGAAATTGTAAGGAGAATAAGAGAAGAGAGAACAATATGGAGGACTTGACCAAGAGAAAGGATAGATTAATAGGCCACGTTTTGAGATATGAGGGTATGGTGAAATTAGCATTAGAGGGAAGTGTGTGGAGTAAGAACAGAAGAGTGAGACAAAGATAGAATACGCTAAGTAGATTAGGGAGGATGTGGGATGTGATAGTTATGCATAAATGAAAAGTATTGCTCAGGATAGGTTAGATTGGAGGGTTGCATCAGATCAGTCATACTACTGAGTACCACAAAAACAATCTTGTAAGTATCAAAAAGCGAACAGTAAGTATTTTTATATTATTTAGTTGTGTTGACGACAGTGAAACCAAAGTAATATTCAGATCATGAATCACCAGAAGCGACAGCATCTGTATTATTGTTTTAATGTTCCTTAGTAACTCTTTCAGTCAATCGTCTTTTTATGCCTGTGCAAGCTCTTAGCTAATAGCTATTCCACTGTTGATGTTGCTACTGTCTAGAGACAAAATTTTATTTGGAGAAACTAACTGAATTACACAACTACTATCTAAAAGAAAGTTGTGTGTAACGTTCGGTGGAAAAACGTTGAAGCCATATCCGGTAAATTGTAAGGGATCGTATTTCCTTAGTACTAAGGTTTCTAGTACCTTGTTTGACCTGAGAACTTCAGGCGACAGTTGATTGAACAACTTTTCGATGCTATAAGAACTACAAGTTTGCGTGTCGAATTGATTTAATAAAGCCTTTGAGGTCCATGATATTTATACTCAAAATTAATTAGCTAATAGCAATACAATTATTTTACAGAAGAACATGGACTTTAAATACTTTCCTTTATTACAAATATTAACGAAATTCAAAAACGTGACTGTTCGTTGTATTTTGTATTTCATTTCTAAAAGCTTAAAGGAAACCTGTATTAACGTAATCGTGTTCCCAGTTAACACCTGACATTTACGACCGTTTTTATCCATGTATGTATGACAGTATATTTTTTACAAATGTTTTTTTTCAGAATGTATTAGTGCGTATTCCGTAAGAAACATGAAAACCGTTAATAAATCACAAAAGAGAAATTATTAAAAACGATTAAATACATCCATCAAACAGCATCATTCCCTTGTGTGTACATATTCTCTGGAAAATTATAAGAAGAGGCAATACGTATATTTGAATGGTAACATGATTTTACTGTATATAAATATATCTCTCTTGAGGTTAAAAGAGAATCTGACTGGCCAGATAATTATGAGAACCTCACTAGTATTTACCTGGGCCACATTTTCCTCAAAAACTATAGAGGTTCTTCTTAGTATGAATCCACTGGATGTGGAGAGGTAATGCGGGGATTCAATCATTCACCTTACCTAGTTTAAAGCACGGTGAAGTTCAGCGAGCTTCGATGATTATCAACTTCGTCCCACAAATTATTAATTGGGTTGAGATATTGTGATTTTGGGGGCCACACAAAAAAAGGTTAATTCTTCGTAACCACTCCTGCTTAAAACGAACAAAGAGGCATGGATTATTTGTCTATCAGCATGATACGATAACCATGATCATCAACGATGCTTCGGTATTCATATGAGTCACAAACGCATATAAGGGCACTAATCGTGACAGTAAAATATGACAGAAACTATAGTTCTACTGCAGATTGAAGGGTTACTTTCCTGCATCATATGCTGTTTCTATCAAACTCTTAGTCAGACATGTGGATGATGCGATTGTAAATGTTGATCAACAAAGAAAACAATTTTTACCATTTCCTGTCCCAATTCGAGACGGTTCTTTTTCGTGTTAACTTCAGTCAGCAAAGCCGTTTTAACACGAGATCTGCTTCCATATGCGTCAAAGCTAGTGCGTTCAGTAATCAGAGAGAGGATCCTTGACAAAGCTCTGCTGTAATTAGATGCACTCTTGCTATTCTGTTCCCACTGTTCATCTTTTAATTAATCAATGACGGCTACAGTCACATACCCTGTTTTCCTGCGGTCTTTAAACCGCATTTGCTTTTTAGCACTTACCTGATACCAACTCCATGGCCATCACGTCCAAAAGTTGTTAAATGACAGAGATTTCCCTTATAATAAAAAAATCACTTATACTTCCGATTTAAACACCCTGTTCTCTTCTTAGATCGATCTTTCTCTCAAGCGTTATCTATACAAATAAAGGACGATATATTATTTAAATGGACAGGTTACTTCACGGAATTCTGCTTTGATGGTTCTCTCCTGCATTTTCAAAGAAAGAGATGAAAATAGGGGAAGGTATGAAAGGCAAAACTAGGACCCCGGGCTGTAGTTTAAGTATCCTATCCGATAATTCACCTAAATATGATGCAGGAAATCTTTAGACAAATATGCATCAGGTAGGTCTGGCATTTGGTACTCAAAGCACTCCCTTCCGATAACGGGAGACAATTAGTTGTGGGGTGCGACAGACATGCCTTCATACCTCGACAAGATTTGGCGGCCAGCTGAACAACTGGTCCAATGAGGATGAAGATTCAGTAGGATGAAGTTACTCCTTACGGTCTTCTTCGAACCCTCTGGGTTTCCTGGACCGTGGCACTGTATTCGTCGGCCCTGGTCTTTGGATACCATGCCTCAACAACTGCACTGATACTTGGAATTTTGACCCATATACGTTCCTGTACCAGTCTTCCGATTTCCATGTAATTTTGGTGTATTGTCGTGTTCAGTCCAGAGAAGTATTTTTTCGATCTTTAGAAATATTAGTATTTTCCTTCCTTCTTTCTGTCCAAAAGAAGTATCTCCCTAATGACATTTAGAACTTGCAACAGGATAGATGATGACTTCACGTAGTCTGTCAACTGACATGATTTTGTCTCTGTTAAGTGTGAAATAATGCTTCAATTTAATTAATATTTTATTTAAGCCATAATATTTTTAATAATAAATATACAAAATGTTTCAATAGATTGCAAACTTCTTTTCGTTAGCAAATTTTGCGCGCTTACTTCCGATTGGCTTACATTGTCAACCAATGACGTTAAGTTTACGGAAAGTTTGGAGTTCAAAACTCTTACAGAAACTACTAAGTAACTTCACCTCGACAGAGAGGGTAACGAACCTGAACGATAATTGTCAAACGGCAAATAGCAAGTGAGAATAAATACTTTATTTACACTCTCCAAATAAAGTCTTCCTCTGTAAATCACGACAAAGATTTTCAGAATGTTCCTTCACTAAAGCTACCATAGGTTCACGGTCTTTTATAATGGTTCCACCCCGAAAAAAGTTCGACACTTAAGTAGTGCTGATCCTTCCAGCGTTTGTAATTATTTTCTGTTATTTTAACTCGTTCCCGCGTTAGTCTGCCATTTTAAGTGAAACAAGTCAACTGTCAATCAAAGAAAATCTGTCAACATTGACCAAATCCGAATCGTTGTCAATAAACTTAAATATCTTATAATAACACTGTAATCAGAGACTCAGAAACTCGAAGAGTGGCGTTCTAAGAATCGGAGCAAGGAATGTCAGAAGTTTAAACCGGGCTGGTAGATTAGAGAATTTAAAAAGGTAAACTGAAAGGTTAAAGTTAGATATAGTAGGAATTAGTGGAAGATACATTGCAGAAAGAGAAAGATTTTTAGTCGGCACAAAAGTTAGTTAGCACAAAAGCGAATAGAGAAAATTTGCGAAGTAATCGAAGAAATAATGTAGTATGTCAAGAGAAACAATAATTTGATAATAATGGGTGACTGGAACGTAATAATAGGAAAGGGAAGAGAAAGTTAAGTAGTTGGGGACTACGGACTTTGTGAAAGGAATCAAAGAGGAGACAGGTTAGTAAAATATTGCATTGACCACAAATTAGTAGTGACAAATACCTGATTCGAGAATCACGAAAGCAAACTGTCACATGGAAGAAGTCTGGAGGCACAAGCAGGTACCAATGTGACTATATATTGGTGAGACAGAGAAATAGGAATCAGGTGATGGACTGTAAAAGATACCTAGGAGCAGATGTGAACCTGTTCATTATGAAATGCAGGCTGAAAATAAAGAGACGAATTAAAACAAAAAGATGGGAACTGAAACAACAGGAGGTGCTTCAGAGTTTCAAAGAAGATATCCAGAGTAGATTAATAGAGAAAGAAGAAATAAAAATATATAGAAGAGAAGTGGGCACTCTTGAAGAAAGAGCAGGGGACGAAAAATAGGAATAATAGCTCAGACCAATAAAAAAGCATAGATAACACAAGAAATAAATAATAATAATGTATGAAAATATAAAACCGCGAGAAATGGAAATGGTAACGAAAAGTACAGACACATGACGAATGAGAGAGGTAAGAAAAGCAAAGGAACCAAAGAGGCTAGGCTCCAAGAGAAATGCAAAGTGGTTGAATGTTTCACGGCGAAATAGAAAAAACGCAGCTGATAGGAAAATCAAAGAACATTCGGAGAGAGGAAAAATATTAGATAAAACATCAGGAGGGATGCTGGGAAGTCAATTCTAGATAAAGATGAAAAGGCAGAAAGATGGAAGGAATATCTAGAATAGCTGTATCTTGGTGGAAATATAGATCAGTCAGTAATAGAATAAAAAGAGGAGGTCAATGTTGAAGAATTGGGGACAAAATTTTAAGGTTGGAGTTTGACAGAGCGCTGACATATCTGAACAATGGTAAAGCGCCAGGAATTGATAACATTTCAGAAGAATTTATAAGATCATCAGGCGAAGAAGCAATATTATGGCTGTTAAAGATAGGTTGCGAAATTTACGAAACAGAAACAAAACCAGAAGATTTCAGTAAAAACATATAATTATACCATATCGAAGGAGACTGGAGCTGATATATGCAAACAGCGCAAGACAATTAGTTTAGTATGTCATGCGTGCACAATATTAACTAAAATAGTATATAGGAAGAAGGAACATCA